>OX465182.1:5000000-10000000 GCA_949987655.1 Polymixis flavicincta | reverse complement strand
GTAACGTATTAAAGTGAACTCGAACTCCACTATAATGATTGCCATCTCCAGGCTTGGCTTAGAAGGTTTGATCATCATCTGCCTAGCCTTTTCCCAACTATGTTGGGGTCGGCTTCCAGTCTAACCGGATGCAGCTGAATACCAGTATTTTACATGGAGCGACTGCCTATCTGACCTCCACAACCCAGTTACTGGGTAATACGATACCCCTTGGTAAGACTGGTTGTCAGACTTTCGGGCTTCTGACGACCCGTAACGACTGTCAAAGATCCACAAATGACAGCCGGGACCAACGGCTTGATATAAACCAAGAAGGTTTGATATCTTCTAAACAATATTTTTCTCGAAATTTCAGTACCACCAATCCAAAAATGCACGTTAACTGACTCAAGCTGCATCAAGAAATCGGCACAAAATGCTTTAGCTGCGCTTGCTGCTGGCATCCCAGAAGTAGGCACTGAGGTCTTGGATCCTGTCCACATTGACGTCATCAAGATTAATCTATCTGGACTGAAGCTAACCATCAGAGATGCTGATATCAAGGGCCTCAAGAATTCTGTGGTTGATAAAATCAAGTGAGTTAACATTTTCTAGTGTAACTGTCGACTTTTGAGTGTGAACATGAGTTATATCTAATTGTAGTAACACGTATTCTCTGAAAATACATCAGTTATCTTGCTGTTAACTTCTAAAGATACTATCCTAGAGGCGGGGACGAGTGTAGATCCAAGCTATCGGTAGCTTAGGATCCAGATTAAAGGATCTCCAGACAATACGTGGCATATCCCAAGACTAATGCCTTCTGAACTTATCTTACGTCTTTTTTTTAATTACGGACGCTTAAATATGCTGGTCTTTTTACATATTTCTCACATGCATAATTTCTACATGAATGATGTTACCATTTTTTTTTTGCCCGTTCTTCTCCATACTTACTACGCTTTGAAATGGGCAACTAACTTCATCTTTCTGGCTGAACGACCCCATGAAAATTCAAAATTGCCTGTAATTGGTTTATTTGAAATAAATTATTAAGTATATCTGACTCTATACCTAGTTGATGAACAACACTTTCTCTAGGTGTTGGTCAAAAACGTCCTTTCCTATTCTCATACTTTGTATTGTAAAGTAATTCTTTAAAATATATTTTTTCTTCCAGGGTCGACTCGGCTAAAAAACAGATCGAGTTAACTTTCCACGCAACTCCCATGATATTGAAGGGCAAGTACAAGGCTGGTGGTATGCTGCTCATCCTCCCAATCAGTGGAGACGGAGATGTCACCTTAAAGATTAGTAAGTAACAAGTCTTTGCTACCGGTTCTTGAAGTGTTCTGAGAGGCCAAGGGTGTTCGCGATTGTAAGGGTATCTCCCTGGCCCTCGACTCATAGTAGTAGAAAGAAATGTCGGAGGATTTAGTTCGTAGGAGTCTGATGTAGCCATCCGCTATCCCTATGACGGAGGGTGCCCAAGAGGATTTCCACAGAGGATAAAAGAAAAATAAATAATATAACTGCGCCAAAAGAGCTTCCATGGATGATAGTGTAGTGCATCTTGTACTCTGGGCAGCTAGCTCAGTTGTTAACCTTAGTGACGGTGAAATCCGTTCGCCGAGGCATGAGTTCTTCTCGAATTTTGCTGACACGAAAGGTAAAATTGTGATTTCTATAAAGTCTTATGTGTCAGTCCTGTTAAAGAAACGCTTTGATGTACGCGTAATTAAGCTTACTAGTAAGTCATCCGCCAACGTTCCCTCCCCATGGATGCATGATCAGTCCCACTGTTGGGACATAGGCCTCCTCTCTGTGAGAGGGAGTAGACCGTAATCCAGTTAGCGGGCCCAGTGCGGGTTGGTAGATGTCACATGTCATCAAATTTGTGGTTGAAGGACATTCCATCCCCGCTCCAATATACGAGGGGTGTTCAATAAAAGTGATAATGAGTATGAAGCAGTTATATTATTTATTGTTATTTTATTTTTCGATATAATCACCTTCGAGGTTTATACACTTGGTATATCGTTTTTCTAATTCTAAGATTCCCTTCTTGAAAAAATATTCAACTAGATCGCTTAAAAAATCATGTACGGCGGCAGTCACTTCTTCATCATTGCCATATTTGTGACCTCTCAGTTGTTCTTTTAACCGCGGGAACAGGTAGAAATCACTAGGCGCAAGGTCAGGTGAGTATGGAGGATGTTCCATCAATTCAAATCCAGCATCAATTCAAATAGCACTCATCGCAACTCGGGACATGTGTGCGGGGGCGTTATCTTGGTGAAACAACACAACTTTAGCAAGTTTGCCGCGGCGATTTTCGCGTATTTCATGACGCAATTTTTTTTTTGTTCTGCGTTTATGAGCCCCGTAATAGTGGCTCAATGATCGAGGTATTCAATCATTATTTCCCCCTGGCTGTCCCAGAAAAGAGAGCCCATAATCTTACCGGCAGATGGAATTGCTTTAAACTTCTTAGGCGTTGGAGATGAAGGCCTTTTCCAAGTCAAGGACTGTTGTTTCATTTCAAGATCATAATGGTGGAGCCATGTTTTATCCACAGTTACGAAGCGAGCCAAATATCGGTCAAGATCTTGTTGTAACAATTCCAAATTGATTTTAGAAATACGCAGTCTTGTTTGTTTATGCTCGTCTGTAAGCATTCTAGGCACTCAGCGCGCTGATACTTTTTTCATGCCCAAAATGTTCATACTTACTATGGATATTTCATATCGAAATCTTTAGTTCTTCAGCTACAATACGAACGATACACGATGATCTGCCAAAACAATTTTTTCTGTTTTTCTTATCATTCGTTTGGTAACTGCCGTCGTAGGGCATCCTGAGCGCGAATTTTATAGATTTTGCGTACCACGCTCCGACACAACGAAAACAAATGACTTCTATTTTTTAAATAACAAAAACATAACAAAAAAAAAAAAACTTTTTTAATTTTATCAAATGTCTGGGCTTTACCTGCCAGTATTTACTTTTTTGTTGTTCATGGAGTTTATATGCCATTATCACTTATTATTGAACACCCCTTGTAATACGTGCCATATACAGATAGCGCGCGAGTTGAATGCAGAGCTTAGGAATGCGGTAGTGCTGTGACCTAATTATGACCACAATGAGTAATGAATGTCGATAAATTTAAACAATGTTATAAGTTTAATTTTATTTTTTACACTAGGTTAACATGATGAAAAAAAAAACAATATCATAATTATCACACGTTTTTAATAATCATTTCACAAAACGGAATATAAAAATAATAATCAGATTCAGAAATGGCAGATATGGTTGAATCGGTGTCACTATCCTCGCCGTCGCTGACCTCAATGACGAATCGATCTATGGTATCTTCAATTAATCCATCTCTTTGCCAATAATTTTCTTCTAAAATTATGACGTGATCATCGAAGCCACGATACGATAGTTGACAAGGATGGCACAGCACTACACTGCAGGCGCGTGAGGTGGGGCGTGCGGGTAGCGGGGGAGATGTTCCCGCTCTTTACCTCAGACCCCGACTGCATTCAACTCGCGCGCTATCTGTACATATACCTCGGTACATAGTTTTTGGATCTTTTAGGTAATATGAGAGCAACTGCAAGCAAAACCTGGTCTTTAGTATTGTACAACAAAACTTGGCATCAAAATTCTTCAAAATTCAGTGCTAAACCTTTCCTTTTACAGAAAACATCGAGATCGCCATGACAATGCCGTACGACATCGTCAAGAACGAGAACGGGAAAGACGTCATCGAATTAAAGAGCTACAAGTACAGTTACGAGAACAACGAGAACACACACTTCAAGCTGACCAATTTGTTCAACGGAAACAAACAGCTGAGTAAGTATCCGAAATTTGTTGATTAGGTCTACGATTTAGAGATGAGGATTGGTTGGGTTACTGATTAAAACGAACTTCACTTTTTTGTTCATTTGTGACTTTCATTCAGCTTCATTTACTCGGAGTGAAACATTTTAACCTAAAATGAATCAAAAGTGATATCATATAAATAATTTGTGAACCGATTAAATGATGTTGGATTTCCGCACTCGAGATCGTTCACCCGCCTACCGAATGATTTAAAAATGATGAAATGAGCACGTGAACGATCATTTCTACGTAATTTGGCCGGTGTAGTAGAAATGTGGAATAAAACCAAACTGAAAATGTATTAGATAATAAGCCGGTAACATTACTAAAGACGTAGTTACTTGCGTATGGTAATTATGGGTATAAGACTGCTCGGCGGTAGATTGTGTTACAAAAGACCGATACATGATTTTTATCAGTTTTTATTAAAGAATGACACCCGAATAGATTTTGTCACAAAGGTATGTATTTTTAATAATTCCAGGTGATGCAATGCACACTTTCATGAACGACAACTGGAAGGCGATCTCGCAAGAATTCGGCAACCCGATGCTTGAGAAGCCGATGCAGAAAGTATTTACCGCCATCAAAACTTACTTGCGGTCACAGCCCTTGGAAGAAATTGCTAATGTTTAAGTTATTGCCAAAAATTAAGCTACGGTTACGGCTTCGGTTGAAATAAAAGTACAATGTTTCGAATACTTGCTGTTTGTTTCTTTTTAATAACATTCTTCTTCGTAGCGCATCGATGGCAAAAAGAAAATGTATTTGGTTCAAAATTCAGTTGTGCGAAATCCGCTTACTGACGTAAGTAGCGGGTCGCGGTAGTCGTGAGATCGTCAAATGCATAAGTAACAGGGCATGCGTTGCAGGATAGAAGGTGAGCTATAAGTCTGTGGGGAGGTACCGTATAGGTACTTGAGATCTGAGCCGTCTGTGAACCCGTATATGTGGAGATTGTCTTTGCTCCAGCCGACTTGGGTTCGAAGTCTATTTAGAGATTTCCAAGTCGGTCACGGAAACGCATGCCCGGGCTTGAGCCTGCGTCACGTCTTTGGGGGAGGCCTATGTCCAGCAGTGGACATCTTTTGGCTGATATGATGATTATGATGATGAATATCACGCCTGTAAACCCTGAAAGGGTAAGGCATAGGTGTACTTATGGTAAGACCAACAGTTTGCTAGTTGTTTTATCCACATGTACGAATCTATTACCATTGCTCAAATCCAGAACCTGGGTTGCTACCGAGACATTCCTGATGGAAATACCCAATAACGCTTTGCCCAAATTGGGAAACAAACCCAGGACTTCCACTAGACGATTGAGGTACAATTAATTTTAAGTTGTTTAAATGTTTCATCGTATCTTTGATTCAAACCAATCAAAAGTATAACCCACGAAAATTATTGTCCAATTTAAATAATTAAGTTTATCAGCAACATAAAAAAATTTAAGTACTTACTAATATTTTTGAATATTATCATTATGCCCAGACTAAAAAATAAACTATCATAAACAGGTGGAATTTAATATTGTAAATTTTCTTTAGTAACTAAATTGAATAAAGTAAATATTAAGTAAATATTCTAGACACTGCCTGAGGCAAGGATGCCCAAACGTTTATTAAACATTGTTTTTTTATTTAAACGTATCAGCGATAAAGGAGACCAACGATTTCTATGAATTTGAAGGTCAGCGCACCAAAGACATATTCCACTATGACATATACATAAACTCATGAGGGTAGGCAGAAACTACAGAACGCCACCTGCTACGTCCTTGCGTACCTACCATTACTTACGTACCCAGTATGCTTACATACTCTTTTTGCCTCGTTTATGTTCATACATATCAACCCGCACTGGGCCCGCGTGGTGGATTACGGCCCAATTCCTCTCACAGAGAGGAGGCCTGTGTCCCAGCAGTGGGAACATTATAGGCTGATGATGATGATGTTCATACATTAGAGGCCGTAGTGCGAGTTTCATTTAACCATCTCTATCAAACGCTTCGAGCGCTTTTGGCGCTGCGATTGGCCCTGGATTGGTGACGGACCAATCGCATGGAGCGCCGAACGCGCTCCATGCGATTGATCGAGATGGTTAAATGAAACTCACACTAGGGCCACTGGTCATACACGCATGTCGGCTTACGAGTACTACGCACCTGACAAGTGATACCGCAGCCCCTGGCATACAAGCTACTGAGGGAACACGGGTGGGTTTTAGTCAGTAAAAGTCTGACACGCCCTCCTGCTCCACCCAGAGCGGGAAAAGTTTTTTGATGATTTCCCACCAAAAAAATAATAATAATAATAATAGAGTCCCCTTCCGGCGTTTCCACTACTTATGATTTGCGAAACAAAATCAAGCGACCATTCAGATCAGAAACTGTATTCTGATTTATTTATCTAAACAAAACTAGCTTTTGCCAGCGGCTCCGCCCGCGTGGATGTCGGTTATCGCGTAAAAAAGTAGCCTATGTCCTTCTCCATATTCCAGGCTATATCTCTGCCAAATTTCATGACGCTCGATTCAGCGGTTTCGGCGTGAAAGCGGGACAGACAGACAGAGTTACTTTCGCACTTATAATATTAGTAGGGATAAAAAGAAAACTCCTGAGTGACTGACTCATCAATGCCCAGCCTAAACACTTGGACATAAAAATAAAGTTAAATAAAGTTTAAATTTTGCACAGAGGTTTCCTTTACAATGTAGACAAGGAATAAGGAAGGATTTTTTGAAATTAAACCGGGAAAGAAAAAATAAAAAAATTATAGGGGATGAAAGTTCCACGCGGGCGAAGCCGCTGGCAAAAGCTAGTACTCAAATCATCTGCCTAGCCTTTTTCCCAACCATGTTGGGGTCGGCTTCCAGTCTAATCGGATGCAGCTGAATGCCAGTACTTTACATGGAACGACTGCCTATCTGACCTCCACAACCCAGTTACTGGGTAATACGATACCCCTTGGTAAGACTGGTTGTCAGACTTTCGGGCTTCTGACGACCCGTAACGACTGTCAAAGATCCACAAATGACAGCTGGGACCAACGGCTTAACGTGCTTTCCGAGGCACGGAGGTGTCTTGGTATGTAAAGATGGTCACCCATCCACGGACCAACCGCAGCAAGCGTAGCTTAACCTGGTCGATCGACGTGTGCAGCTATTGTTATTTAGCCACAAGCCCCTCCTCAAGCTAGTACTCAAATAAAGCGGAGAATCAGCACTTTTTGACCGTCAACATTACATAAAGGCAGTCCGCAAAGCGCAGTACAGGTGTCTGTTAAGTTAAAGTTGAAAACTGGCTAATTGCGAGTCAGACTCACTCACGAAGGGTTCCATATTACCGTAAAATATTTAACCCTAGAAATATAAAAAAGACACGTTTCTTGTATAGGACTCCCAATTTTTTTTTTTTTTGTTGTCATAGCGGCAATAGAAATACACACTGTGAAAATTTCAACTGTGTACATAATACGGTTCATGAAATGTATTTCATGCTCTGGGGTTGTAGCCCGCTGTTAGACAGGTGGAGTAATAGAGTTCCGTTTGATACCCTTTGGGTACGTTACTCTAAAATTTGTTTGTTTACAATAGTATGCAAAGTAATTAACATTACAAACAATTTCGAAGTTTTCGTTTGTTTCAATCTAAGAAAATACTGCAGTTTAGTTCAAAACTTAGAACCCGCTACTAACTTAAAATTGTGACTTTAGAGAAAATATTGAATTAAAACAGTCACAATAAGGCACAATGGTTCTCATCAGAGTTGCCTAGATAATTCAGGTGCTATTTTTGCAATACACTAACACGAAAGTACTTTATTGCTTTTAAAATGTCGTAGACGTCTTGAAAATTGAATGCTTAAGAGGGCCCTTCCCAGTCCGTCCGTCGTCAACGCAAGCATGACTGAAAAGCTTGATGTTTCATCCAAAGCAGTGAAAGCAAAACGCAAGCGACTGAGAACGCGGTAACATCGAACCAAAATTGGCGCGCGGAGATGTCACAAAACTTGTTCCAAGAAATACGTGTTTTTGGAAAAAGTCTTACAAGTTTTTGAAAAAAAAAAATGGCATGTAGATCCTCCATTACTGTGTTAGGTATCTATGGAGATGTTTTCTTTACTTTTGTAGTGTTCGACTACATTATGAACGGCCAAAGTTCAGATAATATTTGTACAAAAAAGCTGATTCCAGACGTCTTTACTGATTTTTATTCACGATTTTTTTTGTTACATAGAAACCTAGAAATAAGCCACAAGATACCATTCAATAAATGGCGGCAAATTTGTTATAGTGCCATAATCAAGTACGAGAATTTATATGAGAATTATTTATTTATTAAATCCCTATGTACAAGTACAAGAAAAAAATGTACTAAGACAGACTTAAAGCCTTGGATATTTTCTACTACTCAATCTTAGGGTGATGAATTATGAAGGGTTGGCTGCTCTTATGACACATGTTTTAGAGAATTTTTGAATTTGGTGCATGGCTATTCAATTAGTATTAGAAGTTTTGTGAAATAACAGTGGTATTAACAAGGTACTAGACATTGATTAACTCACACACTGACTTATGACTTGTTAATATTCCAGTAAAATCGTTTATTTACTCTTGCAATGTTTGTAAATATGTAAGCACCATGTATCTATCATAAAATCAATTATCTGTATTGCTTCAATTGCATTTTTTTTTCCTATTTTGGTATAGGTAGTAGTAATTTTATTCTGGGTGCATCGCGTTCACACATAATTATATAATGAATGTACTTTGTTAAATTGTATTTAAAACATTTTAAAAGAGTAACGGTGGAGTGTCTTGCCCGTTCTTCTCCATACGAAACTACATTTTGGAATGGGCGCCGAGAATCAATTCTATTTTAATGTAAATATTGACGTTTTAAAGTGCCTTTTAAGTGCTTAATTGAAATAAATTCTTTGACTTTGACATTGATACATAATTGTATTTAAATATACGTTGAAGAATCAAAATCAAAATCAAAATCAAAAGTCATTTATTCAAACTAGGCTGGTGTCAGCACTTTTTGAACGTCAAAAATTACAAAAGACAGTCCCCCAAAAACGCCCACCCTTCGACACTTCCTAGTGCTTTAGCTGGGAAGAAGAAGTGGCGCAACAAACTCCCCAGCAGAATAAGTTCTCCGTCTCCATTAGAACTTAAAATTACATTTACGCTACGACTGTTCTTGGTATTATGTAAGACGGAGACAGTTTATAGCCAGCCAGACTGTAATTCTGACTTGTCAAGCACACCGAGTAATGTACTCCAGTCTTAAATCATTTTGAACCATTGTTCAAAGTTTTTGGTTCAACTAATCTTGCCTCTGTACTATTGTCTAAAATCAAGCCCATTTTGTAGTTACTATTGTGTGTAGTAGCGTTTGTTACATTCGATTTTATACAGACCATAAAGATGAATGAGTTTCAGTACGTGCAAACGAAACAATGAGGATATTTTGGTTAATGAAAGTACCTACTGTAGAGGTTTTTATCTGAACAAAAAATGACCAAAATATAAATTGTCTTATCAAAAATGTAAAAAGTCTGTCCGCACATTTCTTCAAGATAACACCTACGAGGAAACAGAAAAATACGTAATTTAATTAATTTATGATAAGTTTTTACATTCCACTACTCACCCAAAACGTAGACCCACACTAATCCAACCCCCTTACGCACGCTTACGCAGCCGCACGCTCCTGCTCACGCACCTACACACATACACAGATCCATATACGTACACACAGTACACATGCACACTCACACGCGCACCCCCATACACACAAGCACACACACACACACAAATGCGCTCGCGCACTTCAATACCTGTATTTAAATATTTAAAAAGTGTATAATGTAAAAATAAAATAAAATTATAGTACACAATTATAGAGGATTGGCACTGTTATTCCCTAATACAGGCTATTTCATAGCCTAGCAAGGAGAGCAGCACGTCACCCACTTAATTGCCAGAGATTGAATACAAACCACAAACAGTAAAAATTTATATGTACTAGAATCTGTTTTATAGAAATAAAGATTATTATTATTATAATCTGGATGGCTTTCTCATTCAACCTTCAGTATAATATCATCCAAAGAACTACTTGAAAATATAAGGAATTTTATCTTTGAAATAAACGCTAATTTAGATTTAATATACGTACCAAAAGACATTAGAAATTCAGTCACCTGAGGTCCGGCCCATTGGCTAAAAGTAGAATATAGAAAGACAGATGAGAGAATCGGCCTCTGTGGTCGCTGTTCGCCTTGGCTGACAACGTTGTGTTTTTTATTTAAAGTGCTTGATACTAAATAGTAATCATAGACCGATAATTCTATCAGAATTTGATTTTATTAGCTCTTGGCATGGCAATCCCGCGGTGACTCTAATAGCGTTTTTGCAGTAGGTACTGTGGCGGCATCTACAACGCCACATACGAAGTACTCATTAAAAGACTTGACGTCACACAAATCCTTCATCGCGCAAACAGAGTTTACCGCGCGACTCGTATATATACAACATCCCGACATCAACCGTCGGGCAGTTGCCCACCAGATACAATACTCATCTGGTCGGAGGATCCTCCCTTTTCCATAGAGTATGAGTGAATTTTAGACCCTGTTCCTCACACCTCTATAGTACCTACCTATACTAACCGGTTTTCGTTGCTGACCGTAGTACTTATGAGAATTTTCAAGAAAAGGCTCAGAAAAGCGTCAGCACGTCTTTTTCAAGCTATGTTTAAAGATGAGGTTACATTTTCGATTCAACAATTTCTGTCAGGACCTAATATTTTCCGCAAAATCGGTTGTCTCATAGCCTTAAGAATAGTAGGTATTGCGAGACGCCGACAAGTAAAAGATTGCTATTTTAATGCAGAGTGCAGTGCCGCGATCCAAACATGCTAAGATAGTTGAGTTTTACATAGGATGTAGCAGAAACCCTATTGCTATCCTTAAAAGCACTAAAGATAACAGCTGATATAGAATCAATATACATAATTTCGGCTTAAAATATTTTTTTTAAGAATTATACCAAATTTTCGGTTTCATATATTTCTTAAATTCAAATCAGAACAAACGTATCCTCGCAATACGTAGGTCAATAACTATCCATGTAACTTGCCAATCTATATATATAAAAGAAAGTCGTGTTAGTTACTTCACTTATAACTCAAGAACGGCTGAACCGATTTAGCTGAAAATTGGCAGGGAGGTAGTTTAGAGCCAGGAGAAGGACATAGGATACTTTTTATAGGTAGGTAGGTAGGATAGGTAGGTAGGGTAGGATAGTGTAGTGTAGGGTAGGTAGTGTAGGATAATGTAGGGTAGGATAGTGTAGGGTAGGGTAGGTAGGGTAGGTAGGGTAGGTAGGGTAGGTAGGGTAGGTAGGGTAGGTAGGGTAGGTAGGGTAGGTAGGGTAGGTAGGGTAGGTAGGGTAGGTAGGGTAGGTAGGGTAGGTAGGGTAGGTAGGGTAGGTAGGGTAGGTAGGGTAGGTAGGGTAGGTAGGGTAGGTAGGGTAGGTAGGGTAGGTAGGGTAGGTAGGGTAGGGTAGGTAGGGTAGGTAGGGTAGGATAGTGTAGGGTAGGGTAGGTAGGGTATGGATTTTGTATGAATGAATATATTTCTTAAATTCAAATCAGAACAAACGTATCCTCGCAATACGTAGGTCAATAACTATCCATGTAACTTGCCAATCTATATATATAAAAGAAAGTCGTGTTAGTTACTTCACTTATAACTCAAGAACGGCTGAACCGATTTAGCTGAAAATTGGCAGGGAGGTAGTTTAGAGCCAGGAGAAGGACATAGGATACTTTTTATAGGTAGGTAGGTAGGATAGGTAGGTAGGGTAGGATAGTGTAGTGTAGGGTAGGTAGTGTAGGATAATGTAGGGTAGGATAGTGTAGGGTAGGGTAGGTAGGGTAGGTAGGGTAGGTAGGGTAGGTAGGGTAGGTAGGGTAGGTAGGGTAGGTAGGGTAGGTAGGGTAGGTAGGGTAGGTAGGGTAGGTAGGGTAGGTAGGGTAGGTAGGGTAGGTAGGGTAGGTAGGGTAGGGTAGGTAGGGTAGGTAGGGTAGGATAGTGTAGGGTAGGGTAGGGTAGGGTAGGTAGGGTATGGATTTTGTATGAATGACTTTTGGATGGACAGGACAACGTCTGTCGGGACAGCTAGTATCACGATAAATCTCTTCCGAGTGATGTGATTATTTCAATTTTACACTCGGTTTCTGGTATCAATGTATTAAAAATTCTCATAACCTCCGAAGATGTAGAGATAGGATTAAAAAACCCTTCCAATATCGTTTGATATCATCCAAAGATGCCGTGCTCTTGGTATGTATATAACCCTTTCCGTTACACGTTGTATAACTATGGTTTTGTCATCTTTCATAATGAATTCGTCGTCATCATTTCAGACGGAAGACGTCCACTGCTGGACATAAGCCTCCCCCAATTTGGAGGGGTTTTCCATAATAGCCATGCTTGGCAAGCGGGTTGGCAATCGCAGTATGGTGGTAAAATGCATAGAGAACACTGCTGCCCATTCTCTAGTAAGTCCCTTAGTCGACTACCTTACCTACTACACCCACGGGTAGAGATGGGTGCTATTCTTTACGTCCGGCACCACACGTAACGAAGTAAAGTCTACTATAAGGAAAATAAAATAACGCATACATCACGCCCATTTCCCCGAAAGGTTGAGCAGAGGAGTACCTACACGCACATTTCACTACTTACCAGTTATGTTAAAGTGCCATGTAATAGGGGGCGAGCCCATTGTCATCATCATCATCATCATCTGCCTAGCCTTTTCCCATGTTAGGGTCGGCTTCCAGTCTAACCGGATGCAGCTGAATACCACTATTTTACATGGAGCGACTGCCTATCTGACCTCCACAACCCAGTTTCTGGGTAACACGATACCCCGACTGGTCTGTAAGTCTATTGTCATCAGCCGGGCACAAACCTAGCTATTACTGAGCTTATCACATTTGTGCCTATCTCCTATCCTGAGACTAGAAGAATTATTTTGGCTAATGGCTGCCTGTGGCGTCTGCCCTAACTGACGTCTCCAACGTGGCTTTAAGTGACATACTAACTCTTCAAGGAATACTCGAAGTGAAAAAAATCAATCAACAAGACTTCACCGTGGAAGTGTATGTAAGTAGCTATAAGGATAGTTCTCACGAGGTTTGTATATTTCAAATGCAGGCAAAAATAAAGAAAAAACTAGACATGACTATTAACTAAATGATGTAAAACATGAGAAGATAGCTATATTTTTCTATTAATCATCACAGTTAAGCGTTCTAAACGAATCATTATTTTGTAGATAATCATATATACTTTGTGGCCGTCGAGTAGAAAGTTTGTTGTCATTGTGATTATGACAGTTTGGGAAGAAATATTCTTTTAAAATAGTCTACATTTATATGGACCTAGACAAAGATCGTTAGAAACGAAAGACAAAATGACAGATTGTAGAAGGATATCTATAGTGCGATGTCAAAATGGAGAAACGAAATATCACTTTGTATTGAAAAAGCACTATCTATTCTTCGTAGAAATAGAAAGCGTCATGCTAATAAGACCCGAGTTCACCAACGCATGGTTAATTTTAAAACAGCCGGTTAAGCCAAAACCGGCTGATTAACAATATTTTGCTGTTCACCAAGCACTAACCATTGGTTACGAGATTTCGTACATACAAACGTAGAGAGTGCTCTGGAATTACTTGATTTAATTGAAAAGAAGTTTGAATAGCCAAGAACGTTTGCAGTGAGTGCCGAAAGCATTAAATTTGTCAGCCAGATGCTTCCGACCCCATTTTTTTCGGCATTTGTCGTAGCGTCTTTTACAAAAAAATGTTAAACCATTCGATCATTCGTCATTTTCGACACACTCATTCAAAAACGTTCGGTTATTTAACCGTTGGGTAGAATTGAATAGTGAACTCGAAAAAAACGCTGTTTGTTAAAACGCATGTTTAATACTAACAAGACGGTTACGTATTATAATCAGTGGTTATGTAGTAGTTGGTGAACTCGGGTCTAAGCCTGCAGCTTAGCACGAGAACCGTAGAGAGGCGGTTTATCGACGGAAGAGTAGACAAAAATGACGTTTCCGTGTAGACAGCTGTCAGTTTTGAACCGAAAAATTTGGACAAGCGATTTCTATTCTACGATAGAGTAGAAATAGAATGCTAAGCCTGCAGATGAATGACTGTAAACGAGGCAAAAGAAGTATGTAAGGATCGCACTAGGTGGCGTTCTGTGGTTTCTGCCTACCTCCATGGGGAAAAGGCGTGAGTTTATGTATGTAAGTAATACCACTGCATTATAATATATCAAAACCAACTGCAACTCCTGTGCTTAAGCCAGATACTACATTGGAGACCGGTCAGCAATCTCTGCGAGTTCCACAGATAATATAATGCAACTGTCTAAAATTAAGAATTATTACTAACAAACCGTGTGCTTGATAGATCGCTGTCCGGTAAGGACCAAGCCCGGTTCGACGGCGCGTTGTGTTCCACGTGCGCCTCAAAGAGATGTCAGCATCAACTGATGGGGCCCGCAAGGGCCGATGCCTGCCAGGGGTGGCGGGGTGTTTGAAAGAGATGCCGCGGCCCCTGGCACACAGGCAACTGAGAGAACACGGGTGGGTTTTAGTCAGTAAAAGTCTGACACGCCCTGCTCCGCCCAGAGTGGGAGAAGTTATTTGATGATTTCCAACCGAAAAAAAAAACGTGTGCCTGATGGTATATCCCATCGGCAAAAATGAAGAACTTCCAAGCCGCCTCTCATCCGCTATATAACCCCTTTAGGAAATTAAGTTTTAAAAGTACTTTGTTAGGGTTCTATTTCGTTTTTTAAGTAAGAAACAAACTATCCAAAATTGAATGGTTCTTGACTCAACGGCAACGGTGGAGGCTGTGCGTTGTCTGTCAGTGAATTTAGGATTTCTGTTAAGATGATGAAAGTCTTTGACCAGTGTGCGTGTTGCCAGAGATGACATCTGGAACCGAAACGTGGCCGCTCACAATGGGCTTCATCAGAAGGCTTAAAGTCACCCAAAGGGCGATGGAGAGGGCTATGCTTGGAGTTTCCCTGCGTTATCTAATCAGGAATAAAGAGATCCGCAGGAGAACCAAGGTAACCGACATAGCCCGAAGAATTGCCAAACTTAAGTGGCAGTGGCCAGGGCATATTGCTCGCAGAACAGATGGCCGATGGGGCCGAATAGTTCTGGAGTGGCGACCGCGTACCGGAAGACGCAAAATTGGAAGGTCATCTGTCCACAAGGTGGACAGATGACCTTGTGAGGGCCGTAGGAGTCCGCTGGATGCGAGAAGCACAGAACCGGTCGAGGTGGCGGAGCTTGGGGGAGGCCTATGTCCAGCAGTGGACGTCTTTCGGTTGAAATGATGATGATGATTAAGATGATAATGTCGTAATATTCGTAGTAACTCTTTCGGAGAAAAAAAATGCTTCACCTTATTTTGTCGATTATTATAACTGCCATGTGCACTTGGGGCTCTCAAAGACAAAAGTTTGTCAAGATCGAATTCACCCACCCATTTCCCTTCCTACCTCACCGCTGACACCTACCAGTACGGTCTGCACTCCCGTTTCGTCTGCACTGTTATTTTCGTTTATAATACTGTTGATGAAGCTACCAAACCAGGCATTTTTTTTTTGGGTGGGAAATCATCAAATAACTTCATGTCAATATTTTGACGTTGACAGGTGCACAGTCATGAAAATCGGGTTATAGGAGCCCTACATTTTATTAGAAGAATTGATACAACTATGCAGCCATGAGTCCTTTGATGACGTAGACACTTTACCTACCATAAATCTATTAGATAAACGTTTAACAACAAAAAAGTTCCCCGTTCATTATACAACATTGTTTGTTGCAGACTATCTAATTACCATAGCGTGATGGAACAAGCACATAACTGCTATATCATTATAATTACTAAGTACTAATTATATTCTTTAACATCTCAAATAGTTTGACCTTTGACCTACAATTTTATCTCATGAAACGGTGTTTATGATTCACGACTTGTGGTTCTTCGGTAAAATGGAATTGTTAATGAGTATTTTCATGTTAAAACGTAGTATATTAATGGTATATGACAACTATATAGTAGCTATTGGTATCGTTATAGTGGACTGGCTGGAAGCCGTAAAATGCAGTTAATATGATCGAAATCGGCTAGCCGTAATCATAGCATCGTCATAATCCATTGGCGTTATTGTTAACCTTAATCACAGCGCACAATAATGTTATTGCCTACTTGTACTTTTATGGTATGTATGTTACTTACAATACTCTGCTATGCTATACTTAAAAAATTATGGAATGGAAAATCTAAAAAACACGCATTAAAAACCAAACTTAAAACCAAAAAATAATTTCGAAATTCAAAAGCGTGGGGTGCTTTTTGAGGTATTTTATCATCAATAAATTTCAAGCATCCAAAGCTTTTTTGAAATTATTTTCTGCTTTTTAGTTTAATTTTTTTATATAAAATTTCAAAATCTAAAGATAGAAACTACCTCACACCACCACCTCTAAGTCCACAATCAGGAAGAAAACGAAAATTTGATGTAGGATACATCAAATTTTCGTTTCGATCGGGTTCGGGAAGTCTAGACGGTCTCAAAGTCCCGGGACACGAGACAACCTACGATAAAAGTCTCTGGACTTCGTGAATTTTCAGAATAATTTTTTTAATCGAGTTAATTTTGGGCGAGATAGTAGGTCTCAATATAAAGCTATTGGTTTGTGGCACTTAATACCACCGGACGAGGAGAACACTCTATTGTTCTAAACAGATGTCAGTTTCATTGTGTTTAAAGCTTTGTAAAGTAGTTCCAGACTTTCAGTACGTGTTCCAGTTGCTTCATACAAATGGAACTACTATTTTAATGTTGCTCTTGATTTTTGTTGCAAGTATTTCGGTTACATTTTCTTCTGAAATTTTGTATTGCGTGTTTCATTTGACTTTGAAATGACTCGTTCGGATCATGGTGTACTAAAGTACTACTGGTACTGGGTTCGAAATCCCAGGGTCATTTAAAAATGACTCCAATAGCTCTTTCGCAAAAGTGGTATTATTTTTACGAAAGAGCTATTGAAGTGCAGTTTTACTCAAATTCCAAGTAAAGAAAACCGTATTTTGCGACTGTAAGCTGCGATGGGCAATGTCTCAAGTCTCAACCCGTAAGACTCGGTATCTGAAACAACTGAATTTACAAATAGCCCCGGGACTTTGAGCTACCAAACGTCCCGGGATTCAAGCCCTAATACCTATCTGCACCAGGTCTGGACATAGTCTCCTTCAAAAACCACGTCCACGGTGAAGGCCCAGAATCAATCTGAAGATAATAACCATGTTTAAATCGATAGGTACCTACATAATAATTTAATTAAACCAATTTAATCTGAAATCAATTGACCTGTGACCACAATCGCGCGACTGTCGGGTATTAAACAGTTAAAATGGCTCCAATCCAATTTTCTCATGATTAAATTGAACTTTTTGTAAGCTTACATAGTAATATATACCTTCTATATTGGGAAATCGTGAGGGTAAACAAAACAAGCTGAAGTATTCTAGATGTCAATGGTTACCAAAACCAGTATAAGATAGACTCTTACTTAAACAGCTTATAATAATGTTCCCACTCCTGGGACACAGGCCTCCTTCCTTTCTTCGAGATGGAGTGGGCTGTAATCCACCACGCGAACCTAATACGGGTTGGTAGATGTCGCATGTCTTCGAATTTCTAGTTCTAAGATATGCCGGTTTGGGCACGCCACGATTGCGGCGGTAAGCCCCCTCTTTGAGGAGTGGCTTGAGAGGCGGCATGGCTTCCTCACCTTCTGCCTGACGCAGGTCCTCACCGGACATGGTTGTTTCGGGAGGTTCCTGTTTCGGATAGGGCGGGAGGAAACGCCCGGGTGTTTCCACTGCGAAGATCGCCCTGAGGACACGGTGGAGCACACGGTGGCGGTCTGCCCGGCGTGGGCGGAGTACCGCCGTGTGCGGCAGCGGCGATCTCTCGCGTCCGGCCCTGGTCCAGGCCATGGTACGGAGCGAGAGTGCCTGGGTAGCCGTCGCCTCCTTCAGCGAAGCAGTGATGCTCGCGAAGAGGGAGGCGGCGCACGTGAGGGATAGGCAGTCTATGCGCCCTCGCGACCCTAGCTGCCGCAGGATACGGAGACGCCCTGGGCGTCGGGAATCCCAGGCCGATTTCCGGCCACCGTAGGGATGAGCTAGCAGACGGCGAGTAATGGGTAGCTCGCTGTCCGGTAAGGACCAAGCCCAAGTCGACGGCGCGTTGTGTTCCACGCGCGCCTCAAAGAGATGTCAGCACAACAAATGATGGGGCCCGCAAGGGCCGATGCCTGCCAGGGGTGCGGGTTTGTTCGAAAGAGATACCACAGCCCCTGGCATACGGGCTACTGAAAGAACATGGGTGGGTTTTAGTCAGTAAAAGTCTGACACGCCCTCCTGCTCCACCCAGAGCGGGAGAAGTTAATTGATGATTTCCCACCCAAAAAAAAAAGACATGCCGGTTTCCTCACGAGGTTTTCCTTCACCGTTTCAAGAGCTCGACTCTTATTCCATTGGAACTCCGTATCACGCTAGGTCTGCTCAAGGTCAAAGTGCTACCACTGATTCGCGCCCTACTGTACGAGTGATCAAGGATCATGACTGTCTAGAGGTGTCAATAGCCAGTGGGTCAGATGGCTCTATAAGTTAAAGCAAATCGGCATGTGCAATCTAAGCATTGCCTAGTCAAACATTCTGACTGTATACAACGTGTAATGGAAAGGATATATATGCTACGGACCAAGTGATTATTAGGACAATATAAAAAATGCCCGGGCAGTTTGAAAAATGCCCAATATGAGACGGCAGTGTGATAACAACTATTGAAATAATCAAATCGACTGGGCATTTTTATAATGCTAGTCACCAATGGGGCAGCACAATTAAAATCAGGTTTTGTGACTGTTATTTTTATTTCAAACGTAGAATCAAGCTAGTATAGTGTCATATTAAGTCAATATGTTGTGCTACAAAATTTTGTGAGAAACGAATCGCTGCAAACCCTAGAGTGTAATTTAAACCCGCGTAGGTGCAGAGCGGTAGGGCGGCCCGCAAGCTTAGCAGCAGGTGGTGAGCGTTAAAACTATCTGCGAAGATAAGCTCGCGTAGGGCCGCCCAAACCCCGCAGCGCCGGAGCTGTGACAGAAACAATGCTTGATGCATGGTGTATGCCTGCTTTCATGCTACGTGCCTGCTTGCACGCTGCATGTCTACTTGCATGCTGCATGCTTAAAGGAAGCAGCCTTGTTTTCATGCAAACAAGGAAGAAACGACACAGTGCCCCGTGTAAAATACGTGTGTATTATCAGATTGCCTCGTCATTATAAATATTGCCGTGTCACACGGCAATATTTCTAATGACGAAGCAATGTGATAAATAAGGAAGTTCAAATTATAATTAATTATTTCGCCCTAAGTAGCTTGTCATTATTCATAATGGGCGGGCATTATGAAAAATGCCCCTATTTATTACTTGGTCCGTAACATATACATACCAAGGGCACGGCTTTTTTGGATGATATCAAACGGAAGGGTTTTTGAATCCAATTTCTACATGTTCGGAAGTTATGAGAATTTTGAATACATTGAAACCAGAAACCGAACTTTTCAAATTGAAATAGCACATCACTCGGAAGAGATTTATCGTGATATTGGCAAGTAACCTACTGGGGCCTTAGTCTGCTATTTTTATAAATTCGTCATTCCAACACGATCCCATCGTCATTTTGCTAAAAGTTCGTAATCTGCTAAATTCATGATGGTCGATCAGTGGTCGTTCAATGGTCTCGTAACAGAATTGTGTTATAAATGGCATTGTCGAATTGCCATTATTATAAAACCTGTTAGTAGAAATGATTTTCGAAAAAATACTACTAAATTGAACATTAATTCATGACAGATTTCATTTACTTAGATATGTTTTACATATTATTTTAGGTTTTTTTAGCAGATTGCCGCCTAAGTCAGTCATTCATTTGTCATTATGTACGAGATTACCAATAAATGCCATTTTTTTCAATGGAGTGTCAGTGGTTGACCACTGGAAATTCATAATGACGCCATTATATTAGTAGATTACCAAACTTGTCAAAATCAACAATTATGAAATCAATGATAGACCATTCTGACGCTATTGTAATAGCAGACTTGAGGCCCTGGAAAGTTATTGACCTACGTAGTGCGGTGACACGTATGTTATGATTTGAATTTAAGAAACATATGAAGTCGATAATTTGGTATCAATTCTTAGAGTATTTTATTTTGAGCTGAAACTATATTAATGTATAGTGATTCTGTATCCAGCCGTTTAGTGCTTAAGGATAGCAATAGGGTTTCTGTTACATCCTGTATAGAATCTATCTAATGCCAATAGTGCATAATTTAAGTGTTCATTACGGGATTTCTTAGTGTTAGTAGATACGGGCATTAAATTACAAAGATTCTGTTAAACTACAAGGAAAAACTAACTGAAGGCCTTGAACGTATAGCAAATTAAACAAAGTATCTAGGTACCTAATCATCGCATCGATAAAATGCGCCCGCTCTTTTTGACCTGTCCCGATTTAAATATTAAAACCCATAAAATTAACTATTGAAACCGTGGAGCGCTGCTAGTGAATAGATAAAGTGGTAACTTGAATTTAGAAAACCATTAAATAATCACATTGAAGAAGAATAACCTGATGATCAAGCAGGCGCCATGACCTGTCCACAATTTGTACACCTACCTTCTAAAATGTTAATACCTAGGACATGAGATTGTAGTATCCTTCAGTTACGTGATTCCTGGAAAAAACTCCCTTAGTGGCATTTTTTGGCCACGCGATTAAGCAAAGTCTACACTGTATGCTCTAGCTTGGCACAACTAGCTAAACTAAATTAGCTCAGCTTACAGTGTAGCCTGCGTTTTATGTGTCACGGTTACTACCTACATTTTCACGCATAGGTAGATAAACAAATAACAATAACAAAAAATTATAATCAGTTTTTATGCAAGATTTAAATAGTCGCAGGCCAAAACTGTGTTACCGTCATTTTTTATTTCACTTTTTACATCAAACACCCTGACAAGTGATATTATAAATTTCAGCTTCGTTTATTCCATTGCGTGTCGATAGAAAAAACCTATCTGCGTGTTTGAAGAATGTACAAAAAAATCATGTTGTCTACATGTTTTATTTTTTCTGACGGTCTGAGAGAGTCCTTCGGACCTATACGAGTTTTGCAAACATAAGTAATCGGAATGATTCAACATAATATGTTGTGTTTTCTTGTGGCGTGTTAAGGAAGACCCAATCTGCAGGGGTGCGGATTGTCCGAAAGACATACTGTGGCCACTGGCACACAGGCAACCGGCACCCTGAGCAAGAGTAGTTATTTGATGATTTTCCACCCAAAAAAGAAGGAAGAATCAATTAATATGTCTTTAAAGTCCACGGTTTTTATTTGATAAACCAATGAATTTTAAAACGATCTAAATATCTTAACTTTATCCTTAGTTATTATTCATGAATTGTTTATTTTTTAATTAGGAAGTATTAATCTGAATCGATTAACCAAAACCTTGACAGAGTCAAGGTTTGTCATGTGTGTGTTTCGGTTGGGTTATTCACCCAAAATAGGAATTGACGCGGTGTTTTCCTAAGTTTAGTTTATATTTGACTTGGAATTGCGGACACCAGCCCGTTAAACATTACAGTATAATTTACCTAGGTACATGTCAAAAGCAAATCAGAACATGGCAATTTTTTTTATTTGTAATTTCTTCTGCGGCATTTGTTATAGGTGCATTTATTTACTAATAAAATCTCTTGCGTACTTAAATATTCATCAATTCAGAATATACATAATTATAGTTACTATAATTACCGTTGCAGAATATTTACTTCCTTGATAATCTACATTTGCGTAAAATTCGCCTACGCTTTCCTAAGAATAATTAATATTTATGTAAATATATTATTAGCCTTATGGCTATGCGGAAAGCCTTTGCATTTTACCGATAGCAGTCCAAAGTTTAATTGAATTATACGAATCCATGTGTTGTTTTCCATAACAAACACTCGTAAGACAAGTCTGTCAATGATAAAGACAGTGTAAATAAATTAATCGTAAGTATTCATTGACGATTTATTTATATTTATTAGTTCTTCTTACCTACCGCAACCACTTATTGGTTTTGTATGTAAAATGCAGTTTTTCATTCACGCAAAATCTATGATTCAACATGGGAAGCCGTCAGTAAAAATATTAACTTTAACAAGATGAATTGACCTGATCATGAACTTTGGTCAAGCGTAACCTTCACAAGTTCTAAGAGACTAAACAAAGCAATCACATAACAGGATGGTAGGGACATCGACGTGAAACCTGTTACCATCGATTCAGTACATACATGGTTCCGAACTACCCACCCAGATTATAAAAATATTTTATATTCCTATTTTTTTTTCTTAGTGTATATGTTATCGGAAATGTATGAAATCTAGGAATTGTATACAAATCCTAGGAAATTTATATAATTCCGAAGCTATTTAGGAAATGTATAAAATATTGTTTCAAAAACTATTTAATACATAAATGTCCTAGGAAATGTGCACAATTCCTAGGAATTGTATATAATTCCAATATCGTATTAGGAAATGTATAAAAATAATGCTTTCTGTAGTAAAACACGTTGTTAAAATGAGAATAATAATTGTTATTAATTAAAGCACTAGTTGAGACAACAACGTTCAGGTAACAATCATACGTAAAATATTATAATCTTCATATTATCTTCCTAATTCAAGCTTCGAAAATCAAGTACCTGGGAACTTTTAAAATGTATTATCATAAAATCTACTTATATTATTCTTATAAAGTCAAACTTTCGTTTGGTAAGTAATCAGTCTGTTAATTAAGTAATAATAAATGTCACAATATTAAAGTAAGTCCATAAATTATTATATTATGTTAAATGTAAACGAGTCAGTCCTTAAGGCTATTTATTTTTGTAGGGTAAGCCGGAATGGCACTTGGAAGTACACAATAATTTATTTTTATAGCACAGACATCTTGCTGTAGTACAGTTTTTCTTGCAAAGGCACTTTTTAAATCCCTGGCCGGTTCCAGTGGATTGTAGGTTAGCAACCAACTGACCGTAGTGCCATCTCTGTACTCGGTACATCCTCTGCATCAAGAAGAACTCTTGGACACACATTAATCTGAAATCGAGAATATAATTGTTTTAAGATTCCGTTCTTGGTACCAATTTGATAAAGCTCATCATCGGTTTTAGCCAAAACTACACCTATAATATTTCGGGCATCACCACGTCCTCTGTCAACCTCTGGAAGTGCATTCGTACAGAAGTGCCAATAGGTACAGGAGCAAACTTCTTTTCACTCAGTTTCAGCATTTTTTCAGCCTGTTGTTGTAGGTTGTTCTTAGCACTTTGACGATTATATGCTTACACACTGACAGTTAACGCGGCACTAGCGAGATCGCCTGATCAGACAAAACAATACCCTCCCCTCGCCCCGCTATCCCCGCATACCCATTGATATCTCAAATATTTACATTTCCGATTGCTATTTAGACAATGTATAGATTTCCTAGGAAATGTGTCTAATATAATTTATTTTACACATTTTCGTGCGATTTTAGGAATTACATAGACATTTCCTAGGAATTGTATACGATGACGGATTACATACATTTCCGGTAACATATACATATATTGGCACCTTGTTCTTTTAATGTAATTCGTTTAATATCATCGTGCTTAGTTTTTTGTGTTGTGTCTTTTGTATGCACCAATAAACGATTTATCCATCTATCAAAAAAAAAAAAAAATGCTGTTTCCTATTAAAACAGGTGCAATCCGCGTCTTAAAATGTATGGAACAGCATTTATTTTTAAATAACTGACTAAAACTTTCATTGTACGGGGCCAGAATCATATAGGTATCTACCGACCGAATCCATAGTAATAAATTGCGCGTCAATATCCCACCACCCTGTATATTTTTAATTCAAATTAATAATAATTATAATGTACCGGATACATTTTTAACCAGTGCGCAAACTGTAACCATGAATTCAGCATATCATTAAAAAAATTGTAGTTTCATACATTTTGACCGCTTAGGTATTGCACTTTTCTATGAAACAGCTGATTTTTTAACCCCCGACGCAAAAACGACGGGGTGTTATAAGTTTGACGTGTCTGTGTGTGTATGTGTGTGTGTGTGTGTGTGTGTGTGTGTCTGTCTGAGGCAACGTAGCTCCCGAACGGATGAACCGATTTTGATTTAGTTTTTTTTGTTTGAAAGGTGTATTAGTCGGGAGTGTTCTTAGATATGTTTCATCAAAATCGGTTCAGCCGTTTGAAGATTATCAGCTCTTTTCTGGTTGAAAAAGGGATTTTACCCTCTTCCATGGGTCTGATCAACTCAAAATTTGGGATTCTATTACTTCAATGATATTAGACGAAAAAAAAACCTTGAACTGATGCTGGAGCAACACCTGGAATTTCCAGGAAACCCAAGTTATTCACCAACAAACAGCAGAAGTATCGTGTTTGGGCTCATTGAAAAGGTCTCAATGAATAGATTATAGATAAATGGTGATTTAGGGGAGACATTATGTTTAAAAAGCAAGAAATAAAAATTAAATTTAAAATTTAAAAAACCCCGACCCAAACAAAAAACTCTAAAAAGTAAAAAATAATATTTATAGGCCTTATATTTTGAACGTAATATTTTAATCAGGGCATTGTCAAGTCGGGGGACGGTTTATGAAAACGCCAAACAGAGGCCTAGCCGTCCCCCGACTTGACAATGCCCTGATTAAAATATTACGTTCAAAATATAAGGCCTGTAAATATTATTTTTTACTTTTTAGAGTTTTTTGTTTGGGTCGGGGGTTTTTTAAATTTTAAATTTAATTTTTTTGTATAACCGATGAAAAATGTATCCTGTAAAAATAAATGTTTTACTTTAATAACTTATTTTTTGGAAATTCTTCATTGTTTTCTGATTCTATTTTTAATTTTAAGAATTAATTTTATGCTTTTTCTGGGTCCATAAATGTAACTTAGCCATCATTTAAGCCATTCAACACTAAGGAATACAAATAAAGAAAACAATATCTCATAAGTCAATTCTTAAAAAATGTTGGTTCAAACCTTGCATGTCGGGTTTTTTTGCGATATATTTTATAAATAATTCTAAGCTAATTTTTTGACTGTTGTAAGAGATGATTGCAATATTATTTAATTTATGGACGTATATAATTATGCTCGGTGACGAGGTTTCGCCTAGTATATTAACGCATTCACTTCAAGTTCACGAACAGTTCTCAGTTAACTGTTTAAGAGTTTGTGTCGAAGTTAAGATGGTGTTCAAAGTAACGTGTTTGGCTGTGCTGGTGTTTGGTTGTTCTCAAGCAGCAGGTAAGGATATTAAAAAAAAATATGTATATATAAATATATGTAAATAAAAATAAAAGTCCTGTCCTTATTCATCAACGCCCAGCCCAAACCCTTGGACTTAGAAAGCTGAAATTTTGCACAGAGGTTCCCTTGATAATGTCGACAAGGAACAAGGAAGGATTTTTCGAAATTCAACCGCTAAGGGAGTTAAATAGGCGATGAAAGATCCGCGGGGGCGAAGCCGCTGGCAAAAGCTAGTTATTATAATTGCTATAAATTGTCAACGGGTTCGCCCGTGTGGAGGTCGGAAATTCATGGATGGATGGTTTGATGGGAACGTACTACCGGGATAAAAAGTATCCTATGTCTTGATCCAGGTTATAATCTATCTGTGCGCCAAATTTTATCGAAATCCGTTCTGCCATTTTTGCGTGATTGAGTAACAAACATCCAAACATCTAAATATCCAAACTTACAAACTTTCATATTTGTAATACTAGCTTTAGCCCGCGGCTCCACCCGCGTGGATGTTTGTTTTGTGCTTTTTGTTTTTCGGGAAATTCTCATGGTTTATTGGGATAGGTGCTCAATATTTACTGGAGGGATTGTGGCTAAGTAAACATAGCCGCACAGGTCAATCGATTAGGTTGAGCTACGCTTGCCGCGGTTGTTCCGTGGATGGGTGACCATCTTTCAATACCAAGACCCTTCCGTGCTCTTCCAACTAATGTTGAAGATACTCAAGTCTAGTCAATTTAAATCAGCAAGTCTTTTAGTTTTCCTCATTTTACACCAACAAATGCAGTCCTCGACAAAGAAAATTGTTTTCTAAAAATAACTTCTAATTATAATTTTGTACACCCACAAGGTATTAGAGCGAGACACTGTTTTTCGGCCATCTTTATTTATAAAAATACCTATAGTAAATATTGTTCTATCTTATTCTCATTTTGCCGGGGAATTAAATTGTAAGACTGAAGCCTAATACTTAATGGCTACTTTAGTATATAATTTATTATTAGAATAATTAGCCGTTCTCCGTTTTGACCATTTTGTATAAAAAGATCGATTTCTTTTTGGGAATACGTTTGTCCCTTTGTAAACGTTGTTCATGTTACTCGTAAATGGGTATATAAACATGGATCACTTTTACTAAACTACCCGGCAACTGAGGGAACACGGGTGGGTTTTAGTCAGTAAATGTCTGACACGCCCTCCTAATCCACCGAGAGCGGGAGAAGTTATTTCATGTTCTCCCACCTACAAAAAAAATTACCCCGTATTTTTTTTAGAATGGCCCCTTAAATCTTGTCGATTGTATTCAGTCACCTTGTATATTAATTCTTAAATTAATTAGAACCTAGATATAAAGCATAATTTAATTACTTTAAGAAGCTTCTACTTACTTAAGTTAGAAAAGAGCTTTTTAATGTTATTTTCAACACAAACTGTATTGAAATTAACAAAAACTGCAATAAGAAATCATCTGACTACAGTTTCCTATGAAAACATGTTTCGTTTTCAATAATAAAACCACGCATATTTTATTTTGTCAATCCAAACAATGGAATAGCGGAACAGAAATATATCTATTGAACACGCATGAGGAAATGAGATGAGGGTTCGATTTTTTTGCAGTCAACACAAGTTAAACAATATTTAGAAAAATACAACTCGTTTGCCTGCGATTTGATGACCCTGCATGTTTAGTTAAGATTACATAACATGTTATTTTGTCTATAAAAATTGTCTGCTCAACAACGTAAATGCGCATTTACGAATGGCTTTCATGAAAGCCATTCGTAATCACACTCTAATGTGTTACGAAAAGACCCCGCAGGTTATACACGAAGAAATACCTCAGCATTTTATCAATTGATTGCTTAAGAAATTACCTAACTGATTTTGTATGAAAAGGAAACACTGAACTAATGTTCAGTGTTTCCTTGAAATTATATTAGTAATAAATTTGTAAAAAATAAGTTTTTTTTTATTTTTTACAAAAATCAACCACTTCTTCCTAAAGGTTTTTATTTTCTTTATATAAATATAGACATCATTTCACATTAGTAAATAAAAAGATTTTTTTTTTTTTTTTTTTACAAAAATCAACCACTTCTTCCTAAAGGTTTTATTTTCTTTATTTAAATATAGACATCATTTCACATTAGTAAATAAAAAGAACACACCTCCCCATAATTTATTTTTTTCGGTACACATGTGTTTACAATAGCATGACTCATTTCGTCGACCGCGATAACAAGGGGACTATAGACGTTCAATTCGTCGTAGGGAAGCGAATAGTCGATTTATGGCAACGTCGGTCCACAGGTTACTGTGAGTAAAACTAATCGACATAACAACTAGTATTTGTATTTCACGATCATTAGTAGCTAACTAATTAATTAAATAGGGAGAAAATTTGCGACAAAAAAAAAAAAAAACTTTTAAATATACCCAATTAAAAAAATGTTCGTAAAAGATTTATCTCCTTATATTTGGCATCGCATAGAAAACACACAAGAACAACATTTTACAGGAGGTAAGAAAGCAGATAAAAATCCTGGAAGGGAGAAATTCCTACTCTATCGAGACAATCGTTTGATATCATTTCTGATGAAGAAAATATTTTACGACGAATCATCGTCTGCATAGACTTTTCCCAACTATTTACATCATCTTTTTTTTTGACTACGGGATAAATCCTCATGGATGTCCTCCACAGGACAATGGTAATGATGCGTGTCTTGAGGTCTTTAAGTGGCTATGCAATTTTATTTTGTTAATCTATAAAAACACTTCTTAGTTTTTTTTTTTTTTAATAGGTATAAAAACTAATTTAACATAATAATAAAACAGCCATGTCATAGTGTAATCTTGAATAATAGAATGTAATTTATATAATCGATGCAACTTTTTACTTTTAAGTGGACTCAATTAGTTTCTATGAGCGAGACATTAGTTTGTAAGTGATATGACATCTTATTACGTACGCGACAGAAAAATTACTTTTAATTTGTCACATGTAATTATTTACGATAGTCCAATCATAATAATTATGATTTCCTCGCATGTGGATATTCTAGTATAATAGTTTTATAATAATAATATGGAAATTAGCCTCAATTTACAATCTGCATCTGAAACGTAGAAAACAACAGCCACACAGGTCGCTACGCATGCCGTGGTTGGTCAGTGGATTGGGTACCATCTTTGCTTTGTGTCTCAATTACGTTAAGCGGTTGGTCCCAGCTGTCATTCGTAGATCTTTGACAATGATTCCAGGTCGTCAGAAGTCCAACAACCATTCAGCCGAAAGTCTGACAACGAGTCTTACCAAGCGGTATCGTATTACCCAGTGACTGGGTAGTGGGCTTCAGATAGGCCGTCGCTCGTATGTAAAATATTGGTACTGAACTGCATCCGGTTTGTTTGGAAGTGGACCCCAAGACAGTTGGTAGAAGGCTTGGATCATGATGATGATCTAAAACAGAAAGGAAAGCAAGATGCTTACGATGAAAATTTAATGTGGGGCAAAATCTTGGAATCAGAACTCAAAAGAGAGGTTTTCAGACAGGTCTTCAATCTCAATAAGAGAAGATTCAGTTGAAGCCCTTTTTCAGATTAGCCAAAGTACATACATCTTTTATGGGGTACTGTGGTAAATGTTAGTACAAAATACCTTGTGATATATTGCAATTAAATAATAGGTCTTTACCTATGAAATTGCCGTTTTGTATGAAAAAATTTAAACGAATTTTTTTCATGAATTTTTTATTTGTATTAATCGAAGTAATCACCCATGCAATCAATGCATCTTTGCCATCGCAGTGGCAGTTTATTGATGCCCTTCTTAAAGAAATCAGCTGGACGGGAGGCAACAAATTCTTCAAAGGCATTTTGTACTGCCTCTCGGGTATTAAATTTTTTTCCCGCCAAGAAGTTATCCAAATTCTGGAAAAAGTAGTAGTCTGTAGGCGCAAGGTCTGGTGAGTAGGGCGGATGACGGAGAGCTTCCAACCCCAGTTCTTGCAACTTGGAGACCGTCTGCTGTGCAGTATGAGGTCGCGCGTTGTCGTGCAGGAGCAGCGGAGACGAGCGATTGACCAATGCTGGTTGGAGATGCGCCAGCTTCTCCATCATTGTGTTCAGTTCTTCACAGTACACATCTGCAGTAATGCTCACCCCGTTTGGTAAGAAGCTGTGATGAATCACACCGGCGCTAGACCACCAAACAGTGACCATCACTTTTCTAGGGGTAAGTTTTCGTTTAGGGCATTGTTTAGGTGCTGAACCAGGATCCAACCAACTTGCTGAGCGCTTACGGTTATCAAACAGAATCCATTTTTCATCGCAGGTAACAATGCGGTTCAAAATTCCTTCATTTGTGTGTCTGTTGAGCAGTGCAAGGCACGTCTCGACGCGTACTTCGCGCTGGCGATCATTGAGTTCGTGGGGCACCCATTTGTCAAGCTTTTTTACCTTGCCAATTTGACGCAAATGGACCAATATTGTTTTGACGCTAACGTCGAAAGCTGCTGCTAATTCAGCCGTAGATTGTGTATCATCAGCTTCCACAATCGCCTTTAATTCGTCATTGTCGACCAAAGTCTTCGGACGACCGCGAGGTTCATTTTTCAGGTCGAAATTTCCAGAACGGAAGCGAGCAAACCAATAACAGGTGGTGCGTTGGTTTGTAGTGTTAGCTCCGTAAACGTCGTTGATGTTGCGTGCCGCTTGTGCCGCGTTGCTGCCACGACGGTACTCATATTCCATAATTACTCGAATTTTTAACGTATCCATGATGACGAAAAAGATTGAAATGCGATGAAAATGTAACACTAATCAATAAAGAAATGACTACTTTTAGAAAAAAAAATCCATGTTTTTAAAATAAAATTAATTTGAAATTAGAATTCTTAGCCAAACAAAAATTATTTTGATTTGAAATGGCCAGTACTGCAGAACGGCAATTTCATAGGTAAAGACCTAATATATTAAAAGGAAATTTAAAACTCATTCGTAAACAACCATATTACAAAGTATAGGATTATATCCAAGAATGCTTGGAAACATGCTGGTCCTGCTCCATAGGACAATCTAGAGTCTTGAAAAAGTCAAACTGGTTGATAATTGAATTATATAAATAATTATATTTATGACATTGATTTACACTCAGTGATTACTTTAACTCGCACACTGACTTATTACTTGTTAATATTCTAGGAAAATCGTATACTTACTCTTACAATGTTTGTAAATATGTGAGCACCATGTATTTATCATAAAATTAATTAATCTATATTGCTTCAATTGCATTCTTTTTTTACCTATTTTGATAATTTTACTCTGGGTGCATCGTTTTCACACATAATTATGATAATGAATGTACTATGTTAAATATTGTACTTGAAACATTTTAAAAGAGTAACGATGGAGTTTCTTGCCCATTCTTCTTCATACAAAACTACATTTTGGAAGGGGCCACTAGAATCAATTCTATTTTAATGTAAATAATTAAAATAAATACTTTGACTTTGTTCGAAGTTAGATTTGTACCTTTTCGCAGAAGTCACATTCATGAGACCTAAAGTAATTACAAATGACTGGCAAGATATGGGTGCTCGATACACCTCCACTTCATACAGGGGTGATATTGTTTGTAACATGGTAACAAAAACTAAACCAAGCTTAGGGATCATTGATTTTTCGCAGATCCTAAAAACATATTTTTTGTTCACAGTTTTGCCTTCAGTAGATAAATGCAAGCTCGGCGACAATGCTTGTTTGACACCGGCGTTCCAGCAAATGATGCCAATTTTTATGGCTGGAATATCAGAAAACAATGTTGAAATTCTGGACCCTATGGAAATGGATGACCTTGCCTTTGACCTAGCTGGTCTTCAGTTCACATTGAAAGAAGGCACAATGAAAGGATTGAAGAGTTCCGTTGTCGACAATGTTGAGTAAGTAATAACCTCGGATAAAGAATAAAATAGGAAAACAGTCAGATTTCGTGGCCTTATCCAAGATTTTATTCCCAGAATGCATGCTATAAGTCAACGTTGGTGGTTTATAATAAAAATCAGATATACCGAAATCCTTGTAACATTTCTTACAAGCATTAAAAAGTTGAACAATTTTGAGTTTTTTTATGAAAGTTTAGGTTTACTCAAAGCTACGATTGATTCATAAAAGGATATGGAACTATATACTATGACAGCAGTGGTGGTCATGGGGAAAGACCCGCCACTTAGAAGTTGTAGGTCGCACCTGAGTTCGAATCTAGGCAAGCACTTTACTTTGTGTAAATCATTTCGTCACCACTGCTCTTGTCAAGAGTAAACTGGCGTGTTCTAGAAACAAAAAATCGAAGACCCGCGTCCAGCCCACTCTTTTTCACACAGAGGTGGTCTTTTCTTTATTTTTTTTTGGGTGGGAAATCATCAAATAACTTCTCCCGCTCTGGGTGGAGCAGGAGGGCGTGTCAGACTTTTACTGACTAAAACCCCCCCGTGTTCCTTCAGTAGCCCGTATGCCAGGGGCTGTGGTGTCTCTTTCGAACGAACCCGCACCCCTGGCAGGCATCGACCCTTGCGGGTCCCATATTTTTTTTGTGCTGACATCTCTTTGAGGCGCGCGTGGAACACAACGTGCCGTCGACTTGGGCTTGGTCCTTACCGGACAGCGAGCTACCCATTACTCGCCGTCCGCAAGCCCATGCCTACGGTGGCCGGAAATCGGCCTGGGATTCCCGACGCCCAGGGCGTCTCCGTATCCTGCGGTGGCTAGGGTCGCGAAGGCGCATATGCTGCCTCTCCCTCACGTGCGCCGCCTCCCTCTTCGCGAGCATCACTGCTTCGCTGAAGGAGGTGACGGCTCCCCATGCCCTCTCGCTCCATACCATGGCCTGGACCAGAGCCGGACGCGAGAGATCGCCGCCGCCGATCGCCTCCACGAGGACACGGCGGTGCTCCACCCAAGCAGGGCAGACCGCCACCGTGTGCTCCACCGTGTCCTCAGGGCGATCTTCGCAGTGGAAACACCCGGGCGTTTCCTCCCGCCCTATCCAAAACAGGAACCTCCCGAAACAACCGTGTCCGGTGAGGACCTGCGTCAGGCGGAAGGTGAGGACGCCAAGCCGCCTCTCAAACCACTCCTCGTGCCCAACCACTGCTCTCGTGAAGAGCAAACTGGCGTGTCCTAGAAACAAAAAATCGAAGACATGTGAAATCAATCAACTCACACCGGACCTGCGTCCAGCCCACTCTTTTTCACAAAGAGGTGGTCTGTGTCCAAGCATTGGCTGATTATGCCAAACCTACTATGGCTCTCTTAACCTTATATTTTCCTTGCCAGATGGGATACAAAGAAGAAGTTCTTCTCTGTAGATTTCCACATGGACAATTCGGTGAAGGGTCACTACACTGCTGGAGGTCGTATCCTGATCCTACCTATCACTGGTGACGGACAGATGAAACTGAAATTAAGTAAGTAAATTATTTTGATAGCGAATAAAAACTCAAATTGAAATATATTTACCATACTTTTTGTCTCCCGAAGAATTAACCTTTCATGGAGGCTGGACAAAGTGATAACGATGATGGAAAATTATAAAATGTCATTGGATTGAAATATGCTACCGAAAAGTTTTCTTTTCCAATCCTGTTAAAAGTCGTTGTAGAATTTGTGAAAGCCATGATGGCTTAGACTAATCCTAATAGATACTTTTGTTACATAATACTTTCTTACTTCCTTCATTACTTGCTTGCAGTTATTAGATTTTAAGCTCATTATTATGTCATGAGTAAATTATACTGATTCTGCCAAAACAACCTATCTTTTTTTTCTCGATAGAATTTCTTTTATGGAACTTCCAGTAAACATACTCTTTCTTTTCAGAAAACCTTCAAATCAAGCTGTACATCCACTACGATGTGATCAAGAATGCTGACGGCAAGGATATCATCAAACCTAAGAAGTACAGCTTCGATTTTGATGTCAAAGATCACGCTCACTACCATCTCACGAACTTATTCAACGGAAACAAGCAGCTTAGTAAGTGTCTGCAATGTTTTTGTACTAATATTTGGAAAAATAATCTAATCTGATCTAATTAGTGTACGGGCTTCCATCTCCATTTTTCATATAATTCTGTTACGTAGGAGGGACGAGCTAAACTCCTTCCGAGAGGATTGAGTCAAACTCGTCCCTCTTTTTTTCCTTGGTCTGCCACGATGACGTCTAGTGTTGAATGGGGCCCACTCAATGGTGCATTTAGCCCATTTCTCAACTGACATGTGACAGTCTTTGCCGGCTCAGTCAAGAAAAATCAATACACAATTATAGCTGGCGGCAAAGGCTGGACTACTCATTCTATGGGCACAACAATAGCAATAACATACTGCGATTTTTCAAAAGTAACAAACACTTGCAAAAGTGGTCATTTTGGTTATGTTCCCTCAATAATATTGTTTGGAAGTCTTGAAGAAATCTAAGTTCTACTTATTGAATGTCGTTTATCCGCTACTAAAGCAATCAGAATGATCTTCCCTTTAAAATCCTTTTGAATTTTCGCGTTAAAACTCGAAAAACTGGGCCCATAGAATTTCAACGCGCGATTCGAAACTAGCTTTCACCAATAATAGGCTGTTTATCAAGCTTGGTGATATAAAAACGTACCAATAACGTTCTCTGCTAACGCTAAAAATGAAGTAAAATCAACAAAAATGCTTTAAGGCACTGAAAATTGAGTTTCTTGATCAAATATCAACAAACTATTTCAATGAATGTTGACATTAGATACGGCATTAATCTTTGTCGAACATAATAGATGGCGCCACATATTGCCTTTCGCCATAGCTACTTAAAATGCAAAGCAACCATTTTTCTGGCGGATTTTCAATTGTTATTTCATCTAAGTTTACATAGAAACTGATAAATTAAATTGTATAGATATTGTTATAACCACGCTGGTGAAATATTTAACTTGTGGAGACAGTGGCAGTCACATAGTTGCTTTGGTACCTATTATGTTTTCACAGCCAAACTGAAAGATCAATTTTAGCAAGGAGGCCAATTAAAATCGGTAAAGTTTTTTAAAGAAACACCACGGTGTTGTGTGCACACACCACCTCCATTTGAATAGATGAATATATTACATTATGTACAATGGCGGTTTGTGGTTAATTAAAAACAACCGGGGTACGAGTCGATCGTAGATAAAGATGTGTACATCATACATAAACTCGTCTTCTTCTCATGGGGTAAGCAGAAACTAGAGAATGTCATCTGCTTCCTTACATACTTTTTTGCTTCGTTTACATTCATACACGAACGACGGTTGCGAGTACTTCGCACCTAACCATTTTGAAGAATATTACTAAAAAGATCACTATACATCCTCTTAGGGCGTCCCATCGCTTCCCTCACTTAGGGCTCCCACACAAAACTGCGATGCGATGCGATGCGAATCTTCTTCTTCTTATTGTTGCGATGCGATCCGAATTCGCGGTTTTGTGTGGGAGCCCTTACCACTCATATTATATTTGTTAGCCGCTCTTTATTTTGTTTTTAAGAACACTGTGGTATTTACTTTTTTTCTCTACCAAAATATAACTAACAAGATATATTATTATTTATTCCAGGTGAAGCCATGTTGAATTTCTTGAATGACAACTGGAAGCAAATTGCGACAGAATTCGGCAGACCTATGATGGATTTGGCTGCGAAGAGAATATTCAAGAACATTGTCAACTTCTTCGAAGTGATGCCTATTGAAGAGATCACCAGTGCTTAACATTGCCTGTTCCATTGATTGCGATAAAATAAACGTTTTTGGGCTTTTATTTATGGTCTTTTTGTTTGCAAAATTTTGTGGTCATGTGTTGAAAGATGTACTATTATACATAGGTCCTGTGTAGGATAATTATTTCTTTTCTGTGTTGTTTTAATATTGTAGATCAATATTCGAAAGTCGTTTTTAATCAATGGTTATAAAGAAAATCAATAATTTTGCTAAGTGTACAAACAAACATGGACCTTTTTAGAATAATAAAAGTCACTCAAAGGGCAACGAAGAGGGCTATGCTTGGAGTTTCCCTACGCGATCGAAACAGAAATGAAGAGATCTGCAGGAGAACTGAGGTAACCGACATAGGAACAAATGGTTTTTATACTAGCAAGAACTGAAAATCTGAATTATGTAGGCTGTCATGTCAACTCCGTGCATGTCACTCTCACTTTTTTTACTGAAACATTTCTTACAATGAAAGCGTTTCAGTGCCACCTGCGAAACCTATTCACCTACTTTATGAATATTTTATTTCGACAAATCGGAATACGGGTGAAATGAATCAGTATGGGAAAACTTCTCTTTCCTTACTGAGAAATTGAGTAAGCCCTGAATGCCTTAAGGCCAGTGTTGCAACCTAATTTATTTAATGTACATTTAGTGTTGAGTTTGACTCATTGCGATAGGCTGAGTTGATTGATTGATTTAAATCTTACTGCTTGAATTTCAAATAAACAATGTACGTTAACGGAAGATTGCCGGAGTTAAGTGGTAGTGGGCAGAGGACATTGATCGCAGAACAGATGGTCGATGGGGCCGAAAGGTTTTGGAATAGCAATCGCGTACCAAAAGACGTAGAATTGCAAGGCCTTCCACAGTGTGGTCCGTGACACAATTACTTTGTGAAGGCGGTGAGAATCCGCTGGATGCGGGAAGCACTGAACCAGTTGAAGTGGATGAGTATGAAGTTAACGGAAAGTAGAATCAAATGATTCACTGAAACAAAAATAACGTTAGACAACCATTACCCCTTAAAACGTCAAAAATAATTCCGCAATGTAAGAGATGCTAACCTTATGGTCATAACCGAAAAGTATTGCTCAAAAGAGGCAAGGTGTGTTTAATCTACAGGTAAATACCTCACAGCTCATTGTAAGAAACTTGCACAAGAAAAACCTAAGTGCGTCCACTGTGGCTTACCTCACTCAGCTAACTACAGAGGGTGTTTAGTTGCCAAGGAGATACAACTGGTGATCAAACACGCAAAAAATAATCCTACTAACAACCCTGCCGATAAGCAAATTGTTAGAAACTCCAACAAACAGACAAAACACAGTGCGCAGTTTGCACAGACAACCGCAATAACTGCACATATATCCAAAAGTGCACAAGCAGTAACCAACCAACCAGATCTTGAAGTGCATATCCTCATTTGACAAGAGATTAGAGAAATTAGAATCAAGCACTGTACAAAATCAAGAATGAATAACACACTCAAAATAATGGCGTGGAATTCCAACGGACTGCTGCAACACCAACATGAGTTGCTAGTAGTCCTAGAAATAGAAAACATTGATGTGTTTTGATCTCTGAAACGCACTTTACTAAACAGTCTTTTGTAAAATTTAAAGGTTATAAGGTTTATCACTCGCTACACCCAAACAACACGGCCCGAGGAGGTAGCGCAGTTATTATTACAGACTAGCTTTTGCCAGCAGCTTCGCCCGCTCGGAACTTTCATCCCCTATTTAACTCCCTTAGGGGTCGAATTTCAAAAAAATCCTTCCTTATTCCTTGTCTACATTATAAAGGGAGCCTCTGTGCAAAATTTCAGCTTTCTAGGTCCAAGGGTTTAGGCTGGGTGTTGATGAGTCAGTCAATCAGTCAGTCAGGACTTCTCTTTTTATTTAAATATAGATAATATCTGTCATTACCAACAGTGTAAATACGAGGAGCCAGACACGCAAGCTGTGGCGGTATCAATTAAAACAAAGAAATTTAATGTGACAGTAGCGGCCGTAAACAGTCCCCCACGACATATGATAAACAAAGAACAATATGTACACTTCTTCAGACTTCTTGGACCGAGATTTATATTAGGCGGGGAATTTAACGCTAAGAACACTCATTGGGGATCGAGACTAACTTCAACTAAGGGAAGGCAGTTTTATAATGCAGTGAATGACATGCGCTGTGTGGTCAAAAGTACTGGAAAACCCACATACTGGCCGACTGACCCCCAGAAACATCCAGACCTCATCGACTTTTTCATAGTCAAAAATAAATTCACCAATTATTTATCTGAGTGTGGAAGAGGGGTATCACATCACATGAACTCCGATCACTCTCCGATATTATTACAACTAAGACACAAAATATTACTGAGACAAAACCACCTGAAATTGGAAAATAAATTTACAGATTGACATTGAAAATATTATTGACCTAAAAACTGCATTAAAAAGCAAAGATCAGCTCGATTCTGAAGTAAACAAGTTTAGCAACAATATCCAACAATGTACATGGAACAACACACCACAGTTTATAAAAATATAAAGGAAATACTTACCTAAAGGAAATAATAGACCTGTTATATGAAAAAAGGAATCAAAGAAAAATATGTCAGCAAACCAGATTTCCGAAAGATAAAACACTATTGAATAACCTATCGAAAACATTACAGAGAACAATACAAACCTTTCAAGATGAGGCTCTCAATACTAACCTGCAGCAGTTGAGCAACGATCAAAAACGCAATACTCTCTTTGGAAAACCACAAAGTCATTGAAAAGGCCAATCACATCAATTCTCCCTATCAAAGATGATAAAGGAAAGTGGGCCATAAGCAACGAACAAAAAGCCCTAAGATTTACACATCATTTTTATGAAACCTTTCAGCCAAATGACGGGTCTGTAGACAACCTGCAGTTTGCCAATACTCTGAAAGATCAGAGAATTAAGCTTGTGACCCCGAAAGAAGTTGCAAAGAAAAATTAAATCTTATGATTTGATTTGAAGCCTAAAACAGAAATTCCCAGGGTATGACCTTATTACGGGTGAAATCCTAAAACATCTCCCACGTAAAGCCATCGTTAAGCTTACCAGACTCATCAATGCTGCGTTCGTGTTATAGCATGTTCCTGAGCCATGGAAAGGTGCTGAAGTGATTATGATTGAAAAGCCCGGTAAACCACCTCACGAAGCATCATCATACAGGCCCCTTTCCCTGTTGCTGATACTAACAAAGCTGTTTGAAAAAAAAAACGCCTAAAACCGATTATAAACGACAGGAACCTGATCCCTGACCAACAGTTTGGTTTCAGAGAGAAACATTCAACAATAGATCAAGTACATAGAATTACCAACATAATTGAAGGAACGCTAGAAGAAAAACAAGTCTGCTCCATCGTACTTTTAGATGTGGCACAAGTTTTTGATAGAGTTTAGCATGAGGGTTCGATATGCAAACTAAGACTAATGCTGCTTAATGATTTTGCCGATATCTTGCAATCATAGATTACACATAGAATGTTTAGATTAAGGCACGAGGATACTTTTTCCGAGCTAAAAATTATTAAAGCTGGCGTGCCTCAAGGTAGTGTGCTGGGTCCAGTGCTCTATCTGTTGTACACGTATATTTACCAGAGGTAGAAAATAATACAATCGCAACCTTTGCGGACGACACTGCCATTACGGTCATGACATATGGAAGCAATCGAAAAGGTACAAATCACTTTAAATAAAGTTCATGACTGGGCACAAAAATGGAGAACCAAATTGAATGAACCAAAGTCGCTTCACATTGATTTCACCAATAGGAATTGTGATAACCACCCAGTCTTCATATATGGCCAACAAGTTCCATACGCAATTACAGCCAAATGTCTTGGTATAACGCTTGACGCGAAATTGCGCTGGAAAGCGCACGTCAAAAAGAAAAGACAGGAACTAGACATGCGTTTTAAAAACATATATTGGTTGATTGAACGGGATTCTTGTCTATCGATACATAACATAATTTTATTACATGCATATTCTTATGCCAATATGGACCTAGGGCATCCAACTTTGGGGCTGTACTAAACTGATCAATATCAAAATTATACAAACGTTCTAGAATAAGGTACTAAGGAGTATTGTTAATGATCCCTGGTGTATAAGAAATGACGACCTCCATCGCAACCTAAAAATGGAACCCGTCACCAACATAATCCAAAAATTTGCTGAGGCCCATGAACAACGACTCCATCAACATGTGAATATCGAGGCGATTCAGCTGTTAGACCAAACAAATATAGTGCGAAGACTAAAACGACAACAAAACCTTTTGAGTTAGTATAGTGTAAAAAGTGCAGAAATAATAGTGACAACGACACATAATAACACATGAACAAAGTGTTTATAATTTCATCTCAGACTCTAAGAAAGTGGAACAGACTTGTGTAAAGTACAAAGGACACTATTTTAAGTTTTAAAATAATCATCATGTTGACTATAAAATTAAGTTAAATTCAAATATTTTATTTCGGAATAAACATCCATATAATGTTAGTAGTAGTGTAACTTAGCCTAATGTTAGTATTAAATAATATCTAATAGACAACCAATGAAACCATTGAACTGTTCGTCCACTGGTACACAAGATTATTAGGACACGTGTGTGTGGACATTTACCCATCTTCGTAAGAGGGGAGAGTCCCACCGGTCTGAAAACACAATCAGGATGCCATTGGTGGAGGAGCGCAGGCGCGCCATCATTGAAGCGCATATTAAAATTGCTTATTAGTCTTGTAAACTAGATTGTAATGAATTATTAAGAACCGGGTTCTTATTAACAAAGCATTAAAAAAAACCGTGAAAATTGTGACCATTTAAAATCTGCTAAACACAGTCTACACTGATTTAAAATTTGATTTAACATTAAATCCCCGATTACATTGTCACGTCTATTCGAAAGGACCATCGACATTTGAGGGTTGACATTTAACATGGGTGTCGCTCCAACCATTGACTCCATTCAGTGTTTTTAATTATTTTATATCCTGCGGGGAAGCTATTGGGATGAAAAACTCGTTAACTTTCGCGATTGATTGTAAAGCCATTGGAAGTAAGATAAATATTAATATTTGATGTGTTTTTCACTGGATAGCCTTAATTTGGCAAATTTGTTAAATGCTTTGATTGAGTTTTACTTGATCACTTGTATGTGAAGATGCTATATGCAAGCTAATTTTGGACAATTTCCTCTTGATTGGCTTATGGATAATCCTACTAATATTATAAATTTAATGGATAGGTTTAATTTGGCAAGTTTGTTAAATGCTTTGATTGAGTTTTACTTGATCACTTGTATGTGAAGATGCTTTATGCAAGCTAATTTTGGACAATTTCCTCTTGATTGGCTTATGGATAATCCTACTAATATTATAAATTTGAAAGTTTGTATGTTTAGATGTTAAGATGATTGGATGTTTGTTACGCAAAAACCAATTGGCACACAAATAGTTTGTGACTTGGAATAAATAACACATAGGATACTTTTACGTTTCCATGGGATAATTTTCGACATCCACACCGGGGAAGCCGCTGGCAAAAGCTAGTGAAATATAAACGAGACCAACTTATTAAACGTGCCGTTTAATAAGTTGGTTGTTTATCAGTCACAGATGAGTGAGTGGGTTCCGTTACTGACAAAGATCAGCTATTTGTTAAATGGAAAGTTAGGAATAACAAAAGCTAAACACTGGGAGAACATGATATTCCAACAAGTTCTAATGGCGATAGCGTAGCGAGATTCAACTGTTTATTTCGATTTTTAAACGTCTTTTTCCCAAGAATTGCAATTTGATTCAAACTTGTTCTAAAAAAAGAATCTGTAATAAATTATAGTCGGTGTCCAGATCGCTTTTTTTGACGTGAAAACGTCTCGTGTCTTTTCGCTCGGAGTACTGGTGGTAAGTTCAATATTTCTGAACAACAAAAACATGTAAGATTTCAACCGCTTATAACTACGAGAGTTTTAGTGCTATAGTAATATTTGAGCATTTAAAAGATTTATAATATTTTTTAGGAGGAATACAATTTGCCTATGACGTCACGCTGCATGCGCATGCTCTATTTTTCACAAAGAGTTGAAATTCCAAATTATATAGCGCAAAAACGGGTTTAGTTGGAACACTAATTCTGGAGTCGTTGTCAAGAGTTGACAAAGCACTACTAGGGCATGGAGAGACAACAAAAATACTGGCCAAAATAGAGTAAAAAATTAATTTGAAGTTGACAATAGCAAAATAACTCCATATATGGTATTATAGAGGTATGAGGACCAGGGTGTAAAGTTCGCTCATCCTCTATTGAAAAGGAGGATCCTCCGACCAGACGGGTATTGTGTCTGGTCCGGGCAACTGCCCGACAGTTGATGTCGGAATATTTTATCTATCTGAGTAGCGTGGTAAACTCTGATTGCGCGATGCAGAATTGCTCAGTTAGTTCGCCTGTGGCATTGTAGATGGCGCCACTTTTCTTTTTGTGTTTTTCGATGTTTGTTGCGATGCATTTTTATTTATAGTGCCGCTACATCACTCCCCCCCGGAGACCGGAGGTCGATAGTGGGCTGAGTCAGTGCATGTTATGATGCTTGCCAGTGCCAGTTGTGGTTCCAGTGGGTCGGAACCGGGTGTCACATAGTTCGCGGTGAGTCGGAACTGTCTGCGACGATTCCCCAGTGAGTCGGGGTTGCGCTGCGTTATGCTCCAGTGAGTCGGATCTGGTACAGCGCTGGGTTGAGAGGTTGAGGCTGACTGCTGGCGTCGACCGGGAGATTGGGCTCTCGACCGGCCGAAAGTGCAGTGTGCTGGGCCATGGTTGCTGATGAGGCTGTGGGTGATGACCAGGCATGCGGTTCGCTGCATGCAGGTGGTCAGGATACCCGTTGAAGCCGTAGGGTGCTGGCTGGCTGTGTGACTCGCCGCTCGAAAGCTTGAGGAAGTGATCTTGATGTTGATGATGACGTCACGCCGAAGTGTTGCACGAAGGCTGCGCTGACGTTCTTTCACGGGGTCACCAGTATAGAGATATGAGGAACAGGGTGTAAAGTTCACTCATACATTTGCTGGTAAAGGAGGATCCTCCGACCAGACGGGTATTGTGTCTGGTCCGGGCAACTGCCCGACAGTTGATGTCGGAATATTTTATCTATCTGAGTAGCGTGTTAATTCTGCATCGCGCAATCAGAGTTTACACTCTGATTGCGCGATGCAGAATTGCTCAGTTAGTTCGCCTGTGGCATTGTAGATGGCGCCACTTTTCTTTTTGTGTTTTTCGATTTTTGTTGCGATGCATTTTTATTTGTAGTGCCGCTACAGTATTATATCGACAATAAATATGCTCAGAAATGAATAGAATCCCAATCGAAGAAAGCTCACATCAAAATGCAATGAGCCTAAAAAAACTAGTACCGAGCGAAAACTGTTACAGATAGCAAAATAGTTTAAGATGTCGTCTAATATTGGCTATGTATTTGCTCAAAACTGAAAAAAATATAACCGGCGAAATTCGGGCGAATAGAACGACCATAGCAGTATCGGGAACCATAGGAACATTTATAACCTCGAAAACAAACGGAGCAGACTAGAATTGCGCCAGCTTAATTTTATTTTTGTTTTTAATTGCACCGACATCTGTCAGTTTACTGCCAGAAATTTCATTGGTCACATTTAATGACACCCATGGGAATTAATTAGGTGTAGAACCAGAAAAAAACAATCAAATGAGTTTTGTTGTTTATCAAAAACAATCCATGATTATTCTTTTTTTGTTCACTCACAAAGCTGTCGCGAGATTTTTTGGACCATTTTTCCTTTTTTTTAGTCCAGTGTAATTGGCAATGTCAGAGCAGATAAAGACAACGGCCCGGAAATGGACAGGCCGTTAAATTCCGTGATCATAAACAGGATAAAAGTACGAATTTCACGTGAGTAAATATTGGAGTCATGACGTCACCTGTCCCACGGTCACTTCACTTTAAAGCTGATTGACACTTTATTCGTGCAGTGGCTTACAATTTTATTAAAAAAATATGATTCTCCATTCATCCTCTCGATCGTCTGTATTTTAATATTCGTGATGTTAAAATTAAATGCACGAGAAGCTCGTATTTAATTTTGAAAGTTTTTGGTTTGAATTTCAAGTTTAATTAATTAATACAACTTTTTTGCGAAGCATGAATTTTCATATCTGTGGACATTTAATTTGCAAGCTGCGAGTATCTTCGTATTTCCAGTGTAATAATGTACAAGTAATGAAGTTTTACATTTAGGGGCCCCTTTTTTTTGCCTATGTATATTCAGTGTACAACGCATACATAATATGTGTTGTATACGTAACTTACCCCTCCGTGCCTCGGAAAGCACGTTAAGCCGTTGGTCCCGGCTGTCATTTGTGGATCTTTGACAGTCGTTACGGGTCGTCAGAAGCCCGAAAGTCTGACAACCAGTCTTACCAAGGGGTATCGTATTACCCAGTAACTGGGTTGTGGAGGTCAGATAGGCAGTCGCTCCATGTAAAGTACTGGTATTCAGCTGCATCCGGTTAGACTGGAAGCCGACCCCAACATAGTTGGGAAAAGGCTAGGCAGATGATGATGATGAGGTAACTTAGCTAACTACCTTTATAATATTACAATTGAGTTCCCCGAACGGTAAGGCAGATGTGTTTAATATAGTCACGTGCATAAATAGAAACACATCACTACCTATCTAGGCAGTATATGCGCCTTCACGGCCCTAGCCGCCGCAGGAGACGCCCTGGGCGTCGGGAATCCCAGGCTGATTCCCGGCCACCGCAGGCGTGGGCTTGCGGACCGCGAGTAATGGGTCGTTCGCTGTCCGGTAAGGATCAAGCCCGGGTCGATGGCGCGTTGTGTTCCACGCGCGCCTTAAAGAGATGTCAGCACAACCTGATGAGGTCCGCAAGGGCCGATGCCTGCCAGGGGTGCGAGTTATTCGAAAGAGATTCCACCGCCGCTGGCACACAGGTTACTGAGGGAACTCCGGTGGGTTTTAGTAAGTAAAAGTCTGACACGCCCTCCTGCTCCACCCAGAAAGGGAAAAAAAGATACCACTAACTACCTACCTAGCATAAATAGCCTGTAACGTTCCTATAGAACTATGAGGAACAGGGTGTAAAGTTCACTCATATCTATGATGGAAAAGGAGAATCCTTCGACCAGATGGGTATTGTGTCTGGTGGGCTTTTGTATAAATTCGAGTTTATTTGTAGTGCAGCTACATGCCCACAGCTGGGATACATGCGTTTTCTCTGTGAGAGAAAGTGGGACATAATCCACCACGCGTGCCCAGTGCGGGTTGGTACATGTCACATGTCTTCGAAATTTTAGTTATAACACATGCCGGTTTTTTCACAACGTGTTTGTTTACCGTTTTGAGAGCAGTGGTGATGAAAAAAATTACACGAAGTAAAGCGCCGTTGTGTTGGAACACACGCCTACAACTCGTAAATCGGGGCTGCTACCACTAGGCAATCACTGCCACCTCATCATCTGCATCATTCATCTGCCTTGCCTTTTCCCAACTATGTTGGGGTCGGCTTCCAGTCTAATCGGATGCAGCTGAAAACCAGTATTTTACATGGAGCGACTGCCTATCTGACCTCCACAACCCAGTTACTGGGTAATACTATACCCCTTGATAAGAGTGGTTGTCAGACTTTCGGGCTTCTGACGACCCGTAACGACTGTCAAAGATCCACAAATGACAGCCGGGACCAACGGCTTAACGTGCTTTCCGAGGCACGGAGGGGTCTTGGTATGTAAAGATGGTCACCCATCCACGGGCTAACCGCGGCAAGCGTAGCTTAACCTGGCCGATCGACTCGTGCAGCTATTGTTATTTAGCCACAAGCATCACTGCCACCTATATGATTCAAATCCTTCCAGTTTCACCCATTCCGGCTATAACCATCGTGTAATTATGTAGTTACAGACGATATTAACATAAATTACTAGGTTTCTATAATTATTTAACCAATGTTGCCCTCAAAACGGTGAAGGAAAACATAGTGAGCAAACCGGCATGCCCTAGAGATAAAAAATCGACACGTGGCATCCACAAACTCGCACTGGCCGATTCCCTCTTACAGAGGAGGCCTTGTCCCAGCAGTGGGAACAATCTTACTAGGTAGGTACTACTATCTGTACGGCAATGTATAAACCAGCCTTTACAGTACGCCTGTAGCTGTTTATATATCATTTTTTCCAGCCAGACGCCCATTGATATGACTGCAGTATTAATATTTTATTTTGACGCAGTTGGTATACACGAACGGACATCGCCTTACAATGTTAGCGTTAATTTTTTATCGTGTGTACCCGGTTTGCTGATTTGGACAGCGTGTTTCGGTGCTAAATATTATGTGGAAGGGAGAGAATTCAGATTTTATTGTTGCTTTCTAACTTTTTGGAATTAATAATATTCTTGTGTTTATATTTGTTTGGCAAACAAAGTCAGCGTTAACCAATTTTTGGGAAGACTTACTGTATTTTTTTCTTGGAGTGTTAGTTCCTCTTAATATGTGGTTCCGTGTGGGTCCGGACGTAAATAATATCACCATCCCATTTTTTCCCGTTGGTGTCGTAATAGGCGACTAAGAGACTTCTCTAGAATTTCCCAATGAGTTTTACCACCTTACTGCTATCGCCGACCTGCCAGCTAAGCGTAGCGGCTACGGCAACCCATTTGGGGGAGGCCCATGTCCAGCAGTGGACAACTTTCGGCTGAAATGATGATGATGATTGGGCCGTCTGGCACCATTTTAAAACCCATTGCGCAAAGGTGGCCCACGCAATTCAAATTTTCTTACGTTTTTTTGCAATTTGCAGGTCAGGTTGTATGTTGATTAAAATACAATTCGCGATCGTAACAAATATGACCTTACTGATTTATAATTATTACAATCACCAAAACAACCCCCCCCCCCCCCCTATTTTTTCACAGAAATTGTCATTCAACTACGCGAAATTCAAACATAAAAAAATTGAATTTTGCGGAGTACCCTAGTGCTTCTCTCTTACCAAACTGTCATTCAGTTATTAATCCACACTTTTAATTCAATGAGGGTGTTGTTCTTGAATATTCAAGTCACCAGTTCGCGCCACTTTGACAAGAGTTCTTCAAGCTCGACAGTGGACTTAAAATATTTGATGTCATTAGTTTCATTCATTCGTTCACCATTCAGTCTGTAGGCGCTTTGATAATTGGCAGGTGCCCGGACCTGACGTCTCAGTGCTGCCAGAAATACACAAAAACAGCTTGCTTACAGACCCGCGTATAACAACTAAAATCAACATTCAAAAAACAAACACACAAATATTTTCCCAAAAATAATTGGCGTAGGCAAATTGATTACAGACTTCGTAAAACAATTAGCAGAGTTGCCGACTTGAAACCAATGGGCAATAAGGTGAACATCTCGTCAATTCAGTGTCCCAGCCCCTATTCTATCGATGTAACGGACATTGATTAATACGTTCACCCTACCTTGAAGGCTGTCTCTAATTAGGAGAGATAGCGTTATCATTACAAGTTGGGAACTGACAAGGGATTGTCGTAATGAGTGAGTTTAACGCGCTTGTTGTCATAGTTTGTGGGGTTATTATTGAGTGATGTCAGTATAAGTTGGTATAATTATACATATATGTTTTAAGGGATGATGATGATTACTCGTTGATCTACCTACATATAGTAGCGAGAAGATTTAAGTACTGCTTTTCCGTCATAATTATTTTTGCCCGAAAAATACATCGTACACCGTCATAGCCGGCACAATCTGTTTGCACAACTGACATAAAACTGTAGCCAAAGCCGAATCCCCATTCTGTTGTACCCTAAAGATGCTAAATGCCCTTCTGACTGCCCGCCCTGAATGTGATGTGTTTGCGGATGAATGGAATAAAATTATGCGTATATGTCTGGTGTTCTGTGAGGGAAAGTATGCAAAGTCCACTGTTCCATGTTAGTTTTTAATATAATCATTTATTTTAACAAAGTTATTTGCCACGTTATAATAAATTGTTTCTACGTTAACAAATGTAATTGGTGTTACCGTTTAATAAACTATAAATAAATAAATAAATAATGTTATAATGGAAGGCTACAAAGGCAGCAGACTGTCTGAGTCCAGAATATGTGTTCTGCGTTTATTGCAATTTTCAGGCCAGTGTCAGGCTGTATGTTGAACAATTGTGATTCGCGACCTTAACAAAATATGGATTTTCTGAATTATAATTATTCAAATTATCAACACAATCCTTTCAGTTCATTTAACCGCATTGAAAAATTATTTAATGAAAAGTTCCCTCTTGGGCTTTGCCAAAGAGCAATGGAGCGCAGCATTTTAGGCATTAGACGAATCGACCTAGTACAAAACACCACGCTGCTCTCCAAAATGGGAATCCTATACGTAGGCAAAAAAGCTGCCAGGCTAAAATGGGACTGGGCGGGTCACACTAGCCGCATGCACACTGACCGCTGGGCAGTTGTCGCCTCACACTGGGTGCCTGACGGGCGGCGCCGCCGAGGCCGACCCAAGAAAAGGTGGCGTGACGACCTAGACATGTATTTCAAGGGCTGGAACGAGGTGGCCCTGGAAAAGGATGTCTGGAAGGATTTGGAAGAAGCTTTTGCTCAGCATTGGGTCAGTGTAATTGGCAAAGCGTAAGTGGCAAATTGACAGAAAAAATAATAACTTGCGTTCGACAAATCGGGCAAAATGTTAACTGGGTTTTTCAATTTGGAAATTCTTAGTGGCAGCCCACAGTCCAGCTATTACATGGGACCTAAACAATTTTCAGGTTAGCCCTCTAAATTCATGTGAAGTTAACAAATGAACTTTTGCTGTGCACAATAAAGAATATATAAATAAATAAAAACGAATTTCGCGGGTTACCCAGGCGCTTCCTCCTTAAACCTTGATTTTCTCACCAGTACAAAGTTCATCCTGTATACCCCTTGGTTGACAATTTGAATAACAAACTGAGACTTGAAGAACTTATGAAAGTAAACCTTAATAAATGAAAAGGCGCCAAATAAATTGAATAACGTGACAATCAGTTTTATTGATGTTTTGTATTTCAAATCGAAGTTTTCCTTGCTAAGGCCGAATACAAATGACCGATTTCATCTCCGTTCGTCGACTGTAGGAGTGGATCGGTTCCGTTTTTCAGCTCAATGCACACACGTCTTAGGACACTTGTCCTGCATTAATACCTGTCCAGTGGTCTGATTCATCCCTTTCTCCGTGTAAGTGGTGAATGGAAGCGTCTTGGTCGTCTCTTCGTTAGACGCTATGTGTCGTCACATTGAATTGAATATAGTGCCCTCTAGAGAACATAAAAGTGACGAACTTAAACACTCAGCTATTTTAATTTGTTACTATTTCATTTTTTATCCCTAATGTTTTCATATCTGGAATCTGGAACGCTGTAGTCACCCTCTTGGAGGAGGGCGTTAATAGCTGCGAAACAGTTTTGCAACGAATGTAGTTATTTACGTTCGAAATTAATTTGTAAAATTTCGGCCAAAGAGTCAGCATTGCCATACAACGTGGCACGTGGCAATGCTGCCAGCCTTTTGGGCACTTTTCCCAGTGACAACGATGCGGACGTATTTTTTGATACCTTATGATTATTTTCTTTTTATATACCTGTACATATTATAATTTAAAGTTTTAAATAAAAAGTATTTGAAAAATTTGTTTTTGTTCCAATAAAGATATTATATCCTATATTGTTTTTTTTTTTTTAATGAGAGCATTTTCTTGTACACACGGCTACACATCAACCTAGACTGTTTGGACTTTGAACTATTAGAAGTTGAACGCTGCGAATAGTGCGAGAGGGTACGATATGTTTTTCTTATTTCGTCCCGCTTACGCACGTCGCCTGCGGGAGCGCGCCGCTACCACCACCAAACGGCGTTCTATTCTATACCTAGGTGTGTATATTATTTTGTAAACAAGCTAAGCTCTCGTTACGTTCATTTACGATAATAAGTGTTATTTATTTTTCGATTTGCGCTGCGCCTGTGAGTTGGCACCAATACATCCATTAGGCATTTATTAACAACTAGCTGACCCGACAGACGTTGTCCTGTCTTAACTATGAATACTGCCGTCATAAGAAAGAAGGCCGTAACTACGTCAACGTTGATTCCGAGATAATTGACGTTTTATCTAAAATGATGGCCCAGGACTTACTGAATGGTTTTAGTTAGTGATTCTTGTTTTATAAGACGTCAAAAAATATAGGCTTTATTTTGAACCATAATTTATGTAAATTCATAAACGCGTATTGTTTTTATTTTTATTTTTCCCTTTTGTTTTAGCAGAAATATAATAATAAATTGTGAAATACTTATCTGAAAGGGCGTAATAGCGTAGAATGTAATTGCGGCTTTTCATAGAAGGAACTCGATCTTCCTAAAGCCGAAATCCTTGCATGTAAAGCCTTAAATGTGCAGTTGCGCCTTTTTTTGATAGTAAACTAAGTTACGAATCGTTTTCAAAGCAGGCATTGCAGCATAGGTATTTTGTGTAAAGGAAATAAAAGCCTTCGTCAGTCGATTGTAAACAAGACTTATTAAAATGAAACCAAAACTATTTGCTAAAATACGTACTTTATTATTATGAATCAGTCTCTTATGATCTATTTTCAGTGAAACTTAAAATAATACGTAAGACACAAGTAGGTACATAACTAACACCAGTTACCTTATTACTATGAAGAGTTTTGCAGTAACCAATTCTTGCTAGTATTAATAAACAAATAATTTTTGAAGGAACATCTTTATTAATCACATTTTTCTCATTATGTATCTAAACAAAATCAACAAAACATATTATATACTCATAAAACAAAAATATATCTCTTGACAATAAAATAACACACAACACAACCAATAATCATCTTAAATAGTTTACATATAGGAACTTTTACCAGCACTCTGAATCATAATTATCTTTTTGTTTTTTTTGGTTCGAATCTGCGGAAAATTTCTTTGTTCTTGCAGGTGTTACTCTAGAAGTATGGCTCGAGATGAACACTTTCTGTTCGCTCCACGTTAGGGACCAAAACAGTTCATTAATTGCTTTTCTTTTACCTTCAGGAATCATCGAAGTGCATTTTCTTTTACAAGTTTCATCACATCCAGGTTTTAGAGCATACTTCTTTGAAATCTTCTCTTCCTTTCTAGTCTTCTTTCTTTCTGCAATGCTGGTTTCATGTATTTTTCGGTTGTCTATTGTTTGCCCGAAGATTATATGCCATAATCATCATTTTCCCGAATTTCATTTACCCGAATTTCATTTGCCCGAATGTTTCATTTGCCCTAAAAGACATATGACATACTTTTAATTGCCCGAATTTTAGATACCATAAGATACGAATGCCATAAGTATTGTTTGCCTTATTTTTATGTGCCATAATAATTATTAGACATAATATTTAAATGGCATACAAAAGAAGAATTTTTGCGTGCTTTAGTATCAAATTTGTATTTGCATTAAAAAAGAAATTGCACTACCTAATTATAATTATATAGTTTGATTATTAAACTTGTTTTTAATTCTAATACTTACCTACTTATTAGCTTTCTGGCTGTCGATGTCGATGGGTGCGCAATGTTTGGTATAATAAGAATAAACTTATTTATTCTGTGCATGTTTTTTTTTTCTGTGCATGGTTGATGGTGGGCTAGGTCGACGGAGCCCCGCTTCGCGGTGCTCCTACTTCTGTGTGGTTTCTAAAAAAATAACCACGAAGGGGATGGCGGGGTCTATTCGCTCGCTACGCTCGCTCACACGACCCCGCCATCCCCTTCTAACCTAACCTGTCCGAGTCGGGGTGCCCTAAAGTCCCAATTGCATCCAATTTCTCTTGATATAAACAACCGTTACACACCCGATGTCGATGGCAAATTATGTTATGGCATATCATAATTATGGCATGTGATAATTAGGGCTTACAATGATTATGACAAATGATGTTATGGTAAGTGACTTTATGGGAAACAATGATTCTGGCACGTGACTAATATGGCAAATGAGAGTAAGGCAAATGAGTATTATGACGTATGATATTATGGCTGTTGACTATTATGGCAAATGATATTAGGGCAAATAAAATTCGGGTAAACGGCGGTATACCAACTGAGCGACGTGCGGATTCAAAATACTCTCCCCGCGCCCACTTCCACACGCGTGTCCCTTCAAAAAACTTATATGAAAAGCCCTTATTGCGAAGTTAGGGCTTTTTACCGTAGTAAATTGAGAGGTTTTGCTTATTTAAAAAGTTCTAATTGGTAATTGCGGCCTTCCAGACTAGCAATACGAAAATACTAACAAAAAAGGCCGTTATTGTGTAATTAAGGCTTTTCAGATTCAAAAAACAGAATTTATGTCGTAGTTAAGCCTAAAATCCTTATGATATCTCTAATCTCATACGAGTTAGAGCTTTGTGAGTAAGTCCATAAGATAGCATTTTCTTTGCTGATTCCGAATATGTTAATAACACATTTTTGACAAAATTGTCAGTTACGGCCTTTTTTCTTATGACGGCAGAATATTGAATTCGCATTGGTATAATATTAGAAAATTATATGGTTATGTTTCGCGCAACTTTCTTATTTTTTCTTTCATCAGAACCATAAAGTGTTTGTAATTCTCCTGTCAATAACAAACACAACAAAAAAAGAATTAACAAAATATTAGTCCAGCCGTTCACGTGTGATGCCGTGACCAAGGGAAATAGGGATTCATTTTTATATACCTACTCACTTAATATTTATATTATTATGAATTTCTAGCTGTTACACGCGGTTAGCACGCGTGCAATTTGGAAATCTAGTTCATGTTGGGTTTTCAAACAAACTTACTACTTATCCCTTTTTTGCCAGCATGTTTTTTTTTTTTTTTTTTGACTGACTGACCATTGATTTTATAAAATCAACTAGCTGACCCGACAGACGTTGTCCTGTCTTAGCTATGAATATTAAATTGGAATTAGCTATAAAAACCTTGTCCTGACAATAAGGAACACAAAAAAAAAAGAATTATCCAATTCGGTGTACTTAGTCGTTCGGAAGTTATGCGCGTACATACATTTCGGCGATTCATTTTTAGATAGATAGATAGATTTGTAATCAAAATTCTTCACGACAGTCAAAAATTCAATACATATACGTGATTTTGCACAGACGATATTAGAAGCCTGCACAATAATTGCTTGACGCACGATCAACCAAAATCTGAACCACTTTAAAACAGATTGCTAAACCATTGATTCATATGTTCGAAAAAATGTGTCTGCTCAACAACGTAAATAACGCAATGAATATTGTTTAACTGTCAAATTGTAACAAATTATGATTGACCGTGAGTTTACGCAATTAGGGTGCTGGAAATTCTCATTGCCAAGGGAAAATACCTTACTGATATCTATTTAAATGCAATTTTTTTTGCAAGCAAGTATATCTGCTTCATTAACTTTTACAGTAAAACGACTGAATACTGAGAGCAGTGGTGGCCAAGTGGTAACGGCCGCGACTTACGAGTTGTAGGTCGTGAGTTCGAACCCAGCTAGGCGCTTTACTTTGTGTGAATTATTTCATTACCACTGCTCTCAAAAACGGTGAAGGAAAACATCGTGAGGAAACCGGCATGTCCTAGAACCTAAAATTCGAACACATGTGACATCTACCAACCCACACTGGGCCCGCGTGGTGGATTACGGCCCACTCCCTCTCACCGAAAGGAGGTCTGTGTCCCAACAGTGGGAACATTATAGGCTGATGATGATGATGATGATGATGAGGACTGAATAAATTAGGGGTAGCTTGGATTGGTTAATCCCTTGGATGATAGGCAGACTCATTGAGTCTGATAATAATAGAAAAGTAATTGTGTTAAATTACTTGATACTTAAAGGTAGAAAATTGTTTTCAAATAGGTCAACATGGATACACTATACCTACTAAGAATACGAGCTTTATTTTTCGTAGTTAGGTTCAATATTAAAAACGAACTCTTTAGTGTTTCAACTAAATCACAACGTTACCTTTTAGGTGGCACATTAAACTTATTAACTAAAAACATTAGCTAGAGGCCTATTCTATTCAGTTACTTTTAGGCGATATTCGCTAGATACCTTTTTGTGGGTAGCGAAATTCGAGCAGTATTCCGCCGGGTGTGTAGGTTTTCGTATTCTGGTTTCGCGCAAGCGGCGGGAGATAATAACCTAGGCCATACCATAGCCCCATATAGTCAATGCATGGATCATTATAAATGTGTCTCCGAAATGACTTGACAGGGAACGAAATCAGTCGAGGAAAGCTTAAAAAGAATTAGAAATTTAAAACACAAATTCACAAAGCTACGCACGGTCCTCGTCGACAGCAACAGATAATGATTAATTATAAACGTTTGTAAGGATAATATTAAATAACTATCACAATCTGAAAATACTATAAAAATACTAAAAGCTTCCTCAGGAGCCAACAACAATTAAAAATCTAACCAACAATGAACATACGGCGCGTTGTGTTCCACGAGCGCCTCAAAGAGATGTCACTGATGTCAGCACAAAATGATGGGGCCCGCAAGGGCCGATGCCTGCCAGGGATGCGGGTTTGTTCGAAAGAGATACCACAACCCCTGGCATACGGGCTACTGAAGGAACACGGGTGGGTTTTAGTCAGTAAAAGTCTGACACGCCCTCCTGCTCCACCCAGAGCGGGAGAAGTTATTTGATGATTTCCCACCCAAAAAAAAAGAAAAACAACAATGAACATAAAAACATCACAGTTGAAATTTATGTGAGCATTTAAATCAACACAATAGGTAGGTATATAAGAGATATATTCCACAGTGATAACCCCCATAATCATCGTGACAAATAAAACTTGACATGGTTTATTATTCTATGCCAATAATAGTTAAGTATGAGAAATCCCTCACGCTAGGCAAGAGTAACTTTATGTAAATACATAGTTTTAGATCAATTATATTTATGGCTTTAAGCTGAATAAAAACAAACATTCAGCTGAAATTACTTTAAAAAAATGTAGAATATTAAAAACATTTAACAATCAAATATTGTTATCAAATACAACAAACTACTATTTAAAAAAATAACCAACTCTTCAACAAAAATAAAAAAATAGAATATTAAAAAACATTCAACAATCAAATAATGTTATCAAGAAATACAACAAACTACTATCAAAAAAATAACCGACGCCTTTGCCGCGTAATTACGTGAAGCCCGGACGATACTTGGGAAATGGGAACTGACTGGCATGGCATGCAACAAAACACTGAACACGAGCAAAAAGAATTTGAAATATTTGAAGCTAAAGTTTTTGGCAAAAAATGTGCATCTGTGTGTGTGGTTGCGTAGGCCAACTGGGCCGATTGGCCGATGCCACGATGCGCAGTCCCTTTCGTACAATTCTCTGTATTGCTGGTAGCGTAGTTATAGATATATAGGGTGTCTAACTTGATGTGTATCCGTGTGTACGTGTAATACTTTTTAGAGACAGATTTTTTCAATAGTCGGTTTTTAGTTTTTGAACGTATTTTTTGTCTTTTCTTCTTCTTTGCTTTGCCCTTGAGAGAGCGGTCGTGCTCACGATAAATTATGTCCAATCGCAGGTGTAGTCGTAGCTCGCCGGTCCCGGTCTCCCTCCATTTGATTCCGTTAAATGACAGTCTGTTGCATTCAACGATAGGGCCTCCAACTTCCACCTCATCGTTGACCTCCCTGCGTGGCTTATTTACCTACCTCTTATCTTCCCTGCTATCGAGTAATTATTATGTCATGAGATGTGACCAAAGAGCTGCATTTATCTACTACATCTATCTACGCACTTTTTTGATAAAATTGGCAATAGTCGGCCGTGTGCGCGCCTTAAATAATCGAGTTCTGAATCAATTCATTAAAAAGATAAACGAAGAAGGAAATTAGAAAAGCCAATAAGTTTAACAATCGACTTGTTTTATTGTTGTTTTATGATTTGTTTGAAATTCATTGCCCTGTAAAGTGTTTAAATACTCGGAGCTTTTTAATTACCATTGTTTATGCTGCGTTAAATCTTTCATTAATACTTTGACGATAAGTGCTTGTTCAGTGATTTAAACTTTTTAGAATGTAGGTATCAGAACAAAAGCTTTAATTTCATGCAAACTGAAATCCTCGCGCTTTTCTGTCTATAGATCAGGTTAAGCGTCGCTTGCCGCGGTCGGCCCGTGGATGGTGATCATCAGAAACGTCGTTGTCCTCTGTTTGTGAATCTTTGACAGTCGTTACGGGTAGACAGAAGCCAGAGGGTCTGAAAACCAGTTTTACCGAGGGGCATCGTATTACCCAGTTACTGGGTTGTGGCAGTAAGATAAGCAGTAGCTCCATGCAAAATTCTGGTATTCAGCTGCATCCGGTTAGACTGGAAGCCGACCCCAATATAGTTGGGAAAAGACTAGGCAGATAGATCAATTGCACGCGCATTTGAAGTATAATGAATTGCCATTGTTTAGTTTATTTGGTTTGGGTAATAAGAATGTAAAACAGTATTTACAAAATCAGTATGGAATGATGATTCTTAACAAAGTTGAATATGTAATTAGGAATATGGAATTAAATAGGTATTACGATCAAGGAAAAGTTGAAGTTATTAATAAACATTTTACTGATTTGAGGGTTGACCCATTGTTTTCTCAAGATTCTTTTGATATTTGTTCTTATATTACTGCTAATCATGGGTCATTTGGGGCGCCTGAGTTGACTGGTTCTTATGAGAATATTAAACGGACTCCTTTGCGTAAGGGTTGTAGTATTAAGTGGACATATTATCCTAGGTGTAAGAAGCGTGTTGAGACTAGTGTGTTATATTCTATGGACAGAATTTCTAAATATGTGATAGAAATGGGTACTCCTGATGTTGTAAATAATACTCATGCTGGTAAAGCATATATTGGTTTTGATGCTTTGGGATTGCCTGCTTCTAATGATAATAATTCCTATTATGAATATAGTCTAAGGTATTCTATTTCTTATAAAGTGTATTGGACTTTTAGTACAATAAATCCTGATAATTATAAGATTTAATTAGTTTTTTATTTTAATCGTCCTACGTAGGTTCGCCCACCGCGGCGCATGGGTGGTACGAATTTTTTTAAATTGGGGTGGGAATAGTATTTGGGTGGGAAAACGAGTTATATAGTGACCAAAGCGCACGAGTCGAGCGAGCGAAGCGAGCGGTGCCGCGGTAGCGGCCGACGAGTGCCAGAAACACTTGTCTGCCCTATTCTCAACCTTATTTACAACGACTATCTGACAGTAGGTTACGTTAGGTTACATGTAGTTGATACGTGTGACTCACCCGCTGTTTCTATTTATAGAATATGACGTCATCCGCTCGCCGCGCCGGTATAGAACACCCTACCGGCGCGTACGCTGAGAACTCAGCAGGGGGTCCGTCGAGCGGTCGGGATGGTGTTGACTTATGTGGTGTAAGTGCACATTTGCGGTCTGGTACTGCTACGAAGAAGAAGTCTTTGCGTCCGTCTACTCAATATTTTTTAACTTTTGACGTTTTGTGTTATACAAAAGATTGTCGTCAGTGTCTTTTAGATTATTTTGATAATATTGTTACCTACGTTGTAGGTTTGGAGGAGTCTCATACGTCTAAAAAAGTAAGTTATCATCTACATTGTTTTTTAGAGTTTGGTGAACCTGTTTTATTTGATGAGTTAAGGTCATATATAGATATTTTTTCAAATGGTGCACGTTTTGATTTGCAGTCGTGCAAGTCCAGACGAAGTTGTATTAAGTATTGCAGTAAGGAGGATAAGAGTCCTTTGTATAATTGTAAGGAGTCCGAACTGCATTTCAATATGCGGGTTGTATTATGGGCTAGGCGAACTCCTAGGTTTAGATTTGATGATCCTTTTGTTATGGAGCATAGGTTTTGTTATCGTTTTCTTCAGAAAGCTTTTTATGATATAAAGGAACCAGTTGTTGATGTCGTTTTGCGACCGTTGAATGATTGTTATGGTAATTGGACCATGGAAGTGTGTATGTGGTATAATGATTATATTCGCACTGTTGGGTATAAAAGAAAGCAGTTGTATTTGTATGGTCCCTCTAATGTTGGGAAATCGTCTTTTATTGAGTGTTTGATTGGTCGTGTTAATATGAAGTATGTTTTTTATCCTGGGGTGGGTAAATTCTTTATGCAAGGATTTAGGGAGGGTTATCATAAAATTATTTTGTTTGAAGAGTTTTCTTATAAGTTTTGTGTGCCTAGTATGCTTAAGAGGTTATTAGAAGGTAGAAAGTATGCTTTTCCTGTTAAATGTGAGAGTGATATGGTTATGAGTTTCCATGGTCCTATAATATTTGTTTCTAATGAATTGGATGAATGTATGGATGATGCTTTAAAGAACTGTTTATTGTTTGTTAGTGCGTTGGAGCCGTTTTGGGAAGCGGTACGGACGTGTGTTCCGAAGGTTGAGGAGGATTCGCCTCCGTGGTCGCAAGAAACGATCAGTATATCGTCGGAAGACGAGGCGTCCTCGGCGATTTCGCCGTAATCTTGCTTTGGGTCCGCCAATTAGGAGTGTTATGTCTGTTCCGGGTCGTATTATGAAATATGTATATAATGGCGCTGCAATTCAGCATGTGTATTGGTAGTTTGGTTGTGGAAAGAGTGATTTGAAGTGAGTAATAATCTAAATGACACTGACGACAATCTTTTGTATAACACAAAACGTCAAAAGTTAAAAAATATTGAGTAGACGGACGCAAAGACTTCTTCTTCGTAGCAGTACCAGACCGCAAATGTGCACTTACACCACATAAGTCAACACCATCCCGACCGCTCGACGGACCCCCTGCTGAGTTCTCAGCGTACGCGCCGGTAGGGTGTTCTATACCGGCGCGGCGAGCGGATGACGTCATATTCTATAAATAGAAACAGCGGGTGAGTCACACGTATCAACTACATGTAACCTAACGTAACCTACTGTCAGATAGTCGTTGTAAATAAGGTTGAGAATAGGGCAGACAAGTGTTTCTGGCACTCGTCGGCCGCTACCGCGGCACCGCTCGCAAGATAAGATCATACACTGTCACAGTTGTAAACCTATATTCTGGCAAATAAATGAATTTGAATTTGAATTTGAACCATATCACTGCTAAAACTTGCACTCTAAAAATCTTTCTTACTGCTGCGACATAAAGACGTTCGCTGTTAATGAAAAAATGTTATCATTAATTTGCGGTAGACTGTTCTTGATATAAATTAGGTGTGAAAAGTGAATTTAATAGTTGTATGATTAAAACCCAAATCTGTCACTACCTACTTCAATTTAAACGAATTAATAACGTTTCACTTAGGTTTAGAGTAATTTATGCTAATGATAAATGATTTAATTTCTGTAAGTAGGTTTGTATCGACACTTTTACACGTCAATCATATTTTAGAAACTAGATGAGGTCAGCGTTTCCTATCAGACTACTTTGACAAGAAAAGCCGAAACAAACTCAAAGTTAATCTCGTTTAATGTCCAGACATAATCTTGGTCAGATTACGTGAAGACCACGCAGATCGGTGTGTGAAATGGTTTTTTGAGGAAATAACCACACAGATTAGGTGGACCTATCCGACCAGTGTACGAATTTGTCAGTAACCGTGCTCGCAATCGTTATGCAAGCCACTAAAAAAAAAACATGAATAACTTAAAAAAAATACAAAACATTGTTTTAATTCCCAGCAACGTCGAAACCAAAAAGGAGTTTGGGTCATTCTACAACATTTTATTCCAACGTTTGATATTTATATTTATTCACCTTCACGGATTAAGCATTTAAGCACAATTTTGTGCTTAATTCAATTATCTAAGGTCTCGTTTGACTCCCAACAGAAGCATATGTAGTCTCTCCAAAGATAAGGGATGCTGATTTGCATAAAACAATTATTAATTATATCTCATGGGATGCTACTATTACGCTAGAATACCAAACATAGGTACTATAATGCATACGATTGTTATGCAAATTTTATTAATTAAGGTGACATATTCATAGTTAAGTTATGCCATTTTGACTGCGACTTGGTTTTAGTCGTGTTCAATTTGTGAATATCTTACATGACTGAGTTAGTTGGAGATTGTTGAAGAAAATATTTTACGTGTCATAAAAATAGGTTGGTATGTTAGCTGCTCAGCTTAAGTGGGTCTGGACCGAACATGTCTGCCGCATTTCGTATGACAAAATGGCCTTAAATAACCACCGGTTGGGTCCGGAGAAGTTCCAGATGGGAATGTAAAACATCACAAATTTTTCCGACCAGACAATCGAACCCGGGCCTCAAGCTGAGCAGTAGCGCTTGCCGCCTCTAGACCAACGAAATATTCATAAAATACTAATTATACTCAAGCCTTTTTTTAAATAAAAAGAAAAGTCCTGACTGACTGACTGACTCATCAACGCCCAGACCAAACCCTTGGACCTAGAAAGCTGAAATTTTGCACACAGGTTCTCTTTATGATGTAGACAAGGAATAAGGAAGGATTTATCAAAATTAAACCCCTAAGGGAGTTTAATAGGGGATGAAAGTTCCGCGCGGGCAAAAGCTAGTTATAAAGAACTACTAATAGTGACCGAGTTAGTACCTTTTATTCGTAAAAATGCATAAAGTTAAGTAATGATTAGCGACAGTTTAACCATACATTTTTGACGTTTAACGGTCTAACTTTAAGCAATGTTTATAAATAATTCCCATAATGACCTTATTGGCGATATTCTTCATAAAAGTCAGGTGCGTAGTACTCACAACCGTCGTGCGTATATGACCAGATACATGCGTACATATACGCACGACGTACGTACGTAACATATACAGTACGAAAGTAAGCGAAGCAAAAGAAGTATGTATGCAGGTGGCCTTCTGTAGTTTCTGCCAACCTCTAGGAAGAGGGATGGAATTAATGTATGATAATAGAATTTCGTATGTGTCGCCGGGCGTAAAAGAATAGCACCATCCCATTTCTTCCAGTGGGTGTCGTACAAGGCGACTAAGGGACTTACTAGAGAATGGGCAGTAGCGTTCTCTATGCATTTTACCACCATACTGCGATCGCCAACCCGCCTGCCAAGCGTGGCGATTATGGCAAACCCCCCCATATTTGGGGAGGCCTATGTCCAACATTGGACGGCTTTCGGCTGAAATTATGATGAATAGAATTTGAGTGTGCAAGAAAATCCAAACTAAGAGCTGGAAAAAGAAGTTTATGTGTAAACTTTCTTACGTTTGTCGTGAAAAGTCGGTTGGCCGAGCCTTAAGGTCAAAAACGATCAATGATACAACAATAATAAATGACGCCATGTTAAAATCAAAACCTCTTACAACTCAACCAAATTTTCTCTTCAAACTCAGAAGCCGCAACTGCAATCCTCTATCGAACAAATTTATCACTTTACTATTTTAACATTAATTTTCATTATGAATGCCAACTAGAATCCACGAAATTAATATTCAGCCGAAATATGGACAGTTCAATTTTAAACTGTTTCAACTTTGCCCATTATTCATGAAGCTCCATGTTTCAAACTCGCCGTGTCAGTGGTCCATACAAAAAGTTCTACGAAAAATACCAGCTATGTAATAAGTGAATTGTAAAATGAATGATGAAAAACCGTACCAATTTTTTTTTTACGTTTTCAGTTGCAGTGATGTGCATTTTACGAGTCCTTTTTGAGGACTTTTTGCGAGTCTATTTTTAGTTTTGAATATGGTAGGCAGTTTATTTTGTGTAAATTATTTCATTACCACTGCTATTAATGGTGAATGAAAACTTCGTGAGGAAATGAGCATGTTCTAGAACTAAAAATTCGAAGACTTGTGACATATATTATTATTACTAGCTGACTCAGCGAACTTCGTACCGCCATATTTTATTCCTCCAGTCGCGATTGAGGAAATATAACCCCTCCGGTAAAATCAAATCAGTTCGATTATCAATAATTTCACAATAATTCTGATCAAATCTATATATATATATATATATATATACACGGCTAATTTTAGGTCGTTCTGGAACCGAAAGCCATGAACTCGATCATCGAACTAGAATCGATTGAGACTATTATTTTAAATAAACAACAAAAAAAAAAACACGAATCATTAAATTTATTGTTTTCTTGAGTGAAATAATGAGAACTCGAAGTAACGCTTCCTTGCGATCAATGTATACGTGCGTATAAAACGTATCGACAAACGGCAACACATGCGAACGATATCCATTGAAAAATCCATTCATCGATCAGACAGCATGATCCGTTAGCCACGCCCCCGACCCCCGTCTAGCCGACCGCCCGCCCTTCCTTGTTCCGAATTCCTTCCCAGTATTGTGCATGCCCTGGTAACTTAGAACATTATTTCAAAATGGTGAACAGTGCCATCTATCCCGAATACCGCGGACTTTTAATTGCAGTGTTACCACTTTTTTCCTCTTAAAAGATTTGGTGTTGTACTCGGATTTCTATTTTTTCTATTTTTCATTAATTAGTCGAGAGGCAAAAATAAAAAAATATTTGACAACCTAGTGTAATTTATTTTCAAAATATTTTATTTAAAAAATGTATATAAGTGATACTTTTACTATCATGATAGAATAAGAGTAGTTTACGGATCTAAACGTTAGCAACACTAAGTGTTAACGTCACAAGAATTTTTCCACCGGTGTGTTCACATGCTCGTGCGCATTTTTCTTGTAATTTTTTGGTGTTTTTGTATTATTACGTTGAGTTGAGCTTTAGTTCTTCCATATATTTCAGAAATACTGAAATTCCAGCATAGGCTGTACTTTGTGAAAGGATTTGTGACATACATGTGTAGATAGGCCCTGGTGTAACGAAGTCAGCAATGTCCTCCCTGGCAAAAGCTATTATAATTTTTGTAATGCAAGTGACGAAACTGACTCCATCTTCCTACGGGCTCGAGTCGCTCGAGAACAGTACAATAAAACAAGGGGTGCGAAACGACAGAGGCCAAACAGGAGTAGAAATAAATGTTTAGTAAATAAATTCATTCAATAATATGTTTTTGATTCTTATTTTCCCTATTACCCAAGGTATTTAACTTGTGTATCTAAAAACATCGATAAAATTATGCTTGACGTTAAGCATATTTATATCTATGTTTTTAGATACACAATTTAAATAAAACAGCAATTCATTCGTAACATACATACCTATATATGCACCTACCTATATAGATAGAAATTTAGTTCATGGCGTCACGTTCAGAGGGCGCTGGTCGCTAACTAAACCCGAAAACGTCAGTTGCCAGTCTATCTCAGTATATATTAGTCTATGGTATTGTGTCGCGTTTCGCTGTATTAGGTCACGTACACCGCACGCGCAACCTAATTACGCGCCAAAAATGAGTGCAATCTGTGTGTGAAATGTGGATTTTTATGGGATTGCGAACCATAACTTGGAAGAGGCTAGAGGATTGTAAGCTCAGCCGGAATACCTGAACTCACTGCGCGCACGTGGAATCAACGACCCTCAAGTTCCCTTCACCTCCACCATTCTGGCCGCAACTCAGCGCCTCCTCGATCATGGACAGTTTCGAGCGCCCGCACACGTGCAACGCGGACCGCGTTAGAGGAAGATATACTGGAGTAGGTAGGTACTTCGAACGCTAGGTACCCACGTCGTAGTACCACAATGGCGGCCAGGCGATTCAATGTTAGCCAATAGTCATCATTTCAGCCGAAAGACGTTCACTGCTGGACATAAGCCTCCCCCAAAAGGGGGGGTTTTGCCATAATCGCCACGCTTGGCAGGCGGGTTGGCGATCGCAGTGAGGTGATCAAATGCATAGAGAACGCTGCTGCCCATTCTCTAGTAGATCCCTTAGTCGCCTTCTACGACACCCACGGGAAGAAATGGGATGGTGCTATTCTTATACGCCCGGCAACACACACGGGACCAATTAGCCAATAGTAAATATGGAAAATGAATTCGAATGGATTAAATTACATCCATAGGTACGTGTTTCTAAACCTATGGCTGCCGTTTTACTATGTCTATTTATTTAAGCGTAGGTACCTAGTTCACAGATGACAGAGTTCGCTGATCGCCGCTACCTTTGCCTACGCGCCGACTTTTTTTTAAATAAATACGCAATCGTTAAATAGGTACACAAATAAAATAAGATAAGCGAATTTAGACTTTATTTCATAACCGTTAACGGGGAAAAATAGAAATTTCACCAAACTAGGTTAGTAGGTCCGCAGTTTACTAAAAATATTCTGAGAAATCTATTGTCTCGTGTCCGACCGGGCTGTACAAGGGTTCAAGGTTCACAACCGAATTACGCGGTTAAAGTTATTTAAATAAGGTCTTAATTCGGTTCAATGTTTTCATAGTAAGGGACACCTCCAACTAATAATGAACTCTATGCAACTCACTAAACGATTCATTTTTCTGTTTGAATTGCCTGCCTTTGTAGAAGCCGCCGCAAGCATTGTCGCAAAAAAATGTTTTAGGCAGTATTATGGTAGGTAGGTACTCGTATGTTTATTAAGTACCTATTAGCTCGATTGGTCGACACTCGATTCAAGGCCTTAAATGCAACTCCCAAGCGTACTCGTCGTGTCTAGTTGGGTCATTTTCAGAAAAAGTGTACACTGTTAAAAATATGTCGATTTTTTTTTTTTAACGTATTTCGCTTTTTTCAATTAAATTTACAATTGATATTCTTTTCATTATACGATAATTATAACAAAACCTCTTAATCAGTATTATTTACTGAAATATAACTTATTTATTGGCCCTGTGGTACAAAATTTATTCCATTCCTAAACTAACGGTTTTCGGTTTATATAAATAAAATAAAATTCGTTTGGTATAAATCAAATAGTATAATTGGTTAGCGATATGTTGTACCTCAATACAAAATATAAAACGTAAAATCAACAATAGCAAACATACACAATCATCATTTTAATTTCCATTACGTTACTATTTGGACCAAATTAGTTCAATACTTTTTGGTATGCGTCTCAATTAGGATACAATTTAGGAACTCTTTTTTAATTACATTAATCAAATTATTACACTCTAAATTATCAAAATCTAATAACAATTAAATAGCGTTTCACTCTAAAAATAATATTTATAGTAAAATATCAAATAGGACAGTCACGGAATAGACTATGCCTATAACGGAATAGAATTCTTAAGACTATTGCACATTATCAAGAAAATGAGATCAAATTATTACAAATATTCTAATGTAAAATTTTGAACACAACTCAAATTTTACATGTTGGTCTGGGTCATACATACACCCCCCTTTTATGGTTGGGGATAAAAAAGTAAAACATTATTATTATTTCCTATTCTTGGAATAGGAATAGGCACATTGACAAGAAAATGAGATCATTTCAATTGAATGAAAAATGAGAATGTTTTGGTGAAGAATGTACTCGTAATTGTGTTGCGATATTTTTAAATTTTATTTTTAGGTTTTTCTTACCCGACTGCAATCGGGTAAAAACTAGTAAATTAAAAAATATATAATAAACAGATCGATACTACAAATATAATGTATCATCTTCCTAAGAATTCCATTCCGAAACTTTTCAATTCCAATTCTACGTTACCTGCGTTTTGGTTACGGAACGGAAGTATCGGAAGTCGGACTTTAAATACTTCTGTTTTAATTATTTTAAACTAACACATCAGATCAACAAGTTTGGTATCAATTTAAGTTCACTGAAAGCTAATAAAGATATCAAAATAAATTGCAAGAAATAAACTTGTAAACTTACTTTGAAATTGGTCGCGGCTCTGGAAAATTAAAACCGGACCGTTACTGAGGTGTATTGTTCGTCCGCTGGCCGCCGTCAAATCGGCCGAAATACTTGTTGAAACTCGTTGACAGCATTAAAAATGTTGCTGACCGATAAAAAATACACATAAATGGTAGATTTGATTGCATCATCTTGCAAAAATTGCAGTTTCGGAAGGGAATTTTCCATTTTAACCAGTTTATGTCCCCACAAAGATTAAATTATTTAAATATTTTGAGCGACACTAGACTATTGCTGTAATTATATAACAAATCGTGCATAACTATACTTTCCAAAATATCAAACACATTGTTATATATAAGTCAACAAGATACATTAAGGTTAAGTTATTTTACTGAAAATGGTAGTGGGACAGCGCTAAAATATCTACAGCTACCTTCTATTTTTGAAAATTAAGGTAATATGACTGTGTTTATAAGCAGCAACATTATACAATATTGTTAAAAACTAACCACAGATCCAAATTTTTAGTGTTTTTTATCTTAAACTTAGATATTATTCTTGTAAAAAATTAAAAAAGTTGTGGGACACACCCGAAACACGAATGTACACTTTTTGTGAAAATGACCCAGTTGACGGGTAGTACACACGGCTACACATCAAGCTATACATTTCCAGTATAAGCTGATCTCGCATTGTAAACGATTTTCGTACAGCACGAGATCAGCGTAAACTGGAAATGTATCGCTTGATGTGTAGCCTTGTGTACTAGGTGATATCGTGATGCGAGAGGGGTGAGTTAAATGTCAATTAATTTCTCTCGTTTACGAGGAGACTGTAAATCCCGTGCTTCCGATACAATGAGAGATGATGGAGGTAAATGAACTTACACCAACCAACGATTGAGGTTTGTGTAGGTAGTGTAGGTACTTACTTGCAGCTGGTTTTTCGTCCGACGTCTATTGACCCACCGCGAGTAGGTACCTACGCAATCAACTGATTCGCACACGCACAGCTGTGCCGCGCTACGTCATCACCGAGCGGATCGCGTACGATCTTGCGTTTATGAATGAAATAGTGAAAGTGCTACTAAAATTTTACTCGTATGACAGAAAAAAAGTGATAAATTTCTAACTTCTTTATTAGACGTCTTAAAAATATAATAACAATGCCAATAGTAACTATTACTCATTTGGAGTTACTGTGTTTCGGCTCCAGAACGATCTAAAATTAACCGTGTATATTAATAAATTTTCTTGTATACACACCTTGTCCTAACAATAAGGAACACATGAAAAAAGAATCATCCAATTTGGTGCAGTCGTTCGGAAGTTATGCGCGTACATACATTTCGGCGATTATTGGTATATAAAGATTAGTTTTACTGAATTATTATTTATTATTAGTTTTAGCGAATTATGTAGCCTTAGTTTAAGTGAATTACTTTATTATTTAAACCGTTGCTCTTGTATACTTTAACTATCATAATTGCATATAATCTGTCGAAAGAGACTGGATCCCGCGACATAGGGTATCCTAGTGCGGCATCCAGTGTCCACATCTTAATACTGAAACACTTTTTTCTATGAGCCAATAAATAAATGAATAAATAAAATAAAATAAAATAAATAAAAACTAACCGCACTTGGCCCGCTTGGTGGATTACAGCCCACTCCTTACCGAGAGGAGGCCTGTATCTTAGCACTAGGATGTGCAATGCAGAAGCAATAATTCTTAGGTTGTTTGTTTACCAGTGCCGATAATTCCTTGTATTCATTTGTGTTGCCACTTGTGTATGTTTTCTTTGACTTCTATATAAATAAAAAGAGAAGTCCTGACTGACTAACTGACTGACTGACTAACTCATCGCCCAGCCCAAACCCTTGGACCTAGAAAGCAGAAAATTTTCACAGAGGTTCACTTTATAATGCAGACAAGGAATAAGGAAGGATTTTTCGAAATTCAACCCCTAAGGGAGTTAAATAGGGGATGAAAGTTCCGGGCGAACAAAGCCGCTGGCAAAAGCTAGTTGCATTATACAGGTTGTGGCGTAAACAGTGGTCCACCGTTAAGGATTCGACATACCAGATAATTTACTATAACATACTAAAAAAGTTACCCTTTTTACCCAAGGATTCCGAAATTATTTATTTTTTGTTTTATAAGTATTTACGAAATTTCTACCTTGTAACCAGTGAAGAAATAAAAAATAATGGTTTTTGTTGAAATTACAATTTCAATAAAAACCATAAAAAAATTTAAAGAAAATTTTTTTAAGGTAGAAATTTCGTAAATCCTCATTAAACAAAAAAATAAATATTTTCGGAATCCTTGGGTAAAAATGGTACTTTTTTTTAATATGTTATAGTAAATTATCTGGTATATCGAATCCTTAACGGTGGACCACTATTTACGCCACATCCTGTATATTTGCCACTATCTTGCCACGACAGATATTGTATTAGTGGACGTATTGATGAATAAAATTATCTTCAGATATTATTGCCGACCTGTCCCACAGTAATTTTATGCTCGAGACTATTGAATCCGTATTTAAACGATATGTCAGGGGAACATTCTCGTATTTTTTAAAACGTTCGAATTCTAATTTCAAACTCAATCTGTCCAAAATATATCGAATTTAAGCTGGTAGCGAATTTCTACGCTAATTACGTTTAGAATACATTTTTTGACATTGATGGTCGCTGAGATGAGATTGCGACTACATTTTGCACGTTTTTAATTACAGGAATTGGCCTGGTATGATTAAGGGCGAATTCCACCAAACGTTTATACCTAGGACAAGTGTTATTCTGAGAATTTTGATTAGTTTTTTTCCATACTAGAACTGTCAGACATTAATTTTATTCCACTGATTAAGATGACTTTGGTAGAATCAGCCCGAAGCAAAATTAAGCATAGGTAAATAGTTTCATGCAGAGGGGGGCTTTTGGCCAAGTAATAGTAGTTTTTGGAAGGGGCGACTAGAATCAATTCTATTTTAATGTAAATGTTGACGTTCAAAAGAGCCTTTTAATTGCCTATTTGAAATAAATGCTTTGACTTTTTATTTTGAATACCAGCCGCACGGATCGATCGCTCCGATTAAGCTACGCTTGCCGCGGTTGGTCCGTGGATGGGTGACATTCTTTACATTCCCTTCGTCCCTTGGAAAGCATGTTAAGCTGTTTGTCCCGGCTGTCATTTCTGGATCTTTAACAGTCGTTACGGGTCGTTAGAAGCCCGCAAGTCTGACAACCAGTCTTACCAAGGGGTATCGTATTACCTAGTAACTGGGTTATGTAGGTCAGATAGGCTGTCGCTCCATGTAAAATACTGGTATTAAGCTACATCCGGTTAGACTGGAAGCCGACCCCAACAGAGTTGGGAAAAGGCTAGGCAGATGATGTGATAGTGTCGTGTGGATGGTTAGTTCTAGAAGTAATTCTATAATTTAGTAATTTCACAATAATCCCACTGACTTTAATGTCTCAGTAACATACCTACATCAGAATCCTTGCATGGTATCTAATCTAAGGGATTACTGCCGCACGCAATATGTTAACGAGGATTAACCAATTATAGGCAATTGAACTGTCGAAATCCAATTACATAATTATGGTAATCTGTATGAAAAACGTCATTGATGGGTATTCTATTCTGATATGTAAGTACTCTATGTACTTAATAGAGTCACAATTACTAGACAGATTTTCTCAGATATAGTCTAAAAATAGTGCGAAAAAAACGGGGAAACGAACGGTTCCACACAACACACCAGTGAAAATATTTAACACTACAAATAAAAAAGTCTCCATTTATTTTTAAATTACGGCCATAGAATAACACACTATGTAAAATTTTCAACTTTTTACCTATAACGGTTTATGAGATACAGATACACAGCCCGCTGAAAGACGAACAGGCAGCGGAACCTTAAAAAGTACCTACGAACAGAAAAAATCGTACAATTTGTTTAAATAATACTTGGTATCCTTCATGTTTTCATATTTGTTTGTAATAATAGCAGCACAGGTCGACCGATCAGGTTAAGCTATGCTTGCCGCGGTTGGTCCATGGATGGGTGACCATCTTTACATACCAAGACCCTCCAGGCGTCAGAAAGCACGTTAAGCCGTTGGTCCCCTGCCAGGGGTGCGGGTTAAACCATCTTAACATAACAAAATAAACTACATGAAAAAGTAATGGCTTAGCACCTCCTGGGAGACGACACACTGGTTAGGAACATATCTATAACGTACTGTTTACAATGCTTGTTTAAATTTCTGCTTGCACGCACAATGTACGAATTCTGCCTATAATTAGTTGAAGCAAATGGCACGCGCAAAGGTGGATTGTATCGCTTACACTTCTTGGGAATGTTAAAATAAAATTTTGACAAGATATCGGAACAGTATAAAGTATTGTTAAAGATTTTCAATAAACACACACAGTCAGAAATATCGCGGCGGTTGAGTAAAGGTAATATGTGAAACTTTTTACATATTGGCAGAAGAGCAGGAGAACAATTTCAGATATCTGATGCGCGTACCTTTTGGGGCAGGTATACCATCTGAGTAGTGTGTACCTACTAACTACATTTATTAAGACCCCACTATCAAAGTTTTCTAAGAACAGAACACATTTCCGCAGTTTCTACGAAATGTAAACTGAGCGTTAGATTTTATTTTCTCTACCCACTGATAAAGAACATCGTCTTTTATATAAAAACCTTGCCCCTAAGATTCCCATCTCAGTATGTCGCCCTTGATCTTAGTACAACAAAGCATCGATTTCTATAGAGCTATTGTTTTAAGTGGCTATACAAACCTGCAACCTTGTGTGAAAAGATGGCGAACTTGACATTACTTTAGTCAATGAAAAAGATATAAGGAGGATATAAGCAGCTTTTGGTTTACCAAAATCATGTTTAGTACAGTTACCAAATTTACAGGACTACAGCTTTGTAGGAATTTACTACTTTATGGGTATGAGGAACAGGGTGTAAAGTTCGCTCATCCTCTATTGAAAAGGAGGATCCTCCGACCAGATGGGTATTGTGTCTGGTCCGGGCAACTGCCCGACAGTTGATGTCGGGATTTTGTATACGTTCGAGTGTAGTGGAAAACTCTGATTGCGCGATGCAGAATTGCTCAGTTAGTTCGCCTGTGGTGTGGCATTGTAGATGGCGCCACTTTTCTTTTTGTGTTTCTCGATATTTGTTGCGAAACATTTTTATTTGTAGTGCCGCTACACTACATTGTGACTCTTACAAATGATTATCATCTACCTAAACTTTTCCCAACTATGTTGGGGTCGGCTTCGAATCTAACCGGATGCAGCTGAATACCAGTATTTTACATGGAGCGACTGCCTATCTGACCTCCACAACCCAGTTACTGGGTAATACGGTACCCGTTGGTAAGACTGGTAGTCAGACTTTCGGGCTTCTGACGACCCGTAACGACTGTCAAAGATCCACAAATGACAGCCGGGATCAACGGCTTAACGTGCTTTCTGAGGCACGGAGGGGTCTTGGTATGTAAAGATGGTCACCCATCCACGGACAAACCGCGGCAAGCGTAGCTTAACCTGGCTGATCGACCCGTGCAGCTATTGTTATTTAGCCACAAGCCCCCACTCTTACAAATGATCATCGAAGTTAAAAGAGTCTTGAGAGACTTGAAGAGTCTTCTCCTTATTTTTCGGTTAAAGATTGAAAATAAATTTAGGTATCTTAGATCTACTAGGCAGGGTCTAACATCTTATAACAACGCTTAACATTGCACAGTTAACTTATCAAATGGAGCCACAAATTATAAGTAGTGCAAATTATTTTTTGATCAGTGTCAATTAATTCCCAGGAAATGTGCCTCTATTAATATTGGTCTTCCTTGTCTAAGGTGTTTTAATAAAGCAGTCGTCAGTTTCAGTTCATCAATATAAGGGGTTGGCTTAACTAGTCCAAGATGGCTGCCCTTGGGGACACCAATTTACGCACCGCACCGCACATAGTGTGAATCTAGTCCAAATTTATAGACTACGAGACATTCAACGCTAGCTGAATAAAATTCTTCGTCTACATTAAATAAAAAAATAAAAAAGAGATTTGGTAGAAACTATAACATGAATCTTATTGAATCGCATTTCTACAAATGCGATTCTTACGTAAATAATAGATAATTTTCATAGTATAATGTCTGAAATCATTTCATAGCCGTGCAATTATGTCTGTGAATGTATCATTTTTCATCGTATAGGAAAAAAGGAACTTCCAATACAGTACCTAAATTCAACATAAACACGATCACAGAACAGTCTTCCTTTCTGTACAACATAGTACTGGTATATAATTATGTGAAATAGAGTAAGATTAAGACCGTTACTCCTAACTCACCCATAAGGACAAGCAAACTACTTGATTTAGGTCAACATTATTCTACCTGGTCTGTGTGTTTCAGTGACAATTTTCATTCATTAAGGGACGAAGTGTAATTTGCCTGACACATTAGATGTGGTTGCCATTTTACTCTTTAATACCTAAAGTTATTCTTAACTAGAGTTTAAATTCCTAATAAAAACAAATAATAAACGTAGAATATCTGTCCCCAAACAATCCGTTAACGGCTACTTAAAGGTGTCTATAATGTTAAAACTTGAACATTGAAGATAGAGAATATCTGAAACAAGGCTCGTAATCAGCTTAGCGCAAGTACTATTGGACTTATCTTCACGGCAGCGGGTGGCTGTCCACAGGGATCGTCAAATATTTCAGATTTTCAGCTTCAGTACCATTCAGTCTTCACTGAATCGTCGCGCGGGTAGGACGTTTGGCCGGGCCGATCGCATCGCCCACACTCCGCTCGAAAAAATATATCGAATTTTAAATTTCAAAGTTTCACACTGACTACGCTTAATAATTATAATAGACAGTAAATGTGAATTAGTTTCGGAGTGGACTTGAAACTTTTTTTATTTTGCATTTTTTTAGGTCAAAATTTTTGTGTTGCTAAAGTGGTGGTGTCGAGTTAATGAATGTTGACGATGTTGACAGATGAACGTGGTAAGTGGCAATATCAAATCACACATCGATTTGTAAAGGACCTGCAATACTAATTAGTCCTTTTTCGTTTTTGGAGCAGTTGTATCTGAACTATTTTCGTCAAGACTTAGCGAAACTAGGTTTAGGGTTCACGCCCGTTGCAGTGCCTTAGAAAAGGGGCTTCACACGCTTTTCTAAAATAGAGCATGAAATAAAATCCGTAGAACTTGGAAAACTGAATTGCGACATCAAAATTGTACAATTCGTGTTCCGTTCAGGAGAGATAACGAAATAAAACTTTCGTCCAAGTTCGTCCGAAGGGTTCTGTACACTCCAGTGATTCGTCAACGTTACAAAGTGCGACCCGAGATTGACAGAGGAGAGAATTTTCCGACTAATTTTTCACTTTAATCACAATGGAGTCGTTGTTAGCGCAGCTTTTAATTCACTTTTTTATTCAATCTTGACTCGAGTAATCAAATTTTGAACCTCGTTCCTTTTGTAGATTGAAAATTCTGATGATTGGTTGGAACTTTGATCGTGTTTGTTTGAATTTGGAATTCATCAGTATTCGTTAACTGGGTATATTTTGCACGGACTAAAGTCAAAGGGTAGATACGTTATTATTTTTAATACTACTGCTGAATTTAAAGGTATTTATTTTTCTAAAAAGTAACGCATTTAAGGAAAATGGTAGGTCCCTTTTCTTTACATTTTTTACCAAAAATTTTAATCTAATTGAATCGGAGATAGCCAAGAAGCGAGAAACCTATAAATGAATCCATAACTACGTTACAGCAACACTTTGATATTTCTTACTTCTAAATAATTGATTTAACTTTTCTTTGGCGTTTGCCACTCCCGGTGAAAGGTTCCCCTTAAATCAATTTTCTCTAGGAACCGAAATATCACGAAATTTATTTTCTGAAGACAATGGCTGACTTACATTTGAACCCCGGTTTATTGATGCTTTCGACGGAAATAATTCTTATTGGATATTGTATTTTTGTTTGGCACTTAATACAATGTGGAGTGAAATGAATATCAATGATTACGTGTGAGTAGCAGGGCTAGGACGGATATGAATTTGATAATTACTTTATTATGTTGATTGGAAATGGTTTCATTTCTTTTAAATGCATAAATACTTTAGAGTGAAGGATCTGAATGCCAAGCATAAGTGAAAGTTTGTAATAATCTAAACCGTCGTGTCTTGCTGGAATCATGATTGCACCAGAGTTCTATGTATAAGTAGATGTCCACTAAGGAAGGGTTCTTAGATCCCCTAAAGGAGTTAAAAAGGGGATGAATGTTTGTATAGAAGGTCGTCATTGTTTTGTACTAAGTAGGTAGCGCAACTTGCGAGAGATTGGTGAGCTTTCCATATACGAGGCAAGTCTTTTCACAGTTTTGAAGTTAGTATTAAAATGTCATACAAAATGCATGGCATGTTCCAAAATGCAGTTTTGTTCAATCTTGAGTGCAAAAAGTAGGGACTAAATGTCAAAACTGGGTGTCTTAATGTCATAGACTTGGTTAGAAAGCTGATTATATAGTACCTAACGCTTTTTCCGCAGAAATTCTGTGATAATGACTTTTACACTAGAGTTTTTGTAGGCCTATCTTAACATAAAACAATGTCGGTAAGACGTTAAAATGTCATGTAAAATGCATGGCACGTTCCAAAATGCAGTCTGTTCAGACTTGAGTGCAGTGTTGGCACTAAAATATGTCAAAACTGTGTGTGACTTGCTAATAACGGCTGATTCTTAAATACTTTACCGCAGAAATTCTGTCTACGTGGCTTTAAACCTTAAAGATTTTCGCCAGGGGCACCCAAGCTCCTTGAATTGGCACACGTGTAGATATGACCGTATACGGTGAATGTATAATATTCAAGATTTGCTTTTGAGACTAGCGTCTCAGCTAGCGTTTCAGTGTTGCACATGAAAAACTGAGACTGTGCTAACAGAGCATGTGCTTGTTAGTTTAGGTTTTAGTCTTATACTATGAATAAATTACCTACCTTAAACTAGTACCTAGTCTATAATATGTCACCTTAAGTTTTGACATGTTCGGGCAAGCCAAAAATGTATTAAAGTTTGTCGTGTATTTTACCTTGATGACTGGTACAGACTCATGTACTGTTTTTGTAATAATTTTTAGCACTCTCTCGTCGCAGGAAACAAAATGTATCAAATTGCTTTTTTGAGTTTATTCAAGCTTGGGCGGTCGTGATAGGCATTAGGATGACGTCAGAATTGTATACATGTATCGACAAATCGTAGGAGAGAGCGTTCTCGCGCTTGCAGGACTCGATGGTCAAAGATGGATAGGTAATCAAGGGATAAAGATGTGATTAGTGATGATAAGTCATCAATTGAGTAATGATATTCATGTTGATTTACACATCATTAAAATGTGTGGCGTAACAATGATCTTATTTTAGAACTTTTCTATCGCAGCGATTAATTTATTTTAATTCTCGGTAATCTACCGTTTAAGTTAAATATCGGCACGTTTTCATTAATTAAATAGGTAGGTATTTTTTCGACAGTCACAGTCACTGTGTTTACTTATAGAGTTTTCAAACCGAAAAGTTTGGTGCGGCAAGATGAAGCTGTAGATATTATCACATTAATTAATTACGACTTATCAGTACGCTCTAAAATTAGAAGGTAAATCAGAAATTTAACACGGTATTTAGGTACAAACCTTACTTTATAGATATCTACTCCGGAGAAATCGTAAGCCGAGTTGAATAATTTATGAAACCATCAGTTATAATTTCGTTAGAAATTCGATCTTTGCTGCTTGATTAAAAATGTAGCAATCGTATCCATTATCCGAGGCTTGTGCAAATCGGAGAATTTGCAAAAAAAAAAATATCCGTGCATATTGAAACAATAAAATACATTTCTCAATTAAAACTCGGCACAGCGGAAATTTTGTGTGGAGGGAACAATTTGAATTTGGAGTTCGCGAATTCTGCGGCTAGATGAAAAATAAAATAAAAAAGGAGACAATAAAAAGGCTGGCAACAAATCACGACGAAGGATGCGTAAACATTGTTCGTGGGCCAGAACAATGTTCCTTGTAAACTATTAGAAGAATTAACCACAGAGTAACCGATGTCGGTTGTGCGTATAACGTAAACGAGTTTTTTTACCGTGCTGAATGTTGGACAGTTTCCATGCTGATATGGGTTTGGAAAATGAAATGGAGTGCCCGTTTGTTTTAGGGGTGAAGGATCGCAAAATATTTTGCGAAGTTGTTGAGTTTTTGAATTTATGGGTAGTAAAAAATGAAGGTTGTTTTTTCTCTGCAGATTTTTGCACATAATGTTTCAGATCAATTATTACTTAATTTTTGTTTAAATTTGGCACTTCAGTAGGTACCTAAAATGAATGCTAAATTGCTGGATTAGCATAATAGTGCTTCCCGATCCAGAAAACTAATAACTTTTCAGTGAATCCGCGAACACGGCTAGTTTTATTCTGCCAGGTCAATATTCAAACGACTTTTAAAACTACGTTGCGCTTCCATTGGAAGAGTAACTTACTCTGGCGATTTGCCTACTGTAGTAGCACAGAATAGTAGGTACCTATAGTCTATGCAGATGCAGATATCGTGTCGCCATTGACTAATGTCTTAGGAATTGTTCTGCAGCATAAACATAATTATGTCTTTATTTATTCAAACTTCTCTCACACAAATCACACTTTCGCATTCATACACACCACACCAAATCGTGAGGAAACCGCGGGTGCGTCTTTGAAGCAAAAATCGAAGACATGCGACATCTATTATCAACCCGCACTAGGCCCGCGTAAAGGGCTTGTGGCTAAGTAACAATAGCTGCACGGGTCGATCGATCAGGTTAAGCTACGCTTGCCGCGGTTGGTCCGTGGATGGGTGACCATCTTTACATGCCAAATCCCCTCCGTGCCTCGGAAAGCACGCTAAGCCGTTGGTCCCGGCTGTCATTTGTGGATCTTTGACAGACGTTACGGGTCGTCAGAAGCCCGAAAGTCTGACAACCAGTCTTACCAGAGGTATCGTGTTACCTAGTTACTGAGTTGTGGAGGTCAGATAGGCAGTCGCTCCATGTAAAATACTGGTATTCAGTTGGACCCGGTTGGACTGGAAGCCGACCCCAACATAGTTGGGAAAAGGCTAGACAGATGATGATTGGGCCCGCATAGTGGCTCTTGAAGAGAGGTGGCCTATGTCCCAGCAGTGGGAACATTATGGACTGATTACGTTGATCCTTATGTTCATTCAAATAGGGTACCTACAAAGAGGGACTTTACGCCTTAGGCTCTACCAGTCAACGAATGGTGGCGAGAAGATAATAGGGTCACCTGCCTCTATTTGAGGGGAACATAATAGTAATTAAAAAAGAAGAAATCGCATCATAATAAAAATATTGAAACTATATGAAACTTTCGACATGAAGGTTACGATGACCGATGAGCTTGTGAAGGCCGCGGGAATCCGCTGGACGTGGGAAGCACAAGACTGGTCGGAGTGGAGAAGCCTGGGGGAGGCCTATGTCCAGCAGTGGACGTTTCTCGGCAGAAAATGATGATGAAGGTTAAGTTAACTTGATAAAGTATGAGAATTAGTCCCTTTGTCCTGTTCGGCGTACAGTAAGACAACTTCTGAAAAACTCGAGCTTGTCAAAGCCTAGCTAGCACAATTCTCGTATGTAAGACGCAACTAAGTGTGGATTTAACAAATAAAACTAACCGCGATCAGCACTTCTAAGCCACGTTCAAGTGCTGTCAATGTTAATATTCCATAACAATTATGACACTGACTCCTAAACACAGTTTAGATAATATATGCTGAACGCGTTCAATTTCATTGGTGGAATTTGCTCTGACATAAAACGTAACTTAAACTGAGTTTACGGAACCATCTCTTCTACGTGTCTTATTAAGGATGGCAAGCGTAAAATGTAACTTTAGATCTATTGATTCCTGCAACAACAAAATCTTCACTGCAACATTAACGCTTTGACGGCTTCTTTTGTTTTTAAATCAAACAAATTATCGAGACTTCCATCTTTCTTTTGTTTCTAAGCCTCTTTAAACAACAGATAAGCTTCTTAAGAGCCTTTATTCTGAAAGTTGGCAACGTCGCAAATAGCTGTCAAATATTTACTTGTTTTTATTAATTTGTAAATATGACTTTATGGAAATATATTTATTAATAAATTGAAACAATTTCTAGAATCTAAGACATACTACTCAGTGAAGGAGTTTTTAGATGACAAATTAATTGAAAAATAAAATTATCTCTCTTAAATTGACCAAACAATATGAAATATATACAATATAATACGGAATAAAGAAAATCAAATATAAATGTGAAAATAAAAAATATGTGATAAAAATAAAATAATAATTAATTACCAATACACAACAACAAAATTCAATAATAATTAAAATATTAATAACAAATAATAATTCTAGTGCAATACATACAATTTTAATAACAAATACATATACTTTACCTATACACACAAACCTCATAACATTTATGTATACACCTGTACATAATTATACATAAGATAGATAATTATACATCTAATAATTTTATAAAAAATAATGAATTGAATTGCTTGAATTTGTACGTAGCCCTCTTCCTCTCTCCTAATTTTGCTGTGCCCGACAGGGTCCATATTATTGTTCTCACTGTTTGTACCATCTATTAAATACTCGTACAGTAGCCCCCACTAATGGTGCCCCAATCTCAAAAAGCAATAGATTGACACTTCGCTTTAACTTACGACCTTCTTATAATAAGCAATTTCTATAGGCTATAATACTATAGACACACACACTCTCATACGTTTACAAATGAATGTATTTCCTAAATTCAACCGTTAAAGCAAATGGCATGATAGCTGAGCGGTTACCGCACTTGATTATCGCGTTTGAGCGCAGCGAGTCGCGGTTACGAATCCAACTCGCTGTGTGATAGTCTTTTTATTGTTTTAAAAATCACTTTTGAGTATAGTTTCTTGTTCTGTTCGTCGTATTCACTAAACTCGTAAAACTTTATCATTATACCCACAGAAACCTAAATAAATTTAAATGATTTACGACTCATTCACCGCGACTTATAGAACGGTGTTGGTTGATATTGTGTGCTAGTGACGTGTGTTTCATCTATTAGCGTTCTTCTAATTCATTTTGAAATGTAAGCAAATTTAAATATAGAAATGAAAGCGAATATTATTGCGCTGCATAAAAGTGGACTTAATACCTATATCACTGGGCGTCGGGAATCCCAGGCCGATTTCCGGCCACCGTAGGCATGGGCTTGCGGACGGCGAGTAATGGGTAGCTCGCTGTCCGGTAAGGACCAAGCCCAAGTCGACGGCGCGTTGTGTTCCACGCGCGCCTCAAAGAGATGTCAGCACAAAAATGATGGGGCCCGCAAGGGCCGATGCCTGTCAGGGGTGCGGGTTCGTTTGAAAGAGATACCACAGCCCCTGGCATACGGGCTACTGAAGGAACACGGGTGGGTTTTAGTCAGTAAAAGTCTGACACGCCCTCCTGCTCCACCCAGAGCGGGAGAAGTTATTTGATGATGTCCCAACCAAAAAAAAAAAAAAAAAAATACCTATATCACAAATACCTATGTGATGAAACCGGACTGAGTGTGAGTATTATGATTTAAAAATTTAATAAACATTTATTTAATTAAAGTATAACTGCTGATCCTTGTAGTTATTTTAAAACGTTTTATAAATATCATAATGTCTAAATAGAATAAAAATATAAAATTTCGATGTAAATTTATTTCCTAGATTCTAGAACGATTAAAAATAACATTATACTTAATATTTATGTGAAATTGCCCTTTTAAATAATTTTGTTTCTAAATAGTAGGTAATACATAAAGTGTGTATTTTGCTTAGTACCCCTTTTTTGTTTTAGTGAAATACTGTGAGTCGGTGGGTGAAAAGATACGAGGAAGGCGGTAGCCTTGCCCGTGGAAAGCAAAGTGGAAGACCCCAGCTCCTATAACAGGCACACGTTCAGCGAATTTGAAACAAGTGGTTTCAAAACGACAAGACATTTTGCCGAATTATTCGACACATCTTTACGAACCGTGCGCCGTGCACTCAACGCAGAAGGTTCAAGGCATCATCGAAAACCAGCTTGAGAATCTGCTCAAAAAACATAGTAATATAGAAAAAACATTAACTTTAAGTTATAAATTACAAATATTTATTTATTTTAGTAATATTCAAATAATATTTTGTCTTATCCGTAATCTGGATTATTTTGAGGTTTAGTTTCAATCTTCTTTTCGGAATGAAAATGAACACTTAAGCTATAACCTCTTTAAGTCCTATTAAATACGATTTGTTAACTTTGAGGTTTGAGTTAGAACGAACTCACTCGCAGTAGAATAAAAGTAGTACTACTGAGTCATTTAATTGCATTGTGACAACTTGTCTGCATTTGTTACTTTTACGTGGGTAGATTTTTGTAGAATATTGTGATTTATTTAGAGTACCGACACACAGTAGTAATCAGCACAATATTATTATATTACTAAGATACAATAGCCTGATTATCATAGTTCACCAACTAGCTTATTTACTTCAATAAATTGTTATTTATGAGAAAATAAACTGTTTTAACAAGAAGTTATTATTAGTTATTTTTTACATTCTTCATGAAGTTATAACGAATAAACATTTTGTAATCATTTATTATTGTTAAACCTTTATTTAAATAACAATACGAGTAATAAAAAAAAAATTGTTACATTATTATTCTGGTATATTAATAAATCGAATAATAAAAGAACAGATGAAGATGATTGTTGAAAAGAAAAATTAAAGCTTCATCGCGAGATTTGAACCCAGACCTATGAGTTTCTTAATCCAAGACGATACGCTGCACGCTACCGGAACCCTAATTATACAAGTTAATTTTAGCAATGGTATGAACCGACCAAGGTCATGTCTGTGCGTCGCCGACGGTATGTATAAAATACAGAACGTTTGTGTGTGAGTGCAGCTGTGAGGGTTCTGTGTTAATACATCATTATACACACAGCTGTAGGTACGGCCTGGACCGCCACTTCATAGCAATATAGCCCTTAGTATGCGACTGCTATTGTGAATCTTGATAGTACATATGGAATGCAATAAAGAATTGAGTATTGAAATATGAAATATCGCTAACTAGTGACCTAAAATATGAATAATTATTTGCAAGTATAACACTGAATTTGATGTTGTAACCGTTTTAGGTGTAAAAAGCGGATTTGGAAAGTTTTTATATCTAAAACTAAATATTCGTTATTAAGATATTAATTATTACATTTCATAATCAATATTTTAGGTCACTTGTTAGCGACATTTCATATTTTCATAGAGTAATATTGCCAAATTAATCAAAACAGCGAAACATTTGACAGCTATTTGCGACGTTGTCGATTTTCAGAATAAACGCTCTTAATTGAAAGTATGCTTCATTTTGAATCTAATGTTTGTGATGTCTTATCCAGCGGAAATTAAGTCTACAATTCTGATGTGTTTTCACGGCTGTGGTCTATTCTTTGAATGATAAATTAAATTATAAATTTATTTTGAATTTGAGAAATATTTGCGATCCAGGAAAAAAGTTCCTTCCCTTCTTTTATTTTAATATTGTCTCGGGTCAGCCATTTTATGTGATTTTTTTTTAAACCTAGAAACATACTATGAGAAAATAATGGAATCTTGTTGTAATTAGCACCCCAATTATATAACACAACTTATTTCAAAATCCGAAGGGTTTTGAAGCAAATTCCTAAACCATTGCTTTCGTTTTTTGAAAAAATGGTCTGCCCAACAAAGTGAATAACGCAATAAATGTTGACGGATTGATAAATATGTGACTGTGCAATCATACCGCGGAATGTAGTTTCCATTTTCTCGTAGCTGAAGTGACATTCAGTGTCTCTCGTTGACTTCATCGTACGCGCACTAACTAAACACATTTACCAGTCCCTGGACCAAAATTGTTCACGAATTTACGTTAACAGACCAAGCTTTGCTAAGCTCCTTTATAGTATCAACTTCGTTAGACGAAAGCAGTTATATTAGAGGTACACGTTCCAAAGGATTTCGGGTTTGTATCCGATAACTTCCTCTTCAAGTTTAATCATATTTAACAGGTTTAATTCGCGTGAATAAGTAATTTACTTCAGATATCTTAGAAGCTTTGGTACTGTTTGTGTTATTGTTTAAGGACTATTTGAAGTAAGGCGTTTGAAACGTGCTGAGATAGCGTTTTGTATTAACAACATTTCCGTAATGAATTTGTAATCTCAGGAGTGGAACGCCTTTTCTGTATTTTCCGATACTTACCGAAAATCTGAGAGCTTTCGGCGTACTAGTAAATTCGAAAGAATTTTTTTGCTCGAATCGGCGAATAAATTCGTAAATATTCTTTTCTATAGGCGACTCACAACGAAGTTATTTTTATTTATCGGCGAATCTATCGCCTCGTCACTTACTAGTCTTACTTATCAAGTGAAATACTGGTAAGACGTCACTGTTTTTAGACGTTTATTTAGTTAATATTTCACCACATACAGTTTCATAGGTACTGTCTTAAAGTTGATTATCACAGAAGTTATAAGTACAGTCGCCAGCAGGTCAAGCTATCCCAAACTGTCAAATTTTCCCAATGGAACATAAACCTTATCCCGTTGTTATAAAGTTGAAAAACCATCAAAGAAATTTGACAGATTGGGGTAGCTTGATGTGCTGGCCTCTGTACTTCCGTGATTATCTATTTAAAAAAAGTGAAAACTAAAGAATCCTAGAAAAGATAAAGGTAAGTTAGGTACAAAGGCAACATTTCAGAATCAAATGAATCATAGAAAGCAAACAGGCGTATACACAATTTCGGTTCAAACCAATCTGAATCAAACCTGAAACCTTCCTTGTGGGAACCTTTGTATATTGAAGACGCTACGATGTGACAACTTCCCAGCATTCAAGGGAACCGGAGCGTTTATTTACAGATACATGCGAGGTTGATCAGTGCTTTAAATGTAAATTTAATTACTGTTTCACGATCATTTGGCTTTCATTTACAGTGGATTTGTTATTGAAGTCACTTCAAGAGATCTCTATTATAATACCTACGTATAAGTCCAGGATTATATTGTTCGTTCTGTTTGCTTGTCTGACAAGCCTTTTCTTCAGAAGCGACAGGTGATAATTATTCAGTTGATAATAATACAAAATAATAACACGCCCTTTGTTGTGTATAACAACATTATTCAAGTTGCTTCAAACCAAGACTCAAAGGCTAAATATTAGGTCTATATGTACCTCCAATTTCCATTTGTATTCTGTATTTTTGCATAGTATTTTTCAGTAAGTATTGAAATTGTTTTCTTTGGCCCATGTCATCTATCCAGCTATTTTCGGAATTTCCGATATTTAGGTAAGCAATTAATGTCTTGCTTAGTATTATTATTGTGTGGTAATTAACTCCTGTGTAGCCACAAAAATATAATGATATGTTCTATACTGTGGTTTACCCGTAACATTTATTACAAGGCCATAAATCATACCCTACAATAGTTTCGTCTTCGCCTCCTCAGACATGGAACCCTAAAAAGGGACGTAAATTACATTTTATTGTTCGAGGGAAGCGGGTTAACCCATTATTTTTCAACTGTATCTTTTTATGGCAATGATGATGGCTATGCAGCCTCTGGTTTCGATATCTATACTATGTTTGTATTGTTGGATGTTGCATAAAGCTAGATCACATGTCATAAAAATGGACGCAATGTGGAATTATAAGTTGCCACTTGTAGGCCTTTTAAAATATTGTGGGTTCTCTAATGAACATATACCTCAATTGGAGATAAATACATAATCTAAGCGAAACTTTAAGTTATTGTAAAAAAAAAACTGTGTGTCAAATTAATACGTTTTGCGCCATTATTTTTGTCTCTTTTTAAGTTGTTGAATTTTTAAAGTCTTATTTTCACAAATCAGCGTAAATTGTATCTCAAATGGATTTAATTTCAACGTGTTTATTAATGCCGAATGGTTTCAAATGTTGCAAAAGATTTCATCAGTGATGTTAAACTTGTGAATTCAAAGGCAATGGCGTTTAATTTTAGTAGCAAAATATCGGTAGTTCTGCTATGTACCTCATATTCACATTTTATTGATACAATTTTGCTATGAAAACGTTTGAGCAGAAATAAATTGCTATATTCATATTTAATATAGAGTACATTTTTATATATTTTGCTTCCCATTCATGTTTATATCTTCCTTTAATAGGTTTTATATGTATATTTGTATTTCATCAACTGATTTCCCACGTTTTACCTTATACTATTAAATGATACTTTCCGTGGAAGCGTAGGATAATATTATTTATGAATTAGGAAATATGTTAGAACCAAATTTTGTAGATATTTATTCGTATTTCGGCTTTTATATACGAGTTTGTGTTAAAGAGGTAGATGCTTATATATTTATTTGAGAAATCGTGCTATTCATTTTCATTCACAGCCCGACTTCCCCCACTGTTGGGCATAAGCCTCTCTTTTTATGTGCCAATCTCCACGCTCCTCTGCCAGTCTCATCCGGATCTACCCGCGATGATCACAATGTCTTCTGCACACCTCGCCACCAGATGACCGACACGTCACTGCCTTACTCCATTTGAGTTCCATTACTCATTTTCCGATATCACGTACTATTAGTGAATTTTGTTCGTCTACTTCTTGATTTTGTAACTCAAATTGTGCCTGATTTGCTCGATAAAAAAATTAAAACTATTCGGTAGGTATTAAACTTATGTAGAAATTAGACTAAAAACTGCGGTTATTAAAAACCAAAATTACTAACTAATGATTGTGTAGTCTGGCAGAGAGAGCTATTGGTCGGATATCTGCCAAGAAGTTATAGGTAATAAGCATTCAAGCGTGTTATCTAGCAACATTAAACTTGAAAATCAACCGGGGAATGCCAAACAAAACACAATCGCCGAAGTGTGAACTGCAGTGGCGAATCTTGAAGTCACTAATCCTATTATACAAATAAGTAGAAAGCTGCCATTGGAAGATACCATTATTATAACGACCTGAAGCCTGTTCTTTATTCAATTATGTCGCATTTGCTTGCGGATCCCAAGTACCCTCACATTTGTTCTGAAGATAAGCTCAATAGCCTCTGGAGGCTGAAGTGGCCAACTATTGGACATAAATAATGAGACGTGCCGCAATAGGATGAGAAGAGGGTTGTGTACTGGTGAAGATTTTTGAATCGTCTTTCAAATTTCGATGGGGCCTGAATAAGTAGCGGATACAATATAACTTTAGCGAAAGGTAAAATTATGTAACCTCATTTTCCAATCGCTATGAAAGTGAATTGAAAAAAAGGATTACCAACTAAATGAAAAGTCCGTTTATATCCCAACTCTTATCTTCTTTTTTAGAAAAGATGTTACAGAATGGGATTACCTGCAAACGAAGCAACACTGAAATCCACATGAAATTACGAATTTTACGGAACAAACAACAAACGGTAACTTTAGAATTTTCTGCTCAGTAGAGCTTAACTTAATGTTTTCGGATTCTAAAATAACAACAGTGAATATAATCCAGGATAAGTTGCAGCATCCATTATCGCACCACACGGTAACCCTTTCACTTGAAGTGAAGCGGGAAAATATTCTCCTTCTAACAAGGAAATTGTAAAGTGTTTTGTATTTTTACTGTCGTGTGTGGAAAATTTTCCGTTAGGTGGAAAAGTTTTCTTAGGACCCATTTTTCAATCGTCATACAACTTTTATCTGAAGAATAAATATGGCAGTTTCACAGCAAAGTAAAGAAAAGTAAAAAATGTATTTGCATAGATTGCAGGTACAGTAAATAAGATGAAAGTTAAAATATGGGTGATCCTTGTACAATCTACCTTATAATAGGCATGCAACATTATTATAACATGAGAGATTTTTTAGATGGGTATTACAGTTCCACAATAATCGGCATCACACAGATCAGATACAATTTATTAGACTATTGAAATAAAGGCCATATCCAAATGAATCCAGGTGTAGTTTTAAGATTGATCGTGATGAATGCATTGACAATGCCTTAAAAACGTTGTGTCCCATTAGCATGAGAAGCACCAGATCTAGAATTTAACAGCCTGCAATGTAACAGTGTAATGTAACTAAGATTCAATTGAAGAAATTGCTAACACGCCCTGAATAAGCCTGGTAAGGCAGTGCTTATTCTTTAGGATTCAATTAAATAATGCCCTAAGAATTATGTACGACCAAGAACACATCCCAACTTCAAATTACTACCCACCACAACAGACCAGGTTTCAGCTTCTAAAACACAGCCAACGGCGGATAAACTCAGGTATAACTTTGTAGCACCTATTAACACATCTCAGGATAAATCCACACAGGAGAAGCGATGCGGGAAACAAATCCTCATGGTTCGGATAATCTCCCAAATTACGAGCACTCCATACAAGTTTTTCTGGGAAACTATTTGTCCCTCCAGAAGGTTCTATACATGCGTCTTTTATAAGGTAGGTAGTTGATTGAATGGGTTCGATTCTTGTTTTTTTTTCTTAGTAGGTTGGTATGTAATTGAAGGAACTATTAAAATAGGAAGGAAGGATTAAAATCAGGAACGAAATTATCTGGAAAAGAACCGGAGTTACAGAAACAGCTTGCAGAGTAAGCTAGCTGAAGTGGCAGTGGGCTGGCCATGTCTGTCGGAGGACTGACGGACGGTGGAGCAGACGAGTTTTGGAGTTAATTTTTTTGAGGTTGGAAAATCATCAAGTAACTCGGGTGGAGCTCTGGGTGGAGCAAGAGGGCTTGTCAGACTTTTACTGTCTATATTCCACCCGTGTTCCCTCAGTTGCCTGTGTGCCTGGGGCGACGGTATCTCTTTCGAACAACCCGCAACCCACCAGTTGGTGCTGACATCTCTTTGAGACGCGCGTGGAATACAACGCGCCGTCCCGCCTGCTACTTTTCGGCCGCAGGGGATAGGAAGAGCGGCCAACGCTATACCGACACTCCTCTTCCCCTGCGGCGCCACCGCGTCCGCCATGAAACGGTGGCGGCCCCGTCCAGGCCACGGAACAAAAGAACGCTGCTCAGAAGCAGCGGCACTCCTCCTCTGCCGCAGCCCGTAACCCTCAGCCGCGATGCCTCCCATTCGACATCACGGCCCACCTCCGTTGCGGTGCACCTCACCGCAACCTACTTTTTAGCCGCTACGTCATCGGCTTGAAGGCAAAAGCCCTGACGAGCGGCCTCACCTTTGGGTTCCTCTTGGCTTCACCGTGGCTGAGCGACCACGGTTACTGAGCCCCCCCGCAACTGCAATGCCGGAACCCCTCCGGGAGGGGGGGGGGGGGGGTACATCTGTGTGCCTGAAAACTAATGTAGGTAATCTAAGATTATACCAACCGAAGTAACAGAAGCATATTTTCACTTTTTCTCATTTTGATAAAACAAGTTTAGTGTAAGGAGTGGAGACCGCGTATCGGTAAATGTAGTATGGGATGCCCCCCAGCTAGATGGACCGACGACCTTAAAAAGGTGGCTGGGCTAGATTGGATGCGGAAGGCGAAGGATAGAGTGTTGTGTGGCCTGGGAGAGACCTATGTCCAGCTGTGGACTGCGATAGGCTTAGTTGATTGAGGTTGGTATGTAATTGAAGAGATGTTCCAATTTTAGTGCAGCATATTTTTTCTAGAGCTGTGGTGGCCTTGTGTGGTTCTTGGCCCCGATTTACGTGCTATCATAGGTCTTTACTTAATTTCAGCGCCACTGCTTTCAAAACAGTGAAGGTTAACATTGTGAGGAGACCGAAAATTTCTAGAAAGAAAAATTCGAAGAAATGTGACATTTAGCAACCCGGACTGGACGTGGTAGGTTGTGGCCCAATCCCTTTCACAGAGAAGAGCCTTTCGTACCAGCAGTGGGAACATTACAGGTTGATTATGAGCTTTATTCTGAAACTATAATTATAAGGAATCAATATTTTGCTAGACTCTAATCACAACGGATACAATGTTGTGAGCGGGTCAGTTGAAGTAACTTAAACAGGCTTTAAAAACTGAAGGTGTATTTTCACCCTATGAATACTATAGTATAGATAAAAGCCACCTTCTCTAAAATGACCTAAGCTGATTTTATTCAACTAGCTGCGTCACGCAGTTTCACCCGCATAAGTTTCGATCCCTTAGGGATATCATAACGAAAAGTTTCCTTTGTCATAATTCAGGCTTTTGTCTACCCATGCGCTAAATTTCATTCAAATCCGTTCAGCTGTTTAAGCGTGAAAGTGTGACAAACAAACATGCAAAAAATCAATATTGTCTCCTTATTATATCAGTTTAGACGAAAACAAAAAATAAAACTACGAAATTTATTCATTTTAACAAACTATAACCATGAATTCAGCGTATCATTCCAGACGTAGCGTAGGACGCTGCTGAAAGTGCCAAACTCGTAGCCAAATTCTGGGCTGATTATGAGTATTTAGATTGCTATCGACATGCTACGTCGAAGAAGAAGCGTAGAAATTTAGCGTCAGTTTTACAAAAAAAAACTGCTGTTCCATACAATTTGACCGGGTAGGTATTGCACTTTTCTAAAATGATATGCAGAATTCTTGGTTACAGTTTGTGCACTGCTTAAAAATGTACCCTATATGTATACAAAGTGATCACAAAATTTACAGACTTTTCGTCCAAGACTTATAATAATGATAATGAAGGCCGCTGGCAATGTTAATTTTTACAACAACTCAATAATATTATTATGAAGCGGTTTCATCCGAAAATTATCTCGCTATGAATTTCGTTACTTTAGCTAATTACTTATTCAACATTTTCAATTAAAATGTCAGATTCTACCTTATTTCCAATTCGAGACTTTCTTCATTAGTATGCTAATCCAATTGTTGTAGTACTTTGGCTTTAGAGGATTTCAAAAAGGATAAAAAATATAATGGATATTTTGTTGGGGTCAAGGTAAACGAAGCTAATTGGACCACCGTATTTTTAACCATTGACGGAAAAAGAGGGGTGTTATAAGTTTAACGTGAGTATCTGTTTGTCTGTCTGCGGCATCGTAGCTCCCAAACGGCTTTGGTTTTAATGGAGACTTGATCGATATTTTTCTTACTTAAGATTCTAGAAAATGAGTTCAACCATTTGAAAATTACCAGCTCCCTGTTCGATTAAATCTTCATAATCAGCCTATATCGTTCCCACTGCTAGGCCTCTTCTCGGCGAGAGGGATTGAGTTGTAATCCACCACGCGAGTCGGGTTGGTAGATGTCACATGTCTTCGAATTTTTGGTTCTAGGACATGCCGGTTTCCTCACGATGTTTTCTCTCACCGTTTTGAGAGCAGTGGTGATGAAATAATTTACGCAAAGTAGAGCACCTGTCTGGGTTCGAAGGCCACCACTGCTCTAAGTTCGATTAAATACATGCAGAAAAATCCAACGATCCTACTTTGAACGGGCGCAAATTAAATGAGATATTGTGATCAACTTTAAACATCGGTTACTGGCCGAACAATAATTGTGTTGTCAAGTATGAATTGATTCGATGCACAGGTGCGGTTTTATTAATTACCACCCTTTGTTACCGCGAACGTGAATTTAACAGTTTAATTAATAAAATAAGTACCTTATCATCATCATCATCATTTCAGCCGAAAGACGTCCACTGCTGGACATAGGCGTTCCCTAAGCACCGCCATTTCGACCGGTTCTGTGTTTCTTGCATCCAGCGGATTCCTGTGGCCTTCACTAGGTCATCGGTCCATCTTGTTGGAGGCCTTCTAACGCTACGTCTTCCAGTACGCGGTCGCCACTCCAGAAGCTACGCAATATCTTCTCGTTCCACATACCGCATTGTTTCAAGATGAATGTCTTTGACCAGTGCGTGTTGCGAGTGATGACATAAGGCACTGAAACGTAATTGCTCCAAATGGGCCTCATAAAAAGACTGGAAGTCATCTAAATAAGTACCTACCAACATATCTTTATCTTAAGAGGCCTACGTACAATGAACTGTCCATACATACGTAATACCTAAATCATTTGCAACTTGAGCATATTTCCATCATATTATGATGATATTCGGATTCAGACAGTATTTATATAGGCTCGTAGGGGTTTTTTTTTTCCAAAATACTTACCTGAAATGAAGTTTAAGCGAATTGCATTTCGCACATTTTTACACCGTAAATGACATGTTTTCTCACTGTTTTTTTTGGTATTATAACCAACAATTTCCGTAATATTGTTGTCTCAAAAGCATAGCTCATATTATCAAGTTGTAAAATGTCGAAAAAAAAATTTTAATACAATAAGTTTTCATTCATCATTTTTGGTATTACGGAACACATCCAAATTCATCATAAATGGTCAGTAGCTAGTAGCGCTATCGCGTCAAGCCATTGTCAATGTGTGTGTGATCGTACTGCTCACTGTAGGTATGTATCCTCGACAGGTACTAACACTAGCGCAACGATAGCAATTTTCAGACGAAATATTGTCTCCGCCCGAATCCTAGTTGCGAGCTTCGGTCGTAGGATTCTTAAGTTCCGATGCTCAGTTTGTGTCTCAAACAATAACAGGGTGAATTTCAATCTAGCATTCCTTACTTCAAAACCAATAAGTCAATTCTTTAGAGCACACACGACATCTGCTAATTACATTTTAGTAATATCGACAAATTATCTTGGAACATACAGAATAAATGCCGTTTCGATTCCTTAACGTTACATTTGTTTCTATAATTTATTGACGTAGTAAGATTCCGCGGGGAATCATTATGAACATTCAGAATTGGGGCCCTGGAAGGATGTTTGTATGAAGGAAAGTTCAGTGAAAAGTGATGTTACGGGACGAATTCTGGAAAAAAATCAAAAATACCTAAAAATTGGTTTTTCTCGTATCCCATGAATTTATGGGCAGCATAATTATTGCAAATGTTAGTTCCCACTATGACGTCTTACGTCATACCACCCTGTACATTGAAGCTTAAGAAGTCGAATAGTGACAGTCAATTTGGTGCCAACTTCAACTTGATCAAAAAGAAATAATAATCAATTGAAAAAATAGTGCAAATGATTCAAAAGAAAGTTTTCCGTTTGATACTGCGCTCAATTGCCACATTTCAACAAAACATACTAAATCAGTATGTACGTACAATACGTATGCCAGTGTGACGACAACTCATTACTTTCTACAGAATAAGGTTTTATATAAAGCTTTGTTCTTTGATTGAAAAACTTACATGAAAATGCTGAATTATTTGTTCTATTTTGCTGGGAATATCAAACGGAAGAACAGTGGTGGCTCAGTGGTAACTGACGTGACTTACGAGATGTAAGGTCGTAGGTTCGAACCCAGGCAGGCGCTTTGCTTTGTGTAAAATACTTCATCACCACTGCTCTCAAAACGGTGAAGGAAAACATCGTGAAGGAACCGGCATGGCCTAGAACAAAAAAATCGAAGACATGTGACATCTACCAACCCAGACAGGGTCCGTGTGGTGGATTACGGCCCGCTCGCTCTCACGGAGAGGAGGCCTGTGGCCCAGCAGTGGGAAGGTTATAGGCTGATTATGATCAAACGGAACTATACATTATGTAACATTATATGTTATGTGTATAGGGTGGCAGGGACATTGACGCGCAACCTGTTACCATCTACCAGGTGTGCGGGTTGTTCGAAAAAGATACCGTGGCCCCTGGCACACAGGCAACTGAGGGAACACGGGTGGATTTTGGTCAGTAAAAGTCTGACTCACCCTCCTGCTCCACCCAGAGCCGGAGATGTTATTTGATGATTTCCCACCCTCAAAAAGAAATCCTGTCACCATGGATTTAATATTATTGTTTTGAAATTTTTCGTTGGTTAAAAAAGGTATCGTAGTTATTGCAAATTTTATTTCTATGTCACAGCAGATTTTTCCTTTGATTAACCTACGTAAAAAATTTACGCTTCTTCTAGAATCATGTGCTGAATAAAATTCATGGTTACAGTTTGCGCGTCTGTGTCCCTGCCACCCTGTACAAAAGCTCTTAGTTTATAAAATCAGCCAATTATCTAGCCCAAGAATCATTACTGAAAGGTAGCCAAGGGTCAACCCCACATTCAGAAACATTTTACATTCTGTGAGTACGAGTAATTTAATCTAAGAATTCTACGATTGATGATGATAATCATAATCAAAAAATTACATAATCATCTGTCTACCCTTTTTCCAATTATGTTGGGGTCGGCTTCCAGGTTATCCGGATGCAGCTGAGTACTGTGAGAGCTCTGCCGAGTTCTCAAGGTACCGGGGATTATGGTGTGCATAAATAAAATACTTGGTGATCTTTTACGGGTGGGACTCCACCTTTAATAAGGAATTAGTTCATTACAGTGTCGCGCCTGACAATCGAGTGAAGCTTCCGCAACAAAACCAAAGTAAAATAATTTGACATTCTAAAGATAAAAACTTCTCGATTATACGAACATAGACAACCTAACTATTGGCTGCCAGCATGTACGTGAGGTTTCTCGTGAAGCGAACAACCTCTACAGTACCTACACACAAAAAAACAAACAAGCATCTGCCATTAAAAATATACGATTAAGATTATTTAATACTATTCATGTTAATCCAAAATACTACCCTAACTCCTACCAGTTAAATAGTGACGACTTCCAACAGAATTCAGCAATCCATTTTTACAAAGATCAAAATGGAAATGTTCCGCAAAACTTCTAAATTAAATACGAGTTGGAAACACCTTGTGAATACCAAAGCTCTTCAATTTAAACCGGGTTTAGGCACGCCTACACGGTTCTAATCTAGGAACGTCTTCAGAATGCGCTCTGGTGGCTACAGTCCTTAGTCTAGGCTCTTCAAAGTGACGTGTGGGTGCTCTCGCTTTGATTTTATTTAGTACTGCAGCTGTCATGGCGGAACTGTGCGCGGGAAAGTGTGCTGTTTTAGAGAAATGGGAACGGTTGAGGTAGAAAGTAAACTATAAAGATGTTATTTAAAATGGAATTATCTGGCAAGCTTTTCCCGGATGCAAATGAATAATGCCACTAATTTACATGTGTCTTACTTACAAAATTCATGTTACTGGGTACTTCGATATTCTTTGGTAACACTGGTTGTCAAATTTACGGGCTTCTGACTACCCGTAACGACTGTAAAGATCTACGAATTGCAGCCGGGATTGGTACCGGCTTCCGAGGTACTGGCTTCCGAGGTACCGGCTTCTAAGATACCGGCTTCCGAGGTACCGGTTTCCGAGGTACCGGCTTCCGAGGTACCGGCTTCCGAGGTACCGTCTTCCGAGGCACGAGGTTCCAGGTCTTGGTTTTGTAAAGACCCACGAATTAACCGCGGCAACCGTAACTTAACCTGACCGATCGAATAGTGCAGTTTTCCATTAACACAAATATGCATACACTTAGAAACGACCTATATGGTAAAATACAAAAAAATTGTACGTTAAACAAAAACCTGTTTATTAATTTTTATTTTATTAAAACAATCGATTAAAAATAAAAATAAACTCTACAAAGTGAAAAATAATGAAAAATAATTGATAAAAATGGTATAATTTACTGTTCTGACACCGTAAAAAGTATCATCTCGAAAATCCATCACGTAAATATCATCGTTTATTTTCTGTACCCACCTGTAATATTTTTGCTTTTTTTCTGATGTTGGCAGAATCTTTATTGACTTTTCGCCTTAAAAATATTGTCCTCGGCAACAGTGCCTTATTTATTGTTGTATGTTACTACCGCTATTTATAACAACTACTTCTCATGTGGTATCAAGAAAATATACGACATTTTTCAAAACATAACTTTTACAACGCATTCTCCCACTAAAACGGAAAACTTTACAGACACAATGTCCGATTCATCTAGCAATTAATTATTCTACGCAGATGAATCCACGGGCAGAAATTAAAAAAATCCAGGGAAAAAAAAAGAGACATTATGCCATTTTTCAAGTTATGTCCACAAAATTCATTTCGAAACATAGTTAATTTGCAAAACAGGATTTAATTAACGCGAACATTTAGCATGTAATTTTCATAACTCTCGAAGTTATAAGGAGTCTGCGTCACTCCTTTGACGCCCTTTGTGACAATACGTCCATGTAAATTTCAGCGAGGTGTGCGTAGATTTACTCGCTTTTAATTAAGCCTCTAAGTTTGCTGAGCCTTGATATATTATAGTAATAATGAATATAATCCCCAGGTTTACTCTTAGCGACGAAGAATTAAATGAAGGCACTTTGGCGGATGTAAATTTTAGATAAATACCATTTGGGTTAGCACGATGTAAATCTTACTTAGTGAGGCGTGCTGATTTCGGGAGTTGTTTTAACAATGTATTAAGATTGGCACGTGGATGAAGACGTTTCGAGTAATTTCTATATTTGTGAAGTTTTGTGTTTAGTTTTTTGGTTTCCAGATCCAAAATAATCTAATCGAATTCTACATGCGCCCTAATTATATGTGTACTTAACCTCACAAGCTAGGTGCACGGTTTCAATTAGTCGTTTCCTTTGGAGAAGAGCCGGGAAGAAACTCTAAGGCTACTCTTAAAAAATTGCCAATTTACTAAAATAAAAGCCACACTTTTTTATAAAACTTACCTGTATACTCTTAATACATTTTGTAGTCTGGTCTTAGCAGCCAAAATATGAACAAAGTCACGACTGGTGATTAACTGCTTAGCTCCATAGAGGTATAGCGTGATGATAATCTGTTAAAAGGTTAAATCTTTAACCATCTGTATTTTTTTACAATTTGCGGTAAACTATAGAAGACATACCTTAATAAATGTGGGAGGCACGGGACCGTTTGAGGTGGAAGGGCCTGGCGGAGGCCTTTGTCTAACAGTGGACATCTTTCGGCTGAAATTGTGATGATGATGATAGCAAATAGCGTGATAATTATAGCTTACACACTGACCAGACTTATATATACGGAATATCTATGCAAACTCTTAACAAAATCTATCCGATAGTTATTGCGTGATGGTGGAACATAGAATCGTTCTCAGGCGTCGCAAAACTGATTAAAACAACACATTATTTTTAAGTACCCGTACTTTCAAAGATTACTTCCTAAGAAAACAATTTTGATTCCAAGAGGCAAGGGAATAATTAAACAGCAATATTTAAAACAAAGTCCCAAACTTTGTCCACTTTGACCGAAACATTTAGTCATAAGAAATTGCCCGGCTATTCCCGAGAGTGACGGGAATTAACCCGCCAACGTTGCATACAAACTGAGCTGAAATATACAGCAGCAACTATGCAGGCGTTTATTTGAAATTTAATGGAATACGGCACTTTGACTACAAATACAAAACATTTCAGTTCAGTGAGTACGTTGTTCCTTTTTTATTCAAGTTTTTGCTTAACACTTTTGTTATGGTACAGGAGGGGCTCGTGGTTAAATATTAACAGCCGCACGGGTCGATCGCAAGTTAAGCTACGCTTGCCGCGGTCAGTTCGTGGATGGGTGATCATTCGTTACATATTGAGACAATTCCCACTGTGTTAGTCCTGGCTGACATTCGTAATAGGTATATAGAAAGAAAGAAAGAAAAAGTATTTATTCTGACTCGCACAGGAAGATCACATCGTAAAATATACACACTTTAGTACAAAAAATATATGATACTCGTTCCATGTAAAATACTGGTATTCAGCTGTGTCCGCGTAGACTGGACGCTGACCACAGTTGGGAAAACGCCAATTAGATTGAGTTTTGTGATTTTTCAGAGCATATTATAGAAAGATATCTCTTCACCAAAATAACAATAGCAATTCAAATTTATTACATTTAATAGGTTTTTAGTTTTAACATGAAATAACTAATGAAGGGTGATGTTCCTTTGTCCTTTAAGAGAAGACTCATTGACGTGTGCATACTTCCCATCCTCACATATGGTAGTCAAACATGGTCTTTGACAAACCAGCAGAGGTCCACGCTCGAGTTTTGCCAGAGGGCTTTGGAACGAAGTAGTCTGGGCATAAAACTAATAGACCGGGTTAGGAACACGACCATCCGTTCCATGACAAAGATACGAGTAAGTGATGTCACTTGGAAAGCTGCCAAACTAAAATGGAATTGGGCTGGACACATCTGCCGCATGTCAGACGACGAATGGGCCAAAATAACAACCCAATGGGTCCCTCCTCACGGCAAGCGACGTCGCCGTAGGCCCAGACGGAGATGGCGGGAAAAGCTGGACTCCTTTAACAAGAACTGGCCACTAGTAGGACTAAACAGAGAGAAGTGGAAGGAGGGCAGAGAGGCCTTTGCCCTGCAGTGGGACATCACAGGCTTTTAATATAAATTTAATGTAATATATAGTTTGAATAAGAAGATTGAACGGTGACCCCCAAACTAGTCATCTGCCCTCTTAAAAGTTGCAATAACGACATTTTTCTAGTGAGTTACCTACTGATTATTGCGGAACAATTAAAAATCAAATCTCAAATAACTAAAATTAAACTACCTAAACTAGAAAAAAACTTTAAATATAATATTGCCATCAGCGTAAGATCAAACAAAGCAAATAAAATCGAAATTGGTTACCTTTTTTTTTTTTGGGTGGGAAATCATCAAACAACTTCTCCCGCACTGGGTGGAGCATTAGGGCGTGTCAGACTTTTACTTAATAAAACCCACCCGTGTTTCCTCAGTAGCTCAGATGCCAGGGGCTGTGGTATCTCTTTCGAACAAACCCGCACCCTTGACAGGCATCGGGCCTTGCGGGCCCCATCATTTTTTGTGCTGACATCTCTTTGAGGCGCGCGTGGAACACAACGCGCCGTCGACTTGGGCTTGGTCCTTACCGGACAGCGAGCTACCCATTACTCGCCGTCCGTAAGCCAATGCCTACGGTGGCCGGAAATCGGCCTGGGATTCCCGACGCCGAGGGCGCATAGACTGCCTCCCTCACGTGCGCCGCCTCCCTTTTCGCGAGCATCACTGCTTCGCTGAAGGAGGTGACGGCTACCCATGCCCTCTCGATCCGTACCATGGCCTGGACCAGGGCCGGACGTGAGAGATCGCCGCCGCCGATCGCCTCCACGAGGACACGGCGGTGCTCCACCCAAGCTGGGCAGACCGCCACCGTGTCCTCAGGGCGATCTTCGCAGTGGAAACACCGGGGCGTTTTCTCCCGCCCTATCCGAAACAGGAACCTCCCGAAACAACCGTGTCCGGTGAGGACCTGCGTCAGGTGGAAGGTGAGGACGCCATGCCGCCTCTCAAACCACTCCTCAAAAAGGGGGCTCACCGCCGCAATCGTGGCGTGCCCAAAATTGGTTACCTAAGTGGTGACAAGAGATCGTCACTCGTTGAGTTTTTTTATAAATAATTACGAGTACTTAGTAAGCAAGTAAATATCCATTCTCAGCCCAATTTAATTTCCTTATTTTTTTGGGTTTTGGTTTCGCACGGTTTGTGCATTTAGCCAGTGTCAAGTAATTTTACTTGTCAATCAACTAAATGGCCCGATATCAGGCACGAAGTTACAAAAAAGTCATAGTCAGTCAAGTCAAAGTTATTGTAAAGCGGTAGTAACTTTACAACAACCTATGAGGAGTTTTTGGGGGGAACACGAAAAGTTCACGTTAGTCACTTATTTTCACCTTCACTACACTTGTGCACTCACACGTACCTAAATTGAATAATTCACTACAATATAATTCGCTATTTCACGAAATTTCATGAAAATGAACATTCGTGCGACATGTTCCAACGCGATCCCGCTGAAAACATTTAATTACTTTATCTATGTAAATAACACATCAACCTATAGCTACAGTTAGCTCGATAACCTTTTATCCAGTGAAAGCTGATAACAAACATTTCAATTTACCTGTTGCAGGACAATTCTAAAGTGTTAATAGGTTCGTTGTTATCGCAGCAGCGATCTTAAATATTTACGAACGAAATTCGTACGGTAGGGTCGGACCCTGATTTTGACCGCTTATTTCGGATTGTTGTCCATTAGGAGAGCCTTTAATGGACAGACCCGTAATAAACTACCTTTTAAAGACAAGACAAATGAAAGTATCACGTGCGTAAACGTCTTTATTTTCTGAGAACACAATGTAGTGATGGACTTACTAAAATTAGATTTTCATATTGTATTGTGGACATTGGAGTTTTATTACTTTATCCTATTTTGTCTGCAGATATTACTTTTCTAATATTAGGTCTTTACCTATGAAATTGCCGTTCTGCAGTACTGGCCATTTCAAATCAAAATAATTTTTGTTTGGCTAAGAATTCTAATTTCAAATTAATTTTATTTTAAAAACATGGATTTTTTTTTTCTAAAAGTAGTCATTTCTTTATTGATTAGTGTTACATTTTCATCGCATTTCAATCTTTTTCGTCATCATGGATACGTTAAAAATTCGAGTAATTATGGAATATGAGTACCGTCGTGGCAGCAACGCGGCACAAGCGGCACGCAACATCAACGACGTTTACGGAGCTAACACTACAAACCAACGCACCACCTGTTATTGGTTTGCTCGCTTCCGTTCGGGAAATTTCGACCTGAAAAATGAACCTCGCGGTCGTTCGAAGACTTTGGTCGACAATGACGAATTAAAGGCGATTGTGGAAGCTGATGATACACAATCTACGGCTGAATTAGCAGCAGCTTTCGACGTTAGCGTCAAAACAATATTGGTCCATTTGCGTCAAATTGGCAAGGTAAAAAAGCAAAGACAAATGGGTGCCCCACGAACTCAATGGTCGCCAGCGCGAAGTACGCGTCGAGACGTGCCTTGCACTGCTCAACAGACACACAAATGAAGGAATTTTGAACCGCATTGTTACCTGCGATGAAAAATGGATTCTGTTTGATAACCGTAAGCGCTCAGCAAGTTGGTTGGATCCTGGTTCAGCACCTAAACAATGCCCTAAACGAAAACTTACCCCTAGACAAGTGATGGTCACTGTTTGGTGGTCTAGCGCCGGTGTGATTCATCACAGCTTCTTACCAAACGGGGTGAGCATTACTGCAGATGTGTACTGTGAAGAACTGAACACAATGATGGAGAAGCTGGCGCATCTCCAACCAGCATTGGTCAATCGCTCGTCTCCGCTGCTCCTGCACGACAACGCGCGACCTCATACTGCACAGCAGACGGTCTCCAAGTTGCAAGAACTGGGGTTGGAAGCTCTCCGTCATCCGCCCTACTCACCAGACCTTGCGCCTACAGACTACTACTTTTTCCAGAATTTGGATAACTTCTTGGCGGGAAAAAAATTTAATACCCGAGAGGCAGTACAAAATGCCTTTGAAGAATTTGTTGCCTCCCGTCCAGCTGATTTCTTTAAGAAGGGCATCAATAAACTGCCACTGCGATGGCAAAGATGCATTGATTGCATGGGTGATTACTTCGATTAATACAAATAAAAAATTCATGAAAAAAATTCGTTTAAATTTTTTCATACAAAACGGCAATTTCATAGGTAAAGACCTATTATTAAGCATAATATCATATTTCAGCAATCTTGAAAACCAACTTTTTCTGTCATCTCGCCATGACAGACAATAAATAAAAAATAGTAATCATCGTGTGCCTAGCCTTTTCCCAACTATGTTGAGGTCGGCTTCCAGTCCAACCGGATGCAGCTGAATACCAGTATTTTGCATGGAGCGACTGCCTATCTGACCTTCACAACCCAGTGGTAACGGTGGTACGGTCTTGAAATGTAAAGATAGTCACCCATCTACGGACTAACCGCACCAAGCGTTGCTTAACCTGACCGATTGTCTGTTATTATTAAGCCCCTCAAAAAATATGACTATTGTACTTATGTTCATTAATAACAATGAAGATTATATTACATTATATTTAAAATGTTTCATGTAATATTCAAAACTTTTTAGCACTGTACTTGAACTTCATTTGGAGGTTAATTAATATTTCATAGCTGTTCTCTGTATTTATAAGTACATGTGTATATATTTTCAACACAATGTAAATTGTTTTATGAATAAATAAATGAACGAATGAATGAATGATTTCAAAGTGTTTAATTAATTTTATCACAATTTCATTCACAGGAATCATGCATACAATACCAGCATTTTCAATACCTAATTGTAACATTTGTTAAAGTACCTAATTTCTATTCCGGGAATAAGCTTAGTTAATTACTGATGGTGCATTCAAATTACAGATAAAATTTAACAATCATTTAGTCTGACGTATATGTAAATGTATTTAGACGATCCTTTTGTAGAAATATCAACATTCAATTTGCTGTTAAAATGAAATAATAGATTTAAACTTAGTTATATTATGTTCCACCTTTTGCCTGGCTAATTTTACCATTAAATATATACCATGGGATGTGATTTTCTAAAACATAATCAAAATCGTATCGCTATTGAACCATGGACTACTTTTGCCCACTCTAAAATACCACCATCATCACCTGCCTAGCCTTTTCCCAACTATTTTGGAGTTGGCTTCCAGTCTAGCCGGATGCAGCTGAATACATGGAGTGACTGCCTATCTGACCTCTACAACTGGGTAATACGATACCCCTTGTTAAGACTGGTTGTCAGACTTTCGGGTTTCTGACGATCCGTAACGACAGTCAATGATACACAAATGCCAGCCGGGACCAACGGCTTAACGTTCTTTCTGGGGCATGGAAGGGTCTTGGTATGTAAAGATGGTCACCCATCCACGGTCCAACCGCGTCAAGCGTAGCTTAAACTGATCGATCGATATGTGCGGCTGTTATTACTTAGCCATAAGCCCCTCTAATAGATAATCAAATCAAAACTAGAATCAAAGGATAATATCTGACGGAACCTAGTCACAGGATGTGTCATATAAAACCAAACATTAGAGAATTCCCAAATTCCGTGATAAAATTAATTCAAATAAATAGTCTATTCAAAGTCGAAACACAGATAGGCTGCAATAATGAGGTCCTTTAAAACGGTCGACCTTTTGAATATCTGAAATAGCTGGGGACGCGGAGGATGCCTTCAAACGTGCCGGCTATACGTGCCACATTCACTCTAACCCTCCCTATTTTACTCAATTACGAAATAATTTTACCTTCAATCGTCCTATATTTAGATGAATAGTGAATATATTTATTTGGTTCAGTTTCGTCAACAGCGTTTGCTTTTCTTGTTGTATATACATTTTGTATTTTCACTTTACATAAACAACTACTTGATAATATTGTACACTAGTGACACGCTTCGTACGGGTGCAATATGTGGTACAGATGTGGTCACATGTCAATACATGGAGGTCTCTGCTTATCAGCTCTGTATGTCTGTGATTTGTCCAAGTTAAATATTAATATACTGAGTACATAAAATTCCTGAGACAAATTTACGAAATTATGGCAGTAATGTCATCAAAATTCATTGCGTAGTTTACAAGAACTTTGTTTTATATAAATTTTCCATACACGACAGTAACTACGTGTAGAGAAAATAAAAAAAATAAAAACTTTTTTCTTTAACTTAGTGTTCATGATTTGAATAGTAAGCACTATGTATGAAAAAAATGATGTGCCTTCTTCATAGATTGATCAACCTATCGTAGGAACATTAGTTTCGAGAACTAATGTTGTTGGTCTGTTTCCACAGGGGTCTGTTTTGGGTCCGCTTCTGATCCTACTTAAATAAAATACAGTCCCGGGCAATCTTAGTGCAGCTTAAGCGGACAAATTAACAATGTCAATAAACTGACCCCTAAGTTTATGTCGCCATTTATTTCAGTGGTCAGATATTCCTGTCTGACCACTGACATTTCCGTGTCAACTCCATCTAAGCTCGTATTTGAATATGACTTGTGAAAGGAATTTCGATATCCCATTTAAAGAATAAACAATTTCATTTCAAACCAAGATAGAGAAAACACATGACAGAATGAATTACGAGTAAGTAGCTCTTTTATTCATTCTTGGGCCTTCCAACAAAAAAAGTTAAAATTCTCTAAAGAAAATGCTTAAGCCCTGTAAAGGAAATGCTTCATTATCTAATTAATGCCTTTCTAGACTTAGATTCTTGCTAAACATTTTATAATACCTATCTGCCTTGTTTGAGGTCTGTGAATTTGAAAAACCTTCAATTATACAGTTTTTCTAAGAGATGGAGCTAAGCCCGGTTAAGGAGTTTACCAATGAAACTATCTACTTACTAGCACTCAATACATAGACTGAGATAACAGCGCCTATGTCTATGGAATCTATGAATGCGGAAGCTGAACAATTTCGGTAAGAGGTTGCTAAGGCAATGCGACTAGGAGTCAATGCGAATGATGCTGGTCATTGGATTAAAATTATTGTATTTGATTTACCTCGACCAAAATATTCTCTGTGCTGCCGAGACACTAAAAAAGTTGACCGCCGCACCGAAACGCCTGGAAGAGCTTATGAAAGGAGAACTTCCAATTTGTCATAAACGCAAATTAATGGACATGTGCATACACCCTATCCTTACATACTGCGCTTAAACCTGGGTGCTTATTCTGGAATATAATTCCGATAGATCGACATTGGTCAAACGTCAGTTGGTTGAGTTAAACGTCAGGGATTGGCTGGACTCACTGAGTCTAGCAAATCCCAGACGTTTGACTGACAATTCCAATGTCGATCTATCGGAATTATATTCGAGAGTAAGCACCCTGGTCTTTGATAAGTCAGCAGAGGACCAAAATCGAGGTTTGCCAGCGATCGATGGAGCGTAGTATCCTCGGAGTTCGACTTACCGGATTCGGAACACGACACAGCTCTAAGACACAAATCGTAGACGTCACCCAAAACGCAGCCAAGCTCAAATGGAACTAAGCCAGGCAGGTTTGCCGCATGTCCGATGCATTAAGAGTTAAAACCACCACAGCATGTATCCCTGAAAACGTCCAACGGCATTGCGGAAGACCCAGGCGTAAATGGCGGGATGAACTTGACGCTTACATGAGCGATTGGTCCATTTTGGCTCAGAATCGAGTTGAGTGGAAAAAGGAAAGGGAGGCCTGTTTTACTTATTATTATGTTCATCGGTCCACCTCATGGATCGCCTTCCATCGCTACGTCTTTCTCGTACGCGGTCCCCACTTAAAAATCTTTCAACCCCATCGGCCATCTGTTCTGCGAATAATAAACTTAATACAAAAGTATGTAGAAATTTAACAAAAATTAGGAATGTTTTCCAAATTTTTGTTAAGTTTCTACATACTACCTTTACCTTTGATGCGAACGGTTTGCGTTACCAAGTTAATCTTTCATGTCGACGAAAGTTTGTGGAAATTATCGTCTTTTTAATCTTTAGACATTTTACCTTATTCGTAAAGAGGAATCTCAGTTGGTTTTCTTTTGCCTACCTTTTCATAATCATTCGACGGTGCGATATTTTTAGGGTTCCAAATCTCAATAGGTGCCAACGGGGCCCTTTTATGAAACTTCACTGTCCATCCGTTTGTCTGTCACAGAGCCGTATCTTTTGAACCACATTAGGTAGACATTTTAAATTGAGTGAAATACTCTATGGCCGTTATGACCTCAAATGTTAAGTAATTAAAACATATTTAGTGGTTAAATTCCATTAATATTTATATTTGTACAGTTTAATTAAAACCTTACAAATTCACATTAAAAAAAGACGTTAAAAGTAAAAAGGTCGCACGACGTATGAGGAGAAACAACAATTAATAAAATAAACTAAAAATTTAAATAAAACGCCCAAAGTCAAGTTTCTTGTATAGGGACACCCATTCAAGAAACGTGACTTTGGGCGTTTTATGCTCGTGATCTTAATTATGCCAATACCATTATTGCTATGTGTTGCCATCAATACATACAAACAGGTACCGGGTAAGTAAATATTGTACGCTGGTACCTACGGAACCCTCGTTTAGTAACCATTTTTTTTACTTTGAATATATTTCCACGTAAGCAAGTCCAATCCTCTCATTCTAAACGTCCCCATTCTTTATAAAAATAATCGTGCTCTCTAGATTTATTTGAGTTTATATTAATCCATTCATCCACATATTTCGGTGTCTGCGGCTTGGAGTTTGATTTAACATTTCATACGAAGAAATAAGTTTTTTGAATATTTCTCGCAGATATTATGCTTGCGTAAGATGGTCTAGATGGGACATAATACACATTCATGGGCCTACAGTTCATGAATACAAATATTCCGGGTCTTGGTTTTAGATCCGGTCTGTGTGGTGCCATCTTTATTATTAATGCCTTTTATTAAAAGAGTATAAAACTAACTGCAGCACACGTTCCGATTTATCTCAAGATAGATCTTGTTTTTTATTTATTTTACTAGCAGCTATATGTTATAAATACATATATAATTATGTATGTGTGTATAATAGGATTAAAGGTATTGGTAGTAAGAAAAATGGTTTCCGTTCAGTATGAAGTAGCGAATGGAACTTACTAGAGAATGGGCAGCAGCGTTCTCTATGCATTTTACCACCGTACTGCGATCGCCAACCCGCCTGCCAAGCGTGGCGATTATGGCAAATCCCCCCGTCTTGGGGGAGGCTTATGTCCAGCAGTGGACGTCTTTCGGCTGATATGATGATGATGATGATGAAGTAGCGGCTTTCTTCTTACGCTTGGCATTGTTTCGAGTTCTGCCACGTTTTTTATTTCGCCAGATTTGTTTTTTAATCATTGCCATTACATGATCTGAGAGATGTCGTGGCTAAGTAATAACTGCCGCACGGATCAATCGATCAGGTTAAGCTACGTTTGCCGCGGTCAGTCTATGGATCGATGACCATTGTAATATACCGAATGCCCTCTGTGCCTCAGAAAGCACGTTAAGCCGTAAGTCCCGACTGTCATTCGTGTATCTTTGACAGTTCATTACGAGTTGTCAGAGTTCCAAAAGTGTGAGAACCAGTATTACTTAGGGGTGTGTTAAGTAAGTGGGTTGTGGAGGTCAGAAAGGCAGTCAATCAATCAACTCAGCCTATCGCAGTCCACTGCTGGACATAAGTATCTCCTAGGCTGCGCCACAACAGTCTATCCTCCGCCTTCCGCATCCAGTCTGTCCCAGCCACCTTTTTAAGTTGTGGTGTGGGTTGTGGGTGGGAGTGTGGTCTTGGTTTTAAAGGCAATCGCTCCACATAAAATATTGGTATCCAGCTGTATCAAAAGTATTTGGGAAAAAGCTAGACAGAAGTTGAAATGCTATAACATGATCTAGAACGTTCAATTCATTATATTCACAAAGTGTAACATCCAGGACACTTTAAATATATGAAACGAATTCATTTATTATTTGCTCGCAATATACTCGCTAAATAAACAACGCAAAGACACTCGTTTTACACGAAGGGGAGGAAGGGACAACATGACGCCATAGAGCTGTTATCTGTCTCTGTTATCCCTTATTATATAGATTGCCATTTTGGCCAGTATCACTCGCAACGGTTTCGTGAAAATGAGTTACATGAAACCGTACGTCGTGTAATAAATTATTTGTAATGTATTTTATCATATGTAACAGCCGGGGTACGCTTGTTTATATGGCAGGCGGAAGAGTCAAATTTATTTTTCGATATTAGGTGAATGGAATCCCTTGTTGTTGACAAAGACTTTATTGCTGGCGGTGTTTTGCATACAGTTACTTTTATTTCATAAAAATAGGTGGCTTTAGAAGAGATTGAGAGCAAATGCAATGACCAAAAGCAAATGAAAATATGAGTACAGTGCAAATGTTTTCTTAATGTCCCTTAGAAGACTTCATGTTTCGTCAGTCAACGGATTTCTATCTATTGCCTTTTGCACTTGGTGCAGACCCGGCGCTCTCAATCAACTTTGAAGTATATAGATTTGTTTAACTTTTTTACATTAATGTATGAGTGTGTTCCGTGTGGTGTCGGACGTAAAAGAATAGCACCATCCCATTTCTTCCTGTGGGTGTCGTAGAAAGCGACTAAGGGACTTACTAGAATGGGCAGCAGAGTTCTCTATGCATTTTACCACCATACTGCGATCGCCAACCCGAGGCACCAAGCGTGGCGATTATGGCAAAACCCCCCTTTTGTGGGAGGCCTATGTCCAACAGTGGACGTCTTTCGGCTGAAATGATGACCTACATTAAGGTCATTTATTAAAAAAATGGGAGGTAAGCTCTTTTGTATTCGGGAATGCGATGATTCCCGAGGCACATTAAGAAAATTACGATCAGTATAATAGATACCTCTTGCAACTTCTTGCGAAGCCTCTTGCTGGGAGCAAAGAGCCTACCAACAGAAATGTGGGCACATTTACGCGCCTAAGCATAATTCTTTTAAAGGTGTATGTCGGTAAAATTACAGGTTCTTGTGACTTTTAAATTGTTCCTCACACACGAAGGGCACGATGAAATGTCATGAAGTACACAACATAAGCATAGACACAGTATTATAAGTGTGTGTAAGTGTCAAAGAGGTTTTAATTGGTAGGTTAACGTTAAATTTCAGAGGGTCAATTCTCTCAGAACAATTTGTCAAAAATAACCACGAGTTTCCATATTTTTGACAAGTTTTTGACATTTGATTGTCGCCGAGATGAGATTGCGACTAGATTTTGAACGTTTTTACTGACGGGAATTGGCTTTCAGGTCGGTAAGTTATTATCAACCCTATCACTTTTCATCTATTTCTGAAATCTGGAAGAATTTTTTGAGTTTGGCAAAATATTATGTAAGGTCATAAGAGTGACATTTAACTTTGTTGGTATGGTCAATCAGTCATGACATGACTGATTTTGCAGTCGATTTTTTAGATCAGAAACATCAACAGGGTTTTTAAAATCCATTTTAAATATTACATAACGTCTGGTAATATAAGAATGATCATGTAACCCAATTATTATTACAATATAGACAGCTCAGAAATAGAAAACGCCTTCTACATCTAGTATTACCAATTATAAATTAATTTGTAATTTACAGCATTATTACTGTTGGGTTTTGTATTCCCTAATAGAATATCTAATGAGACTCGTCCTAACAGTAGGTATAGTAATGATCACTTTACATAAAAGATGATCTTTAACATATTCTTGAAATATATTAAAGATATTACCCACGTTTGTAATTGGGCTTGTAGCTAAGTAAAATTAGCCGCGCGGGTCGATCGATCAGGTTAAGCTACGCTTGCCGCGGTTTGTCCGTGGATGGGTGACCATCTTTACATACCAACTCCGCGCCTCGGCAAGCACGTTAAGCCGTTGATCCCGGTTGTCATTTGTAAATCTTTGACAGTCGTTACGGGTCGTCAGAAGCCTGAAAGTCTGACAACCAGTCTTACCAAGGGGTATCGTATTACCCAGTTACTGGGTTATGGAGGTCAGATAGGCAGTCTCTATATGTAAAATACTGGTATTCAGCTGCATCCGGTTAGACTGGAAGCCGACCCCAACTTAATTGAGAAAAGGCTAGGCAGATGATGATGATTACCCAAGTTTGTAATTTTTATTAAGGATATAGTATCATATATTTATGTCATATATGGGACGGAATGAGTAATGATCTTCGGAAAATCAAAAGAAATTGCGAAAATTCTGCGTTCGTTGAGCTCCGCATACCGAGCACGGTGCGGTGTGGCATGGTCGGTTACCTTTCGTCGGACTTTGTTTTGTTTTTATACTGCGTTTCATAAATAGATAGAAAATTGATGTTACGAATAAGCTGTCATCCACACCGCATCATTATATCCTTGGTTTGAGACCTCAGTAAAAAGTCGTTTATCAAGTGTGGTTAATACAAATTTCCCATTATTATTACCGTGAAATATCGGTGAGCACTTAAGGGGGACAACCGTGTCGGTTGGTCCTTTGGGCCTTCCGTGGGTATGTAAAAGTCTTTCTATATCAACAACTAGCTTCTGCCCGCAACTTCGTCTGCGTCAAATTTCTTGCTTCCCGACCCACCCCGTCTCATCGAAACGGCTGCTCGTGCGAGTACTTCGTATTCGTGACTTTTTTCTTTTTGATCTGCTCCTAAGTGCCCTGGCGTGATGTTATATAGCCGATAGCCTTCCTCGATAGATGGGATATCCAGCTCTAAAATAATTTAACAATTCGAACCAGTAGTTCTTGAGATTTGCGCGTTCAACCACACACGCGCGCATTACCTACTTGGTCATTTTTTGCTGCGATGTTATTTTAAAACTGCGAAATCTCCTAAGATATTCATTGAAATCGAATGATGTGAAGGGCAATTTTGTTTTAAATTAAATACTTGTGATGAATAACATATTTATTTGGATAAGGATTAATATCATGTTTATAAAAACACCTTCGCAAATAATGCATTCTTTTAGAACAAATTTGGTTAGCGTAAAAAGGTTATATGAGCCAACCTTAAAAGATAGGCATATGCTGTCGCGGGCTTTTTTTAGAACTTTTAAAGGGGAACAATTCTGATGTATTATATTTTTAGGAAATTTTAATCGTTAACGCAGCAGCGCACGGCGCGGAAGCTCTCAAAAGGAAAACAAACCCCGATTTTGAAAGATTCTTCATTGGTGCTCCGCTCCTATTGGTCTTATCGTGATGATAATATATATCCTATAGCCGTCCTTGATAAATGAACTATCTAACCCTGAAATAATTTTTCGAATCGTACCAGTAGTTCCTGAGATTAGTGCGTTCAAGCAAGCAAACAAACAAACTCTTCAGCTTTATAATAATAATATAAAATAATGAAAATGACCATGTCACGTTGTACTGGGACCGATCTATCATTACTGACAGGACTATTGTAGCCAATAAGCCTGATATAGTGGTGATAGATCGGTTAGCGCGCCGCACAATGATAGTCGATGTTACCATCCCGCATGACGGGAACCTCGTGAAAGCTGAGAAAGAGAAGCAAATTAAGTATCTCGACTTAGCACACGAGGTTGTCGACATGTGGAATGTGGACTCAGCTATCATTGTGCCGATTGTCGTATCAGCCAATGGACTGATGGCCGAAAGCCTTGAACAACATCTCTCGAGGCTCTCGTTAGGCGGCTGGATCAAAGGCCTGATTCAGAAGGCAGTACTCCTCGAAACGGCTCGCATCGTGAGGAGGTTCCTGTCTCTGGAGCCCTAACCACCGGTAGCCTGGACCCTGCTCCCAATACCGGCGGATCCCTATTTTATATATTTTTAAATGTTTTATTTTTTATTTTTGTTTTATAAAATATTTAAAAATGTGTAGTAATAAGAACTAGGATGAATAAAGGAATAATAATATAAAATAAAATAAAATAAATTGTATAATAATATGAATAATAATTAAAAAAAAAAAAAATATTTAATAGTATAGATGAGCTTCCTAACAAATAACAACCGACTTCCAACCAAACACTACAAACTTAAAATAATAATTTCTAAAGACGGTCTATGGTTTTTTTTTTATTTTCGTTTTATTTGCCAAAATTATTTTTCACTTATGAAATTGGAAGACTGTTGTGTTTTTTTAAATAAACCTTTTTTGTCTCTTTATTTGTGGTACCAACCCTACACAAATTCGTATGTCTTCACTTGCAAAGTAAATGGCAGGGACAGAAAGTTACTATATCATCATCAATTTAAATCATCAACAGAAAAGCTATCTTAGAAACCACAAATCAAAACTTGATCAAAATAGTTCCGCGGTCACTAATAAACATTAGAATTGAAGACCTCCATAATTTTTTGACGTTTGTTAAAAATGCACTCAAAAGGCAAAAACTTGCCTTAAAGGGAACCTAGTCGCGGGCTCGAACTCACTGGTGGACCTGGCTAAAAATCACGCTGTCTCACCAGGCTTCGTGTCCAACAGAGGTAGTACCCGTAATGAGCAGTTAGATGCTAGTTAGTCTACATGCACAACATCATTGAGTGAGCTGCAGGATCAGTTACAGTAAAACCGGCTTGTAAAAAATTCAGAAAGGTACTTCGGAAGATCGGGTTTATTAAAAAACCACGGCATAGATCAATTACCAATACAGTCTATTGAACTTCTCGATAATTGAGTTTTGTCGGTACCGACTTCGTTTTGAAGATTTTACACATCTTTTATTATTTAAATACGGCCAAAGTTAGGTTAAATTAGCAAGAAAAATGAATCTTTGTTGGCTCCTAACTTTTTAATGATTTTTAATTTTAGTACCTATTCTGTTTCCGTACAAAAAATATTAGTAATAAGATAAAACCATACCATGTTTAAAGTACATTATCGAACAGTGGAGTAATACACTCCCGAAGTTTGTATGGGAAAAAATATGGACTAGATTCAACTTAAAATCAGAACTAATGTTTACCTGTAAATTAGTAGCAAATAAGGCGTAGAGAGGTTCGCGGAAACAGAACGAACCTAGTAATATAATGTATCAGTGTGAATGTTTCCAATGCGGTGTGCAGACTATTGGAACAACTACAATTTGGAGTGCCGAATTAAACAAGCTGTCTGGAAACGATACCCGCATGTGTAGTGTAATTCCAGCTACAGATATTTAATGGAACCCGCAAATGTGTAATGGGAAATGTATATGCGGAAGTGATTCTGTTACTGAGTATTGTTCTTTGAGTCAGAAGGCCCATTCCCGTACTTAAAATCGTTGTAGAATAAAATTAAACTATCCCAATAATACTAATGATACTATTATAAGTGTGAAAGTTTGGATTTTTATGTTTGGATGTTTGTTACTCAAACACGCAAAAAATGACCACCAATCCACATGGTCTTCACATGATCTGACCAAGATTATGTCTGGACTTTAAAAGAGACTGTGACCTCTGAGTTTGTTTCGGCCTTTCTTCTCAGAGTAATCAAATAGGAAACGTCGCCTCATCTTGTTTAAAAAACATGATCGACGTGTAAAAGTGTATAAACAAACCTACTTACAGAAATAACATAATTTATCATTTAATGCTAAACGGATTTTGATGAAATCTGGCACACAGATGAATAACCTCGATAGGTTTTAGACTTTTTATCCTGATAGTATTTTTCCGTGAGTTAATTTTCGAAATCAAAAGCTAGTAGAATATGTATGTTTATTTACTTTAAAATGATACCTAAATGAAGGTCTTATTAATAGAATTATGCTCTCACATGTTTTGCCACGGACATAGCATGCACTGGCATAAGTCACAATCTCATCTCATATCCGCGATAATCAATGTGAAAAACTTGACAAAAATGTATGGAAATAAGAGGTTTTGTTGACCGATTAAGAGAATGCGAATGATCTTAAAAATTCGCGAACTGTATTTTTGATCACTTCTAGGAACAGATATAATGTTTGTTAATACTATAATACATAGTTTGCGTTATGACTACTTTACAAAAACTTTGTTTAAAAGCGGACAAAGCTGTTACACATCCATCAGAGTCAAAGCAAGTCTACTATTAATTTTAAAATAAATTGATAAGGAAACGGAGTCGATGGATACAGTTGAAGTTTTGTAAGAAACTATATCTGACGACCCTGGTGTGAAGCAGTACTAGTAATGCTCGCAAAGACCGGCAGCGCACGTGACGGAGAGGCAGTATATGCGCCCTCACGGCCCTAGTCGCCGCCGGAGACGCCATGGGAGTCGAGAAGCCCAGGCTGATTCCCAGCCACTGAAGGCGTGGGCTTGCGGATGGCGAGGGGAGCTCGCTGTTCGGTAAGGACCAAGCCCGGGTCGACGGCGCGTTGTGTTCCACGCGTGTCTAAAAGAGATGTTAACACCAACTGGTGGCGTCCGCAAGGGCCAATGCCTGCAAGGGGTGCGGGTTGTTCGAAAGAGATACCATGGCCCCTGGCGCACAGGCAACTGAAGGAACACGGGTGGATTTTTGTAAGTAAAAGTTTGACACGCCCTCCTGCTCCACCTAGAGCGGGAGAAGTTATCTGATGATTTCCCATCCTGAAAACAAAAACGTACCCTGGTGTCCAGCAAGCTCACGAACACGCAGCGTCCGTTGCCGAATCTCTGGACGCTTTAGTTAGATTTATTTAGTAATATTAAATTTCGGAATGGTCAAATAAAACATGACGTTTTCTTTGGGGTCGTTTCTATAACAAGCCACCACCTCTCTTCCGTTTATTCAAAATCAATTTGACAACTTACGTTTCGTTCACAAGCAAACTTCAACACCTGTTTAGTTGAAGTTTTGTAAGAAACTATACCTGACGACCCTGGTGTGAAGCAGTACTAGTAATGCTCGCAAAGACCGGCAGCGCACGTGAGGGAGAGGCAGTATATGCGCCCTCAGGGCCCTATTCGCCGCAGGAGAAGCCATGGGAGTCGAGAATCCCAGGCTGATTCCCGGCCACCGTGTCAGCACAAAAATGATGGGGCCCGCAAGGGCCGATGCTTGCCAGGAGTGCGGGTTTGTTCGAAAGAGACACCACAGCCCCTGGCATACGGGCTACTGAAGGAACACGGGTGGGTTTTAGTCAGTAAAAGTCTGACACGCCCTCCTGCTCCACCCAGAGCGGGAGAAGTTATTTGATGATTTCCCACCAAAAAAAAAAACACCTGTTTACTTATTTATCTCTTTTAAGCTTTTGATGACCGTTTATCCAAGCCATTTTATCTTATGTATGTATAGTCTGAAAGAAGTTATTTAGAGGCTACAGCAGACAATAATAATACTGTCAAGCGTACCGTCGCAACGGAGTTTCGTACTTCTACTCCATCATAATCAGTCTTCAACGTTCCCACTGCTGGGACACAGGCCCCCTCTCTGTGAGAGGAAGGGGGCCATAATCCACCACGCGGGTACAGTGCGCGTTGGTTCACATGATGTTTTCCCTCACCATTTTCTACAAATCGAAAGAAAATGAAACTGCACCCTAATTGCGTAACTCACGATTAATCATAATCTGTTTCGTTTTGAAACAGATTGTAGCATCCATTGCTTCATAATGTTCGTAAAATGTGTCTGCTCAACAACTTAAATAACGCAATGAATATTGTTGAACTGTCAAATTGATACAGATTATATTTAATCGTGTGTTACACAATTAAGGTGCTGTTTAATTATTTTACATACAAATTTATTGTTGTGTACAGTCAGATTTGAAGTAGGTACCTACGTACCTACCTATAAATTGCCGACGTTGTTCAAACTTTACTTGTTATTTTTATGCCGTTATTATTTTTTGTGTTGTAATAAAAGCTTAAAAAGGTCAGACATGTGATCTTGTTTCGGCTAACAAGTACACCGAGGAGCAAGGATAAATCATCTACGCTGTAGTAAAATTAAATACAATTTTCGTAATGTTTTTTTTTTATTATGTTGATATGAAAAATTCCGAAGTGGAGTAGATTCAAGAAAACCCTCTTAAATATATGGCTCTGAATTCTTTTAAATCGACTTTAGCTACGGTTTATTTATTTGATAAGTTTATTGGAATTTTACTCTAAGAATATACAAGACAATAATTCCCGACTTGGGTTGCGACTGGGCATGGAAAATATAATTAATAAACTAGTTGTGCCCGCGGCTTCGTCCACGTGTCGGAAATTTTCCCACAGGGAGGGGAAAGTAGACTATAATACAATGTCACCCAGTTACTCCTTGTAATATCAGCTATACATCGCGTCAAACTTTATGGCGGCTCTGAAGTGAGCTACACGCTGCGCAGTACCCCACCCCTCAACCCCGCTGACCCATGAATTTGTTACTGCGCATCGACTCGCCTCGTGTTCCGAGCCGCCATAAAGTTTGAATCGAGCGGTATCTGTCAGTGAAAGAGGTGCTTGTGGCTAAGTAATAACAGCCGGACTGGTTGATCGATCAGGTTAAACTACGCTTGTCGCGGTTGGTCCGTGGATGACCATCTTTAAATAACAAGACCCCTACGTGCCTCAGACAGCACGTTAAGCCGTTGGTCCCGGCTGTCATTTGTGGATGTTTGACAGTCGTTACGAGTCGTCAGAAGCACGAAAATCTGACAACCATTCTTACTAAGGAGTATCGTGTTACCCAGTAACTGGGTTGTGGAGGTCAGATAGGCATCCGCCTTATATTTAATATCGCTATTCAGCTGCATCTAGTTAGACTGGAATCCGATCCCAACGTAGTTGGGAAAAGCTAGGCAGAGGATGATATCAGTGAAAGTCCCGTCAAAATCGGTCCAACCGTTTCTGTGGTTAGCTGGAACGAACAGACAGAAATTAAAAAAAATATGTAAGTACAGTACCTATATACTTTAATATGCATTTAATAAAATCTGTTATCTTTACATTACGAACAGACACTTCAATTTTATTAATTTGTTTGTTATAGATAAATTATACTGAAACAGTAAGACGAACAATAAATTAATGTTGGAAAACTAATTTCTCCACGTCAAAGCATTATTTTTAAGGGCACACTTTGCGCGGGCTCGAACTCACTGGTGGGCCTGGCTAAAAATCACGCCTTCTCACCAGGCTTCGTACCCGACAGAGATAGTATCAGTGGTGAGCAGTTAGACTCTAGTCTACACGCACAACGTTATTGAGTGAGATGCAGGAGCATTTTTGGCAAAAAAATCGCGAAAAAATTAAGAAAAGTCCTTTAGAAGATCGGGTTTTATGAAAAAACCACTGCATAAATCAATGACCAATAAAGTTTATTGAACTTATTATTAATTGAACTTTGTCGGTACCGTCTTGGTTTTCGAGATTTTACACTCCTTTTACTACTTAAACACGCTCAAAGTTAGGTTAAATTAGCAAGAAAAACGAATCTTTGTTGGCTCATAACTTTTGAATAGCTTTTTATTTTAGTATTCTGTTTCCGTACAGACAATAATAATAACGAGACAAAACCATACCATGTTTAATTTTTGATGTACATAGTCAGACAGTGGAGTAAAACCCTCCCGAAGTTTGTATGGAAAAAATGTGGACAAGTGTCACCTTAATAGGATTCACCACGCTCGCTATAACTTTAATAACTTACAATTTAAAGTGCACTCCTTTTTATTTGTGTTTGCAGATTTATTATTGTGGTGCCGAGAGGTTTTCAGGTTTGTAGTTTTTTTTATTTCTAGTGAATTACCAGGATACCTAGGTTTTGGCATTAAATAGATAAGTTTTTTTATTCTAAGGTGGTTAAATGGTTGAGGAAGATATTTGGAGGAAAGTTCCACTAAGTGCCATATTTTCAATATTGATAATGTCATAGGTTTCGAACCACCAATGAGCAGTAAGAAAGCGTGGTATTCAATCTGATTGTTTCTTCTCAAAATGAGAAGATGCCCTTAGCTCTGCAGAGCAAAATAACATGCTACTAATATGATAATTTCATGTATTAATTTGTTATCAAAATAACAACATTTCTTCAAGGCCTACACGTGACCTGTTAACTGAATAAATATTTAACACACACGACCGCATCCCGCAGTGTGGGTACACTTACGCCCGAAAGTATGTAAACACTTGTCCTTACGTAATACGAATGCTAACTTTCCGAAGAACATAAATTCAAATGTAGAGAATATTATGTAGACCATAACAGTGGCGAAGGTGACCCTTCGCCACTGTTATGGTCTTCATAATATTCTCATTCATAAGCTTAATTTCGTAAAGGTAAGCCGATGGGAACCGGCTTGTAATGACTTACAAGCCGGTTCCCATCGGCTTACCTTTACGAAATCCCATCTCTCACCGATCCACCGTTCATTAATTCAAAGAACAAGTATGTGTTTGTAACTATTACTGAAAAGACGCGCAAAGGCAAATCTTCCGTACAAAATTCTCTGATTACAACTCAATATCAATGAATGTGGGGGCCATATCTTATGAAGAAACTAAACTTGCTTCCGCAATGAGTGTATTGTTTTTTTGGACCGGTTTAGTTTTGCCATTATTCCACACCTCGCCACTGGACCATAATAATTTGCGTTAAAAGATCTGTTCAATCAAATCAATCAAATCAAAATATTTTTATTTCATATAAACCTGCATGGGCACTTATGAAACGTCAGAAGCTAGGTGCAATGTTAAGGTCAATGTAAAAGCAATAAAAGTAGTAAAGAAAATTTAGACAAGAGCAGTGGTGGCTCAGCAGCAACAAATTACGGGTTGTAGGTTCAATTTCGAAACCAGACAAGCGCTTTACTTTGTGTAAATTATTTCATCACCACTGCTCTCAAAACGGTGAAACAAAATATCGTGAGGAAACCGGTATGTTTTAGAACCAAATATTCAGTGTCCCAGCACACCATTAAATGCTGATTATATACAAACATATTTTTTTTTGTCTACACTGCTCTAATAAAGGAATGGTAGGATGTTCTAAATATTGGAGACACTGGCTCCAGACTGGTGGACTAAGTATGGTTCATTCTCTCTCTCACAAACTGTCCCAGCATCAGAAATATTATCCTTTCTTCGACTGATTTTGTTATGTGTATTCTAGAAAAGACTAGCGTTATTTAATTTCACTAAGTGTTTACATTTTTCTGCTCGTGACTGTACGTAAAATGAATCGATTAGCTAATTTAAACATGTACTTACGTAACGAGGAAAAGGCGAAGTGATGCTCAGTAATAATTTATGGGCGCTCATCAAATTTGAAAAGTTTTTTTAGGTAGGCAAGTTGGTACGAACTTAGATTATTTCCTAAGAACGGAACGTCATCTTATAAAAAAGTTTTGTGATCACTACGAAACCCGGAATGGACTACGTGGGTTTTACGGAATTGTAAAAGGAAGATTTTAGTAGAACACTTCTGATCAAGATGTTACCTTGTTTAAGTGTGTTTATGCTCCTTTCAGGTTATTACGCCTGGACAGGAACGGCCTACGCCTGGTGTTGGGGACCTTCACGGGACACTGCTCGCAAAAAAATACTTCCGTCTCCACAATAGGCATAACGGACAGTCCTCTATGTAGGGCTTGAGGCTGAGGAAACAGTGGCACAAGTGCTCTTTAAATGCACCTAGATTAGGAGAAAAACCCTCGGGATACCCAGATCTTACACATATATTCTTAACAGACCAGGCGATATAATCAACTTCTGGGCTGGAGTGGGCTGGTTGGAATAACCACGGACGGTCGCCTTGGCCCCCGCACAATGGTCCTCCTGAATGACTAAGTGCGGAAACCAAAACCTCTAAGCATAGAAAGAAAGAAAGAAACAAAAAGTATTCATTGTGACTCGCACAGGAAGATGGTTCCGTGTGGTGCCCGTGCGTAAAAGAATAGCACCGTCCCATTTCTTCCAGTGGGTGTCGTAGGAGGCGATTAAGGGACTTACTAGAGAATGGGCAGCAGCGTCCTCTATGCATTTTACCACCATACTGCGATCGCCAACCCGCCTGCCAAGCGTGGCGATTATGGCAAAACCCCCCCCTTGGGGGAGGCGTATGTCCAGCAGTGGACGTCTTTCGGCTGAAATGATGATCATGATGATGATGCACAGGAAGATCAAATAGGGAAGGTTGACCCATCCACGGGTCAACCTTGGCAAGCCTTGTTTAACCTTTAAAATCGAACTCGTGCATGATAATGCTTGTATCTACTAAACAGCGAAAAGTATTTATTTTAATACTATAAAACTTATTAAACTGAAAAATATTAATCTTGTTTTAAAAACCAAAAGACTTAAGACAACAGATGCAATATAAAATAACTCTTCTATTTACCACACGAAAGTCCTGTTTAGTTTAAAGTGACAACATTAAATCGATTCTCAAAGGATTTTCATTAAAACGATTGAAAAACATGACGTTTACTTTTACGCGGCCACTATCCACTAAAAAAGGAAATCAGCTTTACGGGTCATTTACCAGCTACCGTTTAATTTTATTTTCCTAGCGTTTCGGTATATAAGCGAGTAAATAATAGGTACAGTTTCATATTTTATTCTGGTGTTGTTATGCTGATGTTTTAAAATAAAATAGATTTTGGCCTTGTGACTTAGTAATTGCAGCCGCACGATTTGATCGATCAAGTTAAGCTATGCTTGCCGCGGTTGGCCCGTGGATAGGTTACCATCTTTACACATCCAGACTCTTGCGTGTCTCGGAACATGAACCATCGGTCCCGGCTGTCATTCATGAAGCTTTGATAGCCGTTACGGGTCGTCTGAAGCCCGAAAGTCTTGACAACCAGTCTTACCAAGGGGTATCGTATTACCCAGTATTGGTTTATGGAGGTCGGTTGGGCAGTAGCTACATCTAAAATACTGGTATTGAGGTGAGTGAGGTATTTTCATAAATTATGGTATATTACGACGGGCGGACTCTAATTGTGAAATATAAAAAAAAAAAAAAACTCTGAAATAAAATATGCCTCAAAAAAACAAATCCGCTCTTAATCCCAACTGTAAAATTTAAATTGACACTTCACAATCGGAACTACAGCTCTAAAACTAGATCGTATTGTGGCACTATCGGCTCCAGAGCCCACACATCAAATTCCAGCCTATTATTCAGTGTAATCATACCTATAACTGGCTACACAGTGCATATTGGCAAAACGACGACGTGACGTCACTGCTTGTCAAAACAAGACGATTTGCGATCACACGCTGCGAGCTTGTCTCGGCGGCCATTGTTCTAAGTGTGGAGTGATATGTTCTAGTTATTGTTTCTAATGATCAATGGGGAGTTATGTTATTGACATTAGTATTTTATTGTGTGGAGAAATGGTTAGTCTGATTTCTGTGTTTTAGGGTTGTGTTTCGGCACAGGGAAAATGAGAAAGTATTTGCAAAAGCTCTATGCTCAAGACAAAATCTAATGTAACACAACATATTTCGCAATACAATTTTACAGTTTTAGAAGTATTAGAAAATATTGAAATGAGAAGAAATGTTTATTTATGAAAGAAGAAGTTTTACGACACTTTAACACGTCAATATTTTAAACTTAATGGCGCCGGTTTTGACCCTTTTAAACTGTGATCTTCATCTTATCTTCTTACCGCTGGCGCGACAGATTTTCAATATTTCAACATCCAGTCTTTTGATTCCATATGAAAATCAGAAAACCTCCGACGTTTTTTCAGAGTTGCTTTTAATATAAGTACCACATACAGTGATATTTTTTCTGAAGAATTCCGTTGTATGTCTCTGAAACGCATTATTAAAATGAGACCATCTCAAAATAAACCCCTTGCGAACAAAAAATGAATTTTGCAAATCGGTCTTAATATATAATATGACGGAGTTATGCCCGAATCTCCACCTAACTCCTAACCATTAAAGAGTTGTACCTTCCTTCATCAGCTCAGCGTCATGAGATAATAATGACCATACGCAAATGTCTCAATAGCTTTATAAAATATATGAAAAATATTGTTAATACTTGTAACATTTGAGGGTTGCCCTCGATTTCCCTGGGATTCCAGCATCAGATCCAGACTTGGTGCCTCTGGAGTGTACTCTTTCAAATAAAAAAGAATTTCGAGAATCGGTCCACAAATGGGGAGAAAACGGTGAACATACATAAAAAAAAAACAAAAACAAAATACATAGGTAGGTACAGTCAAACATAGAACCTCCTTCGGAATATTCCATATTGCTGTACAACTTTATTATGAGTCACTAAGTGTAAGTACATGACTACCAAAGCGGCAAGATATATAAATAGGTTAGTTCTGTAGGCTGAAGATATATTTTATTTCCTGTCCTTACAATTCCGGAAAATATACAACCACATCACGATTTATCTTCATGCGTAGATCAAGATGTCGAATAACCGAATTTTTCTTTCCAATTTCAGTCTAGGTACGCATTTTTATTGTACGTGACGTTGAGAAAAGGTTCGAAAATGTACGAAAAATGTCAAAGGATACAATGCCTATTCGAACGTTGCACGTGTATAAGCGGTAAATTCGAAAAGTTGGTGCCAAACTTGGTCGCAAACTTGCTATACAGAAAAAGTTTGGTACGTGTGGCTTGGAAATCGCCGGAGGGAAAGGAAAACTATTTGTTACTTAAATAATTATCTCACAACGGAATCTTATTAAGTGAATAATAAGTTGCTTGTATGTTTGCTTACTTCGGGGTTAGCAATACCAAGTTCTATATAAGTCACCAAAGTTTTTTTAAGTACCTAGATAATAATGTCAATATCAACCTACTTATTCTTTTGTTTCCTTCAAGGCAGCACAAGTATGGCTTTATTGAGTTATTTTTTATTTAAAAACGCTGATAGATCGTATTTTAAATTTTCTAGGTATCTACCATTTTATAGGAAGGTAGGTATTTAAGTCTATTTTATATTCTTACATCTGAAGTATATAACTAATTGTCTAGACTTCTCGATCTATTCCTCAGACTCCTTAAGCACCCATTAGTTAGCTACAATGGTGGTAATCTAGTGCCATTAAGTTACGTCACAAAGGTGCGGACAGCTGTCCAGATACCAGTCTCTTTGATTTAGTGTTTACAAGCACTTCAGACTATAATCACATTGATAGGTGGACTGATTTATAGGAATATAGTGCGTAGCTTTGAAATGTGGAGTTGCAGTTTATTTCCGAAAGGCTACGCTCGCTGTTTATGTTTACGTTGGTTTTTAAGCGACTTAAAAAAAGAGGAGGTACTCCATTCGGTTGTATGGAAATAAAAAAAAATTGTGACCTCAGAACTCCAGTATTTAATTATTTTCTGTTTTTGAAAGTGTATAATATAAAGAGATATAGATTATCAAATAAATAAAAAAATATAAATAAGAAGAAAAAAATATAAATTATAAAAAAAAAATACCATATATATTCCATCAAGTTGTGATAAGTAGTTTTTGAGTTATCTTCAATAATAGATCTATATTTTTTGCACTTAGTGTCTGATGATGATGATATAACAACTTCCTTTCACTGTTATTTACTAAGCAAGGAAAGGTATACGAATTAGTATTGGGTAGGTACCAGAACTAAAAGTGAAAAACTGGGGCGGGTAGAGGGTTCTGTCAGACTCTTATTGCCTAAAAAGCACTTCGGTGTTCGCTTCCCATACTTGGACCGAGGATCAAGGCTAAGTTTTTTAGTAAATAAATGTTTACATATCTACTTACTCATATGGGCACGCCACGATTGCGGCGGTAAGTCCCCTCTTTGAAGAGTGGCTTGAGAGGCGGCATAGCGTCCTCACCTTCCGCCTGACGCAGGTCCTCACCGGACATGGTTGTTTCGGGAGGTTCCTGTTTCGGTTAGGGCGGGAGGAAACGCCCGTGTGTTTCCACTGCGAAGATCGCCCTGAGGACACGGTGGAGCACACGGTGGCGGTCTACCCGGCTTGGGTGGAACACCACCGTGTCCTCGTGGAGGCGATCGGCGGCGGGGATCTCTCGCGTCCAGCCCTGCTCCACGCCATGGTACGGAGCGAGAGTGCATGGGTAGCCGTCACCTCCTTCAGCGAAGCAGTAATGCTCGTGAAGAGGGAGGCGGCGCACGTGAGGAAGAGGCAGTGTATAGGCCCTCGCGACCTTAGCCGCCGCAGGATACGGAGACGCCCTGGGCGTCGGGAATCCCAGGCCGATTTCCGGTCACCGTAGGCATGAGCTTGTGGATAGCGAGTAATGGGTAGCTCGCTGTCCGGTAAGGACCAAGCCCAAGTCGACGACGCGTTGTGTTCCACACGCGCCTCAAAGAGATGTCAGCACAAACCGAAGGGCTCCGCAATGGCCGATGGCTGTCAGGGGTCCGGGTTTGTTCGAAAGAGATACCACAGCCCCTGGCATACGGACTACTGAGGGACCACGGGTGGGTTTTAGTCAGTAAAAGTCTGACACGCCCTCCTGCTCCACCCAGAGCGGAAGAAGTTATTTGATGATTTCCCAAACAAAAAAAAAAAAAAACACTACTTACTCAACTACATTAAACAACAGTGGTAAGTAACTCGCATTTTAATGAAAAAAATAATCCCGCAATACATTTAATATGTATCTAAGCCACAGTAAGTACCGATTTCGACCTTTGAAAAAGCACTACTTTGCTCAACTGTCACGTAATATGTATTATACTTTCCGAAACGAAATTCAACAAGCCGTCGTCGTAGGTTTTTTCAAGAAAGCTACGCACTCTTATTTTTACGAGCCCTAGCATTAAGGCGACAAGTCCTTAATCTCACAGCCTAGAAAAATATGAAGCCATTTATACTCAGTAGTGCGAAGAGGTCAAACGGTCCCACATAAGTTTAATTTCGTTGGCAAATACAGATGTTCTTGAATAAATTTCACACAGATTGAATACATGCTCCTCTATTATGTGTTGTTCCTACCTACAATATCAGTGAAGATGCGACTTGACATGAAACTCGTACCACTGAGTAGATAGTACAGAAGATCTGCTTTAGTACAAGGAGCAAAAACATACGCACACAAACACACGCTTCAGTTACAGCGAGTACACTCGCGACTGGAACACGACCGAAATCGCCGTAAGTACCTATGGTCTGCTCCAAAAGTATCTGATGGAAGTGTCAACAAACCCTGTTTAGGTTATTTTTTATGCAAAGTGCATTATGCAAGGTGCATTTTCTAACGTATTTGTTTACATTTTTAGTGGAGACTTCTGGTAAAGAGTTTACGAATCTACATGCGTGTGTCTGTTTTCCCTCGTTGTATAAAAGCGACCTTCTGTACTATCCCGTGCTCGTACCATGCATTATCACTTGTGTGAAAGCAAGTGACGTCGATTCGCCGAGTACGAACCATTAGTCGTCTGTCTGCTTTCGCACTCTCCAACGCTTCCTTTGTGACGGTGAGAGACAAACGATGCGATTATAGCACGGAAATGGACACCAATTTAGGGTATCTAACGTTTTGGCTCTCGAAAAATATCATACCTATTTGATAGGTCAAAAAGCTCTTGGATGGTCTTGATAAACTGGAGTTCATAAATCTAGTGGGTGCAAGAAAATGTATTTTGAGAGTTTTCAGCATTTATGAATATTGAAACTAAGGAAAAAATAAATACTTAACCAAATTACTTGCAATGTTGAAACCATGTAGGTACGTGATATACAATTGGCACCCACGAGGATTCAATGATCGATTTGTTCCAAGAAACAAAGTTTTTAAGTGACTTCGAAACTTTTGTGACAATGAATACAGCAAATAAAGTCCATCCCAAAATGTTTTCAACAGAAATTTGCGATTTCAAATGCCACTCTAAAAATCCATATATTAAATGTACATGAGGTAGCTACTCATAGGTTGGCTCTCTAGGATTGTTTTGTTTTCCAATTCTTTCGAATCTTTGTAATACGCCTAACAAACTAAACTTTTATTTTATATCAATACGAAATTCAAGAGATTCGTACTGTAGCTTTCATACGCACTTAATGAATAAAATGAACATATATCAGCAAATATTATATATCCCGTTGTTAAGATATGCAAATACAGTTATTGATTTTCCATCAGGTGTGGGAGCCTCGTCCGTCTTCGTAGAGAATGCCTCTTGAATGCCTTTAACTTCTATACTGAAATATATTAATGAAATAGCTGTGTCATGTAGAAATGTTTGAGAAGAAACTGAAATATTATTAGATGTTAACTATGTTAGGTTGAGCGGGAGTGATGGATTGAAAAAAGTTGGACCTGAAAAGATTCTAGAAACTAATAAAGACATAGATATAGAATGGATTCGGACAAAGTTCAATAGGTACGTCCAATGACAGTCTTAATAGAGACATTAGTTAAGCAACTACTAAGATATGAGATGAAAAACAATCAGACAAACAAACACTTTCGCATTTATAAAATTAACATATGAATAGGCTTTGAGCGTACGAAGATTATTCGCTTCAGTCTTACGATGAACAAAAATATGCAAATGTATGAAAAGCAGTCATGGAAAACAACAGTACTACCAAAGTGAGTGGTAAACAACACGTAGGTTCCATTTGTCGAACTACGACCGCACTCAAAGCTGCAATCTACATTCTGATTATTAAAGTAAATTAAGTCTGTGTTAATGACGAAGCATCAAAAGCTCGAATCAAAAAATCTGGTACTGTTAATCTTATATCCTTGAGTTCGGTCACTAATCTACATAAAACATGGTTCCCAATCTGTTTCTCAATAAGTGCTCTCTTCATAACGTCATCAGTAGCCGTATTGAGGTCATCTTTAGTGCAGGTAAGGGCACTTGGAACAGTAGCGATAACGTAGCTAGGTTAGCAAAGATCATTGATATTGACAATCCTAGCACAAAACTCGGCCTTATATGCTTGGCCTTTGAATATTAGGAAGGTATCAAATGAAATTGTGAGAAAATTATTTTTAAACGGCATAAGAATTGATCTATTAGTTTACAAAAAGAGACACAGAATTTAAAGCAAAACAGAGCAAGAAATAGAAATGTACGCAGAATTTAAAGCAAAACAGAGTAAGAAATAGAAATGTACGTTAAGTCACAAAGGAGCGGCCTTCGTTAAATGCGCAAATGGTAATTTACACTGCGGTGTGAGTATGTCTTTTAATACCGAGAAAAGTAAAAAGACAAATTTTATATTTTTTCCAACAGATGCACTAATGCGTGTCCTTAGAAAAAATGCATCAACATAGAGAAAAACCAATTAATGTTGTCAATACGCAGAATAAATTAATCCTCCCACACATGTTGATTCTTCCACAAAAAACAAATCCGAGATCCTTGTTTAATAAAATGTTTGCGACATCTGTGTACTCAGTACAAAGCCTTGGAGTCTTCACATAATTTATCCTTCCCTGTCTTCGTAGAATTGATATGTTCTTCGAACAAACGTTTTTTCTCTTCGCGCTCTTGATGAAGTTATAGGAACATCAATCGTGTGGGTGAATCGTAAATGTAGCAAAAGTTATTCGCTGTCAATTGTTTACGAATTGTGAATACAAATAATGGGACAAAGAAACGGTATTAGTTTGCGAATTCTTGGCAATATTTCAGTATAGGACTGTTACACGTTGGATAGGTAAAAATAATGGGGTTTTGTTTCCTATTCTGAACGTGTAGAAATAATAGTTTCGTATCGAGTTTGTAAATAAAGCTGTTGCTTTCTTTTGTTGTATGTATGTAATAATGTTGAGTAAAATCAAGTTCTTTGTTCTAATGGTATGCCTTGTGTTCGTCAAAACAATTTGATAGCTACCAAAACTTGGAAGGGCTCTTTCATGTTTTTATTTACTGTTCGTTTATATTTGGTTTTGATCATAAATGTATTTAGTGTGTCAATTATAATAAGCAATCGTATAAAATCCAAGATAATGCGATTTTCCAATCCCAAAAATATTCATGAAGATTATTACAATCAGATTATATTGATTCCCATTGAATTTCACGCATGAGTTATCATAATACATTTGGATGTGGTTACTGGTTACTTTTCTACTCGTTTACGTAATTTGGTTTTATTGTGGCATATCTCATATTCGATTACTGTAGCGGAGGTTTCAGTAATACGATCAACGTCTTTCTTTACTTTTTCATCTCCGAGATTTTATGAGCCCGAATAATATTTGTTACAGAAAAAATATTTGATATTTGGTCGAAAAAGTTTCGGATATTACCTACAACATTTGTTAAACATTCGCGTAAACCGACTTACATACTTTCCTTTTATTTTGAACAATAAGAATTTTGAGTTCTATTAATAGAATGCTATAAAGCACGTAGGGGGATAAAGGAGAATGCCCACGGCACTATGGACAAATGTACTGATTTCAACATTTGCGTGTCTTCATCAAATCATCTTCGGAATACTCGACGATATGTCCAAATACTTCCTCAAAAAATTCAAGGCAATCTACCTCGGCGTTTCGGAGATATTTACAAAAATAAAATAGCTATTTCGAGGTTATGTTCGAACACAAAATGAACTTAAAAAAGCTATTTGAAAGGGTCTAAATGGGTTTCGAGTGAGCCTCATGCCTTTGAAACACATTTGTGTAAAATCTGTAGCAGTTTACCTATGTTTAGGTGGCCAGTTACTGGTGACCACCTCACCAAGTCTTATTATTTTAGATTTTGAGTATCTTGTGCCTCAAAATCTTATTCTCGCATTTCATTAAAACGTAAAGCATGGAAGTAAACATTATATTATATAGCATAACATTATATTCTTACCGTTGTTGGTCAGACCAGACTCGTAAAATGTTCATAATATTATCAGGAATCTCCGAAAACATAAGCCTGCGCCTGAGTGGCGTTAATCTCAAGGAGCAGTTGAGACATCGCCCTACAGTCGCACTTACCATGTTCATTAATTATATCAGAAATTATACTATTGTGAATATTTGTACACAACAATTCCTGTCTGTAGTAATACACACAACGCACATACACGGTGCAGTTGCGAGGGAAGTATATTATTTTAAAAGGTTAGCAGCAGTAGTCGAGGAACTAAAAGCACAAACTCGACGCACAACGTACCAAAACCAGCAGAAAAACATCCTGGTTGACTGTTGACATGGCATTTTATTGCAAAAATATGACAGAAAACAAATGTAATGTCAAATAGGTTTGAGGGTACCCGTATTAATAGAAGAAACATTCGATTATGACTGTTCGATTGATGCAGATAAAAATAATCTTTGTTGTTTTTATCAACGTGGGTCGGATAGTATTATATATTTAGACGTTTGAAACTATTCCGATTTAAATAATAACAACAACTAAAAAGGCTTTATCAATGGATGCCAGTGTGCGGTGCCCACCACACACTATTGTTTCGTCCGTCACATAATTTAGTGAAAATAAATGTACCCACTACCTAATATTTAGTACTGTGGGATATTAGAAACTGATTTATTTATTTTATCTTGCTAATCATTACAGAATCGATACCATTTATGGGCGATATCATATAATCGATATCAAATAGGTAGGCACATTAAACGCAATAGAAAAATGGACATCCTTAATATTGACAAATGACAGGGGACTGAAAAAATAGCGTACTTTACAGACAGAAACGTAAAAGTCCTAATTATTGTTCAAAAAACTATCCCAATATAAATATCATTTAAGTCCTATTCAAAAAATATATTTATATTTTAGATATTTCATACAGTTCAAGTTTTTGAGACACGAGACATTTTTGAAGAGTACTGTCCATGGGCATTCTCTTTTCATTATTTTATTATTAAGTAACTAGATTTTGCCAGCGACCTCACCTACGTAGAACTATGTGTGTACCAAATTTCATCCAAATCCGTTCAGTCGTTTTTGAGTGATTGAGTAACAAGCATATAAAAGTACGAAGTAGTTTGATGCGATCTACTATTACCGTAAAAAATTGGTAGTATTCAGAAAAGGGGTCATGGTGTTTGTCGTCGATGAAAACAGTAGATACAAGAACCACAAGCAAAACCATGGCATAGGTACGAAGGTTTCATTCCGAAATACATGTTACCTTCGGCTTTCATTGTGTGTTCGGCTACAGTGTCATCCCCATGCTCAATGGCGAAAACGAGCCTTTCCACGAAAATGTAATTAATTTCAGGAGTGTCGTAGTCGTGGCTTTGAGTAGTAGCTACCTACTCGATTCAATCGTAATTAAAGGCATGGATCAAATATTCGTTAATGAACACTTGAAAAACGTATCTTCCGGTAATAGAGACAAAGCAAGAACAAAGAAAACGTAGCAGCAACTATGAAAAAACTACCAGCCAAGTGCAAGCCGGACCCACGCACCATGAAGGGTTCCGTAGGTAGGTTGAATTCATCTCAAAAACAAACATAACTTCGTCGTTGATAAAATGTTCTCCCATACATCGATAAACGTCACGGTGAATAAAATAATATAACAATACGTACGTTTGTAGACGCAAAAAAATGTGATAAAACTACAAATTATCGATTTTTGTTTTTTTTTACTTGTGCTGTGTTTCTTGCCAAAAATTTCATGGTGAACGGAAAATACCTAAGCTATAAGTTTTTATTTATATGCAAGTATCAAAATATGTCGCATAAATGGCCGTTTTTTTATTTCGTCGCCTTCATTTTTTTTGACCTCCAAGGGACTGTAGAACTAAGAATTTCTTGAGAAAAAGTGTCTTGACAGATCCTATAAGGGTTCCGTTTCCTTTTAAGATACGGAACCCTAAATATGAATTCATCAGCTGCTTACGTCTTTGGGTTAGAGGTCTAAAGGCGAAAAACGTGACGGACACATTTACACATAATCCCACTTTAGCCCTGATATTAATAATTTTCTGTCGGAAAGTATATAAAATGGTCAAACAAATTGTCTTCACTTTTTCCTTGTAAGATTTGTGTGAGAGTCATGTGTCTTCACATTTTGCGATTAGCAAGGATCGCGAGTATACGTATACAGGGTGTCCAGTAAATAGTACGACATAGTGAAGGGGGTGATAGCTTGGGTCAATACCTACCAAAAAAACAATTTAAGTTCCGCAAAATGTTACGGATTTACAGTCATAAAAAATATTTTCCTCCAAAAATCCTTTTCTAGTATTTTTTTTTTACATCAAATTTTTCGTGAATAGTTACTCTACTCATTGATTAGTCATTTTTGGATCAAAAACAGGAAAGTTTAAAGTTTCACTGAACAATTTTCTTATCGCATATCACTATCACTGTAAATCCATAACATTTTGCGGAACATGTATTATGTTTTTTTGGTAGGTATTTACCCAAGCTATCACCCCCTGCAAATATGTCGTACTATTTACTGGACACGCTGTGTTCAGACTATTATGTGAGTCTAATTATCGCACTTCTGTTTTCTTTATTTAGCAACTAGCTTTTAGAGTAGTTTCGTCCACGTGGAATTTGAAAACAATCCTACGGGAACGTACTCCCGGGATAAAAAATATTCTAAGTCTTAATCCAGATTATAGTCGCATCTGTGTGCAGAATCATCCAAATCCAGTCTGCCTTTTTTGCGTGATTGAGTAACAAACACCCAAACATACAAAATTTCACATTTATTACATACTAGCTTCTGCCAGCGGCTTCGCCCGCGCGGAACTTTTATCCCCGATTTAATTTCCTTAGGGGTTGAATTTCGAAAAATACTTCCTTATTCCTTGTTTACATTATAAAGGAAACCTCTGTGCAAAATTTCAGCTTTCTAGGTCTAAGGGTTTGGGCTGGACGTTGTCCAGAAAAGTCCTGACTGACTGACTGACTCATGTCAGACAGTCAGTCAAGACTTTTCTTTTAATTTATCTAGAGTAGCACCGCTCCGCGGTTTGACCCACGTAGTTCCCGTTCCCGTGGGAATACGGTGATAAAATATAGCCTATGTCACCCGGGGATAGTGTAGCTTCCCAACAGTGAAATAATTTTTCAAATCGGTTCACTAGTTTCGGAGACTGTTCAATGCAAACAAATAAACATTGATTGTTTGTCTTTCCTCTTCATTATTAGTTTAGATTAATATATATAGTATAGATACAGACTTATGTGAGTCTACGTATCCCACTTCTGTTATCTTTATTTAGCTATTCTCTTCGGGGAAGCGATCATAAAAACACAAACGACATTACCCAGGCCGTGATTTACAGAGAAAGACGAACTTGGTGCTGTTTCCTGATACGATGTTTATATGTTTTTCGCTTAGAATTTGCGTTGGCAGAAGTTTTCTCAACTGTCAGGGTGATCAAATTTAATTTGCTTACGAACGCTCGCTGGGCCAATTTGAAGAAGTTTCTCCCAATATACAGGTCGGAAAGAACAGATGAAAAGGTGTAGTTTTATTTTAAGGGAGGGAAAAACAGGATGAGTTTCTCAAGTTTATGCGTATGTTATAATACAGGGTAAGTTTTAATCCAGTGCGCAAAGTGTAACCGTGAATTCAGCATGGTCAAAATGTATGGAACAGCTGATTTTTTTATATAACCGGCGAAAAATTTCTGCAGTAGGGGGTCTGGAATGATAAGCTGAATTCATGGTTACAGTTTGCGCATTGGATAAAAACTTTTCCTATACGTCGGCGTCAGCGATGGCGGAATGATAACGCCGTCATCGTCTGGTTCCGGCGGCCATAGTATAGAATCAAAAATTCAGTGTTTACAATAAAATACAATTACACAGCTAATCAGTTATTATTTCAATTTCAGAATAATTAACACAGTAAGTAGGTATAATACTAATAACGTTGACGAACTATTTTCTAACTTCGGGCAATTCTTATCGGGCATTCAGTCTCAGATTATAAAACAAAGGCAGATAGACCGCGCGGAACACCAAGAGTGAGGCCAAAAAAACAAATACTAAAGCATCGCATTTTATGTAACATACAATGCGACGCTTTAGTATTTGTTTTTTTTTATTTAGATTATAAAACAAAGGCAGTTACATCGCGCGGAACACTGAAGAGTCAAAAAAACAAATACTAAAGCCTCGCATTTTAACAATGCGACGCTTTAGTATTTGGTTTTTTGGCTTCACTCTTGGTGTTCCGCGCGGTCTATCTGCCTTTGCTTTATTATCTGAGCATTCAGTCATCAACGTTGTGACCTCACAAGACTTCTTCGTCTTGCAGTCACTTCCCCTCACTTAGACCGAGGCTACATTAGGCCACGACGCGACCTGCGACACATGAGCGATTAAAACAAATAAATGAATGCTTACATCTAGGGCTACACCGTACATCAAATATTACTAGCGACTTTTGATTTCTTTATGCGATAGGAACAACATTACTTTGTCCACAACATCGGCTACATCAACATATCAGCGAAATTGAAGCGAATTTATTAGAAAATTTCTCACTTGCACGACTAGTTCAATAGTGCTACTAAATATGCGTGTGGTTACATTATGCGTATAGTAATTCGCGATGGATGATTTGCTAATTCGTTGTGTAGCATGTGTACTATAGCCACGTCATCGCCGAATATACCTACGCCGGATTTTCGCTTATAATGTAGCCATACCATGTTTTCCTGGTTTTGTTCTGCCAGTCGCATCGCAAATAGCTGCCTACTATTGCCTCAGCCTTAGAGCCTGCCCACGTGCTGCCCTCTGGCGATCGCGCCACGGTGGGTGTTTACCTCCACCTTATTCTACAATAATCTATTTTGAGACAGTATTATTGCTCAACTTTAATAATCTACGACATAAACATATTTTTTATTGTAATGAACACGCATAACTTTTTACTGAGTTGTCGGATTTTGAAAATTATTTTTTATTGGAAACTTTGAAGCTGTTCCAAATTCAGTTAATGAGTTTGACATAGGATTCTAAAGTATTTTACAGAAGTATTGGCAGTAAAAAAAAACCGCTTTAATTGTGCCTATTTGTGTCCCTTTTCCAAATTACACAATTGATTCTGATGAGGATTACACCATCCTTTCAGGAATTTATTTCGGATCGGTTATGTATATGATTGATTCATCATCATCATCAGCCTATAATGTTCCCACTGCTGGGACACAGACCTCTCGGTGAGAGGGATTGGGCCTTAATCCACCACGCGGGCCCAGTGCGGGTTGGTAGATGTCACATGTCTTCGAATTTTTAGTTCTAGGACATGCCGGTTTCCTCACGATGTTTTCCTTCACCGTTTTGAGAGCAGTGGTCATGAAATAATTTACACAAAGTAAAGCGCCTGTCTGGGTTCGAACCTACGACCCTCAACTCGTAAGTTGCGGCCGTTACCACTTGGTCACCACTGTTCAGATGATATGATTAATTGATTACTTGAAACTACGTATAAATAAATTAACTGTCGATATTTTGTAAGTCGTAAGCACCGAGCGAAGCAGGGTCGGGTCGCTAGTCTTGTATAAAACCTTATTTTATTTGTTACTAAGTACACCCTAATAAAATAATCATTTCCCTAGGCGAACGTTTACAAGTTTAGCAACTAGCATAATACAATACAATTGTGAATACATAAAAACGTCTTACTTACCTCTCTATTACCTAAAGTGGTTACAAGAAGGTAGCAGACATTCCCAGCTCTTGGGACTTACCTGAAAAAGATAAGCGGTAAAAGATGTTGTGTATGTAAATTGCTTAAAATTTTACCGTTAGGTTTTTCGCTACAGCGGTCTGCGGAATAAGAGATTATTGATTACACACGATAAGAATTTTGTAGCCAATCTCATTATCCTTCTTTCGTAAATTCATTTATCTCCGTTCCCTTGTTACATTTAAATATAAGTACCTACATACGCATACGTACAGTCACGAGCAATAACATAGAAACGCCCTTAAAGTTCAAATTAATGTCACAAAAGTTAAATTGCAAAAATCTGTATGCCAACTGTGGCCTGATACAGGCTGATGATGATTGTATTAATCATCATCACTGAATTCGTCCGATTTATAAACCACTGTATGATACAATTAAACTTAATAAAACAAGAAAAAATTGGTATACACTTTCAATTTCAGTTTGATGTATCCATTACAATTCCAATAACACGTATACTAATTACATTTTGTATACATGTAATAGAAATTGTCATGGAGGCTTAAAAATGACATTGGAAGTGTAAACTTTTTACTGATTTTGTTTCGTTTACATTACTTTGAAACCATTGTGTACTCAGTTTTGACACAGTTTGATGGTCAGGTAATTTCGAAAAAAAATGCCGTACACATATTTTTTGAATGGTAGAAGTTAAGATATTTTAGAAAATGTGACAATGTATATATATTATTGCTCGTGACTGTACACATACATACAAGTACGATTTTTCTGTTACATTATTTTCAAACTTACCCTGTATGTGTAATTGAGGATGACTTTGAAAACATCTTTTACCTACTATGGGACCAATTTCGAATTCGCAAAAAAGATTTCGACCTTCTGCTACAAAATGGTCCAAACGGGGATGTACCTTTTTTATTGTTTACATTGTGTACTTGGATTGAAGTACCTTTACTAATTCAGTTTTTATTTTGTAATTATTTTATAAATTTGTACGCCATTCGGGTGAAACATATATGCACGAAATAATAATATTGTGACATCATGCATGCTTAATTTGTATGTATACGCATGTTTTGACAAATAAAATTATCTTTATCCATATAGGAAGGTCGAGTTTTCTTTTTGCTTGGTGATGGTTGGGATGGTTAAAAATATACCATGTTGATATTAATCACCAACTTAAATTTTGTCGACTGTTTTCAAAGTCACTCAGTATTTTTTTTTTTTTATACTTTGCCCCACACTAGGAATTTCTCCGGTATTGTGGGTGCGTTTACAAACATTTAAACTTACATAAACAAACAGCCAGACCTGGAACAATTACCTGCAGGTCATACAAATATTTGTTCCGTGCGGGAATCGAACCCGCGACACGCAGCGCATCAGTCAATCGCTTAACCTCTGCGCCAACCGTGTCGTCAATACTTAATTATCAAAATTACAAAGAAATGATGATACTAAATAGTAACAAAACAATTGCCAGTTGCTTCCGGCAAACAATAATTTTGCCGAAAGCAACTGGCGAAATGACGGTGTATTATGTAGGTCACTACATAGTGCACCCACATTTCGACAGTTTAATTCCCATGTAATAGAGGACAAGCCTAGCCAGCACCCCGGTACAAATTCAAAGTCCGCAATGTGGTATCTTTCTAAAAATAATATGTCCACAAAAGTAGGTATCACTATTATAATATTCCTTTTATTGAATTCCAACCCAATTCATAGATTCCTTCAAATAAGTGGGCTTATAAAAAAAACCACATAAGTAACCCCATTTCCATTTCAATACGACGCAATAATTTCGGTATCGGCATAACAATTTCTTAGAAAAGAAACCTATTCTGAACAACTGATCGTAAAAATGTGAGGTTTCCCCAAACACAAGTGTACCAGACCGTATCAAATGTTGTTTTCGTCTCACCAACTTGCAATTTAAGGCCATAGAATAGACAGGGACAGAAGGTTCGGTTCATACAACCAGGAAAATTCACGCACACATACATAGATGTGGCACACTTTTAAGTCTGATTATCTCCTACCATATTTGATTTTTTATGAATTATGTCTAAATACAAAGATGTAATCGTTACTTCACGAGAAAATCGCTTTTGAAGTTTGTTACAATCCAGCCGTCGATTGAAAGTCAACAATTTTAGTAAATAATAAAGATAAAATTTGTAAAACACATAATCGTTTATATTAAACTGACGGGTGTCACGAGCGCATTCTCTCGATGGTCAGACTATAGTCCACATGACTTACGAGTGTAAAGGCTCCCGCAGACGGCCACGACCCGGCACCGAAAATATTCTACTAGAGTCGCGTCGCACCTTTGCCTTAAAGCGGAGCTCACAATACAGCGCGCTATTTGACGGGGCACGGGAAAAGTAAACAAATGCCCCCGAGTTTTTATTAAATTTGTATGCAGAAAAACACGTGCGGGGCGCGCGCATTTCCCGAACTCCGTCGCAAGGCGCGTGTTAGTGTAAGATCAGCATTAGGTAGGTAGTTTGAAATTGCCCTTCTTACACACTCGTCTGTGTCTGCTTTCGCCCGTTGCATGGAACTAACCTTCTGTACCCGTCTACTCTCTGTTGAGAGCGAACCCTGTTTCTCGCTTGCGCTAATTCTCGTGTCACTACGAAAATAAGCTTAGTAAGTTTTCCGCTTACTTCTAAAGTTTGCCCTTTATTGCCCTGTAATGTCAGATCGCCGGAAAGAAGAGGAGTTAGTGTGGTGTGGTGCAGGAAAACTGACCATTACAGTGATTGTTGTGGTCGTTAGTTTGTACAATAGGTCTCGCGATTTGATTGTAGTCTTTACAAAGTTATTGTGCTATAATGATCATTGTGCAGCAAATGGGTGATCTGTTGCAGTTATAATAGGTTAGCTGACGTTCACACAAACCTAATAATATTACGCCGTCTTTGCGCGTACTGGATTTTCAACACACATGCTTAGCGCCGAGAGTTGATAATTGAACAGTTGTTTTTTCGACGCACTGCAACGTACTTTGTTCGATTCACAACGCTTGGTTCAACACCGAGAGTTGAAAATCGCGACAAAATCCCGCCGCAATCACGTCGAATAATATGTTTATGTGTTTTTTTGCGACTTCCAATGTACAATTCATTCGCATCCCCTGAACACTAGTGTGAGGGGCTCTCCAATATGCTCTCCTTAAGGTGAACCTAGTCCACATTTTTCCCATTAAAACTTCGGGAGTGTATTACTCCACTGTTTGACAATGTAGATCAAAAATTGAATATGGTATGGTTTGGTCTTATTATTAATATTGTCTGAACGGAAACATAATACTAAAATTAAAAACCATTAAAAAGTTAGGAGCCAAAAAAGATTCGTTTTTCTTGCTAATTTAACCTAACTTTGGGCGTGTTTAACTGATAAAAGAAGTGTAAATTCTCCAAAACTAAGTCAGTACCGACAAAGCTCAATCATTTAAAAGTTCAATAAACTTTATTGGTCATTGATTTATGCAGTGGTTTTTTCAGAAAACCCGATCTTCCGAAGGACTTTTCTTAAACATAAACGCGCCTGTTTTACTATAACTGATCCTGAAGCTCACTCAATAATGTTGTGCATGTAGACTAGCGCTGCTCATCACGGGTACTACCTCTGTCCGGCACGAAGCCTGGTAAGACAGCGTGATTTTTAGTCAGTCCCATCAGGCTTTTTGTCTACGTCTCAAATAGGTTCCATAGTAATCCATTTAACACCAATGACCGCCCTCACACGGCAATAAACCATAGTTTTTCAAGGTAAGAAAACCGTGTGTGTACAAAGGGACTAAAGAGTTGATTGAACATTTCTTATTTTACATACCCGATTGTTCGTACTTCACAATGCTTGATTTAATTAAATAGACAAACAATTATGATTGGAATGTGTTTTGTTAAACGAATTAAGAATACTGAACGCACACTCACAGAATTCAAATATCAACCTACATAGCAAAATTATTTAACAGTGCTTTCTCCTTCTGAACACACTACACTCATTTCACCAGTTGACGTTTATAAATTGTGCAGAGTAACAAACAGATACTGTTCCCTTTTTATCTCAGCGTTTACATAAAACAGTGCTGAATTACTTTTTCAATCCCAAACAATGTCAATTAAAAGCTCCACAACTTTATTCGAATAAAATTTTTGATGTTCCCCTTTCGTTGTAAAATATGTATCTACAAAAGGTTTTTACTTTTTAATCAGCAAACGTGGTGCAGTTTTCGTATAAAGCCTACATAGAAAACACAAAGAAACTGGGAGAATAATTTTCGTACTTATAATATAGGGGTTGGTTTCGCTCACTCTAGTCTTGGCCGTCCAGCCAAGTTCATGCTGCAGCCAAATGGGACGACATATCCCTGACCTGTTTTGTGCGTTTATTTTTAGGGACACTTAGTTGAATTTGTTGTTTTTATCTTCCGCTAGTGATGTTCCAATGGTCGTTATTTAGTGTTGTGAAACTGTGTAATTATGGATGGTTTGCATAAATATTCAGGCCTTTTTTCAGGATATTTTTGTTGCACTTTTATTACGTAAGTATGATTGAATTCGTTCTGAAATTAAGTATTTAATCAATGTCATGCTCTCTATGGAAATGATGGTTCATTTTATTAGTTTTAACTCTTTAAATTAAGAATTTGTTCAGACTTGGTGTGAACTGAAAGGTACTATAAGACTAAAACTTGTTTTCCCCACTAAGTTAATTTCTAAGGTTACTTGCGACTTTCCACTGTACCGTAAAGACAACGACCCAGCGTATGTTTTTAGTATTATAGAAGTAATACATGAATTCGTAATTATTAACTACGACTACCGACTTCTAAAAAGGAGGAGGTTTTATGTTCATCTGTTTGTATTTTTATGTCTGTTCGTCGATATTTTCATCAATTGTGGACCAATTTTGAAATTTGGTAGAGGAAACTTTTGCGGTATCTATAGTTGGTTAATTTTTTATTTAGCTTCAATTATACGTACGTAATCCACTTGGTGAAATTATTGTTTTGTTCGAAAGGGATTTATTCCAAAATGGTTTCATGTTAATTTTATATAGATTTGATGGTGCGTTTAGGAGATAGACAACGGAACTCTTCAAAAATTGACAGCAAATCAACCGCGATTGCTGCTATCGCATAAATATGCCTTGTTTTGACCCCAAGGATGGTGAAATTTCGAATTGGTGTGGAGTAGGTACTGTACCTCAAAAGTGAAAAATAAAAACTTTTTTCAAAAAACAACCGAGTTCCGCATAAACATTACAAATAAAAAAAAAATATTTCGGAAGGCGGTGACAAAAAATTTAAATAAGTACATATCCAAAGTCACCGACTTCTGAAATTAAAGTTATTTTTACTTTGTAGTGTTTATGCGGAAGTTGGTTGTTTTTTAGAAAAAGTTTTTATTTTGCAGTATTGTCTTTTTTTGTGAAAAGTTTTTTTTCTTTCCAAGATAGGGAAAAGCCTTTGAAGAATAATAGAAATATGTACTTATTAAACAGTAGGAGTAGATATTATGAGTTAACACTCAAGAAAATGTTATGATTTCCCTAAGAATACACATTTTAAGTGACACTGTTAATAATATGTATGTGTCGCCGGGCGTAAAAGAATAGCACCATCACATTTCTTCCCGTGGGTGTCGTAGAAGGCGACTAAGGGACTTACTAGAGAATGGGCAGCAGCGTTCTTTAGGCATTTTACCACCATACTGCGATCGCCAACCCGCCTGCCAAGCGTGGCGATTTTGGCAAAACCCCCCAAATTGGGGGAAGCCTATGTCCAGCAGTGGACGTCTTGCGGCTGAAATGATGATGATGATGATGATGTTAATAAAACGTAGACAAATGATAATAATAAGAAACAGGTGAAGAATTTATTTAGTTTTTATCAACGCTCTGTTTACCATCGTTCCATTGAAAACCAGTAAAGAAGTTAAGATTTACGACAGTTAACGGTTGTCAATATCTTTAGCGCCATAACGTCACAGTAATGGCTCTAGTTTGACGATAACGACTCTGTTAGAGAAGCGTTGGCGATGCCTGAAAGTAATAATAATATTGTTGCAAACGTCAAAGATTAAAGACGTAGTTTGAGGAGCAAAGATAAATAAGTAATGTAAAAGTTGGCGTTGATGATACAATTTCATTTCACATCAATATTGTACGGTCCCTGTTTCCGTGTCCCCAGGTACTTATTGCACGTTTTTATGTGACCCATTATTCACCGTAGTTCTTACAACGGCAGCCCACTTCATGTATCCAATGACTACTAATCATCTATGAAAAAAAAAGAAGATATTTTTGAACATTCAATTAATAAAAAATTAAAATATCATTCACTAAGACGCATGACGTAGTTTGAAACACCCTGTGATAGAGATGGAATTAATGATTGAATGTAATGGTAGGTAGGTAGATATCTTCTACATTTGAGACGTAAACATTATTAACAGGGAGTGTGTTTCATAATTCTAAAGCACAATTTATTGTTCTTTGTGCCTATTATCTTAATTAATAGTAACAATGTTTTAATCGCGCCTGGGGGTATTTTATGAGGGGTACATTGAGTGGCCCACCATTGTAAGACGACTAAAATGTTATGGTGTATAATCGTGGATAAAAAATAACAGTTGCATGGCTCGATATTCAAGGTAAATTAACGGAGGCCGAGGTCAGCCCGTATAGATGGGTGATCAATGTGATCATCCATTACATACCGAGACCCTTCCATGACTCGGAAATCACGTTAAGTTGTTGGTCCTGGCTGTCATTTGTTCATTTTTGACAGCCGTAGCGGGTTGTCAGAAACCCAAGGGTCGTGGGGCTTTTGGGACCGGAACCGCGATCCCGGATGCCACCTTTAAATCCAATAATTAATTTTAGTAGTATTTTGGGACCACAAGAAAAAGAAGTTAAAGTAGGTACAGTTAACAAAAAAGCAAAAATGATTACAATTAAACAGTTGTAATTTAATTTTTAAATACTCACGAGGCTGCCATTTTTCAAATAAAATAAATATTTATCGTTTTAAATAAATAGTTTTGTTTATATAATTTCTAAAATTTTCGCTGACCGTACTTTACCAAGACATAACTTTGTTAATTTTATTTATGGTCCCTAAAGACTAATAAAATTAATTATTGTATTTAAAGGTGGCATTCGGGACCGCAGTGCCGGTCCCAAAAGCCCCACGACCCAAAACCAAAGTTAAAGTGACAGCCAAGGGGTATCGTATTACCCAGTAATTGGGTTGTGGAGGTCCGAGAGGGAGTCGCTTCATGTAAAAATACTGGTATTCAGCTGCATCTGGTTATGCTGAAAGCCGACCCCAACATAGTTTTATTGGGAAATGTCTACGCAAATTCAGACACATTAAAACAACGCAGGGTCCTAAATGATCTAACAACACTTTACAAAGTTGTAAACGGGATAACATCGACTCCAGATCTCCTTAAAAAAATCAACCTAGATGTACCTCGTCATTCTCATCTCCGATCTAAGCGTACCACTAAGACGTTTGCCACTAAACCGTGTCGCACAAACCTGGGCCAGCATGCACCTCTAAATAGAATGTTGTCTTTTTACAATAGTGCCTGCTCAGTCGACAGCAATATTGATATTTTCCAAGACAGTCTGCCAATATTTAAAACTAAAATAAACAAAATTGATCTGTAATCAGCTGCCCACCGGTAGTCATACTTATTTTAATTGAATGATAATTTAATATTAATAATCTAAGTTTAATTTTACTAATTGTAGGTATTTAGTTTTATTTAATAATCTGTTCAAATTACTTCTTAATAATTTTAAATTTAATTTAGTTTAATTGGAGTAAGTTAATTGTATTTTATTTTTATCATTTACTTACTTACCTCCATGTTTTGTTACCTTATGTGTGAATTTTTATTTAATTTTGTATGGTTGTATTGTGTTAGTGCAATGTGACGAAATCTATTATTTTATTTCATTTTATAATTTAATTTAATTTATAATATTTCAATAATTTCAAAATGTAATCGCATCGTAAATCACGTTATTTGTTATTCGTATTCCCTTTTAATAAGAATGTTGTGCATGCCTTTAAGTGATGTATTTACACAGTACTGAAGATTCGTCATCGCCTAATGTTACTATCTTTGTAAATATGTCGTTGGTGTGCCTTGCATAATAAATAAATAAATGACTTCTCACGATAATATTTCCAAAATTTCGTTACGTTTACGAACATAACTGGCGAAATGTTGGTGAACTATTGTTCAACATCTGTCTTGAAATGACGAAAGAATGGAATGTATTTTTGAAGACTATGGGTACCTATACATGCCTCTATGTTTTGAATTTTTATTATTTTATTTTGATTTTTATTTTTATTATTTTATTTTGATTTTGATTATTTTATTTTGATTTTCATTATTTTATTTTGAATTTATTTTTTACTGTCAAATGTCTGTTTATGGGTGAATTGCCTGCAATAAAACAATATTTATTTATTATTTTTTTATTTTATTTTTACCCTTCGGGAAACCAGGCGTGATATTATGTGTTTCATGAAAATACAATAAAATCATAACTCGGAAAACATCACTGAAAATTGGAAAACACAACCAATTTTAGATACAGACAAATAATGATAGAGGAAAATATGATTACACGAAATAAAACAGGCGCCCACTAGAGTGGGGAAAATTGTTAAATGAATCGTGATTTCGTGAGGTTGGCAGTGAGTCGCCCTGTGGGTGGTCTGTCAGAAGCCAAGTTGGTGTTTCCGGAGTATTTCATTGGCTTAAATCGAAAACCTCATAATCATGTCGAAGTAGCTTTTACCAATGCTTGCGTGTATGTCGGAAATTATCCTACGGGAACGTATAACCAGAATGAAAAGTATCTTATGTTACATCCAGGTTATAAACTGTGTTTCAAATTTCATACAAATCCGTGCTGCCGTTTTTGCGTAATCGAGTAGGTAAGAAATATCCGAACATACAATCGTTTACATTTATAATATTAGTATGATGCAGTACAATTTTGACCTACCTAAAAAAATGACTAATTTTACGTTATTTAGATTTTTTTAAAGACTTGACTTGACTGTTCCGTGTGGTGCCGGACGTAAAGAATCCCATCCCACCATCCCATTTCTTCCAGAGGGTGTCGTAGAAGGCGACTAAGGGACTTTACTAGAGAATGGGCAGCAGCGATCTCTATGAATTCTACCATCATACTGCGATCGCAACCCGCCTGTCTAGCGTGGTGATGATGGCAAATCCCCCCAATTGAGGGAGGCCTAAGTCCAGCAGTGGACGTCTTTCGGCTAAAATGATGATGATGATGAAAGACTTGTGATGGGTTCTTTGTTGTGATTTGGAATTTTTTCTGATTTTAAAATCGTATTTAGATACTGATATTTCCTGGTAGGTGGATGTCGACTTACTTGTTGTAACATTACAGCAAATAAATGGATGTAACGCCGAGGTACGAGATTGTGGAAAATTGTTTAATGAATCATGAGCTTGATTATTGTATTGTTATTGGAAGTCTTAGTGGGCGGTCTGACCGAAGCCGACTATGTCGGAGGGTATCTCGCAAGTCAACTATGCAAAAACACCGTTTTTTTTGAAATGTCAGTTGCTAGGTTTTAAAATTGCACAGCCGACTTGGTATTCGATACATAGGGCTTCCGGGAAGATGGCGATCAATCGACTCAAGTCAAGAAACCTAATAAATATCCAGTAGACAACAACTTTTTTCTAAATGTTGCTTTGCACATGAACATTTTTTTTTGTAGTTTAGGGCGATTCTTTTACAAATAGTATCGTTATTTATGGAATGCAGGTACCATTGCTAGAAAAAAGGATATTTCCACTTATAAATGAAGTCAAACTGTAAAATCTTTAGAACGAACTGAAAAGACACATCAAGGAAATAAATGGCAGTCATTTGTAACCACTGTCTGTATAAAACTTGCTGTCGGTCTTAAATCTTTTCGTTTTAAGACATCTATTTAAGCTCAACAGTTTCGAGAACATAAAGTATTTCAAATATCGCCGTCGTTTGAGGTAACAAATAAAACAAGCTTACTCAATAAGATTCCAAAGGGAACCGGCTGACTGGATTTATTCGACGGAAATTTTAGAAGCTATCATCGCACGAAGTCGTGTGAGCGCTGAAGCATAAAAGACGGATTTTACGATTGCGCCTGTGCAAATAACGCATTTTGTGAAAATATTATTCGGTTTCACGCCGCGACACCAGGTTATTAAGCGTAACACACATACGCGTAACGAAATCGCGCGAACTCTCACGAGCCACCTCGTGCGAAATCGCGCGATTTCGTTTCGTACAACCCGACACGCAACGATGACGCGGCAGCGTTGCGTGATATCGCCTCAACATTTTATACCAATACAATTATTTTTATTGGCCAAATTCTCTTTTTTATATTTTGCGAAAGCTGGCTTCGTTCCAACAGAAAAGGTACGGAAACATAGGGATCAAAACCCAAAATGCCAACAACAGTAAAAGCTTTCTCGTGTTTATCGTACAATATCTGTATTGAATGAACTGTGACCAAAGCAGAACTTTATCTATTGTTGTTGAATTCACATTATAACAAACTGTTTGGCAAGAAAGTACCTATTGGTTAGTCTTCTTGCCAAGTCTGTATCATAATCTGAAATAGTATGTGATTACGCCTTCGAATTGTAGGTGCAATGAAAAAGTGTGCATTGCCCTTTACAATATCTTTACGATGATTCTAGTTTATCGCCTTGGCAATGTGCCTGTGGAGATATAAACTCTAAATTTCGGTCTAATGACTTTTCTCACGGTGTTAAGCTGACTAACAAAAATATATGAATATTTAAGATACTTAATGCAAAATTGATTACGTAAGCATTATGTTCTTTTGTGAATGAACCAGCATTGGAATTTTTTTAAAGAAGCGAAAGAGTAAACAATGCTTTGACCATAAAGCTACGTACGCACATGCACTGACAGGTGGCTCACTTATTGCCTAGAGCCTAGCTAGTCACCTTGCAAGTAGCAAAGTGAAACGAACGTTCTAGCCAGAATTCTCACTACGGCCACATTGCGCTGCTGGCGCCTTCCCTAGTCGCCTAGCGCCAAGGATCTAGGCGCTAAGCAAGCCAGTCAGTGCATACGTAGCCCACATTTTCTTATGCCCTGGTTGGAGGTCTTAATTTATTGAGGCAGTCACAGGCAAGTCTGGCAAGCCGACAACTTCCTAGGTTGATCTGCAAGATATCATGATTTACAAAGCAAAAATCATTTTCTTATATACTAATATTGTAAAGAGGAAAGATTTGATTGCTTGTTTGTTTGTTTGACAAAGGCTATATTTTATCCCCGTATTCCGAGGAACTACGCGGGTAAAACCGCAGAGTTCTGCTAGTCATATATAATATATATAATAATACCTTTACTAATATTATTTATTTAAATAACATGGGAGACTTACAGCTAAATCAAACAGATCAAGGACAGTATATTAGACAGAAAGCCAATTACAGAGGAATTATAAAGAGGAAAGATTAGATTGTTTGTTTGCATTGAATAGGCTCCGAAACTACTGAACCGATTTCAAAAATTCTTTCACTGTTGGGAAGCGGCACTATCCCCGGGTGACAGGTTATATTTTATCCCCGTATTCCCACGGAAACGGGAACTACGCGGGTGAAACCGCGGAGCGCTGCTAGTGTTTAATAAAGTAAAAACTTCGGTTAAACTCTTTGTTCGATTTAAGCAGATTTTTATCAGTCGCGTTCAAGCGAGTATAAAATGTATCACTTTGTTTATTTTTATCCCTAAAGCGATACGCCATATATTTTGGAGTACGTAATCGTTAACATCAGGTCTCTGGTGGCAGTTTGTCATAAAAAAATATGCCAGGGTTAAAACGACTCTAAGTTTTTTCACAAAAACACTCACTATCTTTAATATGGTGCTAAAGGAAAGACAGATGCTAACAGTTGGAAATAGTTATGTAGAAAACTAGCCCCGATTATTCTTTTTATATGAAAGAGAAATAATAATTGGAAGTCCGGGGCATCCCTCTGTTACCAATTTATTCACTATAATATTTTTCGTCTCGTTGTTTCTACATTTTGAACATTGGGTAAAGCCCAATTAGACATTTGCAGGTTGATGTCAAATACAAAAAAAAAAAACGTTAGCAAAAATTTCCAAACCATGGAAAAAAAATAACCGAACTTATTTCGGATTGAGCTGAAAACGCAAGGGTGATCTTTAGCCTTCTAGTAGGTACCATGATTATATATTATTATATTTTCAACCTACCATTCAATTACAGGTTTTCAAAAAGTAAATAGCACGGCTTTGTGCTCCGAATCACATTATAGCTCTAGATTACAAAGCTTAAAGTCAAGTCTCGTAAAAACCCTAAGATTTATAGGTCCCTAGCGGCAAACTCAATAGCTTTTATTAGATTTAAGCGATGCTCACACGTAAAATATTATGACAAATTGACCTTACTGGAGAAAAATTGTACCGAACTTCGTAAACAAATTACTTTGTTATGAAGAATGTTCTTAAGAACATTTATACAATAGGGTATTTTCCAATTTAATAAAAACTGTTTTAATTTGAAGATTGGAACGATATATTTAACAGAAAAATAAAAATAAATTAATTGAAATCCATTTTCTCAATTAAAAACGATTAAAATCAAATTTCGTTTTCGTTGTTTTGAATTTACCGCCAAAACGCTCCTTACGATGACTTTTTATCACGTGACATCGTGACGCCAGGTTTGCGTAAACGGCATCGGTACAAATACTTAGTTTGGCGCAGTTTTAGAAGTATTTGTGCACAGAGGCACCGTACGCCAGTAATTCCACTTTCTATACATTAAAAATCTTGTTAATTAATAACTCGACATTCACTTGTTTATTTACTAACTACTTTGGTTTACACAAAGTTGACGTCACGTGATAAAAAGTCATCGTAAGAAGCATTTCGGCGGTAAATTCAAAACAACGAAAAGTAAATTTGATTTAAATCGTTTTTAACTGAGAAAATGGATAAAAATAAATTTACTTTTATTTGTCTGTTACATATTTCGTCCCAGTCTTCAATTTAGAATACTTTTCAATAAATTGGAAAATACCCTATTGTTACATTTGGAAAGAGAGCCCTTTCTAACTACTATTCGCTCTATACCGATGATAGCCTGTCCTCAGTACTAGATGTGTAGTCTGATTGGGTATAAACCCGTCGCCAGTATAATAAATAACTACGACTGGAGTGGGTTATCGGTAGGCATATGCAGTAATGGGTAAGGATCTCACATCGCAACACGACACACGACGGGGATCTCACATCGCAACACGACACACGACAGGGATCTCACATCGCAACGCGACACACGACGGAGATCGGGAAAAGGAGCCATAACGCCCCGCGCGGAAACGGACTATGAGAGTGACAGAAGAGAGTGACACCTGTGTCTGCGCGCACACTTGTTCACTATAATATCTCCCATGCCGACTGGGCTGGTCTCCGCTAAGATTGGTTGCCATGGCCGAAATTAGGTCTGGAGGACTATTTCTATATTTATGTTTCCGTAGGTACTACGTGTAGGTACTGTATCACCCAATAGTTACACAAGTAAAAAAAATCTTACATTTATTACTAAGAAAATGCAAAAAAATCTAAAATATAAAGAACTTTCTAAATTAACTATTTTTTTTTTTAATCCTATGATGTTAAACTTATTTTGAACTGCGCTAGTAAGAACCCCTCATTTAATTGAAGGTGGAAGCCTCCTCAGAGAGCAGTGGTGGCCCAGTAGTAACGGCCCCGACTTACGACTTGTAGGTCGTGGGTTTAAACCCAGGCAGGCCGTTTTGTGTAAATAATTTCATTACCACTGCTCTTAAAATGATGAAGGAAAATACCGTGAGGAAACTGGCATGTTTTTAAATTTGAAGACATGTGACTTCTACCAACCCGCACTGACCCTGTGTGGTAGATTACATCCCACACCATCTCGATAGAATTCATCATCATCGTCATCATCATGCTCCCACTGCTGGGACACAGGCCTCCTCTCTGCGAGAGGGATTGGGCCGTAATCCACCACGCGGGCCCAGAGCGGGTTGGTAGATGTCACATGTCTTCAAATTTTTAGTTCTAGGACATGCCGGTTTCTTCACGATGTTTTCCTTCACCGTTTTGAGAACAGTGGTAATGAAATAATTTAGTAAAGTAAAGCGCCTGTCTGGGTTCGAACCTACGACCTACAACTCGTAAGTCGTGGCCGATACCACTTAGCCACCACTGCTCTCTCTCTCTCGATATAATTAGATAAGCTAATTATGCTAAAGCCTCCTCCTGAGTATTTAAAACCTGTATTATGTATCCACAATAAAGATATTGAATTGAATTGAATACAGTGGAATAGTTATAACAATGCTTCTATTTGCAATCAAATAGCTTTCAATGACATGTTCACGTTCATGTAACACGTTTCATTGCACGAAATTATTACAGGTCAGTCGGCCCACTAATCTCTAAATTAATTTACCCTGAAGCTGTAGCAATACTAATTACACTAGCAACGCCGTAATGCCCCATTTAGCAGTAAGTGTTGAGGTAAGGATAGCTTCAACGGAGTGACGTAGGATGTGTCTAATGTACGATGTAATGTTACGTTACGACTCGGAAATATATTTCAGGTATAATTGTAAGGAAAATTGTCTTTTATCAGCGTTTGTTCTTTTGGATAATCAACCTCTCGAACTGACATACTAATTAATAAAACAATAATGAAATACAATTAATAAAATTGTTTCTTAGTAAAAACTTTTTCCAAAAAAAAGAACAACCGACTTCCAAAAAAACACTAAAAAGTGAAAAATAACTTTAATTTCGGAAGTCGGTGACTTTGGATATGTATTTTAATTTTTTGTCACCACCAGGTTAAAAACAAAGTTCCCACTGCGTCAGTCTGTCTATCAGTTCGTGATAAACTCAAAAACGACTGGACAGATTTTCAGGCGTTTTTTACCAATAGACCGTGTGGTTAATGAAGAAGGTTTGGGTGTATAATTTGTTAAGGTTTTGTGTGAATTGGTTGAAATAGGACGATATATTGAAGATGTCCGAAAAAATCATACTGACTGTCATATCTGGCGTGCACCGCGTATGCATGAAAACAATGCACTACGGATTTATCCTGGTAGTACGTTCCTGTGGGAAAATTTCCAACCACCACGCGGGTGAAGCCGCCGGCAAAAGCTAGTAATAAATAAAATTTAATATTTGTACACCATTTAATTTTGTAATGGTAGCATACATTGTATTCTAGAAAATTAATGACTTTAATTGGATTTTTTGTGAGCTAGTTTCTACATAGAAAAAGATTAAACAAATTGGTCGAAATGGCGCATAGAGTAACTATGTCAGTGAAAGTTTTTGCAGGGATTCCGACCATTCGATAACCAACCAGATTAATCTTGAAATAACGCATGAATCCATGTTTTAATAATGGCTTAGACAATAAATTCCACGTTCGATATTTCGGAGTCTTTGTATTGCTCCAGAGAACACAATTTAAATTGTTTTGTCCTGAAAATACTTAAAGCAATAAGTCTGCCCCTGTAGGTACATTCATTTCTGAAAGGATAAATAAATATTTAGGTCTAAATCTAGTGTTTTAGCCCCAGAATTTTCAGTAAATTCAATAATAGTTGTATAAATTTTCACCAACAAAAGGGGCTGAAAGTTGATAATAAATTATCAACAAACAGGGTAAAGTTTTTTTTTTGCTAAGCGACGAAAACTGTCTCCGCTGTGGTCTAGAACCAAGTTCTCATACGAATTAATGGTTACAGTTGGGTGGGAAATCATCAAATAACTTCTCCCGCTCTGGGTGGACCAGGAGGGCGTGTCAGACTTTTACTGACAAAAAACCCACCCGTGTTCCCTCAGTAGCCTGTATGCCAGGGGCTGTGGTGTCTCTTTCGAACAAACCGGCACCCCTGGTAGGCATCGGCCTTTGCGAGCCCCATCAGATTGTGCTGACATCTCTTTGAGGCGCGCGTGGAACACAACGCGCCGTCGACCTGGGCTTGGACTGCCACCCTGTAAAGAACAGGGAATTATTTTAGATTCAAAATTGCAATGGGGTGCTCACATTAGAGCTCTTTCAAGTAGATTAAGCTCAGCTGCTTACGCAGTAAGAAAGATAAGGCAGTTGACTGATGTAGCCACAGCTAAGTTAGTTTACTTTGCTTATTTTCACAGTATTATGTCTTATGGCGTTCTGTTGTGGGGATCGGCAGCTGACGTAGATTCAATTTTCATTTCACAAAAAAGGGCAATCCGCGAAATCTATAAAATGGGGCCTCGCGAGTCTCTTAAAAACTCACCCGATTCGCGCCGGCGTCCCCCAGGGCGCCGTGCTGTCCCCTCTCATATTCACGCTGTTCACTAGCGATATCCCCAAAAGTAGAAAGGCACAGTTGGCACTGTTCGCAGACGACACAGCCATCTACCACTCTGGGCGTAGTCATAAAGCGATAGCCTCCTCCCTCCAAACCGCAGTCAACGTACTTGGCGCGTGGTTTAGGAAATGGCGAATTGAACTAGATCCGGACAAAAGTCAGGCGGTTCTCTTTTCGAAACCGCGAAACAACCCCGACCCCGGCCCATCTCCATATTCGGCAAGCCGATCCCTTGGGAAAAGCGAGCCAAATATCTTCGAGTGATTCTAGATCAGCACCTCTCCTTCTCTGAGCATATCAAGAAGGCGCGCTCACGCGCCGCCTTCGCTCTCGGAAGGCTGCACTCTGTTCTGAACGCACGTAGCAAATTGTCACTCAAGTGCAAATTGCGTATTTACACGGCGTGCATAAGGCCCATCGTGACGTATGCATGTGCAGTCTTTGCACACACGCACCCCCGACACATCCATAGGATGCAGACCCTCCAAAACCGTTTCCTTCGCCAAGCCACAGGCTCCCCATGGTTCGTTCGGAACGAGATCCTCCATCTCGATCTGAAAATGCCCACTATTGCTCAATTTCTGAAACGCAACTCGAAGCGTTTCTTCGTTAAAGCCGAGTTACGCAATACGCAATCCCTTGATTTTGAAGGCCGCTAGCTATGTCCCCAGTAGAATCAGTAGAATCCGCCGGCCGAGACATGTCCTTTCCGACCCAGACGACCCCATCACTGTTCTGCAAGAAAAGAATAGGGCCACCAGTACAGCACAAAAATACAAACGACCGTCCTACCGACCTCGCCGCCGAGGTCCTCGCGCCCCGCGAAGACCCCCCGAGTAACGATCACACCCCCGACCGTCCCTTGCTCGTTGATGCGCCAGCCCGCGCCTATTTATATGAAATAAAAATATTTTGATTTTAATTTTTGCTTTTGAACATTCTGTCAATGTATCACTTTCAAGTACCATACCACCTGCCGCTTATTTCTGCTGTGTTATAAGGCAAATAGAAAAACTCTTCTTCTTTTAAATTCTATAAGAAGTGCCTGTAGATATTAATACGGATATCAAAATCCATCACACGTTTTCATATGTTTCACGACTTTACAAAATTTCTCCAAGATACAGCAGAAGAACTAATAAAAAAGTATACATTTTTTTATTCAAGCCGCGTTCCCAATAAAAATATGAAAACCAAAACAAAGGTCACCACTGAGGCCAGACACGCTGTCGCCAAATGTGGCATTAAGTTTGGCCGAACCGAGGATATTATCGCAGGAATATAATGGAACTTATTTTGTAGCAGTTTTTATTGTGTATCGTAGATTTATTGGTGGTAGGAGAAAATTAAATGTAGGATAAGCTGTGCTATTAAATTGTAAATATTTTAAATATTTGGTGAACTTTGTGAAATTGGACGGGTTATCTGTCTTACCAAGAGGTATCGTCTTACCCAGTAACTAGTTTGTGAAAGTCAGATAGGCAGTCATTACATGTAAAATACTAGTATTTAGCTGTATCCAGTTAGACTGGAAGCTGACCCCCAGAATAGTTGGGAAAAGACTAAGCTAGATCATGATGATGATTTGCCTTTAGGTAAATCTATTTAAGTAATATGCCAAAGTGTTCTAAAATTTATAACGATTGTGAAGAAAATCTAAAATGACTTCTAGAAAATGTCTCTGGTATGTAAAGAAAGATACTCGTATTTTCTTAACACATAAAAACAGCATTATAATCCACCGCCCTTACTCTTCCGTTAGTAATAAAACAGAGCTACTAAAAGTAAGTGGACCCCGCTGTGTACCCGAGATCTTTCCAACATGTTATGGTCACATACACTACAAAATTAAGGAGGTAATTCCACTTACAGCATCAATTTGAACGGCACCTAAGCTCTTCCACTCTCAAAGGCACCGAAACAAATTTTTTCATAAGTGCGGTTCCGTGGAGCAGTTTAAAAATGTTATTTCAATTGTACGAACGGCACCTACCTACGTTAAAGAAGTTGACTAGAAACAAATAGTACTCGACGTTTAGTTTCAATAATTTATTAAAACCACATCAGATACCCATATTCAGGTATCTCTCGTCTAAAGAGCTTTTACTTATTTAACTTAATGAGTATAACGAAGTATCAATAGAAGTTAGGTAGACTGTCATTTACTCTTGGTAAGGTCAGAAATTCCTTTGATCGTAGATAGACGTGAGTAATCAGACGACTATTTTCACGTCAGCTGGTTTGAAGGGCTTGAATTGAAAGTAGAACCTAACATTATTTGTAAGAAATTCCTTTTTGGTGAGAATGTGACTAAAGAGAACTCATTGCTACTGATACCTTGAATCGAAGAATCACGATGTTTGTATAGGTAATATGTATATGTATGTTTATATAATACATCCTTTTTTACGATCTGGTAAAAAGCTGCTGCTTAACTGTGGAAACTATAATGTACACTACTCTCTTGAGTAGTCTAGGGAACAAGGGTATTCATGGTAATTATTAAAAATGTTACACTGTTTGTCTATGTAACTTATAGATAGAAAATGATATTTACAAAAAAAAAAAGATTATGGACAGTATTTTCTAAAGTTATTACGTTTCAAAACGCTGTATGCTGCGACCAAGTGAATATTTTGTTCTTTATTCCAAATAGCTCTTGTAGCGATTTCAACCAATTTTTTTTTTTGTGGCCAGTACTACCTCTTGAGGTTTTTTTGTAAATAATTTGACATAGTTGGTTCCCTAGACTTCACTACCCAAGTGTAAGCTAAACTGGGTGTAAGGGGAACGCTTCCGAATCCAGAACGTAGGTTATATACAACCTAAATGCAAAGAGATACCCATAAACCTTTCGCCTTCGATTGTTTGTTAGCTTAGCTTGTTTTGCATCAATTTAAAACATTTGACGCTTCTTTAATGTTTTTACTTATTTTATTTTGGCTGCCTTTTAACAAAGGATTCACAAAACCTAAAGTCGCCGCCTGGACTTGGGGTCGTTTTTAAATGTGTTTAATCTCATATAATGGTTCATTTAACTGTTCTCACAGCATTTTGTACAAAAAAATGCATCAAAATTAGGGAAAAAAAAAAGGTTTTTTGATGGTACTGTTTCGAGAATCACAAGCCCTACGAGTACCACCTGTCTTCGTTTTAGGAAGCGTTACCCTTACACCCTGTATAATTTTAATAGTTTTTCAGAAAGGAATTCTTTGATTTATGTATTTTAACAATAACCTCGAGAAGGTTATTAAAATTACTATCCTTTCATCTTGTTGAATAACAGCTAAAATAATAGGCAAATTGAAATTGTTACCCCCATATAGGTACGTGTTTATATGGGAACAAATATTTTCGTCTTTAGTCTATATTTTGCCTTTTTCACTGTTTAAAAACATTCCAGTTGTCATGCCTTAGCAGTTTTTATGTGAAAACATCACAAACATTGTGACCTTACAAATACTCTTAATGAAGGTTCTTTTTTTATTATGTTTTTCTACTTTGGCACTAGGAGTCGAGATCTTTGTATTTACAGTTCGAGCTCTGAGAGCTAATAAAGTTGCCGAGCCAAGATTTCAATTTGAGCTCATAAGTATTTAGATGTTTTTAGTGCTAAAGGAAGGACAGCAATCAGTTCATAATGTTTTGTAGCTTTTCTTTCATTTGAAATGTCAAATGTTTCTTAAAAGTTATACTAACTATAGGTAGGTATAGTTTTTAATTGGATCAGCTTGCTTTGTTTTATCATTATAAAAATTGAATTGAACGTGATTTTATTGTAATATATTAACTTATTACCAGCCTGGAGTGGATTTGTGCCCAGTTGTGGCTCTCTACCATGGGACTCAACCATAACAGACTGCCGAAATATTGGTGTAGTTTATGTATAGCCCCACTGCTTTTTTTGGGTGGGAAATCATCAAATGACTTCTCTCGCACCGGGTGGAGCAGGTCAGACTTTTACTGACTAAAACCAACCCGTGTTCCCTCAGTTGCTCGTGTGCCAGGGGCGACGGTATCTCTTTCGAACAACCCGCACCCCTGGCAGGCATCGGCTCTTGCGGACCCCATGGTCACCCTGCGACGGGTCAGCACAGTAGCCCCGCCACCCACCACTTTTCGGCCGCAGGGGATAGCGAGAGCGGTCAACGCTATACCGACACTCCTCTTCCCCTGTGGCCCCACCGCGTCCGCCATGAAACGGTGGCGGCCCCGTTCAGGCCACGGAAGGGAAGAGTGCTACTCAAAAGTACCGGCACTCCTCCTTCGCCGCAGCCTGTAGCCCTCAGCCGCGATGCCGCCCATTCGACAACGCGACCTCAGTTGTGGTGCACCTCACCACAACCTACTTTTTTTGGCCACTACGTCGTCGGCTTTGAGGCAAAAGCCCTGACGAGCGGCCCCACCTTGGGGCTCCTCTTCGCTTCACCGTGGTTGGGAGACCACGGCTACTGAGCCCCCCCGCAACGACAATGCGGGAACCCACACGGGAGGGTAGGACAACTGCTTAACCCTTTCGTTAATACAGATGTGATGTTAGGTCATGTTTTTTTTTTTTTTTTTTTTTTTTTTTTTTTTTTTTTTTTTTTTTTTTTTTGGGTGGGAAATCATCAAATGACTTCTCCTGCTGAGTAGAGCAGGAGGGCGTGTCAGACTTTTACTGACTAAAACCCACCCGTGTTCCCTCAGTAGCCCGTATGCCAGGGGCCGTGGTATCTCTTTCGAACAAACCCGCACCCCTGGCAGGCATCGGCCCTTGCGGACCCCACCTGTGGTTGCTGACATCTTTGACGGCGCGCGTGAGGAACACAACGCGCCGTCCCGTCTACCACTTTTCGGCCGCAGAGGATAGGGAGAGCGGCTGACGCTATACCGACACTCCTCTTCCCCTGCGGCCCCACCGCGTCCGCCATCAAACGGTGGCGGCCCCGTCCAGGCCACGGAAGGGAAGAGCGCTGCTCAGAAGCACCGGCACTCCCCCTCTACCGCAGCCTGTAACCCTCAGCCGCGATGCCTCCCATTCGACATCGCGGCCCACCTCAGTTGCGGTGCACCTCACCGCAACCTACTTTTTGGCCGCTACGTCGTCGGCTTTGAGGCAAAAGCCCTGACGAGCGGCCCCACCGTTGGGTTCCTCTTGGCTTCACCGTGGATGGGAGACCACGGTTACTAAGCCCCCCCGCAACGACAATGCGGGAACCCACTCGGGGGGGATGTTAGGTCATGTGTAATCTGTATTAGTGTAATGAAAAATGTGATCAGTCCGCTTGTCTATTACTACAATTTATCTAGTAAATTGAATGTGTTCTACCTTCCAGCGGCTCTTTCAAGTCATCCATTCAATCTATAAAAAGGTCCATGTTTATAGACAGACCTTCACGGACTGATGTGTTGTAGATACAAAAAGAAGTACTCACTATTTTATAGGCGTTGCTTCTCCATCAGATGGATCAATCTACTTAGCATTAACTTCCTAATATATCTCGTCTCTTGAACAAAAACAAATTTATGGGCGCTAGTAAAATTTCGCTTCTGGATCCCTTTTCCTTTATTGGTATAAGGGTGTGTACAACTTCGTACACTGTTTGGATAGTGTTAAGACTACAGAATTATGTATTAGAGTGAATTTCAACAACTATGATTTGTTACCTAAGTTCGGTGGAAAATTTTGTTTTTCCTGTTTTTTTAATAATCCAAGATGTTGTTAAGCAAGAAATACGTATTCAGGTACATAAAATGGGAGATAGTTCCTGTAAGCTTCTGATATATTGTCGACACCAGAATTAGTAGGACACCAAAATTCACATATAACACCAAAATTTGATCATCATTGATTAGAGTGTTATTTCTTGCAGTTGTTGTGATTATTCACCATGTCATAAATATTTTTTTTTCAATGTTCTAAAGTACGAAAATTGTAAACAATTATATTTTAGGAGTAAACTTATTATCAATATAGTATGAAGCGATAAAAGGCACTTCACCCTTGACACAAGACTCTATTTCCTGCAGGAAATTGACAGAGCACTCGCCACCAATCTGAGGAAAAGTTCCGATTGGAAAAATATATCTCAGGGAAAAGATTCCAAAGACGTGTCTTGTCACGCACGCTCCACATATGACCTTTTATTATTCCTCTCTTTAAACTGCGGCGAAGAATTATTGCTATAACAAAATGTTTTAAAGTAACATCGCGTGAGACTCCTTAGGGAGCTTCACAAATTACTTCCAACAGAGTAGGTATTTGACTTCAATTAGATTCTGTATATTAAAGCCGTTTCTTTTTTGCATTTAGAAAAACTTAAACCATTTGAAATATTACTCGGCTTTTAGAGTACAAAGACAAATTCTCAGTATTACCTTGGAAGCTAAGAAATGTAACTGATTTAAACATTTAATAACTTGATTTAAGCAATTATACTACGCCAGACCTCATTATTTAGACATTCTAAGACATAATGACATGATAATGAGTACTCCCTACAATAGCATTTCTCAATCTTCTGTACAAAGAAAATGTTTGTACCAGAATTTTGACAGAATTTAAATCAGATTTTCTTATTGGTTTCAGATGAAATATGAAGAGAAGACAAGAACTGGAAGAAAGCAACACCAGCACTAGTATGGTGGCATACCATAAAACCACAGTCCCAAGATAAAAAGATGTCAAGTTCTTCATAATATGCTAAATAAGAACAAAATCCAAGAAAGTCTGAAGACAGTGTGCATCATAAGATCTAAATGCCTTATTTAAGAGGAAAGTGCGCTGCCGACAGGCGCCGACTATGTTTGACTCGACCAAAGGCGCACTACTCGTAGCGCCATCTTTATCCAACAGTTCCTGTTGGCTGAACGGCAAAGGCTGGCCTTCCACATTCCCTGCACCAGCTGATATTTTAAAAGCATTCTTCATATTTGCACTATCTATGTCAATTGTTTTTGGCAACTTGGTTCTCATCTGCGTTCTTAATAATAGGAGGTATATCAAGTATATTGATAATCAGGTATGTTTTTGTATATTCATTATATACGTCAGTGTTTGCTTTGCCAATATTATCTCCCTTGCAATTGTTTTAACCATGCCGTTTTATATTAAAACCATTTTATGACATCTTTTTAACTCAATAGTAAACCCGTTTAACTTTCCACAATGGGCAATTGCCATTTGTAAATTTAGTATTTCAGCAGTGGCTATATTTATATAGATCATTTTCAGTAAAGCATCCTCTCAATTTTCAAACCACCAATTATAATAAAACCTTGCTTGTGTCTGAATAATTGCTTGTCAGATAATAACAATGTGAGGCTGCTGAATAATGGTAGAATATAACTAGGTTCTACCAAAGTTATTTGGCATCATAAGACATCTTTCTTGGTCATTAATTCACAATGATAGTTCTCAACGAAAGTAATTTATATGGTGCCATATTTTACAGCCGAGATACTTACTGACCTCGCTCGCACTCAACGATTTATTCACGGGAATCTTGATCGCGCCAGTGGCTCTCCTCCCGGCTTTGTATAAGTGTTGGCCATACGGAGAGATATTCTGTCAAATACAGGTAAGTTCGTTTTGCAATAAAGTAACTTTGATTGTTCTATGGTTAAGTTCGTTCCAGTTATAGAATATTTGGATGATTCCATTATTTCTGTGTTCAACTCTGGTAAACTAACTTAAGTCTTAAAATACTATAGAAAAGTTCACTTGCACTCCAGCTGAGTACACTAAAATTAGTTTGCCATCAAAATTTCAGAAGAGTTACTTAATTTAGTTAGAGCTAGGCGGAGTTACGAGGTCCTTGCAAACTTTGTTTAAACAAGAGATGAAGAGAAAATGAGTAAAGTTACCTCGAAAGAAAAAAGTTTGTAATTCGCAAAGCAAAGTTAAATGGTAATCGGATGTCAAGAATAAATTCGTATAATAAACATAACTGCTAATGCTTGATGTTAATTTTGAAAGACGAAATATTTTGTTTTCGAACAAAATTCGGATTGAATAAAATAATCTACACAACAAAAGGGATCAAGCCGTTTACTAAAGAAAAACATCTGAAGGCCTTTTATAGTTACAAGATCAACTTTATAAAATGGTTATTGTTGACGTTCCGGAGAAGCGGCGATCCGTGAACAATAAAATCGCTAAAACTTCTATGAAAGCACATAATGCGGTATCAGCTAATGGTTTATAGTGACCTAGCACAAAGTAGGGATGAAGTTTAAGCTTTGTAAGTTACGCCCGACGCCTGCTGACTCGTTATTCCTTTTAAGAAGTGACCCTTTTGTTTCGTAGATCAAGGCTATTTAGATGCCCAGCAATGTTTCCTTATCTTTGACGTGACCTGTTTCTGAATTTATTTTACTAAAACCTGTTTGTTTATTTCAGGCTCTTCTTCGTGGAGCCGTGAGTCAACAAAGTGCGGTTATACTGGTCTGCATGGCTATTGACAGATATATGTACTTGTTGCATCCGGACACCTATCATAAACACTCGAGTAAAAAGGTGAATAGGCGACTGTTTCACTATTGGATTTTATTTTGCTAATCGTTTCTTTCCTCTCAATTTCTGCTGTGAGATACATAAATATTTCGTTTTTTATTGGTTCAACACTTAGAAAGCTCCACAGTTCGCAAGCGTTCTTTATCCGTATCTTTGACAACCATACCACGGAAAGTACATTTTTATGGAAGTAAGTCCCAGTAAAAATGTAGTAGAAAATTATTAGCTTATCTAAAATTAAAATCACTTCACGTAAAAAGTTAAGCGTTTAAATATTTGATATATTCTACGAACTTGTGAGTCCTTTAAAGAGCTTTATTTGGGGACATATACACTCCTATCTTTCTCAGAAATCTCTCTTTGAGCGGCTTAGGAAGTTGCTCAAAGTATCGAGACTAAACTTACTTAGGTGCAAAGGGCAGTTCAGTACGTGATTAAAATGAACTTTTTCGTGCTTCAAAATAAGATGTTTTGTATAATTTATTAGGTTTATGCTGAAACTTTTAGTCTTATATTTGAATTCAGTTAAAGCTGACTTTTAAAAGATTTAGGAATTCAAATTGTTTTTGAGACCTTCTTAGTTTTAAAAGGATATACCCATACATACAAAGATAAAACTTAAACTGTTTTTGTGTGAGACTACAAGGTCTGTCCTGACAGCTAATAATATAATATACATATATATCTATAAATTATATGGATTATTATTCATAATGTTGACGTAAACTAACTCACTAGACTGTATAAAATATACTGACAATACCATTTATAAGGTTGAAAAGAATGGTATTATTGAATTACTTATTTCACGAACTTGTTTTCGGGCTAGAAACTAATATTTTATAATTTAGGAATTTGAAATTATGCTTAGGATGTATATGATTTTATTTCTGTAAGTAGGTTTGTACAAATACTTTTACACGTCAATCATATTTTAAAAACTAGATAAGACCGGCGTTTCCCTTCCGACTACTCTGCGAAGAAAGGGCGAAACAAAGTCAGAGGTTACAGTCTTCTTTAAATGTTTATTTTAAATTTAGATTAGTTTTCACCGATACTTTATGTTCCTTTAAATATATTTTTCTTACACAGGGTTGCGTCCTAGTAATAAGTATCACTTGGATTCTATCAGTTTCACTGTTTGCTATCATGGTACTACCAAGATCTGGATATTACTTCAACTCAACCGGACTCATGGCTTGCGATGTTTTCCATAGCAGAGTGGCTTTCAGGTAAGTGTGACTTACTTAAGTGGAAAATAAATATTTTTCTTTCACTATGATTTCGTGTTTCTACTACATCAATTAAAATAAAAACCATTCGCATAAGTTAAAGATAATTATGTGACAAGCGAGAGATCAAGAGTACGTAGTACAATATACGTCAGTATTATAGCAGTTTATGAACTACATCAAATTTGACCCCTAAGTTATTTTACTATTGGACCGTTAACATTTAAAAAAGTGAACCTTCTTTTCTGTACCAGGATCCTGTCATGCTGTGCTTACTACTTTCCTACAACTATGGCTCTGATGTACTGTTATGGCTCTGGGTTTCACGTCAGCAAAAATAGAGGAAAATTTGATCCAGAACCACTGCGGCCCAACGGAGTTCCTGTCGCTTGTGCGAAAACGTCGCATAGTGAACATGAAGTAGTGGTAAGATATTCTTTAATCTGGAATGTATTCATTAATAACAGTTCAAGCTTCTACCGTTGCAGCTCATCAAACTCGATCTTTAGCCAATCTTAACAAACCCTATCGATTTCATCGAGCTTTTACCAGTTACTTTAAAAGATTGTCGTTTCATCGCAGTCTTTCTTGATCTAACTTCAAAGTTTATCCATTTTCACCAATGCAAAATATTCATAATTGTACTCGTATTATTTGCTAATACTATTCATGAAATTACTACTGTAAACAATTTCCATAATGATTACATTAAATATTTGTTTCGCTAAACAGGTCACGTAGGTAGCGTACCTATTCATAATTTACGAGAATATCTTGTTTTGCTTATCCGCAATATATTTCCATCCTAAGATATAAAAAAAAAATACAATAAGCATTCATTACACAGATAAAGTTACTTTTATAAATCAAGATGATAAATAAAATCTCGCTCACGGCCGTAATCGTATCAAGAAGAATTAAATTATCCCGTGTGCTTCCTTCCCTATCTTTTTTTAAACTTCGTTACCGATATTCTCGAGTTATGATATATATTGTCTTTTCTTTTAAGTAAGGTTGTCGCTTTCCCAGTTTCATTGACTTAAGTGCCACGTTCCCGCTGAGATTGTATTAGATCGAGTGAAACATTAGTCTAGAATTACGACCCTGCTTTATAAATCGAGATTGTTGTGAAGATTGGATTAGTTATCTCTCTCTTTTAGTCGTAAACGTGAAGTAAGTTATTCAATTTCAGATTTACAGACTGCGATGGGAAATGTTGAAATGTTAGCTTTATGAATTTGGTGGTATGGTATACCTGTGATGGAGTCTTTGTAAAATAAATAACGCACTTGTATAATACCGTAAGAGTAGTTCTGAACTGCTTCCGATCCGAAATCAAAAAAGGTCAGTCCAAAGAAGCCATACTACTAATTGTACGAAAGGTTGCGCACTAGGTCCAAACTCTGTGTGTCCTAATTTAGAATATTCCAAATTCGGATTGAACTCGGATTTTGAATTTGGGCTTGGATCGGGTGCAATGCAGAACCACTCTTAAGATCATGTGGCAAACGGCAAATTGAATCAACAATAAAAGTTGTACCGTCTAAACTGTTGTTTAGATGATGAAGTCATTTGTTGCTTAAATTTTGTTGTACACCACAGGCAAGAAACTTGTATCGTGTATGTCGAGCCTTACGTGGTCACTCATACTAATTGCCATATGTATGTCGACTACATAATATTTAGTACTGTTTCCATAAAGCTCAAACCATTTTCCTGCATCCAGTAAGATAACTGCAATAATAAATGATGACGATATAATTTTCTGCGGTACAGATTCAAGCTCCAGTGAGACCACATAGTGTGAGTACATCACGGACTATGGCGGCGATGTCATTAGGTTTCATCGTTATGGTCACTCCGGCTACAATACAGGAAGTGGTTGCGGCTTGTACTGGGTGCAAGGTATGAATTTCTACTTTGATGTTCTTTGGACTTAATATTAATTTGATTATCATAGGCTAAGCCTCATCTTCTTAGCCTCTCCCAACTATATTAGGGTTGGCTTACAGTCTTACCAGATGCAGCCGAATATCAGTAGGATATATGGAGCGACTGCCTATCAGGAAAAACTTCCACAAATTACTGGGTGACATGAAACTCTCTGGTAAGACTAGTTGTCAGACTGTCTACAAAATCTAAAATTGATAGCTGGGACCGAAATGTATCACAGAAATATTATTCAATCATTGAAAATCTAATTATTTAGAATGTTTGATAGATAAAATTGTCGAGGTGTATCATTATATTTCCATCATTGAAAATAATCAGAGGCTACGCAACAACATTTCTAAAGGCTTCCTTTTCAAAACATGTCAATTACAAGGTGTCTATCTATTTTCGCTTGACCAACGAAAAATGTTTCGAAACCGTCTTTTCCTTTGAAGGCATTTATTCCTTATTTCTTCTACTGAATAATAACGAAGACCTTTGTAAATAATAACGAGAATGAATATAATGCAATTGTGCATTATCGTCACTTATTTGTCTCTGTCTTTTATTTGTCTACTTTACAAGCTTGTTTTGGTTTATTGGATTTAAATATCTACGTTAAGAAACTGTCTCCTATGTCCTAGTTATTCTGTTATCCAATTTAACAACTCAATTTACCAGTATATATTATGAAGGATGATTATTTAATATTTCATTTTGTATTTGGCTAATTTTAGTTTTTATTATACAGGTTCCACAATCCCTGGACTTCATTGTCACATGGCTGGCTCTAAGCAACAGTTTTTGGAACCCATTTCTGTACTGGCTATTAAATAGTCACTTTAGGAGGATTAGCCATGAGTTACTTCAATACTATGTACGTATTAATGATGTGGTTTTATTTTTTCCTAATATTTATTTTAATGGGAAATCAAAATTTTCGTAAAATACAAGTTAAATCAATTAAATTCATTTATACAAAAATTGAGACAAATACTTTCAAATTGGTAAACGAACTAATAAGTGCAGATAGGATAACTTGCATGACTTAAACGATACTCATACTAAAAGTTTATTTCTTACAGGTCTGTTGTCGGAGATCAAAATCGTTCCCGAGCTACGAGAAACCCACAACAGGATGTTGTGGGTCCCCCGTCACATCAGATGGTCTACATTCAAAAGGAGAATTTGAAGGCCTCGGAGAAAAATATTGGGGCGAGATACTAGAACGCACTGTGTCATCTTCATCCCTTCATGCTATCCAGAAGGCATGCCATCGAGACCCTCTACGATGTTCCGGCTCCTTCAAAGGAACTGGCTGCCAGAGTAGTGCTTGTAAACAAGACCCCAGATTCTTTGACGGCTATGGCCCATCAGATTACAGACACCTGGATCGATCAGCCTTTCAAATAGAATCTTGTTCACGTCAGTGTAGATTGAAGAACTCAGACATGTGCCTGTTTAGACCTAGTCCTGGTTTTGAATGTGGTCGCTCTCGTTCCAATTTAAGCTTAGATGAGGGAAACTTCAACAAGACTTGTAATGGTAGACATCCGGAGTTGTGAGAGTTCCGAAACTGTCCGGTTTTCGGGCATAGAAGTAATAGCATAAGTATGTACCCAGGAGTAGAACATTTTAATTCAAACATTAAGTGGAAGTTCGATGACTCGCCTGGTGCTGACGATGATCTGCAAAATTTAGAGCATAATCTCGATAGAATACGCAGTTTAAGTCACGAGAGAAGCTTTAATGCTTACGGACTAAAAGAACACGATAATTTATTAGAAGTTGAAGTGAATGATATTGTGGACGACGATTCCGATGAAAACAAAGACTACGGTAACGGTTGTGGTCATGACGTTCATGATGAAAAAAGTGAATATAGTGCTCATAAATTCTCTCGTACTTCATCGCTATCTAATAGAGAACTTGACGTTATTAAAGAGAGCTCGAGGAGCTCGAGTGACACTGAAGTGACGTTAACGCGATGACTCCCGAGGGTTACCTTTGATAAGGCCGTAAACGTTGTTCATTTGGATTTATCCCCGGAACATAGACACCATTTTAAGCAAAAGTGTATGTTGTCAGTTAAAAGACATCCTTAGTTGTTTGATGGTTTAGAAGAGAAATATTAGGTTTAAGTACATGTGGACCAGTAGCTTCGGGTCTGATTTCTGTAAATGATTCAATAGTGTGTGAATGTGATTTATGGACGTTGAAAAACAATTGTGCCAAGAATATAGACGTAGAACTTTGTGATCTCCAACTACCTCTTTGGGAGACACGAGTTTGTGTAAATACTTTTCCCAGAAAATAGTATATTGTATAACGTAAATATTTATACTGCGTATGAATAGGTACCGAGTGTAAACGAGATGTTTTAGTATCAAATCAGCTAAAGAAAGTTTTGTATTTTTTGTAATAGTCGAATTGGAGATTATGAAACTATACCTACACATTAATGTTAAGAAAGAGATTTTGTGTACTTCTAATTTTAATGTCTTCTAAAATTAGTTCTTCTACGATGTTTCTTTATAACTTCATGTATAAAACTTTCACTGATACTAATGTGAATTTATTCTGTATGTAAATAATAATAAGACTGTTTGAAGGGAAATTCTTAAAGTTATTCAGATCGCACAATACTTTTCTTCTATACATATTGAAGTAATGATTAAAACATTGTTGATGTCTACTTAAATGTTAAATCAGCAAACGGCGAGAAAATAAATTGTTTGTATAACTTTTGTGTTTTATTTTAAGTAACATGAAATCTAAACATTCTCTAGCCTCCCATAAAGAGGGACACACAAAGCATCTCCGTAAGCTACCATTACTTTCCACTACTTTTCTAGATCTTATTCCAAATTCAGCTTAATAACAAAACATTAAATATGAAAGAAACACGGTCTAATATTCACCATAATTAGCAAGCAGAATAGTGGATGCTGTAATGCGAACGCGTAACATAGAATTAGAGACATGGCGTAAATATGACATAAACATGGTATAATTTGTCGTGTCATTACACTATACGTCGTATATTCACATAGCTAAATTTGCAAGAGGACTTGTTAGGATACCTTGTTTTTTTTTCCAAAACTGCCAAATTTACGATCGAGAAAGTAAAAATAATTATTTGAGAACTAGCTTTTGCCAGCGGCTTCGCCCGCGTGGATGTCAAAAATTATCCCACGGGACCATATTATGGGTATAAAAGTATCGTATATGTTAATACAGTTAACAAACTATTTATGTGCGTGATTGAGTAACAAACATCTAAACATACAGACTTTCACATTTATATAATAGGATTGGCAGCACTCAATGTTTTACTACGAGATAGATAAGTAACGATTCTTACAAAAGTCTTTCCGAAGTGAGAAAAAATATCGAATAGGTACAAATACCGACTCGTAAATCCATCTTGCACACAAAGAAATGGTATCCAAACATCTTCCATTGACAAACAAATCAAATTGCTCAGGACTGCAACGACGCCCGTTTTAAACAATATCACTGCAGCAGAACGAAACTAGTCCATCTATGATACGTATAGTTTACGGCTATTTTTTACGGCCTGACTCTGGTTTACAGCTGAAACCGGGCGCCTAAGCGACAGTAAACGTGTTGATGTTGGGACTTTACACCGGCTTATCTGTTGGACCTGTCATCAGTATCTTTATATCACATCACCTTCATCTCCATCTCCATCCATCTTTATTTTCCAAGTTCTTTTTTTACATCTAAAACTAAATATTCGATGTTAAAACATTTATTATTGCATTTCATAATCTGTATTTTAGATAGTTAGCGATATTTCATATTTTCATTTATTTATCGCTTGCCTGTACAACGTAAGGTCGTCTTTTGCAGACAACTTTTACGGTATATTCAGGGGGTTCATTGAGTATAAATTATTATCATACTCCAATTACAATCGCGATGCCATTCGTTTTGGAAATTTATCAACTTTTATTGTCACCGCATGATTGTGAACACCGTTAGTAATCCATCTCGTGAGATTATAAACTGTCGATAAATAGCTTACAATACAATAAATCGGTTAGGTTAGGTTAGAACTGCGACCAAACGCGCGCGAGCCAAGCGAGCGAAGCGAGCGGTGCCGCGGCAGTGGCCGACGAGCGGTACTCTCAAGTTAGTGGCAATAGCGCAAGGTACTATCCATCTGCAGTTTACAATGTTTCGAAACTTTGTAATCTCCCGAGATAGACTGACGATGTTCAAAATGTTACGGTGACAGCTACATTGTCGAGCAGATTAACCTTTCAAACGTACAAAATTTGTTGCAATGGATCAGGAATCCCAAACCGGAAAATCTGAAGGAATGTCGATTTAAAGTGTGTTACACGTTACATAATTAGGATGCAGATCTCTGTGAACAGAAATAAGACTTCAGTTAGGGACCTAGAGGTTCATATCCCTACTAATATTTTAAATATGAAAGTAACTCTGTCTGTCTGTTACGCTTTCATACCGCGGAACCGCATGGGATATGGACAAGGACATAGGTTACTTTTTTACGCAATAACCGACATTTTTATGTGGGCAGAGGCCCGGCTAAATTTCGACAAGAAAAAGAAAGAAAAGACTAGTTAATAATATTTTAAAAACTCCAAAAGTGGTCTAGCAGAGTCTGTTTTTATGCAAGAAAGGAAACGTGGACGTCAGACTTGTTATTAAACAAATTTAAGTAGGCACATAATATTAAGCAGTAGGCACATAGTATTAAGTATTAAATCAGTATAATTAAATCATAATCATCTACAAAAAAAGAACAAGATACTTTGATAGTTATAACACTAAAAAATAAACCAGCCTTACCAAGCCAAGCCAAGCCAAGCCTTACTTTATTAAAAGAATAAAACAGTAAAAACTCCCGTTCCGATAAAACAGAATCATTTTAAGGGCATTCCAACGTAAGAGACCCTTTACATGCAGCGCGTGTAATTTGGTACGTGATAACAGCATAGACAAGACGTCTCGCCTCTATCGTATGAAAAATATACAGGATATTTTAACCAGAGCACAAACTGTAACCAAATTTTTCTTCGATTATACAAAAAAAAAGAAATAAACTGTTCCATATATTTTGCTCGTGTAGGTATAACAATTTTCTATGAAACAGCTGAGTTTTTTTTTGTATGTGAGAAATTTCTTCGCTAGGTCTCGAATGATATGCTGAATTCATGGTTATAGTTTGCGCACTGGTTAAAAATGTATCCTGTATAGTTTGGAGCATACAAATGGTTTAGAGGATATTTTGTGGGTAATAGTTAGTCTGCATGGAAATAACTTTAATTTGTCCGTCTAAAAGTTAAAAGGCTAAATTAAAAAGACTTCTTCGTAGGTTTAGTGGTCGCAAATGCCACTGCTGAGCATGAGGTACTAGGTTCGATTCCCAGGTCGGACAGTGTTATTGGATTATATTTTCCGGATTTTCTCCGTAGCAGCCCGGAGTCTGGATTAGTGTCCAGTTGATGGCAATAGGCTCGTCCCCTATTACATGGGACTTAAACATAACTACGAAATGTCGTCGGTATACTATAGCTATACTTCTGCCCAAACCTACGGGGAAATACGGCGTGATGTGTTAAAACATTAAAGTAACAAAAGTAACCCCAGATAATTGTAATGAAATCAAATTATAATTTCCAGGGTGCTTACTCTCGAATATAATTCCGATAGATCGTCATTGGAATTGTTAGTCAAACGTCAGGGATTGGCTAGACTCAGTGAGTCCAGCCAATCCCTGACGTTAAACTGATAATTCCAATGTCAATCTATCGGAATTATATTCCAGAGTAAGCACCCTGAACTGCCCATGAAAATAATAAACAGCTTAGCAACAATAAAATCACTGAACTCTGAATAATGTGAGAATTAAGGATTTCACAGAATTCGCAATTTCACGGATTCCTAAAATCGGTTTGTAAATCTGATTCGAATAGTGAAATCTTTGTTGTTTGAAAAACAAAGAACCGAAAACAATGAAATATACATCATCACCATCATCATATCAGCCGAAAGACGCCCACTGTTGGACATAAGCCTCCCCCAAAACGGGGATTTGCCATAATCAACACGCTTGGCAGGCGGGTTGGCGATCGCAGTATGGTGGTAAAATGCATAGAGAACGCTGCTGCCCATTCTCTAGTAAGTTCCTTAGTCGCCTCCTACGACACCCATTGGAAGAAATGGGATGGTGCTTGTTAAGTAATGTGTGTATCAGCCATACTATTTTATAAGTAATGTGTGTATCCGCCTTTATCATAATATTTTTAATCTGTGGAACATACTTCGAGAAAAGTTAGTTGGATAAAATAAAATGGAGAGAGAGACGTCCGTGATCAAAAGTGGTGTTCTTTTATTTAAGTCCTAAGAGCTATCTTCAATCCAAAAATATACTAAACACGTGGACAAGTCGTTCACAATCTGGCGACCGTGACCATGGAAAATAAAACGAAGATACGCTCCGTATTGCGTCGTCATTTTACAAAGTCTGCAAATGCATTCGAAACTCTACTGGACGCAAAGGACCACAACGAAGTCGAGGCGAAATCAAGCTATAAATTTATGGAAGAATGCCACAAAAATATGAGCACGTTAGATAACGAGATTCAACAACTATTATTAAGTTCAAGTGATTGGGAAGAAAAAGATCTCGATGCCGAATTGAACGACGTCTCAAAATATGAAACAAGATGGATGCTCCTACAAACGCGATACGAATCGATTTCGACGACGAAGCCGTCTCCAAGATTCACCGACAGGGATCGCGAGGTAAAATTACCGCGTCTACAATTAAAAACATTCAACGGGAATATAAAAAATTGGTTGACCTTCTGGGGCTCATTCCAAAAAGTTGATAATAATCCTGAAATTGACGAAATCGACAAATACCAGTACCTATCACAAGCAATGGAAGAAGGAACTGATGTAAAGTCATTTGTGGATAGTTTTCCGTTGGCAAGTACTAGTTATAAACAATGTCTTGTAGAGCTCAAAGCACGATATGCTCGAGAAGATTTATTAATACAAGTGTATGTGAGAGAGTTATTGGCATTAATATTGAATAAATAATTAAATAATGATCTAACCTCACTATATGACAAACTCAATGCTCAACTGAGAGCTTTACATATATTAGGGGTTGCAAAAGACAAATTCTCTGCATTTCTTCTACCAATGGTGGAGTCAGCATTGCCAATTGATACCCTCAAAGCATGGGAAAGAGCAAGACCAGAGAAAATGGATGATGTACTGAGCTCATTATTGGAGTTTTTAAAGAAAGAAGTGGAGAGTGAACAGAGAATAACCATGGCTAAATCAACATTCGATACAGAGACAGGTAAGCCTCTCAAAACAACAGCAGGATGCTTTATGGTAAACACTGAACCAACTCAAAAAGAGCGAGCTACTAAAAAATGTATCTGGTGTGAAAAGGATCACTCAAGCATCGAGTGCTATAAAATATCAAAAATGTCTATTGAAGAGAGACGCGAGCATTTAATAAATAAGAAAGCCTGTATATTATGTCTTAAAGTTGGACACCATGCAAAAGTATGTAAATGTTACATTAAATGCTATGTGTGCGGACTAAGACATTCTCCGGTTTTATGCACTGGGAAATCTTCTGAAAAAACAGTGAGTGACAATAAAACATATTCAAAGCCGGAAACAAAGGATGACCATAAGACATACCCAAAATCTGAAAAGAGTGACTCCGCTGCAACTCTACAAAACTTCTCACAAAATAATTTGAAGACATCCAAGACAACAACTCTTTTACAAACTGTAGCTGGGAAAATTAATTTTGGAGATAGAGTAGCAACAGTGCGTTGTTTGTTTGACAGTGGTTCACAAAGGTCATATATAAAGAAAGAAGTAGCAGAAAAACTCGGACTACCAGCTGTAGGGAAAGAAGAATTAAGTCATTCTTTATTTGGAGGTGTAACTGTATCCTTTAAAGAGTACAATGTTTATAATTTCACAGTACAAAGTACTGATAATTCATTCAAATATGAAATGTCAGCCTTAGAGCAATCTTGTATTTGCAAAAATGTACCCAAAGTGGATAATGAGTCTGTAATAAGATTGTTAAACAAACAAAACATTAGGTTGGCTGACACTGAGAGCTCTGATATAGGCCTGTTGATAGGAGCTGATTATGCAGGGCTGTTACTAACCGATTCCTTTGTTCATCTCGAAAATGGTTTAACTGCCATTAAAAAAAAATTAGGGTGGACATTACAGGGAAAAATATCTATGACAAACAGCAATATAGTATCATCTTTATTTTGTTCGCAAGAGCTAATAAACTTTTGGGAATTAGAAATATTAGGCATAAATGACCCTGTCCAGGTGCAGTCCAAGCAGCAAAGAGAAGAGGAGGTGATAGCAAATTTTGAAGAAAATATCCAAGTCGACTCTGAAGCCAGGTATGAGGTGCATCTTCCATGGAAGAATGGACATGATGATCTTCTAAGCAACGAACAGCTTGCCATTCACAGACTGGAATCTACAACAAGAAAATTAAAAGCAGGTGGTGATGATTACAATAACATTTTAATTGAATGGGAGCAGGCAGGCATTATAGAAGAAGTACCTGATGCAGAGAGAGACAATGGCAAAGTGCATTACTTACCTCATAGGGCGGTATCCAAGGAGGCCAGTCTTACCACAAAGTTGCGTCCGATATTTGATGCATCAGCAAAAGATAAAAATGGTAAGTCATTAAACTCATGCTTAGAAAAAGGAATTAATTTCCTTGATAAAATTTCCAAAATACTAACAGGATTCCGTAAAGGTTGTATTGGTATAACCGCTGACATTGCAAAAGCATTTCTGCAAGTGTCAGTGACACCACAAGATAGGGACTACCTCAGGTTTTTTTGGTGGAAGAATGGATCAAGTGAAGAACTTAAGGTGTACAGACACCGGAGAGTCGTTTTTGGTTTAACTGCAAGCCCCTTTTTGCTTTCTGCAACTATTTCACATCACCTTAATCAAATAACAGAGCAAAAGGATACAGCAGAAATATTAGCCAAATCGTTCTATGTAGACAATTTATTAACAAGCTTAGATTCCACTAAACAGACCCAGGAAGTCATTCAGGAAGCTAGATGCATAATGAATAAAGCAAAGTTCAATTTGAGGCAGTGGGTAACATCCCCTTTACAAATAAATGAAACTAAAAATAGAATTATTCAGGTATTAGGGTTTCAATGGGAAACTGCCACAGACGAGTTGAGTTGTAATTTAAATGCTATGCCGCCGTATACTGAATTGCATGAAATTACCAAAAGAACTATTTTGTCTTTGGCACAAAAAATCTTTGATCCCATTGGATTTACATGTCCAGTCACCTTGGTTTCGAGACTTATTTTACAGCAAATTTGGAATAGGAAATTAACATGGGACGAAGAATTACCTGATGATGTTCAATCACAATTTAAAAATTGGTATAAACAGATTGAATGCTTAAATAATTGCAGATTACCACGAAGATTGTCAGCGGCACAGCTACAAGAATGCACTACAAGCCTGCATATGTTCTGTGACGCTAGCCAGGTTGGATATGCAGCCTGTGTCTTTCTACGAACCGAAAACGAAGGATCAGACAACTGGGCAGATTTAGCATCCAGGGGTTGCAACGCGCGTCAGTTGCTCGAGGTTCGTTGGTGGGAAGGTCCAGTTTGGCTCCGAGAGCGTCCAGAAATGTGGCCGCAATCTGCGCTTGTTGTGGATGAGAAGGAAGCTAATACGGAACTGAAAAAATCCATATGTAATACTAACACATGCTGTAAAGAAAGTATAATACATTCTTTGTCCAGGTATTTCTCTAAGTACACAAAAATAATAAGAACAACAGCATGGATTATGAGATTCATCTTTAATGTTAGTCACAAGAATGACAAGAGGAAAGGAGAATTGACTTATGAAGAATATGAAAATGCTGAAAAGAAAGTAATTAAAATAATACAAGAAGAAAATAAAGAATTAATTGAAAAGCAGTGTGGGAAATCAATAAAGCTACTTAATGACACAGATGAGCTACTTAGAGTACAAACTAAACTGTTACTTACCGATTTTCCAGACGACACGAAGTCTCCGATGATCGTACCAGCGAAAAACCTTGTCATCCGAAGAATGGTGGAACAGCGTCACATACAACTACTACATGCTGGCACCAACATGATGATCACTGACTTGCGAAAACGATTCTGGATCGTCGGCGTCAGGCTTCTAGTTAAGTCGGTCATAAATGATTGTGTAATATGTAAAAGACACAGATCTAAGCCAACACAAGCACCAACAGCGCCGCTACCCATAGAACGGGTTCAGTTAAACGCCCCCTTCGAGGTGACAGGTGTAGATCTGGCGGGTCCGCTATATCTGTTAGATGGCACAAAATGTTGGATCGTACTTTATACATGCGCCGTTTACCGCGCAGTACACTTAGAGCTTACACAATCCTTGTCAACAGAAGCATTCCTGAGAACGTTTCGTCGTTTTATAGCACGTCGAGGACGTGTAAGAATAATTATATCTGATAACGGTACGAATTTTACAGGAACAAAAAACTTGTTGCATGATGTTGATTGGAATGAAGTTCAACGGCAATCCACTATACAGCGCATAAAATGGAAAATGAATGTCGCTACGGCAGCCTGGTGGGGTGGTTTTTTCGAACGCCTAATCAAAACAATGAAAGGAATATTGAGACGTGTTCTAGGTAGCTCAACAGTTTCATATGAAGAAATGGAAACAATACTCTGTGACTGCGAGGCCATCATCAACAATAGACCACTCACCTATGTCGAAGACGACAGTGCCAACTCACTAGAACCCCTCATGCCGTCATGTTTCTTACAAGCTCTACCTCAATCGGACGTGACCGATCTGGATCACATTGATGCAACAAGCCTAAACAAACGGTTAAGGTACTTACAGAAGCTAAGGGATGATTTTCGTCAACGTTTTAGAAATGAATATTTAACTACATTGACACAGAGAGGACATCACAAAAACGAAAGCATAAGAGTAGGTACATACATGTAGTGCTAGTGGAAGGAGAAGATAAAAGGGTAAATTGGTCATTAGGACTTGTTATAGAGACTTTTATTGGAAAAGATGGCATCAGCAGAGCTGCAAAGGTAAAAACATCTGCTGGATATAAGACCAGACCTATTCAACGTTTATATAGACTGGAAATTTCTTCCTCAGAGGTGGAGGGACCGCAGGATAAGTGTAGCAAAGATCCTATTGGTAAGAAATTTAAAATTATTATTAACCCAAGTAGTACACAGGTAACCAAGGATGAGACACAGGAAATTCCGACAAGCAAGGTGAGTATACAAAAGACAACTCGTACAGGTAGGACTCTCAGAATGCCAAGTAGATATATTATATAATTTATTTATGCTAAATGAATCATAAACAGGATTTTGTCAAAGGTACATTGGTCGGATTTCTCCTTGTCAGTCATCTAATGTTAAAGTTCATGTTTAGGTTTAAGATATTATGAAAATATATCATTAAAACAAAATAGAAGTTAAATTTTGCTTTGTTAAAAGTTGAGTACCTATGTGCATTATATTATTTGCAATTTATGATATTGTGTTGGTCTATGCTCTATTAAAAGCAAAAATATGTATGTTCACCTGTGTGTAACATTATGTTGTGTAATAACTGATTAGACACAATGGTGTAACTAATGTACAGTCAAATTTCTAGTAAAAAAAAAACTAATTTGTTGTGTTTAAAATTGTCATACTGGAATCTCAAATTGATGTTCATTAATATTGTTTGTGTTATTATTTAAATCAGTATTACCTACTGGTACTAGTTGTTTGTACCAGTTTATTTTGCATGTAAATAGAAAGACTGATACACATTGTTAAATTTGACTTTCTGGGTGTGGAGGATGTTAAGTAATGTGTGTATCAGCCATACTATTTTATAAGTAATGTGTGTATCCGCCTTTATCATAATATTTTTAATCTATGGAACATACTTCGAGAAAAGTTAGTTGGATAAAATAAAATGGAGAGAGAGACGTCCGTGATCAAAAGTGGTGTTCTTTTATTTAAGTCCTAAGAGCTATCTTCAATCCAAAAATATACTAAACACGTGGACAAGTCGTTCACAGTGCTATTCTTTTACGCCCGGACACCACACGGGATAAAAAAAAAGTATACATGATGTTCCAAAAATACAAACAGGCCTCTAATTTTAAACTCGCTTCCATAATTACGTAGCTTTTTGTGTCCAAGACATAATAATCTGTCACAATTTGCAATAGGATGTTTTTTATGTTCTTGCCGAGGCGTGTTTAGTCAGGAAATTATAACAAATGGTTGCAGCCGCGTAGACACGGAAAATCTTTAGCGTGAAATACGTCTCCCGTGTTTTATTGTCACAGTAGAACAAGAGCCAGTCTAACATCACAAAACTTTTTACGCATCTAAGGTGAAGCATAAAGGAGAGTTGTGATTTTGCCGGGTATGTATGTATGTGGGTATGTATGTAAATTTTCATCTGTTATAACCAGAGGTCGGAGTAGGTAGATTGATTTTATATACTTGCGTCAAGATATTATAATATGGACATGCCATTTTATCCATAATGTGCGGGAAGTACCGGAAAAAGTTCCGGAATTGAAATTATGGAATAAAATAAAAAAATAACATACAGATAGGCTAACACAATCGTTTATTATATGAATGTCTAAGTTTTGTCTCATACTGTCAAGCGTCATTTCTAATTCAACAGTAAGGGACAAAATACGGTGTAACTATTCCAAGGTATTTTTGTATAAAATAAAATACTGATTTCTTTCACCATTAGCTAACACTGGTAGCATAGATTTATATTATTAATACGTTTTTCACCTTAAACACAAATTCGTGCTAATTTCAAAATTCCGGAACAAATATCACAATAAATATGAAGTTCCGGTATTTTGGAGGCATATCCATATTAACCTCTACGTTTTACGTCAACGACCTTAAATCAATCTACCTACTCCGACCTCTGGTTATAACATAACTTCTTAACTACTTAACAGAATTTAGCAAAATCAGCGGCAATCAAGATGCTTCCAACGTTATCTTCATTGGAAGCATCTTGATTGCCGCTGATTATGCGAAGTCACATTAATATGACACTCGTTAGAGGATATACAGTGACAAATGAAAAAGGTTTTTTTATTTTATAATGCCTTTTTGGTTATCAAATTAAAGGGCTTAATTAGCACTTTTCAGTGTGTATTTCTCATCACATGTATTGTGAGCCAACCGACTAATGAAAAACAAACTTTAGTTTTAGAAATAATTTACTTTTTTTCTAGTCCATTAAAGTCACAAAGTTTGTGTCTGGTAACCATCGTTCAAATGGACACGAAATAGATCAGACTAATTTTTCTTGTCTCATTATGATTCTTACTACGAATTGAATTCGTTTAGTCAGTTAAAAATGGCATTAATTTCGCTAATTACACTCAGTTATGACTGCATTTTATTTAGCAACCCTGTGATACTACTTTTGGTCGTTAGTGATTTGTAGGTAAAAGGATTGTCAAACATACCTTTTATTTAGTAAACAGATGAGCAAATGTTTATGCTACACGGGATCTTAGACTATTAAGACTAACTCCGCCTCACGACGTTTCGCATCAGTGACATTTCGAGTTACACCGTGAGAGAGACTATTCTGTGTGTTTGAATTAAGCTTTTAATCTTGCAAATTACGAGTGTTTTAAGTATAAGTTTAGCAATACACCGGCTGCGAGAAAGGCCATGCTAGGTTAATGGTGAATGAAGTTTTAATAACTTTAATATTTTTGTAACGTTATACAGTTTTAAAATATTACTATCAAAACGAGAGATCTACTACAGTAGAAAAATATTAACATTTCTCATAAATTCATCATATATTTTTTTTAAGTGGATTGCAGATAACTGAATCATACGAAATAAATGATTATATATATTCCTACATACATACATACTCAGCCTATAACGTTCCCACTGCTGGGACAAAGGCCTGCGTAAAACGTTTAATGAAACATTTTTAACGGTGCATTTTGTTAGCATTTAATTCTTTAAATGCAGATAAACTGCATAATGATGATATTTTTTTTTTTTTGCAATTTATCAAAAAAAAGACAAATGCTTAAAAATCGTTTATTTCAATGATAAAATTAAATTGGGAGGTATCGTTGTCCCAACCTAGACCAAGACTGTCTTTTGGGCCCCATTTAGATAGATGCAACATTTTGATTTATTTTTAAGTAAAATAAAATAAAGTTGTAAAATTGGCTACAGTTAAGCTATTTAGCCTCACAAATACAACAAAACTAAATATACAAACAAAATAATTTAAATTTATCAAATCCGTAGTTAAAATAATAATTAATTTCATATTACGTAGTTAGCTTTGTGTAACTACTCTAAAGTGTCAACTGGGCGTTGATTTCTCCAACATCTTTCAAAAGTTGTAACTCCAGCTGGCCAAAAAAGGGCATGTCGTGTGAAACCATAATCGAAATAGAAGGCCGTCCACAAAACCAAATATAACAGTGCAACAAAACGTTGACACTCCCAAAGGTACGTCTATTCATAGAACGTATCTACGTGATAACCCGTTATTCTTAAACATTTCCTGCTAAGGAATTTCTTACTTCACGATACGCAGCTTCAGAAAGATATACTGCAACACATAATAAAATACTATTCATATCCACTATGAGCCACTATCCTTCTAACTCCAATAATATCTTCCTATAATTCTCCCCTTATTATAACACGTACGGACAGACGGATCGTTTTACAATACACAGTATAACGAATGATATTATTATTTCATATGTGGGACCCAGTCTCGGTCGCACTGAATGTTTCAGACGTGACCTGTGTGGCTATCGGGTATAAACTTACCCCATACATGTGTGTATGTGATATCCGCGTAAAATGCTCCCCTTGTTAATAGAATTACATTCATGAGATATTCATTGACTGCAAGAGGTTTTCGTGTTGAGCTGCGAATTCTTTTGTTTTTCAAGAATGCTTATTTTTAATTTCATGATTTTATTACACTTTTGCATGCGCCAGTTTACTGTGGTAAAATCTCGCCGTGAAAACGTAAGTGAAGTTAGCTTAAAGAACCACCTAATACGCTGCTGCAAACTTCCCAGATTGGTATTATGGTAAAAGGTACCTGTATGGCAATGTAGGTCAATTGTGAAGGTTACTTAGGTTTACTAACATAGCAGCTAGCTGATATTATAAGCTTTTATAAAAAAAAAGAATTTGGGTTTCGCTCAAAAAATTAAACATTTTCGCGCATAAACCACTGAACGGATTTTCATAAAATATGGCAAGGAGATAGGTATATGACATCCGTGGATAATTTGCGACATCCACCCGGGCACTTATTAAAGCTCTGAAGCATAGTCGTTTCCTACGCAGAAGAGTCTCCAAGAAACTATACGGTTACACTTTTACAAATGATTGTTGAGAGGTAGTGCAGGACATTGTGGGCCCGTTAAAAAGTACCAGATACTTAAGAAAATAGAAAATGGTCAGTAAATTTACCTATCAGTGGCATCGGTGTTTAGAACTCCTTTTTTACTACATGTTTGGGTAAATTACATAGGTATATACTGCTCGTACCTAATTATTCTTCACTTACCAGATCACAGGCATGACGACTTGGATGCGTTTATGGTAAATTTCCCAATCGGGAAATACAAACCAGTCGGCTGGAGAAGACCACGCACATGGAACTGTTGAAAGCTACGGAGGAAATCTTTTCTTAAAAGTGGGATAAAACAAGTTGTTTTTTTTTTATTGAAACTGCCCGATACTAGCGAGTTCTCCCGTATTTTGGGTGCGTTTACAAACATTTAAACTCATATATACAAACAGCCAGAGCCGGAACACCAAATTCTTGCACCAATTACCAAATATATATGTATACATACATGCATGCATACAAGCGTAAGTATCCTATGCCAAGGATCAACACTGCGGTGACTGTAGATTAATACAAGCTAGCTCTCGAAATCGTCAATCTATTTCGGCAATAAAGGTACACCTTCTCGGAAGCACACAATTTTGACATATCGATAACTAAATTATGTGTCAAAACCACAACGTCAGGATCTACTAACTTATAGATATTTTCATAAAATAATTCTCCCATCCAATTTCTCGCTCGCATAGAAGGAAATTAATATCCAATAATTCAAAAATACCTTTTGCCTTCACATAATGGAGGAACGTTCAGGTATAGAATGTCATAGCGTAGAGATTTCATATTACACAGTGCAATGATTCGTAGGAAAATAATAAGAAGGCATTGTATGGACCGTTTCACTAATTGAATCCACGATGTATAAGGTAAAATTGAAAGTAAAAGGAATGCGTTTTGGTGAAGGATGCCATTGTGTAAGTGATGTAACTGTGGGTAAGAACACAGATTCGTTTATTATTATTATTCGTTTAATAAAATAAAATAAATGAATCGTATTCAGCACACATAATAATTTTACTTTAATTATAAACTTAGCTTTTAAAATTAAACCAATTTAAAAATAACGAAATAGGATTTATGCACATGCATACTTGTTCCCCATTTTCATAGACGTGACGTCGTGAAACCTTTTCCGGTTAAGTTACTTTCAATGTTTCTGTTTAAAACAGTAGTAGATAATATCCTTATTATGTTTAAGAAAACAACTCTCTAAGTTATTTGTAACAATTATATCAATATCAAGCAATCAGGGAGGACCTTGATAGCTTGATACTGATGTTGAAGTCCTTCGGACTTTTGCGCAGTAGTGAAACTGTGTGGTAGGTACTTATTGTAGGCAAAAACCCCACCAGCCTGTACGTAGGTGTAGGGAAACCAAATGATAAGGCAAGGCTTTCTAATGATCACTTTATATCGTTCCACTTGCACGATTGCAGTTGCCCAAACTGAATTCGTGCAACTACACACATACAGTAGAGAAGGAGAAAGAGTCAAAGGGTAGATTAGTTCGGCGGATCCTAATTACGAATACACAGAATTAATACAAAAACAATGACGCGATAAGGTGAATGACATGCGCTTTACTAATTATAACGACGTGAATGACCCATAACGAAGAAAAAAAACCTGACCTAAAAACTACACTACTAAATTGTAAGCATTTGTAATAAAGTAAACAGTAATTAAGGAAAGCTGTATTCAAGAGACTCTCAGTCACCTAGCCGTACACTATTAGTAGACAAACCTGTTTATTTATCAACCAGTAATGGCTCTTAGTCTCGTCGAGAAAAACTTCAAGTCTCGGAAAGACCTCTTTTATTCACTTTTTCATTCCTTTTTCAACCGAAACGGAGAACGAGCGGTAGTGAAAGAAGTGCAATATTTCACTAGACTGCCAATAAATTACTGCAGCTTTAGAATGTTTATACTTCATTCACAATAGTAGTTTTTATTTGATGCAAATTGCTTAGAGGCAGGGGTTTCCAAACTTATTTTGTCTAGTGCCCACTTTCAGAATAAATTATTTTTTAGCGCCTCCATTTTTTCACGTACTTAAAAACCACTATAAATTCAAAATAAATTAATTACTGTGAACTATATTGGCGGAGATTGAGCGATCCTTTAGGCCTGCGGCGTCCACAAGGGGGCGTTATCGCCCACTTTGGGAAAGGCTGCTTTAAGGTCTGCTTGATGGGTCATATTTTATGCTACTTGAAATCTTGCTTAGTTCAAGCACTAGGAAGTGGTCATTGGTGGGGTTTGGCACTATCTTAGTCTATCTTGGGTTTTTTAGTGTAATATTTTATTTTGTCATGCTTTTTCTGGTGTACAATAAAGCGTATATAAATAAATACAATAATCATAATTTATCTGCCTAGCCTTTTCCTAACTGTGTGTCTCTGGCCAGATAGGTAGTTAACCCAGTTATTGGATAATAAGACACCCCTTGATAAGAGTGGATTACTTATAATTTTAATCATACAATATAATAGTTATTATTAGCACACTTGCCATATTATTATTACTCGAGCACAGAACTAATATTTATTTTAGTTTAAAATTTAAATACGTCAAGAACTTTCAGAATTTGATACCGGCACGTCTTCAAATTTAACATACATACCCAATTCTAGGATAGTAATAGGACGAATTGGTTATTGCAAACAAAAGTAATCAAATAACTCAATTTTCACCCTTCCCGTATTAAACGCTTATTTCCTATATTCTACTATAAAAATGTAACAAGAAACCGTAAACGGGACGTATAGGCACCGACTTTAATACTCCACATCACCGGATAACGATGGTTTCATTATAGCAGATAGAAACTATAAAATTGTTTACAACCACTGCCTACGGTTTCTATCTAGCCGACTAGTTGCAATAGCATGTGAATGGGTGATGTAGGCTGGTGATTACCTGGGGTACTGAAAAATTATATTTATTATTTAAAATGTAAATACCTAACTCTAAATCGCAATTGTACGGGTTCTCGTATGGTGACCACGAAGACTGCAGAACCGAACATAGTACCTACTTACCTACAAAGTCTGGTCACGTATGTCCAGTGCGTACTTACGTCATCATAATCAGCCTACGGCAGTCCATTTCTAGACATAGGGTTCTCCAATTGCCCGCCATTAAGCTCAATTCTCGGCAACTGTCATCTAGCTGCTACCAGCTGCGAAGATCGTCACTCCACCTAGCCTGAGGGCGTCCTACCTTACGTAGGCCGATTCGTTGTCTCCACACAAAAACAAGTCTACTCTAGCGGCCCACGGTTCGACGGATAATATGGCCGGCCACATGATTCAAATTGATTTTTTTTATTCCTTTGCCGAGATGTCACAGTGACTACGACATCTACAAAAAGAGATAAAATTAGAAATGTAAGTCTATTTAATAATAATAATATAATAATAATAATTTTTATTTACTCAAAAAAACAAGGCATTGTAGTACACGTTACAAAAATAATAATACAGTTATACAAAAATAAGTACTATATCTACAAACGTGTGGGTGAGCACTGCTCTCCTAGCTAGGTTATGAAAACCTGTGTTAAGGAGAAGCAGTCCGGTCCCCTAAGGTATAATGGCGTAAAGGTTACATAGTGCTTCTGATGGTACTGTTACAATTTTGCAGTATTGGTGTGTAATTAAAGCTGAAGACAATAATTTTAAGGTAAATAAATGTGTATGGTGTGTGGGGTGTGTTCGTGTGTGTGTGTGTGTGTACTCATGCGTGTGTGTGTGTGTACTCGTGCGTGTGTGTGTACGTGTGCGCGTGTGTGTGTGTGTGTGTGGGTGAATTTATTAACCATAAAAAAGAACATAGTAAATAGCAACGTAGGTTAAAGGGTAAACCAAGCAATAAATTAGAGAGCGCATTCCCATAAATTGGTTCACAATAAATAGACCCCTTAGAGGTAGTGACTGAAATATTATGAGGAAATGCGGTGCGGAAGGGATAATGATCAACCGACAAGACTCCCTGACTGATATAGATATAGACTAGGGGGGTATTCATGTGTTTGTGAAAATTCGAGACGAGGCTTTAAGCCTCTTGCACACAATTAAAGAATGTCAAAAATGGAACAGGTAACATTTAGCTGAAAATCTAGTGGGGCCGATATTGATAAAAGTTATCTTAGCACGTGGTTTGGTTTAGTTGCGTCTCTGTTTTGCACTTGTAGTTTGACAGTAATAAAATGAATGCTAAGCCAAAGTATGAACGTTTTAGCATCCGCCTCTAATGTTCCCATAGCTGGGACACAATGTCAGAAGTCTTAAATTTTTTTGGTTCTAAGACATGCCGATTTCTCATGATGTTTTCCTTCACCGTTTTGAAAGCAGTGGTGATGAAATAATTTACACAAAGTAAAGCACCTGTCTGAGTCCGAGTCTACGACCTACAACTCGGAAGTCACGGCCGCCACCACTGCTCTACTTCAGCAGTCCATATTAAATAACGTTTAATTTAGCTCGGCCTGACAGTGTGCAAGTTTCTTGGCCTGACAGTGTGCAAGTTTCTTGGCCTGACAGTGGGCAAGGTTCTTTGTCATTCTTCAACTCAAGCAGGTGGTGTATTTCATACAACTCCAACAACAGTTATAAATTTCGCCAATCGCCCGAGAACACTCCCCATTGCCACCACCAAAGCTACCAATCGTAACGAGTGTTGACCTCAATAAAACATTACAAATGGCCGACGATTGACAATGGCGGTACAGATAGTATTGACACAACCAAGCGTGGTTATTTACCGTTTATGTGAGATTGTGTGCTGAAATAACACACTCTCTTGATGGTCTGGTCCTATTCTGTACCGTCCGTTAATTAACAGCTTTGACTACCTACTACCTTTCGGTTTTTTTCTTCAGAGTATTCAGGTAGGAAACACGAACCTCATCTAGTTTTTTAAATATTTAAAAAATAAAAATTATAGAAACAGAATTTATCACTACCTACTGTTATTCAATTGATTATTTATTTATTTTATTTATTTATTTATTTATTTACTATTAACACATACAATTGTTTTTACAGGTTGGGAACCCAATACAACAATGTAGTCATAATTTTCCCACTTAGAGACGTTACCCAAAAACGAATTCGGTACCACCACCGACAAAAAATAAAAAGGAAATATTTTTAACTGTCCTGACTGACAGTGAACAACCACATAAAAATAATAGATAAAATGAATAAGTATGTACAGTTTACACAGAGGACAATTCGTTAAGTGTCACCCTCTGGAATTCCGCCAAAGAGCAAGTAAAGATATCCAATCGCAGAGATGCTCTGTTGAGTATTTTTATTGCCCGCCCCACCCGGTGCAAATGTTAACAAGTTCGTACGGGCCACTGGGACTTTAAACAACCTCTCCCTCGGGCCTTGCCGCAGCCTACTATTTGGAACGAGCAATCCCAAAGATTCCAGTATTTGCGGATTATTCAGCATACCACGAAAAACCATACGACCTATAACGAGCATCTTGATGCAGGGTGCGGTAAGACGCTGCATCCTGTTGATGATGAATATAGGAGACTTCACCATTATGGGGTCAATCCCGTATGAGCTATGCTGATTGGCTATTTATTGCACCATGACCATAAGCTTATTTTCTGTAGCCACTGCCTGTAACATTCAGGAGGGTACCTATGTATGAATACAAACAAACAGTATTTAAATCATTATCATGCATAGCAGATTTACCCAGCCTTTTACACATTAATACATTTTAATTACCAGGGTGGATTGTAAACAATTTGAAAATTGAAATTAGTCGACACTTTTGTCATAAAGTCAGGTAACGAAATGATTTCTCTCAGCCTCTAATTGTCGTAAAATATACAAGTTAACATATTACGATGAAGGAAGCCGTTTCTAAAACTTTTAATTAGTCGAATTTCTAACAAAGTCCTGTGCTAAAACGATTCCGAAATGTTGAACTTTTCTTAAATTTTTAGCTATTGGCAGCAATTTCGCGGCCCGATCTGGTAGAAGATTTTTTTGAGTGGTTATATAAATTTTAACGACTTTCGCAATCTTTGTGATTTGTTATCTGCAGTTAATTAATTAACTTGTATATACAAAGTTTTTCATGATGGTATCGTGGAAAAATCTTAGACCTTCTTTTGCTGTAGAATAGTCAACTAAATCACGTACTAAGTCACAATGAAACAGACATGAGGAAGTTTAATAACACAAGGTAAATCCAAGACGGTATGACGGTGTGACTTTATAATACAAACTGCAACGTCAATAGCAGTGATCGAACTCAAAATTTGTACTAATCGATGAACCCCAGCCACATCACATCTAGTGGGAAATCGTGATTGGTATCCAATAACGACAGTCTCGCGATACGCCCAATTTGTGTCAATCATTTCCTATACATTGCTAACAGGCGTCACATGTAGTCTCCACATGTGCTTGTTATGCATGCAATGTATGAAATTTCTTTAAAATTCACATTGTTAGTGTCATTAGGATGTCGACGAGTTTTTAGAGTAGATTTTATGAGAAGTTTGAGTAGTTTTTCTGTTGTGTAAATGATAAAGTAATGGATAGTAAAACCTAATCACTGCAATTTTATTATTTAACTCACTGTCATCTGGAATCAGCAACGAAAGTTATAAATTAACTTAAAAAATAACAACGAAATAGATACTAAAACTGTCTATGAATCGCAAACTAGGGTAGACTATGAGGCAAGGTAGTCAATTGATAGGCTACAAAACACTGAAATGTCGTGAGTTGCTAAACGCTATGACGTCATAAGTCTTTGAACTATTCCTGTCGCTGGATGTATGTAATCTAAAAAGTTAGTTATGGTCTTATCAGATAAAGTACTATTCCGATTGATGACGGCAGTATCAAATTGTAACCAGCAGAAGAGAGAGAGAAGATTCTGACCAACTATGGGACAGTCCCTAATGATTGAGTGTTGTTATGACACATAAATTGATCACAACTTACAGCTCACATAAGATTTACGATTACAGTTCGAAAGTCAAGGACTGAGGGGAAACATACAGATACCATACATCAAGGAATGCTTCCTAACTAAATCGCAGAGGGCTTTAAAAACACAAAAAAAAATACATTACCAATATTTTTTCTTAACGAAATATTCTAACGTGACCTACTATAATTGTTCTTAATAAATATTTTCAGCAAATCTTTTAACGCCAGCTATGTTTAAAACTATCAATTCCCAAAACAATACGCCAACCTAACCCTTACTATCTTTAACCCCAACATTCAACCCTTAACACAAATCAGTGCTCAATTTTCCTTCTGAACCGCAACCTATAAAACCGTGCGACACGAATTGAAACACATATCAGTGGCGGTGACACGCGGTAAGTACAATTTACACCAGCAGGGTCGCGTCGGAGCGCAGGGCGTCGCGGTCGTAGAGATGCGCGCGCACGAGGCGGTAGACGACGTGGGCTTCCGTCCAACTTCTAAAATCCGCTGTAACTTAGGCGCCGATATGCGCATCCCACACACGACATCATGACTAGAGCAATCAGCACCCTAATTGCTTAAGACATTATCAATCACAATCTGAACAATTTTGAAGGCCTCTGATTTCATTCTATTCCATTGCTTCATATGTTTGAACAATTTGTCTTTTCAACAATTTAAAAAACGCAATGAATGTTGTTGGACTGTCAAAATGAAAGTAATATTTTGACTGTTAGTGTGTTACGCAATCAGCCCGCAGTAGTGCACAAAACGCGTTAATAGCCGAGTGTACGTACGTATTAGTAGCTGAACGGAGCCGTCACCATGAGCCAATCGGCTACTGCGGCATTCGGCATGGAATTGATATAGTACTAGCTATGTAAATTCCATGCAAATATATCATTAGAGTACTCCATAAACGCTTCACTTTCCTTTAAAACATTGTAAAATGCGCTCCTACGCAAATCGTATCAGAGCGCATTTTACAATCGAATATAAATCGTACTGTATACGGAACTCCGAGCCTAGTTTCCGTAATGTTGGAAGGCTGTTTCCTGCCTTTCCAATATCCTCATATACGAGACTGTAGTTCCTTGGAAATAGCGTACGACTTCGACTTGAGCGCATATTTGCACAGTATAATATTAAATTATGATTCTGTATCTACATATGAATTGATTCCAACTCTTGTTTGTTTGGCGTTGTTTGAGGAAAATGGCGGGTTCAAAGAAGAAAATGGGAATGATTATTTGTTGGGATGGTGTAATAATCTGTCAAAATTCGGATGTTTATGTGCATGTCAGATTTTATTTTGACATTGGGTAACTGTATGAATCCAATATCAAGTAGACAAAGAAACGTGAAGGGGATAATACTTGCACTTTAGGAGCCGGCAAAACCACTCTTCGCTACTTGCATTTTTGCGAACGTTGTCAATCCTGCCTCATTTTCCTTAACATCGATTGTCTCAGTTTTCCTAATTACATCTGCACATAAGGCAAAATCTTAAAGCAAGATGGTTGCTAGAACCAACTCGTCTCGGTAAGATTTAATAATTGTCTCTAAATCCTTTTGGGACTTTAAAACTCTAAAATGCTAACAGAATACTCAGAGGTAACTTAATAACCGTCATAGCTATACTGTCTACACCTGCCTCCACAGGCATCCCGAAGGGGTTTCCAGACAGAAATGTACCAACGTGGGTATGTCTGAAATATACCAACGGTACCTTGCAATCCCCAAGCTGAAGCTGAGAATTTTCGCGCCCAAAAGTTCAATTTTATTTCGTTTTATCCGATTTGGCATCGACCAGGTGGTTCCGTTCCAACCTTGTTACCCATGAAGTAAAATGAAAGAAGAGTTTTTCACGCCATATTGGGACGAAAAATTTAAATTGAACGGTAGCTTAGAATGTCATATAAGACGGGAAGCGGCGACGGCATGAGTCCGCCAATTGAGGCAGAATTATGACTGGCGCAATATGCCGATGTTGCATGAGACACTCGCCCCTACTTAAGTGGTTCTTTAATGCATGTAAAATTATAAATTCATTTTTATTTTAAAAATAATGAAGACTAGCAGCACTCTTTTTGAATCAGAGAATACACATATGATGAAGGCATTTAACTATGACTAACTAAAATGATGTTTACATAATTGAGTGCACTAGACTTTTGCTCGATACAATTTTAGTTCTTCATTATTCTATTGCAAAATAAGTAAAACTTACCCCCCGTTTTTTGATAAATGAATAACTAACTAGCTTTTACTAGCGGCTTCGCCCGCGCGCAACTTTCATCCCCTATTTAACTCCCTTAGGGGTTGAATTTCGAAAAATCCTTCCTTACTCCTTGTCTAAATTATAAAGGGAACCTATATGAAAAATTTCAGCTTTCTAAGTCCAAGGGTTTCGGCTGGCCGTTGATGAGTCAGTCAGTCAGGACTTTACTTTTTATTTATATAGATGTGGTGGCTAAACTCACTGATTCGCTTGATCTTGACAAAAGTTATAGCGATATTAAAAACTTAAGAACGTGGTTTGATGATTCATGAAATTGAATAGACTAGAAAATTGGGCTAATCTAAACAGTAAAATAAAAACAAATGAACCACATTATAACAATTACTTGCTTACCACAATAAACAGTTATTCGCCGTATAACAATTTATTTGCATCACTCAAGAAATATCGTTTCATCAAATTAATATAGCTGTTAGATCAGAATAATTTATTGCCTTTTGTACACAAATTAAGTTATATTAATCTCGGCTACTTGATGCCGTCTGCTAATTGCCCTGAGACAATTGATATCAATAGCGAGAAGTCGCGGGATTGTGTTGAAATTAATTGATTGCTTTCTAGTGGTCATTTGGCTTTGATTAAGATTCCTAAGTGTGAATAATTAAGGGTATTATATTTTCTAATTTTGTTTCGAAATTATTTTTTTCTTTTTATGTCAATTGTGTAACAAATCACCAGGTGTTTTGTTAGTCATTTTGGTGCAAATGCACAAAGAAAAAGAATAGTTCCTATTATCAGCTTTAAAACTTAATAGTTGATGTTCATTATTAGATGAAAGTTTATATTTTATTGCAAAGTTTTATGTTACTTGTCTAGCCAACTTCCCTTGTTTTATTAAGTGTATTTTCGTTGTTAATACGATCGACCCAACTAAAGCGTTGTTTTCCTGTAGGTACACTGATTCAAATTAAATATGTTTTACTAGATAGTGAGTTTCTCTCACCGAGAGGAGGCCTGTGTCCCAGCAGTGGGAACATTATAGGCTGATGATGATGATGATGAGATAGTGAGTCCGGCTAAAAGTTTAAGTATAGCATCGCTTTATCTTCAGTTTTGCATGCAGTTTAGCTGTATTGTTTTTATCTTGTGGACGGAAATTGCCAATTCTGAACAAAAATTAAGTCAAAATTATTTTACATCTGGACGGTATACGTAAAAATACGTGTGAAAATTTGTCAATGTAATTCCCGCTTTTCTATATTTTTTTTGTTTTGTAAAATACATATTATAAGGTTATATGGGAAGCAAAAAAGTTCGAAAGAGGATAGTAATATATGCACATAATTATACTCTCAAAGTATGAATTGATTGAAAGCGTTGGTTTGCCACTAAAAATCTTAACAATCTGATTAGTCTATATCCAGATTATGGAGGGCTTCCAAACTTACGGTTTTCAGTCTTAGTAAGTTGTTATAGAATACTCGACAGTCACACGAACAAACTGACTTGCCAAGGATTACCAAAAATGCCAGTTTCGTGAATATATTCCATACTGATCAGAATATATTAAACACCAGCACATGAGCGATGAAGTCTCGAACAACTTGTTCTCGCCAAGACTAAGTCACCGAGTCACGCAACATGGCGGCTAGCCAAGGCAATAACATTTCCGTTCACATAACAACACTTGGCATAGGGTAGTATCTTAACTTGTCGATGAATGATCAAATTATTATGTAATAGGGGTCGGAGGTGACCTTTAGGTCTAAGGTATTAGCGATATTGAGATTAGTACAGGCTTATCTGAATGAAGTGGCTTAGAATGTACGTAAAAGAACTGAAACATAGTGGTTACTATTTTGTGTTTCATCATCATCATCATTTCAGCCGAAAGACGTCCACTGCTGGACATAGGCCTCCCCCACGCTCCTCCACTTCGACCGGTCTTGTGCTTCCCACATCCAGCGGATACCCGTTATGTATTTATAAGCAGGTGAAATACTCTAAAGCCCGCTTGAATCACCAATCACCCCAACTAGCAAAGATATTGAATAAGCAATAATTCCTCTCACGACTACGGATCTAAAAATACTCGTATGAAAGATCCTATTATTTCAAAAAGCCGTATAAAAGCAGCTTTCTAGATTATTTAGTACTCATCGCTTTTTGGCTCTATAAACATGTTGAGTAAACGTGGACTCGACGAATTCATATCGCATTTACACGATAATTATATAAGGATATCTCTCGATCGCATTCATGCAGCCGTGAGTCTTATAAAAGTTCTTTGAAAGCAACTAAATTACTAATTTGTCATAGAACTAGCTTCATAACACCATTTTTCGACATTTAATTATTACAGCATTATTGTAGCGTAAACGCTGTTCATTAAACAAAATAGCATCTCGGTTACTACAACAGCACTTAATATCATATGCAAGCCATATTTATATACATTCGACTTTATTGTTGAAGTTGAGAAAACGCTTTAAATTATCTATTACAGCCCTAAAGGTGCTCTAAACATTTTTTGATAGCCATCATTTTAATTTTGTTCCATTCGCATTGTTCCATGCAGGTTGACCGCACACACTTCACATTACCAATTTACTCGTACCTTCCTGACGGGTTAGGTACATCATGCAGCGTAATAGTGGTATGAAAGTTCAATAAAATCTTTTACAGCATTGTAAACACCATTTTGTCATAACAATAACGTATTGGCTTAAATTTGAGAAAATGGATTTCGGACAAAAGATCAGGGAAAGGCAATAACAAAGAAACCTAGTCATTATGTATTTTACAGGCTATTAAATTAGAAGGTCATTTATTATTAAAGATGGACAGCGTAAGTAACAATCTCACTTTTTCAGAAATCAAACAAAAGAAATAAGTTATGGCGAGTCGTTTATTTTTATTGGTATATTTACATAAACATTGACTGATTCAGTTTACCAACCGTAGTTAGCGCCGTGACCGCTGTATGCGATAGCGGGACCAGCGGAGTACGCCACAGACTTGAGGACTGGGGCGGTGGCGTAGGACTTAGCGACCAGGGGAGCGGAGTATGCAGCCACAGCGGGGGCAGAGTACGTGGCGTAGGCGGGAGCGGCGTACGCAGCGTATTGACCACCGTGAGCAGTTTGAGTAGAGTAGGAAGATACAGAGGAGACGGCGGGGGTGATGGTCTTGGTCACAACAGCGGGCGCAGAGTACGCAGCCACGGCGGGAGCGGCATACGCACTGTGAGCGTACGCAGCGGGTGCGGCGTAGGCGACGGCGGCCTTAGCCACAACTGGGGCAGCAGCGTAGGTAGCCACGGGAGAACCGTGAGCGGTATGGGTAGAGTAGGAGGAGATGGAGCTCACAGCGGGGGAGATGGTCTTGGTCACGACGGCAGCGGGAGCAGCGGCATAGGTAGCGACGGGCGCAGCGTACGCGGCGACGGCGGGAGCGTAGGACTTAGCGATGACGGGAGCGGAGTACGCAGCCACAGCGGGGGCAGAGTACGCGGCGTAGGCGGGGGCGGCGTACGCGGCGTATTGACCACCGTGAGCGGTCTGGGTGGAGTAGGAAGACACGGAGGAGACGGCGGGGGTGATGGTTTTGGTCACCACGGCGGGGGCGGCGATGGCGTGCGCGCTGTAGCCCAAAGAAGCGTCTTCATACAGACCGCTGGCACGGGCCACACCCACGGCGCAAAGAGCGATGATCAACTGTAATGTTAATATTAAATTATTACTTAAAACTTACTGCACAACTAATAGATAATAATTTACTTCCTGGTTCTGTGCAAATGTCCTAATAATTATATGAGCAATAAAAAAAGTGCAATTTGCAAGGGCTTTCAATTTTACTTTAAATTAAAGCAAAAATCATATCCTGAATGTTGCTTGTTGCTGAACCACAATTTCTTAGTCAACACAAATTTTATCAATGAGTAAAATCAAACGTAATAAATCCTTGTAGTACCTTGGCGTACATGTTTATTCTGTTAATGCTGGCAACTGAATAATTTCGACAGGAGGTGCTCCGGTTTTTATACGTATAGATCGCGTCTACATTGTCCAATTCACTTTCATTGTCAAGGTGATCCGGCGTACTCGTACTTACAGCAGCAAGTAGCCTACGCCTGAGTCAGAGATAGTCTTTCGATGTTATTTGTTCCGTGCTTACAGAAGCACAGCGAGGCTACAGCCTTGAGTAGAAGTTAATATTCGTCCTCGTCCATGATATATCGCAACTAGTATTGACTGATCCATTTTTCGATACATATAAAGGTCAGTTTAAAGTATGTAGGTACTTGGTGTAATGTATTCGTAGAAAATAGTGTCCTCGTTTTTAGCAAGTGTTTATCATTAGAAGCATTATTTGTTTGCTAGCAAATGGATTTTATGTGACTGTACTAACTTGAAAGAAGGATACATAATAAAATTGATTCTTGGAAAACGGTTAAAAGTAAGTTCAAAGTAAAGCTTATTTAAAACGTTTCAGCATAAAGGATTATGGCTCGTGGCTCACTAATTTACGATGAGTTTGATAATACAATACAACATTTTTCACGTAAGTATGCCAAATGCATTGTGGCATCAAAACATTCACCGCTTTTCCAAACATGCTTTGATAAACTACATAACATAGGTTTTTTTTTATGCTAGCTGTAGTTACTACTTAAAGTTTTCTACTGGTAATCTATCAGACTAGGCGCAATAATCCAGCATAAGCATAATTAGCCTGTAAAGGTACAGGCTAATTCGCCCCACTGTTGGGACACAGACCTCCGTGATTACCAACAATTGACATATGCAGTACCAGAGGCATCTTAGATACGTTGCCATCCCAGAGATATAGCTGATTATGTCTCATTTGCAACTACAACAGTACGCTCACACATAAGCTTTCCTTTCATAATCATCATCATTTCAGCCGAAAGACGTCCACTGCTGGACATAGGCCTCCCCAAGCTCCACCATTTCGACCGGATTTTATCTTGGACTTTACTAGCAAGACTGACTGTCCGACTTTCAGGCTTCTGACGACCCGTAACGACTTAACGACAGTCAAAGATTCACAAATGACATCCGGGACCAATGGCTCAATGTGCTTTCCGAGGCACGGAGGGGTTTTTGAAGATGGTGACCCATCTACGGACCAACCGCTGCGTTAGTTCGCCTGATCGATCTACTCGTGGGGCTGTTTTTACTTGGCCAGATCCCTATTAGGTACATCTATATAATAATAATGATAAATTTACATTGCATGATTGTATGATTTGAACATGTTTAAATTATGTGATTTCCATTGAAAAACACCGAAAGAAAGAAATAAATTCTTCATTCTATTGTATTGTCAATAAGTGAAGGTTTTTATTTGAATTTGTCGAGACTCGAGACTTTTTCATAAAGAATTGAAGTACACACCTACAAAGAACTCTTTTTCTCATTTTGTGGTATGTAAGTAATAACAAAAATTCATAAGACGCTGCTTCATATATTATCAACCCAGTAAATACGTTTTACCTGTGTAGGTTAGGTACCTACCTAACTACTTGGAAATTATTTTTCCGGTTAAGTATATACAAAAATATTAGGTTCAGATGGCACTCGGAGACTGCCGCGGTAAAGCTATTGCATAGCATTTTTATCAACTTATGCAATTATAATTATTTATTTATTTTATTTATGGGAGCCGGTTTTTTTTTTTTTTTTGGGGTGGGAAATCATCAAATAACTTCTCCCGCTCTGGGTGGAGCAGGAGGGCGTGTCAGACTTTTACTGACTAAAACCCACCCGTGTTCCTTCATTAGCCCGTATGCCAGGGGCTGTGGTATCTCTTTCAAATGAACCCGCACCCCTGACAGGCATCGGCCCTTGCGGGCCCCATCATTTTTGTGCTGACATCTCTTTGAGGCGCGCGTGGAACACAACGCGCCGTCGACTTGGGCTTGGTCCTTACCGGACAGCGAGCTACCCATTACTCGCCGTCCGCAAGCCCATGCCTACGGTGGCCGCAAATCGGCCTGGGATTCCCGACGCCCAGGGCGTCTCCGTATCCTGCGGCGGCTAGGGTCGCGAGGGCGCATATGCTGCCTCTCCCTCACGTGCGCCGCCTCCCTCTCCGCGAGCATCACTGCTTCGCTGAAGGAGGTGACGGCTCCCCATGCCCTCTCGCTCCGTACCATGGCCTGGACCAGGGCCGGACGCGAGAGATCGCCGCCGCCGATCGCCTCCACGAGGACACGGCGGTGCTCCGCCCAAGCAGGGCAGACTGCCACCGTGTGCTCCACCGTGTCCTCAGGGCGATCTTCGCAGTGGAAACACCCGGGCGTTTCCTCCCGCCCTATCCGAAACAGGAACCTCCCGAAACAACCGTGTCCGGTGAGGACCTGCGTCAGGCGGAAGGTGAGGACGCCATGCCGCCTCTCAAGGGACCGCTTTTTTACGTTTCTCTATGAAATTAAGCAACCTATCTCTTTCGGTTCTTGTATTAAAATGATCAGGATAGACAAGGCTAGATATGTTTCTTGGACTGATACCAACGTCATAGTGTAAATTTTCGCGGTAATCATCGCAGAACATAGTACTTTTACACTTGGTACGGCGCAGATCCGTGCTACTCGTTTTATCGATTGTACTGAGTGTTTTTGAAGTGAAAGTGCATATTTCAAGCATGAATACGTATGTAAAGTTAATCAACTTCCTATTTATGTATTAGTTATAAGCAGTTTAATATATTTACGCATATATTTTACGGAAAAAATTCCACAAGGTGAAAAAATGGCCGCCATTTAAAATCATAAAATATTTGCGGTGACTTTTCGTGTGCGTATTTTGTATGAAATGGCTAAAATACTGCTAAAACGGTAAGAAAATTTCATAAACTATACATAAATATCCTTTTTTACGGTGTCCTACGTTTGGGCAGTGCCTTAAACATCACTCGTCTCTGCCATCTTCGAAAGATTGACAAAAACACAACGATGTTTTACTTTCTATAAGTCTGAAGGTGACATAGATTTTTTTTTTTTTGGTTGGGAAATCATCAAATAACTTCTCCCGCTCTGGGTGGAGCAGGAGGGCGTGTCAGACTTTTACTGACTAAAACCCACCCGTGTTCCTTCAGTAGCCCTTAAGCCAGGGGCTGTTGTGTCTTTCGAACAAACCCGCACCCCTGACAGGCATCGACCCTTTCGGGTCCCATCACTTTTTGTGCTGACATCTCTTTGAGGCGCGCGTGGAACACAACGCGCCGTCGACTTGGGCTTGGTCCTTACCGGACAGCGAGCTACCCATTACTCGCCGTCCGCAAGCCCATGCCTACGGTGGCCGGAAATCGGCCTGGGATTCCCGACGCCCAGGGCGTCTCCGTATCCTGCGGCGGCTGGGGTCGCGAGGGCGCATATGCTGCCTCTCCCTCACGTGCGCCGCCTCACTCTTCGCGAGCATCACTGCTTCGCTGAAGGAGGTGACGGCTCCCCATGCCCTCTCGCTCCGTACCATGGCCTGGACCAGGGCCGGACGCGAGAGATCGCCGCCGCCGATCGCCTCCACGAGGACACGGCAGTGCTCCGCCCAAGCCGGGCAGACCGCCACCGTGTGCTCCACCGTGTCCTCAGGGCGATCTTCGCAGTGGAAACACCCGGGCGTTTCCTCCCGCCCTATCCGAAACAGGAACCTCCCGAAACAACCGTGTCCGGTGAGGACCTGCGTCAGGCGGAAGGTGAGGACGCCATGCCGCCTCTCAAACCACTCCTCAAAGAGGGGACTTACCGCCGCAATCGTGGCGTGCCCAAAGGTGACATAGTGAAGTGATATATAATCATGTGGGCCTAAAACACCACCGTTGTGTATAGAAAAAGATTCTAGATCTATTTTAACCTTTTTTCACCAGCTCTGTGAATTTCATGAGTTTACATTGTCTGAAAAATGAATCCTATTGTTTTCAAGACGCAAAAAGCAATAAAAACAACCAATGGACGGCTACTAAAATGTCTATTTAATTTTTAAGGTTTACATAAGTATTCACTCCATGTTTTTTTTAAACAGTTTTTTACAGTGAGAAGATGCACTTTATAAAAAAAATCTACGAGTTTGTCGTCACAGCATGCGGATTAATAAACAGAAGTTCTCTAATATTAAAGATTCTGGTCTATAAAAGGAGAAAATAAGGTATTGCATATTACGTTCCCTCTGCTGGGACACAGGCCTCCTATATGTTAGAGGGACAGGGCCATAATCTTATCACACGAGCCAAAAGAGGGATGAGTGATGATCGCTTTTAAAATGTACTGAAATACATAGTTAGACAGATTAGTCCGTTGAGATGGTTTTAAATCCACCACACGGGCCCAGTGCGGGTTAAGTGATTGATTGCTTTTAAATGCACTAAAATACATTAGTTAGACGGATTTTTCGATTATGATTTTGAGTAGGTTTTTAAAACAGTGGACTTTTTGACTGTCAAAACTAAAATTCTTTGGCATAATGGTGAGGGCGCAATAACCGTCAGACATGTCACATCTAGACTGCGAATGTATCCCAAACGTCTGGTTTAGATATAAATATTTAAGTCTAGTGTAAAATGTATACAGACCTACTGCAATATCTGTCCACTGAGGGTCATACTGGCCGGTTGCCGTCTGATGCAGCCGACAGTGTTTTGTTTTGCTCGCTTTCCATTTTCTCCGAGTGACGTCATAATCTTGTCCGGGTTTTTTGTCCTGATGCTCCGAGTAGTCCCTATTATCCAAAGACTTTAACGTTTTAACAGTATTCTTGAAAGCTGTCGTAGAGTTCTTTTTAGTAAAAAGCAACCTCTCTCTGCGATACAAATATCAAAGGAAATTGGAGTTCTCAGTGGAATTGCTGAGCTTGGCTAGCAGCAAATTGCAAGAAATATAAATTGGTATCTAAAAAAAAAAAAAAAAATAACATAACATCACGCTTTGTTTTCACAAAGGGTTGGGCATTGTTGTACTAAAAGTACAACTACATTTCGCCAGTTAAGTCCCATGTTATAGCGGGCGAGTCTATTGACACCAACCGTGCCCAAATCCAGACTCCAGTTTGCTATTGATAGATTCCAGTTATGTTAGATAAAATAAACCTTTTTATGGTCGATATCTTAAACGGACACTGGCCCATAAGATCACTCAAGTTGCGTTGTCTTATCCAGTGGCGTAGCTACCACCATATCAGCCGTATCAACGATACGGGGCCCCCAAGCTACTGGGCCCCCTAGAGCCCCGAAGTTATTAAATAAAAAATAAACTCAACACCTCAAATACTTGTTGATGATGTCGCTCTTGCTTCTGAATCAGGACGCTGACAGGACTTTTTTTTTTTAATCTTTGTTTAATTAGGGACTTTTATAACCGCAATGCGTATGACAGTCCCATCGTAGACAGGACTTTCGTTTTGAATAAAAATAAGCAATATCGTCTTTTAAAGCCTGGCCGCAGAGGGGTAAAAAGGGAGCCTAACTTATTCTAATACAGGGCCCCTTTAGGACTAGATACGCCACTGCGTTTATCTTGAAGCCTACATTGCGTAGGATTTTGGAATTAAGCCCGTCCTTTTTTTGCGACATTCTCAGACGGAGACCTGAAGTTTCTTCCTAACACCGATTTATGTAAGAAGGCAAAGAAGTAATTTTCGTACAACTAAATATGCCTACTAAAATACAGGTCAGTGTGAAATCTTTCGCACCATTAACGTTCAATACAGTTCGGTAGTGATTGCGTGTATGCGGGCCCCCGAGATTGGTAACTATGCCTGTAAGATTAACGTCATTGGTATGTAGTACCCATAAGGGAAGGGAATTGAAGTGAATCTTAGGGTTGTCTGCACAAATCCTAAATGTGAAAGTATTCAAAAAACGGCCGATGAGATTTAGATGATTTTTGACACACACATAGTTTAAAACCTGGATTAAAATATAGGATACTTTTTATCCTAGTAGAACATTTTAATCGGATAATTTCCGACTTCGACGCGGGCGAGTCCGCTGGCAAAAGCTAGTGTTTATATATAAAACCTTATTTTTAGTATATGCAAAACCCGAAACACGTGTCTGCTCTTTATACTGCTCTTTAGAACCTATGTACAAAATTTCAAAGCTGTATCATGAAAAATCACAAAGTTATGTTAACTAGTTGTCTACACAAACATGGTCACTATAGGGCCCACGCGCCGCCCGCGCGTCCAGCGAGGTTTGTGCTCATTGATAATTAGGCAGTAGGTACCTAATCCTATGGCAATTGTTTTGTAATTAAATGGTGAACTAAAAAAAAATAAGAAAAATATAACATGGTGTAAAAACTATTGGAATCGATTCAGTTACTTATTCTGAGCAAACTACGTATACCTATTCAGGTTTCGCAAATACTAAAAATAATGTTGTATAACACAACATACCATCACGCCTGTATTCTCCAAAGAGTTAAGCAGAAGTACACCTCTACGTAATCCCTACTAAATTATAAATGCGAAAGTAACTCTGTCTGTCTGTTGCGCTTTCATACCTAAACCGCGGAACCGATCGTCATGAAATTTGGCAGCGATATAGCTTGGGATATAGAAAAGCACATAGGTTCCTTTTTTCGCGATAACCGACATCCACGTGGGCGGAGCCTCGGGCAAAAGCTAGTCTACAATATATAGTAGTTACTCCAATATTTTGGCAGTTATGTCAAAGACTCATGTAATGGGGGACGACCCGATTACCAATTATTTAAATAAATGGGTATTACTAAGAGACAAAACTATTAGGTATTCTTAATTTTAAGTTTATAATGTACATGTAGCAGAGGGATCCATTGTTCAAAAGGAGCTTTTCCTTCTTGATACACAGAAACTTGAAGAATGTAAAAATAGATACTTGGGAGGCTAGAGACAAATAATATGGAGGGAAAGCGAGGAAACACTATCAGTTTTTTTTAGGGTTCAAATTAACATAAACCTTAACTTCTTACGTATCGTTAGCAAATAATGTACATAATTATGTTTGTTGTGAGAATTCAAATACTCAATATTAAATAAGGTCACGCTAATCTATCAAAAGAAAACGAACCCATGTAAATTACAACCAAGCATTTATGTCAGAACTATAAATGAAAAAAGACAATGCCGTTCATGACTTCAAAGTGAATGCAATTAAAATTACCTCGCAGTTAAACTCAGTTCAGGAATCTTAAACTACCTTTCGTTTGAGAAGTTCATTACAAGTGCAACTAACATAAATACCTGTAGCTTTATTTATTTATTTAAATAAGGTACTGCAACGACTTATTCACTAATAACATGTTACATAAAAGAACTTCTTAAAGTTCACCTTATATCTATTAGTAAGGTGAGCTTGTCACTTAAAGAAGTACGCAGCTTAAACATAAATCAAAACGTACACACAAATTATGAAACCTATTTCAAAGGGATTCAAAATATAAAAAAATACAATCATAAAATAAATAAGACCTTTACCATAGAAAGAGACTTTACTACTGCAAAACGTTTTTTTTTTTTTGGGTGGGAAATCATCAAATAACTTCTCCCACTCTGGGTGGAGCAGGAGGGCGTGTACTTTTACTGACTAAAACCCACCCGTGTTCCCTCAGTAACACGTAGGCCAGGGGCTGTGGTATCTCTTTCGAACAAACCCGCACCCCTGGCAGGCATCGGCCCTTGCGGGCCCCATCATTTTTTTGTGCTGACATCTCTTTGAGGCACGCGTGGAACACAACGCGCCGTCGACTTGGGCTTGGTCCTTACCGGACAGCGAGCTACCCATTACTCGCCGTCCGCAAGCCCATGCCTACGGTGGCCGGAAATCGGCCTGGGATTCCCGACGCCCAGGGCGTCTCCGTATCCTGCGGTGGCTAGGGTCGCGAGGGCGCATATGCTGCCTCTCCCTCACGTGCGCCGCCTCCCTCTTCGCGAGCATCACTGTTTCGCTGAAGGAGGTGACGGCTCCCCATGCCCTCTCGCTCCGTACCATGGCCTGGACCAGGGCCGGACGCGAGAGATCGCCGCCGCCGATCGCCTCCACGAGGACACGGCGGTGCTCCACCCAAGCCGGGCAGACCGTGTGCTCCACCGTGTCCTCAGGGCGATCTTCGCAGTGGAAACACCCGGGCGTTTCCTCCCGCTCTATCCGAAACAGGAACCTCCCGAAACAACCGTGTCCGGTGAGGACCTGCGTCAGGCGGAAGGTGAGGACGCCATGCCGCCTCTCAAACCACTCCTCAAAGAGGGGACTTACCGCCGCAATAGTGGCATGCCCAACTGCAAAACGGTCTTAGGGCAGGATTTATACAGAGCACTGTGAATTTATCTTTGCTTATTAAACAAAGCATTACATAGGTACGAGCAATTATGATACGTACATTATGTTCATATTCGTTTATATAAACGTGAGCCAAGCGTTGCTTATGAGTGCGTTCGCACAGACGTAAAAATAACACGGCGGGATTTTATCCTACACTTATTTTTAAGGGGAATCTAGTCGCTGGCTCGAACTCACTGGTGGCCCTGACTAAAAAGCACGCTGTCTCACCAGTCTTCGTGTCCGACAGAGGTCGTATCATGATGAGCAGTTAGAGGCTAGTCTACACGCAAAACGTTATTGAGTGAGATGCAGGAACATTTATAGCAAAACAGGCGCGTAAAAAATTGAGAAAAGACCATCGGAAGATCTGGTTTTATGGAAAAATCCCTGAATAAATCAATGACCAATAAAGTTTATTGAACTTTTCGATAATTAAACTTTGTCGGTACCGACTTGGTTTTGGAGGTTTTACACTTCTTTTATTACCCAAAATTAGTTTAAATTAGCAAGAAAAACGAATCTTTGTTGGCTCTAACTCTTAATGGATCTATATTTTAGTATTCTGTTTCGGTACAGACAATATTAATAATGAGACAAAATCATACCATGTTTGATTTTGGATGTACATTGTCGAACAGTGGAGTAATACACTCCCGAAGTTTGTATGGAAAAAATGTCGACAAGATTCACCTTAACTCGCGGTGTTGAACAGACTGTTGAGAACCCAACCGAGTACATTCCAGCGCGTCGAAATAACAACTTGTTAAATTTTCAACTCTCCTTGCTAAGCATCATTGAGTTAAAGATACAGTGCCCAAAAAAAACCCACCGCGATATTTTTACGTCCAAGCGAACGTGGACGATTGGCTTTCTAGAAAAGCGAGTCCATCATATTAGAACGGCCGCCATGAAAATCTACAGATTTTCACCGTATTTGATAGTATGGCGACACTGTGTGACCGTTGACAGTTTTCTTAGGAAACCAAAGCTTTATAACGCTGAACGTTTCTGTTATACAAATAGTGTGTTACTCGTATGCGATGCTTCATCATCATTAGCATTTCAGCCCAAAGATTTTAATAGTAGTGTAGCATAGTAGTGTTTTAGTTTTTCTTTTTTATGTGTTTAATAATTGTATTGTACCTACTGTAGTAAGTTTGTGATATTCCTGTGCAAGTCCAATAAATAATTTTTCATTCTTTCTTTCTTTAACAGCTGGAGCCTACTCCAAGCACCGCCACTTCAACCGGTTCTGTGTTTCCCGCATCTAGCGGATTTCTGCAGCCTACACAAGGTCATTTATTTTATATATTTATTTATCTTTCCACTGGAACAGTAATAACACCAACAGAGCAAAAAAATACTTCATGTGCTGCTTTCCATCCTGTGCGGTGGTCATCGAACTTGTGGCGATAGATCAAACACGCTCTTGCTGCGTCAAGACACTTATCTCCATATGACTGTATTGCATCCATAATGTGCAAATTCTTCACCATTCTTCTAGGACACAATTTTATTTTATAAATGTTTAGTGTTTGTTTTATGTGTTTTCTGTTTGACATTATTTATAGTCATTTTTATTGCTGTGACCACGCTGACATTTTTTATTTGTATTTTTCCTTTTAATTTGTAATTCAAATGGTTATTTTTGAATTTTTATTAGGAAATGTAAACCTTTGCATGCCCATGTGATGGTAAAATATGGAGAACCTTAAAAAAAACATCTATGTACTATACCCATGTTTGCAAAGAAATAAATGATTTGATTTAAATAACTGTAATGCATTAAAATGACAGATTGTGACAGATATACATATGACTAGACATAGATAGAATATATAAAATATGCGATACTTAGCAATAAAATAAATGGGGGGAAAATGGGGGAGAACGGACTAACCATCTTTCCGGCCCCAACTGTCAACCTCACCTGCACGCGCGGACAAAAAATCATCCGCGGCGATATTCCTATACCGTGGTGCCCCTGCTAGATAACTGACGAGGCAATGGCGACCGAGCAGTGGCGGTATAACCACATTCCTGACCAGAGGTCAGAAGAGGCTACAGGGGCCTTGGGGTATAAATAACCCCTAAAATATCTGGTGCAGAAGGCAACGGGAAACCACTGCACTAACCTCCCGAGAAAATCGTTATGAAAGTAGACAAAAAAGGATCACGATTGCCATGCGAACCGCCTAGCGAGCGGCGCCGTGCCGCATCCGGGGCGAGCGGTGGGAAATGGACTACCGGCCATGATGGAGTAGGAGACCAGGCTCCGCATGGAAATAATGCTACTGGAAACTCCCTCAAGATGCGGGAAATCCAGAAGATAGGCACGTGGAATGTTCGTGGCTTGCTAAAACCCGGTAAATTTTGCATCGTAGAGAAGGAGGTTACCAGATGTGGTTTATGCATTTGTGGACTAGCCGAAACCCACTGGAGAAACAACGGACATTTCTTTACCGATGCCCATGCAGTCTACTTTTCCGGCAATGATGACAAAAGCCAAAACGGAGTAGCAATTCTTATTCCTAAGCATAAAAATAACAGTGTGATAGGGTATGAAGCAGTTAGCGACCGCATTATGTCAATGAAACTCAAAGCATCACCTGTAAACCTAAACCTAATACAGGCATATGCCCCCACCAGTGAAGCTCTACCCTCTGTTCTGGAGAAATTCTACAAAGAATTACAGGCAACAGTCGAAAAAATCCCCAACAGAGAGGTACTTATAATCATGGGTGATTTTAATTCGAAAATCGGCGCAAACGCTGCTCAGTATAGCAAATGTGTGGGAAGTTTCGGACTTGGGGTGCGAAATGAAAGAGGTGAAAGATTTATGCAGTTCGCAGACGAGAACAACATGGTGGTAGCGAACAGTCTATTCCAGCACCATCCCCGTAGACTGTTCACCTGGACGTCACCTGGAGGCAGAACTAAAAACCAGATCGACTACATATTGATTAGATCACGCTGGCGCACCTCCGTTCTCAATGCCCACACACTTCCTGGGGCTGACTGTGGTTCCGACCATGAACTCGTTATCGTAAAGATGCGGTTGAAACTTAAAGCTGCCCGATCCTCCAAGAAAATAAGACGGATTGAAGTTGTAGATAATGAAAAGTTCAATGCAGCCATTGAGCGGAATTGGAAAGAATGGACCGATGTGAACCACAATGAAGCTACACCAGACATGCTATGGAATAAGGCTAAACACCTCATCCAAAACGCAGTGGTGGAGTCTAATCCAAGATCAGAAACGCGCAAACGACAACATTGGATGACAGATAGTACTCTTGCTCTAATAGAAGAGAGGCGCCATAAGAAAGCCGCGGGAACAGACATAAGAGAGCTGAATAAGTTGTCTGCTATCATCCAAGCTTGTTGCAGGCGAGACCACAATTCCCACCTTCGTAGCATTTGTGAAGAGGTCGAAAAACACGCTATGAAGCATGAGTCTAGAGATCTTTATCACAAAATTCGTCTCATTACTAAATCTCTACCTGCTAGAACCTGGACTATTGAGAACGACAAAAATGAAGTGGTAACAGAACTCGAACAAATCTCTGAAACGTGGAAGAGCTACTGTCAGTCATTATTTCTGGACCCGCAATCGCAACAGTTTGAAAGTACAGACCCAGAACGAGAGAATTTGGAACCAGACATCCTTCTGTCCGAAGTAAGAGCTGCCATAAAACATCTGAAAAGCAAAAAAGCAACTGGTAAAGATTCAATTCCTATAGAGACAATTAAAGCCTTAGGAGAACGTGGCGACCAAATGTTTTATCTTATCTGCAACAAGGTATGGCAGACAGGAGTTTGGCCTTTGGAGTGGACACATACCGTATTCACACCTTTGCACAAGAAAGGTTCGACGAAGAAATGTAACAACTATCGCCTCATTGCTCTAATATCACACGCTAGCAAAATAATGTTATATATTCTCAACGAGCAATTGAAAACTTACCTGTCTAAAGAGATCGCTCCGGAACAAGCCGGTTTTGTAAAGGGGAAGGGCACTCGAGAGCAAATTCTCATCGTACGCCAGATCATCGAGAAGTCAAGAGAGTTCAATAAGCCTGTATTCCTTTGTTTTGTTGATTTTTCCAAAGCATTCGACTCGGTGAAATGGCCGGTATTGTGGAAGACCTTACTAGACATGGGCACACCAAAACATCTTGTACACCTTTTGAGACGTCTATATGAAGAGGGCCTAGCCTCAGTTCGCACAGATGATGTCCTGTCAAGTGACTTCCATCCTAGTGCCGGAGTACGCCAGGGGTGCATTATATCACCGCTCTTATTCAATGCGTACACAGAGCTAATAATGCGTATCACTTTGGAGGATTGGACGGATGGTGTGACAATTGGTGGATACAGGATTGCAAACTTGCGTTACGCAGATGACACCACCCTATTTGCAACCAGTTCGCAACACTTGGAAGAGCTACTGTCAAAGATGGAACGAGTGAGCCGTGAGTTTGGACTAAAAATTAATCGCAGCAAGACCCAGGTGATGATTGTTGACCGTGCCAGGAATAACTCGCCTGAAGTGACACAAATCGCGAATTGCACGGTGGTCCAATCTTACATCTATCTTGGGGCTCTAGTTTCAAACAATGGCGGGTGCATCGATGAGATTAAACGACGTATGGGCATCACAAGAACAGCGATGGACAAGATGCGGAAAATATGGACGAATAGAAACTTAACTAAAGCCACAAAGACCAGGCTCGTGAGGACGCTTATATTCCCCATATTTCTTTACGCAGCTGAAACGTGGACCTTGCGAGATGTGGAAAGGCAGAAAATAGATGCTCTGGAAATGTGGTGCTGGAGAAGAATGCTTGGGGTTTCGTGGACCGAGTTTCGCACGAACGTCTCGATACTTCAAGAACTCGGTATCAGGCAGCGTCTGTTTTCGATAGTACAATCTCGCATCCTGACATTCTTCGGACATGTTTCCCGGCGTGACAATCAGTCCATAGAACGCCTTGTCGTCCAAAGGAAAGTAGAAGGCACTAGACCGCGCGGAAGGTCACCCACACGTTGGACTGACCAGATCAAGTCTGCCATTGGGGGTTCGGTTAACAAATGCAGCAGGATGACCTCTAACAGGCAGCGGTGGCGAAATGTCGTGAAGTGCATCACATCTGCTCCTTCCAATACTCCTACGAGTACTTAACGATCACGACCGCTCTGTCAAGAGCGTACCGGATAAGAAGAAGAAGCAATAAAATGCGATCTGTAAATCTTGCCCTATAAGAACGGTGAAAAGACAAACAGTTTTACTAGACTGTGGAAATATTTTTCTTTTCTTACACCTTTTTATGAATTGGAGCAGCAAACAGCGATCAAAAGTTTGTAGATTTGTTACTTGTAAAGATACTTTTTGTTTATGAAATTTTGTTTGTTTGGAGTTGATGAGGGGCTTGTGGCTAAGTAACAATAGCTGCGCGGGTCGATCGATCAGGTTAAGCTACGCTTGCCGCGGTTGGTCCGTGGATGCGTGACCATCTTTACATACCAAGACCCCTCCGTCCCTCGAAAAGCACGTTAAGCCGTTGGTCCCGGCTGTCATTTGTGGATCTTTGACAGTCGTTACGGGTCGTCAGAAGCCCGAAAGTCTGACAATCAGTCTTACCAAGGGGTATCGTATTACCCAGTAACTGTGTTGTGGAGGTCAGATAGGCAGTCGCTCCATGTAAAATACTGGTATTCAGCTGCATCCGGTTAGACTGGAAGCCGACCCCAAAATAGTTGGGAAAAGGCTAGGCAGATGATGATGATGTGTAGTGTAGTATTTGACAGAATACCTACTATTTTAGGAATTGTAATTAAGTCTCTGAGAAATTCGTTCTTCTGTACAGTCGTGCGGTAAGCGCCTTTGAGGCTCTATACAAAGACAACAAATGTAACATCATTGTGTAGAGAAGAATTAAAAAGAAAAATTTTAAATTGCCCGTGAAGTTTATTGCCCGTTCTTCTGCATAGGAACCTCCTACGCTTTGGAATGGACAACTAGCTTCATCTTTCTTACTGACTGACCACTTGACACTTTAAAGAACCTGTAATTGGTTTGTTTAAAACGAATGCTTTGAAATTGATTTCGGTATTTGTAGGTAACTGTCGATGCGTTATTAATATTTATCTCCTAATTTAAACGGTTATACGTTAACATTACCACATCAAAACTCAAAAAAGCAATAAAACTTTAAAAAGTAATATCCATCAAAATGAATACAATGCCATTTTTCATCACAAAACGGCTGAGCCTACAAAACAATATAACAAAAAACCAGAAAACATGCATTTTGCACCCTTTCCTACGGCGAAATACGAACATGTTTATTTTCTTTCCGCATAGGAATTTATGCAGGGTTCAGTAAGCACGAAACAGGGGCCCGTATACACTATTGTTTATGCGGTTCTCTCCCCAAACCACACAGTAATGAGTGTCAAGTGCTTGCGACAGCGTTGCGCTTTAAAATCTAATTTGTACGACAAGAATGCTTTTACAACACAGTTTTGAACTTCGCACGAAGAAACCTTTGAATCCGCCGACTATAATGGATACCGTATATTTTAGAGGGTACACTTAGAAGCCGACTACATAGAATTTCCATTTTCTTTTTGATCCTACATTCGTATAGAATCAATGTTTTATTGCTTTTCTTTGCTCGGTGTTTTATGAAACGCAAACTGGAGAAAAGTGGAAAAGTTTTTTGAAACAATATACGTATTTCATTCAGTGACTGTTAGGTTGTATGCTTATGAACCTAAGATAACAATAACTTTCAGGTTTTTATGACGGATTACTTTAATTGCCTACTACCTTCTTGGATTTGGAAAGCAGTGGTAGCCCAGTGGTAACGGTTTACGACTTGTCGGTCGTGGGTTCGAACAATGACAGGCGCATTACTTAGTGTAAATTATTTTATCACTACTGTTCTCAAAAAGCTGAACGAAAAATTCGAAGTCATTTGACATAAAATCAAAATCAAAAGTCATTTATTCAAACTAGGCTGGTTTTTTTTTTTTTTTTTTTTTTTTTTTTTTTTGGGTGGGAAGTCATCAAATGACTTCTCCTGCTGAGTAGAGCAGGAGGGCGTGTCAGACTTTTACTGACTAAAACCCACCCGTGTTCCCTCAGTAGCCCGTATGCCAGGGGCCGTGGTATCTCTTTCGAACAAACCCGCACCCCTGGCAGGCATCGGCCCTTGCGGACCCCACCAGTGGTTGCTGACATCTTTGACGGCGCGCGTGAGGAACACAACGCGCCGTCCCGTCTACCACTTTTCGGCCGCAGAGGATAGGGAGAGCGGCTGATGCTATACCGACACTCCTCTTCCGATGCGGCCCCACCGCGTCCGCCATCAAACGGTGGCGGCCCCGTCCAGGCCACGGAAGGGAAGAGCGCTGCTCAGAAGCACCGGCACTCCTCCTCTAGCGCAGCCTGTAACCCTCAGCCGCGATGCCTCCCATTCGACATCGCGGCCCACCTCAGTTGCGGTGCACCTCACCGCAACCTACTTTTTGGCCGCTACGTCAATGGCTTGAAGGCAAAAGCCCTGACGAGCGGCCCCACCGTTGGGTTCCTCTTGGCTTCACCGTGGATGGGAGACCACGGTTACTAAGCCCCCCCGCAACGACAATGCGGGAACCCACTCGGGGGGGAAACTAGGCTGGTGTCAGCACTTTTTGAACGTCAAAAATTACAAAAGACAGTCCCCCAAAAACGCCCGCCCTTCACCGCACTGGAGCCTCGTGGTTGATAACTGCCTATTCTCTCTCACAGAGAAGAGGCCTTTGTCCCAGCAGTGAAAAAATCATAGCCTGTATGCTACTTGAATTTTATTCAGTTGAAAATAATTACAATAACTCTGGTTCTCATTTTTAACTGAAGGACCCAAAACATTTTAACCAAACCTATTAGGTAAACTTATCATCGTGAAAAAGATAACGAAGAACAGAACAGGAACAGCCCTGTTTTAACGGTAAGTAAATACTTACTACACCCTCATCCAATGTATACAGATCCTAACACCATTGTTTTCGCACCCAGTACACCGTAACCGACGCCTAATGAGTGTCAAGTGACGTCACGAACGCCACCATCAGTGCCACAGATAACACACACCCACTTGTTTTGGCTCACGAAAAATAAAACGCTGAATGAAAATGTATTTTTAAGAATGAAGAAGTATTTTTGAATGAAAATATATGCGTTTTGTTGAAGGAGTGTGTCACGGTGTCATGGTTTTCTGGGTAAACAAAAGGGGAAAGTAGAGCATAGATTTCACCGAATATGTTCATGTCGATTTTATGGTAGTGATAGTGATGATGTGCAGTTTTGGAAAATTCTAGAACTAAAACTACACAAAAACTCTTTATTGTCACTAAGGCAAATTAGATTGGGTACAGAGTTAATCTTTATTTTATCTACTCAAATCAGTTCTATAAAATTCCTACCGCTTTTTATTCAACTCCAAATGTAACGATGTTTGCTCTTTCATAACTTCTCTTTCTAATTTTACTAACAATTTGGCTTCAGCACCCTTGAAAACCATGAAAATAACACCCATAATGAAAAATTTGATAATTTCCGAATGCGACATCTTGAATAATCATTTTAATCTCAGTATTGACTACTGAACCCCCGAAAACCATGAAAACTATGTCACTCTCACTCCGCCTCTTACAAATAATGAAAAGTCACGTAGACATGAATAGGTACACCCCTGCCCAACCCTTCGGGGAAACAAGGCGTGACGTTATTTTTATGTCACATGGAGGGGCCCTAACGCTTTTTCGTTACTTATCGCTTTTTTTTTTGATAGGTAACAATGTCTACAATTTTAGTCTAACTGCAAGCTGCGTTAAATAAATTATTTCTAAAGCGGAAAACTGAATTGAATATAAAATGACGTGGCTAATAGTTTTCCCTTTAAGACCATTTCTCCTAACTCACTTAAAAACACATTAGCTGTTACTGGCAGTTGCATTTCGATGATCATTTATATTCTTGATCCATCTTGCTTGAAATTTAAGTGTCGTTATCTAGTCTTGAGCCTTTTTGATCGTTGAACAGTAAAACTCATTGAATTTCAAAAGTTTCAAAGAAACTTGATAAATAATTGATTCGTCAACACTAGCGAAAATCAACTTAACTTGTTCTTGCGAATAACTTTTAAGGTACCTAAATAGAAATTTCATGGCTCTTATTATATTACTATTTTATCTTACTTTAGATTGTAGTTATTTTAACTTTCGGGTAGGTTTGCAACACCATTTAAGCACAGCTAGTCGTTTTAGCCAGAACATACAATGCTATTTGTTATTTTCATTTTCTGACACTTCATATTCCTAGCCTTTTCCCCACTATGTTGGGGTTAGCATCCAGTCTAACCGGATGCAGCTAAATCCCAGTAGTTTACATGGAGCGTTCATCTGACCTCTACAATCCAGTTATTGGGTAATACGATGGCCCTTGGTAAAAACTGGTTTGTTAGACTTTCTGGCTTCTGACGACTCGTAACGACTATCAAAAATCCACTAATGACAGCTGAGACCATGGCTTAACGTGCTTTCCGAGGCACGGAGGGGTCTTGGTATATTTGCATTTAGTACACACAGTAAAATTGTCAGGTAAAAACCGGGGTTGATGATAAATTTAATTTGGTAAACAAACATTAAGTGGAGCTTGCTTGCGCATTGTTTTCGACCAAACAATAATTGGGCCTATCTAAACGACGGGCGTGACGAAAACGAGACAGTTAATTCAAAAATCAGTCACTGAAACTGTTACGACTGAAACCCTTAGGACCGTAAATCTAGAACACTGAACTTTACAGAAAATATACATTACTAAAGCCAACACAAGAAACGATATATTTTGGAAACTATATTGAAATTGTCGTAACCCGATTCAGTACGGAGTTCTTTATTTGATAATTCTCATACGGAAATTGATAATCGTTTCCGATCCGTTTACGGTAAACGCCGTCATAGATGCACGTCTTATATGTAGAGGTGAAACTACCCCATTAATGCTTATGGCATAGAGGACGCTTATATTCTTATGCTATTATTCGATCATTTATTAATGAAGGTAGTTATTTTTCGGACTGACAATCTGGTTTTGAGAAATGGAACAAAAAAGTGACCCTAGGTAACCTGTAAAAGATGAGAGGATGACGTGGTGAAGACAGCTGGAACAACATGGAGTGGACAAGCAAGGAACAGGGAGAATGAGGGTTTTCTGAAATGACGTTCACCAGGTTTTTTTTTTTGTGGGAAATCATCATATAACTTCTCCCGCTCTGGGTGGAGTAGGAGGGCGTGTCAGACTTTTACTGAGTAAAACCCGCCCGTTTTCCCTCAGTAGCCTGTGTGCCAGGGGCGGTGATAACTTTTTCTAACAACCTGTACCCCTGGCAGGCAACGTTCACTAGGTGGGAGCACTGAGACGTTAGGTCCAGGCACCTGTCAAAAGTATCAAAGCGCCTACGGACTGAATAGTGAACGACTGAATGAAAGGAATGACATCAAATATTTTAAGTTCATTGTCGAACTGTAAGACCTCTTGTCAAAGTGGTGCCAACTGGTCGCTTGAATATTCAAGAAAACCCTCATTGAGAGTGACTGGAGAAGGTCCTTGACACACAGAGACTCAGAACTGTTATTAAATGCGTTTTTAACTACAACTATCACTCTGGAATAAGGCTCTATCTATCTATCTATCTATATAAATAAAAAGACAAGTCCTGACTGACTGACTGATTGACTGACTCATCAACGCCCAGCCTAAACCCTTGGGCCTAGGAAGCTGAAATTTTGCACAGAGGTTCCCTTTATAATGTAGACAAGGAATAAGGAAGGGTTTTTCGAAATTCAACCCCTAAGGGAGTTAAATAGGGGATGAAAGTTCCGCGCGGGCGAAGCCGCTGGCAAAAGCTAGTCCTTAATAATGTCATAAATGCGAAAGTAAGTTTTATTTTTGTTACGTTTTATGATAAAATGGCTGAACAGATTTGGATGAAATTTAGCACACAGATAGACCAAGACCTGTGTAAGGAAATATGTTACTTTTAATCTTGGATTGCAAGCGAAGTCGAAACTCGAAGTAAGGTAGTATTAAAACTTACCTACCTTTAGTCAAAGCTGTCTAGATAAATATAAGAATCGACATGCATTGAAGAATGCTGCTGCTCATCTTATTCTTGATTCCTAAGTTAAGGTATTAAAATTAAATATAGTGTTTATTTCCAAAAAATACATTGTTGGTGAAGGTAAACGGCAGGGTCCGGAAAATTACTCTCAGTAAAGAAAAAGTTTTTCTATTAGATTTAATCTGATTTAAATATTTTCCTATTGGCATCTGTAGGTGCCTACTTATATATCGTAAATCAATATTGATTTATACTATGTGCTTATAGTTTGGTACTATAATCATATGGTTATAGTAGGTACCAAACTATAAGCCATACCATACCAAATGGTTAGAGTACCAAACTATAAGCCGTTTATTATCTAGAGAAAATTACATAGGTATATAATGTTTTAAAAGAATTTGTACCTCCAGCCTATCACTAGTGCTAAGCTAATTAATTCACGTCAAACTAAATTGTAGCGTGTATTTTGAGTAAACTTGAAATTAGTTCCATTCCCTGTTTTGCTGTGGCAAACTCGGGAGTAAGTTGTACTTCATGGAATAACTAGGAATACCTATATTATAATAAATAATTAGCAGTTACTTATAGTTTTTCCGATGGATGCTTTGATTCGTGTAAAGAGTAAGTTGGGGGCACGAAGTTTGCCCCGCAAAGACAAGTTAAAAGCAAAAAGCAGGGGTGAGATTGCCATAATGATAAGAAATGACGAAAAGCTTATTAATTAAATACATAGCAATTTCTCGAAATTGCAGGAGTTTAAATAAAGTAGTGTTTGGAACTGCAATAATATCTAGATTTTAAAACACTCTTGTGATACTATCTACTCCAATATTATAAAGAGGTACATTTGTGAGTCTGTATATAGGGGGATAATCTTCGGAACTACTGATCCAATTCCAAAAAAATATTTAATTAATGGGAAGCTACTTATACCCTAGGGTAATTACGCTATGATTTATGTTAAAATATGAAACTTCACGCGAACAAGTCGCGGTCAGAAGCATGTTTATTATAAGCTCCGCTTGACTCGTGTTTAAAAAAAACCTTTTTACGTAGGTAACAGTTTCATTAACTACTATTATGATCGTTCCAAAATACTTTACTCTGAACATTTAAAATACAAACAAACTAGGTACTTTCAAGTGCAAGTTTCTTGAACTTAGTGACTTGGAGCTGTATGAATGAAATGAAATTAGGGCTGAAATGAAATTATTTGCTTTAGAAGAAAATACTAATTTCGTTTTCGAATTCAACCGTTTAGTCATTGATACAATATAACAATATTTTTACCTCAGATTATAAAACAAAGGCAGATATACCGCGCGGAACACCAAGAGTGAGGCCAAAAAACCAAATACTAAAGCGTCGCATTTATGTAACATACAATGCGACGCTGTAGTATTTGTTTTTTTTTTTGGTTTAGATTATAAAACAAAGGCAGATAGATCGCGCGGGACACACAAGAGTCAAAAAAACAAATACTAAATTTTTCGCCAGTTATTGAAAAAAAAATCTGCTGTTTCATAGAAAAGTGCAATACCTACGCGGTCAAAATGTATGGCACAGGTGATTTCTTTTTGTATAATCGGCGAAAAATTTCTGCGCTGGGGGGCCTAGAATGATATGCTGAATTCATGGTTACAGTTTGCGCACTGGATAAAAACTTATCCTGTATACGATGCGACGCTTTAGTATTTTGTTTTTTGGCTTCACTCTTGGTGTTCCGCGTGGTCTATCTGCCTTTGTTTTATAATCTGAGATTTTTACATCATAAGTTAACTTAGTAAGCACTAAGAACCTGCACCACGAGGACTATAATCACTTACCACTGACGGGTGGAAACCAGGCCAGCATAGATATTTAGAACCATTCGATTACGATAACCTTCTGTGGCGAATTGAACATCAATCATTATTACCGAGGGAGTTCTCTAAACGACTGTTCTTCCGATGACTATTTTCGATTCGGACTATGCAGGCTTCCGAAAAATATAAGATGAGCCATAAAGGGTACCTTACAATTTATGATTTTTCAATAAGAACGTTTTTCCTCCTTGCCCTCCTTTTTGCGTGCGTGGAAATCCAAACATGGTGATGCACAAACCGCTGCCAGAGCAACAACCATTTGTTGGAGCTTATTTTGTTCTGAATTCTCGATATTGATCCAAGTTTCTAAACTGCAGGACAAACAGGCCACTATTCTGTTCAATCTGACTTTTAAATATGGGTACAGCCATAGTTTGACTTACGGACATCCCTAGTAGAAACAAGGTCTAAGCGGCATACTAATACAAGATTACAGTCGGAGTAACTTTAAATTGACTTGTGTGACGTCATGTTTCGAGTTGCGTTGTTAGACGTAAGCGTATGTTGAATGTTTCGTGAAACTAGATCAATGTTGTGGAAATCTTTGTCAAATTCGCTCGAAGTAGCACCCTAATTTTGTTTCACATTAGTACCTTGTCTTTTGACTTTTAAATAAAACATAATTACGTTTTCATAGGGTCTAGGTGTCTAAATAATAATAGACACACAGGTCCATTGAAGGTTTAGCTACGGTGTAAATGGTCCACTTACCACATTATACCTTCAGTATTGTATCTGTTACCGTAATCAAATCAAATCAAAATATTTTTATTTCATATAAACCTGCAAGGGCACTTATGAAACGTCAGAAGCTAGGTGCACGGTTCCAAATTGTTGTTTCCTATGGAGAAGAGCCGGCAAGAAACTCCACGGTTACTCTTTTAAAAATAATTGGCTTTAACAATGTTTTCAAATTACAGAGATTAAATGTATGGGAGGACAGCGCAGGCCTGTCAATAAGTACCAGGTACTTAGACGAATACAGAATAGAAAATCGTCTACAAATCTACAGTCAGTAAAGCCTACAATGTTCTCTCATTCACAATATGTAAAATTATCTACATAAATAAAATGAACCTAACTAAAATTGATGTATAATGTCAATTAGTGACGAGATTATGTCAGCATTGTAAAAATAAAAAAAATAAAAAAGAACATTGTATTTGAGAGCAGTTAATAGACTTTCACATAGTTATGCTGTTAATGAGGTACCAGGGAAGCCACATGTGCAGAAGGAATTAATGCCAAACTTCCCTCTCTTCAACGTAGTCTTTTATCTTATAATATGCTTTTTTGATAAGGACACGTTTGATGTGCGTTTTAAACTTTCCATCGCTAAGTTCTGTAACCGACTTTGGCAACTTGTTATAGAAGCGGATACTGTTTATTAGAAATGACTTGCTAGTTTTAGTCAGTCTAAATTTTGGAATCACAATTTCATCTTTACTACGTGTATTCAGATTATGGAAATCGCATCGTTTTTTGAAAAGGCCTAAGTTTTTGCGAACATATAAGATATTTTCTAGGATATAAAGAGAAGGCAGAGTTAATATATCAATTTCGCTGAATTTGTTTCTAAGAGACTCGCGAGGCCCCATTTTATAGATTGCGCGGATTGCCCTCTTTTGTAAAATGAAAATTGAATCTACGTCAGCTGCCGATCCCCACAGCAGAACGCCATAAGACATAATACTGTGAAAATAAGCAAAGTAAACTAACCTAGCTGTGGCTACATCAGTCAACTGCCTTATTTTTCTTACTGCGTAAGCAGCTGAGCTTAATCTACTTGAAAGAGCTCTAATGTGAGCACCCCATTGCAATTTTGAATCTACAGTAATTCCCAAAAATACAGTTTCCGAAATAGCATCCAGTTTCTTGCCATCAAGTTTTAAGTTTAGACCTACTTGGGGTACATTTGGTAACGAGAACTTAAGACATTTAGTTTTGTTCGCATTGAGTAAAAGATTATTAGCCGCAAACCATTTCGAAAGAACGGCTAGACTATCATTGACATGTAAGACATCCGTATCTTTTCTATCTATTCTAAAAATAAGAGAAGTGTCATCAGCGAATAAAATTATATCCGAGAATTTAGCCATCAGGTAAGGAAGGTCATTTATATAAACTAGAAATAAAAAAGGGCCAAGAATTGAACCTTGAGGCACGCCCATCTTAACTAGAGACCCCGAGGACGTCGCCCCATTAACGTTTACTTTTTGCTGCCTGTTTGATAAATAGGAAAGTACAAGATCAGCAGCTTGTCCACGAATTCCGTAGTGGTGTAATTTACAGATCAGTGTATTGTGGTCAACGCAGTCAAACGCTTTTGAGAGGTCACAGAAAATGCCAATGGCGTCCTGGGAATTCTCCCAGGATTCCAAAATGTGACTGATGAGTTTTACTCCTGCGTCAGTCGTCGACCTACCTTTCGTGAAACCAAACTGTCGACTATGTAAAATCCCATTTGAGTTAAAGTGTGACAACATCTGGTCCAGCATGATTTTTTCATAAATTTTGCTCAATGCTGGAAGCACAGATATAGGTCTATAATTAGAGGGATCACTCTTACTACCCGATTTGAAAATTGGTACTACTTTACTATGTTTCATTAAGTCAGGAAACGTACCGCTGTCTAAACATTGATTAAATATGCCTGTTAGGACAGGGGCAATTGTGTCAATGATATTTTCGAGAACCTTAACGGAAATCCCCCATAAGTCTTCAGTGTTTTTTATGTTAAGACTTTTAAATGCTGTTTTAATTGTGGCAATAGAGATGGGTTTGAATTCAAAACTTGGAATGTCCTTGCTGAAGTTTTCTTTAAGAAGAGATTCAGCTGATACAGATGATGAGGGGAGAGATTTCGTAACTTCTATTGGGATGTTGGTAAAGAAATTTTCTAGAGTCTCAGCAACTTGTAACTTATCTGAAATGGTTTCATTATCAATTTTTAGAGCTAACTCATTCTGATCTCGCTGTTTTGTGTTTCCAGTTTCTTTGTTAATTACCTGCCACACAGCTTTTATTTTATTTTTAGAGATACTAATTTTGTTACTTATTAATTTAGCTTTAGCGTGAGCGCAGACTCTTTTGAATATCTTAGAATAGTTTCTTACATAATTACGTAAGATTGTAAACACCGTTAGTTTATAATCTATCTCGCGAGATTAGAAACTGTCGACGAATTTTGAACTACACCATACTGCTTACCGACCGAATAGGTTAGGTTAGAACTGCGACCAAACGCGCGCGAGCCAAGCGAGCGAAGCGACCGGGTGCCGTGGCAGCGGCCGCGAGCGCTACTTCCAAGTTAGTGGCAGTTACTTGACTATTTAGTAATAGCGCAAGGTACTATCCATCATAATACCAGTTCACAATTTGACGGACAGAATATAAACTATTGAAAAATAGTGCGTTAAATTGTAGGTAAATGGTTTTTGCAGTTCAAAATTTATTCATATTCATATTCATTTATTGCATTCCATATTGTATTAGAGATGTTACAAAGGGCTTAAAGCTAGGTACAGAAATATGGACCCTGTTAGGGCACAGCAAAAACAATAAAATTAAGATTACCTATTTAGAACAAAATCAAAGCTACTACATAAATAAAAATAAAAATCCAGGTATTTAAATTAATATAAAAATGATAACATAAATTGCAAACTTTTACTTTAACACATATACAGAGACATGGTCATTATGGCACATTATCGGGCACAGCAATGTTAACTACATAATTAGTTTGTATAGAATAGTTTATTCGTATATAAAATTAATTAAATTCTGTAAATGTAATTTAATGAAATGAAATTTAATGAAATGAAATTTAATGAAACAACAATAATTAAAAAACAATAAAGTACCTACCTACTAGACGAAAATAATAAGAATCATATAATTTAAAATTGGTCAATTAGAAATTCGTTTATACTATAATAGCATTTACATAAAAGAAATTGTTTCAATTTATTTACAAATGTGTTAAATTTTCTTTCGTTTTTAATGATTTCTGGCAATTTATTAAATACTTTCATTGACATCACTAGGGTACTTGTTGAGTGCATTTTTAACTTAGAGCTTGGTAGGTTTAATCTTTTTTTATGGCGTAATGTGTATCTTGTCTGTATATTTTCTCTTGTAGTGTAAAAGTGTTGATACTTTCGAACAAATTTGCATAACTCTAGAATGTATAGGCAGGGCAGGGTTAGTATTTTATGCTCTTGAAAGTGAGGTTTACAGCTGTCGGTGTCTTCTATGTTTACTAGGATTCTTATTAATCTTTTTTGCATTGTGAAGAGTGTGGGTGCATCTGTGCTGTTTCCCCACAGTATCACGCCGTAACTGAGCCACGCAAATGCGTAGGCATAATAGGTGACAAGTGCAGTTTTAAGATTAGTAGTCTTTTTGACTTCACGAAGGGCGTATGCAAATTTGGATAATTTAGATCTAATCTTTTTAATGTGAGATTTCCAGTTGATGTTGGTGTCTATGGACAGGCCAAGTAAATTAAATTCTTTTACGACTTCTATTGTAATGCCATTGTAGGTGAAGTTTATATCCAATGGAGTTTTCTGACGGGGGTGGAAAGACATTATTTTAGTTTTGGCAAAATTTATTTCTAGGTTATGGTTATTCATCCAGGTTATTGTTTTATTTAGTGTAGTGGTTAGATCCTCGCTCAAGCCAACATTGTTACGGCATGAAGTGAGAATCGAAATATCGTCAGCAAACAAGACGCATGGGCCTTCTATAGTTTTTGGGAGGTCGTTTATGTAGATAAGGAATAGGAGGCCCCCAATTACACTCCCTTGGGGAATAGAAGCATTAATTGTTATACTGTCTGATCGAATATTTTGTATTTCTTTGGTATTTTCATTATAAAATTCTATTTCAACCTGGTGTTCCCTATTTGATAAATATGATTTAAACCATTCGTGAGTTTTTCCGCGGATCCCTATGTCATGTAGTTTATTTAGTAGAATGTCGTATTGCACTTTATCGTAAGCTTTGGTCATATCTAATAGTATACCTACCGCGTATTTTTTGTCATTTATTATATTTAAAGCTTCCTGTATGTATTTATAAATTGCCAGAATAGTGGATCGGTTCCTGCGAAAGCCGTTTTGGCATTCATTAAATATTTTGTATTTTTCGCAGAACGAATATACACGATTGCACATTGCTTTCTCAAAAATTTTAGAGGCGGTTGGTAAAAGAGCTATTGGGCGGTAATTGCTTGGATCCGTTTTCGAGTGTTTTTTGTGAATTGGTTTTATTAGTGCTTTCTTTAGGTAATCCGGGAAAGCAGCGTCTTCGAAAGATTGATTTATTAGCATGTAGAATGGTAACGTAAGTTCGTTTGCACATTGTCGTATTAACATTGGTGGTATTTATCGAAAGTGTATAATCTCGATAGATAGATTATAAACTAACGGTGTTCAAAGGTTGTCTTTAAAGATCGCTTTTAGCGATAAGATCGCCTATTGTGTCACCCCTTGTCAAATGTCTAATATCCATCTATCTACGGAAACTCCGGTTGATTTGTGGAAAGATAACCATCCATTAAAAATCGAGGCCTCTCCCTGTCTCGAAAAGCATGTTAAGCCATAGGTCCCGACTGTCATTCATAAATCTTTGACAGTCGTTATGGGTAGTCAGGATCCCAAAAGTCTTACGACCAGTCTTACCAAGGCGAATAGGGTATTACATTTTTTTTTTTAAAGTGTTGTAATTATATTCTAAAGTGCTAATTAACCACTTAAAAGCACAACATTTTTATTTAATCAATTAGTGTCGTAAAAATGCATTAAAATTTTACATTTTCAAATTTCGCGCGTTATTTGACGAAAACGCAGGCCGCAGTGGACGCCATATTGCTCTGTAGGTATGACGTCAGTTCGCTGTGTAGACAAATGCGCTGATATCTTTTTAAGATAACTGTTTAAAAATTAAATAAAATGAGTTATTGTTCTACTTATTTTTTTTTATAAATGATTTATAAAAAAAATAATAAGTAATAAATGATTTTTTTTTTTATTTACTTTTTCTTATCTTTGTACTCACCTGTTTCTTTTTGCGTCATGTTTACCGTAAAACGTTTTTTCTTTCTTTCTTTATCATTCTAATTTTCGTTGGTTTCCTCTTCCTGAATGTAAAATATTAGTTACATAAAAATTACTTTGGTTAGGAAAATAATAAAGTACCAAGTTGTTCAATTGACACGCCATATGACGTAATAACATGGCGGCTATAATTATGGTGTCCGAAAACAGGTTAAATAAACGGAAATCTTTAAATTGAATTTTAAAATTTATTTTGTTACTTAATGAACAGAAAAAAAACATGTTTGTGAAATATGAGTATAATAAAAACCGACTACATTTTGCCTAAGCTATTTCAATAATATATTTTTAGATTTTTTCTCATATAGACTACAATACACTATTGTGAAACGTAGTTATTCGGTTGTGGAGGTCCGATAGGCCGTAGCTCCATGTAAACGTTTAGTATTTAGCTGCATCTAGTTGAGGTGGAAGCCGACCCCAACATAATTGGGGAAACCCTAAGCAGACTGACGTTATCGTTCGGTTGTTAAGTTTTTTTTAAAGAAATGATTCTCATGATTGTGTTTGGTTATCATTTATTACTGTCAGTGTCATTAAAATATGACAAATTAGTTAACATTCATAAATGAGTTACCGCTAGTGTTAAATAAATTTAATTTAATCAAAACAAAGCCAAAACCGCGCCTAAAATGCGCATGACCACAATTTAGTTGTGTCAATCAGAAAGCCACAAACTTAAACACATGCGGAATAGCTTTGAAAAGTTCATTGCACCAACCCAACCTATGTATAACCCACCGATATATGTAGAAGTCATGGCTGAGACTATGGAGGACCTCAGTATAATGCTCGATGACCTTAGTAGAGCTTCCGAAAGAGTGGGTCTTATAATCAAGATGAACTAAACGAAAGTTACGTCGAATGCCCACGTAACACCCACTCTCATGAAGATAGGAAACTTTACACTCGAAGTTGTAGACGATTATGTTTACCTAGGGCAAACTGTCCAGTTAGGTAGGTCGAACTTCGAGAAAGAGGTCAATCGTCGAATCCGACTCGGCTGGGCAGCATTCTCCCAAACTACGTAATATCTTCTCGTGCCACATCCCGCAGTGTCTCAAGACGAAAGTCTTTGACCAGTGCGTGTTGCGAGTGATGACCTATGGCACAGAAACGGGGTCACTCACAATGGGCTTTTTCAGAAGGCTAAAAGTCACCCAAAGGGCAATGGAGAGGGCTATGCTCGGAGTTTCCCTACATGATCGAATCAGAAATGAAGAGATCCGCAGGAGAACCAAGGCAACGGCCATAGCCCGAAGAATTGTCAAACTTTAGTGGTAGTGGGCCCTTATTGCTCGCAGAACAGATGGCCGATGGGGCCGAAAGGTTCTGGAGTGGCGACCGCATACCGGAATACGTAGTGTTGGAAGGCCTCCCACAAGATGGACCGATGAGCTTGTGAAGGCCGCAGAATCCGCTGGATGCGGGAAGCACAGAACTGGTCGAAGTGGAGGAGAGAGAGAAGAGGAGTTTGGGGGAGGCCTATGTCCAGCAGTCGACGTATTTCGGCTGAAATGATGATGAAATATATGCTGGTCAGTGTCGCGAATCATATTATGTTCAATATTTAACCTGACATTGACAAGCAAATTGAAAACAAGAAAATTTTAATTTCGGGGGGTACCTTAGCGCATCTTCCTTAGGTATCGAACCGTTCCTTTCACTTTCGAATCGGGAACTAGTTAGACACTTAACCACGAGCCACTTCACAAACTAAATCAATCTGTCTTATATCTAAACAATGAGATACTGGTTCTATCAGACAGCTTTAGAAAGGTGGGTCCAGTTTTAGAAGCGCCAGTATAGACAAAATTGCCTTTAAGATGTCACAACTCCAAAAGTTAAGATTGGTTAGAATAATGTCACTCTAGGTAACGGGAACAACGTAGCCACTTAGCCACAAGCCACTTATAACGTATTTACCGATCCGTCTCATACCTAAATCATGAGACTGAATTTATCAGGCAGCCATGATAGAAAGGTGTCGGCCAACCGAATAGTTTACTAATTGAAATGAACGAAGTTAGTTTGTCAATGTTTCCATTATTTGTTTGCCTTACTATTTGTGGCCTATGGACGGTAGGCAGTGACTTTGCATTGAGGTCAATTTGACATTGAAGTTGAGTTGACATTAAAATTTGTTTGACATTGCGCGAACGTAGTTTTTTACTTGACGTATATTTATCAGTAGCACGATTTTACAGCTTAAAAAAGCATGCATACTCAGGTACATATATAAACTCACGCTTTTTTCCATTGGAGCTAGGCAGAAACTATAGAAAACCACCTTGCTACCTTTCATTCTCCTTGGTTTACTTTCTGTCGTACACACTATACTTCAAGCTATACATTTCTATTATAAGCTGATCTCGCATTGTGTAGGATTTCCGTACAGTGCGAGATCAGCGTAAACTGGAAATGTATAGCTTGATGTGTAGCCGTGTGTACGTATCTGGTCGTACCTGTACGCCGGTTGCGAATGGGTACCTACTATGCGCCAATTATTTGGTCACTTTTGTGAAAAATATAAGATATACGGTGTGGTATCCCAGTGGTTAAGGAATATACGGTGTGGTGTCACTTGGGCAAAAAAAAAATGTGTGTTCAATTCACAATAGTATGAAATTTCTGAGTTTATCTTGGCCATTACTGACACAGGTGAAGGAATAACATCGTGAGTAAACTTGGATTTATAGTTAACTAGCTTCCGCCCACGGCTTCGCCCGCGTGAACGAAAGTTGGAAGGCCTCCCACAAGGTGGACCGATGACCTTGTGAGGGCCGCAGGAGTCCGCTGGATGCGGGAAGCACAGAACCGGTCGAAGTGGCGGAGCATGGGGGAGGCCTGTCCAGCAGTGGACGTCTTTCAGCTGAAATGATGATGATGATGATGGGTCTTGTTTTTAACACCATTGTGCGGATTTTGATCAATATTCAAAATTTAAGATCAAGCATTGAGTTTTTCCGCAAGGGCCGGTGCCTGACAGGGGTGCGGGTTAATTGAAAGAGATCGTGGCCCCTGGCTCACAAGCAACTGGAAGAACACGGGTGGGTTTTAGTCAGTAAAAGTCTGACACGCCTTCCTGCTCCACCCAGAGTGGGCGAAGTTATTTGATGATTTCCCACCCTCAAAAAAAAGCATTTAGTTGTTGGGTGAATTGAAATGTATATGCAGAAAGTAATTTATTTAGGTTCCTTTGGCTGCATTTCAGCAGCCCTAATGAGATCTGATAGCCAAAATTCCACCAAATGTGTGTGCCCCCCCACGGTCATTTTCACGAGTGTGAGTGCTATTTTACTGACCAGTCATCGTATCGAAAATCATACATTTGATGCACCCAAATTGCGTAAATCACCGTCTATCAAAATCTGATTCATTCTGAAGGACACCTATTGATAATCCATTACTTCATATGTTTGAAAAATGTGTCTGATCAACAACGTAAAAAACGCAACGAATGTTGTTGAACTGTCAAAATGTAAGCTATTCCCAGCTACTGCTAATGTATTATGCAATCACCCCTCTGCAGACACTTTCTATTTCTACTCTATCGAAGAAAAGAAATCGCTTATCTACATTTCTCAGTTCAAAACTGTCAACTGTCTACACGGAAACGTAATTTTTGTCTACTCTTCCGTCGTCAAAATGCTTCTCTACGGTGCTCGTGCTGCTGATTTGCCTTGCCCCCGAGAGCAGACGGCTGTCGGAAAAATAGCGGTCGTATATTTGATGATCGTTTTGGATTTGTGAACAGCGTTTACTCCTTCGGCAACATTGGGTGTTGTACGATTCAGTACGGAAGCGTATGGAATGATTGTGAATAGCAACTTGTGCAGATCGAGCATCAGTACTTGTTCCTACGTTACTGTAGTTTATTGCAATACGCAATAAACTCGCGTCGGGATACTCAAGTCTTGAAAATCGAACACTGTTTTTTTGACGCGCTGAGACTCACTTGGGCTGCTCTCTATTGTATTCTCAATGCTCCGCTAAACACCGAGAGTTGAAAATCCAGTGTGCAATAAAATCCGAACACGCACCCAATAACGTCATTGTAAACGTCGACTAACTGCTTCTGAAAGGAGCGGCCGATAAATTGTTGAAGTGAAAACTTCTTTAGGCGCGTTGAGCACTTTTTGGGTGAACAAAAATCATGGAACTCGCGTCATCGTCACCGCACGCTTTCCATGAGCTATATGTATAGTGTCTGGGTGAACGAGCATACGGATGAGTCGCGCTTTGATGTCTTTTGGAAAAGTCCCTTTCTTTCATTAGGAAATTATAATTCTTGTATTCCTTTCTTTCCCTTTGTATTTTTATCGTAAAAATCTGTACTGTTACCGGCTGAATTCAATCGCTCGTTAGTCATTTTTTACCGAGAGCAATTAGGACCCAAAGACCCAATGTAAAATCCTATATTGAAGATTAAAAAATACACACGTAGGGGAAGCCCGGGCAAGAAGCATAGTGTGGGTAAGAACAATAACCGATATTTCCAAAAATCTATATTATATAGCGCTATCATACTTTCTCAAGGCATGACACATGCGACCGGCTTCGCCATGGCGGTTCAACCAAAACAATACGCTAGTGCATCTGTTGTGGAAATGAAAAAAAATGATGATTTTCATTGTTTTCTTACGACATCTGTGAAGGTTTGTTCACCAATTTTTTATATTACTAACCAGTTACCTATGATTAAGTTCTGTTTATTCGATTGCATGTTTATATAAGTATATTTTGTGATTGTTACTTTTTATTTATATACCTACTAACAACATTTCACGTTTGATCTTGTTTCTAATATTGACGCATTGGGCAAAATGAATATGGGCAAAATGGATAGGTATCCGTTTTGCCCGTTTAGCTATTTGATTTATCCCAAGTAATGAATACTTATTATTGTTTCAAATGACGTTTAATTATAAACGCAAAAGTAATCGGGTAGCCTGGTCAGAAGACACATTAATCAGAGCGGTAGGAGCTGTAAAACATGGTGGGCAATCAAGTAATTCGACAGCAAAGAAGATTGGAAGTCCGGTTTCAACTTTGCAGAGACACGTGAAGAACAGAAATAAGTCGAACAAATTGGGGTGTATTTTTTTGGTTGGAAATCATCAAAATAACTTCTCCCGCTCTGGGTGGAGCAGGAGGGCGTGTCAGACTTTTACTGACTAAAACCCACCCGTGTTCCCTCAGTAGCCCGTATGCCAGGGGCTGTGGTATCTCTTTAGAACAAACCCGCACCCCTGGCAGGCATCGGCCCTTGCGGGCCCCATCATTTTGTGCTGACATCTCTTTGAGGCGCGCGTGGAACACAACGCGTCGTCGACTTGGGCTTGGTCCTTACCGGACAGCGAGCTGCGACGAAATTGGGGCGGTTTACAGCTGTTTTTAGTCCCGAACAAGAATAGCTTTGTGCATATCTAAAAAAAATAGATAGCCATATGAGGCAAAAGTCAGAGATGTTGACGTCTACTCCCGTCAAAACTGAGCAAGCGTCAACATTTGAAAAGGCAAATAATATAAAGACAACAAAATCTGAGTCAGCAGGCCCCAGCGAAACTAAAAATAAAAGATCTTTTGAAAAACCGCAAAACAAACCCTAAACAATAATTTTATTGTTTATTGTGCGCTGACAAATACGCTGAACCACCAACGGAAGTCTAGTTTCAGTGTAATCAACGCAAAAGTTGGGCGCATGAAGAATGCACTTCTTATGTAGGAGTTGGCAGCTACTTCTGTGATGAATGCGAAGACTTATCGTAACTAGATCTACATATCCTTTTTGCCCTCTGTGCGTAACCGTTTTGCCCGGGGGGGTCGGGCAAAACGGTTACGCACAGAAGATAATTTGATACTTTATGATAATGCTCATAATTATCAAAGAAATTGTTTCTTTTTTTTCATTTTAATGAGTATTTTCTAATGACGATTAAACATAGTACAAATTAAAAGTACAAAGACTTCTATTGATTATCAGGTTGTGGTTTTACTCACCACTTTTCCTTAACATATGCGTCTTGCCCGGGCTTCCCCTAATTGTTCAAGTTTTCACTTCTGTCGGCAGTCCCGGAGTGCCACTGTTTTATTAATTTTTCTACCTGTAAGGCTCATGCAGTCTAGCGAGACGCAACACTCGTAGAACAATTTCCATCAAAACTTCATGCAAATTGCTCTACAAGTGTCACGGTGCGCTGTCGCGTCGCGTCTGTTTGAAGAAGCCTTTATTGTTTCATCATTTACGTGGAACCGTACCAAAATTAACCTGAAACATTTCATACAAACGAGGTTTACCAACTGTTTCAATTCACTCATTAATTACTGCAGTTGCGTGGCCGCAGTTAATTTTGTTCTGACTGTTGTCATAGATTAAACAGCTATCGCTTATTGTTATTTGCCGATTGCGGTATGTGGGCAAACCTGTGTGGCTTTTAATGATTAAATGCTCACATTCTGCATTCGTTATTGGTAAGATGTTAAAGGGATGAAATGCAATGTTTGACACACAAAAAAGTTATTGTTCAGAGCATATCTAGTATTCGTACATACAAGTACAAACATACACATACGTGCATACATACATTATGCATATGCAAGTATATATACTTAGAACATACTTTTGTTTATTTTATGTTATAGTGTAAATTAGAGTAGGTTTTATGTTGTTGTTTTTTATATTTTAAAAATTGTGTTGTTTACGTTTTTCATAATTATTAATTGTAAGTAAGTAATTTTAAGACCACGCTATCGCATTAGGTACACACCTATAATGATAGTTGTAAGAAAGATAATTATAATTTCTGTAAGTAGGTTTGTACAAACACTTTTGTGTTGATGTTGATGATGTTGATGAGCTGATGTTTTAAGAAGTAATATAAACTTCTTGTCCTGGATGGAAGCGCGTTCCTTTGGTATAATTTCCGACATCCATGCGCACAAAGCGCGCGCAATATAAAATATTGCACAACTTGCTTTACCTTAGAATGCAACAAGATTTTTGAACACACTGACTTACATTTAGACAAAATACTAAGAAATTCAGAAATATATTTCGTAAAAAAACTGCCAGGAAAATCATAAGCGAGTGCCAGTGCAGGAAGCGGGATAACATATGCGGGACACCTGTACGGAATAATGCTCCTAGGGGATATTACAACAAGCTTTAAAATAGAGTAACAAAGTGTGAAAATATGTTGCTTTAAAATATTTGTGTAGCCTGAATGTTCTTCATGATCGGCTTAGAAAAATGATGAAATGAATAGAACGATAGACATGGAAACATTATTCTTTAACCTTTTTAGTTGTAGGTTTTCTTTGCCTTAATTGTCATAACAGTGAAAACAAGGGCTTGTGTTGTGGCAAAGTGATAACAATCGCAAGGGGCAATACAAGGGACAGTACCAGCTGTTCGTGGATCTTTGACAGAGGTTACGGGTCGTCAGAAGTTCGAAAGTCTGATAAACATACAGTCTTACAAAATGGTATTGTATTACACAGTAATTGGGTTGTGGATGTCAGATAGGCAGTCGCTCCATGTAAAATATTGGTATTCAGCAGCATCTGGTTAGATTGCAAGTGTACCCTTACGCAGTTGGGAAAAGAGAAGGCAGATGGCATAACGCTGTAACGAATTGTCATGCGAAATCTTAGACTTCATTATCTGAAATAATCATGTGAAAACTCATGGCTTTTAACATAAGTGAGGGCAATAATTGCAAGATGTATGATTCAAAATCATTAATGGGCTTCTTTTTTTTGCTGAGAAAATCATCAAATAACTTTTCCCGCTCTGGGTGGAGCAGGAGGGCGTGTCAGACTTTTACTGATTAAAACCCACCCGTGTTCCCTCAGTAGCCTATATGCCAGGGGCTGCGGTATCTCTTTCGAACAAACCCGCACCCCTGGCAGATCATTAATGGGCTGTGACTGTAGGTATGTTTTGAAAGTGAAAAGTTACAATAGGTACACAGACCCCAAAACGTGCACTCTTCACTAGTGTTAAAACCCGCGAAAAGGGGCGCTATTAACGCCCTAGCAACCATTCATAATTATATAATCTGATTGATACCTACATGATCCAATAAACTGTGAAGATCACATTTCTTAGGCCACATAGCTTACTCATCGAGTCAGTCCACCCAACGGATTTCAGTGTACATACTGACGGAAATTGAAGTTTCTTTATAGCTGAGTAAACTATTAAATATTCCAAATAAACCCTCAGATCAAATATTTGGATACACAGAGTCAACATTGAAGCGCTTTTACGGAAATTATATTTGTCGCTATACATTTTAAAAGACACATTTCGTTGGCATTTTTTTATTTGATAAGTATGATATTTGACTGATAAAATACTGTTATAAAATAATCAAATACAAATGTGTTTGTCAGTGCTGCGCTTCAAAACACAAATCGCCGATGCCATCCAAAGAGCAGACACACTAAAGTTACAGTACCGGATAGCTTTGAAGTTTTCCGTTGCGTGATGGGCGAAATTTATCAAAATCTGGCTTCCCAAAAAAGTTTCGGTCCTACAAAATGGTTGAGCTAGATGGTGCTGAACTACGCGTCAAGTTCGTGAACGGGCGCCATCAGTTGAGACAGGTCATCTCCTAAGTTCCAGGGCTTATTTTTGTTCTTATATTTAGAACAGTTTGTTCATTTCTTTGCATTGCTCTGACATATAGAAGCAAAAAAGTAATGTACCCAGGATTTTGTAATATCTTGATTTAAAAGATTATCCTTGGAGATTTTTGCCCGTTCTTCAATTTAGATCTACGTTTTGGAATGGGCAACTAGCTTTGACAATTCAAAAGTGCCTGTAAATGTATTAATTTAAATAAATGGTTTGAGTTTGAAAAAGTCCGGAGACGTCGAGGCAGACGGAGGAAAAAATTGGTCCACTCTAGATCAAGACAGAAAGGCCAATGAAAAGGGACAGCATAGGCAAAAAATTCAATTAATTTGAGTTTCTATGTTAAATGTTATGTTCTAGATTATGGTTTCGTTTCTTCACTTAGTCTTTCAAGTGGACCATTGTACGTGAGCCATGGCGGCCGTTGGTTGTTATTCCATCCAACCCACCTCCCTCCAGAAATTGGATATAACTCCTGGTCTGTTGAGAATATCCGTTTAAAATGTAGGTGCCCCGAGGGTTTCTGTTCTAATCTGGGCTACGCCTGTGCATTCGAAAAGCACATGCGCAACGGTTTCCTCAGTCTCCATGCAAGCCCTCCACAGGGGGCTGTCCGTTATGCCTATTTGTTTTTTTAGCGGGCAGTGTCCCGTGATGGTTCTAGTCACCAGGCGCAGATCCTTTCTGTCCAGGCGTAATAGACGTCTGGTGAGCCTGCCATCCAAAGATGGCATTGCTTCCCTAGACTGCCTGCAGCATCGTTGCCTAGTGATCCACTGTGTCCTTTTATCCATTGCAGTGTCACAATGTTGGGGTTGGAAACTGTTACTCGTTCTAGTGCATTATGACATTCTAGTATTAAACTCGACGTAATGTATTTTTTCCCTAGGGATTGGAGAGTTAAACTCAAACTTATTTATATACGCAGTTCTAAATTTCAGTTTAAATTAATATGAAGTTATCATTTTACTTCTTCCACGCGACCCAAAAGTGAAATGACAGCCTCATTATAATAATGTTTACGGATCCAATCTTGGATCCGGGAAAGATTGCTGCTGTTATTACGAAAATCACAGCCATAATAATTACAAATGTAAGGGACATTTGTAATTATTATGGCTGTGATTGCGCCACAGATATGGTATTGAAGTAACCGATGCGGAAAATTAATAAATTAACTTTATGTCACTACACACGAAAGTACACAAAAAGGTTAGGTTGTTGCTACATACAAAGCTACAAAAAGATGTCAACATTCTTTTTCAATATTTAATATTAAAAAAAAACGATGGGCCACGAGCGCAGGCGATGCAATCGGCTGCCAATGTATTTCAAGTGAAGAGTCTTAGTGTAGAGTGAGTGTCTTTTCGAAACGGAGAGTTGTCGTAAGTCGTGGCCTCGTGGGCCACCTGGTGGGAATGTAGTTCCATTCGCTTTTGCACACTTGGCCACTTATTGATTATATACCATAAATAATAATTATTTAAAAATAGCTTTTGCCAGCGGCTTCGCCCGCGTGGCGATCGAAAATTATGCCATGGGAACGTACTACCGGGATAAAAATTATGTTTTAATCCTGGTTATAAACTACCTGTGTGCTAAATTTTATCGTAATCCGTTCAGCCATTTTTGCGTGATTGAGTAGCACACATCCAAACATATAAACATACAAACTTTCACAGTTTTGGTTACGACAGAAGTGTCAGGTCACTTCGAAAGAAAAGCGACGATATAATTACTGTCTACTGGCTATACGAAGTCAATAAAAGCAAATTATTTTCAGTTTTATTTAGGCACTAGCATGTTTATACAATATCAGTGCAAACTACGAGTATCCAGCAAAAACAACAAAAAAACCCAGACTCCCACGGTGCAGTTATTACTTTAAACGGTTCTCGGTTTGGTCGCGCGTCGCATTTCGCCGCACGTTATCGCATTACGATCAGTGTGAGAAGTTCCTTAGTTTATCACGTTACAGAGTTAACCCCGAGGGTGTATTTTTAGACAGGTGAGGATTTTCTTCGGTTGTAATATCGTGTCACGTTTTGTGGAAATGTTGTTAATAGAAAGGAAAGATAATGTCATGAGTATTGGTGTTACAATACAGTTGGATGAAAGATATAAGTATTATTTTCTAGCTTTTGCCAGTGGATTTTCCCGTGACGAGGTCGGGAATAATCCCACGACGTTACTGCCGGGATGAAAAGTAACCTATGTGCTAATCCAGGTTATCAACTACCTGTGTGCCAGATTTCATCCAAATCCGTCCAGCCGTTTTAGCGTAATTCAGTTACAAACATCCAAACGTACAAACTTTCACATTTATAATATTAGTAGGATTCTGTTTTATTTTTAGCCTATGTCTTCCCACGGCAGGGTAAAATCCTCCCTTTCTCCTTTTCACTCCTCTCTGTCTTGAGCTGGTGTCGACCATCCTGTATGGTTTAAGCTCGACCCCCCATCTTCTCCTGAATATGCCTCAATATTGCCGGGCGTTTTCCGGAACCCATATTGAGGTCGATTTGGCTCATGAAAGGTAAAGTCAATTAAAATACGACGAGAATTAATAAATAATCACACTTTCGTTTACCACAGAGATCGATCTAAACTTTCTCACTACTTGGCAATTAGTTTGCCCTTTCAATTAATTGCTTTATAGTTTTCCCGCTCAGTGAAACTTTGTTTTAGTTCAAACAGACAAAATGGGCATTACAAAACAATAGAAAAACTGAGCATAAAATGAGAAACAGCAAAAAAGCGCAAACATCTTTGGCCCAAAATTCAGCTGTGCGAACTCCGCTCACTGATACGGTCATCAGATTACCAAATGCACAGGGTAGCCACTAATGATGTGATTTTATTATAAAAATAATAATACATATTATAACAGCTATTTATACAGTCTCTCATGTCTCACAAAGGACTTGAACTTGAACATAACTGCGTAATATGGGTATATTACACTTGTCTTAACCCTTCGGGGCATAAGCGACGCTACGTTATTTATAAAGAAGCTACAATGAACATTCGAACAACCAACTTTAATAGTTCACTAGTACACTAGTAAGCACCTAAATCCACGCTCCACCAGCTGGGGATTAAGTAAACAGAGCTAATATGCGTCAATCTGAACCGCTCACCAACATCCACCCGAAGCGCCAATAAAATACACAACCTATTGACAAATACCCACACACTTCGTATAGCCAGTAGTTTAAAGCGCGCAGCTGTCCCTATCCCCGGGGGATACATTTCTAGTAGAACTGTACCACAGAAAATAAAGAACAGTTATACAAACTTTATGTAACGAACTTTGTGACAAATGCAAAAAAAAAACTTGTTGAATTCATCTTATGTCAGCTTGAAATAAACTTTTGTTCTTGTTCGTTTTCGAAAACAGAACTCGAAAGGCAGGATATCATCATGATTTCAGTCGAAATACGGAAAAATAGGCCAGAAATACCACAGAGACCGGTTCTGCGTCGTCAAAAGCCAGCCGATTCAGTCACTTCTAGTAGGTCGACGGTTCATTATACTTGAGATCCTAGCCATGCAACGCCTTACGGTACTTGGTCGCAACTCCGGTACTCTTCGGCCATCCGTTCTGCTAGTGAAGTGCTACGCCCACTGTCACTTTAGTCTGACAATTCTTCGTGAACCCCTGCCCTCGAATGTAATTCATCAATGATAAATGATTTTATTTCTATAAGTAGATTTGTACAAACACTTTTACGTCAATCATAATTAAAAAACTAGTAGAGGTCGGCGTTTCCTATCTAACTACTCTGACAAGAAAGGCCGAAACAAACACAGAAGTCACAGTGTCTCTTAAAATCCAGACATAATCTTGGTCAGATCATGTGAACATCATGTAGACTGGTGTCTCAAATTGGCTTTTGAGGAAAGAACCACTCAGACAGACTCAGACTCAGATTGAATGGACCTGCCCAATCAGTGCACGCAAATGCGTCAGTGATCATGCAGCTCAACTCAGAAGTCAAGGAGCTCAACGATTCAACGAACAATTTTAACAAAATCACTCAATCTGTCAGACCATAATTAAAACTCAATGAGAAAAAAAGAATCCAAAAAAAATTACCCACATCGTCTTGAAAATAGAATGCAGAAAAAGGGTTTTAAAGTTGAGATACCAATTTTATTTCAATAACGCAGCCAAGTTGCATTACTGTTAGGATTATACTGTCTGTGTCTCTACTCTCTGCTTTACATTTCCAAAGAGACGGATTCATTCAGACCGTTGAGTGAAAGTCTCCGAACTTCAATCGGAAATCTTGTTACAGGGTATTGCATAAAGCTATTTTTCTTTGTTATTAAAATAAGAGCTTTGTGTTACGTTTTAAGTATAAAAGCGTAGATTTGTGGAGGATTTTTATTCATTTTGTAAGTGGTTGTTGTTGTTACGTATTTGTCTAGTTGATACGATCCCTATTAAAACGCTGTAAAACATGTTTTTTGCACAAATGACTTTAGTTCTAACACGTAAAAAAAAAAATCGCCTGTAGGTAGGTAGTTAATTACAGGGTTATTCAATATAAAATTAATGCTAAATCTGTCCTTTATCAGTAAATAACTATACTTAAAAAAAAAACACAAGACTTCATTCTCAGCAGTCTGTAGCGCTAGAGTCCACTCGACCAACGAGGCAGACTACCAAACCAAAAAGAAACAACATTCATATGCCTACCTAATTGTAACGTTACTTGGCACACCCGACTATACATTTATGTTAGAAACCCTCAAACATTCTCGCTCCAGTAGATGAAACTGTAAGTAGCCATTTGAGCGCACATCCTGAACTTAATTAATTGATTACACTCGATGACCCTCCCAGGATCAGATGTTCATTTCCTATCGCTAATTGCTCGAACCGTCTTTGAATTAATTCGTTTCATACATGTAGGTTAGCTGATGAACGATTGGTAGGTAGGTAGGTATACTATTAGATAATTGTTTAATATGTTTTAGGTTGTTTTTCTTCGTAACATTTTCGTCAAAAATCAGTCTGCCTAGCCTTGTACCAACTATATTGTAATTGGCCACAGTCTCTTCAAAGTGGTTGAATTGAATGGTGCTGATCCATGCATCATATTTGTGAACGGGCGCCGTCAGTAGAGACTAATCATGTCTTTTTTAATCGAAACAAAAATAACAATCCTATGTTTGCTGTTTTTAACATCGTTCTGGCATATACCAAATTAGAAATTCAATATTAATGATGTTACTAATAGTTTTGTAACAAAGTAATTAATAAGATTGTCCATGGAGATTCTTGCCCGTTCCTCTCCTTAGGTACGGTGGGCTGCATCAATTGGGTACCCCAGTTGTATTAAAATTTAAATACAACTGTGGTACCCAATTGATGCCACCCACCGTACCTACTACGCTTTGGAATGGGGAACTAGATTCACATTTCTGACTGGCCGACTCCATGACAATTCAAAAGTCCCTGAAAATGGTACAACTGAAATAAATGGCTTGATTTGAGTTGAGTTTGACTCTTAACGGATACAGTTGGATACCATTATTTTACATGGAGCTTCTATTTACCTACCTGACTGAATTTTGTTCATCATGTTGAATTCTGATCTGAATTATAATATGTATAAATAATTATTCTCACCAATGGAATATAAAATAACTACTTTTAATAAATACTTCATACTTCATCTTGCTATAAATTCCAGTTTACGCTGATCTCGCACTATACGGAAATCCTATACAATGGGAGATCAGCTTATACTGGACATGTATAAACTTGATGTGTAGCCGTGTGTACCTATCAACGTCCTATTTCGTAAATCAAAGTTGTCAAACTTTAATCAAACATAACTGCCGCTCATTATTTTGCTGCTCATAAGCTGTTCATTATTTCCAATAGCAAAATTATCTAGAATTACAGGATAACCCGAAATTGCATACACATAACCGTTCATAAATACACGATTAATATCGATCTATAAGCCGATAGCATCAGAATATGCTATAAACAAGCCATGCTTAATATTCAGCGTCGAAATATTGAACATATCCAGCTTACTGTTGGGCTGGTGTTAAGTACAACCATTTTAAGCTGACCTCTCAGAATCTCTTGCGGTCCGAATTTAGTTGAGAAGCTGTTGTGGTAAAGACAGGTCACCATATACTGGTTGTATTCGTCTTCAGCGTACATGTTTATTAGACTGGTACAGAATAAAGAAACAAAGTATTTAATGAAACTTATAAAATAATCAATTTGAGCCTGTTCCATTCAGAGAGTGCACAAAGCGTTCTTAATTCGTTAGATGTCTTGAATTTCTGAATTTATATTAGAAAACGTAACGTCTTTGAAGTTATGTGAAAGCTTTCTTCTTTTTTAATTAATCTATCCTATGGTTGACTGGTAGAGAATGTCTAAAGACTAAAGTCTTATGCCAGTGTATTAAACTAAAATTGGGACTCGTGGCTAAATGATAACAGCTACACGGGTCAATCAAAGGGATAGCTACGATGAACCCACTTGATATTAATCTACACCAACGTTAACATATCGAGATCTCCGTGCCTCGGCAAGCACGTCAAGGCGCTGGACCCGGCTGTCATTCAGAAATCTTTGACAGTCTTTACGGGTCGTCAGAAAGCCAATAAGCTTCACAACCAGTCCCGCCAAGCTGTATCATGTTCCCTGTAACTGGGTTGTGGAGGTCAGATAGGCAATCTCTCCATGTTAAATACTGGTATTCTGCTGCATCCGGATAATACTGGTACTCGACCTCAGCATAATTGGGAAAAGGCTACAACAGGGACCACATTCTATGAAATCAGTAGAAACAAATATTTAAAAAAAATATGATTGGCGTGTAAAAGTGTTTGTACAAACCTACTTACAGATATAAATCATTTATCATTTATCATTATCATTATCATTAAATACTTTTGTGCCGAAATATCTTATTCCTGAATTCTTTTATAGAATAATCACACTCAGTACCATAGAGAGTTCCGTGTGGTGCCGGACGTAAAAGCTTCATCCCGTGGGTGTCGTAGAAAGCGACTAAGGGACTTACTAGAGAATGGGCAGCAGCGTTCTCTATGCATTTGACCACCATACTGCGATCGCCAACCCGCCTACCAAGCGTTGGCGATTATGGCAAATACCCCTTATGGAGGCTTATCTCCAGCAATGGACGTCTTTCGGCTGATGTGATGAGTACTATCGAATAAAACAAAAGAAACAATATACATAGAAATCTTGGTTTCCATAATTATTAAATTATTTTTGTCATAAATAGTTGGGTAGTCGGCAGCAAAAGCTTAATAATAGTTTCAAGTGAACTTATTGCATTGTTAAGTGTAAGCTCTGCACTCCCGCAAGATTTATGAGCTGGGTCGACAGTCTATAAAAATCTTATTATTTTTAACGATTTTGCTTCTACACTTTATTCTTTGTTTGTATTTTGCAGTTTATTATTAAATGAGATGGTCGTAACTCGAGAGTAAATAAAAGCTGGTTATTGGATATAGTCTGTTGTGTGGTAGTTTAGGTATATTATTATATGGTATGAAATATAGAAAAATATACATACAGAATGTAATGGAATGAATGGGAAGGAAAATTAGTAGGGTGAAATGAAAAGAAAATTGTTAAGAATAAAAAAAATCATATTAAAATATTTATATACTTTCCACAAAAAGAAAAAAACCTTCTGTTAAGTGATTAAAGTGTGGTTGTCATGTAAAATCAAGACGGAGTTATAATCACTTTCTCTAAGCCGGAATCTTGAAAAAATTAAAATATATATGGAAGCTAGCACCGTCATGTTAACAGCGAAGCTAAGCCAATGACGATAATAAATAACTTCCACAGCCAATTAATAGTAGCTGTAAAATGCTGCATAAATTCATCTCACAAAGCACACAGTTTGATATTAGCACGTTGCACAAACTAATCCATCGTAGGCCAAACAGTATAGACGGAATAGAATATTTATTGGTGAATATTCTCGCCTTATTTATGCTTGTAATCGATTGGTGTACTTAGGTGTTCAGTGTTTGTAGATTAGTGATTAGAGAATAAAATACTTATGAGCTTTTCATAAAAATATAGACTGGTAATAGCTGGGAAGTAGTGGTAGCACATTTGTAACGGCTTCGACATAGGTAGATCGTGGGTTCAAACCGTGACGGGCGCTTTTCTTTGGGTATTTAATTTCAATTGGAATTGCAATGGAAACTGGCATGTCCTAGAACCAAACATTCGAAGACATGTGACATCTAGCCGGACACAGGCCTCCTCCCTGAGTGAGTGGGCCATAATACACCCTGCGGGCACAGTGTGGGTTGATGGGTGTCACATGTCTTCGACTTTTTGATTCTAGGATAATTATGTTGCCAGTAGGATATGGTTTCCTTACAACATTTTCCTTCACCGATTTGAGAGCAGCGATGATAAAATTTAAATACACAATTTAAAGTGTTCGGAAAGATTAAAAAAAAAAAACAAATCATCACCTTAACGTCACTTAACTTGATCATGAAGAAAAAAATGCATTTTGGTATTTCCATCGTCTTCAATGTCGTCCTACTGCCCTTGTTTCACGTTACTTGGGGTCGGCTCAACACGATTTCTTAGATAGATAGATAAATTGTTCTTCTTCCATTCTCGCCACTCAACCGTCACACTGTAACACTGCCTCTCTTTTATTTCATTTTACTTCACACAATCTTTTATTGGGCCTTCTTCTCCCATTCCATTTTTAAAACTATCCGCTTCCAAGTTCAAACTCTGATTGAAATTAGAACCCCATAGAACGTCCACATAATGTTAGGTTTACGCAACCCTCTAAATGCATTCTGAATCCCTACAAAATTACGTTTGAGCTGCCGAGAGCCGCTTTCATACGGCGCTATGTTATGTTCTACATTGAAACCGCAACAACGAAACGTTCTGACTTCAGCATTACAAAGTAGGCGTAAGTTAGGACTTGGCCTCGTATGTGTTTTTTTTTGTCACGAAATTGTGTATATAATTCAACTGGGGTGGTGTTTGAATCAGGCGAGTATCTAGGTTTTCGCTGAAAGGCGGGTAAATTCTCTGAGGGAAGGGTTTCGCAAGCTTTGACAGAAAGTCAGAAACATACAACTTTTAAATTAGAGTTTTAGATTATGTTTGGTCGAAGGCCAAGTCGAAAGCGTCTGCAACCGTTGCCCGCTCCCCCGTATTCTATTTGAATGAGAGTTCTGTTCTTTGTAGGAATTTATATGAAGAACTAAAATATGAGACGTAGTAACTTAAATTTTCACTATCGTTATTGTGCGTGAACTTCTTATAACTTTCTTTTTCAACGCGTTTGATTTTAAGAATGGGATGTTTAAGAGAAAACGAGAAGAGAGAAAGGTGAAAATAAATCAATCATCGGTCGTTAAATTTTTTAATTTCATTAACCTTAGGGTATGGGTATTTTTGCAAATTCCAACTATAAAATTTGAACATCGTAGTAGTTATGTAACGATGTTCAAGAATTTTTTTTTTATTACATTCTAGCTCTGCAAAATGTTGACGAGGCCTGAAAGACTGCGTGGGATTTAAGTAAGGGCCGAGCAATTGGCATAAATAACTAGAGTGGGTGGAATCTGGCTGTGAATGACAACGAGAGACAGATTTCTTATTACGCAATAAGCTATCGATTTAGGAATAAAGCTGAAACCGTCTATCTTCTGGTGTTTATTTTATCTAATAATTATAATGTTTGAGTGTTCAATATTATCCGTTTATTCAGCACGATGGCTTGGTTCACAAATACATAGTTCAGGGTAAGTACGGTTTTATTTTTTTAAAGTAAGTTCGAGAACTCCAACCCGACTTGGTACTGAAAAATCACGCTCTAAAAAGAATAAAATGTGAAAACAAAATAGAACAAAATATTCTCAACTGAAAGTCGTATGCTACTTTGCCCTAAAGCTTATGATCGCTTAATACTGATAAAATGTATTGTTTTGTTGGCATACGAGCACGGCTTTCATATCGTAACCTAACTAGCGGTCGACCAAGATGCTTCCAACGATATCTCATTTGTCAAGTTATGATAAGTAGTTGAGAAATTAACAGGTGAGGTTTGTACATATATACATACAAACCCACATACATACTTACATTATAAATATACAAATTTCGGTAAAAATACGGGGTCAAAATCATAACACCCCTCTTTGCTTCGCCGCAGTCGGGTAAAAAAAAACGGTCTGTACCCAATATAAACAGAATAGTACAATATAATAATAGTACTACAACTATGAACACTTTCTGGAGTTTATGTAAAAGCTGCTACATTTCCTATCTTCAGAACAAAACACTGCAAGATAATTTAAGTTCGCTGTTTTTATTAAAGCCTTGTCGTCAGGGTTCTCTGCATTAAGAGCAGGAGGACATTGCGGTCATGTCACTGTCAATGTCATGCTCACAATTCAACATTACGCAGGCAGATGTGTAACTATGTGGCGACGATGTGTACGCTACTTTAGAATACCAGAATCTGTTGTGGCGTAAAATGACTAGTGATGTGTGTTCTGTAAGAGTTAGGGGTTTTGCGTTCCTTACATAATACTATGTAGGCCTTAGTACATTGAGTGGCAGTGGGCAGGGCACATTGCTCACAGAAATTATAGTCCATGGGGCCGAAAGGATCTGGGTTGGCCGACCGCGTACCGGAAGACGAAGTGTGGGGACGTAACATACTCAGCTAAGAATGGCTTAGGCATACCTCTATATGAGCGAACGTTGCTTACTAACAATAGGTCAGTAAGTTGAAAAAAAGTATCGACAAACAGATAGTGATACTATTTGTTGGCTTAGACAGTGCCAATATTACAAAAAAACTTGATATTTGCTTAATATAAATTTCCAGCCAGTAGTCATAAACGCAAAAATTAGAGCCAAAAAACAGAGATCCAGAAAACAAAGAACAGCTGAAAGCTATCCCTAATATCTGTTCTAAAAGTATTTTATGAAAGTGTAAACAAACGCTGAAATTAAATTCTTACGCAGTTATTCATCAAAAGGAATCAGTAACACATTCATCTGAGTTTATTATTATTTTTTGAATAACATTTTTTAGTTATGATTGGGAATGTTTCACGATCCCAAACTCGATGGGGTTGTATCGTTTTATTGTGGAGTTCTTATGGCCACCTTCCAGCTCCAGCATCAGAACCTGGTTACCATATATGATCAAAGTACCTACTCGTCAATACGAATCAAACGAGCCCAAACTCGATGGGGCTGTGTCGATTTATTGCGGGATTCCTATGGTCACCTTCCGGGTCCATCATCAGACCCTGTTTACCATATAGGATCAAAGTACTTGTCAATACGAATCATACGAGCCCTAACTCGATGGGGTTGTGTCGATTTATTGCGGAGTTCTTATGGTCACCTTACAGGTCCAGCATTAGACCCTGTTTACCATATAGGATCAAAGTACTCGTCAATATGAATCAAACGAGCCCAAACTCGATGGGCACGACCCCATCGAGTTCGTGTCATTGTGAAGTTCCTATGGCCACCTTCCAGCTCCAGCATCAGATCAGCTCCATGTCATCATAATATTGCATTGTCACGCGATATACATATGCATGCAAAATTTCAGCTCAATCTGTTAAAGATAACTACTTCAAAATTGAGTTGCAATATTGCAGGACATACATACAAGTGAAGTTAAACAAAAGCTTTAAAAAAAAAAACAAAGCATTCAATTTGTGAGTGGCACTACAAATTGGCATCCGTAGGTACGTTTCTGATGCATTTGTTTACATCTTCATCCAGTACTTTTGGAACAGCATATTAAATTCTAGGTTTAATTTTATCCAGTTCTTATTTCAACAATATTTTGATAGTTCGGTTATTACTCGTAAATTCCCTTTCAGCGCATATCAATCAGCACTATGATAATAGACCACAAAAGGTAATTTCAAATGGGCAGCTATAAAATATTAAACGTAGGTATAATATAGAACTATTGAGTCGCTTTGTTATTAGATATAGTATTTTACTAATTTTTATTTTATACAGGGTGACAGGGATGTTGCCGCGAAATACGTCATTACCATGAATTAAGTACGTTATTATTTTTTCCTCCCTTTTTCTGTTTTTCCGATTCTTTAATTTTTTTTTTCGTTTTTAATTTTTCGTCGGTTATTAAAAATAAAACTAGCTGTTCCATACATTTTAACCATGTTTTTTTTTTTTTTTTTGGGTGGGAAATCATCAAGTAACTTCTCCCGCTCTGGGTGGAGCAGGAGGGCGTGTCAGACTTTTACTTACTAAAACCCACCCTGTGGTATCTCTTTCGAACAAACCCGCATCCCTGGCAGGCATCGGCCCTTGCGGGCCCCATCATTTTTTGTGCTGACATCTCTTTGAGGCGCGCGTGGAACACAACGCGCCGTCGACTTGGGCTTGGCTCTTACCGGACAGCGAGCTACCCATTACTCGCCGTCCGCAAGCTCATGCCTACGGTGGCCGGAAATCGACCTGCGATTCCCGACGCCCAGGACGTCTCCATATCCTGCGGCGGCTAGGGTCGCGAGGGCGCATATGCTGCCTCCCCTCACGTGTGCCGCCTCCCTCTTCGCGAGCATCACTGCTTCGCTGAAGGAGGTGACGGCTCCCCATGCCCTCTCGCTCCGTACCATGGCCTGGACCAGGGCCGGACGCGAGAGATCGCCGCCGCCGATCGCCTCCACGAGGACACGGCTGTGCTCCGCCCAAGCCAGGCAGACCGCCACCGTGTGCTCCACCGTGTCCTCAGGGCGATCTTCGCAGTGGAAACACCCGGGCGTTTCCTCCCGCCCTATCCGAAACAGGAACCTCCCGAAACAGCCGTGTCCGGTGAGGACCTGCGTCAGGCGGAAGGTGAGGACGCCATGCCGCCTCTCAAGCCACTCCTCAAAGAGGGGACTTACCGCCGCAATCGTGGCGTGCCCATTCTTCACCATGTTGAGAAATGATGATTTTAATTATTTACACAAAGTGCCTCCTTGTGTTCGAGCCGACAACCTACAACTCTTAAGTCAAGTCGAGCCGATAGTATTGAGCCACTACTGCTGTTTGCCAACATGATCTTCACTATTGGGCGAAAAGACATTCCACAGCTGGACAAATCTTCAGCTTCAGCTGTCTACTGGCATTTTTATTTTTTGCAATAATTTATAGTAGGTTTTATTCTCATTCTTTTTCCAGTCGAGCCAACGACAAAATACCTCGTTGGCTTGTAATTAAAATTGGCTTAAACTTCCGTCTGCATTGAAAAGCTCTATTAAAAGTTTCGTGAACGGAACGTATCCTGACGAAATTAAACTTTTTAAGCATCTCATCAATATAAATCGGTCGGATATAGATTGTGAACCATAAAATATTATAATCCGAGTATGAAATTGGATAGAATTTCTCGTTGATCGTAAAACGGGACTTACGAATGGTGTACTTTTGTGTTACTTTCAGCATTCTAGACTCTTTTTGCAATCACCAAATTGTTTACTTGGTTTTAATACCAAAGGCCGTTCCCTTTATTTATTAGGGTTTTTAATTCGATTTTGTATGTAAGAAGACGTTCATAATCACAATCTTCTTGGCCGTAATCCTTATTTATTTTTAATTAAAACGGTACACAAAAAAACTATATTTGTTTGTTACGAAGAAGACTCTTCGTCCCATCTTCTTCTTCCCGGATACCTTAGGTTAGGTTAGGTCGCTGTTATTGGCCTTATCATCCTTCACAAATTCCCGAAATAATTATTTATTATGTTCTTCATTAATATCTGCTGTCATTATAAAATTCATTCCGTAATGAGCTCATCATTAGGGACAAATTGATGATGTAAAAAGACTCACTTATTTTGGAAGAATATTGTAATAAGCATTAAACTTACAATGACCGTTGGTGGACCAATTCAAAGTTATTATGTCCATAACAATGACTACTATTAATAACGAGTCGTGTAATTCTCTTGTTTGTGCTAGTGTCATTCCTGGCACATTATGAACACCGTCTGGTTAAATCATTAATTACATAAATGTGTACTCACGTAATTTTTTAATAACACTTTAAAATACAAGTAAGTATTATTGAAATTTTGAGTTGATACTATTGTCTAGCCTGTATAAAATGTATTGTATATTTTTTATCGTCATAAGTATCATAATGCCGAATGAACCGTGGCCCAAAACAACCATTACGTTGGAGCCCTGAAGGTGTCGCGGCAGACCCCGTAGAAGATGGCGAGATGAGCTGAAGAATGCAAACGACCCTGGCTTAGCCCTAGATCGAAAGAGTTGGGAGTCATGGGGAGAGGCGTTTGTCCAGATAACAGTAACAGTAACTTTAATTAATTTAAGCAATAATACTTCTTGAGAACAATTCAGATAGCTCGTTACGAAGAATTATAAAACAAACTATGTTTTATTTATTTATTTAAACTTCTCGCACACAAAAAGGTACAAAGGCGGACTTAATGCCTTAGGCATTCACTACCAGTCAACCAAGGGTGGTGAAGAGATTAGATGGCAGGTGCTTAGGTTGAGAGGAACAATGATTTAAAAAACAATACAAATTATATTATAAAGAATTATTAACAAGCTATGTACATAAATAGGTTATAAACTTATAATAACAACACATAACTTTTTAATAGTGATGACTCCTAAATTACAATCAACAATTCAACAACAGAGTAACTCCCAAACCCAGCCACCTAATTATAAACCCATCCATCTGGTCATCATAGGAAATAAAAAGGGAAAAACATTATATAAAGTGAATAGAACTGAGAGTTTCGTACATAAGTGCTACAAAAAGCGGCCAGAGACATGACATTGACAGATGGTGTGGACATTAGAGCTGAGCCATTAGTGCCACACTGCTTTGCTTTACTTGTAGTCCCTAGATAGAGAGATACAGAAGGTACAACGACGAAAACAGGCGCACGCACACATAGGTGCGTAAGTGCAGCGATCTCAAACAAATGCCAGTCGCGAGTGCGCTTGCACTTGCTGTAGGTAGACGCGTGTCTACGTGTGCATGTGTTTTTGTTCGTCGGACGTAGCTAACCTTCTGCATCTATCTATTTTGTGTTTTAGCACAGATATTAATGGTTTTATACAAGCCATGGAGCCTGCATTAATTAAGTGTAACACTTCTGCAAATATTTGGAGGAACTTGTGTCGGAAAAGTATCATTAATTTCTGTAGTTGTATGTAGAAGTTTGGCCTTGTTTGGTTTTGATTTTAATCGAGTTGTGTTTACTTGGTGGCTGACTATATTATTATGGTGCTTAATTAGCAACCTTAAGATGGTGTTAAACATTTTTGACATTCATCATTTTTGGTCACCAACGCGGTTCAAGCTTTATTGACGGACCAACGCAACTTTTTTTATTTTTTATTTCATAAGAACCTTCTTCTGACAATAACAAATACAACAAAAAAAGAATTAGCAAAATTGGTCCAGCCATTCACGTGTTATGCCGTGACCAAAGTAAATAGGGATTAATTTTACAAATATATAGATAGAATAGATATAATATATTATAATATAGATATATTTAAATAGACATCATCTACGAGTACCTAGCCTTTTTCTAACCATGTTGGGGTCGACTTTCAGTCTAACCGGATGCAGCCGAATACCAGTATTTTACACGGAGCGACTGCCTATCTGACCTCCACAACCCAGTTGCTGGGTATTACGATACCCCTTAGTAAGACTAGTTGGCAGACTTACGGGCTTCTGACGACCCGTAACAACTGTCAAAGATCCACAAATGACAGACGGGACCAACGGCTTAACATGCTTTCCGAGGCACGGAGGGCTCTTGGTATGTAAAGATGGTCACCCATCCACGGACCGTGATAAGCGTTGCTTAACCTGATCAATCGACACGTAGAGCTATCGTTACTTAGATAAAGATAGATTATAATATCAATTACCTAATTGTTGCTGACTGTTTCTTTAAAGAGAGCAGAAGTGGCTCACTGGTTTTGGCCCCGACTTACGAGTTGTAAGACGTGAGTTCGAACCGACCTTTACTCTGTGCATTCAATTTTATCACCACTGCTCTCAAAACGGTGAAGGAAAACATCGCGAGGAATCCGGCACGTCCTACAACCAAAAATTCGAAGACATGTGACATCCAATATACAAGAATGTTATTTGAACGGTTTTTAATGAAATGCAAGAGGTTTAAAAAAAAAAGACTCAAATCAAAATAAAGTTCCCAAGTTAACTCGAATGCCATCAAGAACATAAATTGTAAAAAAACCAACCCTCGCAACTCAGTTCTTCTATCGTAAAAAGTTGTGAGATCCATATAATACCAAGTCGGTCAATTTAATCAGTTCCTACTTAAAGATCCTTCTGTCTTAAGTTATTACGTAATTAGCCAACCTTACTACATCTTATAGTGACCATATCAATATCAATATTAAAAATCTTTTATGTTTTAAATAAATAAATTGACTTGGCCATCGCATGAAAACATAATGTATCTCACAAGTAATAAATACATATTAAATTAAGTTAGATTGTTTAGTGCGATTGTCAATTCAGGCTTCTAATTTTATCTACAACGAAGTTATAAGGGGTTCGAAAATTGCCTGAACTACTTCGAGAAAAGGATGGTACGGCCGGGCCGTGCCGTTTGTTGTTGCTCGACTTGGCGGGGCAATGCCGTGCCCCCAGATTCAGTCTATGACAACATCTAACAAAAGACGCGCGGAGGCGATAAATGGCTCCTGTCGTCCCAAACCAAGGTACCGTATTGTAACTTACGCAAACTTACTTAACTGACGATATAGAAACTAGATATGCATAGATATTATTCCTGTCAGGCAGGTACAGTTTTTTAAACGTGACAGATCCAGTCAGTGGCGTAGAGCAGTGGTGGCCAAGTCATAATAGCCACGACTTACGATTTGTAGGTCGAATGTTTTTTTTTTTTTTTTTTTTTTTTTTGGGTGGGAAATCATCAAATAACTTCTCCCGCTCTGGGTGGAGCAGGAGGGCGTGTCAGACTTTTACTGACTATACCCGTGTTCCTTCAGTAGCCCGTATGCCAGGGGCTGTGGTGTCTCTTTCGAACAAACCCGCACCCCTGGCAGGCATCGGCCCTTGCGGGCCCCATCATTTTTTGTGCTGACATCTCTTGAGGCGCGCGTAGAACACAACGCGCCGCCGACTTGGGCTTGGTCCTTACCGGACAGCGAGCTACCCATTACTCGCCGTCCGCAAGCCCATGCCTACGGTGGCCGGAAATCGGCCTGGGATTCCCGACGCCCAGGGCGTCTCCGTATCCTGCGGCGGCTGGGGTCGCGAGGGCGCATATGCTGCCTCTCCCTCACGTGCGCCGCCTCCCTCTTCGCGAGCATCACTGCTTCGCTGAAGGAGGTGACGGCTCCCCATGCCCTCTCGCTCCGTACCATGGCCTGGACCAGGGCCGGACGCGAGAGATCACCGCCGCCGATCGCCTCCACGAGGACACGGCGGTGCTCCGCCCAAGCAGGGCAGACCGCCACCGTGTGCTCCACCGTGTCCTCAGGGCGATCTTCGCAGTGGAAACACCCGGGCGTTTCCTCCCGCCCTATCCGAAACAGGAACCTCCCGAAACAACCGTGTCCGGTGAGGACCTGCGTCAGGCGGAAGGTGAGGACGCCATGCCGCCTCTCGAACCACTCCTCAAAGAGGGGACTTACCGCCGCAATCGTGGCGTGCCCAGTAGGTCGAATGTTCGAACCCAGACAGGCGCTTTACTTTATGTAAATTATTTCATGATCACTGCTCTCAAAACGGTGAAGGAAAACATCTTGATGAAACCGGCATGTCCTAGAACCAAAATTTCGAAGACGTGACATCCACCAACCCACACTAGGCCCGCGTGGTGGATACAGCCCACTCCCTCTCACAGAGAGGAGGCATTAGTCCCAACAGTGGGAACATAGGCCGAATGTGATGTTTTTACAGCTCTTCCCAACAAAAACTTGTGTTTATGAAAGTTCCTGAAGCTAAAAAAACACCTAAAATTCGTCAAATCGCTCCTGATTTAACTTCAGGATTCACTTATTTAGAAATTTCACCGTTCCGTTCGTTTTTCTATGTTTACAGAAACAGTTATAGATACATTTTGTCTGTTTTATCTCAAAAACAATTCTCGTTCAAAAAACTTTTCTAGACGTAGTCGTTGTCAACTTGAGTTGAAGGAACTCTCACAGAAACTTGTGTAGGTAACTTTTAATTTTGTCTCGACAAATATTTTTCAAAGTCGACAAAGTTTTGACGAGAGTATTAGTGGCTTAGAGTAGGTAATTAGTGAACTTCGGTGTTAATGGAGCTGTATGACACTCAGATATGAATTCTAATTAGATTTTGTATGTTTGTTATGCTTGAAAACATTTTGATGTTGTTCATTTGTTTATTTAAACTTCTTGCACACAAAAAGGAACAAAGGCGGACTTAATGCCTTAGGCATTCACTACCAGTCAACCAAGGGTGGTGAAAAGATTAGATGGCAGGTGCTTAGGTCGAGAGGAACAATGATTTAAAAAACAATACAAATTATATCATAAAGAATAATAAATAAGATTGGTACATAAATAGGTTATAAACTTATAATACACATACAAGCATTTATTTAAAAACACACGTGTCACTTTTAATCGACCTCTGTGGTGGTTCCTAGTAACTTCGTAACAAAACTAAACGGAGCCACTTGCTGCGCCGTCATATATTATACAGGGAAATAGAAGTTATAAACCTTAGGTATTATCGACAGGCATAAATTTGTTAGCCAAATATTACGATAGTTTGAAAATAATACATTCTTGTTATTGGAGGTGTTTAATTGGTAAATTGTCGTTCTCTGTGTAAATTGTGACTATGTTGTTGTATTGGGTACCCCTCCTGTGAAAACAAATGTAAGTCAAAATCCAAATCAAAATATTTTTATTTCATATAAACCTGCATGGGCACTTATGAAACTTCAGAAGCTAGGTGCACAGTTCCAAAATGTTGTTTCCTATGGAGAAGAGCCGGCAAGAAACTCCACGGTTACTCTTTTAAAATGATTGGCTTTAACAATGTTTTCAGAGATAAAATGTGCAGGTAAGTACCAGGTACTTAGACGAATACGGAATAGAAAATCGTCTACAAATCTACAGTCTGTAAGGCCTACAACGTTCTCCTATTCACAATATGTAAAATAATCTACATAAATAAAATGAACCTAACTAAACATAGTGACATGATTAACATGACAATCACTAAAAAATAGTTGATTTTAAAATTGATGTATAATGTCAAATAATGACGAGAATATGTCAGCATTGTAAAAAATAAAAAGAATAAAAAAGAACATTGAGAGCAGTTTCACATAGTTATGCTGTTAATGAGGTACCAGGGAAGCCACATGTGCAGAAGGAATTAATGCCAAACTTCCCTGTCTACAACTTAGTCTTTTATCATATAATATGCATTTTTGATAAGGACACGTTTGATGTGCGTTTTAAACTTTCCATCGCTAAGTTCTGTAACTGACTTTGGCAACTTGTTATAGAAGCGGATACTGTTTATTAGAATTGACTTGATAGTTTTAGTCACTTTAAATTTTGGAATCACAATTTAATCTTTACTACGTGTATTCAGATTATGGAAATCGCATCGTTTTTAGGGTTCCGTACCTCTAAAGAAAAAAACGGAACCCTTATAAGATCACTTTGTTGTCCGTCCGTCCGTCTGTCAAGACCGTTTTTCTCAGGAACGCGTGGAGGTATCAAACTGAAATTTCTATATGATACTTAGTTCTACTGTCCCTGGAAGCTGTAGAAAAATCAACCTTCTAAGTCAACGCAATCAAAAGATACAGCCATTTAGGCCGCAAAATTCCGCAAATTTTCGAAACTCGCACGGGAATCAAAACCTACAGGGTACTTCCCGTGAACTTAGAATCTTGAAATTTTGTTCGAAGTCACGTCTTATAGTACAGATATAGGAAAAATTACGAAAACCGAAATTTTTTAGTTTCGTCATATAAAAAAAATATTTTTGACAATTTTGAACTTTTACTTATATACCCACAGGTTTGTACGGAACCCTCGGTGCGCGAGTCCAACTCGCACTTGACCGGTTTTTGAAAAGGCCTAAGTTTTTGCGAACATATAAGACATTTTCTAGGATATAAAGAGACGGCAAAGTTAGATATCGAGATATCGAGGTATCGATGCAGATATCGAGTCTATTTTTATTCTGCAGAAACGAGCCATTTTTTTTTTTTTTTTTTTTTTTTTTTTTTTTTTTTTTTTTTTTTTTTTGGGTGGGAAATCATCAAATGACTTCTCCTGCTGAGTAGAGCAGGAGGGCGTGTCAGACTTTTACTGACTAAAACCCACCCGTGTTCCCTCAGTAGCCCGTATGCCAGGGGCCGTGGTATCTCTTTCGAACAAACCCGCACCCCTGGCAGGCATCGGCCCTTGCGGACCCCACCGGTGGTTGCTGACATCTTTGACGGCGCGCGTGTGGAACACAACGCGCCGTCCCGTCTACCACTTTTCGGCCGCAGGGGATAGGGAGAGCGGCTGACGCTATACCGACACTCCTCTTCCCCTGCGGCCCCACCGCGTCGGCCATCAAACGGTGGCGGCCCCGTCCAGGCCACGGAAGGGAAGAGCGCTGCTCAGAAGCACCGGCACTCCTCCTCTACCGCAGCCCGTAACTCTCAGCCGCGATGCCTCCCATTCGACATCGCGGCCCACCTCAGTTGCGGTGCACCTCACCGCAACCTACTTTTTGGCCGCTACGTCGTCGGCTTTGAGGCAAAAGCCCTGACGAGCGGCCCCACCTTTGGGTTCCTCTTGGCTTCACCGCAGGTGGTAGACCACGGTTACTGAGCCCCCCCGCAACGACAATGCGGGAACCCACTCGGGGGGGAGAAAAGAGCCATTAGATCAATATATGGCCTCCGTACGCGGGAGTCTCTAAGGGAACTGTTCAAAGTTATTAATATCATGACGGTACCTTGTCAATATATCTATGAGAACATCATTTACGTTAGGAAAAACTTAAATCTTTTCAGTAAACGAGGTGAAAGACACACCATTAGAACGAGAAATAGGCACCAATTGGTTCAACCAGGCTTCAGATTAGCTAAAGTAGACTCATCCTTCATGGGGTACTGTTTAAAATGTTACAATAAATTACCTCCTCACATACTCGAACTGAATGAATCGAAATTTAAATCTTGTATAAAACGCACACTATTGCCATGCTTATTATAAGTTGGGGGATTACATCGCTGACAAAAATGCTTGGCTAAACGCTGCTTGTCCTGCTCCACAAGGTAGCTTAAACTAAATTGAATAACATTGAAAACATTGTTTGAGCTGCTGAAGACTGTAAAAGCTAGATATCTTTGCATTGTATAAATTCAAATTTTTGTATTGTATAATTGCATAGCATATGTGTGAGCACTATGTTCCTACTATAATGCAAACATTTACAGGGTACGTCTTTCATTGACTTGAATGTGCCCTGGCAGCTGAGAGTATGTCATGCTCACTCAAATGTCTCGCTGGTGGTGGCGTGTGTGTTGGATCATTAAGTTCCCTTCAAAATGGTTGAGCTGAATGGTGCTGATGCATACGTCATGTCCGTGAACGGGCGCCGCCAGTAGGGACTGGTCATCTCTTAGCTCCCACGGCTTATTTTAATTGTTATTTTATTTTAATTACGGACGCTTTTAATGTGCACTTTTTACATCGTTCTCACATTGATAATTTCAACATAATGATGTAACCAACTTTTTGTAACAAAATCTTGATTTTAAAAGAGTGTCCATGGAGTTTCTTGCCCGTTCTTCTCCATAGGTACCTACGCTTTGGAATGGGCAACTAGCTTCATCTTTCTAACTCACCGACCTTGACAATTCAAAAGTGCCTGTGGTTTATTTGAAATAAATGCTTTGAGTTTGAGTTTGAGTTAGAATATCAATTTCGCTGAATTTGTTTCTATGAAACTCGCGAGGCCCCATTTTATAGACTGCGCGGATTGCCCTCTTTTGTAAAATTAAAATTGAATCTACGTCAGCTGCCGATCCCCACAACAGAACGCCATAAGACATAATATTGTGAAAATAAGCAAAGTAAACTAACCTAGCTGTGGCTACATCAGTCAACTGCGTTATCTTTCTTACTGCGTAAGCCGCTGAGCTTAATCTACTTGAAAGAGCTCTAATGTGAGCACCCCATTGCAATTTTGAATCTAAAGTAATTCCCAAAAATACAGTTTCCGAGATAGAATCTAGTTTCTTGCCATCAAGTTTTAAGTTTAGACCTACTTGGGGTACATTTGGTAACGAGAACTTAAGACATTTAGTTTTGTTCACATTGAGTAAAAGATTATTAGCGGCAAACCATTTCGAAAGAACAGCTAGACTATCATTGACATGTAAGACATCCGTATCTTTTCAATCTATTCTAAAAATAAGAGAAGTGTCATCAGCGAATAAAATTATATCCTAGAAGTTAGTCATCAGGTAAGCAAGGTCATTAATATAAACTAGAAATAAAAAAGGGCCATGAATTGAACCTTGAGGCACGCCCATCTTAACTAGAGACCCCGAGGACGTCACCCCATTAATGTTTACTTTTTGCTGCCTGTTTGATAAATAGGAAAGTACAAGATCAGCAGCCTGTCCACGAATTCCGTAGTGCTGTAATTTACAGATCAGTGTATTGTGGTCAACACAGTCAAACGCTTTTGAGAGGTCACAGAAAATGCCAATCGCGTCCTGGGAATTCTCCCAGGATTCCAAAATGTGACTGATGAGTTTTACTCCTGCGTCAGTCGTCGACCTACCTTTCGTGAAACCAAACTGTCGACTATGTAAAATCCCATTTGAGTTAAAATGTGACAACATCTGGTCTAGCATGATTTTTTCATAAATTTTTCTCAATGCTGGAAGCACAGATATAGGTCTATAATTAGAGGGATCACTCTTACTACCCGATTTGAAGATTGGTACTACTTTACTATGTTTCATTAAGTCAGGAAACGTACCGCTGTCTAAACATTGATTAAATATGCCTGTTAGGACAGGGGCAATTGTGTCAATGCAATTTTCGAGAACCTTAACGGAAATCCCCCATAAGTCTTCAGTGTTTTTTTTATTTTAAGACTTTTAAATGCTGTTTTAATTGTGGCAATTGAAATGGGTTTGAATTCAAAACTTGGAATGTCCTTGCTGAAGGTTTCTTTAAGAAGAGATTCAGCTAATGCAGATGATTAGGGGAGAGATTTCGTAACTTCTATTGGGATGTAGGTAAATAAATTTTCAGAGTCTCAGCAACTTGTAACTTATCTGAAATGATTTCATTATCAATTTTTAGAGCTAACTCATTCTGATCTCGCTGTTTTGTGTTTCCAGTTTCTTTGTTATTTACCTGCCACACAAGTGGTAATAATGTGCACTAATATACAGGATAAGTTTTTATCCAGTGCGCAAATTGTAACCATGAATTCAGTATATCATTCTAGACCCCCCAGCGTAGAAAGTTTTGGTTGGTTATACAAAAAAAAAATCACTGTTTCATAAAAAAGTGCCCTACGCTGTCAAAATTTATGGAACATCTGTTTTTTTTTTTTTGTAAAACTAGAAATTTCGACACTGGGGGTCTAGAATGATATGCTGAATTCATGGTACAAATGTGCACACTGCATAAAAACTTATCCTGTATTATAAAGAGGAAAGATTGGATTGTTTGTAATGGTTTAAAATAATTTTTGCGTGAAATCATCAAATAACTTCTCCCGGTGAAGGGGGAGGTCGTGTCACACTTTTACTGACTGAAACCCACCCGTATTCAGTCTTCAGTGTCATCAATTGCCTGTGTGCCAGGGCCCACGGTATCTCTTTCGAACACCCGGCACTCCTGGCAAGTAATGGATAAACTCAAAAACGACTTCACCGATTTAAAAATTCCTTCACCTATGGAAAGCTACATTATTCTGAAGTAACCTGAGCTAGAATGCGGACGAAAGTCACGAGCGAAGTGCTAGTAATATTATATAAATTAATATTTCAACACTGAAAAATAAAATCATTATATCCTATTAAATGAATGCATCCTCAATAATAATTAAATTATTTATTGAAGCGCTTTATGTATTTCTAGACACAAAACAGTAACTAAATAGAAGCGTAAAAACAAACTTGCGATATAGACAGATTGCTTCATTACCTAACTATTACTTAACACAGTAAGTTAATGTGCTAACGAACGGCACTAACCTAGTTTATGCTTTGCTGGAGTTGCCTTAATAATATTAACCCTAAAACACGAAGTTAGATCACATTTGTACCTATTCCCTAAAGGTGTATTTCAGCAGTTCAATTTTAATCTGCCTTGCCTTTTCCGTTGTGGTTGGCTTCCAGTCAAACTGAATGCAGCTGAATACCAAAATGTTACATGGAGCTACTATCTATCTGATTTCCACAACCCAGTTGCTGGATAATACGTTACCCTTGGTAAGATGGTTGTCACACTTTTGGGCTTCATCTTCTTTCAAAGTAACGGCTGTCAAAGATCTACGGATGACAGCTGGGACCAACGGATGAACGTGCTTTCTAAGGCACGCATTTCAGTATAATTCCCAAATAATGGACGATGGCGGGCGGTTTTTTTTTTAGTGTGGGAAATCATCTAATAACTTCTCCCACTCTGGGTGGAGCAGGAGGCCATGTAAGACTTTTACTGACTAAAATCCACCCGTGTTCTCTCATTTGCCTGTGTTGGGACAATATTACGTTGCTATAGTCGCTACAGAATATATAAAATGGATCTATATCGTGATTGTCACTAACCAGGGTGAAAATAGATTTTATTTTATTACAATTAAATTCAATATTAACTCAACCAATCACATTCCATTGCTGGACAAAGGCCGCTACCAGGCTGCGCTTCAACACCCTGTCCTCACTATTTACCAATAGTGGAGCAAGCAATGCTACTCAAATTCAATCCACAAAATAATTCGTTTAAAGTCACACAAAAATTACGAAGAACAGAATTTGTATGAAATAATAATTTTTACAGGGTGGTAGGCACATCGACGCTCAAATTGAAACCATGAATTCATTCAGCACATGATTATAGACAGTTTACGTTTCTCGTCGGTTGAAAAAAAAAAACATGTGCTGTTTCATAGACTTGGCCAGGGAATTCAGAATCTCGTACTGAATTTATGATAACAGGGTATGCCTCGATGTCCAAAAAATGATTAAATCTGAACAAATAATTCAGTTTTTTAATGTATTTTTACCAATCTACCAAAAAGCTTTAGATTTATTGCTAACGAACCAAATAGTTTTAGTCTAGCCTATAAAGGTTTGCACTAAAAAATCACAAACACTCGCGTTAAGTGATAAAATTGGGTGTAAAACCATTTCCCAGGATTTATGTCTGTTGCTGATGTTAACAGTTTCACGTTATTGTTACTAAAAAGAACCGTGTAGGTGTATAAACAAATAAAGTTGTTGGTGATTCATGTGAGATCATAAACTTAATATAATAAATAATATGATTTGATGTCGTAATTCTTCAAGTTAAAACAAATGCGTAAACTAAATCTCTTGACTATTTTATACCAAGAATTATTCTGGCTGATACAGGATTTTTTTTAACCGGTACCTACGCAAACTGTAACCATAAAGTGTAATAGCGTAGAAATTTTTCGTCGGTTATACAAAAAAAAATCTGCTGTTTCATAAAAAAGTGTATTACATATGCGGTCAAAATGCATGTAACAGCAGATTTTTTTTTGTATACCCGACGAAAAATGTATACGCAGTCTAGAATGATATGCTAAATTCATTGTTACAGTTTGCGCACTGGTTAAAATGTTATCCTCTATGTTTTGTTCCCACTTGGTCCACTAAACACACGATGCCATGCCAACGCGGCAAGCCGGGACGAAGATGGCGGAACGAACTTGACTCTTTTATTAAACGGACTGGCCAGCACTAGCAAAATACCAAACTGTGTGTAAAAGTGAGAGGGAGGCCTTTGCCCCGTAGTGGGACAGTACAGGCTAGTTAGATTAGATTAGATAAGTTATTTTTTGTTTCCTCTATAAAAACCTACATATAATACAGGTATAGGTATAATGGCATCATACAAAAAAACAGAGTCATCAACATCAGAGCTGAAAGACGCCCTGCGTTGGACATACGCTGCGGCTGAGTATTACGACAACGACCAGCACCCTAATTGCATAATCGGTTTCATTTTGACAGTTCAACAATATTCATTGCATTGTTTACGTTACTGAGAAGACACATTTTTCGAACATATGAAGCAATGGATTAGCAATCTGTTTCAAAACGACATAGATTATGATTAATCGTGAGTAACGAAATTAGGGTGCTATTCTGCGCTTTCTTCATCCTGATTCCTGCATCTTGCACAAGGTCGTTAATCCACAAGATCACTACGATCACTAACCTCAAAGGTATACCCAAAACAGCTAAAAACTACAGTTAAATCACACTCGTTGACATCTGGAAATATATCCACTTACAACCAACTAGCCTTATCCGTAACATAAGTAGATAATAAGCCCAACACAGACAGTACTCGGAAAAATCAAGTCCCAAAACTTCCGCCACCACTATAATACTCAGAAAACTTTGCAAATAAATAAACCTGTTGTTTACGCAGGACCACAGGGGCCCTCGTCGTGTGTACAAACACCATCCGTCAACGTCCACCGCTCTTATTCACTCTGGTAGTGTAAACACGGCCTTACCCGATGGCCACAAAATTATCGCTCTTAGCGTATTCACTTATGCTACGTTTTCTTTAAAGAGCGCCATATTTCGACCATAGTGACTGCTATCATGAAAATGATGGCATCGGGGTTTGAGTTTACGGTGTCAAATTCTCTGGTAGTTTTCGGACGCTGTGTGGCAGCCACCGTTCTTCTTAGAAACAGCCATCAAGTAGCAAAAAGAAAACAAAATGCATTTGGGACAAATTCATTTGCTATTTTAAAATTTTATTTAGTAATTCTGAAATAAACTTAATTTACGCTGAAGTTAAGTTGATATTTGTTTAAAGTGGACATAACGTCTTTTGGAGTTTGAAAACAAGGATTTCACATTTTTCTACTTCGTGCCGTTAAAAAACAGTTTTTTTAAGTTCTGTAGGCATAAAATTTCGCCACACCCATACTTCATCGGTGGCAGTACAGACTTTTTACGTGAATACAACTCTCTGCTCAGAGTATTTGGCAGGTTCTATATTTGTAAGTAAGATTTCAATCAGACTTCTAGAGTTATGGTTGAGCATTCAGAAGATAGGTCTGTACCAATTACAATACTGTTTTTGGGGTACAGAAAACAGATGAGACTTTGATTATGAGGATTCGACTAAACCATATTTATAATCAGCGCAATTTTGAAATTAACTCTTGTAGCGTAAAATGCCATAATCATATGAGCGTTTTCCCAACTATGATGTTTTTTTTGAGGTTGGGAAATCATCAAATAACTTCTCCCGCTCTGGCTGGAGCAGGAGCGCGTGTCAGACTTTTACTGATTAAAACCCACCCGTGTTCCCTCAGTTGCCTGTGTGCCGTGGCCACGGTATCTCTTTCAAACAACCCTCACTCCTGGGAACTATGATGGGGCTGGGTTCCAGTCTAACCGGTTGCAACTGAATACCAGTATTTTAAATGGCCACAACACAAAAGTTATTGGGTATTACGATATCTTTAAGTAAGATAGGTTGTCAGACTTTCTGGCTTCTGATGACCCGTAGCGAAAAACGCTATATAAAGCGACAATTTCATGGCCCACGCTTCTGAGCCTATTTACCACCACAAAAGCATCCGTAGAGCACTTGTAAGTGATAAGTTTGTAAAGGTCAAAGGGATAATCGGTTCTCGGTAACAGATTTCAGTTTAAGGCCTTAGATGTTAAAGATGACCTAAGTTTTGATAGCAGTTTGATCACTTTGTTCATGATTATGATTGGACTTGGATACTTGGACAATGTTTCGGTGACGTCTTCGTAGTTGTTACAGAAATGGAGTTGTTGGATAAGTCTTCTATATCTGTGACGTAAATTCACATTGGTAGAATGAATAGCATAGGCATATAATTATTATCAGCCGGTTTTTCATGGATCTTGAAAGATCGTTACGGGTCGTCAGAAGTCCGTAAGTCTGACAACAAGTCTTATCAAGGGGTGTAGTTTCACCCAGTAACTCGTGGTTGTGGAGGTCAGATAGGCAGTCGCTCCATGTAAAATACTCATACTCAGCTGCAACCGGTTAGTCTGGAAGAAAGAAAGAAAGAAAAAACGGTAAACATGACGCAAAAAGAACAGGAATACAAAAATAAGAAAAGGTTGAGGGAAGCATGCGTCACATCCACGCAAAACGGTTATCGCTCAGCATTATGCTGCGAACCAATGCAAGACATAGCCCCAACGCTGGTTTTCAGTGACAGCCGGATTTGACGTATTGACGTCGCCCGGTGCGTCAAACAATTATTAAGACACTGAACTGGGTGCTTACTCTGGAATATAATTCCGATAGATAGACATTGGTCAAACGTCAGTTTGTTGAGTTAAACTATACTACGTTTAACTATGTTTGACTGACAATTCCAATGTCGATCTATCGGAATTATATTCGAGGGTAAGTACCCTGGTACTGAAGCTGACCCCATTATAGTTGGGAAAAGGCTAGGTCGGTAATGAAACATATTCAACCTATAATATTCCCAGAGAGGAGGCCGGTATCTCAGTAGTGGGAATTTCCCATTTCCTGGACACTGGCCTCCTCTCTTCGAGATGGAGTGGGCTAGAAATAGTTGTGTGCCCATGCGGGCGCAGTCGCATGTCTTCGAATTTTTGTTTCTAGGAGATGCCGTTTTCCTCACGATGCTTTCCCTCACTGTTATGTGAGCTGAATGAATACTGAAACTAATAGGAGTTAATGAGAGACATTTCAAAAGCAAATAGAGTTCATATCGACTACCTAGTGCTTATAAATCATGAGATCTATGAACTATAAATATTATTCATTACTGCTTTTAGGATTCCGTGTGGTGCCGGACGTAAAAGACTATGGGTGTCGTAGACTAAGGAACTTACTAGATAATGGGCAGCAGCGTTCTCTATGCATTTGACCACCATGCTGGGATCGCCAACTCGCCTGCCTAGCGTGGCGATTATGGCAAGTCCCCCTCTTTTGGGGGAGGCTTATGTCCAGCAGTGGACGTCTTTCGGCTGAAATGATGATGATATTATGATTATTTTCAGTTTGCTATTTCTCTTTTTTCACACAACTGCTGAACTTTCGCGAAAAAGATATGACCGTATTAAGGTATCGATATTTTTAAGTTGTTGTTCAAAAATGTGATTAAAAGCCCCAAATAGCTCACCATTCGTTACTTAATCATCTCGGGAAGTTATTTTTAGTGTGCAATAAAGTGTAAAAGTGATAAAGTCATCGCTGGAAACTATCGTACGCTGTCCGCGATATTTCATATTTATGGGCCAATGATATTTTCATCACTAGCCAAGTTTGCCGAAAGCAAAACTTTTATTTTGTTACTGCGATTTATTTAACTCTGTGAAGAAATATTATGCAGTTGTAACAACGATTTTATGAATGACGGTTGTATGTTACTTAACGTCACTGATAAAATCGTTATTGTAACTGAAAATCATTTTTTTATACATGTAACTTAGGTACATCATCACATCACACATGTAAGTGACATCCGAGTACGATGAGGGGCAATTTGCGTATTTTTAGGAACGTTTGTATTATCATTATAATCTGTCTTGATCCGTCAAAAATCTCTGTAATTTCCCTACATTTTTGAAAAGTTTTTTAGATGAAATTGTGACTAGAGTTTTAACGTTTTTATTAATTATAGAACACATTTTCAGTCGTCAGATAACTTTTGTCTGAAGTATCAATATGGCGGTTTGACATATTTTCTACGTTAAAAACTGCTTATCCATGCAAACTTTTAATTCCAAAAAAATAGAACTGAAATCCATGTTTTTTTTTTTTTTGTTATGTGTCACCTCATGTACCTACCTAACAATATTCAAGCACATAAATGATTTGATTTGAATATTTTTTATTTGAAAAATTGGCCTAAGTAAAATGATTTTAAACTTAAATTCATCGTTTTACACCCTTTTTCAGAAGTCAGGAAAAGAGACGAGACGAATACAAAACAAGAACGTTCCGAGAATGTAGTTTCTGAATATTTACTATCTTCTATACTCGAATAAATACTCAAGTCGTTCGTCCCATTTATGTGCGAGACCCCAAACGCCCTTGGGACGCCTCAAAGGCGACAGGTTCGAATCAAATTCAAATATCACCCTTTCAGGATTTCCTTTCCTCGGTACATTACTTTCTGCCCTTTGGTTTACATAGTTTTATCATGAATTAATTATGAGGGAAGCCCACACGATTTTTGTATTTTAAAAATACACATTGCCTAGGTGGGTTTTTACGAAAGCCTGGATGGGAAAATATTATTTTTAAGTTTTTATCGTAGGTACATTATTTTATTAATGGCAATCGAAAATAAAGATTGTTTGAGCGAAAATTAACGAAACAAGTTATTTGAATGAATAAAAATTTCGTGCTTTGATAATATTAAGACAATATTTTTATTTTATGTTTGGGTATGTACCAAGGTAGGAGGGCTCATCCAGGATATTGATATATGAAGAGAACTAATTCGCTAATTTAGCACTGATATAGGTAACACCATGGGAGGTTTGATGCCCATAGTCACCACGCTAGGAATGCCGGTTGGTGACCGCAGAGCCAGTCTTTTCGCAGCAATGACGCTGCTGTTCGTCATCACTTTGGAGAATTTAGATTGGCTTGTAATCCAACAAGCCAATCGATGAAGGTATAACTGGATGGTTACTCCGTCGGTCGTAGGATGATCCGGTTGGGTTGGGCAGCGTTTACGAAACTACGTCAAGTCTTTTCGTCGCCTATTCCGCAAACCTTGAAGACTAAATTAATAAATCATTTATTTCAAGTAACAAAGACTTATAATAAATAAGGCACGAACGTAACAATAGGACAAGAACACACAGTCATATTGATTAAAATTACATACAATTACATTTCAATCTAAATTTGATATATTTAAAAATAAAATTTCTGTCAAATATGCATAATGAATAACTTCTTCAACCAGTGCGGCCTGCCCGTGATGACATACAGTGCCGAAACGTGGTCATTGACGGTTGGGCTGGTCCACATATTTTAGTTCGCTCAGCGCGCGGAGCGGGCTATGCTCGGAGTTTCTTTGAAGGATAAAATCCGGAATTAAATTATTCGGAAAAGAACCGGAGTCATCGACATAGCTTGTAGAGTGAGCAAGCTGAAGTGGCTGTGGGCTGGCCATGTTTGTCGAAGAACAGATGGACGAGCCCTGGAGTGGAGACCACGTTTCGGCAAACGTAGTGTGAGACACCCCCCAGCTGGTGGCCCGACGACCTTAAAAAGGTGGCTGGGACAAACTGGATGCGGAAGGCGGAGGATAGAGTGTTGTGGCGCAGCCTGGGAGAGGCCTATGTCTAGCAGTGGACTGCGATAGGCTAAATTGATAGGCCTAGTGGTAACGCACTGCTCTCAAAACGGTAAAGGCAAGCAAAATTAGGGAATCCGCAAATCTTAGTACCAAAAATACATAGACAGGTGACATCTGCAAATCTGCACTGGCCCCTTGTGGTGTATTGCAGCTCACTCCTTATCATAGAGAGGAGAAAAATAAATAATAATAAATTTCTCTGGCGTTGACTCCCAATTCAGTCAATAAAAAGAAGGTTAGCATGCCCAGAAGCCACGACGAGATGACCTACCTACGTATCTTATCCATATTTTATTCACCAACACATGTGAATACAAGTACCATTTATCTAAACGAGCTAGGAATGATAATCCTCATAATTCCTAAGTCCGCAGCTAAGCTTTCGTTTCATGCTCCATTAGCATAACACCTGTGGTCTACTTCAGGGCTCATTTACATAGGTACGGCAATATACGAGAATACTACAATACGATTACTAAGTACGATGTTAGAACGTATTGTCCCAATTTTATAAACAAATCTAGGTAAAGTTAGGATAGTTAACAAATAAACTAGACAGACAATTGTCCGTTTATTCGAGTCACAACTGTCATTCTTTGACAGTTGTATACATAATCCGCCAACAATGTACCCACTGCTGGGAAACAGGACTCTTCTCGGTGAGAGGGAGTAGGCCATAATCCACCACGCGGGCCTAATGCGGTTTGGTAGATGTAACAAGTCTTCGAATTTTTTGGTTCTAGGACATGCCGGTGTCCTCACGATGTTTTCCTTCACCATTTTTAGAGCAGTGGTGAAGAAATAATTTACACAAAGTAAAGCGCCTGTTGGGGATCGAACCTACGACCTACAACTCGTAAGTCGCAACCGTTACCACTGGGCCACCTCTGCTTACAGTTGTATGAAACGCTTTGTTACGGATGATTGACATCCGTGACAAAGCCCGAAGGGTGTCAATTAGATTAACAATTAATTTCGCCTGACTGTACCTACCTCATTTTATTTAATAGGCAGGTATTAAACGAAGTCAGTTTGCATGACTTTAAACTGCCTTTACTTACTCCTTTGTTTTTAATCCCCAACGCAAAAACGACGGAAGGTTATAAGTTTGACATGTGTGTGTGTCTGTCTGAGGCATCATAGCTCCCGAACGGATGAACCGATTTTTTTTTTGAAAGGTGAATTAATCGGGAGTGTTTTTAAACCTGTTTCATCAAAATCGGTTCTGCCGTTTGAAGATTATCAGCTCTTTTCTGGTTGATAAAGGGATTTGAGTATCTTCCACGGGTCTGATCAAGTCGAAATTTGGTATTCTATTACTTCAGTGATATTAGACGAACAAAGTAACCTTGAACTGATGCTGGAACAACACCTGGAATTTCCAGGATACCCAAGTTACTCACCAACAAATAGCAGAAGTATCGTGTTTGAACTCATTGAAAAGGTCTCAATGAATTGAAGAAAACGCCAAACAGAAGAGGCTAGCATTTTCATTAGCCGTCCCCCGACTTGACAATGCCTTGATCAAAATATTACCTACAACTTAAAAGGCCCAGATTTTTTTTTTACTTTTTAGAGTTTTTGTTAGTGTCGGGGGTTTTTTAAATTTTAAATTTCTCTTTTTAAATAACCTGTTATTTAGGAGAATATCAAAACAAAAACAATATCTTTCAGTGCTATTGTGCTAAAATTATGTAGGTATTATTGCAGGGGATTGTGAATTTGTGACTAATATTTATTTGCGAATAAAAACAAAGACTTCGATAAAATTCTTGTTCCAAAACAAAAATTCAAAATTCTTGTTCTCATCGTTTACAATATTGTGAACTCAATAACTTATGGTGTTAAAGGATCGACGAAAAACATGAATAAAGAAACAAATTTTGAACGGAACAAAAATTGTGTCAACAAGATTGATTAGCCCTCCATTTTAATTAAATAAAAAAGAGCATCCTACCGTTTTGGGGAAAATCTGTTCCGGCAAAATGTTAATTACTCGTCGATTAATAATTTTCAAATTGGTTCAAGATGTGTCACAATTTAGTGTATTGCTTTCCAGTTTAATAAAGAACTAGCTGTGGCCCGCGGGTTCACCCGAATATGTCTCGATCCCGTGGGAATATTTCGGAATAAAGGTACCCTTTGTCCTAATCCAGTGTTGATATTTCCCGCTACCCAAGGGCTAGTTATACTGGCCAGAGGCTTAGCATTGCCATGCAACGTGGCAGTGCTGCCAGTCACATGGGTACATTACCAGTTGACAGCGATGCGTATGATTTTTTTGCCGACTACACAAAAAGGATGAGGTTGTATTTTTCGACAACATATTTTAGTTTGAGAACAGTTTTAGTTACGTTTGAATTATAATTTTAATTCATTAACCTATATCCTAATATAGTAAAGCTAAAGAGTTTGTAAATTTTTCTAATCTCTGGAAGTCGGATTCCAAAAATATTTTTTGCAAGCCACTTTTAAGGAAAACTTTTGGGCTAAATAGTTTTATACACTTACTAGCTTCCGCCCGCGGCTTTGCCCGCGTGGAAGTCGGAATGCCGGGATAAAAAGTATTCTATAATGTTAATCTAGGTTATAATCTGTCTGTGTCAAATTTCATCCAAATCCGTGTAGCCGTTTTTGCGTGATTGAGTAACAAACATCCAATCATCTTCACAAACTTTCACATTTCTAATATGACAGACTACCCTTTTTATAATTTTAGGGGTAGATTTTCGAAATACCCTGATACATGTTGTTCTTTATTTTTGATTTAAGGTATAAATAAATACTGAGTTTGGAGTTAATCAGATCGCGCGTTGAAATTATTCTATACAAACTTTGACACCCCTCAATCACCCTTTAGGGGGTAGTTTAGAAAAACAATGAATGGCTAACCTCATAATTTACTTAACTTAGTATTTGTGCCAAGTTTCAAGTTTATTAACTCAAGGAATAAGATTTTTCATACAAACAAAATCCCTTCTTTTCACCCCCTTAAAGGTCGAATTTCCAAAAACCCCTTCTTAGTGCTCCCCTACATTATAAAAGCCGTGTGCAAAATTTCACGTTCCTAGTCCTAGTAGTTTCGGCTGTGCGTTGATTGATCAGTCAGTCAGTTTCTCCTTTTATACACTCGAGAGCAATGAATCCGGGTCACTTAAAGAATGTTAAAAATCTCGGAAACTATAAATGTTAGGTTAATGCAATAAATTGTATTTAATAGACAATATAATACTCCTTAAATGAAAGTAAAAAAAATATGAGTCACAATACATTTTATTAACACAAAATTACATAAAGAAAAAAACTGCTGATCTCTCCTTAAAACAAAAATAGGAAACATGAAATTTTTGAACTTTATTACGATTTTCTTGAATTTTAATACTTCGTATTGCCTCCTCGTGCTTCCATTACTGCGTTTACGCGGTTTGGCATGCTGTACACCAAGTTCCTTATACGATTTTGGGGAATATTCTCCCATTCCTCTGTGAGAGCAATTTTGAGCTCACGAAGCGTGATTGGGGGAGGGTTTCGTTGTTTTACGCATCTGCCTAGCTCGTCCCAAGCATGCTCGATCGGGTTGATATCCGGGCTGCGCGCTGGCCACTCCATACGAGTAATGTTCATCTCTTGAAGGTAGTCATTCACAATCCTACCTGTATGAGGTCGGGCATTGTCATGCATAAATATAGCATCCTCACCTAAATTGACCATAAATGGACCAACGTGATCATTGAGAATTTCTTCCACATATCTTACGCTAGATAAAGAGCCGTTTTCTATGATCACCAGCTCTGTGCGACTTTCAGAAGAAATTCCGGCCCACACAAGTACAGACCCACCACCGTAGGCTACTTTTTCTTCGATGCATGCTTGCTTGAATCTTTCCCCTGGTCTTCGATACACTCTGTGTCTTCCATCGTGCTTGTAGAGCATAAATTTTGATTCGTCGGAGAACATAACTTTTGACCAATCTTCAATACTCCAATTTACGTGGCTCTGGGCATATCTTAGTCTTGAAATACGATGCCCACGCTCCAGTTTAGGGCCATTTGCAGGTCTAAGGGGTTTTAAGTTAGATTCAGCAAGCCGACGTCTTACTGTCCATGCACTTGGGTTACTTCCTCCGAGGCGTCGAAACTGATTGGTGAGTTCCGTTCCTGTGAGAAAGCGATTTCGAAGCATGGTGTTCACCAAGTATCGGTCTTCTCGTGCTGTGGTACACCTAGTTCTGCCCGTTCCTGGTCTGCGTAGGTTAGAACCAGTTTCTTCGTAACGTCGGAGAACTCTTTGTACTGTTGACAGCGACACACCGACAGTCCTGGCTGTATCGCGCTGACTCCGGCCGGTTTCCAGCATTGTAAGTATTCTGGTGCATTCTTCAGGCGTAAGCGACATAATTTCAGCTTGAATAATGAATATAGAGCACTATCAACATGGTTTATGTACCCACATAAATGACAGATTACAAACAAAAGCAAAACCAAATGCTGCAATTTCGTAGTTCCATCTTCAAAAGTGGCCCTTTTTCAAATTTGATTTTTTTATGATATAACTTTACAATAACTAAGAAGTTTTAATACCTTCATTTAAGGAGTATTACATTGTCTATTAAATACAATTTATTGCATTAACCTAGCATTTTTAGTTTCCGAGATTTTTAGGATTCTTTAAGTGACCCGGATTCATTGCTCTCGAGTGTATATATATAGAATACTAGCTTTTGCCAGCGGCTTCGCACGCGCGGAACTTTCATCCCCTATTTAACTCCCTTAGGGGTTGAATTTCTAAAAATCCTTCCTTATTCCTTGTCTACACTATAAAGGGAACCTCTGTGCAAAATTTCAGCTTTCTAGGTCCAAGGGTTTGGGCTGGGCGTTGATGAGTCAATCAGTCAGTCAGTCAGTCAGGACTTCTCTCTTTATATATATAGATTTATTCCTCTAGTTCACTGCACCTACCACTGTTAGTCTCTGCATCACCCAAACGTAGACTGGTAGACGATGCCTATGACATTAAGTCCATTTATGTGTGCTTAAAGTATTCAATAATAATAATACGGGTTATTTATCATAACATAAGACATTCAGGAGTGGAGCCAGAAGTAAAAAAAAAGTAAGATAGAACGGTAAGCGAAAACGAAGGAACAGCGCGTGCAGGCGATGCGATGCGAAGGGGTGGAATGGGTCGGGGGAAGGACAAATTTCAGACGGACGAAGGCGCGGGCAGAAGCTACTTAGGTATAAGTTGTTACTTACGTACAAACACATCAAGCTATACATTTCCAATAATTTAATTATTTTTATTTGACCTTTGTTTTTATGTGATTTTTAGTACATTATTATTACACATTTGACTTATTTTTTTACATTATTTTAATCTGTAACAAATTATGATACTCATCCCTTCGTATTTAATTTCTTTCAATTAATTTGTATTTTACAAATATACCGCACCTAATAATGATAAGCTATGTATTTACTTCAAATTAATTAATTGAATTTTAATGGTACCCTTAAATTGAATAGCATTTATTTTAATTAAATAGAATTTTTTTTATGACAACTGATTATATATCTCGTTTTGTAAATTATGACGTTCTCTCTTCACTTATCTACTAATCACTTATTAATTTTAAAGCATGCTACTACTTTAAATGTACTCAATTCATCATCTACCTAGCCTTTTCCCAACTATGTTGGGGTCAGCTTCCAGTCTAACCGGATGCAGCTGAATACCAGTAATTTACATGGAGCGACTGCCTATCTGACCTCCACAACCTAGTTACTGGGTAATACGATACCCCATGGTAAGACTCGTTGTCAGACTTTCGGGCTTCTGACGACCCGTAACGACTGTCAAAGATCCACAAATGACAGCCGGAACCAACTACTTAACATGCTTTTCGAGGCACGGAGGGGTCTTGATATGTAAAGATGGTCACCCATCCCCGGACCAACCGCGGCAAGCGTAGCTTAACCTGGTCGAACGACCCGTGCAGCTATTGTTATTTAGCCACAAGCCCCTCCTCCCCTCCCTTATAATATACTCAGTTGTTGATAGATCTTGTACACACATGAGATATGCAATAATGATTTGAATTGAATTGAAGTATGAGTTGATCTCGCTCGCATTGTGTAGGATTTTCGTACAGTGTGAGATCAGCGTAAACTGGAAATGTATAGCTTGATGTGTAGACGTGTGTACATATATATGAAAGAGTACATATTATTAACATGTACTAGACAAAAACCGTGACGTCAACAAGCCTTTCAACTTGATCCATAAAAGGTTGCCACTGTTGCTAGGTCATCATCACTTAGCCCTACCTTTTGTTACCGTACAAGCCTACGTTGGTAAAGATACGTCAAAAGTTATATTTTCTTTGTCCCTTTTCAAGGGTTTCATAATTTGTATTCATAATGCGTGGTACTTATGTTACGTGAATACTCAAAATGTCCAGTAGAAACAATGGTTTAATAAACTTTTGTTGTTTATTTTTACGAGCAAGTTTTAATTTAAATATTTGTGGGAACAGCTCCCAAGCCCACAGGCTTATTAAAAATAATACAATATCAGGTAAATTTAAAAGTTATTTTTCTGAAGTGATTTAAAATTGCAAATAATAATAATAACCCTGTTCCTTATACCGGTGGGCTACTATTTTTTTATATTTTTAAATGTGTATAAATAAAATAAAAATAAAATAGCCTTTATTGCTGTTTCTTTCTTTACAATTAATTATTACATGCCTACTTACTAAAACTAACATGATTTTATCTATTCTAACTTGCATTTGAGTGATCGGCAACTGGTTGTCTGTTTGAAACAGCTTGTCTAACGACAAAGGCCTCCTCTAAAGATTTCCACTTATTCCTGTCTCTTGCTAAACGGGTCCACATCGGACCACCTATTTTCTTTAGGTCATCTTCCCATCTTTTGGTTTGTCTGCCTCTATTTCTTTTGCTATCTCTTGGATACCATTCTGTTACCAACTTAGTCCATTTCTCTATACTTTCTCTAAACATATGTCCCGTCCAACACCATTTAAGCTGTCTGTAGGCTGTGTGTGCATTTTTAAAATTAGTTTTGTTTTTAATTTCTTGTAATTTGACTCTATCCCTTCTTCTTATACCTAAAATACTCCTTTCTATTGCATTTTGGCAGACTTTTAATTTATTTTCTTGTAGTTCTGTTAACGCCCATGTCTGGCACCCGTATAGTAAGCATGGCATAATGCATATTTCGTATACTTTCTTTTTTCCTTTCATTGGCCTAACTTTATCCTTCATTATTTCCCTAAGAGACCAAAACCGTTTCCAAGTATTAGTTATTCTTCGTTTTTATATTTTTAAATGTGTATACTAATATTTAAAAACGTAATTTATATGTATATATGTTAAAATAAAGAAAATAATAATAATAATAACCAGTTACCAGACCCATTTCTCGAAAAACGGACATGTCACACTGTACTGGGATCGATCCATCATCACTGACAGGACTATTGTAGCCAATAAGCCTGATATAGTGGTGGTGGATCGACTAGAGCGGCGCACAATGATTGTTGACATAACAGTCCCACATGACGAGAACCTCGTGAAAGCCGAGAAAGATAAACAAATCAAGTATCTTGACTTGGCTCGCGAGGTTGTCGACATGTGGGATGTGGACTCAGCGATCATTGTGCCTATAGTTGTTACAGCCATTTGATAGCAAAGAGCCTCGACCAACACCTAAGGAGGCTCTCGTTGGGCAGCTGGGTCAAGGCCTTGATCCAGAAAGCAGTACTCCTGGACACGGCTCGTATTGTCAGGAGGTTCCTCTCTCTGGAGCCCTGACCGCCGGTAGCTTGGACCCTGTTCCTGATACCGGTGGGCCACTATTTTTATATTTTTAAATGTTCCTATATTTTTTATATTAATATTTGAAAATGTAATTAATATGTATTTATTGAAATAAAGGTCATAATAATAATAATATTATCAGGCAACTAGGCCCATAGACAAAATACACAAAATAATCTTAAACAATAATAACAAACTAATACATATTAATAACCAGCTTAAAACTATAACTAAACACGTAAAGTTGTCAAAGAAACTAATGACAAACCTGATTGGGTGGATACAAGAGCACAGCCAAGAGACGTTCACCGCTGGACACCGCTTCGACCGGTTCTGTGCTTCTTGCACCCAGCGGATTCCTGTGGTCTTCACAAGGTCATTGATCCACCTTCTGGGAGGCCTTCCAACTCGACGTCTTCCGGTACGCGATCACATTCCAGAACCTTTCGGCCCCATCGGCCAGAACCACTTAAGTTTGCCACCCAAGGTATCTAATGCAAAATTATGTTTTGAGGTCTATCCTCCATCTCTTACTCTCTCTAATAACTCTGTCTACTAGAAGAGAATACATTTTCATAAACTTTTTCTTCTTAGAATTTGGCTACGAACTTGGCACTTTTAGTAGCCTCCATTAACTCCTGTAGCGTGCTGACAGCAGGACACGCTTGACACCATATTAAAGTCCCATTGTTTTTTGAACAGCACCACATTTATACTGCAAGACGAAGTTATCGTGAATCTCCATCTGAGCAGGTTTTCATTGTTTCGACCTGCCTGAGTCCGCAGTCTTTAATAAGGCTTTCAGGTAAGCCAAGGCAATTCATGTCTTGGTGCGATATTATCAGCATGTGGAACGAATGGGTTTGATACTTTAAGGCCATATTCATAAACTATGATTAAAGTTAAATGATGTTTAAACGTCAAAAATGTATGGTTAAACAGACGCTAATCATTACTTAACTTTAATCAACGTTTATGAATAAGGGGGTAAGTATTTACTATCTCACCACAGTTTTAGCCTTTCCTAAGACCGTTCATAAACTATTTTCTTTACTGTAAACGTCAGGCTGGTATGCCCATCGATTTCTATACGAGCAGCAGTTTGATCGATGTCTAAAAATGCATTAGCCTCGATAAGTGAGAAGTGTTGAGACGAGCTACTCAATCAAACTATAGTTATGCTTTTAAACAGCACTTGAACTATTAAAGCTGTCAATACAAGTTCTCCGATCAGTGACGTAAGCCTATGGAACGACGTGAATGATAGATGTAAAATTAAAGATTTGGCATGCATTTTTGTATTAGAATATTTTGGTTCAAAGTCGCATCTCACGGACGTAAGAATATCGTGGCAGGAATTTTTCACGCATTGGATTTTCAACGCAATACTTAGCGACAAGAGTTGAAAATCGCACAGTGTGTTTTTAGCACACACTGGGATACATTCTGTTCGATTTTCAATTATCGGTTCAGCACTGAGAGTTGAATATCCAGTATACACCGAGACATTTTAGTAGTCTAACAACGCCAGCCCACTTCATGTATCCAAAGACTACTTAAAAAAAAAAAACTTTTATGAATAATTTAAAAAAGAAAATATTTACTAACACGCATGACGTAGTTTGAAACACCCTGATATTGAGATGGAATGAATGATGGAATGTAATGGTATAGGTATCTTCTACCCTTTGATACGTAAACATTATTAACAACATGTTTCATAACTCTTAATTAATGGTAACAATTTTTTAATCGCTCCTAGAGGTATTTTATGTCGGATACATTGAGTGAACCATCTTTGTAAGACGACTAAAATGTAACGGTGTATGATAAAATCCTACCGCGATATCTTCATGTCCGTGCAAACGTTCGACGCAGATTTGGGAGGGTAGCAGTTCATTGCAAAAAAAACCATCGCACACCACAAGCGGGCCGCACCAAGATTTCTTATAATGAAGTGCAGTGCGCTGAGGCCCGTTGCAACTGTGCTGTGATTTGCTTTACTGCCTACTGACTACTGTCAAGTGACCGCTGTGGGAATCTCGTGTGTCAATATAAAGGCTGAATTATGCAACCTTTAGTCATTCCCATTGCTGAGCCACAGGCCTCCTCTCGGTGAGATGGGAGGGACGGACCCAGTGGGGGTTGGCGTACATTAAAATGTATTTAAACTTCTAAATAACAAACATTAACAATTTACGACAGTAGCTTGCAGACTGTAAGTGTCTTCATTACGCCAAAAAAAAAAACAGGAAACAATTTCCGACGTCATAAAGTGTCAACAAAATGTAGGTAGGAACAATAATAATTTTGCACAGTTGTCGGCCCCTTAGAATTAAGGTAAAGCATTTTTGGGGATGATTAAAAAAATTTGCACGTGAAAGATTATGAAGAGAATGGAGTCGGAAAGTGGCTAGGAAGTGAACTGGGGCGGAAAATATCCCGGATCAGCATTTAACGGGTTGATTCTGCTCTTCAATTACCATTTGCAGCCTGTTCCCGGCTATTGTCGGTCGCTTCGATCATTATTGAATGGAAAGAATAGTTTTATTTCACCATGCGAGCTCGCTTTGGAATATGTTGATTAAAATTACATTGTTGGAAGAACTGATATTGGAAAAGGCTCGGACAAGCTCGTCGAAAGTTTTTCGTTTAGGTTGAATTTACTTTAAGAAGTCAGTTTACAAGTCCGTCGATTTTTTTTTTAGCTTCCAAAATAATATGATTGTAAGATTTTCGTTCAATCCCATTTTACAGTGTGGCTTCGATGCTTTGGCCTCTCTGAATTACGCAGCAAAAACTAGTTTTCAGTTGGCCCCAGGGAGACTTTTACGGCTGCCGCCTGTCTTAGAGTGTGACAAAATGTGAAAAAGACGAAAAGATACTAATTTTTACCCGACTACGGCGAAGCATAAAAGAGGGGTATGATTTTGGCCGCTATGTGTGTGGGTTTGTATATTCATCTGTTTTCGCATACATTCTAAGCGAAACTCATAATATTTTGACAAATGAGGCATCGTTGGAAGGGTCTTTGACATCACAACCGGTTTAGTACGGCGTGGCCCCTACAGGGGCAATTACAATAGACAGTTAATTGTCTCATTAGCCGAGATTTGATGGATCAAATTGAATATGGCGCCCTCTAGAGGACATATAAAGTCGTAAACTAAAAAATTTACTAATATTTTATATTTTCAGTTAACCCTTTTTTTGAGTGGGAAATTATCAAATAACTTCTCCCGCTCTGGGTGGAGCTGGAGGGCGTGTCAGACTTTTACTGACTAAAACCCACCCGTATTCCCTCAGTAGCCTGTGTGCCAGGGGCGGCGGTATCTCTTTCAAACAAACCAGCACGCCTGGCAGGCATCGGCCCTTGCGGGCCCCGTCGGTTTGTGCTGACATCTCATAGTGGCGCTCGTGGAACACAACGCGCCGTCGCTCGGCCTGGGCTTGGTCCTTACCGGACAGCGAGCTACCCATTACTCGCCGTCCGCAAGCGCACGCCTACGGTGGCCGGAAATCAGCCTGGGATTCCCGACGCACAGGGCGTCTCCTGCGGTGGTTAGGGCCGTGAGGGCGCATATTCCTCTCACTCACGTGTGCCGCCTCCCTCTTCGCGAGCATAACTGCTTCGCTGAAGGAGGTGACGGCTACCCATGCACTCTCGCTCCGTACCATGGCCTGGACCAGGACCGGACGCGAGAGATCTCCGCCGCCGATCGCCTCCACGAGGTCAGTTAACCCTAAAATAATTTAAAACGCGACTAATGTAAAATCATGCTCAAAAAATTCTAAAACAAGATAATATTCCCATCAGAAAACCGTGGTTGTTTGTACGCCATCTTTTCTAACAAAACAATACATTCTAACAATAATAGGTGAGTATAGTATAAGCTTCAGGGCAAATTGGCATTATCACGTGTGATTTTTCGTAGTCAGGTTTTGCATTTTGAAATAACTTTTAACAACACTAAAGTTTTAATTCTGAATATATATTATAAAATCATTTTCTTTCATTTAACAAGGACCAGAAAGCCTATTTAAAATATGAAAGTATCTAAATTACCATTTCTGTGGCCCCAACGTCCCTTTTACCATTTAGGAACCTACCTGAAATAATTTTAAAGGTTGCGAGGGTACATAATTTCATTGACAGGAATTGTTAACTAAGAAAACAGAATTGCCTTTCCTTATTGGGTTAACGTTTAAGTAGACATCACCATTACTTCTCCAGTAAGTTAGAGGTACAATAAATTGGTTAGTCGTGGCGCAATCTTCATTTCCCCCAACTAATTGAACAAGGTAAAAGCGACTTAATTTTTTGAAGGACAAGACTGATTTTTGTATGGTAACATTTTGGCAGGATTGAAAAGTGTGGGTGCGAACCCAATTAGGTCACTTACTTCTAACGCAAAGTACTAGCGGTGCTAGTTTAGAAGGGTTAGCGGTGAACTTAATAGTATTCCTAAGTAAAAGTTCAGGTTTGAGTAACTTTCAGAATAAATATAGGCGCAAAAGGGGGTATGTTTACAGAAGCTAGTGGATGCTTTTATTTTTAATAGAAATTCACTTCAAAAATAATTAGACAGTATTTACAAGTATACATAAAGTAAAACAGAGAAGGGCTCACTGGGCATCAAAGAATTCGTCCGCATCGCTGTCAGTGGGAAAAGTGCCAAAAAGGCTGGCAGCGTTGCCACGTTCGATGGCAATGCTGATTCTTTGAGCTAAGAATAGGCCAGCCCTTTGGTCACGTGAAGAGTCAACCAACCGTTTGGCGATGTCCCGAAATACTTGATGAGCACTCGGACCCCACGGCCCTAGTGTTTTAACCCCAAACGGCTCAAACATAATAGCTCCCAATAAGGTTGTTATATTTGCGCTGTTTGAGGTTTTCTGCATCTGCAGCAGCCGCACCAGCGCAGCCCACCGTGCTCAGAAGATGGCATGGCGCGAGGGTGTCGACACAGGTAGCATCCCATACCAAAGGCGTACCCAACTTCCAAGGCATTATTGTTATTCCATCCGGCCTCTTCCCATCGTCGCGTGCCAAGCTATTGGGGCCTAAGACAGCTGGCACGACGGCGCGTTGTGTTCCACGCGCGCCTCAAAGAGATGTCAGCACAAAAATGATGGGGCCCGCAAGGGCCGATGCCTGCCAGGGGTGCGGGTTTGTTCGAAAGAGACACCACAGCCCCTGGCATACGGGCTACTGAAGGAACACGGGTGGGTTTTAGTCAGTAAAAGTCTGACACGCCCTCCTGCTCCACCCAGAGCGGGAGAAGTTATTTGATGATTTCCCACCCAAAAAAAAAAAAAAGACAGCTGGCACCCCGGCAGTGACAAAAACCCGACGGATGATGTCATTAATGCTGGCGTGTCGTGCCAGCCGACCAGCGCTCTTGCTGCAAGCAAGGCCATGGTGTCCGAGGCGATCAACTGCTTCACCGCACTGACAGCGATGCGAAGCCACGCAAGGAGCACCCAGACGCAGACTTGTAGCGAGCCGGAAGGTAGAGTCACCCAGCATAGTACCTATGTTAGGTGACGGTAGTGCCTGCCAGAAGGTAGTGGGTTTTTAATAGTGACGAAAATATAATAATTAGATAATGGAGGAGTTAATATTGAAAGTTTTTAAGTCTTAGACTGCATTTTTTCCTTCTCTAAAAACTGGTTCTTATGTAAGATAGAACACGATATTACCACCAGTAAATCCGCTATCACCAATCGTTGGTTTAAGGACAAATCGGCGTTCAAAAACTGCGGTTAGTTCATCTTTCAGTTTTCAGCGTCCAGTACAAAAAGTAGTTTTAGTAACTCACTAGAAATCTTCTGCAGCTGTCAATAATACCTATAGTAGAACTTATTTATATATTTCTACCTTCTGTCCGTGACCTCAACCGCGTGAGATTTATTGTAAAATCTGTTTGTATATAATGGATAAAAATAATCTTATTTACACAAGAGCACCTCTTCTTGTGTAAATGAGACAGTGTTTATATATCCAAGCACCAGCTACCTAGCTGATGTCAATAGTGTCATCTGTCAGTTACGAGAAATTATAGCGGGAGACAGATAAAATGAGGTAGGTCTGCACAGTAGCCCTTGGTGTGGTGGTAAGCTAATAGCTAACTGATATAGGTATTCAACAGGATTCTACAAATTAAACATATCCTATAACACTCAGCAGCACTGTGCGTACCCATTAGTGAAAGAATTTTCAAAATTAAATCCTAATGAAATAAAGATAAACAAATCGTAAAAAGGGTTTTTTATAGTTGACACTTTCTAGTTTAAAAATATGGCGTAACAAAATCAAATTTATTTTCGATTTATACGATAGTTAGTAGCCATATAATCTTAAACTACTTTTCCCAGATGTAATTGAGCACAATTTTATAGTTACATTTATTATAATAATTTAATATTTTGTAATCTGCCTATTGTAAAGAGCCCAAAAAGACAGGTTCCGTAAACCTTTTAGAAAATACAACGAATTGTTTAATTAAAAAGTACAACTGTGGTGTGCGTTTAATCGGTTAGCCAGATGCCTTTGACAGCGCTCTAAAAATTGACATTTATAATTTTGCAAGTGCATTTCGATTTTGTTAAATTGTATTATTATAGCTAGCAAAACAACTGATGATACAACGGAACGAATTATCATATATGTGACAGAAAGTACATCAGATTCTGATTCAAATTCAGAATAGAGCCTATTAATAAATGACTTTAAATAATATGAATTTAACATTTGAAATAAAAGGTTTCGCATCTATGAGTCACTTGTTTTTTTTTTTGTTTACCTTTATTTAATTACCTAAACCTATGGAGTATAGATACATAGTGCCGAAGTTTACCACATACATAAAAATAAAAAAATGACCACTGTCTAATATTAGTTTAAATTGCACAAATAATCAGCTATTTTAAATTTAAGGTTTTTTTTTTTTTTTTTTGGGTGGGAAATCATCAAATAACTTCTCCCGCTCTGGGTGGAGCAGGAGGGCGTGTCAGACTTTTACTGACTAAAACCCACCCGTGTTCCTTCATTAACCCGTATGCCAGGGGCTGTGGTATCTCTTTCAAACGAACCCGCACCCCTGACAGAATTTAAGAAGGTTGGTGTTTAGTTTAAAGCAACCGTTCACCGACTGCTTTGCCTTAAAAAGTTCGGCCAACAGGCGTTTCTAAAACTTCCGGCTAGTTTGACGGCGAAAACTTTTAAGTGGTACCTAACGATAAGAGTTTCCTGAGAGCGGTAAAAATATTGGCTAAAACAGGTTATTTACCTGATAATCACCTGCCTATTATTATCCCACTGTAGGGCAAAGCCCTCATCTGATACAGAGAAAGTGAGCCGTTCGTGCGTTGGGTGAGCATGGTGACCAATGCTCGAGAAGATCACCACGCCTGCTCAAGACGGATTGCCGATTTCAGACTTATGCATACCTATTGTCAGTCTGTGGGCTTAGAAAACTCGTGGCTACTTGCGAGCTATATGCCAGACTTCATGGTCTGGCATATAATGGTAAGAAGAGTGCAGTTATGGTCTTTGGGGCCAGGGGTAGGTACCCAGAAGTTGTACCTTCAGTGAAGTTGAGCGGTACGCCCCTTGTAAGGGTGGACCAATTCAAATATCTGGGTCATTTATTGACCACTAGCCCTCTCCCGATTAGAAGTGTCAGTCTGCCGACTGGGCATGACGGGTAATCAACCCATCACACTAGTCTCAGCCTACCTTCCTCCCCAAACCGAATCAGAGGACTTTCAACTGATTACCAATGACCTCACCGCCCTGTTAAGCATGAGCGACTCCGTTATCATAGCGGGCGACCTCAATGCGAAACACCCCGCGTGGACTAGTTCCAGGGAATCGACCAGAGGGAGACACCTGTTCAACCTCTGCTCGACCCTGTCCTTCGACGTCATCGCCCCGATGTCGCCGACTCATTTCCCCCACACAGTGGGTCACAGACCTGATGTACTCGATATTGCAATTCTGAAAAGGATCAACCTACGGTTGAATTCCATAGAGGCAATAAACGAGCTCACCTCTGACCACCGTCCGGTAGTCGTGCATCTGGCCCCCCGCACGGGTCTCCCAGATACCGACCAACCCCCGCTCACCAAAGTGGTAACAGACTGGAGGAGAGTAAGCGATTCGCTGAAATCCAACACATCCGCCCACTTGGACGCCATCCCCGACCAATTCGACTCTCTCGCGGACACAACGGCCGCGATCGACTCATTCACGGGTCACGTACAATCTGTCCTGAACGACTGTTCGAGGCGGGTTCCGGTAGGGGAGACCCCCGCTGGAAGCTGCCGGACGATGTACGCGAACTGCTGAATGAGAAGAACGCGGCCGTTCGTGCCTACAGCAACTTTCCCTGCGACGCGAACAAAGCTCACATGCGCTATTTACAGCGAGCTGTAAAGACACGCATGTCGGAGCTACGTGACGCGGGCTGGGACAAGATGTTGAGCGAGTTGGAACCCACGCACTTAGCTTTCTGGGAACTCCAGAGGAAACTCAAGTCCCGAGAAGTAGCCACCATGCCCCCCCTGACCCGGCCCGACGGCACCGTTGCCTTCGACGACATCGAAAAGGCCGAATGCCTTGCCGATAGTCTTGAGGCCCAATGCGCGCCCAGTTCTCTACCTGTAGACCAAGCACACCTCGATGAGGTGGACGCTGAAGTCGAACGTAGAACCTCTCTCCCGCCCGTCGAAGACCCTGATGATCCATTACCTCTCGTCACCCCGGACGAAGTTCACGAGATTATCAAAGGTCTGAAACCCCGAAAGGCCCCCGGAGCTGACGGCATCACCAATAAGGTGATCCAGATGCTACCCGCCCACCTGATCATGCTCTTGACCACCATCTTCAATGGAGCCTTGAGCAATAACATCTTCCCCCAAGCCTGGAAGCAAGCCACGGTCATTGGCTTTGCAAAACCAGGCAAACCCAAAACGGAGCCCGCGAGCTACCGGCCCATCAGTTTACTGGACAGCCTCGGAAAAATCTATGAGCGACTTATTTACAAGCGTCTCAGGGACTTCGCCGAGACTAAAGGCCTGATACCCAACAAGCAGTTCGGCTTCCGAACGCAGCACAGTTGCGTACAACAGGTACACCGGATCGTAGAGCTTATAGGCGTTGGTCTCCAACACAACTATGCGACCGGTGCAGTATTTTTCGACATAGCGAGAGCCTTCGACAAGGTCTGGCACAACGGCTTGATTTACAAGCTGTACAAACTCGGCGTGCCGGACCGACTCGTACTCATCTTACGAGATTTTCTGTCGAACCGCACCTTTCGCTATCGCATCGAAGGGGCTCTCTCATCCCCCCACCCGATTCGCGCCGGCGTCCCTCAGGGCGCCGTGCTATCCCCTCTCATCTTTACGCTGTTCACCAGCGATATCCCCAAGAGTGGTAAGGCACAGTTGGCTCTGTTCGCAGACGACACGGCCATCTACCACTCTGGGCGTAGTTCCAAAGCGATAGCCAAATCCCTCCAGACCGCAGTCAACGTACTCGGTGCATGGTTTAGGAAATGGCGAATCGAACTAAATCCGGACAAGAGCCAGGCGGTTCTCTTTAAGAGACCGCAGCACCGCCAAGACCCCCTCCCGGCCATCTCCATATTCGGCAAGCCGATCCTTTGGGAAAAGCAAGCCAAATACCTTGGAGTGATTCTAGATCAGCACCTCTCCTTCTCTGAGCATATCAGGAAGGCGCGCTCACGCGCCGCCTTCGCTCTCGGAAGGTTGCACTCTGTTCTGAACGCACGTAGCAAATTGTCACTCAAGTGCAAATTGCGTATTTACACGGCGTGCATAAGGCCCATCATGACGTATGCATGTGCAGTCTTTGCACACACGCACCCCCGACACATCCATAGGATGCAGACCCTCCAAAACCGTTTCCTCCGCCAAGCCACAGGCTCCCCTTGGTACGTTCGGAACGAGATCCTCCATCTCGATCTGAAAATGCCCACTATTGCTCAATTCATGAAACGCAACTCGAAGCGTTTCTTCGATAAAGCCGAGATACATCGCAATCCCTTGATTGTGAAGGCCGCTAGTTATGTCCCCAGTAGAATCAGTAGTATTCGCAGGCCGAAACATGTCCTCTCAGACCCAGACGACCCCATCACTGTTCTCCAAGAAAAGAATAGGGCCACCAGTACAGTACACAAACACAAACGACGACCGTCCTACCGACCTCGCCGCCGAGGTCCTCGCGCCCCGCGAAGACTCCCGAGTAGCGATCAGACCCCCGCCCGTCCCTTGCTCGTTGATGCGCCAGCCCGCGCCGCAGCTGAGCCAGTAGCTTTAAATTCCCCGTCTAATAATCATGAAATCAACTTGATCCAGCCTGTCCCTGATAGTACTAGCTGCCCCCCCCCCCGCCAGCGACTCCCTGAGCCGAGGTTCGTACCCCACAGGGGGTGCCCTCAGTGCGCAGTCGTTTTAGGTTTAAGTAGGTTTACGCCCTGGCTGGAGGCTTTTAGAATCCTAAAAACCTTCACAGAAAAGTCCGGTTGAGCAGTCACGGCCTCTCAAGGTCAACTGCGAGATGCCGATTCCAAAAAAAAAAAAAAAAAAAATTGACCACTAGCCTTCAAAGATGATGAGGATATGGACAGGGAGCGGAGGGCGCTATGAGTGAGAGCGAACATGATGCCTCTAAGAAGGTCAGACGCACTATATTATTGCTTACTTCACGTCTTTTTACTCTTGTAGTCTGTGGGCGCATTATACTCAGAAATCATTCGGCACCCTTCGCGTTCAGTACAATAACGCATTCAGGATGCTGATGGGTGTTGCCTCGATACTGCAGCGCGTCAAGGATGTTTGCTGAAGCGCGCGTTGACTGCTTCTACACTGTGATGCGGAAGCGCATCCGTGGTTAGTAGGGTGTGGGGCAGCACCACCAGCATCCTATCTATGGTAGCAAGCATGTTAGAGTGTGCGTTAATGAGCCAATGCTGCCAGGTATCGGCTGGGCCAGTCACCTTCCAGCAGTGATATCACAGATTTTTATATTCTGTGTTACTGTTTTACTAACATAGTTCGGTGTGGTGCCGGACGTAAAGAATAGCACTATCCCATTCCTTCCCGTGGGTGTCGTAGAAGGCGACTAAGGTGAAATATTAGAGAATGCGCAGCAGCGTTCTCTATGAATTTTACCATCATACTGCGATCGCATACCCGCCCACACAGCGTGGCGATTATGGAAAATCCCCCCAATTGGGGGTATATCGGCTGAAATGATGATGATGATGATGAACAAATTTTGTAAGTTTTTGTTACTAACACTATGAGTCTTGTTGCTTGAAATTAAATAAATAATAATAATTGACCATAAGGCAATATCCTCACAATACTTGTCCTTCACCGTTGTCAGTATTGTCCGAGATAAACTCAGAAAATACATATAAATCGAAAAAGTGACATTGGTACTTGCTCGGATTTGAAACATTGGTTCACGCTCGAGCCATCACGATAGCAAAAATGGTTAAGCATTGCAGAAATATTCCAACAATTTACTATCTCTAATAGTGTAGTACATTTACCTGTAAAAGGGTATTTATTTAGCTTAAACGCTGTACCGGATAGTATTAAATGAAAACTACGCAATATCACCGAAAGTTGCCGTCGGCGACAGTAACGAAAACCGCAAACAAACCGGATAGAACACTTGTATCTAATTAAAAGTTTCGTTTTAAGTGCAAATGGTACATCTCTAGTGGGTGAACCAAGTGTTTGCTTGTTATAACTTTACTAAGTACTAAGTTGTGATTCAACTTCACTTAAAGTTTTTATTTGAACATTTTTCGTCCTGGGATTTTTTTGTCGTAATTATGTTATTAAGAGAATGAGTTTTAAGAACCGGTTTTTTATGAATGTTTAGATAGGTACTTTGTGGTATATGAATGATGAATGAATTGCACCAACCCCAGCGTGGTTTGACCAGAATCGATTAATCGCATGAACCCCAAAATTTTGCAGTAGCACCTGTAGTCTCAAGTTACATGATGAATAAAATAGCAAGTAATTATTATTGTCCTATGAAAAATATCTTTTAAACAATCTTCAAGATAGAATCCAATTTAAAGTTAAGTTCACCATCAGATAACCGCTAGCCGATAAAGTCAAGTCTCATAGTTAGCATTCAAAAAATAACCGGTCACGCTCCTTCGCAATAAATAAAGTTCACCTGTAAATAACAAAGAGTCCAAAAGATTTATTACCTCAAGAAAAGGTCCATATTTCAACCACGAAGCTCATTCAAATTCCGACTATGTTGAAAAAATGTTTAAGGGAAAAGGGAATTGAAACTTTGAAATAGAAGGGCTTACACCTAGATTCCCGTTGAAATATAAAAGTGAAACTCGATGTATTTTCACTTATTGGTATTCTGAAAACTATTTATCTATCTATATAAATAAAAAGACAAGTCCTGACTGACTGACTGATTGACTGACTCATCAACGCCCAGCCCAAACCCTTGGACCTAGAAAGCTGAAATTTTGCACAGAGGTTTCCTTTATAATGTAGACAAGGAATAAGGAAGGGTTTTTCGAAATTCAACCCCTAAGGGAGTTAAATAGGGGATGAAGGTTCCGCGCGGGCGAAGCCGCTGGCAAAAGCTAGTTTAACCATATAAGCACACACATATAAACAGACAAAAAGAAAGTAACGAAAAATAAGTACAAAGGTAATGCTTATTTCTACAGAAATCTCTTCAAGCACACCTGCGATAGGAGAGAAGATGAAAGAGATGTAGACAACGTGTGTAACAGAGGAAGGGAAAACAAAAAATCACAAAGTATATTCTAATTTAAAGAAAACAGCTTACAAAAGATATAAGGGAGAATATATTTAGAGGGAAGCATTTGCACTGGTTGTAATTAAAGGTGTAATTCTCAATCCTTGTGAACTGTTTAAATACTCTGCCAGCTGAATAGGTCTTAAAGGCGTGGATATATCCACTACACGATTAAATATATTTTGATCGTTCTTTTTTTTTAAGCTATTGCATAGCTTCTACCGCGGGCCTTGAGCGTGGAGACCGAACCCAGAAATTCCGTAACGAAAATAATGTCACACCTAGCAACAGATCGGACTGTTGCATAGCAACGGAGGAATGACATGTTAAAATTGCAATTTTGACTGCTTTATCTGAATTTTCATACACAACATCGTATATTTATGGATAGTTTATGAAATTTTATTACCGTTTTAGCAGTATTTTAGCCATTTCATACTGGGAGGTATAATATCTGTTTATTACCTGATACTGTACTTACGCTTCTTTTTCATTCATCCACATCATCTTTATGTTTTAGTATCCTTTTACGACTTATCCTTTTACATTATTTATATTTCACACTTTGTTTTCTGTATTAGTACTCTGCGAATCGGTCTTAAACGATTCGTCTATTTAAAATTACCTGATTTTACATAGAATTTTCCATCTTTTTACATAATAATATTATTGTTATGACATTTAAGTCAAACGTGTCAAACTGATGTCTACTTATTCTTTTAATTGTCTATGCAGTCTATTCAAGGCAAGGAAGGTTGCATTATGATTGTATTTACTAAAAATAATTTTATATCGTTTTGGATAGCCCAAAGAACAATGGCAGACGTTCATACATAAAATTAGTTGAGAAGAAATGGTAGCGTCTATTTGTCAAAAATATCTAAAAATGTTAAGCGTCAGTCTCTGAGTAACTTTGTAAAAGAATTTTGTCCTGAGAAGGCTTCCAAAAAAAGATATTTCAATTCGAACTTTTTTAGGTTATGTTTTATGTCAAAACATAGTCACGTAGAAGAGCTAGATCAGATTCCTTTAGGCACGCATAGGTCACACAAAGCAAAGCGAATATCTGTCCGTAAGCAATCCAAGTGAAATAGAAATAATAAAATAGCAAAAAGCGCAGGAGCATCAGTGTCAGTGTGTCAGACAGCAGACTGCTTTCCTTGACAGTTCATTATAATAAGGGCGCATTCCGTATTAGAAAAATAGCGCTGTGAACGCTCACATCGATATTTTGCGTTCCGAGTTAGATATCACGATTCTGACAGCTAAAAATCGTCATTTTTTTGTCATCAATACAGAACGCTCGTGATCACGATAAAAGTGTTCATTCAACGTTAAAACATTTATTCACCATAATAAACTTGTATACACCACACATTTCTTCACAACTGTCATTTTTGACAGCGCTCACGGTGATATTAGTTTAACTCATGGTCGGCGTTATCGCAAGATGGCGCATCTATGACGATTCGCGGGACTTCGTTATCGCGCTCACGCCAATTCGGAACGAGTGTGAGCGCGCTCAAATCGATATTATCGTATCTCGGAACGTAACCTTAGTGTTGCCATAACATTAAGAATTGTTGCAAAGTATTATGATTGATGCAACAATTATATAATAGCGGGAAGTAATTTTAAACTAATTTTCGAACATAACACTTGTTTTTATTAATACTGTAGAATGGTTATTAGTAACTGCTTTATAAGAATATTTTGAACCTGTATGTGGATTTACAAGTATATACAAGAATAGTATGAATATAGCTAATGGCAACTCTTGAATTGTGTATATTATTCACTTAGTCATTTGATAAAATGCATGATTTCTTCTGCGGCTCAAAAATGCATGATTTTTTCTGCGGCTTTAACTAAAATACATTTTTGTTTGAAAAATCATAGAAAAATAATTAAACTCCTCTTGCATATAAGACATTTCTAGACGCTAACATTTTTGTCAACTATATTTCTGCCATTGTTCTTTGGTCTTTTCTACCTAATTACGTTGTCTACTAAATAACGGAATTCTAAATTATTATTATAAGATTTTTAAACGCACTCTCGGTTTTTATCTAGGAGGTGCATAAGTTGATAAAAAATGCTATGCAATAGCTTTACCGCGGCAGTCTCCGAGTGCCACACGTTTTGTTTTTTTTTTTTGATAACTTTAAGGAATGTTTATAATTAAGGCGGTAAGCCTAGTTACTAAACACGCGTGACAAACAACAGCAATATGCCAGAACAAATGTGTTCGGAAAAATATTGAGGCCCTTTTTGGTTACAGCGGTAGCGCCATCTATAACACCGTCATTTTTCAACTGTCTATTCACTGAAATGAAAAATTGGACGAAAAAAGGAAATACAACTAAACAATTGAGTGTCAGTTGTCAGGGCCTTTTGTTCTAAATACAGTGAAAACTGTGTTGAAGTGGGTATCACATCTCCGCCGCGAAACCTTAGCAGCGAATTTGGAGTAGTTCCGCCATGACTTGTCCTTTGTACGACAAGCGAAATTGCCTGTTCGTACAAAATGAATGTTGATTTACTAGAAAAACGAATCTAAGAGGTCCGAAATAGACATTTAGATACTATAGTTACTAAGTCGAAAACGACGACATTTTGCTCCGATTGCTACAATTCAACTGACTCTCATGATGTTCCGTTTCTCGAATCATGATACACAGTGTGAGTCTTTATAATGTGAACATATCAAAATGTGGCAATCTATGCTTAATTTTATGGCCGGAAAAAATATTAGTAAATATTTTAAAAATCTAAAAAAAAATAAGATTTAAATGGAATTAAAAAAATTGTGACCTCAGTGTAAACAAAACGTCTTATTGAGAAATTTTACGATTATTGTAAAAAATTACAAAAATTTAATAAAAAAACTATTAAATTATTTTCGCGGTGTGTGCTAAGGCCCTTAGAAATTGATGTTAAAAGTCCGTGTAGGTATTGATTTTCAGGTATAAATAAAAATCCGAATTTTTTGCTTGCTTTGATACTAAATTCATTTTTTACGTCGTTCGTCGCAAACATGATTGAAACTAATCGATGTCGATTTAGTAAAAAAAAGTTTCATAAGAAATTGCAAGTAAAGCGAATTATCATTAATAAACCATTTTCAATAATCTATCATCATTTAAAGAAAATTCTTTTAGAAAGTAAACGAAATCTTTGGGTTAAATATTGCACTTAATAAAATGGATAGCCAATGCTATTGCAAGGTTGACACAATGAATGAATAGTACTCTAAAATAATTTATTATGATTGGCAAAATTAACCTTTTATTAAATGGACCCTTTAGAAAATCGTTACATTTCTGCTCTTCCGAGCTTCGCTAATTGATGAGGGTTAGACACGAAGATTCTTAATTAACATGTCTTTAATTACAAACTTCATTAACATGCGGTTATGGCGAAGTAATTTTGAAAACGGATTATTAATAACTCGTTTTAATTTAATACAGGGTGAGTTAGAGTCCACTGGCGATATTTTAAAGGGTATAAGTAGTCTTATAAAAAAACTACGGGATTACGAAACTGAAAAACAAAAACTGATGATTCAGTCAAAATGCAATGGAAATTCAGGAGAAAATTAGTTCCCAATAAGTGAAAGTCAGTCTGTTTACAACCTATAAAAAGTGAAATCAAGTCATTTTTAAGGCAGGAAATGTAAATACAAGGTTAATTTTAGGTCGTTCTGGAACCGAAAGCCATGAACTCGATCATCGAACTAGAATCGATTGAGACTATTATTTTAAATAAACAACAAAAAAAAAAACACGAATCATTAAATTTATTGTTTTCTTGAGTGAAATAATGAGAACTCGAAGTAACGCTTCCTTGCGATCAATGTATACGTGCGTATAAAACGTATCGACAAACGGCAACACATGCGAACGATATCCATTGAAAAATCCATTCATCGATCAGACAGCATGATCCGTAAGCCACGCCCCCGACCCCCGTCTAGCCGACCGCCCGCCCTTCCTTGTTCCGAATTCCTTCCCAGTATTGTGTCGCGTTTCGCTGTATTAGGTCACGTACACCGCACGCGCAACCTAATTACGCGCCAAAAATGAAAATGAGTGCAATCTGTGTGTGAAATGTGGATTTTTATGGGATTGCGAACCATAACTTGGAAGAGGCTAGAGGATTGTATGCTCAGCCGGAATACCTGAATTCACTGCGCGCACGTGGAATCAACGACCCTCAAGTTCCCTTCACCTCCACCATTCTGGCCGCAACTCAGCGCCTCCTCGATCATGGACAGTTTCGAGCGCCCGCACACGTGCAACGCGGACCGCGTTAGAGGAAGAAATACTGGAGTAGGTAGGTACTTCGAACGCTACCCACGTCGTAGTACCACAATGGCGGCCAGGCGATTCAATGTTGGCAAAATAGTCATCATTTCAGCCGAAAGACGTTCACTGCTGGACATAAGCCTCCCCCAAAAGGGGGGGTTTGCCATAATCGCCACGCTTGGCAGGCGGGTTGGCGATCGCAGTGAGGTGATCAAATGCATAGAGAACGCTGCTGCCCATTCTCTAGTAGATCCCTTAGTCGCCTTCTACGACACCCACGGGAAGAAATGGGATGGTGCTATTCTTATACGCCCGGCAACACACACGGGACCAATTAGCCAATAGTAAATATGGAAAATGAATTCGAATGGATTAAATTACATCCATAGGTACGTGTTTCTAAACCTGTGGCTGCCGTTTTACTATGTCTATTTATTTAAGCGTAGGTACCTAGTTCACAGATGACAGAGTTCGCTGATCGCCGCTACCTTTGCCTACGCGCCGACTTTTTTTAAAATAAATACGCAATCGTTAAATAGGTACACAAATAAAATAAGATAAGCGAATTTAGACTTTATTTCATAACCGTTAACGGGGAAAAATAGAAATTTCACCAAACTAGGTTAGTAGGTCCGCAGTTTACTAAAAATATTCTGAGAAATCTATTGTCTCGTGTCCGACCGGGCTGTACAAGGGTTCAAGGTTCACAACCGAATTACGCGGTTAAAGTGATTCAAATAAGGTCTTAATTCGGTTCAATATTTTCATAGTAAGGGACACCTCCAACTAATAATGAACTCTATGCAACTCACTAAACGATTCATTTTTCTGTTTGAATTGCCTGCCTTTGTAGAAGCCGCCGCAAGCATTGTCGCAAAAAAATGTTTTAGGCAGTATTTAGTATTATGGTAGGTAGGTACTTGTATGTTTATTAAGTACCTATTAGCTCGATTGGTCGACACTCGATTCAAGGCCTTAAATGCAACTCCCAAGCGTACTCGTCGTGTCTAGTTGACGGGTAGTACACACGGCTACACATCAAGCTATACATTTCCAGTATAAGCTGATCTCGCATTGTAAACGATTTTCGTATAGCACGAGATCAGCGTAAACTGGAAATGTATAGCTTGATGTGTAGCCTTGTGTACTAGGTGATATCGTGATGCGAGAGGGGTGAGTTAAATGTCAATTAATTTCTCTCGTTTACGAGGAGATTGTAAATCCCGTGCTTCCGATACAATGAGAGATGATGGAGGTAAATGAACTTACACCAACCAACAATTGAGGTTTGTGTAGGTACTTACTTGCAGCTGGTTTTTCGTCCGACGTCTATTGACCCACCGCGAGTAGGTACCTACGCAACCAACTGATTCGCACACGCACAGCTGTGCCGCGCTACGTCATCACCGAGCGGATCGCGTACGATCTTGCGTTTATGAATGAAATAGTGAAAGTGCTACTAAAATTTTACTCGAATGACAGAAAAAAAGTGATAAATTTCTAACTTCTTTATTAGACGTCTTAAAAATATAATAACAATGCCAATAGTAACTATTACTCATTTGGAGTTACTGTGTTTCGGCTCCAGAACGATCTAAAATTAGCCGTGTATAAAACACAATAAGCGACAACCGAGAAAACACATTTAAAAGGAAAGATAGATAGAATTAAAATTACCAAGCGAAGACTGAAACATAAATGTATAAAGAATGGGTCATTCTCAGGAGACTCATTATTTGGTTGACTTCGGTGTCATTTTTTTTTAATTTAGGCCTTGTTAACCTGAAATATCAAATCTAGAGTTAATTTAAAGCATGTTAGTAGTAGAGTGTTAACTCTAGATTTGATATTTCATGCCTAAATTAGAAAACAAAAATGACACCGAAATCAACCAAATAATGAGTCTCCTGAGAATGACCCGAATAATTACTAAACCAACTGGACAGGTTTATTTCAGAGAGCTGATTCTAGTGCCAGATAGAAACGGTAGATTAAATTCAGTAAATTGACTTTTGTTTACAATCTGTGCAACACTACGTTGATTGCTGAGATCACAAAGAAACTTCAAGTAAATGAAAAGATTCAATACAGAAAGCATTGTTAAATTAAGAGTTTGAGCTGACGGTGAAAGTTTCAGCACTGCAATTATATTAAAGCAGTAAGTTTAAGAGACTGATGCAATTTTTTGGGGTTCCGTAACCAACGGGACCCTATTACCAAGCCTCCGTCCATCTGTGTCAGCGGGCTGTATCTCATGATCCGTAATAGGTAGATAGTTGACATTTTGACAGAATGTGTATCGCTGTTGCCGCAATAACAACAAAAATAAAAAGTAAATATAGTGAAAAATTTGCGAATCCTTCCAACTCGCACTTGACCGGTTTTTTTTTTTTTTTGAAAGCAAGAAATATCAAATAGATAATAATTTATCCTTTAACTAATATGTTATTTTTTGGTTTTTGTTATGTAGTGGTTGAGTTTTGGTTTTTTTATTTAGTTATAGGTATACATAACTAATACCGTGGTGAAAGCATAGCCCAGGATATGCTTAATTTTCATCTGAGTGTCGCATCAGAATTAAAACAGTAATTCTTCGTTATTCCTGTGACATCTCTGCGTAAATTCAAGCTTAGGTCAACTTGAAACAGAAAGCCATTAGTGGCCAAATGTGGCATTTCTGGCAATAGGTCGTTTGTCGTAGAAAGTAATGGTTGTAGGCTAGGAATGTGACTGTTGCTGAATCTGTCTTCACGGCCAGTCGCAATGCGCTAGAAAACTGACACAGATTTTAGCAATTTCTAACACTGTATGTCTATGACAATAGACGCCATATGTAATTCCGATTGTTAATATTAGCAGTCTATTTACTGGCTACACTATCTAAATACTCTTAATAAACTACAGTCTAGAACCATTTCTGGATATTTATACGTGCCTCACAGTGGTCATTTATAAACTTCCATGTTCAAATTTAACTCGAATTTCATGAAAATTAAGGTCAAGGTCGAGTCGAACTCGTACGCCGAGGGTTCCGTACCTACATTATACCGCCATAATAAAAAGCTATGGGCTAATTTAATTTTTGGCGAAAACTTGTAAGTACAAAAATTTACCTTAATTTTGAAATTTAATTATTTTTGGAATTTTACCATTTTTTTTTATTGTAAGATTTCGTGATTCTAGGTCAACGGGAACTACCATAAAGGTTTTCGACCCAAAACCGAATGCGTACTTCCGGTCTAAATAGAATTGTCAATTTTGGTTAGAAGCAAGGTCTTCTAGCACATATAAAGGGAACATTCCGAACAAAAAAAAAAGAGATGAAAATTAAGGTAAATTTTGGTACTTACAAGTTTTCGCGAAAGTTTGACTTTGCCCATATCTTTTTACCGTGTTGACTCACGACCTTGATTTGTATACATCTAATAGGAACTATAGATTTCAGTATCTGGTAAGAATTTCAACTTGCTAGGTCCATCCGTTCCTGAGACATAGGTGGTGGCACACGAACAGACAGTCAGACAAGAGAGTGATCTTATAAGGGTTCTTTTTTTACATTTTCAGGTACGAAACCCTAAAAATTGGCAGTTGGTAATGGAGACGGCTGACAGAAGCTAAAACTTAAAACTTTGGAAAAAACCACACGCATGCATTAGCATGTCAGTGACATAGTCACATTGGAATTTCGGAGACAGAAACCCGTAGCAAGTTTTGCCCCTGCCAAAAATCGCTCAACGCGGCTAAAGAAGTTTTCATTACAATTAAACTAAAAGAAAGTTCAAAATCAAAACGAAAAATTAAACTGTACTTACAAGACGCAACAAATTGGATTCTACAAAAACAATGCTTAATTCCTTTTCAAGTTCAGTGAGCATTAAGACAGGGACCCCTGATGAATTTAATGAAAACGAAGCAGAAACAGTAGGTACCTTTAAGTATCACTCTGTCAATTCAAATTCTGTTCAAATTGCAGGTGCCAATTTGGTAAACAAATAACGTAGACTAGTTTAAAGATGGCGGATTTTCAAACGTCAACAAAGCTCGTGCTTGACATCTTTAATACGTTTGTCATGGTTTAGAATCCCGAAGTAATAGGCACTGTAGCTTCCTTTTTACGAACCTCAATTTCATTTCAGACGTGTTTATTTCTAAAGGGAGAACAAATCTGAAGGTTTTAGATTTGCAAGAAGGCGACGGCTGTCAGATCTGGAAAGCAAATAATGAAATCTTTGAGAAATTTTCATTATCTGAGGGCATAAAAACATTTTAAGTCAAAAAAAAAGATTTGCTTCTTACCAGACAGATATTGCTACTTAAGAATCCTACGACCGACGCTCGCAACTAGGATTCGGGCGGAGACAATATTTCGTCTGACAATTGCTATCGTTGCGCTAGTGTTAGTACCTGTCGAGGATACATACCTACAGTGAGCAGTACGATCACACACACATTGACAATGGCTTGACGCGATAGCGCTACTAGATATTGACCATTTATGATGAATTTGGATGTGTTCCGTAATACCAAAAATGATGAATGAAAACTTATTGTATTTTAATATTTTTTTCGACATTTTACAACTTGATAATATGAACTATGCTTCTGAGACAACAATATTACGGAAATTGTTGGTAATAATACCAAAAAAACAGTGAGAAAACATGTCATTTACGCTGTAAAAATGTGCGAAATGCAATTCGCTTAAACTTCATTTCAGGTAACTATTTTGGAAAAAAAAAACCCTACGAGCCTAGATAAATACTGTCTGAATCCGAATATCATCATAATATGATGGAAATATGCTCAAGTTGCAAATGATTTAGGTATTACGTATGTATGGACAGTTCATTGTACGTAGGCCTCTTAAGTAATGCGGGTTGGTTCGAAAGAGATACCACAGCCTCTGGCATACGGGCTACTGAAGGAACACGGGTGGGTTTTAGTCAGTAAAAGTCTGACACGCCCTCCTGCTCCACCCAGAGCGGGAAAAGTTATTTGATGATTTCCCACCCAAAAAAAAAAAAAAAAAAAAATTGGTGCCTATTAGATAAAATATATTCAAAATATAATATATAATAAAATATATTCAAGTTATTTCTAAGTATTTCGTTTTTTCTACTACATTATGTTCCGTGTGGTGCCGGACGTAAACAGTAGCATCATCCCATTTCATCCCGTGGGTGTCGTAGAAGGCGACTAAGGGACTTACTAGAGAATGGGCAGCAGCGTTCTCTATGCATTATACCACCATACAGCGATCGCCAACCCACCTGCCAAGTGTGGCGATTATGGCAAATCCCCCCTTTTTGGGGAGGCTTGTGTCCAGCAAAGGACGTCTATCGGCTGAAATGATGATGATGATGACTACATTATAATAATGCATGACAAGACGTCATTCAAAGTTATTTTTTTTAAACTCGTTTTGAATTTGCCCATTTCCTTGTCTGGTCACGTCATTTCAAACAAGTTGTATCTTTTATGTATTTTTCACATTGACACCGAACCGCAATCTTAAAAATAATGGCTACAAAAAATCCATTCACAAACAAAACAATGATGTGAGAATAGAACCGGATCGAGAGATAAAAATAATGCGTAAAATATTCATTGAATAGTCCAAAATTATCGTTACACTGGAATAGTTTGAGCGAATCCTCACACTAGCAAGAATGGCGATCTTCGTACTACTTGACTTGAATATTGCAAATCCCACCCTAGATTTTATCTTTCAGCCTCTACCATATTCGCTACGAACAATCTTGAATAAAATCATGGTCGAATTTTCCGCACATTGTATTATATTTCAAGAGGAAAATTTTATGAAACTTCGTGGAATAGACAATTATTCTTTATTAAATAGCACCGAACATACAAAAAGTTGTAGTTAGAATGTCATAATAATAAATTAAACTACGAAAGGGATTTTGATGGGGTTTTACCATTATTAGGAAAATTTATTACGGATGGTTAACATGGGTATTTAATTTGTGTATAATAAGGGAAACTCAATGTTTTTTCAAGTCTTTAAAACCGTGCGAAGCAGTGGTTGGTCGCTTGTTAGATAATATTAAACTAGGTACCGATAAGGTTCCATTTAAACTGGAAGATTGACGCACGGGCTCGCGAAATATGGAAGAAGTCGATGGGAGACTTTGCCCAGGAGTGGGAAAGTGCAGCCAAAAAAATATATTAAAACTGCTTCTTCTTTAATTCCAATGCTCCTTCAAATAAGTATTTCTTCATCACGAATATCACCATTTAAACGATATTTGTATCAGCACTTAGCGCACTTAAGACAATAACAATAGCTTCAAGCTATTAACAAAGATCACTGAGTCTTTTCTTTTACAGTCAATTCAAAAAAATCCTGTATTCAACTAGTATTTTCGATTACATACCTACTTAAGGCCGTATACATACTCATACATACTCAGGCTATGACGTTCCCACTGCTGGGACACAGGTCTTCTCTCCGTGAGAGGGACTGGGCCGTAATCCACCACGTGGGCCCAGTGCGGGTTGGTAGATGTCACATGTCTTCGAATTTTTGGTTCTAGAACATGCCGGTTTCCTCACGATGTTTTCCTTCACCGTTTGAGAGCAGTGGTGATGAAATTATTTACTGAAAGTAATGCGCCTGGCTGGGTTCGAGCACACGATCTACAACCTCGTAAGTCGCGCCACCGGGCCACCACTGATTATCGAATATGTTTATTCGATGTAGTTTAAATAAAACTTCGCCCGAGGCGTAGGTATACCGCCGCATACCGTCACCATGAACTACAAAATTCAATTCCCTGTAAATTCACAACGGTGTAGCGCTCTCACGGAAAACACACATTCTGCAACGTCACTAGTTCATCCCCCGACGAACAAAAATAACCACCTTATTATGCTTCTCAAAAACAGTCTTTATCACGACAAGTTAAGATTTTTCAGGACCGCATTTGAATGTTTGCTAGTTTGTATTCGTCATAGGACCGCGGGTCGAGTCTTTGTTCTTGAAAAAGTCGCTTTGTTTGTCTGTTTCCTATAGCCCGACAGACTTTCGGATGTGTTGTTTTGATATCTTATAAACAACTTGTTTGTTACATACACCCTGCCCAGGAAGTTATAAAAGTAACATATTTGTCGTTGCGGAGACCACTTTACTATTTCAATAGTGTCAGAATTATCTATCATTGATTTCATATTTGTTGATTTTGACAAGTTGGTAATCTACTAATATAATGGCGTCATTATGACTTTCCAGTGGTCAGCCACTGACACTCCATTGAAAGAAATGGCATTTATTGGCAATCTCGTACATAATGAAATGACAAATGAATAGGCGGTAATCTGCTAAAATTTTGACAGTTCCTAAAATAATATGTTAAAAAATAATATGTAAAAAATATATGGGTATAAATGAAATCTGGCATGAATAAATGTTCAAAAGTAGTATTTTTTCACCAATAATTTCTACTAACCGATTTTATAATAATGGGAATACGACAATGCCATTATAACACAATTCTATTACGAAACCATCGACCGACCACTGATCGACCATTATGAATTTAGCAGATTAAGAACTTTTAGCAAAATGACAATGGGATCGTGTTGGAATGACGAATTTATAAAAATAGCAGACCTGGGCTCCTGGTAGTTTGAGTCTCATTATTTTTGCTTCATAGAATAGGATCGGAATGGGAACCATGCTATGGAAACTAAGCAAAGGAGGTTAGAATCCCTTGTGGACTACAAGCCATTCCGTTCAACCGATTTTGATTCTATTCCGTAGGCATAAGGATGGCATTAAAAGCAAAAAAGAGGTGCCATTTATCATGCAACCAACGCAATAGAAGCCAAAATCGATTGAACGGAATAAAAAAAGGTTTGTTTAAATGTCTTCTTTATATTAAATGGAGTTTAAATCGCAGTTTTGACAGCATAGTACACACAATCTTCTTGCAGACATAGAACAGTAATAACATTTCTATGCGAATGTGATACACTCCAAAGTTAATGCGCTCTGGGTCTTTCTTTCCGTAATAATGGACCAAAGGATGTGGACGCACAGATTTATTACCCTGTTTTATATTTATTACTTTGATCATTGGTACTTTCCATTTAATATGGAAGAGGAATTTTCATGCGTGACCGCGTTCGGTTGCAATTTATTTCGCGTCTTGGTTTGGCTTTTCGAATGGATTTCCTGATAGGACCTACAGTTATGAATGGCTTTAATTTGTTTTAGGAAGCTGGTAAAACATTATTTGAAGCTGTAAGTCTTATATTGAATAATATGTTCTAAAGACCGATACCACAAAGATAGTGAGGGACACGTAGTGCAATCTTTCAAAAATTGTCTTGATCACTATATCAAGATGACAAAGACAAAATGAACCGGTGCATTTCCACGGAGTTCACATGCGAATTTTCCCAAGTTGCAACGCATCTCTAGATTTCGAATCTCAAACACGCCAAACGCCAAATCTATAATCTTCAATATCATTAGTGCACATAGACACTATTAATTAGAAGCACGAAAATATTTTCAGCAGATTTTAAAAGCTGTTTAAAATTATTTCGAAAGCAAAAGTACCTACCAAAAGAAGACAATATTATAGTACCATTCATCTGAATTTAAACAATACCGAAATCACAATTGTGGTCTTTGATTTTGAAGCTGAACGCGCAAAATCTTCTTAAATTATCTGTCAGCTAAATTGAGAATTTCAAAGGATTTTGGCAATCTTTTAGCAGACGTTTCTGACTTACGAGCTTAACAATTTAGAAAACTCAGCACAATCGAATCTGGGAGGCGAAAAGTTAATGCTTTTGATTTATATCGATTAATTTTTATTTAAATGGCGATTTTTCCAACCTGTCATCTTATCTTCAACACCGCCTGGCTGCGTCAAGTGGTAATTTTGACCAGTGTATCTAAATACCTATGTGGTGGAAAAGCCCAACAAGCTACTGCTTGTTGGGCTTTTCCACTACACAGACAGCTAATTTTCGCTTTTGCTGATAAGCTATGTGAATGTGAAGTAAATTTTAATATCATGGTATCAACCAGCTTCTTAACTTTAATCGAGTAGTTGATTAATAATAGGTCTTTACCTATGAAATTGCCGTTTTGTATGAAAAAATTTAAACGAATTTTTTCCATGAATTTTTTATTTGTATTAATCGAAGTAATCACCCATGCAATCAATGCATCTTTGCCATCGCAGTGGCAGTTTATTGATGCCCTTCTTAAAGAAATCAGCTGGACGGGAGGCAACAAATTCTTCAAAGGCATTTTGTACTGCCTCTCGGGTATTAAATTTTTTTCCCGCCAAGAAGTTATCCAAATTCTGGAAAAAATAGTAGTCTGTAGGCGCAAGGTCTGGTGAGTAGGGCGGATGACGGAGAGCTTCCAACCCCAGTTCTTGCAACTTGGAGACCGTCTGCTGTGCAGTATGAGGTCGCGCGTTGTCGTGCAGGAGCAGCGGAGACGAGCGATTGACCAATGCTGGTTGGAGATGCGCCAGCTTCTCCATCATTGTGTTCAGTTCTTCACAGTACACATCTGCAGTAATGCTCACCCCGTTTGGTAAGAAGCTGTGATGAATCACACCGGCGCTAGACCACCAAACAGTGACCATCACTTTTCTAGGGGTAAGTTTTCGTTTAGGGCATTGTTTAGGTGCTGAACCAGGATCCAACCAACTTGCTGAGCGCTTACGGTTATCAAACAGAATCCATTTTTCATCGCAGGTAACAATGCGGTTCAAAATTCCTTCATTTGTGTGTCTGTTGAGCAGTGCAAGGCACGTCTCGACGCGTACTTCGCGCTGGCGATCATTGAGTTCGTGGGGCACCCATTTGTCAAGCTTTTTTACCTTGCCAATTTGACGCAAATGGACCAATATTGTTTTGACGCTAACGTCGAAAGCTGCTGCTAATTCAGCCGTAGATTGTGTATCATCAGCTTCCACAATCGCCTTTAATTCGTCATTGTCGACCAAATTCTTCGGACGACCGCGAGGTTCATTTTTCAGGTCGAAATTTCCAGAACGGAAGCGAGCAAACCAATAACAGGTGGTGCGTTGGTTTGTAGTGTTAGCTCCGTAAACGTCGTTGATGTTGCGTGCCGCTTGTGCCGCGTTGCTGCCACGACGGTACTCATATTCCATAATTACTCGAATTTTTAACGTATCCATGATGACGAAAAAGATTGAAATGCGATGAAAATGTAACACTAATCAATAAAGAAATGACTAGGTACTTTTAGAAAAAAAAATCCATGTTTTTAAAATAAAATTAATTTGAAATTAGAATTCTTAGCCAAACAAAAATTATTTTGATTTGAAATGGCCAGTACTGCAGAACGGCAATTTCATAGGTAAAGACCTAATATCATGCTTGTCATCCAGTGGATATAGGAAACACAAGACCGGTCGAAGTGAAGGAGCCTGTGAGAGGCCTATGTCCAGCAGTGGACGTCTTTCGGCTAAATATGATTAACATAATTATATTTTATCATTTTTAATTACGTGAGATGGAGGAGGCCTATACTCGTCGAGAGATCCTTAGTTAAAATTATGTATAAAAAAAGGATTATTGTTACTAAGGAATTAAAGAGGCTTAAATAAATAATAAATAATTATGTGAGGCTGAAGTGAGACTAGGCGGGCCACACTTAAAGGTTGCGGAAAGTTAGCTGGTTCAATGGCATTTTTTCCAACCTGTCGTGCTATCTTTGACACCGTCTGGCTGCGTCACGCGTTAATTTTGTTCCACTGCTTATTGAACTTTTCCGCAACACAAGCAGCTAATTTCTGCTTTAGTTATATCATACCAAACTATATCAATTTGAAGTCAAATATATTATGGTAATAACCAACGTCTTTATGTTAACCCGCTAATTCCTGGATCGACCGCTAATCGAGTGTTCTATTTATTTATTAATAACCAACTTATACTTACATTTATTTTTAATTTTGCGAGGCTGATGAGGGATTTAATGGGCCACATTTATACGGTGCATGAAAATGAGCGTCATAGCTGAGGCAGGCCTTGAAATCGCTGGCGAGAACTTCTGGAGTCGTTCTTCTCTGATTGGTCGGAGATAAACATAGAACAAGAGACGAATGTAAAGTGAGAGTAGAATGTGGAAAGATGTGGGCGAGACCATTGCCCAGAAGAGAAACAACACTGGTTCATAAAAATAAATATTCACAATTAATAACTATCGATACCGACGAACAAGCAAAATAGGTGCCTAAAAAGTTAAGCTGTTAAAAATCCTCTGTGAACAGAAATTGAGAAGTTACAAATACCAAACGAAGGAAATCGCAGAATAACTAATATGGACCATTATACGAGACTCATAAAATCTACATACGATTCAGTAAATGCAATTTGCTTTTAAATTCACGAAGTTTCGCTGTTTATTGATATTTATTGCGAATGTCAAGGATTTGCAGTTTAAAGGAGGATTATGCAGAAGACCTTTTTCATCCGATTCTTTTTTTTTGTGTTTTCTAGGTGATGTGTTAGTAAATACGAGTTTTGTTTGCAAAAAGTAACCACGACACAGGAGAAAATAACATAATAATATAACAATGTTCAAAAAGCGGTTAATCATCAAACTAGAAGGTACGAGTATCTCTGAATTCTTTTACTAATGTACCTACTTCTTAACTTTCCAACAGATCATGAATACATAGAATGAACGGCTATCGTTTTTAGCTTGCTTTGGTGTTGCTATCTTATAAAACTCTTCAGTTTTATAAATTGCTTCTTTTTTTACATAAAACTATGCCTGAAAACTAGGACGGATATTCGACACCTCATAAAATCCGTCTCTCTTTAATGACGTCACATTTTAACGAACTACCCTTGTTTCATAACAAAAGTTAATAAATAGAATTTTATCGAAGTTTTCCTTGTTGATACTAAAGTTAACGCTATTATTCAATTAAGTTCCATTAAGGTAGTATTGTGAAGGTATTTAGAATTGAAACGGTTTATTATTATAGTAATTTCAGCAGGCTCAACTGTCAGATAGAAACTTATCGTGATATTTTGTTGTGTGTTTAAGTTGTAAATTGATTCTCTAAGTCGCAAAAGTTCGATTGCATCTATAGAAAAATGCCTCTCGAATTGGAAATAAAAAATCATACAATGAATAACACGATTTTAACAATTTTTATTTCAATTAAAATTTCATAAAAATTAAATCTTTTTCATTAAAGTTGAAACATTTTCATTAAAATTAAATCAGTTTTATTAAAATTAAATGATTTTCATTAAAATTAAATAATTTTCATTAAAATTAAATAATTTTCATTAAAATTAAAATTAGATCATTTCCATTAAAGTTAAAATTAGATCATTTTAATTAAAATTAATTAAGTTCGGCCAAATAATCAGCATCGCCAAACGACGTGTCAATGCTGCCAGCTTTTTGGGCACTTTTCCTGTTATTAGATGCGGACGATTTTTGTTTGAAGCCCTGTGATCCCTTTCCCTCTTTTATAAAAAGCTTATTTTAGTGTTAAAATGGATTACAACAACCAATACGCTTTTCAACTGCCAGTTCACCTAAAAGTATCTATTTCGGGGACAAAGCACAAGCAATCTGACCTATAAATAGAATTCTTTCGCCAAAAGCAATAGTAGGCAATAAAATGGATTATTTCCCTCTAGGCCCCCATTTTCCCCGCCCTTACTTACTGCCCTCTTCTAATTGCAAGTTTCTTCCGAACATCTGCTGTCTTTTAATTAATGATCATGTCCCACCTCCTGAACGGTGTTGTATTTTTTAGTCCCCTTCGGTTTGATACTTGTCATTAAGTTCGTTACGTTTTTTCTATGCATTGGTGCCGATTCTGTTGTACACCGAACTAAACTGTAACTAAAATTCCTTACTTTTGACTATGAGAATCTTAACGCTATTCTGCAAAAAATATCTCTAAATTTAAAAACAATTTTGACAAACGCTATTCTGCAAAAAATATCTCTAAATTTAAAAACTATTTTGACACAACTAAAATCGAATTTGACAATCGCGACTCGCACGTGGTATGTTTTGGCTTCGCAACGTTGTACTTGTTTGCCCTACCCCCGTGATTTTTTTTAGAGCCAGAGGTGCGCAGGTGCGGCAGCCTCGACGTGATTCATATGGAATTTTCACTTTTTGCGTGGAAAATATGAAAAATTATTATGCACATGCTGAGTTTTAAAGGTGTATCGGGGGTAATATAAAGGGGGTCAAAATTTTCATTATTTTTGCGATACGACACACCATTTTCGAGATATAAGCAAAAGAAAAGAAAAAAAAATGCAGTACTATTTTTGCACCAGAAGTCGAGGTGTCGGTGTGAATTTTAGTTCTTGACAACTAATTTTGTTCCACACCTTTTTAATCGCGATTAAATATAGTCAGATTTAGTTAGACAACCAAAATTTTAGGTTGAATAGAATACCTAATGAAATTGACAACAACAGAATAGCACAATTGCTATTTTCACTAAACTAATAATAACTCAGTGCAATCTTAGTGCTGTCAAACTAAAATATAATTAAGTTGTGTCACTTTAGTCAATTTCAGAATGGGGAATCGTCGTTTGACAGGAATAAACAAAATTTTGGTGATTTTAGTCTAGTTTAGAGAATTTTGTGACAACAGAATCGGCACCATTGTCGAGTAAAATGCGAGAAAATATTTCTAGGTTTTGTGTTTAGGAGATCAATATTGAAATTTTGTAAAATGTGAGTCGTCAGGATTACATACATCATCATCATCATCATATCAGCCAAAAGACGTTGACTGCTGGACATAAGCCTAATGGGGGGATTTGCCGTAATCGCCACGCTTAGCAGGCGGATTGGCGATCGCAGTATGGTTGTCAAATGCATAGAGAACATCGCTGCTCATTCTCTAGTAAGTCGCTTAGTCGCTTTCTACGATACCCATGGGAAGAAATGTGTGTATTACATACATTACTATTTAATTCACCCAGACCTAAATTTATGTAAACGCTAAATCTAAATCTCCATAAATCTAAATAAAGAATCTAAAAACAATCCATTATGCTGTACTTACAATTCTAGAGAAAGATTCCCTTAGAAATGATTAAACCTAGGAAATAATAGAATGGGCTATAATTTATCACCAAGTACCTACTGTTATTGCCATCTTGTGTCTCCCGGCACGGCAACGGCTGGGCCGAGGATTTCCTTTATGATTCTAGACGTTTCGGCCTAGAACCAGCTTAAACTTATGATTATGTAAAAGGTTTATCTAAGTTGGCAATATTACCTACTTCCTAACACCGTAAGACGCAGTTGTGTTCGACCTCTTCCATACATACTAAAATAAAGACGATTCTTTCTACCCTTGCGAACACATTCAAATAATTCTGGCCTTATACGCTCAGGACATTCTTCTTCAAATTCAGGCCTTTTTATACACACGGCGAATATACAGGGTTATTGGAAAAACACCAACAACCTCCATAATTATTAACAACTTTTACTATGGTACCAAACCGGAAATCGCCAAAAAAAAGTCAGCTATTCTCTACATTTTATTGAGTTATACGAACATAAATGTAACGAACAGCAGATTTATTTTTTTCACAAACCTGAAATCGCGAAAAAAAAAAGTCAGCAGATTATTTTTTTCGCTATTTCAAGTTTGGTCCCATAGTAAAAGTTGTTCATAATGATGAGTACAACGACCTCTTAAGAGGTTGTTGGTGTTTTTCCAATAACCCTGCATATAGCGAACAGTTAACTCAAAGAAAGCATTGTGAACTATATCAATTTTATCAGTGGAAATGCAAGCCTTAAGTGGTTCATACCTTAGAGCCAGCTTGATACCCGAGGAGCGTTCGATCTCCATTAGTAAAGACGCTCGCAGTTAATTGCCAATACGTTGGCTAAGTGCCTCTATTTAGTCGCGGTACCCTTAGATTAATAACTATAAAATGTCTCTTAAAGCTCATAATAGCCTGGTCTACCTAGGTCATATTGTATGAAGGAGCTAACTGTACTAGGCGATTTTGCCTTGCACCTTGTTTGTTTAATTTCATACACTTTGCCATGAAGAGCAAATCGAAAGTAATCAAATATTTTTTTGAAGACCTACTCCTTGTCAATGCAAGATTTAGGTTTCTGCATGGTTCAAATTACGTTAAATATACAAACCATAATTTCGGAAATACTGCACCCTACCACCTACTACACAATTAATGTCGGACTAGCGAACATATTGTTCCATCTCCAAAATCATTTAACTTTACGCTGGCACTTACATTTAAAATTAAATGAGCAAATCGGCTTTGAATTTCCCGAATTATATTTCAATAGCTGAAATACTTTTTGCACCGTATTTTTCGCAGCGCCATTTTTATTTTGCGCTACCACACTTTGATCTCTGGATTGCAGTTAAAATGCACATGTCGGATTTAAACCGTAGGTCTCGATGGACATTTTATTCCCGACTAGATATTGGACAGCTAAACGCAAATAGGGACGGAACCCGCTTACCTCGCCTGAAATCTCCCGGCGATTTATACATGAACAGATTTTTAATATTCTTTTGCCAGGTGGATTATTTTACCCTACAGCTTTTAAAATATCTGTAGGTACGTTATAAAACGTTTTGTTCGATCGTATGTTATTATATTTTGTATCATAGTTTATTTCGTAATTTATTTTATAGCTTTCGATGCTTTTTCCTGCTTATTTTCCTTTCCAAAACACGAAACGTCCCTTTTGACTTATATTTTTGCTGAATCATCGAAAATGTCTACCTATATTGATATAATGTCCACTATATTATGATGAGTGAAATCGCAGTAGGATACCTCCTTACACTATCTAGTCTTGCGAAGGTAAATATCACTTGGCTACTTACTATTCCCATTCATACTTCCCTAAAGACAATCACAATCTCTACAATAGATGGAATGAGCTAGGCTTCTTACGCTCCTAGCCTCAGGTACGACTTTGTGATGGAAATAGACTTCTAAAACTACAAGAGAATCCTTTGCAAAGGATCCTACAACCGTTATAAAACTGGTCTTAGAGGAGTAAATTGTTTTTGTGCCCTTGGGCGTTTTGCATCGTCTGGAAGCAAGTGAGCCGGGAAATATTTAGCGGTTGCTATCTCCTTTAAGTGTTCCTTGCGACCATATAACACAAGCCTACCTTTACATTTGCAAAGATGCAGACATTTTACAACTGTTTAGAGAAAATGTAATAAAAATAGCCATTATCTAGAGAAATCTTGAACTTAAATCTCTGTATTCTCAGTGGTGCCGACGAAATTATTTCTTTTGGCACCAGCTGCAGAATTCTTTTATCGTAAAAATGGCACAAAAGGGAATAGTAACGTAGTCTACAAAGAAATAAATGGATAATTTAAGTTGACTGCTCGGAGCAATTCTTCAGAAAAGACAAATACTTGTATGAAAACAAAATAAATCACGTAGAATTAAAACACTGCGGTTTAGAAGATTTATTTTTGGAGATTATGTTTATTGATTTAGTTTTTCGTAATTTTACTAGAAATCGTGAGACCCTTTCATTTAGGATCACAAATTGAAATAATGAGATTAAGAGGATTTAATTAAGAAAACAAAATAAATAACGTAGAATTAAAACACCAAGGCTTAGTAGATTTATTTTTGGGGATTCAGTTTTTCGTAATTTTACTAGAAATTGTGAGACTCACTGATTTCGGATCACAAATTAAATTAATGAGGTTTATGGATACATATTCTAAAGGTATTAGAGTTCAGGCGGCCTAAACATAGTCGAGATAAGGCTAGGTAGATTGGTGTATTACAATTCAGTCTTGCGTAAATTCACCAGGAATTGAAGGACCAGCTGGTTCCGGATCACCGCATGAATATAAGCAAAGGTTGTGGAAGAGACCGAGAGAATAAGTTTCAGGTGGCTCTCAGACTACTGAGGCATATTTTAGTGAGCGGCCCTCAATTACAACAGGTGCACAAGGGGATTCAAGAAAGTACTTGGATAAATATTTATTTTTCTTTTAAAAATGCTCGAGAAAGCGGAATTGAGATTGGATTTTTTTAGGCACGCAGTAACGAGAGTCTTCGGCTTTCAAAAAGTATGTGTTACAAGAAATATTGAAGTACAAGCCGTCTTCCTGATGGGATTTCCCGTTGCCAGAAATGTGTCTTAATGTTTACAAACTGTTATTCCCTATTTAAGCCGTTTAGGGGATGAATTATCAAAAATCCTTCCTTGGCCCGTACTGTCGTTATAGCAAATCTTGTGCATTTCATCCCTCTAAACCCAGCGTTGGCTGTCAGTGATTTTATCAATAATTGAAGATTTTTAGCAAGTATAATATTCGTTGCTATGGTAAGGTCTGTACAAGAAACCAGGGATTACGGTGTCTGCATTACGATTTCTCAAGTCATTGCCTTACTTACGACTAAAATCTGGTCTTAATGTTGCCTTTTCAGCCTATTGTGTGCGCCGTGAAGGCTCAATTCATACTGGCTATAACGGCTTTTAACAAACTCAAGAAACTAGAAGCTTTTAACCAGAAAGGAAGTGAATCGGAATTGTTGCATGTTAGGTGGGTTCGTGACGGTAGAAAATTCTAACAAATAATAGGGGTACTGCAAGATGTATGATGATATATTTCGAGTCTTGGTGCTGAGCCAGCTTAGCTTACTAAGAACTCTTTAACTGCTTTTGAAATAATTTTCCATTGTAAGTTTTTAACTGTAAAATAAATTGCATGTTGGCTTTAGTTTGGACTGGCATTATTAATTTTTTGAATTTATTTGCTGTTTTGCATTCTGTTTGTAGATTAAGTATGAACAATTCGTGACTTTGAGGTGCTTACGTTGCTCATTAGCTATCTTCATGTGTTCAGTTAGAGGTTTTTTTTTTAACGAATGTTACCAATTTTTCAATATTAGCGCTTATTACCGAGTAAGTAAGCTTATTTCTTTGACGCATTGTTACATGCATGGTTTTTACCTATACGTAACTGATCCACTGTTATTTTACTTTCAAAATGTTCTATACGTTTGTGTCAGTGTAATGAATTGGTGGTGAAGCTAATAAAATAAATAAATGTTTGAGCCAACTAAATGAATAAAGTTGTAATTAAAAAGAATCGAAGACTCATTGTTTCATGTTGGCAATTTTTTTTTTATACCTAAAAAAAAAGATAGTATCAACTTAACTAAATAAGTTATCACTCGTTTAGTCACCATGCAATTCCATCATGCAAATTTCCCCAAGATCATACAATTCCATTCCACAATCCATCTCTCACAGAGACGCAAGCATCAGCAATTTCAAGCGTTATATTTTAAGTTTCCTCCGCCGACACAAACAGTATTATGGTACCCATTCCTGGTAATCTCATCTTCTTCGCCGACGGTAAGGCGGGCACATTGTTCCACCTTTATCTCAGGTAAATTACGTTTGGGCCCAGATATTCGTTGCCGGCTGTCTTTTGTTTTGCCTCTCTCCCTTGTAATTGCAGTTTTACTTTTAAATCTCTATGTAAAAGATAGCCGATAATCGATTATGCTTGTTTCTGTGTGTTGTTTTATTTTGTTACTGGTTTATTACCTAAATCTACATGAACATGAGGTCTGGCTCCAAATTTAGGTACCTACTTACTAAATTCAAAGCTGTATAAAGTTAGAGCTCTGCCGCTAGTAAAATTTTATATTCTCACGCGTCTTTATTACTTTGCAGTAATCGTGTGTCTTCAAAATACTAGCATTTTCACAATAAAGGAAACCATTTTATTATTTACATCATATTTACACCGAGCCGTGGCTAAAACTGATACAAATTCAAGATTTTGTATGCCGGAATATTTGAACCCTATATTCCGTCGACATCCAATAATTTTCAAAGATGGCGGGCTGTGGTTTCTATGTGGATGAACTTAAAATTTAATTAAATCATAAGCTGCAAGTACGTCCGTCGTCAGCGATGATGTTTATGGTAGGACCACAGACTATTTGCTTGTAAGTACGGTAACGGAGTAATGATTATTGTTGAGCCTTGTGTTGGTAGCCTGTCATGGTGGTTGACACTTTGTCTACATCCTTCTGAAATGTCTCTACTTTGAAAAATACGTAATATTAAAACCACTGGAGTTCATTCAATCAATGAATATACTTTAATTGACATTTTTAACGACCAAAAAACTCATTAAAACGTTAACTAAACGTGAAACTTGATACTCTTACTAGTTAAAACTTCTTACCTTTTCGAGGGTATAAAAAAAACTATGAAAGTATTAGGCCAAAATGTGGGCAACCTGTAATAGGCAACCTGATATTTAGTAAGTCAGCAATTAGTGAATAAACAGCGGTTTTCTGGGCATTTAATTTCTGGTCCGTAGGGGTTTAATTAAGAGCTCGCCGGGGCCAACGATAAATTAATGTGGAACAGGATTTTTGAGACAATGCTCTATCTCCTTGGTGGGCGATTTAGTGGAATGCGCAAAGAATACAGATTTTTATTTTAGTTAGGAAAGTTACTTTTTCGAGATAAATAAAGAAATTTGTTTTTGTGACTCACTCATGATCTAGGGTTTTATTACTTTTGTATATACAATAATCGAGCTAGGAATGTCACTGTTGATATTATTTCTTTCAAGAAACAATACCTATTGGTTCAAAAAACGGGCGCTCGCAAATAATGTATTCAAAACAATTGACGACAAAACAAAGAATCGATACTTAAAACAAAAACGAAACACCATCAAATCATATCAATCATATTTCAAAACATTTATTTCACGAACATTAGAACATAATCTCGCACACTATATCCCAACTCCGACGTAGGGAGGTAGTATACTATTCTGGCAACAGTTCATCATACGGCACTTGTCCCAGCAATACTGATAGATTCTCCACGACAGCCGCACTGAGGGATTGGCAGATGGATGGGCCCACGTCAGCAACTATTTCACGCCACATTTCATTTAGAAGCCTGTTGATTTGGTCACCTGGAAAGCGCAGACGTATTAGTTTGTTGGATGTGTCTTCGAAGCGTGGAGCAATGGGGATCAGTTTATCTATACATACTATATGGTTACGTAGTACAGTGAAACCTGGTTAAGTGGGACCTGGATAAGTGAGAAACCTCTATTATTGAGAACTACAATGAGGTCCCGGCACTTTTTCATCGAATTACCTCTGTTAATGGGACTTTTCGAACTTGGTTAAATGAGATTTGATTTCTAGGATTTTTTCGATGTTTACCTCTATAATTGGGACTCTGGAGCTCAATTCCCTTTATAAGTGAGACAATTTATCAGGTTGGGACAGGTTACGACACGATTGTTTATAAACATTTGAATTTCTTTCACAAAATTTCCACCTTTATAAATGGAATAACGGTACATTTCGACCTCTATAAGCGGGCCCTCTGTAAATGAGACAACTAAATTTTAAACCTGTCTAATTGGAAAACTGGATAAATGAAAACCTCTTTAAATGGTACAAAATCCTTGGTCCCTTGAGATCCCAATAAACCAGGTTTCACTGTATCTTTGCAGTAAGTCATTTCTAAAGGTAAATGTGGAACCAGGTTACAGGAACTTCAAATAGTCAATAGAATGAATTCATCAAAAATATTGTAAGACTTGCACATTAATAGGAACAACACAAGGAATATAATTTTGATCCATTCAAAGTTAGTGTGAATTCGGCCAGCAGGCTTAGCATGACGTTTTCTATTTCTACGAAGACTAGACAGTGCTTTTTCAATACAAATTGACATTTCGTTCCTATATTTTTAGCATCGCATAGTAGATATCCTTCTACAATCTGTCATTTTGTCTTTCGTTTCTAACGATCTTTGTCTAGGTCATTATAAATGTAGACTATTTCAGAAGAATATTTCTTCCCAAACTGTCAAAATCACACTGACAACAAACTTTCTACTCGACGGTCACAAAGTATATATGACTATTTACAAAATCATGATTCGTTTAGAACGCATAACTGTGATAATTAACAGAAAAACATAGCTATCTTCTCCTATTGTACATAATTTAATTAATAGTCATATCTGTTCTTCCGTCGACAAATCGGTGCTCGTGCTAAGCCTGCTGAAGGTGCTTAAGCCTTAAATTTTTCAAGTAGCGGTATGTTATTTATATTTGTTTTTTTATTATTTTTCTATTATTTTAGTAATATAATTGCAAAACTTAGTATTTATATTACTTCTCTATTTATTAAGGCGATGTGTTTTTTTTTTTTCTCTTTGTTTTTGTGCTCACACCATAAACTATTATTGTTATTAGGTACGTCTATACGTGAGGATTTATAATTGGTTTTCTGGTGACTATAGTTTTCTTTTTTATCTGTTTTTAATAGCTGTAAGTCCTTCATATTCCTATATAAATAAATAAATAAATTAAAAAATTGTTTTGATTTTTGATTCAGGATTAAATTTTATCCACTGCGGAATCTGTTACCATGAATTCAACATACGTTTCTAGAACCGTATGTGTATATAACAAACGATGCTAGGAAACATTAAAAAAAAACTGCTGTTTCATAGAAAGCGAAAATCTATTTAGGGTCTAGAATCAAATAGTTACAGTTTACACACTGGTTAAATTTAATCCTGTAAAACAATGAAATGTAAAATTAGGCGTGTAAACAATTCTGGGTCAACGATAAAGACTGCATTTCGATCGCCAAAGAAGAACTTTTGTACTTCAAGCAGCATCAATCAAATGCACCATTACTCATTCAGAACGACACACAAGCACCCTCGGCCAAAAGAACTGACCTTATCTACAAAAAATAACTTGTGATATATTATGTTTATCCCTTTCACCGAGCACATTGATTTGAAGTATTGCCAATCATCTAAATTCACAAACATCAAAACATGCAATTCGTCCTCCCATTTGGAGAACTTTTACACCATAAATTGTTATTTTTACTGTTATCGGTTCGGGAAATGCTTCCGCAACGATCAATCATAAAATTGTGGCAGTTTTTGTTTGGCTAACACTCAGGTTGCCTATCAAACTCCATTATTTTTTATATCCGGTTATTCTATTGGGAATAAATAAATGGATGAATTTATTAAGTTGTGTCGGGTCTGGTTGAACTAAATGCTTCGTGTTTTCGAACACACTTTTAATTGAACCACAAACGTTGTTGTTCGATTGGTGTTTCATGTTTTAATGAAGTGTACTTACTTTTGTGTTTCACAATATAGGGTTTTATTGAAAAGTTTTTTTTTTTTGTGCTTATGTATTCGAAAGCATAATGTGGGACGCCCTCCAGCTAGATGGACCGATGACAGGGTGTTATGGTATAGCTTGGGAGAGACCCAGCAATGGACTGCGATTGGCTGATTTGATTGATTGGCAAAAGAAAACAAACTTCGGCTGGCCTAACATCTAAAATGTAAACTCGTTAGCCAAAAATACCTACGTCATACTCTTAATTATATAATTGTCTTAAGGCGAGAACAACCAGCGACCTTCAACTAGGTAGGCTTATAGCAAAACAAAAGAAATACTGTAACATAAATAAATAATTATAGCGATTACGTGAATTAAACAAAACTTAAGAGGACTACAAGACCTAAGTGGCCTTGAAAAACGCACGCACACATTTACATAATCGACGTGTACGCCATCTAACGACAACAGCCATAACAAGTATCACACAAAACAAATCCGAAGTTTAGCACTAGCGGTTAATGGAGATTACGCCGAGTATTCTAATAGATGGCGCGGCAACGGCGCGCAAGTAGTCCTTATGCCTACCGTATAAAAGTCATAATCGGTTGAATGGACTGTAAAAAGGCTTGTGTAATTTTTTTATTTCAAATGGAGTTTAAATACATAACATTCATACATAATTATAATTCCTATTTATTATAAACAAAATCAATAAAATTAAAGTCTTACACTTTGGAAAAAATACCTAACATTCATACATAATTATAATTCCTATTTATTATAAACAAAATCAATAAAATTAAAGTCTTACACATTGGAAATAACTTCTGTCTTGATATTTTCAACTTTCTTGCTCCTATAAAAAACAATTAAATTTTTAATGTTTTGTTCTAGTTATCTATAAAAGTATTTAATAACAATTTCTAAATACAGTAGTACTTTAAATAAAAAATTACATCGAAATGTCGTAGGATTCGAACCCGAGCACTCTTCACTGCAAGTCTAGACTTATACCTAATATACTCGTACTACTGTAACAGAGCTGTATGTTGAAAAAACGGAGCGTATGCGAACTGGCTGTGCAGTCAATTCGTAAAGGTTACAACATTTTCAAATTCTTATATAAAATATCTTCATAAAAAAAATAGTAATAATAAATGCTCTCCCTTTTAATATTGTTCATATGTTCGGCATTTGATTTATATGAACGTTTTTTTACTTCTCGTAACGGGTTTAACTTTATTTCCCATATTTACAAATGATAATGATTAAAAACTAAGTACAAGGTTTTTTACGCTATTGAACTAAAAGTATTTTAAGTATAATTACAAGAATCAAGATTTTTTAAGGAAAGAATATAAGAATCAAATAATTTACAAAATAGCCTACGAAAACAGTAAACAACCTCAGCGGAAAGAATGCGGCGAAAAGCGCGACACGTCCTACTAGCATCAGGCATCGGCCGGCACTGTCGGTACACGGGCGTTTACGCACACATGTATGCGTATTATGTGCGAAAATAAGAAAATGCGATTTACAAAATCTATTGATCGGACTAAAAAATTAAAACACTATTATGCTAGTATTTTGCTTGTAGAATAATCTGACAAAAATCAGAATGATTGCATGTCTAATAGTTTGTTTTTTAATCGATAAAAGAAATTTTTAGAGGTATCTTCGTGATTTTTTTACACACTATCTAACTAGCATATATCCTGAAGATTATCATATATTTTTCTGATTTTGTTTACTGCAGTGGATCATAACCTTTTAGGCATTATAAAACCTGCGTTTAGCTCACCTAAGCCCCTCAAAAATAGATAATTTTACCACATTTCTTAGTCATATTGGGTTGGCACTAACTTTGTCCGCGGTTTTTGATACAATCATAAAATTACGTGAAAAATAGTAAATATCTCTAGTATAATACCTTAGCAGCAGTTGTAATTTATTTGTATCTTAACTTAATTAATATAACATCACACCTGGTTCTCCGAAGGGTTGGGCATATACCTACCTACAGTACACCCACACTTCGCCAATTGTATTTATGTCTCATTTAATTATGGGGCGAGCCTATTGCCATGTGTATTTTATTTCATGTACTTATTCTATTCTGTCCGACTTTTACTTTCTTGACGACGTTGTTTTTTTGTTTTTATGTGTGTGCAGAAGGTTTTTTGGAGAAAGTAATGGAGTAGGTATGTATCTGTGGGTGTGTGTAGTGTATGTGTCTTATGTTCTATTTGTAGCATTATATGTTAAGTAGTGTGTAGTTGCATGTTTTCCAAATAAACAAAAAAATATTTAAAAATAATAATATTTAAGAAGTAAATTCAAAGAAATGGTATTTCGTAAAAACTATTTTAACGCTTTTATAATAACCGTTCGCGATATACTTACCAATATTTTTGTCGTTTAAGAGGTTATCTAGTCTGAAAGATGCTTTTTCCACTTCATATCCGATATCGTGTTTGTATATTTTCCAGTAAATTTTCCCATCAGGTCCTTCAACGTGCTCGTACCAGAAGCGAATGTGTAAAAGTGTATTTTCTGCAAAAACAAAAAAAAAAGAACATATAGGTAAGGGAAAAAATAATTTGGATACCTAATACCCAATTATATTAAATTATAATAATGTTTTGTGAGGGCAAAAAATTTAATTTATTAATTATTATTTTGTTCTCATCACCTAATATATAATGATTAATTAACGCTAGGTATAATGCTGTTTTTAATTTATAATAACTATCTTGATCAAAACTATACTTCTGCATAATGGTTTTCCCAGAACATACAAACATTTTTATTTTATTTTAACAAAACGAGTATGATGGAATATTTTTAGAATTTCACACTTACTCAGGTGTATATTAGAGTCACCATTTGAATTGACTGGTATGACGAGTAGTTTTCCACTTAAATCGTACGTGTTCTTTACATTCAGGGTCACCAAAGCATCTGCTATTATCACTTTGTTTTCTAAATCGAACCTAAAATCAAAACATTATTAATTTATTACCAAACACAACATAAATTATAATTAATAACAAAGGAAGGAAGTTTGAACTTAAAAAAAAAAAAACATTTTGTTAATATATGTATTGTGAGTTTTAAAAGTGTCAAAACGGCTCATCTATTTACCTCATTGTGATATATACATACTCGTATGTTACCGTTAGAATACGGAATACATTAATATGCGGATTGTGAGCAACGCGTTGTGAGCTGTATTTTCGCCGAATGAGCGTTTTCGATCCTTGAGCGTAAAATACACCGTGACATTTTAGACGTCTTACAAAGATGGTCCCCTCAATGTATCCGACATAAAATACTTCTAGGCGCGATTAAAAAATTGGTACCATTAATTAAGATAATAGGTACAAAGAATAATAAATAATGCTTTAGAATTATGAAACACCCACAAACTACGTCATGCGTATTAGTGAATATTTTCTTTTTTTTTTAATTATTCATATAAGTTTTTTTTTGTTTAAATGTATTGTAGTCATTGGATACATGAAGTGGGCTGTCGTTGTAAGACGACGAAAATGTCACGGTGTATATCTAATCAAAAATAATATTTGGAATGTAAAAACAACGCTGAACCATAGTTCCATACGAAACTATTTACGAACAATTTTGCTAAAACGCCAAAGAGCTAAATAAAACAAAAAATACTTTTTCTAAACTGTTATGCAATTAATAATGTAGTTCAGGTAAAACTCTTAATAATGTTAGTATTCATCAAATAGAGAAATGCAAAATAGCTAAAGCAATTGTCCAACATGCATGTATAGTGTGCATCAATCACTCAAGCGACATCAACTTCAGAAACATCAAAATAAAGTCGCTTTAAACCATGATTAAATGAAAAAGCAAGAAAATTTGTAATTTTTAAGCGCTAAAAAAGTGTTCAAATGGACACGAAACGTAGGCTAATCGACGCAGAAAAAAAAATCTAGTTCACTGATATACCTATTTAACTCAATATCGGCCAAAACGGCACTTTAGCCATTTTACCTTTCCACTATCTGTCTGTATATATCGTCTCCACACTTTGTCAAAGAAGTTCTTTTAGATAGATTTAACCACATGTTAAATTAATCTGTCCTTTTAACACTTACAAGAATGAATCGAGATTGCAAAAAAATAATCACTATTTAAACGCTTACGCATTCTTAATCCAAGTTCAGTAAGTCTGAGCAAGAAACTTGCAGAACAAAGCTTAGAAGTAGGTAATGAATATGCAAAAATGTATTTGCATCAATTTAACGAACCCCGCGCTGGCTAGTTTGAATCAAATTCTGCGCGATCATTGCGCGGTTTTTCACACCATTACTCCTTTTGTTCCCAATGAATCATCGTCTGAGCCTAATTATTTCAACGGACCCTTTAAGTTAAGGTGCCTTCATAATATTATTCGTAATTAAAAGGCCCAAAGCTAATTGTCCGTGAGTCATGACGTCGTCGTTAGTCGGGCACATAGTTCATTATAGACTTCGTTCCTACAGTCAGCAGAATAACTTTCTGAAATTCTTTCCAAGCGTAGTTACAAAAAGCAAATACGTACTATCCTTCTTCGAATATTATTTTAATCTGGATTCAGATATTTTCACCACCCAGGATATTCCATTAGTTCAATAAATTTGTGGCAGCAAGCATGACTGCGTATTAACGCAGAAATTGAACAGAATATTGTAATTGGGTTCAATGATCAGACCATTGTATCTCGGGGAACAATTTCCCGATAAATGGCTGTAGATTTGCTCCCAACCCAGCGGCAAAGGACCCTTAATTTTTGGCTTCCTTAAAATCTGTTATAAGGCAGGAAAATGTCTCCCTTCAAAAGATTTTTTAATTGTAGACCACGATACAAGGAAGGTAAAACAATTAAGGAATTAAAAAATTAAGCTGATGTAATTGAATTTGTTAATGTCGCTGATGTTGTGCTTGAAAAGCCTCGTAGTAATTTTGAATGCATAATTAAATTTTGTCATCATGTTATTTTGTGGAAAACGATAGCAAATTATATAAAGTAAGATAAGTATAAAATTAATAATTCCAGATTGTTTTTACATGTTTTCAAGTTAATAATAATATGTTGTAGGTCTTGAGCTCGTTGAATTTTCATTATACGCTTATAGAAAAATAAAAGTACCAATTGCTAACCGAAATAACATTATTGGTTGTAGTTTTGCCAAAAGGATTTTTAATGGAAATAAAAACTACTTTATTTAGAAATTCTTTTTTAACAATAAAATTAACATAGCGTAAGTAATTAAAAATACTGTAGAAGCGATTTAATTTAAAATTCTTGATTCATTATAGCACAAAATATTGAAGGTATATTTTTAACACTTTGCTTTATTTAGATTGAACTAGTATGAGAATATGAGGTACCCATTATCAATACATATAATAAAAAGGTAACGGATCGCTGTCTGTACATGGAAGATATATGAGAAAAAATATCTAAAATAAAATAATTTTCACGCATCAACGCAAATAGCACCAAAAACAATGATTGATAGAATTTTTGTCTGTTTGTCTGTTTATCTGGGTGTGTGTTTGTCTGTGCGTTTGTGCACGCTAATTTCAGAAAAGGCTTATCCGATTTAAATTTGGTTTTCACTAGTATATTGTGGTAAGCATTACTTAACATTTACTGCTTGTTTCATGTCAATCGGTTCATAAATAAAAAAGTTAAGCTAATTTAAAGGATCACGTCGAACATTTTGTTAATCTATCTATATCTATCTAATTTTTAAGTAAAAACTAAAAATACATTTTGTTAGTCAGCTTTTTAAACGCCTTATACATTATAATATAGGGTATAACTATGTTAGGTATGCTCCTACCGAGTTATAACAACCTGGTACTTCGAAGGCATGATGATGATGATGATGATGATGATGGGGATTCCCTTTTCCGCACGTAGACTCCCATTACTTCGATAGCATATAACGCTTTCTAGCTGACAACAACTATGTTATGTATGCTCCTATCGAGTTATGATAACCTGGTACTTCGAAGCGTGCATAAAGCTGACCAACAGAAAATGAATGTTGCTAAGCGCAAAACTCGAAAACGGCTCGACCAATTCGGCAAATTTTTTTTCGTATGTTCCTTAAGGCACATGGAAAATTTAAAACAAAAATTGAATGGACAGTACCTAGTAAAAACAACACTACAACACTTTGATACTTTTTATACCGGTAGTACGTTTCCGTGGGATAACTTTCGACTTCCACGTGGGCGAAGCCGCTGGCAAAAGCTAGAATACGCTGTTTGTCTTCAAAGTACCAGGTTGACAAAAATCGGTAGAAACACACTATGTCAGCTAGAAAACGCTTTATGCCTTCGAAGTATTCCCGTGGGATCATTTCCGAACACCGCGCGGGCGAAGCCGCTGGAAAAAGCTAGTCATAATTATTTTAAAAAATCTCCAATCTTGCACCGACACATATTAACATTTTCATATCTGCATATGATTATATTGCTATCCAATACCACTTTTGTTAACGCTACTTATGGTAATCATAACGTTTTGGCAGTAAAACGCTAATGGAACCAGATACCTACTTAGTACACGAGTAGTGGCACTATAAATACGAGTATGTCACCCTAATGCGTGTTGTGACATATGGAGTTATCATCTTCCTATATCACTTAGAGATATGAAACTATTCCATATTAGTACTAACTCGGTCAGTTACCCGTAGCCAGGCATATTAACTAAAGGCAATTGTCACATAAAACCCGACTATTGAAAATTATGCTCTAAAAAGTATGAAACCAGAAAATATTCTTAGGGTGTGTCCAGACCTGGCGAATGCGCCGCTCGCGAGCCACTTGAGAACTGCGCGCATGCATTTCATGTTCGTACACAGACCCTGCGCCGTCCACGCGCCGCTCGCTCGCAAGCTACGCGCCGTACTCGAGCGGGGCAGGAGGTGCGCACGTGCCGCTCGCGGTGCGCCTCCCTCGCCCACATATTTAGTTCAACGCGAAAAAAGCTCCTCCTTATTCATAAACGTTGCTTAAAGTTAAATAATGATTAGCGTCTTTTTAACCATACATTTTTGATGTTTAAACATCATTACTTTAATAATCGTTTATGAATATGGCCCGCTATGTGCGCACGAGCTACGCGCGTGCTGCACGCGCGCCCTACTCGAGCCTTGCCGGAGTTGCACTAGAGCGGCGCACCAAATGTAGGCTGTCACCGTACGCGAGCAACACGTGCACAGTTCGCAAGCGGCTCGCGAGTGGCTCATTCGCCAGGTCTGGACACATCCTTATTGAAAGCCTTGGTCGTATGCCACTTTGCCATAAAGCTAATGACGGCTTAGTACTGTTAGAACGTAGGTAATGTTTGTTAGGGTAGGTGGCATACGGCCGCGGCTTTCAGATGAAATATTTTCTTGTTTTATGTTTTAGAGCCTGTTTTTTCAGTAGTCGAGATTTCGATTTTGAAATTACTTTTTATTTAAATTATTATGGTGCAAGCTAACAATATGCTGCTTTTCATTTGAAACGTATAACGGCATCATTATAAAAATAAAAAAACATGACTTAATGTGTGCTGGAACGGACAATCAAGGCGCTTCCAACAATGCCTTCTTCGTCAAATTATGATGAGTAGTTTTGAAGTTATGCGGGAACAGATACACATACATACAGGTCAAAATTATAACCCTCCTTTTCGCTTCGCGGTAGTCGGGTAAAAATGACGTAAGTTATATATAAGATGTCTTGGTAGTAACCGGACCTTATGTCTTACATCACGATGCACGTTCTAGATCACATAGATATATTATGTCATTTTACTACCTAATTTTAATCTTGACATTCATCGAATGAAATGCTAGTGTCAATAACTAAAATGTCAAGGTTTTGTTGAACTGCGTAATTTTTAATATTACAATAATTCCAAAGTTCTTGCGTAAAAATTTACAGAATATCGGAGTATTCCAGTTTGAGCAGTAATTTAGTCACCTAATGCATTGAGCACCAAGGTATTCCCAGACCCTTGGTGCTCTTGGAGTCGAACGGGAATACTTCAAAATATCGGATTTTAATCAAATTTATGTAAATTTCTGTGAAACTTTGTGATTTTGTACAGCCCCTTTAATCGCAGCTAACTAATTGCTTCCAGATATTTGAATAGCCATTCATAACTTGATAATCATTGGTTAGAGAATTGCTCAGTCATTTGGTAAAATAACTAGACAATGTTTGCGTTGTAAGATACAATTAAATTGTCATTGTTTATAATTCTCTATTTAATAACAAATTACAGAATAAAATAACACGGTAGAGTTGCTTATTCTATGGCTAAGACTGAAACCGAGTTTGCAGTCACTTGTTGGTGGAAAAAGCAACAGTAGGCATACGACATATCGATTTACTCACGATCAAGGTTTTCCCTAATCTGGGCATTCTCCTTTAGTTTCATCAGAACTGAGGAGCAATTCTCGTAATTAAAGACGTTCAAAATCTAGTCGCAGTCTCATCTCGGCAACAATTAAAATTGTCAAAAATTTAAAGAAACTCGAGGTATTTTTGACTGATTAAGACGACAGTGAGAATGAGATCTGACTGTGATCGTTCTTAAAATTACGAGAATTGCCACTCAGTTCTGATGAAACTAAAGGTAAATACTGAGCAAACGGAAAACGTCGATCGTGAGAAAATAACAGCCACCTTCTTGTACTGGGTCTGCGTGGTAGATGGTATTAGTCGATTCGCATGAATTTATTCGCTTCGAGCGAATCGACACTTTTAAATTTTCTGTAAGGGATTCGTACGAAGTTGATTTATTACTGGGCGAATCGACAATTCCAGAAATAGCTATTAGACACTTGGCACGTTTTGAATTTTACGCAATTTAGTTTTTTTTTATAGGTACCTACACTATCGCTCAGAAGTAATAAGAGTAAAATATTTTGAAATAAAAATAAACACGTTGGTTTCTTTAATTTTTGCTCAGAGAACTTTAGATGGGCCAATAAATGAGTGCGAATCGACTAATAAGCCGGTAAATGTCTACACAATCTCTCTTACAGATACGAATCCTGAGTCCTAGGTTATATTCTGATTAGCGATAATTTAGTTTATTTAAGAATACTTAGACTTACTTCAGGTTCTCCATATGCATCTTCGAAAGTCCAGTAAAATAGTTATCCTTGAATATGACCCGGAATCCTTGCTTATTCGGGATGTACACGGTCATTTCTGCAACATACAACGGGTCCAAGGGATGGAGTCCTCTTTCTGTGTCTCCCAAGGAGAATTGATGAATAGAGTCTCGTGCTGATTTCAAGGCACATTCGTTTAGTTTTGGATCATTTCTTGAGCATGAGGCTATGAATGAGGCTGAAATGGTTTCAATAATAATATTAGCATTATTAACTTCTTCCAGTTTCTCTTGTTTTCTGGTACATACATAGCATAAACATCATTATCGAATGGCGCAAAACTTTATTTTTTTCGTTCTAGGACATGTTAGTTTCCTCACGACATTTTCCTTCAACGTTTCGAGAGCAGTTTTGCTGAAATTATTTACACAAAGTATAGCGCCTGTCTGGGTTCGAACTCTCGACCAGAACTCGCAAGTTAGGACTAATACCACTGGGCCACCACTGCTTTCATGATAACCACATACTACTACATAATTTGTCATTTTCAAAACATGTTCAGTCTCCAGTGAGCAGTATTATGGCATGATATTTAGAAAATCTAAAACTCATATTCATAAATGTTGTACATTCCAATTATTTAGATCTTAATACTGACACGGTTACAAGCTTGAGTGGATGATTAATCATCATCATCATCATATCAGCCGAAAGTCGTCCACTGCTGGACATAAGCCTCTCCCAAAAGGGGCGGATTTGCCATAATCGCCACGCTTGGCAGGCGGGTTGGCGATCGCAGTATGGTGATCAAATGCATAGAGAAAGCTGCTGCCCATTCTCTGGTAAGTCCCTTAGTCGCCTTCTACGACACCTACGTGAAAAAATGGGATTAATCAATCCGCACGAATGTACTCGCCCAAATCGAATCGATACTTTTAAATAATACATAATGTTGTAATACAACATTCGCCCATATAGGGCGAATGTTATTTCATGTACTTGCAGTCACCATTCTCGTAACTTTATAGCATAAAATTCAAAACGTGCCAATAGCCTAATACGTATTTCCGGAGTTGTCGATTCACCCACAAATAAATTAACTTCGTGCAAGTCACCTGTAGAAAAGATCCCCCCAAGGTTCCCGCATTGTCTTGCGGGGGGGCTCAGTAGCCGTGGTCTCCCAGCCACGGTGAAGCGAAGAGGAACCCCAAGGCGGGGGGCCACTCGTCAGGGCTTTTGCCTCAAAGCCGACGACGTAGCCGCCAAAAAAAGTAGGTTGCGGTGCACCGCAACTGAGGTGGGCCGCGATGTCGAATGGGAGGCATTGCGGCTGAGGGTTACAGGCTGCGGCGGAGGAGGAGTGCCGGTACTTTTGAGTAGCGCTCTTTCCTTCCGTGGCCTGGACGGGGCCGCCACCGTTTGATGGCGGACGCGGTGGGGCTGCAGGGGAGGAGGAGTGTCGGTTTAGCGTTAGCCGCTCTCCCTATACCCTGCGGCCGAAAAGAGGTAGGCGGCGGGGCCACTGTGCTGACCCGTCGCAGGGTGACCAAGGGGTCCGCAAAGGTCGAGAGATACCGTCGCCCCTGGCACACGGGCAACTGAGGGAACACGGGTGGGTTTTAGTCGGTAAAAGTCTGACACCCTGCTCCATCCAGAGCGGGAGAAGTAATTTGATGATTTCCCACCCAAAAAAAAAGCTTATAGAAAAGATCCATTATTTAAAAGAATCGAATCGTCTGATTCGGGTGAGTAAATCCGTGCGAATCGATTAATAAGCCGCTAGAATGGTTAAACAAATGTGAATTTAATGCACTTAATTTTGATAACAATCATAAATAAGATTTTATCTACAATGGCGCTTTTCGCATAATCGCAAAATGTGGTTGCATTAAAACAAATACACAAACTAATTAAAACTTACGTAATCCCATGGAGACAACACAACTAAAGAACCCGACTAATACAATTAATAATTGCAGCATTTTGTTATACAACTGTATGACACTACTGAAAACTGGGTGACTGTACTACATTGTCTTGTTCAACGCTATATAAACCAATAATGAAAAAATTACACGTTGCAGCCTCTTCATTATGTAAGGTAAACACTGAAACCCTTAATTTTGTGTCAACACGTGAAGGTTTGTCTCACGTTTGTTTGTACTATTTGATTTCGACTCTATTGTTTTCTTTGTTATGTTCTGAATCTATGTCGTGTTTTGTTTTTGCTAGAGATGGATGTGTAGTTAGAATTACGCAATGAATGACATTATTTACAGTGCACTGCAATTTCTTAGCCGTCTCTTTATAGAACCATGGTTTTACAATGGTGTTTTTCAAAATGAACTCTAATTTCAGCTAGTGGAAGAAGAGAATTCCATGTAATTCGATTGTGCAATCTCTTGAATTACGTGTCATGACGCAAATAACTTTTTATTTAAATTAATAGTAAGATATTATATGACTAACATTAAATTATACTTGATGTGTAAACTGCGTCAGTGGCAGTTGTAACTATTTTGCTTACTTATTGTGGCATAAAGAGTGATGTGGAGAGGAAATTAAATAGAGGAGCTGTTGCCGTATCTAATAAAAATATCGTATTCATCTCTATCGGTAAAAAATACCACACTATCACACAATTTCTGTGCAGCAGTGGTAGCCTATTGGTATTGGCTCCGAATTACGAGTTGTGTAGGTCGTGTATTTGAACCCAGACAAGCGCTTTACTTTGTGTAAACATTTTCATCACCATTGCTCTCAAAACGTAGAAGGAAAACATCGTGAGTAAACCGGCATGGCCTAGAACCAAAAACTCGAAGACATGTGACATCTACCAACCCGCACTGGACCTGCGTGGTAGATTATAGCCCAATCCCTCTATAAAACAGGAGGCCTGTGTCCCAGCAGTGGGAAAATTATGTGCTGATTATGCAATGCTTATGCTACATAGTTTCTGACATCGATTGAGATTGAGATGAGATTGTCAAATCTTGAACGTTTTTAAATACGGGAAGCCTTTTAGTGTAATACTTATGTGTGACTGCTTTTGTAACTACCTTACCTAAAATTCCTTTGTAAGAATGTTAACTATTAAATAATAACTAAATTAATTTAAAAAGTGTCCTGTAAAAACGTTCGTTGGTACTTTCACTTATGCTGACACGATCTCCATAAAATGCTCCACGTTTGAGGACTGACTACCAAAATACAAGCCCTGGCTTAGTTTGGGTATCAGTTTCAGTATTAGGTATGTATTGTTATGTAATCACAATATGAATATTGTAGCTATGTACCAAATTCTTGTGAATGCTTTTTGTGAAAACTTTTTACTTTTCCTTATCGTAAAAGATACGGACATTTTCATCCATAATGGAAGCCCATGACCGGAACCATCAGCTGATCCTTGTAACACTTGAGTTAGTCAGGTACTCTGGGCGTCGCACACAACTGTCTCCGTCTCTGAACTGTGACTTTATCATATCCTTACTACTACTGAATACATAATACATACATTATTGTGGATGCTTGGATGTTTAGATGTTGTTAGACTGCTGAGCGTGAGATGCTGGGTACTCGATTTCCAGGTCGGGCAAAGTGTTATTTGGATGTTCTATTGGGAATTTACCCGTAATAGCCTGGAGTTTGGAAATTGGCGGTGTGATACCCCCGTGATTCGAAAAAGAAAGAAGGACTAAAAAGGCACACAATAAACAGCATAAAAAAACACCATAAAAAAGTGTAAAGTGCGATGTTACAAATTAGCATTAAAGTGTCTGCCCCACAGCTGCGCTAAAAAGGCCCAGTTCAGCAAAAATACCAGACAGTTTGTGTCTGACGCTGGTTTTCAACGGGACCTGTGAAAAACATGCTAAGCCGTTGGTCCTCCGGTCGTGTCAGATTGCCGTTCCATCGGATTATGAAAGTGAGGGAAGAGAAAGTGTCCTGTGTTTGCGCACACACTTGTGCACTATAATATATGTCCCACGCCGAAGGCTAGTCTCTGTTAAGATTGGTCGCCATATACGAAATACAGCCTGGAGGACAAATTATTACAAAACTTTTTTCAAAAATAATAACAACCGACTTCCAAAAAACACTACAAAGTGCAAAATAACTTTAATTTCGGAAGTCGGTGAATTTGGATGTGTATTTTAATTGATTTGTCACCACCTTCCGAAATTAAAGTTATTTTGCACTTTGTAGTGTTTTTTGGAAGTCGGTTGTTATTTTTTGAAAAAAGTTTTTATTTTTCACTTTTACGTTACCTACCCCACACCAATTCGAAATTTTCATAAACACCTTTCGAACAAAAAAATTTGCATATCCGTGTACATATGACGGAGTTATGCCCGAACATACATAAAAAAAAATATAAACATGTCGAATTGATGATAACCTCCTTCTTTTTGAAGTCGGTTAAAAATCACGCAAAAAAGGCTGAACGGATTTGCATGAAATTTGGCACACATGTAATTTATAACCTGGGTTAATATAAGGATACTTTTTGGCTAATTGGATAATTTTCGACGACCAACCGCGCGGAGGCACTGACAAAAAGCTAGTTTCTTAATTAATGATTGTACCACCTTGCAGCTGCAGAGTAAATCTCGAGTTTCTTCATGCCAATTAAAACAAATCTTCACGTTTTGTATAAAACATGCCATGGGGCTCGGAGAGTCTTTTCATGGTTTTCCCTGTACCTCATATTTCATTACGACGGACTGTGTTATAACAATACATGCCCAGAAAAAAAAAAAACTCCATGCTAAAAGCTAAAGTGTCCACTTGACAAGGACATACATGAAAAGCGTCGCAAATGAAAAATGTACGCGACAATATATCACCGAGAGAAATGTAAATAAAATCACTGACATAAACATAACAAGATGCATCTTTGACATATGAATAATGTTCGTATAAAATTCGACCTTATTTTCTGGTGAACAGAATTCAATTTGAATAATGAATACAATTTGCTTTCGTAGGACATGGAAAACAAGACTCTGTATTTTTAGTTTATGGTTGAATATCAAATGGCAGTTTTATGTAATGTACTTTTTTCTGGTTAAACGTTAGCAAAATAGTTTAGGTTGGAAGTGACAGGGGAGCATGGCCACTTGAGCTCATACAACATCTGTACTGGATGAAAGGTGTTTATATTAACTTTATAAAATAATGCTCTAGTGCGGATATATTTACTCGTAGCTTGGTTCTTTTATGGATCATCATCATCATCATCATCAGCTTATAATGTTCCCACTGCTGGGACACAGGCCTCCTCTCAGTGAGAGGGAGTGGGCCGTAATCCACCACGCGGGCCCAGTGCGCGTTGGTAGATGTCACATGTCTTCGAATTTTTGGTTCTAGGACATGCCAGTTTCCTCACGATGTTTGCCTTCACCGTTTTGAGAGCAGTGCTGATGAAATAATTTACACAAAGTAAAGTGCCTGGCTGGGTTTGAACTCACGACCTACAACTCGTAGTTGGCCACCACTGCCCTCTGCCTTTTATGGATACTGTGCTGTTTTCTGAATTGCATCGTTTCTGGATAAAAAACATAGTGGAGGGCTACTGCTGCTTATCAACATTTTACTTTAACCTTCGTCCTTGTTTGCTAGACCACTGATCACATCAATCAAATAATCTGCTAAGTCATTTCCCAACTACTTATGTTGATGACTGCTGACCTCTGATCACATCCATCTGCCTAATGTTTTCCCAACTATCTTGGGGTTTTTTTTTTGAGGGAATTCATCAAATAACTTCTCCCGCTCTGGGTAGAGCGGAAGGACATATCAGGCTTGCACTGACTAATACCCTTCCGTGTTCCTTCAGTTGCCTGTGTGCCAGGGGCCACGGTATCTCTTTCGAACAACCGCAACCCTGGCAGGCATCGGCCCAGTTGGTGCTGACATCTCTTTGGGTCGGCTTCCAGTCTAACCGGATGCAGCTTAATACCAGTATTTTTCCTATCTGACCTCCACAATCCGGTAACTGGGTAACAGCATACACCTTGGTAAGACTCGTTGCCAGACTTTCGGGCTTCTAACTACCCGTGAAGCTTAACGCCGCAACGGCATAACCTGATTTAACAGACACGGAGAGGTTTCGGTATGTAAAGATGGTTCCCTATCCACCGACTTACCGTGGCAAGCGTAGGTTAACCTGATCGATCGAACCGTGTGCCTATTATTACTCAGCCGCTGATCATTTGTAAAACAAGTAATTTATTCAATTGTAATAAAACTGTGACATTGTATTTATTGTACCTACTTGCGTTTTCTACATTACAGACTAGAAGGAGATAATAATTATCTACTAGTTATGTAAGGTAGTCATTTATAACGTTGTAATATTTGTGAAAGATCTCCTTATATGGTTTCAAGTAGATATTATAATGAAACGCAACGTTTTGTTGCATGTACCAGGGAGATTAAAAAAATATTTTGCATTTGGTAGCCCAATTCTTGAGTAAGGCTATCACGCTACTATCCTTATAAAAAAAAGAAGTCAGAAAAACCGCTAAGCAACTCTATTTCTATTTTCATCAACGAGTTACCAGGTTTACGACACCTCCTGGATTAGATTATCTATAAGCAGCGAAAATCTACCAACTCGTATCAATTAATTTCCCCTATAAAAAATCATTGTAGGTAGCTGATATAAAGAAGTCTAGGTTTAATTCTCTGAATTTGTAAGAAAAATAAACACCTAAAACCGAATCTAGTACAAAACAAACATTCTTGACAAAAACAAAAGCTGTCTCATTAATTTTAATTTACTTTAGTTTGCGTACAAAAACCTCAATACCACTTCCTCGCTAAACATAGTACCTACATGGTAAAGTTATTATTATTCCACACTTCGTTCACGCATCATGAACTCAACGAATTGTGGCAAACGATAGTTCGTATAATAACACAAAATTGAATAATAAAACACATATTTAACATATTGTGAATATGTACGAAGCATGTGTGGTGTTGGAAGGCCTCCCACAAAATAAACCGATGACCTAGTGAAGGCCGCGGGAATCCGCTGGATGCGAGAAGCGCAGAACCGGTCGAAGTGGAGGAGCTTGGCGGAGGCTTATGTCCAGCAGCGGACGTCTTTCGGCTGAAATGATGATGATGTGTGGTGTGTGTGAATATGAATGATATGCAGAGTAAGGATGTGATGAGGCAACGGTGTGGTTTAAAAGAATATGAAGAGACAAAATTGAAAAGAGTATGCCAAGATGGTTTGGTCACGTTAAGAGGATTATTGAAAGGCGACAAAAAAAAGGTTTTTGACAACGCAGATGTGAGTGGCAACGCCGGGAGGATGCCCTAGGAGGACACACAGTGACCTCATTGGTGGTGTTCTTCAGAAGGGTCAGATTGTAGTACTTGCAACCGGAGTCAAAGATCATAGCAAGTGGTGTTTTGTGCCTAGCCCCTTGCAAAAAAGGCGCGATTTTATATAGATCAGTCAGGACTTTTCTTTTTATTATTATCTATATAAATAAAAAGAAAAGTCCTGACTGACTGGCTCATCAATGCTCAGCCCAAACCCTTGGACCTAGAAAGCTGAAATTTTGCGCAGAGGTTTCCTTTCAAAGGTAGACATGGAATTAGGAAGGATTTTTCGACGAAATTCAACCCCAAGAGAGTTGAATAGGGGATGAAAGTTCCGTGCTGGCGATTATACGTATAAAACAGCAGCAGCTTTGATATATAAAAAACCCCAAAGTTTGGCAGCAACAAACGTCATGAACAGCAGTGATAATTGTTAAAATGTATGGTGAACCAGTCTTTCTCTGTTTTGTGTAGGCATCTGTCCCAGACATGTTTTGTTTACTAGGTTTTTCTGAAATTCTGTTTGGTACAAATTATGTGTAGTTAAACGTTGCAACCCCGTTGAACCATGCTGTGAGACATCACGACATATTGAATGGCTTCAAAAATAAGTTTTATTTTTGAAAATAAACGAATGCTTTTCTAGTATTATGTAAATGTTGAGCAACAAAAAGCTTGATTTGGTTAAAAACTGAAACTAGAATTTGTCAAACACATTTTATTTTATTAAAATATTAGACAAAAGTACCAATCGCATTAGTAAATTACCTATTTCTACTACCAAAATTCACGTTAGCAAGAAAAAAATTGTAGTAGTTTTTAGACATTACAAAATACAACTTGTCCCTTATTCATCCCTTGCATACTTGGACAGGTCATCAGAAATGTAATGCCTTGCTGGTACATTTGTGAAGAATTTGTTAATGAATGCGAACAGATAGTCCATAGCTTGGTCCATGTAAGGCTTGCCAAACGAATTCATCAGCATCCTCCAGTTGTCATTCAACAGTCCGGTCACGAGTTTGCCTGTAAAAGTTACAAATTAGGTCACAACAACGTACTAACCAGCGGTGAAGTGCTGGTGCACATCTTAGATGTATTAGATAACAAAATAATATATGAGGGTGTGCCCAGGACCCTAATTGCGTTGCACACTATTTATTTCTCACAGTCGCAATAATTTTGTAGAATATTGTTAATCCATTACCCTAAACCGGGGTTACTTTAATTAATATTGAACTTTGAAGGTTCATTTCTCATAAATATGTGGTTATAAAAAAATACAAAAAGTTTCCACTAATCTTTTTTTTTATAACTCTCGATTCCTGTAATAATACGTGAATAAATATTACTTTATGATGAGAAAAAATAAAACTGACTGATCAAAGTTATACGTAGTAGGATGTAGATTACTTTGATACTCCCCTATTTTATTGCGTAGTTACAAAAGTATCCCCAATAATAATGCCATTACAATTTCAAGAATCAAAATCTGCCAACACGAAAAATAGTTAACTTTTTAAATTAATCATCATCATCATCATCATATCAGCCAAAAGACGTCCACTGCTGGACATAAGCCTCCCCCAAGACGGGGGGATTTGCCATAATCGCCACGCTTGGCAGGCGGGTTGGCGATCGCAGTATGGTGGTAAAATGCATAGAGAACGCTGCTGCCCATTCTCTAGTAAGTCCCTTAGTCGCCTTCTACGACACCCACGGGAAGAGATGGGATGGACACACGGGAAATTAATATTGTTAGTGAATTCCTCAGGAAACGATTTAACAGTTCTTCAGAGTAGCTAAACTAGACAAAAAAACTACCATGTTGCGTTTCATTTTACGCAATTAGCGGTTTTATATGAAATGGAAGTTTTAATCAAACTCGTCCCGCGAATCAATGTAACCCCGGTTTACCGATACTTCATGTATTGGAAAAAATTAACGGCCAAAATAAAAGCCAATCCTACTGTAAGTTAGTTTGTTACACAATTACCCCACAGATAGTGCGAGGCAAGCACTGCTAATGCATTTTTTACTAATGTCAGATGTAACAGCCTTAGGCACGCGTCACATGCATGGCTTATGCCTTACCATTCGATGCACATATGCATGCCTCGCACTGTCTGGACGCACTTTTGTACAAAATGTATCAGGAACAGAAGAAGTGTATTATAATATCAACTCTGTAGTTTCAAAAATAAACATTTATACATGTATGTAGTGTCATTATTAAAGAAATTAATTATTGTAACACTATACGGCCTGTAGTGCCTGTTTCAGATAAAAACGATCTTAAAACACGAAATAATATATTCAGATAGGTAATTATAATTATGTGAACACATAATAATCCACAACAATTAAAGTTTAAACATAAATTAATAAAAAATATAATTAAGATGCGAGTATAATAACTACTTTTAGAAAATGATTACGTAATTTATATAAATAATTTATGTAAATTACATGAAAAACGAGAACCAGTTTTCTGTGAGGAAAAATGGAGTTAGATATCATGAGTTAAACACAATTAAGTTTTTAAACGTGTTAGTTACACTCAACTGTCTGATCTTTAACCCTAAACAACTGCATGCAACCGCTGCAAATGCATTTTGAATTAAACACACAACAGCTACCGCTGTGTGGAAGTATTACCGATTGAGCACCAATTTTTAGAGCACCTAGGCCTGAGCCCCAAGGTATTCTCATGCCTTTGGTTGAATTTTTAGAGTGGGTACCGAAAGTCTTTGAGCACAAAGCTTTTTAGAGCACCAAACGGGAATACTACGTTGTGTGTTACTTAGCTAGCTTAGTTATTAATTCTGTACGAATTTAACACGATTTGTAGGAGATGTTGGTCTTATGATCCATCCTATCGTACAATTGGAGTGAGGAAAGAGGTACACTCGATCTGTGTCTTTAATATCCTCTGCGTTGATGGCTAGCATGTGCTGAGATTGGAACAGAAATAAAGTCCACAAAAAAAAAAATCTCCTTTTAAAATTTCTAGCCTATTCTCACAGTTGGTCCCAAAAATACATGCCTTATCTACTATTTTAGAAAACGCTTCCGAAACCTCAAGATCTGTTCCATTTAACTTATTTGGCAGATAATTTCTCCTTTTTTAACCGAAGAAAAAACGGAGGAGGTTACTCAATTCTTTTTTTTTATGTATGACCACGCGTACGTTTTTCCAGAGTAGTCCGATTTTTATAATTTTTATTGGAAAGGGTATACCCTGAAGTTGGTCCCATATAAATTTTGAAGAAAAATTCCAACCCTAAGGGTAAGAAAACAGGAGATGATTGATTGTTTACTCACAGATTTTAATACTGAGTTGTGTATTACAAAAAGTTTTCAAAAATGAACGGTGAACGGTGGTGTTTCCTCGACCTGTCCAAGGCCTTTGACCTGGTATCGTATGATGTGTTGTGGCAAAAACTTATGGACATTAACATGCCACATGAACTTGTTAACATCTTCAAGTATTGGTACGAACACCAGGTTAACAATGTCAGATGGGCGGGCACATTATCGGAGCCTTACCGGCTTGAATGTGGGGTGAGACAAGGTGGGTTAACTTCACCCACACTTTTCAATCTCTACATGAATGCACTCATCGTCGCGCTCAGTAGTCAGCATGTTGTCTGCCATGTTGATGATGTATGTGTTAACAATCTGAGTTATGCTGATGATATGGTGGTGCTGAGTGCGTCGGTTTGTGGATTACGCAAGCTATTGAAAATCTGTGAGGAGTACGCGGGCAGCCATGGTCTTATGTATAATGTCGCAAAAAGCCAATTCATGGAATTTCAGGGAGGCGCCAAATGCCCACAACAACTACCCCCTATTCGATTGAATGGTGTACCGTTAGAGAGAGTGAGCGAATTTAAATACTTGGGGCACTGGGTAACAGCCGATCTGAAAGACCATGCCGACATTGAGTGGGAGCGGAGGACACTGTCTAAGAGAGCAAATATGATAGCCCGTAGGTTTGCACGTTGTTCAAATCAGGTGAAAATCACAGTTTTCAAAGCTTTTTGCACCTCCCTATACACGTGCAGCCTATGGGCATCTTACTCACAATCTGCTTACAGTGCCCTTCGTGTCCAATACAACAACGCGTTCAGGGCAGTGTTGGGGCTGCCCCGCTACTGCAGCGCCTCGGGCATGTTTGCGGAAGCGCGCACCGACTGTTTTCACGCCACCATGCGCAAGCGGTGCGCGTCCTTAGTGCGCAGGGTGCAGGCCAGCTCCAACACTGTCCTGGCAATAATCACTGGGCGATTTGACTGCCCTTATATAAGCCAGTGCTGTAACAGACATGTGTAGCCCTTAATTATTATTATTTTAATTTTTGTTTTATTTTATTTGTTTGACACTATATTATGACTAGATTTTTATTATTATATATATATTTTTTGTGTTTAACAACTGACCGTTCAATCTGACATTTTATTGAAAATCCGATTTTGTTACATGATGTTTTATTTCAATTCTGTGGTTTTATTTTTTACTCTCTTAATGAAATTTTGTTCTTTTCTGTTGCAGTATGGTAAAAATTTATCTTATTTAAATTTTAATTTGAAATATGGGTTACTTGCCTGAAATAAATGAATTTTATTTTTATTTATTTATAACCACAAAAAATGTGTAAAATAAAAACTTTTTAATAAAAAAAAAAAAACCGCCGAAAAACCGAAAAGTAAAAAATCATAAACCTGCTTTGTCCAACCCCAATAACTAAGTTCGGAAGGCGGTGACATATAATTAAATACATATCTAAAGTCACCGACTTGATCGTGCGGTCCATGGCCCTATACGGGGCGCCGGTGTGGGCGCCTACATTGAGGCGCCAACCAGCTCGCCGGTTGAGGGCGTCCCATAGGGTCATGGCGATCAGGATGATCCGGGGATATCGCACGATCTCCGGCGAGGCGGCGGGCCTCCTTGCCGGATTACCGCCATGGGATCTGGAGGCAAAGGTTCTCGCGCAAATATGGGAGTGGCGCGAGGAGGCCAAACGCCGGGGCGTAAGTCCGCTGCCGCAGAAAATCGCGGCACAGTGGACAGAGCTCCGGCGGGATCTCATGGTGACATGGAGAGAGCGATTGTCGCAACCCAGTGCTGGGCACGCCACGATTGCGGCGGTAAGTCCCCTCTTTGAGGAGTGGTTTGAGAGGTGGCATGGCGTCCTCACCTTCCGCCTGACGCAGGTCCTCACTGGACACGGTTGTTTCGGGAGGTTCCTGTTTCGGATAGGGCGGGAGGAAACGCCCGGTTGTTTCCACTGCGAAGATCGCCCTGAGGACACGGTGGAGCACACGGTGGCTGTCTACCCTGCTTGGGCGGAGCACCGCCGTGTCCTCGTGGAGGCGACCGGCGGCGGCGATCTCTCGCGTCCGGCTCTGGTCCAGGCCATGGTACGGAGCGAGAGGGCATGGGGAGCCGTCACCTCCTTCAGCGAAGCAGTGATGCTCGCGAAGAGGGAGGCGGCGCACGTGAGGGAGAGGCAGCATATGCGCCCTCGCGACCCTAGCCGCCGCAGGATACGGAGACGCTCTGGGCGTCGGGAATCCCAGGCCGATTTCCGGCCACCGTAGGCATGGGCTTGCGGACGGCGAGTAATGGGTAGCTCGCTGTCCGGTAAGGACCAAGCCCAAGTCGACGGCGCGTTGTGTTCCACGCGAGCCTCATAGAGATGTCAGCACAAAAATTGATGGGGCCCGCAAGGGCCGATGCCTGCCAGGGGTGCGGGTTTGTTCGAAAGAGACACCACAGCCCCTGGCTTAAGGGCTACTGAAGGAACACGGTTGGGTTTTAGTCAGTAAAAGTCTGACACGCCCTCCTGCTTCACCCAGAGCGGGAGAAGTTATTTGATGATTTCCCACCCAAAAAAAAAAAAAAAAAAAATGTCACCGACTTTTGAACTTTGTTATTGGAATTATTAAAAAGTTTTTTATCCGGTAAAATAGTCACTTAAGATTTTATTACGCTGTCGCACTAAGCATAAACCAACGTGATAAAGTAAAATGGTTTTTATTGAGAAAACAGACATATTTTTACGAAATAAATATTTCACTATACTATAATATTTAACAACAAATACGAAAACTAATGCAATTTGATAGCAAACAAGGAACTATGAAAACGGGCATTGGTAGGTACATACCAATGCCCGTTTTCGTCGTATCGTGTCGTATCTAAATAACCAAATTGGTATTAAAATGTTCTCTTAGGCAGAAGAGGTAAGAGATAAAAATAGGCCTAAAAAAAGTAAAAGTGTAGGAAATATGCGAAATTTGTACTAGCTTCTAGGTTCCACTTGATTCATCATCTACAGTTTTCTCCTAACTATGTTGAACTCGGCTACCAGTCCAGCTAGCTGCACACTGCCTGATTTTACATGGTCCAGTATTTTACATGGAGCGACTGACTTACTAGACTCCAAAACCCACTTATTGGGTAACACGATACCTCTTGGTAAGGATTCTTATCAGACTTTCGGGCTTCTGATTTCCCTTAAAAATTGTCAAAAATCTATAAATGACAGCTGGGACCAATGGCTTGACGTGCTTTCTGAACAGGAGGTATTATATGTCCGAACTTTATGTTCTTTCTATTTACCCTACAGGATATAATTGTAAGTCTTATCTCAAAAATACTTACTGGATTCTTGTTTTCCTAAATACAAACTGTCAGCAAAGACGAGCACTTTTCCGATATCAATCGTGTACTTGAGTTTATCACTTTTACTCTTGATGTAAAGTTCACCATCTCGCCTTTGGATGTAGAAATCGAAATTCAATTTAAGACGTAGTTTTTCTGGAACAAAAATTTTAAATAATGCAACTTACAATAAAAACGTAGTCACCAATATCATTCTATGATCACAATTATATAGAAACAGAAATATTTTCCTCTAGCAAGAATATATTATAATATCGGAAATCTTTAGTGAAAGCGGTTTAGACGCCAACCAATATAAAAATCTTAATGATCGAATGTAAGACATTTACGCCAAATATTGTAAATAACATTGGTCATTATTGATTGAGAATAAAATGTAAGTAACATTTGCTATTGACACGGTGGTAATAGGCTCGCCGCCTATCACATGGGACTGGTAAAATATAGGTGTACACCATAAACCGGTTCGACAAGAGGTGTATCTTCAGGAAACACAGGTGTGTTTGTGGTTTCGATTTTTGTTTTACCTATTTTGACTTTTCCATTTCCATCGCCAGACAACGTCTCACCACCAAGTAAAGTTTTGATAAGAGGATTGTCGGAGAAAACTTTGTAGCGACCTTTGACTGAAAAGTCACAGACGAGCTCGATATATGCACGTTCGTCATCAATGTTAGTCCTAAAAAGATAGATCATGGTTAAGAGCGGCCAAAGAGAAATGTAAGAGTTTAAAGCAGAAATTAGAAACATGTTCAGTAAAGGGCCCAGTGTGACCTGGTAGATGTCATAAGTCTTCGAATCTTTTGATCTAAGACGTGCCGGTTTCCTTCAACGTTTTGAGAGCAGCGGTGATGAAAAAATTTACACAAAGTAAAACGCCTGTCAAGATTCGAACCTACGATCTACAACCCGTAAGTCGCGGCTGATTCCAATGGGTCACCACTGTTATTAATGATGATGTGTTGATTTTTAAATTAATTTAAATATAGGGGAATCGCCAGGGTAGCACGCAAAATTTAAATTTTCTTATTTTTTTTTTTTAAATTTGCTATTTTCATATCAGTGTCAGTGATAAACAAGGTGTTACAGAATATACGCAAAACTGACATAATGTAGGGGGCTGATAGCTTGGGTAAATACCTACCAAAAAACGTAATATATGTTCTGCAAAATGTAACGTATGTCCTAGAACCAAAAATTCGAAGACATGTGACATCTACCAACCCGCACTGGGCCCGCGTGGTAGATTACGGCCTACTCCCTCTCATGGAGAGGAGGCCTGTGTCCCAGCAGTGGGAACGTTTATAGGCTGAGTATGTAAAATGTAACAGATTTACAGTCATACAAAATCTTTTTCCCAAAAAAATCCTTTTCTAGTATTTCTCTTTATCTTTTTTGTTTCAAGGAATACTACTATTTGTTTAAATTTACTAAACAATTTTCTTATCGCTTAAATCACGTAAATCCGTAACACTTTGCGGAACATAATTATATTATGTTTTTACTTATAGATGTCATGAGTCTCTTTTATACTGTATAGTATAAAAGAGACTCATGACATCTATAAGTTATATAGAATGAGAAGGAAAAAGTTGAAAAGAATAAGTAAACAGTTTAAACCTGCTTAATACTCACTCAAACCTAGTAACAATGCAATCTTTACCGCCTTTAGCGGTTCCTTCATACACAGTAAAATCAAGTATATTCAAGACAGACATGGATACATTTTTCACTGTAATTGGATCGATTTGTGGGATCCCCAACTCTGGAACGCCCGTCTTGGCGATGTCTCTAATAATGGATTGGAGGAGGTCTTTCTCACAAGCACCATCGTTGATTTTACATTTTCCCAAAGTGTCGACTGTAAAAAATATTGAAAATAGTATAGGATTGTGTGGAAAAGGGCCCCGCAGCGGGACAATATAGTATTATGCTAGTTAGATTAGACTAGACTAGAGTACACACGCATAATGAGGAATTAGTGAAATTCATCATCATTTATGTCTTTTCCGAAGTATATCAGGGTTGGCTTCCAGAATAACGGAATGCAGTTGGAATATCAGTAAACATTTAAAAGCATATCAACTGAAATTATTTGCTAGAAATATTTAAGTACCATATTTTTTTTGAAATTTATTAAGAGTTAGCTTTTACCAGCGGCTTCGCCCGCACGGAACTTTCATCCCTAATTTAACTCCCTTAGGGGTTGAATTTCGAAAAATCCTTCCTTACTCCTTGTCTAAATTATAAAGGGAACCTCTGCAAAATAACAGCTTTCTAGGTCCTGAGGGTTTGGGCTGGGCGTTGATGAGTCAGTCAGTCAGTAAGGGTTTTTATTTTTATTTATATACAAATAAAAAGAAAAGTCCTGACTGAAATCTATAGATTTGAAATTGCTGGAAATGCGAAAATATCAACACTGTTTTTGCTTACCAGAAAGAAGATATATCTTAGACAAGGTAGTACACAAACATGATTCGATTTTCATGTAAAAAAATTAAAAAATAAAAGAATTTTTAAAGTAACTTACCAAAAGCTGATTCACCAAACACAAAAACTGTGCACACTAGAAACAGAGATATTTTCATAAACATGGTTCCTTCTCCAAATACTACCACAGATATGGTTAGAACTCGCAGATGTTATTATATATATCGTCCACAAAATAAGCGCAAACACGGACAATGGTATAAAATAGAAAAAAACATTCCCAAGGTCAATGTTCAGTAGTTCTTAACATAAGACATTAATGAAGTTTAATTGAGTGGTCTTGATGACGATGGACATGAAGTAATAACAGGCATTATTCATACAAACAAAAATAAAAACGTCAATTTATCATAATATTTAACAATGTATACCTATTAAGACCTAAATAGACATAAATATGACAGTGTTAAAAATGCCTGGTATGCCTGTATGACTTAATTTCAACTTCACATCACTGTTAACACATCTGGGCACGCCATGATCGCGGCGATAAGTACCCTCTTTGAGTAGTAGTTTGAGAGGCGCCACGGCGTCCTCACCTTTTGCCTAGCGCAGGTCCTCACCGGACACACGTGTGTCACAAGGTTCCTATTTCGGATAAGGCGGGACGAAACGCCAGGGTGTTTCCATTGCGTGGATCGCCCTGAGGACACGGTGGAACATACGGTCGAGGTCTGCCCAGCTTCGGCGAAGCACCGCCGTGTCCTTGTGGAAGCGATCGGCGGCGGCGATCTCTCGCGTCCGGCTCTGGTTCAGGCCATGGTTCGAAGCGAGAGTGCATGGGTAGCCGTCACCTCCTTCTGCGAAGCAGTAATGCTCACGAAGAGGGAAGCAGCGCACGTGAGGGAGAGGCAATATATGCGCCCTCATGGCCCTAGCCTCCGCAGGCGATGACCTGGGCGTCGGGAATCTCAGGCTGATTCCCGGCCACCGTAGGCGCGGGCTTGCGGACGGCGAGTAATGGGTAGCTCGCTGTCCGGTAAGGACCTCAAGCCCGGGTCGATGGCGCGTTGTGTTCCACGCGCGCTTTAAAGAGATGTCAGAACCAACTGAAGGTAAGGGCCGATGCCTGCCAGGGGTGCGGGTTGTTCCACCCAGAGCGGGAGAAGTTATTTGATGATTTTCCAATATCAAAATAAAATATTTGTAACACATTCTCTACGAAAATCTTCCTTCATCATTCCTTACAAATGATAAGAGTGAGCTTTATCTACTAGCACCACATAAAGCGCACTTTTATTCTTTCTAACGTGACGGTATGATCGTTGACGTTCACGGCATCACGATACCACAAGGAAGTTTAATGTACGGAAACATATGAAGACGCTTTTAAATTTTCGTCCATAATATTGTTATACGTGCATGTATATCCAAACATTTTGTGGTGTTGAAAAGATGAAAGTTTTATTACAGATACTCAATATTAATAAACGTTCATCAGAAAGACACAATTTTGATTCGTCCCCTACCCAAAACTAAACCGTTGAAGGCACAGAAAACATGTACAATGCACTTTTTCATGAATAATCAGCCAGTGATCCAAACATTCTTGATGTAGAACTAAATAAACAAAAGTGTGAAACTCTCTGCCAGCGTCTAGTATAATCTACCTTCAAAGCAAGAGTAATCTGACATCTGAAAACGCTCGTTCCATCGTGAGTTCATCCATCGCTATCCATCAGGTAAGATCGAGATCAAGAGCAGACACATTCGGCAATAGAATTAATAGAAGATTGTGCGTATAAAAAGCTTTAAAAAAAAATTTTTACCTACTAACTGAACTCGAACTATTATTTAAATATTTTCTTTAGAAAAAACCTTTTTCCAAAAAAAAACCCACCGACTTCCGGAAAAAACACTACAAAGTGAAAAGTATCTAACTTTAATTTCGGAAGTCGGAGACTGGATATGTATTTTAATTTTTGTCACCGCCTTCCGAAATTAACGTTACTTTTCACTTTGTAGTGTTTTTTCGGAAGTCGCTTGTTTTTTTTTTTCACTTTTAAGTTATAGTATCTACCCCACATCAATTCTAAATTTCATCATCTTTGGGGTCAAAACAATGCATATATGTATATACGATCGCGGCAATCGCAGTTGATTTGCTGTCATTTTTTGTCAGAGTTCAGTTGTCTGTCTCCGAAACGCATCATCAGATCTATATGAAATTTAAAAGGGACCACACGAGAAGTAGGTACCAGCTTTCAAATAAAACAAGAATCATCAAAATCTGTTAACCCAGACGAAAGTTCAGAACAAACTTAAAAAAACAGTGAATTAAGAATTTTTGAAGTCGGTAAAAAAGTACAGTCCTTGTCCACGCCCAAAGGACCGCGCTTAAATAAAGAAAATTTACCTAATTCTTCTGGTGATTCATCCGATTCGGTGCGAATAAGTGTGGGTTTCAAACAATTTCATACAAGTCATTCTAGCAGTTCCGTGTGGTGCCGGACGTAAAAGAATAGCACCATCCCATTTCTTCACGGTGTCGTAGAAGCTAATAGAGAATGAGCAGCAGCGTTCTGTATGCATTTTACCACCTTACTGCGATCGCCAACCCACCTGCTAAGCGTGGCGATTACGGCAAGCCCCCACTCAAATTGGGGGAGGCCTATATCCAGCAGTGGACGTCTTTAGGCTGAAATGATGATGATGATGAATTGTAACATTAGATTCTTTCGAATCCGTCGCTTCCTTCGGCTGTGTTAAGTGTGGTTAACTTTAATAACTGTTGATCATAATTTTTTTACGAAAATATCCTCAACTGTTTAATTATTCTGCTAAAGTTAAAAGAATTAAAAAAAATCGATCTGGACAAAATTAAGGCCAAGACCTTTTACCGTGTAGTTACCTATACTAATATTATAAAGAGGTTAAGTTTGTGAGTTTGTGAGGTTTGTGAGTGTCCTAGGCTATATTACTATATAGCCGATTACCCGAAAAACTAAAAGACTTTTTCGTGGTAATCGTATTTGCAAAGTAAGTCGGAGAAAAAACGGTCGAACGAAAACGTTTCTGCCTTAGAGATACCGCAGCCCCTGGCATACAGGCTACTGAACACGGGTGGGTTTTAGTCAGTAAAAGTCTGACACGCTCTTCTGCTCCACTCAGAGCGGGAGAAGTTATTTGATGATTTCCCACCCAAAAAAAAAAAAGAAGAACGCTGCCTTAAAGGTGAGAGATATATGATTACCTACGCCTACAAAAAAGTCAGCGATATCATAATTATGTCTAACTTTTTTTATTTAAGCCACAAAAAGTAGTATTACAAAATTTTAAAAAATTAATAAATTTTTAGGTCATGTTTATTGGTCATATCATCAACAGTTATAATTTTTTATCAAAATAAATAGTTTTCGTCTCATGTGTTTAAAACAAAAACACTTTTCCCTTTTACTGCATACAATTTAGACGAATGGTTAAAGACATATATTACGACATAGTATGGAACCGCGACTGTGTCGTAATCTATTGAGTGATATAAAAATGTGTACGCCCAACTTCATTTCTGATTTTATCTTGACCCGTGCCCACTTGCACGGGTCAGGATAAAATCAGAAACGAAGTTACCTACCTGGACAAGAACCGGAGTTACTGACAATGCCGAGTAAGAAAGCTGCAGTGACAGTGGGGAGGCCATATTTCTTGAAGGACTGATGGTCGGGAGCAGACGGGTCCTGGAGTGAAGACCATTTGTCGGCAAGCGTAGTGTGGGACCTTAAAGGTGACAGGGTCCTGCACAGGACAGTTATAGGCTGAGTTGATAAGGCAATGTTCAGGGTATTAGATCGTACCAATATATGTCAGTGCTAGATTTGTAGGGCTTAATATGTACGTATACTTAATATTCAGTACATACAAATTCTTTTTTCTCGCTTGGCAGGCGGGTAAAATGCATAGAGAACGCTGCTGTCCATTCTCTAGTAAGTAATTTAGTCGCCTCCGTGGGTGTCGTACACCCACGGGAAGAGATAGGATTATGCTAATCTTAACGTTCAGCACCACACGGAACTTACGTCTGGCTCCACACGCTATTGCTATTTATATCTGGGATCACCAGTTAGTTTCAATGCACGGGCATTTTGTTTATATGACCGTTGTGGTCGGTTTGCCAGACGATTACTAGTATTATTGTTTTTATTAAGTAATAAAGAAAATATTATATCATACAAATAACAAAGTAAGTAAATAATTTTAAAGTAAAAAAAATATAAAATTTACTTTGAATGATCTGTCTGAAGTAACGAGTGTTGACGGATGGCAGAAAAGACAAAGCGTGGGCTACATTAAATTAGGTACTTACCCATTTTATTTATGTGACTTTAGATTGAGTTATAGTTATAAATAGTGTTTGTTTATGTAACAGTATAGTATAGGATTTGATTTATTGAAATTTGAACAACGTCTGGCGGGGTCAGTTTGTTCCCAATAAAATCATTTCATATATGTAGGCGGCCTAAGTGTCTTTTTTATACTTATTTATACTAGTGGTCGCTCAGTAGTCGAAATTTGACCGAAATATACATATATATATATATTTACTTTTTATTTGAACCAATGCTTATGTTTGATCTACAAAAATAGGTATTAGCTTTCGACACTCTTCTTTATCAACTTTCATTGTGCAAAATTTCGTACTCCTCTGTCTACATAATGTTAGTAAAAAGGGGTACAAAGTTTTTGCTTCGCGTATGAAGATATATTAAACAGAAAGTCAGTTATTTAATTTGTGTACGATAGGAATCGACCGCACGTTGCGGTGGTTTTGCATTATCCGGTTTTTCAGATTTCAATGATACCTTAACATAATGAAGTATCAGCTTCCAGCAATAACTTTTCTCCAGCAATTCAAGCAGGAAATCAGTTATTTGACTTGACGGCGCAGTGGCGCAGCAAAGTGGCCCCGTCAAGTTTTGTTGAGAAACGACTGGAATCAACTAGGTAGTCAGGCGGATTTTTTATTTTTTTGGTTGTGAAATCATCAAATGACTTCTCCCGCTCTGGGTGGAGCAGGAGGGCGTGTCAGACTTTTACTGACTAAAACCCACTCGTGTTCCTTCAGTTGCCCGTGTGCCAGTGGCGACGGTATCTCTTTCGAACAACCCGCACCCCTGGCAGACATCTCCTTGCGGACCCCTTAGTCATTCTGCGACGGGTCAGCACAGTGGCCCCACCACCTACCTCATTTTGGCCGCAGAGGATAGGGAGAGCGGCCAACGCTATACCGACACTCGTCTTCCCCTGCGGCCCCAACGCGTCCACCATCAAACGGTGGCGGCCCCGTCCAGGCCACGGAAGGGAAGACCGCTACTCAAAAGTACCGGCACTCCTCCTCCACCGCAGCCTGTAACCCTCAGCTGCGATACCTCCCATTCGACATCGCGGCCCACCTCAGTTGCGGTGCACCCCACCGCAACCTACTTGTTTTGGCCGCTACGTTATCGGCTTTGAGGCAAAAGCCCTGATGAGCGGCCCCACCTTGGGTTCCTCTTCGCTTCACCGTGGCTGGGACACCACGGCTACTGAGCCCCCCAGCAACGACAACGCGGGAACCCACTCGGGGGGACTATCCAGTCGGATAAGAGTAACACTGGCTAGTGACTCACGCAGGTGTGTATATGCACCGTAAGACTGTGAACACCGTTAGTTTATAGACCGAGATTATAAACTGTCGATAAATTGTGAACTGTCTTATGCATACCTTGCGCTATTATTAAATAATCAAGTACCTGCCACTAAATTGGAAGTAACGCTCGCCGGCCGCTTCCGCGGCATAACTTGCTTCGCTCTCTCGTATCGCGCGTGGTTGGTCGCAGTTCTAACTAAACCTAACATATTCGGTCGATAAGCAGTATGGTGCAGTAATGCAGGTCACAATTTATCGACAGCTAAATTCTCGCGAGATAGATTATAAACTAACGGTGTTCACAATCTTACGGTGACGAATACACACGAGCGATTCGTGTCAAGGGCAGAGATAACTGCAGCCGGGTATCAAACCCGTCTGCTGCGCCCGCACTCGAAAATATGTCACTCGTGTATTTGAGTAGTATAAGCATAGCATAGTCAGTCTATAAGGTTACCATTGCTAGAAAACAGGCCTCTTCTCTTCGCTAAAGTGCTAGGGCTGAAGTAGACCACTGTTAGTGTATTTTTTCCAGCTCGACCCACTGTCTTCAATGGAGCTGGATGCTAATGGATAAAGCGCTACAATTTTTGCCCTGGCACACATTGATATTGGTTCTATATAATACCCTGAACATTTCCTCATCAACTCAACCTATGGCAGTCCTGTGTCGGATATAGGCCTCTCCTAGACTGCGCCATAATACCCTGTCCTCCGCCTTCCACATCCACTCTGATCCAGTAATCTTTTAAAGTCGTCGGTAAATCTAGCTGATCGGCGTTCCACACTACGCTTGCCGAAACGCAGGCTTCACTCCAAGGCTCGTCTGCTCCTCCCGTCCATCGGTCATTTGAGAAACATGGCCAGCTTACTGCCACTTCAACTTACTTCTTCTGCATAATACTTTTCTTACTCCGGTTCTTTTCCAGATATATTCATTTAAACGACACGGTAAAAATTAAATTGTCTTAGTTTTGTCTTAATTCTAGTCAAAACCAATTTTGTTTTAATGTTCTAGTGATTCTTCCAATGCAAACAGAACAATCATGTAGTTGAGGATGTTTTTGTGAAAATATGATCAACAGTTATTCAAAGAAAATATAATTGTTCGCATTCAGTTAGTAGGTAAAGTCAATATTTTAAAGGCTTTTTATGTGTACAACATTTTTTTTTTTTTTTACAGAACTGTCCTGTTCTTAAACCGATCTTGGTTGATAATAAGGGATGGATGAGTTTTACGATGGAACGAGCATGCCCCGAAGATGCCTGTTCACTGTTACTTTGAAATCTGATGGGTTCAAATTTCAAATTTATTTATCATAGTAAGTAATCAGATGACCCCCAAACTAGGAATTTGCAGAGGAATTTCCTAGTGATTATTGCATAACTATTGCATATTTATTGGTTCCGTGTGGTACCGGACGTAAAAAGAATAGCACCATCCCATTTCTTCCTATGGGTGTCGTAGAAGGCGACTAAGGGACTTACGAGAGAATGAGCAGCAGCATTCTCTATCCATTTTACCACAATACTGCGATCGCCAACCCGCTTGCCAAGCGGGGAGATTATGGCAAAACCCCCCAAAAATGACAAGCAGCCTTTCAAAATGGCCCCTAGTACCCGACGGCCCGCCTACCCTTGGCTATGGTAGCAGCCAAGGTTGCGGTGAGGCAAGGGGTGCTAAGAATCTCCGGAAGAGATTCCTGGGGAGGCCTATGTCCAGCAGTGGACGTCTTTTGGCTGAAATGATGATTGCTAAACAGAAGAGCTGAGACTAAGCAATCAATCAAAAGTTATTTATTTAAACTATGCTGAGAGTCAGCACTTTTTGAACGTCTGAATTACATAAGACAGTCCCCAGTATTTTATAAGGTGGGCAGAAGAAGTGACGCAACAAAAAAATAAATTAAACTAAACATAGTTAAAATAAAACACTTAAATATACATTTATATTTAAATATACATTTAAATTACATTTATATATATAAATATATTTAAATATACATTTATAATATACATTTATATTTTAACTATGAATCGCTCGTGTGTATTCGTCACCGTAAGATTGTGAAAACCGTTAGTTTATAATCTATCTCGCGAGATTTTAGCCATCGATAAATTCTGACCTGCATTACTGCACCATACTGCTTATCGACCGAATATGTTAGGTTTAGTTAGAACTGCGACCAACCACGCGCGATACGAGAGAGCGAAGCAAGTTATGCCGCGGAAGCGGCCGGCGAGCGTTACTTCCAATTTAGTGGCAGGTACTTGATTACAGAAAAGCTGAGACTAAGCAATCAATCAAAAGTCATTTATTTAAACTATGCTGAGACTCAGCACTTTTTGAACGTCTGAATTACATAAGACAGTCCCCAGTATTTTATAAGGTGGGGAGAAGAAGTGACGCAACAAGAAAATAAATTAAACTAAACATAGTTAAAATAAAACACTTAAATATAAATTTATATTAAGCGTGAGATCAAACAAGGCAAAATAAAATCAACAATGTATGAGTTTAATTAAATAACAAAATAGTAATAATATCGAAACAAAATACTTAACATACCTAAGGTTGAAAACGTTTTTTCATCAGTAGCGATATAGTAGTTGTAATAAAATCTGTTTGGCTGTAGGTACTGTTTGGATCGGGGTTATACGGGTAATATCTATGTGTTAGGGAACACAGACGCTGACAGAGAGTTCCACGCTTTTCCAAAAATGTCAACGGAGCAGGTTGCAGAATCATGTTGTACTCGTTGTATGTAGGTATTATGTCAGCCATACAATGACCATATTATGCTAATATGTAGGTACTCGTATATCTAAAAACTGCTCAACATATTATGTTTTTCTGACTAAAAATGATAAAAATAAACATAGGACTTATGTAGCCAACATAGTGTTCCATATAGGACACAGTAGCTCTGTATGTAATTATGATGAGTATCATGACCATTGTTTGAAATATCTCTTACGTCATACAATCATCAAATTCATCATTAATTCATCCCCCCCGAGTGGGTTCCCGCATTGTCGTTGCGGGGGGGCTTAGTAACCGTGGTCTCCCATCCACGGTGAAGCCAAGAGGAACCCAACGGTGGGGCCGCTCGTCGGGGCTTTTGCCTTCAAGCCATTGACGTGGCGGCCGAGGGGTGGGTTGCGGTGAGGTGCACCGCAGCTGAGGTGGGCCGCGGTGTCGGATGGGAGGCGTCGCGGCTGAGGGTTACAGGCTGCGGTAGAGGAGGAGTGCCGGTGCTTCTGAGCAGCGCTCTTCCCTTCCGTGGCCTGGACGGGGCCGCCACCGTTTGGTGGCGGACGCGGTGGGGCCGCAGGGGAGGAGGAGTGTCGGTATGGCGTCGGCCGCTCTCCCTATCCTCTGCGGCCGAAGGGTGGTAGACGGGACGGCGTGTTGTGTTCCTCACGCGCGCCGTCATGGATGTCGGCAACCACTGGTGGGGTCCGCAAGGGCCGATGCCTGCCAGGGGTGCGGGTTTGTTCGAAAGAGATACCACGGCCCCTGGCATACGGGCTACTGAGGGAACACGGGTGGGTTTTAGTCAGTAAAAGTCTGACACGCCCTCCTGCTCTACTCAGCAGGAGAAGTCATTTGATGATTTCCCACCCAAAAAAAAAAAAAAAAAAAAAAAAAAAAAAAAAAAAAAAAAAAAAAAAAAAAAAAAAAACATTAATTCATACCTTTTTTTTCATTTATGCGTTTTGTTAAGGCTGAATTTATTATTTTTCGAAAATAATGTGTTGTTAACTGACCGAAGTCTAAGCAACTACCTACGTCAAAAATAAATTAACGAGATAAACTTCTTAAAAAAAATATGTATGATACTTAATGACAAACAATAGAGCTAATTAAATTAAAATTCTTCAAGACACCAAAAAACTGGTAAAAAATGACACGAAAGCCAAATTGTTGGTTGGTTGGTTAAAAACAATATCCCGAAATAGATCCTATATCTATTTCGGGATATTGTTATAAGTGATTATTACGTAATATTTAATAATAAAACTTATTAAATCAGCACGTTAAGCTGTTGATTCGTGGATCTTTCAAACAGTCTTACCGAGGGATATCGTGTTACCCAGTAACTGGGTTGTGGAGGTCAGATAGGCAGTCGCTCCATGTAAAAAACTAGTTTTTAGCTGCACCTGATTAGACTATATGCTGACCCCAAATTACTTGGGATAAGGCCAGGCAGATAAAATCTTATTAAATCTATAGAAATAAAAAGAACAGTCCTGACTGACTGACTGGCTCATCAACGCTCAGCCAAAACACTTCTACCTAGAAAGCTGAAATTTTGCATAGAGGTTCCCTTTATAATTTTCGCATGCACTGTGACCGCTGGTCAATTGTCGCCACACAGTGGGTGCCTGAGGATGGACGGCGCCGCCGAGGCCGGCCCAAGAAAAGGTGGCGTGACGACCTAGACGCGTATTGCAAGGGCTGGATCGAGGAGGCCCTGGAAAAGGATGCCTGGAAGGATTTGGGAGAGGCTTTTGCTCAGCAGTGGGACAGTGTAGGCTAAATGAAAAAAAAAAAATTAACCAACTATGTTTCCCATGAAGAAACTGGGCCCGCAGTGTAGAATATAGCCCACTCTCTCTCTCGAAGAGATGAGGCGGTGTCCTAGCAGCAGGGACATTTTAGGCTGACCATGCATAAGCTAGATCTTTTAAGACACGTCATTTTCCTCTCAATATTTTAGAACCAGATGGCATCATTATTTTCTAGCTGATGAACTCCAGAGCAGAAATGCTGAAAGAAACTCAGAACTTTTAAACTCTCACAAAACCTTTATTTGAACATGGTGATTTATCTGTCTTTCGTGTCCACTGTTCGTCTTATCAAGTCTTAAACAATTTTCACATCATGAACATAGGCCCCCAAACATCATTTCTAGAACAACAGGTCTTGAATCATCTCAGTTTCTACGTCTATTGCTAGACACATGGGTCTATCAAGCATCACCACAACGACGGATCCTGCTCAGACGCATCCAGCAGTTTTCTACTATCTTCATCCGGACATATACTACTTTGTGGAGGCTCACTGCCAGAAAATCCAGAGCAGAAATGCCGAAAGAAACTCAGAACTTTTAAACTCTCACAAAACCTTTATTTGAACATGGTGATTTATCTGTCTTTCGTGTCCACTGTTCGTCTTATCAAGTCTTAAACAATTGTCACATCATGGACTTAAACCCATCATTTGTAGAACAACAGGTCTTGCATCATCTCAGTTTCTACGTCTATTGCTAGACACATGGGTCTATCAAGCATCACCACAACGACGGATCCTGCTCAGACGCATCAAGCAGTTTTCTACTATCTTCATCCGGACATATACTACTTTGTGGAGGCTCACTGCCAGAAAATGGAATCCACTCAAGAATTTTTGGCCCCATTACATTCCACTAGTTATGTAACTATTGCTGCTATTGCAACTCTTCGGGCTTTATCGATAACCTCTATCTAGAATTTTTCTCCTTTTATATCCTTAGTTTCTGAGTCACCAAGACCCGGACATAAATGACACATCTTTAAAATAATTATGTATTTACTTACCTACATCATTTTAATTACAATAACAAAGCATCATATTTTTATCACAAAGGTTAATTAAATTTTTACAAATCTTAAAAGTGATGAATAAATCTAATATTTTAGTTAGATACTTCCTAGCAAAATCATTGTCTGAAACCGACTATGAATCATTGTGGTTCCACAGAGCTCAATGAAAAACCATTTGGAATTCCAACTCACATTTCCAATCTATTTTAATAGATTGTACAAAGATGGTTATTTTTTACTGATGATAATGAGACCAATTTTAGCTAGACCCTTGGATCCGGTTAGCTGTATTGTTCACGTTACACATTATGTTTTTCTTCCTAAAAATGACTGGTCATAAAATATTTTTTTATGTAAGACATAAAGGATTTAAACTTGGATAACAGTTTATGAGATTATTATTCACTACCGTGCCATTGACATTTTAAAGTACTTCTTCAATGTTCCAAAAACCAGGTTACACATAAAAGATTAATTTATGTGCTGTGTAGTTTTTTTTTATTTTTTTCAAAAAACATCATATTGCATTTACCATTCTAGAATAAATACAACAATGTTATGCGTCGTTATTTGGTGCAATCTTTTTAGCCAATATTAGGTGCCTTCCTAAGTAAACATTTACTATTGGATGTCACCATAATACCAATATTTCCTGGTCTTTTTATTATTAATACGCTTTTATTAGCTTCACCTATATGTTTGTTTGTAACCGACTCCTTTGGTCTCGATTTTGACCCACTTCAAACGGTATTTTTTTTTGTTGGAAAATCAACAAATAACTTCTCCCGCTCTGGGTGAAGCAGGAGGGCGTTTCAGACTTTTACTGACTAAAACCCACCCTTGTTCTCTCACTAGCCCGTATGCCTGGGGTGCGGTATCTCTTTCGAACAAACCCGCACCCCTGGCAGGCATCGGCCCTTGCGGGCCCCATCAGTTTGTGTTGACATCTCTTTGAGGCGCGCGTGGAACACAACGCGCCGTCGGCTTGTCGCCTGCGTCAGGCGGAAGGTGAGGACGCCATGCCGCCTCTCAAGCCACTCCTCAAAGAAGGGACTTACCGCCGCAATCGTGGCGTGCCCAACCCACGTCAAACGGTCAGATTTCATTAAAAAAAATTGATGTACTCGTGCCTATCTATTTTCCACGGAACCACTAGTTGCCATACTTTTAACTTCATATTATATTTCCATCCGCATTAAAGTATATAAATTGAGCATGTTGCCGTAAATCAACATTAGATCAGTACCTCACTGAGTAATACAGTAAACAGTAGCAAAATGTTTCAATTAAACATAATTTTATTAGCCAGTGCCATCTTCGCTTTCTGCGAACCTGCAGCAATTAGTGAGTATCAGTGTTATTTATCAAATAAAAAGTGTTTTTGATCGAAAGTTAAACTACGCTTGCCGAGGTCGGTCCGTGGATGGATGACCATTCTTTACATACCGAGACCTCTCCGTGCCTCAGAAAGCACGTTAAACCGTGGCCGTTGATCCTGGTAGTCATTTGTAGATCTTTGACAGTCGTTACGGGTCAGAAGACCAAAAACCTGCTAACTAGTCTTACCAAAGGGTATCGTGTTACTCAGTAACTGGGTTGTAGAGGTCAGAAAGACAGTTGGTCCATGTAAATTACTGGTACTCACCTACGTCCTGATAGACTGGAAGCCAACCTATCATAGTTGGGAAAAGGATAGGGATATTGATCTTAGAGAAAGCTGAAAAAATCTAAATCGAAAACATTGTTTTTTTTTTTTTTCAAGTGCTAAACTATTTTATCTTGCATCTTTTTAGAGTGAATTTTAAATCTCAAGCCTTTTAATAATTTTCCCATTCAAACTTCAATGCCCCATTGCACTCAAACGGGTCTCAAAATCTTGTCTAATTGCATTATGCAGTAGATTTAAAATTTATTTTGGATGCTGCAATGATTGTTAATTTTATTGTAAGCAAGTGAATGCTTAGCTTGTTTGTAATAACTGTGAAAACTATAAATTCATCAATTATATCTTTATTTCAGTTGATAAAGTTAACAAAAAATGTGCGTTTAGTGACGATGCTTGTATGCAAGATTTATACAAGAGCATGTTACAAGAAATATCAGATAATGGCATCCCAGACCTAGATGTACCAAAAGTAGATCCTTTAGTGTTAAAAGATACGGAGGTCGTTGCTTTTGGAATGATCAAAGCAACAATGAAAGAAGGAGAAGCTAAAGGTTTTAAGAAGTGCTACGCATCCAGTTTCAAGTAAGTTTTTATTTTTAAAGTTTTGTTACAAATTTAAAATAGGCAGTTATGAGGGCTGCCAACAGAAGTGAAAAGTTTGTCTTTTGATACAAAATGATTGACTAAATGACTAAAAACTATCACCTAATCAAGCCTTCGGCACCACCCCCCCGAGTGGGTTCCCGCATTGTCGTTGCGGGGGGCTTAGTAACCGTGGTCTCCCATCCACGGTGAAGCCAAGAGGAACCCAACGGTGGGGCCGCTCGTCAGGGCTTTTGCCTTCACGCCATTGACGTAGCGGCCAAAAAGTAGGTTGCGGTGAGGTGCACCGCAACTGAGGTGGGCCGCGATGTCGAATGGGAGGCATCGCGGCTGAGGGTTACAGGCTGCGGTAGAGGAGGAGTGCCGGTGCTTCTGAGCAGCGCTCTTCCCTTCCGTGGCCTGGACGGGGCCGCCACCGTTTGATGGCGGACGCGGTGGGGCCGCAGGGGAAGAGGAGTGTCGGTATAGCGTCAGCCGCTCTCCCTATCCCCTGCGGCCGAAAAGTGGTAGACGGGACGGCGCGTTGTGTTCCACACGCGCGCCGTCAAATATGTCAGCAACCACAGGTGGGGTCCGCAAGGGCCGATGCCTGCCAGGGGTGCGGGTTTGTTCGAAAGAGGTACCACAGCCCCTGGCATACAGGCTACTGAGGGAACACGGGTGGGTTTTAGTCAGTAAAAGTCTGACACGCCCTCCTGCTCTACTCAGCAGGAGAAGTCATTTGATGATTTCCCACCCAAAAAAAAAAAAAAAAAAAAAGCCTTCGGCACCAAAACAACACGTCACATAAGCATGTCGGTGACATGGTCACAGTATGTCGGGGTCGTGAACCCATAAGTTTTGCCCCTACCAAAAATCGACAAAAAAGTTTTCACTTAAAAAATATGCCTTTTTTCTAGAGTAACACTTTTTATGAAAGTCTCAATAATACATTAAGGAAGTGATCGTTTCAATCATCCAGTAGGTACCCATATCAAACGTTGATAACGATGGGAAACAATATCCATTTTTATTGCATTAAAAAAACCATTCTAATTTGTTATGTTTTACTCTAACGAATGTCTAAAATTCAACCCTTATTTCAGGACTGATTTAACTAATCAACGGACTGCGATAGACTTTGTATGCGATGTCTTCACCGTCGAAGGTACCTACAAGATCGAATCAACTCCGACCCTCTTGGCACTCATTGGAGGCATTGACATCCATGGTGAAGGAAACGCAGCAGTTGTTGCTGGTAAGCATTTAAACGTTCAATTGAAGATAGCAGCTATGTTGCAGATTCAACTTGCATGCCTTACAATTAAAATGCTTTTAATTAATTTATTCACCTCCATCGAGTAATCCTAAGACTCAGTGATATAACTACCTCGTTGGTACAATAGTCGAAAGCGTAACTGCTGAGCAAGAACTCTTGGGTTCGACTTCCAGATCGGGCAAAATGTTATTGGGTTTGTCTACCTAGAATTTTTCAATAGCAGCCTGGTGTCTGGATTCGTGGCTGTTTGATGGTAATAGGCCCTATAACATGGGCCTTAAATATAACTGGCGCTTTGTGCATGTACTATAGGTACACCGCTGCCCGACCCTTCGAGGAAACTATGTGTGATGTTATGTTTATAAATGTAATTCAAATAAATATGATATTAATATTCCTTTGTTTGCTGTTCATCTTACTATTATACTAAGAAAGGTTTCTCCAAAATGATAAAGCTACTTCTTAGAAGTAGTTAGAAACGACTCTAATTGTTTTTATCCATATCATCTATTCTATTCTAATTGTTTTTATCCATATCATCTATTCTATTCTAATTGTTTTTATCCAAATCATCTATTTATATCTATTTTTCAACCAATGTTTTCTTTTCCAGAAAAAGTTCATTTGACATTTGATTTTGCATTTGAAGTGAAGAAACTTGATGACGGTGAACTGCATATCCTGCTTGTACCTGAAGATTCTAACTTTGACTTCGAAGTTAAAGGAAAAACAACGTTCTCTGTTGACAATCTATTTATTGGAAAACAAGATATTAGTGAGTGTACCAACAGATTTCATACTAACTACGTTTTTATATCGACTAATTCCGCTATCCTTTACACGTTGAAAGCAAGACTGCCTGTTATCTCCTGTTAGCAGTAGTTCTTCAATTCTGTTTGTTACGTGGCAACAAACAGAATTAAGAACTACTGCTATAGCTAAAGAGTATTAATTTGCAAATTATATCACTTTGACCAGATAAATTAAAGATGGAACAACATTACAGTTGTCTTTATTGTTCAAGAAAATAACATTTATTTCAAATCAATTTACAAGTAATTCTTCCACAAGACACAAAATAAAAGAACTTTACCACCTAATACGGTCTCTCTGCTGTCCATTGTATGGACTTTCATATCTTTTTCCCCAATATCTTGTCTGGTCAGTCCGTTCTCAGTGAATCCAAGTTGTCACGCAAGCGGATCGCTGACGAAGTAAAGACCTTGTTTCATTCAGAAGATTCCTACACTCTTTTTTACTATTTACTACGTTTTATTGCACGATTGTTATTAACATTAAAATATCATCTTTCATTATTTCAGGCGCCGTGGTTGTTAACATCGCTAACGAAAACTGGGAGTTCATTACGAAGACTTTCGGCAAGCTGGTTGCTGATAGGGCTATGGAATTGTTCTTTGAGCATGCTCAAAAGTTCTTAAGCACAATTCCTGCTAAGGACTTGATCACTGATGATTTGTCTTCTTACGTTAAGAGTTAAAATGGAAAGTATTTTAAAGCCACGTTTATTGGAATCAATGCTTCAATACAGACGCGCAACATTGTTACAAGCAACATTTGATGTTCTTTTGTTTGCCATAAATATGGAACCAATACTACAACATTCCATGTGTTGCGCAACTTTGTTTCCCAATGACTACGCGGCATGAGTCAGTTCAGATAGGATTATAATCTGACTGTGACTTTTTATAATTAACTTTACATAATTTACTTGATTTACATAATTCTTTAAGTACAATGTGGTTATTAGAAGCTAGTGTACCAAAATTTTAGAAAACAAAAAGTTGTGAATTCCTTTTTAATTATGTTTCTTATTTGTTTTAATTCTCTGCTTTAGCCGAATTCTGTTAACTTTTAGGGTATTTACCTAGATTTTTTATGAATAAAAGTATTGTTTATGTTTAATGGTTGTTTGTTTTCTTAATCCTTTGAATTACAATACACCCTTCATAATTTTTAAGAGCAATTAAAGGTAATTGCATGCAGCTGAGATGAGAATGTTAAGAGGGATGTACGAGTATGTGGTGTTACACGAATGGATAGAATAAGAAATGAGTACAACAGAGGATGTCTGAAAGTGACACCGGTAACTGAAAAGTTGTGTAGAAATTGGTTGTCATGGTATGAGCATGTGATACGGAGGAATGAGGAAAGCTTTTAGTACAGAATATGAATGTTGATGACCAAAGAAACAATGGATGGCAGCAGCGAGGTGTCAATTTTTCCAAGAGTGAAGTCGAAGCGAAGATGGTTTTAACTTACTGACTTATAAATAAAGTGAAATACTGTTGTTTTAATATTAATATAGAAATATAAATAAATAAACACTTACAATAAAGTTCTCGCTGACGCATTTTTATATGTCTGTCACTATCATAAGCTACAGTACAGTGGCTTGCTCTTGTCCATATCAAGCGGTGCCAGGTGATCTAAAGTGACATTATTACGAGATCGCTGTTGTATGAATTTTTAATTCCCGATTATGTCGTTTTGGCGCCGGGTTAATTTCGTTTTTTTTTATTTTTGTTGTAATACAAAGCTAAAAAAAGTATTTTTGTTGTTTGAATGTTATGGTGAATGAAATGCTCGTAGTGTTACAATTTTTAGGCAATAGTAGACACTATTGACGTGCCATTTTTCAAAAGCATAGCACCGAAAGGAAACCGGTGAGAATCGTGTTGTATGGTGTTTTCGCCGCTGATGGATGGTTAAAAGATGAGTGAAGTATGGAAGAAAGGAAATGCTGCCCAGACCCCAAATAAATTTAAATAAGGGCAGGAGAATGACGATGCTGTTGGTTGGTTGGGTGTGGCTTAGGACTTTTAACGAACAATAAAATTATCTTTAAACTGTCAAGTGTCAAGCTTTTAGTCAAAATTACTTACCACATGGTCTTCACATGATCTGATCAAGATTATGTCTGGACTATAAAACAGACTGACTCTGAGCTTGTTTTGGCCTTTCTGCTCAAAGTAGTCAGGTAGGAAACGCCGACCTCATCTAGTTTAAAAAAATATGATGGACGTGTAAAAGTGTTTGTAAAAACCCACTTACAGAAATAAAATCATTTATCATAAGACAGTCTCCCAAAATGTCCGCCCTACACCACTTCCTCCCCCCGAGTCGGTTCCCGCATTGTCGTTGTGGGGGGGCTCAGTAGCCGCGGTCTCCTAGCCACGGTGAAGCGAAGAGGAACCCAAAGGTGGGGCCGCTCGTCAGGGCTTTTGCCTTCAAGCCGATAACGTAGCTGCCAAAAAGTAGGTTGCGCTGAGGTGCACCGCAACTGAGATGGGCCGCGATGTCGAATGGGAGGCATCGCGGCTGAGAGTTACCGGCTGCGGCAGACGAAGAGTGCCGGTGCTTCTGAGCAGCTCTCTTCCCTTCCGTGGCGTGGACGGGGCCGCCACCGTTTGATGGCGGACGCAGTGGGGCCGCAGGGGAAAAGGAGTGTCGGTATAGCGTTGGCCGCTCTCCCTATCCCTTGCGGCCGAAAAGTGGTAGGCGGGACGGCACGTTTTGTTCCACGCGCACCGTCAGAGATGTCAGCAACAGCTGGTGGGGTCCGCAAGGGCCGATGCCTGCCAGGGGTGCGGGTTGTTCGGAAGAGACACCGTCGCCCCTGGCACACAGGCAACTGAGGGAACACGGGTGGGTTTTAGTTAGTAAAAGTCTGACACGTCCTCCTGCTCCACCCGGAGCGGGAGAAGTCATTTGATGTTTCCCAAACTCCAAAAAAAAAAACACCACATCCTAGTGCTTTAGCTGGGAAGAAGAAGTGGCGCAACAAACTTCCCAGCAGCACAGCTGTCTGTTTAGTCGGATGGACTTGATTCTATACATAGGTAGGCAAAATAATCAACATTACGAGACACAGAACTTAAATTATTAGTCATATGTAAGCTAATCATGCCAATATACCAACAAATAAAATGACAACATAACTCAAGCACAAAAAATAAAAAATTATATACAAAGCATACTAACAAAATAAAAGCACACATAATTGCTTTTCTATTGATAACAGACTCAATTATGCCTAACAGACGACGGGTTGTTTTTTTTTTTGGGGAAATCATTAAATAACTTCTCCCGCTCTGGGTGGAGCAAGAGGGCGTGCCAGAATTTTACTGACTAAAACCCACCCGTGTTTCAGTAGCCTGTATGCCAGGGGCGGCGGTGTCTCTTTCGAACAAACCCGCACCCCTGGCAGGCATCAGCCCTTGCGGGCCTATCATTTTGTGCTGACATCTCTTTGAGGCTCGCGTGGAACACAACGCGCCGTCGACCTGGGCTTGGTCCTTACCGAACAGCGAGCTACCCATTACTCGCCGTCCGCAAGCCCACGCCTACGGTGACCGGAAATCAGCCTGGGATTCCCGACGCCCAGGGCGTCTCGTGCGGCGGTTAGGGCCGTTAGGGCTGCCTCTCCCTCACCTGCGCTGCCTCCCTCTTCGCGAGCATTACTGCTTCGCTGAAGGAGGTAACGGCTACCCATGCACTCTCGCTCCGTACGATGGCCTGGACCAGGGCCGGACGCGAGAGATCGCCGCCGCTGATCGCCTCCACGAGGACGCGGCGGTGCTCCGCCCAAGCCGGGAAGACCGCTACCGTGTGCTCCATCGTGTCCTCAGGGCGATTTTCGCAGTGGAAACACCCTGGCATTTCCTCCCGCCTTATCCGAAATAGGAACCTTCCGAAACAATCGTGTCCGGTGAGGACCTGCGGCAGGCGCAAGGTGAGGACACCATGCCGCCTCTCAAGCCACTCCTCAAAGAGGGGACTCACCGCCGCAATCGTGGCATGCCAAAACAGACGACGGGTTAAATTAATTTTAAAGTGTAGATTCCCTTATAATTTTCTTACCCTCATCTCATGGTACTTGGGATCGGCACAATGCTTTATTTTATTTTTACTATCCTGTGTCTTAACAGTGGTGGCCCAGTGGAATCGGCCGTGATTTATGAGCTGTATGTCGTATGTTCGAACCCTGACAGGCGTTTTACTTCGTGTAAATTATTTCATCACCACTGCTGTCAAAAATGTGGAGGAAAACATCGTGAGGAAACCGACATGTCCTAGAACCAAAAATTAGAAGACGTGTGCAATTTACCAACCCGAACTGGGCCCGCGTGGTGGATTACGGCCCACTCCCTCTCACGGAGAGGAGGCCTGTGTCCCAGCAGTGGGAACGTTATTGGCTGAGTATGTATGTGACATCTACCAACCCGCACTGGGCCCGTGTGATGGATTATGGCCCACTCTCTCTCAAAGAAAGGAGGCCTGTGTCCCAGCAATGGGAACATTATAGGCTGCTAATATATCCTGTGTCAACAGTTTTCTTTTTCTCGTGAATTTTTCCATAGTTTTCTTTGGTTTTCGTCTCCCTCTGCGTCATCCAAAAAGCCTTTTCTAACCAGATTCTGAGGTATGAAGGGGTCTTGATGTGACCCCCATCCACGACCCGACCGCGGCAAGCGTAGCTTAACCTTCGATCGAGCCGTGCGGCTGTTTCTACTTAGCCACGAGACGAGACCCACCCTCTACTTCATCATCCACTGGCATTTTATATTCATCACTCTTCGTCAAATATGTTTCATCGTTTCAACCAACCTTTTATTTTAAACTAGCTCTTGCCAGCGGCTTCGCCCACATGGAGGTCGGAAATTATCCCGTGGGAACGTACTTCCGGGATCAAAAGTAACCTATGTGTTAATCCAGGTCATAAACAGTGTGCCAAATTTCTTCCTAATCCGTTCAGTCGTTTTTTCGCGATTGACTAACAAACATCTAAACATACATACTTTCACATTTATAATATTAGTAGGATACTCGTAGTACGATAGCTCTATGGGATTGTTATGATGGAGGACAAACTGGTTTAAAAGTAAATTACTGCTCAACCTTACAATGCGTTGTATTTTTGCACAATATAATCTAAGGTCATTTTATTCAGAATAATTTATTATGACTCAAAGGACCTTAAAATCATTGTAAGGTTCTTTGAGTATTTTTATTTGCATTACTTTGGATAAGATCTAAAACGAGGAAATGAAACATGCAAGTCAGGAAGCAACATAATTATTCTTAAATATGTACTAATTCTTTACATTTTTTGTAACCCCAGAAATGTCTGCTCTCAGTTTCAAAAAAAAAACATACCGTCATGGTAAATATTTTTACTAACACAATTTAAAAAAAAAAGTATTCATTTAGTACGTGTGGGAAAATATTTGACAAAAAATAGTTTTTAAGAATGTTAGGGTACATAGACACAGAATATGGTCGACTTAGGGTCTGGCGTAAGGCGACAAGTCTTCAATAATGAAGTGTCTTGCGGGAATGTTGTCGAAGAAGTAGCCAGCGAACTTGAAGTAGAACTCCATGGCTTTGTCGATGAAGGGCTGCCCGAAAGCTGACATGACGAAACGCCAGTTTTCGGTCCCCAAGTCTGTGATTTGTTTACCTGTAGTAACAAAAGAGTCATATTATCATCGGCTTTCATCACCGTACATAGTCTTAAGCTTTATTTATGTACACAAGTTTTTGTATGTATCTTTATGTTAAGGTATTTTTATGGGTTTGCGTAGCCTCAAATAAATGGAAGTTTTTTTCTTGTTCGCAAGCATACAGTGAGTGTTCTCGAGTTTCCGAAAAAATATGGTTACTATATGATGATCTTATCTCAATTGATTTCAGAACTGTAACCAAATCTACAATCTTACTATAAACGCTATCTGCTTTCTCAATCTTGGAAGTGAGTGTGAATGTGTTCGTTCTTTTCTGATTTGCAAATAGGTATTACTGTCTGAATAAGTACCTAACCATATTAAAGGGAGACTTTAGAATTAGCAGCATTCATTATTTGTTTTGGTATCATTGCTCAAGTTTTTAATGACTTCATATATACAGACTTCGTTACGGTATTTAATTACACAAAAAAAAAATAGATTTGAATAGCAAAGAGCACGAGAATAAAACAAAATGTTTTAGATTATAGACATAAAACGAACAACAAAATAACTAAGAAAAGTAAGGCCAAGGTGTAAACTATTGTACATCCACATTTAGTCACTTATGTTTAAGATGTATGTTATAGTGGCGAGCCAATTGCCATCAAATGAGCACAAATCCAGACTTCGTGCTGCTACTGAAAAATTACTGGTGAAATTAAAATTAATACAGGGTTTTTTTTTGCTTGAAAAACTAATTAGGCATTAGGTAATAAAAAAAAACTCGGATTCACTCCAACTATGATTTATCCAAAGCAACTCACGAGTTAGAATGGAATAAGATTCATAATTTAATAAGATATATAGGCCCTAAAACGTTTATACTTTATTTGTACTTACTGACTTCCTCGTCACCGATATAAAGGTTATCAGCGAAGAATCCAACTGGACCTCCAATTTCATACTTGTACTTGATGAGGTCGTAAATGCATTTTATGTAGATCTCTCCGTCTTCACGCCTTTGCGCGTAAAAGGGAAAGTCAAATTTCAAGTGCAACTGGTCTGGAATGTGGAAAAACGTTTTGCTGTAAGTAACCATTATCATATTAGGGCTGATTTTTCAATAGTAAATTAAATAACTTATATCTGAAAACAAAATCATAATTTGATATATTATTAAAAATATCTGGATGACCAAGCTTGGCTCGTTTTTTTTTGTTTGACGTTTTCTAAAAATGAAACCTAGCTAGATCGATTTATCGCCCCCGAAAACCACTAAATTTCATGAGAATCGTTGGAACATTACCGAAATTCAGATTCAGATACATGTACAGAATTTGGTGTAAATAATGGCCCAAAATGGCATAATTCCTTAGAAAAATTGTTAAAATTTGAGAATAAGTATTTTTTGCAATGTTATCTTAGAATGTATTAAAAAATCTTGATACTGATCTGTTAATACAAATATTCAAGCGACAAAAAAAAAACAAAACGTGAAAAAATCACCAATCGTAGAAATGGCAGCTGATTTTGTAAGAGTAAGTACGATTTTCATTTAAAATATCAATTATTTGGTCATCCATGGGCATATAGCGATATAAGTGGGGTAAATGATAGATGATACTCTGGCCAATCGACAATTACAGGGTTATCTATTATTTACGCCACATCCTGCATATTTGCTTATTTAAAGGTATTAGATAGATAGTCAGTTAATTTATCCCTGAAGAATAAATATATTGTTTTGACAGCTTTTGTGTAGAAAATTATGCCAAACTGTCAGATTTATTCTTCAATTATCCGACTATTGGAAAATCGGCCCTATGTTTAGGTCAGATTTATTCCTCAAATAAAAGTTATTACACTATTAAAAATCAGCATTTAGATATTGAACACGAATGCCATTGAAATAGCCATAACCAGTTATGGGGGATTTCCGTTATCGTTCTCGAAAATATCATTGACACAATTGCCCCTGTCCTAACAGGCATATTTAATCAATGTTTAGACAGCGGTACGTTTTCTGACATAACGAAACATAGTTAAGTAGTACCAATTTTCAAATCGGGTAGTAAGAGTGATCCCTCTAAATATAGACCTACTCGTATATCTGTGCTTCCAGCATTGAGAAAAATTTATGAAAAAATCAAAATTTATGCAAGACCAGATGTTGTCACATTTTAACTCAAATGGGATTTTACAAAGTCGACAGTTTGGTTTCACGAAAGGTAGGTCGACGACTGACGCAGGAGTAAAACTCATCAGTCACATTTTGGAATCCTGGGAGAATTCCCAGAACGCGATTGGCATTTTCTGTGACCTCTCAAAAGCGTTTGGCGTTGACCACAATACACTGATCTGTAAATTACACCACTACGGAATTCGTGGACATGCTGATTATCAAACAGGCAGCAAAAAGTAAACGTTAATGGGGCGACGTCCTAGGGGTCTCTAGTTAAGATGGGCGTGCCTCAAGGTTCAATTCTTGGCCCTTTTTTATTTCTAGTCTATATTAATGACCTTCCTTACCTAACTTCTCGGATATAATTTTATTCGCTGATGACACTTCTCTTATTTTTAGAATATATATAAAAGATACGGATGTCTTACATGTCAACGATAGCCTAGCTGTTCTTTCGAAATGGTTTGCTGATCTTTTACTCAATGCGAACAAAACGAAATGTCTTAAGTTCTCGTTACCAAATGTACCACAAGTAGGTTTAAATTTAAAACTAGATGGCAAGAAAGGCAAGAAACTAGATGCTATTGCAATGGGGTGCTCAAATTAGAGCTCTTTCAAGTAGATTAAGCTCAGCTGCTTACGCAGTAAGAAAAATAAGGCAGTTGACTGATGTAGCCACAGCTAGGTTAGTTTGCTTATTTTCACAGTATTATGTCTTATGGCGTTCTGCTGTGGGGATCGGCAGCTGACGTAGATTAAATTTTCATTTTATAAAAGAGGGCAATCCGCACAATCTATAAAATGGGGCCTCACGAGTCTCTAAGAAATAAAGTCAGCGAAATTGATAACAACTCTGCCTTCTCTTTTTACTCTAGAAAATAACTTGTATGTTCGCAAAAACTTGGGCCTTTTCAAAAAAAGATGCGATTTCCATAATCTGAATACACGTAGTAAAGATGAAATTGTGATTCAAAAATTTAAATTAACTAAAACTAGCAAGTTATTTCTAATAAACAATATCCGCTTTTATAACAAGTTGCTAAAGTCGGTTACAGAACTTAGCGATGGAAATGTTAAAACTCACATCAAACGTGTCTCTATCAAAAAAGCATATTATAAGATAAAATACTACGTTGAAGACATAGAAGTTTGGAATTAATTCCTTCTGCACATGTGACTTCCCTGGTACCTCATTAACAGCATGACTAACTGCTATGGGAAAGTCTATTAACTGCTCCCTTATTACAATGCTCTCTTTTTGACAATGCTGTCAGCATTGTAAAAATAAAAATAATGACATTTTCTCGTCATTTTTTGACATTTTACATCAATTTTAATATCGACAATTTTTTAGTGATTGTCATGGAAATCATGTCACTTTGCTTAAATAGGCTCATTTTGTTTATGTAGATTATTTTACTTATTGTGAATGAGAGAACGTTGTAGGCACGTTGTAGGCAAACAAAAAATCTACAGTCTGTAAAGACTGTAGATTTTTTGTTTTGTTTTTTTGGGTGGGAAATCATCAAATAACTTCTCCCGCTCTGGGTGGAGCAGGAGGGCATGTCAGACTTTTACTGACTAAAACCCACCCGTGTTCCCACTGTAGATTTGTAGACGATTTTCTATTCTGTATTTTCATTCCTCTAAGTACCTGGTACTTATTGACAGGCCTGCACTATCTTCTCATACCTATTATCACTGTAATTTGAAAATATTGTTAAACCCAATTATTTTTTAAAGAGTAACCGTGGAGTTTTTTTTTTTGCCCACTCTTCTCCATAGGGAGCAACAATTTGGAACCGTGCACCTAGCCTCTAACGTTTCATAACTGCCCATGCGCCTGCATGGGCAAAAAAAAAATCGAAATCAAAATATTTTATTTCATATAGAATGCCTATTCTATATGAAATAAAATATTTTGATTTCGATTTTGATTTTGATTTTGGGCTATTTTTGCCCCAAGGTGTTGGCCTAAAGATAGGTAGATTTTTTCTATATTATGTACAAAAACGCAACGATTTACAGAGTACGTCATTTATTGACTTGAATGTGCCCTGGCAATTAGAAGTATGTCATGCTCACTAAGAAGGCTCGCTGATGGTGGCGCAGTCTGTTGGATCAGTCGATTCTGCTCAAAATGGTTGAACTGAACAGTGCTGATCTTTGCGTCAAATTCGTGAATGGGTGCCATCGGTTAGGACTGGTCATCTCTTAGCTGCTACAGATTAATTAAATTGTGGTGATATTCTCAACGTTTTGTAAAAATATGACCTTTTTGGACGTTCTTCTCCATAGGTTTACTCTATTCTCTACGCTTTAGAATGGGCAACTTCCTACATACTTCTGAATGACCAACTCCTTGACAGTTCAAAAGTGCTTGTAAATGATATAATTGAAGTGAATGTTTTTATTTTGAATCTATGTACCTTTTTAATACTAAATTCCTACCTATGTACCTACTCCTTATTACAATCATAGGGGCAATTCTACTAATTTTAAAAACGTTCACAGTCTGATCTCAGTGTCAATCTGTCAAAAATACCCCGATTTTTCATACTTTTTTGATTTTTGCTTGTCGCTGAGATGACACTGCGACTAGATTTTGAACGATAATATATGTGATATAATATTATGAAATCGACCACAATTATTGTAGCAGTATGAAAATAAAATACTTAAGAAAAACATTTAATAAAGGTCAAACTAAATTTGGATTTGTTTATAATCTCATTTTATTTTTAAATGTGTCAAACATTGATATACAAAAAACCCAAGATGCACGCACAGTCTCGAACAAAAGTAAACACTTTTTTAAAGATTTTATAAAGCAATGAGACGCTGATTGTGTATCTTGCGGTTTTTGTATATAAATAAATGGTGTCAAATTTAAATAGTATTGTATTTGTATGTAATTTTAATTAATGTGACTGTGTGCGTTCTTGTCATGTCATGTTACTTGAAGTAAATTGTTTATTATTTTTATAATTAATTAATCAATTATAACAGAGGGGATCATTTTAACAGTTCAACAACATTCATGGCTGCGTTTACGTTGCTGAGCAGACAATTTTTTCGACCATTTGAAAGAATGGATTAGCATAATAACCTTGAAAATTATTTATAGATTCTGATTAATAATTAGTTACGAAATCAGTGTGCTGCCTTGCCCCACGTCCTAGACAAAATGATCGTTCGCACGAATATGCGATCATCGCGTTCTTATGTCACTTTTTTCTCTTCGAAAACCGGAAGGCGGCAACCTTTGGCGGCGCGATCACGCGTTCGTGTTTATTATTATGATGCAGCCTTAATTATTGTTTATTTAAGTACCTTTTTGATACATTAGGCACACAATTAATGTCTGCTACTCCGTGTTTGTCTGTGTCTTTTACACATTATTATCAAATTATTGTGTAAATTATTTCATGAATATTTATAAATTATTGTGTGCTTATTTGTATAAACATGCATTATTATGCTCTATTCTAGCTTTGCCCGCGGCCTCGCCTGTGTATTGGTCGGTAATTATGCCATGGGATGGATACGTAAATGACGTGTAACTAGGATAGAAAGTAGGTATTGAATGTCCTAACCTATCTGTGTGCCATTAATTTCATCGTAATCCGTTCAGCCGTTATGGCGTGAAAATTTAACACAAATTTTTACTTTTGCATTTATGATGATAGTAGTATGGATAAAATATTATTTACTAGCTTTTGCCACCGACTTCTCCCGCGTGAAGGACGAAAATCCCACGGGAACGTAATACCGGGATAAAAGTATCCTATGTTTTAATCCAGCTTTTAAACTCTGTGTGTCAAACATCCACATCCGTTCCGTCGTTTTAGCGTGATTGAGTAACATACATCCAAACATCTAAATATCCAAATTTTCATATTTATAATATTAGTAGGATGATTCTAAATAATTACTTACTAATTTGGATTTTCCCATTTCCATCTCCGTGAATAGTGTTTCCTCCTAAAAACGATTCAAGCAATGGACTCGAAGCGTCGATTCTGTAATGTCCTTTGATAGTAACATCACATGTGTTCTCTTGGTGGCCTATTTCTGCAGTGATATTGATACTGAAATAATGCAGAAATAATTAGTATTGTTTTGTGTATTGATCATTACTTCATTTTTTTTACACCACCTTGTAGCACTTCTGTCTGCTCTTGTGCTTATCATTATTCATCATCTACCTAGCCTTTTTCATTACTAACTATGACTTTGCCAGCGGCTTTGTTCGCCCTATAATCCTAATTATATCGTGTGTTGTGGTTTTTGCTAAACCACAACACGGCCACGTTACTCAAAAATGCGTGGCTGGCAAACAAGAACACCACGCAGCTAACGTGGTACACCTCGCTGTGCACATCGTACGTAGCAGTGGATTGCAGTGGAACGTCGACTTTATGTCAACAGTAACTACTCAAGGGAATGTTAAGACATACTCCATTGCGCTGATCTTAACAACGTCATGTCCGAGAACAGAAAACTCTGTCATAATTGTATACTTCAGATGTTTCTGTTGTGTTGTATTATTTGTCTTATTTAACTCGTATGCCACTTTTTTGGAGTAGGTACATTTTATCACACATTTTAGATTCTTAAATAGGAAACTCCATACATACATATCTGTTATCAAACACATTCATTATAGTGTTAAGTGTAGCAATTTCATCGCTAAATTATTGATAGTTTTTCAAACGTTTCATTTTAGTTTCCTAAAGAGCGTATATCTTAAATTCTTACTCGTTTGTTACTCTACGGGTCACAGCAATGAGGACTATAATACCCCACTGTAATACAGTATCAATTAGTACGGGGAGTATTGTAACTGTTACTGGCAACCCCTTATAAATTGGATGTCAACAGGAGTAATAAATTATTGCACAAATAATGTATAAATATAAATTAAATCTGGTATTCACCAGGATTAAATTGGAAGCCTTTTTTAAAGTTCTAAATCCATCTCCAAGGTCTTCTTAAGCGAATACCTTCTGAGTTTACTCCTAAAAATTCCTATTCACAACAAGGTCGTGAACAATAGACATTACCTTGACTTTTCTGCGTGCAAATTATTTTATTTTATGTATCATTTTAATTCTAAAATTAACAGCTGCATAATATCATAATGTCATCAAAGTAATCATCTTAAAATCCAATTAACGATTAACTATACATTTATAGTGTGACTGGTAATTAGTGACCGACATTTAAACACATGATTGTACTCATCATTAAGAACAACTTTTACTATGGGATCAAACCCGAAATCGCGAAAAAATCATCTGCTCCCTACATTTTGACGAGTTATGCGAACATAAATGTAGGGAAAAGCTGATTTTTTCATCGTGTTTTCAAGTTTGGTCCCATAGTAAAAGTTGTTTATAATGATGATTACAACCGACAAAAAAAAAAAAAAAAAAAAAAGAAAAAAAAAATCGTGTGTTTCAATGTCGGTCACTAATTACCAGTCACCCTATAAATCGTATAGTATAAACAGTTACGCAGTATATTACGCATAGTTTCCAACCAAATTTTACATTACCTGAACTTTTCAAATAAGCAATCCTTGATTCCTTTCGCAACACCATCCACCATAGTGAAATTGGCCATATCAAGGACATCGACAGTGACATTTGTCAGATGAATGGGATCTACTGGAGGTATGTTCAGTTCTGGGATTCCATGTTTGCCAATATCCCTGATCACGGACTCATACAGATCTCGTAGACATTCAAAATCGTCGAGATGACATTTTGGGAGGTTCTCCACTGCAAAAATAATTGGATTATGTTTCTGATTTATTTGAGTACCTATAAGATTTCTTTCGTTTTGTAAGCATGTTGGGGTTAAATTTTCGTCAAATGGAACTATCCAGATACCAGTATTTTACATTTAACATGCGGCGATTGCCTATCTGTCCTCTCTATTTCAGAACAGCACCCTAAGTGCGTAACTCACGATTAATCATAATCGGTTTCGTTTTGACAGTTCAACAATACTCATTGCGTTATTTACGTTATTGAGCAGACACATTTTTCGAACATATGAAGCAATGGTTTAACAATCCGTTTCAAAACGAAACAGGTTATGATGAATCGTGAGTTACGCAATTAGGGTGCTGTTTCTGTGAAAAGGCAAATCTCACCGTAAGTTAATGACGGAATTCTAGACATTAGCGAGTTCACATTAAACGAAGGGAATATTACACACTTTTAATAAGTCGTCTAGTATTCTATTTCTGGTATTGAAATGATTATTACAACACCTATTTTCTTCACGAAACATCTTGATGTTAAATAATCAATAAGTTGTTATAAATTTCACCAGAACGTACCAAGTCAAAAAAAAAAAACAGACCGGGTGAAAGACAGCTTATGGGGCTATCGGTCATCGCAACCCATATAAATAAAGAATAGGGGCAGAAACAACGAAAAAGGATAATTATTTTTAAGGAGATGAAAATTAAAGTTAAAAGTATTCATTCTGTTTTATAAAGATCGAGAGAGATTACAAAGATTAGGGTTTCAAGTTTATAAAGAACTTTTCACAGAACTTGCTCGCCCATGTCAAATTATATGTCATACGAATTTTATAATATGATTTAAAATGTTTTTTTTTTTTTTAAGAATTTTGCTTTTTCTATTAAAGTACAGCTCGACTAAAGATTTTTCACTTTATAGCTTTAAGTTGCCGTCGACTAACAAAATAATTAAATGACGCAATTAATACAGACATTATAGAGGAATCATAAGTAACATTGTACCTACTTATAATAATCAAAAATAATAAAAACAATTATTTTCTGTTTAGGAAAAGTCCAAAGTTATTTAATATTCGGTATATATTACTCGGCTAAATGCTGTTTTACAATATCATCGCAACAGATTATCGGGTGCTGTGGCGCGTACCCGCCGCGTTAGAATGTTGGATTTGGGCGTCGTATTTACGATGTCATTTTTGTGCTTTTGATGAAGTTGTATGTATGGGTTTAAATAATATTAAATTATTTAAAAATATTATTAGGAATTTCCCGATTATGTAACAGTTTCTAAAGTTACTAATTCAAAATCTAATTGGTTTTATTACCTATGCGGCAAGTACAGTATTTTTCCCCGGCGTTTAAGGTGTTTTATTTTATTTAGATTCTAGTCGTAACTCCCTGGCTTCGCTCAGGAGTTATCTCAGTACTTTGAAGCCCTAGAATTCTTCGTTTCGTTTAAGATTCAATATGGCGCCCGTGACTTATCGCCTTGCTTAATCCCCTTAGTGACTAATTTACTAATACAATACAAGTACATAAACAAAAACGATTTCAAATAAACAAAATGTTGGAAACTCACCAAAACTTGAGTCACAAAATATGAAAAGTGTGAACGTAAAAAACACTGAAAAGTTTTTTAAAAACATTTTATATTTTAAGCTCTATGATTCGTTAATACGAGGCGAGATTCAATCTTACACTGCTCTAGCTAATTGAACAACAAATAATTTTAATATAGCCTGTTCTACAGTGGCGAGCAGAAAAATGACACAGTTCAATCGTCAATTTAATTTTAATCAATGCTGTTTGAATGCAGGCGCATCCAACACTTTGCACAGTTAATTTTTCAGTTTTGTCACACATTTAGAAATATGTAGGTAATTTATCTGTCCTCAGTGTTATTTATTGTAAAGGCATAGACACAATCAAATTATTTTATATAAAAAAACTTCCTAGGTTAGTTTTGCATCCAAATTGGTTTACTCTGTGAGTGTATTGAATTTCGATTTATTTTAAAGTCACCCAATGTGACAAATCAACTCTAGGTAGTGATTTTTTTTTTAATTTCAAAATAATGTTGGAACTTTGATGAAGAAAACCAAGTTAATTAATGGTGTCAATTTTTTTGATAATAAGCGTACAGTGATTTTCAAGGTTAGCCTTGCAAACACGTTTTTAGCTTACTTTACCAAATGTTTGCAGTGGATGAACCGAGATGGATTTCTAGATTATAATGCTAATAAAAACAATTTATTTACAATTTATTTGCAATTTATTTTATAGCCAACACTATCCAAACTTGGCTTTACTTTAATTACTATTATCTTCCTTACATTACACCGATAAAACTTGTTTCGTGTTGGGCTAAAATTAAATAATTCTAGAACAATACTTTTATTGCGTGTTCAATGTGTTTGACGTTAGCCTTTTTTTAGGTACAAAAAATAACTGAGATAATAAATAATAAACGACTACCCAGTTTTTTTTTTGTTAAAATCCCACACAGTTAAAAAACCTAACCAAAAAAGAAATGTTCAATTTTCTTTAAGAATAACAATACAGTAGGTAAGTTATAGATAACCAGTCTTACCAAAGAGTGCCGTGTTACCCAATAACTGGGTTGTGCCAGTCGCTCTATGTAATACAGGTACAGATATTCAGCTGCAACTACTGGGACTGAAAGCCAACCAGCGAGGCAGACCTATTGAGGTAAGTTCTAATTCTCACTATGCAACACGTAATTGCTTCATATTTATGCGCAGGCGTCTCATTATTCTGTATCTATTGTATTGTGTCGTACACTCAGTTCCAAAAAAGCTATGCTTGGATCAATAAGGTTTAAAGATTACTGCTGAAGGTAAGTTCTAGTTCTCACAATACTACACATTATTGCTTAATATTTATGGCCAGGCGTTTTACTTATTTTCGTTCTGTGTATCGGATTTAAGGGGGTCCATATTGGCTCAACTAAAGTTCTTTACCCGAAATTGTTCTTCCTAACGATTTGTAATCCGAATGATCACTCTTCCTAAAAATTTTCATCCTAAAGTTTTCATTCATACTATTTGTAGTGCTACCGGCGATGTTCATAACACTCATGTTTCCGAAAATTGTAATTAATAATATCATCAATGTAAATATATTTAAACTCCTACTGTTTTTTATCATAACGCTTTTATCCCTAAACATAATTACCATAATATTTTCACTCATACTCAGAAAGAAACATTTACCATGACCATGCATGCAGCAGGCATGCAGCATGCAAGCATGCAAGCAAGCATGCAGCATGCAACATGCAGCAGGCATGGTTTCTGTCACGGCTCCGGCGATCCCACGCGAGTTGCTCGTCGCAGATGTGTTTAACGCTCACCACCGTAGCTTCGGCTTGCTGGCCGGCAGCTTTTCTTGCTTTTGTGCCCACTTGAAAGCCTCTTCAACAAAGATGTAAGCTTCGAATAATTTTGTATATTAACATTGTCCTTCATTTGTAATGTTGCTTTCAGCATGGAATATATACTCCACAGTGTAGACGGCTGAAGTTTTTTGGATAATTCATGAAAATAACTCAAAAGAACACTTTCCGAGAACGTAGTTACTAGTTTTTCTTTTCTCCAATTTACAAAATTATCGTAAACTTTGAGATATTTTTCCCGAGACTTTGGCGGTAATATCTGTTGCACAACTCTCTGTGCATTTATTTCCATAAGCGTATTAGGAGAGACTGTTAAATCCTCTTCTTCACTGGACATTTTTAGCAAATTGAAGAAATTAATAAATGCACGAAAAAAGAACAAGAGCTGTTTCCCGCCGCTTAATTTTTTTTTTAATCTTACGACATTGATATTAGGCTGCAGACCTATACAGCCTACTATTAAATTAATTTTGTAATAATAATTTTCTTAAATCAACTAACCTACCGTACTTGAATTAAAATTTTAATATCTATTATATCTTAAAAAACACATAAGGCAAATAAATTAAAGTAAATATGATATAATAACAAATTCTATCTATGAACTTCTTATTGCATTTGGCTGTATGGCTCATTTTCTTTGCCTTAATATAATACATTTATGAGTAGATACGTTAATGCCCTTGTGCACAAAATTCGATTTTGTGCAGCCTATACCCTGCACAAAGAAGCACTTTCAGAGCATGAGAAGTGAAAAAGCCATTATAAAGTTATGGGCCAACAAAGATTCGTTTTTCTTGCTAATTTAACCTAACTTTGGGCGTATTTAAGTAATAAAAGCAGTGTAAAATCTCGAAAATCAAGTCGGTACCGACAAAGCTAAATTATCGAAAAGTTTAATAAACTTAATTGGTCATTGCTTTATGCAGTGGTTTTTTCAGTAAACCTGATCTTCCGAAGGACTTTTCTTAATTTTTTACGCGCCTGTTTTACTATAACTCATCCTGCACCTCACTCAATAATGTTGTGCTTGTAGACTAGTCATCACTGATACTACCTTTGTCGGACACGAAGCCTGGTGAGACAGCGTGCTTTTTAGCCAGGCCTACCAGTGAGTTCGAGCCCGCGCCTAGGGTTAAGAATACATAAAAGAAAAGCTCATAAATTTGTCCGGTCGGGGGAACCCCGTCAGGGACGATCATTAGATACTTGCGCGATACTCACACGCACACACAAAGACGAATGTAATAAAAGAGATAGAGTAGTATTACACAGATAAACACTCACTGTTAACACTGTTTTACTCACACGAACTTCGTGATGATTTTTGTTCATGTTAGTGTACCCTCATTAGAAATATGTAATAACTAGTTTTTGCTAGTAGCGGCTTTGCCCGCGCGCAGGTTGTAAATTATCCCGCGGGAATGTACTACCGGGATAAAAGTACCCCATGTGTTAATCTAGGTTTTAATCTATCATCATCGTCATCATCATCAGCCTATAATGTGCCCACTGCTGGGACACAAGCCTCCTCTCGGTGAGAGGGATTGGGCCGTAATCCACTACGCGGGCCCAGTGCGGGTTGGTAGATGTCACATGTCTTCGAATTTTTGGTTCTAGGCCATGCCGGTTTCCTCACGATGTTTTCCTTCACAGTTTGAGAGCAGTGGTGATGAAATAATTTACACAAAGTAAAGCGCCTGTCTGGGTTCGAACTCACGACCTACAACTCGTAAGTCGCAGCCGTTACCACTTGGCCACCACTGCTCTCTTTTTCGTTTTAATCTATAATGTATGCCAAATTTTATTCAAATCCGTTCGGACGTTTTTCTGAATGAGAAAACTATCTGATTCTGTTCTATCATCGTAAATGGCCACACTGTAAAGTCGATTTACATCCGTCACCTCACACTTCAGGGCCAGTTTGAAAACCACCGCCAGGCACTAGTTGGCTGGCATTTCTTATTGAATAGAATAGAATAGAAAACATTTATTCGACACAGACAAAACACAACAACAACAAACACATAAAAAAGAGAACGTTAAACATCATCATCATTTCGCCGAAAGACGTCCACTGCTGGACATAGGCCTCCCCCAAGCTCCGCCACTTCGACCGGTTCTGTGCTTCCCGCATCCAGCTGATTCCTGTGGCACTCACAAGGTCATCTATCCACCTTGAGGCCTTCCAACTTTACGTCTTCCGGTACGCGGTCGCCACTCCAGAACTTTTCGGCCCCATCGGCCATCTGCAATGAGGGCCCCTGCCCACTGTCACCACGTTTAACAAAAAAAAACAGTATCTGTTGTGCTGAGCGTGTCCATACCGAAAGAGTTACATCTCAGCATTTGCTGGGCGTGAGACACCCAGCGCTGGTTTTCAGTTGGCACCCCGCAGCGACACACGGACGTAGGTAAAAATAAAGTAAACTATTGGCAACAGAAAATAGATACAGAAGATTGGACTGGGCTTTTTTGGCGCAGCCGTGAGGCCCACTTTTTATTTGATTTTAATTTACTTTTATTTTGCCTTAAATTGTGTGGCTTTTATTCTGAACTGAATAAATGTGTTTTCTTTCTTTTACACCAAAACCACCTGTAGCAGGCTATTACAGCGATTAGTTTTAATTTTATCTCTCAAATGGCCAATCTTGACGGTTTTGGGAATCACCACTTACTTTTAGGCGCTAAAAAGAGATTTACCTAAACCTCTATTTGAGGAAATGCCGTTTAGGAGCTTATCTAAAAAAACAATATTTTTTGGGTGATATTAGGCAGTCAAATCTGGTAGTGTATAAGTATTACTGCTGAATTTGTGGGTCCTGATTTCGGCCAGGAGAAGTGTTATTATATATCTATTTAAGATCTACAAAAAAGACATGCACAACACAAAACACTTAAGTAAAGGTAACATCAGGTACACTTCTTTACTTATAGGAGACCAGAGCATGCACAAGAGAGTTACACAGTTAAACACACACACACACACAGTAACGCAAACACATACAGTTATTTGGAAATATAGATGGTTATATGTCACATTGTTATCAAATACTGCATTGGACAGCCGTTTTAATATAACGGAACCACTTTCGTAGGAAACCGACACTAAACTTAGAGCTTTGACTTAATTTTGTGTTGATTATAATAACCTAGCTTCCTATCATGTGGACATCGATGTACCTTTCTATATGATTAGCATAATCTGCCTAATAAGTACATGTCCCCACTGAGACAGAGGTCCCATGGTTCTTTATTTCATAGTTCTGTATTTAAACCCACTAATACTTTTATTTTGTTTCACCACGGCCTATCGACGCGATCATCAGCATAATCCACCTATTACATGTATCTGCTGAGACACAGGCGTCCTAATTTATGCGGTTAATTGATATCAATTTCTATAGCATAAAACAATTCCTAGAACGAAAATTGTGTTATTTTAATGTAATAATAATTTTGCAGAACAATCAAATCAAATCAAGTCAAATATTTAGTGGAACTAGAAAGAGGTTTATAAACATTTAGTGTTCGTTAACAGCTACGATAGTCTAAAAACAGAGTTGCAGTCATTAGCGCCCACCTCCGAGAGAGGAGACGTCGGTGTTCCAACATTGATAATTCTAAAGCAACAAAATTAAATTAAAAAAAGTTATAAAATAATCTAAAGTAAAAGTAAGTAAGTACATAAACTATATAACTGAAATATTAATAACTACATTTAATTCCTATTATTTAGAATTATGATTTTTTTTTTGAAATAAAACAATGATTTTGTGAAAAATTATTGAATTATGAATAAACTAGCTTTTGCCCGCGGCTTCGCCCGCGTGGATGTCGGAAATTATCCCACGGTTACGTACTACCATGATTAAAAGTACCCTATGTGTTAATCCAGGTAAACAATGTCTTCTCGCACTGCTTATATAGTATCCGAGGAGCTGTGCGTGGATTGATATATGATTGATGGAGGATCATCATCTGCCTAGCCTTTTTCCAACTATGTTGGAACTGGCTTCCGGTTCCGTCCGGTCTAACCGGATGTAACTGAATACCATTATTTTACATGGAGCGACTACCTATCTGACCTCCATAACCCAGTTAATGGGGAATACGATACCCCGGTAAGACGGGTTGTCAGATTTTCGGGCTTCTGACGACCCGTAACGACTGTCAAAGATCCACAAATGACAGCCGGGACCAATGGCTTAACATGCTTTCCGAGGCATGGAGGGGTCTTGGAATATAAAGATGGTCAACCATCCACGGACCAACCGCGGTAAGCGTAGTTTAACCTGATGGATCGACCCGTGTGGCTGTGATTACTTAGAAATAATAATAGAAACGGAATAAATAATGGAACGGAAAAACTACTTGCATGCCAAATTTGAAGGCAACTTTAAAGTTAAATATTAAATCCACTTTATTCTCTATGCTGTGAGAATAAGAAAAAAAAAATCGTTACGTAAATAATAACAGGTATGTAAATAGCGGACCAGACCTCGAGACTTATCCTCCTGCAGCGAGGGGTGAGACAGGGAGACGTTATCTCTCCGCTGCACTGGAGGATGTCTTCAAAGTTCTGGACTGGAAAGAGATTGGCATCACCATCAATGGCGAGTACATCACTCACCTTTGGTTTGCCGATGATTTATTAGTCATGGCTAAGACTATGGAGGACTTCAGTACAATGCTCGATGACCTCAGTGGAGCTTCCGAAAGAGTGGGTCTCAAAATGAACATGGACAAAACTTAGAAAATTTCGAATGTCCATGTAACACGCACTCTTATGAAGATCGGAGACTCTACACTCGAAGTTGTAGACGATTATGTTTACCTAGGGTAAACTGCCCAGTTAGGTAGATCCAACTTCGAGAAAGAGGTCAATCGTCGAATCCAACTCGGCTGAGCAGCGTTCTTGAAGCTACGCAATATCTTCTCGTCCCACATCCCGCAGTGTCTCAAGACGAAAGTCTTTGACCAGTGCCTGTTGCCAGTGATAACATATGGTACTGAAACGTGGTCGCTCACAATGGGTCTTATCAGAAGGCTAAAAGTCACCCAAAGGGCAATGGAGAGGGCTATGCTCAGAGTTTTCCTACGTGATCGAATCAGGAACTAAGAGATCCGCGCGAGAACCAAGGCAACTGACATTGCCCGAAGAATTGCCAAACTTAAGTGGCAGTGGGCAGGGCACATTGCTCGCAGAACAGATGGCCGATGGGGCCGAAAGGTTCTGGAGTGGCGACCGCGTACCGGAAAACGTAGCGCTGGAAGGCCTCCCATAAGTAGCACAGAACTGGTTGAAGGGGTGGAGCTTGGGGGAGTCCTATGTCCAGCAGTGGACGCCTTTCGGCTGAAATGATGATGATGATAACGGAAATAAGGAAAATGTAAGGGATAATATTTTTGTGTTCACCAAAAATCTAAAGGTACATCAATGTATGCATTTCTAAAATATTGATCTTAAACCCGTTTAATTGTTTTACAATAATTAAACTACTCGGCCAGCAAAATATGTTACATCAAACAAATTCCAAATTAACACCAAGATATAACACTTTTTTATTGTAGTGCGCTGCAAATATTCTATTGTAACAATAACTATTTTATTCTTCCCCGCAAAATACTGATCGTGCACCAAATATTCCTGAATGTTACATGTGCTAAATTGCTGTTCGGTGTATTTTGTCCATGGTATTTTATTATGTTAGTGACAGAAACGAATCGCTGCAAAACCGACTCCACGTAGTCTCGTCTGCCCTACCCCTAAAGTGTAACTTAAATCCGCGTAGGCGCGGAGGGGCGAGGCGGCCCGCGAGTTAAAGGAGCAGGTGGATGTAACGCTCGCCGCCGCAGCTGAGGCTGGCCGGCGAAGCCGGCCAGCAAGCCGAAGCTGCGGTGGTGAGCGTTAAGCCATCTGCGACGATAAGCTCGCGTGGGACCGCCGGAGCCTCGCAGCGCCGGAGCCGTGACAGAAACCATGCCTGCTGGCTTGAATTTAAACGTTTAGATGTGGCGTGTTTTTTCAAAAAGATAATTATATTTATCATCTGCAGTCATGTGGCTCGCGCGGAAACGCGTCCTCCGACACCTCGCCCGTGCGCCTAGCGTATATAGCCACTTTAATACTTACAATTTATCTTTTTTCTATGTAATTTGTAGCCATCAAAATCTACCTAAGCGAACCAAGTTTCACGGTGGAGCACACGGTGGCGGTCTGCCCTGCTTGGGCGGAGCACCGCCGTGTCCTCGTGGAGGCGATCGGCGGCGGCGATCTCTCGCGTCCGGCCCTGGTCCAGGCCATGGTACGGAGCGAGAGGGCATGGGGAGCCGTCACCTCCTTCAGCGAAGCAGTGATGCTCGCAAAGAGGGAGGCGGCGCACGTGAGGGAGAGGCAGCATATGCGCCGTCGCGACCCTAGCCGCCGCAGGATACGGAGACGCCCTGGGCGTCGGGAATCCCAGGCCGATTTCCGGCCACCGTAGGCATGGGCTTGCCGACGGCGAGTAATGGGTAGCTCGCTGTCCGCGGTAAGGACCAAGCCCAAGTCGACGGCGCGTTGTGTTCCACGCGCGCCTCAAAGAGATGTCAGCACAAAAAGTGATGGGACCCGAAAGGGTCGATGCCTGTCAGGGGTGCGGGTTTGTTCAAAAGAGACACCACAGCCCCTGGCTTAAGGGCTACTGAAGGAACACGGGTGGGTTTTAGTCAGTAAAAGTCTGACACGCCCTCCTGCTCCACCCAGAGCGGGAGAAGTTATTTGATGATTTCCCAACCAAAAAAAAAAAAAAAAAGCGAACCAAGTTTTCGTAGAATCTTCCTAGCCTTGCTTCCTGGTGACGCATTTTGACGCTTTTTTTTGCTACGTTATTAATAATTAGGCTCCCTGAGACCATCCAAGTCGAAATATGGAGGAAAACGCGAAAAAAAATTTTTTTTATTAATAAAGCTACATTGGACATTAATTGGTGTTTGATTCAAATACATTTTGCAGTGCATTATCTGAAGTAAAACTAAAAAAATAAACGCTTGTTTTTAAAATTAGGTGTATTACAATTTTTACAAATTTGCAACCGTTGTTAAATAGATGCTCGTTATGACATATTTTATTGAACATATTTTGGTGCTCATTCAGTATATTTGGTGGAACACAGGCAAAGTACTTCAATTTATTCCCATTTCATTTACCTAATGGTAAATGAAATGGGAATAAATTGAAGTACTTTTAAATACCATCCAAATGTAAGTATTTATTACTCACTGGATCCCTTAGTAAAGTTATTGTTCTCATAATTACGAAGGTGTCTTTGGCGATGGCGCAAAATTGGGCTGAGCGATGATGAGTTAGTAGGGTTTTTAACTGCTTAGGGGATGATTTCACAACAACGCCAAAAGGCTTTTATTACCAATTTTATTGGTAAGCTTTAAAATTTACGGGTTTCAAAAAAAAAAAAAACATCCCCTCTATAACTTTTTACCCTATTCTGGGATGATTTTTCAAAAACGCTGATACATGTAATGATTAATTATTACCAAACAAAAGGCTAAATACAAATTTTCATGGTTCGAACAACAAAACTAACGGGTTTCTCATTTCTACTTTCATCCCCTATTTTACGCTCTCAGGGGATGATTTCCCGAAAACACTGAAACACGTGGTTTTTTTATTTTTAATCTGAATGAGAAACACCAATTTTCATGGTTATAACTACAAAAATGTCAGTTTTCCATACAAACTTTCATCCCCTATTTAACTCCTTTAGGGGTTGAATTTCGAAAAATCCTTCCTTATTCCTTGTCTACATTATGAAGGGAAACTCTGTGCAAAATTTTAGCTTTCTAGGTCCAAGGGTTTGGGCTGGGCGTTGATGAATCAGTCAATCAGTCAGTCAGGACTTGTCTTTTTATTTATATAGATTATGATAAGATGTTCTTTAAAGTGACATATGTGTATGTATGTATGTATGTGTGTGGGGTGTATCTTTAGTTGTCTAAGTTTGATTGAATACTAAGGTAAATTATCATAAAAGGAATATTAATGCCAGGACATGTTTAACTCAAAGGTAAGTATGTGTCACCAGTTTTTCTAACTCCTCATACGTCCTCAGGTCAGTGGTGATGAAATAAATTTGATGAAGTTTAGTGCCTGCCTAGATTCGAGCCCACGTAAGCTGGTGGTGTTACCACTGGGTCACCACATTCTATACCGATCTAGGTGTATGATGAAGTAGGTGAAATCAGTTATTTTTTTTGTTTTATTCCAACAGTTCCCAAGGTCGTCGAGAGAATAAGTTGCTACAGGCTATAATTTCAAACATGTTTTTTTTGTTCATTTTCTTTATTTCAGGTTTTTCTGAAGAGAGGAGATTTTACCTGAAGGCTGCAGTGTATCCGTTTATTTAGCTAATTCAAATGTGCATTTCAATAACTTAAATTATACAGTAATGCACTAATTAAACGCTAATGAAAATAGTTTTGCATTGAAAATTTAACAATTTACCCATGTTGAATTAGCCTCGCACGATTTACTGCATTTGTTAATTTAGTGTGGATTATACATCACTAACTAGTGTTTATTTTGTGTCGGATAGCCTGTCAATACTATAACAATATAATGTATGTTCGGTTCAGTTCATTAGACTATGTGAATTGTGGGTGGTTGAATAGATACATTTGCAAGACTCGTCCTAAATAAATATGATCTATATACCTATGTAGCATTGCAATGTATAGTACTTAGTACTACTAGCAACCCCACCCGACTTCGTACGATTTTTACAACATGACAAAACATCAACCGTCTGCTATCCATGATAATAAGTAGTTGAGGTACTTAAATAAGTCATAGTCTAGCCGTGTGCCAAATTTCAACTAAATCCGTTCAGCCGTTTCAGCGTGAAAGCATAACAAAAATAGTAAGTTTGGATGTGCAAGTTCATTCATTCATATTCATTTATTGCATTCCATATTGTATTATGGATGTTACAGAGGTCTTAAAGCTAGGTACAGAAATATGGACCCTGTGAAGGCACAGCAAAACAATAAAATTAAGATTACCTATTTAGAATAAAATTAAAGCGACTGCATAAATAAAAATAAAAATCTGGGTATTTAAATTAATTTAGAAATTATAACATAAATTGCAAACTTTTACTTTAAGACATCCAGAGACATGGTCATTATGGCACATTATCGGGCACAGCAATGTTAACTACATAATTAATTTGTATAGCATAGTTTATTTATATATATACAATTAATTAAATTCTTTAAAATGTAATTTAATGAAATAATAATAATTTAAAATTAATGAAGTACCTACTAGATAAAAATAATAAGAAACATAAAAAGTTCAGTAAAACATGAAAGTAGCATAATTGCTGTGGAAATGCGTTCCTTGCGGAGCATGTGTAGAGCTATGAATGAAGGGCTGAGGAATTATGTGATAAGGTAACAGTGCGGTTTAAAAGATGTAGTGATTTTTTTTTAAACAGTATGTTTAGATGGTTTGGTAATGTTGAGATGATGAATGAATGGCGATTATCAAAAGACGTGACTGGAAACGCCGGTAGGGAAACCTAGTAGGACATAGTGACCTTATTGGTGATGTTCTTGAAGAAAACATCGTGAGGAAAGCGGCATATCCAAGAATCAAAAATTTGAAGACATGAACCCACACTGGATGGTAGTGGCTTACGGCCCACTCCCTCTCATAGCGAGAAGGCCACTGTCCCAGCACTGGGACGCTATTTACACTAATGCCAATTTAATTACCGACAAAACCATCTTGCCAAATACAGGTAGATTGCAGTTATGTAAAAATATTCAGTAAGTTAAAATTTGCGCACTGGATAAAAACTTATCCTGTATAAAATGTGTAAATCATGAATTAAAGTTAGATTATTTATTTCAGGATTTTACGTGAAATCCTTAGTTTTTGGTAGTTGCAAGTTTAGTTAAATATAGCTTTTACACATCTTAAATAAAGCTTATTTTCAACTTACTGAAGATATTTCCTGAATCCCGGGAAAAAAAATTTAGTCCTAAGGAAGTCTCCGTTTCTTGTCTCTGTTCTTCGAAGTTTAGGCAAATAGGCACTATCTATTCCTATCACTGGTAATAAGATAAAGATTAAAAATGTAAGCACCTAAAACCCAGTCAAAGTCACGACATAATAACCGCACAATTACATACAAAATAACGCACAGACAAAGTGTGTAAGATAATCATTACCTTCGCAGTTTCGCACTTATAAAATGATAGTCTGCAGTCTTACCTCACTGGCCTTTAAATGGTCGTTGACATTAGAACGGCAGGTGATAGGTAATTTATGGTTTTCTGTAGCTTTGTGGGAAACATGTGGGTTGCCTTTAGGGTTGCCACCCGTACTTTATAATAAAGTATTGTACGTTATTTCAGGTATTTGTACTCTATACTTTATGAGAACAATAAAGTACACCAAAATACTTTATTGGTGTATGTGGAGTATTCTTGTCCATGATTTACTATAGCATGAATCTAAAAAACTCTAAATCGTATTCATATTGCACTCAAACCGCTTCGCACAAAACAAACAAGAAATTGTGACAATGATACTGACATTATTGTTGTCGCACTTGCTTTTGCCATATCCGGAAGAGGTTAGGAGGGGCGCGCCATGGCAGCTCATTTGAAAGATCGCTGCGGAGCGTCACTTTGCCACGCACCGTCGTCGAGACAACACCTCTCCGTGACCACGACACTTCGTGTATAGGGGTAAATAAGTATCAGCCAGAAATAATGTTGGCAAAAACATTATTTATAGACATAATTGTTTCAAATCTTTCTGTTTTATTGTTTGCTTTATATTTACAGTGTATTGATTTCTGCTAATATCATTTAAATATAAACTGTGATTATTTACTTGTATTATTAAATATTATTTTGAAATTAAAGGAACGTAACTGATTTAACTTGATTATAATGTTTATGTGTGTTGTATCTACCTTATTGGGAATATACGCTTCTTATGATTTACTGACTGTTATTTTTCTCTATATCAGAAGTGACATCCGTACCTACATCGCTCACAAATATGCCGCGCAGCCGCAAACGAAGATCAAGAAGAGAGCCATCGACAAGTTCAAGTACGTCGACCAGTTCCAGTTCGAGTAGCAGCAGCAGTGCAAGTGAACGGAGGCGCAGGAAGCGACGCCGCCATAAGAATTCCGAAACCGTGAGTCAGAATGTTTTATTATCGTCAGTGATTCCCGAATTCGACCCACTTGTAGACAGTGTAAATATGTGGATTAATGTTGTAGAGGCTAATTCTCGAGCGTTTGGATGGTCCGATAACATGATTAAATATCAGGCGCTTCAAAAATTACGTAATACCGCGAAAACTTGGTTAGACGCTTTGCAAAAAAATGAAACCAGGTGGACCACGTGGAAGTGGAAGCAATGGCGCGAAACATTGTCAGATACCTTTCAAGTAAGAAGTGATATGTTCAGATCTCTTAAAGAACTAATTGATTCGAAACCTTCACCAAATCAGTCGTTATACGATTTCTTTTTCAAACAAAAGTCGAAAATAGATCGCTTGCAGTTAGGGTTTCGGGATCGAGATATAATATCCATAATAGTAGGTTCAATAGGTGATAAAAACATAAGTATAGCTGCCGAAGCAGGCAATTTTAAATATTGTGATGACTTAGCCTCCTTTTTACACGGTAAAATCCATTTACCTGCGGTGATTGAAATCCCTTCTAAAAACGCACTGCCACCCAAACATTCTTCTCGACCGTTACAACCTGGGTACCAAAATGCTTTAAGTAAATCTGACATCAAAGTTGAACCTTCGGTCAACAATAATAGTATACCAAACCATACCTGCTACCGATGTGGAGAAGTAGGTCACAGAAGAAATAATTGTACTGTCAAAGACGATGTGAGGTGTACTTTTTGCAAAAAGTTAGGGCATTTAGAGGCAGCCTGTCACGCCAAGTCAAAGTCGAAAGTCGAGAAAAATGTTGAAGTGAAAATGATTTCTGATCCAAAAATGAAACAAAAGTTTTACAAACCGATTTTAATAAACAACCAGGAATGTAGTGCATTTTTTGATATGGGCAGCGACTGCTCCTTAATTACATCTGCGTTAGTAAACCAATTTAAGTTGCAACCTTTCACTTTGAATAATCCTGTTAATTTAGTGGGGTTTACTAATGAGTTAACCGCTACAGTAACTAAGGCTGTCTCAGTTAAGCTTAAAGTCGATTCTGTGGAATTAATTATTAAATTATACGTGATTGATGCTCTATCTAGCTGTAATATTTTGATTGGAAGAAATTTTACTGAACATAAAAATATAATGTATGTTCGTGTGGGAGAGATTTTAACTTTTCAATCAGCTCGAGTATTGAATGTGTGCAGTATAAGGGTTACTAATAACGTAAAATGTGAATACGAATTAGCATTAAATAAAATATTACTAAAATACCCCCAATCTTTTGCCCGAGATTTATCCAATTTAGGAAAAACATCGTGTGTTGAATTAGAGATACAATTATCATCTAATAAACCTATTTACCAACGACCTTACAGGATGTCCGAGTCGGAAAGAGCTATCACACGTGAATTGGTAGATGATCTTTTGAAAAATGGGATTATTCAAAACAGTAGGTCTGCATATGCTAGCCCAGCTCTTTTGGTTGACAAAGCATCTGGGGCTAAAAGGTTATGCGTAGACTATAGACAGCTAAATAAAATAACTGTTAAAGAGAAATACCCTATGCCCATGATTGAGGACCTCATTGACAGATTGCAGGGATGTAAATTCTTTACTTCTTTGGATCTCAAAAGTGGCTATCATCAAATAAGCATTAAATCTGAAGATGTGCACAAAACTGCATTCATAACAAGTGATGGCCATTTTGAATTTTTGAGGATGCCTTTTGGAATAAGTAATGGGCCAGCGGTTTTTCAAAGACTTATGAATACAGTTTTGGGCAATCTACGTTTTGGAAGGGTAATATGTTACATGGATGACATTTTAATCGCTACGAAAACTATAGAAGAAAATATGGCTTGCGTAGAAAAAGTATTGGATATTTTCGTTAAAAATGGGTTAACGATCAATTTAGACAAATGCTTCTTTTTCAAAGATCAAATTACGTTTTTAGGCTATGCTATTTCCGAAAAAGGCATCACTCCGAGTTCTCGTAAGCTAGAAGCTATTTCAAAATACCCAACCCCAAAGTCAGTTCATCAACTAAGACAATTTTTAGGTTTAATTAATTATTTTAGAAAATTTATTAAGAACTGTGCGCTTCTCTGCAAACCATTGACTAGTTTGTTAAAAAAGGGTGCGGTTTGGCAATGGGGGTCTCAACAAGATCAGGCTGTAGCATCGGTGAAAGATGCGTTGGTTAAAAATGCGGTACTCAGCGTATTTGACCCTAAATTACCCATAAATTTGTATACGGACGCCAGTCGTGATGGCATAGGATGTATTTTGACACAGCTAACTAATAGTGGCGAAAAACCTGTATATTTTTATAGTCGTCAAACAAGCGATGATGAAAAGAAATACCATTCGTTCGAATTAGAGCTTCTAGCAATTATTTCCGGTTTACAAAAGTTTAGGCATTATTTATTAGGGACTAGTTTTAAAATTACAACCGACTGCAATGCAGTACGACATGCCTTAAATAAAAAGGAGATAATTCCGCGAATAAGTAGATGGGTATTATATACACAGGATTTTACATTCGAAGTAGTTCACAGGGCCGGGTCACAGATGCAACACGTTGACGCATTAAGTAGGAACCCGATACCTGCTTTCAATAATGTGTCTGATGAGGTAAATATTAACACAATTACTGAAGGCGATTGGTTACTAGCGGTTCAATTGCAAGACCCCAGTATATGTAGTATTAAGGACATATTACAATCGGGTGAGGCCGATTCGAATAAAAATGTATTTAACGAATACGAATTGTTAGGAAACAAAGTTTATCGTAGAACTGAATTTGGCAGGCGTTGGTTAGTTCCAAAGAAATGTATATGGTATGTTATTCGTGCTAATCATGATGATGTGGGACATTTCGCAGTAGACAAAACTATTGAAAGAATCAAGTCAAAATATTGGTTCCCTCGTTTAAAGAAAACCGTTTCGAAATATATTAAAAATTGCTTGAATTGTATCTATTACAAGAACATTCACGGTAAAAAACCAGGCAAGTTGTACCCAATCCCAAAATTTGCTAGACCATTCCACACACTTCACGTTGATCACCTTGGTCCATTTGTTAAAACTACGCAGCAAAATACTTATATCTTAGTGATAGTTGACTCGTTTACCAAATTCGTTTTTATTTCTGCTGTAAAAAACACTAAAAGCAAAGTGGTTACTAATGAATTAAATAAAATATTTAAAGTATTCGGAAATCCAAAACGCCTAATTTGTGATGCTGGTAGTGCTTTTACATCCAAATTATTCAACAATTATTGCAAAGAAAATAACATTAGGCTCCATATAATTGCTACTGCTGTTCCACGCTCAAATGGCCAAGTCGAGCGCTATAATCAGACAATTTTAGAAGCATTGCGTAGTATGAGTGCTGATACTGATAATAATAAGTGGGATCAGCACATAACTAGCATACAACAAGGTATTAATAGTACAATTAATAAAACCACATCTGCTGTGCCGAGTGAGGTATTTTTTGGGTTTAGAATTCGTATGAATAATGATGCGATCACTGATGATAATAACGAGCATTCTATTGACGTCACTGCGTTAAGGAATAAGGTTGATGCAAATATAAAGAGTAATGCTGAGCGACAAAAGGCATCCTTCGACTCTAGAAGAAAAGAGGCTCCTATTTACCAGGTTGGAGACTTGGTGGTACTCAAAATTCCAAGTCACACAAATGATGGGCAAAGCACGAAACTCATGCCTCTGTACAAGGGGCCCTTTCAAGTAACTAATATCCTGGGGCACGATAGATATCAAGTAGCGGACCTGAGGGGAGCTGAAAGATCTTCCAAAAGGTATGATGGTGTTGCCTGCGTGGAGAACATGAAGCCCTGGATCCGCGTTGCTGAAGTACCGGATGTTGTCAAAAATGCATAAGTACCTAAAAGTGGCAATAAGGTAAATTTTATAATATTAAAGTACTTAGTCAATTGTTTTTTTTGTGTCCCAGATTTCAAATTTACATTCTTATTGTTACTGATTTTTCACCGAATAACTTATCATTCATGTGGTCCAATGCATTCGCTTTAAACATTATGGATGTTTGTAGGGTGTTCAGTCTCCGGTCAATAAGCAACAGGCATCCGTAGTGAACGCTGTTGTAGTGTTGGTGGTGATACACGACTAGATTGATACTGAGTGAACATTGATCTAGTTCAAGCCACAGACAGTATGAGCATGTTATCCGTGTTGGCATAGCATTCTCTAATCTGTTCGAACACCTTACCTACAGTCCGATGTTAAAGCAGGACAAATATGTATGTACTAAGTTAAAATACAGCTTAAGCTAAGTAATTGTTGTATGTTTTCAGCTTCTACATTGGACCAAAACGCTGTTCGAGGACGAACGCGTGAGCAGGACGGCCGGATGTTGTCGCACTTGCTTTTGCCATATCCGGAAGAGGTTAGGAGGGGCGCGCCATGGCAGCTCATTTGAAAGATCGCTGCGGAGCGTCACTTTGCCACGCACCGTCGTCGAGACAACACCTCTCCGTGACCACGACACTTCGTGTATAGGGGTAAATAAGTATCAGCCAGAAATAATGTTGGCAAAAACATTATTTATAGACATAATTGTTTCAAATCTTTCTGTTTTATTGTTTGCTTTATATTTACAGTGTATTGATTTCTGCTAATATCATTTAAATATAAACTGTGATTATTTACTTGTATTATTAAATATTATTTTGAAATTAAAGGAACGTAACTGATTTAACTTGATTATAATGTTTATGTGTGTTGTATCTACCTTATTGGGAATATACGCTTCTTATGATTTACTGACTGTTATTTTTCTCTATATTATAGATATTTGAGATTAGGTTGCATTCATAAATTGTTAAATAAGAGTGCCTTTGTGATGTGGCGCTGGCGAGTGGCGACATCGATTCAGCACCAATAGATAAAGTTCGTTTAGCGAAAAAATGCTTACGACTATTCTTTTCAAAATCCCAAAGAAATCAAATTTGATTTCTTTGGGATACTCTTTAGGATTTCATGCTATAGTAAATCATGGACAAGAATACTCCACATACTCGTACACCTACAAAACGTAATTTTGACAGTGAAACGGATCTGCTGATGCTATGCAATTGTTTAGTAGAGATACTAATTTGATACAAATTGCAAAAAGAAATAAACAACATGTTTTTAATCATAATAATAAAGAAAAATAAATTGTACTTTATTTTGATACTACGTACTTTTTTTTTTCTTACCTATAATAACCAATGTACTTTAACTGCATGAATAAAAGGTGGCAACCCTAGTTGTCTTTTACATTGAGTTTACATAGAAACGTACTGTAGAGGTTATTTGCATGAAACAACCTTATTATTTGTATAGGCTGATTATAATAACTTTAAACATTCGAATTGTCAAGCTGAATTAGAATAGATTATTAAAAAACTTTTTTCAAAAAAATAACAATCGACTTCCAAAAAAACACTACACAGTGCAAAATAACTTTAATTTCGGAAGGCGGTGACAAAGAATTAAAATACACATCCAAAGTCACCGACTTCCGAAGTCAGTTGTAATTTTTTTGAAAAAAGTTTTTATTTTCACTTTTTAGTTACCTACCCAGCACCAATTCGAAATTTCGTCATCCTTGGGGTCAAAACAATGCATATTTATGCGATAGCAGCATTCGCGGTTGATTTACTATAAGTTTATGAAGAGTTCCGTTGTCTGTCTCCGAAACGCATCGTCAGATCTAAGTTTAATTTTAATGGGACCATTTCGGATTTTGCAAATCCATCTATACATATACGACGGAGTTATGCCCGAACATACATAAAAAAATATATGTATAAACATGTCGAATTGATAACCTCCTTCTTTTTGAAGTCGGTTAATAATAAAAATAAAACAATCGGGCTGACAAGCCGAAGAAATAATTTGTAGAACGATTTCTAGGAATAGTACTCTTTGGTAGGATGTAAATATGGTTTTACTATTGTAGGTACACCTGCTCCGAATTGTAGGCTACCTATAGGTTCGGATCCGTAGAAATATTTTCTCCAGTTTTATGGGATTACATTTACCACTAGCTACAACATGAAAAAAAAAATCTGATAAATATTAGGTTCACAGATGTTTAAACCGCCGATACCCAAGCTAAGATTAAACTTGTGTTATTGATGACAGGGCTCTTAAGTTAACACCAGTTAGACAAATGAAATTTCAGAACTTCACAGTGTAGGTACTATAAACAGAAATGCAAGAAACTGAAGATTATATACAGCAACTCAAACAAACCAATTACAGAGAAAACAATTTTTGGGTATGTTTTGTGTGTGTGTGTTACGTTGTGTTGTGGTGACTTTGTATTAAAGAAAAACAATTCTGAGGTAAATCGTAATGGAGGTAGGTAACAAAAAATGGTTGAAAAATCTTTCTAAGGTAACAAAACTTGTTATTTTATTTGCGTTCGTGATCAAAGTTTCAATAAAATCATCATCATTAATCCCAAATTATTTGTGTTCGGCGCAACAATGTCTTTTTCTTCTACACTTCTCTACTAGTCCTAGTTACGGCACGGTTGGCGCAGTGGTTAAGCGATTGACTGCTGCGCTGCGTGTCGCGGGTTCGATTCCCGCACGGAACAAATATTTGCATGACCTACAATTAGTTGTTCCGGGTCTGGCTGTTTGTGTATGTGAGTTTAAATGTTTGTAAACGCACCCACAATACAGGAGAAATTCCTAGTGTGGGGCAAAGATTTTGTATAAAAAATGGCGTCATCTCCGTAGTCACACCCTTTCGAACCATATCATCATTCACACAGTCCATCCATCGTTTCTTTGGTCTCCCCCTACTCTTATAGCTATCGACATTCATACTCAAAACTTTTCCAACACGTTATCCTCATTACTCCGTATCTCATGCCCATACCATGACAACCGATTTCCACACAACTTTTTAGTTTTAGGTGGCACTTTCAGGCTTCCTCGTAGGTACTCATTAAATTTTATACAGCAATTCTAATAAACCAATTATAGAGAAAACAATTTGTACAGTGTGTTTTGTGTGTGTGTGTTATTTTGTGTTGTGGGTGTCTTAGTATTAGAAAACAATTCTGAGGTAAATCGTAATGGAGGTAACAAAAAATAGTTGAAATATCTTTCTAAAGTAAGACCACAAAACTTGTTATTCTATTTCCGTTCGTGATCAAAATTTCAATAAAATATTATTAGCCATTGAATAATGAAAGCGTATTAAATATTGTCGCCTTTGTGAATGATTATCTAACAATTAGAGTACAATTAGAAAATAAATATATCACCTAACTTAGTACTGAGGTAGCTTTGTTTATGTTGAATTAATGCACCTTTTAGAAGTTATAACTAAAAAAAAACTCGGTGACCCTAGTTTAAACAAAACGGTGTAACTTTTAAACCGAATGATCTATCTTGGAAGTAATTAGGCGTACTCATAAAATAAAAATTGTTGAAAAAAAACTACTCTCAAATGAAAATATACATGTTTTTTTAGAAAAAAACCTCTTTTTCATCAATTTTTACAAATAATCGTAATTTTTTTCAATTAGACGTTTTATTTACACTGAGGTCACAGTAGAGCAGTTTTTAAAGTTCCTTAAGAAATATTTAGAATATTTAAATATTTTTTCCGGTCATAAAATTAAACATAGATTCCCTCATTTTGATACGTGTACATTATAAAGAATCACACCGTATATAATATGTATATATATTTAAATATATTTACACATATAAATACAAACAAGTTCTATAGGTAGTAAAAAAACGAAATCAAAACGAATCATAACAAATATTTACATGGACAATTAAATAAATAATGACGGAGTAAAATGACCGAATGAGCAGTTACCTAAGGGGCAGTTAACAAATCGGAATTACTCGGTAAAAAATCTAACTTCGATTATGGTGCTCGCTGGTCGCTGCTGCAGCAACGCTCTTTTTGCTCGCTCGGCTCGCGCGTGGCTGGTCAAAGTTACCTAAGCTAACGCATTTGGTCAGAGTGCCCGGGCTTTGTTAGAGACTAATTCGGCTCGCACCTGTGGTCATAGTTCCGACCTAACATATGAACTACGCTAACGATTTTATATTACTGGTCATTTATTCTACTTGATTATTTTAGGTACAGTGTAGGATACTTGTAAACCTACATTTTTGTCAAGTTCTTGACTTTCTTATTCACACTTTCGACCTTCTATCAAAATCGAATTAGCGAATAGATTTTGATTCAAACGTTTTAAAATAATAAAAAATAAAACAAGCAAAGTCGGCAACCAAAAATTAATTATGTTTTATAAATTTTGTATATTATTATATAAATTAATAAAAACATATAATTTTTCGCTTTAATCAATCATTTCATCAAATTCCAAAAAAAAAAATTGGTGAAAGTCCCACTTACCTATTACCTCATTATTGATTCTAACATTTTGTACTCACTTTGGTTACAAGAGTCTTTGAGGCATGAATCCATAAAAGTTAACCAGATTAATGAACCAAAGACAGTAGACGGATCATAAACTTTTATTTTAGATACGTCATTTCACGTGTTTATTTATTACGTGTAAAACACGTCAAGAAAACGTATCGTGATTTTTATGTCTCATCGCATATACTACAAAGAAAGAATGAAAATAAATTTATTTTCCCCAGGTTAAGACACGCATGCAGGTGCTTTACTTTGTGTTAATTATTTCATCACCACTGCTCTCAAAACGGTGAAAGAAAACATCGTGAGGAAGCATGTCCAAGAGGCAGAAATTCGAAGACCTGTGACTTCTAACCCACACTGAGCCTGCGTCGTAGATTTATAACCCACTCCCTCTTACAAAGAGGAGGCCTGTATGCCAACAGTGGGAACGTTGTAGGCTTGACTGCCTGCAGGCATAAAGGGCGTGATAGCTTACAAAATGTTGAATTAGATTTAGTAGCTTTGTACCGAATACGGTATACGAGATGCCAGACATAACTTTAAGTATGGTCCGCCGGCCAAATGTAGCCAGTTGAATATTTATTCCGCCATCTTTACTGAGAGATAGCGGAACAAACATTCATGACATACAGTCGCCAGTGTCTGATTGCTAAGTAGCTAAGTATATGCATCATAATCTGCTCGCATAATTTCAGTAGGTATTATTCTGCGAAATGTCCATATAAACCAAAGCCGTGGAGAGCATAGAAAGACATCTGTCTAGACTGGAAACTAACCTATCTGACTGAAAGGCATAGGCAAATGTAGATAATACCATCAGCAATTCATCAAAAAGATGGTTATAATTACACGACTCCGCCAGAAGCAGGGTTATTGGTGGTGTATCCGCCACCAATTATGTTTTGATGCATCACTTTCTTGAAACTTCTCTTCATTTGACGTTCACCAAAATCTATTAGGTTAGCGGCTCTAGTAACAAACATCTAAACTTACAAACTTTCACATATATAATACATATTTGTAGGATAGTAGGATCCAACCTTCAATATTTGCACATGGTAGAATGTGAAGGAAACTTAATGTTTATTTGTCAACTTATTACTCGTATTTTTGCAAATAATTAATATTATTATTTTCATTCCCGTCTTGCTCTTCCCGTCCCATCATTCCACAGCCAAAATACCCTATCTCGTCTATATCTTGTTTGAAAAGAGCTCATGAAGCGCCAGGAAATCGAGAAAGTTAATTATAAAGTTAAAATAATCTGTAGATGCGTTCATACTGATTGGGGATTTGTTGATATTCGCATGAAATGTTACCGCAACTCGTATAATTTAACAGTGTATTTCGATAACTTTGTAGGTAAACATATATCCGGAATGACGCTGTATTTGATAAGCATCAGTAAAATTAAATATCAGATACAGAAATAAAGGTACCAGAAATTATAAAGATACATTATTATCTGTATTTGGTAAAACATAGTAATCATGGATATATGTACGTTTGCGTGATGTTACCGATAATAATCACAAAAGATTTTAACACGCATACTAATGCAAGATAAGGTTTGGAAGAGAATTTTTATAGGTTGTTCCGGCCCCGCCTCCCCCAAATGCAGTACGACGTATTTATTTACGATGAACTGTCAACCATTTAGCAGAAAATCCATGCCATAGTATTACATATTGCAGTTGATCAACTGAATTATTTTTGCTTAAGTTCGATATTTTACCTTACTTTTAGGTACGGTATGGTAAAAAAAAAAACTTAAAAAAAAACAACCTACTTCCAAAAAACACTAGAAAGTGAAAAATAATGTTTTTATTAATTTCTTGTCACTGCCTTCCGAAATTAAAGTTATTTTTCACTTTCAAGTGTTTTTTGGAAGTCGGTTGTTTTTTATTAATATTTTTTTTCCCTTTTGTGCTATAGTACCTACCCCACACCAATTCGAAATTTCATCATCCTTGGGGTCAAAACAATGTACATTTATGCTATAGCAGCAATCTCGGTTAATTTGCTGTCATTTTTCGAAGAGTTTCGTTGTCTGTCTCCGAAACGCATCATTCGATCTATATGAAATTTAAATGGGACCATTTCGAAATAAACTTCTTTCGAACAAAAAAAGAATTTTGCAAATCGGTCTTATGACGGAGTTATGTTCGAACCTCCACCTAACTCCTAACCGTTAAAGAGTTGTACCTTTCTTCATCAGCTCAGCGTCATGAGATGATGATGACCATACGCAAATGTCTCAATAGTTTTAGAAAATATATGAAAAAAATTGTTAATACCTACAAAATTTGAGGGTTGCCCTCGATTTCCCTGGGATTCCCTGGGATTTGGGATATTGGCACCAAATCATAATCTGATGATGGAAGTATAGGTCCTCCTCCTCAGGAGTATACTCTTTCAAATAAAAAAAGAATTTTGAGAATCGGTCCACAAATGGGGGAAAAATCGAAGAACATCCATAAAAAAAAAAATACATACAGTAGAACATTTAACCTCCTCCTTTTTTGGAAGTCGGTTAAAAACTAGAAATATTACTTAAAGTTCCCTGTGTAGTGTAAGTTACCTATTGAGCGTTTTCATATTATCAGATATTGTCACCAACCCGATACCGATATGTCGGCAGCAATACACATACCGATTCGAAACCGATATATTTATTATCGGCCTGATGATATTGGTGAATATCAATGACCATCGCGACTGTTGAGAGCAAAACTACAAATGTGACGTACTTGTGTACAGGGAAGTACGACTTCCACGCGAACGAAGTCACGAGCAGAAGCAAGTTACAGATACATATGGTTTTGCGGTTGTAAGGTGAAAATTAAAAATTGCAATGGTTTCGTTTTGAAATCATGCTTCCAGACCTTTCAACCAGAGGATTTCCAGACAAGTGTTAGTTGTCAGTGAACTTTAAAAATTTAATTCGAACTGAAGGAACACGGGTGGGTTATAGTCAGTCCCGCTCCGCCCAGAGCGGGAGAAGTCATTTGATGATTTCCCATCCAAAATAAAATAAAAAACCCTTGTGCAATTTGTTCTTTGAGAAAATAAATGTCTTTAAATCGAAATCATGCTTCCAGACCCATTGGTTAAGGCTAAGCGTAAGTTGTCAGTGAATTCAAGAATTTATAAAGTAGACAAGCCGTGTGTTCGACGGTATTTCTCTTATTTCTCTTCGTCAAAATGGTAGATTTCCATACAAATAATCCACTATTTTATTTACATCTTTAGTGGCAGAATTTTCAAAGATCCTGATTTTTATTATGTAGACTGTCGTACTGTTTCGGTTACACTGTAACTATATTCGTTTGTTTTTGGTGTTTGCCATCGCTCAGAAAGAACCGTAAGAAGGAACAATTGCCGTACTTTATTGTCTAGTGACGTAACTACTGCTCCAGCTATAATTTATCGAAACTATTATTTTAGGACATCAACATTAATTTAAAATCACGGATTCGAGAAAAAATCTTGTATTGCTAGCTCCGCTATTCGAGAAATATCAATAAAGTTGTTATCGTGTTCCTTCCAATTGGTCGTGTACCCTATAGCACTTTTGTCTAACCAATTTTTTTCCTATTTTCTCTGTTGGTGTCAGACTGAAAGTTCTATAAATTATTAGTATACAACCGACAACCAGACATATTGTATAATATGTAATATTAATGTAGGATATGATAGTAGCGAACACAGTTCGGTGCAGAGGAAATATCATAGTTGATATGGATGAAACTGATTAAAAGAAACTTAGAAAACTGTGATTTGTACAAACTTCTTCATAAACGACGAATTCGACTCTCACTTGACTATTATTTCATCGATAATAATTTGTAATGTGTCAACACTATTTTAAGATGACAATTAAATGTCATCATGTTGCCTAGAAATAATCACATTTTCGAAAACAATTTTATGAATTAAAACTATTATATAATTACAAGATATTTTTTCTGAGATAGCGCAGTTACATATTTTTTTTTTTTTTTTTGTACAGGCGCAGATTGAGCGAGTTTTTGAAAATTTTGACACAGGCCGTCGATGACGTCCCGCAGAACTCTGAGCGCGAGCCGATTAGGCCGGATTTAGATCTTTTTGAGTTTATTAAGAAAAAAAACTACTAAGTAAACTAAAAAATCCATCCATTAAATTCCCTCCTAAATACGATTCCCTCATCGTTCATGCAATTTTCACATAATTTTGTACAATTAGGAAATGAGACGTAAAATGGTTTTGAAATCGACCCTGTTTCGGATTTTTTTTCATCGAGCAAATTGCAATTAATCGTGTTTTGAACCATTAATTTCTCTCAAACTCTCTGTTAATCTTGATTCTGAAAGAGGAAATTTGGGACAACCCCCTGTTAATATGACGTACTCCCACGGGCAGGCGATTCGAAGTGACGGGGTCGGTCGGGGAGCAAGAAATTTGACGCGAACGAAGTCGCGAGCAGAAGCTAGCAATATTATGAATGTGAAGGTTTTTGAAGATGATTGGATGTTTGTTACTCAATCACACCAAAACGGCTGAACGGATTTGGATTAAATTTGGAACACAGATAGTTTATAACCTGGATTAACACACAGGATAGTTTTAATGCCGGTAGAACGTTCCCGTGAGATAATTTTCAACCTCCTCGTGGACGAAGCCGCGGGCAACAGCTAGTCAGTAATACTTCAAGTAAAGGTAAGCCGGTGGTCGGAACTGCAACTACTCTGCGGCCTGGCTAAAGTGCCCTTTAACACCTAATCTGGATCAGCAGAACATACGGGCGAAAGGTACTGCATAACCTGTCTACAATTGAAACTGTGCCTTCTCAAACATCGGCCCACTGCAACAACTGCCATGGCGCACCTGGAAATATCTTATTCGACTTAGAAGCCAGGTGAGATGCTGCCGGTACAACTTGATACTACATCTTCCTACTTTGGTCAGGTGGGGTTCATACTTCGATGAGCCACTTTGTGACTGTGGAACCAAATCACAATCTATGCCCCACGAACGTGAAAGGTGGAACATACACAACACACGGCTAAACATCAAGCTACATATTTCCAGTATAAGATGATCTCGCATTGTATAGGATTTCCGTACGGTGTGAGATCAGCGTAAACTGGAAATGTCTAGTTTGATGTGTAGCCTTGTGTACTACCAAGAAAAGGTATCCTATGTCCTAACTCAGGTCAAGACATTGCTGCATTTCCAATTATTTGAATGGATTAAAATTCCTCGAAGTGTTGGCCTAAAAGGAAATGTATGCATTACTCAGTATGATTTTCACAACACTACCAATTGCTGTAATAATAGAGTACCTAACGAGGTAATGTACTTATTGTAAAACAACAACACTAAAGATAATGATGAATCATGAAAGTTATTAGCGGTTTCGACACCAATGCGCGCGCGCAAGCCACCACAGGTAGGACTCCCAACCGTTACCTTGAAATGATTTAATGCATAAATGCAACGGACACGCACCTTTTGCTGAAATAGTTTGGTATTACCCATTTACTTATGCACTTATTCTGGTAAGGATAACGCATTTTAATTTGTAAAGAATCTTATTCTTAAACGTTAATTTTGCGCATCACCATTGGCAGTCCGCTGGATGTAGGCCTTTCAAATGGTTCGCCATTCAAATCGGTTCTCGGCAACTCTTTTCCAACAGCACCCAGCCAGCCATTGAAGATCTACTAGGAGGTGCGATCGCCATCTATTTAAATTTTTCGGAATCTTTCCCAAATAGTTAATCCCGCTTGCAACAGCGCTAGTAACCGCCTTAATAGCTACACTTGTTAAGACTATTTTTATATATTTAAAAATCTTCAGTTCTATAATCACATCAGCCCTATATTATTTATTTAGGTACTGCTAAACACATTGCAAGAAGTATCATGCAATTTAGCAGTGTCAAAATCAATCTGCCTAGCGTTTTCCCAACTATGTTGGGGTCAGCGTCCAGTCTAATCGGATGCAGCTGAATAACAGTATTTTACATGGAGCGTCTAGGCAGACGCTGACCTGACGCTGTCTAGGCATCTGATGTCCACAACCCAGTTACAGGGTAATACGATAACCTTTGGTAAGACTGGCATGTCAGACTTTCGGACTTCTGATGTCCCGTAACGACTGTCAAAGATCCACAAATGATAGCCGGGACCAACGGCTAAACGTGATATCTGTCTGGAGGGATCTTGGTAAAGTAAAGGTGGTCACCCATCCACAGGCCAGCCGCGGCAAGCGTAGCTTAACCTAATCGATCAACCCGTGCATCTGTTAAAACCTAATGCCACAAGACGTTCTCCACAACTTAACACCGTCAACTTAACCTAATTTCTTCGGTCATTGAGAAGCGAAGGGGCTGGACAACACAAACGAGTCCAATACATTCTTCAATGACGCTCTCTAATCCATAATATCAATAAAAAAACACAACTTAATGTTGGAGATATATTCTGCAATACCAAGTTGGGTTTAAGGTTGACATATTGCAAAATTTGCGGTACTTAATAGGTCATCGGAGACCGCCATAGTAACCCGTTTCGCTCAGTTGCCTCACCATTTACGCAACGTGCAAGTGAGTGATAAACGACGTTTTTCTTTGGATCCTGCGTGGAAATTGTATATAGAATGTAGCAGTACCTACCGTTCTATGGTACATTTACTAAGAACCAAAAACCATTGACAAAGAGCATTTATAATAGAAAAGTATATAGATCTGCTTCGTCAGGGGTCCAAAATTCATGACATAAATCACTTAATAGGTTATTCCTACAAAATCTTAAGCGATTAGATAAATAATAGGTAATCCAATATCACAGTGAAAGCCTATCTAGAAGACGTCCACTTAGTCATTTTTAATTTTATGTAGGTCACGCCATTTTCCGTCATCAAAATCATCAAACAGCGACACGATATCCCCAATTCAAGAAAGTACCAAAGTAGGTACACAAACTTCGACATCACGACCTTCGTACTTGAACCGACTATTCGAAAACAACACCACTGGCCAATCGCGGTGCAATATCCCAGAATACGGTCGCAAGCGCACGCAGGCTAGCGCATTCACGTCGCGAACATTTTATGGAACGGATTAGTGCTTAGCGTTCCGTGAAAATCAGGCTTCGAATTGGCAAAGAGTTTGCTGGATTTATGCAATAGACATAAAGAACCTGTTGTATTTACATAAGCGTACTGCGCATGCACGAGGGTCAGGTCGTTAGTGTGCCCCAGGTTTTTGTGCTCTTCACTGTTATCGCAGTTTAAGTGGTACTATGTGTGATAGTAGATATGTTTTGGTTTTCACGCTGCTATCGGCTACGTCTTTCGTCAGCGACTGCTCAGCGAAGTATGCACGTGAGTTATTACTGTTTGTTTTGCAATGTTCGTGGAAATAGTTGTGGTCGCGTTGATTCATTTGCGGTTTGGTCTCGATTGAGATGTTGGAGATAGAATTAAGATTGTTGTTGGATGTCAACATAAATATTTACGAACCCCTACAAAGTTCTTTTTTTTTTTTTTAATAAAGACATAATAATCGTTTTTTGAATATTTCAAAGGTCAAAGCTTTTTGCGGCGGGAAGATTTGTCATATGAAAGTGACCTTTATTGAAAATGAAATTGTTGAGGCAGACTACTGAATCATTAATTTATTGATTTGATTTTGACACATTTTATAGGTAGACATGGTAGTAATAGGTACGTTCGTAATTTGAATACCAAACAAGTAAACATAGGTTTTAGAAAATTATCTTTTACACTTACAGAAATACAGTTCAAAATCCACACAGTACCATAACGTTTTTACACACGAGGAATTTCTACTGTATTGTGCATGCGTTTACAAACATTTAAATTCACTCAGTCAATCGGTTAACCACTGCGCCAACCATGCCATCAAGTTAATATCCGTTTATGTGGAAATAACATCAATTTAAAACAAGGAATTGAATGAACCATGAAATTCAATACCTATCTTAACTGCAACGATACCAAAGTGGTTGGCTTACAATTTAACCGTGGAAATCCAAAACCCTAACCAAATATTAAACGAACGAATTGTTTCTGGTTAATTTGATATCGTCATCTTCCTCCTTGCGTGATCCTTTGTGACTTTTCACTGCCGAGAAACTTCTTGTCCATGGGATGAAATTCGGACTTATTAATTAAAGTTCGTTTTTCAAACCTAGACACTAATTTGGCAGGTGTAATGTCAAACTCGTGTCAAACTCATATACTAAAAAAAAAAACAATTGAAAAATAATTTAAATATCACATTTTTCTCTGGGATTAAAAAACTAACTTCAGGAGAATGGAGGACTCCTTACCCCCGGTTAAAAAGTATTTGGGAGTCACGAAATATCATAATAGGCTAGTATCTTTTCATAGTTTAAAACAAAGTCGCTTTTCGTATTTGTACGCTTAAATCTTTCAAACTACGCAATGGATTTAAATGCGGTTTTCATCAATAGGCAGAGGATAATTTAAGAAAATATATTTATATGTATAGATTTTCATTAATAGGCAGAGGATAATTTAAGAAAATCTATTTAAATAAAAATTTCGTGTCACGATGTATGTTCGCGATAAACTCCGAAACTACTGAACGGATTATAATATGGTCCAACTTAAAAGATAGGATAGCTTACATCTCAATTTATGGTACCTACCTACCTACCTACCTACCTACGTAGGTAGGGTAGTGTAGGTTAGGTATGGTAGGGTAGTGTAGGGTAGCGTAGGTAGGGTAGGGTTGGTAGGGTAGGTAGGGTAGTGTAGGGTAGGGTAGGGTAGCGTAGGTAGGGTAGGTAGAGTTGGTAGGGTAGGTAGGGCAGGTAGGGTAGGTTGGGTAGATTTTGTATGAATGATTTTTGGGCGGCAGGACAACGTCTGTCGGGTCAGCTAGTATATTTTAAGTATAATAACACCGACGTTCGCGAGGGCGAAGCCGCTGGCCAAAGCTAGTAGTACACTATAAACTGGTCTTTCTCTACCAGTGCCCATAATAGATTACAATAACATTTTTGACATGGGGTAATCCTTATTGGGAGGCCTCCGTACGGGGGAAAAAGTTAATGTGGAATTCCTATTGAATAACACCAGACGTTGTTCCATCTACGTCTTTAAGTCGGGAGAGCAACATTCACTGAAATACTAAAATTATGCTCTGTGCCATCACGATTCTTCATCAAAATTATCCACAGCCAGACTTCGCCCACCGCTGGGCATAACACTCTCTTTTCTTGTGAAAATCCTCACGTTCGTGTGCCAGCCTCATCCAGGTTTTGGGGACTTTTTAGCCTGAGCCTTTTCAGCGCAGCCGTGAGGCACACTTTTTGTTGGTTTTTGATCTTTATTATTTCACTGTTTAAATTGTGTGCCTTTTTAGTCTGTGCTAACTAAATGTATTTTCTTTCTTTCTTTCGTTTTGTCCACCAAAAGGTGATGTGGCTGTGCTTTTTTCAATAAATAAAGCTACTTACAGAAATAAAATAATTTTATCATAAAAAAGCTACACCACTAAACGCGTAGATATTTACTTCCCCTCTCACATTCAAACAAGCGTGAATCAATTTCCACGACCATGTGTATCCATGCATAATGCGCATAGAACTCATTAGATAGTAACACCACTTTCCAATGCACCTATTAAAATATTCATTACATTAATGATAATGTAATGAATATTTTAATAGGTGCATTAAAATATGCATTACATAAATGACCTTTTAAAGACCAATTGAATTCTTCACCAAAACGTTTAATCGCGAAATCAATTATTAGAAATTTCCGGCTATCCTTGCGAACGGTATTATCTTTTGGAAGGCCAGAGAGAAGCCATAGGAAGTACCTAGTGGTGCTAACTAAATACCTCCGTCTACGTTGCCGCCAATCTTATTACCCACTATTTCGATATTTCATTTAAACCTTGAATTACCTTCATTAGAAAGCCGTTTAGGGATTAAGTAAGCGGCTACGAATCTGGATTGTTCAGTTTAATTATTGTTTGCTATTTTGTTTTGCACTTTACTGCGAGATATAACACAAAAAAATGCTTGCTCTAAAGTAATTAAAGTTTTTAAAGTAAATATTGCAACGGATAGAATTTTAATTTAGTGCGTCTCTAAGGCGATTAACACACGGCACCGCAAACCGCCGCGGTAGGCGGTGAAGCGGATCTCATGGCGCATTGGTCTCTAAGAATTCCGTTGATGCCTAACACACGTACACCGCCCGACCGCGCGGTCGAATTGTATGCCGCCGCGGAGGTGCGCGGTGCCGTGTGTGTATCGCCTTACGATAGATTTCGGAAAGTGCTTTAATTTCAGGATGATGTGCTGCTGAAATAAAGTCGGGAATGATGATAGGTAATAGGTAAAATGGGCTAGCGTCCGCAAGTCCACGTCAAAGCGCATATTTTGCACACGGGTGGGAGAATCGGATATTCGATCCATCCTAACTTCTCGAGGAACAGTCAATCTCATACTTGGGTATCAAGCTCTAAATATTCACGCAGCACATATAATACATTTTACACCGTTCAAGTAATTAACATACCAAATTTAATGGTACCCCTAGTTAGGGCGAATTTCACCTGTCAATCTGAACACATCAGTTAAACCCCGTTTAAGAACAGTCAGTGACATTATTTTCTATAGAATAATGACACTGACAGCTCTTAAACGCGTTTTAGATATACTGATCGCGTTCAGTTTCAATGGTGAAATTGGGCTTTAGTATTTATATTCATTCGCAAACCTTCTGCTACGTGAGAAGCCAAAACCAAAAAAAAACCTTCCGTTGAGTTTTTTCTTCGGGTTTTTCTAGCAGCTAATTTATAGTAAAAGCAATTTGATTTTCGAATTCGAATAAGTTTTCATGCGAATTTTTTGTTGAGTTTCCAAATTCAAATCACTAGCACTCCGTTGAATTTTGCAATTAATAACGGTCCCAGTCGCCAGAACCTTCGATAATTTGAAATTTTCAAGCAGTTGGTATGAAAAGATATAATATTTAGTTTGGTGTGTTTGTTAATTCTTTAAACTATTCATCTGAACCAGACATATACCGGGACCTTCAAGACCGGTACATAGGTAATTAGATAATCGAAACACCTCATAACAAACACTTCACACCTTCGCTAAGTTAATGTTGGTTTAGGTTCAATAGCAAACGTGTCGGCCGCGGCTTTTAGAGGTAATTCTGTTAACCTGTGATGTGGGAGTGTATTGTTTTGAGGAGAGCGATGAGTATTATTTTTTTGTCTTTTGCTGCAACTAACTAGATCATTGATAAGGTGTATTTATTAATATATAACCCACACGCTCTCGAAGAGGGGAGGCCTGTATCCCAGCAGTGGGAACATTATAGTCTGATAATAATAATCAACTAGCTTCCGCCCGCGTGGAAGTCGGAAATTATCCCGCGGGAACGTAGGTACTACCGGGATGAAAAGTACCCTATGTGTTAATGTAGGTTATAATCTATCTGTGTGCCTAATTTCATCCAAATCCGTTCTTCCGTTTTTGCGTGATTGAGTAACAAACATCCAAATATCCATACATAGAAACATTCGCGTTTATAATATTAGTAAGGATGCGAATACTACTACTGAATGGATTTGGATGAAATTTGGCAAAAAGATAAATTATAACCTAGAATGACCTAGATTAACACATAGGGTACTTTTTATCCCCTCTATCTTTTTATCCCTCGGGATAATTTCCGACTTCCTCGCGGGCGTAGCCGCGGTGCCGCCCGCGGCTACGCCCGCGAGGAAGTCGGAGATTTATAAAATTTGTAGGAAGCAAACTTTAACTCTAAATAAATATTATCGACCTGCGCCTAATAGGGTCAGTATGTAGGGCTTAGAAATGCCCTTTATCTCTTTAGGTAATGTCAGTCGTGCTAAAGAGAAGGAACGAGATGATTGTTCGATATAAAGCAAGTTCAGTTGCCCTAACTGAAATAAAGTAGGACGTATTTTAACCTAAGCATTTGCCCTTCATGGGACAGTGGCCAGGGTATAATAATACCTACCTATTATTATACCAGTCTCATCATCTGCCTAGCCTTTTCTCAACTATGTTGGGGTTGGCTTCCAGTCTAAACAGATGCAGCTGAATACCAGTATTTTACATGGAGTGACTGCCTATCTGACCTCCACTACCCAATTACTGGGTATTACGACACCCCTTGGTAAGACTGGTTGTCAAACTCACGGACTTCTGACGACCCGTAAGACTGTCAAAGATGCACCCAACGGCTTAACGTTGTTTCCGAGGCACGGAGGGGTGTTGGTATGTAAAGATGGTCACCCATCCACGGACCAACCGCGTCAAGCGTAGCTTAACCTGATCGATTGACCCGTGCTACTATTATTACTTCGCCACTTGTCCCAGTTTAACATTGAAAAAGTAGATAATCTATGTGATATTATAAAACTCACACCCAGTAAGTGACAAATTCACTCCTTTTAAGTTTAATTGTTACAGTAAGTACCCCACAAAATGTAGGTATTAGTGAATAAGTTGTCGGAGTGCCATAACAAAATAAATAAAAATATTCGAATAAGTAGGTGCTTATAGCATATTTTTTTCACAATATTTTTTACCAACACTTTAGTTAGTAACGTTTCGAAATACGTATCATTGCAGGCTAGTCCAATAACATACCGCAGTTTTTATTAAATGACCTTGACTAATTAGCATATTTTCACTTGACTACACAAACTAAGTGGTGTGATGAACCAATGGAAATCTATGAGGTCAAGACTGTTGAGCTACGGCTATAATGTAGTTGCAAAAAACATCAATATCAAAGCAATTTTTGTGTGATACCTTGCTTGATAAACTGAAGGGTACCGTGGCAAAAAAAAAATAGAGCATGATTTGAGTTGTAGTTAATTAGTTAATCACTTTTATTTTTATGTAAATCTTTATATCCTGTTAATATTAATTACCAAACCAAGAAGAATTGCCAAACCTAAGTGGCAGTGGGCACGGCACATTGCTCGCAGAACAGACGGCCAATGGGGCCGAAAAGTTCTGGAGTGGCGACCGCGTACCGGAAGACGTAAAGTTGGAAGACCTCCCACAAGGTGGACAGATGACCTTGTGAAGGCCGCAGGAATCCGCTGGATGCGGGAAGCACAGAACCGGTCAAAGTGGCGGAGCTTGGGGGAGGCCTATGTCCAACAGTGGACGTCTTTCGGCTGAAATGATGATGATGATGATTAATTACTGACTATTGACAGCGACTTCGCCCGCATTGTGGTCGAAAACTATCCCACGGAAACGTACTATAGAGATAAAAAGTATCCTTTGTATTCTTCCTGGATATAAACGATCTATGAGTAAAAACATTTAAACATCCAAACTTTCACATTTGTAATATTACTAGAAAGTATGATAGGACTAATACTAATTACCTACTAATCTTAGTGATGTTATACAGGAAAAGTTTTTAGCAATTGCGCAAATTGTAACCATGAACGCAGCATATCATTCTAGACCACCTAGCGCAGAAATTTTTCGCCGGATGTACAAAAAAAAACAACTGTTCCATACATTTTGACCGCGTAGGTATTGCACTTTTCTATGAAACAGCTGATTTTTTTTTTTGTATAACTGGCGAAAAATTTCTGCGCTAGGGGTTCTAGAATTATATGCTGAATTCATGGTTAGAATTTGCGCACTGGATAAAAACTTATTCTGTAAATGTGAAAGTATGTATGTTTAAATGTTTGGATGTTTGTTACTCAATCACGCAAAAACGGCCGCACGGAATTTGGATGAAATTTGGCACACAGATAGATTATAACCGCCCCGTGGCGTTGTGGTAGAGGTCGCATGTCTTCGATTTTTTGGTTTCCTGTTTCCTCACGATGTTTTCCTACATCTTTTGAGAGCAGTGGTAATGAAATTGAATACAAAACGTGTCTGCCTAGGTTCGAAGTCGCGACCGTTACCACTGCGGCACCACTGCTCCCATAATGTTGCATATAGGCTACTCCAATAACGCGCTATTCTCAGGACACAAGAAAAAAGAAATTGCAACAAAACCTTTAATGAACCTTGAAATCCATATAAAATATAACTGAATGGTTCAAACGTGCCATTGCACTTCTAAAATGATAATATTGTAATATCGTGTTTATAATAACTGATAACAATTAACTCAGTAGCCGCTATTGTAACGGTTAAGCAACGTCCTGTGCTATACAAGCATGATGCGTGTATTTACATGCCTAGTACCCAATCTAGGTTCATAAATAGACCTTTATGTTAAATCAACCTTCCATTAAGGGGTTTATCTAAGTTTTAGTAGTTTACACATATTCAAGTAGATGTTAATGTTCATTTTAGTATTGTTTAGCAAGTTTTAGTATGGTCCTTGCCTCCGAGAGTATGTATCATCACAGTTGGTACTAAACGTCTTGTTAATATCAAACCAGTTTTACATAGACAAAAGTATGAACTGATATAACCTTTTCAAAGACAATATACTCGTATTAAATATTTTCGTTTCTTTCAAATTGGCAGTTATAACTTATAAGACACTTATGAAAAAAAAAATACAAAAAAAAAAGATTCTAGTTGCTCCCTCCAAAAGGTGGTTTCGTATGGAGAAGAATGGAAAAGAAACTCCACCGTAACTCTTTTAAAATGTTTCACAATATATTGTATACACGACCACCTAACCTGACGATGCACCTGGAATAAAATTACTATACTAGCATGAAATAGTCGTATCGTCCAATAGTTGCTCTAGTATTTAGATGACAAAAGCATCCATAATTTTTTTTTTTTTTTCAAAAGCGATTTTGATGAAAGTTTAGCTTATTAGTCGATTTGCATGAATTTACTTCCCCGAAACACAAAACGGGTGAATCGACACTTTTAAATAATATACTATTTTCTGTTTTCATTCTCTCTCTTATTTATTGAATTTTATGCACTGTGCGCTAGTGTACTTTTATTATTCATTTTATTGCATTTTTTTTTTACGTAAACACGTATTTCTGAAGTTGTCACTTCGCCTACTTATAAATAAACTTCATGCGATATACCCACAGAAAGTAATATACTATTTAATCGAGTAATAAGCTGAAAGTTTGAGATTGAGATCAGTCATGAAAACAAGCCCTATGGGAAATTCATAACTGCACCTTTAAGTGAAGTACAATAAGTAATGCTTTTAAAAGCCATGGGGTTACTACACTGCGCGGGAGTGGTACTGCACTACGTGCCATTCTCCCGCTGTAGCGCCAAGGTGCTTGATAACCAGTTGTGATTGTAACACAGAACTGGATCCCTCGAAGTTCTAGTTTCTATAACATTGGCTTTATTGCCCGACAAACTGGATGGGTCTAGCTAAAGTTACAAGTACCGGTTAAACTGAACTTAAAGAGGATGTTAGTACTTTAAGTGTAATTATATTGAGAGAAGGAATGTAGATTTGGGGATAACATTTACCTAATATGGCAGAAATTAGGAATTTAGTTTGGTTCTAACACATTTTTTTTTTTATGGCAGCGAATATTCTGCTAGTGAATGAATTCAGCGCTGATTCTATAACGCTAGCTAGAGGTCTAGAATATGTAATATTATTAAGTATGTGTTCTCTGTTTTTCTTGCCATGGAGTAGAAGGTTTCTCCATATTTGAGGAAGGAGGCAACCCGACCTCCGACGCTACCGCAAGCAGTGACATCTAAGGGCGCATGACGAACTTGCTTTTGGTTGCCCAGGCAAGAATAAAATGATCAATTGTCGAGGTCGAAATCCATAATGCGGTTCAAATAAATGTAGAACAGCCATTTTTTTTTTTATAACCGTCGAAAATTTCAACTGCTCGTGACTGTACATGATTTTAAACCCCAATGGGTTTAAAATCATGTACAGTCACGAGCAATAACATGTAAACACATCGCCAAATTCAAAAGCGATTTTCTTTTAAATAGCGATTGCAGCCTTGAGATAACTTAGATATTTCATTACAGTGTGAGTTCCAAAATATTATTTTCATAATAAAATAAGATTACAATTAGTAAAAGTGGAGAAAATTACTTTTAAAAGTTGGTAAGTGTATACATATTATTGCTCGTGACTGTACCTACTGAATTCATGGTTACAGTTTGCGTGTTAATATCCGTACCAGCCCGTATAATTGGTAACTTATAATTTGCCACAATTGACGGCAGGCAATCCTATCACTACTTACATTATGTCCATTTGCCCAACACTGGCCATCAGGGCGTTTACAATGTATTTATATAGTTGCATGTGTAAAACGTTTTTATTTTCATTGCATGAAGGTTATAACTGTAATTTACGCTGATAAGTATCAAAGTACCTCTTCGAACATTATATCATTAAATTTGAATGCTCGCATCGTGGTTACTTTGAATAGTAAATAGTATCTAATAGTAGAGAAATAAGTGGATATGTGCACGCAGAGGGTTCTGAAGCACGCATCTTCCAAAGAGCAGTGCAAGGGCAAACACTGAAGTACTTAGTAGATTTTGAAGCTGAATGCTATATTTACATTGCTTTTTTTAACAAATGTCACAGCATTATGCTGATAGCATAGCTTCCTATTTGATTTTTTACTATTTTGTTATTTGTATTTCATCACTATGTTCTTCTTCTTTGTATTTCCTGTGAGTGTCTTAAATAAAATATTTTTGCTTTAATTCATAAATGTTGATAAAACCTTCTATGAAAACGAATTTTAATTTGCATAGAGTAAATTTTTAATTTTCCGTACTCAAGGGTTGCCAACGGACCCCTGTAGTAATAGCGTGTACCGTCCGCTTGTATGCCTGGTAGCAGCACCCTAATTGCGTAACTTACGATTAATCATAATCGGTTTCGTTTTCACAGTTCAACAATAATCATTGCGTTATTTACGTTGTTGAGCAGACACTTGTTTCGAACATATGAAGCAATGGTTTAACAATCCGTTTCAAAACGATACAGATTGTGCGATGAATCGGGAGTTACGCAATTAGGGTGCTGGTTGTATTTCATTAACAGAGATATAGTTTACAAGACCTACAACGTTTTCACATTCACAAATATAAAAGAATTTACCTACCTAAAACAAATAAAATATAAAAACCTATTTGAACCAAAACTGTTCACATAGTTAATAACGCACGCGCAATGTCATTCTGTCACCTGAAGATCCTTGTAACACTCTACTTAGTAACTTTGGCTACGAATTTTTGACCCTAAAATTTCAGACGAACATTCCTTATTTTTATACTACACACAGAATCAGCCTATAATGTTCCCACATGCCTCCTCTCGGTGAGAGGAAGTGGGCCGTAATCCAACACACGAGCCCAGTGCGGGTTGATAAATGTCACATGTCATCGAATTTTTGGTTCTAGGTCAGGCCGGTTCCCTCACGATGTTTTCCTTCACCGTTTTAGTGCAGTGGTGATGTAATAATTTACACAAAGTAGGTTCTGTCTGGGTTTGAGTATCCCAAAAACCACCACAGTCTATGCTTATCTGCTAAAGGAAGCCAGATAAATTATTAAAAAAAGGTGTTTGTATACAAAAGTACTTAAGTAACCTATAAATACGAGTACGTAGATAAACAATCTCAAAAATTTCAAAAATGTTCTTTATAACTCCTTAAGCTTATGACCTGTCAAACAAACCCACTTATGCCACATGGACAAAAAATAAACAACGAAATTAAACAATTTATACGAACTGGGTCAAGTTCAGCCATAAAAATAATGTCTCTGGTATTATGGCATGCCCATAAAGGTACCTACGTTGCGTAATGAAACATGCAGATATGTAGGATTGTAGGATTTACCAGTAATGTACGTGTTTCCGTACATTGCACGTTTGTAATCAATGGCCCACGAGATATTAAGGTGATGTTGTTTTACATTAATTTTATTAAGTGCAGATATTTATTTACTCTATTATACAAAAAAATAATAAGACATGAGTACAAAAGAGGAATTCTGAAATTGGCACTGGTAACTATTTGGTATTTCAGAAGAATTTTTCTTCCCAAACTGTCAAAATCACACTGACAACAAACTTTCTACTCGACGCGACGGCTCGGTGTATACAATTATCTACAAAATCATGATTCGTTTAGCACGTATAACTGTGACAATTAATTGGAGAACATAGCTGTCTTCTCCTATTGTACATCATTTAGTTAATAGTCATATCCACGGACGTGTATAAGGAGGGGGTTTTGGGGGTCCGGACCCCCCCCCCCCCCATTTAAATTTATTAATCAGTTAGCAATAAAACGTAAAAGACTAAATTTATTACTTTTAAGCTTCAACTTTCTTACTTTTGAATAAATATATATCGCAATACATGCATTACATATAAGTTTTTATTTAAAGGCACCTACTTAGAGTAACCTAAGTTAAATATTATAGATTAGGTACCCGCGACTATACTTGCGTGTTATAGTGGCAGGCAATATTTAATTTGTAAATGATAGATTTAATTGGCGGTAGAGCTCTGTTTTTGTTTTACTTTGGGGACCCCCCCCCCCCCTTGTCAAAGCTATAGCTACATACGTCCGTGGTCATATCTATTTTTCCGTCAACAAATGGGTGCTCGTGCTAAGCCTGCTGTACCAATATAAGTAGGTGAACATTAATTTGATTACATTTACTTTAGACAATTTCCAAAAGGTTGTAACATAAATAGCTCACGTGCTCGTAGGTACAAATACGCGAGCTACACATTGTGACAGAAACGTTTTTTGTTAAATTACGTTATAGTATATTATGAGTAGTACATATGTGGTACGTGTTTCCAAGGTTTTACTGCGAAATACATTTTGTTTGATCTTCAAATAACTGTTTTAAACGCTATTTCTGTTGAGGATTAATTGATGAGAATAATTAGTGGCGTTTTGTAAACATAGCGTAGGATAATGTGAATCTCTTTTATTGCGGGAGTGTCATTTTGTGATGCGGTTTTTAATATAATTGAGATAACTTAATCGGGTGAAAATATAGATAATTTTTACAAAAGTAAAAATGTACAAATGTATTTATTTATTTGCTTTGCATAGAAAAAACTTACGTAATTTATGTGTAAAACTAAAATGTTGCGCCGAATAATTCCTTCGCATTGCTGTCGACTAGTAATGTGCCTAAGACACTGCCGGCATTGCCACGTTGTATGGCGATGCTTGGCCTCTCGCCTAGGTAAATGCCAGCCCTTGGCTTGCGGGAAGTGTCAACCAGGCTTTTAGAGATTTCGTTGAACGTACCTTGAGCATTCGGAGTATTCGGACCCTGCGGTCCAACCGATCACAAACAGTGTGTGTTTGTTTGTTTGTTTAGTGTGTTTATGTGGGTTATGTGTGTGTTGTGTAATTAGAAACGCATACCATCCCCTTAACAGATCGCGTGAGCCTATCGCGAAATGACTGCAGTATAGTGCAGAGTTACCCAACTATTCTGAATCAGTACCTTCACTCGTTAGTTGAAGCACTAATACTAAACTTCGTAATGTTTTACGAGCTAACATTTTAATAAACTATACATTCCTGAACATTTCTTGATACAATTTAAAGCTGGCTGCAGTGGGATTTGGCCAGTCAGATCAATGTTTCAAAAGCATCAAACAGTTGGCCATAGGCGTCAGGCAGTGAGTGTATTTAAGCTAGTTTCGTCATCAAGGCAGGAAAATAGCTTAATGTGTAGCCGTGTGTACATTAAAAGAAATAAATATAAAAAGGCGGATCTCATACTACAACTCTTTACGAGTCGGGCGCGGGAAACAGAGCCCGTTTTAACTGAATTTGTAAGTAGAGGGAGAATCACGCGCGTGGGCGCGTTACCTGCGCACCGGAGCGTGGTGCGTGGTAGTGTGAGATCTGCCTTATATTAATTAGGCTTCTAAAAGCAATGTATTTTGTATATACCGTGGTCAGTCATGCCAGGTAATCGGAATGCCTTCCATTCAACAATCAGGAGAATTATCTCCAGATTGCATCAAAATATTAATTCAACAATGATAACAAAATTATACGTTCGTCTATACCAGGGGTCGGCAACCTTTTGAGTCGGAAGAGTAAAACATTACAATTTACAAAATTTTAAAGTTTTAGAAACTTTGAAATTTAAAATATCATACAAATTACGAAACAAGTCACAGTTATTATTGGTTTCATGGTCAAATTGCGTGACATCGGGGTTTAAACGCAAGGTGACCGAAAAGGGGCGTGGCCTAGTCTAAGCCTTTTGCAAACTCGCCATTTTTTTATCTGATAGCTCGCCAGGTGAATGGAAAATAAATAATGTTTGCGTATGGAACTAAAGAGCCGCAGCGTCACATCCAAAGAGTCGCATGTTTCTCGCGAGCCGCAGGTTGCCGACCCCTGGTCTACAGTTCTATACCAATAATACACACTGCCTACAGACATGCAACATTTCATTGATATTTCAATCTGAACATTCAAGCTTGTCTACATTGAGTACTGTAAATCAAAATTATGATGTGTACGTAAGTATAATCATATATCACTTTTCCTGACCCGGGAATCGAAACCACGACCTCATCATGCTCAGCAGAATCGCAACCACTGGACCAACGTGGCAGTTATCTGCAACTTTTTATTTTATTTCCAAAAAATATTTTGTGCCTTTTAATCAGCAATGTTTCTTTCTTTCTCTACCTATTTCTTAACAGACTTTTCTCTCCATCCACAGCTGACTTCATCCATCCCTGCAACAACACAGAGCCGGCCTGCCTAATAAAAGCGACCCAAGATGCAATACCCCAGTTCTCCAAGGGTCTACCAGAACTAGGAGTACCACCGTTGGATCCATTTGTCATTGAAGAACTGCCTATACAGCTGCCTGGTATCAAGGTTACGTTTTACGATGGGAAAGCGACAGGTCTTCGAAAATGTCAGGTCTTGAATGTCGAGTAAGTGAAACTTTTCAAATCTTTTAACAAACATAAATCACTTTGACGACTAATATAGAAAGAAGTATGGAAACAAAAACTTATTTTCTAAAAAAAACAAACACGACATAACTTTAATTTCGGAAGTCGGTGTGTCTTTTGATCAGTATTTTAGTTTTTTGCCACAGAGTTCTGAAGTTGAAAGTTATTTTCACTTTTTAGTGTTTTTTTTTTTTTAATTCTGTTGTTTTTTTTGTATATGATTAAGATTTTTTGCATAACCTTACCATTAAAAAAAAATGAATTCGACCTACGATTGCCGGAGATATCGCGGAACATAAAACAAAAAAAAAAAAAACAAACGAATTGAAACCCTCCTCCTTTTTCAAGTCGGTTAAAAATGCATGTTGCACCGACCCCAAATAAATTGGGGTCTGGGATGATGGTAAGAGAATGATGATTGTTTTAGTATCATCAGCATCATTTCAGCCCCAAATCACACCCTACTAGGTATAGGCCTCCGCTTTTTTATTATTAACACGCTTCTATAAGCTTCACTTGTATGTTTGTAAGCAGGTTTGTAACCGACTCCTTTGTACTTGATTTTGACCCACTTCAAACGGTCAGATTTCATTTAAAAATTTATAGACGTATCGAGGGCCGATGAAAATTCAATAATTTCATTTTGTTCAATAATGTAAAAAAAAAAGATAATGCTTTTGTAGTTAGCAGAACTTAAAAATTTAAAATAAATAATACAGTAAAAAAACAAAAAAACACGCTTTAAAAACCAAACTAAAAAAGCAGATTTTAAAAAAAAAAATCGTGTGGTGCTTGATATTAATTGATTACAAAAACACCTCAAAAAGCACTACACGCGTTTTTCAAATTATTTTCTGCTTTTTTAGTTTGGATTTTAAAGCGTGTTTTTTTTTTCTAAAATTTATTTATTTTTTAGTTTTATTTAAGTATTTTTTATTGTATTTTATTTTTGGCATAAATCTCAGTTCCGTGCGTCCCTCATCCAGGTGTGCCTGAGACTTGACGATATCTTTTACAATGTTTGTAAATATGTGGGCACCATGTATTATCTGTAATTGCTTCACTTTCATTATTTTTACCTATTTTGGTATGGTAATTTTATTCTGGGTGCATCGTCTTCAAAGATAAATTATACACCGTAAACTTGTAGGTATACTTCATTGTACACTATAAAATATTGTTGTCTGAAAACAAAATTCTAAAGACATTGAGCCCGATGACTTAAATGTATTAATGGATATTGTTTGATATTTCTAACTGCCTTAGAAAATTATCGGAATAATCTAAAGCAACTGGTTATCCCACGTTTGTAAGAGGTAGTAAAGGTAGTAGCAAGTAAAGGCCGTAAGCTAGAAACCTAAAACCCATTTACATTACAACTATTTATGCAATGCTACTACCATTAAACCACATTGCTTGAACATAAATAAACCTACGTAATGTGAAGCAAACAGAGACTTTGAAGTGAATATAATAAAAAAGCATTACAGATAAATATTTAAAATATAACCATCAAAAACCGATGTACCTGCCAATCTATATAAATAAAAAGAAAAGTCCTGACTGACTGACTGACTCATTGAACGCCCAGCCTAAACCCTTGGACCTAAAAATCTGAAATTGTACACAGAGGTGGCTCTATAATGTAGACAAGGAATAAGGAAGGATTTTTCGAAATTCAACCCCTAAGAAAGTTAAATAGGGGATGAAAGTCCTGCCCAAGCGGGTGAAGCCGCTGGCAAAAGCTAGTAACTAATAATAGTGCATATATTATGAAATAAATTTGGAACTAAAACAAAGAAAGTAAACAGTATTTTCCTAGCTTTACGGTGAAAAATAAACAGTTCATTTTCACCTAAGATGTGACAAGTTAAAAGAATAGATAAAGCCTGAAAATCCCAGGATAATACGATAAAATCTCTAGACGTGGGTCAAGAAAACATAAAACAACGTTACCTACACAATCAATGTTCGGGACCTTTACATGATTTTTGTCTTAGAAATGAGTAAACACTGGTTTTTCTTTTTTATAATCCTGACAAAACAAGTAAACGAAACAAGGCTGCCGGTTCTTCAGATACAAAGACTTTCAGAAAAGACATAATAATTATGAAGAGCTGCAACATACATATCCATCTCATTGGGAGGAGTTGGCACGGCATTTTTTTCAATCGATCTTTGAATAGCATAGACCTGTTTGGAGGCATTTTGTATAACAAAATATTTATGACTTTGAAAACCAGCGGGCGAGAGAACTCGATAGCAAGCAAGATCACCTCGAGAATAAACCACCCTCCAACATACAATATCATTATCACAATGGCTTTCTAACGTGTCCGCACTGTGCACGTACCGTTATAGTCAAGATATGTTTACATTAGGCACATCAGAGGCGTTAGTGTGAGTTTCATTTTACCATCTCGATCAAAGGCATCGAGCGCGTTTGGCGCTCCGATTGGCCCTGAATTGGTGACGGACCAAACGTAGCGCCGAACGCGCTCGAAGCGTTTGATCGAGATGGTTAAATAAAACTCACACCAGACCCACAGAGCACACGCTCGTAACCTATATGTAGTTGTCGAAAACAATAACAGTCACCGTAGCCGAAGTCGGCATGGGATTCATTCATATCAGCTTTTTGTTTACATATGAACCAGTGTCTAAAAGTGGAACTAGCTGGTATTTAAAACACTAACAAAGTTTGTCAGTAATTTTTTGTTTACCTAGTGCGACACTGTCGCTAGACCAGATGGACTGGTAAGGTAGTTCTGTAATTCACGAATGGCTATGGGTAATATATAAAGATACTCATCATCATCATCATCAGCCTATAATGTTCCCACTGCTGGGACACAGGCCACCCTCGGTGAGAGGGATTGGGCCATAATCCACCACGCGGGCCCAGTGCGGGTTGGTAGATGTCACATGTCTTCGAATTTTTGGTTCTAGGACATGCCGGTTTCCTCACGATGTTTTCCTTCACCGTTTTGAGAGCAATGGTGATGAAATAATTTACACAAAGTAAAGCGCCTGTCTGGGTTCGAACTCACGACCTACAACTCGTAAGTCGCGGCCGTTACTACTTGGCCACCACTGCTCTAAAGATACTAGTGTACTCTATTTAATAATCTGAATAAAAAGAAAAAGATTTTTCACTTCATTCAACCTTTTTATGGGTTAAATGTGAGTACCCAAGAGAGCTTGTGCAGGTTTACAAAATAACGAGTACACGAAACCTTTTCTACGCAAGGACTTAGAGAAATTGTTGGAAACTCTTGGCCTGTGCCCTGAATCACATTTGAACAAAGAAACGATTATATCCGCTTCAAATGTTTTCAAAGCTTCAGAGATAATCTTTGAAATTCCTGCGAGGAAGATTCTTTTGTCTACGTAGAGACAAATTTGAAGGCCATTGCTTCCACGGCTAGTAGGTCACGTGCTTCTACGTTTATAAAAATATATAGAAATAGGAATAAAGCAAAAATATTAACGATTTTGAAAACATACTGCGAGGTTGGCTTGCGGTGGTACATATTTTCAAATCTAAGTAGGCAACACTTTGGTGACTTGGTATTGTCGATATCGTTATGCTTCACTTAACATATCCTATCAATGATACCTGCCTTTTTTAAACATAACGCAAGAAAAATGCTACAAAAAGGTCAACAGAAATAAATCTCCTTTCAGATTATGAACCGGAAAATCCAGAAACTAAACTTTTAAGTACACTAGCGCGTTAAAGTTTAAACGTTAAGCTATATTAAGCTATAGTTTGCCTTCGGTTTTAATCGTATCGCTCCGAGCAGCAAACGGCAATGTCTTTAAGTTCTGCAGTATTGTTTGAAGTTGATATTAAACTGGACTTTAGACATGAATTTCAATATGATGACAAAACTGCATTAAATTAAATGTACTGACGCAAGTAAGGCAACACAATTCAGAATAATTCTATGCAATATTAAAACATTACTTTCTTAAACCTTAGTTTAAGAAAGTAATGTTTTAATATTGCATTAACACAAAAAGCGACTTATCGCTTTTTGTGTTTATGTAAACTGGTCAGTGGATTTAAATAATATATAAGATTTATAATGCACTTAGTACATACATATATAACTTAAATATGGTACAAAAACCTCCATAAATTGACACGTCACCAATGCACCCGTAAAAAGCAGCGGTTAGTTAGTCGTAAAGAGTTTTGAAAAAATTGTTAATTTATCGTCAAGGAGTCCCGACTTCTTTGATCAATCACGAAAAAATAAAACCTTGGAAACACTTTCATCTGACTCAAATTAAGATGAACTTGAAAAAACAGCTCGTTCTTATAAATCTTCTAGAAATCCTAAACATTTATTCTCCTTTTATATCACAAGGCAACTCATCCATTAAACTAATTTTCTTTTAACGCGCAATCTAAATGCTACATAAAAGTAGCTCTTGCCTAACAACCAAAGAAACCTTGCCTCACCACAGCAATGCGGTTTTATTCTCAGGCCTCTGTGAGTTGACGAAACCCTTTGTGTTTTGGTACTAAACGAAACAAAAGGACTTTTCAATGATAAAGTTGGTGTGACAAATTATTGTTTTAGGAGAAATACGACAGGTTTTTTATCTGGTCCATTATGAGACCTTGTTTTATAACATGACAGGGTCACTGATTCCATTGTAATTGCACTAAGAAACTCCAAAAAAAATTACCTGACCATTACTTCTATGAAATGAAAATTATATACATTGCTTAATGTTCCAATAATTGATAAAGCAATACATAGGTAAGATAAAATATACTCTTCGATTCTGAGCTTTGATAAAACCAGACGAAACATATATACAATAGGGTAACAAATTCAAAGGTCAAAAGAACACTTTCTAGAACCTAGAAATCTCTTGAAAATCAACCCCGAAATACTACCAGAAAAGGACCCCTGTATTTAGATTCAGAAGATACTACCACTTTCCAACCCACTTTCAAGGATAGAAGAGGAACCGTTTATCCGAATATAGAGCTTTTCTGGAACGAAGTATGGAGCTTATTATGTTGTCGTCGGGTAAAAGGGTATGACATATCTAAATTGTTTTTCCTATTGTTATATGGCTCCGAGGGTTCTGAGATGTGGGATAAAAAGGCTTAGAGAAACATTTTGTTTATAAATGATGAATACAGAAGTGAGTTGTTTAAACTTTTGGACTGTCAATTTTTATTGTGTGTATAAAAAGGTATTTACGGAAAAACCCTTTCCAGTTTTTTACAAACATAATTCAACTGTGTTCGAGAATCTCGATTATCAGTATTTGGAAATTTTAGAAATTATTAAGAACCTTACGCTTACAAGGACGCTGGCAAAATACGATGGCCCTATATTATTATTTATAGAGGGAAAAAAAAGGCACACATCTAACAATTTTCTGGAAATTCTGTATGCAGGGTCCTGCAGTTATAGCCTCAACCAGAAATATAACTGATTTATGTTTACTTTACAGAGCAATACTAGAAAAGAATATATTTAATTTGGACGTGCGGTGCAACATCACGATCAAGGGCAAATACACAGCTGTTGGGAGACTATTGCTGTTCCCCATCAACGGTGAAGGAGACTCCAAGATCAAAATTGGTGAGTTGTTTGACTACTAAATAATGCTCTTAATAGTTGAAACGAGTCAAATCGTCGTCTGAATGTTTCTGTACAAGCTGTTCGTTGCCACCCCAGGTAAGTTTGATGATGTCTATGCGTATCGAAGAACCAAAGAATTATTTATCTGCATGTCGCTCAACGACTGCATGCTTTTCTCCCAAATTGCTATCAGCAAAAATAATCTTTAATAAACTATTGAATCAAATGGTGAATGAATTATCACCCCGCAACTATTTTTTTTTAAATTCCATATACATAGTTTTTGAGTAAGTCAACTTTACTCCACCTAGATAGCGCTTCAAAGTTGCTCTTTGCTATTTGTAAATTTTCCCTTAACAGAAAACGAAAATAAAAACACAACTTAAAATTCTCTGCTCGTCCTTAAATTCTGAGTACGCGTGACACACTGTCAAATAGATCACAGGAAATAACACAGAACCATGCATCCTTGTTCAAACTAATTACCGTGTAGGCGGTGAAGAGAACAAAACAAATAAACCGAACACCCCACAAGAAACACGAGTAAATTAAATTTTCGTGTCATGGTACGAATTGGAACGCAATACATACAGCTAACGTTACATGAAAATAAATTGCAAATATCACTGAAATACCTTCATGTAATTTTATAAACGGATACAATGCTAACTCGCGATGAAATAGAAATCGTGCATTCGTTCGAATATTAAATATTGAAAGTTGTTGCGTTAGCGTGTTCGCCTGTTTGTGATGTCTTAGCAATATATGTTTTAAGTAGTTTATCGTTAAAACATTTTCCTGTGATGATGGGGTAAGCCTAACATTTTGCAAGACCAATGTAATTAAAATAAAAGCCTGGCCTTCGCAACCTAATTATTTAGTCACGCATTGACAAGTGTGGTTAATTGTAAAACTTGACCCTCAACTGACGATATTTAGCTAGCTGTATAGTAAACAACATGTGGCACAATCTCGTATTTTTGCTTTTAATATTTCCAAAGGGGTGTTAATTTTGAGGGAAAACTAAATGAATGAAAACAGTCTTCATAAAAGGCCAGTAGTAGGTAGAGGTTAGTTGATTTGTTTACTGTTGATCAGTGTTAACACTCTAGTTATTGTTCTGCCATTTAGATACGAGTAATCATTAGTCAGATCATAAATCAGATCGTCGTTGAAGATTAGATAGGTATGCAAGCGCCATCTATTCTTTTAATACTGTGTTTCAACATGTGCATAACATAGTTATATTCCCATCTGAAACCAATCCTCACTGACGTATCAAAAACTAAAGTTTGCTACTGTAAAATCACGCTCTAAAAAGTATGAAAAAAGAAAACATTTTCATCTGAAAACAGTGGTCGTATGCCACATTGCCCTAAAGCTTATGATCACTTACTACTGTTAGAATGTATTGTTTTGGCATGGTCGGTAGCATACTGCCACGGTTTTCAGATAGCAAAATTTTCTTTTCATAACAAAAACTAGGTAGATCAATGTCACCATTCGTCTCCTTAATTTTTGCTACTTTTTCTATTTCACTCAGGATTCTGATATTTTCACTCACACTTCAATTTGGGGTCGGAACAACATGTCTTTTTCTTCCATACTCCTCTATTCATCGTCATCTCGATAGTCAGGGCCTTTTGAGTCACATCATCTTTCACAAAGATCGATTTTGACATTAACCTTCAATATATCAATGTTCCAGTGAACTCAATCATCAAGTTGAATATAAACACGAAATACTTCAAGGACGCCGAAGGTCGAGACCACTTCGGGATCAAGAACTATAAGTACACGTTCGATTACGGCGAGAGAATCGTCTATACGATCAACAACCTTTTCAAAGGCAACCCTGAATTAAGTAAGTAGCATTTTAATGATTCTTTAGCTTTTACTGACATTTATGTTCTACATATTATTAAGAATTGGTAGGTACTAGGTACAGGTAACTTAAGATCTATCAAAAAGGTTTCCATAAAGTTGAAAGTACTTTTTCAAATCGTATGTTTCAATCAGAGTCCTGTTCCTTCTTTTAAGTGTGGCAATGGCCACAAAGTACTCGAGCATTGTTAAATCCTAAATAAAATTAATGTACCCCTAATTAAAATTAAGTACATTTCCACGTGGAGCCTTGGAGCTCTGCTCTGTATTTTATTTCGCCATTAGCTTTTTTCTCATAAGCTAATGAAACTTAAATGGAGCTCCTCGACTTACTAATGTCTCCTGACATTTGTTAGGGAAGTGAGCTCTTTAAATAAATGGCATCATATCCTAAAACTCAGAATGTTTTCCGCTATTGTCATTTCCTGCTCCCATATCATTTGAACCGTTAAAACTTTTACGCAAGAACTCCCCACAAGTTTTTTCAGTTCAACTTTTATTTTTAGACTTAAAATTTCAAGTAATAGTTTTCTATTCTCATTGGGATTCTCAACTTTTTCCAGGTAACACAGTGTTGCAGTTCCTAAATGAAAATTGGCGAATAGTCACTGAGGAGTTTGGACAACCGGTCGTGGACTTTGCGTTAAATGTCACCGTTAATACGGCGAAAAAATTCTTCGATGCCGTGCCGTATGATGAGTTGCTCTATGTGCCTATTCCTAAGTATTGATAAGTGCCACCGTTCAAAGATACATAAAGATACAAAAACTTAAATTATTTAAGCTTTTTGTATTAAAACTACATTTGTATTTAGATGTTACCTGCGCTTGAAGCTTTCTTATTCCTTATTAAAAAGAGAAATTGATTTTTCTTTATTACGCTTTGTATATAGAGAACTATGTTTATTTACCATAAATGCAAATGTAGTAATTAGTTATAACACTGTTTTTTGTATTTACATTACTCAGAAAATTTATAACTGAAGGAAATGTAAAGAGAAATGATCTCAAGCAGCAATTTCTTGGTAGTGCCAACATGAATAAATCTCAGCGTGCAGTGTAAAGTGATTTTGTGTTTCGAATACTTAATTATTGGAAAGAAAAACTTTAAAACAAAACCAATTTAACTTTGAATACAGATTTAGAGAATAGAGACAAAAAAAAAGATACGTAACTAATTGAAAAATACAGACAAAATTATGATAACATTCTCGTAATTGACTGAATTCAACCATAAAAGACAGTCAGTTAAGGCTTTAAAAACCATTACATAAGTAAGCACCTTCAATTAAAAAGAGATTTCTAAATATTCCTTTGTTGGGAAAAATTAATGATTTATGTAGCAAACTTAAAAAAAAACATAATTTTTCTCTACACAGGTTTTTATTTTACTTTAAGATAAATTACATTATCAAATTATATGACTTTGTCTGATTAATGTATTGTCAATATTCAAGTGGATAAGTATCAATGCTTGCTGAAAAAAAGATAATTATCCCGTTTTTGGAATTGTGTACGATAATACCTTAATTTTGTTACTGACTGTACGTTTGGTAAAACCAAATTGTTGTTTATCTTAAAATGTTGTTTGCCCTTAACAAATACCTTTTATCTGAGAATTTTTAGGACAGGTTTCTCAATTACAGTTTTTGTATCAAAATCATGCCTTGGGGCTGCTGAGCCAAAATTCCCTTCACATAGTTCCAGTAATTATTTTCTGCAAAAATTCCTTAAATATTTCAGTATATGAGACTCCTTGTAATTATTAGTATTAATACTTTGTAAATAGTGTACATTTTTAAATATAAAAGGTACTTCATTCTGTAAACGTTTACCTACTTTTGGGTACCTTCTTGACACGGAATCGAAAGTTGAAATGTGTTATTGCACTTTTTTCTTAGGATTTTACGTACCTACGAACAGTAGGCCACACGTCCGTCAGTCAGTACAGGACACAGGTCTCCTTGGTTTGAGGAGTGGGCTATAATCTGCAACATGGGCCCAAGTGCGGGTTTATACATGTCACATATCTTCGAATTTTTGGTTCTAGTTCTAGGCTTTATCACAATGTTTTCTTTTACCGTTTTTGGATCAGTGGTGATGAAATTAATAAGACAAACTAAAGTGTAAACCCACGACCTATTCGTTTGTCGTGGCCGTTACCACTGGGCCACCATTGCTATGCAGTGTTGCGCAATAACTGCGGGTGTACCCTAGTACGAAGTCTCAATAGAATAAAAGGCCAGCTTATACTTGAGGTTTTATTACTACTGACGTGTGGCCTGCTGTACCTATTCATAGGCATATAATTAAACCCAAAAGCACCGACGGAGTATTCAAAAATCGTTTTATATTATTTTAGAAATACACCGCTTGGATTGATTTGATTTGACAATTTCGATAAATCGTGAAATATTGACTCATTTTAATTATTAACCAGTTGGAATTGATCTAATCTTTTGTTTTTTTTTTAATATTAGAGGCTAATTTTAATTATAGATACAAATAAAATAAAAATTAATGAGGCATACAGTAACGAAAGCTTTAAAATGAAGAAATACCTATTCAAAATGATCTAACTTTTAACGTAGGTTATTATTTAAATGTATGTATGTTATAATGACTCTAATGTAATCGCATGAAAAATCATCAGTAATTAACGTTGGTAAACATCAAATATTATTTAATCGAGTATCATACTAAAATTATCCAGGGATGTGAGCAAAATTTGATTTTGTCACGATTGTATACAGATGATTTTCTTATTTAAATCCTTTAAAATTATTTTCTGAACTGTATTTTTGTGTATAAAGTATTATGGTAATATCTTTACTTTTGAATAAATAATTATGAAGGGTTAGACTATTCATTAATTGTTTTCTATTATTATTATTATTTTTAACCGACTTCAAAAAGAAGGAGGTTATCAATTCGACATGTTTATATATTTTTTTTTATGTATGTTCGGGCATAACTCCGTCGTATATAGACGGATTTGAAAAAAGGGGTTTACTCCGAAATGGTCCCATTAAAATTTCATATAGATCTGATTATGCGTTTCGGAGACAGACAACGGAACTCTTCAAAAAATTACAGCAAATCAACCGCGAATATTGCTATCGCATAAATATGCATTGTTTTGAAGCCAAGGATGATAAAATTTCGAATTGGTGTGAGGTAGGTAACTAAAAAGTGAAAAATAAAAACTTTTTTCAAAAAAATAACAACCGACTTCGAAAAAAACACTACAAAGTGCAAAATAACTATAATTTCGGAAGGCGGTGACGAATAATTAAAATACACATCCAAAACCACCGACTTCCGAAATTAAAGTTATTTTGCACTTTGTAGTGTTTTTTTCGAAGCCGGATGCTATTTTTTTGAAAAAGTTTTTATAATATGTGTTCTATATTATCTTGATTTCTTTGTTTAGAAATCTTATTCGTTACAGATCATCTTCGACACTTTCACTGACTACAGGCAGTCAGGCATCCACTTGACACTCCATTCAAATTTATTCTTCAAAAGCATTTAAAATACAGATGTTTGAATTGCCTTCTAAGTCTTTTGCGGGATTGAAATCTGGCTGGTCAACCGGCTGCGGGCCGGTTACCGGTTTCTTAACCGGACTTGTCGATTTCTACCTTAATAAATGATGGCCTCCAGCCAGGGTTTAAAAACTTAGCGACTACACGCTAAGGACACCTGTGGGGTACTGTTCTCGGCTTAGGGCGTAGCTGGAAGAGACGGGCTGATCGAAATGAATTTCCAGGTCGCTAAGTTTGAGTTCTCATATACATATACCTAAATCTGTATAATGCCTCTAGAGCAACGTCAATTGGCTAAGGACTGAAAGCGAGACTTGAGGCTCCCGCCGACCTGCGCAACGCGATGCGACTCTAGTAGATCAATTTCCACGAAGTTTTCATAGAAATTGTTCTATCACAGCCACGTTACGCTTGTCTGCAGGAGCCTTGAAGCCTCTGGTTATAATAAGATAGAAGCTGTGTTAGTTACCATACTGTCACTAAGGACATCTGGCGTTGGTAAAAGGCATTGTCAAGTCGGGGGACGGTCAATGAAAACGCAAAACGCTAGAGGCCGTCCCCCACGTGACAATGCCATGATCAAAATATTTCCTGCAACTTAAAAGACCAATAAATATTGTTTTTTAACATTTTAGTCTTTGTTTGGGCCGGGGGTTTCATAAATTCAACTTTTAATCAACGCATAAACGGTAAAAGATTTATTTATTTCTGTAAATTGGTTTTATGGTTTAAACAGACACGTTCACGCCAAAAACAATGATTTTTTTTTTACGAATAAGGTCACTGATTTTTAACCGACAACCCCAGAAACAACGAAACCAACTCCGAGGTCAGTTTCTATTATAGTCATTATTCCGGTCAGATCATAAGGACCATGCAGATTCACTAATCTGGTCAAACACCATTGAGATGGTCTTTTTTTGAGAAAATAATCACACTGATTTGAGTAGACCTGAAAAAGATATTTGAAGTTAGTAACATGGTGACGTTGATCTGGATTTCTGCCCGGTTGATGCCAATAGGCTCATCCCCTATTACATCATCATTTGCTAAGCATTTTAGCCAACTATTTTGGAGTCGGCTTCCAGGCTAACCGGATGCAGATTAGTACCAGTATTGTACATGGAGCGACTGCCTATCTGACTTCCACAACCCAGTTACTGGGTAATACGATACCCCTTTAAAAGACTGGTAGTCAGACCTACGGGCTTTTGACGACCCGTAACGACTGTCAAAAGTCTACGAATGATAGCCCGGACCCATGAATTCAACCCATGGTCTTGGTATGTAACGATCGTCACCCATCCACGGACCAGTCGCGGTAAGCGTAGCTTAACCTGATCGATCGACACGTGCGGCTTTTATTACTTAGCCACAAGCCCATCATCTGACCCCCTAATACATGGAACTTAAACGTAACTGGCGTTTTGGGTTTACTATACAGGATACGTTTTTAACCAGTGCGTAAACTGTAAATCATTGTAGACCCCCAGTGCAGAAATTTTTCGTCACTTGTACAAAAAAAAAAATCTGCTGTTCCATACATTTTGACCGCGTAGGTATTGCACTTTTCTATGAAACAGCTGTTGTTTTTTTTTTTATAATAACCGACGAAAAATTTCTGCGTTGTCTAGAATGATATGCTGAATTCATGGTTACAGTTTGCGCACTGGCTAAAACTTATCCTGTAGGTAGGTACACACCTCTCCCAATCTTTCGGAGAATACAGACGTGATATTATGGTATTTTAAAATCACTCCTAAAGAGACCACATCAACGACAAAAGCGCTCATATCACAAACGGAAACTTTTATTATCAGTACAAACTTTATTCCTAATGAATAATGTGCCATGTTGCAAACAAGAGCAATATGTACCCTGTCTAGTTTCTAAAACGCTTTGCATTTAGTTCCAACGCTGATTGTGGGGCACAGGACCTGAATGTATAACTAAGTATGTCACAAATTAATTTATAGAAGCTACCGGCTTGTAGTAGCAAGAACATGGATTTCGATTATACATGAGTGTGTGGGTTTTGTTTTGGTAATGTATAATTTATTTTAACTGTATAATTCGTAATGTTACAGTTTAGCAACATTATAATGAAAACGGATCGCTTGGATACAGCTGCCATGAGGCGTGGGTATTTGGCATAACAAAACAGAGGCTACGCCCACCAGTGGGTGAAGTTGGGCTGTAGATGGTGAACAGTATGATGCCGTTTAGTAAAGAAGACTTTATTTTGTAAGCCGACTTCGAAAAAATTAGGAGGTTCTCAATTCGTCGGAACCTTTTTTTTAACCCCCGACGCAAAACGACGGGGTGTTGTTAAATATATTTAGCGATAATTGTTTGATTATGGCAAAAGCCCCCTTTTGGGGGAGGCCCATGTCCAGCAGTGGACGTCTTTCGGCTGAAATGATGATGACGATGACTTTATCCACTACCTACTCCGATGGTCTTGTGATGTAAGAGCGACAGTTGAGCTTGGGGTGCTGGTCAATTCCGAGGCGTGGTATTTCCGATAGGAATTTCCCGTAAGTATGTTGAGTCCCGTATGTATGTACGTGGTAATAAACTCGCCCCTACTGTCCGGTACCTATATTTTCTACATTCGCCGACCAATTATTCCGTATTTTTTTTTTTTTTCGTAAAGAATTACAATATATTAATATCATAATTTCCTTTATTTTAACATGTACGCATATAAATTACGTTTTTAAATATTAGTATTAAAATATAAAATATTTAAAAATATTACACTAACTCAGAAGTCACAAAACAATTATTACATAAATACATCACAAAACAAAGCAAAAACGACATGGTCAATTATTAACAAGTCTAAATTTAACTTTCCCAAAGAGACTATTACAGAAATACTTAAAGATGACATCAAGATTACAGATCCAAAATCTATTGCGAATAATTTTAACAACTTCTTCATTGACCAAGCTTCAGAATCAGATCAAACCAATAATTTAAGGAATGACAGTCAAAACAAAACCCGACCCTCAAATCTTAAAATCAACACTAAAATTAATTCAATTTTTCTTACTCCCACAACACATATAGAAGTAGACAGAGAAATACAGCAACTGAAAAATACCCATAGCGTGGGCAACGATGGTGTCTGCACCAAAGTCATTAAATTTGTATCCACGGATATTTCAGCTCATCTGTGCTACATAATTAACTTATGTATTTCTAACGGAATATTCCCAGAAAAACTTAAAACCTCCATTGTCATTCCACTACACAAAAAAGAAGACAAACGAAAAATGGGAAACTATAGACCCATAGCGCTGATCCCCGTTTTTTCAAAATTATTTGAAAACATTATATATAGCCGACTATACAATTATTTAGAAAAACATAATATTTTAGTAGACGAACAGAAAGGCTTTCGCAAGGGAAAATCAATAAATATGGCCATTTATGACCTACTGAAAACAGTTCTGGTCGCCATGGACAGTAAAATACCAACATGTGCCATCTTTATGGATATGAGTAAAGCCTTTGACCGAGTTGACCATAGAATACTACTGCAAAAATTAAGCATGTATGGCATAAGAGGAAAAGCGCTAGATCTCATCTCTTCATACCTGCATAATAGAAAACAAATAGTAGAAATAACACAAATATGTCAGAAAACACGAACCGAGACTAAACATAAGTCAAACTTAAAAACTATAAAATTTGCAGTTCCACAAGGAAGTGTCCTAGGCCCTCCATTGTTCTTGCTATACATCAATGATCTTCCTAACCATATCAATCAACCAATGGTACTATTTGCAGATGATAGCACAGTTATAATAAAAAGCGACAAAGAAAATGATTATGAGCACGTAGTAAACCAAACACTAAATACGACGATACCGTTAATTTCGGTTAACCGAAAATAATCTAAAAATAAATATGGACAAAACGAAGATAATACACTTTCACCAGAGAACTCAGCTGACAAATATAAACGTCAGTTACCAAGGCAAAATAGTACATCCTGTCACAGATACAAAGTTTCTAGGAATGATCATTGACAATAAACTGTCATGGAAAACACATTTAGATTATGTCTGCAAAAGAATTAATAAATCCTCATTTGCTCTGTACAAACTCTCAAAAATTGTCAATAAAGAAGCCTTATTAGCTGCTTATCACGGACTTGTTGCACCTGTCCTAAGATATGGTATTATATCTTGGGGCAATTCAGTCGATAAGGAATATGCGTTTAAAGCTCAAAAGAAATGCATTAGAGCATTATGTAATGTAGACAACACTACCAGCTGTCAACCGTACTTTAAAAAGTTAAAAATTCTGACACTGCCTTCGTTATACATTTATGAACTAAATGTTTTTGTCAAATTAAATCCTAATTATTATAAGACTGCTTTTAAAAGCTACTATAGACAATTACGTGACAAAAAAAGATTAGAAATTGATATACCTTATGGGAAAACAGCACTAATCAATAAAAGTATTCTTTGTATGGCATCATTGATTTACAACAAGTTGCCTGATGATGTCAAAACGTTACCTGTTCACCAATTCAAGTCGAAGCTGCACAAATTACTAGTAAATAAATGTTATTATAATGTCAAGGAGTACTTAGAGGATAAAAATATAGATAGATACCTATAGTAAGAGAAAATTGACATTGAATAATATAACAATAAAAATAGTGTGACATGTAGTAATAACTTTATAAGACATTTATGTAATTTTATTTTAATGACATGAATTATGATTCATCTGACAATTTGTATTTTTAGTCCTTTGACATTTGTACTACTTATTCTGAATTTATTTTATGCTGTGTCATGTTATTTTAATAATTATACAATTAGATAATCGAAAATGTACCTAAATATTTGCACATCTTCTTAGGTAATGATACAGTGTACTTTATATTTATTTGTAACATCTCTTATACCTGTATTATACAAATAAATGATTTGATTGATTGATTGATTAAAAAATAGTAACCCACCGGTATCGGGAACAGGGTCCAAGCTACCGGCGGTCAGGACCCCAGAGAGAGGAACCTCCTAACAATGCGAGCCGTGTCCAGGAGTACCGCTTTCTGGATCAAGCCCTTGACCCAGCTGCCTAACGATTATAATTATTCTTTGAATTATTATATTAAGAGTGGTGGCCCAGTGGTAACGGTCGCGACTTACGGGTTGTAGGTCCGAACCCAGACAAGCACTATGCTTAGTGTAAATTATTTCATAACCACTGCTCTCAAAATGGTGACGGAAAACATCGTGAAGAAACAAAAATAATGGTAACAACTTTTAATCGCGCCTAGAGGTATTTTATGTCGGATAAATTGAGTGGACCATCTTTGTAAGACGACTAAAATTTCACGGTACATAACGGAGTTATGCCCAAACATACATGTTTTTTTTTTAAACATCAAAACACGTCGAATTAATAACCTCCTTCTTTTTGAAGTCCGTTAAAAAATGTTCGACATTTCATGAATGCATTTTCCACCAAATCATTTGGATGAATATGGGATTAATAGTTTAGATTTCTCAAACGTGTGTTTGACCACATGACGCACGATATAGACTTCCTGTGAGAGACTGAAATCTGCGCGAGCGAAACCGCCAGCAGAAGCGGTATATTTTGTTCTCCTGCTTCAGTTTCATATGGATCGCATGATAAAAGATCAAAGTAAACCTGCCATGCTCACTACGCTTTCAAAAAAATCAAAATCAAAATATTTTTATTTCATATAAACCTGCATGGTCACTTATGTAACGTCAGAAGCTAGGTGCACTGTTCCAAAATGTTGTTTCCTATGGAGAAGAGCCGGCAAGAAACTCCACGGTTACTCTTTTAAAAATGTTTGGCTTTAACAATGTTTTCAGAGATAAAATGTATTTAAAAAGCATAGAAACCCTCACATAGCATAAATAAATTAAACTAAAAATAATTTTATTTTCACAGGCTTACCAAGCCATCTGAAATCTGCCAGGGATGCGGGTTTGTTCGAAAGAGATAAAACAGCCCCTGGCATACGGGCTACTGAGGGAACACGGGTGGGTTTTAGTCAGTAAAAGTCTGACACGCCCTCCTGCTCCACCCAGAGCGGATGAAGTTATATGATGATTTCCCAACCATAAAAAAAGCCGTCTGAGGTAGTAATTTCTTTCTATAAATATAAAAGGAGAAACTGACTGACTGACCAATCAACGCACAGCCGAAACGACTAAGACTAGCAACGCGAAATTTTGCAAACTGTTTCCTTTTATAATGTAGGGGAGCACTAAGAACGGGTTTTTGGAAATTCGACCTTTAAGGGGGTGAAAAGGGGGGATTTTATTTGTATGAAAAATCTTATTCCTTGAGTTAATAAACTTGAGCCCTGCCACAAATACTTATCTAAGTAAATAATAAAGTTGGTAATTTATTGTTCTTATAAACTGGGTGTCAAAGTTTGTATGGTTGAATTTTAACGCGCTGTCTGATTAACTTGAAACTCAGTATTTATACCTAAAACCAAGAATAAAGAATAACGTGTATCAGGGTTTTTCGAAAATCTACCCCTAAAGGAGTAAAAAAGGGTAGTCCGTAACATAAATGTGAAAGTTTGTGAAGATGATTGGATCTTTGTTACTCAATCACGCAAAAACGGCTAAACAGATTTGGATTACATTTGCACACAGATAGATTATAACATAGGTTAGCACACAGGATACTTTTTATCCCGGTAGTACGTTCCCGCGGGATAATTTCCGATTTATACGCGGGCGCAGCCGCGGGCGGAAGCTAGTAGGTAGTACATATAATAATAATACGTTATTTCTGGTTTTGATAATGATAAATTCCAACTTCAATATAGTGAACAATTCAGTCGATAACTTCGCGACTTCGTGCCATATTTCACGCTATTAAATGTGCGAGTGCGTCTTGCACTGCCCACGCCCTAAAATGACTACGGCGCATGCGCGACCGTTAGCATGTGTACAATATCGAATGATGAAGGATGAAGACGTAATACTGCTTATTTTATTATACTGTGTCTTGACCGGAATTTATAGCAACTATAGGCTAGTTATTTTTGATGAGTAGGTATAATAAAAAGAATAAAGTACGATGTTTTAATAACAAGTATTAAATAATACGAAGCTCACCAAACCAGTAGGTTTGATTTAGATCTGTTACTTAGTTCGGTACTTAAAAAAAACTCCATCCAACTAGGCCTAGTAAGATTTACAGTAAAAGTTTTTATCCAGTGCGCAAATTTTAACCATGAATTCAGCATATCATTCTAGACAGAACCCGCAGAAATTTTTCGCCGGCTATACAAAAAAAAAAACAGCTGTTTCATAGAAAAGTGCAATACCTACGCGATCAAAATGTGTGGCACAGCTGTTTTTTTTTTTTTGTATAACCTGCGAAAAATGTCTGTGGTAGGGGGTTAAAATTTGCGCACTGGATAAAAACAAAAAACCCGCACAAGTGCGGGTTGAACTTGCGTGGAGAGGGTTTTTTTTTTGGGTGAGAAGTCATCAAATATCTTCTCCCACTCTGGGTGGAGCAGGAGGGCGTGTCAGACTTTTACTGACTAAAACCCACCCGTGTTCCCTCAGTAGCCTGTAGGGGCCAGGGGCGGCGATATCTCTTTCAAACAAACCCGCACCCCTGGCAGGCATCGGCCCTTGCGGGCCCCACCGGTTTGTGCTGACATCTCCTTGAGACGTACATGGAACACAACGCGCCGTCGACCTGGGCTTGGTCCTTACCGGACAGCGAGCTACCCATTACTCGCCGTCCGCAAGCCCACGCCTGCGGTGGCCGGAAATCAGCCTTGGATTCCCGACGCCCAGGGCGTCTCCTGATCCTATAAGGGTTCCGATTTTACTTAAGTACACAAAGAACCCTAAAAAATGGTTTTCATTTGAAAAATTATTTCATTGTCTCAAAAAATAATAACTTGTGCTACAGACTAGACTACCCATTAAAATTTACACGTGGTTCTTCAAAATACATTATTAATGGTTTATTTTTAGAACCTGTCTGTTTGCATTTCTGTTTCTTATTAAATCCGAACTGTGCAGCAACAAGATAATTCCGTACAAACTATTATTATATTCAGAATAAAAATACGAAGAATACATATTATTATGTAATAATAACAACAAGCAACCTTGTAACATTAAAAAAAAAACACATTTTCTTGAACAAGAAATCGTTTGTTTCATAAATTCGATACGAGATGACGAGATAAATTAATCGAAAACGATTTCTGGTCTGACCACTATTTATAACAAGTAATATTATGCATCTTCTTTATACTACCAATATCATAATATTTTTCTTAGTGCTATCACGATTTATTTGAATATTAGCTTTTGCCAGCGGCTTTGCCCGTGCGGAACTTTCATCCCCAATTTAACTCCTTTAGGGGTTGAATTTTACCGCCGCCCCTGGGACACAGGCTACTGAGGAAACACGGGTGGGTTTTAGTCAGTAAAAGTCTGACACGCCCTCCTGCTCCACCCAGAGCGGGAGAAGTTACTTGACACCAAAAAAAAAGGGTTGAATTTCAAAAATCCTTCTTTGACCCTTGTCTACATTATAAAGGGAACATCTGTGCAAATTTTCAGCTTTCTAGGTCTAAGGGTTTGGGCTGGGCTTTGATGAGTCAGTCAGTCAGTCAGGACTTTCCTTTTTATTTAAATAGATAGATACATGGACCCCAAATTATCCGACAAAGATTATAAACTCTGGACTTTAAAAGTAGTCCCAGTCTTACCAAGGGATATCGTGTTACCCAGTAACTGGGTTGTGGAGGTCAAATAGGCAGTCGCTCCATATAAAATACTGGTATTCAGGTGCATCCGGTTAGACTGGAAGCCGAACTCAACATAGTTGGGAAATGGCTATGCAGATGTGGTGGATGACTTTAAAAGAGACTACGACCCCTGAGTTTGTTTCAACACTTCTTTTTAGGGGTAGTCGGATAGGCAAAGTCGACTTCATCTAGCTTTTTTTTACATATTGGTACAGGTTATTCGAAAAACACCAACAACCTCTTAAGAGGTCATTGTAGACCTCATTATGAACAACTTTAACAATGGGACCAAACCTGAAATCGCGAAAACAAAATCAGCTGTTCCCTACATTATATAGGTTTGGTCCCACATTGCCCATGTTGCTGGTGTTTTTCCAATAACCCTGTATAAGTTATTTCGGTAGCCTATTTAGTAAAAAATATATTGGGACGTCAGTCTTTTGTTCCGTAGTTACCACATTTATTAACAACAAAAAAAATCGTCTGAGACTTTGATAGTCACTGGATTATTCTGCTACCTTTATTTTTCCAATATGGAGCAACTGGGCATCGAAGGGCGTTTAACTATGGAAAAGGCTTGGCGTCCAAGAAAGCGTTGATCACAGAGAGAGTGTGTGAAAGACAAAAGACTAAGCTTGAGCGACGATTCTACTTCAGGCACGGCGAACAATCATTGCCTCATATTGGCCATAATTTAACACAGAGACATAATAGGCATAACGGACAATACTCTATGATGAAGCTGAGGAAACCGTTGCGCATGTTTTCTTTTTAATGCACAGGTGTTACCCAGATAAGGACAGAAACTCTCGGGACATTCAGATCTTACACAGATGTTCTCAACAGGCCAGGAGACCTAACCAACTTCTGAAGGATGGTGGCTGGTTGGAATAACGACTGATGCCTGCCATGGTCCATGCACAATAGTCTACCTGAAGGACTAAGTGCGGAAACCAAACTCTCCATAGATACGTAAGAATTTATCGAAGAAAAGAGATAGGACAGTTCGTCGTGCAATTCTGGACCTAGGACAGTTCGTCGTGCAATTCTGGACCTAGGACAGTTCGTCGTGTAATTCTGGACCTACTTACTACTTACTATTTCATGAAGAATACATGTGCACTCGAGTACAAGGTGGATTCATTAAGGAGCACTCACATAATTACGAGTACATAAAACTCCCATTTACCTACGTTACCACGATTAATGAAGACAACAGAAGTAATAAAAACTGTATTTTTTAGATCATTAGTACTAGTAGGTACTAATGATCTAAAAAATACAGTTTTTACCGTTTTTAACCTAATCTGAGTATGTAACGGAAACAAATCCATAGCCGAAACATAATGAAAAAAAAAAATAGACAAATTATACGATTCTGTTCACTCACCGAAGCATTTACATGAAAAAATATGTAGCGCATAAAAATAGTTAGTTATAATATTTTTCTGGGTTCACCAGCACCATCAGCCTTTTAAATAGCATTCCACTGGTGACAAAGGTTTCTAGAATTGTATGCCACCCTAGCTACATGCTCAGCCTATTACGTTCCCACTGCTGGGACACAGGCCTCCTCTCCGTGTGAGGGAGCGGCCCGTAATCCACCACGCGGGCCCAATGCGGATTGGTAGATGTCACATGTCTTCGAATTTTTTGCTCTAGGACATGCCGGTTTCCTCACGATGTTTTCCTTCACCGTTTGAGAGCAGTGGTAACGAAATAATTTACACAAAGTAAAGCGCCTGGTTGGGTTTGAACTCACGACCTACAACTCGTAAGTCGCGGCCGTTACCACTGGGCCACCACTGCTCTCCATCTTGGGTACACTCACTCAACTGCTAAGCTACCCCGCGAAGATCCATCCTTTTCAGTCCTGTTTAAAAAATTTGCTCCACCGTGTCCTCCGGCCGATCTACGCAGTGGTAACACCCGGGCATTTCCTGCCACCTTATCCGTAACAGGAACCTCCTGAAACAGCCGTGTCCGGTGAGGATCTGTGTCAAGCGGAAGGTGAGGACGCCATGGCGCCTCTCAATCTACTCCGGAGTATACCTCGTTACAATATAGTTGATGTTCTTTGGAAAGATCAGGTGCGTAGTACTTACAACCGGCGTGCGTGAATGAACGTAAACAAAGGAAAAACATCGTGAAGGGATCGTAGCAGGCGGCGAATAACTCTAGTTTCTGCCCTATTGAAAGAAGTAGATACGTAATAAGTTTGTGTGTATGCGTGAGTTGAACCATATTATTCTTCGGTTAGAATGTTTTATGTGAGTAGGTATGAGAAAAACCAATTTCCCGTGTTCAGCAGGTGCATTTGGTTGATAATACCTTTAGGTCCATATTATCATTAATTATCCTTACTTAGTAAATCTAGAGGTGATTTATTTTCAACGAGGAATACGTGTTTATACTGATATTTTATTATAAATAACCTTATTGATAGCAATAAATAAATAGATGTTATATTTATTTCCAAAAACATTACATAAAAAATATATAGTTCCACGTTATTTATGAAAATTTAATATCTACCTTGAATTTTAAGTTTCTGGAGGTAAACCGGACAATTTATGCATAGATTGTAAAAACTACAGATAAAGTTAACTATAATCTAAATTTAATTATTCTGTTTATCTAAATGTTAAGGAAACTGCAGACAAATCTGGAAACAAATAAATATTAACGAAGCATGAACAGTAAACTGGATTTTTATAATTTTATCTGAAGTTGTTGATCACAACTGGTTTTAAAATTAGAGTCGCCCGCCAAAATTAGCCATAGTTTCTTCAAACGATTATGTAAATTAAACTTTTTTGGTATTTAATATTTTAGTGATCTGTATTAATTTATTTCAAAAGAATAATTAATTAAATTATACATTAACAACAAATATATAAATAAATACAAAAACAAAAGGACACTTAGGCGTAGAAGTACCTATTTAATTGTGCACGTGGTTTGATTCCTTACTCTTGGAAATTACTAATACTGAATGCGTCTGTGTGGAGTAACGAATGTTGAACGAATATGCAATATTTTATCAGTTCAAACGTTATACACAGCCGAAATTGCTTTTCTTGACCTATCGAATATACCTTTCTTTTTTACCACTCATCATCATCATCATTTCAGCCAAAATACGTCCACTGCTGGTCATAGGCCTCCCCCAAAAGGGGGGGTTTAGCCATAATCGTTACGCTTGGCAGGCGGGTTGGCGATCATAGTATGGTTGGTAAAATGCATAGAGAACGCTGCTGCCCATTATCTAGTTAGTCGCCTTCTACGACACCCACCGGAAGAAATGGGATGATGCTATTCTTTTACGTCCGGAACCACACGGACCCACGGACCACTCTAGATTGTCATAATCATGGGGAAGAGGTTTGTCAATTTTATCCACCAGTCTGCAGAGCTACCAAAATGATGCATAAGATGCATAATCAGCCTATAATGTTCCCACTGCTGGGACACAGGCCTCTTCTCTATGAAAGGGAGCGGGTCGTAATCCATCACGCGGGCCCAGTGCGGGTTGGTAGATGTAACATGTCTTCGAATTTTTGTTTCTAGGACACGCTGGTTTTCCCAAATTTTTTCCTTCACCGTTTTGAGAGCAGTGGTGATGGAATAAATTATAAAAAGTAAAACGCCTGCCTGGTTTCGAACCTACGATCTACAAAGTTGTAACGTTAAATACGCAAAACCATAGTATTGAGTTAAAAGCATAATACAATGACCAAAACTTTTTTTTTGCTAACTGTTAGTATTAAGAAAAACATGTTGCCCAAGTATTGCTTTATGCATTTAAAATTAAGTCTCGTTGCTTTGAAATAAAATTCAATTTTCTTTGGCTCAATCATTAGGTATTAAAAAATAAAATGTATTTTTTTTTTTAATACCTTTGTTAAAAGTTACCGAAGTCGATTCACTAGTCAATTAGGAACAAACTAATTTTAGGTTTTGCGTATATTTTGTTACACCTTGTATAATGTAAGTCGCGGCCGTAACCACTGCTCAACATTATAGTGTACCGCAATCACAATCTGAATCATTCTGAAGGCTGCTGCTAATCCATTGTTGACGGCACGGTTGGCGCAGTGGTTAAGCGATTGACTGCTGCGCTGCGTGTCGCGGTTTCGATTCTCGCACGAAACAAATATTTGTATGACCTACAAGTAGTTGTGCCAGGTCTGGCTGTTTGTGTACGTGAGTTTTAATGTTTGTAAACGCTCCCACAATTCAGGAAAAATTCCTAGTGTGGGGCAACGTTTTAAAAAAATTAAAAAGATGCTTTATACAGGGTGTAAGAGAAACGCTTCCGAAAACGAAGATATTTAACGCTAGTGATTCTTACAGTACCAATTTTTACCAGTGTTTTTTTTTTTTTGCATTTTTTGTACAGTATACTGTGAGAACAGTTATATGAACCATTATTTGAGATTAAACACATTTAAAAACGACCCTAAGTCCAGGCGGCGACTTTAGATTCAGGCATCTTTTGTAAAGCACCGCCAAAATAAATTAAGTATAAACGCCTTTAATTTGATGCTAAATAACAAATTTAAGGCGATAGGTTATTTGTTATCCGTTTGAATTTATGTTGTATACAGTGGCGTAGCTAGGTAACCAAAGGCCCTGGGGCAAAAAATAAACTAGGCCCCAACTAAACTATTTAAAATCGTTTGTTCCACATTCGGGCGCGACTGTGAAACCAGCCTAATAATACTGGGGAGTTCCCCGCAAGTTTCATACAAAGATGTTCGAGACTTATTGGGAATTCCTTTTTTATTTTTTCAAATAAGTTGCCAATATTAAAGCCGTATTCCTGGAATCTGGTTTATTTATATTCCGAACTAGCTTCCGCCCGCAGCTTCGCCCGCGTGGAAGTCGGAAATTATCCCGCAGGAACGTACTACCGGGATAAAAAGTATTCTATATGTTAATTTAGGTTATAATCTGTCTGTGTGTCAAATTTCATCCAAATCCGTTTAGCCGTTTTTGCATGATTGAGTAACAAACATCCAATCATCTTCACAAACTTTCACATTTCTAATATCACGGACTACCCTTAGTTCTTCAATTGAATTTACTGGGGTCACATAAACTAGATCTTTCATATGACCCCAGACGTAAAAGTCTAGCGGCGTCAGATCAAGGCTTCGTGCAGGCCACGGAATCGGCCCACCGCGCCCTATCCATCGGTTTGGATAGTTTTCATCCAGCAATTGTCGAATTGTGATTCGGAAGTGGGCTGGACATCCGTCATGTTGGTAAATCATGTTTGCTCTTCTTTCTTCCGGTACATCCGTGAGCAGTGCTGATAAATGATTTCTGAGGAAATCTTCATAAAGTTCCCCATTTAGTGTTCGGGGTAAAAATGTGGGCCAATTAATTTGTCGTCAATAATACCCATCCAAACATTAAGCGAGAACCTTCGCTGGGATGCGGTTGGTTTCAGTTTTTTAGGGTTTGCTTCTGCTTTCGGTGCCCAGTAATATAAGTTGTGGTAATTTGTGATACCATCACGATCAAAACATGACTCATCGGTCCACAGAATGTTTTTTTTTAAGTTTTTGCTGTCGGCGTCGGCACTTACTTAGCATAAAACGACAAAATTCAAGCCGTCTCGGCGGATCTCCTTCTTCTAATGACTGGACTGGTTGGTAATGGTATGGATGTCGGCCTGACAAGTGAATTACAGACCAGACTTTCCACTGTGACATACCAAGCTCACGCGCTACGATGTTTGTCGATGTGTTAGGATCGTCAATAAAACGTTGAAGAATAAGCTCCTCGTCTTCAGCCGTGTATGTCCGGAAACGACCAGTGTCAACTTGCCTGCTTCTTTGGACGCTGCCAGTTTCAGATATTCGCCGATAAGTCGATCCGAAGACACTAACGTGGGGGAGTCGGCGGTTGGGAAAGCGAAGTTGATATTCTCGCCGCGCCTCAGCAGCGTTACCGTCACAAAGTCCGTAACAGTACATTATGTCAGCGTATTCAGGATTAGAATATGCAGCCATAGTCAGCGCTTATGAAGGCACAGCACAGCACAGCACAAGAGCAAGATACGCAGCAACAGTTAGGGAAATAGCCAGTAACAAAACACGAGCTTGCGCGACGTAGAGTTGAAACTAACTAACGCTGACGACCAAATTTTGCAAAATCGCACCCCCGTGTCATGCCGAGAGAACAATAGCGACCAATCACAAAGCTCCCCGAGTGTTTGGAGTTCAAGCGCAGGTAAAAACTACGAATAATACGAATACGAAACAATAGGTTGACCGTCTCGCAATTTGACCTGCCCCCCATAAAACTCTTCTCTTCCCTGGCACACATGCAAAAGTATTGACAATCATACCTTTCTGAATAACTGATAAGACAAGGATATTTTCCTAGTAATTTGTACACCAGGTGTAGTATTTTTTTTTTTTTTTTTTGCACTAGACTACATTTTTTATGAAGTAATAGCAAAAATTACAAAAAAATTAAATGTTTGGTTAGTGATATTTGCCAAAGTTTTAGGCATTATTTAAACTCTTAATTAATAACAAAGGTCTGCTACGGCGTCAACTATGATAATAACTTAAATTTCAGTACAGTCGCGCCGTAAATCATTTTTAAATTGGTTTCAAATGATTTAATCTGGGATTTTTCATAAAAAAACTAAAACTCTAATTAATTCAAAAACTACTGAATTTCGGTAGAACATTTGGTGGCTTAATTTGTTGCATTTTAACCCTACTATGACGGCCTGCAAGGAATGCGTCGAGTTACCAGTAACCCTGTATATAGATGTGGGAGAAATTTTCACTAGTTCAATTTATAGTTGTGTGGTGAGGTGACTTACAGTCGGAGAGTCCGAGGGGCCCCCTGAGCGTGTGGGCTCCGGGGCACTGCCCCGTCTAGCCCTGCGGTAGCTACGCCACTGGTTGTATATAACCTACGTTCTGGGTTCTGAAGCGTGTTTGATAAATTGGTATGCCATACAACAGACTGTCAAAAAAAAAGCTTTTCCTACTTTAGTGTGTTACGAAATTACCCTGCGGAAATGCATGACCACCAAGCGTGATGACGGTGTCGGAAGCCTGTCCTATTAACGCGCATTCATCAAATCAGTCATTGACCGGTTCGTCTTAATTAGCCATTGGCGAAATGTTAATTGCTTATTATGATGGGATATGATGGGATGTAGTAGCGCAAGCTGCCTGTGTGTGTGTTTAATTATTATATTATTTTACTAGCTTTTGCTAGCGGCTTCGCACGCGTGTTTTTTTTTTTTTTTTTTTGTTGGTCGAAAATTATTCCACGAGAACAACCGGCATTAAAAGTATCTTATATGCTAATCCAGGTTACAAACTCCCGAATTTAATCCAAATCCGTTCAGCCGTTTTTGCGTGATTGAGTAACAAACATCCAAACGAATTATGCCCAAGAGCTCCAAATTTATTGTTCTCCAAACAATTTCTTTCCATACATTGAATCCCAAGAGCTCCACAATGTTATTATTTAAAATAGTAAAATGGTTCATCGCGGCTCCAAACCAAATTGCGTAAGGTCAGCAAAACACAAATTGAAAGTCGGGACTATTACACCACTTATAAAATAACTCAAGAACGGCTAAACCAACTTTTTAAAATCTTTGATTTTTTAGATTCGTCTTCGCCCCGATTAGCAGAATAATTAAAACATGGGAACGTTCACGAAATAAAAAAGACGATAGTTCATTTTCTCCTGCATTTTTCGTATCAACTAGTAAAAAAAAGCTCGAAGTACCAGGTTGTCATAAGTCAGTAGGAGTACACCTAAAATAGGGCACGGTAACCGTGTATAGGGGATGTTAGCTAGGAAACACTTTATGCCTTCGAAGTAACCTAGTTGTCATAACTCAGTGAGAGTACCTACACCTAACATAATGTAGGTATGTCAGCTAGAAAATGTTTTATGCCTTCTAAGTACCGGGTTGTCATAACTCGGTAAGAGTACACCTAAGAGCCAGCCTTGTGAGTACTTTTGCCGTTGAACAACCTGGTACTTCGAGCACTTAAGTGTTTTCTAGCGGAGATGAAAAATGTATGACAAAAAAAACTGTTCTCTTTTATTCGTGTATATTTCCCATGTTTGAATAGTTCTGTGAAATAGTATAAAATATATCAATTACAAGGGTGCAAGGTAGACTGTCCTATTTTGCTATTGTAGATGGACAGCGCGATATGGCGCGGTGGTGGGGACGGGAAGTTCGACATTGTCAGATTACTTTGTTTGTTTGTTGAATCATAAATTAATTTTATTGTAAAAATATAAAAAATTGCGCAATTCTTTTTTTTACTGTACTTTCAGAATTTTGGAGCTCATGGGAAATATTTTATTTCAAATTATTATATTGCATTTTTAAATGACAATGATGAAATACCTGGGTATTTTTAAGGAACCACTAAATCCTTTTTGTTTAAAATTATGACATAAGCGTACTCACAAAATATTGCGTCTTATTTACTTTGCTTCCTCCGATTCAAATAATAAATAAAAATATAAATATTCAAAGATAATAAATTAGTTTTTGTGTGTGGTGACCTAAATATTGATTTATTAGTTAATTCACCAGAAAAAAGTAAGCTTATCGCTTTGTTTAAATCATTCAATTTAAAATGTATATTTAATGAAGCGACTAGAATAACAGAACCACAGCTTCATGCATAGACAATGTATTTACCAATTGCAAAATAAAGGACTCATCCTTAATTAGTGGCGTCAGGTCAGACCATACTGGTCAGCTTGTATCGTTTGACTTAGATAAAAAGTTACATCTAGATAAAACCATAGAATTGAGATCTCTGACTAAAAATAAACTGAAATCTTTTAATAATAATGTTCTTAGCAATCTATCAACAGCGAGTTTTGATTCACAAGACCCCAATATAAACTATGGCACATTTTTTTCTACAGTATGCAAAGAATTCAATAAAGCATGTCCTGTAAAAAAAGTTACGATAACTACTAAACCAAAATTTAGCGAATGGGCCACTACTGGCATTAGAAAAGTAGAGATATCTTATATAATTTGTATCACGAAAAATCATTGACTTCTGATCAGGCCCTTCATAATTATGTAAGAAACTATTCTAAGATATTCAAAAGAGTCTGCGCTCACGCTAAATCTAAATTAATAAGTAACAAAATTAGTATCTCTAAAAATAAAATAAAAGCTGTGTGGCAGGTAATTAACAAAGAAACTGGAAACACAAAACAGCGAGATCAGAATGAGTTAGCTCTAAAAATTGATAGTGAAATCATTTCAGATAAGTTACAAGTTGCTGAGACTCTAGAAAATTTCTTTACCAACATCCCAATAGAAGTTACGAAATCTCTCCCCTCATCATCTGTATTAGCTGAATCTCTTCTTAAAGAAAACTTCAGCAAGGACATTCCAAGTTTTGAATTCAAACCCATTTCTATTGCCACAATTAAAACAGCATTTAAAAGTCTTAACATAAAAAACACTGAAGACTTATGGGGGATTTCCGTTAAGGTTCTTGAAAATATCATTGACACAATTGCCCCTGTCCTAACAGGCATATTTAATCAATGTTTAGACAGCGGTACGTTTCCTGACTTAATGAAACATAGTAAAGTAGTACCAATTTTCAAATCAGGTAGTAAGAGTGATCCCTCTAATTATAGACCTATATCTGTGCTTCCAGCATTGAGCAAAATTTATGAAAAAATCATGCTAGACCAGATGTTGTCACATTTTAACTCAAATGGGATTTTACATAGTCGACAGTTTGGTTTCACGAAAGGTAGGTCGACGACTGACGCAGGAGTAAAACTCATCAGTCACATTTTCTGTGACCTCTCAAAAGCGTTTGACTGCGTTGACCACAATACACTGATCTGTAAATTACACCACTATGGAATTCGTGGACAGGCTGCTGATCTTGTACTTTCCTATTTATCAAACAGGCAGCAAAAAGTAAACGTTAATGGGGCGACGTCCTCTGGGTCTCTAGTTAAGATGGGCGTGCCTCAAGGTTCAATTCTTGGCCCTTTTTTATTTCTAGTTTATATTAATGACCTTCCTTACCTGATGGCTAAATTCTCGGATATAATTTTATTCGCTGATGACACTTCTCTTATTTTTAGAATAGATAGAAAAGATACAGATGTCTTACATGTCAATGATAGTCTAGCTGTTCTTTCGAAATGGTTTGCCGCTAATAATCTTTTACTCAATGCGAACAAAACTAAATGTCTTAAGTTCTACCCCAAGTAGGTCTAAACTTAAAACTTGATGGCAAGAAACTAGATGCTATTTCGGAAACTGTATTTTTGGGAATTACTTTAGATTCAAAATTGCAATGGGGTGCTCACATTAGAGCTCTTTCAAGTAGATTAAGCTCAGCTGCTTACGCAGTAAGAAAGATAAGGCAGTTGACGGATGTAGCCACAGCTAGGTTAGTTTACTTTGCTTATTTTCACAGTATTATGTCTTATGGCGTTCTGTTGTGGGGATCGGCAGCTGACGTAGATTCAATTTTAATTTTACAAAAGAGGGCAATCCGCGCAATCTATAAAATGGGGCCTCGCGAGTCTCTCAGAAACAAATTCAGCCAAATTGATATTCTAACTCTGCCGTCTCTTTATATCCTAGAAAATATCTTGTATGTTCGCAAAAAATTAGGCCTTTTCAAAAAACGATGCGATTTCCATAATCTGAATACACGTAGTAAAGATGAAATTGTGATTCCAAAATTTAGATTGACTAAAACTAGCAAATCATTTCTAATAAACAGTATTCGCTTCTATAACAAGTTGCCAAAGTCAGTTACAGAACTTAGCGATGGAAAGTTTAAAACGCACATCAAACGTGTCCTTATCAAAAAAGCATATTATAAGATAAAATACTACGTTGAAGACAGGGAAGTTTGGCATTAATTCCTTCTGCACATGTGGCTTCCCTGGTACCTCATTAACAGCATAACTATGTGAAAGTCTATTAACTGCTCTCAATGTTCTTTTTTTATTCTTTTTATTTTTACAATGCTGACATATTCTCGTCATTATTTGACATTTTATATCAATTTTAATATCAACTTATTTTTTAGTGATTGTCATGTTAATCATGTCACTATGTTTAATTAGGTTCATTTTATTTATGTAGATTATTTTACATATTGTGAATGGGGGAACGTTGTAGGCCTTACAGACTGTAGATTTGTAGACGATTTTCTATTCTGTATTCGTCTAAGTACCTGGTACTTATTGACAGGCCTGCACTGTCCTCCCATACATTTTATCTCTGAAAACATTGTTAAAGCCAATCATTTTTAAAAGAGTAACCGTGGAGTTTCTTGCCGGCTCTTCTCCATAGGAAACAACATTTTGGAACCGTGCACCTAGCTTCTGACGTTTCATAAGTGCCCATGCAGGTTTATATGAAATAAAAATATTTTGATTTTGATTTTGATTTTTGATTTACATTAATATCTTCACTTTACTGCCTTTCTATCTCATTATGGTAGGTAGAAAATTTGATCATTTTTATTCCGAGCAATTCAATATATTTTCGATATACCTAATTATTGTGTCAAAAATACATGGCACATGACGTCAGATCTTTTAATAGATTACATCTTTGATCTGCTAATAGATTACTTATTACCGGTTATTGCCGTTGGGCTTTTTACGAACCTGTTTTGTAAATGTGGCTCAAACTCAAAGCATTTATTTCAAATAAACCAATTACAGGCACTTTTGAATTGTCGGAAAGATCCTTTAATGCAATTAAGTTAATTAATACAATTATTTAATTCTTAAATGAAGTTGTTAATAATTTATTTCGTCCAATAACAAATAAATTCTGATCGATCAATAAATCAATAGCATCAAGAGTACAATTCACTGAATTCCGTGCAAAAATAAAACAATTTTATCCAAATTAGGAAGAGATTTAGCACGTTTTTCAGGGGATTTAAGAGGCCGTATACGATTTCTTTCCGATTTTATAGACGTTATTTAACAATTAAAATACTGTATTCCTATAAGTTTCAATGTACCACATGAAAGATCACTTCAATAAATATTAAATGTAGGACCTATTTTTAGAATTATGGTGTAAGTGGTTTAGAATATCTCATTTTTACGAATAGTATCAACGTTGAAAAAATTACAGTGTATTGTTGTGAGTCTTTTAAACAATGTATGGATTACTCTTAACAAGTTCTTATTAAAAATCATAGTAAAAATAATTAAACTTAGTCAAATTATAAAGGATGATTTCAGCTACTAAAAACTCTCGTTAAAAAAAACAACCGTAATGAACTTCAATTTAAAATCAACCCATAACCCGAAAAAAAAGAATTGGCAGTAAATAATCTTTCTAAACAACCTAAATTTTACACATAATAAATTCGACAAAAATAAAAATGGAGCTCATTATTTAGATAGTAATTGAAACGATATTTCGGGCACATTAAAACTAATGTAAATTTGGTATTTTAACTGTAAAATTACGTCTTAAAAATCGAATAAATAAGCGAAATCGACAAAATTTTATATACGACCTCTTAAAAGATTGTCAATAAAAATAAATTAAATATATGCTAATGTAGTGTCTTTTATAGCTAACGCAAAAGTCGTGATATTGCCATTATTCTAACACAAACTTTGCTATAAGCACTCGATTTTCAAAACCGTTTTTTTTTTCTGTCTTATCCAATGACTAATGAACACGTCTATGAAGTAATTGATATAATTTACCGGGGAGGTTCGTCTCAGACCGGTCGTCCGCTTACAATGTCGGCAGTTGAAGGTCCCATAGTTCTTTTATTACATAGACGTTTAGTCGATATATAGCTGTTATGCCCGGCGTCTGCGATACACTTGCAGTGAGTCTTTAATTCTTCAACATTGTGTGAACCGAAAATGAGTTTGCAAGCTGCAATCGGTAGTGTTTTGTTTTTCTTCGTTTTCTTTTGCTGCGATAGTGGATATGCGAAACTGGCACGTAAGTCTTCTTTTGTTTTTTCTATTTTTGACAGTTCATTTTGAATTTTCTTTTGGATTTCGAATGCTTTCTGTAAAGTTTTAGATATTTTATTTTATTAGTACAAATTAACGTTTATCACAACATAATATTTATGTTTCAATAATGAATTGAAATCCTTGAATGAATTAGATCGAGAAATTATTATTTTAAATTTATCGAAGTTCAAATCTAAAATATTGTTTTCTTTTCATCTTTATTTGTTAATTCAGATTATTGATTAGAAAACATTCACTATGAGAAAAATAATAATCTCGCTGTCGTAGTCATCCAAACAACTTCACCATTGAAAAAGAACACCACGTACTAGTAAAAACTACACTTTGGGAACCATTCTTCTTCACAAAATATTTTGAAAAACACTATGAAAACCATCCTATACTTTGCTCTTTTATAATTTCTTTTCTCCACCACGACATGTAAAATTTTACTAGGTAGGGTCAAACCTAGAGCTATTTTAGTAGCTAGGTGTTCCTATCCCAAAATAATTTTGTTAGCCACCCCAACGTTGTTAACATGTGAGGGTAAGACAAAGCAGACAATGTTGATTTATTCCTATCACTATTTTAGTCAGACAACTCAGCCTGTCACAGTCCACTGCTGGACATAGGCCTCTCCTAGGCTGCAACACAACACCCGCCTTCCCAATTCATTATATCCCGGCCACTTTGAATGAATTTAATGTCTTTATTTGCCAGAAAAACGATCCTATGGATATCTTACGGGCTTCCTTAAGGTCATCGGTCCATCGAGCTGGGGGTGTCCCACACTACGCTTGTCAATACGCAGTCTCCACTCCAAGATTCATCCGCTCTATCGGCCATCGGTCCTTCGACAAACATTGCCAGCCCACTGCCACATCAATTTGCTAACTGTGGAAGCTATATTATTTTAGTAGAAATGTCCATTCCTCATCGACCCCCTATCCCATGCATGAAGTCCGTAGTTTTGGCCGAATCTTCTGGCGTTCACACCTCTTTATCACTTACGGTCATAAGATTAGGTTCAGGGCCCAAACTAATAATGAGTAACAACACAATTTGACCGTAACTGTCCCTCCCTAATTGTATTTTTCCGACAGATTTTATTTTATTTTACACTGCTTGTGTGTGACTGATTTACTACTTTCGGATGGTCGCGTATCTTCGTACATGGACTTAGATAATACACACCCTTTATGTAATGTTGCCAGGCGTCCGGATAAAGCCGGAAACAGTCAGGCTTTTCTGTTGTATGTGCGGCCAAATTAGACGGTGGCCGGCCTGTCCGGCTTGTGTTAGGCTTTTCATTAAAATTAATATTGTGGTGAATATTGAATTATTAATAATAAAGAAAACTGATTCATTCAATTTTATTGTTGTTTAAAAAGAACCCAAGCAACGTTTATAAATATGGGGTAAAAAGCAATTTTTTACTTTTTACTTTTTTTGTAAGTTGTCTTGTTGTACTATGACAAAAAAAATAAGGATGTGCATCCCTCTTTACGCAAATGTCCGGCTAAACTGGCTGGTCTGTCCTTTTTTGCGGTTTTAAAACCTGGCAACCCTTCCTGTAGGTATGTTGAAGACAGATTGCGATCGCTTTTAACAATAAGGCCGCCCATTGTGACACCCTATGTAATTTTTTACATGCATATCTGTAATTTGTATTGTAGAAAAGAGTTTTATATTTTTACCCAACTACTGCGAAGCGAAAATGAGGGTTATGATTTTGACCAGTACTTATATGGGTATGAATGTGCGGAGTTGATCATTTCCCTCATTAGTTTTGGTAATGACATCTCGCAGGTCAACCTAGGAGGTTATCGGCCGCTTAAATGGACTTGTCTGTGGTTCCCTTAATAAATTAAGGCTAATACAGCTAGGGTTTTAAAACTTAAACCTAAGCGACTACACGTTAAGGGGAATCTAGTCGTGGGCTCGAACTCACTGGTGAGCTTGGCTATGAAGCACGCTGTCTCACCAGGGATTGTGTCCGACAGATGTAGTTCCCGTGATGAGTAGTTAAACGCTAATCCACACGCACAACATTATTGAGTGAGATGCAGATCAGTTTTAGTAAAAAGGGCGCGTAAAAAATTAAGAAAAGTCCTTCGGAAGATCAGGTCTTATGTTGTGTTGTTTAGTTGATTGAACTTTTCGATATTTGAGCTTTGTCGGTACCGACTTCGTTTTGGAGATTTTACACTTCTTTTGTTAGTTAAAAACGCCGAAATTTAGGTTAAATTAGCAAGAAAAACGAATCTCTGTTGGCTCATAACTTTTTAATGGCTTTTTATTTTAGTGTTCTGTTTCCGTACCTACCGACAATATTAATAATGATACCATACCATGTTTAATTTATGATGAACGTTATCGAATAGTGGATTAATACAGTCACGAAGTTTGTATGGAAAAAATGTGCATGTTGTCGACATTTTTTTGAGCGCCGATTTTTTGTTTGAGCGATGCCGTAAACCGAGATCCGTACCCCACAGGGGACCTGTGATCGCTGGGAGAGGGCAGCCAGGGAATCGGATTGGTTACTACTACTATGTTTAATACACTCATAACTTCTAAACTTCTTACAATAATTTGACAAATTAGATATTGTCGGAAGCATCTTGATCGACCGCTGGCTATGTGATGTTAATCATCATCATCATCATTTGAGCCAAAAGACGTCCACTGCTGGACATAGGCCTCCCCCAAAAGGTTTTGCCATAATCGCCAAACTTGGCAGGCGGGTTGGCGATCGCAGTAAGGTGGTTTAATGCATAGAGAACGCTGCTGCCAATTCTCTAACAAGTCCCTTAGTCGCCTTCTACGATACCCACGGGAAGAAATGGGATGATGGAATGTGGTGTTATATTAATACATTTAATATGGCATCCTCTAGAAGACATAAAGTCGTGACAGAAAAAAATAAAATAAAAAAATGATGCCGTGGTATCATGTATGTTATGTTTTTTTTTTTTTTTTTGTAAAGTAGGTACTTATTTGGGTAATCGAGAAGAGCACCAAAATTCACGGTCGGGTTAATGACCGTTAGATAACTTTAAATAGCTTAACCACTTACGGAAACATAACCAAAACCACTTCTTGGCCTAAATACATACTAAATTCACATTTAACTTCGATTACAAGTGAATGTGATGCGGAGGAACATGGAGAAGGCTTTTCCAGGGTCGTATTTCAAAAAGTTTGTTAAAATAAAATCTAGTTTTCCCTGTTCCGGGCCAAAATTAGCTAAAAGCCACATTATAACAGTCTCGCCCGTGTCTTCACTTATCTAGTCATTTCTATCTCAAACGTTTTCTGTACTATGTCGTATTAAAAAGAGGTCAAATTTGTGTGTTTGTTTGTCGAGGGTATCTTTGGCCCAGTGGTGGCCCAGTGGTTACGGCCGCGACTTACGAGTTGTAGATCGTGAGTTCGAACCCAGACAGGCGCTTTACTTTGTGTAAATTATTTCATCACCATTGCTCTCAAAACGGTGAAGGAAAACATCGTGAGGAAACCGGCATGTCCTAGAACCAAAAATTCGAAGACATGTGACATCTACCAACCCGCACTGGGCCCGCGTGGTGGATTACGGCCCAATCCCTCTCACCGTGAGGAGGCCTGTGTCCCAGCAGTGGGAACATTATAGTCTGATGATGATGATCTTTTGGAAATACTTCTCCGATTACGAAAATTCTTTAATTAAGCTGCAGACTTGCCTAGTGTGATGGGATAAGTATATAAAATGTCAAAACAAAACATTTCACGTGGGCTAAGTCCCGGAACATCTGCTGGTGTCCCGTCAAAATCGGTCCAGCCGTTCCGGACTCTTGGCGGACTAAACAGACGAACAAAAAAATAAGTACCGTACGTACTTTCTTTTGCATTTAGTAAGCAGCCGTTATTTTGATATTAAAAACAGACCAAATTGACAACTTTTCAATAGACGTTCAAATATGATATATTTTTTACATGCTTCAACTGATGTTTGTGAAACTTTGCATAAGTAGTTACTATCTATAAAATAAAAGTCCTGACTGACTGACTGACTCATCAACGCCCAGCCCAAACCCTTGGACTAGGTCAAAGCTGAAATTTTGCACAGAGGTTCCCTTTATAATGTAGACAAGGAATAAGGAAAGATTTTTCGAAGTTCAACCCCTAAAGGAGTAAAATAAGGGATGAAAGTTCTGCGCGGGCGAAGCCGCTGGCAAAAGCTAGTGACGCATAATGTTTTTTATTCTACCTACATCGATTTTTTTGTATGTATATTAGTTTTATAATTAATGTAGATATGCCTTTATACGTAATTTTATTTTATTTTAATTATACTGAAATTAATAGTGTAAAGGCCAATGTATCACTTTGGACAATTTACTTGGAACAAGTTAATTTTGAAAAAACGTGTGTTTTAACATTTTTATCTAATCCGTATTTATAAATAATATTTAAAATAAATTAATAACTTACACAAACAATAATAGTATCATTATTACACATAATATGTAGGACATAATTCACATGGATACTTATACGTCATCAAATATAATGATAAATATTATAAATAATATTGTCAACCCTCAGTTAGGTTAAAAAATAAAATGACTCCTTTATTTTTTTTCTAAACAATTACCGAAGCTTCTGTAATGGAAAGGCAATCAAATAATAATCAATATCTACTTAATGTTAAAAACCTCCCGAAATCACATTGGACTAAAGAATAATCAGTTTTTAACTGTAGATACCTCAACCTAGGTTCGTAGTTAAAGTTTTATTTTAAAGCGTATAATTTAAAAAATAACAAATTACTCTTTTTTTAACATAAATCTTATTAATAATTATAGATTCTTGGAACATGGTATCAAAGGAAAAAATAATAAATTAAAAGGAGATGGAAAACGGTGGGCCCAAATGTAATAAGATGAGATATGATCTAAAAAATTAGTCATATTTTTTTATCTTAGAATATAAAAAATCACCTCAATTCTCAATCTGGAATCGGAGAAATATGAGAAAGATAGTTTTCGTGAGATTATCGGTTGAGTAATCGATTACACAGTTACGAAAATAAAACCTTTGCACTAAATCATTAACTGAAAGTAATAAAATGCACTATATATAGTATTTATGCAATATAGTGCATATAATTACAGTCATATTAATAAATAAAATATCAATTAATTACTGAAAAACCAATATTAATGAGTATCGATTTCATATCGATTAAAATCAGTCTTCTATTTTTAGTCTGCCACTGGCAAGATAACTGACTGACATTGACACTAGACAGTTGCCGACTGTTCATGTTTGCTCACTCATTTTGTATTTTCCGATGCGTTTTGAGTGCTTTTCCGATTATCCATCATTTTACACGACCACTGCTACCTTGTGCGACCCTTGTCCAGTGTGAAAGCAAGCTTTCATACTGGACACCGAAGATCACTCACACGTTTGACTAGGAATTGTTATTTTGGATTTTGCCGCCGGCTTGTGGATTGGATATTGTTCAAACTATGGATCGCTGTGTGAATTGTGGGATAGCAACTGGTCACTGCAATACACTGGGCCGCCGACCCTTATACGATGAAACAATTCTGTAAGTTAAAGATTGTAACATAACCTCAGTTTTACTTATTCTCTTATATCGCTGTTCTCAGATTGACAAAATCCACAGAATTTTCAGTGAAAGGTTGATAATTTTTATGCTATTAATTGACACCACTTTCATCTTGTTACACCTAGGCACAAGATTGTATGTAATCGTTTCAGTCTCTTTTAACAAAATCATTAACAACAAACTAAACATTTTCAAAAACAAAACAAAATTACTCATTGGTGCCGATTCTGTTGTACAGAGGCCAGCACATCAAGCTACCCCCCATCTGTCAAATTTCTTTGATAGTTTTTCAACTTTATCACAAAGGAATAAGGTTTATGTTCAATTGGGAAAATTTGACAGTTTGCGATAGCTTGACCTGCTGGCGACTGTACACCGAACTAAACTAACTAAACTGTGTGTATAAATATCTCTAAATTTAAAAACAATTTTGACACAACTAAAATCGAATTTGACAATCGCGACTCGCACGTGGTATGTTTTGGCTTCGCAATGTGGTACTTGTTTGCCCTACCCCGTGATTTTTTAGAGCCAAGTGGCGCGCAGGGGCGGCAAGCTCGACGTGATTTTTATGGAATTTTCACTTTTTTCATGGAAAATATGAAAAATTATTACCCACATGTTGAGTTTTAGAGGTGTTTGGGATTTTATAAAGGGGGTCGAAATTTTCATTATTTTTGCGATAGAACACACCATTTTCGAGATATAAGCAAAAGAAAATAAAAAAAAATTCAATACTATTTTTGCACCAGAAGTCGAGGTGTCGGTGTGAATTTTAGTTTTTGACGACTAATTTTATTCCACACCTACTTAATCGCAATTAAATAGTCAGATTTAGTTGGACAACCAACATTTTAGGTTGAATAGATTAATGAAATTGACAACAACAGAATAGCAAAATTGCCATTTTCACTAAACTAATAACAGTGCAATCTTTGTGCTGTCAAACTAAAATATAGTTAAGTTGTGTCACTTTAGTCAATTTCAGAATGGGAAATCGTCGTTTGACAGGAAATAAAGAATCGGCACCATTGTCATCATTATCACAAAGTAATATTCATTAAATTATCATTAGGTGCTAAAAAAAAATCGTAATACTCACGTTAAACTGGTTGAATAATATTTTTGCGACATAAATCAATTAAGTTTTTTTTTTTCGATGGATGTATTGGTAACAATTGATTGTAACATAGTTTTAAGGGTATTTCCGTAGATCTGCCAGCCATTCATTGTCTTCTTGTTCTAACAGAAAGATCAGAAATGTTAATGTTGTTTTCGAAAGCATCTTCAGATAGTTCCAATTTTTAAAACAGAATATAAATGGTTCATGTTTATGTACTGACACGAACTTGTTTGATTTTAGATCAAGGTATTTTTTGACCCTCTCAATTTTTAGTCCAGTTAAAACAAGCAGTCGCTTGCATCTTTATAAAACCGTAAACCATGTTTTGAGATACATCTAAAACATTATAAGAATCTTATTTTACTATAGCCCATTTAATTAATGAACTCCATTCAGACGGTGTATAAATATTCTTATGACTTGAAGCTTTCTCAATTGTGGCATGTATGGAATCACCCTTATTTTGTGTGTCCTTTTTCAAGGAAAGTATGTTTCATATTAATACAAAGCTGTTTAACTGCATAAAGGTACATAAAAAAAAACTTTATACTATTATTACTTTAACCTATGTCTATTCACTAAACAAATTGGTTATTATTACAGCGCGACATCGTTCCGTGTGACGTAAAAGTGCTCAACTGCCGTTGAAGTAAACAAAGATGCGGGATCTAACCCGCGTACAAGTCTCGAATAACCGTTTGGCCTTTATACGTGTAATATTTTGCCACATAAGCCCTTTTACTGCAGCAAAAAATAGTCTTTTCACCTTTAAATGTGTATTTTTTTTAGTGCACGTTGTCAACCAGAGTAAAAAGAAGAATTTAACACAAAAAAGTGAAAATGCTCAAATTGTTGTATTGACCCATATACGTAGGATGGACCCATCGAGCTGTTTAGATGTTCGATAACTTTTATGAATAAGACTGTAAGTTATTAAGTTGGTGACAATCTGTAAGGAGTATGCGTTAAGTCATGGATTAGTCTACAACGTCACTAAAAGTGAAGTCATGGTCTTTGGTGTCAACGGTCACTGTACCGGTACTATACCGCCGGTCAAATTAAACGGAGTGTCGCTTATAAGGGTATTTATGGTGAAATACTTAGGACATCTTTTGACCGCTGACCTCAAAGATAATGACGATATTGAAAGAGAACGAAGGGCGCTGTCGGTGAGAGCTAATATGATCGTTCACAGGTTTGCACGTTGTTCTAGCGATGTAAAAAGACCTTATTCTATGCATTTTGCACCTCATTTTACACGTGCAGCCTGCGGGTGTATTACACTCAAAAATCGTACAACGCCCTTCGCATTCAAGATAATAATGCGTTCCGGTGCTGATGGAGCTGTTCCGCTTCTGTAGCGCATCAGGAATGTTTGCTGAAGCTCGGGTGGATTGCTTCTAAGCTACGATGCGAAAAAGATGCGCTTCCCTGGTGTGCCAGTTGCGGGCCAGCCCCAACATTATACTGCGTTGTATCGCGAGCAGACTGCTTGTGTGTGAATCGGTGCTGCAAACTCTCCACTTCGGTGTTGAGCTTATAGCAGGGATTCGCATTGTAACTTTATGGTAGTTAAGATTAAGTGTGTAGGCTACATTTACTAACATAGGGTTAAGAAATATTGTCACTAACACAGTTGGTCATTTGTAACTTGTTTTCTTGAAATATAAATAAAAATAAAATTATAATCAAATAATACTTACTAGGATTTTGGTAGTTATTTTTTATTTCTACAACACTAAAGGTTTTTAGCGGGGCAATTGCGTAATCATTTACAATGTCAATTTGCTTCTCAGTTTTACAATTCAGGAATATTCATTTCGTTATCGAGGTACATACGTTGTCAGCAGACGAATTTTTCAAATATTTATGAAGTACCTAATTGATTAGGAATTTCATCCAATGCCAATCCTTTGCTTCATATGTTCGAAAAATTTGTCTGCTCATCAACGTTAATAACGCAATGAATTATGTTGAACTGTCGAAATGAAAACGATTGCTACTGTGAGTGTGTTACGGAATTACCCTTCAGGTTTATAGGTGACTAGCAGCGCTCCGCGCTTTTACTCGCGTAGTTCCCGTTCCCGTGGGAATACGGGGATAAAATATAGCCTATGTCACCTGGGGATAATGTAGCTTCCCAACAGTGAAATATTTTTTCAAATCGGTTCAGTAGTTTCGGAGCCTATTCAATGCAAACAAACAAACAAACAATCAAATCTTTCCTCTTTATAATATCAGTATAGATGGGTACCATATTATTAGTATAGACTAAGCACCGCCGTGTCCTCGTGGAGGCGATCGGCGGCGGCGATCTCTCGCGTCCGGCCCTGGTCCAGGCCATGGTACGGAGCGAGAGGGCATGGGGAGCCGTCACCTCTTCGCGAGCATCACTGCTTCAGCGAAGCAGTGATGCTCGCGAAGAGGGAGGCGGCGCACGTGAGGGAGAGGCAGCATATGCGCCCTCGCGACCCCAGCCGCCGCAGGATACGGAAACGCCCTGGGCGTCGGGAATCCCAGGCCGATTTCCGGCCACCGTAGGCATGGGCTTGCGGACGGCGAGTAATGGGTAGCTCGCTGTCCGGTAAGGACCAAGCCCAAGTCGACGGCGCGTTGTGTTCCACGCGCGCCTCAATGAGATGTCAGCACAAAAAATGATGGGGCCCGCAAGGGCCGATGCCTGCCAGGGGTGCGGGTTTGTTCGAAAGAGACACCACAGCCCCTGGCTTAAGGGCTACTGAAGGAACACGGGTGGGTTTTAGTCAGTAAAAGTCTGACACGCCCTCCTGCTCCACCCAGAGCGGGAGAAGCTATTTGATGATTTCCCACAAAAAAAAAAAAAAAAAAAAAAAAAAAAAAAAAAAAAAAAAACGATGAAAAATGTATAAATTTAGAGAAAAGTTTAGGACCTTGGAGATTATTACTTCAATCAGGTACTACGGGGAGATGCTTATAATATTTTGGCCGAAGAAGTAGGAGGTAACTACGTTTAGGTTTTTTTCGGCAGTTATTTGAATTTAAATGAACAATTAAGTTTAATGACTTTAATTTCCCTGTTATCGTTAACCTGGTAAGTTACAAGCCACATAAAATACCATAATTTTATGACCGATTTTTTGCTTTGAATACGCGGCCTGTTGTGTTAATTACAGTATTAAGTACTACCAGTTTATTACTTAAAAACAGTTCGGTACAAAAAACAGAAATTAAGTGGAGTTTTTTTCATATCTGGCTGGGTATGGAACTAACTACATATTTGAGGTTCGTAAACATTGTAAAAAGTTTGAATAGGTAAATTCAAATAAAATAAGAACAAAAGAATCATGAGAAGAACCTGGGGCAATTCACAATGCGCTCCTTAAAAGTGTTTTACAAGTAAAAAGTTGTTCAAAATGCAAAAAAAATACTAAATAATTTTTAGATTGCTGTGGCCGACGCTTCTAATGTCGCATTCCGAAATTCAACAATAGTGATAATATCGCGAAGCCAACCAAAATAAAAATCAGTACTAATGATCTTATAGCTCTTAAATTTTTTGACTATTCAATTTGGTCGGGTTCGCGATATTATCACTTTCGTTGAATTTCGGAACGCGACACAAGTTATACTGCTATCTATTAGAAAACAAATCAAATTTTATACCTACTGTAATTGTAGTTACAATATGAGTAACAACTGTGAATGTACTTATGTATTTATAAGCAAACTCGTGTGCGGAAAACATTGAACTTCGAATTATGAAAGACGTAACGTAACGGCTTTCTTGAATAATGAATTTAAATTACCTTTTACTGTTTAACATCTATATTACTTAATCTTGAGTGATCTCGGTAATATTTCAAGTACTTACTTATTTTTATTTTTTTAAATTATTATTGTAATCCTTTTATCTGCTTATTGAAAACTAGCAGCGCTCCACGGTTCCAACCGCGCTGTTCCCGTTCCCGTGGGAACAAAGGAATAAAATATAGCCTATGTTATATAAAGACTTTTAAAAAAGATGTAGCTTTCTAATGGTGAAAGAATTTTTTAAATCGGTCCAGTAGTTTTTAAGTTTATTCGTAACATACAAAATACAAATCTTTCCTCTTTAACACATTAGTATACGAGTAGATAAAACATAATAAGATATAGATGATATGTATTTACTTTAACCCGACTATGGAAAAACTAATGGAGGATTATGATTTTACAGGCTATGTAATATGTATGTTCTTCTACGAAACTCCGGTTGTACGAAAACCGATAAAATTAATTTGTTACTATGTTTTGTATATCTCTATTTGTTGGCGTTTTTAGGGTTCCGTACCTCAAAAGTTAAAAAAGAACCCGTTTATGATCACTCTCTTGTCCGTTTGTCTGTCCGCGCGTCACCACTGATTTTCTCAGGAACGGGTGGACCTATAGTCCCTATTAGGTGTATAAAATCAAGGCCCTGAGAGAACACGATAAAAAAAAATGGGCAAATTTAGATTTTCGCGAAAACTGGTAAGTACCAAAATTTCGATAGCGAAAATCTAAATTTGCCCATATGTTTTTAATATGGCGGTATAATGGGTAGGTACGGAAACCGCGGCACACGAGTTCGACGCGCGCTTGTCCGTTTTTTATTTTTTTTGTTTTATTCAAAATTGTAGCGTCGTTTCCTTAGATTTCGGTTAATAGGAATTATTTCTTTAGTCTTAAAAGTTTCCTTTATTTTACAAAAATACAGCGAATGGTATAAAAAAGGAGAAGTTAGCGCTTCTATAATATTAATAAAGTCTGAGTTAAGGGTCCCGCAGACCGGTGCGAAACTACAGCTCAACCCGACTCAAGTAGAACGTTTTCTATGAAGTTTTCATAGACATTTTTCTAAATAAGAATAAGAATAAATTATTTATTTGTACAAAACATGGTATAAAATGTTCTTAAATATAATGGTTATGGCACGAACATGTTCAGCTAGGATGAAACATAGCATGCAAAATCATAGAGTTTTTCAAAATGTTACAACTTACAGGGCGTCAACATTTTGTATCCATAAATTCTTTTAAACTATAGAAACTACACTCATTCAACCACTTGTAAAACTTTATCATAAACTAGATTCTGCCCACAACACGTCTGCGTTAAATTTCTTGATACCCGACCTACCCCGTCGCATCGAATCGCCTGGCCATGCGAGTAGGGGAGAGTGTGGTTGAAAGAGCCAGTTTTAAAAAGTATAAAAAAATCATTTTAGGCTGATTGTTACCAATTAAAAATACTTTTTTTCAATAGTCCGTTTAGTAGTGATGGTACACAAATAAAATAAAAAAATAGGAAACAATGTAAGAAAACTGAAATATAGCTACTTTAAAAAAAATGAAAATTGGCTCTTTCAAAACAACCTGTCAATAAAAGAGCTAGCGTGTGCTTTGAAAAAGCCAGATTCCACATCGTGGAAACAAACTAGTTTTTAACAGTTTTAATGTCTCTTAAAGACCCAAAAATCTTTTATTATTTATTATCTTAACGTAAGTGAAAATCGCAGCCATTGATCAGCCTCAAATAATGATCCATTTAATAAAAAGAAAAGTCCTGACTGACTGACTGACTCATCAACTCACAGCCCAAACTCTTGAACCTAGAAAACATAAATTTCGCACAGAAGTTCCCTTTATAATGTAGACAAAGAATAAGGAAGGATTTGTCGAAATTCAAAAATTAATTTACAATTGCTAGGTTTGGAACTCTTTCTAGGTCCTGATTTTAGGGATTCGTAGTTCGGGTTGGGGATTCGGTGCTAAAGCTCGCCGAAACATGTTTTTATAGTCTAAAAGATTTAACAGTATGCAATAGGTATCAAATAGACGGCAATGTTAAACTAAAAGCTAGTAGTATATTGGCTCTTTCATGGACTCGACAATTTGCTCTTTCAAAACATTATGTTTAAAAAATATAACCTCGAACTACACAAATTTACCTCAACATAATATCAATAATATTTCCGTAAAATAATGCCAATTATATGCCTAACAATACGACATATTCATTTTGTCAAACTATGGTTTACACTTCTTGTCAATAAAAAAAAAAAAAAAAAAAAAAAATAGTTTATTTCTCACCATTTCAAGTTACAATTTTAACAATAGGTACATGGAGTATGAAAACATTTTTGTGGTGATCATTATTAAGGTGCACAGAGTATTGACCCTAACCCCTGAACTAGGCGAAAACCTGTATCTCAGGGGATAGTGTTCAGCCATTGAATAATCAAATTTTAGCTTAGGACATTTGTGTGTCACTGCTATGTATAATTTATCTTAGTAGGTACCATTAGAGAGTGCCAGGGTTTGTTGGTGAGTTTGAAGATATGAAGTATGAATGTGGGTATGTGTGTTAATGTGAGTGTTGAAGTAGAGGAATGTGTGTGGATGAAGTAGTGAAGGAGTAAGTGAGGAAAGTGTATGTGTTTGTGTGGTAGATAGGATTACACATGAAGGGACATTAGATTTTCAGTGTCTTCGTAATCCAATTTTAGCAAGTACATTTTTATCTTATTTTTGACTTCATAACTGCTAAGTTTAACTATATTCGTTTTTTCGTTAATAGTGTAAAAAAAACGAATATAGTTAAAAAAACTTAAGTAAACCCAAAAATACCTACATTTTAGTTTCAAAATTTTCAATGTAGTCTTATGACGCCATTTGATTTCCTAGAACTGTCAAATGTGTGTGGGTGGTAGCTGTCCAGAGTTGCCATATAGAGAGTACAATTGAAACATGGTACGATTTTTTTAAGTATGAGATAATGGCATCGGCTCTTTCAAAACATGGCTCTTTCATACACACTCTCCCCTACTTCGTATCCGTGACTTTTCTCTTTCTACTCGGCTCCTAAGGGCCCTAGCGTGATGTTATATAACTATAGCTTTCCTCGATAAATGGGCTATCTAACACTGAAATAATTTTTCAAATCGGACCAGTAGTTCCTGAGATTAGCGCGTTCAAGCGAACAAAGAAACTCTTCAACTTTATTATTAGTTTTAAATTAGATAATTTTTGATGTAATTTTTTAATCTTTAGTATTTCTTTAACTTACTTCCGGGCCCAGTGCAGGTAGTTCTACTGATTATGATTTACTTATGCGAAACTTTTTATTTCTTTACAGCGGATTTCATCCATCCCTGCAACGACACATCCAGAGCGTGTCTTATAAAAGCAACCCAAGATGCTATACCAGAATTCGTCAAAGGCATGCCAAAACTTGGAGTAGCTGTCCTGGATCCATTCACCATTCATAAACTGTCCGTCCCTCTGAACGGGCTGACATTCACCTTCTACGATGGAGTAGTTACAGGATTCAGGAAATGCATCGTCGATGATGTTGTGTGAGTATTTTTAACCGACTTCAAAAAGAAGGAGGTTATCAATTCGACATCTATCTATCTATATAAATAAAAAGAGAAGTCCTGACTGACTGACTAACTGACTCATCAACGCCCAGCCCAAACCCTTGGACCTAGAAAGCTGAAATTTTGCACAGAGGTTCCCTTTATAGTGTAGACAAGGAATAAGGAAGGATTTTTCGAAATTCAACCCCTTTTTTTTTTTTTTTTTTTTTTTTTTTTTTTTTTTTTTTTTTGGGTGGGAAATCATCAAATGACTTCTCCTGCTGAGTAGAGCAGGAGGGCGTGTCAGACTTTTACTGACTAAAACCCACCCGTGTTCCCTCAGTAGCCCGTATGCCAGGGGCCGTGGTATCTCTTTCGAACAAACCCGCACCCCTGGCAGGCATCGGCCCTTGCGGACCCCACCTGTGGTTGCTGACATCTTTGACGGCGCGCGTGTGGAACACAACGCGCCGTCCCGTCTACCACTTTTCGGCCGCAGAGGATAGGGAGAGCGGCCAACGCTATACCGACACTCCTCTTCCCCTGCGGCCCCACCGCGTCCGCCATCAAACGGTGGCGGCCCCGTCCAGGCCACGGAAGGGAAGAGCGCTGCTCAGAAGCACCGGCACTCCTCCTCTACCGCAGCCCGTAACCCTCAGCCGCGATGCCTCCCATTCGACATCGCGGCCCACCTCAGTTGCGGTGCACCTCACCGCAACCTACTTTTTGGCCGCTACGTCAATGGCTTGAAGGCAAAAGCCCTGACGAGCGGCCCCACCGTTGGGTTCCTCTTGGCTTCACCGTGGATGGGAGGCCACGGATACTAAGCCCCCCCGCAACGACAATGCGGGAACCCACTCGGGGGGGAAATTCAACCCCTAAGGGAGTTAAATAGGGGATGAAAGTTCCGCACGGGCGAAGCCGCTGGCAAAAGCTAGTGTTTATATATATATTTTTTATGTATGTTCGGGCATAACTCCGTCGTATATAGACGGATTTGCAAAATTTTTGTTCGAAAGGGGTTTACTCCGAAATGGACCCATTGAAATTTCATGTAGATCTGATGATGCGTTTAGGAGACAGACAACGGAATTCTTCAAAAAATTACAGCAAATCAACCGCGAATGTTGCTATCGCATATATTATATGCATTGTTTTGACGCCAAGGATGATGAAATTTCGAATGGGTAGGGGTAAGTAACTAAAAAGTGAAAAGTAAAAACTTTTTTCGAAAAAATAACAACCGTGCTCCAAAAAAACACTAAAAAGTGCAAAATAACTTTAATTTCGGAAAGCGGTGACAAATAATTAAAATACACTTTTTTCACCGACTTCCGAAATTAAAGTTATTTTGCACTTTGTAGTGTTTTTTTGGAAGTCGGTTGTTATTTTTTTGAAAAAAGGTTTTATGTTTATGTCTGCCAATGGTTCCGGTCACAAAATTCTCTAAACTAGACTAAAAATCACTAAAATTTAGTTTAGTCCTGTCAAACCACGTTTCTCATTCTGAAATTCACTAAACTGACACAACTTAATTAAATTTTAGTTCGACAAGCACTGATGATGTTTTGTTACTCAATTTAGTGAAAATGGCAAATACGCTATTCTGAATGTGCCGTTTTTCACCTAAAAATTTGACTGTCAAACTAAATCAGACTGTTTTTAATCGTGACTAAAAAGATGTGGATTAAAATTAATTGTCAAGAACGAAAGTCTACAAAGCACATTTCTCGTATTGTTCTTAAAACTTTGGGAATAATTATGGAAGCATATGTGATTGCAGCTGTTGTCGATTCGGCAGAAAGATAAATACATATTTTTTATTATTATTTAGTGGAATATAATACGAAATCCATTCGTGAAAACATTCGGGCATATTTGTACTAAACATCTAAGTAGGAGCCTAAGTTCTAGTACAAAGCTATCTTATTCTTATTATAGCTTTTTACAAAAACTGGATAAGCCCACTTCCAGATTTTGTGAAATAAGAAATAACAATTTTAATAGAAACCATCAAGAAAGGGTTCAGCTGGAAAGATCGCGAGATCATTCCAAACCTCAACATTAAGGCTGCCCCCTCAAAAAATGGTTGAAAACAGCATGCAGATGAAACCACTTTTCGTCGGCATTTACAAAGAAATTAGGATGAAAGAATTTATGAAAAAAATAGTTAATAATCTACATATGATACGTCATTTGGTTTAGGCATAACTTTTCTATGGGTATCAAATAATAAGAAAAAAAAAACATGAAATGAAACCATTTTACTCCTTCATTTTTTTAACAAAAGAGTACAAAAAAATGTCTACTACTTTGCAATACAAAGGAAAATGATTTGATTTTGTTACTTTTACAAATATGCATTATTTTTGTTATAATAAATTAAGAATGCGACCGATTAACGACGGCACGGCTACATCACCCCGCACTCGCCCACAAATTTAGTGCGCCCAAATGCTGAACGTCCTTGGCGTGTATACAAGTCTTAACACAAACGGAAACAAACTCCATGAGGTCCTTGATAGGGCTTTCCTACGGTGGCGACGAGAATGCGGGAGATTAATTTTCAGCTTACTTAACGAAAAACCGGATTTTCTTTTCTCGAGATCATATTTTTATCAGTAAATTAACTTCATTACACTGAAATTAATAGGAAGATAATCAAATGTGTATGAAACAAATAAATAAATGCTGTAGTTTTTTTTTTTAGTAAAGGTTTCTTTCTTAATGAAAACCGAAAAATACCGGTGAAGTTCAAATTCGTTATCGGTGTACAACCCTAGCAGGATCGTATTGGTCACAGATAACAAAAGCAAATAGAGGATATTACATCTTAGTGGATCAATATAGTTTAAACCGTCATTATATTCATATACTTCATCTAAATAATTCTTGAATAACAATTTAAATACAGAGAAATTATTTGATTTTACTCAGGCTTTTTTTGCACATTGGATCATTTCGTTCACTTTCATTCAATGTTTATTCAATTCTTGGTCTATTGTTTACTCAACTTAGCGACTGTCAAACATGATTTTAGTTGTGTCAAAATAGTTTTTTTTTTTTTAAATTTAGAGAATCTTGTTTGCAGAATAGCTTTTATGATTCTCTTAAGTTTAGTTTAGTTCGGTGTACAACAGAATTGGCACCAATGTCTGTAATGATAAAGCTTCAATAGAAATGTGTTTTTTTAATATGTCAGACCAGACCGATGTTGGAAATAATTCGCTTAGCCATAAAAAAATCTAGAAAATAATTTCACTCATAAAATAATGGCAGGTTTTCAGTGGCTCTAGGGCCTTGTGAGGGGGTTGTGAGTTAAACTATCTTTTTTTATCGATCTTAGGTAGTCGTTACGGATTCTCAGAAGCCCGAATTTCTGACAACCGATCTTACCAAGGCGTATCGTATTACCGCTTGGTAAGATCGGTTTGTGGAGGTCAGATAGGCTATCGCTCCATGCAAAATACTGGTATCTGCATCCGGTTAGACTGGAACCCGACCCCTAAATAGTTAGGGAAAACTTAGGCAGATGAGATTTTAAGTAGCTAGGAACCTTCCGCATTACAATGTTTTGAAAATGTTTATAGCTTTCGTAACAATGACATGTATGATCGCAATCGATATATAGAATTAGATCTGTTTTATATCTGCAATTATCAAAGGGTCACGAGTCCAAGGCCCCTATGATATTAAAACCAGGAAACTAAAAAGAGGAAAATTGTGATAACTATAATAACTGGCTTTAAAACTAGTTCTGAACACAACAAAATAGGAAAATGGTACCTAATTGACGGTTTTATGACGATATTAAGTATGTTTACTTTACTTGGTTTAAAATTATAGTTCCCGGTATTTTCTAAGTAAACTACTTTGTATTTTGTTGCTTAATAGATGCTCAGTTTCGAATCCCTATATAAAACGCGTATAGTATAAAAAGTGCCTACCCATATATTTAGATACTTAAGTCGAGCAGGTATTGCAATAATTATATTCATAAGACATGTGACATATACCAATCGGCACTGGGCCCGCGTGGTGGATTAAAAGGAAAGAAAAAGAACGTATTCTATTTTTAAATCTTCACAAAAAACACACATGACAAAAAAAAAAATTGGGGACGTAGATGGAAGGCTCTTACGTTGTTTGAAGGTTAGATAGTGGTCGAAGAGCGGAAGTGAAACTCCAACTTGTTGCTAATATGATTATATTTGTCACACACGTCTTAAGTTTAGAACTAGAATACACTCTTTAACACAGTCTTATAACGAGTACACAGGACAGACTAAACGAATGACTTAAAATCTAATCCGTATCCTGTGACGGTTGACAACCAAGACAGAGGGACGCTAAGGGTAGCGCCCCGGATCATAGCTTTGTGTTGCCACTTAACAAACCAACACAAAACCGTATATTAACTAAACATAATACAGGTGACGCCAGCCCCCCGGCCCATCTCCATATTCGGCAAGCGGATCCTTTGGGAGAAGCGAGCCAAATATCTAGGAGTGATCTTGGATCAGGACCTCACCTTCTTTGAGCATATCAAGAAGGTGCGCTCTCGCTCCGCCTTCGCTCTCGGAAGGCTGCACTCTGTTCTGAACGCACGTAGCAAATTATCACTCAAGTGCAAATTGCGGATTTACACGGCGTGCATTAGGCCCATTATGACGTATGCATGTGCAGTCTTCACACACGCAACCCCGATCCATCCATAGGATGCAGACCCTCCAAAACGGTTTCCTTCGCCATGCCACAGGCTCCCCATGGTACGTTCGGAACGAGACCCTCCATCTCGATCTGAGACTGCCCACAATAGCTCAATTTCTACAACGCAACTCGAAGCGGTTTTTCCATAAAGCCGAGATACATCGCAATCCCTTGATTGTGAAGGCCGCTAGTTATGTCCCCAGTAGAATCAGTAGAATCCGCCGGCCGAGACATGTCCTTTCCGACCCAGATGACCCCATTACTGTTCTCCAAGAAAAGAATAGGGCCACCAGTACAGCACACAAACACAAACGACCGTCCTTCCGACCTCGCCGCCGAGGTCTTCGCGCCCTGCGAAGACCCTTGAGTTACGATGAGACCCCCGACCGCCCCTTGCTCGTTGATGCGCCAGCCCGTGCCGCAGCTGAGCCAGTAGAGTCAAATTCCCCGAATGTTAATAATCATGAACATATCTTGATCCAGCCTGTCCCCACTAGCTGAACCCCTGCCAGTGACGCTCTGAGCCGAGGTTCGTACCCCACAGGGGGTGCCCTCAGCATGCAGTCGCTTTAGGTTAAGTAGGTTTTATGCCCTGGCTGGAGGCTTTTAGTATAACTAAAAACCCTTCACAAGAAAGCCCGGTTAAGAACTTATGGCCTCTCAAGGTCAACTTCGAGATGCCATTCACAAAAAAAAAAGGTGACGCCACGTAATAAGATGCGTACACAAATACACAATACGTGACGCCACAGATACCTACAATGCACACATACGAAGTAGCCAAAAGCCCCGAATTCACGTAGAAAAACGTGGAACGTGGTGTTACGGCCCATTCCCTCTGACAGAGAGGAGGCCTGCATCCCAGCAGTGGAAACGTTATAGGCTCTTTATGTGAGCAGATATTGGAAATTTGCGGGGACATTTGATTTTTTTTCGCGATTACGATATTGGTCCATTGAGAAATTTGTTCAGTTTGATGGTTTGTAACAATCCCTTAAATATGACCACACCTTTCTGATCTTCTTCTTTTCGTGTCTATGGTACTCGTACACTTTTTAAATAGCTTGAGCCCATAGATGGCCACGTTAATTGCGGCTTCAGTAGCATTCTTTAAGTCATCCGAGAAGCAAGTGTGGAGGCACTTAGGACACTCCAGCATGTGGGGCATGGTTTGTTCTGTTCAGAAGCACCGCGCTCGCACTGGGTGTTGAATGGGTCAGTTATCCCCAACTTGGACAAATTGTCTGCAGCGGCCTACTTGGGTACGCAATCTATTGAGAGCTTTTCAATTCCTATATAGGCCACTGCAGATCACGCCCGTGAGGCATATGTTCCTGGGGTTTAACGAAGTCGGTTTGTGGATGCTTCTCTTCTCACAATTTGCTTTTCACATTGGGTGGTTCGTCCTGGATGGCCTGCGTAGAGCGTAAGAAGCTCTTACAACTTTGCGCGGGGTCTTGCGTAATCGTAGAGGCGATGTCGGGAATCGGATTCTTGGTTGTTTTCTTCCGTTTGTATGCGACATTTCTGACACATACTGTAGATAAACAGATTTGGACAGTTTGTAAATTAATATGTGCATCTACGTTTCGTTATCTTGTTTTAAGGTAAGCACTGAACACTAAGAAAAAATAGTGAGGTAAACCTATTAAAGTAGGTATTATTAAATCTGTCATCGTATATAAATAACGTAATCTCGTGCAATTATGTTATCTAACTCGTTTCTTTTACTTAAGTTGAAAACAGTTTTTTTTTTCTTGCTAATTTATACATACAGGAAAAGTTTTTATCCAGTGTGCAAATTGTAACCATGAATTCAGCATATCATTCTAGAACCCCTAGCGCAGAAATTTTTCGCCGGATACACAAATAAAAATTTGCTATTCCATACATTTTGACCGCGTAGGTATTGCACTTTTCTATTAAACAGCAGATTTTTTTTTTGTACAACCGGCGAAAAAATTTCTGCGCTAGGGGTTCTAGAATGATATGCTGAATTCATGGTTACGATTTGCGCACTGGATGGAAACTTACCCTGTATAATAAAATCGTAGTGTAGTCAAAACTGTACACTGTTTTTTTTTAATAATTTTTAGAAGGTCTACGAACGATTCTTTCTTTCTTTGCCTAACCTTATCCCATTTCGCGCAAATATGGGAGTGGCGCGAGGAGGCCAAACGCCGGGGCGTAACTCCGCTGCCGCAGGAAATTGCGGCACAGCGGACAGAGCTCCGGCGGGATCTCATGGTGACATGGAGAGAGCGATTGTCGCAACCCAGTGCTGGGCACGCCACGATTGCGGCGGTAAGTCCCCTCTTTGAGGAGTGGTTTGAGAGGCGGCATGGCGTCCTCACCTTCCGCCTGACGCAGGTCCTCACCGGACACGGTTGTTTCGGGAGGTTCCTGTTTCGGATAGGGCGGGAGGAAACGCCCGGGTGTTTCCACTGCGAAGATCGCCCTGAGGACACGGTGGAGCACACGGTGGCGGTCTGCCCTGCTTGGGCGGAGCACCGCCGTGTCCTCGTGGAGGCGATCGGCGGCGGCGATCTCTCGCGTCCGGCCCTGGTCCAGGCCATGGTACGGAGCGAGAGGGCATGGGGAGCCGTCACCTCCTTCAGCGAAGCAGTGATGCTCGCGAAGAGGGAGGCGGCGCACGTGAGGGAGAGGCAGCATATGCGCCCTCGCGACCCCAGCCGCCGCAGGATACGGAGACGCCCTGGGCGTCGGGAATCCCAGGCCGATTTCCGGCCACCGTAGGCATGGGCTTGCGGACGGCGAGTAATGGGTAGCTCGCTGTCCGGTAAGGACCAAGCCCAAGTCGACGGCGCGTTGTGTTCCACGCGCGCCTCAAAGAGATGTCAGCACAAAAATGATGGGGCCCGCAAGGGCCGATGCCTGTCAGGGGTGCGGGTTCGTTTGAAAGAGATACCACAGCCCCTGGCATACGGGCTAATGAAGGAACACGGGTGGGTTTTAGTCAGTAAAAGTCTGACACGCCCTCCTGCTCCACCCAGAGCGGGAGAAGTTATTTGATGATTTCCCACCCAGAAAAAAGAAAAAAAAAAAAAAACCTTATCCCATTTCAATTGGGATCGGCTCTCCTCGTCATTCTTCGCCAGATATTTCGGTTCTGGGTCGTCGAATCATTCACTTGTGCTTGCTTCAGGTAGTTGCTAACAAAAGACATCCAAGGTCTGGAAAAGATTTTAATGCCAAAAATATTTTTTTTTTTTATTATTTTTGTCTGTTTGTCAGAATGTATCTTCCAGCATCACGCGAAAACTACTCCATAAATTTCGTTCAAATGTTGCGTAGATATTTCCTATACGTCTGCGCAGTCCGTAGAGTATAAATTAACACGCTTTTTGGCAGGGCAAATTGTAAAACTACGGGGTTTAGAAAATTGCGGAGGTTTACAGATTTAATCTTTTAAATGATTATCTTCACGCTTCTCCATTATTCGCCTAAACAGCAGTGATGGACATCACAACATTTACAGGTAGGATGGGTCAATAAGGGTAGGTTAACTCAACTGTTATCGCTACATGAAAACGTCCTTAGGACACGTTCTTATTCGCATTCACAAATTAAAATTGCTTTAAATTTAATTTGCTGATGACACATCACTGATTTTTAAAGTTAAGAGACACGCACAGGAGCTTGACGAGGTAAATAGCGCTAAAGTTAAGGTCCATAATTGGTTTACTGTAAATAATTTGGTATTAAATGGAAAGAAAACTAAATGCATAAGATTCACGTTACCGAATGTCAGAAGTAGTGAATGTCACGTTGTATTGAATAAGGAGATAATAGAATTCGTCGAACAGACGGTTTTCCTGGGGATCACGCTTGACTCATAGCTACAGTGGGGTCCTCACTTAACATCACTTGCAGGGCCGCTAAGTTCTGCCGCTTACGCTGTTTGGAAGATCCGCCAATTAACAGACGTGGATACCGCGCGACTTGTTTATTTTAGTTACTTTCATAGCATCATGTCTTACGGTATTTTGCTATGGGGACGGGCTGCGGATGTTGAGTCGATCTTTATTCTGCAAAAGAGGGCTGTCAGAGCCATTTACAACCTCCGCAGACGCGAATCTCTAAGGGAACTGTTCAAAACAATTAACATCATGACGGTACCTTCTCAATATATTTATGAGAACATTATGTATGTTCGGAAAAATCTACATATTTTTAGTAAGATAAGTGACAGGCCTAATTTTAACACTAGAAATAGGAACAAATTAGATCAACCACGTTTCAGATTGTCTAAAGTACATACTTCTTTTATGGGATACTGTGTAAAATGTTATAATAAACTACCAGTCGATATTCTTGAACTAAGTGAAAATAAATTTAAGTCATGCATTAAACGCACACTATGTAGACAAGCATATTATAAGTTAGATGATTATATCTTAGATAAAAATGCCTGGCTTAATGCTGGTCCTGCTCCACAGCCACCTGGGCTTACTAATTAACATTTTAATATTTGGAAGAGATGCTTCCCCCTTTTTCTTTATGTGTTTTCTGACATTACGAACATTTCTGTTCCTATTTTTATTAATTTTGTGACATTACGAATTTGTTTTTGATTTTACTGAACCAAGCATTATTTATTAAAATTTCAATTGATACTTATTATATATTTTTCTTTCTTTTTGGAAGTAAAATTTTATGAATTTCTCAAATAGGATTGAAACTATAGTTTTGTATAATTTAAAAGCATTTTGTCAAATTTTTGTAAATGTGAGTACCATGCATCCTTATAATATGTTGTTTTGATGTACGTCGACTTGAAAAAATGTGGTAGTTGAGAGTATGTCATGCTCACTTAAATGTCTCACTGATGGTGGCGTGTGTGTTGGATCATTCGGTTCCCTAGAAAATGGTTGAGCTGGATGGTGCTGATCCATGCGTCAAGTTCGTGAACGGGCGCCGTCGGTTGAGACTGGTCATCTCTTATCTGCCATGGCTTATTTTATTGTTGTGTTATTGTTTTTATTATATTTTTTTACATTGTTCTCACATATATGTAGAAGCACCAAGAATAATGTTCCCAAAATTTTGTAATACCCACGATTTAAAAGAGTGTCCTTGGAGTTTCTTGCCCGTTCTTCTCCAGAGAGATCTACGTTTTTGGAATGGGCACCTAGCTTCAACTTCGATTTTTGTTTGACAATTCAAAAGTGACTGTAAAAGGTCTAATTGAAATAAATGCTTTGAGTTTGAGTTTGAGTTTGAAAAAAAAAATACAGTCAGCAAGAAAATATGCAATTTTTCGAGAAAAAAAAAACTGTGATTCCAATCGATCCTGTTTCAGAGATCAAAAAACTCTATGGGCCTACAGAGGTTTGAGCATTACAAAAGTCGGAAATCGCAATGAATCTTGCACACATTTACGTAGGAAATGAGACTAGACGAGAGCGAACACAAATACCAGTGTATGACAACAGTCGATTTATTCCATTGCTTCACTGGGTTAATAGGGAACAAAGCAGATAGTTACAAGTATGATTAACATTCCGCTATACCTTTCAAGAGCTAAGCAGTCAATCATGACAGAGTAAACGGCTATTTAGCAATCTTTCGAGAAAGTAAAAGAAATAAGCGGTTGGACGATTTCTTCTTTTACTTTCTCTTCTTTCTCTTTCGAACCTGCAGTCGTCAGATCGATTCCCAAGTTTTGGTTCTTTTGTACAAATAGCGGGAGATTCCCTATGAATATCGAGTCGTGAGTCAGAATTTTTTTTCTAACAGCCCAATTAGAATTTAAAGAGTTTTTGTATGATTTGATGTCTACTTCTAAATTGATCCATCTAGCTTAGATAGGCAATTTCTTTTTCATTTTTATATTAAGGATAGTTATATAATTACGCAACTTAAAAACGTGATTTTTTGTTTATGTACATATTTTTATAATTACAGGTTCAATTAATAGAGATATGTGTGAAACGGATATTCCAGTTACAATCATGTTAGTCGAACCACTGGTTTAGAAGTTACCTTTTGTATTTAGTAATTTATAGTAAGCTATTAACGTAGATCCACACGAGACTGATTTTGTCACTTTGATTTAATTATACTATGAAAAGTTAGTTTGAGGTAGGTATGTAAGATGATGCCAAATTTCTTACTGATCAAAAGAAAATTTATGTTTGATTTTATAATTTTGTTTTTATGTGACTTTTTTTGACAAATTGTGTTCTTACTTAATAATATTGTGTGTGAATACGAAAAAAATGGTATTAAATTGTTAGTGTTTTAAATCCCTGAAATATACCATAGGTCTTTTAGGTTACGCGCGACCTCTGCCGTTAAAAATGACCGCGCGCCCTCTTGAAGGTTAAAAAAGAAGGATAAAGTTTAACTAATCTAATCACAAAAACTTGGAAACCTTCTTCTGGATTGAATCGAAAAATCTTGCACTTTGGTATTTATAGATAAGCAGACAGATATTATCTAGCTATATAGAAATTAATAGCTATGATAACAATGACCAGTCGAGGTAACGATCTCGTTAATGATCGCATAATTACCAACATCTAAGCAAGGGTCAAGATCAATGACGATATGTCAAATGTGCATGTATTTCCATGCAACTACTAACTTAAGTAGCGTATTTTTTTAAGTTGATATTGTAACACTGTGAATAATAATATTGTCTAACATTATCTTACTGCATTTGAGGTCAACTTGTGTTTTCTTATTTAATCGACTTCAAAAAGTTAAGAAGTTATAAAGATCATCATCATCATCATCTGCCTAGCCTTTTCCCAACTATGTTGGGGTCGGCTTCCAGTCTAACCGGATGCAGCTGAATACCAGTATTTTACATGGAGCGACTGCCTATCTGACCTCCACAACCCAGTTACTGGGTAATACGATACCCCTTGGTAAGACTGGTTGTCAGACTTTCGGGCTTCTGACGACCCGTAACGACTGTCAAAGATCCACAAATGACAGCCGGGACCAACGGCTTAGCGTGCTTTCCGAGGCACGGAGGGGTCTTGGTATGTAAAGATGGTCACCCATCCACGGACCAACCGCGGCAAGCGTAGCTTAACCTGGTAGATCGACCCGTGCAGCTATTGTTATTTAGCCACAAGCAGTAGTTATAAAGATGTTCTTCTGTATTTTTTATTTTATTTTATCGATGTTTTCGTCAATTCTGAACGAATATGGAAGTTCTTTATAATTCGGTAGGGGTAGCTTGCGCGGCGGTTTCACATAAACTATATTAACTTGGCTTGGTAGTTTTTTAATTAGCCTCAATAATACGTATTTAATCCGTTTTGTGTACCTTGATGATAATAATACTTTCTGTCAATTGTTTAATTAGCATTTGTAGTGGTTTACAAATTGGTATGGAGGTATCATAACTATAAAGTGAAAAATAACTTTTATTCTGGGAGGCGGTGCCACTTAACTAAAATACTCTTACAGATCGAAATACTTCTGAAATCACAGTCACTTTGTTAAATGCAACTGTTTTTTTTTTTTGGAGGCGGCTGGTATTTTTTACACGTCTAATCTCTAGCAGCCACCATCTTAGTAGGCTATTACTCCCTGTTTCACTCCATCCATCGTTACCTTAATTTCTTTTGTTGCTTTCCTCTTCTCTCTAGCTATGTTTTCACAAAAAACTTTCCATACAACACGTGCCTCATCCCTCGGCATCACATGCCCAAAACTTGACGATCGATTTCCAGAAGTTGAACTAAATTACATTATTTCTGATTTGTTATCAATGGTTGTTAATGTCACATCATCTGCCTACCTTTTTCCCAACTACGTTGGGGTCAGCTTCCAGTCTAACCGGATGCAGCTGAATACCAGTATTTTACATGGCGACTGCTTATCTGACCTCCACAACCCAGTAACTGGGTAATATACACAGTACATATACCCATTGGTAAGACTGGTTGTCAGACTTTCGGGCTTCTGACGACCCGTAACCACTGTCAAGACCACGAATGACAGCCGGAACCAACGGCTTAACGTGCTTTCCGAGGAATGTATCGTGAAAAATGTAATACAACTTCATAACGTAATGTTATTATAATATTAGTGATGCACTGTTGTATATGTCACCGTAAGATTGTAAACACCGTTAGTTTATAATCTATCTCACGAGATTATAAACTGTCAATAATTGGGAAATTCAAATTTTCGATAGTTTTATAATCTTTCCGTCAAATTGTGAACTGGTATCGAGACGGATAGTAGCTTGCGCTATTACTAAACAGTCAAGTGCCACTGACTTGGAAGTAGCGCTCGCCGGCCGCTGCCGCAGCACCCACTTATAAATCTCGCTAGATACTTAGATAATAAACGAACGCTGCCGCAGCACCCACTTATAAATCTCGCTAGATACTTAGATTATAAACGAACGCTGCCGCAGCACCCACTTATAAATCTCGCTAGATACTTAGATTATAAACGAACGCTGCCGCAGCACCCACCTATAAATCTCGCTAGATACTTAGATTATAAACGAACGCTGCCGCAGCACCCACTTATTAATCTCGCTAGATACTTAGATTATAAACGAACGCTGCCGCAGCACCCACTTATAAATCTCGCTAGATACTTAGATTATAAACGAACGCTGCCGCAGCACCCACTTATAAATCTCGCTAGATACTTAGATTATAAACGAACGCTGCCGCAGCACCCACTTATTAATCTCGCTAGATACTTAGATTATAAACGAACGCTGCCGCAGCACCCACTTATAAATCTCGCTAGATACTTAGATTATAAACGAACGCTGCCGCAGCACCCACTTATAAATCTCGCTAGATACTTAGATTATAAACGAACGCTGCCGCAGCACCCACTTATTAATCTCGCTAGATACTTAGATTATAAACGAACGCTGCCGCAGCACCCACTTATAAATCTCGCTAGATACTTAGATTATAAACGAACGCTGCCGCAGCACCCACTTATAAATCTCGCTAGATACTTAGATTATAAACGAACGCTGCCGCAGCACCCACTTATAAATCTCGCTAGATACTTAGATTATAAACGAACGATGCCGCATCACCCACTTATAAATCTCGCTAGATACTTAGATTATAAACGAACGCTGCCGCAGCACCCACTTATAAATCTCGCTAGATACTTAGAATATAAACGAACGATTTTCGCAATCTTACGGTGACTTAAACAAGCCTGCAATAAAACAAGAACAAGCTATGAATAAACAAAAACGTAATATTTACTTCTTGATAATTCATTGTAGGTATGCAAAATTACGCGGTAAAAATAATGAGTTTGTTTCTAAAATACAAATTATTTCAAAGTCTTGTGAACAAATTCGGTATGATTTAACTGAGCTCTCACTAAAACCTTTTGATTGATTGATGGATGGGGAGCAGCTATCTTAGAACTTATTAAGGCCTTTGCTTAAAGCCTTCTTACACTACGTGATATACAGGCACCCCGTCCCTAAATCTGAATGGTATTAAGAGAAGGGTACCTATTAAAAACACATGACCTAAATACAACATTATTTTTAGTATATGCGAAACCTGAATATTGTTTGTTCAGAATAAGCAACTGAATCGATTCCAATAATTTTTACACCATATTATATTTTTCCCAAAAAAGTTTTGCAAGTGTCATGGAAAATGTTATCACCAGTTAAAGACAATCCAATCGCCGTACGGTTAGATACCTACTGCCTAATTATTATCAATTAGCACAATACGACGAATGACCCGCGGGGGTCGCGGGGGCTGCGTGGTGACCACGTTTGTGTAGACAACTAGGTAACAAAAGGGGCTGGACACACAGAAAAGACGTAAGACGAGGACGCGTCGCAGACGTCTGTGCCCTATCTCATCGTCGGGTCACGGTTAAAGTATATGAAAGTGACAGGGTATGGACGAGACGCGAAGACAAGTGAGAGACGACACGGCATTTCTTAAATTTCGCTTTGCTTTTGAGACAAAAACATGTCTTCTTCAGAAGACTAGGATGTGCTGGCTTTGGTTCAACTTGCTAACATTCAAAGTAACAAAAAATGAGTTCTTTGAAAGTTTGAACGTCAAAGTAACAAAAAACATAATTTCTTCGTCAAATAGTGTGGTTTTTGCTCAAACGGTAGATTTATACGATTTTGTTTTTGTTCATCAGGAATAAAAAGCCTTGCTTCTGTATATTCCTTTTAAATGTTTAATGTAACATTGTAATTATTGTTAGGCATTAATTCTTGTTAAACATTTTATTCTAAATGTTCACATTTTATTCAAAGTAACAAAATGAATTTGAATTTGTTACTTCGACGCGAATGTAAGTGAATCTGCGCGGGCGCGCGGGTGCCACTTTTTCAAAGTAACCCCGCGCGCACCCCTTTCTGCCGCGTCTTGTCTGCGCCTCGCTCGCCTCTTCTGTATGTTAACGAATAGGGCGCAGTCGTGCATAGACTAATATATACTGAGCAGTCGTGGACGCGTCGTGTCTGAGTCTCGTCCGCGCCTTTTCTTTTCTGTTTATTTTGAGTCGCGACGCTTCTATACATTTTGTACGAAAATTTATTGAAACGTCGCGTCTGCGACGCGTCCTCGTCTTACGTCTTTTCTGTGTGTCCAGCCCCTAACAAGCTTATAATTTTGTGACTTTTCATGATATATTTTAGAAAATTTGTACATAGATTCTTTACATTGAAATAACACTTGTTTCGGGTTTCGTATATACTAAATATCGCATAGATTATTGTGGTGATCTCATTTGTCATTTAAATGTAGGTCACAGAGTTACACAGTTGCAACACAAATCAATTTTTATTTGTTTGTCTGTTATTCGCGAGGGGTGAATACCAAAGGGGCTGGTTTTCAAAATTTATCTTTTGTTTGCACGATATTTTTGGTGTTGTTATTTCACCCATTTATCCGACTGTTGAGATTGTGTGGGATATAAGGATTGAGGAGAGCAGTGATGGCCTGGTGGTAACGGCCGTGACATACGAGTACCTAGGTCGTAGGTTCGAACTAAGACACATGCTTTACTTAGTGTAAATTATGTAATCATTACTGCTCTCAAAACGGTAAAGGAAAACATGGTGAAGAAACCGGCATGGCCTAGGCAATTTTTGGCTCTAGAGCCAAAAATTCGAAGACATGTGACATCTTGGTACAACCCGTACTGGGTCCGCGTGGTGGGTTACGGCCCACTCTCTCTCACAGAGAGGAGACAAGTATCCCAGCAGTGGGAACATTATAGGCTGGGTGAGTATGAATGAAATAAGGGTTGAAACAGTTTCAGTTTTCAATTCATTAGATGAGCTGTAACACAATAAAATAGATTCAAATAATTATACTAAACTGGCTTTTGCCAGCGGCTTCGCCCGCGTGGCGTTCCCAGTATCCCACGGGAACGTGCTACCGGGATAAAAATATGTATATATGTTAATTAATAATATATGTATGTATGTTAATCCAGGTTATAAACTATTTGTGTGCCAAATTTCATCGAAATCCGTTCAGCTGATTCTGTGTGATTGAGTAACAAACATCCAAATAGATATAATATTAGTAGGATTCTGTGCAATATACAACTTTTATTTTTCGTCTAAGATGTCGGCAGAATTTGCATCTTTTTTGTATCTAGTCAGATGAATGACTTATAAATCAATAAAAAACATACCAAAATCAACAACATCAAGATCTAAACACCTGTGTGTTTATGTTTATTACGTCAATAGATTCATCCTTTTCAATATTACCTACCTACATCATCATCATCATCATCATCATCAGCCTATAAACGTTCCCACTGCTGTGACACAGGCCTCCTCTCTGTGAGAGGGAGTGGGCCGTAATCCACCACGCGGGCCCAGTGCGGGTTGGTAGATGTCACATGTCTTAGATTTTTTTGTTCTAGGAAATGCCGGTTTCCTCACGATGTTTTCCTTCACCGTTTTGAGAGCAGTGGTAATGAAATAATTTACACAATGTAAAGCGCCTGGCTGGGTTCGAACTCACGACCTCCACGACTCGTAAGTCGCGGCCGTTGCCACTTAGCCACCACTGCTCTCAAAATCTGCTATTATTATTTAGTGGAATATAATACGAAATCCATTCGTTAAAACACTAAGGCGCGCGACTTACGAGTGTAAGTCGCGACCGTTACCACTTGGCCACCACTGCTCTCCTACCTACATTGTATAAAATTGAGATTCTAGAACTAAATTACACGTGTTCAAATGTACGCACGGCTACACATCAAGCTATACATTTCCAGTTTACGCTGACCTCGCGCTGTACGGAAATCCTATACAACGCGAGATCAGCTTATACTGGAAATGTATAGCTTGATGTGTAGCCGTGTGTACATATTAATTAAGTTTATCTTTAGATTGTAAATTACTTTTGTAGTATATAAAGATGAAGGTCAACGCATTACTTTGCTAATTAATGTATAACATAAAAAAAACTGTTACAAAAACTCAAAACTTCCATTAGTTAGCTACCTACTTGTGTTTTTCTTTGTCTCTAATCTCTCAAGCGTATATGTGTAGGTAGGTATATACTCGTATCATTTTGACTTTATGCAATGTTATGCACTGCTTCAAATGATACCCTAATTGATATGGCTCGTTAATTAGGTATCCGTTAAAGGAAAATTTATCACGAAAATAATTGATAATAATTGTTTTCTTTCTTAACAGCTTTTTTTTTTTTTTTAATGAATTTATGATTGATGAACTTTGTTTATCGGACGAAAAATACCGGTCACAACCATAAGCAAAAAGGAGGGTTCCTTTTAGCATTGTCTTAGCCGGATGATTAGGATTTTTGTTTCATTTTTTATTCAAATCAAATCAAATCAAAATATTTTATTTCACATAAACCTGCATGGGCACTTATGAAACGTCAGAAGCTAGGTGCACGGTTCCAAATTGTCGCTTCCTATGGAGAAGAGCTGGCAAGAAACTCCATGTTACTCATTTAAAAATGATTGGCTTTTACAATGTTTTCAAATTACAGTGATAATAGATATGGGAGGACAGTGCGGGCCTGTCAATTAGTACCAGGTACTTAGAGGAATGAAAATATAGAATAGAAAATAATATTGCCATTGTAAAGCAGGCTATGTTGCCTACATATGAAATCAGTCTTTAGCTGTGGGTCCGTAGCCTGAAATGGTGCTCGATCATCAAGATCTCAATTTGAGGGTACACTAGTCGCGACCTCACTGTTGGGCCTGGCTAAAAAGCACGCTGTCTCACCAGACTTCGAATCCGCAGAGGTAGTATCAGTGATGAGCAGTTAGACGATAGTCTACACGCACAACGTCATTGAGTGAGCTGCAGGATCAGTGTGCTTACTCTTGAGATTAATTCCGATCGATCGACATTGGAATTGTGACGTTTCGTACTCTTGAGTTCGACGCTAGCGCCAAATCGTGTTTAAATTGCGTGTCTTTTTGGAGAACTAAATGAAATCGGGATCGGGCTTGGCGCGCGGTAATCGCTACTCTTGAGTTTGTTTGACAGCTGTGTATTGCATCAATATTACGCTGGGATTGTTTGTAGATTGTGATTTTTCCAATAGCAAAAGTGTAACTTTTTTGAAATTGTGTTGCATTTTAGGTGGTTCTAAACAAGTAAAAGGAGTTTAATATGGCACGATTAGCACTATTAAACAGTGTTTTACGTAATTCCCTAAAAAAGAATGGAAACAAAGACGAGAAATGTTAAGAGATTTTGGCTCAACTCAATGTATAGGTTTCTAATTAACTAGTTAATTTAATTTGATCTCATTACTATCTACATAGTTTTCATAAAATCCAGTTGTACTAATTTGAGTTTTATACGGAATATTTGAAAATAATGTAAGGTTCTCGTATAATTACGTAAGTTGAAAATGAGATTTCTTATATACTTAAGTACAGTTTTTATTTATTTTGGTTTTAAACGATAGATCTATGGATAAAACCATTTTTACAGTTGGAATTATGTAAAGCGTACCACGGGTTCCAAAGATATTCAAGATTTAATGTAAGAGAAAGTATACCACACTACATTTTCATTGGTTTTCTTCTAGGTTTTTTTATTATTACTAGACACACTCAATATTGTTATTTTACATAAATAAAGAACGCCATTGGGTATTTCTTACTACAAAGGAACCAAACGCGAACAATGGTGCCGATTCTGTTGTCACAAAATTCTCTAAACTAGACTAAAAATCACCAAAATTTCGTTTATTCCTGTCAAACGACGATTTCCTATTCTGAAATTGACTAAAGTGACACAACTTAACTAGATTTTAGTTTGACAGCACTAAGATTGCACTGAATTATTAGTTTAGTGAAAATGGTAATTTTGCTATTCTGTTGTTGTCAATTTCATTATTGTATTCAACCTAAAATTTTGGTTGTCTAACTAAATCTGACTATTTTTAATCGCGATTAAATAGGTGTGGAATAAAATTAGTTGTCAAGAACTAAAATTCACACCGACACCTCGACTTCTGGTGCAAAAATAGTACTGTATTTCTTTCTTTTCTTTTGCTTATATCTCGAAAACGGTGTGTCCTATCGCAAAAATAATGAAAATTTCGACCCCCTTTATAAAGCCCCAAACACCTCTAAAACTCAACATGTGGATAATATTTTTTCATATTTTCCATGAAAATTCCATAAAAATCACGTCGAGGCTGCCGACCCCGGCGCGCTGCTGGTTCTAAAAAAAAACACGGGGTAGGGCAAACAAGTACCACGTTGCGAAGCCAAAACATACCACGTGCGAGTCGCGATTGTCAAATTCGATTTTAGTTGTGTCAAAATAGTTTTTAAATTTAGAGATTTTTTTTTGCAGAATAGCGTTTAGATTTTCATAGTAAAAAGTAAGGAATTTTAGTTATAGTTTAGTTAGTTTAGTTCGGTGTACAACAGAATCGGCACCATTATCTAACTGTTCTAAACAAACTAAAACTTGACTACTTTTACTATAGAAAATGGAGACCTTCTACGCCGTCTTTTTTATTAGTAGATAGTGTAGGGCATGGCAACGATCCCACCGCATGCAGCCAAAGTCATGGTTAATTTTATGATTTTAATCATTTTCTTACGCCCAAATGAATTGATTACGTCACAATTACTCAATTAAGCAACTATCTATAAGATATTTATTTATTGGCCGCGTTATTTAAAGGATAAAGCATTTTAATTCTCTATTACCGGTTTATTGTAATGAGTCGAACAACACTATTGCGGCCCGTAACGTAGCTAACTTCACGTTGAATAAAATAATGGCGGGGCAATCCCAATTTCAATCCAATGTTGACACTATTGTGTTCAAGAGTACCGAATCACGTGACTGCAAAATTGACATTGGAATTGTATTGGGTTTAGATTGAAATTAAAATTAGTTTCAAGAGTAAGCCCCCTGTTATAGTAAAACAGGCGCGTAAAATATTAAGAAAAGTCCTTCGGAAGATCGGGTTTTCTGAAAAAACCACTGCATAAATCTATGACCAATTAAGTTTACTGAACTGTTCGATAATTGAGCTTTGTCGGTACCGACTCAGTTTTGGAGATTTTACAATTCTTTTATTACTTAAACATGTCCAAAGTTACGTTAAATTATCAAGAAAAACGAATCTTTGTTGGCTCATAACTTTTTAATAGCTTTTTATTTTAGTATTCTGTTTCCGTACCGACAATATTAATAATGAGACAAAATCATACCCTGTTTAAGTTTTGATGTGCATTGTCAAACAGTGGAGTAAAACCCTCCCGAAGTTTGTATGGAAAAAATTTGAACTTGTTTCACCTTAAGTTAAGATTAGTACGTAACAGCTTTTATTGACACTTTGTATTAGGGTGGTCTCACATCAATCTACATCGTCTTCACATGCTCTGACAAAGGAGACTGTGACTTTTGATTTTGTTTCAGTTTATCTTCTCAGAGTTGGCAGACAGGAACCGCCGACCTCATCTTGCTTTTAAAAATGATTGACGTGTAAAAGTGTTTGTGCAAACCTACTTAGACATAAAATCATTTAACTGACGAAAGATCGTCCAATGAAATGTATCGAACGTAACTTCATTCTATTCTATTTAGTACGTACGTTCTGTTTTTACGCGAATGATGATAAGTTCCACATCATCCGTCAGATTTGGGACCACCCTTTGCGTCGGCAAACGGAACGAGCAAAAGAAAATTTATAACGAGGCAACAAAAGACTCTTTCGCATTTTCATCAAACATAAAGAAGCGGCCATGCCTCTTTATACCTGTAGCATTAACTTTTATTTTTTTAAAGTTCATCCCTAAAAGTCTTAATTACGAGTAAGGAATTCAAACTTGGCAAACAAACTTCAATTATTAGCTTGAAACTTTGTTTGAATATTTTACGCAGTCCCGGCATGGAAGTACTCGTAACATCATCGTTATTTTTATATTACGTACTTCTGAAAGGTAGATCAAATTTTGATAAAAGTTGACTGAATTCTTTGATACTCTCTATTGCGTCAAAAGGGGTGTCAAAGAATCTAAAACAAAGTATTTCTTGAATTAATTATGGTCTAGTTTAGATAAGTTTTACTAGAATAATACTTTATACTAGCAGCGCTCCGCGGTTTCACACGCATAGTTCGCGTTCCCGTAGGAATACGGGATAAAATTTATTCTATGTCACCCGGGGATAGTTTAGCTTCCCATCAGTGATTTTTTTTTTAAATCGGTTCAGTAGTTTCGTAGCCTATTCAATGCAAACTAAAAAACAATCAAATATTTCCTCTATGTAATATTAGTATAGATAACGTACAGGGTGGCAGCAGTGAGCAGTGGTGGCCCAGTGGTAACGGCCGCGATTTACGAGTTGTAGGTCGCAGGTTCGAACCCAAACAGATGATAAACTTTGTGTAAATTATTTCATTATTATTGCTCTCAAAACGGTGAAGGAAAACATCTTGAGGAAACCGGCATGTCTTAGAACCAAAAATTCGAAGACATGTGACATCTACCAACCCGCACTGGGCCCGTGTGGTGGACTACGGCCTACGCCCTCTCACAGAGAGGAGGCGTGTGTCCCAGCAGTGGGAACATTAGGTATAGGCTGATTATGATGACAGGGTGGCAAGGACATCGACGGACAGCCTGTTACCATAGATACAGTACACGATTTTGAACACCCTGCGTTGTAATTTTTCGTCAGTAATAAAATAAAAAAAATTGTGGGGTTAAGCTACGCTTACCGCGGTTGATCTGTGGATCGCTGACCATCTTTAGTCATACCAAGATCCCTCCGTGCCTCGGAAAGCTCGTTAAGCCCTTTCTCCCGGTTGTCATTCGTAGATCTTTGACAGTCGTTACGGGTCGTCAGAAGCCCGAAACTCTGACAATCAATTTAATCCATCACCTGCTTGCCTTTTCCCAACTGTGTTGGGGTCAGCTTCCAGACTAACAGGATGCAGCTAAATACCTGTATTTTACATGGAGTGACTGCATGTCTGACCTCCACAAACCAAGGTAGCCCTTGGTAAGACTGGTTGTCAGACTTTCGTGCTTCTGACGACCCGTAACGACTACACGGTACGAATCGCGGCACGCGTAGCTGCGGCTGTTATTAAAGATCGCGGCACGTAAGTTGAACCAAAATAGCGTATTTATTTCAACTTACCTGCCGCGATCTGTAATTTATTTCCAAACTTCAGTACCTACACGTTACGTCAATAACTATGCTAGAAGGTGAACTCATTCTTTTTCCGTGCGATGCAACGAGTGCACGTGTTCCTACCATTTGGTGGTTTGTTCTGACTTTGGTTCAACTTACGTGCCGCGATCTATACTTAGCTTCAAACCAATTAATTGTAACTATGTATATTTTTTTTGTCCAGGTCCGAACTTGAAAAGCGCCACTTTGTCCTAGCATTCCACTGCAACCTCACGATCAAGGGTACCTACGATGCCGTCGGAAGAATTCTCCTATTCCCTATAGATGGTGCGGGCAACGCCAAAGTAAAGCTAAGTAAGTAACACAGCCATTAATATTCAACAGTTTGTGATGTCTACAGTCTCCTCCTTTATCTCCCTTTTAAGTTGGGGCAGCTTTGCATTTTCAAATTCATTCCCGTTTCATTGCAGTTTGCGGCGAAATTAAGAAATTATAATGTAAACGATTGTTTGTATAAACATGGAAGAAAGTCATTTTCATGTTATCCATTTTTAAGAGTGACTTAGCGTGGGCGAAAGTTTGGTATTCCCCTAAGGGTATGAAACTTTTGCACTGGCCTCAAAATGAGACTGGATTTTTGGTCGAAGTTTTCATTAAGGTGACACTTGTCCACATTTTTTCCACACAAACTTCGGAAGGGTTTTACTCCACTGTTTGACTATGTACATCAAAAATTAAACATTGTATGGTTTTGTCTCGATATTAATATTGTCTGGACGGAAACAGAATACTAAAATAAAAAGCCATTAAAAAGTTAAAAGTCAACAAAGATTCGTTTTTCTTGCTAATTTAACCTAACTTTGGGCGTGTTTAAGTAATAAAAGGCGTGTAAAATCTCGAAAACCAAGTCGGTACCAACAAAGTTTAATTATCGAAACGTTCAATAAACTTAATTGGTCATTGATTTATGCAGTGGTTTTTTCAGAAAACCCGATCTTCTGAAGGACTTTTCTTAATTTTTTACGCACCTGTTAAACTATAACTGATACTGCAGCTCACTCAATAATGTGCGTGTAGACTAGCGTCTGACTACTTATCAAGGGTGCTACCTCTGTCGGACACGAAGCCTGGTAAGACAGCGTGCTTTTTAGCCAGGCCCACCAGTGACTTCGAGCCCGCGACTAGTGTACCCTTAAAGAGCAAAAATATAAACAACAGTCCTAAACAAAATTTAGTGCTAGTTATATGACTGCCTCGTTGGTCTAGTGGTCACAAGCACAACTGCTGAGCTTGAGATTCTGGGTTCGATTCCTGGGTCGGGCAAAGCGGTATTGGGTTTTTCTATCTGAAATTTCTCAATAACAACCTGGAGTCCGGAATTGTGCCCGGTTGATGACCATAGGCTCGCCCCGTATTACATTGGACTTTACCTCTGCCTGACCCCAACCTCATCATCATTCATCATTTCAGCCGAAAGACGTCCACAGCTGGATATAGACCTTCCCCAAACTCGGCCACTTCAACCGGTTCTGTATTCTTGGTGCTTGTCATTTTGGCAGGTTTGCCAAAATCGCCACGCTTGGCAGGCGGGTTAGCGATCACAGTATCGTTTTAAAAAATTATAGCGAACGCTGCTGCCCCAACCTTATGTTATGAAACTGTTATGATACCCATGCACATATTCATCAAAAAAACAAACTTCCTGCAAAATAGTCACAACACTTTTTGTTACAGCCAATCTCAGAATGAAGGTCGATTTAAATACCAAGTACATAAAAGACAACGAAGGCGTCAATCATTTCGCTGTGAAGAATTACAAGTACTCTTTCGACTACGGAGACCGCGTCTCGTTTGATCTTGCGAATCTCTTCAAGGAGAGCAAAGAACTTAGTAAGTATATATAGATATTGTCAAAGACGAAAAGCGTTATTTTATCAATCTGAAATGTCGACAGAATTATTTTGTTGAAAAAACAGGGAAATTGAAGACAACAGTAGTTATGGACGCAAACCTTTTTCGGAACAACGGAATATATAAAATCCTCAGATTGTAAATTCTTTTTATTAGTTGAATTGACACCAAATTACTTCAGCCAATAACTAAAACTACGCAATTATCGGAAACAGCTACATCCTCATTTCGTTTGCCTGCCAATGAGCCACAATAGCAATTATTTTACTTAATTGTCCCCAACGCTATATCCTCCAAGGAACTCCGCTGCCAATCAAGATGTGCATATCCGTGCATATTCCGATGTGTAATTTAAAGAACTATTGACCTATTTAGTAACAGCAAATTCTTCTACAGATATCTATCTTCTACGATAATCGTCGCTTCGTCAAGGTTTATGTGATTAATTTCCTTTGCATTCATGTAATCAATTAAGTAATCATGGTCTGCTTCACCTTGTTTTACTTCATAATTAATTATTTAATTTTATTAATATAAATTAGGTTTGCCTGCGGTTTCGCTCGCGTGGATGTCAGAAATTATCCCACGGGAACGTGCTGTAGGCACAAAATAGCATTAATGTCAGGCAAAAAAGACCCATAACATAAATACCTTATAGACTAACAAACATAATTAAATAAAAAACACATAAGTATTAGTAGCACTTCACTTTGCACTAGCTTTCCTTTGTGTTATCCTGTAGAACTTGTCCGCGGAAGCGACGGAACACCACGTCCTGCGGCCAAAGTCCTCTTCCATGACGATGGGCTGATAACAATTCGGCACGCGCACCACGAACGCCTTAGATTTGATGTTGCGTCGCGACTCCAACTCCATTAACTGCACCCTCGGCGTGTACGTTGTCTGCTGGCGCACGTACTCGATGATATCCTCCGCCTTAGTGGTGCAGTGCAGGCGGGGGATGTACGCCGGAGTATATTTAATATATACTATAGTTACTCCTTATAACATCTTTCCCGACTAAGTCCCGTCAAAATCGGAGAAACCTTTTCGGAGATTAGCCGGAACATACAGAAAGACGGACATATTTAAAATTGTTTTTTTGATAAGCGATACTTTCAAATGAGGTACCTACAAAAGTATGCAATGTATCAACCCAGCTATAAGCTAGTAAATCCAAAAAAAAATATCTATACGTATCTTTATAAATAAAAAGAAAAGTCCTGACCGGCTCATCAAACGCCCAGCCAAAACACTTGGAAATAGAAAGCTGAAATTTTGCACAGAGGTTTCCTTTATAATGTAGACACGAAATAAGGAAGGATTTTCGAAATTCAACCCCCAAGGGAGTTAAATAGGGGATGAAAGTTCCGCGCGGGCGAAACCGCTGGCAAAAGCTAGTATTCCAATAATCGGAGTAGATGGCGAGAAATCGTAAAGCGAATCAGATCAGCCCATAGACAAGAAATTTCATGAAAACCACGACTGCTCTGACAACAGTGTTACGCAGAAGAAGAAGTTAACATTGTAATAATACTTGCTGCGCCCTATCAGGGTCATAATTATACTCTTTAGTTTTAGCTAGCCTGTTACTGTATGTACATTGCGCAAATAAATAAATAAAATAAACAATCATTAATATCCTTTCATTGTTTCAGGTGCAACAGTGCTTCAATTCCTTAATGAGAATTGGAAGGAGGTAGCAGAAGAATTCGGGAAACCCATTGTAGACTATGCAGTGGACCTAGCGATCAGGACCATAGAAAAGTTCTTCATTGCGGTACCCTACGAAGAACTGATAAATGTTCCCATTCCTAAGTTTTAATATCACCAATTAGAGTATTACGCACAGCATATCAAACAATTAGAATATAATTTGTTTTAAGGGTTTTCATTTGTTTTATTTGTCTCTTTCAAATTCTTTTATACGACGCTTAATTGTTTACAGCTCAGCGAAAATATTTCGTCATCCAAATTTAAGCTTTAATGCCCTGCAATAAGGGATTTGTGAGAAGTACCATTCATTTTGGAAATATTCATTCGTCTTAGTTGGACTTGGGAGGCAGGCCCGCCTTTACCGCGTCCTCGTCATCTTGACAAGATCCTTTCCTATTACTTCGGGCGTCAGATTTCTTACATTACATTTATTTTTTGTGGTCACTTAATGGCGTTAGACAATAGTGTAGTTTCTGAGACTCAAGTACCTACCATTTCGTTTTTAGGACACAAATCGTTTTTAGAACAAAATCTTGAGAGCTAAATGAGAAACTTTTTCGAGTTTACAATTTATGCTAAGTAGCTTTATCTTTCACACCAAAGTTTATTTAGAAACGAACATGCTTAATGAATATTCAGATAATGTTTTTAAGTCGTTCATTCCAAATGTCAACTAGATTTTTTTTTAATGTAGGTACAAATTTCTTGTATCGATACTTATAAATATGGATATAAATAGAATCTTGAGATAATGTTTTGATATACAAGTTTTTTTTTAAAACAATGACTTTTAATTTTTGTCACTTTATATAATTAAATACAAAATATAATCTAACACTAAAATATGTATATTATGTGCGAATAAACAAAGGTATCAAAAAATTTCCGCATCGCTGTGACAAAAGTGCCCAAAAGGCAGGGTATTTTTTTTTTTTTCAGAGTGGAAAATCATCAAATAACTGCTCGCGCTCTGTGTGGAGCAGGAGGGCGTATTAGATTTTTACTGACTAAAACCACCCGTGCTCCTTCAGTTGCCTGTGTGCCAGGGGCCACGGTATCTCTTTCGAACAACCCGCACCCCTGGCAGGCATCGGTCCTTGCGGAACCCACCAGTTGATGCTGGTGTCTCTTTAGCGACGTTAGAGATATTCTGCATTTGCAGCAGCGGCTCCAGCACAACCCACCGCAATTTGATCAGATTTAAATTATTCAACAGAGACAATTTTTTTTTTTTAATCTACCTATCCTGTTCAAAAATGTATGACAAAACTACAGTCTAAATTAATACAAATAACAAATTATAATTTTCCACGCTTTGGATGCGTGTTGAATGAAGACATTCAATCAATCCTAATATTCTATTTCAATAAGATGTTATGTGAATTTTAACGGTCTGCTTTTATTATTATTTACTTAAAAGAATGTCAGGATGCAAAACACTTTTTTACCTCTTTGTTTTTTTTATATCCTTTATTATGTATGCATATATTTGACATTCGTTACGAGTATTACGGGGAATCTAGTCGCTGGCTTGAACTCACTGGTGGGCCCATGCCCACGATTTCTTGTGAGACAGAGGTAGTATCAGTGATGAGCAGTACGCGCAACGCTATTGAGTGATATGCAGGAACATTTATAGTAAAACAGGCGCGTAAAAAATTAAGAAAAGTCCTTCGGAAGATCGAGTTTATGAAAAAAACGCTGCATAAATCAATAACTAATAAAATTTATAGAACTTTTCGATATTTGAGCTTTTACGGTAACGACTTAGTTTTGTAGATTTTACACTTCTTTTATTACTTAAACACTCCCAAAATTAGGTAATATTAACAAGAAAAACGAATCTTTGTTGGCTCCTAACTTTTTAATGGTTTTTTATTTGACCCGCTTTAACAGCACCTGAGGTAATGGCACCCGAGGTATTCCACATACGGCACCTATCAAGATTTTTCCCAGGTGCTATTTAGTGGAATACTTTATTAGTTAAAATTTTATTCCACAAATGATACCTACGGATCAGTACCTAGGTGTTGAGACGTTTAATTTTTAAGGAACGTGAAAATTAAAAATCGATTAAAATCAGTACAGTTTAATAACATGATAATAATTAAGGAGTATGATTAGCTAAGCACTTAATCTTTTATTTTAGTATTCTGTTTCCACACCAACAATGTTAAAATTATGTTTAATTTTTGATGTACATTGTTGAACAGTGGAGTAATACAATCCCGAAAATTTTATGGAAAAAAATATCGACTACATTCACCTTAAGCTGCCCGAAAGTCTGACAACCAGTCTTGCTAAGGGGTATCGAGTCAGCCAATAACTGGGAACTTGTGGAGGTCAAATCTGCAATCGCTCAATGTAAAATACTGGTATTCAGATGCATCCGATTAGACTGGAAGCTAACCCTAACATAGCTGGGAAAAGGCTTAGCAGATAGATAGATTCATTCGTCATTCTTCTGCCTTCATCCCAATTTATTTATGGTCGGCGCAACATGTCTTTTTCTTCCACACTATCCTATTAGTCGGCATATCCATCATCATCATCATCATAATTTCAGCCGAAAGACGTCCACTGCTGGACATAGGCCTCCCCCAGTCATGGGGGGTTTTGCCATTATCGCCACGCTTGGCAGGCGGGTTGGCGATCGCAGTATGGTGGTAAAATGCATAGAGAACGCTGCTGCCCATTCTCTAGTAAGTCCCTTAGTCGCCTTCTACGACACCCACTGGAAGAAATGGGATGGTGCTATTCTTTTACGCCCGGCGACACATACGGGGCCATGAAGCTCGAATGGTTACAAATTCGCCTTCACCGGAATGTCCATATTCTTTCCCTTTTGTTTAATGTGCTCTTCTCCCCTTTCACCCCTATCTATCTTAAGAAACGTTTCCAGTGTCTTTGCGACTCCCGTTCACGTATTCTGCCGTGACCAAGGGAAACAGGGTTTCATTTTTATATATATAGCTGTATGCATACAGCATATATATCTACATAGATATATATGCTGGAAAACATAGATATACATATCTATTATAGTAAATTGTTCCTATATTATGCACCAATGAGAACCCCATTTTTATGTCCACGCAATCACTGTCCATTCCAAGGTTGCCTGGAAGAGACCGCAGAAAGCGATAAAGCCGCCCCATTGTATGTTTTTAGTTTTCAATGTTTTTTTTTTTCATGTATTTTCTGGTGTACAATAAAGCATATATAAATAAATAAGAAAAAAAAATAATGTCGCGCATACGCAATGACGTCTACATCGCCCAAGGGCAACATAATAAAAATCTTGTTTACTTACAGAGGTATTACAATTAAAAAAAAAAAATGTGTGTGTGTTGTAGATTGCTAACAATGATTAAAAGCCAATCGTTTTTATAAGAATGGCCGTGGGATTTCTAGCTAGCTCTTCTCCTTAGGAAACTACCAATTGAAATCGTGCACCTAATTTCTGACGCTTGTGGAGTACCCCCATATACGGATAAAATTAAACTTGCTGCTGAAACTATCGATGTCTAAACACGATAAAAGAAAAAGATTCGATGTTTTTAAGGGGTATACGATCGTTGATAGTGTTGTTATTTAAAGTATGAGCTGAGAAAATATGTTTTAAAGTGTTCAGATATCGATTCCAATGACGTCTCTGAAGTTTACATAAACTGTCACGTGACAAGTAATTAACACAATTACTTTTCTATTGTGACCAGACTCAATGAGTCTGCCTAACAGACGAGAGGATACAAACAGATTTTTAACTGATATTTGAAGTTAATACACCAACAGCGGTGGCTGAACCCACAAAAAATAACATCAGTTTCTTTTTTGTGTTTTTATGTTAAGGATCTAGAATAGAAACCCATTACGAGGGCGGAGTTTTGTAAATAATTAAATATTTTCAATTTGAATCGGAGATAGAGCACTTGCAAAACAAATCAAGGCATATCAATTTTCTCTTAAATAAAGCTCCATCAGTAATTTCTTTGTACCTATGTAGACAAGTATGAAAGTTTCAAGCGCTCGTAAAAACGTATTTTATAACGCAACTTACTTAATTTTCTCTTGTTCATATAACTCACGGTATTCAGCGAACAGATTTTTACCGAGTTCAGGGTTTATTAACGTTGTAAAAAGTATAACTACAGGTATGCAAATATTTTAATTAACACAGCGCAAATTAAATTAATGCAGTACTAAGTTAAAAGTGCTTATTCTATGTATTTTCGTCTAGAAGTTTTATTTTGTCGCTTTAAGTTTAACTTATTACATAGCTGTAGTTTTTAGCGAACATTTCAAAGCAATAATTCATGCTTTGTAAGAGAGTCAGTCTTAAAGTAAATAACTAATTATTTCATATGAAAGCGTAATGAAATTAACTGTCATCTTCAAAGCTTTATGGAGGTTAAATAACTTATTTTATCCATTTCCTTGTCCCTGTATGGTTTTCTCTGAAATTATAATAAAATAAAAAATAATTTATTTCAGACTATCAAATTGTCCATATTTTGTTAGTATAACATTATCTTAAAACTATGTTAGTTGTGACGAGATCTATTATATTTAAATTAAATTGAAAAAAGTTAATTAAAATTAAATTCAAATAAATTACAACTAAATTAAAATAAATTTAAACAAATAAAATAAAATTAATTGTTATAAATTTTGATAAAATTGAAATCGTTAGTCAGAGTGAAACAAAAATTGAAACGCATCATAATGTCGATACAACTGTCATAAAAAACCTCCTTTTCTGTCCGGCACCAATCCAAAGGAAAGTTTACGAGAAAAAAATACCAACTCCAGAAACAACCCACACACAAAATCTTATTTAAATGCCCGAACAATACACAAGACATAACCGAATGCAGCAAATTCCATTGGAGAACTGTAGGAATATAATGATTTTCTCCAAATACTCTATCGACACGGCCTTTTTTCTAGTAGTTGCAACTCAACTTAGCAAAAAAAAATTGCAGTCCAAAGCAAAACTCTACATACACACATACACAAACTTGCAAGTAAGTTAATGCCAGAAAAACACACAAGAGATAACGAAAAGCAGTGAATTCTATTCGAAAGCAGCTGTATTAAAAGATCCTATCAATATGACAAAGAAACAACTCTACTGCCATACTCCATATACAACACACTCACAAACTCATAATTTATTAACCCTTAATTAAATGTCCGAATAACCACAAAAGAAAGTGCAGCAAATTCTATTAGAGAACTAAGAACAATAAAATAGTGATTTCAATCAATAGGACAAACAAAAACATTCCTCATTTCCAGAGTTGCAGATCAACTTAGCAAAAAATAAGCAGTCTAAAGTACCTACATCCCCATACAACACACACAAACTTAAAAGTCACAAACTTACATAATCTACAAGAGATAATCAAGTGCATCAAATTATATTAGAAAAATTATAGGAATATAATGATTTTCTCCAAATATTTATGAATACGACCGCCACAAAATCTTTCTTTATTCCAGCAGTTGCAGGTCAACTTAGCACTCATCCAAAGAATTAAGTTCATAATCAACATACAAATACAACACACTCATAAACTCTTAATTACTTAAATGCCCGAACAAACCCACAAGAGATAGCGAGTAGCAGCCAATTGTATTACAGACCAGCTATATTAAAGGATCCTCTGAAAAAGGTTAAAAAGCCTCCTTCACTGCTGCAGCTCAAATTAGAGACAAAAATAACTCATTTATAGGTACACCAACAGTATCTAATATATTATATGTATTGCGGTAATAGATTTGGACATACACAGTCGCCAATTATAGGTTAAGTCATTCAAAGAACCAACTCCACAATCCACATACAACACACTCATAAACTCACAAGTCACAAACTCTTAATTAAATGCCCCAAAAAATCACAAGAGTCATCGTTCTAAATATCGTAATTTATTTGGGGTCAGCGCAGCATGTATCTATATACCTACCTTCCTTTGTTCCTTGCATACTACTAAACTGGAGAAATATAATGACTTCCTGCGAATTCATTTTCAATTTCTTAATTTTTCCTTTTTTATACCAGTAGTTGCAGCGCAAATTAACAACAAAAATAAGTCATCACAAGAACCAACTCCACGATCCACATACAACACACTCACAAACTCTTAATTAAATGCCCGAACAACCCACAAGAGATAACCAAGTGCAGGGAATTCTATTCTCAGTAACAATGCTGCAAAACCTCTGTGCTCTGAACAAGTCACAACTTGTCGGTAAGTTAACAACTTGTTGTGGCAAGTACAAGTGAAGTGGATTGTCCCGACTGACCGAACATCATTTTATTGTTCGGACAACTTTGCTTTTACTGTATTTGTGGGGGGCTCTAGTGGTTGATTGTATTAGAGGCGAGCAGAAAAATGTTGGTGGTTGTAATTCGTAAACAGAGGTTCATTTTTTGGGAGAGTATAATCGTATTACATAATCTCAGCAGTCGCCATGAATATCTTTGGACAGAGGCCTATTTCGTTTAAATTATACCTATAAAAGGACAACAGCCAACTTCATATTTAGATAACTAAATAAGGAAATGCCTTCTTTTTAATGATGCCGTACCTCAAAAAGAAATCGGAACCCTTATAGGATCACTTCGCTGATCGTCCGTCTGTCTGAGAAGACCCTTTTGCACAGGAACGCGTGGAGGTATCAAGTTGAAATTAATAGCGAGTACGTACACAGACAGTCCCTTGGTGATCTTAAGAAAACAAGCTTATATACGCCAATGCAATAAAAATACCGTTATACATGCGTCATATTTTGTTACTCTCAAATAAATTAAAACCTTTAAGGTACTTCCCGTTAACCAGAATCATGTAATTTGTCAAGCGCCAGGTCAGTATAGGATCAGTTTTTTGATTCAATAATAAACTAAAATTCATTTGGAGAATTGACCGTGACGTAGGTACATATATCTATGTATGGGATAACATTTATTCAACTACAAAGTTATGTTTGTTCTTGAGAAAAATTCATCCCAACTACAGAACCACATACAGAACTCTTCGTTGTTCTTGGTTAACGAACTTGGCCGGTTGATCATATTTAGTTACTAAATAAAACAAATCTGTTCATCTGATCACCACATCTTATTCAGTTGTTATCTATCAGTAAGATCTCAGAAGATTTACAAAGTCTAGCTTTAACGAGTTATTTGCTTAAATATTGTCACTTTTCAAACCAAAACTACAAACTGAACATCCTTAAACCCAAGTACAATGGCCAAATATACAAATGAAGTAAATATTCATTGTACTAACGCACGTCAATTGGCGTACGCATTCAAATCCAATCAAACATGAACGTTAATCACCATTGATTTGTATCAAATTGATGGCACTATTGATTGACGGACTTACTCCGCGAATCGCTATCAAAATTGCCTGTTAATTAAATTGATTTCTGTGTGTTTAATTTGTTCGTTCCCAGAAATTGTTTTTACTAATCAGTGGCCATTACGAGATTGTTTTCATTTGAACCCATTGAACTCGTTTCCATTACCAGTCAATTCTGTTTTTGATTTGAATAATAATTATTTGCTTTTCCACATTTACTCCATGATCACAAAGCCAGTGTTACCTACATAAAGAGCAGTCGTTCAATTTATTACTTACTAAAATCATGTCATTATTGCCTCTTCAATAATTGATGACCGATCCATTCACTTCAAGCTCTCCACGCCGCCACAGAGCATCATCCCTCAACCCTGATTAACGTACTCGTATATACCAACACTATGCAAATTGGCACGTACGTAGACAGGGCACCTGAAATGTCTGAGAACTGAAAAGTATACTTATGTAAGTTTATATAACCGTTAATTATTTTAAAGGAATTTGTGTGAGAATCTTTACAGAAAGTATACTGGTCCATCCTACTGGTGGTTGGGGGATTTCACATAGAATTTGCACAAGAAAAGTCAAGGAATAAAATTAAATATAATGAGCGTCTTCTGAAAAATTTTACTTGCTATAATTTTTTCGATTATGTCATGAATTAAAATGCCAGTTTAAAAAGGTGATGTGCACACTATACGGGGGACGGTTGTGTTTGAAATTGTTTTAATACTGTCAGCATTGCCACGTTGCATTATTATTTCAAGAACGAGAAAAAATAACATAAAATTAACGGTTTGATTTTATGATACTTGTATACTTGTTTTTTCACCTAGAAAAAACTGCATGCGTAGCTATACTAAAGTAAACATGACAAATCTCGAAAATGACATACGCGCAATTAATTTTGACCTTGTTTATAATTCAGACGATGCAAACATTTCTTTAAAGTATTTCATAGATTCGCTACAATATTCAATAACCAAAAACACATTTACTAAGACGATGCCCAGAAAGTATAGTTGTATCAAACCCTGGATCACACCCAGTCTCGTTCGTTGTATAAGACATCGAGACAAACTTCACCTAAAATTTAAACATGCACCTGATAACGAAATACTTTCTGTTACATATAAAAGGTACCGGAACTTCTGTAATAATCTTTTGAAAAAACTAAAACATCAATATGATAAAAATGAATTACAGAAGGCGGGAAACAATAGTAAACTTGTGTGGAAATTTATAAAAACGAATACTTTTAGAACGAAAAATCCCGAGCCTCCGCTTGATTTACTATCTACAGATATAAATCCATCCGAAGCAATGAATAAAGTGAACAATTTCTTTGCTAACGTTGGAAAAACTTGGCTGAAAAATCTTTGAATTTTAATACTTTGTCCCCTCAAAACACGACTGCGACATCCTCTACAGTAAAGTCTTTTGTTTTATTAGATACCGACGTAAATGAAGTTGTAAGATTATTATTCGGTTTAAAAGATGTATGTGCTACTGGATGGGATGACATACCCAATAATATACTTAAAAGATTTAGATACATACTTGCCCCTCCGCTAACCCACATTTTTCAGCTATGTTTATCTAAAGGAATATTCCCCAAACTCTTTAAAAAAGCTATGATCACTCCTGTATTCAAGTCTGGAGACAAAAACTGTATGAATAACTACAGACCCATTTCAGTGTTAACAGGACTCTCAAAAGTTTTAGAAAAAATTATAAACTGTAGGTTGATAAAATATCTGGAAGATAACAAACTACTTTCAGATAATCAATTTGGATTTAGGCCCAAAAGATCAACTGGCCAAGCAGTACACAAATTAACCAATTATATTGCTACCAATCTAGATAGTGGTATGCACACAATTGGTATCTTTCTAGACCTCGCCAAGGCCTTCGACACTATTTCTTGTACTTTACTTTTGCACAAGCTTGAAACACTTGGAATTAGAGGAGCACAACTTCTACTATTTGCTGATTATCTCAGCGAGCGTCATCAATGCGTAAAAATAGGTCAATATACAAGTTCTGCACTTAAAAATAGTGGTTTTGGCATTCCACAAGGCAGCGTTTTGGGGCCCACATTATTTTTAATCTATATAAATGAACTGTGCAGCCTGCCACTTGAAAATGGTATCATAATGTCTTATGCTGATGACACCGCTCTACTATTCTCAGCTAAATCAAAAGTTGAGGTCTATGAACATGCTCAAAATGGTTTTAACATAGTGTCCAAATGGCTCCATAATAACATCCTAACGTTAAATGCAGATAAAACAAAATATATTTTATTTGCAATGAGACATACTAACAAACCGCTAACTAATCTAAACATTTACGCACATAATTGTAGCACTTACGCTGACACTGCATGTTGTTGCACTACTTTAGCTAAAGTTGACCATTTGAAATATCTAGGTATCACTATTGACTCCAATCTAAATTTCCGTAAACATATCGATTTACTATGTACTAGAGTACGCAAATTAATATATGTTTTTAAGAATTTATTATGGAACATAGCCGACTATAAATTAATTAAAAAGGTTTATTTAGCTTTGTGTCAATTTATTCTTAGCTACTGCATAACTTCCTGGGGAGGTGCAGCAAAAACAATTTTACTCCCTCTAGAGCGTGCTCAAAGAGCAATTCTAAAAGTTGCTACCTTTCGCCCATTTAGATTTCCCACGCACCAGCTCTACACTGCATGTAATGTACTAACAGTTCGGCAATTATTCATTCTAAGTATAGTACTACACCAGCACACTGCACTTCCTTTTGACCCAGTACCTTCCGACAAGAGAAGAAAGGATTTAGTTTGCATAAAGCCCCAAACTAGACATGCGTTTGCCAATCGATTTTACGTGTTTTTAGGTCCCCTTCTGTATAATAGACTTAACAAATTAATGAATATCTATAGTTTAAGCTATAAAAAATGTAGTACTATGTTATCAGAATACTTAGCGTTACTCAATTACACAGACACAGAAAAACTGCTAGAAATTATGTCATGACGATAATTTATTATTCCCTCGTAAGTATTTAAGTACTTCGGTTTTATTTACATTGCTTAGTTGTAGTTATTAATGTTACCAATATGCTTTTTCTCATAGTTGTTAATAGATTATTTTTATATCAATTTAATTTTAAATGTTAATGTCCTAATTTAATTAAAATGTAAAGTGATGGCCTGAAACACAGGTTTAAATAAACCTAGATCGGGCGGGTCGCTACCTAAATTTCTAATTCCGAAACATTGTCACTTGCTCTTGTAATAAAAATATTTTAGAAATAGTTTATTTTTAGGCACTATCATTGTATGGGAAATGTATTACTGTAAGCTAAATGTACTCTTTTTGTATACGTTTCTATTAAATAAATTATTATTGCCTTTATTCCATTAAATATACTTATATAAAAAATACATTTTTAAATATTATTATAAAAATATAAAACCATATAAAAATATAAAAAATAGTAGCCCACCGGTATCGGGAACAAGGTCCAAGCTACCGGCGGTCAGGGCTCCAGAGAGAGGAACCTCCTAACGATGCGAGCCGTGTCCAGGAGTACCGCTTTCTGGATCAAGCGCTTGACCCAGCTGCCCAACGAGAGCCTCCTCAGATGTTGGTCGAGGCTCTTGGCTATCAAGCCATTGGCTGAAACGACTATCGGTACAATGATCGCTGAGTCCACATCCCACATGTCGACAACCTCGCGAGCCAAGTCAAGATACTTGATTTGTTTATCTTTCTCGGCTTTCACGAGGTTCCCGTCATGCGGGACCGTTATATCAACGATCATTGTACGCCGCTCTAGTCGATCCACCACCACTATATCAGGCTTATTGGCAACAATAGTCCTGTCAGTGATGATGGATCGATACCAGTACAGTGTGACATGCCCATTTTCGAGAACTGGGTCGGGCACATACCTGTAGTACGGCACTTCTGATTCCACAAGGCTGTATTTCAGAGCAAGTTGCTGGTGGATAATCCTGGCTACAAGGTTGTGTCTATGCAAGTACTCTTCGTTAGCTAGACGAGAACACCCGGAGATTATGTGTCTGATTGATTCTCCCGGACGGTGGCATGCCCGACAGATGTCAACCGTACCATCTTTCACAATAAATCTCCGGTAGTTGTTCGTCATGATAACTTCGTCCATAATTGCACAGACAAAACCTTCGGTTTCCCCAAAGAGGTCACCGAAACGCAGCCAGGCTACGGACGCTAGTAAGTCTACATCGGGTCCATGTAATATACCTCGCTCGATCCTTATCGGCTCGCTGTTCCTCTGGATGTTTCGACATCCTGGATATCGAAGGACTGTCCTCCATTGCCTCATACATGACATCAGGAAGGTGCGCAGAGTTGTATCTACTTTATACAACTCTAGCACCCTCATGAGCCATGTATGTGGCACCGAGTCATAGGCCTTCTTGTAATCTATCCAACATGTCGAAAGATCCTTTCGGGAACGGCGAACCTGTTGGCTAATGGCCATATCAATGAGGAGCAGCTCCTTAGTACCGCGGGACCCGTTCTTACATCCATTTTGAGAGACAGACATGATGGAGTTAGTGTCAACATGATTGTAAATTTTAGTTCTCAAAATGGATGTAAGAACCTTATAGACCGTCGGTAAACAAGTGATCGGCCTATAATTTTTGGGTTCCGCGGTACTACCTGATTTATGGAGCAGGTGGGTAACTCCTGTTGTCAGGAACTGGGGTAGCGAACCAGACTCCAAAGCAGTCTGGTACTGAGCCGCCAAGCGAGCGTGCGATCCCATGAACCATTTGATCCAGAAGTTGTGCAGCTCGTCCGGCCCTGGAGACTTCCAGTTGGGCAGCGGACGGACTGCACGAGCTACATCTTGGGGGCAGATGGTAATACCCATTTCTTGTATGGGATCGCAGGCTCGCTCGACTTCTCGAGCCCAATCACCTTCGGTGTGACTGACAGGCACCGACCAGATATTGCGCCAAGAAGAGCACATGGCGTCATCTTCCGGTAGGCGCGTATCAGCCATACCTTGGTTCGGTCGCTCCCAAGCCCTATAAACCCACCTTTCATCACTCTGGAAGGTGCGGTTCTGAGTGTATCGGTCTACCCGGCGCTTATACCGACGAATACGGTTTGCCCATGCATACACTTTCTGCTTCAGGAAGTCTATGCGCTCTGTGACACGGGATATATAATCTTGAGGGCTGGTATCAGTCCCTGAAAATGCCCGCCTCACAAAGCGCATCACTCTAGGGCGAGTGTTGCCCTCCCTGAAGCAGATTAGTTTGCCGATGAGGGCTCTGGCCCCACCAATACGACGTTCAATCCTGCACTGCCAAGCTGGTACGGCTGGTTTCGGTCGCGTAGCTCTAGAGTCATTTGCGAATTTGACGTGAGCTACACGACATGCCGCCACAGCCGCGCAGTATAGAATCGAATGAGTATCGGTGAGGTCTTCGCAGTCATCAAAATAATTTGACAACTGCGAATCCAAAGCCGCCACCAACGCCCTATTCTTGTTATGCATGGGCAAACGAGGTAAGCGTGGCCTAAGTTCGGGCGACATGAACCGATATTCTCGAATCGCACCCTCCAAAGCACTCCTCAATTCCTCACTGCACTGGGTACTTACGTTTGTAGCCCTGTCAACACTCCCCTCGTCAGCTTGAGGCGCGTTATCTGTGGTGAGCCGTGGTGGTACCACAACTGTCTGCGACGGGGGGATGATGACATGGCTACTCTGCATTTCCTTTTGCAAGCGATCAAGTACAGTGTCATCCAACATATGATTACGCTGGATGACCCGCACCTGATCCGACAGTCGTTGTGCCGAAACGTTGACAGCTGGCTCAAGCACCTGAAAAAAAATATTATTATTATTATGTATGCTCGCTTGGTATAGCTTGACCGATACCGCTATACCGCGCCTTAGGTATGCGCGGCGAGGCGGGGGACGGGACGGACGAATGAGCGGTTTGCACTGACGAATCAGCGGCCTGCACTGGTACCCCGTCCCGCCGCGTACATACCTAAGGTGCGGTACAGCGGTATTGGTCAAACTATAGACCATACATTACTTTAAGATGCGGGATAAATGGAATCAAAGAAGGTAAAGTACTGAAACACTACTGTAGTGTCCCAAAGGTACTTGAGGTAAAATTAGCATAATGAACTGATGGTGTGGCAATGAAGTGAGTGACGCGGGCCTTGTCGGCTGTAACGAGAACGCCTGGCTGACTTGATAGTCAACCGCGAACTGAGTTAATTATTATAAATTGAAATAAATGACTGAATGTGTTCTGTGTGGTGCCGTACGTAAAAGAATAGCACCATCCCATTTCTTCCCGTGGGTGTCGTAGAAGGCGACTAAGGGGCTTAAGAGAATGGGCAGCAGCGTTCTCTATGCATTTTACCACCATACTGCGATCGCCAACCCGCCTGCAAAGCGTGGCGATTATGGCAATCTGCTCCCCGTTTGGAGGAGGCCTATGTCCAGCAGTGGACGTTTTTCGGCTGAAATGATGATGATGATGATGATGAAATGAATGTGTGGCGCAAACTGCTGAATTGCAGAATGTGCGGTTGCACCATACAATACTTACAACAACAACAAAATTAATAGATTAACACTGACCGAAACTAACTAGATTTTAGTTCATTCGTGGGTAGTCTCGATTAACGTCGTATGGGTATAAAAGTTGGGCTAACATAACGTCTAATTGTGTTATAACTTTAGCTCACAGACACGTTCTAGGCGATGTGTTCATTGAATTGTACTTGAATTTATTGCTTAGATCAACGGAACCTTCAAACGTTTTTATAACGTTTGAAGGTTCCGTTAATCTAAGTTTCTCGTTTTCGTTTTCTTCTTTATTCTTGCTTTCTTGATAAACAAGATTTTTTCTACAAGTGTATCAAAATCGACCTACGTAAAAAGTCACTTGCTTGCCTTGCATATAACTGGTTTTGGTTTAGCAGCAAAAACTGGAATGGATAAAAAAACAAAACGTGAAATTTATGATTTTTTTATTATTTTAATCTCAAACAATTCCATATCTTTATTACAGGTTGTCGAATGTTCATCATATACATTATAATGCGTATCCAACTATACAATACACCCCCCTCCCCTCCCCAGTGAGTTCACACATTATCGTTGCTCAGTAGCCGTAGTCTCCCAGACACGGTGAAGCGATGAGGAACCCAAAGGTGGGGCCGCTCGTCAGGGCTTTTGCCTCAAAGCCGACGACGTAGTGGCCAAAAAAAGTAGGTTGCGGTGAGGTGCACCGCAACTGAGGTGGGCCGCGATGTCGAATGGGAGGCATCGCGGCTGAGGGTTACGGGCTGCGGTAGAGGAGGAGTGCCGGTACTTCTGAGTAGCGCTCTTCCCTTCCGTGGCCTGGACGGGGCTGCCACCGTTTAATAGCGGACGCGGTGGGGCCGCAGGGGAGGAGGAGTGTCGGTATAGCGATGGCCGCTGTCCCTATCCCCTGCGGCCGAAAAGTGGCAGGGGGCAGGGCCACACAAAAAAATGCTCAGTTCGACGGCGCGTTGGGATCCACGCGCGCCGTCAGAGTTGTCAGCAACAACTGGTTGGGTCCGCAAGGGCCGATGTCTGCCAGGGGTTCGGGTTGTTCGAAAGAGATACCGTCGCACTCCTGCTCCACCAAGAGCGGGAGAAGTTGTTTGATGATTTCCCACCTTAAAAATAAACCAAACTGTACGATACACATAAGTTTAACACAACATAAGTATTATAAGATTATACGGCCGCGACTTACGAATTTTAGGGCGTAGATTCGAATCCAGGCAGGCGCGTTTTACTTTGTGTAATTTTTTTCATCACTACTGCTCTGAAAACGGTGAAGGAAAACATCGTGAGGACATCTGCATGTCCTAGAACCAAAATTCGAAGACATGTGACATCTACCAACCCGCATTGGGCCCGCGTGGTGGATTACACAAACATTGTCAAAGTTAAAACATCAATACTTGCATCAACATTTGCGAGTAGTGTATCTTTCGTCGTTAAACACGTATCCAGTGTGTAATGCAACCCATCCCTCCCGTAACAAATTCGGCAGTCATGCCCAGTAAAGAGAGTAAGTAGGAGCACTATTTTTGCTAATTCGACAAACATGGTCAGCTAACTGCCACTTCAGTTTGCTTACTCTGCAAACTATGTCAGTAATTCCGGTTCTTTTCCTGACATTCATTTTTGATTTTATCCTTCAAAGAAACTCCGAACAAAGCCCGAACCATACCGCGCTGAGCGACATTGAATTGGTAGACTAGTCCAACTGTCAGTATCCACTCATCAACACCGAAACGAAACAAAACGATGCCAGTCTAAAATTATAATAATTCAGGGAGAATTGCAGATATTTTTTTTTTTTAAACAACGCAGGCACTATTATTCCGTTGTCCACCTCAAAATCACAAAGAGTTAGTTAAAAGAACCGTACTGTAAATGAAAATAATAGAATTTGGAAGCGGTCGACCACGCTCCGGCAGTTTCACAACTCTGTTACAACTTCATTTTACACTCAAATTTGATTTAAGTAAACTCCAGTTGAAATACTTTGACGAAAATAAATGTAATTATGAGGTTGAGTTTTATTAGCCCCAGGAATTGTTTGCTTCTCGCTAGGGTTGACTGTAATGTATACATATTTATAGTCTGTATATTTATACAGGAAAAGTTTTTATCCAGTGCGCAAATTTTAACTATGAATTCAGCATATCATTCTAGACCCCCTACCGCAGAAATTTTTCGCCGGTTATACAAAAAAAAAAACAGCTGTTTCATAGAAAAATGCAATACCTACGCGGTCAAAATGTATGGAACAGCGGATTTTTTTTTTGTATAACCGGCGAAAAATGTCTGCGGCAGGGGGTCTATAATAGGGGGATAAAAACTTACCCTGTATAGGTATATTATGTGTATATTTACTTATATTTGAATAAATATTGTTACACGACTTACGTGATACCTAGCACCTACCACTGTTTGTATCTGCATCACCCAAAGGTTGACTGGTAGAAAATGCCTATGGCATTGAGTCCGCCTCTGTACATTTTTGTGCAAAGACACGAAAAAGTGCGAGTTTCTATAGCGATACTAATTTAGTTATTCATCGATGAAGGAAAAAATCGTGAGGAAACCGGCATGACCTCGAACAAAAAACCAACCTGTACTGGGCCCGCGTGGTGCGTTACAGCCCTCTCCCTCTCACAGAGAGGAGGCCTGTTTCCCAACAGTGGGAACGTGTTAAAGGCTGATTATGATAATGATGAATTAGGTATTAGTGTCTGAGATTATTACGCTGCTTCTACTAAGTCTAATAGGTACTCACTAATAATTATTCTATTTCTCATGCCCATGCAGGCTGTGGGATTTTCAACGCTCGAATCAGCGCCGAAAACTGAAATCCTGTCAGCGCTCTTTTATTTGGGCATTCTTTTAGGCGTCATATTTTTTCGGTTGATTTAATAATTGCTGGCCAAATTTATATCACGCGCCAGTTTCCAGAACATGATTCCTAAATATTGTTTTTCTTTTTCAAAAATATATGGACCTGTGATGACATCGTGAAGGCCGCAGGAATCCGCTGGATGCGGGAAGCACAGAACCAGTCGAAGTGAGGAACTTGGGGGAGGCCTATTTCCAACAGTGGACGTCTTTCGGCTGAAATGATCACGACGATGATGGACCTGCGTGTTTATTGCGCTGGCATTGCTGCCGTGTTTTTCGGAAAAAAAAATTGCAAAGTGTTACATGAAATCTATGGAATCAACGGACGTTTTCCAACTTAATATTGCTGATCTAGATAATTATTTTATTAATTTATCATTATCACGTTTCCTTGCTAATAATTTTTCAGAGACTGAAACTGGTACATGAAATTCTTCTCATGCACTTATATAATACGACTCTTTGTTATTTAATAAGTTTGGTGTGTCATGGCGAGTCGGGAGGATCTTTTGCCGACTCCAACGTCTACTGTGACTGGACTAGCTAGAAATAAGTGTCGCAGTAAGTAGGGAACTGAGGTTGTTGGGGTCGGAATGGAGGCAGCTGAATAGATACGTTTTTAGGGTTCCGTACCTCAAAAGGAAAAAACGGAACCCTTATACGATGACTTTGCTGTCCGTCCGTCCGTCTGTCTGTCTGTCAAGACCCTTTTTCTCAGGAACGCGTGAAGGTATCAAGCTGAAATTCATATCAAATACATAAGTCTACTGTCCCTTGGAGTTGTGGAAAAATAAAACTTCTAAGCCAACGCAATCAAAAGATACAGCCGTTTATGACGCAAATTTTCGAAACATGCAAGAGAATCAAAACCTACATGTTACTTCCCGTGAATTGAGAATCTTGAAATTTGGGACGAAGAAGGGAAAATTCAAAAAAATTAAAAAAAGTTGGAAATTTTAGGCAAATGGTAGGTACTTACAAGTTTTCGCGAAAATCTAAATTTGCCCATAAATTGTTTTATCATGGCGCTTTAATTTAAATACCATAACTTTTACTAATATACGTACAGGTTATTATGGAACCCTCGGTGCGCGAGTCTGACTCGCACTTGGCCGGTTTTTGTTTTATGGAACGACCTCCTAGTCTATACTTCATAAATTCATTTACAAAATATTCTTCACCCACTGTACATACACCCATTATAAGTAGAAATATTATCATAATAAATAGTTTAATAAACCAAATATACATAGTGGTGATAGATCGATAAGCGCCCCACGCAAGGCTAGTCGTTGTTACCATTTAACATGACAGGAACCTCGTGAAAGCTAAGAGAGAAAAACAAATCAAATATCTCTACTTAGCACAAAAGGTTCTTAACAGTGGAATGTGAACTCTGCTGTCATTGTGCCGATAGTCGAAACAGCCAATGCCGTGATTTCTGAAAACCTTGATCAACATCTCTCGATATTCTAGTTAGGTTGTTGGATCAAGGGCCTGATTCAAAAGGCAGTACTCCTTGATACGACACGCAAAGTGAGGAGGTTCCTGTCTCTGGAGCCCTAACCACTGGTGGCTTGGACCCTGCTTCCGACATTGGTAGACCACTATTTTTAAATGTACTTATTTTTTATATTTCATAAAATATTTAAAAATGTTAAAGTTAAGGAACTAAATAAATAAAAGGAATATAATAAATAGTTAAAATGTTTTATCATAATAAACGATCATTGCCAAAGTGCCATTAAATTTTATAAGTGCAACCTATGGATTAATATTTCCATAAACTTATATAAATCAAGATGATAACTTCCTGTTTTAAAAACCAGAGCAAAATATATCAAAAAAGAAAAAAAAAAAACATTCTTGCTTGTTATATAAGTTTCGACCTTGAAATGAAGTTCGTTCCGCCTATATTTTTTTCCAAGTAAGTAGGTATATGTGTTTTAAGAGATTAAAAACAACAATGTAACATTTAAAAAAAAAACTTTTTTTTTTTTATAACAAATATCTGAATGACCGAGCTTTGTCCGGTTCTTTTATTTTTTTTTGACGTTTTCTAGAAATGAAACCTAGATCTATCTAGGTTTCATTCCCAAACCCCCTGCAACGGAATTTCATGGTTGGTGCCGTTTCCGAGATTCAGATTAAATGTGACGTAATATGGAAAATACGTCATCGAACTTATTGTTTATGGTCAAATAATTTTACCTACCTATTGTTATTTTTGCTGCCGGTGTCATGCTCGTTACGGTTATAGGTATGTTAATAGTGGGAACTTTAATTAACATAACTTCACGCCTATTGTACACCGTTATTTCGCCAGTTCTTTTTATATCCCATGGTAACAGGCAGCGAGCCTTTTGCCATCAAAACTTGGGCCTAATCCAGACACCGAGCTGCTGCTGAGAAATTTCAGATTGAAAAACTCAGTAAGACTTTGTCAAACCCGAGAATTGAACCCAAGACCCAGCAGTTACGTTTGCGTGCGACCACTAGACCAACGAAGGAGATTACAGAACGAAGTCATATTTGCTATTGAAATAATCACAGAAAGGTTATCTTTGTTCCCATACATGCTTCAGCCAATACAAAACATTGTTCCTCCCCAAAAAATAATTGTATCACACCAAAAACGTATCACGAGCACTTGTGACTACGAAACTTTTTCGAAAATAAATTCAAAAGTTTCACCTGAAATTCGTAACCGAAGAAAACACTCTCAGTTGGAACTTGGTGGGTAAACTTGTCCAAGCTAATTTCAACGTGTAAAGTTTGGACTTATAGCACCGCGACCCGTTTGTACGAGAATTTATGCTTTAGTCTCGGATTTTCATCTTATTTTTACCTTTGTTCGGAACCCTGAAAACGGGCGACTGCGTATACGTAGTGGTATCTTTAGGTACATCGTTCCGTGTGAGATAGATTTGGGATGTTACTTAGTAATCCAGTGTCAGTAGATCTTCCTAAAACATTTACGGCACGGTTGGCGTAGTGGTTAAGCGATTGACTGCAGCGCCGCGTGTCGCGGGTTCGATTCCCGCACGGAACAAATATTTGTATGAACTACAAGTAGTTGTTCCGGGTCTGGCTGTTTGTGTATGTGAGTTTAAATGTTTGTAAACGCACCCACAATACAGGAGAAATTCCTAGTGTGGGGCAACGTTTAAAAAAAAATGTTTTATTCTGAGTCTTTATTCTGGCAAACACGTAACAGCTCTTTTACAGTTATCAAATTGTTGATTAAAAAATGTTTTTTTTTTAATGTAAATCAACAAACTCCGGAGGCAGAATTTTTAACGGTCACATTTAACCCTGTAAAATCTCAAATATCTACTACATATTCATTAGCTGTTACACGAATTTATTTTCACTCGACACCAAGAAGAAATTTTTTAGGTATTAGAGACAATAAGCACATCGCGGCAACAAAATATAGTTAATAACAGCGATGCATTTGATGTTAGTTGAATCGATTCCACCACCAAAATGAAACTAATTTTGCAATTTAAATTAAATTAAACAATAAATGCACGCCTCTATGGATTCATTTGTAGGTATTTATTTACTTGATTGAATTATTTTTACCATCATAACATAAAATAGGCGATAGTTAAAGCTCTAAATTTTGAGAAAATCTTGATACTATTTTATTTTTATATATACCATAATACGCCAACTGTGCGACAAACAACTGTAAATGAACGTTTTACGGAGTCCTACGTTTGGGCACCGCCTAAACAAAGTCACTAAATCGCGTTATTAGTCCAATACACCAAATATAGCTCAGAACAGGATATCAAAGTAGAAAACAGAATAAATAAAGTGCCTATACAAATGCTAAGTTATATTTAAACATCTGACCCTCTATACAAGGGACATCAATCAAAAGATTAAAGGTGCTCACACATTCGATACGGTAGTGTTTGTTGAACAACAAAACCGGTTCGAAGCAATTACCACACATATTCGGCTTTCATTCGGCTCGTTTCGGTCGACAAACTTCGTTCAGCATCTACCCTCGCTTAGTGTGCATATACACGAGCAACACGTGTCAACGACAGAGGCAACTGCAGCTGTCGCCTGACTTTTCGAAGAGTCGACGGCAGCCGTCGACAACCGTTCAAAAGACGGGCATTCAAAACTTAAAGAACTATATTCCAGTCTTACATATTTGCTTTAGGAGTTTAGTGGTTCGGGCGACAAAATCGAATATAAGTAGTAGAAGTTCTCGAAAAAGACGCTTATTACGCACGGTATTCAAATACACAGCAGCTACTAACGCGTTAACGGCGAGCGTCGATACGTGTTGATAGCTGCAGGCTCTGCCGTTGACGCTTGTCGCTCGAGTGTATGTGCACCTAGTTCTATTCGAACTTTTCCCGAACTTAATATATCTGCATATTTTCAATTTTGTTGCTCGGCGGCTGTGCTGAGTCATGCCCACCCGAACCCATAAGCAAATGTGAGACGGGAAGATAGTGTTTTGAATTTTGAATGCCTGTCTATACGTAGACTTTTGATGGATTTGTTCGTACCGGCTCTTAAATTTTTTGAAGCTTGTCATTCTCTTCGTGTTAATCCTACTTGATAAATTATCTTTATTTAATATGTAGATGTTTAAAAGGAACGTTTGCAAATTAATTGAGTGGGTAATAATATTTTTTTTTTTCGAATCTTAAATCATTTTCGACTAATGAAACAGACTATAAAAATGAGTTTTATTGCTTTTGAAGATTGACTAATAATGTTAAACTCGTTATTTTTTAAGCTCTAAATTAAAGTTCTTGGTCATATGTTTAGACTAATGTGGTTCGAAACTTTAAAGACATCATAGTTTGAAACTAGGAAATAATACGTAGGTGTTAGATCCTCTGAATATTGTGGATATTTTACTACTGCCTTGATCCTTAGAAAACAAGTTTTCAAAATATTTCATCTCCTTTCTGGCAGTCAAAGACACCCTTTCAGTATTCCAAAAAAGAAAAAGTATTTGTTAGACTCGCACAGTAGTTAAGTTTGTTCAATAAACTTATTTTTAATTTTTTATATAAAGTCCTGTACAAGTCCAAAAGGCCACTATCTCAGCATGATGTCTGTAGGTAGTACAACCACAACAAATACTTAAAACAATAGCTATTTCCTCAGAAACTTTACACAAAGATCTTCTTTCGTACAGAAACAGACTAAGGTTTTGCAAATACTTATGTAGTGAAGTCTCATCATCATCATCATCATCATCATTCCAGCCGAAAGACGTCCACTGCTGGACATAGGCCTCCCCCAATTTGGGGGGGTTTGCCATAATCGCCACGCTTGGCAGGCGGGTTGGCGATCGCAGTATTGTGGTAAAATGCATAGAGAACGCTGCTGCCCATTCTCTAGTAAGTCCCTTAGTCCCCTCTTACGACACCCACGGGAAGAAATAGGATGGTGCTGTTCTTTAACTAGTGAAGCCTAAAAGGATTCAACTGTAATAGCTACCTATTTATCCTCTTTCTGGAGCACAAACGCTCAACCTGTGGCTTGCAGGCTTAGAATATTTTTAAGTAGACAGCATAACTTTGTAGAGTAACAAAAACTGGTATCATGAAATGTTGTGCTTACATATACTTATGCAGAAATTATTATTGGCGAGATATAGATACAAAGGAGGGACACGGAAACACGATGTCAACTGGACTTAAGGGGAACCTAGTCGCGAGGTCGAACTCACTGGTGGGCCTGGCTGAAAAGCACGCTGTGTCACCAGGCTTCGTGTCTGACAGAGGTAGTACCCGTGATGAGCAGTTAGACGCTAGTCTACACGCAAAACATTATTGAGTGCGTTGCAGGATCAGTTATAGTAAAACAGGTGCGTAAAAAAATTAGAAAAGCCCTTCAGAAGATCGGGTTTTATGAAAAAACCACTGTATAAATCAATTACCAATAAAGTTTATTGAACTTTTCAATAATTAAGCTTTATCGGTAGCGACTTAGTTTTGGAGATTATACACTTCTTTTGTTACTTAAACACGCCCAAAGTTAGGTTAAATTTGCAAGAAAAACTAATCTTTGATGGCTCCTAACTTGTTAATGGTTTTTTAATTTTAGTATCCTGTTTCCGTACAGACAATATCAATCATCAGTTCAGTCGAAAGACGTCCACTGTTGGATATAGGCCTCCCCCAATCTGGGGGGGTTTGCCATAACGACCACGCTTGGCAGGCGGGTTGGCGATCGCAGTATGGTGGTAAAATGCATAGAGAACGCTGCTGCCCATTCTCTAATAAGTCCCTTAGTCGCCTCCTACGACATCCACGAGAAGAGATGGGATGGTGCTATTCTTTACGTCCGGCACCACACGGAACACACAATATTAATATTGAGACAAAACCATACCATATTTAATTTTTGATGTACATTGTCGAACAGTGGAGTAATATATTCCCGAAGTTTGTATGGTAAATAGGGTGCATGGACTAGATTCATCTTAAGGTACTGGATAAATCATGCACAGTTGTGTATATTAAGTATGCGTCAGGTAAAATTAACTACTTATAAAAAATCTGTAATCTTGTACTTGTGCCCTAGAAAACAGTATTGACGCTTTGTCTATCGGAACGAATCGGAATTGTAGGTCAAAGGTACAATATACAGGCAAGCACTGTACATCATCACAGCTCTCAAAACGATGATGGTAAGATGAATGAGGAACTGTGAAAACTTGGATGTCTTAGAACCAAATTCAAACACAAGTAATAGCAAACATTACTGGACGCCGCGTGATGAATTACGGCCCACCTCCAATAAAGAGGAGGGCTGTATACTATGGCTTCCGTAGGCGGGATTCTCTAAAGGAACTGTTCAATATATCTATCTAGGAACTGTCAATATATCTATGAGAACATCATGTACGTCAGAAAAACAAAATGTTTTCAGTTAAAGAGGTGAAAGACCATTAGGACTAGAAATAGGGACCAATTGGTTCAACCAGGCTTCAGACTGGCTAAAGTAGAGTCACCCTTCATGGGGTACTGTTTAAAATGTTACAATAAAATACCTCGGAACATAGCTGACTACAATACCCTCAGATTTGTGTACTTCGCTTTATGTCAATCTATTTTGAATTATTGTATTGTGGCATGGGGTGCAGCAGCTAAGACTCATTTAATAAAACTGGAACGAGCGCAAAGGGGCATCTTAAAGGTTGCTCATGGAAGGCCCTATCGTTATCCCACTGACAGGCTGTACCAAGAATGTAACGTTCTTACGATAAGACGGCTTTTCATTCTGTCTGTCTTATTACGCTTCCACCGAAAAGCGCCCCATACTCAAACCAAATCTACCAGGTCATGCAGACAGAAAAATGGAAAACACCCGCTACTCGCACTAAATTCGCTCAAAAATCTCCTAGATACATGGGTCCATTCATTTATGAAAAACTGAATAAAATTCTGGACATAGTAGGTTGCCCAAAGCGCACTTGTAAAATTAAAGTTATGAAGTGGCTATCATCTCAGGACTATGCAAGGACTGAAGCTCTCCTGACTCACTTACTTTAAATTCTTCAGAAATGCTCAACCAGGCGTATCATATCCCTTTAACACACATAATTTCACATACATACACATCACTACAAATACATACAAACTACACTACATTACACTCTACACAAACCTTATAATTGTAATTTCGCGTGTTTCCTATAGATATATATGTAAGTCTAAATGTTGTTTAGAGTAAGCAACCAAATTATTACTGAACTACCCACTAGTGCACTTGTCTATTAACTCTGATCTAGGGTTACTTTACTGCACCTTTTCTTTATTATTTTTTTCATTTTATTTTGTTATGCAGGAAAAGTTTTTATCCAGTGCGCAAATTGTAACCATGAATTCAGCATATCATTCTAGACCCACTAGCGCAGAAATTTTTCGCCGGATACACAAAAAAAAATCAGCTGTTCCATACATTTTGACTGCGTAGGTATTGCACTTTTCTATGAAACAGCCGATTTTTTTTGTACAAAAAAAATCGGCTGATCGAAAAATTTCTGCGATAGGGGTTCTAGAATGATATGTTGAATTCATGGTTACAATTTGCGCACTGGATAAAAACTTACCCTGTATTTTACTTGTTGTGCTAAAGTGTCAAGAAAACGTGTCTTAATAAATTTACTTTACTTTACTACCTCCCAACCAATTACAGGCACTTTTGAATTGTCAAGGTCCACCGACCTTGACAATTCAAAAGTGCCTGTAATTGGTTTATTTGAAATAAATGCTTTGAGTTTGAGTTTGAAATAAATGCTTTTAGTTTGAGTTTGATACAGCCTAAAGGATTGTAAAGGGTATGCGGTAAGCATACTATTTAGTTTTTCCTAGATTTCGTGTCGTGTTATTTGGTCTAGAAAACTAGGTTGTGATGTATTGCGAATTTTAAGAAAGGACCTACAAAAGTATCAAATTTCATACCTAGTTTACTGGGTTAAAGTTAAGCAATTCAGATTCATTAAAAGGTGTTGCTCCCAAGACAATGTGAACTCTAATTAAATCTTGGTTTCTGTTCACTGTCACTATTTGACTGTCTAATTTGATTTCCCCATTCGGAGAGGAATCAGCCGTTGTCAATATCCTTTGTCAAAATTGTGTTGTGGACGGAACTCCATAGTGAAGGAAAACCGTTGATTTTAATGGAGGCTTCCTTAAATAAAGAAGGTAAGTAGTCGTTGAATGATGAAAAACGTGACAAATATTTTTTCAGTGTTTCCTATTGTTCAATTATTTTCTACCGATCTGGTTTTTGAAATGATGCCAGTATCTACCTACTATGCTACTTCTTGTTGGGTTCCGTACTTCAAAAGGAAAAAAACGGTACGGAAAGAGAATATTATGAGACTTCGTTGTCCGTCCGTCTAGGTCTGTCTGTCAAGACCCTTTTCTAAATAAGGCGTAGAGGTGTCAAGTTGTAATGAATATGAAATACGTGCGTTTACGGCATTTTGGAGCTCTAGAAAAATTAACCTTCTAAGTCAACGCGACAAAAAAACACGGCAATTTATTCAAAATTTTGAAATTTGTACAAAAACAAGTAGAGAAAAAATTCTGGAAATCGTTTATTTGTAGTTTTATGACATTAACATATATTTTTCGATGATTTAAAAATTACATTTTCAGTAAGAAAATAAAACTGGTATGGACTGGACAGTCCGTACCAGTTTTAATTTCAGCTTTATTGTTTTCTTCAGTAAAAAATGAATACTCATTTTTGTTCTTTCCTTTGCGTGAAACTTTCATACAAACCGTGTCGATGACATAGAAAGCGAGTGCTCTTGAAACTGAAAATGCGAAACCGTGAGATCAGGTGAAATTTTTTCACGTACAGTGTTGGAAAAGTCGATTTTAGCTTTCGTCGAAATCAGAAACAGGTTTTATCGAAATTTGCAATGCTTTTACTCTCGTGGAAATTTAAGGGCTAGTCTCGATTTGACAGATGAAATAGTTTTTCATTCTCTTAGATAATTGGAACTGCTCGAAAATGTTTGAGTATTTAACCGAAAGTCCCTTAGTTCACAAATTCATGCGCAAAATAGGTAGTAATATTCTAAAAAAAAACATTAGCATCACGGTTCGCAAGATCAAGTAGCGCCTTAAATTCTTGGCGGAAAATATTTACTTCTGCGATTTGCTAGTGTCATTATTAAAGGCGGTTCTAAAAACTAAGTTGATTCCACCAAACAATCTGCTTTGCCTTTTCTCAACTATGTTGGGGTCAGCTTCCAGTCTAACCGGATGCAGACGAGTACCAGTATTTTACATGGATCGACTAGGCAATTGCTCCATGTAAGATACTGGTATTCAGCTGCATCCGGTTAACAAGTTACTGGGTTGTGGAGGTCAGATAGGCATCTGACCTCCACAACCCAGTAACTGGGTAATACGATACCTCTTGGTAAGACTGGTTGTCAGACTTTCAGGCTTCTGACTATTCGTAAAGCTTAAAACCAACAGCTTAAGTGCTTTCCGAGGCACGGAGAGATCTTGGTATGTTATGGATGGTCACCCATCCACGAACCGACCGCAGCATACATGCCTTAACCTAAAATCGACCCGTGCTGTTATTACTTAGCCATCAGCTCCTCAAAGTTGATTCCATCTAAATTCAAAATAGAAAGCGGTTGTACTTTACCCAATTTCATCCAAAGATGTTTCGCCGTTTTTATACACAACCACTTGACCCAAATTCAATTGATTGATGGAATCAACGGATGCAATCTACAAAATTAAACGCAGACTCGATTTCAATTCGACGGAGGATATTGGGGGAAATTGGACATAAATTTACGGTCATCTTCCAAAGTGTATGGGACTAACTACCGCCTTCCAAATCCCATCGAAACTTTCCCGATAAGATGAGGATAAGATGGGATAAGGAACTGCCTTTAAACTGAAACACCTATAGTTGATACTTTGAGGGTTACACAGCTAACCGAACTTCATTTTGGTTCTACCATTTCATTAGTACATTTAAATAAATAAAAACAACTTCGAGCAAAGAATTTTCTTTGCACGATGGCAAATGTCATCTTAAGCGAGAATCGACAGCCTCGTGTGTAATTAAAACTGCGATTACCAGCCATTGAGTTAGCCTAGCCAAATAGTTATGGCTACATTTTAGCACCTTAATTTTGATGTTTTTCAAAGACATATTACTTTCACAGATAATAATTTATCGTGTAACACTTTTTTTTGGGTGGAATAACTTTTCCCGCTCTGGGTGGAAGAAAAGGGCGTGTCAGACTTTTACTGACTAAAACCCACCCGTTTTCCCTCAGTTGCCTGTGTGCCAGGGGCAGCGGTATCTCTTTCGAACAACCCGCGGGGGGATCGTATAACCCTTCAGCGTCACATTTATCTGTAAACCTATGTAAAATTATTTACTAAAGTAGATACCTACGCACTTCCGTCCAAAAACAACCCAATAATGATATCTAAAACAAAAGCATATCTATTACAGTCATTGAAAATGAAACAGGACCGTTTGAGTGACATCAAGTACTGGAGTGTAGGGGTACCAAATAAACTGAATACCGAAACGGTTGCGGTTTTGGGTTTTGGGAACCTACTCACCGGGTTTCCCTGTTATTTTAATACTTACATAAATGCGCTATGAAAATGTTGTTTCTATTAAATTACTATTAGGTACAATTAGTCAATAGGTACCTATAAAAAATAAAAGTGATCTTAATAGGGAAAAACCTGTTGTAAACATCAGGTTTTTTTTTTACGTAAACGTAAAAAGCCCGAAATCGTTGCTGTATTAATTACTCATGTCGCGTGTCAGCTTAAATCTTTACATTTCTGCTACCTAAAATAAACTTGGTTCTGTGGGTCTGTTTTTTGAGCTTAACATAAAACATTTTACTTGGTGCCAAATAGATTGTAACCAAAATGCACCTTGCGCGAAAGACACATGCAGGACCTCTTTCGCGAAAGAGTTACGTAAATTAGATTTCTTTAAAACATGAATGAAATGAAAAGTGTATACTGTGAATAGTATACACAAGTTGCTAATTAAGTTACAGACAGACTGGAAGTTAATACCTAGTACAATTAGGTGTCAGTAGTTATTGCCGCCCAAAGGGCAATGGAGAGGGATATGCTCGAAGTTTCCCTACGTGATCGAATCCAGAATGAACAGTTCTGCAGGAGAACCGAGGCAACCGACATAGCCCGAAGAATTGCCAAACTTAAGAGGCAGTGGGTAGGGCACATTGCATGCAGAACAGATGGCCGACGGGGCTGGAAGGTTCTAGAGTGGCGACCGCGTACCGGGACGTAACATTGGAAGGCCTCCCACAAGATGGACCTTGTGAAGGCTGACGGAATCCGCTGGATGCGAGAAGCGCAGAACCGAACAAAGTGAAGGAGCTTGGGGGAAGCCTATGTTCAGCAGTGGACGTCTTTCGGCTGAAATGATGATGATGATAATGAGTTATTGTCGTAGTTTTTTATTGTACTCGCTTTGTGACAGACAAGCAAACTTCCTTGCAGACAGACACCGGGACAGACGAAAATGAAAATAAAAGCTTGTAGCTTTTATTTAGTTTCACCTGTCCCGGTGTTGTCTGCCAGGGGTGCGGGTTGTTCGAAAGAGATACCGTGACCTCTGGCACAAATGCAACTGAAAAAACACGGGTAGGTTTTAGTCAGTAAAAGTCTGACACGCCCTCCTGCTCCACCTAGAGATGGAGAAGTTCTCTGATGATTTCCCACCCTCAAAAAAAAAACTGTCCCGGTGTCTGTCTGCAATCAAATCTTGCAAGTTAAATTTGACCCACTTCCATGTTTCCAATTCAGCTAAAACTTTGCACACATAAATGAAACGGATGACATGCAGCTGACCCGATGATGGACCCGGAAGGTGGCCATGGCAACTCTTTAATAACCCCAAGCTCTGTAATAAAACTACTCGACCCTATTGAGTTTGGGCTCGTTTGAGTCAGACGACTCATGAACAGGTCGTAACATACTTTTATAACGTTTTGTAATTAAGGTCTTTTTAAGAAACTGCTTGAGAACAAAAAAATTGTCATCACTCTATCGTGGCTACCTTAAACGAAACGCATCACTAGCAACCGCAAAGGCGATGATTCTAAGGCCAGACGATAATAATTATTATTGTTAAAGTGCCGGAAAAGGGTGCCTTTCCTCTCTAGAGATCAAAAGGGTACGCGCTCTCAATTAAATGCTAAGACGATACCGTATCACAATATGACTCGAAGGCATTTTCAAGTTGATTTTGAGCTTTTGTTATTCCGTTCATTTTATAGGTAATAAATGACCTTTGTATTTTAATTGATGATGTTTTTTGTCTTATTGTGTTTTTAAATTATTTTACCTGTAGTTAAAATTATAACTCACTGCACAATTTTACATAGCAATCAATTTGTTTGAATGCAACATTTGACTCTATATTTTTACTTGAATTATGGAACGTTTCTTAATTCTGTGTGTTTGTCCCTGTGAGCGCTTATTCTAAACCTCATTTTTTTTTCCTTCATTTATATTTTGTTTCTCTAATTTATAGGTCTGTTTTCTCCGGTTAGCCTTTCATCATCATCAGCCTACAGCAGTCCACTGCTGGACATAAGCCTCTCCAATTACACGTCATTCAGCTCGATTTTCGGCAACTCTCATCCAGTCACAATGGCTACCCTTTAGTATAAAATTATTTGTCACAGGGAAACATAGTTAGCCCCAAAGAGAATTAAACCACATTAGTTAGCCCAAACACTCATTTAGCCGATTATAAATTATGCCGACGCCTACTACTTAGATGCTACTGAGGAGTTATTAAAAAAGCTTGAGCGCCTGCAAAACTTGTGCTTTCGCTTTGTTTTCGGTCTTCGAAAGTATGACCACGTTTCTCACCTTCGCAAGGAACTCAAGTGGCACCCAATCCGCCTTCGCAGGAACCTTGCAGGAACACTCGGATTTTATGTCTACTCTTCAACATCTTACACAACCCTTCTTATCCTCGAGAGGGCATGGGGAGCCGTCACCTCCTTCAGCGAAGCAGTGATGCTCGCGAAGAGGGAGGCGGCGCACGTGAGGGAGAGGCAGCATATGCGCCCTCGCGACCCCAGCCGTCGCAGGATACGGAGACGCCCTGGGCGTCGGGAATCCCAGGCCGTTTTCTGGCCACCGTAGGCATGGGCTTGCGGACGGCGAGTAATGGGTAGCTCGCTGTCCGGTAAGGACCAAGCCCAAGTCGACGGCGCGTTGTGTTCCACGCGCGCCTCAAAGAGATGTCAGCAAAAATAGTGATGGGACCCGCAAGGGTCGATGCCTGCCAGGGGTGCGGGTTTGTTCGAAAGAGACACCACAGCCCCTGGCTTAAGGGCTACTGAAGGAACACGGGTGGGTTTTAGTCAGTAAAAGTCTGACACGCCCTCCTGCTCCACCCAGAGCGGGAGAAGTTATTTGATGATTTCCCACCCAAAAAAAAAAAAAAAAAACCCTTCTTATCCTTCCTACCTGCGTGAGTGTTTTTCTTACGCTCGTCCTAGCGACCCACCATGTAGATCACACCTAAGATCCCTCCTTAAATCACATCCCCATAAAACTAGTTATTAGGTATCCTTATTCCTTTTCTGTCCGTCTGTGTGTGTCTGTGTATCTCCTATGTATTTTACTGTGTGCATAAATAATAAAATAAATAAATAGTTCTAAAATAAAATGAAAACTTACTAACTTTGCTCCGACCACATGTCGCTTCATTATTCCCGTATCTTACCTTAATTACTTACCTCCGTAAGCCAGGTGAGAGTTATAAGAAAAACACGCTCGAAGATGGCCTGGCCACGAGATGGGACGCGCCCCAGTTGACGCGGTAATTAATAGAAATATGATGCACCAGGGCCGAATTTGGGTATGAGGATTTGTGTAGACGTTTGAGATTGCTCCTGAAAATCTAGCAGACCGAATTTCCGTATTATGTTGCAAGGATTCGCGATATTTATGTTTATAACGCCATTTGATTTAATAACTCCCTATAAAATATTGTTTTATTATTTAGATCATAATCTTACAATAACCAACATATTGTGAGATAAATGTATTTTGACATAACTTAAATTTGGAAAGTATAGACATATTAAATTGAAGCAGTAAGATTCCTAGCATTGTTGTTTTCTTTACGTAAAAGTACGAGTTCTTTCAGTATTTTTCACAGGATAAATGTTCCCTAGATATTATCTCAAGCAATACCCTCTCCCCCAACGCTTGATTGCAACGCCACGGATTTACGACTTACAGCCATTCATGATCCTACTTTATTGATTACGGCTTCAATTAACAAGCTGAAACCATGAATGAGGCACATATAGATAGATGTCTAGATGACAGACGTCACCACATGCCTATTCAAAGGCTGCTACTTGTATTTGAAGATCTCTCGAGTGCTTTTTCACCCTGAGATAACGGAGAACTCAGTATCAATAACATCCGATCATCGCGGTACTTGTCTATGTGTGTCGTTGTGTATGTGTGTTGGAGGTATTAACATGTACTAATTATACATCTAGCAAGGCGTCGTGAGGTCTGATGGAGTGAGGCTGTGACTGCGTGGCGTTCAAGTACTGAAAGAAGATGTGTCAGTCTTCCAGCGGCGAGATAACCGGACATATGCTTCCTGCATTGTTGCCATCATGCATGGGGGCTTGTGGCTAAGTTTTAACAGCATGCTTGCCGCAGTTGGCCGTAGATGAGTAACCATCTTTACATACCACTCCGTGGAACTCGTAAGGCACGTTAAGCTGTTGGTCCCGACAGTCGTTACGGGTCGTCAGAACCCGGAAAATCTGACGGCCAGTCTTACCAAGTACGTGTGTGAAATACTGGTATTTATCCGCATTTGGTTTAACTGGAAGCTGACCCCAACTTAATTTTTCAAAAGCTAGGTAGATGATAATGATTGTTGCCATCAGAACCTGGATACGGCTGGCACAGGAGCGTGGGTACCTTAATAAATATAGAGGTGGTGTCAAAAAAAATCTCATGCAAATTTCTCAGATTCGGTGTACCTTGGTCTGGGTAACATTACTACCGACGCTGCCTCTCGTGAATATGTAGATTTAGAAGTCATACTAAAATGGTGCTTAGCAACCTTTTGCTCTGTAGCTTATTTTTTTATCAAGATAATGACAAAGATTTATTATTTATAACATTGATTATAAAAACGTTACAAGTTTGTAAATGCCAAGGCAAGTCAACAATCTTAACTATTAATATGTTTTTCTTTTTTAACTTTGCTAAATTAAGATTATTTGGATTTACATATTTAATCCCAAATTGCGTGTACCTATTTAAATTAAATTAAAACGTAAAATTTGATAGTGTTTTGATATTTATTGTGCGTTATGATCCTTTCGCATGTACTGCTAAGACTATACAAGGTGTATACATAGGCGAAATAACTGAAAACCTTTCTAGTGGTCATTGTAGATCCTTATCATTACTAACTACTTTAACGCAGTGGATGTGCTGATCACTGATCACTTCTCATTTTAGTTTGCACGTCTTTAAACTACCACGCACTTACAAACTCCTATATTTAAATTAATGGTGAATAAACTATTTCCTATAACTAGTTAATTAATGATGTTTTAGAAAATTTGGTTACATCAAAAGGTGTGATAAAATATTCGTTCCCCAATGAAATAACAATAGAAGCCATTCAATTTGAAAGTGTAGAGAAAAGTGTTATTTAGTGACGGGAAATATTCAAAAATACATAAAAAATAGTATTTTCTACACCCATTAATTTTTGCCTAGGCTCTATAGGGTGCTTAATTTTTACAAAAGGGTCACACTACCATAGGAAGGAATACGTCAAATTACAAGTCATCCTTAATATCCATTTATTATATTTGTCATTGAGAGCTTATCTTCATTGTCATCATTAAAATTTGCTGCAAGGAGGTATATTTTACTTAACTTGTAGTTATTTCTAGCTGACTTTTACGACTTTAATTAAAATAAAATAAACTTAAGAGTATTTCATTAAAAAAAACTACTAAATTGAATGGAGTATTTTAAATGTCAGTAGATACGAGTTTCCTTTTGTCGCTTAAGAGCAAACATTCTTAACGTAGAAACCTATTTATGTGACCTTACTCGGCCTTTATTTAGGTTGATATTTAACTTATCACAATCCTCCTTTATTTTGCCGACAAACAAAACTTTTAGACTAATTATTTCAGCCCCCAAATACGACCCTGGTGATACATGAACATGACACGCCACCGAGACCCGCTGACCCGCTTCCCTTCAACCACCTGCGACCAGTCAATTTACCTTTAAAAAAAATCTCGGGCAAACCTCAGCCTGAAAGAAAAGCAGTCTGTTTACTCAACACACATACATACAGTAACGGCCGCGTGCCCTCATTTCTTCTGCCACGCGAAAAGTCACTTTACTCTTTTCACACCTTTGCTTTTAAAGTGTATATTGCTGTGAACTCTCAAGTGGTGCTTCTGACGTTTGGGAAGGTGATTTTAGAGGAATTCTTAGGAATGGTTGAGACCTGAAGCGCGATGTTTACGGTATTCAAATTGCTGTCACACGCTCTGCGCGCGGTTAAAGGTCCGATCGCACTTACATCGAGAAATAAATTCTGTTTGACAAAACAATGTATTGCACTCAGATGCGTGTAGCCTTACTTAAACTTTATGTTTGTTGTTTTGTGTTACTGCAACATCACATGTTGGTATGGTCGGACTTTTATTGTTGCACCTGTATACAAGATTTAATAAAAAAAGGGTTGCTTTATTCGTAACCCGGTAGTGAAAGATGTTTTGTTAGCGGTGTTATGTCAGGTACCTTTCCGTATTCAATAAATAGAAAAGCTTTTATGTCCGTTTTGGTTTGACCCTTATGTAAATCTCTTTAGGGCCCTTCTGAAAGTTTTTCAAAGAAAACAACAATGATAGAATTGTCGATATAGGAAGCTACTATACAATCTGTCTAACTTAAACTCGTCATGACAACATGATGTGGAAAATAAGAATTTTGTCTTCGAAGTATTTTGACTATATATTGCACATAAACTGTATTACAAATCTTCAAGAAACGAATGAAAATATTTTTCAGGGCACGTCCTCTGCCGTAATCACAGTCACAAACAGTCAAATAGTTCAGACATAATATTACTGGAAGAATTATAATATTTTCCTCATAATCAACTGCCTCACAGTTCTTCGCTTCGCTCTTCATAGAGCAGTCGTAGTGACGATAGATTTTGTCCAATCGCAGGGGTTGTCGTAGCTCGCCTCACGGTGACTCACATACTTTTTTAGTAGCCTGCACTGTCTTACTTCTAACTAAATACCTCCCCCTACAACTGCTTCGGGCCATCTATTTCTAGAGCCACCACTTCCTGGGCTGGCCTCAGCGGCGCCATCCATCCTCATTCACCCACCGTGCTGGAACTGTTACCAAGCGATCACTGTGCATGTGGCTGACGTGTCCCAGCCAGTCCTCTTTCAACCCCGTTTTAGAGCGCAGCGTGATTTTTCGTATTCTTTCAGTTCTTTTAACGCCTAAAATGGTGCGCTCCATTGCTCTTTGGCAAACCCCAAGTCGGAGCTTTTGCGTGAGTGACCAGGTCTGAGCACCGTAGGTTAGGACGGGCAGGATACACATATCGATTAGTTCTCACTTTCTCTCTATACTAATATAGTTAACTAGCATTTGCCTGCGGCTTTGCCCGCGCGGAGCTTTCATCTCCTATTTAACTCCCTTATGGCTTGAATTTTTAACAATCTTTCCTTATACCATGTCTACATTATAAAGGGAATCTCTGTGCAAAATTTCAGCTCTCTTGGTCCAAGGGTTTGGGCTGGCTGTTGATGAGTCAGTCAGTCAGTCAGTCAGGACTTTTATTTTTATTTATATGGATGTAGGTATACAAAATATCGTCAAGCATTTTAATAGAGTAACAGTGGAGTTTCCTACCCATTCTTCTCTATACAAATCTACCTGTTGATAGGGGAATTATATTTCAATGTAAATGTTAATGTTCAAAATTGCCTCTTTATATGCCTATTTGAAATAAATGCTTTAACTTTGCACTCAGTTGTCAGTCTTTTTCGCAGTGTTTGCTCACCTGCTAATACTATAAAATCCATACCATAGGTAAATCTGTCTCAGAAAGTGTCAAACACTTGCAAAAGTCTCACATAATGTGCGATTGCATTTCAAATACTATCCGTTGAGCCCGCATACAAGTCGAATGAATAATTCAAGACAGACTCCCGTATTCAAATACCTTATGTATGGATGCAAAGGAAATCCGATCGGTAAGTACTCGGAAATTTGTTTTTACATGACATTTGCGTTTTGATCCCTGAGCAGAATAGGGTGCTAGAAATATTTTGTATGGAGGAAGTCAAAAAGAAACGCAGATCACATAAGAATTGGGTCAAAGAAGACAGTATGATGTTAGTAGGAATGTGAATCAAATATGTTACAAATATTTTCCTAATCATGCATAATAATTACCTAATTGATATCGGTAACAAAACAGAGGTCCCCAAAAGGCGGTGTTTTGTCTTATTTTATACAGAAACAGAAACAGAAATCATTTATTTGCCAATAATGTAGGTATACAGATAATGATGGTTATTTTTAACAGAGTCCCGATACATTTTGCCTTACGGCATGCAAAATTATTTGATGTTATACATTTACTAGACAATAAAGTAAAACACAAAACACACATACATAGCAAAAAAGACAAAACAACAATTCGGACAATTCGGATGCCTCTGTCTTGGGGGAGTTAGTATTAGTTGCGTTAGCTTTCAACTAAAACACATACCTACCTATTATGTATTGACGTGACAAGGGACATTATTTTTCACTTTGTTAAGTTGTTTGTTTTGTAATAATGTTTTTTTTTTGCTGTTCATGTTTTACTGTCAAACTATTTATTTTATCAATCGCCAAAAATAAAATTATTGCTCGTTATTTGTCAACTAATCATAGAGATAATGTTTAAATAACAGTAAAAAAATATTACACAGTAAAACAAACAATAAAACAGTCGAGAAGTAGAATAATACGCTAAAATTATTCAGTATAAAGTTACAATCCATACCTGCATAGCCAAAAAACACTTCAAATATCTTAGAAAATTCACCAAGATTCTTCAAACTTTTAGGGGCATTAAGTACCTCTATCAGTTTTCAAATTAACGTGTCCTCACGTTAATAAGGCCAGACTCTCCAGTCTCCTGACTATTAATAACGATGTAGGTTAGGTGCTGTGCATGCATTTTATATGAGACTTTTTACACAAGAGCCTCCTCTACTGAACTGAACGTTTCCGCGGGATTTCTATGTGGAAACTTGCAAGGTATTTCGTACGCTACTGTATTATGCAGATTGTACTTGAGCGCGATTGTAAGCGTGAGCGTTTCATTATATTCTGTGGTGTAAAGGGGTGGTTTTAGCACTGAAATCGCGTGGTAATGACACAATTTCAAGTTCACAACTACATTCCTGAAGTACGTCGTAAAAGAAATAAAAAATATTTAATTAATGCACAAAAATGAAATGGCACACAAAATAAATGGCAACTTTCCAAAAAAATACAGACAACTAACAAAAAAAATAAAAACATTTTAAAGAAAAGCGTAACAGTATGTTTTTGACACACTTTAAATCAAATAGCGAACTGTGTTCGATGATGTGTATTTATTGTACCATCCAACAATTCCGTTTCTACACTTACTTACATAATTTCACTCCGCACATAAAACCTCTATTTTTTGCTGTTGGGAAATCATTAAATAACTTCTGCCGCTCTGGGTGGAGCAGGAGGGTGTGTCAGAGTTTTACTGACCATACCCCACCCGTGTTCCTTCAGTTGCCTATGTACACACGGCTACAGATCAAGCCATACGTTTCCAGTTTACACTGATCTCGCACTGTTCGGAAATCCTATACAATGCGAGATCAGCTTCTACTGGAAATGTATAGCTTGATGTGTAGCCGTGTGTACCAGGGGCCACGGTATCTCTTTCAGCAACCCGCACCCCTGGCAGACATCAGCCCTTGCGCACCCCACCAGTTGGTGCTGACATCTCTTTGAGGTGCGCGTGGAACACAACGCGTCGTCGACCCGGGCTTAGTCCTTACCGGACAGCGAGCTACCCATTACTCGCCGCCCTCAAGCCCGCGCCTACGGTGGCTGGGAATCAGGCTGGGATTCCCGATGCCCAGGGTGTCTCCTGCGGTGGCTAGGGCCGTGAGGATGCATATACTGCCTCTCCGTCCCGTGCGCCGCCTCCCTCTTCACGAGCAACACTACTTACATAACACCACTTCACAACACCAATAAAGTTCGCGTAGGTACCTTCTTATCTCGTATGCTCGACGTCGACGTATTCCACTGCAGGGATCTAGCAGAATATCAGAGTCAAGTATGTTTGTCTGCCTTGCTGAGCTGGACTCCCATCTAGTGCAACCTTGAGACTGACTTCGTACTTTGTATATTAGTTATTTGATTTAAAGTGTGTCATAGTCATACCTCACTATAAATATGTCACTTCATTTCTTTAAAAAACGTAAAAAAGACCGGTTGGCAGAAATTCCGGCTTCTGACCACCCGTAATGATCGTCAAAGATCTACGTACAACAGCCGGGACCGACTACTTAACATACTTTCGAAGGCACGGAGGGATATTGGTATGTTACGATGGATGGTCACCCATCCACGGAACTACCTCGGCAAACGTTGCTTAGCCTTGAAGAACGACACGCATAGCTGGTATATTAAGCTAAAATTCCTTGTCGGTGGAGGAATACCGTTCCAGAATTTATGACACTTAAAGTTTTAGCTCGGTTTTGAATCTTGGCAATCAATCTTGGCTTGAGCGGTTTCATTCGAAACTGCGACGTGTCAAATTTACACCCGGGTTGTATGTGCTGCGGTTAAGGGTACACTTTGCGCGGGCTCGAACTCACTGGTGGGGCTGGCTAAAAATCACGCTGTCTCACCAGGCTTCGTATCCGACAGAGATAGTATCAATGGTGAGCAGTTAGACGCTAGTCTACACGCACAAGGTTATTGAGTGAGTCGCAGGAGCATTTTTGGCAAAAAAATCGCGTTAAAATTAAGAAAAGTCCTTCAGAAGATCGGGTTTTATGAAAAAACCACTGCATAAATCAATGACCTATAAAGTTTATTGAATTTATTGTTAATTGAACTTTGTCGGTACCGTCTTGGTTTTCGAGATTTTACACTCCTTTTATTACTTAAACACGCTCAAAGTTAGGCTAAATTAGCAAGAAAAACTAATCTTTATTGGCTCATAACTTTGTAATGGTTTTTTATTTTAGTATTCTGTTTCCGTACAGACAATAATAATAACGAGACAAAACCATACCGTGTTTATTTTTTGATGTACATAGTCAAACAGTGGAGTAAAACCCTCCCGAAGTTTGTATGGAAAAAATGTGGACAAGTGTCACCTTAAAATATGCAATTATTTGTGGCAGAGGTATGTAATAAGGCACTTATCCCAACGTCGGCGATTAACGAGAAGTGAGTGAGCGACGCAGCAGAAGACGGCAGCCCAGTGGTAACGACCGCGATTAATGAGTCGTAGGTTCGAACCCAGACCTTTACAGATCACAATAAATTTTGAAAAGAGCTGTGGTGGAGCCTGGTGGTAAAGGTCGCTAATCTATATAAATAAAAAGAAAGGTCCTGACTGACTGACTGACTGACTCATCAACGCCCAGCCCAAACCCTTGGACCTAGAAAGCTGAAATTTTGCACATAGTCCCCCTTTATAATGTAGACAAGGAATAAACAAGGATTTTTCCAAATTTAACCCCTAAGGGAGTTAAATAGGGAATGATGAAGTTACGCGCGCACGAAGCCGCTGGAAAAACTAGTAAAATATAAAATAAATAAATAAAGCATTTAATTCAGGCAACAAAGACCCATAACATAAATACTTTATAGACTAACATACATAATTATAAAAAAATAGCTTACTTTTCTGGTGTCCTGTGGAACTTGTCCGCGAAAGCGACGGAACATCACGTCCTGCGGCCAAAAGTCCTCTTCCATAACGACGGGCAGTCGAACAATTCGACATTACGGCGCGACTCCAGTAAGTGCACCCTCGGCGTGTACCTTGTCTTCTGGCGCACGTACTAACCCAGGCATACATGTAATTTATTTCATCACCAATGCTTTCAAAACGGTAAAGGAAAACATCGTGAGGAAAATGGCAAGTCCAGGAACCAAAAATACTAAGAATTTCTAAAATTCGTAAGACATGTGACATCTGACGGCGACTAGTGATTACTTGCTATTCTGTGTATGTACTTTATAGATGTCGCGGCTGCGATAAACTAGTAAGTACTCGCTGGTGGCAGTGTGAACAGTCAGCAATCAACTATTTCTAGTTCCCTTCCTAACATCATAAATGCGAAGTCGGTCTGTCACGCTTTCACGCCTAAACTGCTGACCGATCGTCATGTTTGCCAGAGATATAGCCTAGGATATGGAGAGGGACATAGGCTATTTTTTCCGTGTTAACTGACATTCACGCAGGTGGAGCCGCTGGCAAAAATGAGTTATTGTACCTTGTCTTCTGGCGCACGTACTAACTCAGGCAGGCATGTAATTTATTTCATCACCATTGCTGTCAAATCATCATCATCGTGAGGAAAATGGCAAGTTCAGGAACCAAAAATACTAAGAATTCCTAAAATCCGTAAGACATGTGACATCTACCAACCCGCACTATGCTCGCGTGGTGGATAACGGCCTACTCTCTCTCACAGTAAGTATATGTTATTTATGCATGACTGGGTGACGGAGACTAGTGATTACTTGCTATTCTGTATATGTACTTTATAGATGTTGCGGCTGCGAACTAGTAAATACTCGCTGGTGGCGGTGTGAACAGTCCGCAATCAACTATCCCTACTTAATATCATAAATGCGAAAGTAACTCTGTCTGTCTGTCTGTCACGCTTTCACGCCTAAACTGCTGAACCGATTGTCATGAAATTTGCTAGAGATATAGCCTGGGATATGGAGAGGGACATAGGTTACTTTTTTCCGCGATAACTGACATCCACGCAGGCGGAGCCGCTGGCAAAAACTAGTTATTGTAAATATCCCTCACATAGAAATATTTTATGCAAAGCACATTTCCTTCGCTAGCTTTTTGCGGCTGCTCGATACTGCGTCAACGTCAAGCGACAGGCGCTATTTTATATTGTAGATTCGTAGGAACTCGTATTTAAAAAAAAAAAACTCTGAACTGAGTAGCACACAAAAAACTTTTACATTATATAATTACGTATTCTTAAACATTTTTTATTACTAATATCCAAGTATGTATTTATTTACCTACGTCCGTGTGTCCCTGCGGGGTGCCAACTGAAAACCAGCGCTGGGTGTCTGACACCCAGCAAATGCTGAGATGGTAACCCTTTCAATTGTTACTGCAATTTTATCGTTATGTTTATTGTTCTCTTCTTTTTTAATGTGTTTGTTGCTGTTGTGTTGTATCTGTGACGAATAAATGTTTTCTATTCTATTCTATTGCTCCTATCCTTTCCTCCCACTCCTTCCTTTTACTTACACGCGACCTAAAATATTCTCAACGTTTCTTGGGCGAGGAAATCGTCAATATATAGCTAGCCGTTTCCCCTCCGGCGCACAGTGGGTCGAAACTATGATTTTAGTGATTTAGGGATCAATTTTGTTTTTTTACTTTTTTCTTTATGCGGATGGATAGAGCTCATAACCCTCAATAATAATTGTCCTGATGTTTTTTTTCCTAAACTTTATACTTTGGGTAGAAAAATCAGTTTTGTTATTTTTTTGTATGGAGCGGATCAAATTAAGTCAAATTCCTGCTAAGTAGCGTGTGATCCCGCTTTAAAACTTTATTTTTCTTATACCTTGTCTAGTCTTATATAATTTGATGCTATGAACATCTGCATAAAGCTGCCACTCTGCCAAATAAATGGACCGAAAAAAAATGAAAAATACATTGAATAAAAAGCTTCTTTTAAGTTAAATTTGATATGGAATAGTATGTAAAAGCACGTAATAATACACATAATTACTTAACAACTAACAACAATACATTTAAAAGGTCCCTAATCAGCTTAAATTTACTAATTTATTACATTAAGTATTTAAAAATGTTGATCTATGAATTTCTATTTGTTTGTTTAATGACTTTAATTAGTTTATAAAGTTCAATTAAATACTGGATAGTAATTAAAGAAACATACAAACAGATACGAATTAGTAAAGATAAAATAACTTACTACTAACACAAGTAAACTAAAAAACTAACTATATACAACACCATACTTTACTATTTCCTTTCAAATATGACATACAAACTAGTAAAAGAGAAACAAGAAACTTACAATCTACCAAAAATCTTATTCACTATCGCTATGTCTATCTTGCAAATTATCTACATCAATAAAATCTATATCGGATTCTGTGGGAAAACTCAGCAGAAGCTCTTTAACTTTTGGAGAGAGAACCATTACATTTTGTTTCACCATTCGAGGTCTTAAACTTGTGATCTTTGGATCAGAAGACAAAAGAAGATTGTGTAAAATATCCTCATTTGTCGCCGTTCTACTTACCTTTCTAGAATGACTCTCTCTATATTTCCGGAAATCTTTATTGCGAGCTTCCGCTGCCTCTTCCGACAGTTTACCTATAGGTATGGCACCAAAGTGCTTAATTATATCACTCCCATGTACCAACAATTTATGTATACTGGAAAGCATATAATACCAAGGATATAAGTTTACATACAATTCTGCAGTATCTCTAGAAAATTCGGAAAACTTAGAAAAGTCCTCGCGCTCTCCAGATGCAATAGTCTGAAGAATCACGTAAAACCTTTCTATTAAATCTTTACTTATTCCTGTTATGCGAGCTGTTGTTTCTGCATCCCTGAAAAATCTTCTGGCAGTATTGCCATCATTGGTTGTGCCTACTCCTTGCTTGACTATATCGATAAGTAAACCGCATTCCTTCTTAAACGCTTGCTGTATAGCGCTCTTTCTGAGTGACATTTTTTCTTTATCATCGCCCCTGCAACTCCATTTTTTGAAGTCCAAACGATAAGCTGCAAACAAAAAGAAAAGTCACTTAAAAATAATTTCACAGGAAACTACCATGAAAAAAATTATAAAGTTTTAAGATTATATTTACCGATATGAAGTAAGCACTCCATGCATCTTATCCAGGCATGTAAAGATGACATTCCATACTGGAACATTTCTTCATTGCTTTCTCTTTGAGCAAGTGACTCTAAATTGTTCATCTCTGACGGTTTTGCTTTGCAAATATCACAGACAGCTGAAGATGTGTCTGACAAATATGACGTTATTTTGCCGTCTATCATCGTCAAGTGCAATTGATGCTTAACTTCAACTTGATTGATTCTTGACGGCTGAAGTCTATCTCTTTCTTGTGTTATGCTAGCTTTTATAGTTGCCACTGTTGACTGCGTTTCTTTGGTAAATTTGAACATTACGGACGGCAATAGAAAGTTGATGAAGGTCGGTCGTTTTCCCAAACAATTGTTCCATCACATTGTTGAAGCCTTATAGGAACTAGACTGGCCATGAAAATAGATGAATCATCAAACTCTGTTTCAGTCTTTTGTTTGTAATTACTTTGACCTGAGGCTCCATCAAAGCCCCATTTGCTTATAAGCAGTAACTCTGTTGCCGAGTCCAAATCAAAAGCAATCACATCTAAAAGCCTAGATACCGTCAAGTTGAGTAAAGCTTGCAGTTTAATAGCACCTCCTTCTTCAGTAATAATTATGTCTTCTTTCCCTGGATAACATTTTAACTTTGCTTCTTTAATTTTATAATAAGAAGGGTATAAATCAGACCCATTTTCACTTGCTACTTCTCTTAGGCTTATATACTGCCACTTACTTAATTTAAGTGAAACTAATAAAGACAGTGCCTTATCGGGTGAATAGGTACTACTTTTCGCTTTACTTGTACTTAAACACTCCTTAACTTTTTCTAGATCTTCGGGGTGATTTAGCAAATGGTTCATGATTTTTCCTACGTCCTCATTTCCAGTGTTTTTTAAACTAGCAATTGTAGTAGCTTTCAGTTCATCTGGGGATAACGAAAGCGATTGGTGGTTAATTTGTTCAATGCGTCTTCGTTTTTGCCTGGAGCCCAATTCTTCGAAAGGTTTTCGAGGTGTAAATGTAGATGTCGAAGCTTCTGAAGTAGATGGTGGTAGATTTTCAACATCTTCAGTATTACAAATCTCGAGCCTTTCCTGTTCAGTGTTCACAGCTTCACGTATCATTCCTTCGGGCCAATTTATTGCATGTTCTAACCAATCACCATTTTTTCTTATAAACTGTGCTAACGTGCGATTACTTCGTTCCCATCTTGCACTTATATTTGAACAAAAGCGCGTACAGAATTTTTTGGAGCTCAACACTGTTCTCTTCGGTCACGTTTATTTTATCTTGTAGAAATTGAAAAAGTTTTTTACTATCCGACAGCGACTTCAGCTGCTCTCTTAAAATCATAAATAAATCTAAATTGTTAACTAAACTCTCCATTATAACGAAAAAGGGACGATCACAATCACGACATGATAGTAGTAGTACGAATAAACGAACACTAGGTAATATTTATTAAATATGGTCATTTTATAGTTCCAGTGACAAACAAACCTTTACAATTTTTTCTACTACCCTCATTAAATAATTATCCTCATTAACTTTACCGTAATGGCTAAAAGTTAAAAACATTGTTTTTTATAAAGTAAAAGGATAAGCTAATTAGTCATTAAACACACAAATAGAAATTCATAGATCAACATTTTTAAATACTTAATGTAATAAATTAGTAAATTTAAGCTAATTAGGGACCTTTTAAATGTATTGTTGTTAGTTGTTAAGTAATTACGTGTATCGTAACGTGCTTTTACATACTATTCCATATCAAATTTAACTTAAAAGAAGCTTTTTATTCAATGTATTTTTCATTTTTTTTCGGTCCATTTATTTGGCAGAGTGGCAGCTTTATGCAGATGTTCATAGCATCAAATTATATAAGACTAGACAAGGTATAAGAAAAATAAAGTTTTAAAGCGGGATCACACGCTACTTAGCAGGAATTTGACTTAATTTGATCCGCTCCATACAAAAAAATAACAAAACTGATTTTTCTACCCAAAGTATAAAGTTGAGGAAAAAAAACATCAGGACAATTATTATTGAGGGTTATGAGCTCTATCCATCCGCATAAAGAAAAAAGTAAAAAAACAAAATTGATCCCTAAGTCACTAAAATCATAGTTTCGACCCACTGTGCGGCGGTGGGTCCAGTGCCTAGAGCTGGCACAGAGCCATATATGCACCAAACCTTTAGAAAATGTTCGTCATAAATAAATCAGATAAAACTGCGCGGTTTAACCTTTGCAGTTAATTATTTTTGCCCAGATTTGAAACCGTTGCAAAACTATCGGGTTTGTCGTGCGCATCGTCCACTTTCAAATACCATCCAAAAAGTGCGGTTTGAAAAACGAAGAATAAATAACACGATAAAATTGATCCTAATCTTAGATTATCCACTTCCAGTAGTTTTACCTTAATCCAACGTCGTTTTAAGCTTTTTAATCCCTACGGAATTTTAAAGCATTATTTAGGTAATCCTAGGTAACCACATCAGCGGCCTGTGTAGAGACAAAGTAATATAATATGCTGAACATTTGGAATTCAGTAAATAAATGCTGAACATTGGTTTACCTTTGAATGAAAATTTAATAAAAACCTATAGAAATATATACCTACCTATAATTGTCAAAAAGTGATCCTATGAAAATCTTTGAAATGGATTTCGGCAATTTATATTCTAGTTTTATTTATAACTCTGGCGCATTTTTTTTTTAATTTTGCTTATCAATTATTTCAATGTCTTATAACAAAGGGATTTTAATTCCTAAATCAGTATTTTAATTTAACGAACCACGTTTAATAACAACAAGAATAATACGAGAGTTATGACGGTAAACCTACTGTTCGTATAATCTACTACAGGTAGGAACGTAGCCGTCGTGATACGATTGTGCAACGTCGCTGGGCAGACTACTAAGTGCTACAAATCCCCTGTCTAATGTCCCGCCCATAACTCAGTCAACCGTCGACACTTACGATACACAGTTGTGGGTAAATAAATTAAATAAAATTCCAATAAAAATATGCCTTCGCTATGGCGACGATTTCTCTAATTCTTATCGTGCTGGCAAATCGAGTCAATCCACAAACAAACCTAAACACGTTGAACTCGGGAAGTGACATAAACAGTTTATCAGAGGGACTAGAAGTTACAACCATTTTTCCGACGCAAATCCTGCAAATTCAAACGACTTCGGAAACGACGCTCGCGGCCTCCGCCGGAAATAATCTAAATGACGTTGGCGGTACCGCTGCGGCCTCCTTCGATGTACCAGAACAGAATTTCCAAGCAATCTCCACAATTTACTCGATAAAAAACAAGAAAACCAATAATAATAAAAATGCGCGCGAAGGAAATGTCAAATCACTTGGAGATGGAAGAGGCGCAGAAAATAATGAAAAATATTTTCAAACCACTGAAGAAAATCTAGATGCTTTCAAAGCTGAGCCTCTAGTATGGGACAACTGTTTAGAAACGAATTTTAAAGACAGCCCAAAGAACATGTTGCAACCTCAAGATATGCAAAATGATAATCATGATTACAGATACCAAGGGGTCAATGAAATTGGTAGTTTATGGAGGAAAAGAGATGCTGGTAACCTTTATTTAAATTCGACTGCCGGAAAAGCTTGGTTGGAGAAGTACAATAATCTGCTCAATGCTAAAACAGAGCAACGACGTCAGCAGAAGCCTGACCTAACACCAGTTAAAAAGGTAACTACTACAGAAGCTACTACTGTACAAACAATAGAACCAACTGTAAAATCCACGGAACCAACTATGAAAATAACGGTTCAAGTGATACCAATAACAAGAGAAGTTTTCAAGGAATCCAAATATTTTTTTAACACTACACAAACAGCAGCAACCGAAGACGATATTATAGCGAGTTATACAGAGGATTGGTTTGAGGAAAAGGACAGAAGCAAAATAAGATTTGGTAATTTGCCACAAAAAGAAACATATTTAATACCCGCGCTGAAATTGGAACAAGGATTTCACCCTTTCGGGTTTATGTCGGAGTTTTTTTATCTGATATACCCGTTTGATTTTCCAGTGGGTAAGCAATGGCTTTATTAAAACTTCTAGTGCCGTGATTGCTTTAATATAATAGGATTTGTAAACAATATTACGAAGATATACCCCGGATTAAATTTAAAGGGATAGACTTTGATATTACAGCTTAAAGTTTCGGAGAAAAGTTACATTTTAAAATACGACTTGTTATTAACCTTTTCATACCTCAATATATAAGTCCATTTCCAGATACAAGTTATCGTGATCCACGTCAAAAATGTCCCCTTTTGCCTTACAAAAATCGTCCATTAACTTAATTAAATACAGCTAAAATTTCGTAACATTTTCAACAAACAGTCCTAGTATATATCCCTGTACAATATTAGAACTGTAATCTACAAGAGTGTGACCTCGTGCCTGTCCGTACAATATCAAAAGGCTTCGCTACGGTCTCGTACAACGAGGTCGCGCCGATGATCTCGTTACCTCACCCGCTAATAAAGTATCTACAAGTATTGGACTGGATTCTTTATAATTTTGTTTGAGTACTTTTGTAATTGAAAAGTAGGTATTTGTGTTTGGGTCTAAGGGTTTCCTTGTGGATATTGCGTATTTGTGTTTGCCTGTGCTATTTCAAACAATTTTTTGAGCTATTATGTTTGCGTTTTTTCAGGTCTTATCAAAGATATAGTGTGGGGAGAATTCACATTTCCGTACTCCTTTCTACAGGTATGTTCATTTTTAGAAATTTAGTGTGTACTCTGATTTAAAATAAAAGTAACTCCACATTGTTATTTAGATTTTTAATCATTTTATTCTTTTAATACTTAACAGTCCTATTTTTGCACTTATTTTAAACATAAATTAACTTAATATTTTTTTGCACGAATAATCACTCAACAAAAAGTTCCTCTTTAGGTATCGCTTCAAAGAACCGCTTCACAATTTTATAAACAGTTTCAACTACTTTATCAACAAGAGGTTGTCCAAATTCCTCAGCAACTTGTTTCCAATTTTGGTTTAAAAACTGCAAGACTGCTTCACCTGAAAATATAAAACATTAATGGTCTGATTCTATTTACTAATAAGAAAGCCGTGGAGTTTGTTTGTTTGAACGCGCTAAATTCTGGAACTACCGGTCAGATTAGAAAAAATGTTTTTGCATTTGATAGCCACGTTCTTGAGAAAAGTTACTGGCTTTTTACATCACCCTAGGACCCAAAGGAACCAAACAATTTTCCTGTCAGTTGTTGCAGTAGTTGATGAGACAGTCAGTCCTGACTGACTGACTGTCTCCTCAACGCTCAGCCCATGTATTTTAATGTAGACAAGGGATAAGGAAGGATTTTTCGAAATTCAACCCCTAAGGGAGTTACATGGGGAATGAAAGTTCCACGCGGGCGAAGCCGCTGGCAAAAGCTAGTTTTAGATAGAATGCCAAATGAAAACAAAGTACCCAATAGCGCGGGCAGGCGACGCAGTTGTTCGAAAGAACAAGATATTTCCAGCGGAAAAAGTCGTGGGCTAGTGAAAATATTGTTTTATCGATCGTTATGATCCCACTGCTGGGAAAACGTCTCTCTCATAATCATAACTTTCCACTGTTTCTTCTGTGTTGCCTTTTCTAGACAAACTCCCGTAAAAGAATTGAATTATTATTAACTTTTATCTCGCGTCGTTCCACCCAATGTGGCCTTTGCAGCTAAACAAGAACAAAAAAAAGCGAAGATATCTTAGCAATTAAAATCCACATCCAATCGGCTTTCAAACAATATCTTATTTCCGCTAATGAAATAAAGTTCTAATGAGGACAGAGGGCAATTCTACAAATTTTAAGAACGTTCACAGTCTGATCTCAGTGTCAATCTGTCAAAAATACCTCGATTTTTCATACATTTTTGACATGAGCTTGTCGCTGAGATGCCACTGCGACTAGATTTTGAACGGTTTTAATTACGAGAATTGGCCTTCAGATCTTGCCAAATCCAAAACCTAATTCTGCTAGACAAACTATGACATAACATAATATCCATGCCAAGAGCAAGGCATGTTATTGAACTCTTAAAAAGAAAAAGATAATTATACAGACATCGACTCACAACCTTATACCAAGGATATCAGTGCGTTGAAATTATTCGTCTCAATTTTTTTTTTAAATGGTTTTCCTACAAAAGTAAAATCCTACCGGCGCGGTATATTGAACAGTTAGTTATAACTGACGAAAAATTTCAATGCCCACTGCATTGATTTTTTTTGTCAGCATCATGATTCTAATAAATTTTTGTAGCAAGTTGTGCGTCGAGGTTCCTGTCACCCTGTATATTAACAAATCTTTTCCATTGGTAGGTACCTAAATACAGGATAAGTTTTTAACCAGTGCGCAAACTGTAACCATGAAATTCATATGAAATGCATATCATTCTTAGAAATTTTTCGTCAATTATACAAAAAAAAAACAGCTGTTCCATACATTTTGCCCGGAGGTCTAGAATGATAATATGCTGATTTCATGGTTACAGTTTGCGCACTGGTTAATAACTTTATCCTGTATATGTAAAGCACTAATGTGCAGTAGGTACTTTGTCCTTTAATTCCGCAATTTGCCATTCAATAATATATTTAAAAGTTCAAGTTAACCTTCACCTTACGTCTGACATAAACTCAACGCAAAGTATGCAGCTTCTGAGAGAAAAATAAACAGAAAGGAAACTTATATTGGCAAGGTTATTTAGTCGTTGACGATTATAGAAACAGGACCAAAGAATAAGTACTAAGTAAGAGTTAATAACAATCATTTATAAACTGAATGAATTGAGAAAAAATGTTTCTCAAAATGTATCATCATCCGCCTAGCATCTTACCGACTATGTACGGTGGGATCAGCTTCCAGTATAGTCGGAGGTAGCTGAATGTGGCATATTTTACACGAACTGACTGCAATCTGACCTCAACAACCCAATTACTGGGTGATACCTTTAGTAAGGTAAAACTGGTTATAACGATTGTCAAAGATTTACAAATGACACCCCAACAGCTTAACGTACTTTCGACACGGAAGGGTCAGTTTGTAAAGGATGGGCACCAATCTACCGACCTCGACAATCGTTGCTTAACCTTATAGATCGACGCTTGCTGCTATTATTATTTAGCCATGAGCCCAGTTTACGTTCATTTAAAAAAATTGCAAAACTGATTTCTAAAATATTTTAGCATACTTACTCAATTCTGGGTTTCCTTGGAATAAATTCGTCAGTCCAAATACGACTCTGTCTCCATAATTCTGGGTGATGTCAATTGTTTTTGCTTCGTAGTATACTACTCCATCACGAACCTTATCCTCGAACTTAATCTTAGCATGTAAAGCAGCATTTTCTGGAACACAGCAGAGGTATTGTTGAAAATTGAAAAGGAATAATTCACATAATTTAGCACGATTACTAATTTGACCCATAACTCGGATATGTTCATTTCGAAAATTATATTGGGTCATGTAGAAACAGTAGGAGCAGGGGTGGCCCACTTGTATCAACCCTGACTTACGAGTCGAATTCGGTCGAATTCGGATCCAGGCCGAACTTGAGTTTGTGTATTAAATTTCATCACTTCTGCTCTCAAAACGGTACAGAAAAACATTGTGAGGAAATCGGCATTTCCATGAACCAAGAAATTCGTAGAAATGTCACATCCGAAAACCCGCAGTGGGCATGAATTCACTATTCACTATGACTACTTAACGATTCCTTATTCGGAACCACGTCAATCAGACACGAAATCTGCTGATATCGTATTAATAATATCGACAAATTATCTTGGAACATACAGAATATGACATTTCCAAATTTTGGTTTCTAAAAAACACGATATTGACGTAGTTTGAACATAGTAAGATTCCGCGGGGAATCATTATAACCATACAGAATTGGGGCTCTGGGCCCGCGTGGTGGATTATGATCCTACCTTCTCACAGAGAGGACGCCTCTCCCAGCAGTGAGAATATTATACGCTTATATAATTAATGTAGAAAGAGTCTTATATATCCAGTTTGTACTTTTTCTCTTTCTATAAATAAATATTGTACTCACTAATTTTAATTTTAGCATTTCCATCGCCGTTGATGGCTACAATCAATATTCTTCCGTTCGCTGTATACATTCCCTTGATAGTGAGATCACAGTGCATTTTCAAATCGGCAGCATTATTTTTGTATCTGAAATTAATTACAACATCCTCATTATTACTTGCTGTTAATTCCATATTTTTTTCTTTTCTACATAAACATAATGCTTTGTTCCCCCGAAGGGTTGAGCAAAGGTGTCCCTTAAGTACACCTGTATTTTCGCCAGTTTTGCTTAAAGCCTATTTATTGCCATCAATCGGGCACAAATCCAGAATCTAAGGAATTCCAGATACTAAAATCCCAATAACACTTTGTCCGACCTGGGAATGGATCCCAGGACCACATTCTCAACAGTAGCGCTTGTGATCACTTGACCAACAACGCAGTCGTAATGTCGTAGAGTTTCTCGAATCTTCTATTGTTTAAAATTTCGATGCACGTGCGATGCATCAAGTTTTCATGTATTTTACAAAGGATTTTAAGTACAGGCCAGCAAATCAAGCTACCCCAATCTATCGAATTTCTTGGGTAGATTTTCAACTTTATTTCATAAGCATAAGGTTCATGTTCAATTGGGAAAATTTCACCGTCTGGGGTAGCTTAATGTGCTGGCGTCTACGCGTCTGTACAAGGATCCAACAGTTTTAAGTTAATATAAATCAATAAAATCATCAACAGTTTTAAGTAATTGAATTACCTTCTTTATCTATGCCTATATTACAATTTCAGTAGTTTTTCAGGAAGACAGTTTTTTTTTTTTGGGTGGGAAATCATCAAATAACTTCTCCCGCTCTGGGTGGAGCACGAGGGCGTGTCAGACTTTTACTGACTAAAACCCACCCGTGTTCCTTCAGTAGCCCGTATGCCAAGGGCTGTGGTATCTCTTTCGAACAAACCCGCACCCGTGGCAGGCATCGGCCCTTGCGAGCACCATCATTTTATGTGCTTGAGGCGCGCGTGGAACACAACGCGCCTCGACTTGGGCTTGGTCCTTACCGAACAGCGAGCTACCCATTACTCGCCGTCCGCAAGCTCATGCCTACAGTGGCCGGAAATCGGCCTGGGATTCCCGACGCCCAGGGCGTCTCCATATCCTGCGGCGGCTAGGGTCGCGAGGGCGTATATGCTGCCTCTCCCTCACGTGCGCCGCCTCCCTCTTCGCGAGCATCACTGCTTCGCTGAAGGAGGTGACGGCTCCCCATGCCCTCTCACTCCGTACCATGGCCTGGACCAGGGCCGGACGCGAGAGATCGCCGCCGCCGATCGCCTCCACGAGGACACGGCGGTGCTCTACCCAAGCTGGGCAGACTGCCACCGTGTGCTCCACCGTGTCCTCCGGGCGATCTTCGCAGTGGAAACACCCGGGCGTTTCCTCCCGCCCTATCCGGAACTCAGGAAGACAGTTTAAAGAAATTGTAACGTTTGACATATTTTGAATGATAATTATGAAATAATCAGTTCTACTTACGACACGGAGTCTATGATGCACTTTCTAAGTCCAGTCATGGTCCCATTACGGAATCCCACTTTGAATCCTCCTGGGAGGAGCACGTTAACATTATCTTGTCTTAGGGGATCAATAGGGTCAACCCCTAGTTCTGGGATTCCCTTTGAGAATAGTGGCAGCGTTTCTTGTATTACTTCCTTCAAACAATCAGACTTTAGACCTGGGCAGGTTTTGATGTAAGAAGCTGAAAGTAAAAAATGATTGAAAAGTTATTTTAATCTCTATATGTTGGTAGTAAAAAACACTTTTGCACGACAATAGTAAAAGGCCATCAATAGCTTTCCTTCAGGCGTGATCGAGATTAAGAGCAGATACATTCGGGAATTTTAAAATAAAAACCTGGGTGAGTTGTTTTTGGTTACTGTCGTGCCATTTTTTTACTTACCGGAGTTTTTAATTCACAAAACAATCATTATCAAAATTACAAAATGTGACTGATGTGACTTCTTTGTTCTACTATGTATCAAATGTCGAAGTCCCAATCCTGAACCAACTTTTTTTTTTTATTGGCTTAATTATGTTCGCAGTGTTACCAGTAGGCACTCAATTTGTTGACAATTGTATGTTTGTTTTTATAAATAAAAATCTAATTAGAAATAAAATAAATACTCACGCGCAACTTTAGCGTAACTTCCATTTAAAAAAACTAAAAATAAAACTAAAGAATTCAAAACTGTTGACTTAAACATTGTGACCCAAAAGACGATTACCACTGTTGCCGTCCAGACAACTACTGATGTATAACTTGAATGTCCTCCAAAATCAAGCCTACTTATAAATTCAATTGTAAAGAAATAGCCATCGCGGAATGAGCGAATACTTGATATAACCGGTCCTAAAGTTTAAAACGATTAATTACAAGAACTAAAGTGACGAGAGAAGACCTTACTTAAGAGTCGGTAAAGCAAAAAAGAAATAACTGTTGACATACGCACTCACGGATTTAAACATTACATATCTGGTCGTAAATTGACTGGTGAATCAGGCAAATAAATCGAGAGAAAAAGTGATAAAACATAGTAACCTCACAATTAATCTCAAAAATATACAAACCAAGGGATAAATTCTACAAATAAAATTCATAAATTGTTTAACGCGATTAAAATAATAATTCAAGAAAAACCCATATCTACTTTAATTATATGCATAACTGGTATTAATTACGATAGTGCTAACTTAACTAAAGTTAAGCCAGTAAGTAATAGGAATTTACTAAACAAATTCCAACCCGTTCACGAATCTTAGATATAGAAGACCTTTTTATAAATCCTTTATTAACCTTAATTGACTATGTCGCTCCATCATAGCCAAATTTTAAATTATTTTATATGATTGTAATATATTTTGTACATAGTTCTAGACTCGTCTAACATAGGCTTAGCTAAAACACTATTTACAGTACCAATTCCAGACTTATTCCTAAATAAGTTTGGAATTATAAATAAACAGACTTATCCTGGGGCGTTCGCCCCGCTCACACTCGATCAAGATATGATGTACATCCTCGATTATTCCTCGCAACGAGGTGAAGGTATGATGCCCATAAGGAACGTAAACTTCCTCAATGGGATGTGACCGGATCGAAGTAGATAGAGAAGACCTTCTAACCAAGGCTACAAAATAAAACTTTTTAATAAAAAAAATTGAACCGCCGAAAAACCGAAAAATGAAAAATAATAAACTAGCTTCGTCCAACCCCAATTACTAAGTTCGGAAGGCGGTGACATATAATCAAATACATATCCAAAGTCACCGACTTCCGAACTTATTTATTGGGGTTGGACGAAGCTAGTTTATTATTTTTTATTTTTCGGTTTTTCGGCGGTTCAATTTTTTTATTAAAAAGTTTTTATTTTAATATTTTTGTGGCTATAATCTACTAATTACTACATGCTTAATTTTTGATTTAATACACGACTCAGTAATAAAATCTGTGAGTAAACAATCAATCATCCCCTGTTTTCTTACCCTTAGGGTTAGAAGTTTTCTTCGAAATTTATATGGGACCAACTTCGAGGTATACCCTTTCCAATAAAAAAAGAATTATCAAAATCGGACTACTCTGGAAAAAGTTATGCGTGGTCATACATAAAAAAATAAAAAAAAAATATACGCGTCGAATTGAGTAACCTCCTCCGTTTTTTCGTCGGTTCGAAAAATAGAAATGCAGTCTAACATTTTAAATCCGAACCCATACTAATATTCCCACATAACAAGCTAACATACGTCAGTAATGTTCACAGAAAGACATTGACATTTTAAAAGGATCGCATCAGGTTACCCGATCATGGTTATCGATCTCACATGTACCTACGAAGAAAGGCGATAATGCGTCGCCGTTGCCACTCTGTTCCGATATGTTTGCTTTCCCAATTTATTTTAGTGAAATGACTTGATGTGATTCATTGTAAGTCTTACAAATATCAAGCTCTTAAATATGTTCAATACCTATTTCACTATATATAAGCCTAAGATTCTTAATTTCTAAGTTCTTTCCGAGGATATCCGTTTCTAGTCTTTGTTACAATTATTTACAGTAAATTATGCCATTTTCCCAAATTCCACGCATGCTAAAAGGTGAAAAGTGCATATAGTCACTGTGTCTTTTCAAAGAAATTATGCAAACCAAACTTACCTTAATGTCTAAGAAAAGCCCATAAAGCCTTTTCTCCCTGTCTTATTTTTTCATATCTTAGTAATTCCTTTCTATGTCTCTATTTCAATCTTTGCGTAGGTGAAAATAAGTATACTTGCCCTACCGATTTTCTAATATTTACACACTCAGTGCGGCCATTAACAGAAACCTTTTCAGTTAGAACTATGTAAGTTCAGATTTCTTTCTTGACAAGTTTATAACACGCGTGCTCACTATTGGAAGTCTTATGAAATATCTACTTCAAGAAAGAAAATGGAGGAGTTACTTTACAATCCAATGAAATTGTTTGAAGTTGTGTTTTCAAGTTTCCGTTGCTATGTTATCTGAAAGACGATCTTGTTTTGTGTGCTGCATCAACTATGGATCCAATAACGTTTTTTTTTTAATTGCTTGTAGTAGGCCGTAAATCAATGGCAACAAAACGCTGGTATAAACTAGCAAGTTCTATTGAAACACGTACATATCACACCAGATCAGTTGAATGTGAAAGTTCACCTCCTGGGACGTGCAGTGGACTGTCCCTATTTAGTTTTTCTGATAGTAGGAACCCAAAAGCTTAATTTTAGCTTTATTTTTAGAATTTTTTGTATGAAAATGTATTAAAAATGGTTTTATTGTTAAAATAAATTAAAAATAAATTTTAATTTATATTTTGAATATATAATATTAAACATGTAATATATTAATATAAATATATATGTTATAGGTAATGTTTATTAAATCAGATCATGGACAGAAGATACGGAGATTTCTTGAAAAAGGTCAAAAGGTGGTTTTTTAAAGCTGTGTATCTGTCGCAGCTGTTCATTAAACGCCGGCATCCAATTTGATGCCTAGGCCGATAGTTAATTGAACTAGATTAATTCAACGTTTAACAACGCATTGAACGTCAGCCCTTCTGTGATTCTTTTTCCACTGTGGCGCTAATACTCACCAAAACAAATATGGCGTCAACAGCGCAAACCATGTTGTGTGCAATTTTAAGTGAAATTATATTAGGTCTTTACCTATGAAATTGCCGTTCTGCAGTACTGGCCATTTCAAATCAAAATAATTTTTGTTTGGCTAAGAATTCTAATTTCAAATTAATTTTATTTTAAAAACATGGATTTTTTTTTCTAAAAGTAGTCATTTCTTTATTGATTAGTGTTACATTTTCATCGCATTTCAATCTTTTTCGTCATCATGGATACGTTAAAAATTCGAGTAATTATGGAATATGAGTACCGTCGTGGCAGCAACGCGGCACAAGCGGCACGCAACATCAACGACGTTTACGGAGCTAACACTACAAACCAACGCACCACCTGTTATTGGTTTGCTCGCTTCCGTTCTGGAAATTTCGACCTGAAAAATGAACCTCGCGGTCGTCCGAAGACTTTGGTCGACAATGACGAATTAAAGGCGATTGTGGAAGCTGATGATACACAATCTACGGCTGAATTAGCAGCAGCTTTCGACGTTAGCGTCAAAACAATATTGGTCCATTTGCGTCAAATTGGCAAGGTAAAAAAGCTTGACAAATGGGTGCCCCACGAACTCAATGATCGCCAGCGCGAAGTACGCGTCGAGACGTGCCTTGCACTGCTCAACAGACACACAAATGAAGGAATTTTGAACCGCATTGTTACCTGCGATGAAAAATGGAGTCTGTTTGATAACCGTAAGCGCTCAGCAAGTTGGTTGGATCCTGGTTCAGCACCTAAACAATGCCCTAAACGAAAACTTACCCCTAGAAAAGTGATGGTCACTGTTTGGTGGTCTAGCGCCGCACTATGGGCCAGAACCGTGCGTACCGTCTCAAAAATAGGTTTTCGTAATGTTCTATATTAAATATTGTGTTAATGCACATGTCTAACTGAATGTCCAATGCATATTATACAGCAGTTAAAATATACTATTTCTCATTTTTACTATTAGACTAAGGCTTGCAAGTTGACGCTCAAAGTTATGTCAATTATGTAGAACACAATTTCACCAGTTTACATGGTCACATTTTCATTATTTTCACAGCAAATTTTTAAGTGTGATATATGGTTAGAATGGTTATGAAGTATTCTATTTAAAAAATATTTAAGTGGACCATTATGTGAAAACTGGGGAGGTATATAAATATTTTTTTAGAACCTAATATTTTATCCTTATTAGAAACTTTACATAGACTTTTGGCAGTTAGCAATGTCTGCCCATGTCGTAATTTTGATAGCATCACATAGAGCAGCTAATAAAGAAGTTAGGGCAAAAAAAAAAAATTGCCCGAATCTGCCCCCCTTGAAATGAAACGAAAAATGCCTGATGGGGGGAAAATACAAAATATACCAAAAATGATTTTAGTTGTGATTGATGAGATTTTTGGATATTTAGATTACTTTTTTCTTAAAATTATCTATTTACTTAATCTTTAGGTAAGGTGGGAGTATTGGGTAATGTATTTTTTTTTTATCGTTCGGTCAGATGTGGTTAATGTTTTGTTATCACTGTGTGAATAACATGTTTATCATGTAGTTTATGTATTTCTCTATCGCGGTGAAGGAAAAGGGAGGAAATGGTAGTTAAAGTTGTTATTGTACATTTTATCAGTACTACTAACCACCTTCGTAGATAGTGGTTAGGAACGTGATAATGCACTAGACAATAATATTTTTTCACACGAAATTTCAGTATAAAAGTTATTTATTTACGTTGTCATTTACCAGTACTTTAGTGTGCTTTGACATATTATAGTCTTCACCAACCTCGGTAAAAAAGTAGTAGTTTGAAGTAAAAATAAAATGAGTGAATTTGTTGTGCCTCGGCGAGTATTATGCGAATTTTTCATTGATCATGGAACAAAATCAGAAGATATTCAAAATTACTTAGAAGAACACCACCATTTGTCGTCTGAAAAAAGTGAATTAGTTGTGAACCGTATTCAAAAATGGCTTATAACAGCGTTTAACGATCGGTGGACCAAATCTAACCGAACTAAAGAACGTTTCTTTAATAAAAATACATCGTGGTTAGACGGTGAATTTAAGGTACAATTCGAAGAAGCACCGTTGGATATTACACCTACAACATCTGGAGAACGTGGACGTCCGCCAAAGTCTTATGAAGATCTATCAGAGAAATCGAAAAAAAGGAAGAATATGGAGTTGGTACAAGAATATGGAATCGAGTATATACATAATGCATACGTTCAAGGATTGCGGTCTGAAGGAGAATTCGAAGAAGCAACTGTTGTTACAATGATGCGGAGTTGTGATAGAAATGAAAAAAGGATCATGAAGGAAAAATTATTGCATGAAAGTCGCAATGCAACAGATTTTACGGTGGATGAAGCTTTAAGTATATTTGCAGATTTAGATCTTTCGAAATCACAATACGGATTACTTCGAGCAAGGCTGATTAACAAAAACTTCGACATACTGCCATCATATAATATACTGACAAACGCCAAAAAACTGTGTTATCCTCCACCATCCAGCATTCAAATAACCGATATAAGTGCCAAAGTAAATCTACAAGATTTGCTGGACCACACTTCTGCTCGCATCTTAAAGATTGAAAATGTTTACAACTCAACAAGAAAATCTCTTAAATTGTTTACCAAGTGGGGATGTGATGGGTCATCGGGGCAAAGTGAATATAAACAAGTTTTATCAGGTGAGAATGATTTAGTCTCAGATGCAAACTTATTTATAGCGTCTTTGGTACCAATAAAGCTGACTGACACAGAAACAAATGAGGTAATTTGGCAAAATTCGGCTTGTTCGTCTATTCGTTATTGCCGACCAATCCTGATGGAATTTGCAAAAGAAACCCCCGAGAAAACCCGATCAGTGGTTGGTGATATTCGGGGTCAAATTAATAATTTGCAAACTTCAAAGATACACAAGGAGGAGCAGGTAATTGAAATAAGTCACGACCTATTTCTAACTATGGTGGATGGAAAAGTTACACAAGTTCTAACTGACACAAGTTCTGGAGCTGTTTGTACAGTATGTGGGGCTAAACCAAGCGAAATGAATAATTTGGAGAAGATTGAATCAAAGCCAGATAATATAAATGCTTACGAATACGGTTTGTCTACGTTGCACGCGTGGATCAGGTGCATGGAGTTAATTTTACATATTTCATATAACCTTTCATTTAAAAAATGGGCTGCGAGAACTCCAGAAGATAAAAAAAGTAAAGAAGACAAGAAAAAGCTTGTACAAAGTTTATTTCGAAGCCGAATGGGATTGCACGTTGATAAGCCCCGACAAGGAAGTGGAAACAGCAATGACGGTAATACAGCTCGGCGTTTTTTTGAGAACTACTATTGCGCTTCAGAAATTACAGGAGTTGACGAGGAACTTATTAAAAGGTTCTATGTTATTCTTCAAACTTTGGCATCCGGTATTGCTGTAAATCCAGAAAAATTTGGTGAATATACTCGCACAACCGCACAACTATACGTAACAAAATATATGTGGTATAATATGCCTTCTTCAGTACATAAAATCTTAATACATGGGGAAAGTATAATAAGACATTTTGCTGTTCTGCCCATTGGTAATTTATCTGAGGATGCCCAAGAATCTCGTAATAAAGATTACAAAAAATTCAGATTGCATCACGCTAGAAAATGCTCTAGGTCCGCAACGAATCAAGACGTATTTCATGGTCTTCTATTTACGTCAGATCCTTATATATCAAGTATCAGAAAACCATCAGTCACTATTTCCAAGGAATTGTTAGACGAAGCTAAGAGCCTCTTAGCTATTTAAATAGAAGTAATTACGTACCTACATTAATTGTAAAATATATTTTTAGAGTGGATTTATATCATATTTGTCATTTATTTAAATGTAAGATTTATATGTAATACCTATAAAATAAAAGAAAATAGGTTTGATATCATAAAACTGTAAAATTATAATTCAATAAGTTAAACAAACTATGGTTTAATATTAAAAAAATACATTTTTATTTTTGTTTATTTTTTAAATATTAATAATTAAAGTTTTGACAATAAATGTGTCACTATTGGATTCTATATACTCTGGAGATACTACGTGCCAAATTTCAGCTATTTACTTCAATCAACAAAAAAGTTACAGATTTTTGAGACGGTACGCACCGTTCTGGCCCATAGTGCGCCGGTGTGATTCATCACAGCTTCTTACCAAACGGGGTGAGCATTACTGCAGATGTGTACTGTGAAGAACTGAACACAATGATGGAGAAGCTGGCGCATCTCCAACCAGCATTGGTCAATCGCTCGTCTCCGCTGCTCCTGCACGACAACGCGCGACCTCATACTGCACAGCAGACGGTCTCCAAGTTGCAAGAACTGGGGTTGGAAGCTCTCCGTCATCCGCCCTACTCACCAGACCTTGCGCCTACAGACTACTACTTTTTCCAGAATTTGGATAACTTCTTGGAGGGAAAAAAATTTAATACCCGAGAGGCAGTACAAAATGCCTTTGAAGAATTTGTTGCCTCCCGTCCAGCTGATTTCTTTAAGAAGGGCATCAATAAACTGCCACTGCGATGGCAAAGATGCATTGATTGCATGGGTGATTACTTCGATTAATACAAATAAAAAATTCATGAAAAAAATTCGTTTAAATTTTTTCATACAAAACGGCAATTTCATAGGTAAAGACCTATTATATTTATTAATATAATTTATTTAAAATATTTCACAAAAAATTACTATTTACTTAGTGGTTGGTATTAGTAAAAAGTAGTCGTACATAATTTGTGAACTCATCGACCAAACATTACAAATTCATCAATATCCAATTTAACTAAATGACTACACGACATTCAGCCATTTTGTTAAACGTTGCGCTCAATGTCTTGGCTAGATGTGTTTCAGCTATTTAATTGGATGCCGGCCGGCGTTTAAGGAACGGCCTAAGCGTCCAATTAGCTGGCTAATTTAACCAGTTGGCTTCGACATATCGATTTAACCGTAAATATTTCTGAAAACAAAAATTATATTATATTTTAGTCTTTTTTACACACAGCGATGAAACTCAAAATATAATTAAACATACTTTAATGCATCAAACAAAATATCATCAAAGTTGCCTATTAACTGTCTTTAAAAGCAGTTCCCATATCCCAATTCCGGTATCCCATCAATAAAAATTATAATAATTATAATTAAAATATACCATAAAATGTCAAATGAAAAACTGCATTCAGTGATGGATTATTTATTATTAAATAGTTAATACCTAATTTTATACGATTTTATTTGTATTTTTACGACCTATGCTTGCTCGTTTATTATACGAATTTAGTATAACAGATTTTAACCCGTTTCGGATTTCAATAAGAACTATTATCGCTCATAACGGCACTATATAAAGGTTAACATGGCCGAAAATGTTTCCTATGTTTTTTTGCATGCAGACCAGTATCAAGCTGTATGTTGATCAAAATATGATTCGTGATCGTGACGCAGTAATTTTCGTGATACAAACAATGTACGTAAGCTGATAATTTTTTCGCGATTTCAGGTTTGGTCCCATAGTAAAAGTTGTTCATAATGATGAGTGCAATGACCTCTTAAGAGGATGCTGGTGTTTTTCCAATAACCCTGTAACTTAGAGTGTTGCATTTGATGATTAAATTATTATAATTCTATAAATACATACTTGTCACTGTCGCGAATCATATTTTGTAAAACATATAATCTGACACTGACATGATAATAAAACACTTAATAAAAAACTAATTTCGCGGGCTGTCTGTGCGCATCCTCCTTAACACTTATCCTTACTAATATTTTAAACGCGAAAGTTTGTATGAATGCATGTATGGATGTCTGTTACTCTTTCACGCAATAACGACTGAATGGATTTGGATTAAATTTGGCACACAGATGGATTATAACTAATCTAGGTTACTAATACATAGAATACTTTTTATCCCGGTATTACGTTCCTGCGGGATAATTTCCGACTTCTACGCGGGCAAAGCCGCGAGCGGAAGCCAGTAAATTATAATACAAGACATCCATCTATGTTGCTTTATCAGTAATATTTGAGAAAATAACCAACAAAATGTTTCTTCTTTTCACGAAAAAAGAAAATTATGAAGAGCATATAACTTTTTCTGAACGAATTACGGATATAATGTCAGTACCATTAGACGATGATTCCTCTGAGATTCCGTCCTCTCGTTAACACGAGAGCACATTTTTCTTTCGGACAAGACACATCGCTCATTCCTAATTACGCGAGCTTTTAACAAAGATTACATCTTTGTTTATTTCTATAGTTATTGATGTTTAGCTAGAGAAAAAACAATTTTAGTGTGGTTTGTTGTAACAAAAAAAAAATACATTCCTGTCTGTCTATTTGCACCGGCTAATCTCCGAAGCGGCTGTACTAATTTTGACGGTACTTTTACAGATGGCTATGTTCTTTTTTTTTTTGAGGATGGGAAATCATCAAATAACTTCTCCCGCTCTGGGTGAAGTGGGAGGGCGTGTCAGACTTTTACTCACTAAAACTCACCCGTGTTCCTTCAGTTGCCTGTGTGCCACGGGCCTAGGTATCTCTTTCGAACAACCCGCACCCCTGGCAGGCATCGGTCCTTGCAGACCCTACCAGTTGGCGCTGACATCTTTTTGAGGCGCGCGTGCAACACAACGCGCCGTCGAGTTGGGCCTGGTTCTAATAGGACGGCGAGCTACCCATTACTCGCCGTTCGCAAGTCGGCGCCTACGGTGGCCGGAAATCGGCGTGGGATTTCCGACGCCCAGGGCTGCTCTCTGTCTCCTGCGGCGACTACAGCCGTGAGGGCGCATATATTGCGCTGCCTCCCTCTTCGCGAGTATTACTGCTTCGCAGAAGGAGGTGACGGCTTCCCAGGCACTCTCGCTCAATGTCATGGCCTGCACCAGGGCCGGACGCTAGAGATCGCACCGCCGATCGCCTCCACGAGGACACGGTGGTACTCCGCCCAAGCCGAGCAGACCGCCACGTTATGCTCCACGGTGTCATCAGGGCGATCAACGCAGTAGCAACACCCGGGCGTTTCCTCCCGCCATATCCGAAACAGGAACCTCCCGAAACAACCGTGTCCGGTGAGGACGCCGTGGCGCCTCTCAACCCACTCCTCAAAGAAGGGACTTCCCGCCACAATTGTGGCGTGCCCAGCACTGGGTTGCGCCAATCGCACTCTCCATGTCGACATGCGATCCCGCTGGAGCTCTGTCCGCTGTGCCGAGATTTCTCGCGGCAGATAGCTGACGTTATCGGAAAATAACATAGGCTACTCTTTGTCTCGGTAGCATGTTCTCGTTGGATATAATTTCCATGATCCACGCGGGTGAAGTCGCGGGTACAGCTAGTTATTACCTACACATAAAAATAGAATTGATTAACATCGTACTATATAAACTTTTATGTTCTCAAATTAATCAAAACTAGCTTTTGCGAAAATTATGCCAGGAGAATGGACAGTCTGTGCTAAAGTTTCATCCAAATCCATTGAGTAACAAACATCCAAAGATCTATATATCCAAACATCTAAACATACAAACTTTCACATTTATAATATTAGTAGGATAATAGGTTATAATTTTTAAACGCTTGAAAGTGATTTCTATTGTCTGTGTATCGTTTGTTGGAGATACCAAATAATTAAATAGTTTGATTGAACATGGTTTAAGCAAAGTTAAAACATGTTTAAAATAGGAAGCGACAAATTGGAACCGTGCACCTGGCTTCTGACGTTTCATTAGTAGGTACCATACAGGTTTATGTGTTTTTTATTATTAAGTACTTATTAGTTTGCTCAGTTTGTTTTTGTTCTTCTTCTCAGAGTAAACACTTAGAAAACAGCGAACCTGTCTAGTTTAAAACACAGCGTACCTGTCTAGTTTAAACACAAGTTATTTTTGACGTATTATTTCATTTACGAACTTACAGAAATAAATATAAATTATCATTTACTGACTCACGTCAGATGGTGTAAGCTAACATTTTTTTTTTAAATACAGTTGACATAAGGAAGTAGATGACATTCATCCGTTCTTAACCTTGAAAACGAGCTAAATTAAATATACATAAGTCCGATGTTTTTAAAAGGTTCACGTCATAACTTTATATCAACAAATCTCGTTGGTTGTATAAGTATTACCACAGTGTAAATGTGGACAGTACAGAAACTACGAACAAACATTCAATACGGCACACTCACGCAGGTGCGCGCATCTACGAGATCCTCAAGTGATAGTCACGGTGCTCTCAGTAGCTTTATCTCTTGCGCGACAAACCGCCTGAAATCCTTTCAAAAACGCCACGAGCGTATTGCGTATTTCATGATAAATAGAATTAGAATTCGGGAATAGCGATCCTCAAGTGGCAACTCTATAACAGACCAACCGGACGACACACAAAACGACCGGATAATTTAAGCTTATTTTTTAATTATAAATTAATACTACTGCAATTCATATTATGAAATAATTATAAAGGTATATCAATTTCTTTAAGAAACGTGTAAAGTTCGTTCTCAGTATGTTAAAAAAAAAAAAATGCTTGCCGCCATTATATTGAACTTACATTTTGACGAAAGTCGCATGCAGGGGGCATGTCATGTATAAACGCTTTTATGCGTGACTATTGATACCATTCGACTCCTACCGCAAGCCGCGTTAAATAAACTGGTGGACAACACTTTTCAATTTTACAAACACTAAGAGTGACCAACCCTAACGCTCCTGGAGGCAAAGGTCCTTGCGCACATGTGGCAGTGGCGCAAGGAGGCCAAAATGCCGGGGCGTAACTACGCTGCCGCGGGAAATCGCGGCACAGTGGACAGAGCTCCGGCGGGATCTCATGGCAACATGGAGAGTGCGATTTTCGCAACCCAGTGCTGGGTACGCCACGATTGCGGCGGTAAGTCCCCAAGTCAAGTCAAGTCAAGTCAAAGCATTTATTTCAATTAGGCACTTAAAAGGCACTTTTGAACGTCAACATTTACATTTAAACAGAATTGATTCTAGTCGCCCATTCCAAAATGTAGTTTCGTATGGAGAAGAACGGGCAAGAAACTCCACCGTTACTCTTTTAAAATGTTTTACATACAATTTATCATAGTACATTCATTATATAATTATATGTGAAAACGATGCACCCAGAATAAAATTACTATACCAAAAAAGGTAACAAAATGCAACTGAAGCAATAAAGATAAATTAATTCTATGATAGATACATGGTGCCCACATATTTACAAACATTGTAAGAGTAAATATACGATTTTCCTAGAATATTAACAAGAAATAAGTCAGTGTGTGAGTGTAAATCAATGTCATAAATATAATTATTTATTTAATTCAATTGGCAACCAGTTTGATTTTGTCTAGACTCTAGATTGTCCTATGGAGCAGGACCAGCATGTTTCCAAGCATTCCCCTCTTTGAGGAGTGGCTTGAGAGGCGGCATGGCGTCCTCACCTTCCGCCTGACGAAGGTCGTCACCGGACACGGTTGTTTCAAATTCAAATTCAATTCTGTTTCGTATAAGGCGGGAGGTAACGCCCGGGTGTTTCCACTGCGAAGATCGCCCTGTGGACACGGTGGAGCACACGGTGGCGGTCTGCCCGGCTTGGGCGGAGCACCACCGTGTCCTCGTGGAGGCGATCGTCGGCGGCGGTCTCTCGCGTCTGGCCCTGGTCCAGGCCATGGTACGCAGCGAGAATGCATGGGTAGCCGTCACCTCCTTCAGCGAAGCAGTAATGCTCGCGAAGAGGGAGGCGGCGCTCGTGAGGGAGAAGCAGTCTATGCGCCCTCACGACCCTAGCCACCGCAGGAGACGGTGACGCCTTGGGCGTCGGGAATCCCAGGCCAATTTCCGGCCACCGTAGGCATAAGCTTGCGGACGGCGAGTAATGGGTAGCTCGCTGTCCGGTAAGGACCAAGCCCAAGTCGACGGCGCGTTGTGTGCCACGCGCGCCTCAAAGAGATGATACCTGCCAGGGGTGCGGGTTCGTTCGAAAGAGATACCGCAGCCCCTGGCATACGGGCTACTGAGGAAACACGGGTGGGTTTTAGTCAGTAAAAGTCTAACACGCCCTCCTGCTCCACCCAGAGCGGGAGAAGTTATTTATGATTCCCACCGAAAAAAAAAACAACCCTAACGCTCCAATGGAGCGTAGGGTTGGTGAACAAATAGGCCTAGTTTCTAAACTGTCCATAATTATACTGTACCCTGTATACTTACTTCCGTGGCCATATACCTACATCGAGTAAAGTAGATACTTATTTCGATCACCGAATAAATCACAACACAATGTTCGACTGACTCCTACGCATGAAGTAAAAACCAGTACCTACTTAGGCCTACCACGAACGCGCGAAGTAAACGAAACGTAAATTTGTACGATTTTAAATTCCAAATACACAGTTCGTAACCAATTGTTTAGTTTGAAGACTTTATTGATAAATACATTACTATATGAACGTTTCGGCAATTATATCTCATTTCATGACTCATCCTTTACTATCTGTCGTCAAGATGACGGCAAATATACATAATCATTTGTGAAAGGCATATACAAGGGGCGGTACAAATATGTGACGTCGAAGGAACACCAAAACTATATGACAGGACAACCGACGCCAAAATATAAGATGCTGCATCGGCTTCAAGAAGATATGTCACCTCTTATACCTAATGTTAAAAACTGAGCCGATTTCGCCTATTGTGCCAGTATCAATTACTTATGTTAAAGTAGATAAGTATCAATTTCATACTTGAAAGTGGCAGATTTAAATAGGCATGTGAGCATGTGAGTGTCGGACCTAAGTGAGTTATCACAAGTTTTTGCTCGGCAGAAACCATTATTTTGTTTTATGGTTTTTTTTTTTTGTAATAGGTGTACTTATAAGATTTTTATTAGAGCAGGACGTTCATAAATAAATATTAAATCGATATTATATAACGTTGTTTATGATTTATGTGGTTATGATAATTACAATTGCGGAACTCAAGGTAACTTTAGCGACTTTGACTGGTCAGAAAAGATGACGGGACGAGGTCACCGCTTTGGATATTTTTATTAAAACATGATGTTTTTTTGCATTAATAGAAAAAGCAGTTTCCGTCGATTCCACATTCGATTCTTATTTAACTAGAGGGATAATTGTGTACCATGTGGTGCCGGACGTAAAGAATAGCACCATCGCATTGCTTCCCGTGGGTGTCGTAGAAGGCGACTAAGGAACTTAGGTACTAGAGAATGGGCAGCAGCGTTCTCTATGCATTTAACCACCATACTGCGATCGCCAACCCGCGTGCCAAGCGTGGCGATTATGGCAAAACCCCCCCTTTTGGGGGAAGCTTATGTCCAGCAGTGGACGTCTTTCGGCTGAAATGACTGTAACACACTAACAGTAAGAATGGCTTTCATTTTAATAAAAAAACACTACATATCCAATGACACCGACTTCAGAAATTAAAATTATTTTTCATTTTGGAAGTACCAAGTGTTTTTTCGGAAGTCGGTTGTTTTTTTTTTTTCACTTTTTAGTTATAGTACCTACCCCATACCAATTCGAAATTTCATCATCCTTGCGGTACTCTCAAAGTCAATCAAATCAAAACAATGCATATTTATGCGATAGCAGCAATCGCGGTTGATTTGCTGTCATTTTTTGAAGAGTTCCGTTGTCTGTCTCCAAAACTTATCATCAGATCTATATGCAATTTAAATGGGATCATTTCGAAATAAAACCCTATCGAACAAAAAAAATATATATAAACGTCGAATTGATAACCTCCTTATTTTTGAAGTCGGTTAAAAATCCTTCAAAATAATTCAGATTTATAGTGTCTACGAAGCCGCTTGTGGCTAAATAACAATAGCTGCACGGGTCGATCGACCTGGTTAAGCTACGCTTGCCGCGGTTGGTCCGTGGATGGGTGACCATCTTTACATGTCAAGACCCCTCTGTTTCTCGGAAAGCACGTTAAGCCGTTGGTCCCGGCTGCTATTTGCAGATCTTTGACAGTCGTTACAGGTCGTCAGAAGCCTGAAAGTCTGACAACCAGTTTTACCAAGGGGTATCGTATTATAACTGGGTTGTGGAGGTCAAATAGGCAGTCGCTCCATGTAAAATACTTGTATTCAGCTGTATCCGGTTAGACTGGAAGCCGACCCCAACATAGTTGAGAAAAGGCTAGGCAGATGATGATGAGTGTTTACGAAATTAGGATGCAGCTCAGTTCCTTAAACGTTTGAAGGACACGACCCATAATACCTTTTAAATCATTTTATCCACTTCCTTTCTCTTCTTCTCCATTTGTTAACCGACTCCAAAAAGAAGGAGGTTATCAATTCGACGTGTTTATAAATAATTTTTATACTCATTTTTGTATTTACTATCGTCTTTGGGAAAATATAGCTCTTTGTTTGCGATCACTCATTTCATATTGTCAGTTAAATGTAGGTATGTATAATCCAACAGTATCTTTCACGTGATTTACACGTTTTTTATTCAGTGACCGCCTTAATTATAAACGTTGTATAAAGTAAAATAATAAGTCTATATTTAATCATACATTTCGCGTCTTAACTTTAAATAACGTTTACAAATTGGCGGATTCGTTCTCTGCTAGTGCATACACTTCAGTCTGTAAGTGAAGAATTAACAGTAGCTAAAAGTGAATGTGATAATTATTTGTGTATCTTCTAATGAGTAAAGTCCTTGAAATAAAGCTGCTTCACCACGTGTCAAAGAGTCTTTAAATTTTAGGATGTTTGTATAGATGTGTCGATAAAAGTCAAACGAACATTCACGATGCGTGTGAAACCTTACAGTAAAATTAAGGTTAGTTCTAAAGCCCACTTGTTACTGAATAAAAAGCTGTAAGTACTTGTTGTACCTACAACTTTTTGCGCAGTCTATTTTGGCTTGTAAATGATGATGATGATGATGATAATAATCTTTTTTGACACAAATTTTACATTCATTTTTCACCGACGAAAAAACGGAGGAGGTTACTCAATTCGACGCGTATTTTTTTATATGTATGACCACGCATTACTTTTTCCAGTGTAGTCCGATTTTGATAATTCTTTTTTTATTGGAACGGGTATACCCCGAAGTTGGTCCCATATAAATTTCGAAGAAAAATTCCAATCCTAAGGGTAAGAAAACAGGGGATGATTGACTGTTTTTACTCACAGATTTTAATACTGAGTCGTGTATTACAAAAAAGTAATCAAAAATTAAGCATGTAGTAATTAGTAGATTAAAGCCACAAAAAATTATAAAATAAAAACGTTTTAATAAAAAAAATAAACCGCCGATTTTTTTTTATTAAAAAGTTTTTTATGAATACCCTAGCTCCTGCGCTGTACACTGTATTATCGATCGAAAAATTTAAGAATTTATTTTGTGCTCGAATCGTGCGAATAGACACTTTGCAAGAATAATAACATATTACTTTCTCTAGGCAACTTGCACGAAGTTAATTTGTTCGTGCGCGAATTGTGTTTGAATTTTATGCAATAAAGTTTTTAGAAACGGTCACTGCAAATGCATGCAGTAACGTGCATAAAATTCAAAACGTGGCAATTGCCAAGTAGGTACCTACGTATTTCTGGAGTGCAGGTTGCCCAAAAATTAACTAACTTGGAGAGAGTAGCCAATTGAAAGTATGTTATAGTTCGACTAAAAAAGGGTTTAATTTAACCAAATCTTATTTTTGTTTCAGTCAATAAAAGTGGAATCAACGTTCCTCGCATTTATCATCACGTTTGCATGCATTGCTCTCGTAATACCTGCGTACCTCCTCATCTTGGGAATACTATCCCTATTTTCAAGGTCCAGATACGTAGACGAACTAGAAGCTGGAGCTTTATTTCCCGAAGCAGAGAACTCAAATTGCAATGACAGAGCCTTGGTGGTTGTGACCTTATTCGTCGTGCTCGTCTGCTGGTTAGTGCGATATTAATCTTATATTTTCTCAAGGAACTCTCAAAGGCTTTCGTACCCTCCGTAATACTACGAGATACCTGAATATAAGTGGAACAGATATTCATGTAATTATCTGTGACTTAAGAAAATTATAGACTGCATAATTTGTTTATTTATTTATCACTTCTAGTCACAAACATCAGTGTACTCTGGGAGTACCTGTATCACAAGAGTCAGAATAAATAAAACACACTCCATCTTTACCTAGGTACTTATTTTCAGAAAATATCTATTACTAGCTGACCCGGCGAACTTCGTACCGCCATATTTTATTTCTCCAGTCGCGACTGAGGAAATATAACCCTTCCGGTAAAATCAAATCAGTTGGATTTTCAATAATTTCACAATAATTCTGATCAAATCTAAATATTTTTTTTTTATAAATTTTCGTATATACAAACATTGTCCTGACAATAAGGAACACAAAAAAAAGAATCATCCAATTTGGTGCAGTCGTTCGGAAGTCATGCGCGTACATACATTTCGGCGATTCATTTTTATATATAGGTATAGATAAAAATATATTGAAGCAAAAACTTTTCACCCCTCATACGAAAATAGGGGGAATATGAAAATTTATATGGAGAAAGAGCGCAGAAAGCAATTTTTTAAATTAAAATAATGAATTGTTCAAACTTAAAATTTAAATTATTGTCGTATTTCGACCACTAGGCGACCGCTAATAATAATAAATACTTAATATTCACTGTCAAATAACAAAACCCCCTACGAGTAAATAGCCATAACCACCAGAGCAGTGGTGGCCCAGTGGTAACGGCAGCGACTTACGAGTTGTAGGTCGTGAGTTCGAACCCAGACAGGCGCTTTACTTTGTGTAAATTATCTCATCACCACTGCTCTCAAACGGTGAAGGAAAACATCGTGAGGAAACCGGCATGTCCTAGAACCAAAAATTCGAAGACATGTGACATCTACCAACCCGCACTGGGCCCGCGTGGTGGATTGCGACCCAATCCCTCTCACCGAGAGGAGGCCTGTGTCCCAGCAGTGGGAACATTATAGGCTGACGATGATGACCAGGGTTGGTTGGCGGCAAAACAATTGTTGCGTTTTATTTGATTTAGTAAAGAAATACAAAAAATATCGTTTCAGGTCTACCCTAGTTCTGTTCATACTTAGATAATGTAATAACTCTCTCACTCAGTCATCGATCAAATTACGGGCATTGTCCAGCAAAGATATATCTGTGGGTTATTCTAAGAAATGAACTTGTTATTAGAAAGAAAAAACGTTTATTTGCGGTAAACATGACGCAAAAAGAACAGGAATACAAAAATAAGAAAAGGTTGAGGAAACATGCGTCACATCCACGCAAAACGGCTATCGCTCAGCATTATGCTGCGACCCTATGCAAGACAGAGCCCCAGCGCTGGTTTTCAGTGACAGCCGGCTTTGACGTATTGACGTCGCCCGGTGCCTCAAACAATTAATAGGACACTGAACTGGTACAGCGAACTTATAGAAAAAATAATATATTTAAATGTAAATATGATAGAACTAAACAGGAATATAAAAAATTATAAAACAAAATAAAAAAAAGAAATAGACAAACATGCTACGAGAATATCATCCTCAATAAACTTTTACTCTTTATGTAGTGGCAACATTTCGGGTACGGTAACGACATGGCCAAAACGAAACCCTTGTAATTACATCAAGACAGTCTGTATAATTTTTTTTTCATGATATGTATAGAAGGTTACACGGACATCGACGTGAAACCTGTCACCATGCATACAGTACATGATTCTAGACCCTTTTTTTCGTTTATAAAAAAAAGACCAAGCTATTTCATAGACAAGACCTCCGCGGTCAAAATGTATCGAACACCCTTCTTTTTGATTAATTACCGATAATAAATTCATGGTAACAGTTTGTGCATCGATGTCCCTGCCATCTCGTACAATTTAAGCAAAGTAGTGTGCTCTACCAACATTCTAAGAATTAGCAGACAAATAATGAAAACGCAAGATATTCTGCAGTCACTAACATAATTAAACAAAGTAAACACATTTTCGCCAACGAAATTATTCTTAAAGTCGTCTTTAAATAAATTAAGAACTAATTTATTCGATCCCCATGTTTACACACGTCCGTACCGCGGGTGGTACCTAATTAATTTTAAAACATACTTCGGTTGAAATGTTCACAAGAAACTTCCGACCTCTAATGCGTAGGAAAGTTCTATAAAGTTAAATTAAATGCCGACAGTGTATCGTGTTGGAAATCTGCCTTTTCAATCAGAAGACGAGGAAACCTTTTAAGGACAAGATGTTTGACGTTTGTTCAAGTCAAGTCTGGGAATACAAAGGGGGGAAATTCGCACATGTGTGAGTTTTTCACCTTGCCAGTTCCAACCTACGCTATTAAACGGCGTGTTTTAACGTACTTCATTCATTTCAGTTATTTTTATGGATATTTAACTTGTCTTATATTAACTAACTATATTTACTTGTATGTACTTTTTTTTAAATCGACTTTGTCTTTAACTTTATGTGGAGGCTTCTTATTAGCAATTTTTAATATTACTTTGTTTATGTCATTGGTTTGTTAGTCTGTAAGCTTTCTTTAAAATAAAATAAATAAATATCAGCAGGGATTGCGTAACACACTAGCAGTAGCAATGGCTTTCATTTTTACAGTTCAATAACATTCATTGCGTTATTTACGTTTTTCAGCGGACAATTATTCAAATAAAGCAAATGATTGATTTGTCATTGATCGCATGTTACGAAATTAGGATGCTGGTCTGTGATGATGATGATGGGACTCCCTTTTCCGCACGTAGACTCCCATTCGGTCCATTGTGCGTGGGGATTCTGGCTAACAAAGCCAGTCTAGCTCCGCCCAAAAACACAGTAGCTTCCTGGGAGCTTCACAGGCTTCACGGAACGACCTCACTGTTTCGAGGATTTCTTCTCGTTGAGAAGCTACGCCCTCGCATTCCAGGATAACGTGGGCGGCTGATTCCTCGGCGTCGAGGCAGCCTCTGCAAAGCGGGCTGTCTGTGGCGCCTATCTTATAAAGATGTTTGTTAAGGGGGTTATGGCCCGTAATTGTTCCTATGAGGGTGCTTGCTGGTCTATTGAAATGAATGTTAGTGTAGTGCTCAACAATGAATATCATCTTCTTATTTTTGCACTGTTCTTTAATTTGGGGTCTGATGCCTTCCGTTCACCTCCTCTTGTCTGCTATCACATGCCTATACTGAGACAACCATATTGTCTAATCTCTTCTCTACAAATTAAACGTTTTCTTTCTAACTTTACTGTCACATCTGCCAGGGGTGTGGGTCGTTCGAAAGAAATACCGTGGCCCCTGGCACACAGGCAACTGAAGGAACATGGGTGGGTTTTAGTCAGTAAAAGTCTGATAAGCCTTCCTGCTCCACCCAGAGCAGGACAAGATAATTGATGATTTCCCACCCTCAAAAAAGAAATACAGATTGTCAAAAATGTGTCACTTTGAAGTACTCATTTCTGACTTTGTCCTTTCTCGTCACTCCACACTTCCAGCTGTACATTCATCTCCGCTGTGTATACAATACAATCTTATTTCATCCGACCGCTTTACAGAACTGTGGACATCTACCAAATATGTAATGTCATCATATGGCGCATGCATTATCATAAAATATTATTTTATACACGGTAGCAGGGACATTATTCTAAAACCCGGCATTGAAAATGTTTGCGTTTTTTTCTATGAAATATTCCTTTCACTTTTAAGATATAACCGACACATAATTTCTGCGCTAGAGGTCTTCTGGAATGTTTTGCTGAATTCAGGGTTACAGTTTGAGCCTCAAAGTCGCCACCACCACTTATACATATGTTTAATATTGGCTTGTTTTAATCAACAGAATATCGTACTTGAATTTAAATTCGATAATAATTACTTCCTCGAGATTCCGCTACACTAAAGTCGGTTTACCCATTTTCAATAGGTAAATAAATCACCACAGGTCTGTATCTTGAACAATAGACCTAAAATAACTAACAATAATTCTTCGGTAGTATATTTATTGTCATTACTGAGGGGCTTGTGGCTCAGCCGCACGGGTCGATCGATTTAGGTTAAACTACGCTTGCCGCGGTTGTTCCATGGATGGGTGACCATTTTTACCTCGAAAAGCACGCTAAGCCATTGGTCCCGGGTGTCATTCGTGGATATTTGACAGTCGTTACGGGTCGTCAGAAGCCCGAAAGTCTGAAAACCAGTCTTACCAAAGGGTAGCGTTTTACCCAGTAACTGGGTTGCAGAGATAGGCAGTTGCTCCATGTAAACAATACTGGTATTCAGCTGCATTCGGTTAGACTGGAAGCCGAACCCAACACAGTTGGGAAAAGGCTATACAGATGATGATTCAGAAACATCAAAAGATCCATTAAAAAAAACACAGTCTACTAAAGCAATAGTTCCAATAACTCCCACGGTTATTAAAATTTAATAGGAACAAGAGCCGCCTTAGCACTCAATTGCTTTACTTTCCTTCGCTCGTCAACGCTCATTAAAACGGAACTTCATCTAACTAGGAAATAGTACAAAAAGTTACAGATTCCTGGTCCAACTGCTTCCAATTCAGTTGTAAATTTTAAATAGTAGAGCGTTTTGAGATCTGTAGTAATACTTGATGATGTTTCAGTGAAGTATTTAGAGTTTATTTCTACTAGTACTTTCAGTTAACTGGTTATCACCTATCTGGAAAAAAATATCCGCCACCAGCTTCCGCCGCCACTAAAGAAATTTTCGGCCCCATCGGCCATCTGTTCTGCGAGCAATGTGCCCTGCCCACTGCCACTTAAGTTTGGCAATTCTTCGGGCTATGTCGGTTACGTTGGTTCTCCTGCGGATGTTTTCATTCCTGATTGGATCACGCAGGGAAACTCCAAGCATAGCCCTCTCCATCGCCCTTTGGGTGACTTTAAGCCTTCTTATGAGGCCCATTGTGAGCGACCACGAGGGAACATACTGCCGGAATAAAAAGTACCTTATATGTTAATCCAGATTATAATCTATCTGTGTGCCAAATTTCATCCAAATCCGTTCAGCCGTTTTTGCGTGATTGAGTAACAAACATCTCAATATCCAAACATCTAAACATCCAAAATTTCACATAAATTCGGAGATGAGATGAGATTGAGATGTAGTTTGATCGGCAATCATATTTTTAGGCGTCAAATAGATAGTTTAAAAATTCAAGAACCTATGTACTTATTTTTTCATTATCATTATGATCATCCACGTTTTTTTTTTTTTTTTTGGCTGGGAAATCATCAAATGACTTCTCCCGCTCTGGGTGGAGCATATCTCTTTCAAACGAACCCGCACCCCTGACAGGCATCGGCCCTTGCAGGCCCCATCATTTTTGTGCTGACATCTCTTTGAGGCGCGCGTGGAACACAACGCCCCGTCGACTTGGGCTTGGTCCATAGGTAATAGGTAATAGGTAAAACGGGCTGTTGTCCGCAACTCCACGTCAAAGCGCGTATTTTGCGTCCGGGTGGGAGATTCAGTTACTCGATCCACCCCAGCTCCTCGAGAAAGGCCAGCAACGCCTTGGTGTTGCTGACAACCTCACGTAGGGTACCTGGGTTACCGAAGTATTTTGCCCTGTAATTAGCGACCACCGGGCAGTTTATCAGCACATGAGCCGCTGTCTCGTCGTCCTCCATGCAGGCCCTGCACAGCGGACTGTCTGTTATTCCTATGACAAAGAGATGTTTGTTAAATGACCCATGGCCAGTTATGGCTGCTGTAACTATACGCAGCTGTGGTTTAGTTAAACGGAGAACCTGTTTCGTGAGGCGAGCATCGAGCTCAGGAAGTGCTTCCTTAGCCTGCCTGCACTCACTTAGGTCCAACCATAATTTGTGATGTTGATACCTGGTTCGCTTCCTTACCAGAGTGCGTAGATACCCGAAGGGAAGTGGCGCGATGGGTTCTGGTCCCACTGGTGCCATACTCGACCCCCTCCTGGCAAGTTCATCGGCTACATCGTTGCCTAGCGAACCGCTGTGTCCTTTGATCCACTGAATGGTAATATTGTTGAGGCTACCTACCTCGTTAAGGCGCTGGTGGCACTCGTATATTAGCCCAGAGTCAACTGTGTGACTGTTCAGCGCTTGCAGAACAGCCATGCTGTCCGAGAGTATGCGGATTGAGTGGTCCTTACCTCCCCTGGCCATGATAGCAGATGCAGCAAGGGAGATGCCCATGCATTCGGCCTGGAACACTGTGTTATGGACCCCCAGTGGTGTGGCTATGTGGATGTTGAGGTCCTCCGAGAAGACTCCAGCTCCTGTGCCACTACCTGTTTTCGATCCGTCCGTGAAGATACGCAGCTCTGCGGGACGCAATCCTTCGCACCGGCGATCCTCATGCAGTTGGATTTTGTATTTTTTATCAAAGATAAATTGTTTGGGCACCCGGTCATTTATTGCCTTCGTGATAGGGAACTCACTGTTGAGTTCCTTAAGCAGCGCGGTGTGTTGTGTGTCACTCTTACTCCATAGATTTATAGCCTTTAGACGCGCCGCCGCCATCGTTGCTTCCTGCTGTATGAACAGGTGGAGCGGCGGCAGTCCCAGCATGGCCTCAATCGCTGCAGTCGGAGTAGTCCTCATGCATCCCGTGGTCGCCATGCAGGCTAGTCTTTGCATGCGCTGTAGTTTGTTAGTGGCTGTAGCTAGCTTGGTGCGGGGCCACCAGACCACGGCCCCGTAGGTGATCATGGGGCGGATCACTGCGGTGTACAGCCATAGTATTATTTTGGGTGATAGACCCCACCTCTTACCTATCATTTTCCTGCACTGCCAGAAGGTGATGCAGGCCCTGTTCAGCTTGTTGTCTAGATGACTACTCCAGTTTAGCTTGTTGTCCAAGATGACCCCGAGATACTTGACTTCGTTGGCCAACTGAAGTTCTGTGTTGAACAGTTTCGGTAGGCGAAAAGGGCCTAATGCTCGTTTTTGGGTGAACATGACTAGTTCAGTTTTGGTGGGGTTGACTGATAGTTCAAATTCCCTGCACCATCTTTCCACGATACGTAGTGCTTGCTGAGTGAGGTTACAAATCGTTCCCGTTACCTTCCCCGAAACCAGGATTGCGAGATCGTCCGCATAACCTATTGTGAAGTAATGGCTGGCGTTGAGTTTGGTGATAAGGTCATTAATCACCAGATTCCATAAAAGGGGGGACAGCACCCCTCCCTGGGGGCAGCCTCTGGCTATCATGGCCAGCTGCTGCTCACCCTCAAGGCGAACCATTCGTTTGCTAAGCATGTTAGTAATCCAGTCCGTTAGTACCTGTTCTACCCCATGTCTGGAGAGGGCGCTACCGATGCTGGAGAAGTTGGTTTTGTCGAAGGCTCCTTCGATGTCTATGAAAGTGCCTAGGCAGGTGCCTTTTTGGTGTATCGCTTCTTCTATCTGGCTGACCACTTGATGAAGAGCAGACTCGGTCGACTTACCAGAGCTGTATGCGTGTTGGTTACCGTGTAGTGGTATGGTTTTGAGTGCGCCGTCTCTCAGCTCCCTATCACATAGCCTTTCCAATGTTTTCAAAAGAAAAGAGGTTAGGCTGATTGGTCGGTGGGATTTGGCGTTAGTATAGTCCCCTTTACCTGGCTTTGGGATGAAAATAACTTTCACCTCCCTCCATCCCTTGGGAACGTATCTAAAGGCCAGGCACGCTCTCATTAGAGGCACTAGTCTAATTGCGACAGAGGCTCCCCCCCATTGCAATAAAGCGGGGAACACGCCATCGGGACCAGCTGCCTTGAAAGGATGGAAGCTCCGGATGGCCCATTGGAGTTTCTCCAGTGTGATCACCCTACGTGCGTATCGCCAGTCGTCTTCTAATGGTGTTTGAATTACGTCTTGCCAGTCAATTACCTGCTCGAAGACACATCCAGGGAAGTGCGTTTCAATCAGGACGCGTCTTGCTTCTTCAGGCGACGTCGTGAGTGTGTTATCAGGTTTGCGGAGGATGGCGGGCCCCGACGAATTCGGCTGCGCCAGAACCTTCCTTACCCTGTTGGCCTGCTGGCAGGATTCGATCCCGCCACAGAATTTGCGCCAACCCGCGGTACTTCTGTATCTGATGCATTTTTTGTAGCTGGATTTGGCTGCATAGTAGCTATCCCAGTCCTCATCCGCACAAGTGTTCATGGCTCTATTCAAAGCTTTCCTTACCTTCCCGCGCTTGCGCTCCAGGTCAGCGCCCCACCAAGGCTGTTTGCCTGGTGTGCTACGCGGAGTGGTTTCTGGGCAGGCGGTGTGGTAGCTGTCTATCATTGAATTAGTTATCTGGCTTACTTGTGCCTCAATCTGTATCGTGTCCGCACATGACGTCGGACCGCTTGGTGTCGCAAGCTTGAGTTCTAGGCTGCGTGTATAGATGCCGCGATCCGTGTTACGCGGGTTGCGACGTGGTGTTACAGGCTGAGCGCAGACCTGGATGTCGAAGCGGATCCACCTGTGATCAGAGCAGGAAGCCTCCTCTGAGACCTGCCACCCCGTGGTGATTTCCGCCGCGCCCTCTGTTGCCAGTGTGAGATCTATGATTGTGCGGCTTCGCCTTGTTACGAATGTTGGTTCGGCGCCAGTATTTAGTAGGGATAGGTTAGTCGAGAATAGATAATCAACCAAAGCCTTACCCCTTTCGTTCTGCGTGTCCATGCCCCACAGTTGGTGATGAGCATTGGCGTCGGCCCCGACGATGAGCTCAAACCCATGACTCTCACAATGACTCACGAGACGGGCGAGGTCATGTGGGGGCGGCGCCTCCGCCTCCGGCATGTAGGCCGAGGCGAGGACGATCACCATATCCACGGCATCGGCACGTTGTATTGACAGCTTAGCTGCAGAGACATCTCTGCAACAGAATTCAGTTAAAAGCTGTGTTTTAAGGTTACCTGTGACATAGATGCACGACCTGGGTTGATCGTGCTCAGTGGTGACCAGGATCTTACCTCCAAGATTGGAGAGTCCCTGTATGTGGCCGGCCCTAATCCACGGCTCCTGAATCAGGGCAATGGCCGTGTGTTGAACCTCCAGCCACTTCCGGAGCTGAGTCGTCGCGGTCTGACTGTGGTGGAGGTTCGCCTGGAGGATTTTACAGTTCGACAAAAGGCACGCCATTTCTGGTCGACCCCTCGTCTTCCTCCAGTCTTAGCCCGGCAAGCAGGTCGCCCTCGTCGAAACCGTCCTCCCCTCGGCAGGAAGCCGGGGACAGTATTATGTCGTCCAGCTCCTCGCCCAAGGAAGGGGCGGCACCCACGGTGGCGGCAGCAGTGGCGGCCGACTCTGCTACGGCAGGTTCAGCCACGGGTGCTTCCGGGTTGTTTGGTGGGGGAGTGGACTCCCCCGTTGGTGTCATAGGCCGCTGTAAAGTGGCCTCGGAAATAGTTCCCGTGGATGGATCCCATCCGTGGGGGGTATCGGTGTACCTGCCGTTCTGACCCTGGAACCTAATGTACACCGACCCTACTCCTATAGAGAGCCGGCGCTCGGCCCTCATAAGGGCCGGAATTTGATCCACAGGGACCCCCACCACGACAAACCATGCAGCGGCCTGTTTGTTCACGTGGAGAAGTACCCACCGCTTGATATCTACCCAGGGGTTCTGGTAGCTCAGAGCGCGCCCAATATCGGTCGGCTCCTCAAAAACCCCTTGCTCGTCCGGGATTACGATACCGCACCGTGCTCGTCTGTCGATCTCCGACTGTCTCTTAACTACTAGCGGGATGCTAGTGAGGAGAGACAGTGCGGGGAGAGTTTCGTTCAGCCAGGCTAAAGTGTGGTCATTACCGCACCACAGTTTAAGGGCACCCCCAGCATAAACCGGCTTGGCTTTGAAAGTCGGTCCTGGGGTGTCTGGCTTGGGGGACCGGGCCTCGAGGATGATCTGCTTCTGTATAGCAGTGAGCACCCGGTCCGATACGTCCTTGCTGAGGATTTCCGTACGTTCGCAAGTGATCGCGACATCTAGGGTAGCGCTAGCAGCTTGGGCGTAGCTTTGTTTGGCGGCCCGTTTGGATTGATCAAGACGCGGCCGCTTATGGTCCCCACGAGGTGTTAATGTCTCGTTGAGAGCTCGCTTGGCCGCGGCCTGATCCTTCCAGTCGGGCCGCTGTGTTGACGTTGTAGGTCTCTCTGAGACACTGGTTGGCCGTTGGCTTGGTGCGACTCGACTCGAGCCGGCCTCTGTTTGTGACCGCTTCCCAGTGCAGAAGTTGAGCTGGCCGCTAGTCGGTTTGGCCGAACTAGCGGCAGGGTCCTGCGGGGTTTGAGTCCCCTTACCTGTCCCCCTGCGAGCCTGACGAGCCTGACGGCGCTCCTTCCTGGTCGGCCGTCCGCTTTGTGCTGAGGCGGCTGATGGGCCGGAGGGGCCTGTGTAAGGGCAACGGGTTTGTTGGCTTCGTTTACCCTTGCCCTTGCCTCGTTTTCCCACAACCTGCCAGACGCGTGAGAACACATCGTCGGCGAGGCGGTGACATATAATCAAATACATATCCAAAGTCACCGACTTCCGAACTTATTTATTGGGGTTGGACAAAGCTAGTTTATTATTTTTTTATTTTTCGGTTTTTCGGCGGTTCAATTTTTTTATGAAAAAGTTTTTATTTTATAATTTTTTGTGGCTATAATCTACTAATTACTACATGCTTAATTTTTGATTTAATACACGACTCAGTATTAAAATCTGTGAGTAAACAATCAATAATCCCCTGTTTTCTTACCCTTAGGGTTGGAATTTTTCTTCGAAATTTATATGGGACCAACTTCGAGGTATACCCTTTCCAATAAAAAAAGAATTATCAAAATCGGACTACTCTGGAAAAAGTTATGCGTGGTCATACATAAAAAAAAAAAAAAAAAAAAAAAAAAATACGCGTCGAATTGAGTAACCTCCTCCGTTTTTTCGTCGGTTCGAAAATAGGTCTACACAGCCCCATTAAGTGGTTTTTCCTCCAAAAGACATGTGCGTTCTAATTCGTGCTAGGCCCAAGTTACTTTTTGTATTTTACAAAAACATTTTATTATAATTTACTGTATTGTTTTAGTGAATGTGTTTAACATTTACGAGACGTTATACAACGTTTATAATTAGCCCGGTAGTTTCAAGACCGTTTGACGTGCATAAGATTGGAGGTTAAAGTCCTGGGCACGAAATGTGCTTTTAGCATTTAAATAATTTTAAAGTACTTTTCTATTTGTTTTAGGTATTTTTTAAAAAATAATTTAAAAATCAATAAAATAAATACTTTCATAGTCATCTCATAATATTTATTATTGCCATTATTTAACAAAACTTTGATCCTATTACTACAAAGATTTGTATTTCACAATTTGATTTCATAATGTACAGATAACTTATAATACATATTTTGCCAAGTGACACAAACGGACGCCTAGACAAGTGACAATTTTTTAAAGCAAACAATTTATTAGGAAGCGCTAGAAATATTTTAGATTGACATAATTAAACTAACGAAATGTCACGTGATCTGTCATGCCGTCTTCGCATACAGACATTTTAAGTGAACTTATGCATCAAATGTAGTTATAACTTAGGGTAAGGATTAATTTTATAAAGAAAACGTAAGTAAGTTAAATTAATGGGTACCCTAAGTCTGACACGCCCTCGCCCACGCCCCAAGTCATTTGATGATTTCCAAACCAAAAAAAAAAAACCGTAGTTATCCTTCTACAATCTGTCATTTTGTCTTTTGTTTCAAACGATCTGTGTGTAGGTCCTTTTATAAGTAGACTATTACAGAAGAATATTTCTTCCCAAACGGTCAAAATCACACTGACAACAAACTTTCTACTCGACGGCCACAAAGTACATACCTATGATTATTTACAAAATCATGATTCGTTTAGAACGCATAACTGTGATAACTAATAGAAAAACATAGCTAGCTTCTCCTATTGTATATCATTTAGTTAATAGTCATGTCTTTTCTTCCGTCGACAAATCGGTGCTCGTGCTAAGCCTACTGGGAATCGAACCCGAGAGAGGACGTCATGCTCGCCAATAGCGCTTAAAACAAGTTTTTTTTATAATTCCAGCGTCCTGATATCAGGCATGGCAGTAAGCAACGAGCAGGCTCGCGCAGCTGCATCCGACGGACGTAACGTTGTTAGCTGCGCGTGCGCCGATATCGCGTCCTGGCTGTCAGCGGCTGCGCGGGAGTTGCACCACAGTCTCGTGCCACCTGTGGATCTAGTGCTGCATGCTTATAAACAAGATTTGAAAAGTAAGTTTGTCCATAAAGGATACCTAGCTTATAGGTAGTATAGCGACGTCATAAGGATTTTTAATGTGTGGAACCTAAACTTATAGGTATGTAGTAAATTTAAATCTTTATCGTCAGCCCATTCTAGAAGCGTAGTTCTAAATGTGCCTGCCTTCTCTGAATTTGAATGGCACAATCATAGTCTGGTGGTGTTAAAGAATAGCACCATCCCATCTCTTCCCGTGGGTGTCGTAGGAGGCGACTAAGGGACTTACTAGAGAATGGGCAGCAGCATTCTCTATGAATTTTACCACCATATTGCGATCGCCAACCGCCTGCTAAACGTGGCGAATATGGCAAATTACCCAAAAACGGGGGAGGCCTATGTCCAGCAGTGGACGTCTTTTGGCTGGAATGATGATGATGATACTGTGCCCCATATTGTGTCCCGATGATTTTAATGAGTTCTTGATATTTCCTTTTATCCTAGTAATAGTACCTACACCTTATTTGTATGAATATACCTACTAGCTTTTTCCAGCAGCTTTGCCCATGTGAAGGTCGGAAATCATTCTACGGGAACGTACTATGGGATTAAAAGTATTGGCCCAGGTTATAAACGATCTGTGTGCCAAATTTAATCCAAATCCGTTCAGTAGTTTTTGCCTCTTTCATGCAAAAACTACTGAACAGATTTGGATGTTTGTTAAAATATTCAGCCATGCCATCCATCTTCACAAACTTTCATATTTATAACATGATTAGGGTTTTAGTAGGATTTATCAAAGGCAATAAATACATAATAAGAAGGTATTGAAAACGTTTCAACAAATATGTCAGTCGATTGACTTTATTAGTAGAACTAGCTTTTGCCAGCGGCTTCACCCGCGCTCATCTGTCATCCCCTGTTTAACTCATTTAGGGGTTGAATTTCGAAAAATCCTTCCTTTTTTTTCTCTACTAAAAAAGGGAAACCTCTGTGCAAAATTTCAGCTTTCTAGGTCCAAGGGTTTGGGCTGGGCGTTGATGAGTCAGTCAGGACTTGTTTTTTTATTTATATATAAATATTTAAAGAATACGATAAGATAATTAAATAAATAATATTTTAATTTTGTGTTGGATCTACAGATGACATTGTATCGAGTATCTCTAGAATCTTTAAGAGCAAATAAACAAGTCAAAATCTGAATAGGTCAAATTTAAATTGTTTAATTAATATTTTTGACCTACTGTCGGTACAAGGACTCCAGTCGATGAATCACACACAATCAATGAAAAACGTGCAGTAGCTGAGAACACTTGTACAGACGCCAGCACATCTAGCTACTCCAAACTGTCAAATTTTCCAAACTGAACATGAACCTTATTTGTTTTGTTCTAAAGTTGAAAATCCATCAAAAAAATTTGACAGATTGGAGTAGCTTAATGTGCTGGCCGCTGTACATACTGACGGTATTGTAAATCAATAGATAAAGACGCCACAGTGACATAATATTAATTAATACTACTACTAGCTTCCGCCCGCGGCTTCGCCAGTGTGGTGTCGATAAAAAGTAGCTTATGTAAGGACATAGGCTTTCATAAAAATCGGTCCAGCCGTATCGGAGATTAGCCGGAACAAATAGACAGAATGACAACGAAACTTTACATGGGTTTTTTGGTATAACTACCGTATATACCCATACTGCAGTTAGAGAAAAGCTATTATTTTTTACATTACAAACAGACACTTTAATTTTATTTACTTGGGTAGAAAGATTGCAAAAATAACGGATAGTTCAACAATAGGACTTGTGCTGGATTTCGAGATATTATATAATTATACAGGGTGTTTGGCAGAACGTTGAACAAACGAAAATGGTGGATAGGTCATCTGCTACTTACCAAGCCCTAATTTATTTAAGCCTGGCCCCCTGGATATTTAAAAAAAAAATTTTTTTTTTTTTTTGCTTTAATTTTGGCAGATTATTACAAAATTATCGCTTCATTCAGATGTTAGCTAGAAAAAAGTTATGAGTCCTCAAACTTACAGAAAGATGTAAAAAAAAAACTTAAATCTTAATTTCAACTTGCATTAATAAAAAAATATCCAGGGGGCCAGGGCCAAATAAATTAGGGCTGAGTAAGTAGCAGATGACCCCACCTATCCACCATTTTCGTATGTTCAACGTTCTGCCAAACAGCCTGTAGTTATTAATTTTTTTATACCAAAAAGAAATAATGCCCAGGTTAAGAATATTTGCTCTGACAGGGAATGTAATTTTGGAGCGAAACCTAGCTAAAAGTTTTATGCAGCAGAAATGTAACATACACAAAAATAATAGCCATTTGTAGCTCATTGTCTTCCATTAATGACAGCTTACAAGTACCTAAAAGCTGCACCCCAAATTTTAGTTAGAATTGCGGTTTCAGCTTGTGTTTCTAGCTACGTCCCCAGAAGCTGAGAATATAATTGATTTGTATGAGCTAGCCACAAACATTCCGTTCGAACCCGGCCTTGTGGCAATTGTGGGATTGCTTAGATCCTGGCTGGCTTATGAATTGCAAGACGTGTTGAACCAACGGTATTGTAGTTATAGATATCTTTGTTTGTAGTATATGACTACAAGATAATTACTGGCCCTGATTTCAATAACATCGGACATTTTTCTTTGAACAGTATCCTCCATTTTTTATTGTGTTGTTTTTTAACTCATTATTTAAAACCAATTCCCTACAAGCAACAAAAGCCTATAAATCTTGTCATATTTGCTAATAAACGAATTACTTAAGTTTAAAATGATAGACGTTTCATTCGAGTAAATGTTCATTTTTCTAACATTCCACGTTCACACGACACCTACAAAATTACATAAAAATGAACGTTCATCTATTAATTTCACAATTTCATTACATTTTTCGATCATTCACAGCTCAAGGGAAAGAAGTCGTATGCCGAAATTCAACACCATGGTAATTGTTCCACGTTCACTAATGAATAAATTATACACATTTGATTCATTTTGTGTTCCAGAGGAGCTTGTGGCCAAGTAACAACTTCCGCACGAGCCCATTAGTCCGGTTAAGCTACGCTTGCCGCGGTGGGTCCGTGGATGGGTGACCTTCTTACACACCAAGATCCCTCCGTGCCTCGGAAAGCACGTTAAGCCGTTAGTCCCGGCTGTCTTTCGTGGATTTTTGACAGTCATTACAGCTCGTCAGAAGCACGAAAGTCTGACGACCAGTCTTACCAAAGGGAAACCGTATTAACTAGTAACTAGACAGTCACTCTGTGTATTCAGATGCATTAAAAGGTGCCGCATGAAAGACATTAAGGGGAATCTAGTCGCGGGCTGGAACTCACTGGTGGGCCTGGCTAAAAAGAACGCTGTCTCGCCGGACATCGAGTCCGACAGAGGTAGTATCAATGATGAGCGGTTAAACACTAGTCTACACGCACAACGTTATTGAGTGAGATGCAGGACCATTTATAGTAAAACAGGCGCGTAAAATATTTAGAAAAGCCTTTCGGTAGATCAGGTTTTATGTAAAACTCACCACATAAATCAATGACCAATAAAGTTTATTGAACTTGCCGATATTTGAGCCTTGTCGGAACCGACTTAGTTTTGAGATTTTACACTTCTTTTATTACTTAAATACGCCCAAAGTTAGGTTAAATTAGCAAGAAAAACTAATCATTGTTGGCTCCTAACTTTTTAATGGCTTCTTATTTTAGTATTCTGTTTCCGCAAAGATAATATTAATAATGATACAAAACCATTTCATGTTTAATTTTTGATGTACATTGTCAAACAGTGGAGTTTTTACGGAAAAAATATCGACTAGATTCACCTTAATAAGTAAAATTACGCGTCTCATATCATCTATAGCTTTTAATCCCGTGCTTGTGCATAGTAACAAAGGTAGGATATAAAATTAAAAGCAAAGGTAAAACCATGTAAGTTGCACTATAATATTAAAGTAGGAACCATGTTTAAACATTTTCTATCCACGTTAATTAAGTTTTCCGGAAAATCCGGTTTGCACATTATGGGAGGCTTCGTATTCTTTTTGTCTTACTAATAGAACGTTTTGTAATGATTACATCGCACTAACGACCTATCCATTATGAAGCGCTACAGCTATTTTTATTTAGTGTGAAAATAGAATGTAAATTTTTTAGTCCTGATGCTTTGATTGGACGTAAAATTGGAAAAGATCTTGTATAAAATCGTCAACTGTTTATTTTTCATGTGTAGGTACAGAACACGGTATTGTATTTTTTTTAATACCTATAGTACTGTTAACTTAACATCGAGCCTGTAGGCTAGGCTAGGCTGAGTTGGTACCGGGGATCGCGGAAATTTCACTAGTTCCCGTGATCCCCGGTGTAAGTGAGAGACGGAACACTGGGGTGGTTTTAGTCAGTAAGAGTCTGACGGACCCATCCGCCCTCCCCGGGGCGGAGGTCATCCATGAGGATTTCCCCCGTCATCAAAAAACAAGGCTGAGTTGGTACCTATACTACACCCACATTTCTCCAGTTCTTTATTTTTAAGTCCCATGTAATAGGGATAGCCTATTGCCATCAACCGGGTCCAAATCCAGATTACATGCTGCTACTAAAGAGTATTCTATTCTACTCTTTAAGAAATTCGCGATGGAAAAGAACAGTAACACTTTGTCTGACCTTGGAGTCGAAACCAGGATCTCATGCTCTTCAGTACCGCTTAAATATCCTAAAAATATGTGGTAAAGTATTGCTAAATATTTTTACAAAATAATAGACATTTCTTTTTCCTTTTGAAGTAACTTAACCACGAGCATTGCTAAATCTCCAATATGATTCCTTCAAATCCCATAACATTGGTTGAAAATGCAGTCTAGGATTTCACCAACATAAAGAACATTATTTTTAGTATTTTCGAAACCTGAAAATAGTTTGTTCAGAATAAGTAACTGAATCGAGTCCCGCTAGCTTCCGAACGCAAACATTTTCACACTTTTTGTTTTATTGTTTTTAATCTGTGAGTTGATTTCTATCATTGTTGTTTTTATCGTTTTTTAATTACTGGTGTTATGCCCTTTTCCTTCACAGTTACTAAATAACTATTAATGTTTACATACCGTGTGGTGGGACCCTGGTGATCTGCGATATAGGTATTCCTAGTGCAGACACCAGTCTCTCACAAACTAGTGTCACTTAGTTTTTAAGATTTTATACCCTTGTTTGTGAAGAGAAAATAAAGTTATTTTAGTTTGAATTCCAATAATTTTTACTAGTGTTTTTTTCCCTAAAAAGTTTTTCAATTATGACGGAAAATATAATCACCAGTTAATTACAATACAATCGCCGTACGAATAGAGCAGGAGGGCGTGTCAGACTTTTACTGACTAAAACCCACCCGTGTTCCCGTATCTCTTTCGAACAAACCCGCACCCCTGGCAGGCATCGGCCCTTGCGGACCCCACCGGTGGTTGCTGACATCTTTGACGGCGCGCGTGTGGATCACAACGCGCCGTCCCGTCTACCACTTTTCGGCCGCAGGGGATAGGGAGAGCGGCTGACGCTATACCGACACTCTTCTTCCCCTGCGGCCCCACCGCGTCCGCCATCAAACGGTGGCGGCCCCGTCCCCCCGTCCAGGCCACGGAAGGGAAGAGCGCTGCTCAGAAGCACCGGCACTCCTCCTCTACCGCAGCCCGTAACCCTCAGCCGCGATGCCTCCCATTCGACATCGCGGCCCACCTCAGTTGCGGTGCACCTCACCGCAACCTACTTTTTGGCCGCTACGTCGTCGGCTTTGAGGCAAAAGCCCTGACGAGCGGCCCCACCTTTGGGTTCCTCTTGGCTTCACCGTGGCCGGAATCCACGGTTACTGAGCCCCCCGCAACGACAATGCGGGAACCCACTCGGGGGGGATCGCCGTACGGTTAGGTACCTACTGCCTAATTATTATCAATGAGCACAATACGACGCTGGACGCGAGGGAGCGCGGGGGTACGCGTGGTGACCATGTTTATGTAGACAACTAGGTAACATAACAAGCTTATTACATTGGGATTTTTCATGATACAGTTTTGAAAGGAGAATGGTCATCAAGTATGGAAAAAAAACCCAGAGCGAACAGATACAGGATGTAGCTCAGAATTTTAGTAATATTTAGTGATATCGTTCTGTAAATATTTCACTATTAGATTCGATGGCTAAATGTGTGATATTGTGCTATTTGTTTTTCATCAGGGGTGATTTTTTTTTTCTTTAAGATTTCTTTGCTGTGGGTGTATCCGACGTTATACATACATATACTCACGCCCATAATCCCAAGGGAGTAGGCAGAGACTGCAGATTGTCAATCAACTATCTATAGTCCACTTTCTACTGCTTTTTTTTTTGTGAGATTAAGCGTTATAAGTGATGAACTCTGTCGCCACCGTTTCAGTGTTAAGTCTTATACATACACATGCAGACATATAATATAAGTCTCTTAGTCGACTTTTACGACACAAAAAATCACACGGCTTACATAAATAAATACATTTACACACGATATAAATACACTATTCAATAGTGTTAATACACTTCCATAGCCATTAGGTCAGGGATTAAAGTAACAATACTGGAAGACAACGTACCTACTTATTGAATGAAAAAAAAAAATCGGTTGTCTGTAAAGTCGGTTTACTGACGATAGTTGAACGTGACAACGTCATAAGATAATACTATTGTTTATTATTGTATTATTGTATAGCAGCTGTCCACGCGGACGCATCGCTTACTCAAGTAGGAGAGAGACAGATGTCGAACGCTGCCGAACGCGGAGGCCGATTGTGCCTCTTTCTCGGTCGTTCCGCGCTCTCGCTTGCACTTCAAGCCTTAAATGGAACGCCTCAGAGCGAGGTAACGCCGCATGAGTCATGTTTTTTCGTGCGTGCAGCCGGCTCCATCGAATTATAAGACGTTGTCACGTCAAAAATGCAAATATACTTACTAAATACACCTACGTACTAAGTATTTTAAAAATAAACATAAAGCAACGTTGATTTAATTATTTACTTTATATGAAGACTTGACTTTTAAACGTACGGACCGCCTCGTAGGTCCATTGGACATTTGAACAATGCGCAGGGATTAACTCGCCACCGCTATCGATTCCAAGAAGTTTAAGAAGCTTTGTGTAAAACAAATAATCTTCTATCCCTCTCACATAAGTATGAGCGAGATAGATAATATTTGCTTATCCCAGCGTAACCGAAACAAAAGATACAGGCAAGTACAACCAACACACCAATCCTGGTGTTAGCGAAAATATCGTTCAACTGAAAAGTGTTTTATAATGCCCACGCGCAGTCCTTCAATAGCCCTTGTTGTGATCTGTGCGTTCTTTGCTGTGTTAATATTACGACTACTTGGACACTGATTTTTGGACTTCGAATTTTGCTTAAAGATTGGTAACTGGTTAAAATGGATAATACATGTGTTACATGCAACCGTGCACTGAGACGGATTCGGAGACATGTTCTCACATATGTTTTCTTCGAAACCCGGCGAGACTTCGTAGAAGTTATTTTTCGTGACTTGGAACCGCTACAAGAGGTATGTACTACTCTTTTATTTACCTAGTAGGTCAACCATAATTACTATTCTTGCCATGATCCGAAATCATCTTACAGTGCTAAGAGTCATTTCATCTTCTTCTTCTTAATATTATAAAGAGGAAACATTTGATTATTTGTTTGTTTGCATTGAGTAGGCTCCGAAACTACTGAATCGAGTTGAAAACTTCTTTCATTGTTGGGAAGCTACACTATCCTCGGGTGACATAGGCCATATTTTACAAAATATAGCACAATACAGGAGAAATTCCTAGTGTGGGGCAACGTTTAAAAAAAATCATGATGATGATTGCAATAGCAATATACATCGTCTTATTAGACGAAGTCAGTTTTCAATTTGGAATCATTATTATTCTATATTTAATGCAATCCATCACCTCCTTATTAAAAATAACACAAGTGAGGCGAGCTATGGTTAGTAACCGACTGTATAGTCTGACATCGCGACGTTGACTGTCTTGAACTTAGTAGTTAGTAGACGTGTGCCGTCATAGGTGCTTAAGCTCATGTGTTACATATCGCTACAATTACAATGCTTCTAGGTACTTTCTTACCTTTAATTCTAAGATTTCTAACTACTTAGTGTATAAATCGTGCTATAGTAAATGTATGATATATGTATTACTATTTTGAATACTTCTTACAGATTGCTTTTGACGGATCAAGGTCAATTTGTCACGCTTGTTGGTGTAGGATCGACCGCACATTACAACGTGAACCAACGCCTCCACCAGCCCCTCGAGTTCCTTTCGCGATCCCAGGCCTGACACGGGCAGCTAATACGTCAAGGCGTTGTATAATAGACCATTGTGATAACCTACAACTCCACCGAGTACCAAACTCCATCAAGGTATTTCTTCTGAGCTATTATCAATTTTACATACCTCAACTTGCCCGGATTTGTCAAAATCATTTAAGGAACACATCTTTGGAAGATATTCCTCGCTACGTACCACAAAGACAATCCGCCTTCAATCCTGAAAATGTTCAGGAAATAATTGATTTGTATACGATGGCGCTAGAACGACGGAACAATTTGGATTTCGACAATATTTTTGAAATATCTACAGAAGACTTGCACTTCTGGACTGGTTTGAACCATAACCAGTTTAACGATCTTATCGAACAAGTACCAACCTTAAGTCGTAGATCGGTGTCTCCACGAGAAGATCTGGGCATTTATCTATGTAAAATAAGAACTGGGGAGCCTAACGTACGAATTGGTACTATTTTTAACAAGTCTAGGCGAACTATCGATCGAAAAATCGACTTAACGAGAAATTGTCTTTTGCATGATTTTGTTCCCCGGCATTTGGGACTTGATCATATTACTCGGACTGAAGTGATAAACAGAAATAGGATTTTGCCTAACTACATCTTTGGCAGTGAAGAATCGCCTAAGGCTATTTTAATATTAGATGGCACCTATATTTTTATCCAAAAGAGTAGCAACTTCCTCTTCCAAAGGAGGAGTTATAGTACTCATAAGTACCAAAACCTAATCAAACCATTTATGATGGTTTGTGCAGACGGGTATATTTTGGATGTGACTGGTCCTTATGAAGCAGCAACCTCCGACGCCACAATTATTCAGCAGATTTTAGGAAATCACACAGGTCCAATGGAAGAATCGGTAATCAATTACTTTCTTGAAGAAGGAGATATTTTTATATTAGACCGAGGATTCCGCGACTCAATCCCTATTTTGGAAACTTATGGGTATGTAGCCCACATGCCTCCGACGAAGAGACGCGGTGAAATTCAACTGTCCACTGAAGATGCTAATAAATCTAGACTTGTGACTGTATGTAGATGGGTGGTGGAAGCTATAAACGGTCGGTTTAAACGCGATTTTAAAATCTTTCGGCATAAAGTATTTAACCGCTCGTTACCGACCACTATCAAAGATTACAAGATCGCCGCCGCTCTCATAAATGGTTTTCAAGAGCCTTATGAAGACAGCGCCTACACCAATGAGTTCATTGAAATAATAACAAGAAACAGAAACAAACCCAATCTTCTTGCGAATTACGTACTTATAAATAATTTAAATAGACAGAGGGTAGCGTTTGTGTTGATGCAAGGGAACGACCCAAACTTGACGGATTTCCCTCGGCTAACTCACGAGGATTTGATTTTGTTCGCCATAGGAACATACCACGTAAAAATCGCTCGCTCTTATTGCAGCGAGCATATTAAAAGAACAGGCGTATATGAAATGGAAGTCTTCAGACATCCGGAGCGGATTGAACTGGAAGAATATAATGAAACTAACTCACTAGTACTAATCAGATGTAAAATACAATCAAGGCACGTTAGGAGCAGGACGTACTACACGTATATTTTATATAAAAGAGAAGATGGCAGACAAGCTATACTAGAATATTACTGCTCCTGCATCCATGGAAAGAGGACTTTGGGAAGTTGCTCCCATGTAATAAGCGTTGTATATTATTTGGGATGGGCAAGACACGAACCCACATTTTTACACCCTGCTCTGTTTTTAGATAATGTCACATTAGATCTAGATGAAATGTAAACTTTTATATAAATACATTTTTCTGTTATTTAAAATCGTGTTTTTATTATGCAACCTATTAACCAACCAATTTAAAAAAAATCGTTTCTGGGAAAGTTGTTTGTTATGATGAGTACAATAAAATATAAAAGAGACTAATATGAGACTTAACATTAAAACGGCGGCGACAGAATTCCACTCAAAACGCTGAGTCTCGCAAAAAACGGGGAAAAATGGCTGGAATGGAAAGTTGATTTTGACAATCTGCAGTATCTGCCTACTCTTTTGGGATTAAGGGTGCGGTGTAAGTATGTATGTCGTCGAAAATGCCCAAAACGAAGAAATCTTGAAGAAAAAAAATCACCCCTGATGAAAAACAAATAGCACAATATCACACATTTAGCCATCGAATCTAATAGTGAAATATTCACAGAATGATATCACTAAATATTACTAAAATTCTGAGCTACATCCTGTGTCTGTTCGCTCTGGGTTTTTTTTGACCATTCTCCTTTTGTACATAGATTCTATACATAAAATAATAGACATGTGTTTCGGGTTTCGAATATACTAAAACTAGGGTTGTATACGGCAAAATCTTTGACTGCATCTTCATCCAACGTTATGTGTTTTTCAGAACATAACTACTGTTTTCAGCTCTGCTTTTTCCCATTTTGCATTGAACATCCTACTAATATTTTAAATGTGAAAGTTTATGAGAATATAAGGATGGATGGATGATTTCTTTACTCTTTCACGCAAAAATTACTGAACGGATTTAGATAAAATTTGGCACACAGATAGTTCATAACCTGCATTAGCACATAGGGTACATACTTTTCATACAATCCCGCGAGATAATTTTCGACTTCCACGTGGGCGAAGCCACTGGCAAAAGCTAGTTTTATATAATTGAATCTTCAGTACTAAGTTAAATATTCCTGCGTCTATTCCGACCTGAATTTTGTTTGTTAAATACCCACCTATTTTACCAAATCTAGACAAACTCATAAATTGGAAATCCTCCCAATCCAGATCCGAACGTAAACGATAATTAATGGCTATATAATACACTAGATGATTAATAGCTTCTTTGTTCACCCGCAGACGTTGAGACGTTGTTAGGAGAACCCATTCAACAGGCGATATCTTCAGAGAGCGGGATCGATCTAGTCTTCGATTCTTTGGCGGATATTATTTCAGGTAACTATAATTTTGTTAATTATTCATTGGAGTTATTTTTAGGATGTCTTTTTAACCGACTTCAAAAAAAGAGAAGGTTTTTAATTCAGCTGTTTTTTTTTTCTTATTTCCACTCACTGTTATTTAATTAACAAGTTTAGGTATACGAATTTGTGTATGATAGGTACTGTTATACTACGTGCTGCTATGTTACTGTGTTTATATTGTTTACTTTTTAGTTGTGACTAAAAAGTGAACAATATAAAGTTTATTTAAAAAAAAAACATGTTTTAAATTTTTACTGTAGTAAATTGCATGTAGGCAAAAATTGCTTTCGTAGGCATTTTTTTCTTTGGTTGTCGGTTTTTATCGGGTATTATTGAATGGACAACTGAATCACAAGATTATAAAAATTGAGGCGGAGATTTCTTGAAAACACTCAAAATGGTGTTTTTTAAACCAGTGTGTCTCTTAAACCGTAAATACTTTTGAAAGCAAAAAAAATACATGATACTTTCAAGTCTTTTTTGCATACAGTGATGGAACTCAAAACATAATTAAACATACTTTAATGCATCAAAAAATCATCAAAGTCACCTCTTAATTATCTTTAAAACCAGTTTATCCCGTCAATGACAATTATTATTAAAATTAAAAATAAACCATAAAATTCCAAATGATAAAATGCATATCAAATAGTTATTATTTAATTTTATACGATTTTATTTTCATTTTTATGACAATGCTTGCTCATTTCATAATCGAATTTATTAAGAACTATTATCGCTCATAAAGACAATACGACGAGTACATTCAAAATTACCAGGGCCTTAAGAAATTCAGCCAGCTGTACCCGCTGGTATGGTAAATACAGCATTAAATTGCATTAAAATTAATATGGTAAATGAAAAGAAAACACAAGATGAAATTACAGAATGCCATCCAAATTAATCTGCGTTGTTAATAATCTTGTCTACTTGAGTTCAAGTTTTAATTAAGTACAGTCCAGACTGAAATATGACCTAAAATAGCGAGAGAGACGAATAGAAATAAATATGCATTAGAATCAGTCTTCTAGAATTAATTCTGTAAAGGAAATTCTAAAATATTTCATCCAATAAGTAATTACAAGTTGGAAAGAATTCAACTTGGAAATTATTTAAATTAGTTCGCATTAAAATAAACCGACATGCATTAAAGATTTCTGAAGTTAGTATTGGAAAAATCCTAGTACCTAATCTTTTCCTAAATAAATCTTTATCGCCGTAAATTAAAGTTTGGTGAAGCTAATTCTAAGATCATAAACAATCTACTTACTACACATAGAAGTAATATGAATTGAGAACCCATTAGCATTTTGAAGAAAAAGATCGTGAGGAAACCGGCATGTCTAGAACCATCAATTCGAAAAAATGTGATCTCCGCACTGGTCCGGGGTGGTGGACTACGCCCCATATCCTCTTTTACCGAGGAGCCCTGTATCCCAGCAATGGGAACATTATAAGCTGATATGTTTATGCTATGTTTTGCATTAAGATCTTACATGTTAGACCTATGTCCAATAGCGGATGAACGTTGAGATCTTTTGCCGGAAAGGACCACGATAAGAATGTATTAAATAAATGAGATAAGTTGAAACTTATTATATATTTCCAGAAAGTGAAGACCTATCAACAAAGATATCGTCCCTAAGAGACGTGAGCATCAAAGCAGGTTCTCTGGCTTCTGCAGCATCAGACAGAATCAGGGACTTGGCTCGGCAGCTAGAAAATCTCAAGAAACATTGCACTTTAAAAGATTCCCCTCTCTGTGACACTATCAATACTCATTCACTGGAGTTGAAAATGAAGTTCGATTTGGTAAGCGTATTAACAAAATCATCAGGAAAACACACAAAAATGCGCTTGAACGTAGAGTGTTGGTCTGCCAGGGGTGCGGGTTTGTTCGAAAGAGATACCGCAGCCCCTGGCATACAATCTACTGCCCACACGGGTGAGTTTTAGTCAGTAAAAGTCTGACACGCCCTCCTGCTCCACCCAGAGCGGGAGAAGTTATTTGATGATTTCCCAACCAAAAAAAAAAAAACACCTAGAGTGTTGGACACCAGCTCGTCTTACTACTACTAATTACTACAACAACAAAACTATAAAATATGGGAATGGTGGTATTGATTATGCCATTAATGTTGTATTCGTCAGCTGCTTTAGCAGCAGGCTTGGCACGAGAACCGTAGACAAGCGTTTTGTCGTCGAAAGAGTAGACAAAAATGACGTTTCCGTATAGTTGACAGTTTTTCACCGATAAATGTAAACAAGCAACAACAATTCGGAGAAATGGCATTTATTCCCGCAGAGAAAGCGGATTATAGCTCACTCCCTCTCATAGAGAAGTAGCCTGTGTCCCAGCAGTGGGAACACTATACCTTGGCTGATAAATGATGAAATTGGTATACCACGGCAAATTATTGACGTAGGATGTAAATTTTCTTGACTGTACACGAAACCACTTAGTACCTACTGAAATGTCATCAAATAATAAAATGACTATCATCTCGAGTTTATTTACCTGAAAATTCTACTTCTATCATAAATATTGGTTCACTATTAGGTACGTCTGTGTACAGTCCCACTATAGTTTTCATTTATATGTATCAAAACTTACCGTTGCAGATTCTACACGAGCAGCAATTGTTGGAACTCCGTACTCTAGGGGTGGAGAACCTAACACGCGCGATATCAACGGCCCGGCAAGAGTTCAGAACTTTACCGTCAGCCATACTGGCGCAGACCACGCAAGTTAGAGACGGTAGGATAGGACCAATTTATTTTAAAAGGACCAAATTTTTTGTAACATTTTTAAGATTGTAATCGGGCCAAGATACAACCGCCCTAAGTTAGTTGCAGCGCAAAATATGTCAGACGTTTTTTTTTTTCAATTCTGCGAAAATATTGCAATTCTTATTGATGTATGCAAAAATTTACGATTCACAAAAAAACTTCGCTTGTTAAGTGCAGAATATTGCTAGAAATAACACTACTATTTTACCTGAAGCTTATATAACAATTAGAAGTTATTAACACCATCAAAACGTGACTTATAAATACCAATTCTTATAATTTTTCTCTTATATTTCCTCAGCTATACTCCAAGATGTAGAAAATCGTCGCAAAGCGGTTCACAGTTCCGCTAAAATCCTTAGCGACATAGTGCGCCATCTGACGTCAAGTTTGCATACTATTGCAAGACAACTGGAATCTAGTCTCGAGAGAGTGCAAAGATATGAGTTCGCGAGGTGGACACTTATGCTAGGTAAAGTTTGTCTTGGAACTTAGTGAATGGAATGGTTTTGGTCTCTCGGAATCAGTACACTTGTAGAACATGTGCTAAAGTTATAGCTATAACAAGATACATTCGTTGATTGGCTTCTTCTAACAATCGGCTATTTCTAAAGCATCAATATTGTGATTATTGATATTTTTGGGGTCCGTGTCTTAGGAGGAAAAGTTAAGGCTCGATTCCAACCATCAGATAACTTTTATCCGAAGAGTCAAAATTACGGTTTGGCATATTTTCTACGCTGAAGCTATCAAACTGCAATATTTTTCCTAACTAGTAGTTATATTCAGAAAATTGTAAGATCAGTTCTTACGATATTGGTTGCTTTTTTAATTCCTCGTATAGCAGTTTTAAATTCAGATAACTTTTATTTAAATTATTAATACTGCGGTTTAACATAAATTTGCTCTACAATATCTGTCAAATCGTAATCATGAAAGTTATTTGATGATTATAAAATCGGCCTCCATTGATTTGGCTGAAAATATCGAAGTGTAGGTTCAATCTATTGAACAATATTCTGCCAAAAACATTATTTTGAATTGGATTGAGCTTTGCGCACATAGTGGGATAGCATGACGGCATCGAAAATAAAAAGCTGAACAATAAAAAAAAAAACAAATAGACGAATCCGTAAAGGAATGTTAAGCCAAACAATATGCAGCGTTTTTATATGGAAAGTTTTTATTTTGCAAGCTTATTTTTCGCTGAAATTCCAATAACACCTTTTGTCGACTTCCCCTACAGTAAGTAATATGTGTTTCGTCCTGCAGAATTAATGTTTTTCACCAGTTTTTGATAATAATTAATAAACTAACACAATTTCAGCATGCATTGTAACTTTTGGCTTTGTTATGGTGCTTATAATCTTGGGTATGCTTTGCGGTTGTGGTCACGCCAAGAATCATGCAAGAAGGACATTGAAAGTGTAAGTAAACTTTTTACTGCCTTTGAGGTTTGTGATCTGAAATGCGACGAATGATCGTCGCGATCTTTGGTTACATTCCAAAGTCGGGCAAAGTATTAGTTACTGGATTTTTCCATCCAAAATTTTGGTACTAGAAGTCCGGTTTCTTGATTTTTACCCCTTTACTGGACTGTAAGCTCGCTTTCTATAGCAAAATATGATTGGACAACTGCCTACCCATACACTACAGTCGTGAAGTTATGTAAGGATTATTTTCCAGCTCAGCAGTCTGGTTATGCCTCGTATCTCTCATACTCTGGGGCATAGTATCAGCAGTGTTCCTCATAGCTGGCCATGCAGAAGTAAGTTAAAAAAAACCAAACACGCTCATATTCCATATAAGTAAATTACACGCTTAAACAATCAAAGGCGAAACAACGGTTTTAAAAACGCCTTTGTTCCCCCGCTTGTAGAAATCGCTTTGGTGTGTATTACTAAGCTTTTCTTTGAAGGCGTTTGAAACACAGCAACTGAGCAAGTTCTTCAGAACATGCGTCTACTGATACTAACTTTGAGTTGTTAGTTCATCAACAGTGTTATTTGTAGCGTATGCTGTTATAACTTAAGTTTCATGTTGTGTAAGTTACTGCATATTATTATTTATGGCTGTTCGCATAGCAATATAATTTCTAGATAAACCTCTTTTTTAGTTTGTACCTACTAATTAGATTGCTATGTCGTTGTAAGTTGGAAATAGTAAAACAAAAGTGCTTGAAATATTCATGACAATTTTTTTTTTTATGAAACTTAAACACGAGGTAATTTTGAACGTTAGCTTTGTAAAGCGTTTTGTTAGTTAAAAGTTAAAGAAAACTATGAGTCAAAGAAAGTAAGCGCAAAATTGTAGGTTTGCTTTTCGATTATGAGGTAAACAATTATGCATCGACTCATTAGGTACTCGTATAACTACCTAGATACCTAGTTTAAATGCTGCGAAGCCAAAATAATACTTTACTAAATAGAATACCTACATTATTTCAGGTATACGTATGCCATGCCCTATGGGACTCTCAGTACGAAACACTAAAAGATTTACTAGACAGACCGTCTCCTCTCCTGGTGAACAATGAAGGAATCTTCGATGCAATGTTCAGAGAACTTGAGAATGTTACTATTGATGTTTCAGTCAAGGATGTGCTAAGGTAGATATTAGGTCTTTACCTATGAAATTGCCGTTCTGCAGTACTGGCCATTTCAAATCAAAATAATTTTTGTTTGGCTAAGAATTCTAATTTAAAATTAATTTTATTTTAAAAACATGGATTTTTTTTTCTAAAAGTAGTCATTTCTTTATTGATTAGTGTTACATTTTCATCGCATTTCAATCTTTTTCGTCATCATGGATACGTTAAAAATTCGAGTAATTATGGAATATGAGTACCGTCGTGGCAGCAACGCGGCACAAGCGGCACGCAACATCAACGACGTTTACGGAGCTAACACTACAAACCAACGCACCACCTGTTATTGGTTTGCTCGCTTCCGTTCTGGAAATTTCGACCTGAAAAATGAACCTCGCGGTCGTCCGAAGACTTTGGTCGACAATGACGAATTAAAGGCGATTGTGGAAGCTGATGATACACAATCTACGGCTGAATTAGCAGCAGCTTTCGACGTTAGCGTCAAAACAATATTGGTCCATTTGCGTCAAATTGGCAAGGTAAAAAAGCTTGACAAATGGGTGCCCCACGAACTCAATGATCGCCAGCGCGAAGTACGCGTCGAGACGTGCCTTGCACTGCTCAACAGACACACAAATGAAGGAATTTTGAACCGCATTGTTACCTGCGATGAAAAATGGATTCTGTTTGATAACCGTAAGCGCTCAGCAAGTTGGTTGGATCCTGGTTCAGCACCTAAACAATGCCCTAAACGAAAACTTACCCCTAGAAAAGTGATGGTCACTGTTTGGTGGTCTAGCGCCGGTGTGATTCATCACAGCTTCTTACCAAACGGGGTGAGCATTACTGCAGATGTGTACTGTGAAGAACTGAACACAATGATGGAGAAGCTGGCGCATCTCCAACCAGCATTGGTCAATCGCTCGTCTCCGCTGCTCCTGCACGACAACGCGCGACCTCATACTGCACAGCAGACGGTCTCCAAGTTGCAAGAACTGGGGTTGGAAGCTCTCCGTCATCCGCCCTACTCACCAGACCTTGCGCCTACAGACTACTACTTTTTCCAGAATTTGGATAACTTCTTGGCGGGAAAAAAATTTAATACCCGAGAGGCAGTACAAAATGCCTTTGAAGAATTTGTTGCCTCCCGTCCAGCTGATTTCTTTAAGAAGGGCATCAATAAACTGCCACTGCGATGGCAAAGATGCATTGATTGCATGGGTGATTACTTCGATTAATACAAATAAAAAATTCATGAAAAAAATTCGTTTAAATTTTTTCATGCAAAACGGCAATTTCATAGGTAAAGACCTATTATTTTTTGATTATTGTAGATTTTTGCTATCAAATTATCTAATAAGTTCTTGACGATGAATGAAAAAAATTAAGAGTAAGAAATTAGTGCATAGGGTGTCAGAATAATACAGAGGCTCCCGTAGAGGCTCACGTGACGTGTAAGCGCGACGCAACAGCGGGTCGCGTCATTAATAGAATCCTACTAATATTATAAATGTGAAAGTTTGTATGTTTAGATGTTTGGACGTTTGTTACTCAAACACGCGAAAATGGCTGAACGGATTTGGATGAAATTTGGCACACAGATTATTTTTTACCGGGAATAACACATAGGATACTTTTTATCCCAATAGTAGGTACGTTCCCGTGGGATACGCGGATGAAGCCACTGGCGAAAGCTAATAATTTATATGACAAATTCATGGAAATTGATGCACAAGAGTCATGTCAGGCCGGTCCACCTTAATATTATTCTGGAAAACGTGAAAATAACCTTATAGAGGCTACAGATGAACCTAACTTCACTCGTTTCACTTGTAAACATGTGGAAACACTTTACACCACTTGGGACATACTTTACACACATAGTTTCAATCAGAAGTAACAAATGTAAACTCAGACTTACCCCACATGGAAAATAATCACATAGTCTATTACAGAGATTGTGAAAAAGACAGACCTGCGTACGTCGTCTTTCAACTGGACAAAATATTAGATGTCAATAAGGAGACCTCTTATTTTGAGTGGGAGGAACTGCAGACTGACTTTGAAAGAATAGCCTCTTCCATAGATGTTGGACTCCTAAAGACAATCTCAGTTAACTTCAGCCGTCTGTTGCACGAAATGCTTACTGTTTCCAATGTGAATATTGCTAAATATAGGTAAGATCTTTGTAATACAGGGTAAGTTTTTATCCAGAGCGCAAATTGTAACCATGAATTCAGCATATCGTTCTAGAACCCCTAGCGCAGAAATTTTTCGCCAGTTATACAAAAAAAATCAGCTGTTTCATAGAACAGTGCAATTACCTACGCGGTCAAAATGTATGGGACACCTGATTTTTTTTTTGTATATCCGGCAAAAAAAATCTGCGCTAGGGGGTCTAGAAAGATATGCTTAATTCACGGTTACAATTTGCGCACTGGATAAAAACTTTTCCTGTATAAGTACTATATTTTCTTGTATAGTAAGGCTATGGACATAAGGACCACAAAATGCCAAAATAGAGATGAGAGCTTAAAAAGATCCTTTTCATAAAGGTCATGCACAGTGACCGCTGGGCAACAAAGATGGCCGGCGCCACCGAGGCCGGTCCAAGTAGAGGTGGGGAGCGACCTTGACGCATATTGCAAGGGTTGGATTGAGGTGGCTCTGAAAAAGGATGCCTGGAAGCATTTGGGGAAGGCCTTTGGTCAGCATTGGGACAGTGTAGGCTAATTTTAAAAAAAGTCATACAGCTTTCCGTTTCAGAATGGATTACAACGTACCTGTAGTTGGAAAGGACCTACCATCTCTGGTGGATCAACTTGAAAATATAGCAGCTCAAGTTACAGATTTGACCACTGCGGGAAGACTGGAAACTTTAGGTATGGATGTTTACAACGTTTTCATTAATCAATTCAGTATTCAATATATTTCCATACTTGTGGGCTTGTGGTTAAATAATAACAGCCACATGGGCCGATCGATCAGGTTAAGCTACACTTGCCGCGGTTGAACAGTGGATGGGTGGTCATCTTTACATACCAAGACCGTGCCTGAGAAAGCACGTTAAGCCGTTGATCCCGGCTGTCATCCGTAGTCGTTACGGGTCGTCAGAAGCCCGAAAGTCTGAACCAGTCTTAACAAGGGGTTTTGAATTACCCACTAGCTGCGTTGTGGAGGTCAGATAGGCAGTCCCTCCATGTAAAATACTGGTATTCAGCTGTATCTGGATAGACTCGAAACTGACCCCAACATAGTTGGGTAAAAGTTAAGCAGATGATGTCATAATGCTAACCTTCCAAGGGGCATTAATGTACAGAGGCCAGCACATCAAGCCACCCCAATCTGTTAAATATCTTTGATAGATTTTCAACTTTATTCCATAAGAATAGGGTTCATGTTCAATTGGGAAAATTTGACAGTTAGGGATAGCTTGATGTGCTGGCGACTGTACCTAATTAATAAAGTTTGGAAGCATTGCCTTACCTTTCGTCAAGAGCATGACAACGGGTAATAACATTGGAAGTGGCAGAGGTGTGACGTAGACATGACATGAACAAGACTTCACCACCCCATCTTATTTGTCAACATTGTCCTAGTATACACCTGAATGATATGCTAAAATACAGTTACTTATTAGTTTTTATCCAGTGCGCAAACTGTAACCATGAAATCAGCATGTCGTTCTAGGCCCCCAAGCGCAGAAATTTTTCGTGGGTTATACAAAAAAACAGGTGTTTCATAGAAAAGTGCAATACTTACGCGGTCAAAATGTATGGAAAAATTGTTTTTTTTTTTTGTATAACCGACGAAAATAAAACCCACCCGTGTTCCCTCAGTAGCTCAGATGCCAGGGGCTGTGGTATCTCTTTCGAACAAACCCGCACCCTTGACAGGCATCGGGCCTTGCGGGCCCCATCATTTTTTGTGCTGACATCTCTTGAGGCGCGCGTGGAACACAACGCGCCGTCGACTTGGGCTTGGTCCTTGCTACCCATTACTCGCCGTCCGTAAGCCAATGCCTACGGTGGCCGGAAATCGGCCTGGGGTTCCCGACGCCGAGGGCGCATAGACTGCCTCCCTCACGTGCGCCGCCTCCCTTTTCGCGAGCATCACTGCTTCGCTGAAGGAGGTGACGGCTACCCATGCCCTCTCGCTCCGTACCATGGCCTGGACCAGGGCCGAACGCGAGAGATCGCCGTCGCCGATCGCCTCCATGAGGACACGGCGGTGCTCCACCCAAGCTGGGCAGACCGCCACCGTGTCCTCAGGGCGATCTTCGCAGTGGAAACACCGGGGCGTTTCCTCCCGCCCTATCCGAAACAGGAACCTCCCGAAACAACCGTGTCCGGTGAGGACCTGCGTTTTTTTTTTTTTTTTTTGGTTGGGAAATCATCAAACAACTTCTCCCGCTCTGGGTGGAGCAGGAGGGCGTGTCAGACTTTTACTGACTAAAACCCACCCGTGTTCCTTCAGTAGCCCTTAAGCCAGGGGCTGTGGTGTCTCTTTCGAACAAACCCGCACCCCTGACAGGCATCCGCCCTTGCGGGCCCCATCAATTTTTGTGCTGACATCTCTTTGAGGCGCGCGTGGAACACAACGCGCCGTCGACTTGGGCTTGGTCCTTACCGGACAGCGAGCTACCCATTACTCGCCGTCCGCAAGCCCATGCCTACGGTGGCCGGAAATCGGCCTGGGATTCCCGACGCCCAGGGCGTCTCCGTATCCTGCGGCGGCTAGGGTCGCGAGGGCGCATATGCTGCCTCTCCCTCACGTGCGCCGCCTCCCTCTTCGCGAGCATCACTGCTTCGCTGAAGGAGGTGACGGCTCCCCATGGAGCCGCTCTCTCGCTCCGTATCATGGCCTGCACCAGGGCCGGACGCGAGAGATCGCCGCCGCCGATCGCCTCCACGAGGACACGGCGGTGCTCCGCCCAAGCAGGGCAGACCGCCACCGTGTGCTCCACCGTGTCCTCAGGGCGATCTTGGCGGTGGAAACACCCGGGCGTTTCCTCCCGCCCTATCCGAAACAGGAACCTCCCGAAACAACCGTGTCCGGTGAGGACCTGCGTCAGGCGGAAGGTGAGGACGCCATGCCGTCTCTCAAACCACTCCTCAAAGAGGGGACTTACCGCCGCAATCGTGGCGTGCCCAGCACTGGGTTGCGACAATCGCTCTCTCCATGTCACCGTAAGATCCCGCCGGAGCTCTGTCCGCTGTGCCGCGATTTCCTGCGGCAGCGGACTTACGCCCCGGCGTTTGGCCTCCTCGCGCCACTCCCATATTTGCGCGAGGACCTTTGCCTCCAGATCCCATGGCGAAAATTTCTGCGCTGGGGGTTCTATAATGATATGTTGAATTCATGGTTACATTTTGCGCACTGGGTAAAAACTTATCCTGTATTAATGCACGATAGATTTTCTACTCTCTCCGATAAGCCGAGCGTTGAAAACCAAACAGTATGCTTTTGTAAGTAAAAAATGAGCAAAAGACATTTGTTATTCCACAGCCACAAGAACGCAGAGACTATACCTCACGAACATCAAACCACTGGAACAGCTACGAGCTGACGTGGTCTTTAAGTTGACGGAGCTAGAACTTCAACTATTGCCATTCAGAAGAAAACTGAACATTTCTCTGAGCCACATACATACAGCACAGTTTTATATCGACAACCAGGGCGATGTTATTGCTCAGAAGGTAAGCTGGAACTGGAGGTTTCGATATCGGTTTTACAAACATGATTACTTAATCATTTCGCTGGACAATCAATCCATTGGCCGTTTTTTTACTACTGTTTAAATCCTTCCACGGCTCCCAATACTAGAGCTGAGGTCCATAAACATTACTTAGGTCCTAAGTAAGTAAAGCCAAAGTGTGTCCTTAATTTGGCAAAGCGTTATTTCTGTCGCTGTCGCACAATTGTGAAACAGCAATTGCTAGATGGAGACGCAAACATTCAGGATAGCTTAAAAACAAAAAGTTTCGGATACATTAAAAAATTTAGTCTTTAGTTAGTATCTAGTAAAAAGCTATTTATGTTTTAAATGATCCTAACAGATTACTCAATTAGGTAGACTTTAAGGGCCTTTTTTTAATATAAATAGCTTTCTAGATGTTCATAGAACATAGAACTGGGTGCTTTGAAAAAAATTACATATTGCCCACTCAAATCATGAAGGTTATTTTTGTTGCAGAAGATTTCGATGTACATATCCCGTCTGATCTCGCATGCTGCTGGTTGGCGAACGCACGTACTCATATCAACTGGCAAGCATGCTGCGCGATGTAAACCGTTGTATGCTGTGTATGCAGCTGCGAGGTCCTTGCTGTGCTCTCAATACATTGCGTCTTTGGTAAGAAGATTATTTTTTGAATCTCCCTTACATGCGTCTTCCATAGTATAAGAACGAGTTTTCGTAAGAATTCATGGAGTGGAAAAATGATGGGTCAGACCGTAAAGTTGTCGACATTACGCTGGCTGGATCAAATACGTAGGTATGTTTCTTAATTCCTTCATGCAATGCAGTTTTTCACTTGTCAGCATCGATACATTGGTCTTTGTTCGCAGAAGAAAAGAAGTTGAAATAATTTGACGCTTAATAACTACTTAAAATCGGGTTTAATGTAAGCACATAGAGGTAATCTGTAAGACAGCATACTAAAAACTTTGGTAGATACTGATAAAACTGTACGACTTAACTAACTGAATCAAATCGCAGCCAGATTACCTACACGACTTTGAATCTTCGATTGCTAAATATGTATTGTTGTAACTGAATAAAACTTCATATGACACTTTTTAGCACGGCTGGTGGGTTTGCGGATTCTTTCTGGGGATTTCATGGTGCGCCGCACTAACTCCACTTTGCGTCAAACTTTGGCGCGCGTACGGAAGGAGAATTAGGGCACACGAAGCTATGACGCTAGCTAACTTGGGCTCTGGGTAAGTACTAGTTTTGTACAGAATTTTCCCATTTAAGGCTGTTTATGTCATGTGACTTTCACTTCATTTTACATGTTTTAAAGTAATTTAAGTATGACTGTATGTGAGAAGAGGGGTGGCGCGGCGCCGTGACTTACGAGTAGTTGGTTTGAATTTTTCAACACTTCTTGGTAGTAGGTTTGAAGCTAAATAAGCGCTTTCATCATAATAATCGTAATCAGCCTATAACGTTCCCACTGCTGGGACACAGGCCTCCTCTTTGTGAGAGGAAGTGGGCCGGAATCCACCACGCGGGCCCAGTGCGGGTTGGTAGATGTCATAGGTATATCTTCGAATTTTTGGTTCTAAGACATGCCGATTTCCTCACGATGTTTTCCTTCACCGTTTTGAGAGCAGTGGTGATGAGATATTTTACACAATGTAAAGCACCTGTCTGGGTTCAAACCTACGACCTACGTCTCGTAAGTCGCGTCAGTTACCACTGGGCCACTATTGCTCTTAGGCGCTTTACTTTGCGTTTATTCTTTCATCACCACTGCTCTCAAAACGGTGAAGGAAAACATCGTGAGGAACCCGTCATGACCTAGAACCAAAAATTCGAAGAGTAGTGACATCTTCCAACCCGCAACCGTTTCGGGCTTATAAAACAGTTTACCGAGCGAGATATACCCGCCGCGATTTCTGACGCCCTGGGCTTCCTGATGGATTCTTTGCGCACCTAACTGATTGTTATAATGTGTATTGTGCTATGAGGCAATAAGTTTTAAATTTTATTTTTCAGACAACAAGAAACTCCAACCACAGCTCTGTGTGACGGCAGCAATTGGAATACACCTGGGTTAGTGTAATGGGGTATTTATACTCTATATGAGAAAAAATCTAAAAATATAATTATTGAGATAGCTTAGGCAAAATGTAGTCGTGAAATGTTAGTTTTAGTTCATGAAATAACAAAATAAATTTTAAAATTCAATTCATAAATTTCAGTTATTTGAAATCTGTTTTTTTGAACACCAAGAAATAATAGCCGCCATGTTATTACGTCATACGGCGCGTGAATTGAACAACTTTGTACTTTTATTGTTTTCGTAATAAAAGTAATTTTTATTTAAATAATATTTTGCATTCAGGAACAGCAAACTAACGATAAGTAGAATAATAACTCATTTTTTTTAATTATATACAATTATCACATAAAATATCAGCGCGTTACGCACAGAGCAATATAGCGTTCACTGCGTCCAGCGTTTTCGTCAAATTACGCGCAACATTTAAAAATGTTAAAATTTAAACTCATTTTAAACATTTTTAGGACACTATCGATATACTTAAATATCTGCTAACCTCATCTTCAGTATAAGAGTTTTCTTATCTAATTAAACCAATTAACAAAAACAAACATAAGCTCACGCTTCTTCTCATGGGGGTAGGCAGAAACTATGGAACGCCACTTGCTACGATCCAAGTAAACGAAGCAAAAGGAGTATGTGAATACTCCTTTCACCTCGTTTATTAACGTTCATATATCAGAGGCCTTAGGGTGAGTTTCATCTAACCATCTCGACCAAACGCATCGAGCGCTTTCGGCGCCTCGATTGGTCCGTCACCAATCCAAGTCCTATCAGAACGCCAAACGCGCTCGATGCGTTTGATCGAGATGGTTCATCAGAAAGTGCGTTTGCCACAGAGAACTAAATAGTAGATTTTTTTTATTGGACATAATTTTCCACCTAGGGCATTCCTTCCCGGCGTTTCATAGTCACACCACACATGCTTTGCAAGGAACGCATTTCCACAGAGTTCATTGTAGAATAAATGGTGTGGTGGCGTTGTGTGGCACACCCAACATTCACTTTCTTGCATAAGCGTAGGTCCTAACTCACCATTGTGAACAGCCAGTCGAGCCTTTAACCGTAAAATTATCAGTCTAACTAATAATTATTTATTTCAGGCCACCAGCCCCACCTGGAAGTGACAGCTGGTGAAGCAGCGATCATAAGACATGATGAGAAGAGGATTAATTGCTTTTAAAAGCACAAAATGTGTTCATTAAATAACTTTATTACCAAAGTCCTGAAACATAGAGATAAGAGCAATCCCGTATTTAAAATTTAGTTTAACGTATTTATAATGCCTGTGTCAGTTAGGTATATACTACAAATTGGCATTCAGGTACGTTTTTTGATCCATTAGTTTCTCCAGACTATATAAACAAGATCGGGGCAGCGTAAAATTTCTCAGTTTAAAAAACAGGTTTTTCATAGAAAAGAGCAGTAACTACGAGCTTAAAATATGCATAATATATGGAACAGCTAGGTACATATTTTTTTTTACTGATCAAAAAATTCAATAGTGAGTTCAAAATCATGGGCTACACATCAAGCTATACATTTTCAGTTTACGCTGATCTCGCATTGTACGGAAATCGTATACATTGCGAGATCAGCTTATACTGGAAATGTATATACAGCTTGATGTGTAGCCGTGTGTACAGAATCCAGAGTAACAGGTTGCATATTATCTACGTCTTGGCCATCCTGTATATATTTTTAAGTATTAGAATAATAAGTCTGTATGTTTTTATGTTGTTTACTATTGAGTACAATAGAACTGTTGCAACTTTTTATTGTAAGTAAAAATAAGATAGTGGACTATCTTATTTTTTTGAATTGAGTTGTATGAGATAAACGTAGAATAAGATGTAAATAAATTAAAATAATATAGGACCAAAACGTTAATTTCATTTTATTTGATCATCCAGTACATAACTAATCACAGCCACATATTTTTTCTAACTCGGACTTAGTCTGGATCTAGCTCTGCCATTAACATTACTTTTACCCGCTTGGAGATGACAATGACGAAGGAATTCATTCTGGATTCCAGTAAAATCTCAAAAGTTCTACAAAAGCTTGCGAACGTAAGAAAATCAGAAATCCTTACATAGTATTAATACAAAGTCGCTTTTCTTGTTTGAACGCTTAGATATTTTATACAACGCAACGGATTTGAATGTGGTTTTCATCAAGAGACAGAGTGATTCGAGAGGAAGGTTTATGGGTGATTTTCAATTTTTTTGTACAGTAACAAAAATGAAAAATATACGAATACTGTTACAAAAATTAACAATGTCACAAAAAAAGTACAAAAAGGAAACATTAGGGCTATTTCACGGAAGTTAATAAAACAACGAAATCTCATTTCATTCATTTATCAATAATAAAATCAGTCTGTTGAATAAGAGTCATAAAATCAGTCTCAAAATTGTGTATTTCTTATTATCTGGTTTTAAATTACTCATTGAAATGTCTAGCCCAATTAAAATAAAGTAAACTGTCGAGGAACATAGTGTTGAAAATTGGTAATAACCATAAATACGTCACTACAAAAAAAAAAAAAAGTAAGGAAATTCTTTTTCAGCAATATTTCTATTTTGAAAAGGCTAGTTATAAAACAAATAAAAAAACACGTTAGGTATCTAATCACATACTCCATAGTAGGGAACAATATCAACAGTGGGTTACAATAATCAGTTTGAAACTTCAGAAACTATCGTGTAACATAACAAAATTGTAAATGTTCTTCTACTTCTCATAAAATTATATTTTTTTAGTAAATTTAATATTAATTACTTATTTTATTAATTATTTTTTAAATATTTATGACGAAACTGCTTAATTTTGTTTTCAGTATTTATAAATATTTTTATCTGCATCTGTCTTTTATACTTTAATTACTATGAATTTTCGTACTAAATTATATTACCATACTAAACACCATAAATTCTACAAATTGATCTTTTACATCGTGTAGGTCGATTATAAATGTTGTACCAATTCCTGATGCTTGTGGACTACTATTTTTTAATATTTTCAAATATTTGATTACTAATTTTAATTTTGAACGAGCAGCGCTCTGCGGTTTCAGCCGCGTAGTTCCCGTTCCCGTAAGAATACGGGGATAAAATATAGCCTATGTCACCCGGGGATAGTGTAGCTTCCCAACAGTGAAACAATTTTTCAAATCGGTTCAGTAGTTTCGGAGCCTATTCAATGCAAACAATCAAAAATCTTTCCTCTTTATTATTAGTATAGATTATTTTAAAAAAATGTGTAAATAAAATGAATAAACGAAGCACATAAATAAGCAGTATTCGTCAAATTATATTAATAATAGGTCTTTACCTATGAAATTGCCGTTTTGTATGAAAAAATTTAAACGAATTTTTTTCATGAATTTTTTATTTGTATTAATCGAAGTAATCACCCATGCTATCAATGCATCTTTGCCATCGCAGTGGCAGTTTATTGATGCCCTTCTTAAAGAAATCAGCTGGACGGGAGGCAACAAATTCTTCAAAGGCATTTTGTACTGCCTCTCGGGTATTAAATTTTTTCCCGCCAAGAAGTTATCCAAATTCTGGAAAAAGTAGTAGTCTGTAGGCGCAAGGTCTGGTGAGTAGGGCGGATGACGGAGAGCTTCCAACCCCAGTTCTTGCAACTTGGAGACCGTCTGCTGTGCAGTATGAGGTCGCGCGTTGTCGTGCAGGAGCAGCGGAGACGAGCGATTGACCAATGCTGGTTGGAGATGCGCCAGCTTCTCCATCATTGTGTTCAGTTCTTCACAGTACACATCTGCAGTAATGCTCACCCCGTTTGGTAAGAAGCTGTGATGAATCACACCGGCGCTAGACCACCAAACAGTGACCATCACTTTTCTAGGGGTAAGTTTTCGTTTAGGGCATTGTTTAGGTGCTGAACCAGGATCCAACCAACTTGCTGAGCGCTTACGGTTATCAAACAGAATCCATTTTTCATCGCAGGTAACAATGCGGTTCAAAATTCCTTCATTTGTGTGTCTGTTGAGCAGTGCAAGGCACGTCTCGACGCGTACTTCGCGCTGGCGATCATTGAGTTCGTGGGGCACCCATTTGTCAAGCTTTTTTACCTTGCCAATTTGACGCAAATGGACCAATATTGTTTTGACGCTAACGTCGAAAGCTGCTGCTAATTCAGCCGTAGATTGTGTATCATCAGCTTCCACAATCGCCTTTAATTCGTCATTGTCGACCAAAGTCTTCGGACGACCGCGAGGTTCATTTTTCAGGTCGAAATTTCCAGAACGGAAGCGAGCAAACCAATAACAGGTGGTGCGTTGGTTTGTAGTGTTAGCTCCGTAAACGTCGTTGATGTTGCGTGCCGCTTGTGCCGCGTTGCTGCCACGACGGTACTCATATTCCATAATTACTCGAATTTTTAACGTATCCATGATGACGAAAAAGATTGAAATGCGATGAAAATGTAACACTAATCAATAAAGAAATGACTACCTACTTTTAGAAAAAAAAATCCATGTTTTTAAAATAAAAATAATTTGAAATTAGAATTCTTAGCCAAACAAAAATTATTTTGATTTGAAATGGCCAGTACTGCAGAACGGCAATTTCATAGGTAAAGACCTAATATAATAATTCTGTATGAAGTCGACTTTACTTCATTTTTGTTCAATAATTTTAATTACGCAACAAAAAAACGTAACAAATCGTTAGAAAAATGAAATTAAAAAATGAGTTTAATTAAGTACAACCTCAACCATTTTGAGGTTAGAAAGAATCTTGTTGAATTTAGGTATCTAGCTTCTTTTTATTAGTTGGTCAAAATTATTCTTTAAATTTACCCAAAAATAATTTTAATTACCTATTATTATGATCTGAAATGTTGAAACCCAACTGGGAAAAATGTTGCTTATAGTTAGATCACTTCAATGCACTTTTCTTCGTAAATATTCACGTGGACGTTTTCACACACCAAAATGTACAACAATTTTGAAAATCACCCTTATATGTGTAATACATACATCCACGGAGGCGAAGCCGCTGGCAAAAAATAGTATATTGATTATAAAGGTTGCACTATGTTCATCATTACCACGATTCTCAAAACTACGAAGGAAAACGTCGTGAGTAATGTCCTAGCACCAACAATTTGAAGACATTTATGACATCTACCAACCCGCGCTGGGCCCACGTAGTAGATTACGGCCTGTTTTTTCATATTTCTATGATTACGACCCACTCCCTCTCATAAAGAATGTTGATTATCACATTGCACGCTATTTAAAGCCTGTGATGACTCCATTTTAGAAATGTTCAGTTTTTATTTTTTGTTGCTTTTTGTTTTTTAAATATTTCCTTCGAACATTTTTTTTTTGCGTTATGCTTTACCTATTTTAGAAAAATATCTAACACCAGCATTATATTACACAACCCAGTCATCGTCGTCAAATTTTCTATACTGTTTTCAAAACAACGTTTTCACACAGATATTTATTAAGTTACGATTTATTAGCTTCCATTGTTTTAGCCCGACGTAACACTGTAATACTGAAAAATATAGTCTGAGTAATGGTTTCTTTGTTCCTTACTAGACTATCTATTCTATATTTTAAACAATTGAGAGAAATATGGTTGGAGGTTACTCAAGATTATTTTATCCGGAATATAATTTCTCAGCATTAAGGCTCCCGCAGACAGGCACGACGCGAGTTTAGTAAGTAAGTTTATTTCAATAATTGTTTAAAATTATACAAATATCTTATAGGCTATATTATCTTTTTACAAATGAAATAGACATCTGTAGCCGAACTAGGCGAAAGCCTGTAATTTCGGCTATCAGCGCCAAAACCTTCAAAAATTTTACACTTATAAATAGCCATCAAGTAGAAATGTTAGCGTTTGAATATAAACAAAAAAACAAAAAGTGATGATAAAACATAATAATTCGACACTATGAAAAAAATACAATAAATAAAGACAAAATTAAAATAAATTAAGTCAGTAAAATTAAAAACAATATAAGTAAGTTAAAATAAAAATGTAAAATTAAATTAAATTAAAATGGATCTTGATATTGTGTAGATGTTCTCTCTTTTTGTGATATGATTATGTGTGTACGTGAATGTGAGAGTGTTTAGTAGAACAATTTAGGTATATCAAAACTTCATGGAAATTATTTTCCCAGAATTGCGTCGCACCGTCGCATAGGTCCTGTCTGCGGAAGTCTTAACACTATTTTCAAATACACTTTTTACATACAGTGTGACAGGGCTGAGTTTGTATATCTACCTAACAGTAAGTTCTTCTGTTCAAGTACCTAGATATAATTTATGTTGATACTTGTATTAAATGAGATTGGCTCGTGGCTAACTTATAACTGCCACGCGTGTCGACCTTCAAGGTAAACTAAGCAACGTTTGCAATTCGGTCAGATTCCTATACAGGAAAAGTTTTTATCCAGTGCGCAAATTTTTACCATGAATTCAGTATAGCCTTCTACCGCAGAAATTTTTCGCCGGCTATACAAAAAAAATCAGCTGTTCCATACATTTTACTATTTGAATTGCACTTTTCTATGAAACAGCTGTTTTCTTTGTATGACCGGCGAAAAATTTCTGCGCTAGGGGCTCTAGAATGATATATGTATAACGACCCTGGTTACCTAATCTTTTGGTGACTGTACAAGTACAAGGTTACATAATAAAGAATGGGTATTTCATTTTGTTCTGCATTAATCTAGCCCTAATACAAATGTGTACCGTATACAAACTGTCTACCTGCTACCAATCCCAGATTGGCATGATCTACATAACTATTTGCTTCCCAACGAATATATTCTCGTTAAATAAGTGAACGTCGAATACATTGGCATATACTAATGACGTGTGACCTAAATGCTCGATTTACATTTTATGGCTCAATTTAAATTGGCGTCGATATTCAAACTTAATTAAGAAGTTGTAGGACTGTTATTGACACTCTAAAATTCAAATGGAATTACTAGAACCCCATTTACACAACTCCCGTCCGGTATTTTTAACCGACTTCAAAAAAGGAGAAGGTTAATGTTCGTCTCATTTCTCATTTTCATCGAAATTTTCGTCAACTGTGGACCAATTTTGGATATTATTTTTTCATTTGGTAGCGGATGCTTGCGCGGTGTTTTCATATAAACTATGATTGTGTAATTTTTAGGTTAGCTTCAAAACTAAAATATAAAACTTTACAGTACAAAACAACAAAAAAAAAACAACCGACTTCCAAAACAGACACTAAAACGTGAAAAATAACTTTAACTTCGAAAGTCGATGACAAAAATCTATAACACAGATCTATAGACACCTAATTCCAAAATTAAACTTATTTTTTCCCTTATAGTATTTTTTTTTTTGTTAGTTGGTTGTCTTTTTAACAATGAATTTTACTTTCTCTCATAATGATAGCAAGTCTCTATTAGAAATTCGGTATTTAGTGCTGTCCCATCTATGTAGGTAGCCAGTGGCGGATTTACACATTTGCCGCAAGTAGGCTATTAAATTTTTGCCGCCCCTACTATCCTCTGCAATTCAAGACACTAGTTTACATTCATATTAATTACATTTTCTTCGTCAATAAAGTTGCAATTTTATGATATGTGCTCTATCGTCATCATTACTTCAGCTTTTTCCCATTATTAGTACGAGTATGATTGTGAACTAACGCACTGTCAGTTCCTAAATTATTCTTACAACTTACGATTTAGTAAAGTTTACTCAAGAAATAGTCTTTGGGTATATACCCAAAGCTATCTTATATTGCTAAGAAAAGTTGAATCATGCACTACTTATAAGCTGGGAAAAGGAAAGCCTTAAAACTACTTAAAGAAAGCAATAAAGAGAGCGTGTCAGAGTTTTATTGGCATTCGATTTGGCATAGTACACTCCTTTTACCCGTGCCAGGGCCAAAGTAACTCTTTCGAAACAAATCCGTGACCCTAACAGGCATCGGCTTTAGCGGACCCATCAATCAATGAATTGTTCTTTGGACCCATCAATCAATTGTTGCTGACATCTCTTTGACGCGCGCGTGGAACACAACGCGCCGTCAACCAGGGCCTGGTCTTCACTGGACGGCGAGCTACCCATTGCTCAAAGTCCGCAAGCCCGCCCCTACGGTGGTCGGGACTCCGCTATGGACTCCCAACGCCCAAGGCGACTCCTCCGGCGGCTAGAGGCGCGAGGGCGCAATTCTTGCCCTGTTCCTCATGCTCTCCATCTTCTCCTTCGAGAACATTACCGCTTCGCAGAAGGAGGTGACGGCTTCCTATGCATCCTCGCTTCGTACCATGGAACCGCAACTGTGGGACATCGGGTACGACTGGATGCTGCGCGCAGAACTCCCTTGCGGCGTCAGCGTGATTTGCTACGGTCCTGGTCTTGACACAGGAGAGGTTGCACCAGGCGATGGCCGAACTACCGACACGCGGGGATGCGGCAATCATCGAAAGGATCTGGCAAGTGGGACTCGAGGTGGCCCTGCACAAGTCTAAGTCTGTTTTCATAGTCCTCGGAACGCACCACAGTCGGATTCCCAAATAACGATAGGAGGGATTCACATCGGCGTCGAGTCAACGATGATGATTATCATATCGGGACTTGTCCTCAATAGTCAGTGGAACTTCGTGGAGCATTTCCGACGTTTGGCCCCAGACTGGAGTGGTACGGGACTGCCTTAAAGCGGCTCCTGCCCAATGTAGGGGGTTCAAACGTCTCCTCCCGGAGGCTCTACTCGGGGGTCGTGCGGTCCATGGACCTTTACGGGGCACCGGTGTCGGCGCGCTTCTTGGGGCGGTGACCAGCCAGTCGGTTGAGTGCGTCCCAGAGGATCATGGCCATCCGGCTAGTCCGGGAATACCACACGGTCTCCGGTGAGGTGGCGGGCCTCCTTATTGCTGCCATGGATAGAGCTGCTGGGAGATCTCATGGCGTCATAGATTTCGATGGTGCTGGGCACGCCACAATTGCGGTGGTGAGGGGTCTTTGAGAAGTGGGTAGAGAGGCGCCATGGCGTCCACACTTTCTGCGTTACGCAGGTCCACACCGGGCACGGCTGTATCGGAAGGTTCTTGTTCCGGATAAAGCGGGAGGAAACGCCAAAGTGTCATCATCGTGTGTATTCCCTGGAACTGGAAGACACGGTGGAGCGTACGGTGGAGGTCTGCCCTACCTGGGCGGAGAACCGCCGCAGTTCTGACTCTATGCATAAAAGAGCTAAAGTTATTCACACGTTTAAAGCAAGAAAAGCTTCACCCATCCGAACAATTTGTTGCTGCTTTTTATATATTTTTTTGAGGTTGGGAAATCATCAAATAACTTCTCCCGCTCTGGGTGGAGCAGGAGGGCGTGTCAGACTTTTACTCACTAAAACCCACCCGTGTTCCGTCAGTTGCCTGTGTGCCAGGGGCGACGGTATCTCTTTTGAACAAACCGCACGCCTGGCAGGCATTGGCCCTTGAAGACCCCACCAGTTGGTGCTGACATCTTGGACGGCGCGCGCGGCCACAACACAACGTCCCGCCTACATCTTTTCGGCCGCAGGGGATAGGGAGAGCGGCCAACGCTATACCGACACTCCTCTTGCCCTGCGGCCCCACCGCGTCCGCCATCAAACGATGGCGGCCCCGTCCAGGCCACGTAAGGGAAGAGCGCTACTCAGAAGAACTGGCACTCCTCCTCCGCCGCAGCCTTACCCTCAGCCGCGATGCCTCCCATTCGACATCGCGGCTCACCTCAGTTGCGATGCACTTCACCGCAACCTACTTGTAGCCGCTACGTCATCGGCTTGGAGGCAAAACCCCTGACGAGCGGCCCCATCTTTGAGTTCCTCTTCGCTTCACCGTGGCTGGGAGACGGCTACTGAGCCCCCCCGCAACGACACTGCGGGAACCCACTGGAGGGGATTTGTTGCTGGTGTACATAGAGTACTATATCGGTTTTTAGATAAATGTTCTCGAAATTCTGTTTTCGCAGAAACGATGATAGACTTTAATGATCCAGAATCTGGTTTTATTGATGACATTGAAAGTGTACGCATTCCTGAACTAAGTCACTTTCTAAATCATTACGATAAACTTTTTCCAAGAAAATGGCTTTTTCCGTCTAAATTCGTCTCAATAAATACAAGATAAGTTTTTATCCAGTGCGCAAATTTTACTATGAATTCAGCATATCATTCTAGACCCCCAACCGCAGAAATTTTTCGCCGGTATTCCAAAAAAAAAAACAGCTGTTTCATAGAAAAGTGCAATACCTACGCGGTCAAAATGTATGGAACAGCTGTTTTTTTTTTTGCATAACCGGCGAAAAATTTCTGCGCTAGGGGCTCTAGAATGATATGCTGAATTCATGGTTACAATTTGCGCACTGGATAAAAACTTATACTGTATAAACATTGAAATGCTATTGGACTTTAAAAAAAAAACACAATTAAGTCCACTTTACATATTCAATATATTGTATAGTACTTGCGTATTACAATTTTGATAAATTTTCGAGACTTATTTTCTCCGTTTAAATAATAATGTTTTTATTTTTGTAAGAAAAAAATAATAATTTGAGCCAAATTTGCCGCCCCCTAAAATTTGCCGCCCTAGGCTCCAGCCTACTCAGCCTACTGGTAAATCCGCCACTGTAGGTAGCAGATAAGCGCCTATGTTTTATCGTCTATCTAAAATAGGTTTCTGTGAATCCTTGAAACAATTACAGCTAGATAAATCTCGAAAATGGACCAAAAAATAACAAACTGTTACCATGGCAACGGACTGGTTCTCCGATATTAAATTACATCGTCTAATGGCCAACAACTTGCTATGTTCCATTATTTTACAAGTTTAATTGAACACTTTATTTAACGTTGTTAATACGCGTAGCAACATGAATATTTATTTTGTACTAGATTTTGCCCGCGTGGAGGTCGGAAATTATCCCACGGGAACGTAACACCGGGATGAAAAATATTATTTATGTTAAAACATATAATACCTTTAACCGGGATTAATATCCCGGTTAAAATCTATCTGTGGGCAAAATTAGATCCAAATCCGTTCGCCTGTTTATGCGCGATTGAGTCACAAACATACAAGCATTCACATACATAGATACATTCAAGGTGAAAACGACAATAGGAAAATAAATTAAACTTCGTGTATCTAATAGCGTTTCCAGCCTGTATACAAAAAATATATTATATTATACCCAATAGTGTCACTAAAGCTAATCGGTTGATTGGTAAAATCTGTATTCGGCCCAAAAAATTGTTTTTTTTTTTTTTTTTTATTGTACCTAGGAATTATTTGATACTTAGTTTAAGAATACGCCTGAGTATTAGTATAGCCAGTGTTGCGCAACACTTGTACAGTCACCAAAAGAGATAATTAACCATACTTAAAATAATTATATTTATTAGAAAAAAAACAAACAGTTAATTTTATCAAATTAAATTTCTTTGGAAAACATACATCGGTTTCTTTCTGAACTTCATCTATTTCTGACGGCTTTGGTCACTCATCTCTTTTTTTGATAATTGGTACATTTTGTAAGCAATGATGTGGGTACATTACCCAAACACAGAATACATTTATATTTTTAACGGAAACAGAAAGACAAACCTACCGGTACACCCGCCTTAAAAGTACATTATTGAACAGTAAACATAAACAGGTTCATTTAATTATTATTTAATTCTCAAGGTTTGTACAAACTTCCGAATACATCTTAAATGATGTCTTGTAGATAAACGTGTTATATTAAGTAAATCAACAAGATTCACTAACTAAAATCCAATGGAGCTCTGGCAGACTCTCAAAGATCATTTTTATAAGGATGGGTATAAAATTTACTGTACCGAAGGACCAAATTGGTCTAACAAAGTTCTCTAAAATCATTCGTGGTTCTATGAGAAAGGGAAGCAAAAAGAAGAAAGATTTTATCAAGCTTGTGTTTTATTGAAACTTTTAGTAGAGGTTTCTTTAAAACCTAGACACGACTACGGCGATGCAAAAACTATGGTAATGATTTTGTCCGGCTGTATAAAAGTAATATGTTCGTCTGTTCCCTCATAACTCCTTAACTACTTATCAAAGACGTCTTGATCGATCGCTAGCTATAGGCAATGTGACGTCACATAAAAACAAGAAACGGTTCTCATCTGAAAGCCATGGTCGTAGGCCACCTACCCTAACAACACAATTACATTTTAACAGTACTAAGTGGTCTTAAGATTTAGGGCAAAGTGGCATACTACCACAGATCACGGCTGCCAGATTACAATATTTTCTTGTTTCATTCTTTTTAAAGCGTGATTTTTCAGTAGTTGGGCTTTCGTTTTTGAACTTACTTTTATTTAATCACCATAATAATTATTTACCCAGGTCGGATATTTTTTAATACAATTTTTTTTTCGGATAGTCCGTCCGTCGCACAGATATCTCCAAAGAGAGAGCAGTGGTGGCCCAGTGGTAACGGCCGCGACTTACGAGTTGTTTGTCGTGAGTTCGAACCCAGCCAGGCGCATTAAATTGTGTAAATAATTTAATCACCACTGCTCTCAAATGGTGAAGAAAAACATCTTGAGGAAACTGGCATGTCCTAGAACAAAAATTCGAAGACATATGATATCTACCAACCCGCACTGGGCCCACGTGGTGGATTACGGCCCACTCCCTCACACGAAGAGGAGGCCTGTGTCCCAGCAGTGGGAACGTAATAGGCTCAGTATGTATGTACTCGTATGTATATCTCCAAAAAAGAATATGAAACGAAATATTTTCCAAGTCTAATGAAAAAATCAAACACACGTATTGCGGAAAGCCGAACTCTCTCGAGCATACAACCGGTACCGGTACGGGTACGCTACCGGTATTTGTTTACGCGCAATATGTATCAGATTGATTACAGGTATAAATTGTCTGCCATACGTCAAAGAAGTATCCGGACAGAACGTTGGGTTTATTTTTCGTAAATCATTTCTGTTTGAACATTTCTCATTTTTTCTGTTACGCTTAATGAACTAAGCAGGTAATTTGTACGTTCGTTTTTTTTTTTTTTTTTTTTTTGATAAAATATGGCACACGACCTGAAAGAGTGGCGTAGTGGGACGAAAACAATACCAGCTGGCCGTTGACAACAGAGTCGCAAAAAAAACTTAAGAACAAAAACAGCATCATAATAAAATGAAAAAATCGTTTATTCTATTTCATCAGGCGTGGAATCTGCACTTTTTATCGATATTCTATACATTACATAATCAGCCTATAATGTTCCACTGCTGGGACAAGGAGGCCATAATTTACCACGGGGCCCGGTGTCTTCAAATTTTTGTTTCTAGGACATTTCGGTTACCTCACGATCTTTTCTTTCATCTTTTAAAGAGCAACCGTAATGAAAAAAGAATTACACAAAGTAACGCGCCTGACTGGGTTTGAACCCACGACGTACTCCTAAATGAGGCTGTTACTACTGGTTCACCCCTGCTTTCTGCTTTGACACCAAAAATGTATATCTATATAAAATATGAATATCTTCATATTTTATTTGACTGTTAAATCACGAACTTAACTAATTAAACGACTAAATGAACTCACAGATACGAACGTCCTTCGCTTCATAATAAACAAAAGCGGGTCACGTAATTTCAAATGACAATCATAAATCTGACAAAACAACCCAGATTCAGAGCTTTCACAAAACAAATACAATATAGTTGAATAGAACCTACTCCCTGATATACGACTAACTTCGTGTTTGATTCGAACCATAGAATAATAAAAGCGTGTAGATAGGACGGGACCCTCAAGTATTAAGAGCAGTGGTGACCCAGAGAGTAGTGGTGTTTTTTTTTTTTTTTTTGAGGATGGTATATCTTCAAATAAGTTCTCCCGCTCTGGGCGGAGCGGAAGGGCATGTCAGATTTTCACTGACTAAAACCCACCCGTGTTCCTTCAGTTGCCTCGGTATCTTTTACGAACAATCAGTACCCCTGTCAGGCAACGGCTCTTGTGTACTCCATCAGTTGGTGCTGACATCTTTTTGAGGCGCGCGTGGAACACAACGTGTCGTCGACCCGGGGCTTGGTCATTACCGGACGGTGAGCTACCCATTACTCGTCGTTCGCAAGCCCGCGCCTGTGACGACCGGGAATCAGCCTGGGATCCCCGACACCCAGGGCAACTCCTGAGGTGACTAGGGCCATGAGGGCGCATTTACTGCCTCTGCCTCACGTGCGAGGCCTCCCTCTTCGCAAGTATTACTACTTCGTGAGCAGTGGGTAGCCCAGTGATAACGCACTTTACTTTGTGTCAATTATTTCAACACCTTATCAAAACGATGAAAGATAAACATCGTTGGGATACCAGCATGTCCTAGAACCAAAAATTCGAAGACATGTGACATTCACCAACCCGCACTGATGGGCCCGCGTGGTGGATTACGGACAACTCCCTCTCACAGAGAGGAGGCCTGTGTCCCAGCAGTGGGAACATAATAGGCTGATCATTTTCGTGTATTTTAGATCGTCTAATTTGAAATTGCGCGTCCATCGACTACATGTGCACATAGATACACACGGCTACACATCAAGCTATACATTTCCAGTTTACGCTGATCTCGCACTGTACGGAAATCCTATAAAATGCGAGATCAGGAAATGTATTATCTTGTTGTGTAGCCGTGTGTACGTGCTACGTACAGTCATGCCTGTAGTCATGTACAGTAAGCCTAGTATTTTTAAGGAAGTTGGGATTGGCTATCAGTTTAATTGGATGTACCTGAGTACTAGTATTTGACATAGAGCGCCTGCCTATCTGACCTCCGTAACCCAGTTACTGGGTAATACGATATCCCTTGGTAAGAGTGGCTGTGAGACTTTCGGGCTTCTGACGACCTGGATTACATTAGTAATCCGGGTCGGGATGTTGATCTTTCAAAATGATTCTGATTTTGATTGATAGTGTGTTACACAATAAGGGTGCTGGTTAAAGTTTGATGCAACAAAAATGGCCAGCATACCGTTCCCCTGAATGCCACGTATACCTCTCTACTCTCTCCGTTTCGATTCTGTATATTTTCATTCTTTGCTTCAACAACTGCGACCAAACAAGCAAGACAAACACCACGTTTGTTAATTATAACTGGTGCTACTAAAATATAGAGTTAATCAGTACACAATAAGTGCTTAAGCAAACGTACACTCAAATCTAGGTAGTGGAAAATTGGTATATTTGTTAGGTTGAGATGTAATCACTATGTTCTTGCTGGTTCGAAACTTCCTTTATACAACTACATTACATGGAAGCTTTTAGTAATACGTGTTCTTCATTAGAGTGCCTAATGGGTTTGCAGCTTCTGGCATCATACGAACTTTGAAAATTCAATCTATACTAATAATATAATATTATAAAGAGGAAGGATTTGTTTGTTTCTTTGTTTGTTTGCATTGAATAGGTTCCGAAATAGATTCGGTGTAGTGTAGCTTCCCAACAGTGAAAGAATTCAAATCGGTTCAGTAGCTGAACTGATTTGAGAAATTATTTCATTGTTGGGAAGCTACATTATCCCCAGGTGACAGAGGCTATATTTTGTCCCCGTATTCCCACAGAAACGGGAACTACTCGGGTGAAACCGCGGAACGGAGCGGTTTCTTTATAAAACTAAGTTGTGTATTTTAGTACTACCTAAGTAATAAAACTGACGTTTGAGTTGACACTACTCAATATGTACGGAACAGGGTGGATCCTCCGACCAGACGGCAGTTGTATCTGGCTACTGCCCGATGATTGATTACGGAACTTTGTATATTGTTGCGCGGTAAACTCGGTTTTGATTTTTCGTGACATCATCAGTGTGAGATGTAGTTCGCATGTGGCGATGTAGATGGCGCTACTTCATACACATCTGAGCAAAAACTATATAGGTGGGTATTTATGTATATCTCCGGGCGAATTTGACATTCATTCTACACACGTACGACTTACTCCTTCAAAAAACCACATAGTGCCCTACATCATTGAGTGTGGTCAGTTTAAATAACATAACTACGACGATCGATTAGCGATCAAAACAAACAAAAAACATTGCAAGCTCAATCATAACAGCAACTATTTCTACACGCGAAACTCAATCAACTAGAACCAGAACACTTAAGGATTAAATACAACATGCAAATATCTACAATTAGGTGCGTTTGCGCAACGCGTTCGGATGTAATGATCCATCGGGCCACTGTCGACCGCTTAACATTTCGCTCGGCCTTAAGAGTTGCGACATTTAGTATAGATATCACATCTGAACTCATTGTTGACTAGATACAAAACTATTGGAGACGAATTAATTATTAGAAGGTTGAATTGTGGGTTTAGGGACTAAAATATATAAGAAAGTCTTTTTTTTTTAGGGTTCCGTAACGCAAAAGGATTGAAGTCGGTTAAAAAACGGAACCCATATATAATCATTTAGTTGTCCATCCGCGTGGTGAGACCCTTATTCAGAAACATGCGGAGATATCAAGTTGGACATAACATTACATCACGCCTGTTTTCCCCTCATTTCGCCCGTTATGTTTCAGTCCCATGTAAAAGGGCCGAGCCTATTGTCATCAACCGGGCACAAATCTAGACTACAGGCTGCCACCGAGAAATTCCAGACGGAAAACCTAATAGCTAACCATTTTCCCGAACAATCGATTCCAGGAGTTCGAGGAATCGATTTCAGGAGCTCATGCTCAGCAACGGCGCTTGTGACCATTAGACCAACGAGGTCAAAGGATTCTTATAAACGATAAAAGCGAGATAAAGATTGTGCAATGACACCATTGAGATCTTTTAATTCTAAAAAAGTAGCTTATACCAGATCTTCAGCGTCAGTTTTATATAGGGTACACCTAAAACAAAGTATTTGTCAAATTAATGTATGCATTATCAGCCTATAATGTTTCCACTTTCAGGACACAGGCCTCCTTTCTGTGAGTGAGAGCGGACCGTAGTCCCCCACGCGGCCCCAATGCATGTTGGTAGATGTCACATGTTTTCGAATTTTAGGTTCTAGAACATGCCGGTTTCCACACGATGTTTTCCTTCACCGTTTTGAGAGCAGTGGTGATGAAATAATTTACGAATTAGAGTTCGAACCGAAGACCTACAACCCGTAAATCGCAACCGTTAACACTGGGCCAGCTGTATAAATAAAAATATAGACGGCCTGTAATTACCAATCCAAGTGCCAAACGTTTTAGTATCATTGAGTCGATCTATAGAGTAGCCTATACTTAGAATAGACGTTAACACCACCATTTAATTAATGATTTATAATGCCGCGTAAATTTACAAAGAAAATGTATTAGTAGAACCATGACCGGTAATTCCTAAATCGATAAGTGGTTGTTATACGTAGATACATTAATAACGTTAACTAATTATGACGTTACGAAGTTAAATCTCTGGGTTGTCTCACTAACAGTGGAGCTTTAAGCTGATGACAGATAGACTATCGACGGTCCCTACGTAGAATCCCCTAACTATAAACGACAAATTTTACAGGAGAGCACTTCAAAGTTTAACGTAATGTCATGATGGATTTAAAGTGCATTTCGCTATCTTAGATTTATTTTAAGCTATTGCATAACTTCTATCGCGGGCCTTGAGCGTGGACACCGAACCCAGAAATTCCGTAACGAAAATAATGTCACACCTAGCAACAGGTCGGACCAATGATGTATAATATAATACGTCATTGGGTCGGACTGTTGCATAGCAACGGAGGAATGACATGTTACAATTGCAATTTTGACTGCTTTATCTGAATTTTCATACACAACATCGTATATTTATGGACAGTTTATGAAATTTCCTTACCGTTTTAGCAGTATTTTAGCCATTTCATACTGGGGGTATAGTATCTGTTTATTACCTGATACTGTACTTACGCTTCTTTTTTATTCATCCACATCATCTTTATGTTTTAGTATCCTTTTACGACTTATCCTTTTACATTATTTATATTTCACACTTTGTTTTCTGTATTAGTGCTCTGCGAATCGGTCTTAAACGATTCGTCTATTTAAAATTACCTGATTTGACATAGAATTTTCCATCTTTTTACATAATAATATTATTGTTGTGAAATTTAAGTCAAACGTGTCAAACTGATGTCTACTTATTATTTTAATTGTCTATGCAGTCTATTCAAGGCAAGGAAGGTTGCATTAAGATTGTATTTACTAAAAATAATTTTATATCGTTTTGGATAGCCCAAATTTGGTCTTTTCTACCTAATTACGTTGTCTACTAAATAACGGCATTCTAAATTATTATTACAAGATTCTTAAACGCACTCTCGGTTTTTATCAAGGAGGTGCATAAGTTGATAAAAAATGCTATGCAATAGCTTTACCGCGGCAGTCTCCGAGTGCCACACGTTTTTTTTTTTTAAATCTAAACGATGGTATAGGCTGGACTGAAGGTCACAAAAACAAAACATTCACTCACATATCTACCACTTAGGGGATTGTACGTAGGGACCGTCGGTATAGCTATGCTACCCACCCGTGTTCCCTCAGTAGCCCGTATGTCAGGGGCTGTGGTATCTCTTTCGAACAAACCCGCACCCCTGGCAGGCATCGGCCCTTGCGGACCCCACCAGTGGTTGCTGACATCTTTGAAGGCGCGCGTGTGGCACACAACGCGCCGTCCCGTCTACCACTTTTCGGCCGCAGGGGATAGGGAGAGCGGCTGACGCTATACCGACACTCCTCTTCCCCTGCGGCCCCACCGCGTCCACCATCAAACGGTGGCGGCCCCGTCCAGGCCACGGAAGAGAAGAGCGCTGCTCAGAAGTACCGGCACTCCTCCTCTACCGCAGCCCGTAACCCTCAGCCGCGATGCCTCCCATTCGACATCGCGGCCCACCTCAGTTGCGGTGCACCTCACCGCAACCTACTTTTTGGCCGCTACGTCAATGGCTTGAAGGCAAAAGCCCTGACGAGCGGCCCCACCTTTGGGTTCCTCTTGGCTTCACCGTGGCCGGAATCCACGGTGACTGAGCCCCCCCGCAACGACAATGCGGGAACCCAATCGGGGGGGTTCGCCGTCGGTTTTACCGTCTGGAATTTCTTAATAGCAGCCTGTAGTCTGTATTTGTGCCCGATTGATGGCAATAGGCTATACAGTTCTTGCCTGTGGAAATGGCTTCAAAATGAAAGTTCATCATCATTACAGCAGAATGACGCCGCCAAAGACACGGGTGGTTTGTACTCTGTATTGGATACGGATACGGACATAGATAATGATTCGTTTGGGGCCCGACCTAAGATTGAATTTGTCCGTCCTCCCGATACACATTTACCTGTAAAAAAAAAAGAATTTAACAGATATTTTGGAAGATCAACTACTCTCGGACGGGCCCATATCTTCGTTAAATCGATTTAAAGAGTATACCTCAGAACTTTTCGACCCCATCGACTATCTGCATTGCTATTCTGTAACAATCTCACCGCGTGTAGTGAGCGTGGAGTGAGCTGTCAGTGTCATTCTACCTGATACTTCGTCAAACCCTAGCATCAGTGGGATGACACTGACAGCTTACTCCACGCTCACTACACGCAGTGAGTTGTTACAGAATAAACATGCAGTACTGTGAGCAATGTGCCCTGCCCACTGTCTCTTCATTTCTGATTCAATCACGTAAGGCAACGCCAATCATAGCCATTCCCCTTTTCGCCATTGAAAAATATATTTCTTCGTTTAAAATCGTTATACATTTCCATAGCCACATAATAACAACCCACAAGTGACAAGCAACTACGCCCACTAATGATCTCCCAACTGCAGATCCAAGCCATATTTAGGATACAAAATATGACTCGTTTCTCCATAACAGTCTCGTAAAAAACAAATTTTAATAGAATATTCTGACGACAATCTGCGCACGGATCATTACCGGTAAATAAGGTAACCGGTAACTGTCATTTTTACCGAATGCACCAAGGTTACAATTATTGTGAATGACACGATAACTGTTTTCTTTTCAACGACACACGCGAGCGAACCTTACGTTGCTTTGTGTAGGTGATTTGAAACTATTCACTTTACGACTGACAGACTATCGGTACCAAACCGGTTGCCCAACTGCGCCAAAAGGTAGACACATTGCTCTTTCATTAACAATGACATTTGGATAGTATTGTCATTCATACTATTACTACGTATTTATCGTTCATGGGGCATATGTGAGCTCACTGTCTCACTATATGGACACTATGTCGCGTGCTTATAGGTACTCCGTTAGTCCGTTTGAAATAAGATTAGACATTTTAATAAACCTTTTTTACAGTCCGTTCAACTGATTTTGACTTCTATTGCGTTGGTAGCATGATAAATGTCACCCGCAGTTAAACAGTTGGTATTGTAACCACTTTCTTGCTTTTAATGCCATCCTTATTATGCCTACGAAATAGACTGTAAAAAGGTAGATATGTTTAATTGACTAATCTTATTTCAAATGAAGTTTATACTACATTATAACATACTTATTATGTTGAGAGCAAACCTAATGTAAACCTTTGATTTGTACATTTTTTTGTCTTCAAATTCCACATGCTGGCACCCATGAGCTTTGTCATCGTTTTCGTTCTGCTCTCAAGTCTCCCAATTTATTTGGTTGGCGCATCTTGTCTTTGTCCATACATCTCTATTAGCCGTGTTCTCAGAATTCATTCCTTTTCTGTCCATTTCACCTTTCTTTGGCACTCGTCATGGTCAAATTAAACGAAAGATTAACAATTTCGACGCATCGAGCAAAAAGTTCATAATTTCGCAATAGGCCGTCCGAATAATCTCGCCTTGGCACAGAATTCGTACAATAGTTAATTACGAGTGCAAAATACACAAGTACATTGTTAATATAATCATATGCACCTACTTGCTGCTTAACATTTCTTTGTTGGACGCTCTGGGCGAATATCGTGGTTAAATTATCGGTAAATCTTTCACGATCAATAAATAATTTACCGTCTACTAATCGATTAAGATGTGAAGAATTTTATTATATTATTCGTGTTCCTTGTCTAGGTCCGTGACTAAACTGAATGGTGTAAAAGCTTTCATTTATTGAGTCATACTAGTAAGGTTAATGTTAAGACAAGTGATGTTTAAATATGACGTCATTTAATATCCCGTTTGTAAAGTAAAAAGTTGAGGTCAAACGAAATGGACACAAAGAGACTGTAGAACATGAGAAAGGTTTGATTCGGATTGAGGAAGGAGGGTGAAGAGGGACTTCCTAGAGTTGATGAGTTAAGTTACACAGTTAGACAGCTCTAACTTACAAACAAAAATACCAGGCAAGATCAATGACCGAGACAAAAAAATAAAAAACAAAACAAAGCTAAAGATGGTACAAGAACCTTGAACTAATGCCTTATAGACATGCTGACGAACCTTCTCTCAAGTGCAGACTAGACTCGTCTGCCTAGCCTTACTTAGAGTATAATAATGACCAATAACTAGATGTGGTATTGGCCATATAAATATGTTAAAATCTTTGACGTAAAATTAAATGCTTGAGATGTTAATACAGTTATAGCCAGACTCGTCTGCCGTATCATGCCAACATGGAGCGTAATATGTCAGATTGTGGATATGGTATTATTTTCCATATATTGGTAAATGTGAATTGAGCTTACTATATTTACGAGAATAGCCACTCTATTCCATGGAAAGGTTTGTCTGCCATGGAAATTTTTTTTAATACATCTGTACCTAGTCCAAAATGTAGATGTGGACATTTTCTTCAAAAAGTTACAAATTCTGCCATTTTATAAAACAACAAGTTTTTGTGACCTAATTGCGTAATAAGTTAGTTAATGTCTGCGTTTTCATATTTGTATGCATGCCAAAACTGTATACATATACGTAAGAGTACTTAATACTTAATCTATTCCACAGATTACTAAATTGAATATTATTAATCAGTTAAAAGGTAATCTAATATACATGTTAATCGAACTCCTTTCATAACCACAGGCTAACGTCTGTAATATAAAGATAGCTAATTCGTTAGTTTGCAAATTACTTATTTCTCTCTATCTACGTTGTCATCGTAAATAGACTATGAAGATTAATGTTTTTTTTTTTTTAATTATAATATTGCGTTTCTCCCATCATCTGCCTAACATTGCTTGCTAGGATGCTTGGATGCAACTAAATATGAGTATTTTACATACAACTACCTGCCTACATGACTTTCATAATCCAGCTACTGAATAACATGATACCTTTTGGTAAGACTGGTTGTCAGACTTTCGGGCTTCTGACTACCTGTAACGACTGTCAAAGATCTACTAGGTGACAGCTGGTACTAACGATATAACGTATTTTCCGAGACATGGGGGCTCTCGATGTTAAATAAATGGTCACCAATGGTCACCCATCTACTGACTGTTACTACTTAGCCACGAGCCCTTTCTTCTCTAAATTATTTTCTATTGGTTTACATATCCTCTATAATAGATTAAACTCGAAAGCAAACATTTATTCCCTGAACTACACAAATTGTAAGAGAACTCTCGATGATGTTCTCCAAAGTATGTCTTACGAAGAAGCAGAGAATTTACTAAATGTGTTAAAATAAATATATACCTACATACGTTACCTAACGTAGGTGAATATTATTTTTATTTATTTATTGAACTAAGAGTTCTACTCAACATTTATATAATTATTTTTTAAAGACTATTTTAGCACTTCTTGCCTGAAACATAGGATTACCTAGTTCAGGCACGTAAATCTTAGGAATATAATTTACATTTAAGCAATACTGTACAATTTTTAAGCCTTTTAATTTTTATGGATAAATATATAATAGTATTACATTCTGCCAGGGTTTGCTTCTTGACACTGCGTCTTCTCTATTGTGAAAATCTGATTGAACAAAATGCACTCAGATCTGCGGGGTAACTGTATAACACACTACCAGTAACTTTCATTTTGACAGTTCGACAACATTCATTGCATTATTTACATTGCTGAGCAGATTTTTTTTTCGAACGCATGGATTAATAGAGATTCTGATTAATTTTGATCTTGTTTCAAACAAAAGAATTCAGCTATTGTGCGTGTAGTATTTTTACCGCATCCATCTTTCCAACAGCGATGTCCCACTTATTATATTAATGTAAACGAAATGAAGACGAGTAGGTACCAAACAAGGTCAAGTCTAGTTACGTCACTTAATACGTAATCTACTACGACCTAAGAGATCGAATCGTGCGCATCTCGGTGCATCATTACGTCATCATGTAGGTTGATGAACTTTGTAGTAAAGGTTGTAAATGTTATGAATGTATGAATGGTTTAGAATAATATTGTACTGGTTGTGAGATTTAATAATATTCATACTTTATAAAATTGAATGAGTATTTACTGCTACTAACCGCAAACCGATCACGCTTTGAGTATATTCATCTGATAAACAAGAAAACGTACGTTCTTATTTTTTATACATAGTGCGCTATTTATTTTTTAATATGTGTTTATGATGATTGATAGGATACGTATAAGTAGATAATTGCGTAAATTGAATGGCGAATGAGTTAGTTATTCGGTTTTGTGTTTTTTGTAACATTCTTTAGTCAGTTTAGTAGAAGTCCATAAAGGTGGTTCAACTCAACAGATCACAGATCCCTTAAAACTCTCTTCCTCATGCTGCACAACTAACGATTCCCAAAATAAGGCTCGAGATAATTTCCGTCTGCTCGAAAATCTAAAACTACAAAATGAACCTTCTAGAAAATCCACTCTCCAATACAGTAAGTGACCAAGCCCTAACACTTTAATACGTATATTTCCCCCACACGTTGCCCAACACCGCCTGACGGGTTTGCATGACCTTTCACCACAAACGTCCAGTCAGCGCTCTAGATTCTCAACTAGATAAACCATAGGCAGCTGCAGTAACCAATAGAACTGGCACCGAGTAGGTTTTGCATAACACATCATTATTTCAACAACGAATTTTCTAAATAAGGCACACAATTTTTCAGCTGAATTGATAAAACGTATATTTTAACCCTGGTAGTTAATTTTTTCTACCATTTATTTACATTTTATGCAAGAACTTCTACTTCATTGACATTCTTGCATGAAATAATTATAATGTTTAAAAAAGGTTATAAAATAATAGTAAATAACGTGTGGGGTCGGGGGACCTCGTCTGGAATGCAGTTGCTTACGATTTTGCTTCAATTCCGAATGTACGTCATTTACTCTACCACTTTATTTTGATTTCACTATTGGCTTTAAGCACCCTCAAAAACCATAAAAACGACACTGGTGACAATTTTTTTTTTAATTTTTGCTGTTGCCATCTTGGATTTTCATGTTTCATGCTCATGGTACTGAGAAATTGCTGATGGAAAACCCAACAACACTTTTCTCTTCCTGGGAAGGGGAGCCCAGGACCCCATGTTCCGCAGTAGCGCTTGAGACTACTAGACCAACGAGGCAGGCGCGAAACATTTCACTCGTATTTTTTAGCAAATCTACTTTTTCATTAGATTTCTATGTAATAAAATTATGTACGTTTGCGAAACAAAAATCGGTAGACGTTCGAGAATTCTCGGAGTGTCACAAAAAGTATCGATATCTCGATAGTTAATCGTCTCGCTATGATAGAGCGATATAAATGCCGACGCTGGTTATGAATTTAGTTATTTAAGTACATAAATATATGTCCATTTCTAGGAATGGTATTGATAAAGTGCCGAATCGATTTAATACCAATCCTGGAAATTTATGAAGGCTTTCAATGAATATTAGATTTTAAGATACTGTGTTCAGAATGACGTAGACATATTTATGTTCGCATAACTCGTCAAAATGTAGGGAACAGCTGATTGTTTTTTGGCGATTTTGGTTTGGTCCCATAGTAAAAGTTGTTGATAATTATGAGTACAATGACCCCTTAAGAGGTTGTGCGTTATTTAAGTTACACCTTGTATAAAAAAAAATTGAATGATCTAAAATAGCTATTTTTATACTAGATCTTAAGCTTTATTTTATTGAAACGCCTCGTAGCGATAAGGGAATTCAGACTCCCACTGAAGCTATTCTTTGGCGTACTTTATCTTCTACAGCCAAAAATCTACTGAGAATTCGAATCTTTAAACACAAAATATCTTATCTAAAGCCGCCAAAAATCAAAGGGATCCTTTTGGTTAGCACTTAGGTACCGAGTATTGTGAAAAGGTCTTTGTCTTTCAGACAAGCAAATTCTGGACCAAAATTCCGACTATGCAGACTTTACCACTTGCTGTAGGTACCTAAATATTTCAGGTTTATTTAAAATAAAAATTAATAGATAACTAACTCCATATTAGCCTCTCTTTTTTTCTGGACCACAAAAGGTTGAGTGGTTCTTACTTTGTTGAAACGTCTATATTTCACGAACACCACTAATGTTTTGTATACTTGTTTTAACACTGCGGACACCAATCTGAGGGGCAATTCTGATAATTTTAAGAACGTTCACAGTCTGATCTCAGTGTCAATCTGTCAAAAAATTCCTCGAGTTTCCATACATTTTTGACAAATTTTTGAAATTCGATTGTCGCCGAGATGACACTGCGAACGTTTTTAATTACGAGAATTTTATTGGCCTTCTGTTTTCGCGGCCTATCTTTCTCTATCTATTAGACGCGGCCAATATAATAAAATTCTTAGGTCGTCTGGAATGAGGGGCTTGTGGCTATGTAATAACAGCCGCACAGGTCGACCGAACAGGTTAAGCTACGCTTGCCGCGGTTGATCCATGGATGGGTGACCATATTTACATACCAAGATCCTTCCGTGCCGTGCTTATCAAGAGGTATCGTATTACCCAGTAACTGGGTTGTGGATGTCAGATAGGCAGTCGCTTCATGGAAAATACTGGTATTTAGCTACATTCGGTTAGACTTGAAGCCCAGCTTAGCTGAGAAAAGGTTAGGCAGATGATGAGGTTGTCTGGAAGTTTTAACCCACAAAAGGTACCGTCTCTGGAGTTGATATAAAACGTTCTTCTCTAGCGTGTCGATGACAGTCTTAATTGTGTCAACCCAGAACGTAGCTATACGAGTTATGCCCTGCATACTCGTACGTACGCAGAACTTCTATCAAGAATACACAATTTAAAAAATATACATTTGCAGCAAAGCCTTATGCACACCTGCCCCTCTAACTCCAAACATGGGTAATCATAGACAGTCATATCTCACTACACGATTTGGTCCACTTAGATAATTAATACACTATTTGAAATGCCTTTAACTGACTCCGGCGGTTACAAAATTATTTCTTACTTGTATGACTAAACCCAGTCATAGGTAAAATTCATATACGAATGTGCAGTACTTTTTCACCGTTAATTTAATGATCCTTTTAACCTTTTTATTTCTTCTTTTGTAACTAAATTTTGGAAGTGATGGTTTATACAGTCTGCGCAACCTTTTTCATATTTTCGATCAACCTATTTGGCGGTTGTACACCACAATATTATATTTTGGACCACAAATGCGTCATCAGAAAGGTTCTATAATATACGTCGTGGGCCGTGGAGATTCGGGCAAATCAGTACCTACGTGCAATATAGAACCTTATAGGGCAAAATACTAAACGCTGTATTTGGTAGGCAAATTGTAACATTTCTAATCGCTAATAAACGTTATCTTGATGCTGTTTTAAACGTTTGATATTTCACATCGTAGTTTGCATTTTGATTACCTTGGAGAGCTTTCAGAATAAATTCATTTAATAGCTGTTATAATCAATCAATCAAATCAGCTTATTGCTGTCTTTTCCAGGACATTAATTTGCTTATCATTTGTAATGTCGTAGATAATATTTTGCATTTCTTATCAGGACATCAATTAATGTCGTCTTAGGGGCGGGACAAACAGAAAAGACGTAAAACGAGGACGCGTCACAGACGTTTCTGCCTTGTCTCGTCCTCGAGTCGCGGTTAAAGTATATGAAAGAGACAGGGCGTGGACGGGACGCGAAGAGAAGTGAGAGACGACACTGCATTTCTCATATTTAGCTTCGCCTTTAAGCGTTTGTCTCTGAGACGAAAACATGTCTTCTTCAGAAGACGAAGATGTTCTTTCTGCTTTGGTTCAACTTGCTAACATTCAAAGGGTTAGACTTAACTGGGTACATCCGGTTTGGCGCTGCGATAAAGAACATTTTATTAACCCCCTGCACACCCCTTTCTGCCGGGTCTTGTCTGCGCCTCCACTGTTCCGTACGTTTTTGAATAGGGCGCAGTCGTGGAAGCGTCGTGTCCGCGTCTCGTCCGCGCCCTGTCGTTTCTGTTTATTTTGTGTCTCGACGCTTTTAAATGATCAAATCGAAAATTTGTTGAAAGGACGCGTACTCGTCTTATGTTTTTTCTGTTTGTCCCGCCCCTTAGAAAACTGGAATCACGTTACTAAATAACAGGGAAATTGCGTAACATTCTAAAAGGAGGAATGGCTTTCATTCTGACATTTTAACAACAATCATTACGTTACTAACGTTGCTGAGCAGAAAAAAGATCTTCGAAATCTCTTCTTGTTTATGAAGGATTAGAAATATCTTTCGAAATTATTCAGATTGTGATTCACTTACGCAATTCGGGTGCAGCTCCCAGCAAGATTTCTGTTAAAATAAAATCGTCATCTTAACTTCTTATCATCAGAGAAGAAATTGTTATCATTATCTAAGTTAAATTAAGTCCCAAACTTAGCGATATCAAAACTTAATAAATCTTGTAACTTTTAAGCTTAATGTATCCGCTGCTTTTTGTTTGTTAAATTAAAACGAAACAAGCAATATGTAAACGAATTTAAATTATGAAAATATCTCAAAAGCACACAGCTAGGTAAATTCATACAACATGTAATTAATTTCGACTTATTTGGCATAGCAATTACACTAATTAAATCATAATGTCACGTACATACATAAAAATACCATAACTGTGCCAAAAGATCCATGTATTACACATGACTTACTTATATCATTATGTAAACCAAATATGGCAACAAACTACTTTTTGAATGAGTCAGTTAATGTACAGTGGACAAAAAAGTTTGACAGGCAAAACCATGTAGAACACACCCAAATGAGCTTTGTCAAACGTCAAAACGACGCCCAAGAAGCCATCTTGGGTGTCAAATAAAAATATTGTAATCTGTACTTATTTTAGCGACCTACTTATCTCTTTTGTCGATGCACCTAAACATTTTGAAAGAGGACAACTACGCAAGAACGTAGGCCAAAATTGAACTTCGTATATTAGCACTTTGCACGTTTGAAAGTGTGTAAAAGTCCTTCTTTTGTAATGCTTCGAGGTTTAGATATGGAGGCGTTGAATCGAGGGACCGTTACGTATATGAGCTCACGATTTTTGAGTTGAAATGGTTATTTCTTAAGATTGGACCAGCCAAATACAAGATTATATTATATTTTAGACATTTGAAAGTGAATTGATTCTAGTGAAGTGCCCAGCTAATGGGCAATGAAGAAGTGAATTCAAATTAGGTGTTGGATTTCGTGTCTGCCACAAGCTTCTATCGAGCGAAAATTCAGCTCGATTCTCGGTAAATCTCATCCAAATGCTACCAGGCATCCTGCGAAGATCGTTGCTCCATGTAGCCTGAGCGCGTACCTTACGTTTGCCCCACGAGCACGTCTACCCGTTTTTGCGGCTAATGTGGCCGGCCCATTGCCACTTCACCAATTATGTTGACAACTTTGGTTCTCTGCAAGATTACCTCATTCCGAATTCAATTCCTCAGAGAGACTCCGAGCATAGCTCGTTCTAGCTCGCTGAGCGACTTTATATACCAGACGTACCGTGAGTGTCCATGTTTCGGCTCCGAAGGTCATAACAGATAGGACACACAGGTGAAGACTTTAGTCTGTAGGCTATGCGGAAATACCTACGCAACGAGAACACTCGACGAAGATTCTCTCTTTATCGGCTATGGTTAGAAAATAATCGTATCTACAATTTCTTCACATGCAGATATTCAAATTAAACCCTAACCTTGTCTACGTCCCCCCCGAGTGGGTTCCCGCATTGTCGTTGCGGGGGGGCTCAGTAACCGTGGATTCCAGCCACGATGAAGCCAAGAGGAACCCAAAGGTGGGGCCGCTCGTCAGGGCTTTTGCCTCAAAGCCGACGACGTAGCGGCCAAAAAGTAGGTTGCGGTGAGGTGCACCGCAACTGAGGTGGGCCGCGATGTCGAATGGGAGGCATCGCGGCTGAGGGTTACGGGCTGCGTTAGAGGAGGAGTGCCGGTGCTTCTGAGCAGCGCTCTTCCCTTCCGTGGCCTGGACGGGGCCGCCACCGTTTGATGGCGGACGCGGTGGGGCCGCAGGGGAAGAGGAGTGTCGGTATAGCGTCAGCCGCTCTCCCTATCCCCTGCGGCCGAAAAGTGGTAGACGGGACGGCGCGTTGTGTTCCACACGCGCGCCGTCAAAGATGTCAGCAACCACCGGTGGGGTCCGCAAGGGCCGATAATTGCCAGGGGTGCGGTTTTGTTCGAAAGAGATACCATAGCCCCTGGCATACGGGCTACTGAAGGAACACGGGTGGGTTTTAGTCAGTAAAAGTCTGACACGCCCTCCTGCTCTACTCAGCAGGAGAAGTCATTTGATGATTTCCCACCCAAAAAAAAAAAAAAAAAAGAGAACCTTGTCTACGTCCTTTATTTGTAACGTATTCCTATTTATAACACCTTTTAAAGATGACCTAACAAAATTTTGGCTATTAGTACCTACTAATCTACTAAGCTCTGATTTATATGACTAAATCATCTAAAACCTCGACTATTAATCAATAATTTATGCAAATATCTACAAGCAGTTTAATTTCACGGCCTGCTTATAATTCATCAACATGTCATAGGCATTATAAATCATTTTGTTAATGTTTTTGAGTTTTGACATGAACTACTTTTAATTATGCAGCTATTATTTCAATTATAATAACATAATTAAGATTTGGTATGACTACTGTTTATATTTGTGTCGTTGTCGTCAATCTCGGAAGTTTTATTTGTTTATTTGTGCATAGCCTTTTTTTTCACAGTAACGATCCAAATTACGTACTGACCGCTAGCTCAATGCGTTGCCAACTTGCTTCATGTTGTGAACTCTGCGATGAATGGATGTTTTATCGGGCGCGCGCTAAATTGATACTTTATTATTCTTATTTGTTTCAATAGATTAAGATATATTTTACCATATGTACCGTATGTGTCGCCGGGCGTAAAAGAATAGCACCATCCCATTTCTTCCAATGGGTGTCGTAGAAGGCGACTAAGGGACTTACTAGAGAATGGGCAGCAGCGTTCTCTATGCATTTGACCACCATACTGCGATCGCCAACTCGCCTGCCAAGCGTGGCGATTATGGCAAAACCCCCCAAACCTGGGGGAGGCCTATATCCAGCAGTGGACGTCTTTCGGCTGTAATGATGATGATGATGATGATATTTAACGAGAATGCTAGTCCGTGTCTACATGTAACTTAGTTTGCACTATCTATAACGATAATTCAAGATATTTCAAGAATGTATATTTTTGAAATTACAAATTTATAATTATTGTGCAACAGTACGTACTTGAACCTCCTATTTCAAGTGGGCGTAACTTTTCAATTTCATCCCGTAACCCGACATTTATCATTCTTCTTGCTCTTACGGCACTAACAGGAAACATAAGCTATCTAATTCCAGATCAGCCTTTGGCTGTAACTTAGTTTTAAAAGACCATAGAGCTTGCAAGACAATCTGTTTCTCACTCCTACAAACATTACAACCAAGTCTAATGAGTCAGGGAGTTAATTACAGTAATTTTTCTTACTAATTGAACAGACATTTTGTAATCACTCGGCAATGGAACAAGGTATTCATACGATCAAAGGACGAACTGTTTTATTTTAATTTAACAACTTTTTTACGCAATGTTCTTTTTATAGCGCTAGACTGATTTATATGAGAACTGCAAGTAATAAATGATAGCTGTTACTTTACATGCCTACATATACTAATTCAAATCTACAAGTCACGATTTCATAAACGTCAAAAAATCGCGGCCGGATTTTTCGCGCACTGGATTTTCAACGCTCTGTTAGGCGCCGAGTGTAGAAAATCCAACAGGGTGTTTTTTCGACGCTCTGGAAGAATCTCACCACTTGGCGCAAAGTCTAGTTCGAGATAACTTACTTTCGCGATAACTTTACGTTTGTGTGAACGTGAGCTTAGGGCTTTTGTGCCGAATATTCGCTTAAAATCGAATGAATCCCATTTTATCCAAAACCCAATCCTCAAAAACAAGCAACCGGACTTGGGTTGCTTGTTTTCTAAGATTGGTTTCTGGCAGGAGGGGTTTGTTGCTTATTGCTTAATACAAGTTTTATTAGAGGACTAATAGAACGCACCATCTATTCCATAGAAAGACTGAAAAAGAACCTTTAAAGACGACGGTTCTAAATGTTGATATATTCGCTCTGGCTATTTATAATGCCTAATAAAACCAGTACCTGAGTAGGGAATTCATCTAGGTACTTAATAAAAATCTTAACTTTATTCAATCACTGATAGACAACTTACCTGACAGACTAAAGCTAGGTCTACAAGCAGCTAACATGACCACTAAGGCTGGATTTTCAAACATTCATCCCCTTAATGGGTTTAATGATGTGAAAGTTTATTTAAAAATTCGTGATTTTTGCTGATTCCCATGGGGCTCAGGGGTTTCTTTACTTTATAAATTCTCTTACACATTTTACGGAAAATGTCTAATACTCAGTTAACCACCAACACACAACCATTTTATTTATAGCAGTAGGTATAAAACAAAGGGCCAATTATTATAATGACACTTAAAAACACCCTGTTTCCTCGGTATCATCCTATTATAAGAGTGAACAATCTCCAATTTTGCGGGTCCTCCTACGTGAATGAAGTGCCTCGCTTTTAATGCAAATTACTCAGTTTGCCTTATCGCGATCACTTTGTTCTACCATTGTGTTTACTTTGATATGTAGAGGTTGCGATTCGGTTAAGTTTTGTACAGAATTTATGTTCACCTACAAACAGAAATTCTGTGTAGATCCTTTTATAATGTTTCTGGTATATTTGAAGATATCCAAATTAACTTGAGGTAATTTGATTTCAGATAAAACCAAACATACCCAAAATAACTTGAGGACATTTGGTTTTAGAAAAAATAAATTAGGACACACATCATGTCCAAATTTTTTTTTTCGAAGTATTTAATGTGGCATTGACACGTCGTCGCTCACAATGGGCTTTATAAGAAGGCTAGAAGTCACCAAATGGCAATGGAGAGGGCTATGCTTGGAGTTCCCATGCGCGATTGAATCTGAAATGAAGAGATTCGTAAGAGAATCAAGATAATCGGCATTGCCAAAGAATTTCCAAACTCAAGTGAAGCTCGAAGATCTATGTGCACGAAGCTTGGGGGTCGGCGGACGTCGAAATGATGATGATCATGAAACATGATAGCAGTTTACTGTTTTTAAAAACAATGTTCAATGTCCTTTTCCACAACCAAAGCAAAATGGAGACGACAAAATTTTATTTTCATTATAGTCGCACGATACATTCTGCTTGCGCGATACAGGATTTTGCGTGACGTCATATATGGCGATGTAGATGCGCTACAATTTTCTAAGGATCAGTTCTACCTAACCTACTTATACCACTTTAAAACTTACCTACATGAATTTTGAATAAGTGGGCTACATACAAAATTAATAAAAATCCAATTAAGGCAATATCAGTTTTAGAGCAAAATAACAAAGTAATGAAAATAAAATATTTGCCTAAAATCAAAACTGCTGAACACTGAATAATAATTGCCGAAAACTTTTACTTAACGTTAATTTAGTCTACTGGAATAGTTATAAGTTTATAACGAATCAAAGATTGTTTCATGGTAGTTTATAGAATGTTTGATTGAATTGGCTTTAAGAACAATTTTCTGGCTTTCATTACGTAAAATAGGCAGGTGCCAATTTTATTAATTCTGTGAACAAAATCAAAATTATTTAAATTAGTTTGATTGTTTGTTTAAATCGAAACAAAGAGAAGGTTGTCATGACAGTGAGTGCACGGGTGCATTGGCAGGAGGCGTAGACTGTGACAGACATTGTCAGTACATTGATATATCGGCCGTCCTTTAACTAGACATGCGTTAAGCCCTAAAAGTTGTTTCCGAGAAAATGGCAGAAAACGCGCGAATCATTCTTTCTTCAAAACTGTGATACTTACGTTACTGTTTGTAGGACACATCAAATGATATTTCGTTCTGTTTATCCTAAAGAATCCTTTCCAGTTAACGGCCTACAAACTCTCATAGCTTGGGAATTATTTGAACTGTGAAAATGTTTGTTAGACAGAAAGATAGAGAATTGTGAACTCTCTTAGATTCTATTAAAAAGTAAAAATTTACCAAGTGATGGTTTTTTTTTTTTTTTTTTGGGTGGGAAATCATCAAATAACTTCTCCCGCTCTGGGTGGAGCAGGAGGGCGTGTCAGACTTCTACTGACTAAAACCCACCCGTGTTCCTTCAGTAGCCCGTATGCCAGGGGCTGTGGTATCTCTTTCAAACAAACCCGCACCCCTGACAGGCATCGGCCCTTGCGGGCCCCATCATTACCAAGTGATGGTTAACTCCTTTCTAGTTAAAGGACGGCAGATATTAGGTACAGGATGGCAGGGACATCGATGCTGAACCTGTTTTAGAATCAGTACATGAAGCTACAGCGTTAAAATTTGGAGTCGGTTATTAAAAAAATAATTGCCGTTTCATAAATTTTGACCCGATAGGCATAGCATATTGGTAGGAAACAGGTTTTATTTTCATCTCTTGTCCAGACTCATGTGTTGAATTCATGGTTACAGCAGGCTTAGCATAACGCTTTATATTTCTACTCCACCGTAGAATAGAAATCGCTTGTCTACAACTCTCGGTACAAAGCTGTCAACTGTTTACACGGAAACGTGATTTTGTCTACTCTTTCGTCGAAAAAATGCGTCTCTACGGTTCGTGCTAAGCCTGCTGCGGTTTGTGCGTCGATAATACCATCCTGTATTATACAAATCTACCAACAGACATACAGTAGGCATAATAATGTAGTACGCACGGCTACACATCAAGCTATACATTTCCAGTATAAGCTGATCTCGCATTGTAAAGGATTTCCGTACAGTGCTAGATCAGCGTAAACTGGAAATGTATAGCTTGATGTGTAGCCGTGTGTACCTGTCAAATCTTAAGCCGCCTTGTGCCATTAAAGTTTAGCTAGACAAAACCAGCCTTAGACATTAAACTGATCACATGTACCAAGAGGTGTGGCAACCTCGTCATGCGAAATTTTGAGATATCTCCATCAAGGTCTTAAATATATCACACCATGTCGTATCGTAACATCAACACGACACGCTATTAATATTGCCCACATGCGAGATCATTTTTCTTGTATTTAGACCAAGGTGACGACTTGTTAGCTCTTGTAGTTGGTACAAACATATAAGTATCGTTGTTATGTGACTTCTTTGTACGCAAAATACGCGACTTGGACGTGGAGTTGCGGATAGCAGACGCTTTCTATTTATAAGAAGAATAGACAGTGCTTTTTCAATACAAAGTGACATTTCGTTTACTCGTTTTTGACATCGCACCGTAGATATCCTTCTACAATCTGCCATTTTGTCTTTCGTTTCTAACGATCTTTGTCTAGGTCCATATAAATCCTATTTCAGTAGGATATTTCTTCCCAAACTGTCAAAATCACACTGACAACAAACTTTCTACTCGACGGCCACAAAGTATATACGATTTTATAAAAATCATGATTAGTTTTGAACGCATAACGGTGATAATTAACAGAAAAACATAGCTATCTTCTCCTATTGTATTTGTAGTATTTAGTTAACATTCATGTCTATTCTTCCGTCGACAAATCGGTGCTCGTGCTAAGCCTGCTGCTTGATAAGCCGACCGTCACACGTACAGACGGCTATACATCAAGCTATGCATTTCCAGTTTACGCTGATCTACATAGCTCTGTACGGAAATCCTATACAATGCGAGATCAGCTTATACTGGAAATGTATAGCTTGATGTGTAGCCGTGCGTACGTTATAAAATCACGGCGTGCTTTTCCCGCACACTGGATTTTCAATTCACTGTGTTGAATTGAGGATTGAGAATTCAACGGAGTGCAGCGCGAGTGAGTCACAGCGCGTCGAATAAACACAGTGTTCGATTTTTGATACTAATATTATAAAGAGGAAAGATTTGTTTGTTTTCTATACTAATAATAATCGATTATATTATTATCACTGATACTCAGCTGCATCCGGTTAGACAAGAAGCCGAACCGAACATAGTTGGGAAAAGGCTAGGCAGATGAGTTATTTGAAATTTTGAATTATTAAAACACGGCAAATTGAAGTAGGGTGGCAATTTGCTTGACAATTAATTTTCCTAGTTGTATTTTTTTTACTTATACTTTTTTATATTATAATATAAATTAACAATAACAAAAATTAACCTTAGTTTAGTATTGTCTACCAAATAGACGTAGGTACCATTTAACCCATGTCATATCGTAATCACGGTCGCTGCACAAACTAAAATTGCTACAGTGTGTAACACTTAAGATGTACAAAACGTACAGTTGCGTACCAACGCACTATTAAATGCATAATTTACTACTAACAAGAACACTTGCTACAAAATATGAATAAATTAGTCGTGATTCGGGTTTTTAAACGACTAGTAGCAATATGAAGTGATAATTTCGTTACGCCTTCACTTTATCGCTTTGTTAATGTTTTTATTTCTGTCTATTCCGTTGTGAAGAAATAAACATACGAAACTGCCAAAAAGAAGGCCTTCAATAGTGGATCATAGTATGTTTTACTTATACTCTATTTTGTGCTCGCTAGTACCAAGTTTCAAGCCAAAGAACATAACAAATGATACGTAGACATTGATTTTGTAGCTTTCGTGCTCGACTGTCCGCCTAACCACATTTGTAACGAGATTATGACAAATTACTCGATTGTCTCCGACTGTACTTGAACTTCAGTAATGGAATTCAAGTAGGTATGTTATTTATGGAGCTACGAGTATGTGTGGCTTCATGTACATTGAATAGGTGTTACATGCCTTCAATTTTGACATCTTTATCGTAATCGAAGGCTAGTGTAACTAACAGATGTTACGCCTTGTCCAAGTTGTCCATACATTAAGGTACCCATGAATTCAGCATATTTGATTCTAGAACCCCTAGCGTAGAAATATTTCAACGCATGGGATTCAGATTCATGTCAGTTTCTGAATCCCTGAATCGAAATGTTAAAATTCGAAAGTGACAGGGGCACATCGACGCGTAAGTCAAAGTCCCCTTGTCATTACCACTACGTAGGTAATTTTTTGACATGATTGCGTCAATCAGTCAAAAACACAATATAAGCTAACAAAAATAGGATAAAAATGTAAATCGACACAAAAAGATTAATTTGATTCCTATAGAGTTTTAATTTCTGGTTCTGATGCGGTAAAAATAATATTTCACGGCATAATTTAAGGGTACCAAAACATGGACATTTAGATACTTTTATGGAAAGGAGACCTCTTCATGATAATAGCATGTGATAAAAAAACAAAAGAAGCACGTTTATCAAAATAATGTTAAGGGACGATCTATTAAGATTGTAGTCTGTATGCTACTTACTTCAGTACAATATCCTTGGAGGTTACTACCGCTTTTTTTTTTTTGGTGGGTGGGAAATCATCAAATAACTCGCTCCCGCTCTGGGTGGGGCAAAAGGGCGTGTCAGACTTTTGCTGAATAAAACCCACCCGTGTTCCCTCAGTTGCCTGTGTGCCAGTGGCGGCGGTATCTCTTTCGAACAACCCGCACCCCTGGCAGGCATCGGCCCTTGCTGACCCCACCAGTAGGTGCTGTCATCTCTTTGAGGCGCGCGTGCAACACAACGCGCCGTCGACCCGGGCTTGGTCCTTACCGTACAGCGAGAGATTACTACCGCTTTTCTCTTTAAGGTTATTCGAAACAGATACCGTGGCCTGGCACACAAGCAACTAAAGGAACACGGGTGGGTTTTAGTCAGTAAAAGTCTGACACGCCCTCCTGCTCCACTCAGAGCGGGAGAAGTTATTTGATGCACTCTCAATGGTTACGGATTGGTTTACCACGAATAATTTAGTTCTCAATGCTAAGAAAACTAAATGTATAAAGTTCGCTTTGCCGAATGTAAAAAATCTGGGACCCAACATCGTCTTAGAAAATGAGGTGCTTGAAACTGTAGACTCGGCAGTTTTTCTGGGCATAACAGTAGATGCCAAACTTCAGTGGGGATCACACATATCAAGCCTAGCGGGAAGGCTCAGTTCGGCTGCCTACGCCGTCAGGAAAGTAAGACAATACACTGACGTTGATACAGCTCGGTTAGTCTATTTTAGTTATTTTCAGTCTATTTTAGCGTTATGTCCTACGGCATTCTGCTGTGGGGCAAAGCCGCTGACATTCAAAATATTTTTGTTCTGCAAAAACGAGCTGTACGTGCAATTTACCAATTAGGTGCTAGAGTTTCTCTGAGAGATTTTTTTAAAGATATTGGTATTCTCACGGTGGCATCACAATTCATCTTCGCTAACATCTTATATATTAGGCAAAATATACACTTATACACTAAAAACAGTGATATTCATAATATTAATACCAGAAATAAGGACAAACTACGTGGTCCCTTTCACCGGCTTCATAAAGTTCATAACTCATTCGTTGGGCTCGGTATCACCTTTCATAACAAGCTTCCCTCTTCTTTGCTAGATTTACATTTTAATGCGTTTAAAGCTAAAGTAAAATCAAATCTTTGTTCGAAGGCATACTATTCAATCAACGACTACTTAAACGATAAGAATTGTTGGTCGCTGTGATTATCTCAAGACAACGTTTGTGTTCTTTCACCAGAATTAGCTTACCTACTGACAGGTTATATGAGTTACTCCATAGCATTGTTTATTTTATTTGACTGTATAAACCATTTTTTTTTATTTTAAATATTGAAATTTCCATTTTTTGATGAAATTTAATTACTATACCTATTACTGTATAGAATCAAGTTCTTCCAACTTATCAGACAGCTGTGTTGCTGGGGAGTTTGTTGCGCCACTTCTTCTTCCCAGCTAAAGCACTAGGAAGTGTCGAAGGGTGGGCGTTTTTTGGGGGACTGTCTTATGTAATTTTGACGTTCGAAAAGTGCTGACTCTCAGCCTAGTTTGAATAAATGACTTTTGATTTTGATTTTGATGATTTTCCACCCTCAAACAATAAAAGGTGAAACCTCCAGGGTAGCCCGTGAAACTCAAGTTTTCTTGCATTTTGTGCCAGGTTATATGTTGATTAAAATATGATTTACGACCGCAAAACGTATCATCATCATCATATCAGCAGAAAAACGTCCACTGCTGGACATTGGCCTCCCCCAAACTCCGCCACTTCGACCGGTTCTGTGCTTCCCGCATCCAGCGGATTCCTGCATCCATCGGATTCCTGCGGCTTTTATAAGGTCATTGGTCCACCTTGTGGACGGCCTTCGAAGTCTACGTCTTCCAGTACGCGGTCGCCACTACATTACGTTTCGGCCCCATCAGCCATCTGTTCTGCATGCAATGTGACCTGCCCACTGTCACTTATGTTTGGCAATTCTTCGGGCTATGTCGGTTACCTTGGTTCTCCTACGGAACTCTTCATTCCTGATTCGATCACGTTGTCAAACTTCAAGCATAGCCCGATGATTAATACGTATTATGTATTTACAGAATTATATTTATTCAAATCAACCCTCAAGATCGTTTAGTTCAATTATTCAATAGAATTTTAAAAAAATAAAAATTATTTAAACATGTCGAATTGCCTCCTTCTTTTTGAAGTCGGTAAAAAATAATCATATTTGCTCAATATTCAGACTTACAGCTTGACACCGAGCCGCAAACTGCAATAAAAATAAGGAAAAAAAAATACGTGTGGCACTCGGGGACTGTCGCGGTAAAGCTATTGCATAGCATTTTTATCAACTTATGCAATTATAATTATTTATTTAGTTTTTATTTATGCAGTTTTTTTTTTCTTTGATATTAATTCAAGTCGGCACGGTTGGCGCAGTGGTTAAGCGATTGACTGCTGCGCTGCGTGTCGCGGGTTCGATTCCCGCACGGAACAAATATTTGTATGGCCTACAAGTGGTTGTTCCGGGTCTGGCCGTTTGTGTATGTGAGTTTTAAATGTTTGTAAACGCACCCACAATACAGGAGAAATTCCTAGTGTGGGGCAACGTTTTATCCCTTTCACGCATTTGGGACACATTTGTCCCCACGTAATTTTCACGATTTACAGTAATACTGGCGAAGTAAAATCTTTTTAATATTTATATTTTTAAATTTTATTGTACCTTTTCAAGTTTACGCGCTAGCAACATTGAAAAAAAACATTATCTGTCAAAAAAGTTGGCGGCGCGAAAAGTGAAATACATTTTCACTAGACGTTGATATTGAAAATTATTTTATTTTTGTACAGCGACTTTTAACGACCGGTTTTCTTCTGAATTATATTCATTGGTAAGTACAATTATCATTTTATTAGATATTTTAGAGTTTTTTAGTGAAATTAATGCATATAATGTAAAAAAATCTAAAGGGACGCGGGTGTCCCTATATGCATCAACGGAGACTTTTGTTTCAAAGTAATAGTATTGTTTGTCTTGCTTTTATTTTCAGTTTACGGTTCTTATTTTCATATATTTTGCTTCAGAAAATGGCTTCAAATCGACGTAGAGAGTTTTCGCTGCTTGAAGAAGAAATTTTCGAAGTCTTGGTGGCTGACAACAGCGACGACGAAGACGATTTGCTCCTTGATGAAGAGGACCAAACATTTTTAGCGCAAGATATGGATGCGGGTATGTCGACTGTTGAAATTGAATCAAGTTCAGCGCCTCTAGAAGAAAATATAATTGAAAATCAGCAACATAACATTACTGCCCCATCTTTCAACTGGCGAAAAAATTCATATTCACCACACAAATTTCGCGAGATTCAGGGATATAACTTCGGTGAAGTGCATATTTTAGATAGCACCCACACTTCTGAAATGGGACTGACTCCTGTAAATATTTTCAATGCTGCTGCCGGGTTTGAAAAATTAATTGATGAGATCATTGTTCGTGAATCAATATACGTTATGCCGAACAAAATGGTCGATCTTTTACTATGACTAATGAAGAAGCCAAGGCTTTCCTCGGCATAAACTTTGTTATGGGATATCATTGTTTACCTACATTCAGAAGCTATTGGTCTACAGACCCTGACATGGGAGTCCCTTACATTGCTAATGTGATGCCTATAAACCGTTTCGAAGAAATACGTAGGAACTTGCATTTTAGCGACAATTCTAATGAACCGAATAGGACGGATCCCTCTTATGATAGAGCGTTCAAAATACGACCTGTTCTAAATCATTTCAATCAAGCTTTTCAAAGCGCTATGACCAATACTAAAACCCAGGCAATAGACGAACATATGATTAAGTTCAAAGGCCACAATATAATGAGGCAATATGTCAAAAACAAACCAATAAAATGGGGATTCAAATTGTGGTGCAGGGCAGACTCTTCTACTGGCTATCTATTTCAATTTGATTTGTACACAGGGAAAAAAAATTGTGGCACTGAAACTGGATTGGGTGAATCGGTTGTGTTGCAATTGTGTGAAGGTTTGCAGGGTATAGGTTGTGAAATATACTTTGACAATTTTTTCAATTCCCCTAATCTTCAGTATTCCTTGGCAAATATGAATATAAAAGCTTGTGGAACAGTACGCTCAAACAGAAAAAAATTGCCAAAAAATTTACCAACTGATAAAAATATGAATCGTGGAGACATTTTCGCGACCAGCAGCAACGGAATATCTCTTATAAAATGGATGGATAATAAAGCCGTGTTTTTATTGACAAATTTCTTATCACCCATACCAACAACGACAGTGAAGAGGCGAGAACAAGGTAGTGGTAATAAGATGAATGTAACATGCCCTGAAGTTGTTGTAAAATACAACCAAAATATGGGAGGGGTCGATCTCATGGACCAAAGAAAAGTATGTTACCAAGTGGATAGAAAGGCAAAAATAAAATACTACTTGAGATTATTTTTTGACTTGCTTGATATTGCAATGAATAACTCGTATGTTATTTATTGCAAGCTGCACGAAGCAAAACGTGTTGAAGGAACTCTGCTTTCAAACCTAGAATTTCGACAGGTAGTAGCTCGTTCACTTATTGGCAGTTTTTCGTCACGACAAAGAGCTTTGTCGTCACTTGTTCTGACGAAAAAGCGAATTTCTCTCGTACAAAAACACGGAATACCTTCACATGTGATGGTAAAAGTGAGTAACAGAAAAAGATGTGTACAGTGTGCAAAAAGTCGTGTTGAGAATCGCACAAATAACACATGCTCTACATGTAATGTTCATTTATGTTACACGTCAGAACGTAATTGTTTTGTTGCATTTCATTAATTTTTTTCTTTTGTGTTATAAATAAGTTTTTACATTAAATAACTTTTATTTTCTACTAAAATTTGTGTTTACTTTACAATAAAAGCGTTCAAGTGTTTTTGTTGCGACACATTAAAAAATGTTTCCCTTTTCGCATATAGGGACATATATGTCCCCTTCTCAAAAACAATAAAATTTGCAAAACTTCTCTATTGTGTATTACTTTTATGTTAAATTAGACCAAAATAAATAGATAGAAATAAACAAAATCATTTATACTGTCTTGGAATAGTTATAAACGTGTAAGGGTTAAAAAAAAAAGTTTTTTCTTTGATATTAATTCACGTTAAACAAATTTTAGTATATCGTACAGTCGTACCGTATACATAAAAATGGCCGCCATATAAAATCATAAAATATTTGCGGTGACTTTTCGTGTGCGTATTTTGTATGAAATGGCTAAAATACTGCTGAAACGGTAAGAAAATTTCATAAACTATCCAAAAATATACGATATCGTGTATGAAAATTCAGATAAAGCAGTCAAAATTGCAATTTTTTCCTCCGTTGCTATGCAACCGTCCGACCTGTTGCTAAGGGCCGAATTACGGGGGTGTTAGGTTATTTTCGTTACGGAATTTCTGGATTCGGTCTCCACGCTCAAGGCCCGCGATAGAAGCTATGCAATAGCTTAATAATTTTCGCGCGGTACCCTAGAGCTTCTACCTTAAGGTAACATAGTAAAAACAAAACAAACTGAAAACAAGCACCCACCAGCATAAACCCGAACTTGTTTTAACGACAAAATTAAGCCAGTAATTAAAGTTTTACTCCTAACATTTTGTGGTATTTAGTCTAGAATAAAAGTCCAGGAAAATAAAGTTAAAGTCTGGAAATCTTCTGTGTTCCTGGCTTTATTTAGTTGGCTCGTAAATTCTGCGGCAGACTACATCGGTACATTAGTGGACTGTACCACTGTACTGTAACCTAGAGCGACTGTCTTTTGTTATTTCTAGGAATAAAACCTTAGTGTTTTCTTCACTGTAGTTAAGAGCACAGATAGTCTTTCTGTGGTTTTATGAAAACAGGATGTTCAATTTCTACCAAAATGAGTTGTAATTCTCGAGTTTTTGATTTAGAATTCATACTAACTTTTATGCTAAAAAGTAAAGGTAAACTTATTTTACAAATTCATTTTCAAATTTCAAATCTAAGGCGTACGAGTCGATGGAAGATTTACCTACGTTTGCCGCGGTCGGAACTTAGATGGGTGACCTTTCTTTATATATCGCTTTCCATGCCTTGGAAAGCATATTAAGCCACTAAAAATTTTCGCGTACCTTAGTCGCTCCTTGTAAAATACTAGGATTCAGCTACATGCGGTCAGACTGGAAGCCGACCCCAACACTGATAGGAAAAGGCAAGGCAGATTGAGATTGATTGCTGCAAGTATTTTACGTATTCTACTAAGAATTGTTATCCAAATGGCAGTAAAAATTACAAAAAAAAAAAAAAAAAAATTAAAAAAAAAATTATGAATGATAATTGTAGGTTTTTTAATTTATCAGGTTTTCAAAATGTAATTACAAGCTACATCAATAAAGTAAATGTTTGTGTTGTGTTTGTGTGTTTTTTGTTTGTATTTTGTTTTGTGTTTGTCTATTTGTGTGTTTGTTTGTAACAACTACATATTATGTTTTATCCATACTTGCGAAATGAAATTCTATTCTATTCAAACAAAGACAACTGTTCAAAGTTCGGGAAATTGAATTGATGTGCTTAGTATTTGGTTCTGGAAACAGATCAACAGACTGACATACCTACTTATCTTTTCAATCCAGCATCATACTTGGAATTACTAGATACATTTATCAAATTGCAATTGATGTAGCTTCATAAGTCATTGTGACTCAACACAAAAATTTCAATTTCTTTCACAGGACGAATCCCTCAATTACCTAACCAAAACCATCATGCTCAAAACCGTAACTAATTAAGAACTCAATTAATTACCTTAATTTAATTTAAAAGAGTTAATAAGATGACCTCGTTATTAACAATAAAACTGGTCAAGTACAAGTTTAATTCGCTTACAGAAATTCTGACCTACGATACTTATTCATGCCTTGAGAATATCGACCTCTGTTACATAAATAAAGATCCAGTCGGAAAGGCTTTGCTGAAGATACGGGTTTCGGACCCAGTGTAAAAAATTTGGCAATTTTTGTTTTAATAACGTCGTTTTAATTGCTCTTGACACACCAAGTTTAGGATAGCTTGTCAATCAAGCTTAGGGGTCATACGTAAATTACGTCACACCAATTTTATGGTTTTTTTGACCAGCCCCGTCCTTGTCACAGGTGGTCACACTTGTGAAACTCCCTCCCCCTTGTGTGACGTAACATTTAAAAAAATATATATTTAGAAGTAATTAAATTTAAGCAGCAGTATTTTTTTTAATTTAAATAAAAATAATGTTTAACAAAAGCAAACATAAAGCAAATAAGTATTTTAGAAAGACAGAAGAAGGCTTATAAATATAGATCGAGTAAGTAATATTGTACCGGACGGGCGTGATCGCTTGGACACGAAGGGTGTGTAGGGAGGGTGTATTCCTATCCAGGTTCTATCCCGGTGTGTATGTAGGTCTCCCAGTCCACGCGGCGCTGACGTCCTGCACCTATAGGTTCCAGATATCTTCAGGGGCGGCTACTATCTTCCATTCTTCACGACGTTACCAACGTTTTGACGACTGACAAAGAAACGGGTTCCAGACTTTCGTCTAGGAAGGGGTTGTTTTTGAGACACCTCTGTGAAGGGGTACTTTACCTGATTAAATAACACACATTTTGATTTAATCTTCAGGAAGCAATTTAGAACTTTTACTTGTACTACATGTTAATTAATTTAAGTTTAAAATAACAAAATCTTGCCGATGACTACAAATTAGGTGTGATTCTATATTTTCTGAGGTGCCTCGAAACTTTACCGTAACGAGGGCCGCAAATTGCTTCCTGTTTTAACTTTTATTTATTCTAATTTCGACTATTGTTAGAATGGAATATTGCATACAACACATTAATATATTACAGTACATATGGCATGTTATATATCCCTGTATTCCCCCTGAAATTTCCCATCTCCTGAGATATCTGTATGGACTATATCTTCCCGTACCGAAAGATTATTTCAAGAAAACCCGAAAAATTATGAAAAATGTTACCAATAAATATTTTAAAAGTTGATTTTCTCGAAAACTACTGAACTTATTTCAATTCTGGTTACAGATACCTCAGGGTGGTTTACAGATCCAAAACAATCTAATATTTAAAACGTTACACATTTGATTTTCAGGGCGTGACGCGCCCTGAAAGATGGCTAGCAAAACTCAAAACTTAAAAATTACTTAGCTAAAGCAACACGACTTTCAGAGCTCAATTAAGTGGGTTTATCTTAAGTTTACGTTAAGGGAAGTTACGCCTAGGGCTAGGTCTCGGTTCTAGGTTACCTGGACGCACTTGAGACCATAAATTACGGCTATACAGCCCACTTAAATGAGGTCTGAAAGGGTGGTACTTACGGTTTTCTTTTAGTAGGCACTTATAACCACTGTCTGGTTTAACTATCACTGTTATCTTTATGATTTTAAATTACTGTCAAAAACAAACTATTAAACTATATAGTGACGCATCGTCGCGAACAAATATTTTTAAGTTTTTGGTTTACAAATAAATTTCGAGTTTAGGTACTTTAGATTTTAACATGTCACGTCACAAAGCTTTTGATCCCCTCCTGTCCCTTGTCACACAATGTCACATTTCACTGATACCCTCCCCCCCTTAACGTGTGACGTAATTCATGAATGGCCCCCATATGACAGATCTATAATAAATACTAGAGGTCGCCTAGTAGTCGACATTAAACTTTAACTCATTTAAATTTTAATCAACAATAATAGAAAATACTAGCCTTCAGCACTTCTTCTCTCCCCCCCGAGTGGGTTCCCGCATTGTCGTTGCGGGGGGGCTCAGTAGCCGTGGTCTCCCAGCCACGGTGAAGCCAAGGGGAACCCAAAGGTGGGGCCGCTCGTCAGGGCTTTTGCCTCAAAGCCGACGACGACGTAGCGGCCAAAAAGGGTAGTTTGCGGTGAGGTGCACCGCAACTGAGGTGAGCTGCGAAGTCGAATGGGAGGCATCGCGGTTGAGAGTTACAGGCTGCGGCGGAGGAGGAGTGCCGGTACTTTTGAGTAGCGCTCTTCCCTTCCATAGCCTGGACGGGCCTCCGTTTGATGGCGGACGCGGTGGGGCCGCAGGGGAAGAGGAGTGTCGGTATAGCGTTGGCCGCTCTCCCTATCACTTGCGGACGAAAAGTGGTAGGCGGGGGGCCACTGTGCTGACCCGTCGCAGGGTGACCAAGGGGTCCGCAAGGGCCGATGCCTGGCAGGGGTGCGGGTTGTTCGAAAGAGATACCGTCGCCTCTGGCACACGGGCAACTGAGGGAACACGGGTGGGTTTTAGTCAGTAAAACCCTGACACGCCCTCCTGCTCCACCCAGAGCGGGTAAAGACATTTGATGATTTCGCACACAAAAAAAAGCACTTCTTCTCTATACAAACGTTAACTGTGCCAAATTTCATAGTCCTCTGTCACGTTCGTATTAATATTTAATGTATATTAAGATTATCAACATCTACATTATTACATTACACCACTATACAGCAGGGTAACTGTCAGTAGCAATGGTTTTCAATTTGACATTCATTGCGTTCTTAACGTTGTTGAACAGACACATTTATCGAACTTATGAAGCAATGGATGAAAAATGCTTCATATTAAAATTGTTATAGTGTGTTACACAATTAGGGTGCCGATCGTAATAAAATGTGACAGATAGGTAGCCTGGTTATAGAGAAGGACATCTTACACTATTTTTCAATGAATACTTGTATTTTACATGGAGCGACTGCCTATCTGACCTCCACAACTCAGTTACTGGGTATTGCGATAGCTCTTGGTAAAACTGGTTGTCAGAGTTTCGGGCTTCTGACCCGACCGATAACGTCTGTCCAAGTTCCACGGAAACAGCCGGGACCAACGACTTAAGGGCACACTTTGCGCGGGCTCGAATTCACTGGTGGGCCTGGCTAAAAATCACGCTGTCTCGCCAGGCTTCGTACCCGACAGAGATAGTATCAGTGGTGAGCAGTTAGACTCTAGTCTACACGCACAACGTTTTTGAGTGAGATGCAGGAGCATTTTTGGCAAAAAAATCGCGAAATAATTAAGAAAAGTCCTTCAGAAGATCGGGTTTTATGAAAAAACCACTGCATAAATCAATGACCAATAAAGTTTATTGAACTTATTGTTAATTGAACTTTGTCGGTACCGTCTTGGTTTTTGAGATTTTACACTCCTTTTATTACTTAAACACGCTCAAAGTTAGGTTAAATTAGCAAGAAAAACGAATCTTTGTTGGCTCATAACTTTTTAATAGCTTTTTATTTTAGTATTCTGTTTCCGTACAGACAATAATAATAACGAGACAAAACCACAACATGTTTAACTTTTGATGTACATAGTCAGACAGGGGAGTAAAACCCTCCCGAAGTTTGTATGGAAAAAATGTGGACAAGTGTCACCTTAACGTGCTTTCTAAGGCACGGAGGGGTCTTGGTATGTAAAGATGGTCACCCATCCACGGACCATCCGTGGCAATCGCTTAACCTGATCGATCGACCAGTGCGGCCAATAGCCAATAGCCATAAATTATAAAACCTGCCTGTTGGTCTTGTTGTAAAAGAATGACTATTAGACTGAATACTATAAGCAATCACATGCAGTTGTAGGCAATAAAGGTCTTTATTGTTAAATTTAATAAGATGCTCCGACTGCATGAGATTGCTTATAGTATTCAGTCTAATCGTCATCCTTTTAAAACAAGTTTCTTGTTTCCATGTTTTTTAATAAAAGTTCACTTTTTAGGCAGTCGGGTTTTTGATTTTGTAAATTATTATTTTTATTTCATCATTTTTGGTTATTTTTGGGGGGGGGGTTTAGACGTAGAGTAGGAAGGCCTCCCACAAGGTGGACCGATGACCTTGCGAAGACCGCGGGTATCCGCTGGATGTGGGAAGCACAAGACCGGTCGAAGTGGAGGAGCCTGGGGGAGGCCTATGTCCAGCAGTGGACGTCTTTCGGCTGATATGATGATGATGATGATTTTTAGTTAAAATTATTTTTGACATCAATGAAACCTATTTATAAAACCCTTTATTTCGGTACCACACTCAACAAGTTTTGAGGAAAAAAAAGGTTTGAAAACACATTATGGCGCCAAAAAACGCCATTTTTTTTTTTTTTCATTTTTGATATACTCAGTGTTATTTTCACAATTAAGACGAATCTAACGGAACATCTCAAGCTGAAATCGATTTAGGCTACAGAGCGTGCCAAAGAAATATACATACATACACTCGAAAAACATAACCCTCCTTCTGACGCAGTCGAGTAAACAACTTGTGAAATGTGGGTTACTATAGGCACACCACTGACTAATCCTTGGAGGATAAAAGGCGTGTTGTTTTGGTCTTTTAAAATCAAGGTCTTTGTTATAAATAAAAAAATACTTTATAAACTGCAAAAGTTCCGATTTCTTTCCGTAAATACAATGGTAATAAACGAAAAGAATGCACATTAAGAGTAAAATTACGTCAAGGGATATTTAAGTAAGTTGACACGGCATGACATTCACCCGAAATACCAACGTTTAAGAATATTCTTTTATCGGTACAAATTATGGATACGAAATATGATAAGCCTAAAACATGAAGCTATGAAGATTAATTGTTAATTTATCAATAGGCCTAAAGTTTTAAGTATTTATTCAATGTCCGTCTATGCGCAGATATATAAACAGACAAGAAGAAAATAATAGAAAAATACGTAGAAAGATGATGCTTATTTTTACAAAATCTGTCTCTATTTTTAATTAGAATCTTTTTTTTGTGTAATTCGATATCATAATTAGCAGTCTAGAATTTGTGCTATGTTAAGAAAACCTTTTATCAGATAGAAATCGAAGAACAGATTTTTTTTAAAGCTGTGCTGCTCAAATTAATTCTTATAGCATTTAAAAATATCATCCACTGTTGGACATAGACCTCCCTCAATCTAGTGGACCAACGCAACCTTTTCCAATACGTGATCGCCACTCCAGAATCTTTTGGCCCCATCGGCCATCGGTTCTGCGAGCAATGTGGTCTACCCACTGCACTTAATTTATAGGTACTACACCACACTGTTTACTTACCGAAAAATTGTAACAAATACCGCATCCAAAAATTCTAAATCTCTCCAAAAAGTTTGCTCAAGTTTTAAGAAAAAAATAAAATGCCTCACTCGATTCACATTGACCCACATATTCGAAGGCCGGACAAATGTCAACAGGACCTTTGCGATGAGAATCGGAGCACCTGCAGTGGCAAATGTTATAAAACTCGATTTTACACATCATACATCCATTCGATTGCGTAATCGAATCGAGTTGATCGAGTTCTATAGGCTCGAACAGTTTTTTTTTTCTATTGAGTGACTTTTTGGATGGAGACTTAATAAAAAAAAATCAGTTATACACACCGGCCGAAGTGGCGGTGTTTAGGGGACGCCTATGTCCAGCAGTGGATGATGAGGTTTAATAAGATTTTTAAATGCTATAAGAATTGCTTTGACCAGCTCAGCTTTAAAAAAATCTTTGCTTCGATTTCTATCTGATAAAAGGTTTTCTTACCATAACACAGATACCATTCAGTATTTAACGGTATTCCATGGTAAGCACCGCCGTAACCAGTAAGTGAGACCCCTCAGTACCAGATTTGATTAGAAAAAAGATAAGAAGACCAAGACGCTATTTAGGCGACAAAATAGTATCAATGGCGACCGGTGCACAGAGTCGCTTTTTTATAATGTTCTTTTAAGCTCTTCATTTTTGGAATCTGCGTAGTAGTCTTATCTTTCCATAATTATCAGCCGTCATCATCAGAGTGTTAACTTCCGTCACAGCCATAATATCATCTTTTACACCATTCCTCTTGCTTTTCTTTACCATGCCTCTTTTCCCCTAACCATCTTCACTTAGAGACTTCTATCTCTCAAGTAAGTACTTATTAGCACCGAAAACCACTATATCATCATAAGAACGAAAACTATCTCGATCACAATCGTATAAGTCCGTGTTCACACGGGTGTGTCCCCAAGTTTTCCCATCGTTATAAGTTACGCCTGACACCGGTCATTACGCCCTCTTCCGTCTTATATAAGTTCCCTTTTATACACTGCGGTCTTATGATCATGGGTTTTTGTAACTACTTTCAGTATGATATAATTGTCTTTTCCGGGTTTTTCTGCAATAAAATGATGTATCTTTTAGCAGAGGACAGGTACAGATTGAGATCTTTAAAACCTGAAGACTTTTTATGGCAGGAATTCATACACAGGTAATGCTCCCAAGAGAACAGTCTGTTTTCATTACCTACAGGCACTTGTGGTGTGTGATATTACACGTAAATTATAGTAAAGGTGTGTTTGTCTTTGTATGATCACATTAATTATACTACTGCTAGAATTTTATTATTAACGTCGCTGATAATTTTTTTCAGTTAGATCACCCTCAAATTGTTTCTCAACCAGCAGCCTAATTGCATAACTCACGATTAATCATAATCCATTTCAATTTGACAGTTCAACAATATTCATTGCGTTATTTAAGTTGTTGAGCAGACACATTTTTCGAACATGAAGCAATGGTTTAACAATCTGTTTCAAAACGAAACAGATTATGATTAATCGTGAGTTACGCAATTAGGGTGCTGGTCATTTCTCTCGTACGCCTCCAGACAAACCAAAAAAATCACTTCAAGTTAACAAACACAAGATAACCTGTGAATTATAAAATGTACATAATATAATCTATTTTCCACTAAAACTGCTTTTTTACTTGTGGTAGACACTTCCCTTTTCCTTAGCTCGTCTTTTATTAGTGCTCCACTCCAAGTCCCATACATATTTATCTCTTTTTACTCTTTATTTTTACTACTACTTTTCTCTTTACTTAGATATTTGCATAAAACAAGTAAAAGATATTAATTTAAGTTATGGAAGAGCGGAGTCTCCTAACACAGGCATATCTTCTTAAAAGGAGGCTCCAACCACTAGTTGTTAAGTTTTACTTGTTAAAATAATAAAGCATTTTCATAATAGTTTCATTTAAGAACCATCAACATAAGGATGCCTAGTATAAATTGGAAATAGCTTGGGACCACACCACCTTTTTTTAAGTCTTCTAAAATTCTAAATACAGTTTATTCTAGCTAATTGTTTAAGGTACTCTATATTGCTGTGAAGTTTTATACCAAGATATTTGCATCTCCATTAGTACCTATCGTAAGTTAACAGTTTATAATAAAGGTCTCCCAGAGCAACCATTAATTCTAAAACATTAGTAGACGCTCACCCACGAGCACTAATCAATCATGTTTATCAATAACGCGCAAGAAAATAGAATCATTAAACTTTTTGTTCTCCTGGATACAAAATAGCTGTAATCAATAACGCGGTTTCTATCTGAATTTGAGTGCACAAGTAAGCTTATTGACTATTTGTGCCATTGTGAGAACAATTATCTCTTCTTATATTAAATGAATAATAATTTGTTTTGTTTTGTTAATGTACCTACCCATTTTAAATTTATATTACTAGCATGCTTTGTATGTTTTACTCATAGATATGTATAGAAGAGCGAAATCTTCTGTTACAGGTATCTCCATACATATGCCTTTACAGCGAATTTGTTAATCATGTTGATTATGAAATAACAAACATATGTATTATTATTAATAAAACGTATTATTATTTAAATACACAGAAGAAACGCATAATGTGTTACCTCGCTTGCTCACGGTATGTTGGCCATCAATACATTTGTACCGGTACCTTCTACAACTATCTATATCAACCTTTAATATTGGTTCACTGCAGAAGAAATGCCTCTCTAATAGAAAATAAACAAATCTTCAGCTAGATGGACCAATGACTTTAAACGGTGGCGGTCGGGACAAACTGGATGCTGACAATGTCTACTCGGCCTATACGTCTACTCGGCCGTAACTCGGCCTATACCTATAGGATGTACTGCAACACCCAACTAGTGTTGGCCGAGTTGATATTCAGACGGACCTAATAATATCGTGGCTATTTTCGGGCACGGAATCTTCAACGCACTGCTGTGTTTTTATTTAATTTTTTTCATTTTGTAAATTTTAATTTATTTTATGACTCTTAAGATGTGGAAGTCTGGAACAAATGTCTCCAATTTATTTTTTGCGGGGTGTTGATAGCCGCGCCACAGTATTTTTATTTATATATATTATTTACTGCTTAGCAACGAGAGTTGAAAATCGAACACAATTTTTTTCGACGCCTTGGGATACACTCTGTTGGATTTTCAATGTTCGGTTCTACACCGAGAGTTCAAAATCCAGTGTGCGATAAAATCCCGGCACGATATTTTTACTTCCGTGCGAATGTGGTCTAAGAGCTCACTTTTCATTACATACCGATGTTTTCCTATCAAGTGTAGTGACATTGATACAGTTTATATGCATTTCAGATTTCAAACCGGCAACGTATTCCACTACAACTTAAAATAAACTTTAATGCAATCCTACTATCCTACTAATATTATAAATGTCAAAGTTTGTATGTTTTGATGTTTGTTACTCAATCACGCAAAAACGACTGCACGGATTTGGATGAAAGTTTGCACACATACCTATAGTTACCTGGAATAACACTTAAGACAGTATTTATCCCGATGGTACGTTTCCGTGGGATAATGTCCCACCTCCACGCGGACGGACGCAGCCGCTGGCAAAAGTTAGTAATTTATAAAGTCGAGTCAAAGAATGCTCTAACCAAAAAAGGCTTAAGCAACTAATTGAACAGCATGTTAGAATTCCGGAACTTTTTTTTTTTGTTGTTTATTTGAGTATCTTATAGCAATCTCAATTATTATCTCCTTAGTAATGATATCATCGAGTAATTAGGTTTTGTAATATGAATTATCATGGGTTGCACTGATCGTATTGTTTTAGATGATGAACAAATAGTTGGCGTCAGAGAATGCTGCAATGCGTTGGACTCCTTTTCCTGGTTCAGTAGAATCATATCTGATATAGATACGTATGCAAGGTTACAGTTACTTTTTCATTCATATTCAAATGGCTTTGGAGGAGGAGCTTGTGGCTAAGTAACACTAGCTGCGCGGGTCGATCCATCAGGTTAAGCTACGCTTGCCGCAGTTGGTCCGTGGATGGGTGACCATCTTTACATACCAAGACCCCTCCGTGTCTCGGAAAGAACGTTAAGCCGTTGGTCCCGGCTGTCATTTGTGGATCTTTGACAGTCGTTACGGGTCGTCGGAAGCTCCAAAGTCTGACAACCAGTATTACCAAGGGGTATCGTATTACCCAGTAACTGGGTTGTGGAGGTCAGATAGGCAGTCGCTCCATGTAAAATACTGGTATTCAGCTGCATCCGGTTAGACTGGAAGCCGACCCCAACATTGTTGGGAAAAGGCTAGGCAGATGATGATGATGATGATTAAAATATTTGAGTGACGTTTCAGTATTCGGCCGTTAGGTAGATAAAGTCATGCTGTTTTTTCTGTAGGTGTAGGAACGGCAGATGCTACAATTCTTAAATTCAACTTTTGCTTTGCCGTGTTTACCAAAATTAAAAGTTTTATGATAAAAATATACTTCATTTGCTCTATCAGATCTCATTAATTATTTACTTTTAAATTCTGATACTTTGGTGTGTGAATTAAAAACATAAAACAAATGATTATGACGTGTAGTTTCATAAAAAAAAGATTTTCAATTTCCTTTCTAACAAACCCTAGAAGAAAAGTTAATAAATCTTTAGGCAAACAATTCTTCCGGTAAGTAGCTAAGGTAGAATCAGCGGGCTTAGCATGACGCTTTGTGTTTCTACGAAGAATAGACAGTGCTTTTTCAATACAAAGTGACATTTCGTTTGTCCATTTTTGACATCGCACCGTAGATATCCTTCTACAATCTGTCATTTAGTCTTTCGTTTGTAACGATCTTTGTCTAGGTCCTTATAAATGTGGATTATTTCTGAAGAATATTTCTTCCCAAACTGTCAAAATTACACTAACAACAAACTTTCTACTCGACGGCCACAAAGTACAGTCACGAGCATTAATATGTATACACATCGCCAAATTCAAAAGCGATTTTCTTTTAAATAGCCATTGCAACCTTGAGATAACTTGGGTATTTCATTATAGTGTGGGTTCCAAAATATTATTTTCATAATAAAATGAGATTACAATTAGTAAAAGTGGAAAAAATCACTTTTATAAGTTGGTAAGCGTATACATATTATTGCTCGTGACTGTACATACGATTATCTACAAAATCATGGTTCGTTTAGAACAGATAACTGTGATAATTAATAGAAAAACATAGCTATCTTCTCCTATTGTACATTATTTAGTTAATAGTCATGTCTATTCTTCCGTCGACAAATCGGTGCTTTTGCTAAGCCTGCAATAGTAGTCCTTTTGTAATATCAAAATGAGAGCTTTTTACTAAATGCATATGAAAGTACCAGCATACGGTATTTATATATATCATTTTTCTGTCTGTCTTTTTGTTCCAGCTAATCTCCCAATTGATTATAACGGGACTTTCACTTTCAGATGGCTGATGTTATAAGGATTAACTTAAGCTTACTTTGGTTTTATACAAAGATTTAGTTCTTTAAGAGACATATTATTGTTTTTCGACATCCTCGAGAACGACATCGCGGACACAACTAGTATAAAAAGCGCTTTCTTCACTCACTAACAGACTCGTCATCGCCCAGCTCAGACTTTTGGACCTAGCAAGCTGAAATTTTGCACAGAGGTGCCCTTAATGATGTAGATAAGAAACATAGGGCGGATGAAGCCGCTAGGAAAGTTCTAGTACTACAAATCATGTAATATGAAAGTTTGTATATTTCGATGTCTAAATGTTTGGTTGATTATAACCCAATCACGCAAAAACGGCTGAACGGATTTGAATGAAATTTAGCATACAAGTAGTTTGTAACCTAGATAAACACATAGAATACATTTTATCCCGGTAGTACGTTTTCGTAGGATAATTTTCGAACCCCACGTGGGCGAAGTTGCTGACAAAAGCTAGTGTTTATGTAATTATTCCTTCCTGCACTACTTAGGCTCCAAAAAAAGGACATAATAATTCTAATGGAGACAGAACATGTATTCAAGGAGTAATTACCGCCCATTCTTGAAGAAAAAGATGGTCAATTAGAAGCATGAGGACTGATATCAACTACAAAACTTACCCCTGGCTAGTATCCAGCAACATCTGAGCTTGAAAGGCCAATTACTGTGGTTAAATGTCACCTACTCCACGATATTGGCACAGGAACTACACAGGTTAGGCTCAGAGCCAACCTCCCGTGATTATTAGTTTGTCTAATGATAATTATAGGAATAGGTTGTTTGAAAGTAGTGTGAAGAAATAAAGAATACCGTTTATTTGGACACAGTTCGTGAAACACAAAATAATAAAAAAAAAAGTGATCATAAATAACTAGGTACAACAGTATGTGTCTCACAGCTGCGTCAAACAGGTTCATTTCAGCATGAATGCCAGACATCAGCCGAATACTGAAACGTCACTCAAATCCACTAATCATCTAAAAGCTACTTAAATAATAGGTCTTTACCTATGAAATTGCCGTTTTGTATGAAAAAATTTAAACGAATTTTTTTCATGAATTTTTTATTTGTATTAATCGAAGTAATCACCCATGCAATCAATGCATCTTTGCCATCGCAGTGGCAGTTTATTGATGCCCTTCTTAAAGAAATCAGCTGGACGGGAGGCAACAAATTCTTCAAAGGCATTTTGTACTGCCTCTCGGGTATTAAATTTTTTTCCCGCCAAGAAGTTATCCAAATTCTGGAAAAAGTAGTAGTCTGTAGGCGCAAGGTCTGGTGAGTAGGGCGGATGACGGAGAGCTTCCAACCCCAGTTCTTGCAACTTGGAGACCGTCTGCTGTGCAGTATGAGGTCGCGCGTTGTCGTGCAGGAGCAGCGGAGACGAGCGATTGACCAATGCTGGTTGGAGATGCGCCAGCTTCTCCATCATTGTGTTCAGTTCTTCACAGTACACATCTGCAGTAATGCTCACCCCGTTTGGTAAGAAGCTGTGATGAATCACACCGGCGCTAGACCACCAAACAGTGACCATCACTTTTCTAGGGGTAAGTTTTCGTTTAGGGCATTGTTTAGGTGCTGAACCAGGATCCAACCAACTTGCTGAGTGCTTACGGTTATCAAACAGAATCCATTTTTCATCGCAGGTAACAATGCGGTTCAAAATTCCTTCATTTGTGTGTCTGTTGAGCAGTGCAAGGCACGTCTCGACGCGTACTTCGCGCTGGCGATCATTGAGTTCGTGGGGCACCCATTTGTCAAGCTTTTTTACCTTGCCAATTTGACGCAAATGGACCAATATTGTTTTGACGCTAACGTCGAAAGCTGCTGCTAATTCAGCCGTAGATTGTGTATCATCAGCTTCCACAATCGCCTTTAATTCGTCATTGTCGACCAAAGTCTTCGGACGACCGCGAGGTTCATTTTTCAGGTCGAAATTTCCAGAACGGAAGCGAGCAAACCAATAACAGGTGGTGCGTTGGTTTGTAGTGTTAGCTCCGTAAACGTCGTTGATGTTGCGTGCCGCTTGTGCCGCGTTGCTGCCACGACGGTACTCATATTCCATAATTACTCGATTTTTTAACGTATCCATGATGACGAAAAAGATTGAAATGCGATGAAAATGTAACACTAATCAATAAAGAAATGACTACTTTTAGAAAAAAAAATCCATGTTTTTAAAATAAAATTAATTTGAAATTAGAATTCTTAGCCAAACAAAAATTATTTTGATTTTAAATGGCCAGTACTGAAGAACGGCAATTTCATAGGTAAAGACCTTATAAGCATCCCTCAAATTTAAATGGTATTCACAAACGCCACTCAAGCAATTCGAAACCACCGTCATAGATTGTAACGTTATACTTAAACATATTACGTGCGATTATTTTATTTAAATAAACATTGAAACATTCAATCCATCTGAATTAAAACCGGCTATTATTGTTTTGTTAATAATTATTAATTGATTCACGATGGAGGAGAAGAAGAAACGTGGATGCAACTATACACCTGCTGAGAAAGAGATGCTCTTGGAACTGATAAAGAAGTAAGTACACACTGCTACACATCAAGTTATACATTTCCAGTTTACGCTGATCTCGCACTGTACGGAAATCGTATCTATGCGAGATCAACTTATACTGGAAATATATATCTTGATGTGTAGCCGTGTGATCCACATGAACAATGAAATACTGTATTTTGTACTTATATAATTATAATTCCCTAGTGCATGTAATGGCTTGTTAGTAGGTATATCTGCGACGTCGAATCAATTTCTTCAAAGCACATTTTGATTAATTGTGTCGTTATTTGTCGCCGTCTCACCGAGAGGAGGCCTGTGTCCCAGCAGTGGGAAAATTAAAAGGCTGATGATGATGATGATGTGTCGTTATTATAAAGATTCAATTATTAGTACATATACATGTGACATTACAATAAAACTGACAGACAACGTCGCAAGAGTCATCAAAGTCGATAGTTAGGCACTAGACAGTCATTTGTTTTGAAATTTTGTACCGAGGCGACAGAGTAATAGTAGGTAGTCTACTATTACTATTAATAGTGACAGTATTATTATAATAAATTAAGCCAACGATTTGTCTACCGGTTTTGCGAAAGTGGCCTTCGCTGTCTTATTTTGCTTTGCAACTGAGTTGCAAATCAAAATGCTCAATTTTATATCGTATTTTTTGCAGCAAATCAAATCAATGCCTTGTGTGTACGGTATTATTTTGGGACTTTGTTCCTGAAAAAGCCTGCAAGAAATCTTCCCATGGGTTCTGAGCTCTAAATAGATAAACCGCATTATCCTTCTTTACCATTTACGGTTAAATGTTTTTACTCGACTGCATCATTAGGAAATCATTATTTTAATTTTATGGAATCACAAGATGTAATAGAATAAACGCAAGACCTGTAATTAGTTTGTTCCTAATTAACTACTGAATCGATTGCAGTAACTTTAAATATGGGTATTATTTCAAAAATTTAAGTCTTTTGCCAAACTTACCGCCCATTGAGCCAAAGAAAATTCAGTCTTATAACGAGCACAACGAGGACTCAATTTTAAATGCATAAAGTAATGCTAGGGTGAACACGTTTTTCTTAATAATAACTAAATACTTAACAGCTAGCTTTAAAAAAAATGTTTGGTCATTCTGTTATATTTTCAACTTAACACTCTAATTAGGGTGTGTGAGGTTTTACGTTAATTATGTCATACGTTGTAAAACAAAACAGAGCGAAAGCAATTTTTCTTGTTTATATTTCGTTTCATATATCAAACAATTGCATGTGTTAGAAGTAAAACCACATCTATACTAATATTATAAAGCTGAAGAATTTGTTTGTTTGCTTGAACGCGCTAATCTCAGTAGCTACTAGTCCGATTTGAAAAATTATTTCAGTGTTAGAAAGCCCATTTATCGAGGAAGACTATATGCTATAACATCAACTACGGCCCTTAGGAACCGAGAAAAAAGGAAAAGTCACAAATACGAAGTACTCGCATGGCCAAGCGATTCGATGCGACGAGGTGGGTCGGGGAACAAAAAATTTAACGCAGACGCAGTTAAGGGCAGAAGCTAGTTATTTATATGTCACCGTATGATTGTGAACACTGTCAGTTTATAATCTAACTCGGGAGATTATAAACTGTTGATAAATTGTGAACTGCCAAAACAATTTACAATTTAACGCACTATTTTTCGATAGTCAAATTGTGAACAGCACCCTAATTGCGTAACTCACGATTGATCATAATTGGTTTCGTCTTCACAGTTAAACAATATTCATTGCGTTATTTATGTTGTCGAACAGACACATTTTTCGAACACATGAAGCAATGGTTTAACAATCCGTTTCAAAACGATACAGATTATGATGAATCGTGAGTTACGCAATTAGGGTGCTGGTTACAAGACGGATGATTCCTTGCGCTATTACTAAATAGTCTAGTAATTGCCATTAACTTGGAAGTAGCGCTCGCCGACCGCTAGCGCGGCACCGCAGCGTTCGCTCCGCTCGCTCAGCTCGCCCGCGGTTAGTCACAGTTCTGACCTAACCAATTTATATAGTAAGCAGTATGATGCAGTTCACAATTTATCGACAGTGTATAATCTCGCACGATAGATTATAAGCTAACGGTGTTCACAATCTTACGGCGACATAAAACAGGATAAGCTTTTAATCCAGTGCGCAAATTATAACCATGAATTCAGCATAACATTCTAGAAAATTTTCACCGGTTATACAAAAAAAATGTCAAAATTCTGCGCTAGGGGTTCTAGAATGATGTACTGAATTCATGGTTAAAATTTACGCACTGGATAAAACTTATCGTGTACATTATAATCATCTCCGATAGCGAAATCATTGAAGTAAACAAATGAACTATTGTTGCTGTCAAAGGACAATCTGTGGACATTAGTATCAGAAGTTCCGACCAAAGAGAGTCTTTGTTGGCACATTATTTTTTCCACACGATTAATTTTATTCGGTGATGTGGAAGAAAGAATTCGTCACTACTAATATTCCACGGATTTCTTAGGACTACATATTGCATTGGCAAGATGCAATGTAGGATTTTGGCGTGTGTAAGTTAAATATCTCGCTGCAAGTACTGCCACAGTGAAAAGTCACAGGGAGAAGTATGGTGTTTTCTTTGAATATTTTACTAAGATACGGACAAATCCAAGATTGCATCTTCAACCAATGCTATGTGTTTTGAAGGAAACATAATAGAGCTTATGGTGCTGTGAGGCATCAGCTAACAGAGTATTATATCAAAAAGATCGGCAGTGTTCTACAGTTACAACTTACTATGATTACCAACCTGGGGGAGGCCTATGTCCAACAGTGGACGTCTTTCGGCTGAAATGATGATGATGATGATTACCAAGCATTCTATAAACCACAGTTATTATGAAAAGTTGAAAATACCCATTTTGTACTTAATAATTATTGATTTTTTAGCCTTCGATGTGGAAAAATATGTAATTACTCATTATCAGAAAACAAGTGTGCCCAATTATAAATTGTGTTATTTAATAACAGAAGAATAATCGTTACAATGTCATTTTCATTTATTTTAACCTACTATTAATATTCTAAACGTGAAAGTTTGTAAGTTTAGATGTTGTGATATTTAGATGTTTGTTACTCAATAACGCAAAAACGGCTGAACGGATTTGAACGAAATTTGGCACACAGATAGATTATAACCTGGATTAACACATAGGATACTTTTTATCCCGGTAATGCGTTCCAGTGGGATAATTTAGGATCACCACGTAGACGAAGCCACTGGCAGAAGCTAGTACAACATAAAACTCAACTTCACGCCTGAGGCAGAGGTGAGTGAGGCAGAAGTGTACCTATAGTACACCCATATTGCACCAGTTACGTTAAAATCCCATGTAACACGGGGCGAGCCTATGGCCATAAACTGGGCACAATTCCAGGTGAAGAAAAGGAAGACATTTTTTTGTTGAGAGTGGGAAATCATCAAATAACTTCTCCCGCTCTGGGTGGAGTAGGACTGACAGACTTTTACGGAATAAAACCCACCCACCCTTGTTCCTTCAGTTGCCTGTGTGCCAGGGGCCACGGTATCTCTTTCGAACAACCCGCACCCCTGGCAGGCAGCGGGCCCCTTCTGTTGGTGCTGACATCTCTTTGAGGCGCGCGCGCAACACCGCGCGCCGTCGACCCGGGCTTCGTCCTTACTGAACAGCGAGCTACCCATTACTTACCGTCCGCAAGCCCGCGCCTACGGTAGCCAGGAATCAGCCTGGGATTCCCGACGCCTAGGGCGTCTCCTGCGGAGGCTAGGGCCGTGAGGGCACATATTCTGCCTCTCCCTCACGTCCGCTACCTGCCTCTTCGCGAGCATTACTGCTTCGCAGAAGGATGTGACAGCTACCCATGCACTCTCGCTCCGTACCATGGCCTGGACCAGGGCCGGACGTGAGAGATCGCCACCGCCAATCCTCTCCACGAAGACAGCCAGCCAGACAGACAACCAGTCTTACTAAGGGGTATCGTATTACCCAGTAACTGGGTTGTGATGGTCAGATAGGCAGTCGTACCATGTAAAGTACTTATCTGCATCCAGTACCTATACTGGAAGTCAACCCTAACATTGTTGGGAAAAGGCTATGCAAATGATGATCTAGCGGTCAAATCCATGGAAGGTCCCTTTTAAACGCTACATCTGTTGGTGTATTTAAAAATAGATGTTATGATGATGATGATGACCTTGGCACCTATTCCACTAGACATTGTAATAAAGGTGATTCTAGTATATCACAGAAAAGATGTTATCTTACATAATTACGTTCAGACAAGCTATGCTACAGGTTAATTTGAACTTAAATACTTCTCCCATGCCCTTTACGAGTGACATACTAATGTAACCTTGGTTAAATACGAACTTGTATAATATTATCACACAGTTATAATTCACATACATAACATTTTATAATGAGAACAGAATTTTTATATGGTACCTACATAAAACGTTTCAGTAGTTATGTTTAGAACGCTAAATGAGCTGAGTAAAGAAGCGAAAAGATTTATTTGTTAAATACTTAAATTAAAGTACAAAAAATATTTATCCAAACGAAAACATGAAAATTTTGATAAAAAAAGAGCCTTCTTATAATTATTTTTTACTTTTTTGCTATGCTTACTTAATTTTTATGTTAATTATAATTATTTATTAAATATTTCATTTGATGCAATCCTGTCGCCAAAAGACATAAGTAATCAGGGTAGTCGTATATAATTGAAGTTTAGTAAGAAACCAAAGGATGTTTTCGAAAGAAATTTAATTTCGTAAATGATCTGTCTGTTTTCTATTAAATAAATTAAATTTTATTAAAAACATCCATCCGTTCTTTACCAAACTTCTATTCTATCCGACGACCCTGCTTATTTTTCTCTTTTGGTGACCGTACATACTTTTTTTAAAGACCTTAAACGTATATACAACACTGTTATAAGGAAAACCGCAGGTAATACCGAGTCCACGAAAGTTGCATAATTATGCAGCTAGTTCCTACAATAACCCATGAGACATTATACCTAAGGCATACACGGAATCGAGCAATGCCTAAAGCAACTTTTAATTTGGTCTCCAGGGACACACTGCAGTGTTTTTTTAAAGCCCTGCCCAAATTTAAGATTTCTCTATAGTGGGAGTTTGGGATTGAAAGTCTTCATGCCCTTGTCTCGTGTTACTTGGAGTCAGCACAACATGATTTCTTCCGTTTTCCTCTGCCCATCGATGGCGTAATAGCATAGTCAGCTAGTTATGTTCCCACTACTGGAACACTGGCCTATCTGAGTGAGATTGGTCTGTCAAGACGGTGGATAGTGAATGATATGCAACTCCTATAAAGATTGTGGCAGACATCGACGCGTAAATTGTCACCATGATGAATTCAGCACAGTATGATTACACAGAAAACATTCTACGCTAGGGGGTCTAGCTAGAGAGCTAGCGTACAAACTTTTCGTTGATTATAAAAAAAAAAAACATTTTCATTGAAAAAACTGACGTAAAATTTCATCGCAGAGGGGTTCACAAGTTGGTCATCGACAAGCAACCTGCATAGAGATTTAGTACACAATTATATAGTACTGAATCTCTATACAGGTTACTCGTCGATGGCCAACCTGTATACAAATATATAAAGACAATACACAATGATGAAAATGTTGGTGATTGACTAGAAAAGTACCTAAGTATGTACAACTTATCGAATAAAAAGTAACTGCACAACAAAATTCGTAAATGAGTAGGTATATACCACGAGAAAAACTGAAGGTACTTCCTTACATAATTTAAAGGCATAATGTCTTCATTTTCGGCAATACAAGTTCTCCAAAACAATCGATACAGGTATTGAAAGGAAGCTGATTCGGTCAGAATTAATTTTAAATTCCGACGACACTTCCGAATACGAACGACGGTTATTTATTTGCCAAATTAAGAGCACCGCAAAAAACCGAATGTAGGCCACCGTTTCAAGGTTAAAACCTTATTAATTTTACGTCTAGCGAAGTGTTGAATTACTTAAGAAAATTGCGACCAAACCCACTTGGCACTATTACACACATGTTGAATAAACTAGTCGCCTGGGAAAACGGAACTTGGCTGTAGAGGCAGCAACAAAATTGAATGTAAATATAGGTTTAAAAAAATTAGGATTTTTTTTCATATTGGGTTTGTAAATAGAGTTCAGCATAACAGCATATTCAGTATTAAATGTTCCTACTGCTGGAACACAGGCCAAGACATGCCAAGACCACACACGCAAGTGGTCCTTAGCCCACTATCACACAGAGATGACGCCTTTCCACCGTGCGGGTTCGTAGATGTCACATGTCTTCGAATTTTTGGTTCTAGGACATGCCGGTTTCCCCGAGTTTCTAAAGTTCGATGGTAGTGATTTATCTATGACAGTCTTGGGTCATTATACCCTGTAGTAAGGCTCCCGCAGACCGAATCTTATAGAACATTTTCTATGAAAAATTCATGGAAATTGGTCTACTAGAGTTGCAAATATGCCAATATAATTATGTGGTTAGTGTATACGGCAGTCCTTTCAAAATAAAGAGATACACGTGCGATCCAAAACGGGTTTGTCAATCGTGGTGAAATGTGATACGTACTGGCAATTTTTTTGCAAAGAACTTCATTATTTCGATTAGTACCAGCTGGTAGAAGGGCGAAATTGAACAAAAACATTTTCTTAAATCTAAGATAATTTGTCTGCAGACCGTACCTAATTTAATCTTGGACATTTATGCATGCAAGGCCGATGTTAGACTCATAATAATTAATTAGGTATTATAAAGCAAATACTACACAGTCTACACGTTATATTGCTATTTAGAAATACAACATACTGCTACAATAATACAAAAAAAATATGAAGACGTTAAGTTAAAACTGAAAAGGATTTCGTTCCCATTTTCAATAGCATTGAATGTTTGTACCTAAGTAAGTTTAAGTTCGGGTAAAATTGGTTCATACTTTGCTGTACATATGATAGATGTAATGACTATGTCGTTCCATCGTTCCGTGTGGTGCCGGACGTAAACAAATAGTAACATCCCATTTCTTCCCGTGGGTGCTGTAGAAAGCAACTAAGGGACTTCATCATCAGCTTATAATGTTCCCACTGCTGGGACACAAGCCTCCTCTCGGTGAGAGGGAAGGACTAAGGGACTTACTAGAAAATAATAAGATAAGATAAGATTTTTAATTGTTTAAAGATGGTGTATATGATACATTACATGCAAGTTAACCATGAGATAAATAAAGTTCTGACATGTTCAGCCGCATATAGTGGCGAACAAATTGGTAGAAAGAGATGGTGCATAAACCATGATAATATTAATTAAAATTACATTGAAGATTGGGTATAATTACAATTCAAAAAGCATATTAAAAGATGATTAATGGGCAGCAGGCCAGCAACGTTCTCTATGCATTTTACCACCATACTGCGATCGCCAACCCGCCTGCCAAGCGTGGCGATTATGACAAAACCCCCCTTTTGAGGGAGGACTCCGTCCAGCAGTGGACGTCTTTCGGCTGAAATGATAATGATGATGATGAATGTCTACTAAGTGATGTTTTTACTAAGTTGGGAAGTGTGTAAAAACAACAATGACTACACGAGGATAATAACAAAGAATATCAGAGAGATAGAGAGACGGTGTATAAGTAAATAGACACGAACCTAACAATAAACAAAATGAAATCAAACTCCTAAAACAGAAAATGAACAAAATACATTTTTTAATTCTGCTTTCTGAACATTAAACGTAAGGTAAGTTCTAAACAGCTCCCAAAGTTTTTATCGACATACATCAATCGAGACAGTGACGAAACGATATCTCGAGTTCGATACCCAGATACAAATTGCATATAAGAACACATTTATTTTATTGCACATATCTAGATTTAGAGCTTCAAATAAGTAATTTACGACATTGGATTGTTACTGAAGCGAATTAACAATTCCGATTGTACAAGGACCTTTCTTAGAACAACGGTGAATCATTCCTTTGCAACTATTATAATACCTACCAGTGGCGAGGTGTACAATTATGGCCAGAGTTAGAGATGGGTTAAAACCCCTTCTTCCCATTCGGGTGATAACCGGGTGAATTGGGTTTAAATCTATTTAAACCCATTTTACTGTGTGAAAATGGATATTTTTGATTATACATTAGTGAATTAAAATTATCCATAGGGTATCGTATTACCAAGTATCTGGGTTGTGGAGGTCAGATAGGCAGTCGCTCCATGTAAAATACTGCATCCAGTCAGACTGGAAGCCAACCCCAAAATACTTCGTTGGGAAAAAAATATTTTCTTGTTTATGTGAAGAAAAATCCATCACATAAACAAGAACATACATTTAATACCTGCCGTTCTATTCTGTTAAAGATCCTTTCACCGTGAAAATAGCTGAAGTCAGTTTGAAGTAAGCTGGCAATAATGTTTGTCAATCTCTAGCAGTATGAGTATGCCGAATCTGTAAAAATCTCATCGTGGAAACTTAGCTGAAGTGAGTGGTTAATACTTGTCAATCCCTAGCATCAGTTGGAAAATGATAGTTCACTTCCACCTCAGTTCACCTTAGATTTCACGGTTAGATGGTAACAGAATAGCAATGCTAGTGAAATGATAGCTCACTTCACCGAAGTTATCCAGGTGAGATATTTAGCTGTACGTTTTGTTTCCTTCTTCGCCAAAATATGTTGACACTATTATTCAATGAACGCAAGATGTAATCTAAGACATTATTCGATAGTTTGGCCTTCGATTCGATTACTGTTAAAGCATGAAGTTCTTAATTTGGCTATCGGTAATATCAACTGATTGTAATTTCTATTGTAGTGTGTGTAATTTTTGGGAGAGGCCTGCGTTCAATGACTGTGAAAGGTAAATATAGGTGCATAATTTTTTAAAGTTATAATCGCTTTAATCTTATAGTATAATATAATCTAATATATAAAATTTCCATGTCACAATGTTAGTTACCGTACTCCTCCGAAACGGCTTTACCGATTTTTACCAAATTTTATATGCGTATTCAGTAGGTCTGAGAATCGGCTACTATCTATTTTCCATACCCCTAAGTGATAAGGATTAAGGCAAAACAACGTTTGCCGGGTCAGCTAATATAATATAATAATTTATTTATTTCTTACCACAAATTACAAAGGTAATAATTAATAGTCTACAGAGACAATTTCATAATTAATTTGTGGAAGACTGGTGCCTAAACTAAGTTTTTTACAAAACCTATATGTCAGGTCACCAGGCCCCCTAATCATAATTTTACATTATTTTTGTTGCACATGGTGACGATCTGGTACATATATTAATCATATTGATATAAAAATGTAACAAATTTTAATACTGCTAATTAAATTAATTTATAAAAATCGTAAAATAAAATATTTCTTTTTAAGAATACATGCAAGGTAGGATGTATGTGTATGTGAAACTAAATAGGCTTATAGCTAAGTAATAACAGCCGCAGACGCATCAGGTTAAGCTACGCGTACCGTGGATGATGCTTGGATGGGTGAACATCTTTACATACCGAGCAGAAAAGCAAGATAAGCCATTAGTCCCGGCAGTTATACGTGGATCTTTTACAGTCGTTACGGGTCGTCAGAAGCCTGAAAGTCTGACAACCAGTCTTACCAAGGGGTATCGTATTACCCAGTAACTGGGTTGTGAAGGTCAGATAGGTAGTCGCTCCATGTGAAATAACGGTATTCAGCTGCATCCGGTTAGACTGGAAGCCAACCTTAACATGTTAGGAAAAGGCAGATGATGATGAATCGCTTAACTCTATTAAAGCCAGAGTCCTCATAACTGATCATAGATCTGGGACAGTTGGTCCCGCTTCCGCTTCGAGGGGCTTGTGGCTAAGTAACAATAGCTGCGCGGGTCGATCGATCAGGTCAAGCTACGCTAGCCGCGGTTGGTCCGTGGATGGGTGACCATCTTTACATACCAAGACCCCTCCGTGCCTCGGAAAGCACGTTAAGCCGTTGGTCCCGACTGTCATTTGTGGATCTTTGACAATCGTTACGGGTCGTCAGAAGCCTAAAAGTCAGATAGGCAGTCGCTCCATGTAAAATACTGGTATTCAGCTGCATCCAGTTAGACTGGAAGCCGACCCCAACATAGTTGGGGAAAAGCAAGGCAGATGAAGAGTTGGTCCAGCTTCCAACCTTGCTCATAGCTTTTTCACTTCAGCATGACTTACTCTCGAAAAGCTCAATTATGTCCCTCAACAAGAATAAAATAATTCACTCCTATGAAGAAAATCATAATAATAAGTTAAGCGACGGTTGCGCTGGATTAAAAACTAAAATCGAGTTTCAAAAGTAAAGTAAAAACGTACAATTTAAGCATTATTTAGAACATGGTGGCTCAGTAGCCTTATTAAAAGCTGAAAGTGATTTAGATTCCTTAATTACTTTAGGCGTAGATAGAGTTGAGCTCCCTCATATACGAATCTTTCTACCGTAGTTTGTAGGTGGTACTGTTAAAATATCTATAAGTCAACCATTTATGACGGGGATCGGAACTGTTCCTACACACAGGTTACTTTGTAACCTATCTAGGAGAACCGTACGGCACCCAATAACTAGATTAAGAAACGTATGCTTGTGCTTCATAATAGGTCTTTACCTATGAAATTGCCGTTTTGTATGAAAAAATTTAAACGAATTTTTTTCATGAATTTTTTATTTGTATTAATCGAAGTAATCATCCATGCAATCAATGCATCTTTGCCATCGCAGTGGCAGTTTATTGATGCCCTTCTTAAAGAAATCAGCTGGACGGGAGGCAACAAATTCTTCAAAGGCATTTTGTACTGCCTCTCGGGTATTAAATTTTTTTCCCGCCAAGAAGTTATCCAAATTCTGGAAAAAGTAGTAGTCTGTAGGCGCAAGGTCTAGGGAGTAGGGCAGATGACGGAGAGCTTCCAACCCCAGTTCTTGCAACTTGGAGACCGTCTGCTGTGCAGTATAAGGTCGCGCGTTGTCGTGCAGGAGCAGCGGAGACGAGCGATTGACCAATGCTGGTTGGAGATGCGCCAGCTTCTCCATCATTGTGTTCAGTTCTTCACAGTACACATCTGCAGTAATGCTCACCCCGTTTGGTAAGAAGCTGTGATGAATCACACCGGCGCTAGACCACCAAACAGTGACCATCACTTTTCTAGGGGTAAGTTTTCGTTTAGGGCATTGTTTAGGTGCTGAACCAGGATCCAACCAACTTGCTGAGCGCTTACGGTTATCAAACAGAATCCATTTTTCATCGCAGGTAACAATGCGGTTCAAAATTCCTTCATTTGTGTGTCTGTTGAGCAGTGCAAGGCACGTCTCGACGCGTACTTCGCGCTGGCGATCATTGAGTTCGTGGGGCACCCATTTGTCAAGCTTTTTTACCTTGCCAATTTGACGCAAATGGACCAATATTGTTTTGACGCTAACGTCGAAAGCTGCTGCTAATTCAGCCGTAGATTGTGTATCATCAGCTTCCACAATCGCCTTTAATTCGTCATTGTCGACCAAAGTCTTCGGACGACCGCGAGGTTCATTTTTCAGGTCGAAATTTCCAGAACGGAAGCGAGCAAACCAATAACAGGTGGTGCGTTGGTTTGTAGTGTTAGCTCCGTAAACGTCGTTGATGTTGCGTGCCGCTTGTGCCGCGTTGCTGCCACGACGGTACTCATATTCCATAATTACTCGAATTTTTAACGTATCCATGATGACGAAAAAGATTGAAATGCGATGAAAATGTAACACTAATCAATAAAGAAATGACTACTTTTAGAAAAAAAAATCCATGTTTTTAAAATAAAATTAATTTGAAATTAGAATTCTTAGCCAAACAAAAATTATTTTGATTTGAAATGGCCAGTACTGCAGAACGGCAATTTCATAGGTAAAGACCTAATATTATGTTACCTTGCCATGTAGTGTAGTCCTAATTGAACAATAAACTTATATTATATTATTTATTAAAAATTATATGTTTATCATCATCTCTTGATGAACGGTAGGTACGTTAGGGCAATGTTTGATATGTAAGATAGGCTCTTGCCTATCTTACATATTTATTTATTTATTTTATTATTTATGTACACACAGTAAAATACATAGGAAATACGGCATCATAACAAGTGAGTACAAAGGCACTGCTTATTTCTTTAGAAATTTCTTCCAGCAGACCTGCGAAAGGAGAAATGAAAAAGAAATGTTGACAATAGTGTGTGAGAACAAGATAAGGAAATAAGAATATGTGACGTCTTAAACTAAAATATACTTACACATATAATGCAGAACATTTACATATACTTATATAAATAAATATTTAATGATAAAATATATAAACAGATATAAATAAATATATATATATATATAAACACAATTAAGAGGAAAGGTAATGCTCTTTTACTCGACATTTGAATAAGGAGATAGTTTTCAAGTCACGAATGCTAGGTGGAAGTGAGTTCCACAATCTTACAGCATGGACAGAGAAGGAATAAGAATAATAACTAGTTTTATGGGGATGCGATTTAAGGAGGAATCTGAGGTGTGATCTACATGGTGCGTCGCTAGGACGAAAAAACATATCAAACAGTGCCCTCTTCAGCAGGACGCCATCTAACCCAATCCATGACTACTCCGATCCGGCTAATATATAACTACTGTTGAATAAATGCGACTTCGTAATTTCTCCTACATTGCGAAAACTATAATGAAACAGGAAGATATCTACACCGCTAGCCACCATTATTATTGAACATAACTTTAAGCACTAAATTGTTAAATAACAGCTTGTACTGTAGATAATGTACACTAATTATCTCTACAAAGCGTTGCAGCATTTATTACCCACCTACTTGTAAAACACACATTGCCTCCAAATATTGGCTGTTACTAATACAGTAATGTAAGGCGTTGGGCCTTACATTACTCTCTTAGTAACAGATTTAGCCAATCTCTGGCATACAGGTGAAGCATTGGAAATCTACAAATGTTGGTATGGGTTGGCTTGGTTGGTTTCCAAAGGTATGGTAGGACCTGCAATATACAAGCTCTCCATAATGTCTTGCGAGATATATTTTAATGGTAACTGTATCCTGTATTTGCGTTGTTTCTTATTATTCGCAAAATTAAAATAATATACATATACTTCCAATCTATTAAATCTTCGTAGATTTATAATGGAGGCCATGGAGAAGAATTAATTCGTGACTTAGGGAAATAAGCATACTCGAGAAACCCAAGTGAAGATGTGAGTCTGATGTGTGACTTATTAGAAAGGTACTAAACGTTTCAGGTATGACATGGGAAAGAAGAAAGCAATTTTATAAGCATACAGGGAATAAGGGAAACGCTTCCGAAAACGAAGACAGGTGATAGGACTAGTGATTCTCGACACAGTACCATAAAAAAATCTAGATCTTTTTAGCATTCTTTGTACACTATGCTGTGAGTACAGTTACATGAACCATTATTTGAGATAAACATCACATTTAAAAATGACCCCAAGTCCAGGCGGCGACTTTATGTTTAGGCATCCTTTGTAAAGCGCCGCCAAAATAAAATAAATAGAAAGACTACAAAAGCGTTAAACGTTTCATATTTATGCAACAATTGTATGTGTAAATAGTAAATAAATAAATTTAAGGCGAAAGGTTATTGGTATCCGTTTACATTTAGGTTGTATACACGCTGAAATTTTAATGGTTGTTTTCCCGCGGCAGAACAACTTGCCATGAGGAGTCCCTTCGAACCATAGAGTAAAAGTCAAAAATTAAAAAGTTTTTTGTTTTGAAATAAGTAAAAAAATATTCATCAACTCGAAAGCGTGAGAATCAATAGTAACACTGGAGGTAACTTGTAGGTATTACTCGAAACGCACGCGCCGCCGCACCGCCGCGCCGACAAAGGAACAATGATGCATAAATGTTCAAAGCAAAATATACTCTCGCATGTGGTACTATGTCATAAATTAGTTTTCACGCAACAACACAAAAAACAGCCGCGGCGCCGACAAGGAAAAGACCGATTTATAAATGTCCAAAGCAAAATAAGCTCTCGCGTGTAATGATACGGCATAAACTACAAGCTAACAACAATTACAAACCAAGCAGCGCGCCGGCTTCCCATTGAGCGGGACGGCGCTCGGCGCCGGCGGCGGCGCACTTAGTTTTCCCGCGAATGTCGTACGTGAAACACGCGTTATCAGTGCAATGGATCGCCATTACAATTATTGCAATTTGGAGTACGTCGCTACGGTGCATCTGTGCGCTAGGGGTGATTATGACACCCTTGATGCCCGTCGACTTTACGCGGAGCTGCCACACTTGGGAGTCGCTTCGTCTTCGGCCATCGGCCCGGACGATCGTAGCAGCGACACAGCGGCTACTTGACGATCATGAGCAGTTCCGGACATCAGCAGTTGCACAGAGAGGTCGATCGGCCGTTATTTCGCCAGAGCTCGACGAATAGATCATCGAGTACTTCGAACGGGATCCTCGGCGAAGTACACGTAAGGCTGCGGCTAGGTTTGGCGTAAGCCAATACTACGTCTGGAAACTACTCAACTCTGAAGGACTTCATCCTTATGATTATCGCAGAGTTCATGTCCTCCATGAAAACGACGCGCAGAACAGAATTACTTTTTGTCAGTGGTTAATCGACAGTCAAAATGCGAACATTTTGTGGACAGATGAAGGAACTTTTACGCGAGTTAGACTCGAACATTTTTGGGCGTTAAATAACCCACATGTTATTCGCGAGTGTGCGCATCAAGAGCGTTTTAGTGATAATGTGTGATAATTAATGGCCACCTCATTTCAATATCGTAAGAAGTGACAGAGACACCTTATTAAAATTGAAAGGCAATCAATTAAAACGTGCTCCATTGTGTATTCAACGTAGTGGCTTGCAGTTGCACTACGAACAATTACTCCGTTACCGTGAAGTGTAAGTACCTACTCGTACTTTTGTAAATTGTGAACATTTAAAAGTAGGTAGTAAAATTAATTAAAATTATTGTAAATAAGTTGATTCAAATTTTGAAAGACGCCTCAAACTTTTTTAGGTATCTAAGTCCGAAAATTATGATAAACTTGTTTTTATTAATTAATTTTTATGTTAATTTCTTGTTCAGTAAATTGCAGCTAAAAAGTATTTATGACGGTCCTAAGCTCGTAAAAGTATGAAGGGAAAATTTGAATAGCTTGTTGGGTACAGCTTATTATCAAGAATACGATCAGCTGATTGAAACGCACGCGGGTCAACGGCCGCGCGGCCGCTCGGCGGCGGCGCCCGGCTTGCGCAGAACGTAGGTATCGGAACTATTGGTTCGTGGTCGCTTTCGAGTTTTGTTTTTCACAATGGGTAATCTGCCATTTTTTGTTTCTAATATTTTATTTGTTTATAAAACTATTGTATTACCAAGACAAAACCATTTCGCTGCGGGAAAACAACCATTTAAATTTCACCGTGTATAACCTACGTTCTGGCTTCGGAAGCGTTCCCCTTACACTCTGTATATCTGAAGGCCAATTCTACTAATTAAAAACGTTCGCAGTGTCATCTCGGTGACAATCGAATTTCAAAAATTTGACAAAAATGTATAGGAATTTTTGACAGATTGACACTGAGATCAGACTGTGAACGTTCTTAAAATTAGTAGAATTGCCCCTCTGTTCAATCCTCAAAATTAACCAAGGGCAAATACATTAGCAGGCAGACTTTCTTTAGGTAGGTAATGTTGCTTAATTTTTACTACTACTAGAAAATTGTTCAGATTACACTACAAACACACATACATCATATTACACACTCATGAGTACCAATGATAGTGTTAATGTTGAAGTTAAAGCGCCACCATCAATTACACCAAGAGTCAAAACTCCACCCTCTACTTTAAACCTTATTTCATAAATGTAAAGATTGAAAGTAGCTCTAGAGTTGATAATGAAAGAAGTATGAAGATCGTTATCTTTTTGACACTAGACTATCGTAACTTAAAATTGTGTTGAGTTAGTGTCTAACTTAATGTTATAAATTAGATTTAGAGTTAATTTACTGACTAAACAAAAGTTTTCTCCATCCATCATAATCATTTTCTGAAAGTCTCTTATTAAACATTTAGTTAAGAACTAACTTATGAAATATAATTTTATTATCGTTTAGAGTTATGTGGCAGTCAGCCGAGTCAAATAAAGTACCTACAGTTTAATGTTGTTTGTCAGAAAAATAATTTATTGATCACGAACCAAAAGTGTTACACAAACAGACACGAATAGGGTATTTTCTGGGCACGCCACGATTGCGGCTTTAAGTCCCCTCTTTGAGGAGTGGTTTGAGAGGCGGCATGGCGTCCTCACCTTCCGCCTGACGCAGGTCCTCACCGGACACGGTTGTTTCGGGAGGTTCCTGTTTCGGATAGGGCGGGAGGAAACGCCCGGGTGTTTCCACTGCGAACATCGCCCTGAGGACACGGTGGAGCACACGGTGGCGGTCTGCCCTGCTTGGGCGGAGCACCGCCGTGTCCTCGTGGAGGCGATCGGCGGCGGCGATCTCTCGCGTCCGGCCCTGGTCCAGGCCATGGTACGGAGCGAGAGGGCATGGGGAGCCGTCACCTCCTTCAGCGAAGCAGTGATGCTCGCGAAGAGGGAGGCGGCGCACGTGAGGGAGAGGCAGCATATGCGCCATCGCGACCCTAGCCGCCGCAGGGTACGGAGACGCCCTGGGCGTCGGGAATCCCAGTCCGATTTCCGGGCACCGTAGGCATGGGCTTGCGGACGGCGAGTAATGGGTAGCTCGCTGTCCGGTAAGGACCAAGCCCAAGTCGACGGCGCGTTGTGTTCCACGCGCGCCTCAAAGAGATGTCAGCACAAAAATGATGGGGCCCGCAAGGGCCGATGCCTGTCAGGGGTGCGGGTTCGTTTGAAAGAGATACCACAGCCCCTGGCATACGGGCTAATGAAGGAACACGGGTGGGTTTTAGTCAGTAAAAGTCTGACACGCCCTCCTGCTCCACCCAGAGCGGGAGAAGTTATTTGATGATTTCCCACCCAAAAAAAAAAAAAAAAAAAAATAGGGTATTTTCCGATTTGATAAAAACTATTTTAATTTGAAGATTGGGACGATAATTATATTGAATAGAAAAATAAAAATAAATTTATTAATACACATTTTCTCAATTAAAAATTAATTAAAATCGAATTTATTTTTCGTTTTTTCGAATTTACCGCCAAAACGCTCCTTACGATTACTTTTTATCCGTGACATGTGACGTCAAATTTTTGTAAACGGCACCGGTACAAATACTTAGTTTGGCGCCGTTTTAGAAGTATTTGTGCACAAAGGCACCGCACACCAGTAATATCACTTTCTATCCATTAAAAATCTTGTTAATTATAAACTCGGCATTCACTTATTTACTTAATAACTACTTTAGTTTACACAAAGTTGACTTCACGTGATAAAAAGTCATCGTAAGGAGCATTTTGGCGATAAATTCAAAACAACGAAACATAATTTTGGTTTAAATCGTTTTTAATTGAGAAAATGGATATAAATCAATTTACTTTTATTTTTCTGTTACATATTTCGTCCCAATCTTCAAATTAGAATCGTTTTTAATAAATTGGAAAATACCCTATTGAACAATAATTTTGTGATCATCTTTTAATCGTGGAATAGAATTGACATATCTCGTGCGTATAAACGGAAAAACAGTAACAAAAATAGGATTTACATAGTTATAAAACGGCGGTCGAATGCATACGTAAGAATACCAAGTTTTGTAAGGAGTTCCGTCCATACTAAGTTCTAACGATTAAAGTACCTAGGTACTCATTACCAAAAACCTCAAAAATCTTTCCAAATAATAAAACGAAAACCCAAGCATTAGAAAATATAGATTAAAAGCCTGCAAAAAAACGGAGACGGAGGCGTGTCTGCCATACATTGTGGTTCGACAGGGGTTCCCACTTACCATCCTATGTTTTATTGATGCGCCACCCTAGCCTGCCATTAAATTTTCATTGCTTTATAACCCAACTTTACGTATGAGAACAGTAATTGCTGCATAGATGATGTTTAAGCCATTGATGAAAAGCAGAAAACAACGCGGCGTGAATTCCATCCGACGTTTTGAGTCGTGAAATTAAAATGCGGTTTTTGTTATTTTTGTGTCGGCCGCATGAATGAAATGATTTCAGTGAGAATTTTGTTGAAAAAAGCTTCTCATGTTAGCTGGCCGTAACTTTGATAAATTCGACTGAGAATGTAAAACCTGTACCCTAATTGCGTCTGCCAGGGGTGCGGATTGTTCGATAGAGATACCGTGGCCCCTGTCACACAGGCAACTGAAGGAACACGGGTGGGTTTTGTTACTAACACACTAACTATTCTTTATGTTTTTTTTAATGATTTATGATATTTGTTATTTATGATTTATATGTTATTTTTTTAATTTTCTATATATATAAAAGGAGAAACTGACTGACTGATCAATCAACGCACAGCCGAAACTACTAGGACTAGGAACGTGAAATTTTGCACACGGCTTCCTTTTATAATGTAGGCGAGCAATAAGAAGGGGTTTTTGGAAATTCTACCTTTATGGGGATGAAAAGGGGGGATTTTGTTTGTATGAAAAATCTAATTCCTTGGGTCAATAAACTTGAAACTTTGCACAAATACTTATTTAAGTAAATTATAAAGTTGGTCATTTATTGTTTTTCTAAACTACCCCCTAAAGGGATATTGGGGGGTGTCAAAGTTTTTATGGAAGAATTTTAACTCGCGGTCTGATTAACTCGAAACTTAGTATACCAAAAGTAAAGAATAACGTGTATCAAGATTTTTCGAAAATCTACCCCTAAAGGGGTAAAAAAGGTTAGTCCGTAATATTATAAATGTGAAAGTTGGTGAAGACGATTGGATCTTTATTACTCAATCACGCAAAAACGGCTGAACGGATTTGGATGAAAGGGTGTAGCCGTACTTCCATAGGCAAACTGCCCCCGATAGCAACCTATATCGTAACTTATGTTATATTGTAGAGGATGCTAATAGTAGTTCATTGAGTAGATATTAGTTCTGTATCTTAGTTAATTGAGGAGCTATTTAAATAAAAATGCCCAGAGACGACTTTTTTTCAAAGTGATATATCTCTGTTGATTTAAAAGCTAGAAAAATGAAACAAATTCCAGTGTTTATAGTACACTTTACAGTTTATTTTATATAAATTTCCATGAGCCAAGCCAAAATTAGGGGTGTAAGGGGTGTAAGGGGGAGCACACAACAACCGGACTCCCCAAATGTCAACCTCACCTGCACGCGGTACACCCTGCCACTGACAGACGAGGCGCTGCCGACCGACCGATGGCGGTATAACCATCCAACAAGCCAACCTAAACTCTCCAGAGCGATGACGGGCAGCAGCGTCATCACTGCGAAAGGACTGGCTCTGCGGTCACCCCGCATGCCCAGCGTGGTGACTATGGGCATCAAAACCTCCCATGGATAAAGTGCCAAAACTACGGCCCCCAGTTCCCGGTGGTCCTGTTATTCCTGGCCAAGGTAGCGGTCACGGTAACGGCAGCAACGACGACTACATCTGGCTACGTACAATGGACGTTCGATGAGGCTGGACCATCACCTCGCTGAACTTTGAGGTAGAGTTAGGTCGTATTAACTGGCATATACTGGGGTTATCTGAAATCCGAAGACAGGGGGAGGATACAATAACCCTGGAGTCAGGCGACCTATTCTACTTTCGCGAGGGTGATCAGCTCTCCCAAGGCGGTGTCGGCTTCTTGGTCAACAAAGAACTCACTAGCAGCGTTGTGGAAATCAGTAGTGTGTCGACACGGGTAGCGCACCTTGTACTAAAGCTCACTGACAGGTACTACCTGAAAGTGATACAGGTATATGCGCCAACTTCGACATGCTCTGACGAAACAGCCGAGGCCTTGTACGAGGACATTGCCAAAGCAATGCACAATACGACCAAGGCTCACTACAACGTTGTTATGGGGGACTTCAATGCTAAAGTGGGAGTACAAGAACGCGGCGAATCGAAAATCGGACCGTTCGGTTTGGGGCGCAGGAATCATAGGGGGCAAATGCTGGTAAACTTCTTAGAGTCGCAGGGGCTCTTTTTGATGAATTCGTTCTTCGAAAAGAAGCCCCAAAGGAAGTGGACCTGGCAGAGCCCCGATAACGTGACAAGGAACGAGATCGACTTCATCATGACGGATAAGAAGCACATATTTAGAGATGTCTCCGTGATCAGCAGGTTCAATACCGGAAGCGATCACAGACTTGTCAGAGGCACTCTAAATATCAATTTTCGATCTGAGAGAATCCGCATGATGCGGCCTACCCTCCGACCTACGCAGCTCCAAACTGCTCTAGGATCCGAAAAGTTCCAACTGGAACTTCAAAATCGATTCGCCCTGCTGGAAACCTCAGGCACTGTTGACGAAAAAGCCGACGAGGTGATTAAAGCACTACATGACGTGTCCCGCAGCCTTTCCCGTCGCAGCGAAAAAGTAAGGTGTCCAAACTTTCCTCGGAGACTCTCGGACTTATGAGGGAAAGACGGGAATTGCCATCCACGCAGCCGTCTTCGTCAGAAAAGAGGGCCTTAAACCTAAAAATACGAAAGCTGATGCGACGCGACCTTCGGTGCTCCAACACCCGCGACATTGAGGTCGCCATTGAGCAAAACCGAGGGTCGAAAGTGTTCGCTCAGCAATTAGGGAGGTCCCATCTGACGAAACTAAGAACGGCGGATGGCAGAATCGTGACTTCAAAGTCCGAGATACTCGAGGAAGTCGAGGATTTTTACGGGCAACTTTACTCAACGCGGACGGCAAAACCAGCGGAACATAGTGCAGATGACCACCGAGCCGAATTAACGCGCCACTACACGGAAGACATCCCAGATGTCGACCAGTGCGAGATTAGGGCGGCTCTCGAGCAGCTTAAGAACAACAAGGCACCGGGTGATGACGGAATAACGACAGAGCTCCTTAAAGCGGGCGGGGCTCCAGTCCTAAGAGAGCTAGCGAGTCTCTTCAATTCCGTCATCCAAGAGGGTACAACGCCCGAGGCGTGGAGCAGAGGTGCGGTGGTTCTGTTCTTCAAAAAAGGTGACAAAACCTTGCTGAAGAACTACAGACCCATCTCACTTCTGAGCCACGTCTACAAGCTGTTCTCGAGGGTCGTCACGAATCGTCTCGCCAGAAGACTTGACGAGTTCCAGCCGCCAGAACAAGCCGGATTTCGAAAAGGCTTCAGTACCGTAGACCACATCCATACTGTTCGGCAAATTGTACAGAAGACTGAAGAGTACAACCAACCGCTGTGTATGGCATTTGTGGACTACGAGAAAGCCTTCGACTCCATCGAAATATGGGCAGTTCTGGCCTCTCTGCAACGATGTCGAATTGACTGGTGCTATATCGAGGTGTTGAGATGTTTGTATGACGCTGCTACGATGACTGTCCAGATCCAGGATAAGGAAACAAGTCCCATCCAACTCCTCAGAGGGGTGCGACAGGGGGATGTTATATCCCCGAAACTGTTCACCAACGCGTTGGAGGATATCTTTAAGACATTGGACTGGACTGGACAGGGTATCAATATTAACGGCGAATACATCTCGCACCTTCGGTTTGCCGATGACATCGTCATAATGGCAGAGACACTGGAACAGTTAGACCAGATGCTGCACAGGCTAAGCGGAGCTTCTCGGCAGGTTGGCCTCGGCATGAATTTGGATAAGACGAAAGTCATGTGCAATTCTCACGTCTTGCCGAGTCCAATCCACATCGAAGGGTCGCTTCTCGAAGTTGTGAAGGAGTATGTTTACCTAGGACAAGTCATCCAGCTCGGTAGACACAACTTTGAGAAGGAAGCCGACAGGAGGATCCGGTTGGGTTGGGCAGCGTTTGGGAAACTACGTCAAGTCTTTTCGTCGCCTATTCCGCAATGCTTGAAGACTAAGGTCTTCAACCAGTGCGTCCTGCCCGTGATGACATACGGCGCCGAAACGTGGACACTGACAGTCGGGCTGGTCCACAAATTTAAGGTCGCTCAGCGCGCTATGGAGCGGGCTATGCTCGGAGTTTCTTGGAAGGATAAAATCCGGAACGAAATTATCCGGAAAAGAACCGGAGTTACCTACATAGCTTATAGAGTGAGCAAGCTGAAGTGGCAGTGGGCTGGCCATGTTTGTCGAAGGACCGATGGACGGTGGAGCAGACGAGTCCTGGAGTGGAGACCGCGTCTCGGCAAACGTAGTGTGGGACGACCCCCAGCTAGATGGACCGACGACCTTAAAAAGGTGGCTGGGACAGACTGGATGCGGAAGGCGGAGGATAGAGTATTGTGGCGCAGCTTGGGAGAGGCCTATGTCCAGCAGTGGACTGCGATAGGCTGAGTTGATTGATTTGAAGCCAAAATTAAAATTTTAAAAAAATGCAAAAAAAAAATTGGTAAAATATCACGTTCTGTTTTACTTCATCTTCGGTTTGCAATGTTTTCTTTCGTTTTCCGGTCTTCCGCAATATAAAGCCACAATTATTACATATCCCAGACTTACGGCCGAATACTGAAACGTCACTCAAATACATATTTAAGGTCTGCTTAAATGTTGAAGTCGATATATTTTTAGGTCACTGCTTTAATCACTGGTGGGCGGTATATATATTTTTAAACATGAACAACAATACGTCCTTGAATTAGGAATTTGTAAAACTGCGCAAATAATAACTGCAAAAGCGCATCACGACTGCACTGTGATCATGTAAGAACATGCACTCGCGGGTACTTTGATAATCTAGTCGCTATAAAAGTAGATCGACAAAATATTGTAATAGGCTAGTGACACCACCAACCGGAATGTACTTTTTATAAACTGTCAAAACGCTACTTTGTTAAAGATTATTGAAATCTAATACAGTTTGAAAGAGTCAACAAAGTGGTCATAATAATGTGGTCCTTACTTTTTCTTTTTTTTTTTTTTTCAACATGTTGCACCCTATGGATTTTAATGAAACATGCTATTAGGCAAGGTATAGACAGTTATTATATTTTTTTCAAAGTTGTCATTCAATTCGATCTGATAGAAATGAATAAAAAATTTTTTTTTTGCATTTTTTTTATATTTTTATTTAGGCTTGGCTCATGGAAATTTATATAAAATAAACTGTAAAGTGTACTATAAATACTGGAATTTGTTTCATTTTTCTAGCTTTAAAATCAACAGAGATATATCACTTTGAAAAAAAGTCGTCTTCGGACACTTTTTTTTAAATAGCTCCTCAATTAACTAAGATACAGAGCTAATATCTACTCAATGAACTACTATTAGCATCCTCTACAATATAACATAAGTTACGATATAGGTTCCTATCGGGGGCAGTTTGCCTATGGAAGTACGGCTACACCCTTTGGCAAACAGATAGATTATAACCTAGATTAACCTATAGGATACTTTTGATCCCGGTGGTACGTTCCCGCGGGATAATTTCCGACTTCTACGCGGGCGAAGCTGCGAGCGGAAGCTAGTATTACCATATATGGAGTTTTCTCAGATACAAATAAATGTAATTGAATTAGTCTGACTCGTCCTCCTGCACCACCCAGAGCGGGAGAAGTTATTTGATGATTTCCCACCCAAAAAAGAACCCCAATTGCATAACACACTGTTAATCACAATCTGAATCATTTGTAAGTACATATATTGCTAATCAATTGCTTCATATGTTCGAAAAATGTGTCTGCTCAACAACGTTAATAGCAATGAACGTTGTTAAACTGGTAAAATGAAACGAAATGAAATGCCATTCCTAATGTTCGCAATTACCCCACTCGAAAGCGTAAAAGTATTAAATATACCTAGTAGATAATCCACCACTCCATTCGTCTAGACAGATTAGATATTCCTCTTGCCAACGAAAACAATTACAATAGACAAAAGCGTTCTCCCATCCGAATCGTCGAAAGAGTATCGAAAACAAATCAATGACCACAATCTGTTTCGAGTATGATACAATAAATTGAGGTCGTACCTCTCTATATATTCAATGTACTCTGTGGTCGCACCCACGCACTAGATTCAAACGCATGTAGGTACTCGCTAACCACCGCTAATATTTTAAAACAGCCCATTGACAGACCAGCTTGCAGTTGCAACAAACATACATACCGAATGAATTCTGAGAACGATTATGCAACAAACCGAGTGTGTACTGATATATCGATATTTAGACTCGCAGGCGACAGTAACAAACGAAACCGACTAGTGCCCACCCATTGGAACTCGATTATTCATATTTATCTATCGATACCGGGCTAACGAGCATCCATCGAATTGTGTACGGTGTGATATGAATAAAACATACCGATTGTTCATAATTCGCCGACTCGGATACGCAAGCTCATGTAATTACAGGATCATTTTATTAACGAAAACAATCGTTCAGATAATACATTGAATTGTAAACCAATTTGCATGAGGCTACTCAATGGAAAATTTATGTTTCAATGAATTCATGTTTTGAGGTTTTCTGAGATGTAAAATGTGAGTACATTTCCAGAGGTAAGTATGGCAACCAAGCTCAAAAAGGGGTTATTTAAAACTTACTCTCTGGAAATAAACAAGTTCAAATCAAAAGTATATACATATGTATATGCCTGTATATAATAATGTAATTCTATTTTACACCCTTTAGAAACTTATAAGGCGAGCTGATAATTTACACAAATTAAATTGCAAATACAAAAAACAACTACGGCTATCATTGCTAAAACCATATTCGTATTAAACTACCGTAGAAGCAAGAAAATTATCAAGAATTAAATCCAATACGAGTAAATCTCGCTGCACATAATCAGTAAGCCATGTTTAACACTAAATACAATGAAAGTATGGAGCAGTCGAGAATAATCGCTCATTCTACCTTTACGGTAACTTATTATTACTGTCAAAGGTTAAACTGAGTTTAAGGTCCCGTACTGGTTTCGCAGCTGTGATGTAGTGATGCATAACAGCCATTATGTTACTCATTGAGGGTAAAATTGTTAAAGCACTCCGAGTATAAAAGCTTAAAGCTTTTGACGAAATTGTCACTCATTACCCAAAGTTTAAGGGAAATAAACGGAAAGATGATGCGAAAGGTGAGTTAAAACTAGTATAAATAGCTCGTGTCAATAATAAACAGCAGATTTCATGTAACCGGAATTATTTTGCAAGCAAATGTAAAAAAGTAAAGTGAGCAAATGTGCATTACATTTAAAACAGATTCTTCGAGACCTGCTTAAACGCAGAAAGGGTTTTCTCCATTACGTTTATTTTTATTAATTCCTATTTCTTTATTTTTCCAGGTACTATTAATACTGTGCTCCTCCGCCCTAATCAGCGCAGGAGTCATAGGAAGTGATTATGCTCCTGCCTCCTCAGTTTCCTACTCTTCAACCCCCGTCCTTGAAAAAACCTTCAATACACCAACAGGATATACCAAAACTATACAATCATCGCCGGTATACCAAAGTATACTGACAACCAAAGAAAGAAACTACGAAAGCCCAGATGGGACTCAACACACAGCTTATACCAAATCTTTGGACACAGCCTACTCGACCGTGAAAAAGTACGAATCAAAATCAACCAAAGATGGTATAGCTAATACGATACCCGGTTATTACTCTACTGCAGCTCATTCTCCTATTGTCTACCACCAAGAAGCAGCGTATACTGTCTCTTCTCCATTAGTGCACACCGTCCATACTCCAGGTCTCACAAAATCTGTATCAGTTCCTGTTGCTTATACAACACATAATGTCCCTTTAACTAAAACAATTGTGTCTCCTTCTTTTACATCATTCTCTACTCCTGTTTTTGACCAAACCAAGTATGTAGCTACGGATTCATCTGCCTACTTTTCTCATGCACCAGACCATACTCCCGCTCTGATAAAATCTGTATCAGCTCCTGTTTCTTATACCGCACATAATGTTCCTTTAACTAAAACGATAGTGTCTCCTTCTTTTACATCATACTCTACTCCTGTTTTTGACCAAACCAAATATAAAGCTTCGGGTTTATCTGCCTATTCTTCTCATACACCTGTGATTGAATCTCAACCTATTAAAACAACCATTACCTACTCTCAGGCTCCCTTAGTTTCCCATATGTCGTTCTCTGGCTTAGGAGCTAGTTATGCATGGTAAATTATTGAGATTTTTTCCTTAACATGGTATGCGCGACTGACTGCTTGATTAAGTTAAGTTATGTTTTAAAATGTTACGTTTATGACTTATCTAAGTTGAAATTATATCTTGTAAATAAATTTTACTATGCCAGCATTTTATCTGTGACTCATTTTTTTTTCTCGTTTTTAGTAGACAAAGAGTTAGTCTGTGTATTAATTATTTATACCTTGAGTCTTAATTATCAGTATTCAGTATGTCTTAATGATATCCTATTTGGAAAATAAACATTTACTCTAGTAAGTGGAGTTTGCAGCATTTCACACAACCAATTTCTACATTCTACACGATAATTAAGTAGGTACTAGGCAACGTGTTAACTTTGAAATAAACTGTTTAGTTCTGGGTTCTAGACAGAATCAACATTCTAGCCAATTAATTGTACTAAAATAAACACAACTCTTGTTTACAAATAAAAGTTTCCAAGTCTTTAATTTGCGAAGTGCGTAGTTTTAATGACACCTCTTAGTATTTTATAGACGTAAGAAATTGAAAGTAATAACGGATAAGTTGGTTTTGTTATCGCTAAAGTTTTTGAATCAGAACGTTAAGCAATATTTCGACGGTTTATAAGATCAACAATAACGACAGAACAAAAATAAATAGTAATCCTTATAGAACTTGAGGGAAAAAGCAAAATAATGTTGTCACTGCCAAATATGGACACTTTTACTTCAGTCGTCCAGGATTTAAATTATGAAAGTTTTGAGCTATGGAATACTAACGGAATATAATTTCGATCAGACACTGATATTTCAGTAGGTTTATAGATCGGTCAGGTTAAGCTACGCTTGCCGCTGTTGGTCCGTGGATGGGTGACCATCTTTACACATACCAAGACCCCTCCGTGCCTCGGAAAGCACGTTAAGCCGTTGGTCCCGGCTGTCATTTATGGATCTTTGACAGTCGTTACGGGTCGTCAGAAGCCCGAAAGTCTGACAACCAGTCTTACCAAGGGGTATCATATTACTCAGTTACTGCGTCGTGGAGGTCAGATAGGCAGTCGCTCCATGTTAGTAGAGAGGTTATTAATAGAAAAGCGAAACAATATTTACATTCAAATTTAGTCAAGCAGGAGTGCCCGTCTACAGACCTCTGAAAAACGGGACTCACCGCAAGCATTCACTTCACTACTTTGTTGAAACAATTATGAACAATGAATAAAATGTCACGAGTTTCTTGAGTAGAATACAAATTCTCAAAAGGTTGCTCGCGAACGAATGTTCGTTCACTAGTGAATGTTCGTTGCGCAACAATGCATGTTTGCAAAACAAATTCGCAAAGGGAAAGTTCGCGGTGAGTACGATTCTTTCAACCAGTTTCTGAAAACAAAATGGATAGAATTAGGCCTATTTCCAGTTAAGAGACGGATACCAATAAGCAAAATTATCATAAATGATGCCTTATAAAATAAAGCCCACAGAAAAAAGTTAGTTAGACTTTTATTTAGTTGACGAAATACAGCAAGTAAATATGTTTCAATATTCCAGCTGAAACGAAAATAGAATTCATTCATACCGTAATCCATTTTAGGCAAATCCCGACATCTACGTTCTACGTGTTTTGCGGAAAAATATCTATTCACATTTTAGATTTTTATTTGTATGACAGATATCAGAGGGGCAATTCTCGTAAATTTAAGAACGTTCACAGTCTCATCTCAGTCTCATGTCAATAATACCTCAAGTTTTCATATATTTTTGTCAAGTTTTTGACAATTCATTGTCGCCGAGATGACACTGCGACTAGATTTTGAACGTTTTTAATTAGTAGAATTGGCCTTCAGATATTGTATCAACGGAACGATGACGTCACGAATGTCATGAAGAGAGTAAAGTGGAGAAGGAAGAATTAGCCCCAAGGCCCTCCCACCAGTATGTCAGATTGAGGTGAGGAAGAGGAGTAGAGCTATTAGTTCGATGGAAGATTTCGAAGACTGCGCTGGTGTTAGTCCACTTAGCGAAGCACGTGTATTCTAACATCAATAAAACAATATGGATAACGCTGCTGAGCTTTCCAGCAGCGTGAGCGGAGGAGGTGTAAACAGTTCTGTTTACCTTTTATCCGCACGTGAACTGAATTAAAGGCTTATTAGTTGATCATCACAAATTTACCATCCCGAATCGGGTGAATAGATTTTTTTTTAATAGGCGACTCTTTCGAATTTAATTTGTTTGTGGGCGAATCTACAATTCAATGAACACGTTTTATCCAATTGGCACATTTTGAATGTTATGCACTTACTTGATTGCATGTACTTGCAGTAAACTTTTATCACAACTTTATTGCATAAAATACAAAATGCCCACTACGTATTTCTGGAGGTGTTGATTCGCCCACAAATAAATTAATTTCGTGAGCAAAGAGTCGCTTAAAGAAAATAAATGCGAGTAAATTTGTGCAAATCGACTAATAATCTGCATTAAACCCTTCTTCTAGTCATGTCCTAGACAAGAAGGATAAGGTTATGTTGTTAGAGGCCTTATTCAGCTTTGCTAAGACTTTAAATCAAAAGTTACAATTACTTTAATAACTTGCTTCCAAAATAAAGAACAATAATGTAAACTTAAGACATGTCCATTGATATCACTTACAATATGTTTAATGAAATACAGCATTTTATAAAATGAACAAAAGCCATAAGTTCTAATTAAAACCGCCTATTTGCGTACGGTATCCTGTTACTTTACCAAACACGTGCGTTACAATCTAAGATCAGATTACCACACGAAAGGCGGGTCCAATCGGCGACTGGTCACAATAGGTGAGTGGTCACAGTACTCACAGTACCGGACTTGATAAAGATGTATTGTGGCTGGCATTTACGTTACACACTCGACTTGCAGCCCGCACGATTGACCTGTCCATGTGCGTTGCAAAACGCAGGCTAAGCACGGCACACATGGATGTTAGGGTGATGAATTGATCCAGGGGCCCAAGTCTGTTATTTTTATAAATTCGTCATTCCAACACGATACCATTGTATTTTTGCTAAAAGTTCGTAATCTGCTAAATTCATAATGGTCGATCATTGGTCGGTCAATGGTCTCGTAATAGAATTGTGTTATAATGGCATTGTCGTATTTCCATTATTATAAAACCCGTTAGTAGATATATTTTTTTCGAAAAACTACATAATTTGAAAATTGACAGTTCCTAAAAAGGAACTGTCAATTTTTTTGCAGATTGCCGTCACACGACAATATGTAATAATGACTGTCTCATACAATCGATATGCATCAAAGGACTTGTTATTATTACTTCCAGTTCAACGCCTTTTTAGTAATCTCAAGAATAACCACAAAAACAGTATTTTTGGAAGTGACAGATCAATTTGTACTTTGGCACTTTGTTCCGCGCTATTCACTTTTACAATCTAATGACGTCAGAGGGGAAATTCTCGTAATTTTAAGATCGTTCAAAGGCTGATCTCAGTCTCAATCTTTTAAAAATACCTCGACCTTCCATTCATTTTTGAAAAGTTTTGTGACATTTGATTGTCGCCAAGATGGGACTGAAATTAGATTTTGTACGTTTTTAATTAATACAATTGCCGTTCAGATATCTGGTAGTAAATTTCTTTCATAACCGTAGAAAGATTCAAGTAGGTAGGTACTAAAATTGGCAAACCAAAAAGCTTGGATGATCAGTAAAATTGTGGGCGGTAGATATTCTCCGTGCAACTGTCATGTTATGTGACGACTAAATTATCTCGCTCATGTATCTTGATACTTGACCTTGTGAAATGAACACGATGTAGGTTTTGTTGACATTTATATGTAACAATGGTTTAGAACTTATGGCACGTTTTTGTTAAAATGTGTGGAAATTAATTTGTTACAGAATTTTAAGTTATTCACGACATTTACTGCACTTAGAGCTTGCAGATGATTTAATGACATCGACCACCTGTTGGGCCGTTCTGATAATGTTCCTGTAGATTGAGATTTCATATTGCATCTTAGTAAATAACCAAGCATTAACTTTTTTTCCAGGCGTAGGTAGTTCATATTTTTTAAGAAGACACAATAACATTTCTTCGAGTTATTGATCTTTTGATTCAAAATACTTGGATATGTATTTTTATAATAAATATTAATATATTAGATTTAATGAACGTCAACACACCAATGTTGATTTATCAGAGCGGTGTCACAAAATGTTAATTGTTAATTAAGAAATATTAGACGGTTGTAGATCCAAACTAAGTGAACCGGAACGACGTGAACAAATTAATTTGAATAAATGAATTTTAATGAACTTAAAAGATCAATGGCGACAAAATATTTGATTAATTACGTACTTGTATAAGTTTTACGGATGTTTGACCAATCTTAATTGTTTTTAAAGATCAGAGATGATGTTCATTACATCAAACCTAACCGGAGTTTTTAACGGTTATGCCTCAGATTATAAAACAAAGGCAGATAGACTGCGCGGAACACCGAGAGTGAAGCCAAAAATCCAAATACTAAAGCGTCGTATTGTATATAATGCGAGGGTTTAGTATTTGTTTTTTTTACTCTTGGGTGTTCCGCGCGATCTATCTGCCTTTGTTTTATAATCTAAACAAAAAAAAAAACAATACTAAAGCGTCGCATTGTATGTTCCATAAAATGCGACGCTTTAGTATTTGGTTTTTTGGCCTCACTCTTGGTGTCTCCTCGTCCGTCCGCGTCCTCACTCGCGGTCTATCTGTCTTTGTTTTATAATCTGAACCCTCAGATTATAAAACAAAGACAGATAGACCGCGAGTAAATACAGCATGACCCCATGCTGTATTTTTATTTATGATCAAGTTAGTTGCCTGTCTAGGTCGAGTACCTAATCAAAGTTGACACATACGAGCTGTATAAAAAACCAGTAACGAAATCAATGGACCTGAAAATTAGCACATCGTCGCCGTGGGAACGGAATACTGATAATAATCATTTTTTTTTAAATATTGACAACATTTTTCTCTAAGATATTTTTTACCGTTCAACAGAGTACCGATGACTCATTTGACAAAACCTACACTAACAATAAATACTAGCCCATTACTGTCTCATTGCAGGGTAATAGCCCCCTTTCTTATACAGAGAAGACATTCATCACCACACTTACTCAAGACAGATAGATTGGCAATTTCGGACACATATTTAATTTAGGTTCAGGTTTCCTCACGATGTTTTCCTTCACCGTCCAATGACAATCCCTTAACAATTGGACAATCACTGCATAATCAATCTGGCTAGCTTGTTCCTAACTATATTGGGGTCGGCTTCCAGTCTAAACGGATACAGCTGAATACCAGTATTTTACATGGAGCGACTGCCTATGTGACCTCCACAACCCAGTTGCTGGGTAATACGATAGCCCTTGGTAAGATGGGTTGTCAGACTTTCGGGCTTCTGACTTACCGTGCGGATTGTCAAAGATTTACGAATGACAGCCAAGACTAACGGCTCGACGTGTTTTCCGAAGCCCGGAGCGGTTACGGTACCTATATAAAGATGGTCACCCATTCACGAACATATTAATCTACACTAAATAAAAAAACCGGTCAAGTGCGAGTTGGACTCGCGCACCGAGGGTTCCGTACAAACCTGTGGGTATATAAGTAAAAGTTCAAAATTGTCAAAAATATTTTTTTTTATATGACGAAACTAAAAATTTACGGTTTTCGTAATTTTTCCTATATCTGTACTATAAGACGTGACTTCGTACAAAATTTCAAGATTCTAAGTTCACGGGAAGTACCCTGTAGGTTTTGATTCCCGTGCGAGTTTCGAAAATTTGCGGAATTTTGCGGCCTAAATGGCTGTATCTTTTGATTGCGTTGACTTAGAAGGTTGATTTTTCTACAGCTTCCAGGGACAGTAGAACTAAGTATCATATAGAAATTTCAGTTTGATACCTCCACGCGTTCCTGAGAAAAACGGTCTTGATAGACGGACGGACGGACGGACGGACAACAAAGTGATCTTATAAGGGTTCCGTTTTTTCCTTTAGAGGTACGGAACCCTAAAAACTGTTTACATATTTTTCAAATAAGCTTATTCCTAGGTGATCTAGAAACATGTAAGCCAGCCTTTTAAAATACCAGTATACCCTTAGACAAAAGCACTCATAGGCTTGCATAACCTGATACTAAAGTTTCATATGAAACTGTATGCAAGCCACAAAGTAAGCTAGGCTGTCGTTAAATTTTATCTAGCTCATGAATCAACACTTAGCTAGATTTTTAAAAATATGGAGGATGTCGTGATTAAAAAGGATTTATCATGGTCATTGAAAGACAATTCACAGTAAAAAGTAAACTTGCAAAGAAATTCAGGATATATTCAAGAAATGTTAATGTTAAAATTCACAAAAGCTCTTAAGATAAAAACTTTTTTCAAAAAAATAACAACCGACTTCCCAAAAAAACACTACAAAGTGCAAAATAACTTTAATTTCGGAAGTCGGTGACTTTGGATATGTATTTTAATTCTTTGTCACCGCCTTCCGAAATTAAAGTTATTTTGCACTTTGTAGTGTTTTTTGGGAAGTCGGTTGTTATTTTTTTGAAAAAAGTTTTTATTTTTCACTTTTTAGTTACCTACCCCACACCAATTCGAAATTTCATCATCCTTGGGGTCAAAACAATGCATACTTATGCGATAGCAACATTCGCGGTTGATTTGCTGTAATTTTTTGAAGAGTTCCGTTTCTGTCTCCGAAACGCATCATCAGATCTATATGAACGGGACCATTTCGGAGTAAACCCCTTTCGAACAAAAAAATAATTTTGCAAATCCGTCAATATACGACGGAGTTATGCCCGAACAAACATAAAACAAAAAAAAAATATAAACATGTCGAATTGATTACCTCCTTCTTTTTGAAGTCGGTTAAAAAGGAGATCCGTCAATAAGAGAAATAACCTTGACTTTTTGTTAGCTATCAACCCTACACACAACAGGGTGATTTCGACCTTTTTCTGCAACTCCATTGTAGCTGACACACGGGCCTCTGACAGTCCATAACGAATGCCAAAAAACCACGAATGACAACCGCGATTAACAGCAGATGTAAGTGGAGTGGACATCACACAATGAAACCTAATTTCCCGAAGCACTGTTTCATATTAGCTTTGTAGGTTACGTAAACATGTCCTATCCTAAAATATACCACAACCAAAAGCTATTTCATAATCTAAACAGGTATCACAGTCGATCAACTGATATCTTGGACCTAATTAAACATGACAATTTTAATTTCTCTATCAAAATCGATCATGAAACTAATGAGCGGTATTGTAACAGCTTACCTACCAGTATAAGCAGATCAGTAAGATAAGGATAGTAGTAGCATTTCTATCACAAAGTTTATAATAGAGACAAATTAATGAGCCTTGAGATAGAATATTCATTTAAGTGAAACTGTAACTTATCAGGAAGTTACAAGTTGAGGAGTTCATTCATTGATAAAGTGTGATGTTGAAATAACTTGTTTATAATTTTTAATGATCAGGAACTTAGCAATTAGTTGAAGCTGTGATTCATAATTGAAACCACGGTTATATTGTTGATGCGTAACATAAGGACCAATGTTAGGATATTGAATTTAAGTTTCCTGGGTGGAGGAGTACGACCTCCTGGTCGTACTCCTCCACCCAGAAGAAGAAGTAAGAACTACAATATATAAGACGTAGTCAAGTTCGATACAACCCATTGTCCTTCCCATAATGACGCGTCCATAAGAACTCCCCACGTAAAAAAGGACCAATGTACAAACTTGTAAATTAACATATAATCCCAACCAAGATGAAATAGGCCATGGTCTCGGCGTGCCATAGTTTGCTGCAAAATGCCATGATGAGCTAAAATTGTAGGTGAACAAGTTAATTTCTGAGTCTTATAGATTAAATCAAAGAACCATATGCTCTTAACTCGATATATTTTCGTACTAAAGCTTTTCTGCGATTTTCGTATCATCTTTTTTGTATCCTTTGCCACCAAAAAATCTAAAATTCTCAATATTCTCCTAATGGTTTAGTTTCCTAAAGTTTCGCATATGTTACATATCCGTTAAGTGGCATACATTTTGGGCGGTCAGTTTGTGACAGGATTCTAAGTATAACTTGCGATAGTAGACCACATTTGGTACTTGCGCCTGCGCTCGCGGGGGTAACGAGTCTAGTATAAAAGTGCTTGTATGTACACAGACCGTATCACTTGCCGTAGTGGATTTTATATATCATAATGGCTGCTAAGGTACTTTGTTTTATAGTGTTATGTGCAGTTTATTAAATAATTTATTAAATGATTGGATTTTTTTAACGACTGATAAGTTTTTGCGGACTTTCTAGTGATACGGAAAGGACTTTTAGCAAACAAAATATTTAACAAATTTAAATGGTTACCAATATAACTAGAAAAGCTAATAGAACCGTAAAAAAAATTAACAATCCTTATTAACTCTCACAAAGGAGGCCTATGTCCTAGTAGTAAAAACGCTGTAGGCTGATTACCCGTTCTTATAAACATTTGCGAAAGACATATCACTAAAGACGTTTAAAATATATTCAATTGAAAATTATTATAAACCCAACCCTGCCCTTTTGTGGAAACCCAGTTTGAATTCATGTTCGTGTTTCTTATTTCTATTTCGTTTTCTTTTTCAGTTACTAGTCCTTTTGTGCGCGGTGGCGACCGCCCGTGCTGGTGGCTTATACGCCGCTGGTCCCGTGGCCTCATACGCTGCCGCACCCGTGGCCACATATGCCGCAGCTCCTGTCTACAAGAGCTACGCGGCGCCGGCCGTAGCGTACTCCGCACCCCTCACATACTCTGCCCCCGTAGTGAAGACGGTCGCTCCCGCAGTCTCCTCCATCTCATCATACTCCACACACACCGCGCACGCGGCGCCTCTGGTGGCTAAGTCTTACGCTCCCGTCGCCACATACGCCGCTGCTCCCGTAGCCACATACGCAGCGCACGCCGCTCCCGTGGCGGCATATGCTGCGCCTTCCTACGCCTCGTACGCCGCTCCCGCTGCCTACGCTACGCACGCGGCCTACGCTGCGCCTGCGACCTACGCCGCCGCTCCCGTTGCCACATACGCCGCTGCTCCCGTTGCGTACGCTAAGTCCTACGCTCCCGCTGTGACATACGCCCACTCTGCTCCCGTCGCGACCTATGCTGCGCCTTCTTACGCGTCGTACGCCGCTGCGCCTTCTTACGCGTCGTACGCCGCTGCGCCTTCTTACGCCTCCTACGCCGCTGCCCCCGTATACAAGTCCCTGTCATACTCTGCGGCACCCGCCGTCTCTCACGTGGCATACAACGGCCTTTCGTCAAACTACGGCTGGTGATCACCTTATCGACTGTACAAATTAGTTGTTTATGTTTGTATATATACTTTTATACAATGAGAATAAAATGTATAAAATGAAAAACATGTTTATTTTATTTGTTAACTGACTTGCATTGACCAGACCAAACAGAAATTTTAAGATTTTCGACAAAAGTAGATGGCAAATCTGATAATACTCGTGCGTAGGACATTACAAACTAGAAGAAAAATTATAGGAAAAGCTGGAAACCTTTGATAGTATTTTGTGTGGTACAAAATAATCTTGATTCTTCGTATCTTAGTTTCTCATTACATAGGCGGAAGGGTAGATTTACGAGCTCCCTTCCTATCTGAGAACGTTCAATTTGTATTGTTGTTTCTTAAAGAGAAAGGGATTTATTGTGTGTAGGTTACTGATTTGCCTTCCAAAATCTCAAACCAGGCCATTGAATTATGGCCTGTGTTCAGTATGATAATTTATAATAAATCAGTACCTATGTCAACGTAATATACGAAAGATTTGGCCTACTTAGACTATCAACTTCGAACGGAAAAAGGAAAATCCGCTCCGAATTTATTAAACATATTACCTACTAAAATAAACCTACTGAACTAAATCTGAGGGGAAGTATTCTTAAATAATTAATTACTCTGTTGATATTATCGTCTTATCATCATCACAGTTTACGATAAAACAAAAGATAACATTGATAACATCCTAAAACCTAAAAACCTACAATTTAAAAAAAAAAAAATCTGTTATTGGAGTATAATTATGATTCCGTACAAATTCTGACAATTTATAACGATATGATGTGTTAATATCGTGATAGGCATCATTATAATCATCGTCATTGTCTTGAACAAGGTGAATTGATGTCGAAAGTATGGGAACTAGCCTTGTCTTACGTCACGCAACCTGCAAACTTAACACGCACTACTTGGACAAGAGATGTGTCACAAAATCGGTTGGTATCTTGTATGGTAGCGTCGACAAAAGTGACACATTCTACAGAAGGATTCATAAACACATTTTTACTTAATAATCCTAACTTATTATGTAAGTTAAATATTGTCGAGCTACGTGTAACAAAATATATGGAACATCTGAATTTTTGAGCGAATGCATTTTAATCAAATATTGCATATCGTCAAAGTTTGCCATGTAGTAAACGGGGCATAATTTACTGTGATAAGGTCCTTGCCATTATGTATAAGAATTTTGATTCAAACAAGCTAAGCTATGGGATTCCCTACGACTAAATCTGCCTAGAACTGAGGTCCTAATACTATGGAAGGTTCCACAACGTCCATGACAAGTGTCTTGTCATTGTAGACCGTCTCAGGCTCGTGAACGTGACATGTAACTCATAGAAGATAATTGCGAACACTAGTATCAAAAAAGTTTATTTCGCAGAATCATTACGAAATTTTTCTCACTTGACACAGATTAGATTTTAATAGTACCTGTGTGTATTTAGAGCGGTGCAATGACTTGCATTACTAAGTGATTATAATTAAATGGTTATTTTCCATGTTGATCTAGGCAGTGAAACTAAAATGCTGTGCCGTTTGATTGCGTACTTGCAAGAAGTTCTAGAAGCAAGAGAAACGCTTAAATACTGGCTTGATGACATTGGGCTACATAAACTGAGTTCTATTTATAGAGACACCCAACACAGTTCAACTTTACGTCTTGAAAACATATTGATCTCGGAAACCTTGACAGTAGTACCTACTGATGAAGGAAATTGCCCGAATGATGGAGTTGCCGTGGATTGTGTCTGAGGTCTATATCCGGGGCTAAAGACCTTTGAATGTGTCCTACAGTGAGTCTGCAGTAGGGGAGACTGGGTACTATTGAAACAATTTTGCTTTGAACGCACGTAGCACAGTCATTTTGAAAGATAAAAACAACAAAACACTTAAAATGGTAGAGTAGACTTTTGTCTTCAAAAACATTTCAGAATTAGAGGCTCAACTGCCATACTTACTAGATAGGAAGAGTTTAATAAAATAATGTGCCACTGTTTCAACCGAACCCATCCCAGGGGTGGTTGAAACAGTAATGGGGGTCAGATGAAACATAAATAAATAAGTATTACAAAATCAGTTTCTTTATTCATAATCAACTAGAAATAGTTAAATTCTAGTATGTCACCATTTCTATCAGTCTTAATAATAATGTTTTAACAATAAACAAAAATTACTAAAAAATCAAGTCGTCTTATTAATTAAATTAAATGTTAATATAAGATTTCCATATCTCAAATTATCTGTAGGGACAAAAATAATCTGAATAGCAGCTGCTGTCTATAATTACCAAAAATATAAAAAAAAAATAGTAACAAAATAGTTGTGGCAAGCACATCTACATCTCTGCATCTTTTCGTAAAGAAATTTCTTTTTTGACTTCTTGATACGGATTTTCGTAGTGAATTATATCACACTCGCCTCTTGAAGTTTTTTTTGTATACGTTGTCTGGGCATCTACCACAAAAAAGCAATGGTTATCATTGTTTCAATCGTACCCACAATAATTGTTTCAACTGTCCCCATACCCGTCAACCGCTAATAAAACAAACATAGCGTCGAGACAAAACAACATAAACAAAAACGAATCACGGTTTTCGAACCTTCAAAATCTAACAAGCAAGCAGAAATTCACTCAAAACGCAAATGCTAATATCAACAAAGTAATTTGAAAAGGAAAACAATAGAGAATACTTTTTGACGAAAAAATATAATAGGGTGCCTTGGAAACGTACATAGCGCGCGAAGTGCATCGCATCACTGTGTATTATGTCCGGACTCACCGGCCGCGTCATTACCCTTTGTACCCCTCACCACAGCGCTAATAGTTTACGAGTTATTAGCGTTGCTTCAACCGTAACCCTGTTTCAACCGTACCCAGTCTCCCCTAAGTCAACGTTCACTCGGCAGAATAAAATCGCAGCAGGATTTTTTGCCCTCTGGATCTTCACGCAAAGCAGAACAGTGTGTTTTTCGATGTGCTTTGTTGTACGCTGTTGGATTCGTTCGTTCGTTATGCTCGGTTCTTACTTTTTTTTAAATATTATTATCTATTATGTCATTAGTTATTGACATGATCTACTCCTAACAATAATCCAGAATTGCATAAGTAAGCTATCACGCCCTATATGCCAGAAGGCTTTTATTTTGGTATTATCCTTTATTGTTCATTACTTTGCCTATGTATAGAATCAAGTCCATCCGACTAAACAGAAGCTGTGCTGCTGGGGAGTTTGTTGCGCCACTTCTTCTTCCCAGCTAAAGCACTAGAAAGTGTCGAAGGGTGGGCGTTTTTGGGGGACTGTCTTATGTATTTTGACGTTCGAAAAGTGCTGATTCTCAGCCTAATTTGAATAAATGACTTTTGTTTTTTTTTTTTTTTTTTTACAAAACTCTCGACTTAATCCTACTAATAATATAAATGTGAAAGTTTGTATGTTTGGATGTTTAGATGTTTTTTACTCAATCACGCAAAAATGGCTGAACGGATTTGAACATTTGGCACACAGATAGTTTGTAAATGTGAATCCTGGAATAAGTAGTAATGAATAAATAGTAAGGTACTATGGGATAATTGTCGATCTCCACGCGGGCAAAGCTGCTGGCATAAGCCAGTGTGTCATAAAACCTACATGAATTATGTTTTATTAAGTTGAATATATAAAGTGACAATAAATAACCAGTCAATAAAATAAATACTAATAAAAAAGACATGTCAACAATCTCATTATTTGTTCCATTCCCACATATTAATAAGTTTTATTGCACAAATTGCGCTCGCGCAACGTTCATTCAGAAATATCAAGTTACTGGTCACATTTTTTGGATACCTTGTCGAGTGGTTATATTATTTTATGATGCACGAGGGCTTATTATATATGACACAACTGTACATGTTTAAGGTGATAATGTTATGTCTTGTATCATGATGGTAGGTTTGCTGTAGTTACCAACCTTACTCTTTGCGTGAATCAGCTTCTGCCCGCGGATTCTCTGACGTGGATGTCAGATATCATCAAACGGGCACGTGCTATTGGGACCAAAAGTAGCCTATGTATGAACATAGATAGATAGACTGTATCTTGACGACGGTCTCAGGATCCCAATTAGTCAGCACAAAAAATGATGGGGCCCGCAAGGGCCGATGCCTGCCAGGGGTGCGGGTTTGTTCGAAAGAGACACCACAGCCCCTGGCTTAAGGGCTACTGAAGGAACACGGGTGGGTTTTAGTCAGTAAAAGTCTGAGACGCCCTCCTGCTCCACCCAGAGCGGGAGAAGTTATTTGATGATTTCCCAGCCAAAAAAAAAAAAAAAAAAAGGATGCCAATTATCTTCTTGCCAAATTTTATTGAAATCAGTCACGTAGTTGTGCGTAGGCATGAAAAGGGAACATACGAACAGTTATTACTTTCGAATTTATAATATTACTAGCTTTTGCGAGCGGTTTCGGCCGCGTGGAGGTCGATAATTATCCCACGGGATGTTAATATCCTGATAAAAAGTACCCTATGTAGTAATCCAGGTTACAAACTACCTATGTGCCAAATTTCATTCAAATCTGTTCAGCCATTTTTGCGTGATTGAGTAATAAACTTCCAAACATCTCCACAAACTTTCTCATTTTTTTATTACAGTAGGATAAGTAGATCAGAGGGGCTTATGGCTAAGTAATTACAGCCGCGCGCGTCGATCGATCAAGTGAAGCTACGCTTGCCACAGTTGGTCCGTGGATGGACCATCTTTACATACCAAGACCCGTGCCTCGAAAAACACGTTAAGCCGTTGGTACCGACTATCATTCGTGGAACTTTGACAGTCGGTACAGGTCGTCAGAAGCCCAAAAGTCAGACAGGCGTCTTACCAAGGGGTATTGTATAACCCAGTAACTGGGTTGTGTGTATTCCTATTCAGCTGCATCTGGTTAGACTGGCAGCTGACCCCAACATATTTGGGAAAAGGCTAGGTAGATGAGGATATACCTTTGTAAGATCATCATCAACATCCCAACGTCTTCCAGGGTCTAGGCCTCTCTTTTCTTGTAACAATCTATACAATATCAATATAAGTAAATGATAACAAGTATGGATAAATTATATTTCCATAGATTTATTCAACACAAACTGGGCACATCCGGAATGAATATAGAACTATTTAATGGTGATACAATTCATCTAGACAAAAATAAACATATTTGGTAGATTGCCAAAACTTATGAGTATTTTTCGGTTTATTACGTATCCCCTGTGTACCTATATAGGAGAGTTTTGTTTATCTATTTTCACAGTAAGTAAACGATGGGGAAGTTGTTCAACTTAGATATTACGGTTATTCATCATTATGATTAGTGTATAAAGTTCTGTATTACTTATTTTTTTCATAACGTAGAGAGGGTTGATTTGTCTGTCCATATTTTCTGTGAGCTGGTTGGTTTAATGTGCTGAAAGATTCAGTGTGTTTGTACTAAATGTAAATTAATAATAAATCCGTGAACTCGATTCAATTGAGTTTTCAATCAAAATATATTTTCCAGTTTTAATATGTATACCAAAATAGTAAACAGGGTAAATTTTTATCCAGTGCGCTAATTATAATATTGAATTCAGCATATCATTCTAGAACCCCTAATGCAGAAATTTTTGCCGGTTGTACAAAAAAAATCAGCTGTTTCATAGAAAAGTGCAATACCTACGCGGTCAAAATGTATGGAACAGCTGATTGTTTTTTGTGTATCCGGCAAAAAAATTCTGCGCTCGGGGGTCTAGAATGATAATTATGCTGAATTCATGGTTACAATTTGCGCACTGGATAAAAACTTTTCCTGTATATGTATAGATACCGTATGACTTTTCTTACAGTCTGTACAAGAATATGGCGTGTTGTGTAAATAGAATAGAACCCATATACGCTAATAATAGGTCTTTACCTATGAAATTGCCGTTTTGTATGAAAAAATTTAAACGAATTTTTTTCATGAATTTTTTATTTGTATTAATCGAAGTAATCACCCATGCAATCAATGCATCTTTGCCATCGCAGTGGCAGTTTATTGATGCCCTTCTTAAAGAAATCAGCTGGACGGGAGGCAACAAATTCTTCAAAGGCATTTTGTACTGCCTCTCGGGTATTAAATTTTTTTCCCGCCAAGAAGTTATCCAAATTCTGGAAAAAGTAGTAGTCTGTAGGCGCAAGGTCTGGTGAGTAGGGCGGATGACGGAGAGCTTCCAACCCCAGTTCTTGCAACTTGGAGACCGTCTGCTGTGCAGTATGAGGTCGCGCGTTGTCGTGCAGGAGCAGCGGAGACGAGCGATTGACCAATGCTGGTTGGAGATGCGCCAGCTTCTCCATCATTGTGTTCAGTTCTTCACAGTACACATCTGCAGTAATGCTCACCCCGTTTGGTAAGAAGCTGTGATGAATCACACCGGCGCTAGACCACCAAACAGTGACCATCACTTTTCTAGGGGTAAGTTTTCGTTTAGGGCATTGTTTAGGTGCTGAACCAGGATCCAACCAACTTGCTGAGCGCTTACGGTTATCAAACAGAATCCATTTTTCATCGCAGGTAACAATGCGGTTCAAAATTCCTTCATTTGTGTGTCTGTTGAGCAGTGCAAGGCACGTCTCGACGCGTACTTCGCGCTGGCGATCATTGAGTTCGTGGGGCACCCATTTGTCAAGCTTTTTTACCTTGCCAATTTGACGCAAATGGACCAATATTGTTTTGACGCTAACGTCGAAAGCTGCTGCTAATTCAGCCGTAGATTGTGTATCATCAGCTTCCACAATCGCCTTTAATTCGTCATTGTCGACCAAAGTCTTCGGACGACCGCGAGGTTCATTTTTCAGGTCGAAATTTCCAGAACGGAAGCGAGCAAACCAATAACAGGTGGTGCGTTGGTTTGTAGTGTTAGCTCCGTAAACGTCGTTGATGTTGCGTGCCGCTTGTGCCGCGTTGCTGCCACGACGGTACTCATATTCCATAATTACTCGAATTTTTAACGTATCCATGATGACGAAAAAGATTGAAATGCGATGAAAATGTAACACTAATCAATAAAGAAATGACTACTTTTAGAAAAAAAAATCCATGTTTTTAAAATAAAATTAATTTGAAATTAGAATTCTTAGCCAAACAAAAATTATTTTGATTTGAAATGGCCAGTACTGCAGAACGGCAATTTCATAGGTAAAGACCTAATATTTGCCGTGCACTTTTGATTTGTACATAAAATAATAAATATTTGTATTTTTTGGGTTTAATAAACATGAAAAGATTTTAAATATTGAGCTGAGTGGATATTGGTCCACTAACATATTATGTATGTAATTTGAATGGTTAAAAACACCACACAAAGTACAAATATTTAAAGACAATTTCTGTGTCTTTTCAACTGAAAATATATAACATATCTTGCGGAAATTTACTTCAGCAAAACTTGAATATGAATAATTAAACTTACTGGTGAACAAAAAGTGTATCATAAAATCTGGAAGCACTTATATTATCATTAATTTATTATTCTATGCACGTGAATGCCATTTATACAGGGTGTAACAGAAACCTTATTGCTATCCTTAAGAACTAAAGATAACAGCTGGTCTAGAATCATAGTTTCAGCTCAAAATAAAATACTCTAAGAATTGATATCAAATTTTCGGATTCATATTATATTATGTTTCTTAAATTCAAATCACAACAAACGTGTCACCGCACTACGTAGGTCAATAACTTTCCAAGTTACTTGACGATAAATCTCTTCCAAGTTTCAATTTCTGTTATCAATGTATTAAAAATTCTCATTTTCAACTTTCGAACATGTAGAGATAGGATTTAAAAACCCATCCAATATCGTTTTGATATAATCCCAAGATGCCGTGCCTTTGGTATCTATATACCCTTTCCATTACACATTGTATAACAACATGAAACCCCACAAGTATAAATAAACTGACTCGGAAGTCATCCAAGAACAACAAGAACTGTCTACAACATACCTCCTTTCAAAACAAATTAATAAAAGGCTCCTGCAGACAGGAGCGACGTGCTTCTGGTAGAAAAAATCATAAAATTCTCATAGAAATTTTTCTACTACAGACGAGTCGCGTTGTCGTGTCGCGCCTCTCTCGGTGAGCCTAAAGGCCAAAACAAGAAATGTTGAGTAATAATTTAGACAAGAAGTGACGAGATGGACGTGCTGTGTCACATAAAGGCCTATCTTTTATTGTGACAACACATGTTGCACGTCAGCGCACAAACTTGTTATCCTTATTGGCTCATAATGAAATCTGCTCCTTCTGTCCGAACTGTTGCAACTGCTAATATATCTTGACGTGTTATTTCTTTCTTGGGATATTGTTTTGTCTTATGAAGAAAATCACAGATAGATTATTGGTACATACACAGAATGACAATTTGGATTGAAGGAGTATTTCTTTATTTACTTCTAATTAGGTCTACTAGGAAATATTATCCCATCTTTTCCCGTGGGTGGCGAAAAAGGGACTTCCTAGAGAATGGGCATAAGCGTTCTCTATGCATTTTACCACCATACTGCGATCGCCAACCCGCCTGCCAAGCGTGACGATTATGGCAAACCCACCCAAATTGGGGTAGGCCTATGTCCAACTATGGACGTGTTTCGGCTGAAATGATGATGATGATGAGGTCTACTAGGAAATGGGCAAGGATCTAAAATATATGTTTATTTACTACTCTCACATAGAGAGATTAGGCTAGTGTACCATTAGTGAGAACTTTGTAGGCTGATTATGCTAGACTGTGCGTGTTTAATATATCTTAAAGAGGAAAAAACATTCTACAAAGTAGAATTCATACCGATACTGATAGTTGAAGGAATAGATAATACAGGCTCGCAAGATCATGGGAAGACAAACTGTAACCATTCAGCACAATCATGATTCTAGACCCTCTAGCGTAGAAATGTTTCTTCGGTTTGGTTTCTGATGAAATACAATAAGCTGCTTCATAGAAAATTGCAATACCTACATGGTCAAAATCTATGGAACAGATTTCTGTTTTTATAACCGACATGTATTCCAACGGCGCGTTGTGTTCCACGCGCGGATCAAAGAGATTTCAGCACCCATTGGTGGGGTCCGTAAGGGCTGATGCCTGCCAGGGGTGCGGGTTATTCAAAAGAGATGCCGTGGCCCCTGGGTGGGTTTTATTCAGTAAAAGTCTGACACGCTCTCCTGCTCCATCCAGAGCGGAAGAAGTTATTTGATAATTACCCACCCCCAAAAAAAGGGCTATAGAATCATATACTGAATCCGTGATGATCGGTTGCGCATCAATGTCTCTTCCATCCTGTTTAATGTTTACCTCGGATCACCGAGGAAACAATTATGCTTCGCAATTCGATGGAGTTAATAAGCAATCGTCAAAAGTTTCTCCTTCTTTCAGATGTACCTATCACACCAATTTTACGTGCTTTAGTATTGCGCAATATCAGATAGCACTTACTTGATTACTGTAATCAATTTAGCCAGTCCAAGCCAAATCACTCTACGCTATTAAAATTTCAGATAAAAGGTACCAATCACCAATTTATTAAACGCACTCAAGCCACTACTATTAATAATTAATATAAAACAGATCTGTCCAATTAGGCACCGCTTTAGATCATTAGTCATGTTGAAAAAAAAGATATAAACAAACGTCGCCGCAGGGCAACACAGTATAAACTTATTACAAAATACATGAGCACATTGACGTAGAGTGGTACCTAGTTTTTGTCGTGACTTGTTACCGAGCCACCAGCAGGCGTATATTGGGTCAGCGACCTTTTTGCAACTGTTGACCCCAGAATATTAATATAATATAACAGTGATATAATTAGATTTTATATCTATGTATATTATGGTTAAGGAAATCATGCATGTCCAAGAACCAAAAATTCGAAGACACGTCACATCTACCAGCCCACTCCCTCTCATAGCCCGTGCCCCAGCAGTGGGAACATTTTCGGCTGATTGCGATTGTGATGTATCGAACCAGAATACAGACTTTATTTTTATTTTCATGAAACTATTTGTAATCTTAAGGAAAGCGGCATGTCCCAGAACCACTAACCCGCACAGGGCCCGCGGCGTGGATTATGGCCTACTCCCTCTCAAAGTTTCTCCAAGTGAGAAGGAGTCACAAGCCTTTTTTTTTTTTTTTTTTTTTTTTTTTTTTTTTTTTTTTTCTGCCTTCTGGCTTGTACTCCAGCTGTGGGATCGTTACAAGCGGATTATGATCATGCTAAAAAAAATCGAGATGGCGCAGTGGTAACAGCCCCGATTTACCGGTTCGAACCCAAACAGGCACTTTATTTTGTGTAAATTATTTAATCACCATTACTCTCAAAGCGGTGATGGAAAACATCGTGAGGAATGCGGACTGTCCTAGAACCGCCAAAACTTCGGAGACATGTGATATATGAACCCATGTTTGGCCCGCCTGGTGGATAACGACCACTCACTCTCACAGAGAGGCCAGTGTCCCCTCTTAAACTCTTTTTAATCTGTGTGGTGCCAGACGTAAAAGAAATAGCACCATCCCATTTCTTCCCGTGGGTGTCGTAGAAGGCGACTGAGGGACTTACTAGAGAATAGGCAGCAGGGTTCTCTACGCATTTTACCACCATACTGCGATCGCTAACCCGCCTGCCAAACGTGGCAATTGTGGCAAAACCCCCTTTTTGGGGAGGCCTATGTCTAGCAGTGGATGTCTTTTGGCTGAAATGATGATGATCATGATTTTTAATCAAAGCTGTGGTACCTAAGCAATGAGTCAAGTAATTGCTTGCGTCCGCAATACATTAAGTCTAGGAATCCTAGATCTCCCTGTGTGACCACTTTCTTAATTTAAACCAGATACAGTTGTCAGTGTCTTAGAAGAGATAACAAAATGATAAGGCAGATTAATCTGTCCATTTAGCTGCCCATTTACTTAACACCTTTGATCCTACAACCATGTGGTCCACTTCATCTTATTTGCACATAATCCTGACAATAAATACATCTTATTTAATCTATGACTGTAACAAAGAACCGCGGGGTATTGCGTAACAGACAAACAGTAGAAATGTTTTCAATTTTGGCAGATCAAAAATATACATTGCGTTATTAACGTTGTTAAGCTGACAACTTTTTCGAACACATGAAGCAATACTCTTCAAAAATTATTCAGATTGTGATTAAAAGTGTTTCGCAAGTAAGGTGTTCCATTTGACTCATTATTTGGACTCTTAGTGCTGATTCATCAAAAATCTGATACCTTTTAACTCAGGAATAAATTGCAGTCGGATAGCGTATGTATAGAAAATAACTCAAGTTTTCACATTTAAATTTTCTGTTAAAAATGTCTGACAAAATATGAAAAATTAGGCCTTAAAAAAAATGTAGTTTTTAGTAAAAAAGATAACAAAAACAATACAAACTGGAAATATACTATGTATTTATGTCGATATTGTTTCCAATATTCATTTAATCACAGTTCTTGGCCCGGAACTTATCATAATGCATAAATACTAGATCTAGATTCAAACATCGGGAAGTATTCCGTAACATTGAAGGCATCTTTAGTATCATCTGCATAATACTATTGATTCTGTTTTTCGGCTATTTTGATCACTTTACAAGTCCGCCTTTTATAACATTATTTTTTAAGGAAGCTTTTTGTTTTCTTTCCCACCTTACTGATGGCTACAGTCCGTTCACAATTAATAATTTCCGCTAATATTACACCACTGTCTAAATCAGAGTGATCTATATTATTTTTGTAATAAAGTTACTGTTGGCTTACTGCCGCTGTCAAAATCACAGAGAAGATCACTGTGATTTTGACGGACTTAAGATGGAATCGCCAGGAAAGCCCACGAAAATCAAATTTGAATGATTTTAAATAAAATAATCATTCAGTTCGATGGGATTAAATGAATTAAGAGAGTTGTATTATTGAAATTAAGGATTATTATTCTGCAAAAAGCGTATCGCTTACAGGAAGACGTAAAGTTGGCTGGCCTCCCACAATGTGGACCGATGACCTTGTGAGGGCCGCAGGACTCCGCTTGATGCGAGAAGCACAGAGCCGGTCGAAGTGGCGGAGCTTGGCGGAGGCCTATGTCCAGCAGTGGACGTCTTTCGACTGTAATGATGATAAAGATGAATCATGTAAAGCCATATTTGTTACGATCACGAATCATGCAAGATATAATTTTATCCAGTGCGCAAACTGTAACCATGAATTCAGCATAATTATCATTCTAGACCCCCTAGCATAGATATTTTTCGTCGGTTATAAAAAAAAACAGCTATTCCGGCGTACCGCGTAGGTATTGCAGTTTTCTATGAAATAGCAGATTTTTCTTTTGTATAACCGACGAGAAATTTATACGCTAGCGGGTCTAGAATGACATGCTGAATTCATGGTTACAGTTTTCGCACTGGTAAAAATTTTACCCTGTTTTTAAATCTACATACAACCCGATACTGAACTGAATTTCGCAGGATATCCTGGAGCTAAAATCTTATCGTACGCTACAGGTTCTTTTGGCGCGTGGCCATAATCGAAACTAACGCCGCCATTTTTTTTTTTGCCAATACAAATTTGGGTACAACTGTAGTACAAGTTGGGTTGCTACCGAGAGAGGTAAAATAACCGTAAAAGGACAGTACTTACGCACGCCAAATTATTGAATAGATTATTTTTGACGTTTCTGATTTTTATAATGATCAGAGGTCGATGGTAAGACGGGATAAGTCTGTTTGAACGTCACTACACGAAATGAAAAAGTATACCAAATTAAATACCATTTTTATCATCATCATTTCAGCCGAAGGACGGCTGTCCACTGCTAGAGGCCTCCCTCAAAAGGGGGGTTTTGCCATAATCGCCACGCGTGGCAGACGGGTTGGCGATCGCAGTAAGGTGGTAAAATGCATAGAGAACGCTGCTACCTATTCTCTAGTAAATCCATTAGTCGCATTCTACGACACCCACGGGAAGAAATGGGATGGTGTCATTCTTTTACGTCTGGCATCACACGGAACAATAAGATATAATTTTTATGTAGGTAAGTATTCACACACTTTAACTATGAGTTACATTCATAATCACCAGATTTAATTTAATATTTTTAACAGTTATTTTTCATACACTGTCAAACATAGGTAATCTTGAATTAACATTTTTCTACCAAACTTTGTCACAAAGTTGTGTCACTGTGTTCGTTGCCATGGTTACCGCTTTGGTGTGACTGATTTGTTATTTTGACATCTGTCCAGAATAACATACCCACCTCATAGAGGAAATGCCGAAACAAATGCGCGGCAAAACCGAATATTTCTGAGCATCAGGATCAATCAAGCAGTCTCAAGCTATTCCTAGGTTTATTAATGGTTTACCTATTTGGAAATAACAAAAATATACTTGATGTGTTGTGTTAAGTGTTATGTTTTTTGTCTGCTCTGTTGTGTCTGTGTGTGTTTTGTTGTGTTGTGCTGTGTGTTGTGTGTGTTTTTTTGTTTGTATTTGTTGTTGTGTGGATAATATATTGACATCAAACGGGTTGCACTTTGATGGCGTCATCGGATATGCGTACGTCCGGCCTTGGTATTTAAATTAGTAGATATTATTATGTTTTTGAACTGTTGTCCTAGGTTGAAGCTGGAACGTGTACGCTAAACCTAGATATATTAAATTGCTGAACATTTTGCTAATACCCCTTAACGTCACTCGGTTTTGCGACATTTTGAGATTAGATTTTTACCCAGTTCGACTAGGATTGGACTGGTGAAATTAGAGATGAGGTTAAAGAGGATGCACTAAGGTTAACCTGCTAAATTTAAATTTTCTCTATATCTAGTTTTTTGCAACTATATTCGCGACCATTTCATGGAAAGGCATACAATGGGATTAAAAGTGCTTAGAGGGTTATATAGATGATTTTAATTCGTTTCGGTCCAGAAATCATATTTTGTTCAACATACCTATAGCCTTGACACTGTTTGCGAATTGAAAAAAACGTAAGAAATTATAATTTAATTCCCCCTTAAAGATTACTAGGCCGATTATACATCTTCTTTCATTACTCCGTGATCAGTACTTACGTGATCCTGTGTAATGATTAACTGTGACGTTTCCATTCGAGATTTAAGTATTTTAATTAGAAGATATTAATAGTGAAATCTTGAATAAACGATCTAGTATTATTAAAAAAGCCGTAACTCTTCAGAAAGCCAAAGCGTTAGTACCCATCTTTAACTTTTAATATGACACCTTATAAATCAGCCTAATTCTAGAATCTGGGCACTCTTCCAAGACACGGCACATGCTAATTTGTTTTATACGGCTTGTGATAATGAAGATTGTTAGTAAATAAAAGATACTATGTAGTCCAACCTGCACCCTATTTGCGTAGCGATAGTTCAACAATATTCATTACGTTATTTACGTTGTTGAGCAGACAAATTTTTCGAACATATGAAGCAATGGTTTAACAATCTGTTACAAAACGAAATATTTTATCATGAATCGTGAGTTACCTACGCAACTAGGATGCTGAATTATTTATAACAACTTTTTAATGCGATTACTATGGGTACCGTGGGTACAAGTTCAGTTATCCACGCGGCTGAAGTCGGTGGTAAAACCTAGTTGGTCTGTTCCTCGAAAAATTTCGTTTCGAAAGCTTTTAGCACAGTTGTTGTAAAGCATACATACTAGGTATGGTTTACAAAGGTACCTAACATACATATATATAGTTTACGTAACAGGTTATTGATCTTTAAAAAAAACACGTTCCGTGGTAACACAACGCAAGCAAAGCGTCAAATGAACTTCGAAAATGGAAAACAAACAGACGAAACTGTTGCAACACTACAAAAAAAAAACGCATCCATATCCACTTCCTGTATTATTAAACACTTAAGTATACAGAAAATTAGTTCACCTTCAGTTCTTTTATTATAATAATAATATAAAAACTAATTTTAATTTTAAAAAGAGACCTTAAACACAACGTTTGTTGTACGATTATGCGCCATTTTACTAAAATTACCTAGAAACTTGACAATGGCGAGGTCGCTTTGTTTCCTGAGATTTCGTTAACTATATAAGCTGACATTTTTCGTTTGGCTAACATTCAACACATCATATTCCAACAATCTACATCAAAATGATCGCTAAGGTAAGAATAGTGATATTCATCATTTAAAATGCATCAACTCAAGGATGTATTAGGAGATTTTAAGACAAGTGTTGCGTGTTTGTGTCAAAAGTGAAGTGAATAGTTCTAGTTCTATTGGTATCAGCGTTGACTTTATATTCGCATAGCCTTTGAGGATTTTTATTTTAGTTTCTTTATCCCGGGTCGACAACCCTGCACCTTAATTTCGTGACAGACTATCAATCAGAATCTGAATAATTTTAAAAGATATTGCATATCTTTTCAATCAACTGGCCTATCGCGGTCCACTGATGGAGATAGTATCCAGTAACTCGCCAAGGCTCAATAACGTAAATAACGCAATGAACGTTTTTGAAGTGTCAAAATGAAAGCCCTTCCCACTACTACTACTACTACTACTATTAGTGTGTTACGTTACCCCGCTGGATAAAACTCCCTGTGATTTCAATATTTCCATGTTGGTGACGATTATGCTTAATTCCGATCTCAATGTCTCCTTACACGCAACCAAGTATCAAAATTCCATTTGCAGTTTATGCTGTATTTGAGGTTGAAAACGTCATGTGCGTTATCCCTTTGAGAAAACCTGTGACAGGCTAGTTATAATGCCACAGAGTTCATCTAATGAAAAAGTAGCCATGCCCAATATTTGCCGTCCACCAGCTTTCAAGCTTTCAAAGTTTGAACATGTCCAACACCGGACACTTTCAATCCTTACAACTGAAATTGATGACCTAAAGCTTTAAAACAGACAGAAAAGGCTATGCAAATTATCATTATCTTATCTAAAAGCGTAAATAAAATCACACATGTAATCCCCTGTAAAGGGTATAGGCATAAGTGTTTTGTACCAATTTTTTTTTTTTTTTTTTTTTTTTTTACCTATAGTCCCTACATCCTTATTTCGGCACTGTCCACGTCTAAATTTCAGATAGTGGTACGCAGTGGTGATAGTGACTAACTAGTACACCCACAGTGCAGCTTGACTTAAGCGTAAAGTCATTTATTGTTAGTCTGTAGTGGAAAGTCTGTTGTCAGAAGTCATTGATAAATAGGAGGCAAGCATATTGTCATTCGATTAGTGGCAGCATAGTGATATAGGCTAGAACGAAAAAAAGAATCTGACCTAAGCAGACGCTTTAATTTATTACCACTGCTCTTAAAACGGTGAAGGAAAACATCGTGAGGAAACCGGCATGTCCTAGAACGGAAAATTCAAAGTTATGTGACATCCACCAAGCTGAACTTAGCCCGCGTGGTGGCTATGGTCCACTCCTCTCACAGGGAGGCCTGTATTCCAGTAGTTGGAATCTGGGCTGTTTCTAGAACATTCTAATGGAAAATTCAATCCAATACCTTAAACATTATCAACATGACACGTGCTACAATATAATATTTTATACGTCCTAAGTTACGGACTTCTAGATTAGTGAAACGGTGACGTTGGCACAGTTTTGGGCGCGTGCCAGAATTTAATTTTTCTCTCAGGCCATGTGGAAATAATTTTGAGCGTGAACTGACTTTTATGGGTTTCTTGGCTATAATATTCTTTAGAAGACTTAGGCTTCCATGTTTAATAATCATAGGTTAATATTTCAAAACTGTCTGTCGGATAAATCGACTATGTGTGGTGTGTTCTTTGAGACAAGAAGAAATGGGCACCCAGTAAGTTCACTATTTCCAGAATAACTTCTAAATCCTATCTACACAAACTATAATAATCAACAAAATATTATCATAACTGCTTCCTATTCAAACATAACATAGTCCCCAAAAGTAATATGTAAGGAACAAGACCACTTTTTGCGTATCGAAAGACAAAAATAAATTATTTATTTATTTTCTACTCGATGACATCGAGACCCATCTTCAGACATTTGAAAAGTATTTAAGAGTTTTATCGTTTGCTGAAGGCAAACAAAACAGGATCTCATTTCTTTTGTTTTCTAATATTACTGTCAATGTTGGTTATTTACTTTCAGCTTTGAGGCTTTTCGTTTTTAGTTGATTAGTGCCTGAATGTTCACGGTAATTTCTAATTCCGTTATTCTCACTATTACCACTCTATTTTGAACTTAGTTGAAAAATATTAAGTGGAGCCAGTGGTACCATATAATTTTAGGGTGAATATTGCCCTGTTTCTTTGTGTAACTGTCGTAGCCACAGCTTAGTGCCTATTTCCAGAATTAGTGTTAATATTTGAACTCATACAAAGTAATATTCCTATTAGCCAGTATTTACGTCATCTTTCCCCGTCTGTTTACACGCCCAAACATTCAAGATATTCACACTTCACTAGAAATAGTGATACCTAGTATACTTTGATTTCGTATAAAGTAGTATTCCAATTAACCAATATTTACACATGGACCAATCTGTTAACACGCACACCCTGTCAATACATTCGCAAGTCACACTTCACTGGTTTTCAAAGCTCAACCAGCCCGTGCCATTATTCTAAATCTGCTCAAAGGCTTGCCAAACCCAGTTCTTATTAAGTAACTCTGGCCTTTAAGCGAATCAATCAGTACTGGTTTTAGAGGAGACAGCTTTCATAATGTCTGTCACACAAGCAATCAACTCGATCGTTAATCATAATGTCTAATGGGAATTAATAAGTAAGATATTCCCCTTAATATGTCCTGCAATATGGATGTCCTGCAATCTTTCTCTTAATGTTACCGACCTGACCTTTAATTTGAGTTTAAGCACTGCATTTCAAAATTAACGGGAGTCAATTATTTCCATGCAAATCTGTTGGTGTCATAACAATTCAACTGTCTTTTTCGTCTTGGAAATGCAAGTGCAACTACCAACTGATCAGCATTATCTTATCTACCTGAAGAAGTTCACTGTTGGACAAAGACTCCCCAATGATTGTCACAACGGCTTCCAACTCGTGGCCTTCACAAAGTCTGGTGATGGCGCCTTTCCCGCAATTAAATCCAACTGTTAGGATCTTGAGTTTAGTTCTTATTTTGGACATTATTGGATTTATTCTATTAGCTTCTCCTCTTACAATTGTGCAATTAAAAGTGTCTTTGTAAATCTGAATAAGATTTAAATAGACTATGTCTTACACCATTCTAATCGCTATATTTATCTAGATCTAAACTTCCAAGCGTTAACTTTTAGACATCTTTCGCAAGCCACAAGTGAAATGAGTCCTTGCGATGCAAATCAATCCGTCACTGCTGTTTGTTATTTAAATCCATCTGGTTATTTTTTCATCACATTAAAACTTATTAACATTAAGCATTGAGTCCTTCTTATAGAAAGAATGTTATAAGTAGTGTGAGGGCAGCGTCTTTCTATTTGCAAGTGACAACAAATCCTGAGTACAGGTTACCCGTTGGACTGACCACGCGGTAATTTAGGACCTTACATTTATCGAGACTTTTACGATTATATATAATGTTTCTTGAATACAGAGTTCCGTGATGGTCCGTTAAGGGAAAAAAAGACAACACCATTAAAAATACTAATTGCTTAACTGATAAGAACTGTTATTAATGCACGTAGGTGGAAGAGTAATGTGGATTGTCTTGTGACAGTCACCTGCTGACATCTCGTTTCGCAATTGTCAAGGTACCGGCCTCGAAAGTACCCTAACGACCAGTGGCGGACGAGCCGAGATTTGAGCCTACTTTTTAAGTAGCCAAAATTATGTGTCAGCACGCTATGTCTAATAAAGGGTTAATAAAGATTCAAGGTCGTAAACGTGAGAAAATAGTTAGGTAATTAAATACGATGTCAGATTTTATGGTGGATTTGAAACATTATGCCACAACAGTTAGGAAAATGCGCAATTTTTTGTTACTAGGAGGTACCCATTTTCATAACATTCAGGAAGAATGTGGACAGTGAGAACTCTAAAAGCATGATAAATATATTTATTCACAGGACTCGTAGCGTGACCACTTCTTTATCTACTTTACGAAGAATAGTTAACATTATATATTTTTTTTACAAAATTTTATTTGTATTCTTCACTTTTGACACCGCGCCATCTTTCTGCAATTTGCCATTTTGTCTTCCATTTCTACGGCAATTATGCTATGCGTTCTGGAATCAACAATTATAATTATTATAACTAACTGACTCCATTATCACTGTCATGATGAATATTTTGTTATTACAGTTCGTCGCTGTCCTCTGCTTCATCGGCCTGGCTCGTGCCAGCGGCTGGATCGGCAGTGGTCTCGGCTACTCCTCTGGCCACGGAGCCGGCCTTGGCTATGCATCGGGCATCGGCTATGGCCACGGATATTCCGGCTACGTAGCCCCAGCATATTCCGCACCCATCATCAAAACTATAGTCGCAGCGCCTATTGTGACTAAGACTGTTGTTCCTGCCATCTCATACGCTCCTGCTGTTTCTACCGTCTCTCGTTACCAAGTCCATTCTTCGCCTATTGTGAAGTCTTATGTAGCACCAGCTGTGTCATATGCTCCAGTTGCATCTTACGTTGCTCCTGTATCCGTGTCCTACGGCCACGGGTATGGTAGCCACGGTTACAGCGGCCTTGGCTACGCCGGCCATGGTGGCTACAGTTCCGGATACGGCTACGGATCTGGCTACAGCTTTGGTTCTGACAGTCACGGCTATGGTTCCAAATACGTTTGGTAAACCGAAAATAACGTTGTATATATATAGCAAAAATATTATACTCTAATGAGATTGTTAATATTGTATTTTTCTCTGTATGGCTGTTTTAATTTATAGCAGATTTTATGTTGCTGTTCTATGTATTTAATAAACTTGTACCTGCCTAAGTAAGAAATCGTTTAATTTTTAACTGCAGTTTTGTCGTTGAGAACAAGTCCTTGTGTAATTAAAAAGACATTGATACAGCTTTAAAGTAACACTACAAAACCTTATGAATGTCTTTTAAACGATTTATTATGACTCGAACATTGTCAATAACAAATTTATTGCTCTGCTGAGTTATATAAAATTAATACCTACTGAGTAGCGAGCACTGCCTTCAACTGCATCCATGAACATTATCTTACGATCTAATCTGTACACCGTGTCATCAGGACATCCTTCCTCTGGATCTTAAATACCAACAAACCTCTTAAAACATATAAATACTAGTCATAAAGTTTCAGATAAACAGGATTTTCTAGTTTTGAAATCTAAAGACGTTTGTTTTAATTAACATCTCAGTTAGGTTATAGAATAAATGTGACTGCTAACCTATCATAGTGAACACTGCGGAGAGAAATATTACAGAATAGTGGTTCAAATTCTAACCGTATCTCGTAAGGTTAACGAATATACTAAGAATGCGAGGAAAATTCAACGCACTTCATGATACACAATATTCTGAAAAATATCATGTTACCATTAATTTTACACATTGGTTATATTGGCTGAAAATCCCACTACCAACCTACTGACTATAGCTATAATTATTGTATAGCTGATGCTGATACCAAAAAAGGAAAATTATGGTAAAACCTAGCAAACATTATTAATTTATTATTTGGTAGTTTTTTTTTTTTGTTTTTGTTTTGTTCGTAATTGTAAGTAGTAAGTACTGTAAGAGAAGATCTTTCAAAACAAAATAATGGTAATGTCAGAAATTTTGAATGTATTTTTGTATGAAAATCTCAATAATAAAACTGATAGATACCGCAAAGCCTAAAAAACACTGGAGATAGAATCAAGAAATTCACTTTAGACACGCCGGACACGAACAACTAGTTTATAATAACTATATATATATATATACGAGTTTCACAATAATACTTATTTTGTGGTTTCTATAAGAAATATATACAAACTCATAAATTTTATAGAAGTAGGAAGAGGATTGGTATCTTGGTGTCTTTAACAGAAGCAGTTACGCAAATGATTTTATTACAATTAAACTTATGAGCAACCGTGCTCACAGTTGATCGGCTATCTTTGTTGTGTCAAGGGCGAAACCAGCGCAACCGTCATCACCATACAATGGATAGTTTAGTAAGTCATTGCGCCGAAGCTTTATTATATGACTACTTGGAAGAGGCCTATATCCAGCTGCAGACTTCAATTGGCTAAATAAAATTATGACCAAGTGACCCAAATCCCAAAATACATAAAATTACTTCCAATTCATGAAGATAGTAAGTATAATAATATCAAAGCAATTATCACGTATCAAAATGCCTAAACAAAACGAATAATTAATTAATCAATTACTACGCGTTTTGTAGTTTACTCTAATGCCAACCCTTGTACAACAATTCTCAAGATAACACCATAAATTAAAGATTATATCTCGCTACCATTCATACAAAAACCTTATGGTTAAGAAAATAAGATTCGCAATTGCTTGTATTGTTTCGGTGGATACATTAGTTAATATTGCATTTAAACGTAAGCCTAATTAATTTCGTTACGCTCCGGTTTTCTTAAAATCTACAGGGACCTTGTAAAAGAGTACTTATTTCCTACATTTTTAATATAAAAGAGTGAAACAATAGCTTCTAACACATTCAACTCATCACTGTTGAAGATACCAGCAACATGTTCACTAAGGTAATTAATTGAATATTATACAGTGTTTAAATCTTAATTGCATTGTTCAGTTTAGCGGTTTAATTTCAAAACAATCGTTTCTTTGTTTGAAATATCACAAACTGGTATTCTTACAGCGGTAATTAACCATGATGGAAAGTAAAAAATGTATGAGACTGATATACTGTTGAAAGTCGGTGAAGAAATACGAAATGCTTTGTAAGTGATTGAAATTGAAATTGATTGTCAGTTGTCTAGATCTTCTGATAACTGACCTTCCCTCAACAGTGAGCTATCCTAGTGATCCCATAACCTCTTTGTTTGCCAGATCAGTAATGCTAGTAGAATCTGCTGATATACTCTTCCTACAAACTTGGACTGTGTCAGACAATGTAGATATTATTGACACATCCATTTGTTTGAATTAGTATTTTTTCTCATTTTTTTGCTCTAATTACAGATCTTCGCCATCGCTGTCTGCCTGTTCGGTTTGGCCCGGGCAGGAAACCTATACAACAGTGGCCTAAATAGCGGCTATTCCGGTCACGGGGGCTATGGTGGCTACGGTGGCTACGGCGGCGGCTACGGCGGCGGCTACGGCGGCGGCTACGGCGGTGGCTATGGCGGCGGCTATGCCAGTGGCAATGGCGGATACGGCTACGGCAGCCCAGCCACCTCATACACTTCAGTGACTAAAGTCGTCCCTGCAACTGGAGCTGATTACGCTGGAGCTCATGATGGATACTCCGGCGCTCTCGGAGGATATTCTGGTTCTCACGGAGGATATTCTGGCTCTCACGGAGGATATTCTGGCTCTCACGGAGGATATTCCGGCGCTCTTGGAGGATATTCTGGCGCTCTCGGCGGTTACGGTGGTCATGGCTACAACAGTCTGGACTATGGCTCCAATGGCTACAACGGACTTGGCTATGGTACCCATGGCTACAGCGGTCTCGGTAACGCTGTGTCTTCTGTCTCTGTCTACAAAGAGCACTCTCCCAGCTACGCCACTGGTGCGTATGGCGGATATGGTGGATACGGCAGCTATGGTGGCTACGGACAAGGTGGTTACGGTAGCGGCGGCTACGGAAATAAGCTCGGCTGGTAATTCATCAACAATTATCCTTTGAATTTTGTAAATTTGATGTGCTAATGAAAAATAAATTATTGAAAATGTAAAACGTCGTTTTTCAATACCATTTTAAGTTTGTACATACCCAGATTTGACACTGTATCTGCATACAGTAGGCAACGCCTTTTTTTAATGGAAAATCACCAAATAACTTCTCCCGATCTGGGTGGAGCAGGAGGGCGTGTCAGACTTTTACTGACTAAGACCCACCCGTGTTCCCTCAGTAGCCTGGTGCCAGGGGCGGCGGTATCTCTTTCGAACAACAGCAACGGCAGGCAGAAGGCAACATTTAGGCCCTTTTTAGGGTATTCCCTTTCTTCTCCTAAACTTGTTTGTCCAAAAATCAATATCCATAACAGGTTTCTTCTAAACTCCAGATAGGTAACCATAATGTTCAAAAGTTCGAAATTTTGTTTTACATAATTATCTTTACATCTCAAACTATTCAGCCATAATATCGAGTACCATAATAATTTATTCTCCTAATGTTGCATGAAATAAACTCCTATGTTCCACATTATATAATACAATACTTACCTATATTGTATTATATAATGTGTATTATTTCAAATATTGATTTATAACATTGTTTGTCCTAAAACTTTTTGCAAAAATTTAAGTTTTAGTGACAGAAACGAATACCGGACTCCACGCAGTCTTGTCTGTCCCACCGTTGGTGTAATTAAGAATCGCGTAGGCGTTGAAGGGCGCCCGCGAGTTGAGGAGCAGGTGGTTGTAGTGCTCGCCGCCGCGGCTTAGGCTGCAACAAGACGAAGCTACGGTGATGAGCGTAAAACCATCTGCGACGATGAGCTCGCGTGGGACCGCTGGAGCCCCACAGCACCGGAACCGTGACAGAAATCATGCCTGCTGCATGTTGTATGCTTCCTTGCATGCTGCAATGCTTGCTGCATGGATGGTGTATGCCTGTTTGCATACTTCTTACAGGGAATACAAACCACATGTTCACAATCAACTGTATCATTGACAATATTTGCAGCGCACTTCAAACAAAACTACACAGCAAATGAACTATCTGAAAACAAGTCGGTAGAAGAAAAAATATTACTCAGCTCGTATCTACGTAACGCCTGAGAGAAGTTCATAGCAAACGCTTTGTAATATAAAGTAAAAAAAAAATACGATAAATAAACCGTTTTCAATAAAAGTTATAAGTCCTAAATTCAAAATAATTTAATTATTTTGAATTTAGGACTTATAACTTTTATTGAAAACGGTTTTAAGTCTTTTGTATATTACTGATTGTAATATATATGACACAAAAAATTGGGCATGTTATGTTATAGTGAAATTAAGTTCGGGCAAGTTCATCATTCAGACAAATGATGATGAAGACAAAAAAAAATGACACTAGATTATGAATAAAAGGTTAGGAAACACAATAGAGAACCCCTTTTTAAGGCACTTACATCTTTCAAGCCTCCTAAAACACCATCCATAAAAAACTTACACAGTTACAAAATTATCACATCACTATCTAACAGTTCTAATAAATATCGTCCTTTAACCGGATATCCCTATTGACAACAAGATTCGTAATAAATTTTATTTTAATAGTTTAATGGTTTATTAACAGTCTTCAAAAGCCATTGCTTTTATTTACACCACAACCAAGTTCCGAGAGTAACTTCCTCATTAACAGATATGGAGTACATTCGATGCTACTTTATATTGCCCCAGGCAGATTACACAACTTCGTTTTGCCGGGTGGAGCTACCTTGACATTGAAACCGAGAGTGCCCGCGGCTGATCCACTACGAGATTCAATACCAATACCAGTTTGCAGACGAGATATAAAAGCGAAAGCAAGTGCTCCAAAAATTACACACAACAACAACGCTCAATACAAACATGTACTCCAAGGTACGCAGTGAATTTTAATATTGAATTTCGATTTAAAAAATATATTTTTTATTTAACGATGGTGATAGGCCAGATGTCCTTTGCTCAACATTGTTATTTCTAGTTGTTAGTGTTTCAAAATACGTGACTTTAATACAGTGTTATTTGTGATCTGATATCAGTTCCTGCTTTTCAGGACCTATAAAATCCAATGAAGCCATAGTGCAAATGTATTATATTCTTATAAATTTGTGTCTTTATCCTAGGTCGTAGTCTTCTTGTGCGCGGCGAGCATCGCCTCCGCCGGCCACCTCCTGCATGCCGAAGCACCCGTAGCGTACAGCGCGCCCGTAGCATACAGCTCGGCGCCCGCCGTCTCCTCCGTGTCTTTCTCTTCGCACACCGCGCACGGTCCCGTCGCCACATACGCCGCAGGACCCGTTGTAACCAAGTCCTACGCCGCCGCTCCTGCCTACACCTCATACGCCGCTGCCCCAGTCGTAGCCAAGTCCTACGCCCCGTCAGTGTCCTACCAGTCCATCTCTACCCACTCCGCTCCAGTCGCATACGCTAAGACCTACGCCGCACCAGCCGTCACCACCTACGCTGCCGCCCCCGTCGTAGCCAAGTCCTACTCCCCGGCTGTCTCCTACCAGACCATCTCCAGCCACTCTTCTCCCGTCGCATACGCGTCCCCTGCTGTCCACACCTACGCCGCCGCCCCCGCCGTCCACACTTACGCCGCTGCCCCTGCCGTACACACTTACGCCTCGGCCCCCGTTGTTACCAAGACCATCTCAGCCCCCGCTGTGTACTCTGCTGCACCAGTTTACGCCAAGTCTGTAGGACCCGCTGTGTCTTACTCTTCGTACTCGACACACTCTGCTCCTCTGACCTACGCCGCAGCTGCTCCCGTTGTCACTAAGACCTACGCCGCCGCTCCTGCCTACACTTCCTACGCTGCCGGTCCCGCCTACACTTCCTACGCTGCTGGTCCCGTCGTAGCCAAGTCCTACGCTGCTCCCGCTGTTACATACTCCGCTGGTCCCGTGCTCAAGTCCGGTGTGTCATACTCGACCGCACCCGCCGTCTCTCACGTCAGTTACTCCGGTCATGGAGCCAACTACGGGTGGTAAACACATGTTTGTTAATATTTATTGTTATTAAATAATCGACTGTATATAAATGTTTGTATGTTCGTAACATGAAACGAAAAATAAAAACTAAAGAATATTTCTGTATTTTATTACCATTTTCCAGTTATTACGATAGGTACACACGGCTACACATCAAGCTATACATTTCCAGTTTACGCTGATCTCGCACTGTACGGAAATCCTATACAATGCGAGATCAACTTATACTGGAATAGTATAGCTTGATGTGTAGCCGTACGTACCTGAATTCATTAATTGTATAATAATTGCTGCTGAAATAATGAAAGTTTAAACAGCCACCCATTTATTTATAAACTATGCGTAAAGTTAAGTAATGACAAGCGACTGTTAAACAAATATAAGAAGTTTAAACGCCTCTTCGCTTTAAGCAACGTTTAAAATAAACTGCCTAAAATCTTACAAAAATGTGAGGAAAACCTTGAGCTTTTAACTGTTACTTCTGCTGAGTTTAGGTACAGTCTCAATGATCAGTCAATTAACATATAGATACCTATTGCTAAATCCAATATCAACTTAAATGATTGTAAGTTAACTTAAATAGGTAATATTACATTAAAGCAAAGAATTAAGTCCAAACAAAAATAGATCATGTTTTAGTAATATCTGCAAATGAAACACCAAAACTATAGGGTCGAGTCACCAATATGCTTATTAAGCCAGTGGCAGGCATCTGCGTCATCTTTGAGTGGAGTTCCTGAGCCTGCCAACAACTCGTCTGCACTACGACGATCTTTCCCAAACGACACCAATTTCATTGGAAAATATTTTAACAGAAAATTAGACGAACAGCAAAGGAAATGCCGACTAGTCTTGCGCATAGATAGTAGTTCGCAACAGAGATAGCTCAATTTATTTCGCTGGTCCTAAACGAAATAGTTCGCTCTTCTAGTTCGTCAGCTCCCAGCTCGAATCAGCGGAAGGCAGATCGTTCACTAATTTTGATACTGCTCCTGCACGGGTACGGGACAAGATTATTGATTGCTGTACTTTTACCTTAAATTTTTACAATTATACATATAAGCATAAGCAGCAATAACCTCTGAATGAATATTCTTAAAAAGTAAACCTATCATTATTGTAAATAATAACTAGGCTTATTGGTGCAATAAATAAATAAACTCCATAATCGACTCATTCGGTCACGAACTAACGAACTATGGAGCGGGGAATGACGGAACTAGTTCGCGTGGTTCATCTGTGTGAGCGCTTTTACGACCTAGTTCGTTCGCGAACTACACAAGACAATGTTGCACATTCGATTTTTAGTTGAAGTCAGAATACGTGTGATGGTAATAAGTACTACCACCACACGTATTCTGACTTCGACTCTGAGTTCCATTGTGGAAGTCCACAATAGAACTGGTAAATAATAATCGTCATCATCATGATTTTCTTGTCCTTAGCCAATTTATTTACAGTCGGCACAACACGTATTTTTCTTCTATACTTCTCTATTAGTCGTCATCTCAGTAGTCATGCCCTTTGTAACCGTGTCATGCATTCTAACCATTCATACGGTCCATCTATCGTAGTCCTTTCTAACCATTCATATCAGTCCATCTATCGTAGTCCTTTCTAACCATTCGTATAACAGTCCATTTAGTATATCAGTCCATCTATCGTAGTACGTTCTAACCATTCATATTAGACCATCTATCGTTTATCAGTCCATCTATCGTAGTCCTTTCCAACCATTCATAGTAGTCCATCTATTATAGTCCTTTCTAACCATTCGTATAACAGTCCATTTAGTATATCAGTCCATCTATCGTAGTCCGTTCCAACCATTCATATTAGTCCATCTATCGTTTATCAGTCCATCTATCGTAGTCCTTTTAACCATTAGTATATCAGTCCATCTATCGTATTCCTTTCTAACCATTCATTCAGTCAATCTATCGTTTCTTCCTCTACTCTTATAGCTAAACATTCAAAACTGGTAAATTATAATATAGGTTAATGATTTCACAAGACGTCCTCAAAACAGGTTCCAAGAATCTATTTGAATAACATTTAACCGAATAGCTAATGTACTAACGCAGCGGAAGTTCTTAAACTTAGTGGTTTGTAACTAACTGGTTTCTGTCTGTAGGCATTACATAGTCATAAATATGTAAAGTCTAAACAACCCTAGTTTTAGTATATGCGAAACCCTAAACAAGTGTCTAGTATTTTAATGTAAGGAATCTATGTACAAAATTACAAAACTGTATCATGAAAAATCACAAAGTTATAAGCTTATTATGTTACCTATTGTCTACATGGACATGGTCACCACGCGGAACTCCCGCCACCACCGCGCGTCCAGCGACTTATTGTGCTCATTGTTATTAAATAATAAGGCAGTAGGTACCTAATATTTCGGCGATTGAATGGTAATTAATTGGTGATAACATTTTCCACAACACTTGCAAAACTTTTTTGGGAAAAAATAAAACATGGTGTAAAAATTATTGGAATCGATCAGTTATTTATTCTGAACAAACTATATTCAGGTTTCGCATTTATTAAAAACTAGCTTTTGCCAGCGGCTTCGCCCGCGTGGAACTTTCATCCCATATTTAACTCCCTTAAAGGTTGAATTTCGAAAAATCCTTCCTTATTCCTTGTCTACATTATAAAGGGAACCTCTGTGCAAAATTTCAGCTTTCTAGGTCCAAGGGTTTGGGCTGGGCGTTGATGAGTCAGTCAATCAGTCAGTCAGTCAGGACTTGTCTTTTTATTTATATAGATAATGTTGTATTATTGCCGTAATATTCTTAAAAGTATATTAATGTTATTAGCTCCATTAACTACAAGTGTTATTTAAGTGTAGACATTTTTCCGGTGGTAACATGTTTTTTTGGCATTTACCTACAATGCACTCGAGCTCCATTCCATCCTAACTAAATTGCTACACTAAGGAGCTGTTTGACGGTATTCCAATAGCCTCTATTAAATTAGTACTAAATGGAATAGAATTTGTACAGTCACTACAGTCAGGGAAACTATGGTTTATCAATATAGCACAGTACGTGAACTTGCCGTGTAATAGTAATTTCACACAATGTATAACCAGTGATGATGATGATGATGATAGGACTCCCTTTTCCGTACTCTCATTGTTCCGAGGATTTCTTCACGTTGAAACCACGGCCTCGCATTCCAGGATCACGTAGGCGGCTGATTCTTCGGCGTCAAGGCAGCCCCTGCAAAGCGGGCTGTCTGGCGCTTAAAATGTAACCGGTAAAGAATGACAGCTGGTGATTTGAATTTACGGACTGTTTCAGTTGGTAGACAATTTGATTACCAATTTTCCCTGACTTTATGAAATTATCTGCCAAATTTAGGTGTTGAAACATGTCCCAAATGTATTTCTCTCTGATCCCGCACCGATGTCTTCTCTGCATGAGGCGAAGATTCTGTCCTTCATCAGCAGAGGAAATGTTTCAGGCTGTAAATTTTTCACTAACTTAAATAAACGTTGCTGAGTGCGGTGCTAAGTACACTTAAACAGAGTATGCCTTATTTCTAAGTTATTTGACACTTAAAACTATCAAAGCCTCGTTCACAGCGGAGCACGTTGTATCGAAACGATGCTGATACATACTTTATAATTCACAAAAATATCATGTTATGGGAGGTTTAAAAAGGCGGCTGGGTCTGACTAGATATTGAAGGTGTGAAGAACCGTGTGTTGTGAAGCAACTTAGGAGAGAGCTACATGTTTCCAATTTGTAACTGCAACTGGCTGAGTTTACTGTCATATTTGTGGTAAACTGAATTCATTATTTCATATTTCGACCGCGGTAAAAAAACAATACCAGCCAGCACAATTATAGAAGAACTGACTGCTCTGACTCTGCTGACTGCTGACTCTCATTTCAAGGCTGTCGTGACCCGGGTCACGTCAGCCTTGAAATGAGACGATGCATTCTAGACATGGTGATTGCGTAACTCACTATCAATCACAATCTGTATAATGTTGAAGACCAATCCATTGCTTCTTATCTTCAAAAAATGTGTAGGTGCATCAACATAAATAACGCAATGAATGTTGTTGAACTGTCTAAATGAAAACCTTCCTACTGTTAGTGTGTAATGCAATCACCCCGCAGTGCTATGACTTATTCCACAGAACAGATAAAAGAGTACGAAAAACTTTCAGTCACAAGGATTATCGGTAAAAATGTCCTCTATGGCCGATGGGCCGAAAGGTTCTGGAGTGGCGACCGCGTACTGGAACACGTAGAGTGGGAAGGCCACAAGGTGGACCGATGACCTTGTGAAGTCCGCGGCAATCCGCTTGATGTGGGAAGCACAGGACCGGTCGTAGTGGAGGAGCCTGGGGGAGGCCTATGGCCAGCAGTGGACGTCTTTTGGCTGAAACGATGATGATGATGATGATGTCCTCTGTCAAGACTTAAGATAGGCACAAAGAAATAGGACCAAGCTTATTCCAAGAAAACGATCAAACAAACCGACCATGCATGTTTAAGCAGACATTTATTCATAGAAAGCCAAATGAACTCACTACTCCTTTAAAAGCTGTATTCCTAATACAAAGTAGTTACACCTATCAATCGTAATGTAAATTCAAATATTTACTTAGTTTTGAATTTGTATCTATTCTAGCTGTTGCTCGTGACTTCGTTTGCCTATGTAGCTTATGATCATGTTCCATCTATCTGTGTGCCAAATTTCATCCAAATCAGTTCACGCGTTTTAGAGTGAAAACGTAACAAAGAAACTAAGTTACTTTCATATTGATATTATTAGTTAGGATTAAGACTTTATATCTATCGCTGATACTAACTGTGCTTTTCGCAAAAAAATAATGCATTTACCATACATTCTTTCCAACACATTTGATTCAAAAATCGTTCGAATTTTTCATTACGTTAACGTCGCGCGTTCGTGCTAGGACCTAGGGGACTACTCCTTATCCGTCAACGAAGATATGGACCCGTCCGAAAGATTTAATCCCTAGTCCCGATCAATTGACTTTTTCGAACGGGCAAAAACACATCTGGAGTAAGGAAAACTGTCAAATCGTGTGATCATAAATTTTAGTTCGGCCCCGGTCTAATGTCATGTCCGTAACTACGGAGTTCGCTCTTAGGGATTTCACAATATTGCATCAGTTTTAAAGAAGTCCTTCTCGAACAGTCCCCTATTTTCCGAAGAAAAGAGACTAACCATCTCGCATGGTAAATATATTAGCGTTCCTAGAATGTTATAAGCGCAAGAGGAATGCACTTAGTCTACCCATCCCTTTCTCACCTCGAATATTCAATTCGCAAAATTGGGGCTATGAGCTTTGACATTAACATTACACTCAGAACTACTACTAGAATTGCGTAAAAACTAATTGTGCCGTTACCCTCGAGCTGTGAGTCACACTCGTGCTTGACTGGTTTTGTCTTGACGGAACAAACTGAGCTCTAGGCAATATCTCATGGAGATTCAATGCTAATACCAGTTTGCAGACGCTGATATAAAAGCGAAAGCAAATGCTCCAAAAATTATTACAATCAGTAACCTCCTACAAAACAAACATGTACACCAAGGTACTACAGTGATTTTATTTATTGGATTTAAATTTTTCAAGTGCTTAAATATTCCAAGTCTTGGAGACTTCATAATAATATGTGACTGGACATTCAGATTTTTTTTAGTGTTATTATTGAATGATACTAAATGGTTAATACGTAGTTCTTTTTGTGACCGCACCGATCATTCAACTGCCTAAGCGTTCAATTAGAAAGTGTTCATTAATGCTATTTACATCTATACTTCATTCCTTCTTTTATGTATTCTAGGTTTTAGTATTCCTGTGCGCGGCGAGCCTCGCCTCCGCCGGCCACCTTCTGCAGGCTGCTGCGCCTGTCGCATACAGCGCGCCCGTCGCATACAGCTCGGCACCCGCCGTCTCCTCCGTGTCGTTCTCCTCGCACACCGCACACGGACCCGTCGCCACATACGCCGCCGGACCCGTCGTAGCCAAGACCTACGCCGCCCCCGCCTACGCCACTTACGCCGCCGGTCCCGTCGTAGCCAAGTCCTACGCTCCCTCCGTGTCATACCAGTCCATCTCAGCGCCCGTCGCTTACTCTAAGACCTACGCAGCACCTGCGTACAGCACATACGCCGCCGCCCCTGCTGTCGCAGCCTACTCTGCCCCCGTGTACGCGAAATCCATCGCTCCCGCTGTATCCTACTCCTCAATCTCTACCCACTCCTCCCCTCTGACTTACGCAGCGGCTGCCCCCGTCGTCACTAAGTCCTATGCTGCTCCCTCATACACCACATACGCCTCTGCTCCCGTCATCGCCAAGTCTTACGCTGCTCCAGCCTACACTTCCTACGCCGCCGCCCCCGTCGTAACCAAGACCTACGCCGCTCCTGCCTATACTTCCTACGCTGCAGCTCCCGCGGTCGCCTACTCCGCTGGTCCCGTGCTCAAGTCCGCTGTGTCATACTCGGCCGCACCTGCCGTCTCTCACGTCACTTACTCCGGCCTGGGAGCTAACTATGGCTGGTGAAAACTTGTTTGTTGATACATACATACTTATTAATTATTATTATTATGCGAGTGTATACTTATAATGATTGTACATAGAAAAGGCGAAATAAAAACGGAAATATATTATGTTCGTATTTTCTTTTACCCCTGTATAAAAATACAACTGATCTGAATACGATACATTCAGATCAGTTGTGTTTTTTTGTGTTAGCCTCATATCTACACCAGTCTAAATCAGAACATTAAAAGCTACATAAAACGAAAATGAGCAAACAACACCACAACATTTACAACAACAACACACAACACAAAAACAACGTAAACATAACGCTCATTCATAAAAACTTGATAATCATTGAAACATGCACTTACTGATTAGTCGCAAATTGTAAACCAATTATTCCAATGACTGAAGGTCGATTCGCGGTAGTAGGCACGAATAAAGTGATGTGAATGAACTTAAAACAATATGGCCCGAAATTAGGGCATCGGAACCGGTTTTTCCCGGTTCCAAAAGAACCGGGAATTCCCGGTTCTGTGGGTCTTTGAAAGAACCGGTTCTCCGATTTACAGAACCGGTTCTTTCGATTCTTTCGGTTCTTTCTTAAAATAAATTTAGAAATACATCTCTTTATGCTAAATATCAAGTTCCAATTACTTTATTTATTCAACTTACACACACTATCTTTACAGGAGAACCCCAATACAATAGTGGTTTGCATACATACACCAAATAATTATAAAATAAACTTAATCTAAAATGTAAAAATATAAAGAAACACAAATAAAAATAAAAAAGCATAATCAAACTTAACTTCTTAGCTCCTATCCTTATCTAATTAACTATAAACTAACAAAATTTAACAAAACTCTTGCGAATTCACTCAAATTGCACGAAGGGATATCAATTCTCTCATGCACTTCGTTTAATACACATATAGCGCGGGTGAGGGGTGTTTTTGATGGCAGGTTGGTTTTAGCAGCAGGCACGGCCAGCAGTGGCGGTCGCCGCCGCCTCCACACGTACCGGTCTCCCCCCCGAGTGGGTTCCCGCATTGTCGTTGCGGGGGGGCTTAGTAACCGTGGTCTCCCATCCACGGTGAAGCCAAGAGGAACCCAACGGTGGGGCCGCTCGTCAGGGCTTTTGCCTTCAAGCCATTGACGTAGCGGCCAAAAAGTAGGTTGCGGTGAGGTGCACCGCAACTGAGGTGGGCCGCGATGTCGAATGGGAGGCATCGCGGCTGAGGGTTACAGGCTGCGGTAGAGGAGGAGTGCCGGTGCTTCTGAGCAGCGCTCTTCCCTTCCGTGGCCTGGACGGGGCCGCCACCGTTTGATGGCGGACGCGGTGGGGCCGCAGGGGAAGAGGAGTGTCGGTATAGCGTCAGCCGCTCTCTCTATCCTCTGCGGCCGAAAAGTGGTAGACGGGACGGCGCGTTGTGTTCCTCACGCGCGCCGTCAAAGATGTCAGCAACCACAGGTGGGGTCCGCAAGGGCCGATGCCTGCCAGGGGTGCGGGTTTGTTCGAAAGAGATACCACGGCCCCTGGCATACGGGCTACTTAGGGAACACGGGTGGGTTTTAGTCAGTAAAAGTCTGACACGCCCTCCTGCTCTACTCAGGAGGAGAAGTCATTTGATGATTTCCCACCCAAAAAAAAAAAAAAAAACGTACCGGTCTGGCACGCACAGCTTCAGGTAGTTGTTATCGTATAATATTGTTTTGACTTACCTCTCCCACATGATGACATATAACTGATTCCCCAAGTGTGGATCCAGCCACATTTGTGGAATCAGTTTCAACATCGCATTATACCGATCGACAATGTATTATTTTTTGCCACTATAAAAGACATCAAAATTACCTTTACTCACTGTTAAGTTAGTAAATAACGTTATAATTTGAATATTTGAAAATAACGAACTTTTAAGAGATTCGGAAACGTTAACAATATTTGATTGGCAATACTGGCAGACCTGCTGTCTCCATTTTGTTTAGTTCGACACAAACGAACGTTATGAGTGGTTATGTTGTTTTGTTGACGCCGATTTGATAAGTGGGTAACTTTAAATATTAATGCATATTGTTATTATTATTTTTATCAATCAATTGATAATACTTATTGTCATTGCTATCAGTTAAGTATTACGCTTTAAATCTTGCGGAGCAAACATATTGGACGGAATAGATAGAATAATAATTACACCAGACTTGGCTTGACACGCACCCGCGTGCTTGATAACATTCGGTATACCTATTTATTTCTCTTTTCTCACATTACTTTGTTTTTAGCATCCAATATGATAATTGTGTTGATTTGAATTGCATAGTAGGTAATTTCTCAGTTTTGGCACTTGGTGGAGCACGCGACACGTGCGTGCTACATTGAACTACTTATTGCTTAGTAGGTCGGTATGAACTAAATAAGCATAACAAATAACAGCGTTGCTTGCGACTAAATTAAACTGGCAATGTAAATGGACAGTGTTAATATTATGTGATCGTGTCGATTTTTGGATTATAGGACATGCCAGTTGCCTCACGATGTTTTCACAACTTTTGCATTAGATGTTCGATTGCAAGCCGCTTGGCCACCAAGTGCTCAAAGATTCGACCAACATGTCTGATGTCAATAAGTTAACTAAAAAAAATATTGGATTTCAGACGCATCTTTCGGTTGACTGTGTGTTCCTGTACAAAATACAAAAGAATGGCTTTCGAAGAGGTGATTAATAAGGCAGGAGACCTCTGTTTGGCACCACTTTCTGAGAAACAAATGTAAAAGTAAAGCAAAATGTAAATTATGCCAAATTATATTAAAATCAGGCAGCTGTAGCACGAACAGTTTACAAAAACATTTTAAAAATATACATAAAATCAGTTTAGAAACTGCAAGAGTTACTACTTCGAGACTCCTACAAAACCGAAATGCCGAGAAATAAATCTAAATTGACCCATTTTTTTGAGAGTTAATGCTAATCCAAATATGGAAGTAATGGTGTCTCGTATTACTTCCATGGATGACATTCCACTGAGAAAAGTGCAAGTTCCTAATGCTATCTCGTAAGATTGTTTTTATTTGGTGTTTAATTTCAATTCATAGATACTTTTTGATATCTGTAGTGAATTATAATCAACTACGAAAAGACTGTGATTTTAAAGAACTTGTTGCTAAATAATACTTAAAAACGTTTTTGTAATTTTGAGTATTATTATAAAAATTATAAATAATATGATTTCCAATAAAGTGTGTTTTATTAAGTTCCATTCTTCTTTATTCGTTTTGATAGTATAAAATCGATATAAAAGATAGCATAACTTATCAAATATAATTTATAAAACCGGGTACCCGGTTCCGGCTTGAGTTTGGAACCGAAAGAACCAGTTCCTAAAATAGGGCCGGTTCTCGATGCCCTACCCGAAATATAATGTTTACACAGAAATTGAAGTGGTATCCATGAAAATGGCTGGATTTCCCCAAAAAAAACTGGAAAAGAAAAATTACCGTTATTTTTACTTCTTGTAGGTATACAGTTTGAAGAGTAATACAACTATTACATGACAGCACTAGTAGCCTCCAATGTCCTTCTGCATTCACGAGCTTTATTTTAAGTTACAGTTAAAAAGTTTCTGACACAAAAACCTAGAAGCGGAATGATTGAATTGTATATTCGCTAGCTTAGGATTGATCACGTGGTTTCTATCTCGCAGCTCACGAGAAATATGATCGCTGAACTATATAACACCTAATCCATAGGGGTATTATAACGTTACGTAAATAAGGAATTTATTGTGCAATTTGTACCATTTGTCTTATTGTCGTCTTCGACAGTGCTGAAAGTGGCGTAACGCCCATGTGATCTTTATTAAACTGATTAAAATCTAATGGTACGTAAATTAGTGCGACTTTTGCTGAATTTGACACTTTGGTTGGCTTTATATTTCTGTCTTTTAGTGGTTAAATGGAACAAAAAACACGCACGGTTTTGTTATTATGGGGAATCTAGTCGCGGGTTCGAACTCACTGGTGGGCTTGGCTAAGAAGCACGCTATTTCACCAGGCATCGTGTCTAACAGAGATAGTATCAGTGATGAGCAGTTAGAGACTAGTCTACACGCACAACGTTATTGAGTGAGATACAGGATCATTTATGGTAAAAAAAGGCGCGTAAAAAATTAAGAAAAGTCCTTCATAAGATCGAGTTTAATGAAAAAACCTCTGCATAAATCAATGACCCATAAAGTTTATTAAACTTTTTGATATTTGAGGTGTATGTCGGTACCCACTTGATTTTGGATATTTTACACTTCCTTTATTACTTAAACACACCCAAAGTTAGGTTAAATTTGCAAAAAAAACGAATCTTTGTTGGCTCCTAACTTTTTAGTGGCTTTTTAATTTAGTATTCTATTTCCGCACAGACAATAATAATAATGAGACAAAATCAAACCATGTTTAATTTTTGATTTACACTATCGAACAGTGGAGTAATACGCTCCCGAAGTTTGTATTGAAAAATGTCGACTAGATTTACCTTAACGGGTGATTCATTATAGCCATTGACGCAGCATATAATATACGTGACTCCCCACAGTAAAAAAAATTGTTAGACACATTACAAGACTTCAAAATGCAAACAAAAGAACATCGAATAAGAATGAATGCTTCCATTTACCTAGTATTAACTTTCCAAAAAATGTATCGATTCGAGTGGCTACTTAAGAAATGTTATTTCATCGACTTCATCATCTTCATTTCAGCCGGAAGACGTCCACTGTTGGACATAGGCCTCCCCCAATTTGGGAGGATTTGCCATAATCGCCACGCATGGCAGGCGGGTTGGCGATCGCAGTATGGTGGTAAAATGCATAAAGAATGCTGCTGCCCATTCTCTAGTAAGTCCCTTAATCGCCTTCTAAGACATCTACGGGAAGAAATGGGATGGTGCTATTCTTTATGTCTGGCACCACAACTTGGCACGGGAACTTCTTTCATCGACTTATTTAACTATAAAAAATACAAATTAATATTATTTGCAAGCAACAGTCGAAAAAAATTACCCACCCCAGTGTAACTTGTCGTGAATTACCTACGCATTCATCATATTCAGCATAAAATGTTCCTACTGCTGGGACACAGGCCTCCTCTCTGTGAGAGGGCCATATTTTCGATTTTTTGGTACTAGGACATGCCGGTTTCCTCACGATGTCTTCCTTCACCGTTTAACTCAAAACGGTGAAGGAAGACCTTACTAACTCACTACAAACACAATAAGATACCTATTATAAGAATTAATAAATTATTAATAATTCGCTCAGTGCAATAATCTTTTCTTATTTGATGCCATTTACATATGGTCTAATACAGAAGTGTCCAGATCTTTATGATTACTCAAAATCCCATTTCTTTGAATTTGTAATACATATTATGTTAAGCCAATCAGCTATATACTTATATATGTACGCATGTACGTAGGTACTTAAACTACTTACTAATAGTTTCAGTTAATTTAACGGTCTGCGACATGCCTATTAATATGCCTTGGACCAGGCTAGCTTTTCCTTGCCTTGCTTACAACCTACTGCAGTTGGAAATGTGAACAACATTATCTGGTCTAGTTACACACACGCGTGAATCACATTTGCACTCGCACTTGACCGATATTACCCTCATAAACAAATTGAACTGTAATCTACGTCAGCTAGGATTCTATGAACCAGTTTCAGACGCTCATATAAAAGCGCATGCAAGTGCTCCAAAAAGTATTGCATCGCACAACCACGTCCAATTCAAACATGTACACCAAGGTACTAGTGATTTGTTAATTCGTTTGAAAATATTATTTGTTGGATCCTAAAAGAATACTCCGGTAGTGCCCTGAAATGTGATGGAGGCTATGACTTTTCATCATCGGCCTCCGCCTTTAAGCGTCCGCAGTTGAATATTAGCATCATCACTATGTCAAACGGCAGGATTAGTGATCATAGATTATTGTTAAAACAACAAGAAATGGAACTCTTCTGCCAATCATGTTCTTGAAACTTTCACGCTAGAAACCACATTGATAACATTTTTCGTTTCTATCCCAGGTTGTATTATTCCTGTGCGCGGCGAGCCTCGCCTCCGCCGGCCACCTGCTGCAGGCCGCTGCACCCGTAGCGTACAGTTCGGCGCCCGCCGTCTCCTCCGTGTCATTCTCGTCATCAGCTCCCGTTGCCACATATGCGGCCGCGGCGCCCTCTTACACCACTTACGCCGGTGCTCCGTCGTACTCTACATATGCCACCGCTCCCGCGTATTCATCATACACCGCGGCTGCCGCTCCAGCATACTCTACATATACCGCCGCTCCCGCGTACTCAAGATACACCGCCGCTGACGCTCCAGCATACTCTACGTATGCCGCCGCTCCCGCGTACGCAACATATACCGCCGCTGACGCTCCAGCATACTCTACGTATGCCGCCGCTCCCGCGTACTCAACATACACCGCCGCTGCCGCTCCAGCATTCTCTACGTATGCCGCCGCTCCCGCGTATTCAACATCCACCGCCGGTGCCGCTCCTGCTATCGCTGCTTACTCCGCCCCAGTGTACACCAAGGCTGTAGCTCCTGCAGTGTCCTACTCCTCTGTGACCAGGCAATCTTCTCCTGTAACCTACGCTGCATCTGCGCCAGCTGTTTCTTCCTACTCTGCTCCCGTAGTATCTAGGACTTACGCCGCAGCCGCTCCCGTAGTAGCCAGGACCTACGCTGCGGCCGCCCCTGCTTATGCGACCTACTCAGTACCCGCTGTATCGGCGTACTCTGCACCTGCAGTAGCGGCGTTCTCCGCACCCGCTGGAGCAGCATACTCCGCTCCCGCCGTAGCAGCGTACTCTGCTCCCGCCGTCACTACATACTCTTCTCCCGTCGTAACCAAGACTTTTGCTGCTCCCGCCGTAACCACATACGCCGCAGCTCCCGTACAGTCTGCTGTGACTTATTCAGCAGCACCCGCAGTGTCACACGTTGCTTACACTGGTGTAGGAGCTAACTACGGATGGTAACCATTACCTGTTGATTGTTGATATTTATTACTAAGGCTTTATTAAGTAACGACAATGTGCTACAGTCAAAGCATTTTTTTTAATAAAAACCTATAAACTATAATTACTTTATTATTTTTTCATAAAAGCCATCTATGAGTTCTTCAGCTAAAATAAATGTAAACCATTATAATGCGGAATCCCAAATTCTGTATGTTTTCGTTTCGGAAATAGTAAGAAGACTTTTCACATCAAGGGTTAAGGGCAAGAGAATGATGATGATGACTTTTCATAGTAAGCAAAGACTGGTTTTGACAAAATCGTTTCAGCTTTACTAAGATAGATAGAAAAATATGAGGTATTTTAAACTCGGCAGTTTTTCTAGGCATAACAGTAGATGCCAAACTTCAGCGGAGCTCACATATATCAAACCTAGAGGGAAGGAGCGTTCGGCTGCTTACGCCGTCAGGAAAGGAAGACAACACTGACGTTGATACAGTGCGGATAGTTTATTTTAGTTATTTCCATAGCACGGCATTCTGCTGTGGAGCAAAGCCGCTGATGTTCAAAATATTTTGTTCTTCAAAAACTAGTTGTTCGGGCAATTTATCAACTAGGTGGTAGAGTTTATTTGAAAGAATTTTTGGAGATATTGGTATTCTCATCGCAATTCATCTTCGCCAACAGCTTATATATCGCTTAATGCTATTGAACGAGTACTGCTTTTGGTGACTAGTCGTCTTGCTGCCTATGGTTTTGTTATTGTTAATAGTATAAACTGTTTTTTTTATTTTACTCCGAAGGTCCTAGTTTAACATAAATGTTACTTCTAGTTCCAGCTATGCGAACAATAATATTTTAGTCATCATAAATTTTATAAAAATATTTGATGTTAACCTTAAAACCAAATATTTATCAGACTTAGTTAAGCTTAATTAAAAATTAACAGTATTAATTAATGCTTCTTAATTCATAAATGAATCAAAGTAACTAACTTCATCATACTTAAAATTAGCTGATAACTACTACTAGTTGTTTTATAAAAAGGGAACACAAATGGTCTTATGGCACAATGTGCCCTCCACTTAGTTATCTGTAACACCCTTAATATTTACCACTTGTCATACAAATAGATATAGTAACATATAAATGTAGCTGCAAAACCATTGAAGTATAAGTCACCCTTTCACTTGATTGATCTTGCCCTTACTTGAATTATAGGGAAGGTCTCCTGGGGATTCAATGCCAACACCCAGTTCGCAGTAATCGTATAAAAGCGAGAGCAAATGCTCCAAATATTACACACAACCACCACGTTCAATACAATCATGTACTCCAAGGTACTGCACTGATATTTATAATTAAGTAATCTCTTTGAAATGATATTAAACTGAGTAAAATTACGTCATTTTTGTCATCGTTATATTGACGTATTGGGCAATGATCTATTTGTAGTGTGCCAAAATGCAGTTTTATTTTAATTGATGAAAATATTGCACTAAACACAGCAATTTTTTATTATGTCATTGTTTCAGGTCGTAACCTTACTGTGCGCGGCGAGCCTCGCCTCCGCCGGTGAACTCCTGCAGGCCGATGCGCCCGTAGCGTACAGCTCACAATCATTCTCTTCACATATATCACATGCTCCCGTCGCCACCTACGAAGCTGCTCCCGCCTACAGCAGCTACGCCGCTCCCGCCTACACCACCTACGCCGCCGCTCCCGTCGTAGCCAAGTCCTACACTCCCTCCGTGTCCTACCAGTCCATTTCCACTCCTGTCACGTACGCTAAGCCGTACGCCGCACCCGCACACAACGCATACGCCGCGGCTCCTGCTATCGCAACATACTCTGCCCCGGTGTACGCCAAGTCAGTCGTTCCAGCTGTGTCTTACTCTTCAATCTCTACCCACTCCTCACCTCTGACTTACGCCGCAGCCACTCCCATCGTCGCCAAGACCTACGCCGCTCCAGCTTACACCGCGACCTACTCTGCCCCCATTGTGGCTAAGGCTGACTCTCCTGCGGTGTCTTACTCTTCGTACTCGACTCACTCAGAGCCTATCACGTACGCCGCAAGCCCAGTCATTGCCAAGTCCTACGCTGCTCCCGCCATAGCCACATACTCCTCTGTTCCAGTCCTTAAGTCTGCTGTGACATACTCCACCGCACCCGCCGTCTCATACGATGGTCTGGAAGCCAAAAATGACTGGTGAAAATATGTTTGAATAAGCTTAGAATATATGACTTAGTCTATCGTTTAGATGTATTCGAAATGTAAAACCAAATACATTTTTTTAATTTCTATTTTTGAATCTTTATTCATTTTCGTAACCTTTGACCTTTTTTGAACATTTAATCAAAATGAGAGCATAGTAATAGTTTATTAATTTACAGTATGATTAAATTAAGTGATTCTGATTCATTTAAATGAACACGCAATATTATTTCTTACCATAAGCTTTCATTCAAAGTCATTCTGATACCTTTTTTATTTTAAATTGATTGCTGATTCATACCTGCTCATCATTCTTCAATAATCGATCCGTGCAGGATCGAAGTATTTTCGGGTTTTACCATCATAAATTTGTCAGTAGCAAACCGGAGTCTAGATTTGTGCCCTGGTTGTTCTCAATAGGCTCTCTCTTGAGTTTTCAGTTAGGTATGCATAACATAATTTTAGGTTGGCGAGCAGATAGTGTGAAAAAACTTTTTTTGCAAAAAATACATCCGAATTCCAAAAAGAAAACACTACAAAGTGCAAAATAATATCAGTTTCGGAAGTCGGTGTCTTTGCAGATCCTCTGTGAAGGCCGCAGGAATCTGCTGGATGCGGGAAGCACAGAGCCGATCTAAGAGAGGGAGGCCTATGTCCAGCAGTGGATGTCTTTAGGTTGAAACGATGATGATGATGAAAACCTCTATGTGAAGCCTGATTTATACGGTGCGACTTTATTGCCTGTGACACACCAAAAGTAAAAGCAAAATAAAAGTGAATAATCTGAACACTGTCTAAAGTGTTGATTATTCAAATTACCTATTCGTTAATTTCAATTTTATTGCAAGCTACAGGCAAGAAACGTGTGTCGTGTGAATGAGGCAGAAGTGTGTGTTAGTTGTAGTCGAATCCAAAATAATGCCGACACGAATATATACTGCTGTCATTGCCAAAATTGGGTACAGTTAAACCAGATTATTTTCAGCGTTAGAGTGTTTGTTTGGCCAGCTTAACATGCCGTTCAATGCCAATAAAGATTTATAGGGTACGTGGGACCAGCTAGTCCAGCCAATGGTAACGCCTCCACAGCAAGATCTGTGCCGGGAGCTCTATAAACCCCCTGACAATTTCATCAAATCATCTGTGAGCCATCCGCCTGGGCACGCATTACCGCGGTCGAGTTGTAAATTTCTAAACATACTTAGAAACCAAGTCGGCCGGAGCAAAGATAATCTCCTCAGATGGGGGTTCACGAGCGGCTCAGATTTCTATTGCGTATGTGGCAACTCCCACAGACAATGTCTAACGTTCCGGCGCCACATGTCGCATCTTATGACTGCATCAGTGGGCGGAGTTTGCGCAGCTGAATTTTGGGCCAAAGGCTTTTGAATTCTTTGCCATCGATACGCTAAGAAAAAGAAGCATGCGGATGACCTTGATCAGGTCGCAGACCACTCTATAGGCGAAGCAACAAACGAAGCGAAATTGATTCAATGGTGCATCTAAGAAACATATTGAGAAGAACAAGTTAATTCATAAAACTGTTAATATTTGGTCCTTCCTGACTCCAAAAGCAAAAGGTACAATGATGTCCGGTAAGCGCATCACTTGGAAAGGACTGGAACGACTTGGTTTGCTAAATAAAATCGTAATAGTTCGAATAGGGTTTTTAGGATAGGAAAAATTTGCAAAGTTGTCCGGAAAATTGGGAAATTCGAGAAAAACTAAAAAAGTGCTTTTTCTATGGGATTTTCGTCTGAACAAAAGACCTTTGGTCAAGACAACTACTGTTGGATCAGATAGTTCTTAAAAATAAATGTCTACAACATCGAATCAAATACTAAGGTATGAAATAAAACATTTTCCAAAAAATAAAACAAACGACTTTCGGAAAAACACTACAAAGTGAAAAATTACTTTAATTTCGGAAGGTGATGACAGAAATTTTATTAATAAAATACATATCCAAAGTCACCGTTTTCTGAAATTAAAAGTCGGAAGTCAGTTGTTGGAGTCTGAAAGTCTGTTGTTTTTTTTTTTTTTTTTTTTGATAAACTTTTCATTTTTCACTTTTTAGTTACAGTACCTCCACACCAATTCAAAATTACATCGTCATTGTGGTCAAATAATGCATATTAAACGATAGCAGCAATCGCGGTTGATTTGCTGTCATTTTTTGAAGAGTTCCGTTGTCTGTCCCCGAAACGCATCATCAGATCTATATGGCCCCTTCGAAAAATAATTTCGCAAATCGATCTTTAAAAGTATGACGGAGTTATGCCTGAACTTACACCGTTAAAGAGTTGTACAGTAGGATCCAAAAGCGGAGTACCAATCTCAAAAAGTAATAGATTGACACTACGGTTTAACTTACGACCTTCTTATATTAAGTAATTTCTATACTGTAGACACACACACTCTCATACGTCTACAAATGATTGTATTCCATAAATTCAACCGTTAAAGTAAATGACGTGATAGCTTAGTGGTTCCTGAACTTGGATTAGCGCCATCGTGCGCAACGAGTCTCGGGTTCGAATCCCACGCGCGATGTGCTAGCCTTTTTATTGTTTTAAAAATCGCTTTTGACTATAGTTTCTTGTTCTATTCGTAGCCTTTTTATTGTTTTAAAAATCGCTTTTGACTATAGTTTCTTGTTCTATTCGTCTTGTTCACTAAACTCGTAAAACTTTATCAATATACCCACAGAAACCTAAAGAAATTTAAATGATAGTTAACTTACGACTCATTCGACGCGTCATATAGAACGGTGTTGGTTGTTATTGTGTGCTAGTGACGTGTGTTTAATCTATTAGCGGTCTTCTAGTTCATTTTAAAATGTAAGCAAATTTAATAATAGAAATGAAAGCGAATATTATTGCGCTGCATAAAAGCGGACTTAAATATCACAAATAACTGATGAAACCGGCCTGAGTGTGAGTATTATGATTTAATTATTTTATTAAGCACTTATTTAAAGTATAACTGCTGATCCTTGTAGTAATTTTTAAACGTTTTATAAATATCATAACGTCTAAATAGAAGAAAAATACAAAATTTCAAAGTAAATTTACTTCCTAGATTAAATATTTATGTGAAATTTATATTTCAAATAATTTTGTTTCTAAATAGTAATACATATTAGTATGTATTTTGTTTAGTAGCCTAACAGTACCCCTTTTTTGTTTTAGTGAAATACTGTGAGTCAGTGGATGAAAAGATATGAGGAAGGGGGTAGCCTTGCCCGTCGAAAGCAAAGTGGAAGACCCCAGCTTATAAAAGAAAGCGACAGCACAAGTGGTTTCAAAAAGACAAGACATTTTGCCAAATTATTCATAGTGCGCTGTGCACTCGACGCAGAAGGTTTGCATCATGGAAAACCAGCTCAAAAAACATAAACATTAACATTAAGATATAAATTAGAAATATTTATTATTATTGACTTTTATTGATTTTAGTATTAATCACATAATATTGTGTCATATCCGTACTAAGGATTATTTCGAGGTTTAGTTTCAATCTTCTTTTCGTAATGAAAATGATTACTTAAGCTATAACTTCGATAAGTCCTATTAAATACAATTTGTTAACTTTGAGGTTTGAGAGAACTAACTCACTCGCAGTAGATTTATTCCAATAGTAGTACTACTGAGTCATTTAATTGTATTGTGACAACTTGTCTGCATTTGTTATTTTTACGTGGGTAGATTTGCGTAGAAAAATGTGATTTCTTTAGAGTACCGCACATTAGTAATTACAGCACAATATTATTATATTACTAAGATACAATAGCCTGATTATCATGGTTCACCAATTAGCTACTTTACTTCAATAATTGTTCTTTATGAGAAAATAAACTGTTAACAAGAAGTTATTAGTAGTTATTTTTATACCTACTTCATAAAATTATAACGAATAAACATTTTGTAATCACATAATCTTCTTAATCCTTTGTTTAAATAATAATTTAAGTAATTTAAAAAAAACATTATCGTATAACGAATAATAAAAGAACTGATGAAATTGTTGAAAAGAAAAATAAAAGTCTCTTCGGGAGATTTGAACCCAGACTTTTGTGTTTCATAATCAATGACAATACGCTGCGAGCTACCGAGACTTGATATTAGAACGTGAATTTTAGCGATCGTATGAACCGACCAAGGTCATATGTAGGTAATATGTAACACAGTACAGACAGAGACAGAGTACTCTGTGCGACGGTATGTTTTTTGTATCTTTCGACGACAGTGGTGTGTGAGTACCTACTGTGGTGTGCGGTCTGGTTACATCACTTATACACACAGCTGTAGGTACGGCCTGGACCGCGAGTCATAGCAATATAACCCTTAGCATGAGAATGGACTCTTGACCGCGACCGTACCTTCCATCATCAGCTCAGCGTCATGAGATGATGATGACCATACGCAAATGTCTCAATACCTTTAGAAAATATAATTATGAAAAACAGTGTTAATACCTACGATATTTGAGGGTTGCCCTCGATTTCCCCGGGATTCCATCATTAGATCCTGACTTGGTGCCAATGGGACCACTTCAGGAGTATACTCTTTCAAATAAAAAAAGAATTTTGAGACTCGGTCCGCCAATGGAGGAGAAATCGGTGAACATAATTTAAAAAAAAAACATATCGTCGAACATATAACCTCCTCCTTTTTCTGAAGTCGGTTAAAAATACTCTAGTACGTAGTAAAGTCTGTGTAATACTGTATTTTAAGTAAGTTCTAATTCTTCTGTATGAACCCATCATCTGAGTATAGCTGTCCAGTGCTGAAAATCGGCTCCTCAGTCGATTGCAACTATATAATATTCTTGTCGTATATTGATTTGTGATCAGAAAATTAACACGATTGTACTATAGTTACGTAGTTGTACATCAATGGAATTTCGAAGAACTCGCAGTGCAGGCTTCTGAGACAGGCTTCTTGCCTAGTTTATAAGCCAAACCTTCGACTTTTAACTGTGCTAACGATGACACCAAATTTCAACGTGTAGGTATTCCTTATAATTTAAGATTATGTCCTTCTGGCAGCATTCGATCATCTCTGCCAAATACAAGACCATGTTTTAAAATTGTCATCGGACTGGAAGTCAAATCTAAAATTAGCGCAGAAGAATTCAGCCAAACATACTAATGAACTGAAATATTTAAGCGAGAAAAGTTTAATAAACTATAAGATTATTATAAATTTTAAATTGAACGAACAAACGCAATATTTTTTGGAGGTATATTCATCGCATATATACGAGAAAATTACTTTTGTAATTTATAGTCTTTTACGAGTTCACTATTACAGTGCCGTCACTATTTTACAAATAAATGATGTTGATGTGCGATAAGTGTTTTTTGTGTACATCTTGATGGACAAGATTTATAAAAATCCCGTAGTAGCTCAAACCTATAATTTAAATAAATCATTTGCATGCATTTAAATTTTTTCATTTGTAATAAAGCGGAAAGCGTCTTGCTCTAATATATCTATAGGATCCATTATATTTACCACGTGTAATATGTAAATGTAGCTGTAAAACCATTGAAGTATAAGTCACCCTTTCACTTGATTGATCTTGCCCTTACTTGAATTATAGGGAAGGTCTCCTGGGGATTCAATGCTAACACCCAGTTCGCAGTAATCGTATAAAAGCGAGAGCAAATGCTCCAAATATTACACACAACCACCACGTTCAATACAATCATGTACTCCAAGGTACTGCACTGATATTTATAATTAAGTGAATAATCGCTTTTGTGATATGACAGTAAATTGTATTAAATTGTGTCATTTTTGTCATCGTTCTTTTGAAGTACTATAGGGCAACGCTCTTTTTTTGTAATGTGTTCAAATGCAGGTTGATTTCAGTTGATGGATAAAGTGTGCAATATGTAGCTAATTATGTCATTGTTTCAGGTCGTAATATTCCTGTACGCTGCGAGCCTCGCCTCTGCTGGTGAGCTTCTGCAGGCTGCTGCGCCCGTAGCGTACAGCTCACAGTCATTCACTTCACATACATCACACACTCCTGTCGCAACCTACGAAGCTGCTCCCGCCTACAGCAGCTACGCCGCTCCCGCCTACACGGATTACGCCTCCGCTCCCGTCGTAGAGAAGGCCTACGCTCCCTCCGTGTCCTACCAGCCCATCTCCACTCCCCTCGTGCACGCTAAGACATACGCCGCACCTGCATACAGCACATACGCCGCGGCTCCTGCCGTCGCAACCTACTCTACCCCGGTGTACGCTAAGTCTATCGCTCCAGCTGTGTCTTACTCTTCAATCTCTACCCACTCCTCACCTCTGACTTACGACGCGTCCACTCCCATCGTCGCCAAGACCTACGCCGCTCCAGCTTACACCACGACCTACTCTGCCCCCATTGTGGCTAAGGCTGTCTCTCCTGCAGTGTCTTACTCTTCGTACTCGACTCACTCAGAGCCTATCGCGTATGCCGCAAGCCCAGTCATCGCCAAGTCCTACGCTGCTCCCGCCATAGCCACATACTCCTCTGTTCCCGTCCTTAAGTCTGCTGTGACATACTCCGCCGCACCCGCCGTCTCATACGACGGTCTGGAATCCAAATACAACTGGTGAAAACATAATTTGTAAAAGTTCAGAATGTAACTACCTAGTATAATTAATTTCTTTATTCGAAATGAAAAACCAAATAAATATTTAAAATGTCTATTAAATTACATATTTTTCATTTCAAGGAGGAAGGGGGGAAGGGGGGTCATTGTTAAGTAATTAAGTAACAACCGCATGGATCGATAAATCAGGTTAAGCTATGCTTGCCGCGGTTGATCCGTAGAAGGATGACCATCTATAACCCCGGCAGTCTCACAACCATTAAGCTTTTCCAAGGGTTATGCAATAACTGGGTTGCAGAGGTCAAAATATCAGTCGCTCTATGTAAAATGCTGGCATGCATTTGGTAAGATTAGAAGCCAATATAAAAAAAGCAAAAATGCGAGTATTTGTAATTAATAAGCAGTAAGGGTAGGTATCATTTTTGTTTGGTATGTATTGGCAGGTACTACCACTACTATGGTTGTTGGCACATAACTGATTCACTGTTCGGACGTTCTAGATAAACTATATTACGGTGCAACAGTTTTCCTCTTACTCTGTAAATCTCTCTGTACTTGAAGCAGTAGATTTGTAGGAAATCATTATTTTACTAGCGTGCCCGCTTTTTGCCTATGGGCGAGTGAGAGTCGGGCCTCTGGCTTCAAGCACTACTGTCACCGCAGTCCGGCTTGCTACTTGCCTGCGTCTAGGCGCTCCTTGCATAGCCATGCAAGGAGCGCAAGCCTGCATCACATTAGTAGCGATGCAGAGCCCTGCATCGCTACTAATGCGATAAAGGTGTCGACTGAATCTGATAAGAGACCAGAAGATTTTTTTGGCATTTATTTTTATTTATTTCATATGTACAACCGTACGACTTATTCGCTAGAAATATTACACATAGTAAAATTAACATTTGCATTGAGATATGGTGAATTTACAGGCATAAACAGCACTTACTTAAAAATAGCTTCTTAAATATACTCGTTTTAACAAGATTTTTGACTCGTAGTTACATACCAAGACCCCTCCATGCCTCGGAAAGTACGTTAAGCCGTTGGTCCCGGCTGTCATTTGTGGATCTTTGGCAGTCGTTACGGGTGGTCAGAAGCCCGAAAGTCTGACAACCTGTTTTACCAAGGGGTATCGTATTATACAGTAACTGGGTTGTGGAGGTTGGAGAGGTAATCGCTCCATGTAAAATACTGGTATTCAGCTGCATCCGGTTAGACTGGAAGCCGACACCAATGTAGTTGGGAAAAGGCTAGGCAGATGACAGAGGATGGAAAAAAAATAGAAACAAAGTATCAAACAAAGTTTTGGTGTAGGATTCAACATATTGTGTCGACACCCTTGCGCCATCACATCTTCCTAGCACGGCGGGCAGTGCTGGGATGACTGTGAAAACCTCAAACGGCGCGAATATTCAAATTTAGTTGGAAATTATATGTTTGAGCCGTTTAGGAATGAAACTCTAGGGCCGTGTGGTCCGATTGCTCACTTACTATTTCTAGACATGCCAAGAAGTTAGTTGACTCTTCACGTGACGAAATTTTAGCCAAAGAATCAGCATTGACATACAACGTGGCAATACTATCAGCCTTTTCGGCACCTTTTCTGTTGACAATCACGCAAATGATTTTTTATGCCTTATGATTCTTTTCTAGAAGATTTAGGTTTTTAAATTATGTAAATATTTTAAGGTATAATACTAATAAATAAAACAATATTAGGAATTTAGTAGCAATAATATTTTTTTGGTATTAATAACAAAGCAACACAGGCTAACAACAAAGTACAGAAGAAGTTTAATTTAGGTAGGATAACATAAAATAGAGATCTTTTTTTGTAGGCTTGTAAGGCAGTATTTGAGACTTGATTTTGAGAATCTTGCCGTTTAAGGTTAACATATAGTTTGTGCAAATTATTTAGATGCTAAGTTTGTTAACAAAGTGTTGGTTGTACTTTTAAAAATATATATATGTTATTAACACCAGTTGCAAAGTAAATTTAAAGTAAAATAAAAAGAAGGTCGTAATTATACCGATTATCTCGTGTAAATCAGTTATTTAAATATACGCTGTGTGTGAAGTGATAAGTGTAATGTATTATGTATTTTATTGGTTTATTTTATAAATTAGTAATTTTAAGTTTTTAGGGTTCCGTACCTCTAAAGGAAAAAACGGAACCCTTATAAGATCACTTTGTTGTCCGTCCGTCCGTCCGTCCGTCCGTCCGTCCGTCCGTCTGTCAAGACCGTTTTTCTCAGGAACGCGTGGAGGTATCAAACTGAAATGTCTATATGATACTTAGTTCTACTGTCCCTGGAAGCTGTAGAAAAATCAACCTTCTAAGTCAACGCAATCAAAAGATACAGCCATTTAGGCCGCAAAATTCCGCAAATTTTCGAAACTCGCACGGGAATCAAAACCTACAGGGTACTTCCCGTGAACTTAGAATCTTGAAATTTTGTACGAAGTCACGTCTTATAGTACAGATATAGGAAAAATTACGAAAACCGAAAATTTTTAGTTTCGTCATATAAAAAAAAATATTTTTGACAATTTTGAACTTTTACTTATATACCCACAGGTTTGTACGGAACCCTCGGTGCGCGAGTCCAACTCGCACTTGACCGGTTTTTTTTTGTATGATCATTATTCATCATATTCAGTAAGTTAAGGAACTTAAGAACTTTAGTTTTACAAGCATGACTATTAAAAAAACGAACTCGGACGTGCTTTGGTATTTTACTATACACGATTGGTCCTAGAAAATTCCAGAAACCTCTCTATATCTCTGACCTTTTCCCAACTATGTTGACTTAGGCTTCCAGTCTTACCGGATGCGGCAGCATTACACATGGAGCGACTTTTAGTAGCAAAAAGCCTATTTGACCGCAACCCAGTTACTGGGTAATACGATAAGTCTTGGTGTGACTGTTTGTCAGACTTCCGGGCTTATATATATCCACGGATCATACCTGATCGATCGACTCATGCGGTTGTTATTTCTTAACCACTACCCTTCAAACGAAAAAAAGAATAATATGTAGGTAATAAATTTTAAGTATTTATTTGGTATTCCATTTCGAATATAAACATTAATTATACTAGTAGGTACAGTCAAAATTATATTCTATACTTTTACAAATTATGTTTTCACCAGTTGTATTTGGATTCCAGACCATCGTATGAGACGGCGGGTGCGGCGGAGTATGTCACAGCAGACTTAAGGACGGGAACAGAGGAGTATGTGGCTATGGCGGGAGCAGCGTAGGACTTGGCGATGACTGGGCTTGCGGCGTACGTGATAGGCTCTGAGTAAGTCGAGTACGAAGAGTAAGACACCGCAGGAGAGACAGCCTTAGCCACAATGGGGGCAGAGTAGGTCGCGGTGTAAGCTGGAGCGGCGTAGGTCTTGGCGACGATGGGAGTGGCCGCGGCGTAAGTCAGAGGTGAGGAGTGGGTAGAGATTGAAGAGTAAGACACAGCTGGAGCGATAGACTTGGCGTATACGGGGGCAGAGTACGTCGCGACGGCAGGAGCCGCGGCGTATGTGTTGTATGCGGGTGCGGCGTACGTCTTAGCGTACGTGACGGGAGTGGCGATGGACTGGTAGGACACGGAGGGAGTGTAGGACTTGGCTACGACGGGAGCGGAGGCGTAGGCGGGAGCGGCGTAGCTGCTGTAGGCGGGAGCAGCTTCGTAGGTAGCGACAGGAGTGTGTGATGTATGTGAAGTGAATGATTGTGAGCTGTACGCTACGGGCGCAGCGGCCTATAGGAGCTCACCAGCAGAGGCGATGCTAGCCGCGCACAGGAAGATTACGACCTGAAACAATGACATCATTAGCTATATATTGCACACTTTATCTATCGACTGAACAATATCTGTATTAAAACGCACAATACAAAAAGAGAGCATCTCAATGTAACTATAACGAAAATGACGTAATTTAACATAACTTTACTTGCATTTAAAAGAGATAATTTACTTAATTATAAATATCAGTGCAGTACCTTGGAGTACATGTTTGTATTGAACGTGGTGGTTGTGTGTAATATTTGGAGCACTTGCTCTCGCTTTTATACGAGTAATTTCAACTGGGTGTTAGCATTGAATCCCCAGGAGACCTTCCCTTTAGTTTAGTAAGGGCAAGATCAAACAAGTGAAAGGGTGACTGATACTTCAATGGTTTTACAGATAGATTTAATAGGTCTTTACCTATGAAATTGCCGTTTTGTATGAAAAAATTTAAACGAATTTTTTTCATGAATTTTTTATTTGTATTAATCGAAGTAATCACCCATGCAATCAATGCATCTTTGCCATCGCAGTGGCAGTTTATTGATGCCCTTCTTAAAGAAATCAGCTGGACGGGAGGCAACAAATTCTTCAAAGGCATTTTGTACTGCCTCTCGGGTATTAAATTTTTTTCCCGCCAAGAAGTTATCCAAATTCTGGAAAAAGTAGTAGTCTGTAGGCGCAAGGTCTGGTGAGTAGGGCGGATGACGGAGAGCTTCCAACCCCAGTTCTTGCAACTTGGAGACCGTCTGCTGTGCAGTATGAGGTCGCGCGTTGTCGTGCAGGAGCAGCGGAGACGAGCGATTGACCAATGCTGGTTGGAGATGCGCCAGCTTCTCCATCATTGTGTTCAGTTCTTCACAGTACACATCTGCAGTAATGCTCACCCCGTTTGGTAAGAAGCTGTGATGAATCACACCGGCGCTAGACCACCAAACAGTGACCATCACTTTTCTAGGGGTAAGTTTTCGTTTAGGGCATTGTTTAGGTGCTGAACCAGGATCCAACCAACTTGCTGAGCGCTTACAGTTATCAAACAGAATCCATTTTTCATCGCAGGTAACAATGCGGTTCAAAATTCCTTCATTTGTGTGTCTATTGAGCAGTGCAAGGCACGTCTCGACGCGTACTTCGCGCTGGCGATCATTGAGTTCGTGGGGCACCCATTTGTCAAGCTTTTTTACCTTGCCAATTTGACGCAAATGGACCAATATTGTTTTGACGCTAACGTCGAAAGCTGCTGCTAATTCAGCCGTAGATTGTGTATCATCAGCTTCCACAATCGCCTTTAATTCGTCATTGTCGACCAAAGTCTTCGGACGACCGCGAGGTTCATTTTTCAGGTCGAAATTTCCAGAACGGAAGCGAGCAAACCAATAACAGGTGGTGCGTTGGTTTGTAGTGTTAGCTCCGTAAACGTCGTTGATGTTGCGTGCCGCTTGTGCCGCGTTGCTGCCACGACGGTACTCATATTCCATAATTACTCGAATTTTTAACGTATCCATGATGACGAAAAAGATTGAAATGCGATGAAAATGTAACACTAATCAATAAAGAAATGACTACTTTTAGAAAAAAAAATCCATGTTTTTAAAATAAAATTAATTTGAAATTAGAATTCTTAGCCAAACAAAAATTATTTTGATTTGAAATGGCCAGTACTGCAGAACGGCAATTTCATAGGTAAAGACCTAATATATGCAAGTATATTTATTTGTATGACATGTGGTAAATATACACATAATGTATTAGAGCAGGACTCGTTCCGCTAAAACACAAATAAAAATGAGTGGAGCGGAAGGGCGTGTCAGACTTTTACTGACTAAAACCCACCCGTATTCCTTCAGTTGCCAGTGTGCAGGGGCCACAGTATCTCTTTCGAACAACCCGCACCCCTGGCAGGCATCGGCTCTTGCGGACCCCACCAATTGGTGCTGAAAACTATTTGAGGCGCGCGTGGAATACAACGCGCCATCGACCCGGGCTTGGTACTTACCGGACAGTGAGCTACCCCTTACTCGCCGTCCGCAAGCCCGCGCCTGCGGTGGCTCGGAATCAGCCTGGGATTCCCGACGCCCAGAGCGTCTCCTGTGGCGACTAGGGCCGTGAGGGAACATAGATTGCCTAAATGTGGTATGGTGGAGATAACTTGATTATTTATTTTCATTATAGTGCAGGACGCATTCCCCAATATACAAAAATGTAATGAATGCAAATGATTTACAATCTAGGTTTGAATTTATACGGGTACATCTTGTACATCAAGATATTAAACAAAACAATAATTCACACATCAAAATCATTTAATTACACATTGTTCTGCTGGTACTGTATAAAATTTAACTTATAGATACGATTAATAAAGTAGTAATATTTTGTAGTGTACCTTGTTTTTTTTTTGTAATGTATTTTTTGTGGTGTACAATAAAGGATATATAAATAAAGAAAGCTCCAGCAGTGAAAAGTTATGAAGTCAGTCCGTTCATCCTTACCAAGGCCGGTAAACGACATAGCTTATGAAAGTTTGTAAAAACGTATTAGCTTATAATTTTCACTCATTAGTATGTTAAGATGGGTTCTTGAAAACTAATTTTGGCTAACTTCCCATTCGATGACAAATTCAAAACATGGCCGTGTATTTGGTAGAAATGACTTTATGCTGACGACAAAAGGGTCGCCTCTTTACTTTTAATCATCTATCGGATACCTACTAATACATTATCTTAAATTATTAGGAATATAAAAAAAATATTTTTAAGAGACTCCGAAGCTTTTTAGTGGCGAAAGCATATTATAATATTAAGGAGTTCATAACTGAGAAATATTTTTAAGGTAATGCATAATTATGTCTTATTCATTAATATTTTAAAATTGTATTTTGGGTGTTAAATGTTAAAATTGTATTTATTTTATAAGTTAAATCTTTTGCATGCCTACGTGGTAAAATATGGCTGTACTATAATAAATACTTTTTTGTCATCGTTTCAGGTTACCCATATTTGCAAAATAAAATTATCTTTATCTTTTAAGTTTTTCAACATAGACACTGTGAAAAGTCGAACGGTTGGCTTCTAAACTAGGGCAGAAGCCTGTGTCTTAGAAGTCAATATTCTCTGAAATTGTAGTGACATACAACTACGTAACAATCGTGTGTATCGTAAATGTCTATAGACAAATCAATACACGCCAAGAACATTGGACAGTAAATTGCTTAAACTTATGCTTAATAATTTTTCTAAAAGCTTTTAATTGAAGTGTGGATGAGCGAGCGTGGCTGACGACTTGGCGCCGCCGCCGCCGTATTAAACTGAGAAGCCTATTTCTAGCAAATGACAGCCACACCCTGATGATGGTTTCTACAGAATAAGAATATTTCTCCTAAAATACTCTATTACACGGACTTCACTTTGTAATAGAGTATTATTATTAAAATCCATTCGATTTGATTGTTTGGACATTTTAAAATTTATCTGACCCTACAGAAGTTGTTTTGTCAAAATATATTTTGTTCATACGAAAATCCCATAGAAAAAGCATCTTCCCAATTTTCCGGACAACTTTTTCAATATTTATTTTCCCAACCGTTTCGTTGCAGCCCTGCTTATCGAGTCATGAATGATGGACGTCTGTTTTTGTGTACTGTACTGGTGACCCTACTGATTTCCTGGAAGTAAAGGGAACCAGAGGCATCCCGTAGCCTTGCGGAGGAAACGGGTTTGGAGGGTCTGCGCGTACAGAACAACATGTAATAGCTTTGGAGCCAGGAAAGACCAATGATCTATGTTCTATGGTGGCTGTTTTATGAATTTACTCGTTTTTTTTTGGATGTTTCTAAGATGCTCCATTAAACCAATTTCGCTTCGTTTGTTGCTTCGCTGACAGAGCGGTCTGTGGCCTGGTCAAGGTCTTATCCCTGACTAAACAAACACTCTAACCCTGAATCTATTCCGGTTTAATTGTAGGTATCCAGTTTTGGCAATAGCAACAGTATGTTTGTGTCGACATTATTTTGGTTTCAACTGTAGCTTGCACACACTTAAGCCTCATTTACACGATGCAAGTTTCTTGCCTGTAGGTTACAATAGAATTGAAAACAATAACTTACTTGTATTGTTTAAACACTGTTTAAATGGTGAAGTATTTTTGTTGATTAATCAACAAAAAAATTGCAGCGTTCGATTTTATAATCGCTAAAATTACTCAATCGTTCACATAGCTACGTCTATTTACTTAATCATCCAAGTCGGCAGTTACAAGAAATTCATTTGATTTGTAAAAGTAATAGCCGCATTTTTTCGATGGTTTGATTTTATTTAAGTAGGTATTTATTTAGACCACAGAAAAAATCATAAAAATAATGTATGTGCTTTATTCTGAACTCTTACATAATTCTTTTAATGGGTGATTTTCCTTTGCAAATACATATATATATATATATATATATATATATATATATAGATAGTCCTCCTTATCGATTTCGATAACGGCGACGGCAGTTCTTCCCTGTAGTAATTTAACTGATGGTTATGATGCCTCTAATGGTTTCAGCCACAGCAGCAGTAGGTATGCATCAATCTTAATCTTTAGAAGCTTTAGCGATTCTAATAGATCCTGGACCTTTTTGATTTAAAAATAATCTAAAAGTAGCCAAATGAATTGGTATAAATACAGTAGAATGAGGAAAGGGCCAATATTTGTATTAGAACTGTTGAAAAAGGTAAGTTTAAGAAAAAAAAGGTAAATTCATTGTTTTTTTTTTTATTACGTTTTATGTTTCGAACACACAAACATTATTACCTACAGTCGATTATTTACAAAAAATAAATATTAACAACCATTTGTTTACCAGCCGTAGTTAGCTCCCAGACCAGCGTAAGTTACGTGGGAGACGGCGGGTGCGGCCGAGTATGTCACAGCGGACTTGAGCACGGGACCAGCGGAGTATGCGACGGCGGGAGCAGCGTAGGACTTGGCTACGACGGGACCAGCAGCGTAAGAAGTGTAGGCGGGACCGGCAGCGTAGGAAGTATAAGCAGGAGCGGCGTAGGACTTGGCGATGACGGGAGCAGAGGCGTAAGTGGTGTAAGAGGGAGCGGCGTAGGTCTTAGTGACGACGGGGGCAGCCGCTGCGTAAGTCAGAGGAGAGGAGTGGCTAGAGATTGAGGAGTAGGATACAGCGGGAGCGATGGACTTGGCGTACACGGGGGCAGAGTAGGGCGCGACAGCAGGGCCGGTGGCGTATGTGTTGTATGCGGGTGCGGCATAGGTCTTAGCGTATGCGACGGGAGTGGAGATGGACTGGTACGACACGGAGGGAGCGTAGGACTTGGCTACGACGGGACCGGTGGCATAGGCGGCGTAGGCGGGAGCAGCGTAGGTCTTGGCTACGACGGGTCCGGCAGCGTATGTAGCGACGGGACCGTGCGCGGTGTGCGAGGAGAACGACACGGAGGAGACAGCGGGTGCCGAGCTGTATGCTACAGGCGCGCTGTACGCTACGGGCGCTGCGGCCTGCAGGAGGTGGCCAGCGGAGGCGATGCTCGCCGCGCACAGGAATACTAAGACCTGAGGATAAAAACAATTATTACAATAATTTCACACTTTCACCTTGAAGTTGTCCACACTTGATAGATGACATATCGTTAACCCATGACCCATACCGCAATCAATAAAAAGGTAAAGTATTTAAATATCAGTGCAGTACCTTGGAGTACATGTTTGTATTGGACGTGGTTGTTGTGTGTAATTTTTGGAGCACTTGCTCTCGCTTTTATACTAGTGTCAGTAACTGGTATTAGCATTGAATCTCCGTCCGGTATAGCCTGAAGCTATGTTTATTCCGGCAGTCAATTGGCGGAGTGTAGGTATGATTTAGGCGTCATATTTAATTAGCGGGTCCTCCAAAAGATTGCACAGTATCAAACATGCTTTCGCGTTAGAAGTGTGCAGTGGAAACGGCTCCGACTTAGGAGTTGTAAGGTCATGGGTTTGAAACAGAGCAGGCTCTTTACTTTGTGTTAATTATTTCATCACCACTGCTCTCAAAACCGTAAAGGAAAACATCGTGAGGAAACTGGCATATCCAAGAAATGAAATCGAATCTACTACACGGGCCCAGGGTATCCATTAACATGAATTATGGCTAGTGCGGTCTACGAAAGGGTTGTATAGGCCTTTTCTGTTTTTATACTGGTCTTCCTATTTTTACTGCCAGCAGTATTTCCCTTTAGCGAAAAATATGAAAGATAATCAATGCAAAAAAATAAAGATAAATCACTGTGACTTAAATATCGGCAATGTATCGCCCATACTGCTTGCGTTGCAGTGCAGATGGCTAGGCAGTAGTTAGCTCTTTATCATAGAGGATGCCTGCCAGGAGTGCGGGTTGTTCGAAAGAGATACCGTGGCCCCTGGCACACGGGCAACTGAGGGAACACGGGTGGGTTTTAGGCAGTAAAAGTCTGACACAGCCTCCTGCTCCACCCAGAGCGGAAGAAGTTATTTGATAATTTCCCACTCACAAAAAAAAAAGTTATTCCTCAAGCTCCCTTGTCCGTGAAATTCAAATTTTCTTAATTTTTTTTTGCAATTTTCAGGTCAGTGTCGGTTGTAAATATATGTTGATTAAAACATGCTTCGCGACAGTTAAAAATATGGCTTTACAAAATTTTATTATAATCATAAAAATCAATACAACCCTCTAAGTTCTGCCAGGGGTGCGGGTTGATCGAAAGAGATACCGTAGCCCCTGGCACACAGGCAACTGAGGGCACACGGGTGGGTTTTAGTCAGTAAAACTCTGACACGCCCTCCTTGTCCACCCACAGCGGGAGAAGTTATTTGTAGATTTCCAAACACTCAAAAAAAAAAGTTGATTTAATCCCATTTAATGATTTTCTCTTTTTCAATGGGATTAAATTAACAATTTAATTCCACGTACGGCGTTACACAGACCCGATAATTGCAAAAACCTTAAAAAAAATGAAATTTGCGGGAAACCTTGGCGCTTCCCCCATTGTAACAGTTTAATCTGATATTTTCTAAGAAAGAAAGAAAGGAAAATAGATTTATTTGTCACAGAAACACGATATTATGAAAAACGACATAATTATTTTAAAAGATGACATAACATTTAAAAAAAATGATAACAACAGATATTTATATATAGGCACACAGAACATAAATACTCGGCAGCTGCAAGCCGTGACTGTGACAAGAAGGCTTCCGCTCAGCATGATGCTGTGCTATGGGACCCACAGCACAGCGCTGATTTTCAGTGATCACTCGAAAACAACGTACGAAAATCAAGCCAGGATATTCTTTTTCTATGACTCATCATCATCATCATTGCAGCCAAAAGACATCCACTGCTGGACATAGGCTTCCCCCAGACTGCTCCACTTCGACCGGTCTTGTGCTTCCCACATCCAACGGATTCCCGCGGCCTTCACAAGGTCATCGTTCCACCTTGTGGGAGGCTTTCCCACCCTACGTCTTGCGGTTCGCGATCGCCACTCCAGAACATTTTGGCCCCATCGGTCATCTGTTTTGCGAGCAATGTGCCCTACCCACTGACAGTTAAGTTTGGCAATTCTTCGGGCTATGTCGGTTGCCAAAACTGTGACAAATATTAACTTATTTTCCTCATGTAATATGCCATTTACTGAAAGATGGTAACTGGGGACAGTAACAGAAAACGGCTACCTAATAACATTTATACAGATAAGTTCTCACTTCATCTTGTCTTAGTTTATTAGTTACAAGCGCGGCTGTGAACTGGAAGGTCCTCAATTCAATTCTAATGCAATGCAAATCATCATCATTTCAGCCGAAAGACCGCCGTTCCTTAAGGACCGCCACTTCGACCGTTTAAAATATGCTTGAGTGAATTCCTGCACAAAATCATCAGTAAACCTTGTGGAAGGCCTTCCAATGCTAAGTCTTCCGGTACGCAATCACCACTCCAGAATCTTTCGGCCCCATCAACCATCTAATATGCAAGTCATAGAACAGATAGCCGGGACATTGCTCGCAGCCTGCGAAAAAACGCCCGTCGACAGTTGCGACTGTTATTACTTAGCCGCAAGCCCCCCTGGACACGCCGACCTTCATGAACCAATTTAACATGAACCTTATGTTGACGTCATAATGTTGAAAATCTATCAAATAAATTTGACAGATTGGGGTTGCTTCATGTGCTTTGTGTGTCTGTACAAAACTACCTACACAAATAAATTATTTATCACTAGTTTTTGCCAGCGGCTTTGCCCGCGTAAGGATCGAAATTGATCCCACGGGAACGTACTATCGGGATAAAGTACCCTATGTGTATTCCAGGTTACAAACTGGAATACACATAGGGTATGGATCGTCAATGACAAAATGAGGATAAACAATATCAGTATACCTCTAATTTATAATTGATCGGGGTAGACCCAATCCATTATAAATTGAGAGTTCAAGTTATTGTATACAAGGTGTAACGTAAATAACGCACAACTTCTTAAGGGGTCATTGTACTCATCATTATGAACAACTTTTACTATGGGACCAAACCATAAATCACGAAAAAAAATCAGCTGTTCTCTACATTTTGTCAAGTTATGCGAACATAGATGTAAGGAACAGCTGATTTTTTTTTCGCGATTTCAGGTGCGTACAATGACCCCTTAAGAGGTTGTGCGTTATTTACGTTACACCTTGTATATAGCTGCGTGCGTACATTTGCAGCCTAATGCAGTAATTCCCAAAAAGTATTCATAGTTCTTGGTTCATTGCCAAGGCCATAACTTCACAATCGAATGGTTGTGTGCGATCTGTCAAATTTCATTGTAACGCCATTTTAGATGTCAAATGATTTTGCAACAATATGCACATACGTAAGTCACTACTGTTAAGGTAGTCTACCATTAGAATAATCCGTATCTATTAGTGGTGGATTTTACGCCCATTCAATCTGCCTAGCCTTTTTTCAACTATGTTGAGATCGGCTCTGTCTTACCAGTCTAACCGCATGCAGCTGAATACCAGTATTTAACATGGGGTGACTGCCTATCTGACCTCCACAACCCAGTTACTAGGTAGCACGATATTTCCCCCTCCCAATGTTATGTTTATAATTTCCTTTTTCTTCATTTAGCACGGATATTGGACTCGTCATTACGACATACTGACAACACCATTTCTTTCTTTTATCGTTCACATACTTACGTAAATCTTTCACAAAGAGGAACTCAGTAGGGATGGGAAGTAAACTAAGGAAGTTCTCAAGACCAGCTTACACCATTTGTATTTTTACCTACCGTCAATAAGCATGCAAAAAAGAATATAAAGTGACGAAATAAGGAAGACGCCTAATACCAGATTATGCCACAAAACGAGGGTAATGCGTTTTCTTTAGTAAGATCTTCACCGTTTATTGATAATGAGTCTAACAGATGACCTCAAAGACTGATTTCATATATCAGCTCAACCAATATTACCTTAGAATAAAATATTGAATCTTTTTTAAAGATTAAGTTATGTCAATGAAAAGACAAAATAAAGTTAATAATTATATAATTTTATGAAAATACTAGTGATTGATCTTGACTTTATTTATTTTTACATTAGCAAACAAGGCTGTGCTAAAAGCAGATCTTGAAATAAAAGTGCTCATTAATTATTTTAATGTATTTTTAATAAAACTTCCTTGAGATTTCTTTTTTTAATAGTTTGTTCATAAGATGGTATCTAGTCTAATCATTTCATAAAACTGTACATAATTAAGTAAAATATTGTATATAAAAATACATAATACTTATTAATTAATATTTAATGACCATTTTAATATCGAACGCATATTTAAAAAATAAATAAAAATAACACGGAAGCTAACGCAAAAGTAAGTCATGACAAATATACAAACGATACTTGCGAAATAATTGGCTTGTGCATCACAACAAAATAAAACAAGCATTTATATAACTGAGGTAACATGCATTTATTTACATAACACAAAAATAACAAAACTTAATAAATTACTACTCTAACGCTTTACAGTATCGATATATTTCACCATCCATAGCTCACACCCAAACCGTTGAAGATGACACGAGAAACCTCTGAAGCGGGAGAGAATAGCACAGCTTTAGCATAGCCGTGTTGATGACCACCAGATACAGGTATCGAGTGGTATTGCAGCCTGGCACCATTAGTACTGTAAACCGGCACGGGAATAGCCTGAACCCCGACGGGTGCTTGAGCATAAGAAGCAGAAGTAGGAACAATGGCAAACTGTTGTTCAGCCGGATACTGGCTTTGTAGTTGTTGATAAATTACTGGAATGGGTATCGACGCAGGAACATACTTAGGAGCAGGTGGAGGGTGAGTCTGGACTGAATTATATGCCTCTAAGGTTACTTTCTTAGCGACGGGAACAGGCACAGAAACAGTTTTTACTTCAGGTTTGACGTTGTATGTAATCTTTGGAGCGGGAAGGTATTGTGGTGGTGGAGGATTGAGTGCCTGAACTTGATTCACTTGGTTCCCTTGGTATGAAGCCACGGCAGGGGAATGAGCTGTAAATTCTCCATGAGATTCAAGAATTGCATTATTAGCTGGATAGAACGGTCTTGGTGCGGACGGCGATTTGGTGGGGTATGCTACGGCATACTGAGGACCTTGAGAGGAAGGAGGATGCACATTAACGGATTGTTGTTCTACTACTGTCTGTGCAGAGGGAACTGCAAAGTACTGCCCCGATTGAGCAGCATTATTGGTATATACCACAAAAGGTCTAGTAATATAACCATTAGCGGCCTGAGCACCCTGACCTGCGTTAGATGCTTCTTGGGAGCCAATTGAAACAGTCTTCGCAGCAACAGGAGCAGCAAAGTACGGCTTTATAGGGTCAACAGCGGGAGCGTATCTCTCGAGAATATTGTTATATTCTGATGAAGTAGGGTCGGAAGCTACCGACGCAGAGATGGAAACAGATGGCTGTTGCACGTTAGGTGATCCGTAGTACTGCACAGGATTACTTTTTGTTGGTTTGACTTCAGAAATAGTATCCACGACCGCAGAATTCACTTGATATGACGGCGCTGAATTGGGCAAGTATTTACTTGAAGGAACCGCTACGTTCTGGTATGAAACTTGAGAAGGCAACGCGAGACGGTCTTGCTGCTGAGTATCTCCCGAAGCAGGGGCTTGAGATTTCGCAGGTGCATTCTGATCTCCGGAATACACAGCGATACCGCTTACGAAGGACCCAGCACACAGTAGAATTACGTACTGAAAAAGAAACACAAAATTACTTAATTTTTAAGGCCACAAAACTGATTAAATTTTTTTTTAAACTAGATTAAATAATCACCTCTCGCAACATGTTTGTTCCGATAGATTTGATGACAAAATAACATCGAGAACACGTGCATTCACTTTTATACCATCTTCGTAAACTGGTATCTAGTCCTAGAAGAATCTTTATGCAATGCAAATGATAGAAGTTAGTCATTGAGAAAATGACCTTTCGAGCGCTGCATTAAGGTGTTTAGTAATGGCGTATTTAAGTTTGTAGTGTTAGAGCCTCAATGGAGGCTTCTCATATCAAAACACGTAACACAGACGTCATACGAATTCATTAAGAAATTACTGAGAAAGTTTTCTATAAAATAATTTTTTTTACTAGATAATAATTGAAATTATAATTAGTTATTTTCATATTCCCAGCTTCAAAGCCTACTTACTTACTAAGTTTTTTTCAAATTCGTTTTGGGGACACATAACGACACAAATGTATATTATTATAGTTAGTTACTTACCTAATTTCACAGAGTTGGTTCACTGAACCATATTTTTTACACCTTTACATTCTTCGAATTTACATAAATATGTGCTCGTCAGAAGAATATTGTGCTCGTTTATTCAGAAAAATATAAGAGGATCTTAATATTTTTCTCGTTCAATCAATGCACCCATAAAATATGTAATATTATGTAAGGAATCTTATAATAGGAGACTTTAGAGGTCGAAAGTTTACGCAACTGTGAACCGTTTAAATATTCAGATGTCTGTCTTTGACTTAATAATTTAAACTAGGTACCAAATAGCTACTGGAGTAATAAATTATTTACAATATTGATCTTCATAAAATGTACATATCGTAAAATTATGTCAGTCAGTATTTAATTAAAGTTTTTAAACTATTTATTGTCTCTTTATTATTTTTGCCTTTTTTTGTATTATTTTCATCTTTTATTATTTGTGTCTTTTTTTTGTTTTTTAGGGTTCCGTACCTCTAAAGGAAAAAACGGAACCCTTATAAGATCACTTTGTTGTCCGTCCGTCCGTCCGTCCGTCTGTCAAGACCGTTTTTCTCAGGAACGCGTGGAGGTATCAAACTGAAATTTCTATATGATACTTAGTTCTACTGTCCCTGGAAGCTGTAGAAAAATCAACCTTCTAAGTCAACGCAATCAAATGATACAGCCATTTAGGCCGCAAAATTCCGCAAATTTTCGAAACTCGCACGGGAATCAAAACCTACAGGGTACTTCCCGTGAACTTAGAATCTTGAAATTTTGTACGAAGTCACGTCTTATAGTACAGATATAGGAAAAATTACGAAAACCGAAAATTTTTAGTTTCGTCATATAAAAAAATTTTTTTTTGACAATTTTGAACTTTTACTTATATACCCACAGGTTTGTACGGAACCCTCGGTGCGCGAGTCCAACTCGCACTTGACCGGTTTTTTTCTATTATTTCCATCTTTCTCGTCTTTTTGTTAATCTTAATGCATACGGTTTTCAATAGGTTTCCTCCCGGGAGAAGGCTCTTGTAACACAGGTTGACCACCTAGTAGGTACACAAGTGTCAAAGACTTCACACAATTTTGTAACCACTTTTTTATGTAATAAGGATGATCTCAATCATCCTTATTACATAAAAATATTTCGAATACCTACATTGCTATCGAATGCATTGCTATTTGCTAAAAGACTAAGAATAACTGTCGGTGGCTATAAAACAGCACTACTTAAAAAAAGTGTTATCTGTATGGGTCCAATAATATTTAATAAACTACCCGACAGCATAAAAAATTACACCCTTCAACAATTTAAAAATGAACTCAAGACTTTTTTTGCTACAGAAATGTTAGTATTCGTTAAGTGATTTTTTGAATGATCCTGTGTGTGACATCTCAACAGTTTAATATTATTGCATTATTTGAAATACTTTTGCGCACGATTTGACCTTGTTATAATGATTTAGTAATTTACCAACTATTTTATAATTTTGCTCATATAATAATAACAGATGTGACATTACCTATTTGTTAAATTTTGCATGCCCAAACTCAGGCAGAATGTACAGTCGCCAGCAGGTCAAGCTATCCCAAACTGTCAAATTTTCCCAATTGAACATGAACCTTATTCCTTTGAAATAAAGTTGAAAAAGGACTTTCGTTGGTAGTGGTGAAGGCTAAACACGTGCTTTTGTCAGTATTACGAATTCTTTCGATTTCTAGTGAATCTCTGTGTGAAACTTGATCGAGACTATTCCTTGTGTTTGTGTTCTTTGTGTAAGGTTAGTTTTATTTGTTATTGTCTCGCTTTTAATCACTATTTGCCGTCATTATGAACTCCAAAAAGCCTCCTGATCCCGACCCCCCTGATGAACCTTTTGATCTTCCCCCTGGCTTGACTATCACCCTCCCCCATGACACCCAAATTCTCACGCAAGATCTCAAAATGGAAACGGAGACTTCAAATCGGAAGAGGGTCGCTGTATCCCCCCCTACTACTCCAATTATTCCACCCAAAGTACCAAAAAACGTAATCAGCAGACTTACTTATACAGCTAGAGATAATCCACCTTATATTGTTCATGTTTCCCTTATTGATGGTCAGACTTCAGGCACTGTGCTGCAACCGGTCAAGTTTGGTATGTTTTTAACGATAAACAACATCAATAATATACGCCTTGATGGGGTCAAACGTATAGGTAGAAATAAACTATCAGTTGAATTTAAATCGCATCAGGATGCAAACAGTTTCCTAATGAATAATTTGTTAATCCAACATAATTATACTGCCTCCATCCCCCAATTCAACATTACACGGATGGGTCTTGTAAGGGATATCCCTATTGAATGGTCGGAAGATGAAATTATTAAAAATATTAAGGTTCCTGAAGGATGTGGTGCTGTTGTGAAGGCCAGGAGGATGAGCCGTAAGGTTGCCTCCTCTGGTGTAGCTGAGTGGAAGCCTACGCAAACAGTGGTAATAACTTTTGATGGACAAGTTTTGCCCAAACGGGTGTATTGTTTCTACTCAGCTCTTCCAGTTGAGAGGTACACATACCCAACGATCCAATGCTACCATTGTTGTCGGTTTGGCCATACTCGTACACTTTGTAGATCAAAACCACGCTGCTATAAATGTGGTGGAGATCATCCAGGAGATGGTTGTGAAACCACCCCTGACTTAGGTTTTTGTATTTCATGTTCCGGGAACCATTTCGCAAATGACAGTGCTTGTCCTGAATTGGGACGACAGAAGACCATCAAAGCTCTGATGGCGGAAAAATCAATTTCATATGTAGAAGCAAGTCGGGTTTTCCCTCCTGTTTCCAGATCATATGCAGATGTATCAAAACACTCCCCTCGGAACAAGGTTACAATAAATAAATCCCCATCTCAGTCATCAAGTCCAATCCCCGCTACCCAAAGGCCATACCGTAAAACGGTATTCCTTAACCCTAAGCCCCGTGCCCCACTTTCCCCAGGATATAATAAGCAAGCTCATCAAGCACTTATCCACAATTATTCTTTTTCCCCCTCTAATAATGGCTGCGCCTTCCCAGCGGAAGCTGCTGAGCCAATGATCTATAGACAGGAGGACAGCTCGAAGAACATACTAGAATTAATTACAAATATGCTAATGACCGTTCTTACAAACCATACCCAAACATTACCTGACCACGTTGCCTTAAAATTGACCTCCATTTTAAATTACATTCATGATGTTCCATCCTCTGACATTCCTCCACTGGAACGTGAGGAGTATTACTCCCAGGAAGCCTGATCTTTCATTTTTAATCAACAAGTATAAGCCATCAGTCTGCGCCATCGCTGAGACATGGCTTTTACCTGAAAGTAATTTCAGGATGCCGTGTTTCAGTTGTGTTCGTAATGACAGACCTGATGGATATGGGGGATGTGCTTTGCTCATCAATAGCAAAGTATCATTTTCCCCTATTCCTCTATCCTTTGTTGGCGATGACATAAATGTTGTTGCTATTAAGGCTGAGGATATAAATATTTTTACTTTTTATATTGCGCACCCACAACTCGAATATCTTTCGGTAATTAGAAATTTGTTATGTAGTGTTAGCGGTCCAATACTTGTTATGGGTGATTTTAATTGTCACCATTATCGTTGGGGATCAGATACTTGCGATAACTTTGGCATTGGCTTGCTGGAAATATTGGATGATCTAGATCTCTGTGTCATCAACGACGGCAGTGCCACACGCAGGTCTGCACCAGGGCAGGGTATTAGTTGTGTTGACTTGACGTTCTGTTCGTCCAATATATCTAGCCTCCTCATCTGGCGTCGCTTGGATATGACCTATGGAAGTGACCACTACCCCATCATGATCGAATTCCCTTCTAAAAATGTTCCCAAAAAAGTCTCCCCTCCCCTTTTAAAATATCGACTTGACTCAGGAGATTGGGATCTATATTCCAAAATCTTAGACTTGAGAGTATCTTCCCTTCCAAAAGTCGACGGGGATAATGCCCAGGATTGTTTTTTGTCCTTCTCCTCCACTGTCTCTGCTACAGCAGAAGACTGCTTCCCTTCCAAAAAACCTCAATCCGACCACATCCCTTCTCCGCCATGGTGGGATAGGGAATGTACTGACATGGTCAAGGCCAGGAATGCGGCGGAAGAGACTGCTAACTGTGATATGAACCTGGACAACCTCATGGCTTTCAAGCGAATATTAGCTAAGTCCAGGAAAGTACTAAAAAAGAAGAAACGAGAAGGTTGGTCAAAGTATTGCTATTCGCTGAGTCCATCCACTCCGGTTTCGGTGGTATGGCGGAAAGTAAAGCTTTTTAGGAGTAGCTTGGCACCTGCCTCTTCGAACAACATCTCAGAAGAACTGGGATATCAGTTTTTCTCCAAAATCGCTCCAGCGTATGTTCCGGGTGTGGAGGACAGCTGTGTTGGCATCGATGATGTAGACAACACTAGCGATCCAATGAACGGACCATTCAGCTTGGAAGAATTAAAAACGGTACTTACCCGTGTTAAAGACTCCGCCCCAGGGGTGGATGGATTCCCTTACTCCTTTATCGTCAAAGCTGGACCAAAAACCCACCAATACTACTTGGACTTGGCTAATTTTTGCTTTACTTCCGGATATATTCCCTCAGAATGGAAGGTTCAAGTTGTAATTCCGATATTAAAACCTGGCAAAGATCCTAATGATCATTGCTCATATAGACCCATCGCTTTATCGTCCATACTAATTAAACTTTTAGAACATCTCATCAAGAATCGTCTAGAATGGTTGGTGGAGAACAGGAGGTTGCTCCCAACGACTCAGTTCGGCTTCAGGAAAGGTCTGGGCACAGCTGATAGTGTAGGTATCCTCACGTCAGCGGTCCGGCTAGCCCTCAGCAAAAATGAGTCTGTGGTGGCCGTTTTCCTGGATATATCAGCTGCTTATGATTCGGTCCTCCTCCCTGTTCTCAGGCAAAAGCTGCACGAGCTGAGAATCCCGGCTAGGATTTGTCGTATCATCGGTAGCATCTTTGCCAATCGCGTCATCCAATTAAGAATCCCTGGGGCCGACTCTGAACAAAGAACAGTATGGAGAGGGTTACCTCAAGGATCTGTACTGAGTCCCCCATTATACAACATATATACAGCGAATTTGTCCTCATCCCTAAATTATGACTGCACAGTCCTTCAGTATGCTGACGATATTGCATTACTGGTCACTGGCAATTCCATTCAGGATGCCGCTCTATCAATGAATGTCTCTCTGTCTTCACTAAACCAATGGCTCCTTGATCACGGGTTATCATTAAGTGCTCCAAAGAGTACAGCGGTCATTTTTACCCGCAAGCGTTCTGTTCCACAATTAGATATTAGTATTGATGGACAAATCATTCCAGTCAAGGATAAGGCTAGGTTCCTGGGAGTAACGTTAGACTCGAGATTATCTGGGATTGACCATATTAATAACACGGTCAAAAAATGTGAACGGTCCGTGTCAGTCCTTAAGGCTTTGGCCGGAGTGTGGTGGGGAGCTCACCCCTACACCCTCAAACTGGTCTACAATGCGTTGACCAGGAGCGCTTTGGATTATTGTAGCTTCCTTATTGAGCCTTGCAACAAAGAAGCGCTCAAGAAATTAGACAGTGTCCAGGCCAAATGCCTGAGAATAATTATTGGAGCTATGAGATCCTCCCCCATAAATGCGCTTCAAGTCGAATGTGCAGAACCGCCCTTGTACCTAAGAAGACAGTATTTGGCAGATCGCTTCCTGTCTAAAGTATTCTCTCTTTCATCCCATCCTTTAATCCCAATTTTAGAACAAATCAACCTCTCCTTCAATAACTCTCCTTATTGGAACAATAAAGTAGTTCCTCTATTGATAAATAGGTACAGAGAGCTTAAACACCTCTCAGCGCCTGTTAGTCAATATCCAATCCTCCCCGTTTTTGCCGCTGCATATGAAACGATCCACTTCGAACCAAAAGCCGTTTTGGGACTAGGTATTTCAAAGAATTCCCAAAACGCAAGAAGAGATTTCGAGTTAGCCGTCAAACGATACTGGGAAGGTTGGAATTTTTTTTTCACTGATGCATCAAAACTATCACAAACAGAATGTACAGGAGTAGCAGTATATTTCCAAAATTCCAAAATTGCACTACTTTTTCAATGTCCACCAGAAGCATCAGTTTTTACAGGTGAGTGTATTGGCATTTTAGAAGCCATACACTATATAAAATCACATAACATAGCTAAAGCAGTAATTTTTTCAGATTCGCGTAGTAGTATTCAGGCCCTAAAACAAAATCAACTTCATAGTAAAATACACAGTAAAATCATTGTAGAAATTAAGAGCCTATTATTTGACTGTTCCCAAAACGGCTTGGACATCGAGATAGCCTGGATTCCTGGTCACTCGGGTATTGTTGGCAATGAGTGCGCTGATTCGTTAGCAAAGTATGCCACATCAAACCCAGTTGATCGAAAGCACTACGTAGCTCATAACTACGATTTGCGAAATGGTGCCAAACTCAAATTGTTCGTCTCATGGACAAAAAAGTGGAATGAGACATCAAAAACCAAGGGTGTCTACTATGGAACTATACAGCCCGACATTCAGAGGAAACCTTGGTTTTTTAAATATCCAAAATTGGCCAAAAGAACTGTTTCTACGCTTTGCAGACTGAGATTTGGACACTGTTGTAGCCCAGTGTTTCTGAATAAGATCCATGTTAGGGACAGTTCCCTTTGTGAATGCGGTCTTGCGGACGGTACTTTGGACCATATATTTTTCTCCTGCTCCTTGAACACCAAATCCTTCGACCTCTATAACAAAATTTCTAAATGTAACATTCCTCTCCCAACTAACTTCCATTCCCTCTTATGCCACTTCTCTCCCAAAATTATTAATCTTTTAACAACTTTTTTAAAAGAAAATGACATAAAATTGTAATTGGTGCGTTAATAATTATGTAAATAATATGTATTATAATAATGTCTTTGTGCTGTACCCTAACTTACTCATATTTACGTTATACTAACCCTTGTCCTCGTTTTTACAGCGACTAACAGAACCTGTAGACCTACCACAAAGTGAAAAGTCGACGGCCCGCCGCACCGTTGCGCTGTCGTCTAAACGTGACACTGGCAGAATAGTCGACATCGGCTCAATTGCCAAAAAAAAAAAAAAAAAAAAAAAAAAAAAAAGTTGAAAAACTATCAAAGAAATTTGACAGATTGGGGTAGCTTGATGTGCTGGCCTCTGTACCTGGCTCACTATATTTTTATAACATCATTATTGTACAATACCTACATTCTATGCTGTAGTGTATCTATGCAATAGATATGGTAACACTGTCTCATGCACACAAGCGGAGAGAGCTGCTGTCACTAAATGACATCTGTCAGTGAGAGTAATGGCGGGAAACAGGGAAGGTGACGCAGGTCTGCTCGGTAGCGCTTGATGTGGTGGTGAGCCAGTGAAGTGATATAATCCACTAAATATGTAGAATCAACAGGATACTACAAATGGCGACGAGGATAAAGGTCAGAAAAAATAAACAATAGGTATTAGGTACTTATGGAAAACATCGAATCGCAGGTACGTTTGTGGCCGACAGTTCGTTCAATTTATAAAACACAAAAAATGGTTGCATTGCCTATCATACCTACCTAAACTAATGTAAGTTGTTAAATTTCGCATCTAGTGACAAAGTATTTCCAACAGAGTTGAGGAGTCTGTCGGTGTTATCTTCAGGATTATAAAATACGTGAAAAAACATTATAGGTAGGTATCTACCCCGACGATTTTACGTTAAGTACATAGGCGGACTTAGGAGAATTAAGTTTGGCGCAGGTAAGGTTTTTATGGAGCACTGCAGAAAGCTATTGTTTTTCTTTAATATTGTATTTCTATTAAATGAATTATAGTAGAGTATTGACCACAGTGTTAATAAAATCATGATTGAGGGTGAATCAGAGATCTATTCTACGTTGATCGTGTTTAGCTATCACAATATGACTATTACACTCAATATAAAGTTAAGAAAGGGTACAAACCATAGTCATAAGTTAATAGGAGTGCTAAGTGTCTACTTGCTTATATGAAAACAGTAATTAATAATATTAATATCAACCTGTTGTAGGAACTACTTTCTATCTACCTTATCACCGCACAAAGGTAAGGATGATGATGATGACTTGTATTCCATTAATAGAAATGCCTATAAATGTCTTAATTCACTCTTGCATTACTTATTGTTTTATTGGCTGGGACATGGCAACGACATTCAAACTGTTCCTACCTTGAATTTTCAGGAAAAATAAGTAATGCGCATAACAATTATGACTCCTTTAACTCTGACTGTGGTATGTAATGAAAACCTAGCTCTTCATACAAATAATTATACCCAATTATGTACTAATTTGAAACAGAATGGATATCATAAATATGTAATTTTGACGTTCAAAAAAGTGCTGATACCAGCCTAGTTTGAAATTTTGAATAAATTACTTTTGAGTTTATTTATATTGGACACATGTTAGCTGAAATACAAGCAGTGATTTGGATAAGGGAATGCTGCACAAAAAAAAAAAAAATTACATAGTAATGCTAGCTTTCCTAGTGAAAAATATAAAAAGAGGAGGGATTAAAATTGTTAGACTTCACTGTAGTAAAAAGGCTCATAGTGGAGAGCTGTTCACAGAGGATATGTCACTTAATTTATTTCCTGAACGTAGCGAGTACTAATGGATACTATCAATAATGCTAACATGTAACCGTCTTCTAGGGTGACATAAATTAGATAAAGAGAACAGACTAAGGAAAAGACAAAAGCTTTGTATTTTTACCATGATTATATACTAGTACCAACCAGTTAATAGGTATAATAAGTTTATACCATGAAATAAAAAAGGGTGCACAGTGAAGGTAAGTCACAATAACAGCAAACCGCTGTTCGATGTTATTGCAATAATTAATTTGAATAACATAATACCCTCATAAGATATAGGTACATATTATGATGAATAGATGTGTCAATTGGTAAATTGATTATGTTTGAGCAGGAATCTCACTTAACAGGACCAAGGAAGAAGTTTCATTCTTCTGTTGGACCCTTGCAAGATAACTCCTTAATGTGGTGGTACCTACAAGGTAAATAAGTTACAGGTACTATGACTGTAACATAATGCGAAACAAAGGCATATACTTAGATACCTAACATTAAAGATTGCTAACCTATTCAAACATAGTTATGAATACACAATTACATAGACGTTGCTGTGAGTGTCTACCTGGTAAGATTTGCACTAACTTAATAGTAACTAATATTTGTGGTTTAGTGGCAAGCGCTACTGCTGAGCGTGGGGTCCTGGGTTTGATATCCGGGTGACACCAAGTGTTGTGTGGTTTTTCCCTTCAGGAATTTCTAGGTGCCGATTTCGGCAATAGAATACTGTGGACCTGCTCCCTGTTGCATGGATTTGGACAGGACTGGCTGAGGTAACTTAATTATACAATACCATATATCTCTGCCTGGCCCTCCAGTGAGAACAGATGTGTTATTGAATAATGAGATTATAATTTTATCATAATAATACTGCCTCCTGTAAAGTCCAATTACAACTATTACAATGAGTCCATGTGAAAGTATTAAGTCCTTTATTAAGAGATCAGCACCATAGTTTGTATTTTTTGTCACACTAGGAGTCAGCATGTTGGAAGATTATTTATTTAAGTAACTAATTTGGATGTCATAATTACTATCTATGGTTAAAATTGGAAAGAAACATTCTATATGATGACTTTTGAGTTTTAGACGCAATTCACAATTGCACAGTTGTTATAAAGGTAAATCGGTTAGAATGCAGCAGTGTGATTATAAAATGGGATTTTTGTTTAAAATGAGAATTAACCTGAGGTTCTAAAGAAATGACAGTAAGTAAATAAGAGATTATTTTATACAGCAAAATTAAAATAAACAGAAATTAAGGAAGAATAAATTGTAAATTTGCTACAAGAATACTTGCATGTAAAAGATCACTTGGTAGGTAGGTACATAATGGAATACAAAGTTATTTCGTACCAAAACATGGCAAGTTTTCTGGAATTCTTTGGAAGTATTACTTAATCAACTGAGTACTTAATTTAGAAGTTTCTGTACTAATATTTGAATTCAAAATCTTCCAAGTTTTGGGAACACAAAACTGAATGTCATCACGATAAATTGAATTCCATTGCAACTGTTGGGACATTAGTGTACCTAGTAGATACAAGCGGTAATAAAGACACACAAGAAGTGCTAAATAAGCAAAAGTCGACCAAAGCCTTCTTATACCTCCACGTACCTACAGTGATGTTGGTCAGCTCTTCTGTATAATGGTGTGACTGGGTTCGGAAGATCAAATTTGGTTTTGCTAGTCATCAGAAAGCTCGCGAAAGAAAAGAATTCCGTGTTGCCGTCGCCAGATATGGTGAAGAGGAGCTTAAGTAAGTAGGTATTCTAGGTAGGTCTAGTAGATACAAGTGGTCAACCAAAAGTTATCTTAGACAGGTATGACGTTCAAGGTAGTTCGTTCAGTATAATAATAGGTACCTACATGTAAATTACCTGGGATTGATTATTATTCAAGTAGATGCAGATAGGTAATTGAAGGAAAGAAAGGATGAAATACACTTATTTATTGTTGTTGCAGCCAAACAAAATATTTCAAGTCAGTGTTGTTTGTGATTCAAATACAACAAATATTAGGTCTTTACCTATGAAATTGCCGTTCTGCAGTACTGGCCATTTCAAATCAAAATAATTTTTGTTTGGCTAAGAATTCTAATTTCAAATTAATTTTATTTTAAAAACATGGATTTTTTTTTCTAAAAGTAGTCATTTCTTTATTGATTAGTGTTACATTTTCATCGCATTTCAATCTTTTTCGTCATCATGGATACGTTAAAAATTCGAGTAATTATGGAATATGAGTACCGTCGTGGCAGCAACGCGGCACAAGCGGCACGCAACATCAACGACGTTTACGGAGCTAACACTACAAACCAACGCACCACCTGTTATTGGTTTGCTCGCTTCCGTTCTGGAAATTTCGACCTGAAAAATGAACCTCGCGGTCGTCCGAAGACTTTGGTCGACAATGACGAATTAAAGGCGATTGTGGAAGCTGATGATACACAATCTACGGCTGAATTAGCAGCAGCTTTCGACGTTAGCGTCAAAACAATATTGGTCCATTTGCGTCAAATTGGCAAGGTAAAAAAGCTTGACAAATGGGTGCCCCACGAACTCAATGATCGCCAGCGCGAAGTACGCGTCGAGACGTGCCTTGCACTGCTCAACAGACACACAAATGAAGGAATTTTGAACCGCATTGTTACCTGCGATGAAAAATGGATTCTGTTTGATAACCGTAAGCGCTCAGCAAGTTGGTTGGATCCTGGTTCAGCACCTAAACAATGCCCTAAACGAAAACTTACCCCTAGAAAAGTGATGGTCACTGTTTGGTGGTCTAGCGCCGGTGTGATTCATCACAGCTTCTTACCAAACGGGGTGAGCATTACTGCAGATGTGTACTGTGAAGAACTGAACACAATGATGGAGAAGCTGGCGCATCTCCAACCAGCATTGGTCAATCGCTCGTCTCCGCTGCTCCTGCACGACAACGCGCGACCTCATACTGCACAGCAGACGGTCTCCAAGTTGCAAGAACTGGGGTTGGAACCTCTCCGTCATCCGCCCTACTCACCAGACCTTGCGCCTACAGACTACTACTTTTTCCAGAATTTAGATAACTTCTTGGCGGGAAAAAAATTTAATACCCGAGAGGCAGTACAAAATGCCTTTGAAGAATTTGTTGCCTCCCGTCCAGCTGATTTCTTTAAGAAGAGCATCAATAAACTGCCACTGCGATGGCAAAGATGCATTGATTGCATGGGTGATTACTTCGATTAATACAAATAAAAAATTCATGAAAAAAATTCGTTTTAATTTTTTCATACAAAACGGCAATTTCATAGGTAAAGACCTATTATAACCTTGAAGAAACTGCGACGGAAACAGGTCGCTCATTGTCATATACAAACATACAATAATACATATAACATTTTGTTTCAGCACAACAGTGGTGGTGGTCTAGCCCGACTACGGTCGTGGGTTCGAAACCAGGCAGGCATTTTGTGTATTTTCACTCATCACCACTGTTCATCAACGGTGAAGGAAAACACCGTGAGGAAACCGGCATGTCCTAGAACCAATACTTCGAAAGACTGTGACATCTACCAGAACGCACTGTTTACGCGTGGTGGATAGGCATCCATTAAATTGGACGCAATGGGCATCCATTAAATTGGACGCAAGGGCATCCATTAAATTGGACGCAAGGGCATCCATTAAATTGGACGCAATGGGCATCCATTAAATTGGACGCAGTGGGCATCCATTAAATTGGACGCAGTGGGCATCCATTAAATTGGACGCAATGGGCATCCATTAAATTGGACGCAATGGGCATCCATTAAATTGGACGCAATGGGCATCCATTAAATTGGACGCAAGGGCATCCATTAAATTGGACGCAATGGGCATCCATTAAATTGGACGCAGTGGGCATCCATTAAATTGGACGCAATGGGCATCCATTAAATTGGACGCAGTGGGCATCCATTAAATTGGACGCAATGGGCATCCATTAAATTGGACGCATTTGACATCTATTAAACTGGACGTAACAAAAAGGTGAAGGTAAACATCGTGAGGAAACCGAAGGTAACAGTCCATTAAACTGGATGATGTATCAAAAAACGGTGAAGGAAAACATCGCGAGGAAACCAAAGGTAACACTCCATTAAACTGGATGTATCAAAAAAGGTGAAGGAAAACATCGTAAGGAAACCGAAGGTAACAGTCCATTAAACTGGATGATGTTTCAAAAAACGGTGAAGGAAAACATCGCGAGGAAACCAAAGGCAACACTCCATTAAACTGGATGTATCAAAAAAGGTGAACGAAAACATCGTAAGGAAACCGAAGGTAACAGTCCATTAAACTGGATGTATCAAAAAGGTGAAGGAAAACATCGCGAGGAAACCAAAGGTAACAAACAGTCCATTAAACTGGATGTATCAAAAAGGTGAAGGAAAACATCGCGAGGAAACCAAAGGTAACACTCCATTTAATTGCATTTATCAAAGCGATGAAGGAAAGTATCGTGGGAGTCCGAATGTCGCGGAGCGAACACTTTGGGAACATCTGCATCCACCGAACTGCGGTGTTCCCATGTGATGGCTTGTAACACATCAAGTTATTTTTTTATTTCACTTAACCATGATTTCACGTTCCTCACGGATAGTAGGTTTGTATCCCAGTACTTACCTTAACGGGGAGATGTTGTAGGCTGATAATATTTTCTATGGGTATTTTTATGTAGGTAAGTGACTGTATTAATTACTAAGATAGCTCTGTTACCTGCTAGAATTTATTATTACATAAATAAATATTGAAGGACGAAAACTTTAACAAAACAATTCAAAAAACACTTTATTTAATGAAGCAGCACCATGAAAAAAAAAATACCTTCGGAAAATTAACGAAAACGTTTTGATAAGATCAAAATAAGTAAATAAAAATAAATTACTTCCAAGCGATCATTACCTATTGAAGACCAAATTGTAGAAATATTTTGGTAAATAATCGTTGTGAGTTGCGATTTTGTTAATTTGCGAAAAAAAAAAGAAAAAAATATAAATATTTTACATTTTTTTGAAATAAAAGGGAATAGGAAGAGAATAGCTGCAGATTTGGGAATCACATAGGCGATATGGTTTAGATACAGTGAGAAGGATTGAATCCCATTCCACACGACGCAGACTAGGCTGATGAGAGGGATGTCATTGTTAGAAGCAAGGACACTGGAAAAAGGATGAGATTAAATAAAAAGTCCGTGTCCAACATGTCATTGAGACTGGATGATCAGGCATACAAAGTTATAATTTAATTGGTACTTGATTGCATTGATGTATACTAAAGTAAACATGTTATGATTTTGATTTTACATGACTATTTAATAACCTGTTTGAGTTGAACAAATAAAAATATAATAAGAAAGGGATGTAGTGTATCTATGCAATAGATATGGTAACACTGTCTCATGCACACAAGCGGAGAGAGCTGCTGTCCCTAAATGACATCTGTCAGTGAGAGTAATGGCGGGAAACAGGGAAGGTGAAGCAGGTCTGCTCGGTAGCGCTTGATGTGGTGGTGAGCCAGTGAAGTGATATAATCCACTAAATATGTAGAATCAACAGGATACTACATATGCGAATAAATGATTTGATTTGATTTGAATAAGAAATGAAAATAGTAACATTTAGGAATACGAGATAACTCTATTCGTAGGTGGTGGTACCTATCTCGTATTCCTAAATGTTGCTATTTTCATTTCTTATTCTTTTAACAAATAGCAATGTATTCGATAGCAATGTGGGTATTCGAAATATTCATGTAATTCTAGCTCAAAAACATGTTTTTTTTTTTTTTTTACCAATGCTCAGTAATTAATTGCCGTCTAATACTAGTGATCGCCTCCTAGGCAATCGCATAGTTAACATGCCGGTAACAGGGCGCTGGATCACCCTCTAACGCGTTACGGAGTTGGCACGAACGCATAAATTAAAAAGAAAACCAACTGCTGGCGTCTTGACATGTCTAATGATCTACTGTAAAGACCAAAACAACGAATTTCTTCTATTGTAATGATGAAATAGGTTCTACCCACATTTTTATTTACGTGCAGACTTACAAAGTTGTAAAAATAGATACAGCTTTTGAGAATTTCTGAAACGGATTTCGTCATCCAAAAATACTAATTTTAGATACAGTTGCTATGTAGATATTTGTATTCATTATTATAATGTTGCTCAAAGAAGTAGTTTCCCATACTATCCATTAAAGTTTCTAAAGGTCAAAGGATAAAGGAACTGATCGTGCTGACTAATCGGGGCACGAGTTCCTTTATGTGAAGCGGATACAGATCAGGGAAAGGCATTAACAAAGAAACCTAGTCATTATGTAGTCAGTAGGTATTTTACAGGCTATTAAATTAGAAGGTCATATATTATTATAGATAGACAGCGTAAGTATTAATCTCAATTTTTCAGAAATCAAACAAAATAAATAAGTTATGGCGAGTCGTTTATTTTTTATTGGTATATTTACATAAACATTGACTGATTCAGTTTACCAACCGTAGTTAGCGCCGTGACCGCTGTATGCGATAGCGGGACCAGCGGAGTACGCCACAGACTTGAGGACTGGGGCGGCAGCGTAGGTCTTAGCGACCAGGGGAGCGGAGTACGCAGCCACAGCGGGGGCAGAGTACGCGGCGTAGGCGGGAGCGGCGTACGCGGCGTATTGACCACCGTGAGCGGTTTGGGTAGAGTAGGAAGACACGGAGGAGACGGCGGGGGTGATGGTCTTGGTCACAACAGCGGGGGCAGAGTACGCAGCCACGGCGGGAGCGGCATACGCACTGTGAGCGTACGCAGCGGGTGCGGCGTAGGCGACGGCGGCCTTAGCCACAACTGGGGCAGCGGCGTAGGTAGCCACGGGAGAACCGTGAGCGGTGTGGGTAGAGTAGGAGGAGATGGAGCTCACAGCGGGGGAGATGGTCTTGGTCACGACGGCAGCGGGAGCAGCGGCATAGGTAGCGACGGGCGCAGCGTACGCGGCGACGGCGGGAGCGTAGGACTTAGCGATGACGGGAGCGGAGTACGCAGCCACAGCGGGGGCAGAGTACGCGGCGTAGGCGGGGGCGGCGTACGCGGCGTATTGACCACCGTGAGCGGTCTGGGTGGAGTAGGAAGACACGGAGGAGACGGCGGGGGTGATGGTCTTGGTCACCACGGCGGGGGCGGCGATGGCGTGCGCGCTGTAGCCCAAAGAAGCGGCTTCATACAGACCGCTGGCACGGGCCACACCCACGGCGCAAAGAGCGATGATCAACTGTAATGATAATATTAAATGGTTACTTAAAACTTACTGCACAACTAGTAGATAATAATTTACTTCCTGGTTCTGTGCAAATGTCCTAATAATTATATGAGCAATAAAAAAAGTGCAATTTGCAAGGGCTTTAAATTTTACTTTAAATTGAGCAAATGATTTCCTGAATGATTTAAATGTTGCTGAACCACAATTTCTTAGTCATCACAAATTTTATCGATAAGTAAAATCAAAGGTAATAAATCCTTGTAGTACCTTGGCGTACATGTTTATTCTGTTAATGCTGGCAACTGAATAATTTCGACAGGAGGTGCTCCGGTTTTTATACGAATAGATCGCGTCTACATTGTCCAATTCACTTTCATTGTCAAGGTGATCCGGCGTACTCGTACTTACAGCAGCAAGTAGCCTACGCCTGTGAGTCAGAGATAGCCTTTCGATTTCATTTGTTCCGTGCTTACAGAAGCACAGGGCGGCTACAGCCTTGAGTAGTAATATTCGTCCTCGTCTATGATATATCGCAACTAGTATTGACTGATCTATTTTTCGATACACCTAAAGGTCAGTTTAAAGTACGCACTTGGTGTAATGTATTCGTAGAAAATAGTGTCCTCGTTTTTACAAGTGTTTATTATTAAAAGTATTCTTCGTTTGCTTGCAAATGGATTTTATGTGACTGTATTAACTTGAAAGAAGGATACTTATTATAATTTATTCTTGGAAAACGATTAAAGGTAAGTTCAAAGTAATGCTTATTTAAAACTTTTCAGCACAAAGGATTATGGCTCGTGGCTCACTAATTAACGTAATTTTTTTTTTGGGTGGGAAATCATCAAATAACTTCTCTCGCTCTGGGAGCAGGAGGGCGTGTCATACTTTTACTGACTAAAACCTACCCGTGTTCCCTCAGTAGCCCGTATCCAAGGGGCGGCAGTATCTCTTTCGAACGAACCCGCATCCCTGGCAGGCATCGGCCCTTGCGGGCCCCATCACGTTTTTGCTGACATCTCTTTGAGGCGCGCGTGGAACACAACGCGCCGTCGACCTGGGCTTGGTCCTTACCGGACAGCGAGCTACCCATTACTCGCCGTCCGCAAGCCCACGCCTACAGTGGCCGGAAATCGGCCTGGGTTTCCCGACGCCCAGGGCATCTCCTGCGGCGGATTAACGATGAGTTTGATAATACAATACAATATTTTTCACGTAAGTATATTTAGGTATACCTACCATGCCTAGACTTGCCAAATGCATTGTGGCATCAAATCATGCACCGCTTTTCCGAACATTGTTGATGCTTTGATAAACTATACATAACATAGGTTTTTTTATGCTAGCTGTAGATACTACTTAATGTTTTCTACTGGTAATCTATAAGACTAGGCGCAATAATCCAGCATAACCATAATTAGCCTGTACCTATTCCCACTGCTGGGACACAGACCTCCGTGATTACCAACAATTGCCATCTGCAGAGGCACCTTAAATACGTTGCCATCCCGGAGATGAAGATGATTATGTCTCATCTGCAACTACAACGGTATACGCTCACACCTAAGCTTTCTTTTCATTATCATCATCATTTCAGCCGAAAGACGTCCACTGCTGGACATAGGCCTCCCCCAAGCTCCGCCACTTCAACCGGTTCTGTGCTTCCCGCATCCAGCGGACTCTTGCAGCCCTAAAAGGTCATCGGTCTACCTTGGGGAGGCCTTCCAACTTTACGTCTTCCGGTACGCGGTCGCCACTCCAAAACTTTTCGGCCACATCGGCCATCTGTTCTGCGAGCAATGTGCCATGCCCACTGCCACTTAAGTTTGGCAATTCTTCGGGCGATGTCGGTTACCTTGGTTCTCCAGCGGATCTCTTCATTCCTGAATCGATCACGCAGGGAAACTCCAAGTATAGCCCTCTCCATTGCCCTTTGGGTGACTTCAAGCCTTCTTATGAGGCCCATTGTGAGCCACCACATTTTGGTTCCATATGTCATCACTGGCAACACGCACTGAGAGTCTTGAGACACTGCGGTATTTGGGACGAGAAGATATTGCGAAACTTCCCGAACGCTGCACAGCCGAGTCGGATTCGACAATTGACCTCTTTCTCGAAGTTGGACCTACCTAACTGGATAGTTTGTCCTAGGTAAACGTTCTCGTCCATATCTTCGAGAGTAGCGCCTCCGACCGTTATGAGAGTGGGTTTTACTTGAGCATTGGTTTTCCTTTATGACCCTTAAAAAAAAGATTAAAGTGAAAAATAAAAAACTTAAAAAAAAAACAACCGACTTCCAAAAAAACACTAGAATGTGAAAAATAACTTTAATTTCGGAAGGCGGTGACAAAGAATTAAAATGCCTACACCTCCAAAGTCACCGCCTTCCGAAATTAAAGTTATTTTTCACATTCTAGTGTTTTTTGGAAGTCGGTTGTTTTTTTTTTAAGTTTTTTTATTTTTCACTTTTTAGCTATGGTACCCCACACCAATTCGAAATTTCTTCATCCTTGGGGTCAAAACAATGCATATTTATGCAATAGCAGCAATCGCGGTTAATTTGCTGTCTTTTTTCGAAGAGTTCCGTTGTCCGTTTCCGAAACGCATCATCAGATCTATATGCAATTTAAATGGGACCATTTCGGAATAAACTCCTTACTAAAAAAAGAAAATAATTTGCAAATCGGTCTATATAATGACGGAGTTATGCCCGAACCTCCACCTAACTCCTAACCGTTAAAGAGTTGTACCTTCCTTCATCAGCTCAGCGTCATGAGATGATGATGACGCAATTGTCTCAATAGCTTTAGAAAAGAAATGAAAAACATTGTTAAAACCTCCAAATTTTGAGGGTTGCCCTCGATTTCCCTGGGATTCCATCATCAGATCCTGATTTGGTGCCAATGGGACCACCTCAGGAGTATACTCTTAAAAAAATAAAAAATAAGAATCGGTCCACAAATGAAGGAGAAATCGGGGAACATACATACAAATAACAAAAATACGTTCGGTGGAACATATAACCTCCTCCTTTTTTTGAAGTCGGTTAAAAAGAAAAGCCGAATAATATTTTGCCCGACCCGGATCTAGGACCACATGGTGAACCGCAAGCATTGACCATGTGGTCCTAGATTCCCGACTACTAGACCAACGAGGCAGTCTAGGGCAACGTAAGATAATTATTATGAATAGTCTTTTTTTTAAGGGTCATAAAGGAAAACCAACGCTCATGTAAAACCCACTCTCATAACGGTTATTTTTCACATTCTAGTGTTTTTTTGGAAGTCGGTTGTTTTTTTTTTTAAGTTTTTTATTTTTCACTTTTTAGCTATGGTACCTACCCCACATCAATTCGAAATTTCATCATCCTTGGTGTCAAAACAATGCATATTTATGTGATAGCAGCATTCGCGGTTGATTTGCTGAAATGTTTTGAAGAGTTCCTGTTGTTCCATATGAAATTTATATGGGACCATTTCGGAATAAAACCCTTTCGACCAAAAAAATAATTTTGCAAAGCCGTCTATATACGACGGAGTTATGCCCGAACATACATTTAAAAAAAAACATGTCGAATTGATAACCTCCTTCTTTTTGAAGTCGGTTAAAAATACATATCAAAAGACACGGACTTCCGAAATTAAAGTTATTTTTCACTTTCTAGTGGTTTTTTGGAAGTCGGTTGTTTTTTTTTTTATCTGAAATTTCTCATCGGAACCCCGGAATCTGTATAAGTCCCCAGTTATCGCCCCTTATCTTAAACATAACTGGCGAAATGTACTGAGGTACAGCTCTGCATATACCTTTGGGGAAAGTAGGCGTGAGGAGGATACATTGTTTACGTTTAAAACAAATATTTATATATATATAAGTATATTAAAGTGAATTGAATTTCTGCAACAACCGAAACCCGGATCCTCTACAGGTAAATTGTCTCTGTAAACCGCATGAAACAAAAAACTGAAAAAGTGTCAACAATGGTTCTTTAGTCACACATTCTCTAACTTGAATATTTATTCAAAGAAAACTGATATATTTCGTTCAATAGAAACCGGAACTGTACGCGACAATAAATTCGTGTAAATTAAAATTGGCAAAACACAATTAGGTCGACATACCAAGGACATGTTTGGATTTTATTTCCTTAATCATGTAGTAAACAGAATATGGACTGTGTGTATCAATGTGTAGGAAGATGTATCAAATTCGGACAAGTATCAATGCGTTTTTTTTTTTAATTTATATCTACCTATTTCCTTGGTACTTTCTGAGTTTATCTTGGACTTTACTAACAAGACTGGCTGTTAAAGTTGCGGACTTCTGACGACCCGTAACGAGCCACAAATGACAGCCGGGACCAACGGCATAATGTGCTCTCCGAGCCACGGAGAGATATTTGAAGATGGTCACCCATCTACGGACCAACCGCGGCGTTAGTTAGCCTGATCGATCGACCCATGTAGCTATTTTTACTTAGCCAGATCCCCATTGGGTATATTTTTTTATTTATTTTTTTATTTTATTTTATTTATTTATTTAGGATCTCCAACAAAGGATACACATATACATTATAAATGAAAGTAGTAACAAGGTTCTTTTACGTGTGCTCCTTCAATTACAGGAGACCACAGCATGCACTAATATGACTAAGTGTAAACACGATAAACACGACGAAAACAATGATAAATGATGAAAAAAAAATATGATGAGATTAGAGAGAATATAGAAAAAATTAATAACAATTTAACATGTAAGATTGAGAATTTAAATATCGATTCTGCAAGTATATCGATATAATTATAATAATAAAACATTGAATGATTGTCATTGATTGTATGATTTGAACATGTTTAAATTATGTGATTTCCATTGAAAATCACCGAAAGAAAGAAGGAAATTCTTCATTCTATTGTATTGTCAATAAGTAAAGGTTTTTATTTGAATTTGTCGAGACTCGAGACTTTTTCATAAAGAATTGAAGTACACCTACAAAGAACTCTTTTTCTCATTTTGTGGTATGCATGCACTCGTAAGTCATCATCTGCCTAGCCTTTTCCCAACTATGTTGGGGTCAATACGTTTTACCTGTGTAGGTTAGGTACCTACCTACTTGGAAATGAATTTTCCGGTTAAATAAATAAAAAAATATTAGGTTCAGAAACTTAATAGACACGGTTTCTTTTGTTACTTTTATAAATGTCACAGCATCATGCTAAAATTTGGTTTGGTATCGGGATTTTTGAAATTTTGTTTTTTTATGATTGTGTGTATAATTTAGTAAGTATGTAGGTAATCTATGTGTGCAAGTCACAATAAATACTTTTTCTTTCTTTTAACATGGAAATACCTAAACAGCCCTCCCCCCTCCCGCTTACAGTATATGGGGCCAAAGATATAAATACTTACTACCAGGAATTTGACGTCACCCACAGCTTGAACTTTGGAGGGCACGTTATCTGTGTTTGTTATCATGTTTTTTTCTTTATTTTTAATGTTGTCATCTTTGCACGTGTTTCTGTGACAAATAAAACAATTTTTTTTCTTTTTTTTTTTTTCTTTTTCATGCTGAGCTGAGGTCCAACCCAAACACTTTAAAAAAAAATTACAAGTTCGGCGTATGATGAAAAAATTCGCCAGAAACTTACAACGAGTAACAGTCACTGGTTGCTGAACGTTTTAAAAGTATCATCCGTTTGTTTATGCAAAAATATCTCTGTGTAATAAATGGCAACGCCACACTTCTATTTTGTGAGCGAACTACTTACTCGTAAAAGCTCTGAACCAAACATAGGAGCTACACAAGGTAATATCTTGTGCTTCCATGAAAGATACTCCACAGGGTCCATCATCATTTCAGCCGGAAGACGTCCACTGCTGGACATAGGCCTCCCCCAATTTGGGGGGGCTTGCCATAATTGCCACGCTTGGCAAGCGGGTTGGCGGTCGCAGTATGGTGGTAAAATGCATAGAGAACGCTGCTGCCCGTTCTCTAGTAATTCCCTTAGTCGCCTCCTACGACACCCACGGGAAGAGATGGGATGATGCTATTATTTACGTCCGGCACCACACGGCACACGGTTTTGCTAGCACAGGGTCCAATCCATCCATAATTATCATCTACATCATTTACCGAGCCTTTCCCCAACAATTTTTTATCGGCTTCTACTCAAACGGAAAGCAGCTTACTAGTATTTTTCATGGAGCGTCTGCCTACCTCACCTCCACAACCCAGTTACTGGGTAACACGATACCCCTTGATAGGACTGGTTGTCAGAGTTTCGGGCTTCTGACGACCCGAAACGACTGTCAAAAATTTACGAATGACGGCCGGCTAAACGGCTTAACGTGCTTTCCGAGGCACAGATGGGTCATGGTATGTAAAAATGGTCACCCATCCACGGTTGAACCGTGGTAAGCGTAGCTTAACCTGATCAATCTACACGTGCGGCTGTTATTACTTAGCCACAAGCCCCTCAGCCATCATTATCATCATTCTAAGTAAATTAGCCAGCAAAACCCTGGCTACACAAATACCATCAAGTCAATGTCAAGGATCGTCGCCAACTCGCCACAGATTTGACGAAGCTGGCATTTTATTTGTCGCAGTGAAAGAAGCCACGGCGAGGCAAACCGGGTAACTTTGAGTTCCTACTACCGATACCCTTTCGGTGCTGTTATTAAAATTAATCACGAAGGCCGGACTGTAAAGGCAAACTGGCGGACACGTGACGTAAACACCTACTTGCTGGAATATCGACCGCTTCATGATGTTGTTAAGTATTTGTAGGCCTGCAACCACTTATTCCTGCTTTCCTACATAGGTATGCTAGGTCAGGCTGTTAACATATTAATATTTTTAGTCTGTGGTTGTTGTGTGCACTCTGTGGAAAAAGATGGAGAGCTATTCGGGATAAGAAGGAATATTGAACACAATAAAAAGTTAAATATAAGATAAAACCAGTCTTTCTTCCTGTGTCCAAAATTTCCCATCAACAGGTTATGGGCCCAGATTCCCAGAAATGCCTAAGTGGACTTAGACACAGGAAAACAGTGCTAAAAATAAAAAAAATAAAAACCAGTGGCGGCGTGGCCGTAAAAAACAAGTAAAAACCAGGAAAAAACCGGAATATTAATTAAAAATGGATAAAGAAGAGCTAAAAATTGAAAAATTAACAGACGGGGAAAGTTTTCTTCTATGGAAATTCGAATTCAACATTCACGTGAAGGCGGCGAAACTAAGTGACGTTTTATCACAAACAGACGAGCAAGTAAGAAAAACGGAAGAATTTAGTACGAAAGATGCTAAGGTACAAAAGATCATCATAAACACTATAGATAAAAAGCTGAAAAGTCATATCTTGGCTTGTCAGAATGCCCAGGAAATGTATAAGAAACTTTGTAAAATATTTGAAGGACAAGAAGAAAGAAATAAGTCATCATTGTTACAAGAGTTCTTTAATTACAGACAGGAAAATAAGTCTCTCTCTCAAATGATCACTGACATAGAAAACCTACAGTTTCGCTTAAACCAAATAGGAGAGAAAATAAATGAAGAAATGGTGATGTCAAAAATTCTAACCTGTTTACCAAACAAACTAAATTATTTTGTTACTGCTTGGGAATCGACATCGGAAGATAAAAAGACACTAATAAATTTAACCAACCGCTTGTTAAGTGAAGAAAATAGGTTTGAGAACAATAAAGAAAACAAAATGGAAAATCAGCTGGCGTTTCAAGCCGTAAAAAAGGGGAATTCAAGCATAAAATGTTTCAAATGCAATAAACAAGGACACTTCAAGAAGGACTGCAAAATGTGTTCAATATGTCAAAAGTATAATCATCAAGAAAAAGATTGCAAAAATAAGGGAAAACAATGCTCAATTTGTAAGAAAACAAATCACAAGGAAGAAAATTGTTTCTTTAATAAGAATAAGAAGCCAGAGTCATTTAAAAAACCAGATATGGCATTTTTTACTAAACGAGATGAAGAATTAAAAAACAAGGAATTTATTGTAGATTCAGGCTGCACAGCTCATATGACAAATGATATAAAAATATTGACAAATCTTGAAAACAAAGTATCAACAGTCTTAACTGCCAATGACCAATCTGTTGAAGTGCGTGGCCAAGGAGCAGTGAAGGGTGATAATTGCTGTTTGAATAACACTTTATTTGTTCCCGACATATCACAGAACTTGTTGTCAGTCAATGCAGTCACAAATAACCAAGGAACTGTTGTGTTTACTAAAAATAAAGTTGAAATCTACAAAGAGTCACAGTTAGTACTAACAGGAGAAAAAGAAAATGGTTTATATAAAATAAATATAGATAAAAACAAGACAGAAGAAAAAACCTTATTAATTAAAGAAAATGGAACTGCCCTAGAATGGCATGCAAGGTTAGGACATCCAGGAAAAACAACACTAGAATTATTACCAAAAATGGTGGATGGAATAAAAATACAAGGCGGAAAACAATTCGATAAATGTGAAATCTGTACACAAGCAAAGCAAACGAGGCTACCATTTGACACAATAAGAGCTAGAGCCAAAAGACCATTGCAAATCATACATACTGATGTTTGTGGACCATTTGAAAATAAAACATATGATGATTACAGTTACGTATTAACAGTCATGGATGACTACACCCATTTTACTAAGATCTACCTACTAAAGTACAAAAGTGAAGTTAAGTATATACTAAGAAACTACATTGAAGAAACTGAAAGAGAAAGGAGTGAAAAAGTATCAACCATAAGATGTGATAATGGAGGTGAATACACTAGCAATGATTTTAGACAATGGTGCATGAAAAAAGGAATAAAACTAGATTTAACAGTACCATATACTCCTCAATTAAACGGCAAGGCAGAAAGATTAAACCGAACATTACTAAATAAAACCAGAGCTTTATTATTTGATTCTGAATTTGGAAAAGAAATGTGGGGTGAGGCTATGTACTGTGCTACATACATAATAAATAGACTACCAAGTGAATCGTTGGAAAACAAAACACCTTATGAAATGTGGTACGGTAAAAGACCTAACATAGCCAATATACAGAAATTTGGTTCAAAAGTATACGCAAAACAACTAAATACAAACATAAAGAAACTAGACCCAAGAAGTAAGAAGTTAATAATGGTTGGATATACTAATAATGGATATAGACTATGGAATGAAAAAGAAGGAAAAATAGAAATAGCAAGGGATATTGTCATATTTAATGACAATAATAAGAATAAAGAAAAAGAAGACAGTATAACATTAAGAAGACAGGTAACTACAGAAATAATATTAGACAGTGATGTAGAAAAAGGTATGAATGAACAAGAAGATGATGAAAACTATAATGAAATACAAGAGTCCGAAATGCAAAGTAGTGAAACAGAAGAAAATGTTTCAGCTACAACAGAAGAAATTGAAATTAATGAAAATACAGGAAATAATTTAGAAGATGAAGTAGAAACTACTAGAACAAGAAGACAAAAGAAGAAACCAACTTACCTGCAAGATTATGTATTACTTACCTACAGTGAAGCCATGCAGTCTCCAGAAAAGAAGAATTGGGAGAAGGCCATAAAGTCAGAACAGGATTCTTTGGAAAGTAACAATACATGGGACATAGTTGATTTAGAAAAGGCAAAGGGACATAAAATACTGACAAATAAATGGGTATTTTGTATAAAAGAAAATGGTACATACAAAGCAAGACTTGTAGCAAGAGGTTTTGAACAAAAAGAAATTGACTATCAAGAAATTTATAGTCCAGTAGTAAGTCAATCAGCACTAAAATCATTATTAGCAATTGCTGCTTCAAAGGAATATGAGATGATTGTATTTGATGTGAAAACAGCATTTTTGTATGGTGAGTTGACCGAAGACATATTTATGAATATTCCTGAAGGATATGAAAATCAGCCTAATAAAGTATGTCACTTGAAAAAAGCCTTGTATGGACTAAAACAAGCTCCAATTACATGGAATAAGAAATTCACTGAAACTATGCTAAAACTTGGATTCAGGCCTACTAAACAAGACCAGTGTGTTTTCTTAACAGAAGACAAAACAATAATAATTGCAATTTATGTGGATGATGGATTAGCGATAACTAAAGATAAAGACAAATTGTTAAAAATACTTAAACATCTGGAGAAGGAATTTAAAATAAAAGTTTATGAAAAACCCACAAATTATATCGGATTTGAAGTTACTAGAAGTCAAGAAGGAATTTTATTGCATCAGAAGACTTATACTGAAAGATTACTCAGGAAATTTAATATGTTTGATTCTAAACCAGCAAGTACACCATGTAATACTGATAATAAAATTGAACCTGTAATGAAAACATCTAACTTTCCATATAGAGAATTAGTTGGAGGATTATTATACCTATCAACAAGATCAAGACCAGACATAAGTCAAGCTGTAAATGAAGCCAGTAAAAGGTTAGAAAATCCATCTAAACAAGACATATTAGCTGTAAAGAAGATATTGAAGTACTTGAATGGGACCAGATCTAAAGGAATAATGTATAATACAGGAGAAGATATTACAAAGTTACATGCATACTGTGATTCAGATTATGCAGGCTGTACTGAAACAAGACGGAGTACAACTGGATTTATAATAATGTTAGCAGGAGGACCCATATCATGGTGCTCAAAGAGACAGCCCATAGTAAGCTTGTCATCAACTGAAGCTGAATACATTGCAGCTGCAGATTGTGTGAAAGAATGTTTGTACTTAAAATTATTGATAAGTGAGTTAATTGGGAAACCTATTAAAACATATTTGAATATTGATAATCAAAGTGCAATGAAGTTAATACAAACAGGTTCATTTAGTAAAAGGTCAAAACATATTGATGTAAGGTACTATTTCATTCATGAAAATTATAAGAAAGGTAATATTGATATCAAATATTGTCCTACAAATTTACAAATTGCTGATATGTTTACAAAACCTTTGTGCAAAGAGAAGTTTCAATTTCATTGTGAGAAAATTGTAAAAGAAAAATTAAAGTAATTGATTTAAAGTAAATTGTTTGTAAAAGCTGCTATAATTCAAGTGTTATAAATTGATGTGTGTATTTTTTCTTTATTTGGAAAATCAAATAAAAAATAGGAGAAGGTGTTAACATATTAATATTTTTAGTCTGTGGTTGTTGTGTGCACTCTGTGGAAAAAGATGGAGAGCTATTCGGGATAAGAAGGAATATTGAACACAATAAAAAGTTAAATATAAGATAAAACCAGTCTTTCTTCCTGTGTCCAAAATTTCCCATCAACACAGGCTGTATCAACGATAGGTAGGTACCTAACTGTAGGTACTAATAATTTTAAATAGGTAAAAGGTCTAAATTGGCGTAATCCCAACAGAATTGAAATATATCTCAAATAATCTATAGGTACTAATATCATAAAGAGGAAAGATTTGATTGTTTGTTTGCATTGAATAGGCTCCAAAACTACTGAACCGATTTGAAAAAATATTTCTCTGTTGGGTAGCTACACTATCCCCGGGTGACATAGGCTATATTTTATCCCCGTATTCCTACGGGAAAGGGAACTACGTAATTAAAGCCGCGGAGCGCTGCTAGTAGCTTATAATTAGCACTCTATTTCATACTATGCCAAAAAGTACCAAAGTCGCCGGGAACAGAGATAGAACCAATTGAAAAAAAATGCATTTTTTCTGTAGAATAAATACCGAAGATTGGACTAAGGTAATACCCCCAATTATCGACACTTTAACGAACGCATTCGAGCATTTTTTTTTATATCTCATTTCTTTATGATATTACATGAAACTTTAATGCACTGGTTAAAATTTTAGGGTTCATTCTTTATAATTTTAATGTAAAACATGTGTGAAACCAATAAGTACAAAAATAAATCAAAGTAGATTTAGGCTCTTTTTAGCCTAATTATCGACTGCAAAATTCCACATATCGACATACAGTAATCGACATGTTCCAATAATCGTGATCTAGTAATCGACATGTTCTATTTATCGTCATCCAAATATCGACCTAATCCCAATGCTATCACAGCGGACAGAGCTTCGGCGGGATCTCATGGTGACATGGAGAGAGCGATTGTCGCAACCCAGTGCTGGGCACGCCACGATTGCGGCGGTAAGTCCCCTCTTTGAGGAGTGGTTTGAGAGGCGGCATGGCATCCTCACCTTCCGCCTGACGCAGGTCCTCACCGGACACGGTTGTTTCGGGAGGTTCCTGTTTCGGATAGGGCGGGAGGAAACACCCGGGTGTTTCCACTGCGAAGATCGCCCTGAGGACACGGTGGAGCACACGGTGGCGGTCTGCCCTGCTTGGGTGGAGCATCGCCGTGTCCTCGTGGAGGCGATCGGCGGCGGCGATCTCTCGCGTCCGGCCCTGGTCCAGGCCATGGTACGGAGCGAGAGGGCATGGGGAGCCGTCACCTCCTTCAGCGAAGCAGTGATGCTCGCGAAGAGGGAGGCGGCGCACGTGAGGGAGAGGCAGCACATGCGCCCTCGCGACCCTAGCCGCCGCAGGATACGGAGACGCCCTGGGCGTCGGGAATCCCAGGCCGATTTCCGGCCACCGTAGGCATGGGCTTGCAGACGGCGAGTAATGGGTAGCTCGCTGTCCGGTAAGGACCAAGCCCAAGTCGACGGCGCGTTGTGTTCCATGCTATTTTAGAGAAGTGGGTACTCGAAATGGCAGAAAAACATATTTTTCTGCCATTTCGAGTACCCACTTCTCTAAAATAGCAACTGTGATTAAAAATTACCATATTATATAAGTAATATAAAACTGTTGTGATAAACCGTAACCGAATAATAGCATTTCCAAAACTTATTAAGTTTTTATGAAAGTATATAAATAATTCAGGAGATGATACTAATGGTAAGTAGGTACTGATGCAACGGGTTCTTGTAAAAAAATAAGATTGTTTAAAAAAGAGAAATATGGGTTTTTTTTTTTGTTGATTTGATTCGATTTGTAAAAAAAAGTATAAGTATTGTAACACCATAGCATTAAAAAGTTATTAATTACCTTGCCTACACATTACATGTGACCCTGTTTGTATATTTTATGCTAATTAAAACGATTAAAAGAATAAGACTTTTTATTTTGGAATAGCATTGGGTTTTTTTTTGGGTTGGAAATCATCAAATAACTTCTCCCGCTCTGGGTGGAGCAGGAGGGCGTGTCAGAGTTTTACTGACTAAAATCCACCCGTGTTCCTTCAGTAGCCCGTATGCCAGGGGCTGTGGTGTTTCTTTCGAACAAACCCGCACCCCTGGCAGGCATCGACCCTTGCGGGTCCCATCACTTTTTGTGCTGATATCTCTTTGAGGCGCGCGTGGAACACAACGCGCCGTCGACTTGGGCTTGGTCCTTACCGGACAGCGAGCTACCCATTACTCGCCGTCTGCAAGCCCATGCCTACGGTGGCCGGAAATCGGCCTGGGATTCCCGACGCCCAGGGCGTCTCCGTATCCTGCGGCGGCTAGGGTCGCGAGGGCGCATGTGCTGCCTCTCCCTCACGTGCGCCGCCTCCCTCTTCGCGAGCATCACTGCTTCGCTGAAGGAGGTGACGGCTCCCCATGCCCTCTCGCTCCGTACCATGGCCTGGACCAGGGCCGGACGCGAGAGATCGCCGCCGCCGATCGCCTCCACGAGGACACGGCGATGCTCCACCCAAGCAGGGCAGACCGCCACCGTGTGCTCCACCGTGTCCTCAGGGCGATCTTCGCAGTGGAAACACCCGGGTGTTTCCTCCCGCCCTATCCGAAACAGGAACCTCCCGAAACAACCGTGTCCGGTGAGGACCTGCGTCAGGCGGAAGGTGAGGATGCCATGCCGCCTCTCAAACCACTCCTCAAAGAGGGGACTTACCGCCGCAATCGTGGCGTGCCCAGCACTGGGTTGCGACAAAAAAAAACCCAATGCTATTCCAAAATAAAAAGTCTTATTCTTTTAATCGTTTTAATTAGCATAAAATATACAAACAGGGTCACATGTAATGTGTAGGCAAGGTAATTAATAACTTTTTAATGCTATGGTGTTACAATACTTATACTTTTTTTTACAAATCGAATCAAATCAACAAAAAAAAAAAACCCATATTTCTCTTTTTTAAACAATCTTATTTTTTTACAAGAACCCGTTGCATCAGTACCTACTTACCATTAGTATCATCTCCTGAATTATTTATATACTTTCATAAAAACTTAATAAGTTTTGGAAATGCTATTATTCGGTTACGGTTTATCACAACAGTTTTATATTACTTATATAATATGGTAATTTTTAATCACAGTTGCTATTTTAGAGAAGTGGGTACTCGAAATGGCAGAAAAATATGTTTTTCTGCCATTTCGAGTACCCACTTCTCTAAAATAGCCTCCTCCTTCGTTGACAAATGAGTTTTGGGGCCCATAGAACATTCTTCTGGAGTCCTACCAGTTATCTTATCATGCAAAGTTACCCGGGGCACGCCAAACTTTTTTGCAGCAGTTGAAATTTTTTCACCTCGTTTGACTGCTTCTATCGCCTGTGTCATTTGAAGAGGTGTATAATTTTTTCTAGGCGCTATTCCTGCAAAACAAATATAATGTCGATAACTGGAACATATGGAATATCCAATCATCGACACGCCTGTCGATCATTAGAAGCAGTTTGACGATTTAAATGAAAGAACTATATTTTTAGAGTGCTGACAAAACTTAGCTAAATAATAAAATAAGATGCACAACATAACAACAAAAAACGTTTCGACATTTGTCGAAGATAAGAACAAGCGAAGAAAAAATTCCAATTATCGACAGGCGTGTTTTGACATTTTAATATAACTTCACCCTTGTAAAAGTTTATTAGAAAGTAGACTATTTGTGTCCTAATTTTAAAAAATAAGTAACATTTTCGATAAAGCAAAACAATTATAAGTTATTGGCAGTAAATCGTACTCACCTCCTTAGTGATTTCACTAATAAAACTGGATTTTCGTTTGAGATCTGTCGCGGTCGAAACGTTCGATTACGCCATTTGTTTCAAAATGGCCAAATGTATGAAACGTCCTCCGCAATGACAGCTAGACAATAATCGTATTTTGTTTATGCATAAAATGCGTTCAGAAATAAGATATTACTCTTATTTTTTTTTGGAAACTTTTTTAATGTCGAACAATGGTGCTTTGTCGAAGATTGGGTGTTTTACCTTACATCTATAACGTTTAAAAACAAAACTGTAGGTACTTGCCCGACAGGAAGAAGGACCGTTGGTACCTGTGCATATATGGTTTCTATACCTGTTTTTTTGGATGGAAAATCAACAAATTACTTCTCCCGCTCTGAGCGGAGCGGGAAGGCGTGTCAGACTTACCTACTGACTAAAACCCACCCGTGTTCCTTCAGTTGCCTGTGCCAGGGGCCATGGTAAATCTTTCGAACAAATCCGCGACTCACGCGGTCATGGACTGAAATAGAGTCTATTTGGGGACTTTTTTTTTCTTTTTTTTTACATGTTTTCATTCATAACCGTCCAAATAACATTTCTTTTAACTTAATTACCTTTAAATCCCTTTTAATAATTATGTAACATTATAGTGTTTTATTAACTACAAAACGATACATAATTATTAAGTTTCGTGTTTAAATTTTTAATTTTCAAACAATATTTTCAAGTAGGTAAGCCCGGTGGATATAGCTACGGTTATTTATATAATTACGATCCTGGCATTGGGTCCCAACAACTAGCACTAGTTGCAGTTCTGTTGGTCTTACGTCCAGGTTTCATACAAATTTGCCCAACATTCTTTGTTTGTTTGAAATTTTGTATGTAGGGGTAGGTAATCTCTGGAGTCGTCGGATTCGAAAATTCGTTCTGGATTTGATAGCCTAATTTTCGAGGAAAGCTATTTAACATCACGCCACGACTGAGAAAAAGGAAAAAGTCGGAAGTCTGTGTGTACATAAATAATAAAATAAATAAATAAGAACGCTAAGTGGAAAGAAAATAGGTAATAGGGTTGGGCGTTGGGCGCGTTGATGCGACGTGGCGTGGCGGCGCGGCGGCGGCGGCGGCGGCCGGCGGGTCGACGACGTCCAAAATTTTACGCATACCTACGAAATCGCGGGCGAGGTGTTAGTTTTACAATTACATGAAAATCAAGTGATAAGTTTCAAATGGATCATCATCTGCCTAGCCTTTTTTTAGCCCGATTTGTAGGGGTCGGCTTCCAGTCTAACCGGATTCACCTAAATACCAGTAGGGTATTTTACATGGAGCGATAGCCTCAAGCACAAGCACTCAGAAGCACAGAACCGGTCAAAGTGGCAGAGCTTGGGGGAAGCCTATGTCCAGCAGTGGACGTCTTTCGGCTGAAATGATGATGATGATGATGATAGCCTCAAGCCTAAATGGGTAACCTAGGGTAATTGGTTGTAAATGTTAACATAGGTAGTAAGAAGCCTGGAAGTCACACCACCAGTCTTATCATACCAGGGTGATAGACGGTCACGGATTTGTGCACACGATTTATGTACAGAGGCCAGCACATCAAGCTACCCCAATCTGTCAAATTTCTTTGATAGTTTTTCAACTTTATTACAAAGGAATAAGGTTTATGTTCAATTGGGAAAATTTGACAGTTTGGGATAGCTTGACCTGCTGGCGACTGTACCTAAAATACTGGTTATCAGTTCCCCAATTTAGTTGGGTAAGGACTAGGCAGATGATCATGACTTGGCAAGGCGCGGTGATCATAGGGGAATAAGGCTGTGACTGAATGGCTTTTAAGAACTGGATAAAAGAATGTCGCTCATCCGGTGGTTTGATGGGTTGTTAAGATTGTTGCTAACCTAAATGAGACAGGAGCCTGGAGACTGAGAAAAGCAAAGGAGGGTCTACAGTTGATGAAGTCGGGTTGTGGATGATTGTGGGTGGGAGAAGTAAGTACCTTGGATGGCTTTATGCGAGAACGTATGAGCGTATACTGTAGGCACAATCTTATGCCCACCTAGTTGTAGGAAACCTGTAACACCTACCTATATCTAGGTCACCAATTAACACTGTTTATCACCTAAGGTAACCAAGGACCCCGAAAATCTGGTTCATACGAAAATAACCGTAGGTGGGTAGAATCTAGGTAGGTTGCCTAGGCACCTACATTCACTAAATCTGTGCAAAAAAAGAGCTACATTTAGACGCCCTCCAGTCAAGTCCTCTAAGGTCATTGACCATAAGTAGTTTAAAAAAACATGTCGTATGTAATGTCACGACATACACGGCTATATTTTGCAACCGGTCTACATAAAATATCAACAAGTGCACTTGCTTTAGGTCATGACATGATGACAGATTTATTAATGCCTTTCGTCTGATTTAGAACGAGCTTGAAAAATGGCAACAATTTTAGTTTAGGTGAGCACTTAAGTAGGTACCTAAGTAATCTATTTTGCCATCATCGTGACTGCTTCCGTTAGCTCGGGGGTGTACCTATACCTGTTAACATGCATTTAATAGGTACCTACTTGATTCTGAAACCCCTACGATTTTTTTTGAGTTGGGGTGACCGTCAGTTTCGACGGTTTACGGTCCTTACGGTTTTTCTTCAACTCCGATTGTAATGTCGTTTAGCCTATCTTTCGAATACTCAAACTTTATTTTGATCTTACTGTCGGCTTCAGCACCCTCGAAAACCATGAAAACGACACCCATAATTAAAACTTTATTATTTACAGCCGCCATTTAAATTTTCTATTTGACCTCACTTTTGGCTTCAGCACCCTTGAATACCATAGAAACGACAACCATGATGAAACATTTGATAATGATCGCAGCCGGCCAACTTGGATTTTCATTTGGACTTCACTATTGGCTTCAGCACCCTTGAAAACCTTGAAAAGGACACCCATGATGAAACATTTGATAATGTTCGCGGCCGCCTTCTTAGATTTTCATTTTAACCTCACCATCAGCTTCAACACCCACTAAAACCAAGAAAACGACACCCATGTTGAAACGTTTGACAATTTTCGCAGCCGCCATCTTGGATTTTAATTTTGACCTCACTTTAGACTTCAACACCCTCGAATACCTTAAAAACGACACCCATGATGAAAAGTTTGACAATGTTAGCAGCCGCCATATTGGATTTTCATTTTGACCTCGCTGTTGGCTTCAGTACCTACCCTTGAAAACTATTTCACTCTCGCTGTCTCTTTGTATTACTATATAAAAGTCGCATACTCACTTCCTACCGTAGGAAATTTTCGTCAGTTATCGAAAAAAAATCAGCTGTTGTAACATAAAAGTTTCAGCTAATTTTTGAAACGAAGATCTTCAACGCAGTTTAGGGTGGGAGTAAAACTGAAAGCGCGTTTTACCTCCTGGTAAAACGCTTTTTCGTTACGATTTTTTCAGTTTTACTCCCACCCCAAACTGCTTTGAAGAACTTCGTTTCGGGAATAGGGAATCGGGAATCGGGTCCAAGCTACGGGTGTTCAGGGCTGCTCAGAGAGGAACCTCCTCGCTATACGCGCCGTGTCCAGTATTACTGCTTTCTTGATTAAGCCCTTGATCCAGCTGCCTAATGAGAGCCTCCTAAGGTGTTGGTCGAGGCTCTTGGTTGTAATGCGATTGGCCGTCACGACACTCGGCACAATGACTGCTGTATCCACTTCTCACATGTCGACAACCTCGCGTGCCAGGTACATGGTAATATTATTATGACATCGAAAATCTAGAATATGAGAAGTCTACAATTAGCTAACCTTCATACTTACATCTGTTCATGGAATTGAACAATACTTCACTCCGTTGCCGATTTACATCCAAGGTTCATAAATTTGGTACCGAAAACTTAATACTGTGTATCTATTATCTCTATTGAGGCAGATAGAAAAGACTAATGACTAGCACTTACACAATGGCCTCGCAGCTTAAAAGTTATTCGGTGTTCTTATTCTTTTTTCAGCTTACATTGTTATTATCTAGACTCGAGTAAAGAGGTCTTAGTAATATAGTATGACATAACATCACGTCACTACGCCAGTATTCCTCAACGGAGTAGGCAGAAATTGTAGGGACGAAACGATTTTTTTATCAATAAAAATCTTTGTCTACTACAAAGCACCACTCTATCGTGCTTCCTGGCCAGGTCTTTCTGCATTATATGCCATCTTCCAGATTATACAAAAATAGCTCTGGCATATCTTCAAAGGTATGACGCCTATATGTCTTAGATTTCCCAAGTAAATAGTTGATAAATGAATAATGACTGAATGTTACGACCAGCCAAGGTCATGTGGAATCGATTGATAAAGTTTCTGATAGTTTAAGCCTAGCTTTTCGACCTTTGTGGGACAAATCTATATCCCGAAATTGGGAAATCTTTTGCCTAATAACTACCTACTTATGACAAAAAAATAAAACACGAATCACGACACATAGTAACTTTATTTGTCTTTTAATTGACAGACAGTTCACACCGAGATACATAAAGAGTGACTTACGATCTAACACAGATTACATAGATATTGTTCATATAAATGGCATAAAAAAACTAAAACTTCTAACAAAAATAATTCAGCAATATTTTACTGTCGTACAATATAAAAACAAATTGATAAAAGTTTATAGGAAAACCATAACCAAGTAACAATATCTTAAAAATTTAAAAACTACTGAATCCACGTTGTCTTTCGAGATCTTGTCTTTTAAAAATCTAGTAACATAAGGGTTTTGTAAATTAATAATTATCATTAGCTTTTTTTTTTTTTGTTTTGCTTTCGGAACCACTATTTTCTTTGCAGTACAAAACTTACTTCTCCTCAAATAGGGTCGTATTGTCTTCTTACAAATAAGAAAACATGACCCTGTTAATTCCTATCAACAAATAGGTGCCACGCCAAAAACATGTGCACCTAGCTTATATTAAATTTTTATGCAAATTAAAAGGCTAAAAATTATGTTAACTTTACATTTAGCACCTTATAAATAGGCGATAGTTAAGCATCAATTCAAAATTGTCAAATCGATTTTAAATCTCATTGATAAGCTTTAAAATGTTACTGTAGCGTTAGCAAAAAACAAAATATCGTCAGGAGTACATTGACATATTTTTTTAAACTAAGTCATAATTATTATATTGTGCGTGTAGTCCCTAATAGTATGTTTATTTATGAGAAAAAATATGCATCTAAGGGTTTTTTTTTTTAATTGTCTCGAAAACTTTTATTTCTGTGTACGTTTACAGAACTAGAATTGAAACTAAATTCTTAATCTATAGCAACAGCAATATACTCCAGCGATTGCAGTTTAATGGCACATATTTAAGTTAGGCAATAAAACAGACATTTTGAATACCTATCGTAACAATTTTTACATTTACACTTGCATTTTTATGTAACCATAACCCTTGTATGACCATCCTACCTCTAGATGATTACATATCACACGATTCCGAAGCACCAACCCATTTAATTCTTATCACAAATATATGTATATTGGCGCAGAAGGCCTAACCTTAAATGCTGGTCCACTACTACGCTTTAATTGTATTTTAATCGAAACAATTCTATTACAAAAAAGTCATTCTGTCTTTGGCATAACTAGAACAGAAAACACTTTCTTCTTTCAGGGAAGCAACTGCGAATAAAACAATTAATTAAAACGAGCACGTGTGCAGAATAATCCTAATTTATAATAACTAATAATATAACTTATTTGAACTTATCATTGTATCATTATTCAAGAAAATTCGAATGCTTAAATATACATCCCTAAATCCCTATTTACTAAGTTGCATTTGTATTGCGTTCAGTACTAATCGAATAAGTTATAGCTCGGAAAAATACCGACTACAAAAATGTTGCTTGAATAATGTCGATCCAAAATCCACATGATACATTATATTTGTTCTATTGTTGTTCGAATTCCTAAAAATATATATTTAAGAGTAATCTGCACCTCATTTCGGATAGGTACTAAACGCAATGCAATCTATCTTCATTAATTCACCCTAACGGTACCTTACACATCCATATTGTAAAGAGAAATACAAATATCTAAAGTGTCACTAATCCACCCTATGGGTACCTACACATTTATATTGTATAGGCAACTACAAATATCTAAAGTGTCACAAACGACAAGAGGTGGGAATCCAAAAATACTACTGTGACAGATGAAGCACTGGACAGTCAATCTAACGAATCCCACACCTTTTGCCTTCTCTAAAAACAGCACATAGCAATCGGACCGCCACAGTGCACCATCTACCTAAACGTCAATCTACGAAACTACCTTTATTTTGTGGATAATCCTGACTTATTCGCATTAATCCTCCAAAACCCCCTAACACACAGCAAAAACATCAAAAAAGCCGATCGATTGTTCGATCAGCGCCGTGTGAATACGAATGAGTCCGAGCGATCCCTAATCCTACAATAAATCGATGAATTACATCTATCATCTTACTTTTTTAACTAACAACTGTGTATGAACGGTCAAAGACAACATTTCAAAAAGTGACCGTAGCCCTACGATATGGAATATAACAGTAATAAGCATAGACACCAAAATATTCGATATTTTTCACTACGTTTAAATATGTTTGTTCGATCTTAAGAATGGCATTGCCAACGGCCAAAATAGTAGTATTTCGACGATTTATAACTGTCAATAAACCTTAAAAAACACGCCTGTTTAGTCCATTATAATTAAAAGGGGTCGTAAAAAATTTAAAGCGGATTTGGCCAAAAAGCCCAATTTCAATAATTTCGACAAAATAGACTTTCAGTCCATGTTAACTTTCAGCCTTGAGATACTTTTTTAATAAAGGCATCATCACAATCTAAAATCTCATTACCTGTTCTTTTATTATATTAGAAGATACAAATTTAATAATCTGGTGCTCACTTGGCACAATCATCATTGCTTTTTATGTTTTCTTCTATACAAATATCGCCCTAGGGCTGACCACGTAAGGTTCAACATGCCAAATTTTAGTGTCCATTGTATACTCAAGTTAGAAACTGTTTTTTCATGTAAAGAGTCCTACAGACAAAAAGTCCGTGTTGTTATGTCGAAACTTATTTATCTTGTGAATGTAATAAAAATAAAATTCGATGATAATTATCATAAACTCGTCTGTAGATTAAACTATCTTACGAATATGTACTCTGTCCTAAGAAAACGTGTGTACGTGAAAATACTTGATGAGGTACGATATGAATGGAGACTAAAATGTGGTCCACAAGAGTAGAAATATACATGAATAATGAATATATGTGCAAACTAATATCACTAAGACTATAATACATAACGTCAGGAGTTAAACGATTCAAATATGTACAGGTAAAGAAAATATTTTTTTTTATGGAGTATGACATAACTTGAGATACAACGATAGAATATTCAATTAATAGGAATAATGTTGATTTTACTTTAACTTCATTTAACATTAGGGAGGGAATATCGGAAGGTAGCTTAAAGATTGGACGGTTCATACTAAGAGAAAATAAAGTTAAAACCAAAAATAAATGGTTCGATTTGTGATTGCAGGATTCATAATAACTTTTTTAAAGTTAACGCCCTGTAACAATCACAGAAAAAAGTTATGGTAGATAATTAATATTACTAATAATGGGGATTCACAAGCTGGCAACACAGGTATTTCGCAAAGCGAAATCGCACTAGTGCTTCGCAGTTCATGAAAATCGATGAGACATACGAAGCTAAATTATCACATAGAAAACATACGGGACGACATATATCGAGTTTGTGTGGGCAAATAAGCTATCTCAGTTACAGATTTAGCAAAGTGGAACAATTGATGAACACAGTAACATACTTTAGCGGTCTAAAAAAAGCGACATAGTATCAAGTTCTAATTTGTGATTACAATGACGTCATATGCCCCATAAGCTGTCTTCTTACTTGAATAGGCTGTATTTTTACGTTCCTACTTCGTGCAAAAGCTACTTCGTCAAACTGGATATTTAGGCTGTTCAAATTGGTCGAATTGTATACAATGGCGGTTGAAAATAAATTGTTACGTAATTTTTTTTTAATATTTTTTTTGTAAATTTTTTTTTTGGTAATACTTAAAAAATATAAACTAAAATGTACTTTTTGAGCAAACATTTAAAACTTATTCTAGGTGTTTTGTGTTACAATATTGGATCGTGGACTTGTGGCCCAAATGCATGCATAACTATACAGTGTTGTGAAATGTTTTAAAAATTTTGTGAAAACTCGTTTCTTTTTTTCACAGAGGACCTCTTAATGCATTGTTATCATATTAACAATTATCAAAACATCAATTCTTGTTTAACATAAACAGCAATTCTACAAACTACGAACAGTACTGATTAAAAATATGCGTAGAATGTTGACATACCGGTTAGATTACTATAGAATCACACAAAGACATTTAAGCGTGGCCAGGTTACTACGGGTAGCTCGGTTATAACCGGTGGGATAACCGGCAAGGCAGGGTACATTACTGGTCGGTAGCGATAAATACTCGTTGGGTTTAAGCAAACAAATACACCCGGAGGATCGTAAATGAATGTAGCATGAGCCAGTTTCATAAGTATATCTACAGTATCCGATTTGGGCCAAAATGAAAGTTCAATGGTGAACATGAAATTAGTGCAGGCACGGAAGCGGTAGACTACTGGGCCGTAGGTGGCTAAAACGGGGACAAAAACAGGATATTCTTTGCCTTTGGACATTGTGAAAGCGCCATCGAACACAAGCAAGACGCGACACGGTCTTTTGAAGAAGAACGTGTCGTCGTCTTGGTTCCACGTTCCCTAGGGAACAGATACTTGGTACGTTAACTTGGTGTTGATGTTCACTTTTGCAGCAAGCAGGCCTGGATTCTTTAAGGAATATCTGGAAAACGAAAAAAAAAAATGCTGTAGTAAGCAGGCAAACATTAAAATAATTCATTTATTTTCAACGTTAATTACATTTCATTAAATTAGATATATTCGCGGATTATAAATAAACTAATCGGTACATGGGTACATCGGTACATACATATTAATAAAAGGATTCCAATAGGTACCCACCCATCCCAATATCCTTTTTAAACGCGTCGTCAAATGGACTAAGAAAAAAGTAAAATAGACCTTATTACTACTGTGCTTAAAGTATGTTGTTAAATGATAACGCCGCTGTATTTGTTCGGCCTTTGACATCAGGCGCCTTCGCTGCGGTCGGTATTTTAGAGAATGTAAACAAACAGAATAAAAGCAACCTTATAACTTCTATGCATAAAGTATATTTTTAAATGCTGCTACATATTAGACGTTCGTCCTTTGGTAAGAGCCGCTTTGCGTGTTTTATTGTTTCATCTTTCCATTCGTTACAAAAATTGTGATCGTTGTCGTTGTCTTCCTAATTTATAATGTCGACAAAAAACGAGTTACATGAAAAAGAGTTTAGACGCGAAAAAAATCTGTGTTACCGCTTAAAGTGAAAATAGAAATGCTTGATCGTTTACGCCTTGGAGAGTCGTTTGCATCCATATCACGCTCATACAATTAATCAATATGGTCAAGAGCTTCAATGAAATTGTTTTTTTTTTTTAATAATAGGTCTTTACCTATGAAATTGCCGTTTTGTATGAAAAAATTTAAACGAATTTTTTTCATGAATTTTTTATTTGTATTAATCGAAGTAATCACCCATGCAATCAATGCATCTTTGCCATCGCAGTGGCAGTTTATTGATGCCCTTCTTAAAGAAATCAGCTGGACGGGAGGCAACAAATTCTTCAAAGGCATTTTGTACTGCCTCTCGGGTATTAAATTTTTTTCCCGCCAAGAAGTTATCCAAATTCTGGAAAAAGTAGTAGTCTGTAGGCGCAAGGTCTGGTGAGTAGGGCGGATGACGGAGAGCTTCCAACCCCAGTTCTTGCAACTTGGAGACCGTCTGCTGTGCAGTATGAGGTCGCGCGTTGTCGTGCAGGAGCAGCGGAGACGAGCGATTGACCAATGCTGGTTGGAGATGCGCCAGCTTCTCCATCATTGTGTTCAGTTCTTCACAGTACATATCTGCAGTAATGCTCACCCCGTTTGGTAAGAAGCTGTGATGAATCACACCGGCGCTAGACCACCAAACAGTGACCATCACTTTTCTAGGGGTAAGTTTTCGTTTAGGGCATTGTTTAGGTGCTGAACCAGGATCCAACCAACTTGCTGAGCGCTTACGGTTATCAAACAGAATCCATTTTTCATCGCAGGTAACAATGCGGTTCAAAATTCCTTCATTTGTGTGTCTGTTGAGCAGTGCAAGGCACGTCTCGACGCGTACTTCGCGCTGGCGATCATTGAGTTCGTGGGGCACCCATTTGTCAAGCTTTTTTACCTTGCCAATTTGACGCAAATGGACCAATATTGTTTTGACGCTAACGTCGAAAGCTGCTGCTAATTCAGCCGTAGATTGTGTATCATCAGCTTCCACAATCGCCTTTAATTCGTCATTGTCGACCAAAGTCTTCGGACGACCGCGAGGTTCATTTTTCAGGTCGAAATTTCCAGAACGGAAGCGAGCAAACCAATAACAGGTGGTGCGTTGGTTTGTAGTGTTAGCTCCGTAAACGTCGTTGATGTTGCGTGCCGCTTGTGCCGCGTTGCTGCCACGACGGTACTCATATTCCATAATTACTCGAATTTTTAACGTATCCATGATGACGAAAAAGATTGAAATGCGATGAAAATGTAACACTAATCAATAAAGAAATGACTACTTTTAGAAAAAAAAATCCATGTTTTTAAAATAAAATTAATTTGAAATTAGAATTCTTAGCCAAACAAAAATTATTTTGATTTGAAATGGCCAGTACTGCAGAACGGCAATTTCATAGGTAAAGACCTAATATTTGTTTTTTATTTTGCCACCTAGGAACGTATCCCCTATAATCCTATATAAATTACCATTCCTTATTCACGGTTTCTGTATTCGCGGCATATTTATGAAACATATACCCCGCGAATAAAGAGCTTTTACTGTATTCTTCTTTACGTAGTACAAAACAAAGTCGCTTTTCGTGTCTGTACGCTTAGATCTTTTAAACTACGCAACGGTTTTTAATGCGGTTTTCTTCAATAGACCGTAATTCAAGATGAAGTTTTATATGTATAATACATCAACTTCCACGCGAGCGAAGCCGTTGGCAAAAGTTAGTGTCACATAAAAATAACATTGCAGACGATACGGGAGTGCAGACTGTACTGGTAGGCGTCAACAGTGAGGTAGGAAGAGAGAAGAGGGTGGATGAATTCAATCTTATGACTTTGATAGCCCCAAGTGCAGAGTCATAATAATCGGGTTACACAAATAATTGCACTTTAAGCAACGACGGCTAAGAATTTGGATATTTTAAAACATTTATACATTTCAAACAGATTTATTATTTACTAGAAATAAGAAAAAAAAACGGACCTCCCATGCAAAATGAATAGTCAGCTGATTGGTTTTGTATGAGAGGTCCGATTTTTTATTATTTTAATTTCAACCCATGTTCCTTGGAGAAAGTTGTTCAATTTCACGAATACTATCACCCTGAAACTTTTTAACGGTGACTAAACATTCACCTTGTATAAACCTTTCTCTTGAATCACTCTGTATAATATTGAAAACCGCACTAAAATCCGTTGCGTAGTTTAAAAGATCTATGCGTACAAACACGAAATCGACTAAAATAAACACTGTAATCGGAGTAATCGGATTAATCCGATTAACATGATTTGCACTCGAGATCCATTAATGGTGATAATCGCACTAAAGGAAAGATAAATGACGTTGTATTTTAGTATATAGATACCTAATGCTATCATCAGCTTTACTAGGCTTATTTGTATAGTCACGCTTTGCCACTAAACAAAAACTTCGAGTAGGTAAACTAAAACTATCTCGGTTTTTAAGCAATTATAGACTTTAAAGTTAGCTTGTGTTGGCAAAACAAAATAAACATTGTTTGAATAAAAATAAGGAAAATGAATTCTGTTAATTTGATTACAGGAAAACCGCATTCTAAATTCAAAGACTACAAAAATCTGTTTAATAATATTAACCGACGAAAAGCTTTATTATTGGTATAGACTAGCTTTTGCCTAAGCTTGTGGCTAAGTAGCATAAGCCGCACGGGATCGATCGATCGACGATCGGGTTAAGCTACGCTTGCCGCGGTTGGTTCGTGGATGGGTGACCATCTTTACATACCAAGACCCCTCCGTGCCTCGGAAAGCACGTTAAGCCGTTGGTCCCGGCTGTCATTTGTGGATCTTTGACAGTCGTTACGGGTCGTCAGAAGCCCGAAAGTCTGACAATCAGTCTTACCAAGGGGTATCATATTACTCAGTAACAGGGTTGTGGAGGTCAGAAAGGCAATCGCTCCATGTAAAATACTGGTATTCAGCTGCATCCGGTTAGACTGGCAGCCGACCCCAACGTGATTGGGAACAGACTAGGCAGATGATGAGACTAGCTTTTGCCAGCAACTTCGCCCGCGTGGAGCTCGAAAATTCTCCTACGGGGATAAAAAGTATCCTATGTGTTAATCCTGGTTATAAACTATCCGTGTACCAAATTTCGTCTAAATCCGTTCAGAATTTTTTGCGTGAAAGAGTAACAAACATCCAACCATCCATCTATCCGTCCTCACAAACTTGCACATAATATTACTAGCTTTTGCCCGCGACTCCGCCCGCGTGGATGTCGGTTATCACGTAAAAAAGTAACTTATGTCTTTCTCCATATCCCAGGCTTATATTTCTGCGAAATTTCATGACGATCGATTCAGCGGTTTAGGTGTGAAAGCATAACAAACCAACAGACAGAGTTACTTTCGCATTTATAAGATTAGTAGGATTGGATTACGTACCCAAGGCCGCGTTGCTGCAGGCGTTCAATCGTGGCTGGTTTTATGCGAGCACGTCCTCGGCTATGGCTGCCTCGTCCTGTGATGAAGAACAGCATCTGATTGCGGGTTTTGCCGGCATCACGGAGCTTCGAAATGTGCGTATCTATGAACACGTCCAATGATTCCCTTGCTTCCTTCACGCGCAAGTAATGCAGGTCGATGGTAGTGCAGTCAGGATTCTTCATGGCATGGAACTGGAAAATTGGATATAAAAGTTAGTTTTACACCTAGAAATATGAAAATAATAAGAACATTATGTACTTGCAAGAATACGATTACAAACAGGTGAGTTATACATAGTGAGTTTCCGTCATTTACTACCAGCAGGCTTAGCATGAAGCTTTATATTTCTACTCTACTGTAGAATAGAAATCGCTTGTCTACATTTCTCGGTGAAAAACTGTCAACTGTCTATACGTAAACGTAATTTTTGTCTACTCTTCTGACGACAAAACGCTTGTCTACGGTACTCGTGCTAAGACATTACCTGCAGAAAGGACACGACGTAACCTTTCCGCAGGTAATGTCATTCCCATACGTTTTGGCGTAGAGTTTGGCGTCAACGCTAACAGAAATGTATTTTGTCTCTAGGCCCTGGTCCGGTAAATACGGGACACAGGCCTCCTCTCTATGAGAGAGAGAGCGGGCCGTAATCCACTACGCGGGCTCATTTAGTGTTGGTAGATGACACATGTCTTCGAACTTTTGGCTAAATCTAAATATAACCTTAAAAATCTAGAAGAACACCTTACAAATGTTTACAATTGTCAACTTACTTGCATCAGGGATGCCACAGCCAACCCATTGGCATGCTCATACTTTTGCTTATGGAAGTTAGCGATCTCGGAGTAGTAGTTGGCCACTTGAGTCATGCCACGGCGAATGTATTCCTGAGCTTTTTGGTAGTTCCTGAAATACAAACGTAGAAATTGTTAAGCTATGGTTGCTGAAAAGAGCGGTGGCCGCCACATAGCGCCTGAAGTTTACTGGCGAATGAAATCCTTGAAACATTATATTTGAAAGTATGGCTAAATTCCGAATGATGCCATAATCGCTCACATCAAATAATTAGCGTTCTGATTTAGTTGTCACGATTATGACAGAGAGCTGTCAACAATTCGGAACGCTCGTAACGCTTTTTTTTTTTGGGTGGGAAATCATCAAATGACTTCTCCTGCTGAGTAGAGCAGGGGGGCGTGTCAGACTTTTACTGACTAAAACCCACCCGTGTTCGCTCAGTAGCCCGTATGCCAGGGGCTGTGGTATCTCTTTCGAACAAACCCGCACCCTTGGCAGGCATCGGCCCTTGCGGACCCCACCGGTGGTTGCTGACATCTTTGACGGCGCGCGTGTGGAACACAACGCGCCGTCCCGTCTACCACTTTTCGGCCGCAGGGGATAGGGAGAGCGGCTGACGCTATACCGACACTCCTCTTCCCCTGCGGCCCCACCGCGTCCGCCATCAAACGGTGGCGGCCCCGTCCAGGCCACGGAAGGGAAGAGCGCTGCTCAGAAGCACCGGCACTCCTCCTCTACCGCAGCCCGTAACCCTCAGCCGCGATGCCTCCCATTCGACATCGCGGCCCACCTCAGTTGCGGTGCACCTCACCGCAACCTACTTTTTGGCCGCTACGTCAATGGCTTGAAGGCAAAAGCCCTGACGAGCGGCCCCACCTATTATAATTATGAGGTCACGGACATTATTATCGCGCTCACGCTAATTCGGAACGGATGTAAGATGCCAATATCGATTACAGCAGAATTCGAAATGCGGGCTAAGTTGACGTATTTGCCTAGAGAACTTTTTGACAACGCAAAGTCAAACCCCGCAGCTATCATTTTCATGACAGCCGTCACGTCTGCCGTTGTGTGCCTCTTTTAGGTAACCTTAGCTTTAGTTATGACAAATCATCATCTGCCTAGCCTTTTCCCAACTATGTTTGGGGTCGGCTTGCAGTAAATACCGCCTCGGTCCTACTTCTGGCACTAGAATATCAACATGGTGCTAGAATTCACCAAGCACTTCTATTCTAATGCCATGTTCCGAAATGCAACAAAAGTGATAATATCGCGAACCCGACCAAATTGAATAGTCAAAAAATTTAAGAGCTACCAGATCATTAGTACTGATTTTTATTTTGGTTGGCTTCGCGATATTATCACTATTTGTCTAATACGGAATGCGCCCTAAATGATATACAGGAATTTCTCCCCAGCCACATTCTCTCACAGAAACAAAGGATAACAAATTACATAACCGCGCAATTTAACGAACCATTCTGGAGTGGCGAAGATATCATTACCACCGCGTCTGAATTCTACCTCGAAAACGTGCAAGTGCATATAAACAACGGAAATACACAGGTGTATTCACCTACGGGTCACCAAATACCCGGTAACATACACATCCTCTACCAGAATCACCACTATGATAGCTGGGTCCGGACCAATAACAAACAATACAGCAATAATCTGATAAACCTAATGCAAATTCCAACCAACGTTAAAACACATCATACCAAACTATTAGGTTACCGGTGCAACACATGTCAAGAACAGGAAAAACCGACGAAACCCCAGCTTCAAACGAACAGCTCCCAACAGGTTAACTAGTTAAAGCCGTGCGAACAACGACAGGCAACACTATTTACACCGTTATCAGACGTAATTGCGGACGACACTGGATTCACAATACTCAAAAACCCAGGTCGGGTTTTTATATCGCAATTAAGTACAGTAACCCAGACTCGTGCATTGCAACTTGGAACGTCCGCGGCGCCTCAAAACCAGGCAACAAAAAACAAATAGATGCTGAACTTTCACGTAGAGGCATTCATATAGCCAGCCTACAGGAAACAGGGATGAATTCAGGGGCATACAGCTCCACACACTACAAATGGCACCAGTCAGGAACTGCGGGCAACACACATCGATGTCTTGTAATTTTATTAAGAAAGGATGCCCAAATTGAACTAGTCAACAGTAAAAAGGATACCGATGCGATGTCAGCTACCTTTGAGGTTGACATGGGAAAAGACAAACCAACTCCTCTGTACATAATCAACTCACACATCAACGGCTGTACTTCGAAAGCCATCACATCATTCAGATCCTTCATCCTTCACAGGGATATTGAACTTGATTAGACAAAAACCAAGAAAATGTACGCTTATAATACTCGGTGACTTCAACGCGCATATTGGTCGGCAAGATACACAAAATTTCCAACGCATAGGGTTGATCCAACAAAACCTACACAAACACAAAGGCGAATTATTTACTGGATATAGCAAACAGGGAAAAACTTCAAATGGAAACGCCAAAAGCTAGATTGCAATTCATCATGCAGAATAACATCGTCGAATGGCACTCGAAAATCGCAATTGAATCACATCATGACGCCACACACAACAGAAAAAATCTTTCACGTCTTTAAAGGTGAATGGGCCCCTGGCTGCATCTCCGACCATAAAATAATCTGGGGACTGGTAAGACAAAAGATAATAATTGTAAACAAAAAGCAAAAACTAAACACAATACCCATAAGCAACGGCAAGATACGAATGAAACAACAATTGAGGCCAAGCATTTCAACCATAAACAATGCAACTACGCCACGCTCAATAGAAATTCTACCAAAATTACCAAGAATGCATAACAAAAAACTAGCAAATATAGGAATCAACCCAACGGATGAAAACGTTACGAACGCCGCTGCCCAGGAAACTCTGACTCTTCAGCCAATGTACTCAAGGGATCATCGATTAGCCCTTGCTAACCTACAAAAAGCCGAATTTCTACAAAGCAGACAATCGGATAACCTCAATAGGCATAACCGAGTAAAAGAATGCCAGACGACACTCCAAAGGGTTAAAGATCTGGAAGGACAAAAAACATGCAGACTGCAGAGCCTGCTTCACCGGACTGGAGAAAATTCACCCTGCAAAACGCATGCAAATGCTCTTCTCATTCCACAGTCAAAAGCAAACAGCAAACAAAACACCAAACAAGAACCGCGTACATACCGATATCCAAATGGGAAGAAATACCAAAAAACTCCAAAGGCTTTCATATACCAACGGTTAACATAACAAAACCGATAAACGAACCACACTACGCAGGACTGACGGTGGACGAAATACCGGGAATCGTCAATAAAATGCGAAACGGGACAACCCCCGGAACGGACCAAGTGGTGAGCGAGCTGTACAAAGCGATGCCCTAAATACTACAACAAGCTGTAACTAAACACATGAATAAAGCCTCGACATAGAACACTGTACCCGACACGTAGCTTGAGACCGTACAGATACCCATCACGAAAAAAAAATCCTAGACGCAAACGATTTTCGCCGCATAACGATTTGTAACACGGGCTACAGAACTTACGCCTCATACTTACCAAAAAAAACTACACGATACAATAATGGAGCTGGGAAATTACCAAGCAACGTTCTTAAACAATAGATTAACAGATGACCACATTTCTAGGCTCACAAGGGTTCTAGACGAGGAATGGCGCGCAGGTAAACGAATTTACGTACTCGCCCTCGACATGGAAAAGCCCTTGACAACGTTTATTTCAAGGCATTAAGAGATATATTACTGGAACGAACTTCTAATTAGGGACCCTATAACATCACAGCAAACGACCAACGTGACCCTCAACGGAATAAGTATACCAACAGTGGACGAAATCAAATACCTAGGCACATACATAACATCCGCATTAAGCAAAAAAACACAGTTAGAAAACGATGCTAACAAGCCATGAGAAACGCCAAATCATTACTACCATTCATACTAAACTCAGAGATGGACTATAAGTTAGCTAGAGTTATGTACCGAATGGTTATCGTACTTTGTATGATATATGGCTCAAAAGTATCGACCCTCACCACGGCGAACAGACCAAGACTCAGAAGATATGAACTAGTGATCATGAGAAACTTGATTAACTACACCAGGAATAAACCAAGAACTAAGAAAATGCACCAAATCTTAGACGGAAAAACCGTAACAAAACGCATCTAGAACCACAGGATGTGCTACGTCTTCAGACGGGATAAACCACACCTATTGCATGCAGCAATGCAGTATAAGGCAAAATCTAAGAAGTTCGGACGAACTATTTACACATGGAACGACAACCTAAAACAGGACATGAAATACTTCGACATGGGAATCACGCTGGAGAAAGAAACAAGATCAAGAAAGCGGCTAGTGATATCTACAAAAAAACTGAAACTGATAGCAGCGAGAACTCAGAAGATGACTATGAAAACAACAACTCAGAACATAGCGAAGCAACGGCATAGAAAAGAGCTAAGAAAACAGTTGTGTTCTGGGGTAGGTTTACCCAAGAAGTTCGACCAGAATCAACATGCCAGCGACGTCGTGAAAAGATCCGCCTATATAAATACTACCCGTCTCTCCACTAGTCCAATGCTCACTCAAAGTTGCATATATCCGGTAGGCTCGCAATCATTTCCTACCCTAAGGCACGGTCTACCTGGCCCTTACCGCGCCCCCCGGTCTACTCCATGATAAGCAATAGCCTCTGTAACACTATAAAGCACGAGGCTCCAATGGCTAGTACAAATCTTGGGGTTCATTCGATTAATCGAGTCTGGTCAAGCCACGCTGGGATCGGTGCATTTCATTCATTCATTCAGTTCTGTATGATGATCATTAGGTAACCAAAATTCATATGCACGCATCGCCGTGCGCTGCTTTAGTGGACTACTAGTATGCAGAATAAGGTTTTGACAGGAGACTTTCATGTTTTATTAAGTATTTTATAAGTTACCTATATCCAGATTTAGAATCAGATTTTTGTGAAATAAAAATATCAGTATTGTCTACCAACAATGTGACAGCTGATTAGATTAAATCTTATCAATAGACTTTCCCATTATTATTTTTCAAAGGCTTGTGCTGTGAACTTAAATTGCCTTGACAAGATGATGATGAAATTGGCGTTATTGTAAGACAGATATCCATAATTTTCATCAGCCTTTAATTTCTACTTACAGATTACGACGAGCGAGATGGTTGTCAGCCTCCTCACGATAAGCGTCCACAGTGGTCATGTCTACTTTTTCACCCTTGGACAGCAACGGCCAGTCTGTCTCAGAAAGTTCCTGCAAAATATTTCAATAAACTTGTTTTTTTTTTATGAATAACATTGACGTTGTAATCACATTCCAATTGCAACCTTAAACCTGTGCGAATCAAGATAAAAAATAAAAAAAAAACTACATGAAACAGTTTGTGTTGCAAAAAACAAAGAATAAAAAACAAAAAAAACTACATGAAACAGTTTGTGTTGCAAAAAACAAAGGAAAGTGAACTATATTTCAATGGGGTTAAGGTAAGAAATTCTAGTATTTATTTTGGCAATACACTAGCTGATTATACATATATATGTAAGTATCACGATGAGTCGACACTACTTATAGATTTGTATGAAGTACAATTAATTATTATGACTCAATTCTGCTTTTAAGATAACATTATTTTCCTTCATGAACTGACAGTATGAATTGAAATAATTCGACAGCATTAAAATACATCTGAGGTCAACTCGTATGATTTTGATATTTCAGGAAAGCACGCTTGTAAATTGCAAGGACTGTACCTTTTTCTGCTCTTCCATCATCTTTTCCTTGACTTTCATTTCCTCCGTTAATACGAATTTGTTAATCCCATTTTCTTGTTCAAGTACGTCATTGCGGCCAGTAGACATTAGCAGAACCTAATCATAAACCAAAAACATGAATACAACATTAAGAATTGATGATGTACAGACGCCAGCACATCAAGCTACCCCAAACTGTAAAATTTTACCAATTGAAAATGAACCTTATGTTTAGGTGATAAAGTTGAAAATCTATCAAAGAAATTCGACAGATTGGGGTAGCTTGATGTACTGGAGTCTGTACTTAATTATTATACTTTTGTTGTAAAGAGTAATAAAAATTGACAAGACGGTAAGTTGCCAAATAACTGCTGCGGTCTATAGTAAAGTCAGAGCACTAAACATAAAAGCGCTGCCAATGTCAAATAGTTATCTATCACTGATGTGCATTTGGCTGTAAAACGGGAGGGAACTTCTATTAAACTAAATTTTTACGGTGATATTCATAAAAAGTTATTGAACGTCTAAACAGTTGCTAAAGGTTTTCAATACGAAATCAGACTTTAGCAACTGTTTACATGTTCGATAACTTTTTATCTCAAAAGCAAGGTTAATTACTAATAATGTTAGAAATGCACAATTACCTCAACCGTAGCATTGAAATTATTGTTATGAGCCATTAGCAACTCAGTCAGGGTGTCCTTATCAACCTCTGGGAACAAATTGTACAGCTTGTCCCTGGTCATCTTAGCTGCCAAATCAGTTGGCATATTGTTGCGCCATTCACCCACATCTTTCTGGTAAACGGCGAACGCCATATCCATGTCCATGATTTCTTTGAAGTCCGGGACCTCTGGTTCTTTGCCGGCGAGAGATAACTCCGCCTCTTTCATCGCGATTTGTCTAAATGAGAGCAAAATATCTATGAAGACACAGCAGAGAACGAGATATATAATATATATGTGTCTGAAATCGCCAACCCGCGTCTTGAGCAAGTGTGGTAATCAAAGCTCGTGCTTTCGTGTATGAGAAGAGGCCTTTTTCCAGCATTGGGAAAAGCCAGTAATTATCAGGGTGGCATTACTACAGAAAAGAGGCATTGGATAAAAAAAAACGCTGCTAATTACGACAAAACTCACTCAATCTAAAATCTCCGAAGGTTTAGTCTAAGGCTCAATTTCAAAACAGAAATCTGAACAGATTATTTTAAAACCCAAAGACATCAGCCGGACTCTTCATGAAAACGCTTAGATCGTCCGCTGAGTGAGGCGTTTAGAAGCGCGCCGGCGCGGCAGTTTGACGCGGATGTTAATCTTACTTATTAGATGGCCGTAACGGCCACAAAACCGACTATGTAAAGTCTCAATCAGCAAAAGCAGCCTTAAATTATAATCGGCTTTATATTATCTACAATGTTCCTAAGTTTTTTGTTTTTAATATATTATGTTTCTCACCTTGCGAAATCCTCGTCCTGCTGCAACATTTCTGCAGTTTGTTTCGCATGCTCGTCGAGCTGAAATGTCAATGATTCCATCCATATAGCATTAATTTCGTTCAACCTAGACATTGGGATGCTAATCCTAGGCACAATGTAGGCTGGGTATTGCATGTCTTGTCTGCCAAACTTTTCATCTAACTCTGCTATGAAAGTGCTCCCCAAATTAATCGTAACCATAACGTCATCGTCAATGTCACTAAGAGAATCGTCCTCTTCGTCACTTATTTCGATGTTGTCGCTGAAGTAGTTAGGTGCAAAAGGTGCAGCTTCAGCTGACAACATCGAAGCTTCAGGCTCCTCAAAGTTGTTCTCACTTAGATCGGGCTCTCCACGGCGTATCTTCCTTATCTTGAGGCAATGTTTCGAATAATGATTATCTGCAATGACCACATTCTGCTCAATCTGGCGTTTCATTTGAATGGTTTCTTCGGACATTATGACATCACGTTTCTTCTTTTGGGACTGGGAGCCGTTCGCCGCCACTGGTACTTTCTCTTCAATAGGTGTAGCTTTCACTGCATGTGGTGTAGCTACATCGGGTATAATATCGTAACTAGCCAAACATGCACATTGTTCCATGCTTTCTTCTTCTGGATCTGATAGTTCTTCGGTCTCAACAGTTTTGAACTGATTGTTGTTCATTCCATCAAGTACAATTTCCACACTCCAATTTACATCACCGCAACATTTATCAAAAATGTCCCGCAGATCCGAACGCGCGATGTTCTTGAAAAGCTTTCTAAAAGCAATGAAATGTTTTTCTTCGTTGGGACACCTATAGGCGTTGGTAATGATTACTTCATTAGTCATGCTGCTTTTATCGAGCATCCGTTTTTGTGGGATCTTTTCACGGTTAATTGATATATGAAATTGATTAATGTTACGTGATGTGGCAGTGACAACTTTGTATTTACCATTAAGATTTGTATCTCCAATTTCCATACATGTGCCGCTAGATGCTGTTTCAATGGGAACATCTTGGTTAGCAACAGAAGCTGACGTTTCAGCTGAATCGCCCCATGACGGCATATACATTGATATTTTACTCCAATCATCACAGTCATTTACGTTTTTCATCAAAGTTCCCGCAGATTTCAGTGATGGAGTTTCAGGAGGAGACAAATTAGATTTATTTTGTGGTTTCGCATCAGGTAAAGAAGTAGTAATAGTAGCACTTGCAGGTATTTTTGAAGCTACTTTAGACGTACATCTTTTTACTAAACCTTGTTCATCAGTATCCCAATTGTCACCATTGTCCCATTCTTTTTCTACTTTCTCAATTTCTTCAAGCTGTTTCTGAGCTTCTGTAAAGAATTCGAGCTTCAGTTGTTCTTCATCTGTCCAATCATCATTCTGATCTATGGAAAAAAAATCTGTTTGCTTTTCCTTGATGTCTATATCTGTATTCTCTTCCTTGATGTCTATATCCGTATTCTCTTCCTTGTTTTCTAATTCTGTATTCTCTTCCTTGATTGCCCTGTCCACTTGTGGTTTCAAGTTGCAATGATCATTTTGCTGTTCTGGATTGACGATTGTAAATACTTGCTGCGTCTGAATGTTCACTGTTGATGTTGAGGACCAAAAAAACTGAGTGTTAGCAACAGTTTTTGAAGTAGTAGATGTAGCGGTCTGCTCTTTAACGATAGCATCTGGCTTTGGAGCTGGCTCGTCTTGGACGATTGGAGGAACTGTCCGCTTTACGGGAGGAACCTTATCCGCAGGATATGCTAAACCATATGTCTGCCTCAAAATATCACCAGTAACACCATCACGGTAATTGTCCAACATTCTTTTAATGTTAAACAAAGGCACATCGTGGGTGTTTTTCCTGGCTAGCTGGTTAGCTTTTTTTGCCCATGGCGTTTTTGGCTCTACCACTTGAATAATGTAGCCGTTTCTGACTCCTTCTCTTACATAAGGTTCCATTTCCCAAAGCTCAATGTTAGTGTTGTCGATAAAGACAGGGCTCAATCCCACTACGCAAGCATTTCTAGCTCTGGTTTGATTCCATGAATGTGCTTCCGACAGTTTATACTTCTCATATTGGTATTGGCCCCTGACCATGAAATAGTCATCTGTTGTCAAAATGTGGGTTTTATAATTGTTGGGACTAGCGCCAACCATCATGTCTACTAATTGTCGGGCCAAATGCGACTTTCCACTACCAGGTGCACCCCGCATGAGAATCAATGTTCTATTGCCTTGATTATGGTTGTATAGGATTTCTTTGATTTGATCAGTCCAGAAGCACGCAACATGTTGGACTGCCTTTTGGGGTGTTTTTGGTATAGCACCAGTATTATGTGGTGGTTGAGCAGCAGAAAATGCATATGAAGTTGTTGGTTGAATAGGTTGGTTGGTTGTTGAAGGTTGAAAAGGAGGGCTGGTTGCAGAAAGTTGACTAGTTTGGTTGGTTGAAGAAGGTTGTGTAATTTGTGTGGATTTTATATGTTGATTTGTTGCAGTTGATTCTTCCTCTTCAGTTATTACATTGCCATCGTTTGTCATATTCATGATTGCATCCACAGAGAGGTTCACTAGGAATAAAAACATCATTTATAAAAGATGTGGAAAGACATACATTGTACAATCAGGTGATTTGTAATGGTGTATAATAAAGAGTATTCCATGGAGATGTGATAATTAATACGGTTTTGATGTTTTGATAAATAAAAGAGCAAGTGGAAAAGATTGAGTGGATGGAGCAGAATGAGTTTACGATTGGCAACAATTCAGAAAAAATATTTATTTTATGAGATAAAAGTAAAAATAAAACAGTGAGGCTTGTTTAAACCGTTTTGGGCTTGTGTAGCAACAACAGAGGTAAAGTACAGACCCATTTTATATTATTTAAAAAAAACAGCCTTTGCTTAAGTATCATAATTATTATATCTTTTGTCTTTGCCTGCCCATTTCCTATATGCTTTTTGCTATTCACAACAAAGTTAATAGCATAGTAACTAGCATGACAAGCAAAACTAGTTTATTATTTATTCAAGCAAGTTAGCACGAGGAATTTAAAGCTGATTTGCTGATGAAATATTTAGTAAAAATGTAGCCTAAAATTAGGCTATTCTCAAAGTAAGATCACAAAATGAATAAATAATATGTGACATAACAAGACCCAATGAGACACAATAAGTAAAATGGTTTATATGCAGCGAGCATATAATAAAACTGGGGATTCCCCATAATTACCACAGACTGTGATCAGGGAATTTTCCCAGAATTATCAGTCTTTGGTTAGGGGATTTTATATTATTATTATGCATTACTATTTCCTCCCATTATAAAAAAAGACTTTCTGTCATCTCATCAATTAACGGTAGGTGTAACTCAATGTTTAATTGAATTGAGATTGTATCAATTAACTTAATTAATTGTTCTATGAGGATGTGTGGTTTATTTTTACCTATACGTAGTGTGGCAAAGCAAAATACCTAATTAATTTTCAGATATTATGTCAGTTTACTCTGTTGTTTACCGAATATTTATGATGAAGTGAGTATAAATGTCTACATTAATTTATTAAATTGAATAGGTAAATTTAATGTATCTTTTTTATGCTGGGTTTTGATGCTAGGTTTTGTAAGCTAGTAAATTGTGTTTATTAAAGGTACATGCACTGTGAGCAATTGAGCTTTCATGCTAAAGGACACACTCAGTAAACAGTTAGCACTAAGTTTTTTGTTTAGGACAACCTCTGTGCTTTCAATGACTTTGTATAGTTTGTTCCCAAAGAAATAATTGTGTTGTCTATTTGTTTGCTAATGCTTGCTAATGATTATTCTACCTAATTGTGTTTATTTCTAGTGTCTATATTTTTACAGGAATACTATGGAGGAACAAGGATGACTTTATTCTATACTAGCTGACCAAGCAAACTTCGTACCGCCACACCCATTTTATTTTTCCTGTTGCTACTGAAGAAATATAACTCTTCCGGTAAAAACAAATCCGTTGGATTATAAATAATTTTACAATAATCCTGATCAAATCTACATATTTTTTATAAATTTTCTTAAATACAAACATTGTCCTGACAATAAGGAACACATAAAAAAATGATAATCCAATTTGGTACAGTCGTTCGGAAGTTATGCGCGTACATACATTTCGGCAATTCATTTTTATAAATATAGATTTAGTATATTTCCTATTCTTAAATAATTGTTTTAACTATTAAAATTATTCTTCTAAATTCTAGCAGGGGAACTCAGTCCATTTTGTGTTGCTTTAACATGCTATTAGTCTAAGAGTTTTATGAGGGAGAGTGAAGCATATTTAATAATCAGAATAATAAGCTTCTTTATCTAAATTCAAAACACATATCAATACTTCAACAACTGGCAAAAAACATATGCAAATGATCGCTCATATGTCCTTATGATCTTGTCTACAGTTAAATTTCATTTACATTTATTTTTAATTTGCAAATACAAGCAATGTTTAGCAATTGGCCAATAGAATCATAACTCATAATTAATGGAAAAAGTTGCTTGGATTTGTAAAGTTTTTATGAAAACACAAAATGTGCTAACTTAGCATGAGCATTGGACAATTCAATTAATAATACTTTGCAAAAACATGACAAGGGTCCACAAAAGGGGGAGGGGGTGGTTGACAAAGTATTAATAAAAAATAAATTAATTAATAACTTTATATCCAATTATTTTACAATTAAATAAAGACTAGATAGATATAATTTATGTAGGTAAGATAGGATTTATACATCCTAATACTAGATTTTTAATACATAATTCAACTTTGCACCAAGAAAAAGAAAAAGTCCTCAAATGCTTCTTCAAATAAACATGTTGATAGTAATAAACAGTAACATGCAGCTCACATTCACAAAGTTTCTTTTTTGTGCAAGTATGTCGTGGACTATTGATTCCCCTACACAGGCCTCACCTTGAATCAAACAAAGCAACCCCTACAGACTAATCTATTATGTACAGGTATTGATGCAACCCCGTTATAAATAGCAATTGACTGAAACGGACCCCAGACAGAGGGGAGCCGAGGAGGGAAAGGTGCTAGGATAACAATCCACGCACCCCTCAGCACCCCTCACATGCTCCAGCTGCTTAAACATATTGTGTAATAGCTAAAACAAATAACATGATAAAATTGTTTACTGTTTAGGTTCTGTGTATTACTTATTATGAATCAGAAGCAAATAATAATGAACAATACAAGTGGCAAATAAAACTTTATAAAACATGTTCTTTGTTTATGATAATAAGCAGCACATGATACTAATATCAACCACAATATTAGCAGTTTTATCATGTTATTTAAGAATTGGATATAAATAATCAATTGGATATCTACCAGCACGCTATCCATGACGAATATCCGGCCACCAGGGTCCCCAGAGATGGAATGAGCTCCACTACCCCCATATGAATATAGATTTAACGAAAAGTGCACCTATGTCTGTCATCCTTGTTCCTCATATTAGCATTCTGTAACTACCACCTAACTACGTGTAGTATAGGTATCATTTATTGACCGATAACATCGGAAACTGCGTTCCGAACGCCTAATAATTTACTGCGCCGCGCAGTTAATCGTAAGTCTCGACAGGCACAGTTGCATTTGACTCTAATTTAACTATTATTGATGAATGGTTTTCTACTTACAATCACCCTCACAACTCTCAACAACAGCTGAAATCACGTCTTTACTCATGACTTTGCCAAACATGTTCATTAAATTATCGATAACATCAGAGAAGTTAGTATCTTCGTCTCCGCAGGGCTCCATCGTTGGACCGTTAAATCAAATGTTTTACTAATAAAACCAAATGGCACACTCTTTCTGAATACACTTTCACTTTTACAATTCTTATAGAAGAACAATCTCGATATTTTCAATTGAAAACACAAATACACCACTTCACGAACACGGTAACTTCGAACTATTTCGAACTGACAGACAGACAGAGACAGAGTCACAGGCCATAGATAGATAGAATATAGTAGTGTTGCCAACTCCAAAAGTTCAAATTATCGAATTCCCAAGTCGAAATTATCGTACGGTGGGCACTGTCCACACGTCTACACATCAAGCTTATACAATTCCATTATAAAGATCAGCGTAATCTGGAAATGTACAGCTCCATGTGTAGCCGTGTGTAGAAAAGAAAAAGCACCAAAAAAAAACCTAAAATATTCAACAAACATTGAACAAACGACAACGACTAGTCAAATCGGGAGAAAATGCCAAGTTTCACCACTAGTAGCGCTAGCAGCACCAACAGCCAAACTTTACGCACAACCTCGGAGTGTATCACAAGCAAAGAGTAAAGTAATATAAAGGGAATCACAAGTCACGTCTTTATTTACTTTTTACGATCTGTGTTCACGCGTGCCCACACATAAAGCTAGCTAGAAGTTAATGTAACGTTATCTAAAGACTACAAGATAAAACGCGGAGTCGCGGTCTGATGGAAACAAGTGTTTTAGTTTTCATGTGAAAAAATGTGAGGAAAAGATGAGAGAGAGAGAGAGGGGAGTAAAGGGGGGAGGGATAGAGATTTACAGCAATAACTGTCTACGCATTTACATATTGATGTTGATACTTGACAGTTCATCATCATCATTTCAGCCGAAAGACGTCCACTGCTAGACATAAGCCTCCCCAAAAAATTACATTGGCAGCTACCGTAGCCAAGGGTAGGCAGTCGGCGGATACTAAGGGTCGTTTTGCAGGGCTGTTTCATTTTTGGAGGGGTTTTGCCATAATCGCCACACTTGGCAGGCGGGTTGACGTTCGCAAGTATGGCAGTAAAATGCATAGAGAATGCTGCTGCCCATTCTCTGGCAAGTCCCATGGTCGCCTTCTAGGACACCCACGGGAAGAAATGGGATGGTGTTATTCTTTTTCTGTCCGGCACCACACGGAACACTTGACAGTTGACGTTGACATTATGTTCGACTTTCTGCGCTGTCTGGCAAATCCACATTTTCATAGCTCAAAATTATCGTACAGACGCCAGCACATCAAGCTACTCCAATCTGTCAAATTTATTTGATAGTTTTTCTACTTTATTACAAAGGAATAAGGTTAATGTTCAATTGGGAAAATTTGACAGTTTGGGATAGCTTGACCTGCTGGCGACTGCACTATAGTGATTGTCCTATGTACAGATTGGGATAGCTTGATGTGCTGGCCTCTGTACATCGTATCATTAGCCAAATTATCGTATGCCCCATAATTATCGTAAGGGTTGGCAACTACAGTATTAGGATTGCTGACAGCAGTTTGACAGACCGCTGCAGATGGCGCATTGGCAATGTTACCAACGGCCAAATTTGCTTAAATCAGGTTTGAAAATAGCCAGCATAAGGGGACGTGGTTGCCGTGAGATGGTTATTTGCCTCCCGGCAGAAACCAAATTACTGAGGAAAACAGGAAAATAAGTCATTCTGACGTAATAGTTGGTAATCCACAGTGGATTTGTATGTACAGACGCCAGCACATCAAGCTACTCCAATCTGTCAAATTTATTTGATAGATTTTCAACTTTATTACTTATTGTTCAAAGTATAAGGTTCATGTTCAATTGGGTGACAGATTGTGAAAGCTTGATGTGCTGGCGTCAGTACCTATTACAGAATACAGCTCTAACAAAATTAATATGAAGTGCCTGTGTACTTCGATTTGGACCGGATTTATGCCTAGGTTCACAAGGCACCGGCCTAGGGACCCAACCAGGGGGACAGGGAGGAGCTCTCTCATTTATTAATTAAATTGTCAAAACAAATTTAATCTTTCTTGAGGTAGCTTTGAATAGAATATCCTGAATTCCTGACTTTTTTATCTTTTGTGGAAATCGGTTACCTGGCTACCATTTTTATCTCCTTCCCCAAAACATCTGGGAATTCATTGTTGATTGGCAGCACCTTTTCATCTGCTTTGTAAGGCACTGCAGCAAAGGAAACTACCCGACAAAGACAAAACTTTATTTCACTTTCTGCGCAAAACATGAAAACAAGGCTACATTTTACCGTGCATAGATAAAATCTTGTAGAACATCATTAATAATGAAACTGAGAGTTGCTGACTTTTAATCGAACAAGATTTGCTACAATTTTATAAATATACAATTGACTGTGATAAATTATATGTTGTGTGTATGAACACCGTCCTAAAAAAATCTAAGACTATTAGACATGTACAGACGCCGCCATCACAAAAAGCTACCCAAATCTGTCAAATTTCATTGACAGATTTTCAACTTTATCGGCATTCCATGTTAAATTTGGAAAATTTGACAGTTTGGGGTAGCTTGATGTGCTGGCGTCTGTAGAGTCGCCAGCAGGTCAACCTATCCTAAACTGTCAAATTTTCCCAATAGAACATAAACTTTATTACTTTGTGATAAAGTTGAAAAACTATCAAAGAAATTTGACAGATTGGGGTAGCTTGATGTGCTGGCCTCTGTACATACATACGAAGCGATACGGTTCGACGTCGGGTCGGTGGAGACTAAAATCGCTCCATGCGCCTTAAACTAGTAGTAGTGTCTAACTGTAGTATGTGTGGTATACGTAATGTGGACAGTGACAGATTTGAGACAAGTGGCATTTAGAAGGAAGGAATACGATGAAAAATATAAATCACTCGGTTGACTTACTCTCGTACAGTACACAGAAAATAGTGAGGGGTGGGAGTAGAGATTGTCAGCAGTATAGTACAGCTTGGCAAGAGAGTCTGACGTGGTGACAATTGAAACTAAAATACGTTATTTGTGGCAACACTGCTTTATTTGTCAACTGAGGGTAGCTTCTCTGTCATCGTGTTAAGTTCCCAGTTGTATTTCACTTATTTCCATATATTTTTCAATTATTATTGCTTTTGTACAGACGCCAGCAGATCAACCTACCCCAAACTGTCAAATTTTCCCAATTGAACATGAACCTTATGCTTACGGTATAAAGTTGAAAATCTATCAAATAAATTTGACAGATTGGAGTAGCTTGATGTGCTGGCGTCTGTACAGTGGCGAGCACATCAAGCTACTCCAATCTGTCAAATTTATTTGATAGTTTTTCAACTTTATTGCAAAGGAATAAGGTTCAGGTTCAATTATTTGACAGTTTGGGATAGCTTCACCTGCTGGAGACTGTAGAGACGCCAGCACATCAAGCTACTCCAATCTGTCAAATTTATTTGATAGATTTTCAACTTTAAAGCATAAGCATAAGGTTCATGTTCAATTGGGAAAATTTGACAGTTTGGGGTAGGTTGACCTGCTGGCGTCTGTAAATAAACAAAATGAATAAAACAATAAGAAGTAGTGGAAGAGCTGTGAGATATCAAGTTTTCTTGAGATGTTTCGCGGAATCGGAAGCGGGACAAAGTGTCTCCGATTGACAATGTTTACCAAAGAACTCCCGACATGACAGGTATTTATCTGTATTTATCCAACATATTTATCTTTTAGTCAACGCCAGTCATTGTGTTTCTTTTAGAATAGGTACCTAGTTTTATCGGTACTATCAGCTTCAAGAGCTTTTGTTGTTTTATTTACTAATAGAATAATGAGGTTATGTTTTCTAGTTTGACAAATCGAGTGTACGTGGAGTATTCATTATTGATACCTGAAATTGAAAAATGTACATGGAATTAATACGACTGTCTTTATTATTTCTTTAAGGTAAATCTGTCAATACAACAATAAAAATGGTTGATGAAGGTGAAAAAATTAAGGGAATTGTTTCTACACCAGTAAAACACCGACAAGGTCGTCCGAAGAAAGAATTGGGTGATTTTGATTTGTGTGCAACTAAACAAAAAGTTAACTTTTTCTGCTCTGTGTAAAGAAACATGCCAGTATTTTTTGTTAATGCTAATTTTTGTGTTAGTAAAATTAATTAATTAAACAATAATTGTAGGCAATGTCAACGGTAGCCACGTACCGTCAACAATGCCTACAGATTTTTATGATTATTATTCGGTAAGTATACTATCAGAACATATGACCTGTAGATTCGTAGGAAACTAACATAGTTCGTAAAATGTTTTCTTCATCAATGTTGCTAAGTATTAATTATTTAAACTTTTCTTCCAACAGGTGGCAGCTGAGCAAGCTTTTAATAGTATACCAGCTGAAGAGTGGAAGAATTCGTGTGAACATGTTAAGAAAATAGAAAAAGTATATTATGAGACGGGTCACACAATGTATGAAGATATTGAGAAAAAAAGTCATCAATTTAAGAGATGACAGTAGCAGCGAAGAAACATCGGAGTCAGAATATGGTTGCGATGCAGACAATGTTGCAGGATTCTCTAGCCATGACGCAGACTTTTCTGCAGTGGAATATCTGGACGATAGTCTTCTAGAATCAGATTGATTTCGGTCACATATCTGGCGAAATTAGAAATATGTTGTATAAACCCTAACCCTTCGCAGAATACTGGAATGATGTTATTGTTGTAGTCTATGATCATTTGGTTTATGCTTCAGTTAGCATGTCACTATTACTCCGCTAGGAGTAATAGTGTTCTGTGGTCAAAATGGTTTTGTCATACTTGTCACGATCACAGTTCGTTGTTCGGTCGTTTATCTATATAATAAAGATGGAGTTCAATCCGATTACCTCATGGTTTTAATTGGAAGCCCTAGCCGCCGCCTCCCATCAGGACTAATAAATAAACATGGTGTCAGAAGAAACGAGGATGAAAATGGAAGATCCGAGGTTCACTGTGGTTATGACCGCCACGATCAAACCGCTGAACGTCGATTCAGATCTCACAGCAATGTCAACTGCATGGAGATTATGGAAGCAGAAGTTCCTCATCTATCTCGAAGCAAATACAATCGATAAAGAATCGGTAAGCCGACAAATAGCCATTTTTCTAAGTCTAATCGGAGATGATTGTCTAGAAATATTCAACTAATTTGGTCTAGATAGAAAAGATGCGTCACTAACACTCGAGAAAGTCATTCAAAAATTTGATGATAAATTCCTTCCACACAAAAATATCACTGTCGAAAGATACAATTTCTTCACGAGGAAACAAATGAATGAAGAGTCAATTGAAGAGTATGTCACAAAATTAACAAATATGGCAATCAGATGCGATTTTGAAAATCTGAAAGAACAACTCATTTGCGACATGTTTGTAATTGGAATAACGAACAGAAAAACCCAGGAAAAATTACTGCAACAAGAGGCACTAACAATAGAGAAAGCCATAAAAATTGCAAAAAGTATCGAGATTTCGCAGAGAGAAACTGAAAAACTTCAAATGTCAATCACAAAAGTAGAACAAGAAAGTTCTGTCCAAGCCGTCAAGTCATATCATCAAAAAGAAGCAACCAACTCAATTGTCTAGTCTAAAACCTAAAGTTGTTGAATTTTCAGAACATAATCAAAAGAAACAAACAAACATACAAAACACAAAAAAGTATTATGACAAGAGTGCGAAAAAATTTCCAGAGCTTAATATAAATGATAATATCTATTTCAAAAAAGATCCAAAAGGAATCATATGGTCAAAAGGTACTGTTATTTCTAAAACTAAATTTCCACGTTCATACATAGTCAAAGACGAAGTAGGAAATACTTATAGACGAAGCTCTCAGCATATTCAGTTGACACACAAAAATCTATCAAACTCTCAGTCGATTTCGAGTCAGGCACACTCACACTCTGGCAATCATAGTCACTTAGATAACTCATTCCAGTCAAATAATACTTTTCACTCCCAGTCAGGTCAAAATTCAAGTCAACAAACAAAGTCAAAAAGTCAGTCAGAGGAAAAGGAAAAAGATGAGATAACCACACACTTAATTTATAAACCACCTCAGCCTAGATCAGAGAGGTCAGAGAGTTATTCATCAATTTCAAATTTGTCAAATCAGTCTATGAACTCATTTTATGAATCTGTACACTCTGATGATATGGAAATAGAGTCTCCAATATTTGTAGATGTAAATGCAAGACAAGAAATAGATAGTCATGATGATACACTAGTAGAAGAAACTAATTCAAGTAATGATTCCAAAAACAGTGTAATCTCAGTTCATTCTTCAGAAAGTCCATCATCATCAACTTCTTATTCAAATGTCCAATCTGAGACCAGTTCTCAAGAGTTAACTGAGAATAGGCCACCTCAGAATGTACCTCTAGCTGATACGCCAATGTATAGCAGTCGAGGAAAGTTAATTAAGAAAAAACAAATGTATGATGTATAAATGTTTAATGTAAACTTTGTTGAACATGAGAACACAAAATGTAGCACTTCAATTCACCTAAAAAAAAAAAAAAAACAATAATATCACAGTGTCTTACATAAAGTTTAGTCGATAATTAGTTTATCTAGATACAAATGCTCTCTTTTAAGTTTAAATAATAATATGTTTTGTCTTTGCAAAAATTGCGAATTTGTTTTGTAAAACTTAATTGTAAACAAGTTTGAAGTATTTACCTTGAAATCATAATGTCAATATCATAACTGTCAAAATAACTTCATTGTTTTTCTAAAATGTCAGTCTCAAAAAGGGGCATGTTGTAGTCTATGATCATTTGGTTTATGCTTCAGTTAGCATGTCAATGTCAAAATGGTTTTGTCATACTTGTCACGATCACAGTTCGTTGTTCGGTCGTTTATCTATATAATAAAGATGGAGTTCAATCCGATTACCTCATGGTTTTAATTGGAAGCCCTAGCCGCCGCTTTGTTTTTAAATAAACCCTAAATTGAAGCGTATTCTTTCATTTTCATTGTCACAGAACAGCTGACTAATAAAGCCATTAGGCATGTCTACACATGCCTAATGGCTTTATTAGTCAGCTATTAGATATGGCCCGTAAGTAGGTAGATGGTAGTCTCAGACTTCCGATTAGTTTCCGGTAAGCAGCTGTTGTGCGGTAGAATTGACGTCTTTTTGTCGACTATGAACTGAAAGCATTAAGAGGATTCCTTCATTATTAACCGGAGGTTATCAATTCGACCTGTTTATATTTTCATAGATTCGATACAGGCTTTATCACACAACCATTCGATGGTGGCTGGTGGCTGCAAATGCGATTGTGGTACATTAGTTTTCGGGTGTCGGGTTCAATCGGAAATCCTCGAGTCTGACAGTGTTAATGGGTTTTCCTGCTATGATATTTAATTTTATTCAGAATAAGTATTCGTTTCTGAGCCGTAAAATAACTCGCATCTAATTAATAAAAGGCTATTTCACCGAAATAATGCTCAATCTTTAGTAGTTATAATATAATAAAAGTAAAAACCTGTCTGCCTAAACCTTTGACTATTGAGAGTTTAAGGGATAATTATCTATTGTAACATGACTCCTGGGATCTCGTGTTTGTGGATTAAAACTTCAAGTATCTTATCAGTTTAGTCCTGGTATACAGGGTGGCCACACCTGCAAAATAGGCGCCCTCAATTTTTCCAAACTCTTTTTTGCCAAGCTGTACATACTGATTCCATAGAAAAAACTAAACATTTACTAATTCTACGGAAAAAGCTAAGTAGGACATACTAATTCCACAGGAAAACAATAAAAAATCTGTAGAACCCGTAGACAGAGCAAATCAGCAAATCTCTATTAAAATAAACAAAGAGCATAGCAGCCCAAAAAATATCTATGGTCATAAAAAAGCTGAAAAAAAAGGTTAGTTTCTGAGAAGTACTGATTTTAGAAATAGATTTATACATTATGCCGTAACCAAAGTTATTCAAAGCTGAAGATTTTCTCGTAGAAAATATTGCATGATACTGGGAACTCTGGAGTTCCAAACGTTTTCAAAATATCAAACTGGCATGTTTTCATTTCATTCTTTTTCTTTCCCCAATCTTATTTTCGCTGTTCGTTATTGAGCTTCATTATCATCGTGTTTAGTGTTTCATTTTGTTATTGGTTATTATAATTCCTTGATTTAGTTCATCATAATCAATCAACCTATAACGTTCCCACTGTTGGGACACAGCACAGGCCTCCTCTCTATGAGAGGCAGTGGGCCATAAATGCCGTAATCCACCAAGCGGGCCGTTTGTTTTAGTTGTTTTTGTTCATTGAAAAATACAGCCTCAGTCGGGTCCTTCGAACGCTGTCACCCCCGCCGACAGTTTGTCGCCTGTCAAAAAGCGGCCTCAAAAACCCATGAGTGCCAAAGAAAAAATTATGGTGATCAATGCCTACAAGCAGACATACAAGACTTGGCCTATGGATGATTTGTCTTTAAGAGACTGTGCTGCCAAAACAGCTGCAGAACCAAGAAAGAAGGTCACAAGACCAGCTTTGTCCAAAAAATGGACGTTTTTACTCTGTCTGCAATAACACGAATGGTAAATCAGTTCTTTTGCACTACACAAAACATTGTATTGTTTGCTTAATCTTTGTTTGAGCCTGATGCTTTAGTAACTTTACGTGTCCATGTCAAATTGTTGCTAACAGTTTCGGATCCAGGTGCAAATAAGTGACGGTGGTTCACGCATAAAATAAATCGATTTGGAAAAACTTCTACCTGACTTGCCGATTAATCAATACCTTTTTCGAATAAGGAGAACATTCGTCCGCACAATTTTCTTCTTGTTTTATAATTAAAATTAGTTTTAATTCATAATAGAAAGTAGTGTGATGTTTTCTACTGTTATTTGGATTAAATCCAGTCTAAAGTAAAACTCGTTCGTTTTATTGAGCATCAAGCTCCAGTGTCTCGTCGTAGACAATCTTATCTAACTTTTAATGTTTTTTTTTACTGTGATTTGCACCACTGTCCTGTCATTTTGACAGTGATATTTCTCGATGTTTTTTTTTTCATACATTTTCTTACACAGAATACAGACGCCAGCAGGTCAAGCTATCCCAAACTGTCAAATTTTCCCAATTCAACATGAACTTTATTCCTTTGTGATAAAGTTGAAAAACTATCAAAGAAATTTGACAGGTTGGGGTAGCTTGATGTGGTGGCCTCTGTACATTGAATTTGAAGAGATAATAAGACTTTTTGATTACAGCGCCATCTCTTGTTAATTTAATTAGTTATAAAACTTTACAATCTATCTATACCTAAGTAAAGATATCAGAAGGTAGGTTCGTACTTAGCTACATTGTTGCTGTTTTCGTTGCTTATAAATGCGTTTTTTTTATTGAGCCATTTTCATTACACCATGGTCATCTATTGTAATTCACATACAATAAAGAACATGGTCTAATGAAAACGACTCAATGTATTTCAAAGAAAACAATAAAATAATTTAATCATTTTTTTTTTCTTTTTTTTAACATTGACGAGCCATTTCCTTCACTCTGTCATTCACTTCATAGCGTTTTCTAATGCCTTTTATAATTTTATTAGTGTCTTTACACCAATTGTATAAAAAATCTGCATTTCTGCTACTATTAAACTTTTATGGTCGAGACACTTAATAAAATTATAATCACAAACCGTGCGTTATAACAGTCTTCATGTAATTCTTTATTTGACCAAATTAACATGGTTTCTTATTAAATATGTGATCATATCCTGCTGTTTCGAAACAAATTCAATGGTTTCCTCAGTAGGGTGTGGCAAAAATTTATTTTCTAGTCTTGTATTTGTATGTAATCTAGATTATTATTATTTTTCGTAAAAAAGCAAGCATTGCACACCTTACAATTTTTTAATATAGTTTTTTTAAAGACATATCCTGTCATGTAAGAAATTTGAGCTTAGCATCTTTAATTTGTTTTTAAAATTCAACATGTTATGATCACTATTCATAGTAAGATTAAAATCAATTTCCAGAGGAGCACAAGATGGTTTATTATTGAAAAAATAATCGGCCCAATGTTTCATACCTTGGGCCGATTATTTTTTGCAATGACAATTGCAAATGTCTTTTTCGCAACACTGTGAGGAAACCGGCATGTCCTGACCAGTAATTCGAATACGTGTTATCTACCAACCTGCACAGGGCCTGCGTTGTAGATTACAGCCCACTCCATCTCGAAGAGAGGTCTGTCCCAGCCAGCAGTGCGGAACATTATAGGCTGATTACTTATGCTTATGTACGTTAATATGTATTATATATAACAGGAACAACAACATTTTCAGTAATATTGCAAGTTCAAGATATTTGTTTTAGATATTAGTGTAGGACTGCTAGCAATAGCATTAGTGCAATCTTTTTAGTCTGTAGATAAAATGACCAAAAGTAATTAGTAACTTACCTGGCACATAAAGAGTTGGAACAGCATTAGCACTAAGCCGCTTACTCCGAGTGCGATATTTTTCTTCAAAGTGGCGGTCACACACTTTACGAAATTTCATAATTTTTTGGTTGTCTAGTTGCAAAATGTGTCCTCCAATGGTATACAACCAAGTTCTGAATCGATCTGCATCATTATCAGGGTCAGGGAACATATGAAGAGCCAAATTATCAGAACCTAAAAGGAAGACCAAAAGGTATTTTTTGAAGAATGTTTTGGATTATTCTTAGTATGCATTTCTATTAAAATGTGATTGTACAGAGGCCAGAAGGTCAAGCTATTCCAAACTGTCAAATTTTCCCAATTGAACATGAACCTTATTCCTTTGTGATAAAGTTGAAAAACTATCAAAAAAAAATTACAGATTGGGATAGCTTGATGTGCTGGCCTCTGTACGAGGATGAATAAATTGATGGTTTCACTTGCTTATAATAGTTTATTCATTTACATACGATTATTATAGAATAAAATACACGAATGATACGTAAAAGTTACTTACGTGTCTTTCCACAGCCCGGAACACAACATATTTTATGAGCCATCTTAAAATAATGCCGTATCGAAAGGTAAATCAGAGTCCAGGAAACAATTAACAACAGTCATACAGAAATAACTGAATCGTGGCAGTCCACTAAACAATGCCACAATCTTAGAGAAATATTTGAGTCGGAGTCCAAAAACAAAAGCCAAAACGTTGAGATCGAATTAAATACAGCGGAAAACACAATAACACAAGAAAAGTATTTGAGTTTTGACAACTGTTTACCGGTAACCGGCCGGCGCAGACTACCCGGCCGGCAACAATGATAATCAGTGTGACCATCTTAAAAGTTAAAACTATCGACACTGCCTTAGTTTGGTATCAAACCTGCCAAATCCTGCCAAAGACATGAGTACAAAATGCCAAAAAATTGCCAAAGTTTAGTGAAAAACACTTTGTTTTACATGTCATATCATTTTTTATTAATAATTAGTTCAAATGTAAATTAAACATTGCAATTAACCTCGTGTTCTTCATTTTCTATCTCTTTATACATGGATTTATTCAAACGATTTAACGTATTTGCTTTTCATGTTCCAGATACCAATTACAAATATCACCAATCATCTACCGATCTCATCGAAGATTATTATAGTTTTTTTTTTAAATAATGCACGCATTGGCAGAATAGTCGACATCGGCTTTGCTTGCCATATTAAAACAATAGAATATACCTAACTACCGATCACCGTAAAACAGAACCGAAACTAAAGTCTCAATGTCTATGACTGATTGAATGAAATAACATAACAACCATAAACTTACGTCTACAGAATAGTCGTTTTACGATTATCAACTGTATAACTACTGATGTTAATGTTCTTAGTTGCGTGAGATACAAACATAACACGAGAAGTAGATACGGGGGAATCCCTGACACAGACTACTTCTTACTATAGAATATCCCTTACGATCTGTTTTATGGTTGCCATGAGATGTCACTATCGATTTATTTTCTACATTGCAATGCTGCCAAAAACTGCCAATTTTATAAAACGTTAACTAAACATGCCGGAAGCTAAAATAGGAGACCAATCCTGCCAAAAAGGCAGGAAACTGCCACATATGGTCACACTGATGACAATTGACATGCGTGGGCGCCATGCAAATCAAATACGTTTCGTTCATATCATCAGTTTACTTTTTATTTTGGTTGAACTCCAATTTTTTCCTAAAAGTAACTTAAACTACCCAAAAAAATTTTTTTTTTCGAAAGGATTACTTTAAAAAAAGTTTATAAATTATTCAGATATTGTTCATAGAAAGGTTCAAAATCATGCAAAAATTGACAATATAGTGATAAACCTTTAACTTTAACCCTTACTAAATATTAAAATAGTGATACCATGTTTTGAAAACTAATTTAGAGCAATGCCATCTATTGTTAATTTATCAAAAAATATCGTTTTGTGGTCACGTGACACTGGTCTAATGTTTTCTTCAGACTGAAACCCCTGTGTGTTGCAACTTGCAAAACTCATTACTACCTAAGTAGGTACTGTAAAATGTTTCCCTGGGTAAAAAAAACCGGTCAAGTGCGAGTTGGACTCGCGCACCGAGGGTTCCGTACAAACCTGTGGGTATATAAGTAAAAGTTCAAAATTGTCAAAAATATTTTTTTTTATATGACGAAACTAAAAATTTTCGGTTTTCGTAATTTTTCCTATATCTGTACTATAAGACGTGACTTCGTACAAAATTTCAAGATTCTAAGTTCACGGGAAGTACCCTGTAGGTTTTGATTCCCGTGCGAGTTTCGAAAATTTGCGGAATTTTGCGGCCTAAATGGCTGTATCTTTTGATTGCGTTGACTTAGAAGGTTGATTTTTCTACAGCTTCCAGGGACAGTAGAACTAAGTATCATATAGAAATTTCAGTTTGATACCTCCACGCGTTCCTGAGAAAAACGGTCTTGACAGACGGACGGACGGACTGACAACAAAGTGATCTTATAAGGGTTCCGTTTTTTCCTTTAGAGGTACGGAACCCTAAAAATGCTATAACTTGTACCTACTGTGAAGTAGTGTTCAAGACAAGATGCATTAAAGGAATATAAATATTTGAATTTTATGTAAGGACCGATTTAAGCAAAAATGATCCATTCCACAACCTCGACAATTTCGAGTTTTTGTGACCCATGTATTCCAAATAAGGTATATTTTCCAATACCAAATATGAGATGATTGATATGTTAAAATATACCTTATTTGGAATACATCAGTCACAAAAACTCGAAATTGTCGAGGTTGTGGGTTGGATAATTTTACTTAAATCGGTCCAATAGAGAAACAAAACCTACCTGTTAATTTTTAAACCTATAGAAATAATTTAAAAATCCATAATTATCCAGATTATAAAATCAACTACAAGAGTTAGTAGGTAATACCTGTTGCATTTTCATTACATGCATTGTATTTAAGTGACGTATCTGAATTACATTTTTATTTTCATAAATGTCTTCGTGCCCCAAAATCAACCAAAGTCTACTAATGTTTTATAATAATAATCAGCAGGCCCATATGAATAGACGAGAGCAGCGGTGACCCAGCACTAACGGCTGCAACTTACGAGTTGTCGGTTATGGATTCAATCCTTAGCAGGCTCTTTACTTTATGGAAATTATTTCATCACCACTGCTCTCAAAACTGGGAAAGAAACATTGTGTGGAAACTGGCATGTCCTAGGATCAAAAATTCGAAGATGTGATAACTAATTATTAATATTATGGATCATAGCCTTCTGATTCACCTCTCACCAAGAGGTGGCCTGTGTCCTAGCAGTGGGAACATTATAGACAGATTATGCCACATGAATATATTTTGTATAGTTATGATTAAAATATCAGTCTTACCAGGCAGACGGGCATAATTATGGTCTTCATGTTTCGTTTTCCAGATATACTTATGATCATGATTCTGAAAAACATCTGAAAAAAGAAATGTGTTGATGCCTACATTAGTAGGTATTCCACATCCTACTACTTAAAATCCAGAAAGTTTGAGAGGATGGATGTGTGTAGAGCGTTGATCAATACTGTTTGCCATTCGTTCTGCAGGTTGCCGACAGCCTAATTTGATTAATATAAATGATTAAAAAATTGCAATAAATACCCAATACCCAGTAAAGTTGTGACAACCTGTTAGAAGCTCATACAAAAAGCGGTCTACGATAACTTGAGTGGGTCGAAATGGAATATACCTACTCATTGTACTATCTAGATTAACAGGTATTGAGTACGTACGAACCATCAAATTTTGTTGGTATTCCTGAGGATATTTCCTCGGCCGAAAACAATGAAGGATAAGCATAGACTTTGAGCCGCTGCCTCTCATTAATGAACCTTTTTTCGAAGTGTTTCTGGCACACACATCGTTTTTGTACATGTGACGCACTTAAGCTGTTCAAATGATCATTGTTAATGCTCAGAAGCCAATTTTTGCGTGGCATATCCCTAGTAGGAAACGAATACATTCTAACATCCTTTCGTTTACAACTACATTGTTCAATGCAACATCTGTTGTACAGAGGCCAGCACATCAAGCTACCCCAATCTGTCAAATTTCTTTGATAGCTTTTCAACTTTATTACAAGGGAATAAGGTGTATGTTCAATTGGGAAAATTTGACAGTTTGGGATAGCTTGACCTGCTGGCGACTGTACAGAGGCCAGCACATCAAGCTACCCCAATCTGTCAAATTTCTTTGAAAGTTTTTCAACTTTATTGCAAAGGAATAAGGTTTATGTTCAACTGGGAAAATTTGACAGTTAGGGATAGCTTGACCTGCGACTGTACATCTTTCACTAGGTACCACTATAAAATATTGCAGTTTAATATCACTGAGATGAAGGTATATGTATGTACGCAAACTTCACTCAATCAACAACAAAGCTGGAAATACTGTTACGTCAGAAAACTCGAAAACATACGAAACACTAAATTCGAGGACTTGTCATATGTCTGTCACCAGGGGCCTAAGTCTGCTATTTTTATAAATTCGTCATTCCAACACGATCCCGCATTGTCATTTAGCTAAAAGTTCGTTATCTGCTAAATTCATAATGGTCGATCAGTGGTCGGCAAATGGTCTCGTAATAGAATTGTGTTATAATGGCATTGTCGTATTGCCTTTATTATAAAATCCGTTAGTAGAAATGATTTTCGAAAAAATACTACTAAATTTGAACACTTATTCATGCCAGATTTCATTTCCTCATCATCATCATCATATCAGCCGAAAGACGTCCACTGCTGGACATAGGCTCCTCCAGGCTCCTCCCCCAGGCTCCTCCACTTCGACCGGTCTTGTGCTTCCCACATCCATCGGATACCCGCGGTCTTCGCAAGGTCATCGGTCCACCTTGTTCCCACAAGGTCCCCGGCCTTCCTACTTAGATTTCATTTATATGTATATATTTTTACATATTATTTTAGGAACTGTCAAAATTTTAGCAGATTGATGACTGCATTCATTTGTCGTTATGTACGAGATTACCAATAAATGCCATTTCTTTCAATGGAGTGTCATTGGCTGACCACTGAAAATCATAATGACGCCATTATATTAGTAGATTATATGTATATATTTTTACATATTATTTTAGGAACTGTCAAAATTTTAGCAGATTGATGACTGCATTCATTTGTCGTTATGTACGAGATTACCAATAAATGCCATTTCTTTCAATGGAGTGTCATTGGCTGACCACTGAAAATCATAATGACGCCATTATATTAGTAGATTACCAAACTTGTCAAAATCAACAATTATGAAATCAATGATAGACTATTCTGACACTATTGTAATAGCAGACTTGAGGCCCTGGACAAGTTGTAATCTGTGGTCTGTCAAATTCAATTTTTCCAACTTGGAAAAATTGAATTTGACAGACCACAGATTACAACTTGTCCAGGTGACATTCCAACGGAGTTTTTGGCGGGATCGCGTTGGAACATGTCGCATGCATTTTCATTATCATTAAATTTTGTGAAATAGCGAATATAATTGTATAATTTTGGTAGTGAATTATCCAATTTAGTTACGTGTGAGTGCACAAGTGTAGTGACGGTGAAAATAAGTGACTAACGTGGATTTTTCGTGTTCCCCCAAAAACTCCTAATAGGTTATTGTAAAGTTACTACCGCTTTACAATAACTTTGTTATGACTATGATACGTTCTTAATAAAGACTTGGCTAAAAGGTCTCTGAAACCAGGCCATAAAACTAATTAAAAAAAAAACCAACCATGAGTCAAAAGCGTAGATTATACTTACTTCCCAAAAAAAAAAATTTACATCGACGAGGACGAGGTCTGGTTTAGTGGACCCGTCAGGGCACAGAGAGTACGTTATGGTATAGGGGAGAGCAGGTAGGATTCGTACAAAAGCAAAACTATAAGTAAACAGGTCAACCTACCCTAAAACTGTCAAATTTTCCCAATTGAACATGAACCTTATGCTTATGGTATAAAGTTGAAAATCTATCAAATAAATTTGACAGATTGGAGTAGCTTGATGTGCTGGCGTCTGTACAGTCGTCAGCAGGTCAAGCTATCCCAAACTGTCATTTTTTTTCAATTGAATATAAACCTTATTCCTTTGGAATAGAGTTGAAAACCTATCAAACAAATTTGACAGATTGGGGTAGCTTGATGTGCTGGCCTCTGTACATTCAATGCTGCTGTTTACCCGACCTATTTGGCTTTTATAAAAGTTAATTGTAGTTTGGATACAACACCAGCATGGCAAAGCTACAGTAACTTTAAAAAAAAAATGGAAAACGTACAAAACTACCCCACAGATGGGGCACATTCGTACATAATGGGGAACCTTCGTACAGTCAAAGAAAATACCATTTATTCAATGAAATATAATCATGTATTATACTCAAAAATAACACAGAATCATCCTTCAATAAACTCAGCCTATCGCAGTCCACTGCTGGACATGGACCTTTCCCAGGCTGCGCCACAACACAATATCCTCCGCCTTGTGGCTGTAGTCTGTCCCTACTGCCTTTTTAAGGTCGTCGGTCCATCTAGCTGGGGCGCGTCCTACACTACGTTTGCAGATACGCGGTCTCCACTCCAGCACCCTAATTGCGTAACTCACGATTCATCATAATCTGTATCGTTTTGAAACGGATTGTTAAACCATTGCTTCATATGTTCGAAAAATGTGTCTGTTCGACAACATAAATAACGCAATGAATATTGTTTAACTGTGAAGACGAAACCAATTATGATCAATCGTGAGTTACGCAATTAGGGTGCAGGACTCGTCGCTCCACCGTCCATCGGTCCTTCGACAATCATACCCAGCTCCCTGCCACTTCAGCTTGCTTACCCCACTCCATACCGTGCTGAGCGAACTTAAATTTGTGGACCAGCTCAACTGTCAGTGTCCACGTTTCGGCACCGTATGTCAACACGGGCAGGACGCACTGGTTGAAGACAATCAGTCACAGTCTTCAAACATTGCGGAATAGGCGACGAAAAGACTTGACGTAGTTTCCCAAACGCTGCCCAACCCAACAGGATCCTCCAGATAATGCTTCCTTATTTGATGTTCTCTGACATAACTGGAGTTCCATGCTCAGTATCCCATCACGTCTGTTAGAAGGGACAAGAACACAAGAAATTCTATTAAACTCCTATTAGCCTCGTCGTCACAATCAGTCTCATCCCCACAATCAGTTTCATCCTCACTATCCGTCATTACAGTTTTGTTTTCGTCTTTGGCTTAGTTGTCCCTGAAGTTTTCTTCTGTCTCTTTGTTTTTTGGATCTGTTAGTAAATGTAACGTTTGCTTCATCTCCTTAGCCCTTTGTTTTCTCTCTTGCTCTTGCTCTTGCTCTTCAACTTTTTTTCGATTTTTCTATTTCTTTTAGTCATTCCTTTCTTCGACGTTTTCACGTATTTCAGTCTACTCTGGCCGGATTATTTCTGGAGTTTTTAATCCTATAGCTAATTAAAACACAGGCGCAGTTGTAGGTGATAGCAAGGAGAGTAATATTGGCGGTGAGTTCTGTAGATCTTGTTGAGTAAGCTCTGTTTCTGCAGGTAGGGTGTCTGGCACATTGACATCTTGGCCCGGTATAGAAATTGATTGTCCACCTTGCGTGGATTCTAACGGCTGTAGTAGTAAAGAAGTAAGTCGTTGGTTTGACGCCACATTTTAGCATGGATTTTATAAGTTTTATCCAAAACTTCGTTCATAGCAGATTTCACTGCATTTTCATAAACCTCTCATGTTCTTATCCGCTTTTTCATATATCATTCTGTAACAATAATATTTTTGGGGAACAATCTTTCTACTAACCCACAGTTAGGAATGGGGGAGCATTCGTACAGTACGAATCTACCCCCCTCATAACTGCATGAAGGTATGTACCTCAAAGCGAGAAATCAACAAATTAATTTAATTGTAAAATAAAAATAACCGTTATAGTTAGCATAAAATGATGATTGACTAAACAAAATCACTTGTATAATTTGAGCAAAACTTATAACAGCTAAGCGTGTAAGTAAAGGTAAATAAGAATAATACTTACAATAGAACGAAAACACGTATCGGCTTTTTCCATTGAAGCCTGCGGCCGCACTTTATATATTATTATTAAGTAATCTGTGGGCCGCACTGTTGCACGCCTCCGCGGTTACATTAGGTGTATTAGCGGGAGTCGCACATACAAACGCGAGCACGACAATGTTATGGATAGTGAAGATATCACTATTGTACAGTCGCCAGCAGGTCAAGCTATCCCAAACTGTCAAATTTTCCCAATTGAACATAAACCTTAAACCTTTGTGATAAAGTTGAAAAACTATCAAAGAAATTTGACAGATTGCGGTAGCTTGATGTGCTGGCCTCTGTACGAATGCTCCCCTACTGAGACCGATGTCAGGATTTATCTACTCTACTCTGTGCTTGTGGAGTAGTAGACACGCATACGACCTCCTCTGTCCACACGACGATAAGTGTTCTGTAGTTTATACCACAGAGTGTCATTGTAAAAATGAAACAACCGAGTTTTTAGCGGGATCGCGTTGGAACATGTCGCACGAATTTTCATTTTCATGAAATTTCGTGAAATAGCGAATTACATTGTATAATTTTGGTAGTGAATTATTCAATTCAGTTACGTGTGAGTGCACAAGTGTAGTGAAGGTGAAAATAAGTGACTAACATGGACTTTTCGTGTTCATCCCAAAAACTCCTAATAGGTTGTTGTAAAGTTACTACCGCTTTACAATAACTTTGAGTTGACTTGACTGACTATGACTATAACTTTGACTGACTATTACTTTTTTGTAACTTCGTGCCTGATATCGGGCCATTTACTTGACTGAAAAGTAAAATTACTTGACATTGACACTAGCTAAATGCACAAACCGTGCGGAGCCAAAATCAGAAAAAAAAAAGAAACAACCGGTTACAGCCAATCATTGAGGTAGGAAAAACAAAATTATAAATATCTATGCAGCCAATACCACAGACCAAAGAGTATATTTTTTTAAATTAGTTTTATGGCCTGGTTACAGAGACCTTTTAGCCAATATAATAATATAATGGGAGCCACAGCACAGACTACATAAAGAGAGTATATGTGTTCTTGTCTACTTTTATAATTAGTTTTATGGCCTGGTTTCAGAGACCTTTTAGCCAAGTCTTTATTCGTATTCTAGTCATAACAAAGTTATTGTAAAGCGGTAGTAACTTTACAATAACCTATTAGGAGTTTTTGGGGGAACACGAAAAGTCCACGTTAGTCACTTATTTTCACCTTCACTACACTTGTGCACTCACAAGTAACTAAATTGGATAACTCACTACCAAAATTATACAATTAAATTCGCTATTTCACAAAATTTAATGATAATGAAAATTAATGCGACATGTTCTAACCAATGACTAAAGATGGTTCTAACGCGATCCCGCCAAAAACTCTGTGTTCTGTGACATAAAGATACAAAAATCCAGTTCTCGGAAGTCAGAAATGGAGGCTTGGCTGCGAGATAAGAATATAACTTTTAGCCCCTCAATGCTGAAACCTGAGCTATATAAATTAATTTGTGCAAATAAAGAAAACCACAAAAAGTATGTTGTTGACAACATATTACGCGCCCACAATCATACTGTATTACGGCTGCCACCCTATCACCCCGACCTGGACCCTATCGAAATGGCTTGGGCGGCAATTAAAGGATACGTAGCACAGAAAAATGTTACGTGGAACATTAATAATATAATGAAATTAGTTGAAGAAAAAGTGAACGCGATGGGTGAGCCAGAATGGAGCGCACTATGTATTAAAGTTAGAGGTATAGAAGAAGAATACAAAAAAAGTGACGTAATCATTGACCAGATGACTGTGTGATTCACGTCAGTGAAAATGAATCTGACACTTCAGAGACAGGGACTGAAGATTCCGATTTAGATGAGAGCTATGATAACGCTTCTTCAGATGAAGATCTCCTTTCTACTAGCCGGGAAGAAATGTATATTTAGTAAAATAAATAATAAAAATAATTTATTTCCAAAAGTAAATTACAAAGTAGTTATGCGCAGCATTTACAGCTTAGGACTTACAAGTGCACAGAAATTTGATCAATGACCCCCATGCTAGGTAGAACCTGTGTTACAGGGGTCATCCATCCGTCCATTATACAAAATGACAGATAAGTAAGTAGTACTTATTTTTTTTAAAGGCACAATTATGTTTTTAATTCTAATTTGAAAAAGATGTGGTAAGTGCTTGTGTGTGAGTATGAGTGAGTGTGTATGTGTGTGTATGTGTATGTATGTGTGTGTGTGTATGTATGAGTGATTGTATGTGCGTGTGTGTGTACAGAGTGGATGGTTATGTATATTGCGATTTCAATAGGTCTTCTGTTTTATTGTAGTCAAGAGTTAAAAGATATTCTTTAATTTTAGATTTACAATGAAATGTGTTAAGGGAATGTATATCCAAAATCTGGTTCAATTTATTATAAGTGAGGGTGCTTAGAAATGGGTAGTGTCGTTTATCAAAAGTCGTGTTCGTGCTTTTTGTAGGACATGGGGGTACCGGTCTTCTTCTTGCGGTAAAAGGATTACTTTTGTTTAATGGTGAGTTTAAGTGTTTGCGGATTAGTGCACGATAGATAAAAAGTTGTCGGACTGTTAAAACCTTGTACTCCATATAGAGTAGTTGCGTGGGAAATCTAAAAGGCTTACCAAGAAGCACTTTAATTACTGCTCTTTGCGCCCGCTCTACCTGTATTAACGCAGTCTTCGCTGCTCCTCCCCAGGCTGTAATACAGTACGTTAAAATAGACTCACAGAGAGCACAGTAAGCCATATTTAGAACTTCCCTATGAGCGGACAGTCTAAGTTTTTTGAAGACATAAATAAGTTTTCTAACCCGCGCGGACAGAGTCTCAAGGTGATTGTGCCAAGATAGGCAGGCGTCAACCTGTAGGCCTAGATATTTAACGACCGGGGCTCGGGATATGGAGGGGCATGCGCATTGCGGATCACCGAGAGCGCATACATGCGCTTTGAGTACCATTGAGTTTACCGGTGGCAGGAGGGAAGGTCTGAGGCCAAAGGTGACAAAGTTAGTTTTGCTAATATTTAATGTAAGACTGTTATTAGCCAACCAGAACATTGTCTCGCGCAGTGCCTTTTCAGCAATCTTATTTGCCGTGGCCCAATCATTTCCATAGCTCAGAATGACCGTGTCGTCTGCGTATGCTAGGATTTGGGTGGAGGGCAGAGAGAGGGAGCAGAGATCATTCACGTATATCTGAAAGAGCAGAGGGCTAAGGAGGCTTCCTTGTGGGACACCGTAATTTAAAGATTCTTCGCTACTAATGTTGTCCCCTATCTTTACACATTGCGTGCGGTTCAGTAAAAAGTCTTTAAATAATTTGTGGGCATCACCACGTACCCCAATCGACTCCAGCTTGGCGAGAAGAACGGGAACAGAGACGGTATCAAATGCCTTAGAGAGGTCCAGGAAGATTCCTAGGCATTTCTGTTTACTGTCAAGTTTATCCACCACAATATCTAGCAACGCAGTCACTGCATCCTCCGTAGATAAACCTTTTCTAAAGCCAAATTGGTTATTGGAGATAATTTGGTATTTGTCGAGAAACCTGCTGAGATTTTTGTAGATATTTTTTTCCAGTATTTTAGAGATGACTGGTAGAACTGAAATAGGGCGGTAATTGGTGACACCGTCTCTGTCCCCTGACTTGAAAATTGGATGTACGATTGCTTTTTTCAGCGCCGTTGGGAATGTTCCTGTAGATAGAGCTAGATTGCAGATATGCGTAATCGGTTTAACTAAAGCATGACTGGCAGCTTTGACTAGGTTTGGGGGTATACTGTCCCAACCAGGCGCACTATTCGCACGGAGATCCTTAATAATGCAATCTACTTCATCCTCATCTGTCGTGAGGAGACCCAGCGAATTGACCATGGATTGGTTATTGTTTGTGGTTGGTTGGAAAGAACTTGCATTTGGTGGTATTTGGTTGGCCAGAGTTTAACCCACGTTTGCAAAGAATGCATTGACAGAGTTGACAGACTCTGAGGGCGAATGTTCAATTTTCAGGAGTTCAATGGGTATAGGCGATGAGCGGTGCGAGTCAGTGACAGTCCGGATAGCATGCCACATTTTTTTTGGGTTGTTTTTAGCTTTAAGAAATAGTTGTTTCTCGTGATCGATTTTTAATTTTTTCAATAAATTGTTGCAGAAATTCCTATATCGCTGGTAAGTAAATTTCAGAATAGAGTTATGGGGTTCCTTATTTGTTTTCCTATGCATATTATCTCTGTTTCGTATGCATCTCAATAGTCCGGGTGTAATCCAAGGCTTGATGATTCTAAGTTTACATGGTAAGCATGTGCGAATAGTGTTCCTTTGCATAATTGATGATATCACTTCCAGTAGTTTGTTAGTGGCGTCATTCAACGCGATAATGTTATAGAAATCATACCCTTCAATGTCGTTAATAGCGTCTGGGAGGTTGAGGCGAGATGTAATGAATTTGTGATTAGCATTAGAGGGGTTTTTAGTTTCTATGCTGAGTATGACTGCCGAATGGTCGGTAATGGTAGCTTCCAGGGGCCTAAGTCTACTAATTTATAAACGTTACAATGGTCTCTCAATGGTGTGTTTTTGACAGTTTTTGTATGGCAAATCTGTCAAAAACTTACCATTGAGAGACCATTGTGACGTTTATAAATTAGTAGACTTAGGCCCCAGGACGAGTGTGATTGCATTATTGTTAGATTTCAAGAGAATATGGTCTAAGCAATTGTTTAAACGGGTGGGGAGAACGTATGCAGGCAAAAACCCGTGAGATGCAGTCAAATTTAAATAGTCATGAGAGCGTTGGTCATTATGACCGGGACTTATATTTATGTTTAAGTCTCCTATAACAGCAGTATTGTTGTATGCATTGTAATTGGAGAGAAGACTATTTAGACTATTCAAAAAGTCGTCAATTTTCCGTTGTGATGGTGGTCTATACAGCGCAACGATGACAAATTTGTTGTCTACAGTACATACAAGACAGCTAGATTCAGCGAAGGACGGTTCGATGATGTTATAACATAAACTTTCCTTGATGTAAATTACTATTCCGTCGTTCTGATTTGATAAAATATTTGTCTGATGCGATGTGTAACCCGTTAAGTTTGGGATAGATGTGGCTTTTTTGAGCCAACACTCAGTGAGAATGAGAATATCACACTTTATCTTAATAGCAACTAGCAAACATAAAAATTCATTGAAATTTTTATTATTACTCCTAATATTCAGATGTATGATATTTAATGATTTGGGGGATGTTATCTAGATGGGGCAATCTTCAGGTGGACAAGTAAAAGACGTAGACACATGTATGTTGTCTATGTCATTATTTAAATTATTTGTCATAGCCATTGAAAATGTGTTGTAATTGGTACACGGAATGATAAAGTATAGTGAGTTGAAAAAAAGTATCTCAAGTGCCCGGAGAAACGTTCCAGTGACGCAGTTGATACCAAATCATTGCAATATTTTGATAAAAGAATATGGAAGGTGTAGCTCCGTTTTAAATGAATAAATGCACAAGTTTTATATTAAAGTTTTTAATTTACTTAAATAAATACCTAACTGTTTGTTCTAATATCTTACTGCACGTAAAAAATACCTAAAATCTAAATACTTTTTGATAGGCATAAATGTATTATGTTTTTTTTTTTAATCTTACAATAATGATTGTGCGCTCAACTGTACCATGCGCGGTTACGTACTCGGGCCTAACTTCAGAGGGCTCATAAAGTTTTGCGCGAACTGTACTACCACAGAATACATAAACTCCTAACGTATCATTTACAGTGTTGCCACCTTGGTGGTTTTCCCACCAGAACTGGTGCTTTTTCAAGGCTCCTGGTGGTATTTTTTTTTTATATAGCGTTTTTATTTTTTTAGTGGTTTTTAGCGTTTTTTTCAACATGGAATCTGGCACCACATTTTTGAGAGGAAAATCCCCTACCGTTCCGGAATTTCATAATGTTCCATGCTTACTCTATGACCGGGGAACCCGTAGGGGTAGTCGTTAGTTAATGTTCTCTTTTTATCTGTCATTCTATGTCCAGAATTTCTTTCGTGCTGTTGAAAAGTCTTAAAGTTTTATAGAGTCGTTTTTTGCAATAGTGTGTGAAAGCTTGAAGCTGTAAATAATATCGAATAATGGAAGTTCCACTCAAGAAAAAAAAATACGTACGGAAGCATAGAAAAGAGTCACTAGATGAATTTCAAACCTGGCTTAAACCTTTACCGAATACTCGCTCTTTACATCACAGAACACAGTTCAGTTTCCTGTATTGATCATCTCACAGATTTAGTAATATCGATTTTCCCCGATTCCAAAGCAACGGACGACTTAAAAATGCGTCGTACTAAGTGTACTGAAGTTATTAAAAATGTCTTGGCGCCGTATTTCAGAGGACATACGACAGCAGAAATACAGTCTAATATATTTATGTGGTTTTATTACATAGCAAAGAATGCTAAAAATGTTGTCAAGTTAGACCGTATATGTTTGTTTGGTAAATTTTAAGTTAGTAAAACTCTTATTGCACTCTGGTAAAATTACACGAAATTTAAAAAATACGTATTTTAGCGGCATTTGGTGGTTTCTTCTATTCCAAATTTCTGAAATATCTGGCGACATTTTACTCTTGACCTAGCGCCTTAAAAACATCCAAGGTGGCAACACTGATCATTTAAAGTTCAATCAATCATAAACATTTATACCTCAATGCGTTCAATACATTACACGGATGGAAAAGTTTTGTTTTAATTTTGCATGCAGTAGAAATCAGTTATCATAATCATATATCAAATATCAGTAGTTCTCGTAATAATAATGCATTTGTTGAAAATAATTCAATAATTCATCAAATACATAACCAGATAAAACAAATGTACAAACCGCGGTACAAACATAACTCACTCATTCGTCCATCTTTCGTGCAAAAGAATCCGACATAAAATAAAAATGAGTGATAATTTTCAAAACAAAACCATGGCTCCGGTGATGATGGATTATGATTTCAAAGTGAAGACTCAAAACGAACGTTCAAAAGTCGAGGACCTGTTTGATTTCGAGGGTTGTAAAGTGGGTCGTGGTACATACGGTCACGTATACAAAGCTAGAAGAAAAGACGGCTCAGATGCTAAGGATTATTATGCCTTGAAGCAAATCGAAGGTACTGGGCTGTCTATGTCTGCTTGCAGGGAAATAGCGGTAAGTTTTAAGCCCATCTGGGGTTCATTTGGGGAAGTACTGTCACCAAACCTATGTACAGCCTAGCACCAGTGCTATGTTGATTACCAAATTATTAAAATTGAGTGCTGAAATAGTAATGCATATGAAATTTTGGGTCAACCAAAGTAATTTACTGCAGAATCAAAGTTATATCTGATAATCCTATTTCTTTCAGTTACTCCGAGAGCTAAAACATCCAAATGTAATAAACCTCATTCGTGTTTTCCTCTCACACACTGACCGTAAAGTCTGGCTGCTTTTTGACTATGCAGAACATGATCTATGGCACATCATCAAGTTCCATAGAGCTGCTAAAGCTAACAAGAAGTCTGTAATGGTCCCTAAAGGCATGGTGAAGAGTCTCCTTTATCAGATTTTGGATGGGATACATTATTTGCATTCCAACTGGGTTTTGCATAGAGATTTGGTAAGTATATTTATTATTTTCTAAGACATATGATTCTGGAATGTAAGTTGATAAAGGCTTTAAGCTTTTAGTTAATGGAATTTGTTTTTAACTGAAAATATGCATAGAAGCTATCACCTACTAGTTCATAAATGTCCATTTTATGTTTCTTGTAAATGAACCGATTATAAAACGTTAAAATTTGGTTTAAAGTTTTCAATTTCAGATGAGTTAGAGTAGGCAATGAAGCAAAATGATCTCATAAATTCCCTTTAATATCCGTAATGTTTTTTTATGTCCGTTTTATATTTCTTGTAAATTTTCATACTGTAACAATTTTTCCATGTGATACCAGACATAAAAAGATAGCACCATCCCAATTCTTACCGTGGGTGTTGTAGAAGGTGTCTAAGGGACTTACTAGAGAATGGGCAGCAGCATTCTCTATGCAATTTACCACCATAGTGAGATTGCCAACTCGCCTGCCACACATGGCGATTATGGCAAGACCTGCCTTTTGGGGGTGGCCTATGTCCAGCAATGAGCGTCTTTCGGCTGGAATGATGATCATGATGAATAATTTAACAGCTATTGGTTGCCCATCTACTAGTTGTCGCCCAGTGGTTGAAAATTCTAACTCTACCATAATTCATTAAAATCATAATGTATTTCTAATGCATTATTATGTAAAAATATTAGCTACTCATCTGCAAAAAAGCTAAGGAGTGCACTCCTTCTCCATATAAACTTGGCGACTAACCTGTACGAAACTTCATACTCCTGTGTCTGCATAATTTTCAAGAAAACGGGTATAACATTTTTGCTTCATGTATAGTCACTAAACCCACCTGTGGCTAAGTGGGTAGGTAATACGGGCTGTTGTCCGCAACTCCACGTCAAAGCGCATATTTTGCGTACTAAATCTGTGGCTAAGTAATATAACAGCCAGACGTAAATTCATCTGGTTAGGCTAAGCTTGCTTGGATCAGTCCATGGATGGGTGACCATATTTACATACCAAAACAACTCCATGCCTCAGACAGGTTAAGCTGTTGGTCCCGGCTGTCATTTGTGGATCTTTTACAGTTGTTACGGGTTCTCAGAAGTCCAAAAGTCTGACAATCAGTCTTACCAAGGGATATCGTATTACCCAGTTCAGTAACTGGTTAATACAATACACGAACAACCCAGTGGTTGTGGAGGTCAGATAGGTAGTCCCTCCATGTAAAATATTGGTATTGAGCTGGATCTGGTTAGACTGGAAGCCTACCTTAATATAGTTGGGAAAATGCTAGGCAGTTGATTTTTGACCTCAATACTCTTCTTAATTTTTTCAGAAACCAGCCAACATTCTGGTGATGGGTGAAGGGCCAGAGAGAGGCAGGGTCAAGATAGCTGATATGGGTTTTGCAAGACTATTTAATGCACCTTTGAAGCCTCTAGCGGATTTAGATCCTGTGGTGGTCACATTCTGGTACAGGGCTCCGGAACTGCTGCTAGGTGCAAGACATTATACAAAGGCTATTGGTATGTAATAAGCTTTATTGTTGGTATTTATTATTGACCTATGCATGCTCTTCCTCTGTTGATTTATCTGTATATTGCCAGTAGGTATATGTTGAACATTTTATTTGATGGGGATGTGGCAAGAAGACCTATACTGCAAAGCTGTTTTGAGGTGGCCCAAGGAAAAAATTTCCGGAAGAGTTTCGGGAAGGTGTTTGTGCAGAAGTGGGAGAACCAAATCAAATCAAAATCAAATCAAAATATTTTTATTTCATATAAACCTGCATGGGCACTTATGAAACGTCAGAAGCTAGGTGCACGGTTCCAAATTGTTGTTTCCTATGGAGAAGAGAAAAACATATTTATTGCTTTAAAAAGGAAAGCAGTTCAGGGCACAAACTTTTTTTTCTCTTAGCAAGAGAACTTGTGACCAGCTTCCAGCGAAAATTAGCCTCTGCTCAGTATTTCATATTTACGTACTTGTAACTAGTTCAATTATGAGATGTCAGCACCAACTGGTGGGGTCCGCAAGGGCTGATGTCTGCCAGAGGTGCGGGTAGTTCGAAAGAGATACCGTGGCTCCTGGCACACAGGCAACTGAGTGAACACGGTTGGGTTTTAGTCAATAAAAGTTAGTTACGCTCTCCTGCTCCATATAGAGCAGGATAAGTTATTTGCTGATGTCCCACCATAAAAAAAAAAATGGGTTCAATTTCTCCTGTTCATTTCACTCAGTACTATTTGTTATTATATTATCAACATTGTTATTATTCCAGACATCTGGGCGATAGGCTGCATATTTGCAGAGTTATTGACGTCAGAACCTATATTCCATTGTCGACAAGAGGACATTAAGACCAGCAACCCCTACCATCATGACCAACTGGACAGGATATTCAATGTCATGGGCTTCCCGCAGGAGAAAGACTGGGAAGATATCAGGAAAATGCCTGAACATGCTACTTTAGTTAAAGATTTTAAGAGGTCCAAGTAAGTAGATCTTTATACTACTTTAGACAACTTCACCTACTCACTGGCACAGGTCTTGATTGTGCCTTGCCATGCTTCTGTACAGAGTCTCACTAAGATGTATACTGCAGCAAGAATAAATTTGACTGTCACCAATTTGTGTTCTTATAATACTTGTAGTGGCATGTAATAAGGAAGGAATACAGATCTATACAGTTTGAAAACAAAATCCCGTGAACACGATGACCACATCTGTTAACATCCCCTTACCGGCCCTGCCGAGCGCTGCAAGCAAAAATAGTCCTTAAGCTGTATAGATATGGATTTCCCTGATAGTAACATCGACGCGTGCGAAATCGTATAAAATACTGCATCGCCGAAGCAGAGTTTACCGCTAGTTTACTAGCATATATACAACGTCCCAAAATCAATCGTCGGGCAGATGCCCACCAGACACTACACCCGTCTGGTCTGAGGATCCTCCATATTCTATAGAGGATGAGTGAACTATATACCATGTTCCTCATACCTCTGTAAACTGTATAGTTCATCATCATCAGTATCATCATCAGTTCAGTCGAAAGACGTCCACTGCTGGACATAGGCCTCCCCCAAGCACCTGGCACTGGTTCTGTGCTTCTTGCATCCGGTGGATTCCTTTATCATTGCATAGCTACAATTAATACACAATGTGTTATATATTTTGAGACTGCACAATATTGTGGACTTGTGTAGCAATGATTGTAGACTATTAAATGGATTCTTGTTGAGGTATACATCCTTTTCAGGCTGACCAGTACCATCCTGGTTATAACTGTATTGCAACAATGTTGACCATACAACAGCAAGAACAGTGTACTTCAATTACCAGTCCAAATACCTATAGTGACAAAATGATAATGACGTAAAATTTTCAATCACAAACTGCTTCGTTTTGTAGTATTTTGCCAATCCATTAATTATTTCACAAAATTCTAAACAAAGTAAAAAACGTTATTAACCTTCTAACCGCCCAACTTCATAACAATTGTCGTGCCCCCAGTACCCGGCACAGTGAATCGAAAAATACATACCTACAACAATTAAATAAATAAAAAAGCAGATTAAACGAGCTGTGGTATTTTGGTCGTAAATATACCATAGCGAAATGTACCCGAAAATATTTATCGGATTAATCCGACGTAAGCGGTTAAAGTGTGTTACGAAATAACCCTGCTGATCTGATTTCTAGGCATTGACACTAAACTACTTTTAAAAGTTTTGTTAATGTGGGCATTTTATTTTTCAGTTACCAGAACTGTTCCCTTAGTAAATACATGGACAGGCACAAGATAAAACCTGACAGCAAAGCCTTCAGTTTACTACAGAGGCTGTTACTAATGGATCCCAACAGGAGAATCACATCAGAACAGGCTATGCAAGACCCTTATTTCGCTGAAGATCCACTGCCAACCCAGGTAGGTAACCCACAGTGGCGAAAGGTCAATACAAACCGATTCCCATCTGCTTACCTTTAAAAAATTCCACCTCCCACCGATGGAGCATACGGTGGTCTACCCGGCTTGGGCGGAGCACCGCCGTGTCCTCGTGGAAGCGATCTCGCGCGCCTCAAAGAGATGTCAGCATCAACAGAAGGGGCCCGCAAGGGCCGATGCCTGCTAGGGGTGCGGGTTGTTCGAAAGAGATACCGTGGCCCTTGGCATACAGGCAACTGAGGAAACAAGGGTGGGTTTTAGTCAGTAAAAGTCTGACACGCCCTCCTGCTCCACCCAGAGTGGGAGAAGTAATTTGATGATCACCCAACCTAAAATAAAACCTCCCACTGATCCACCATTAATTAGTTCAAAGTACAATTTATTTTAAGTTTTACAGAAATAAACGGATGCGCGTAAAAAAAATCTGATTCCAACTCAGTGTGAGTAAAAGTCAGCTTTATCCTCTGAGGAAACTAAGCTTGCATCATGCGGTGATGTATTTTTTTTTGGAAAGATATTCCCCAGGCCTTAATTCCACCCCTCGTCACTGGTAGCACAAGTATATGATATTGCCATTATGAGCTAACAATTAGTGTTGGAGAAAAGGAAGTGGCCCATAATAAATTTATGGTTTGAATTTTATGGTGGTCAACTGGTCATACTTTATAGTGCAATACCGGAATCAAAATCAAAATATTTTTATTTCATATAAACCTGCATGGGCCCATAATAAATTTAAGGTTTGAATTTTATGGTGGTCAACTGGTCATACTTTATAGTGCAATACCGGAATCAAAATCAAAATATTTTTATTTCAAATAAACCTGCATGGGCACTTATGAAACGTCAGAAGCTAGGTGCACGGTTCCAAATTGTTGTTTCCTATGGAGAAGAGCCGGCAAGAAACTCCACGGTTACTCTTTTAAAAATAATTGGCTTTAACAATATTTTCAAATTACAGAGATAAAATGTATGGGAGGACAGTGCAGGCCTGTCAATAAGTACCGGGTACTTAGACGAATACAGAATAGAAGTTCGTCTACAAATCTGCAGTCAGTAAGGCCTACAACGTTCTCTCATTCACAATATGTAAAATAATCTACATAAATAAAATGAACCTAAATAAAATTGATGTATAATGTCAATTAATGACGAAAATATGTCAGTATTGTAAAAATGAATGAAAAAGATTGCATTTATCGTGTACTAATGCAGGTCAAAATCACGTATTTTTCACACTGAGAAACTAGAGAATACCACATACAGCACCTTATTACTTTTATACTGCTGCAGGCTTAGCACGAGCACTGATTTTTCGACGGAAGAATAGACATGATTTGATGATTTCCCACCCAAAAAAAAAAACTATTAACTAAGTGATGTACAGTAGGAGAAGATAGCTATGTTTTTCTATTAATTATCTATGCGTTCTAAACGAAACATTATTTTGTAGATACTCGTATATACTTTGTGGCCGTCGAGTAAAAAGTTTGTTGTCAGTGTGATTTTGACAGTTTGGGATGAAATATTCTGCATTAGCACTGATCAGTGATCACCATGCTTGCTCAAGATGGGCTGGCGATTTCAGACTCTTAGATAGTCTTAGTACTTTGTCCACATTTATACGTCTCCTAGCTTTTGCCAGCAGCTTCGCCCGCGTGGAAGGCGGAAATTATCCTACGGGAACGTACTACCGGGATAAAAAGATTGTATGTGTATTAAATTATCTGTGTACTAAATTTCATTAATATGCGTTCGGCCGTTTTTGCGTGATTGAGTACTTACAAACATACACCCCCTTATTACAGGACAAGGTTTTTCTTTACGTATGGTTTAAACCTTCGAGTCTATTTTTTAAATAAGAACCTAACTGAAATAGAAATACAGCTCCTTTTACAAAACTGGCAAGTTAGTAGTCCAGTGCTAAATTGTCAGTTTTGTAAAAGGAGCTGTAATTCTATTTCAGTTCTAAGTTCTTATTTCAAAAACAGGCTCGGTGGTTTAAACCATACCTAAAAAAAAAACCTTATTTTGTAATAAAGGAGACAAAGTTTCACATTTATAATATTGGAAATGAATATTTGAAATGATTTACAGGATGTATTCGCTGGGTGTCCCATTCCTTATCCGAAGAGAGAATTCTTGACCGACGACGATCAGGACGATAAGAGCGACTCCAAAGCGCGGCAAAATCAACAACAGCAGCAACAGCAACAACAAAATAATGTAAGTAGAAAAGATCCGTCCTTCCTTTAATCTGTATAATTAGCCATGTATATTAAGGCTGCCCCCTCAAAAAGTGATTGAAAACAGCATGCAGATGAAACCACTTTTCGTCGGCATTTACAAAGAAATTACATTTGAAAAAAATGGTAATCTACATAATATGATACGTTATTTGGTTTAGGCATAACTTTTCTATGGGTATCGAATAATAAGAAAAAAAAAAAAAACACCAAATCACCTCCAAATCGTTGAGATGAAACCATTTTACTACTTCATTTTTTTACAAAAGAGAAAAAAAAAGATGTCTACTTCTTTGCGATACAAAGGAAAATGATTTGATTTTGTTACTTTTTATAAATATGCATTATTTTTGTTATAATAAATTAAAAATGCGACCGATTAAAGACTGCATGGCTACATCACCCCGCACTCGCCCACAAATTTAGTGCGCCCAAATGCTGAAGGTCCTTAGCGTGGATACAAGCCTTAACCATCTGGACTTTACGCAACTAATGCGTTCGGCGCTCTAATTGGCCCTTCACCGATCCAGGACCACGATACCATGTCATGCAAATATTAAATTTGCATGATATGGTATATGGCATTTGTATTTCAGACACAACAAAATCAAGTACAAGCCAACAATCACGACCACGCAGCGAATAATGCGAAGAGGATGAGAATGTCAGGTACATTATACCGTATGTTATTAGTTTTTATTTTATTTTTGTCAACACATGAGTTAGAAAAGAAGGTCACATTATCAGTAGAAAGACCATAGTATAGTCTGTTCCAAAAGTATCTGATCAACGTGTAAATAAACCTGTTCGGGTCAAACTCACTAAAGGGAATTAGTAATACATTCATCTGTTTCAACTTTAAACCTGCTGACATTTAAAGTTGTAAAGTTCGACAATAATAGGGTATTTTCCAATTTTTCAAAAACTATTCTAATTTGAAGATTGGAACGAAATATGTAACAGAAAAATAAAAGTAAATTGATTTATATCCATTTTCTCAATTAAAAACGATTTAAACCAAATTAATTTTTCGTTGTTTTGAATTTACCGCCAAAACGCTCCTTACGATGACTTTTTATCACGTGACGTGAACTTTGTGTAAACTAAAGTAGTTAGTAATTAAACGAGTGAGTGTCGTGTTTATAATTAACAAGATTTTTATGTATAGAAAGTGAAATCACTGGTGTGCAATGCCTCTGTGCACAAATACTTCTAAAACTGCGCCAAACTAAGTATTTGTACTGGTGCTGTTTACACAAAGCTGACGTCACGATGTCACGTGATAAAAAGTCATCGTAAGGAGCGTTTTGGCGGTAAATTCAAAACAACGAAAAATAAATTTGATTTTAATCGTTTTTAATGGAGAAAATGGATATAAATAAATTTACTTTTATTTTTCTGTTACATATTTCGTCCCAATCTTCAAATTAAAATAGTTTTTATCAAATTGGAAAATACCCTATTGTAATTGTTGTTTGAATAACATTATTAAATTGTAATTGAAAAATCATCGACGAACATTGTGGCTATAAACCTCCATAGTCAAATGAAAAACATATTTTAAGTGATTTAATCGTGTAAGGCTATTAAATAACGAGGTGACCAAAATAATATCAGTTTCCAATGCCGACGCAACCAATCACGTTAGCACGTACATTTTACACGATGAAACTCTTCGAAAACTAGTTTTCGATAGCAACGCATTCAGTCATGCGCGATGGGCAGTGAAGGTCGTTGCCAACGCAATTTTTCATAAAAGGAATGACAGAAAGATGATAAAAAAAATTGCCGCAGAAGGCAGTCTTTTAAAATCATCTTTCTGTAATTCCTTCGCAGCAACAAACGCTCTAGTTGATATTATTTTCAATTAAGGGATGAATCTAAAATCATCATCATCATTTCAGCCGAAAGACGTCCACTGCTGGACATAGGCCTCCCCCAGGCTCCTCCACTTCGACCGGTCTTGTGCTTCCCACATCCAGCGGATACCCGCGGCCTTCACAAGGTCATCGGTCCACCTTGTGGGAGGCCTTCCCACTCTACGTCTTCCGGTACGCGGTCGCCACTCCAGAACCTTTCGGCCCCATCGGCCATCTGTTCTGCGAGCAATGTGCCCTGCCCACTGCCACTTAAGTTTGGCAATTCTTCGGGCTATGTCGGTTACCTTGGTTCTCCTGCGGATGTCTTCATTCCTGATTCTATCGCGTAGGGAAACTCCGAGCATAGCCCTCTCCATTGCCCTTTGGGTGACTTTAAGCCTTCTGATAAGGCCCATTGTGAGCGACCACGTCTCTGTACCATAAGGTCATCACTGGCAACACACACTGGTCAAAGACTTTCGTCTTGAGGCACTGTGGTATTTGGGACGAGAAGGAAGCCTCCCGAACGCTGCCCAGCCGAGTCGGATTCGACGATTGACCTCTTTCTCGAAGTTGGACTTACCTAACTGGACAGTCTGTCCTAGGTAAACGTACTCGGTCACAACTTCGAGTGTAGCGCCTCCGATCGTCATGGGAGTGGGTGTTACATGGGCATTCGACATGACCTTTGTCTTCTCCATGGTCATTTTAAGACCCACTCTTTCGGAAGCTCTACTGAGGTCATCGAGCATTGCACTGAGGTCCTCCATGGTCTCAGCCATGACGACTATGTCATCGGCAAACCGAAGGTGAGTGATGTACTCGCCATTGATGTTGATGCCAGCCCCTTTCCAGTCCAGAACCTTGAAGACATCCTCCAGTGCAGCGGTGAACAGTTTCGGAGAGATAACATCTCCCTGTCTCACACCTCGCTGCAGAAGGATAGGTTTCAAAGTCCGGTCCTGGAGTCGGACTGACATAGTGGCGTTTTCATACAGACACTTCAGCACCTCGATGTACAGTCGACAAATTTGAATCATGACCCACTTTGACGATAAATCGTTTGAAACCGTCAAAATAACAAAGATTTCCCTCCTTTACAGTGCATGCCGCACTTAGGACGTTTTAAATATTAAGCAAGCCATGTCAATACGGGTCCAAGATCAATGCAATTTTAACCTTTGTCATCACTGCAATAGATAATATTTTAGATAAAGCATTCATAATCGTTTTCGAATCCAAACTCTTTGGAATTAACTGGTATAACTCAGAACAAATGTTTCTTTTTTTTAACCATTTTCCGAACTCTTTCGAGTGTGAAATGACAAAGCATCGAAAAGTCACTCAGAAATTGGTGTCAAATAATAATTCCTATGAGAATAAAAAATAGTTCGTTTTTATTTAAATGGTATAGTGGCAAGACAAAGAGCTCGGATTATAGTTCTCAGTAAGCAATGCTACGGTATACGAGAAATATCTCGAGAGTTAAGGGGGAAGTATAATCTCGAAACACAGTGGACATCTCGAAACACCTGGATCAAGCGATATGAAGAAGAGGATACTCTGGAAGATATAATCATGGCGTTCGTCAAATCACGAATCAACAGAAAACCGACATGCGTCATCATTACGAAGAAGATCCGTTTACTGGAACTCGATATTTTGCGGCACGTTACGACGACGTTTGCAGTCGCCTTATTGGATCAATGCGTTTGAGACTATTGGCTATTATTGCAAGCAATGGTAGTTAGGTAGTTACACCCGATATTAACTATTGTTAAATAATAATGAGTTCAACATTATAATTTTTCTATTTTTTTAAGCGTTTTACTTCCCCACTTCTTATTGTTGCCTTAACGCACTTTGCAAACAAAATTCATTGAAGATTTATGCAAAGATGGCGGAATCTCGTTTTCGAGCACACTTAAGTTGAACGCATATTAAAATAAATAATAATTCAGATTTATTAGATTAAAAACACATCGTTTATAGTACGATAATGCATACGCGTCGTATTTATTTTGGCTATTTATTCAGCTATAGAGCGTACTCGTGTGTAAAAGCTCTGGAGACTGCAACAGATAATTCTCTGTATATTTCGGTATACATAAATGGCAGAAAACAAGGTCGTTACCATGGAAATGTATGTGTACGCGATTGTCGACCTAATTGTATTTGAATGTCTGTAAGAAAATAAGCTTATGGTGGGTCATAATTCAAATGTGTCGATTGTACCGATAGTCGATCTGGCACCGTTTTTTTTTTTTTTTTGGGTGGGAAATCATCAAATAACTTCTCCCGCTCTGGGTGGAGCAGGAGGGCGTGTCAGACTTTTACTGACTAAAACCCACCCGTGTTCCTTCAGTAGCCCTTAAGCCAGGGGCTGTGGTGTCTCTTTCGAACAAACCCGCACCCCTGGCAGGCATCGACCCTTGCGGGTCCCATCACTTTTTGTGCTGACATCTCTTTGAGGCGCGCGTGGAACACAACGCGCCGTCGACTTGGGCTTGGTCCTTACCGGACAGCGAGCTACAGATCTGTGCCCAGATCTGGCACCGTTGAAGAGACTGCAGTACAGCCCATGTCTCGATCGAATCGAAGGCTTTTTCGTAGTCCACAAACGTTAAGCAGAGAGGCAGGTTATACTCTTCGGTCTTCTGTATACCCTGCCGCAGCGTATGTATGTGGTTTACGGTGCTAAAGCCTTTACGGAATCCGGCTTGTTCGGGAGGCTGGAAGTCGTCAAACCTGCACGCGAGACGGTTCGTGATGACTGTCGAAAACAGCTTGTAGACATGGCTCAGAAGTGAGATGGGCCCATAATTCTTAAGAAGAGTATTATCACCCCTCTTAAAGAAAAGTACCACCACACCTCTGTTCCATGCTTGTGGCGTTTTGCCCTCGAGTATGACGGAATCAAACAGCTTCTGGAGGGCCTTAAGAACGGGTTTTCCGCCGGCCCTCAGGAGTTCGGCCGTGATTCCGTCATCACCCGGCGGCGGCACCTTGTTGTCTTTTAGCTGCTTCAGAGCCATCCTAATCTCGTACTAGCTAACGTCCGGGATATCTTCGGTGTAGTGTCGGGTCAATCTGGCTCTTGGGTCGTTTGCCAGATTCGTAACGGGGTTGCTTGTTGACGTGTATAACTGTCCATAGAAACTCTCGATCTCTCTCAACAGCCCAGGCTTGGAGGAAACGATCCTGCCATCATTGGTCTAGAATCTAAAATGTTCTGTGACAACTCCTTCCGTGCTGGTAATAAAAATAAAATATTTTTTCTTCATCATCATTTGACTTCGTATCCTGTGAGACGTATGCACGGTAAACGGTGTCTGAATGAATGATGCAATGACTAAAATTAATAATTGAGTTGTGCCATGTGAGAGTACCAGTTGCATAGCAGTTCGTAATGCCCGTTTCCAACCAGTTTAAGTTGAGATACTGTCACCCCGTGCGAGAATGGGCTTAGTGGCACTACAAGTAGGGTATTTTGCAATTTATTAAAAAACTGTTTTAATTTGAAGATTGGGACGAAATATAGTAACAGCATAAAAAAACAGTAGAAAATTGATTTATATCAATTTTCTCAATTAAAAACGATTTAAATCAAATATATTTCTAGCTTTTTTGAATTTACCGCCAAAACGCTCCTTGCAATGGCTTTTATCACGTGACCACACGTGACGTCAACTATGTGAACTAAAGTAATTAGTAAGTAAACAAGTGAATGTCGAGTTTATAATTAACAAGATATGCATAGAAAGTGATATTACTGCTGTGGAGTGCCTCTGTGCACAAATACTTCTAAAATTGCGCCAAACTAAGTATTTGTACCGGTGCCGTTTACACAAAGCTGATGTCACGTGATAAAAAAGTCATCGCAAGGAGCGTTTACGCGGTAAATTCAAAACAACGAAAAATAAATGTGATTTTAATCGGTTTTAATTGAGACAATGAATATAAATAAATGTATTTTTATTTTTCTGTTAATGCAATATATCGTCCCAATCTTCAAATTAAAATAGTTTTTATTAAATTGGAGTATTCTCCAATTAAATATTCCCTATTGTCATCTAAAGGTGTGATCCACATCTTACTTTTACATCAGATACTTTTAGAACAGTCCATAAATCACTCGACACTAAAAATCATTGACATTTCATTATTTTCCTCAGTTTTGTAGATTTTCATTGTAGAAATAAACCAATCTAAAATGAACGCTCTTCCACTGCTTGTTGCATACATAGGTATTTGAAATGTTTTATAGAAATGTTAGTGGAGGGTTGTTCATTTTTGGAGTGATTTATCTACTTACGACAAGATTCACCACTATAACTAACATAAGACAGCTTTTGTCATGGGTAGCTTGAAATCCGAGAGTTTGAACTTATGCCGTGTTCCGAAATTCAACAAAAGTGATAATACCGCGAACCCGACCAAATTGAATAGTCAAAAAATTTAAGAGCTATCAGATCATTAGTACTGATTTTTATTTTGGTTGGCTTCGCGATATTATCACTATTTGTCTAATACGGAATGCGCCCTTAGTATATTTGTATTTCTCAAAAACTAATGACTAAATCTTCTGTTCAGACAGTGGATATTCATGTTTATTCGCATCTCTAATTAAACTAAAATCGCCCTTGTGATAAGTTTTTATAAAATTATCGAACTTTATCTCACGAACCATACCCTCGAATTAAAAAAAAACTGCTGAATCCAGTTAGACTGGAAGCTGACCCCAGTATAGTTGGGAAAAGGCTAGGCAGATGATGATGTAACCCGCGGCTTAAAATCCTGTTATATTTTTGTATTCCAGGTCCGAATCAAGGAAACAACGCAGGCGGCGGTGGTCAACAGGAATTCCATCAACAACAACAGATGATGTTTGGTGGCCAACAACAGGGTGGCAGTTCTCAACAACAAGGCAACTTTCAACAAAGGTTTTAACATAGTATTGGCTTTAGTTAGTTCTATGTTCAATGTAATTGTACTAAAATGTTATTTGATATGTCGCGTCTCTTTGAAGTTTCGGTGTGAATCAGCTTTTATTTGTAAAAATTATGTTAGTTAATTTGATGTCTATAATATTAGTAAATGTTTGTAAAAGACTGACACTTAGGCTCGCTTGCATCACTTAAGTATTGGTTTTCTAAGAAAGCGGTGAACAGACACAATAACGGCTGTCCAAATACAGAGCGTTTTTTAATAGTGTCAAATAGTGTACCTATATACATTTCGTGTCTGTACCGTTGACCGTTAAGGAGCTCCTTAGTCTGGAGCGATCCTGGGTGTAGAATCAGGTCATGCATGATAAAAATGCATAGTCTTCGGAACAGTATCAACATGTGAAATTTCGGCTCCGTAGTAGAAGAGAGAGAAGTGGTTTTAATTCAGCTTGCAAGATTTGTTCTAAACAAACTAACATACACACAAGTAGAACAAATTAAATAAAAGCTTGTAAAAAATACAGGGTTTAATGATGGCCGTTGTAATATGACGGAATCGCTGTCGTAGGAAACCAACGCATTATAGCTGAACACGTTTACCGCAAAACGTTTTTAAACATCACTCTGTTTCTGCCAATCGTTTGAGGGTGACAGAGACAGAATGATGTTTTAAATATTTGTTTAGCGCTAAACGCGTTTAGTGATTTGTGGTGCTAGCGGGCCTTTGTATTTTCATCCTCAATTCACAATTATTTCGAACTAAGAGGAAATCCTACCAAAATCCACCTCTTTGGACAACTGAACGAATTGTACCGTTGTCGCCCAGACAAACAGACACGACTGGGCGACTTCATGTTATACTAAATTAATTTTCATTTTACCGACAGCGTTTGGATAATTTGTTATAGCGTTCGCAGACGGCATACAATCGGTGGCCCATTTTTTGTGGAAGTTAAATGAAGTAGAGATGAATTGTATCGATGCACACGTCCTACAAACCGTAAGTCATACAAAAGTAATGTGACCGATTGTAAGAGCTACAAAAAGTATGCCGCATGAGAGCGCTTATTCTGTGGCCCTAATGTGAGTTTCTTTGAACCATCTCGAAGGTAGGGCAATCCAGCTTGCTGACAATGACAACCAGGAGACTGTTGGAGCTGGCACGCACTCTGTGCAACAGAGATGCTGCACGCTTATGTCTGATCGCAGCGAAGCCGTCAGTTTGCGCGTCCGAGCACATACCCGAGGCACTACAAAAGCGTGGTAGCCCCAACAGCATCCTGAATACATTATTGTACTGCACGCACGAGTGAAGCTATTCCAAAGACTGCACGAGTAGAGAACTTGACAATAGGCCTTAAAAACTTATTTTAACTACCCCAAGCAGTGTGAAAACCTTCGAATAAACATATTACATCTAACTGCTAATGCTCGTTGCTCCTGGTCTACATCTAGATTGTACCTCAAATCCTCCGCTACAATATGCCTCAGATATTTAAACCGTAAAGCCAAGATGGTTCAAAGAAACTCACACTAGCGCCTCTGAAGAACTTACTAAATCGGGTGGTTGCAGTTCCTACTATAAAAGAGGCAGGACCTAATCTAATTCTATGTTGATCTGATTAATTTGAGGACTTGAATTTTATTAAAATTGGACACTATTTTTACTTGACTACAATTTATTAATTAGTAATAACCATATGTAAATATTAGAAAATAAGCTGTAATTTGTATAAAGTAATTTTGAAAATAAACTATTAACAAGTACAATAATCGAATTTGTTTATTAAAACCACAGATCACTATAATACAATATTTATTAATAAACAATGTACATGTTTATGGACGGAATAATTCAGACAATGATGTTAGCAGAAAAGTATCTTAGGAATTGAAGATTAGAGAGAGAGATTAAGAAGAGAAGAAGATTATTATACATAATCAGCCTATTATGTTCCCACTGCTGGGACACAGGCTTATTCTCTGTGAGAGGGAGTGGGCCGTAATCTACCACGCAGGCCCAGTGCGGGTCGGTAGATGTCACATGTCTTCGAATTCTAAAGAAAAGTGAGTTTTTCTTTACATACATAGGTACATTTTAAGATTATAAATACGACAAATTCTTTAGAAATATTTTGTTTTAACTAAGTACTTAAACATATCAGTCGAAATAAGAGCAGGCGGCAAATTGCAGTCACTAATACATTCAAAATCAGATTTCAATATTCATCAAAAGGGTGGCAACTAAGCCATAAAGGAGGTGATTCTAACGGTCATTTTAAACAACTTTCTACAAAACTCATTCGAAATGTGAAAAATATTATCCTATACAACAGTAGACAAGACCTATTACGATGCATACATAACGTGACCATACGTTCCGCTGTCAGGCAGTCTGTCCCGGTGTCCCCAGCGAGGCCGACATAGTCCCGCTTTTGCATTCCTATTGTGGGGCAACGATTTTTTTTTTTTTAATAGAAAAGAAACAGACCAAACGATAATTTGTATTTATGTGGCTGGAATAACGAGAATGTTTCTACTGAAAACCGTTGGGTCAAATTATTCCAGCACTTTCGTACCAACAATATTAATTTAACAAAGTTTTCCACAATTATTGAGTACGTTATGTATCAACCTGGAAGTAATGCACCTGTCGAAAGAGTTTTTTCTCAAATGAACAAAATATGGACAAGTAATAAAACACAGTTAAATGTCGCAGTAATGAACAATATTTTGATTCTGAAGATAAATATAAATACATCATGTACTGAGTTCCACACTTATCTTAAAACACGACCCGATATTTTGAAACAAATTTGTTCAGCCGAGAAATACAAAAATACGACTTAGGGCGCATTCCGTATTAGACAAATAGTGATAATATCGCGAAGCCAACCAAAATAAAAATCAGTACTAATGATCTGATAGCTCTTAAATTTTTTGACTATTTAATTTGGTCGGGTTCGCGATAATATCACTTTTGTTGCATTTCGGAACACGGCATTAGAAGTCAGGGCTTAGTAAGGCGTGCCTACTTAACTATTTTGTGTTCAGTGCTATGATTATTTTTATATTATTATTTACAATTCGTATATGGTTTCCATAGCGAAAGTCGTTTAGAATGTCAGAATCACCCTGTTGACGGATGCAGCATCCTCATTGCTTATAAACACACTAACAATCTCAAAATGAATCATAATAGAATGTTGGTAATCCATTGCTTCATATGTTCGAAAAATTCGTCTGCTGAACGACGTAAATAACACAATGAATGTTGTTGAATTGTCAAAATAAAAGTAATTGTTACGCAATTACTCAGCAGGTGACTAAATTGTCACCTGTATACCTATGTATGACCTACTTTTATTTGTCGTGAGTAGAAACTGTTATCAAAATAGTAAATTTACCGTTATTATGTCGCCATGACCATTCAACAGTATTATAATGCGTTGCACCGTTAGGTGAAACCAAACAATGGATGTACAGTCGCCAGCAGGTCAAGCTATCCCAAACTGTCAAATTTTCCCAATTGAACATGAACCTTATTCCTTTGTGAAAAACTATCAAAGAAATTTGACAAATTGGGGTAGCTTGTTGCCTCTGTACAAATAACTTTATGCGAACAACTTTAAGACAAACGATTTCGTACCAAATAAGCAGTAAGTATCAACAAATAAACTTTACGTAATTAAGATCTAAAAGTATTCAGCGCTCTGGCTCTGATTTAACAGTAGGTATTGTCTATCCTACGATTTCGTAGTAAAATAAAATTAGTTCAACGTAATTACACCCAACTCTATTTCAGAATATCGATGACAAATCGTTTCTAAAGTTAATATTGGATCGTTCTATTTAGTTTTTAGAGGAGAATACAATAATATAGCAATATCGTAATTTAAATACTTCAGCACCATAAATGTCACAATGTTCGCGTGTAAACAAGTACAACATTAACATAATAAGATTTACGTGAAACTGAATTTTTTTTTCCCCATTCAAGTGTCATTGAACTCTAAGGACTGACCCATGTAAAGAAAAAAAAAATAACGCATGTATAAAAACGGTACCTATCTTTCTCTGAAAATTATGTGAAACGTACATCACATAGATTTTTTACCAACATGTAAAATAACTGCCTTTTTACCTACAAAAATTTGCACACTATTTATTTAAACCTGAGAATTCAACAATAGTTTTAGTGCCGCTGTTGTCAAGGAAGTATTGGGCCTTGTTCAGTTCTTCTCTCTTCAGCTTAGTGTTGGAGTCGACTGTCCTAATGCGTGTACGCAGTCTGCCGCAACGACCGTCCAGCACCTTTTCATAAGCTGAAATTGAGAACGAAACAACATGTTAATATTATCATTATACATCATTATTCTGACGAAGGACTTGCTCTGCTGACTGCTGGACGGAGAGTGCTACAAGAATATTTTAGCGGCATTGACTGTGAAATTGTATAGAAAAAAGAAGATGGCGGCGTTAGTTACGATTTTTGCCACGTGCCAAAAGATCCTTGGACAACTGGAAGCATCACCGTAATGGCTGATTCTGATTTTCAATGTGTAGCCGATCTATATCGCCACATGCGAACTACGCATGACACTGACGTCACGTCGTGCATCACGGAACCTGAACTGGCCCTGGCAAGCATCGCAAGATACATGACTCACTCAGCCCCCTATCGACCTTCGGTCTCCGGAGGGGATGTAGTTAGTTACCTACCTACGTCTACATCGCCACATGCGTACTACACATGACACTGACGTCACACAACTATCCTGCATCCTGCAGAGTTGATCGCGCAATGCACGCGCACGCCGCGCCGTATGGTCGGAGGATTCTCCCTTTTCTATAGAGGACAAGTAAACTCTACACCCTGTTCCTAGAGGCCTAGAATCATTAAACCGTCTACTAGGTACTTTAAACAATATGCTAGGCTTCTCGGATATTATTAATGGTCCAAATAAAGAGGCATATTATTATATCTCGTTGATAATTTGTGGATTGTAAATAAGTAGGTATCAATTTCATTCTCTGGCAATAAACTTGTAGGAATAGTTTTTATTTTTTTGGGTGGGAAATCATCAAATCAAATCAAATCAAAATATTTTATTTCATATAAACCTGCATGGGCACTTATGAAACGTCAGAAGCTAGGTGCACGGTTCCATCAAATAATTTCTCCCGCTCTGGGTGGAGGAGGGCGTGTCAGACTTTTACTGACTAAAACCCACCCGTGTTCCCTCAGTAGCTTGTATCGTAATGTACCAATTACCTACAATCATTTACTTGGTACGGTTAGTAACATTTTTCTAGGTATTATGCTAGTACCTGTACTAGTATTGTTTTGTTAGTGTGGAAATGCGATATATTTTATAGCAGAATAGTTTTTTGTAGACTAGTTTATACGCACTGATAAAGATTGATTATTATTCATTCATCGACTGGGGAAATCGTTATTTTTTTGAAGCAAAACGTTAACGCCTGTATGTTGCAATGCCAGTATAGATCCGGTTCGATCAGTTCAAAATGTAGTTTTTTGTGCATCAAAATAGTTTGTTAATTAAATTGGGCGCTGACATGCAACGAAAGAATTAAGTAATAAAGAAAAACGGTTTGGCTGTGCAACTGATATCATGAATAAAATATTTTCGTTAGCCATTGGTACTCGAACTAATAAATGGTAAGGGACGACTCCAATGTCGGCTAATAACAATGCGATCACTGATACGTAAGCAGTCTTGGTCTGACTATATTCAGAAGCGGTCATTGTTCAACAGGGTACCACGAGTTTATGGCAGTATAAACAATGCACATGCCGATAAATTCAAAACATACGTAAAACAGTACTTAGCAATATGTTTAACTAAAAATAGTTGCGTTCACTTTCCCCCCATAATGGGGCGAAGATGTAGGATAGGTAATAAAATTAAAATAAACACTCACGATTTTTTCTATAAGAGTTGTGGCATGCCATATGACAGACAGATGGGAAGCCCTTCAATGTGTCCGGATTTAGGAAGGCAGTAGAAAGCGGTGCTGCACATATTGGCTCTCTCCTGCCCTTGCAACCGTCGGTACACGTCTCATAGTTATTCCTCCTAGGTCTTGGTGTCTTTCGGGTTCTAGTTGTAGTTGGTCTTCTTGTTGTCGTGGTTCTAGCAGTGGGGTTAAAGTTGACGTTTGTTATTGAACCACTAGGGGCCACCACTCGAATCCTTAAAGATCCACCTAATGCTGGAAGCCGCGGTATCGGCGTTGGAGCAACGTTCGTGAAGTTTTGGCAGGGCCGAGTGGTCCTTGCAGTCGGTGTCGTTTGAACTCGAGTTGTTGGCAACGGAGTCGTCGAAGTAGGAGGCGCCGTACGAGTAGATGGAGGAGACACCGTAGGAACTGGTTGAATGATTACTGTCGATGGTTCTCGTGTAGTAGGAACTTGAGCAACTGTACTCAACTGCGGCACTTCCTGCGACGTCGAACCCGGGAAACCTTGAATGGACTGTGGCGCTTGTTGGTAAATCAAGAAGTAGTTTGACGGTGGTGCCAATGTTGATTGAAGCCCAAAATTGGGTTGTGGTACTGATGATGTTGTTCTTGACAGCTCTGTTTGGAAGTCTGGTTGCGATGGTGGTTGGGTCTGTTCAGTAAACTGGGTAATTATTTGAGGTTGTTGTGGCACTGGTGACGGTGAATAGACTGGTATCGTCGACGGCGTAGATGAGAACGTCGGAGGCGTTTGGAATGTCGATGGTGATATAGTCTGTTCCGAAGACGGTGGTATTGTCTGTATCGTTGGTGGCAGAGGCGTCGAAGATTGTAACACTGCTACAGATGTCTTTGAAAAATCTCCGACAGTAGAGCCTGTGGTTGATATCTTTCTCGGAGGTGCCAAGGTTGATAATAACAAGATCTCGTCCGGCACGGAACTGGATTGTTTCGGCAAAACAACTATCGGATTTGTTGAAGAAAACGGCGATTCTGTTGAAAATATCTCCGATATCGGTTTGGGTTGGAAGCCATCACTGATTACGTTTGCTGAATACCAAGATTCTGGTAAGGAGTCCGAAATTTCAGCTCGGCATAGTTGTAACACTGAAAAATGAAAAAAAAAATACGATTAGACTAACTGTTGAGGAGGAGGTTATATAGGTAGGACTATAACGTGAATTTTTAAGGTGTAGAGTTTGTGATGCCATCTGAAGTCAATGATATAATTTCACTTTAAATAATTATTTACCTATCTTGAAACGGTAAACTCAAACCACTCCGTTGCTTAGTAACAACCAGTTAACAAACAAAGCTAACAAGTTGATTTACGCATAAGTATTTGCTCCATCACATCCCGTCCTGTCAGAACCAGTTTTCAAGGCCCGCTTTTTGCGGATCTCGTCTCCAGAGAGGTCAAATACCTCAGGGACGGAACCCTTGTGTTGTTTCATTGAGTAAATTGCATGCTATTTATGTGTTACACAATGGGTACGACTGGTAGGTAGGTGAGGCGGTTCGGACTTTCACGTTGTCCACTCAACCGTGGCTTTACAAACGCCAAAATATTAATGGATGTCTGTTCTCTATAATGTTGGGATTATACGTATTTTGAATTGCAGTTACGTCTTTTCAGCAGTTTGTTTGAGTAAATAGCGAGGTAGTCGACAGCTAGTTGATTGAAATCGAATCAAAAACATCTATCATTATCTTATTTGTTCATTGTTGTGTGGCACACACAACGCAACAACAACAACGGTTTTGATAGTTTATTTTTATTAGACAGCGGTTCTTAAAATATTTTCTACATTGATGCTAAACAGTTATTTGCTAGGCATTTCTTCCTACTATAGCTACGTGATGAATTGATGATGATGTCACCAAGCGTTTGAATTCTGTTAGCAATTTAATTTTTTGCACGTTTAGGAGTTCACTGAAAACTTCTTTTCTAAGAATAACGTGTAATAATTTTTATCTTTAAACAATAAAGATCAAGATTTAAACATAAACACGTTTAGAACAAACGCAATGGAATTTTCTGTGACTCATAATTCTAGAATTCAAACCATTTGGAAAATGTGTTACCGTTGGAAACTGATAGTTAGACTATTTTAAGCCTATTGACCCCGTAATAAGGTCCAATATAGACAAAACTATTAGGTAAGATTTACTATTCAAACAGCTGCAGCAACAAGCATAGGAATTTAAAGTCTATGAAGCAACCTTGACCCATCGTCAATCAATATGCAACTTTATTGCATTGCGTTAAGATATAAAATTATGTTTATGAGTTTAGTAAATAGCTCGTAAAAGTGTCAAGAAAGGACAGTTAATGTTTTTATAGCATTTTCATAGCCTATGGGTTGTTACTTGTTAGAGTTGATTAATCGTAGGGTTATAACCTAGTACTTACTACGTAAGAAGGTATAACAGGTCAGCTCTACAAAGACTACAAGTAGGTAGGTAATCTATGCTTTTACTGATGCTAAATAATTTGGTTAAAAGTGGTGCTGTAAATACGGACGTCAAGTACCTACGACTCACGATCTATGTTAGCAAACACGCGATCGGTTAATCTTCTGTCAAATTTCAAATTAGCTCATATTACCTGTTGTGATTGGTTGACAGAATAACAATCAATTTGTCAAGAATCAAATTGGAAATAAATTTTACTGTTCAGGTATGGGCTTAGAATCAGCTGGGCGTTAGATTTCACTCCAAAACTGATGAATAAGTAGGCATACCATAATATAGTCTGTTGTTTCATGAGATCAGAATGTTTGCGATGAATGAAAGACAATTGCATGCTGTTGAGATGAGAATGGTACGAGTAAGAGGCATGTGATAGGGGCGTGCCAATAAAAAATGGCGCCTTGGGCATGCAACACATTTGCGCCCTTTGTAAATTTTATCTTCTCGGTCTACACTCAGCATAACCTTTCTTGACCCATTGTAGCCTTCAATAACGAAGGTATTAATTTCAACTTCCTAAAAATCGCTTGCAATGTTGCACTTTTAAGAGAATTTGAAAAGAAATGGATAGATTTGAGTTAAGTAGGTTAGGGAACAATATGAAATGATTTACTGATGTTTTTCTACCAGTGAAAGTCGCGTCCAAATTGGTCCAGCCGTTTTCGAGATTAGCCGGAACAAACAGACGGACAGACAAAAATTGAAGAAAATGTTATTTTGGTATATGTATCCCGTGTATACTTACATATGCATTTAGTAAAAAGCGGTTATGTTAATATTACAAACAGACACTCTAATTTTATTTATCTGTATATATGTATGTATAGAAGGAGGGCCTGCACTTGACCTCGATCACGCCTGATGACAAAGAACGGAAGCCAACCCCCATGGGAGAAGGCTAGGCAGAATATGATGATGAGGCAACAGGCAACCTAAGCAGCATTGAACCAATATCCCAATGAGGCGTCAAATTAAGCAGGTTTGCACCGATTACCAAATGTTTACCAGGTAATAGAAATGAATGTTTAATGGTACGCACGGCTACACATCAAGCTATACATTTCCAGTATAAACTGAACTCGTATTGTATAGGATTTCCGTACAGTGTGAGATCAGCGTAAACTGGAAATGCATAGTTTGATGTGTAGCCGTGTGTACTTAATTTTGGATGCGTTTTTGGATACTTTATACTTGTTGTTATACAGGTGATAGTTTACTAATCCAGGATTATAGGTAAGTTTACTTGAACAGGCAGGTTTTAAAATCAGTTTAGATGGAAGTTTTACGATTTTTCAAGCCGCTTCATTGATTATGTCAGTGGTTGCCTGCAGGCAGTAATATGGCAATAATGTTGGTATACATACCAAAATCAAAAGTCATTTATTCAAACTAGGCTGGTGTCAGCACTTTTTGAACGTCAAAAATTACAAAAGACAGTCCCCCAAAAACGCCCACCCTTCGACACTTCCTAGTGCTTTAGCTGGGAAGAAGAAGTGGCACAACAAACTCCCCAGCAGCACAGCTGTCTGTTATGTTAGAAGAACTTGATTTTATACAATGGTAGGTTACGGAATATCAAAATTGAAATTAGTTCTAGATATAATAGATCCATTATCGGGGTCGCTAGCTAGCTACATTTTGCAATTTAACTCATTATTAAAAATTAAAAACAATGAGTAGATTATGTCAACACTAAGTAAATTCAAATGAATTTATATAGTCAAATAAAAAACAAACAATTATGTTAATAAAGATATGACCTGTCAGTAGGCAAGGAAACTCTGGTGAAAGAACACAAACATTGTCTTGAGTTAATCACAGCGACCAACTATTCTTATCGTTTAAGTAGTCGTTGATAGAATAGTATGCCTTTGCGCAAAGGTTGGATTTTACTTTAGCTTTAAACGCATTAAAATTCAAATCTAGCACAGAAGAGGGAAGCTTGTTATAAAAGGTTATAGGTACCAAGACCAATAAATGAGTTATGAACCTTATGAAGCCGGTGAAAGGGAGCACGTAGTTTTTCCTTATTTCTATTAATATTATGAAAATCACTGTTTTTAGTGTACAAGTGTAGATATGTTTTGCCTTATATATAAGATGTTGGCCAAGATGAATTGCGATGCCACGGTGAGTATACCAATGTCTTTAAAAAAATCTCTAAGAGAAACTCTAGCACCTAGTTGGCAACCACACCAACAAACACCAACAGCATATATTGGATAATGTATATTGGAGAGTTCTTCTTGATGTAGGTACAAGCGTGGTCCATATTAACGCTTTTTTAAACCCCCCCTTATTACAGAACAAGGTTTTTCTTTAGGTATGGTTTAAACCTTCGAGCCTGTTTTTTAAATAAGAACCTACCTGAAATCGAAATACAGCTCCTTTTACAAAACTGACAAGTTAGTCCAGTGCTAAATTGTCAGTTTTGTAAAAGGAGCTGTAATTCTATTTCAGTTCTAAGTTCTTATTTCAAAAACAGGCTCGGTGGTTTAAACCATACCTAAAGAAAAACCTTGTTTTGTAATAAGGGGGATAAAGTTTACTAGAAGTATTGGAAATGGGCAAAGGAGAGACTGGCCCAGACAGGCACATAAATAATATGCTGTACTGCCCCGGCCGAGGGCCACGTCAGGCAAGCTCATAAGTTATCATTATAATAATCTATTTGCAAAATAAATTAAATACCGTCAACAACGATAATTGGAGAAAGTCAGATCGTTTTGTGATTAGCCTATGACATTAACTTATATTGGAACACAGCAAGCAACGAATATAGGTAGCTTTCTATATTCATATTCAAGTTAATTAAAATCGTGATGTCTATGTACATTGAGCCACTTATGAGATTTAGGATAGACTGGAATAAAGTGAAAGATGCAACAACAGGTTCCAACAAAGAGCTTGAGAACATCTATCTACCTTATGACAGACTACAATGTCGGGTTAATTAAAGTACTTCATCATCATCATCATTTTAGCCAAAAGACGTCCACTGCTGGACATAAGCCTCCCCCAAAAGGGGGGTTTTGACATAATCGCCACGCTTGGCAGGCGGGTTGGCGATCGCAGTATGTTGGTAAAATGCATAGAGAACGCTGCTGCCCATTCTTTAGTACCTAAGTCCCTTAGTTGCGTTCTACGACACCCACGGGAAGAAATGGGATGGTGCTATTCTTTTACGTCAGGCACCACACGGAACATAAAGGAAATTAAAGTACCTAACTGAGGCAATCTAGTAATAATGATCATGCAGTGGCCAGATGAAGCAAACGACAATCTGTCGACAGAGAAATAAAAGTTAGTTCAAAAACTAAAATCTAATTAGGTACTGAAAAATCATGCTCTAAAAAGTATGAAACAAGATAATATTCTCAACTAAAAGATGTGGTTGTATACCACTTTACCCTAAAGCTTAACCGTGGCCCCTGGCACACAGGCAACTGAAGGAACACGGGTGGGTTTTAGTCAGTAAAAGTCTGACACGCCCTCCAGAAGTTATTTGACGATTACCCAACCTCGAAAATAAAAAAAATACAGTGGACCTCCGGGAGTGCCGGCAGAAGTGAAAACCTGAACAATTACGTGTGTATTTTTAAAATCGTCAATAAAGGATTTCACATTGGGTCCTTGAACCCTGATTGCTTTCGATATTTACATATTGTGAATGGGAGAACGTTGTAGGCCTTACATACTGTAGATTTGTAGACGATTTTCTATTCTGTATTCGTCTAAGTACCTGGTACTTATTGACAGGCCTGCACTGTCCTCCCATACATTTTATCTCTGAAAACACTTGTAAAGCCAATTATTTTTAAAAGAGTAACCGTGGAGTTTCTTGCCGGCTCTTCTCCATAGGAAACAACATTTTGGAACCGTGCACCTAGCTTCTGACGTTTCATAAGTGCCCATGCAGGTTTATATGAAATAAAAATATTTTGATTTGATTTGATAAAAAATGATAAACGAGCGATCGACTTCAGCCATTAAAGGTAACAGAACAGATTTTTACGATAAAAATACAATGGGAAAGAAAGGGATAAAAGAATTAGAATTTCCTACTGAAAGAAAGGGACTTTTCCTAAAGACATCAACGCGCGACTCATCCGTATGCTCATTCACACATCAAGGTGTAACAGAATAGACGCAAGACCTGGAAGTAGTTTGTTCCTAATTGACTACTGAATCGATTTCAGTAACTTTTAATATGAGTTAAAAAAAAAAGGATTTTGCCATACCTACCACTGATTGGGCCAAAGAAAATTCAATCTTATTTCAGAAGAAATAAGACTCAATTTTAAATGCATAAAGTAATGGGATAGACACGTTTTCCTTAATAATATCAGTTAGCTTTAAAAAAAATTGTTTAGGTCATCGTATTATGCTTTTAACTCTACTCTAATTTGGATGTATGAGGTCTTGCGTTAATTATGTTACTCGTTGTATACACAGTAGGTAAACATATAGGTAGCTTATGGAAAGCGTTCGGTGACGATGACGAGAGTTCTATGATTTTTGTTCACCCAAAAAGTGCTCAACGCGTCTAAAGAAGTTTTCACTTCAAAGAAGCCCTAAAGCTTATGATCGCTTACTTCTGTTAGAATGTATTGTTTTGTTAGGGTAGGTAGCTAAGGTGGCATACGACTACTTTCAGATGAGAATATGTTTTTTCTTGGAGCGCCTTAAACCAGCGGTGATCAATATGCTTCCAACGATACCTTATTTGTCAAATAATAATCGGCTAAAAAGGATATTCTCATCAATAGTGATTAAATGCTGGATTAAAGATGTAGAGGCATCAAACACTAGATCTAACTATAGCAATCACTGCACCACCGAATTGCTACCTATACAGAATACATACAGGAAAAGTTTTTATTCAGTGCGCAAACTTTAACCATTTATTCAGCATATCATCCTAGACCCCCCAACGCAGAAATTTTTCGTCGGTTTTACAAAAAATAACAGCTGTTTCATAGAAAAGTGCAATACCTACGCGGAAAAAATGTATGGAACAGCAGATTTTTTTTTGTAGGACCTGCTAAAGATTTATGTGCTGGAGGGTCTACAATGATATGCTGAATGTTTGCGCACTGAATAAAAACTTATCCTGTATATAAGTAGGTACTACGGCGGATTACTCATACTTTTAACTATGCCGTTGAATTTTACATTATTATTTATCTACTCAACGCCTACTAGTCCGACAACTCTTTATGACATTTCTTTACATATTTACATTCACAGAGTTAATAACGGTGTCGGTGTCGGTGTCGGTGTGCTTCTAATGGGAAAGCATGTGCCATGGTTAAAACAATGATGCCACCCAATGGTGGGAATCTTCTTAGAACTGGCTCGAGGCAATAAGATGTTCTTATCGTTGAAATAACGTAGTATGCTACGGCCTACGGGGAAACCACTTTCTTTTAATCACTTTGAACTTTCGAGACAATGTTCCGTATCTTATTTTTATATTTTTTGTGTGTTTGAACTGAGATTACGATGTAAGCTACCAATTTTAAATTCAGCCTGTAGAAATCCGTACCAATCCTACTTCCCGCTAAAACGTGAAAAGATGGATGGAGGAACACCCCAACATACAGTCACGAGCAATAATATGTATACGCTTACCAACTTTTAAAAGTGATTTTCTCCACTTTTACTCATTGTAATCTTATTTTATTAAGAAAATAATATTTTGGAACCCACACTGTAATGAAATACCCAAGTTATGTCAAGGTTGCAATCGCTATTTAAAAGAAAATCGCTTTTGAATTTTACGATGTGTATACATATTAATGCTCGTGACTGTACATAGTTGGTAAAAGGCTAGGCAGATTGAATATAGAAATATAGTTTAGAAAGTAGGATTAAAATCTTGACCTTTGATTAACAAAAACATCCGCTAGAATGTTCGAAAACTCTATCAAAGGGAAAACATAAGCATCATTGTTTCCTCTGTGTGTAAGAGGGGCGGGTCGATAGTCAATTTTAATCAGCGTGAAATTACCGAACTGTAGGGCAAACGCTTGATCATCTAAAGACACATAGGTAAACTTGCGATGTTTAGAAGGAAAAATGAAGGCAAAAAGAAAAAGAGGCAAACTCCGAATAAGGTAGGTAAAATTGAGCACACGTTGATGGTATCACTTCGACCTTGAGCTGGCGTAGAGTAGTGCGTAGTTTTAACAGAATATATTTATTTATTTTGCCAGTGGTATAGGTCCCGACTTACCAGTTGTAGGTGGTAGGTTCGCCGGTACCCAAACAAGCGCTTTATTTTGTGTAAATAATTTCATCACCACTCACACCATCAAAACGACGAAGAAAAACATCGTGAGGAAACCGACTGTCGAATGTCCTAGAACCGAAAATTCGAAGACATGTGACATCTACCAACCCGCACTGGGCCCGCGTGGTGGATTACGGCCCACTCCCTCTCACAGAGAAGAGGCCTGTGTCCCTGCAGTGGGAACATTATAGGCTGAGTACCTATGTTTTACCTAATGAATATAAATAACTTCACATTACGGCTCGTTTCCCCGAAAGGTGGAGCAAAGGTGTACCCAAAATTTACACCCACATATCGTCTGCAAAATTAAATGAAATAATGAGATTTTACGAATGATTACAATAGGACTTGTGGCTAAGCAATAACAGCCACGCGGGTCGATCGATCCCGATAAGCTACGGTTTCCGCGGTTGGTCCGTGAATGGTTTTTTTTTGGGGCTGGGAAATCATCAAAAAACTTCTTCCGCTCTGGGTGCAGCGGAAAGGCGTGTCAGAATTTTACTGACTAAACCCCACCCGTGTTCCTTCCGTGCCCCGGGTCCAAGGTATATCTTTCGAACAACCCGCACCTCTGGCAGACATCACCCTTAGCGAACCCCACCAGTTGGTGCTGACATTTCTTTGAGGCAAGCGTGGAACACAACACGCCGTCGACCCGGGCTTGGTCCCTACTGGACAGCGTTCTACCAATTAATCACCGTCCGCAAGCCCGCGCCTACGGTGACTGGGAATTCCCGACGCCCAGGGCGTCTCCTGCGGCGACTAGGGCCGTGAGGGCGCATATACTGCCTCTCCTTCACATGCGCCGCTTTGCATGGGTGACCATCTTTACGCACCAAGACCCCTCCGTGTCTAGGAAAGCACGTTAAGCTGAATCGGTCCGTACCGATATCGGTACGTAAATTTTGTAATGGATGTTCACCCATCCACGGAACAACCGCGATAAGCGTAGCTTAACCTTCTGCTTTAGCTTTTGTATCACCTGCGTGGCTGTTATTACTTGCTGTATTACTTAGCTTCAAGCCATTCACAAACAGGACACCATACGGACAATAAAAATACTTTAAACATTCAACACTGGTTGCCAACACTACATAACGCTACTTGTTCGTGACTTGTTTACTTACCTAGGTAAGTACGTAGTAGGAACCAGTATCGTCGCATGTATTAGTGAGGTGACATAACTGACAATGAAGTGTAGGTGTATTGGAAAATTTGGAAATCTACCGTTTAATTAAAATACCCAGGCCAAGTAGTAACGGCCGCGACTTACGAGTTGTAGTTCGTGAGTTCGAACCCAGACAGGCGCTTTACTTTGTGTAAATTATTTCATCACCACTGCTCTCAAAACGGTGAAAGAAAACATCGTGAGGAAACCGGCATGTCCTAGAACCAAAAAATTCGAAGACATGTGACATCTACCAACGCGCACTGCGGCCCAATCCCTCTCACCGAGAGGAGGCCTGTGTCCCAGCAGTGGGAACATTATAGGCTGATGATGATGATGATTTAATTGCTTAATCTATGCTCTATACATACGAATATACTTTTTATACACGTACATACAATACATACGTACATACAAATAAATAAAATTGAAGTGTCTGTTTGTAGTGTCAAAACAACAGCGTTTTACCAAATGCATGTGAAAGTGTGTAAACGTTAGGTACTCGTAATAATTGTTTTTGTTTTCGTCTGTCTAACCTGTCTGTTTGTTCCAGCTAATATCAGTAACGGCTAGACTAATTTTGACGTGACTTTCAGTGGCAAATAGCTGAGGTATGAGGAGTAACATAAGATTTAGATAATTTTTTGTTCGGGTAGCAAGTTCCCGTGGAATAAATCCAAGCGGTTGAAGACGCGGGCAGCAACTAGTAGATTGTAATATAGAAATAGGTGCATACATTTTTCTTGGCAATTAATTTCCCTAGCTTTACACCTACCTACACCTTTACCGATGTGGTATAAATAGATATCATTTATTTGATAAATTATGATATTATGATGGGATCTCATCATCGTCATTTGACAAGGTGGCATCTCTTTACATATCTACACAGGAACTCTTTCAAAACGTTATCTACCATTAGCTGCGGAGGTCAGATAGGCAGTCGCTCCATGTAAAATACTAGTATTCAGCTGCATCCGGTTAGACTGGAAGCCGACTCTAAGATAGTTGGGATATGGTTAGCCAGGTGATGATTTTTGTCCTGTGACAAAGTGACATCTCACTCTCGCTTACACAGGAATTCTTATAAGAAAACTCGTAAGAGTAAAAAAACAAAAATGCAGTGCATGCGCATGCTAGAGAAAAAATCTACCGCTAGCTGCTGCCCGCTACTTCATTCGCGTGACATTACTAACTCTTGATTTTTCCAAAATAAAAGTAACTTTATTTACTCTGTATAGCATTCGCTATCTGCCAGTGATAGTCCTGTCAAAATTGGTCCAGCCGTTTCGGATATTAGCCGGAACAAACAGACATACAACAATTTTTTAAATGGTTTTTGTTATTAGTGCCGTGTATTTTTTACTCCCTCTCACAGAAAGGAGGCCTGTGTCCCAGCAGTGGGCACACTATAGGCAATTTGGCATTTCAATTATACTTTTAGTAAGTTTTTAAATGTTCTTGTAGAGATCACACATCATGTAAATAACACAATCACATCGGTATTTAATTTACCAACTGAATAACCGAACAACAGTTTAGGTAATACCGTATTGAGTGTACCAACCCTCCTAAAAGCAAGATATGACTAAGAAGACGAAAAGGTAGAACTGTGGAAGGGAAACCCGAAGCTTCACCTAGTTTCGAGTACTACCCAGTCATCGTTCTCTATGAGTAAGTATGAGTAAGTTGCACAATGCGTAAGTCAACCGCGAGAAATGAGGCTTAAGTAAGTCAGAAAAAAAATATAGGTAGACCACCAGTATTCATTAGAATTCAACCGACACTTGGCAGGTGCTTACTATTCTTACCTAAATTCTGAAAGCCATTCATTGTGACTCCAAGAACACAAACCGTTTTAAAAACTGTTCACAAGTAGAAAGCTCAGCAAAACCCGACATGAAAAAGACTCGTTTATTTTCATTTTTCCATTTTTCGTGCTAACTTTTGTTGCAATTTAAAACCGATTTGAAGACGGCACGACACGATAACCACAGATAAAATAAATTACATAACAAAAAACAACTGTAAACGCTGCCGTCACCACAACACTAATTTTACGATTTATCAAAACGACCACTTTGGACTACACAGTGATAAAAATCGAATCACATAAATAAAAAATCACATTAATAGAGATATAAATCATGTAAACAATGTTGAAAATTGACTTACAAGTTAGAACGAAGAGCGAACGCACGCGCATGTATGCCATTCCGGTCGGACGATGACGGTGTGGCCGGTGTGGCGAGACGGTCGACTGGCGAGTTGCGTCCGCGCAATGCCTACATTGCCCACCACTGGCGCGCGTTGCGAACTTGATTACCTCGCAGGTGTTTCCAATGATGCGAAGACTGCATGCGTTTTGAGGTGGATAGGGTCCAGTTTTGAGCGCATGCTATAAGCACTCCTTTTTTATTTCTTCTCGTTCTTATTTCTTTGATTTTGGTTTCTTTAACCTGCTCCATCTGCGTAACGGAAAGGTCCCCAGATATGGGTTAGTACAAAATAATGATCGAAATTACGAGAAGAACATGAATCTCTGGGCTTCGATGTTTTCGTTAATGTGATTAACAGTGATCGGAAAAGGCTGACTATATTTGCCTAAACTTTGGAGAACAGAGACAGAAAGTGGAGACTTTCTTACGACTATATTTTTTTCCCCGGGATTCGGGAAAAGTCTTCAGTAAGTTGAAAATAAACTTAATTTAAGAAGTGTAAAGGCTATTTTTAACTAAACTTGCAATTACGAAATTTTCGGGATTTTCAAGTAAAATCCCGAAATATTTTATTGACAAAACGTAATGTTTTCAATGATTTGATACAACAGTTAGTTGGATCGTAAATATAATTCAAATACATGAATTAAAGTTAGATCCCGAAAATTTGGTAATTCCAAGTTTAGTTAAAAACAGCCTTTACACATCTTGAATAAAGCTTATTTTCAACTTACTGAAGATTTTTCTCGGATCCCGGGAAAAAAAAAATATTCGAAGGAAGTCTCCACTTTCTGTCTCTGTTCTCCCAAGTTTAGGCAAATATAGTCAGCCTATTCCGATCACTGGTGATTAAACACCCGTTATAATTTCAATAATGATTAAACTTCATCTTGTTTGTAGAGTCCTGTATCCAAAAACGTTGTAGGTAAAAGAAAATTGAGGTAGAGCCAATTACTCGTATATTATTTTTACACTTATAATATCATTGGGTAGAGCCCAATAAATTAAGTTTGTTAAGAACATTTTCTAGTTAGACGAGGAGATGACCGATGGAGTAAAGCAGTGACCGAATGGTGGCCAAGGTTCAAAATCAAAAGTCATTTATTCAAACTAGGCTGAGAGTCAGCCCTTTTCGAACGTCAAAAAAATAAATAAAACATAAGACAGTCCCCCCAAAACGCCCACCCTTCGACACTTCCTAGTGCTTTAGCTGGGAAGAAGAAGTGGCGCAACAAACTCCCCAGCAGCACAGCTGTCTGTTCAGTTAGAAGAACTTGATACTGTACAATACAATAGTAAAAAATAAAATAAAATAAACAATTAAGTATATGAATGTAATTCATACAGCCTGTCAGTAGGTAAGCTAATTCTGGTGAAAGAACACAAACATTGTCTTGAGTTAATCACAGCGACCAACTATTCTTATCGTTTAAGTAGTCGTTAATAGAATAGTATGCCTTAGAACAAAGGTTGGATTTTACTTTGGCTTTAAACGCACTAAAATGTAAATCTAACAAAGAAGAGGGAAGCTTGTTATAAAAGGTTATACCAAGCCCAACAAATGAGTTATGAACCTTATGAAGCCGGTGAAAGGGAGCACGTAGTTTATCCTTATTTCTAGTATTTATATTATGAATATCACTGTTTTTAGTATATAAGTGTATATTTTGCCTAATATATAAGATGTTAGCGAATATGAATTGCGATGCCACCGTGAGAATACCGATATCTTTAAAAAAATCTCTTAGGGACACTCTAGCACCCAGTTGGTAAATTGCTCGAACAGCTCGCTTTTGAAGAACAAAAATATTTTGAATATCAGCGGCTTTGCCCCACAACAGAATGCCGTAGGACATAACGCTATGAAAATAACTGAAATAAACTAACCGAGCTGTTTCAACGTCAGTGTACTGTCTTACTTTTCTAACGGCATAGGCGGCCGAACTGAGCCTTCCCGCTAGGCTTGATATGTGTGAGCCCCACTGAAGTTTAGCATCTACTGTTATGCCCAAAAAAACTGTCGAGTCTACGGTTTCAAGCACCTCTTTATCTAACACGATGTTTGGACCAAGATTTCTAACATTCGGTAAGGCGAATTTTACACACTTTGTCTTCTTGGCATTAAGTACTAGGTTATTTGCCGTAAACCAATCCGTAAGCATTGAGAGTGCACTGTTTACGTCGTCAAAATCTTGTCTATTCCTGTCTACTTTAAAAATAAGAGAAGTGTCATCTGCAAACAGAACAACATCACAAATACCCTTTAAATAGAATGGACTTACCATTCTATTTAAAGGGTATTTGTTTGATATATACTAAAAACAAGAATGGGCCGAGTATTGAGCCTTGAGGCACACCTAACTGAACAGGTAGCCCGGAAGATTTTACACCATTACTTTCTACACATTGGAACCTACTATGTAAATAAGAATTTATTACGTTTAAAGCTTCGTTATGGACACCATAATAACGCAGTTTACGCAAAAGCGTTTCATGGTGCACGCAATCAAAGGCTTTGGAGAGATCACAGAAAACTCCAATAGCATTTTGCGAGTTCTCCCATGCGTTAAATATGTGTTTCAACAAAGCAACACCCGCATCTGTAGTCGAACGACCCTTTGTAAAGCCATATTGTTCCTCATGAAGGAGGCTATTTAAATTAAAATGTCTTAGCAACTGCTTGAGTATTAATTTTTCAAATATTTTACTAAATGCCGGTAATATAGAAATAGGCCTAAAATTGCCCACGTTATTTTTATTACCCGATTTAAATAATGGTATGACTTTACTAATCTTCATGAGGTCAGGAAAAGTTCCCGAGTCAACACATTTATTAAAAGTAACAGCAAGATAGGGGGCTACGATGTCGATTATATTACTTAAAAGTTTAATAGAGATGCCCCAGTAATCCCCAGTGTTTTTTGATTTAAGTGTATTAAAAATATTTACTACATCACGAGGCGTTACATGTTCGAAACTTAATAAGCTACTACATTTGGGCACACTACTATGCAAAAGGTTTTCAGCTTTAGACGGGGAAGGTGTGAGTCGTAGTTAAAGGTATGTTGGCAAAAAACTCATTAAAAGCCTCAGCTATGTCAGCAGCTTCATTAAGTAATGTGTTATTGACCATAATCTCTAGTTGTTTTTCGTGTTTAACCGATTTACCCGTTTCATTGTTAATAATTTTCCATGTGGTTTTTATTTTATTATTAGATTTTTTTATAGTATCGCTTAAAAATTTAGATTTAGCAAAAGCACAGATCTTTTTAAATAATTTTGAATAATTTCTGACATACTCCAGGAAAGGAGTATCAAACCTGTATTTTTTCAAACCATACAGCTCGTATAGTGTCGCTCTACTTTTATAAATACCTGGTGTGGCCCATTGGTTGAAGCCGACGGAGGTGCCATTAATGTCAATGGTTTTGGTTTTGAAAGTAGACTGGTATTCTTTATGCACTATATCAAAAAGGGCTCCATAGATTTCATTAGGATGCTCATGTTCTATTAAAGATGGTGTAATCCTACGAGATATATTATTTTTAAATTTGTTGCAACGACTAGCTGTATAAGGCCTGCATTCTATTTTATGCGGCTTTTTGTGTAAGAATAAAGGGAAGCTAGCTAATAAACCACAGTGGTCGGACGTTAAGTCAGTTAAAACTAATTTATTTTTGGCATCGCAATCACTAAAAATATTATCAAGGCATGTTGACGAAGATGCCGTGATCCTAGTAGGTTCAGAAAACAAGTTAATTAAATTAAAAGACCTAAATAGATTAAGTAGTCTAACACTTAATGGAGTAACATCTAAAATATTAATATTAAAATCTCCACACAAAATTATACTTTTATTACTTGATTTTAACTTGTTGAGTAAATCCTCCATTACCAATTCGAAACGAATGAAATCTCCAGAAGGGGGTCGATAAACGCATACTATGACGTATCGCTCGAGTTCAACACAAGACAACTCAATAGTGCGCTCAATAGAAAGATTAACTAAATCTAAACGTTGTTTACATTTCAACTTGTTTGAAACAAGGACTAAAGAACCACCGCGAATAGCAGTTTTCCTTACAAAAGCACTTTGCACGGTAAAAAAATCATCATTGATCAACACTACTTCATGTTCCTTCAACCAGTGTTCAGTCAAACATAACACCTGAACATCATAGTTTTCTAGAAATAAACTTAACTCTAGCTCTTTGCCGGACAGACCCTGCATATTTTGATGTACCACATTCAAAACATGCGGCTTTCCCGTTGTCGCACCTAGTAGTTTAAACTACTAGGTGTATCAATAGTGGCGTTAGTACCACTACTAACAGTAATCGATGGTACACTACAGGTACCAGTGTTAAGGTGTAAATTGTATGCTAAAAGATTAACAATTTGTCTCCTACAACTAGGTGGTAAATACAAAGTATAATTTGTCAGTTTGTAATCAGTAATAAATTGATTACAATCAAAATATAGAATGGCGTCACTGTGACGACTAGTCCTATTATAAATTAACATATTCATATTATAAATGTGCCTATTTTGCTTATCAGACAAGTATTGTGAATAAGGCAAGGCAGAGAAAATAAATCTACAATTCTTGGTCTCATTGAGATGTAACATCAAATGGACACATTTAATTATGTCCTTTTTTCGAACAGTTAAACTATCCCCATACAACAATATAACAGTTGAACTGGGGTTGATTTTTGACAATTGAATATTATTTATTAATTGGCTAATACTGGCACCGGGTGAACAATTATTAATTACATATTTTTGAGAACACTTAAATATTCTACCGAAACCTTGACCAAATTTGTCAGAAAAAACATATGTTGTATTCATCGAACTATCATCAATACAGCTACCTACTGGTTGAGATGCTGCGAGTGCTGAGAGTGTGGGTGTAATAAGTTGAGGCTGGGGTGCCTGGGAGCAAGTACAGGGGTTAAATCAAAGAAACCAGATCAAGGCCGTCCAAAAGCGCGTTGGGTTGATGATATCGTCCAAGTCGCGGATGAGGGACACACCTGGATCAGGGACGCACGGAACCGACAAGTATGGCAGAAAAAGGGGAGGCCTATAACCAGCGTTGGGTGATTCTGGTCTGAGACGATGATGATGATGATGATGAATTAGGTATAACCAAAATCTTCAAATGAGATGGAAAATCTAAACGGAAATTGAAGTATACCTTCCGTGAAACGGCGACGATGATCCTTATCTATAATACGACGATCTTGGGTGTTTACATGGTCGTATCAATGATAACAGCAGGTACGAGTACCTACTTAAACAAGTTTTTGTTAAAGCGTAGGTACCTAGTTTTGAACAAACATCATTGGTTGGAATACACTCTCTCGTTTGTTTGTGGTCGTAAGTACGACTGGTAAATATGAGGTATTGGGTTCGATCTCCAGCTGGGGCAGTGTTGTTGTGTTCTGAAACTGCCAGCAGCCCGAGGGGTAATGGCGTAACACACTAACAGTAGGAATCGCTTTCGAATTGACAGTACAATGACATTCATTGCGTTATTTACTTTTTAGAGCAGACTTTTTGAACATACAGGAAAAGTTTTTATCCAGTGCGCAAATTGTAACCATGAATTTAGCATATCATTCTAGACCCCCTAGCGCAGAAATTTTTAGCCGGATATTAAAAAAAATAATCACCTGTTCCATACATTTTGACCGCGTAGGTATTGCACTTTTCTATGAAACAGCTGATATTTTTTTGTATAACCGGCGCAAAATTTCTGCGCTAGGTATTCTAGAATGATATGCTGAATTCATGGTTACAATTTGCGCACTGGATAAAAACTTACCCTGTATAAAGCAATAGAGAAGTAGTAACGACCGTGACTTACGAATTGTAGGTCCTAGGTTCGAACCCAGACAGGCATTTTATTTTGTGTTAATTATTTCATCACCACTGCTCTCAAAACAGTGAAGGAAAACATCGTGAGGAAACCGGCATGTCTTAGAACCAAAACTTGGAATACATGTGATACTACCTACCTACTTGCACTGAGCCCGCGTGGTGGATACGGTCCACTCTCTCTCGCAGAGAGGAGGTCTGTGTCCCAGCAGGGGGAAGGATATAGGCTGATTATGAAGTAATGGATTGGCAATATTGTTCAAAATTATTCCGATTCTGATTGATAGTGTGATAAGCAGTATCCAACTGGAGCCATACGGGCCATAACCCCCTTAACAAACATCTTTATAATATAGGCGCCACAGACAGCCCGCTTTGCAGGGGCTGCCTTGACGCTGAGGAATCAGCCGCCCACGTCCTCCTGGAATGCGAGGCCGTTGCTTCTCAATGTGAAGAAATCCTCGGAATAGTGAGTTCGCTCCGCGAAGCCTGTGAAGCTGCCAGGAAGCTTCTGTGCTTTTGGGTGGAGCTGGGCTGGTTTGTTAGCCAGAATCCCTAAGCACAACGGGCCGAATGGGAGTCTACGTGCGGAACAGGAAGTCCCATCATCATCATCATACCCTACTGGAGTCTGAAGTGCCCGGTTGATCGTAACGGGGTAGCGAACTGGCGAAATAATATCGGCAATATTTACCGTCTTCAACCTTCTCCTTAGTGGAAAAAATATTTGACATCCTGGTATAGTATACAGGATAAGTTTTTAACCAGTGCGCAAACTGTAACCATGAATTCAGTATAACATTGTAGACCACCAGCGTAGACATTTTTCGTCTGCTGTTTCATAGAAAAGTGCAATACCTACGTGGTTGGGCACGCCACGATTGCGGCGGTAAGTCCCCTCTTTGAGGAGTGGCTTGAGAGGCGGCATGGCGTCCTCACCTTCCACCTGACGCAGGTCCTCACCGGACACGGCTGTTTCGGGAGGTTCCTGTTTCGGATAGGGCGGGAGGAAACGCCCGGGTGTTTCCACTGCGAAGATCGCCCTGAGGACACGGTGGAGCACACGGTGGCGGTCTGCCCGGCTTGGGCGGAGCACCGCCGTGTCCTCGTGGAGGCGAACGGCGGCGGGGATCTCTCGCGTCCGGCCCTGGTCCAGGCCATGGTACGGAGCGAGAGGGCATGGGGAGCCGTCACCTCCTTCAGCGAAGCAGTAATGCTCGCGAAGAGGGAGGCGGCGCACGTGACGGAGAGGCAGCATATGCGCCCTCGCGACCCTAGCCGCCGCAGGATACGGAGACGCACTGGGCGTCGGGAATCCCAGGCCGATTTCCGGCCATCGTAGGCATGGGCTTGCGGACGGCGAGTAATGGGTAGCTCGCTGTCCGGTAAGGACCAAGCCCAAGTCGACGGCGCGTTGTGTTTCACGCGCGCCTCAAAGAGATGTCAGCACAAAAAATGATGGGGCCCGCAAGGGCCGATGCCTGCCAGGGGTGCGGGTTTGTTCGAAAGAGACACCACAGCCCCTGGCATACGGGCTACTGAAGGAACACGGGTGGGCTTTAGTCAGTAAAAGTCTGACACGCCCTCCTGCTCCACCCAGAGCGGTAGTAGTTATTTGATGATTTCCCACCCAAAAAAAAAAAAATCCTACGTGGTCAAATTTTATGGAACTGCTGTTTTTTTTTGTATACGTAACTGGGCAAAATAAATGCAAGTTGTTCTCTGTAGTCGTACATTTTTTTGAATATCTCTAACAACGAGAACAAAGTATTCTTGATAATGTTACGCTAGGTACTTAAGTACCTAATATTTCCGTTTCCGTCGAACTTCACTTGCGGAAGGGGCAGTATCTGTATCCATACTGATACTTAATATAAAGCTGAAGAATTTGTTTGTTTGTTTGAACGCGCTAATCTCCGGAACGACCAATTGGATTTGGAAAAATATTTTGGCATTTGATAGCCTAATTCTTCAGGAAGGCTCTAAGCTATATTAACATCACCTTAGGACTTTTAGGAGCCAAACAAAAATAAAAAAAGTCGGAAAGAAAGCAAAGCGAAAACGAAGTAGGGAGAATTCCAGAGAACCGGTTCCGGTTCCAACAAATAAACAAATTATTTAGCTTTATTATTAGTCTTAGTATGGATACAGAGACTGCCTCCTCCGCCAGCCAAGTTCGATGAAAACGGAAATAATACTTAATAATAATAAAAATCTTTATTGCAGACCACATGATCCATAAAAAAAAACAATTATAAAAACAGTACATTAAAAGATTAAAATTTAGAAAAAAAAAAACACATTTAAAAAAGCATACACACACACAAACTGATGCCTTTCTTTTCTAGCACCTATATAGGGACAAACATTTTAAGCTGCTATTTTCAACCACCGCTTCTAGGTTTTGGTAGCGTACATCCTCTCAGCCATGTCCTTAACTAAGGTGTTTCTACACGTACCAACCCTGGACATGAAAGAGGCAATTCTGCTTCTCTGAATGGCATTGAACGCGTTCAACCTTGCCTCCGCGAACATTCCTGAGGCACTACAATAGCGCTTCAACCCCATTAGGTGTCTGTAGATGTTGTTGTACTGAACACGTATGCCATCCCAAGACCTAATAATAGTTACTTAAGTAGCCTAATATTAGTTACTAGCTTTTGCTAGCGGCTTCGCCCGCGCGTAACTTTCATCCCCTATTAAACTCCCTTAGACCAGGAATAAGGAAGGATTTTTCGAAATTCAACCCAATTTCGGAAAATCCTTCCTTATTTTGACCTAGAAATTTCAGCTTTTTAGGTCCAAGGGTTTGGGCTGGGCGTTGATGAGTCAGTCAGTTAGTCAGTGAGGAGTTTTCTTTTATTTATATAAAAAAAAAAACATTTTATTTCCCTTCCACAACGTGGCCTTAAACAGTATGAAGATTTATATAACATCTGAATAAATCCTTTGTGAAAGACTGGTATCAGCACGGAAAACCTGTCACATAGATTACCAGGCCCTCTCCATACTGGTTAGTGTTCGAGGATTACGTCTTAAGGTGAAACAAGTCCACATTTTTTTCATACAAACTTCGGGACGGTTTTACTCCACTGTTTGACAACGTACATCAAAACTTAAACATGGTATGGTTTTGTCTCATTATTAATATTGTCGGTACGGAAACAGAATACTAAAATAAAAATCAATTAAAAAGTTATTAGCCAACGAAGATACGTTTTTCTTGCTAATTTAACCTAACTTTGGGCGTGTTTAAGTAATAAAAGAAGTGTAAAATCTCTAAAACCAAGTCGGTACCGACAAAGTTCAATTATCGATAAGTTCAATAAACTTTATTGGTCATTGATTTATGCAGTGGTTTTATCATAAAACCCGATCTTCCGAAGGACTTTTCTTAATTTTTTCGCGAATGTTTTGCTACAAATGCTCCTGCATCTCACTCAATAACGTTGTGCGTGTAAACTAGCGTCTAACTGCTCATCACTGATACTATCTCTGTCGGATACGAAGCCTGGTGAGACAGCGTGATTTTTATCCAGGCCCACCAGTGAGTTCGAGCCCGCGAAAAGTGTCCCCTTAAAGATAATATTAATAAAAAATTATCTTTTAAAAAGATCTTTATCATCATTTCAGCCGAAAGACGTCCACTGCTGGACGTAGGCCTCCTCCAAGCTCCGCCATTTCGACCGTTCTGTGCTTCCCGCATCCAGCGGACTCCTGTGTGTGGCCCTCGCAAGGTCATCGGTCCACCTTGCGGGAGGCCATCCTACTTAACGTCTTCCTGTACGCGGTCGCCACTCCAGAACCTTTCGGCCCCATCGGCCATCTGTTCTGCGAGCAAATATACGTATAAAAAGATACATTTGAATATTTGGTTCAGCTCGTGGCTCAGATTACATTAATGGTATTGGCATTAACCTTAATTAGGTACAAATATTTTAATTGGATGTGGACCAATGCGTTTATAAAATTGCATACAACGAAACAGCCTAGATAAGTCTGTTTTTTCGATCGTCAGTATATTTTGTTAAGCTATGCTTGCTGCGGTCGGTTCGTGGATGGGTGACCATCGAGCCCCCAGTTCCTCGGAAAGCACTAACGTGCTTTGCCTGCCTGTTGGTCCCAGCTGTCATTCGTACATCTTTGGGGGCGTCCATTAATTACGTGACACGTTTAGGGGGAGGGGGTCGAGTCGAATCTTACCCAATCTCACGTGGGGGAGAGAGGGGTCTCGGCGAAAATCACGTAATTTATATTTTTTTCCGCATAGAAATAATGTAAAATTGCTAGACAACAGGGTTAAATTAAGTAAAACATGTTCATCCGCCGATGTGGTTAAATCTTACTAAATAACATTTATCGCGGTTATGCGAAAGCCAAAAAGTAGCACAGGTGCCTCGATTATTAAACCTCCACCAGCCAGCCAAGACAGCCAAACGCAACGCATAAATCCAAATAAGCACAAATTATCGTTTTTACACACAAAATACCTACGCTTTTTGAAATATCTCACGTGAGATTTTGGGGAGGGGGGAGGGCCGAACCAAATCTCACATCTCACCAGAGCGGGGGTGGGGGTCGAAAAATCGCTGAAATTGCCTCACGTAATTAATGGACGTCCCCTGACAGTCTCTACGGGTACTCAGCAGGCCAAAAACTTGCAAACTAGTCCTTACCAAGAGGTATCATGTTACTGATATGAATATCCTTCAAAATGTTTTAGATTCTAGTGTGTTACGTAAATTGCAATTAGGAGCTTCTGAAAATTTTCTCACTCACAAAATATTATGAAAAAATAATAATAATGGGAGTAGTCCCATTATTATTATTTTTTCGTATTTTTTTAAGTGTACTATATGATTGATGGTCTTTTTTAACCCTATACCAATGCCGTGTTTGCATCATTACGTCAAGTTATACTTATCTAGATTTTGTATAATATGTACAGTTTGGGCACGCCACGATTGCGGTGGTAAGTCCCCTCTTTGAGGAGTGGCTTGAGAGGCGGTACAGCGTCCTCACTGGTCCGCCTGACGCAGTTTCTCACCGGAAACGGTTGTTTCGGGAGGTTCCTGTTTCGGATAAAGCAGGAGGAAACGCCCGGGTGTTTCCATTGCGAAGATTGCCCTGAGGACACGGTGGAGGTCTGCCCGGCTTGGGCGGAGCACCGCCGTGTCCTTGTGGAGGCGATCGGCGGCGGCGATCTCTCGCGTCCGTGGTACGAAGCGAGAGTACATGGGTAGCCGTCGCTTCTTTTTGGGAAGCAGTGATGCTCGCGAAAAGGGAGGCGGCGCACGTGAGGGAGAGGCAGTATATGCGCCCTCACGGCCCTAGTCACCGCAGGAGATGCCCTGGGTGTCGGGAATCCCAGGCTGATTCCCGGCCACCGTAGACGTGGGCTTGCGGACGCCGAGTAATGGGTAGCTCGCTGTCCGGTAAGGACCCGGGTCGCCGGCGCGTTGTGTTCCACGCGCGCCTCAAAGAGATGTCAGCACCAACAGAAGGGGCCTGCAAGGACCGATGCCTACCAGGGGTGCGGATTGTTCAAAACAGATACCGTGGCCCCTGGCACACAGGCAACTGAGGGAACACGGGTGGGTTTTAGTCAGTAAAAGTCTGACATGCCCTCTTGCTCCACCCAGAGTGGGAGATGTTATTTGATGATTACCCACCAAAAAAAAACCAAGTACAATTCATAACTTCAATATCATTGATGGCCAATAGATTTCAAAGTGATTAAATGATTATGAGTTTGTTTAACTTTGTAGATATGAAACGATTTTACGAGCTGGTAAGATGTCATTAAGTTCCAATGGACAAACGGTGTAACTCCGAAAGTGAATAAATATAAAGTTTTTTAACTTCATAGCAATTTCCCGGCTCTCCGTTTTAGAGCAGCACAATTTGTTAATTACTTTTGCAATTATTAATATTGTACACACGGCTACACATCAAGCTATATATTTCCAGTATAAGCTGATCCCGCATTGTATAGGATTTCCGTACAGTGCGAGTTCAGCGTAAACTGGAAACGTATAGCTTAATGTGTAGCCGTGCGTACCTTAAGATTAGTAATCGGCGATTATTATAGTGATATTGTGGGTTTTATTTGTAGTGTTTTGTTTTACAAAGACTTTTAAAACAGATGTACCTAGCTACCTACTAAATAAATTTAGTAGGTATAGGTACAGACACCAGTACATCAAGCGATTCCAAACTGTCAAATTTTCCCAATCGAACATGAACCTTATGCTTTTGTTGTAAAGTTGAAACGCTATCAAAGAAATTTGACAGATTGGGGTACCCACCTTGTGATGTGCTGACCTCTGTACAATAAGGACCCTGAAATTGCAAATTGATTAAAAATCTCAAAGATTTTTGTGAGAACTTGTGAGAACTTGTGGACTTCACACGATAGCAAGCTAGCAAGCTATCGTGTGAAGTCCACAAGTTCTCACAAGTTCACAAGTTGAAATACTTAAATTATGTTTTTTTTTTGTAACAATGAACGAACAACAACTCTGGCGAAATAATAGGTATATAGATGCCCTTATTTCTGGCCAACCCCTCGGTGAAACAAGGTGTGAAGTTATAACAAAATTGTTTTAACAAAACTTTTAGATATGTAAAAAATATATTTGGTAAATAAACGAGTTTTGTTATTTATTTTTAAATGATTATAATTATATCTTGGTACCATGGGGTCTCGGTCCTTTGGAGGGCGCATGAGGGGCCGAAAACAACTCGCAGAGGCCCCTAAGACAATTTTAAATGGAATCAGGCACCGACCGACGATTATCCCTACTTGCATTATGCAAGTATACCCAAGGATAAGCCCCGGTTGGTGTGAGACTACTGCAGAACATGGAAACAAAACAGGCTACAATACGGGTTCGAGAAATTTTCGAAATTTCGAATGATTTCAATCTTAATCATTTATTCATATAAAGTATTCGGGTCAAGTTTCAAGTTTAAAATCTCAAGTTCATAAGAGTGAGTAAAATCTGTACACCCCAACAGGGGAGGATTTTCGAAGAGTGGAACGTTCGCATAAAGGCCCCTGCAAACAGGTGCGCCACGACTCACGTAGAACAATTTCTATGAAAACTTCATGGAAATTGTTCTACAGCTGTCGTGTCACGGCTGTTTGAAGGAGCCTTAACTCGATTTAATAATGATTCATACCAATTTTATGTATTAATGAAGCCACTGTAAGAGCAACAGAGTATAATTTTCCCCTTAACAAACTGAATTAAAAAGTAATTAAGTTAAGTTAACGGAGCTTCCGTTGGAGATAAATTTTCGAAGAACCCAAAACAGGGACAAAATCGCAAGAAACGTTATTTCAAAACAATTGCACAAATGTTTGCCAAAACTGCCACCATAATTGCCAAAAGATCCTTGTGGTATTATTGTAACATCATTTTCTCAAAAGTTGACGTATAACCGTTTCGCTGTAGGACGACGGCTGTACCTACTAATGAAACTTTAAAAGGGTTGACTTGTGGTCACCGCCTTCATTTAGTGTTTATCTTTTGGTGTAAAGGTTGTGGTCCTTAGTGTGAGATGTGAGTAATTATTTTTGTTAACTAAACGTGCCTCATTATAACCTCGCACATTTAGACCGGCCTCGTCGCATTTTTATTTTTGTTTCGAAATGCGATGCGTTGCGACTCGATGAAGCTGCGCTTAGCTCATGTGCGTTTAGGTTTATGATGAAGTTACCCTGTCAACCCTAGGGAAAAATACCTAATATGATCTATTAGTTTTCGATTTTTTTACCGGCGGTCTGTCCTATGTTGAAGTGTGTTCCTACTTCCTCCAATTAAAGGTGATGGCTCCTCAAGCCAGATGCGATCTCTGGCGCAAAGAGTATCAATTTCCCAAAGTTTCTGTTTCATATTCCGGGGAAGTCCCCCTGGGCAGGTTCTGATACCCCTAGGCACAGTCGACTGACTTCCGGCAAGGCATTAAACCCTGAAATTAAGTCGGGTGAAGCTAGTTTTCTTAGCTTCAGACATTTGAATGAGAGCGGTGTTGGCATATTGGTAATTGTCGCAAATTTCGGGTTGATCCTAAGTCGCGAGCTCGATCCTAAGGCCCAGGCAGGCATACACTTTCTTTGTGCAATTCATTTTATCACCATTGCTCTCCAAACGGTGAAGGAAAAAATTGTGAGGAATTGAAAAAAAAACTAACAGGTTCTAAAACCAAAATTTCATAGACACACCACATCCACGCAAATGTTATTTGCTCCACGTGGTGGATTACAACCGGCTAGCCCTCTAACAAAGAGATGGCCTGTGTCCAGTGGGAAAATATTGTGGCTCATCATGATGGGAATGGGATATTGAGTTAGCCCACCTCATATTTTATTCTGCATGTCCCAACACTTGAATCTAAAAGGAAATGATTTCGCCATCCGTGTAAGGGAATACGTGTACCTACTGGCAAAACAAATTGTGATACGTAAATGCCATAGAAATTGTATAAGAAGACGTTAGGAGCTACGTCGGTTGTTTTGTTGAGTGTGGATTTAAAGGATCAAGGTCTCAGTAGGCCTACTATGTAGGTACTTGTCTATAGTCTGTCTTGTCTATTATATATCTATACTTGTCCTACAAATATTACACAGAGGTAAAATTTGTTTGTAGAGGGGGTAGCTAATCTCAATCAGGATCAACCAGTCGGATCTGAAAAAATATTTTTGCTTTTGGTAGCCTGGTTCTTGAGGTAAGTTTTAGGCTATTTTATTTTAACATCACGCTATGACTAAGGAACCGATAAAATGAAAAAAGTCAGATACAAGGCGTTGACAAAACGTAGTAATATCGCCAATTAAACATATTCCGAGAACAACTAGCTACTTGCAACAGACTGAATGAAAACACGGCGGCCACAGTGCTGAGCTGAAAATCGACTTTCATAGACATAATATTTTATGTCTATGAAAGTCGATTTGCCCAAACGTCCACTTTTATGACTGTAAAATGTTTTGGAAGACCTAAATACATGCCTAAAAATATCAACATTATGGAACAGCATTGGAAACAACGCACACAGATTTTTTTCTATAAAATTATTATGGAGCTGGCATGAAAAACTCTTATATCTCCGCTATGGATTGATTGGACCTAATTATTTTGCAGGTGATTAATCCTTAAATTATTAACAATTTTTTGGCATACTCACCGAAACGACAAGTAGCTCGTTTATTTTTTAAATCGCAAAAAAATCAATAGGTAATTTCTAAAAATATTTTTGATAAAATGTTTAATTTAATTTGAGCATAATATCTACACGGATACTTAAACGATAAACCCGACCACTTCGTTGTATAAATACATCACACAATCATTTAAAAAAATGATTTATCAATTTAGTTTCGTACTAACAAAGTGGGTACTGAAAAGGTGTGGCTGGTGGTGATAATTATTTAAATCAATGATTCTAATATAAAAACAACAAAAAACTTTGCAACAATGTTCAATTGCAAAAAAATGAAATTTAAGAATACAAAAGAAATGCTTTAAAGAACTAAATGAACCTAATACAGAATATAGATATTTTAACAAAAATAAATAAAAGATAACAGAAGAAGTAAAGAAAAAGTAAATGAGCAAAAATAACTTGAATGAACCTAACTCGAATCACTATAATCTGAGTCCAACTCAGAGTCGGAGTCTAAATGAGAGACGTCTCTAAACTCGAATTCAGATTTTCTTGTCAGTGTTTCCTCAAAGAAAGTTTTTTTTTTTGCGTTTAAAATGGATCCAAAATGGAAATTACAGTAAATCTTCGGATTCGTTCTTCATCTAGTCCTGTACTAGCAGCGGTTTTTTCTGGAAATTCAAAGAATCTTCTGGCCGTGTTGCAAACGTTCCATTACCCTGCTTCACTGTCATAAAAATACTGAAGTCATCTTGAATAGAATCGATTTTTTGTTTATATTTACTCAGGCTAGATGCTCCATCAAAATCCCATTTAGAAATTGAAATCAGTTCTATAAGCTTTGCTAAGGCTCTTTAATATGTATGTTAATCATCTGATTGAAGAGCTCAGCAGCTTGCATTTTGGATGCCATATGTGTCAATAATCTGAATTATGCTGATGATATAGTGCTGCTGAGCCCCTCAATTGGAGGTCTCAGACAGCTGTTAAAGATGTGTGAGGTTTATGCTGTGGAACATGGCCTGAGGTACAACGAAAGTAAAAGTGTGTTCATGTTATTTAAAAGTAAATATCAAAACAGTTTCTTTATACCACCTTTATTACTTTATGGTGTACCTCTAGGTCGTGTTGCCCAGTTTAAATATCTGTGACAAGTAGTAACTGAGAATTTGAGTGACGAATTAGACAGTGAGTGGGAGCGCAGGGCATTGTCGGTGCGCGGTAATATGTTGGCCCACAGGTTCGCTCGGTGTACTGCTCCAGTTAAAATAACAATGTTCAAGGCATTCTGCCAGACATTCTTCACGAGCAACCTGTGGGCAAACTTTACACAAAAAGTCTACAATGCCCTGTACGTCCAGTATAATAATGTCTGGGCTCTGTTTCGGCTCCCTCGATGTTGCGCATTACGCCAGCGTAGATGATTTCTACGGAATTATGCGTAAAAAGTTGCGTCGGTGGTGCGACGAGTACGGGGGAGTCCGAATAGCGTCCGAAGGATCATTGGCGAGAGAACCGATACAGTTCTACTCAGTAAGTTCACTGAACTCCATGTGTTGCGAGACCGGTGAGCCTGCTGTGCAGGGGTGTCAAGTTACTTACTTCTTTTTTCTTAAATTACTGATATTAGAAATAAGCAACATTCTTGTTACCGACAACCTTGCCTTGCCTATGGACTTTATTGTCTGAAATAAATGTTTTATTTTATTTTGTGGTAATGATTTAAACATTCTATTCGATGTTAAGTCCACGAGAGCCTGCACAGTAATTCTGGCTGAGTTATCTGTAACCGTGATGGGATATTCGGGTTTAGATGGATAACATTATTTTTTTCTTTTTTCAGCCTGTACTAGGAAGGATATAAGTCACTATATTTGCTGATTTTCTCAAAGTTATATATTGCCATTTTGATAAGCTAATAGAGAAAGAGGTACTCTCGTCAAATGACACTCGACCTTCTTCAGATAAAGTACATCCCAATCGAGATAAGACAGTCTCAAAAATGTTTTACTGATTATCGTTCATTTTGGCTGAACCTTTTAAAATAACGAACAAATCCAGATTTGTTACGATACTTTCCATGTTTATGGTGATGTTTTTATTACTGTCTGTACTTTCCATGCTTAAAGCGAAATTAATTGATTTTATTTTGAGTTTTCCTGTTTATTGCAACGATGTTAATTTAGTGTTATCTAAAACTAATTTACTTAAGTACTACCCTCATTTGCTTATTAATAGAATACTAAATAAATGTAGGGTGATCATTGAACTCATTTACTCACTACCCTCATTAGCTAATTGATAGAAAGGATATGAATCTATAAAGAAATAAGAAATATGAAGTATCAGAAGGAGCACAAAAATTGAAGACGTAACAAAGAGAATAAAGAAACTAAAGTGGAAATGGACTGGTCACATAATAAGAGGCATTGAAAAGTGGAACAAAAGCATAATATTTTGGTACCCAAGAAATAGGAAAAGAAATAGAGGTAGACAGTTTCGAAGATGGGAAGACGAAATAAAGATCATAGCAGGAAAAACATGGACTAGGAGAGCGCAAAATAGAACAGAATGGAAAGAGATGGAGGAGGCCTTTGCCAAAGTTGGGCAAACAGACCAGGGGCCTAAGTCTACTAATTTATAAACGTCACAATGGTCTCTCAATGGTAAGTTTTTGACAGATTTGCCATACAAAAACTGTCAAAAACACACCATTGAGAGACCATTGTAACGTTTATAAATTAGTAGACTTAGGCCCCTGGTTGTCGGTGTCACCGACTCGCCAGAGTCATTAGATTAAAATACAAACAATGTATATATATAAAAAATAAAATAAAAATTGCTGTGTCTGAATAAATGCTTATATTATGTTATTATATTAAATGAATACCAATATTACTTAAACTCATAAAATAATGACGATAATTGGGATAAAGGGATCGTTACATAATTAGGTGTTTGGAACAATTTTTTTTTATCGTGTTTATTCAAAACAGAGGTCCCGACCTCTGATCGACCTCTCCTCTCATCGATTAAGTAGTCCGTGAATTAAACATTTCATCAAAAATATTTTTTGAATTATAAAGTTATAACGATTTGTTATAAGAATTTTTTTTTTTAAATAATTGAAGGATTAATCATCTGCAAAATAATTAGGGCCAAGCAATCCGCAGTAGGATTTTTAACTGGTTTTTTATAACAGATAAATTATTATGTTAAAATGTAAGCGCGTTCTAGCTGACACAACTATGTTAGGTGTTGCTGAGTAACTAAATAAATAAAATTGAGATTTTTTTTCCAAAAAAATAAATTGTGCCCCTACCGTGTTTTGCCTGGGCACGCCCCGATTGCGGCGGTAAGTCCCCTCTTTGAGGAGTGGTTTGAGAGGCGGCATGGCGTCTTCACCTTCCGCCTGACGCAGGTCCTCACCGGACACGGTTGTTTCGGGAGGTTCCTGTTTCGGATAGGGCGGGAGGAAACGCCCGGGTGTTTCCACTGCGAAGATCGCCCTGAGGACACGGTGGAGCACACGGTGGCGGTCTGCCCTGCTTGGGTGGAGCACCGCCGTGTCCTCGTGGAGGCGATCGGCGGCGGCGATCTCTCGCATCCGGCCCTGGTCCAGGCCATGGTACGGAGCGAGAGGGCATGGGGAGCCGTCACCTCCTTCAGCGAAGCAGTAATGCTCGCGAAGAGGGAGGCGGCGCACGTGAGGGAGAGGCAGCATATGCGCCCTCGCGACCCTAGCCGCCGCAGGATACGGAGACGCCCTGAAGGCGTCGGGAATCCCAGGCCGATTTCCGGCCACCGTAGGCATGGGCTTGCGGACGGCGAGTAATGGGTAGCTCGCTGTCCGGTAAGGACCAAGCCCAAGTCGACGGCGCGTTGTGTTCCACGCGCGCCTCAAAGAGATGTCAGCACAAAAATGATGGGGTCGCAAGGGCCGATGCCTGCCAGGGGTGCGGGTTTGTTCGAAAGAGACACCACAGCCCCTGGCATACGGGCTACTGAAGGAACACGGGTGGGTTTTAGTCAGTAAAAGTCTGACACGCCCTCCTGCTCCACTCAGAGCGGGAGAAGTTATTTGATGACTTCTCACACAAAAAAAAAAAAAACCGTGTTTTGCCAACCTGGTACTTTAACGGCATAAAGCGAATGATTGAAGTCGAAAATGGTTCTAATAGGATTTTTAACTGGTTTTTTACGTTATTAATTTTGTTATAACAGATAAATTATCATGTTAAAATGTAAGCGCGTTCTAGCTGACACAACTATGTTAGGTGTGCTCCTACCCAGTTATGACAGCCTAGTACTTCTACTGTATAAAGCGTTTTGTAACTGACACAATTACCTACCTACCTATATTAGGTGTGTTCCTACCGAGTTATGACAACCTGGTACTTCGAAGGCATAAAGCGTTTAAAAAGGCGACTAACAAAATGTATCGAGAAAACTTTGCCCCCATTTTTCACCCCCTAAAAAAGGGGGTAGAATTTTGGAAAATCTTTTCTTATCGGATGCCTACGTCAAACAAAGAACACACCCTCCAAGTTTCAGGTCTCTACGATCAGCGGTTTAGGCTGTGCGTTGATCCGTCAGTCAGTCATTCAGGACAAAGCATTTAAATGTCATCATCATCATCTGCCTAGCCTTTTCCCAACTATGTTGGGGTCGGCTTCCAGTCTAACCGGATGCAGCTGAATACCAGTATTTTACATGGAGCGACTGCCTATCTGACCTCCACAACCAGCATTTTATATGTATAGATTGTAATTGACTGCTTGGTCAATCCCTATCTTTAGGTGGTTATCCTACTTGAAGATAAGTAAACTCAGGTGAATTGAGCTGTCAGTGTCATCCCATCGTAGGATGACACTGACAGCTCAATTCACCTACGTTTTCATGGTGAGATTGCTACAGAATAGCTCTCCTAATGCTAGGAATAGGGTATTTTATCAAAAACATTTTTTATTTGAAGATTGGGATGAAATATGGAATAGAAAAATAATAATAAATTGATTTATATCCATTTTCTCAATAAAAAACGTTTAAAATCAAATTTATTTTCGTTGTTTTGAATTTACCGTTATAACGCTCCTTACGATGAATTTTTTATCACGCGACCACACGTGACGTCAGCTTTGTGTAAATGGTACAAATACTGTGTGGCGCAGTTTAAGAATTATTCGTGCACAGAGGCACCGCATAGCAGTAGGTAATACCATTTTCTATTCATTAAAAATCTTGTTAATTTTAAACTCGACATGCACTTGATAACAACTACTTTAATTTACACAAAGTTGAAGTCACGCGTGGTCCCGTGATAAAAGTAATTGTAAGGAGCGTTTTAGCGGTAAATTCAAAACAACGAAAGCAAATTTGGTTTAAAAAGTTTTTAACCTTTCAAGTACCACAACTGCCCGACGGAAAAGTGGCGTCAGTACCGTAAAGGACCGACGTCATTTGACACTTGAGATTTTTTCGTTCGGCGAGCAAAAAAAACGTCCGTGTCGATTTTTTGTTGCCTCCAGCTACTTAGAGATAAGTTTTATGGCTTCCTGAATAGGCAAGCCATAACATAAACATTGTGAGTCGTTCTAAAATACGTTGTAGTTTATTATAAACAATGGAAATTAGAGACAATGACTGAGCATGTCTTTGTTCCCGTTTGTTGTTGATTTGTCATAGAACTGCTGTCTCAATTCGCTCGAAATTTTGGATGTTACTTATTGAATAGACTAATAATCGAACAGCAGTATTTTTTTGGGAATCCTACTCAACATTTTCGTAATATTTAAACTCAAACTTCATATCGCGCGGAGGTCAACGCCCGTGTTGTGCACTCGAACATTCAAAGGGTTTATATAACTATTTTTCTCATTAAATAGAATGAGATTCTTATTCTAATAAGAAAATACATTGTTTACATACCATTTTATACACTAGGATCCACATAATTCACCATGAATCACTCAAAATAAACACAATTCTCATATCACTGCACATTGTTCACAAAGGTTTGTTTACGTTTCATATTTCGTCGAAATATAAGTTTTTATGATGCTATTTGATACAAATATTACCTAAAACGATGTAATAACTACTTCTAAATGAATATTTATCCACTTATCGTCGAAAACACACAAATAATAAGAAAAAACACTATAAAACTAGAGAGCATACCACGAAAAAGTACCGATGACCAACGAGTTCGAAACGTCACATTCAACTTTTTTTTTTCGTGTTACCAGATTATATTTTTCATAGAGATTTAGTTCAACCAACTGTGTGTGTATCTAGCATTACAGTAAAATTGTCGCAGACGATATAGAACTTTATTTATATTCGTAAAAAAGGCTAAAAACCGCCTGAACGGCGCGGTCGGGGATGCGACCACAAGGCTTTTGGGACTAAAAAATGGCGGTTTCGAATGCGACGAAATGGAGTTGAGCGGTATTGAGAAAATTGATTTAAAACAATTTATTTTTATTTTTCTGTTACATATTTTGTCCCAATCTTCAAATTAAAATAGTTTTTAATAAATTGGAAAATACGGTTTCCGACTTCCACGCAATCGGAGCGGCGGCAATAGCAAGTTTTCTTGAAGTACCAAGCAAGTCGGATACTAGGCATGATCATGATCGTATGTAGCTCGTTTTCGGTAAAGCGGCCAACAAGTCGAACAAGATTTAATCAGCATTCTCGTTTTTATAAATACCTATAACTACCTACATGATAATTAACCCACTTTCAATTATAAAGTAAGTTAGGCTAAGCTCAACCGCTTATGCAGTTAGAAAAATCAGACAGCTAACAGATGTGGAAACCGTGCGTTTGGTGTCTTTTAGTTACTTCCACAGCATTTTAAGTCGTATGGCATTTTACTGTGGGGTCAGCCTGCTGACATTGAATCCATATTTATTTTGCAAAAGAGATCTGTCAGAGCCATTTATAATCTACGTCGCCGCGAATCTCTCAGGGAACTATTTCAAAGGATGAATCCTTATGATATTTTCATAAATGAATTGTTAAGGTAGGTACCGCCATAATATGAATATTATGGCGGTACCAATTCATTTATGAAAAATGTCATGTATGTAAGAAAAATCTAAATCTTTTTAATAAAATAAGTGATAGACACAATTTTAATACTAGAAACAAAGACAAAATAGATCAACCATTTTTCAGATTAGCTAAAGTACATACATCTTTGATGGAGTACTGTGTTAAATGTTATAACAAAATACTTTTTGATATATTGCAAGAAAATGAAAAGAAATTTAAAACTCATATTAAAAGTACACTTTGTAAACAAGCATATTACAAATTAGAGGATTATATCCAAGATAAGAATGCTTGGAAACATGCTGGTCCTGCTCCATAGGATAATCTAGAGTCTAGAACTCTAGACAAAATCAAATTGGTTGCTAATTGAATTGTATAATTAATTATATTTATGACATTGATTTACACTCATTGATTACTTTAACTCACACACTGACTTATTACTTGTCAATATTCTAGGAAAAGTGTATACTTACTTTTACAATGTTTGTAAATACATGATCTGTAATTGCTTCAATTTCATTCTTTTTAGCTATTTTGGTATGGTAATTTTATTCTGGGTGCATCGTTTTCACACATAATTATATAATGAATGTACTACCCATGTTATAGATTGTACTTAAAACATTTTAGAAACGTTTACACGAATGTTTTACATTTTATAAGATTAACGGTGGAGTTTCTTGCCCATTCTTCTTCATACGAAACTACATTTTGGAAGGGGCGATTAGATTCAATTTTATTTTAATGTAAATGTTGACGTTCAAAAGTGCCTTTTAAGAGCCTATCTATATCTATACAGATATCTAAATAAAAAAATAAGTCCTGACTAACTGACTGACTCATCAACGCCCAGCCCAAACCCTTGGACCTAGAACATTGAAATTTTGCACAGATGTTCCCTTTATAATGTTAACAAGGAATAAGGAAGGATTTTTCGAAGTTCAACCCTTATGGGTCTTAAATAGGAGATGAAAATTCCGCGCGGGCGAAGCCGCTGGCAAAAGGTAGTTTGAAATAAATGCTTTGACTTTGACTTTTTATCAATTTTAAATGATAATAATTCATTTGTTGTACATAGGCACAATAATTTATACCTACTAGTGTTCGCCCAGAGGTCAAAATTCGACCATAATTTAGCATAATCAGCCTATAATGTTCCCACTGCTGGGACAGAGGCCTCCTCTCTGTGAGAGGGAGTGGCCGTAATCCGCCACGCGGGCCCAGTGCGGGTTGGACTATAATTTATTTGAATAGAACGACTTTTTGACACCTTTGAAATTTTAGCTTTCTGCACTCTTAATCCATATGAACTTTAACTGTGGCAAATTTCACATAGGTACCTACGTCCGCGTAATTTTCGTAAAAAGGTGTGATCATAGTCAATTGAATGATCTGATGAATATAAGAATATGTAGGTAGATCTAGTATGAAGAATGCTTGTATCTGCAGTTGCACCTATAGCAACGCACTGAGCAATGTATTGAGTGAAAAGTTTGCTAGTTTGAAATTCATTCATTAGAGTTTTCCATCATAACATAAGTTTATAATATTTTACCTAAACCTGGAGGTCGCACATCTGACGGAAGTTGCGACACGTATCTTTGGTCCCCAACGCCAACCCCCCCAACCCCAACGCCCAACGCCAAAACGGACAAGACGTACTGCAATACTTAGCCCATGATGTGTCAATGCGTCTAACATACCAGTATCTACTAATTGAAAATTAGTGAACTTACGACGCATCTTCTGTCAGATGTGCGACCACCCAAAAACGTTTAGTTCCAAAAGCATCAACACTCTTGTGTAGGTATTTCCGAAGCTAGGTAATGCATTTATAATGTCTTTGTTGTTTGTGATACTCTTCAGATCAAGCTATGATAATGTAACCTTAGCTTATTGATTATCGACTTAAATCTGCTACAGATAGGGGTGCCCGATTTTTTGCTTTGGATCGATTTTCTGGATCGTAATGGATCGTAACCTCGTGAATCGATTCACGATCTTAATCGTATTGTATTGAATCGATCTTCCGGCATCGAGTAAGATCGTATCGTAATTTTACAAAAATAATGTTTTTTTTTTACTGGCCTATACTGTCCCAGTGCTTGGCAAAGGCCTCTCCTGAATCCTTCCAGGAACTCTTTTCCCGCGCCGCTTCGAACCAGCCCTCGCGGTACGCATCCAGGTCATCTCGGCACCGCTTTCTGGGCCGACCGCGGCGGCGTCGTCCATCTTCAGGCACCCATTGTGTAGAGATCTTTATAGAAGAATAAAATAATGCACAGTACTTATTTTAACATAATCTACATAATAGATCTATTACAAAGTGTGCCACGGTGCATTTGTGATGACATCTGAGATGATTTTTTAAATTGGTAGTAAGTAGGTATTTCCTTTCTTTCCGTTAAAAAGTAGCACCATCCCATTTCATCCCATGGGTGTCATAGAAGGCGACTAAGGGACTTACTAGAGAATGGGCAGCAGCATTCTTTATGCATTTTACCACCATACTGCGATCGCCAACCCGCCTGCCAAGCGAGGCGATTAGTGCAAACCCCCCTTATGTGAGAGGCCTATGTCCAGCAGTGGACGTCTCTCGGTTGAAATTATGAAATTTCCTTTCGTTTTAACAATCTGTTTACACAATTTACATTGTCCATCCGTGTCACATTTAATTTAAAACGTCCAAACGTTTGATTTTGTTGGAATAGATCACGCTTACAGAACAGATAGAACTCTTCCTATTGCAGTACCTAATATAAAGCACGAAAGAAAACAAAATCAGAGAATGGTTTGATACCCGAAAATCAAATTAAAAAAAAATACCACGGTATCACCTAAATTTCATACAATACCGCTTTTCAATAATGTAACTCGAAACAGTCGAAACTAATCTCATACAATGTTTGTGTAGGTAATCTTAATTTGTTGTAGTTCGTACGATACGTTTCGGTTGATGTTTAGGTTTCAGTTGATTCGATTTTTTCATACGATCTATAGCGCTTATGATTCCATCTGGGCAAAGATCGCATCCTGTTGAATCGATTAAAAAAATCGGTATATCGTATGATCATGAATCGGTCTTCTGGAAGATCGATTCAGATCGGGCATCCCTACTATGAAATGACACAACAAATATAAAATCACTTCATAATTGGGGAGTATGGGGAGGTACCTCTCCAAGAAAGCAATAGCGACACCAGTACAGTACCTATACAAACACAGAAAACCATCATTCCGACCTCGCCGCCGAGGTCCTCGCGCCCCGCGAAGTCCCCTAGTTAACGATGAGAACCCCGACCGACCCTTGCTCGCTGAAGCGCCAGCCCGCGCCGCAGCTGAGCCAGTAGAGTTAAATTCCCCGATTGATAATAATAATAAAAGTATTTTGATCCAGCCTATCCCCACTTGCTGTCCCCCCCCACCAGTGACGCCCTGAGCCGAGGCCCGTACCCCACAGAGGGTGCCCGCAGCGTGCAGTTGCTTTAGTCTAAGTAGGTTTTATGCCCTACTGGAGGCTTTTAGTTTCACTAAAATTGCCTTCACAGGAAAGTCCGGTTAAGCAGTTACGGCCTCTCAAGGTCAACTGCAAGATGCCAAACACAAAAAAAAGTGAGGTATCTGTCGTGACTTCGTCACTTAACCGAGAGTAGTTTTTTTTTTAAGCACTGCGTGATACTTTCCTATGTTCACATCACTTCGTGGTAGTATTTGTGGCCAAATTATGTTATGACCTAGGCTAGTTTTCAGTTACATTTGGACAGTCGCCGGTGGAACATTTTGACAGTTTGACGGTACAACAAAATTCATTGCGTTATCTACGTTGCCGAAACGGCCTTCCGCGGCCGGGCGACGAAGGTTCAGTGCTTGCCTTGGGTATGCCACGGCCCTGTCACGTCCCGGGCACGGTCCTGATAATGACCTTTATTTGACGTTGTCTATTCTACAGCGAAGCGACTCTAATAGAACACTTTCTATGAAAACTTCATGGAAATCGATCTACTTGCCTTGACCGTTTTCGAAACGAATTTAAAAAAAATATACAAATTTATTATTTACCTACTTGAGCAAGTCTTGTGTGTTTTACGTCCCAAGTTTCAAGTTTAACCCACGTTTCAAATTTAACCAAACAAAATAGTGATTGCTTTTTGCAAAATCGCTGCTTAAATGAATTAAAGTGGCTTCTAGGATGTTTTTTCTACACCGTCCTTATAAAAGTTTGTTTTAAATTTTTATAAGGATCAACTTTGAAGTACCTATAGCTATATACTTTCCAATAACAAAAATAATTCCCTAAATCGGACTATTCAGTAAAAAGTTATACGTGGTTACCTACATAAAAATATTAATAACGAAATCTCAAAAACTCCTGGAACTACGAAGATAAAATTTGGCATAGAGGCAGATTATAAATAAGAGACGTCAGATAAAAAAGAATTTTAGGAAGCTCCCCCCGTAAAGGGGTGAAATAGGGGATTGAAATCGGACTCGTCGTAGGCGCTGTTGTCGATTGTCGATTTTTAATAGCCAACCAGTCTTCCTCAAAGTTACTGTCTTTAAAATCATAAAACTTAAAAACAAACAATGGATGTCCCAAAGAAGTGAAGTGTCTGTGATGATCAGCTTACTGATGGAGTGCGTTGCTCAGTGTGCAGAAACGAGTTGCATTTCCAATGAGCAGGCATCGCTGAAGCTGGCCTCCGCAAGTTGGGAGACAGGAAGCTCTCATGGCGATGCATGAAATGCAAACAGACTCTTCATCCAACTAGTTCACCAGTGTTGCCGAGGTTGGAACCAGAATCTGCAGTGTTACTGGAGATTCGAGCATTACCTGCAAAGTTGGCTCTATTGGAAGGTCTGAAGGATGAAATCCTGCGAACTTAGGAGTGAATTCGCCGACATGAAATCCTCTCTAAACCAGCAGTTCAATGAAGTTTTTAAGGAGTTTAATGGAAGGATAAGTGACATGGAGCAGCGTGTTGTTCAGCCAGAAAAAGTTCAGGGTCAGATGGATCAGCATCAGGTACGTCTGGATAAACTGGAAGAAGTTTCCGACAACAAGGATCAGTGGTCGCGAATGAACAATATGGAAGTGAAAGACTTATCGCCATCAAATAATGAAAACTTGCTTCAAATTATCTCCAGTTTTGGTGTCCAAATTAACTAGCTCATTGGTAAAACTCAGATCAACTTTATTACTAGAGTTCCTACGCGCGAAAGAGTTTACATAAAACCAGTAATTATTTCGCTCTGCAATCGTTATGTTAAAGAAGATTTCGTTGCTGCAGCCAGATGTTTTCAAGACATCGCCACTAACAACAAACCGAATTGGATTAGCGGGAAATCAGAAGATATACTCGTATGTATCTTCTGATTTCCCGCTAATCCAATATATATATAAATGACCGCTTAACGACTAAAAATAAAATACTGCTGTCTAAAACTGGCGTCCGAAACGGATTTTCAATATGTTCGGGTCAAACACTCAAAAATCCATGTAATAAAAATGGACATCACCCCAGTTATGATTTTCAAATCAGAAAAGGACCTCTAAAAATTACCAAACGATAAGTATTAATCCTAATACAACAGTGTTTACATATTTTATCAGTTGTTCCCATAAACAGTTTGGGAACCACAAGCCGTTGTGTGCTACTTGCGTTTTTCTAATTGTTCCGTCCGTGTTATTGCACGGTGCTATTGACTAACTTCTTTACAAAAAACACTTCTATGAAACTATTATGTCTATGTAATCACGACCAAATTCCATTTGAGCTGTGGTCTAATTTTGCATACTCTGTAATGTGTGTTATACCGCTTCACACTGCCAGCGATTCTTATCTTGCTACCGTTCGTCACCGTTTGTTTGTATTCAAAGCTCATTTGGTATATGTGTTTTGAAGTTATTTATGTTTGGAAACTGCTCTGCCGTGCTTAACAGATATTGTAAGTTATCATAGCCTTCTACCTCCGTAATATCAATTTATCGAGAAAATGAATAGGTACTGTTTACAGTTTTACCTCATAACCCTTTTTAAATGTTAATTTTACTGCGCTATCGTTTTAACTAGTAATGGCTAATCTTAATGTTCACTATCAGAATGTACTTGGGCTGCGTACGAAGACTAACGATATAATAATAAAAATATGTATTTCATAAAATATTTTTTAAACCGCGGCCACACCAACGAGAAATGCCATTAATTATCGCGATTTTGGACGATAAACAATAACCGACGAGAAATGCCATTTTACCGGACGTTAACCACAGCCGTTAACGTCCAACATCGCGATAATCAATGGCATTTCTCGTTGGTGTGGCCGCGGCATTAGTGCATATGTTGTCATTGTGTTTACGGAGACGTGGCTTGTGGATTTTTTTTATTTTTATTCAAAAGGAACAACAAACAGCTACAATATAAACAAATAGAAACATGAATTACACAAAACGTATAAATAATATTGCAGCCCACAACTCTGTAACAATAAGATAAAATACAGTGAAAATAATCGCTAGGGTCATGTATTACAAGTTTTTTTTGTAACTATTAAATTAACTATCGTGTTAAGTTATAAGGTATATAATAAACAGGAGAAAAATATATAATGCTATTCAGGAGAGCACCTTAAGAATAAGGGGTTTGAACCTATTGGGAGCACATGCAAAAATGTCAATATGTTCAAGAGTCCTATTGTAGGAAAAGACCATTCTGTGAACAGGCGAACGCAAGCCAGAGTTGGGCTTGCAAGTGCCCACTGAAAACAATGTGCCAGCGCACACCTTTCGCTTGTGGACTGTTCTAGGAACCGCATAGCATAACATGTTGGACAATTCAATGCAGTCTGAATTATTAATAACAATATTATATAAAATCATGGCTTCTAAATACTTGCGTCTATTTTCAAGTGTTGCGAGCTTACACTTTGCTAGCAAATCTTTATATGGAAAATAATATCCATAGCATTTAGACTATATGGTACGCAGGAATTTATATTGTACACACTCAATCATTTCAACGTAGTTTTCGTAGCATGGACTCCAAAAATGGATGATGTCTTTATTGGTGAGATTTTTGATGGTCGCTATTTGGTGTGGAGGCGTGGTTGCGATTACTCTAGAGTAGAACGTTTCAAAACCGGGACGGTGGCGTTTTGATAGGGGTAAGAAGTGACCTTACTGTAATAGAACGACATGATTGACGAAGTTCTGACGAAGACGTTTGGGTCTCACTTATCTTAAAAAGATCTAGGCCTGAGGTAAATCATAATTTACCCATTTGTGCCGTATATATTTGTAAAGAAAACCTTGGCAATTCATATTAAATCAATTACATAATTTTAGTATTATTTTTTACCAGTTGATCTTAACCCACCCATTGGATAAATTCATTACTAGCCCGTATGCCAGGGGCTGTGGTATCTCGAACAAACCCGCACCCCTGGTAGACAAACCCGCACCCCTGGCAGTTATAGATATAGCTTATGTATATTTTATATTTTAAGTCTATGTTACAATGACCAATAGAAAAATATTTCACCATACATAACAACTCTATAGATGTATATACGTGGCGTACTCATGCATATTATGAGGATTACAACTTTTACAACTTTTTGAATCGTTTTATCTCAGAAACGGTGGCTTGTAGGAAAAAAGTATTGATGCATTTTTATAGATAATTTTATGATCTACAATTTTTGTCTGAGGTACTTTTATGATAAAACTTACCGTTTTGCTGAAAATCGTGAAAAAGTCATGTTTTTGACCTTTGACCTCGATTTTTTTTTTTACATACACGGGAATGATGGGGAACGTTTAAATTATATTTATAATTATGTTTTGAACAATTTTACTGATTTTCAGCTTGTTGGGACTTTATGCACCCTCACTCTCATTTTTTGGTCTAGATCGATCGGACTAGGAATTGTTTCGGGAATTAGCCAGAATAAACGGACAGATAGACAGATATTTTATTTTTATTTTTTATACGCAGCTTTCATTTAGTAAAAATCTTACAAACAGACATTTATTTTAAATTATTCGTATGTTTATGTATATTCTATGGGCAAAGTTTAGGCGTAGGTACCTATTATAGGTTCACCTCTGCCTTATCTTTCGCGGAATAAAACCGCGATGTTATATGTCTCCGAGGTCAGTATCACTAAGCCACTTTTTTTCTAGCAGTACTGAAGAATGGCTCAAGGCGTCCAAACGACAACGCTTTTGGGAGAGGAAGAACCAACGCTGACTTTGCTGGTGCCTCAAGCTTCACCTAGGAAGTTCCAAATAGTGTACCCTAATCTTATCACTTTTGGGTACTGGCATATAGCTGGTCTGTACGGGCTCTATCTGTGCTTCACTTCGGCTAAATGGGCAACAGTATTATTCAGTAAGTAGAAATTAGAAAGAGCAGTGGCGACCCAGTGGTGATGGCCTTGCCTTACGAGTTACAATGTAAGAGAACCCAGGTGCTTTACTTTGTGTCAGCACTGCTCTCAAAACGGTGAAGGAAAATATTGTGAGAAAACCGGCATGTCTTTTTTTCTGATGGTGGGAAATCATCAAATAACTTCTCCCGCTCTGGGTGGAGCAGAAGGACGTGTCAGACTTTTTCTGACTAAAACCCACCCATGTTCCCTCAGTTGCCTGTGTGCCAGGGGCCACGGTATCTCTTTCGAACAACCCGCACCCCTGACAGAACCGGCATCTCTTAGAACCCATAAAATCGAAGACATGACATTCATCAACCGCAATGGGCTCGCGTGGTGGATTACGGCCCATTCCCTCTCGCAGAGAGGAGGCCTGTGTCCCAGTAGTGGGAATTTTATAGGCTGATTATGAAGTAGAAATGGGTAAGGTGATATTTTTCTCATGGAGTGCAGCGTTCTTGGAGTCAGGTTAACGGACCATGTTACGAACACAGTGCTGCGCTCCAAAACACAAATCGCCAAAGTCACCCAAAACCAGCCAAATTGGGTGGAACTGGGTTAGACACGTTTACTGCATGTGGAACGAGTCATGGCTCAAATCTACCACACAATATGGGCTCCATAAATTATTCAGCGACGTCGAGGCAGGAAAAGATGGCGGAACGAGCTTGACGCCTACAGACAGGATTGGTCGACAACACTAGCTCAAGACAGAGAAGTGGAAAGGCAAAAGAGGTCCGCCTTTGCCCTAGAGTGGGACACTACAGGCTAAAAATAAATTAAGATAAAACAAAATAGATAAGTACTTGATTACTTCTCTGCCAATTTAATATTAGTTACTACTCACTTGGCTTAAAAATGAAATTATCATTACAGGTAATGTTTACCTACATTCAATTATTATATCTACATGCAACTATTATATGACTAAATATAACTCGATTTTCATAACGTCAAAATATTGACTTGATGGCTGTATTAGCAGCGTCAGCAACAGTATTTTAAACGAAAATAACAGTGTAGGCGACACGGGAGTGCAGACTGTACTGGTAGGCGTAAGCAGTGAGTAGGAAGGGAAGCCAGCGGGTGAATGTGTAATCTTGTCAAACTTTTGGCTTTGATAGTCCCAAGTGCACATTTATAATAATCGGGTTATAACTATGCAAAAACAAAAGCGTCCGGTGGTGCCGGGGTCCCGTGTGGTGCCGGGCGTAAAAGAATAGCACCATCCCATTTCTTCCCGTGGGTGTCGTAGAAGGCGACTAAGGGACTTACTAGAGAATGGGCAGCAGCGTTCTCTATGCATTTTACCACCATACTGCGATCGCCAACCCGCCTGCCAAGCGTGGCGATTATGGCAAATCCCCCTCTTGGGGGAGGCTTATGTCCAGCAGTGGACGTCTTTCGGCTGATATGATGATGATGATGATGAAAAACAAAAGGACATTTAGGCTTCGAAAAATGTTCAAAAACGTCTCTCTGAAATAAATAGTTTAAATTGTAAAGTGCGAAGTAAATGTGCTAACATCAAAAATTCAACTTCTAATGACATTGTTTTTTTAGAACATATTTATAATTGGTTTTCTGAAGGTCTTTAAAATTAACCTACCTACTCATTTAATAAAAATATTACTTCCAGGTTTCATCCTATTCGTCATGGCTGAAATAGGAGTCACGGCTGGCGCTCACCGACTCTGGGCCCACAAAACATACAAAGCGAAGCTACCCTTACAAATTCTTCTGATGGTTTTGAACTCTATTGCCTTTCAAAACTCGGCCATAGATTGGGTGAGGGACCACCGTCTCCACCACAAGTACAGTGACACCGATGCGGATCCTCATAATGCAACTCGAGGGTTTTTCTACTCCCATGTCGGATGGTTGCTCGTGAGGAAACATCACGAAGTCAAGAAACGCGGGAAAGAACTTGAAATGTCCGATATTTTCAACAATCCAGTGCTGAGATTTCAAAAGAAGTAAGTAGTTCATTAATCGCTCAACATCGGCTAATGAGAAACAATTGATTTTCTATTGTAATGGAGCCCCGTGGCTCCGCGCCGATGTCTACCGGTAAAAATTCGGAAATTAGGTACGTTTTCTTTCTCTTGTTATACAGGAAGAGATAATTGACGCGCAAACTGAAACCATGAATTCGACATATGATTCTAGACACTTTTTTTTTGGATGGGAAATCATTAAATAACTTCTCCCGCTCTGGGTGGAGCAGGAGGGCGTGTCAGACTTTTACTGACTAAAACCCACCCGTGTTCCCTCAGTAGCCTATGTGCCAGGGGCGGCGATATCTGTTGCGAACAATCCTCACCCCTGGCAGGCTAGACCCTCTAGTGTAGAAATTACTCGTTGGTTGTCAAAAATACAATCTGCTGTTTCTTAAAAAAAGCGGTTGGGAAGTGTTATAAACACCTGCGGGGTAAAAATGTATGACAAACCTCTTTTTTTAAATCAACGGCTCAATATCCTGGGGTTCATAATCTTGAACTGAACCCGTGTTACTTACTCTATGACCCGCCTGGACCCGTCGTAACAGATTGTGCGTCGATGTTCCTGGCATCCTGTATAGCGACAGCCAAAAAATATTTTGAAACTAGCTTCTTTGTAAAAAGTGGGTATAGAAAAGGACTACGAACCACCACTACTATAACTATTCTGCTAACAAGTAGTATCACTGCCTTTATGGTCTGCAACTTTGGCGTTGTAGGTGCCCAAAGGCAGCAGAAATAACTTTACATCAGGCCTGAATTAACTATGACCACTTAACGATTCCTTACTCGAAACCACGTCAATCACACACGACATCTGCTAATATCATATTAATAATATCGACAAATTGTATTGGAACATACAGCACACGACATTCCGATTACTTACCATTACATTCGTTTCTAAAAAACACGATATTGACGTAGTTTGAACGTAGTAAGATTCTGCGGGGAATCATTATAACCATACAGAATTGGAGCCCTGGTAGACCATTTAGGCCACCAGCGAGATAATAACGTCACAAACTTGTGATGCCTCTGTTTTTACAGTTCAACAATATTCATTGCGAAATTTACGTTGTACGTAGAACCGACGAATTTTTCAATCATATGACACAATGGACACGGAATTTCCTATCAAATATCTATCATAATTAATGACAGCCGAGACCGAAGGTTTAGCGTGATTTCCGAGGGATGGAGAGTTATTGAATTGTAATAATGGTCACCTATCCACAGAACAACCGCGGCAAGCGTAGCTTAACTTGATCGATCGACCCATTTAGCTTTTAATACTAAACCAAAAGCCCCACCCTTGCTTGCATTCTCCTAAACACCACCTTCAAATACGTTATTCAACATATTGCTTTGTCTTTCTAGGTATGCCATACCGTTCATCGGGGCAGTGTGCTTCGGATTGCCAACTCTCATCCCTGTCTACTGCTGGGAAGAAACTTGGACCAATGCCTGGCATATCACCATGCTTCGTTACATAATGAACCTCAACGTTACTTTCCTGGTCAACAGCGCTGCTCATATCTGGGGAAACAAGCCTTATGACAAGAAAATCTTGCCTGCCCAGAACATAGCAGTTTCCATAGCAACCGGTGGTGAAGGTTTCCATAACTATCACCATGTGTTTCCATGGGATTATCGTGCAGCCGAGCTTGGGAACAATAGTCTTAATTTGACGACCAAATTCATAGATTTCTTTGCTTGGATTGGGTGGGCTTATGACCTGAGGACGGCGACCAATGATATGATAAAACTCAGAGCAAATAGAACTGGTGACGGGACAAATCTTTGGGGGTTAGAGCCCGAAGATGAATTGAAAAATGCGAAAGAAAAATAAGGAGCATCACTCATATGATTGATGCCATATTTTTAGTAATAAGATTTGATAAGATTTCGTGATAAAATTTCATTGTCATTGTTGGGACACCAGTCCACCTTGTGGATAGCCTTCCAACGCTACGGAGTTACCTACGCTGGATGCGACAAGCACAGAAACACCGAGCTGAGTGGTGATTCTTGGGACTTATGTCCAGTCTTTCGGCTGAAATGCGGTTGGCACACTGATTTAAGTCTTCTAAAGGCCCCCGAAGCGGAAGGGTTTATTTCCGACGTTACTAAGTGTTTTCCTACAGATAATGTGTGTTTTGATAGTGTTTTAAGATTGTCCATTATGAGATTTGTGTCTAAAACAAAATGTTTTCAAAGGTTCCAAAAGTATTGTTCAAATAGCTATAAGTAATGTTGAAACTAATAAACCAATTAATAAATTAATGAGTTTTTCTGGAATCGCTTAACACAGATAAATTATTACATAGTTCGATCTCGTTAGGTACCTCGAACATTGTGCTCTAGTATACATAATTGGCTTGGTTACCTAATTACCTAATAACCAGGTTCCATACTTACAAGTTATGCATTTTTGTACCTATTCCACTTGCGTATAAAGTTGTTTCTATAATCTATGAATTTTGACATTTAGTATCCTCAAGAAGTTTAATAAATTAAACTTCATCGTCATTTTCTTCATGGATTCTAACGTCTTATGCACTCTTATCAGGTCATGTCAGTCCTGTCAGAAATGTCATGAGCGACAGTATCATGATCAGTATCGATGTTAATAAATTCTTTGATTAATATTACTCACTAAATCTCACATGAGTCGACGAAAGTTTTAATTTACTTTGAATGATTGCTAAACATCTTCAAAGGTGATTTTCTGCAGGTCTTTTTCCTCAATCATTCTAATATTATGTGGTTCCATAGTTCTAACTACTGAAAATGCAGCCCGAACCCGACTAAAGGTAAGTATCAATATTGTATCAGTATTATTGGATCTCTTTGCAAGCGACCGCCCCTAAGACGACCGACTGACCAACATCTGTCTATTGGGCAGAGCCAGTTTACGAAATTAAAGACCTATGATGGTAGGATCGTATTCGCAGAACCTGAGCTGAGCCAGAGATATCGAGAGATTCTATGGACAGTTAAACACGTCAATAAGTTACCCCGTCACGAATTTAGCAAACGAGCCAAGAGCTAAATTGACCAGACTCCATACCGAACATATCCCAGACAGTAGGGTATTATTGGGCATCTCGCCGAGCTACTGGAGGACAGTGGTATAGAATGCCCAATAATACCCTACTCCAGACGACGGCGTCAGTCGAATACAGGGCCAGATTTCCAAAATTATCCTGCAGCAAGGAGTGAGACAGGGAGACATTATTTCTCAGAAACTGTTCACTGCTGCACTGGAGGCTGTCTTCAAGGTTCTAGACTGAATATGACTAGGGATCAACATCAATGGTGAGTCGGTTTGCCGACGAAATGGAAGTCTTGGCTAAGACTATGGATGACCTCAGTACAATGCTCAATGACCTCAGTAGAGCTTCCAAAAGACTGTCTCAAAATGAAAATAGTCAAGACAAGGGTCATGTCAAATGCCCATGTAATATAGTTGTATGTTTACATATAGCTCATGTTGTATGGTCCAACTTCGAGAAAGGGGTCAATCGTGGTCGCATGTGTGTACGTGCTAGTGATGACCTATGGCAATGAAACGTGGTCGCTCACAAAAGACCTTATTTGAAGGCTAAAAGCCGCCCAAAAACAATGAAGAGGGGCTATGCTTGGAGTTTTCCGACAAGATCGAATCGGATATGAAGAGATCCGCAGGAGAACCAAGGTAACCGATATACCCCGAAGCATTGCCAAACTTATGTAAGTGACATTGCTCGCAGACGAGATGGCCGATGGGGTCAAAAGATTCTGATTTGGCGGCCGCGTACCGGAAGACGTACCCTTGAAAGGTCTCCCACAGGTAGACCGATGACGTTGTGAAGGCTGCGAGAATTTTCTGGATGCGGGAAGCACAGAACCGGTCGAAGTGGCGGTGCTTGGGGGAGGCTTATGTCCAGCAGTGGCCGTCTTTTGGCTGTAATGATGATGATGATGATAATTGGACATCTTGAACAAATTAATTTAGTATGACGGCAAAGTAATAAAGTGGCCAGCAGGCCGTAGTGTTCAAAGTTTTTTAAAACGCTTAAAAAAAAGTTACAATGTTACTTCAACAGGTCTTGCAGGGCCGACAAAGTAGATTGCGCATGAATTTTGGTGCCGAAGTGCATGAAGGAGAATGGCCACATCATGTGAGAATTTTGCTTTTCTACATTCATATAGCTTGCTCTCGGGGATAACTTCACTCCTGAAAAAAGGGAAACATATCTTAATACTTTTTTGATTTTTTTAACCACCAGCGCAATACTCTTAGGGTTTTGGAGTTCAAATAGACAACTGCTCCATGTAAAATACTTCTACTCAACTGCATCCTGTCAGACTGGAAACCGCCCCAAAATTCTTGGGAAAACACTAGGTAGATGATTATTTTTAAATATTTTCTTTGTGTTTAGGTTTTTATCTATACATTATACGATGGAAATGATACTGACTCAATATATCGTGCTTTCTGCGCTGGAAGCATAATTACAAAGACGAAAGTTTTGACTTCTGCGAACTGCTTTCTTACTAATAAAAAAAAGTAAGTTAAAAATGTTTCTAATTATAACCGGCTTCAAAAAGGAGGAGTTTATCAATTCGGTGTGTTTTTATGTATGTTCGGGCATAACTTCGTCATATACAGACGGATTTGCATCATTATTTTTGTTCGAAATGGTCCCATTTAAATTTCATATAGATCTGATGATGAGTTTCGGAGACAGACAACGGAACTCTTCAAAAAATGTCAACAAATCAACCGCGATTGCTGCTATCGCATAAATATGTATTGTTCTTTCGGAAGTCCGTTGTTTTTTTCTTTTGAGAAAGTTTTTTTAGTAGAAAGTTTTAGACGAAATGGTGTTTAGAAGTTTGTCTGACCACTTTTTTCTTCGTTTGGCCTTTTCGGCAGTCTTATTGAAGAAGTAAAAGCACATGTATAATAATTTTATTGATAGAACAGAGCAAACTACCACCTCTTTAAGTTTGTACAGTCCGAAACCGGACATATTGTTGTTGTTGTTGTGTATATTAAAAGGAGAAACTGACTGACTGATCAATCAACGCACAGCCGAAACTACTAGGACTAGGAACGTGAAATTTTGCACACGGCTTCCTTTTATAATGTAGGGGAGCACTAAGAAGGGGTTTTTGGAAATTCGACCTTTAAGGGGGTGAAAAGGGGGGATTTTGTTTCCATGAAAAATCTTATTCCTTGAGTTAATAAACTTGAAACTTGGCACAAATACTTATCTAAGTAAATTATAAAGTTGGTCATTTATTGTTTTTATAAACCACGCCCTGAAGGGGGATTGGGGGGTGTCAAAGTTTGAATGGAAGAATTTTAACGCGCTGTCTGATTAACTTGAAACTCAGTATTTATACCTAAAACCAAGAATAAAGAATAACGTGTATCAGGGTTTTTCGAAAATCTACCCCTAAAGGGGTAAAAAAGGGTAGTCCATACTATAAATGTGACAGTTTGTGAAGAAGGTTGGACCTTTGTTACTCAATCACGCAAAAATGGCTGAACGGATTTGGATGAAATTTGGCACACAGTTACATTTAACATAGGTTAACACAGCGGTTTTGCCCCACAGCAGAATGCCGTAGGACATAACGCTATGAAAATAACTAAAATAGACTAACCGAGCTGTATCAACGTATTGTCTTACTTTCCTGACCCCGTAGGCAGCCGAACTGAGCCTTCCCGCTAGGCTTGATATATGTGATCCCCACTGAAGTTTGGCATCTACTGTTATGCCCAGAAAAACTGCCGAGTCTGCAGTTTCAGGCACCTCATTATCTAAGACGATGTTGGGTTCCAGATTTCTTACATCGGGTTCGGTAAAGCGAACTTTATACATTTAGTTTTCTTAGTATTGAGAACTAGATTATTCGTGGTAAATCAATCCGTAACCCTTGAGAGTGCACTGTTTAAGTCGTCAAAATCTTGTCTATTCCTGTCTACTTTAAAGATAAGAAAGGTATCATCAGCAAACAGTACAACGTCACAGATACCCCTTAAATAGAATGGTACTTCATTAATGTACACTAAGAATAAGAATGGACCCAGTATTGAGCCTTGAGGTACACGACCGAGGTAGACCTGAGAGTGGCGGTACGTAGGCTCAATGCCAAGAATACCGCCCCAGGACCCGACGGCTTGCCCGGAAAAGCCTGGGTCCTGGCCTTGGAGGCTCTCGGGCCTCGACTAAGAGGGCTCCTAAGCGCATGCTTGGAGGAGGGCCAGTTTCCACTTCGATGGAAGACAGGGAAACTGGTTCTCATTAAGAAGCCGGGGCGCCCAGCGGACTCTCCGTCCGCTTACCAGCCCATCGTGCTGCTCGACGAGGTGGGCAAGCTCTTTGAGAGTGTGATTGCAGACCGCCTTGTCGGGCGGCTGGTGCGGGTGGGGCCGGATTTGGCGGAGAGCCAGTTTGGTTTCCGCAGGGGGCGCTCTACGGTGGATGCCATCATGCGCGTGCGAGCCCTCACTACGGGGGATGCTGTGGTCCGGGGTGGGGTCGTCTTGGCGGTGTCTCTGGACATCGCCAATGCCTTCAACACCCTGCACTGGAGTTGCATCAGGGAGGCACTCCGGTATCACCGGATGCCGACCTACCTCTGTCGTGTGGTCGAGGCCTATTTGACGGACAGGGCCGTCATCTACCCCGGTCACCTCGGAGAGTGGAACCGGCGAAAGATGTCGTGCGGTGTCCCACAGGGATCGGTCCTGGGGCCGCATCTGTGGGACATCGGATACGACTGGGTGCTGCGCGCCGACCTCCCTGACGGCGTCAGTGTAGTTTGCTACGCTGACGACATGCTGGTCCTGGCGCAAGGGTGGTCGTACCAGGCGGCGGCCGACTTAGGGACACACGGGGTTGCGACAATCGTCGATAGGATCCGGCAACTGGGACTCGAGGTGGCCTTGAACAAGACCGAGGCCATGTGGTTTCATGGCCCTCGGAATGCGCCACTGACGGGTTCAAGAGGGAGGCTGCGCACGTGAGGGAGAGGCAGCATATGCGCCCTCGCGACCCTAGCCGCCGCAGGATACGGAGACACCCTGGGCGTCGGGAATCCCAGGCTGATTTCCGGCCACCGTAGGCATGAGCTTGCGGACGGCGAGTAATGGGTAGCTCGCTGTCCGGTAAGGACCAAGCCCAAGTCGACGGCGCGTTGTGGTCCACGCGCGCCTCAAAGAGATGTCATCACAAAAAATGATGGGGCCCGCAAGGGCCGATGCCTGCCAGGGGTGCGGGTTTGTTCTAAAGAGATACCACAGCCCCTGGCATACGGGCTACTGAAGGAACACGGGTGGGTTTTAGTCAGTAAAAGTCTGACACGCCCTCCTGCTCCACCCAGAGCGAAGAAGAGAAGAAGAAGAGAAGTTATTTGATGATTTCCCACCCAAAATAAAAACAGAAAAAAAGCCTTGAGGTACACCTAACTGAACTGGTAGCCCGGAAGATTTCACACCATTAATATCTACACATTGGTGCCTATTATTTAAATAAGAGTTTATTACGTTAAGAGCTTCATTTTGAACACCTTAATGACGTAGTTTACGCAAAAGCATGTCATAGTGCACGCAATCAAATGCTTTGGAAAGATCACAGAAAACTCCAATAGCATTTTGTGAGTTCTCCCATGCGTTAAATATGTGTTTCAGCAGAGCAAAACCCGCGTCTATAGTCGAACGACCTTTTGTAAAGCCATATTGTTCATCATGAAGGAGGCTATTTAAATTAAAATGTTTTAGCAATAATAATTGCTTGAGTATTAACTTTTCAAATATTTTACTAAATGCAGGTAAGATAGAAATGGGCCTAAAATTGCTAACGTTATTTTTATTACCAGATTTAAATACTTATATGACTTTACTACTCTTCATGAGGTCAGGAAACGTTCCTAAGTCAACACATTTATTAAAAGTAATAGCTAGATAGGGGGATTTTTTTTTCGATTTTGTATAGAGATGCCCCATTAATCACCAGTGTTTTTAGACTTAAGTGTGTTAAAAATATTAACTACATCACGAGGCGTTACATGTTCGAAACTAAATAAGCGACTACATTTGGGCACACTATTATGCAAAATGTTTTCCGCTTTAGACAGGGACGAATTTAAGGTGCGAGTCGTAGTTAAAGGATGTTGGCAAAAAACTCATTGAATGCCTCAGCTACGTCAGCAGCTTCATTAACTAATTTGTTGTTGACCATAATCCCTAGTTGCTTTTCCTGTTTAACCGACTTACCCGTTTCATTATTAATAATTTTCTAAGTGGTTTTTACTTTATTATTATTAGAATTTTTAGCAAAGACACAGATTTTTTTAAATAATTTTGAATAATTTCGGACATACTCTAGAAAATGACTATCAAACTTGTATTTTTTCAAACCATATAACTCGTATAGTCTCGCTCTACTTTTATAAATACCTGGAGTGAACCATTGGTTGAAGCCAACGGAGGTGCTACTAATGTCAATGGTTTTGGTCTTGAAAGTAGATTGGTATTCATTTTTCCACAACTTCAAAAAGTGATCAAAAGATTTTATTAGGATTCTCGTGCTCTGCTATAGGTGGTGTAATTCTATGAGCTACATTATTTTTAAATTTGTTGCAACGACTAGCTGTAGGTATATAGCCTGCATTCTACTTTATGCAGCTTTTTATGTAATGGTACAGGGGAGCTAGCCAATCCACAGTGGTCAGACGTCAAGTCAGTTAATACTAATTTATTTTTGGCATCACAAACTGGATGCCCACCCCAATATTATAATGGTTGGGGAAAGTCTAGACAGATAATGATAAGTCAGCAGGTTGGTAGCGAAGCTGACTGCTCAGAGTTTGTCGGATGAATACTTTAGTATCAATTTCACCAATGAAACTGAACGCTATCAGCACCCTAATTGCGTAACGCACGATCAATCATAATCTGAATCATTGAGAAACATATTACTAATTCATTGCTTCTTAGGTTTGAAATCTACATAAAAGGCATGCAAGTACCACTATGCTGATACCGCCAAATACCTTGGCATAACTCTTGACGCCAAGCTGCGTTGGAAAACTCACGTCAAAAAGAAAAGACAGGAACTTGACATACGTTATAAAAGTATGTATTGGTTATTCGGAAGGATATCCTGCCTATCAATATAATAAAATTATATATTATACAAGCATATTCTTATGCCAATTTGGACGTATGGCATCCAACTTTGGGGCTGTACGAAAAAAAACAACGTTAAAATAATTCAATAATTAGAAATAAAGTACACAGGGATGCTGTAAATGAACCATGGTAAATGACAAATGATTTTATTTCTGTAAGTAGGTTTGTACAAACACTTTTACACGTCAATCATATTTTTTAAACTAGATGAGGTCGGCGTTTCCTATCTGACTACTCTGAGAAGAAAGGCCGAAACAAACTCAGAGGTCACAGTCTCTTTTAAAGTCCAGACATAATCTTGGTCAGATCATGTGAAGACCATGTGGATTGGTGTCTGAAATGGTCTTTTGAGGAAAGAAACCACACAGATTGAGTGGACCTGTCCATTCAGTGCACGCATGTATCAGTAATCATACGGCTCAACTCAGAACTTGAGGAGCTCAACGATTTGACGAACAATACCAAAGAAAGGACATTAGGGTAGGCCACATAAAGTACTCAAACTGCCAGATTAACTTTAAAAATGAACTGAAAAAGAAATGAAACACAAAAACAAAAATACCACATAGTCCTCACATTCACAATAATTAAAGCAAAAATAATATTATACTTTTCAAAGTAAATATTCATGTCAAAGTGTGTATAATAATAATCAAATGTCAAAGTGTATATAACAATAATCGAATGTAAAAGAGCAAAACAAAAATATATAAAAAAAATCTGTATACAAAATTGGAGCAGGTCAATCCCAAGCTTTTTTGTCCTCAATATAATCTTTAACGGTATCAAAGGCTTTCAAGCACAACTTACGTTTAATGAATGATTTGAATTTATTGAGACTTACATCTTGAACATGGCTTGGAAGTTTATTATAGAAGCGTATACATTGACATCTGAATGACTCACCTATTTTCTTGAGCCTTGTTGATGGTATAACAAATTTGTGTTTGTTCCTAGTATTTATGCTATGGATATCACTGTATTTTTTTAAACAATTTAATATTTTTATGGGCATATAAAAGATTTTCATAAATATACTGTGGGTACATTGGAAATGCCGACCTCCACCGTGACCTTAAAATAGAACTCGTCACCAACATCATCCAAAAATTTGCTGAAGCCCACGAACACAGATTTCACCGACATGTGAACATCAAGGCTTTCAGGAATGCAGGAATTTCGAAAAATCCTTCCTTATTTCTTGTGCAAAATTTCAGCTTTCTAGGTCCAAGGGTTTAGGCTAGGCGTTGATGAGTCAGTCAGTCAGTCAGTCAGTCAGGACTTTTCTTTTTATTTATATAGGAATAGATATGGATTGTTTTGAGGTTTAGTTTCAATCTTCTTTTCATAATGAAAATGCATACTTAAGGTATAACCTCAATAAGTCCTATTAAATAGAGAATTGAGATAGAACGAACTTACTCGCACAAGAATAAAAGTAGTATTACTGAGTCATTTAATTGTATTGTGACAAGGAATCCGCATTTGTTATATTTACGTGCGTAGATTTGCGTAAATTGGCTAGTTGTGTTCGTTAGAGTACACCCACACACAGTAGTAATTACAGCACAATATTATTGGATGGTATTTAAAAGTACTTCAATTTATTCCCATTTCATTTACCTAATTTTGCCTGTGTTCCACCAAATATACTGAATGTGCACCAAAATATGTTCATTAAAATATGTCATAACGAGCATCTATTTAACAACTGTTGCAAATTTGTAAAAATAGTAATACATCTAATTTTAAAAACAAGCATTTATTTTTTTAGTTTTTTCAGATAATGCACTGCAAAATGTATTTGAATCAAACACCAATTAATGTCCAATGTAGCTTTATTGGGCACGCCACGATTGCGGCGGTAAGTCCCCTCTTTGAGGAGTGGTTCGAGAGGCGGCATGGCGTCCTCACCTTCCGCCTGACGCAGGTCCTCACCGGACACGGTTGTTTCGGGAGGTTCCTGTTTCGGATAGGGCGGGAGGAAACGCCCGGGTGTTTCCACTGCGAAGATCGCCCTGAGGACACGGTGGAGCACACGGTGGCGGTCTGCCCTGCTTGGGCGGAGCACCGCCGTGTCCTCGTGGAGGCGATCGGCGGCGGCGATCTCTCGCGTCCGGCCCTGGTCCAGGCCATGGTACGGAGCGAGAGGGCATGGGGAGCCGTCACCTCCTTCAGCGAAGCAGTGATGCTCGCGAAGAGGGAGGCGGCGCACGTGAGGGAGAGGCAGCATATGCGCCCTCGCGACCCCAGCCGCCGCAGGATACGGAGACGCCCTGGGCGTCGGGAATCCCAGGCCGATTTCCGGCCACCGTAGGCATGGGCTTGCGGACGGCGAGTAATGGGTAGCTCGCTGTCCGGTAAGGACCAAGCCCAAGTCGACGGCGCGTTGTGTTCCACGCGCGCCTCAAAGAGATGTCAGCACAAAAAGTGATGGGACCCGCAAGGGTCGATGCCTGCCAGGGTGCGGGTTTGTTCGAAAGAGACACCACAGCCCCTGGCTTAAGGGCTACTGAAGGAACACGGGTGGGTTTTAGTCAGTAAAAGTCTGACACGCCCTCCTGCTCCACCCAGAGCGGGAGAAGTTATTTGATGATTTCCCACCCAAAAAAAAAAAAAAAAAGTAGCTTTATTAAAAAAAAAAATTTTTTTTCGCGTTTTCGTCCATATTTCGACTCGGATGGTCTCAGGGAGCCTAATTATTAATAACGTAGCAAAAAACAGCGTCAAAATGCGTCACCAGGAAGCAAAGTTAGGACGATTCCACGAAAACTTGGTTCGCTTAGGTAGATTTTGATGGCTACAAATTACATAGAACAAAGATTAATTGTAAGTATTAAAGTGGCTAATATATACGGTAGGCGCACGGGCGAGGTGTCGGAGGACGCGTTTCCGCGCGAGCCACATGACTGCAGATGATAAATATAATTATCTTTTTGAAAAAACACGCCACATCTAAACGTTTAAATTCAAGCGAGCAGGCATGGTTTCTGTCACGGCTCCGGCGTTGCGAGGCTCCGGCGGTCCCACGCGAGCTTATCGTCGCAGATGGCTTAACGCTCACCACCGCAGCTTCGGCTTGCATCCACCTGCTCCTCAGCTCGCGGGCCGCCTCGCCCCTCCGCGCCTACGCGGATTTAAATTACACTCTAGGGGTAGGGCAGACGAGACTACGTGGAGTCGGTTTTGCAGCGATTCGTTTCTGTCACTAACATAATAAAATACCATGGACAAAATACACCGAACAGCAATTTAGCACATGTAACATTCAGGAATATTTGGTGCACGATCAGTATTTTTCGGTGAAGAATAAAATAGTTATTGTTACAATAGAATATTTGCAGCGCACTACAATAAAAAAGTGTTATATCTTGGTGTTAATTTGGAATTTGTTTGATGTAACATATTTTGCTGGCCGAGTAGTTTAATTATAGTAAAACAATTAACCCTTTAAGTGTCTTTGTATCTAAATATGCACAAAACATTTAAGTGCACATTATACCGAATACAAAAGTCGCGCGAACGTACTCGTCGTGCCTTTTAAGATATCAACGTACAACAGAACGAGAACGCAATACGTCACGCTGCGTGTACTTTCTGTTTCTCTCCAATCACTGCAAAAATTTAGATGGTTCGCGCCAAATCTTAGTAATGGTGGACGTTTATTCAAATTTTGCCGAAAGTGGTAGTAAAAGTGGATAAACTGTTAATATTTTAGTGCCATATTATTTGAAAGGCATCTAGCTATAACGGGTAAGTATTACTTTATTACGAATTTATGTTATTTCACGTATTATGACGGAATAAAGTATTTGTATCTAAATAGATACTTTGCGACTTACCTCTACAAATCGTGTTTATTACACTTGTATCTAAATAGATACTGGGCGTCTTTTGCAGTGATTAGAAATGTATTTTTTTGTCTCCAAAAAGATACAACGATACTTAACGTTTGTTTTAGAAAATAAAGCGAAATGCGAGGATTTCAAGAATCTGGACCCTGATACCGCCAGCTGACTCAGGGTCTGAGGATTCTGACTCAGATTTACACCAGTCTTCAGATGCTCCCGATATCCCCTAACGAGATGATGGATATTTTTGAACAATCGGATAGCGATGACTCTTTACCATCGTAAAGAGTCATCGCCGCTATCCGATTATGAGTATTTCTGTTGAGGCGGTATTTGTGATGACAAAATACCGCCTCAATAGGAATACTCATAGTTACCCGATGCACCAGCCGTGTCTGTTACGATCCCATCTTAACCTTCTCTTGTGTCAGTTAATCCTCACACGAAATAACACAAACGGTACAGTCACCAATAGGAATAACGCCAAATTCAACTTGTGGTCCTCTGATACCAATTCCATCCAGAATCCTACGCTCGCGCAGATCAGAAGTTCAAAACCAAAACAATGGCTAGTATATAGGCGCCATTGCAAAATAGTGAATGAAAATGTGTTATCTCTTTAAGATTAAAAATTAAGTGTTTCGTACACGCTTTTACAAAAAGGAAAAGTGGTCAGTAGAAAGGTAACTAATTCAGTGAAAATTATACAGCGCGTTGTGCTAAGGCCCGAAAAGGATATCCGCACTGATTGCTTGCATTATATCCCTACCGTTGTGAAGAAGGGTCGTTGCAGTTACTGCACAACGGTCCAGACAGTTATTAGTAGTCCGAAATGTGATATAAGGCTGTATCTCATAGAAAAACGGAATTGTTTCCGTGAATTTCTTACGAAATAGTCTATCACGGATCAATAATTTCATATAATTTACTTTTAACCATGGATCTCATGGAAATTCCTATTTAAGTTGCCAATTTTATTTTTATATATAATATTTTGTTAAACATGTTAACAAGCCCTAAAGTCTTTTGTGCATATTTAGATACGAAGTTCGTAATACCCTATTTTGTGTAATAGTGTTTTTGTATCTAAAAAGCTACAACCTGAAAACTTTTTTCTAGGTTCCTGAAAAAATATTTTTGTTTTAATTTTTGATTAGAGTGTTAAAAAACATTCGTTTGGTCTAGTTCTTTTTTCATTTAACCATACCAACACCTTCTTGCTCTTAAACGGGTTTAAGATCAATATTTTAGAAATGCATACATAGATGTACCTTTAGATTTTTGGTGAACACAAAAATATTATCCAATATTATTATATTACTAAGATACAATATTTTAAGCCTGATTATCATAGTTCACCGATTAGCCACTTTATTTCTGCCAGGTGTGCGGGTTGTTCGAAAGAGATACTGTGGCCCCTGGCACACAGGCAACTGAAGGAACACGGGTGGGTTTTAGTCAGTAAAAGTCTGACACGCCCTCCTGCTCCACGTAGAGCGGGAGAAGTTATTTGATAATTGCCCACCCTCAACTTCAATAAATTGTTCTTTATGAGAAAATAAACTGTTTTTACAAAAAAATATTATTATTAAGTAATAAAACCAATAAACATTTTTTAGTCACTTATTTAACATTTTTATTCTTTATCCTATAATTCAAAAACAATATAAGTAAAAAGAAAAACTATTTGTTATTAATTATTACATTTCCTTTATTCCGTTAAATATACATATAAATTAAATTTTTAAATATTATTATAAAAATATAAAAACATTTAAAAATATAAAAAATTGTGGCCCACCGGTATCGGGAACAAGGTCCAAGCTACCGGCGGTCAGGGATCCAGAGAGAGGAACCTCCTAACGATGCGAGCCGTGTCCAGGAGTACCGCTTTCTGGATCAAGCCCTTGACCCAGCTGCCCAACGAGAGCCTCCTCAGATGTTGGTCGAGGCTCTTGGCTATCAAGCCATTGGCTGAAACGACTATCGGTACAATGATCGCTGAGTCCACATTCCACATGTCGACAACCTCGTGAGCCAAGTCAAGATACTTGATTTGTTTATCTTTCTCGGCTTTCACGAGGTTCCCGTCATGCGGGACCGTTATATCAACGATCATTGTACGCCGCTCTAGTCGATCCACCACCACTATATCAGGCTTATTGGCAACAATAGTCCTGTCAGTGATGATGGATCGATCCCAGTACAGTGTGACATGTCCATTTTCGAGAACTGGGTCGGGCACATACCTGTAGTACGGCACTTCTGATTCCACAAGGCTGTATTTTAGAGCAAGTTGCTGGTGGATAATCCTGGCTACAAGGTTGTGTCTATGCAAGTACTCCTCGTTAGCTAGACGAGAACAACCGGAGATTATGTGTCGGATTGATTCTCCCGGACGGTGGCATGCCCGGCAGATGTCAACCGTACCATCTTTCACAATAAATCTCCGGTAGTTGTTCGTCATGATAACTTCGTCCATAATTGCACAGACAAAACCTTCGGTTTCCCCAAAGAGGTCACCGAAACGCAGCCAGGCTACGGACGCTAGTAAGTCTACATCGGGTCCATGTAGGGCCCGAAAAAAGCGTCCGTGGAGCTCCTTACTCTGCCATACCTCCATGCGATCCTTAGTGTCAAGCACTACAGGCTTGCGCCAGTTCTCTTTAGCTAAGGAGAGCGGGGTGAGGCCCTTATCCACCCCAACTACATCTCGATGCATCCCCACGTCGGTTTCTAGGAAATAATCCCTGAGACTGCATATCTCGCGATTGCGAAGAGTCTTAGCATTTAAGAACCCTCGACCTCCACATTTTCGCGGGATATACAGTCTCATTACCGATGACCGTGGGTGGTGCATTCGATATGCAGTCAGCAGCGTACGGACCCTCCTGTCCAGGGCGTCAAGTTCGGTCTGAGTCCATTTGAGTATGCCGAAAGAGTACATCAAAACCGGCATGACCCAACCGTTGAAGGCGCGCACCTTGTTTCCACCTGATAAAAGACTATTAAATACTTTCTTCAGGCGGCCAAAGAAGCGCTCCTTCAACGTTAATTATTACATTATTATTATCGTTTATTAATTTATCGAATAATGAAAGAACATGAAGATTGTTGTTGAAAAGAAAAATAAAAGTCTCACCTCGAGATTTGAACCCAGACTTATGAGTTTCATATTATAAGACGATTCGCTACTAGCTATCGGAACTTGTTGTAAGAATGTGAATTTTAGTAATGGTATAAAACAACCAAGGTCATGCGTTTACGTACTCTGTGCATCTGTGCCACGGTATGTTTTTTTTTTCATTCGACTCGACGCCAGTTCGAACGCACACCTTAGGTGTGCGTTCGAACTGGCTGTGTTGATACTTATACACTTATACGTAATTGCGTTACTCACGATTCATCATAATCTGTTACGTTTTGAAACAGATTGTTAAACCATTGCTTCATATGTTCGAAAAATGTGTCTGTTCGACAACATAAATAACGCAATGAATACTGTTGAACTGTCAAATTGAAACCGATTATGATTAATCGTGAGTTACGCAACTAGGGTGCAGGACCGCATGTTTATAGCAATAGTTATAATCCTTAGCCTACTACTGCAATTCTGACTCCTTCCTGTACAATAAGTAAATATAAATAAATTCTAATTTCAGTCACAGATACGAATTCGAAACGGTCAGGTTCGTGGCCGGAATCCTCCAGACAGTTATAGAAGAACCAAAACATAGCCATCATGAACAGTGGAGACTCACGGACCATGTATACTCGCAGAGATATTATAGATTTCCCGCCTTTAATCTTGCTATTGCGGTGAGAGTATTTCTTTATACATAAATTACGTCACACGTAAAGGTGGAGTGGCGATCAACAAAGAGTGACATGTGTGACGAGGCGGGGGACGAGTCATTAGCGATGTGTCGTCACATCCATAACTCAACTTTAAAATACTAACGCTTGTTTTCACCGGCATTTCTTATACCTACTACCGCCTACGTATCTATGGGATCTTTACTTTAAAGCTTCCTCAAACTAGCCCCTAAATCAACTATTTATTTCATATTTATTTTTATCACCTAACCTAACCCCATATCTATGTGAAGTTTTCTTTTTGATAATAGTGATCTGAGGGGCAATTCTCGTAATTTTAAGAACGTTCACTCACAGTCTGAACTCAGTCTCAATCTGTCAAAAATACCTCGAGTTTCCATACATTTTTGACAAGTTTTTGACATTTTCTTGTAGCCGAGATGACACTGCGACTAGATTTTGAACGTTTTAATTACGAGAATTGGCCACATTGGTCTATGAACTTACAAGATAGCTTTTTATAAAATTCTGTAAAGTATACACATATGTAGACACATATATTTCAAATCGTGTTTTGATTGCAATAATAGATATTATTTCATTCATCATCATTTCAGCCGAAGGACGTCCACTGCTGGAAATAGGCCTCCCCCAAGTTCCGTCACCTCGACCAGTTCTGTGCTTCCCGCATCCAGCGGACTCCTGCGGCCCTCACAAGGACATCAGTTCACCTTCTGGGAGGACTTCCAACTTTACGTCTTCCGGTACGCGGTCGCCACTCCAGAACCTTCCGGCCCCATCGCCATCTGTTTTGCGAGTAATGTGCTGCCCGCTGCCACTTTTTGGCAATTCGGACTTGTCGGTTACCTTGGTTTGCCTATGGATCTCTTCATTTCTGATTCGATCACTTAGGGAAACTTCAAGCATAGCCCTCTCCATTGCCCTTTGGGTGACTTTAAGCCTTCTTATGAGGCTCATTGTGAGCGACCATGTTTTGGTTCCATATGTCATCACTAGTAACACGTACTGGTCAAAGACTTTCGTCCTGAGACACTGCGGTATGTAGGACGAGAAGATACTGCGTAGCTTCCCGAACGAGTTGAATTCGACGATTGACCTCTTTCTCGAAGTTGGAACTTCCTAACTAGACAGTTTGTCCTAGATTAACGTACTCGTCCACAACTTTGAATGCAGCGCCTCCGACTATTACGACAGTGGGTGGGCATTGGACATGACCTTTGTCTTGTCCATGTTCATTTTAAGATCCACTCTTTCGGAAGCTCCAATGAGGTTATCAAGCATTGTACTGAGGTCCTCCATAGGCTCAGCCATGACAACTATATCATCGGCAAATCGAAGGTTAGTGATGTACTTGCCATTGATGTTGATCGCTCTCGATTCTCACCACGTTGCTCACAAGGGAGTTATGGACGATAAATCTGACACGAACTTGGGTCTGCTGGTTGCCCTCCCGGAAATAGAGCAAGTTACCGGTTTCGAGGATTATCGAGTGGTCCCCCTCTCGTCAGACTTCAGATAACCCTACTATATCCCATCGTAACCTGCCAAATTCTTCCTCGAGTTCGACGATCTTCTCGTCGGTCCGGGGTTCACGAGTGTTGTGTTGCCAGGTGTCGCGAGATTATAAACTGTCGATAAATTGTGAACTGCACCATACTGGTTATCGATTGAATAGATTAGGTTACATTAGAACTGCGACCAAACACGCGCGAGCCGAGCGAGCGAAGCGAGCGGTGCCGCGGTAGGGGCCGGCGAGCGCTACTTTCAAGTTATTGGCAGATTGGCAGTTACTTGACTATTTAGTAATAGCGCAAAGTACTATCCGTCTTGATACCAGTTCACAATTTGACGGATAGATTTAATCTATCGAAAAAGTTTGCGTTAAATAGGGTATTTTCCAATTTATTAAAAACTATTCTAATTTGAAGATTGGGACGAAATATGTAACAGAAAAATGTAATGTGAGAGATGTAATGTATGTAAGAGAAAATGGATATAAATCAATTTACTTTATTGATTTATATCCATTTTCTCAATTAAAAACGATTTAAACCAAATTTATTTTTCGATGTTTTAAATTTACCGCCAAAATGCTCCTTACGATGACTTTTTATCACGTGACGTCAACTTTGTGTAAACTAAAGTAGTTAGTAAGTAAACAAGTGAGTGTCGTGTTTATAATTGACAAGATTTTTAATGGATAGAAAGTGAAATCACTGGTGTGCGGTGCTTCTGTGCACAAATACTTCTAAAACTGCGCCAAACTAAGTATTTGTACTAGTGCTGTTTACACAAACCTGACATCACGATGTCACGTACTAAAAGTCATCGTAAGGAGCGTTTTGGCGGTAAATTCGAAACAACGAAAAATAAAGTTGATTTTAATCGTTTTTAATGGAGAAAATGGATATAAATAAATTTATTTTTATTTTTCTGTTAAATATATTGTCCCAATCTTCAAATTAAAATAGTTTTTATCAAATCGGAAAATACCCTATTGTAAATGGAGATTACGAGATTATAAACTAACGGGTATTCACAATCTTACGGTGACATATACATTACAAAACGTCGCGTGTTATCTGTGGTCTTATTTGTATTTGTCTTTTTTTTCTTTTGAAACGTCCTGACGTGAGGTTTGTTTGATTGTGTGTATTTGCAGTTTAATATCCATACTGATCTCATCCATGGCTGCCACAGGCAACAAATGATTACCCGTAGCATAAAACCTCAATGCTATTATTAACTGGTTTATTGGAAATACAGAATTATTTCTGAAATAAAATAAAACATGTTTTACTTAATTGTAAGTATGCGAATACAATAAGTACTAATAAGTGTATGGTTTACATTGTTAGCTAGGTATCGAAGTACCTAGGTATGTGTTGTAGACAAAACAAAGAAACAATACCACGTTTTTACATTTTTTATTTTATGGCATATAATTTCTTTTTATAAGTGAAGTGCTCACCTATTATCAGGAAATTCTAAGCTATGTTCAATCTTTACCAATAATTTAAAACACTGAAGATTTATATACATATATAGCCTATATCTCCAAAAAAGTCAGTTTCATCAAAAATTTCAAAAGTTTTACGTAGAATATAGTATAAACAGTTTCAAAATGTTCAACAAATTTAAATATATCACTATCTATGCTCGTTGCCTGAGAGATCACATACGTATGTGCCGGTTTATGGATCCACATTTCAACCACCTTTTACTGTTGGTGAAAAAGAAACCAACTTCTAATAGCCCCCCTAACCATTCTTGGGGGATCCCATAAACTTAGGGGATGTCGGTGAAAACGGGCATAAGAACTCTGTCAATATTGAAGGTTAAAGTGGATCGAACTTTTTGTATGGAGACTGGCTTCGTACTGGTAATTTTGATAATTTTAATAAAATGGCGTCGTACTATAATACCTTTATTGTGTGTGTTATTTGTGACCGTAACAAGCATGTATTTGCAGAATTTGTATCATTCAAAACATCAATCAACATCAGTACGACTCTTCAAGTTCATTTAATCCCATTGAACGGTTGCGAATACTATTTTGTTCAACATATAGCTTGGAACTGGGCTGTAAATTGCAAAACCATAATGAAATTCTAATTTCAAATTAAAGGCGAGCCGTCAGTGTCATCATTGTTCCAGAATATTTAAACTGACAGCTTCTGAACGCAGTTTAGATGTGCTGATCCCGTTCAGTTTTGTTGGTGAAATTCGCACTAAATCTTTAGTTGTAATAATTATTTTCAGAGAATGACTCAACCCTGGGAATTCAACATGTTCGTCGACAAAATACCTTTCGCGTCCCGTGACTCTAACTTTGATGGAGTTTGCACTGCTACAGCTGTGAAAGCTACTAGGGTGAGAAATTATTTTAAAATCTTGTTAATTAGTATTAAAATCAAAAGTATGCGGCACCTCCTCACAAACAATGGCACACCTTCCATCTTGCGCCGTATCACTTGTGCATTTGATGATCTTAATGACTGCGTCAGTGAGCGGCGTACGCGCAGCTGAATTTTGGGCCAAAGATGATACGCTAAGAAGAAGGAAAGTAATAGTTGCTCTAATTGAGTCGATAAGTTGGTTCTCACCAGCTGGATAAGTTAGCCGAATTCTCTGATGCAATTTAATATCTACCCTTTCATGATTTTGTCTAAGATTGAAATGTATTCCAGTCCTGGTCAAAAATTAAGTACTTATACACCGAAGAGGTTGAGATGCTGCAAAGAGAAGAATGCGAGAGGATCTTATATCGAAGTTGCAGACTTTTCATGTGCAGTGTATACGACAATCGGAACCAATATGTGTATTCTGTATGTATCTATGTTATTTAAAAACAACAGAATGACTGCAGAAACTACCGAACGTCACGTGCTACGACCTATTCCTGTGGTATTTTCGAACGACGTCATAAATCGGCAAAGTCTATTTTTGCTGTCAAGTCCAATGAGAGCAGTTTCAATTTATTGGGAGCCTTTTTCAATATCTGAATATCAATTAAGTACATGGTCGGCCATGTGTTAGGTAATCAGCCTATGCCTGAGCTTAATCCGCTTATCGGCTATCGGGCCTTAAGCTATGTAAAAACAACCGTACGTGTCGGCCGATCATGTTAAGCTACGCTTGCCGCGGTTGGTCCATGGGTGGGTGATCATCCTTACATACCAAGGCTCCTCCGTGCGAAAAGCACGGCTGTCTTTCGTAGATCTTTGACATTTGTTACGAGTCTATTATAACTAAACTTTACATGCCCCCACAATGCCGGTACCGTGGCATGGAGCAATAAGCACAATGTTTGCGTGTGTTACATTACGTAACAGCCGGGCAGATGCTGAGCATGGGATCCTGGGTTCGATTCCCAGATCGGTAATGTTATTGGGTTTTTTCACAGGAATTACTTAGTAACACCCCGGAGATAGAATGCTGGCGGTGTGATTACGTCGTGCGTCGGAAAGCACGTTACGCCGTTCAATTGTTTCTGCACCTAATCTCTCTCCATTCTTGTCGGATTGCCGTCTCATTGGACTATGAGGTTGAGGGAAGAGAAGAGTGCACCTGTGCCTGCTGACACACTTGTGAACTTATAAGTATCTCCCGCGCCGAAGGATAGTCTGGGGGACTATTATTGTAATATTAGGTACTTGTTTAAGGAAACTGAAGGCGGTGGAGTTGTGTGTTACGAAACCGGTGACCCGGCGGAGCAGGATATAAATCAAGGAGTGTTGGTCGCCGTGACATCAATCATCAATATGGGCCTCCCAAATCTACACATGAGGGTCGGTTTATTCAACAAATGGATAACGGACACCGGTTGCAACGTACCTGTCAAGAATTTCGTGATTGTCTTTTGTATTATTGTTTGTATTAAAAGTAATCGTGTGTAGCATTTTAGTATTTTTGTTGTTTTTAACCTCCGAAGAAAAAACGACGGGATCCTATAAGTTTAACGTGTCTCTGTGTGTGTCTGTGTCTGTCTGTGGCATCGTAGCTGCCTAACGGATGAACCGATTTTGATTTTGTTTCTTTTTTGTTTGAAAGGTGGATTAGTTGGGAGTGTTCTTAGATATGTTTCATCAAAATCGATTCAGCCGTTTGAGGATTATCAGCTCGTTTTTGGTTGATGAAGGGATTTGGGCATTTTTCACGGGTATGATCAAGTCGAAATTTGGTATTCTATTACTTCAATAATATTAGACGAAGGTTACTTTACCTTGAACTGATGCTGGAGCAACACCTGGAATTTTCAGGATACCCAAGTTACTCACCAACAAATAGTAGAAGTATCGTGTTTGGGCTCATTGAAAAGGTCTCAATGAATAAGTTATGGATGGATAAATGGTGATTTGGACGAAGAATGAGGATAAATTAGTAACAAACTTCACTGTGGGAAACATACCTAACCTACGCAACGCTAAGGTCCTCGCGCAAATGTGGGAGTGGCGCGAGGAGGCCAAACGCCGGAGCGTAACTCCGCTGCCGCGGGAAATCGTGGCACAGCGGACAGAGCTCTGGCGGGATCTCATGGCGACATGGAGAGTGCGATTGTCGCAATCCAGTGCTGGGCACACCACGATTGCGGCGGTAAGTCCCCTCTTTGAGGAGTGGCTTGAGAGGCGACATGGCGTCCTCACCTCTGCCTGACGCAGGTCCTCACCGGACACGGTTGTTTCGGGAGGTTCCCGAAACAACCGTGTTCCTGTCCGGTCCTCCCTGTTTCGGATAGGGCGGGAGGAAACGCCCGGGTGTTTCCACTGCGAAGATCGCCCTGAGGACACGGTGGAGCACACGGTGGCGGTCTGCCCGGCTTGGGTGGAGCACCGCCGTGTCCTCGTGGAGGCGATCGGCGGCGGCGATCTCTCGCGTCCGGCCCTGGTCCAGGCCATGGTACGGAGCGAGAGTGCATGGGTAGCCGTCACCTCCTTCAGCGAAGCAGTAATACTCGCGAAGAGGGAGGCGGCGCACGTGAGGGAGAGGCAGTCTATGCGCCCTCGCGACCCTAGCCGCCCCAGGATACGGAGACGCCCTGGGCGTCGAGAATCCCAGGCAGATTTCCGGCCACCGTAGGCATGAGCTTGCGGACGGCGAGTAATGGGTAGCTCGCTGTCCGGTAAGGACCAAGCCCAAGTCGACGGCACGTTGTGTTCCACGCGCGCCTCAAAGAGATGTCAGCACAAAAAATGATGGAGCCCGCAAGGGCCGATGCCTGCCAGGGGTGCGGGTTTGTTCGAAAGAGATACCACAGCTCCTGGCATACGGGCTACTGAGGAAACACGGGTGGGTTTTAGTCAGTAAAAGTCTGACACGCCCTCCTGCTCCACCACAGAGCGGGAGAAGTTATTTGATGATTTCCCAACCAAAAAAGAAAAAAAAATACCTACGCAACGCTGTGTGGATTTAAGCGAGACATTCACGTTTAAAAAGTAGGAAATAAAAGTTAAGTTAAAAATTAAAGAAACCCCCGACCCACACAAACTCTCTAAAAAGTTTATAAAGTTGATCAAGGCATTGTCAAGTTGGGGTACGGTCATTGAAAACGCTAAACAGAGGAGGCCTAGCATTTTCATTAGCCGTCCCCCGACTTGACAACGCCTTTTTCAAAATATTTTCTACAAAATAAAAGACCAATAAATATTAGTATTTTTGTTTGGGCCGGGGGTTTCTAAATTAAAATTTTTATTTATCATTGTCGTCTTTGACTAGGAAGTATCTAGCCGGCTTCACGCTTGTCCGGTATCGTTACTAATATTTCGATGCCAAAGTGACTTACGCGGTTTGTCTTTCTGTTACGGTCTGGTTAGGTTAGAGCAGACCCCGGTCTCACATGGCATGGACTGTCGCGACATGGAGGGGACGAGGCCTGCGAGGAATTTGAAAAATAGGTATTTGAAGAAACGATTGCCGTCGCGCTGTCAGTAAGTCTGCCCTCGTAGTGTGTGATAGGGACAGCTGCAGCTCAGACCAAAATTATCACAAAAAATTTGACGAGAGCGACGTTTCGTATTCCCCTTTTTTCTCCTCGAAAACTGAGCCGATTCAATTATTTTTTGGATTCATCATCAGACATCCTCTTTCTTAAAATGTATTTAAGAAAGAGGATGTTTAGGTTCCTATAATTTTTTTTACGTTACAAACTTTTCTAATTTGTCTGGTAGTCCTCTAATCACGGTGGTAACAATAGGGCATTTTTTGTAATTTTTAGAGGGTTACATTTTCTTTAATAATTCGTTGCTGAAAAAAAGAAAATGACAGGGACGTGTTAACAGCAGACCTTGATTTTATGAATAAAAAAATATTGCTCTAGAGGCATTATTCAGGAAGAAAAAAGGGGAATACATTTGTATGGAGAATCGCACGCCCTGTTCCCTCTTAAGTCCAGTTATTTTAAATACATATACATTTTGTAAAGTATTACATTCAATTCAATTATTGTGAATGTGAGGCCTATGTAGGTCATTGCTTGTTTGTTTGTTTTATATAAAAATCAAATTCGTCGATTGGCACGAATTTACTCGCCCGAATCTATCGAATCAAAACTTTTAGATAATCATTAGATAATATTTTGTATTTGCCCGATTCGGTCGAATCGACTAAGACGCCGTAGTTACCATTAATTCCGATAAGGAGTAGAGTATCAACAAACAAGAAAATGAAAAAAAATCAAAATGGTACAAACGTTTTGTATATAAAAGTCACTATTACAGCTGTACATGATTGCACGTTATATTTATACATGGTCATAGAAACTGAGTTCACGTCGGCGATGAATTGCCGGTAACTTGAGACCCTAGTAAAGAATGAGCCCCGATGCCTAAGGTTTCCGCTGACGACACCAACTAACACGCCCTTGTCTTTTTCGTTAGGATCGCCTGTGTTCGAACATACTAAAGGCCCGCCGGAATCACCCTGCAAACACAAATATGGGAAGAATCATATGTCACTTATGCCATATCATAGGGGGGAAACACCAGGGAAATTAGCCAGCGAAAATATTTTTTTTTAAAGTTTTTTGCAATTATCAGCACCCTAATTGTGTAACACACCATCAATCATAATCTTTTCCATTTTGACAGTTCAATAACATGCATTGCGTTATTTCCGTTGTTGAGCAGACACATTTTTCAAACATATGAAGCAATGGATTACTTAGTAATCTGTTTCAAAATTATTCAGATTATGATTGATCGTGCGTTAGCGATTAGGGTGCAGATCAGTGTCAGGCGTTGAACATAATATGATACCCGACCGTAACAAGTATGTATTTATAGAATTATAATTATCAACATTAAGCTCATTAAGTCCAGCCCCGGCCGCACCTGATAGGGTACGATTCAATAGAAAATCAATTGTGTCTCATTAGCCGGACTTGACAGATTAAATTCCCATTGACCGACATTTTCATGAAAAGTCATTTAATGGGAAAAAACTTGCTCGGCTCCTAAATGTGCTCTTACACGGGCAATCTTTTGAGCAATTATTGCTCGGCAACTAATCGACCAATCTGCATCAATTAAGTGGAGCAATCTGGATCAAGAACAATAAAATGCGGCAATTGTTTCGGGAATATTGCTTCTAATTGCTCCATATATTTCACATAATTATCTCAATGTCGCCAATATGAGTTGCCGAATATTCAATCGGTTTGGAAATTTTTAGTCAATTTTCTTTCTGTCTCGTTTGTAGATACGTATAACTATAGCCTGACCGATAACGCTGTACCGCGCCTTAGGTATGGGCGCGGCGAGACGGGGGAGCAGAGCAGGCCGCTGATTCGTCAGTGCAGGCCGCTGATTCGTCAGTGCAAGCCGCTCATTCGTCACCACTCACAGCGTCCCGTCCTCGCGCCTCCCCGCGCATACCTAAGGCGCGGTACAGCGGTATCGGTCAGGCTATACGTCTCGTTTTTGCGAGAGGAATCGGCCGTATCTCTGACAACAGTTTGCTGTATGTTGCCATTAACAAAGTACTCTAAATTGCTGGATGTAGTCGTGACATCATCGTTGACGAGAATTGACCAGGATGGAGCAATTTTAGTTGCTCGTGTAAGCGCACCTTAAGAGTTGTAGCTGATGATGTTAAATAGTGTCTGTAGCCTACCACGAGAATTGGGCTACCAAATGCTAAAATATTTTTTAGTGTCTCATAGTTTCAAAGATTAGCGTGTGCAACAAATATACTCTACAGATTTATTATTAGTAATATAAAAGTACTGCTGTTGCTGAATCAAACCTTTTTTTTTTAAAAAAACTATGATTTGCAAGATGGCGACAGTCGACATGGCATGACAGTATTTCTATGATTTTTTTTCTTACACCCTAAATAAAGGGTTATTACAACTAACCTTTCCAACATCCGTGAACAAGGAAGAGGTACACACAAAATAATTCATTGGCTTGCGATGTAATTGACTGCACATCCTATTCGGAATTAGGGTTAAATGTGTCAGTAAAAGAACCATACTTCGATCCTAGAAAAAAATATTAAATATTAGTGTCCTCTTCTGGATACGAATTATACTGACTTATGAACATTGCAGTGACTTCTTGTGTACAGACAGAGGCCAGCACATCAAGCTTCCCCAAACTAAAATTTTCCCAATTGAACATGAACCTTAAGCTTATGATATAAAGTTGAAAATCTTTCAAAGAAATTTGACAGATTGGGGTATCTTGATGTGCTGGCGTCTGTACTTCCTTCACCACCACATGCGAACTACGCATCACACTGGTGTCACGCAAAATTCTGGATCGCGGAAGCAGAGTTTGCCGCGTAACTAGCATTTACCATATACAACGTCCCGACATAAATCGTAGGGATCAGTCCAAACCAGCCTTTCCTTGCTGCCCTTTACCAGCGATGCCCTAAGCCGAGGTCCATACCCCGCAGGTGCCCTTAGCGTGAAGTCGCTTAGTTTTAAGGTTTGAAGCCCAGCCTGGAGGCCTTAATTTATTGAGGCAACCACAGGCAAGTCTGTTTAAGCAGCCGACAACCTCATAGGTTGCCCTGCGAGATGTCATTGTACCAACTGACAAGTATTAACTGAAGCTGCTTTTGACATGCAATATTAGAAAAAAATTCGCGATTTTATTTTGTAATTAAAAAGTACACCTGGAGGAAACGAGAACACATAGTACACACACAAAACAACACGTTCGTATTCAGGAAAAGTTTTTATCCAGTGCGCAAATTGTAACCAAGAATTCAGCATATCATTCTAGACCCCCTAGCGCAGAAATTTTTCGCTGGATACACAAAAAAAAATCGATCCTAAATAAATAAAAAATGTGTTTTTTCGTGGTTTATTAGCACTTTAGAATCTCACTAGGAAACTTTTCAAAAATGGGACGCGCGACTCGAGAAGATTCTTGAGTCGCATCATGTTGTCGCGTCGCGCCGGTCTGTGGAAGCCTTTAAGAAACGACTCTGAAATATCGGCATTAATTTATCAACATTATAAAATGTTATGGCTCTTACGTGAGATGATTGCCCAGTTCTTCCATAGCCCGAGACCAAACATTTTCCAACATAATCTTTATATTCAATAGCCATGGGAATAGAGTTAATATATGGGTTATAATTAAAACGAGAAGATAATATCTGAAAAGAAAATTTTAGTAAATAAACAAAATACATACCATTTTGTTCTTTTACCCTCTTACTAATAAATACAGCATACAGTTATTCCAAGTTTAAGCCTTTGAAAATGTTATTCCTTTGTTATTCCTGGTATAATTTATTCCGATTGGTAAGAGGAGAGCACTAGTGGCCAAGTGGTAACGGCCGCGACTATCGAGTTGTAGGTCGTGAGTTCGAACCCAGCCAGGCGCTTTACTTTGTGTAAATTATTTCATCACCACTGCTCTCAAAAACGGTGAAGGAAAACATCGTGAGGAAACCGGCATGTCCTAGAACCATTAATTCCAAGACATGTGACATCTACCAACCCGCACTGAGCCCGCGTGGTGGATTACGGCCCAATTCCTCTCACCGAGAGGAGGCCTGTGTCCCAGTAGTGGGAACATTATAGGCTGATGATGATGATGATGAAGAGGGTAAAACTCGGGCTACAAAGACGTGTCACAAAGAAAGACGGCTAAAGTTTGCTACAAAGAAACGCGTCCCGCCCTAGATTGGGGATCCAGGGCGGGACGCGACTTCTCAGCTCATTAGTAAATTTTTACGTATTTACTTTTTCACTTTCAATAACGGTCACATACCGATAACTTATGACGTCAAAACCCTTAAAGCTCCGCGTCATATCTGACATGTTTATGAGCACAGAGTTTGTTCACAAAAAAAGGTCCACTCGAATTTTTACTGCCTCAAGCCCCCTAGAGTAAACATTTTTGGGTTCTTGAATAAACAGATCATAGTATAAATTGTAAACCGTACTCAAATTACGGGTTTTGTATTTATAAAAAAATGTTGAAGTGTGTTGAAAGTGTTTGTTCCCGTGTTATGATGATTTCTGATAAAATTACAATGTTAATTTGCACGAAATATTGCTTGTTTCTTGTTGAATACACACGTAATCTAACAGCAGTATTTTTTTGAATCTCAAAAAATGGTTGAAAAAAGCATGCAGATGAAACCACTTTTCGTCGGCATTTACAAAGAAATTACATTTGAAAAAATTAGTAATCCACATAATATGATACGTCATTTGGTTTAAGCATAACTTTTCAATGGGTATCAAATAATAAGAAAAAAAAAACACCAATTCACCTCCAAATCGTTGAGATGAAACCATTTTTAACCGACTTCAAAAAGAAGGAGGTTATCAATTCGACATGTTTATGTATATATTTTTTTATGTATGTTCGGGCATAACTCCGTCGTATATTGACGGACTTGCAAAATTATTATTAATTTTTTTGTTCGAAAGGGGTTTACTCCGAAATGGTCCCATTAAAATTTCATATAGATCTGATGATGCGTTTCCGAGACAGACAACGGAAATCTTCAAAAAATTACAGCAAATCAACCGCGAATGTTGCTATCGCATAAGTATGCATTGTTTTGACCCCAAGGATGATGAAATTTCGAATTGGTGTGGGGTAGGTAACTAAAAAGTGAAAAATAAAAACTTTTTTCAAAAAAATAACAACCGACTTCCCAAAAAACACTACAAAGTGAAAAATAACTTTAATTTCGGCAGTCGGTGACTTTGGATGTGTATTTTAATTATTTGTCACCGCCTTCCAAAATTAAAGTTATTTGTTTTTAAGAAGTCGGTTGTTATTTTTTTGAAAAAAGTTTTTTACTCCTTCATTTTAAAACAAAAGAGTTAAAAAAAAGTATACTGCTTTGCAATACAAAGGAAAATGATTTGATTTTGTTACTTTTACAAATATGCATTATTTTCGAACCGACGAAAAAACGGAGGAGGTTACTCAATTCGACGCGTATATTTCTTTTTTTTTTTTTTTTATGTATGACCACGCATAACTTTTTCCAGAGTAGTCCGATTTTGATAATTCTTTTTTTATTGGAAAGGGTATACCTCGAAGTTGGTCCCATATAAATTTCGAAGAAAAATTCCAACCCTAAGGGTAAGAAAACAGGGGATGATTGATTGTTTACTCACAGATTTTAATACTGAGTCGTGTATTAAATCAAAAATTAAGCATGTAGTAATTAGTAGATTATAGCCACAAAAAATTATAAAATAAAAACTTTTTAATAAAAAAATTGAACCGCCGAAAAACCGAAAAATAAAAAATAATAAACTAGCTTTGTCCAACCCCAATAAATAAGTTCGGAAGTCGGTGACTTTGGATATGTATTTGATTATATGTCACCGCCTTCCGAACTTATTTATTGGGGTTGGACAAAGCTAGTTTATTATTTTTTATTTTTCGGTTTTTCGGCGGTTCAATTTTTTGTTATATTAAATTAAAAATGCGAACAATTGAAGATGAAGACTGCACGGCTACATCACCCCGCACTCGCCCACAAATTTAGTGCGCCCAAATGCTGAAGGTCCTTAGCGTGGATACAAGACTTAACTTTTTCATAATATTGAAAATCAAACTTCATATCGCGCGGAGGTCAACGACCGTTTTCTGCACTCGATTTCATTTTTATTTTATAAAAATAGTTTTCGTATGAAATATACCTCGATTGACAAATACATAAAGTTATTAATAGTTTAATAGCTTTACAAACCTTTAAGATGAATATTTAATACATTATTTTCTATAGGCGTTTCGCACTAAGTTAATTCATCTGTAGGCGAATCAACAACTTTAGAAATACTTAATAGGCAATTGGCACGTTTTAAATTTTATGCAATTGTGGGATCCAACAATATAGGGTCCTACCCCTAACTAATGGTTTTTTTTCGACGAAAGGACACACTGACATGACATAGCGAAATTATAAGGGTTCCGGTTTTGCCCTAAAAATGTTAATAGTATATTATTTTAAATTAAACATTTAGTTAATGATTTCTCGACTGGCAATTTCCTATGCTGTTAATCCTAATGCAGTGTACGTGATGTGTGATACTTACAATGACTGCTATGTCGTCACGAGGGAAATTGTATTTTTTTGGGAATTGGACACTTTTCAGTGCCCTCCACTGTCCACTAGGGCCATCCGGGCGATATCTTGCTATGTTATATAGATTACCAGCAACGGCGTACTTGTTAAGAAGGATTCTTTTGCTCGATTTTCTATATTAAAAAAAAATGTGTTAAATCAACAGGAATGTTACGGAGGATACGCTAAGATGACCTGCAAAATTTAAATTTTCTTACGTTTTTTTGCAATTTGCTGGTACAACATTGGTTGTATGCTGATTAAAATATGATCCGCTACCGTAACAAATATGGTTTCAGAAAATTATAATCATTCGAACCATTCATGCAGCCTTAAGTTCATCTGCCAAGGGTGCGGGTTGTTCGAAAGATACCGTAGCCCCTGGCACACAGGCAACTGAAGAAACACGAGTGGGTTTTAGTCAGTAAAAGTCTGACACGGTTTTATTTTTAGTGGGAGGGCTCCCACTAAAAATAAAACCCTAAGTTCATTAGATCCCATGGAATGACTTTTTCATGTAATAGTAATTCAATAGATTGACATGCATGTGGATTATGGGTTGAATATACAGTCTGACATGGTCCTGCATATTGCAGAAAACGTAAGAAAATTTGGATTTCGCGGGCTACCCTGGCATTTCGCCCTTAAGCATTTTTTTTTTCAAATAACTTCTCCCGCTCCGGGTGGAGCGGGAGGGCGTGTCAGACTGTTACTGACTAAAATCCACCCGTGTTATTCAGTTGCCTATTTATTTATTTATAATAAGCACACCAACAGCACTGTCACTTACATTTCAAATAAACTTACATTTAAGAACGGCATTTCAGTAACCGTGCAAATAACAGGTATGCATGACATTGACATAATGCAAATTAGAGACAAGAAAAAAATAAAAGTGTGTCCAGTAAACCTAAATCTAGAACACTATAAAAACTAAACACTATGAGCTATATAGGCGTACATTGTTCGCACTGTTTATATAGGGAGCATCTGTATGAAACGAAACTCATTGAGAAAACTTCGATAGGGTAAACCGTCAAATGCCAGCTATGTGCTATGCTATGTGCCAGGGGCCACAGTATCTCTTTCGAACAACCCGCACGCCTGGCAGGCATCGGCTGTTGCGATCCCCACCAGTTGGTGCTGACATATCTTTGAGGCGCGCGTGGAACATAACGTGCTGTCGACTCGGGCTTGGTCCTTACCGGACAGCGAGCTACCCATTACTCGCCATCCACAAACACGCGCCTATGGTGGCCGAGAATCAGCCTGGGATACCCGACGCCTAGGGCGTCTCCTGCGGCGAATAGGGCCGTGAGGGCGCATATACTGCCTCTCCCTCCCGTGCGCCGCCTCCTTTGCGAGCATTACTGCTTCGCAGAAGAAGGTGATGGCTACCCATGCACTCTCGCTTCGTACCATGGCCTGAATCAGAGCCGGACGCGAGAGATCGCCGCCCCCCAATCGTTTGTGTGTGAAGGCGGCTCGACCAACACTGACCGGTCCCAGAACTTACGCACTCAGCAACCATGTGCACCTACGTGCATATCAGACATTGCCTTAGTGTCGGGAATCCCAGACCGATTTCTGGCCACCGTAAGCATGACCTTGCGGGCGGCGAGTAATGGGTAGCTCGCTGTCCGATAAGGACCAAGCCCAAGTCGACGGCGCGTTGTGTTCCACAAGCGCTTCAAAGAGATGTCAGCACAAAAATGATGGGGCCCGCAAGGGCCGATGCCTGTCAGGGGTGCGGGTTTGTTCGAAAGAGATACCACAGCCCCTGGCATACGGGCTACTGAGGGAACACGGGTGGGTTTTAGTCAGTAAAAGTCTGACACGCCCTCCTGCTCCACCCAGAGCGGGAGAAGTTATTTGATGGTTTCTCACCCAAAAAAAAGACATACTTGCCTTCGTGAGAAAGAAAAAAAAACAGACCAAATGACCAAAGATTAATATTAAAATTACAATCGCCGTGTCGAAAAAGCTTAGACCGAAAAAGAAATTGCCTTCCTACCCGGGATGAAAAAGCTTGTTGCAGTTACTCAAAAATTTTTCTTCAAAGCAGTGGGCAGCAGACAGCAGCTTAATTTCACCTATGATAGTTGCTCCACAAAAAGTTTGGTATTCGCCTCTACCACGATTTACTAACGACTTCAGTGCTATCTGTAAAAGCATATCATTGATCAAAATTGATTGTATGGTACGAGAAAGTATATTAACCCTATTCTAGTCATTTAGCAGCTTGAGGTGTCCGTCCACCCTTCCGATGCAAATGGGATGAGAGGAACGCTCTCTCTCTGTCTGACGTTTCCTTGCAGAGTGGCGATGGAAAATATTCTCACGACTATTTATGTTACCCGGACTGGGTACCACAATGAGGTAACGGCGCGGCTGGCTGGACCCCAGCTGAGCCTCAAGCATATCGTGCCGTGTACCTGGAGCAGAATGAGAAGCAGGCCACACCACGAGCTGTAGTGTAGTTAGTTTTTTTTTGCGATGCCGCACATAGCGTAATTTCGCTCACGATTCAGTTTTGTAAATAAGTTACTTTAGGGCTTGTGCTAGCTGCATCCTTCTGGATGCAGTACCAGGATCCCTAAAGTAACTCCTTGCTCTAGCGACTGCTCCATATTTAAGTCCACGGGCAAGGACGCAAAAATATTGCTGCAGAACATGTTCACACACTAGATTTTCAACGCAATGCTTTGCGCTTAGAGTTGAAAATCCCGCACTTTATTGGATTGTGAATGCTCGGTTGAACAATGAGAGTTGAAAATCCAAAAAAAAAATCCGCCTCGATATTTTTACTGCGAAAAGTGTTTGTCTCATAATTTGCACTAAAAAAACATTACTCAAAAATAAAATGTGTGCGGAAATTCTGTATATACAGGGTACATTTTTAACCAGTGCGCAAACTGTAACCATGAATTCATTCAGCATATCATTCGAGACCCCTTAGCGTAGAAATTTTTCGTCGCTTTTTTTTTTTGGGTGGGGAATCATCAAAGAACTTCTCCCGCTCTGGGTGGAGCAGGAGGACGTGTCAGACTTTTACTGACTAAAACCTACCCGTGTTCCCTCAGTAGCCCGTATGCCAGGGGCTGCGGTATCTCTGTCGAACAAACCCGCACCTCTGGCAGGCATGGCCGTTGCGGGCCCCGTCCCTTTGTGCTGACGTCTCTTTGAGGCGCGCGTGGAACACAACGCGCCGTCGACTTGGGCTTGGTCCTTACCGGACAGCGAGCTACCCATTACTCGCCGTCCGCAAGCTCATGCCTACGGTGTAATTTCTACGCTAAGGGGTCTCGAATGATATGCTGAATAAATTCATGGTTACAGTTTGAGCACTGGTTAATTTTTTTTATCCTGTGGTTACTTTTTCTTTGTTGTGCCGTCAGAGAGAACCTATATTTACGGGACTTTAGTTAATATTTAATTTAGTATCAGTAAACATATTTTTATTGAATACCTGGTAAGGGACATCCCCTAATTTAGCTGGCCAGCCGTTGATGACACGAGGGTTCCATTGGTCATACATTGCGAAATAATTATCAGCATATGAATAACTTTTATTATTATTTGCTGCTGAAGGAACATCTATGGTCAGCAGTGGGAGGGCTACCTATAATAATAATTAATAATATGATCTATTCTTATAATCTACATATACTAATATTATAAAGAGGAAAGATTTGATTGTTTGTTTGCATTGAATAGGCTCCGAAACTACTGAACCGATTTGAAAAAATATTTCTCTGTTGGGAAGCTACACTATCCCCGGGTGACAGGGTATATTTATATCTCCGTATTCCCACGGGAACGGGAGCTACGCGGGTGAAACCGCGGAGCGCTGCTAGTAGGTAATAAATGTAGTCAACTACTTACTACCTTACTTAGTCTTTACTAAATTAAAAACATTGTTAAATTTGTTACAAATATGATACTTGCTTGTGAAAGACATGCTTTCGAATATAAAGTTATACATAACAAACACTTCAGAAACATTAATTAAATACAATTAATTTTGAATTTGTGGGAGTGTGCGGGGAGTGAGATTGTTTCCAAAAATGCACCAAAAATCACATGCACAGAACACTATTACTCCAGTAGGATCCAAACGAATTCGGTAGACACAATGACACAATAGGTCAGGTTTTTGGTAGAAGTTTTCAAAGAAGAACTGACAGATTTTTCGATAAAAAGGATTTAATCGGAAGACGGAAAGGAACGGACGGAAGAAAATTGTTGATTTGTAGTTTTGTCACAAAAAATAAAGTTAGATGAATAGATTCCCGTATGTGTCGCCGGGCGTAAAAGAATAGCACCATCCCATTTCTTCCAGTGGGTGTCGTAGAAGGCGACTAAGGGACTTACTAGAGAATGGGCAGCAGCGTTCTCTATGCATTTATCACCATACTGCGATCGCCAACCCCCCTGCCAAGCGTGGCGATTATGGCAAAAGCCCCCCTTCTGGGGGAGGCCTATGTCCAGCAGTGGACGTCTTTCGGCTGAAATGATGATGATGAATAAATTCATCCCAACCACGATAACTTTCATTGCGTCTGGTCGGATATGCACCTGGCCGCTTTTTTCAAGAAATCTATTGATCGATTTGGGGGTTAAGGCAAGCAAAACTGGCTTTTCAGTTTACTGTCTGAGTTCTTCTAGTTTAACTGTGTCTATCACCTGGTTGGCTCTGCCAACACAAATAAATAAGCATATTCAGCCTATATTGTTCCTACTGCTGGGTCACTCGCTAAGTGGGCCCCTAAACCATCAGGCTTAGCGCGGGTTGGCAGATGTCACAGGTCTTCGGGGTTTGGTTCTAGGAAATGCCTATTTCCTCACGATGTTTTCTTTCACCGTTTTGTGAGCAGTGGTGGTGAAATTATTTTACCACAGAGCTTAATAATATTGTATTTTACCCAAAGTACAGCGTCCTTCTGACACACAGACTACTTACGACTTACAACTCGTAATTCAGAGCCATTACCACTGGGCCACTGCTTACTTTTCAGGCTAAATACAAGCAAAACTAGCTTTTCAGTTAATTGTCTGACTTCTAGTTAAAATGTTCCCGCAGACAGACAAAGCGCGACGACGACGCGGCGGCGGCGGCGCGTCGCGGACGCGACTGAATCCGATGAGTCAAGTTCGCAACTAAGATTCGAAGTCGAAGCGAAGACCAAATTACGTCGCAATATTGGTATCTCTGTTTGACAAAAAAAGCCGCGATTCACAGCGGTGTGTGTTTAAGTAGGCATTTTCATTTCTTCGTGGAAATTTGACACACCGCTCTGCGGGGCCTTTCCTGTGTTTGTTGCCCGGTCGGCTCTGGTAACACAAATAAATCAGCATGATGTATAAAAAAATCAAATAAATCAAAACTAGATATCAATAAAATGTTGTAATATAATAAGAGTATTAACAACAAAATGATAACTACTAGTGTCTTCTTCGCAGCGGTTTCTGGCAATAAAAGCTCGGTAAGACGACACCCTTACGAAGATTGAGTTTCGGCCTGGGTAAGTTCCACTTGCGATACCAATTAAAGTTTTCTCATTCTTGCCTGCCAGATCAAAGCCATGTGTGTAGACTAACGGCCCACCGGAGTCGCCCTATTAAAGAAAAAAAAAATGGTATCTGCTAATTTAAATACATATGTTTAAAAATAAACACATTTTTTTGGGTATTGTTAGCCTGTGACATCAATCATAACTGAGCAAGGACCAAAAGGTGGGCCTTATCAAACGCGATGACTGACGCGTGCGTGATTCTCGTAGATCAATTTCCATGAAGATTTCATTCAAATTGTTTTAGTAGAGTCGCATCGTGTTGTCGCGTCGAGCCTGTCTGCGGGAATCTTTATTCAGTTCCCTGACTTTACCTATTGATGGTCTCAAATACAACCTACTCACGTCAAATTAAATTAAAATATTTAAAAAATAATATGTGTTGTGATAGTAATTTTGTTAACTCTCAACAAGATCCTAAAAATGCTAAATCCATAGTTTGAACCGAAGTTACGGGCGCTGCCTACTCCGTATCACCTACGGACATAAGATTACTATGAAGCCTGAAGTAAGAATGGATGAAAACACGATTTGACAGCAGGTGACCTTACTCCCGATGTGTATTTGCTCGACCGAAAAAGTTAGTTAATCGGGAGTAGAGTTAAATCCGATGTGTCAAACTACTTTCGAACGAGCGTATCTTCGTTGACTGATTTTGAAAATAAGGCCTGTCTACGTTCGAATTAGCCATAATATTTCATGTGTTTTTTTACCCTTCCAATTTCAGTTCCGACCAGCGATGTGCATATAGAACGTGTCATATCTATCTTTGGGTGAAGTTCTGAGCAGAACTTTGAAGAAAAAAGCAACAGATTTGCAGCTAACAAGCTGTCGGAAGCTACCTGAAAAATAATATTTATTTATATCTTTATCAGAATTAAAACTATTCCAGGTTATAATCTATTTGTGTACTGAATTTCATCTAAATCCGTTCAACCGTTTTAGTGTAGTTGGTACTACAGATGGGCTTAAACTTTAAAAAATAATAACACTGCTAAATGCTAATGCTAACAATAATTAACACTTAAAATTAGCAGTTATTTTTACAACTGTTAAATTTAATCACAGACAGATTGTTAACATAATTAATTCTCATTCCCTTCATACTTTTCCGAATTCAACAGTTAGCAGTTAATTAAATCAACTCGACTAAATAACAATCTGTCTGACTGAACACTGAACTGAGTTGCTAAGTTTGCTAACTTGAAAACAATTCAGTAGAGACGGAACATCATTTTGTCCTTTCCTTTCCTTTGTTTTGTTCATTGCCATCTGCCTGCGGTCAAATATATCCGTGTGTGGTGCGACTGTGGGGTAGCACCGCGCAGAGTACCTGACGCCTCTGTGTTCTGAGATAGTTATCTGTGCCACATCTAGATCTGTTTTCATTAGTGTTTGTGGGTTGACTGTTAACAACTATCTCAGAATTTATTTAACAGGTGTTGACACTAAATAAAATTAGCAGTGTTAATTTAGCAGCTTATTAATTTTAGACCCATCTCTACTCATAACAATCATTCAAAAATCAAAATATCCAAACATACAAACTTTCACATTTATAATAATAGTAGGATTAAAAAGTCGCTTTTTGATTCTATTCGTTTCTCGGCTTAGTTATTTTATACTACACAATGGATTTTGATGGTCACGCCTTCATCTCAAGGTAGGCAGAAAGTCCTTACATACAGTCTCATTTTGCTTAGTTCATGTTCATAGGTACATACATCTGAGGGGTGATCTGCCAGGGGTGCGGGTTTGTTCGAAAGAGATACCGAAGCCCCTGGTATACAGGCTACTGAGGGAACACGGGTGGGTTTTAGTCAGTAAAAGTCTGACACGCCCTCCTGCTCCACCCAGAGCGGGAGAAGTTATTTGAAGATTTCCAACCCAAAAAAAAGGTTGATTGCGTAACATACTTAGGCGTCGATAGTGGGCGAAGTCGGTGCAATAACCTTCAAAATGATTCAGATTCTGATTGATAGAGTGTTACACAATTAGAGTTCAGGTCATACAAGATAAATTTTTAACCAGTGCGCAAACTGTAACCATGAATTCAGAAAAATTTCTGCACTGGGTGGTCTAGAACGATATGCTGAATTCATGGTTACAGTTTGCGCACTGGTTAAAAACTTATCCTGTATACGCACGCCGGTTGCGAGTATTGTGCACCTACTGATCTTTCTGAAGAACATCCTACTATCCTTCTTTATTTTGTATGTTTAGATGTTTATCCCGTCAGTTCGTTCCAGTAGGATAATTCTCGACTTCCACGCGGACGACGCCGCTGGCAAAAGCTAGTAACCAATAATTATGAAAATGTATTTCTGAAGGTGTATGTATGGACACATTCCCCCTTATTACAGAACAAGGTTTTTCTTTAGGTATGGTTTAAATCACCAAGCCTGTTTTTGAAATAAGAACTTAGAACTGAAATAGAATTACAGCTCCTTTTCCAAAACTGACAATTAGCACTAGACTAACTTGTCAGTTTTGTAAAAGGAGCTGTATTTCGATTTCAGTTAGGTTCTTATTTAAAAAACAAACTCCAAGGTTAAACCATACCTAAAGAAAAACCTTGTTATGGCTCAGGTCCGTTTGAGGCCTCGTCATACTACTTACCGAGTGCGAAATCTCTCCGTATCCCGACACCAAGCCTAAACCTTCATAATCCACGAACCTATCCGCCATCCTAATAGGTTTCACCAGATGATTGAATTCAAAGGGTTCCGTCACGAACTGTGAAAAAAAAAATGAAAAAGTATGCTAAGGTCATAGTTACATTCTTATTTTACAACTAGCAGCGTCCCGCGGTTTTACCCGCGTAGCTCTCGTTCCCGTGGGAATACGGGGATAAAATATAGCCTATGTCACCCGGGGATAGTGAAGCTTCCCAAAAGTGAAAGAATTTTTCAAATCGGTTTTGTGGTTTCGGAGCCTATTCAATGCAAACAAACAAACAATCAAATCTTTCCTCTTTATAATATTAGCATATAAAGGCTAGCAGCGCGCCGCGGTTTCACCCGCGTAATTCCCGTTCCCGTGAGAATACGGGGATAAATATATCCTATGTCACCCGGGGATAGTGTAGCTTCCCAACAGTGAAATAATTTTTCAAATAGGTTCAGTAGTTTCGGAGCCTATTCATTGCAAACAAACAAACAATCAAATCTTTCCTCTTAAAACATTAGTAGAAATCATTAGTAAAGATTATCACGCCTCTACACTCGAAAGACAACATTAACGAATACATCAGAATAGCCCCGTCCGTTTTGTTGGTGCAGTATAGTCGTAGCACAATGTGCATGCTATGGTTGGTCTTAAATTCTGGTCAAGTATTTATTGTTTTCTGCTTAGTAGCAGCCGGATTCTGTGTATCCTGTTGATGGCAAAAAATGCGATCTGATTCAATGGAACCTGTACTTATCCCTTACGGAAATTCTCCCTAGAAGAGTAGGCGTAAGTCCAAAGTAGATATTATTAGGTTCTGCAGCCTTGGTACCGGAAGTTATGGGGCCAATAAAAGGCTATGCTAATTTTATCTACATAATGGCTACGTCTAGAAGTATCTTATCGAAGCCATTATTTAGATAACATTCAGCAGCGATTTCGTCCGCGTAAAATTTAAAGTTCCACCGATCAACCCTGTTGCATCGCATCGCCTCGCCTGCCCCCCGCTACTGTTTAGTTTTTGCTTAGCCTTCTTTCTGACTTTTTTCACTTCGCTCGGCTCTTTAAGACTAGCGTGATGTTAAATTAGCTTATAAACATTCTCGAGATTTTTTTCGAATCCGACTGGTAGTTCCACAGATTATCCTCTAGATAAAAACTTATAAACAAACAAACTGTACATCTTTATAATGTTGTATGTACAGAGGTAAAATGTTGTTATAGATATATAAAAAAAGACTGAAAAATGTCATAACCAAAGAATCGCCTCTTCTAAAATCTTTAAACAGATTCTAAATTCACTTGAGTGATCGAATAGAATCGAATTCATAATTTTTGCCAGCCTACGTGATGTAAGGTCCCGTTTTGCAGACAACCTTTACAGTAGGTCCCGGGTCGACGGCGCGTTGTGTTCCACGGGCGCCTTAAAGAGATGTCAGGATCAACTGGTCTGGTAGGGTCCGCAAGAACCGTTGCCTGCAAGGGGTGCGGGTTGTTCGAAAGAGATACCGTGGACTCTGGCACACAGGCAACCAAAGGAACACGGGTGGGTTTTAGTCAGTAAAACTCTAACTTCAGAAGTAATTTGATGATTTTCCACCCAAAGAAAATACCTTTACAGTAGGCATATGGCATGTTTTTTATTTTTGCCTTTAAATAATTTTTTCAAGTATCAAAGTGCACAATTTTTTTTTTTGCTTTTTGACTTACCCCTTGCCCCTTCAGGGTGGTGGGGCAATGACGCGAAAACTGTTACCTTGGGTTCGCTACACGATTCTTGAACGCCTCTTAGTTATAAGTTTTCATCGGTTTAAAAAAATAAAGTGCTGTTCGATACATTTCAACCGCTTAAGTTTGCACTTTTCTATGAAACACCATTTTTTTTTATAACCGAAACATTTCATTAACTACGACACTAGGGTAGGGTACGCTAGCGTAGACATTTTATTTTGGTCTTATCATGTACTGAATTCATGGTTACGTAGTTTGCGCGACGATGATATAGTTATGTTTTTAAGAACAGCTTACCAACAAAGCTAAATCATTTTCAGGAAAATTGTAATTATGAGGATAAGTAAGGTTCCGTAACTTTCTCCATTGCTCATATTCTTGTTCCTCAAAATATACATAATTCCTTATAGTTCCTGCAACTGCATACCTGTCATCAAAACTTTTTTGAAATGTAGTGGACCTGGAAATATAAACGGGTTCGAACATTTTTCTATGAGAGCTCAAAGTTAATGCGGACGTTTGTTAAATGTACATTTCTAACACTTCCGAAGGAGATAGCAGACAGCAGATGGGGTTGCGGCATACAGTAACCGCAAGCGACAGTACCTCTGTGGTTTTCATTGCGGCGTGACAGCGGCTCCTCTTTTATTCGGTTTTTCAAACTAAACAGTATGTCTTCTCGCTCTGATAATGACAGCCACTGACAGTAATGCAGCATTATGGGCAAGCTGCTGCAGCAGTATGCCGTATTGCCGCCTGCAGTCGCACTTCGACCACAGCATAATCGCTTATAATATTCCCACTACTAGGACACAAGCAAATTGTGAGAGGACGTGGACTGTAATGCACCACGCGGGCCCAGTGCGTGTTGGTAAATTTCACAATGTCTTAGATTTTGTGGTTTTAGGGCCGATTTCCGCACGATATTTTCTTTCATCGTTTTGAAGTCAGTGGTGCTGAAATACTTAATTTACACACAGTGATGCACCTGGCTTCGAACATACGGCCACCACTGCTCGACCCCAGCAGCAGGCGACAATTTCACCATCTACGTAAGCGTATCCATAGTTTTACAGAAACCAGTGTCACTGCGGTGCCCCGTCTCCGTAATTGTAAAATTTATTAAATGTCCTTTGCTCAAATGTAAGGTGGTAGGTGTTAAAGTCGCGAATCATATTCACATATACCTAATACCAATGACCTAATAGGTACTGACCTGAAAAAAGGAAAATTGGAAAAAAAATACTAAATTCGCGGGCTGCCGCTTTCGAGTCAATAAAATAAACAAAATGTTTACCCAGGACAAATTTTATTAGGACTTTCACCGACGAAGCAATGTGCAGCTGACAATATTTTAGCTTCACCAATGATAACACCTCCACAAAACGTGTAATACCTTTTTGGATCACTGGTAAGGCTCGTTTTGAAACCTACCTTTGGAAGAAGAAATAATTATAATAATGTCAACAAAAAAATTACTGTTCTAAAAATTCAAACTTTGCTATCGCACAACGAACAATTTTATTATTAACACTAGTTAACTACAGATGAACCGGGGCTACATTGATTCGCGGGAGGAGTTTGATCAAAACATAAATTTCATATAAAATCGCTAATTGCGTAAAATGAAACGCAACATGGTATTTTTTTTTCTAGTTATGCAACACTGAAGAACTGTTAAATCGTTTCCTGAGGAATTCACTAACAATTTTAATTCAAAAAAAACGTGTGGCACTCGGAGACTGCCGCGGTAAAGCTATTGCATAGCATTTTTGAACCGACGAAAAAACGGAGGAGGTTACGCAATTCGACGCGTATATTTTTTTTTTTATGTATGACCACGCATAACTTTTTCCAGAGTAGTCCGATTTTGATAATTCTTTTTTTATTGGAAAGGGTATATCTCGAAATTGGTCCCATATAAATTTCGACCAACCCTAAGGGTAAGAAAACAGGGGATAATTGATTGTTTACTCACAGATTTTAATACTGAGTTGTGTATTAAATCAAAAATTAAGCATGTATTAATTATAAGTAGTAGATTATAGCCACAAAAAATTATAAAATAAAAACTTTTTAATAAAAAAATTAAACCGCCGAAAAACTGAAAAATAAAAAATAATAAACTAGCTTTGTCCAACCCCAATAACTAAGTTCGGAAGTCGGTGGAGCAGGAGGGCGTGTCAGACTTTTACTGACTAAAACCCACCCGTGTTCCCTTAGTAGCCCGTATGCCAGGGGCTGTGGTATCTCTTTCGAACAAACCCGCACCCCTGGCAGGCATCGGCCCTTGCGGGTCCCATCATTTTTGTGCTGACATCTCTTTGAGGCGCGCGTGGAACACAACGCGCGGTCAACTTGGGCTTGGTCCTTACCGGACAGCGAGCTACCCATTACTCGCCGTACGCTATGGGGTTTAGAATCAAATGTTGAATTCATGGTAACAGTTTGCGCACTGGTTAAAAATGTATCCTGTATATCTATATAAAAACTGCAACTAAATTGATGGCGCGGGCTATTGTAACTATAATCTTTCTCAACAGCAAAATCAAAAGTAATTTATTCAAACTAGGCTGAAAATCAGCCCTTTTTGAACGTAAAAATTAAATAAAAGAGTCCTCCAAAACGTCCGCCCATCACCACTTCCTAGCGCTTTAGCCGGAAAGAAGCAGTGGTGCAACAAACTCCCCAGCACAGCAGCATAGGCCATAGCTGACTCGTCAGCCCTTTCCTGAGCAGTTGTGCTAGGTTATATGAACTTGAACATGTTTAGTAGGTACTTGTACAGGAACTGACATTTTGTGCTGTTAATTGATTTAAAATGTAAAGAAAATTCATAACCTGATAAGGTATTTCACCAAGTGCCACGGGTCTACCCCCATAAACACGCATTGTCGTGATTTCCGGAAAATAGGGTAAATCCTGACATCTGTTCGCCTGAAATAAAAGGTTAATGATCACTAATGTTGTTGTTATTCTATTTAAGGAAATAGTCATTTCACCATGAATTATCAGTAGCAATTCAGTGCATTGTAACAGATATTATTTTTAGCTCTTCACAGAATTCACAAAAGAAAAGTTAAATAACTTAGTATGTAAAAGAAATATGTCATGATCAGTCAAATTAGAAGTCAAAGAGAATACATTTATTCGTTCTGAAGTTGATGGAAATCGTCAAAAAGTTTTTGTACAATAAACCTTAAGAGCAGACTAAACATTTTAGTCGAACTTCTGATTATTTTTTTCTAACAGTGACCTATCCCAGCAGTTTTAGTGAGAAAGCGTAACAAACAAACAAAAACGTCAAACTTTTCTCTTTATAATATTAGTTCAGCTGAACATTAGATGACACATATTTTTTTTGATGTTGGGAAATCATCAAATAACTTCTTCCGCTCTGGGTGGAGCAGGAGGGCCAGACTTTTACTGACTAAAACCCACCCGTGTTCCTTCAGTTGCTTGTGTGCCAGGGGCCACGGTATCTCTTTCGAACAACCCGCACCCCTGGCAGACCCTTGTGGGCCCCATCAGTTTGTGCTGACATCTCTTTGAGGCGCGCGTGGAACACAACGCACCGTCGATCCGGGCTTGTTCCTTATCGGACAGTGAGCTACCCATTACTCGCCGTCCGCAAGCCCATGCCTACGGTGGCCAGGAATCAGCTTAAGGTATATAATAATATGTTCTGTGGATTTAATACTAAAGACTAGTGTCGCCGCGCCGCCACGCTACACCACGCCACGCCACGCCACGCCACGCCATCCCTCTCCGCCGCGAACCAGGCACGCACGAGCTGGCCAGGCTCGCCATGCCGTCCCGGACGGAGAAGACGACGCGACGACGACGCGATGCAACGCAACGCAGCGGCGCGACGAGAATATATGTATATATATATATATTTGCTTGTACAAATATATCTCGCTGTGGGGAGATTATATGTTTGGATGTACTTGGGTTTATTCCGAGAAGAATCTTCAATGTTTGGGAAGTTTGCTTCGCATTAATCTGCTTTGGTTCTTACTAGCACGCCCCACGATTCAGCTCGCCATCTGTAGTTAAATTAAATTGATTCCGACCATTCTATTTATTGTGAATTGTGATTAAATACAAAACATAAAAGTTCTGGTATTTTAGGTATCCAACAACAGCAGCTTGGTTTGCTATAATCTACTAGATACAAGGCATCGTGGAAGGTTGGGTATGTAACGGTAACCTCTGCAAGGTCTACCAATTGGCTTCTATGCCATATAGCTTCTATGCTATATCTTCTGTTGCATGTACTTCATACCCTCAAAGTACATCAACTACGTTAGGAGACTTCGTATTGAAGCACCGAAGGTCCCCTAACAGACCAATCACGGCCTTTCGCCTAGTCTCAATTCATACTCATGTATGACGGCAGCCAGGTCTGCCAAGACCTACGAACTATCAATCGTAGGGAGGATAGAAGTCACCTCAGCCGAACTGCCAGTAAACTCCTTGCTCAATCACGGCCTTCGCCATGTATAATGCTGACAATCAGCTTCTATGCTATATAGCTTCTATGCTATATCTTACACCCTTCCACCATGCATCATGACAACAGAAATCTTAAAGTTAGGAAATTTAGAATCCAAACATTTAGGTCGGAATCTCTACACTATTGTCTTAGTGCTACCACTTAGCTTATATCTCTCCCAGATGAGCCGCCATCTTGCAGGACGCCTCCATCAAAACTAATCACTTTTATTTTGCACTAAACACCCATTGAATTAAATACTGACTCTTTGGTGCAGCCGAAATTGCCGGCAAACAGTAACAAGTAAATGGCATGACCATAAACTATAAGTACTCTTGAACTGTGGTGATTTCTCTATGGATTCGGTATTTCTCACAGATCATGGTGTCACGTATGATTCGTTTGGTACACGTTTCGCCCTAACGATATTAATTTGATTCTGTTACCTGTTTACTTCGCGAGCTACACGTCGCGACAACTAGTGATCGCTTAGTGGTCTAAATGCGACCACAATTCATTAATTTTTATCAACAATTATCAATAAATTTAAGCTTTCTGCACTTCTTCGTATAACTTTAACTGTGCCTTTCAAACTCCTCCATCCTCGTAGTTTTCGTAAAAGGGGTACAAAGTTTTTGCATAAATATAAGTAGATAGATAACACATTTCAACAACAACACAATATACCGTAGACAGAGTATTCTAACTCTGTCTACACAATATACCCATAGAACGTCCAGCAGGCTTAGCACGAGCACCGGTTTGTCGACGGAAGAATAGACATGACTATTAAATAAATGATGTACAATAGGATAAGATAGTTATTCATTGTCACAGCTATGCGTTCTAAACGTATCATGATTTTGTAGATAATCGTATATACTTGTGGCCGTCGAGTAGAAACTTGTTGTCAGTGTGATTTTGACAGTTTGGGAAGAAATATTCTTCTGAAATAGTCTACATTTATAAGGACCTAGACAAATATAGTTAGAAACGAAAGACTAGATTATAAAAGGATATCTACGGTGCGATAACAAAAATGTACGAACGAAATGTCACTTCGTATTGAAAAAGCACTGTCTATTTTTCGTATAAATACAAAGCGTCATGCTAAGCCCGCTGAGCATCTAAAATACTGACAATACTATACGTTATTATCTCTATGTACTCCATACATAAAACAGTAAATGTAAAAATCATAGAGGAGAGAAAATATATGGTAAAAATGAAGTCTGTGGACAAATACACTTCAACACTCTCATTATTTCCTTTATTTTAAATAAACACATGTAAATTACATTTTTAAATATTAGTATAAAAATATAAAAACATTTAAAAATATTAAAAAAATGTAGCCCACCGGTATCGGGAACAAGGTCCAAGCTACCGGCGGTCAGGGCTCCAGAGAGAGGAACCTCCTGACAATGCGAGCCGTGTCCAGGAGTACCGCTTTCTGGATCAAGCCCTTGACCCAGCCGCCCAACGAGAGCCTCCTCAGATATTGGTTAAGGCTCTTGGCTATAATGCCATTGGCTGTAACCACTATCGGTACAATGATCGCTGAGTCCACATCCCACATGTCGACAACCTCGTGAGCCAAGTCAAGATACTTGATTTGTTTATCTTTTTCGGCTTTCACGAGGTTCCCGTCATGCGGGACCGTTATATCAACGATCATTGCACGCCGCTCTAGTCGATCCACCACCACTATATCAGGCTTAGCAACAATAGTCCTGTCAGTGATGATGGATCGATCCCAGTACAGTGTGACATGTCCCTTTTCGAGAACTGGGTCGGGCACATACCTGTAGTACGGCACTTCTGATTCCGCAAGTTGCTGGTGAATAATGCTGGCTACAAGGTTGTGTCTATGCAAGTACTCCTCGTTAGCTAGACGAGAACACCCGGAGATTATGTGTCTGATTGATTCACCCGGACGGTGGCATGCCCGACAAATGTCAACCGTGCCGTCTTTCAAAATAAATCTCCGGTAGTTGTTCGTCATGATAACTTCGTCCATAATTGCACAGAGAAAACCTTCGGTTTTCCCAAAGAGGTCACCGCAGCCAGGCTATGGACGCTAGAAAGTCTACATCGGGTTCATGTAGGGCCCGGAAAAAGCGTCCGTGAAGCTCCTTACTCTGCCATACTTCCATGCGATCATTAGTGTCAAGCACTAGAGGCTTGCGCCAGTTCTTTTTAGCCAAGGAGAGCGGGGTGAGGCCCTTATCCACCGCAACTACATCTCGATGCATCCCCACGTCGGTTTCTAGGAAATAATCCCTGAGACTGCATAGCTCGCGATTGTGGAGAGTCTTAGCATTTAAAAAGCCTCGCCCTCCACATTTTCGCATTATTATTATAAAACTCTTTGCTTCAACTGGTATATAGTTATCTGTGGCTTCAACATTTCTGATGAATTCCAGTTTCTTCACTATTGATAATCTTAGGAAAAATGTGAAAAACCGTTAGATTAAATGAATTGTGATCAAAAATTCCAATAAATGGTAACGTTACAAATAAAAGTGGTTTCAGTTTCAATTATATGCATGGTGCTATCCCTTGAGAAATCAGTGAAAGCAAATCGGACGTCAAAAAACGATGAAATGGATTTTAGAGTAAATAATGCAATATCTGCAGTTCAATATTACATTATAATCTCCTTTATTGAGAGCAGTGGTGGCCAAGTGGTACCGGTCGCGACTTACGAGTTGTAGGTCGTGAGTTCGAACCCAGACAGGCGCATTACTTTTGTAAATTATTTCATTACCACTGTTCTCATAACGGTGAAGGAAAACATCGTGAGGAAACCGGCATGTCCTAGAACAAAAATTCGAAGACATGTGACATCTACCAACCCGCACTGGGCCCGCGTGGTGGATTACGGCCCAATCCCTCTCACCGAGAGGAGGCCTGTGTCCCAGCAGTGGGAACATTATATGCTGATGATGATCTCCTTTATTTCATTTGAAGACATATACATTGTATTTTTAAATATTTTATAAAACATGTTTAAAAAATGTAGCCCACTGATTCGGGAACAGCTTTGGCCCAAGCTACCGGTGGTGTAGGGCTCTTGAGAGGAACCTGCTAAAGATACGCGCCGTATCCAGAAGTACCGATTTCTGGATCAAGCTCTTCATTCAGCTGCCTCACGGGAGCTTCATCAGGAGTTTGTCAAGGCTCTTGGCTATTATGCCATTGACCACGACTATCAATGTTATTTATTATCTTATTATAATAATAACAACAACAATAGGCCTTATAACAAGGCTGATAGTCACCCAAAGGGCAATGGAGAGGGCTATGCTTGGCCTTTCGCTACGCTATCGAATCAAAAATTAAGAGATCCGTAGGAAAACCAAACTTAAGTAACAGTGTGCAGGGCACATTGCTTCCAGAACAGAAGGCCGATGAGGCCGAAAGGTTCTGGAGTGGCGACCGCGTACTGGAAGGCCTCTCAGAATGTGGTCCGATGACCTGGTAAAGGCCGCATGAATCCACTGGATGCAAGAAGCACAGAACCGGACAAAGTTCCAGTGCTTGGGGGAGGCATATGTCCAACACACTGCTGGACATAGGCCTCCCCCACCAACGTCCACTGCTGGCAGCAGTTGACGTTTTTCAGCTGAAATGATATAATAAGAATAAGCAAGTTTTTCACAAATGTCTTTGTATTTTTCTTAGGAGTTGGTAGCAGAGAATAGCCAGTATCCTCCGATGCACGACATGTGTCCACTTAGAATATTAGGTGGAAGAACAGTGGATATCGAAGAAGTACCATACCAGGTAAAAAATATCAATTTATTTATTAATTAACTTCAACTATTCGAGTACAGTGGTGGCCCAGTGGTAACGGCTGCGACTTAAGAGTTGTATGTAGGTCGTGCGCTCGAACCCAGCCAGGTGCATTACTTTGTGTAAATAATTTCATCACCACTGCTCTCAAAACGGTGAAGGAAAACATCGTGAGGAAACTGGCATGTCCTAGAACCAAACATTTGAAGACATGTGAAATCTATCAACCCGCATTGGGCCCGCGTGGTGGCTTACGGCCCACTCCCTCTCACGGAGAGGAGGCCTGTGTCCCAGCAGTGGGAACGTTATAGGCTGAGTAGGTAGGATTCCGAGTTTATCTTGTACACTAGCTGCTGTTCGCGACTTCGTTCGCGTCAAATTTCTTGCTCACCCGAACACCCCGTCGCGCGTCGCTTCGAATCGCCTGCCTGTGCGAGTACTTCGTAATCGTGAAAATTTTTCTCTTTGCTCGGCTCTTAAAGGTCTTAGCCTGGTTTTATGTTTCAATTCAAACCAGCAGTTCCTAAGATTAGCGCGTTCACCCAAACAAACTCCTCAGCCTTATAATATTAGTATAGATTACTGACTTCGGTGATGGAAAACATCGAGATTACACCTGAACTCATAGGCTTTGCTAGCGGCTTCGCCTTCGCTTTCGAGCAGGTCGGAAATTATCCTACGGGAAAATACTACCGGGATAAAAAGTATAATTGCTTGTTGCTCAAACAAGTGGACCTTAATAAAACCGCGGGCCCTGATAACATTTCACCAATTTTTATATCTAAATGTGCCAGGTCATTTGAATTGGGGGTAATGCCTTCTATCTGGAAGTCGGCGTATATAACGCCAATTCATAAAAAAGGAGCTAAGGATAGCATAGGCAACTACAGACCGATTTCAATACTTTGTGTGTTCGCTAAAATTATGGAGAAAATAGTGCACAGACAACTTTCAGCTTCCCTTAAATTTAGTTTCTGTGAACATCAACATGGGTTCCTTAAAGGTTGCTCGACCACGTCCAATCTCGTAGTATTTAGTGACTATCTTTCAGAGCACATGTCCAGTCGGTCTCAGGTCGACGTCATATACACTGACTACAGCAAGTGTTTTGATCGAATTGATCATGCGCTTCTTTTGCGCAAACTCTTGTTGATTGTTGTGAGGGGTAATTTGTTTAGATGGTTCTCGTCATACGTGGAGAATAGATGCCAGACGGTGGTTCTCAATAGGTATACGTCAAGAGCGATGTATACAACGTGTTGTTTTGCATCCTCGTCAAATTCAAGGAGGTAACTATGCTAATGATTCTCGACACGAATCAATAAAAAAATAAGTAGGTATTTTTTTCATATTTTCGGAAATCGGCATATGTCATTTTTTTTTTTCGGACACGCATGTTAAATCCCGGCCCGTGTGATACCGCACTGTAACACACAGCGATTTAGTCGTGCGACACTGCCTAATGCATACGGAACGGGGCGATTATGTTCTTTGAAAGAGGTGTTTTCTGAAATACTGTTAAATTTAAATAACGAAAAAAACAAGTATTTATTCATTAGTGACCAAGTATCGTAATTTTATTTGATTATTAATGTCTTTCATAACAGCCTCCTGAAATTTGACGGGGATGCAAATCAACACGTTGTATTCAATCGGGAGTTCCCCAAGGATCCTTGTTAGGACCTCTCTTATTTAATATTTTTATAAATGACGTTGCGTCTTGTTTCCTTAACTCTTAAGTCTTATTGTATGCGGATGATATGATTTTTTTTAGCCAAGTGGCAACTGTTGAGAATGCGCGCCTATTACAGGTTGATCTGGACCGGTTCCACGAATATTGGGCTAGAAATAGGTTGGATTTAAATGTATCCAAATGCTATGTTTGTACATTTACGCGGAAGCCAAACCCTGTTATATTTGACTAAGGGCTTTCGAATGCTTTGGTAGCCAGAGTGAGTGTCTTGGAGTTACTTTTGACTCTAAGCTTATATACAAACTTTCAGAATTATAATATTAGTAGGATAAAAGTCTGAAATCGGCAGTCCATTTTGAGCAAGTCAATGTTTATGCCTTCTGCGTATGCCGTGAGACAGTAATAGGTTGGTATTATTAAACTTTAATGAAAAATATAAATAATACCTCATAGCTGGGGCATTTGAGAGCATTGGTGAAATAAATTTCACAAAGTGAAGTGAACCTGCAATGATATTCAATGTTTATGTTACATTCGTAAGAAGTTGGCAGAAACTTCCAGCGCTTATTTACTGGATTCGTTTCCTCCCTCCTTCCTTCTCTTGACCGAGTTTATTTTGTACTAGCTTGTGCCAGCGGCTTCGCACGTGCGGAGGCTGAAAATTATCCTACGGGAATACACTATCAGGATAAAAATATTCTTTATGTTAATCCAGAATATAAACTATCAGCGTACCAAATTTCAACCAAATCCGTACAGCTTTTTTGCGTGATTGAGTAACAAACATTTAAACATCTAAATATCCAAACATATAAAGTAGGATAGTAGGAAGTAGGAAATAGGATAGTAGGAAGTAGGATAGTAAGAAGTAGGATAGTAGGAGTAGGATAGTAGGAAGTAGGATAGTAGGAAGTAGGAAATAGGATAGTAGGAAGTAGTATAGTAAGAAGTACGATAGTAGGAAGTAGGATAGTAGGAAGTAGGATAGTAGGAAGTAGGATAGTAGGAAGTAGGATAGTAGGAAGTAGGAATTAGGATAGTAGGAAGTTGCATAGTAGGAAGTAGGAAATAGAATAGTTGGAAGTAGGATAGTAGGAAGTAGGATAATAGGAAGTAGGATAGTAGGAAATAGGATAGTAGGAAGTAGGATATTAGGAAGTAGGATAGTAAGAAGTAGGATAGAGGGAAGTATGATAGTAGGAAGTAGGAAATAGGATAGTAAGATAGTAGAAAGTAGGATAGTTGGAAGTAGGATAGTAAGAAGTAAGATAGAAGGAAGTATGATAGTAGAAAGTAGGATAGTTGGAAGTAGGATAGTAAGAAGTAGAATAGTAGGATAGTTGGAAGTAGGATAGTAAGAAGTAGAATAGTAGGAAGTAGGATAGTGGGATAGTAGGAAGTAGGATAGTAGGATTTGTGTACTAGTATTTGTACTTCTATTTTATACTTCTACTTTATATTTGGTATTTTCGAGTTGCCTAATTATTTGGCACCTGCTATGTTCCGTGTCTGCAACACCTTGAGGTTGTTTGCAGTGTCTCAGGTACCTATTCGTTCCGCCTTTGTACACTAAATATATTATTATCTTGTTTGTAAAGCTTTAAGCAAGCGGCAAGCTTAGTGTGGAACGCTCCTCAGCTTGAAAGACCGACGATTTTAAAAAGTTGTCTAGGATATCCTAGGCAACTTGTTAAGATCGTCGGTGGATGCGAAAGGCTGAGGACAGGGTGGTGTGGCGCAGCTTAGGAAAGGCCTATGTCGAACAGTGGACTACGATAGGCTGATTGATTAAGTTTTAATCCTAACTAATATTATAACCGAAAGACGTCCACTGCTGGACATAGGCGTCCCGTAAGCTCCGCCACTTCGACCGCTGATGAATATTATAACTGCGAAAGTAAGTTTGTTTGTTTTTTGTTATACTTTCACGCTAGACCGGCAAAACGGATTTGGAAGAAATTTGGCACACAGACAGATCGTGACCTGAGTAAGGAAATAGGCTACTTTTGATCCTGGATTGCAGACGCATTCGCAGGCAAAGAGCTAGTGAATAAACAAACACTAACAGCGGTTTTCTTTTCAGATTTTAATAATAAGATGCGACAGATTTGGTGATTTTTGGAAGTTAGTTTGTGGTGGATCAATCATAACTCGCCAACATGTTCTATCAGCGGCTCATTGTTTCCAAATAGCGTAAGTTATTATTCACATCATCATCCTCTGCCTAGCGTTTTCTCACCTAACGGTTGGCTTTAAATCTAACCTGATGCACCAGGCGCTTTACTTTGTGTAAATTATTTCATTACCACTGCTCTGAAAACGGTGAAGGAAAACATCGTGAGGGAACTGGAATATCCGAGAACCAAAAAATTGAAGACATGTGACATGTTACTACTTGCACTGGGCCCTCGTGGTGGATTACTGCCCACTCCCTCTCACAGAGGGGAGGCCCATGACCCCGGCAGTGGGAACATTAAGGCCGATTTTACTACATTCGTTTTGGTAGGACCTTTAGTGTGTGGTTACGGCTGGCAATTGGCCGGGATTTTTGTTTTTTATTTCAATTTTAATATACATCTTGGATTGTTTCTTAGTGCCGTGAGAAAATACTATAGAGTCGTTGCGGGCACCGGTCGATCTAATATGGTGTGGTACCAAAAATTAAGAAGAACAGGATTTCAAGCAAGAACTAGTACTGAAGTCTGGAGGAAAATTTTGAGTTGTTTCATACATAAATTTTACAGCAGCAAAAGATATAATCATGACTTTGCCGTGTTAAAGGTTATTTGTTTTCTAATACTTTCAGTACTTACTCGCTTGTTCAAATTTCGTGAAGAAAGGGTCCAATACTAAGCCTTCACTGGCTGGCCATCCATCTTAAAGTATTAACCACATGGTGGATACCTTCAGTTTCGTAATAGATCAATCAAATCAATCAAACTCGATCAAATCTGTCTAGCACTTTCCCAAATATGTTGGGGTCGGCTGCCAGCCTAACCGGATACAGCTTTGTTTTATATGAAGCGACTGCCCATCTAAGCTCCACAACCCAGTTACTGGGTAACACCTCATGGTAAGAATGGTTTGTCACTTATCGCTTCTGTTTCTTAGAGCACATTGGATTTCCAACTCTCTGTGTTTAACTGAGCATTCAGAATCCAACAGGAACTCAGCGCGTCGGTAAACACACTGTTTCGATTTTTTACTGTCGGCGCTAACCAGTGCGTTATTCTGTTTTTTTTTTGAGTATGGGAAACCATAAAATAACTTCTCCCGCTCTGCGTGGAGCGGGAGGGCGTGTCAGACTTTTACTGACTAAAACCCACCCAGGTTCCTTCAGTTGCCTGTGTGCCAGGGGTACGGGGGCACTATCTCTTTCGAACAACCCGCACCCCTGGCAGGCATCGGCCCTTGCGGACTCCACCAGTTGGTGCTGATATCAAGCAGTGCATTGAAGATTAAGTGCGCGAAAAAATGCCGCAGCGATGTATTTTTCGGTCCGTGCGCACAAGTACTTATTGTAAATGTGTTTTCGCCCTAATTTCTCGGTTCCATACTTCCAGTTGGATTTCCCTGTAAACTTTACACAGGCGGTACAACCTATACCAATGCTGAAGCCCAGTCATGGCATCGAAATCAAAGACAACGCTAAGTGTTTGGTTACAGGCTTTGGACTAATGGAAAGGGTATTATTTTCTTATATTGTTCTTACACACACACATTACTCGCAGAACAGATGGCCGATGGGGCAGACAAGTTCTAGAGTGGCGACCGCGTACAGGAAGACGTAAAGTTGGAAGGCCTCCCATAAGGCGGACCGATGACCTTGAGAGGGCCCCAGGAGTTCACTGGATTCAGGAAGCACAGAACCGGTCGAAGTGGTGAAGCTTAGGGGAGGCCTATGTCCAGGAGTGTCTTTAGGCTGAAATGATGATGATGATTATTGTTCTGTGCAGTTCTTGCTGTACAACAAAGCTAACCATCTTAATTGCGTTACACATCCAATCACAATTTGAATCATTTTGAAGTATGTCGCTAATCCATTTTGCTTCATATATTATGCTCTAAAAATTTGTCACGACTTACGAGTTGTAGGTTCCAACCAAGGCAGGTCCTTTACTTTGTGTTGAAAATTTCATCACCATGGCTCTCAAAACGATGAAGGAAAACTTCATAAGGAAACCAGCATGTCCTAAAACCAAAAATTCGAAGTCATGTGACATCTACCAACCTGCAGTTGGCCCGCGTAGTAGTTTTTTTTTGTTTTTTGAGGGTGGGCAATCGTCAAATAACTTCTTCCGCTCTGGGTGGAGCAGGAGGGCGTGTCAGACTTTTACTGACTAAAACCCACCCTTGTTTCTTCAGTTGCCTGTTTGCTAGGGGCCATGTAATCTCTTTCGAACAACCGCACTCCTGGCTGGCATCGGTCTTCGCGGACCCCACCAGTTGATGCTGACATCTCTTTGAGGCCCGCGCGGAACACAACGCGCCGTCGACCCGGGCTTGGTCCTTACCGGACAGCGAGCTACATTACTCGCCGTCCACAAACCCGCGCCTACGGTGGCCGGGAATCAGCCTGGGCCCGCGTGGTAGTTTACAGCCCACTTTTGAAGAGAGGCCTGTGTCCCAGCAGTGGGAACATGCTGATTATACTATTTAAGTATTTTTTACTGTTTGTTTGTGAATTATAACAATGTTTTTTCAGTCCCGACCGTCTCCGCATCTGCGTATGGTATGTGTCCCTTTCATAACAAGGACAAGATGCATTGATTTATATGCCAAGAGATATGTAACAGCCAATCAATTTTGCGCAGGAGATTGGGGAAAGGATAGTTGCGAGGTTAGAAACTTTTAGCGATTTTTTTAAACTAAGTCACCGACTTTACATTAACAAAAATGTAGATCGACTATGGTTTCTGTTTCTGACGACTATAGGTACCTATTTGGTTACTTAACTTTTTCTGAGTAGGTAAGCCCACATTCCACGAGCGTAATAAAACCGCGGTGGGATTTTCTCACGCACGCGATTTTCAACGCACTGTTCGATGGGCTGAGACTGACTCGCGCTGTGCTCTGTTGGATTCTCGATTCTAAGTTTAACACCGAGAGTTGAAAATCAAGTGCACGATAAAATTCCGTCGCGATTTTATTACGTTTGTATGGACATAGGCTAACAAAATTTGTGGAATAGAGTACCTAGTGTTAGTATGTAGGTACTGTGAGAACACGAGGTTCTTCGTACCAGTATCGAATAATAAAACAATTCTGGGCCCTAATAGGGTATTTTCCAATTTTTCAAAAACTATTCTAATTTGAAGATTGGAACGAGATATTTAACAGAAAAATAAAAATAAATTGATTTCTATCCATTTTCTCAATTAAAAACGATTTAAACCAAATTTGTTTTTAGTTGTTTTGAATTTACCGCCAAAACGCTTCTCACGATGACTTTTATCACGTGACGTCAACTTTGTGTAAACTAAAGTAGTTAGTAAGTAAATAAGTGTTTTTTTTTTTTTTTTTTTTTTTTTGGGTGGGAAATCATCAAATAACTTCTCCCGCTCTGGGTGGAGCAGGAGGGCGTGTCAGACTTTTACTGACTAAAACCCACCCGTGTTCCTTCAGTAGCCCTTAAGCCAGGGGCTGTGGTGTCTCTTTCGAACAAACCCGCACCCCTGGCAGGCATCGGCCCTTGCGGGCCCCATCATTTTTTGTGCTGACATCTCTTTGAGGCGCGCGTGGAACACAACGCGCCGTCGACTTGGGCTTGGTCCTTACCGGACAGCGAGCTACCCATTACTCGCCGTCCGCAAGCCCATGCCTACGGTGGCCGGAAATCGGCCTGGGATTCCCGACGCCCAGGGCGTCTCCGTATCCTGCGGCGGCTGGGGTCGCGAGGGCGCATATGCTGCCTCTCCCTCACGTGCGCCGCCTCCCTCTTCGCGAGCATCACTGCTTCGCTGAAGGAGGTGACGGCTCCCCATGCCCTCTCGCTCCGTACCATGGCCTGGACCAGGGCCGGACGCGAGAGATCACTGCCGCCGATCGCCTCCACGAGGACACGGCGGTGCTCCGCCCAAGCAGGGCAGACCGCCACCGTGTGCTCCACCGTGTCCTCAGGGCGATCTTCGCAGTGGAAACACCCGGGCGTTTCCTCCCGCCCTATCCGAAACAGGAACCTCCCGAAACAACCGTGTCCGGTGAGGACCTGCGTCAGGCGGAAGGTGAGGACGCCATGCCGCCTCTCAAACCACTCCTCAAAGAGGGGACTTACCGCCGCAATCGTGGCGTGCCCAGCACTGGGTTGCGACAATCGCTCTCTCCATGTCACCATGAGATCCCGCCGGAGCTCTGTCCGCTGTGCCGCGATTTCCTGCGGCAGCGGACTTACGCCCCGGCGTTTGGCCTCCTCGCGCCACTCCCATATTTGCGCGAGGACCTTTGCCTCCAGATCCCATGGCGGTAATCCGGCAAGGAGGCCCGCTGCCTCGCCGGAGATCGTGCGATATCCCCGGATCATCCTGATCGCCATGACCCTATGGGACGCCCTCAGCTTGCGAGCTGGTTGGCGCCTCAATGTAGGCGCCCACACCGGCGCCCCGTATAGGGCCATGGACCGCACGATCCCCGCGTAGAGCCTCCGGCAGGAGGTGTTTGGCCCCCCTAGATTGGGCAAGAGCCGCTTCAACGCAGCCCCGGCCCGCTCCAGTCTGGGAGCCAAACGGCGGAAGTGCTCCGCGAAGTTCCACCGGCTGTCGAGGACGAGTCCCAAGTACTTCATCGTCGACTCGACGCCGATGTGAACCCCTCCCACCGTTATCTGGGAACCCGTCGGTGGCGCATTCCGAGGACCATGAAACCACATGGCCTCGGACTTGTGCAATGCCACCTCGAGTCCCAGTTGCCGGATCCTATCCACGATTGTCGCAACCCCGTGTGTCGCTAAGTCGGCCGCCGCCTGGTACGACCTCCCCTGCGCCAGGACCAGCGTGTCGTCAGCGTAGCTGACTACACTGACGCCGCTAGGGAGGTCGGCGCGCAGCACCCAGTCGTACCCGATGTCCCACAGATACGGCCCCAGGACCGATCCCTGTGGGACACCGCACGACATCTCTCGCCGGTTCCACTCTCCGAGGTGACCGGGGTAGATGACGGCCCTGTCCGTCAAATAGGCCTCGACCACACGACAGAGGTAGGTCGGCATCCGGTGATACCGGAGTGCCTCCCTAATGCAACTCCAGGGCAGGGTGTTGAAGGCATTGGCAATGTCTAATGACACCGCCAAGACGACCCCACCCCGGGCCACAGCATCCCCCGTCGTGAGGGCTCGCACGCGCATGATGGCGTCCACCGTGGAGCGCCCCCTGCGGAAACCAAACTGGCTCTCCGCCAAATCCGGCCCCACCCGCACCAGCCGCCCGACGAGGCGGTCTGCAATTACTCTCTCAAAGAGCTTGCCCACCTCGTCGAGCAGCACAATGGGCCGGTAAGCGGACGGAGAGTCCGCTGGGCGCCCCGGCTTCTTGATGAAGACCAGTTTCCCCGTCTTCCAACGAAGCGGAAACTGGCCCTCCTCCAAGCATGCGCTTAGGAGCCCTCTTAGTCGAGGCCCGAGAGCCTGCAAGGCCAGGACCCAGGCTTTGCCGGGCAAGCCGTCGGGTCCTGGGGCGGTATTCTTGGCATTCAGCCTACGTACCGCCACTCTCAGGTCTACCTCGGTCACCTCTGGAGAGTCGTCGTCGTCGTCGGTGTGGTCCGCATCGGGCACCGCAGGAGGCGGAGCCATAGGCGGGGGAGCGTGCTCCCCTCGCGAGGGGAACAGAGCGCTCACCACGTCCTGCACGAGATGAGGCCGGAGACTCTGCGTCAGCGGGGGAGCCCACGGGCGGATCTTGTCCCGCACCGTTTTGTAGGGGCGTCCCCACGGGTCTCTGTTCAGAGTCTCCAGCGACTCCTCGCGGGCCACTACTCTGGCCCGCACGATCTCGTCTCGGAGGGCGGTCTTCGCCACTCTGTACCCCTCGTACAGCTCCGCCTCAATGGCTTCCGTATCCGGAGGGCGGATACGGAGCCTGCGGTGCCTGGAGTAAAGGTGTCGCGCAGCAACACACGCCTCGCGCAGTGCTGTCAACTGCGGCGACCACCAGTACACCTGGCGTGAAGCACGACCTGGCTGGACCCGGGGCATTGCCACGTCACATACGTCGGACATGGTCTCCCGGAACCACTCGGCCTCGTCGTTGATGTCGGCAGGCCTGTCCGGTGATGACACCCAGGCCTGCACGATCGAGGCTTCCAGGAGAAGCTCCCGGTCCAGCTGCTTCAACGCCCACCGCGGACCACACGGGGCCTGTCGGACCGGCGCGCTCGAGGTCTGGGCGGAGACGTCAAACCGGATGTACCGGTGGTCGGAATACGTCTCCACCCCCTCCATGACGCGCCAGTCGATGACACGCGGCGACAGAGCGGGGCTGGCGAACGAAATGTCCACCACCGACTCACCCCGCATCCGCACACACGTGGCGACAGAACCCCGGTTTAGGACGACCAGGTCTGCTTCCAGAGCCCAGTCCTCCACCATCCTGCCCCGCACATTCGTCAAACGGGAACCCCAAACCAAGCTCTTGGCATTGAAGTCCCCGAGGACGAGCATGGGGAGGGAACGAAACCCGACGACGACGTCTCTCAACTCCGCAAGGGAGTTGTGGAACTCGGCGAGAGTTCGGCTCGGGGAGAAGTACACCCCTACCACGACAATCTCCCCGAACCGTGCTGCAACGCAACCCCGTCCCCTCTTGACACTCTCGAGGGTCGGGGTACCGGCGGCGGCCGACGAAATGAGGGTCACTGAGCCGCTCAGGTCCTCCACCCAGTCATCCCTGGGCGGGACAAAGTACGGCTCAGCGACCACGGCGATGTTAATCGACCACTGCGCCATGCTCTGGATCAACAGATCCTGAGCGGCGGCGCAGTGGTTGATATTCGCCTGGAGGAGGCGTAATGGAGCCGTTACGTACACTCCATATTACCCTCCTCCGGGGCCCCCTGGGCAGGCCCAGCCGCAACGGCGGCGGCAACAACGGCGGTGGAGGCGGCAGCGGCGGTGGCAGTGGCGGCGGTTGCGGCGGTGACGGCGGTGGCGGAGGGCTTGACCCTGCCTCGGCCTCTGGCTTCAGCGGGTGGAGCGCAGGCTTTGCTCCCAGCCCGGTGTTCGGCCGGCTTTCCAGCTGCCGCACATAAATAGCAGTGCGGCTTGGGTGCGACGCACGAGCCGGCCTTGTGACCGGGCTGACCGCAGCGGAAGCAGTGACTGCTGCGGTCCACCTCCGAGGTGCACTGCACTCCCACGTGGTGACCCACCTGGCAGCGGAAGCACCTCAGAGGTCTGGGTTCCAGCAGTTTCACCTGCGCGGATACCCAGCCCACCAGAAGCCTACGGCCCTCCTCGGTGATCTTTCGGGCCGCCGACACGGGGCAGCTCACCGTGATGGTTCGCATCCCCGTGTTGTCAGGACGGATGGTGCCTGCCTTTACCTGCTCGGCAGAGCATTTTCCCGTCCTGACTACGGCGGCCACCACCTCGCTCTCCGTCACGGAGTCGTCCAGGCCCAAGATGCGCATGTCAGCGCACTTGGTGGGCCTGGACACTCGGACCTCGTCCGCGTCAAGGGACGCCCTAAGCCTTTCGGCCAGGGCGTCAGCGGTCGGGCCACTGGCCGCGCCGGGGATCTCCAGCATGCGGGCTCCGGTCGCAGTGACTCTCATCCGCATGCCGTTGGTGACCCCCACTTCCGCGAGGTTAACCGCCGCCCTTGCTTTAGAGAGCACGTCACGGTAGGACACGCCCTTCTTTTCCGCCTCCGGCTGTAGCGTAATCACTACAGCGGCGGACTTCGGGGCGCGTAGCCTATCCGCGGCGGTACTCTTCTTGCGCCGCTGCCGCCTCTCCCTCCTTTTGGCTGCCCTAGCAGCCTTGCCTGCCTTCTTCTTCTCCCCGGCCACTAGCCATTCGGCGTCGGCCGGAGGAGATTGAGGAGGTGGGGCCGTACGTCCTGGCACCAGAGCTGGGGCCGTCGTCGCATGCGCAGCCACCCCGCCCTTCTTGGGCTTGGGCGGCACCGGTTTCGCCCGGGGGCCTACCTGACTGCGGCGCCGACTTGGCCGTGGCAGTCGTGGCGGTCGCATACGTGGCCTGCTTCTGCTGGACCAGGGCTGGCCGACTCGTCGCCAGCGGGGGCCGCAGGACTATTGCCTCCAGGGCGGAGAACCGGCTCTGAAAGGCGGCCAGCTCCTGCCGCACCAGATTCAACACCCGGTCCTCCTCAGGCACGGGTCCACGCTGCCCATGCCCCGCCCCCTTCTGAGGCACCACCCTCGGGCCAGCTCCTCGGAGCACGGCCAGGTCCGCTCGGAGCTCCTCATTCTCCTTACGGAGATGCTCCATGGCGGCTGCCAAGCGGGCGACCTCCGCCCGCATTTCGGACATATTGTCCGGCGGAGGTCCGCTGTGCAGGTCCTCCGCTGCCGCCATGATGGAGGCTATGGCTGCGGCAATGGCCTTTTCTTTAGAGGCTTGAAGCCTCTTCAAGGCCACCCCCTTGACCGCTGCAGCCACAACCTCCCCGAGCCTGGCCGTTCGCTCCGAGTAGGAGCCGCTGGCGTTGTCCGGCTCACTGCCAGACGACTCAGACTCCGAGAGGACCCTGTTGCCCGTCCCCCCAGAGGGCCGCCCCTCCACGGCATGTGCCTCGGATGACTGGGCCCCCTCGGCACTCGGCTCGGCGGGATCCTTCGTGGTTAGGCCTCTGCCTAACCGGACCCCACCGCTCCGAAAAACCTTCCCGAGTTTCGAGGTCGGGGCCATTCCTCCATCCGAGGACGAACCCCGGCCGTTCTTCGGTTTGGGGCGCTTCTTGAGGAACTCTGTCCTCCTCGAAGCGCCCACCGCCGCATGCTCCGGGCCCTTCACAGAGCCCTTTGCGCTCGATGCGGTGTCGGACTCCGACCCCGCATCACTCTCTTCCTCCTGTTGTTTTTTTTTATTGTGTTTAAGTGTTTCCATTTTTGTTCCCACGAGTATTTTTCATTTAATTGACTCAAAAATATAGTGGTCCGCACTAGAGACTAATTAAGCTACCCATTAGTCAAGCTTGCAACCTCCCTCACGGTGCGCCGCCGCTTGGAGGTTTGGGGTAATTTTTTATAGAGGATTTCTTCCTCGCGGCCCGGGCGGTTAAGCCAAGGCCCTCGACCCCCGTCAAAAGTCAGAGACATGACCGTGACAATCTTCGGGGCTACGAGATTAACGGTGGCAGAAGGAGAGCACTCCTTCTTGCCTGCCCGGTGGCAGGGTGAGTGCACACCGAGCCCGCTCTTACTCCGCCGCTGTGCGTCTCTGCATGAGCGCAGAGATACACGCGTTGGAGCGTCCCGCCGACAGGATATTGGCATACGGGCAACGACACCCATTAGGCACACAGTACCCAATGGGGGATATTGCCCGCATCCCAGGGCGCACCGTCCCGGAGACTGGCCTTTCCCCCAGACGTATCCAAGGGAAACTCCAGCCCACGGGCACACGGGGAGGTTTCCTGTCCAAGCACCCCATTCTGTATGGTTAAAATGATTCCCCGCGGAATCTTACTACGTTCAAACTACGTCAATATCATTTTTTTTTTAAACCAATGTAACGGTAAGGAATCGAAATGACATATTCTGTATGTTTCAAGACATTTTTTCGATATTATTAATACGATATTAGCAAATTTCGTGTGTGATTGAATAAATTACTTTTGATTTTGATACAAATGCCTACACCACAAAATTTTGTTGTTCAGAAAATAACCAATGTCTGGGTTCCTGGGATCTTGCTCTAAAAGATACATGATGGTCATAAAAACTGTTACCAAGTTGGATTCAACTTGGCACTAGCATCATTGATTTACCACTAGCCGTAGATAGAGCGCGTCATACAAAAACAAGGCGAGAATTTGTCACCAAATGTATTACATTACAACCCGTCTAATACACTAGACATCTGGCCGTTATATTATCTATAGCGGCGCGTAGTGCTTTGTAATTCATTCGGATTATACGGCTCGAGGCTCGACTGGGGGAAAGGAGTGCACGCGTCGCTATTTGTGCACTACTTTTCCGTCCCATTTTTTGAGCGTTAATGATCGATCTACGGCTAGTGGTAAATCAATGACTAGCATGTTAAATCTTTAAATTTCAGAGCCATTCTAGAACAAAAATGTTGTCTTTTCCCTTCTAATCTAACAAGATGGAGCTGAAAGCAGTATTTTGCATGGAGTGACTTCCTATTTGACCTCCACAACTCAGTTACTGGGTAACACGATAACCCTTGAGAGGACTGGTAGTCAACATTGGGCTCCTGAGTCCTGACTACGCATAACAACTGCCAAAAATGTACGAATGACAGCTAGAACCAATGGCTTAACGTTCTGTCCGAGACACGAAAGGGATCTCGGTTTGAAGTGGTTGGTCACCCATTCACGGTTAGACATTAGGCAAGCGTTTCCTGACCTTGAAGATAGACTGTGCAGCCGATTAGATATATACTTAGCCACAAGTCCTCTAGGTTTTAAATGAGGTAAAAATGAGTTTGTTTTGTTTCAGGGGGATTCTGGCGGACCAATCACATATCAAGGATATTTGATCGGTTTAGTCTCTAATGGAGGCAGATGTGGCCAAACCCCCGGAATATATACAATGATATCTGCTTACACGTCCGGGGATGAGATACCTTTAGCCTTAAGCCATTGTGTAATGCTAAGCCTAAATATCCTTAGAATTGTCTTTTTTGTATTCTTAATTTTTGTACATAATTTCTTTGTTATAAAACACTTTACACTGTAGTCCTATAAAGGCGTTATATTAAACTTGTTTATGTAATTTTGAAAGTATATTTTAGTTGTTATTTGTCGTTTTAAATTCTTAATGAGAATAATATACCTACTTACTGAACTGTTTTTTTTCCTCTTAATTTTCGGTCAACAATTCTTCTAAATTTTACCAGTGATGAGATTTAAGCTTTCCCTGTATTTTGATGTAGGTATATGCCACCGAATGATTGTGAACACTTTAGTTTAGGTATATTTTGCGAGTTTGTGCGATGTATCTTGCGAGATAGATTACTGATTGTAAACTGTCGATATATTGTCAACTGTACCATATTGCTTACAATATATCTACCTAATGTGGTTGTTGTAATCTATCCATGTCCAACCGTCAAATTGCGAACGAACCTGTACTTACAGAAAGGATCATCCGTAAAATTGTGAACCGTCCCTGATTTGTCAGTCTTTGCAGTAGCGAATTGGTCGCAGTAAGCTAAGGTATTCTGACCAAATGAGTAAGGGTCATGAAGATAACCAAAGACGACTTTTTATAGTGGTGATTAGGGCGACATGTAACCTATGAAATGCTTTGCTCTCTATTCTTTATCATGAATGTTGACTAGGTACATAATGGTTGTAAAAAGGATCTAAGTCATTAATGCTTAAACTTGTGGAAATAAAGTGAGATATTAACTTGAGTTCACAACGTTAAAATTATAAGCGCTTGTCAAAAAATTGCATATAACCCTCAAAGAGATACTTTATTCCTTAGAAACCTTTTGTGTATTTAGAGTCAGTTCCGTTGTACATTTCTTAGCAGCGTATTAAGGCGCAGACAGCCGACTTTTAAGGACTTTTTATTGAAGATCACGTTTATACGGCTTGTCTTATGTATTTGAAAAAAAAAAAACTGTGAAACTAGACAATTTTCTTCGTCATTTGATATGTGAATATTTAAAATAATATTTTTATAACATAATGTAATTAATTGGTAAAGTAATGTCTATCGCGGACATAAAAACGATAATCACGCACAAACTATCGGGTGTATTTCCATGAAACTTTCACCATCTAAAAGACAATTTAATCACCCAAAATTTAGTATACGGTTTTTCTTTGAATCAACATGAGTTGTTTTTCGAAAAAATTTATGCGCGTTGAGGTGGGTTCTCTTGCGAGCGACGGGCGGCAATGCATCGCTGTAGGTAGCTGTCATCTATCGTCGCCTTAAGGTTTTTAAATAGCATGGCAGCGTTTATTATTGTAATCGCGCCATTACGCACTGCCATCTACCGATCTCCGTTGGTATCAGGTAGTTAAATGCCAAGCCAAGCCACTTTCTATGTCCACCCACACACGGTCAGGCGTCGCAAAAATAGCTCTCGTAAATACAGATAGATGGCGCCACTAGTGTTAATTAACGTGATAACAAACATTTTAACAGTTTATTACGTCAAAATTATGTTATAAAAACAATCGCTTAGCATTTATTAGATATAGGATGACCTTAGTGCTTATTTCCAGAAGGTTAGGTAGTATAATAAAAAAAAACATTGTCTATAATAATAGATGGCGCTGTAAAGTTTCACCTGCTGTCTGAATCGCGGTGTTAAGATTCTCCGCGAAAGAACGACCCTCCATAAAAAAAGATACGGTATCGCTTCTCGGCCTTTTGGCTAAGATCAAAGTGTAGTATCTGTTCTTTTCAGCTTAATATCTGAAAGTTCCCTCACTGAGGGACCAGTATATTAAACTGATTTTTGTGAGCTGACGGGATGTTCGGGGCTTGCTCCACTCCCGTCGCGGGTCGGCCCGGCATTGCAATGCCGTCGCGATCGGCCCACATAATATTCTAAAACGGACCACTAAGATTATATCAGTCTAGTCAATATTCTTGATTAAAAATATAGTGCCATCAGGGCCACTAGTACATAACTCAGCTTTTTGACAGTTTAAAAAATACATTGGGACAAAACTTAGAAACGAGCCCGGCGAGCACAAATGAACGATAAGAACATTGCTTAAACTTGGCATTTAAAAAGCTAGTTTGTCTGTAGAAAACGTTGAAATCTATACAGGATATTTGTTTTACCAGTGCGCAAACTGTAAATTAATTCAGCATATCATTCTACACACACCAGCGCAGATTTTTTTTGTCAGTTATCCAAAAAAAAATCTTCTGTTCCATACATTTTGACAGCGTAGGTAATAATATACAGGAAACATTTTTAACCAGTGCGCAAACTGTAATCATGAATTCGGCATAGGTATCATTCTAGACCCCCCAGCGCGGTTATATTAAAAAAATCTGCTGTTTCATAGAAAAGTGCAATACCAATGCGGCCAAAATGTATGGAACAGCTGATTTTTTTTTTGTGTATCCGGCGAAAAATTTCTGTGCTAGGCGTTCTAGAATGATATGCTGAATTCATGGTTACAATTTGCGCACTGGTTAAAAACTTTTCCTGTAGATCTAAAAAGGACTTTTGCTTCTATATTAACAATTCTTAACCTTAAAATCTCTTGTCTACTAAACTTCCTCGTTCTAAAATCTTAGCCGTAGTTTTAAGGCGATCGTAGACGCTGTGCATAATACATCAGATGTTTCATTACCTCTAGACTCCGGCCCAAGGCTCCGGAACTTGCTTCATAAATTATAACTTCCGTTAGTTTAGACTTGACGGATCAAGCGTGGTGAAACAGGGGGTGAAGTTTAAACTAAAATGAATATTATTAAAATTGGTAAAGTGGATAACATTAACTGACTAGGTGACTTAATTATAATTGGCGATATGTGGGTACTATAGGTACACCTCTGCATACACTATCGGGGAATGCAGGCGGGCTGTTATGTCAATGTATGTTAAAGTTAATTTTTTACTTTAAATATTCAGAAGGAAAATGAAACAATTTTATAAAATAATATATCTTAACAGTATTTAATGTTAGTTTCATTTGTGCCATAGCTCCTTGAAAATAGGCGCATTAGGAACGATGAATGCTTGTTCCAGTTTATCTAAGAAAAGGCTGGACCGATTATGACAGAATTTTTTGTCGCGGTAGCCGCTCCTTTGGGATAATTTTATACAAGCAGTTTAACATACGTCTTCTTGAATTGAGTAGGTTCTATCAACATGAAAACACCATATCAAAGGCACTTACCTAACAATGCAAGATTCTAAGTACACAAAAATCACACAAACGTCTTATTGCTATTACGATCAATGCAGTGAACCACAGCAAAAATAAACTTTTTAATAACCATTGATAACCAAAGTACCTACTCAAATTTAAACCACGAAAATTTAAATTCACCTAATGCGATACTAGGGACCACCTTAATTCGCAAATTTCCACCTCGTATGGTTCAACCCTCAGAAATCCGTTCCTCGAGAATTGTCTTGAGATTTCTATTTAATTAGTGAGACCTCAAGTCGATGTGTGTAGCCAAACCGGATATTAGGCCTGCATATCTAATACCACGCACTTCGCAAGGTAACCGACGTAAATTGGACGTGAAATGTACCCATCTAATTGATAGGAATTGTTCTTGGTGATTTGATTAAGAGAATGGTAGTAATTGAATCAAATCGTCCGAGTGCTTCGATTTTGATAGCAAGAGTTAGTGACTTAATAAAGCGCTGAGTTCAATATACTTTGACAAATCAGAAATACACAAAAAAAATAATGTACAAGTTAATTAAAAGACTTTATTGGGCATCAAAATGTCCGACCGAAGGACGACTCTAGTAAAAATTAATTTACCTAGTCTTTTCCCAACTATATTTGGGGTCGGCTTCAAGGCTCACCGAAATCAGCTCAATACCAGTACTTTACTTGGGGTGATTTCCTATTTGATCTCCACAACCCACTTACTGGGTAAAACGATGTACGCCTCGGTAAGACTAGTTGTCAGACTTTTAGGCTTCTGTCGACCCGCAACGACTGTGAAAGATACCACGAAAGACAGCCGGGACCATCAACGGCTTAACGTGTTTTCCAAGGCACGGAAAGGTAAAGGGTAATACCAATTATTAAAAGATGGTCACCAGTCCTCAAACCAAACGGGCCAAGCGTAGTTCAACCTGATAGCTCCACCTGTGCGGCTATCATATACAGGGTGTTTGGCAGAACGTTGAACATACGAAAATGATGGATAAAACTTAAAAAAAAAATTATTTGCTTTCTTCTAGTTTCACCACTTTCTTAACTTTAAAGTGTTATTTTTATTAAAAATGGGTAAAACAGGATTTTTAATTCGAAAAGATTTTTTAATCTTTAATGTTGGCAGATTCTTATAAAATTATTACTTTATCCAGATGTTAGCTAGAAAAAAAGTTATGAGTCCTCAAACTTAAAGAAAGATGTAAAAAATACTTTAATCTAAATTTAAAGTTGCATTTTTTTTATATCTAGGGGGCCAAGGCCAAATAAATTAGGGCTGAATAAGTAGCAGATAACCCCACCTATCCAACATTTTCATATGTGCAACGTTCTGCCAAACATCCTGTATAACTTAGCCATAAGCTCCAAAGTCAATTAACATTATGGAATAAATAAAATTTGATAAATCAAAGGGACTTTAAAATTGCTCATTTGTTTACGATTACCTCATAAACTTGCCGATCAATTAAGTCGTTAACACGAATGCAATGCAAAACGCAAATGTACCTACCTAGGGCCTTAGGTCATCTCAAGTTCCAAGTAGACATCTACAAACAGGGTACACAGTACAAGACGCCGCTAATTAGGTCTGCTAAGTTAAACAAGTTAGAGACACCGTCACTACCGAAATACTAATTAAGTGATACGCTGATCTACTAAGTTAGGCTAAGTTGGTTCTAAGTTGTATTGTCTAAGTTTAGTTCGACTGAACTGTGCATTTGCAGACTTTGGACCCTGAAATCTGTTTCTTGCTTCTAATTTTAATTAAGTAAAGTAATTAAAGGGGCTTTTCCGTAGTACAAAAAGATGCTTTCTTTCTTTTTGTGTGAAATGTAATGTCGCTTATGTAGGTAATTATTTAGGGTAGATTATAATGACACAATTTCTGTGCTTTTTTCCCTGTTGTTGATGTTTTCGTGGAAATGAAGGTAATAGTCATCATCATTTCAACCAAAAGACGTCCACTGCTGGACAAAGGCCTCCCCAAATGGTGAGTTTGCCATAATCGCCACGCTTGGCAGGCGGGTTGGCGATCGCAGTATGGTGATAAAATACATAGAGAACGCTGCTGCCCATTCTCTGGTAAGTCCCTTAGTCGCCTTCAACGACACCCACGGCATCAAATGGGATGGTGCTATTCTTTACGTCCGGCATCATACGCGGAACACTGCACCATAAGGTAATCTTTTACAACATGAATTTTGAATGAATATGAAAAGAATGTTGAACAGTAGGTACTTTTGTTTTGTTTTTTTGTGCTTGATATGTACATATCAAGCACAAAAAAAACCGGTCAAGTGCGAGTTGGACTCGCGCACCGAGGGTTCCGTACAAACCTGTGGGTATATAAGTAAAAGTTCAAAATTGTCAAAAATATTTTTTTTTATATGACGAAACTAAAAATTTTCGGTTTTCGTAATTTTTCCTATATCTGTACTATAAGACGTGACTTCGTACAAAATTTCAAGATTCTAAGTTCACGGGAAGTACCCTGTAGGTTTTGATTCCCGTGCGAGTTTCGAAAATTTGCGGAATTTTGCGGCCTAAATGGCTGTATCTTTTGATTGCGTTGACTTAGAAGGTTGATTTTTCTACAGCTTCCAGGGACAGTAGAACTAAGTATCATATAGAAATTTCAGTTTGATACCTCCACGCGTTCCTGAGAAAAACGGTCTTGACAGACGGACGGACGGACAACAAAGTGATCTTATAAGGGTTCCGTTTTTTCCTTTAGAGGTACGGAACCCTAAAAACAAAACAAAATTAAGCGCTTAAGTTCCGTAAGAAGTAAAAATCTGGGAATCGCTTTGTCCATTACACATTGAAAAAAGAAAGTAATTTTTTTACAAAATAATCACATTATTATTAAATTCTTCGCAGAGCCAAACATACAAGCATTGCAACCGGTACTGCCAGTACTTATCAAAGAATATAAAAAGCCACTAGAAATCAAACTGAACAGATGCGTCACAATACTTCGTTAAACCGACGCCTCGCGCACTCGATAAAAACATCATAATGAATCATAATGTTGCACATATGCGAGTTTTTAAAGGACCGTAGAGCGGTTGGGATGGTCTGTGTCCTTTGTTGGAAAAATTATGATTGCCAAATGGACGAATAAGTGGAGATAATCTGTTCCAGATCGAATGTAATCGAGAAATATCGTTGAGTTTTGACCAGTTATCATATTAGATGTTGGATTAATAAATGGAAAGTAAAGCGTAACCTTATGAACCTATCCAGATATCAGGTCCTCACAAATCAAGTTGAATTTTAACAATTTTATCAAAATCAAAATCAAAATATTTTTATTTCATATAAACCTGCATGGGCACTTATGAAACGTCAGAAGCTAGGTGCACGGTTCCAAAATGTTGTTTCCTATGGAGAAGAGCCGGCAAGAAACTCCACGGTTACTCTTTTAAAAATGATTGGCTTTAACAATGTTTTCAGATATAAAATGTATGGGAGGACAGTGCAGGCCTGTAAATAAGTACCAGGTACTTAGACGAATCCAGAATAGAAAATCGTCTACAAATCTACAGTCTGTAAGGCCTACAACGTTCTCCCATTCACAATATGTAAAATAATCTACATAAATAAAATGAACCTATTTATAAAGTGACAAGCCGAGATAGGATCTCTTATCAGCATCGGCATCGGCAATAATTACGAATATCCACACATACGTTCGTCACCCTTTTCATCGTCATCATCCACAGCCCGACTTCACCCACTACTGGGCATCACCTCTCTATTCTTGTGCTAATTCCCACGCTCCTGTACCAGCGCCATCCAGGTTTTGGCCGCGATGGTTACAATGTCGTCCGCTCATCTCGCCGCTGAACGACTGACATCTCGTCCTTCAGATCTTGGCCGCCACTCTGTCACAACCTTACTCCACCTGTCATCACTGGGGTGAATTTTCAAGAATCCTTCCTTACCTAAATTAGGAACTCCTATGCAAAATTTCATGCTTCTAGACCCAGTGGCCTGTTAGTGAATTAATGAATTAATTTAAGATTTTTGTTAAGATGTATAGGATTAAAATAAATGTTCTAGTGCACAACAGTTGCTACTGTCTTACGTCTACACTTTTTTGATACACAGATCATCTTCAATACAGGCGCGACGTATCTCAAAAGATCCGCCTACTTTATGGAAACAAAAGCCAACAATACACCAAATCAAAATAGCTATCCTTAATTCACAAACATAAACAAAACATAAAACTGACCATACCAGAAGGTCACTCAAGTGGCTAATGGCTCAACAAAAAGCTATTTAATAGTGGGGCTCAACGGGGCATTACAGGCACGAAAAGCAAGCGGTGCTTATTAAAAATGTGGCCTGAATATCAAATTGCTATCTCTGCATTGTGTCGCACCCCTAAATCATTGGTACGTAGCCCTTGGATTTTGACGGCAGTGTAATTGTAGTCGATGGAACGTTTAGATGTGGCAGGTTTTTTATTTGTGTGCCTTTTCTGTTTCTGACGTTTTATTAGGATTTGTTTTAGTATGCTGTCGATTTAGGTGGACCGATGACCTTGTGAAGGCCGCGGGTATCCGCTGGATGTGGGAAGCACAAGACCGGTTGAAGTGGAGGAGCTTGGGGGAGGCCTATGTCCAGCAGTGGACGTCGTTCGGCTGACATGATGATGATGCCGTCGATTTGGCAAACTATTTAATAGTATGTACACATACACATAAGGCCTCCCACAAGGCAGACCGATGACCTTGTGAAGGCCGCGGGTATCCACTGGATGCGGGAAGCACAACACCGGTCGAAGTGGAGGAGCCTGGGGGAGGCCTATGTCCAGCAGTGGGCGTTTTTCGGCTGAAATGATGATGATGATAATGATACACATAAAGTACACCTCGTTTCCGTTTGTGAATGTTGTGCGGGTTGGTGAATGTCACATGGTTTGGTTCTATGACCTGCAACCAAAAAATGCAAGAAGCAAAAAATGGTTCTAGGGCAAGCCGGATTTTTCGCGATGTTTTTCTTAACCGTTTTAAGAGCAGTGCTGATGAAATTCAAAACACAAAGTGCCTGCTTGGGTTCGAATTCATGACCTGCGCCTCGTAAGTCACGGCTGATACCAATGGATCCCACTGCTGTGTAATAATGTTGCTCACTCTAAAACTTTACTAGGGCTACATAAAAAAGCTACAAGTCTGAACACCAGTTACCAGGGGCGCCACTAGCCCTAACGCGTCCTATTGTTTGTTTTTTTATATAAATAAATTCAGTTGTCACATCTGAGATGATAAATGGCGGCACTGACATGAGGCTCATATGGCGAATTTAGGAGGAACCCACTTGGACCACTTGTTACTTTGTTAGTGCTTTTTGAAGAGGGCGCGGTGTTTTCGAATATGGAATTTTTGATTTCGTATAAAAAAATTGGCTTGTGTTTTTGGTGAAGTATCAATTAACGTTAGTTTGTTTGAATTAATGGTTTTGTCTACGTAAAATTCGATGTCTTTTGCCATTTGTATCATTTCTATCAACCACACTGGGCTCTCGTGGTGGGTTATGGCCCACTGGTATCTCACAGATAGGAGGCCTGTGTCCCAGCAGTGTGAACGTGAACTAATTGTGATGTAAGTGTTGTGAAATATTGATTACCTATGATGACGTTGTTATTATTATGAGAAGACTATGAATTTGCTTGTGAACTATCACTAACTAGTTTGGGTAAAAATAAGAAGATCTAGGTATATCGTAAAATAAAGCCTTCCTAAAAGCTTTAACGGTTTCTCTGTTTCGCAAACCCTAAAATAAAATACCAAGATAAAGTTGAGCAGATAAATATTCTTTACAAAAATAATCTAAACCGATTCCGTGGCTAATATTTCGTGATGCTAAATAAATAATCAGTTCCCGAATCCATTTCGTTCAGTTTCCGCATTTTTTCGTCTCCATTACAAGACCGGTGTGCAGCCAATTTGAAAATATTGAATAAGTAAAGCTTCCCGAAATATGAATGCAGAGATGACGTAAATGACAGAGCTGATACTTTGGTATGTTTGGGTAAAATTATTTAGCCTCAAGTTGAGAGAAAGCGTCAAAAATAATTAGTATAATTATTAATCTAACATACACTCACGAGAGAGATTTACCTAGATACATAATATGGCTTTTCATGTCGAGATGTCAATTATCCAAACCTTGATATTTCATATGAACTGCTAATCTAGAAGTATTTATCAATAGTCTAAGTAATAGTGAAATGATTCGAGGAAGTATAGGATAGAATGGACTTGACTAAAGTGCAGTTGTAGAGCCAAGCCAAGTTTCTTGTCGGCTCTTCTCGATAGGAAGCGACAATTTGGAACCGTGCACCTAGCTTCTGACGTTTCATAAGTGCCCATGCAGGTTTATGTGAAATAAAATATTTTAGTTTGATTTGATTTGAAGCTGAAGACGATGTTGTTGAAATACTATAAAAAAAAATTGAATGATAAAAATGTCATGTCGCTCAATGGCAAACGACCTCGCGGCCGGCGCAGACGGAGATGGCGGAACGAACTGGACTTTTGGGTTAAAGATTGGTTCTTGGTAGTTCTGGGCAGAGGAATAGGGGGAAATAAGGAGGCCTTTGCCCAGGAGTGGAACTTTAATGGCTAATAAAAAAAAAAAAAAAACAACTATTATTAGGTATTATTTTTATTTTTTTGTCCCTGATAAGTTTTACTAGCTTGATCACAACTAAAATGTGCTCTTCATACAATACACCTTGAAGCTTGAAGCTTAAAATGCCTATGCATTCCACGACATTCCTCGACCATTCCTTCACTGTCCAGGCCGCGCGTCTGTGGAATGCATTGCCTGTTGAAATTAAACGCGCTCAGTCTTTATATGTGTTTAAAAGACTTGTCAAGGATCATTACCTGTCGTTGTAATCCGGTTCTCATACCTTACTGTAATTTTCGATGTAAAGTCTTCATTTATTTTCGTTCCTTATATATTTATATGTATGTATCTATGTCTCTATTATATAGGATAGGATATGTATATATCTGTGTATCTATTTTATTTTATTGCATATTTATTATTTGTGCCAACAACATCCCCATTTTATATCCAGACCAATCGCTGTCCATGCCAGGGTTGCCTGGAAGAGATCGCGGAAAGCGATAAGGCCGCCCATTGTATATTTTGTAGTGTACCTTGTTTCTTTTTTGTAATGATTTTTTTGTGGTGTACAATAAAGTATATATAAATAAATAAATAATACACCAATCATTCGAATTTCAAAATGTCCCATCTGAGAACCTTACCAATTTATTCTTTGACACTTACCAGAAGAACGAACGCTAAACACATTATGACGAGTTACCGTGTTATATCATGATGTCGCTCCTCAAATATGATAACACGGTTCTGTGGGAAAATACACCATGGAAACGCCATGGAAATTACAGCCGCACCATTAAGGCAATACGGATACACGGAGTATGCATATTTTGTGAGAGGAAATGGATACTTCAGGTTTTTTTCAGTCTTTTTTCAGACGAAGGTGTTCGTTTTTTTTTGTTGTATTTTAGTTGAAATGGTTTAGTGAGGCGATTTGATTGTGGATAAAGTATTTCATTTGAAGGAAGGTATCATATCTTATTGTTACTTCTATTGTTTTCGAATAGAGCCCGAAAGTCTGACAGCCAGTCTTACCAAGGGGGTAACACGATACCGTGTTACCCAGTTACTGGGTTGTGGAAGTCAGATAGGGAGTCGATCTACGTAAAATACCGGTATTCAGCTGCATGCGGTTAGACTGGAAGCCGACCCCGCAAATAGTTGGGAAAAGGCTAGGCACATGAAGACTTCTATTGGTACTGATTGATGTGGTTTTCAACTAATTCGGAAAAACTCACGCTACTAGATCAGAGATATTGAAGGTTGAAAAATCCAATTTAACTTTCTCCACACACATAAATATTTAGACCAATTTCTTGATTTCTTCCAACTAAGGTTGGTTTTTCATCATGCAGTTTTTAAGTACTATGTACCTGCTAATTTCACTTATCTGTTATAAAATCAAACAATGGGGTGAAAGATACCTCAAGGCACTTAACCCGTAACTTTCCACCTTTTTGAATCCACTTCGCTGGCAGTTTCTGACATGTTTCATAGTTCAAATTAGTGCTCTTTTTGTGACGTGTAGACTCAGTTTATTTCTTTTTTTAACTCACACTGGTCTGTTCAACTGACTGTTATCATTTTAGTATTTGCTTTTTCGAGCTGCTGCTCTTTCAGTTTGATAAAATAAAACAGTTTCCCTAATTGGTCAGTTTATTGCTATGCTGTTCAGTTATTTACGTACTTTTGTAATTTTGCTGTGAAGTGTTTTTGGCAAAAAACTGTAGGTAATATTTAGAATCTTTTTCCTTGTGAGTACTGTACATATGTCTGGGGTTTTCGGTAGGCATTACTATTAATTTCACTGGCGAACGGTCTAAGGAAAGGCTAAAATTGTGGCGAGATAGTGCTTGCCTATCAAACATATTTATTCCAACTGCTGAGAATCTTGCACCTGGACATGAGTTGCCTTAGCTTATCTGGAAGATCTCTTAAACAGACTTCGGACTCAGCTCTGCTCATGTGGAGATTCACATGGAGTACCTGTTATAGTGTGCACGGTACAGGAGTTGCTGGATGGCGCTGAAACTGCCAAGCTCGTACCCAAATTCTGGACTGACTGTATATAACGACAAAATATGCACCGATCGAAAAACTTAACGCAAGATAATAACATAATTGTCATTTCATAGTAGCTGTTAATTTATCAATACTTATTTTCGCAAAAATGTCACAGCATGATATGAAATTCAAGTTAGAAGTTTCGCGAAAAAAGTCGGCAAACTTTTACGATACAAACAAAACAGTAGTACCGGTGTGACAGACGGCTAACCCTTTTACTGCGGACACGGGGTACATTAATACCCTTTTATGGCTTATTTGTTTTGTCAAAGACGTCACTGAAGACGCATTCAGAGCTATAACGGCGTATTGTGTCAAAATGTTTGCGGAATTTGTTTCACAGCGTGTTGCGATTTTTTTTCTATTTAGTTGGCTGGTTGCTAGTTTTTGAGAGATAATGATATGCATTGTGTTGATTGTGTGTGAAATAACTTACCAACGTTTGAATTTGTACTGGCTTTAAATGTATTTTTTGCAGTGTTTTAATAAAATCAACCAGGTAAAGAAGGTGGTCTTTACTGACTGAACGACAACGCAGATTAGGACACATACTTAACAGTGTGGAACATGCTTTCGGAATTTTTTGCAAGTATTCTATCTCGTTATCTAGTGACAAGTTGTTGCCCAACGTTATAAGATTTGAATAAAAACTGTCATTTCCTTAACTTGTTAAGCTAAGTGGCCAGATTTTTTGTCACAAACCACTTATTAAGTGTGAACTACCAAAAAAATGCTACTCAACACACCGCAGACCATCAAAAATTCACACTGTTTGCAAACTAATCAATTGGTATCAACATCCGCTGTTGGCATCTGTCCGTTTTTGTCGCGGACATTTCCTAGAGGCCCTTCATAGAAAAGCAATCGGGTAGTCGTAAACGTTAAGGGTCTGAAAGTACCCCCTGGGGTGCTTGTAAAGGCAGGACGATGTTTCTTGACACTGGCAGAAAAAGTACCCGTTGGTAGCCCCTAATCCCGGGATCCGCGTCGAGGGGGTTATAAGGCCAGCAAAAAGTGTAATTTAAAGCTGACTTAAGGTTTCGAATTAAAATGAAGGAGGAAGTCATGTCAGCTTGTTTCGGAAGTGTAACGTGACTACTGCTTTGGTTTTTTTTACGTGAATTTTGTGCACTATTATTTTTGGCGAGTATTTCAATATTGTAGGATTTCGTGCCGTCAGTGCCTATAAGTCAGTGCACATAACATCACACCTGTAATCCTCGAAGGGTTTAGGCAGAGGTATACATTATCACACATACCACACACCACACAACATTTCACCAGTCATCTTAAGTCCCATGTTATGCCATCAACTGGGCCCAAATCCAGATATCGGGTTGCTATTGAGAAATTCAACAATAAATAAATGAACACCATAAATTATGATTCGATTCGTTATATTTAATAGCTGCAGTACCTATCTTAATACTAAAATGTGTACCTACTTACTTAGGTATCCTCTTTCTTATTATGACTTAAATAACAATTAAGTCATATTAAGAAAGAGGATATATTTTGAATGAGCGAAATACACATTGCAAAAGAAAAAAAAATTGGTAGTAAGTGCAGTGCAATCAAAAGATACTTTTAACAAAAACTTTAACGTTACTAAATGCTCTATTTTTTTTACAAAATGGATACCTAGGTATATTCATTTCTTCCAAGATATTTATAATCACGTACAACATCGTCACTCATTCAATATAACCAATTAACATTCTAGGTATCGACTGCATTATGCAAATTTGTATTTCCCAACTGACTTCGCTCCAGTTACAAGCACAATAGTAACCTGATTATAATGCCTGGATCTAGATCCTATTGTTCCAATAAAGGATGTTCAGGAAATTGACTTAGTATGCCAAATGAGACTGACGGCTTGGACGGGTTAGAAATTGCGTTAGTAACTTTGTAGTAGTTATTATTTATTGGCATTAGTAACAGTCCTTATTATTGAGGGATGTAATTTCTAAGGTTGAGTTGTAGAATTTCTCTTTTAAGGTGAATTTTACAACTCAACCCGTACTTAACATACCTAGGTATCAGGGTGTCTAGCTTTTTCCCAACCACGTTCATCACAGCCTCTAGTCTAACTAGATGTAGCTGAATATCAGTATTTTACATAGGGCCTATCTGACCTCCAAAACACATAGTAATGAATAGGGACATTGTTTTTTACAACGTTTTTGTATCGTTCCTTACCGATTGGCAAACGTCCTTGTACTTATCTGGGGGCCAACTCCCTAAGCATGAAATTCGTAATCTTGGTCGAAGTTACGGGAATTCCTACTCCGTACCACTTACGGACCTACGATTAGTTAAGAATGAATTACTACACGATTTGACAGTTGTCTCTAGTCCCTATAAGGTTTTACCCGTCATAAAAAAATAATTAATCAGTTGTAGGAGTCACTTCGAAGTTTCTAACTATTTTCGAACGGGCCCGTATTTTCGTTGACAGAGTTAAAGTGTAGACCCCCAGACGTGACGCCACTTTTAAAGACGCAGTTGAAATTACTTCACAAAACTGAAACACCATTCTTTAAACATGAACGCTGCGATACGCCATTTAAATACCTATGAACTTGTGGCATTCCGCACCAAGAAAAGACAATCTTCCTCCTAAGAAACATCCTATAACATCAATGTAAAATAATCTGCATAGCGTCCCCAAGTACATTAGGCATGATACTTAAAGATCATATCCGTATACTTAAGTGAAATACATCATACATCTTAAGTTAAAACAAGCATCGATATTTCACGTAACAGTCAAGTCTCTAGGCACTGGGTAGGCGTGGCTTGAGGTGGGCGTGGCTAAGAGGGCGGACCCTCTGAGGCCTCCCAAAGCACTCAGGCCCAGGAGACGAATGCCAACTTGTTTGTGCCTTGTTGTTGAACTTAGATATTAGTCATTTTATGTATACCTAACTTGGATATTTTTACTTACCTAAAGAGTACGTATGCGTGGTTGTAGTAGGTACTTATGTTAGAGTATCCACTTCGCCGTTTTGCTAAAAGGCTTTTAGTATGATCTTAAGGCCAATTCTCGTAATTAAAAACGTTCACAATCTAGTCGCAGTCTCATCTCAGCCACAAACAAATGTCAAAAACTTGTCAAAACTATATGGAAACTCGAGGTATTTTTGACAGATTGCGACTGAGATCACACTGTGAACGTTCTTAAAATTACGAGAATTGCCCCCCTTATCTCGTAACGGCGCGAACGGCTTAATACTAATCACCATTTTGTTACCCTTGTTCTATTTTTTTCGGCGTAGCGCATATCCACGTCTTCCATACTTCTCCATTAGTCTTCCTCTCAGTAGTCACCACCTTTCTAGTCATATATCATCTTTTACACAGTTCATTCAAGTTTATAAACTTGAAGCCATTCGATATCCTAATCAAGACTGCACTCACGAGTTTATTCTCATTTCTCCGCTTCAGTTGTTACGAACGGCTTAAGTATCCTGTGGTTAAATCCTCACCAGTCAGCCATGTTGTGGTTAGGCTGACTGCCTAAGTTTTTCATACACAGGTTTATGCCTGATGCGTTTTTGTCTGCGTGAAATGTCTTGTTCCACCGACACAACTTGTGCCATCCCCTGCCCGCGTTAATACTTTGTTTCAGCGTTCTTTCTGGTTTTTTTTTTGCTCGGCTTTGAAGATTCCTAGCGTGATGTTAAATAACTTATAGACTTCCTCAAGAAAAGGTTAAAGCAAAAAAAAAAAATCTTAGACCGATAGTTTCAAAAATTAAAGCGTTCAAACAAACTCTTAAGCTATATTACTACTTTCGTTTTTGTTACATTCACCAACAATAGCCTTTATAGAGGCATTTAAATACCATCTCCTATTACGTTACTGCTTAATTACGAAGAGCAGCGGTGGCCAAGTGGTAACGGCTGCGACTTACGAGTTGTAGGTCGTGAGTTCGAACCCAGACAGGCGCTTTACTTTGTGTAAATTATTTCATCACCACTGCTCTCAAAACGGTGAAGGAAAACATCGTGAGGAAACCGGCATGTCCTAGAACCAAAAATTCGAAGACATGTGACATCTACCAACCCGCACTGGGCCCGCGTGGTGGATTACGGCCCAATCCCTCTCACCGAGAGGAGGTCTGTGTCCCAGCAGTGGGAACATTATAGGCTGATGATAATAATTACGGGATACTTGAAGATATTTGGATCTTTAGTTAATAGAAAGTGAGATCTGCCCATCCCTTTGGCGATTAAGTCGACGTCAGCTTTCACTTCAAACTTCAGGCTTCAGGCTGGTGTCCACAATTTTTTTTGCGTAAAATTGAAATGTGACATGTCTATCCTATTTCATACACAGAGACAGCCATCTGTTTTTCTCGTCACACGCTACAGGTGGACCATGTCTGTAACCTAATGACGAGGCAATGTCGATGCAAACCCGAATGTGTTGTAGTCTGTGTGAACTTACAATAAGTACCTATTCTTTACACTTGCATCTTCTGGTGGATATTGCACAAACCTGTAGAATGACATGTCGGTTAGAGGTATATAGCAATTGAGTATCTCTATCTACCTACCACACCACATAATTGTATGAAATCAATAAAGAAATTAACAAACCCATATTATGGCAGGGGACATCAACGCGCGAACTGTAACCATTCATTCATGTAACTAATCATTAATCAATTCGTCAATCTGTCCATTTAAATAAAAAGAGAAGTCCTGACTGACTGACTCATCAACGCTCAGCCCAAACCCTTGGACCTAGAAAGCTGAAATTTTGCACAGAGGTTCCCTTTATAATGTAGACAAGAAATAAGGCAGAATTTTTCGAAATTCAACCCCTAAAGGAGTTAAATAGGGGACGAAAGTTCCGCGCGGGCGAAGCCGTTGGCAGAAGCTAGTTAAAAATAAAAATCATCTGTTGCATCGATGTCCCTAGACTGCCATTCTGTATATCTTTTAAAGTCATTGATATATAATGTACTATTAAAGTATTTGAGTCTGAGTTGCAATACCCAAGTGACGGTCACGGCAGAACATACCGACTTTATTATAAAAACGTCTATGGTCTGTTCCAAAAATATCTGACAAAAGTGTAAAGAAATGCTATACAGGTTAAATTCTTACGCAATCACTCATTATTGGGATGAGTAACACCTTTATTTGTATTTTTAGAAGGTTTAACTTTGATGTGACGTACTACCGCCTCAATCGTTCACGGCTCCTTGCAATCAACGGTCAGAGATGTGTGTGATTAACGAACAAAAATAATAATATTTTTAAAAACATCGCACGAAATGATTGATTCTGTGCTTATGACGTTTCATAACGTGTTATTAGTAGATGGGTAATTACCCAAGAAGTTCCAAAAAATTAATTCACCACGAACTTTTGAAAATCGGACTACGGTGTCTTAAGTGAACATTGTCGCAAATTACCTCGTGACAAAACGAAAGAACAAAATATACCTGCCCTTAACCCAATTCATTTGTAGTTGGTGAAGCATGTCATCTCATTATCTACATGAGCCGTCATCTAGTTACACACCTTTTTACCCAAATCATCCTTTACACAATCGAATGCATCCTTCATTTTCTGTCTATTACCGCATTTCATGCAGATGGAGAAAGAGTAAAATCTATGTTTCTTTTTAATAAGGTTATACTTACCTAAGTAACCCAACATGCATGTCGGTTAATTTTACACACGCAATATTTAATTTATTATTATAATTTAAAAGCTAAAGGTATAAAACATTACAATATGTACCTACAAGCCTACAAGTATAAAAATTAAAAAAAAAACATAAGTCATCCAAAAATTTGTTGATGCCCAATGCATAATCAGCCCATAATGTTCCCACTACTGGGACACAGGCTCTGTAAGATGAAGCAGGCCGTAATCCACCACGCGTGGTAGATGTCACATGTCCTCGAATTTTTGGTTCTAGGACATTTTCCTGTTTACTCACAATGTTTTCCTTCACCGTTTTGAGAGCAGTCGTGATGAAATTATTTTCACAAAGTGAAGCGCCTCTCTGGGTTCGAACTTGCGACCTACATCTCGTAAGTCGCGGCCGTTACCACTGGGCGGCTACTGCTCCTTGCCTAGCATCAAATAGGGAATTCGTTTATCGTTGTCAACGGGAAATGTGCCCAAATGGTTATCTTTCAGATTGAAAATATGATTGATGGGTGACAAAAAATGTTTTGGAAATTAAACAGTGCGGTGATGATTCAGTGATTCTTGTGAGCGATTGGATGAAACTTCAGCTTACTGCTGTCACGCATTGGCACATCCACCTGAGTTACCGTTCGATAGTCTACTGATTTCGCACTGAATCGATTCCACTATGCAGACTCCTGTATATTGCACAGATTTTAGCCATGAGCCAAGCAACTATCGTTCGAGTGTTCCGTAATTTAGTTAACGGGTCGGCACAGCATATTGTGTTTATTTTCCATTTGTCTAAATCAGAAGTGATTCCTAAATAATATACAGAATCTTGAAATAGATTAAGTTTTAATTAAGTGGTTATTGCCATTCATATCATATTTAATGTGATAGGTAGAATTTATGACTCTTAACAATGACATAATTCTCATAGGTCTGATATAACTACTTCTATGTTGGGTATCTACATCTTTCTTGTATTTAATGCGAAATGTGGCTCCTCTATGTAATCTGAAAGAACTTTCGTGTCTGAACCCACAAACCTTCACTCCACGGTTTAGCCCACTCCTTCCTGCTATTCCCGATCACAATTCCTGCACATTCTAATTAATGATATATAAAAACAATGTGTGATAGATTCCAATGACTGTATTAGACAAAATCGATCGTTGCCAAGTACGAATTGAACTCGAATTGAATCTATTTGTAGCGAGCTGATTATGGCAATATTCCCACGTGACTGCAAATTGAAGCCTTTCGCCGAATGTGAGCCTTTAGCTGTACTATTTCGTGAACATGACACTATTAAAAATTAGACAACTGACTTCCGAAAAAGCATTACAATGTGCAAAAAATACTTTAATTTCGGAAGTAGGTGTCTTTTGTATTTGTATTTTTGTTGTTTTCCACAGAGTTCCGAAATTAAAGTTATTTTTGACTTTTTAGTCATTTTTTGGGAGTCGTTTGTTTTTTTTAAATTATATTTTTATGAACACTTTTTAATTGTGATACCTACCCCAAACAAATTCTTATACCTTCAATTGCTAAGTAAATAATAGTAACAGGAAATTATTATAACATCACCAACATTCACTAAGTGAAAAAAATACGTAGGTACGTTTCTACGTAAGTTAACTCAAAAAACACTAAGTAGAAATTGACTAGATAAATATGGGATCACTCTATAGGTCCTTAAAAAAAAGACAACTGTTTCAAATCGGTTTATGAATTATCGAATTCTGCTGCTTTTTTGCAGTTGTTTTGTGAAAAGAAATCTTCTGAAATCTTCTTAATGAACAGAAATGCTTCATTGTTGCAACGTATTTTGCAGCTATGGGGCCATCCATAAATTATGTTACACGTTAAGGGGAGGGGGTCAACGAAATGTGACATTGTGTGACAAGGGACAGCGGGGGTCCAAAGCTTTGTGACGTAACCTGTTAGTAAAAATCACCATTATCTAAAATATTTGTCTTTGTATTAATTTTACTAAAGATTATTTTTTTAATTTAAATAAACAAAATTTGGAAAAACTGCTGTTTTAATTTGATTACTTATTTCTAAAAATAAAATTTAAAAACATGTGACGTCACACAAGTGTGACCACCTGTGACAAGGATGGCGGGGTGGTCGAAAAACCATTAATTTGTGTTAAATAATTTATAGATGGCCCCTATGAAATAATCTAAACTAACTTGTAATTAGAGAAAACAGCAGGCAATCTTACCCGCAATTGTTTCTTTGAATACCTACGTACTCAAGCATACTCTGTCTGAGTCGTCCAAATTGTTTGCAATGCAACATGAATGCAAGACCAATCTTCGGTTAAACAGCTTCGGTTGAATCTAACACTGACACAAACACCCTCTAACTACCTACAATCTTTTTTTATAATCGAAAATAATGCAATAACAACACAGTATTTATAAACCCCTGTTACATAATTCCCTGTTGAATTAACACCGACATTTGTCACCACGGTTTTGCAATTCACACATTTGAATTTTATGGCGGTCGATAAGGGCAGAGTTGTTTATTGTTGAATGCTATTATTGCATGCTCTTGTCTCGAATATGATCATCGAAATGAAGATTTTTAAGAGTAAGTAATTCGTAGTAATAGGTACCTACCTAAGCTCCATCAATATCTACAATTTAAGGCAGGTAAGTTGCAGTAAACAATTAAGTACCCATTTCACTACTGAAAGTGAACACGCATCAGCACATTTAAACTGCGTTCTAGAGCTATCAGTATCAATATCCCACAACAATGAAAACACTGACAGCTTTTGAATGCGATAAAAGTATCTGTTTATTATTTATTTAGTTTCATTACGGAACGCTCGTGATCGCGATAAAAGTGTATACACCACACATTTCTCTTTCTTAGATAGAAGCACTATTTCAAAACAACTGTAGTTTTTGACAGCGCTCACGATGATATTAGTATAACGTATGGTTGGCGTTGTTGCACGATGACGCATGTCATGAAGTCATCTATGAAGATTCGGGAGACATCGTTATCGCGCTAAAAGAGACTGTGACCACAGAGTTTGTTTCGGCCTTTCTTCTCAGAGTAGTCAGATAGGAAACGCCGACCTCATAAAAAAATATGATTGACGTGTAAAATTGTTTGTACAAACCTACTTACAGAAATTAAATCATTTATCATTTATCATTGGTGAAATCTGCCCTAAGAGACCGTAAGAACTGTTATTAATAGATCATCACATTGCAATACTACGTGGAGATGATTATTTTCAAGAGCCTATCTGCTAAACTCAAGAGCCATTACCGTCGTATTCAAAGATCATTAACATTTTGATACAAGCTCGCAGACGTTCTCTCGTGAACATGATCCTCCTAATATAACGTTACAATGAACGGTCTTAAGGGAATATCCTCGCAAATGTTATGAACGTATTCCTCTAGGCACCGTGCTCTCTAAAATTCTGAATTTATTTTAGTTCCCAAATATAAATCAGCAGCGTATATCCTGTCAACGAACCGAAACGTTATTTTAACGACTGCATTAGCAACTCCGATTTGTTCACGTTCAAACATACAGAACACTTTACATATAATTAATGAGGCGACAAAACCTCATCTCGGTCGCAGTTAAAGTCAATTCCCACTGAAATTTCATCATCGTCAATCTAACTTGGGTTTAATAAGTAATACTCGTGGCGTGGGCCGTCCCTGAGCTCGGCTGGCTTCGTCCGGCGAGATGTTCGTCGTCTCATCCATCGAGCTATCCCTTACTCGCGCGAGCGTGCTGCGGTCTCTGAGGGAAACCTCGCAACGTCCCACCATTACCATAATACACGTCTATAAATCCACTCGTGTGCGTTGTTATGTTCAGCTAAAAAATCAAACACGATTTTTAGTTATCATTTTGGTTAATGTTATCCAGTGGTTTTTTCGGTTTTGTAGGAAATGGAGGTGTGTAAGTGGCGCCACCTGCGTCGGTGTATCCGTCCCGCTCTTGGGCGAGGGCGTGTCCCCTGGGCGCCTCCCCCAGTCCGCGGGGACGGACGGGGGCTCCACCAAGCCCGGGCACTCGGCGCCGCGCTCCCGCGACGCTTGTTAGTGTTCCGCAAATTCACAGCGGGATCGCCCGTACAACCGGGACTCGATCCCAGAACGCACATACGATAACACAGAGCCGCCTACCGGATAGTAATACAACAGATAGTTAGTACGAAGTTGAGATTTTTTTGATAAACGTACTTTTGTCAACGAATTATTTTTGTGTTCTTTTTCTGAGGTTTTTCTGTGATTTTATATTGAAATTATATTTGTGGTCGAATGGTCCTGTAAAAAAACTTTCGGACTTAGAAACTTTTATTTTTAATAATCCTACCGAATATTTTGCAACTTAGAAATACAGAATAACAATTCAAAAATATATGCAAGTGCGACAAAAATAAAATTTGAATTTAGACCGCGATTTTCGGGCGTCTTCGTGATTTTCCGGGGGTGTTCGTGCGCTCTCGGGCGCGTAATCGGGTGCGTGTCGTGATTCGAGATTCGGTCGGACGAGTTGAACGCGGCGGGCGGGTACACGGGTTCACCGTGGCCGCCGCTGGAACTAGACCCCGTGGGATGGGGGCGAAAGCTGTACCCTTCGGGAGCCCCAAGATCTTCAGGTATGTACGAAAATGACGAAAACTTTGGTCCAACTTACAATTTCCTCTTTTGTAGGACTCGTATCTCTTTGTGTTTAGACGCTTAGAAACGTGTTTTGGCCTTAAAATAATAAATTTCTATAGAGTTTATTTGTTGTAAACTTTCAGATTAGAAAGTGCCAAAAATTGCCGTATTTTTCACATTATTTTGATACCATCAGAATTAAAGTACTTTTCGCGATTTATTTTCTTACTGATAAAAGCAAATCAAGCTAAAAACTGTCCTATCCAACAATTATACAGTGCAAAAAATATTAATTAACTATTGAATTGAAGTAAATAATTGTAATTCTAAATTCGAAGTGTTGATATATCCAAGTCTACGAGAACGTCTACGGCGTAGCATAACAAATGAACGTAGCCGTCGTAGCCGGCGTAGTAATTAATTTTCCGAGTAATTCAGTGGCGAGTTAGCGAGAGAAGTAATTTTATTATAGTTTAATTGATAGACCTGAATTTTCTAATGTTTTTTTTATTTTGTGTTTTTATTAATCCTAAATGGTTTGAAGTTTTAAAGGCAGTATAAACGATATAATTTCTTGTGAACAAAAATCTTGATAAAAAAATTACGATGATAAATTAAAGAATTCTACAAGTTAACTAATAATTAAATAACTGCCCACCACAAAATATCTGGTTAAAGAAAATATTTGAAAGAGAATACATGTAATGACATGAATAAGTTAGACCAACAAAAATCTTTAGTGGACTTTTTTGATAATTTTAAAATGGAGAAAACTTGGGAAAACATCTATTCATATAATCCCCGTAGACACTTATGAACTGATTAATTGACTATAAAGCAGCAAAATAATTTACAAAAGTAAGTTCCATAATTTAAAAAAAGTTACTCTTGGTAATGCAAAAAAGTAAAATGATTATTTTTGTTTTATTTGTAAAATTGTTAGTCATTCCTTACAAAGCACTTTTCAGTGGTATTGTCTAGTATTTTTTCATCGTTATTAAAATTACAACTAAAATCAATAAATTATTTCGTTAGGGACTATTGTAACCTAGGCAATGATTTAACATATATTGAGAAGTCTAGTTAAATCATGAAAGAAATGTCTAGCTTAATGACCATGCTTATTTTCATTTTGCACAAAGAACACATTTTGAGAATTTTAATTTTAAATGGATTTTCATTTTAAACCGAATCATAATCAAATGTATTCGTGGGTTTTCTCTTAATAGTTTTTTCTAAGGGGAATTAAATCTTCTGGCCTTCAGAATAAGGCTATATTTCGAAGGCATATTAATCTTTTGTCTCTTGGTCCTTAAGACTGCCAAGGCTTTCTAGTTGATTTACTAGTTAACTAATTTTTAGTCTAGTGGTCGCAGGCGCTATTACTAAGCATGCTCTTGGGTTCGATTCCCAGGTCGGAAAAAGTGTTATTGGATTTTTTTTCTCAATTGCAGTGTAGAGTCTAAATTTGTGCGCAGTTAGTGACATTAGACTATCCTTCTACAGGAACTTAAAAATATCTGGTGAAATGTTAGTGTAGTACTAGTTGTACTTCTGCTTAAAACTTCGGGGATTACAGGCGTGATGTTATATAATGAATTTTGCTTGAATCTTTCCCAATGCAAATTGAAAACTGATAAGTGACGAATTGCCAAACTTAAGTGGCAGTGGGCAGGGCACATTGCTCGCAGAACAGATGGCCGATGGGGCCGAAAGGTTCTGGAGTGGCGACCGCGTACCGGAAGACGTAGAGTGGGAAGGCCTCCCACGAGGTGGACCGATGACCTCGTGAAGGCCGCGGGTATACGCTGGATGTGGGAAGCACAAGACCGGTTGAAGTGGAGGAGCCTGGGGGAGGCCTATGTCCAGCAGTGGACGTCTTTCGGCTGACATGATGATGATGATGATGATGATGAAGTGACCCCTTTGGTAGATGCTTTCACTGCAAGAAACCCTCTGCTTCATTTAATAGTTTCTCTATTAGATTAAGCAGGTAATAAGTTGAACAGTGGTTTGAGAGCAGTGGTGGCCAAGTGGTAACGGCCGCGACTTACGAGTTGTAGGTCGTGAGTTCGAACTCAGACAGGCGCTTTCATCATCATCATCATCATTTCAGCCGAAAGACGTCCACTGCTGGACATAGGCCTCCCCCAGGTTGGCGGGTTTTGCCATAATCGCCACGCTTGGCAGGCGGGTTGGCGATCGCAGTAAGGTAGTAAAATGCATAGAGAACGCTGCTGCCCATTCTCTAGTAAGTCCCTTAGTCGCCTTCTACGACACCCACTGAAAAAATGGGATGGTGCTATTCTTTTACGCCCGGCGAAATATACGGGACAGGCGCTTTACTTTGTGTAAATTATTTCATCACCACTGCTCTCAAAATGGTGTAGGAAAACATCGTGAGGAAACCGGCATGTCTTAGAACCAAACATTCTAAGACATGTGACATCTACCAACCCGCACTGGGCCCGCGTGATGGATTACGGCCCAATCCCTCTCACCGAGAGGAGGCCTGTGTCCCAGCAGTGGGAACTTTATAGGCTGATGATGAAGATGAACAGTTGAAAAAATATCTTTAGATCCTATATTCCTTCTAATAGTGAAAACTTGCTTAAGCAAACTATTGTAGGGCCCTCTTTATAGAATAATTATAGAATTCCCTGAAAATTCGGAGGACACATTCGCGGAGTAAAAAAAAGCGGTTTCAAATAAAAGTGCAATACAAATAGGGTCGAAATGTATGGAACAGGAATTTTGATCTTTAAAATTCCGTCAAAAAAATTCATAATTTCAAAAAACAGCCGTTTCATACAAAAGTATAGTACAAACACGGACAAAATGTGTGGACAAGCAATTTTTTATTATTACCGTGGAATAATTACAACACTCTAGAGAATCACGTACCAAATTGATGCTAACAATTTACACCGTGTATCTATTTCTCTATTCCACGCAATTTTTGAAGCCTCTGTTTCTCTTCCTCCTCTAACAGTTCTATGTTTGCAGGTGGGCTGATGTTTGGCCTGCATCACCAGGAGGCGGCGGGGGGCATCCACGCTCAGCCCCGTGGACCCGTCACCTCTTTGAAGGAGGAACCCCTCACCAGAGCCTGGATGACACCGACCTCGCTAGTTGATAATACCAAGTAAGTGTTATAAAATGTTGGATATCCTTATCATAAATATTAGGTAGCGTTTATTAGGGGTAAATTAAACTAGACTTTAACGTTTAGTCATATTTGAATGTACAGTCACCATAGGAGATAAGTAACTAGTCTTGTCGAATATAGTTGAAGTTTATTACGAAACTGATAGATATTTTCGAATAAAATTTAGTTTATTTAACAGAAAATAACCTGTTAAATTATCAAAATAAATTTCATTCGAAAACACTTAACGGTTTCTTTGCAAACTTCATTTATATCCGTCGACCCTGGTTATTTAGCTCTTTCGGTGACTGTACGTTTGGCACACCTTGAGCACTGTATGGTCAGTCAACTTTAATACCATTTTGCTGAGTGGCTTTTGAGCTATTCATAATTGTTAGACAGAATTGTGTGGAAAAGGGGAACTTGTTAGATTAGATTAGTTGCTAATTGCCTATATGAGAGAAAATGAATGCAAAAATGGATATAAAGTAGAAGAGAAAAACGGCTCCGGTGCTCATTTAACGTAGTAACGTTCCGTTTTTTTTAAAACAAGTAATAAACTATATATTTATTTTATTTTATTTTTATTGAGAGGAACAGCAAACAGTTACATTATAAGGACTTATAACTAGTTTAACAAAAAAACAATTTGGTTATAAAGTAACTAACAACGCGGTCCACAAGTAGGCATAGAAGTTTAATTAAAAAAAAAAACCTATTCAAAATCAATATCAAAATATTTTGTTTCAAATAATATTTTGCAGAAGCTAGGTACACGGTTCCAAATTGTTGTCTCCTAAGGAGAAGAGCCGGCAAGAAACTCCACGGTTACTCGATAAAATGTATGGGAGGACAGTGCAGGCCTGTCAATAAGTACCAGGTACTTAGACGAATACAGAATAGAAAATCGTCTACAAATCTACAGTTTGTAAGGCCTACAACGTTCTCTCATTCACAATATGTAAAATAATCTACATAAATAAAATGAACCTATTTAAACATAGTGACATGATTTCCATGACAATCACTAAAAATAGTTGATATTAAAATTGATGTTTATTGTCAAATAATGACGAGAATATGTCTCATTAACAATTAAAACATTAAATTAGGCTTCTTTTATTAAGCATTGTACTTGTTTTACTTCCTAAAGTTTCAATTGCCTTCATTGACGCTGTTTGCTGCTTGAAGAATTCTGTATTTTTTGGAAATAAGCTGTAAGTTAACAATCAAGAGAAAATTTTTGCCTTGTCAATTTATAGTTCGTACAAAAGATCAGTTCTTTCATTATTAGCAGGGAGTATGATCTATGAGTATGATCTCGACGAATCGTGTCGTGTCGTGGTCGTAGTGCGGACTGTTGAACAATCACTGTATAGCGAACAGTGTGCTAGTGAGATTAACAAGGTATAGTGGAACCGATTAAGTATAGAAGAAAAATAAAACATGAACGTTTCTAAACAGCTCAAGTTCAATTCAAAGAAAACTTATTGATACAAAATAAATTCGACGAAAAATGTTGCCACCAACAAAACAAACTACCCTCATTTGATACACGGTTAAACCATTTAGTGACCGAAAAGAGCATCGCACTAAACTTATTATAGCTACCAAAATTGTATTAGCGCTCTTCGAGCTCGAAGCAAAACGAATGTACCCTATTTGACATTAAATAACTGTCAGGGATTTAGTTCGGTTCCTAATGCGGCTTTTGGAGGGTAGCTGTCAATCAATATGTTTGTGAGCCGGAAAAGAACAACTGGTAATGTTTATGTTTTTAGCTTTGTGGATTTTGATAGTAAAAATATACAAAAAATAACTTATACTGACTATGAATGATAGGCTGAAGAAAGATGTGATAAGGGCAACGGTGCGGTTTAAAAGAAAATGTAGTGACAAAAATGTAAAAGAGTAAACTCAGATGGTTTGTCATGTTGAGAGTATGTGAGTGGAAACGCTGATAGGGAACGTCCTACAGTTAATATTTTTTTCTATGCTATGAATTTGAAATCAAGTTAATACTGTAAGTAAAATTAATTGAATTCTTACATAGCAACTGAGATCAAATAACGTGTCAAAAATTGAAAGTCTACATTATGAAAAATAGCCCTTTTAATCAAAATCAAAATATTTTATTTCATATAAACCTGCATGGGCACTTATGAAACGTCAGAAGCTAGGTGCACGGTTCCAAATTGTTGTTTCCTATGAAGAAGAGCCAGCAAGAAACTCCACACACTAATACAACTCATGTTAGGTTTGGACTAACCATGAATTCAATGCTTCTGTTTATTCCAATACCAGTCTTCTTAAAGAAGAAAAGTCTAACTCACTAGATTTAATCCTTTAAAAAAAAACTACTTACTAAATAAACATCAATTGACAAACTTAATACTGAAGTACAGTCAGAGCTTCCTGCAAGTTACACTTTCGCTAAGTATACGCTACTGTTGTCAAAATCTCACTTCGATTTTCAAACTAAGAAAGATTACACCAAAAATCACCTGCCCCTCTCTACAAACCAGTACGTAGGTACAATGACTCTATTATCACGCAGTATCCAATCAGGGGCGTACAAATTTCGCACAGCCCATAATGAAGCATGCGGTAACAAGTGTGTATTCATAAAAGCAAAGGGCGCTATAAATCATAGCATGGCGCGATGCGGTGGGGAACGCTACAGGCTACAGAATTTTGCTTGTGACTGTACAGGGATAATTAATAGGGTAGGTACAGATGTGTTTATTATCTCAGTAGCTGATGGTAGTTGATGAAGTATAGGTAGGTATTGTTCGTCAAATCGTTGAGCTCCTCAAATTCTGAGTTGAGCTGCATGATTAATGATAAATGCGTTCACTGATGGGACAGGTTTACTCAATCTGTGTGGTTCTTTCCTCAACTTCATTTTAGACACCAATCCACATGGTCTTCACATGATCTGATCAAGATTATGTCTGGATTTTAAAAGAGAGTGTGACCTCTGAGTTTCGGTCTTTCTTCTCAGAGTAGTCAGATAGGAAGGAGGCGACCTCATCTAGTTTAAAAAAAATATGATTGACGTGTAGAAGTGTTTGTACAAACCTACTTACAAAAATAAAATCATTTATCTTTTATGCAACAGAAATAAGTAAAAAAAGTTTGTCGTCAAATCTTACTAATATTATAAATGTGAAAGTTTGTATGTTTCGATATTTAGATGTTTGGGTTTTTTTACTGTATCACGCATCATCTCAACGATTTTAATTCTACTTCTTAGCGTGTCGATGGCAATCTAGATCGAGTCGGCCTAGGATTTGGCTACGAATTTAGCAACTTCAGTAGCGTCCATGGGTCTATTTCTGTCCTCTGCTTTTTACATCCAGCAGGCTTAGCACGGGCACCGATTTGTTGACGGAAGAATAGACATTGACTATTAACTAAATGATGTACAATAGGACAAGATAGATATGTTTTCACTGTATTGAAAAAGCACTGTCCATTCTTCGTAGAATTAGAAAACGTTTCATGCTAAGCCTGCAGGTAATACAGGATCATAATATGTAGACTACTGCTATGGACGATAAATGATAGTCTCCAAACCTAAAGTGGACAATTAGGTTTAATTGTATGGTTGATTAATTTTATGCAAATTAATTACGAATTTTTTTTATAATCTAAAAAGTATAATCTAAAAACTCGAGTAGACAAATAATGTTATGTGGGAAAATTAAAACTTGAATTATTTTAGTTAAATGTTACGTAGGTGGTATGAACAGTAGGTAGTTAATTACTTAGGAGGTATGTTGTACAGGATGCATATATTTCGCCTTGGTCTTTTACAACAGCCCATATCCCTAATTCTCAACACAATTTCATTATTTATTCAAACTTATAATAACACAAACCCATACATTTTACGATAATAATGAACTTGTGCAACAATAAACATTTGGCGCTCCGTATAATGTGACGTATTGATGTTCCAACTCCGAATTAGGGAGGTATTGTGTTTGCACAGAATCATAGAGCACCCTCCTGCCATCTGTCGTGTTTTAGCTAACCGAGTTCCGTTCTTAAAATGTTTACTTCAATTGCTGAATGTTTTTATTTGTTTAACTGTTGTGTGTTTATTTGAATAAGTGGTGGTTTGATTAATTGCGTTAAGATAATTATTGAGAGCAGTGGTGGCCTAGTGATATCAACCCCGATTTACGTGTAGGTCGTGTGTTCGGACCCGGACAGGCACTTTTCTTTATGTATTTAATTTCATCACCACTGCTTTCAAAATGGTGAACTAAAACATCGTGAGGGAACTGGCATGGTTTCGAACCAAAAATTCGAAGCCATATGACATCTACCAATCCGCACTGGGTGGTGGATTACGGCCCACTCTCTCTCACAGATAGGAGGCCTGTGTCCCAGCAGTGGGAACATCATAGGCTGAGTATAAAGAAAAATAATTTTCCATATCCGAAATTCTCATCGTCGATAATTCTCAAAACTCAAGCTTTGTTGAAGCAGTTCTTGAATGAGGGTTTTCTGGCAGCACTGAGACGTCAGGTCCAGGCACCTGTCAAGAGTCAAAGCGCCTACAGACTGTATGGTGAACGAATGAATGAAACGAATGACATCAAATATTTTGAGTTAATTGTCGAACTGGAAGACCTCTTGTCAATGGTGGCTTGAATATTCAAGAACACCCTCATTAAAAAGAAAAACTGTTTTCGCATGCGTTTTTTTCATTGGCCAGTATTCACACGGTCAGGGTGCTATTTGTCGCAGCCTAAAAATATTTGAGTAGTCTAAAAATACATGCTTTAAAGTTTTTCTAGTTTCAAACATTTTTAAAGGTCAATCTTTTCACCATTCACCAAAGATGCGCAAAATGTCTTTTTCTTCTATACTTCGTATCGTATCTCGGTAGTTACTACTTTTTTTGCCATATAGCATTTTGGTCAAGTCTTTATACATAAAAAAGTAAAATCGTAGGCGAGGCCACCTAATCAACAAAATTATTTTTTCAATAACCCACTAATTAAACTAATTGCAAGCAATCACCGGGTTCTGGGATGACAAATGCTGACAGATAGCTTGCCGTCGGCGATGACAGAACCATTTGTAAGGGCCACAGTAAATCATTAGGCCGCGCCCTTAGTAGCGTTTTTAATAAATTACATTACTAGGTAATGATCCGTCTAAGAGTGGCTGTGCACGCAAATTGTAATTGTTTCGTGTTCTATAAAAGGATGTAATTCGTTTGAGTGATTAGTTGATTTTAATTGGACTAAAGTTTGTGTATATTTCGGAAAGCATAAATCACTGAATCAAGTTTAAGTTTCAGGAAGATACAAAAGACTTAAACTGAAACACTGAATGCACTATACTCAAATATTAGCAAGAAAATAAGTTAAATTGTTTGTTTACTTTAACAAAATACATAATTCTAAAACAAACATTTACTCACACTCTACATACCCAAAAAAAAAAAAACACACAAAATCGGCACACAAATCCCATAAAAACGAAAATAAATAGGACACAAAGCCTAAAAAAATCGCCAAAGATTGACAAAACGCGCGCGATCTGTAAGCGGAAAAAGCACTACAACCTAATCGCGAACGCGCCGCCGAAACTGGTAACGATAAATAAAACAATGGAGTGTCGCGTGCGAGAGTATAAAATGGCAATCGCGAAACCAATTTGTTTACGCAAATTCTGCAGCGGGGAGAGATGAATGGGCAACCATAGCGTAATACGGTCCTGGTGGGTAATGTGCTCTAGTGCTGCTAAAGTATCGAGATTTTGACGACGAAATGTTTGAAATGAAAGACATTGCTGTGAGATTTAAAATAAATCTAATAATGCGAGAAAAAATGTAAGTGGGTGGTTTTCGTTCGCGAAGCTGGCCCGGGCTACTAGGATAGTCCCGGACTCCCGGCCAGCTTCTCTGACGAAAATGATCGCAATATTAATGTGACAATTTGAACGAGGATTTAATCTGTTTATCCACATACTTATTCACAGCCAATCGCATCAGAATTATGTTTGTCGATTTTCACTTTCACTTCCTATCCTCCTGATAAACTCGACACAGTTTAAATAATTCTCAAACCAAAATAACAACTTCTTGTACTCGACACACCAGTAGTACATCACTAAACACAAGCAAATTTACGGGAAACAACAATGAGAAATGAGACCGAAGATTTGATGAACTGCACACGTTTGAAATGTTGCTCTGCTCTATCGATGCATTTATTGAGCTCATTGACAAACACGTACTGATACTTCAAATTACAAAACAGACTTTATTGCCTCCGACACAAGACTGAGAGTAATGGTACATCTAAGCTTGTATTTTAACACGAAATTCGAACAGCCACACATGTCGATAGCGATGTGTGTGGTGCTATTCGTACATCGTCACTTCATTACAGTTATCGATATTTTGGAATTGCTTCCGAATGTTAATCTTACATTAGTTTCGGTATGATTCTTCTTCCTAGAAACTGAGAACTGAGAACTGCTCTCATTTTATTTCGTCTGTGTTATTCGATTTTATTTTACTTCCTCCACTCACTTATAAGTCAATAAACATATTGAAATCGAAGACATTTTTACGGAAACATTTTAATAGTTCTCCAACCCATTCAATGATAACATCGTTGAACAAAATTCTGATAAAACCACCAAATTGTAGCAATTTTGACAGAAACTTTAGAAATATTTTAGTAAGTAGTTCTGGAGCTCTTTCATCGGTACCCTCATTGGACAAAATTCTTATTGCCAAAGATACACAAAAATTCTGTTAAATCGCTCCATTTGTTAGAAAATTAACTACATAATCAATACAAGACTTACTATGAGAAAGAAAGGCTAACAGTATTTTTTTTTTATTAAGTAACAGTTATGTGTCAAAACGTCATCTTCATTCCGAGTAACGGTAAAAATAATAAATCAATTTTTAAAAGGATTATAATCTGTTGCTATTGTTTATTTGTAGTTTTTGTGTAGTCTGAGGTTTGGCACAAAAGCGCGCTAAACAGTTTTGGTGGCAGTAGGGCTATTGACAAATTGTCATTTGAAAATAAAGTAACTGTGAAAGAAATGTGATAATTTATGACCTCAAAATGTGGGTTCCGGTTTTTTTTTGTGTCTCAACTTTGCGGTTAATTAATATTTATTTGTTTGTGGAACAATAGTATGGATGTGAAATGATGTGTTTTGTTGAAAGTGTGTGTTCATTTGTGCGTATAGTTAAATCCGAAATCAGTATTTTTTTATAAAAGCATATTGCATTATTCTAACCAGACAGACACTATTAAATAAAATAAAATTTAGCTTAGCTATTATGACTGTATTCTCCCTGGTTAAATGCGTAGTTCTTATTATAAATATATTAGATAAAATTTGTTTTTCTAACATCTATTTGTCTGGTCCCTATAGCAGCGTAGGCGTGGGTCGTGCACACTTCGAGAAGCAGCCACCCAGTAACCTGCGCAAGAGCAACTTCTTTCACTTCGTGGTCGCACTCTATGACCGAGCGGGACAGCCGGTCGAGATCGAACGTACCGCCTTCATTGGATTCATTGAGAAAGATCAGGTATGGGAAATATGTTTAAGAATAACCATTTTTTTTTTTGATCCGATAATAGTTACGATAGTCAGAAATACTTTTACGGGATATTGCACAAAACCAAGAACAGTTAAATCATAGAGGTTTATCTTACCAGGTCTTTTCACCTTGTTTGAGTAGGTAAAAACTATTGTTACCTCTACTGTACCGTCATTTTCAACAAAAACAATGTTATAAAATTGCAATCCAGTATCTACCAACTTTGTGCTCGAGAAATTATCAAATAAAATAGGCAGATACTTAATTTCATATAACAACAAAATAATACGCAACAAAACTGAGCCGATTACGCAGCGTATCCAAATAACTTTCAACTTAGTTAGCCCCTTTCAATACGGCGTCATATTGTTAGTTTATCAAGAAATGTTCGAGACGAGATACGAATCGCGATTCACTCGAGTTCATCAATCAGGATCGCTTCGACATGATTTCTATTGTGTGCACAATGCTTTATTTACATAATACGCATGCGTGCTGGTGGCATGTGTTAAAATTTTAGTTTTGAGTTTAGAGAATTTTGTACTTTTTATTGGTAATAAAATCAACTCAGGAATACGATGACTTAGAATACAGGAGTATTCTAAGTTATCGTATTCCTGAGTTGATTTTATGCCCTTTTATTGGAAAACATATTTATTTATCTATCCCGGCACTGTAACTCTATACAGAAGTTATACCTACTTCATTATTTGGAATTGTTTTTGATTTTATCACCTTTAAAAAAAAATCCTTTGAAATACATGTTGATTCAATTGCAACACAACAATTAAATAATCTGAACTCCTTGTAATCAACAGATGAACGAGTTTCTTGTCTAGAATTTGCTCAAAAACTTTGGTCACCAAGAATGTGGAACACAAAAATTATTACAATCTTTTATAAAAACATTCAACCCATGTTTAACGCCTTTAGGAAATAAATTTCTAATAATACTTCCTCAGTGCTTACCTTTGCTATAAAACAAGCTCTTGTGCAAAATTTCACCCTTCTATACCCAGCGGTTAACGCTGTGCGTTATCTGTCAGTGAACGAATTCAAGATTTTTAGGAGATACTGAGGCATCTTTTCGACTCGCGTCTTCAACATTCCATACTTCAAACCACACATTGACATATTTTCAATTCAGGGCAAAAAACAAGTGAAAAGCAAAAAAATGTGTCTCCCTATAATATAGGTTACAGTGTCTGTCGCCAGAGGGCGTTGGCGCGTTCACACGTCTTGTTTGTTGGCGTCATGTTAATTATTCACATAGTAAACAGTCATGTTCGCGTTTTTACTGAATGTGTGGCTCGCACTTTATATGTTACTGTTAAGTATATTTCTGGCGTGCTTTTTTGGATTCGATATTGGTAGGCTGCAACATTTTGTTGCTTTTCTTTTGAGTTTATTCTCTTATTAATGGTTGAAAACATGGAGTATGCCCGTTAAGATCATATTTTATTAGTTAACTTTTTTTTAAGGAAAGCATGTATTTTCTATTTTCACACAAGTTACAAGACAAAGATCAAGTTAAACATATTATAATTTCATTGCCTGTGTTTTTACACGTCTCTAACGAGAATGCTAATGCTTTTAACATAATATATGCTCAGTTCATGTGCTTATTATGATAAAAAATCTTAAATACAGGATACGTTTTTATCCAGTGCGCAAACTGTAACTATGAATTCAGCATTCCATTCTAGATCCCCAGCGCAGAAACTTTCGTTGGTAAAAAAAAAAAACAGCTGTTTCATGGAAAAGTGCAATACCTACGCGGTCAAAATGTATGGAACAGCAGATTTTTTTTGTGGGTCTAGAATGATATGCCGAATTCATAGTAACCGGTTAAAAACCTATCCTGTATAGGTATCGACGTTCACCCGGACGTAATCATTTCATTTAATCAAGCAACGGTTGGTAAAAATCTAGTAAAAAGGTAAATTATAAGTCCTTAGTCACTTTTTAGTTCAGTAATGTTGCTTACCTGCGTTTTAGCGTATTAAACATGTAAAAAAAGGCAAGTTACGGTGTGTTTTTTTTCTCGGCATTTATAAACAGTAAAAAAAATACTGCTGAGACAGAAAGATAGAGATTTTTTTCTGATTATGCTGACATCAAAAAACGAAAATCGACCATATTGGCATATATGGTCGATCCAGAGCACGATAAAATCTCGCTGCGATATTATTACGTCTGTGTCAACGTAGACTAAATCACCTCCCAACCCCCCCCCCCCCCCGCTGAGTGGGTTCCCGCATTGTCTTTGCGGGGGGGGCTCAGTAGCCGTGGTCTCCCAGCCACGATGAAGCGAAGAGGAACCCAAAGGTGGGGGCCGCTCGTCAGGTCTTTTGTCTTCAAGCCAAAGACGTAGCGGCCAAAAAGTAGGTTGCGGTGAGGTGCACCGCAACTGAGGTGGGCCGCGATGTCGAATGGGAGGCAACGCGGCTAAGGATTACGGGCTGCGGCAGAGGAGGAGTGCCGGTGCTTCTGAGCAGCGCTCTTCCCTTCCGTGGCCTGGACGGGGCCGCTACCGTTTGATGGCGGACGCGGTGGGGCCGCAGGGGAAGAGGAGTGTCGGTATGGCGTTGGCCGCTCTCCCTATCCCCTGTGGCCGAAAAGTAGTAGACGGGACGGCGCGTTGTGTTCCACGCGCGCCGTCAGAGTTGTCAGCAACAATTGGCAGGTGGGGTCCGCAAGGGCCGATGCCTGCCAGGGCAGCGGGTTGTTCGAAAGAGATGCCGTCGCCCCTGGCACACAGGCAACAACACGGGTGGGTTTTAGTCAGTAAAAGTCTGACACGCCTTCCTGCTCCACCCAGAGCGGGAGAACTCTGCGAGTTCTTCTTGAAATCATCGAGAAGAATTTAATGGTTTCCTAAAATCCAAAAAAAAAGAAAACTTGGACTAAATCAGCATAGTTTTGATAATTTTAATTAATTAATTTTCTTATAGTTTCAGACACTAAGTTGCGCACTTGTAAAAAAACAAAAACAGTGGGTACTTATACCAACTCTAACATTGTTATACATCAGACTATTTCAGTAACCATAACATTTTGTTACAGGAAGTTGAAGGGCAAAAGACGAACAATGGCATCCAGTACAGACTTCAATTACTTTATGCAAATGGTAAGTGACTATCTGCCCAGTTTTGGGGTTACTCCATGACGAGTTTCAAGATATAGATGGACAAATCTTCCCTTTTTATGCTTAGGGTAAATTCTAGTAAGTTTCATTCTATGTCAGAGGTAATTTTAAACTGTTTGAAAAATGTTGAATATTTCGTTTCAAACCTCTCGAATTTGCAGTGGATCTAATGCCACATAAATATATAAATATTTCGATTTGTTATAATTATCTGAGCACCAAAAGTCTATAGGCCAGCTTTTCGAACGAAAATTAATGGCAAAAATTGTCAAGTATGCGTACAGTGCTGTGATTGCCCATAGTTTAAAAACTAGCCCTAAGTGTTTTACAAGAATTTTTATATCAAAAAAGTCCCTTAAGGAAACTTTTTAAATCTAAGCGATATTGTGGTGCTGCAATAAAACTAAGAACTGAATGTAACTTGTCTACTAACTTCATAGACAAACTTAGCTTAAAAGTTAAGCTTAAAAGCTTAAAAGTAGATACATAATTTATAACGTACCTAAATCAGCTTGCTACACTTAAAATATGCAACCTGTATGTAGGTACTACGTACAGTCAAAGACATAATTGTATAGACAGATCGTCTCAATCGTCAACACAGTGATGTGCAGAGCATTATCGCGGTCTGTGGTCGGGAGTTGAGCAAATATTGCCCGACTTGACTTGCATTGTCGAATTGTCATGCATGCTGTTGTCGTCAATAGCTATTCAATGGCCCTAATATGGCGCATGTTAGGTTAAAATTATATTAAGGTTCTTCTAAGTAATTGAATATAGCTACTTTTCTGAGATTAGATCCCACTATGGAATTTAGATGGGTATATAAACTTTCCAGTAGCCAAATCTGGTAACTGAATGAAGACGTATTTTTTATTTTGACCAAAAACTATTAGCATTCCGCTGAAATATTAAAAAAAAATTGTCTCCTATAAAAATAAGCTTATATGCAAAAAGACTAGCAATATTAAACTTTTTAAACTCACTTTTTTAAGTATCCTAAAAGACCATTTAAACAAGCAATTATACCCTTTATAGCAAAGGAAGAAGGCACAAATCAAATGTAAACCTCAATCTCGTATTCAACAGACGTCGGTGACAACACAGACTATACGCGATGGCTGGCATTGTAAATATTTGCTGTCTTGCCGCTAGACCAGGTATAATGGAAAATTGGCACAGAATAGCGAGCTCTTGGACTATGAATGACGACTGCATTGAAGCTCTTAGACTATGTTATTGGAGCTTGCTGAGTTGGATAAATGAGACGGTGTTGAGCTTAGAATAGCCGGGTTCTTAAGATTCAAATTAATATAGACTGATCCTTGTCAGCTATAACATTAGTTTTATGCATTTTTCCTAAACTACACTACGTACAGTCACGAGCATTAATATGTATACACATCGCCGAATTCAAAAGCGAATTTCTTTTAAATAGCGATTGCAACCTTGAGATAACTTAGGTATTTAAGTATAGTGTGGGTTCCAAAATATTATTTTCATAATAAAATGAGATTACAATCAGTAAAAGTGGAGAAAAATCACTTTTAAAAGTTGGTAAGCGTATACATATTATTGCTCGTGACTGTACACTAAATGCCTGTGTTAAAATTCAAAAAGAAAATAATAAAATATGAGTTAAAATATAGTTTCCCATTTTCTTGTGAGCGATGATGGCAAAAACTTCATATAAAATGTTTGGCCCGAAATTCAGCTACGCGAACCGCATTCACTAACGCAGTCGTAAGGTTATTAAAAATAAAAATAGTGATCTTTTTAAACTGACAAATGTAACGATTTTTTTTTTCTATGACAACCCTCACCTTAGTGCGACCTTCTTGTGAATGGAAATAATAGAAAAGTAATTGTTTTAATTACTTTATACTTGCTCGTAAGCGTGCATCGTACTTTATTTTATGTAATTACAATACCTAAACTCTTGGTAATAAAACGTACGTTAATTCAAACGCTTTCGGGCACGGAACTCTAAAAGGAGAGAACCGAGCGTAGAGGCAATGGTAGGAGGTTAACAAATTGTGCAATGTCTGCCGCTACGTCGTGCTACGCTCGTAGCCCGTAGCTTGCTACGATCTTTATTGCTACTATGTGTAAATGTTACTGTTTTATAGGAGCGAGAATTAGAACGATCTTAATATAAACACAACATGTTAGAACATACTGGGGGTGTATGTTGGTAATGCAATTATTTTTAATGTTTTTGTCTGATGACGTTTTGTTTTTATTTAAAGTTTTAACCATACCGTACTAATCTTCTCCTTAACCATTTCAAAGTCAAATGTAGGTACTATTATATACTATTCTACAGTATTTGAGTTCAAGGTTAGGATTGTCAAAACTAATAAAACCTTTTATTATTGATGTGATATTCATCTGCTTTCATCTTTCACAGGTATCCGACAAGAACAAGACATATTTGTTCGCCTCATCGATTCGGTGACGAAACAGGTAAGGTCTTCAATCGTTTCTCTCTAGACAACTAGACTAGACTCCAGCCGCGATACGTCATATGACGTTACAGTTTCTGTAGAATATTTTTAAAGCTCGGTTACTTTAAACAAAAACGAATCGTTTTCTTTACCGATGGTAGCTTTTTTATTATATACAGGGTAAGTTTTATCCAGTGCGCAAATTTTAACCATGAATTCAGCATATCATTCTAGACCCCCTACCGCAGAAATTTACGCGGTTATACAAACAAAAAACAGCTGTTTCATAGAAAAGTGCAATACCTATGCGGTCAAAATTTATGGAACAGCTGATTTTTTTTTGTGTAACTGGCGAAAAATTTCTGCAGTAGGGGGTCTAGAATGATATGCTGAATTCATGGTGAAAATTTGCGTACTGGATAAAAACTTTTCCTGTATATCTGACCTGTCAGACGTTGTCCTGTCTCTATCAATATTGAATTCGCATTGGTATAATATTATAAAAGTTAATGTGGTCGTTAAGTTTTCTTAAATTTTCGAATGTTACGCGCAACTTTCTTAATTTTTTCTTTCATAAGCCTAACCTTCTCCTGACAGTAATAAATACAACAAAAAAATAATTAGCAAAATTGGTCCAGCCGTTCAAGTGTGATGCCGTGACCAAGGAAAATAGGAATTAATATATATATATAAGAAGATATAAATATTGTATTATTATTATCGCCAAACTGGGCCCATAAATTTTTATTAATGACTTTTTATGTACTGTCAATTCCATTATTTTATTTTATATACTTAATCTTAATTCTTATGTATGATAACTAAGGAACAATCCCAAATGTATAATTTTGTCCAAAAATTAATATATATATTATTTCCTTTGTGTTTAAATAATGTATTTAATAATCATTCACTTTTATTTTTCTTTAATATATCTGAGTAATGCTACTCTAGTGGCACTCTTTACCTGATCTTAATTTTCTTAACATGCGGATAATGTCCACTACATTATTCAATATAATTAAAGCTATATTTATTTTTGTTATTTGTAAACATTTTATATTGTAGCTGTTTATTGTTCCGTAATAAAAAAATAAAAAAAATACAGATTCACTAGCTAATTTTACCTGTGTTAGCTACTTCCAAATGGGCCCTCCCATTACTACTATGCAAAGCTATGAAGTCTTTGCTTTATTATTGATAAAGATATAGGAGTCTTCATTTTAACCAATAACGGTCCGTAAATCATAGGAATCGCCCATAAGGCGAAAGGGCCAGAATTTCTTGCGCAAATCATATTATTTTCTTACGTTTTTAGTCATTTGCAGGTTGAAAATGAAGAGCAACAAAGTGTTTACAGAATAAATTATAATTAATAATATCATCAATGTATCTGTCTTAGTTCAAATTATCCTATTTAATGATTATTTAACATGCCATTTGTGGCCATTTATAACTTCAGTTAACGGAACTGTTAAGACAAATGCGATATGGTAACCTAATAAATTCGATTTTCTTAAAAAAAAACATAAACACAAAAAAACACAATTCCGGGACAAGACACAAATCACTGTTTTAGTCATACAAACTTCTTGAAACATGTCTAGTTCCTCCCATAATGGTGGTACCAAAAGTGCCCCATGTGGCCTCGTGCCATCCACGTGGCATCCACGCGACTGATTGTCATCGCCGCCGCCCGATTAGACCCCTAATCCACACGCCCCTTGGTCAAGTAAATTGCATTGCGTTTGAGCACAATCATTATCTTTATCTCGTGTTACAATTTTATTTTATTTTATAAGTTGACAGAGAATAGGAGTGTCATGTTGAAAGATTTTGATCGACGTAAGGGTTAGATCAGCTGGTGGATGCTGGGTAGGTGTTAATCCGTTTGTATGGATTTTGTTACGTGGGAATTGTATGGGACGTTCATGTCGTTGTGCCAGATAATAGAAGAAAGATGAACCCCTTAATTATGGCGCTCGTAAGTAGTCAGATTGCGCAAAAATATATGTAATCTTAATGTTTATGAAAATAAAGTACGGAAAATACGTTGGAACGAAATATCAGGGTAGAAAATGTCTGATTTATTTTTGAAGAAATCATCAACTATTTTACTGACTGTGGCGTAGAATTGGAGAGCAGTTGTGACCCAACTGTGTTTTGGTGAGTGGTTTCAGTCCCGACTTACTCTAATTTCATCACTACTACTCTCAAAACGGTGAAGCAAAACATCGTGAGGAAACCGGCAAGTTCTAGAATCAAACGTACAAAGACATGTGTCATCCACCATCCCGCATTGTGACCGTGTGGTAGATTATGGCCCACTCCCTCTCACAGAGTGGAGGCCTGTGTCCCAGTAGTGGGAATATTGAACATTGATGGAGCATAGAATTACGCAAAAAAAAACTAATTTTAATAGAGTTTGTCAGATTTATCTATTTACAAATACAACAATTTTACTCATCTCGAAAATTATCCAAAAATTCTACCAACAATCAACAGCAATTATAAACACTACAAATAACAATATTAAGTACAACATCATGAAACTTCACCACCTCACATATATAATTTCAACACGTCCTCTCTTAGTATTGTGTAACCAGAGGCCAATTACCAAAGATTTATGTTGAGAACATAATTAACTTAGGCCGAACGTTGTTAACTAAGAATTACGGAATCGTATGTGGTATACAGGTTGCAGTGTTTTGTTTGGTAGCTAGTTGTTTCGGGGCATTTTCAGGCAACTTCAAAAATATGGAGTAGGTTCTCAATTTGTCCGAACCTTTTTTGTAGGTATCAGTTAAACGGCTGTTTCAAAGCAAACTAAAATATTTACCTGCATATAGTTACCAGTACCTACTCAAACTGTAACCATTGCAGTATTCTATGATACAGCACATTTTTTTCTTGGTAAATATGTAGGCATCACAATTTTTTTTTAATAACCTACGAATAATTTCATCGCTAGGGGTAATTATCCTGTATAATCAAGTTCTTATCACATTATATCGATATCTGTTCAAACAAAAGTAGTTTATTTTATTTTATCCAGCATCAATTTTCATGTACGTCTTTTGCAGCACGTTTGTGAATAGAATAATATTTATTTGCTGTAAAACATGGTATAAAAAGATGGTAAAAAAACAAAATAACAAGAGCATACATGTTTTTGTTTGACAGTTATAAGCGTACAAATTTACACAAGCATATTGCATTGTTTTAAGCTATAATTAGCATTTTTCTTTTCCGTTTCATAGTGAATACGACACCAGTAAATCAAGATGGTGCAAAGTTCAATTGAAGTCAACAAAAGCTACCATAAATTAAGAAAGCTAATTAAAACTGCACCACATCTTCATACCTTCCCCTTTTGGAGGGGTTGCTAAAATTATGACTACAGGATACAAGGACTCACCTTGTATAGGGAGGTACACGTTGTATATCTATACAACCTTAGTTTTAGCCGTGCTTGTAATAAAGACATCTTAAATATATTTTTCCATTCCTATGCCCATTTTCACATCAAACTCAAGCTTTTTTATCATTGAGGGACTTAAGTATAATCATCCTCGTCTTGCCACACAAAGGCAGACTGTCACGTGGAAATCATAAAACGAAAAGGTATATGTTTGTCTATGTGACAGTTGGATTGTTCCAACTTTAGTAAAGTTTCAATTTAGTAAAACACCAGCTTTAATATCCCCCTAACACGTATGGCAAGGTTATATAATGAAAGGTTCAACTTGACGGTTTACTTTATCGAAGTTTTCTCAATGAGTTTCGTTTCATACAGACGCTCCCTATATAAACAATGCGAACAATGTACGCCTAAATCGCTCAAAGTGTTTAGTTTTTATAGTGTTCTAGATTTAGGTTTACTGCACACACTGTTATTTTTTGTTCTTGTCTCTAATTTTCATTATGTCAATGTCATGCATACCTATTATTTGAACGGTTAGTGAAAAGCCGATCTTACATGAAAGTTTATTAGAAATTTAAGTGACAGTGCTGTTGGTGTGCTTATAAATAAATAAATACGATTGTTGTATTTTATTTCTAAAATCAACATCTTGCAGATATTTTCCTTTAAATTAACTCCAAAAGTCTCTTTAAATAGCTCTATTATACACCAACCAAATAAATTATATTCTATCACAACCACAAGCGCGATAGTGTTGTTTTATGAGCAAGTAACAAATAAAAAGTATGCTGCAGTGGACTTGAGACGTACTTCTTGTACTCGGAGTACGGCATACTTGGGTCGCAGTGTCGCGTGATTTACATGAGCGACAACGCATACAGACTGGGAAATTTTGCTGCGCTGGCAACAATTTTGTTTTGTGTTACATCTATCTACGACGATGTACAGGGACAAGTTGGGCAAATATAGGGTTTGGTTTTGGTGTTATTTAAATAAAATTGATCTAAAATTATAATAGGCCTTCCATAGAATATAAATACTCTCGAATTCTCAAATGTTACTTAATTTCAAGACTACTAACTTAAAGTTGTTATGCTAATGTTTCTACAGTAAGTAGGTTTGTCGAAATTGCTAAACGATTTATCTCCTTGATCGTAACAAGGAGATAAATTGTTTAACAATTTTTAAAGACTATCCTTGACCTTTTTTAACTGTCATTTTCGTCAAAATGTTGGCAATGCCGTAGTCGGAAAAATAACAGGGTGCAAACAAAAGGTGCTTAATATTCATGTCAATGAATTCTTTTCGTTCTTGTCGATTATAATAAGGACACTGAAAATTCTCAAACGTAAAGTCATTCACTTTATAAGAAACTAGCTACGTCCCGCGGTTTCACCCGCATAAATCTCGACCCCATGGGAATGTCGGAAAGTAGCCTATGTCCTAATCCAGATCATGGTCTACCTATGTGCCAAATATCATCCAGTTCCCTTCAGCCGTTTTAGCGTGAAGGCAAACAGATTTACAAAATCTTTATTTTTGTAATGTTACTTAGTTTAGATTCTTCATGTAGAATTGCTTCTGAAAATGCTAGTAAAACAGTTAAAAAGGACAACAAGCGCAATGATTTACGCACGAGGCAAAGAAGCCTGGCAGCCTTGCCAGAACAGTTACTGTAGATATTTTTATTATTACTGCTGTTGCACTTTAGTACAATTTATTTACGTACTTAGATTTTTCAGTCGTGTTCTCTAAATGGGTGTAAGAGATTACGTAAACATGTGTCCGTTAAGAATGTCCTATTTAACTGTAGATTCCTCAAAACTCACATAGGTATGGTCCATTATAATAGCTAAGTCTATTATAAAATCTTTATTCATAGAGTTTTCAGAAAGGCATGTAAAACAATGGTGAAATATCGTTCCAATTGGCATTGTCGAATAGACAATTTCTGTTTGTGAATTTCTCAGAAATTAAATTTTTCACAATTTCAATGGCTTCGATTTATGAGTCGTGGTTACGCAGGCCCACGCTTTCTTTTGTGTAGTTAAATTTCATTACCACTTCTCTCAAAACGGCTCTTAACATTGGCTTGTCCTATAACAAAAACATCGGATATCTGTCTCAACTGCCAACCCGTGCTAGGCCCACGTGGTGGGTAACAGCCCACTCTCTCCCGAAGAGAGGAGATCTATGCCCCAGCAGTGGGGATATTATAGAAGGACTAGCTTTTACCAGCGGCTTCGCCCGCGCGGAACTTTCATCCCCTATTTAACTCACTTAGGGGTTGAATTTCGAAAAACACTTCCTTATTCCTTATCTACATTATAAAGGAAATCTCTGTGCAAAATTTCAGCTTTCTAGGTCCAAGGGTTTGGGCTGAGCGTTGATGAGTCAGTCAGTCAGTCAGTCAGGACTTCTCTCTTTATTTATATACAAGACTAGCTTTTACCAGCGGCTTCGCTCGCGCGGTACTTTCATCCCCTAATTAACTCCCTTAGGGGTTGAATTTCGAAAAATCCTTCATTATTCCTTGTCTACATTATAAAGGGAACCTCTGTGCAAAATTTCAGCTTTCTAGGTGCAAGGGTTTGGGCTGGGCGTTGATGAGTCAGTCAGTCAGTCAGTCAGTCAGTCAGGACTTTTCTTTTTATTTATATAGATTTTCAATTTCAATTGCTGGTTTTGTTCGAATTTCACCAATAAAACTGGTCAGTAAATTCTTCGTAAACCAGCTTCCGAAAGTCATTTTCTCAACAAAAGGCAACCAAATTAATATGTTGTTTGAACATCGTTAAATAAACATAATCATGAGGCCACGTGCGCCGCGCACGCCTTTCCATTCAAACCATGGACTTTCTATGGGATTTAGCCGAATCTCATTCGGCGAACTATGAGCAAGTATCTTAAGACTATATCCAAACAGAGGGTCGGCAGATTGATGTTTTAGATATTGATATGATAGTGATTTAGTATGGGAACACAAATAATCCGGTTGTTACAACTTCAATGGATAATAGTTGAACTATTTTGAATGCAAAAAATCGCAGTTTTTGTAGGCACGTATCCATTAGCAATTCAAACGAAAAACAAAATTAATTACGTTTTTCCTAGCCCACACATTCCTAGAACTCCAGTGTAAATTATCTAGAATTCCGCGCGCCATATTTCAGAGTGCTTTGACATAATTTGCACACGGACGGTCGAGAGTCTTACTTCTGTGTCTTACCAAAACAAGAGTTGCGTGTCCCGTTCGCATGCACCGTACGGCATTAGCTGATTGCCCGTGTGCCCGCAGCCTAACGTTTTAATACAATTAAATCGACCGCAACTCACTATTACCCGAACATCTTTTCATCGCCATTTTTGTGAACGACTCTTTTGCGTGACACTCGATTTGTACGGACTTATTAAGATAATGTTACGTGACATTTTGGACGATTACCTCCTTTGTTTCAATCTGTTTTATTCAATCAAGTTTAGATAGCGGTGTGGTAAGCCAATTTCGACCTAAAATGCTCTTGTTTTATAGCGATCAAGTAATTTCAAAGTTGACTAGTTTAAATATTTTTAGGATGACGCAAATAATGCCCTCAATAACGCCCTTCCCTCTCTCTTTACCACTTTCTAAAGTCTATTCGAGGAAAGATTTTGAACTTAATTTTGTACTCGTTTGGAACACCTATTGCATATTATGAAAATAGTTTGTTAAGAATAGCTTAATGAATCGATGCCTGTCATTTTTAATAAAGGTATTTTTTTCCCCAAAAATAACTAACACTACGTAAATAACAGTCACATTTCCGCGGTACAGCTAAAACCAACCATAATGGAACGAAAATAAGGGCTATAAGATTGTTTTTCTTTTGCGACTATGTGCTTGCATAGGTTTATAATGTGACCACAATTTTATCCTAAAATCAGTCATCATCATCATCATTTCAGTCGAAAGACGTCCACTGCTGGATATAGGCCTCCCCCAGAATGGGGGGTTTTGCCATAATCACCACGCTTGGCAGGCGGGTTGGCGATCGCAGTATGGTGGTAAAATGCATAGAGAACGCTGCTGCCCACTCTCTAATAAGTCCCTTAGTCGCCTTCTACGACACCAACTGGAAGAAATGGGATGGTGCTATTCTTTTACTCCCGGCGACACATACGGGACTCTAAAATCAGTATTACTAATATAATCATCATCATCATTTCAGCCGATAGACATTCACTGCTGGACATAGGCTTCCCCCAAGCTTCCACTTCAACTGGTTCTGTTCTTCTCGCATTTATCTATACTAACATTATAAAGAGGAAAGATTTGATTGTTTGTTTGTTTGCATTGAATCCTCCGAAACCACTGAACCGATTTGAAAAATTATTTCACTGTTGGGAAGCTATACTATCCCCGGGTGACATAGGCTATATTTATCCCCCTATTCCCACGGGAACAGGAACTACGCGGTTGAAACCGCGGAGCGCTGCTAGGAATTCATCATCTGCCTAGCCTTTTCCCAACTATGTTGGGGTCGGCTTCCAGTCTAACCGGATGCAGCTGAATACCAGTATTTTACATGGAGCGACTGCCTATCTGACCTCCACAACCCAGTTACTGGGTAATACGATACCCCTTGGTAAGACTGGTTGTCAGACTTTCGGGAGCGCTGCTAGTAATTAATAAATACAATAGTAAAACTTCGGGGTGTGATGATGTATTAAGAGTATTACAACATAATATGTATTCTAAATGGGTTTTTATGTTGTGTGCTGTAATTCTGGAACATGCTGTATATTTATTTACCCAAAAATGCAGTCAACACCAAAACGACATCTCTCTAATTAGCCTAATATGAAACCACAGACCACACTATCATAATTAATCATCCATTTTTTTAAGTCCCTCTAATTCCCCAGAGATTGAATCCCATGCGACGGACTATGCCCAGTGCGGCGTCGACCCCAGACATCCTGGGGGATCGTCTCATTTCAACGAGTGAACTTGAAAAATGTTAGTTCACACTATCTAGTCCTAGTGTTTTTATTCTTGTTTTCTAACGATAGAAAGGTAGTAACAACTATTTGTACATTCGTAAGTTTGTGAAGGTTTCTGATAAGGATGACCTTTTTCTTTTTGACATCGTTTAGCGTTTTGTTTTTGTTTTATTTGAATGCCAATGTACGATTACTAACAGAAATTAGTAGGTAAGGGTCGTCGGATATAGTTGTAGATTAGTTAGAAATCGATGTTTTCGAATTAAAAAAAAATATAATATAAGAAAACACCCCGTTCACTGCAGCAGTGGTGGCCCAGGGGTAACGGCCCCGACTTACAAGTTGTAGGTCGCAGGTTCGAACCCAGGAAGGCGTTTTTGCTTTGTGTAATTAATTTCATCACCATTGCTCTCAAAACGGTGAAGGAAAACATCGTGAGGAAACCGGTATGTCCTAGAACCAAAAATTCGAAGACATGTGACATCTACCAACTCGCACAGGGCCCGCGTGGTGGATTACGGCCCACTCCCTCTCACAGAGGAGGCCTGTGTCCCTGCAGTGATCATTATGCCAAACAGTTAATTTATCAAATTATATTTCATTCGAAAACATCGATCGGTTTCTTATTAAACTTCAACTATATTCGACGACTCGTTATTTGTCTGTTTTGGATTTGGATTGTACAGACGACAGCACATCAAGCTACGCCAATCTGTCAAATTTATTTGATAGATTTTCAACTTTATCACATAAGCGTAAGGTTCAAGTTCAATTGGAAAAATTTGACAGTTTGGGGTAGCTTGATGTTCTGGCGTCTATACCAATTGTTCAAGGATTTTGTTTTCATTCATGTTTGCAATACTTGTGCTCTGCGCATAGGAAAAACCTTCGTTCCACCAATAATCATCTTATACGATGTCCTTCTCACCGCTCTGGCTTCATTGAGTCTTCTTTCTTTGTCCAGGCGATCTTTCTTTGGAAAGTGATCCCTCTGAATATCAGGATGGCTCCCAGTCGGTTATCGTTTAAGGTTCGTGAGAATATTCGCAAGAAGTTGGCAGAATCATCCCAGCGCTGATTTGCTGGATTCGTTTTCTCCTCTACCTATCGTTATTTCTCAAGACAAAGTTTATTTTTGTTATACATATGTATGTATGTATTATTTTTTGAGTAACCTATCCCTTATGTTGCACCTGTCATGTTTTGTCTCTGCATCACCGTAAGGTTGACTGGTAGAAAATGCCTCGGGCATTAAATCCGCCTTTGCACAGTATTTGTTTTTACTTGTGCATTAAGTTTTAATAATAAATAAATATAGTAATAAATTGTCCACCAATGCTGGAAACCCTTATTATACCTTCTATGAGTTTTACATAACATAACAGCATGGCTTAAAGGATGGGCAGTGATATAAACATAGCCTAAAAAAAATTATTTCGTTTTTTCTTCAAATCCCACATCATTTATTTATATCATCCAGTAATTACGACTATTGATTACACCAACTGCTCAACAACATTTTACAAAATCTGTTTGATTTACAACAACACCTGATGCCAGCCCTTACTTATACTTAAGCCGAATGCAGAAAATACGACCCCAAAGCTATTTTGGTGTTCCTAAATACTTTTGTATGACCCTTAGATACCTATTACAATATACAAAAGCAAAGTCCTTATAAATCCATGGTACAAAAGACGATAATACCCCGTTTCATATTCAATTAAATATTTTGTCAGGGATGAAAAAATCTATTTTGGACTTAGGGGGCTCAGCCTAATGTTGGATGTGTAAGTAATAGTTGTGCAAATTGTAGATATTTTATTATAGAAACATGTGTGATTTTTTATTATTTTTAGGGAAGCAAGGTATTCTTTGGTTTTTCTTTGAAAATTGTAGATATGTAAAGGGGAAAATGTGAAAACAAAAATTATGACCTACGAGCAAAGAATGTGCAAAAAAAAATGATATTGGAAAATAAAATTGTTTTAAACAGAATTAGTTAAGATATTAAAATCCACAGGACTTTTTATCACTTTCTAATGGCAGCAATTTTTTTTTCGTGATTTGAGAGTTTGCCCGTGTTTGTTAAAGTTGTTCTTATTAATGGGCAGAACACTCTGTGAAAATTCGGAAAGTGATAGTCTTCCCGTATAGGTACTTGGGTAGGTATTAAACGAAAATTTTATTTGATACCTTAATTCGGTTACATTTATTTAACCATTTTAAACAATATACAAACGAACACTAAAATAAGTATGTTATACACAAGTAGGTATATAAAGTAAAAAAGGGAAGAGCTCACTTGGGTTTCAAAGAATTCGTCCACATCGCTGTCAGTGGGAAAAGTGCCGAAAAGGCTGGCAGCGTTGCCACAAAAAAATAGGCCAGCTCTTTGGTTACGGAAGAGTCGAACAACCGCTTGGCGATTCCCCGAAATCCCGATGTTACGTGCGATAATTAAGTGCAAGTTGATCGAGAACGTAATTCCCATGAAAACAACTATCCATTACAAAGATTAACAAATTTTTATACCCTCGTTTATTTGGTGGCAACTAGTAATTAAATATTAATAGATGAACACGCTGTACGCGTGTAAGGGCTAAATGTTACCACTATATGAAATTGTTAAGACCAGAAAATCGTTACAACATTTTATTTAGGTATCATCAATATTATGTCAAAGATAATTATAAAGATAAAAATTTATATTTTATTTATTTTTGTCTAGTTTTCTTTTTGTTGTAATATAATCCATACCGACTAACAATAAAGCTGAAAGGTGTTTTGTTTCGTTTGTTTGAACGCGCTTATCTCTGGAACTATGCATTGGATTCGAAAAATCCTTTTTCCATTTGATAGCCCAACTTTTGAGGAAGGCTATAAGCTACTTAACGTTACGTTAGGACCCTGAGGAGACGAGCAAAATATTAGAAAGAACGGTCAGCTAAAACGAAGTGACAGCGCGGGCGATGCGATACGACGCGACGGTGTGTGTCGGTGAACAAGAAATTACACACGGACGAAATAGTGGGCAGAAAATAGAATGACTTATAAAATAGTTACTATCCTACTTAATATTTTAAATGTGATAGTTTGGATGTTTGTTACTCTCTCATGCAAAAACTACTGAATAGATTTGGATGAAATTTGGCACACAGATAGATAATAACCTATATTTACACATAGAATACTTTTTATCTTGGTAATATGTGGAATTCGACTTCCACGCGGGCGAAGCCGCTGGCAAAAGCTAGCCTAGTCTATAAGACTTATAAGTAATTTTAATCTAACTAAATTTTTTACACGATGATTATTTTAAAACTTAGAATAGTGTTGATTGTACTTTACACAAGTCCGTTCCACCTTCTTAGAGTCTGATATTATTATGATGATACTAGAAACACTTTGTTCATATGTTATTATGTGTGTCGTTGTCACTATTATTTCTACAGTTTTTACACAAAACTAACTCAAAAGGTTTTGTTATATCGATTTTAAAAACGTTATCAGCTTCGTGAATTCAATGCGGGAATTATGCAAATAAGTTTTTGGTTTAGATAATAAAATGCAATAATTATGCACGCGAGGGTGCATGAATTAGCAAAAGTAATAGCTTGATGAAGACGGCCTATTTTATCTTATCTGTTCGACGATTTTTAATTATATAATATCATTTATTATCTTGTGTCCCTAATTTGTAATTTAGGCTAATGAGAACTGCTGACTCATAAGTTTGACTAATACTAAATTAGAATGGTACTTTAAATTAATTTGCATAACGTAAGAAGAGAATAGGGATACTTATTAATGTTTCTCTTTGTTCCAGCCTATCGTCTATGAAGGTCAAGATAAGAATCCAGAAATGTGCAGGGTTTTACTAACACACGAAGTTATGTGCAGGTACGCATATTATTAATTTATGTTATTATTTTTGTAGCTTGCCTACTTAAATACTTTTCTCTGACAAGAGTATTTTAGCCACACCAAAATTGAAAAGCATTAGCAAGGAGTTTTGACCTCTGTAAAAGTAACGTGTATTTATAGCCTTATTTCAAAGTCTATACTGGCATCTAAAATGGCCGACACCATAGAGCCACATTCGAATTCCATATTTGAAATGACATAATCACAAAAAAGCTACACACACTTCTGTTTCGTAGAAAATGGTAGCGATAGTCATTTGTCATAAATATTGACTCCCAAAATATTATTGCACGGTCATGTTTCTCCAAACGGCAGGCTTTTGTGGCCATTCATGATACGACTATGTCAATACTCTTACAATTGCTCATAATGTATGGGTAACGTCTATTAAAAAGCGGGTTTATTTCTTTTACCGTTACGGACAATTCTTCGAAATACTTTTACATCTTCTTCAATAATGTTTTACCTTAAATTTTTGATAGAAACTTTGAACAAGTGTTTACCAAAACTAAGTTTTGGTTAAGTTTACAATTATTTTACTAGATTACTCCAAATAAAACAGTATACAAGAATTACAAATGTAAACAAGTAACAACACAAAGACGCATCTTGTAACTTCCTAATTACAACCCGGCGAACAAAGAAATAAGCGTTCTTATTAATTTAACCATTTGTTTGGGGTGGTTTTTCCGCTCGTAAACGTACTGTGTCTCGCCATTATATCAATGTATGGGTGTGTGGCTATACACTACCGCGTCAGTGTGAGCAATTAAAATTTTATTCCACCTTAGACTGTGTGTTGTTGTCTCGTTTTGCTAGATATGTGCGTCCTTGTTGCTCGTCTTCAGGGGAGGAGTCTCTAGGGAGTCTGTCCTTTCAATGTCTTTGCCCTTTGCGTCAAGGAGCCCTCGGTAGGGCGCGTGCAGCGTATTGTTTGTTTAGCGTGGATACGGCGTTTGATAATGGTTTTTTTGTTGCTTAGATTTTGAACTAGGAAGAAAATTTTGCTTTTAACTAGGAACAAAGCTTTCAAGCAAATGTTGATAAGAAATTATTGTCAGTCATTTTCTCTAGAAATTGCTCTCTGATATATGTTCCAACAAAATGAAAATATTGATGCGTAAATAAAAAACATTTATCACATGGCATAAGTTCCACAATATTTATCAGTGTGATGTGAAGCACCATGGAACTTTTAATGACAAATAAACTTTAAAAAATCCATATTACATCGATAGATTCATACATAATCCATTTCAGTATCTAATTTTAGTTTTCATTGTGTGCGGTGAATTTATGAAGAATAAATATTTTCGCATTATTTCTTACTTTGATTCAATTTTTTTTTACTGAAACACTACGCATGTTCTCCATTACAAATCCGCCGTGTTATGAGTGACATGATGCATCTCTTAAACCCTTCTGTACCAACGTGTACGAGCAGTATATTGATTTTTATCGCCAAAACGAATAAGTATACCTTTAAGAGTGCTCTGCTAAAGGTACAGGGGATCGCCCTAATGTGTCCCGATATTGACAATTTATAGTGCTTTCTGATTTTGTAGTACCGAAATATTTTTTTTTCAAGATACATTTCTTTGTGAAAGTATTATTTATAGTGCAGTAAGTTCTTGTTTCAATAATATAATTTGTTTACAGTCGGTGTTGTGACAAGAAGAGTTGTGGTAACAGAAACGAAACGCCTTCAGATCCAGTAATCATCGATCGGTAAGTGAATATACTTTAATATTTTACACACGAATTAAAAACAAATGTATAATTGTTCTCCTTTATCTGTTTTTAATTAGCCATTCTTAATGTGAACACACTATAAGCTACAAATATATTATTTCAAAGTTACTTAACGGAACCTGATTTCTAATGGACGGTCACCCATCCACGTAAAACCGCGGCAAGCGTAGCTTAAACTTCGATCGGCCTTTGCCGCTGTCATAATTTAGCTGCAAGTCCCTTAGTATCGGTCCGTGTATTCCAATAAATAGAGGGGCTTGTGGCTAAGTAACAATAGCTGCGCGGATCGATCGATCGGGTTAAGCTACGCTTGCCGTGGTTAGCCCGTGGATGGGTGACCATCTTGATATACCAAGACCCCTCCGTGCCTCGGAAAGCACGTTAAGCCATTGGTCCCGGCTGTCATTTGGGGATCTTTGACAGTCGTTACGGGTCGTCAGAAGCCCGAAAGTCTGACAACCAGTCTTACCAAGGGGTATCGTATTACCCAGTAACTGGGTTGTGGAGGTCAGACAGGCAGTCACTCCATGTAAAATACTGGTATTCAGCTGCATCATGTTAGACTGGAAGCCGACCCCAACATAGTTGGGAAAAGGCTAGGCAGATGATGATGATGTATTCCAATAAATAGGAGAATTATTTCTTTAACATAACTAACTGTTAAATGAGTAACTAATAAACTACACAAATAAATACAAAAACAAAAGAACAATAATTAGACGTCGAAGTACCTACTCGTCCGCAACGCTGTCATCTGGGAACGTGCCCAGAAGACTGGCAGAATTGCCACGTTGAACGGCAATGCTAATTCTTTGGCCAATTCCAATAAATAGTATCGAAAATGATTTTTACTATAACACGCATGACATGTCGTAACCAAATCAAAAATCTATCTGACAGCTCTAATATCCCATTACAAACTTAACAAATATCCTATTCACATCGTACTCAACTCGAAACTGAAACAAAAACGAAACAAAGTTCATTGAACACAAAAACAATAGAGTAGCGTTTGTTAAAATTCCGTATTCCACAATTCGCGGCGATTCATCAAGCCTGCAATGACGGCAATCTCGAAACTTTCCCGAGGCAAATGCATTTCCACGATACAGAAACTTTTGAGGCTCTCTCTGCATTGCATATTTTTATTGCGATCGTAGCTGCCAGATATCTATTGCAGAGTTTTTGTTCGGAAATGTTATTGAAAGCTCTTTGGGCGACCTTGTTGATGTGTGGAATTTGTTTTTGCATTTTCGCTGGCATGTGAAATGTGGTTGATGAAGTTTTGTTAGGCAGAATGTTGAATGAATGAATTAGTGTGCTAGAAATAGAAATAGATTCTAACGAGCACATGTCAAATAAATCTGTTGATATATAAGTCGTATTTTTAACATTCATCCAAAAATTCAATCTAACCTGCGAGATTAATCACCCATAACCATACAGCAATGCAGCCAATTTAATTAAATTCTAATTTTCTTCGAACCATTTTCGGCAATCTCAATACTAAAGGTATACCCCCAAAAAAATTCGGCAGCTATGAATCGGGGGCCACGAACAACTCAATAAAAACAAAAGCCTGCTCAAAACTGCGCTCACATCGGTCTCACGCTGAGCCATTCAGCCTCCTGATGTAGAACAGTGTCGGGAGGAGCGGCAGCTAATCAGGCTGACAAATATCCGAGAATTTCAATAGAGCTGCGACCACTATTGATACGAGGGGACGCGAGGCGTTCTAATTTTTTTTCGGTCTTTTTCGGAAATTCAATAGAGATAGGCGTCTCTCGTTTGGTACGTCGTTCGATATTTGAAATTTAGGGTTGTCGATTATGGTACCTGTTACAAGATTTTTTACTAGGTTAAATTAAGTCGGTAAGCAGTACAACCACGATTGGTTCAAAATTTTAGGTAAAAAAAAGACAAAATTGTATTATTACAAATATTCCTTTCGTAGAAGCCACACAAAATTACGTATTGACCTTTTTTATTGAGTGGAACTTTGGATCACAGATAGCTATTCGCAGGCGCGTTGTATATTTTTAGTATATGATTTTTTCTCATGTATTTTTTTGATTTACTATAAAGTTTAGGTACATAAATGATATTGATTGACTTACAATAATGTATTGAATACTACACTACTTACTTATTTGCAGCACAGAACACTACTTACTTATATATAGGTACGAATAGGTACCCCTGTTCTATACTGCAAATAAAATTAAAACATGTGCCATTATAATCAACACTTCATTCGTAGTAAAATACGGTCTAAATCTAATACCTCTCCGACAACCCTACAAACCAAACGTCGCGCGTCGGTTTTGTAATTCGCTCGATTCAAATTTTTTCTACCTTGGAAACAAAAAAAATCAACGGTTGCCTTTGTGCCAACTTTCCTTTGGTTTTCGGCGCATGAAGTTGATCGTGGAAATTCTCCCTCACCACCAATAAACTTGTGATTTTTTGAGCGTTTGATGTATCTAAATTAAACTCGAGTTTGTGATGTTCATTATTAGACGGAAATTTTACAGATAAAAGGATTTTTTATGAATATTTATTGTCGTTTATGATTGGTGGAGTGGAATATTGTTTTTGTCAAAGCTTTTGATCATCATGACCCACTTTGCAACAAAATAAACCGGGTAGCTCATAAAACACTGAACGGATCACCTAGTCAGAAATGCAAGTCTCAGTTTCAAAATTTTCTTTATGAAAAGAGTAGTGCACTTAAAACTGCATACAATTTACACGAGTTAACGTCAAGCATCAAGTACTATCACTGTCACAAGTCACTAGTACACGCAGCAATATCCATCAACCATTCATGTACAGTGCCTCGCCCACGGTACACTCGCGAACTAATGCGATAATTGAAATTGTGCAATTGCGTGCGAAACGCCCAACACCGAATTCATTACAGTCGTGTTTTTCGCGTTTTGTTTTTTTTTCGTTTCACTTTTTTGCACTGTGGCTGCCAGCGAAATGATACGTTCTTCAATGGTTTAATTATTTTATCCATGCGTCATCGTTTTAGTCTTTTTACTTAGCAAATGGACGTTTTATCATAAAATTTAGTTTATGAGTAGCATACTTTTTGTAGACGTTTAGTGTAATTTTTATTAGAGTACTTTTTCAATGATGGATTAGTTTTTCGTACTTTGCATCAACTAATACTTAGTTAATTACTTGTAAACGAGGATACCTTCATAGTTAATTAATATTACACTGATACAAAGTGGATCGTTTACCTAGAAAGGAGAAAGACTATAGTTTTAAAATTCCTTTGACAAGCAGATCAGTAAATTAAGAAAACCCTTCACATCATTAAATGACAGTTAAATTCACAAACATAAAATTCACAAAATTAAATATTTCATCAATTATACCAAACCAAATTGGAAACAAAACTCGAAACAACACTCTAAACCGTTCCTGTATCGATAACACGGCGAATAATTGACGTAACGGTAAAAGCAGGCAACAATCCAGAACCCTACGAATCAGCAGCAATTTGTTAAGTGGATTTTTGGCCGAGACACGCTCGCGGCTCGTTGCGCTTCTGTACACAATTTCATTATCTCTGCCCGCGTGCCCGGCCGACTCTACTATTAACTTATGCGATACTTTTGTAGGTTATGGACATTTTTCAATATTTTTTATTTATTTAAAGCAGTTTTTTTTGTAATTTTTGTGAGAAAATTATTTTTGTTTTGTTTTTATTTTTGGTTCTGGGTATCTTCTACCAACACCGAAAAGAAAAATATGAAAAAAAAAAAAACAAAGTAGGTATCCAAATAGTCTCGTAGTTAAATATATTTACTGTAAAACTTTTTACTGTAAAATTCATTAAAAAAAAAACTTAGCCAAACATAAAAGAAAATCGTTTCCTGTGTTAAAATAATTGGCTTAATTTTCAATCTGATTACTCACCAAATGAATTAAAATACAATCAACTACACTTAAAATCATTTGAAACAACCCTCAATATTGTTCCAATAAGTACTACCGTTTACTGGGCAGGTACTTTAGAAGATGGACTTTACCAAATCAATTCATGCCCACGCAAACGGTCCCCTACGCAATCACTTAAGAATTTTATGAACCGTAATGATTAAGATGTTTTGTCGTACTTGAGTTTAAGGCGGACCGTGCATGAGGGGCTTAATCGTGAAACTAGATTGTTGTGTTAAACATATTGTGACTGGAATAGCTATTAAAGGATTAAGCGACGTTTTAAAAGGTTTGTTTTTAAATTGGGGGTGTTATTAATTGAGTAGGAGCGTGAGAGTGTTGGCGATCGATTAGTCAAGATTCTGTATGAAGTTGTCATATTGAATTTGCATGATGAAATTATAGTTATTTCAGGATAGATATATAGGTATATTTTATCAAATATAATGTTTACTCATAAAGGACCACGGCCATGTAGAAAGCTTGTTTATTCCTTAGAAAACTGGTTTTCGACTTAAAAATGCCTTATTTAAAATCCTTTTATTAAAGGATTTTTTAAAGTTTTATCATTTAACCATCGTGATGATGATGATGATTTTTTTTTAAGTAATAAAAATAAATATAAAAATAAGGCATTATTATTGTCCTTCATTAAATGTTTTTACTGACAGTGAATATGGACCTGTTAACCTTCATAAAATCCAATTACAATTGTGATGGTAATCATTTGAACGACTGAAAATCAATACCATCAAACATCTTTTTAAATGAGAAATACAGTAAAGAGGCAAAAAGTCCGGTCTCTTTCGACATATGGCCAACATCTATATTACAATGGGATCTTTACACCCTATTTCGGGTGCGACAAAATCGATTTCCAATTCGATATGACCCTCTTGTGCTGCCGGTTTGATAGAGACATATTTTGGGCATAAATGTACTCGGAGAACGATAGAAATAACTCGGAATTAAAGCGATTTAATGATTCGTAAAAAGGGCTGGAATAAGTTATAAGTAGGTTTTAATGATACTAAACGAACACAACAGTAACTTGGGCACAAATCTTGAAGATAATAACGTCTTTCCTCGCTGGTTTAACAACATCAATTCCTTAGACTACTTGAATACAACCGGTTCATGGTTTGTGATATTAAAAGCACAAAAAGAGTGGGCCTTCATCTGTATCCATATATAAATACATCTAAACATAATTATCATACATAGCTGAAGTTTGTTACGCCAGTAAATAAAATCCTCATTTGCTGTTGACAAAGTGTCACAAACACCGCAGTTTCGAACACAAAATTCAAATTAAAATTACGTTGCCAAAAGGCGGTTTCTATCGGCTGCAGTTTTCCGGTGATTTTCGGTCTGTAAACGCCGGTGTGAGGGAATCACGGCTATTATATTATCTCATTAGACACGCCGCGGCGCCGCGCGCCCGCCTCTTTCTTCTCGCCAGATAAATTCCTTTTCCGTCTGATATCTCTATTACCTTTTTTGTTTTGATACTTATCTAGATATCTTTCAAGACTACCTTTATTGGACATATTTTTATTTTATTACGAGCCAACCCAACTATTTTTGTATTTTGCTTTTGGTTTCTGTTAAAAACTAAGCAATTAGCGGGTGCTGAAAACGGAAAACCAGTGTTAACGTGAAACTATAAATTTATATTACAAATAGTTACCAACTACAAGTTTATTGGTGCACGACTTCGGAACGGCTCGGTTTGCAGTTACACTGGGAAAGTTTCCATAACTTCATAAGTCCCTTTATTAATAGCTTTGCACTTTCTTCTGTTCGCAGAGAAAGCGGAATATATTTAACTTTGCATTTTATAAGGTGTTTTTGTTCTCTAGAATCTGAATAGGTACCATACCAGAAGTTTGTTTTAGCTACAATAATATACCATCCATGCTTTCTCCATACTGTATCTAGGCATAAGGTTATCTACACTGTTGCTATATTTTATACATTTCACGTCAAATTACGCTACTTATCCCGTTAAAACGATACTAACACAAGTAAACACAATACAAATCACACAAATCTGTACAAAAAGCGGAGGCGGTAACAAAAGAATTCGGCACACTTACAGTGTAATGTAAACCAAAAAAGAAAACTGGTCCCAAAAGAGTACCCTGGGGAATACTCGCGCGCTTCGCTCGGCCCGATACAGACACGACGACTGGTGATTAGGCTTCTTATCCACGAGATAGCGACAGAAACTGTGCAAGACTTAACAACTAGGACCGTTTTCTTATTCCCTCCGACCAAGCATTTTCTTGCCCGCCGACTTATCTAATGCTACTGTTCAGCTTAAAATTCCTATGTAATATTAGCGGCTAACTTTCGTAGCTTATGAATTTTATCCTGCGTATTAAATTTAAAATAATTTACATTGATATTTTGTACCGTCTCTATAAGGAAACAACATTTACGAAAATCCTGTGTAGAAGCTATCAGGGAAATATACTAAAACATCAATAAATCATATTATTTCGGTAATGAGACGTCTCATTTCTGATTTATATCTGCGTATTGGTTGCCCTCCGATTTTCTACTCGATAAGTCTGGGTGGTGATCGTAAATTGAAATATGATAAAGTCTCAGTAATAAGCTCCCTTAATCGCATCGACCCTCTGTCTGCAGGCGCTCCAGTGACGACGAGAAAAGTCATGTGAACCTAATTTGGCAGTAGTTTATATTTTATAAATTCTTCATACATAAAATTACGTAGTCTTTATTTCCATCCTTCATTAATTATGATCATTCCTATTATCTTTCGACGCAAATCTTTTACTGAAAGCTCCTTTTATTCCACAATGTTCGGGTCTTCTATCTCAATTCCGACCTCATTCCCGATTCCAATACGTGATTCGTCGGTTCGCAAATTATTCGGTGAAAATTCACCATCTCGTTAGAATGTGCGATCCGGTCGGGCGCGGCGAGCCAACCGCTTGATAAATTGTCTGGAATAATAATGATGAATTGCAACTAGCCCGATCCCAATGTAGGATCTAATCTATGGAGCTATTTTACTACCAAACCTACACATAGTACCTCTGCCTTTATACAACCACAGCATAATATATCTATTATATATTTTTTACATAAATTCTACTTGACTTAAAATTTTCTTCGAAACGAGAATATTTTATTCTTCCAAATATGATTTCTAATTAAATTTTATTCGACGGTTTATATAACGTTGAGCATCTAAAAAATTACTTCAAATTAGCGACAAATCTAATAAGAATAGGACGTCTCGAGCCCATTTAATTAGTGACGGGGTTTTATCATCCGCCCTCTTTCCTACCACTCGTTGAGAATTTCAACTGTAATACTGCCATATTGGCGAGGCTTAAATAATATTGGGCCTGCCTAATAATAAACCTTCTTTGTAATTTATATTTTCAGAGGAGTGTTTTTTTCGGTGAGTTTACGCCAGATACTAGTAATGAACTACACACAGTAATGAACGAAAATAAATAAAACTAGATTTAATTTATTTTCGTTCATTCGTTTTGATAGTAAAAGCGGTAATGTAAAAGCGTCATTAAATTTAATTACAAATTCACGCGTGACATCTCCTTTGAAGACAAACACACCCAGTACTTGGTAGTAAAACAAACTAAAGTTAATTGTTGCTTTTATGATGACATCGCGTGAGTTGGGGTCAGATAGCAAACAAATTGTTACTTTTATTCTGTCTTTGATGTAGTAAGTAACTTGCTGTTCGGATGTGGCATTATTTTCCATTGTCTCCAAACCAACCATCTTTGGTGAGATATTCGGTATTATGTAGTTTCAATATTACTTCATGTTCTTGTAATGACACGGGAATTAGTCCTCAGATTAAATATTCTAATCTACAGCATGTTCTTGATTAAGAATAATGGAGTTAATTGATTGGTGTAAATCTTGGTGATTGACTCCTATTCTCCCACAGCCAGCAGGCGCGCACGCTCTACCGTATTCGGTGACGTATTTACCAGAGTATTCTGGATAATCCTACATTATTATTTTCCGTATCTTTCAAAACATACTTTCATTAAAAGTATCAACGTGGTAGAGTACTCTCTTTATACTTATGTTCCGTTTAAAATTTAATGTTTTGTCACAAAAACCACAAAAAGCAAAACATCACTTAAATTCAATTTATACGAGTGGCTCATTCATTTGTTTATCTAGATTTGTATGTAATCATGCCCTTTTACTTGATTGATAGTATCTCCAATCTTCTTCAATTTTACGTTTAGTTAATTGCGGCTTGAATCGACCCTGTTACAGCGTAACCACAGTTTTATGTCCATTAGCTTGATGATAGTGAGTTTTGTCATTAGGATTTGACAGATTTTTTGAGGGGGTTCAATTGCGTACGATTTAGAATATTAATCACTACTAAATTGATTTTTATTAAAACTAAATGGCATTAAAATAATGCGTTTGCATTCTGCTGAGGTGAAAATTAGATCAACATTTACCTACGAGTCGTGATTTCTATTCCACACCAAAAACAATTTTCTTTCAAACATTCACGATCGAACACAAAACCAAACTTTCATCTCACCTATCAACAGAAATCTCATTCCGTGTAACAATTTACAAATTCAAAACATGAGCAAACCCATCTCCACTTACGGATAGCAAGCATATGCATAGGAGCTGTTAGTGCCCCCCTTAGGGGCTCCGAGAGCCTCCAAGACGTCAGCGCGTTTAAGCGCCAATTAATTATTAAGGAACACTGAGCTTCCTTTGGCTCTTTGACGGCGACTGTACAACAATGTGGCTGACTCTCGTGATTGGCTGCTTTGTAAATTGCATTAGCGTGGTTTGCTTGTGTGTTTGTTTGCTTGTATTATGATGGTACGATGAGTGTTTATTGGGGATTTATTGGTTTAATAGTAGAATGATTTTGTGTGTAATCGTTCAGTAATGCTTTTCAATTTGAATGAATCAACCAAATTAAATCGTGTAAAGAATTAGAAGTATCATTAAATGTCGGTCACACCTTTCCTTCCTGTGATTTTGAATGTTTGACATCAAATACGCGGAACGGTATATAATGCCATACGCCATAAGAAACATAAATTACAGTCTTAAAGTAGTTTTGAGTAATATTTTCCTAAAAATAAATAATAAAACGACACTTAGAAAATAATATTCAGCTTGGATTGATTTTCGAAGTAAAAGTACACATACATACACTTTCGATATAAAGCAATAATTCTTCTTTATAGGAATAGAGAGCTCTTTTAAAATGTATTTCGGCAAACATGTCGCAGGGGTCGCCTTTGATGGAAGCGCCTTCTTCAATTGTCAGTTGTAAATTCAATTTTCACTTTATATTGCTAGTTTCACATGTCGGGGGGTGCAGGGCTGATGTTAGATACACATCTTTTGCACACTAGATGTACAATATGATACCAGTTGGATTATAATCCAATATTGTAAGAAAAAATACAATGGTTTTATACCAGGAAAACTTAGAAGAAGAAAAATTTCAGACAATGCAAACTTTGCAGTGTTTTCTTAGTTTATAATTGTCAATTTTTTTTTTCATGAAGAAAAGAAGTCCACTTACGAATAGTGTGCCAGCTTCAAATCGATATAGATGTCTTATTACATATACGTATATCAATTTCGCTTAGTGAGCCTACTGCCAAGTATCATAAGAAAGAAATGAAAGCCAAGATCGATAAAAAAAAGCCAAAATCTATGCTAACCAACTCAACAACCCATATAGAGAACCCTAAACATTTTTTTCTCGGCTAAAATGTGCGTATAAGGAAGAAATTCGGTTATACGCCAACTGGGGTAGATTAAATTGCATTGAGCTACCCATTAACGCCTTGTCAGATCGGGTTACGATTTATATATTTGATAAATTGGATATATTGCAGTAGGAATGCAGGGTTTTACGAAGTATGACGTCCAAGAATTACAGCAAATAAGACATAATTAATTTATGATAAAGATGAGGTTGTACGGTAGGCTGACGTCAGTGTAAAACAAACCAGTATAAGCTGGCCTCTTATTATTATGAAACTCCGTACTTCGCTAGGCAAGGTCAAGAGCAAAACCCAAACTTATTCATACGCATTCATTTCAAGTAAACCAAATATTGGCACTTTTGAATTGTCAACACCGTGTCTGTATTTGGTTGCCCATTTCAAAGCGTAGTAGGTAGGTACTTATGGGGAATAACGGGTAAGAAACGACACGTACACTCTTTTAAATAAAAATGTTGTTATTGGCCGCTAAGAGATGACCAGTCCCTACTGACGACGCCCATTCACGATCATTACGTATGTATGCGTCGAAGTGTTACCACTGACATATTGGCCACCTGCCTTTGTAGATCATGTAGAATATCTTGTCTCAATCTCAAGGCTATTTTCAGACGAAATGCCATTTTGAGTGTCAGTGATTTTAGATGTATCCCTCTAGTATTCGTTTTAGAGGCAGTTATCAATAACTAGCTTTTCCAACAGCTTCGCTTGCGCTTCGGAAATTATTCCACGGGAACGGACTACCGGGAAAAAAAGTCCAAATTCGTTTTTGGGTGACTGAGTTACAAATTTACATATTTATAACATTATCTGGATAGTAGGATAACATATAATAGGATCTTTCGACGCTATGCAAATCATTTGTAAACTATATTAAAACACATTTTGAATCGATAAACCACTGTAAAGATGTAAACATTTACTTATCCAAAGTTCCTCTACATTTGTTTTCGTTTGTCTTACATTTTTTCCCGTTGTCACGGAGAGTTAATGAAAGAATTAGCTTTCATTACAACTGATACGATTCCTTAAAGGGATTCCCGAATGAAGATGAAGTGCCTTCGTAACCTTTCTGATGGCTAAGGATCAATGTGGGGAGGTCGTACTCTTATCTCTGATTAGTTTTTGGGGACATATAAAATGCTGTTAGCACTGACACCTTCAATAGTACGTATTATCTACTCTATAATAATATTATATAACTTTCTAAAGAAACCTATTCAAATTTTAAAAAGTTTCAAATCTTATTACGGATATGAAACGTTAAACACAAAGTAAAATGGATGGTTCGCCGGTATAAATGAAGAGTCGTCGGGACTTTCAACTCTAATGCATTAATTAAGCTGGACCGATCCCCGAAAATCGTCTAGAAACTCTCTCTGTTTAAATTAGTGCAGAATTCATTTTCTTTTTTAATTCGTCTTCCAAATTCAAATAAGATTTCTTTTTTTTTATTACGCTGCGCCGCATAAAAGGGTAGACCAGGATTCGTCGCTCCGTCGTTCACTTCGGAACGCTAATTCCTCCTCGTTCCGAGATACTGATTGGACGATATATTTAACAATGCTACCGACACGCTTCTCTGCGAAAAAATACATCTTACGTACTACCTTTTTTCTCGCGCTTGGATTCCTTTATTTTCTTATTTTCTATTTGGCATCGCGGCCAAAGGTTGGAAGGGTCGGTGGATTGTACAAGCGTTAATGATACTAATAGCAATTAGTGGAAGGTTGTGTTTGGCTTGTACGGTTTTGGTGTTTAGTTATTCCGTGTTCTGGCTGTGTAAGCATATTACGGGGCACCCAGCCCATGGAGGGTCTTAACGGGAGGTCGTTTGCTGCGCTGCCAGCCTCCTAAGATTAATGACATTACGCCAAGACAGTTTGTAAGAGACAAACCTGACAAAAAACTGAGTTGTAATTAAGTAGATCGAATGAATAGATTTAATGGCTGATAGTGGTTGTTTTTGGATTTTATTACTTTTTTATTCAAAGTAGAAAACAATTGAGTCTCGACTGCAGATGAAACTGATTGTAGGACAAACTTTGTAGCTTTCTTTTGCAGACAAAATAAGCTGTATAACAGAATTTGAGGTTAAACTTGATAGATGTTCGCAATAAGATAAGCGGTGTAGTAAAATAGCAGACGGCGTATCGTTGTACAGCGTACACGGCTTTACAAGATCGTGCCGACTTCAAACTCTGAAGTCCGCACTGGACATCATAAAATATTTAACACTCATATCTCGCAGAGCGGTCCAAATATTATCGACTTGCCTATAAAACGGAAAAGTCCCGCTAAAAAAAGATAGACATATACTTTACACTTATGTAAGAAAGAGATGTGAACACCGTTATTGTACGATCTTTGGAAATTCGTCGGAAACGTTTGGTTTCTTTTCCATCGTTTTTATCGTAGTCGTTATATTTTGATAGAGCAGTTTGGTAGGATCGGCGATATAACGTTTATGTTTTGGTTTTCGGTACATACCTCTCGCGTTGTTTTGTTACAACAGTTTGTTTTGGTTATTGTTAACATAGTTGGGTATGGCTGTTTGGAAAATTGATAAACGAAAACAAGAAAATTTTATTAAAAAAAAATGAAACTGTAGGTAGGATTAAAAATTTGCTAACTTTTGGATTTGGAAATTTGGGATTAAACACATTTAAAAACGACCCCAAGTCCAAGCGGCGACTTTAGGTTTTGACATCCTTTGTAAAGCGCCGCCAAAATAGAAATAAGTAGAAACATTACAGAAGCGTCAAACGTTTTAAATTGATGCAAAATAACCAATTTAAGGCGAAAGGTACTTAAGGTTGTATGTAACCTATACGTTCTGGCTTCGGAAGCTTTCCGCTTACACCCTGTATAGTTTTTAATGTGAAATATCAATAAATAATGTCATGATAAGCCCATTTTTTTTTTTTCATTAAAAGGAAATAAAACTGCCTCATTGGTCTAGTGGTCGCAAGCCCTACGGCTGAGCATAAGGTCCTGGGTTCAATTCCCAGGTCAGGCAAAGTTTTATTGAGTTTTTTGATCTGGATTTTCTATATTTCTCAGTGCCAGCCAGTGTCTAGATTTGTGACCAGTTGATGGCAATAGGCTCGCCCCTTTTACATCGGACTTAAAAATAACTGGCGAAAAGTGGGTGTACTTTATGTAGGTACACCTCAGTATGACTCTTCAGGGAAATAAACGCATGGTTGTTATGTGAAAAATAAAATTAAAAAATTATATGAACTTATTTTCCGATGTCCAAAATTTTCTTTATTCGTAGCCATCGCAGTTTATCAGATATTTCTACTAAAGGGACGTAAATATGCTTACCTTAAAAGTTTCTAGTGATAAATACCCTGTAGGGCTCGAGAATGTAAAGTATCTGGTACAGTCGCGCGCGGAACGCTTTGACGCAGTTTTGATTGATGACAGTTTCTTGTAAGTTTTATTATATGGATCGTGAATCTGTATCTTTATTTTATCTATGATTGAAACTCATCGAAATTCTAAGTGAATAAGTGGTTGAACTATTTTCAGAACTGCCTATTTATTTAAAATAACTAAAATATATACAAATACGTAATGCTGAGTATTAAGTTCCTCCAATACTTTTTGGGTTCATGATTGTTTTTATAAATACAATCGGTTTTTAATCAACACACGCGCTAATCACTCCACACTGGTCTCGTGTGGTGGATTACTGCCCACTCCCATTCACCAAGACCCTTTTTCTTAGCGTGTCAATAGCAATCTAAATACAGTGAGCCCAGATTTTGGCACTTTTAGCAGCATCCATTAGCTCCTGAGGCGTACAGACCGCAGGACACGCTAGACGAGATATTAAGTGCCCCATTGATTGTGAGGCAGCACCAAATTTACATTCCAGGGTGCAGTCATCTGTGAATCTCCACCTGAACAAGTTTTCTTTACTTCGGCCTACCTGAGTCTGGAATAAATAGACATTTGAAGACTTCCAGGAAAGCCAAGGAAACTCATATAGGCTGATTATGCTACACACATGCTGTAAAATTAATCGGAATATTAAAACAACATCAAAAAAAAAAAACTTCTACCATTTCCACACACCAAATCACAATTTTATTGGTGTTACTCTTTACCGCGCGAGTGTACGGCCGGTACAATAACTCAGCGGGTCCCTCTTGCGGATATGATACAGTGCGCGCTGCAGCCACGAATATTTCTCATTCGACTGCCAAAAATCTATCCGTGCTTCACAATATTATAGAGTAGGTGACTATCTGGATATGCGTGGTCGGTATGTTTTTTAGTCGTCGATAGTTTTGGAACTTTTCGATAAAGAATCGCTATTTAATATTACTATTATTAATTATAATTAGTAACAGTAATGTTAAATCATCATCATCCTCATCATTATTTCAGCCGGAAGACGTCCACTGCTGGACATAGGCCTCCCCCAATTTGGGGGGCTTGCTATAATCGCCACGCTTGGCAAGCGGGTTGGCGATCGCAGTATGATGGTAAAATACATAGAGAACGCTGCTGCCCATTCTCTCGTAAGTCCCTTAGTCGCCTCCTACGACACCCACGGGAAGAGATGGGATGATGCTATTCTTTACGTCCGGCAGCACACGGTACAAGTTAAATAGCGATTCTTAATAATACTTAATGATTATTAGTACAGGTAGGTACTTAGTTAAATGACTAACTATACAAATAAATACAAAAAAAGATCGTCTCGTCCGCAGCACTGTCATTCTGAAAATATGTGTGTGGGAATGTGTGTATGTATGTACAGACGGCTATACATCAAGCTATACATTTCCAGTATAGGTAACTGATCTCGCATTGTATAGGATTTTCGTTCAGTGCGAGAACAGCGTGAATTGGAAATGTATAGCGTGATGTGTGGCCGTGCGTACGTTAATCTGTTCCCTCATAATTTCTAAACTACTTTTCATAATTTGACACAAGAGGTATCGTTAGAAGCATCTTGATCGTCCACTAGTGACGTCATAAATTAAATTAACAAGAAAATATTCTCAACTGAAGCCTACATCCATCACAGCTTTCAGATTTCATACTTTTTTAACTGTCGAGTTCTCGTTTCTGAACATACTTTTTTAATGATTGCGAACACTAAACCACACGACCAACAAGATAATAATTTTGTAGTACCTACGTACTAGCATGTCCACTTAATCAACGTAGGACCAAAACCTTACACACTTAATAAACCCACTTCAATTACACGACGTACAGCATGATCCGCATAGCGTATGAAAATACGCGCCCGCGAATTTACCAATAATAAATTATACTCCTTGTCCGCTTACCTCGGGTTAACCGGCTTTTATAAACTACCCGGGTAATTTATAACTATTACCCGGTCGAAAACGATCACGTGATATCACTTTATAGCATATTCACCGGGTAAATATGAGGGCGGCATGTAATAATGTTTCATGTATTTACATAAAAGTAAGTGGTAGAAACTATCTGTGACGAGGTTATCATTTTGTGGGTGAAGGGTCAGTGTGGGTTACATTATTAGATGAAGTATGATTAATATAATTAAATTATGAATTTCTTTTTTCGTCGTGGCTAAGTAATAAGAGCCGCACTGGTCGATCTTCAAGGATAAGCAACGCTTCCCAACTTCGGTCTGTGGATGGGTGGCTCTCCGTGCCTTGGAAAGCACGTTAAGTAGTTGGTCCCGGCTGTCATTTTTAGATCTTCGATAGTCGTTACTGACCAGCAGTCTTGCCAAAGGCTATGTCTCAAAATCAAAATATAAACCTGCATGGGCACTTATGAAACGTCAGAAGCTAGGTGCACGGTTCCAAAATACTTTTTCCTATGGAGAAGAGCCGGCAAGAAACTCCACGGTTACTCTTTTAAAAATAATTGGCTTTAACAATGTTTCCAAATTACAGAAATAAAATGTATGGGAGGACAGTGCAGGCCTGTCAATAAGTACCAGGTACTTAGACGAATACAGAATAGAAAATTGTCTAGTCTGTAAGGCCTACAACGTTCTCTCATTCACAATAATGTAAAATAATCTACATAAATTAATTGAACCTATTTAAACATAGTGACATGCTTTCCATGGCAATCACTAAAAATATTAAAATTGATGGTGGTATAATGTAAAATAATGACGAGAATATGTCAGCATTGTAAAAATAAAAAGAATAAAAAAGAACATTGATTTGAGAGCAGTTAATAGACTTTCACATAGTTATGCTGTTAATGAGGTACCAGGGAAGCCACATGTGCAGAAGCAATTAATGCCAAACTTCCCTGTCTTCAACGTAGTCTTTTCTAGTTACTGGGTTGTGGAGATCATATAAGCAGTCGCTCCATGTGAAATACCGGTATTCAGCTGCATCAGGTTAGATTGGACGCTTACTCCATCATAGTTGGGAAAACGATTTCTTCCTCGTATCATTGACAGACCCTCTTGATTATACAGGGTAAGTTTTTATCCAGTGCGTAAACTGTAACCATGAATTCAGCGTATCATTCTAGACCACCGCAGACTGCAGAAATTTTTCGCCGCTTATAAAAAAAAAACTGCTATTTCATAGAAAAGTGCTATACCTACGCGGTCAAAATGTATGGAATAGCTGTTTTTTTTTTTTTAAACCGGCGAAAAATGTATGCGCTAGCATGTTATGCTGAATTCATGGTTACAATTTGCGCACTGGATAAAAACTTTTCCTGTATACGTTTAGTAAAACCATGTGCTGCTTCGAATAGTTATTATTTGATGAGAAGTACCAGTATCTGGAATAAACGTATAACGTCTTAGACTTATTAAAAGTCACAACAAAAATACAAGTCAAGACGTACGTATGTCTTACGCTTATGCTCTTCTATTCTTGACTGCCATTCTTCCTAGATCCAATTCTTAGATAAATTCTACAAATAAATTGGTGTTCTTTTAGAAAAACAATACAGAACCAAAACAGACGGTACTGAAAGCAAATAAAAGCAACTACGTCGAAATTCCGACACTAAGGCTTACAACACCACAACGTTCAAAGTTTTTCATTTACCAACAAAACAGTAACCGGGAAACATCGTGAAAATAGTCCACAAAACACTATCTTACCTTTCTAACACTACAACTAGGTACTTAATGTAATCGCGCTCAATATCCTTTGTTCACTTTCAGACTCATTAAAAAGGCGATGCAATTTAATGAGTTGATAGTGTGCGTTAACCCTCGCTACGTTTGCAGATACGACCTTTTTTCCACAGCCGAATTTCGACTTTATTTCTAGGAAAGAAGTTCTGTTTTCTTTTGAGGGACTGGTGAAGCGTATTGGTATGTAGGGGTCGAAGATTAGTGGCCCACGCCTACCCGGCGGATCGCTGAGCGGCTGATAGTGCCCCAGAGTGTACTTACAATTAGACCGGTGCCCACAATGAAGTGATGCCCCGTAATGTTGGCCCATGTCTTTGTATGTTGATTGTGCACGAAAGACCAATGTAGCCATGTAGGTAGGTACGAATGTGTATGTTCCAAGTGTGAGGCCATTCGGACTAGTTAGGGCTTATGAATATTAAAGGAGAGGTTATGACGCTTAGTGGGAGCTAGACGAATGTATATATGTTAACCTTCACGATTTTCACTTATTAATTAGTAGAAATATAATGTGTTGGATCAAGTCCATAAAACATAGTTTTTCTTCACTTTCATGATGTTAGAAATAGGTTATACGATCCATAAGAATTAAGTGCGGCGTAAATAAATATTGTATCAGCTTTTGCAAGCGGCCGCGTGGGTGTCTATAATCATCCCACGGGAACGTAGGTACTAGCAGGATAAAAATCTGTGTGCCAAATTCCATTCAAATCCATTCAGCCGTATTTTCAAATTTGTATATAATTTACCTATATATTTGTAGGATAATTTGATTTTCTATATTTACCGGAAAGCATCAAAACCAGCCTGATATTTTAACATCTTGTGTTCCTACTATTATTAAAAGCCTGTGATGGCTTGTGCTGCTAAGGACCAGTTCTTATTGAAGGAGTTCAGCTCATTACGTTATCTTCGTTTAGGTCTGCTGGGTTGTCGCATGTACAAAAATCTGTCTACCAAATGTCTTCAGATTCTTCACATTTATACGTTCTTTACGTATTTAGATAAGTCCTTTAGACAACACCACAACATAGTGTATAATGTAAGTTCCAGATTTCCATTACTTTATATCCTCCCCATGACCTAACAATACATAAATACATATTATTATAATCAAAGTTAACAAGATACATCTGAGCAGCTACAACAAGTATTTTAGCAGAATTCTGGCAGACGGAAGGGGGCAAAGGCGCTTACAAGCCGCGAGCGATTGCCTCGTCTACCAGTAGGTACATTGTCAATTGGAAACTACTCGACTCCGAGAGCAAGCGCTTTTAGATTTGAAAGAGTACCAACTACAGTATATGCAAGAATTGCAGAAGAATATTAACTGAATTGCGTTAAGGAAAATGGTTAAGGAAAGAATTATATACTAACTTTGAGAAAAACTTTGGTGCCAAGTTCCAACTATGTTATTTTATTTCAAAGTTTTTATTTATTGCTGTTCAACCAATGACAACGTCGTTTTCGTCAAATGATGTATGGCATTAGTAAGCCCACGTTTGCATGAACGTAAATATATTGCGGCGGGATTTTCAACTCTCGGTGTTGAGCCCAGCGTTGAGTATCCAATAGACTCACAGTACGTCACCGTCATCACGCTCATAGGAGCAGTAAGGAAATGCACCTAAATAAATTGAATACAGTATTTTATTCCGAGCGCGCGCGCAGGCAACATGAAGGTGCGAGTGGGAGCGAGACAAAACGCGGTACATTTTCGTGTAGATACCTATTATGTTTTTGCGTAGCTATGCATTTCATTATCTACTCTATTTTATAGAATTTTTATATCATTGGTTGTAGAGTAATATTAAGTTATAAGTACTTACTGTTTATTATATTTTACTTTGTTATTTGTTTTAGTCTAATTTATACAAATCCTGGCTTGAATTTCGTACGGTGTTTTCGTGTGACCACTGAAAATCAGCGCTGTGCTGTGGGTCCCGTAGCACAGCATCATGCTGAGTGGAAGCCTTCTTGTCACAGTCACGGCGTGCAGCTGCCGATTATATAAGTTCTATGATATATTTATAAATATGTGTTTTGTGGTCGTGTTTTTTTTGTGTTCTCATCTTTTTGTATGCACGTGTTTCTGTGACAAATAAATCTATTTTTCTTTCTTTTTTCTAATAGAGTGCATACCAGCGCGTCGAAAAAACACACTGTGGGATTTTCAACTCTAGGCCCCTTGCAGAGAGTTGAGTATCCAGTGCGAGTAAAAATCCCTTCGCGATATTTTTACGTCCGTGCGACGACGTGGGCTAAGCCGGGGCTTCCTTGCAAGTTTAACTTCGATCAAATTATTGATCGAAGAAGTTTAATAATAAAATTGCCTTTGTTGCAATAAATCAGTGAATTTATAATTAATGCCCAGATAAAATCTCCTAGTTTAGAACATATATTAAGCACTAAAAATCACGTTAAATTAATAAACATGCACATGATTTTTCAACCATTCTCCATCCTCAATATGCGTTCAACATAAAAACCATACAATTTCCGTCGAAGCAAAATTCTCTGAAACTAACGTTTACTGTTACGGAGGGCTATGAAAAGGCGAGGTTTTATCGCGTTGCCATGACGACGCCGGGATGCTGCGTCGCCCGCGATACCCTCCTCACTCGACACATTGGAAAAACTACTACAGTGCTTTATATTTACAGCCTTCCATATGTATATATATATGTATAGGAAGCATTGTAGGAAGTGAAAGTCCCGAACCGTGGATGGAAATCGATGAGTGCAGCTTTACTTTGTAATACAGTGTCAGAGATTGGGAGGAAAATAAAAATTTGAACAGTAAAAGTTAAAGTGCAGTTTTATAAAGAAGAAAGTAGTCGGGTATATTGCTTGCCTAACAAACGTAAATAATTTCAAGTCTATTAGACAATTAGTCCCTCTTACAGAGGGGACGCCTTTGTCTCAACAGAGGGCACATTATAGACTTATTATGTTATATATTTAGCAGTGTGACCAATGTCTCAGAGGTTGATCATTTAAAAACAAAATTTTATTTTACTGCTTGAATATTGCCAGCCACAATATCTGTGCATATGGTCATATCGCGATTGGTCAATCGTTACATCAGGTTATTGCGTAGTTTTAAAGAGATCATGACATAATGTAGACTTTCACAGACCGTCTACCCTGACAGCATTGTCGGCTCCCTACGTAAACAACGCTGCACATGCCAAATAGGTACCAAAACATACACAAATCATGTACCCAGTCCTATTTAATCACGATAGAAATCGTTCAATTGTTCGGTCTATTTACACCGTCAACGTAGACGTGGAACAGTTAACCCTTGAATTTGGTACACACTGAAATATTAACGCCTGCTATGGAAGCACGCGGAAAAACAAGTCGAAAACTGGGCCCGTTATGGGCCCGTCGCATGTTACGCAAAGATTAACTCGACGGTGTTATTTAGATGGGTGCAGATACGACAATCTGTTTCGGTGTCTTCGAAAAGTTATACTTTTCTGCCAAGGTCAACCTTCCTTACTGACATCTCTTGTTCACCCAATTCTAGCAAACGGTGCTAGAAGTGGTTGAGCAAGAACTGTCAGTAAAAATGTCGGTTGGAATTCTCAAGAAACGATCGTGAAAATACTGAAGCATCCTTTCTTTTAGTCAATCCAAAGGGTGTCTGTAATATTTTGCTTTGTGCGGTAAGACCATCCATTGCACACTGGCCTTATATATGTTTGTCTTTTTTTTGTGTCGTTTAAATAAAGTGTTTAACTAATGAAGTGCAAAAGATATTACGTTGATACTATGAACTCTACTGATATTGGTTAATGTTTATCGATGCATTGCTAAAGTAACTTTTACTTTAGTCTAATTAGGTCACCGAAATAACTAGTTGCTTTATATTAATAGGTACGTATAAAAAAACTTTGCAGCACTCGAAAGTTACTACAAAACAAAACACAATTTCAACCACAAACGTCCCATTTGACACAATAAACACCACTTCCACCTGCTTACTCTTTGGCGTCCGCTTGGCGTGTCGGTATTGAGTGGTGGCAGGGGAGGGGCCCACCAGGGGAGTCGATGCCGGCCCTGGGGACCGCCTCCCGAGGGAGCTGGCGACGGGCCGCGGCCCGCGGGGCCAAGAGGGGGGGGGGACGAAAGGTTAAAAGGGAAAAGTTATAAGAGACCGCTTGTTGTCGGATCTGCGTAGTTCGATTTTCGAATGCGGTTTAGCGAATTTTTCTTTGGCGTTGTGTTGTATGTGGTTCAGGGTTATGTTAGTTTGTGTAAGTTATGATATTTGGGTGTGGGTTAGATGAATATTTATGTTAAGATCGCTTTTTAGGTACCGTCTAAAAAAGTTTTATGTTAGGAATTTATTTTTACAAAATGTTGGGGAAACTTTGAAAGAAAAAAAAAAAAAAAAACCGTGAAAATCATGCAATTTTGTAAAAAAAACTCCCAAAACCAAACAAAGTACTGAAACTTTCTGAAAAAAAAAAAGTTTCCATCCTAAATAAATAACTTCCGACACAAAACTCCTTCAACAGTTCTACGCGTCAAGAAATTATTTATAGTCGTAGTAGGTTTTTTTTGCGAATATTTGCCCAAGAAATATCCGATGCAAATAAACATAGTCTATGCCTCGGCGGTGGTGTGGGGAGGGGGTATTCAAGTGTTCCGACTTGACTTGAAAGAGGGCAACTTACTGCCTCGGCTCTTTCCCGCGACTTAATGCCGTACTAGATTTTTTCCATCGAATAGTGAGAGATGTAAGTAGGGGTGTATGTGAAAATAGATAGCTACTGAATCGTCTCAAAGAAAATGACTGTACGTATGATATTTGTATCGTTAAGTTTATGAAACGGAGTAGATTGCTATTAATGACAGTCGTATAAAAAAAACAGGGACTTGATACTTACTATTATTGTTCTTCTTGGATATCAGATTTGCAGTTATAGTCAAAGTCAAATAATTGATTTCAAATAGGCACTTTTGAACGTCGAAATTAACAAAAAAAAAAAAAACTCTACTTACCCCTTCCAAAAGGTACTTTCATTATGAAGAAGAAACTCCACTGTTACTCTTTGAAAATATTTTACAGTAGATTGTGTACCTACATCTATGTAAATAAAAAGAAAAGTCCTGACTGACTGACTGACTCATCAACGCCCAGCCCAAACCCTTGGACCTAGAAAGCTGACAGATGTTTCCGTTATAATGTAGACAAGGAATGGAAGGATTTTTCGAAATTCAACCCCTAAGGGAGTTAAATAGGGGATGAAAGTTCCGCGCGGGCAAAGCCACTGGCAAAAGCTAGTTATAATAGGATATTTTCCAATTTACTGAAAAATATTTTTAATTGAAGAGTGGGACGAAATATGTAACAGAAAAATAAAAGTAAATTGATTTATATCTATTTTCTCAATTAAAAACGATTTAAATGGAATTTAGTTTTCGTTGTTTTGATTTTACCGCCAAAACGCTCCTTACGATGATTTTTTATCACGTGACGTCAACTTTGTGTAAACTAAAGTAGTTAGTAAGTAAATAAGTGAATGTCGAGTTTTTATTTAACAAGATTTTTAATGGATAGAAAGTGATATTAATGGTGTGCGGTGCCTTTGTGCACAAATACTTCTAAAACGGCGCCAAACTAAGTATTTGTACTGGTGCTGTTTACACAAAGTTGACGTCACATGTCACGTAATCAAAAGTCATCGTAAGGAGCGTTTTCGCGGTAAATTCAAAATAACGAAAAATAAATTAGTTTTTAATTGAGAAAATGTGTACTTATTAATAAATTTGTTTTTATTTTTCTTATAAATATATCATCCCAATCTTCAAATTAAAATAGTTTTTATCAAATCGGAAAATACCCTATTATATGCAAAGAAATAGTAAAGCCCTTGAATAAAATGAATACTACAAAAGGTAAAAGGTATGATTACATTGTATAAAAAAAAAAAAAAGATTGCAGGCAATTCACCCATAAACAGACATTTGACAGTAAAAAATAAAATAAAAATCAAAATAAAATAATAAAAATCAAAATAAAATAATAAAAATCAAAATAAAATAAAATAATAAAAATCAAAATTAAATAATAAAAATTCAAAACATAGAGGCATGTATAGGAGTACCCATAGTCTTCAAAAATACATTACATTCTTTCGTCATTTACCACTCAACATCATAACCCACTGTTTAGAAAAAAGTATATTTCTTGATTCACAATAGTTCCTATTCATTCTAGGTATCGTAGAGAATACGATCCTCGTCGATCATAGTTACTGCCACTTATATAGATTTAAGTATTTGGTAAGTACCAATCTACTGTTATTTTAAAGTTCTTGTACTCTTTTATATTACTTAATGTCATACTAGATAATTTCCATTGATTAATGAGAGACTTGGTATGTGTACACAGCTATTGAAGCGTCACTACTAAGCGTATTTAAATTTATGAAACAGAGTGGATTGCCATCACAGATATAAAAACATGCGGAGACTATTTATAAAGTTTTCAAAAAAGGAGATGTATTTCAGCAGGCCTAGACAAAACGCATTTCTGTTGGCGTTCACGCCAAACGCTACGCCAAAATGTATGGGAATGACATTCCGTGCGGAAAGGACAAGACGTAATCTTTCCGCAGGTAACGTCATTCCCATACATTTTGGCGTAGCGTTTGGCGTGAACGCTATCAGAAATGTGTTTTGTCTAGGCCTGCAGGACGCAGAATTGTTCTTATACGTTCTAGGTGCGTTGACCTATCCAACATTCTTCGCATGGGTACTATTACTATATTCATATTTATTTGGCATCTACTATTATTCTTGGCTAAATAATAACAACCGCACGGGTCTGTCGAATAGGTTAAGTTACGCTTGCCGCGGTTGGTCCGTGGATGGGTGACCATCTTTAAATATAACCCGTCCGTGCCTCGGAAAGCACGTTAAGCCTTTGGTCCCGGTTGTCAAAATAGGGTCGTCAGAAGTCCGAAAGTCTGACAACCAGTCTTACTAAGGCGTACCTATCGTATTATCCAGTAAGTGGGTTGTGGATGTCAAATATGCAGTCGCTCCATGTAAAATACTGGTATTCAGCTGTATCCGGTTAGACTGGAAGCCGACCTCAACATAGTTGGGAAAAGGCTAAGCAGATGACGATCTACTTATTATTCAAGTTCTTACATAGTAGGTACAAAACATAACAAGCCACTTATACCCATTTGAGACACAATTATAAGGTCTCCAACCAAGTTAAGAGCGGGTATTTTCAGTGTAGTTTCACGGCTGGAACGATCGTTAACAGTTTGTGCAAAGTTAAGTCTTAGCTATTAAACTCTTATACAGGCATAGGTACCTACCTATTCTCTTTTGACGTCTTAGTATTTCTAACTTTCATTATTTTATATCAAAAGCTTTCTGCTGTTCCATTTTACCCAACTACGGCAAAGCCAAAGTAGGGTTATGATGTTAACAGGCTATGGATGTATGTATGTTCATCTGTTCACTCATTACTCTTAAACTGACAAACAAGTTATCGTTGGTAGCGCCATGTGGTTCCGTGGTTATAGGCTATATATCGTCACGTAAATTCCGAGATGTCTAACAGCGGAGGTTATGTTTTACCGAAGAAAATAGGTAGGTATATTTAATATTAAGATAATAAATTAAATTAAAATTTTAGATGAATAGATTAATGAACGTTAAAAACTAAAACCCAAGTACCTACAGCAAAAACACCGACAGTTTAAAAAATAAGTATTGATCATTTTGTAATTATAAATTACAAAATGATCAATTCTTTTTATAGCTACTTTTAATTCACCTCTCTAAAAGTCCAAAAATACCTATCATCAGTAAAACCCATTCATTCTATTTACCTAAAGGTAATAATTTTTCGGCTTACCGGTCACCGCGAGACCGATATCGTAGGATAACGCAACTGTCAGGTGGCCCTTACAATGATATTAATGCTCCTAGCTTTCGATGACCAGGGGAGGACTTTTACGATACGTCTTACTGGGGGCAGGGGAAAGATATGGGTGTTTACTTGAATTTTAGATATTATGTTTGCAGAAGAAATACCTGCTTATAATAAAATATAGGTTATAAGTTGTTGTATGTTATAAGAAAACAAAATTTTAGGAGAACAATGTAAAAAGTTTCATCGGGTATCTTAAAAGACTACCGAACAGTTTATGAAACTTTTTCAAAATAACTGTTTTATGTGAAAAACATGTGGTTATGCTGAAACATAGGACGAGCTATAGTATGACAAGCTATTTAAAAAGGCAGCTTAGAAGGTATTTCGTCGCTTGTCACCGTATCTTATACATAAAAGTTTGTAGGGCGCGAACTCAGCGAACTTCAAAGAAAGTTGCCTGGACACTAAACTCTTCCACCGTCCGTACTTGTATCACGCCAGCAACAAACCCTACAAGGCCTACCACTTACTTATTTTAATTCTTAAAATAAAATCCCCATTCACGGCAAGTCGTTTGACAGTAGCGAACTCGCGGTACCTATTGAGACATATAGTGTTTAAAATAAATTATGCGGGAACAAATTAAAAGCAGCTTAGAAGGTATTTCGTTGCTTGCGTATCTCGTTCATATATGTTTATAAGAGACATAACATCAAAGAAAGCTTGCCTGCGCACTGAACTCTTCCACCGTCCGTACTTGTATCACGCTAGCGACAAATCTAACAAGGCCTACCACTTACTTATTGTACTTCTTAAAATAAAATCCCCATTCACGGCAAGTCGTTTGACAGTAGCGTAAACTCGTAAAGTCGTAACTCGCAATATTGTGACATAAGGTGTTTAACATAAATAATGCGGGAACAGATGTGTGGCGCCGCGGGCACCACAAATACGTTCGCACGGTACCAACGCCGCTCCTATCTGGAAACGTTTTTACTATTTGTATGGAGCTGTTGTTACGTTTGCTAAAGTAACAAAAAAGTTTGCAGAATGTTTATTTATGTTAATTAGATGGAAGAAAAAATCTCCTTAGCTAATTTGGTTGGAAAAGAGGAAAGCTTCTGCAAATAAAAACCAACAACCATGGTGAACAACCATGAACCTGCAAGACAGCTTTATTGAAGACTAGCAGCGCTCCGCGGTTTCACCCGCATAGTTCCCGTTCCCTTGGGAATACGGGGATAAAATGTAGCCTATGTCACCCGGGGATAGTGTAGCTTCCCAACAGTGAAAGAATTTTTCAAATCGGTTCAGTAGTTTCGGAGCCTATTCAATGCAAACAAACAATCAAATCTTTCCTCTTTATTAATAGTATTATAGTATATATTATAGTATAGTATAGATTCTTAATGTATGGTAAGAATCCGTTTTGCTTATATAACTAGTCTATGAAGTTGACACAGGCCCCCTCTCTATGGGACCACGCGGGTCCAGTGCGTTTTGGTAGGACATGCCGGTTTCCTCACAATGTTTTTCTTCACCGTTTTGAGAGCAGTGATGATGAAATTATTAACACAAAGCAAACCGCCTGCGTGGGTTTGAACCTACAACCTACCAATCCTAAGTCGGGGCTGTCGTCGCCACTGGGCCACCACTGCTCTCCGTTTTGCTTGACTTCTTGAAATTAGCATAAGTAATAATAATATTTAGACGAGGAGCCAGTCTAAAATCCAATTTACTGATCTAGTTGGTGGGGTTTTCTACCGCACAACGTAAGCGCAATTTCACGTTCTATTTTCAATCATAAACTTTACTTCCTAATTCTATGCGAGTATTGAAAAACCATTTCTCAAGACAAACACAACCTCACCATTCATGAACGGGAATAATTTATAGCGTACATTTAGGGGTGTCTAACAACTCTACTAAATCCACACGTGTTGGCACAGCAATATTCGGCGCGGCGGCATCGCCGGTGCCTCAGGCTATGTAAAATATTTCTGCTAAAGCATTCATCGTGATCGCCCGCCTGATCGTACGCTCAACATTACGCACCAACCAACTTACACAAACACCTCTCATGGACTTTACGACGACGACATAAAGACCACACTTCACCAACAAAGAACACCGACTAAAATTGCAAAGTCCGACTATTGTGTGTAATCCGATATGCCGATAGTTGGCCCGATAGACTTTCCGTCGGAAATTGTTTGATTCCGTTTCGAGGTTTCGTTTTGACAGCCAATAAAACAACGTGGGTCCGATATTCTTTTATTTCCAAAAATGAAGTCGGATTTTAGTTGCTGTCTGCACTTTGTCCACACGTTTTGTTTCAGTTTTCGTCCATTTGATATTCTTTTTAGGGTTCCGTACCCGAAGGGTAACCAACGGGACCCTATTACTAGGCCTCTGTTGTCTGTATATCAACGGGCTGTAGCTCATGATCCGTAATAGTGAATTTCTGTGTATTTCTGTTGCCGCTATAACAACAAATAAAACGTGATTTTTCGGCAAATTTTTCGCTTTGGTACGGAACCCTTCATGTGTGAGTCCCACTCGCAGCTAACCGGTTTTTTTTAAATCATCACACGACTTTTCGATTATGGCGCAAAAAAAAAGTCGTAAAGTTCACACATTGGCTATCAATGACGCAAAAACTGTAGTTCGAACGGAAGAGCGGAAGATACAAATTTGTGAACACGAGAAACAAATTAATACGTTACGTCTACGCGGCGTGCGTTGGAGTGAAGTGGAAACAGCTGGTGATGTTATTGGTGAACTTGAGACAGACGAAGTTCTTCGAAGTCACTTGGATACACCGATGTTAAGCTACATGTTAAGCTAATTTAGATTAGTATTCCTGCGCTCTTTCGTCTCATTGATCTGATTTTCAAAATTGCCCCTTACATTTTCAATTGGGTTGTCTTTCAAACTTAGACCTTATAGACTCTAGACTGTCGTGTTATTTTCATACAACATTACATCACGCATTGTATCCCCGAATGTTTGGGGCATACTTACAGTATGCCACATTTCGCCAGATATGTTTAAGTCCCATTTAGTGGCGACTTTATTGCCATCAACTTGGCACAAATTCAGTCTAGGCTGCTACTAACAAATTCTTGATAGAAAAATCCAATATCACATTGCCTAAACGCGACCACTACACCAACGACCAATTTTCATCATCATCATCATCATCTGCCTAGCCTTTTCCCAACTATGTTGGGGTCGGCTTCCAGTCTAACCGTATGCAGCTGAATACCAGTATTTTACATGGAGCGACTGCCTATCTGACCTCCACAAACCAGTTACTGGGTAATACGATACCCCTTGGTAAGACTGGTTGTCAGACTTTCGGGTTTCTGACGACCCGTAACGACTGTCAAAGATCCACAAATTACAGCCGGGACCAACGGCTTAACGTGCTTTCCGAGGCACGGACGGGGTCTTGGTATGTAAAGATGGTCACCTATCCACGGACCAACCGCAGCAAGCGTAGCTTAACCTGGCCGATCGATTGTTATTTAGCCACAAGCCCCCTCAACGACCAATTATCATATGATACGGTAAATTGTGTTAAAATATCTACAACCATTTTAATACGAAAGACTACTCTCGTGTCTATTTTTCATATATTGTCGACGTTTGATTTATGTGTCCGCTTCATTTGCAGCATATTATCTGTTCACACGCCCGTCGATATTTTACGGCCCCAGTATAAACTTGTGACAGTTTTTAATAAAAAAAAAAAGATTTACAAAACAGTTTACACAGTACACAGGGTTCAAATTATGGTTTTGTTGCAGGTTTTTCTTGAAATTCTTCCTGAAATGTAACCAGAATTGTTTGAAGAATGCTGGGAACCCTAGAGATATGAGAAGGTTTCAGGTATGTTGTAATTTTTGTTTAATCTTCTTAAGGAGTATTGATGGCCCAACGGCCGTGACTACTGAATATTGTAGGTTCGAAGCGAAACAGGCGCTTTACTTTGCGTAATTTATTTAATCACAATTGCTATCATAAAGGTGATGGAAAACTTCGTGAGGAAACCGGCATGTAGTAGAGAAAAAAAAAAACGTGTGGCACTCGGAGACTGCCGCGGTAAAGCTATTGCATAGCATTTTTTATCAACTTATGCAATTATAACGAAAATAACCTAACACCCCCCAGTATGAAATGGCTAAAATACTGCTAAAACAGTAAGAAAATTTAATAAACTGTCCATAAATATACGATATTGTGTATGAAAATTCAGATAAAGCAGTCAAAATTGCAATTTTAACATGTCATTCCTCCGTTGCTATGCAACAGTCCGACCTGTTGCTAGGTGTTAGGTTATTTTCGTTATGGAATTTCTGGATTCGGTCTCTACGCTCAAGGCCCGCGATAGAAGCTATACAATAGCTTAAAAAAAACCGAAGACATGTGACGTCTATCAACCCGCACTGGATACGTGTGGTTGACAACGCCTTCTCACCGAGAGGAGCCATCTGTCCCGACAATGGGCACATTATAGTCTGATTATGCAAAAATAAATTATATTGATAGAAAGTCCGGATGAAAATTTGTTCCAGATAAGATAGTGTTTTTAGAAGAAAGTTAGGTACTAAACTTTCCGGTAAGTAACGGTCGAACCATTGACCAGACTGACGTTGTCAAATGTTTTAGTCAAATCCAAACGCAAAGTGTTACTTTTTTTGTCCCTTGTTTTGCTGACGTTATGACGTTTTTAATATATAAAATTAAGCTGCATTATGAATCTAACGCTTCGAAGTTACGAAATAATGCAGACCATTGGTTATTGTATTGGCGTGTGCTAGCTGACATGCATAAGGCAAATTATTAAATTAAATGTTTCGTAATGTTATTTACTATTTACTGTCAAGAATTAAGGTCTTCTAACTGACAAAAAAACATCTGTGCTGCTAGGAAGTTTGTTCTTCTTCCCTGCTAAAGCACGGGGAAGTGTTTCGGGGACTATCTTATGTACTTACTTTTGACTTTCAAAAAGTGCTGACTCTAAGCGGCTTAGTTTGAATAAATTACTTTTGATTTTGTTGCTAGAATAGAGTCAATACAATAGACAATTTGATCCTACTGATATAAACAACAACGAGCAGTGGTGGCCAAGTGGTAACGGCCGCGACTTACGAGTTGTAGGTCGTGAGTTCGAACCCAGGCAGGTGCTTTACTTTTTGTAAATTATTTCATGACCACTGCTCTCAAAACGGTGAAGGAAAACATCGTGAGGAAACCGGCATGTCCTAGAACCAAAAATTCGAAGACATGTGACATCTACCAACCCGCACTGGGCCCGCGTGGTGGATTACGGCCCAATCCCTCTCACCGAGAGGAGGCCTGTGTCCCAGCAGTGGGAACATTATAGGCTGATGATGATGATATAAAAAAATCCTACTAGTTTTACTTTGAAAGTTTGGATAAGTGTGATTGAGTAACGAACATCTAAACATTTGTTACCTAATCACGCAAAAGTGGCCGAACGGATTTGGATGAAATTTGGCACACAGATAATTTAAAACATTTATGAATAAATAGGATACTTTTTATCGCCTCTTGCAAAAGCTAGTGTCCAAATAAAGATTCGGTTATCTAGCACCTAGTAATTAGTCGTGTTGTCGACAAGTGAATGGGAGCTTGTATAACACGACGTGGCGAAAAATTGCCGCGATCTCTACACTAGTCTGTCTGTGTATTACTCTGACTGTATGCTCCAAGTCATAAGCTGAAGAGAAACAGGAAGGAATTAAACCAAAGCTCAATGTAGTCGACTGATTCTTAATAAGGTGATTTTTGTTTGGTCATAATATATTCCACCCATATGTCGTTTCCGCAGTATGTGAGCACGACCAAGGCAAAGACCAAACTAAATGAAACGATTTGGTATGTGTTTATTTGTAAACTAGCTGAGCCTGTGGCTAAGCCCGCGTGGATGACCGAAATTATACCACGAAAACGGGATACCGAGACAAAAAAGCATAGGTCCTTTCTTATAATATCAGCTATTAGCCAGTTATAGCCCTGTCAAAATCGGTCTAGCCGTTTCGGAGATTAGCTGGATCAAACAGACGGACAAACACAAAAATTACAAAAAACATAATTTATTTAAAGTATGGTAGGTACCGTAAATAGGTACTTTCATATGCATTTAGAAAAAAGCCGGCACTTTGACAGTATAAACAGATACTTCAATTTTATTGATTTGTATAGATTCTTTGAATATTAATAACATTTCTAAGTTTGAACTATAGTCCGACACATCTAAAAAAGGCCAATTTTTCCCAACACGGCAACATCAGTATTTTATCCAAGGAATAGAGTCACTTTTTGTATACACAAAAACACTTATTTAATAAACAAGTAAACGTGACAATCGCAAAAAAAAAACGAATAAAATATTGATTTTCTGGTATTTTGCTCTGCTTCTCTTCCCTTGCACCACGCAACTGTCTGTATTGCCCTTAACTGAAGGAAGGGTTGCGTTCACGACTCTTGAATATTTGAAGCGCCTCCAATTTAGGGGAGGAATGAAATTAAATTTATTTATACGAGTTTATTTATTTACTTTCAACCGATCTCTGCTTGCCCTGTTATTTAATTTTTTAATTGGTTATGTTGTTTTATTTTTGTAACTGCAAATGTAATTAATTAGACTTTGGACGTGAAATAAATACAAATTAAAACGGCAGTCGATGAAATTGTAAGCACTCTCTTTCGATAGTCAATTAACGATATCTTGTTTGATGGGGAAACAATCAGGTTGGGTCAAAAACCATGCTAGCAAACACATCGAAAAGGACAGTTGAAATTTAAAGGAACAATCCAATATGATTTTAACTAACATTTCATAACGTCACGCCTTGTTATCTTGAAGGGTTGGGTTGGGTTGGATTTCGCCAGTTATTGCCATGAAGCGGGAACAAAAGCTAGATTACGAGCTGCTACTCAAAAATTCCAGATAGAAATCCAATAACACTTTATTTGACCTGGGACATACCTACCAAGGACCTCATGATCAGAAGATGCGTTTTCGACCACTAGACTAACAAGACAATCATAAATACAAGTAAAAAAGGGCAGTCCATGAAATTGTAAACGTTAGTTTTCGATTCTGTACTAAAGCTTTATTGTTTGTGGTGGATAGGAAATCAATTATTAGGCTGCGTAAAAAAGTCATGTTGACTACCAGCCACATCGAAAGGGGTAACTCATGGACTCCAGTGGAAATTGTATGAAAAAAATCTAGTTACAATTATTTCAGCTAACATTGACGTATATTCTAACACTAAACCAACTCGAAACTACAAAGTCGTTATTCACACTTAAAACTTCGCCACAAAATCTCGTAGCTCCTAATATAACTAATTAGGAGCAGCCCTAATATAACTAACCAAAGGTGCATTCACACAGTCTACTTATGAGGACAAATTTGCTTCCACAGTTGCCCTAAGACATATTTGTCTTACGTGTCCTCTTAGCAACTCTAAACAAATATAGAACTTACTGTTCTACACATATTGCTCATTTCTATATGCAACTGAAATACTAACAATTTCTGTCAATGTGTGCGCGTGTATAGTAATGTCTATATTTGGGCTTTCTGTGTGTCATTGAATAATTCAGTGGTCGTTCCCCACCGTTTCAAGGGTAAGAATATATGGGTATAATATATAACTAGGTACATATTTATAGTTGGGTGTCGGAATCGAAATAATGCAGTCGCTTTATCGACGTGAATATTGTATTTCAGGTGATTTAGGTGTCAAACTTGTTGTGTTTTAGAACTGACTGCTGGAGTGTTGGTTCCCGATGTTGAGTAGTTTCTGTTTGATGCAGTATAAGCATAAACAGACTAGAATGATCCCACTGTTGGGACATAGCCCTCCTTTTAGTGATAGGGAGTGGGCTGTAATCCACCACGCGGGCCCAGTGCGGGTTCATAAAGGTCACATGTCTTCGAATTTTCGGTTCCAGGACAAGCCGGTTTTCTTTGTTTTCCTTTGTTTTGAGAACAGTGGTGATGAAATAAATTGCAGAAAGTAAAGCGCCTGCCTGGGTTCGAACCTACGACCTACAACTCGTAAGTCGTGGCTGTTACCACTAAGCCACCACTACTCTCTGTTTGTTGATGGACAGTAAATTGACTAACACTAATATAAGTCAAAGTTGATTGAAAAAAAAAAAAAACATGTTGTATTATTGTAGTTAATTTTGTTGAATAGTCATTACTTATTTTAACCTTTTATAAAATGAAATGCTTCGTGTTTGAACTTCAATTAAACCTTTTGTTTACAACGCAGCCTAACTAAACACGTTTGTATACAAAGTCACGCAGGTACCTTTACTTGTTTACCCAACAGAATTTTTAAGCTACACCCCAAAGTAGGTACACTCGGCGGAAAAAAAAACGTATCGATTGAAAGCCCGTCTATCAATCGACCACCCACGTCACACATTCATACAGATACACATACATGCACACAATGCACTTCCTTGCATACTATTGGAAGAGTTTCGTCCATTTCGTCGCTCCCGAGACATTGGCTCCACCTCCCTAGGGACTCTCCCTTTCGGCTCCCTTTGCAATGGTGTGTGTCGGAATGCGGCGTTTGTTTTGATGTGTGAGACGTAGACGCGTTGTATATCTTCATACGTTTTATTTTGGTGACTGTACTTTTGGTTTTTCTATTAATAGACGCGTAGAGATTTTGGCACTGTTTAATTCCTGTGTAGAGACTTATTAAGAGGGTACTTTCTTACAAAATATTTTAGAAATTGATACGAACTATTTCACGCATCTTTAAACAGTAATTTCAATTACTTAAACCAACTTCTATTGGAAAGTTCTATAATTTGGTATTTTATAGATATCGAATGTTTTCCATAGATTTCAGCGCTTTTTTCAGAAGACTTCATAAATTCATACGCAGGAAGCTTCTTACTATACTTTCAACTATAAATTGAGAAAACATTTCAACGGTTAATCCACGCATGAATAAACGTAAAATTATCGTGGTTGTTTTTTTTTTTTCACTCACTGGATCTTCAACGATTTTCTTGTCTAGCTTGTTTGTTGAAAATCGAACAGTGTTACGACGCGCGGATGAACTCTGTTGGATTTTCAACTTTCCGTTCAACACCGAGAATAGGAAATGCAGTGGATGACTAAATTCCGCCGTGATATTTACGTCAGTGCGAAATTAAGGATAGCTCACTAACATCTCAATTTTGTTCTAGGTGGTAATATCAACTCAAGTGATGGTCGACGGTCCTCTCCTAGCGATATCAGACAATATGTTTGTCCACAACAACAGCAAGCATGGCCGGAGGGCGAAGCGACTAGACCCTAGCGAAGGTACAGATGGCGCCACAGACAATACTTGTACGTTTTGTTTTATTTCTTTATGATTTTTTTTATTTTTGTCATGGGTGATATTGAAACTTGCATTTTTAAGGAATTTGTATTTTTTTTTGTACATTTTGCTTGGAATTAAGCGTGTTTTAATATGAGCCATTTTTCTACGGTTTTGCCACAACCTTTTTGACATTTTTTTTTTTTTTTTTGAACAACGTTGCCCCACACTAGGAATTTCTCCTGTATTGTGGGTGCGTTTACAAACATTTAAACTCACATACACAAACGGCCAGACCCGGAACAACTACTTGTAGGTCATACAAATATTTGTTCCGTGCGGGAATCGAACCCGCGACACGCAGCGCAGCAGTCAATCGCTTAACCACTGCGCCAACCGTGCCTAATTAATTTATTTTGAAACACTAATTTATCAGTCAATTTTTTTTGTTTGTGGAGTTGTTGTAATGCACCAATTTCTTTTTATTCCATACAAGGTACTTTAAAAATAACTTTGAATAGGACGAAAAATTGCCAGTGTCATACTTTGAAGAAAAAACTCTTAATTTTAAAATGTATTTATTTACTAGGGACAAAAAACAGTTACATGCTACGATTACTAAGATAAGATTAAACAAACATGTAACCCACACCATTGTCCACGATTTAACTAAAGGTTAAAAGAAGACAAGTTAGTAATTAAAAAAAGAAAATAAAACAATAATCGCTGCTATAGTATTGCTGTGTTACTTAGCTTAAATTTAGTTCAATTACTTGCTGAATTTCTCGCTCTAAAAAAATATCAAAATATCTCTAACACCTAGAAAGCTTGTACAAACACTATCTTTTTTTAACACCTTCCGTAAATACGTGTGAAATCCAGCAGTCAATTGACGATAAACGTGCAAAACTCATAATACAACATTTTAAGATGTCGTTTGTATTCAAGGAATCACTGTAGACATTTCGCAAAGAACTTCAGCTGGGTGTTCTAGGGGTAACAGGGGTGGGGTGGGGGCGTTGAAGCCGGCATGAAGCGAACGCGGATAATTTAGTGAGGAATTATGCCCGGAACAAACTTGGAACATGCGTTTGAAATCATTTTCGTAGTATTTTAATTCTGCTTTTTCTTTTTTTGCGCAAAAGGAAACAGAGTTTTTAACCATGATCTTTTTTTTAACTTTCGCTCAGACAATCTTCATCACTAGGATGTGTCAGCGGACGTATACTAAGCAAGGCACCTAACACGTCATAAAAATCACTAAATGTAACAGCAACAAACATATTAACAGATTGTAAGGAAATAAGACAGAAAAAATGCCTTTTACGAAGCTTATATGTATATTAGTAGGTAGGTTATTTTTGATAATTTCATTTTAATCAATTTCTATTCAATAAGAAGAAGTCGGCATACCATTGTTCAATGTTAGCTAGCCACTTACTATAGAAAACCGTTTACAAGACTGATAAATAAGACCTTAGAAATAATAAAATGTTCACTTCTTTAACATCCATTCAAAGTCAACTTAGCTTTTAACTTGTTACTGCCCAATTTTAAAATGTTATTGAGCAAAAACAAAATGAACCTATTCCACATTAAGTAAGCGTCAAAGTTTTTAAGAAGCTAGACGGCGCGAAACCGATTCGAAGGGATGACACGGTGCGAATGAGAAAATTTGCACAAGTTCTTGTAAGCATCGCCTCGTGAACTTGTGAAAACATTCTTACTTCCTGTACCTATTATTGTTTCTTTTCACTTCTGTATTTCTGATCCAACGTTGGCATTTTTAATAGGAATTGTTAATAAATGAATAGCTAATTAAGACTTTATGTTTCAGCTTTCATCAATTTAAACTTAACATTCTTAATATAATTTCCAAACGATCTGATGAGATTGATTTTATATGAAATTGTAAATAATAAATACATCATCCGAGCGACCTTTTTTCCTGGAATATTAAAACATCTTAAATGGGGAGAATATAATATTAGTGAAATTAAAAAAGAACCACCGAAGTAATCGCCTTTCGTCCCCTTAAATTCACTTTCTCCCGTCTTTATTACAACGTTGTTCGCAAGATTTCAGTTTCCCCCTTGTTCAGCGCGTGTCCCCCCTAAACCTTGCACTCACGGCAGCTGACAACGTCATAACGACCGTGAAACTGTATTCTATAACCAACTTTATTACACACCGTTAAAATTCATTTTCAATTATTCTCACCGATCTCTTTATTCCCTGTATCAGTGACACTTACACGGTGACTTTTACGGTGTACAATTGTCCTTTTTCTAGAACAGTCTAAAGTGTACGTTCAAGTAGGACGGAACGAGTTTTAGTGGTTTGGCGTTCAACTTTTAAGTTGTTGTACCATTCAGCCCTTACTTTTGCGGCTTCTTAGGCGATGCCATTTACGACCCTGAATGCTATTTATATGAAAGTTGGGGAACTATTTTAAGCCGTGTCGTGACTTGCGAAAGTATTTGTGGATTCCGAGAAGGTATCATTGCCACGGCTTGTTTCCGATTATTTTTGAGACAATGTTACCTCGCCTCCCTCGTTGGTCTAGTGGTCGCAACCGCTACTGCTGAGCATGAGGTCCTGGGTTCGGTTCCCAGGTCGGGCAGTGTTATTGGGGTTTCCTCAACTGCGCCAGAAGTAGGGTTATGTTTTTCGAGTGTATGTTCGTATGTATGTGTATTTCTTTGGAACGCTCTGTAGCCTAAACGGCTTGATCGATTTCAGCTTGAGAGGTGCCATTAGATTCGTCTGAATTGTAAGAGTGATAATGGGCACTTTTATGAAAATTGAAAAAAATCTCGCCGATTTTTGGCGCCATATTAGGTTTTAGTTTTTTTTTCTCAAAATCTGTTGAGTCTAGAATCTAAAAAGAGAACTTTAATTAAAAAAGATGAAAACAAGAAACTTGTTTCAAAAGGATGGCTATTAGACTGAATACTATAAAGCCATATCATGCAGTCGGAGGCCATAAAGGTCTTTATTGTTTTTAAGAAGATTTTTAGTCAGTCGGGTTTTTTGATTTTGTAAAAAAAAAAAAAAAAAACTTGAATTTTTCAGTAGTAGCCTAGAGTATGGATTTAGGCGTACATGGCAATAGGGTCGTCCCCTATTACATGGGACTTAAACATAATTGGCGAAATGTAGGTGTTCTATAGGTACACTCTGCCCAACCCATCGGGGAAACAAACCGTGATGTTGTGTTATATTAATATGACACATAAGTAAGTACCTATACTCCATTTGAAATAAGATTAGATATTTAAACAAACATTTTTTACAGTCGGTTCAACCGATTTTGTCTTCTATCCCGAAGGATGGCATTAAAAGCAAAAAAGTGGTTTCAATACGAACTGTTTACTGCTTACATGCTTCCAACGCAATAGAGGTCAAAATTAGTTTAACGGACTGTAAATAAAGGTTTATTTAATTGTTTAATCTTATTTCAAACGGAGTATAGTCCCATCATGTTTTCTACAAAACAACCAAAACTTCCGAAATATGACACTGGCAATTTATGTAACTTAAAATGTTCTTCAAACTTATTCAGAATTACTGAAATAACATTTTTGACAGCAGGTTTATATCCTCCTCTGCCAGTAGCCACACCATGCATCAAGGCGATATCACCGAGCGAAGGCTGGACATCGGGGGGGTCGACAGTGATCATAGTAGGAGACAACTTCTTCGACGGACTACAAGTTGTGTTCGGAACCATGTTGGTTTGGAGTGAGGTGAGTTTTACCCTTAAATATGTTTTTCTGGTCTGAGTGTTTGTAGATTTTTTTCATAATTGTCGTGTCACTTAAGTGAGAATGTACTCAGATTAAACTTTGACATAAGTATTTTGTTGAGCATATTCCATTGTACTAGCGCTATGCCATTTATTACAAGCAAAAGCCTTTGCCAGAACTAAATACAGCCGCAGGCTAATTTCGCAAATGAAATATTGTCACTGATATAATATTAGAGTCCATTGTTACTTGTTAATAATTAATTATAATTTAAATAAATAAATATTAAACGCTCCTAAATATTTTGTCACACACTAATTGCTTCTAAATCGAGCATGCATGTGGACCCAGCCAAGTTCTTCTATACATTTTTAGAAAAGCAAATAATCAACAAATAATTTATAAAACTACAAACAAAGCATTAATACAATATTATCTTTTATCAGTTAATAACATCGCACGCGATAAGAGTGCAGACCCCGCCGCGACACATACCCGGAGTGGTGGAAGTGACGCTTTCGTATAAGAGTAAGCAGTTCTGTAAGGGAGCGCCAGGAAGATTTGTTTATGTTTGTGAGTATCATTATCTAACTACGTTGAGGTTGGCTTCCAGTCTTACCGGATGCAGCTGAGTCTGCCTCTCTGACCTCTACAACCCAGTTACTGGGTAATACGAAACCCCTTGGTAAGACTGGTCGTCAGACTTTCAGGCTTCTGACGAACCGTACCACGACTGTCAAAAATCCACGAATGACAGCCGGGGCCAACGGCTTAACGTGCTATCTGACGCATTGAGGAGTCTTGGTATCTAAAGATTACACATCCATGGACCAACCGTGGCAAGCGTAGCTTAACCTGATCAATCGACTCGTGTGGCTAAGTAATCTTCAATTTTTTACATATTTTTATTATTCATTTAATAATCAAGTACATCATACATGGCTATTTGAACGGTGACGCCCAAACCAGACGTTAGTCTGTATCTTGAGGACGTACATATGTTGCTTTAGATATGACTTATTGGGTATAGTTTTTATTTTTTATCCTGGTGTATTGTTTAGAGCATGTATACTCAAGCCTAATTTTCAATTAAAGCACAAACTACAGGACCTCGTGCTACGATTTGTACCATACTATACTCCTGCTTCGTCCACTTCCATACATTTACTATAGTATTATACACCAGTTTTCTTAACGGGACAAAAATTGAGACGTTTTTCAGTATGGCACAGAAAAGCAAAAAAAGATTTTAAAGAAGCAGAAAATAATATAAGGGCTATAAGCCCTTTTCACTTTTTCTCATTAGATATCAACGTGACTAATCTAGCTTTTCGGCGGGGTAGCTCATTAACAGCAGCAATGGTTTTCATTTTGGAACTTATTACTTTTTTGAGCAGACAACAATGGAAGCAACGGAAACATTCTTCAAAATTATTCAGATTGCGATTGAAAGTCTGTTACGTAATTAGGGTGCTGACTGTGGGGCTTCTTGAAGTGAAAACTTCTTTAGGCGCGTTGGGAATTTTTTGAGATGGGAAAAAACAATTGAACTCGCGACACTTACCGACACCACTGACAACACGAACGTACGAACGAACAACGTTGAACGTTGTTTAATCCGACGATTCAAAAAAATATTTCCTGACGATTCAAAAAATACACACATAACTGTTCAAGTTTTCACTTCTGTTGGCACTCCTGGAGTGCCACTGTTTCTTTTGTTTTTTTTTAATTGTGATTTGTTTAATTCCAAAATATTTTCATTTTTCGTGGCTTCTTCGCTTGTAACCAAATCAAATACCCTCATTATTTACGTTCCATTTTTTTTTTCCCCAAAAATAATCAGTAATTAGGGAACATCGGAAAATCTTATACAATCCATCAATTAGGCTTTCATTTGTTAGTGGGCCAACTAATGATTGATTTTGTTTTTCTCTTGTTCGCATAGCAGCGTTGAACGAGCCAACGATAGATTACGGCTTTCAGAGGCTACAGAAACTTATACCAAGACATCCCGGGGACCCGGAAAAATTACCTAAGGTATGTTGTTGTTTTGCCGCACTGTTATTTTATCCTTTTTGTATATAAATCATTAAGTTGAATGTTATGGAAGATTTTGTATTGAATGGGGTGCATACGAAATTGAAAAAATGTTTTACCAGACCTAGTATCTATGTTTACTAATAAAACTTCTATGCAATTTCATTTAGAATTGTGTTTGATATGAATTAATTTCTATGTACCCTTTTTTTATCTCATAAGCAATCATATCTTATTGCATGAGTAACTAACCTATAAAAAAACAATAACAAAATTATTTTCTGTCAGGAAATAATCCTAAAACGAGCGGCGGATTTGGCTGAGGCATTGTACTCGATGCCTCGTAATAACCAACTGGGGCTGGGCGCTCCTAGATCACCCCCTGCTAGCATGCCTTTCAACTCGTACACCGGACAACTAGCCGTCAGCGTGCAGGATACTGCGGCCTCGCAGTGGACTGAAGGTGGGTTTCGATTTTTTTTTTAAATCAGTAAATAACATAGGCCTTGTTTCCCTCGTACTAGAAACATTTCTTACTGGAATGGGTTTACGAAACTGATAACAATTCTCTTGACGATTTCTACTTGTAGCAGTCCAATGCCATTTACAGATTTTCATAAGCCTAAGGCATTTTATGTGCCATGCGGATTTGCTTGCGTACGTTGAATTGGACCCGCATGCGGGGCACCCGCAATACACCTTTTCATAATATAGTGCAGGACTGTCTTATGTAATTTTGACGTTCGATAAATGCTGAATCTCAGCATAATTTGAATAAATGACTTTTGGTTTTGATTTATATGTGTGGGCATTATGCTACTCACGCATGCGTGTCGATCCAATAGCTTGTGTAAATCCGCATACCACTAGAATCGCAATCACAATAAAATAATTACCTATTTCTTTTCTGCGTACTTTGATGCTTTTCCAGGTAGTCATTAACAGTATTGTGTTGATCCCAGGCTTTTTCTTTTAGAGGAGTACGCGCGCAGTGGCGGCTCGGTGTCCCCGCGCTACTGCTCGGCCGCGTCCACGCCGCACGCCGCGCCCGCCGCCTACCCGCACCCGCAGCACTACCCCGCGCCGCCGACCTCACTTTTCAATACCACGTCTCGTGAGTGCTATATTTTTTGTTTCCATTTTCCGTATGTCTTTGAACTTGGCGGGTAGCACTGCCGTGTACCTTTTTTAAATGAGAAAATATATTTTTAAATTTAAAATGTTTATTTTGATTTCATTAGGAAAAGTATAAGTATTAAGTCAGGTACTGGCATGAACAAAATAGTCATCTGAGAATTTATTATTTTTATAATTGCTTAGGTATGTTTTCAAAAGGGTTCGATTCCCATATTGAATATTTTAATCCTATTTACATCTTGTGTGATTAATTCTTATAGGATCAATGGGTTTTTTTTTTCGATAAATAAATAATATCACAACTAACTGATATTACAAGTGTTAAATCCTCAAAATAATACTACATGTGCATCTAGCTTCTTATATTTTAAATTGTCTAACCCAGCTTATCTTCAGCTAAATAATACAAACAAGATTTAAGTTCACGATTCCGACGCTTTCTTCGCACGGCATCTGTTTGTTTACGTCGCTTTGTGTTAACCCCTGTATTCTTTATCCCGTCCAGTGTCTCTAGGACCGTACCATCCGGCGAACATGAATGGACACTTATCATCTGACCGTCACTATAACGCGTATAACACGAAAGATAGCGGACATTACAGTGAAAGAAATGGGAATTCTAAAAGCCTGGCCGACTGTCCGGTAAACATTCATACAAAATGCACCGGCAGCGATATGAAAGGGGCTCAGAATAAAGAGACTAAGCTGAGAAGCGCTTTTGCCGTTGTGAGGCAGAGTCCGCCACGGGTAGCCAATGAGCATCATCAGAATTGGCACCACCTCGCCGTTCAGTGTTAGTAGTTTTGTTTTATTTTGTATTGCGATTTTGTTTCGCTTTTTTACTTTTTTTCCGTAGCGCTTTATTTGATGTGTTGTATGCCAGTATGCATGTTTTGCTAACCCTATTCTGAATTCGGGACAGTCGTGGACAAAATTATTGAGGTTAATATTTTGAAATTAAAATAATTGCCAATATTGTATTTAAAGTCAGATGCATTTGTATTTTTTGTGATATTCAAGTAGTGTGTTGGTTAAGGTTGCGCTAAAGTTTTCTCTAACATTAAAAATATAATAGCTACTAAAGGTCTGTCTAAATTACTAAACCAACAATAGGATGTTAAAGCTCGATGTTCATCTTTCAAACTATCAACAAAAAATATCGCGGCGTGAATATTAAAACGTTAGACAGACAGCAGTTGCTTACTGAATCTAAAATAGGTTTGTGGATGGAATCGTTCCAAATTGGAGATGATAGAGTGGAAACTTTAACAAGCAGAGTTATACACAAATGAAATTAGCTAGCAACATAGATACTTAAAAAATCATTAGTTTTAATAGCGACACCCAACACGTGGGTAAAGTATTGCCAGCTAATTTAATTTGATCCTGTAGAGTGGACTTTTACTAAGCGGCGTGGTTTTCCCCTAGTTTTACGTTTTAATTTCTAGAACATGTAGATTAAGATACAAAACATAACGTGTATTTTCTTTGTCCGCAGGAATGGGCGGCCTAGTATCATCGCCGTTCAGTGTCAACCCGTTCTCGCTGCCAACTTGCAGCGCTCAACAGTATGCCCAGACAGCCCCGCTTGCTTCCAAGTAGCCCCCACTGACGTATGTTTACGACGGTCAGTTTTTATAGTGAGATATTTGTATCTAAGTAAAAAACTGTCATTTGTTCATTTAAAACAACGTTCGTTAGAAGTGGTATTGAAAAAGTGATAATAACTCGTTACTGAACTCATTGTGTTTTGATTAAATTGCCAATACTAATTCTTATTTGAGGAAAAACTAATATTTCTATTCAGGAAAGAAGAAAGCTGATTGTCTTTTTTATTTTCTAATGTAAATATAAGTTTTTATATCAAACGATTTGATGTATTGAAACATTTTTTAGATCACATAATTGTATATTTTTTTTCATATAAATCACCACTTTTGTTGCCGGTTATACCCAGGTACTTAAGTTTCATGAAAACTAGGATGTGAACGGAAAGTGGCGGTTTTGTAAATATAATTGTAATTGTTATGTAAATATTTAGGTAATAAATAACATTCAATAGTTGGGTTGCTAGATTGGACGTAGTGTAGATTTTTATATACATTGAAGGCTAACATTAAACTGCTCAGGACGATTTTAAAATATCAATGTAAAAATATTCTGTTTTTCTTTTCCCGTAAATGTGTGTCGATTTTTTTCTTGTAAAATCTGTGATATATTTATTGTAAGTAACGTTGTAAATTTTTAATGTAACTAAAACGTAAAAGTGTAAATTTTTCGATTCTTAAATTTGGATAGCATTTCTATTATTTCTCGCGCTTAGGTTACGATTTCGGACATCGAAGTATTTTACCAAATATTGATCATATCTAGAAACAATACATATCCATTGAATACGAAGCTTGGGATATAAAATGTACAACGAAAGAAAATCTGATGCCGAAATGAATGTATACGAAAAAAATAGAATATCTCTTCTCTGGTTCACTTTGCTTAGATTCACGCAAAACGAATTGTATTTTGTGAGATAAACTCCGTGAATATATTATGTAGCTACGTATTATTGTTTAACGCAACTGTGTATCAAATAAGACATTGTAAATTGTAATCGTTCATGAAACAAATTATCACGAAATACGAGATTAAATTACGTAAAATAATAATTTAGTATTTTCATTTTTAATTTCACTTCCTGGCTGCAATCTTTTTCTTAGAGTATTGGTGAGAATCTATATAGAGTCAGCCCAAAGTTTGGCTACATGCTTCGCACCTTCAGTAGCGTCCATCAGCTCCTGTAGCGTGCAGACAACAGGAAACACTGGCTACAATAGTACCAAAAATACTTATGATAAAAACAAGTGAAAGACAGGTACTCAAAATATATTTAATGACTATTGACTAACACTTTTGACTGTGGGGATACAGTACATTTTATTTTATAGTCAAACTTATGACGTAGTAGCGAGTCGCTCGAAGTACTTAGGTATAGAATTATTGTTCTAACCTGAGGAAATAGTTTAACAGTTCTTATAAGAGATAAGTATTGTGATGCTAACACACCAATTACTATCATCTCTAATTAGAATTTGTTCAAGCGGCTCTGTGATGAGTTTTTGGAGTGCAATTTTCAAAAATTAATTTGAAACCGTCGGATTAGATATACACAGAAGGAAAAATTAATACAGGGTGACGATTTAGTCACCTGCATTCGTCAAGGGAGTGATGTTACACGTCATCGTCATTGAAACATCTTTCGCTATGAAACTCGTACAGCAAAATTAAAAAAGAAACTTACATGCATCGAAACGTAATCGAATCTGTTGACTGTTGTCCATACAAAAAAAAAAAAAAACATTTCTGTGAATATGGTATTTTTTCACGAATCGTATCTAGTTTTGTAGCGAAAGTTGTTTAAAGTGTAGTAGAATTTCGCCACCCTGTATTAGACTAAACACTTCATTTATGATATGACTGATGACTATCAAAATTATCTATCCTGCTTGATCACAACTGGACACAACCCATCTATCATCGTCAAATGTGAAACTAACAAAAACACACTTTTGAACCATTGTGATTTCACACATGGTACTTTTTGCACCCCACTTGAAATATTATACTAACAATTTTTGTAGGGGTAATATTCTCTTTTGTTGCTCCTGACTAGATAATGCATGGGTTTATATCTGCCCCTAATTGTACTTAGAAAAGAATGGCGATCGTATTACTACTGAATTAGCATGAGAATAGACTTGCCCGTTTTGAAAGGTACAATTTTGTACCATTTAAATTAATTATGGTGATCTAATACTGGGTTTAGAAAGGGTGTTATATTAAATGGGAACTTAATTAGTTCAGAGGCATGACACCTAAAATATACGACATTTGAAAAAAAAATGTGTTTTTTTTTGCAGCTACTATATTTTCACGTACAAGCCTTTAAAAAAAAAGAAGTATATTTCAAAGTATTGCAGTTCAATCCCACATAAGGTTGCGCACACACACAATCGTCTAAGTAGATTACGCTACAATAATCTAAATGAGCGTTTAGTCGAGCTCGTTTGTCGTCGTGTGCGGTGCACGTGTGTCGCGTCTGTCGCACGCGTCCGTCCGGATGTCATTCCATATTGGTGTGAAGACGGACTTATTTGGACGAGGCGGTGTGGGTTTGTATTTTGTATTGTAATTGTAATTTATTTTTCAATTTGGTTTGATTGATTAGGTTCTATGGAAAGGCTGACCTTTCGATTACGTAGTAGAATTTACGTTCTATATATCAGACTGTAGTGATTTCATCAGCTGTCAATAAGGACGAGGAACTTGTATGACCGTGACAAAGGTCCAGCTCCCTTAGTTTGTTGCAAAAATTCCTAGAACATGCAGATTAAGGTACGAAGCATAGGTACCATAAAGTGCCGTTTTTTTTACGTGCTTCACATGTTATGGTAAAATTGAAAATCAATTTTCTATGTATACATTTTCTATACTACTACTCACAATTTACATTAAAATGCAACAATTCTAATTCCATATTATGAAAATGTGATTGAGTATCGAATAACAAAGAGGGCGGGAGTGACATTTTTATTCTTGCGCATATTTGTCTGTCCCTCACGATAAACAAGTTAAGTGAACAAATCGTCTTGTCGCGTCAATCTGTCGCGTGGCGGTCGCGACGCGTGTCGGTCGCGTGTCGATGTCGCGCATTACCAAATTAGCGTCCACTGTGTACCTAGCCTTAAATCATGTTAAGCACGGGTCATGTTACTAATAGAAATTGGCTTCACGGGATGTAATTTGTTCAAGTTATAGTTATAGGAAAAAAGTCTATTGTTTACTGGATATTTGCATCTCCGAATTTTATATCTTATAGGTAGTTTACTTTACGCAGTGTGCTTATAGACTAAACATCATAAAATTTGACTTTTCAGGGTAATGTCTAAGCAAACATTAAGAACGGTCTTATAATTATTATAAAATAAAACAGCTTTGAAAAAAAAAAACATATTTGCCTACATATCAGAAAATATTTATAGTTCAAACTGCAGACTATGAAAACAACACGAATTCGAGCCTAGAAACATTCTCAAAAATAAAACGTAAAACGCATAAGAAAGTCGAGGGTGGAACGCGCTGAAAACTGGTGTGGGGAGAGAGGGGGTGGTCGACAATAGGTGTACAGATAACTTTCCTTCTACAGTAGAGTCAATACCGACCCTAGGGAGTTTTACCCTCGGGGTTCGGTCGCTTGGGAAAACTAGACCCAACAATATAGAAAAGGACAGAGCTATACATCACCCGGAGGGGGGAACGGTGCATCGGATTGTACTTATGTATTAATAATATATAGAGGAAAAATGCCGAGGACGTGCGTCGAGTGATATGTTGCGACTGTTAGTAAGAGAGGGATGGATGACATCAATTTGTCGTGTCGTGATGGGGTTTTATTTTGTTTCTCCTTTTGCAATTTTTTTTGGGGTGCCATCTATTTGTGTATTTTATTTAGTTCGGATTCGATTGGGAATGTTTGGTGGTTTGCAGGGAAAGTTTGGGTTATACCTATTAAAGTTTTGCTCTAAACATTCCCCTCTCACTGAACTGTTTTGTACGTTTATTACGTACAGATTTATTGCGAAACGCAATAGACCTAGGTATTTTTTAGGACTTTACTTCGTGGGCGAAATATTAAAAAAAAAATCTTCGATCAAAAAGTTGCTATCACAAACTTCGCCATATAAAAAAAGAAGAACAATAAAAATTATATATTTAAAACAAAGTCCCTATAACCTCCTAAAGGCACTTCAGAAATCTGCCAGTCCAAGTTTGTACCATAACGCCACAGTAAAACAGTTATAAGGTGATATCAGACCGGCAGCGGCATCGAGCCGTGTCAACGGAGGCGTTAAGCGAAATTGAGTGAAAGTCAAGTTAAAGTATTAAAAGTTTTTAGCTAGCGATCTTTGTGAACGCGACGAGCGACCGCCGTTCACTTTGTGGGGATGTAGCTGCTTTGGGTGACGAGTATCGACATCGATGGAATTGTAGTTTGAAAATTTTCATCGCAGGTAAATAAAATGTTCCTAAGAAGTTGGAATTGGTCGATGAGAAATGCGTCAATAGTTTAATCGCAATAAAATGTGTAATGAATAGTGTATACATAGTGAGTGTGGCTTATAGTATACTAACTTTTGGCAGCTGCTTCACGCGCTTTAACCAATAATTCATTGAACAAAACTTTAACAAATTGTACACCTAAACCTTTGTCATGAATCATTCTGTTTATTGGCGAAAACCGCATGAAAATCCGTCCAGTACTTTTTGAGTTTATCGCTGACAGACAGACAGATAGACAGACGTGGCGGGGGACTTTGTGTTATAAAATGTACTGATTAATTCGATTATGTGATAACTATATGTAAGATAGTTTTTTGAAGACAAAATCACCACAGTACCTATCTACTTACCAACATCCTGAATGCTGATTTTTTAAATAAAATGAGATGCACCAAAATTTCAACGTAAGTTGATAAGAGTAACATAGAATTAGGTTTAATGTCAATTGTGCAATGGATATCGAACTACCGACTTCTTCTCACTAGTCCGACACTTAACATGTGATTAATTCTGACGTTTCTCTGTCACACTTTTCGACAACTATCGATAGATTCTTACAATATCGACAAGCAGAATCTTCGAAACCATCCCTACTTCCTTAACACGGTGTAAGTTAATAATGTAATAGAATTACGAGGGAAAAACTGTTGAACTCCGACGGAGCGGGTCGCACTTAATTGTGGCACTTTGTTTTGTGCGTCCCACTGACTTTGCTTGTACACATACTGTTTACGTTTCGATTGTACGGATACGTATGTGGACTGGGGTTGACGTGGTGGATAGTATTGACGAAGAATAGTATAAAAAATAGGGAAGCATGTATGCAGAAATCAAGGTCTCCTTTAAAATATGTAAATTTTAATATCCGGGCCACCGAAGGCTCATATCTAATACCTTTAAACGATCAATTCTTGTTTATACGAGTATGTATAAGAACCTGAATCTCGGAAGCGGCCCCAACGATTTTCATGAAATTTAGTATGCAGGGGGTTTCGGGGGCGATAAATCGACCTAGCTAGGTTCCATTTTTAGAAAACGTCAAATATCTGGATACTTGACGACCGCATCTGGATATTTTACTATACAATAAATATTATTTTGAACAAATTATGAAATTAGCACATCACCCTTCAATGTTGAGCAGTTTGAAAACTAATTGAGTACAATTCAACATTATCATCTGCCTAGCCTTTTTCCAACTATGTTAGGGTCGGCTTCCAGACTAACCGGATACAGCTGACTACCAGTATTTCACATGGAGCCACTACCTATCTGACCTTCACAACCCAGCAACACCTGGGTAACACGATACCCCTTCGTAAGACTGGTTGTCAGACTTTTGGGCTTCTGATGACACGTAACGACTGTCAAAGATCCACGATTGACAGTCGGGACCAACGGCTTAACGTGCTTTCCGAGGCACGGAGCGGTCTTGGTATGTAAAAATGGTCACACATCCACGGAGTGGCTTAACCTGATCGATCGTTCCGTACGGCTGTTATTGCTTACCATCGAACTTATCTCGGTTTTTTTTTTTTTTTTTTTTTTGGTCGGAAATCAAATGACTTCTCCTGCTGAGTAGAGCAGGAGGGCGTGTCAGACTTTTACTGACTAAAACCCACCCGTGTTCCCTCAGTTGCCCGTGTGCCAGGGGCTGTGGTATCTCTTTCGAACAAACCCGCACCCCTGGCAGGCATCGGCCCTTGCGGACCCCACCAGTGGTTGCTGACATCTTTGACGGCGCGCGTGTGGAACACAACGCGCCGTCCCGTCTACCACTTTTCGGCCGCAGGGGATAGGGAGAGCGGCTGACGCTATACCGACACTCCTCTTCCCCTGCGGCCCCACCGCGTCCGCCATCAAACGGTGGCGGCCCCGTCCAGGCCACGGAAGGGAAGAGCGCTGTTCAGAAGCACCGGCACTCCTCCTCTACCGCAGCCCGTAAACCTCAGCCGCGATGCCTCCCATTCGACATCGCGGCCCACCTCAGTTGCGGTGCACCTCACCGCATCCTATTTTTTGGCCGCTACGTCAATGGCTTGAAGGCAAAAGCCCTGACGAGCGGACCCACCTATGGGTTCCTCTTGGCTTCACCGTGGCCGGAATCCACGGTTACTGAGCCCCCCCGCAACGACAATGCGGGAACCCACTCGGGGGGGAACTTACATCGGTTGAACATCAATAGCTATGAGTAAAAAAAAGTAGGTGCTTATATGAATAGTTTTTTTTTTCAGATTTCCCCTGACGTCACGGTGGTGCTCTTGTTTCTTATGAGTACACATTATTTTTTAAGAAATGTGAAAAAATATTGCATGAGGAAATAAACCGTCAACATATTATTGAACATAATACAACTAACATACATAATTAATTCGGTATAAGAGTAAACATTGGATAGACTTAAAACTCGTCGCCTTCATCATCATCATCATCATCATCATATCAGCCGATAGGCGTCCACTGCTGGACATAACTGGCTAGCTGGACGCCTCCCTCAAAAGGGGGGATTTGCCATAATCGCCACGCTTGGCAGGCGGGTTGGCGATCGCAGTATGGTGGTTAAATGCATAGAGAACTTCTACGACACCCACTGGAAGAAATGGGATGGTGCTATTCTTTTACGCCCGGCAACACACACGGGACGGGACGGGAAAACTTGTCGCCCTAAAAACACAAAAACGTAAATCGACTTGGATCAGTTTAAGGGGTTCTATTTAGTCACAAAGCTGCAAAGACACGTAGCTCGATGACAATTTGTTTCTTTAAGGGGAACCTGGTCGCGGGCTCGAACTCACTGGTGGGCCTGGCTGAAAAGCACGCTGTCTCACCAGGCTTCGTGTCCGACAGAAGTAGTACCTACCCGTGATGAGCAGTTAGACGGTAGTCTACACGCACAACATTATTGAGTGAGCTGCAGAATTAGTTATAGAAAAACAGGCGCGTAAAAATTTTGAAACGTCCATCGCAAGATCGAGTTTTATGAAAAAACCACTGCATAAATCATTGACCAATAAAGTTTATTGTATTTTTCGATATTTGAGCTATTTCGATACCGACTTGGTTTTAGAGATTGTACACTTCTTTTGCGACTTAAACACGCCCAAAGTTAGGTTAAATTAGCAAGGAAAACGAATATGTGTTGGCTCCTAACTTTTTAATGGCTTTTTATTTTAGTATTCTGTTTCCGTACAGACAATATTAATAATGAGACAAAACCATACCATGTTTAATTTTTGATGTACATTGTCGAACAGTGGAGTAATACACTCCCGAAGTTTGTATGGATAAAATGTCGTCTAGATTCACCTTAATGTTTTCGTTTTACAACAGCATTGAAAGGTAGTAATTACATTCTCATTATTGTATCGTGTCGCGCGTTTTTTATCTGTTTAAAGGCTTATTCATACAGGCGTGACGCGACACGTGTAGAAGAATTTCCATGAAGTTTTCAAAGAAATTGTTCTACGTGAGTCGCTCCACAATCGAGATACGTTTTAACTGCTCTTTATGCTGTGTCTAAATAAAGCCAAATTTTCCAAAACAAAAACCAACTATTTGAATATGCATAGACGTTAAAACCTGAACACAAATGGTGGAGTGACGTCTCGGTGGAGCCTAGTAGATGAAAGTTAGACTAAAAATCATGCAGCACGTCAAGGTAGTTAGCGAAAAATTTACAACTCGGACGTCAGCTGTCTAACATTTTACGCCGAGTTTAAATAAACTCCTGAATAGTTATAAACAGTTGGCCATATGAATGTGGAGAGTGATGTATTTATAGAGAGGGGCTATTTAATTTTCGCGTCTGATTGAGACACTATGATATGATATGATATGGCACTGTGTGATAAGAATGTGAAGGAAGTCTGCATCTTACGTTTTATTAGGACTGCGTCGTAGTCATCAGAAACCAACAGATGCTTTCTGATGAGTACGACGGATTGATGATTGCAGTATGTCTTAATTGCACATAAAAGGCTGCAGATCAGCAGAATGTGTTTTAATTTAGGTCCTAACGTTAGGTGAATCTTTTGGCTTCCCCGATCTACTCCTTGATAATGCAGTGGTTTCTGTAGCACCATGAAGCATGAAGCTTTAGGGGCTAGTGCAAACCTGGGGTTCATTCGATAAATCGAGTATGGTCCAACTACGCTAAGGTTGGTGCATTTTATTTCATTTCATACCGTTATCCAGGTTTTAAAGCATCCGTTCATCCTTTGCAGAACCCTCTAGAATCTACAAAATTAAAATGAACACATACAAACCATCATCTGCCTAGCCTTTTCCCAACTATGTTGGGGTCGGCTTCCAGTCTAACCGGATGCAGCTGAATACCAGTATTTTACATGGAGCGAGTGCCTCTCTGACCTCCACAACCCAGTTACTAGGTAAAACTGGTAAAACTGGTAAAACGATACCCCTTGGTAAAACTGGTCGTTAGACTTTCGGGCTTCTGACGACCCGTAACGACTGACTGACTGCCGGGACCAACGGCTTAATGTGCTATCCGAGGCACGGACGGGTCTTGGTATGTAAAGATGGTCACCCATCCACGGACCAACCGCGGCAAGCGTAGCTTAACCTGATCGATCGACCCGCGCAGCTATTGTTACTTAGTCACAAGAAACCATTACATACACATAGAAACCATTACATAATATTCCTAACAGCAAACACCACAGCATACACACACTACATACCTATTCTACCTAATCTGCAACAGTTAGACAATAAATTCAAACGAATGTTTATTACTCTGGCACTTCACACAGTATACGTTGCCGATTCGCGCATCCCTTATCAAGATCGCACCGAGTTTTATGGGCCTAATCGCGGCCACCGCAAATAGGACCCGAGTGGGTAATTTTCTAACCTGACCGATTATAGGATTACGGCTAATTAGCTATTACCGATATATTGTGACTTACAACGCAATTTCGCACGGTTATATTAAGGTCTGTTTGTCTTTAGTAAAAAGTTTTTGGATGAAAATGTTGGTTAGGAATGTTGGAAATGGAAAAAAAAAACATTATCTCATCTATCTTTTCTACACCTCATAGGTTCCTGTAGATAATTGAAAAGGCGACTAGGTACTATAAGAAAAAGATTGATCAAGGAATCTGGAATGAAATGGACCGCAGAATCCACCTTTCATGTTATACCAACTTCAGGCTATTTCTGCAACCTCCACGCTTGGTGAACTGACTGCCTCAGTCATTTCACCAAGCGTAGTAACTGCAGTAGTTATTACTTAGTCGTCTCACAAAAATCAGGCAGATAGGAAATTTTAAATATTCAAAACTAGCTTTAACCAGCGGCTTCGCCCGCGTGGAACTTTCATCACCTTTTTAGGGGATCCTCCTTTACGGGTTGAATTTCGAAAAATCCTTCCTTATTCCTTGTCTACACTATAAAGGGAACCTCTGTGCAAAATTTCAGCTTTCTAGGTCCAAGGGTTTGGGCTGGGCGTTGATGAGTCAGTCAATCAGTCAGTCAGTCAGGACTTTTCTTTTTATTTATATAGATTACATCTGAAACCTGTTCATCTATAATTTCCATAAGTCCCTTTATTAGAGCATGAAAATCATGGGCAAAACTAATTGACTGGTTAAAAAGTGATCATTCCGACATCTTTTGTATTACGTAGCGCTAGTGCTACGCTCGTATTTGAAGCGCGGATTCGTAGCAGGGGTCAAATAGGATAAATTGAGCCCTGATATCAAGCTTTTGGTATGAAATCGAGGGTCAACCAGTCTTAGATAGACAGTTTTGCCTGTGTCACTAAAGTTCTTTGCATTTCACCATATTTTTATTAGACTAACATTTTCTGAAATCGAAGTAAATAATTGTTAATTACTTATATATAGAAGACAAAACAATAAAATTACTGCAAACTGAAATTAATGGATTACTTATAATTGAGTCAATTACTTTAAATCAGTTTTTTTCTACACTGTACAATGTATTTTTTCATATATATAGATTGTATCTTAATGGAATCAATAATTAGGTAAACTTCACACTCAAGTTCAAGAAGCCTTTTGGATACTGAATACTAAAAGGAACTCTTAAATTCATTTTAAAATACAAAAAAAGTAAAAGCTAGACTTTGCGTTGAAGTAGAGAATACTAATTAATTAATAACAGGACAAAAATGTTTCAGATAAGTAAGCTAAGTAGGTACCTACCACAGATAAGCACCTACTGCGTAGGACGCTAAGCCACCCTTATAAATTCATAAGCTACTTACAAGAGATCGATTTCACATTTTATGGCTGCTGAAATAATTTATCGAGTTCGTGTAAATCTTTTAAATTATTGTCTGTACCTACATTTTATACTGTACGCTGTGCAGGAAAAGGTAATACCGTTTTTTAAAGTATTTCTTTTCTCGTCTTATTGATGACATGGATTCTTTTTGTATAGGTGCATTTCTAAGTCGCTACAACATTAATACCCAGACCCGGAAAAGCTACACCTGTAACCCATACAAATATTTGTTCTGTGCGGGAGTCGAACCTACTACCAGTATCGCAAAATCCGGTGACATATTAACGACGTTCCTGCATGACCTGTATCCAGTGCTCGATCACAATTCTTCACAAATACATCGCTGACCAAAATTCTCGCGTCATATTTTGATGAGCCAATTTTGGTCATATATGTATTTTATAATATGTACAGGTATACAAAAAGAAAATAATCATAAAGCATCAAAAAATACGTCCGCATCGTTATCAATGGGAAAAGTGCCCAAAAGGCTGGCAGCATTGCCACGTTGTATGGCAATGCTGATTCTTTGGCCGAAAAATAGGCCAGCCCTTTGGTCACGTGAAGAGTCGACCAACCGCTTGGAAATGTCTCGGAAAACTAAGTGGGCACTCGGACCCCATGGCCCTAGAGTTTCAACCCCAAACGGCTCGAACATATATGTTCCAATAAGATTGGAATATTTGTGCCGATATTTTATAATATTTCTATACTGTTTTTAGTTTTCATAGAGAACATATCTTTGTTGAATGAATGCTACTGATGCATCCAGATTAGTAAATGATAACAGTAAAAGGTTTGGTACTAAAACTAGGTAAATAGAAAAAATAAAATATGTGTGTGTGTGTGTGTATGTTTGCATGCTGAATGGTAAAATGGTTGAACTTTTATCATAACACCTGTGTATTTGCAAAATGCCGATTCTATTCTAAAACAAATAAAAAATCGTTCAAGGATATTTAAGAAACAAAACACAGTTGAAACAAAAGTAATTTAACTAGTACCTATTTTAGAACTTGAAAGTAAAAACTTCCACTCTTTCGTAACAAAGTCAAAAACTTTTCCGAGTCCCAAAAGGCCTTTCGACGCGACCACCGGCGCCATCTTGCTGAAACTTTCCCCACGTAGTTCGGCCGTATTCACAGAGATGGCGCTGTATAATGCTCAGGGGACCTCGGAGCGAACTCGGCTTCAGTGGGCACCGTCCTGAAACAGAACACTACGACTTGAGAAAGGGAGAGAGAAATTCTCAAGGCTCGCCGTTTAGGGACTAGTCTCGTTCAGAGCCGATGTTCCTTTTTGTTACAGCAGTGGGTGTGTTCACAAGCGACCAATGGGAACGATTTCTCTTGGTCCGACCACACCTACCCAGTTTTCGATGCCTACTGGGAGTTGGATGGAAAAAATGTTGGAAATAGGTAATTTTGAACGTTGTTCGCCAGTGACGTAATTGCGAATTTATGGTCCAACGAATTACCTTGTTTATATTACGAGTTGATTGAAATGGAATTTTAAATTATACTACGTGAGTTAACATTCAGTGTTTATGGATTTTCAGCGTAATAACTGTTTCTTTATGTACGACTACGCGGCTCTCAATTTGCCGGGAAATGGGAAATGAAACACTGAAAATATCTAATTTTCACGGCTTTCAGGGTTTGAAACAAGAGGATTTGCAAACGTGCTGAGTTTATCTGTAGAAACGTTAGCTTCTCGCATATTTCGCTTAAGTTACACAGTTTCGGATATGCACGAAAACGAAGGTTATAAAACTATTACTTACTGTTTCGTATTTATGTCGTCAATTTTGTTTTTTGCTTGTCCATGTCTTAGAGAAAGAAGAGTCTTGTTATAATTTAGCACAGGTGAACATCTCTCACGGACTTCTCTTCGCTTTAAACTCATTGTGCCTTTTGAAAACCGTAACAAAATCTCATCCTAATGTTTACCTACGATAAGATATACCATCCGTATCAAACCTCTTCGTATGCCATACCTACACCAAACATAAAGCTAGAGGTATAGCTACACATAACATAAAACTACGAACGCACGGTATGCAAAAGATATATTGATGGATAAGCGTCGTGTCCCTGGGAATACGCCAGTCTCAACACGGCTTAGCACTTCTAGGGGAGCCATGCGCCTTACATACGAGTTTTAAAGTATACGAAATTGCGTTTTAGTGGCAGTTTTGAATAGTAGCTGTTTTGAAAGTTTTGGTGATGGAAAAGTGGTTAAAAGGTTTTTTAGAGAATGTCGTTTATTTTTCAGGGATCGTGGTGGAATGTATGTAGGTAGGTTCAAAATGATGTTTTGTTGCTTTTATTAGAATTTATTACAACTTTATAATGAACTTAAAAATAGTAAAGAACGACTACGACTTACGAGTTGTAGGTCCACCACTTCTCTCAAAACGATGAAGGAAAAGATCTTAGAATCAAAAAAATTAAGAAATGCAATATTTACCAATCCGGTACTAGATTAGGTACCTATAACCACTCCCAGTCATAGAGAGGAGGTTTGTGTCCCGGGAGTGCGAATATGTATAGAGTATATTATATACATATATAAAATATATTCTATTATTTACAGTTCATCGTACGATTACGTCGATCGTTTACGATGAACTGGTCAACAAAAGAATCGTAATACTACATATCACTACCACACACACGACGCAATAACTGTCTTCAAAGAAAGGTTTTATAAGTAGATATTTAACCTTCACTTTTTCTTTGACTTTTAACTAGAAGCTCGGGTTTAAGCGCAGAGGGCTAACAGATTAAGTTGTAATTAGCTATAAGGAGAATGCGCTAATGTAGTCCGTTAAATTCAAATTTTCTTACGTTTTTTTGTAATTTGCCATTCGGTAACCGGTGCAATACACAACAAGAACATGATAAACCCAAGAAACCCCAGCCTTAAACGAAAAACCTGCAAACGGTTAACTCGTTAACGCCGTGTGAACAACGACAGACAACACTATTTACACAGTTATCACACGTAATTGCGGACGACACTGGATACCTACACATTACTCCGAAATCCGACCTCTATCGCAATTAAGTACACTTGCCCAGACTTGGAACGTCCGCGGCACCTCGAAACCCGGCAAAAAAAAACAAATAGACGCTGAACTTTCACGTAGAGGCATTCATATAGCCAGCCTATAGGAAACAGGGATGAATTCAGGGGCATACAGCTCCAAACACTACAAATGGCATCTTTCAGGAACTGAGGGCAACAGACATCGGGGTCTTGCAATTTTATTAAGAAAGGATGCCCAAATTGAACTACTCAACAGTAAAAAGGATACCGACGCGATGTCAGCTACCCTGGAAGTAGGCACGGGAAAAGAGAAAACAACTCACCTGTACATAATCAATTCACACATCAACAGTTGTACCTCGAAAGCCATCAGATCCTTCACAGGCATATTGAACTTGATTAGACAAAAACCAAGAAAATGCATACTTATAATACTCGGTGACTTCAACGCTCATATTGGTCGACAAGATACACAAAATTTCCAACGCATAAGGTAGATCCAACAAAACCTACACCATGAACACAACGGCGAACTATTACTGGATTTAGCTAACAGGGAAAAACTTCAAATTGAAACGACAAAAGCTAGATCATCATGCAAAATAACATGGTCGAACGGCACCCAGAAATCGCAATTAGATCACATCATGACGGCACACGCAACAGAAAAACTATTTCACTTCATTAAAGGTGAATTGGCCGCTGGCTGCATATCCAACCATAAAATAATCTGGCGACTGGTAAGAAAAAACAGAATTGTAAACAAAAACTAAAAAACTAAACACAATACCCAAAAGCAACGACAATGTACGAATGAAACAACAATGGAGGCCAAGCTTTTCAATCATAAACAATGCAACTATGCCGCGCTCAATAGAAACTCTACCAAAACAAAATACCAAGAATGCATAACAAAAAAACCAGCAAATTTAGGCATCACTCCAACAGATGAAAACATCGAAATACCCTGGAATACCATTACGGAGGTGTTAAAAGCCGCTGCCCAGGAAATTCTCACTTTTCAGCCAATGTACTCAAGGGATCATCGACTAGCTCTTGCTAACCTACAAAAAGCCAAATTCCTACATAGCAGACAACCAGATAATCCCAATAGACATAACCGAGTAAAAGAATGTTAGACAACACTACAAAGGGTTAAACATCTGGAAGAACAAAAAACATGCAGAGCATGCTTCACCGGACTTGGGAAAATCCACCCTGCAAAACGCATGCAAATGCTCTACTCATTCTACAGGAAAAGTAAACAGCAAACAAAACGAAGAACAAAAACCGCGTACATACCGATGTCCAAATGGGAAGAAATACTAAAAAACTCCGAGGGCTATCATATACCGACGGTTAATATAACAAAACCAATAAACGAACCACACTGCGAAGGACCGATGGTGGATGAAATAACGGGAATCATCAATAAAATGCGAAACGGGACAGCTCCCGGAACGAACCAAGTGGTAACCGAGCTGTACAAAGCGATGCCCCAAATATTACAGGAAGCTGTAACTAAACACATGAATAAAGCCTGGACGCAGAACACTGTACCCGAAACGTGGCTTGAGACCGTACAGGTCCCAATCCCAAAAAAAAAAAAAACCTAAAGATGCAAACGATTTTCGCCGCATAACGATTTGTAATACGGGCTACAGAATTTACGCCTAATACTTACCAATAAAACTAGACGATACAATAACGGAGCTGGGAAACAAAAACAAAATTTTTAATTAGGGACCCCATAACATCACAGCAAACGACCAACGTGACCCTCAACGGAATAAGTTTACCAACAGTAGACGTAATCAAATACCTAGGCACATACATAACATCCACATTAAACAGAAAAAGCACCATTAGAAAACGATGCCAACAGGCCACGAGAAACGCCAAATCATTACTACCATTCATACTAAACTCAAAGATGGACTGGAAGTTAGCCAGACTCATGTACAGAATGGTTATCGTACCTTGTATGATTTATAGGTAAAAATTATCGACCCTCACTAAGGTGAACAGATCAAGACTCAGAAGATATGAACGAGTTATCATGAGAGACTTCATTAACCACGCCAGGAATAAACCAAAAACTAAGAAAATGCACCAAATCTGAAATGTGCTTGCTGTGCATGTCTTCAGACGGGATAAACCACACCTATTGCATGCAGAAATGCAGCATAAGGCTAAAGCTAAGAAAGTCGGACGACCGATATACACATGGAATGACAACCTAAAACAGGACATGAAAATTACTTCGACATGGGAATCTCGTTTTGGAAGGGCATGGCTGGAGACAGAAACAAGATAAAGAAAGCCGCTAGTGATGTCTACAAGAAACCAGAAACTGATAGCAGCGAGAACTCAGAAGACGACTATGAAAACAACAACGCAGAACATAGCGAAGAAACGGCATAGAAAAGAGCTAAGAAAACAATGGAACGTATCCAAGAAGCTCTATCTGAATCAACATGCCGGCGACGTCGTGAAAAGATGCCCTCCTATAAATAAATACCACCCGTCTCTCCACTAGTCCAATGCTTACTCAAGGATGCATATCCGGTAGGCTCGCAATCCTTTCCTATCCTAAGGGCACGTCTACCTGACCATTACCGCGCCCCCCGGTCTACTTCTTGATATGCAATGGCCTCTGTAACACCATGAAGCATGAGGCTCCAGGGGCTAGTGCGAATCTTGGGGTTCATTCGATTTATCGAGTCTGGTCAAGCCACGCTGGGATCGGTGCATTACATTACATTACATTACATTACAATTTGCTGGTCGGGTTGTATGAATGAATGAATAAATTAATGACTATTTCATGAAAAGTCGTTCAATCGGATTGTAAGAATTTAGAGGAATGTATTTATGATTATTTGACTCTAATCCTGTGGAACCATATTTTGTAAGGACACGAATTATTTTTAAATCAACATACAGCAGAAACTAAGCTGAAAATTGTAAAAAACTTAAGAAAATTTTAATTTTGGGGTCTACCCTGGCGGTATTAAATGTTGCTTTCCGATCACGCGAAATATACTAGGTAATATGGTATAAGGATTTTAATTTAATTTGGCACTCTCATAAAGTTCTTTCACACACCGAAAACGCAGACAAAAACAATAATTTCCATAACCAATGCAACAAAACCATTATTCCACACAACAATTTCTTTCAATGCCCTTTAATGAGCAATCATAATTCTATCACATTTATTCCCTACCCCTTTGGCTGCACGATACCATGTGTTGTACCTATTACCACTAACTCCACGCTACAACAGAGCTACAATGCTACAATAGTGACAAGTGATATTTGACAAGCAATAAATTTAATTTCTACTTGTTCCATTGTTGTTCCACGTGTTCAATGTAGGATGAAATTAAGATATTTAGCGATTTGGGGTGTAGCCGTTGAAAATGTAATGGGTTGAGTTCAGAGAATATGTTCGGTTGTTTCTTGTTGGATGAATTGAAAATGATGAAAATATATTTTGGGTGCCATAATATTTTTGCACCACTTACCTATCTCTTTCAAAACTAAAAGATAACTACATATTATAATACCTATCACATGAGATGATTCATGTAGGTATATACCCGCGTTACGTCCAGTGTTTTTTTTTTTTTTTGTTCGGCTTGTTTTACTTTTAATTTTGTCTAACCCGCTACCTTTACAAGGTGGCAGGGACATCGCAAAACCTGTTACAATAAATAGATTCAGTAATGATTCTAGACTCCCTAGCCTAGAAAGTTTTCGTCAGTTATCAGAACAAAAACAGCTGTTCTATACATTCTGACCGGGTAATTCATCTACATCTTGCACTTTTCTGTGAAACTTTTTTTTTGATTACCGACTAAAAATTTAACGCAGGAAGTGGCTTTTTTTTTGGTTGGGAAATCATCAAATAACTTCTCCCGTTCTGGGTGGAGCAGGAGGGCGTGTCAGACTTTTACTGACTAAAACCCACCCGTGTTCCTTCAGTAGCCCGTATGTCAGGGGCTGTGGTATCTCTTTCGAACAAACCCGCACCCCTGGCAGGCATCGGCCCTTGCATTTTTTGTGCTGACATCTCTTTGAGGCGCGCGTGGAACACAACGCGCCGTCGACTTGGGCTTGGTCCTTACCGGACAGCGAGCTACCCATTACTCGCCGTCCGCAAGCTCATGCCTACGGTGGCCGGAAATCGGCCTGGGATTCCCGACGCCCAGGGCGTCTCCGTATCCTGCGGCGGCTAGGGTCGCGAGGGCGCATATGCTGCCTCTCCCTCATGTGCGCTGCCTCCCTCTTCGCGAGCATCACTGCTTCGTTGAAGGAGGTGACGGCTCCCCATGCCCTCTCGCTCCGTACCATGGCCTGGACCAGGGCCGGACACGAGAGATCGCTGCTGCCGATTGCCACCACGAGGACACGGCGGTGCTCCACCCAAGCCGGGCAGACCGCCACCGTGTGCTCCACCGTGTCCTCAGGGCGATCTTCGCAGTGGAAACACCCGAGGAAGGAATTAGAATGATTACTGAAACCTTGGTAGCAGGTTGCGGGTGGATGTTGCTGCAACCCTGTATAAAGGTCACTAGGTGTGATCTTGGTTATGTAAAAGAACCATTTATCACATAGTTTAACATGAGTGCCTTCCGCTCAACTCAGGATTAATCACGAACGCAACGCGTAGGTATTTAGTGTAGGTCCCTAAAGTTTAACAATAATGAGACCAAGAATTCTAGAAATGCTTTTCTTTGGGACGAAGTTTACCACCTTAAAATTCCATATTATCGCACTAGAAGAATAACGAATACCTCCAAAAGAGGTAAAAATATGCTAAAGCAAGAAAATATCCGTTCCGTAAGAAGGGATGTTTTTTTTTTTTTTTTTTTTTTTTTTTTGGGTGGGAAATCATCAAATGACTTCTCCTGCTGAGTAGAGCAGGAGGGCGTGTCAGACTTTTACTGACTAAAACCCACCCGTGTTCCCTCAGTAGCCCGTATGCCAGGGGCCGTGGTATCTCTTTCGAACAAACCCGCACCCCTGGCAGGCATCGGCCCTTGCGGACCCCACCAGTGGTTGCTGACATCTTTGACGGCGCGCGTGAGGAACACAACGCGCCGTCCCGTCTACCACTTTTCGGCCGCAGAGGATAGGGAGAGCGGCTGACGCTATACCGACACTCCTCTTCCCCTGCGGCCCCACCGCGTCCGCCATCAAACGGTGGCGGCCCCGTCCAGGCCACGGAAGGGAAGAGCGCTGCTCAGAAGCACCGGCACTACTCCTCTACCGCAGCCTGTAACCCTCAGCCGCGATGCCTCCCATTCGACATCGCGGCCCACCTCAGTTGCGGTGCACCTCACCGCAACCTACTTTTTGGCCGCTACGTCAATGGCTTGAAGGCAAAAGCCCTGACGAGCGGCCCCACCGTTGGGTTCCTCTTGGCTTCACCGTGGATGGGAGACCACGGTTACTAAGCCCCCCCGCAACGACAATGCGGGAACCCACTCAGGGGGGAAGAAGGGATGTCAGGTGTAAGCACGTATTCTCGGCAATCATTAATATCTCGTTGCGTGTAATGCCGTGCGACAGGCGGAGTACACGCGTTCAAATTGAAATTCTTTCACATAAACAAACTCACTTATCAGATTTATTCCCCTCTTCAACATTTTTAAGGAGATTTTCCGGAATTCCTTTATCGTGTTAAAAGAGTCTTAAGATTAATGTGTTTTGCGTGGTTTTAATAGATTTGATTCTATTGTTGTAAAAAAAAAATTAAAGCAGTTGGTTATGCTATGCATAGCTACAAACAAGATCGCAATAATTTTTTGTACAAAATTTGCCGTGTCACAAAAATATGAAGGTAATTAAGGATTATGTAACTGTCGTTAGTTATTTTGATACTTTAATTGTAACTATAGCGTGGTTCATCATCTTCTAGCATTTTTACGACTAACATGTTGGGGTCGGTCGGTTTCTAGCGTTTGTCTAACTGGATGCACTTCTTCTTCTATTCGGGTACATGGTACTCTCTCCCGCTTTTTTTTTTAAGTTTGAGCCCAGTATGTTTATAAATTCATTGCCGCATCTACTTCATCATAATGTACATTTTCATGTGCGATCAGGTAATAGGTTCCATAAGACTGGTTTTCCACGCTGCACGATCGGCTTTATCTAAAACGGCTTTTCTATGTATTGCTATAATTAAATCACTTAGTTCCTGTAACAAAGGTAGTCACCCTATTTTTTACGTCACTTATTTAAGAAACATCGAGTTTACTCCTTACCTCTTTGTGAATTTAATTTATTACGGGAGAGAACCCACAAACGAGATGGCAGATGAGATGAGACAAGCTTCTTAGCCAGTGTGAATAAAAAAGTAAAACATGTTTACTGAAGGTATTTTAATAGGACAGTCATTTTGAATTTGTTTCTTTTGTTAATCCGAGTCTATTTTCTTTTCTGATTTACTGCCACAAATGATTGTTAAAGAAATTAAATAATTTACATTTTCACTGATTATTAATACCATTAATAATCTGTGAAAACATTATTATGATAAGTGACGTTTATCGGAAATGAGCTGAGATTGTTTCTTTCGACTCGGACTATAAATAGTTAGTTTCAAATCTTATTCTTACATATGCAATGACAATTAAGTATACGCAGAAATTATATAATTGGTAGTAGTGTTTTTTGTGTTATATGTACACCTAATGAGTTTAGTGAAGGGCTATTAGTTATTAATTAAACACAGTCATTATCTAATAATTTTCAGATTCCAACTGTCAATATATTCAAGTAAGGTGCGTTTTCTCGATGGTTTAATTGACAATCCTACCGCTAACCAAAATTTAATCCAGTTTCTGCTCTTCTATTAACTCTACCTACATAATACAGGAAAAGTTTTTATCCAGTGCGCAAATTGTAACTATGAATTCAGCATATCATTCTAGACCCCCTAGCGCAGAAATTTTTCGCCGGATACCCAAAAAAAAATCAGCTGTTCCATACATTTTGACCGCGTAGGTATTGCACTTTTCTATGAAACAGCAGATTTTTTTTTGTACAACCGGCGAAAAATTTCTGCACTAGGGGTTCTAGAATGATATGCTGAATTCATGGTTACAATTTGCGCACTGGATAACAACTTACCCTGTGTATACTAGTGACAGGGCTATGAACATCTTACTGTACAATAGTTAATGACATTTGTATAGCAGAACAATTCGTTAATATGTCGCGAGTTCGAAGCTTAGGGCCAATTCTCGTAATTAAAAACGTTCAACAACTGGTCTGTGTCATCTCGGTGACAATCAAATGTCAAAAATTTGTCAAAAATTTATGGAAACTCGAGTTTTTGACAGATTGAGACTGAGTTCAGACTGGGAATGTTCTTGAAATTACGAGAATTTTTCCGTCTGATATATTGCATTGAGTCAAACCGTAGCAATGCTAGTTAACTACATAGTTACCAGCTCTCTTTTTACAGAATTAATCAAAGCCTATGTAGAATTGCTAGTAATACCTTTATTGATGGATTGATTCGAGCACACTAGCGGTGTTCAGACGTGCTCTTCAGCAATATTTCATAATTAAGTTATTTAATAAAATTGACCTCCTTAGTGCATTGCTGTCGTAATGCATGTGTAAAATTGTGCTTAGTGTGTAGTTTTGTTAACGATGTACACGAAATAGTGAAACTTTTAATACAACAAAATGGATAACAGCCCCTTTAAATCACAGGGCCCAGTGCAACCCTCCGCCTCACCGTCGAAGACAACGACGCAAAACCCAGCCCTCGAATCGGTTGCCGCTGATATTGTTTCAACGCCCGAAATTCAAAAATGGATGTCAGCCATCGAACAGCACCTTAATGAAGTTTGCTCTATTGCCGCGGATGGCAAACTCAACTCAGAGCAGAAAATGAAAATTTCTACCCTATGCCGCAAAGTAGGATCTGGAACGTCGCAAATGGCAGTCCTATATCAGTCGCTCAAGCAGAAAGCAATTCAGGTGTATGACGCGGTTGATGCCCTTCAAGAAAAGCGCGATCTTACGGAACATATTTCGGAGCTCAAGCAGACGATAAAGGACTCTGGTTCTGTAAGAAATGCTTCTTTTGCCGATATGGTGAAAAAGGGAACAAATGATTTCGTCCGGCCCAACAACCTGAGCTCTGTTGCCATTTATCCGAATGATAAATGTAAATCAAGTGACGAAACGAAAGAACTCGTGCAAAAAATCATACGGCCCGAGCAGATGAAGCTGCACGTTCGTGGTGTCCGGAGAACGAAAAATGGAGGCGTAATTGTCAGCACTGAGACGAAACATGATGCTGATAAACTGAAGCGTGCAGTCCTGCTCTCTACATCTGGACTTACTGCCGACGAACCCAGCAAGCGCAAACCTCGGATCGTGGTCGTGGGAGTGCCGACTTCCCTGGATGAAAATGAGGTGTTCAGGTGCATTTTCGAACAAAACGTATCCGAAACGGTACCAGCGATGTCCTTGGAGTCCTTCTTAACCTTCATAAAATTAAGCCACAAATCGGGAAAGAGAGATGCTACGACCTGTAATTACGTTGTTGAAGTTACAGCCAATATACGTAAAGCCCTAATCTCTCAATCAAGAGTTTTTATAAATTGGATGTCCTGCCCAGTCAGGGACTTTACATTGGTAACAAGGTGTTATAAATGCCAACAATATGGCCATGCAGCTAAAACTTGCCGAGAGATCGTCACTACGTGTGGTCACTGTGGTGACTCTGGCCATTCAATGCCCGAATGCGGGAAAAAAGCCGACATTGCAAAATGCGCAACTTGCTCACGCTTTAAAAAACCCAGTGATCACAAAACGGGAGACGCTGATTGCCCTGCTAGGAAAATAGCAGAATTTAAGTATATTAACTCCATCGATTATGAGGGCACCTAGTGCGTCATACTCAAGGCCGGACTTCCGTTTCGCTTGTTGCTGACTCAAAAATATACCTGACCACTGCGCTGACCTACTTACCATCGATTTGCCGCTGTCTAAGCAATATCAGCCGGTCGCTTTAAAAATCTAAATGTTTCCTAGAAGGTGATTTATGCAATACCTATTTGTTTTCAACCTAGTTTATAATACTGCTAACACAAACATATTCTTGTAATGAAGTGCTAAAAACGATTTTCCGTACCTAAATATTATCTACATGTTTAAGACCTTATTAGTTATTAAGTAAATTCTAACATAATAAATTAACTACATAACTACGTCACTATTAATAAAACTTCAGTTAAATATTGTTAAGAAATCAGTTGTCCTAATATAAATTGTAAGAACTCATGCCGCCTGTGATACAGGTCTATCCTAGTACAGGCATCATACATTTTACTACCTATATTATTTCTAAGATTTAAACTGTATTGTACCAATTTTAATTTTTGAATAAAAAATTTATTTATTATATTATTTATTATTATTTATTATTTTTCGTTACCCCTACCTATATCTATCTAGTTATAAGCTACAGTAGAACACAATCATTTTCTCATTCAAAACTCACTTATTTGCAGATTATAATTCTGAATTATAGAGACCAATTTTGCTTCCGGCTAATTTTGCATTATGTCTCTTTAATTTTAAAGGTTCGAAATATCAATACTTTGGCCTATTATCTCTCCTACAAAATCAACAATTCAACCTGTAAGCTCGAATCTAATTCTATTTCTGCTTGCCTCATTAACTCCATACTAGTGACAGGGCCATAAACATCTTATTGTACAATAGTTAATGGCATTTGTATCGCAGAACAATTCGTCAATGTGATCGCGACTTTGTAGCAGATGTATTGCATTACAACTTCATTTTATACCGACTCGTTATCGGCTGGGGTCGGTAGCGGGACTAGGGTTGTAGAAATATGTGGATACGATCATGATTTTGAGTTTAAAATTAGCACATTTTGGTAAGTGTTTAAGATACCATAAACTTAGTGAAAAAAAAAAAAAAAACTCGATGTAAATGTATTTAGTTTAGATTTGCATATGTTTTGAATAATATTCTAAAAGATTTCAACTTTCGAGTTACCTGTATGATCATTTGAAATGTGTCATAATTATCCCGAAAAACAAAGTAGTATATTTTTTTACAAAAATAGTTTGTTCCAATTGATATAATCATTTCAACAATATCGCATAACCAAAAATCTCCGCGCGTCCCATCAGCCCTATTCCGCCGCCCCTTACCACCGGCGCGCACGCACCGCGTCACTGTGTAAAGTACGAAATAATTTCACGCATCACATGACACGCGTATAATGACCCCAGAAGCTCCCTGCGATGTCCCGGACAAAACAAACACGGCCTAATAAGAGAATGAATAAGTCCCCCGGACTCCCGGAAGTATCCTTTCGGAAAAGAAATTGCGTCCGTAGAAGGAAGGTTAATGTGTGTGTTAAGGGAATATTTGTTGTAACTTCCAATTGTTGCGGATAATGGGTTTGTAACGTGTTCTATAAATTACTTTTTTACCAATATGACACAGGGAAATCCAAGAAGTTATTATTTACCAAGGAGTTTTTATTAATTTTTATTTCTAATAGAAAGCATTTGAGGTGCGCGCCATTTTAATAGCATTAAAAAACTATTTCTTATTCTTGTTACTTTGTATCTTTTGTTAAGTAGAGAAAGTAGATAAAGTAGTGTGTGAAACTGTACATAACTACGCATTAACACACACTATGAAACAGTTTAATAAACCGTTTAAGTGTAGTAGATAACACCCTAGTCTGAAAATGTAGCAGCAATATACCTCACATCGATTTCAACTAATTCAAATACAGGATAAATTTTTAACCATTGCGTAAACTGTAACCATGAATTCAGCATATTCTACCGTAGAAATTTTTCGTCGGTTATTTGAATAACTGATGAAAAATCTCTACGGTACGGTTATTTTTATAGTAAAATCTGCTGTTTCATAGAAAAGTGCAATACCTGCGCGATCAAAATGTATGGAACAGCTGATGTTTTTTACAGTTTGCGCACTGGTTAAAGATTTACCCTGTGTAGGTAAATTGTAATTTTTTGGTTACTCAAAAGTAGCTAAGGTGAGGTCAAAGTCCATAATGCGATGTTCTTGTAGAATTGTTATTTCAATTATCGCTCGAAAAAAGTACCTATTTTGTTCTGTTTGAGTAGTTTCTTTGGTTGAGTTACGTTACCGAAACAAATATTGTTGGTAAGTTCGCCATACAAATAGAACTAGTTTCAAGAAATAAAAGCTATTGATCGAAAATACTCATAGAACTAAAATAGCTCGTTATTTACCTTCCAATTCTTTGCGTCAAAAATAAAGGGGTAAACACCAATCTGCGACAGAATTAATAAACTTCAGCGCAATGTGTAAAGAGATCAAACAATCGAATCCCACCGCAATCATACTGCGCCGGCTCCATAGATTGTGTTGACAAAACCAATGAACATTCTTAATTATTTGCCCTGTGCGAGTAAACAATGACCTCATACAGAAGCCATCATAACTTGATCCATCAACTTGTACCTTTACCCTTCAACGTAGTCATGGAATGAAACGGTATAGTATTCGGCTATTTTATTTCCATCGTGTATGACGTGAGTTCTTATATTTCTGACAACTTATTGCCAACATCATCATCTGCCTAGCCTATTCCCTACTATGTTGGAGTCGGCTTCCAGTCTAACCGGATGCAGCTGAATAGCAGTATTTTAAATGACCGACTATCTGACCTTCACAAGGCAGTCTTTCGAGTTGTGGAGGTTATTTCCAACATAATTAATGAAAATGGCACTTTGTGAAAATTTCGTCAGCCCGCTCTGTGAGAAAAGAATGTATTTGAAGATTGCGTAAGCCTTTCCTATCGTGAAAGTACTATGGAGTTTTCGAATGTCATTGGAGGTCTCAATAAACTGGTTTTCAAAACTATTGTTTGACACCGGGTGTAGGGTCTGTCTCAATTAAAAATATTGCTAACAAGACAAACAGTTGTCGCTTGAATTTTTCGATTTTAATTGGCTATTTCGACTGAGATTTTTAGATAATGGTGTGTGGTGTCCCATTTGTTGGTTTTGTGTTCCATATGGCAGCTAGTTTTGTTTAAGTACCGATTGAGTAGATTTTACATGTAGTAGGAGTGTCTCTTGTTACTATTGCTAGATAGCAAAATCCAATTATAAGAAAAATCTATTAGCGGCCGAGACGTGACAGGTGTTGTGATCGCAAACCGCAAGTCGCTTTTTAAGGGCACACTAGTCGCGGGCTCGAACTCACTGGAGCACGCTGTCTCACCAGGCTTCGAGTTCGACAGAGGTAGTATCAGTGATGAGCAGTTAGACGATAGTCTACACGCACAACATTATTGAGTGAGCTGCAGGATCAGTTATAGTAAAACAGGCGCGTAAAAAATTAAGAAAAGTCCTTCGGAAAATCGGTCTTTCTGAAAAAACCAATGCATAAATCAATGACCAATTAAGTTTATTAATCTTTTCGATAATTGAGCTTCGCCGGTACTGATTTAGTTTTGGAGATTTTACACTTCTTTTATTACTTAAACATGTCCAAAGTTACGTTAAATTATCAAGAAAAACGTATCTTTGTTGCCTCATAACTTTTTAATGGCTTTTTATTTTAGTATTCTGTTTCCTTACCGACACTATTAATAATGAGACAAAACCATACCGTGTATAAATTACATTGGCAAATAGTGGAGTAAACCCTCCCGAAGTTTGTATGGAAAAAATGTGGACTTGTTTCACCTGAAGGGCTTCCTGTAACTTACAATGAACATACAACAAAATTGTTCTCTAGAGTCTCTAAGGCTTAAACCGACTTAAATTTCAGTATGAAATCGACAAAGGTGTATCTGAAGCGGTTTTACTAGATAAGATATTCGCAATCAGGTATCTTAATTCCAATAATAACTGCTCCCAGACTCGAACTCAACGTTGTCGAAGTGGAATTCTGGTCGAAGCTTATTTAAAACCAACAAAAGGAATCATCGATACGACGCAGAAGAAGAAGAACCAATTAGGAAGTAGAAGAACAAGAATTTGGTTTCTTCTAAGATCCATCGAACAAAATCTGTAAGAAAAACTAGAGTAGTTGCCTTAAAAATCCTTGCATTATTAAAGCACAGATCAAACACAGTAAAATAATAAAGGCGGCCTTCGTATTATTAACCAGTAAAGTAGCACTCAATTTAGGTGAAGGGCTCAGTGGCCATGCGCCACATGTTTTAAAATAGGGATCGAAGGGTTAGAGATGGGCATAAAATAACTATACTTTAATTCTCTTCATCTTTAATTTTTTGGTCGATTTTAAGTCTTCATTTTTCATTATAGCCGTACAAATGTTAATTTAATGTTAAAAAATATGTATGATTAAAAATATTGAAAACGATTAGCAAAGTATTCGTCGTCGTTGTTCTGTATTTATTTTTTATTATTATTATGAATATTACCAATGCAATTGTAATTATATGAGTAAACTCTCTCTCTGGATAATTCATGGAAAAAATTCAAAACTTTTCTTAAATCTTATTATTGTAAGCCCTATTTTTCTGTATCCTACTTTATCCTACTAATCACATAAATGTGAAAGTTTGTATGTTTCGATGTTTGGATGTTTATTACTCACGCAAAATAGGCCGAATGGATTTTAATTAATTTTGGCACACAGATAGTTTATTAATGTAAGTTACACATCGAATACTTTTAATCCCGATAGTATGTTCCCGTAGGATAATTTCCGACCTCCACGCGGGGGACGCCACTGGTAAAAAAAAAGATAGTTAGAAATAATTTTGAACAAGATAAATATCGATAGTGGGTCTTGCACATCCCTACACAAGTCACCCCTAATTTTTTGACCTGACAGGACATCTAAATATTTAAAAAGCTCTTATGTTATAATTACGTTGATTTATTGCCCTATTTTCATACATTGTTTACACTATTATGGTTCAACTATTTTAATCAGTAATTTATTTGCAAACGACTTTTCCATCTTAACGATTAGGTGCCGTGGTCTGCACCCTAAATGCGTAACACATAATTTTTAAAGTTATTGGTTAACCATGGCTTCATACGTTCGTAAAATTTGTCTGCTCATCAAAGTAAAAACGCAATGAATATTGTTAAACTGTCAAAATTAAATCATTCCTAAGTTAATCTGTATATCTAAGGTAAACTGTGTTTTTTCAATAGCCAAATTAATAGACATGATGTAACCAACTTTTTGTAACAATATCAGGATTTAAAAGAGTGTCCGAGGAATTTTTTGCCCGTTCTTCTTTATAGGTATTCACTTTGGATTTTGCAACTAGCTTCATCTTTTTAACTCACCGAGCTTGACAATTCAAAAGTGCCCGTAATTGGTTTATTCTTACTTAATAATATTTATAAACGTGAAAGTTTGTATGTATATATGGATGGATGTTTGTTACCCATTCACGCAAAAACTACTAAATGGATTTGGATGAAATTTGGCACACAGATAGATTATAACCTAGATTAACACATAGGATCTTTTTATCCCGGTAGTACATACGTTCCCGCGGAATAATTTCCGACTTTCACGCGGGCGTAGCCGCGGGCGGAAGCTAGTTTGAAATAAATGGTTTGAGTTTGAATTTTGAGAATAATGTAGTGACAAACATAGCCACCCCATGTTTGTCGTAGGACCGATGGTCGGTGGAGCAGACGAGTCCTGGAGTGGAGACCGCGTATCAGCAAACGTAGTGTGGGACGCCCCCCAGCTAGGTGGACCGACGCCTTAAAAAGGTGGCTGGGACAGACTGGATGCGGAATGCGGAGAACAGGGTGTTGTGACGCAACATGGCAGAGGCCTATGTCCAGCAGTGGACTGCGAAAGGCTGAGTTGATTGTAGTGATGGTGGTTTTGGTGATGTTTACATTTCAGATACCTTGTCATTAAATCTCTACTTATATCTTCTATACTAATAGTAAAGCTGAAAAGTTTGTTTATTTTTGTTTGTTTGAACGTCATCAGCATCACCATCATTCTGCTGGCCTTATGCCAATTTAATTGGCGTTGGCACAACTTTCTTCCACACTTTTCTCTTATTCGTCAACTCGGTAGTCACACCCTTTCTAACAATATCCTCAAATCACACAGCTTATCCATCGTTTCTTTGGTTTCAATTCAAAACTATCAATCTTAAATAAACTACCAAAACACGACAGCACGACATATCTGCGCAACATTTGGTTATATTCAGCTTTAAACCATTATCAGTACACTCGCAGGACATTTTGGCGTTATCTTCGTTCCTCATCTCAGGGGTCGCAAAGTGGTCAGCATAGTCTTTGGGGCAGCCCGGGTGTCAAGATGAAAGCTTGCTTTATTATGAGGAGGGTCACTCGCTAATGACTTTAGTGGTTTTTGGATTAAATGCGGGCAATTTTGGTAGTCGAATTTTGAATTAGGTGTAGTGGTGAAATTCGATGTTGATTGGGAAATAGTGTCTTTTTAATTGCCTTGTTTTGAACCGAAAACGTGAGATTAAACTATAGATTTTAAGGCGCTACCCAAAAGGTTTATATTGATGTCGGATCACTATCCACATTGGTGTCTCACTAGGCGCATTGGTGCATATTACAAGCCAGAAAAAAATGCGTATTGTCAAATGTTCTAAGAAAATACTTATAAAAAAAGAAACCAAATCAGTCAAGTAGAAGTATCAATCAAAAATAGTACCATGGTAAAACAGAGCTCAAAAAATATTTTTCGTCACATAATTCTCAAAATGTTGAGCGTAAGCTATCAATATTTATGTTACACTAACAAGAATTCAATCAACTAGAGAAATGCCTAAAAATGATTCCACTGAGCCGTACATCTATTTTTTAATTTAATTCAATCTACAAAATTATTTTTAATTTTATGGTCGCAAGTTGAGTCGCATTCAACTCATATCAAAATCGCCAAATTGTGAAATACCTAAAGTTTTACTTCTTACCGCGCTTCTTTTGCGCTTTAAAGCTGATTAACAGTCCAAACTGGAGATGTGTTTTTAGTTACCGAAAGATGGTCTGTCAAAAACAGAAGATTATAATAACTATTATTTATTTATTACTCATAAAAATTAACCAACCGAAAAGAGAACCTACGAGTACTAGTCGCAATAGGGTATTATCCAATTTTTCAGAAACTATTCTAATTTGAAGATTGGAACGAGATATTTAACAGAATAATAAAAATAAATTGATTTCTATCATATTCTCAATTAAAAACTATTTAAACCACATTTATTTTTCATTGTTTTGAATTTACCGCCAAAACGTTTTTTTAATCGTTTTTAATTGAGAAAATGTGTTTTAATAAATATATTTTTATTTTTCTGTTAAGTATATCGTCCCAATCTTCAAATTAAAACAGTTTTTATGAAATCGGAAAATGAAAATACCCTATTACGGACAGTGTCTCGTTTAAGATAGATACCCAAATTACCAAAGCAACAAATCAAAAATTCACCAGTTATATCGAAAAATACAACAGAAACAAAAATATCGGGATTACATTGTTTCCCGTCGGCCGTCAAGTGTGACGTGAATGCATAATCAATCAGTAATTCTGAGTGTCACAGCGACTGTGACGTGACAATCGCATGGGATTTGAAATTCGAACAAATATTTTTTCGATTTCGAATCTTTATGGCTTTTTATTTCGGCCTGATATATTTCGGAAATGTGGCATAGATGTTTTCATTGTGGTCCGATTTTTGTCTATGTTAGTTATTTTCTTCCTGCTTTTTTGTAAATATATTATTTTGGAAAGGCTAGTTCTCTGGCTTCTTTGTCTATTTTGGGCTTCTTATGTTCCTTCATGCGTCTAAAACGCTTGGCTAAATGAACCGTCTCTGAATATTATCCAAGCAAACTTTCAAATGAGAGCAGTGATGACCTAGTGGTAACGGCTTCGACTTGCGAGTTACATATAGGTCGTAGGTTCGAACCCGGACGGGTGCTATTCATGTAAATTATTTCATCACCACTGCTCTCAAAACGGTGAAGGAAAACATCGTGAGGAAACCGGCATGTCCGAAAACCAAAAAAATTAAGACATGATCAACACACCTGCACTGGGCCCTCGTGGTGCTGGTTTTCGATAAAAATAAACTCCTTTACATTAAATCTAAAATTTATAAAAGCGAACTCAAACAGACTTCCATTTACAAACAAAACACATTTCCCTTCGGCTTTTCAAAAGGAATCATTCAAAAAGCCGTCAAATCGCTTCATCCGAATCCCGAACGTCTCCGACAATTCCCGATCATCTGTGGTTATCTTTTAAAAGGGGAATGACAAAGAAATGCGTCCAATGAATGGATTTTAATTTTAAAAGCTTTCGCGGCGTTTTTCGGAATCCCGTTTACCCTTAGGGAGTTTGACGGTGATTATTGATGTTTTGACAACACGTATTTACTATTAATTGTGATAATGGATTGGGGAAGGACGCGAAAAGACATTTTAAATTTGTTTAGAGACTGTTACCGACTACTGTTGTGGTTTTCTTTTGTTTTGAACGGGATGTTTTTGTTTATATTTTGTAAAAAAAAAAAAAATTGCGCCGATTATTTGGTTGTTATAAATGAAAAAGTGGGTGACAATGACGATGACGATTTATTGTGCTGTTCACACTCTTTCTTGTTTTTCCAATCTGTTTTTAGAAGTGAAGACTTTTAATTGGCTCACATACTATTTTTTAAATCTGTTTGTTTTAGCTGTAAGTCATCCATAGTTAATAAATAAATAAATAACTACAAATTAATTACTGTTGTAATGTACATCTAAGTAAATTGCAGTCGCCTTTAGTCATAGTTATTCAGTCCAAATAAGTACTTTAGAGCCTTCAACCTAACTGATGTAAAACCTTTAATCTGAATAGTCTTAGCAAGCAATCTCTGCGAGTCCGTCATAAGTTTGTGACATGATAACCAGACAAATATACATTTAAATTTAGAATTGAAGAAAAACAATTAGGAGTAGGCGGTAGCTCGCTACTAATATTAGTAATCTGTGGTTAGCACATAACTGACAATAATACCTAATGTCAGTTAGACCGCTAACCACAGAGTCATGATGGAAAAAACGATAAACGATGGCGTGTAATAATTATTATTTTCCCTGAAAGATATGTATTATTGTAGTACCTACAGTTGTATATAAAATGTCCATAGAGATTTTTTTTTAAACAGCTTTTCCACCTCTAAAACAATCGCAAAGACAAATGCGTTCACACAAAACTTACAAGCATCGCGGAAGTATAATAACATGAAAGTAGCAGCTCATTTCATACCAGTAAAGCGAGCATATTGCGTTACCAACTTACCTTGCACCTTTCACAAACAAAAACGTACCCTACACCTACGTGACAAGGGTTATGGCACGTGTATAAGCAAGGTTGCAAGACTAAGCGCACGTCAGAACCTCTGAACAAAATCGGGGAAAGCGTGTGAGATTAATCTCGTTACAGATGGTAGTGTAACAAAGATACTCAACGATATGTCAGATCTGCCAGGGGTGCGGGTTTGTTCGAAAGAGACACCACAGCCCCTGGCATACGGGCTACTGAAGGAACACGGGTGGGTTTTAGTCAGTAAAAGTCTGACACGCCCTCCTGCTCCACCCAGAGCGGGAGAAGTTATTTGATGATTTCCCACCAAAAAAAAAAAAAAAAAACGATATGTCAGATATTGTTTGTTAATATTTTTATAAAAATACTAGCTGACCCGGCAAACGTTGTTTTGCAGGTAATTTCTAGTGAACAACCCTTATTACTTAGGGGTATGAAAAATAGATAGTAGCCGATTCTCAGACCTACTGAATATGCATATAAAATTTGGCAAAAATCAGTAAAGCCATTTCGGAGGAGTAAGGTAACTAACATTGTGACACGAGAATTTTATATACATATAAGATGGAAAAGTGAGCAGTTGCAGCCCAGTGATAAAGTCGGCGACTTACGAGTTGTAGGCCAGGCGCTTTACTTTGTGTAAATTATTTCATCACCACTGCTCTCAAAGCGGTGAAGGAAAACATCGTGAGGAAACCAAGATGTCCTAGAAACCAAGAATTTGAAGTTACGTGATATCCACTACCCGCACAGAGAGGAGGCCTGTGACCCAGCGCGAGCCATGGGAACATTATAGGTTATTATTATGGAAAAATACTTTGAAACAAATATTAAACTGTTTTTAGATGGATTCCGCGCTACTGTAAGACCTTTTTGCATCATCGTCAGCACATCAGTAGACCACTTCTTGACAGAGACATTTGCACCTCATCTAACTCGATCCTCCGCCGGTCTCATCTAGCTACTAACAGTCACGCCCTTGGTAACATAAAAAATCATGAGTTGCCACTCTACCTTCATCATCATCATCATTTCAGCCGAAAGACGTCCACTGCTGGACATAGACCTCCCCCAGGCTCCTCCACTTCGACCGGTCTTGTGCTTCCCACATTCAGCGGATACCCGCGGCGTTCACAAGGTCATCGGTCCACCTTGTGGGAGGCCTTCCCACTCTACGTTTTCCGGTACGCGGTCGCCACTCCAGAACCAATCGGTCCCATCGGCCATCTGTTCTGCGAGCAATGTGCCCTGCCCACTGCCACTTAAGTTTGGCAATTCTTCTGGCTATGTCGGTTGCCTTGGTTCTCCTGCGGATCTCTTTACCTTCATAATTAACACCAAATATACTAAATATATTATATAAATAATTAATTTCCTCATCAGTAAATAGAAATGTAAAGGAATAATCACAATACATCTACAAAATGTCAATATCAAGCTGCTGCTTCAAATCCAAAATGAGGATGACATTGATATGTGATCTCATCTGAGAAGCACCCCTCCACCAAACCAGTCTTCTTTATGATATAATTCGGAGTCTTGGCTCAGGTAGCAAAATCTCGCTCTGAAAAATCCTATTTCATTATCATGCGTAGCATTTTTCTAACTGTTCGGGGTCGGCATCCATTCTGACCGGATGCAGTTGAACACCAGTATTTTACATGGAGGGACTGTTACTGGCTTCCACAACCTAGTTACTTGGTAATATGATACCCCTTGGTACGATTTGTCACACTTTTGGGATTCTGACGACCCGTAACGACCGTCAAAGTTCCATGAACGATGGCTGTTACCAACAGTTTATCGTGCTTTCTGATGGAAGGATCTTGGTATATCCCAAGTTCCGTTGCGATTATGAATGACCATCTATATTATGTAGATGGTCATCCACAATCGCAGTAAGCGTAGATTAACCAGCAGGTTTATCACGAGAACTGTAGACAAGCGTTTTGTCGTCAGAAGAGTAGACAAAAATGACGTTTCCGCGTGGACTGTTGACAGTTTTTCACCGAGAAATGTAGACTAGCGATTTCTGTTCTACAGTAGAGTAGAAATATAAAGTGTCATGCTAAGCCTGCTGATCATTTGAGCTGTGCGGCTATTATTACTAAGTCAGAAGCTTTTTTTTTTGTTTGCGGGCAAACAAAAAAAAACTGCTGGGCAAAGGCGTCCCCCAAGTACATCCAGGAACTCTTTTCCCATCGGAAGTATATGGCTACGTAATAACGGCCTCTGAAAAACCCTACTTTTTCGGAAAAAATCTTCAACCATCATAAATCACGTACCGTAGCAGTAAAAACTAGCCACGTATGGTCGCCGCGTACCCCTCAATCCGCCGTCCGTGATTGGCTGAATTTCCCACGAGAACCAGCCGAGTCGCGACTCAACTCTTAATTTCTCGCTTCATCTCCGTCTGCCCTGTTAGCGCTCAGAAAGTATTCTTTAATCGTTTGTTTAGGTCGTGCAACAGTTTATAGTTGGAATAGATTTTACTGTCTTAAGTGCAAGGAGTATTTGCTGGAATAAAGTAAGAAACTTCTTGGTTCAACAGCGTATATTTTGTAAGTTACAGTTTAGATAAAATGTGTTTTAATTAATGAAAACATAATTTAAAAGCCAAGAATTTTTTGAGACAATCCTTAGCGGTTGGTCGACTTTTCGCGTGATCTGATGGCCTGCCTAGCTGGCCTATATTTTGCCAAAGAATGCAACAACGACGTGGTAATGCTGGCAGCATTACCAAGTTGTTGTTGTATTCTGTGGTTTCGCATCTTAGTCTGTTGACAAAGATGCGAACGGGAGTTTTTGGTGGGATCGCGTTGGAACATGTCGCACGATTTTTCATTTTCATGAAATTTCGTGAAATTGCGAATTAAATTGTATAATTTTGGTAGTGAATTATTCAATTTAGTTACGTGTGAGTCCACAAGTGTTGTGAAGGTGAAATTAGGTGACTAACGTGGACTTTTCGTGTTCCCCCCAAAAACTCCTAATAGGTTGATGTAAAGTTACTACCGCTTTACAATAACATTGACTTATCTTTGACTTGACTGACTAGGACTTTTGTAACTTCGTGCCTGATATCGGGCCATTTACTTGATTGAAAAGTAAAATTACTTAACACTGGCTAAATGCACAAACCGTGCGAAGCCAAATTCAAAAAAAATAAGAAAAAGAAATGCGAACGAAATATTTGATGCCCTATGATTATTATTTTTAAACACTTGTACATGTATTTTATTTAGACTTAGCTTATAAATTATGTTTAGTTAATAAATTCAGAAATCTAACCATTACTCTCTCGTTACTCAATTAGCTCAAAATCAATCAAACTTATTGAATGAAATATTCAGTAACGGATAGTAATGAATATTTACTGATAACTAGGTTTCGCGATAGGTTTACATTTTCTCAATTTCGATTCCGTTTTCAAATTGGAAGAATTTTCGAGAGGACAAAGCGTCAGTACGTCAAGCTCTATTCGTCCATCATTTTTTGATTTCTGAAATGGCATGCCACTACAGTCATTCCATCTAATGCGTTGTATCACTAAGGTATCCGCACCACATCATGACTGACATAGAACAAAACCGCGGTAAGGTAACTGAACCGGAAGAATACACGCGAATGAGCTGATGAATACTAAGTAAGTGCATGTGCATCGAACCATGGAAGGTTTTGTGAGTGACTGCCATCTTACTTCGATAATTTTATGGAAGTGGGTGTCTAATATGATGGGTTGGGGTAGGCAATCTGAAACTGTGAAAAGCGCCAACTGTTTTTCTTCTTGTTCATCACCTATATGCATACATTTCCAAAAAAAGCAATTTAGGTGTTTGAAAGCGTAGAAAGCAAATGACCGCAACATTTGCTGTATTTTTGTTTTGTGCTAGTTGAATTGTTAAACTGGCTATCTCTCCCAGGGGTGCGGGTTGTTCGAAAGAGATACCGTGGCCCCTGGCACACAGGCAACTAAAGGAACACGGGTGGGTTTTAGTCAGTAAAGGTCTGAAACGCCCTCCCGCTCCGCCTAGAGCGGGAGAAGTTATTTGATGATTTGCCAAAAAAAAAAAAACTGGCTATCTAGGAGTACATTATGGATATATTTGCTTAAATTATAAATGAATAATCGTCTTTATCAATATTTTCATAATTATTTATATTACAATTATTGTCATAATTTCCCGAAGAATTCCACATGTCCTCACGGTCTGTTATCCTCACGGTTAACATCCAAAACGTGTGCTTTGATCGACAATTTTTTTAAGAAATTATTAATTACGCATGTGCTATTTATTATACACACATGTACCCGTAAGTTTGTGTTTTTACGTATCTATGTTAACAATGATATTCTTCTATTGTGGTTATTCGGTAGTACATTATTACAGAAGCCACAACGATGATGGATCGCGACCACCAAATCACATGAGATTTGAACTTACCCTTACGACGCGGTACACGAATTGAGGGCTTAGATATTGAACCGAAGTTCTTACTTATGTTAGTTATAGAGCAATATTATCTGCATTTTACCTAGTTTTTATTCTTTCGAGGATTAAGAATAATTACGCAATAGTTCTTTCAGTTTAATTTTTTGCGGGCTCTGCATCATCACACACTCATCACTGCAAAATGCATAAAACGACATCATTATGAGTCGTATGCATTACTACTCTATTACTACTACACTATTAAGTCAAAATTTGCGAAATAACAACCCCGATTTGTGCGGCCTGTGAAGAGTTACCATCCTGAACGTGCTCAGCCACAAGCTGGACAGCCCCCTTCTGGGGCACTGGGATCAAGCACAAGTGCGTGTGCGCGGGGCCCCAGAGAGCGGCAAATACTTAATATTAATATCCTAATTTAAAATACTAACAGAGTTTTAAGTCGTTCTACTAACAATATGTGTGGGCCAAAGCCTGAAATAAAAGATTTTACGTTATTTTCAATCGGTCAATATTTTTTTTAGAACACCGAGGATGGGTGACCATCTTTATATATCAAGATCCCTCCATGCCTCGGAGGTTGTGGAGGTCACTAGGCAGATGATGATTTTACTGGAAAACCTCTGATTTGCCCTGAAAAAATATGTTGCTTTTGAAATCTGTGGTCATGTCTGGCCAGCATTTACCACTTCGCTGTACTAGTTTTTCTTGCAAAAATCGTTCATGCGAATCCAAGAAGTGTCCTCCAATCCTGAGCCCCACAGCAAAAAGTCTTATATTAACATTCGCAACAGTGGGTCCGTATAAATATTTGACAAGGCGACTCTGTCTTATGCCTAATTTATTTTGACAAATCATCTTTACTGAATAAAGGTGTGTTTGCTAAGGTACCGCGGGCTGATGGAATGGATGCAAGGTTTTTTCAAGGTGTATAGGGATTTGAGTTGGCTTTATAAATGTTTGGATATTGTACGGTAGGTTAACGGGAGAATTTGCGGCTTCTTTTTGATGATTTTAAATAGGAGAAAGTATATTTTTTTACAAACAGAACAAAAAAGAAATGTAATAACAAGTATAATAAAGCGTGGCGTTCGGTCATATAGGTACAATGGCTGACAAACAAACTCTACAGTTCTTTCAGTTAGAAATTACCTCTGATTTTGCATCATTGTCAAAATCATTATGATCTTTATTGGCGTTGTAATAAGGATCTTTGGGTCTGGGTCGCTGCTGTTAGAGGTAATATTTTTGAGAAAATCATGCTGTAGAAAATGATCTAACTTATTTATGATCCCCCAAAGATGAAATGTTTCAATCAAAAAACTACACAAATCAATATAAACACAAAAAGAAAAATAAGTAAACTATAACAAACAAATACCTTTCAGTAACTTCGTTCTCTATATACCTTACTTATAAATAACTAGAAAGACAATAAACAAAGTTAACTGATATGGACCACATGCAAATATTGGGTGAGCTCAGTGAGCAGATAGTTCAGTTCCAAGTTAAATAAGTAAGTCGAGCAAATCCCAGAAGGTCGCGACATCCGACATTCGGCGAGCCTTTATTTTACCTTCCATCTAACCAGACTGACACAGCGTGTTTCTTTTTGTGGATTCATATTTTTGGTCATTTTTCTTCAGAAAGTATCACGCTACGATGACGTTGACTGTCAGTTTGTAATGCTATGGTTGATTTCTGCAGTTTCAGATCTGTTAAAAAAAATTAAGGTTGTTATATTTCATCATCACCATCATTTCAGCCGAAAAAAGTCCACTGTTGGACATACGCCTCTCCAAAGCACCGCCACTTCGACCGGTTCTGTTCTTCGCGCATCCAGCGGATTCCTGCGGCCTTCACAAGGCATATTAGTTAAGTTTTATAGACAAGATTATATTTACCGAATGATTAATAAGTTGCTAATGTGTATTAAGGTTTCAGAACACTTTTGATAGCAACAGACTACGACTTTACTTTCTGGTGTAGCAATAATTTTTATTTATCTTGGTATATTTACTTATATGATAATTCCAACGATTGCCTACCACTTACGACTTTATAACATTAGTATTTTATTTAAAACTGCTACTATTAATCACTTGTTTTGATAAATACTAGTATGTCTCTAACTTTGATTTTTTTCAAGCAACCTGTAGCTACATTTGCCGGTACCCATTTGACATAGCTTCATAATATATGAGACGAGTTAACAAGCATGTAGTTACTGGCTACCTCAGATGACGGTACTCGTCCCAAGGGAGCGACAAGGACTAGTATGGAAATAACTTTGTTTTATAAAATCGCTAATTAAGTTTTATCGAATTTCATTCATTTTGGGTTTTGATGTGGTCTTCAAAGAGGGAATCTGTTTGAATATAAGCTCTTAGTAAATTTCAGTAGATTCGGTTAAAGATGCTTAGTTGGAATCTTTTCCAACATAGAAAATAAAATGAGTGAATTAAAGAACGTTGTAGGCCTTACAGACTGCAGATTTGTAGACAATTTTCCATTCTTTGTTTTCATTCCTCTAAGTACCTGGTACTTATTGACAGGCTTTCACTGTCCTCCCATACCTATTATTACTGTAATTTGATAACATTTTAAAGGTCAATTATTTTTTAAATAGTAACCGTGGAGTTTCTTTCCGGCTTTTTTCCATAGGAAGCGACAAATCGGAACCGTGCACCCAGTTTCTGACGTTTCATAAGTGCTCATGCAGGTTTATGTGAAATAAAATATTTTGATTTTGATTTTGAAACCTGTAAAGTTTACAGCTTAACATGACCCCACAGTGAATGCTCAAAGATAATCATAGCCATAAAAAGTACCTATGGCTTTAAACTTCTTTTAGCATTCACTGTCATATCTTTAGTAGTTTGTATTTTTAGGCCAAATGGGCATAAAGCTGACTGCCTCTCCTTCCAGGATTTCCAACATATAAAGTAATTTTCCAACTTTGCAATAAAACTTCACGACACAACCATATCTCAAATAAACTGCAAACGATATTCAAAACCAATATCAAATAACGCAATCGTTTTAAATTCATACGACCATCCAATTTGGTATCTACGAGTATCTCAGCCGGCCAGCGTCTGGCCCTTAATGTAGGTACCTACTACCCATAGAGCTCGGAGGCTCCTCGTCGGCCACTGCTAGAGGCGTCATTGTCGTTTCCTATGGAGAAGAGCCGGCAAGAAACTCAACGGTTACTCTTTTAAATATAATTGGCTTTATTTTCAAATTACCGTGTTAATAGATATGAGACGACCTGTCAATAAGTACCAGGTACTTAATTAAATAGAAAATGGTCCACAGATTTAGAGTCTACAAGGCCTAGGTATAACGTTCTCACATTCAGAAACAAACCAAGCACTTAATACAAGCTAAGCGAGACACCGTTTATTTTGGCTCGTGGCCAAAGTTGGAACTAACATCGCCATTATTTTTTTTATTTTTTTTTAATACATGTCAAGTGACATTTCATGAAACATCAGCGCCCCGCTGTCAACGTCATCCAAACGTACAATCCTTACACGTACAAACGCTGATCTCGCACTTGCACGGAAACCCTATACAATGCGAGAGCAGCATAACTATAAATGTATAGCTAGACGTGTAGCCGTGTGTACAGTCCGTCCACTCTTATTTTACATCTGATTTTGTGTCTCTCGTAAAATCAAAGTGATATTGTTTTCTTTAGAATAAGGTTGTTTTTGGGTTGCTGCCGTCGCTGCTGTCAGATGTAAAATAACTGTGAACGGTCTCACTACAACACTAACGAGTCATGACGTATAGAAATAAGTCAAAGCAGTTATTTCAGATGAGCACATATAAGGTCCCGTATGTGTCGCCGGTCCCGTATGTGTCGCCGTCCCGTATGTGTCGCCGGGCGTAAAAGAATAGCACCATCCCATTTCTTCCAATGGGTGTCGTAGAAGGCGACTAAGGGACTTACTAGAGAATGGGCAGCAGCGTTCTCTATGCATTTTACCACCATACAGCGATCGCCAACCCGCCTGCCAAGCGTGGCTATTATGGTAAAACCCCCCATTCTGGGGGAGGCCTATGTCCAGCAGTGGACGTCTTTCGGCTGGAATGATAATGATGACATATAAGGCGGTTTTGAACGTCAAGGATTCTAGTAAAGGTAGATTCATATGGAGAAGAATGGGCAAGAAACTGCACCGCTACTCTTTTATAATATTACGATGCACCTAGAATAATACTAGCCCACGTACGCGGTCTGTGCCAGTTATAAAAGAAGGTTCTGCCATCTCTAGACGCTGCTGTCGTAGCGATTCCGTGCTCTATGCTGGTAGGTACCAGCAGTGGGTATCGGTATCAGATGCAATGTAATTATGTGGGGACGAAAATGTCACTTCTTTAATATTTCACAAGGGTAAGTTTAGGGTCATTCTGAAGGGGCTTTTAATTTTGAATCGCGATTGGTAATTGTTTTTTGTGATCTTTTGCGTCATGTTTGTAATGTTGGTATTTTGGTTTGAGTTTCAATTATTTGTAAAGATGAGAGATCGTCTTCTGTTTCGTAATTGACGGAGTGGAAGAAATAGTGTTGGATTTCTAAGAATAGGAGGTACTTTAAGTTTAAGGTAAAAAGTGTAATCATTTTTAGAGGCCAAATATTAGCAACGGTGTTAACTGAAACGAAAATTATTATTTATCTACAGGAAAAGTTTTTATCCAGTGCGCAAATTGTAACCATGAATTTAGCATAATTATCATTCTAGACCCCCTAGCGCAGACATTTTTCGCCAGATATACAAAAAAAAAAAAATAGCTGTTCCATACATTTTGATCGCGTAGGTATTGTACTTTTCTATGAATCAGCTGATTTTTATTTTTATAACCGGCGAAAAATTTCTGCGGTAGGGGGTCTACAATGATATGCTGAATTCATGGTTACAGTTTGCGCACTGGATAAAAACTTACCCTGTATAGAAGCAATTTTTTACCACCTGGCAGGAAAAACTTTATTTAAGGCGCGGTAAGAAGCATTTTTTTGGTATTTAACAATAGCGCATCGCGGCAATAAATAAGGTTTGAAAACAGCGATGCGGTTGATGTTAGTTGAATCGAATGACTACTAAAATAAAGTAACTTTGTAGTTAATTAAAGTGAAATTTTTTTAGGTACCAATTATGCCCAAAACACTCAGCGTTTTACGGTGTCTTACCTTTGGGCAATGCCTTAACAAAATACATTATTTATAGTAGAAGCTTGTAGTAAATTTTGTGTGAGAATATTTAGTTTCAATCTTCAATTTTCATACATATTGTTGCAGGCAGGCTCAGACAGTTCGCCCGTTCCACCTTAATATTATATAAACAACTTTTAACAACATCGGAAACAAATTAATCCACTCTTAACATATTTATCTTGAAAATTAACGTCAATTTACGAAGCGGTCAGGTAGTTGCCGAGACTTCTGACCGAAACTAATCTGTCTCCCTAATTGTGTTACCGACAACTTTGATCCCTTCCCTGCGGATATCATCCGACAAGAAATTGTATTAGTTATAGTTGGCTTCGCTAATAAAGGGAGAATTTTGTTGGTCGGCAGCGGCATGTGCGATGGTCGGTAGGTAGGTAGGTGGAGTATTTGTGGATGATTGATCTGAAGTCTTCCAAGTGAGTAAATTCTACTCATTTCATAAATGTGAAAGTTTATAGGTATGTTAAGATGTTTGATACTCAATCACGCAAAAACGGCTGAACAGATTTGAATGAAATTTGGCACACATATAGTCTATAACCTGGATTAACACAAAGGATACTTTTTATCACGTAGTAAGTTCCAGTGGGTCAAAAATATGGTACCTACATATTTTTCAATTTAATTAATTTCTGTACTCCACGCGGGCGAAGCTGCTGGCGAAAGCTGGTATTAAATATTATTTGTACGATATTCGACTTGGCCGAAGGCTAGTTTATGGCCGAATCATGTTTTTAGGGCGAAAATGGCCGAAAACGAAGCGGTCACTACCTATATATTACTTCTTATATATCATTACTTGTTGTCAATATGGAAGACGTCTTACTAAACGCAAATATACTATGACAATCATGCGCATGAATGTGGAAAGTTTTGTGTATGAATAAGCGATAGCTATAAGAGTAGCGGCCGACCAATGAAACGATGGATGGACTGTGTGAATGATGATATGTTTAGAAAGGGGGTTACTACCGAGAAGACGACTAACTTAGGTAATAAACTATGTGTGTGCCAATTTTAATCCAAATCCTTTCAGCCGTTTTTACGTGAAAGCGTAACAAACATCCATTCTCACAAACTTTCACATTTTATAAAATTAGTAGGAAACGTCCCCACGAAGTAAGTCGGTACCAGAATCTACCTACAACATCCCTGGACCAGACCCCTTGCACCGAGAACTCGCGACAATTTTTAAACCAAAAAATTATGCATGAAGCAATGTTATTCAATGAGGTGTACAAATCCCCCTACATCTTGAATATTTAAAGGCTCGATGTCTCGGCATCCTGAAAATTCATTACAGTGTAGCATAAAAACGCCACCCTCTTTTGTTTAAACGCAAAATCACAATAAACTTGTTCTTGTAATAGTCTATGCATTTTGAGGAGACCATGTTTACTGTAAACCGTTTTATTTATTGTTTTAATCTTAGCTGTGTGTCTTGTGCGTAAAATTATGCAAGAAGAAATTGGGTGTACTTTTAAGAAAAATATGTATGCCTTCCACACCGAAATTCGGTTATTGCGAACAATCTCGGTGGGCAGTATATGCGCGCTCACGGCCCGAGTAGTCGCAGGAGACGACCAGGGCGTCGGGAATCCCAGACTGATTTCCGGCCACCGTAGGCGCGGGCTTGCGGATGGCGAGTAATGGGTAGCTCTCTGTCCGGTAAGGAGCAAGCCTTGGTCGACGGCGCGTTGTGTTCCACTTGCGCCTCAAAGATATGTCAGCACTACCAACACACACTATCAACCATCAGTTACACACTACCAACTTCCAAACTTTGGGCTGTAACAAGGGAATTCATAATGGAGAAAACCAATAACACTATGCCCGACCTGGGTATCGCACCTAGGACCCCACGCTCAGCAGTCGCGCTTGCAACTACGAGATTAACGGGGCAGTTTCGAAATATTGATGTACTGTACCTATTTTGTTTATATTCACTCTGTATACTAAACCTCTTCACATAACGCTATGAGCCTTTAAGTCGAAAAATAAAAAAGATTTTATATTATTAATTTATAACAACATCCACATGTATTAAATCTTTCATATCTCGGAAGACTTCATGACCGTTGAATCTAAAAAGAAAGTTGAAGTCATTTTCATACGGGTTTTCAATTAAACACACGAATTCAAAAGAAACAATTTTAAAATACTTTCAAAACAATACTGTTTCAGTATACGGTTCAAAAAACACTTTAACTAAATTAATCTCGAGTGTCCACGATATATTTATAGCGATGCAAAACGTATTAATCTAATCTCCTCCGGATTGTCCCTGGGCTAACTTGGACCGGACTGTCTGGCCGGTCCCCAAAGACCGGACCGCACTGATATTAGAATGTCTCCAATCATTACTATTGCTTAGATACATAGATATATTTATTTCAAGTTTGTTTTGGTTAGCATTGGACTGTGAAAGGTAATAATTAAGTTTGTATGTAAGTATTCGTTTTCATGACTTCTTCGAAGAAGTTGCTGATATTAAATAATACCATAGTCAGACTATGACTTGTAGGTCGACAATTCGAACCCAGACAGTTACTTTACTTTATGTATTTAATTTCGCCACCATTGCTCTCAAAACGGAGAAGAAAAAGGAAACGGCATGTCTTAAAAACAAAATTACAAACACATGTGGCATCCAACCGCACTGGGCCCGTGTTGTGGATTACGGCCCACTCTCTGTCACAGAAAGGAGACCTAAGTGCAACATTATAGGCTGATTGCTTTATCGTAGTTTCATAGACCAGTAACCAGCAGCCAATTTTACTAAACTGGACTAAAAACAAAATAAGTATTGGAAATTAAATCTCGTCTCGATCTTTAAATTTCATAGTAGATATAACCATGTTAATATTCAACGAAATACAATTTTACCAATACGATGACATTACCCTAGTTGAGGGACCTTTTTAACGAGCCATAAAGCATTTCAATTTGCCACATTTACTGGCAAATCAAGCGGCAGTTGCCAATTTTGTGGCATTATAATACAAATTTTGGACACAACCTTCATATATAGATATGTTGAAATCCCACGGGATTATTACGGTTATCCGACGGTAATGATACAAAGCCTTCCTCATTGTATGCCTCATTAAATATTATTGAATCAAATTGGTGATCCAAATTCGGACACATTAAAATAGTTTTAATGTGTCCGATATTGTGTACTGCAATGAAAATGGGTAGCGTTATTTTCCGATCTGGCAATCACAATTTTTTTTTTGTTGCTTCGTTTAATTTTCGGACTCTAGATCCTTAGTAAAAGAAAACAGTCGGAATAACTTAGTTATTACCTATATATCTGTGCCTCCTGTGATGAGTGATTTAAGTCGAGTTGTACCCTTTTTGTGATTTTTACATAGAAATACTCAGAAATTTTCACTGATTTTTTTGGTCTAACTCACGTTCTTCTATCTGCTATAGTTTTGGAGATAGTTTGGTGCAAAGTGATGCAACTGTCAAGATTTTGGCAAAAAAATCGTGAAAAAAGATATTTGTCAAGTTGTAACCCGTTTAAGTAATTGCTCTACACATTATTTTTCGTGCTTCGTGGTATAAGAGTGATTATATTAATTTTCACATGTCATTTTTCAGAATATTTATCGTGAATATTGATATATTTAAAGTTATATCACATTGAACCGATTTTTCTCAATAATTATTAGGGTACAAATCAACATATACCTACAAATCCGAATCTAAATTTATGCCTAATTTGTGATAACTCGATACAATTTGACTATACACGATTTAAAAACAAACGGTTTTTGTTACACTTGGCCGGAGTGTGAAGGGAATAGAGGAGCGAACGACATAGCTTCATGTCTATACGATTTTATCATAAATCAACTGCTGTATTTAAACCCAAACGCCAAGATGCTGATCATGTACTCTGATAGTGGTACGGGTCAAAACAAGAATTCGACTGTTACAAAAATGTTGATGCTGGCTGCTAAACTATCTCGACACTTACAATCTTTTGAACATACATTTCTCGTACCCGATCATACTCACATACGGGGATGACACCGACAATGCGTTGATTGAGCGTAAGAAGAAGCACATGTGTATGGAGATTCACTTGCCAAAAGATTAGTACCAGCTAGTGCGTACAGCTTCAAACAAAACAACAAAGTTTACTGTTATTGAGATGACTCGTGATGTTTTACGATTTCAATATTTTTTTCAAAGCCTTCCTATTAGAAAAATCAATATAGCCAAATCGCACGTCGCGTCTTCCTATTAGAAAAACCAAAGAAAACATATCCCGTTTTCATACAAAAAGAATTCAAGAATGTTGAGTACATGACCATGGATTGTTCTAAACGGGGTAAAGCTTGCGATATGATTACAATACATACGGTACCGAAAGCCTACCACTCCAAGATTACTTTTTCAACCAAAAAGACTAAGGATCTATCAGATTTGCTGTGCTTTATTCAGAGCGCTCATGTGTTTTACAGAACTTTAACATCATTCTTGCAACTGTCTGAGTTGCAAGAATAATGTTAAAGACACTCCTCTGGATAATGATGATGATTCTGATGACGAGTAATTTCTAGTTCATCTAACTCCTAAGAATTGGGTATTCGATTTTTTTTTAATTTTTTTGTTATAACTACCTATGTTTTTGTTTATTTTCTATTCTGGTTTCTTTTTTTTTTGTTGTCAACCTTTTTATTTTATTTTTTGTTTTTCTTGGACTTGCTGGAATGGATTATTGTGTATAACGCGTACTGTCCTATTTTCTATAAACACATCACTTTGATGGGGCACTGGTTTCTAAGATACAGGTACATAAACCTACTTTAGAAGTCAGGGTTTTTCTCTCGAGAATACTAACTTAAGCCATTTTTCTATCAAAATACTGTAAATTTATGGAGAAATAAAGATTATTATTATTGTTATAACGTTGGTCTACCTACTAGTCGGTATATTTTTTGAAGGTTTTATTTTGATTTAAGGACCGACTTACCTACTTTTTTGTTCTCTATTTTCATTTACGACGAACTGCCTATCTTATACTTAGAGTGCAAGGATTGGTTAACAGCTAGCTGTTAACTGTGCTGTGTAAGTTTTAACGTGTTATCAAATTTGTTATGTTTATTATTTTTCTAGATTTTTTAAGATTTAGACAATGGTTGTGATACGATATTTTGTACTGAGCAGGCTCACATTGCTTATTGTGATACCTGCGTAATATTGATCTGTGACTTTTTTAGGATTTTAGTTTAAAACCACTTGCCTTTAAAAAGATCTCAATTTACCTCTCTTAAGAATTTTGATAAAACTGTGCCTTATTTCTAAGTGAATAAATGATTTGGAAGCAGATTAATAAACGTTAATTATTTTTCTTATACTTGTATTTATTTACACAATAAATATGTATTTTAATGAGAGGTATAACTTGACTTGTATCATTTAAAACATATTTCAAAAGACTAGATTTTTTGCAAAGTGATACAATTCAGGTAAATTATGAAAATACCCCTGTTATAAGTAAAACAATATAACCTTTGTGGTGGTATTTTTATTATTTGTTAGAGCAACATTGAGCTAGGAACATATTCTAATGAGTTATTAGATTTGTTGACTTCTTGTATATCAGTTTACACCAAAGACAACTTATAAGTGCGTCATAATTTAACTGTATTTGTACCATTTATCACGTAATTTTAACACATTTTTGAAATAAAAAAGGTACAACTTACAGGTTTTTCATTAATTACTTTAAAACTATAATATTTAGCACAACAATTAAAATGCACAGTGACAGTGGATGTTTTTATCTACAAAAAAAGGTACTTATGTGTAACCTATCCTACTTAGTTCACGAATTAGATTTATTTTAATCTTGTTTTTGTTCTCCTGTAAAATGTTGATTTTTTACTTGTATCACTTATCACAGGAGGCACAGATATATTCTTAAGTTTAATGTCTTGTTATTGCACCTGATAATTTTAAGCTTGCTTTCTTTCTTTCTTTTTCTTTATAAAATTCTTGGTTAAAAATAAAGAATTAATTTATAAAAATCAGATCAAATGAGATTTCAAAACAAACAAATTACACCTCTTTAATGCTCAATCGGCGTGAAAACATCATCATTAACACAATAAATAAAGAATAAACACATAACTCGTAAATAGGCAATTTTATCCCCATAATGAGACAATGAGACAATAAATAAGCTCGATAAAGTTCAGCTTCGTTATTATTTACCGCGCGATTCGCGACAAATGGAACGCGTATTGTCGCGATTGGCGGGAATTTGTTGCCGATATTTATGGCTATTATCGCCATGGAGGTATGAAATCTTATCGTAGCATGATATTTATTTTTTTGCAGCAAGTTGACCAGTTTTTCCGTGAAAATATTGGCGACTATCGTCTATTCTAATATTATAAAGAGGAAAAAAATTGTATGTTTGTTTGTAAGTTAGTGTGTAGGGGCAATTTCGGGAACTATCAATTGCAATTCATCATCATCATCGCCATTTCAGCCTAAAGAGATCCACTGTTGGACATAGGCCTTCCCCAAGCTCCGCCATTTCGACCGGTTCTGTGCTTCCCGCATCCAGGGGACTCCTGCAAAAAGACATTTTTCCATTTGATAGCCAAATTATTGAGGAAAGTTATAGGCTATTTACTAACATCACGCAACGACCATTAGGAGCCGAGATAAAAGAAAAAAATTCGGAAAGAACGCGCGGTTTGCGCGTATGCTTTATGCCTACGTATTGTGCCTATGTCACCTGAAAATACGTACAATTTATATTAATTCCTTGATTAAGTTAATTCTGTAGAAAGGCTTGAAAATGAAAGATTTACTTTACTGGAAGTGTCAACACGACAATCTTATGAAACAAAGATTAAAGAAAAGTTGCATAGTTTCACAAATGCCTCATCCGGAATTCATTCCATATTTCGTTAGCATGTGTCCGTTTGTACGTACTCGTAAACAGACAATATTGCATACAATTTATGCGTGGGTAATTAAACGCATCATGTTAATTGCGACCCTACAATATTAATGTTTTTACTATAAGCACTACATGTACTTACTTGTAGGTATTAAACCACAAAAGTTTTAAACTTTTATTGCGAATGGCGAAAACTCATCTCTGTATTAATGCGTGAAGCAAAAAGTTGTATAAAACAAATATTTACAATTTTTCTTTGATTTCTTGAATGATCTACATAAGAAAATCTTTTCCAAAATGTGGTCCCTCGATTAAAAACTTCTTTAGTCTTTTACGTCGATTAAAAGACTGAGACGATCAAGATGTTGAAAGTTTTATAACAGTTGTTTTTTTTTTGCCTGCCTAAGTTTACCATGTTTCACACCGAAGAATGCGTTCCACACTTTACCAGCACAGTTGCAAAACTGGACAATAGGACCACACGTTTGCATAAAACTTGTAGATGTTTTCCCTATAAAAAGTCTGAAAGAAGGGCAATATATCTAAAAAAGTTGAGACAAGGGTTGTAAATCGGTGGCTCAAACGTTTTTCGGTTAAACAAATGCGGGTATAAATTAGCTGAAGACTGACGAGGGTAGCTCTGACACGTGGACATACGTACCTTATAAGTACTTTATAAACATCGTAGGTAAAGGTAGAATTTGTCTGTAAATAGACACACAAATCAGCCTTTACTCCCGTTTTTGAAGTGAAAACTTTTTTGGCGCGTTGATCACTTTTTGGGTGAACAAAAATCATGGAACTCGCGTCATCGTCACCGAACGCTTTCCATGAGCTATATGTATACTGTGTGTGTGCTATATGTGTATGTATGTACGAGTTACTTAGTTTTCACTTCTATCGGCAGTCCCCAAAGACTGCCCCAAATGTTAATTTTTTCTAAGATTTTATGGTTTGAACGTCAGGTAGTATTCTGCAAGTAATAAGGTATTTAAATTCTAAAAGCTTAATGATTTTTACTGCACCGAAAGCAGACGACGAAAATTAAAATGACAAGCCAATGCGTAGCATGTCCTTAAAGGCTCAGAATAGGAAGTGTTGATGGACCAACCTTCCGACTTAGCACTTTGAATGCGGATATGGTCACAAACGTCACAATGCGTAAATAGCAAGCAACCTTACCCGACTACGACAGCTACGACGGCGTAGCCGCGTAGGCAAATGCTACGAAGCTGTTAAGAGCTTCTCAAATGTAACCATTTTACACGCTCAGAATAAAAGATTTGTAACTGTTTCTTTCAGTAACAAAATTAAGTGGTTATGTTATAGGAGTTTCGTCTGGTGCCAGATAGGTAAAGAATAGCACCATCCCATTTCTTCCCGTGGGTGTCGTAAAGGGCGACTAAGGGACTCGGTAGAGAATGGGCAGCAGCGTTCTATATGCGTTTTACCACCATACTGCGATCGCCAATCCGCCTGCCAATTATGGCAAACCACCCCAAAATGCTTGGCGGAGACCTATATCCAGCAGTGGACGTCTTCGGCTGAAATTATGATGTTATAGGACATGAAATATATACAACATAACAAATCACTTCATTTTCTTTATTACTCTCGGAAAATGGTACATCACGTGTAGCATAACTACCGTGGAAACGCAAGAAATGAAATACCCAAAATGGCAAATGAAGATTTCTATGACTCAATGTCAAAATTGAATACAAGAAATTTAATTTTGAACAGCAAGAGATAGATTTTGTCTATTCTTCCTAGACTAGAGATAGTAGTATACACGTGCAGGCCACAATTTTCTACTTATTCGACATTTCCATGTACAAATTGTACATGTTAAGTACGTGGCTATTGTTATACATACATAGAGCCAAACGTTTGATTTCCAAAGCTGTGTATAATCTAATTACTGCGAACAAGCGTCCTGCCAGACACATGACATATTATCATGACAAGGCATAACATGGAGTTACCCGTGCCTTACTATTGTGGAAGCAGTATGTTAATATTGTGTTTGTTTTAAACTATTAATTTTTGTGTTTGGAGTAGCTTGATATTTGAAAATGAAAAGGCTCAAACGATTTTCTGAATAAAATTCAGTTATGTAGTATTTAAGATGTGGATAAAGTTGTGAGCTACACATCTGAAATCTCTTTTTTTTTCCAATACCTGTTTGTTAAGATACAAATATCTTGTTTGATTTGAGTGGCGTTCATGCCGCGGGAACCTTAAGGTCGCATGCGGCTTCTCAATCCTTCCTTCTTCACTTTGGGCCCCTTGAACTCGTGCATCTCGATCTACCATCTGGTTGAAGACGTCCATACGGCCGATGAGGATTGGTTCATCATCTTCCTCTTTGGATGCTCTGTACTCGTACCACCTGAATCGCACCAGAATGCATAACTTCTCAATTATACGATTCGCTATATCACTACAGTGTAGATAACTTTGGTTCTTCATGTATTTTAACAACGCTGACTGTATTGGCCACGGCTCCATGACTAAACTATTACACAAACGTAATAGTTACATTTCCTGAATGAAATAAATAAAAGGTGCAACAAAAAACCGTTTTTTTGCTAAAAAATTACAGTCATTAGTTACTACTAATGATTGGTGCCAATTGTGTTTAAAGGATCACTTTTACAACCTGCTAGTTAGCAGGTAAAATAAGTTCTTAAAAAGTTTCTTAAAAGCAACAAAAAAACTACAAGAACTCGATAATTATGACTGACAATTTATTTTGCTGAAGAAAACTTTTCCAAAAAAAATAAACAGTTTTCATAATTATAAAGAAGTTCAGTTTAGACACGAATACAATCTGTAGAAAAACATCCAAAAAATGGCCCATACAAAAATAAAGAACAAAATAGAAATAGCTCGGACTTATCCCTTACAGTCGACCGCAGTGTAAATACATAACTAGTGAGTACAATCGGCGACATTGACGTTCTGCCACCGGACAAACGTTGCCCCAATCATTTATTACTGGACAGAGACTGTATTGGAGTCGAGTTAACATTTTAATAAATAAAAAAATAGATCAAGTTGGATAATACTGTAGAGAATTAGAATGATAAAGAAGAAGACATAAACATTGTTCTAGACGTTTTTGTGTGAGTGTAGTTTTGTCAGAGATAAATCTGAAGGATATATCGAATATAGAGATATATCGAATGATCTTGATCGGCATGAAGCGATCTTCATGCCGATCAAGATCATTCGATATATTCATGCTTTAGAACATAAAATCACACTAGTATTCAGCTGCATCCGGCAAGATTGGAAGCTGACCCCAATATAGTTGGGGAAAGGTTACGCGTGACTTAAAACATGCAATCGGGTATGTTTACTATAGAGCTAAAAGCTATGAAAACGTTCATCGATTTTCATTGGTATACGTAACACAATTGATGCCGGTTGATTGTTTTAGGTTTAATTATTTTTAATGAAAAATAAAAATGAAATTGTTAAAAATGAACTCAATTTTGAAAAAGGCTCTAACGACTCTTTAGGAATTGCTACGAAATCACGAAAGTTACAGCCTGTATGCATTTTTTTTTTCTTGTTGACTCTTCGCCCATCTCTGTTCCTGTGACGTCTGCATACATCACGGCACACGCGCCATTATTCTAATTGGTCACAAATTATGCCTGATCGGGTTAGCTTAGTTTAGCTGGGGACCGCACGTAATTCAGTTTAACTATTGTGCGATTTACGGCTCTTTATTAATTATTGTATTGTTGCTATGTTGATTATTAGGTAGTTAATTGATTTATTAATTTGGGCCTTTGTTTCCGATTTCGGAATTCTTAAATTTGTCTGCTTGAAAGCCTTTAATACCGTTAAAGATGATATTGAGGACAAAAAAGCTTGGGATTGACCTGCTCCAATTTTTGCATACTGAATGTTCTTTTTTTGTTTTTGCAAAATATACTCTTTGACATTTGATAATTATTGTTATACACTTTGACATGAATATTTACTTTGAGAAGTTTAATATTATTATTGTTTTAACTATTGTGAATGTGAAGACTATGTGAGTAATGTTTTGTTTATGTGTTTCATCTCTTTCTCAATTAGTTTTTAACGTTAATCTGGCAGTTTGAGTACTTTATGCGGCCTACCCAAATGTCCTTTCTTTGGTATTGTTCGTCAATTAATGGTCTTCACATAACCAAGATTATGTCTGGACTTTAAACGAGACTGTGACTGTCATAAAGTTATTAATATTGTAATAGCATTTGTCTTTAAATGTATTTCGAATCGAGGCAATCGAGACTTGCATTGTTTCACATTTCTGAAGTGTCACTTTGACTTTTTATTTCGCGGTCTATCTATATAGAAAGAGATAGCAATATTCTTATTTTAGTTAAGGTGGTGAACATAAAAACTGTTTCAAAAAAAAAAAAAAAACTGACTTCGGAAGCCGGTTGTTTTTTTAAATATGTATTTTCATTTTTTGTAAACGCCTTCCGAAGTTTTTTTTTTTTTTCACTTTTTAGTTATAGTACCTACCGCACACCAATTCAAAATTTCATCATCCTTGAGGTCAAAGCAATGCATATTTATGCGATTACAGCAATCGCGGTTGATTTGTTTTTGTAATTTTTTGAAGAGTTCCGTTGTCTGTCTCCGAAACACATCATCAGATCTATATGAAATTTTAATGGGAACCATTTGGCTAAAAAAAAACTACGTGTTTGCGCCTAAATCTAAATATATTTAAAATAAATGAAAAAAAAAAACATTTTCTGTGACGCGACTAATAAAAAGGTACAGAATACATTAACATAACACGAAAATCCCATAAACATACGACATTTGTTTTAACACCCTTTTGGGTAAGCGACGTCGGATTGTCAGTTCACCCTTTTGACGACGAAATCTACTGCATAATAAGCATTTGTCTAAAAATATGATTTGTCAGTAACAAGAGTTTATATTAAGTTGTTTGGAAGTGTAAATGAGTGTGATTTGGTGATGTCACTTCAAATACAATTTTAAATCTCGTTATTATGTATTTGCTGTTTTTTCTTTTTTATCTCTTCATCTGGAGTTTTTTGAGTTAGACAATTTTACATACTACGATTTCATAAAATTGCCTTAAGCACGTGTGTCATTTCAAGGCGGAGGGTAAATTGGGACAAATTCCAATGCCGTAATGTATACGGTTTTGTGGGACCACACACATACACGGCCACGGGAATCTGCTGGATGTGGAAAGCACAAGACCGGTCGAAATGGTGGAGCTTGCGGGGAAGGCCTATGTCCAGCAGTGGACGTCTTTCGGCTGAAATGATGATGATGATGATGAGAGGGAGGGAATTGGGCCGTAATCACGCCAGCCTAGTGCGGGTTGGTAGATGCCAAATGTCTTAGATTATTTGATCCTAGGGCATTTATTTATTTATATATACTTTATTGTACACCACAAAAAATACATTACAAAAAAACAAGGTACATGCCAGTTTTTCACATTGTTTTCCTTTACCGTTTTGAGCGCAGCGGTGATGACATAATTTACACAAAGTAAATCGCCGGCTGGGCAGTGTTCAAGACGAAAGTCTTTGACCAGTGCGTGTTGCCAGTGACGACATATGGAACCGAAACGTGGTCGCTCACAATGGGCCTCATAAGAAGGCTTAAAGTCACCCAAAGGGCGGTGGAGAGGGCTATGCTTAGAGTTTCCCTGCATGATCGAATCAGGAATGAAGAGATCCGCAGGAGAATTGCCAAACCTAAGTGGCAGTGGGCAGGGTACATTTCTGGTAGATGGTCAGACGGCCGATGGAGCCGAAAAGATCTGGAGTGGCGACCGCGTACCGGAAGACGTAAAGTTGGAAGGCCTCTCACAAGGTGGACCGATGACCTTGTGAGGGCCGCAGGAGTCTGCTGGATGCGGGAAGCACAGAACCGGTCGTCGAAGTGGCGGAGCTTAGGGGAGGCCTATGTCCAACAGAGGACGTCTTTCGGGTGAAATGATGATGATGATGATGAGGCGCCGGTCTGTGTTCGAACCCACGATCTACAACTCGTAAGTTGCGGTCGTTAGCAATGCGCCACCACTGTACCTGTAGACACTTTATCATCATCATTATTTCAGCTAAAAGACGTCCACTGTTGGATATAGGCCTCCCCTAATTTGGGGGCGTTTGCGATAAACACACTAGACACTTAGACACTAAACACTTTATACTCGCCTTATAATAATAAAATAAGATCATTTGAACTTTATCAATGATAAAATAGCGTCTCTTTTCTATCATTAACTCATCATGAATAATGGCGCCTTAAAAGAACCATGGGCGAACCCAGTAACATAATTAAAAGCCCACGAAAATGAATATGTGCTATTAATTTATATAAAGTCAAAGTATGCTTGTGTGTGATTACAACAGTATTAACTTAACCCTTCCCTTGTTAATGTGATGTCAACGTTATTTATTGATGTTTAGTTACAATGGTACGGTTGGCAGATAAAGTTTTTGGATGACAAAAAAATGAAACTTTACTTGGGCCAAATGATAAACGTATATTCACAACAACAAAAAATAAGCAGTTTTGAAATGGCACTCAATGATGAACCTTAATACTAATAAGTTGGAACTAATCTTTACATATTATAATAGAACTTTGCGTAGTAAAGATCTAAGCGTACAGATGCTTAAATCTTTACTACGCAACGGATTTGGGGCTGAAACTGTAGGGCCATGGGGTCCGAGTGCCCAGTTAGTTTTCCGAGACATTTCCAAGCGGTTGGTCGACTCTTCACGTGACCAAAGGGCTGGCCTATTTTTCGGCCAAACAATCAGCATTGCCATACAACGTGGCAACGCTGCCAGCCTTTTGGGCACGTTTCCCGTTGACAACGATGCGGACGTATTGTTTGATGCATTATGATTATTTTCTTTTTTATATGCCTGTAAGAGGAAGGTTTATAATGTATAATACACCAACCTCCACGCGGGCAAAGCCGCTGGCAAAAGCTAGTAATTTATAAAATTAAGTTTGCGTAATAAGTTCACTGACAACTTCTTTAATATATTTTTTAAACTTGATACAACATGCACTTTTTACTTTTTGTTGTTAAGTTCTAAAATGATTTTGCTACCTGTACTGTAAGCAGTCATTAATATTAGTAAATGGTGTTTGGGGTTCTTATCTCATCTAGTTTGGATATTTCTATGACTTTTAGTCACGATTCTTTTCTATTATGCTTTAGCTATCGAACTGAGATCAGCCATTTCAATTAATCAAGATGAATAAACCAAAAAATAATTTCAGGGTTTTCATTTCAGTTAAACAAAGCAATCGTAATTAATCAACCGTGATAAATATCTACATTAAAATAACCGTTATTCATAACTTTAATACAAAAATAAGCAAAACTGACGGCGAGACTTGCAGGACCAAAATTTTACTCAACCAAATCCCATGTAAACAAAACCCAAAACCAGCTGAAAAAAAAACAACAAAAAAACACATGAAAAACATTCTAAAACCGCGGCCCGGCCATGTTTTATTCAAATTTACTTACATTTATACTAACGGGAGCGACCTTTGGTACGGAATTGTATTCCCTTGCCAGACCATACATCTTCTTCACGCGGAAACGTAGGTAGTACGTACTTATTTATTTCCGTAACGTACAGCAAGGGAGCATGGTGTTTTTGTTAGTTGAGACCCGCGGAAATGAAAACTGTGGGTGAAATGGTAGGGGAAAAATAAAACAAAAGAAAATTACAAATACATACCTACTTTGACCTAGGAATTGAAGGAAAATATCTTGAGGAAATCTGGACTTGTAATTAAGGAGGATGCTCTAGTGTAGATTGTGAAATTTGAATTCTCTTACGTTTTTTGCAATTTGCAGTTCAGGGACAAGTTGTATTTTGATTAACATATTATTCACGACTTTAATCTATTTCCTACTTCATCATTTCAACCGAAAGACGGACGTCCACTGCGGGAAATAGGCCTCCCTCAAAAGGGGGGGTTTGCCATTATCGCCACAGTTGGCAGGCGGGTTGGCGATCGCAGTATCTTGGTAAAATGCAAAGAGAACGCTGCTGCTCATTCTCTGATAAGTCCCTTAGTCGCCTTCTACGACACCCACGGGATGAAATAGGATGGTGCTATTCTTTACGTATGGCACTATTACGGAGCATATTATCCTACTTACTTTTCATCAATTCAGATGTACAAAAACAAAACCGTTAGGTAATAGTATTTCCCCGTAGGTACTGAGCTCTCAAGGTACCGGGGATTATGGTGTGTATAAATAAAATACTTGGTGATCTTTTAACGGTGAGACTCCACCTTTAATAAGGAATTAGCTCATTACAGTGTCGCGCCTGACAATCGAGTGAAGCTTCCGCAACAAAACCTAAGTAAAATTATTTGACATTCTAAAGATAAAAACTTCTCGATTATTCGAACATAGACACAGCCTAACTATTGGCTGCCAGCAAGTACCTGAGGTCGCTCGTGAGGCGAACAACCTCTGCAGTACCTAACAAAAATATTGTCTTAAGAGTCTGGTCATGTGAAGTCTTTCAGTTTGGTTTCAGTAACTAGCTTTTAAAACGATATGTGAACGCAAAATTACCAATATAATCAAAAGCACTAAAGTCTGCCAACCAGTCTTACCAAGTGGAATCGTGTGACCTAGAAACTTGGCTTTGGAGGTCACATAGAGAGTTGCTCCATGTAAAAAACCTACTGGTATTCAGCTGCATCCGGTTAGACTAAAGGCTGACCTCAACACAATTGAGAAAAGGCTAGGCGGGTGTCAATGCGTACGTGATATTATCAAGCGACCTTCCCAAAATGGATGTCAGTACAACCTACCTTTAACACACCATACTCACCTAATTTTTCCACTCATATTTCCTAAATTCATCAACCATAACACAAACGATAAATAATACTGGTTGTCTTATAAATTATTACCGTGTTAGCTCACTGCTCATTTGCTGACGAAGTTCAAACCCCCAGGGGATCCAGCCAATCACGGCGCGCGAGAACTTGTTATGGGAAAAGTATGATCCAGAAAGTTCCGTAATGTAATGAAGTGTGGCGTAGATTGTTTTATATCTGGAGATATGTGGGTAGCTGAGAATAGAGCGTAGTGTAAAGTACAGGTTTCATTAATATAGGGCTTGGTATTTAACACAATTCTGCACCCAAAAATACGCATCACAAAAGTAAAGCTAAATACATACATGCACTCGAAAAACATAACCCTCCTTCTGGCGCAGTCGGGTAAAAAGACGACATCTACAGTGCATCGAATTATTTACCGACTAGCTTTTGCCAGCGGCTTTGCTCGCGTGGATCTCGAAAATTATCTCGCGGAAAATAGATTCAGTCGTTTTTGCGCGATTTAGTAACAAACATCCAACGTCTAAACATACAAACTTTCACATTAATATCATATTGGGAGGAGTGTCCCAGTGGTAACGGCCGCGACTTACGAGTTGTAATGTCTTGCGTTCGAACCCAGCCACGCACATTAATTTGTGTAAATAATTTCATCACCACTGCTCTCAAACGGTGAAGAAAAACATCGTGAGGAAACCGGCATGTCCTAGAACCAAATATTCGAAGACATGTGACATCTGCCAACCCGCACTGGGCCCGCGTGGTGGATTACGGCCCAATCCCTCTCACAGAGAGGAGGCCTGTGTCCCAGCAGTGGGAACGCTGGCTGAGTATGTATGTATAATATTAGGAGGAAGTAGGATGTGCGAAGTTAAATTAATTTCAATTCCAATTTTACTACAGAGATAGCAGCTCAAAATAAAACGAAATGATCGAACTTGTTCTCAATAATATTATTCCATCAAACAATATTATTACACAACATTTAATACCTGTCAGTACCAATAAACAAGAAATAAACAACACGATTACAACTTTCCAACAAATAGCTGTATATTAGACAAATGGTCTGGAAATACTAAAACAAAAGCAGTCAACAAATGAGCCAAGGTACGGCGATGCATCATCGAGTTATTACAGACGAGCCTCCGACGCGCTGATGGTGACAATTTTTCAACGCGAAGTGGGAACAGAACAATCCCTGATTAATCCTACGGTGAGATTATTGAAGCCATTGTGTGCGATGGGGGTCGAGATGTCTTGATACTTGCTAGATGAGAACCAACCAGGAATATTTCTCTATGCGAAATTTATGTGAATGTTTGGATAAGTTTAGAGAAGCATGTGAGTTTCGTAGAAATTAGCATTGCTTTACACTTAAGTTGTTTTCATGGCTACCGAAATAAACAAAAGAATCTGTTCGTTTGGCCAGCTGAAAACTTCCATACTGTGTGAGTTCAACAGATGAGCTTCAATAAGATTTTTAAGAAGGAAGCTTAGAATGTTGATAGGCAGGGACACTGACGAACAAACTGTAAACGAATTCAGCATTTAGGATTCTAAACCCTCTAGTGTAGAGATTGTTCATGGTTTATAAAAAAAAATTGCTGTTTCTTAGAACAGTGAAATATACCTACGCGGTAAAAATGTATGGTACCTACACCATTTTTTTTAAATAATTACTAGTTTTTTAATAGTTTATTTGCCAAACGTACCGTAAGATTGTGAACACCGTTAGTTTATAATCTATCTTGCGAAATTATAAACTGTCAATAAATTGTGAACTTCGAAAACCGTACATAATTTAACGCACTATTTTTCTAAAGTTTATAATCTGTCCGTCAAATTGTGAACTAGTATCAAGACGGATAGTACTTTGCGCTATTACTAAATAGTCAAGTAACTGCCACTAACTTGGAAGTAGCGCTCGCCGGTCGCTGCCGCGGCACCGCTCGCTTGGCTCGCGCGCGTTTGATCGCAGTTCTAACCTAATCTAACCTATTCGGTCAGTAAGCAGTATGGTGCAGTTCACAATTTATCGACAGTTTATAATGTCGCTAGATAGATTATAAACTAACGGTATTCACAATCTTATGGTGACATATATATTCATATCACCTGCCTGTTGCACAGACGAAATTAGAAAAGAAAATTCTCATATCAAAATACCTACCAAATGAAACGGACCAAGACTAACCCATCCGAATATAATATCGCGCCAATACTTACCATAGAACTGGTGCATTAATATTTTGGTTGAGTTTTTCGCCGCCGTCAATTCCCGGAGCGACTAGATGGGGGGAAGTTATTACCGGGAGATATCGCTCCGTCTCAATAAATTATAGGAGATGAGAGAGAACATTAACTAATTACCGACACCGATACCTCAGTGGTGTCTGAGAAAGTACAGGTATTTGTCGGCGAAGATATTGTTGATGAAAGTTTAATAGGTTTTTAGTTGAGGAATTTTCAATAAGTAGGTTTTGCTCGTGTTTAAACTTGTTTTTAGTATTGGCTTTAGATTACTTACTAAATTACAATTAAAATGCTCTCAATTTCAGGTGATTTCATCATTCATGGTAGGAATATTTGATGAAATAACCCGACTGTGACTGATGAAATCACCTAGCTGTTATTGTGCTGTGTACGATGATACAAAGCACAATAACAGCTGAACAGAGTACAACAGCTGAACAGTTTAACAGCCGGTTGTTGTCCAGAACACTTGTTTTGTAGCAGAGTAGTATGCTTAAAATGAATAGTAACACAATTGGCGTTATCATTGACTAAAATAAAAAATATACAAAACGGGAATAAAATTAGTTAGATCGATACGAAGGTTGTAAAAGGTTTTTCAAAATTATTTCGGTCTGCTGCACTTCCTTTACATTTACAAAAAAAAAAAAAACAATACAAAAACCATTCAAAACCCAACAATATTAATCAACATTCAAACCCTACAATACTCAATTACAACAAGCAATCACATCGGACGTCCAACTTAAACACAAAGAACGCAACTCGTTCTCATTGTTGCGCCAAATGCAAATCCAGACGCCCCACCCTTTGCCCCACGTATATTTAATTCAACAGCGCCAAATGCAGGTAACAATCGCGAAACAACGGTAACTGTTGTAAGTGTAAACGGAGAGCGAAGCACGAAAAATTTCCGGGAAGAAAACAAGAAAAAAAGGCAACAAAGTGAAACTCAGCCTTCCTTATTTCCCCTGACGATGGCCCGCCGACTCTCCCAGTTTTTCCAGGAAATGGAAAATATTGCGATAAGGCGCATTATAGATTAAACGCGTCCCGAGTCCTTAATGTGTTTGTAGTGATCAAGTGTTGCAGATAGGTGTGTGAGCGCCTTTAAGAAGTTGTAATGACGTTCTGTGTGTAAATAATGGGTCGGATAAGGATATTCATATGCAAACTGCTCTTTATTGTGTTTCGATGTTAAATATTGGAATAGGTAAACAAGGGGAATTTACGGATTTTTTTTAACAAATGTTTGCTGTTGTTGTTTTTTTTTTTCATCCTGACTCGAACATTGTTACTTATGATATTTAGTAGCTAAAAAAAACATTTTAATAAAAAAATTAAACCGCTGAAAAGCCGAAAAATAAAAAATAATAAACTAGCTTTGTCCAACCCCAATAACTAAGTTCGGAAGGCGGTGACATATAATTAAATACATATCCAAAGTCACCGACTTCCGAACTTAGTTATTGGGGTTGGACAAAGCTAGTTTATTATTTTTTATTTTTCGGTTTTTCGGCGGTTTAATTTTTTTATTAAAAAGTTTTTGTTTTATAATTTTTTGTGGCTATAATCTACTAATTACTACTACATGCTTAATTTTTGATTTAATACACAACTCAGTATTAAAATCTGTGAGTAAACAATCAATCATCCCCTGTTTTCTTACCCTTAAAGTTGGAATTTTTCTTCGAAATTTATATGGGACCAACTTCGAGGTATACCCTTTCCAATAAAAAAATAAATATGTACATATATTATCAAAATCGGACTACTCTGGAAAAAGTTATGCGTGGTCATACATAAAAAAAAAAAAATATACGCGTCGAATTGAGTAACCTCCTCCGTTTTTTCGTCGGTTTAAAAATGGTTAATTGCAAAAATCATCATACAACATGGTTCCAAAATATGTCTTATTTTTACGATGATGCAGTAATGTTGTTAACTAAGCAAACTTTTATAATTTGAATAAAACCCTAATTTTATAATGACATTTTATTTACCAGATATTTGTTTCAGGAATTTAGCAAATTTTTATGTATACCTTTAGTGAGATACCTGAGACACAAATTTATTAGTTTTTCAGGTATAATCCCTAGTTAAATACCCTAATATTTTGTACATCAATAATATCAATAAAACAAACAAAGCAATTGGAATAAAACTAGACTGTTTTAACGCCATTTATTGAAGAAAAAAAAAAACAGCAAAATTTTTTAAATAAGTAGCTGAGCTAAGACACGCTACAGCGTACGCGCTACTACTCGTCTACTCGTTTTCAAATCAGTTCACGCAATATTAAACTGCAATGACAGCCGGGCCCAACGGCTTAACGTACTTTCCAAAGCTCGGAGTGGTCTTATTAAGTAAAGATGGTCACCCATCCACGGACCAACCGCGAAAAGCGTAGCGTGACCTGATTAATCAACCCGTGCGGCTGTTATTACTTAGCCACTAGCCCCTCTTTGCTTATGCTAGCTTTTGACCCTCTATTCATCCCTAAAACACTACAAATGAACCAACTAAGTAGGTACCTACAATAGTTACCCTTAATTACCCTTACCACAACCACTCCAGCTAATCCGTACCAATTTTTCCCATGTAATACCCTCACGAGTGGTGCGTGGTCGTAATCGGTATTAGATCAAAATTTAAAGCCCCGCGCACATGTTACTGGCTCGGATTACGCTAGTTGTAGTGCACCCTTATGTTGTGTGCGATTTTATGGAAGGAGGATCATAGTTAGGGATGAGTCTTAGAATATTTTTTGTTTTTTTATTTTATTTTGACTATTAGTTATGTCCAGTGATGCCTAATATTCTGCTGGATTAGAGCACTAGTTTGTGACTCTAGCTGGAATTGGATTGTCAATCTACGCTTGGTAAATATTATAGGTACAAGCTGGCAGAAGCATCGATGCACAAACTGCAATCAGTAGTACATAATTCTAAACACCACTACGTTGAAATGTTTCGTGGGTTATTTAAAACAAAAACACCGCTTCTATACATATTGAGCAGTTAGGTACAACACTTTTCTATGAAACAGCTCAATACTTTTTTTGATAAGTGACCATAAATTTCGATTTTAATTTTTTTCGTCTAGAATCATGTGCTAAATTCATGGTTCCTTTCCATTCCTGCAATCCTGTATGTTGTTTATATATAAATTATGCTGTGTGTATATGTATTATAAAATAAATAAAATAGATAAATTATGGTGTTTGAATGGAAAAACTAATACAGCTATTTAAAAAAGTCCAATAAACCGATACCAAAAATTTGGTCCTTTTTGGAAGCAATAATAACAGTGTACACAACAAAACCCCGCCAGAACACACCACCCAAATGAACAGTCGATGGCCAAGTGTAACACAAGTAGGAGCGCATATGGTAACACTAATTCCACACACTGCCCTTAGGGGTTGAAATAAAATAAAAACGAAATTAGGGGAAGATGACGCAACGGCACACCCCTTCGATTTTTGATAAATTCCATTATACGCTTATATCTCGATGCATTACCTACTTAGCTTGTTGATGTATATGGCTGTTTAGTTATTCATGATGTAAGCATGATAATAGTAGCCAAAAATGATGACAATGTAGGATAGTAATATTATTATTTATTTATTTGTCAGATAACATGGTCCAATATGTTTTAGTAACAATAGGAGCTTATAAAATAAGTTAGTAGGCAACGAATTTAAATATAAATAATAATAAAAACATTTAAAAATAATCAAAATATAAGTAAATCAAAACATTAAATAATAATCTAAGCATTTTATTTTACCGTCCCAACCATGATACTTATCCAGAGCGAGTGTATCGGACACTGACATTTAGTGGAAACTATCATAAAATATACGAATGTTAACTCGGCATCAATATAATTGTATAATGATGACGGAAAATCATATTGGCAAAGCGTAATTTTTTTCATGACAAGCACATTTAATAGTGGAGCTGACGATGCTCTTATTACTAGGGATCATGGGGACTTGAATCGTAGCTTACTAGGTGTGTACCCTACATCTATAAAATCACCATACACTTGCACACTTAGCGTTTTTATCATCCAGCAATACATGCTTCGCGGTATCAGTATTTTGATGGGTTATTTTAAAAATGTCACCCCACTATCCAATAAACATGTGCAAAAACATCCATGATTAGTCATACCAATTTAATATATTCAAGCACTCTACTAAGATTATCAAATTACATAGATGGATTTGTCAGGATGATCCCAATAGAAAGTCATTTTAAGCCTGTGAGCACTTTTTGTGGTTTATCCTATAAACCAGTTGAAAATGGTCTCAAGTTGACCCAGCAACTTTCCATTAACACGTTGCACGTTAAATGTGCTGTGATAAGATTAAAAAAGGATCATTACATTATTTGGAATGCGAACAAAATAAAGTCAAGCACTCTACTCAGATTATCCAATTAGCTACGTAGATTTGTACAATGTTGACACTGGCTCTTAAAAAAAAGTTGAAGTAACACTCTTGCAGGATTATCCTGTAACCCAGTTAAACTTGGTGTCAGGTTGACCCTAGCAACTTTACATAAACACGTGGCGCGTTGCGTCGTTGATTTTATTTATTTTATTACTTTTATGAAGCATTCTATTCAGATTCAGAAAAAGAAAGCACAGGAAGGAGGAACATCAGAGGCGTAGTACTCACAATCGGCGTGGGTATGACTAGAAATATGAAAGTAAACGGGGCAAAAGGATTATGTATGGTTGGGATGAAGCTTATATATGTGTGTGTACTCAGATTATCCAATTACCCACTTAGATTTGTCTGTTAATTTGATTTTTGTTACGACGTTTGAAAAAGCACTCATTTAGGATTATCCAAAAACCCAGTTAGATTACGTCATATTGCACCTTGCAACTTTCCAGTGTCACGTTGCACTTTCTATTTGCTGGCATTAGTCTTATTAGAAGCTAGGTTTTTACTCTTAATGGATTTTGTAAAACCATCAATGAATTATTTTAATTTGGACAACGAACGTAACTAGTAGCTACTTCGGTTTTTAGATTTTTTACGTCCCGCTTATATGTTCACGTGTACGAGTATGTGCAATATATGCCTGTTCCATCGACGGCTTCAATTCAAGCTATATATTTTACTACTAGTTCGTAGGTAGACAAGAAACATCACCAAATTCCTGCAAATCTAACATTAAAAATCCACCACCACATCAAAAAAAGCTATCGATTACTCTGGCCCACATGTTACCCAATTTGCACAGAACTAGAATCACCCGCTGTGCTGAATAAATTATATCACACGCCCCTGCTATCAAAATCATTATCCTTTACAAAAGATACTTGATTATATAAGTTATTATGAGCGGCTCCTAAACTATTTTTGTTTATGATTGCAGCATTTTGATATTTTATGGTAATTGGTCACACAAGTGTCGCTTTGTGTTTCGTGTTAGTAAATCAAGTGGGTTTTATGTTTGGGCTATTTTGAGACTTGACTGTTTGTGTGTTGTAGTCTTGACGAATTTAGATTTAATTACTACTGAAAAGAAGTAGGTAGATCAACCAAAAATAAATCAAACAAGTGTAAATGAAGTGAGTGATGATTAAGTACTGTGGAATGTCCATATCCAAGATGATAAAACAAATATTCCCAATAATGTAAGTTAAAAAAACTGATGTGATGATGAATATCTAGCCCACATTACATACATATATTGCAGTTCCAGTAAGTGAGGTAGAAATGAAAATACCCTATGTAAAGACATTAGAGAGTGTTGTAAAATGATGAACAAAAAGTCTTGTGACGACGTTGGAAGATAATCTTGTATCAGTGTTTGAAAGACAGAAGATAAGAAACGGTAAAAAGAGGATATTTTTTATAGATTCGGGAAATTATTTTCCATTTCACCGCTTAGCCTACATCGAACCTGTAACCCATAGATATTCTTGTTTCCCGATTCAATTCATACATCCATCTGTAGATACAACCGGCAATCAGTCGCGGCGTTCCCATATAATGAATCCCTGAGGAATGATCCGTCCGTGCAACAATCGTGACTTAACTCTTGATCAATTCCCAATACGTCCTGTAACGGACAGACAGTGTGATTTATTGTGTTAGACCTGTGTTATGTACGGAAGATGAAGGTATGGGCAGCCTTGTTTGTGTATCCTTAACATGTTCTTAGATAGCAGGTATCAAGTAAGAATTGTTAGATTTTTATTGCTTATTTTCTACCACAGACATATTTTTTACTGCCTACTTAATACTAGATGTTGCCCTTTATCTGCGTGTCATGTATTGTATACACCTTTTGTTGGAGATCCTAAATTCATACAATATTATATTATTATAAAAAGAGACTTGATTTTTTTAAATTATAATAAAAATATGGAGGTACACTGTATACGAAGTAATAATTTAAACGTAATAATACCAATAATATTTAGGATCAAAGGAGTATGAGTTCTGTCATTTTTTGTACGGTCTTGTGTTCAACATTTTTCGTAGTATCGACACACGTTGCATACCACACTAACGACCTACCCGCTTTCCATGGAAATAAAGACATTCCGTCCGGTCACTTTGCCATCGTCGCGTGCCAAATCATTGGGTTCTAATACAGCTGGAACGCCAATGGTGACGAGAGCTTGTCGTATGATGTCGTTATGTTCGCGTGTCGCGCTAAGCGGCCCGCGCTTCGGCTGGAAAACAGGACGTGGTGTCCTAGACTGTTGAAAATTTTGCCACAGTGACAGCAAAGAGGAGAACAACAAGGAGCTCCCAGTCGTAGGGAAGCAGCGAGGCGGAAAGTAGTGTCGTCGAACAAAGAATTTATTCCCTCGACATATTGACTTTTAAATTCAAATCGACATACCTTACTTGCATTTTTCCCATACATAGTTTCCCATACATAATTGAAGCACCAGTTTACAAATTCACAAAAAAAAAAAAACAACCAGAAAAACAATAGAAAAACCCCGAAAGCTTTTAACGGCAAAATTTCCTTGTAATTAATAAAAAAGTCTGGTCCATTAACGGGTATATCGATCTACATCTTGTTGTAACAAGTTGATCCTAACAACCCTCCTGTGGATTAGCCAATATCGCAAAAAACAGGGGCAGGATACTAAATGAGCCGTCTACTGTTACTTCTGAATATTTATGAGAGGAATAATAGTGGGATATTCTTGTTTTTGTTGGAGGATTTAATGTGTTAGGTTATTACTGAGTTTGTTGTCTTTTATTTTATTAAAATTTCAGCGTCAATATTTCGCCGAAAGGGTTAAGAATTAAAAACTTTTATGTGATAGGTAGACAATTGGTATATCACAATTCTGTTTCAGATATTCGTGCCAACAGGTGTGCTATCGACACATCTTGATTTTTTTATTGACTGTTATAGCAGTGAATTGATTAGCCGTTTCTTAGATGCTATGCTACAAATTTTCTCTTTAGTTTGAACTTTTGCTTCGGTCCTTGTCAGCAACTTTTACACCTCCGAGATTCAGATTATATAATATACAAGAATTGCTCGTGTAAAGGTATTAGATTACATGCTAAAGTAAGATTGTTTGTTTGTTTCACTTTTATGCTAAAATAGCTGCATGGATTTAGATGACATTTGGCACATAGATTGACCATGACCTGAGTAAGGACATAAGTACTTTTTACCGTAGATCTCAGACGAAGTCGTGGGCAACAGCTAGTAATATTATAATATATTTATATTTCGCTGCTAAAAGACCAAATGCCTCTTTAACTAGACAATTACTCGTAGGTGTCTCTAAAAGAAACGAAGCATTATTTTGATTTAGAAAATAATTTGAGCTACATACATAAATTCCGTTCCATAATTCCGTGTGGTGTCGGACGTAAAGAATAGCACCATCCCATTTCTTCCCGTGGGTGCCGTACTAGGCGACTAAGGGACTTACTACGGAATGGGCAGCAGCGTTCTCTATGGACTGTACCGACATACTGCGATCGCCAACCCGCCTGCCAAGCGTGGCGATTATGGCAAACCATAACCCCCCCCCCCCCCCAAACCGGGCGGGGTGGCCGTGCTTGGGGGATGCCTATGTCCAGCACTGGATTCGCCTTAAATTATGATAATGATGACATAAGCTCACGCCTTTAACATTAATTCATCTGGTCATACACGCACGCCAGTTGCTAGTACTACGCACCTGGCCTTTCTCAAGAACACCAATAAGGTCATTACATATTGTTTTCTTATGACGTCCCTTCCCGGTGCTTCCGCTCACATCTGCCTTGTAAATACATTTTGTTGGCCGCTGTTAATCCATCCTCTCAACATGACCAAACCAAACAAACAAACCAACAACAAACTAATCTTTGAGCGCCATCTAGCTATGGAGAGTTTATCGACGTCAAATCGTATTACCCTCCAGTGGATCAAGGGGCATAGTGGATCCTTAGGTAATGATGCCGCAGATGAACTTGCGAAGAGAGGCTCAGATATGAAAGTGCCTAGGCCCGTACCCACTTCTCACCCTGCCTTTCTCAGAATTTCGTGCATGGATTCGCCAAAGATCAACCGAACTTCATAACAACAGTTGGTCATGGGCACAACAGACTGTAAACAGTCAAAATTGGCTTTACCAATTGTACACCCGCGACTAACCAAAAAACTTCTTAGCCTGAGTAGAAACAACCTTAGAACAATCATAGGAATAATTACGGGCCATAAACCCCTTACCAAACATCTCTATAATATAGGCGCCACAGACAGCCCGCTTTGCACTGCCTTGACGCCGAAGAATCAGCCGCCCACGTCATCCTGGAATGCGAGGCCATGGCTTCTCAACGAAAAGAAATCCTCGGAACAGTGAGGTCGCTCCGCGAAGCCTGCATGTGAACCTCCCAGGAAGCTTCTGTGCTTTTGGGCGGAGCTAGGCTGGCTTTGTTAGCCAGAAACCCCACGCACAACAGCCCGAATGGGAGTCTGCGTGCGGAAAAGGGAGTCCCCATCATCATCATGACCAAACCATCTAAGCAAAAACTCTAATCTGGTACCGCACCTTAACTGCAATAAGTGGTGACATGTCCCACAACCACAATAGGGACAAACTCACACATCAACAAAGTTATAATATATGCAGAGTTACCCTGAAACTTACGTAAAATTAGCATATGGCCACAGTGTCGAGTTCTCAGTACAATAAAGCAATTATAACTGTCATATTTCACCCGCGCACTGTATTTACATTTATATTGGGAGCCCGATCTGTGTTCATACGATTCTGTAGGATTGGGTTCGTTATATTGAGCTGCGCGAAAACTTTCACTGGCAGTGCGTTTGGGCTATGAAAATCCGGGTTTAGTTTTGAAGGAATTAATTTTGTTTTCGTTTTGGGCGAAACGTTTGATGTGTTTGGACCTAGCACATACCGAGTGTCTAGGAACTCTCTATTAAACTAAAAAATATATCTGAATTTATAGGAAATATCAAAATAATACAATCTAAAAAACGAAGAACTCGTCAAAAAATCATGATACAGCCATATTTTCGCTTTTGGCCGACCCGAGAAACGAACAATTAATTGACTAATAAATCAATCAATACAAAAAAAAAAATACAAGAAATTGTGTATTTTTAATGGAATAATCGTGCTTTATTTATATTAAATCCTGTTTAAATTGTTCTTTCTTTTCCTAAGTATAAAAAAAAAAACAAACAAAATGTCAGTGTACAGCAGAAGAGTTAATATTTTTTAATGTCTTATTTAATCGTTTTTGTTTTTGGCCGAAAATAAGATTCGGCCGAAGGTTCTTTTTAGCTTTCATTTTCGATCGGATACTAATATTAGGCGTCTACTTTAATTTTTATTTTGCTGTGTTTTACTGAATGCATTTACAATTACAAACTAATGATACAACGTTGTACAAAAAAATATACTTGTAGGTATAGAATCCAATAGGTACCAAAAATAGTAGACATGATATTAGGTAAAGCTTTCATTACCATTGGAAAAAAGCGATTCCCTCTCAAAGAAAACTCCCGTCAACCACATACCCATACATCTATAATATTTATCTCTCAATACACGAACTACTCGAAAGGATAAAATAAAGTCAGCGACATATGCGTATTTGCAATTCGGTCCACGGTTGAGGCTGCACTCTTCCTGATTCCATTTGGGAATTACTCTGTCGCCACAAACTCACAAATCAGAACTTTCATTATAATGTTACGTAGTGTACGTGTTTCAGTACGTAAGTTTGTGTATTTGTATTTGTTGACAGTTGTGTTGTGATGGGATGTATTTTTAACAAATAAATTGAGTTAATAATACAATTCTGGTCAATATTCTCGGAAGCCGTAACGTTGTCTGGTCTCTGTCCAAAAATAATGCAAAACAATTTTTTTTTTAATTAGTAAAATAAAATATTGCAACAACCATTTAATAATGGTTTAACTTTTGCTTTCATCATCATAATGATAATTTCAGCTGAAAGACGTCCACTGCTGGACATAGGCCTCCCCCAAGCACCGCCTATTCGACCGGTGCTGTGCTTCTCGCATCCAGTGGATTTCTGCGGCCTTCACCAGGTCATCGGTCCATCTTGTGCCAGGCCTTCCAACTCTACGTCTTCCGGTACCCGATCGCCACTCCAGACTCCTTCTGGCCACATCGGCCATCTGTTCTGCCAATGTCTGTCACTTTTGCTTTAGTAAAACTGATTTACAAACGCTGTCAATTGTTAATGAATATTATTCGACTACGTCGTCAAGCCATTAGATTGTTACTAGTGTGCTAAAAAGTTAATTAACTTTCCAAAAATTGGAAAAATATTATGAAGAAAAAGTTACATTCAGTACATTCATAGCAAAAATAGTACACATTTCCAAAAATAACATAGAAGCTAACATTTCGTAGCAGGTGCTTTCAATTTAACTTCCAGAACCGCCAATAAAACTTGAAATCCCATGACAAAATAAAAATTCACGACATGTCGCGTCCAAATAAATAACATTGACAGTGTCCAAAATGGCTTTTTCACTGTCCAAGTGGGGCCACGTTTTTATCCCATTATTGTTTCTGAGAAATTGTAACAGTTTTGACGAGTGACCTGGCCGTTTTTCTTTGGTTGCTAGTCGGCCGGAATGAAAAATTTTCAAGTTGGTCCCCCTTGGTCCCCAGGGTGCCGTAAAACTCTGTCGGACGTGGGACAGTGTGGCTGACCGCCGGCGGACAATTTGTCATATTCATATGTTAACGTGTCCGTCTTTTCTTGCAAAAAGTGGATAACTTAATTCCGGGAGGCGGCGGTACGGTTATTCGATTTGCGGACATTCAAATTTCATGTCTTGTTATGGTAATACAGGTGTTGTCTCGCCCGAGGCGGAATTTTACTTCGTTTGACGGTGGATTTTGGCGGCTGTCTTGATTTTGTCTGCTGTTTTTGTTTATTTAACATCGTGTTTAGTTGGTGACGTTGGTTAAAATTGTTACTTGTGCCTAAGATTAATAAAATAAGGTATTGTTTCAGTGATTAATGAAAACTAAGCAGTGGGCAGGGCGCAGATAGCCGATGGGGCTGGAAGGTTCTAGAGTGGCGACCGCGTACCGGAAGACATAGAGTTGGAAGGCCTCCGATGTTGACCGATAACCTTGTGGAGGCCGCAGGAATCCTCTGGATGAGGGAAGCACAGAAGTGGCGGAGCTTGGGGGAGGTCTATGTCCGGCAATGGACGTCTTGAGTCTGAGATGATATTGATGGTGAATCATAGCATGATCTGGCGAAATAAGTCCAGTAGAAAAATAAATCAAAATTAAATTAGGTATTATAACAATTATTCGTGAGCTTATTTTATTAAATAGTTAAAAAGTCTTATAAACGTTAATAACAAATTGGAAAACTAGTACGAAAAATCTTTTTAATAACAAAATTTACAGCCGAAAAAACTGAAAAGCAAAAAAAGTTTTATCATGTACATTCCTCTTTTGTTTTTCCCAACTATCGGTAGTTTTTTTTTATTTTTTTTGTGGCTATAATCTACTAATTACTGCATCCTTAATTTTTTATTAGTTTTTGCAATACACAACTCGGCATAAAAAAATCTGAGAGTGAACAATCAATCATCCCCTGTTTTCCTACCCTTAGAGTTGTTTTTTTTTTCGAAATTTATATGGGGCCATCTTCGGGGTATAACCTTTTCCAATACAAAAAGAATTAGGTATGCGTAGTCATACATAAAAAAAATATAAACGTGTCGACTTGAGAACCTCCTCCGTTTTTTCGTCGGTTAAAAGAGGTTACTTTCAATGCATTGCACTTTTCCAAAAATCTGCATAAATTAAAACGTTTTGTTTCCATTATTCATAATTAAGTATTCACATGATACGAAAATACTCTTGACTGTATTCTACCTCAAATTTTCTTTCACAAAACGTACACACCGTGCACTAGGGTGACCACACAACACGCTCACGCCAATATCAATAACGTGTTGCAATTGATGACTTGTCCGATTTGTTTGGACCAATCGTTTATCACCAGCTTTACGACATACGTGTCTCGGTTTGACGTTACATGTGTAACGTATGGACACCCTAATCATGTAAGTGTGTATAAGAAAATATTTTTCGAAGGTTTTGTTAATTATTTAATAGCAGTACCTACCTGTTCGCAGGGCCAAAATGGCCAGAGAACGCAAAAGACAGGGACGTTTCGAAGGAAAAAGTGTGGCCTTTGCCCAGCAGTGGGACATAATAAAGGCTAAAAAAAAAACAACACAACCGTAAGTTTTGCTAGCTTTTAATAAAATGGTCCTGAAGTCCACAAACAAATCCTTACTTATATACTCGTAATATTATTAACGCGAAAATTTGTATATATGGATGTATGTTACTCTTTCAGGCAAAAACGTCTGAACGGATTTGGATGAAATTTGGTACACACATAGATTATAACCTAGATTAACACATAGGATACTTTTTGTCCCGGTAGTACGTTACGGGACGCGTACATGCGTACGCGTGATATTTTCCGACTTCCACACGGGCGAAGCCACGGGCGGAAGCTGGTATCCAATACAGCCAGCAATTAAAAACCATTCTTAATTTATTTTCGTTCTTCCATATACTCGTATCTTATCTTCGACTTCTTGAGGGAGAAAATTTCTTTTTTAAATCCTACTTCTTACTATCCTATTAATATTATCTATAAATGTGAAAGTTTGGATTTTTGTCACTCAATCACGCAGAAACAGCTGAACGGATTTGGATGAAATTTGGCACACAGGTAGTTTATAACCTGGATTAAAATATTAGATACTTTTTATCCCGGTAGTATGTTGCCGTGGGATAATTTCCGACCTCCGGGCGAAACCACTGGGAAAACTTTTATAATTATGTACCTACTATTCTTACTCGTAGTTCCTCACACAAAAAATCAAAACAACTACACAAAAACGCAGCAGGGTCCACTCTAAAACCCATTACACACAAATCACTTAATTAAACTCATTACCATACTTATCATCACCACTCATTACTTTGCAGCGTCATTTTAAAGGTAAAGCAAACAGAATTTTTGTCACCATGTCCAATGAAATTAACAGCGACGGCCGATCGAGGGCTAGATGACGCCTAACTTATGACAGGCAGTCACGCCATCTTGTCACGGTAATGACAGAATAATAAATTATGTTGTAATAAGTTATTATAATGTGCTCTAGGGCTTATGATACAGGGTGTGTGATACTTAGTTAGCGAATTTAGTAATTAAATGTTCGTGTTTTCGGTTAGTAATGAAGGGTTAAGTTTTTTGGTGGTGTGTTGGTTATTAAGATAATAACTTGGTATAGTGTTCGGTTAATGGTGGTATGGATGACGTCACGCGGTATGGAGTTATTTTGGAATAGGTCAATAGGGTGAATGTTGGTGGTGAATTTGCATATACAAACTAAATGCATGCTGCATTGCTATCCAGTCCTGACCTGTCAGTGTCATCCTACTGATGCTAGGGATTGACCAAGCATTAGATGAAATTACACTGACAGCTCACTCCACGCTCACTTCACGCGGTGAGATGGTTACAGAAACGACATGCTGATATCTATACTAATCTACTACTAATATTATAAAGAGGAAAGATTTTATTGTGTGTTTGCATTTAATAGGCTCCGAAACCACTGAACCGATTTGAAAAATTCTTTCACTGTTGGGAAGCTACACTATCCCCGGGTAACATAGGTTATATTTTATACCCGTATTCCCACGGGAACGGGAACTAAGCGGGCGAAACCGCGGTGCGCTGCTAGTTGTAAAATAAAATTACAATTGTTTCTTAGGTGCTGATTCCTCAACTTTTTAGGTAAGATGACCTGTAGCATCTTTATTTTCTTTGAGCAACTTTACCCATGAGTACTTAAATATATCACAATTGCTAAACATCTGTTGCCGTCACTTAAGGTGACACTTGTTCACATTTTTTCCATACAAACTTTGGGAGGGTTTTACTCCACTGTTTGACTATGTACATCAAAAATTAAACATGGTATGGTTTTGTCTCGTTATTGTTATTGTCTGTACGGAAACAGAATACTAAAATAAAAAGCTACTAAAAAGTTATGAGCCAACAAAGATTCGTTTTTCTTGCTAATTTAACCTAACTTTGAGCGTGTTTAACTAATAAAAGGAGTGTAAAATTTCGAAAACCAAGACGGTACCGACAAAGTTCAATTAACAATAAGTTCAATAAACTTTATTGGTCATTGATTTATGCAGTGGCTTTTTCATAAAACCCGATCTTCTGAAGGACTTTTCTTAATTTTTTCGCGATTTTTTTGCCAAAAATGCTCCTGCATCTCACTCAATAATGTTGTACGTGTAGACTAGAGTCTAACTGCTCACCACTGATACAATCTCTGTCGGGTACGAAGCCTGGTGAGACAGCGTGATTTTTAGCCAGGCCCACCAGTGAGTTCGAGCCCGCGCAAAGTGTGCCCTTAATATTAAACCGATACCAAAGTAGAACACTCGACTTTTTGTACGAGATTTTTAGTAGTTGAGAGATATTAGTTCGTATCCAGTGACCCAGTGGTCCCGTATCACTGATACGACTAATGCGGTGGTAACTACACCTCTGACTGCTACCGTTTCTTGAAATCCTAACCCTTTAGCGTATAATTATTTAGCGTATAATCGTTACGAGAGTGGGTTTTACACGGGCATTGGACATCACTTTTGTCTTGTCCATGTTCATTTTAAGACCCACTCTTTCGGAAGCTCTACTGAGGTCATCGAGCATTGTACTGAGGTCCTCCATGGTCTCAGCCATGACAACTATATCATCGGCAAACCGAAGGTGAGTGATGTACTCGCCATTGATGTTGATGCCAGCCCCTTTCCAGTCCAGAACCTTGAAGACATCCTCCAGTGCAGCGGTGAAGAGTTTCGGAGAGATGATAACGTCTCCCTGTCTTACACCTCGCTGTAGAAGCATAGGTTTCGAGGTCTGGTCCTGGAGTCGGACTGACATAGTGGCATTTTCGTACAGACACTTCAACACCTCGATGTACCGATAGTCGATCTGGCACCGTTGAAGGGACTGCAGTACAGCTCATGTCTCGATCGAATCAAAGGCTTTTTCGTAGTCCACAAACGCTAAACAGAGAGGCAGACTATACTCTTCGGTCTTCTGTATAACCTGCCGCAGCGTATGGATGTGGTCTACTGTGCTAAAGCCTTTACGGAATCCGGCTTGTTCGGGAGGCTGGAAGTCGTCAAACCTGCGCGCTAAACGGTTCGTGATGACTCTGGAGAACAGCTTGTAGACATGGCTCAGAAGTGAGATGGGCCTATAATTCTTAAGAAGGGCATTGTCACCCTTCTTAAAGAAAAGTACCACCACACCTCTGTTCCATGCCTGTGGCGTTTTGCCCTCGAGTATGACGGAATCAAACAGCTTCTGGAGGGCCTTAAGAACGGGTTTCCCGCCGACCTTCAGGAGCTCAGCCGTGATTCTGTCATCACCCGGCGCCTTTTATTTTTAAGCTGCTTCAGAGCCATCCTAATCTCGTACAAGCTGACGTCCGGGATGTCTTCAGTATAGTGTCGGGTCAATCTAGCTCTTGGGTCGTTTGCCAGATTCGTAACAGGGTTTCTTGTCGACGTGTATAACTGTCCATAGAAGCTCTCAATCTCTCTCAACAGCTCAGGCTTGGTGAATACGATCCTACGAGCAAAAAGTTATTAAAAATAATAAATTAAATATCTAAGATTGACACTAAGGTGCAAATGAATTCATTTGCACCTTTGTGTCCATTAAAAAAAAGATAAAGGTGTCACCTAAATGTAATTCCATTATGAGTCCAATAAAATGCGATGTAACACCAGAATAAATTCAAATAGTTTACAGTAATTTAGTAAACAAACGTGCCTACTATCTATCTACTTAGTATGCACCCTTAGGGAGGCTCAACTAGTATAAAATAGTTAATTTTTAATTACAATTTTATTACTCACTCGCATCCCATCCAATTACCGAAAGAAATATTGCGCACCGCCCAAAGCAAATTGAAATTAACTTTTTTTTTTGTTTCGCTGTCGTACATTGTTCTTCAGGGAACAGGCTCAATGTCAATGAAACTGTTCCATGATTAAAAATGGCTGAATATCGTGCTGCATCAAGCCTATTTTTAACCGACTTCAAAAAGAAGGAGGTTATCAATTCGACATGTTTTTTTTATTTTATTTTATTTTATGTATGTTCGGGCATAACTCCGTCGTATATTGACCGATTTGCAAAATTTTTTTTTTTTTTTTTTGTTCGAAAAGAGTTTACCCCGAAATGGTCCCATTAAAATTTCATATAGATCTGATGATGCGTTTCGGAGACAGACAACGGAACTCTTCAAATAATTACAGCAACTCAACCGCGAATGTTGCTATCGCATAAGTATGCATTGTTTTGACCCCAAGGATGATGAAATTTCGACTTGGTGTGGGGTAGGTAACTAAAAAGTGAAAAATAAAAACTTTTTTCAAAAAAATTACAACCGACTTCCCAAAAAACACTACAAAGTGCAAAATAACTTTAATTTCGGAAGTCGGTGACTTTGGATGTGTATTTTAATTATTTGTCAACGCCTTCCTAAATTAAAGTTATTTTGCACTTTGTAGTGTTTTTTGGGAAGTCGGTTGTTATTTTTTTGAAAAAAGTTTTTCAATAAAAACTTTTTCAGAAAAAACTCGTCATGGAGGACATGTATACTCTTTGACAAGTTTTTAAGTGGTACCTACGGTGTACTTTTTCTGTGGAAAAGATCTCTCGTATGGAGTTGAGCACTAGGTACTCTTGCTCAGAGATTGCTATCAGGAATGCTTGTAAGTCACAACGAACATAAGATATTAGTTCGTATCCAGTGACCCAGTGGTCCCGTATCACTGATACGACTAATGCGGTGGTAACTACACCTCTGACTGCTACCGTTTCTTGAAATCCTAACCCTTTAGCGTATAATTATTTAGCGTATAATCGTTACGAGAGTGGGTTTTACACGGGCATTGGACATCACTTTTGTCTTGTCCATGTTCATTTTAAGACCCACTCTTTCGGAAGCTCTACTGAGGTCATCGAGCATTGTACTGAGGTCCTCCATGGTCTCAGCCATGACAACTATATCATCGGCAAACCGAAGGTGAGTGATGTACTCGCCATTGATGTTGATGCCAGCCCCTTTCCAGTCCAGAACCTTGAAGACATCCTCCAGTGCAGCGGTGAAGAGTTTCGGAGAGATGATAACGTCTCCCTGTCTTACACCTCGCTGTAGAAGCATAGGTTTCGAGGTCTGGTCCTGGAGTCGGACTGACATAGTGGCATTTTCGTACAGACACTTCAACACCTCGATGTACCGATAGTCGATCTGGCACCGTTGAAGGGACTGCAGTACAGCTCATGTCTCGATCGAATCAAAGGCTTTTTCGTAGTCCACAAACGCTAAACAGAGAGGCAGACTATACTCTTCGGTCTTCTGTATAACCTGCCGCAGCGTATGGATGTGGTCTACTGTGCTAAAGCCTTTACGGAATCCGGCTTGTTCGGGAGGCTGGAAGTCGTCAAACCTGCGCGCTAAACGGTTCGTGATGACTCTGGAGAACAGCTTGTAGACATGGCTCAGAAGTGAGATGGGCCTATAATTCTTAAGAAGGGCATTGTCACCCTTCTTAAAGAAAAGTACCACCACACCTCTGTTCCATGCCTGTGGCGTTTTGCCCTCGAGTATGACGGAATCAAACAGCTTCTGGAGGGCCTTAAGAACGGGTTTCCCGCCGACCTTCAGGAGCTCAGCCGTGATTCTGTCATCACCCGGCGCCTTTTATTTTTAAGCTGCTTCAGAGCCATCCTAATCTCGTACAAGCTGACGTCCGGGATGTCTTCAGTATAGTGTCGGGTCAATCTAGCTCTTGGGTCGTTTGCCAGATTCGTAACAGGGTTTCTTGTCGACGTGTATAACTGTCCATAGAAGCTCTCAATCTCTCTCAACAGCTCAGGCTTGGTGAATACGATCCTACGAGCAAAAAGTTATTAAAAATAATAAATTAAATATCTAAGATTGACACTAAGGTGCAAATGAATTCATTTGCACCTTTGTGTCCATTAAAAAAAAGATAAAGGTGTCACCTAAATGTAATTCCATTATGAGTCCAATAAAATGCGATGTAACACCAGAATAAATTCAAATAGTTTACAGTAATTTAGTAAACAAACGTGCCTACTATCTATCTACTTAGTATGCACCCTTAGGGAGGCTCAACTAGTATAAAATAGTTAATTTTTAATTACAATTTTATTACTCACTCGCATCCCATCCAATTACCGAAAGAAATATTGCGCACCGCCCAAAGCAAATTGAAATTAACTTTTTTTTTTGTTTCGCTGTCGTACATTGTTCTTCAGGGAACAGGCTCAATGTCAATGAAACTGTTCCATGATTAAAAATGGCTGAATATCGTGCTGCATCAAGCCTATTTTTAACCGACTTCAAAAAGAAGGAGGTTATCAATTCGACATGTTTTTTTTATTTTATTTTATTTTATGTATGTTCGGGCATAACTCCGTCGTATATTGACCGATTTGCAAAATTTTTTTTTTTTTTTTTTTGTTCGAAAAGAGTTTACCCCGAAATGGTCCCATTAAAATTTCATATAGATCTGATGATGCGTTTCGGAGACAGACAACGGAACTCTTCAAATAATTACAGCAACTCAACCGCGAATGTTGCTATCGCATAAGTATGCATTGTTTTGACCCCAAGGATGATGAAATTTCGACTTGGTGTGGGGTAGGTAACTAAAAAGTGAAAAATAAAAACTTTTTTCAAAAAAATAACAACCGACTTCCCAAAAAACACTACAAAGTGCAAAATAACTTTAATTTCGGAAGTCGGTGACTTTGGATGTGTATTTTAATTATTTGTCAACGCCTTCCTAAATTAAAGTTATTTTGCACTTTGTAGTGTTTTTTGGGAAGTCGGTTGTTATTTTTTTGAAAAAAGTTTTTCAATAAAAACTTTTTCAGAAAAAACTCGTCATGGAGGACATGTATACTCTTTGACAAGTTTTTAAGTGGTACCTACGGTGTACTTTTTCTGTGGAAAAGATCTCTCGTATGGAGTTGAGCACTAGGTACTCTTGCTCAGAGATTGCTATCAGGAATGCTTGTAAGTCACAACGAACATAATACGTAAATAAATAAATACTGTGTAAATAAATAAATAAATACTGTGGCCGCTGCAGGTGAGTCTTTTTTTTCTTTTTTATGTTTCGTAAAGTAGATAAGTTTCCATTTTCAAGGACCACAAACAAAATTAAACCATGTGGGTACTTAGTATTTGACGAGCAATTCGAGCTTATTAGTTTACTCGCGCGAGAAAACTCGCCCGTACCGTGCGAGTCGTCACTTTTAATTTATTTATATGCGAATCGAAAATATCAAAATTACTTAGTAGACAACTAGCACGTTCTGAATAACATGTTAAGGAAACAACAAAAATTTTGCCCGAGCCCGATTCGGACGAGATTTTTGTGCGAGTAAACTAATAAGCCGCAAATCAATAAGAAAAACATATTATGTAGGTATGCCTGGGTAGGTATCGAAGTCACTTTTAAGTATGTACCTATCCACATATAAAAGTTCATGTTACATATCATGATTTCCTTACGAAAATTCGCGAAATAGGTCGTGTCTTCGAAACTAAAAAAAAACCCTTTGAAATTCGAGTCGCGAACCACCGCAGAATGGAAATCTGTATTCCCCATGCTTTCACCCGATACGCATACGATATGTGTTATCTGCTAATGCCACTTGGGATCATAGCGAGTAGTGCTTTGTACTCAAAGGCACCTGTTTTTCGTGTAAACAGAATCTATTTTTTTTTTCTATAGGTTTCGGTTATGTTGATGTCATGTTAGATGGCAACGTACGATGAAGTTATTTTTTTGAAGAATGTACATTATTTTTGTACCGTTGCTACATGGAACTGTGTTTTTTTACGAATACCTTCCTTCTTTTTGTCAATTTATGAATATAAAATTTAAACGTTTGAAATTGAATCTCCGTACATCCAGCTTTACACCGCTGTGATTTTCCATACTTTATTTTAAAGAAAGCTAGTGCATGAACATTTGTGTATTATGTTTTTGCGATTTGAGACTAACTCTCCATACATAAAAAATAAATAGTAACAGTTATAGGTACTCGTACTCTTTGTTTTGTAGCATACAATAAGAAATATAGGAGCTCTGACGGCCGTCGGAAAATTATCAACTATTTTTCTGATCCTGATCTTAAAAATGCATCAACTTTGTTATGACCCTGAATACCAGAATATCCGCCTAGTATCGTAGATACTTAATTAATAATTGATTATGATGACAGCAGATTTTTTGCAAGAAAATCGGGCCAAAACTTTCCATTTACCTTAAAAAAAGCCGTTAAAATAAAAATAATCCCCAAAAAATACAGCATAGCAGAGTAAAAAACATACAAATGCACTTGAAACAGCGTTACCATTTATCAGTCAATAAATATGATAAAAGTATTATTGGGGTGTATATGTGTCCGTCGGGATACCCGAGCCGTTATTGTTTTTATTTTGCACCCTTTATACGAATGTAAGCGCGAATGTTTTTTATTGAAATGATGTTTGATATAAAGATTTATTGTGAATGTTTTTTTCGTGGTGAATTGTTTGTAATGGTATTTTTTTCCTGGTCGAGTAAAGGTGAACGGACCGTGTTTTATAGAAAGACTGTTTGGTTCTAGAAAAATGCATGACTGTCCAAGGTTGACAGTTTATTGCTAATCAAGTAAGTCCATGTTCTTTTTACCTATTTTGGAACGGTAGTTTTATTCTGGGTCCATCGTTTTCAAATTGTATAATGAATGTATGGTAAGTATTGTACTTAAAATATTTTAAAAGTCTAGTTCTACGACACCCACGGGATGGTGCTATTCTTTACGTCCAGCACCACACAGAACCTTACTTCATAGGATTTATTATATCGACAATACTGCTAATACCGTAATTGTGTTGCGAAGTGGAAGTAAAAACCTGTGTTGTACTAAATCTTAATAACTCATAGGATTAACGTAACTACTTCACTAGCTAATCCCTACTTAATATTTTAAATGCGAAAGTAACTCTGTCTGTCTGTTACACTTTCACGTCTAAACCGCTAAACCGATCGTTATTAAATTTGGGAGAGATATAGCCTGGGATATAGAGAAGGACATAGGCTACATTTATACGCAACTAGCAGCGCTCCGCGGTTTCACCCGCGTAGTTCCCGTTCCCGTGGGAATACGGGGATAGTGTAGCTTCCCAACAGTGAAATAATTTTTAAATCGATTCAGTAGTTTCGGAGCCTTCTCAATGCAAACAAACAAACAATCAAATCTTTGCTCTTTATAATATTAGTATAGATTATATATGTAGTATAGATAATCGACATCCACGCGGGCGGAGCCGCGGGCAAAAGCTAGTAATGCAAAAGTAACTCTTTCTGTCTGTCTGTTATACTTTCACGCTTAAACCGCTAAACCGACCGTCATGAAATATGGGAGAGATTTAGCCTGAGATATGGAAAAGGATATAGGCTACTTTTATACGCGATAACCAACATTCAAGCGAGCGCAGCCGCGGTCAAAAGCTAATTAAAACTATTAAGTATGAAGTACCTACCTATACAACAAAGAAACAAACAACGTGTGTATGAATCCTAATTAACATACTCGACGCTTCTATCCAAATAGCGTTATTTCACATGAAAACACCTGGTCAATATGAACCCCACAGCAATTTTCCAATCATCGACAGATTCACCCTACCAATAACGAAGCTACTAATTTTTTCAGCAAACAAAACGGCCAATATTGTCACCAATAGTGACGCAATATTAGGGTAAACGTCCCCGTCGCCGGCACGTCCTTATTTACTTATTGTAAACTCACATGACAGGTGCCTTAATGGGCGAAATAACATGGCGGGTGCGCCGCCGGTAGCTGGGCGTAGAGTAAGAAAACAAGAGAAACGGAGATTAATAGTACTTCGTGTTTGTCTAAAGTTGCAAGGTAGCCAAACTTGATGATTTAGCATGATTTTCGAACGGCTTCTGAAAGAAGTATGGTGTGCTTTATAATATGACAATGGTTTAAACAGTACTGACAAAAATTTGCTTAAAACACTAGGAAAATTTCTTCCTGCATGATTCTCATGACTCCTTGCTTTTTACCATACATAACAATAATTGTATATATCGTAAAAAATCCGCTGCATATCCTTGGCTTCATTCCGTAATTGTTGCTAAAACCAGCCAAAAGGCTGAGAACAAAACACACTGTGTAAAAATAGTAATTCTTTATTTAGCTTAAAATGTGTGCAGACAAAGTGAAGTCTTGACTTAACACCATCTGAAAACAACTATGTTACATGCACACCTTACTTCGTTTGAGTTTTTAGAAGGCGGAAAGGTATATGAATAAACTTGTTAACTTAAATAGTGTTTTCAAGTCCGCCTCAACCACAAAAAATACTGTACTCAATGTCGCTTCTGCGTATTAATTCGTGCCTAATCTTTGCCCAACGTTGAACGTGGACCTCATGGGAAATCGGCTGTTGCTCGCTAGTTACGCTAGGTGCTACGGGCGCGCCAACTACCTGTAAACGTAATTAATTAATTATCGATTTTCACTTACCTTTATTATGTACTGTTTATTGGTTACATTTACAGCTGGTTGTTAAATTTTCTGGTGTTATTTATGTTGTAATCAATGATTTAACGATTTATTGAGGCAAGTTTATGCATATTTACTTTTATTAGGAAGTAAAACTTGGTATAGGTATTTTGTAGGTGTTCCGTTTTACTATCGTACAAAACTAATCTGAATCATATTATTATGTGTTACTAGAGAGATAACTTATTTTTCTAAAATAAAAATTGGATGAAAACTCTTTTTCATTCATTAAAATAACCGCTCACTCTTATTTACCTTGAATAAAAATTCAATTTGTACCTATATTTTGGTTTAAAAAAATGCCTACTAAAAACAAGCATGTATTACAAAGTATAACGATTACTCATCTGTATTTATCACTAACCAATTTACACAACCAAACACAGAACAACTTTTACAATAAAAATAACATTCGCCTAAAACATTTACATTTCAATTCTAGACCAGAAAATCTACAATTCTATTCACACAGCTCTTAGTTGGAACCTAAAACCTGCAGCGTCTGTCGTAAGTGCCAACAACGGGGACAGTTACCCTATCTCTACGAACCGATAATAGAGCGTGAACTCTCTAGGCGATATCCGTCTGTCTCGAAATGTCTTCCAATGCTGCATAATGTGGATATGGGTATTGTCGCGTGTTTGTTACTCTTAGAATGTTTGGCAAACTTTTGGTACAAGTGGATTATCAAATTGTAGTATTGATTTAGATATATAAGTATCCTTGTAATTGCAAGGATCGTATTATTAATAATGGTTACATAAAAACCCACCATCACCTCTGTACCTACCTATTTTACTATCCTTTTCTTCTGGTCTGTTCATATATGCATGTAGGTACATGTAGGGTTTATAAAAAAAATTAAAGAGCTATAATAGACAGATAACAATTAGCCGAAGTCTTTAATTACCCTGAGAATAACGCACAGACATTTTTTTAAAGAAAAAACGTCCTTTTAATTTGAATAACCAGTTGCAAGATTACCATTCATCCTATTTTAACTCACACTCCGGATACCATATCATCATTTTTGTGTATAAGTTTTGACTAAACCTATCCAGGAGTCGTCATCTGAGGCAGCATATTAGATACTAAATACGTACATAAAATTATAAAATGGTGTGCCATGCCATAATATAGAATCACACAAAAATCCAATTTAATTGCATAGAAAACCGCATTACCAAAACTGAATTTAAATATTCCTTACACCAACATAAAAATCTGACCGGTCAGCTGAACAGAAATTCGGTACATTAACCGACCATAAGGTGTTTGGCTATCCAATAAAAGAAGGTAGGCTGGGCAATATAAACATGGACAACATAACGACGGGTGGAATGTGCCCTGACAGACATAACCAGGGGAGAAGCGGCCAAATTGTAAATAGTGCTGGCTCCCGTTTAGTTTGCAATATTTGTGCGGTTTCGTGTAAATGGAAAAAGGAATGCACAGAGTAGTGTATGAGGATAGAACTCGCTTCAAACATACTTTTGCAAAGACTAAGTAGATGCCATTAAGGCGCTGCTCAAATGTAACCGTAAATCGCTCAGTTTTTTGGCCAACCTTTAGGCGTATTGGTACATAATACAAGCCGGAAAAAATATGTGTGTATTGTCACATGTTCAACGAAAATGCTTATTCAAAAATATATTTCATTAAAATTAAAACATAATCATGATCAAATAATCGTCAAACAAAGCTCAAAATATTGAGCGTGGATACCTAGGTATGGATGCCTAAAGACTAACTGTGTCATAATCAGCCTATAATTTTCCCACTGCTGGGACACAGGCCTTCCCTAGGAGAAAGGGAGTGGGCCGTAATCCTTCACGCGGGCCCATTGCGGGTTGGTGGATGTCACAGCATGTGTTCGAAATTTTCGTTCTAAGACATGCCAGTTTCCTCACGATGTTTTCCTCCACCGTTTTGAGAGCAGTGGTGATGAAATAATAAATACGAAGTAAGAACTTGTCTGGATTGGAACCTACATCCCGTAAGTCGCAGCCGTTACCATTCGGCCACCACTTTACGAATAGCTACGTGACAATTATACATTCTTTGCTAATAAGTTACCCACAAACAATACAATACTATACTATAAGTACATAAAAATAAAAATATTTTACTGTCAGGAATCAAGGCCCATAGGGTGTTAGTATTACATCTTAAAAACTATATTAGTAAAATGCTAAAACACTTAAATAGAAATTCACAATCAAAAAGGGGGAAGGTTTAACAAGGTTTGTTGCCAACATGTAACTTGATAAACCTGCCCATTGTAAGCCCATCCAGCCTTTCTGTAAACACCCTCAGAATGCTGTCGCTGCTTCCCCTCACTCGCGATATTACTGAGGCAACTTTCTTTCGCATTATCGCAAAGTAGTCAGCAGTGTGCGCATCAGCAAACATACCTGACGCACTACAGTAAGGTGGCAGTCTCAAAGCGTCTCATACTATGCTATGATGCAGAGGATGAAAATGCTTTTATTTTGTAATTTCTCCTATTCTGAACATTTATCTGTTCTTACCCTACCCTGTGCATAAAGGGGGTACAACACGATATCGGAAACGCTGATGTGTGTAAGTCGACGGGAATTAGACGTTACGACGGCAGGGAATTGAGCAGGCGCGCCGCACATTGTCGACCGTGCGATGAGGCGATACGCCGCGATTATGTGTATTACACTTAATATTGTACGAACTTTCTATTCTAATGTACCTTTGTAATATGTTAATAGCTCTAACTTTGATCATTTCGCTCTTAGACCCACAAGACAATCTCCTCATCATCATTACGCCTAGCCTTTTCCCAACCTTGTTGGGGTCGACTTCCAGTCTAACCGGATGCAGCGGAATACCAGTATTTTACATGGAGCGACTGCCTATCTGACCTCCACAACCCAGTTACCGGGTAATATGATACCCCAAAAATAATGGGGACAAAATTAGTCAGATTAATTTACTTCAATCTATCTATCTATATAAATAAAGAGAGAAGTCCTGACTGACTGACTGACTCATCAACGCCCAGCCCAAACCCTTGGACCTAGAAAGCTGAAATTTTGCACAGAGGTTCCCTTTATAATTATTCCTTATAAGGAAGGATTTGTAGAAATTCAACCCCAAAGTAGGAGTTAAATAGGGGATGAAAATTCCGCGCGGGCGAAGCCGCTGGCAAAAGCTAGTCAATATTAATTGACTTCGTACATTAGGTATTGCGAATTTTTACACATGGGTTGCTTGTTAATTCTTTTGCCTATTGGCCAATAAGTGTGGCATCATGCTAAACTCAATTAACTATTTATTAAAGTAAAATCCAGCGAAATGGTACAAAAGTTGATTCATAAAAATACCCTTTAAATTCAACTTAAATCCACAATTACTGCATATAAACGGTAACACGCGTCAACAATGATCGAGTTAGCGCTAACGTCGGTGTAACATTGTCCAATTAACTGCGTCAAACGTGCGTCATTGACGCGTGACGATTAGGAAGCGTGGTGTGGTACAAAGGAGTAGTTTAGTTCAAAGGAATTTGGATTTTTAACTAGATAAAGAGAATGGTAGATTTTGTCTTTGCCATTTTTAGCTTGTTGAAGAGAAAGTCTGATTATTTTTTCTTTTTTTGTTGATTCAAAATCAAAATTTACTAGATTACTTGAACAATCGTTGCCGGTTTGCACAATTCGTATTCGTGTGTAGTTCACATATAAATATGATAACAAAATATGGAATGTATTTTATTTTTTCTGAAAAGATAATAGTTGTATGCAGGATAAGTTTTTAACCAGTGCGCAAATTGTAACCATTTATTCAGCATATCATTCTGCGCAGAAAAGTTTCGTAGGTTAAACAAAAATAAAACCGCGGTTTCATAGAAAAGTGCAATACCTAAGCGGAAAAATGTATGGAACAGAATTTACAGCATGCATGGATCGAGTTCAAGTACAATCAGGATTTTTTTTTTAATAACTGAGGTAGGTACTTTCCGACTTCAATGGGTTTTTAATCGAAGTCAAACTGCTACGAAATATTGTTGTCAGCTACGGCTACGCGGCTACGCCAGTAACATCTTCGTAGCAGATTGCTGATCTGCTACGCGCCGAGATATTTTGGTACGCAAAGCATGTTTCTCTGCCTTTTCTTTCCGATTTTTTCCGGAAAATTACCCAAAACAGTTCTCAACTCTTCGACAAAGGCCTCTAGTCCACGTAACCGCAGTCCATTACGTAGGGATGTCACGTCCCGCACTGCTAATTCGCACATTCACACCTCCATACCTTCTGCTAAGTATGTTTAATGTGTGCTTTGAGGGTAATTAATGAGCTTAGTAGGGAAAGTTTTAGTTTATAATATTTTAGTGGAACAATGTTTTGGAAAATGTACGAGTATGGAATAATAAGTATAAAAAGTTCACTGAATTGTCTGAAAAATGTAGGTCAATGCGTCTAATGGTTCGTAAACAAAATGAATACGAAATGTCTTGTCTTTCTTAAAATTAAAACAACCAAAATTTCAAAGATTTACTGTCTGCAGTCAGTGAATTTTTTACCAATTTGACAATACCTACAGACAATTTAAGGTGATGTTCAATTTAATAAATAGTTCATTTTCCTGGCCTTACATATATTAACAATTATCAACTATTCCACTTATCATAGGTTCTTATCTCATAAGTAAGATTTCCGTCTACATTTTTTAAGACCACCACCGGCTTGAAACGGTACACGACAATGTTTATCTCAATTATTCTAAACTAAGAATAGTTTATTGTGTGTAAAGCCGTCGTCATCTTAACTCATTAAAAATTAACGAATTCAGCCAATATCACTTTCAAAGCGGACTCAAATATACATGACCGCATATGATTCTAATCGCAAAATCAATATATAACGCTAAAACCGTGTCTAGACCCTATTCTACATTATACATAGGTGACGTCAATCTGTCCGTTTGTCCACTAATAATGGGCACTGAGCGCCATGTACTATATACGTAGGTACAGAAGGCCAACACCATTAGGACAACGAGCGAAAATATGCGCACGCACACATTCACGCGTTCGTAGGTACGGAGATCACAAACGAATGCCATTCGACAGTTCTTTCACAGGTATTTTAAGCACCATGAACTGTCAAAATTATAATGATCTTTATACAGTCTTAAATAAGATTGCTGTTACGTTGCTGCCACTGAAAACTCTGTCACAATCACAAATTCCTTCATTCTCTTTACAATAAGGTTTTTTTTTGAGTGGGAAATCATCAAATAGCTTCTCCCGCTCTGGGTGGAGCAGGAGGGCGTGTTAGTCTTTTACTGACTAAAACCCTGTTCCCTCACTAGCGTGTATGCCAGGGGCGGCGGTATCTCTTTCGAACGAACCCGCACAGGTTTACAATAAGGTTACTGTTGCGTTGAGATGCTGTAGTCAGAGGCAAAATAACTCGGAATGGACAGTACACTAGGCGTACGTGAGCCGTGTCTATGAGTGCATGCTTCCGTATCAAAAAATTAATAAAATCAAACGTCATTTATTCAAACTAGGCTGAGAGTCAGCACTTCTTGAACGTCAAAATTACGTTGTTGTACGTATGTTGTTAGGAGCGGATCTTCTGTAGGCCTAACTATCTATTTTGTGGTGGGCACCATCGTCTAGCCTGGCTCGCCAATTCGATTACACCGCAGAGTCATTAGAAGGCATTGTTTATTTAGATAATAATCGATAGCATTGCGTATGAGGTTATGCCTAAAAATCCTACTAATATTATTAATGTGAAACTTTGTAAATGATTGTTAAGATGTTTGGATATTTGTTACTCAATGACGCAAAAACGGACGAACAGATTTTGATAAAACTTGTCAGACTGATATTTTGTAACCTGGATTAACACATAGAATACTTTTTATCCCGGTAGTACGTTCCCGTGGGATAATTTTCAACCACCACGCGGGTGAAGCCGCTGGTTAACGGTAGTGAAGAATAATATTGATTGTTTTAATTTTAAGATTTGTTATCAATTTTTTATCTACTCTGGAGAATCGGTAATTTTTCTATGTATAAGTCTTTTGATATTACGTAGGTAGGTACTTGGTTTCGTATAGGAAGACCGTAAAGTCGAAAAAGTTGCACAGATTTTAGTATTAAAGACCTTCTTGATCTTCTTCGTTTCGGTTCCAATTTAAAAATAAAAATGTAATAAAATAATTCTTTATTTAAAACTTTAAATTACAATATGTACAGGTATTATACACGGTTAATTTTAGGTCGTTCTGGAACCGAAAGCCATGAACTCGATCATCGAACTAGAATCGATTCAGACTATTATTTTAAATAAACAACAAAAAAAAAAAACACGAATCATTACATTTATTGTTTTCTTGAGTGAAATAATGAGAACTCGAAGTAACGCTTCCTTGCGATCAATGTATACGTGCGTATAAAACGTATCGACAAACGGCAACACATGCGAACGATATCCATTGAAAAATCCATTCATCGATCAGACAGCATGATCCGTAAGCCACGCCCCCGACCCCCGTCTAGCCGACCGCCCGCCCTTCCTTGTTCCGAATTCCTTCCCAGTATTGTGTCACATTTCGCTGTATTAGGTCACGTACACCGCACGCGCAACCTAATTACGCGCCAAAAATGAGTGCAATCTGTGTGTGAAATGTGGATTTTTATGGGATTGCGAACCATAACTTGGAAGAGGCTAGAGGATTGTATGCTCAGCCGGAATACCTGAACTCACTGCGCGCACGTGGAATCAACGACCCTCAAGTTCCCTTCACCTCCACCATTCTGGCCGCAACTCAGCGCCTCCTCGATCATGGACAGTTTCGAGCGCCCGCACACGTGCAACGCGGACCGCGTTAGAGGAAGATAATTATACTGGAGTAGGTAGGTACTTCGAACGCTACCCACGTCGTAGTCCCACAATGGCGGCCAGGCGATTCAATGTTAGCCAATAGTCATCATTTCAGCCGAAAGACGTTCACTGCTGGACATAAGCCTCCCCCAAAAGGGTGGGTTTTGCCATAATCGCCACGCTTGGCAGGCGGGTTGGCGATCGCAGTGAGGTGATCAAATGCATAGAGAACGCTGCTGCCCATTCTCTAGTAGATCCCTTAGTCGCCTTCTACGACACCCACGGGAAGAAATGGGATGGTGCTATTCTTATACGCCCGGCAACACACACGGGACCAATTAGCCAATAGTAAATAATATGGAAAATGAATTCGAATGGATTAAATTACATCCATAGGTACGTGTTTCTAAACCGTAGGTACCTAGTTCACAGATGACAGAGTTCGCTGATCGCCGCTACCTTTGCCTACGCGCCGACTTTTTTTTTAAATAAATACGCAATCGTAATAGGTACACAAATAAAATAAGATAAGCGAATTTAGACTTTATTTCATAACCGTTAACGGGGAAAAATAGAAATTTCACCAAACTAGGTTAGTAGGTCCGCAGTTTACTAAAAATATTCTGAGAAATCTATTGTCTCGTGTCCGACCGGGCTGTACAAGGGTTCAAGGTTCACAACCGAATTACGCGGTTAAAGTTATTTAAATAAGGTCTTAATTCGGTTCAATATTTTCATAGTAAGGGACACCTCCAACTAATAATGAACTCTATGCAACTCACTAAACGATTCATTTTTCTGTTTGAATTGCCTGCCTTTGTAGAAGCCGCCGCAAGCATTGTCGCAAAAAAATGTTTTAGGCAGTATTTAGTATTATGGTAGGTAGGTACTTGTATGTTTATTAAGTACCTATTAGCTCGATTGGTCGACACTCGATTCAAGGCCTTAAATGCAACTCCCAAGTCCCAAGCGTACTCGTCGTGTCTAGTTGACGGGGTAGTACACACGGCTACACATCAAGCTATACATTTCCAGTATAAGCTGATCTCGCATTGTAAACGATTTTCGTACAACACGAGATCAGCGTAAACTGGAAATGTATAGCTTGATGTGTAGCCTTTTGTGTACTAGGTGATATCGTGATGCGAGAGGGGTGAGTTAAATGTCAATTAATTTCTCTCGTTTACGAGGAGATTGTAAATCCCGTGCTTCCGATACAATGAGAGATGATGGAGGTAAATGAACTTACACCAACCAACGATTGAGGTTTGTGTAGGTACTTACTTGCAGCTGGTTTTTCGTCCGACGTCTATTGACCCACCGCGAGTAGGTACCTACGCAATCAACTGATTCGCACACGCACAGCTGTGCCGCGCTACGTCATCACCGAGCGGATCGCGTACGATCTTGCGTTTATGAATGAAATAGTGAAAGTGCTACTAAAATTTTACTCGAATGACATAAAAAAAGTGATAAATTTCTAACTTCTTTATTAGACGTCTTAAAAATATAATAACAATGCCAATAGTAACTATTACTCATTTGGAGTTACTGTGTTTCGGCTCCAGAACGATCTAAAATTAACCGTGTATATAAAAAGAAAATAATCATAAGGCATCAAAAAATACGTCCGCATCGTTGTCAATGGGATAAGTACCCAAAAGGCTGGCAGCATTGCCACGTTGTATCGATTGCCAGCTGATTCTATGGCCGAAAAATAGGCCAGCTCCTTGTTCACGTGAAAAACTAATATGTTATTCATTTCTCCTGTTTCTTGTTCAGTTTATGAATAATCTGGATCTGGTGTTGGAGTACTACGACGAAGTAATTAAATACGAAGTCAGTAATTTTATTAAGGCTTGCAGGAGAACTTTCGTATTAGTTATTTTAATTAAAGTATATACTTTAATTTAAAAGAGGGGTTCTCGAAGGGTACCACAACTAAAAAGTGAATAATAAAAAGTTATTTAAAGAAAAGCAACCAATTTCCAAATAAAAATAACACTACGAAGTCAAAAATAACTTTAATTTCGGAACTTAATGCCTAAACAACGAAAATACAAAACCCAACTACAATGTAAATTAAGGTAAAAAGGCTAAGTAGCCTTGGAGTGTGGGTATTTTCAGTAAATAGGTAAGCATTCAAACACTCGCAAGATAAACTGTTTTTTTTTTACCAAACAACGAATATCACGTCAACCCCAATACTACGGGATCTGCCATCTAACCCTCAGGGTACAGTAACCCACCGTAGTAATTAACACGACGTGAAATAATTCACGACCGGACAAAACGAGAATTTTAATACGCAAATGAAATAATTCCTCAGATTGATGACGCGGATTCCGCGCCCGATTTTTTTCCGACCGTTTTTTTTTTTTCTGGAATTGAATTTTTAATTACGCTTTACTCGCGAATAGCAATTTGTCGGATTAACTGCTTTTTCTCTTGTTTATCGGTTCCGTGAAGTTTTTTATTGTTTCGCTTTTTGATGGATTGTTTTAATGTTAAGATTGGTCTGGAGATTTTTCGTCTCGTTTGTAGAGGGTCTTGAAAATGTAATGACTATCTGTGTTTATGTATAAGTTAAAAAATTCCTATGCAAAAGAGAAGATTTAATCATTGAATTTGTACCTATCTTTTTATAATTTATTTATGAAATATTTTTACAGTTTTTATTTTTCATCGTTCCTCTCAACTAAAGCACCTGCCATCTTATCTGGTCACCACCCTTTGGGTATTAGGTCTTTATGATTAGTATATTATTATGTCAAGGTATTAAGTTCGTATTTGTACATTTTTTGTGTGCAAAAGGTTTAAATCTATATATAAAAATGAATCGCCGAAATGTATGTACGCGCATAACTTCCGAACGACTGCAACAAATTGGATGATTCTTTTTTTTATGTGTTCTTTATTGTCAGGACAAGGTTTGTATATCTAATGCCGATTCAATTTTCATAGCTAAGACAGGACAACGTCTGTCGGGTCAGCTAGTATGTAAATAAAATTGAATGTAACGCAACCCATCCAACTGATTTGAAAACTTTGACTGTGTGCATTACTAATTGTTTCGATTATGTTTACATACCGTGTGGTGGGATCCTAGTGATCTGCTATACACCTACAGGTATTCCTAGTGCAGACACCAGTCTCTCGCAAACTTGTGTCACATAGTTTTAAAGCATCTCTAAATTATTATGATGCCATTGTTTATGAAGAGACAAAAAAAAATTGAACATGTTTTTTTTTTTTTTTAATTTAACCTACACTGTCCTACAGCTCAGCAAAGGCCTCCCCCAAATTCCTCCAGGCATCCTTTTCCAGGACCACCTCGTTCCAACCCTTGCAATACGCGTTTCGATCGACTCGCCAGTTCGCCACCTCCTCTTGGGCCTCGGCTGCGGCGTCCATCCTCAGGCCCTCATATAATTTCTCATACAATGCCAATAAGTACGATTACCTCTATAGCCATAACTAGCTCTGCTTACAAACTAATAGTTTGCTTCACTTAAACAGCTCCCTAGACACATAATTTATTCTAAAACATAGACTACACTGTTAAGAATTTTTTACAAGTGCGCTATTTTACATTCAGTACAAAAACTTTCTCTACAGCAGTCTGATGACCTCCTACTAATGTGCTCCCGTCTCTAATTAAGGGAACACACAGGACCAAAGTTGTCCAAACTCCGGACACATTCGAGCATTATTATAATATCCCTAACTTTGCTGTCCCAAAATGACATTACATGTACAGAAACTCGTACAGTCAACACCAACTTAACACTCGCGACCCGTCACAGTGTAAAATATTTGAAATGGCAAACCAGTCCGAAAATCCAGTATGCCAAGCTGATGAGGGATGTGTGTGTGGACTATGGTAAGGGTTCTGCTAAGGGGTGGCATACACTGAATGTTGTTTTAAAATGATATGCGTTTCATTTATAAACAGAGAGACGCGCGACCCGGCAAACAGCCTCCCTCAGGAACTAAACTTTCCGTCCACCTAGCGACAATATTTGAAAGTTATTTCAGCATTCACAACCCTCATAGGCGCCGTTAAAATTTTCCCTGCCACCTTATTCATAATACACGCATCATTTATCTCTTTCACTCTTCAATTTACAAAAACAAGCGGGAGTGAGACAGAATTATTTACAAACTGACATCTCGAAATTAACGGTGGTCGGCTCATGATAATTTACATATTTAGGTGAAATTAACCTCGGTACGTTAAATTATATTATGAATATTAATAGGTGTGCGTATGCGGAGTAATGTATTATATTAATTGGGTAAGTGTAACCCCATCTTTATGGCTCGGATTTCTGTAGGAATTACGATTGTCTAATCAAGTAAATCACCATCATGTTGACAGTTTGCTTACCTCTAAATCTGATACTGACTCCTAAGTTAAACAAGATTCTCTGACTTGTATTGTGTGTTTGCCTTGATTTCATTGCTATTGTCTCAAATTATCACATTTTTTTTTTTTTTTTTTTTTTACTTTTCTACAAAAATCCGTCACACAACAGCTTTCTTGAACAAAAAATCCAACGTTTTCCTTACCATAATGCAAATATCCAAGACATCTTGGGGATAAAAATTGCAAACTCCAAACTGGAGGTTTATTTGGTTATCTAATAAAATATTACGAGCTTTGACAAGTGCCTCGGAGCTGCCCCCTTGTGGCCTTTGCTCCTTACCTTTTTCAGTTATGGCTCCGTAAGCAGCGACTTCGGCTTTTATGTTGCAAAAACAAAATAATGTTAAGAGACTGAAAGAAAGTTGACATAATTTTTAGGTATTTTTTGTTGTGTCCTGTACCTACTACAACATCGAAAAAAAAAAATCGACATTAGGAAATTTAGAAGCCGCTGTGGATGCGATTATATTTGAAATAGTTGCGCAGTGACACTTGAGCTACTAAAAATAAAGACATAAATCACCACGTAAAATAAACAACATGATAATTTACATATTTAGGTGAAATTAACCTCGGTACGTTAAATTATATTATGAATATTAATAGGTGTGCGTATGCGGAGTAATGTATTATATTAATTGGGTAAGTGTAACCCCATCTTTATGGCTCGGATTTCTGTAGGAATTACGATTGTCTAATCAAGTAAATCACCATCATGTTGACAGTTTGCTTACCTCTAAATCTGATACTGACTCCTAAGTTAAACAAGATTCTCTGACTTGTATTGTGTGTTTGCCTTGATTTCATTGCTATTGTCTCAAATTATCACATTTTTTTTTTTTTTTTTTTTTACTTTTCTACAAAAATCCGTCACACAACAGCTTTCTTGAACAAAAAATCCAACGTTTTCCTTACCATAATGCAAATATCCAAGACATCTTGGGGATAAAAATTGCAAACTCCAAACTGGAGGTTTATTTGGTTATCTAATAAAATATTACGAGCTTTGACAAGTGCCTCGGAGCTGCCCCCTTGTGGCCTTTGCTCCTTACCTTTTTCAGTTATGGCTCCGTAAGCAGCGACTTCGGCTTTTATGTTGCAAAAACAAAATAATGTTAAGAGACTGAAAGAAAGTTGACATAATTTTTAGGTATTTTTTGTTGTGTCCTGTACCTACTACAACATCGAAAAAAAAAAATCGACATTAGGAAATTTAGAAGCCGCTGTGGATGCGATTATATTTGAAATAGTTGCGCAGTGACACTTGAGCTACTAAAAATAAAGACATAAATCACCACGTAAAATAAACAACCTGAAATGTTGGATGAATTATAAATATTTACAAAAGGTCGGTACCCAGTAGATGAGCCCACTTTATCATAATAAAGGTCATGTTGTCCCCTACAAAATTAAACAATACACAGGAAAAGTCCTTACTGCTAGCAATAATTCGGAGGGCGGGAAAAAACGTTAGGGGATTTAAATTTAATTTTCGAAACGAAATGACGTCAAATATCCCCAGCGGCGGTTCCAAGTTCAAGCGTGGAACAACATCTTTTAAAAGTCACCGTTATAAAAGAAATTAAAAAAATAAGATTGGGGCACATTCGCGAGTAATTTAATTATTTTCAGCCAGTTACTTGGTAGTTGTGAAGTAATAAGGAACATTGGTTGTTCTTTTAATTTACTCATAAGGTAACTTTTCTCTGAATCTAGGCTGAGTAAGTCAGCTGTTGAACATGATAAATATAGGTACTTATCCACGAGAACGTTAAATTTGTAAAATCTATCTCTTAATCCCACATCAAAGAAACCATGCTGTTTCAATGCCATCTGACACTAAAATATTTAACGTAACTCGTAAAATTCACATTTGAACTAAATTCAGCAAATATTTTAATACAAAGACAAAACATTCAAAGGTACCCGGGGTATATGCGACTTGTACTTGGTAATTAACAGTCCATCCTTAGGGAAGGCCCGGTCCAGCGCAATATATTATATTTCAGATGACATCCGCATTGGGGACTTTGAAGGATCGTATCTGGACTCCCCGAATTGGATATGTAAGGTCCAACTTCTATTGTTATGAGTTTCTGTCTCAAAATGAAATTGTTACATTTTTGGTCTTTTGGGATGTAAATTTGCGAACAAAATGTTTTTGACAAAAAAAAAAAATGGCCATGATAAGTCTACATGGGATCTAATAACATTAAGTGTTTTGTATTAAAGTAAAAATAGTTTAAAAGTTAGGTTTACACCCATGTGTAATTACTAAATTGTAACAGTAATATACCTAATTACCTACCTACCAATGCATCAACCACATCGATTTAATGATGTTCTTTTCACTTTTGGGTAGGCCAAAATGTAATGATGCTCATTTTCGGTTTTCAAGCCGAAAAAAGTTTAAAGTCTAACTCCTGTATTTTCGAGTGCACCCAATTGGTTTCGGGTGTCACTTACAAAAGTCAATAGCGGAAAGCACCAGGGTAGCCCGCGAAATTCAAATATTGTTAAGTTTTTTGCAATTTTCTGGTCAAGATCTTATCGTATGTTGATCAAAATGACTATCATTCGTGATCGTAACAAGTACCTATGTTTTCCTAGAATTCGTGCCCTTAGTAACACAGAAACGTAACTTGACTTGGATCAATTTTTAAGTGGTGATGGTGTTAGGTATACCATCTCAAAATAACAGGTTCTTTATAGTCACAAAGACACGTGTCTTGATGACACTTTATCTCTAAAATGGTGGTTGTCGGGGTTTTGACGACAATTTTAAAAGTTAGTACCTAATTATACTCTCAGATACATTTTTATCAGTGGAAACTTGTAAATGGCCTTAAGTTTCATATTGTTTAATAACACTGTTTATGTTAGCTGTAAGTTTGCCGAATAGAATAAAATAAAATAAAATTATAATCTGTCGCGCGATTTTAACTGTTTTCTCAAATTGGATAATATCGAGCAATTAAGGGATACCTTAGCTCATCCCCTTAATAACTTCGACCACAATTTCGAAAGTCTACCTTGTTCTATTTTAATATGATCATGACACTTTCACTTACAGCCCTTAAATCAATAATACAAGACAATACCCAGCTTAATATAATTTTCATAGTGTACGGCGGCACTTTTTACGATGAACGTTACAGCTTTACTTCGCCATTACGACCAAGTAGAATGGTTCTACGATTAATTCGTAAATGTTTCATGAAGTCTAAAGGATCTTGTTTCTGGAGTATAATGGAGTTTATGGCCGGTGATTCGGGAACTTTTTCGTCGTTATGTTAAGGGTTTTTAAGCTTGACGAAGAAGAGTTCAATCTTGGGTAGAAGGTAATATTGATGACGATGAAGAATTTTAAAAGTTCAAAACCGTAGGTTGTTATTATAATGCGTGAATTGTGTTGTACATTGTCCTAAGAATATTCGACTAATCGAGTTTCTAAATTTTAATTATATTAAAATATTTACCTTATTTAAAAGCTAAGTCATAAAATAATAATGTGAGTAAGTGTCTAAAAAAGATAAAAGAACAAAGCGGTCGGGTTTTGAATGAAAGATACGAAAAGGAATGATTGCAGGCAAAACATTCATACACTTTTAGAAACCTTCGCATCCAATTTTTTACTTCATCTAGGAACTTAACTACTAGATATAGCTATAGTGTAATTATTTCCTAACTGTGTACATTCGTTCTTATTTTAAATATTACTTTTTAGGCTCAAAATACTCCAAAAAAAAAAAAACAAAGAAATTATAAATTACATGCAAACGTATTCTTTTTTTTTCTTTTTCAATTAGTTTAGGCCTGGTTTCAGAGACCTTTTAGCCAAGTCTTTATTATGAACGTATTCTAGTCATAACAAAGTTATTGTAAAGCGGTAGTAACTTTACAATAACCTATTAGGAGTTTTTGGGGGAACACGAAAAGTCCACGTTAGTCACTTATTTTCACCTTCACTACACTTGTGCACTCACACGTAACTAAATTGGATAATTCACTACCAAAAATATACAATTTAATTCGCTATTTCACAAAATTTAATGATAATGAAAATTCATGCGACATGTTCCAACGCGATCCCGCCAAAAACTCCAACGTATTCTTTTTCCAAAAACTTCTGAAGACTACCTATAAAACCAGTTGTTTTTTTTTGCGTTTAATTGCTTGGTAGCTACATAATATCATATCCTATGGTCCACCACAACCAGGTATAAAACCCTATAAACTATAGTATTATTTTCGCCGTAAAAACAGAGTGAATTAGTTTTATACCACGCATCCCAATACACAGCGGCCACTAAATCTTGCCCTGACATTCTATATAAGAGCTGTTTCACCCCTATTGCTTAGTCCGAATTAGGAATTATCGTAGGGTTGGTAAAACAGTGGCAAGTGGGAGAAATATCGCGGATTTTTTTTCTTAATTTAGGTAAATGGTTTTGTCACGGACAGGTGCTTCGTAGTACTGGAAAGAACTGACTATTTTAGCATTTGATTAAAACTGCGGTTGCATAAACTCCACCTGTGTATGGTTAGCCAGAAAAAGCTCCCAGCGGGCTCTCAGCGGGCCACCAACTACCATGGGTCCATGGCCCTTCTGAAAATCTCCTAACCGATTAGAAGATCACTCCACAGATCAGTGGTAATGCTTGCACTACAAAAATTGCCCTAACTGCTACGACATAAAGGCACTGTCGATGGTAAATTGTTATAACTGATGTATGAGTTACTGTACCTTCCTTCATTGACATTTGTTTTTTAAATTTATAATTTGAATGTTTTTATAACTTTATTAGAAACTATAATAAAATCAGAATATTTGTGCGCTATTGACGGCAAGAATGAGCGTTCATTTTTATTAATATTTACATCTGTAGTTTTATGTTTTCCTGTATTCTACAAATAAAAGTATTTGAATACGAATTTGAGTTTTTTTTATTTCCTTATCATGAGTTAATTAATACCTAATGCAGTGACTAATTGTACAAGGCGTTGATCATTTTTTTTAGATAGGGAAATGTACGTGCCGTAATCAATGGATAGTAGGTATTCTCTTTGTCTGGCAGTTTGAGTAATATATGCGGCCTTTCCAAATGGTCTTTCTTTGGTAAGTATTTTTCGTCCAATCGTTGAGCTCCTAAAGTTCTGAGTTGAGCTGCACGATTAGTGACAAATTCGTGCACTGACTAGACGGGTCCACTCAATCTGTATTGTTCTTTCATCAAACGACCATTTCAGATACCAATCTACATGATCTGACCAAGATTATGTCTGGACTTTAAAAGAGACTGCGACCTCTCAGTTTGTGTCGGCCTTTGTTCTCAGAGTAGTCAGATAGGAATTGCCGACCTCATGTCCTCTTCTTCACGTATTTGTACAAACCTACTTACAGAAATAAAATCATTTATAAAATATTTTCGAAGTAATGGTATTGTTTTGCAATCACTACCGGCCGGCCCGTTCATCTCCGCGTCCGTAACTAGTGTTTTTCACACAAGTTTTATGTGCTATTATTTGCAACGGGATATAAAAGCCGCCCTGGCCATGTTTACTGCTGGCCCAACCTAATCCTGGCAGCGTAAAGCCAGTGCCAACCCCTTTATGTTGTGTTCGACATAAAATCTTAACTTATGTATCGTTTATGTACTTGTGCACATAAAATGTATGAGCATGGTGCTGCGAACAATTTCTGTAATGGTGTTTGTTGAGGCTTTACGAGTGTCTACAAATGTAGGAATGACTTCAGTTTTACTTACTTGACGTAAGAATAGTTATTAATTTTCAGACGAAATAAAAGTAAATAGAAAAGGAAAAAAATTGCTTGATAATATTACCCGAGAATAGTGCTTTCTGTGGTATTTTATGGTGGATTCGGTACAAATATAATCGTTACAGTCATCAAAACAACCCTCGGAGTTCCTTTAATACAATTGAATTACTTTTTAATGAAGTAGACGAAACAAAAGAAAACTAGACAAGGGAACAAACAAAAAACGTGCTTCTGGAAAGTTCTTAAAGTGGTCTTTTAATAATGGCTACTCCTTTTTTAGTTCCTTTGCGAATTCATCAAATCGGCGATTGGGCACAACTTGGCAGAAGTCTTTTTATGGATGCATGTTGGTAGGTATGGTATGGTCAATTTGAGAGAAGCTTCAAACAATCACAGAAAGAATCTAAGTCATCATCCTTTTCCCAACTATGTTGGGGTCGGCTTCCAGTCTAACCGGATGCAGCTGAATACTAATATTTTACATGGAGCGACTGCCTATCTGACCTCCACACCCCAGTTATTGGGTAACACGATACCCCTTGGTAAGACTGGTCGTCAGTCTTTTGGGCTTCTGACAACCCGTAACGGCTGTCTAAGAAGAAGAGAAGAGAAAAAAAAGAATCTACGGATAACAGCCGGGACCAACGTCTTGACGTGCTTCCCAAGGCAAAGAGGGGTTTTGGTATGGTCACCCATCCACCGACCAATCGCGGCAAGTGTAGCTTAACCTGATCGCCTGTTATAACTTAGCCACAATTCTCACAGAAAGAATGTATCTACTGCTCAGAAAGTATTGCGTTCCCACCTAACCCGAATTTCGTACTGGCTCTTTCAGTAATCTGTCTTTTCACCTCCAGCTTTTATATTCCAAATTCAAACGCAAACCGCAGGATTATTCTAGAAATAGCTCGTAACAATCGGGTTTACCGCCAGTAGAAGTGATTCTGTGTGCAATCAAACTCACACGAGCGCCAGATTGTGTGAACGTGAACGTAGGAGTTAACGTTTATCGAACGAAGCGACGAAATTAGTTGTAAATCCGGAATTGGACTGTTAAATTGAGTACAGGTGTGGTAAATTGAATTTTGAATTTGGAACTGGATTATCCTGGGAACTTACGTGACTGGGATTATTTTAGCTGGAGACAATGGAAGGTTGAGCAAAATTCTACGTATAAAGCCTTTGTTATTTAATTTCTATTAGGTAACTAGATATCTACCTACCTATGTTCACATTGCTCAAGATCAAGTAAGTATAATTTCAAACTAGCTTTTTCCAGCGGTTTCGCTCGCGTGGAGGTCGAAAATTATCTCACGGGAACATACTACCCGGATAAAAAGTATCCTATGTCTTAATCCTGGTTATATACTATCTGTGTGCCTAATTTCATCCAAATCCGTTCGGCAGTTTTTGCGTGATTTGAGTAACAAACCTTCATACATCTAAATATCTAAATATACAAAGTTTAACAATTATAATATTAGTAGGATTGTAGGATGTAGTCAGATATAACCATATCTAAGCATAGCTTTAATAATCATAAGGTTTCGCAAATTATTTTTTATTATTTATTTATATATTCAACCAAACCGCGTCTGTATGTACGCGATAAACTCAAAAACTACGATAGAACGGATTTTCATAAGTTTTTCACCAATAGACGGTATTATTCATAAAAGTTTAGGTGTACAGCTTACGAGTATTATGGTTTTGTGTAAATTGTTTGAAATATGACGATGATCGTTGAAGATGTCGGAAAAAATCATGGCGTCTGGGAGCTTTAGGTACTAGTGTCCGGTTCGTAAACCAATAGAGTTACATGATAACAATTCATACTACATTCCCGTGGGATATTTTACAACATCCACGATGACGAAGCTGACGCAGCTACTAGGTAGGTAGTTAATAACTCAAAAACCACTCATCAGAATTTGACCAGTCTATAAGCTACGGATTCAATAATAAAATTCAGAGTTCTAAGGTAACAAACACAGAAAAAAAATACATTCCATTTGAGAAGATCCTCCATTTTTTGCAGTCGAGTATTAAAATTACACAGTTCCAAATTCGAACACGTTCAAAATCGCGCCATTCAACGCTCTCTGGGCGAGAAACGTCTTTTGCAATTGAACTTTACTATGCCTAAAATACCATAGATAAAGGAAGATACTGTCACACTTACCCCTACCACTTGCACGCCAATTCAAAAGCCATTTACTGACATAAATAAAACAGGTCTCCAGCGCCCCATACCTTTCAATTCCTACCTTAGTATGTACCAACAATATTCCCGGGACCATACTAAACAACTGTCATTTTATTTTATCACCCGGCTTTCGCGTAAACTCCTGCGCCAGTGATAAATTTTAATGTTGTTCGAGAAATATTGTCGCGTAGTAGGGGCTATGAAGTTCATTTGTTGCTTACGGAATTATTCGCAGTCTATACGGATAATTGTTTTTTTTTTTTTTTTTTTTTTTTTTGAAGTTTTGAATGTTAATTTAATGGTTGAAGTTGATTTTATAAGAAAGCTTGAAGGAATTAACAATTGAGTCTTGGAGAATGTCTGAAAAGGTCATATTTAAGTTGGAATGGTTTCAAACAACGCTGGAAAATATATTTGTTTAGCCTGAAAAATATGTTCAGAACTTATCAATACACATCTAGATATCAATCTCATCATTCAGCCTATAATATTCCCACTGTTGGGACACAGGCCTCTTCTAGGTAAGAGAGACCCAGTGCGTGTGGTATCTACCAACCCGGTATGATCACACATCTGTGTGATCATACCGATTTCCTTACGATGTTTTCCTTCACCGTTTTGAGAGCAGTGGTGTTGAAATAATTTTACACAAAGTAAAGCACCCGTCTGAGTTCGAACTTACGACCTACAACTCGTAAGTCGCAGCCGTTTCCACTGGGCCATCACTGGTCCTACTCTGCACTGTACAGACGCCAGCACATCAAGCTACCCCAATCTGTCAATTTTTTTTTTATAAATTTTCATTTTTATGAGGTTCATGTTCAATTGGGATTTTCTGTACCTATCTGCGTGTCCATTATGCTAAGTTATTTAGGAGAATTCCAGCATTAATGTGCATGACATTAATCAGATATTTACTTACAATCATATCCCCAAGTGAATTCAAAGTCACACGTTCCAACTTCCCAAGTAACACACGACTCCCCTTACAAAGTCACACGCTACGCAACCTGTACATATTTAACCTCCACACGATTAATCTCTGATCTTTCACAAAATAAACGAAGCGAGACGCCGTAAGGGAACCGTAAAATTATTCATCCACCCGAAAAATTCCGTAACCCATTGTAAAAACGTCGTTTTTAACGAACTCCAAGAAGTTTCGGAACTCTGTCGCGTTTCAAATCTAACATGGGTCTCCGGAGGATCCCCGTAAAAAATTAAGTCACAAAAGAGTCCAAAAAATAAAGTTTAAATGTCCCCCTCTTTTGGCAGAGTAAACATTTTACGTTCGCTTAGGAATTGGTTGGCTGTGAATTAAAAAAGCTCTTTGTAAGCTCCGCGGTGACGGTTTGCGTACACACTAAGGAAGTTAGCTAGGATTTTTCTACGGTTCTTCTTATTTTTTTGCTATTTAGAATATAAGTTCTTAATGTCCCTTCGAGACTGTTTGAACAATTACAATTTTACTAATAATAAATTGTAACATCATCGAGGAATACGTTTTTTTATAGAAAAAATTGAAAAGTTGATCGTGCAGCAGGCTAATAAAACATAAAAGCCGCAGAAATTTTCTTAGATGCGTGAGCCCAGCCTATGGCAACCCCTCCATAGGAAGACGCGATCTTTGGCAAGAAATATTAAAGCCTCCTGATTTCTTCGTGGAACCATCAGAGAGCCTACCATCCGGTCACAAGCTACCGTGGCCTACTTGGAAAACCTTAAATAGACTTCGAACCCAAGTAGGTCGCAGCAAGGACAACCTCTACAAGTGGGGATTCATGGACGGGTCAGATCTCCGGTGTGTGTGCGGCGTTTCTCCACAGACAATGGCTCACCTCCCATCTTGCACCGCATGCCCTATTACCTGCACACGTGAGGACCTAATGGCTGCATCAGCGAACGGTATTCGCGTTGCTGAATTTTGGGCCAAACAAATTAAAAAAAACTGTATACATTAAGTACATTCTTTAGTTTTATCTTTGCCATCGACACGCTAAGAAGAAGATAAAAACATACATAATCATGTATTAGTAAATATTTATATACCTACCTACATATTAGAAGCGCATGCAACGCCATAATGCAGCAGATAAAGTCAAAGTCAAATCGTTTGTTTCAAACAGGCAAATAAAAGGCACTTTTAAAAGTTCAATATTTCAAAAAAAGAAAATGATTTTAGTTGCCCCTTCCAAAACGTAGTTTCGTATGAACAAAAATGGGCAAAATACTCCTATAATATAAGACCGCATTAAACTAGCCTGATTTCATATTTTAATAATGAACTCATCTGTGTAAAAGTTACCTGCTACCTTTAAAAAATCCTCAGCGGGTATCATACTCCGTACACCACCGACCCCGCGAAGCAGAGACCCGCGCAGTTAATTTCATGTTGAATTCATTAAGTTTGTAGGCGCCTTAACTAGGTGTCTTGATAATTTAATCCTGCCAGGATTGCCCAATTAAAATGTTGCCAACGACTTTTTAAATATTCAACCAGGAAGGGTTACCAACTTCAAAAACGAGGTAAAATTCATCACTCCAGGGAGGATTTGTGTGAAATAATGACATTTTAGGTGTCGATTAGTAAAAGTTTGAACGTAAAACTTTTTAGAAGGATTTAGAAGGATTTCGGTTGTCAGGTTAGATGGGGCGTAAAAATATTTTACAAATTATTTGATGTGGGTTTTTCACTTGGTCTGTCACTTGGAATAATTTTAATAAAATCAAAATATTTTTATTTCATATAAACCTGCATGGGCACTTATGAAACGTCAGAAGCTAGGTGCACGGTTCCAAATTGTTGTTTCCTATGGAGAAGAGCCGGCAAGAAACTCCACGGTTACTCTTTTAAAAATGATTGGCTTTAACAATATTTTCAAATTACAGAGATAAAATGTATGGGAGGACAGTGCAGGCCTGTCAATAAGTACCAGGCACTTAGACGAATACAGAATATAAAATCGTCTACAAATCTACAGTCTGTAAGGCCTACAACGTTCTCCCATTCACAACATGTAAAGCAATCTACATAAATAAAATGAACCTAATTAAACATAGTGACATGATTTACATGACAATCACTAAAAAATAGTCGATATTAAAATTGATGTAATTATAAGTCAGCATTGTAAAAATAAAAAGAATAAAAAAGAACATTGAGAGCAGTTAATAGACTTTCACATAGTTATGCTGTTATATAAATTATGCATTCAAGGTGTAGCAAAGCTACCTGATAAAATTATTATGCACTATAGTAGATTTATATGAGTGTTCTATTTTAATTTAATTTAATTTCACGACAAGACATGATTCACAATAGAAGTACCTACGAGTATGTCCACGTTCGCACGGACATAAAGATATCGGAACGTGTTTTTTCGCGCACCGCATTGCTTAGCGCCACGAGTTGAAATTCGAAGTGTGTTTTTTCGACGCACACTCTCCTTGGATTCTGAATGCTTGGTTTATGGGGAACCTAGACGCTGGCTCGAACTCACTGGTGAGCCTAGCTTAAAAGCACGCTGTATCACCAGTCTTCGTGTCCGACAGAGGTAGTAGGTACCCGTGATGAGCAGTTAGACGCTAGTCTACACGCACAAAGTTATTGAATGAGATTCAGGATCATTTATAGTAAAACAGGAGGGTAAAAATTAAGAAAAGTCCTTCGGAAGATCGGGTTTTATGAAAAAACCACGGCATAAATCAATGACCAATAAAGTATATTGAACTTTTCGAAAATAGATCTTTGTCGGTACCGACTTGGTTTTGGAGATTTTACACTTCTTTTATTACATAAAGACGCCCAAACTTAGGTTAAATTAGCAAGAAAAACGAATCTTTGGTGGCTTATAACTTTTTAACGGCTTTTTATTTTAAGTATTCTGTTCCCGTACCGACAATATTTATGATAAAACAAAACCATTCTATGTTTAATTTTTGATGTACATTGTCAAACAGTGGAGTAAAACCGTCCCGAAGTTTGTATGGAAAAAATGTGGAGAAGATTCACCTTCTAAAATCCAGTGCGCAATAAAATCCCTCCACGATATTTTGACGTCACTGCGAATATGGTCTAAGTATATCTTTTCTTCACATAGTAGGTACTTACATACCTAAATAAATAGTGAACATCATGGCTGGTTAAAGATACCATCACAGTAGTAACAACTGAGCTAATTCGATCAGAACTATGGTACAACTCAAAATTATTATCTAGGCGGAGATAGCAGAACAGAGAAAGCAGTGGAGTTTACGATGAAAAGGAAACCTCTTAAGTATATATAGGTACCCATTTCCCAAGTATTTTATTTGCATGGTGTAGGTGCTCGTACATACCTACATCCAGGCGCGGACGCAGCCAAATACTTGGGGGGGGGGGGGGGGTCACAGACAAAGACTTAATAAGAAAAGAAAAAGAGTAAATTAGATTTTATTACACAAAAAACAGGTTTACGTTATGGCTTTGGGGGGCGTCATGACCCCTAGGACCCCCCCTCGGACCCCGCCTGAATACATCGGGTGTCTATTGGTAATAAGAAATAAGTATCACACAAATAATAAATTCTGTGGCCTTTTTAATTTACCCATGCAGATTTAGAGATATTTGCTAAGAATTCTAGCATATTAATTGAAAGAAAGTATCTATAGAACTTGGGTTTCAGAACTACTTTCGCGAACCTAGACATACCTACTCCATTCCGAATAGGTAATTACCTATTTTTACCACAGTTAAGTAAAATAAAATAAAACACACCCGTATTTACATAGTCAAGGAAACTATTTGGAATACCTACTTTTAAATAATGTTGTGAGTGTGCTGAGCATAGTTAATATCTATTGGCAGTGTAGTGTAAAGACGAATATTTTTGCTTGTATACAGGCAAAATTAAGCTAGGTATTTGGTATACCAATCAGCTTGTTCGACTATACTTAGGAAAGTACAAACGCATTCTAAATTTGAATTCAAAATAACACCAACAAACCATTCAACGGTTTTCTGTTCCATATTCGTAAATAGCCAAGGGACAGTCGGACGTGTAGCCAGTGGTAGCCGTGGACAGACGACGAACAGAACAGGCAACTTTTAATATTTTCATTACATTTCGACTCCCACAGGCATCCCGGGATGATTGTACCTATCTATGTATAGGACATTGATATGGCTTCCACTTTTACTCAAGAGAGAAGCGTAGGTAAGTAGGTATGTAATGTCTAATAGGTAGGTACTCAAACTTGAAAAAAATGGAAAATGGGCAACATCGCGCTTATTGTAATCCACTTCGATTCGTTTTTGGTTCTAAATTAAATCATAATCTCTAGTTTCTTTGAATGATGCCTAATGGTCATTAAAACACACTTCATGCATTCCGTCCTATTCGAATTTAAGAAAACAGGCCGATCTGTTTTGATCTGTATTTTCTGTTAGTAAAACATATTCCTGCTTTGGAAAAGTTTTCCCAAGTTTTTTACACAAAATAAGTCAGATGAAATTCTGAATGCTTATTTCAACACTCTTATCAATGGCCTCGGTAGCGCAGTAGGCAGCGCGTAAGTCTCATAATCTTAAGGTCGTGAGTTCGATCCTCACCCGGGGCAGATCTTTTTGCTTCTCGACCTATTTACTGATTTTGTTATTTTAAGAACCTGATTCTTCAATAAAAATTAACGATTAAAGTGGTCCGTTTTTGTCATGCGTAATCGAACAGCGATTTTCATTTGCGTGGTAATTGTCACAGGGAAGCATGAAAAATCTTGGAAAGATCACTACACGGCTTTGGAATATCCAAAATACCTTTCAGTTATTTTGTAACAAACTACAGAGTTTGTTTTCATAAAATGAGATCGTAGTTTTAAAACTCGTAGCGACATCTTTAAGATTTTAATAGAAAGAACATGGAGACCACAAAGGTTACAACAACAGTCAAACAACGGCGGGCGACGACGGCGATGATAAATAGTTGTAAGATACCACTGGTAGATGGCGCTGACGCAGAACGCCATCTATCTTTATGAAATTAAACTAAAACGATCCATCAACACGAAGAACACTTGTGGAACTGGTTGTCGACGTAATTTAGAGAATTACTCCTAGAGGGCGCTGTTACAAATTCTAAAATGTATTTTTGAACTAACGTTCTCAGTTTTATTTAAGACAATTATTTTTTAATGAATATTTTTTAGATCACCTAAAATGCAAATCGTTGATCATTTTGTTGTTTTTAATTTGGAAGGATGATAAATCAAAATACATGATAATGAACTTGCCCCTACCTAAATCCTGGTTGAACGAAAATATGCAGGATATTGGTGGTTAGATAAATTACCTATGAACTATGGCGTCACCGTCGATTAGTTAAATGGCGCCGCGTGACAGAATAGAGAATAATCGGTGCAAAAAATCGTACATGAATTTGACTTTGGTATACCAGACAACCATAAAAAAGGTAATTTATTAGCGTTTCTAAATCAATAAAATATTTACGCAAACGATTAAAAATAAGATGATATGGTTTTTTTTACAAGGTCGCCCACTGGCGCCAGTATTTTAAATTCTTTTCATATGATGCCGGACTTAAATGGCTAAATATCAAGGGGTTTACCTCTTTTTTAAAGATTTTTTACTTCTCATTGGCAATTCTTAATTCTAACGACTGATAATTTTATTGTTATGAAGGTTGCACAGTCTATAAAATTTCGATGTTTGTATTTTATTTTCGACATTTACGGTATTTAACCCTTTTACCGCGGATCCAAATGGTTATCGCGTTTTAATAAAATGTTATTTAATATGCTATAAAATACGTAGGTACTTTAAAAGCTGGCATGCCAATGAATAAGTAAATACCTGGTAAAATTAGGTAGGTTCCTATGTACAGATCACTAATAAAATCAATGCAGAAGCACAGAATTGGGTATAAGGAAAGTCTGATAGCTAAAAATGTAGTTACGATACATAAGTGTCTTCGGTTATAGTATGTACCTAATCCTTTACATTTTTCAGTGCAATATTTAATAATAAATTAAAAGAACAATATTAAAAAGTAACGTTTATTTATCCAGAGTGATAGACACAGGTGGAGCAAGTAGGTAATACTAAAATGACACATAATTCTTTGTTCAAAAGTTCGATTGTACAAAAAGCTATTTAAAAAATGCAAATAAGGAAATCCTAGAAGAGGTTCCTCCGAGAGGTTCTTTTGAGAAGGAAATCAGGAGATTACGCTGTCAGTAAAGGTACTGACAGCGTAATCTAGACTGAGACAGACCTCTTTAGACAAAACCTCTACACGAACACTCCTACAAGTCCTACAACTTAGGTAGGTACAGTCACCAAAAGAGGTAAGTGACCAGGGTCGTCGGACAGTTGAGTTTAAGTAACAAACCGATGAATGTTTTCCAATGAAATTTAATTTGATAAATGAAAATTTGTTTTATAATAATTAAACGAAATTTTAGTCGAACACAACACGCAACAGTCACCCCGCTTTGTCCCCTTACCTTAGAGGGACAGATCGGAAAAATGGTTCGGAAGAATTAATAAATGAAATCCTTAAAAGTAAAGACACATTAAAAGCAACGATACATTAAATAAATGACTAGTGGTTTGGGTTTCTAATCATCTGTCTCCGATCCGCCCCCTCAAGGGACAAAGGAGGGTGACAGATCGGAATAATTCCTTTCAACTGGCTGGCTGTTTGTTTATGTGAGTTTAAATGTTTGTAAACGCACCCACAATACTTACTGGAGAAATTCCTAGTGTGGAGCAACGTTTTTAATACAAAAATAAACTGTATACGACGACCCTGGTTAGGTACTTAACTCTTTTGGTGGTCGGACATGACTTACCCACCTAACATTTCACCCACAAATTCCAACGCGCCTTACTTTTTCGCATGAAATATTCGCATTCTTCCTTCAACGTAGACCAGCCACTGGCCAGTAAACTAGCGTCCAGTAAGGTCATATTTGACAGTTAAAGCAGTAAAATAAAACAGTCGCCCGCGCCGGTTTGATGGAGTATTGTTTCGGATTCCGTCACGCGTTCAGCGCGAGGCATGGGTTAAGGCCAGTGAACAGTGAACTGATATGGATATTTTCTATGGAATTTTGTAATATTGTGATGGTTTTCAATGTTGTATTTTGAAGTAGAGGTGATTGTTGACCTATTTTTGTATGAAGTTAGGGTTTTAGGATGCAGTGACTGCTTCATACGCTAAAACTGTTTGATGGGTGCGAGGAGTCGACTTTAATGTGCACATCTAGTTTATGAAATTAAAGAAGATATCGTCGAACTCATGTTTAACGTACGTCGGCAGGGGAGAGGACGACCACCGAGGAGCTTGGGCCTTAGGGGCCATCCTGCCCCGAGCCGGGTCCCCACTGACGGTGGTTATGTGTAGCGCATGAGATGGAAGAAATTCCTTATCCATTGCTTCATAGTGTTGTATATGGCAACCATCAGGCCTGTATCTCAGCAGTGGGAATACGAACTACGTTATATCATAGAGTCCAAATAGTGAGCTGCAGGTTCACAATAAATGTTAAATGCAAAGCCGCCTATTATTAGAACATTGGCGAGGAAGAAAATGGAATTTTTTTGTTAGGTGCAGTAATTTTTTATCGTTCCAAGAAAATAATATCGTGCTGTTGCCATCTGCAGCTTCTTGTACCTAATATGCACCTACTGGGTTGCTGTCTAACCACGCGCCTGCGCGCTGCTCCATCGCGTGCACCTCGACCACCGCCAGGGCCGCAGTTTCCACGTGGAGTCGTATTCCGATTATTGTCGTCTGTTTAAGAGGCGTCATTCCATGGTTTGTACTTCCACAAGCTGTACATCAGTTTAGTAGCAATTTGTTTACTATCCATTCATAGTGTTCCCACTGCTGGGACACAGGCTTTCTCTCTTTGAGAGGGAGTAGACTGTTATCTACTACGCGGACCCCGTGCGGTTCGGTAGATGTCACATGTCTTCGATATTTTGGTTCTAGGACATGCCGGGTTCCTCACGATGTTTTCCTTCACCGTTTTTGAGAGCAGTGGTGATGAAATTATTTACACCACGTAAAGCGCCTGAATGGGTTCGAAAACACGACCTACTACACTTAAAGTCGGGGCCGTTGCCACTGGGCTACCACTTCTCTTCGACACTGAGTAATATTCGAAATAGAGATTTCAGTCAACAGTGAATGCTATTGTTTCTTGAAATTACTGTTTTTTGGGAGCAGCTCGATATTGAATCCACGAAAAGCGTACCTACTTAATAACTTTTGTTCACGTGTTTGTCAACAACGAAAATTGAAGTTTCCGCATAAACATGCTTATTTATTGATAGTTAAACTTCTTTTATGTTTAGATTTAATTGATTTAAACGCAATTAATCTGTTATCCTGACGTTAAAGTATCTACCTATATCACCGATTGAACATCAACCTTCTTGTTATTGGAATGTTAACCCGTAATATGCAGATTTTGTTTTTATTTACTACAAAATTTTACGCGTAAAAAACATGGTGCCTGTAGAACTTAAATTATCGCCAGAGCGCAAACGTTGAAGGGAGTATGAACTTTGTGGTATGGCAAAACCTTTTGTGAAACACTCAAAGTAGGTGAGTTATGCATTGCTGGGTTCTCTTTTGAGTTTCAAAGTAGGGACCTTTTTTACCATTATCGGTGTGGTATACAATAAGGCTTATTTGTCGATTCGCACGAATTAACTCATCCGAGACATAACATAACATTACATAAAATTTATTTAATTTCTCATCACAAATGTTGTGGACAGAAAGGGCTTAATCTAAAAATAGGCTTAACATTTGTGAGAGACTGGTGCCCGAAAAAGGCATAAAATACCTGTGTTACAGGTCACCAGGCCTCCAAGACTTACATGTGTATATATTAAGTTAGCTTATTGAACAAAAACAGTAAAAGTATGTGATGAAGTTTACTAAAATTCTAGGTACATACAGTTAAAAAAAAATTAAACTTAAAATTTAAAAAACCCCCGACCCTATCAAAAACTCTAAAAAGTAAAAACTAATATTTATAGGCCTTTTAATTTGAACGTAATATTTTGATCAGGGCATTGTCAAGTCGGGGGACGGTCAATGAAAACGCCAAACAGAGGCCTAGCCGTCCCCCGACTTGACAATGCCCTGATCAAAATATTACGTTCAAATTAAAAGGCCTATAAATATTATTTTTTACTTTTTAGAGTTTTTGATAGGGTCGGGGGTTTTTTAAATTTTAAATTTAATTTTTATTTCTTGCTTTTTAAACTTAATGTCTCCCTTAAATCACCATTTATCTATAATCTATTCATTGAGACCTTTTCAATGAGCCCAAACACGATACTTCTGCGGTTTGTTGGTGAATAACTTGGGTTTCCTGGAAATTCCAGGTGTTGCTCCAGCATCAGTTCAAGGTTATTTTATTCGTCTAATATCATTGAAGTAATAGAATCCCAAATTTTGAGTTGATCAGAGGCTAAAATCCCTTTCTCAACCAGAAAAGAGCTGATAATCTTCAAACGGCTAAACCGATTTTGATGAAAAATATCTAAGAACACTCCCGACTAATACACCTTTCAAACAAAAAAAACTAAATCAAAATCGGTTCATCCGTTCGGGAGCTACGTTGCCTCAGACACACACACACACACACACACACACACACAGACACGTCAAACTTATAACACCCCGTCGTTTTTACGTCGGGGGTTAAAAATAATGAAAAAGAAAATTAATGAAGACCGGACATAATTATATAATAAGATTGTGAGTGATTTAAGGCGTGTGTTTGAGTGTATTTGAGTGTGGGGTTGTGTTTGTGTGTGCGAGTGTATGTGAGTGTGGGTATGTGTGTGAGCGTGTGAAAGCGTGTGTGTGTGTGTATGTGCTTGCGTTTAAAAAGTCTACGATTGTGAATGAGATAGAAATTTAGAGACGGGAGGTATAGAATAAAGTAGTACCTAACGTTAGTTCGATTTTCTCCTATTAACTAGTAAAATAATAATAAAATTGTAATCGATAACTACATGAAATTCAAAACGAGCCAATTGCCTAATACATATTTCTGGAATTGTCGATTCGCACAGAAATAATTTATCCTATTGCGAATTGCATACAATAACATAATAATATATTAATCACAAATGTCGTTTCGCCCGTTTCGGGCGCGTAAATTAGTGCGAATCGCATAATAAGCCTAAGATAAAATGGGACAGTCCTGCTGAACAAACATTCATATAGTGAATTGCCTATTTTAAGAAATGTTTTCTTAAATGGCAGATTATATTCTATACTGGCAGTGAAACAACTATGCTGCCACTGGCCCTTGATGCTCAGAACACATTATAAGAATCAAGAATAAAATAATGTGGTTGGTGCAATTGGACCACAGCGACCATCGCCGTGTTATCAAACCTCGCTTCTGTCTAACTAGCATCGTAAATTAACTTAATGGTAACTTGTATACATTGCAAATTGTTTTATAATGAAATCATTGATCATCCTTCAAGTTGACGAGCGTGGCCCTCTGTCACGATGCAGCGATTAACTAACTTTGTTTTTAAATAATAGCTGGTTTGCTTCAAGGCGTAGAAACTGATTAAAGTTGTATGTTTGAGGATGTATTTGTTCGTTTAATTATATACTTCAATGATGAAGTGGTTCGCCTGAGACGCAGGTGCAGACTGTCCACGGCCAAGAGCTCAAAGATTTATCGACCTTAATGTTTGTAAATACAACTAAATCAAGTTTCTTAAACTAAGCATTAATATCTCTTGAAGAGGCAATCCTTTTAACTGATGTATTCCTTAGACATGAAAAGGAGAGGAGTATCATCCGTAACATACCGAGACTCCTCCGTGTCTCAGATGATCCCGGCTGTTATTTTTACAGACGCCAGCAGGCTTAGCATGACGCATTCTAATTCTACAAAGAATAGACAGTGCTTTTTCAGTACAAAGTGACATTTCGTTGCTCCTCTTTTTACATCGCATCGTAGATATAGGCACTTCTACAATCTGTCACTCAGTCTTTCGTTTCTAACGATCTTTGTCTAGGTCCTAGATGTAGACTATTTCAGAAGAACATTTCTTCCCGAACTGTCAAAATTACACTGACAATAAACTTTCTACTCGACGGCCACAAAGTATCTACGATTTTCTACAAAATCATCATTCGTTTAGAACGCATAACTGTGATAATTGATAGAAAAACATGGCTATCTTCTCCTATTGTACATTATTCAGTTAATAGTCATGTCTATTCTTTCGTCGACAAATCGGTGCTCGTGCTAAGCTCGCAGCACATCAAGTTACCCCCATCTGTCAAATTTCTTTGATAAATTTTCAACTTTATAACTTAAGCATAAGGTTCATGTTTAATTGGGATAATTTGACAGTTTCGGGTAGCTTGATGTGCTAGCGTTTGTACATCTTCGCTAGTCGTTACGGATAGCCAGAAGCCCGAAAGTTTGACAACCAGTCTTACCAAGGGTTACCGTATTACCCAGTAACTGGGTTGTGGAGGTCAGATAGGTAGTCGCTCCATGTAAAATACTGGTACCTATTCAGCTGCATCCGGTTAGACTGGAATCCGATCCCAACATATAAGTTGGGATTAAGCTAGGCAAATTCATTGATAAGGAATGGAGTAGGTACAGACGCCAGCACCTCAAGCTACCCCAATCTGTCAAATTTATCTGATAGATTTTCATCTTTATTTCATAAACACAAGGTTCATATTCAATTGGGAAAATTTGAGAGTTTGGGGTAGCCTGATGTGCTGACGTCTGTACGTAAAACCGGTGACATTACACGCAGGATGATGAAAGTCACGTTCAGGCAAAAGGTGTAAGGAACGGTCAAAGCTGATGAGTCATTAACTTACAAGGGATTTTAAACTGGTGACAACCTGGGTTGTTAGCCTTGCGAAATCTGGAAGACCTGCCTTTCAGCCCTGGCGTATTGAATCAACGGATTAGTTGGTATTGGTTTTACAAACTCAACCTAAAAGAAGAAAGAAAGAAAATAGGTACATTTATTTTGCACAGACTTTAAAGCACACAATATAAAGTAGAGAGTGGGAAAGAGTAAAATAAAAATACATTAAAAGTGTAAGGTGAGAAGTCGGAAACTAGCATTATAGTGTGCCTCACGGCTGCGCTAAAAATGCCCAGTTCAGCATAAATGGCAGACAACTAGTGCCTGACGCTGGTTTTCAACTGGACCTGCACAAGCATTAATGGGCACTTTTGAATTGTCAAAGGGTCGGTCAGTCAAAAAGATGAAGTTAGTTGCTAATTCCAAAGCCATGAAGGTTCCTATGCAGAATAACGAACAAGAAACTCCACTGACACTCTTTTTAAAATTAAAATATTTCTACACCTACTGGCAAATACGTTATATTTTATTGAACTGTGGTTGGTGTTCAAAATTATTCATCACTACGGTGAAGGAAAACATTGTGAGCAAACCGGCCATGTGCTAGAACCAAAAATTCGAAAAATGTGACATTTACCAACTCGTACGAGGCTGGTGTGGTGGATTACGGCCCACTCCCACTCACAGAGAGGAGGCCGTCTTGCAATGGGAACATTATAGGCGGAAAAAATAAACTTGTGACGAAGACATTGCTGGAATTGGTGGTGGCGCCAAATAATGTTGTCCCAAGTATTTTATGTGTTCACTGACATGCTTGCTTACCGGTTTACCTTATTTTTTTACAACGCGTTTCACGTTATTATTCATAATCACCAAAACAACGTCACGATGTCCGATGACGCTGATGTCCAAGGTAATCGAACTTCGTGTTGAAACCTCTTTTTTAAGTGTTAAGTAAATAATATCAAGTATTGTTTTGTGGTATAATATCAGAATTCCGATTAAAGAGATTTACTAAAGCAACAAGGAAAATCTTGCAAGTTTATAAACGTATTTTTTCTTGTAAAAGGGTAGAACTGAGAACATTTTTCGCTTGTTTTTTTTAGTAGGTAACAGGATCTTAAGTACCTATAACAATAAACAACCATTAGCCATTTATTTATTTGTTAACTATAGCCCCTTGAGCGGCCACGGGATATATTTAATCCCACGCGCAAAATACCCTTGAGCGGACATTCTAAATGGTGTGTTTACAGGGTGTCCAAGATGTACTAAAGAATATACCCTAACCCCCTTATTACAAAACAAGGTTTTTCTTTAGGTATGGTTTAAACCACCGAGCCTGTTTTTGAAATAAGAACTTAGAACTGAAATAGAATTACAGCTCCTTTTACAAAACTGACAATTTAGCACTAGACTAACTTGTCAGTTTTGTAAAAGGAGCTGTATTTCGATTACAGTTAGGTTCTTATTTAAAAAACAGGGTCGAAGGTTTAAACCATACCTAAAGAAAAACCTTGTTCTGTAATAAGGGGGCTTATGTTTTTAATTGAATTGGTTTATCGATTTCGCTTTCTACACTATTTCGAAGATCTCCCTCGTCATCATTTATCATATCATATCCCAAAACAAAGTAGACACCATTTTTTTCCTTAAAATCTTTTACGAAACCTCATACCATTCTCATTAGCTCCTCCCTTAATAGGACAAAGGGCGGGTTGTTAAATATAAATCACAATATTAATGTGATTGGTGCTTGACCTTAACTTGGCACCATGCACTTAAGGAATGTTTTAAAGAGAAGCTCTCTTCTGGTAGTTTATGATAATTTTAGTTCACCATCTGAATATAAATTCAGATTTTTAGGGTAAAGTAATTGAAGTCTGATAACCTGTCAATGAAGGTAGAATGAAGAAAACTTTCACTAGGGAGCTTTTTTTTACAAAGCATATGGCTTTCTACAAACCATGGAACATTTTAAAACTCAAACTCAAAGCATATTTTTCAATTCATGAAATTTAAGGCACTTTTGAGCTAGTTGCCCAATCCAAGGCGTAGGTTCCTATCCGATCCTACAGGGTGAGAAAAGCGGACAGGAAACTCCACGGACACTCTTTTGAATCAAAATTATACTGGAAATTATATATCATATGAGAAAGATGAAGAAAGAAGAAGACAAAGTAAAAAAAAGCATATTTTGTCAATTTATTATTGCCACCCCTAAAAAATAAAGCTATAACGACACGAACAAAAAAATAATAAAATTGAATCACTTCTAAATGCAGTTCTCATTTTAAAACTCCCTAAAACTAAAGTCCCCTCACAGCTTCCACTTAACCCTAAAATGGTGACGGTGCAACCCTCAAAATCACCCAATTATACCCCTTTTAAGGGGCGCCGCCCAAAGCTATTAACCGTTGAACTACTGATTTATCTATGATCATTAGGTGCATCGTTGATTAGCAACGGTTGCCAGAAAAAAAAGAAATTCGATAGTAGCTAGTGATTAATTACTTTGGCCCTGTTTTAACAGTTTTTTGATTAGTTACGAATTTTTGTGACAGTCGTTTTAGTGTGCGGGATATTTTGTTTTTAAATGATAGACTGTCTTTTGCAACCTACATTTGGTCTTTTGTTTTTAATCTGGCTGTTGCCAAGTCCGGTGGTTCAACATACCATTCTTGAACTAGGCCAAAACTTTTCAATGCGACTTTTTGAATAGTTAAGTCTTCCCGAATCTTGTTGGTACTGCCTTCCGGCAATTAAAATCAGGAAGGGATAAAGTGCTTTTTTTATACGGGACCACACGCCAATATACAATCAACGAGGGGTGACCTGAGAATGAAGCTCCCCGTAAAACCGTCCAAGTTGATAATAACTCACTTTAAAAAAGCACTGACGCTAAAACGTTGATTGTAAGATATACGGGTATTTTGACACGACCAACGTTATCTTTCTAACGTATCGAACGTGTAGGTAAAGTGATCGATATTATTAATGTACAAACTATTATTATTCAGCTTGCATCTTTCACAAACGATGCCGACAATGATTCACTTTTCAAGAACAGCGAAACGATAGAGTCATCAACACTAAATTTTTTATTCAACATTGATATGACAGTTGAAATATTAGAGTTGTCATAGAATTAATATTTGACATTAATCTTTTAATTTAATAGTGTTGATATGATACGTTAAAGTTCAATTCATATTAAGTTGTCATAGTTATTAATTGCCTCTATTACGTTCTGCGAAATAGTTTGTCATTGACGTATTTTGGGAATATTATTGTAGTCATCCGCGGACTTTGTTTATATTAGAATATTTAATAATTTAGTCGAAAAACCTTTTTTAAATAAAATATTATTGGAAATCTCCCGGATGTGATGTTTTTTTTATGACTTAGGTAACATTGGAAATCTCCCGGATGTAATGTTTTTTTGTTTAATTCATAACTTTGACAAATTACTCATCAGGTGTATTACATTAAAATCAAAATAAATAACACCATTACCTCTCAACGCCTTCCACTATGCTTTTACACGGACCCAAATTGAGTTATCAACTTTGGTGAAATTCATTGTTTTTGAGCTTTTATATATCTTTTTGTGCCGATACGTGTTTAATAGTCAATTAATGATGCTACCTGCGGCTCTTTTTATCTGAAATCGAACGGTCAGGATGACCAGTCAGACTCAGCCTCAGGGGGTTGGCTCCGTGCGGCCGATGGTCCATCGGACCACATTCGAGTGGCCGCAGGGTTAACAACTAATTAATTGGGATTGTATTTTTATAGATGATTGTTGTCGTTAAATTTGAAAATGAATGGCGTTGGATTTTTAACTGTAAATATCGAAAGATTTTTGGGCAGGCTACTGCGATGTTTTGTTTAGGAATTTTGAATTCTATTCGAGTTTATTTAGAACTTAGAATCGACACGTTTTGAACTTTAGATCTGGTTTTCTGGCCATACAAATTCTACCATACTTGAAGCTAGCTTTGACTGTGACTTGCTGCCTGCTATGTTCAGTATCCACTAAATTGAGATAGGTATACTTGGACCAATGGTCTTAGGAATAAGTTTTATTGGTGTGTAACCAAGAAACCGTTCACTATAAAAAAAACATTTATTTCAGGTACAAAACCCATAGATAGATAGATAGATTTATTTATTTGCATAGAATGTAGGTAATTAATACAATTAGGTGTTACAATTTTTTGAGTCCTTATACATTCTGCCTCATGGCATGCAAAATTTTTACTAATTTAACCTACAATAATTATTATGTTTACTTATAGCTATTTTTACTTAATAAATGAACATTGTACACTAAATAGCCTTGTCATTCAAAAAATCTGTTACAGAGTAATAGCATTTTTCAACTAGTATTTTTTTTAAGTGCTTTTTAAATCTTCCTATTGGTTGCTCTTTGATCACTTTTGGTACATGGTTATAAATAAGAGGAGCCATGCACATAACACTCTTTTTCAACAATGCAGTTTTATATCCACCAATGCACAAATGAAAACATCTTTAAAAATTAAATTATTGAATAAAAGATACACAAAATTAAATACGACAATAACACACAAATTAATTACAATATAAAAACGACAATATCACACAAATTAAATAAATTAAATTCAAATTCATGTTCATCATACGTAATCAACACATATTCATTACAGTGGTCTCTTACGAGCAAAACTTATGTAACTTGCCTGTCACAGCAGTGTCGCATGTAAGGACAGTCCAACCTACTTGCTATCATACTCAGAATTGGAGCTGGCCCGCACTAAAGAGACAAAATAAAAAATAAAACTCTCCTATCACAGGATACGGTAGTATCTCTATGTAGTTTGTGATCACAGGTTATTTTGTAACCTATCTGGGAGAACAATACGGCAGACTAGACGATTTTCTATTCAGTATTCGTCTAAGTACCTGGTACTTATTGACAGGCCTGCCCTGTCCTCCCATACATTTTATCTCTGTAATTTGAAAACATTGCTAAAGCCAATTATTTTTAAAAGAGTAACCGTGGAGTTTCTTGCCGGCTCTTCTCCATAGGAAACAACAATTTGGAACCGTGCACCTAGCTTCTGACGTTTCATAAGTGCCCATGCAGGTATGAAATAAAAATATTTTGATTTTGATTTTACATCCACCAACTACATTAAGAAACGTTATTTTTGTGTTTTATATTTTATGACCGTACCATGTAGGTAATCTAGTTCTAGTTGAATAATAAAGGCTCATGCAGAACGGCGCGACGCGACTCGTGTAGAAAAAATTATATTATTCTAAAGTTTGAAGGAACCTTAAATCTTTATTTATTAATATATTAAATCTACATATTGGTTCCGTCTTTTTAAAGTTCACGTTTAACACACTCGGTTTTTTTTTGTTGAAATTACCGATTTATTTTGTTATTTGTAGGTAGTACTAATATTTGGATTGTGTGCCTTTTACTTAGTCTGTGCTAAATAAATGTTTTAATTTCTTTTCTTTCTTTCTTTAAGACATTATCACTATTTCAGGTACCTATTACCTATTGACACAACAGTAATCATATTCAAAATAATTCGTTGAGAAGTGCACAAACGCAACATAGATGAAACTGTTTCTACGAACTTTTTTTATGAAAAAACAAACAAATTGATTTTTTCACTCCCCTATTTTTCTATTCAACAAAAATTATCTCATATAATTTGATAGGCGCTTCTAATCATAGGGCGGGACTCAATTCCGGGATAATGGGGCGATCATCGTATTCTGATCTGTACGGGATCAGATGAAAATCTATGGTCTATACTTAATAATAGGAAACCATGGAAATTAGAGAATTCCTCGAGTTCGAATTTGGACCTTTCTCGTGAAGGATTGAATGTTGAGGGTCTACCGTTAATGGTGTCGCATTTAATGCTTAGGTATTTCAAGTTTTTATTTCTGAAGCTTCAGTCCTGTTGATCTTCGATGAATTGCCTATTTGAAGAAAGTAAATGTGGAGCAAAGTAAAGATTTGTTTGCTTATTTTAGAAAATTGCGCACAATTGCACACGTAGGTATATGGGTCTAGTCAAGTGTAGTGTCTAGACGTCTATTGTGGTTCGTTTTGACTGTAGGCATAGCACAAGTGTGACTGCAATTCACAGTTTTAATATTTATTGCGATAAAATAACTAAAAAGGACAGAAATCGATACAGTAAAACTTTCAAATTGTGCATTATTTCAGCTACACATTGTTTATTTAGCTTCGTTTAATACTCTCGACCTATTTTCAAATTAAGTAAGTATTCTTCTCACAAACAAACACTTACTCCAATTCGTCACTATTTTAACGAGTTCCACTTCCATTTTTACTATTCGAGCGTCGAAAGCACTCACATTAACCAGTGTATACTCAATAAAAGGTAGCAAGGCTGGGTGGCGGGTGTTTATGGCCCAACTTGTGTGTTCCATAGCTTTGGTGGACTTTTATTTCTTAGTACCTAGCCTGAGTTCAATTCAGACGATGGCTTTATTGTTCTGCGCAGTACCCAGTTGTCATAGCGCTATGGTGTTTGATTCAGCTTGTGTCACTGTCCTTAAATTTTAGTAATTCATGTAAATCTCATGCAAAAATTGGATTATGACCAGAGATCGGATATTCGGATGCATATTCACCTAAAGTTGAGTTGTTGGCTAATAGGTATGGAATGCGCTTTTGTAAAGAAAAAAGATATTTTTTTTAATTACCTCGCTCCACCCCTCTTCTTACACTCTACATACACACATTTGCGTCGGGGGTTAAACATAAATTTTAAATAAATATGAATTTGAATAGTTATGCAAACAAAGACGCTCGGGGTTATTTTTAATTAAATATATTTTTAGAAGTCACTTTCATACTATATACGTACTGTATGTGATGTATTCCGGAAATTGGGATTCCAATCCCGGGAATTTTTAACAATAAATAATTATATTTTATGATGCCACTTCCATTATTTCTTATCTGAAACTTAACTTTAGGTAAATATGCATCCGAATATCCGATCTCTATTATGACGTATTATCACGTTTTAATGTCTTTATCTTAACCGATTTTAATAATATATAAAAGGAGGCAGCTTTAGGAAAAAAAAACCTTGAAACGGTTTTTTTAGTATCTACTAGTGACGTCATGTTATATCATCAATTTCAAGGTCTAAGTAATGAGCCGATAATTTCAGCCTACTTCTCATCGGCCGAAATAGCTCAGTTGGGAGAGCGTTAGACTGAAGATCTAAAGGTCCCTGGTTCAATCCCTGGTTTCGGCAATGTCACTTTTTGTGATTTCCAACAATTATATAATTTATTATTTATTTATTGGAACTATTTTTTTACTTATAGTAAAAAAATACAACAAGGATGAATGACTAAAATTCTATAAGCTGTAAATATCAGTTGTTTCTTAACGATAGGAACTGCATATTATTGTTTTTGTTACTGATTTAACGTTACATACGTAAGTACCTACAATTTTTACTTATATTTGTTTTTTAACCGTCTTCTAAAAGGAGGAGGTTATCAATTCGGTACCGTAAAACGGGGTGAATAGAGACTGCATGGGTGAATGGAAACAAAACTTTAAACTGGATTTTAATGTTGAAATTAGATAGTTTGTAGCCAAAAAGGACTCTAATGTGTTTACTGTTTTATAATTAACGATTAAGTGCCTTTGTTGGCAGAAAACGATCATAATTTCAACAGAAAAATACACTTTAAAGTTTCGTTTCGATTCACCGCTGCAGTCTCTATTCACCCCGTTTTACTGTATGTTTTTTTTTTTTTTAATGTATGTTCGAGCATAACTCCGTTACTTACATAAAGACGGATTTGAAAAATATTTTTTTGTTCGAAAGGGGTTTATTGATGAGTTTCGAAAACAGACGACGGAACCCTTATAAAAAAAATACAGGAAATCAACCGCGATTGCTGCTCTCGCATAAATATGCATTGTTTTGATTTGATTGACTTTGAGAATACCCCAAAGATGATGAAATTTCCAATTGGTGTGGGGTAGGTACTGTAACTAAAAAGTGCAAAATAAAAAAGGAAGTAAATTGTTTTGAAAATCCAATTTTTCAATGTAGTCACCAATTCCCGAGACTTGTCTCCAAAAAAAACAATTAAACACGACAACCAACAAAATTGAAATGAAAAGTTATGTGACTGATTGATGAGTTCATTTATCTATTGTTTGTTAAAGGTTCGCGTACATTTGGGCGGGCGGCGTCGCATCGCATCGTTTTCCAAAAAATCTCCTGCCTCACTTTAGTACATTTTTTTATGAACAATCGCACACTACAGAAGCGCAACGCACTAGCGGATCGCTGGCCAGGCGTATTTTTGCGGCTAGTTTTGTAAAATGTACGAAAGCGATCTCAACCTCCGCACACGCGAATCTCCAAGCGAAGTGTTAAAAAAAATCATCGGGACGGTACCTTGTCAATATTCAAATTGAATTAGCTGGCAATACTTTACCCACGTTTTGTGTATCGTTTTCGAAAAGTAAATAAAAAAAAATTGCGAGATAGTTTATTTTTTTGGGTTGGAGATCATCAAATAACTTTCCCCGCTCTGGGTGGAGCAGGAGGGCGTGTCAGACTTTTACTGACTAAAACCCACCCGTGTTCCCTCAGTAGCCTGTATGTCAGGGGCTGCGGTATCTCTTTCGAACAAACCCGTGATACTTCATGTTCCCCCGTTCCACACCATCGTTTTGCGTCCCGACCGCGCTGTTACTTCGTTTTCGCTTTTCATTCTTTTTTTTTTTTGTTTTTCGTTGTTGCTCGGCACCCAATGGTCACAGCGTGATGATAAGTAACCTATTACTTTCCTCAATAATTGGGCTATCAACTGCAAAAAAGTGTATTCAAATCGTAGTAGTACCTCATCATCAGCCTATAATGTTCCCACTGCTGGGACACAGGCCTCATCTCTGTGAGAGGGATTGGGCCGTAATTCACCACGCGGGCCCAGTGCGTGTTGGTAGATGTCACATGTCTTCCGAATTTTTTGTTCTAGAACATGCCGGTTTCCTCACGATGTTTTCCTTCACCGTTTTGAGAGCAGTAGTAGGTACCTAGTTCCAGAGATTAGCGCGTGCAAACAAACAACACACAAATAACACACAAACTCTTCAGCTTTATTCTTTAGCTTTATCAGGATGGATGTTAAAACAAGCAATTTAGTCATGTATAATTAACTATTGTACAGTCGTATTGTACAGTCGCCAGCAGGTCAAGCTATACCAAACTGTCAAATTTTCCCAATTGAACATAAACCTTATTTCTTTGCAATAACGTTGAAAAACGATCAAAGAAATTTGACAGATTGGGGTAGCTTGATGTGTTGGCCTCTGTACAAAGTAGAATTTTCTGATCAACAGAATGCTTCAGGTGCATCTACCTACCTACCTACCTATTATCTAAGCCATCTAAAAATTAAAATAAATCCTTCTTTAACCAGTATCTTAAACTCATTCACACCTAGAACATTCTTAACCTGCACTTAAAAAAGGCAGAAGCGATAAATTCACACATTTTACAACAATCCAAAGGGCATGTAGGTAGGTATCGTACAACAATGAATCAAGCAGCTAAATACGTGGTAATTACCTACGCCATCTGGTGGCCATTTGTCGGATATCAATTTGAACGAGACAAGAGAAGTCTGCTATTAAACATGTAATAATACGCCATTTATTTTCTTGATGCCTTGTGGTATATGGTTGTGCTTGTGTAATTTGGTGCAATTTGGGAGGTAGGTAAAGAAATAACACTCTTTCTTTAAAACCGAGATAATATAAAGCATGCCTATAGCATTTAAGCTCACATATTGTAGACAATATCGACGGTCCCTACTCACCCCCTATAATCCCCTAACTACAAATTACAAAGATAGGAGAGCGCTTCAAAGTTTGAAACACGTGTACAGTCGCCAGCAGGTCAAGCTTTCGTATCCCAAACTGTCAAATTTTCCCAATCTGTTGAAATTTGACAGATTGGGGTAGCTTGATGTGCTGGCCTCTGTACATCATGTACTTACTAATTGTAATGTCATAATGGATTTAAAGCGCATTTTGCCCTCTTAGACTTATTTTTGTTAGGCTGGCCTGAAGGTCACGCAAACAAAACATGCAAATAACGTATATCCCTTGGGGAATTTTACCTAGGGACCGTCGATATGTACTTATAAATATTTACATTTATTCGGTTGGCGCAGTTGGTCTGTCTTGTCTATTTTTAAATACCAAGACCACCGTGCCTCGAAAGCACGTTAAGCCGTTGGTCCCGGCTGTCATTTGTCGATCTTTAACAATCGTTACAGGTCGTTAGAAGCCCGAAAGTCTGACATCCAGTCTTACCAGGGGGTATCGTATTACCCAGTAACTGGGTTGTGAGGGTCACTCCATGTAAAATACTAATATTCAGCTGCATCCGGTAAGTCTGGAAGCCGACCCCAAAATATTTTGAAAAGGCTAGGCAGATGATTATGATGAAATTGACACTGGCTTTTGAATGCGGTGTAAATGTGCTGCTCTCATTCAGTTTCATTGGCAAAATTCACCCTTGGCCACCTAACAAAATGAATAAATGGAAATGGAATGGAATGGAATGTGAAAATGGAGTAATGAATAAATGGTAAGCGATACGGTGGATGCTTGAAAGATTAACCCTAATAACAGAGGAGCCTTGGATTCGAACTCACTGCATTTGTTGCTACTAAGTACCCAATTAGAACTACATATGTTGGTGATTACGGGTAAAGCAGCAATCGTTTTAATCTAGCTAAGGATACTAAAGGAATCTCTGGTTTATACTTGTTTAGGAATAGATTGAGCCAAGCCACATTACGTATATAAAATTGATCCGAACATCCAAAATGCAAATTTATTATCACTTTCGTTTTTCCATGAATGAGTATTTAACTGTAACGGTTACTAAAATAACAGTTTTGCGTTTTCCTGGCAACTGAAATGGCCATCATCATCATCATCATCTGTGTAGCTTTTTTACCACCTACGTTTCAGTCGGCTTCTAGTCAAACCGGATGCAGTTTTTCTGACCTCCACTACCTAGTTACTGGGTAACACGATACACCTTGGTAAGACTGTGAGACTTTCGGGCTTCTGACGACCTGTAACGACTATCAAAGATTCACGAATGACAGCCAGGGCCGACGGCTTAACGTACTTGCCGAAGCACGCAGATATATGTAAATAATAAACTCCTCCATGCTTCGGAAAGTACGTTAGTAGATGGTACTCACTTATTCAGTGCATATAAAAATTGATGCTGCGCTTAATATTTACAAGCAATCCAACGTTTGGAGCCCATCCTACAACTTCCAAAACACAGGAAGAGGAACCAATTTTTTTGACCACAGAAGAACAACATCAATACAAAAACGAATTTATCTTAGCAATGCATCAGTAGTTAGGTAAGGACTCTAGAGAAGCAGCCCGGAAGACACGTGCGCTCGAGTGCACTCGTGGTGTATTGTGGAGCTATGACGTAGGAAGTGCGTATATGATAATATTGTAAACATACTGTGATTTTGACGTTGTTTTGTTTAGTCTTCTAAGGGTCATTGCGTTATTCTTAATTGAATATTTAGGGGCTTAGACACCTGCCCCACGGCCGAAGAGGAAGTGACTAGCTAGAAAATATTTTCCGGCGATTTTTAAGGAACGTACATTTAGAGTTCTCGCCAGCCTGTTTAGTCATTGGTGATTTGAGTTTGTTAAAAATTTGAATATTTCTTGCTGAATTACCAGTCAAGGAAAACTGTTAAATGAACTAATGAACAAGTGGAATAAAATTGTAGTGGGACTCGGATACGTGCAAAACTTACAGTTAAACAAAATACGTTAGGCAGTGCAGTGGTTGAACGGAAATAAATTGATTAGAAATTCTTAATCGAAAAAATCACCAATAGCTAGTCGCCTCTCATCGACGGTGGAACAGTTGCCTTAGTAACGTAGGCATCAACACGTCCTTGCTTCGGTCATCATCTTTACCAGCTCTAATAAGTCCACTGCTGGAGCTTGGCCTCATAAATTGCTGGCTATTTAGCTTGATCTTGAGTCATTCTCATTCAGCTGCGACCACCCTGCAAAGATTGGGTAGATAAGATAGACCACCGCCCCACATAGCCTGAGGGCTAGCAACCTTAGTCGCGGTTTTCCATTTGTTTCTGTGTCCTCTCACGCTAAGGAGGTCTATGTTCTATGTTATGGGGTTTGGTTTCCGCACTTAGTCCTTCAAGTGGACCATTGTGCGTGAGCCATGGCGGCCTTTTGGTATTATTCCAGCCAGCCCACCTCCCTCCAGAAGTTGGCTATGACTCCTGGTTTGTTCAGAATATCCGTGTAACATTTGGGTTCCCCGAGGACGCTAAGGAGGTTTGGTCATATTTGATGCAGGAATATGTAGTCACCAGTTAAGTTAGCAGAGGGGCTTGTAGCTCAATCATAACCGTCGTTAAACCGTTGGTTTCGGCTGTAATTTGATGATCTTTGACAAACGTCACGGGCTCTTGGCTGTGGACATGCTGTGGAGGTCAGATAAACAGTCGCTCCATGTAAAATACTGGTATTCAGCTGCATCGGGTTAGAATGTAAGCCGCCCCAACGTAGTTGCGAAAAGGTTAAGCAAATGATGATTGCACTTACTAATTTGCATGAGTCTTGATTCAATTCTGTCAATTTGTATCAGTGCTTGCGGGAGTGTAGTGTTTGGCTGTGCTATGGTCACAATAGGCTGACCAATGGGTATGTTTGTCTGATTCCTGCTTCCCTGGTACCTCATTGACAGCATAACTATGTGAAAGTCTATTAACTGCTCCAAAATTACAATTCTCTTTTTTATTCTTTTTATTTTTTACAATGTCTGACATATTCTCGTCATTATTTGACATTATACATCAATTTTAAATAGGTTCATTTTATTTATCTAGATTATTTTTACATATTGTGAATGAGAGAACGTTGTAGGCCTTACAGACTAGATTTGTAGACGATTTTCTATTCTGTATTTTCATTTCTCTAAGTACCAGGTACTTATTGACAGGCCTGCACTGTCCTCCCATACCTATTATCACTGTAATTTGAAAACATTGTTAAAGCTAATTATTTTTAAAAGAGTAACCGTGAAGTTTCTTGCCGGCTTTTCTCCATAGGAAGCGACAATTTGGAACCGTGCACCTGGCTTCTGACGTTCATAAGTGCCCATGCAGGTTATGTGAAATAAAATATTTTGATTTGATTTTACTTGATCTCTGATGGCCGTCGCAGTAGACGTTGTTCATAAGTTACGCAAAGATATGCAAAAAAAAAAAAATCTGTTTAGTTTGGGAAACCATAGTATAAGCTGTTTGACGTTTTCGTGATGTAAGCTGTTTTAATCGTTCATGAACCTAAGGATTATTTACGTTACTTTCCTAGATTAGTTACTTATTTTGTTAAGACTTTAATTGCCACCATACTTCAATGTCACCATCTACGTACTTGCAATGCACGGATGGTTATGAAGTTTTCCGATCAGCTGATCTTTTACGAGAACTTAGCTGTCATTCACCTGATGCTAGAATTTGGCACTGTTGACAGTTCACTTCAAGCTCACTTCACCTAAGTTTTCACGATGAAATTTTTGCAGAATACACTTGCTGGACTATACGCAAAAAAAAAACCTGGGCTGCACTTCCAAATGCCTCCCAAATGCGACCCTGCAAAGTATCTTTACAATATGAAGTATCTTGAAGGTAACTTATAGTGGTTTCTTTGGTCAAATTTGCTAGCTCATCATTTCAGCCGAAAGACATCCACTGCCTCACCCAAGCTCCGCCAGTTCGATCGGTTCTGCTCTTTCCGCATCCAGCGTATTCCTGCCGCCTTCATCATCAGGTAATCACTCCACGCTACGTTTTCCGGTACGTGGTCGCCACTCCAAAACCTTTCGGCCCCATCGGCCATATATTCTGCGACAAATGTGCCCTGCCACTTTACTTAAGTTTGGCACTTAAGTTGGTTACCCTGGTTCTCTTACAGATCAAATTTTATTTCTGTTTCGATCACGTGGGCTAACTCCAAGCATAGCCGTCTTCATTGCCGTTGGGCCGCCTTTTAGCTTTAAGCCCATTGTAAGCGACCACATTTCTAGCTCTGATGAGCTAGAAATGTGAGAAAAACCCCAGGAAAATTATGATCATCAGATCATAATTTTCCTGGGGTTTTTCTCGAAAACCATGGAGCTATTCCCAACTGCCAGGGGTTTTGGACCGAACTGTGTATTTATTTTCGTGTGGAGATTATTAATGCTCTCTACCCTGAGCCAGGTGGATTCTTCTATCAGACCCTTATTGAACAAAACCAGTCGTTCCCTGATGTAGTTTTAATAGTGTGACAGATAAGTAAATACAGAAGGACTGAGATAAGAAATAGATAATCGTGACACTGAAGGCATTTTTTTTAACCATAAAAAAATATTTTTGATGAAACGATAAACTCTTTGATCAGATAAAAATATTTGCTCTGTTATCAATATATCAAATATTTCCTGTTTATTTGTTACTGCAGAAATACACGTGTTTCTCGAATCTCGGGGATGCCCCAAAAGCGAGGTCGATTGATGTGACCTTAAATAAATTATGATAATGATTGCACAAATATTATTATCATTGGCCCCACCATTGATAATAATATTTGTCCAATTATTAATGTCAAGAGAGTCCGGAAAGCATTGTGTAATCAAGTAAAACATTTGCGTTTAAACAAATGTCATTTCCGAATAAAATCAATTTCCCATCACAGTTTTAATAACTAACACGAAATTCTCAAGAACATTAGCTTGCCTAATTAACTACGTGTAATTAAAACCGAAACTAAAAGTACAAATTAATTCACTAGCTAGTCGTAAGTATAAATAATATGAAACGCTCTCACGTTAAAAATAAGCCGATAGTCGATACAAATATCTACATGTTATAAGATCGAAAATAATTACGCGCGATCATCGGCCATTAAGGTCCGTAAATTACGCGGGTAACGTAATACGCCCATACTAATTATTAAGCGCGGTATGTAATTGAGGCGTCTTAAATATTATAATAAATTTACCTACTTGTTCGAACCAATTATTGTTAAGGGGCAACACCGACGTGCTTTATAAGGGAACACTGGGATTTATAATTTTTATGGACTGAGAATTGTGAAATATCGTGGTATGGGCTGCTATATTAGGTGGGGATTGTGGCTAAGTAATAACAGTTGCAGGTTCGATCGAGCAGGTTAAGCTACGCTTGCTGTGGTTGGTCCGTGGATGGTTGATAATATTTACATACCAAGTCGAAGGGTCTTGCCTCGTAAAGCAAAGCAAGCCGTTGGTCCCAGCTGTCATTCAAGGATCTTTGACAGTCGTTACGGGTCGTCAGAAGCCCGAAAGTCTGACAACCAGTCTTGCCAAGGGGTATCGTATTACCCAGTTACTGGGTTATGGAGATCAGATAGGCAGTCGCTCCATGTAAAATATGGTATACAGCTGCATCCGTTAAGACGAAGCCGACCCCAAAATAGTTGGAAAAAGGCTAGGCAGATGATGGGGTGATATTAGACCATGAGCCCTTCCACTTACAACAATATAGGTAAAAACAATTGTCTGAAATGTGTCAAATCGTGGTGCCTAATTTTAAAAGTGTAATCGTAAATCTGTGTCTGTTTTCTGGCACGTGTAGTATTAAACACGATTGATAAGATTATTTTTGAGGAAATAAACAATTAATTATTTTTGCATACATAACAGTAAACTTGCTTATCAGAAAACCCAGTTTCACACATCTCAATCATTTTGGTAAACAACTTTAATCTTAAGAGATGTTTTTGAAACCCTGAGTAGGTACTGAAATCCTAATCCTATAGTATGACAGCACTGATTTAATTTGAAGTTATTTATCCGGAAAAGAACTGAGGTTACAGACATAGCTTGCAGCTTAAGGGTAAACTAGTCGCGGGCTCTAACTCACTGGTGGCCCTGGCTAAAAAGCACGCTGTCTCACCAGGCTTCGAGTCCGACAGAGGTAGTATCAGTGATGAGCAGTTAGACGATAGTCTACACGCACAACATTATTAAGTGAGCTGCAGGATCAGTTATAGTAACACAGGCGCGTAAAAAATTAAGAAAAATCCTTCGGAAGATCGGGTTTTCTGAAAAACACTGAACAACACTGCATAAATTAATGACCAATTAAGTTTATTGAACTTTTAATTTTTCCGAGATTTTACACTTCTTTTTTAACCGACGAAAAAACGGAGGAGGTTACTCAATTCGACGCGTATATTTATTTTTTATTTTTATGTATGACCATGACACGCATAACTTTTTCCAGTGTAGTCCGATTTTGATAATTATTTTTTTATATTACTTAAACATGTCCAAAGTTACGTTAAATTATCAAGAAAAACGAATCTTTGTTGGCTCATAACTTTTTAACGGCTTTTAATTTTAGTATTCTGTTTCCGTACCGACAATATTAATAATGAGACAAAACCATACCATGTTTATGTTTTGATGTACATTGTCAAACAGTGGAGTAAAACCCTCCCGAAGTATGTATGGAAAAAAATATGCACTTGTTTCACCTTAAGCAAGCTGAAGTGGCAGCGGGCTGGCCAATGGCCATGTTTGTCGAAGGACCGATGGCCATTGGAGCAGAAAAGTCCTGCAGGCTTAGCACGAGCACCGATTTGTCGACGGAAGAATAGACATGACTATTAAATAAATGGTGTACAATTGGATAAGATAGCAATCTTTTTTTATTCATTATAACAGTTATGCGTTCTGAACGAATCATGATTTTGTAGATAATCGTATATACTTTGTGGCCGTCGAGTAGAAAGTTTTGTTGTCAGTGTGATTTTGACAGTTTGGAAAGAAATATCCTTCTGAAATAGTCTACGTATAAAAGGACCTAGACAAATATCGTTAGAACCGAAAGACTAAATGACAGATTGTAGAAGGATATCTACGGTGCGATAACAAAAATGTAGGAACGAAATGTTACTTTGTATTGAAAAAGCACTGTCTATTCTTCGTAGATATACAAAGCGTCATGCTAAGCCCGCCTGGAGTGAAGACCGCGTGTCGGCAAGCGTAGAGTGGGACGCCCCCGAGCTAGATGTCCCGACGATCTGCAGAAGGTGGCTGGTACAGACTGGATGTGTAAGGCAGAGGACAGGGGCTTGTGGTGTAGCTTAGGAGAGGCCTATGTCCAGCAGTTGACGTCAACAGGCTGAGTTGATTGATTGATTAAATTTCATTTCATCCCGCGGTTTACTATCCTCTTACTATACATAATATGTATCAGTATGCCAGGGAGAGACACGCTTGGACTCAACGAAAAATTTCAACGCCCGTGTGTTCAGGATCAAGTGCTGAATACACAGGTTGCGCGTCGGTGTATCCACCTGTTTATTTATTTCATGAGTAAAGCAAGAAAATTACGCAATATTCAGGTGATTCCCCTAAAAAGGAAAACCTACAAGTAATGTAATGTCATCTACAATAACTGTAAAAGTGTTGAGTTGTCGTACGCACGTCTTATGTAATCTATTTTATTTTCAGCTAATCCTACCCTCAATATTACTGCATCGTTGCACGATAGCAGGAGATTACCTATCTGTTACTAAGACAGGCATATTTTTATATAAGATACTGTATTGACGAAATTCCGTAGTACTATCAAACGGATGAACGGATTAACGAATCGAAAGATTCTGATTACAATACATTTGTAGACACCACACCTAGCCATCCATTACAAACACAATATATACCTACACACAAACCGTTTGTAATTTCAAAATATCAGCTTTTTACTAAATGCATGTGAAATACACACAGTACGTGTAACAAAAAAAAAAAAAACTCCGAAATAGCTGAACCGATTTTGATGAAATTTAGTATTGGGATACTTTGAACCCTGGGGAACGACATACCAACACCACGATATTGACGTAGTTTGACCGTAGTAAGATTCCGCAGGGAATCATTATAACCGTACAGAATTGGGGCCCTGATGCTAGGTCATCATCATCATCATCTTTTCAGCCAAAAGACGTCCACTGTTGCACATAGGCCTCCCCCAAGCTCCACCACTTCGACTGGTTATTTGCTTCCCGCATCCAGCGGACTCCTGCGGCCCTCACAAGGTCATCGGTCCACCTTGTAGGAGGCATTGGGTATTGACACCAATTGCTTATATCAGGTGGAATGACATTTCACTTCACCTAAGTTTTCACGGTAAGATTTTTACAGGGTAGACCGGCTGTAGGTACGTCTTACGATCTTTATTGAAGATAGTTTGATTGAAGTAACGCCAAAAGCTTTTTTAGCTACTTTTAGACCTGATTTTAGTATCTAGTAGTACCTACCTGATACATTTACCCCCTTATTCATAAACGCTGGTTAAAGTTAAATGATGTTTAAACGTCAAAAATGTATGGTTAAACAGCCGCTACTCATTACTTAACTTTAACCAGCGTTTATGAATAAGGGGGTTAATGGTACGTACTAAATTGTTCGATTACTCCTTGCTTTTTAAAGCACGTTAAGACATTGGTCTCGGCTGTCATTCGGTCATTCGTATTTAAAAGTCATTACGCGTAGTCAGAAACCCAGAAGTCTGACAACCAGTCTTTCCAAGGGGTTATTATAATCGTGATACCTACCCAGTAAAGCCTTGTATCCACTAGGAAACATTTGACTCGCGACATGTTTCACAACGTGTTGCTCATCATGTTGAATAGCAACGAGGATCGTTTGTTTAGTATCTGTTGCGTGTCTTGTTGCGCGCCAGCTGGCAAAGTCGCGCGTTGTTGTGCAACGTTGCCGAATCTGTTAGGCGTCACGAGTTGCGCGGAAAATGTTGCCTAGTGGAGGCTTTACTGAATTCTAGCAGGCAGGCAGGCTCCATGTAAAGTAATAGATAAGTAAAAATGATCACCCATCCACGGACCAACCCCGGCAAGCGTAGCTTAACCTGGTCGATCGATCCGTGTAGCAGTTTTTTCTTAGCCACAAACCCGTCACCTATTCTAAAAGCTATGGTTTTTAATACTCAGCTGTAATCGGGCTAGACTGGAAGCCGTTCCCAACAAAGTTGGGAAAAGTATAGGCAGATTTGTCTTCAGATTGCTCTTGCATGAATTGACCATTGACTACTTATTGCTAATTTTAGTTTCCGCTAGGAAATTCCGTGCTTCTTTATCACTTTATTTGGAGTTGATTAGCTATGTCTATTTTTTCATTTGTAGGTATAAGTATTATTTACCTATTGGTATCAGTAGACAAATTACCACAATCAGATCTTAATCAAATAGCTGTTTTTTATCAGCGATCATTATATAATCTAAATCAATCATGGAAATTGGTTTTTTGTTTTACCAAATTCCTTAGATTTGATAAGATTATCTTTAAATAGACGGCGTCATACAAAAAAGATTTCAATCTTTTTGAGGTTGAATGTTATATCTGTAATCTGGAAATTTATTCTAACAATGAACTTGGTGAATCACTGAAAAACATATGTAACTAGAAATATCACATTCAAAATCAATGAAGGCTCCCGCAAACAGGCGAGATGCGTCTGCGCCACACGACTCTTGTAGAAGAATTTCTATGAAAACTTCATGGAAATTGTCGCGCTATAGCGTATTTTTAGCTAGTGTCTCGTGGCTAAATGATAAGAGCCATGCCAACAAGTTGATGGAAGGCGAAGTGACGCTTGCCGCAGTCGATTCGTGGATGGGTGACCATCCACTACATGGAGAGCCGTTGGTAGCTGGTAAGAGCCTCAAAGTCTTACCAAGGGATATCGTGTTACCCGGCAATGGGTTGTGCCAATTTAATGATATCACACCCTCAAAAAATAAAAAAATAGTTGGGAAAACGCAGATTGATATACATATTGCTACAACATTATTGGTCTTGCTAAAATAAAAGAACTTAGTCGCTAGAAACGTAGGTTTTGTTAAAATCTATTTACACTAAGTACCATAGTGTACCTACTGTATTTACAGCTGGTTTACAGCAACTAACTACAACTGAAACCGTTCAAATGATCTGAAGTCTCGTTCCCAGAGGCTTACAATATACTTATTGCTGTAAGTAAAGAGGTACGAGTATTATCGTAATGTTGGTAAGAAAAATATATTACTAAGCTTAAAACATTAAAATCCTATAGATACTTCATCACCATAATCTGCAAAGCCTTTTAAGTAGGTACTGTCCTAAAAACACTGATTTTTTTTTCTCATAGTTGATACATGACCTACGTCTATATTTTATTACCTAGCCATGACAAATGAAAATAAAAAAGATAATATGATAGTTAGCCTACACTTGCACCATTTGCAGAGGTGGAAGTGCACTTGCGGATTAAGAAGTTTCATCACATAATCCCTTTTACTTTTGACGATAAAAAGTTATCGCACGTATTTTTTATAGACGCCAACTGCGCGCATACACACAAGCGACACGCGGCAATGGCAGAGCAGGCAACTGCAACTATCGACGCGTGTTGACTGCCAACACTCGTCGGCTTCTGCCGTTGACGCGTTGTCAGCGGCTGCAGTCGCCAACGTACCGCTCGTGCATTTGAGTACGGGTGCTCAAATACATTGCAAGCTTAATCATCTTTATCTTTCTCCTGTGCATTATCCCAATTTATTTGGGGTCAGCCCTCCTAGTACTTCTGCGCCACACCATAAGGTTGTAGTTTGTCCCTTTTGTAAGGTTTTTGTACTGTTCGTAGCCAAGATATTGGTGGTTGTCCATTGTCTATTTTTTCCTCTTCTACATATATTCAAAACTCTTTTAGTAATATGGTCATTATATCGCCTCATCACATGGCCGCACCGCCGCATGGCCGCATCTCTATGGTGTGAATTTTCTGTTTATCTGTCTTCTTCATCGGCCAGCACTCAGATCCATATAGTAGTGATGGTCTTACTGCCCTCCTGTGAAGGTTGCCCTTGATTTTAATCGGCATACGGTAGTCGCATAGGGTGCCAGGCGCCGATCTCAATTTCAGCTAGGCTGTCTGGATTCCATTGTATGTCTCTCTGTACACAGGCTTTTAGTGCTACAATGAAACCCAGATACTTGAACTCTGATGTTTGTTTTCGATAGATGGATATGGTGTGACACCCACATTAGCTCCGGAAAAGTCGCAATAAGTCGCTTTTGTCTACTAACTCTCAACCAAAACTCAAATTGAGTTTAATCATGGCTTACCTAATTTTTTTTTTCTATTCTTTATTCAAAAGAACCAGGCTCTTAGTAATTAATCTAACTTTTCCTATGTGACATTGATAACATTAAAACACCATGTTCATGAGTTACGCATATACGACGTAAAGTATTATTATTGTTATACCTAATCTACAAAATCACTAAAAAAATGACGCGCCGAACTTTTTAACTAGAAAACACTTGCGTAGGTGCTCTGGCGCCGATGCTCTAAACAACTCATATTGTATGCTAATATCACAAGAATTAGAATAATAATTATTAGAAAAATAAAGCGGTTCAGACAAGCCGCAACTCGTCCGCTCAGTGGTAACTGTCTTAAATATAATAGATATTACTTATATACCGGTTTGACGAAATTGAAACGGGCCCTCGAATATTCAGGAAAGCACCGTTATATACCTACGCAGATGCCTGTATGTAATTGGAGGTGCTACTCGTTTATATTGGGTGACGCTGAGTGCATTTTGTTGAAGCTAATTTTTGTTAGAAGCCCATAGTTGGTAATAGTTCTGAAGTTAGATGAGCGAGTTACTGGACCAGTACTTTACTATACAGACATAAACACACACCTATTTCTCATGTAGGTAGGCAGAAACTAGAGAATACCACCTGCTACCTATGTAATGTAGGTACACACTGCCACTCATCAAGCTATACATTTCCAGTTTACGCTGATCTCGCACTGTATAGAAATCCTATATAATGCGAGATCAGCTTATATTGGAAATGTATACCTACTTAGCCGTGCGTACCCTATTCTGACAAAATAATAAATTATTATCGTTATGCTATGACCCTTACATACTCCTTTTGTCTTTTGGTATTCTGCCTTTTGGTATTGTAATTGTAAGTAATTCTACATTATCTTTTTAAGCATTTCATAGTTTACTGATTTAATTCGGCCTAGAGCCTGGATTACACATGCTTTGTTACTTACATGGATACAAAACAAGCATGCTCATACAGCCTTTCATTTTGAGCCCCACTTTAATTTTGTGCAGATGTTTGATAAAATTGTGTATATGAAAAGCGATGTGATTATTTTACACATACGCAGAGCTTACTATAAATAAGCATACCACTAGCTAACAAACATATTTTTATAAACACATATTGCCTTTAATCTAGAGTTCATTTCTGCCCTGCTAATTGTAAATGCAGCACTTGCAAAAAAGTGGTTTCGAGAAAAACGCGCAAATCTAAAAGTACAATTTTCATGCAAGTACTGTGAACTTCGTTATCAAAAAAACATACTTCCAGTACCTACCCAAATATTTTTATTTTTCCCACAAAGTTTGCCTCTAAGGATGTCATTTCTCTTGGGCGGAGCACCGCCGTGTCCTCGTGGAGGCGATCGGCGGCGGTGATCTCTCGCGTCCGGCCCTGGTGCAGGCCATGGTACGGAGCGAGAGGGCATGGGGAGCCGGCACCTCCTTCAGCGAAGCAGTGATGCTCGCGAAGAGGGAGGCGGCGCACGTGAGGGAGAGGCAGCATATGCGCCCTCGTGACCCTAGCCGCCGCAGGATACGGAGACGCCCTGGGCGTCGGGAATCCCAGGCCGATTTCCGGCCACCGTAGGCATGGGCTTGCGGACGGCGAGTAATGGGTAGCTCGCCGTCCGGTAAGGACCAAGCCCAAGTCGACGGCGCGTTGTGTTCCACGCGCGCCTCAAAGAGATGTCAGCACAAAAAATGATGGGGCCCGCAAGGGCCGATGCCTGCCAGGGGTGCGGGTTTGTTTGAAAGAGATACCACAGCCCCTGGCATACGGGCTACTGAAGGAACACGGGTGGGTTTTAGTCAGTAAAAGTCTGACACGCCCTCCTGCTCCACCCAGAGCGGGAGAAGTTATTTGACGATTTCCCACCCAAAAAAAAAAAAAAGCATGTCATTTCTACAAAAAAGTGCAAAACCCAAAATGTCGATTACTGCAGATGCAATTAGCAGAGCAGATTTAGAAAACCGTTATCTTGCACCTTGTAGCGGTAGATCGTTAATGTCAAGCAAGCAATATGGACACTTTTATAAAACAAAATCTCAATGATTTCTAAATAATGCTATTCCAATAAACGTTTCGTCATTGATTATGTACTTCAATAAATTGTTAAATGCTCTTGCACTTATGTAGCTGTCTCTGATAAGAATAGATTGGCTTTCGTAATCACTGTTTGTACGATAAATTGGCAGTGAAAAGTCAAAACATATAAATTAGCACTGCCCACCCTGTTTAGTTTTCCACTCGTACACTGCACTATCCTAAGTAAAATCATAGGTAGTGCATAGATTTACAGTAAATCTCAGATCATACAAGTGTACTTGTTGCTAAACTAGCAGCATGAAATGTCACTATAGTAGGTAACTAGTATGAGGTACTTAGTTCTTCTTTATTTGTTCACAGGGCAACTACAACTGCAGGCCTAGACAAAACACATTTAGCGTAGCGTTTGGCGTGAACGCTAACAGAAATGTATTTTGTCTCTAGGCCCAGATCACATTTTAGAAGACGATAAAAGGATCCAAACATACAGGGTGAGCTCGACGCGCAAACTAAAACCATAAATTGAACCCCCCTCCTAGAATATAAATTTAAGGGCGGGTAAAAAAAAATCTGCTGTTTTTTTTGCAAAATGTACGGGGTAAAAATATGCATGTAGATCATTTTTTTTAAATAATCAATGAAAAAGTCAATGCAATGTGGTTTAGAAACATGTACTATGGAAGAAATCCATATCTATACAGTTTGAAAACAAAATCCCATGAACACGATGACCACATATCTTAACCGCCCCGTACCGCTTTCATTCTATAGCGGCCGAGCGCTGCAAGCAAAAGTAGTCCTTAAGGTGTATAGATATGGATGTCCCTGATAGTACCTACTGAATCATGGTAACAGGTTGTGCGTCGATGTCCCTGCCACCCTGTTTACAAGATCTTCTAACGATAAAAGACTCATTCTTGCTTCTCTGGTTCTCAACTGAGCAATGAGTAGAATCAAAGAACGCGAAGATTAACCTAACATGGATCCTCAGACCAATCAAAACTGAGCATGGATCAACCTATTTATACTATTCTATCCATCTTATCTATAGCAAGAGGGGCTTGTGGCTAAGTAATAATAGCTGCGCGGGTCGATCGATCAGGTTAAGCTACGCTTGCTGCGGTTGATCCGTGGATGGGTGACCATCTTTACATAGGTACCAAGACCCCTCCGTGCCTCGGAAAACACGTTAAGCCGTTGGTCCCGGCTGTCATTTGTGGATCTTTGACAGTCGTTACGGGTCGTCAGCAGCCCGAAAATCTGACAACCAGTCTTACCAAGGGGTATCGTATTACCCAGTAACTGGGTTTTGGAGGTCAGATAGGCAGTCGCTTCATGTAAAATACTGGTATTCAGCTGCATCCGGTTAGACTGGAAGCCGACCCCAACATAGTTGGGAAAAGGCTAGGCTGATGATATCCATCTTATCTATACTATATAATATAAAATCTAATACTAATTATAAAGCTGAAGAGTTTGTTTGCATGAACGCGCTAATCTCAAGAACTACTGGTCTGATTTGGAAAATAATTTCAGTGTTAGGGGCCGAGCAAAAAGAAAAATGTCACGACTACGAAGTACTCGCACGGCCAGGCGATTCGATGCGACGCGCGACGGGGTGGGTCGGGGGAACAAGAAATTTGAAGCTAGTTCTTCATAAAAGTCTGTTCCAAAAGTATGTAATGAAAGTGTACACAAACTCTGTTCAGGTTAAATTGTTACGCAGTCACTCATTAAAGGGTATTAGTAACATATTCATCTGTAAAAAGAAGCTTTCAATAACTTCTGTCGTGATATTTTTTGCGCGGCCTCTAATAGCCCGTATTGCGATGTTAAATCAGGGTTGCCACCTTTAGGGGAAAAAAAACGGGACGATCGGGCATTCATAAGAGACGTTCGGAGTTTGGTGGAAAAAAAAATTACCCATGAGACAAAGGAAAATGAAATTTTATTTTGTGTTTATATTTGTATTTATTTTATATAATTATTTTTTCCATGTGTATTTCTTATTGTTACGAGCCGCTTTTAGTAAATCTATATCATTTTTGTATTTATGTATTAAGTGTGAACAAGACATGTGCATATTCAAAGAAATTAGCAATTCTGCTTTTATCAAATCTACCGAGCAACGATTTCTGATATTAGACCATTTCATGGTCATTTGTGAAAATACGCAACCCAACGTACGTATTTGAAGGAGGTATGCTCAAAGCACGAGATACAATATTATACATAATGTTTTTAAAAGTATGTATTGTTTAAACTCCAACGAATGTAATTTTTTCACTCAACGAAGAAAGAAACTCGCCGCAAAGTACAACCACAGAGTCCACAGATTACTGCGCGCGCGGGAGGAGGCGAAAACGAACGCGGTACATGCGGCGCGCGGTAGATGACGCGGTGGCGCGTGACTGGGTTGGGTACCCGTGAATGAATTGATTGAGCCTGTCGCATATTGTCAAAAATCGGGACAAAATCGATAAGCCGTCGGGACGCGGGACAATGTCTTCGAAATCGGGACTGTCCCGGCAAAATCGGGACGGGTGGCAACTCTGTGTTAAATAGCCCACCAATTTCTTAAGAATTGGGCTTTTGAAAACTAAAGGCAGTTCCAGAGATTAGCGCGTTCAAACAACTAAGCAAAGAAAAAACAAACAAAATCATTATCATAAATTTAGCATTTATCCAACAAATAGGAATTGAAAATTCATTGAAAAAAAATGTGGTTATAAAAATAACCTTAATGTCAAATGATAAACATCTTCCAGGTGATTTAGAAAAAAAAAATGGGTTCAAATAATCAAATAAAACTACTACAAACTGGCATCCATAAGCACGTTTTCTGATCCATATGTTTACATTTTCATAGATACTTTTGAAACAGACTGTACATTATTCTGACCAAATTAGAGTACCTACTTTCGTACCTATTTCCACCACGGGAAGGTAAGTCGACCAAACTGTCAAATTTTCCCAATTGAACATAAACTAATATTCCTTTGGCATAAAGTTGAAAAACTATCAAAGAAATTTGACAGATTGGGGTAGCTTGATGTGCTGGCCTCTGTACACTCCTTCATATTAGTGGCTCATGAAACAGGCACCAAAAAGATTATTGTATAAGGAAAAAGATCAACCACAAAACTTGCATTATCACACAGCTATTATCAAATCACTTGAAAACTACACCGATTAAGGTAGACTTACCAAGGATTATGCCATGAACCAGACATTAGGGGACTCCCTTGGACTTTTTACTTCCGGACTGATAACGATCTTGATAGCGTGTAGATAAGCTAACTTCAATCCTAATGTGATATGATATCTTCTATTATTATCATCTTTGACATCAAGTAGGTTCAATATGTATGTACAGTCACCAAAACAGATAAGTAACTAGGGTCGTCGGATTTAATTGGAGTTTAGTAAGAAACCGATGGATGTTTTCCAATAAAATTATATTAAATTAATAGAAAATATACATTTCGTTTATGAGGTTAAGCTACGCTTGCCGCGGTGGGTCAGTGGATGGTTGACCATCTTTACATACTAAAACTCCTCCGTGCTTCGATGGATCTATGACAGTTGTTACGGATCGTCAGAAGCCTAAAACTCTGAAAACTAGCCTTACCAAGGGTTATCCTGTTACCCAGTAACTGGGTTGTGGAGGCCAGATAGGCAGTTGCTCCATATAAAAACTGGGATTTAGCAGCATCCGGTTAGACTGAAAGCCGTCCTCAACAAACTTGGGAAATGGCTAGGCAGATTATGGGAGGTTATGGGAGGCCTCCCATAATCTGCCTGGCTCTGGTAGTTTTCTTACAATCTGGCTTTTGGTAGTTTTCTTACAATTTTCACAGCTGATTATTTTTTTATTTCTGTAATTTATTATTCTGATAAATATCTGTGGGTGCCCTTAATTATCTCAATGATCAATACTACATGAAAAAAATGTTACAGAAATATTTATTAATCGATTGTTAATTGATTAAAATTCCGTTGCTTATCACAATACATCACATGGCCATTCTCAAGTTTGTAACGGATGTTATGTTAATTAATATTATCAATAATAATTATTATTGATATGATTTTGTTAAGCACTTGTTTTTGTTTTGTTTTGTACCGGCCGGTAACAAGATTCATGAATTACAAGAAATTAAAATTAAATTCTCTGTATAATCTGTTGAGGAAAATTCTTCTCAACTTCAAGTGCTCCGTCTAAAATAAAAACTTTTTTTTTTTTAAATAACAACTAAAAAATAACCTACCCCAATTCGAAATTGAACTGCGGTAATTTTTTGAAGAGTTCCGTTGTCTGTCTCCGAAACGCTTTTTTTTTTCTTTTTTTTTTTGTGAATGGCATCTCGCAGTTGACCTTGAGAGGCCGTGACTGCTCAACCGGACTTTCCTGTGAAGGTTTTTAGGAATCTAAAAGCCTCCAGCCAGGGCGTAAACCTACTTAAACCTAAAACGACTGCGCACTGAGGGCACCCCCTGTGGGGTACGAACCTCGGCTCAGGGAGTCGCTGGCGGGGGGGGGGCAGCTAGTACTATCAGGGACAGGCTGGATCAAGGTATTATTTTCATGATTATTAGACGGGGAATTTAAAGCTACTGGCTCAGCTGCGGCGCGGGCTGGCGCATCAACGAGCAAGGGACGGTCGGGGGTCTGATCGCTACTCGGGAGTCTTCGCGGGGCGCGAGGACCTCGGCGGCGAGGTCGGTAGGACGGTCGTCGTTTGTGTTTGTGTACTGTACTGGTGGCCCTATTCTTTTCTTGGAGAACAGTGATGGGGTCGTCTGGGTCTGAGAGGACATGTTTCGGCCTGCGAATACTACTGATTCTACTGGGGACATAACTAGCGGCCTTCACAATCAAGGGATTGCGATGTATCTCGGCTTTATCGAAGAAACGCTTCGAGTTGCGTTTCATGAATTGAGCAATAGTGGGCATTTTCAGATCGAGATGGAGGATCTCGTTCCGAACGTACCATGGGGAGCCTGTGGCTTGGCGGAGGAAACGGTTTTGGAGGGTCTGCATCCTATGGATGTGTCGGGGGTGCGTGTGTGCAAAGACTGCACATGCATACGTCATGATGGGCCTTATGCACGCCGTGTAAATACGCAATTTGCACTTGAGTGACAATTTGCTACGTGCGTTCAGAACAGAATGCAACCTTCCGAGAGCGAAGGCGGCGCGTGAGCGCGCCTTCCTGATATGCTCAGAGAAGGAGAGGTGCTGATCTAGAATTACTCCAAGGTATTTGGCTTGCTTTTCCCAAGGGATCGGCTTGCCGAATATGGAGATGGCCGGGAGGGGGTCTTGGCGGCGCTGCGGTCTCTTAAAGAGAACCGCCTGGCTCTTGTCCGGATTTAGTTCGATTCGCCATTTCCTAAACCATGCACCGAGTACGTTGACTGCGGTCTGGAGGGATTTGGCTATCGCTTTGGAACTACGCCCAGAGTGGTAGATGGCCGTGTCGTCTGCGAACAGAGCCAACTGAGCCTTACCACTCTTGGGGATATCGCTGGTGAACAGCGTAAAGATGAGAGGGGATAGCACGGCGCCCTGAGGGACGCCGGCGCGAATCGGGTGGGGGGATGAGAGAGCCCCTTCGATGCGATAGCGAAAGGTGCGGTTCGACAGAAAATCTCGTAAGATGAGTACGAGTCGGTCCGGCACGCCGAGTTTGTACAGCTTGTAAATCAAGCCGTTGTGCCAGACCTTGTCGAAGGCTTTCGCTATGTCGAAAAATACTGCACCGGTCGCATAGTTGCGTTGGAGACCAACGCCTATATGCTCTACGATCCGGTGTACCTGTTGTACGCAACTGTGCTGGGTTCGGAAGCCGAACTGCTCGTTGGGTATCAGGCCTTTAGTCTCGGCGAAGTCCCTGAGGCGCTTGTAAATAAGTCGCTCATAGATTTTTCCGAGGCTGTTCAGTAAACTGATGGGCCGGTAGCTCGCGGGCTCCGTTTTGGGTTTGCCTGGTTTTTCAAAGCCAATGACCGTGGCTTGCTTCCAAGCTTGGGGGAAGATGTTATTGCTCAAGGCTCCATTGAAGATGGTGGTCAAGAGCATGATCAGGTGGGCGGGTAGCATCTGGATCACCTTATTGGTGATGCCGTCAGCTCCGGGGGCCTTTCGGGGTTTCAGACCCTTGATGATCTCGTGAACTTCGTCCGGGGTGACGAGAGGTAATGGATCATCAGGGTCTTCGACGGGCGGGAGAGAGGTTCTACGTTCGACTTCAGCGTCCACCTCATCGAGGTGTGCTTGGTCTACAGGTAGAGAGCTGGGTGTGCATTGGGCCTCAAGACTATCGGCGAGGCATTCGGCCTTTTCGATGTCGTCGAAAGCAACTCTCCGAAACGCATCATCAGATCTCTATAAAATTTAAATGGGACCATTTTGGAATAAACCCCTTTTGAACAAAAAAAGAATTTTGCAAATCCGTCTAAATACGACGGAGTTATGCCCGAACATACATAAAAAAAAACATGGCAAACTGATAACCTCCTTCTTTTTGAAGTCGGTTTAAAACTAGCAAATTCCTGGGTCTTCACCAGGACATCGGTGCACCTTGTGGGAGGCATTCCAACGCTACGTCTTCCAGTAAGTGGTCGACACGCCAGAACCTTTCAGCCCCATCGGCCATCTATTCTGCGAACTAGATATTCATCCATTCCCTCATAACTTCTTAACTACTTATCATAATTTGACAAATAAGCTAACGTTGGAAGCGTCTTGATCGTCCGCTTGTTATGTGGTGGCAATGTAATGGAACCCTCGAGAGGATATAACATTGTGAACTAAAACAAAACAATACTTTCTAACAGTAGTAAACGATCGTATTAGGTACCTAGTTACTGAGTTGTGCCGTTGATTGAGACTGATTATCTCACTTCCAGGGCTTATTTTTAATCGTACATTTATAATTGTTAAGCTATTGCATAGCTTCTATCGCGGGCCTTGAGCGTGGAGACCGAATCCAGAAAGTCCGTAACGAAAATAACCTAATACAGGTCGAAATGTTGCATAGCAACGGAGGAATGACATGTTAAAATTGCAATTTTGACTGCTTTATCTGAATTTTCATACACAACATCGTATATTTATGGATAGTTTATGAAATTTTCTTACCGTTTTAGCAGTATTTTAGCATACTGAGGGGCGTTTCTTTTTTTTTTTCTTTTTGGTTGGGATATCATCAAATAACTTCTCCCGCTCTGGGTGGAGCAGGAGGGCGTGTCAGACTTTTACTGACTAAAACCCACCCGTGTTCCTTCAGTAGCCCTTAAGCCAGGGGCTGTGGTGTCTCTTTCGGTCAAACCCGCACCCCTGGCAGGCATCGGCCCTTGCGGGCCCCATCAATTTTTGTGCTGACATCTCTTTGAGGCGCGCGTGGAACACAACGCGCCGTCGACTTGGGCTTGGTCCTTACCGGACAGCGAGCTACCCATTACTCGCCGTCCGCAAGCCCATGCCTACGGTGGCCGGAAATCGGCCTGGGATTCCCGACGCCCAGGGCGTCTCCGTATCCTGCGGCGGCTAGGGTCGCGAGGGCGCATATGCTGCCTCTCCCTCACGTGCGCCGCCTCCCTCTTCGCGAGCATCACTGCTTCGCTGAAGGAGGTGACGGCTCCCCATGCCCTCTCGCTCCGTACTATGGCCTGGACCAGGGCCGGACGCGAGAGATCGCCGCCGCCGATCGCCTCCACGAGGACACGGCGGTGCTCCGCCCAAGCAGGGCAGACCGCCACCGTGTCCTCAGGGCGATCTTCGCAGTGGAAACACCCGGGCGTTTCCTCCCGCCCTATCCGAAACAGGAACCTCCCGAAACAACCGTGTCCGGTGAGGACCTGCGTCAGGCGGAAGGTGAGGGCGCCATGCCGCCTCTCAAACCACTCCTCAAAGAGGGGACTTACCGCCGCAATCGTGGCGTGCCCATATACTGGGGGGCGTTAGGTTATTTTCGTTATAATTGCATAAGTTGATAAAAAATGCTATGCAATAGCTTTACCGCGGCAGTCTCCGAGTGCCACATGTTTTTTTTTTTTAGAAAGAAAAAAATTGAGGGGCCTGTGGCTAAGTAACAATAGCTGCACGGGTCGATCGATCAGGTTAAGCTACGCTTGCAACGGTTGGTCCGTGGATGGGTGACCATCTTTACATACCAAGACCCCTCCGTGCCTCGGAAAGCACGTTAAGCCGTTGGTCCCGGCTGTCATTTGTGGATCTTTGACAGTCGTTACGAGTCGTCAGAAGCCCGAAAGTCTGACAACCAGTCTTACCAAGGGGTATCGTGTTACCCAGTAACTGGGTTGTGGAGGTCAGATAGGCAGTCGCTCCATGTAAAAAACTGGTATTCAGCTGCATCCGGTTAGACTGGAAGCTGACCCCAACATAGTTGGGAAAAGGCTAGGCAGACGTTGATTTTTTTTTCATACTATATCTAGTAACAGCACACATAATTTCTCTCTCTCGCCCGTTTGCGGGTTTTTTGGTTGTCCAACAAAAAGAAGTTCGTTCATAAAAATAATATCAGACTGAAAGCCATTCGATAAAGTTAGACAGAACGATGTCGATAATTTGCGGCGTATCGTGAATATACCAGTAAACCTAAGCCTTCTGTTTGCTGATAATAAACTTACTGTAATGCTGTACACACCTATTTTCCTTGACTTAGATCCGTATTTACATTAATGCATGAATGGGTTAAGGAAAATGAAGGTAGGTATCGACTACCACTAGGTACTCTAAAATCGTATAATTTGCTTTAGAAATAACTCGCTCAGTAATGGGTTCCATGAACACTCATAGGTATTAGTAGGATTGACATCATAAGGCTTAGTATCCTGTTTTCCTCTTTTTACTAACTCCGTCCCACATTAAATTAGTCACACATAACAATGTAGGTAGTGCTTTGATATATTCCCTATCTAAATTTTACTTTAAGGTGAATCTTGACGATATTTTTTCTATACAAACTTCGGGAGTGTATTACTCCACGGTACAACAATGTAAATCAAAAATTAAACATGGTATGGTTTTTTCTCATTATTAACATTGTTTGTACGGAAACAGAATAGGTACTAAAATAATAAGCCATTAAAAAGTTAGGACCCAACAAAGATTCGTTTTTCTTGCTAATTTAACCTAACTTTGGGCGTGTTTAAGTCATAAAAGAAGCTCAAAATCCACAAAACCAAGTCGGTGCCGACAAAGCTCGAATACCGATAAGTTCAATAAACTTTATTGGCCACTTATTTATGCAGTGATTTTGAAAACCGATCTTCCGAATGACTTATCTTAATTTTTTACACGCCTGTTTTACTACAAATGAACTTGCATCTCACTCAATAACGTTGTGCGTGTAGACTAGCGTCTAACTGCTCATCATTGATACTACCTCTGTCGGATACGATGCCAATTTCAAGGCAAATCATTTGAGTCGGCGAAACGTCGTCTCGATAATCAATCCCTTTCTAATAATATCATCTTTTATACAATAAATTCATCCTTCGTTTCTTTGGTCGTACTCTACTCTTATAGCCATCCAATTTCATACTCAAAATTATCCTCACGATCCTCATTATCTCACTATCCTCATTATTATGCTCTTCAAATCAAAAATATTAAATAAAAATATCATCATCATCATCATTTCAGCCGAAAGACGTCCACTGCTGGATATAGGCCTCCTCCAAAAGGGGGGTTTTGTCATAATCGCCACGCTTGGCAGGCGGGTTGGCGATCGCTGTATGGTGGTAAAATGCATAGAGAACGGTGCTGCCCATTCTCTAGTAAGTCCATTAGTCGCCTTCTATGACACCCACGGGAAGAAATGGGAATTAAAATTTTTTTTTTTAAAAATGGCAAAGATATAAAATAATAGTTAATAGTTATTATCCTGAACTACTTCATTCATTGACTAATTCCCAGAACAGATGAACTTTTTTTTTCTGCACCCTGAATGTGTAACATTATCGATCACAATCTGAACAACTTTGAGGGATATTAATTGCTAATCCTTTGCTTCATATGTTCGAAAAATGTATCTGCTCAATAGCGTAAATAACGCAATGAATGTTATTGAACTGTCAAATTAAATCCATTCCTACTGTTAGTGTGTTACGTAAGTACCCCGCTGTTATGTGGATTCACTCATCATAACCTTTACCAGATAATTTTATTATTAAACTCAATACCAACTTCCCACGGTACAAAAAGACTTTCTTTGGAACCCAATCAATATTCCCATACTTATTTATATTAAGTATACTCGAATTGCTTATTTTAAAAAACATAGACGACAGTAAAAAGTTTTATAATATCGTCCCATATATTTATCATGTCGTTCTAAAAGAATTTAAGAAATCTATCAAATAACTTTTAAGATTAGAATCGATTTGTAGTTATTAGATAAGAATCTTATTGTATCTATAATTTGTTTTGCATATTTTCGCAGTAAAATTGTGGGTTATCTTCATATGGCATTCCTTCAACAGTTTCAAACTTCTAATAGTTATTGGAAACTGAATATTTAAAACTCTTTAAGTGAACAAAGTAGGACGACATATTATAATCAGGCTATAAAGTTCCCACTGCTGGGACTCTTACACGTAATCCACCACGTGGGCCTAAAGCGGGTTGGGAGACACTACGTCTTTCAATTTTGTTTCTAGGATATGCATGGATCCGTGAGGTTTACTCACGACATTTTCCTGTACCGTTTTGAGAGCAGCTGTGATGAAATAAATAACACAAAGTATCTTGTCTGGGTTGTGTTCCCTTGACGTTAGGGTACATGATTTCTCGAGCTTATCAGTTTCTCGGGTCTCGAGAATTCTCGAGGCTAATTTCTCGGGTCTTCTTGGGTTGTCGAGAAATTTACATTTACGTATGTTTTTGCATATCTTTTCGGTTCAAATATTGAAAAAAGTCGTCACAAAATAAAAAAATGTGTATCATAAAAAATATCTTATTTTAAATCAATATATTAAGTGTTTTTCCTGTGAAATAAAAGTATCAAAATAATCATAAAACTTTTATTGACAGTTTTCAACAAAATTAGCTTCTCTCAAACAAAACAAAAAATAACATTAACGTTAATACTACGCTGACGTACAATCATAACACCATTTTTGGCAGGTTAATTAGGAAAAAAAATCAACTGAAAACTTTGCAAGATCAATAAAACAACATCTGAAAACACATACAAAACAATTAGATCTGTTTACTCTGTTTGATAAAATATGCCTTTAGAAAAACGAAAGCATTTAGGTATAGCTTCTTTTTTTATATTGTACTATAGAGTCTCATTAAAGGGCGAACTGATGCCTCCTAAACTAGGCCTTAAGCCTGTGTTTTAGGCGCCAAGGTTCGTCCAGATATAGTGGCATACAAATGGTATTAAATATCGTGCAAATACTTGTAGTTACAAAAACATAACCAAATATGATTTCTCGAGTTCTCGACTTTTCTCGAGCTTAATTTCTCGGGAACAAAGCCCAACGATTTTCCGGGAATTGTCGGCTCGGGAATTCCCGGGAATGAACCCTACTTGACGTGCAACTCGTAAGTTTGGCCGTTACCACCGCTCTAAAATAGCCAGAAAAATAAATTCTTAAACAATTTGACTACGAAATTAATTTGTACGTATATTTAATGACAACAGCAACTGTCTTTCTTTAACTCAGTTGTATGAAATGCAATACGGTAAATTAATGTAGGGTGTTAATTTGCATAAAAATTTCCATTTAATTGATTCGTCATCTGCATAACCTTTTCCTAATTATTTTTAGAGTTGACTTGCAGTCTAACCGGATGCACGTGAATATCAGTATCTGACGTGAAGCGACTGCCAATCTGACCTCCACAACCCAGTTACTGGGAAACACAATGCCCCTTGATAAAATGATTAGCTGCCGAGGACCCATAATGACTATAAGGCGTAACGTGCTTTCCAAAGCACGTAGGTGTCTCGTATGTAAAGATGGTCACCCATCCAAGGACCGACCACGGCAAGCGTAGCTTAACCTGATTGTTCGACCTGTGCGACTGTTTTTCTTAGCCACTAGCCCCTCCTAAATTATATTTACCTGACTGTATAATAAAATTATCGATACTTTTTGCAAAGATGGTAAAAGTAATATATTTTTTTTAAACAGATCACAACTGTTTATGTTATTACGTCCTATTATTGATCAAAGGCGATTATGGCAAACCCCTCCCTTTGGGGGAGGCCTATGTCCAGCAGTGGACATCTTTCGGCTGAAATGATGATGATGATGATGATTGATCGAAGTCCATAATACGTATTCCAAAGATTTTCTTGATTCCAAAGAAATTAGATTGACACAACCATGTGAACTTCGTCACACATAATATACTCTCAGCCATCGACATTGAAATGGATTTGAAGATAAATGACATTAAAACAGGGATATTTCGCAACACAAAATCAACATTCCACAAAATCTTGATGATTGAAATCAATCAAATTCAACTGTATAAGGAAAATTAGGAAATTCTAAACCTAAACGTAGCACGTAGCGGGCTAAACGTAGTATTGAGATTTTTATTTAATTGTTTGATTTGTGCCCTGAATAGGTGTCCCAAATCAAACAGTTAGATGAAGGATTTCAAATTGATGAATTGATGTGGATACCGAACGCAAAACCTAATGTTTAAAATAATCTGTTGAAATTTTTTTGGTACAAAATAAATGACGTTGAAGCCTCTACAAATACCTTTTAGGTAGGGCACGAATCGTTAACCCACTAGCAAATAACGAGAACAATATCAATAACAGTGAACTTCCAAAAATGTAATAATAACCGAATCTCAATTAAAATTAAAACTGATAATATGCAAAACAAGACGAACGCAAAAAACACTACTTATTTTAATAAGTTTTTACTCGTATTCCGCATTCTTATCTGATAAAACAGTTTAAAAATATTATAAAGCTTAGGCATGACTGGACCGTAACTGCCAATTTTTTTCCTGATGAATTTGTTACTAGATTGACCACAATTGTAAATAATAATAGATAAAGAGACGTCAACGTGAGGGCGACACTTCATAACTGGCCAAACTATGAGATGTTTCAGGAAAAAAGAAAAATATTAAAACAAAACTCATTAACCCAAAAGAAAAACTGTACCGCATATCAAATTCACGTGTCCTTGACCTGACAAATGACATGATTTAAATTAATAATGTAAATTCAATTTGCACCAATGAGCCAAAAAAAATTGATGGTCAATAGCCATCCACAACTTAGCAACGTGTTACAGCTGTGTTAAATATGATAATAGGTTATTAATATTAAAAACAATTATCTTAACAAACATTAACAGTTGCGAAACAAAATTAAAACCTTGATGAAATCAGTGTTTGCTGATGAATTATTCATTTCCATTGTTTCAGGTGTACTCATACTAATCCAAGGTTAATCTTTAGGATATGTAGCAGGCTTAATTTTATGTTGATATACTCTCGTAGAAAAAATGCTTAAAAGTTTGTTTGGGAATTAGTTCCCGTTTGACCAACGGCATATCGTATAGGAAATAAGGTTTTCGAACACAAATGCCGAATCGATTTCTGTAGGCGATTCGAAGTTAATTTATTTGCGGGCGAATCGACTACACCACAAATACGTATTAAGCAATTGGTACCTTTTGATTTTGTGCGGAAAATAATATATTATTTGTAAGGGTCGTTTCGGGCAAATAACACAGTATTGACTCAGCAGCACATATTTTTGCACAACGTAATACCTTTACGTTAACTTTTTGAAGTTAAATTGCTATCAGTTTTAGTAGTAGAGCCATGGTCTATATCTAGACATTTCCCAACCAAATCAAGATAATTTCTGATCATCGGCTAATCACTGGGACGGTTTAAACCTTAAACGTGCTGTATTGCTGACACAATAGACCAAACTAAAATCTGACACTACTTAGTATTCTGTCGATCCTACTAACAACAAGTAACGAGAAGAAATACAAGTACGTGAAACAGGATCGGCGTTTCACGAACGCCGTTATTGTCGGCTTCCTACAGAAGCAGTAATTGAACGATTAAATCTGCTCAAGACTTTATTGATTACACTTTCGGAACGTAATAAGGGTAAGGTCGATCTCATACATATTTGATTGACCTGGGCTAGGCTATTGTGTCTTGTAGGTAGCACAATATAATAAAATTTCTGATAAGGTTACCATTCGTATTAAGGCCATAGATGGCTTGATGTTAGAAAGATATGTAGCGAAAGTACGGAAGAGAATGCCAATATGAAATCAGCCGGTGATCTTGATCTAAGGTGCCGAATATCTAGAATCGGAAGAGCTTGAAAACAAGGAAGTAACTGCGAAAAGCAGAGATCCGTTGCTAATGGTGCATACGCAATAATGGACGAAGCAACATAGTAAAAGATAAGGGGGTAATCTTTGACGGAAAAAGTTGAAGATGCTGTTGCAAAAGTAAGCATAGAAGAACCCTACAGCGTATTCCTATGGCAAACAATGGACTGCGATATCTTTCGTTGATAAATATGTGCTCAATGAGATTAACCTGATATCCCGGAACAATTAAGACATTGTCACTACGATCCCTTTTTAAGGAGGTTGTTTAGTCTATAGAGCTGTAGTCAAAGCTTATCATTTAGTGTTATTTCTAGAATACATATTACCGCATATTATCTTTCTTCCTTTTTACCTATTGCTTTCTGTTGATTGCCGCATACTATAAAACTTACCCAAGGCCCATTTCGAACAGCAGTATCACCAATGTTATAAGAATTACCTTAAGTTGTTGTAACCAATCCAATTGCCTTATAGTTAATGACTGCGGGCAATCCACCCTTTCAGAAAATTATACATTGCTATTCTGTTTTACCTTATCACGTGTGATCTGTCGATTTCAGTCTTGCATCATTGTCTTCACATCCTTTTCGTGTTTATTTGTTTATAAAAACTTACGGTTTCTAATTATTGACTAGACGTGAGCATATGATCACTGACTAATTAAAGTGTACACATAATGGTGCCGATTCTGTTGTACACCGAATTAAACTAACTAAACTATAACTAAAATTTCTTACTTTTTACTATGAGAATCTAAACGCTATTCTGCAAAAAAATATCTCTAAATTTAAAAACTATTTTGACACAACTAAAATCGAATTTGACAATCGCGACTCGCACGTGGTATGTTTTGGCTTCGCAACGTGGTACTTGTTTGCCCTACCCCGTGTTTTTTTTAGAGCCAGCAGCGCGCCGGGGTCGGCAGCCTCGACGTGATTTAGATGGAATTTTCATGGAAAATATGAAAAATTATTATCCACATGTTGAGTTTTAGAGGTGTTTGGGGTTTTATAAAGGGGGTCGAAATTTTCATTATTTTTGCGATAGGACACACCGTTTTCGAGATATAAGCAAAAGAAAAGAAAAAAATACAGTACTATTTTTGCACCAGAAGTCGAGGTGTCGGTGTGAATTTTGGTTCTTGACAACTAATTTTATTCCACACCTATTTAATCGCGATTAAAAATAGTCAGATTTAGTTAGACAACCAAAATTTTAGGTTGAATACAATAATGAAATTGACAACAACAGAATAGCAAAATTACCATTTTCACTAAACTAATAATTCAGTGCAATCTTAGTGCTGTCAAACTAAAATATAGTTAAGTTGTGTCACTTTAGTCAATTTCAGAATAGGAAATCGTCGTTTGACAGGAATAAACTAAATTTTGGTGATTTTTAGTCTAGTTTAGAGAATTTTGTGACAACAGAATCGGCACCACTGTGTTAGTTCTCTTATTAGAAGAACAAAGGTTATGAATTACGGATACGGGTGTGTCTTGTACGTAGTATTCTAAAGCCGGTTTTTTGTCTTCCTTTTCGCTTTTACATTAGAATTTTTGTTTAGTTCGTTATAGTGCCAGCAGATTCTTTTAATTAATTTAATTTTATGACCATCCAATCGTGTGTAGATGTTTTCTGGATTTTCCTTCGTCTTTCTAAATAGTTTAAAGTTTTTTATTGACTTCAGCATATTTTGAGAAGGTTTTGATTTCAAAGTTGTTATTTTAAATTTCGTGTCAGTACAGTATAACTTATGTCTCATGTTTCTCTTTTATTTCTTACCTCAATGAGTAGAATTTTCTAAGTAATATTTAAAAAGTCAAAGAAAATTAAACTGATAACTTCACATTAATTTACCTATAGATGATATGTGATTTATGACATTCACTGACAGATTGCGAGGTGATAGTTTTGCGGTAACGGGGTATCGAATAGTAATTCGATCGTTTGCTACCGGGGACATATATTGTGTGTATAAAGAATGTTTTGTCTTGTACAAAAGCGAAATTAAATATCGCAAAAAAGAGAATAGGAAAATACACTGTAAAACTATGTCTTGTAATATTGTCTTCTTTAGATTATGAAGATAGGATATGACCTGGTTTTGAGCTCAAAAATCATTTTCGACAGCAAATGATCATATAAATTGTTATGACCGACAAAAATAATGTTCTTCTTATATGAATTAATAATTAACAAACTGGTAGCGAGATTATTTTTAGCGATAGTATTCGCCTTAACAGCTTAAACAATAAATTATTTTAAATATAATGTCCATTAAATATGCTCATTACATGACGGAACGCCTTCCGAACTGTCGATGCATAATTTAGTAGCGCGATTTAAGTACAGTTAGTTGCATAGGTTATAAAATAAAACAGAGACTCAACCTCACCAAGTGTTTTTTGCACAACACATTATAAGTGTGACTGTCTGTCTGTTACGCTTTCACGTCTATAGCCACTGAACCGACCATCATGAAATTGGCAGAGATATAGCCTGTCATAAAAATTATTCTACTTCTTTCTTATATCTATGGCTGGCGATTTTTGTAGGCTTTTATTACTAAAACTTTCACGCTTTCTCTTTAGGAGAAGAAGCTTTTGTCCTGCAGTGGGGCAGTATCAGGCTGGTTTAATTATCATTTAACAAGTCCTACAAAAAAAAATCACTTGCCCGTGCAGTGCACAGAATAACGGCATTACATCTCAATTTACATACTATATCAGTAGGGACCTAATTGAATTCTTCGAAAACATATTATTAACCTTCCCTGACAACTCTTTAAGTCACCAGCGTCTCTTCAAAAAAGAAAAATGGCTTAACAGCTTTATAATTACATTTAATTGATAATTATCTCTGTTACCATCTTCATCTATAATGTACCAATTACGAAGTACCCCATCGATTACAAACAAGCTAGCTATTTAAAAACTCGTCTGTGTGCCGTCTAATTTTTCTCTTTGCTCTTTATCTATGCTAATAACGATTATGGATGTCCATGGAAGAATATTCAGTAAAAAATCTTATCTTACACCCATTAGCTCCTCATATCATATGCAAATTGCCGACACCACAGGCCTACAATTATTAAAAACGAGCGGCGATTTCTCTTAATTTTCAGTATTTTGTAGTCTCTCTTTTTCCTTCATTTTCTTGCTTATCTCTATAGTTTACGATCACATTATGATGTACATATTACAAAGGTGATGATTTTGGGTGGTCTACCTTTGAAGTAATGATGTTATTATTTATACGGGGTTATTAATGGTGCGCCTGCGCTTCAACTGTCTCATCAAGATAAGTTTGTTTTCAATGAGCAGTCATTACTATGCTATCGGATAAACGATTGACTTTTAAACGTTTATCTGTGTTTAGAGATTTTATTTGATTGTTTTCAAAGGTTGCTATTCAAATTCCGTTAGTTTTTTTTTTTTTGTTATAAAATTTCTTAAGTCAAGCATTTTATCTAGTTAGGTAAACATCTTGGACTTCGATCATAGCCAAAAGGTAATCTAATTTGAAAATAAAATAACGCGGATAAACCGCATAATTCAATATCCTCAATTAAACCGGAAATATTAATTGATATCCAGATAAAACAAAAAAATAATGGGTAATAAATCAGAGTTAAAATTATGATATGTTAACAAAAACATGCGATTGAGTGCATTAGTTACTCCTTATTTATTACTGCATGATAAAATGCAATGATTAAAAATCTTTTTGACGTCTTACGTCACTACTTCAAATTTTCTTTCAATGCAGCTCTGCTTATGTTATCTGGTGAGCACTGTCTTTCTCTCTTATGATCTTACATCTTCAAATAAGTAATCATCTGTCGAGCCTTTGCCCAACTATGTCGGGTTTTTTTTTTTTGAGGGTGTGAAATCATTAAATAACTTCTCCCGTTCTGGGTGGAGCAGGAGAGCGTGTCCGACTTTTACTGACTAAAACCCACCCGTGTTCCCTCAGTTGCCTGTGTGCCAGGGGCCACGGTATCCCTTTCGAATAACTCGCACCTCTGGCAGAACTATGTTGGGGTTACCTTTCAGTCTAGCCGGATGCTGCTGAAACCCACTGATATGAAATGAAATGTTTATAAATGTAAGTTGATCTTTTAAGACACATAAACACGTCAATATTTTGTTGCTCAATATTTTATAACGGTATTTCCTAGCTGACTGATCCTTGAGAAGAAATGAACAAACTCGGAGGTCTTGGTCTCATAAAATCCAAACATACATTATTAGGATTTTATGTGAGTCTCAATATGCAGGGCCATCTCTGGAAGAGCCTTTTGAAGAAAGAGCCACTGCAGGTTTGAGCTGACCTGACTCAACAGACAGCATGCATCAGTCATTGTGGAAGTCAACTCTATTTTGGGTAACTCAACGACCCGTCACAAGATACGACAAGATCTGAAGGAAATTTGCGTAGGACGTATGCAAAATTCTTAAAACCGGCAGACAGTTATAAAACTTTATATATTAATTCAATCTAGTCTCAGGTTTTTCTTTAGTCTCCCACGTAACACGTCCCTCCTGTGTTAGTGAACGGTGTGGGGTTGAACAGAGTGTACTCTTTTAAATACCTGGGTCACTTGGTTACGGACGATTTGAAAGATAACGCAGATATGGAGAGGGAGCGCAGAGCGTTGTCGGTTCGGGCTAATATGCTGGCCCGCCGGTTCTTCCGATGTACAGCTGCGGTCAAAATAACTTTGTTCAAAGCATATTGCATGTCACTGTACTCGGGGAGCCTGTGGTTCAACTACACCCAAAAGGCCTACAATGCTCTGCGGATCCAGTATAACAACGCATTTAGAAGTGCTGTTGCGTCTGCCTCGGTTCTGTAGCGATTCATCTATGTTCGCTGAGGCACGTACCGACGGCTTCAATGCTGTACGGCGTAAGAGAGCAGCCTCGCTACTTAACAGACTCAGTGGCAGCCCCAACAGCATTCTACGTGCTATAGCCGGGACACATGACAGCCCGTTGGTGAGGTCACTTATCACCTGTCCACTGTCTGTGTTATTAGTTAAAGTACTAACATAGGTTAATACTTTAGACCTATGAGGAACAGGGTGTAAAGTTCACTCATACCTTTGTTGGTAAAGGAGGACTTCCTCCAACCAGACGGGTGTTGTGTCTGGTGGGCAACTGCCCGACAGTTGATGTCGGGATTTTGCATCTGGGTGTCGTGGTAAACTCTGATAGCGCGATGTAGAATTTCTCTGATAGTTCGCCTGTGGCATTTTAGATGGCGCTACTTTTCTTTTTGCGTTTCTGGATTTTATTGCGAAGCATTTTTATTTGTAGTGCCGCTACAAGACCATTGTTACTAACCCAATGTCTTTGACATTTGATTAAATAAATTAATAATAAAGTAACAACTGTTAATGACAGATGTCAATAACGACGAATATCAGCCGGGACCAACGGCTTCATCTAACATCATCCAATAAATGCTACAAAATTATAGGAACAGTAATAAAGCCCTTGATGTCAATCACAAAAGTCCACCATTCTTCCCGTTATCAAAATTCTGGTGAACTATTTCACTTATTACGGTTATAAGGGTCATAGGAACTGGTTGCACCAATCGTGGGAACCCGGGCTATTTGCCCGAGACGTTTGTTGGTCTCTTGAAGACGACCAAACACTCGACGCCTTTTGTCCAAAAACGTAATGGGGATAAACAAATAAAAATAGGAGGACACTTCAATGGACGGCGCTAGATATTTTGGGAATAAGAGAAGGCGTTGTCTAGTGTTTGTTAGTTTTGAATTTTGACAGGTCTGGCGAAATGGTTTGAAAAAATTAAGTGTAGTGAAATTGGCTGAGCCTTAGCTTAATGCAACTGAGTAGAATAAACAGTTAGAGGTCGAACACAAACCAGATTTTTGAGAATATCATAGTATTAACTTGACATGCAATCGTCCGTTCAAGAAAGACTCGTGTAGACGTACAAATATATACAGGCTGTAGCGTAAATAATGGATAACCCGAAACTGTCGATCGGCCAGATTATTATCTATCATATACCCCACATAAATCACCATATATTGTTTTAAATTGCATAATTCCGTAGAAAAATTGTAAAAATTTGAGAATAAGTATTATTAGCAATTTTATCTTGGAATGTAATAAAAAATCTTGATACTGATCTGATAATACAAATAATCAGGAATAACATAAAATAAACAAAACGAGAAAAAATCACCGATTGTAGAAATGACAGCTTATTTTGTAAGAGTAAGTACGATTTATATTAAAAATATCAATAATTTGATCATCCATGGGCATAATGGCGATATAAGTGGGGTAAATGATAGATGATAACCTGGCCAATCGACAGTTTCAGGGTTATCCATTATTTACGACACACCCAGTATACACATACATACAAATACACACATACATAAAAAAAATGAAAATTAAAGTGTTGGTTTGTAATTTCAAAATAACAGCTTTTCTAAAGTACGTATACATACGGTACATTTAATAAAATAATTTTTAAATTTTTTGTTTGCTTGTCTGTTTGTTTGATCCGGCTAATCTCCGAAACGGCTGGACCGATTTTGACGTGATTCTCATTAGAAGATAGCTGATGTTATAAGGAACAACTTTTTCTCTCAGTAACATGTTTATGTGGGATAATTAAAGACCTACACGTGAGCAAAGCAGCGGGCAGCAGCTGGTTGTTTATATACTTCAGAAAAGTATTAAGTGTTTATTTATTTATTTTTTCCTTTATTTAACATAAACACATATAAATTACATTTTTAAATATTAGTATAAAAATATAAAAACATTTAAAAATATAAAAAATAGTAACCCACCGGCATCGGGAACAAGGTCCAAGCTACCGGCGGTCAGGGCTCCAGAGAGAGGAACCTCCTAACAATGCGAGCCGTGTCCAGGAGTACCGCTTTCTGGATCAAGCCCTTGACCCAGCTGCCCAACGAGAGCCTCCTCAGATGTTGGTTGAGGCTCTTGGCTATAATGCCATTGGCTGTAACAACTATCGGTACAATGATCGCTGAGTCCACATCCTACATGTCGACAACCTCGTGAGCCAAGTCAAGATACTTGATTTGTTTATCTTTCTCGGCTTTCACGAGGTTCCCGTCATGCGGGACCGTTATATCAACGATCATTGTACGCCGCTCTAGTCGATCCACCACCACTATATCAGGCTTATTGGCAACAATAGTCCTGTCAGTGATGATGGATCGATCCCAGTACAGTGTGACATGTCCCTTTTCGAGAACTGGGTCGGGCACATACCTGTAGTATGGCACTTCTGAATCCACAAGGCTATAGCGCAAGTTCAGAGCAAGTTGCTGGTGAATAATCCTGGCTACAAGGTTGTGTCTATGCAAGTACTCCTCGTTAGCTAGACGAGAACACCCGGAGATTATGTGTCTGATTGATTCACCCGGACGGTGGCATGCCCGACAAATGTCAACCGTGCCGTCTTTCACAATAAATCTCCGGTAGTTGTTCGTCATAATAACTTCGTCCATAATTGCACAGACAAAACCTTCGGTTTCCCCAAAGAGGTCACCAAAACGTAGCCAGGCTACGGACGCTAAAAAGTCTACATCGGGTTCATGTAGAGCCCGGAAAAAGCGTCCGTGAAGCTCCTTACTCTGCCATACTTCCATGCGATCATTAGTGTCAAGCACTACAGGCCTGCGCCAGTTCTCTTTAGCCAAGGAGAGCGGGGTGAGGCCCTTATCCACCGCAACTACATCTCGATGCATACCCACGTCAGTTGCTAGGAAATAATCCCTGAGACTGCATATCTCGCGATTGTGGAGAGTCTTTGCATTTAAAAAGCCTCGACCTCCACATTTTCGCGGGATATACAGTCTCATTACCGATGACCGTGGGTGATGCATTCGATATGCAGTAAGCAGCGTACGGACCCTCCTATCCAGGGCGTCCAGTTCGGTCTGAGTCCATTTGAGTATGCCGAAAGAGTACATCAAAACCGGCATGACCCAACCGTTGAAGGCGCGCACCTTGTTTCCGCCTGATAAAAGACTATTAAATACTTTCTTCAGGCGGCCAAAGAAGCGCTCCGTCAACGATTGCTTCATGTCAGTTACATTGATGCCCAACGCTTCCGACATACCCAAATACTTATAGGTTTCGGCTGCGGAGAGAGCTCGAAGGTTTATGGAATCCGAGAGTTGGGTTCCCACGGATTCCACAATCTTCCCTCGCTTTACATGCATGACCGCACATTTGTCCACACCAAATTCCATCTTTTAGGTCATCCATGTAGAGGAGGTGAGATATAACCTGACCACCTCTCCTCAGCCGATAGCCTATACCTGAATCCTCCAGCAGTGTGCTTAGAGGATTCAGGGCCAGGCAGAACCAAAGCGGACTCAAACTGTCGCCCTGAAATATACCTCGCTCAATCCTTATCGGTTCGCTATTCCTCTGGATGTTTCGACATCCTGGATATCGAAGGACCGTCCTCCATTGCCCCATACATGACACCAGGAAGGTGCGTAGAGTTGTATCTACTTTATACAACTCCAGCACCCTCATGAGCCATGTATGTGGCACTGAGTCATAGGCCTTCTTGTAATCTATCCAACATGTCGAAAGATCCTTTCGGAAACGGCGAACCTGTTGGCTAATGGCCATATCAATGAGGAGCAGCTCCTTAGTACCGCGGGACCCGTTCCGACATCCATTTTGAGAGACAGACATGATGGAGTTAGTGTCTATATGATTGTAAATTTTAGCTCTCAAAATAGATGTAAGAACTTTATAGACCGTCGGTAAACACGTGATCGGCCTATAATTTTTGGGTTCCGCGGTACTACCTGATTTATGGAGCAGGTGGGTAACTCCTGTTGTCAGGAACTGGGGTAGCGAACCAGACTCCAAAGCAGTCTGGTACTGAGCCGCCAAGCGAGCGTGCTATCCCATGAACCATTTGATCCAGAAGTTGTGCAACCCGTCCGGCCCTGGAGATTTCCAGTTGGGCAGCGGACGGACTGCACGAGCTACATCTTGGGGGCTGATGGTAATAGCTCCCATTTCTGGTATGGGATCGCAGGCTCGCTCGACGTCTCGAGCCCAATCACCTTCGGTGTGACTGACAGGCGCCGACCAGATATTGCGCCAAAAAGAGCACATGGTGTCATCATCCGGTAGGCGCGTATCAGCCACACCTTGGTCCGGTCGCTCCCAAGTCCTATAAACCCACCTTTCATCACTCTGGAAGGTGCGGTTCTGAGTGTATCGGTCTACTCGCCTCTTATACCGACGAATACGGTTTGCCCATGCATACACTTTCTGCTTCAGGAAGTCTATGCGCTCTGTGACACGGGACATATAATCTTGAGGGCTGGTATCAGTCCCTGAGAATGCCCGCATCACAAAGCGCATCACTCTAGGGCGAGTGTTGCCCTCCCTGAAGCAGATTAGTTTGCCGATGAGGGCCCTGGCCCCACCAATACGACGTTCAATCCTGCACTGCCAAGCTGGAACGGCTGGTTTCGGTCGCGTAGCTCTAGAGTCATTTGCGAATTTGACATGAGCTACACGACATGCCGCTACAGCCGCGCAGTACAGAATCGAATGAGTATCGGTGAGGTCTTCGCAGTCATCAAAATAATTTGATAACTGCGAATCCAAAGCCGCCACCAGCGCCCTATTTTTGTTATGCATGGGCAAACGAGGTAAGCGTGGCCTAAGTTCGGGCGACATGAACCGATATTCCCGAATCGCACCCTCCAAAGCACTCCTCAATTCCTCACTGCACTGGGTACTTACGTTTGTAGCCCTGTCATCACTCCCCTCGTCAGCTTGACTTGTGTTAAACTGTGGTGGTACCATAACAGCCTGTAACGGGGGGACGATGACATTGCTACTCCGCATTTCAGTTCGTAGGCGATCAAGTACAGTGTCATCCAACATATGATTACGCTGAATGACCCGCACCTGATCCGACAGTCGTTGTGCCGAAACGTTGACAGCTGGCTCAAGCACCTGAAAAAGAGAGAGCATCCGAACACGGTACGCGGTCAGATTGTTTCCTCCTTCTGTAGCCCCATAGTATGAGCGCATGACGTTTTCATTGATGGATCTTGTCCATCTCATGCGCTGCACACTTCCGCCGGGAGCTGGGACCTTATCAGAGGCCGGTGGGCCTCGAGGTCCTAAGCCGTCCGGCGGCCGGCGTCCTCCCCGTTGGCGAGCAGGTGGTGGCGTCGTTGGCGGGAGTTATTATTTATTTTATTATTTATGTACACAGTAAAATACATAGGAGATACGGCATAATAACAAGTGAGTACAAAGGCACTGCTTTTTTCTTTAGAAATTTCTTCCAGCAGACCTGCGAAAGGAGAAATGAAAAAGAAATGTAGACAATAGTGTGTGAGAACAAGAAAAGGAAATAAGAATATGTGACGTCTTAAACAAAAATATACTTACACATATAATACAGAAAATTTACATATATTTAAATAAATACATATTTAATGATAAAATATATAAACAGATATAAATATATATATATATACATACACAATTAAGAGGAAAGGTAATAATGCTCTTTTACTCGACATTTGAATAAGGAAATAGTTTTCAAGTCGCGAATGCTAGGCGGAAGTGAGTTCCACAATCTTACAGCATGGACAGAGAAGGAATAAGAATAATAACTAGTTTTATGGGGATGGGACTTAAGAAGGGATCTAAGGTATGATCTACATGGTGCGTCGCTAGGACGAGCGTAAGAAAAACGCTCACGCAGGTAGGAAGGATAAGAAGGGTTATGTAAGATGTTGAAAAGGAGACATAAAATCCGAGTGTTCCTGTGAAGGCGGATTGGGAGCCACTTGAGTTCCTTGCGAAGGTGAGAAACGTGGTCATACTTTCGAAGACCGAAAACAAAGCGAATGCACAGGTTTTGCAGGCGCTCATGCTATATATTATAAGAATAGATTTGCTTGCTTAATAACTGTCTGAACGCTAAATTGGTAGTGAAAACATATTATAAAATAGCACTAGGTACCATTTTGTGGTACAGGTTCCCGATTCCGAAATATCAAGTTAAAGCTTCATTAGCATTACGTTTTTGTATGACGTCCAACGTTTGCCGTAGTCACAATGTGTGTGCAAAATATCCAACAAAGTATTCATAAAATTCCCTTAAAATTTCTTATACCAACAGCATTGAGTACTGCAGTTATTCCAAAAACAAAAAAGCATCAGCATTCTTCGACGCTTCGTCTCCTCCGCACCTCTGTCATGGTTCAATATATCCGCGAGGAACCTAATGGACTTGTATTACCCGACGACTTCAAACAAACAAGTGGCGTTAAAAGGACAAAGGGCCAACACAATACGTTTGGGTGTGTGGCTTAATCTGTAGGAGATAGCGGTAGCGATTCGCGTGCCTTGTAGAACACGCTAAGCCGTCAGTCCCGGCTGTCATTCATAGATCTTTGGCGGTCGTTACGGGTCGTCAGAAGCCAGAAAGTCTGCCAACCAGTCTTACCAATAGGTATCGTATTACTCAGTAAGTGGGTTGTGGAGGTCAGACGGATATGCAGTTAGACTGGAAGCCGACCCCTTCATAGTTAGGTAAAGCTTAGGCAAATGATGAGATAGCAGTATAGATTCATTTATCCTTTGGAATTCGCGAGAGTTCCAAGAAAAGGAGGCGTCACATTTGTTGCAAAGAGTTCTTTGGTAAGTCATTTAAATTGATTAACAGAATAGAAACTCTAAAATAGGACGTTCTTATAAAAAAAAAAATGGGTTTACTAAAATGCCGATTGTTTTCATGGTATTTAAAACGCTGATTTATTATGGACCTGGATCTAGACTGCATTAACTGCACCTTAATTACGTAACACACTATCAATCACAATCTAAATCATTTCTAGGGATATTGCTAATCCATCGCTTCATTTTTTCGAAAAATTTGACCGCTTAATAACGTAAACAGCGCAAAGAACTGTTAAATTGAAGGTCATTAATACTGTTAGTGTGTTACACAAATACCCGTTGTTGACAATGCAACGTTATCTTCTTTGGATAACCAAATTCTGGTCCGTGTTTTATTTATTTAACTTTTTATGCACACACGTATAAACTGACAAGAATAAAGGAACAGAAAAATACGTACAAAGGTAATTCTTATTTCTACAGAAATCTCTTCCAGCACACCTGCGATAGGAGAGCAGATAACAGAGATGTAGACAACGCGTGTAATAATAGTAGAAGGGAAAACATAAAATTACAAATTATACAATAATTTATATATACACATATCATCATCATCATTTCAGCCGAAAGACGTCCACTGCTGGACATAGGCACATACACATATACACATATAATATAACAATATACATACATACATAATATTAAAATAAATATCACTAAAATACATATAATTATAATGTAATTTAAATAATAAATACATAAGCAATTATGACTTTTAACTCTCCACTTGGAGAGATAAAACCGCTTTTCAAACTCGCTTTCTCACACATATTGCACCAAACTACTAGACACTGTACGTCCAATATTTACAAAGTGGAGTATTTTTTGTCAAGCCCGAATGGAAGGGTTGAATGGCTGAGGGTATTTGGAGTGATGGCAGTCAAGGCAACCTTCGTAAGGACATGGAGAATTATGGTCGAAAATAATAGGCTCCCATTGTAGTTATGTGATGGGCTGTGCAGTTTGTGTTTGAAATCAAATATTGTATATCTTTTATGCAGATGATGTGAGAATACTAAGGAAAAGCCGGGGTACAAAGAAGCCATCGGTTAGCCCTCCCGGCTAAAGGACCTGTCGAGTAATGTTGAATGTTGATGCTTCATAATAAGGGCTTACATGAGCGTGAATTAAACTTACTAAGGGGTATCGTGATAACCAGTAACTGGGTTGAGGAGATCAGATAGGCAGTCGCTCCATATAAAATAATGTTATTCAGCTGCATAGGGTTAGACTGGTAGCCCACCCGAAAATATTCGCGAAAACGCTACGCAGATTAAATTTAATATTATGAAGATAGAAGGAGCAACTGTATTTCTTAGAACTTTCAATACCTAAGTGCGGAAATAAGGACCAAAAATATGACAAAACAAAATAAACGAAGCGACTATTGAAAAATCACGCTCTAAACAGAATGAAATTAGTGGGCGATTGCAGTATGGTGGTAAAATGTTTCGAGAACGCTGCTGCCCATTCTCTAGTAAGTCCCTTAGTCGCCTTCTACGACACCTACAGCGGGCTTAGCATGACGCTTCGTATTTCTACGAAGAATAGACAGCGCTTTTTCAATACAAAGTGATATTTCGTTCGTACATTTTTGTTATCGCACCGTAGATATCCTTCTACAATCTGTCATTTAGTCTTTCGTTTCTAACGATATTTGTCTAGGTCCATTTAAATGTAGACTATTTCAGAAGAATATTTCTTCCCAAACTGTCGAAATCACACTGACAACAAACTTTCTACTCGACGGCCTCAAATTATGTAGGAATCATCTACAAAATCATGATTCGTTTAGAACGCATAACTATGATAATGAATAGAAAAACATAGCTATCTTATCCTATTGTACTTATTTTATTTAATAGTCATGTCTATTCTTCCGTTGACAAATCGGTACTCGTGCTAAGCCTGCAGGAAGAGATGGGATTGTGCTATTCTTTACGCCCGGCACCACACGAAACACCACAGATGAACATATAAACCGGTCAAAATCGTTACCCCCTTTCTGCTTCGCCGCCGTCGGGAAACAAGAACATAACAATACGTATTATCAAGGTATTAAAAGCTATATTGGAATATCGAACCATTTTTGCCTCGTTCCCGCTATGCTCATGAAATAAGTATGCTTTGGCACATCAGCTGTTTGCTAACCTCTTCAATTTCCTTGTAACGAGAGATTAATAAAGGCTCGGAGCTATGAGAGGGTTATTATTTGCCTACTTGTAACTCTTAAACATTATTCGGCTTGATTGTTCTCTTTGCTTGCTACACTTTAGTTGTATAAAATTTGATTCTGTGCTTAGTGATTTTTGTTTTCAGCCTGTACCTAGATGTTTATTTTTATACAAAAATGGACACTTTGAAAGTTTTAGTAAAATTGGTTAGATAGGTAGATTTAACCTCATCCCGCAGGGTAATTGCGTCATACAGGATAAGTTTTTATCCAGTGCGCAAACTGTAACCATGAATTCAGCATATCATTCACGCAAAAATGTTTCGCCGGTTCTAAAAAAAGTAGCTTTTTCATAGAAAAGTGCAATTCCTACGCGGGAAAAATGTATGGAGCAGCAATTTTGTTTTTTTTATAACCGGCGAAAAGTTTCATCGTGGTTACTGTTTGCGCACTGGTTATAAACTTATCCTGTATACTAACAATAGGAATGCTTTCATAATGTCAGTTGAACAACATTCATTGCGTTTCTTACGTAGTTGAGTAGATTTTTTTTTTTCGAAGTATATGAAGCAATGGATGAATAACCTGTAAAATTTATTATTATAATATGTATTATTTTTCGAAAATATAATAGGTGGTGGTATATAGGTATAATGTGAACCACACATAAAGTATAAACTTTAGTGACGCAATAGACAATGCTTACTTCCCTACAAAAAGCCAACACAAAGTATTGATGTCCATACAATTTCTTGAATAGCTTCATCTTTCATTCAATTCTATGAACCTTTCTTAACAGATCACTTAAACCGAACGGTATAAGCTCATACACATTTGTATCTAATTGTACTTAACCCTCGGAAGCCACGTGCACTTCAGGGTCGTCAAACTGGTCCTTCTTTCTAAAGAATCCATTTATTTGAAAATTTCGTATATTTCTTGTTGTATAATAATAATTATAAAAGCCGAAAACGAAAATAAGGCCGAATCAAGATTTTTTGGACGAAAAATAAGCTTTTGGCGTTCACTATTTATTCGTTCATAAGGTACAGGTTGGTGCAGTCTAAGCCAAATGTTTGGCCAAGATGTTAGCGGTCCCTTGGCTGGTTACAAACACACAAACTTAGCTCGATTAACGTACGATTCGTTTTTGGAATATTTTTTTGCCTCCTCATTCAGGTTCCTACGTGAATGTTGTTAAGTTTCTATGGGGGTATTTTATATGCTTGTTATTATGGTTACCTACTGCGTTTTATTGTGAGGTAACTCGGTGGTGTTATGGTGAGGATTTCGTATTAATTAAGCGGTGTATTATAGTTATTTTTATACACGTAACCTAAGAATACTATTCTTCCTCTATTACGGTAGTATTGGATAAAAATTTAATATACTGACCTTTAATTTAAAAGGAATTCATGAAAACAAGTTAAAAAATCTTTGAAACTTCAAAAGGTGGAAGCAAAAGGATAGCCCGCAAAATTCACTATTTTCTCACGTTTGTGCAATTTGCAAGTCAGTAACAAGTTGCATGTTGAACAAAATAATGTCAGTGGTCGCGAATTATATTTTAATCAACATATACTACAACATAGAAATTGCAAAAAACGAAGATAATTTGAATTTCGCATGGTATCTTAACGCATCCACCTGAACAAGCAAATAACTGTTGCACCATAACTACTTAAACAACTTTTCACACCTAAAAACCACTATGATCATCATTGCAATGCATCATTTAATAAGCTTTTAAAAACTTAAAATTAATATTCTTGCCACATATTTAAGAGGCTCTCGTTGTACACCTGCATAAGCCGTGGTATGCACTAGCACGTAGTATAGGCTAGTTAACACATACATCAGTACATATGTTAGTATCGACAAACATATTAATCGACTACATATGCGGCGGTGTGCTCTTGCCCGAACTTGCTTATAACACAGAGTAGACAACGGTTCAGAAGCTGCAGCCTTTTCTGTATTATTTTAAGAAGACGTTGATGTTTTGGTCGACATTTTGGAGTAGGTATTTAAATAAAACACATGCGTTACTTACCGTTTTTCTTTCAGAAATTAATAGGTATAGGTTCAGTAGAAGTAGATTTATTAGGGTACGGCTGACGTCATCCGACTCACGGAGGCTTTATGGTATCCCAATTAGTAGAATCTTGCAATCCTATTCCCGTATTAAAGTTTTTTAAATCACTACCCTGGCTCACTATCTCACCCAGTCTCTCATGCAGGGCCACTGCTCCCTTTTCCCCTTTCCCGCCACTCGTGGTGGCTGATAGCATCTGTCAGTAACAGATAACATTAATGACAGCTGCTACCTCATTGTGACGTGTGTGTATAACACAGTGTTCTAATTCTATTAAAAAGATGAACATTTCATTTAAAAGTGGGCAATCAGCGAAAAAATTACAACGAAAACAATCATGTGTTTTTGTTACGGAATTAATGCGTAAAACCAAAACTGTTAGTGCAAGCGTTTTCAATTCTCGTGTTACAATTTCAACCGATAACAATAGATTAATATTTCTAGGTAATGCGTTCTTAGATTATTCATTGTGTCTTGTGCATCAAGGAATTTAGTACTTACCTCAAATTCACAATTATGAATTACTTAATAACTTTAATTCAATTGGTTTTTTATCACTGATTAATTTATACCTACTTTCACTTTTATCGTCTGGGAATTTGCCTGCCTATTGATGACTTGTTTTTTTTTACGTGATTATTTATTTATTTTTGCTACCATACGGGGGCAATCCAAAAAACCTAATGATAACAAAATCGAGGGATAAAGTTTGGCGTTGCAGTTTCGAACGTATCCTCTACATCCAAAATTAAATTATACAACTGGATAGCTAAAGGATCAAAGAATTCATTACGATAAACGAGAACAGTGACGCATCGCGCGAGGTTATTTTGCTGCGTTTCGAGATTTGCAATTAATATAACTTTTGACTCGAAGAAGCTACGATGTTCGTTTGAGTTTTAATCGTCAGCTGTTGTCAAAAATCTATCGATTATATATAAAACATAAGTGTATTATCTGAAAAATATAACCCGTTACATAAACGTATTCACGTAAAAACACACGGCCGTGTCCATGACACAGCCACACCCCATTTTTTTTGCTTAAGGCGTGCATTACTTTTGCGGTTATTTTACCTCTAGTAGCAGCAACTCAACAACAACCTTATGGTAACTGAACTAAGAGATCATAGTGATTTCGACAGACTTGTCAGCAGCAGCAACTGAACAGCAACCTTATTGTTACGACAGTAAAGATCATTGTGACTTTCACAATGATGCAATCAATTAATCAATTTGCCTAGCCTTTTCCATCTTTGTTGGGGTCGGCTTCCAGCCTCACCGGATGCAACTGCATGACAGTATTTTACATGTGGCATCTGCCTATCTGACCTACACTATCTATAGTTACTGGTTAACACGATGCCCCTTGGTAAAATTAGTGGCTAGACTTCATAGTTTGTTTTTTTGACAGTGGTGCGTGACAGTGGTGGTGAGGTTTAATAACTGTGAAAGGACTGTACCAAAGCAAATGATAATTGGTTGGCCAAATGGACTGCACTGCATAAATGAGAGAAAAAATACAAATACAACCTTTTTTGTCACAGCATTGAAGACTGAATCTGCTTTTGTTTAGAAAATAGTGGCCAAGTGCGAGTTGGACTCACACACGAAAGGTTTCGTACCTCAAGGCTTAGCCAAAACACGTTTCTTGTATGGGGACCCTGTTTAATTTTATACTTTATTTCATTTTTATTATGTGTTGATACGGCTATAGTAGCACAGACTCTGTGAAAATTACAAAAGTCTACCTATTACGGTTCAAAAGATACAGCCATGTGACAGACCGACTAGGGACTAGGGACGGACGGAATAGGGTCCCGTCGCCACCTTAATATTCTTAATTTAAACGTAAACAATGTATGATGCAATTTATCGACGTACTGCGTGTGAAAAAATGATGACGCAAATTCACACCGATAGAAGGTAAAGATGAAGAAATATAATAATATTACAATAGCGGACAAAGGCGTGTCAAATCACGACTAATGCCTTTAACATTTCACATTAAGTTATACAATATAGAAAACAAAGAATACTTTAGTAAAACTAAATTATGATTTTACGTTTTAATATAATGTTACGCCTGTAATTATAATAAAATGATTTGGCACAGAAATCCGTTTATAGTCACAGATTTTGTTAAAGTTGATAAGGATTTTTGTAATTCGATACTGTTTAATTACTATTTTATTTTCTAATGCAAAACTAAGGTTAGATTTACTATAACTTTAGACGCCGACCTCATTAAGTTAGAAAAAAACAACCGACTTCCAAAAATGTTTTTTTGGAAGTCGGTTGTTTTTTTTTTCCGCAATTAAAGTTATTTTTCACTTTGTAGTGTTCTACAAAGTGAAAAATTACTTTAGTTTTGGGAGTCGGGTGACTTTGTATGTGTATTTTATATATTCTTTGTTCGCCTTCCGAAATTAAAGTTGTTTTTCACTTTTTAGGTATAGTACCTACCCCACACGAATTCGAAATTTCATCATCCTTGGGGTCAAAACAATGCATATTAATGCGATAGAAGCATTCGCGGTTGATTTGCTGTAATTTTTTGAAGAGTTCCGTTGTCTGTCTCCGAAACGCATCATCAAATCTTTATGAAATTTAAATGGTACTATGTGTGAATAAACTCCTTTCGAACAAAAAGATGATTTTTCAAATCTATCTATATATGACGGAGTTATGCCCGAACATACATAAAACATGTTAAATTGATAACCTCCTTCTTTTTGAAGTCGGTTAAAAATATAATTGACGTTGATTGTACAAACCTACTTCATCATTTTGATCATCATTTCAGCCGAAAGACGTCCATTGCTGAACATAGGCCTCCCTGAAGCACCGCTATTATGTACCTCTCGTCTCCAGCAGAATCCTGCAATCTGCACCAGGTCGTCGCAGCGCTACGTCTTTCGTTACTCAGCCACCACTCCAGAACAGTCGACCCCATCGGCCAATTGTTCTGCAAGTAATGTAGTTCCACTTAAGTTTGGCATTTCTTCGGATCGAATCTCTTCATTTCTGATTCAATCACGCCAAGCATAGCCCTGTCAATTGCTCTTTGGGTGACTACAACCTTCTAATGAGGCCATTGTGACCAAGTTTCAGTACCATAGGTCATCACGGTCAAAGACTTTCGTCATGAATGCAGAACTGAAATCATTTAACCATTTATAAATTACTTTTTAAACGTTCTCTTCCTGAAATTATTTTGGTAAATCAGTGATTTGGACGATATTTAACGTACATAATGATCATCTTCTAGCCTTTTTCGGTTTTCGTATGTAAAGATGGTCCCATCCGCGAACCAACCGCAGCAAGCGTAGCTTAACCTGATCGATCGCCTTGTCCAGCTGTTATTACGTAGCCTCTGTTTAATTTACCCAACCAACATTTTGTTTGTTGTTTATCCAAACAGAAAACTTAAAACGAAAATGCGAAATGTCTTCAAGAATTCAAGCTGTTATCATTTTGGCAATAATAATTAAAAGTATCAAGCACGGCTACAGGTGCTGAAAGTGAATCTCTCGCGGAGGTCATCGTGCCAATACTTATTTTTAAAACAGTAAACATAATGATTAAAACAATATTTTTCTTACTTCATCTTGTTTGAAATCCTCTTGAAAATGTTGACCAAACACTGTTGTACCAAATTCTGAATGTACCGACCACTCTAGCATGCATTGCTAACATATCATTGATTGCTCCTAGCACACCTCAATTGGCGCAAGTACTTGTAGGTACATTATCCACAAACATTAAAAATTAAACATACATGTATTGCATGTTTTCTTAGGACATGTTTTATTAAAATACTCAGCAAATATAGAATCGACTTTTGATTTGTTTTCGGACTAATATTAGATGGTAGTGGTGGTCGGAACTGTAGTTTAAAATGGCTCATCGATGCTAAATTTATCGTTTTTATTGACTCTTTCTTTCTCTTTTTTGGTAAGCTTCATTGATCTTGGCAAACAGTTTTCCTTCGCTTTTTAAAGTTTCGTAATACATGTCTGTCTGTTCATCCATCTTAAGGCTGAACAGGATCTATAGTGAAGGTAGAAGGTAAACTGTTGTAATCCTACTAATATAAATGTGAAAGTTTGTATGTTTGTTATTCAATCACGCAAAAACGGCGGAACGGATTTTGATGAAATTTGGCACACAGATAGTTTATAACCTGGATTAACACAAAGGATACTTTTTATCTCGGTAGTACGTGTCCGTGGGACAATTTTCGACTTCCTCGCGGACGAAGCCGCTGGCAAAATCTAGTATTTAATATTAACTTCTATGTTAGCGTAAGCTTGGGCGAACTCAACAGACTAAACTTAACGTCATTTTACTTTTCGGGCACCACACAATCTGGTAGCTTTTTTTTTACCCGAGTACGGCAAAGAAAAACGGAGGACTATGATTTTGACTAATATGTATGTACATTTTAGTATGTGTGTTCATCTTTTCCCTCAAAACTTCTAAACTGCTTAACATGATTTGACAAAATTGTTGGAAGCGTCTTGCACTAAATTGAAGACGTCGCCCTCTCGAGGATGAAGTGAGGAAATATAAACATTTATTTTTTAATGATACCTTGTTGGGTATTAAATAGAATGGCTTAACTAGCACAAAATATAATGTGACCTAGCACCGACATAATTTAAATTTGAAGTTAGTTCAAGGATATGCCACTTTGACAATACATTCCAACAGTAGTAAGCGATCAGAAGCTTTAGGGCAAAGTGACATACGACCACGACTTTCAGATGAGAATATTTTCTTGTTTAATCATTTGAACGTGATTTTTTTAAACTAAACAAACTAACAAAAGACAACTTTATAATAACTACTAACGTTTGTTGTAACACTACAATATTTACAAACACTTTTCCTAGACAAGTAGTTGTTATCTCTGTTCTTATCTTACTCTGTGCTCCGACGTAGCTAGGTGCTAATCGGAGAGCGTACACGCGCGGCGACGGCATCACGCCCTGTTAGCCCCACTTTACCCTGTTTGTTCTAAATGTTACATTTTACCCGCAAACACCCTCTTCCGGCGAGATTATTGGAAATATCGCCTTTTTTGTGGCCGCACCCGTCTTGCTACTTTTGAGTAAATATTCATTGAGTGGAGGGATCAGATTTCAGGAATTTTAATTCTGATGTAAAAAAGGTGATTTAGGTAAAAGGAGTGGCAAGTTGTACCTATGTTGTTTTTTCGGGCTAAGACAAGCGCTTTACTTTGTGTAAATTATTATTTCGGATAACGGTCCACTCCCTCTCACAGAGAGGAGGCCTGTGTCCCAGCAGTAGGAATATTATAGGCTGACTAGCTTCCGTCGGCGGCTTCGCCCACAAGGAAGTCGGAAATTATCCCTCGGGAATGTACTACCGGTATAAAAAGTCCAATCCATTCAGTAGATTTTGCGTGAAAGAGTAACAAAAATCCATACAAACTTTCGCGTTTAAAATATTAGTAAGGATTATGCTATGTAAGAATGGTTGCTGGTGACAGAAAATATACTAATGGTTATTGCCGATTACAGACGTACAGACTAGCTGTCGGAAAAATCAATAAAAATTGTGTGCAACTAGCCTGAAAAATGTTGGTACAGATTTTCCGGTATAACCAGGTATGTAAATTGACCATTTTACAAGATCATCATTACTTACTGTTTCCTTGGTTTACAGGAGGGAAAATAACACAAGAAATGCGAGTTAAATATGATTTAATTTCGTAATTTTTCTTAGCAATTATATTTCGTTCTCAGCATCTGATTACTTATAATTAGACACAGTAATACATAAGACAGTGTCAAGTTATTATAACAATTTATTATGTATTTAAGCGCATATTTTGTAAACTATTCTACACATTGTTTTGGAATGTTTCAATGTCTTTTAACGGGTTGTCTTCTATGTATTATATTCTATAGAATAATGATGGAATGTGAAACAACAGATACACTTAATACATTGACTGAATGGTGACAACGTCTCCGCGACGCTTTATTGGCTAATGTCGGACATTATAATGAGTGGAGAATATTTTAGTTTATTGTGTTCCTTACAAGTATTGAAATTTTAGTACGTACTTTTCAAATGGTGCCAAGAAGTTAATGACTCTTGTAAAAGCCTTTAGCGAAAAGTTGAAAAACCTTGCTACTGCCGTTATCGCATTCGACGGGTTACTCACTTCAATATAATGTTCCACATTAATCGATACATTTACTTTTAATTTGAATATACACTGGGTACATGATACGAATAGTATTTTACTAAATTTTTTGATGATCTTGCAATCATTTTCAACAGGTAGGTATACAGTGCTGTACGCATTTGTTCTGGGGTGGGCACATTTGAAGGTAATTTGGTGTCGACAAATTTCCCATTTTCACTAAAATTATATTTGAATACTGCTTATAAGAAAATTACGTCATATTCCATATGTTCCCTTTGAAAATGACTGCACAGTTGAATAAATTCTGTAATATTTTCTTAAGTTAAATATTTTTATCTACTCCAAGTTTACAGACAAAATTAACACACTAGTTATAATGCGAACACATAGATACACTGCCACCACACTATGGCACAGATCTTATTAAAATATTAAGATTATAAATGTCCTTTATATGTATTTACGGTGACGAACATTTGGATAACAGCAGCACACACTGACGCCTTCTATGTTTCAGCTCAAATGGATACTAAAACTGGCAACTTTATTATTGAAAGAACATCATAAGAATCGCCAGAAATCGAGAAGATTTCGACAAAAGAGATTCAAATACCTATCACTCTCATACAAACTCTTAAAATAATATATACAAAGCGCTCGAAATCATACAATCAAATTCACATATCGACCGGAAAATATATTCAAATGAACATTAGTAAGGAAAAGTTTCAGTACATGGAGTTAGTAAAGAAAACTAGGTCATAGCGACTGTGGCTAATCACAAGAGAGCGGTTGGTCGGATAGATTAAATACCCATAATTAAATACAAAACATTTTAATACAACTTTACATCTAACACCTACGTTTACAAATTTTTGATTAACTTTTGTTTGATAAATAAGTAAACACAATTATTTTTAATATATTTACAAGCAGATAACACGATCCGTACTTAATAGTAAAGCGTTTTAAATAATAACACACTGAGAATTGACGTAAAGGCGTTTTGCTACACTGATGGCGAGCCAGCCGGTGCACTCGAGGGCCAGACTTGCGCGCGCGCTGCCGAGATGTTGCCGCGTCTGCCGCCTCCTCCAGCGGTGGTCCGGCGGTACACTCGTGACTGGCGAGACTACTATTTGCTCTTTCCACAGAAAACCTTTTTCCTTTTAAAGCACGAGTCCGACCGCTGGCACAAGAGCAAACGAGCGCCACGATGTTACACGACCTTAAGGAATTTCACAGCTCCGGACGTCGTCCCGGCTCGGCGTTTTTTTCCCCATTCAAATGTTTGCTCTCTCGCTTCAGCTACCATTCATGCGGCGTTTGAACCGCCGCGGCCACCGCGGCCGAGCTAACCTAACGCTATCCAGTCCACGTCACTGTAATAATACTGCGATAGTTGACTAATACTCTGTCCACTCACAATGTCCATCGACAGCTGGCAACGGAACGCGCGAAGCGTTGAAGCGTAAATGAGCTGCTAATGTGTTGAGGTGCTAGGGGCCTACGTGCCGTCGCAGTTCCTCCGCCTCTGGGCCCTGCCATGGTGGTGACGCGTGCCGTGGCACGGCGGCTTGATGGAGTTGAGCGACGGCCGGAGCCTACGCTGCGGGCGCCACTTGGGCTGGTCGCCGGCGCGCACAATGTTGTGCCTGTTTATGTCGAAGTCGTGGGCCTCCTTCATGAAAGAGAAACACTTGTGCAGTCGCTCCGTGAGGCGACTCTTGCCGCGCCGCAACTGCAGGCCCCGCCGGTTGAACCCTATGTAGCGGTCGTCGTTCTTCACCAGGTGGTATCTGTTGTAGCCGTCCACAAACACCTCTTTGAACAGGCAGTTGGGTTGTCTCTCCGCTTGGAAGCGTGACTGTTGACAAGGAAATAATTTTATGAACATCAATATCACGTTACAATTTATGAGACAGAAGTAATTTGGAGCATGGGATAGGATTAATTAAATGATCGGTAGGTGCTTACCAATCGTCTGCCCACTAGCCGGGACCGGTTGAAGCAAAGGTACATGTCCTGCATTGGAGAGTGAATGAGCAATTCTAGGCTCACACCGCGCGTACTGATGGTGAGATTCGCTGAAACAAAAGAGAACAACACATAAAACAAACCATTTAAAAGCACAGCTTTAAAATTAGGGTCATGAACGGAAGAAATGTTGTATCGACAGTTAATATTTTTATTACACCCATTTGTTTATTAAAAAATGCTGTTCACATTAAGAAACACTAATATTACTACAACAAACACCAACTAATGAAATATAAATCAAACTTTCTTCCCGAAGCGGAATTAATTAACTCATAAGAGTAAGAATTAATAGATAGAAAGTAAATATCTAAAGAATTCCCGATCTTTACTCCTGCCTACAGCAATAACGACACCCCAGGTGCATATTTTCTAATTTCAATGAACGCCGATGGCCATGTTCACGTAATAAATTCAATTTATATTGTGGAAGGGTTCCAAACGGAGTCAGGTGCAACAAACTAATCGTTAATGATATTTGAACACTAATAAAGTACAAAAATAAAATGTCGATAAATATTAATCTATTGCCGGGTCCGGGTTAGGAGCGGCTTACATGGCGGGTGAATAATTCAATCTTCGAATATTAGATTATGTTTGCTTACACAGTTTTTCTGCCTTTTAATATTATGTTTTTGGAAGACCGTGTTATATTTTAATTTGTCGTTTCGGAAATTTCAGGAAAATATGATGGTAAAATACAACGCAAATTAAAATTTGTTTACTGTGACAGCTGGTGTTTATTATCTTAATTAATTTATCCATTTCCTACTTGGTAACCTCAAACATAAACACAGACACTTTCTCTATACACCAGCTGAATATTTTGTCGTATTAACGTAATATCCACAAAAGCATTATGTTTTAATGACGGCTCACTCGACTATCGACATTGACATTTTGAACTGAGCGATATCATGAAATATTTTATTTTGACCACACGCATTGTTTTAAATTGAATTGATAAAGTAACTAATAAATCTGGAGTTTTATGAGCCGCTCTGATAACTAAGACGAAATAATATGAGTGGAAAGATTTAACAGTGGTATTGAGTGCTTCAAATCTTTATCATCATAATTATTCCAATGCTAAATATTTACGATACGGTTTCAAGTTTGATGTTTGAACTAAAATGCGCATTATTCGAAATGCAAAATCAACCAAATGTTTTACTTGTTCAACGAAAAATACCAATATTAATAGAGGTTGTCTCGCCATGTAAGCAGACACAACTACCGATAGATAACATATAAAAGGGAAAAGTCCAAGTATGGAATTCGAAGACCAAACTCGCTGGGTATCGTATAAAAAGAATTAATAAAAATAAAACTATGTACTCGGACACGGCCGCCTGTGACACCGGCCGTGTCATTTCAATTAACATTAAAAGAAATAAAAATGCTTCGACTTGAACGGAACATAAATTCGTTATAATTTCGGTGTGACTTGTGAATGGACATGATTGTGTGTGTGAAAGTGGAAATATTCTCTGGTGTGGACATTAGAAACAAAACTTTTGTGACCGAAACGATTGATCGTCAACCTATTGTAGCTTTTATTTCAAAGATGGCTGTACTTATTAAGTGAAGCAATATTAATTGACAAAATAGTCAAGCTGGATCAAAGCATAAGTAATATTTAGAGAAAAAGTAGTAGTAAAAATTATGTACACAATTCATATTGCGTAGTATTTTATTCAGAACTCCCACAATTCCACATTGTACACGAAAAATGTTAATCTGTAGCATTACGAACGTAATAGCTTACCTAAATATTTTCTCTAGCCTTTACGACACTTGTAAATACGGCAAAGATAACAAGAAGCAGTGTTTTAATGTTCTTTATTATCTAATCCATTTTTGTATATAGAGACATCGTCACGTGACATTTTAATGTAATTAACTTCTTAATTATTAAGATTAGTATAGTCCTTGGATTAGTTTTAGGTGTTATTCTGTTTTATAAACACACACCTGGGGACAGAAAGTACAAACCACGATATTTCTTGTTACTATGAGAAATGTCTTAGCAGTCGTGTATTTTTTTTTTCACTGTACCTTTACATTACCTAAAATTAACATTATGAAAACTATGTACTCGTAAATGGACCCAAAAATTGAATAAATAACATTCGTGTAATTATTTATTTTTCCGGCATTTGAAGATTCAAGGGACCGTGAACATTAAACTAGATTCCGTTTATCAAATATGCTTACATAAGAAACGCCTACTTATCATAGTTTATGGCGACAACAGATACATCAAATAAAATTTTACAAAATCATTGTTTACATGTAGACCTAGTTTTACAATGCCTATGAGTATGTCTTCATCATAAGATAAATAATGTTCACATGATAAAAAAATTGTTTAAATAATTTTAGAGTCATTCTTGAAGTTTTGAAAATGTACATCTTTATTCCTGAAAGCAGAGAAGACACAGGCGTATTATTTGTACCCTGCTCCGTTTCCAGATACGTTAAGCCCTGGGTAATAGAGGGCGAATTTATGTCCATTAACGAGGCACAAATCAAGACTCTGAAGCGTCTCTTTACAAAACGTGATCTAACTTTAGTTCTAGCCTAAAGTTCTGAGTCAGTTTTTGCATTTCTGCAAAAACCGACGTTATTTCGATTTTAATGAACTTCTTAATACAAGAATGAGAACTGAGCACCGGACTAAGTTGTCAGTTTTGTAGAAAGAACTGCATGTATATACGTTCTTCATTCAAAAACTGGCTCGGTGGTTCAAACCATACTTATTACACCGTGAGCCTTTGGTAAGGACATTCAAATAGAAAAATCCACTTAGGAGAGGAAAGATACCTATGTGTAACTTATTTCCATTTCATCATAGTTTTCCATCCAAATATTAGTTTCCCATGTCCCATGTTTACGCAAAAACCGTTGTAGGTTGACCTACGGGCCGTATGGCCGACTTAAGGTCGATGAGACTTTCTTTCAGACGTAACGAAGCGAGTACACATTGCCCAACCTCCGTAATAGGCTAATTTTGTAAAGACAACATAATCTCGAGTTGGTAAAGTAAACATGCTTTGAAGTGCCGACCGACGCTTGTAATTTCTCTTGAAGCTACTTTAAACTTAGTAGAGCAGAGTAGTTTGCTTCTAGAAATTTTGTGAATGATTTCAGTCTGAGGTTATGATAGGCTGAGTAATGATAAGGCAACGGTACGTTTAAAAGAAGACCACTGCATCTTCTTGATTAAAACTTAATGCACAAGTAAAAAATACTGCCCAAAGGCGGACTTAATGCTTGAGGCATTTTCCACCAGTCAACCTTAGGGTGATGCAGAGACAAAACATGGGAGGTGCAACATAGGGGATAAATTACTAGAAAAATAATACATACATGCATGCATCTCCTTTCAATTTTTTAAAGAGTATGCTTAGAAGTTCCGTGTGGTGCCGGACGTAAAAGAATAACACAATCACATTTCTTCCCGTGGGTATCGTAGAAGGCGGCTAAGGGACTTACTAGAGAATTGGCAGTAGCGTTCTCTGTGCATTTTACCACCATACTGCGATCGCCAACCCGCCTGCCAAGCGTGGCGATTATGGCAATCCCCTCCCCGTTTGGAGGAGGCCTATGTCTAGCAGTGGATGTCTTTGGCTGAAATGATGAATGATGGTGATGCTTAGATGAGCCATGTTGAAAAGACAAATGAAGAGCGACTAACGAAAGGTTACAAGGCAAATGTCAGTAAAAACGCCGGAATGGGACGCCCTAGGACAAGGGTCGGCAACCTGCGGCTCGCGAGCCACATGCGGCTCTTTAGTTCCATACGCAAATATTATAATATTTATTTTCCCTTGACCTGGCGAGCTATCAAATAAAAAAATGGCGAGTTTGCAAATGGCGTAGATTAGGCCACGCCCCTTTTCGGTCTCCTTGCATTTGAACCCCGATTTCACGCAATTTTACTATGAGACCAATAATAACTGTGACTTGTTTCGTAATCTGTATGATATTTGAAATTTTTGTGGCTCTTTAAAAACTTCAAAAAAAATGTAAATTGTAATTTTTGACTCTTCCGACTCAAAAGGTTGCCGACCCCTGCCCTAGGAGGATTTGTAGTGACCGTATTGGTGATGTTCTTCAGAAAGCTCTCGACGACGAGCTGATCATAGAGTACAGAAAGCCAAGACATTAAATTATCTCTTAGAGAACAGCATTTCGGGTAATTCAGACACAAGAATACTGCACAAAGGAGAGGGTCTAGAAGGGCCTCTCCCTTGTGCAGCATTCTTGTATATATTAGAAGAAAAAGGTAAGAAAACACCTACTTATTAGAAAATTTATTTTGAAGAAATTAATAACGATTTCCTCAAAATCAAATTCAACCCAAAATGTTATGAACTTTCTAGAAAGTTAGTATAAACATTTGGAGCTGGCCGTGCTATCGGGTCAATGACTGGCTATCGACCCGATAACGATATCGTTGTAATCTTTGTACTTGTTACCTGGATTCTCTAGAGCAACATCTCCATTATCGCTTTAACAATTACTTCGTTTAATGTTTAAAATGTAACCTCACGCCTTTATTCCCTAAATGGGTGGGCAATGGTGGTTACTTTACCTACATTTCTTCAGTTATATCTAATACCTTTAACCGAGCAATGCTTATAATCTGAATCTCGGAAACGGCTCCAACGATTTTCATGAAATTTAGTATGCAGGGGTTAGTATCTAGGTAGGTTTCATTTTTAGAAAACGTCAAACAAAAAAAGGTCATCCAGATATTTTATATTTATTAGTCTTATAAAGGGGCCAGATTATTGCTATTGAATGGACACATATGCTGACTCGAGGAAGCTTTTCAGAAATTTCAGTTCAGCAGGAAATTCTAAATAACACTTCCGGCCTGGGTATTGAACAAAATACTCCAAGCTTAGTAGTTCCGCTTTTGACCACTCTATCGACGCGAGGCATTCTTTCACCGTTTGTTATTTATCTTTTTGACAAAAATCTAAAATTCGTTCCATCAATCAATGACTACAATAATCCGCCTATAATGTGCCCACTGCTGGAACATTGGCCTCTTGTCTGTGAGAGGAAGTGGACCATAATCAACCACGCGGGCCCAGTGCGAACTGGTAGATGTCACAATGTCACATATCTTCGAATTCTAGGGTCTAGGATATCAGCGCGATGTTTTTGTTAACTGTTTTAGTTTCATCCCCTGAAGGGGTTAAATAGGGGATAAATGTTTGTATGGATGTTCGTCATTATAGCTGATGTAGGGCGCACGGCTTGCATATTCAGTCACGTTTTCGAACAATATCGATACGAGATTGAATCATCAGATTGAATCGATAGTCATTTGTTAGGTCCAAAGAGTATAAGTACAAACTGTGTCCACAGTCTATACAGCTAATTGTTTCTTTTGTACATATATACAGTACATACTAATGCATATTCTTTAATGACAATTTGTAGTCATCCTTTGGCTATTTACAAAAAAACTAGCATTTTTTTTTAAACGTAAATTAATTCCATTCCCCTTGGTGTAATTGGTTTCTTGGATTACAATTCCATGTTTTTAGGAAGTCCATTTTCATGACATTTTTTTCAAATGAAAGTGATTTGTGAGTATAGAAATTGCAAATTAGCCTACAAATACTTCGTGCCAGTCGACCATAAAATAATAATAAAAAATATAAATATGTTATTATATTTATATTAGTAATTAAAAGTGTCGATTCGTCCGATTACGGTGAGTAAATTGGTGCGAATTGACTAATAAGCCACATTTTTTAATGTACTTTTGGAACAGACCATATCACCTTTCATATATTTTAGGATGCACTTTGCAGCTACATAATTTTAAGAATGAAAGGTAATTCAATACAATGAATTAGCCGTATATGCTCAGTATTACGTAATTTGTAGTTCTTAAAACGATAATAGGAAAATTATAATCCTATTAAAACACACCTGCATTGCCTTATCATTGTTTTGACAAATCTATATATATAAAAGAAAGTCGTGTTAGTTACTTCACTTATAACTCAAGAACGGCTGAACCGATTTAGCTGAAAATTGGCAGGGAGGTAGTTTAGAGCCAGGAGAAGGACATAGGATACTTTTTATCCCGGTATTAGGTAGGGTAGCGTAGGTAGGGTAGGTAGGATAGTGTAGTGTAGGGTAGGTAGGGTAGCGTAGGTAGGGTAGGTAGGTAGGTAGGGTAGGATAGTGTAGGGTAGGTAGGGTAGTGTAGGGTAGGGTAGTGTAGGGTAGGTAGGGTAGTGTAGGGTAGGTAGGGTAGCGTAGGTAGGTAGGGTAGTGTAGGGTAGGATAGTGTAGGGTAGGGCAGTGTAGGGTAGGGTAGGATAGTGTAGGGTAGGTAGGGTAGTGTAGGGTAGGGTAGTGTAGGGTAGGTAGGGTAGTGTAGGGTAGGTAGGGTAGCGTAGGTAGGTAGGGTAGTGTAGGGTAGGATAGTGTAGGGTAGGGCAGTGTAGGGTAGGGTAGTGTAGGGTAGGGTAGTGTAGGGTAGGTAGGGTAGAGTAGGTAGGGTAGGTAGTGTATGGATTTTGTATGAATGACTTTTGGATGGACAGGACAACGTCTGTCGGGACAGCTAGTTATTATATAATTAGGTATTGACTGCAGTGCGTACAGGAAGTTTGGATTTATCCTAATCCTTTTATTAATAAAGATGATTTCAGGGAGTGGCATTCTTTTGTTATCAGTTGATATGCGATCTGATAAAAATACTGAACGAAAATCAATTCATCATCTCTTAAGGCACATTTTCACCTTTGATAACTAAATACACTAAACAGATTTAAAATATAACGTAAATATCGATTGATTTTGTCTTATTTTTACTAAAAAAAAAACAGAATAAATCGGTATTTTTTTAATTGATAAATAATTAACCGTATTGTGTTTTTAGATAGGTAAGAGTAGCTAGGAAAATTTATTGTATATCAAATTAATATCCTAGTCTCGACGTCAATTTGCCATGTTATAGTAATTTCATACAACTGTCAAAGAATGCCTGTTGTGATTTGAATATACAGACAAATTAAGTTGGTAGTTTCTAGTAATTCGAGAAAAATGTTATTACCCGGACTTTGCTGCAACATACACGTCCATAAAGAAACTGTAAACTATGAAAATCTTTTCAAGTTTCTAGGAATCCCCCTCTAATGAATGCAACAATAAGTGGTAACTTACCGTTTTACAATGGCATGAAAAATGATTCACAAAATACCTACACAATAAAAAACGTTTAAATGTCTAAGAATTTATTTTTCAAGTCATTAATGTTGCATTGTTCGACATTAAGGAGATATTGTTACAAAGTAATTTACGCCACATGTAGTGTTGCCAGTGTGTCTGTAATATTCGATAGTATATGACTTTGTCTACAGCCTTGGACATTGTAATCTAGTTGTAAACAATGATTTACGTAACGATTTGACGTATTCACGTTATGATAATGTTAAATGAGGTGCCGATTGTTGAAGTTGAGAACACGTCTTTTGTATTTTGTTTCTGAATTCATTCTCGTTTGTAAATAAGGAAATACTGCATTAAGCAATCATTTAAAAAGGCAAAAAACCGACTACTTTGGTTACAAATAAAACGTTGAATCTCATCAACTTTACTAAAATACCGACAATAATGCTTCCATAAAATTAAAAAGAGACATTCAATACATAAAATTAGAATTAAATTCACGCCGGCGCCAGACCCATTTAAATTAACCAACCGGATTCCCACATACTAATTACAGTTGTTGATAAAGCGAAATCCCAGTTAACAGAGCTGTCGTAGACAGATAAACAGATATATACTGGTATAAACGCGTACGACGCGTCTTAACCCCGCGGATAACGCGCGTAATCTGACCAAATCCGACAGGATACAGCCGCTGCGGTAGGTAAGTATTTGTCGGGAATCTTGTGTTAAATTCCAGACCGCTTTAATAGTGGACGCGTTTTCGTTGTAACTTCCGACATTTAAATGTTTCGGGTGAACGAGCTAACGGAACGGAAAATGGAATTGAAATGTCTTACAATACACGTAGTGAATTTAAGATAGTGGTAGGAAAATGAAATCGAAACTTGTGACGTTGAACGTGTGAAAAACTTAAGGGCGCCGAAAACACGTGGTTTTGCTACGGTGATTTTTTTTTTGTTTCAGAATAAGAATTCATTTTTTGTAAGAATGTAGGCTTTTTTTTTGGTTGGTAAATCATCAAATAACTTCTCCCACTCTGGGTGGTGGGTGTCAGACTTTTACTGACTAAAACCCACCCATGTTCCCTCAGTAACCTGAAGAATGTTAGTTTACGTTGTAGTTTAAGTTCTATGCATATTTTGCAATAAGTAACATAGGTTATATGAACACAGACAATCAAAAGAAATCTTTTTTTATTTGGAAAAAGTCTTTAATCGCTAAGTCATTATGACAGCCTCGTAATTTAATGAAATATATAGAAATAATCTTCTAATCTTACTAAAATTACAAATGTTTTTGTTTGGATGTTTGTTACTCAACAATCGCGTAAAAACGGCTGAACGGATTTGGGGGAAATTTGGCACACATGCAGTTTATAACCTGGATAATCCTCGTGGGATAATTCCCAGCCTCCACGTGGGCTAGACCGCTGGAAAAAGCTAGTTTTGTAGATAAAAAATCTTCTTTCAATTTCTGGTTCAACATGTAGAATTTTTCAAAAGATTTCTTTCCCATACACCGTCACGTAAGTCGTACTTAATTATCAGTCTCCACGAATCCTGTAACAACGGAAACGTGCACCTAGCGCCTTCTCGGCGACAGGATATGTACCTACAGAGGCACTATAAACAGGGATTACGCGCGCTATTGAAATCCTTTAGTCTGCCTCTATCTTAATCTTAGACGAGTTTATGCTTCTGAAAGTTATGAATTGTTCCTAGGTTTGCTTTCGTTTCAACATGGTGGGGTATAGAACGATTAGAAATAGTAGCGGTTTTGTTTTTCAGTACCTGTGTTTTTTTTTTTTTAAATAAGTTATTAATTGAAATTAAAATTCATTCCTTTCAGGTACAAAACCCCTAATTGAAAACATCTTTAAAAATTAAATTATTGAATAAAAGATACACAAAATTAAATACAATATAAATACAACAATTACACACAAATTAAATAAATTAACTTAATAAATTATTTCGAATCCTATAATAAAAATGTGAAAGTTTGTATGTTTAGAGGTGTGGATGTTTGTTACTCAATCAAACAAAAACGGCTAAATTTATTTGGATGCAATATGGCACACGGATAGATTATAACCCGATGGTACGATCTTGTGAGATTATTTGCGACCTTAAAGCGGGCGAAGCCGCTAGCAAAAGCAAGTTTTTTTTTTTTTTTTTTTGTTAATATGGACGATGAAGGATGAAAAGGCAGGTTTTCAATATTATCGACACATCGATTCAATTGAGCCCCCTCTACTAAAAGGTCTATGAGGCATTTCTACACGGCGTTGGCGACTATCTATGGACCAGATGGAGACGAAGAAGGTATCCAGTCTAAATCATCTAGTGATCACGACTCTCAGAAATAAGTAATGACGCTTAAATTCCGAATAAAGAAACTCATTGGAATTATTAGACGTATTGGCAACGTGATTTTTCTGAAAATGTATAATAGATATAGACTGATAGTTTCAAATAATTTGTGATCGTTTCAACGTTGACGTCTGTTTTAAAAACACGTGGCGGAAGTATCAGCTTGTGTACAGAAATCCGATATCAATCACTGGGTTCTTAGGGAAACAATCATAATCATTAGTCATCACCATGCAATTTTCAAGGGTATAATAAAATCGCACGCCTACCAGGAATTCAGACGATTGTAAGAATATTGTATAAGCAAGGTGTGAAAAAACAATGAGTAACATGACAGAAATGACACTGGATTCATTGAATCAATACCTATTCTAACAAACTCAATAATGAAACAAATAAAAATACCTGCACATTTTGAATTGGAATCAAAAATACGTGCCATATATTCCATGTTTTGTCTGTTCGCTTGTTTTAGTTTCGTCATTCAACAAATGTGTTTTAATTACGAAACGTATCAATACAACTGTAAGATGTGCACTAATGAGTTGATAAATATAATTACTGTACATTCCTACATCATGTGAATAAATAATTAATTGCTCGAACTGTTCTGTACAATGATCATCTATTACGTCTTACTACCGACCCGCCCCTGCTTCGCACGGGGACAATCTACTGATCTAGCAAAATTAGACATTATATGACAAAATTAGAAAATTCTTTGCCATTTCTAAGTTAAATATTGTTGAATCGTAGTTAAAAATACAACTACATCAATTAACTTAGCCTATCGCAGTCCACTGTTTAACATAGGCTTGTCCCATGCTGCGCCACAACACCATTTCTTCCACCTTTCACATCCGAAAAGTCCTCAAAAATCCCTCCTCTTTTTCTTCAGTTGTCTTCTTTTGAACTCTTTTTACAGGTCGTAGTCTTGTCCACCTACACACGGATGGTGCAAATCGCATCAAAATCAATTGTTTAGATGAACTAAGCGGTCACACCACCAACCCTCACTGGGCCCGCGTGGTAGTTTAATATGGCCCATTATATCCGACAGAGTGGAGGCCTGTGTCCCAGCAGTGGGAAGATTATACGCTGATTAAAATAAATTAATAATTATATAAGCGGTCACACAGATATATATGGAAAGTGACTTTGTTTTTGTACTATTTATTTATATTTATTGATATTGTATGGATTCTGAGCTATAAAACCTTCACACGTCTTATTCTTGTCAATCTTCCTAGTGTTCAACGACGTCACAAGTCACAACAGTTTACCTACTTTGCAAGATTCCTGACATCTTGAGTTGGTTTCACATCGACGGCGACGGTTTTGTAACAAACGTTTAATAATTCAGTGAATATTACAAATATCATGGTACGTCAAATATCAATACTTCAAATGTCAGATGCTACTGGTTTTCCGTGAACTTGCAAAGTGACAAAAAGTGTCAAGAAGACGTTTTGTTTAATGATTATAGAATTAATGGTCTGGATTCTGAGAATGAAGTTAATTTCAGTTTTCCTAATGATCTTTTTGAAGCGTCTGATTCTATTTGAAGTACAATAAAAGCTGAAGTCACTGGAGAGGTGACAAAGAATTCTAGGTACCTACAGAAACATTGAAGTCATTTGTTTTTGTAACCGAAAACCAACAAATAACATTGACATAAATTGTATGTACATTATGAGGTAGGAATTTTTACTAGCATTATTCTATGAATTAGTTTTTTTTTTTATGTTGGAGAATGTAACACGAACTTTTCTATAGTTATGGCTATCTAAAAGAATTTTAGATTCAATCTATTTTGGTCTATTCCCAAAAAAATAACTGGCCATTGTAAATCAATGGATGAGAACCATGTTATAAATTTTCCAATAATTTAAAGCATTGATAATCATCACCTGCCTAGCCTTTTCCCAACTATGTTGGGGTCGGCTTCCAGTCTAACCGGATGCAGCTGAATACCAGTATTTTACATGGAGCGACTGCCTATCTGACCTCCACAACCCAGTTACTGGGTAATGCGATACCCCTTGGTAAGACTGGTTGTCAGATTTTCGGGCTTCTGACGACCCGTAACGACTGTCAAAGATCCACAAATGACAGCCGGGACCAACGGCTTAACGTGCTTTCCGAGGCACGGAGGGGTCTTGGTACGTAAAGATGGTCACCCATCCACGGACCAACCGCGGTAAGCGTAGCTTAACCTGGCCGATCGACCCGTGCAGCTATAGTTATTTAGCCACAAGCCCCTTAAAGCATTGATAATAAAACTAACTATTAGGTCTTTACCTATGAAATTGCCGTTCTGCAGTACTGGCCATTTCAAATCAAAATAATTTTTGTTTGGCTAAGAATTCTAATTTCAAATTAATTTTATTTTAAAAACATGGATTTTTTTTTCTAAAAGTAGTCATTTCTTTATTGATTAGTGTTACATTTTCATCGCATTTCAATCTTTTTCGTCATCATGGAAACGTTAAAAATTCGAGTAATTATGGAATATGAGTACCGTCGTGGCAGCAACGCGGCACAAGCGGCACGCAACATCAACGACGTTTACGGAGCTAACACTACAAACCAACGCACCACCTGTTATTGGTTTGCTCGCTTCCGTTCTGGAAATTTCGACCTGAAAAATGAACCTCGCGGTCGTCCGAAGACTTTGGTCGACAATGACGAATTAAAGGCGATTGTGGAAGCTGATGATACACAATCTACGGCTGAATTAGCAGCAGCTTTCGACGTTAGCGTCAAAACAATATTGGTCCATTTGCGTCAAATTGGCAAGGTAAAAAAGCTTGACAAATGGGTGCCCCACGAACTCAATGATCGCCAGCGCGAAGTACGCGTCGAGACGTGCCTTGCACTGCTCAACAGACACACAAATGAAGGAATTTTGAACCGCATTGTTACCTGCGATGAAAAATGGATTCTGTTTGATAACCGTAAGCGCTCAGCAAGTTGGTTGGATCCTGGTTCAGCACCTAAACAATGCCCTAAACGAAAACTTACCCCTAGAAAAGTGATGGTCACTGTTTGGTGGTCTAGCGCCGGTGTGATTCATCACAGCTTCTTACCAAACGGGGTGAGCATTACTGCAGATGTGTACTGTGAAGAACTGAACACAATGATGGAGAAGCTGGCGCATCTCCAACCAGCATTGGTCAATCGCTCGTCTCCGCTGCTCCTGCACGACAACGCGCGACCTCATACTGCACAGCAGACGGTCTCCAAGTTGCAAGAACTGGGGTTGGAAGCTCTCCGTCATCCGCCCTACTCACCAGACCTTGCGCCTACAGACTACTACTTTTTCCAGAATTTGGATAACTTCTTGGCGGGAAAAAAATTTAATACCCGAGAGGCAGTACAAAATGCCTTTGAAGAATTTGTTGCCTCCCGTCCAGCTGATTTCTTTAAGAAGGGCATCAATAAACTGCCACTGCGATGGCAAAGATGCATTGATTGCATGGGTGATTACTTCGATTAATACAAATAAAAAATTCATGAAAAAAAATCGTTTAAATTTTTTCATACAAAACGGCAATTTCATAGGTAAAGACCTATTATAATACTTGGTACTGCCTGCTGAACATGGGGTCCTGGGTTCAATTCCCAGGTCAGGCAAAGTATTATTGAGTTTTACTATCCGGAATTTCTTTGTTTTGCCCGGTTGGTGGCAATAGGGCCAAGGTGTACTATAGGTACATCATCATCATCAGCCTAAAGCAGTCCACTGCTGGACATAGGCCTTTCCAATTACGCGCCATTCAGCTCGACTCTCGGCAAATCTCATCCAGTTGCCCCAGTGACCCTGCGAAGACCATCGCTCCACCTAGCCTGAGGGCGTCCTACCTTACGTTTGCTGATTCGCGGTCTCCATTCAAGAACACGTCTACCCCAACGGTCATCGGTTCTACGGCTAATGTGGCTGGCCCATTGTCATTTCAGCTGCTATGTCGACAACTTTGGTTCTCTGCCGGGTCACCTCATTCCGAATTCTATCCTTCAGAGATACTCCGTATAACTCGTTCCATACCTCGCTGAGCGACTTTGAATTTAACTATAGATACACGTCTGCCCCACCCTTCGGGGAAACAACGCACGATGTTATATCACGTGGAATACCTATAATTGGATATAAATGATAATTGTTCCAAAAATATACACGGTGTGCGCAACGGATTCTATCTAATCCCATCCTAAGAGCAGCAATACATTACATTAGCTTAGATAGGTACTAATATCAAGTTACCGTCTAGTCCGACTAGATTATGTGACCACAAACATTATATGGCATTGACACTAATACGAGATATGCCCGATACCTTTACACTATGCTTAGGGAGCTCAGGTATTCATTTTTAGGTGACTTTTTCGATACTTACTTAATTACTGTCGAAAACATCACCGAATTATTCGTACTAGACAACACAAGAGAGAACTAAATGCTTTATTATAGCATCTATGCTATAATCTGAAGAAAAAGAGACTCTAGTCTTGTCTTGCTTTTTCAGATTTCAGATATTTCTGCTTTTAACACTTTCTTTCTTGTCATTTATTAAATACCTACTAGCTTTTGCCCGCAGCCTTGTCCGCGTGGAATTTGTCCCACGGTAGCGTAAACTACTACTGAGACACAAATTTATTATTTGTCCTAACCCAGCACCCTAATTGCGTAACTCACGATTAATCATAATCGGTTTCGTTTTGACAGTTCAACAATATTCATTGCGTTATTTACGTCGTTGAGCAGACACATTTTTCGAACATATGAAGCAATGGTTTAACAATCCGTTTCAAAACGAAACATATTATGATGAATCGTGAGTTACGCAATTAGGGTGCTGGTCTTGAAACTATCTCTGTGTTAAATTTCACCGAAATGTTTTTAGACGTTAATGTGTGAAATTGTAACAGACAATAACACAGATCAAGGTAGGTACTCCCCCCCGAGTGGGTTCCCGCATTGTCGTTGCGGGGGGGCTCAGTAACCGTGGATGCCGGCCACGGTGAAGCCAAGAGGAACCCAAAGGTGGGGCCGCTCGTCAGGGCTTTTGCCTCAAAGCCGACGACGTAGCGGCCAAAAAGTAGGTTGCGGTGAGGTGCACCGCAACTGAGGTGGGCCGCAATGTCGAATGGGAGGCATCGCGGCTGAGGGTTACGGGCTGCGGTAGAGGAGGGGTGCCGGTGCTTCTGAGCAGCGCTCTTCCCTTCCGTGGCCTGGACGGGGCCGCCACCGTTTGATGGCGGACGCGGTGGGGCCGCAGGGGAAGAGGAGTGTCGGTATAGCGTTAGCCGCTCTCCCTATCCTCTGCGGCCGAAAAGTGGTAGACGGGACGGCGCGTTGTGTTCCACACGCGCGCCGTCAAAGATGTCAGCAACCACCGATGGGGTCCGCAAGGGCCGATGCCTGCCAGGGGTGCGGGTTTGTTCGAAAGAGATACCACGGCCCCTGGCATACGGGCTACTGAGGGAACACGGGTGGGTTTTAGTCAGTAAAAGTCTGACACGCCCTCCTGCTCTACTCAGCAGGAGAAGTCATTTGATGATTTCCCACCCAAAAAAAAAAAAAAAAAAAAAAAAAAAAGGTAGGTACTGACGCATTTATATAAATACTAGCTTTTGAAAATTATCCCACGCGAACGTACTACCTATCCAATGTGTTAATTCAGATTTTAAACTGTGTGCCAAATTTCATCCAAATTCTATCTACCATTTTTGCGTGATTGAGTAACAAACATCCAAATATACAAACTTTCACATTTATTATGTAGGATAAAATTAGTATGAATTATTAACAATTAACGTAGGGACACTTCTGTTTCCGAACGCAGCGTAACAAATTTTAGTGCTCTTGCTTTGCTACGAATCTCGAGTTACAGCGCTACGCTTTCGTAGCAAAGTAACCACAGTCTTTCTTTTACCACTAAAATTGCCACAGAGTAAATATAAAGACAGGGACACATCTGGACAATTCCCTTATTTTTAAGATCGCATTATTAGCTCAATCTGCCAAAAATACCTTTGACATTGATTTTCGCTGAGATGAATTGCTACTAGATTTTGAATGTACCCCCACATTTTGCCCGTATTTAAGTCTCATGTAATAGGGACGAGCCTACAGCCATCAACTGGGCTCCGGGCCACTACTGTGCTATTCCAGTTTCCAACATTTAAGACGTTTTAAATGACGACGATTGTCTTTCTGTTGTAAATGCGCTGCGGTATTTGTATTTTTTTATTTTTGCAAATATCGAAGCATCATGCCAAGATAGGAGCCTTTTTGGCGTCGCACAGGTTTTCTTTTTTATTTATTGTTCCATTATTTTTTATATTAAATTTTCTTCTTTAGTGTTTGCATTCCCTGTGCGTGTACCAACTAAAATATTATTCTTTCTTTCGAAGTATTGTGATTCGCAGGCGGAATATTTTCTTATTTAAATGTTCTGCGGGACACCCCTAAGTTATCAGTGTTTACGTGGAATCTAGCACATGACACTCTAGACGCCCCCTAGTCTGATCTCTAATATTCGCAAAATTGCGATAAGGCCATAATGTATGTGAATAATACTATTATTGTCAGGTATTTAAGTGATTATTGTGTTTGTTTCTGTACATTTTCGGTGATAAGACAAACCTCTTAAGTACTTTGCCTCTTTATAGTCTGTAAGTGCAAACAGACATGGTGTATAATCAGCATATAAAGTTCCCACTGCTGCGAGAGGAGGCCTCTATGCATGGCCTTCTCTATGACAGGGAATGGGCCATAATCAACAACGCGGTCCCATAGGTTAATGTCACAAGTCTTGGAATTTTTGGTTCACGTCGTCGTGCGTTTTCCTCACGATGTTTTGCTTCACCGTTTTAGTTTCATCCCCTGAAGGAAATAGGGGATGAAAGTTTTTATGGAAGTTCGTCATTATACCTTAATGGATAGACCTTGTCTCGGTGAGAGGGAGTGGCCGAAACCATCACGCGGGCCAGTACTTTATTTTTGTGGTTCAAGGACATGCCCGTTTCCTCAAGATGTTTTCCTTCACCGTTTTGAGAGCAGTGGTGATGAACTGTTCTACACATAATAAAGCGCATGCCATGTCTGGGCTCGAACCTACAACCTACAACTCGTAAGTCGGCCTTTACCACTTTTTAACAGACAGACAGACAAAAAAATAGACAAGGCCCGTTTAGCAATCATTATTTTAATTCTTCGTGTTCAACGACCTTGAACCTGGTGCGTCTAAAATCGGATTTCGTCACTCAGTTCATGTCCACATTGAATTATTATTGAAGTGAAAACTTCTTTAGGCGCGTTGGGCATTTTTTGAGATGGGAAAAGGCAATTGAACTCGCGACACTGTTACCGACGCCACTGACAACACGAACGTACGAACGAACAACGTTGACGTATGTTGAACGTTGTTTAATCTGACGATTAAAGAAAATGTGTCCTGACAATTCAATAAATACACACGTAATTGTTCAAGTTTTCACTTCTGTCGGCACTCCCGGAGTGCCACTGTTTTTTCTTTAAATTAAAACAGTACGCAATGATAATAATGGTATTTTTTTTAAGATCATAGACGATCCTACCTCCCTTTTACTACAAATACTTATAGGTTAGAATACTTTACGAATAGATGTTGTAGGCTTTAAAAACAAAAACGTACCTTCACCCAGAAGTTGACCTAGTTACGTTAATGACTAATGCGTCTAACAAATCTAGACTTAACGGGAGAGGGTAAAATCCATGACTATGTTACCAAAAACTATGTCAATATTGCATTGACAACCTTTGCAAACTAACGCAGAAAAGCAAAAATAATCTCTACTATTTAAACAATAAGACTGATTGGAACTGTATTATGTTATCTTGTGATATGGATTGGTATGGATTGTAGTGGCAATCGGAATCAGGTCAAACGCATATGTAGATAAATGTCAAATTCCGCTGAAACTCTTAAGATACGATAAAATGGTTTTGTTTCGATGTTTTGACAGTTTTTCTGATTGTAAAGCAACAATTTTCTTTTTGATTTCCCTTTTCATGCGTAATTTATCCTTGAAGTACAATCCAAAAGTGAGCTAGATTTTTCCTTTTATTTTGTAGAGGTTCTACTCGACAGACACCAAAATAATATCGCAATTGGCTTGTCATTAGAGAAAACGTAAATGTAGGTAGTGTCCTAAAAACGACATTCTCAACATTAATTGGGTCACTTAATTGACCTTGTAAACCGTTTTTTAAATATTGCTCACTTATTTATAATATTCAATAGGCATTTTTGCGACAATTTTTTTATTTATTAAGCCAATTAAATAGTTCATTTTAAATCACGATTGGACAAGAAAGCGACGGGGCAGACTTCGTATAAGATGACGGGACGAGTTGGATAAAACAAACACCCGGATGTCTACTTTAGCCCTGGAAGGAAAGAGCTGGGAGTCATAGGGCGAAGCGGCGTTTGCCCAGCAAGCTAACAGTAACACTAAATAAGGATCGATTTGTATGCATTTTCAGAGTGCCAATTTAAAGTGGCGGCCGAAAAAAGCACCCACCACGCATTCCCTCCGCAATAACAATAACATATCGAACAAAGTACGAATGTTTACAAAACAGCGTTTTTTTTTTTTTTGCGACATCAACACTGGAAATACACGCAAGACCACCCAACGAGTAATTGTTGAACACATGTTATAATAACAGCAATAAAACAACAGATAAACTGTATCTGTCTGCTATTTTGATAAATTAATGTGCCTGAAATTGCTATCAACAAGTATTAATTGAAATACGTAATAAAAATGTTGATAAATAACTTTGGCACATAGTTGATTGTGATGCATGATTTTTTATTTTTATTAAGTAATATTATTATGAGTGGAAGACTTAATGTAAACTGACTCCAGCGACTTAAAAGGGCGACTGCATCGATTTCTAGTAATTGTGTTCGAAAATGTATCTATTTGTATAAATGAATTATTAATTAATATTATGCCACAGTCCGATATATACCTAGTAGGTAAACTTTTATACCATGCCACCGAAACTTTTATAAGTCATTTATTTTTAGACAAGGTCCATTGCAATAACTATTTAATAGGTATAAAATGTCAAAATAAGATCGATATGAAATCACACATCTACACAATAAAATAACACTTAAACGTTCCAATCAAAATTATGTCGGGGAATATTTTATTATAATGAATTCACAAAAAATATAGCTAAAAAAATATCAGCAAAAACACTAAACAATCATAATTGTTGTGTATTCCTACACAATAGCGATTAATTGAAAAATATCAATAAAACACTGAAGAGCACTACTGACATACGTTTGTTTACCTTTTAAGAAAAAAGTAATACAAACGAGTATGCAAGTCACGCCACTTACCTACTTATTAACAAAAACATCGAACGTTATCACCAAGATTCTTGTGGCTAACTTTGCAAACAAACCTTTTATAATCACTACATTTAAAAAAGGAATATTTTTGGTTCCTTTAACAACACTCACAGGATCAAAAAAAAAAACTATCAATAAGTCTGTCATCTATCAATAGCAGTAAGAGAAACAACAAAAATGTTGGATACGCTTTTGTTGTTTCTTCCGCTAAATGCAATCTGGAAAAAAAAGAAGAAAAAATCCATCCGAATTTGGAACGTCTGTTATTTTCGAAGCCCGCGCAAATTACATAATTAATTCCCTATTAAATTATACCACATTATTGAAGCTGAGCATCGCGCGTGTGGTATATTTTTTGCGAAACAGGGGAACTTATGGGCCTTTATTATTATGTTTTAAACGTAACAACTTAATTTAGGTAGGCGCCGTGCCGCCTACGTCGATTGATTTCATGTAATTTTCGTTCCGCCAAACAATCTTTCGATGAATTGCCACAAAAAATAAACCACCGTGTGAGTTATCAAAGTTTAAGAGCTTATGGTTTCCGTTGAAGATGTTTTTAACCAGAAAGGAGTGAATAAGATAATAAAGACTACATGCTTAGATAAAAAAGCAGGAATCCTAAGATTTTTTTTTGACACGACTTTCATCTTTTCAGTGTAATTTGTGTTGTAATTGCAGTAAATTACTTTTGACATGTTAGAGTAACATTTTATTTATTGGATCATTTATTATACCTAGTGAAAGTAAAATAAATAAAATAATAACTGGTTTCTCACAAGAATGTGATTCATGTTCTAGTGTACTACATTTGAATTATTAATCGATTAATAAAATCAATCCCATTTGTTCTCTAAAACCGGTTCATTGGTGACAAAAAGCGTCATAAATATTTAACCAAGTTCCATTTTCAAAAATATCTTTTTAAAGCCCGAGGCGTCCGCACTGTTGCCGTTAGTTCCAACCAGTCACTGTTTCTAACACGATGGGAATAATTAAATTTCGTTATCAGTGCCTTCGAATCTAATTTTAATTAAAAAGCGTCACATATTTCACGTAGTATTCGGTGGTAGGCGGTGCAATGTGTCCGGTGAGTACAACTGACCAAATTCAGTTGAACCACATTCCATTAGTAATTTCATATAAACAATCATAATCTAAAGATCTTCCTAAACTGGCGATGCAATATTAAATCGTTAAATTTAATATTGGCTGTGTAGTTTCTTTTATTGCTTCACAACTAACACGTATGCTAACACGGGTCAAGTGATTAATTTTTTACTCTGGCAACAAATAAATGTTTATTCTCACGCGATTATTGTTCATATTAAATTAATGGCTTTCCGCTCTGTATTATTTATTGATGTTATGTAAAAAATGTACGTAATGTATAACATTATTGAGCGTCGGTATTTTTGTGAGTGGTAATTTTGATATTAGAATTTATGATCAATTTAGTTTGCAACGAACTGTACGTGGGTGACGCAATTATAATTAAAACAAACATCTTCATAATTAAATTACGTGTCAAAATGCTGATATGAAACTGTCACACACATTACTGGGTCACTAGTTGTACGACCGTCGTACGATGTAATGTGAACTTCACAATAGTAAGATGGTGCGCTGCGCATAAACACAGCTACTTAAAATCACTCTAGACAGCAATTTCTACTTTGTTCAGCCTAACATAAAGCTGAAAGTTCAACAGGATTATAGAAGATTTCAATTAGGTAGATAACAGACACCACAACAATACGCCTGCATGCTTCGTAATCATCAAATTCCTTTCTGTGATTTTGGACAAAGATCCTTTTGCACGTACTAATTATAATATCCAAGCGATACGGGCACATAAGTACCTACTAAATAAAATAAAGATCAAAATCATGAAATAAATTCCATCCATTCACCGAATATTTTAGTGCCATCCAAGATAGTAGAAGCAACAGCAAAAAGAGAAGACTTAATTGGAAAGCAGAACTTGGAACTTATCCAGACAACGTTCGGTAAAATAAAATAATGAATATTTAAAATGCAATTTGCACGAAATACAATCAGATATTTCAAAATGAAGTGTAAGCAGCTTCTGTAAATAATTTTGACTCAAGAATGCCTGTAGCATCTTCAGGATAAAATTGTGCCTTACTATTTAAGAGATTACTCTCGGAAAGCACTTTAATCCGTGGGTCCCGGGCCGGGTGACATTCCTGGATCTTTGACAGTTGTTACGTTGATCATCAGAAGCCCGAAAGTCTGACAACCAGTCTTACCAAGGGCATGTTACTCAGTAACTGGGTTGTGGAGGTCAGAAAGATAGGCAGTCGCTCCATGTAAAATACTAGTATTCAGCTGCATTCGGTTAGACTGGAAGCCGACCCCAACATAGTTTGGAGAAGGCTAGGCAAATGATGATGATGAGCATTTGAGAGATTAAAGAAAGAAGTTGTGTATTACACAAAACACTTCGTAATACGTGTAATAAGCAAAGTCCAAAAATAACGAAAGGTGAAAGCAAATTTGAACAAGCGCTGACGTTGACAGTTGCGTCGTCCTAACGCAAACATTAAGTAATTCGCAAGCAAGAATAGTATTACATATTCGCGAACACTACTTTCGTCAAATAATAGAAAAAATGAAAGCCCTTCACTTGCCAAGCTCAGCTTAAAAGCCAAGTCTTGTATAAATAGAAAAAGTCGTCAATTTATCGCCGATGTCGTTAGGGGAGTTTTTGCAAATGTTTTTGTTGGAACTGGGAGGAATAATGATAGAAAATAACCAAAACAGTTGTTAAGACTTAAGTTATTGCTTGGTTTATAGCAAAAACATCGTCGTTCGGCTTTTTGATAAAAAATATTGCACTAAAAATTTATAACAGAATTCGTTCATTATGCACTTGAACATCTAATAAAAACTCATGACTATCCAAATCGGTGACTATTAAGACATTTAGAGTCTGTATAAATTTTGCTGTCTCATAATTTGGGATTAATAGAATATGAAAGTTATTTTTAGTCCCACAGGCATCTAAAGAATCTATTGAAAATACTAGCGAACCCATATATAAACCAGACACAATTGTGTAAAACGCTAAAAACATAAATGAACACAACAGACATGATTCTACAACCATTGAACCTAGATACCTGACAGCGCTGATGCACCATGTTTACAAACAAAGCAATGAAAATACCAAAACAGCACGCTTTATCAAGTAAAAGGCAATTGGAATCCAAGAAACCCTTGTACTAAGTCCTTTTCACCAATAAACCAGGTACACATATGCGCTAAGAACAGTCACATTTCACAGTCATAACTTCGTAGCAATGCTGTACCCGTTACTATATCGCACAGTGGTCTGTACCTGTTGCGTTGACTGGCCGTTGACCCGTCAAGTATTGACATATTCCTATAGTTTCTCACGTCTAGCCCCTACACACTATTACACCGCGTGCTTTTACTGTGTTAGCGAATGCAGCCTTCACAGTACATCTTTGAGTTCCACTTCTTGTGTAACTTTCTTTACTTGTTTAAGAAAGGTTCCTAATGTTACATATAGGTCTCATGTGTGAGTGAAGTTTTAACCAACAAATTATATTAACTACTTCAATGATAGTAAAATGTGCGTGAAGGGCTTCCAAAAGGGACGAAACTTGTCCTAAATTATATCATTATTTTTTTGTTAGATATGGCAATAGAATTCTATATCGCCCATGATATAGCAACATTTAACTAACTACATTTTACTACTACTTCCTACTTTACATTATATTATTACAAATGTGAAGTTTTATATGCTTGGATGTTTATAGCTAATCACCCAAAAATGGGCTAGCGGATTTCGATGAAATTTGGCACAAATATAGGTTACAACCGGTATTAATAGGTACATGGAATGCTTTTTATCCCTGCAGTATGTTTCTTTGGGATGATTTTGGACCTCCACGCGGGTGAGCCGCTGGCATAAGTCAGTGATAGATAAGTCAATTCAGAAATCAGATAACACGGCAATGGTCATCACAAAAAAACCCCTTATCCCGTCAATCCTCTTAATAAGTCATGAAGTAGGTATCTGTCAACGGATTAACACAATACTCAACATCAGACAAGGCAATTAAAATGGAGTATTATGTCCACAGTCCATTATTCATGGAATTACCCGTCTGACTCTTTAACTATTACCGCGAGAGTAAGCAGCTGTAAATATGTAAACTGTTCTGGCATTTTGATGTTGTTTTCAGGTAGCGACTGAATCAATGTAAGCGAAAGGACACATCTGGCACCTACAGCAGCGGTACTCAACCTTTTCAATTATATAATCGTTTTGGTGGAAGTCAATCATGAAGGAAGCTAAGTTTTTTGTAAATAACCTGCTTCTAAAACAAAACCTTTCTTTTTCACTATAATTTCGGCAGTTAATATTGATATCCTGTAGACTGAAAACAATGGCAAAAGCCTTTTTTTTTCAAGTTCGTCATCATCCTCTTCATCGTCCACAGCCCGACTTCGCCCACTGCTGGTGGTGTATGTCTCTGTTTTCTTATGCCAATCCCCAGGCTCCGGTGCCAGCCTCATCCAGGTTTTCCATGTTAATGCCAACAAATTTCTCTATCCCAAGAAAAAAGATATACGGTCCTCGATTTGCATACCTCTGCCTCATAACAACCACTTCCGAACTAGACGTTTGATTGTCGTCAATTATAGCATTACTTATTCAACAGCTAATGTCTGTGTTGTCCTCGCGTTCGTAATTCAATTGGGGGTAATTGATAATTTGTAATCGGACATCGTGAATCATATCTCATGTTTACTTTGTAGTGTCAGGATCGATATAGTTTTACAACCTGATATTGCTATATATTTCCTTGTTTTGATCCGTTTTATCTGGATACCGCTTCATTTCTATATTGTAAGTGTTACGTGTTTTTGTAAGTAATGTATCATATTTTTTACTATTTAAGATTTTTTATTGCACTGTGTACTTTGTGTAGCACCTAAATGTTATGTCCACCTACGTTGTTTAGTTTTATAATCACAGTTATGATGGTAATTTTACAGCATTCAACTTTATTAGTATTCTCACAATGAGGATTTGATGTCCTTAGCAAAGTATGCAGTAAAAGTCACATATTTACTAGGATGTAAAATTGTAAATACAGAAGGTACTTACGCTGGTCGTTTCCATCGGAGCGAGCCATGACGGTACCGTTTGGAAACACGTTGACGTACATATGGGAGCACTGGCTGTAGAGGCGAACCGACCGGACCATCGATGGCACCGCACCGCAGATCACCACCTGGACACAAACAAAACCACCAATGTAATCAGAATTATAAACAACAGCGATAATCTCGAATCAAAAATTGATTGCACAATTAGAAGAACGAACAGCACAAGATAAGATTTCAATTTGATGGAGCGCAGGAATAAATTCACAAACGATTCAGAATATTCTAATATGTCCAGCTTATCGTGAATCAGGTTTGTAAGGGTGATAATTATGAAAATTACCAAGCACGACAAGATCTCTTAATAAACATTTAGCAAGACTACCTATGGCCATTAAATTCATGAACTTATTGAGCTATTTTGTGAGTATTCTCGTAATGAAACACAGAACTGGATATTTTCGCCGCTATCGGCGTTCAAACAGACTGATGGTCATGCTAAATTGACGGCGCGATAACACTGTGCCGTAAAACACTGATTTACGCAAGGATTACTCACGACTTTTAATTATTGAAGACTGTGTCATAGTAGTGACGTAACATGTATTACCACTACGTAGACAAAAGGTAATTCAGAAAAAAAAATCGATACGAGGAAACAGATGTTATAAAGCGGACTATGGTTTCTTTGGCATTTGATTAAGATAATACTCCTAGTCAACGGAAAGTGCGTGATGTAAAAGTTAGTATTGATGCTTTGGAGAAATTTCCCAACACTCTTCTGCTGCGTGTGGTCCATTCCACCTCACTCTAACAGCTTAGTGTCAAGTCGTTTAAATTAGTTTCCTTATTCTGTTGGTGCTTTCACCGGGATTTTAATGGCGCCAGTGTCGACCGACACCTCATTACGCAGATATTGATCAATCCCTATCTTCTATGACCTTGCGAACTTCACGAGTTGAGATGTTGAATATTTTACTCGTTAGCCCTCAAACACGTCGAAAATTCCCTCTAATTTCCACAGCCAGATCTAGATTTACATTAAAAACTCACAGCTGATTAAAATACTACGTGTGGTATCTAGTATTACTAATCAAATTATAATGCAACAGCTACACAAACACGCCCATGCAGTGATAATCTCTGTGCTTGCATATTTCAAACGGTGTTACGTGCGCTCAGAGAAAATACTACCACATATTATAGTCATATTGAATTTTGTAATTATTACTAGCACCACGCGTCGCAGGCAGCACAATAAGGAAACAATCGATCGTTTTAATGGGTCAGCCGTGCTCAGCTAATCCCTCAGACTAAGGGTTCCGATTGTGACGTTTAGGCAATAATAAATCCTATTTAGATATCCATCAAAGTTGATTTTTCATATTTATCTACAGCCGATTTAGGTCCTTTTATAACTGTACGAGCGGTGTCATATTCAGGTGGGAAAGCATAGGCTACCGCGACGCGGTCACTATTCAGCCATATTGCATTTCACATGAACTTTTTGTAAACAATACCGCATTTACTTTTTAGTGTTGAATGTTTAAGTTATTCGAATTGTTGTCGTAGCCATAGCAATTTAGTAAAACCAATATATGTACTCGTAAATGCAAATGAGATAGATAAGGTTGTTAGTTTTGTAGAAAACTGTACAACTCGAGAGCTTGCATTACGAAACTTTAATTAACAAAAAATACTTTTGATTTTTTAAATCTTGACACATAATCATATCACGTCAAAACGAGTCATACTTAAAAATAATGGTCCTGTTTCCAAATACGATGTGAGAGTTAATTATGTTAATGGAATTTACGGGGATTTTCATATACTTTTGAGAAGTAAGGAATATTATCTTTCAATGGTGTTTAATAAACCGGTAAAGTATGATCTTATTAAGCTAGTCACACGAACAGCAATAAACCTAATCATATTTACAGTAAATAAATAAATTTATGTTTATCTCAATTAGTTGTAGCATCATGTGATATTAAACTTTGTACACTTGATTCTATTAAGATAATTTATCGAGATATCATATCTTTATGTCGTAGCCATGTAATTTAAGCGTTGCAAAACCACGATATAAATATTAGACCCAATTTATTTCGACGATTTGTGTCTCTCTTGGTTTTGGGAGTTTTTTGCATTAAGATTTATTTCTAAGTATTTTACCGACTTTAAGTTTTTTGGATTCCAAGTGATCTATACAATTTCGTCGGTTCTTCCCCAAAACTTTATCATCGATTAATTCAACTTTCATTCTGAAACTAACTGTATCTATGCAAATATTCTGTTAACATTAGCGTTCACCAGATCATGTTTACGGTACATATATTGAGAGGAAGGTCGATACTATCCATATATGCAATTATCATGTATTTGGAGGTCACTGATCGCTTTGTCATTGGGCTTATCTTGGCCGACCCGAGTAAACGCATTATGGACGCTTGATTACATGTTAACCAACCAAAACTATCCGGTACTAAGTCTATCGGAAATTTTCACGGTACACGGCACAGATACCGGTGTTCAGTAGCATGTAATCTTCCGTACTTCGAAAAAGTACTTCAGTGCCTTTTAGTAAATTAGAAATTGATTTTTAATCAGCTGCTTATCATGTTTTGTAAGCTTATGATTGCTTTTTGTTTGAACCGGTAAAGCTTTGAAGCTTTTGGAATGGAACCCCATGTGGCAGCCCTTGGATAAGTTAAATAAGGTTGATTTTTAATAGAACCTTATTATTTATAGCACTGAGTCCCAAATACTGAAACACATTAACCCTTTCCACATTAGGAACAAAATTCAATAAAAATTGAGTGTATTTCGTAAAGAGAACTGTATTTGAAGATAATACGTATTTGTTTATATGTTCATCATGATATCTAGAAGGTGTGATTTTCATTGCAGTCATCGATAACGTAATTTCTCAGTCACACCTCATATTATAAACTTACCTACGATGATGGGTTTAAAAAGAAAATTTTATCGGACATGACTGGTATTATCATTTTATTGTGCCTGTCTATAAAATCCGGGTTCATCAAAATTTATTGAGGGATTTACGCCATTTTGAGACAAAAAACGTGTTAGGTTTTACTTAAGCATTTGACTGCCTTTTTATTTTGTTTGATCTTTGGAAATTCCATATGTGGGTATAATAAAAATTACTCTCAAAGTATTGGAGACTTATTGTAAATGTAATGTCGGCAATGATAAAATTCCTATCATAAAAAGACATTTATCATACATTATTACGAAATAGACACCTACGTAGACAAAACCTAATCTTTCAACATACCTGACCTAAATCCGTTACATTGTAATCACTTCCTAACTTCTCTATCGAAGATTCCTAATCGTGGATTAGCTTGAAACGATCGATTAAGGCACTATATGTCTGACACATGTATAGGTCACCTCACTATTGTAGAAATAGAAAGTAAGTGAAACTGTCCGGATAGATTTCACTAGTCCATGCTTTATGGCTTTAAATGATTTATTTTCACACATTTCCCCAAGCGGGGTTGAAGAGCACGAAGTACTCACACTTGCATCACCGTTTATAGATGCTATTTACAAATACGATGAGAAGAAGTTTCTGATTGGTATAACATCTGTTTCTAACGCATGAAATCGCGGTTTGGGGGATTTTTATTGAAATATTTTCAACGCTCTAGAAATATTGCACAATTAATTGCACCTTTCTGAATTTGAACGAGACAAATGACAGGACTGTCCATGTAGCTACATACGTACCTACTGGTGGCACAGAATTTGTAAAAGTAGTCAATTGCCACAAAAAGAAGAAGACCGATTCAGAGTGCTTAATTGGTCTAAAAGAAGAATCTGTAGTAGAAGATATGCACACACACAGTCATGTAATTTCGGTTAAACATACCAAAACTCCCCTAATCAGTCATTTTCAAAGATTCCATCAACTAAGATGATTGTGTAAACTGCAAGTGAGACCTCACAATGAAGATCAGAGATCAGTTTGGTTTCCAAATCCTTGTCAACATATAATTACTTACGGATTAAACCGGCCACACACGCGACAAGATAACGTGATAATATTTTTTTTTACTACGATAATGTCGCTGGTTACTTTATTACCGTTTTTACAATATAAATAAATGTAAAATTTATGTTTTTTCTTTTATGTTTTGTAGTTACTAGACGAACTTTCACTTCAGCAGTTGAAACCTAACTGAAGCTTTGATCAAAATTTAAACTAATTATTATAATTTTTCTCTAACTCTACAAAAATAGAAAGAAGAATTAGAAAAGCAAAACTGAAGATGATATTTCTGGAAAAGCAATTTTGTTACCAGAAAAATACTCTATTTAAAACAAAAAATACTTCCAAAGCGAGAGATTTAAAATCATATCACAAAAGTGTTAAACGACAAATCGTGTAAATGATTTGCGAAGATCCGTTAGCCGTCTTGCATAAACCCGTCGCACGACATTTTTGGTAAAATTATCATTTTGTCGTATTTATGATATTTATGTGAGGATGCATAATTGTTTTCATCATCCTCGTTTACGAACGTGGATTTCTTTTTGCAACTATTTTAATTTGGTTTTCGTTTTTGAGTTGATCAAGTTCATAATGTCAGAGGAATACATAATAAGGCCAGTTTTAATGTCAGTTTTTTGTGTATAATTAGCATAAAATCATCACGGAAAGCATGAATCCATACTTCCGCATTTAATTCATGAAAAAAAAAATTGTTTGACCACTTCCTCCTACCTAAATCGAATAGATATAATATTTGACTGCATTCCAAGATTTCAATGCAAAACAAATGTTGCTCAATTTATAATATCGAAACGTTTACATATCGATTACATAGGTACGTCAACCGATACCGGGTAACAGATAAATTTTGAACTAAACAGCCCAATATAGGCTGTAATTCTTGTGTAAAGGAAATTACTTATTTTGTAATACGAATGTGATTTATACAGATGTATATTAATGATTGTTAATCAGTTCTATCAAGACAAGAGAATGTACCGATGACTAATATTTGATATTTTATAGGAATCAGAGACAAAAATTGATGGTATATTATGTAAGAATGAAGAAGACTGAGGAAGACGATATTATGCGTACGTTGCAACAGCCATTGGTCTGTTTTAGAATGAACTTTGAATAACACACAAACACGCACTTTAGTCACACGCAGCTTTTAGTGATATCAATGCACTTGGTATCAATAATCATTTTGATTCTGATAACCCAGATACAGGACATGTGTCGCCGAAATGTCGAGTGTTCTCAAGTGGAGACCTTCACATGGAAGCAGACAGATTAGCGAACTGAAACAGATAGTACTACGATATTGCGTGGCTCTCTTTTTTGGATTTAATAATGGTCAATTGAATTTCGACAAACTAAGTAAGGTGGAAAAAGGGTTTTAGTGAACAGACCCGTTTAATGATTGATGAAAGTTTACCAATACACACAGAAGCCTTAATTTTTTCATAACAATAGAATAAGGTAACGCCCGTGATGTTACTTTAGTAATAGAAGATTTCATTACAACGGTTGCTCAAGCCACTATCAGCTTAAAATGTAATCATTAATATGAAATAGAAAGGTTTGTAAATCAATTTGTAATTAAGTGGGTTTTTTCCACATACGTGAGATTTCACGTTAAACACTTAGTCGTGCTATATATGCAGTTTGCTTTACAATTAGTGCTGGACTAAATCGTGCTTTTAGTATGATTATCGTACCATCATTCTGATAATAATCCTAGTTAACATTTGACTGGACTTTGAACTGTAAAATATATGCCCCCTTTTTGTTGCACGTTTGAATTTACCGACAGTTTTTGTCATATAACAAAGTAACTCACGCAATTCATGCAAAGGGACAAAATATGATATTGTATAGAAACCTCTAAAAATAATCGATTAAAATAATAGTTTAGAAAAACGATACTTAAAAGCAAGGTTTATTAGAATAAAGCTAGTTGAGCCAAAAGATAATCTATGAAAATGAATGACAAGAATCAAAACCATGAAATCAATATCGATGAACATCTGAATATTTAAAAAAAAGATGGCTTCGTTGATGTAATGGTCGTAGGCGCTACTGCTGAGCAAGAGGTCCTAGGTTCGCTTCCCAGGTCGAAAGAAGAAAGAAAGAAATTTTATTTGCTTGAACATGTTTATACACACAGAATTAAAATAATACATGCATGCAAGATCTTAAAAATAAAGAGTGATTCACGACATGTCTGCCATTTCTCATGGCGTGCAAATATCTTAGGTACAATTATATTATTTATTATTTTTGGGATCCTGCCGTTTTGCCGAAAAGATTTTGCCAAATTTTCATTACCCAAACAAATTTTAGCAACCTTTTTTATACCAATGTAATATTTGGAATAATTTTAGTACACACATTTTCATTTGGTCAAATGTTTACTTGGCAGATTGTTACCAAGGATAATGTCATTAAGGCTTTTGGTCTTTAATCAAATGATTTATTACGGCAAACAATATTTAGATAATAAACGTTTAGTCAAATGATTTGTTATGACAAAAAAATTATGGTTACTAGACATTAGGTTATTTATGGAACTAGTTACAGTAGGTTATTAATTAAAAAAAAATGGTTAGGTTAGGTTAGGTTAAAACTGTGACCACCTACGCACGAGCCGAGCGAGCGTAGCGAGCAGTGCCGCGGCAGCGGCCGGCGAGTGCCAGAAACGACTAGATTATATAGAAAAAAATATGGAAATAAGAGATTATTTTTAGGAGGCTATCGAGAGAAATAATATAATAATATTAACATTATTATTACCTGTTTAGAATTTGTCCCAAGTGGAATATTTGGCTTATAAAATTTTGGGTAAAATATGTTATACCAACTGAAATATTTGACTAGATAAAAAATGGTAAAGGTACTAGTTGGTGAACAAGTTATTGTTCAAACGTTCACTTGCCAAACATAGGTTTTCGTAACAATTATTTGTAAAGAGATTTTCAGGTAAGTAATAATTTGGCAAATGAAATTATGCGAAAATTTGTTTGGGAAGTGATAATTTGGCAATTTCTTTTCGGTAAAACAAGGGAGACCCATTATTTTTATATCAATGATTTTTAACTTTTACAGTTTTACATTAAATATCAGTCAACAATTAAACATTTTTTTAATATTGTATTTAATCTTTTACATTATCCAATTATTTATTTTCCTTAAGGATTAATACAGATTATAACATCACAATGATAATTTACAGAACTTTTAAGCATTCAATTATTTACATTTAAGTTCTCCACTACTACATGACCATAATTACTATAATGCTAGTTATATTTATTTACATTTAATATTCACCATGAGTCGTTTAAAAATTCTGCAATACTATAATATGCTTTTTGTGCCAAAAACAATTTCATTGTGTTGTTGTTTGGGTTTTACTATCTGGAATTTTTCATTAGCAGCCCGGAATCTGGATTTTTGCCTGGTTGATGGCAATAGGGTCGCCCTATATTACATGGGAGTTTATCGGACTAACTGACTAACTGGTGAAATATGGGTGTACTATACACCTCTGACCAACCGTTGGGGCAAAATTTTATGTTGTTATTCTAAAATAAATTGATCCTCATCATAAACGATCCAATATTACATAATAACATAACCCATGTTTTATAGCAGCCTTTGTAATTGAAAAACTAGTAATAGGCGGTATTCAATAAGAGCAAATTTCTTCATCGGACAGCGTGGGGTGTTTGCGTATGTAATCATGGCAAATGATAGGCGGCCGCTAAACTCTCTGATGTCCCGTACTTTGAATATGAAGTGTTCGCGGAAAAATAGGGAGCTTTTACCACTTTTAATAGAGTTTTTAGCCTTATTAGCGTTTACTTTATACTTGATTATAGGGTCTCTAATAAGTATTTTATCGGTGTGTTGTAAGAGCTCAATGATATTATCAAGCGAACGAATAGTGGTATCTAGTAGCGGAGTATTAATAACACTGACCTTTAGGGGCCCGTCCTGACCATGGTCAATAAGAACTGTGTGAGTTTCTACGAGTGCAACCATTGCAAGCTTAGCAAATCTGACACATATACTGATTTTCGTGCTACTTGTCCAACCTAATGTTTAGACACATTTTAGTATATATAGACTGGTAATTAGTGACCGACATTTAAACACATGATTGTACTCATCAACAAAAAAAATCTGGTGTTCCCTACATTTTGACGAGTTATGCGAACATAAGTGTAGGGAACAGCAGATTTTTTTTTCGCGATTTCAGGTTTGGTCCCATAGTAAAAGTTGTTCATAATCATGAGTACAATGATGTGTTTAAATGTCGGTCACTAATTATCAGTCACCCTATATATATATATATCTCAGTTTTATAGTTTCCCAGTAAAGTTTCTGACGTAAAATTCACGTGATGTTTTTTGTAGTAACACTTTCGTATTTTGACGATAATAATATATGTGGCACATGTGATAATTACGACGACTAAGCCGCAGTCACGTACAGACTCTCTGACTCTGCTATTTACAAGAATTAGGAAGTCAATTTGTTAATGGTAAAAATAATAGCTTTACCGTTTCTAAGAATCATTGAAGCTATTGACGACATTACTTTGGAGGATAATCAAAATTCTACGACTTGAAGATTCTTAGATTTTATATAAAAAGAGTCAAAACCTTCCAAATAAATAAATTATTTCACTTTTTTTTCTTGGTAACGTAACAAGCGTAATAGCCCTGATAATAATCAACATCGCAAATCAATATTACGTTATTGAACAGATAATTGATTGATTTAATTAAACGAGTGAATGATTGATTTATTATCGTCGTGCGTCTGATAGTGACGGCGGGACACGTCACGTCAACGTCTAGACGTCCGTATCGAACGAATGCGGAACCCTGAATTATATTTGTGTACAATCAAGTACATTAATATACCTGTATAGAGGACAAGCTAGCAAATCGAACTTAGTAAACAATGCTCGTCGTTCCAAGCAATGACGTTCAAAGAGACGCGTCAAAATCGAAGCAGTTGTGTGGATTTTAAACATCTTACGTTTGGAATCAGAGTTGAAGCTTTTAACGAAGAGCTCCTCATCCTCCACACGGCGTAAGGCATCGACGCTTATACTGTTACCTTGAAACAATGATTACAGCACATGATTCGAAACACACGAAAGTTTGAAAATCTGGTCCGTCATTTTAAAAAAATCTGTTCTTTTGCATAAAACAGCTGCTTTATTTTGAATAACCCACCAATATTTCAACCGTCGTGTATGTCTCGAATCATTTACAGGTAACAGTTCGCGCGTCGGTGCCCCTTACCCCTTACATTTCATAAACTAATTTACTATTCCTTAATAATAATTATTAGGGAATAGTAAAACGTAAAAGTAATATATAATTATTATATTTTAAATACCAGTTGCCGTAGATGTTGTAGTACAAGGTTCTAAGCTTAATTGTAAACAAACCTAATATTAGGTATTAATAGTAACTACTAAAATATTGCGGTTTCTTGCACAATCCGTGCAGCCATTTAGTACAACGAAAGTATTTCGTAGTACACAATACCTATTTGCAAATTGAAAACAAGTTTACAAAACATGTATAAAATTTACAAGACAATAAATTGTAAGTTTGTTTGTAAGTAAACGCTAATCAGTCACGGTGTTCCAATATTTAAAAGAAAACAATACTTTAAATTACTAAACGATAAGCTAAGGATGCATACTGTGAACATACTTGAAACCAATATAATGCCGTGCTCGTTTCATAATTATGAATAACAACGAAATCATATTCAAAATATTTAAAGTGTAAAACTAATTCGGATTCAATAGAAACTTACCGTAACATAATCTTTCTGCAGTCAGAAGGTCTCGAACATCGCTTTTTGTGAAGGGCCTATTATAGTTCCCTGAGGAACTCCTTAAGCCAAAACATGGTACATACAGTTTCTAACATTTTACGGCTGATATGATAATGCAGATCGATTTCAATCATCGGAAATGTATTCAGGTAGGCTCTATTAAAGCTACAAATGCCTTAGATAGGCCCAAACGCTACATGGAACCTAATCAAACTCGTATCACGAATTGGAAATACCGAAGCTAAGTTATTTTCTCAACCTCGGTGTTCTTAATCTTAATTGTTGACTTGTCGAAATATTTACATAATTACATTTTATGTTATCGTTACATAGACAAGATGAATAAGCAATGTTAGAATTAATTGTATAATTGTATTTATACTGAAGTATGACGTGTTTCCGTAATGAAGAAGTATTTCATCGGTTTTAGTGTGGCTTTAAGTGTAAATTAGAATATGATACAATCAAGAGAGCATCTCACAGAATAATAATGAACACAGTAATTGTATGAAATCTTTATACTACGAAGAATTTCTCAAATCTTTTGGCGCACTATATCGCGTCGTATGCACTTCTCTGCTAACCGGCAGACGTTTTCTCATTACACCTACCTAATGTGAATAAAATGATGGCTGCGATTGAAATTACTAATCCTTTTATACCGGATAACTGACCTTTTTACGTGTTACGTAAATTGGTTTTATTAAGAGCTTACATACTTGGGTTATGACTATACCTAACCTAGATAGCAGCGAATCAGGCAAATCAACACCTCATGCTAATTTTCAATCATCGAGTGAGAATTTTTATTTGGAAATCATACTAATGTTTTCATGTGTGTCAAGTAATGGTTTGATTTGAATTTTACCAACTCTGATAATTGAGTTGTTAAGTGAAATAACCTTTTAGGTATTTGATTTTAATCATTCACAGAGTGACAAATTCTTTATATAGTCCGAATTATTATACCTACTCGAAGATTAGATTTAGGTGGTGCATATAGGCATCACTTTCCAAAAAAAAAAACTACTTAAGCATCCCACCCATTTTAATCAAATTGATAATAATTATACAGTAGCGAATTTTATAGTCTGCCACTCTGCCACGCTTCCAAATTATAAGTTTATGACTACACACGTCGATAACCTTAAAACATCTGACTTCATTTTTATTAAATTAAAACCTCTCACAACATTAATAAAGTTTATGATCACACTTAATTTATTTTATCGCAGATTAATTGAGAATTAGTTTTAAAATTTATGTTCTATGCTAAATGAGTTACTAATTCTATGTCTATTAATGCAGTACAATTTATTATTTTAAAACCTGTTGAATACAATAAAGTAGGAAGATAAGAGAACAGGTCACGCCAAAGATTAGCGCTTGGTCTTATTTTACTTATGTCATTGCTATTTTTTGTTCCTAACATTCGCAATTTTATACAATCGTAATTATGATTTTTGTATCATTCGACGTTACGGCATTTATTAAAACTATGTAACTGTCAAATTCTTCAAGGATTTTATAACTGATTTTTAAATAAAATACTCCAAAGATTGGCGCTTTAGGTATACGATTAATTCTTAATATTCTAACCAAGAATGGCAAGATTCTATCGTTTATAGCTTTTTAACCGCATCTGTGCATTTTTAAACCCGTGTACAGATTTATAGACCCGTGTTTGTGTAGAATTCTATTATCAATTGAACTGCGTCATAAAATAATAATAATCTAAGAAGTAGAACTCACCATCAGGAGGCACAATATCTTCGCAGAGACGGCAAGCTGTGGTAACCTGAAACAAAAAGAAAAATACATGAGCATCTACAAAATATCCTTAACTATTATAAGTAACGAAATGCTTCAGCCGATCTATTCCAAAACATCTCACTGTGAAGACTTGGGTGAAGCGAGCTTGAAGTGAGATGTCAATCCAATGAAGTGACAGCTAAAATTAAAGGATAAAACGTCAATTCTGATTTTAAATATTTAAATTTTAGGCACTCCACTAATTAATGACTAATGTTACAGATACCATGTTATTTATATAGACTTGGTTAGTCTGTGGTCCTAAGACCAGAAAGTAACCTTTCTCGTCAGGTGAAAAGCGCAAACAATGTACTCTGTATTTGTTTTGTATATGCCTACACGTAGATAAATGTTTTATTGTTGAATAGATATAATAATATTACTATGCTGCCTCTTAAGATAATATGTAGGAATATTACTCTCTAAGGCAACTGAAGTTTAATTTATTAGATTTTGATAAACATTTTCTTATCATAGCAACACTATGATACGTATTGCGTACCTACATAATATTCTACTAACTATAGTACCTACTATTGTAATTCCTCATTTTAAACAGTTTTTATCGCATCTCTTACCTAGTAACTAGGCTACCTACCTACTTTTATTAAAATTGCCTTCTTTTCATCCTTTGGAACAAAAACAGGGAGCTTATTATTCTTCAAAAGCATCATGGAGGACCTAGACCAGGGAGGCATGGCACAAAAGGAGACTAAAGCAATGGGCCGAATCGGGTTTCTGATGATGATGATGACCTACACCGTGCATCACCAACATCCCTAACTTTTCTTTCTAATTAATTAATTATTAAACTATTATTTTTCCTGATATTATGACTGTATTATTTAGTACCTAGGTATATCTAGGTACATCTTGGATAATAAGCAGAGATTACAATATGAATAGACTTTTAACGTTGGTCTATCAGCAATTCGTTCACACGCGAACTAGGTACTGGTAATTTTATTTAAAACATTTGCAATTAGATGTGAATACGAATAATTTGTAGTGTTGATTGTCTTAACAACGACAGTTTATGTTATATTTCATATTAACAAAAGAAGAAAAAGCAAGCCAAGAAAAGATTATTATCTCTTTAAATAGTAAAAGGAACCTTCGATAACCAAGGATAAGAATAAAACATGAAATGCAGAAAATTGAAGACTAATCACCAGTGATCGGAATAGGCTGACTATATTTGCCTAAACTTCGGAGAACAGAGACAGAAAGTGGAGACTTCCTTACGACTATATTTTTTTGCCCGGGATTTGGGAAAAATCTTCAGTAAGTTGAAAATAAGCTTTACATAAGAAGCTTTATATTAGATGTGTAAAAGCTATTTTAACTAAACTTGCAACTACCAAATTTTCGGGTTTTTCAAGTAAAATCCCGAAATAAATAATCTAACTTCAATTCATGATTTGATACAACGGTTAGTTGGATCGTAAATATAATTCGAATACATGAATTAAAGTTAGATTATTTATTTCGGGACTTTACTTGAAAATCCCGAAAATTTGGTAATTGCAAGTTTAGTTAAAAATAGCTTTTACACATCTAATATAAAGCTTATTTTCAACTTACTGAAGATTTTTCCCAAATCCCGGGAAAAAAAATATAGTCGTAAGGAAGTCTCCACTTTCTGTCTCTGTTCTCCGAAGTTTAGGCAAATATATTCAGCCTATTCCGATCACTGGTAATCACACCTCATAATCCGCAATACCGCAAGCTTGCCTAAATTAACCACCAAATTATGAAAATCACCATAATTGTAACTGTAAACGTATTCACAAAAGAGTTTTACATGCTGAAAATACCCATCATTTTGGTATTTCCGAACCATAAAAAGGTAGATTTACGCCACAAAAGAAAACAAGAATGTATTTTCTTATCTCAACTTGACTTGTGTTGTAGGTACGTAGGTACGTCCATAGACGCAACGATTGAATAGATTAGTTAGTTTTTTATTTAACATGCTCTTGACTAACACATAACGTCTCATAAAACTTCAGTACTTGAGTACTTGACGAGTCTTACTACATAATAAACGCCCATTTACATAAACGTTTGCACGTCTGAAAAAAAAATGGCAATATTGTACGTCAGTCGGCAATGTAGTAAGCAAAGCGCTATATTACATTACGTATAAAATTTGGTCCCTTAGAGCATTCACAGAATTCTACGTGCTACGTGCTACAGAAATCTATAATCTAAGGGGCAATTCTCGTAATTTTAAGTCGACAAGTCTTTGACATTTGTTTGTCGACGAGATGACACTGCGACTAGATTTTAACGTTTTTAATTAAGAATAAGAATTTAAATTGGCCTTCTAGGCACTCCCTTCACACCTCTTACATGGCGGAGTGAAGGATAGGATGTTGGATTCAAGCAGTACCTACTAGGATTAAGAGATTAACGGAAGACCAGACATCAAAATAAGCCTAATCAGGGCATCGACACTGAAAAATTAAGCCAGAGGCACAAACCCAGGTCTCGTTCTTACTTCACTAAGTTAGGAAACGATACCTGAATCAAATAGAACATAATAACGATAGTATATACGATACGTGTGACTTAATTAGTTATTGGACTACTTGAGTCACACGTATCGTATATTATTTTATAGCTCGTGTTACATTTCTTTCACTAGTTAAGTCACAGAAAAGCGTGACTTAAGTGAGGGTTTAGGTCACACACTGCTATAAATATATTTAAATTACTTATTAGCGAATACGCTAGATGATAATGTGAATAAATTAGCTCCATCCGTGATATTTTATATGAGGAAAAAAATAAATAAAAAAACGTCTATTCTAATCTAGCGAATATTACAAAGAGGTAAAATTCTTCGTGTGTTTGTATCGGGTAATCTCAGGAAATATAAATCCGATTTACAAAAATTACTGATATTCCCGAGTAACATCAGATACTTTTAATTCGATAGATACTTGATTCTTGTTGAAATCTCCATACCTAATGTTAAAATGGAAACTGCCATGTGAATGTTCCCCTGATAAATCTCAGAAAGACACAAGAGCAGCTGTAGAATGTCATTCAAGTACACGTGCACAGAGCTGGATACCTCTTATATTTATTTTCTTTTGTTAGCCTATATTGTGTCCCACTGGACAAAGGCCTCTCCTTTTTCCTTCCAAAGCTCCCTGTTTATGCGATCTCTGGCCATGTTAGCCCTGAAAACCTTATCAGATCGACACTCCACCTTTGCAGTGATCTTCCTCGATAGCGATATCCGTCCATAGACTACGCACAACGGACCGAATGGGAGTCTAAGTGCGGAAAAGGGAGTCCCATCACCATCATCATCATCCGTCCACAGACTTCCAGTGAGCGACAATCTTTGCCCACATCGCCGGGTGCTTCGCGACGTATTCAGCCCACTCCCGCTTTACCCTGGCAGATTTTTACTTCGTCATCGTCATCATTTCAGCCAAAAGACATTTACAGCTGGATATAGGCCTGCCCAAGTACCTACACTTTTACTGGTTCTGTGCTTCTCGATACGATGGTCTGACCAGATCCGCACGGCCCTTGACTCCACAGTCCACAGCAACCTTCACACAGCAAGTGACAGAGAGAGATGGAAAAGGTGAAACTGAAGGGAGGTCACGACCCTCAGCATTGAGGAATACGACGCAAGGAGGAGGCTTCTCGCATGTCCACTATGTGGCAGACCTTCCAACGCTACGTCTTCCAGTACACGGTCGCGACTCCAGAACTTTTCGGCCTCAACGGCCATCTTTTCTGCGAGCAATGTGCCCCTTTTTTTACTTACTTATCAACATATACTTATTCATTAACATCAAAAAATACTCGGAGACGTTACTTACCGCTACAGCCGATATCTAGATTCCATACAAAGTCATTAATCACTGATAATCTTACGGTCAGCCATTAGGTAACGTGATATGTAGGTATCGCAGCTACCGGGCACAGTGCGTAACAAAAACTTGGGGTCATAGGCCAGCTGATTATCCTTAGGTAGCTTGCGTGGTTGGACGTGTGTAGATTGAATTCTGGCGACGGTAGTTTTTTGAGTGATGTTCAAGTTTATGAGTGTGTTTTTGCGATATACTTTGGGTATATAGAAGGCGCGATCTGGCCATCGTCGATTCGTTCACCTGGTTTTGGAGCGAGCTACAGGTCGGACAAACTATAATAACTGTGTCGTGAATTCTCTAAAGATTATTCCGAACCCCCGACATCGAACTGAGGCAAAATCGGACCTTCGGAGCCGTGGTGCACGCGTTAACTGGACAGCTGCGATCTCGGCGATCCAAATGATCTTCGACATTCGCACCTCACGTAGTGAATGAAATGTGACTAGTCAAGTCACATTGTTTTGTACATAGTTCTCCAGACCATATTTCCTTAATGGCGGCCATTTTCATGAGACTATCCTCCGGCGCGGGAGACATCAGAGTGCACAACAGGTGTACTCGCTGTTGCCTCGCTTTCATAGTCCGTTTTATTTTAGGTATACTCAGGGAGTGGGTTCTTGCTGGAACAATTTGAGTTAAAAAAAAGCGTTTTTTTTTATCTTATTACTTATCCAATTCACTTAGAATGCCTCTGGCATAAACATTTTCATTCTATAGGCATGCCTGAATTATTTCTGACTCTCTACAAAAAACGGGAGTGTTTGCAAGTTTATTTTTGACACGTGTTTCCTTCAACTAAAGAGTATAAACAAATGAGAATCAAGTATCATTTATGTTTGTTTATTTGCATAAAAGGAAAATAATGTTTCTATGTAAAAATTCTTCAAATACCGAGGTAGGGTTTCCAAGGCGTAATTACTAATACAATTTCACCTGAAATTTGTTATAGGATACGTCAAGTACGCTTAACGTAAATAATACTAATTTAAATGACGCAACGTTGAAGAATTCCATTTTACGCAACAAACAGACACGGGAATCTCTTTTGAAATTGTAGTAAACATACATCAATATATTAAAGCTGTGTAAGGAAAAAAAATTATGCTATATCAAATACCAAACAAAATTCACTATGTAGATTTTCGTGAGGTATTTTTCCGTTGGGTGGTTCCAATTATCTATAACTAATTCAGTGTAAAATCTTTCACAGTGCGTGCTTATGTGGGTTTTGTATTGTCTATGTCAATTTCGTTTGAATCCGTTATGCTTACTATAATTACTATGTAACCTCGTTTTCCTACAAATCTATTTTCAAATCTAGTTTGAAATCAATGACCATTCTCCGACAGTTTTCGCCTAGAACAAAAGTATTGAAAAAAAAAAACTTCGCTTAAGTTAATGAGTGTTACTGGTAATCACGTGGATGTACGTTTTAGCCTTCACGAGAAACTAAAAAAAATGGTCGAATGCCGTTAAACCGTATTCGAATTTCGAACACGCAGTATTTGCAGCTCACATTAAAATAGTAGCGAATAATTATTTAGATTCGGTGACTTCCTCAAGTTTATGCGTAAGGATATCGAATTTAAATGATGAATTCCTATGTTTATTGTAGTAATAAAATAAAAAAAGGTGATATTTGCTAATTAGTCACGTGTGAATCAGTAATAGAAACAATCGTATTACCTACTAACTAAATGTTAAAAAAGATATAATTTTTTTTATCTGCACAGTCCAGCACACTAAAGAAAAACTTGACAATTTCAAGAACTGATAACTTATTATATAACGCAGGTTAAAGCCCAGTAACCTAGTTCCATCAATCTATTCTCAAGCAATGTGATAAGAGGATAAGATAAAAAAATATCGCAACTCAATCAATAAAATTCACAAATACTAGGCAAGCAAATACATACTCGTGCTGTATGGCATACAATATATACTGGCTTTATGGCATTTCAAGGCTACATTAAAAAAAAATAAGTGCACTCGATTGAAGGACACTATTAAGGTGCTTGCAGTCTTTGTGCACTGTTTTCACATAAAATATGAATGCGGAATGATGCCTACGTTCCATTTTAAAATTCAAGTTGACACGTTTTTTTGAAAACCAGTCACAGTCTTCCTTAGTTCCGTATTCTAAAATAATTACCTCAATTCAAAACTGAGACTAGTACCTATGATCAAAATCTAGAATTCTAGATTATAAATGAGCAAAGTTCTAGAATACAAAGTTACGTGGAAGATCCGCCGTCTGTGAGGATTTTCGGCTTTAAATTTCAATGACTAGGTAGTAAACCTTGAATTAGACAAAAATTTCAACCAGCAGACTAAAATTATAGAATTTACCTTATAAGTTACCCAGCTAACCCTGCAGGCTTACATTAAGCGTTTACTTTAGTAGGCATACAAAACTCAACCCTCACTGGGTTGGTTGAAAGTGACATTTCATAATACAGCAGTAATTAAAATTCATGCTGCCTAGAATTCTACCTGCCTTAATGAAAATTAACTTTGTACTATTTACTACATTTATACATGTATACATATTAGTAAGAGGGAAACCACCACGCTGTGGAGGCAAATACCACAGAATAGTGTCGACACAGAAGTTCGGCTCCATACAGCTAGCCAAAACAGTCATACGCACACATAGACGCGAACGTATAGACGGGGCAGCGATCTCAACCGAATGCCAGTCGCGAGTGCGCTTGCACTCGTTGTACCTACGTGTCTGTGTGTGCGTGAGTTTTTGCTCGTTATGTGGAGCCAACCTTCTGTACTATTCTGTGCAAATACTTAGTTGGTAATGAATTTTCTCGCTCCGGCCTTGAACTTCGCGTGCCGTGAATACAAAATGAGCACAGTTTCTAGCGACTGTAAATTCTAATGAGTGTCTGGGAGGTCTTTATTAACATAAATGTTTCGAAAACTAACATAAATATTGGGGAATTCGTAACATCGCATGTGGTAGCGAAAAATTACGTGTTTTGACTAGATTTATAGGCATTCTTTTGGTTCTTTACGAGGTAATTTTTTTCGTAAAATTCCTGGTGGCTCTTTTAGGACATAAAATACATGGTAGACATCAGTGGCAAAACTTGTAGATATAATCCACTAATTTAATAACGGAGACCAAAAAAAAAGTTCTGGATTTTTTTTCTGTCGATAGGTTTGACTGAAAGCTGACCCCAAAAAAATCTGCAAAATGTTAAAGAATGACGTACCTAGATACAGAAATGTAGAAAAACACACGACTGTGTAAATATGTATAAACACTTACATATTTAAATTAAACTATGTAGATGAAAAAAAAGTCATAAAGACATGGAGAACTGATTAAAGACCATCGAACTTTGGATAAGTCACGCGTATACTTTACGTTCTACAAAGAGAATCCACGTGTTTAGAACATACAGTAATAACCGTTGAATGTTTTAACTAACTATGTCTTCATATTATTGCAAATGGACCTACACATATCCTACTTTTTTTTCTAGTCTCTTCCAACATAAACTCATCTTTAACAATATAATTATTACCTACTATGTGAGGCGTCGCCATATTAGTGCGTCACATTTTTGTTACTTTTATTGTGAAACTCTCACAAGACTGCTAATTCAACCAAAAATTTAAAATATTGAGACATCAACACAATTTATTGATCTATAATTCAGAATCGAGACAATGTTATCGATATTTTATGCTAATTAGTCATATCTGTGTTTGGAAATCAAAGCAAGTTACTAGTTGGTACGAATAAAACAGAAATTGTAACATAAGACTGTTATTTTTTATAGGTAAGTAATTATACAATATAATTTATAAATGCTGTCATCGTTATCAAATTAGGAAAATGTAATAGGATATTTAAATCATTTTCTGTCAGAATATTGTGTGTACGTCTATAAGCCTACCAAAAAAAGTTGACTCAACCTTAGATACTTACTTACATCGTAACGTTTTGTCAAATGCAAGTTGATCCAATTGTCGATAATAATTGTTTCATTATATCTTATTCTGAATATCAGCCTAAGTGTTAGTACATTTCTAAGTTTACATCTTACAAAATGAATTCTTGTTAGTTGTAAAATATTCATTATTCGTTGTTTTATTAAATACAATTTGTCATTTATATCTTCTTATTGTTTATGTGCAATAAATCATGACAACTATAGTTTAACTGCGTTTTCTTGCATAAGAATTGTAATTGTAAAACGAAATAAATCATTAAGCTTGTGTTCAAAGAGATTGAATGAACATATAATATAATAGCTGTACAGCAATAGTTTCAATATCTAAGGAAGAGTATAAAATTTTATTTTTATTAAAAAAAAGTATTTTCTTTGTACCTACATACATTAATTGTCAATTCACTGAATTTTTCTGGCTTCCAATATGTACCAATACGCCTAAATGTGCAACAAAAAACGGAGTGTTTTACGGTGGACGGCGCCTTAATAGCGTGCATCAATCTTTAATTAAGAGGTATTTGAAGAAACGATTACCGTCGCGCTGTCAGTAAGTCTGCCTCCATAGTGTGTGATAGCTGCAGCTCAGACCAAAATTATCACAAAAAAATTGACGAGATCGACGATAGTATTCCCGGTTTTTCTCCTCGAAAACTGAGCCGATTAAATAATTTTTACATTAACATTTTAAGAAAGAGTATATTTAGGTTCCAATTTTTTTTTTTTTTGAGTTTTTTTGTAATTTGTCTGGTAGTGCTCTAATCATGGCGGTAAAAATATGACATCTTTTTTGACATTTTTGGAGGGTTATATTATCTTCACTAATTAGTTGCTGAAAAAAAGAAAATGACAGGGACGTGTTTACAGCAGACCTTGATTTTATGAAAAAGAAAATATTGCTCTAGAGTCATTATTCAGGAAGAAAAAAAGGGAATACATTTGTATGGAGAATCGCACGCCCTGTTCCCTCTTAACATAATAGCATCATCATCATCATTTCAGCCGAAAGACGTCCACTGCTGGACATAGGCGGAGGCAGGCTCCTCCACTTCGACCGGTCTTGTACTTCCCACATCCAGCGGATACCCGCTTAATAGCATAATCAGCCTTAATTGTTCCCACTGCTGGGACAAAGGCTTCAAGATTAATCCACCACGCGGTCCCAGTGCGGGTTGATAGATGAACGATGAAATTTAAAAATTTGATGCATCAATCTTTATGTAAAGAAAATCCTCCAAAGAGTGCAAGTACCTTACAAGATCGGCCATGGAAATATGCACATACTAAGTACCTACAAACAAATGTAACGTTTATCGCTCACGTATCTGTAATTTCTTTTCATTGTATTTTCTGATAAAGTCTGTAAAGAATGTCATTTAGAACACGAATTGAGAATAGGTGGCTCATTAAAGCTCGGTTTTTATCGATTTGCGAAATAATTATACTTAGATTTGTATTTGGAGATGAATTGATTTGACAACTGTAAAAAATTACATACTTAGTATTACGCTTGTAATCCGCAAAGGGCTCGGAAGAAACACTTCTTGCACACCTATAGTAGGTATCCACATTTCGTTAGTTATGTTTAAGTGCAAAAAAGGTTAATTTAAAAAATGACCTAGAAATTAAAGATCCGTATTAACGTTTTCGTTCTAGCATTATGTTTTAAAATATATTTTAATTCATTCAACCAACACAAACGAGATCTGTGCAATCACGTTACCAATAATTAAGATATTACAGTGTAAATAATACTTGATCGAATGTATTAATTAAACATTAATAACATTCGTTCATTAAAGCTAATATCCATTTCTCGTGACAAAATGGAGAAACGCAATTAAGAAAAATAAAACGCATAAATAAGAAAATAAAAATAAAATTATAATTTTCTTCTCGTTCGTTATTGAATGTTAAATAATTAATAAATGCATGCTCACATAATTTTCTAAAATAATAATTTGCTTTTATGATTAACTATAATATTTTTTCTTGGTTAATTAAATGTAAGTAAACAACTCTTATGAAAAAAAAAAACTTGTTTCTGTGTCACCAAACAGTCCTAGTCGTATTAACACTAATTCACTCTATAATTGATAATATTATAATCTCCATGGAACCTAATTATCCGTAATATAAAATTGTTTATAACAATTAATAATATCTTACTGATAGGTGTATTGTAGCTACAGATAAGCATACTTGATGCAAAACATAATAATATTTAGGCGCCATTGTAAAAGGCATAATCAGCCTATAATGTTCCCACTGCTGGGAAACAGGCCTCCCCTCGGTGAGAGGGAGTTGTGCCGAATCCACCACGCGGCCCCAGTGCGGGTTGGTAGATGTCACATGTCTTAGAATTTTTGGTTCTAAGACATGCCGGTTTCCTTACGAAAGTTTAACTTCACGGTTTTGAGAGCAGTTGTTATTAAATAATTTACACACAGTTACATCAAATTTCAGATCAGTTTTATTTTTTAAACGGATAATTTCGTAGGTAGGTAAATAATCTCTACAGGCGCTAACACTCATAGGTAGTCTGAAAAAACAGTCGGTTTCAGTGGTAAGTCCATGTTATTAATTCGATTTTTATCAATAGGTACATTGATGCAAATAATTGATACACATCTGCATTGCAATAATTATTATTTTGTAATCTTGAAAACTCAACGTAATTTGTCACTAAACTTATCTGGACTAACAAATCTATGAATATATTTTTTAAATGATTTTATTGAATAATAATTTAAATTATTATGACACATTAACACAGCATTTTTTTTTATCTGTTAAGAGTTGTTTTCGTAACAAGATTATACATAATTAAGAATGAAGATATCGAAATTTTTGTTCGTCATTAAAGTGACATTTACTAAAACTGTATTGTAGAATCTTAATAAACTGCCTTAAACAAAACCCAAAACGAAATAAAAAAACACCCTGTAAACATGCCATGAAAAAACATCGCTAACATTCGACCTACTTCAATGCAAGCACCTACCTACCTTCTAAACATACAATGGAACGTTTTTGGTTATCTACAGCATGATGCCATTATATTATTAGTACTAAAGTTAATGGTTTAATTAAATCGTCGCCTGTTCATGACCCCGGGGGGTAATATGGTGACCTAGGTCAGCCACACTGTAAATGATAACATCATAAAACTATGCGCATATTTAAAATCTACGTGACATACATAGTTGCTTCAGACGCCAGACTGGCTCTGATTACTTAGAGACATAGTGAGTGCAATTGCACTGACATTTTAACGGAGTTAATGGGTTATTAACTTGTTATTTAGTGACCCATTAACAATTGTTAACTGTTGTTAATGGTGTATCAGAAAGTCTTACGTTTGCAGTTAATTGAAAGACTAATGCCCTTTTTTTTTTTTTTTTTTTTTTTATATTGTTGTAGGTACACTTTTCGTTTGCGCACGCAAAAACGACTGAATGGATTCGAATGAAATTTGGCAAACAGATAGTTTGACCTGGATTAACGCATATAATACTTTTCATCACGGTAATGCGTTCCCGTGGGATAATTTCCGACCTCTACCCGGGCGACGCCGCTGGCAAACGCTAGTGCTCTAATAAAATAATATTTACACAGCCCTTAAATAATCAAGGTAAAGTTAATGGATCATTAACTGTCTCCAAGAGCGGGACATTAGCGATACAAGATACTTAGGTTACTTAAAAGTTAAAGTAGCTGTGATGTTTATTTATTATATGATATACGATATTACTTTTCATTTTAACCACACATGAAGATAGGTATTAAGCACTGAGTCGCTTAGCCTACGTGTTTCAAGTTACATTATGAGTAGTAGCTAAGTATCGATCTATATGAAGAAGCATCTAAATCACATTTTACTTAGAATCGCTGGATTGTATTAAATGTTAGTAAGTACAAAGTTTATTTTACTTGAAAACTACGAATCCAATTTATTGTCTGAATAATACTTCCCGAATGTTTTTGTGAAGTATGTAATTGTCAATGTTTTTGTTGCTGACGCTGCAAATGAACAAGCACGCAATTGCACGATATGCAAGCACAAAAATAATGAGCAACGTAATTATCTCTGTACCTATTATGTTAACAACTAACTTGACATAATACAGGCATATCAGAAGAATTAACGCTCTTGTCACGTTTATATACAATTGAGATTTACATCACCTACGAACGTATCGCACTCAAATCAACGAAGATAAATAAATGCGGCAAAAATAAATTACCATTCATAAAAAAAACATGGACAAATTTACGTCAATTGGATAGTAACAATATCCAAATCAGGTGTTTATCGTCGTCTGTGTAGAGATTAGATGGTTTTCGATTATCTTAAGAGTGCTAAAAATAAAATTCAGCGATAAAAGACTCAAAAAAGAATGTAAAAATTATCTTGCTTCATTCATGGTACAGCACTAATCGCATGGCAACTAGTGACGCAAATGAAAAGGCTTACTCCGAAAAAAAAATGCTAAATCCACTTACATAGCCGAACTTTGCCGTCATGTTGTGTCCCGTTGTATATTATGTAGAACATACATCTAACTGAATTACTCGGCCGCTTTTCCTTTACTAAAACTGAACAATCCACTTTTATGTAATATTTTTTCAACACACTTCTCATTCAATAGAACAAAACACTGAAAATAGTATACTTTTTGTGCTTCGATTCAAGCAAAACGCAAACAATAGCTTTTGTAGTCACTAGAAAAAATACAGAGTAAGCGCTGAACGTACTCTGAAGAGAAACACCTACGTTTCACATCACTTTCATAATTTTCCGAATAAAACCGACGAGCGCGATTTAAAAATGGAACACCTTTTTTGTCAGACGCCTTTGACGTGTTGACGTCTTTGAATTATCCAGGGTGCGATTTTTTTCTCAATTTTTCATATACAGGATGGGTGTATTTTCACGCGCGTATTTGTGAGGCTTCAGCGCGGACGGTCGACATGTGCGCGGCGCGGCGTGCGGCCAACGACTACGAGATAAAAACCTCGCTTGATTATAAACTTATAAGCTAAACTTTTTTGTTCGTGTGCGTGCGTTTGTATTAGTGTGCCCGCGAGGCTTTGTTGGTGACCTTACAAAGTTTTCACTTACGTAGTTATTCTTGTAGAAAAGTCGCTTTTTTAATCTTAGAACTATGGAAACGCGTCATCGGTTAATACAAACTATAAGTTGTTTACGCACACATACGATTTCAAACGGAAGTCTACGTTTAAATCAATTGTTTTTGTTTTTTTTTAATCCTAGCCATTCTTATTAACGTTTTAGTAATAAAAATGTACACTTTAGAGTTTGAAATAATTGCAAACAATTATTATAGAACAAGCTTTTACTACGAAGAAAATAACAGAGAAGTTATTAAATTTTGTAATGGAAGGTACCGTTTATTTCACTGTCTTAAACTAATGTAGCAAATACATACGAAGTCAATTTGTACTAAAGACTACATAAACACGTGTTAATGAACATTTAAAATAAATTATTATTTATCTATGTACATAAATACATAATTTACTTGGAACACGATTAGTCACAAAATACCGAAATGCAAATCAAATTATTGAGAAGGAATGTGAATCTTAGAATTAATTAATAATATTGACTTACCTTTAGCTGTATTAATTTTATACTACTTATGTTTATCACGACTATTTCTTATGGGGTTGGTGGAGACGTACCAATTTTTTTTTTACACGCAATCCATTTAAAAACTTAAGACGTCATTTCTGTCAATTAATCAAATAAATAACTCATCATATCGCAAGCCACTTCAGTACAGAGGTCACAGCGATGTTAAAAACACAATTAAACACCTACATTAAAATAAATATTAACAAAAACTAAACACGGAAAGCGATGCATGCAGCACCTGAGCATTAAAGTGGACGGACGTAATCTATTCACGACTTTATCAAAATAGGTCAATGCGGCAGTACCTTACTCAGTTACTCCTTTCTGCGGCAGGTTCATAACGGGCGATAGAGACGCTTTGTAGCATTTACATTGCTGGTTTTGAATGTCAGAATTTTTGCTGTTATGAGATTTCGGCAGCAATGGATGACGTGTTTTGTGACTGAGAAAATGCTAATGGCGAAATGTCTTTTTTTGTTGCTAAATAGAGAGCGTTTTGGTTTTTTTATCTTGTTAGAATTGGATTGATAGATTGTTGATCACGGTTTCGAATTCAATGATTTTAGGCAAAGTAATTTTTTCTTTGAAATAAGTACCTACCTACATCTTCTTAGGTCATTATTTTGGCTCCATTTAAAGTCCCAATTTTAAAATAAATCTATTTAAAAAATTATGAATTGGAAGACTACAAAAGCATAAACTATGTGGCTGGAATCTTCTTTCAACCGACTTCAAAAAGAAGGAGGTTATCAATTCGACATATTTTTTTTATTTTTTATGTATGTTCGGGCATAACTCCGTCATATATAGACGGATTTACAAAATTATTTTTTTATTCGAAAGGGGTTTATTCCGAAATGGTCCATATAGATCTAATGATGTTTTTCGGAGACAGTCAACGGAACTCTTCAAAAAATTACAGCAAATCAATCGCGAATGCTGCTATCGCATAAATATGCATTGTTTTGACCCCAAGGATGATGAATTTTCGAATTGGTGTGGGGTAGGTAACTAAAAAGTGAAAAATAAAAACTTTTTTCAAAAAAATAACAACCGACTTCCAAAAAAACACTACAAAGCGCAAAATAACTTTAATTTCGGAAGGCGGTGACAAAAGTTTTTTTTTTTAATTCTAATTATTCAAACAAAAAAGAATGATCAAAGTTTCAAACCGCCACACATATATCAACAACCTTTTTATACACAGGATAGAAATAAAGAAGTGCATACTTTTGGGAATAATGTACTTTCCGAAAAGTAAAAATAAATAGTGCAGCATCGAGAATAACGCAAGAAATGGCTAGACTAGACTTTTTATTATTTACTTCTGCGTGAGTTTATGGTTTTTGTTGGTATATTGGGGTGTGCTAGCTGACAAAAATATGGCATCTGATTTTATTTTATTTAATGTTGTGTCTCTTTATGTTAGTTAGTAACAAACTTCCGAGGAGCACAGACAGACAGCTGTGCCCCTGGGGAGTTTGTTGCGCCACTTCTACCCAGCTGAAGCACTAGAAAGTGGTGAAGGGCGGGCGTTTCGGGGGACTGCTTATGTCATTTTGTCGTTGAAAAGGCGTTACGTGCTGACTCTCAGCTTAGTTTCAATAAATGACTTTTGATTTTGATATGTATTTTTTCAGGAGTGGGCTACATAAGGCAGATAATCTGGGAATGCCATTCATACCTAGACCATCCATCTACCTAGCAAATAAGTGTGATTCCATAATATCTATAAAAATAATGCTACGTTGATTTGTTGTAGATAACAATCTTGCATCTAGCAATGGACATGGGCTAAGTATAGTCTGTGGCACAACCATAAGTAGGAAGGTGCCTACTGCAAGTGATTCTTTGCTACTTAGAATTTATATTCGACTCTCCTTGACATAATAACGTCAGGGGTGGCCAACATTTGCTACTAATATTTCAAAGAACTAATATGGTATTTAAATACGTATTTACGTACCATATTAGTACTCTTCGAAACTTCTGATCCAATTCCGAGAATTCTTTCACTAGCGTTCCCGCTAGTGAAAGAATTCTCGCTAGCTTCAGTAGGTATGGCCGAGAGTTATGGGGTCTATTTTATGTTAAAACAACATATTTATGAGGACAGACGCCACAGTCGAAGGCAGAAGTATTGAAAAAAATAAAACTTGCAGTTTGCATTAAGGTCTATTAAAAACTCAAAAAGTTCAGTTTAATTTTGTGCTAATTTGCTGTTTATCACGTGTTTACAAACATTACCTTGTGCATGTTTTTATTTGCGTTTTACATACTAACATAGTAAAAACCTCTATTTGTTTGCACAAAACTGACATTGCAGAAGTTTAAATGTTCAATGCTAACTTATTATCCGTACGGAAAATAACAACTAGTAAAATATTAGGATTATGTAGTTTCACCAAGGGCATGTATTAACACACATACACACGCCAGTACATCCCGAAGGGTAGGCAGAGGTACACCCATATTTCGACAGTTGTATTTAAGGCGCGGTAACAAGCAACTTTTTGGTATTTGACAATGGCGCAACAAATAAGATTCAAAACAGCGATGCATTTGATGTTCCAGAAATAAAATCGTCTATCGTTAGTTGAATCGAATGACCATCAAACCAAAGGTAACTTTGCAGTTTAATAAAATTAAAAAATAAATGAACGGGTCAGTGAAATATTTTTTTAGGAATTTACTATCAATAAATAAAATGACGAGACCCTGGGTAGGTACTGAGATATAATGAATGAGGCACGTATCAAATAGGAAGATTTTGCATAGAATGTCTAATGTATATTTTAGGAAGTAAACTTATTCCGTTAAATAACAAAAAAATCGCAAAAACAGCTACGCACGACGAACTGTTCACTTAACAACGCGTAGCAGAAAAACTTACGATTGCGACATTTTTAATCTTTTAATGTTCCTAAAAGCTTTTATAACCATCGTATAAATTAATCATAGTATTAAAATCTATTACATCACACATAAGGTTTTCCCAATAAAATCTTTCAATACTATGACCTAAATTTCTTCGCAGAATACCCGATGCCTTGAGTTTTAAGAAAAAAAAATATGAGTTCGTAAGAATCGATTTGAATTCTGACCTCTGTTTGTTACATTGTGCAACACTACTTCCGAGTTCTGACTGTACAATAACGTTTCTTTTTTTTCCTTGTTTAGAGTGGAGGATGTCGTGGAAGGTATGCAAGTAAAGAGGTCTGTTTGGACAGCCTCGCCTTGACCCGCCCAGCGCATGACCGCTTGATCGTCGACCAATAAATCGTGACCTTTTAAAATCTCATTTCATTTCCTTTATTTACATTCCCCACAAGTGTTCACGATCGAACGAGAGGCACTCATTAACTGGTTGGAAATCGGAAAATTTTATCACTGACAATTTCACCACAACAGCTTATTTTTCAAATATCGTTACTAATTAGCCTGACCATGAAAAATAAGCATTATATTTCCCAATTTTCTTGGGCAACGCAACTAAAGGGCAATGCTACACCGTGACTTTTACGTAAACTATCGTCACCAGAATATGTCAACAAACTATCGCTTTACAATTTGAATAATGTCCAATTTAATACACTATTAACGTCGAACTAATAATAAAGTGGGTCCTTATTGCGAAACGGTTAAATAACACTACAATAATGGCGAGCGCGGTTGCTCGTTGTCGCGTTTACGAGTGTATATTTACTGGTTGCACTACAATGCCCGTATCGCACAATAAAGTTACGCTCGAAAAGCTATAATCAGAATGTTCTGTGTAAATAAACTTGGTCCGTGAAGACACTTAACGTGCGAGTGCTTAAGCGAGGCCTTTACTTAATGTTGTACGCCGATAGAAGGGCTCGTCCGTGTGACGTCTTATTCCAGTTTTAGTACCGCCAACATTGTCCGTCGCACGACAACCGACAATTGTGTAAATTTATGCTTCAGGTAAATCTGACGAAAAAAGTCAAAGTCGCTGATGTAAATTACAATGGGACAAGAAGTTAGAAAGTGAATTGTTTCGCGTTAGAGGTGGCTCTATCAATGAAACATGGATTTATTAAGTGTAGGGCAGATCTTCCACGACGCTACTCAAAAGTAGCGGTTTAAAAACTCGCTAGAAGTCGCGTTGTGTACGTATCATCATTGAAATACTGCTGTGTCATTCTGGCTACTAAAAAGAAGTGCTTTTTTAATTTCTAACGTTACGATATTATCGTGGACGTCCAAGTACACGTCACTACATTACGATAACGCAGGGAAATGAAATGTAGGGAAAGGAACGCTTAACGTGCACGAATACATTTTAGGGACGTCCAAAATAACATCGACATGTTAATATTTCTACATGCGCAACTTAAGTAGCCAGAGGGGTAATAGCGTAACACACTAATAGTTGACACGAATTTCGTTTTGACAGTTCAACAACATTCATTCCGTTATTTTTTTTATTTTTTATTAGCCTATACTGTCCCACTGCTGGGCAAAGGCCTCCCCCAAATCCTTCCAGGAACTCTTTTCCCGCGCCACTTCGAACCAGCCTTCGCGGTACGCATCCAGGTCATCTCGCCACCGCTTTCTGGGCCGACCGCGGCGGCGTCGTCCATCTTCAGGCACCCATTGTGTTGAGATCTTTGCCCAGCGGCCATCCTGCATACGGCCGATGTGACCCGCCCAATCCCATTTGAGCCTGGCAGCCTTCTTGCCTACGTCTTTTATGCCTGTTTTGGAACGCAGCGTGGTGTTCCGAATCTTATCCTGTCTTTTCACACCCAGAATGCTGCGTTCCATCGCTCTTTGGCAAACTCCAAGGCGGAACTTTAGTGATTCGGTGAGTGACCAGGTCTGAGCACCGTAGGTTAGGACAGGAAGGATGCACATGTCGACGAGTTTGCGCTTCAGGGAGATCGGCAGATCCCCCTTCATTAGCGTCTTCATGGACCAGTAGCTTTTCCAGGCATTTTGGATTCGACGATCGATTTCTCGTTCCTGCCTGTTTTCGAAAGAAACTAACTGGCCCAGGTAGACATACTCGTCGACATAATGTATCTCTTGCCCATCTACATCCGTTAATTACGAACTACATTTTTCGGACTTATGAAGCGATTAGCAATTTCCTTCAAAATCAAAAATTTAAAAGTCATTTATTCAAACTAGGCTGGTGTCAGCACTTTTTGAACGTCAAAAATTTCAAAAGACAGTCCCCCAAAAACGCCCACCCTTCACCCCTTCCTGGTGCTTTAGCTGGGAAGAAGAAGTGGCGCAAGAAACTCCACAGTAGCAAATGGTTCAGATTCTGATTAATAGTGTGAAGGCTGCAGAATGTCACAGCACTATTACAATGGCGATCCGGAGACGACGCGATTTACTAGTGCGTTTGTAACGATATTTTTGAGTAGCGTCGTGGACGATCGACCTTAGAAGGCAGTCCTCTTATTAAACTCAAATCCAACTTTGATATTCAAACTGATTTATAGACGTTTCTACACTGAAGGTATTTACTTACTCTCGTATTAATTAAGAATAAAGGTTCGCCGCCGTTTTGAAATCCCAGTCAATTATTCTCGAAATCGGTTTAATTTCCGTTTCTATTATTTTAACACGGTTCAGTACCGGGTATTTCAATTTAGTAACATCCTGTATTTGAGGACTACTTTGATCAAAATGTCATATTTGCTGACTCTGATCTTATAATTAATATTTTACGATTTTGGAAGGCATTTCTATGGATTGTTAGGTAATGTTTTAAAGACACGAGTGCTGAAAATTAGATGCACCCTGGCAGTCAGCTCAGTTGCCTATCTTGAAGAGGGGCCAATGTTTTTACCACATCATTAAGGGGGAAGCAATTAAATTTTTCTTACGCTACGACTTTTTATGAAAAAATAATTCAATGTGATTACTTATATGAACTTATTATAGGGTTGTATTAATAATTTTAATTCTGTGAAGTTGTCGGACAGAAATGACGGCTTTATTTCTCCTAATCTATTTTTGATTCTATATGTCCCGTATGTGTCGCCGGGCGTTTAAGAATAGCACCATCCCATTTCTTCCTGTGGGTGTCGTAGAAGGTGACTAAGGGACTTACTAGAGAATGGGCAGCAGCGTTCTCTATGTTTTTTACCACCATAATGCGATCGCCAACCCGCCTGCCAAGCGTGGCGATTATGGCAAAACCCCCCAGAGGGGGAGGCCTATGTCCAGCAGTGGACGTCTTTCGGCTGAAATGATGATGTCCCACGTGTTATTGCATAGATTTTCATACGTTCTGTCGTCGCGGACAAATTGCCTATCGTCTATTCAGCGCTTTTGTAATTGTTTTGATGATTTTGATAGTTTGAAATTTCCTGTGCGTGTCCCAAATTAAATATTTTTATTACTTTATTTATTTCTTTAAAATAGTTATTTTCGTATGGCTTGTTCGAACATGTTGACACTTATTTTAAATAAAAAAATAACGGGGACACTTTGGAAATTCCTCAATGTACGCTCATCTACGCGGAAATTCTTAGTTTTTCTAAGTGGCAATACTATATTATATTATATTAATGACGCAATAACGATTGATTCGATCATTCCTTTCGTAGCTCTTGGGTCAAGACCGCACCGCGAGCGTCGGAAAATTTTACTTAGATATTACTATTGTTGAGGAATTTTAAACCATGTTCTAAGGCACGTAAAGCTTTATTTACATATTTTGTTTAATGCTAGCTAAACGTTTGTCAACGCGTACGTACGTAATGTAAATAAATAATAAAAGAAGCGCCGCCTACACGTTTTCGTATTGATATTTTTTAATTTGCTCAACACAGTCAACACTAACATTTTAAGTAGTGCTTTAAACTTTAACATTTGGCAAAAAATGGTATAAGAATGTAGGCTGCATTCCTTTATATTTTTTGTTTTTAATAAAAACTTTTTTTTACTATACCGCCTCTCGCTGCCTGGCTTCAATCACCGAGAGTCACGTTTATGATTTTTAAATTAGAAACGTAACTACATAGAATTTGAAATACATCCTTAAGATTTGTTCCTACTAGGTACGGAAGCATTGATACCAACGGAAATCAAATAAACATTTAATATATTTTATCAAACGCAAAAATGATCTTCATAGATTGCGACTAAAAACGTTGTTCATTTTATAACACCCGATATAACCGAACGAAATACCTGAGAAAGTACAAAACGACGACCATCTACATGGAAATCCTTGATATTGACTAATAACGTATGTAAATCCGAAAGTTTGTATGTCCGTTAGAGTAACGGACATGACAAAAGAAACGTATGTAGGATCTTCGACTTTTGCGTTGAGAATTTTGTACTTGTTTTTCTTTAAATTGGTATTTCACTACTTTTTTCTCAGCAGCACCCTGGAGGATTTGCACCCGATAGATGTAAATAGGTATCAATAGGCTATCAGGTAAGATACATGGAACGTAAACATAACTGGCGAAATGAAGGTGTACTCTTACCAGGTATTAGGTAAAGGTGTACAGACGCCACCACATCAAGCTACCCCAAACTGTCAAATTTTCTCAATTAAACATGAACCTTATGGTTATTTTATAAAGTTGACAATCAAACTATCAAAGAAATTTGACAGATTGGAGTAGCTTAATGTGCTGGCGTTTGTACCTACCTAAGTACACCGTTGTACAACCCTTCGGGGATTACTGTGTGTTATTTTATACTTCTTTTTCTTTACTCGTACATTGGTATTTCACTCGGTGTGGGCAAATCCTTTAGTAAAAGCTAGCTCGGAACATTTATAATGCATACTTAACAATTTTATCTATAGATCGTAACGCACTAACAGCTAAGATGGCGCAATGTGTGAAATTCTAACGTAACGTGCGTAGGTACTTTTAAGTACTAAGTATGCAAACTAATATTTACAGAAACTTCTATAATAAAAATATTATCATTAATTATTACGTACATAAACGCTGTCTTCGTGGCTTTGAAAAAAAAAAACACAAGAAAAATAAAGAAAATGTCAACTATTAAACTTATTCATAAATTAAGGAAGTGGTTTTTTTTTTTTCAAATTTAGTATGTATTCAAGAGATTCCAGTAAAAGCATTCAGGGATTTACCCCTCTTTTTTACCCGAGTGAACTAGCAGTGGTATTGGACCAAGGAAAGCGTGTCGCGTTTCGTCAATTCACATTATTATGAGTAGTCTTGATCCTGTAGGAATATCGGGATTAAATGTATACAATGTCGTAATTCAGGTTATGGTTGGTAAATTTTTTTTCAAATCAGTTATGCCATTTCAGCGTGAAAGAGTAACTATTGAAAAAAAAAACTGAAAGAGGAACTTTCTATTTCAGCTGATGGTGTTGTTTTTGTCTTATCTGTAAAAAAATCTAAATCTGCAGTGCTATTCTGTAAAAAATCTCATCGTGATAACTTGGGTGAAGTGAGCTTAAATTGAGCTGTCATTAGGATCAATCCCTGTAGTGATATTCTGTAAAAATCTCACCGTGAAAATGTAGGTGAAGTGAGTTGTTAATAGTGTCAATTTCTAGCATGATATAGAATGACAGGTTACTTTAAAGCTCAATTCACGGTGAGATTTTTACAGAATAGTCAAGCTGGTGTCAGATGGAATGACAGCTTACTTCACCTAAGTTCTCACGATGAGATTTTAACAGAATAGATCGGCTGATTTTCGTACATCGTTTTCAGGTGATCACTGAAAATCAGCGCTGTACTGTGGGTCTCTTAGCATGCATCCTGCTGAGTGGAAGCCTTCTTGTCACACTCACGGCGTGCAGCTGCCTATTATTTATTTTCTGTGTTCGTAAGTATAATAAATCTGATTTGTTTTTATGTGTTTTAATCGACTGATCCTATTTTTTTGTACGCACGTGACAAATTAATCATTTTTTATTTCTTTCTCATGAAAAAACCTTTTTCAATACGATTGCATGTATAGTCAAAACACTGAATAATACCTCCTTTTTTCTTTTCATGTAACTCTTAAAACGTGTTTAACAATTATTATGTCTTTTTTTTTCTACTATTAAATTAATGTTTTCTTTTTTCTATTTCTCACACCCGCACATAAGTTTAACATTTTACATTATATTGGAATACCTAAAGCAAAAAAATGAAAATTAAAGCAATTATTATGGTGTAAGTAAAAGTATTATTAAATAGGTAAGTATGAATTACCTATAGGTGTGGTCAGTGCATGAATAATGGATTTCGTTTAAAAAATCTAGGTATAGCAACACCTTAAACAAACACTACATATTTCGAAGAAAGTAAGTACCTACTTAAATAGTGTTTGAAACAATTTTATCACCTAAAACATGTCCCAATTCGTTAATGCAGGCGGAATATTATCAGATAATGTATAATTCGGTGCCAACGTTCCGTTTCCTTTAAGATACCTAATCATAGGCAATATGAGTTTACAAAATTAAAGAGAGATATAGATCGTGACAAATTAGAAATTGATGATGTCAATCCTTACGATATTTTTCGTCGAAATTCACATATAAGCTCCCGTTATCTTAATTTTATGTTAATTTCAAAACAATCGGAATATACCAGGAAAAACTATGTCATTGTTAATTATATTCTATGTGTGACGCCATGTGTTCATTTTAAGAATTTTGTTTGTACGATCTTGTTATTCGAAGTATTTAGGGAAATTCGCAAAAAGACTCGTTTACACGAGGAGGTTTGTCGATTGTCGAGAGCAGATAATGCCCATGCGAGACTCGTAGGTGACAATCGGTTAATAGGTTTATGCGTAGGTACCTTTATATTTAAAAATATTTATTCCTCAATTTTCATTATGGCAACTAAGTATTCCTGTATCCTCTGCATCACCCAAAGAGTGACTAGTATAAAATGCCTTTGGAATTAAGTCCACCTCTGTAGATTAATTTGCCTTAACCGAGAAACTAAAACTCAAATAAGATTGTAATAGAATACGAGTAATTAGTCTTTCTTGAATTGTGCTTTGACAAATAGATAGACGTTTTTTGCCTACACGGACACAGTCAATCAGCTTATAATGTTCCCACTGCTGGGACACAGGGCTCCTCTCGGTGAGAGGGAGTGGGATGTAATCTACCACGCGGGCCCAGTGCGGGTTGGTAGAAGTCACATGTCATCGAAGTTTTGGTTCTAGGACATGCCGGTTTTGTCACGGTACTTTGCTTTGTGTATTTAATTTCACCACAACGGTTCGAACTCACGACCGATGTGGTGAAATTATAACTCGGGACGGGTAACACATGGCCACCACTGCTTTTCCATTTTGGATACGCTGTCAATTTTCAAAGGCATGAAAAATCACGGCAGTTTTTGCTGCGAGTAGGTATGGTTTATATATTACTAATAGTATACACGACTCGACGTTTTTATCCGTTTCGATAATCTTCTATTCGAGTCGAGAAACCCTCATCGTGTAAACGTCAGTTTAGTCGATGTGTTTAGATTAGTACCGCTAATCGACCAACGAGGTTAATTGGAAGGAGGCTAACAGGTCTTTCTTTTAGTACTTTTCCTGCAAGTTGTTGGACGAAACGGAACGTGTGTTGCTATGTATGTTGTTTTGTAGTCGAGTGTTTCTTGCGTGGTTAGCAGAGGCGTAAAGAGTAAGTGCTAGTACCGTATAGTGCAAGGTTGAGAAGGAAAGGAGACATAAGGCACAAACAGGCGCGACGGAACAGTAGTAGAACAATGTTTTATTAGTACTTCATCGAAATTGTTCTACCAGAATCATGTCGCACCGTCGCCGTCACCGCGTCGCGTCGCGCCTATCTGTGGGAGCCTTGATAGACACAATGATTACTCGACAAAATGGGAAAGTGACAAAATCCTACCGAAATACTTAATTTCTAGAATTCAAAACGGTTCAAAATAATCAAGGAAATTTTTCCTAATGTGCACCTAACTTAACAGTTCTTCTGTTTAAGAGAAAACATTTTTTTTATTTATTCTACCAGATTGTCTCCAAGAATATCCTCGACTGCCGACTGCCCAGTTAGTATAGCACTTGGGCAAAGTGTAATTGGAGTTTTCTCTCTGGCATTTCTCATTTACGGCCCGAAATCTGTATTTGCACGGTTGATGGCAATAGGCTCTATTGTGTCCAAAAATAATTGTTGTTTCAAAAAAAAATTGATGATGATTGAAATGTTTAGACAAGTAAACAATCGATCTCCGATACTTCCAGTGCTTTCAAGAAAGTTGCCACAGTCCTTTCCTACATTCCAAAAAACCCACCCAAAATAACTAACCACAATATTTTCGCAAAGATTAACGTTTTCGTATATAATCTTCATAGTGTTGAGTAAGTGCTAAAACTAGGTACATTAGTAAATCAGGAGTCTCGACACTATGTGTCTATTTGTTCGAACAATTACTGAGAGCAGGCGCCAGTAGACAAACATAACTACGACAAACTTTGAACGTACGTATAGAAGAATTATACGTAGAGGATTAGGTGTTATAAAGTTAGGTGCAGAAGTACAATACTTGATTAAGAAGCTGCCCTAACGTAAAACACCGTAAAACGCAATTTTTGGTGTATTGATATACGAGTATATTACAAGCCGAAAAAAACATGTTGTATTATCAAATGTTAAATGAAAAAACGTATTTTAAAATATTTCATACAAATGAAATAGTATCCCGATAAAACAATCGTAAAACAGTAATAAAAAACAAAAACAATCTACTGAGCTATGTATTTATTTTTTAATTTAATCAAAAGTATAAAATTACTTTTATTTTGGTGGCCATTCAATAAACATCCAAAACATCGCTGTTTTGAACCTTATTATTTTGTGGCAAATATATAAAAATCTTCTTTTTTTTTTTCTTTATTTGTTTTTAGGGGCTTTTACGCATAGCGTATGTCAGTCCCATCGTATCCTAAACAGTAATTGTACTCTCACAAGACGTGGGCCATGAATTTAAACAAACCCTTCGCATTGTCGCCATTTTGTTGGGATAGACCACTGCTCAAAGCTTCTCATACGTTATCATATTTGCTACACCAGCTCACAATATCATTTATTGAAAGGCATAGGCTTTATGGTAGATATGTTGATCGTAATTCGTTCGTCAAAATGTTGGTAAATCTGGTAACGTCATGAAGACCGGAAGCTGGTAGCCGACCTGAAAATATCTAGTCTTTAGGTGCAGGATGTCGACGATGACACCCGTCCGACACATCTGATGATTGTGACACTGATTTGACAAGTCCACTCAATCTGTGTGGTTCTTTCCTCAAAAGACCATTTCAGACACCAATCCACATGGTCTTCACATGATCTGACCAAGATTATGTCTGGACTTTAAAAGAGAGTGTGACCTCCGAGTTTGTATGGCCTTTCTTCTCAGAGTAGTCAGATAGGAAAACGCCGACCTCTTTGAGTTTAAAAAAATATAATTGATGTGTTAAAGTGTTTGCACAAACCTACTTACAGAAATAAAATCATTTATCATTTATACGCCTACAAACGGAGCAGAAGAAAACAAAAAAAGGTATGGGAGGACGAGGTCAAACTTACGGCGGGTCCTAACTGGAGGGCAGTGGCTTGTGATAGAATACAATGGAAGTTGCTAGAGGAGGCCTTTTCCAAGAAGCATGCTGAATTGAGGGATATAATTATTATCACTTGAATAAATGTTAAAACCCAAAACAATTCAGTATATAGGGGCAATACTGTTATTAATGGAAAACGGTAGGTACGTGAACAATCTCTGCCAAAACAGGATCACCCGTAGGTTGGCGATCAACAAGGATTGAGGATAGACCTTCTATATTATCTGTCGTGTGGTACACACATACAATGTGCTATTTCCTATTTGCTGTAATACAGTTTTTTTATTTTGTTTTTTTGTAATGAAGCATTTATGATTTTTAAAAATTAATTCTCTACTTAGTGTACTATTTTGGTTGTAGTGAAAACTATTATATTGGAGACTTCTTCCCCCTAAACAGCTTTTATGTTCAGGGATTTAAAAAAGAAAATGGCTTTATCAAATGCGTCGAGGAATAATTGAATAGAAGATAAGGTAATAGAAAAAAAAAACGACTTTCATCTGTTTTTATTCATCACCTAAATCAGTACCGAGAAAAAGTAATGAGAGAAAATAAATTTTTTCTTCATTTACCACAATAGCCAGCAAATAAATGAGATATTCGTAGAACCGACAATGTACCTACCTAAGCCTTGTTAGTCCAGCAAATAACATCTACAATTCTATACGTCATTACATAAGCTGTCTTATAGAAACGTATAAGAAAATGTCCTGAACGATAATTTAGGACTAGAGTACAAATTGGATGTAAGATAAAACATAAATCTCACATCCAATTTGTTTCAGGATTGTACCTCCTTTTTAACCGACGGAAAAAAACAGAAGTTCTCAGTAGACGAGTAGCTATTATTTGCAAAGTTGCCTGATTCTGACGATTCTTTTTTTGGCATAATTTTAGTCCAGAATTATTATAACTGATGACAAATTTAATCGTAGGTCCTTGTCGCGGTTGGTTCGGTCCGTTCCTGTTCCGGGCTGCCTTTCGCAGATCTTTGACAGTCCACCACCACCACCACTTCAGCCGAAAGACGTCCACTGCTGAACATAGACCTCCCCCAAAAGGCCGGTTTGCCATAATCGCCACGCTTGGCAGGCGGGTTGGCGATCGCAGTATGGTGGTAAAATGCATAGAGAACGCTGCTGCCCATTCTCTAGTAAGTCCCTTAGTCGCCTTCTACGGGATGAAATGGGATGGTGCTATTCTTTTACGTCCGGCAATACACGGAACAGTCGTTACGTGTTATTACAAGCCCGAAAGTCTGGCAGCCAGTCCGTATATCCGTAAGGGGTACGTATGGTATTACCTAGTAACTGGCTTGTGGAGGTCAAATACACAGTCGCTCTATGTTAAATACAGCTGCATCGAGTTATACTGGAAGCCGACCCAAACTTTGTTGCGAAAAGGCTAGGCGAATTATGAGACTTTGATAGTGAATGACAGTAAGTTTCAATATGTTTATAGTATTGTATTGACGCGAAACTCAACGATGATCGGGATCACTGATTTATTTGAGAATGAGAATATTATGAAATTCGAACATTTTCTTTCACATTCCGTACTACTTATACGATACTTCTTAACTTTTTTTTTTATTTTACTTTATTTATCTGTATCCTTAAAGCTTAAAATCATTTCATTATTTGCATTGCATCGCATCTTGTCTACTGGCAATAAATAAACATGTTTTTTTTTTTGGGTGGAAAATTATGAAATTACTTCTCCCGCTCTGGGTGGAGCAGGAGGGCTTGTCAGACTTTTACTGACTAAAACTCACCCGTGTTCCCTCAGTAGCCTGTGTGCTAGGGGCGACACACAACCCGCACCCCTGGCAGGCATCGGTCCTTGCGGGCCCCATCGGTTTGTGCTGACATCTCTTTGAGGCGCGCGTGGAACACAACGCGCCGTCGACCTGGGCTTGGTCCTTACCGAACAGCGAGCTACCCATTACTCGCCATCCGCAAGCCCACGCCTACGGTGGCCAGGAATCAGCCTGGGATTCCCAACGCCCAGGGCTTCTCCTGTGGAGGCTAGGGCCGTGAGGGCGCATATACTGCCTCTCTTGCTTCGCTGAAGGAGGTGACGGCTACCCATGCACTCTTGCTCCGTACCATGGCCTGGACCAGGGCCGGACGCGAGAAATCGCCGCCGCCAATCGCCTCCACGAGGATACGCCGGTGCTCCGCCCAAGCCGGGCAGACCTCCACCGTATGCTCCACCGTGTCCTCAGGGCGATCTTCGCAATGGAAACACCCAGAAGTTTCCTCCCGCCTTATTCGAAACAGGAACCACCCGAAACAACCGTGTCCGGTGAGGACCTGCGTCAGGCGGAAGGTGAGGACGTCATGCCGCCTCACAAGCTACTCTTGAAAGAGGGGACTTACCGCCGCAATCTTGGCGTGCCCGAAATAAACATGGTTTAGTTGTGAAGAAAATGTTTGACGTATGTATTTGGTGTTAGGGCTTCAGCGAAGCACAGAGTTGACTCATTTGCAAGAATCTTTTGACATGTCACACAATAAAATAAAATAAACATAGAGAAACTGAAAATTATACAAATAGCCGTAATGAAACATAAATAATTTCCCTCAAATCTCGCATAACACGAATAAAACAAACCATAACAAGACTTATCAACTTCAATACTTTCATAAACTTGCGTCTGCGCCGTTCAAAGTTATCGTGTTATCATTATTATCGTTATCACACACTCATTGATTCCTGGCGCCAGCGGGCTATCACCGGCTTTACGATTTATGCTCATATCTGCATCGTATCGAATAAAACGGAAACTGGTACATTCACCGCATTCAGAATACGAAAAGTATTCTGAAGTAAGGAATGTGTCACGTTAATTATGAATAATTTTTGGTAAGTAGATAAATTAGCTTTATAGAGGCAATTTGAAGGGCTATTTTCCTGTATTTCGTGTATCTGTTGTCATTTTTAGCAATTGATTTATTACTGCCTAAAGTTTCAAACAGTATTCATCATCAAATAAATACAATTGAAGTGTCTGTTTGTAATGTCAAAAAAACAGCTTTTTACTAAATGCATCTGAATCAGAATCTTTATTTACTAAACATAGGTATTTACATAATGGCGTCAGGTTAACATATTTGAGCGCTATGTGTTGCCGCAAAGGCATTTTTTTTTAAATTAAAATATAACTAAAGAAACTAAAATACTTAAAAAAATTTAATAAAACAAACAATTTAAAAACCAAAAACTACAAAAATATTAAAAATTATCATTTATAAAATCTTGAACAGTATAATAACATTTTCCTATTAATAGAGAGGTGAAAACTTTCTTAAATTTTGTTATGGGCATATGAAAGTATTTACGGTGGGTACTCTAAACAAAAAAATATTTTAAAATTATGTCTGTCAGTTTGTTCCAGATAATTTCCGAAATGGCTGGACCTATTTTGACAGGACTTTCACAGATAGCTGATGGTATGCGAAAAAATAAGGTCTGTGTAAAACAATCCTATGGAATTCACGACAAGTCGGGCGAAGCCGCAAGCAGAATCTAGTGAGATTAAATCAGCATTCATATTATAGTTCCGATAATGAAGTAATATTGAAGTCGTTTTTCATTTGAAAGCTTGGTAGAATGTGGTAAACGTAAGTTTTAAGTCAGAGTGAGAATATTTAGGTAGGTGTCACAAAGTACATCGGCATTCCATTAGCTCTAATCCGTGCATATTTAAATCAAAAAATCTAAATAGAAAACACATCGAAACCTATTTATATTATTTTATGCATATTTATACACGCCATTTAAAAGTATAAGCCACTACATCTAATTTAGCCTATTACCAATAATCTACGACACTTATTAGTGGAATTAACTAAAAGAATTTTCAATGACATCTGACTAATCAAAACCACTCAATGCTTACATTATAAAATCAATTTACTAAGAGATAAGAGCGATTGCATAAACTTTCTTCGAAGCACACTCATCGATACACAGGCTAACAAAATCTCTTACCTACAAATTCGACCACTGTGAGTCCACTGGCCGTTTTTGGTCGTGATAATTTAAGCTGTGTCGTCAATCCAGTTAAGGTGTCGCAATATGAGTAGATAGAAGCTCAGCTGTAATGTCATTGGTTGTCATGTGGTCACATATGACGTGTCAATGAACTTGTTATGTGTCCAAATTCAATTGCATCTGAAGTACTGGAGATTGACTTGTGACTAAAAGAAACTGACATTATGAATGTAGTTAATTACGTATAGATTTACTATTACAAACAACCATATGGATTTAAATGAGCCTTTAGAAATATTTAGCTAAGCCATAATGAAAAATCCTTTCAAAGATTACAAAGAGTGCCCAAAAATGTACGTAGGAAAAATAAAACAGGCAAATGAAGGAAATAATAATTAGGTAGGTCCTGTTATTGAAATCGTTTTCCTACTCCTACTTTCTACTAAAAGGACTATAGGTACTAACTAAACAATAATTGGATATTTATTAACAGCCTTTTGAAATCCAGTTTTAATTGAGCTTCTCAGGATTATTTTCAAACCTACAAGGAAAGCGTAATATTTTCTGATTTACTAAGAATATTTACATGTTTTTCGCAATAAACAAAACCACATAACCAAATGCAATATAGTACACATAATTAAACCATAATGACCTTTTAATGATTTTTAAAGACCACAAGGAAAAGCCTTAAACGAATTGCTGTCAAGTACAGTTTGATGTTTTTTCCCATACCTACCTCTAAAACCACCTTATACATAGGTACTTAGGGAAACAATGCCATAAAGATTACGTGGGGATTACGTATAAACCTCAACAAACGGTCACAAACACATAAAACAATCAGTACCTACCAAAAAAGTGCATTGTACACTAAATTCAATGAAAACGGTGACCAATACAATTACCTAAGCTAAGCTATTTAGTCATACTTCTTTTGATAACGATAATGGCCCGCAAGTTTACTTCGTCGTGCAGTTAGAATTGTGACCAAAAATTGTCGTAAATTCGGTTACAAGCATTTTGTAATTCTAATGTTACTTCTAAAACTTGGTATTTTAATAATATCAGCCTTTAACTGTATCTTACTGTAGATCAAATACCTGTTTTCATCCAGCAAGAGGATAATAATAACGTTCCCGCGCTTTCTCACTGGTCACCATAATGCGTGTTGATGATTTCAGATGTTTTCACGATATTTTTCTTCATCATGTAGGTATATCATTAACGATTTATAGATTAACTAGTATTGAAGAAGTAATATTGGCATATTGACTTATACTTAGGAGCCTCAATAACTTTCATTATATATCTAAGTTCCTCTGTGTGGAAGAACCACACAGAGGAACTTAGATATAATCCTCAAATGACACCAATCTACGTGGTCTTCACATGATCTGACTAAGATTATGTCTAGACTTTAAAAGAGACTGTGACCTCTGAGTTAGTTTCGGCTTTTCTACTCAAAAAGAGACTGTGCCCTACTGTCCTTTGAGTTTTTTCGGCCTTTCTTCTCAGAGTAGTCAGATAGGAAACGCCGACCTCATCTAGTTTCAAAAATATGATTGACGTGTTTGTATAAACCTTCTTACGGCAATAAAATCATTTATCTTATCGAATTAAATAAAATCATTATTCCCCTGACAATTTCTACATCTCACCATTGAAAATTCAGTTAGCACTATCACAAATCAACTGAAAGAATAACGACAAACAAAAGACTATCGCTCGAAAAATAAAAGAGTGATCCTTATCGAACGGAGTTAGTCATGACATTGTTCAGCTCCCGAGATATTTACTAATCGCGTTAGTAGCTTGCCTGATGAATGTAGCAGTTCATGTGTTATTAGATCAAGGACAAAGTTATGGGAAAATATTATTAGTGGACGCGAATTTGACATTCTTTCGATACCTAGAAATTACGTAAATCCACTTTTCAACAATTAGGTGTCATCATCATCATCTGCCTAGCCATTTCCCAACTATGTTTTTTTTGTTTTTTGAGGGTGGGTAACCATTAAATTACTACCCCCGCTCTGGGTGGAGCAAGAGAGCGTGTCAGACTTTTACTGACTAAAACCCACCCGTGTTCCCTGAGTTGCCTGTGTGTCAGGGGCCACAGTATCTCTTTCGAACAACCCGCACCCCTGGCAGGCATCGGCCTTTGCGGACTCCACCAATTGGTGCTGATATCACTTTGAGGCTTGCTTGGAACACAACGCGCCGTCGACCCGGGCTTGGTCCTTACCAGACAGCGAGCTACCCATTACTCGCCGTCCGCATGCCCGCACCTACGGTGGCTGGGAATCACCCTGGGATTCCCGACGCCCAGGGCGTCTCCTGCGGCGGCTAAGGCCGTGAGGGGCATTTACAGCCTCTCCCTCACGTGCACCACTTCCCTCTTCGCGAGCATCACTGCTTCGTAGAAGGAGATGACGGCGACTCTCGCTCCATACCATGGCCTGGACCAGGGCTGGACGTGAGAGATCGCCGCCGCCGATTGCCTCCACAAGGACACGGCGGTGCTCCGCCCAAGCCGGGCAAACCTCCACCGTATGCGCCACCGTGTCCTCAGGGCGATCTACGCAGTAAAAATTCCCGCCTTATGCCAAACAGGAACCTCTCGAAACAGCCGTGTCCGGTGAAGACCTGCGTCAGGCGGAAGGTGAGCACGCCATGGTGCCTCTCAATCTGCTCCTCAAAGAGGAGACTTACCGCCGCAAACGTGGCGTGCCCATTCCCAAATTTGTTGGCGTCAGCTTCCTGTATAACAAGATGTAGCTGACTGCCAGTATTTGACATGGAGCAACTGCCTATCTGACCTCCACAACCCAGTTACTGGGTAAAACGATACCCCTTAGGATATGGTATAGGTATACGAATAACCAATACTTTCTAACTCCTTTCAATATTTAATTATTTGTGTTACCACATAAACATCATGCAAGTAAATTATTTTAAGTGACTAAAAATAATAATTTTCCCTTGCAATTCTCACAGACGACGTAATAAAATCACGGCATGATTTTTTCAACACTGTTACTTAAACGCACTGCTTTTAGCGCCGACAGTTGAAACTCAAACGGTATGTATTTTGGGCACGCCACGATTGCGGCGGTAAGTCCCCTCTTTGAGGAGTGGTTTGAGAGGCGGCATGGCGTCCTCACCTTCCGCCTGACGCAGGTCCTCACCGGACACGGTTGTTTCGGGAGGTTCCTGTTTCGGATAGGGCGGGAGGAAACGCCCGGGTGTTTCCACTGCGAAGATCGCCCTGAGGACACGGTGGAGCACACGCTGGTGGTCTGCCCTGCTTGGGCGGAGCACCGCCGTGTCCTCGTGGAGGCGATCGGCGGCGGCGATCTCTCGCGTCCGGCCCTGGTCCAGGCCATGGTACCTACGGAGCGAGAGGGCATGGGGAGCCGTCACCTCCTTTAGCGAAGCAGTGATGCTCGCGAAGAGGGAGGCGGCGCACGTGAGGGAGAGGCAGCATATGCGCCCTCGCGACCCTAGCCGCCGCAGGATACGGAGACGCCCTGGGCGTCGGGAATCCCAGGCCGATTTCCGGCCACCGTAGGCATGGGCTTGCGGACGGCGAGTAATGGGTAGCTCGCTGTCCGGTAAGGACCAAGCCCAAGTCGACGGCGCGTTGTGTTCCACGCGCGCCTCAAAGAGATGTCAGCACAAAAAGTGATGGGACCCGCAAGGGTCGATGCCTGCCAGGGGTGCGGGTTTGTTCGAAAGAGACACCACAGCCCCTGGCATACGGGCTACTGAAGGAACACGGGTGGGTTTTAGTCAGTAAAAGTCTGACACGCCCTCCTGCTCCACCCAGAGCGGGAGAAGTCATTTGATGATTTCCCACCCAAAAAAAAAAAAAGGGTATGTATTTTCGACGCGTTGTTATGTAGGTACACTGTTGGATTTTTAACCGACTTCAAAAAGAAGGAGGCTATCAAATCGACACGTTTAAAAAAAAATATTTTCGGGCATAACTCCGTCATATTTAGACGGATTTGCAAAAATATTTTTTGTTCGAAAGGATTTTATTCTGAAATAGTTCCATTTAAATTTCTTATAAATCTGACGATGTTTCGGACACAGACAACGGAACTCTTCAAAAAATTACAGCAAATCAACCGCGATTGCTCCTATCGCATAAATACGCATTGTTTTGACCCCAAGGATGATGATGAAATTTCGAATTGGTGTTCGTAGGTACTATTACTAAAAAGTGAAAAATAAAAATATTCCACAAAAAAAAACAACTTAATTTCGGAAGGAATTTCAAAAAATTAAAATACATATCCAAAGTCACCGACTTTAAATGAAGAAACTTTAAAAGACAAAATTATGGTTATCTTTCACTTTGTATTGTTTTTCCGGAAGTTGGTTGTATTGTTTTTTTTTTTTTTTTTTTGGAAAAGGTTCTTTAATGCTCAGTTCAGCACAGAGAATTAAAAAATCTAGTTCGCGATAAAATTCCCGCCGTGATGTTTTTAAGTTTTTTTTTTTTTTAGTGCGAACGTGGATTTAACTTTGAGCCGAACCAGAATATGAATTAAGTACAAACTTATTAAAAGAGTAACTCTTTTTTAACTAAGCCTGTTTGATGTTTGATTATCCAGTGCCGTTTTTATGTCTAAGTTTCAAGTTGTTTTGGTAATCTTAGCACCACGGTCAATTGCATATTTTCGGATAAGTAGCGTTTATGAAAAACAAACTCTTGAGAGAGTTGAAGTTGTTTTTCTTGTGACGGATAACTTGAAAAATAAAACAAACTTAATTGAGGAAAACATTCAGGCCAGTCATAATCTTGAACAAACAAACACTGTTTACTTTACTGACCATCACTCAAGCCCCAATAACTTGATAAAGTGATTAATTTTATCTCAAAAATCAAACACGCAGACACATTTAAAAACTCAAACAGTTTTTGTTTGATCACATATTCCGCGCACAATGTGCTAAGTCAAATCCCATGTATTTTAATGTTCGAAGTTGACGTTTATTTGCCGACAACATACCTGGGCATTGTTGCAAGACCACTGTGCAAATAGATACGCCATAAAAGATGCGCCTGACCTTACCCTAAAGTCGATGTTCTAAGGCTACGCGGGACAAAATGATCCTTAAGTACGGAGTCTGGAATGGCTGCGAGTCGCGGTTAGTCAGTAATTTCAAATTTGATTTATTGCTTAGTAGTGTTTTCTATTATTGGTTTACTTCTGTGGGTTTTGAATATTTTCTTGTTCTGTTTTCAAATAATATTTTATTATAACCAACAAGTTTTTAATCACCGAAACAAGGGCCTGCGGGACTAATTTTTTTTTTTTTTTTTTGTTATGAAATTTGTCTTCTATAATTTTCAGACCAGTTTCGCAGGCTGTTGAACAAAATATCATTCGTGACCGAAACACGGATGTATAGAATTTTCAATGCAACCGGTACAAAGTCATTTAATGGGATTAAATGAACTTAGAGGAAGTTCATTTAATCCCATTAAATTACTTTTCATGCACTTTTAGAGAGTTGTATTGATGATTTTAATTACATTATTGCTAGCAAGAGCTCAACTAAAGGTTTTCATCATCGTACCTATATATTAGTATACGGTCATTAAAAAAAAAAGACAGCTTTGCCTCATGATCACAGAAGACTCAAGAACACATATAGCTGGCATTAGATCTGCTTAAAAGGTAATTATTTAAACAATATTACATACATAATTAAAAGATTCATTATTTATCATCAATTATAAAGTACATAATCATAATTAAACATTAATTTCATTGTGATTACTATGAAACGATTAGTGACTAAACCCATTCTTGTGCTAATGGCAAATCAATGTGTAGTATTACATTTTATTGACGACGTTAGCTCCTACTAATAACAAAACACGTGCAATTTAATGTAACTAATTATAAATAAATTGTACCATAAAATGTTTATATTATTTCAATAGTACTTGTTGAAACGTCACATATGATATGACTAACACAAAATTTTCTTTAAAAAGCAAACACGTCTACAATTATTTTAAGGATAGGACATACACAACAACACACACAAACCTATAGTAGGCCGATGTTTATGACAATACCTGTAAATCCTTACAAAAGTTTACTAAAATAAATATTGAAAAAACCTACCCTTGGATTCCAAATATTTACGAAATTCCTGTTTTTAAGCTATTGCATAGCTTCTATCGCGGGCCTTGAGCGTGGAGACCGAATCCAGAAATTCCGTAACGAAAATAACCTAACACCCCCGTAATTCGGCCCTTAGCAACAGGTCGGACTGTTGCATGGCAACGGAGGAATGACATGTTAAAATTGCAATTTTGACTGCTTTATCTGAACTTTCATACACAACATCGTATATTTATGGATAGTTTATGAAATTCTCTTACCGTTTTAGCAGTATTTTAGCCATTTCATACAAAATACGCACACGAAAAGTCACCGCAAATATTTTATGATTTTATATGGCGGCCATTTTTGTGTTTATAGTACGACTGTACGATATAATAAAATTTCTTTTCTTATCGGTCACCACGCTCAAAAAGTATAACTTGAATTAATATTTAAAAAAAACTTGAATTAACATCAGAGAAAAAAAAATACTGCATAAATAAAAACTAAATAAATAATTATAATTGCATAAGTTGATAAAAATTCTATGCAATAGCTTTACCGCGACAGTCCCCGAGTGCCACACGTATTTTTTTTTTTAACAAATATCTTGAACATACTAGAAATTATAAAATAACGTGCATAGTATAATTTTAAAAGGACCTTTGTCCTTCTTTTAAAATCATCTCACTTTGACTCTTTAGTCATCAGTCGGTTAGGTCGACCCTCGAAGAAGGCTCCGAGGTTTTAAGGTTAAGAAAATATAAATTCGAAGTACGCCCAATTGTTACATTAGCACTTTTTACTCATATTTGTTCAAAAGTTCGTTAACACGGGCTCTTAAGAGTAGGTATGTTTATGATTAAGTTAGTGGTTTTATTATAACTTTTGCACTTTGTTCAATGTTCACCTACATAAGTCTCAAAATTTATCGAAAATAATATCGGTTTGACTTTAAAGTAAATATCGTGAGAAAAACTATTTTCGGTGGTTTGACATCATCAACATGCTCTGATTAAGCGTAACTGTTCATCTTTTTGTTCATCAAAAAAATCTTTCTTAGTAAAGTAATTCTTCAAATCATGAATGTAAAAGGATAGTAGTGACTCGAAATTAAAATATTCTCTAAGGGCTGATGTTTCAATGGTCAGATTTTTATCTGAGGAATATTATTGCGTGGCTAAATAACAATAGCTGCACGGGTCGATCGACCAGGTTAAGCTACGTTTGCTGCGATTGGTCCATGGATGGGTGACCATCTTTACATACCAAGACCCCTCCGTGCCTCGAAAAGCACGTTAAGCCGTTGGTCCCGGCTGCCATTTATGGATCTTTGACAGTCGTTACGGGTCGTCAGAAGCCCGAAAGTCTGACAACCAGTCTTACCAAGGGGTATCGTATTACCGAGTAACTGGGTTTCGGAGGTCAGATAAGCAGTCGCTCCAAGTAAAATACTGGTATTCAGCTGCATCTGGTTAGACTGGAAGCCGACCCCAACATAGTTGGGAAAAGGCTAGGCAGATGATGATGATGTCAGATTTATTATTGAGTTAAAAAAATGTGGCTATAGCAAAATTTGCCCTAAATTAAGGAGACCAACAATGACCGTAAACAAAATTGTTTATCAAAAATCAATTGGAAACAGTAATTAAAATACCAATGAATTCAATTATCTAAGAAGAAATATTCATGTTTTACGATTACGAGCTAAAGTTCGCCAGATCAGATGGTGCTTGCATACTGAATAAAGTCGTTGGCTTTTCAATTAACACAACCAGGTCAAGATGTTTTTCGCTGGAGAGTACTAACATTTTAATTTGAACTTGCTGATTAGCTTTCTGCGCACGTGGCAAGTTAATTGAGACTTTGACTTTTGACTTCTGGCTTTGGGATTGCGACGTTTGCTTCGTGTTGATAGCTTTTATGGGTAATCATAAAACCATCAATGCCGTAAGGAAATACCGCTGAATTTTAATATTTTGTGGCTGTCACCGCTTCAAATAATGACATTTCTGAGGAAAGCCTACTTCAGACAGGAGCGACACGACACTTGTAGAACAATTAACATGGCGTTTTCATAGAAATTGTTCTACGAGAGCCAAGTCACGCCTGTTTGCAGGGAGCCTTAATACCAAATATGGGCCATCAGTAAATCAAATTGTATCATATAATGTGGCTATCTATATTTAATTCTACGTGTTTTTTTAACATACGTTCGAAGAAATCGGGTAGATACGGTATTAATATGATCGTGCGGGGTTTCTCCTCCCATCTTCAATTTAAGGGGCATGTGCTAAGTTGGCCCGCAAATTCAAATTAACTTTCGTTTTTTTTACCTGATACGGAACTGCAAACTACAAAAAACCTAAGCAAATTTAAATTTCACGGGCTACTCGTTGAGGTTTTTTTTTTTTGGAGGATGGGAAATCATCAAATAACTTCTCCCGCTCTGGGTGGAGCGCGAAGGCGTGTCAGACTTTTACTGACTAAAACCCACCCGGATTCGTTCAGTTGCCCGTGTGCCAGGGGCCACGGTATCTCTTTCGAGCAACTCGCACTCGCATTGGCCTATGCGGACCCCACCAGTTGTTGTTGACATCTCTTTACCCGTGACGCTTCCACCTCAAGCGCCAAACATGCCATAGCAACGCACTTAAACTCACGCCCAAATCACTAAGTAAGAACACGTGAACACACATACCAAACATAAGTTTATCGAGGTCAATCCACGAAGTTTTCCGTGTTATCGACTGTTTTCCCATCCTCAAAAAACATTTCGTTGACAACATTAGCTAACAACTAATTAATGCACCCTCACGTTCCACGTCTTAACGCGATCGTACGCAACGTGTCCGATTTTTATTTTTTAATTATAATGCAAATATGGAAAGTCAACAATCACGTGAACATTCCGCCGCTATTAAGGAATTGTGTCATCAACTATTTAATTCATTAACACGTTCTAATTGAGTCATGATTACTTAAGAATATTAAGTACATAAACATTGTGGTATTAATGGATAGGTATGAGTCGAAATCAATGTAAATTTTGGCGCCGTGGCTTATGCAATGCAAATTTCCCGTTGATCCTCTTGAATCCAGTGAGAGGCTCGTGATATAGCTATGAAAATGGAATTTGCTGGTAAACATGAGGAGTATTTTTATAAATCATATCGATTTCGTCAGCAATGATCACTCTGAAAGTCCGAACTAGCTAAGCTTTAAGTGGTAGTGGTGGCTCAGTGGTAGCAGCAGTGACTTACAAGTTGGAAATCATCGGTTCAAATCCAGGCAGGCGCTTTACTCTGTGTCAAATAATTTCCTCACCACTACTCTCAAAACTGTGAGGGAAAACATCGATAAGGAACCACTATGTCGTAGAACCAAAAGTTGGAGACATGTGACATCTACCAACTTGCACTGGACCCTCGTAGTTGATTATAGTCCCAGCAGCAATGCGAAAATTTTAGAAGGATTATGGAACCGCTTTGAAAGCTTGGACTTGTATAATCATCGTCATCTTATAACCGAAACAGACCAAATCCACTTATGTATGTCATCAATGTTTTCTTCATTGAAATTGTAGTTAGAAATCAATGTAACAACATTACATCGAGCTCACATGACACTGAACCTGAACTGCTATCAACAATAACCAGGAAGACCCATAGCCTGTGCTTGTTCACAACAAAGAAGTAAGGGTCCCTTCACAACGAGATTCGACGCGACGTTGCTTGAAGAGGCCAGTTGTTGTGCGCTGTGGCTGCGCGCCGTAGTGCAGTGTCACACGGCTTCGCGAGGCGCAGTAAGGCGGACTCCTACACGCCGCCGCCCGCGTCTACTGGCGAAGCATCGCTGCGTTGCCGAATTGTTCGACACGCCCGTAGCACTACGGTACTCCTCGGAGCATTTTTGGATTCTTTAATTGAAATGTGTATCTTTTTGTGAAATAAATTAAGTTCTATACAGGGTCGTCGACGCGCAAACTGTAAACCATAAATTCAGCATATGACTCTGGAGTATAGCGTAGAAAATTTCCATCGGTTATCAAAAACAATATCAGCTGTTTAATTAAATATCTACGCGGTCAAAATGTATGGAAGATATATTTTTTTTTTTAATTAGGCATTTTTTTAGCGCAGGTTGGTTAAGAATCATGTACCTACTGAGTCCATGACAACAGGTCGCACATCACCACCCTGTATTTTATCGATATCTTTAAAAGAGCAAGCTTTGTGTCTCAGTGTGAACATACCCCAAGCCAAGTAATCTCATAGATCCTATCGACGATTGTCGCAACCCCTTGTGTCGCTAAGTCGGCCGCCGCCCGCCTGGTACGACCTCCCTTGCGCCAGGACCAGCGTGTCGTCAGCGTAGCAAACTACACTGACGCCGCTAGGGAGGTCGGCGCGCAGCACCCAGTCGTACCCGATGTCCCACAGATGCGGCCCCAGGACCGATCCCTGTGGGACACCGCACGACATCTCTTGCCGGTTCCACTCTCCGAGGTGACCGGGGTAGATGACGGCCTTGTCCGTCAAATAGGCCTCGACCACACGACAGAGGTAGGTCGGCATCCGGTGATACCGGAGTGCCTCCCTTATGCAACTCCAGGGCAGGGTGTTGAAGGCATTGGCGATGTCTAATGACACCGCCAAGACGACCCCACCCCGGGCCACAGCATCCCCCGTCGTGAGGGCTCGCACGCGCATGATGGCATCCACCGTGGAGCGCCCCCTGCGGAAACCAAACTGGCTCTCCGCCAAATCCGGCCCCACCCGCACCAGCCGCCTGACGAGGCGGTCTGCAATTACTCTCTCAAAGAGCTTGCCCACCTCGACGAGCAGCACAATGGGCCGGTAAGCGGACGGAGAGTCCGCTGGGCGCCCCGGCTTCTTAATGAGGACCAGTTTCCCCGTCTTCCAGCGAAGTGGGAACTGGCCCTCCTCCAAGCATGTGCTTAGGAGCCCTCTTAGTCGAGGCCCGAGAGCCTGCAAGGCCAGGACCCAGGCTTTGCCGGGCAAGCCGTCGGGTCCTGGGGCGGTATTCTTGGCATTCAGCCTACGTACCGCCACTCTCAGGTCTACCTCGGTCACCTCTGGAGAGTCGTCGTCGTCGTCGGTGTGGTCCGCATCGCATTTTTTTTTATTAGGCATTTTTTTTAGCGCAGGTTGATTAAGAATCATGTACCTACTGAGTCCATGACAACAGGTCGCGCATCACCACCCTGTATTTTATCGATATCTTTAAAAGAGCAAGCTTTGTGTCTCAGTGTGAACATACCCCAAGCCAAGTAATCTCATAGACGTAAAGTCACAATAAACACGTCATTTGTCTGCAATACTGCCAACATTTCAAGGTTCAACGTATCAAACGTAGAAGATATGATTATTAGGATGGCACTGTCGACCGCACGCCACGTCGATTACATATAGATCTCTAATGGAAACCGCAACGCATGCGTTTGTTAAGCTTAGGACTTGTACTGGATTTGTTTATGTAGTTTTCTATTTGTATACCTTGTGGAAAATTATATTTTTGACGGAAATAAGAAGGTAAGTAACGTGTGAGTCAACTGACAATTCATAATTTCATGTTCAACCTAAAAGGTCTATGGACAAAAAAGGACCAGCTTGGCTTGAAGGTCAAAGGCAAGTGTGGCTTCGACAATAAAATTATTATAAAAGTGGTGTTCAAACTACCACGACGCAATTTTATAACTCATTTTTTCCAACGGCATCGCCCGCGTAGATGTCGGAAACTATCCCTCGGTAACGTACTACCGGAATAAAAAGTATCCCAAGTGTTACTCCTGCACCCTAATTGCGTAACTCACGATTGATCATAATTGGTTTCATCTTCACAGATAAACAATATTCATTGCGTTATTTATGTTGTCGAACAGACACATTTTTCGAACATATGAAGCAATGGTTTAACAATCCGTTTCAAAACGATACAGATTATAATGAATCGTGAGTTACGCAATTAGGGTGCCGGTTATACACTATCTGTGCGCTAAATTTCATCCAAATCCGTGTTCCCATTTTTGCGTGATTAACAAAATCGTGAGGAACAAAATCACGATATTTCACTAAAATCATGTAAATATTGTAAGTAATGTTTCACTGTTTGTGTTATTAGTAAGCCTATCTCAAAGTACCTACATTGTCTTTGTCAAATAGTGCGTATTTATCTTTATGGCACAGATTAAAGATGACAATGTTTTCATCAATGTGCTCGTAACCTTGGGTAATTTAGATCAAATGATTAAACAATAACATTAGGATAAATCTTCATAACATGCATTATAAGTTCATGATCTTATTTTATTTATTTTTTAATTCTTTTTTAATGTGGGTGTAGTATAAGCACACACGGGCCTATTGGGAATACAGGCTATTTCATCTTAAATTTTTCCACATATTATTTACCTAGTGTATCTATTTAATAGTTATGTAAACACTGTTTCATTCACAAAAGAGGAGGTAGCTGCTGTCACTAATGTCATCTGTCACTTCTGTCAGTCACAAGGAATAGCGGGAACAGATAAAGTGGTGCAGGTATACATGGTAGCGCATGGTGTGGTATCAGCCAGTGAAGTGACGTAGTGTACTTGAATACGGAATCAACTTGATTCTACAACTGTTAGCCAACCGACATGCTTCCGTATTCGATCTTCACATGAACTTTATCATACAAAGTGTCAACTGATCACCATTCAAGTAGTCACAATATTTATCAAAACAAAATGACGAACTTTAATCTTTGACGAGCTTAACCTTAACATAAGGGCACGACACCCACACAAAACACAACAAACAAACATGTATGGAAAATTTTGAATTGACACATTGTCACTCCATTCGCGAGACCACCCGTGGAACAAGTAAGTACTGTTAGGTATATTGTCCATGTATTGGCACCTCTATTCAATGATCATACAGGTTTATTCAATTTTAATACTGACCAGTCAAAAGAATGATTAACTTATCTCTATTTACATGCAAATCTTGTTAATGCTATGTGTCATCTTGCAAGATTTAATGTTTGCCAGAAACATTTTCTAAAGCCAGGCAATATTTTCGGCTATTGACCCAATATAGCTTGGCAATGTGTGGTAGACCACACAGTATATCTGAGCTATATTTTAGGTTCTGCATACAAATTATCTGGCGTCTAGACGTGTGGAAATGTGGGATATAAAAGTTATGGATACATTAGAAAATGGGGTGTCTTTTCGACATAGGCCAAATTTTGGAGCTGCTCCCGAATACACATGGAATATTCGGCTTTCTCGGCAGTGCAACCATTTTGCTAATTGGATTCCTTTTCAATGGTGTTAGGTGTAACTACACGCTAGGTAGGCTGATCGGCTACCAACCTTCCTACCTTATTGTCTTTCCTTCTCCCTTAAATCCATCCAAAGGTTGTCTTTAAAAGATCTCTTTTAGCAAGAAGACCGCCTACTATTCATCCTATATGATTTTAACCATTTACATCTATAGCTTTAACTCGTTATTAATATGTATGTCGTTTTCTATACTAAAAAACTCGTTATTTTGTTTCTTTTACATTATTTGACTTATAGGTTATTTTTGATAATTTTCGAGTTAATCAAGACGCGCAGTAAAATCATCCCTCGTAAAATTAACTACCCTTTTTTACCCCTTTAGGGGTATATTTTCGAAAAACCCTGATACACGTTATTCTTTATTTTTGCCGATTAATATTTATCCACAGTTTTCTATTTTATATGAATCTTTGGAAAACTACAACATAGTATGTTGTTAGGAAAACACTTCCAGTGTTATTTTTCTTCGCACAACACAGATTATACTTAAATCTAGAAGATATTGAAGTATGATCTATGTTGTGGTTGCTAAGTTACACTTATTTTATGAAAGCAAATTCCCCTGCGTTTACTTTAATACATACTATAAGTGACAAATGAGTGATAATTAATTCGAACCAGAGGATGTCAACTCCATGACATAATATTTTATTGCCCATGTAATAAGATGAGATGACAAATAAAGATAACGTAATTTAATTGTTTGACAATGTGATTAACATGCGGATTCCGACAATAAGCATTTTTGTATGAAAAAACAAAGGTTTAAATGCGGGTGGTACCTACCTATGTATTTTAGATACAAGCGCCTAATAGTTCTTAGTTTAATAATAATAAATTGTTCCGTGTGTTGCCGAGCGTAAAGAATAGCACCATCCTATTTCTTCCCGTGGGTGTCGTACAAGGCGTCTAAGGGACTTTCTAGGGAATGGGCAGCAACGTTCTTTACGCATTTTACCACTATACTGTGATCGCCAAGGGTGGCGATATGGCAAATCCCCCCCAAAAAAATTAAAGGCTACAAAGTGGCGGTGCTTGGGAGAGGCAAATGTCCAGCAGTGGACGTCTTTCGGCTGATATGATGATCTATCAATTTTGCATAATTTTTAGTACTTAATCTTAGACAATTTACCGACGCGTATATTTTTTTAAGCAAAAGGCTTTTTTATGCAAGTTAAAGCCTATACTAACCTACTTTCACATCCTCATACCAGATAGTAGAATCAGAAACATTATCTAGATAAACTATCAGTAGTAACTATAATATTAAATTGTTATCGGAAATCAAACTAACAGAAACTGTAGTGGCTTCATGTTATTATTGATATATACAAACTTTATTACGCTTTTCCTTCAAGAATATGAATATATTAAATATACCACAGTTGATAATATAAATATACACCTTTGGGTTGACCATCTCTGATCGGAATGATCGGATACACTCTACAGACATTTTACTTGGTTGTAAAAGTACGACGACTAGATATCGATTAGAATACAGTAGAATCTATCGAAATTTAGGCATACATGGACGGTTAGAATGGAAATAAACTAAAAGTCCTAATTCGAGGTCAAGAGCTAGCCCTTTCAGCAACAAAAAAAAAGTAAGTAGGTTTATAACAAAGTAATGTACCGCGTGTGAGCTCTCAAACCCTCGAAAAACGTAATGACAGAGTCCGTAAATTACTTTAAATACTCTTTTGTAGCCAAGCTGCGTAAAATAAAAACTGGGTTACCAGCACAATTTGATTAAAAATACAATATAACAGTAGAATACCACATTTCGTAGGATAACGTTCGTAGAATTGAGCTCTAAATGGCGTTTTTATGTGATTGCAACATTGTACTTCTCTGTTAATCATTTCGTTGAATTCTATGCACTTTACGTTACATAATTTTACGACTACAAAGTATGAATATATGTATGTGATAGTGACGTAGAGAAATCGTTTAATTTTCTCGGTATTTGATGGGCAGTTGACCTGGTGAAGGTCGAACGAGCTATTTGATGCATGCGCGCAGCAGACGGTAGTCTCTTTAAGTATTTGTTAAGTACCTAATTTTTAGGTGCAGTCTTGTTTTGTTTTAAGTTGTGGTCTAGTAAGTACCTATCACACATAGATAAAATGTTTGTAACATCGTAATCAGCCTATAATGTTAGGCTTCCTATCTTTGAGAAGGACTGGGCCGTAATCCCCGACGCGAGCCCAATCGGGGTTGGTGGATGTCCCTTGCTAATTTTCCTTAAACCAAAACTAACTTATATAGAAATCATGTGGCACAGCGTTAGGTGTTCTCTCGTAAAATATAACATTGAATTCTTTCATTACCACTTGACAATTATTAAAGATTTTAGTTTTTATGATCACTCGCAGGTCAACCTAGGAGGTATTGGGTTGCTTAATTAACCGGACTTGCCTGTGGCTACCTTTAAAAATATGAGGCCTTCAACTAGTGTTTAAAAGCTTAAAACCATTTTGTACAGCGACAATTTAAAAACGATTTATTCAAAAATACAATACAAATACTACAGGAAAAAGGCATTTAACGACTTAAATAATTAATAAGAACGATAGCCGAAGAGGGAACCATCAATTAGTGACAGCCACAATCGTTAGGGTGCATAGAAAACAGGGGGCTCTCATAGCGAAGTACTGCGGGCGTTTAATTTTGCAGAAGAACATTGTTTTGGATGATTTGAATAGACTTTAGTATGCACTTCAAAACAGTTATGGGTAACGTTGGTAGTGTCTGACGATTAAACAATTTCATCATTGCCATTTTAGGGTACTTTTGAAATGTAATTTGATGGATACCGTCGACAAATGCGTACACTGTCTGGACAGGTCCAGTCAATCTGTGTGGTTCTTTCCTCAAAATACTATTTCAGACATCAATCTACGTGGTGTTTACAGGATCTGACCAAGATTATGTCGTACTATACATAAACGAAATTGTAGCTCAGAGTAGTAAGATGGGAAACGCCGAGCTCATTCTGTTCAAAAAAATGAAAGACGTGTATTAGTGTTTCTACAAACCTCCTTACATCTTTATTTTGTAACTAGCTGACCTGACAGACGTTGTCCTGTCCGTCCAATAGTCATTCATACAAAATCCATACCCTACCCACCCTACCCACCCTACCTACACTACCTACCCTACCTACCCTACCTACTTTATGCCTTCAAAATACCAGGTTGTCATAACTCGGAAGGAATTCATAAAATTGTTGCTACTTCGATTTTCCATGCAATTTTTCCATAATTTCTCACCTTCCCTGGACTGCCAAAAATATTTCAAACCCAAAATTAGCCAAATCGGTTCATTCGTTCTCGAGTTTTAGCGAGACTAACGAACACGAAGTGTTATTTTAAATTATCCAGGAAAATGTTTGACATATTCACTCTACAATTAACTATACTATGCACCTACTTAGACTGGTAGGGGAACTGTAAAGCACGGTTTTCCTAGATTTGTAAAGCCGTGTAAATAAAGTAAATAGCGTAGCATTTAAGCTTCGCTTCGCTTAAGAGTTGAAAGAGGTGAAGTTATGTCGTTTCTGTAAAAGGTCAACTATAATTAAATGCAAAGTCTGAAGTCTAAACTTAATTAAGTTAAGTAACCTTTCTTCCCCTAAAATATTAATTCAGTTCCTAATCCAATGATTTTCTAACAAACTTAATCAAAACTAAAACCAATTCAAGTTCAAACACCCTAATCAAATCTAAAACACAGTGGAGCTGGAATACCTACGAAACATTCTCAGAATCACGACCAAGCTTGAACCTAAATTAGTAAAGCACACTGAACTCTATCGAATTAAGAACACAGTGTTGAAAGGGCACGAATTGTGTAGGAATAAAACGTTGCAGAGGCTTCGCGAATTGGATTAATTCAGTGACCCCAACCCCGTTTACCGACGTTCAAAGTCACGCGAGTTTCGATTTGATTGTTGCTGAGCTAGTTTCTAGATTTAGTAGTGTAACAGTTGGTATATTGTTCCTAATTGTTAGTCGATAAAGACTTGGAAGGTCGACGTTGCTAGTTGCCTAGTTGGGCTTCAAATTTAATAGAATTTCGACGTATTCATCGATGAAAATATCAGAGATTTCAAAAGCAGTGCGAACCCGTATCTCCTCGTAATGAAATCAAAGAAAAGTCACAAGTCATATTTTGCAAATTGACAGAAATATGCTGAATTCCGCTCTAGAGTTGTACTGAAATCTATATTACGAGTACCATAGTATACTATACACATCACCATCATCATTTCAGCCGGAAGACGTCCACTGCTGGACATAGGCCTCCCCCAGTTTGGGGGGGCTTACCATAATCGCCACGCTTGACAGGCGGGTTGGCGATCGCAGTATGGTGGTAAAATGCATAGAGAACGCTGCTGCCCATTCTCTAGTAAGTCTCTTAGTCGCCTCCTACGACACCCACGGGAAGAGATGGGATGATGCTATTCTTTACGTCCGGCACCACACGGTACACGGTACTATACACATAATAATGTAATATGATATATATTTATATCTATTCTCTACATAGTCGAAACAAAGTTGCTTTTCGTGTCTGTACGTTTAGACCTTGTAAACTACGCAACGGACTTTAATGCGGTTTTCATCAACAGAGTGATCCAAGAAGAAGGTTTATATGTACAATACACCGATCACCACGCGGGCTAACCCGCTGGAAAAACCTAGTTTAAGATTTGTTTAAACGCGCTAATTTGTTTAATCACCAGTAGGATTAGCAAAAATGTTTTTGTATTTGATAGCTCAATTTTTGAGGAAGGTCGTAGAATATTTAACATCACGCTAGTATCCTTAGGAGCCGAACTAAAAGAAAACAATCAGAAACAACACTAAGCGAAAATAAACAAAGTAATAGACGGGCGTTGTGATGCAACGGGTAGGCTCGCCGGTAGCGGTCTGCCCGGCTTGGGCGGAGCACCGCCGTGTCCTCGTGGAGGCGATCGGCGGCGGCGATCTCTCGCGTCCAGCCCTGGTCCAGGCCATGGTACGGAGCGAGAGTGCATGGGTAGCCGTCACCTCCTTCAGCGAAGCAATAATGCTCGCGAAGAGGGAGGCGGCGCACGTGAAGGAGAGGCAGTCTATGCACCCTCGCGACCCTAGCCGCCGCAGGATACGAAGACGCCCTGGGCATCGGGAATCCCAGGACGATTTCCGGCCACCGTAGGCATGAGCTTGCGGACGGCGAGTAATGGGTAGCTCGCTGTCCGGTAAGGACCAAGCCCAAGTCGACGGCGCATGGTGTTCCACGCGCCTCAAAGAGATGTCAGCACAAAGTGACGGGGCCCGCAAGGGCCGATGCCTGGCAGGGGTGCGGGTTTGTTCGATAGAGATACCGCAGCCCCTAGCATACGGGCTACTGAGGGAACACAGGTTGGTTTTAGTCAGTAAAAGTCTGACACTCCCGCCCTCCTGCTTCACCCAGAGCGGGAGAAGTTATTTGATGATTTCCCACACAAAAAAAAAAACGAGTAGGGTCGCGGAATTAAGAAATTTCATGCGGAAGAAATCGCGGGCAGGAGCTAGTGAGACATTATGTATATAAAGACAATATTGTAATCTTACATTGTCTTCTGACGCAGGTCCTCACCGGACACGGTTGTTTCGGGAGGTTCCTGTTTCGGATAGGGCGGGAGGAAACGCCCGGGTGTTTCCACTGCGAAGAGACGCCCTGGGCGTCGGGAATCCCAGGCCGATTTCCGGCCACCGTAGGCATGGGCTTGCGGACGGCGAGTAATGGGTAGCTCGCTGTCCGGTAAGGACCAAGCCCAAGTCGACATCTCTTTGAGGCGCGCGTGGAACACAACGCGCCGTCGACCCGGGCTTGGTCCTTACCGGACAGCGAGCTACTCATGACTCATCATCCGAACTTACTTTTCGTGACAATGACATCTTAAACAGAATAACGTCATACATAAGAAAGATTACCGAATGATCTACTGTGACTAATTTTCATCTCATACCCTAAATATGCACTCAATCTAGGTGATGTTTAATTTCCCCGAAGACATGTCACAGTATCTTGATTAATTACGTCTTCAGGGAAATTCTTGAATATAACAGTTTAGTCAGACTGCTTGACGTCAAGCTGTGACTATGATAGCGAAAATTTGGAAAATCTGTCATTTTACTCAGATAAGAGAAAATTAATTGTATTGTTTTTGAGTCATAAGAAAGCTAGGTAGATATTTCATCTTCCTTTATTATGCAGGTAGTGATGGAATTGTTTTTCCGAAGCAATTTTTGCTGACGGAAGTGACGTTATCATTCGAATAGATATGACCAATTCCTCTCTATACGTAACCATTATAAGTTATCTGAAGATCTTTATGGTTGTTATTCGCTGCTGTAACTGTGCTGACGCTGCTCTTAATGTACTGTTAGATTTTTTGAGAATGTTTTGTTTACCATTATGCTAAGGGAAATCCGTCAAAGCCCGTAAAAGTCATTACTCAGGTTGTTTGCAAATTGCAGCACTGTTTAATGTTATATGTTGATCAAAATTCCCTACGCGACAATCATGATAAAATAATTACAAAATTATAATTATTTAAAACAACAATTTAGCCATCGAAATTAGGTTATATTTGGGCAAATAAGAAGATTTCGTGAAAACATAACGTTTTGCACCACTTGATCACCTCAAGGCCCTGGTAATTTTAAATGTACTCGTCGTATTGTCGTTATGAGCGATAACAGTTCTTACTACAATCCGATACGGGTTAAAATCTGTTGTAATAAATTCTGATTATAAATGAGCAAGTATTGTCGTAAAAGTGCAAATAAAAGCGTATAAAATTAGATATTAACTATTTAATAAATATGAATTGATCAAAGGATGCAGTTTGGCATTTGGCATTTTATGGTATATTTTTAATCATAATAATAATTGTTATTGAAGGTATAAACTGGTTTTAAAGATAATTAAGAGGTGACTTTGATCATTTTTTTGATGCATTAAAGTATATTTAATTATGTTTTGAGTTCCATCACTGTATGCAAAAAAAGACTTGAAAATATCATATATTTTTTTACTTTCAAATGTATTTACTGTCAAAGAGATACACTGGTTTAAAAAACCACCTTTTTGAGCGTTTTCAAGAAATCTCCGCCTTAAGCATAGGTATTGGTTCCACCAACATATCACGGTGTGCAGAGTGAGGTTAAAATATAGGAAGAAGTAGCCTTTTGCAAATTACTGTCATTGCTAGTCAAAAACTATGTAATAACTAGCAGTAAAGTTGATTTATAACAAAATATGAACTGCAACATTATTTTTACAAAACATTCACAAAATTCAATTAACTTTTTACGCCATTCCGCAGATTTAACTCTAGGTGCCGAGATTGCTTCATTAAAACGGGCTTTCGTCTCCAGTCGGTTTTATCCGGATCTAATCTATATTTATCAAACTTGTATAGTAGGTATATAAGTAATAAGAGATCTACCGAACATTGTAGACTCACCATCCTCTGCCTAGCCTTTTCTCAACTATGTTGGGGTCGGCTTCCAGTCTAACCGGATCCAGCTGAATACCAGTATTTTACATGGAGCGACTGCCTATCTGACCTCCAGAACCCAGTTACTGGGTAACACGATACCCCTTGGTAAGACTGTCAGAGTTTCGGGCTTCTGACGACCCGTAACGACTGTCAAAGATCCACGAATGACAACCGGGACTAACGGCTTAACGTGCATTCCGAGACACGGAGCGGTCTTGGTATGTAAAGATGGTTACCCATCCACGGACCTACCGAGGCAAGCGTAGCTTAACCTAATCGATCAACTCGTACGGCTATTATTACAGAATAACAAATAATTGAGTTCGTCAACATATAAATATGCTAGGCTTACGACAGTACCTGTCTTGCACTGATCACCGTTTTAAAGGTTGACATACAAATAAATGTACGTGTGTTTTAATAAATTATTTACATCATAATTTTGATAAATTAATCAACGATGTGTGTTTAGAACTTTTTTTTTACATACCTAATTTTAATATTACATTTAAACTCCAACTCAAAATATGAGGCAGAGACTCACCTCGCATCTTGCTCCGCAGACACTGTTACCTGCACACCGAAGGACCTAATGGCTGCATCAGCGAATGCGTTGCTGAATTTTGGGCAAGATAAATTAAAAAAAAAACGAAACTTACTATTTTTTTTGTATTATTTTTGCCATCGACACGCTAAGAATAGGTAAGTAGATTTTGATTTTTAATCAAACTAGTAACATAATTTGATTTAGTAGTACGGAATATCTTTAAAAATAGCATATTTCTAATACAAATAGCCTTTTCTTTTTTGATAATAGTTTCCAACGAAAAATCATAGTCGCTTGTAATAGAATATCGAAATTTAATACTAGAATATTAATCGTAAAACTTAATTCACGACACATTTTAGGCTTTTTACGATTAATTTCGATACCAATAAAATCAAAAGCCGAGCTTTACAACATTTAGCGGTAATAAACCATCGGTTTACAGCCAACGTGTTCTATGCAGTAGGTACATAGGTACCTATCGACATCTCTGGGAGCTATCGACTTTTGAATATTCATAAGGGAACCTTGACCAATACATTTGTCCATACAACGGACGGGTCCCACCACGGTGACGTCTCAGAGACCATGTCTATGTAAATTCTGAATTTGTACCCAAGGAAGCTAGGTATTGGTTGGTACATACCGTTTTCGACGTATGTACGCAATGCAATTACAGCTGTTGAGATTTTAGGTTAATTTCCTCGATTAAATAGCTAAGCGCCGTTTAATTACCGGTTAATTCGTTGGACGTGCAGCTGTTTTAATGGGCGTAATTATCGAAGTCTTTAATAGGTACAGAATATATTGAAAAAAATCGATGACGCACATTGTGATTTGACTTAAAATGGTTTGTTTTACGAGTCTACGAAATATCTTGTTTAGAAGCGGACACCAGTTTACTAAAAAAAGCATTTTCAGGCGTTTTCGAACAGTTAAATGGTCCACCGTCGTTCGTGGTCCCATTTCTTCCCGTGGGTGTCGTAGAAGGCGACTAAGGGACCTACCAGAGAATGGGCACCAGCGTTCTCTATGCATTTTACCACCATACTGCGATCGCCAACCCGCCTGCCAAGCGTGGTGATTATGGCAAAACCACCCTTTTGGGGGAGGCCTCTTTCCAGCAGTGGACGTCTTTCGGTTGAAATGATGATGATGATGATGACGAAGTGATCCATCCGACAGAAAGATGAAGCTAGTTCTATTGCAAAGAGTAGTAACTATCTCTATGGAGAAGAACAGGGAAGAAACCCTAGAGACACTCTTTCAAATCCATAAGTTTCTATGCACAAGTTATACTATGTATCAGTACCGAATTTATTGAATTTGCAAAAAGGCTATATAAAAAAATTGTACACTACGTATGTCATGCTTTTCCATGTGTTATACGAAACAAATGACACATAACACACGCATCAAAATTCCACACAGGAAATATCAACGCGTGTGGCCATCTCGAGAAATTCCCGTTTTTGCATCAGCAGACAATATACCATCGTTAATGGCATAAAAGTGAGATAAAAAGGAAATACTAATAAAATACTTCCCTTGTAACATAACTGTATTCTACAAATCAAGAGACGAAATAATACGAACTTAATTTACTTCGTGTAATATACCGTCTATTTGCGTATATATTTTCTTATTTATACGAGTACATTTATATGTCACTATATGATTGTGAACACCGTTAGTTTATAATCTATCTCGTGAGATTATAAACTGTCGATAAATTGTGAACTGCACCATACTGCTTACTGACCGAATAGGTTAGGTTAGAATCGCGACCAACCGCGCGCGAGCCGAGCGAGCGAAGCGAGCGGGACCGCGGCAGCAGCCGGCTAGCACTACTTCCAAGTTAGAGGCAGTTAGTTGACTACTTAGTAATAGACAAATGCACGGACGGTACAAATGGTAAAAATTTACGGTTTCACTTCGATAGATTATAATCTACCGAAAAATAATGCGTTAAATTGTAAGCAGTATATTAGGGTTTACAATATTTCAACAGTTCACAGTCTCGCGAGATAAATTATAATCTAACGGTATTTACACTAGTGACATATACACTAGTGGTCGCCCAGTGGCCGCAATTTGACCATACTTTATTTAAAATTTAATGAATTTCTAATGCATTGTGATGTGTATAAAAATATTAGCTTTCTGCACTCCATCACCATAGAAACTTTAATCATGCCAAACTACATACTTACTCCTCTGCCCCGCGTAATTTTAAAAAAAGGGGTAGATACAAAATTTTGCTTCACGTATTAATATTATTAGATAAATATAACAGCGCAGAATGGTTCTTCGTATTAGTGGTTCAGTACCTTCAGTATCATCAGGATTGTGCCGGAATATATCAGTTCATCGTAGACGTGGTACGACAGCGGATTCCCTGATATCGTCTCTCTGTCATTAGAAGACAGCTGCCATGCAACCATCGATGCGACGCTCTGCTAGAGTGACTGTCACCAGCCAGTGTCATTCTTATCCGACCTTTTCGGTGATTCCAGTAATTTCGTTGCAAAACTAGACGGCGATAAATCTACTTGGTTTCCTATGTAAGATGTCCTAATTCCGATCCAGCCTGTCCCTTGTTGCCCCTATTTCTGCGACGCCCTAGGCGGTGGTCCGTATTCCACAGGAGGTGCCCTTAGCGTGTAGTCGCTTAATTTTAAGTTTTTAAGCCCTGGTTGGTAGCCATAATTTATTGAGTCAGACACAAGCAAGTACGGTTAAGCCTCGTAGGCTGACCTGCGAGATGACAATTTAAAAAAAAATGGAAGATCCCCGCAACTCTCGAATTTCAGTGTCGAACAAGAAATTAACATAATCTACATCGTACCCTACCTAAACCATAAATTAAAAAATCTATAAAACTGTAACATCAGAAGCCCATTGCCTCCAACTTTCAATTCAAGACATAATGCTAATCAGCTGATTCAACAAGAATGTGACTCGTGGGAAGTGCCACCAATATATTACGAAGTGTAACATTAAAAACAGAAGCATAACATCGAGCCATCGAATTGAATCGATAACGACCATCGAGTTACTTTTACGACTGTCGGAAACGAATCGAAACGATATCGTAACTAATGCAAATGTCAATTTAGAAATCAAGAATTCGAGAACAAAGAAAAATAAATAATTTTCCCATTGAAAAGTGATTCCAGATTCTTTGGCCTCAAGCTAGCACGTTTTTGAAAATAATATTAAGATTAGGGATTACTGTGGGTGTTCTGTAAAAATATTGTCTTCATTCATTATTTTAAATCAACGTGATAAAAATGGGGACATAATTAAAAAAATGGTATGCAGGAATTACTAATACACGTAACTTACTAATTATAATGTATTTTGTAAAAATGTGGGTGGTTTGGTTACTCAGTAATTTTTCACGCAATTTTTCTTAGTCCTTTCATATTTTTTTCGTGTAGGAGCGTACGAATGTGGCCTAGATATATAGCCAGGAAAGTCAGTCAGCTCACAGTTTGCCAATACCACAGTTCAATGTTTAGAACTCATTGTTCTTAGTGAAAGTATTATTTAGTGGACGTTGCATGTATTCTTGTAGCCATACCGTTTTCTCGAGGAAAACTAATACAAATATACTTGTATTTCCATATGGCTTTGTGGAAATGGAACAAATGCGTAGAGGCAAATCAGCAATATATCATCTCTTGCATATTACAACCGAAATAATGTTGACTTTGATATCTGAATATGTTGGTCCAGCAACCTTTATTTATGCTTACGTCATGTGGAAAATTTTATGGTTTTCATTTCGTAATGAAATATGCTATAATTTCGGGTTTAATCAAAATATGGCAGGCTCTACAAAAACATAGATTCAATCTATGTTTTTGTAGAGCCTGCCACTTTTTTTTTTTTGTTTCAAAAACGGTAAGGTGGTCTACGACTTATAAAAAATGCAAATACTTTGTTTATTTTTTTAGTTATACTATAGCTGTAGTGTTGACGAGACCTTACACAAAACATCTGACCCAAAGAGACTCCATATCGATTTCAATAACCAGGACATACAATATTAATAGCCGTCGCCTATTCTGCTTAATTTAAATTGTTAATTATGTGAAAAACAAAGGTGTGTGTAATTAATTATATTTTATTTGACATATTACTGCAAATTCCGGAGATGCTACGCCTGATACCGGCTATATACCAATAACTATTTGTCGAAACAATAATTTATTGTACATTTATGTTAATTGAGAAACAAGTAGGAGACTTAAGCAGGTTTTATGGAATTTTCATTATCTTTTTTATTGTTTCATGTTTGGAATGCGAAGATTCCTGCTTGTGTCATTTTACTATAATTTAATTTAGTCAAAAAATATTTTTGGACTAAAGCGAAACAGCTAAATTTCAGGCTAAAAACGAGAGGTATAAAAGCTCTCCAATAAAATTAAAATGGTTTTACGAGAGCGTGTTGCACGACAGCAATAGAAAATACGTCATGAATATGTTTATAACAATATTCATAAGTTATTGCTCAATATTTTAATCAACTGTCCAATCAAGCTGTGCAATTATATTTGTTTCACAAAAAAATAACAAACTTTTACGACACTCACGATTCGCACGTCTCTTTGGATAGGACAAGCAAAAAAAAAACAGACAATTAAATTCACATGGACAAAATGAGATGTAAATTGGCGAATTTACAATAAATGTATTATAATGTTAGATCGTTTCGGTCAATTATGGTAGTTTTATGGCATTCCTTGTATTGTGACGTTGTGTCGTCCATTGTGCTACCGTAGACTTAGCAACAGTTTCCAGTATCATTAATTAGAAGGTGTGTTTTGTGTTTTAATTTTACGACTTGGATTTGACAGATGGACCTGGTGTTGCCATTTTATTAGCACCATGTTAAAGCTTTTACAGACAATTGTTTTAGTTTTGGAAAATACGTTTGGTTATCGCCTTTAAAGATTATACCTATGAAAAGAATAGACAGTGTAGCTATATCCTAATAACGCTTTTATGAGATCATCGATCGAGATGTCAGGCACCAACGTTGTGTTGTGGTCGATAAGGCATTGCGCAATAGAAACTTGTCAGATTCAAGGTGCATTTAAAGAGCACACTAATTAAGTACCAACAACCAGAATTTTCCAGAAAACTATAACAGGTAAATTAGAATTGACGCAGAGGTTTTTTTTATGACTCACATTTTTACTGTTTCATCCTTCCAGAAGACATTACAAATGTCCATCATCTACCCAAAAGGATAATTATTTGTATGCAACAAACAATAGAACAATTTAAAGGTAAATCACACGTCTAACCGACCTCAATTATAAATGTATAGTTTTTTTCCAAAATAACGTCTTATTTGTATTCACGATGTGACCGCAACTGGTGTGTTCGACTTTAGTATTCCCAAACACTATACATTGTCGATTTAGAACTGATATCAATTTGTAGTTAAGCACGCGAAGGGAATATTATACGCAACGTACACGTAATAAATTTGAGTGAAAAACGTTGCATACATAAACACGATAGGTTAACGATTTGTTTCACTTTTTTTTATTACGATTATTAATATTTATAGTCGTGTAGGGAGTTGAGTTCGAACGATGTGACAAAGTAAGAACAAATGACAGTCTGATCTAGTAGAAAGAAGCTTGTTCTATGTAAAATAACGTTCTGAGAGTTCAGAATGAACATGTGTAGGTATATGTTTTCTTTGACAAATTAATTTAAAGAATTTGCTTTTTCTGTTGCCTTCTGATAGTATATAGCATACAAACTATGCAATACAAAGATATATCTCTCTACATTTTTGATAACACTGTCACCTCATTTGCATATTATGTTCTATGTTATTGGGTTTGGTTTCCGCACTTAGTCCTTTAAGTGGACCATTGTGCGTGAGCCCTCATTTGCATATTTGCAGGATCAAATTTTAACCAGTGCGTAAACTGCGTAGAAATTAGTTGGATAAAAAAATATACATAGATATATCTGCAGTTTCATAGTGTGATACCTATGCATTCAAAAAGTAGAAACTGCTAATTTAATTTTTAAAGCAGTTTTTCATTGGTTAAAATTGTATCCTGAACATCGTTTTGTTTAATACTCGTATCTACCTTCCGTTATCATTAATTTCTCGAAAAATATATTCATTCCATTTTCTGTATGTGTACCTAGATATGAAAATCAGTCATTAGTCTAATTCCGTTTCCTCACCAAGACGTCGTCTGTACCGAACAAAATGAACGCGACGGTCGCGTGTCCGCGCGGCCTTCGCTTTGTTTAGGACACGGCCTAACACTATTTATAGTAAGTATCTATAGTCCAACCTGCTTCTACAAAGTCGGTGCTTCGATAAAACAGATACTAAGTATGTCTATGAATATGTATGCCAAGATAATCTCGATAAAGTCGGCGCGGGCATCCGTCAGTTCCCTCTATCAGTAATTTATTTAAGCATTGCTGTTTGTATGTTTGTGATACAAGTTTCATATCTTCCGGGGTAAGTAGAACCAATCTGTCAACGTTTGACAGCTGATTATATGATATTTATTGAGTCTTCTTTAATCTTAATGTTTGTAATTGTGGTTGCAGGTATCTTATACCAGACGATTATAGTGAATTAACTTCACAGTCAACTTAATCTTTTTTAAATTTTTTCTATAGGCTATGGTAAGTAGTTACTTAGGTGGCTGGTCTATAGGACAACCTCAAAAAATGCAGTACCTATAACTTTATTTCATTTGCTTGATAAAATCCAAAAAAATAAATAGTGTTGTAGCTTCATTAAATCCTGCCATTACAGTTACGGTTTTTTAAACTTAAATTAATGTGCAGTCATTCTGGCGACTTCTACAGTAGTGTAACTTACAGAACAAAAAATGAATGCCTTTTTCACTTCCCAATCAGTAATTACCTTAAGTAACATATACACCTGTCACATTACTCAGTAATCAACACAAATGTAACATGTGTAGTACATACTAAGCTACGCCGCACGGGGGCGCCGCCGCCGCAGTCTTCGAAGATATTGCACCGGTATATCGATGCTTTGAACACCGCCGCAAATTATCACAGGCTGGAGGCACACATATACACTGGGGTCACGAGCAAATATAGTCGTTAGTGTATCGTATGCTAAAAAGCACAAAGTCGAAAATTCTTTATACGCACTGGAAATCTACATTTAAAACTAGCTTTTGCCAGCGGCTTCGCCCCTGTGGATGTCGGATATTATCCCACAGGAACGTTCTACCGAGATAAAAAAGTATCCTATGTGTTAATCCAGGGTATAAACTATCAGTGTGCCGAGTTTCATCCAACTCCGTTCAGCCGTTTTTGTGTACATACAATAATAAACATACAAACTTTCACATTTATAATATACATAGTAGGATGGCAATGGGATATTAACAATATTTTGTTTTGAAAGACTGATTAGTTTCAGTTGAACCAACTCACTTCAGCTAGAGAGCTAGAGAGCATATCATGCCCATTAGTATGGGCATGATATATTAAAAGCTGAATGCGCGATGCGAAATTAGCGATGTTGAAATTATAATTATTGAGTAAATATTATTCATGTAAGCAATAAAACGAAAATCATTAACGGTAAGCTCCCAGTTCAAACAAAATGTTAATCGAATACGTTCAATTACAAAATCAAACAATAGAAACAACATAGACACCCTATAAACGTTTTGTTAAGCAATTTTAACAGTTATATCGTAAAAGGAAATTCAATTAACAGCCAATCCAAAGGCGTGTGCGCACACATGTCAATAATTAACTATAGTGTTCGGAATACAAAATTACCGACATTCAAAAATAAATGTCATCGTAAGTATACAGCATGGAGCGGGCCCAGTGCAGGTTGGTAGATGTCACATGTCTTCGAATTTTTGCATCTAGGACATGCCGGTTTCCTCACGATGTTTTCCTAAACTGTTTTGAGAGCAGTTGTGATGAAATAATTTACACAAAGTCGACGCCTGTCAGGGTTTGAACCTTCATCTCGTAAGTCACAGCCATTACCACTGGTCCACCAGTGCTCGGAGTATGTGCCTATATGTAATTAATTACGTGAAGCCAAACATACATTGGTGTCACAGACTTTGTTCATAATTAGCATGTTACGGTGTGTACACAATGACAAAAACACAGCAGTGTAATCGTTAAACAAGCGAAATTTAACATCGAGTCGACAACTATACGCCTATGTTCTTTATGTTTGGCGCACATATTCGACTAACGGTCGCCGAACATCGAACACACAGTTGTTTAGGATTAATTTTATCTGCTGCTTGCTAATGATATGTGCATGAATGACCATCAAGCATTAGCATACTCAAGCATTGCTAAGTTCTTTTATTCTTTACTCAATATTCGTTTTCGTTTTTGAATAGTTTACTGCGCAATCACCGGGCCGTCCCCTGTGTGTCCCACACCGAATGACAAAGATCCTCGAGTCGCTCTCTGCTGTATCTCGATTGTTTTGCATATCGCGCAACCACTTCTGTGCAGCTGATGCGAGGCAAATTAATGATCAAATGGAATCCCGCCACTGCCCGGTTTACTTGAACTTCCGACGTGCGCCTGACAAACGAAGAATGCACTTAACAACACGCACTTTGAACTTTATGCCGCCGACACATGAAAAAGTTGACAAAGACTAAGTACAAAATAACTCTGGTATCATAATTCAATTACGGCGTCCTTGGTGAGTGCGCGGACGTCTCGTCCATCAATCACACTTTCAACTGTATCAAGCTTTTTTGCCGCTTGCGCCATCACGTCTCTTTAGGAGACCGCCGAACAGACTGCCATAATTTGTCAAACTTTTTTATTCAATTAATTGATCACCGTGACCGAGCCGAGACGAGCGCGTAGCGTACTGAGGAAATATTAACATACTCCATGATTGTGTATCTAAGAACTGAATGTCATTAACCATTTCCTGCACAAGAGTTTCGAGTGTCCATCTTTCAAGTCGGTATTGAATAAATATTGTTCAACAAGTTGCCAAGTGACATTTTGTTGCGCTGTCGCATCGGACGGCTCCCCCTCCCACGTCATCTCACGATGTCCACTCTCAACGTGAACAATTTATATTGAATGCGTTTTATGCAAAACATGACAATTAAAATTGTTTTATGAATTCATAGTAGGATCAATTAAGATTTCATTTTGATAAGGACGCTACTTTGGTGAACTATATCATTAGGCTTCATCACGTCCAACTAGTAGTTAAATTACGAGGGGATGTATATTAATCTATCGTTTGCACGGTAATGACAGTTTTTGTAGTGGCCGAGGTCCAGCAGTAACGAAGCATAGACATATTTAAAAATTATGTCGAGACAAGAACAACGTCAGTTATTTTAAATTTACTGTAGCACAATAATTCATACAGGAATAACAATTGGAATTCACAAAGCAAGTTCAGGTATCAATAAAGTTCGAACAATAAAAACTAAGAAAGATGAAGATTTAATGCTAAGTGGCGCCGAACTACTGTCTCTGGTCATTGAATTTATGGAAAAAGAATCAGGTTACAGCGGCAGCGGTGCACTTTCAGATTTATAACTTTCCAATAAAAGCTGCGAAGCAAATGTTTTTAAGAAAGAGGACATAAAGAGAAATAATACAGTCTTCATACATGTTTCAAAGAATAACACAAAAACGCATAACAGCCAATTTTCTACTCATGAAAGCGAAGTACAAAAGCTTTAAAATACTGAGAACTGACTCATAAAAATCTTCCGAAACGCAGACCGATAAGTAAACGGCCGTCAAATCTTTAGGGACTTAAAATGAAGACATAAAGAATAATGGAGGCTCGCAAAAGCAGTGTTAATTCCCTACAAACATTAACAGGGCCATCTTAACAGCACATTGGTGCTTCACATACCGACAGACAAACCCCTATTGTCAGTAGTGCTATTCGTGTCATGGACATAGTTACGCCGGGCACAGCAAGCGCAGCTATTGTCAGGTACAATGTAAATATGAATGGAGATGGTAAAGACTTCCGATTGTTTGAAACGTTCGTCTGCTACATTATTAGCGAAGACAGTTGACGACTTTTGTATATAATAAACAAGTGAGTTCATATATTGCTGAAGACTTCACTCATTGATCATTTTAATCTTAGGTAATGCTAGGTTTAATAACCGGAAACAATAAAACTACAATCAGTTTTTCCATTATAAATTACATGATTTTGAAATGCGATGTAACGGAACAAAAGTTACTAGTTCAAATTCACTTAAAAGCCTATAAATCTAAGTAAACAGTCCGAAATGGTGATTGTGTAATGACTGCAAATTAATATATTACCTTATTCGGACACGGAATGTGGGTTTGACGGATAAAAACATCTTCAAACCAAGCCTAAGGCTAACAACTCTTGTCGCAATCCTTTCAAAGGCAGAAAAATACAACTTTTAGAATAAAGATGTCTTACCGCGACTCTCGATCCTTACATCTCAATATCTCCTTACAAAAAAACTTCAAAGAATATTTTACTGTAAATTCAGACTTATTTAACATACCCACCGATATCTTTATTGCTTCTGTAACCATAAAATGTTTCGCAAAAAATATAAACATGATTTATTGTGAAAGTAATGTTTATAATAACATCTTGACTTGCTGCTTTAGAATTCTCACTATAAGGCTTCTAAAAGGAAGATGAGTATAAGAAAAATAGAGTGAGATAGTGCTATCGTTTCACTGGCGCCTGAGTATCTAAAACATTGATTGAAAGGAAAATAAACAATGCTAATGAGTGTTGTCTATCAAATCGTGGTTGTTCGGGATCGGTATCTTAGTATTGTGTTTGCCAGTGAGCTAAATATTCATTTCATAATCATTTATTTGCTGCGTGATCATTAACGGATTGATTTTGATATTGATTGCTCACTTCCGCATTGTTCTTGTCCGTCAGTTCGTGTTTTGTTTCCAAACAAATTGTTTGATCTTCATCAATATTTGTTTTGAAATACGATCTATTAGAGATCGTGTAATTCTCCCGATTATTGGTTTAGTGTTGTTTGACACGATCACAAATTGTTTTATCGATTTTTGCCTCGAATGTTCGTTCCGAGTTTAGACTATTCTACGTTTGTTTAATAACGTCGTCTTTGTGGTTTACGACAGAGCCTACAACAGTGTGTGTATTGAATTTTATTGCTAAATCAATTACGTTTCGCACCAAACCTGTTGCAACGTCTGGAATTGTACAGGAACTTGTTGCAGACTAATAGCCCTATAGACAATCGTTTGCCCAGAACGATTTGATTAAAATAATATATTATTTTATACGCTACCGTAATCGCAGCCATGTTTCTTCATTAAGACGGCCATTTGTTCGGCCGCCAGCTGCCTACTGTGCTAATACGATTTTAATGGAAAGATGTTCTTTTTTCAACTTTGAGGTGCCCAGGCGCATGTCAGTGGCGGAGAAACTTCGCGATTGATTAACTTCCAAACTTTCTAACTATAAATTTTATGATGCATAAGTAATATTTTTAAAGCCTTTTTTTGGAATTTGAATAAAATTCAATTAATATTCTATAGTAATATGATACCTATTTGAAAAACAATAAAAATCACACCACTTCCGTCATTTTACTGGCTTTTTCGTCTGTATCTGACAGTAAACTCATCGTTGACACTATGAAGAAGAATTTATTACAGCCATCGCAGTTCCAATCTATTTTATTTGGAGTTTTGCTCAATAAAAAGCAACCTAAACCTAGTAAGCGAAAAATTGCCTACTGAAATACTTTGAATCGATGCAACATACCATTGGAATGTAATCGATATGAATCGAATCAACCAATCCCTCAAATACATAAAGTACTTAGACTTACACAATATTATCAATGGAATGAATAAGTTTAGCCTCAAATAACTTTCTCTGGGCATATTACAAAATGTCTTTAAATCAGAGACAGGGCGTATTATCAATTAGCCACCAAGTCTTTAGCATTCATTTGATTCGCGTTATGTCCGATTTAATTGAACGTTAGCTACGCCTTCTAATAAACTTTAGAGCGGTGTTAAGAATTGATAGGACATTCTAATACTACGAGTATGGAAAAAGTGAAATTATAATAAACTACTGCCCTCATGCTTCACACCGTTTTTACGACTTGTCAAAACATCAAAATTCCTTTATTATACGTAAGATTAATATTAATCTATTTACACACGAACCTTTGAGAATAAATTCTCTAAATGATGGTGGACATCGCATCAAAATCCGTTGCGTAGTTTAGAAGAACAGCGATCTCAAACAGACACACCCGAAAAGCGACTAATTAATAAGTATTCATACCCGAGGCTGAATTCACTATCACTACTTAACGATTCCTCACTCGTAACCACGTCAATCATGGGCACGCCACAATTGCGGCGGTAAGTCCCCTCTTTGAGGAGTGGTTGGAGAGGCGCCATGGCGTCCTGACATTCAGTCTGACGCAGGTCCTCATCAGACACGGCTGTTTCGGGAGGTTCCTGTTACGGATAAGGCGGGAGGAAACGCCCGAGTGTTTTTTTCATTGTGTAGATCGCCCTGAGGACACGGTGGAGCATACAGTGGAGGTCTGCCCTGCTTGGGCGGAGCACCACCGTGTCGTCATGGAGGCGATCGGCGGCAGCGATCTCTCGAGCCTGGCCCTGGTCCAGGTCATGGTTCGGAGCGAGAGTGCATGGGTAGCCGTCACCTCATTCAGCGAAGCAGTGATGCTAGCGAAGAGAGCGGCAGCGCACGTGAGGGAGAGGCAGTATATGCGCCCTCACGGCCCTAGTTACCGCAGGAGACGCCCTGGGCGCCGGGAATCCCAGCCTGATTCCCGGCCACCGTAGGCGTGGGCTTGCGAACGGCGAGTAATGGGTAGCTCGCTGTCCGGTAATGACTAAGCCCGGGTCGACGGCGCGGTGTGTTCCACGCGCGCCTCAAAGAGATGACAGCACAACCTGATGAGGCCCGTAAGGGCCGATGCCTAACAGGGGTGCGGGTTGTTCGAAAGAGATACCGCCGCCTTGGCACACAGGCTACTGAAGGAACACGGATGGGTTCTAGTCAGTAAAAGTCTGACACGCCGTTCTGCTCCACTCAAAGCGGGAGAAGTTATGGTGATGATTTCCCACCCAAAATAAAGCCACGTCTATCACACACGCAATCTGTTAATATCATATTAATAATGCCGACAAATAATCTTGGAACATACAGAATATGACATTTCGATTCCTAACCGTTACATTGGTTTCTAAAAAAACGATGTTGACGTAGTTTGAACGTAGTAAGATTCCGCGGGGAATCATTATAACGATACAGAATTGGGGCCCTGGATGAGAGACACACGGAACCGAGAAGTATGGCGGAAAAAAGGGGAGGCCTATCCCAGCAATGGGTGATTCCGTGCTGAGATGATGATAACTGACAGTCCTGGCCGATTTTTTTTTTTTTTTTTATGGATTAAAAAAACCTTTTTTGTGGCAGTGGGCAGGTCACATTGCTCGCAGAACAGATGTACGATGGGACAGGAAGGTTCTGGAGTGGCGACCGCGTACCGGAAGTCGTAAGGTTGGAAGGCCTCCCACTAGGTGGACCGATGACCTTGTGATGGCTGCAGGAGTCCGCTGAGTGCGGGATGCACAGAACCGGTTGAAATGGCGGAGCTTAGGGGAGCCCTATGTCCAGCAGTGTCTTTCGGCTGAAATGATGATAATGATGAGGAAAAATTTTCAATCGTTATTTTTGTCCTGACCACTATCTCTTTAATTTTTTTTATCATAGTAAACATTTCAAACTGGAAAAGGTATTTTCGGACGCAGAATTTCCGCGGCAGAGATCTGAAATTCTCCTTTATCTTAACGATGATCAGTTTATCATAATTTACTATAAATTATTGCCATCCTGAGTGAATATGACGCAAAGACAAAAAAAAAGTTCAATTAAAAGGCTCAATGTACGGAAAGTAAGAATTGCTTAATTTTTATAACTCATAAAAAATAAGTAGTACGACTTATCAGCGCTTAAATGTCATAATTATAAGGACGTCTGCACATGTACACTGTACTGCCTTTTGCAGGCGTTCCCTGCAGATCCTATACAACGTGTTGTTTTGCATCCTCGTCAAATTTCAGGAGGCTGTTATGAAAGAAATAAATAATCAAATATAATTACGATACTTGCTCACTAATGAATACATACTTGTTTTTTTAGTTATTTAAGTTTAACAGTATTTCAGAAAACACCTCTTTCAAAGTACAGAATCGCCCCGTTCCGTATGCGGTAGGCAGTGTCGCACGATTATATCGCTGTGTGTTACAGTGCGGTATCGCACGGCCCGCGTTTTAACATGCGTGTCAGAAAAAAAAATGCCAAACGCCGATTTCCGAAAATATGGAAAAAAAGCTACTTATTTTATTATTGATTCGTGTCGAGAATCATTAGCATAGTTACCTCCTTGAATTTGACGAGGATGCAAAACAACACGTTGTATAAAGGGTACATTTTTAACCAGTGCGCAAACTATAACCATGAATTCAGCATATCATTCAAGACCGGTAGCGTAAACATTTTTCGTTGGTTATGCAACAAAAAATCTGCTGTTCCATAGAAATGTGCAGGGAGAGATGTTATTGGATGATTTCCACGCAGTCAAAATGTATGGAAAAGCTGTTGTTTTTTTTTTCTTTTTGTATAACCGACGAAAAATTTTGCGGAGTGGTTAAATATGTATCCTGTATTTATATTTGTTTTTAGGAGTCCATAACCAAAAGGTGCCCTATTACTAAGCCACTGTCCGCCCGTATGTCTACCAGCTGAAATTTTCATAGAGTGCGTATTCCTATTGCCGCTATAATAAAAATTTATAAAAATAAAATAAAGTTTAAAAAAAAAGGAAAAGAAATGTGTTTTTTTCCGGCACTTTTTGCTTTGGGGTACGGAACCATTGCTGCATTGCTTGCATAAAGTCCTGATAACGTATTCGATCTATCTTATGAACTTCAATAAAAATGTTAATACCATTTTGCATTACAAACAAAGTGTCATATTGGTAATGAAATTTCGCGCAAAAACAGCGAAATAAAAAATATAACAGTAAACAAGATACTCATACATAGAGACAATATTACAAAAAAAATGCAAACCTACGCAAAAAGTTTATAGTGTGTAAAAGGCTTAAACAGATCAGATACCACGTTATTGCTCCCAGATAAAATTTTTTTTTTCTTTCATAAAATTGTTCAATGTTGTAAACATTTTATTAACTCGCGATTACTTTAATTGTGAACTCCGAGGGCCTAAACCAAGTATTTTGTTATCATTAAAAGCGACACTTTTGCTTGCCGAAGACATGTCGATTACAAATTGACTGCCAATGACTTTTTTGCCGCAGTGGCCGTAGAAGGAATGTAGTGTTGGTTTTATTAAGACATTAAAGTGGGCTGTGGAATTGCTGTTTCTATAAATTAGGTTCGTTTTAAATTGTCAGTGCAAACGTTTTATTCATTTGACTAGCTGTTGCCTACGATTTCGTCTGCAATCCAGGATGAAAATAGCCTATGTCTTTACTCAGGTCATTGATAAATGATAAATAATTTTATTTCTGTAAGTATGTTTGTGCAAAAACATTTACACGTCAGTCATATTTTTTAAACTAGATGAGGTTTGCGTTTCTGATTTGACTATTCTGAGAAGAACATCTTGCAACAATAAAATTCTATCTGAGTTATGATTAAGAAAAACACTGAATCTAGAAAACTAAACGATATATTCCAAAATAAGAAAATAATCAAGACTTGTTTGTAGCTACAACGCTGGCCATTCCATTTTCACCAAGATTTCATCGTAAGAAGGACTTTACAATGTGATGTCCTTACAAAACATCCAACATCATTGGCATGTATTATTCCTGCTAATTGGTACTCACTGGTCTTACAACGTTGAATAAGATACAACGTCGACTTTTTCTTTTTTTTTCTTTCCTGCTACTTTAATGCAATTGAAACTGATAATTATTTAAATTGGATATGATAGCAAGTGCATGTCTCATACTATGAAATGCTAATGTAAGGTTTCATTTAAATCCCAGATAGTATTGAATCGAATTAAAATGGCGATTTTATAGAAGCTTAGTCACCCTTGGGCGTGGATTAGATAGTGTGACATTTAATTTAGTTCGTTAGTTTTCGATATGGCCTTTGGCGTTTATGTTAGAGGTTTAATTGATGTTGATTGCTGGTTTATCTGTTTTTGGGAGGAAGTTATTCAGATACGTTACACGGAGCTTTAAAGGAGCTAAATGTGTTCGAATTTGTCAGAAAAAGAACATTCAACTTTGACAATTCTACAAACAGCCCCAAATGATAATAAAAAAAGCTTGGAGTGTACAGTTTTGAATTCATGAACAAGCAAGATATAAACTGAACCATATACACAAACCCATAAACCCACAAACTTAACTATGTCTCCACAATCTAGGTCGTAATTCAATTTTTATAATAACCGTACTTGGCATAAAATTTTAAAACGTCTATAAAGAAATATTAACACGACCTCAAAGTACCGACTGTATCGATAAAAATCGGCCTGAACTTGAAGTTGTTATGTAAAGCCTAGATCGCCGAATACGATAAAAGTGTAGCTTAGATCTTAAATCTAGATACGGAGGAAACTTGAGCCCTGGAAACGGGTCAGGGACGTAACGAAATAGTAGAGAAAATATAAGCGGGCCTGATGCGGGTGGAGATACAACTATATGACCGGCTGTGTAACGAAATGACTTTGTTCAACAAATTAGAAAATTGGTTGCGTTGAAACAGGTGCGAGGCGTCCTAAGTCAATATGTAAGGTTCAATGATCAGGAGCGAAGCTATTGTTCTTCTTCAACCAGCGTTGCTACCATGATTTGGTTAATTATAGTCCCGGGAAAAATGTCCGAAGCAGGAAATATTTTCTGTCGCAGGCGACGAACTTAGCGTTGCATTAGCAAAGTCTAAATGGTGAAAAGCAAACAAACAATTAGCGTTGCCTAGCTGTCTGCTAGTAAAACCAACTGAATTTTATGAGAATGAAACTTAACAGTATTTGTTGAAAACATCTTTGCGAATGTTATATAAGGAAACATATTTATTACCTATGAGATTGTCGGCTGCTTAACCGAACTTGCCCGTGGTAACCCTAATAAATTAAGGGTTCCAGCCAGGCCTTAAAAACTTAAGTCTATAGCAACTGCTCGCTTAGGGCATCCCCAGTGGGGTACGGAGTACGGCTTAAGGCATCGCTGGTGGAGGTCAGCACGGGACAAGCTGAATCGGACTGAGGTCACCAACATAAAATTCCTTGACACTCTGATTGTTCAGAGCCAGGGCACAAAGCCCCATTTCTGTATCGTTATAATTATTTCCCGCGGAATATTACAACGTTCAAACTACGTCAATATCGTTTTTTTTAGAAGAAAATGAAGAATGAGAATGAATGAATGTGAATGAATGGGAATGTGAATGAGAATTTGTCGATAGGTATTATTAATACGATATTAGCAGAATTCGTGTGTGATTGACGTGGTTACGAGTAAGGAATCGTAAAGTGTACGGTCGCGGTCAAGAGTCCATTCTCATGCTAAGGATTATATTGCTATGACTAGCGGTCCAGGCCGTACCTACAGCTGTGTGTATAAGTGTATGTAACCAGGCCGCACACCACTGTCGTCGAAAGATACAAAAAACATACCGTCGCACAGAGTGCTCTGTCTCTGTCTGTACTGTGTTACGTAGTAACTACGTATGACCTTGGTCGGTTCATACGATCGCTAAAATTCACGTTCTAATATCATGTCTCGGTAGCTCGCAGCGTATTGTCATTGATTAAGAAACACATAAGTCTGGGTTCAAATCTCCTGATGAGACTTTTATTTTTTCTTTTCAACAATAATATTCATCAGTTCTTTTATTATTCGTTATACGAGAATGTTTTTTTTTAAATTACTTATATTATTATTTAAACAAAGGATTAAGAATATTATGTGATTACAAAATGTTTATTCGTTATAATTTTATGAAGTAGGTATAAAAATAACTACTAATAACTTCTTGTTAACAGTTTATTTTCTCATAAAGAACAATTTATTGAAGTAAAGTAGCTAATTGGTGAACCATGATAATCAGGCTATTGTATCTTAGTAATATAATAATATTGTGCTGTAATTACTACTATGTGCGGTACTCGAAAGAAATCACATTTTTCTACGCAAATCTACCCACGTAAAAATAACGAATGCAGACAAGTTGTCACAATACAATTAAATGACTCAGTAGTACTACTACTGGAATAAATCTACTGCGAGTGAGTTAGTTCTCTCAAACCTCAAAGTTAACAAATCGTATTTAATAGGACTTATCGAAGTTATAGCTTAAGTAATCATTTTCATTACGAAAAGAAGATTGAAACTAAACCTCGAAATAATCCATATTACGGATATTTCACAATATTATGTTAATATTACTAAAATCAATAAAAGTCAATAATAATAAATATTTCTAATTTATATCTTAATGTTAATGTTTATGTTTTTTGAGCTGGTTTTCAATGCTGGCTGCAAACCTTCTGCGTGGAGTGCACGGCGCACGGTTTGGAAATATGTGTCGAATAATTTGGCAAAATGTCTTGTCTTTTTGAAACCACTTGTGCTGTCGCTTTATTTTATAAGCTGGGGTCTTCCCTTTGCTTTCGACGGGCAAGGCTACCCCCTTCCTCATATCTTTTCATCCACTGACTCACAGTATTTCACTAAAACAAAAAAGGGGTACTGTTAGGCTACTAAACAAAATACATACTAATATGTATTACTATTTAGAAACAAAATTATTTGAAATATAAATTTCACATAAATATTTAATCTAGGAAATAAATTTACTTTGAAATTTTATATTTTTCTTCTATTTAGACGTTTTGATATTTATAAAACGTTTAAAAAATAACTACAAGGATCAGCAGTTATACTTTAATTAAATAAGTGCTTAATAAAATAATTAAATCATAATACTCACACTCAGGCCGGTTTCATCAGATATTTGTGATATTTAAGTCCGCTTTTATGCAGCGCAATAATATTCGCTTTCATTTCTATTATTAAATTTGCTTACATTTTAAAATGAACTAGAAGACCGCTAATAGATTAAACACACGTCACTAGCACACAATAACAACCAACACCGTTCTATATGTCACGTCGAATGATTCGTAAGTTAACTATCATTTAAATTTATTTAGGTTTCTGTGGGTATATTGATAAAGTTTTACGAGTTTAGTGAACAAGGCGAACAGAACAAGAAACTATAGTCAAAAGCGATTTTTAAAACAATAAAAAGGCTAGCACACCGCGCGTGGGATTCGAACCCGAGACTCGTTGCGCACGAGGGCGCTAATCCAAGTACAGTAACCACTAAGCTATCACGTCATTTACTTTAACGGTTGAATTTATGAAATACAATCATTTGTAGACGTATGAGAGTGTGTGTGTCTACAGTATAGAAATTACTTAATATAAGAAGGTCGTAAGTTAAACCGTAGTGTCAATCTATTACTTTTTGAGATTGGTGCTCCGCTTTTGGATCCTACTGTACATAGTGAATTCAGGCCCAGTACACTAGTCCATAAAATTTCACACCGACATTTAAATCATACATTGAGCGACAGGAAAATCGAATCGAACCACGAACATTATAATTACGCGGCTTTTGATTTAAATTAACAAACCGTGAGATGATTTTACGGCCATAAATATCAGTAACTATGAACATTGGTTCATTCGTTAACTACACGAAGATATGGTTATGATCGAAATATGTAAGTAAGTGTGTTGAAACTGCCATAATATTACGTTATATAGGTTATGAAAGTGTCAGAATAACGTGTTCGTAATAGAAAATATTGTGGTTATTAAATTAATTGTTAGTAACTATGTCTGGCCACACGGTTTGCGTTCATAAGTTATGAGCGGTTTTATTAGAAGATTATAAAGCTTGCATTCTGTTTGGATAGATTCTCATACATTATTCGTTCCGTATGGTGCCGGACGTAAAAGAATAGCACCATCTCATTTCATCCCATGGGTGTCGTAGAAGGTGACTAAGGGACTTACTAGAGAATGGGCAGCAGCGTTCTCTATGCATTTGAACCCCATACTGCGATCGCCAACCCGCCTGCCAAGCGTGGCGATTATGGCAAAACCCCCCTTCTGGGGGAGGCTTATGTCCAGCAGTGGACGTGTTTCAGCTCATGTGATGATGATGTGAGATTCTCATAAAACGATTTTCTTCGCTTGAAACAATACAATCCATAACTAAACTACACTGTATCCATATTGCAAGAAAGGCAAAATTTTGGCATTTAAGAGTCTATCATGAAAAGTAATTATGATCATATTATGCGTAGCCGTTTCTCTAAAATTTTGGGGTCGTCTTCTAGTCTAACCGTATGCAGTTGAAGACCAGAAGTTTACATGGAGCATCTGCCTGTGACATGAAAAGTGATACATATTTTGCAGTCCTTTAACTAGACAGGCGTTAAGCTCTAAAAGTTGTTTCCGAGAAAATGGCAAAAAAGCGCGAATCGTTATTTCTTAAAAACTGTGATACCTACTAATGTTACTGATTGTAAATAACATCAAAATGATAGTTCTTCCTGTTTACCCTAAAGAATCCTTTCCAGTTAACGGCCTACAAACTGTCATATCTTGGGAACTATTTAATGTTTGTAAGACAGAAAGACAGAGAACTGTGAACTCTCTTAGATTCTATTAAAAAGTAATAATAGACCAAGTGAGGGTTAACTCCTTTATAATTAATAGACGGCAGTAAAGGTATTCATTTATTTAGTCTGGATTTGTGCCCAGTCGATGGTAATAGGCTCGTCCCCTATTACATGATGGGACTTAAACAAAACTGGCGTTATATGGGTATACTATGGGTATACCTTTGCCCTACCTTTTGGGGTAAGAAGGCGTGATGTTATATCGTTATTTTATGTTATGTACTAAACTTACCGGATTTTTTTTACGATTCAGCTAGAGTTTTATTAAATAACTAGCTTTTGCCAGCGGCTTCGCCCGCGGGGAACTTTCATCCCCTATTTAACTTCCTTAGAGGTTGAATTTCGAAAAATCTTACCTTATTCCTTATCTACATTATCAAGGAAACCTCTGTGCAAAATTTCAGCTTTCTAGGTCCAAGGGTTTGGGCTGGGCGGTGATGAGACAGTCAGTCAGTCAGGACTTTTCTTTTTATTTATATAGATTAATTATATTCAAAAAAAAAATTGGTAAAAACAGTATAATCTTAGAAATAATGTAGGTAGTACAAATTATGATGCCAGTACTAGGATAAACCTGTTTCACAGGCGGCATGAGTTATTACTATCTATATTAGGACAAACTGATTCCTAACAATATTTAACTGAAGTTTTATGAATAGTGACATAGTTAGTTAATTCACTATGTTAGAATTTACTTAATCACTAATAATTAAGGTCTTAAACATGTAGAAAATGTATATAATATTTAGGTACGGAAAATAGTTTATAGCACTTAGTTACAAGAATATGTTTGAGTTAGCAGTATTATTAACTAGAATAAAAACAAATATTGCATAAATCACCTTCTAGGCAACATTTAGATTTTTGAAGAGATCGGCTGATTAGTGCTTAGACATCAGAAAATTGCGAGGTTACTTCTGGTATCTGAACCACGACATTATCAGGAAGTTTTCTAGTGAAAGTTTTATAAGCATCATGCTCGAATTATACAGCTTAATCTATATATCTAATAACATTACCCTCACATCAAAACTAAAATTACACTAACACCATAATTATCTAAACCAATCAATCAGTTATAGATAAAACCGACACTTCTAGAATTTAACTTTCGAAAAGAACTTGAATTACGAACGTTCGAAATTCAAGTTCTAAATATGGCCACCGTGGTTAAATGTCAAATAAATTTTAATTAAATCGAACGTGTCAAGATGGTCGTATGCCAGTAGTAATTGACAAGGTCTTGATGAATCGTTTCAGCCTCCTTGTTATGTTATAACTAGAACCCATCTGTCTTTTCTTGGCACTTTAGCCGTACATTGGAACGGTTTAATTTGATTTTGAATCTATGAGTGATATATCGTATGGGTTTTCGACATTTCGCTTTCTTTTTACGTGTTCGTTAATTTGTGGAATAGACTTAATAACTTAGTCATACCTACTTAGAATTAAAGTTTCATCAAAGTTCAATTTTTATCAACCTCTAAAAATAGGTTCAGAGTATTTTTATTAGTATATTATTTGCAGTTAAATTTCCGGTTTGCCTCAAATTTTTTAACGAAAGCGGTTCTTTTTTCATGATTGACAGAAATACATCATAAATACAGCTTAGCCCTAATTATTTAAACCAAATCCCCAGCACATCTTAGAGGAATAATCTTAACATTTCGGCCTCTACAAAGGCTTATCCTTCTTGATACTTCAAATCAAACATAAGCTCATAATTTTCTTTTACGACTCTTTATAGAAACGTATCAACATTTGTAATAAAACTTTCAATAAATTAATATCCTTCCTATCACCACATAACGGTACAAAATCAAAACAATAAAGAATGCATTCCTTTAGTATCAAAAAGGAATAAAAACAAAGCGAGTGTTTCTTGACTTGTATCTTAGAGGCGAGAAGTTGACATTATTCTTCCGTCAGAGCCTTTCAACGAGTCACAAGGATGTCATAAACAGGAGATGAGGCAATACGTTGAATGGTAAAATTAGAACGAAATCGTATTTTGTGTTTTTTTCTCTTTTCATACGATGTAATCAATAAGTTTGAACTTGTTTGGTCATGGTTCATTTTAGTTTCATAATTTTTATTTTTATTTTTAACTTTGCCCACCTATACTAGGAATTTATCCTGTATTGTGGATGCGTTTACAAACATTTAAATTCACATACACAAACAGCCAGACCCGGAACAACGACTTGTAGTTCATACAAATATTTGTTCCGTGCGGGAATCGAACCTGCGACACGCAGCGCAGCCAGCAGCAGCCAATCGCTTAACCACTGCGCCAACCGTGCCGTTAATATATTAGTTTTCACGTTAATATATTCTTGAGTGAACTATATTTTAACGTGAAAACGTATTTTCGCTCGGAGTAGGTACTGGTGGTAAGTTCAATATTTCAAACCAACAAAATCATGTAAGATTTCAAACGCTAATAACTACGAGAGTTTTAGTGGTGAAAGCTTACTTCATAAGGAATGCAATGAGCCTATTAAATCTAGTATCGGGCAAATACAACGACTACAGCTGTATCGGGAACCATAGGAACTTTTGTTACCAAACCGTAAGTAAAAACATCTTGTATAACGTTTTCACGAAAACAAACGGCGCGGACTAGAATTGCGCCTGCTTAATTTTTTAACCCCCGACGCAAAACGACGGGGTGTTATAAGTTTGACGTGTCTGTGTGTGTGTGTGTGTGTGTGTGTGTGTGTGTGTGTGTGTGTGTGTGTGTGTTTGTGTTTGTGTGTGTTTGTGTGTGTGTGTGTTTGTGTGTGTGTGTGTGTGTTTGTGTGTGTGTGTGTGTGTGTGTGTGTGTGTGTGTGTGTGTGTGTGTGTGTGTGTGTGTGTGTGTGTGTGTGTGTGTGTGTGTGTGTGTGTGTGTGTGTGTGTGTGTGTGTGTGTGTGTGTGTGTGTCTGAGGCAACGTAGCTCCCGAACGGATGAACCGATTTTGATTTAGTTTTTTTTTTGTTTGAAAGGTGTATTAGTCGGGAGTGTTCTTAGACATGTTTCATCAAAATCGGTTCAGCCGTTTGAAGATTATCAGCTCTTTTCTGGTTGAAAAACGGATTTTAGCCTCTGATCAACTCAAAATTTGGGATTCTATTACTTCAATGATATTAGACGAATAAAATAACCTTGAACTGATGCTGGAGCAACACCTGGAATTTCCAGGAAACCCAAGTTATTCACCAACAAACAGCAGAAGTATCGTGTTTCGGTTCATTGAAAAGGTCTCAATGAATAGATTATAGATAAATGGTGATTTAAGGGAGACATTAAGTTTAAAAAGCAAGAAATAAAAATTAAATTATTACGGACGGTCAATGAAAACGCCAAACAGAGGCCTAGCCGTCCCCCGACTTGACAATGCCCTGATCAAAATATTACGTTAAAATTAAAAGGCCTATAAATATTATTTTTTACTTTTTTGAGTTTTTGTTTGGGTCGGAGGTTTCTTAAATTTTTAATTTAATTTTTATTCATCGTTATTGAAAAGTATCTACCTATGTATTTTTATTTGCAGCTTTTCCACCTTAAATCATCATCATATTATCTAGCCCTTAACCCATTTTCACACGTGTAAGGTTATCCACCCTAGGGGCTAAAATGGAATGCATTAGGTCTTAAATAATTAATATAAACTATTCAAAAGAACTCTTCTATTCATTCATACCTCCGTGTAGTGATCATAGACACTTGGACAATTTGTCGTGAGACATCAAAGTCCTTGCCCACTTTGTAATATTAATCTCACTATCCCACATTAAATCAACTATGATACACCTACACAGATTCCTATCAACTTACATTATTTCATCCATTCGTAATAGTCACTCCGAGATAAGAACAGAATCGTTATAAATGAAACTTAATAAAAATACCTTTAATCAAGGATTACTATCTCCAAAACGTATTTAAATTAAACAATAAATTCGTGATTAAACTACTAAAAAATAAATTTCAATAATAAAATTCTATAAAAAAATTAAAAATCAATTCAAATAACAACAGTAAACTTATGAAAATTATTAACCGCTGGCAGGATACAGCTGCGTTGGAAAAAATAACACAAGATTCCTTAATTAAATTAGCGTGTTGGAAATTAAAAATGGAAAAGAACACACGGGGCGTCCTACCGACCGCTGTGGGGCGCCGTCCGCACGACACATACCATAGCGTTTTATACCCATCAAATCGACCGATAATTGAAATGAGTTCCTTGTAAAAAGCAGAAAAACGATTATCCCTATACCTTTTAAGACGTCTGAGATACACAAATGGACTTTGTATTAGAATTTATGTCACTTAAAAGAGATGATATAAAAAAGCGCCGACGGGTTTACACGCAATAAAAATATGGGAACGACGAGAATGCCTTCCCGGTTGTCAATCGAGGGGTTTAATAATCGTAAAATGTTTTTTGATCTACTCAGGCCGCAAGGTCGTGTTCGGGCATTTGTGTACCTATGACACTTTGTTTATTGATTGCAAGATTTATAAAAAAAAAAACTGTGTCAATGACCTGATTCACAAGATGAGCATTAGATTTATAAATCTTCATTTTTCTTTTACCTTAGTAAGTAGGTAGGTATGAGTATTCAAAAAAAATTCAAGTACCTACTAAATTTGACCCAAAAATCAAACAGGGCACGCTAAATAAAACCGTTTAAAAACATTCGAGTCAAAGATCTTATGTTTAACAGAAGATTTTTATTGAACAAATAGCGTAATAAAATTACTTAATAAATGATTCCCTGCACGGTATATAACTTATTAAATATAGAAAAAATGTATCTAGAGGCCTTTAATTTATTAAAATAAAATTAATAACACGCTGCGTCTCAGTGAATGCGTGTGACACATCAATATGCTGATATTGATTTTATGACTTTAAGTGGCAATTACAAACGTTGTTTATCTAAAAAATTTAGGTACTCAATGAGCCAGTTTTACGATCAATGCAGTAATATCATATTAGTTAAAGTAAGAAGCGATAAAAAAAACGTTTTAACGTTCTTTAAAAACCCATAAAATAATATAATTATTGCATACTAGTTACCGCTTTCACGTGAATCGATCATTTTACTAAACACCCTAAAAGATTATAATTATCTTTAATTACAGAGACGGTTTCTTGGCGGCCATTTTTCTCGTTTCTTAACTATTTTCTGACAACTAATAACGCGTTAAGGTAATCGGTAGGTAATTTATACGCCGAATTCTTTACGCCCTGAACGATTAACGCGATGCTCTTTTTAATATTCATTATGGCGGTCTGTTTAAACGGAAATGCACACTTCACAGTTTATTGGATCGCCTACACAACAGAGTTTATCAATAACACAAACTAAAAAAAAATTAAAGGGATGTGAACACTTCAAATATTGTTGTTTGTTTACAATGAATAAAAGAATGTAACAATAGAATCTCAATCGATTTGTGTTTGATATGCCATGTCCAATAAAAATAAAGTTACTTCACAATTTTTTATTATTTTCCATGTCACTTGAGATAGTGAGCGGTTCCATGGCATAGGTAAGCTAAGGTGGTTAGAGATCTCTCTTCTCTCTTCTCGTGAGTGAGAACGATACATTTTGGAGATAGGGCCTTTAGAATACGCAGCAGCAAACCCGCGTGTGAATAACTTTATCGTTCTACTAACACCAATATTTTTGCCATGCACGGTTATTATTTAAAAGGCCTATTTGGACTTCGTCTTAAAGTGCAACTTCAAAGAAGGACGTTTACGACTTGATAATTATAAGGTTTTTCTTTCCAAGGAGGTTTAGTCATACGCAGCCTCTTTAACAAAATTATTTGTAGGTCAATTCATAATCTAGGCACAGGTATGTTCATTATGTTTAGTAAGATAAAGGCAATGAGGCATTAACCCAATTCTTTGAGAGCTTGAGGCTTAGAAGATAGTTACAAATAGTTTATAGGTGACGCCAGTCGTATATACAGGATATATATTTTTATCAGTGTGCAAACTGTGACCATGAATTCAGCATATCATTCTAGAACCCCCAGCGCAGAAACTTTTCATCAATTATTAAAAAAAAACACCTGTTTCATAGAAATGTGCAATAACTTACCTACGCGGTCAAAATGAATGGAACAGCTGATATTTTTTTACCGACGAATTTTTTTTGCGCTGAGAATCTAGAATGATATGCTGAATTCATGGTTCCAATTTGGGCACTGGTTAAAAACTCATCCTGTATATAGGTAATTCTAAATATTTTTACCGTTCATAACATACAGGATAAGTTTTTAACCAGTGCGTAAACTGTAACCACAAATTCAGCATGTCATTCTAAACCTCCCAGCACAGAAATATTTCGTCGGTTATACAAAAAAAATCAGCTGTTCCATACATTTTGACCGCGTTGGTATTGCACTTTTCTATGAAACAGCATTTTTTTTTTTGTCTTATCGACGAAAAATGTCTGCGCTGAGGACTCTAGAATGATATGCTGAATTCATGGTTACAGTTTGCGCACTGATTAACAACTTGTCCTGTTTAATTCATTATCATTTTCCTGGCCTTATCTCAATTTATTTGGGGTCGGTCCAATATTTATTTTACTTCTAGAAGTACTGTCTTAGTAGTCATCTCTAACATCTTTCTAACCATAATATCATCTTTCATACTGTTCATCCATTTTTTTTTTGGTATTTCTCTATAATTATAAATCGTCCATCGCAAAAAAACCGACTCCAGCAAAATAAAAACTTCGAAATGTTTCAGTCAGAATTCGATAGATAGGTACAAAAATGGTCTTGGTATAGCCGTGGTCGCATGCCAATTTTGTTGGTGTTTCTGGCATATGATAATCAGGCATGCGATCACAGATGTACCTTGACCATTTTTGTACCTATGTATCGCTTTCTAGTTCAATTTATTGAAATACACATAAATAAAATTTACCTTACTACACAGCCATGCATGTTTTTAGTAAGCAATCCATCCTACATAGTTGTACCAAAAAAGGTATAAAAAACCGAAATAATTAAAAACCTTTAGCGCTGCATATATTTCACGAATAATCGAGATAAGCTGATGGTCGCTGTTAATAAGACATCAACGGTTTATGGTATAAAATCCTGCCCCCGAGTTAATATAATACCTATTCATTAAAACACTTGCGCCATGTAAAAATACTGCAGTTCGAGTGTGGTACAAGGAATAAGCGGATACCGGGGAGAAAGATGTGAAAACAAAATTGATGTAAAAATAATGTAAATACCAGTGAATTAATTTTTCGTCTTGTCTTTGTTAGGCTATTTTAGATAATGACTAGTTTTGGGATTCTATATAATGAAAATGTTAAGATTTAACAAAATTAATTTACGAAATAAAAAATAGGTACGCCTTTTAACAGAGATATCTCTGCGAGACACAAAAAAAATAACTAGACATAGTAGCTTTTGATTACCTACCTATTTTTAGCAATAGAGTAGCTATTGCTAATAATAGGTAGGTCGCACCTGTGATCACACCTCGGCGTCTATTTTAACAAAATTATTAATGCATATACAGAAGCCTCAATTTGTTTAAACTGGCCATCAACTCATCGTATAGACATAAAAAGTGACCTTTAGACCCAACCCAATAGTTAAAAGCTGGGTTTCGAAATCATCATCATCATTCCCAATCATTAGTCGGCAACAAAATGCAGTTCAAACAAAGCTCACATTAGTGAAATGAGTGATTCTACACTTTATTGTCAACAGACAGTAAATATCTGAAGACAGTAGCTGTTAACATAAAATATAGTATCGAAAATCTAATAAACAATGCGTAAACCAAAACATTAATGCATAATTATTTGAAACCTTCAGATGAACCATTGTTTGAACTTACGTTAGCTTATTCAGAGAATATATTACCATTCCCACTTACGTACACATTCTAAAGAAAATGCATGAAGAAACTTCACTAGCTCTTGGTGTAATTGTCAAAACACCTTACGTTAGCTAAGTAGGTATAACTTGTTTGAATAGTGTATATTTTTCTCTCTATTATTCCGCCTACGCCTCTCTGTCTTGGTAACAGGTGTGATCATTTAGAACAAAATAAAACGATACATTCAGAAGGTTTACTGATGCAATACTCGATTATTAAGTTACGCGCATTAAGAAACAAAAGGCGGTCTTCTCAACCCAACGATATTTATTTTAATCAATCATTTGATCGATGACCAAATTATGTTGTGTCTTTGGAATTAAAAGCAAGACTAATGATTGAAGCAACTCATAGTTAAAAAACCGGTCAAGTGCGAGTTGGACTCGCGCACCGAGGGTTCCGTACAAACCTGTGGGTATATAAGTAAAAGTTCAAAATTGTCAAAAATATTTTTTTTATATGACGAAACTAAAAATTTTCGGCTTTCGTAATTTTTCCTATATCTGTACTATAAGACGTGACTTCGTACAAAATTTCAAGATTCTAAGTTCACGGGAAGTACCCTGTAGGTTTTGATTCCCGTGCGAGTTTCGAAAATTTGCGGAATTTTGCGGCCTAAATGGCTGTATCTTTTGATTGCGTTGACTTAGAAGGTTGATTTTTCTACAGCTTCCAGGGACAGTAGAACTAAGTATCATATAGAAATTTCAGTTTGATACCTCCACGCGTTCCTGAGAAAAACGGTCTTGACAGACGGACGGACGGACGGACGGACGGACAACAAAGTGATCTTATAAGGGTTCCGTTTTTTCCTTTAGAGGTACGGAACCCTAAAAAACGTAGTTAGTCTTACACCCGGCTTGTGGAACGAAAAACAACAGGGCAAATTTTCAATCGTATCACTTGACTTGCGGTTAATTTTGACGCGTCGATTATTTGCCTTCAAGGACCAGGTGTAATTTGTTTTCTATCTCTACCTTAAACGCCTACTGAGTGAGGACTGAACCTTCTGCTTATCTAATGTCATTGACAAAAAGAACGTGCCTTTGTCAAAGTCTCATTGTCACTTTCTCCGCCCACGCTACCTCTCGTCACTCGAGCCGAGGTGTTAACCGCTAAACCCACAATTACGCATATTGCCTGATCACATCAAAAGCCCCGGCCGACAGGCTATTATGATGCAGACGACGAATTAAAATGAAAACATTTAATTTTGCTATTAATCGTATGTCGTACCTACGCGTTGGTGAAGTTTGTATGGAAAACAAAAGATAAGTTTAAAACCTATGGCAAATTTCAGAATAAAATTTCTGTTGCTTCTACCTTGCATCATTGAATAAGGGTGAGGGGGAAAATGCCCATAACAATTTTCTGTATTGCTAAATCATTTGCTTGTATTCTTTTGGATTACAATTGCCTATTTTTCCTCATCCCAATCATCATTGTCCTGCCCTTATCCCAATGTATTTCGTTTAGTCCACTCTCGACCCATCGACCCCCTTTAATTAATGTATCCACTGGACCCCTGACTATAGTTTACTCTCGACCCTTGGGGGTCGAGAATGGATTTTATTTTACAGCCAAGTTTTAGTTTCCTCTCGACCCCCAATGTAGTTTCTACCTTACTGTATCAAAATATTAGTTTTAGATACTTACCGAACTAGGGATCGAAAATGGACGAGGTATGCATGTATAAATCCAATCTCACACCCCCTGGGGGTCGAGTGTGAACTAAGTTTAAGAGTTGAGAGGAAACAAATTAACAAATCTTTTTTTAGGGGCCGAAAGGTTGAGAGTGAACGATGTATTTGGTGTCGGCGCGACATGTCTTCTTCTTTTCCTTCTAAATAAAAGCAAGCAATGTCAAATTCCAAAAACCTAGGTTTAAGTTATTGAGAACTAGCTTCTACTCGCAACTTCGTCTGCGTCAAATTTCTTGCTACCCCGGCCTGGCCGTGTGAGTACTTCGTATTCGTGACTTTTTCTCTTTTTGCTGGCTCCTATAGCCTTCCTCGATAAATGGGCTATCCAACTCTAAAATATTTTTTGAATTCGAACCAGTCGTTCCTGAGATTAGCGCGTTCAAGCAAACAAACAAACAAACTCTTCGGTTTCACAAATTGCCTCATCATATCAGCCGCGTCCCACTGCTGGACATAAGCCTCCCCCAAAAGGGGGGGATTTGCCATAATCGCCACGCTTGGCAGGCGGGTTGGCGATCGCAGTATGGTGGTAAAATGCTAAGAGAACGCTGCTGCCCATTCTCTAGTAAGTTCCTTAGTCGCTTCCTACGACACCCACGGGAAGAAATGGGATGGTGCTATTCTTTTACGCCCGGACACCACACGGGACAAATTGCCTACATAATAAATATTGTTTCGTTCGAATGAGAATTCCCTCAAAGAATTTTCTAAACAACTTAAAAATAAAATCCAAGTAATCACAAAGTTATTTCAAAGAAGATAGCCAGATAAAATCACGTCAAAAGAAAGAAAGAAAAACTAGTTTTAAATAAAATCTTCTATTGCGTAGATTATAAAACTTTGAGTCCGCTTCCAAATAGTTTTGTTTTCCCGTCTTCTTTGAAATGGCGAGTCAAAGTAACGTATAAATTCTTTTCTTCCGCCATTTTAACTGTGGGGACGAAGTTACATCGAGTCTTTATTGTAATGGACGTTTACAACGTAGTAAATGAATCGTGTTTTTGTGAAGGTGCAGCTTAAAGGCACTTTAGAAAAGAGTTGGTACTTCGGTAGGTACCTAGCTTGAGTCTAATTCATTTGCAGATTCTTCGCCCAGTATGAGTATGCGGAGTGCATGGTGCAATAGCTGAACATTCAAGTCTTCAGGGACGAGCGGGGAATGGTTTAATTGCTACCATTTACTGAGGTCAAATTTCACCAATGAAACTGAACGCAATCAACACATCTAAACCGCGTTCAAGAGCTGTCAGTGTTGGAGAATATTTACACTGACAGCTCTTAAACTCAGTTCAGTTGTGCTGGGGCCTTAGTCTGCAATTTATAAATTCGCCATTCCAACACGATTCCATCGTCATTTTGCTAAAATTTCGTAATCTGCTAAATTCATAATGATCGATCAGTGGTCGGTCAATGGTCTCGTAATAGAATTGTGTTATAATGGCATTTTCGTATTGTCATTATTATAAAAAGCGTTAGTAGAAATGATTTTCGAAAAAATACTACTAAATTTGAACATTTATTCATGCCAGATTTCATTTATATGTACATATTTTTACATATTATTTTAGAAACTGTCATTTTTTTTTGCAGATAACCCGTTAAGTCATTCATTTGTCATTATGTACGAGATTACCAATAAATGTCATTTCTTTCAATGGAGTGTCAGTGGCTGACCACTGGAAAGTCATAATGATGCCATTATAGTAGTAGATTACCAAACTTGTCAAAATCAACAATTATGAAATCAATGATAGACCATTCTGACACTATTGTAATAGCAGACTTGGGGCCCTGATCGATGTATTCAATTTCACTGTTGTAAATTTAATCTTATACTTTTAATAGTCGATGAGGTTGACGATACCCAAAAAAACACAGCTTAATAAAGCTTAATCAATATGAACTGACTGGTGGAATGGCTCTATTGTCACTCATTCGCTAGCAAACACAGTGAAGAACAGAAGAGGCCTAAGTCCAGGAATTCCTAGTCATGCCACTTAAAACAAATCAATAGACCACTGATTGCAATCATCTTCGCACGAAAGGTGAAAGTGATAAACTTAATACACAAATATTTATGGCACACACTTTCTGTCAACTCAAGTAAATGCTTCATTACATTTAATGTGTTTTTCTTTGCCTTCTCCCATAAAACTAAGACATTGAAAAAGTGGGTCAGACCGTTAGAGACACCATTGCGAGTCAACAATTGGCAATCTTCATTGAGTACTTATGTACTCATTATACTCAGGAACTAATTTGTGGAAACCGCTAGGATAACAAGTCAATTACGTATAGGCTTTATTTTTTAATTAAATTATCATTCGTTTATAAGTTTTATGCAATGGCTGGAGGCCTTACTATTACGTCATCCACAGGATGATCCGGTTCAGCAGCCGACAACCTTCTAAATTCACCTGCAAGATGCCTTTGAAACAAAACAATTATGTATCACTACGCCTGAAAAATAAATTAGGAAAAATGCGTAGGCGTAAGAATCTTCACGTAAAGCCTTTTATTTACAGAAACCTACACAAAAATATGTGGAAAACAAGTCAATTACGTGTAAGGGTTAACTTTTCAATTTAATTATCATTAGTTTATACGTTTTATGCAATGGTTGGAGGCCTTAATTAATTAAGGCATCCACAGGATAACCCGGCTAAGCAGCTGAGAATCTCGTAAGTTGATCCGCAAGATGCTATAAAAAAATGAATTGCACGTCGCTACGCCTGGAAAATAGTTCGCTTAGGCGTTAGAATCTTCACATAAAACCTTGTGATTACAGAAACCTACCCAAAAACTGTACGGGTTCCATAGGCCAATAGTTAATATCTACTCACTATATACGGTGAAATTTTAATCACCGCGGTGATTAAAATTTGCCGTTCCGTTTATTTATGTTCGCATCACTCGACAAAATGTAGGGAACAGCAGATTTTTTTTTTTCAGAACTTCAGGTTTGGTCCCATAGTAAAAGTTGTTCATAATGATGAGTAATAATAACCCCTTAAGAGAAAAACGGTGATTAAAATTACACCCTGTTTAATACGGTCATCAACTTAGTCGACAACCCCACATAAATAATATGCCCAACTTAAAACAATGTTAAAGTCACCATAAACTTTAAAACGCAATTCCTTTATACATTTGAAAACAACAAGAAATCATTGAACCCAGTTTCAGTCGCGTCGCTGACTAAGGAAAAGTAAGTTTGCGTTTCCTGTAGTACTAACTGGCTCCGTTACGAAGATACCATTTTGTGATCTAACAACCAACCAAGTTTGTAACAAGCGTTGTTGGTGCAAACTTTGTCGTACATTGTGGAGGCAACAAACTCGTGGCTGTTCTGATAAAGGAACTGCTTGAGTAAACAAATAAAAATATCTATAAAGGATATTTTGAAGAATGGTAGGTACACAATAATATCATCACGCCTGTATTCCTCAAAGAGCTGGGCAGAAGTGTAAATGATCACCGATTCTATTTCTGTAAGTAGGTTTGTACAGACGCCAGTACATCGAGCTACCACAATCTGTCAAATTTCTTTGATAGATTTTCATCTTTATCACATAGTCATAAGGTACATATAAAAAAAAATCTGTTTGGGGTAGCATGATGTGCTGTCATCGTTACAAATACTTTTACACGTCAATCATATTTTTCAACTAGATGAGGTCGGCGTTTCCTATCTGACTACTCCGAAAAGAAAGGCCAAAACAAACTTAAAGTCCAGAGATAATCTTGGTCAAATCATGTGAAGACCATGTCATCATCATCATCATCTGCCTAGCCTTTTCCCAACTATTTTGGGGTCGGCTTCCAGTCTAACCGGATGCAGCTGAATACCAGTATTTTACATGGAGTGACTGCCTATCTGACCTCCACAACCCAGTTACTGGGTAATACGATACCCCTTGGTAAGACTGTGAAGACCATGTACCAAGTAGATTGGTGTCTGAAATGGTCTTTTGAGGAAAGAACCACACTGATTTAGTGGACGCTTCCAGTGAGTGCACGCATTTGTCACTAATCGTGCAGCTGAACTCAGTACTTTAGCAGCTCAACAATTCGATGAACAATACCAATTAAGAACTTATACAGGATACATTTTTAACCAGTGCGCAAACTGTAACCATGAATTCAGCATATCATTCTAAGACTCTCCAGCGCAGAAATTTTTCGCCGGATACACAAAAAAAAAATCAGCCGTTCCATACATTTTGACCCCGTAGGTATTGCACTTTTCTATGAAACAGCTGATTTTTTTTTGTGTATCCGGCATAAAATTTTTGCGCTAAGGGTTCTAGAATGATATGCTGAATTCATGGTTACAATTTGCGCACTGGATAAAAACTTACCCTGTATAACACCCACATTTCGCCAGTTACGTTAAAGTAATAGGGGGCGAGTCTATTGCCATCAACTGGGCACAAATCCAGACTCAGCTGATATTAAACTGAGAAATTGGGGAAACAGATGGGTACACCAAAAAACGCTTTGCCTGACCCGGGAACCGAACCCAAGACTTCATGCTTGCGACCACTAGACCAACGAGGCAGTCAAAGAAGGATGGTGTTTTGTAAAAACGAAATTTTTAAATTACTCTTTTCCTGACTACGATTGTGGAATTATAATGGCTACCGATAATGCTATGGATAATGATAAGGATAAGCTCATGGGACATCTGTTCCCACTGCTGGGACACAGGCCTCCTCTCGGTGAGAAGGAGTGGGCCGTAATCCACCACGCGAGCGACATCTACCAACCCGATTTGATGATGACGATGAGAGATTAGTGATAATGAAATAATTTACACAAACTAAAGCGTGTGACAGGGTTCCAATGAATCTCGTGAAAATGTTGTTAACCCCTGTAGAGCTTAAAAACCTACCTAAGACTGGCCTGCCACGGATAGGGCCACAGATCACATGGGATGGGAGGTTCCTGTTTCGGATAAGGCGGGAGGAAACGCCCGGGTGTTTCCACTGCGAAGATCGCCCTGAGGACACGGTGGAGCACAAGGTGGCGGTCTGCCGGGCTTGGGCACGTCAGCACAAACCGATCGGGCCCGCAAGGGCCGATGCCTGCCAGGGGTGCGGGTTTGTTCGAAAGAGATATCGCAGCCCCTGGCACACAGGCTACTGAAGGAACACGGGTGGGTTTTAGTCAGAAAAAGTCTGACACGCCCTCCTGCTCCACCCAGAGCGGGAGAAGTTATTTTATGAAAAAAAAACAAGAAAGGTCACTTGGGATGGCGCATGTTAGATTTGTAACTCACAAAAATCACAACAACTAATCAATGTAGAAACAGCTGTTTCCGATTTTTCTTTATTCAATTCATCACAGGTGTTCCCGAATGGGTCCGGATCACAGTACTATGCTAATTAATTTATCATCACATCCGTACTTTCTGTATTGTGTCCAGTTTTTTTTTAAACACACTAGTGGGTCTTAAATTATAAAGGAATGGGGACAGTTTGGTGTTTAGGCTCCGAAAAAATAATGCAATTTAATAGATTTCTATGATTGGTAGTGGCGAGATCGGTAAGAGGGGCTTGTGGCTAAGTAACAATAACAATAATAAGCTACGCTTGCCGCGGATCTTTACATACCAAGACCCCTCCGTGCCTCGGAAAGCACGTTAAGCCGTTGGTCCCGGCTGTCATTTGTGGATCTTTGACAGTCGTTACGGGTCGTCAGAAGCCCGAAAGTCTGACAACCAGTCTTACCAAGGGGTATCGTATTACCCAGTAACTGGGTTGTGGAGGTCAAATAAGCAGTCGCTCCATGTATAATACTGGTATTCAGCAGCATCCGGTTAGACTGGAAGCCGACCCCAACATAGTTGGGAAAAGGCTAGGCAGATGTATGTACCACTGCTCTAAAAACGGTGAAGGAAAACATTGTGAGAAAACTGGCATGTTCTAGAACCAAAAATTCGAACACATGTGACATCGCGCACTGGCCCCCCGCCTTGTTGATTACAGCCCATTCCATCTCACAGAGCGGAGGCCTATGTCCCAGCAGTGGGAACATTAGAGGCTGGTTATGTATGTAATAGAATTCAATTAGGCAGCTTCTATCGTTTATTTTAAAAAATATGACATTCATGGACAGTTCTAGAACTCTTATAGAATTCCAAATAACTAACCACAAATGGAACAAGTTCACCTTAAACGCGACTACATTAATTCAAATTCACATTCATCATCCAAACATAAGTCACACAATAAAAAAGCATATTTTATGACAAAAAATTAAACAAACACAAAGCTATAGATCATAAAAATTACTTTATACGTATAAAATGTTTCAAGTTTGACTCCTTCTTGTAACGAATAAATGCGCCCACGCAGTTCTGGGTAAAAGTTGCTTTCCAAACGCAATTGTATGGCGTGACGAGTTCAAAAAACGTGCCCATGCTTCCCCATAGTAGCCACGGCTGTTTACGATAATTTGTAGTGTACAAAAGACTTTTACTTTAGTAAAGAGTAGTATTTTTGGTTACCGAAGTTATATTGAGCGAAGCGATGGCACCTACAGGACGGTAAAAGATGTTTCGTCTGATTAATGATTTTATTTTTGTAAGTGGTTTTGTACAGACACTTTTGCACGTCAGTCATATTTTAAAAACTAGATAAGGTCGGCGTTTCCTATCTGACTACTCGTAGAAGAAAGTATCTCAGTATTTTTGTCAGGACATATGGAGATTGGTGTCTGAAATGGTCTTTTGAGGAAAGAACTACACAGATTGAGTGGAACTGTCTTGTCAGTGCACGCATTTGTCAGTAATTTGTCCTAACCTGAGTAAACATCAATTGCCAAGTTCTACAAATCTTTTGTGTGCAGTTTTTTGTCAATGGTGTAGCTAAGCTCTTTGCAAGCAGACAAAAACAAAATTCCTTTGTTATTATAAACTCCAACAATAAATATAAAATTTACGATCACCCATTAACCAATTACTTTAAAATAAAAATACGAACATTCACCTTCCATTCTTATTTACGCACTGACCCTTCATCGACGAAGAATAAATTTATTTAATAACTATGCACAATAAATTGCAAATTAAATGTGTGTAGAATTAATTATTTCGATACCTCGCGGCCACAAAATAAGAAGAAATGGAGAGCTAATACGGCAGAACAGCTCCACGACCGCTAACTTTGGCGTAGTCGCTACACTCCGCCTACGCCAACACCTATATGTTGACACTTGCAACTGCTGCAATCGACACACACTTTAATCGAGAAGTAATATAAATTACCCGTATATCCTTTGTGGATTTATATATCTAATGGCTGCAGTACGGCAAAAATGGCGACGGATCACAATCCGCTTGCCAACTTGCGACCACACCAGATGTGGCGACCACGACCACTCTGTCAATAGTGTAATGAAGAAGAAGAATATCCATTGTAAGAACTATTCTCTAATTTGACCCTTGAAAGTTTCCTTCATAAAGCATCAGTTTAATTATTTGTGTGAATCAGAGGGGCAATTCTACTAATTTTAAGAACGTTCACAGTCTGATCTCAGTGTCAATCTGTCAAAAATTCCTATACATTTTTGTCAAATTTTTGAAATTCGATTGTCGCCGAGATGACACTGCGAACGTTTTTAATTAGTAGAATTGGCCTTCTGAGCACTCCATTCCGATTACTCTATGTAAATAACACACGATCGTGTTACAGCTAATATGCCGTATAATAATGAACATAATATTACCTCGATCGTCTGCCCACTGCGACACCTATTAGCTAAACAAATTGTAATTACATACATCACCTCTGTTTAATTAATGTGATTATGAATTCACACTAAGGTCAAGCAATTAGGCAGGGACCAGATTATACGTGGGCGGGCCTGATAATGAGTTGTTTAAACTTTGGTATTTTTGGCTTTTTGTTGATTCGCATGAATTTACTCGACCGAATCGACGCTTTTCAATAATACCATTAAATTCAATATGAGACTCGCACGAAGTTAATTCAATAGAGTATTTTCCAATTTATTAAAAACTATTCTAGTTTCAGGATTGGGACGAAATATGTAACAGAAAAATAAAAGTAAATTGATTTATATCCATTTTCTCAATTAAAAACGATTTAAACCAAATTTATTTTTCGTTGTTTTAAATTTACCGCCAAAACGCTCCTTACGATGACTTTTTATCACGTGACGTCAACTTTGTGTAAACTAAAGTAGTTAGTAAGTAAACAAGTGAGTGTCGCGTTTATAATTAACAAGATTTTTTATGGATAGAAAGTGAAATCACTTGTGTGCGGTGCCTCTGTGCACAAATACTTCTAAAATTGCGCCAAACTAAGTATTTGTACTGGTGTTGTTTACACAAAGCTGACGTCACGATGTCACGTGATAAAGAGTCATCGTAAGGAGCGTTTTGGCGGTAAATTCAAAACAACGACAAAGAATTTTGATTTTAATCGTTTTTAATGGTGAAAATGGATTTACCTAAATAAATTTATTTTTATTTTTCTGTTCAATATTTCTTAACAATCTTCAAATTAAAACAGTTTTCACCAAATTGGAAAATACCCTATTGTGGGCGAATCGGCAACTCCTGTTATACGAATTACAATTGTGTTCATAAAGTTATCAAAAAAAAAATCGCTGCAAGTACATACATGCAATTAAGTGCATAAAATTCAAAACGTACACTGGACGAACTCAAGAAAACGTATCAGGCAATTGTGCATAATATGTTTGGATTCGCCCACAAATAAATGAACTTCGTACGAGTACACCTTATGAAAATAATTTCTAATTTAAAAGTATCGTATTCACCCGATTCGGGGGTGTAAATTCGTTCAACTCGACTATTAAACCGTTTTTTTTGGGTATTTTAAAATTTTTGGTTTTTTTATCCTAAAGATGACCAAACCATCGCCTACCTTTATCACACAAGGCTTCTCAGAAAACACACGTACACAGACTTGTTAATTGTACGAAATATATTACTGTATGCTCACATGACGAGCACCGCTACATCTTTGACCTTATACTATACAGTTTCATAATATAATAACGTTTATGATATGAGGATTCTTAGGTATCGTTTCGCCATTGACGACAATCAGTGAAGAAAACTAATCCGTCTATTAGTATTGGAGGCCCATCGCGCCACTTAGTCCATTCAATTTGTGAGTAGGCAGCTGTTAAGGCGAAGCTTTAAACAACTATAAATATCCACCATCATCTGCCTAGGCTTTTCCCAACTATGTTGGGGTCAGTTTCGAGTCTAACCGGGTGTAGCTGAGTACCAGTATTTTACATGGAGTGACTGTCTATCTGACCTTCACAACCCAGTTACTGGGTAATACGATACCCTTTGGTAAGACTGGTTGTCAGAAGCCCGAAAGTCTATATAGTAGGTCGTACGACTGTCAAAGATACACGATTGACAGCCAGGACCAACAACGAGGCACGGAGAGAGCTTGGTGTGTAAAGATGGTCACCTACAAACCACCAAAACAGCTATAAGTATAATGCAAAAGAATTTAAAATTTTCACTAGGGTTTTTATCGTTATGTGCGTACAGCGATATCGTACCACAATAATGCACATCAAACATCAATATAATAATAATGGTGTTTATGATATTTGCAAATATTGTGGGATATAATACTCGCCCTCGAATACATTACTAAAGAACACACAATCTAACGATTTTCCATAGAAATGGAAAATTTACCGATCTGAAGCGAAGAATAGAACGTATTATACAGCACCTACTTTTTTAGAATGTCTAATTTTAAAATGTCTACTTTATAATATTCTAGTCTCAATATAATTAGGTAAAATACCTTATATTCAAGGAAAACAATAACAAGACCACGTCGATCAGATAAAATATAACGTTGCTAAAGTCTATTTTGGGAAATTCTCGGAAAAATACTCTCAGTTTATTTCGTTATTAAATTACAAAAATAATGAGGAAGGAAAACAAAACCGATTTTGTTAAGAGACCAAAACTTTTCCGGGAAACCCTAACAAATGATGCAGAATTTGACATTGGGTGTTTGGCAATAAAAGTGGAAAATATATTTTTAAAGGATCAATCAGTAAAACATCTGAAGTCAGGGAAATTAACTGTCATTATTTGGCAGTAGTGTAAAATGGTTATAACATGCCAAATTAATGTAGTGTGTCAATTTGGTGAACCATTGAAAAGTGCTTGCACTGACTGGACTGGACCACTCAGATCTGTGTGTTTCTTTCTTCAAAAGACCATTATCTACATTGTCTTCTCACGTGTAGTCAGATAAGAAATGTCAACTCCATCTAACAATTTTGTTTATATGACGTGGAAAACCTTTTCGAAAATTCTATTTACAGAATAAACTATTTCATCGGTACTTGGGGTTGGCCGATGTGCAGCAGTGGGGCATTTTTCGGCTGAAATGATAATTATTAAATTCGCTGACTGTATTTAAAGATTGATTTAAAAAAACGATCCGTTTTACCCTTAAGGCACCGGGCGCAAGTATATAGAATTTTAATAACCTATTAAAAAATTAAAGCTTCTAACAGCGTCTACTTAACACGCACCATCTCAATAATTCATCAGGCCCCATATTTGGACGGCGTGTGTTGATATGAGTGACACATGAATTACTTTGTGTCTGCTACCATGGACGCTGCCTCACGTACGCAGGTCTTTAGCGAAAAATGAAACGTCTATTTCTTTGACTAATAGACAGACACGGACAGACATCACTTTTGTATGAGGTCAAGAAATTGTGATGTCTTTAGTAGTATCCATGGTTACTCAAGTGACTCTAGTCAGAAAAATATTTACGTCTAAAATCTTTGAATCTGGGATGGAAGTGAAACTAAAAACGTTTCAATTCGATCTTATCTCAGCGACAATTAATGTTAGATACTGGTCAAAAACAGGAAAATTGGAGGGAATTTGACAGATTAAGAAAAAAACGGGAAAAAATGAGGAAAAACCGGAAATTTCGCCAGACAAAACGCGGGAACACAGTCAAATAATAAGTAAAGTCAAACTTAGTAATACAGCTCTATAATTCAAGAGAAGAACATGTTGAACAATAAGCTAAATCACAAACCCTCTTGACCCCATATAACCCTAAACTGCTCTACACCTAAAACAATCAACAAACAACCATACAACAATCAAACTAACGGCACATATACACCGAACACCAAAACGCAACACCACACAGTATCGCCATACATCAAAACGTTGGAACAAAACGTAGCTACACTTCTACAAGCCACAGAATCAATCATGATTGATTTGCTTTTAAATCCCGCCCACACTTTACAAGTAGCTGAAATAAAAAATGTCTGCCTTTCAATGCGTCTAGACGGTTCTGTTGTAATCGGTAACGTTGTCCGCTAATTGGCGCCAATGTTTGAAGCAATGTTTTTGTTTGTTGTTGGTTTAAATGGTCTCAGCTTTTCTCGTAGATAACATTTCACAATTTCATTTTATTAGAAAACTCTCGTTGTTGTTTTAAGAATTTCTTGATTATGATGAATTAATACGTGTACTTTTGAAAACAACCCAGTTGAATTTTTAATTTTAATTGCGTTTTTTTCATTGTAGACTATATATATTAGCTACACGAAAAGTGAAAAATACTTACCATGGCTGGTGCTATTAAATTATTTATAACAATTTTTATTTTATTTAATGTCACACTCTAACTTGGCTTATTCGTCGACTCGCACGAATTAACTCGCCCGAATCGGGCTAATAACCTACTATGTGCCCAGTGTACAACTAAACGCCGACAGACACTACGCCGACAGACTGAACCCCGACAAGACTTTACTTCAACGGGACTCTTCACACAAGACGTTACGCCGACAGGATACTTCGCCGACAGGGCTCATATGCGACGCAACTTATCTCCGATGATAAGATTACCAATACATTATAATCTATCTCGCGAGATTGTAATCTGTCGATAAATTGTGAACTGCACCTTACTGCTTACCGACAGAATAGGTTAGATTAGGTTGGAATTGCAAACAACCGCGCGCGAGCTGAGCGAGCGTAGGGAGCGGTGCCACGGCAGCGGCCGGCGAGCGCTACATCCATGTTAGTCGGTTACTTGACTATTTAGTAATAACGCAAGGTACTATCGTCTTGATACCAGCTCACAATTCGACGGTTTCACTTCGATAGATTATAAATCTACCGGAAAATAATGCGTTAAATTGTAAGCAGTATGTTACTGTTCACAATCTCGCGAAGCATATTATAATCTAACGGTAATCTGATTATCGGAGATAAGTTGCGACGCTGATGAGCCCTGTCGGCGAAGAGTCCTGTCAGAAAAGTGTCCTGTCAGCGAAGAGTCCCGTCGAAGTAAACTCTTGTCTGTGTTCAGTCTGTCAGCGTAGTGTCTGTCGGCATTTAATCGTACACTCCTAGTTGCCTAATACGTATATCTGGAATTGTCGATTCGCCCACAAATACATATATTAACTACGGGCAAGTCGCCTGGAAAATAATATAAGAATTAAAAGTGACTATTCGCCCGATTCGGGCGAGTTAATTGCGAGTTCACTAATAAGCCTCTAACTTTAGTAAGACACAACATTTTTCATTTAAACTATGCTGTGGCATAGTTTAAATGATCTGTCACAAAAATTGGCCCAAACATTGGCTCCAATCTCCAATATGGAAATATAGTAACAAGAGACGGCCACAAACAATATTCATCTACCCACATACAACAGTTATTGTTGCCGCGACTATACGGCGACGAGTCGGCGGTTTCTTAATGTGCGAATAAAAAATCGACTAAGACCATTAAATCTTGTAGTTACATGCATGTGAAGACAGCCATTGGAATAGTGGGTACATGGAAGTAGCATTATTTAAATGTATGTAAATATCTGTTACGAAGCCAAAAGATTAATGAATTACGTTTGACGGAGAACATTATTGGGGATTGGGCACCCGTCTCTACAATAGGTAACATAGCGTCTAGTGTACATTGGGAATCGGAAATGTATGAAGAAACGAAATCTACCTCTGATGACGCTATAATCTAAGTTTTAGTGGATGAGAAGGCATCCAAAATATAGCTAACATAATTTGGTGAGAGTAAGCTGGATAGTTGAAGAACTGAAGGAGTCACGATAAACTTACAATATGATAGGTATAGTTACCTTCTTTTACAATGTTTGTAAATAATATGTGTGTCACATCATTACCTTGCAATTGCTACATTTTTAATTGTTTTAACTTACTAAATACATCGTCTTCACATATAATTATATAAAGAATGGATACAAAATAGGTATTGTATAACGTCTTAAAAGAGTAACGGTGGAGTTTCTTGCCCATTCCTGTGCCTTTTATGTGATTATTTGAAATAAATTCATTGATTTTGACTTTACTGAAATTTAACGAGAACTGAAGCAAAATGGAAGCACAAAATACAAATTTAAGAAAGCGACTTCCTCTTAACCATACCACTTATAACTAACGACAAATCTTCACAAGATTATATATTTACGAGGTAGAACCTCACAGTTTGATTAAAAATCATCGCTTTCACTAGGACACGATGTCAAACGTTATTGCTTCATTCAATTACAGCCTTAAAAGGCTACTCAAAATAGGCTGCGAGGCTATAAAATTCAGTTGCAATAAATTCCTAAGCGCCACATTATTGTCTGTTTACTACGGAGCGGCTTCCATTGAACTTACAATGTGTTCAATTTCACCTGTATCTGAAGTTTTGCCGTTGCTTAGATTAGCATTGATCTCTTCTTTCGTAGGTGTCATGGGAATGAGTGTGAGGTTATGTCAGACAAAGAGATCAGTGATATCTGGATAACTTTATTCAGTGTCAACCAAATGCCAGTCAAGTTTCGTTAGTCATTTTGACATTAAGGTAAGTTGCGGTAAGTAAAAATCAAATTCTGCGGAATTATGTTGACAGTATTAAGAATGTGGTAGTGGTGGCCAAGTGGTAACGGCCGCGACTTACGAGTTGTCGTGAGTTAGAACCCCGCCAGGCGCTTTACTTTGTGTAAATTATTTCATTACCACTGCTCTCAAAACGGTGAAGGAAAACATCGTGAGGAAACCAGCATGTTCTAGAACAAAAAATTCGGAAAACATGTGACATTTACCAACCCGCACTTTGCCCGCGTGGTGGATTACGGCCCAATCCCTCTCACAGAGAGGAGGCCTGTGTCCCAGCAGTGGGAACATTATAGGCTGATGATGATGGCGTGATTAAAATTTGATACGTACGGTTTTATCCCAGCGCCGAAATTAACCCAAAATACTCTGTTTTATTATAAGAGCTTTTAGACTTAAGAATATGGTGAAGCTGTAAAGAAGAATCCTTTTGAGGTCTGTAAAATCATAAGATGTCAAAATTTACAGATAAAAATAAAACTGATTCTAGTTGCCCCTCCCAAGACTTTTTTTCGACGGTTTTAAATTATAATACGATGTACGATGATAAGATACTTCCACAGATTTACTATGTACCTACTATAGAGTAGATACTCCAAAATGTAGCTATAGGAACCTAATCCCAATTATTCCCAATTTAATTGGTTTAGAATAGTTTAGATGTTATCATTCCCATACAAAACATGACTCTAATTGGAATTACATTGGTGACTCACGTACTTATTTCTCACAGGTATTGTCATACAAATTAATCGTCGTGAAGGTGACATAATCTTTTGATAAAAGATACATTAACTCAGATTTAAAAATAGACGAATATGCATTACTTAAATTGCACGTTGTGAGGTCGTGTTCGTTGAAAAACTTGGCATTTGAATAGGTAGTTTTTAAAAAAGAAACCTGCAAATATTACCAGGCAAGTTTGATGTCCACTAAGGGCATGGATAGGGTGACTTTGAGATCGAACCAAGACCTACAATAGACCTACTTACCGAATTGGGCTGTTCTAGTAGATAACGTTTCGGGCATCTGTTAAACAGGTTTCTTTTTAACTACTTTAGGGCTTCTTAGTCGATTCGCACTAATTTACCCACCCGAATCGGGCAAATCGATACTTTTAAATAATATATTATTTTATACCAGCAGCTCTCCGGGGTATCACCCGCGTAGTTCCCGTTCCCGTGGTAGTACGGGGATAAAATATAGCCTTTGTCACCTGGAGATAAAGTAGCTTCCGAACTGTGACAGAAATTTTTCAAATCGGTTCAGTAGTTTTGGAGCCTATTCAATGCAAACAAACAAACAATAAAAACTTTCCTCTTTATAATATTAGTTTTATATAGGCAACTCGCACAAAGTTAACATATTTTTGAGCGAATCGACCACTCCAGAAATTCGTATTTTGTAATAAGGCACGTTTTCAATTTTAAGGAATAAAGTTTATAAGAAATGGTTACTGTAAGTGCATGTTATAAAGTGTAATGCACTAGTGTAAGTTTTGTAATTGTTAAAGTGACATTCTTTATAAAATAGTCATGCCTACCTATTAAACTAGTAGGTAGTATAGCTACTATAATATCTACGAATTCTTACTTATTGTTTAGGTATGCCTAAACTACCTTCGATTCTTCATTTTCCCACCAAAATCACAGACAAATTAACACATAATTTTTTGTTAAACGTACGTAAAATTATATAACAATTTTTCCTTATAAAAAATATTAATAATATTTGGCTTGCAATTCGCAGGCTAACAAAACTATTAACATATAGTAAATATTTAAAATAAGTAAATACAGATGACACATATTTTACTACTCATAAACTCTCATTTGAGCCAATAAGAGTTTAAGATCGTATTAGACTTACAAATAAACCCGATAACTGAGACTTTTGTATCTATAAAATGTTATTTATATTAGTTTCGCGCCATAAAAATATGGTAGAATACCTCTTTATCACGTGTCCTAATCTTTTGTGGTGGCAAATTAACTAAGCGGAGGTCAGACGGCTCCGTGTGGTGCCGGACGTAAAAGAATAGCACCATCACATTACTTCCCGTGGGTGTAGTAGAAGGCGACTAAGGGACTTACTAGAGAATGGGCAGCAGTGTTCTCTATGCATTTTACCACCATACTGCGATCGCCAACCCGCCTGCCAAGCGTGGCGATTATGGCAAAACCCTCCGTTTGTGGGAGGCCTATGTCCAGCAGTGGACGTCTTCCAGCTGAAATGATGATGATGAGGTCAAACGGTAGATTCTCAGGCAAAATACTGATATTTAACTGAAACCTATTTACGGTAAAGTCCTGACTGACTAAGAAATAATCGTTATTATAACAACGGCTTTTCGTAGAGCCCCATCAACTGAAAATAACTTAAACTTTCGTTCTACCAAAGTACAGTCACGAAAACAGGTATGTAACCAGGGTCGTCGGATACCTGCACTTGAAGTTTGCGTTTTAGTTAGAAAGCGAGTGATATTTAATTTAATAAATGAACTTTTATATTATTTTCTGTGGGTGACTTGCACGAAATTAATTTATTTGTGGACAAATCAAAAACTCCAGAAATACGGAATAAAGTTTTGAATCGGAACTCCAGGAATACAGGTTTGAATTTTATGAAACATAGGAAAAAAAAATAAGTTTCTTACTAGATAATAATAGGAGAAAATCGAACTAATGTTAATACTTTAGCTACTGGAATTGTCGATTCAGCCACAACTAAATTAACTTCATCAGTTTGATTTTAATACCTAAAACACATAACAGCAAGGTACTCGTATACAGGATAAGTTTTTGACCAGTGCGAAAATTGTAATTGTAACCATGAATTCAGCATATCATTCTAGAACTCACTAGTGTAAAAAAAAATCGTCGGTTATACAAAATAAACAGCTGTTTAATAGAAAAGTGCAATACCTACGCGATCAAATTGTATGGAACTGCTTATTTTTTTTTTGCATAACCGACGAAAAATTCTGCACTGGGGGTCTAGAATGATATGCTGAATTCATGGTTACAGTTTGCGCACTGGTTAAAAAGTTATCCTGTATAAAACAAAAATGTGATGACAACATTTTCCACGTATTAACAAATAGGTATGCTATGATGAGGGCTCATCGATAAACTAGTTATTATTCACATTCAAGGAAACATTTTATATCGGTACAAACTAACTAACGAATCAGTGACCACAAGATATTTATAAGTTGTTCAGTACATTAATAAATTTGTTTCGAAAAGCTGATCAGTTTGCAATTTCTTAGAAGGAGTGGCGGCATCTACAACGCCACATGCGAACTACGCATCAAAGACTTGACATCAAACAAATCCTACATTGCGCAAGCAGAGTTTACCGCGCGACTCATATTTAGACAACATCCCGACATCAACCGTCGGGCAGTTGCCCACCAGACCCAACAGCCGTCTGGTCGGAGGATCCTCCCTTTTCCATAGAGTATGACTGAACTTTATACCCTGTTCCCAGTGGCGGATTTGCCCTAAGGCCCAGTAGGCCCGGGCCTAGGGCGGCCAGATATTAGGGGCGGCAAATCGTGACAAAAAAAATCACTGATGATAGCAAGAAATAACTCAAATGCAAAATACCTAAATATTTAAAAGGCTGCGCATATTATAGCGGGTTACACTGCACCGCAACGTATAGCAATAAAACTAATTATTTCGTACAGATAAAATAGTTCGTACTTGTAATATAACTGATTTAGGAAGAATATTGTTAACGCGCGACGCAAACTTTAAAAACACTCGCTCTTGATTGTCGTGATTCACGCTAGTGTGTCGCGCCCCCGCGCCCCTTCGCTGCCCCCACCCACACCTATCTCGCTCGCTCGCCCGCTCGCGACAGTGTCAATTCAACAATAAAGCTGACAGCAACTGCAGTGAGTGGACTAATTTATTTTAAATTTCGTAACGTCTTTCGTGACGCGACGTGTACGTGCTGCTTGCTATATTAACAAAAAAAATAACCTCACGCTCACGTAAAAAGTGTTATGTTGCATATTTAGATATGGATGGAAAGAAAAGATTTAGGTTAAGTGGGGCAGAGTATCGCAAGCGAGCTAAAGAAAAAGATGATAAACAAAAGGATACGATTAAGAAAACGCGGAAATTAGACGATTTCTTTAGAAAACCATGTGCAGATATCAAAGATCATATCATTGATCCAACAATCGACATTGCAAGTAGTAGTGGCGCTCCGTCAACTGATGATTCTTCAGTTTCTTCAAGTGCAGATACTTTGATCGGCGTGGCAAGTGGATCAAAGGAACAAGCCGAAGATGTCCCTCTAGTACCAAGAGTAGCAGGTGTAGGTGTGCAACCCAATCCTCCGCATCAGATGTTGTGCAAAATCAGCGACGATCCAGCCAAATGGACAATCGACGAGTTCACGCGTGATTACATTTGTATGAACGGAGCCAATCAGAACATCCAAAATGATTTTCCTAAGAGTGAGCGAATTTACAAAGATAAGGCGCGACAGTTGTCAAAACATTTATTCGAACGTCAGCTTCTAAATGGCGAAAAAGTTCCGCGAAAGTGGCTAATTTATTCCAAAAGTACTGGATGTGTTTATTGTGGACCTTGTCTTCTTTTTAACGGGGGGGGGGGGGGGGGAAAGTCAGTTCGACAAAAAGGAAGGTTTCAATGATTGGAAAAATTCCTATCATCGAGTATCAACTCATGAGAATTCGCCTACTCACAAATTATCTGTTCTGCATATGAAAGACCGAAGCAACGCGTTAGGTCGCATTGACCACGCATTAACAATGCAATCTGATGAAGAAATGAATTACTGGAAAAACATTTTGAAAAGAGTAGTTGCTTGTGTAAAAGCGCTTGCATCACGTGGCTTGCCTTTCAGAGGACACGACGAGAAATTTGGTTCAATTCACAATGGAAATTATTTAATGTCCTTAGAGCTTATCGCTGAGTTCGATCCGTTCTTAGCCAAACACATAACACGTTATGGGAATCCAGGCTCAGGATTTACGAGTTATCTTTCTTCAACAACATGCGAAGAATTCATTCGGCTTATGGGAAACAAAGTTTTGGAGACAATTGTAATGGAAATATTAACAGCGAAATATTTTTCTCTGATCATTGACTCGACGCCGGATATATCTCACGTAGACCAGCTAACTTATGTTATCAGATATGTCCTGCCTAATGGATCACCTGTAGAACGTTTCCTCAAGTTCATTCCAAACACAGGTCATAAATCACAACAAATGAAAGATGCTGTTACCTCAACTTTAACTGAATTGGGAATTGACATTTCAAACTGCCGCGGGCAATCTTATGACAACGCAGCTAACATGTCAAGCATATACAACGGCCTGCAAGCTAAAATCAAGGAAATTTCACCCCTTGCCGAGTATGTTCCTTGTTCAGCACACTCGCTCAATTTAGTAGGTGAATGTGCAGCTGAAAGCAGCCAAGAGGCTTGTTCGTTCTTTTCTCTACTCCAAGAGCTGTACAATTTCTTTGCAGCGTCAACTCAGCGTTGGGAACTCCTTCAAGCCCAATTCACCGTCAAAAGTCAGTCAACGACTCGTTGGTCTACTCGTGCAGACGCATGCAAAAGTTTACGCGAATCCTGGAATGAAATCCATCAAGCGCTAGTATCTATCGAAAATGACACACAACAGAAGAGAATCGTTATATGCGAAGCAAGAGGTATTCGTTTGAAACTAGAACGTTTTGAAACGGCCCTCATGACTGTTTTTTGGGGATATTTACTGGATCGCATTAACGCCACAAATAAAAAACTTCAGAGTGTGGAAATTGACATTACCATTGTCATAGAACTCTATGAGACACTGATACATTTTATTCGCGAAACAAGAGATCTTCGATGATTTCGAAAAGAAAGCCAAAAAACTGTCTATCGTACAGGAATATGAAAGGGATTTTCGACGCAATCGAAAGCATAAGCTATTTCCTGGCGAGACTAATACAGATGAAGAGATGCAACAAAAGAATGGTCGAGAAAATTTCAGAATCACTAATTTTTTGGTAGTAATTGATACATTGTCAGTAGAACTGAAAAAACGACGGGATGCTTATAAATTACTTCACAACAAATTTAATTTTATTACTAACTTGACGAAACTGAGCATCTCGGAAGTCGAAGAAAAGGCCAAAGCATTGCAAATGGTTTATTCTACTGACTTAGAAGACAATTTTTCGGAAGAATGTCTACATTTTCGTTCTCACTGCAGCATAAAAAATGAAGAGCGGAACAGTGCTGTCAGTTTGTTGAAATGGTTACGAACTGAAGGTCTTCAAACCATTTACCCAAACGTGGATATTGCTCTTCGTATGTGTGTGTGTACTCCCGCCAGCAACTGTTCAGGAGAACGGTCGTTTTCTTGTTTGCGCAGAGTTAAAAACTATTTACGCACAACAATGACGGAGCAAAGGTTAAACGATCTTCCTTTGCTTAACATAGAAGCTGACTTTTTAAGAAAATTGGATTGTGAAGAATTAATTAATGATTAAGCTGCGCTTAAGTGCAGACGAGTTTTGTAACTCATGATCACTTTTAACACATAATAATAAATAAAAACTAAAACTTTTAACTGTTTTATTTAATTGTGCAATTAACCCTTAAACCTCGGAATATATTACAAAATAGTAGCTATTACCTATAGTTAATTAAATTTCTGATTTCGATTTATGTAAAAGTTGGCAATAAAGTCATTATGTCGCCAGCAGATCATGCTATCCCAAACTGTCAAATTTTCTCAATTGAACATAAACCTTATTCCTTTGTTATAAAGTTGAAAAACTATCAAAGTAATTTGACAGATTGGGGTAGCTTGATGTGCTGGCCTGTGTAATTAGTCCATATGATGGGTGCTGAGAAAAGGGCGGCACATGGCTTGGGGCCTAGAGCGGCCAAGACTGCAAATCCGCCACTGCCTGTTCCTCATACCTCTATAAAATTAGTAGTCGACTGAAGCTTTAAGTAGATTCTACAAAGTTAACGAAGATGATATTTTAATAAGCTCAGATCTCACGACACTTCGTTACACGAACTATACCAATTACTCTAATACTTAATTAAGAAGCGATCGTCCAACATCCCGGTACAGATATTTTGTAACGCCACTTCTTTGGATAGCCTCTTGCGCAAGTCTTACGGTTTAGAATTAGCTGTCTTGTGATATTAGATGTGCGACACTGTAGCACCTTTGAACTGGGGTGTAATTAATTAAAATTGAGAAAGTAATGTCGGGTAAATTAAGAGTCTATTTGATTTTGTTACCTAATTTTGATGAGACGCACAATCAACAAATCAGAATTACCAAACAGAAAAAAAATTATTTTCATGGTAAAAATTATGTCTACAAATAGCGGTTTTCAGTTTATTTGCTACTAACTGTGCTCGCGGCTTCAATGCGTTGTCCTATTAAATTATCCCACGGGAACGCGGGTCAAAAAAGTAGCCTATGCCACTCCTTAAAACATCCCGTCAAAATCAGGCCAGCTGTTTCGGAAATTTTCCGGAACAAATATTCGGATAGCCTTGTTATACGTACCGAATATACCTACTTTCATATTTATTTAATAACACGCATTTAATAAAACGCTGTTTTGACATTACAAACAGACACTTCAATTTAATTTATTTGTTTGCATAGATAGAGATTAAAAGAACCCCATTTTTTAAAATTATCAGTACAAAATTGACTTATCTCATTACTTACGTACCTAAATGTTTGGCAAGACCACTTCATTCTCAATTGTCGAGCATGGCCAATTAACTACTTTACCATGTTTTGTTTACGAAAGAACCTTATTAACATTGACAACGATCTTTCTAGCATCTTTGTTTCATTCAGAGTTCACGACCGAACTAAACAAACAAACAAAAGAACAACAGAAAATACTGTTTTTCCTAACGTTACTTGAATCGGTTTACAATTCACTCACCCCACAAACACATGTCACGCATTGTATCCCAATTCAAATACCAAATTCTAATTAGCCACATCGGACGACAAAAAAGCAATATGTATGCTAATATACGCTTCAATAAGATGTATTTACATGATAAAAATAACCTACTGTGTTACATTACATCTCTGGCTCCGCAAATGTCGTTCATTAGCTATGCATCGCCTCAGACAACACAATTATTAATTATCCTATTGTGTCCGATTTTGGTATGTCTTGAATACATAGAGTGGGCGGGACGGATCGGTCAAGGGTATAATTGGGCTATATGCAGCCAAAATCCTCCAATGACCTTTAAGTTTTAAGTCAAGACACCATAAAAGTCAGTTATTCGTTGTTTATTACTGATATTAAGGTGATACGGTGGTCAAAACATGTATTCTGCTATTTTGACATCCATATTTCGAAATTAATAATGTTGTATTGTTCGCTAATACCATAAAGGTTTGTATAGATTTTGCCATTTCAATAAAACTTTGGAAGTAATATTATATTTAATGCGACATTTTTATTGATTTTTCTATGATTATAGATGAGAGAAAATTTATAAAATACTTACACGTTATCGTTGTAATAAACTTTGGGGACGTTACAAGCCAAACTAGGCACTAATAACAGGTATCGAATATTTCCTAAAGTGAGTCTATTTCTCACAAATTGACATCAATGTAATTATTTATTAATGTTACTAAAATTTAATCAAGTATATACAGGTTATGTACCTATATGGAAATATGTACTGCACCACAAACTTTTATACAAAATCCATAAAGTATCGCTACTCTAATCTGAACACAACTTTAAGCACTTCATATCAAGATTTTTATATCAAGTAAAGCCCACAAACCGCATTCGAAATCACTCGAATAAATCGATATCTTTGGTAAGCCGATAATCGATATCTCAGTGTACCGATGACCCGTAAAATGTAAATTAATCTTGTAATAACGAATTACCTGTTTACCATCAAACAATGTGGCATTCCTTACATCTTGACACGTCTCCGTGACTTTTTTGACAAACGCTTTGAGCAAACAAACCGTGTTGTTGCCAAAGTTTTTTGCATCTTCTGTTGATTATATTAACATATCACGTAAGACCCACTTTTGGTTTTTGAATGATATAGGTAATTTATTTGCCAAGTCATTTAGTTACAAAGACTTGTTTCAATTGGTACAACCCAACTTTTTAACAGACTGCCTCTCCGCCCTCTAGTCATCCAGTGTCAATAATATTTCATATTTACAAACATATCGTCGACAAAACTGTCACCCATCATACTAACTGATTCATTCAAGACATCTTTTTCCCCAATACGTTGGGGTCAGCTTCCAGTCTAATCAGATGCAGTTGAGTACCAGTATTTTACATGGACCCACTATTATTGGGAAATACAAGATCTCTTGGTAAGACTAGTTGTCAGTCAGCCTTTCGGGCTTCTAACGACCCGTTACGAATGTCAAAGATCCACAAATGACAGCTGGGCTTAACGTGCTTTCCGAGGCTCGGCGGGGTCTTGGTATGTAAAGGTAGTCACCCATCCACGGAACAACCGCGCGATCAACCCGTACAACTGTTATTACTTAGCAACAAGCCCCAATCACATACATGTATATGGTTATCTAAATCCTGTAGTCCCAAACAGTCGGAAGCATTTCACTGTAACTGCGCTGTGTGAACGAACTTTATCTGTCTTATCGAAGAGCACTTACCGTAATCTGTCGATGGAAATTTATTTCTACACTAACAACTAGCAACAGAACATTAATGTTAGAATAATGTGAAATATATTCACTAAACACGAAACTTTCTTTCACGAAATCAGGTAGTTAAAATTGAAGTTTGACCTAATGTAAGAAGTTCATTAAATCAAACATTGTAGAGAAGCTAGAAAATTATATACACGCAAGACACAAAATGGACATGAAAATATTAGTATTTAAGTTTCTATTGTAAACAAAGTTAGTTACAAACGTACTGAAGATAATGACAATAAGAGAGACGTATTCAAAGAAGTTTTAGAGCTGACAAAGGCAAAAATACAGAGAGACGAAACCGCGCCATAAATCGGACAGTAACTAGCCACTCCCGTAAGACACGCCGAAGAATTTAACGGAATGTATTGACACGTTTTATGTCCTTTACATTGATGAGCGTAAAGCAGAGGAGGTTGTAGTAGGACAGTAAGGATCGTAAAACTCCTCATTACCATTTAAGATTTATTCCGGTTCGAAGTAATTTTAAGAAGCATAAAGTTAGAATTCATTAAGACATCTGGAGTTGACATACCTACTTGGTCTAGTTGTACCCGGAATAGAACGTTGTCCAGAGGAGTGATGACTGGATGTCGTGAAGGATGATTTGACCGGGAAAAGTGGAAAATATTAGTTGGAAGGCAGTCCCATGGCAAAAGTCGGGAATGAGCACATAATAAGAATGGAAATAAAAAGTTATATTGATACAAATGTTTTAGAACAGCTGGTACAAAGTGAGTGTGGTCAAATTCCTTTTAAAATATTCAAGGTTTTCTAGTTTTATTTTCAATCATTACATAACTTACCTTACCAATTCACTTCACATTCAAAAAATGTTTGGAGTACCCATCGATATATATACTCCCAGAGAATAGGTACGCCTCAAAAGACACGAATAAATACAATAAAACACATACACAAATAAGAACCATAGAGGCATGTAAATATCAGTAAGAAATAATAATGTTTGATAAGTAGAAATAAGCAATACTCACGTGTATACAGATAGTAGCATCCAGCACTGCAGTCGCGCGCTGGGAAGCCACGTGACGTAGCGACCTGACAGCGCACAGTCGATCCAAGATGCAATATAAAGCATACCACCGCAGTGGCCACCCCGAACCGACTAACGATACCTCTGGTAACTTACTATACAACGATTTTAACTACTCTGACTAGTTTAGTTTCAAAATCTTTATCTTTTACTTTTGCAGTTTTAGAATTTAGATTTTTGGATTATTGGGCCGAATGTTGGAAAAAGATCGTCTTATTTATCATCTACTTATCTATGCACCGGCTATCGTCAGCCGAGCTAAAGCTGATGTCTGTAGGGGAAGAGGTAAACGAGGTAACTCTCCTAACAGCACACCCCAGCATCTTTGTTTTTAGGGCCGATTAAAAAATGAGGTTTCTATTCAAATTTAAACTTATTCAGAGCCTCCTAAGCGTGCCGATCCAATACGTAATTTCCATATTGTTCCTGTAACAAAAGAAATGGAGCGTTAAACATTTTATTGGTTCCGATCACATATAAACATTCGATTCAATTTAGACTAACATAACAAGTCACAAACCACCCAAAGTCGGTCAAGATATCGCTTTGAAAGGTAAGGTCATAAATAAATCGCACCTTCACACAAGCCCCGAGTCCCTTTTGTTTAAATGCTACCAAGCATACAAAAAACTGTATATTCCTGACAAGCTGTATCACAAAAAAACAGAAATGACCGAGAATTGTGCAAGATCACAACAGAAAAATCATTAAACAATGCCTCTGCCAGGAATTGAGGTGTTTATTATGTCGGTCCACGTTCGTTCAGAGTGATTCTGCAAAAAAGGAAGAATCCAGGTAAACTGTTACTACGTTTTTTTTGCACCCGGGAACTTATTATGCGGGATTTATGTCACTTTTTGTTGCGTTCGAGCTAATTATTGTTATCTGCTTTCTGCTTGACCATAGCGTTTTCTATAGAGCAATAATGGGCCACTAATTCTCCTAACACCTCCGGAGTTAAAGCGTCAATCTCCCTTCAGAGCGTCCATTGTGTGAGTGGACAAAGCCACCCGCAATTCCTACCGTGCCTTTAACGTTTTTATTATTTGCATTGAAGATGTCTCATTCAGCTTGATCTTGAGATACGTTTATGGCTTTTGCGAAAAATTTCTTCGCACTATCCGCTTAAGCTTATTGGTATCGTGTGTTAATTACCATATCGCTGACTCACTGGATCTGCCGCTAATGGTCTAACAAAGGATTGCAAATTAATTTTTTTCGAGCGGCGTGCGGCAAAGGAAAAAAAAAACGTAACAAATAAAATATCGAATTTAGAACAGCAATCCGGGCGCGGGCTTATTATTTTAGCCAACAAAGTAGAAAACCATTTACAATAAATCATTTTGAATGCTTTCTTGGTTCCCATGCGTCGGGCGACGCAAAGGGTGATTTCTGTCTGAGTGTACATAAATAAAGGTGAAGGTTCTGAGTGCGGATCCCAGGTACTTTTGGTTTGAAGCTGAGTACACAAAGATTGTGTTACTGGAAATGGCATACGAGTACCACTGTGCTCTCGTTGTCCGGCTTCTTTACACACCGTGTTACTACGTGTTGTGGGTTAATTTATAAAGACAACCATAATCTATTTGCAACCCTAATTTATTTGATACAGCCATAACTATCGTAATCCTTAAAAATATTCAATTTTAATAAGAGATCAAGCAATAATTTTACAGGAGAAACGCAGAATAATATATGTCAAAATAACACTCAAATTCGTAAGCACTAAAAACTCCAAATTAAAAACTCGAACCTTCACTTTCAGTTACAATCAAATCTGCGTGAATAGTACGCTTGTGGTGTCCGACCGCACCATAGAATGTTGCGCTTACACACGCGACACGCGTTTGTCGGGCAACGCACGAAGCGCGTTGCGTGCGTCCGCATCACACGCGTTCGGTGCGTTGTGGTAATGAACACAGCAACGTGGCTAGTGTACACTTTACCGCGAGGACATTTGTGTCCACGTAATTGGAAATAATGATTAATTTCACTTGGCGGTTGCCACCTAGCGTCTAGCCGGGAATAAATTAAAAGTATCATAAACATGTATTTGCATGAAAGACTAGGAATTTTCTTGCGACTTTTATCGCTTTAGAATCTGGGATGTTTAGTCTTAGACATATTTGTGGAATGTTAGTAAAGCTTCGTAAGTAAAGGAACTTGTTAGTAATCTGGAAAATAAATTGAATATGAAATAAAATTGAGAACCTAATTATTTTAACAAAGTCAGACGTAATACGGTGGTTGGCCCTTAAAAAATATTTGTAATTTGTAAAATGTTAATAAAGCTTTGTTTTGTTAGTAATTTAGGTACTTGTTAGTAATTTTGAAAGTAAATGGAATCCGATATTGAAAACCTAATTATATTAACAAACCTATAAACGTAATACGGTGGTTGGTCCATAGAAATATTTGTAGAATGCTAGTAAAGCTTTGTTTTGTTAGTCATTTAGGTACCTACCTACTGGTTAGTTATCTCGAAAATAAATTGAATCTGATATTGAGAACCTCATTATATTAATAAAACTTATAAACGTAATACGGTGGGTGGTCCTTTTAACGTTTTATCGTGTTACAAATAAGAGCCATAAAAAGAAACGACACTCAATACTTTGAATTGTTTAATTTTTTAAGGACCACAAGACTTTTGCTTTTTAAATGTTTACTGTTTGGAAGCAATGGGTCTTTTTTACCAAAAAGGGAAGACTGAGATTCAAAAAAAGCAATGTTGGTAGGCAAACAATTTCAATTTATGACACTATAATTTATGAACCCATAAAAATAGGATTCACCCCATTGTAACTAGAATAAGTTATTTAAGTTGATGCAATTAACATTTTTATACTATTTTGTTTTATTTATTTTATTTTATATACTTTTGGTGATTGGTGTAATTTCCTTTTTATGAACAACTTTTAACTTATTTTTACCGAGCAGTGGAATTATATTATTTATGAAAATGAAAATTTTAAAACTTTATATCTACAATTTTATTCATTTATGTATTTAATACTTTAATTTAAGCACACAATTTTAAAGAGGTGGACTTAATGCCATTGGCAGTTTCTATCAGTCAACCTTTTTGCGATGCAAATTTATGAGACAAACAGTGGGTGTTGCAATGACAAAAATTGAGGAATAAATTCAGTTGTGTGTTCTGTTGACTGTACCATTACTTCTTATATTATAGTAACTACAGTCGGAACGGAACCTTTGGTGTGTATGTTTGTACCATGCAACCTGCATGAATCTATACCAAAATTATAAAGAGGTAAAAGTTTTTTGTAAGTTTATATGTAAGAAGCTAAATGACTCTTGAACTTTCTTTTTTCATTATATAGCCCAATTCTCGAAGAGGGTTATAGTCTATTTAACATCACGCTACGACCCTAAGCGGACGAGTAGGTAAAAAGAAAATAAAGTCAGAAAGAACACTAAGAGAAAACGAAGTGACGTCGCGAGTGGGCGATGCGATGCTATACGATATATTTTATGATAAAACAAGAAATTTCATGCGGATAAAGTCACGAGCAGAAGCTAGTAGTTTATGAGTTGATGGCATGATTATGAGACAAGCCCTATTTTGTATTAAGTTTAAGAAAAACTACAAAGAGGTCATCTTGTAGAGCTGACAGAGCCATCATCATCATCATTTCAGCCGAACGACGTCCACCGCTGGACATATGCCTTACCCAAAAGGGGGGTTTTGCCATAATCGCCACGCTTGGCAAGCGGGTTGGTGATCGCAGTGTGATGGTAAAATGCGTAGAAAACGCTGCTGCCCATGCTCTAGTGAGCCCCTTAGTCGCCTCCTACGATATCCACGGGATGACAGAGTATTAATAATAATATTTTAGTCTATATAATATCCTTATATATCTGTATAATAACAATAGCTGCGCGGGTCTATCGATCATGTTAAGCTACGCTTGCCGCGGTTGGTCCGTGGATGGGTGACCATCTTTACATTCAAAGACCCCTCCGTGCCTCGGAACGCACGTTAAACCGTTGGTCCCGGCTGTCATTTGTGGATTTTTGACAGTCGTTACGGTCGTCAGAAGCCCGAAAATCTGACAACCAGTCTTACCAAGGGATATCGTATTACCCAGAAACTGGGTTGTGGAGGTCAAATAGGCAGTCGCTCCATGTAAAATACTAGTATTCAGCTGCATCCGGTTAGACTGGAAGCCGACCCCAACATAGTTGGGAAAAGGCTAGGCAGATGATGATGAGTCCATATAATATCCAAGTTATTCTATGGGTAAACACGCGTTTCATTTCATCCCGGTACTGTTAGAATATTGTTTCTAACATTACTCTGTATGATTCTAGTTACTTTGCAGTACCAAATACCATATTTTCTGTACACAAAAATCCTACAAAATCCCATAAAAAAAAACTTCTGATACAGATTGAAAACACAACTGACGTAAAATATGGCGTTCTCAGTTGCCAGTAGCAGTTAGCAGGCAATAACGAAACTAACACAATTAATCACTCGCGACGGCTACCAAATTCATTTGGCAACTATATGGAAAATATTGGAAAGTTTATTGGAAAAATTGATGCAATAAACCATGTATTCAAGCGAGAAAATTGTTGTGAGCCTATAAGCTGTTGTGTTATAAGGACCACTGTTGTTTTCTTTGTAAATGTTAACGGCATTTGGGAGATACAGGAATGTATTTCTATGCTAAAAGACTTTTCAAACGTTATTTTCAAATATTGTTGAGGCAGACGTTTTTATTTTTTATTTTAAAGAACAGAAAATTTTATATTTTCATAACACGTTTTTGAGAAATCTAACTATGGTTATGGGATAGTTTTTTCTTTTAACTTTATGTTATCTGGATCACCAAACTGATTGAGTGAATTTTGGCAATTTTAGCTATGATCATTAACATAATAAAAATCGTAAATTCATTAGTTCATTGACAGACAACGCAGAGCCTAAAAAGATGGACTTAAAAGGATGACATTTCGCACAAGAGATCCATAAATAACAAAACTAAACACAAAAGAAGAGTTTTTGAAAATTCATCCCATTGATGGGTTGTGATAGGGAATGAAAGTCTGTGAAATGAAATAAAATGTTTATTTGAGTGAGTAGATCTTTTAAGACACTTTTAAAGTCCATGTTTTGTTGGTCAATATTTAAAAAATAGATGGCGGCGGCATTTCTTAGCTGACTGATCTCTGAGAAGAAATTAAGAAACAAACTCAGATGTCTCTTAAAAGTCCAAACATTATATATTATAAGAATTTTATGTGAGCCTAACAATGCGGAAAGAAAGGCATGCATGTATCCGTCATCGTATACCTCAACAACTCGTCACAAAACGCTACCAGACATGCAGGATATTTGCGTAGGCCATATACATAATTCTGAAAACCGAACCTGTGTGGAAGTTTCTCATTTTTGCCGATGGGAAATTTCATCAATTTTTTAATTTAATAAATTGATAATCTGGGAGACTCTTCGGCTTATAAAGTTCTTACGTTTGTAACTGATTATGGTAATTATGATAAAGAAGCATTGTAACTGCTTCCAATATTTAATGTCTTTCCGTGGGAGACTATAACGACATTATAAAGTATACATAATTATGTATTTAAGTAATTTGATACATCTTGTCTAACTCTTACTGGAGCGGTTTTTATTTGCTTTTGTAGTAATAAATTATGATTGTAACAGTTAAGACACCATTCGATTTGTTTATGTAAAATAGGAGGGATAAAACATTACGATTTTGAAAAAAAAAACTCCTTAGTCGTAAAAAGTGTAGTTGTTAACATATTTTTATCAGTTATAGCAATGGTTTTCCGCAGACAATTCAGTTTGAAACTTATTCGAATAAACATGTTAGTACATGACATTCGCCATAAAAATGTTCCTTTTGTGGAAAGTGGTCAGATATTTTCCAATTTTGGCCAAAATTATTAACAAGAACATTCACCAACAAAAAATCAAGACAATAGATTAGATGAATAGAATACGGATGTTGTTTCAATATTATAATGACCTGACATGACCAAAATTTCGGATAAAAATTATTGTCATTTTACCAAATTCAGAGTATTTTATTTTAATAACCGTGTCCCTATTAACTCATTAATATATTTCGCAGGTGACTTTAACATATATTTTGTCTAGTTAGCATCGATGCGAACATGATATTCACTCCTTTATAGGCACAAGCGCAGCTAATATTAGGTATTATTTATGTGTCTGGCTGGTTATCCATTTTTGAATCAATTTTCCGGTTGGTTTTGGATGTTTTTGGAAACAATAACGAGCTGGCTCATTAAGTGTTATGAAACTGTTTTGATTTTTTTATTTAGATCTCAATTTCAATTAAATTTTTCTTTCATCAGAGGTACTAATTTATATTATTTTGTTCCGAATTCCACGTACTGGCAGAAGCTATTCGAGAATAGCTTACCCTTATATGGTCGAATAAGTAAGACTTATTTAGTATTAAACGCGTTATTATTTGAATCAAAACAATGTACACATTTTACATGATGGCGCGCTTCTTGACAGCTCTCCAAAATGAGTCTCTATTCTAATCTTCCAAAAATGAAATAATGTTGATCTCATAATACAATACTCTACAGTACATACTTAAATTCAGAACCTCCTAAAAAGCTTGGTGATTATGAAAATGTTCAAGTGACTTTTGACAATATGTTTAAAGCCTTACTGTTCATCGGTGGGCATTTAAGAGCCCATCTCGAATAGACATTCAAAATCCGGGTTTCACGACAAAGAGCGGCAACATTACGAGCCTTAATAGCTGATAATGACGTAAACATACAATTTACTTGACTAATTCGCATAGTGTTACACAATGGATCAGATATCCTGTTAGGTAATAGTATTATGATACCAAATATTTATTTTGATCATCTTTAGTACAAACTGTCACGAAATTCGGTGCCAAGTAGGTACCTGTTTTTATTCTTACAGGTTACTTCAAGGAGTTTCATTTTAAATTAACTCACCAAAGAAACGTTATTATAAATTAATTCTATAATAATTCGTAGATATTATTATGTTGAAGCACGTATATAGTTCAACAACCTATCGATACACATGTTAATCCCTAAAGAAATATAAGACAAAACAAAAATATAGACAATAAATAAACCGTTGACTCTCAATTACGTAAATGTTCTCACTAACATAACGAAGACTACTCAATTCCAGACTAAAAACATTTTATGTACACAGCAATACAAGACGAATAGTCGACATTTTTCACTCGACAAATTGCAAGAGACACATGATAGGGACACAACACAATCTCATCTCGTTTGTGTACCGAAAACAACCATCCATCTCGCGGCAAAAATATCCGAACCAATAATAAATCACCAGACATTTCTCAATCGACATTTTATACTAAAACGTACGGAAGTTACCAGTTAGACGTGTCTGTTTACTTGTTTGGGGACAACCATGGAAAGCAAAGTCGGGCTATTCTCGAACGAGTTTGCAATGTATTGGAAAAGATCAAAATCTTTAGAGGTACAGTGACAGCACAAAAGGATTCTTCAATATCTTAGTAATTACTGTGACAGATAGTGTGCTTTTTTTTTTTTTTTTTTTTGGGTGGGAAATCATCAAATAACTTCTCCCGCTCTGGGTGGAGCAGGAGGGCGTGTCAGACTTTTACTGACTAAAACCCACCCGTGTTCCTTCAGTAGCCCTTAAGCCAGGGGCTGTGGTGTCTCTTTCGAACAAACCCGCACCCCTGGCAGGCATCGGCCCTTGCGGGCCCCATCATTTTTTGTGCTGACATCTCTTTGAGGCGCGCGTGGAACACAACGCGCCGTCGACTTGAGCTTGGTCCTTACCGGACAGCGAGCTACCCATTACTCGCCGTCCGCAAGCCCATGCCTACGGTGGCCGGAAATCGGCCTGGGATTCCCGACGCCCAGGGCGTCTCCGTATCCTGCGGCGGCTGGGGTCGCGAGGGCGCATATGCTGCCTCTCCCTCACGTGCGCCGCCTCCCTCTTCGCGAGCATCACTGCTTCGCTGAAGGAGGTGACGGCTCCCCATGCCCTCTCGCTCCGTACCATGGCCTGGACCAGGGCCGGACGCGAGAGATCGCCGCCGCCGATCGCCTCCACGAGGACACGGCGGTGCTCCGCCCAAGCAGGGCAGACCGCCACCGTGTGCTCCACCGTGTCCTGTGTGGACACCGTGTCCTGTGTGGTCAGATAGGTCAGATAGTGTGCTGTGTGGGGCATTCTGTTGAAAGGCCTTTGGTCATCATTTAGTGACTACTTTTTCATCCACAAGTACTTACAGCTTTTTATTATTATTAATACGTAAGGTTTTATAAACAATCAGTGGTATGATAAAAATAATCAGCCTGTATTTTCCCAGTGTAGGGCAAAGGCCTCAGAGAGGGATAAGTTATTTGATGATTTCCCACCCTCAAAAAAAAAGGCCTCCCTTTCCATATTTCACTCAACTCGATCCTGAGCCAATAGGGACCAATTCATCATAAATGCGTCAAGTTCATCCCACCATCTCTGCATGGGTCTTCTGCGATGTCGTTGGGTGTTTTCTGTAACTCATGCTGTGGTGGACTTGCAATGCATCCGACATGCGGCAAACGTGTTCGGCCCAATTCTACATGGCTATGGCTCTATTTGGGTAACGTCTAATTAAATTTCATTTCCTATGTGCAAAGAAATCCGTCTTCTGAGTGCGATGTAAATTCTTTATTTAAAACCCTTGGCTTTCTTTAGTTTCAACCAACCAGTAACATAGCTTAACTTATCAGTCACGATCACACCATCGATTCTTCAACAATTTCAACTGTCATAAACGAATCAAATCTGTACAAAACGTCATAAAATAAGTCTATACCTTTGAATCTACCGCCACCGTCACTGAAACTTAATCGACATGTTATTTCATCATTGGACGTATCATTGACTTTTTGTTATTGCTTTTCCGTATCGTAAATGAAAATTTAATGGTCGGTGTAACAAAATCCCATTGCGTTTAAACTAATATGGAACTTTAACCGCCAAACGATATTTATGTTGCCGCGAGTATATAAAATAAACTTATTGCTAAGAGGGACAAGTGTATTTTTGTCATCATCCTTAGTAATTCTTCCTGGATCTAAAACGAATGAAACGATTGATAGAGTATTCCTTAAGTCCATAATTTGAGAATTTCTATTGAAACAAACTTTAAAACTGTTACTTATATTTTAAATGCAGCGACTACTTATCTGACCTCCACAACCCTGTTACTGAGTAATACGATACGCCTTGGTAAGACTGGTTGCCAGGCTTTCTGGATTCTGACCCGTAACGACTGTCAAAAATTCACGAATGACATCTGGGCTTAACGTGCTTTCCAAGACACGGAGGCGTTACGGTACGTAAAAAAAAAAGAAAAAAATTAACGCGTCGAATTGAGTAACCTCCTCCGTTTTTTCGTCTCGGTTCAAAAATGGCCACCCATTCACGGACCAACCGCGGCAAGCTGAGGTTAATCTGATCGATCGACACGTGGTATTACTTAGCTATATGCCACTGTTAGAGTAATGACAAATAATATATTAACATTGCAAGCTTTTACTTCAAAGTATTATTTTATCAAGAAACTCTCGTTGTAGTTTTAATAAACCTTTCAAATCATTATAAGTACCAAACAATATGAGCACAAAAATAGCACCTACAAAACACAAACTCGATCACTTAAAACGCTTAATCGAATGCCAATCGAGTTTTCATGGTAAGTGCCAGCATACACGCTCCCAAAAATACCCACGTACGGTGCAAAGTGAATAACGTATTCGGAAATTGTGAACGTTGTGACGACAGCGGGTTCAAATGACGTCAATAGTGCAACGAACAAGTGCAGCGGTGCAAAATGTAGATACGACCATTTAAAAATACAAAGCTGGGACTTATATTGGCGTGTGTAACTTTTATTTCTAGAGTTCCTTTTATCATTTTTCAATCGGATGAGTAAACAGTTTTTGTTGAATTTTATCTAGGTTTTATCAGTAAGCTAATTTGGTAGAAGGGGACTCATTATCATCTCATAGTGGTCTTCAGGAATGGAGAAATCCGTAGGAGAACCAAGGTAACCGCTACAGTCCGAAGAATTGCCAAAGTTAAGTGACCGCTGGGGCCAAAAGGTTCTGAAGTGGCGACCGCGTACTGGAAGACTTAGAGTTGGACCTCCCATAAGGTGGACCATTATGACCTGGTGAAGGTTTCAGGATTCCGCAGGATAAGGGAAGCAAAGAACCAGTCGAAGTGGCGTGGAGGTTGGGGGAGGCAGGCATATGCGTTGAAATAATGATGGACATTAACTAACTTAAGTGCAGTACGAAGGTTAAAGTGACATTACTGAAAATTCTTGCTGTTACACTATAGATGACATTTATTTTCCCAGAGTCAATTATTGGAATGCATACATATGCAAGTATCAGTCCTCGCACGTTTTTCAAAAGGAACATCCTTCTTTGACCTCGTAATAAACCAAAAAGACACACAGTGAACACGCTAATTGAAAATCAAGTTATCCCAGTAAGTGCAAACACCCACGGTACGAAAAATACGCACGTACAGTACCGAATGACTAACGTTTGCGGAAATTGTCGAACGTTGCCGATTCCTCGCGAAAATGCCGAGTGCAACGAACGTTTTAGGTACAGTACACGCGGACGATTTAACACGACAAATTGCGTATATGTGAAATATTTTCGCGATAGTTCGGGATTAAGATTTCAGTGTATGTAAATTGAATTTCGCTGAGGAAACAGTTTTATAGAAATACGATAAAAGGGTTTCGAAGAAAGACAACAGATATTGTAATGTTTTTTGGTTTTCGTTTTTTATGAACAATACCCACCTACTTTAATTTTCATAACTGGATTGAGATTTAGAAAGAAAGAAAAGTACACAAAGACAAACACAACGCACGACACTGCACAAAGAGATATCAGCACCAACTGGTGGAGTCCGCTAGGGCCGTTGCTAGGGGTGCGAGTTGTTCGAAAGAGATACCGTGGCCCTTGCACACAGGCAACTATAGGAACTCGGGTGGGTTTTAGTCAGTAAAAGTCTGACTCGTCCTCCCGCTCCACCCAGATCGGGAGAAGTTATTTGATGATTTCCCACCCTTAAAAAACCCTTTCCTAGTCACTTCGCGATTGTAAAAACATATGTACGGAGCGTCTGCTTCGCGGATAGTGAATCTATTAAAAGTTTACAGGATCATCATCATCTGCCCTTTTCCCAACTATGTTGGGGTCGGCTTCCAGTCTAACCGGATGCAGTTGAGTACCAGTATTCTATGGAGCGAATTACCTCTACAACCCATTTACTGGGTAAAACGACCCTTAGTAAGGCAACCGGATCCAACAGCTAAACGTGCTTTCCGTAGCACGTAGGGGTTTTGGTTTGTAAAAATGGTCACCCATCCACGGACCTACCGCGGTAAGCGTATCGACCGACCGGCGATTTTAACTTAGCCACAAGCCCCTTCTCCTAAATTATTGATAGATATTTTATGGAGTTGCAAACACAGTATTATTGAAACCATACAATGATCAAATAGGTAATTTCTCAGAATAGCCATTTTGTAAGTCCCGAAAAAAACGCTTCTTAATTTTGCGTGACCATGAGTGACCAACAAGAATGTCAATACAACCACAGCCTAACAAATCTAACAGGCTTTTCATAGTGCTTCCACAGTTAATCAAGTGACGGGCGCTATTACATTGCGTATTCTAATACTCTACTAACTCATGCGCAGGTGACGTGTGGCGCTATCGAGTCGTGGGATATTAGCGATGCAAGCTTGCAGTTTATTATGGTCGCGAGCGGTTTTGTAATATGAGCCTTTAGCGGTTGGAAATAGAGGGTAGATTTTTGGATTTTATATTTAGAACTTCCTTTTGCCAGTGGACTCGCCGGCGTGGATGTCAAAAATTATACTATGGGAACGATGAAAAGTATCATATATGTTAGTTCAGATTATAAACTACATGTGTTGCAAATATCATCCAAATACCGTGCAGCGATTGTTGCGTGATTGAATAACAAGCATCCAAACAAACAACTTAGTTCAACAATGGTTCAACGTTTGCCTTTGAGCTTTTTTTGGGGAAACTTTGTTGGAACGCAGAAAACTAAGTAAACGCATTTTTTTTTGAGTGAAAATATCCATAAATGTCCATTCGATTATTATACTTACTATATAGGAATTAGGCTACCGTTAAAAAATTATAGACCTCGTCTTCGGAGAGGTTTGTAGCTAAGTAATACCAGCTGCACGGGTCGATTGATCAGGTTAAGCTACTCTTGCCACGGTTGGTACGTGGATGGGTGACCATCTTTGCATACCAAAACTCCTCCGTGCCTCGAAAAACACGTTAAGACATTGGTCCTGGCTGTCATTCGTGGATCTTTAACAGTCGTTACGAGTCGTCAGAAGCCCGAAAGTCTGACAACCAGTCTTACCAAGGAGTATCGTATTACCCAGTACAGTGGTTCAGTGGCTGTGGAGGTTAGATAGGCAAACGCTCCATGTATTCAGCTGAATCTGGTTAGATTGAAAGCCGACCCCAGCATGGTTAGGAATAGGCTAGGCAGATGCTGAGACCTCATCTTGTAAGCCTGAATTGCTTTTCGTTCTGTGCAGAGCATGCTATATACAAAGACAACCCTATCTATTCTTAGTCAAAAATGCAATCAATGACAATATTCCAAATCGAAACCGCAACTTCCAAACACTATACGTTATTATAATGTGACAAGGAGACATCCAGACGCAATTTGTCAAAACGCAATCGAAGTATCGAACTCCAGATGACAAATAGATAAATATTTTAAACTTAATAATACATGGAAGCCTTACAAAAACGTAGTTTATGGTTTTATTGATAGAATACGTGAAGTAAACAAAGATTTACAGATTGTTTTTACTTGAGATATTGTTCGGTATCACAACATGTTTTTGTTCAGGCGCTGGAGAAAATAAGCTCCTACTGCCATGCAGAATTGTTAGAAGAATTTTTGAAAATATTGTTGAACTAGATATTTTTTTCCAGCGGCTTCACCCGCATGGAAATCAGAAATGATACCACGGGAAAGTACAACCTGGGTAAAAAGTAACCTGTGTGTCAATTCAGGCTATTTACTATCTGTGTGTCTTTCATCCAAATCCATTCAGAAGTTTTTGCTTAAAAGAGTTAACAAATTCATCCATCCTCACAAATCTTCACATTTATGATATATGCAGGATTATAGTTGTAAATGCAAGAACTTGTTAATTCTTAGTACAATTTAGGTACTAAATTAATTAAAAAACCTAGGTCTAAAATGACGAATGAACAAAGCATCCAAGGTATTTTCCTAAAGCTAGGACAGCAAAAAAAAATTATATACTCATAATTTTCACCAATATTATACTGCTCCAGGGATCCCACACTCACTTTTACTATTACAATTATTCTAGTACTATTTAAGTGCATACCGTGGAAAATACAGTTCAAAATTGAATTTATCAACTCTACTAAGCATCTTGAAATCATTAACTAATTATTCAAAACTAGTAGCGACACAGACCAACAGACGATACGAACTTGCGCAACTTAGAAGTCGGGTAACCACTATTGAAGTAGGAATAGCAAGCAATTAGTCAATCGCCGGCACTACACTACATTGGCATACTCTTGGCTTAATTACTCTAATATACAGGATAAGTTTTTAACCAGTGCGTAAACTGTAACCATGAATTCGATATATCTTTTTAGACCCCCAGGTGTAGAGAAATTTTTCGCCGGTTTTACAAAAAAAATCAGCTGTCCCATACATTTTGACTGCATAGGCATTGCGCTTTTCTATGAAACATCAGTTTTTTTTTTTGTATAACCGGCGAAAAAGATAATTATGCTGAATTCAAGGTTACAGTTTGCGCACTGTTTAAAAACGTATTATTCTTTCTCAATATATTTCCCGCGTGTCATCATCTGCTTAGGTCGGTCCAGCCTAACTGGATGTAGCTGAATACCAGTATTTTACATGAAGCGACAGCCAATCTAACCTCCACAACTCAGTTACTGGGTAATACGATACCCTTGATAAGTTTGTTTGTCAGAGTTTCGAGTTCTGACGATCCGTAACAACTGTGAAAAATCAACGAATGACAGCCAGGACCAACGGATTATAACGTGTTTTCCGAGGTTCCGAGGGGTCTTGGTATGTAAAGATGGTCAATCATCCGCAGACATATAAGTATTTGTTTCCGCGTGTATTTCGAAATATTCGACTGAATATTTAAGACACAAGAATAAGTAAGACTTTACATCCCGTTTTGTCCCTTTTTTGGGCGATTTTATAGAAAAACCTCTTACTGAATGGATGCCTAAGATTATGAACTTAATTTTAAGATTTTAAGTACGGAAAAAGGCTCCGAGGATGAGTGTCCGTATGGAATGAGGAGCCATGTCTCATATTTTAAACGCGGGTACTACCAATATTTAGTAGCAAATTACTCGAATTTGCAGGCCGATCCTGGAATTTGTAATAAAACCCTTTCAAAGTTACAGTACGTTTTATGTGGCTCCTCAATCCTGACGGTCTATAAAAACTAAATCTACTTAGCTGCTAAAGTAGTTGATCAAATCGAAGTTTAATTACGCCAATATTTAGTAGAAACACCATACATATTTACACTACATTACATATTTGCGATGTAATCTCGAAGTTTGATTACGCCAATATTTAGTTCGTAATCAAACTTCGAGATTACACTGTATGATAGTGTTACTATAATAGTGTTACTATGATAGTGTCACTATGATAGTGTTACTATAATAGTGTTACTATGATACTGATTACTCTTTGTTAAGCCAGGTTATAAGGAGATCTATCTGAGTGCCAAACTTCAACCAGATCCGTTCAGTAGTTTTTGTGCGATTGAGTACCAAACATTCAAACTTTCTCATATAAGATATTATATGACCTACCTAACATATGGTAGTACCCCCCTCATTTATAATAGTCGCTTAAAGTTAAGTAATGATTAGTAACCGTTTAAAACGTATATTTTAGACGTTTAAACAACTCTTAACTTTAAGCAGCGCTTATAAATATGGCGGTTAGTGTACAGACGCCAGCACATCAAGCTACCCCAAACTGTAAATTTTTCCAAATTGAACATCAACTTTAGGCTTACGAAATAAAGTTGAAAATCTATCAAAGAAATTTTACAGACTGGGGTAGCTTGATGTACTGGCGTCTGTACAAGTACACCCACATTTCGCCAGTTATGTTTAATTTCCATGTAATAGACGGCGTGTCTATTGCCATCAACTGGGCACAAGCAAATAGAAAAACCCAAAAACATTTTCCAAATTGAGATGTGAAGTAACTCCTCTTATCACAAACCAGTGTTGTAAATAACTCTATAGTTCTTAGGTAACTACATTTTCAGTCTCGCATAGTTCATTGACCGTATCCTAACTTTTTAGCTCACCAACACCGAAACAAACATGTTTTTAATCCAATCACATTACCAGACTTACAGATAGTACTCAATGATGCATATATTACATATTAGTTTTACAAATCCGTTCATACACTGCGCATGTTTTGAACTGAAACTTCACGAGTAAAGTTCAATTTTATTGGAAGTAAAACGGAATTGAGTTGACGTTATTTCAAGAATGTTTTTCTTTTGTAGGGACCTAGAAATGCTGTTGGAAAACACCTTCCCTTATCACAAAATGTATTTTTATTTGCAGATTGAAGTTGAGAGGATTTTACATAAGTGAACCGAGCTTTACCCTAGGCCCTAGGTCACCTATACTATTACTAAAGTCATTAATCCCGGACGAGTCAGTTTTTGTGGTCTAGTTACTCTGAAATTACTTTGGTGGGTTGTGCGACTTCAACACGACTGGCTGACTGGGAACGCATCGTTTTCAAATATCTTTAACTACAGTTGTTAGTACTTCCTACCCTTGGAAAACGTTACATCAAATTCTAGCAACCAATTTAATGGAACCTTGGATCACCAGGACTTACTTTGACAGCTGTCAAAGTGCTCTACTTTGATGCTTTTTATTCTTAGTTTTTTGCCCATCTATTGGATTCACCATAATCATGCCAAAATCAAGCAGGGCCAGTAAGTACATATACATAATTAGCCATGTTCCAACTGTTGGGACATGGGCTTCCTCTCTGGGAGAGGGAGTGGCCCGTAATCCGTGTATAGCGCGGGTTGGTAGATGTCACATGTCTTCGAATTTTTGGTTCTAGAACATACCGGTTTCTTTACGACGTTTTGAGAGCAATGGTGATGAAATAATTTACACAAAGAAAAGCGCCTGTCTGGGTTCGAACCTACGACCTGCAACTCGTAAGTCGCAGCAGTTACCAATGGGCTACCATTGCTGTCAAGGCCAGTAAGTATAAATTTATAAATTCCTAGCCGCGGTCAAAAACCGCGGCTCCGCCCGCGTGGATGTCAGTAAAAAAGGAGTCTATCCTTGTCCATATCCCAGACTCTCTGCCAAATTTCATGACGATCGGTTCAGCAGTTTAGGCGTAACAGACAGACAGAGTTACTTTCGCATTTATAGTATAAGTAGGGACGTAGGGATACTTGGGATAATTGTTTTAAGTCGTTGGACTACTAATCCATGACTTTTGCTGTTCAGACCCTGAACATTATCGGTGTACACGACTGTAAGGGTCATCATATCAGCCGAAAGACGTCCACTGCTGGACATAAACCTCAGTTATAGTACCTACCCCACACCAATTCGAAATATCATCATCCTTGGGGTCAAAATAATGCATATTTATGCGATAGCAGCAGTCGCGGTTGTTTTGCTGTCATTGTTTGAAGAGTTCCATTGTCTGTCTCAGAAACGCATCATCAGATCTATATGAAAGTGAAATTTAATTTTGCAAATCCGTCTATACCCGATTTTTTTTTTTTTTTAACATTTTGGATTGAGAACCTCCTCCTTTTTGAAGTCGGTTAAAAAATAATCCTCATCCATAAAAAAATAATAGGTCAAATAAGTATTATCTAATAGGTTGAAAACCATTGGAAAATAGTTCCACTTGGATGAAAATACACCAAATGCTCCTAAGAATTTCAGAGTCTTAAAACTATCAGTAAGGTGAAACTACTGCTCATTTGTGCCTTTAATGAGCGGACCACGAGGTTTCTTCAAGGAAAAACCCAATAGAAGGCAGGAAAAGCGCAGAGACCAATGAAGACATAATTGCTTCAACTGTCATCAAATTACTTTTTATTACACCCCGAATCTACGTAACTAAACCAAACAACGACAACAAAAATAACACCAAACAAACCATAGAAAATAACTACCTAAATATAACTTTTATTTCGCGGAAATAACGTCCCAACAAAGTATATTTAGTTGTACCTACGTAACCATGTTATGTTCTGAAACTTTTCGAATCGTAGATGCAGTTTCTTAGATACGGTTTCGGAAGTACAGTCGCGTTGCAAACAGTTATCCGCGAACTTACGAGTCAATAACACCGTTTCAAGAAATATATGAGATAGCGACTTTAATACCCATTCCAAGTTATTCCTGCGTGCTCTATGCGATTTCGTTGAACAACATTTTACCTGCGACATATTGTACGGAGTCGTGTATTTTTATTTTGTTAAATCGTATAAGTTTTACTCTGCCAATTTATCTTGTTGACAAGGACGATTTAGAAATCGTTGACGTTAACGTCTATATTTCGGGCTAAGAATAAAATATTGACATTCAGTTAAATTCGTGTTGACACTAATCCTAATCAGTTTTAATTTTTTATTCAAATTAGCAACAGTTTAAAATGAAATTGATTTCTCATAACGAAATACCGACCACAGAGAGAAACCACAGAAGATATTTATCTTACGTATAAGGAAAATTGTTGTTTGCAATGCACAAAAATAACCAAGCCACGACTTTTACACTGATTCTAATAAAATAAGGCCATCGTTAGACAATATTTCGGATTTATGAGATTTTTATTGTTCATATTGGTGAATTCCCTAATGTATTTGCATAATGTAGCCCTGCCCTAACTTTGTGTTACATAACTTTATTTTTTTCATATCAGGGCCATAACTTTTCGAGTAAAAAGATTTATAAACTAGCAACTAGGCTTCAAAAAGTGGGTCAAAGTTTCGTTACAAAATGGAATGTAGTAAGTAGGTACCTAATTAAAAATACATAAGTTAGGTCTAGTTAGAGAACCTTGAGACTTGCCTATTACGTGTTACCTAAAGGTAACATTATTAACGCTGGTTTAATATTGAATCATTATAGTTAGTTAGTTCAAAATTTAATTAGGAAAAACGTTGGATTTATTCAGCCATCTTTGACCATAGCTCTTGAACTTTGATATTATTAATTACACAACAGAGGGGCAATTCAGAGGGGCAATTCTGCTACTTTTAAGAACGTTCACAGTCTGATCTCAGACGCAATCTGTCAAAAATACCTCGAGTTTCCATACATTTTTGACAAGTTTTTGACATTTGCTTGTCGCCGAGACGACACTGCGACTAGATTGTGTTACGAGAATTGGCCTTCTGGTAATTTTAAGAACGTTCACAGTCTGATCTCGGTGTCAATCTGTCAAAAATTCCAATACATTTTTGTCAAATTTTTGGAATTCGATTGTCGCCGAGATGACACTGCGAACGTTTTTAATTACGAGAATTGGCCTTCAGATCTACAATAGATCTGATTGGTATTTGGATTTTCGTGCATTTTTGTAATTAGTACTGTCTACACAATCAGTGGTCAATAAGTGACTCGAATTGACCTTATTTGTGTTACCCACTACCCGATTCAGCCTGCATCTTAGTAATACCAGATATAAAAATCCTGATTCCTTATTCCTGATAGTTACGGAAAGGCGTCCTTATCTGCTGATAAGAACTAGTCTTGAATGATGAATTAAGTGGGCACTCAAATAGACGATCAAGCCTTAAATAGTCTGAAATAATTTTTTTTTACAATTGAACCTATTTGTACTACCCATTGTTTCAGCCTGCATCTTAGTAACACAAAGTATAAAAATGCTGATTCCATTTTTCATATTGTCACGGAAAGCCATCTTTATCTATTGATAAGGTAGTACCGAGTAGAGATACCGAGAGGAGGCCTGTGTCCCAGTAGTGGGAACATTATAGGCTGATGATGATGATGATGATGATGATGATGATGAAGGTAGTCCTTAGCAACCCTATTTAATGAATCCCTCCTTAATATCCCCATTTAATTTACAAATTAAATAGGTAGTTAAATTAAACTTCAAATAGTCAGTTTTTTTTTTACTGTTAACCTTATTTGTGTTACCCATAACCAAATTCTACCAGCATCTTAGTAACACAAAGTATAAAAATCCTGATTGCAGTTTTCATATAGTAACGGAAAATCATCCTAATCTGTTGATCGTCTACGTATCACTTGTTAATTTTCGATTACAGCACCAGCTCATATTACGGACATATTATTATAATGACATCAGATACGTTAACAGCTGTCCCAGTGGTTATTTCACTTCCCATGATAGGTTTAGTCGATTTTAATTACTGAAACGAATGTACGTTTAGTCGATTACAGTCGGTTTGCGCTGGCTGGTTCACGACACTTTAGTAACGTGTTTAGTACATTCCAGTTTCAGTTTAATGGTGAAGCTTTGAACCATTCTGCTTGCGTTTGATTAAAGATACAAGATTGTAATCTATTACAAGTTAAAAGATTGTTGGATCGATTATTTTTGTTACGGTCCGAAGGTGACGACATACTTGCTCGATTTTTCCGATTCGATGCTCACTCGGCTCGATTGTGAAAATCGTCGAAATTTCATCGAAGACTTTTTCGTCGAAATTTGAACCAGTGTGGCGCCAGCTTAATACTAACGTAATACCTTGATGGGAATATGATTCCTAAAGGGGTTAAGCAAACTCGCAATTAGTGTGAAAGTGCAAATCACCTAAATTGAATTGTATCCGCGATTGGCACGTATGTACCTACATAGGTAAAAGTTGACGATATTGCGTTACCTTTGAAGATGGTTTGTTTACGTAACAGAATACTTAATTGACAAACTCGGATTTGAGAAATCTACATGATTGTGATTACTTTTGAGACATCAGTATTTTAAAGCCAGTAATTAGAAAATTCGATTTAAAATTGTAATCGAAACGAAGTTTTGACATGAATCATATTCCAAACCTAAATGAGATCTTAAGAATCACCTCGAATGACGAATATATGGATATGCACCGTGCATCTTGCGCACCCATTACCTATGTTACTAAAGCTTTTATGGATAAGTTCGTGCCGAGACCAGACAAAAATACTTTTAAAATATTCGGACAAACGATTTTTTTCTGCAAAACATTTTACCAATTACATTTTCAACGAATACTTTACTAAGAAATCGCATAACCTAATAAAAATTAAGTAGAAACTAAACAAGGCTAGAAGTTGCAAAGTTTACGGTAAGCCTCATTTCCAGTTGTTCGAAAACTATAACAATTTTATAAGCCAGTAATTTAAGACTAACAAAGTTCTAAGTTAATATTTAGTATCATAGAATTTTATACTATTTCTGTCGCAAACAATCGGACAAATAAGAAAATTAACCTGATTCGATCTAGACAGTTTTATATTTTCTTTTTATGAAATTATTTTTCTTGAACATTCAGTTTTGTAGATTCGGCGAAATTGTTGTGATACTAAAAATATGACCATCAATAAAACGGCAATCCATAAAACACTTTCCAGAAAGAATTATTCTACGTAAAGCAGTTTTTCTATCGCAGTATCAGTTCTACACATAACTTAAAACAGTAAGTTTTAAGTAAGAAAGGCATTTTTTTAAATAAAGTTTTATGTATGACATCATTGCTATCATCAGCCAATTGCTGAACATGGCCTCATCATAATCACTATCTAACAACATAGAAACGTCAACTGCTGGACATAGGCCTCACCCAAACATCATCTCAACAAACGGCTTTGCGCTGCCCAGCATCTAGCGGATAATAGACCAGCAAGGTTTAAATGGACCGTACGAGATGGCCCATTATCTCTAGGTACTCTTGTCAAACAAACTGGTGATGTCTTTATTTGTCCGTACTAAAGATGACAGGAAGTAATGTTTTTTTGAGACTGACATCTCGCAAGTCAACCTAAGAAGTTGTCGGCAGCTTAAGCGGACTTATCTGTGGCTGTCTCAATAAATTAAAGCCCGCAGCTAGGGCTTAAATGACAAGAAGTCAATTAAAATCCAACATTTTATTGTAAGAAAAGTCGTCATGACTAGGTAAAAGAAAAGGGAAAACTTTTCTATTAGCATCTTTACTATAGATGCAAACTCTCTCAAACGTAGCCCTAACAAACTGATACCGGTATGACATCTTACTATCACTAATTACAAAGCCATATTACCTACCTGCCATATAGTCACCAGTTTAGTTTCTGAACATCCTATCTAAATCCGCTAAGCAGGGAAATTAGTTTGTTTCGGAAAAAAATAAACAGAAAACAATTTTTCGAGAAAAACCCAATTATTCTTACCGCTAATTATCTTAACCCTTACCTACTGCGTCTTCTTTTCGAGTATAAATCGATAAATGTGTTATGTAAAATAAATTTGGCTCAGTATATCCAACCTAACCTTTAGTTTAAACTAACGTTTAACAGCCCTCGTTCAATTTCCCAAAGCTGTATGTAAATTCCATAAGTCGTACAATTGGGTAGGCTACAAACTTTTCACACCAACTACTAAAATAGTGAAACTTCGAGAACCCTACAATATCGAAATATAATTAGTACCGGTAGCTTCTTATAGACATTTCATGAACAAAATGTTTATTAACTTTTAGTGGCTACGTACCTACGCTTAATCCATCCGGTCACAGCGAGTTTTAAAGATCTCTAAGATAAAAGATCAATTTTATTAATCGAATAGATATTTTCGATACTATTAATTTGTATTGTAAGAAATTAATCATTGACGCGTGAGGTTGATCGGCTTATACAATTTTCTAAGTGGTTTATAACTGTTAATGCGAAGGCTTCGATGACACGATAAATAGATTGTGTAATAAGTTTTTTTTTTTTTTGCAAATAATCACAAAACGTGCGATAAATTATCAGCAGGTAGACTTGTGGGTTGATAAATAATCACCTTATTAATATTTTTAAAATTAATTTTGGAAAAGTACACCAAAAGATTTTTGAAATTTGGAAAAACATTTTAATACTTTTTAATAACTTTTCCTATCCAATTACGAACGAGAAAATCACGTTTACCGAAAACAGAAACTTGTCAAATTAAACAAGACGCACCGGTCATCTATCTTTGATAAATATGCGTTTATCATGATCATAAACTAATATTAACGCACATTCCACTTAACGGCCCAATAACTACCGACCTACGCAGTTTGTCATAGTTTCCGCAAACACATAATTATCTATAACTACAGCAATAAAATCAAGCACTTAATAACTAATCAAAGTATGCATAAAGTTAAAATAAATAAAATGAAAAATAAATAATAACCAACCAAAAACTCCGGAGCAAAAAAATCCAAATCAAACAGTGCACAAAATAAAAATCACTTCACACCATACGAATGTTTCGGCACACGGTACGGCACACAAATAAATTGAAAGAAAATCTTAAAAAGCTCTGAAAGTTATCTAAACACTGTTAAAGACACCAACACACAACTTTACCGTTTGCCGCCAACTGCTCCAAATTTTTCAAGTACAGAAAAAAAAAATAGTTCGAAATTTTCGTTAAATATTTCGCGAATTCGTATTTCAACTTTCGCGTCGCGTCGCCGCGCTTGTCTCCGGGAATGTGGAATTTTCGGCTATGATGGGGAAGATGCTCGCATAGCTGTGGCTTAGATGAGACTGTGGTGTGGTACCGCGGCGATCCAACTGTGTGGCCGGAGCCGACTTTCGCCCCGACCGGTCGCCCTACAGCTCTGGCGACCGGTGACGCATCCAGGAACTCTGTTAATTCACTATATTTAACATCATGACTAAATTTTTTTCTTGGGATATTCATACACGTTAGATCCTTTAGTGACAACCATAATGTACAGAAAAAGTATACACTTCCATTAATAGAAAAAAAAAACACTTTGGGCACGTAAGGGTTGAGCGGTAAGGCCCGTCTACGAATGAATATTGTTGGCAGCAAAATTATTGCAAGTACGCATCCTTTTGTTGCTACGCCATGTTTTATTCATTTATTTTATTTACATTCCAATTTTTCAATCGGAAGTGCGGTGTCATTGCAAGAAATGGATGCGTTCAAATATTTGTATACAATATTATGATATCGATTAGTCCACAAAAACTCAATTCATCACTTCCGAACTTAGAAATACGGCCACATTATTTTCATTTTGCTAAGCATAATTTAGTTGAAACTAGGTCAGTTATTTTACGACGAAAATAATTCTTTAGAAACAACATCAAATTACCGGGTAGCGAGAAAAACAATTAAAGGCCATTTCAATAATAACTACTGAATGACGAATAGAAAAACCGCAAAACTGAGTCGACTTATATGGAGCGGCAAGTTTAAAATAAAGCAAGAGATGAGTATTTATTTATATAAGAAACTCGTAACCTAAGCTGCGGTTAAGTACATATTTGCAGGCATAATCTTAAAATGTTATCTTTGAATCTTAGAGCGTTAAAGTTTAAGTGCTTGGAAAGAAAACAGACTTTTAATTAATGAAAATTAGGATAATATTGTCTGGAACTAACGCTTAGACGGATAGATTCATAGATTTTATCTTCATGACCTTTTCAACCCTCTAGACGACCCTAACAATAAAGTGCTAAACTAATATAAGAAGAACAAGTCTATCGCCATATAAATTCATTTTTTAAAAGGAAAATAGCAATACAACAAATAAACCGCCTAGTAATAAAGACGTTATCTGGTATTATGTCACCAGTAACCTAGTTTGTGGACAATGCAAAGTTAGAACAAGGATTGCTGGGCCCGCAGGAAGTGACAGGAGCAGGATATTCCGACTGCGAGTCGAACTGCGACGGAGCCGCGGAGTTTACAACAGTTGCATAGTTCGCCGCGCTGTTTATGATAGCCTGGTACCATGATTTCTCTATTCAAGCCATTTATTGTATTACGTAAGCTGTTTTAGTTTTTATTTATATTGGGTGAACGGGCTTTATAAAGATTTTGGCTTCTACTGCTACCTGAAAAGTGATTTAAAAAAAAACCTTTGTATTCTGTTCGGTCCACATCCAAATGACAGATACTCACTTACACTTTCAATTACACCTGCAATTATACCTGCAGCTGAATTGAATGTTTTCCATCATCATCAAACAATTACCCCCATTGCAATCCATTTCTGGATTGACTTTTTCCACTTCACGTCTGTAATTGCTAACAGTCTACTAACATCTTTATCATCATTGGTAGCCATGTTCCATCCACTGCTAAGTATAACCCTGTTGTGCCATGGTTCCCTGGTACGGCCGAGTCTCACCCACGTCTTCCTCACAATCTTCTGTAGACCGACTCTTGCCATTCCGTTAGTGCTCTTCTCCACCTGCCATCACCATGTCTAGGCAAGTGCCCAGTTCCATTTCAGAGCAGCTACCCGTAGTCCTACGTCAAGAACCTTAATCCTACTATTGATACCTGTCTACTGAATTATTTTATTTTGAGAAAAACTATGACAAAAATTTCGTCATCTTCCATCAATCACACCAGAACATTCCAGAAAGAGAATGCGACTACATATATCCAGTTTTAAATACTGATTCAAATCAGTTAGTAGCACTACAGCGTGGAAGTGATTTGAAAGTCTAATTTTCATTCGAAGGAAATTAGTTGAGAATTAATTTAACGGTGGTCTATAAAACGTGTACATAATTAGGCGTCTTTTTCTTAAGATCCGCTTTCCTGAGACTGAAAGACGTCATGAAGATGAAGAAATATGCTGCATTAGTGACCCCCTGGACTCTATTCGTGTGGATATTATGATTTCAATGTTATTATGGGCACTATAAGCAATATAATGTTTTACATAATCATAATAACCTGTTGACTTCACATTTCCCGTAGACCGTTCCAGAGAGTGATCTTGAGAAGGAACTTCATAGTCACTACGCTAGCAGGTAGCCTGGTGATTGCGATACGAAGTTGTCAAGCTTGTACCTGATCATCTTTGGTCTCTTTTAAGGCCAGCTTCTGAAAGAAACTATATCTTGGCGAAAGAGCAATCAAATCAAGTGATATGCATGTAGGGTATTAGCATAATCTGCTCATAATGTTCGCACTGCTGGGACACAGGGCTCTTCTCGTAACAGGGAGAGACACGCGACGCGAGCCCAAATTTGGTTGCTAGATATCACATGTCTTCAAATTTTTGGTTCTAGGAGATGTTTTCCGTCACCGTTTTGAGAGCTGTTGTGATGAAAACCACTTTCACAAATTCAAGCGTCAGTCTGGATTCATACCTACAACCTAGTCGTAAGTTGCTGCCTTTACTACTGGGCCACAACTGCTCCTTATTGTTAACAAGTTTATAATTGGACCTATGACGATGGATCCAAAAATTACGGTCTTCCGCAAGCCTAGGAAGGCTGTTATTACTAAGACAACTGCGACAAGACCTGTCCAAGATGATGGTCATTCGACAACAATTTATCATTTTACGCGTCTTTGTTTGAGCTCATAAGTCAAGGAAATAAACTTAACAGAATTGTAAAAGGTTATTGTTAACACCACGTATTCCAATAATTATGAAGGTATTGTGTTAAATAAATTTTAGGAATGCATGTGCTCATGCACAATTGTGTCCTCAACGCAAAACTTCTAATTCATTTGCGACAGACAAAGGACTGTTCGAGGCATCACATGTTTTGTTATTTCCGAAGGAATATTATGAAAACCTTAAACGACACTTCTACATTCTCCATAAAAAAATTCTTGACGCAACCGGGGTACTGAAAATTTTATGCTGTTTTCATCCTTGTTAATAGTAATAGTAATCTATGTCTCATACAAAGGTTCCTAAGTTTAAAATTTCACAGTAAAAAGTGTCTAAAATGACTTCGTTAAATTATCAATGATTCTATAGCCCAGAAGCGTAGCTCGACTGACATGAATATTTGAATGCAACGAAAACGTGTGACTATAGTGTCATTCATTAAACTTTCTCTCGAGTGTGACGCCCTTTGACTGATATCAATGGGCCCTCAACAAATAGGTTTAAAATGTTCGCCTCAATTGATAGCCTACTAAGAAATCATCACAAGAATTGAGTATGAGTAACTACTTAACGCATGCTCCTTAATTTGCTTGTTTAGGCTCCGAGCCCTTTACTGAGTATACTGAACCGGGGAATCGTCTCGAATGTAATATTTAAACCAAGCTTAAAAAGTAAAACTTCTCGTTGAGTATTTTATATATTAGTATAATTACAAAAGAAACCATTAAAACAAATGAATGAAGTACCGACATTAACGCAACTGAGTACGCAAGCATGCATATAAACAAACAGTGTAGGTGTTGGCGTATCAAACCGGCATCTGGTATTAAATACACCTTCAACATTAGTTAAAATTATCGAAGTTGCAAGTCAGGTACCAGTTTAATGACAAACTTGATTTGGAAATTATTCGTTATCGTTCATCTATCTTGATCTTGCAGACAACTCACTCGAAGAGGCAGCTTCTGCGGAGCTACCGTCTGCAGTAATAAACAGAAATCCGATACCCTTGCTACGACAACCATTTAAACTACCAGATCACTGATAAGAGCATCGTTCCTTTTATTATTTACAACCTGTACTCTGTCGTTTATTACGCCAAAATTGATTTCAGTTTTATTTACAGAGAAGTATCGCTCACTGTTGCTACCGACGAATGTTTGGGCTTTGTAAACTAATCGCAAAGCGAATTCATAATCGTTGATAGTGGAATCGCATTACAAATTCAAACACGGCAACAGCTGCGGCCAAAACTACAAATTCTAAGGCCTTATATTAATTTATTCATTTACCCTTCACGCCCTAAATCTCTCGGTGGTGATGAATAGAAAGGGGTCGATGCGCGTCGCCGCGTGCGCATGGGCAGGCGTCCATCCATCACGCGCGATGCGAAGCAAATCGATTTCTAAGCACGCGTGATTTGTTATTTCATTATCGGCAATTTGTTCTATCACTTTAGTAACAGACGCTACTGTTCCTGATTTCCATCTAAGATATTCCTCAAAACCGTCAAAATTAACTACCGTAGTTAACCAATATCCTTTTTATTGGAATATTTTATTGCAAATAAAAGTTGTTGACGTACATAAGTTTTATATCGAGAGCTTGTTTTATTATACGTTTTGTTGTAGTATAAGTACGAGCAACCACGTAATTATTTCTGCTAGATATTATCGCTGTTGTTAATTAATTGTAGATAGTGATCAGTTAAATTTAATATCAGCCGGGTGTACAACATCTTAAACAGAGGAGCTTAACAAACGACCTGTTTGAAACTGTGGAATTTTAAATATTGCACAATAACCATAGATCATATTAAAGAAAGATAATGTTGTTTCATGTGCGGATATCTTTAAAAACCGGTACCAGAAGCTCGGAGATTTAACAGCGATTATTATTTATCTTAATACTAATTTATTGCAATCTTCCTTTTCACCTTGTTCATACTTACCTACTAAATGTTTCTATTTGACACGATTACATTTAATACTGAATGTAATGGAGGTTTGTGAACACGTGCAAATAAGGGAAAGTTGGGACGCTCGGTAACTAGAAGTACCGATACTTCTAGTTACCGAGTGTTTTACGATTCATGCCTTATCATGTTAATGAGGGAGCTTGCGCTTTTCTTTTTGTACTCTTTTGTTTCTAAGGGCCCTCGTAAACAAATTGAAGGGAAGCAATGGCACAAATTAATCTAAAAAAAAAGTAAATGTGGTTGGTACGGAAGCCGAAGGGTGAATAGGAAGTGATACCGGTTTTTATTTCCGTCCCCACACTATGTATCGATTCCCCGCTGTCACCGCAACGGGGTATTACTTTTGAAACCATTTTGATTGATGTACACCCTGTATTGTTAACGTGCGGATCAAAAGAATATTGATTCGAATCTGACAAACAAATAATTTGCGTTGTAGATATTTTATTATTTATTTTTGGGTTTATTCTAATACGTTTTTTTAATCTGTTGCGGCTTACCAAACAATTGTTATGGCCTTTTGCAAGTGTGTCGAGTTGATGGCATATCTTTTCGTTAGTTGAAAATTAATCAATTCAGAACGTGTTTGATGAACTACCAAGTGTTCTTTGAAAATTTTTTGGTAACATTTTTTTTTACCACGAATTAAATCAATTTTGTGGATTTGGAAACCACGTTAAGTCTTTATTTCTTCAATATTGCAATCTTGCGTGCATGTCAACTACTCTAATGATGAAGATGTTATTCTACATCATATCTCTCACCATTTGAAACTATTTTATGGGTCCAACCTTGCATTATTTGCACATTACATTACAAAAGAACATCTAAACACATTTGAATAATAGAAGAGCAGATTGCTTCAAAATTATCTACTATGTATTCCAAAGCAGACATGCTCAAATCTGCATACGAGTTTAGGTGAGGTGAAATCGCTTTTACTGCAACTTACTTACAATAGAGTACAATCGCAAATATGCATTGTTATTTTAAGAGCGAAATTTTAATTAGGGAAACATTAATATGCAAAGCTATGTCCCTTCCCTAGCTTATAGAATGAAGATGTGAGCGGATGGGTGTCGTGTGCCAAACCGGTCTACTTTATTGAAAGCTGTAGCTTTTACAACGGCGCTATTGTTAACGTTTTAATTGGCGTTACTGTTGCTGAATTACCATAAGGGCGAGGGTCAAAGCTATTCTAAATCCTACATCCAGATCGCCCTGTGTTAAATAGCTCTATTGGTGATCGTTAATGGAAACAAACGGAGTGAATGTTGAAATAAATTTTGATTATAGACTATGAATATGTTAAGCTGTCACTGATAGTCAATTTTGATGATTGGGATTGTATTAGTAGTAGCTTATCTGCCCTCGCAAGATGTAGGAGTGAACGGAGTAATGGGTCGTTTATTCTTGTTTGTAGGCGATGCAAGCAATACGTCAATAGCTCGGCGGTATTGGCCAGTTTTAGGCGTAAAAAAATTAATAATGTTGCCAATTCTTTTGTTCACCACCTAAACCAATATAAAAGTATTGCTATCTCTTACTGACAGACCGCGAAAGAAAAAGACAACAGACCTTTGAATTTGGCATGAATTTTTATGCATGATGAATTTAGTTCGTCCTAGTAGCGTCGAAGAAAATCGTAGTACTAAGTCTGACATCCCTTTTTGATTTTCGTCTCTTTCTTGTTCCATAAGACGGAAAAAAATAGCCACAGCCTAAATGAAGTTTAGTTGGTTCACAACAGAATCATCATCATTGTCTTTCTTGTTTCAAAAGCAAAATGATTCATACACAAAAGCTGCGTTTCTCGGTTTTACTAGCTGGTTTTAGCGTCAAGGTTAGCTCGTGGATGGGCTGAAACCAATCAGTCTTTACACACTTATTAGAGTTCTTAATAAAATCATTCGGTTGTTAGACGATGAGACCACAAAAATATTGTTCGGTGACATGTTTAACTTTTATGCACGCTTTTATTAGCTTCACCTGTATGTTTGTTTGTTTGTAAACAATAATGACAATTCAATAACTAAAAACACGCTTTTGTTGTTAGCAGAACTAAAAAAAAGCGCGGGGTGCTTGATGTTATTTGATTATAAAATTATCTCAAAAAGCACACCTCGCTTTTTTGAAATTATTTTCTGCTTTTTTAGTTTGCTTTTTAAAGCGTGATTTTTAGTTTTTTAATCTATTATTTATTTTCGTGAAAATAAATAGCCTTTTCCTAACAAACAATTTTAATTATGGTATCATTTAGGGACGGGATTATTCTATCGAAATGACATGCCGTTAACATAACTTTTGTGATGTAACCAGATGGGTGGAAATCTGATCGATGACCTCCATACTTAATCGGATCAGATTAAGAAAATACATATTTTGACTGTTTTATACAGTATTAATCCGCATATATTTGCCCTACTTTGTTTAACTACATTTTTATATCTAACGGAGCCGTGATTTCCTTAATATTATGTATTTCTTATTCCCTTATCGACAGCAGTATAATACGATAAGTTACATAAACAAAAGTAAGACTCTTTTTCTGTTTTCGCTGATAATGATTAATTATGCAAAATACGATAAAAATCTATCTAATCAGTCTTTAATTTCATATTCAACAAAATCAAATTAGTAAAACGAAGTATCGTGGGATATAAATTTTTAACGCAACGCAATAAAATGAATGATATAGCGTATTAGTGGCAGGGCAATAAATAAATATTTATAGCATATTAAACCTCAGTAAAATCTCAATAAACGGATGAGCTGTTACACTGGAAGCGTATTGTGAAACGTCATATGGTTAACAATACAGAGCCTACTTACGTAACCATCACTATAATCTGAAAAGATTTTGGACTAAACGTTACGTTCAACGTTTAGAACGTTGTCTAGTCGTAAACATAATATTTGGGAGAACTACTGTGCGTTTTATAGTCTGTAAGTTTAATGTAATGAATGCCATACAAAGGTTTGGTTACTCGGTAGGACGTATTTTTATAATATTACCAATTATGTAAACCGGTGTCGCATAGTACAACACCGGTTTAAGCCGAAAGCAAACGTAATATTCTTTTGAAACTGTGACTATCCGTGCATTACATGTAATGCATTTTTGGTGTGGCTGCGACGTTCGTGCATTACTTGTAATGCATGCTGAAATGAGGGCCTGTGTGACGTCAATTTGCCGTGTTGTAACATTTCTTACAAATGTCAAAGAATGGCAGTTGTGTTTTGAATCTCTTCTTCTTTAATTAGTCCCTCATTACTGAGGATCGTGGTCACTGGACCCCTTTAAGAGGACAATCTGCCTCCGTCGACTCCGGTCTGAAGTTACCATCACCACCTGCTGAAATTTGCTGGATGAGGTAGCTTCTTTTATTTGGTCAGGCCATCGTGTTGGCGATTTGAATATAGATGGACCATTTAAGTTTGTAGTCAATTTATTTACAATTAATTTCCCTGACATTGAAACTTTAGATTTGAAAATACTTTCGGGACAATTGAATCGTCTTCAGACGCACTGACCAGTACCATATTTCCGTAACACACTTTCAATCACAATCTGACTAAATCATTTTGAAGCATATTACTAATCCATGGTTTCATATGTTCGAAAAATTTGACTGCTCAACAACGTAAATAACGCAATGAATTTTGTTGAACTGTCAAATGAAAGCCATTGCTACTGCTAGTGTGTTACGCAATTTCGCCACAGGGAAATATCGCACAAAAAGAAGTTGGTCTTTCCTCATCAGAATAAGGAACAAGGCAGCTAATGACGATCGTCACCATCATCATCACTTCAGCCGCAAGATGTCCACTGCTGGACATAGGCCTCCCCCAGGCTCCTCCACTTTGACCAGTCTTGTGCTTCCCACATCCAGCGGATTCCCGCGGCCTTCCCAAGGTCATCGGTCCACCTTGTGGGAGGCCTTCCCACTCTACGTATTCCGGTACGTGGTCGCCATTCCATGACGATGATGATAATTATTAGACGTTTTCATGTCAAAATCGTTATATCAATGACTAGCAGCGCTCCGCGGTTTCACCCACGTAGTTCCTATTCTCGTGGGATTACGGGGATAAAATATAGCCTATGTCACCCGGGGATAGTGTAGCTTCCCAACACTGAAATAATTTTTCAAATCGGTTCAGTAGTGTCGGAGCCTATTCAATGCAAACAAACAAACAATCAATGAAATCTTTCCTCTTTATAATATTAGTGTAGATTATTATTAGTATATAGATAAAGTCGATTAATTAGCGTTTATTTTTAAGTTCAAGGCGTTCGTAACAAGTCGTAGGTATGCATCTCTCATCTTCATTACATTTACAAAGTAAGAAAGAATGTCTCCGGCGGAGGTATGTAATTAAGGGGACACTTTGCGCGGGCTCGAACTCACTGGTGGGCCTGGCTAAAAATCACGCTGTCTCACCAGGCTTCGTATCCGACAGAGATAGTATCAGTGGTGAGCAGTTAGACACTAGTCGACACGCACAACGTTATTGAGTGAGATGCAGGAGCATTTTTGGCAAAAAAATCGCGAGAAAATTAAGAAAAGTCCTTCAGAAGATCGGGTTTTATGAAAAAACCACTGCATAAATCAATGACCAATAAAGTTTATTGAATTTATTGTTAATTGAACTTTGTCGGAACCGTCTTGGTTTTCGAGATTTTACACTCCTTTTATTACTTAAACACGCTCAAAGTTAGGTTAAATTAGCAAGAAAAACGAATCTTTGTTGGCTCATAACTTTTTAATGGCTTTTTATGTTAGTATTCTGTTTCCGTACAGACAATAATAATAACGAGACAAAACCATACCATGTTTAATTTTTGATGTACATAGTCAAACAGTGGAGTAAAACCCTCCCGAAGTTTGTATGGAAAAAATGTGGACAAGTGTCACCTTAACATGTCGAAGCTCACATTAGTAGTTGTAATGGACCTTTAAGATCTAATGAAAATATCTTAGCAGTGACAGCATTGCTTCTGTATTTTGTTATAAGACCCGTTGCTTATGTTTAAGAGCCTCAAAGACCGCCTTTATGCACAAAAGCGTCCTCTGCATGGCTCCAAAAATATTCAATAAAATACCAAATGACATTAAAGATTTAAACTTGACACAATTTAAACGGAGACTAAATATTTTTTTAATTGAAAAATGCTACTATCCCACTGACGAATTCCTTCTTGACAAAGTGTAATTAAACTAACTGATAATTATTTTATGCTTGGAAATTCAAAAACTTGACTTATTATTAATTTTATTGTGTTCTGAATATTTATTATTTTAACTAACTTTATGATACCTAAATGTTTTTTTATAAAAATTGGTTGTTTTCTAATTATTTAATTATTTTTTAAACTTGTATGTTAGTATTGATCTTAAATTCTTATGTTGTTAAATAGTGTATGCCATAATGGGGAGTTTTTTGAGTTACCATAACCTAACTATAAGACCTACTGTATGTATCACCAAAAATCACACGAACAAATACTTTGACTTTGAGTTTTAATTGCTGAATGGGCCTGCTCCAGGCCACTACACCTGATGAAAAGCGGTGTACAAATGAGGTTTATTATGAAACAAGCGTGCCCAGTAACGCTTTTTGTTGGTGACATAAAAAAAAATAGGGGATGGAAGAACGCAGTCTTTGAATGGTCTACACACTAAAGTGTATTTTAGAAGATCCAGAAGTATTGAGTATTTCAATGCTGATACATATTCCAAATATTTTCAGCAAACACTGGAACATAGGGTGAAGAAGACGGGCTGAAAATTTGGGAATGGGGAATGACATATGGACGATCTTTTGGGTACGTTATAACAGCCACGCGCCAATTTACTATTTCGTAAGTTTTCGTAAGGCATTGCTACTTAAACAACTGTTCAAAAATATTGAAACATTTTCAAATCAAGTTCGAAATAAATAAAAAAAACGATCGCGTGCTTCCCGCCAAGAAAACCACTTTCATCCATTCAACTATTCTACATAAACACTAAAAGAATCCAACAAATAATTATCATATTATCTTTACCATATTTATGATATTATTAGTGATGGTATGACATGCGCATGGGCCATTATCATTAGATACAACACTTAGTAAAGTCTCGTGAGGTATAAAACAACGTGTTTCGTAAGGTGACCATGGCGACCATAGAGAGGTAATAACGAAAGCTCACGGGCTTTCATACCAATAAAACAATATAAAAAAGTTATTGACAATAATTTATTCAATGCTACACAGAGCTATGACGGTATGTTTGGTAGAAAGGTTAGGTTTAATTAATTATACTTGCTGTTTTTTAAGTCACGTTCCAAATTTTTCAGGGTGATAGTACCAATGAAATTGAACAACTTTCTCCAAGGAACAGGGGTCGATATATGAAAAAAAATAGGACCTCTCATGCAGAATCAATAGTCAGCTGATCGATTTTGTATGGGAGGTCCGTTTTTTTTTTTTTTTTTCATATTTCGACCCATGTTCCTTGGAGAAAGTTGATCAATTTCATTGGTACTATCACCCTGAAAAATTTGGAACCTGACTAAAAAAACAGCAAGTAAAAAAAATCTGCTGTTCTATAGACAACTGCAACACCTACGCCGTCAAAATGTATGGAACAGCTGATTCGTACTGGTTAAAAATTTACCTTGTATTTAAAAAAAACCTTTGGTACCTACCCCACACAAATTCGTATTCCACTACTTGCTAAACAAATAACAGCGGCTGGAAATTGTTATAACACCATCAATATACTAATTGGAAAAAAATATTATTGAAGCTAACTCAAGCACAGTTAATAAAATGTATACGAGACCCCTGAGGTATCTGCTGGGGGTACGGGTTGTTCGAAAGAGATACCGTGGCCCCTGGCACACAGGCAACTGAGGGAACACGGGTGGGTTTTAGTCAGTAAAAGTCGGACATCCTGCTCCACCCAAAGCGGGAGAAGTTATTTGTTGATTTGAACCCTCAAAAAATCCCTCAGGCATGGTCTATCCATTAAAAAGAAGAATTTTCGAAATCACTCCACAATTGACGAAGATATTGTGAACATATTTACAACAAAAAAATACAGTCGAATTGAGAACGGGAGGTTCTTTTTAAATTCGATTCCTTGATTAAACGTACATCAAGCAGTAGTGTACGCATTTTAAATTTTGAAGGACAGCAGTGCAATACACTACTAAGCTTTTAATCCGTTAAAAACTGGAGTGTCTATTAAAATGGTGCTGCTATTTCGACTTATACGACGATGATATAGGTTATTCCCTTGTTGACGTGATCCAAATAAGAAACATATCTAGCGTAGATACCTATTTCAAATGTTACAGACCTACATTGGTCCCCCTTATTCTAAACGTTACTTAAAGTTAAGTAATGATTAGCGTCTGTTTAACCATACACTTTTGACGTTTAAACATCATTTAACTTTAATCATCGTTTATGAACATACCACTTATCTAAACATAGAATATGGTAAAATAAGTTGCTACACCTACATAAATATGAACATTATTTAGTAACTAAACGAGTATTGTATGTCTTTATTAAAGGAAAACCTTTAGTATCTAATAATTCTTCTTTTTATTCGCGTGTCGATAGCAATATAAATAAAGTCAGCCCAGAATTTGCTAGCTCACTTTTACTAGCGTCCATCAACTTCTCTAGCGTGCAGACAACAGAACACGCAGCACAAGATATTAATTGCTCCATTGTTTGTGGGACAGCACCGTATTGACACCAGGGCGGAGTCATTTGTGAATCTCCACGTGAGCAGGTTTCCTTTACTTCGGCCTACCTGAGTCTATTTAAAGACTTCCAAAAAAGTCAAGGCAAACTATGTCCAGGTGCGTTATTTTCAGCAGAATTCAGCAATCGAATTATTTATAACATTCGATTATAGTTTTGACACAGTACCTATAAGCTTAAATACTCTAGCTATATAAAGCCGCCTTAATCTGCGTATTATCAACTCAGTTAAATCGACTCCAGTCACAGTCACCGACGCCGGCGCAACGTTCACATCAAGAACTATAAATTCGTACATTAACGTCTTTCCCGTATCTCTTATGGTGTATAGAGTCAAACTCTATGGGAAGCCAAGTGGGCGGCCCTAATCTACTGATTACAACAGTATTATCATTGACCAACCAAAGAAGCACACATAACTTTTCCATAAATACGTAATTTGCTTAAAACATATTCTATTCATACATTTTGTTTATTCAATATTTTATCGAGTGTGTATACGATGTGTCCCGGAATATAATCTCGGCTTATATCTATCCGTTCGAAGGCATATCTATTGAAATTAATTTATTTTCGGCTCGTAAAAATTGTTAAATTCACAAAACGGAATTCTTTTGATAACAGTGACAATATTTAATACTCAGTGTTATATTTATTGTTGGGTATCAGAGTGAAGTGACGATATGAATTGGAAGAATTCTATTGGACACCTCTACTTTGATTTATTTCAATGTTTTCGGCCATGTCAAACTTTTTGTACCTACCTAGATAATAAGTGAATGATGTCGTCTCCTATAATTGGAAGTGCACACTTGTATTTGTCCCAATCTTACCCAGAGTTATTGTATTACCCAGGAACTGGGTTATGGAGGTCAGATAGGCAGTTGTTCCATGTAAAATCAGTATTTTACACGGAACGACTGCCTGAATACCAGTATATTCAGTTGCATCTGGTAAGGCTGGAAGCCGACCCCAACATAGTTGGGGAAAGGCTACGCAGATGATGATGACTTACATTGTTTGTCGAAACACAACCGGACAACCGGATACTTATTTCTTCGATCGCCAATAGAACTGTTGGCGATCTAAGAAATAAGTACACAAAAGACGATGATGATATTCCCAACCCAGTCTGGAAATAAATAATAATTTACCTAATAGTAATCTTTATCTGTACTAACACTAGAGGATAAGCAAAATTGTTACTAACCCTATTAAAATGAAATAAAAACATTATATTCTGTTCTATGTATTGAGAAGCATAATAATATTTTTAGGTTATTACTTCTATATTTTGTAAACCCAATTAGCAGATAATAAAACTTACCCACTAAATTAACACGATACGTTCCAAAACTGATATTCGTCCAACCATACCAAGTATATTTTACATTTAGCTTTACGAGTAGGTCGTTTGCTAGGCTGTCGAGTCGAAGGCAGCCGCAAACATCATGCGCCTGCGACGCCGCGCGAGTCATCGCTCCTTCAAGTGTTGACATTCGATTGTTTATTCGCCTCGTCAAAGTCACATAACAGTTGCACAGACTAATTACATATAAATAAGACATTTTTGTACACAACTTAAACGATGTCTTTTGAGTTGTGACCCTCAACTCGTTGAACCCATTGGAGGTACTTCCCCCAAGCATGGAAGTTAATGTCTTATAAAAAAAATCTCATTCTTAAATCAATAAAATAATTATGTATGCAAACAATTACAATCGATAAACTAAGAAACGGACTATTGTTGAAATGTTTGTCTAATATTGCAGAAGAATTTGATGGTATTTAACCAGACAAATAGGAAATACCTTTCAAACCCGCAATGAGGCTCATTCTTTCATCATCATCATCATTAGCATTTTTCTGCCCTCAGCCCAATTTGCCATTTCATTTTCTTCCATACTTCTCTATTGGACGTCATCTGGGTAGTCACCACCTTTCTCACCCCATTATCATTCATTATTTCATCGTCTATTCTATTTCTCTATTTAATGAATAAAACAATTGTGTAGGCTTGTTTTTCTTCAAGGCCGTCTCGTTCCCATGCCGTACTGTTTTCGCAGAATTTCCCACCCAGATTCCTTCATATCCCACGTTTTATTAAGGCGTAGCTAAGTAACGTCAAAAGTTTATGGTCATTTTTATATGTTTCCCGCCACCGCATCCTTGACACTTCTGAACAATATTTTGATAAGAAGAATAATAAATAAAGGCGAAATTTTCATTGTGTCAGTATTTACTTACCATATAAGTACTGTATGTGAAATATTAAGTACACAAAGTCTGTCTACCAAGGTCGAAGCCCAGACATAATCTTTTGGATTAAAGAAACAGATGGGACAGAATAATCATAAGTTTATGTAAAGAAAGTACTGTATTATTCGCATGGAAAGTTATGACAATGTCCTAACAAAGACACATTGGTGGTAACCTCGAGACATCGTTCTGATTCGTAAAAAGAATATTTCTATTATATTCCGACATTTCTACAGCACCTAAATATCAAATAATATTTTATCCTCTCTGTATCTCAGGAAAATGCAGAAAATACTCTCTCTCTCTCTCTCTATGTCTGCAATACTGGTAGATTCCTAAGAACGAGCTGTCAAAGATTTAATACTATCTTAGGTTCCCAATTATGTATGTAATAAAATAAATCGTATTCGCACGATCCAAAATCGATAACATTACCTAACAACAAAGGCATGTAAGTGTGCATTTGTAAAATGGCTGCGTAACTTATATTATAAAATAACTGAGGAATTATTACTGCATCCAAAATAGACCTTCCCGCTAATTTCGTCACACATCATAGATCACCCATTTTCTTTTCCACTTACTTCTCTCTTTGTTTTTAATCTATGAGTTTTATTTTCTATATTGAGTATTTTCGATGATATTTTCTTATAAAACAATATTATACAAGAGGAAAAAAAATTGTCATGACTTCGTATATAATTCTTATAAACAATAGTTGTAATGCTTCTACGTCTTTTGCATACAGTCAGCCAACTTTAGTTCGGTCAATAAAACCATGAGCTTTACCGTATTCTCAACGATTATCGTTCTAAACTCAAGCACTCTTCCGGTCTAGACATAGCTACTTCAATAGACTAATATCTAACGCTCTTTTAGCTTCACAAGTCTTGTTTGAGTGAACACTTCCGTTTGATAAGTCACTGCAAAGGTTTCTTCAACAGCATTTCATACGTCGAAAAGGATGTATAATGACTGCTAACTTGTCAATTCACGTTTTTAATCACTAATATCCACAATTTCTTTACATTTGTCATCGATTTCAACGTATGGAAGTATCTTCAGGAAGTATTAGTTTCATATCAAAAGTCTCAATTGCAACATACCGTCAATCGATGTTTGTACATACGATAAAATGCATAGATATTAAATAATACTGCGTTTCTGTACATGTTATCTTCACTTGTCAACTTCCTTAGTACAATCTTACTTACATAGGTACCCGCCTGAGTGAACGGACTTTTGAATATTTAAAACATTGTTCTTCTAGGAATATTTATCAGGGAATTAAATCATGTATGTTTTAGAGTTATCTTATCATGATAACGTAATAAAAGAAAGGATATCTACTGACTAATGTCATTATTAGGTATGTCTGATGAACAATATCATTATTTTGTCCTGACTGATATTATCAGGCAGACAGAATTGAGCCTGAACTTATATTATCAATTTATCAGTTAGACAATGATAGTAATCATTATTGTCAATAGTCTTTAACAGGCCAGTGCAACGGCCTCTTTTATATAATCAACTACAGTTCATCATGCTATACAGACAAAGTCATCTTACGTCACAGGTAAAGTTACAGGACGATAAAACAAACGCAATAAAAAAGGTTTTACTCTCGCCACAATATGATTTAAAAAAACAACAGACATGCGAAAATGCTAAAGCCATAAACGAAAACAAAACATTTCAATTGTTTCACAAGTTAAATATCGAACAGTTATAGACGCAGGCTATAAAAAAACAAATGACATGCGAAAATCCTCAAGCTTTATACGAAAACAAAGTATTTCGATTCTTTCACAAATTAAATATCGAACAATCTTAAACACAGGATAAAAATAATTTCACTTTTATACGTTTGCACATTTCACTTCCACGTCGGCGGTTGCGGCATGCGAAGAACACATTTCCTTATAAATCGTTATCGGAAATGGCGTCGAGTGAAGTTGTTTCGCTGGAAAACCCTTATCTTGCAACAGAAGGTATGTCGAGTACATCGTCATCATATTAATACATGCGTAGGGTTACCTAGAACTTGGAAAGCACAGACAAAGTTGTGGAAAGTTTGTGAAAACGCATTCCAATATTAGTCAAGAGTTATAACCGACGTGATCTGTCTCCCGCTAGATAGCGTCCTATTGCCATCAACGACGGTGAACTTCCAATCGAACTCTGTGTTTATTTATAGGGAAGCATTTAAAGCAAAAGTTACTTTTAGAGTAATAACTGAAATTTTATAATTATTACAACATTTCCGAACTGGCTTCGCACGCGTGGAGATCAAAAATTTCCCATGGGTACGTACTACCGGGATAAAAGTTACAAAAGATAAAAGATACGTGTTACAGGTTATAAGCTATCTGTGTGCCAAATTTCATCCAGCTCCGTTCGTTGTGTCATTGAGTAACAAACTTCCAAACTATCACATTTAAAATATTAGTAGGATGTAGAATTAAATATTATTTCAGATATCACTCCAGAACGTTTGCTTTTAAATTTGATAAAGCTTACATACTAATAGCTAGATTTTTAAACATATACCTGTAGAACCTTCTCAACGTCTCGGCCCCCTAAAACAAATCGTTTGACAACCCTATGAACCCATCACTGGAACTTTGAACCTGTTTAACATGACATAATGTAGTCGGAGTCGGCCTCGTCAGCCAGGAGATCTCTTCACAATGATTTGTATTATTTTTACTGGCAAGTAAATATAGCTGGAACTACAGGATATTTTGCAAAGTTCATATTCCTGTATTTAGGTGATCGCATCGTACCGTGTGGTACCGGACGTAAAAGAATAGCACCATCTTATTTCTTCTCGTGGGTATCGTAGAAGGCGACTAAGGGACTTACTAGAGAATGGGCAGCAGCGTTCTCTATGCATTTTACCACCATACTGCGATCGCCAACCCGCCTGCCAAGCGTGGCGATTATGGCAAAACCCCCCTTTTGGGGGAGGCTTATGTCCAGCAGCGGACATCTTTCGGCTGAAATGATGATGGTGATGATGATGAGGTAATCGCACCGAGATTGATAATGGTTTAGCTCCATTATCAAGCTCGTTGCACACGGAAAATGCTACAAGTTTTTGTCATAAACTGGTAGGGCGGGCATTTGTGAAGGAGCTATTTTGGGGAAGTCCTACCACCATATCTATTTCTGTCGCCAAGCACACTACTACTACTACTACTGTACTATACTACTACTACTACTGTGTACTATTGTCGAGTCTGATGAGATTTTGGGTGCCGATGTAATTAAAGCACATAGGACATTTATGATTTGACTCTGAGGTGGCTTGATCCGATCCAGCCTATTAGTTGCTAACCAGCGATGCTCTAAGGCGAGGTATGGGAGATGTAGTCGCTTGGTATATGTTTTATGTCCTGTTCGGAGGCCTTATTTTTAGTACATCCAGCATAGCCTAGTTAAGCAAACCAAACTCCAAGTTTGACCTGCGAGAGGATCGTTAAGAAGAAAAAGTATCTGCGATGGTAAGGCAAGTGCAATATGGATATTCGGTGTTGTAGATGTCTATAGGAGGCAGTTGCTGGTACCATCCACCACCAAAACCTCAAATGGAAATATAAAAAAGCACCTACATCTCCTGACGTCACCACATCATTATTTTCATTGAACAATTACCATGTAACTGCGAAACCGATGTCACTCCATAAACCTCGATGACCAATAAAGAGTAATTTGGGGAAAGTTGTATCAAATTGTATGTTCCAGTATCCTTGACGCCTCTAATTGGAATCGAGTTGCTTCATAAAAAGTCTGTGGCATATTTTTGAAATGCCCAAAATTAGGTCAGCTACGTCAATTACATACATGATTAATTTCTGTATCTATAAAAATGGTTGACAGACAGGAAAAAAATTTGAAAATCGGAATTACACCTAGCCAGTCTCACTTGTAAATTATGAGTTATTGAATAGGTGTAATTCCGATTAAAGAAAGACAGTGGCATAATTTAAGTATCTCAGCTTTACTCTAAAACAGGGTTTCTTAAATTATACCATTTTATTGATGTTTTCCATTTTTTTTTTTTGTTCTTTTATTCTAAGGGCCAATTTTTCAACCGTCAGTTAGCTTCTCTCTTCTTCTTAATTTGTAAAAGATCGACACTTAATGTGACCAGAAGGTTTTTTTTTTATGTTGGGATCACATCAAATAACTTCTCCCGCTCTGGGTGGAGCAGGAGGGCGTGTCAGACTTTTACTGACTGAAACCCACCCGTGTTTCCTCAGTTGCCTGTGTACCAGAGGCCACGGTATCTCTTTCGAACAACCCGCACCCCTGGCAGGCATCGGCCCTTGCGGGCCTACAGTTGGTGCTGACATCTCTTTGAGGCGCGCGTGGATCACAACGCACTTGGCCCTTACCGGACAGCGTCCGCAAGCCCACGCCTCGCTGGCCGGGAATCAAACTGGGATTCCCGACGCAAAGGACGTCTCCTGCAAAGGCTATGGCCGTGAGGGCGCATATATTGCCTCTCCCTCACGCAAGCCGCCTCCCTTTTCGCGAGCACTACTGCTTCGCAGAAGGAGGTGACGGCTACCCATGCACTCTCGCTCCGAACCGTACACCGGACGCGAGAGATCGCCACCGCCGATCGCCTCCACAAGGACACGGCGGTGCTCAGCCCAAGCCGGGCAGAACTCCACTGTATGCTCCACCGCGTCCGCAAGGCGATCAACGCAGTGGAAACACCCGGGCGTTTCCTCCCGCCTTATCCTAAACAGGAACCTCCCGAAACAGCCGTGTCCGGTGAGGACCTGCAACAGGCGATAGGTAAGGAATCCGTGGTGCCTCTCAAGCCACTCCTCAAAGAGGGGACTTACCGCCGCAATCGTGGCGTGCCCAATGACCAGAGGGTTGGCTCGTTCTTTGGCCAAAGAATTAGTTTTGCCATTCAACGTGCCAATGCTGCCAGTCTTCTGGACAGGTTTGAAGATTATAGCGATGCGGACGAGTACTTCGACGCCTAAGTGTTATTTTGTTTTTGTATTTATTAATTTAGTCCCTAGTGTAAATAGTTATTTGTTGAATAAAAATGACGATTTGACATTTTTGCTTTACAAAATGTGACCAATCACCATTTTTTTTGTGCACGTTACCCTAGCAAGAAAGTGTCTCCTAGAGTTATATGAGTAGAACGTATAATGTGTGCCTTATCTGCTGTAAATGTGCCCCCACATAAAAAATGTGTGCCCCCTGTCGTTTTGGAGAAAAACGGAAAAAACGATTCTTGCTGGGGTAACGTTTTTCTAGCAGGAAAATTCTAAACGAATGATCGGAGAGAGAAAAATTGTGCATGGCCAGAGAGCTTATATGTGTGCCAAAATATGCCCCCAAAAATAAAATCTGTGCCCCTTCAGGTTTTCGAGATATTGCATTTCCTGCTGGAGTAACGTTTTGATGAATCGTATATCTCTAAAACTATTGCATGTGCCCCTGTAGAATAAACATACACGAGTAGCTCTTAAGGGGCACACCTTAGTGCCCTAATTAGATTTAAGAAAATATTTATAGTTTTCAAGTTATCGCGGTTTTATGAAAACCCGAAAAAACATCGCAGCGCCTGAATGAGACAAGGCACAAGTTCGCTGAAAATTGTGTTCGGTCCTTCTTGACGCTATTAATAACCATACAAAGTTTCAAAACTGTTCATGCATGCGTTTTTGAGTAATCTTGCTAAAAGTCAAAACGATGGTGTCTTAACTTTGACGGCAAAATACAAGGAACCGGCTCAATCCCAGATGTGTAGGTGTGAACCAAAATTGTGTGCCTTTAGTCAAAAATATATGGTGAAAATTTTCAGCTTGGAATGTTTCGCATTAAGTTAATATTAACAAAAATCCAAAATATGTAAACAACGGCTGGTTATCCGACCAAATTCCAATGACTACTAAAAAGCGACTGATTCATACATATCGATGACCTTCTTTATTTGACGTATTATACCTAAGCTGTGTCCGTACAGTCGCGTTCAAAAGATTTGGGGGCTAATTAAAAATATATATTAAATGCACCTTGTGACTATTAAATGAAACAGCTTGTTGATGTGGAAATCATTATTTTTATTCCCTTAATTTTAATTCTTAATTCTTAAAGTAAGTATTGCATCAAATCACAGATTAAATTTCCTAAAAAAAAAAAAAATTGGTAAAGTAATGAAAAAAATCCAAGTACTTGATAAGTGTACAAGTATTTTTAAATAAGTCAAAACAATGCCATTAAATACTTACCACTGCAGATCGTGCCATAAAATTCACCACCCCTACAACCACATAATTGTTATAAAATACTTAATACGCCACTTTCAACCAACTCAAAAAAAAGTAAACAAACAGTATCAGTGCAACTGCGTGACTCAACGTAACAGTGTCCTTGGCGTCATAACATAACTGCTCCAACCAGCCCGCGAAATTCAAATTTTCTTACGTTTTTTGGAATTTGCAGGCCAGTGCTAGGTTGTCTGTTGATTAAAATATTATTCACGGCTGTAAGACATATGTAGTTACAGAATTATAATCATTAAAATCATCAATACTACGCTCTAAGTTCATAAAGCTATAGGAATGACTTTTTTTTTTTTTTTTGTTCTTACGCCTTATGAACTTGGAGGGTTGTATTGGTAATTTTGATGCTTATAATTCTGTAACTAAATACGTCTTACAGCCGCGAATAATAATAGGTCTTTACCTATGAAATTGCCGTTTTGTATGAAAAAATTTAAACGAATTTTTTTCATGAATTTTTTATTTGTATTAATCGAAGTAATCACCCATGCAATCAATGCATCTTTGCCATCGCAGTGGCAGTTTATTGATGCCCTTCTTAAAGAAATCAGCTGGACGGGAGGCAACAAATTCTTCAAAGGCATTTTGTACTGCCTCTCGGGTATTAAATTTTTTTCCCGCCAAGAAGTTATCCAAATTCTGGAAAAAGTAGTAGTCTGTAGGCGCAAGGTCTGGTGAGTAGGGCGGATGACGGAGAGCTTCCAACCCCAGTTCTTGCAACTTGGAGACCGTCTGCTGTGCAGTATGAGGTCGCGCGTTGTCGTGCAGGAGCAGCGGAGACGAGCGATTGACCAATGCTGGTTGGAGATGCGCCAGCTTCTCCATCATTGTGTTCAGTTCTTCACAGTACACATCTGCAGTAATGCTCACCCCGTTTGGTAAGAAGCTGTGATGAATCACACCGGCGCTAGACCACCAAACAGTGACCATCACTTTTCTAGGGGTAAGTTTTCGTTTAGGGCATTGTTTAGGTGCTGAACCAGGATCCAACCAACTTGCTGAGCGCTTACGGTTATCAAACAGAATCCATTTTTCATCGCAGGTAACAATGCGGTTCAAAATTCCTTCATTTGTGTGTCTGTTGAGCAGTGCAAGGCACGTCTCGACGCGTACTTCGCGCTGGCGATCATTGAGTTCGTGGGGCACCCATTTGTCAAGCTTTTTTACCTTGCCAATTTGACGCAAATGGACCAATATTGTTTTGACGCTAACGTCGAAAGCTGCTGCTAATTCAGCCGTAGATTGTGTATCATCAGCTTCCACAATCGCCTTTAATTCGTCATTGTCGACCAAAGTCTTCGGACGACCGCGAGGTTCATTTTTCAGGTCGAAATTTCCAGAACGGAAGCGAGCAAACCAATAACAGGTGGTGCGTTGGTTTGTAGTGTTGCTCCGTAAACGTCGTTGATGTTGCGTGCCGCTTGTGCCGCGTTGCTGCCACGACGGTACTCATATTCCATAATTACTCGAATTTTTAACGTATCCATGATGACGAAAAAGATTGAAATGCGATGAAAATGTAACACTAATCAATAAAGAAATGACTACTTTTAGAAAAAAAAATCCATGTTTTTAAAATAAAATTAATTTGAAATTAGAATTCTTAGCCAAACAAAAATTATTTTGATTTGAAATGGCCAGTACTGCAGAACGGCAATTTCATAGGTAAAGACCTAATATTTTAATCAATATACAACCTAGCACTGGCCTGCAAATTCCAAAAAACGTAAGAAAATTTGAATTTCGCGGGCTGGTTGGAGCAATTATGTTATGACGCCAAGGACACTGTTACGTTGAGTCACGCAGTTGCACTGATACTGTTTGTTTACTTTTTTTTGAGTTGGTTGAAAGTGGCGTATTAAGTATTTTATAACAATTATGTGGTTGTAGGGGTGGTGAATTTTATGGCACGATCTGCAGTGGTAAGTATTTAATGGCATTGTTTTGACTTATTTAAAAATACTTGTACACTTATCAAGTACTTGGATTTTTTTCATTACTTTACCAATTTTTTTTTTTTTTAGGAAATTTAATCTGTCATTTGATGCAATACTTACTTTAAGAATTAAGAATTAAAATTAAGGGAATAAAAATAATGATTTCCACATCAACAAGCTGTTTCATTTAATAGTCACAAGGTGCATTTAATATATATTTTTAAATAGCCCCCAAATCTTTTGAACGCGACTGTACGGACACAGCTTAGGTATAATACGTCAAATAAAGAAGGTCATCGATATGTATGAATCAGTCGCTTTTTAGTAGTCATTGGAATTTGGTCGGATAACCAGCCGTTGTTTACATATTTTGGTTTTTTGTTAATATTAACTTAATGCGAAACATTCCAAGCTGAATATTTTCACCATATATTTTTGACTAAAGGCACACAATTTTGGTTCACACCTACACATCTGGGATTGAGCCGGTTCCTTGTATTTTGCCGTCAAAGTTAAGACACCATCTTTTTGACTTTTAGCAAGATTACTCAAAAACGCATGCATGAACAGTTTGAAACTTTGTATGGTTATTAATAGCGTCAAGAAGGACCGAACACAATTTTCAGCGAACTTGTGCCTTGTCTCATTTAGGCGCTGCGATGTTTTTTCGGGTTTTCATAAAACCGCGATAACTTGAAAACTATAAATATTTTCTTAAATCTAATTAGGGCACTAAGGTGTGCCCCTTAAGAGCTACTCGTGTATGTTTATTCTACAGGGGCACATGCAATAGTTTTAGAGATATACGATTCATCAAAACGTTACTCCAGCAGGAAATGCAATATCTCGAAAACCTGAAGGGGCACAGATTTTATTTTTGGGGGCACATTTTGGCACACATATAAGCTCTCTGGCCATGCACAATTTTTCTCTCTCCGATCATTCGTTTAGAATTTTCCTGCTAGAAAAACGTTACCCCAGCAAGAATCGTTTTTTCCGTTTTTCTCCAAAACGACAGGGCACACATTTTTTATGTGGGGGCACATTTACAGCAGATAAGGCACACATTATACGTTCTACTCATATAACTCTAGGAGACACTTTCTTGCTAGGGTAACGTACACATTTTTTTTGTCTTTTTCTTGTCACGGGTTCATTGAAATGCTGCTAGATTTAAAAAGTTTTCATATACACCTAGCGTAAAACCAATCTCAATCTCTTTATTGTGGATCATAGGTAGGTACATAATACAGGTCTTAAATAGTTAGTTGTGATCAGCTACGTCCCGCCCTTAGGGCATACAATAGTTACACAAAAAATAGAATTACATTACAGAATTATACAATAACATTAATATTTCACATAAATTATAAAAATAAAATGGAACGAATTAAGGTAAGTAGGTACATATCATTGGGCCACCGAACGCATCATGACTGAGGGGGGACTATGTATATTGGAGCAGTGATTTGTCTGATAGGAAGTCTTTTAGTGAGTAGTAGCACTTGTTTACTAGTAAATCATGGAGATCCTTTTAATTTTTTTCATATCCGTGATTATCTTAATAGGCCCTGGTATATTATTAAAGATGGATGAAGCAGTACAGTAGTACCCAGTGGAGAAGAACGAAAGACAAACATAAATGACAAACAGGAACCCTCGTTACACAAAAACCACAATACTTAGTAGCTTAATCTTAAGTTGTAGTGCTTAGACAAGTGCGTGCAAATCTTAATGTGTCTGAAACAAGTTGTATAAGAGTGCTTGTGAGTTGCTGGTCACGCACTCACCTCTTTACAACGGAGTTTATAGATGAGACTAACTGTTGACGCGGCGTTTCCTCTGTTTACGTTTGTTTTTGTAGTTTTAAATACAGAACGGACTGACTATCAGGAAAACTGAATTTTCTTTTCAAATAAAGTTAGAATTGTGTTTCTGTTTAGACAATTTTAGCAGCATAGCATAATCAACATAAAACGTTCACACTGCTGGGACATAGGCCTCCTCTGTGAGAGGTCACGATTCTTAAAGTTTTTGGTTCTAAGACACGCCGGTTTTCTTACGATGTTTTCCTTCACCGTTTTGAGAGCTGTGGTGATGAAATCATAAAGAAAACTGACTTCCTGGGTGCGAATTCACGGCCAACACTCCTCTCGGAAGGATCGTGCTGACTTAATATTCATTATCGCTGCATACAGGTGAGCATTAGCTCACCGATGATGCGGTTGATGTTGGTGCTTACTTAGAAGTAACCTATTTAGATTTTTTTGAGCCTTTAAGGCAGGTTATAGCTAACCACTCCAAAACCAGCTAAGACAGCATATTTATACCAATTTTTAGTGACGTGTAGATGTTGTTCGTTCAGGTATTTCAAGAACATATCAAATGCTCACTTATTTACACAAGATTTTCCCGTAAGCAAGGCAGGTGATTTTACCCACAAATTCTTTATTCCGAGCTCAACGCACGCAGTGACTTAACTACTATTCAGTATTCTTTAGCTATTTGTAAAAACAACTGTATATTTTCTCGTCCCCAACGTCTGCCATAATAGGCCGAATAATAACTTCTATGAAGTAAGATTACTTTGTTTTTTCGGAGACAGGTTCAACTAGGTCTATTGTTTAAGGCCCGTGAGTTTTATCGAATCCTGTGAGAATAGGAAAAAACATCGTAAGGATATCCGCACACCTAGTCTGTAGGATTCGATGCGTTAAATTAGTTTTGATAGAGATCTTCAAAATCAACATTGTTTTTGTACGAATACTGTAATAAGACTTTGGGCACTGAAGTATATTTTTTTCTTGGCTTTCTTGTTTTTAGTCGCAGATCGCTCTTGTGGCTAAATAACAATTGCTGCACGGGTCGATCGACCACGTTAAGCTACGCTTGCCGCGGTTGATCCGTGGATGGGTGACCATCTTTACATACCAAGACCTCTCCGTGCCTCGGAAAGCACGTTAATCCGTTGGTATCATTTGTAGATCTTTGACAGTCGTTACGGGTCGGCAGAAGCCCGAAAGTCTTTACCATAGGGTATCGTATTACCCAGTAACTGGGTTGTGGAGGTCAGATAAGCAGTCGCTCCATGTAAACTACTGGTATTCAGCTGCATCCGGTTAGACAGGAAGGCAACCCCAACATAGTTGGGAAAAGGCTGGGCAGATGATGAGTCGCATATCGCTGATATAACTTGACTATAGACCTTTAATTCTGGTTTGCAGAAACTAGACAAAAAAAGTTGATTTATTGCAGTACAAGACCACTAATCATAAGTACAAAAATTCATGAATCTCCAAAAAAGATGTCATGAATTTCACATAATAAACAAAACAACATTACAAGCAATCCATCTGTTTTATAAACATTTATTTTATGTCTAGACACAAGTAGGTACTTACAATCGATTAATAATTTAAGGATGCTAATATTAAACATGGCATCTTGTTCAAGTGCCTTTTAAGTGACCTAAATGATAACTAATATTTAAAGGTACATCCCCCTTACATATTAATTGTTATTTACATGAAATTATAGCTTTTCATTGTTCATTATCTAATTGGGCTCAATTTGCATTGGCACGGAACGGACCGCAAGCGCATTTTCGTAACGAAATTGTGTAAAGCATAATGTGCTTGCGAATTCCCGCAGCTAGCAGTTCATATCTATTTTGTCCGTAAGTTAATTGACATAAAGTTCATTATGCTTTGTAAAATATTGTGACAAAAATTCGCTTCCAGCCTACTCCGTGCTAATGTAAATTGATCCTTAGAAGCATTGTACACAAATTTTTCATTTACCAAGTCATCAAGTGGCGCTTAAATATGAAGTGGTTAGTTTTATCAAATACGCGTTATTGTTAACGTTTTCTTAGAAAAGAGGTGTGTCGTTATTGGTTCTATTATTATATGAATAAATGATTTCCTTTAAAAATATTAATATTAACATAACATCACGCCTTGTTTCCCGGAAGGGTTAGGCAGAGGTGTAGGTACCTATAGTACCTACACCAACATTTTGCCAGTTATGTTTTGATCCCAAGAAATAGGACGCCTTTTATTATCAACCGGGCACAAATCCAATCTCCGGACATTCCTGCTGCACCAACACTTTACGCAACCTGGGATTTGAACCCAGGACCTCATGCTCAGCAGTAGCGCTTACGATCACTATACCAACAAAGCAATCGAGACTTAAATTCGATTTCAAATATTTTCAGTGGGTTTACCTACTTGCACTTAAAATTAAATCTCCAAATATTTTACTGTGGTAGCGCTCAGGGTGGAGCAGGAGTCACAAACTTTTACTGACTAAAACCCAGCCGTGTTCCTTCAGTTGCCCAGGTGCCAGAGGCCACGGTATCTCTTTCGAACAACCCGCAACTCCAGGCAGCTTTCGAACAACCCGCAACCCCTGGCAGCTTTCGAAAAACCCGCAACTTATTCGGTTAGTAACTGCGATATGTGCTTAGTTACATAATCAGCCTAAAATTTTCCCACTGCTGGGACACAGACCTCCTCTCAGTGAGAGGGAGTGGCCGTAATCCACCACGCGGGCCCAGTGCGGGTTGGTAGATGTCACATGTCTTAGGATTTTTGGTTCTAGTACATACCGGTTTCCTCACGATGTTTTCCTTCACCGTTTTGAAAGCAGTGGTGATGAAATAATTTACACAAAGTAAAGTGCCTGTCTGGGTTCGAACTCATGACCTACAACTTGTTTGTCGAGACCTATACCACTGTGCCAACACTGCTCATGTGCTTAGTTAATTTCCAGTAAATGATTCTGTAAAAACAATTATCTAAGAACAATTAAAATTTTATGATTGCCTAAAATACGTATTGTTCACTATTGCAGATGTTTTGTCGCCATGTCTGCTTCTATTTAAACTTCTAATGTTCATTCATTTAATTGATGTAAATGTTACTGTTTTTCTAAAGTAGGTCAATCTAATGTATAACATCTAAAAGTGACCTACAAACATCATCTAAAGACAAACATACATGACAATCTTACCTAAGTGCTAAATAACATGTAGGTTTTGACGCAAAATATCAATTAATCTGTATAAATAAAACGAAAAGTCCTGACTGACTGACTCATTAACGCCCTTGGACCTAGAAAGCTGAAATTTTGTACAGAGGTTCCTTTTATAATGTAGACAAGGAATAAGGAAGCATTTTTCGAAATTCCACCCCTAAGGGAGTTAAATAGGGGATGAAAGTTGCGCGGGCGAAGCCGCTGGCAAAAGCTAGTATTAAATAATAACTTCAAGGAGCCGCACGCGCCGATCGTTAACCGATTCTGATTGAGGTATTTAGAGCGCATGCTTATATGACGCGTGTTTGAAGTCTGCATTTTATTATTATTAAGAGGACCAAGAATTTGCTAAGGACATCACTGACTTTTAGCTCCCTGATCATCATCTAGCCTACTAGCTTTTGGCATCATCATCCAAATCAAACATACCCGAAACTTTAACTATGACCTTGACCTTTCAACAACTGAGGATTACTGAAAGGTCAAGGTCATGGTTAACCAGATTAATCTATACTAATAACCGAGAAAACCGGCATGTCCTTAACCAAAAATTCGAAAACATGTGACATCTACCAAACCGCACTGGGCCCGCGTGGTGGATTACGGCCCACTCCCGCTTACATAGAGTAGGCCTGTGTATCACCTTTGGGAGCATCATAGGCTGATTATATTATATCATAGCTCAATAGCTACGCGGGCGGAGCTGTTGGCAATCCAACAGCTCCGCCCGCGTCGGGCGTCATATAATATACACCCTAACTACGTAACATTCTGAACCATTTTAAGAGTTATTGCTAATCCATCGCTCATTTGTTTGAAAAATTTGTCTGCGCAGCAACGTAAATAACGCAATGAATGTTATTAAACTGTCAAAATAAAAGCCATTCCTACTGTTAGTGTGGTACGAAATTACCCCTCTGATCTCTGATCGAATAAGTAAGTATAGACCGTAACTACCCAACTCAGATTAGCAAAGAAGAGAGTTCATTCTTACCATTACTGACCAACTTTCACATCAATTTTTCCCAATTATAAAGATTTTTTCTCCGGTATGAAATAAAATATTGTGATTGCTTTCAAATCTGCACGTATTTATTACTAAAAACCTGTCAGTTCTTACGACTTGACAACAACGAGATTTATTTAACTTATTATAAATACAAACCTGGAATAAATTCTCTAATAAATGTTGAGGAAACCTGCATCAAAATCCGCCAGACCCCAAATATATTTTAACTATAAAATACATGTACAGATTCACCCGTAAAGTCATCCCCCCCGAGTGGGTTCCCGCATTGTCGTTGCGGGGGGGCTCAGTAACCGTGGATTCCGGCCACGGTGAAGCCAAGTCTGAAATTATCCCGTGCGAACGTAGTACCAGGATTAATAATTATAAATTAATACATAGATTTTTATTTATATTTATGTAGTAGCTTTAATTTTATTCTAAATAGGTAATCTTAATTTAATTATTTTGCTGTGCCCTAACAGGGTCCATATTTCTGTACCTAGCTTTAAGCCCTTTGTAACATCTACCTATAATACAATATGGAATGCAATAAATGAATATGAATATAAAAGTATCCTGTGTGTTAATCTATCTGTGTGCCACATTTCATCCAGATCCGTTCAGCCGTTTTTGCGTGATTGAGTAACAAACATCGAAACATCTTCACATCACATTTATAATGTTAGTAGGATGATAGGATTACTCATAATAGATATAACGAGTTTGTTTGTTTCTTTGAATGCGCTGATCTCTGAAAAATGATTTTGTATTTGTTCTTGAGGATGGCTAATTAACATCACGATGGGCTATGCGATGAAATTTCAGTGACTCTATAAAATCTTATGTTTTTGTGAAATGTGACACTTGTAATGTTAAACATACTTTGCTATGAAATTTGTAAAGAAGTTTAATTGAATGCGTTTTCAGAAACCGCTGGCCACAAAGGAAACATCCCTAAAAGTTGCAAAAAACTCCTCTAACTTCTTACAAAACCGCAACAATTTTATTCTAAGACACAAAACGTAAGATCTCCCACGCAATAACTCTATATTCGCTGTGGAACACTACATAAAATAATAATGATCATGTCTGTATGTTTATTTCACTCACGTACTTATTTGCGACCACTGTGGTCCGTTTTATAGCTACGTTTCAACAGATGATGATCCGACTTAGAATATTAAAGAGTGGAATTTAACGTTATAATCAAGGCGCTTTGATAGGTATCGAGTAATACGCAGAGGCGTTAGGCAACAATTAGTACGCAGAGAAGATACGCAGAAGTGATAAGCAAAGAGTAATACGCAGAGGTGATAGGCAAAGAGTTATACGCAGAGGCGATAGGTAAAAATTTACACGCAGAGGAGATAGGCAAAGAGTAATACGCAGAGGAGATAGGCGAAGAGTTATACGCAGAGGAGATAGGCAAAGAGTAATATTCAGAGGAGATAGGCAAAGAGTAGTATTCAGAGGAGATAGGCAAAGAGTAGTATGCAGAGGAGATAGGCAAAGAGTTATACGCAGAGGAGATAGGCAAAGAGTAATATGCAGAGGAGATAGGCAAAGAGTTGTACGCAGAGGAGATATGCAAAGAGTAATATGCAGAGGAGATAGCAAAGAGTAATATGCAGAGGAGATAGCAAAGAGTAATATGCAGAGGAGATAGGCAAAGAGTAATATGCAGAGGATATATGCAAAGAGTATTATGCAGAGGAGATAGCAAAGAGTAATATGCAGAGGAGATAGCAAAGAGTAATATGCAGAGGAGATAGCAAAGAGTAATATGCAGAGGAGATAGGCAAAGAGTAATATGCAGAGGAGATAGCAAAGAGTATTATGCAGAGGAGATAGCAAAGAGTAATATGCAGAGGAGATAGCAAAGAGTAATATGCAGAGGAGATAGGCAAAGAGTTTTGCGCAGAGGCTATAGGTAAAAAGTAATATGCAGAGGCAATAGGTAAAAAGTAATACGCAGAGGAGATAGGCAAAGAGTAATATGCAGAGGAGATAGGCAAAGAGTTACAAACAGAGTAGATAGGCAGAAAGTAATACTCAGGGATGATGGGCAAAGAGTAAGACGCAGAGACGATTTGTGTATAGACTAAAGAGTTACACGCAGACAAGCTGATCGGTCCGTTTTGATTTAAATTATGATTCCTTAATTCTAATTAGTGATTTAACGGGGTTAATACACAAACAGGAAACGGAACAATACTTTAGAAGTCACCTTCTTTCGATATCTAGATAAAGTTAGGTAGTAAACAGGCCGATTTTGGTTACATTGGCAATCTTTCAGGGGTAGAGGAAAAGGAGGAAAGTACTCATGACCCTTTTACTATCGGACCAACTCTGATAAACCTGATCTCCCATGTTAAAATTTGAAAATAATACCTACATTTAAAATCCATATCAATAAACTGCCCCATAATAAGATTAACCACGCTCCAACCATAACAGCTGAACCTCTATAAATCCAAAACCATTTACTAAACTGCTCATCTGCCGCTATTAATTTAACAAGAGAAGCGACAATTAGTGATAATATATTAGTGAAGGGAACCCAAATCGAGAACTAATCGATTTACCTACATCATCGATTGCATTCATCACTCCCCCAAGCGCCGTGCCGCGCCGAGAAATGACCAACTCTGTCACCCCGAAATACCATAAATAGGAAACGAATAATTCTCGGCTAAATTGGTCTATTTCCGCACAAAATCGAACGACTCAATTCGTCACGGAATGGACAATGACCACCCTTTTTATGACAGGAATTTGATCTTTGTACGTTACCAAATAGAGCACAATATCGATTAGAAAGGGTTGGCTGAATTCCAAATCTGATTTTTTTACTTATTCCATTTTTAGACCGTTCGCACTTAACGCCTAAAGTTGTAAGTAAAAATAGTTAAAATGAAATTAAAATAAATTATGATGATTACAGTTAATCTCGTTTCAAAAAAGCCCATTTATAACATTATATTTAAAAGGTTAATTGCTACATTATTAATAGGTGTGAAGAAAGGGATTCGCTTCACTAACGATTACACCTTTGCTTGACAAATTGAAGAAACACAATGGAATAATAATTTTAATAGAATTACAGCTTTCAACATCTGCTCTGTGTATTTGTAAAGAAATTTATTTACCACGTGTCCTGTCAAACAAAACCTATTTATTGAATAAATCTTATTATGATCGCCACAATAGGTGTCAAATGGCCAATAATTCTTTGGCATTGTGGTCAATCGGATGCGAAGTTATTCGGGAATACGGGATTTTCCAAATCATTACATTTTATTTCGGGTCCATTTAGGGTTCTGACCAACGTTTATAATGGTATTAGAGGTATTATTACTGTCAAAATATTGAATGTTACTACAGTTATTTGATTATTTAATCCTGATACAATTCCCTTTACACAAAACCCAGGCCATTCATATTTAAGGACATCACATGAAAATGTATTTGCTGTATAATCCACAAAAATCAAAATGTCTACTATTATATTCAGCGAAACACAATAACGTAACACAAAAAGAACTTATTCGTGTATATAAATAATAAAAAACACAATTCGGAGTGACAGCGTAATATCGTAAACGTCATTGTACAATACTCGCTAAGTAGGCAAACGTCGTAAACACTTGAAACCTCGTATTTTTTGTGGCACTTATCTGAGACACCCACTGTATCTTCTAAACACATTACTAATTAACTGAGGACAGTTCAATCGAAGACGAATTGATAAGTACAACTTGACCTGGCGCCGCCAGCAAAAGTGAACGTCGTTGAAATGTCAGTTCACTAAAATTTTCAATTTAGTTCCAATTGTCCACAGTACCTAAAAGCTCCACTGTATCATCGAAGATTTTTGATCGTTCTTCTATATTATTTTACATGACGCATACATTCTTTTCGAATTCACTTTAGACATTGGCAGAATAGTCCACATCGACTTTGTTTGCCATAATAAAAAATAGAACAGAATAGTTCGACTTTTCGCCACCTATCTATCAATCTGGAGATTTTACATCCTCTGTTATTTTCGTCACTTCTTGATATTATAACCAGTGAATAGTAAGGATAACAGAATAACCTAAGTTTCTTACTAAGCCTAGTCTAGCCTAATCATGGTATGAAGATTTTATTGTTTTTATTAACATAAATAAGCTTCTTGACCTCATGGCGATAACTTTGTGACTTTACTTAGAACTTTCTCTGTTCTTCAAGAATTATTTTACTTAGGATTTTCTACGTATGAAAAATAAATCTTCGTATTTAGTTTGCTACAAAAGTATTCCTTACCTACTCAATATATACCTATTTACCGTAAATAATTAACCTTAATAAGAAGACATAAAGATATCAACAAGCATCATATCAGCGAATGACACAGACATCTAACTGACCTTGACCAATCTTGCAAATCATCACAAACCATCAGACAAAAATATCAGGTAAGGCAAAATATTTTTTGTCAGTCTCCTCAAAAATAGAAGTGACTTATTACTCTAATTAAGGAGAACAATCGAAATAAAGAGATCGACAAAAAGTGTCGCTCGTCTGTCGCCAACCCGAGAAACCAGGTGCGTCGTTTTTGCATAATTTCTACAACAAAAAGTCCCGCCAGATTAATTAACAGTTTTATTTGTGGAGCACGTCTTGTCACGTCTTCTTGGATGTCCATTGTCGCATTATGATGTATACGGCATCGCTTTGTGTGGCGCAAAAACTGTGGCACATAATAGTCGTAGTGTAATCAATTGGCCAGACAGCGTGCCGCGTGTGTTGCTAACTAATCTAGGTGACGCGGAGCTACGAACAAAATATGGTGTAGACAGGCATTGTTTATTTTAGTGTGTTTTGTTTTTTTTTTTTAAGATGGTAATAAGAGAAAATGACGCAAGTGTCAGGTGGCTCAACTTTGGTGGTATCCTGTCCATATTTAAAATGCAATCAAACTTAGTCCACATGAAATGCCTACACGTAGTGAATCGTAAAGCAAACATTTCTTAATCTTGTCTATAGATACCTAAATACCTGCTACAAAAAGACTTAAAAAAAATTTAAAGAGACTGTTTGTAATGTCAAAATAGCTTATGCTTATGCTTTTTGCTAAATGCATAGAATATTTAGGTAGTATTAACAACACACAAACAACTTTTTGATGTTTTGTCTGTCTTTATGTCTGTTTGTTCTGGTTAATCTCCGAGCACATATATTTTCACAAAAGTTCTAGAACATCGATGATTTCTAAAGTACCGAAAATACACAATCAAGTTTCCTTATTCGTGGAATATTCCATTTTGATTTAACCTTTTTTGTGATTCTTCAACCCAGTTTCAGAAATAAAAAAACTTGATTGACATCAACTGTGTATAAGGAAGGTGTTGATAGACTTGTTATAAAGAAAGTTTTATAAGTTATCCATAATTTTAGCAACAATATAATAACGGATAACTCGGTCGACATCTCAGGAGTATAAATGTAGATTTCGTCACTTAGGCGACGCAGGTCGTGGATTATAGAAATGATACCAATCCCACCGGATCAACACGACACCTACATTTTTTCAAAGAGAACAGTAACTACTGAGGATTTATTAACGCCTTCCTTTAGTTTCCAAATTACATCATACACTACCTGCACAGCATACTTAATACACATCCGAATCAAATTAATTGCAGCAGTTCCTTGAATCAACATAACCTCCGCACATTTCCTCATCCATTCGAAATTTTAATCCGCTCCAATCTAATTACATCGTAACTCCTAGTCACAGAACATCTGGGCGACCCAAGGTCTGGGAATTGAGGAAACAGAATTAAAGACCTTATATAAAAAACTAGAGTACGATTAGTCTATTATTTCTACATCATTAAATCAGTCGTTCCATCACAACGAAAAAAAATATCAAATACAAATATCGTTCAACAAAAAAAAAATCGACAAAAAGTAATGAGCAAACAACTAGATCAACTTCCTTGTCAACATACAGTTATTTTGTTAGATTTATTACTTGATTATTCGTTGTAAGAACTACGTACATATGATTAGGATTCGCGTCCATATAATTATCGCATTGGTAATATAAAACACGGTCAGTAGTTACTCGTTCAATCTCCGTTCCGTTATATAACCTGAATAATAAAATCGGTTAACTCTAAAACCTGGTGAAACACTTTTTTTGTGTGTCTAAATCAATTAATCCTCAATCGTAAAGCCCCTCATATTCTCACGATTTATTTCTTCTGGGTTCTTATCACAGTTTCGAACGGTTCTTTGGAGTATATGACAAGATCAGAAATATTTCAGCAATCAAAAATAAATTCTACTGACCGAACACTTAAAACTGCTAAACATTTAACGTTAAACAAATTAACTCGACCATTGATTGACTCATAATTTGTATATCAGCGTGATAAAAGTTACGATACGATTCTTTTCGCATTTCAATCTCTTATACTGTCTATTATTTCCCATTCAAAAGACAAATTTTAACAAATTATAACCGCGTTAACCATAAATTACTATAAAGTCAGTATCTCCATAGTTTAACGTAAATCATGGTTTCTTATCGCCTGCAGCCATAAAATAGTACACCAAAAGAAACGACTGCTATGCAAATTTCTTTATAGCACTTTAAAAAATGTATTTTATTGAAAACACGAGGAAAATCGTTGTTCATTTTCTATTCAATGGCTCATATTGAACACTTACATGCTGTTAATTTCAATCATATTCAATTCAATTGGTTCACAGACAATGTAAGTTGAATTTTGTACTACACTCGGAACAAAACGTTACCTGAATAGCACTTTATATCGAAGCATTTAACCTACATGCGAGACACAAAGAAAATAAATGAGTTAAAGCTTGTAAAATGTAAAGTAATTGAAAAAATATTCACTGACCCACCTACGGGTTCCAATATCGAAGAGAAACTTCATATATAAATTTTCTCGCATGTCAAAAAGCAAAGATCAATGGCTGATATGAAAATCAATAAAGATATAATGACGATATTATTATACGTTATAAACAAACATTTGCACATGAATTGTATCTTTCTCACATAAATCAATATACAGCTTTCTTTATCTGTCTCGAAAATTGACAACTTACTTTATGAAAAGTTCAGCGAGTCAATTTTTATTGGTCTATTCATGGCTATCTGCAGTGATTTACGAAAATTTTGTGATTCATCAATGGATCAGTGAACTGTCTGGTGATAGAGTTATAAACTTAAATGCTTGATCTATCATTTAGTGTTGACAATATTTTTAAAGTAGTTTGAAAAACTGCACTGGGTACAATCTAAAGGGCACTACAAATATTCACTGCAGTTTCAGAGTCTAAAGAAAAAGAAGTTCATGTTATACCTACACCAATAACATTCCATATTCTGAATAGTGCTCAGCATCCGGACTTTCCAAACTGAGACGAATCCCACGCGAGACGCGACTGTGCGCACCAATTATTTTAATGATTAGGCAGCTACGGGACTCACCAGTTTCAGCACATCCATCTCCACAAGTTAGTTGACTCAATCGATGCGAGTGAATTTCGTCCCGCATTGGAGGGATTCGTCTCCATTTGGCCAGAGATTCAGGATAACCATAAGCCCATTGCGACTAAAAAGCTTATGATCGCTTACTACTATTAGGTATGATTCTCAATAGACCGGGCCGTGCCGTGTCCGTGGCCCGGACGAAGCACGGATCTGAAAAGTTACATACATTTTGTAGGAAGCAGTTTATATTACACAGTGCATGACCCGTGTCCCGTCCGGGCCCGGACGACGCTCGTCTGCACCACGGTTGTTGAACGGACACGCCCCGTCCCCTCCACGTCTTATAACCCGGTGTAATATCTATAAACTTGCAGCACGGACGGTCTCCGCTCCGGCACCGGCCCGGACATGGCACGGTGCAATGAAAATTGAAATGATTTTAATGCTTAGAATGTATTGTTTAGGTGGTATGGCACGACCGCGGCTTTCAGATGGCAATATTTTCTTTTTTCGTACTCTTCAGAGTGTGATTTTTCAGTAATTGGTAGTCTTTCAGTTTTTGAATTTACTTTTTATTACCTCATAATATATTTACTTATATTTACATAATCAGCCTATAATGTTCCCACTGCTGGGACACAGGCCACCTGTCAGTGAGAGGGGAGTGGGCCGTAATCTACAACGCGGGCCCAGTGCGGGTTGGTCATGTCTTCGAATTTTTGGTTCTAGGACATGCCGGTTTCTTCACGACGTTTTCCTTCACCATTTTGAGAACAGTGGTGTTGAAATAAATTACACAAAGTAAAGCGCCTGTCTGGGTTCTAGCCTACGACAGCTCGTAAGTCAAGGCCGTTACCACTGGACCACCACTGCTTCCCTTATATCTATCTATTTAAATAAAAAGAAAAGTCCTTACTGACTGACCGATTGACTGACTCATCAACGCCCAGCCCAAACCCTTGGACCTAGAAAGCTGAAATTTTGCACAGAGGTTACCTCCATAATGTAGACAAGGATTAAGGAAGGATTTTTCGAAATTCAACCCCTAAGGCAGTTAAATAGGGGATGAAAGTTACGCGCGGGCGAAGCTGCTGGCAAAAGCTAGTTTGAAATATTTATTTTTGAAATGTGCTAATTAAATTCCCCCTTTGATTTATTACCCAACACGACTTTATATATTTTTCTTCTTCTTTAGTACTTCACTTTATGTCCTCTAGAGGTCGCATATTCTATTTGATGTGATGTTTCCTATAACCAGTAGACAATCCAGACGCTTCCGACGATAACTCATTTGTCAAATTATGATAAGAATTTAGAAGTTATGAGAGAACAGATGAACATACATACATACCAGTCAAAATCATAACCCCCCTTTTTGCTTCGCCTTAGTCGGGTAAAAACTAGTACATTATTCAAACAAGCCACATTACGCTGTCCATAATAGCCGTACAATTCATTAGCTCCCCCAAGTGATGAATTAAAATTGATTGATTGGTGACATAAAAATTTAACGTCTCGACTTAACTGGGTATCAATCAGCCGTTTCGTCGGCTGTCTCATTGACCAGATATGACTTATACTTCGGGGCCTTTTATGTTGTAAACACCTTTACTTATTCAACTTAACGATGACAGTTTTATTTAGGGGCTTATCTAGTCGGGTGGCCTGATCTCGAGATATTTTTGGACAGTCCACTCAATAATTAGGCAGGAAAATTATGGTTGGTACTTTAAAATGAGGTAAATTAAAAAAGGTTATCTTTGACTTTTCTTTCGTAATGTCCACTAATGTGAGTTGATACCTTAATGCTTCTATGAGGGTACAGAAGTTCTCTTAAGGCAGTCAACCTTTAAACTTGGCTCTTTATTAACTAACACGCTTTTATTCGCTTCACCTGTATGTTTGTAATCATGTATGTTTGTAAGCATGTTTGTTTGTAATCGAATCAATTGGACTTGATTTTTACCCACTTCAAACGGTCAGATTTCATTTAGACTTTGTAGACTTATCGAGGACCGATGACAATTCAACAATCTAAAAAACACGCTTTGAAAACCAAACTAAAAAAGCAGTAAATAATTTCAAAAAAGACTTGCGTGCTTTTTGAGGTATTTTTATAATCAATTAATATCAAGCACACCACGCTTTTAATAGAATTAAATTATTTTCTACTTTTTTAGTTTGATTTTTAAAGCGTGTTTTTTAGTTTTTAAACTATTATTTATTTTCTATTTTTTAGTTCTGCTAACTCCAAAAGCGTGATATTTCCTCGATAAGTCGACAAAGTTTAAATGAAATCTGACCGTTTGAAGTGGTTTAAAATCAAGTCCGAAAAAGGAGTCGGTTACAAACAAACACACAGGTGAAGCTAATAATAAAAGCGTGATAAAAATAAAATCCCTCGAAAATTATTATATTTATTTTATCGTCATTTGATATAGATGTTTATCACGATAGTGAATGTTCGCCCCAACTTGACCTCATAGTATCTAAGTAGCTTTCTACATTACTTTCCTTGCAAGTTAGGACATTTAATATTTTACTTTCAAACACACACACTGGATTTGGATACACTTTTAATTTCAACTAGCTGAGAAAACTTTAACCAAACAGCTGACTTTGGCACTTATAATACGGCTCCTGTACAATTCATCGATAATACCTCTACAAATGTCATAAAAAATAACTGCATCTCCACAATTTTCCCATGCTATGCATCAGTTTAATAAAACGAAAGTTAATCTAATAGTGTTCCAATAATTTGAATAACAATGAATATATAATAAGAATCGATGAACACTTTAATTGATGGACTATTAATCCCATACCCTGTTTGAATTTCATGAATCTTATTAACACAAGGAATGAATAAATATACCTTTTTATTGGTAATTTTCTATGATATCACTTTGACCTCTAAGACAAATAGAACTATCATATGTCCTACAATCTTATTAGTATTATAAATGTGAAAGAATGCGTATTTCGATGTTTGTTACTCAATCACGCAAAAACGGCTGAGCTGATTTGGATGATATTTGGCACACAGGTAGATTATAACCTGGATTAACATATATAATTATTTTATCCCGGCAGTACGTTCACGTGGGAAAATTTTCAACATCTGCGCAGGTGAAGCCGCTGGCCATACCTAGTATGTAAATAGTTATAAAATATTGTTCGATGGTAAACGCAACACTTTGCTTGACCAATAAGGCAACTTGTTGTTTAAAAAAATTCTGATAGTCCGAAATTGGGTTTTTACGAGTAACTATGGAAAGAAAAACTTTCAACTCTAGAAAACGAACTGATTTTTTAATGAGCATTTAATACAAAAAAAACATGCACAGGACAACATCTGTTGAGTCAGCCAGTCTACAATAAAATTATTAAGGTAGACAATGTTTATTATTTTACTAACCAAAAGAAAGTCGAAAAACAAGCGCAGTAATCCCATTTCAGTGATTTCATTTGATTTTGATGTTTATAGTCTTATGTGAAAATTAAAATATTTTCTGAAGATGTTAAATATTCAAGAATTTACGTGTCACAAAAATTTAGAGCGGAAGTTTAACGGTATTATTTCATGGGTGGACATGAAACTGAACCGAATTTATGACCTAAGATGCATACCTTCACCAACCAAGGAGTTGCATACAATGTGCACTACTTTACGGTTTAGCATTGGCATTATCCTACTTTATAAAATATAATATTATAAATGTCAAAATATGTATGTTTAGATGTTTGGATGTTTGATACTGAAACACGCAAAAACGGCGGAACGGGTTTGGATGAAATTTGGCACGCAGATAGTAATCTAAAATATAATTTGTAACCTGGAATAACACATCGTCACTCATCACTTCAGCCGAAAGACGTCCACTGCTGGCCATAGGCCTCCCCAAAAATAAGGGGTTTTGCCATAATTGCCACGCTTGGCAGGCGAGTTGGCGATCGCAGTATGGTTGTAAAATGCATAGAGAACGCTGCTGCCCATTCTCTAGTAAGTCCCTTAGTCGCCTCTTACGACACCCTCGGGAAGAAATGGGATGGTGCTATTCTTTTACGTCCGGCACCAACGGACGGGGTGGGTCAGAGGAACACGAAATTTGACGCGAACGAAGTCGCCGGCAGAAGCTAGTGTAAAATAAATATATAACAGTGCAATAGTGTAAGAAACATAATTGTTTATTTATTCTCCCTTAGTCCCTTTAATCCCTTAGTTGCCACTAAGGGACTTACTAGAGAATGGGCAGCAGCGTTTTCTATGCATTTTACCCACCATACTGCGATCGCCAACCCGCCAGCCAAGCGTGGCGATTATGACAAAACCCCCCCTTTTAGAGGAGGCATATGTACAGCAGTGTACGTCTTTCGGCTGAAATGATGATTCAGCTTGATCATATTATAATATTTATTGTATAGATAATTAAAATTATTCTCGTACTGTGGTCCTCTTTACTTTCTGTAAGTCCGTTTGCCAATTGGCAAAAGCCAACCAACTCACTCCATTCTAATCTCTCATTAGCTACTCTACTCCATGTTATGCCTGCAACCAAATGAACCACCTACTGGGTAACAAACAAAACCAAAAACAGTTAATACAGCGTACATAAAAATTTGTTTATATACTCTAGTAACAAGCACCTTAAACTAACTATTTCAAACTGGTAATAAACCAGGACGAGCTGTAAACACAGCGATCATAATTCACGTGAAAATATTCCCTCTTACGTCAGCAGAAAAATACATTCACAGTGCTTCGTGGTTTCCTAAAAATAATCTTTTATTGCAACGGAGAGGTACGGGGGAAGTTTAGTCAGGTGCCGATAAATAAGAAGTTACCCACTTACATTGTAAGATGGAGCTGTAAATAGTTGGCTTGTTTTTCTAAAAGTATATGGGATTTTGGTCTAAATGTTTGCAGTTTTATCTGTTTCGATGGCTCAGTTTTGTTTAAAAAGCCATTTGGAAATGAGACGATTGGTGAATCATAATTTATTGAAAAGTTCTAGGGCTTCGAGCTTTTAAAACTATTCACCCCTGCGATGTACTCATAATAAACTAGATTTTGCCAGAAGCTCGCCCGCACGGAACTTTCATCCCCTGTTTAACCCCCTTAGGGGTTGAATTTCGAAAAATCCTTCCTTATTCCTTGTCTACATTATAAAGGGAACCTCTGTGCAAATTTTCAGCTTTCTAGGTCCAAGGGTTTGGACTTGGCGTTGATGAGTCAGTCAGAACTTTTTTTTAAATATATATCTAGATAAGATTAGATAGCCAACATTTAAAAAAATGGTTTAATAGGTAATACCACTTTAACCAGACCACCATATTTGTACATACTGAACTCCTAAACTCTAGTAATATCCCATAAAAATCGAAGGTATCTCGTTAATCATAATCAAACGCAGTCGTAAAAACGTCAGAGACATCACAATCTCAGAGTCAGCATTTAGCAGGTGCGCCGTCCCAAACAAATCATGTTATGGCGCGTATGATTCGATTTTCGAAATATTCAACGTCGTATTTTTATTTTTATTCGTCGCCCGTCTCAAATTTCCTGTTTTTCAGACAATGTCTTCGAATTCTAGGATATATTCCGCTATTGTTTTTCACCTCCTTTTATTGGACTTCTTGTATGATCTCAATAGAAACTTTTCAAATGGTTCTTGAATCTGTATTGTGCACAGCAAAGGATTGTTTTTGTTTCAGGATTTTCATTCCTGTACGGATTTGTGGGTAAACAAATTGTTTTACGCAATAAAACTTTGTGTTTTTCTTTCGTTTTTATAGAAAAGAAAGAAAAAGTCACAGTAAATACTTGTGGCTCGTAAAGGAAGATCAGAAACTAAATCAACCGCAATCACAAAAATATTAAAAATTAAATTAAAAATTTAAAAACCCCCGACCCAAACAAAAACTCAAAAAAGTAAAAAATAATATTTATAGGCCTTTTAATTTTAACGTAATATTTTGATCAGGGCATTGTCAAGTCGGGGGACGGCTAGGCCTCTGTTTGGCGTTTTCATTGACCGTCCCCCGACTTGACAATGCCCTGATCAAAATATTACGTTAAAATTAAAAGGCCTATAAATATTATTTTTTACTTTTTTGAGTTTTTGTTTGGGTCGGGGGTTTTTAAATTTTTAATTTAATTTTTATTTCTTGCTTTTTAAACTTAATGTCTCCCTTAAATCACCATTTATCTTTAATCTATTCATTGAGACCTTTTCAATGAGCCCAAACACGATACTTCTGCTGTTTGTTGGTGAGTAACTTGGGTTTCCTGGAAATTCCAGGTGTGCTCCAGCATCAGTTCAAGGTTATTTTATTCGTCTAATATCATTGAAGTAATAGAATCCCAAATTTTGAGTTGATCAGAGGCTAAAATCCCTTTTTCAACCAGAAAAGAGCTGATAATCTTCAAACGGCTGAACCGATTTTGATGAAACATGTCTAAGAACACTCCCGACTAATACACCTTTCAAACAAAAAAAACTAAATCAAAATCGGTTCATCCGTTCGGGAGCTACGTTGCCTCAGACAGACACACAGACACACACACACACACACACACACAGACACGTCAAACTTATAACACCCCGTCGTTTTTGCGTCGGGGGTTAAAAAAGAAAAAACTAAAAAGAAAGTAACAAACAGGAAGTCCTGTACGAGGCCAAAAGGCTCATCTCAGCATGATGCTGCGACTACTATTAGTAACATAAGAAAATGTAATAAAAAGAAAAAAAAAGAAATTAAAAATATGAAATATATAATATTTTTTGTAATGATTTTTTATGGTGTACAATAAATAAAGTATATTTAAATAAATAAATAAAATGCAACCTGAATATAAATCAAAAACTTCATGAAAATAACATACCACGTAGGTACACGAAAAACCCATTACATACTAAATGATTTCAGAAACAAAATAATAATCGAAAATAGCAACGTCAGCGCTTACGTAAATGAACAAAGCTACGAACAAAATGTGCGCGACACAAATTCCGATTCGCGGTCGGCATAAATTGAATTCGTATGCGACGAACCCGCAAACCACAGAGTAGGAACAAAAGAAGTATTAACCCGTAGGGAATGAGCGCGAAAGATAATGGCACAAGCAGTGCAGATATAGATATTGTATATATCTAATGCCTAATCTTAACGCTTGCTACAGAAAACGCGACAAACCTCATCGCTAACTGGCACGTATCGGACGAGCCTTCCAACTCGGACCATAGAAGAATTCGATTTACGCTAGTTACCCACACAAAGGAACCAGAACCAAAGCGCAACCCGCGTCGGACTAAGGTGCCCGAGTACAAACGCCTTTTGGCGTCTCTACTAGCCAGGCACCTATCACAAGTAACCGTAACCGACACAGCACAGCTGGAATACACCGTAACAAAACTATCAGAATACCTAATTGAAGCATACCACGCATGCTGCAAACTAAGGGCACCACCAAACAACAGCGTGAGGAACCCCTGGTGGAACGCCGAACTGGGTAAACTCAGAGATACACTAAAACAGCAATTCAATAGAGCCAAAAACACTAGGCTCCCAGGCGACTGGGAGCAATACAAAGAAACCCAATGTCTGTACAAAAAGCAGATTAGAACTGCCAGAAGGGCGGCGTGGCGGAAATTCTGCGAATCCATCGAAACTAACAACGAAGCCGCAAGGGTAAGAAAAATCCTATCGACCGATCAGGATCGAAGCCTTGGCGCGCTGAAAAAACCCGATAACTCATACACACTAACTGACCATGAAACCAGTAAGGTCCTCCTCGAGACTCACTTCCCAGACTGCAACCTCCTGGAGAACAGGACATGGGAGGCGGAGCCAGAATGGACACCTACAGATCAAGACTGGTCCAGAACCCATAGCATAATAACAGAAGAGAGGATAAAGTGGGCTATTAACACGTTTCAGCCCTACAAGTCCCCAGGACTAGACGGTATCTTCCCGGCCCTACTGCAGTGGGGGGTCGACCACTTGACACCATGCTTGGTGAAGATCTACCGTACCTGCATAGCACTTAGATATATACCCCTGGCGTGGCGCGAAGTGAAAGTTATTTTCATACCCAAACCAGGCAGACCTGACTACACACAACCCAAGGCCTATAGGCCCATAAGCCTCACATCCTTCCTACTGAAAACCCTCGAGAGACTCTGTGATAGACATATCCGAGACGGACCTCTCCGGGTAAAACCACTTCACAAACAACAGCACGCATATTCCACAGGCAGATCAACGGAATCCGCACTCCACAGTGTAGTATCCAAAATTGAATGCGCAGTGGACCACAAATGCTCAGCATTGGCTGCTTTCATCGACATCGAAGGCGCCTTTGACAAGACCATGTTTAATAGCATTAGCCTGGCCCTCGACAGACACAAGATAGACACGACCCTGAGTGGGTGGATCACCAATATGCTTAAATTGAGAGCTGTACAAGTCACCGTGAACGACACTACAAGGGCAGTAGTGGCGAAGGGCTGCCCGCAAGGAGGCGTCCTCTCGCCGCTTCTATGGAACCTGGTCGTAGACAGCCTCATCAAATCACTAAATGACAAAGGTTACTTCACCGTAGGCTACGCCGATGATTTAACCATAATAATAAATGGCACCCATGAAAATACCCTATGCAACCTCATGCGCCAAGCCTTGAAAATAGTCGAAGACTGGTGCAACGAACACCAACTATCAGTAAATCCCACGAAAACAGAACTGATTCTCTTCACAAAAAAGAGGAAACTCCCGGAATTACAACTTCCACGTCTGTTTGGCACTACCCTAAGCCTATCAACTGAAACCAAATACCTGGGTATCTTTTTGGACAAACAGCTGAACTGGGCAAAACATATCAATTACATCACTACAAAAGCCAGCATATCCCTGTGGCAGTGCAAGCGAATGCTGGGCAGGAACTGGGGGATTAGCCCCAGAGTCACGTACTGGCTATACACCACAGTTATTCGACCAATTATCACATATGGCTCAATAGTCTGGTGGCCCAGGACAGACCTGAGCACAGCCCAAAAAGACCTTGAAAAACTGCAGCGGTACGCCTGTGTAGCAATCACTAGCTGCATGAGAACTACACCCACCGCTGCCCTACAGGCAATGTTGGGGCTGCCCCCCCTACACCTCATCGTGCGGGAGGAGGCGGCCCTGGCTGCCTTCAGGCTCAACACAGCAGGAACCCTAGGCAAAGACTCTAGAGTCAAGCATACACGCATTAAGGAAGATGCGATCAAACGACAACCAATGATGGCATCATCCTGCGATAAAACCCCGAAACTGCACTGCTTTCAGAAGCACTATAACGTGGCACTGACAGAAGAACAGAATGATCGTTCAGGCCCGGAAGAGCTAAGAGTCTATACAGACGGATCAAAGACTGACTCCGGAACCGGAGTCGGAGTCTTCTCACACGACCTTAACATAAACATATCCAGCCCGCTGGGAATGTTCAACACCGTCTACCAGGCGGAATGTGTGGGCATTATACAAGCGGCTTACGCGATAGAAGCCAGGAGAGTCACAGACACCCACATACGGATACTCTCCGATAGTGCTTCAGTTCTCCAATCCCTAGGGAAAAAATACATAACATCGAGTTTAATACTAGAATGTCACAATGCACTTGAACGAGTAACAGTTTCTCACCGCAACACTGTGACACTGCAATGGATAAAAGGACATAGCGGATCACTAGGCAACGATGCTGCTGACGAACTAGCTAGGAGGGCATCCAGCGCATCAGTCTATGGACCCGAACCCATCGTGCCCATCCCATTTAACCAGATACGCAGGTGGCTTCAGGACTACACACACACACAAGCAGAGAGCTGGTGGACCTCGACACCAGGCTGCAGGCAATCTAGGGAAGCAATGCCATCTTTGAATGGCAAGCTAAGCAGACGTCTGTTACGCCTGGACAGAAAGGACCTGCGTCTGGTGACTGGGACCATCACGGGACACTGCCCGCTAAACAAACACTTCCACACAATAGGCTTAACGGACAGCCCCCTGTGCAGGGCCTGCATGGAGGCTGATGAAACAGTCGCGCATGTGCTTTTCGAATGTACAGGCGTAGCCCAGATTAGAACAGAAACCCTCGGGGCACCCAAATCTTACACGGATGTTCTCAACAAACCAGGAGTTATAGCTAACTTCTGGAGGGAGGTGGGCTGGTTGGAATAACCACTGACGGCCGCCATGGCTCACGCACAATGGTCCACTTAAAGGACTAAGTGCGGAAACCAAACCGTATAACATAGAACATAATGGCACAAGCAGTGCAGATATAGATATTGTATATATCTAATGCCAAAGTTTCGTATCCCCGAGCGCTTTTCATTTGTTGTGAGTGGGTTTCAGTGTTAGAGCAATATGATTATAAATAATCACTTCATTTACTATCTATTCTCTGCCCCATCCAGACGGTTCATTTGCTAACTGAGTCTCTTATATAATTCTACGACCCTATTCGAATGTATTTTCGTTAAATGCCTCTTGTGCCCGAATGAAAATTTCAGATGAAATCTTTTAATTAAATCTTAGCTCGAAAGCATTTAAGTTGCTCTAGTTTTACTTGTTTTTATTTTTTTATTTTGGCTTCGCACGGTTTGTGCATTTAGTCAGTGTCAAGTAATTTTACTTTTCAATCAAGTAAATGGCCCGATATCAGACACAAAGTTACAAAAAGGTCATAGCCAGTCAAGTCAAAGTTGATTTAAAGCGGCAGTAACTTTACAACAACCTATTAGGAGTTTCTGGGGGGAACACGAAAAGTCCACGTTTTAGTCACTTATTTTCACCTTCACTACATTTGTGGACTCACACGTAACTAAATTGTATAATTCACTACCAAAATTATACACTTTAATTAGCTATTTCACGAAATTTCATGAAAATGAAAATTCGTGCGACATGTTCCAACGCGATCCCGCCAAAAACTCCTAGTTTTACTTACTAGGTTGAAATTGGTTTAAATATTTTTTTAAGTTCGATACATGCCTGTACGTACATACAGACGCCAGCACAGCTACCCCAATTTTCTTTTTCTATCAAATTTCTTTGATAGATTTTTAACTTTATAACATAAGTATAAGGTCCGTGTTCAATTGGGAAAAATTTACAGTTTGGGGTAGCTTGATGTGCTGGCGTCTGCACGTCTTGTATCGAAATAACTAAACTGTTACGTCACTCAGTGATTAGGTAAAAACCGATGACAACATACAGCCTTTAAACTAGGAACATGCAATCTGAAGGATAGCAAAAAAATATTTTTCTCAGATCGATCCTGGGTTCGATTCCCATGTCGGGCAAAGTGTTATTGGGTTTTTCTATCTTAAATTTCTCAGTTGCAGCCCGAACTCTGGGTTTGTACCCAGTTGATTGCAAAAGGCTCGCCCCTATTATATAGGACTTGCGAAATGTGGGTGTACTATAAGTATACCTACTTCTGCCCAACTCTGTGTCAACCAGATAGCAGTTCTAACGAGGAGTTAAAAGATTTTATTTGACCAAAGACGTGGCCGTAGCTTATGTCACAAATTATGTGAAACGTGGGCACATTTTATGGGATAAAATAAATTAATATGTACAATGACATCATGCAAGTCATCCAGCCACAATATGCCCACGCAAAAGAAAATTATGAATGAGCATGTCCGAGGGATGCCTACGTCAAAATACTTGGCACGTAGCCAACTCTTCAATATGTGGGTAGAAAAGAAAATACAGCCAAATATCAAAGGTCAAAAAATTAACAGTGATGACCTTTTCAAATGGCAAGTTTAGTGAAACTCTTTGCAGTTATAGATATCAGATTCGTTGAGCTAATTAATTTAGATATAATGTGGATTGTTGAAAATGTTCACGAATTTTCTTGGGCATGGAAATATCTGAAGACAATCTTTCAAAGATTTTATTTTTACTTAACCATTTATGTACACACTATATAAACAGACAAGAAGATTAGAACAGAAAAATAGGTACAGAGGTGATGCTTATTTCTAAAGAAATCTCTTCCAGCATACCTGCGATAGGAGAAAAGATAAAGAGATGTAGACAACGTGTGTAAAGGTAAAAGGGAAAATAAAGTATGGGGAAAATAACTAAGGGAAATTTAATAAAAGTTTATCTTATGGATTTATTCGGTATGAAAGTTAATTATAAATAAAATATTGACTCAATGCAACAGTTTAAGTAAATCACACGACTATCAAATTAATTTACCACAAGTCTGCTTCTCTCTTCCGGAAAGCCATAAAAGGATACTTTTTAACTTACTTGAACGATTTTCATTACAGCTAAGCAGTGACTTTCAAGAGTTTGTAGAAATATTGTACAGATCTTAGAAGGACGGTACTAAAAGTATTAATAAGCGTGCTACGAGATTTCGTAGCACTTTTACTACGAAAGACTACTTTAGCCAACTTCAACTAGAAAAATAGATTCTGTGTTTTCCCCGTGTTTTTATGAATGTGAATACGGAAACGATTGTCTTAAACCGATTAGTTACTTTAAAAAGGTCAGGTTTTGACATCGTTTCATGAATGTGGACGAAGCAAAAAAGTGTTGTATAGGTATCGTAGTATCGTAGCGTTCTGCTGTAGAGTTTCTGACTTTCTGCCAAAAATGCGAGAATATCACATCTGCCTAGCATTTTTCCAACTATATTAGGGTTGGAATCAACTGCTTAACGTGTTTTCCGAAAGACAGATGGGTTTCGGTATGTAATGGACGGTCACCCATCTTCGGACCAACCTCGGCAAGCGTTGCTACGAGCCCCTGAGAGTCAATTAAAGTGCGTATATTTGTAATTTTGTATGGACCAAAACCAACTTAAGGGTCTATACGCAAAGCATGGTTCCTTTCATGGTTTCATTCTGGCCGTCAGCCAAATGTAGCGGCGACGTGGGTTCGTCTGTCCCGGCCATCCTCTAAAGGTTAAGGGTGACAAAAATAATGTAACGGACTACTTTATTTGGTTACAAGATGTTATAACAATGGCGGTATCGTTTTCGGGAGAGTGGGCCTTTGGGCGATGGACCGTTGAAGTTACTGGCAAATTTCCCTGTAATGTAGTCATTGTTCTTGTATATTTTTATGAAGTGGTTTTTGGAAGGAAGTATTTGGCGTATCATTGCAATGAGATTGACTGTTTTTCTTCCCTTCTTTGGCGTTGATTTCGTGCAAGTGCCATTCTGAGACACGTTGTCTCTAGTATTCGTGATTGAATAACCTACTTTAGGTAAATAAAGTAAGAATGGATTGAATTCTGTTTAATAAGGATTGAAAATCTGAAATAATTACGTCAGCTTTGGTATGGATGCATTGACAGAAATATTCAATAAATTTGGGGGTTTCAGTATAATCTAGTACTACATAGTACAGGTTTTTTTTTAGGTTAACTTTCATCATCAATTCGTCTTTCAAACCAAGACTGTCATACCAAGACTGACATTTGTGTAGGAATACTTCATCTTTTAGCAAAAGGGCATCAAAATCTGACCCGACTATTTTATGAAAATTATACTTCCAGAATTCACAAGATGTCAAGGGCCTTAGCCGCCGTAGCTATACAAAACGATTTAGGGTACTGTCCTTAACATTTTGAGTAATTACTAAATGCATTCAAAGATTTAGTAAAAATTGTACAGCCAGTCAAGAAATTCGCCCATTCTCTTTTAAGACTATAATCACTAGGTGTTCCATTAGATAATAATAGAAACATCTACTCACATTCAGAAATTAGAACATAAATCTACTACCGTAGATTGTTTACGATTTACGAGTACACAGTAGTACACACGGAAACGCGCGAAAACAGATAGTAAAATGTTTATAGTGTACGATAAAATATCAAGGATATGATTTCATTAATACTGTAGGTAAATACGTACGGTACGTTTACTCTGTGGTGTACGTTTGTGTAATAACTATGCGTAAATGATACACAAAATAAACTGTAATCACTCTGCACATGATTCTAAACCCCCTAGCGTCAAATTTTTCGTCAGTTATTTTAAAAATCTGTTTTAGAAAATTGCAATACCTATATACGCGGTCAAAATGTATGGAACAGCATTTTTTTTAAATACCCGAATAAAAATTTCAGCGCACGGTTGTTCAAAATCAAGAATCGAATCAACGGTAACAGGTTTTGCATCAATGTCTCTGCCAGCCCGCACATTTGTAAAGAGGAGCTGTCAAAGGTATGATTTCCCACCATTGCATGCGTATTACAATTTAAGTGACTCTCCATGACAGGAGGCTTTTATTTTGGTATTATGCTTTATTGTTTATTACTTTGCCTATGTATGTATAGAATCAAGTCCATCCGACTAAACAGACAGCTGTGCTGCTGGGGAGTTTGTTGCGCCACTTCTTCTTCCCAAGTAAAGCACTAGGAAGTGGTGAAGGGTGGGCGTTTTTGGGGGACTGTTTTATGTATTTTGACGTTCGAAAAGTGGTGATTCTCAGCCTAATTTGATGACTTTTGATTTTGAATTTAGATTTTCTCCCAAAGTCCCAAAGGTTGCACGCGATAATGTTTTTTGATGAATTTTACTATTATAGTTCTGTGCTGTCACATTTTTAACGGTCGTGGTTCATATTTTGATCAAAAACACAATCTAACACTAACTTGCAAATTGTTAAAACTTAAAAGAAAATTTTTGTTTTGCGAGCAACCCTGGCGTTTCCTATGTACCGATTCGATAAGAGTGACAGAGATAGAAATAGTTTTTTGGCTATTCTAAAAACTGATTATTATGTTAGTTATAACTTTCGACAAAAGTGGTAGTATTGGACTTGGGTATAATTGTGAGTAACTCAGTCCCCCGTCAGACATGTGCTTCCAATCATTTAACGCCTACAGCTCTACCAACCCAAATAAATAATAATTACAACGTAAACAGTAAGCAAATCTTCCTCCCCCCTTACCCCCTAGTCTACGTTTGTCTGATATACCGGCGTGTGACGTCAGAAGGCCGGTTGGCGCCTCACAACCAGTGACTAAGCTGTATTAATATACTACCAATGTGTTTGCCCCAGCGGAGTCGCCTACGCGTTGAAAACTGCGTGGGAGTCACTGAAACTTGTCTACATGATGTTCTCTTTTCAAAGATTCTAAGGTAACTTTTTGAGGTTGGCAGTTGTAACTTTTTAATTGATGTGTTTTTGTTTTTATGGGAATTACGTAGTATTTTTATATGGCTAGAAAATGATTTATTAGGTAAGATATCAAATCTTGCAGTGTCTAAAATGTCAATAAACATTGGCCAGAGGCTAAGCATGTGGTAATGCCGCCAGGCTCTTGGGAATATTATCAGTCCACGGTAATGCCGCCAGTTTCAAAATTATCAGTCGACAGCGATGCGGATGTATGTTTCGACGCCATATTTTTTGTGAATTGTTTTAGTTGAGTTAGGATAAAAAATATATATTAATAAGTACATATTTTTGAACCAATGCGTATGTTGTTTAATCTTACGTAATAAACCAACTAAGCAAAAGATACTATCGAGCTTTTGGAAACCATTCCAGTTATGGTACGTTTTAACCTTTTATAAAGTCACGAAATAGTATGAAATCTAAAAATCCTTTTACACGCAAAGTGTCTGAATTCTTTCTTTCAAATTCTTAGAAGCTTAAGCTAAAACGTTTCTCTTTAAACATGCTGTGCATATGAGAGCGTCGCGGTGGCGTCGTCGCGGCTCGGAGGCCGACACACTTTCCATTGACGGGCTGAAACCACCCCGTACCACCCATTCCCTGCTATTTGGGTAGAAATTTATACTAATGACATGTGTATTAAGTAATAATGGACGACGTACACTATTTTTGGACGAATTGGTGAACATTAGTATTCATTTATTGATGCAAAAGTGGGTTTGTAATATATTTTGTGTTTGGATTTGTTAGTCGTTTTTAGTGTTTAATTAGAATACCTGTCTTTTGGATTCCAAAAGTAAAACAATTATAGAAAGTGACTTGACAAATACTGTTATTAATACCTCTTTAAGTAAGTAATTCCATAATTATCGGTTTATATAAATTACAAAATTTTGTTAAGTCTCCTAGCAAATTAAGGTTTTTAATTCCACGTCCATTAGAAATGAGTCGACTAATAATAATTTACTAAATCTTAATAAAATTGTTCATCATTAAGTGACCAAAAACTAAACTGACTTCAATCACGCGCTACTGCCCTGAAAGTTTCAGCACAATTCTGTAAATACTGAATTCTACTGGAGTAGTCTGTTAAAAAAAATGGGCGTTTATATACGGCCATTTTTTTTTTTTTGAGCAAGTGTAATCATCTGATAACTTCGCCCGCTCTGTGGGGAGTAGGAGGGCGTGTCAGACTTTTACTGACTAAAACCCACCCGTGTTTCCTCAGTTGCCTGTGTGCCAGGGGCTACGGTATCTCTTTCGAACAACTCGCACCCCTGGCACACATCGGACCTTGCGGGCCCCTTCAGTTGGTGCTGTCATCTCTTTGAGGCGCGCTTGGAACACAACGCGCCGTCGACCCGGGCTTGGTCCTTACCGGACAGCGAGCTACCCATTACTCTCCGTCGACAAGCCCACGCCTACGCTGGCCGGGCATCAGCCTGGAATTCTCGATGCCCAAAGCGTCTCCGGTGCAGGTTGATCGAAAGACATACCGTCGCCCCTGACACACGGGCTACTGAGGGAACACGAGTGGGTTTTAGTCAGTAAAAGTCTGACACGCCCTCCTGGTCCACCCAGAGCGGGAGAAGTCATTTGATGATTTCCCACCAGAAAAAAAAACGCCCTTAATTTAATTAAAAGAATAATGGTGAAGATGGATTTTGTTGCAATCTCTACGATAGGAAAATGTGCGTGTGACAGCTTTCTTACCGCAGACTTAGCACAAGAAACGTAGTGAAGCGTTTTGTCAACGGAAGAGTAGACAAAAATGACGACTCCGTATAGACAGTTGACAGTTTTGAAGAGAGAAATGTAGACAAGCGATTTCTATTCTACGGAGTAGAAATAGAAACAATCATGCTAAGCCCGCAGTTGTTTTTCTTTTGTTGCACCAGTGCTGCATTTTTGGTCCTGGGCCTAGAGACAAAACACATTTCTGTTAGCGTTCACGCCAAATGCTATGCCAAAATGTATGGGAATGACATTACTTGCGGAAAGGACACGACGTAACCTTTCCGCAGGTAATGTCATTCCCAAACATTTTGGTGTAGCGTTTGCCGTGAACGCTAACAGAAATGTGTTTTGTCTAGGCCTGCCGGTTGGATAGGGGAAGGTTATGTTAAATGATAAACTTGACCAGAAAATTTTCATTACTGAGACTTAGTTTCATACATACCTAATTAGATTAAAGTATTGTCTATGAAAAACTGAGAGTTTTTCTTTTATTCCCAGTTCTCCAAGGAGACAAAATTAATTCATGGTCGTTAAAGCAGACCATACATCGGTCCTACAGCCTCTGGTTGAGCCATAAAAACAACGATACTATTATGGTGATGTTCGCAATAAACCACATTTATATCTTCTTCAGAATAAGCAAAATAACAGTATAGAGGGCCATTTACATTAGACGTTATATATTTAAATAATTCATGTCAAATGTAACACTAGCTTTTGCCAGCGGCTTCGCCCGCGCAGGACTTTCTTCCCCTAACTTCCTTAGGGGTTGAATTTCTAAAAATCCTACCTTATTCCTTGTCTACGTTATAAAGGGAACCTCTGTGCAAAATTTCAGCTTTCTACGTCCAAGGGTTTGGGCTGGCGTTGATGAGCCAGTCAGTCAGTCAGGACTTTTATTTTTATTTGTATAGATAAGTAGGTGACGCAAGACCTCATACACCCGATTAGAGTATTGAGTTAAAAGCATAATATAATGACAAAACCTTTTGTTGAATCTTACTGTCTTGGAATAAGATTAAATTTTCTTTGCTATCAGAGGTAAGTATGACAAAATACATAATTCTGGAAAAAAAAACATATAATAAGAGTTACTGATCTCGATTTGGTAGTCAATTATGAACCAACTACTTTCAGGACTTGTTGGACAGGTTCTGTTACACCTTGTATAATGGGTCAGTTCGTGTTAGCCTTAACACGAACTGACCCATTATCGTACAGTATGGATCGGATTGCTGGGTAGAAGAAGCATGCATTCTCGGAAGATTGCATGCAGCGGAGATGAGAATGTTCAGATGGATGTGTGGAGTGATGAAAATGTATAAAATAAGAATAGAATATATGAGGGGTAGCTTAAAAATGGCGCCAGTGATAGAAAAGTTGAAAATAAATCGTTTGAATTCATATGGGCATGTGATCAGGAGAGAGGAAAGGCATGCGACTAAAGAGTGATGAATACAAATATTGATAGAGAGAAGGGGCTTAAAGAAAAGATGGATGGAATGTGTTAGAAATAATATTATGAAAGAGGACGGAGTAAATGATAGCGTGACCGTTGTCAAGGAAGAATGGAATATGAGACAAGAGCACTGCCAGGGGTGCGGGTTGTTCGAAAGAGATATCATGGCCCCTGGCACACAGGCAACTGAAGGAACACGGGTGGGTTTCAGTCAGTAAATTCTGACACGCTCTCCCGCTCCACCCAGAGTGGAAGAAGTTATTTGATGATTTCCCAACCAAACCAAAAACAAATTGCAGGAAGATGATGAAGATACAATGCAATATGCAACAATAGTGGATAACCAGCCTATGGCAGTCAGGCCCGTTGCTGAGCCGAACTTTCTTTTTCTAAACATACTACAAATTAAAGTCGCTTTTCATGTCTATCTGAGTAACCGCATTGTACATCTAAACTGCTAAAAGTATTTTGAAGATGTTTTCTCCATATTTTAGAGAATGTCTCTGAGAAACTTTATGTGTTACAGCACATTTATACAGGGTAAATTTTTTACCAGTGCGCAAACTGTAACCAATTTTCTTTGGTTTTGCATTTAAAAATTCTGCTGTTCTAGAAAAAGGTGAAACTTACGCGGTCAAAATTTTTGGTAAAGATGTTTTTTTTTTGTATAACCGACGAAAAATGTCTGCGCTGGAAGGTCTAGAATGATATGCTGAATTCATGGTTAAAGTTTGCGCACTGGTTATTTTTTTTAATCCTGTATTTAACTTACTTATAATAGGGGAAATCTTGAATATTTTGTCAAGACTTAAAAACTGTGCTTAGTAGGGGCGGGTGCGTAGGTAGTGTATTTCGTGTATTTCCTTCATTACTCGCCATATTTTTCCACTGCTGAGAAAATCTTGTTATTGCAGTCAGTGTTGTGACTTGTGAGACGGGCATATGGCTAAGTAACAACAGTCGCACGATTCGATCGATCAGGTTAAGCTGCGCTTGCTACGGTTGGTCTGTGGATGGGTGACCATCTTTACATCATGCTTCTTACGTGCCTCGGAAAGCACGTTACGTTGTTGGTCTCGGCTGTTATGGATCTTTGTCCGTCGATACGGGTCGTCAGAAGCATGACAGTGTGACAACCAATCTTACCAAAGCGTATCGTGTTACCCAGAAACTGGGTAGTGGAGGTCAAATAGGCAGTCGCTCCCTATAAAATACTGGTAATCAGCTGCATTCGGTTAGACTGGAAGCTGACCCCAACAAAGGTAAAAGGGCTAGGAAGATGATGATGCTTGTCATAACAGTCAGTCACAAAGTTAGAACTAATTATAAATGTGCCTAATCCGTTTGAAATAATTTATACACTTAATTTAGTGTGTGAATTCACTTAAACCCACTTTCAATTTCACACATTTTAATTAATATTTTGGAAACGCACCAAATTAACTGTTACCGACAAAGACTTAACATAAGATTAGTTAAATTAAATGAATATTTTTTTTGAATAATATGAATATAACTGTGATTGGTTCACTGCGGTGGTTGTTTAGATCAAAAGAACCGCTTCTTATTTAGTTAACATGAACTAAACGCTAAAACTGATTTGTTAGTCACGGACCAGCGCGTCACAAGAGTATGAATAAAATATTGATGAGCCAATAAAATGTTTACGATATTCCTATTCAAAATTAAATGTTTGGAACGGGATTAGAACAGTGATAAGCTTTTTTATTTAACTCTATGGCGACAAGTCGATCAAAATTCTGTTTTTCCAAAGTTTCTAATGAATACATTGGAGTTAATATGGTATCACTACTAAATAATCTACGAGCCTGATTTAGCGGATTCCAGAATATATTTGAATTTTTATCCCAAAGAACGTCAAATAAAAAATAAACACTGATTTTTTAATCACTGGCCGAAATAAAACCGCTTCCCTCGACACACAACAACCATTACACTACTTTAAAAATTCACAACATGACCATGATCAATTGAACATCTCTTTTCCTCGTCAAACGCCTCATCTACCGTTATACCTTTTTCGCACATCACGTACAAATCTTTAGAACGCTTTGTTAGTTGCAAACGTGTCCAACTGTCCACTTGCAGGGGATTAGCGTCAGTGACGTCACCACGTTCGCACGAGTATACCCCATAAAGCTCAGGACCCATGAATGGGCACCGGAAAAAACGTCCATTGAAGGTTTTGTTTGCGAATTAAAATTTAAAGGGTGGTCACAATGAGATGTAGCGGTAATAAATAGTGCAAATGTTTTGTGTTCATACAAAAGAGTTTTTATTGGGTCCTTGGACTAATTTCTTTATTTAAATGTAAGGAAGTCAGTTAGCTGTAGTTTTGTCACCGTACACGTGGTTGAGCCCTATACAGGATAAGTTTTTAACCAGTGCGCAAACTGTAACCATAAATTCATCATATATCATCCCCAACGCAGAAATTTTTCGTCGGTTAAACAAAAAAAAAACAGCTGTTCCATACATTTTGCTCGCGTAGGTATTGTACTTGTTTATGAAACAGCAACTGTTTTTTAATAACTGACGAAAAATTTCTGCGCTGGGGGTTCTACAATGGTATGCTGAATTTATGGTTACAGTTTGCGCACTGGTTAAAAACTTATCCTGTATATTGGTCCCGATGACGTCACAGAGGTGGAATATTGTATATTTTTAATGATTATTAGGCAAGTTAAGAGATCCGTAGGAGAACCAAGGTAATCGAAATAGCCTGAAGAGTTGTCAAACTTAAGTAGCAGTGGGAGGGCACATTGTTTATAGACAAGATGGCGGATGGGGCCGAAAGGTTCTAGAGTGGCGACTGCGTACTGGAAGACGTAGCGTTGGAAGACGTAGCGGTGGGCACATAACCTGGTGAAGGCATTTTAAGTTTTAGCCGTTGCATTTTGAATATATTGGATTAGTATATACAGGTAAAATAAATTATTCCAATTTAATGTACCTACCTACCATGCAACCATTATAAAGGACACTAGGCACTATGAATATGAACCCATTATACTCGTACTTACTTTAAAATAACAAAATCAACACACGTAATATCGTAAACTCTAATCAGTATTATCGATTTTTGGTTTTATCGAGTTGTTCTTGGCACACAAAAGTGCACATAACAATCGAATTATATTGCTGAATTATTAAAATCTTGATCTGTTTACATCTTAATTATTGTTGCTAATGTAAGGAAATTTCCACGCTAAGCGAACGTAATATATTGAAGTGTTTGTGCAAATGATTACAGAAACAATGGATAGAATATTACGGGTAATAATTACTATTAAACTGTCAGAGGTCTTGTTGGAAGCTCGTTAAATCTTTTGTAAACTAGCTGCACAATACCTACCTGTATGCATACAGAAATATGCTATTATGTAAGATTAATCGTCAGTGTCCTATCCAAATTATTCACATATTGTCCTGTATCTGCTAGAGGGGCTTGCAGCTAAGTGATAACAGTCGGACGGTCGATAGATCAGGTTAAGCTGCGCTTGCCGCGGACGGTCTGTGGATGGGTGACCATCTTTCATACCAAGACCCCTACGTGCCTCGGAATGCACGTAAGCCATCGGTTCCGGCTGTTATTCGTTGATCTTTGATAGTTGTCACGGGTCGCCAGCAACTTGAAAGTCTGACAACCAGTCTTACCAAGGAGTATCGCGTTACCCAGTACCCGGAGGCCCTATAACCCTGTGGAGGTCGGATAGGCAGTCGCTCTTTGTAAAATACTGGTTAGACTGGAAACTAACCCTAAAACAGTTGTGTAAAGGCTAGCCAGATGATGATCGTCCTGTGTCAGCTAGGGGGTTGCTTAAAGTTAAATAATCATTAGCGACTAACCATACATTTTTGACGTTAATGTGTCTCTTAACTTGAAGCAATGTTCATACATAAAGGGGTTATATTTCTAAAAACAATTTTCGTCGTGGATGCGGATTTAGTGGACACGATGGTTAGTTTTTTTCGGAATGGCGCTGCTATTATTAAAGTATATTTTATTTCCATAAAACCTATAGCAGAGATTTTAGCTGCTAACTATGATAAGTAATGTGATTATGCCATATAAGCATCATGTTAAACATAATATACGAGTGAACACACTTTCTCCTTTTAAGGCTCACAATACAAATTCATGCACCACGCGTCCACTAAGTAGGGGCAATTTAAAGTGATAAACAGAAATAATACAATATTGTGCGTTGGTCCGTCTGTAGAACAAACTGGCCGCTTGTTTGACTTAACAATTTTACGTTCTCGGAAGAAGCTGAGAGTGCAGGTAGTTTTTTTTTTTTACCACCGGCCACACCGCCAACTCTTTACATACGACGCAGGTTGAGTTTCTATATTGTGTTTTAGTGTAGTCTATGCTAAATAAATTCTGTTCCATTCATGATTCGTTATAACTTATGAATGCGGAGTTTGTCTGTAAGTGATTTTTTTCACTATTGCATATACATTTTTTGTGACCTTTTACTTTCAATCATTGGACTGTTGGTGAACCAATAAAAATATGTTGACACAGCCTTGCAACTGTATTGTTCATGTTGTGTGAGTTAATTTTCAAACGAACATTTTACTGAAGGATTATTATTTTTCACAAATAATCGTCATCAAAACGTTATCGTTAAAATGAGAGTTTCTAATGCTACTTATTTACACGGAATTATTATTCCGTTCTTAGAAATATATAATACAAAGTGCCAAAATATGATCAGTCTAACACCCTACAATGAAGCGAATAGTCTTATTTAATTGCATTAAAATCGACACACTAATATAACAAATCAACAATAAATCAGTTTTAATAACATATCACAATTTCCGCCTCATCAAACCGTAGACAAGGTGTGACAGGCAAAAAACGAAACTCGTCAAAATCAAAACATGCGAGCCAGGTTTGAGCTCGAGTGATTGATTTAAACTGACAGTTATTACCCGATTATGTACTTACGCGTTACCTTTGACATGTCAATATCGTAAACATAATATTTTATTAGATTTATTAACAAGTAGATTCACGGTCTGTGTGTAATCTTGTGTAATCTTTGGATGATCCTTAAACGTAATTTAAATTGAACGCAGATTTGGTAAATTTGATTATTTTGTTATTTTTATGTTGTCATGCATGATGTCACGTGTATTGGAATGATACTCAACTAACAACATTTTATGCAAAGCGTGATCAGCTTATACTGATCCCACTGCTGGGACACAGGCCTCCTCTCTGTGAGAGGGAGTGAGCCACGCGGGCCAAGTGCGGTTTGGTAGATGTTACGATGCCAGACGTCTTCGAATTTTTGGTTCCGTGTTCGGATGTTTTCCTTCACCGTTTTGAGAGCAGTGATGATGAAATTATTTACACAAAGATAAGCGCCTGTTTGGGTTGAACCCACGACCTACAACTCGCTAGTAGTCGCCGTCACCACCGGGCCAACACTGCTGCTTTTATGCAAACCAAAGGTATTTAATGTCTACAACGCTTTTACGGATTCTAAATGGACATTTCACCACCATATTTTAACTAACATACTTTACCAAATACACTATAACAGTTACTTCACGAACTAGTTAGCTTACAAACTAGTTTCAGGCAGATACCTACCATGTCGGTACTTGTCTTGGCCAGAAAATGAAGAATGGTATCAAAATCATTATCACAGCAACTAAGCCGTATTTTTAAACTTAACTCACTAAAACTAAATATTAAGAATTGATTTATTTTGACTAAATTATTTTACAGAGATAGCTGATACCTACTAATTAATTCGACCAACCAGCAAACGCGTTCTCGCAAACCTCCAATACCAACAAGGTTGCGCTCGCGCAGTTTTATAGCCAAGAAAATGCCTTTTAAATATAGAAAACAATGTGACCTCACATTCCTGAAGCTGTATGAGTGTAGTGAACATGTTGCTAATCGAGTTCTGTATGCGGCATCACGGAGGTACCACTTGCAGCCGTAAAACCACGCTTCGAGACGAATGCACGCATAATGACGCTCAGAACACTCCACGTCATTGTTAGGAGTTCGAAGTTCCATAGAATTGTTTATTAATAGTGGTAGTTAAGTCAATATTGACTAGGAATTTTTGAGTACAGCAATGTTTTGCAATTTACATTAGCATTATTTTTGCTAAATAGATATCTGTTCCATTCATAGTACACCCACATTTCAACAGTTATGTTAATGTTTGATGTAATAGGGAGCGAGCTTATTGCCATCAACCGGGCACAAATCTAGATTCTGAGCTGCTACTGAGCAATTCCAGATAAAAACCCAAAAACACTTTGGCTTACCTGGGCGTCCAACCCAGAACATCCTGCTCAGCTGTAGTGCTTGCGACCACTAAACCAACAGGGCAGATAAAAAAAAACCTGATGTAAAAATTTTAGGTTTCTATTTACTCCTACTAATATTGGGAACTAGCTTTTGCCAGCGGCTTCGCCCGCACGGAACTTTCATCCTCTATTTAACTTCCTTAGGGGTTAAATTTCGAAAAATCCTTCCTTATTTCTTGTCTACATTATAAAGGGAACCTCTGTGCAAATTTCAGCTTTCTAGGTCTAAGAGTTTGGGCTGGGCGTTGATGAATTAGTCAGTCAGTCAGTCAGTCAGGACTTTTCTTTTTATTTATATAGATAAATAAAGAAAATTTGTGAAGATTTTTGATGTTTGTTACTCAATCACGCGAAAACGGCTGAACGGATTCGAATGAAATTCGGCACACAGATGGTTTATAACCTGGATTAATACATAGGCGTTTTCATCCCTGTAGTACGTTCCCGTGAGATAATTTTCAACCTCTGCGCGGGCGAATTAATTAATAAACAACATCATTTGCCTGTGATACAGGATATTTTATCCTAGTACAGGCATCTAACATTGTAATCGTTTTATTATAGAACTATGCGATCAATCTTCCTAGCCTTTTCTCAACTATGTTGGGGTTGGCTTCCAGTCTAACCCGATGCAGCTGAGTATCAGTATTTTACATGGACCGACTGCCTATTTGACCTCCACGACCCAGTTACTTAGTACACAATCTTATGGTAGGAATAGTTTGTCAGTCACTCTAGTTTCTGACGACCTGTAACGGCTGTCAAAGATCCACGAATAACAGCCGAGACTAACGGGTTAACGTGCTTTCTGAGACATGGAAGGGGTCTTGGTATGTAAAGATGGTTACCCATCCACGGACTACTGCGGCAAGCGTACCTTAACCTGATAGATCGACCCGCCTCCTCTCAGTAAGAGGGAGTGGGCTGTAATCCACCACGCGGGCCCAGTGAGTGTTGCTAGATGTCAATTATCTTCGAATTTTTTGTTGAACCAAAAATCGAAATGAAAACGGACGTGTCCTAGAGGACATCGTAGGAAACCGGCATGTCACGATGTTTTTCTTCACCGTTTTGAGAGCACTGGTGGTGCCTGACTACAACTCGTAACTCGCGGCCGTTACCACATAGCCACCACTGCTCTAAGATGCATGAATGAATGAACGAAATGCACCAATCCCGGCGTGGCTTGACCAGACTCGATAAATCGAATGAACCCCAAAATTTGCACTAACCCTTAGAGCCTTATGCTTCATGGTGTTACAGAGGCCATTGCATATCAAGAAATAGACCGGGGGGCGCGGTAATGGTCAGGTAGACGTGCCCTTAGGATAGGAAAAGGTTGCGAGCTTTCCGGATACACTTCCTTGAGTAAGCATTGGACATCGATGAATTTGAATTTAATTATAAACTCCCAATCAGCGAAAAAGCGTCATTTTAGCCATCAATAAGTTTTGTAGCCATTCCCGGAGATGGCTATACGAGATTCATCTGTAGAGAATCACTCCCTGTATCATTTGCATACGTGGAGTTTATTGCAGGCCGTAAATATTTGTCATAATGCATGTCGTGTGGCAAAACCGATGTTTTTCACGCGTATTGCATCCATTACGTGTTTAGTTGAAGAACGTGATTAACTGTCGGTGAAATCGCTTATATTATCTCCTCGTTGGCCTATTGGCCGGCTACTGCTTCCGAGGGCTTTGTTTTATACGAAGTTTTCATAAATTAGAAAGGAATATATGATGTCGCTTTGTTGGGAAATTCTGTGAGATTTTCTTGTGGACGCACTATCTTAGATTTGAATAACCTGAGTTTGAAAGTCTTCATGGTGAATTTAGTAATACGGTGTGTTTAAAAAAATATTAAAATGCTTTAAAATCAAACCGTTTTTCCAATATACATTTATAGGTAATATCTAGCTGACCGTACAGATGTTCTCTTTTTTCCTATTAGTAACTCAATCGCAGCGACACCTACCGGGTCCAGTTGTGAATCTAAACCATCCTCTCTCTGGGCACGCCACGATTGCGGCGGTAAGTCCCCTCTTTGAGGAGTGGTTTGAGAGGCGGCATGGCGTCCTCACCTTCCGCCTGACGCAGGTCCTCACCGGACATGGTTGTTTCGGGAGGTTCCTGTTTCGGATAGGGCGGGAGGAAACGCCCGGGTGTTTCCACTGCGAAGATAGCCCTGAGGACACGGTGGAGCACACGTTGGCGGTCTGCCCTGCTTGGGCGGAGCACCGCCGTGTCCTCGTGGAGGATCGGCGGCGGCGATCTCTCGCGTCCGGCCCTGGTCCAGGCCATGGTACGGAGCGAGAGGGCATGGGGAGCCATCACCTCCTTCAGCGAAGCAGTAATGCTCGCGAAGAGGGAGGCGGCGCACGTGAGGGAAAGGCAGCATATGCGCCGTCGCGACCCTAGCCGCCGCAGGATACGGAGACGCCCTGGGCGTCGGGAATCCCAGGCCGATTTCCGGCCACCGTAGGCATGGGCTTGCGGACGGCGAGTAATGGGTAGCTCGCTGTCCGGTAAGGACCAAGCCCAAGTCGACGGCGCGTTGTGTTCCACGCGCGCCTCAAAGAGATGTCAGCATAAAAATGATGGGGCCCGCAAGGGCCGATGCCTGCCAGGGGTGCGGGTTTGTTTGAAAGAGATACCACAGCCCCTGGCATACAGGGTAATGAAGGAACACGGGTGGGTTTTAGTCAGTAGAAGTCAGACACGCCCTCCTGCTCCACCCAGAGCGGGAGAAGTTATATGATGATTTCCCACCCAAAAAAAAAAAAACCATCCTCTATCAAATACATACAATATTTTTTATCAAAATTCTTCCAGCCTCTTAGGAGGAGTTCAGTGAAACATACACGTACAGAAGAATTATATATATAAAGATAATGTAATATTTGGCCAATATAATTTTCTTTCTCCCACATCTGCTAAAATAAGTTAACTATAACTCCATGTTTTATCTACGACATCTACCTACCTAATAAAATAAAGTTATCACGTAATTTCGTCTGGAACCATCCATAAAATACCTTAAACGTGCACTACAAACTCAATTAAAATTGGTAACGATATCATGAAATAGTACATTTTCAGTGCACATACTCATAATAAAAGCTACGTACACTCTCAACAGACAAACACGAACTGACGATAACTGTGTAGTAATTTTGACAATACACACAAAGTTGATATGGGCAATAAAATTTGACAATACGCTACACTACGACAATTACATGAGGAATAAACAGAGATGTTGCTGGCACTGTTGGAATTTGGTCGTTTTATGAAAATCCTAGATGTCTCAGTACATTGTCGAAGAAATACTGTGAACGAGAGTGGCTACTCGTAACTAAACGGCCCAACGCATACTGAACAATCAGCCCTAAGCCAAATATAAGCCCATCAGCCACTACCACCATTACCATGGCGATGGTGATGGGCTTATATTTGACAGCATGCATATTTCCACAATTTGGGAAGAAAAACTACTGCAGGCTTGGCATGACGCTTTAGAACAGAAGATGAATAGACAGTGCGTTTTCAATACAAAGTGACATTTCGTTGCTCCATTTTTGACATCGCACCGTAGATATCCTTCCACAATCTGTCATTTTGTCTTTAGTTTCTAACGACCTTTGTGTAGGTCCTTATAAGTGTAGACTATTTCAGAAGAATATTTCTTCCCAAAATCACAATGACAACAAACTTTCTACTCGACGGCCACAAAGTATATACGATTATCAAAAACATCATGATTCGTTTAGAACGCATAACTGTGATAATTAATAGAAAAACATAGGTAGCTATCTTCTTCTATTGTAGATCATTTAGATAATAGTCACGTCTATTCTTCCGTCGACAAATCGGTGCTCGTGCTAAGCCTGCTGCTCTGAAAAAGGTGAAAGAAAACATCGTGAGTATACAGCGATCGCCAACCCGCCTGCAAAGCGTGGCGATTATGCCAAAACCCCCCCTTTTGAGGAAGGCCTATGTCCAGCAGTGGAATTCCTTCGGCTGAAATGATGATGATGATGAAGTTTTATTACATAAACAGACATATATACATAAAAAGGTACAGATAATTACGTCGTATAATAGTGTACCAACTAGTACATATTATTATGATGGTGATTACAGGTAAATAGCTAGTGGTAGGTACCTTCCTATTTAGCAAGTCACCATGAGTGTAAAACGACAATCCTTAAATACCTCAAGTTTTAGAATGTCAGTACTAATACTAAGATACTTAAAAAGTTAAGCAACACTTAAGAAGGATGTAACAACATCACTAATTAATATAACCCACTGTGAACACAAGCTTTTTATTCCCTTCATAATTATTAGTCTATATTGTTCCCACTGCTGGGACACAGACCTGCTCTCTGTGAGAGGAAGTGGGCCGAAATCCACTACGTGAGTCCAGTGCGGGTTAGTGGTTGTTACATATTTCTTCGAATTTTTTGATTCTAGGACATGCCGCTGATGCCGCTGTGAAATGCATAGAGAACGCTGCTGCCCATTCTCTAGCAAGTCCCTTAGTCGCATTCTACGACACCCACGGGTAGAAATGGGATGGTGCTATTCTTTTACGTCCGGCATGACACGGAGTTTTTATTATTTCAGTAACACATAGTATTTTTAACATAACATCACGGCTGTATTTCCTGACGGGTTAGGCAGTGGTGTACCTAAAGTACACCCACATTTCGTCATTCATTAGTCCTACGTGATAGGAGGCGAGCCAATTGCCATCAACGGGTCACGAATTCAGACTACTGGCTGCTATTGAGAAGTATCAGATGTGAAAAACCCAATAACACTTTTGGATAGCGAAACCAGAGCCTACTACTCGGCAGTAGCGTTTGCGACAAGTAGAAAAAAAGAGGCAGTATTTTTTAACGATTTTATTCAGATTTTCACAGAGATAAAAACTAAGTTCGGAAGGCGGTGACATATAATTAAATACATATCCAAGGTCACCGACTTCCGAACTTAGTTATTGGGGTTGGACAAAGCAGGTTTATTATTTTTAACTTTTCGGTTTTTCGGCGGTTTAATTTTTTTTATTAAAAAGTTTTTATTTTATAATTTTTTGTGGCTATAATCTACTAATTACTACATTCTCAATTTTTAATTACTTTTTGTAATACACAACTCAGTATTAAAATCTGTGAGTAAACAATCAATCATCCCCTGTTTTCTTACCCTTAGGGTAGGAATTTTTCTTCTAAATTTATATGGGAACAACTTCGGATAAACCCTTTCCAATAAAAAAAGAAATATCAAAATCAGACTACTCTGAAAAAAGTTATTTGTGGTCATACATAATAAAAACAAAAGTATACGCGTCGACTTGAACCTCCTCCGTTTTTTCGTCGGTAAAAAAGCCTTTGCTAGACTTTAGATCAAACATATTTATGAAAAAAGAAACGAGAACTATCCAAAGGTCCCTAATTTAAATACCTCGCTGCAACTTCAACGAGGTTTCACGAAATGTCGTGAACAGCATATGAGTTACTGCGGGGAGGGTGTCTCGGTGAGCAATTTGGGGTTTCCTCGGCGGCCTGCATGCATGTGCAATGTGTTTGCAGTTCGAACCCGTGCCAAAATTGCCATCTTTCCGCTGGATAGCCGCGAGCTGACGAAATGAGGCGCCGACACCGTATTTGGTTAGCTGTGAACTCGGATTAGTTTGACGGCTTACAGTTTTAATTTAAAAAAAGTTTTTTGTTTTGTTCTTACACTGCAGATTAGACTGGAAACGCCAGTGAGGGGACGCCCTAGACCTAGAAGGTCATAATAGTGACCTTATTTGAGATGTTCTTCAGAAAAGTCAGGTGTGTCCGGCGTGCGTGTAAAAAACAAAATAGATCTAAAATCACAGGCACAGAACATAAATAGTCGGCATCTGTACGAAGTGATTGTGACAAGAAGGCTCCCACTCAGCATGATGTGTCTGTGCCCACAGCACATCAATTAATTTTAATGGTCACCCGAAAATGATATTACGTTAACCAAGTGAGGTAACTAATTTAACATTGTGGCACTGGCCATATTATAAAATAGTCTTCGACAATTTCGCAGACCTCATAGGCTTGATGAAGCTCATTTTAAATAACTTTCGTCACATATCCCGAAGCAACTGCTCAACAACTTTGAACCTTAACTTCTGTGACATAAAATGACATTTTGGTTTTCAAAAAGTTTAAGTGCCACATCACCAACTGAGTTACTATGGCTAGCTTCCAAATGTGATGCAATAACCTTTGATACTACCAACTAGTAACATTTTGTCACATTATCGGGACGCTCGATTTAATACGAACAGCCTTCATATAAGAATCGGTAAATGTTCCTAATATACGTACAAGTTTCCAATATGAACACTATTACAATGTAGATGAAATTGAATGAATCCAAGAACGCATTGCAAGTTCAGGTTCACAATATTTTATTAAAAGTACCGAAATTAATTGAATTCAAATCGGCACTTACAAATAAAGATACTCAACTCGAGTTTCTTTGTATTCTTTAAATCAAGACAAATTAACGAATTCCGAAACAATCATTATTGAGAGAAATACATTTTTTCTTGCTAAATCTCAGGACTCTAGGCTCAGTAGAAGCGCTTGCTACTGCCTCGTAAGTCTAGTACCAACGAAGCAGGGCTTCAATTTTCAACAAAATGGACCCATACTGCGTTATGCATTTAAGTCTTTTGTTCAAAACACATTACGTTAATATAAACAAAAAAGTTTTTCAGTATTTAAGTAATACAGTTTCCAGTTTTAAAGCGTCATTTGAGAGTAGTTGGTACAAAGTTAGCATTTCACAATCGTGGGTACACATAAAATATTGTAACCGTATGACACATTAAATAAATACATTATGTGCCGGCTAAGCACTAAAACATATTGTTGAGGGTCCATTACTGTACATAAATATGTGATTAACATATTTATGGTATTGTTACTAAAAACCTACACAAAATTACTTTCGCGATGTTAAGTACTCAACATCGCGAAAGTAATTTTGTGTAGGTTTTTGTCTTAGGAAACCTTTTACACTTAAGTGTAAAAGGTTTCCTAAGACCTTTGACTATGAAAGATTTTCACATTCTATTGGGTTTGTTCATCATCGTTCAAAAATACGGAAAATGAACTCTGAAAACAAAACATTTTACTGTCTCTGGCAATACAGTAAGCAGGGTCACAGGATTTTTTTTTTTTTTTGGGTCGGAAATCATCAAATAACTTCTCCCGCTCTGGGTGGAGCAGGAGGGCGTGTCAGACTTTTACTGACTAGAACCCACCCGTGTTCCTTCAGTAGCCCTTAAGACAGGGGCTGTGGTGTCTCTTTCGAACAAACCTGCACCCCTGGCAGGCATCGACCCTTGCGGGTCCCATCACTTTTTGTGCTGACATCTCTTTGAGGCGCGCGTGGAACACAACGCGCCGTCGACTTGGGCTTGGTCCTTACCGGACAGCGAGCTACCCATTACTCGCCGTCCGCAAGCCCATGCCTACGGTGGCCGGAAATCGGCCTGGGATTCCCGACGCCCAGGGCGTCTCCGTATCCTGCGGCGGCTGGGGTCGCGAGGGCGCATATGCTGCCTCTCCCTCACGTGCGCCGCCTCCCTCTTCGCGAGCATTACTGCTTCGCTGAAGGTGACGGCTCCCCATGCCCTCTCGCTCCGTACCATGGCTTGGACCAGGGCCGGACGCGAGAGATCGCCGCCGCCGATCGCCTCCACGAGGAAGGGTCACAGGATAACACCAAGTTGAGACGATATGAGTTGCTAAAAATACTACCTACATCTAGTTTACAATATATAATTTGCTAATGAGCCCCAAACTATATAGTTAGTCTGAGACTGGCTCAGTGGATCTTGGGACTCAAAAGTGTAAAAGGCCCCCGCAGACCGGCGCGACACGTCAGCGCAAACCAACTCTCTGTGAAGTTTTCATATAAAGTTACAATAAATTATTTATTTTAAATGCACGTAAAAGGCACTTCTAAACATCACCATTTACAACTAAAAAAAAATGCCTATAGTCGCCCCTTCCAAAAGATAATTTCGTATGGAGAAGATTGGGCAAGAATCTCGTATAAATTGTTCTATTAAAGTCGAGTCATGCTGTCGCGGCGCGCCTGTCTGTGAGACCCTTAATGGCATCGTCGAATTTTAATAGAACTCTGAATGGAAATAGTTTGGTACCCACGGGCAGGCTAGTAAAAGATAAGTGATATTTTTGAACCATTCATGCATCGCTCAAAAAAGATGACGAATCTTAGATAATCAATAACAGTTTCTTCAGCTAAACATCACTGTGAAACGTTCACACCTCAACAGTTTAGTAGTAAATGTTCATCACAAACCTGTATTTAACGATGTATCTCGGAACCGTACAGTAAATAGGTACAGAAGGTCGATTCCTTACAATGAGCGATAATAGGCACATGCACGTAAGACGCGTAGGCTGCCGTTCCACCAGAGATGTGCTGTGCTACGTTGCTCTGGATGCGTTTGATATCCAGCAAGAATATTAATTGGTTCGGATAGTATAGCACTGGTGCTGCTAACGCGTTCAGCTAAGCTTTGTTTTGTATATGGAAGGTTGCGCGCTATGGATGCGCGAGTGATGTAGCTATGTGCAGAGCAGAGCACTTACAGTAGGCGCACGTTTGTAACCGAAAGTAGATATACCATCGTGGAAGCGAAAAGTGACATTATATCTCGCAATGTGCGAAAAAGAAGTCATGGAGGAAAAGGAGGAAGATGAATTGCTGTTCACCTGTTTAATCCAACAAAGAAAGTTATACATTCTTTGTTGGAGTTAATATAAACTATCCAGAATCTATATTCTGGATGCGAAATCATTCGACACAATCAGAATACTCTCCCGTCACCGCGACGCAGCCGCTCCCCATGCCTTCCCTACTGCGCATCTTCCTTGCACAGCCACCTGGCGGCGGCACATCTTCATAGCACATCTTACACGCTCCGCTACACAGCTTAGCACTAGTGGAAACTGTCACATAGTTCCTTAGCTTAGCTTTCACATCCTCATAGCATACCTACATATCACATTTCTGGTGGAAAAGCAGTCGTACGCACGAAGATCTCAAGCTATACTCGGAGTTTCTTTGAATCATAAAATCAGAAATGAAACTATCCGGAAAATAACCGGTGTTACCGACATAGCTGGCAGAATAAGCAAATTGAAGTGGCACTTTGCTGGCCATGTTTGTCGAAAGACCGATGGACAAGACGAGTCCTGGAGTGGAGACCGTGCATCGGAAAGCGTAGCGTGGGACGCCCCCCAGCTAGATGAATCGACGACCTTACACGGGGGTGGGGCAGACTGGATGCGGAAGTCGGAGCTGGAGAACAGGGTGTTGTGGCGCAAACTGGGAGAGGCCAATGTCCAGCAGTGGACTGCGATAGGTTTAGTTAATTGATTGATTGATGAAATCAACCTTCTGTACCTATTTATTTGTGGCACTACGTAGGTTCGTAGACCGTAAGTTACGGCGCCTTCGCACCGTCAAGTCCCACGGTGGGTGTTTATGCTGAACGATCTGTTTGTGATGTTCCGCCGTCCAATTCGCATGTGCGTCGTAAAGCTGCGGTCGACACAGGCGCATAGCACGTGTATGAGGCCATGAGGTGTGAGCTAGTGGTTGTGAGTGAATGTTTAAAGCTATGGTAAAGATGGGAGATTGTCTGAAGGGAATTGATGCTAAAATATTTCGATCGATTCTTGAAGACATAGGTTCGTTTCTTTGCTTTAAGGCTAAGCGCGACGCGACGCGACACTCGTAGAACAATTTCCACAAAAACTTTATGGAAATTGTTCTACAAGAGTTGCGTCGCGGTGTCGCGTCACACCTGTCTGCGAGATCTTTTACTTATATGAGATCTGCTTGATTCTACGTCGTCTGATAATTTGCGGAAGATTGGCATCACGTCAGCTAGATACATTCAAAACTTTTGCTAAGAATTGCAAAGGTTCGATTCTTTCATCGAATGTTATAAACCAAGAATAATAGTTGAGCTCCTCAAGTTCTGAGTTGAGCCGTATGATTACTGATACATGCGTGCACTGAATGGACAGGTCCGCTCAATCTGTGTGGTTCTTTCCTCAAAAGACCATTTCAGACACCAATCCACATGGTCTTCACATGATCTGACCAAGATTATGTCTGGACTTTAAAAGAGACTGTGACCTCTCAGTTTGTTTCGGCCTTTCTTCTCAGAGTAGTCAGATAGGAAACGCCGACCTCGCCTAGTTTAAAAAAATATGATTGACGTGTAAAAGTGTTTGTACAAACCTACTTACAGAAATAAAATCATTTATCAATACTCGATGGCAGAAAGGAACATTCTTACACTAGGAATGAGATATTTCTGTATTCATGCAATTTTTTTACCATAAAAACAAACTGTCCTTGCAAAAGTGCTGCTGACCTCTCAACCCCGAGGCACTGTTCGCCGACATCTCCCGCTATCCGCCGATTTTAGGACCATCACCTGAAAGATCAACCGCTTTGATTTGAAAACACCGCAAGTTTAATACGCCGTAATCCACACTGCAATTCTTGAAATTAAAATCACGGGAAAATAGACTCTATAATGTACGTGATAGTGCCATAACGGGAGGCTTAGGTGTCAAAGCCTATAATATTTTAGAAGGTGAATGGTGTCGTGAGATCCTTCAACAAATTTACACAATAATTTCTCTTGGGTAGATAAATAACCTACCTGTACGTGAATTAGGTTTCACGTAGTTCATTATTTCAATATTAATTGAACAATCCTTACATCCTTACTAATATTACAACCGCGAAAGTTTGTATGTATGGACGTATGGATGTTTGTTACTCTTTCACGCAAAAACGGCTGAACGGATTTGGATGAAATTTGGCACACAGATAGATTTAACCGTACGTTCCCGCGAGATAATTTCTGACTTCCACGCGGGCGAAGCCGCGGGCGGAAGCCTATAGTACCTAATACTCCAGTGAGAGCAATGGTAGCCCTGTGGAATAGACTGCGACTTACGAGCTGCATGTCGTAGGTTCGAACCGTGACAGGCGTTTTACTTTGTGTAAATTATTTCATCACCACTGCTCTCAAAATGGTGTAGGAAAACATCGTGAGGAGACCGTCATGTCCTAAAACAAAAAAGGCTGTGATATCTACCTACCCACAACGGGCCCGCGCCACATGGTGGATTATATAGCTCTCCCTCTTACAGAGAAATGTACTGTTTCCCAGTAGTGGGAACATTAAAGGCTGCATATGAATGTTACGTTATGTAATGCAGTATTGTTTATGAAAGCTCTGACGAGACGAGGGGAAAGACAAACACAAAAATAAAACCTACGTGGACAGGGGGTCCACGTAGGTATTGGAAACTTCAAAGAGTAAAATTCAGATTACTTCATAATATTTTTCTTTCACTAACATTAAGTGATGTTCAAGATAACTTAGAAATTATTATATAAGTTTTACAAGAAAACGTGACATACTCGTCAAGATATACCTACCTTAATCTGTCATCGACGTAATGAAAATCTCTCTATGTTGAACGAGCAATGAGAATCGAGCAGAATGCATCTCAGCGCGTCGAAAATCGAACTTTGTATTTTTCTGTTCGATTTTCAACGCTCTGCTCTGAGCAGTTCGCGAAGCTCGCAGCGACGAAGATACGGTGCGCGAAAAAACATGGGCTTTATTCAAAAACTTGCCGAAGCTTATTTTCAGGCTGAAAGCGAGCGGCTCGTTGGTCTAGTGGTATGATTCTCGCTTTGGGTGCGAGAGGTCCCGAGTTCAAATCCCGGACGAGCCCAAGTTTTTGTTTTCGTATTGATTAAATTGTTCGTACATTATGACCTAGCTTAGCGCATGAGTTCTAGCTACTGTTTCACACTGGAATGACTAGCTTAGCTATTATTTTTTGTCTTAATTTTGGTGTAGGTACCTACTGGTTTAGTAAAAAATTATATATAAATCCTAGAAAGAATTCAAGAGTGTCTTAAAATATTTCAATCTTTAGTTTATCTGCCAGCTTACGTATATTTTGACTTGTCAACAGATTCTTTTCTTTAATTTATGACGGACCCAACTGTATTATGCACCGCGTCTTTATTTCCACTAAAACATAAACATTTTCATATGCAAATGATAATACGCTAATAAATAAAGTTTTTCGTATCTCTGGTATTTGACACTATTTTAAAGCGAATGGTCCATGATCAGCACACATTTCACAACAAAATAAGAAATTAATTATACACAGACCAAAGATCCGAATTCTATCTCTATAACATTAGAATTCGTAATAAATAGTATATAAATAATATTAAATCCGTAAAGTAAGAATTATGTTCCATTGATGAAGGGAGGGGAACATCGATGCTCAATATATTACAGCCTAATTACCAATACATTATACTTATCGTACAGAATGACAAGAAAAGAAAAATGTTTTATTTGGCCCGTTGAAATGTATCCGGTATTTACATGTCTATTAATAAGATTAAAGGAGGATTTCGTTACACCTGTTTGTTACCGGTTTGTGGGCCATGGAGTAATGTCCATGACTGTACAATGAAAGGATTTTTGTGAAGCGGAAAATTTGTATTTATGATAGTGTGAATGGGTTTAACGTCGGTTAGTTGGTTTATTGGTGTGGTCAAGAAATATTGTGGTTGGAGTCAGTTTAAAGCCTCTTGCGAAGAGTTGAAAATGAATGGAATTATTAATTTTGTTATATGCTGTACAATAACCGATGTTTTGGAGGAGGCCTATGTTCAGCAGTGGGCGTCTTTTAGCTGAAATGGTGATTATCATAATGAACCGATTTAGCAAACTGGTGGGAAGGACATCGTCAAAAAATCATCGTTAAAACCCGTTACTATGGATCCAGTACATGATTCTGGAGTTTTTGTTGAAGTTTTCCGTCAAGTATTTTTTTAAAAATGGTCAGAAACAAAATATTTTATTTGACATAAACCTGCATGGGCACTTATGAAACGTCAGAAGCTAGGTGCACGGTTCCAATTTGTCGCTTCCTATGGAGAAGAGCCGGCAAGAAACTCCACGGTTACTATTTAAAAAAAAACATTGGCTTTTACAATGTTTTCAAATTACAGTGATAATAGGTATGGAAGGACAGTGCAGGCCTATCAATAAGTACCAGGTACTTAGAGGAATGAAAATAAAGAATAGAAAATAGTCCACAAATCTACAGTCAATCAATACATATTGACCGTGTAGGTAATTAGGTATTATTGCACTTTTCTTTTTTGATAACCGACGAAAACGGGTTTGTGGCTAAGTAATATTAGCCGCACGAATCTATCGAATCAAGTTAAGCTACGCTTTCTGCAGTTGGTCCATGGATGGGTGACCATCTTAACATACCAAGACCTCTCCGTGCCTCGGAAAGCACGTTAAGCCGTTGGTCCCGGCTGTCATTTGTAGATCTTTAGCAGTCGTTACGGGTCGTCTGAAGCCCGAAAGTCGGACAATCAGTCTTTCCAAGGGGTATCGTATTACCATAACAGTCCGTACAGTACCGTTACATCCAGTAACTGGGTTATGGACGTCAGATAGGCAGTCGCTCCATGTAAAATATTGGTATTCAGCTGCATCCGGTTAGACTAGAAGCCGACCCCAACATCGTTGGAAAAGGCTAGGCAGATGAACCGACGAAAAATTTCGTTTTATTTTTTATCTACAATTATGTGCTGAATTCACGGGTATAGTTTGCGAGTCGGTATACTTATGCCATCCTGTTTAAGCTTTTCCACTGTTTTCTTCATCCTTTTAGAACTATGTTTATCTTTATCCGTACTAGCGCAGCCTGAAATACATTTTTCCCGACAGGTACATGATTTGATACATGCCAAAGTATTTTCGAGGGATGGCGCCGACGTGGTTTTAATCCGAATACGAATTGCAATCGAACATTCGGTGCAAAATCGGTTATTTTCACCGCATTTTCTCTAGAGTGTTATCGTTTTATGGAAGTTCGGTATATTCGAAGCGAATTTTCTCAGAGGCAAGAAGTGTATATGTCGTGGCCATATCGTAGATTTGCTCACTTCATGAAATGCTCGAGAATTTTTTCTCGAGAAGACGGTTGACGTCAGGGCACCACGAGGTTCGGTTTGGTTAGGTTCCTTTAAACCCTACAGTCAGAAATAGGAGCACCGCGCAGTGGGGTTCCGTCAACCTGATGTCGACCGTTTTCTTCTATAGTATAAGAACTAGAAGAAGACGAGAATTTCATGAAGTGAGCAAATCTACGATATGGCCACGACATGCATATGAACAAAAACTACCAGATAAAGCAGAGTCCTTAGTGTTTTGTACCATAACCTGCCCTTGGTAGATTTGAAATACCAGAAGGTACGTAATAATATTTCTTTTGACACTGTTTAAAAATTAAAAATAGTCTTTTTTTGTACTTTTCATTGTTAAATAAGTATCAACTAACCAACAATAAATAAATATCTGATTTTATTTTACCGGTTTAGTTTTGTTATTTTAGTTGAAACAGTTACAGTTGTTTCAATATTTTCTTGTACCGAATGTTCTGCATTAGAACCGAAGCTCCGCTAGGTGCTGAATTACGGTGAAACCGAATGTGATACGAATTTCGGCCCATCCCCAGTATTTTCACATTTCGTAACCATACCTTGTGGCGGGATCAAGTGATCTTTTTGAAAACTGAAACAATAATTAGTACTCCATCATAGTATTCTAATGATCTGTATTGTGGCTTTCATAAATAGGTACCTGTACCTACCTACACTTGCAGATCAACATGTTCAATTATAAATTATTGTGACTAAACAATGAACACGGATAAACAATTAGCGCCACTAAAGCAATCACAATAAAAGATTCTGATTAACATAAACATGATAAAATTTTAATTAGATCCTGTCTACATCTAGTCATCATTCATCAACACCATTTCAGCCGATAGACGTCCACTGCTGGACATAGACCGCCCAAAAAATAAAAATAAGGGGTTTGCCATAATCACCACGCTTGACAGGCGGGTTGACGATCGCTTTATGGTGGTAAAATGCATAGAGAACACTGCTGCCCATTCTCTAGTAAGTCCCTTAGTCGCCTCCTACGACACCCACGGGAAGAGATGGGATGGTGCTATTCTTTACGTCCTGCACCACATGGAACTACATCTAATAACAAAGTAAAATCTACTGATCAAAAAAAACTATACAAGGTAGCTCAAATTATTTAGGATCGGCGATACATTTTTTTTTCTTCAATACTTTCCATTAGGTGTCAGCTCGGTAGTAACCCCTTTTTAACCGATTTCAAAAAGGAGGATCTTCTCAATTCGTCTGTGTACAATTTCGGGAGTCGGTGACAAAAAACTAAAATACGTATCCAAAGACACCGACTTTCGAAATTGAAGTTATTTCTCACTTTGTACTGTTTGTTCGGAAGTCGGTTGTTTTTTTTTTTTTGGAAAAGTTGTTTATCTAGCTATATCATCTTTCTTCACACAGTCCATCCATAGTTTCTTTGGTCTTCCTCTCCTCTTATAGTCATCCACATTCTTACTCAAAACTTTCCTTACATTTTCCTCATTTCAAGGCAACCGACTTCCACATACATTACCAGTCACTAGTTTTTTGTTTTTTTTTTTGGGTGGGAAATCATCAAATAACTTCTCCCGCTCTGGGTGGAGCAGGAGGGCGTGTCAGACTTTTACTGAGTAAAACCCACCCGTGTTCCCTCAGTAACCTGTATGCCAGGGGCGGCGGTATCTCTTTCGAACGAACCCGCACTCCTGGCAGACCAGTCACTGGTGCCACTCAAACTAGGGGAGGGTTTGCGCTTACAAATTTATGTTTTGGCTTTCCAACAACCTGCTTCGCTTGCTTATATGCTGGCTTGGTTTTGTATACGCAAGCCTACCTTGCCTCCTCCTTCTGAGGCGGCAAGGTGGCGTGGTCTTGAGGGAGAGCGCAACGGTCGTGTAGATCCTTAAGACAAGTCTGGTGATGTTCCTTCTCGAGGTTGCCGCCCCGTTTTTGGTCTAATTCCATATGAATTAGACGTAACAGAAATCACCAGGCGATTTACCTCAGGGGTGGCGAGGTCATGCCCCTGGGTGTCCATCATCGAAAAAGAGCAGATGATGGATAGCAATGACCTCCCGCGTGTTTGTGCCGTGCGCGGGGACCCGTACGGAGGGATGAAGGAATCCTGGTGGTTGAGTGGAGCAGGTTGCACACAACACACCACTTTGGCCCGGATTTCCTCTTACACGGGAGGTCGCGGGGTAGCTACCCGCGATCAATCGGCTGTGGCATCCCATAAGCGGGATGTCAAGCAAGGATCGGCTTAGTGGGGGGGGGGCAGCCGGCGTGACGTGGGGTCCCGGGATGAGTTGCGGCATAGTCTCGTGCCGTATATAGTCCCGCGATTCTCCGTCGCGTGCGGGCTCGTCATCTTCCTGCTAGGGTGATCCTATACCGAAGGAGTAGCTCTGGCGTTCGCTCGTTGAACGGGCGACGTCCCCGACTGAGGGCTCCGTGGCGGGTGGAGCGCTCCAACGGTGAATCAAAAACGTCCAAACCTATGGATAACGAGACAAACTCGACAAAAACCAAGACACAAGCTGCGTCCCGCTCGTCGGATGCGCTTACAAAAGCCAACACACCATGGGCTGCGTCTTCAGATGCGCCTTCCACAATCAACGCAAGGGTTGCGTCTCAAGATGCGCCTAAGCGGCAACCGCCTAAGGCTGCATCCACAGATGCACCCAATAAACATAAACGTTCGGCTGCGTCCAAGGATGCGATGAGGAAGGCAACCGCAAGGGATGCGCCACAACAGGCTGCGTCCCGAGCAATCCCAACCTCATCTGCGTCCACGGATGCGCCCCCTAACACAGTCCTGACCGAAAGGCCAAGCTCAGTTTTCGCTCAAGGCGACTCGAGGAGTAACGCAAATGTAGATGCGCCCAAAACACGGGCTGCGTCAACGGCTGCGGTCTCTGAGAGGGACCTAACGAATCTGGCCAAAGCCCCACTGGCAGGACCATCAATCGCCAACAACTGGCAAACAATATCGCACAAAAAGACGACCCTCAAGACCTCCGCCACGGCTGAGACGCCGAAAGGCGAGGATGCCACCGGCGTTAAGCGCAAGCGCAGTGCGAAGCCAAGAGGGCGGAAAAAATTATTAAAGACCAGCACGACGCCGGCCAAGGCGCAGAAGCGTTTGCGTCCCGACGATTCCATCACACCAACCGGTGTTAGTAAGAAGAGTAAGCCTGCTCGCTCCCGTACGGGTGATGGAACTTCGGTGAGCTACGCCGAAGCGGCCGCGGCGTTCAGGAACAACGAGCTGTGCGTTGCCGTCATGACCGAGCCCTTTATGGACATGACGCAGGAGCAAGCGGAGGGTATCCGGCAGTTGATTGAGAACCAACTCCGTGCTCTGCTGAAGGCAACTCCAGAACCAACCGACACAACTCAAAGCACTGCGATCCACTTCAGAGGCCGGGCCCACTTCGCCGAAGGTGTCCTCAAGACATGGTGTGAGGACGACTTCACGCTGGCCTGGCTCAAGGGGATCATAACCAATATGTCGTCCCCGTTACCGGGGACCAAGCTCACCGTTCGGCCTCAAGCCGACATACCTAAGAAGGTACTGTGCATGCTGTATGTCCCCGAAAACAGCGAGGACACATCAGAATTGCACAGGATGTTGGCGAGACAGAACCCGAACCTCAAGATGAACACCTGGACTCTGACACATGAAAGGGTCAGACAGGAGCCCCCGGGAACCTGTCTCTTCTATCGTGTGCCAGAGTCCATGGTGAAAACCATAAAAGACCAGCAGCGGCGGGTTTACTACCTCATGGGTAGTATATACATCCGTTTCCTGGAGGAGAGTAGTTCCAAGGAGGATGCCGCCGCGCTATCAAAAGCAACAACCTCGACCGCGCCTCAGGAGGAGCTTGGTCCGTTGCTACCTGGACGTTCCCCGTCGCCTTCCGCGACGGGTAATGCTGGGGAGGCGGTGGATCTGGCGACTTCTATGGCAGCGCTGGAGGTTTTATCAACTGCGGGATTAATACAAGATCCACTCTCGTCCATTCTACTTTCGGACGAGGACTGCTTTCCGCAAGGGGAGAGAAGTGAGGGCGAGGACAGCAGCCTCTGCTCCTCTCCTTTGCGGGACTAGGATCTTGCAAACCAACCTCCAGCACAGCCAATCTGCGTCGGCCACCTTGCGCAGAGTGCTGGAAAATCAACAAGGTAAAACCATCGCCCTCATCCAAGAGCCGTGGATCAGGGGTGGCAGAATATGCGGTCTGGGTAACATCGGAGGTAAGTTGCTGCTAGACACCTCCGTAACCAATCCGCGCACCTGCATTTTTGTCCCAAAACATGTACCTAACCTTCTAATTAACGAATTCTGTTCGAGGGACCTGACAGCAATCAGGCTTTTCAGAACCGAGCAGGAACTCCCGGACATTGTACTGGCCTCGGCATACCTGCCGGGTGATGAGGACGTGCCTCTGCCAGAGCTCGCCTCACTGGTAGAGTACTGTGAAAAGGAGAAACTGGAACTAATCATCGCGACAGACTCCAATGCGCACCACACGCTCTGGGGTAATGTCAAAACCAACAACCGAGGTGAGGTAATGCTTGATTTTATTCTTAGTAATAACCTTGTTTTACTCAACAAGGGCTCTGAACCTACCTTCATAAACGCGAGATCGCAAACAATAATTGACTTAACAATAGCAACCATAGGTATTTCCAACTCCATACAGGACTGGCATGTGTCCAATGAGATATCATGTTCAGACCACAGATGGATCCGCTATACCATTAATTTTAACCTAACCAAACCACAGCCAAGAAGGGTTCCTCGCAACACAGACCAAGTCAAGTTTGTCAGATTAGTCGAGGCTGAAATAGTCAGATTACCCGCCCTTCCGGCTGAAATACCAGTAACCAACTTAGACGAACATGTAAACAACATCACATCCATCCTCCTATCTAGCTATGAACAGTCGTGTCCCCTCACGGTACCAAGGCAGGGAGCTCGCCATTGCTGGTGGAGCCCTGAACTGGAAAGACATCGACGAAAGCTGAGAAGACTGTTCAACAGAGCTAGGAACACACGGTCGCCGATAGATTGGGACCATTATACAACAGCTCGCAAAATGTATAAAAAACTGATACGCCTCAGAGGAAAGAATAGCTGGAGGCGTTTCTGCACCAACATTGAAAGTAACAACCAGGCAATGAGGGTTAAAACCTGTCTTGCTCAAGACAAAGACCACTCAATAGGATGCCTGAAAAAAACAGATAACACCTACACTACAAACGACGCTGAAACAAGCGAACTACTTCTAACCACCCACTTCCCAGGATGCCAGATTGCCACCCAGCAAAGCTGGGAACCACATAGGGAGAGGGCCACGAGTAGCCTGGATTGGGAGGTGGCGTTAGAAGTAATTGACAAAGACAAGATAGCATGGGCAATCAACACCTTCTTACCTTTCAAGGCAGCAGGGCTGGACGGTATTTTCCCAGCTCTGCTCAGGTGGAGCCAAGATCTACTGGCTGATTACCTCCTTAAGGTATTTCGAGCCTGCCTGGCCCACCGCTACATCCCCTTGAACTGGCGAGAAGTAAAAATAATTTTCATACCGAAGCCGGGCAGGGGTGACTACACCCAACCCAAGTCTTTTAGACCCATAAGCCTCTCCTCGTTCTTCCTGAAGACACTGGAGAGGCTGGGGGATAGGAAGATTAGGTCCCAAATTTCGGTACATAGACCCTTACATCCTAATCAACACGCCTACTGTGCAGGCAAATCAACTGAATCAGCACTCCATAGCGTAGTTTCACGCATAGGAAGTGCTCTCAAAACAAAAACCCTAACCCTAGGCGCCTTCATTGATATAGAAGGTGCTTTCGATAAAACTAACTTCGCCAGCATCGAACAGGCACTTGCCACGCACGGTGTTGCGCGAACACTCATAGAATGGATCAATAACATGCTAAAATACCGTGCTATTCGATTTACCGTGAACACCACCACGCGAGGTATCGTAAGTAGAGGCTGCCCACAGGGTGGGGTGCTGTCACCACTACTGTGGAACTTGGTCGTAAATGAGCTCATCGCAGAGCTCAACGCCAGCAGTCTATACTCGGTGGGATACGCGGACGACATAGCAATTTTAATCTCGGGGAAATTTGAGGGCATCTTGTGTGATCTCATGAGAAGTGCCTTCAAAATAATCGAGAGTTGGTGCACGAAACACGAACTATCGGTTAACCCCTCGAAAACAGAACTAATAATGTTCACCAACAAAAGAACCCTGGGACCCCATAGGCTTCCAAAACTCTTCAACACAGAACTAACACTCAAAGACGAAGTCAAGTACTTGGGGGTGATCCTTGACAGCAAACTGCTCTGGAACAAGCATCTTGACTACAAACTCAATAAAAGCACAATTGCACTATACCAATGTAAAAAAATGTTAGGAAAAACATGGGGGCTTTCTCCGAAGATTACCCTGTGGCTATATAAAGCGGTGATCAGGCCAATGTTGGCTTATGGCGCTCTGGTTTGGTGGACGAGGACCGAACTCTCAACCACCATTACTAGACTACAGCGCTTCCAACGACTGGCCTGTTCAGCTACCACTGGCTGCATGAGAACCACCCCAACAGCAGCCATGGAGATAGCCCTTCAATTAACTCCCCTGGACCTGTACATACAGCAGGAGGCCGCACTAGCTGCTATCAGGCTAATGCATCTGGGCATATGGGGCAAGAATTTAACCAGCCCACACGCTAAAATCCTGGACCGGGCGATTGAGTACCAGCCACTCATCGCTGCCCCGTGTGATAGAACACCAAACCAACCTATGTTCAACAAAAACTATATTATACAAACAGTAGAGGAAGAAAGGGATCAGTCGGGAGCCAATGAAGTGCGCATCTACACTGACGGCTCAAAAACACAAGACGGTTCAGGTGCTGGCGCACACTCCCTTGACCTCAACATCAACTTTCACATACCGCTAGGCACACACAGTTCAATCTTTCAGTGTGAATGTGTTGCCTTAACACAAGCCGCTACAGCAGTAAAGCGCTTAGGCATCCGGAACTACGGCATTAAATTCCTATCCGACAGCCTATCTGTGCTCAAAGCTTTAGAAAACAAACAAACTAACAACAAACTAATTTTTGAGTGCCATCTTGCCCTGGAGAGTTTATCGACGTCCAATCGTATTGCACTCCAGTGGATCAAAGGGCACAGTGGATCTTTAGGCAATGATGCCGCAGATGAACTTGCGAAGAGAGGCTCTGATATGAAAGTGCTAGGCCCGTACCCACTTCTCCCCCTGCCTTTCTCACAATTTCGTGCGTGGATTCGCCAAAGGTCGACCGAACTCCATAACAACAGATGGTCACGGGCAACAGACTGTAGACAGTCAAAATTGGCTTTACCAACTGTACACCCGCGATTAACCAAAAAACTTCTCAGCCTGAGTAGAAATAACCTTAGAATAATAATAGGAACAATCACGGGCCATAACACCCTTAACAAACACCTTTTTAACATAGGCGCCACAGACAGCCCGCTTTGCAGGGGCTGCCTTGACGCCGAGGAATCAGCCGCCCACGTCATCCTGGAATGCGAGGCCGTGGCATCTCAACGCGAAGAAATCCTCGGAACAGTGAGGTCGCTCCGCGAAGCCTGTGAAGCTCCCAGGAAGCTTCTGTGCTTTTGGGCGGAGCTAGGCTGGCTCTGCTAGCCAGCATCCCCACGCACAACGGACCGAATGGGAGTCTACGTGCGGAAAAGGGAGTCCCATCATCATCATCATCATCATCTCAAACTATATTACCTACCTATACTCAGGTACGCATTGTGTGCAGGTTGTATTTCATCCTGGAAACCAGCGGCTCGTTGGTCTAGTGGTATGATTCTCGCTTTGGGTGCGAGAGTTCCCGAGTTCAAATCCCGGACGAGCCCTGTTTTTAGTTGATCAGGGTAAAAGAAAATACTTTCTTCATGAATAACATCGCTAAACGGAATGGCTTAAAGTGGAAGAGCCCATGAAATTCAATTATATTTTTTACAATTCGCCGGTTGGTGCCAGGTGGTATGTTGATTAAAATATTATTAGACTAAAGACTAAATTTATTACTTTAAAGCTTCAACTTTCTTACTTTTGAATAAATATATATCGCAATACATACATTACATATAAGTTTTTATTTAAAGGCACCTACTTAGAGTAACCTAAGTTAAATATTATAGATTGGGTACCCGCGACTATACTTGCGTGTTATAGTCGCAGGCAATATTTATTATTTATTTATATATACTTTATTTTACACCACAAAAAAAAACCTTACAAAAAAGAAACAAGGTACACTACAAAATATACATATAATTTGGATGAAATTTGCATATATTTATAACCTGGATTAACATATAGAACAAAATATCGAAAATTGTCCCACGGAACCGTATTACCGGGATAAAAAGTATCCTATGTGCTATTTCAGGTTACAAACTATCTGTGTGCCAAATTTCATCCAAATCCGTTCAACTGTTTCTGCGTGATTGAGTAACAAACACCCAAACATCGAAATATCCAGATATACAAACTTTTACATTTACAATACTAGTAGGATATTGACATAAGACAAGATCAAAAGATAACAAAAATATCACCTGCCATAAGTCCGAACACTCTCGATTTTATTAATAAAAGAAAGAGTAAAAATTATAACAAGGGTTGTGATCAAGCGATCATGTGACGTTGACAAAGCTCATGTTACTTTTTATTAGAAACATTGTGATCGGGCGAAGTTTAATAAATCGCTTCCTGTCACACTATCGATATTATTTCGAATTTATCTGTTGATTTAGATAACAGTTTTGGTCAAGTTTCCAGAGCTTGTTAGTTAACTCAAAGCTCAGTTTAGTATGTAACGGAGTCGCTTACCGCAGGCTTAGCATAACGCTTTCTATTTCTACTCTACTGTAGAATAGAAATCGCATGTCTACATTTCTCGGTAAAGAACTGTCAACTGTCTATACGGAAACGTCATTTTTGTCTACTGTTCCGACGACAAAACGCTTGTCTACAGTTCTTTTGCTAAGCCTACTGCACACAATACAAAAGTTATAGTGAGGTAATTCACGACAAACCATTGACAAACCTTCACAGTTAGCAATAGAGTATTTTTGTACAAGTTTTGATCGATCATAACACTAAGTAGAGTAGATAGGTACTAAGAGCTGTAGTATCCCAGCGGTTTCGGCAGCGACTTACGAGTTGTTGCTGGTAGTGGTTTCGAACCCAGACAAGCAGTTTAATTGGTTTAAGTTATTTCATCACCACTGCTTCCAAAACGGTGAAGGTAACATTGTGAGGAAACCGGCACCGTCCACCAAAAAAACGAAAAAAGAAAAACCAAAAATGCAAAAAAACAAAACAAAAACCAAACCAAAAATTCGAAGACATCTGTCATCTACTCCCGCAGTGGGCTAGCCTGTTGGATTACGGTCCACTCCTCATCAAGAGGAGGCCTGTGTCCCAGCTGTGGGAACATTATAGGCTGATTACGTATGTTATGTAACACTATCCATAGCGTTACCAAAATTAACTGTTAAATTAAATAGGTACTTGCAAAGGCAAAAATTGATTCACAACCACTATTAAAATGCATCAGAAACAATACAGTTAGATATAAAATTATAGGAACAGCTAGGCTCTTATCTTGAATAGGTATCACCGATCACTGTTTCCGTGGTCTTCATGTCACCCGGTAAACAGTTCAGTGAAACCACAGGGGCCCAGGTGATCAAAGATGAGTTAAGAATTACATAAGTATATTGAGAGCATAGACAATCCTCCTGTGCAGTTATAACAACTTAGATACCGCAGCCGATAAACTGTGAGACCAATAAAAGATCATTGTGGTGATTACTGCCATATAACCAAATATACAGGGTCAAATTAAATGAGCTGGCAATACTTTAACCACGTGTTGGGTATCAATGCGCTGGCTGAAGGTCCGTAAGACCCGTAATCGATCACCTGGTTATTTTCGGGGAACATCGGTACTTTTTACGAACTTCTAAAAACTATAATATAAAAGCCGTTTGATTGCCTTTGAATGTACAGACGCCAGCTCATCAAGCTACCCCAATCTGTCAAATTTCTTTGATCGATTTTCATCTTTATTACATAAGTTTAAGGTTAATGTTCAATTGGGAAAATTTGACAAAATCAAGTCATTTATTCAAACTAGGCTGGTGTCAGCACTTTTTGAACGTCAAAAATTACAAAAGACAGTCCCCCAAAAACGCCCGCCCTTCACCACTTCCTAGTGCTTTAGCTGGGAAGAAGAAGTGGCGCAACAAACTCCCCAGCAGCACAGCTGTCTGTTATGTTAGAAGAACTTGATTTTATACAATGGTAGGTTACGGAATATCAAAATTGAAATTAGTTCTAGATATAATAGATCCATTATCGGGGTCGCTAGCTAGCTACATCTTGCAATTTAACTCATTATTAAAAATTTAAAACAATGAGTAGATTATGTCAACACTAAGTAAATTCAAATGAATTTATATAGTCAAATAAAAAACAAACAATTATGTTAATAAAGATATGACCTGTCAGTAGGCAAGGAAACTCTGGTGAAAGAACACAAACATTGTCTTGAGTTAATCACAGCGACCAACTATTCTTATCGTTTAAGTAGTCGTTGATAGAATAGTATGCCTTTGCGCAAAGGTTGGATTTTACTTTAGCTTTAAACGCATTAAAATTCAAATCTAGCACAGAAGAGGGAAGCTTGTTATAAAAGGTTATACCAAGACCAATAAATGAGTTATAAACCTTATGAAGCCGGTGAAAGGGAGCACGTAGTTTGTCCTTATTTCTAGTATTAATATTATGAAAATCACTGTTTTTAGTGTACAGGTGTATGTTTTGCCTTATATATAAGATGTTGGCCAAGATGAATTGCGATGCCACGGTGAGTATACCAATATCTTTAAAAAAATCTCTAAGAGAAACTCTAGCACCTAGTTGATAAATTGCTCGAACAGTTCGTTTTTGAAGAACAAAAATATTTTGAATATCTGCGGCTTTGCCCCACAGCAGAATGCCGTAGGACATAATGCTATGAAAATAACTAAAATAGACTAACCGCGCTGTGTCAACGTCAGTGTATTGTCTTACTTTCCTGACGGCGTAGGCGGCCGAACTGAGTCTTCCCGCTAGGCTTGATATATGTGAACCCCACTGAAGTTTGGCATCTACTGTTATGCCTAGGAAAACTGCCGAGTCTACAGTTTCAAGTACCTCATTATCTACGACGATGTTCGGTCCTAGATTCCTAACATTCGGTAAGGCGAACTTTATACATTTCGTTTTCTTGGCATTGAGAACTAGGTTATTTGTTGTAAACCAATCCGTAACCATTGCGAGTGCACTGTTTACGTCGTCAAAATCTTGTCTATTCCTATCTACTTTAAATATAAGAGAGGTATCATCAGCAAACAGTACGATGTCACAGATACCCTTTAAATAGAATGGTAAGTCATTAATATAACAGTTTGGGGTAGCTTGATGTGCTGGCATCTGTACATGTCCGCGTCCGCAAGAAACAATAACCTTGGCGGTTCTGTGTTGCAATCAAACGTCAATCTATCTGCCTAGCTTTTTTCCCAATTAGGTATGTTAGGGTCCGTTTCTAGTCGACGTTACACATAATCCTCTAGAACCCAATGATTACGCCGTCTATTTCGATAACAAAATCCAACATCTCAGTCTGAGTAATTCATATGAAAAATTACTAATTAAAACTTACAAGGCTGCATTAAACCGTTCAATAAATAACATGAGTCAAACATGCTTATGATTAGTCACCGGAAATGGATCGCTAGTAAGGATTCTACGCCTTAAACGGTAAAACGGAACCCTTATGACATCACCCCATTATTGCTTGATGCACTTTGATGGTGCATTTTAATGCCTACTTTTGTAATTCAAGTTAGTCATTCGACGTGTAAGTACTCCCCTCGTTGGGAGGAGCTGGCACAGGATAGACCTGTTTGAAGGTGTTTGGTACAACAAAATATTTATGACTTTGAAGACCAGCAAACGATAGATCTCGACAGCAAGTGAGATCACCTCGAGAATAAACCACCCTCCAACAAACAATAGGTATCATTACCACAATGGCATTCTAACGTGTCCGCACTGTGCACGTACTTCTATAGTCAAAATAGGCCACATCAGAGCACACGCTCGTAACCTATATTTGTTGAAAACAGTCACCGTACCCGTAATCGGCATGAGATTCATTCATTCCATCTCCAAGAAAGGTCGTCTGCTATCAGAAGGCCAATTCTCGTAATTAAAAACGTTCGCAGTGTCATCTCAGCGACAATCGAATTTCAAAAATTTGTCAGAAATGTATGGAAACTCGAGGAAATTTTTGACAGATTGACACTGAGATCAGACTGTGAACGTTCTTAAAATAAGCAGAATTGCCCCTCAGATTTCATTGTCGACTCGCAGTGTCTCATAGCTTCAGCAATGAATGATGAAAATCAAAAATGGTTTATTATTTTAAGAAGTAAAACTTAACAACACGTGATTGGAGCCTCATTTTAAGCAAATAAGCATGAATTAGGAGACTCCGCTCCTCCATAACTAAAATAAGTATATTTTACTTGTTTTGAATGATGCAGACGCAAAGCTTATCAGAAAGTTAGTCTGAAACTTAGAGGTTACAACGACATTACCTTTTCGAAGTAATTGCGCGTGCTGTTATGCGTCTCCATTACCAGGTACTCTGGCTGCACTTAATGATCTCTTGGATTCTAATCCAACGAACGATTTCTTCGTGGATGAATAGACGAAGATTTTTTTGTGCATGTCAGAAGTACTGTGAGAGAGATTTATAAAAGTCTAGTTATAACCATCCCATCACCATCGACCATAATATAAAATAAGAAATTCTAAATCCTACTTGATGATTTTATAAATGTGAAACTTTGTATGTTTGGATGTTTGTTAATCAATCACACAGCAACAACAGTTGAATGGATTCGGATGAAATTTGGCTCATAGATAGATTATAACCTGGATTAACACATAGGATTTTTTCCCGATAATACGTTGTCGTGGGATAACTTTCGACCTCCACGTGGGCGAAGCCGCTGGCAAAATCTAGCACGAGACAAAAAAAGGGGTACAAAGTTTTAGCGTCACGTATTAAACTATAGATGTACAGAGGCCAGCACATCAAGCTACCCCAATCTGTCAAATTTGTCGCGTTGTCTACATCTCTGTTATCTTCTCTCCTATCGTAGGTGTGCTGGAAGAGATTTCTGTAGAAATAAGCATTACCTTTGTACGTATTTTTCTGTTCCTTTATTCTTGTCTGTTTATATATGGTTAAATAAATAAATAAATAAGGTTTATGTTCAATTGGGAAAATTTGACAGCTTGGGATAGCTTGACCTGCTGGCGACTATACTCTTAGACGTGTTTACAAACTTTGTCTTTAAATTGTGTAATTAGTTTTAAATCGTCTTAATCAAATAAAAAAATTAAATGTGCGGAAGTGGTACGGCACGTCCCCACAGACAGTATATCTTCCATCCTACGCCAAATCCTTGTTACTTGTGCTATTCGATGATCTTATGACTGCGTCAGAGAGCGGAGTTAGCGCAGCTGAATTTTGGGCCAAAAATGTTTGAAATGTTTGCCATCAATACGCTATGAAGAAGAAGTACAGAAGTGTGACTTCTATACCAACTGGTAGTATATTTAGGTATCCTTCTATATCTGACAGGTTTTCCATTGACATTATTAGGGGCTGATGTAATAATGATGTCAAGAGCGGAAGACATCTGCTTTGTTATTGTTATTGCATAGCCAAAATCATCAACAACAGTTACACACCTTAATACTACAATTTAACAGATCGTTATAAGGAAAATTTCGACATGAACACACAAAACAAATGGCGTCTTCAAGTTTCCAACCTTTTATAGTTTCCAAGAATGTGTCCTGAGCCCTTGAATGAAGCGAGGTCGTGGACGTGCAATCAATAAATACGACGCTTGAACAAACTTTTATTAATGACTAGCACCTGCCCGCGGGTTTGCTCAGGTGGTATTTAGAAAACCTAACATTTAGTAACTACCAACTCATTATTATCTTCCTTCTTCTTTTTAGCGTATCGATGGTATAAATTTCAAAAAAAATTGGCCCAAAATTTAGCTGCTTGAACTCTGCTCACTAACACACCCATCACTCATAACGATCTTCCTGAGCTTTGTACTCACGGCTTCACGTTTCCGTACAGTGCCAGATCAGCGTAAACTGGAATTGTATAGCTTGATGTGTAGCCGTGCGTACCATGTTGCTTGGGGTCGACGCAAGACGTTTTCTTCTTCCAGTCTCCACTATCAGCAATAACACTATCATTCACTACCTTCTCTCTCATATCACTCCTAACAAAATCCATTCTTCTTTTCTTTGACTTATCTCTCCTTCCATCAACATTTATATTCATCACTCTTTTGGTCACATGTCAAATATCAACAACTGCAGAAAAATAAAGGTGCCACAAGCTGTAACGCTGCTGTAGCGCCTCCTAAGACAATGGCTGACTTAAACTGATCCAGTATATCAGTCTGGCGATAATGTGGAATCTAGTGACAGTAGATTGATGTTGGATCCATTGGATTTGGAACCATTTTCCAAATTCTTACGATATTTTTTCTACGTGGGCGTAGTCTGTACTTCTGTATCCCTTAGGTATCCAGCAGTAACCAGTGCTACTATCATCCAAAAATGCCTGAATGGATAGCCTTTACCACAGTTCAGCACGAAATCCGTAAGCCGAAGTAGGTATAGGGCGTTTCCTATTCCGTATTACCTGCGGACATAAGATTAATTTAAGGCCCGAACCAAAAATTAAAACGATTTCACATTTGTCCCTTTTTATTATTTTTGGGTGGGAAATCATCAAATGACTTCTCCTGCTGAGTAGAGCCGGAGGGCGTGTCAGACTTTTACTGACTAAAACCCACCCGTGTTCCCTCAGTAGCCCATATGCCAGGGGCTGTGGTATCTCTTTCGAACAAACCCGCACCCCTGGCAGGCATCGGCCCTTGCGGCTACTTTTTGGCCGCTACGTCGTCGGCTTTGAGGCAAAAGCCCTAACGAGCGGCCCCACCTTTGGGTTCCTCTTGGCTTCACCGTGGCCGGAATCCACGGTTACTGAGCCCCCCCGCAACGACAATGCGGGAACCCACTCGGGGGGACAGTTGTCCCTTCTGATGTGTTTTTGCCTGTCAGAAAAAGTTAATTAATCGGAAGCAGGGTTCTATGCGAAATGGCGAACTGCTTTCGTAAGGGGTATCTTCGTTGACAGTTTTAGAGAGTAGGCCCGCAGAAGTGGTTATCGTATTAGTGGTTTAGCAGCTTCAATATCATCAGGATTGTGCCAGCATACAGCAGATTCTCGTGGACGTGGTACGGCAGCCGCTCCCCTGAATTTCTCTCTCTGTCATCAGCAGACAGCCACCTCGCAACCATCGCGTCGACGCTCTGCTAGAGTGATCAGCAAGTGTCACTCTTATCCTTTTACCTCTTCGGAGGTTCCTATTAACTTCGTAACAAAACTAGGCGGTGCCACTTGCTGTTCCATAATCTAAGTATGTTATCCTTTCCTACTATCTTTCAATAATCGTACTTAAATTATAAATGTGAAATGTTGTGAGGATGGATACATGGATGTTTGTTACTCTTTCACGCAAAGACTACTGAAAGGATTTGGATGAAATTTGGACTGATAACTTATAACCTGATACTTTATAACCTGAATTAAAAAATAGGATATTTTTTATCCCAGTAGTAAGTTCCTGTTAGTTGAATTTCTAACGACCAAGCGGGCGAAGCCGCTGGCAAAAGCAATGTAGGTATAAGCAAACAAAAGTTTAAAAGTCGCCACTTTTCTTGGCATTCATTTCTAGCAACCCAATATTTTCAACGGACAGACTTGTCCTCAACAATTTTAATATAGCAGGTATCAACATTAGACAATTATAATAATAATTATCTAGTAGGTATATTTATTCACACATACCCGAGGAATCCATCGAGCTTCCCTGTCGAGTAGTTTGTGTAATTAGGACGCATTCTAGGTCACACTGCGGTACATAATACCTAGGCCTCGTATTGTGTACCTAAGTGTCAATTAATAGTGCGCAATTATTCTCAGAAGAAGGCGATGCATTGAATAAGTTCTAACGGTGTTTGTTTAATTGCATTTGCAATGGACACGAGGAAATTATGGGTAGGTTTGATTGGTAGACCTCATACACCCCAATTAGAGTATTGAGTTACAATGAACAACACTTTTTTTTTTTAAAGTTATCTGGTATTATTAAGAAAATTGTGTTGACCCTAGCATTACTTTATGCATTTAATATTCAGTCTTATAGACTTGTAGTAAGATTGACTTTTCTTTGGTTCGATCGGCGGTGGGTATGACAAAATACATCATCATTTCAGCCGAAAGACGTCCACTGCCGGACATAGGCCTCTCCCAAAATTGGGGGATTCGCCATAATCGCCACGCTTGGCAGACAGGTTTGCGATCGCAGTATGGTGGTAAAATGCATAGAGAACGCTGCTGCCCATTCTCTAGTAAGACCCTTAGTCGCCTTCTACGACACCCACGGTAAGTAATGGGATGGTGCTATTCTTTACGTCTGGCACCACATGGAACAAATTAAATAAACATTGAAAAAAAAATGATATGAAAAGTTATTACTTTCATAACTTGCGTTGATTTTCTTGCACCTTGTATAGCCTAGCCTCATACCAACGTGGCTTCTTCTAATGGCTCAAAAATAGTAATAACAGTGTTTTTTTTTATTTGATCTCTTCCAATTTGGGAATACTTCAAGTTACCTGCAGGGTAATTGCGTAACACGCTAACATTAGGAATAGCTTCCATTTTGGCAGTTCAACAAGATTCGTTGCGTTTTTTACGTTGTCGAGCAGACAAATTTCACGAACTTAGGATACAATGTTTTCGCAATATCCTTCAAAATGATTCAGATACTGATTGATAGTGTGTTACGCAACTAGGCTGCTGGTCGGAACTGATAGCTAAAGCTAAGAGTCGGGGAAGTAGGAAAAATCTACCGACCGATTAGGGCTGATAATGAAGAGAGTTTCGTGACGGTGCAGAGGAATAAGACGATCGCGAACTAACAAGAACTGCTGCGGCAAAGCTCCTGCGAGGCCCGACGTGAGCTTGCGAGCCGCTATGCCGAACACTCAGTAGTACCTACATCTCTCGCCTGCACTACACCACTAAGGCGGAGGATATCGTGGAGTACGTGCGCCAGAAGACAAGGTACACGCCGAGGGTGCAGTTACTGGAGTCGCGCCGCAACATCAACTTTAAGGCGTTCGTGGTGCACGTGCCGAATCGTTTTTTGTCCGTCGTCATGGAAGAGGACTTTTGGCCGCAGGACGTGGTGTTCCGTCGCTTCCGCGCACGAGTTCCACAGGACAGCACAAAGTAAAGCTAATGCAAAGTGAAGTGCTACTAATATGTGGTTTTATATAATTATGTCTTTATGCTATTTATGTTTTGGGTCTTTGTTGCCTGAATTAAATGTTTTTTTTTTATTTATTACTAAACCACAATCTGCAAGGTAAGTACGAGAGCAGTGATGGCCCAGTGCCCCGCCCCAACTTACGAGTTGAGTCATGAGTTTGAAACCAGACAGGCACTTTGTGTACCTACTTATTAAACTTCAACACCACTGCTTCCAAAACGGTAAAGGAAAACATACCTAGTGAGAAAACCGGCATTTCCTAGAACCAAACATTCGAAGACATCACATCCACCAAACCGCATTGCGCCCGCGTGGCAGATTTTGGCCCGAACCACTTATACAAAGGAAGCCTGTGTCCCAGCAGTGGGCACATTATAGGCTGATTATACGTTATGCTATAAGGTATGAAGATCCTAACAAAGTAGCAATAAATGAGTAGATATGTAGTAGTTATATACAGTATTATAACGGTAAAATAATAATTCCTGCTTAATATTACAAACACAATAAGAAAACATTATTCAAACACGTGTACCTTCAATAATAAATATCTCGCTCAAAATAATTCCATATCCCTTTGAAACGGAACCTGTAATTTATGATAATATATCAATCTGAGGTACCCTAAACTGGAGGTTATAATTAAAAAATTACCCAGTGTCACAAAGTACAGGTATTGATATCCGTGGCGGCAGAACCCTTTAATTGTGTTCAAATCGAAACCTAATGTTATTGTGCCTTCGTCCATTTTATCGATCGGCTTTATTAATCGCTTTATTTGTCATAGATTAAAAACTTTGGAAGAACTTTATTTTTGCCGAGCGTTTTGTATTAATATAACATCACGCCTTATTTCCCCGACGGTTGGGCAGGGGATACTTACCTATATAGTACACCTACATTTCACCAGTTATGTTGAAGTCCCATGTAATAGAGGGCGAGCCTATACCCATCATTCGAGTCCAGACTCCGACCTGCTACTGAGAAATTCCAGATGGAAATACCCAATAATATCCTGTTCGACCTGGGGGACCCCATGCTCAGCGGTAGCGCTTGCGACCAAACTAGCTAGATCAACAAAGCAATCCGAACGAGTTATGTATTAACATATTTTTCACCGTGGCAATGCTGCCAAACTTTTGGGCAGTTTTCCCACTGACAGCAATGCGGTCGAATTTTTTGATGCCCTGTGTGATTTATCTCTCTTTTTCTGTACAGGGTAAAATTTTAACCAGTGCGCAAACTGTAACCATGAATTCAGCATATCATTCTAGACCCGCTAGCATATAAATTTTTCGTCGGTTATGTGATGTTTCACAAAAATATATAAGTCAAACGCATCCTTCACTGTACCTTCAACATTTCTTGAAAATAAAACATTTTACATGCCGCAAGTCTTCACAGAGGAAATGGGCAAGTATCCACAAACCTTAAATTCAATTCACCGTTCTTCCGACAGGACCACAGAAGCGACGTCGTCGGCATCGACAGCCCCAAGGCACGCAGACAATATCGCTCGCAATTGAATTATCGATCCGATAATAATAAAAAACCCTAACCCTAGGCGCCTTCATTGATATAGAAGGTGCTTTCGATAAAACTAACTTCGCCAGCATCGAACAGGCACTTGCCACGCACGGTGTTGCGCGAACACTCATAGAATGGATCAATAACATGCTAAAATACCGTGCTATTCGATTTACCGTGAACACCACCACGCGAGGTATCGTAAGTAGAGGCTGCCCACAGGGTGGGGTGCTGTCACCACTACTGTGGAACTTGGTCGTAAATGAGCTCATCGCAGAGCTCAACGCCAGCAGTCTATACTCGGTGGGATACGCGGACGACATAGCAATTTTAATCTCGGGGAAATTTGAGGGCATCTTGTGTGATCTCATGAGAAGTGCCTTCAAAATAATCGAGAGTTGGTGCACGAAACACGAACTATCGGTTAACCCCTCGAAAACAGAACTAATAATGTTCACCAACAAAAGAACCCTGGGACCCCATAGGCTTCCAAAACTCTTCAACACAGAACTAACACTCAAAGACGAAGTCAAGTACTTGGGGGTGATCCTTGACAGCAAACTGCTCTGGAACAAGCATCTTGACTACAAACTCAATAAAAGCACAATTGCACTATACCAATGTAAAAAAATGTTAGGAAAAACATGGGGGCTTTCTCCGAAGATTACCCTGTGGCTATATAAAGCGGTGATCAGGCCAATGTTGGCTTATGGCGCTCTGGTTTGGTGGACGAGGACCGAACTCTCAACCACCATTACTAGACTACAGCGCTTCCAACGACTGGCCTGTTCAGCTACCACTGGCTGCATGAGAACCACCCCAACAGCAGCCATGGAGATAGCCCTTCAATTAACTCCCCTGGACCTGTACATACAGCAGGAGGCCGCACTAGCTGCTATCAGGCTAATGCATCTGGGCATATGGGGCAAGAATTTAACCAGCCCACACGCTAAAATCCTGGACCGGGCGATTGAGTACCAGCCACTCATCGCTGCCCCGTGTGATAGAACACCAAACCAACCTATGTTCAACAAAAACTATATTATACAAACAGTAGAGGAAGAAAGGGATCAGTCGGGAGCCAATGAAGTGCGCATCTACACTGACGGCTCAAAAACACAAGACGGTTCAGGTGCTGGCGCACACTCCCTTGACCTCAACATCAACTTTCACATACCGCTAGGCACACACAGTTCAATCTTTCAGTGTGAATGTGTTGCCTTAACACAAGCCGCTACAGCAGTAAAGCGCTTAGGCATCCGGAACTACGGCATTAAATTCCTATCCGACAGCCTATCTGTGCTCAAAGCTTTAGAAAACAAACAAACTAACAACAAACTAATTTTTGAGTGCCATCTTGCCCTGGAGAGTTTATCGACGTCCAATCGTATTGCACTCCAGTGGATCAAAGGGCACAGTGGATCTTTAGGCAATGATGCCGCAGATGAACTTGCGAAGAGAGGCTCTGATATGAAAGTGCTAGGCCCGTACCCACTTCTCCCCCTGCCTTTCTCACAATTTCGTGCGTGGATTCGCCAAAGGTCGACCGAACTCCATAACAACAGATGGTCACGGGCAACAGACTGTAGACAGTCAAAATTGGCTTTACCAACTGTACACCCGCGATTAACCAAAAAACTTCTCAGCCTGAGTAGAAATAACCTTAGAATAATAATAGGAACAATCACGGGCCATAACACCCTTAACAAACACCTTTTTAACATAGGCGCCACAGACAGCCCGCTTTGCAGGGGCTGCCTTGACGCCGAGGAATCAGCCGCCCACGTCATCCTGGAATGCGAGGCCGTGGCATCTCAACGCGAAGAAATCCTCGGAACAGTGAGGTCGCTCCGCGAAGCCTGTGAAGCTCCCAGGAAGCTTCTGTGCTTTTGGGCGGAGCTAGGCTGGCTCTGCTAGCCAGCATCCCCACGCACAACGGACCGAATGGGAGTCTACGTGCGGAAAAGGGAGTCCCATCATCATCATCATCATCATCTCAAACTATATTACCTACCTATACTCAGGTACGCATTGTGTGCAGGTTGTATTTCATCCTGGAAACCAGCGGCTCGTTGGTCTAGTGGTATGATTCTCGCTTTGGGTGCGAGAGTTCCCGAGTTCAAATCCCGGACGAGCCCTGTTTTTAGTTGATCAGGGTAAAAGAAAATACTTTCTTCATGAATAACATCGCTAAACGGAATGGCTTAAAGTGGAAGAGCCCATGAAATTCAATTATATTTTTTACAATTCGCCGGTTGGTGCCAGGTGGTATGTTGATTAAAATATTATTAGACTAAAGACTAAATTTATTACTTTAAAGCTTCAACTTTCTTACTTTTGAATAAATATATATCGCAATACATACATTACATATAAGTTTTTATTTAAAGGCACCTACTTAGAGTAACCTAAGTTAAATATTATAGATTGGGTACCCGCGACTATACTTGCGTGTTATAGTCGCAGGCAATATTTATTATTTATTTATATATACTTTATTTTACACCACAAAAAAAAACCTTACAAAAAAGAAACAAGGTACACTACAAAATATACATATAATTTGGATGAAATTTGCATATATTTATAACCTGGATTAACATATAGAACAAAATATCGAAAATTGTCCCACGGAACCGTATTACCGGGATAAAAAGTATCCTATGTGCTATTTCAGGTTACAAACTATCTGTGTGCCAAATTTCATCCAAATCCGTTCAACTGTTTCTGCGTGATTGAGTAACAAACACCCAAACATCGAAATATCCAGATATACAAACTTTTACATTTACAATACTAGTAGGATATTGACATAAGACAAGATCAAAAGATAACAAAAATATCACCTGCCATAAGTCCGAACACTCTCGATTTTATTAATAAAAGAAAGAGTAAAAATTATAACAAGGGTTGTGATCAAGCGATCATGTGACGTTGACAAAGCTCATGTTACTTTTTATTAGAAACATTGTGATCGGGCGAAGTTTAATAAATCGCTTCCTGTCACACTATCGATATTATTTCGAATTTATCTGTTGATTTAGATAACAGTTTTGGTCAAGTTTCCAGAGCTTGTTAGTTAACTCAAAGCTCAGTTTAGTATGTAACGGAGTCGCTTACCGCAGGCTTAGCATAACGCTTTCTATTTCTACTCTACTGTAGAATAGAAATCGCATGTCTACATTTCTCGGTAAAGAACTGTCAACTGTCTATACGGAAACGTCATTTTTGTCTACTGTTCCGACGACAAAACGCTTGTCTACAGTTCTTTTGCTAAGCCTACTGCACACAATACAAAAGTTATAGTGAGGTAATTCACGACAAACCATTGACAAACCTTCACAGTTAGCAATAGAGTATTTTTGTACAAGTTTTGATCGATCATAACACTAAGTAGAGTAGATAGGTACTAAGAGCTGTAGTATCCCAGCGGTTTCGGCAGCGACTTACGAGTTGTTGCTGGTAGTGGTTTCGAACCCAGACAAGCAGTTTAATTGGTTTAAGTTATTTCATCACCACTGCTTCCAAAACGGTGAAGGTAACATTGTGAGGAAACCGGCACCGTCCACCAAAAAAACGAAAAAAGAAAAACCAAAAATGCAAAAAAACAAAACAAAAACCAAACCAAAAATTCGAAGACATCTGTCATCTACTCCCGCAGTGGGCTAGCCTGTTGGATTACGGTCCACTCCTCATCAAGAGGAGGCCTGTGTCCCAGCTGTGGGAACATTATAGGCTGATTACGTATGTTATGTAACACTATCCATAGCGTTACCAAAATTAACTGTTAAATTAAATAGGTACTTGCAAAGGCAAAAATTGATTCACAACCACTATTAAAATGCATCAGAAACAATACAGTTAGATATAAAATTATAGGAACAGCTAGGCTCTTATCTTGAATAGGTATCACCGATCACTGTTTCCGTGGTCTTCATGTCACCCGGTAAACAGTTCAGTGAAACCACAGGGGCCCAGGTGATCAAAGATGAGTTAAGAATTACATAAGTATATTGAGAGCATAGACAATCCTCCTGTGCAGTTATAACAACTTAGATACCGCAGCCGATAAACTGTGAGACCAATAAAAGATCATTGTGGTGATTACTGCCATATAACCAAATATACAGGGTCAAATTAAATGAGCTGGCAATACTTTAACCACGTGTTGGGTATCAATGCGCTGGCTGAAGGTCCGTAAGACCCGTAATCGATCACCTGGTTATTTTCGGGGAACATCGGTACTTTTTACGAACTTCTAAAAACTATAATATAAAAGCCGTTTGATTGCCTTTGAATGTACAGACGCCAGCTCATCAAGCTACCCCAATCTGTCAAATTTCTTTGATCGATTTTCATCTTTATTACATAAGTTTAAGGTTAATGTTCAATTGGGAAAATTTGACAAAATCAAGTCATTTATTCAAACTAGGCTGGTGTCAGCACTTTTTGAACGTCAAAAATTACAAAAGACAGTCCCCCAAAAACGCCCGCCCTTCACCACTTCCTAGTGCTTTAGCTGGGAAGAAGAAGTGGCGCAACAAACTCCCCAGCAGCACAGCTGTCTGTTATGTTAGAAGAACTTGATTTTATACAATGGTAGGTTACGGAATATCAAAATTGAAATTAGTTCTAGATATAATAGATCCATTATCGGGGTCGCTAGCTAGCTACATCTTGCAATTTAACTCATTATTAAAAATTTAAAACAATGAGTAGATTATGTCAACACTAAGTAAATTCAAATGAATTTATATAGTCAAATAAAAAACAAACAATTATGTTAATAAAGATATGACCTGTCAGTAGGCAAGGAAACTCTGGTGAAAGAACACAAACATTGTCTTGAGTTAATCACAGCGACCAACTATTCTTATCGTTTAAGTAGTCGTTGATAGAATAGTATGCCTTTGCGCAAAGGTTGGATTTTACTTTAGCTTTAAACGCATTAAAATTCAAATCTAGCACAGAAGAGGGAAGCTTGTTATAAAAGGTTATACCAAGACCAATAAATGAGTTATAAACCTTATGAAGCCGGTGAAAGGGAGCACGTAGTTTGTCCTTATTTCTAGTATTAATATTATGAAAATCACTGTTTTTAGTGTACAGGTGTATGTTTTGCCTTATATATAAGATGTTGGCCAAGATGAATTGCGATGCCACGGTGAGTATACCAATATCTTTAAAAAAATCTCTAAGAGAAACTCTAGCACCTAGTTGATAAATTGCTCGAACAGTTCGTTTTTGAAGAACAAAAATATTTTGAATATCTGCGGCTTTGCCCCACAGCAGAATGCCGTAGGACATAATGCTATGAAAATAACTAAAATAGACTAACCGCGCTGTGTCAACGTCAGTGTATTGTCTTACTTTCCTGACGGCGTAGGCGGCCGAACTGAGTCTTCCCGCTAGGCTTGATATATGTGAACCCCACTGAAGTTTGGCATCTACTGTTATGCCTAGGAAAACTGCCGAGTCTACAGTTTCAAGTACCTCATTATCTACGACGATGTTCGGTCCTAGATTCCTAACATTCGGTAAGGCGAACTTTATACATTTCGTTTTCTTGGCATTGAGAACTAGGTTATTTGTTGTAAACCAATCCGTAACCATTGCGAGTGCACTGTTTACGTCGTCAAAATCTTGTCTATTCCTATCTACTTTAAATATAAGAGAGGTATCATCAGCAAACAGTACGATGTCACAGATACCCTTTAAATAGAATGGTAAGTCATTAATATAACAGTTTGGGGTAGCTTGATGTGCTGGCATCTGTACATGTCCGCGTCCGCAAGAAACAATAACCTTGGCGGTTCTGTGTTGCAATCAAACGTCAATCTATCTGCCTAGCTTTTTTCCCAATTAGGTATGTTAGGGTCCGTTTCTAGTCGACGTTACACATAATCCTCTAGAACCCAATGATTACGCCGTCTATTTCGATAACAAAATCCAACATCTCAGTCTGAGTAATTCATATGAAAAATTACTAATTAAAACTTACAAGGCTGCATTAAACCGTTCAATAAATAACATGAGTCAAACATGCTTATGATTAGTCACCGGAAATGGATCGCTAGTAAGGATTCTACGCCTTAAACGGTAAAACGGAACCCTTATGACATCACCCCATTATTGCTTGATGCACTTTGATGGTGCATTTTAATGCCTACTTTTGTAATTCAAGTTAGTCATTCGACGTGTAAGTACTCCCCTCGTTGGGAGGAGCTGGCACAGGATAGACCTGTTTGAAGGTGTTTGGTACAACAAAATATTTATGACTTTGAAGACCAGCAAACGATAGATCTCGACAGCAAGTGAGATCACCTCGAGAATAAACCACCCTCCAACAAACAATAGGTATCATTACCACAATGGCATTCTAACGTGTCCGCACTGTGCACGTACTTCTATAGTCAAAATAGGCCACATCAGAGCACACGCTCGTAACCTATATTTGTTGAAAACAGTCACCGTACCCGTAATCGGCATGAGATTCATTCATTCCATCTCCAAGAAAGGTCGTCTGCTATCAGAAGGCCAATTCTCGTAATTAAAAACGTTCGCAGTGTCATCTCAGCGACAATCGAATTTCAAAAATTTGTCAGAAATGTATGGAAACTCGAGGAAATTTTTGACAGATTGACACTGAGATCAGACTGTGAACGTTCTTAAAATAAGCAGAATTGCCCCTCAGATTTCATTGTCGACTCGCAGTGTCTCATAGCTTCAGCAATGAATGATGAAAATCAAAAATGGTTTATTATTTTAAGAAGTAAAACTTAACAACACGTGATTGGAGCCTCATTTTAAGCAAATAAGCATGAATTAGGAGACTCCGCTCCTCCATAACTAAAATAAGTATATTTTACTTGTTTTGAATGATGCAGACGCAAAGCTTATCAGAAAGTTAGTCTGAAACTTAGAGGTTACAACGACATTACCTTTTCGAAGTAATTGCGCGTGCTGTTATGCGTCTCCATTACCAGGTACTCTGGCTGCACTTAATGATCTCTTGGATTCTAATCCAACGAACGATTTCTTCGTGGATGAATAGACGAAGATTTTTTTGTGCATGTCAGAAGTACTGTGAGAGAGATTTATAAAAGTCTAGTTATAACCATCCCATCACCATCGACCATAATATAAAATAAGAAATTCTAAATCCTACTTGATGATTTTATAAATGTGAAACTTTGTATGTTTGGATGTTTGTTAATCAATCACACAGCAACAACAGTTGAATGGATTCGGATGAAATTTGGCTCATAGATAGATTATAACCTGGATTAACACATAGGATTTTTTCCCGATAATACGTTGTCGTGGGATAACTTTCGACCTCCACGTGGGCGAAGCCGCTGGCAAAATCTAGCACGAGACAAAAAAAGGGGTACAAAGTTTTAGCGTCACGTATTAAACTATAGATGTACAGAGGCCAGCACATCAAGCTACCCCAATCTGTCAAATTTGTCGCGTTGTCTACATCTCTGTTATCTTCTCTCCTATCGTAGGTGTGCTGGAAGAGATTTCTGTAGAAATAAGCATTACCTTTGTACGTATTTTTCTGTTCCTTTATTCTTGTCTGTTTATATATGGTTAAATAAATAAATAAATAAGGTTTATGTTCAATTGGGAAAATTTGACAGCTTGGGATAGCTTGACCTGCTGGCGACTATACTCTTAGACGTGTTTACAAACTTTGTCTTTAAATTGTGTAATTAGTTTTAAATCGTCTTAATCAAATAAAAAAATTAAATGTGCGGAAGTGGTACGGCACGTCCCCACAGACAGTATATCTTCCATCCTACGCCAAATCCTTGTTACTTGTGCTATTCGATGATCTTATGACTGCGTCAGAGAGCGGAGTTAGCGCAGCTGAATTTTGGGCCAAAAATGTTTGAAATGTTTGCCATCAATACGCTATGAAGAAGAAGTACAGAAGTGTGACTTCTATACCAACTGGTAGTATATTTAGGTATCCTTCTATATCTGACAGGTTTTCCATTGACATTATTAGGGGCTGATGTAATAATGATGTCAAGAGCGGAAGACATCTGCTTTGTTATTGTTATTGCATAGCCAAAATCATCAACAACAGTTACACACCTTAATACTACAATTTAACAGATCGTTATAAGGAAAATTTCGACATGAACACACAAAACAAATGGCGTCTTCAAGTTTCCAACCTTTTATAGTTTCCAAGAATGTGTCCTGAGCCCTTGAATGAAGCGAGGTCGTGGACGTGCAATCAATAAATACGACGCTTGAACAAACTTTTATTAATGACTAGCACCTGCCCGCGGGTTTGCTCAGGTGGTATTTAGAAAACCTAACATTTAGTAACTACCAACTCATTATTATCTTCCTTCTTCTTTTTAGCGTATCGATGGTATAAATTTCAAAAAAAATTGGCCCAAAATTTAGCTGCTTGAACTCTGCTCACTAACACACCCATCACTCATAACGATCTTCCTGAGCTTTGTACTCACGGCTTCACGTTTCCGTACAGTGCCAGATCAGCGTAAACTGGAATTGTATAGCTTGATGTGTAGCCGTGCGTACCATGTTGCTTGGGGTCGACGCAAGACGTTTTCTTCTTCCAGTCTCCACTATCAGCAATAACACTATCATTCACTACCTTCTCTCTCATATCACTCCTAACAAAATCCATTCTTCTTTTCTTTGACTTATCTCTCCTTCCATCAACATTTATATTCATCACTCTTTTGGTCACATGTCAAATATCAACAACTGCAGAAAAATAAAGGTGCCACAAGCTGTAACGCTGCTGTAGCGCCTCCTAAGACAATGGCTGACTTAAACTGATCCAGTATATCAGTCTGGCGATAATGTGGAATCTAGTGACAGTAGATTGATGTTGGATCCATTGGATTTGGAACCATTTTCCAAATTCTTACGATATTTTTTCTACGTGGGCGTAGTCTGTACTTCTGTATCCCTTAGGTATCCAGCAGTAACCAGTGCTACTATCATCCAAAAATGCCTGAATGGATAGCCTTTACCACAGTTCAGCACGAAATCCGTAAGCCGAAGTAGGTATAGGGCGTTTCCTATTCCGTATTACCTGCGGACATAAGATTAATTTAAGGCCCGAACCAAAAATTAAAACGATTTCACATTTGTCCCTTTTTATTATTTTTGGGTGGGAAATCATCAAATGACTTCTCCTGCTGAGTAGAGCCGGAGGGCGTGTCAGACTTTTACTGACTAAAACCCACCCGTGTTCCCTCAGTAGCCCATATGCCAGGGGCTGTGGTATCTCTTTCGAACAAACCCGCACCCCTGGCAGGCATCGGCCCTTGCGGCTACTTTTTGGCCGCTACGTCGTCGGCTTTGAGGCAAAAGCCCTAACGAGCGGCCCCACCTTTGGGTTCCTCTTGGCTTCACCGTGGCCGGAATCCACGGTTACTGAGCCCCCCCGCAACGACAATGCGGGAACCCACTCGGGGGGACAGTTGTCCCTTCTGATGTGTTTTTGCCTGTCAGAAAAAGTTAATTAATCGGAAGCAGGGTTCTATGCGAAATGGCGAACTGCTTTCGTAAGGGGTATCTTCGTTGACAGTTTTAGAGAGTAGGCCCGCAGAAGTGGTTATCGTATTAGTGGTTTAGCAGCTTCAATATCATCAGGATTGTGCCAGCATACAGCAGATTCTCGTGGACGTGGTACGGCAGCCGCTCCCCTGAATTTCTCTCTCTGTCATCAGCAGACAGCCACCTCGCAACCATCGCGTCGACGCTCTGCTAGAGTGATCAGCAAGTGTCACTCTTATCCTTTTACCTCTTCGGAGGTTCCTATTAACTTCGTAACAAAACTAGGCGGTGCCACTTGCTGTTCCATAATCTAAGTATGTTATCCTTTCCTACTATCTTTCAATAATCGTACTTAAATTATAAATGTGAAATGTTGTGAGGATGGATACATGGATGTTTGTTACTCTTTCACGCAAAGACTACTGAAAGGATTTGGATGAAATTTGGACTGATAACTTATAACCTGATACTTTATAACCTGAATTAAAAAATAGGATATTTTTTATCCCAGTAGTAAGTTCCTGTTAGTTGAATTTCTAACGACCAAGCGGGCGAAGCCGCTGGCAAAAGCAATGTAGGTATAAGCAAACAAAAGTTTAAAAGTCGCCACTTTTCTTGGCATTCATTTCTAGCAACCCAATATTTTCAACGGACAGACTTGTCCTCAACAATTTTAATATAGCAGGTATCAACATTAGACAATTATAATAATAATTATCTAGTAGGTATATTTATTCACACATACCCGAGGAATCCATCGAGCTTCCCTGTCGAGTAGTTTGTGTAATTAGGACGCATTCTAGGTCACACTGCGGTACATAATACCTAGGCCTCGTATTGTGTACCTAAGTGTCAATTAATAGTGCGCAATTATTCTCAGAAGAAGGCGATGCATTGAATAAGTTCTAACGGTGTTTGTTTAATTGCATTTGCAATGGACACGAGGAAATTATGGGTAGGTTTGATTGGTAGACCTCATACACCCCAATTAGAGTATTGAGTTACAATGAACAACACTTTTTTTTTTTAAAGTTATCTGGTATTATTAAGAAAATTGTGTTGACCCTAGCATTACTTTATGCATTTAATATTCAGTCTTATAGACTTGTAGTAAGATTGACTTTTCTTTGGTTCGATCGGCGGTGGGTATGACAAAATACATCATCATTTCAGCCGAAAGACGTCCACTGCCGGACATAGGCCTCTCCCAAAATTGGGGGATTCGCCATAATCGCCACGCTTGGCAGACAGGTTTGCGATCGCAGTATGGTGGTAAAATGCATAGAGAACGCTGCTGCCCATTCTCTAGTAAGACCCTTAGTCGCCTTCTACGACACCCACGGTAAGTAATGGGATGGTGCTATTCTTTACGTCTGGCACCACATGGAACAAATTAAATAAACATTGAAAAAAAAATGATATGAAAAGTTATTACTTTCATAACTTGCGTTGATTTTCTTGCACCTTGTATAGCCTAGCCTCATACCAACGTGGCTTCTTCTAATGGCTCAAAAATAGTAATAACAGTGTTTTTTTTTATTTGATCTCTTCCAATTTGGGAATACTTCAAGTTACCTGCAGGGTAATTGCGTAACACGCTAACATTAGGAATAGCTTCCATTTTGGCAGTTCAACAAGATTCGTTGCGTTTTTTACGTTGTCGAGCAGACAAATTTCACGAACTTAGGATACAATGTTTTCGCAATATCCTTCAAAATGATTCAGATACTGATTGATAGTGTGTTACGCAACTAGGCTGCTGGTCGGAACTGATAGCTAAAGCTAAGAGTCGGGGAAGTAGGAAAAATCTACCGACCGATTAGGGCTGATAATGAAGAGAGTTTCGTGACGGTGCAGAGGAATAAGACGATCGCGAACTAACAAGAACTGCTGCGGCAAAGCTCCTGCGAGGCCCGACGTGAGCTTGCGAGCCGCTATGCCGAACACTCAGTAGTACCTACATCTCTCGCCTGCACTACACCACTAAGGCGGAGGATATCGTGGAGTACGTGCGCCAGAAGACAAGGTACACGCCGAGGGTGCAGTTACTGGAGTCGCGCCGCAACATCAACTTTAAGGCGTTCGTGGTGCACGTGCCGAATCGTTTTTTGTCCGTCGTCATGGAAGAGGACTTTTGGCCGCAGGACGTGGTGTTCCGTCGCTTCCGCGCACGAGTTCCACAGGACAGCACAAAGTAAAGCTAATGCAAAGTGAAGTGCTACTAATATGTGGTTTTATATAATTATGTCTTTATGCTATTTATGTTTTGGGTCTTTGTTGCCTGAATTAAATGTTTTTTTTTTATTTATTACTAAACCACAATCTGCAAGGTAAGTACGAGAGCAGTGATGGCCCAGTGCCCCGCCCCAACTTACGAGTTGAGTCATGAGTTTGAAACCAGACAGGCACTTTGTGTACCTACTTATTAAACTTCAACACCACTGCTTCCAAAACGGTAAAGGAAAACATACCTAGTGAGAAAACCGGCATTTCCTAGAACCAAACATTCGAAGACATCACATCCACCAAACCGCATTGCGCCCGCGTGGCAGATTTTGGCCCGAACCACTTATACAAAGGAAGCCTGTGTCCCAGCAGTGGGCACATTATAGGCTGATTATACGTTATGCTATAAGGTATGAAGATCCTAACAAAGTAGCAATAAATGAGTAGATATGTAGTAGTTATATACAGTATTATAACGGTAAAATAATAATTCCTGCTTAATATTACAAACACAATAAGAAAACATTATTCAAACACGTGTACAATCGCGACTTCTTCCGCACGCTCACCTTTAAGGCGATAATCGCGTAGCAAGGCTCACGACTCAATCGCACAATGCATGCGTTTTGACCAATAGAATGCACGAAACATATTTTAGTAGTGTTCGTAGTAATGGTGTATAGAAGTGTGACACTCACACAGGCGCGTGCTATGTTCACTACTTTGTGAGATTATTTTTGAATAGGCACGGCCGGTATGAGCTCTTTAAGAATTATTGTTGTTGACAAGAAGTAATTTCGTACTCATATTTATCTTCTTTTTGGTTTAGAAAATGTATTATTGCTATTGCTTTAAGTTAAATGAAATAATTGTTAGGTTCTTAATGTGTTTTATTTTTATAGGTTTTAGGTTTGTTTTTTATTAGCAGAGGAGAATAAAACTAATTCATGCCTTGCTTGACACGAGACTAGAGAGACGGTGTCACTTTTTTTTTTACCACAGGCAATAAGACATCACAACAGATCAAACAGTAATTGTAAACAGAACCTTATCGATTAGCTTAATGTTTTTTTTTTTGTTCGTTTTTCTATTTATTCAGCTACTTACTAGCAGCGCTCCGCGATTTCAACAGCGTAGTTCCCGTTACCGTGAGAATATGGGGATAAAATATAGCCTTTGTCACCCGGAGATAGTGTAGCTTCCCAACAGTGAAAGAAATTTTCAAATCGGTACAGTAGTTTCGGAGCCTATTCAATGCAAACAAACAAACAATTAAATCTTTCCTCTTTATTATTAGTATAGATAGATTATTTATCAATAATTTGGAATAAAAATGTTAAACAACAATTTATATCTATTCTATCAACTTTAATATTTTCCTCTTTTTGACATAATAAACTTATAGACCTGACTATAAGTTTTGTTATATATGAACACTTTCACTGCCTCCCCAATTTTCATGATGTCCAATGGTTATGCGATACCGCCGCCATACAAAACGCAGCGGACGCGCTAGGCACGTTGACTGGCACTGCATAAAGTTATAAAATGTTAATAATTATTGTCATTTCTGTAAATTCCGGTTAAGAAGTTACAGCCTTTCAAGGTCAACTTATTAATGCCATTTAAAAAAAAAACCTGTATTATCGGCGCGGCGCGGGCGTAAGAGAGACTTGTTACTTGCGCAGTTCTATTGAAAAGTAAAAATCTTCATTACAATGTGTTATAAACTTGAAAATATACAAAAACGAAGCAAGTTAGATATTTTGTTGGAAATTTGCAACATTTGTTATTATCTTTTTATTTTATTGCTCTATATTATGTTTGGAATAACACAAATAGGTATACTTTGCGCAATTCATACAATGTTATCAGAGATTTTTGTTTACTGTTGTCGGAACTCTTGCAACTGCAATAATAATACGTTCATTATCTATACCATTGTTATTTAGTGGGAACTTCTGAAAAACCGGTTTAACAATAGAATGGCTTAAAAACATACTTTATGGCCCTTCTATTGAAGGACCATAAAATACGTTCGCGAAATATTACAAAGAATTTTAAGGTATGCCTACTATTTTATTACCATGTTACCTATCTCGAATGTTTTGCAGGTGTTCCTTATAGGTATGTATATTTTGAATACTTTGAATACTTCTAATATTCGTTTTATCCATTTATTTATCACACCTTTGATTTTTTATTTAATCATAACAGCAGTTTGTGCAGAGGTTGATTGGTAGAACACTAGATAATAAGTTGTTTTCATATTATGTTACTAACACTCTATGGATTTCTTTTCCGAAATAAAATAAATACTATTATTATTTATTATTAAAAACAGGCGGCTGTCCCTTTAGTGCACTCGTGCGCTGAACTACCAGATTTTAATAGATGTAGAAAGAATCACACAATGTTTAATAATCGCATTGTGGCCACTGGTTGTGGTCTACGTAATATTAACAAAACTGAGGAAACAATATAAGCTCTTTGCTAAACTATTAAGACTCATTTTCGCGGTACAGAAGATCTACAGTGAATGCTCATACATTTCTATGAGATCCGAGCTAAAACGCCTAGCGCGTGATACAGACAACTGTATGGAGCGTTATGGAGTATTTGTCGATTCTCGTGCGCCGCACGGGGGAACCGAAGTTTGTCGAATATTACCGAACGTCGATTAGCGAGAGCGCCCGAGGTTTGGCGAAGTTTGCATGCCGGCCATAATGAATGACCGACTCATTATTGTCACTGCGAAGTTTAGTTTACGTGGAATTGAATACTATTGTTTATTTTTTATTCGTCTAGATTAAAATTACTTACCTATCTGAAATAAATTAATTCTATTTATTTACTTATTACCCCTAATACTTAGTGAGCTAGTAAAGTGCACCACCAGTTCCATGACCTACCAGCCGCCACTGATCATAAATAAACGAGATTACACGAACAAGGTATCTTTCCAATGTCCCGGGCATGCTTTGCAGGATGCTAAGATGGATTGGATTGACGTTAAGATTGGAGTTTATGAGTGGGCCGTCTTTTAATAAAAGGTTGACAAACCATGCTATAATCAACGAGACAAGCGCGTTGCCCGCATTGCGTACGACAAGTATATTTTGACAAATATAACAATAACTCAGTTCATAGGCCACTTTAAAATTCGGAAGCATAACAAGTAATTAAACTGTACTATAATTTTCAATAAGAAATACTCCTTAATTTCTGAAATATAACAGAAATATTTTCAAAAAGCCAGGCCTGTGGGCTCCTGAAAAAATAAAACTGTCACTGTGACCGCAGTGAGAGTGAAAGGATTGAAAAAAAGAAATATTAGCTATTAGTGAAATATACATTTTTCAGTTCGTGTTCATTTAATAATAAGCTGTTCAGGATTAAAGATTTCTTATGGTTGATATTTAAACCGTATCTGTATATTAAAACATTTTAGTAAAACATTTTTGTTTAAAGCGAAACTGTCGTCTGCAATCTTCGTGTGAAATCATACAAAATGTGTTAACATTTAAGAACAATTTTAAGGATTTGTAGTTGTGGAAAAGAAGCAATTTAATTTAGTTGAACTTATTTATTTTTAAAGAGTGTTTCAAGATTTTAAAAGGAATTTTAAAGATTCACCCAGAAATTAATATAAAAATTACACAGAAATTATCATCAACTTGTATTTATCTACACTCATATCGTAAAGTTATTATTAATAAATCAAAAATAGTTTCATAATGACAGACTTTAAGCACGGGCAATTCTAATAAAATTAAAAAGTTTTATTATAAATTTATAATTTTAGCACACCTTCCTTATGTTTACATATTTGTGTTTTTTGTAATGTCTTCGCTACTTCTTCTAATACTCCTAGTAATTGTTCTAATTGAGACATTTTTTGTAAACAACAAAAAAACGTGATATTCTTCAAAATAACGTGATGTTACGATGCGTAGATTTCTTTTGTAATAATATTGTAAATAACTTGCACAAAAAACCCTCAAACATTGCTAATGACGGTCCGGGCTCGCTTCTTATCTAAGGAATGCAATGTCTTTTGTTCTCGACGCTCAGTACGGTGCACTGTAATCCGGCTCGATTTCGACCATGTTTTGATGGTAGTAAGGTTGAAAATTGTTTGTATGGATTTTTGTGGGAACGAAATGCGTGCTTTGTTGACTACACCTTTATTGCGACTAAAAAAATGGACATTGGTTTGCGTCTCTCTACGTCGTGCATTCAACAGACAATATGGATTTGTGTGAATACACTCACACAAATACATGTTGTTTCTAATTGGGCGAAACCAGGAAGGGGTGTGGTTTGTCACTAGATGCGCTGCCACAGAAATATTTTCTTAAGTGAGCATGCTTAAAGTTTGTCGATTGTACCTTCAATAATAAATATCTCGCTCAAAATAATTCCATATCCCTTTGAAACGGAACCTGTAATTTATGATAATATATCAATCTGAGGTACCCTAAACTGGAGGTTATAATTAAAAAATTACCCAGTGTCACAAAGTACAGGTATTGATATCCGTGGCGGCAGAACCCTTTAATTGTGTTCAAATCGAAACCTAATGTTATTGTGCCTTCGTCCATTTTATCGATCGGCTTTATTAATCGCTTTATTTGTCATAGATTAAAAACTTTGGAAGAACTTTATTTTTGCCGAGCGTTTTGTATTAATATAACATCACGCCTTATTTCCCCGACGGTTGGGCAGGGGATACTTACCTATATAGTACACCTACATTTCACCAGTTATGTTGAAGTCCCATGTAATAGAGGGCGAGCCTATACCCATCATTCGAGTCCAGACTCCGACCTGCTACTGAGAAATTCCAGATGGAAATACCCAATAATATCCTGTTCGACCTGGGGGACCCCATGCTCAGCGGTAGCGCTTGCGACCAAACTAGCTAGATCAACAAAGCAATCCGAACGAGTTATGTATTAACATATTTTTCACCGTGGCAATGCTGCCAAACTTTTGGGCAGTTTTCCCACTGACAGCAATGCGGTCGAATTTTTTGATGCCCTGTGTGATTTATCTCTCTTTTTCTGTACAGGGTAAAATTTTAACCAGTGCGCAAACTGTAACCATGAATTCAGCATATCATTCTAGACCCGCTAGCATATAAATTTTTCGTCGGTTATGTGATGTTTCACAAAAATATATAAGTCAAACGCATCCTTCACTGTACCTTCAACATTTCTTGAAAATAAAACATTTTACATGCCGCAAGTCTTCACAGAGGAAATGGGCAAGTATCCACAAACCTTAAATTCAATTCACCGTTCTTCCGACAGGACCACAGAAGCGACGTCGTCGGCATCGACAGCCCCAAGGCACGCAGACAATATCGCTCGCAATTGAATTATCGATCCGATAATAGGATCGCGAGAGTAATATCCCTATATATTGTTCTTGCTACTTTAATTATGGGAGCTATTGGACCAGCTTGTTTATTAAGCACTTCTTGTGAGATGGATCTGATAATTGCTGAAGAAAGTTTATTGTTAAGTTACAAGAACATAGAGTTAAAGTTTAAAATCCCAAACTTCCAAACTCTTTGGGTGAATAGGTGAAAGGCTGAATAAAAAGATAGATGAGAAAACAAAGAGTTCTATTGACATAGGTAGATAACAAAAAGCAACGTTTTAGTTTGCCGCCTATAATTTAAACCAAATTAAACATATATCATTCTATAGAAAGCAATTAAAGAAAACTGTATCAATTCCGTTTAATCAATAAATCTCAACAATATAACTGACCTATAGACACTGTTTGAAAGCGTTGGTTAGCAGATAACAATCAATATGGCGCCCGGAGCGTCACCGGCTGTCACCCAAATGAACGAGCACATTAAAATGAAACGCCTCAGAGTAATGGACATAAATTAAATAGTCGTCCACGTCAGTCAAGCCGCAGGACCTGAAGAAATACGCCCTGACGGAAGCCAGGTAGTTAAGATTCCGAACAAAAATATAAGATAACAACAGTTAAGATGTTACATTTTATTAGGAGCCAACAAAGCGACGCTAATTTACGTCCTTTTTGGTTCGTGAGATAACGATAACAGTATTCTCTTTTAACGATCCACATCTTCAACTTGCATCGTGTGAATCCTCTTTAACCACGCCGAGTGCTAACTTCAACCACTCACGATTTCTAAGACTACAATTTTAGACACAAACACAACATAAAATTTCTTCACAGCAATCGCTCATCTTAAATTATTGCTGTGGGTCATACCACACGCGAATGTATCGCAATTCATTACGACACTAACGTTAGAAACCGATAGTTACAATACACGGTGGTTACAAGTAAATTACTCGAAGTACTCGTAATCTACGCCCAGCAGGCAAACAATAGAGCAATAAAAGCAACTGCACCCGACAACTCTAGAAAGCAACAAACGTATCGGCAACATATAAATCAGAGACAACCTCGAGCGTTACTTGAAGCAACCCAGAAATATATCAGAGGACGTTACCGAGTTACCGACCAAACACTGGGACATTATTCAGTTTTCCGTAACATAAAATACTCTGTTTCATAGAAATAGATCCCTGTCACAGCGAACTATCCGCACTTTGCACTATCTGTCTCATCTCTGCGTTGATTTATTTGCTGAAGTTGACAAAGTATTAGTAACTTAATTTTCTGCTTTGGGTTACTTTTTAAGAGATACCCAATTTATATTCCGGCTTGTTGTTATCGAATGTGGACTGAAGTGAACCTGTTTATTTTCGTTAAGGGAATAGTGTAGGAGATACAATATCGCAATGTATTAGAATAGAATTAGATTTGCATCTTTTTTTGGGCTACGTTCTTCTACGGAAAGGGATTTGTGTAGAAAATGTGGCTGGAGATAAACAAACGTGAGAAGTTGAAACGTATTGACATTTATAACAAAACTACCTGTATTAAAACCGTAGGGCGACAAGCAAAAAGTATGCGCTTTAACGACTTGTGGTAAATAAAACTAAAAAGTTTCCACTGGCCCAAGTAAAAATATAATCAAGCGCAAATTCGACCGCGCATATCAACAAATACGGTCTGAGAAGTCACATAAACAGTAATAAAATTTCGGTACAATTATCCAAATACGTATATGCGTAGCCGGAATTCCTCCACGGTATATTTCGTAAGCAAGGGTAATCTTAAGGGCATCGGATAAGGTGGATGGAAATCAACATTGTTGCATTGCTTTACGGCATTAACAATTATAGCAGTTTTCATAAAAACTTTGTTGATGTAATCGACTTGCCTTTCCTTTGTCATCTCTGTAAATAGACGACAGACTCTAACGAAATCATCTCATTATAATAATAGATAAAAAAACTACAGTTATATCTATCTTAAAGATACTCGTAATGCAATGGACAATTCACGATGTGGTTTCAGCTGAGTCACTCAATGATGAGGAAATCCTGCAACATTATGATAAGAACCCCTACCTGACATACAGTGTAAGTCTTTATAACATGCATATTACATAAAGAGGAAATCTATGCTTAATTTTAACGCCGGAAAAATATTTTAAAAATCTGAATCTTTTAATATTTTTATGTTTTTGTTCGCTGCTGTTACTGTTACATAGTGTATGTACGTAAATACACGTCTTATTGATAAATTTTACGATAATTATAAAAATTGATGAAAATTAATTCAGATTGTTGCTAAAAAAAAAACATGTTTAAAAAGGCAATCGAAGGACAGAAAACTGTGTCAAAATCTCACATTTGCTAGTCTCATAAATACCTTTCAAATGTATGAGTATGACTGAACGATCTACGACGCGTCGCAAGCACTCGTCATAAGCACCCAATCTTCATAGCACTCTGATAGGATCGGAGCCGCGTACCGTCTACGTGATCTCACCAAGTTCACCGTAACAAGTCTTGTTCTCATGAGTATCTTGATCTGCCTCAATTTAAACTAAAATATAATGAAGAACTTCGATAAATCGAGTAAGCCCTTTGTTATCAGTGATGGTTAAAACTACACAACTTTTTAATGTCGATTACTATTGCAAAATAATTGATAAGCAAGTCACCGTGGTATAAGAAAATATTCCTCTTTTATCGTGTCCATGACACATAATTATTTATGGGATTATCTGAGGATGTAGCACAGGATTAAGTAATGTACTCCTGAGAATTTTGAAAACAATCGCTTAAAATTACATTCAAATTTATAATAATTATGAATATGAAAGCAAAAGATACTCGTAGTTCCAGTATCTAAATATACAGGATAAGTTTTTATCAAGTGCGCAAACTGTAACCATGAATTCAGCATATCATTCTAGACCACCCAGCGCAGTAATTTTTCCATGGAACAACAATTATTTTTTTCTTAAAACAAAAACAGCTGTTCCATAGAAAAGTGCAATACCTACGCGGTAAAAATGTATGGAACAGTTGATTTTTATTTGTAGAATCGACGAAAAATTTATATGCTGGGGGCATATAAATTTTATTGCACTTTTCTATGGAACAGCTGTTTTTGTTTTAAGAAAAAAAAAATTGTTGTTCCATGGAAAAATTACTGCGCTGGGTGGTCTAGAATGATATGCTGAATTCATGGTTAAAGTTTGCGCACTGAATTAAAACTTTTCCGGTATATCTTATATATGAAAATGAATCCCATTTCCCTTGGTCACGGCATCACACGTATGCGGGTGGACCAATTTTGCCAATTCTTTTTTGTTGTGTTTGTTATTGTAAGGAGAAAGAAAGAAAGAAAATTGCGTTTATTGGCATTATATCGGTAGTAAAAACCTTAAATTATTTAAAAGGAAAAGATAAAAAAAACAGAAAACTATGACCTCAACAATGACAATAATGCCAAAAGGGCCTCAGCTCAGCATATTGTCAGATGGCAACACAGTATGCACCACCTGACGCTGATTTTCAGCTGCAACCGACGAGTACCACACGCTAGAATAATAAAATAAAGACATAGTGAAGTGTGTGTCCGTAATAAGTTAATAATATAATAAGAAAGTAAAATAAATACAATTAAATGTTGTGGCATACATGTGCGTGAATGTGTGTTTTTTGTGACTAATGAAAAAATGAATTAAATACTAATATCTGCATATTACCTACATTATATAAGAAATCTCTAAGTAGAAACTTAGAAAGCACCTACCTAGCTATTTGGCAAAAAGAAGGTTCTTATGAAAGAAAAAATACGAAATTGGTGCGTAATAAATTCAATATTCATAGTTAAGACAGGACAACGTCTGACGGGTCAGCTAGTTCCTCATGAAAATACTTAGCTACTTCGCCGTTTTACTGAAATAGTCTAATCTTTCATTCTAACTAAAGGGATTTTAGGTTCGAAATAAAAAACCAGAATGGAAATCCAAAATAAATATAATTTATTCCTAAAGGGTTTTACATAGTTACAGAATGTAAAATTTACCTCCCAGCGGTATTAAGAATACAGGACCCAATATTGGAGCTACAACATAATTTTATTGTATTACCTTTGTCAAAACTTACGTAGTATATACAAATAAACCTAGCCTTGCGTCCTTACAGGCAAGTATTACTTGAAAGTCGTAATGCACGATGCCGAGTTACAAGTTTTAATATAGAAGTTGACAATCGCAAGATAATATTTGAGTTTCGGCTAAGGTACGGTTTTCTATAGAAAAAGTGGTGGGGGCCACATAGCGGCCGCAGTGGCGGCTGGCATGTAATGGTGGCAGCGGAGTTTGACTTTACATTATCACCAGGGGTGCAAGTTGTTCCAGGAGTGAGGGTTGGTCGAAAGATATACCGTGGCCTCCGGCACACAGCCAAAATCAAAAGTCATTTAGTCAAACTAGGCTGTGAGTCAGCACTTTTTGAACGTCAAAATTACAGAAGACAGTCCCCCAAAAACGCCCACCCTTCACTACTGCCTAGTACTTTAGCTGGCAAGAAGAAGTGGCGCAACAAACTCCCCAGAAGCACAGCATGCAGCAAGCACATGTCTGTTAAGTTGGAAGAACTTGATTCTATACATGAAGCAATTAACATTCAACAAAATAAAATGAAATTTTCATTAATAAAAGTAAAAAAAAGTGGTTTATACAGTTAAATAAACAATTATATGGAGTAACTCATATGACCTGTCAGTAGGTAATTCTGGTGAAAGAACACAAAAAACGTGTCTTGAGTTAATCACAGCGACCAACAATTCTTATCGTTTGTAGTCGGTAATAGAATAGTATGCCTTAGAACAAAGATTTCATTTTACTTTAGCTTTAAACGCATTAAAATGTAAATCTAACAAAGAAGAGGGAAGCTTTTAGTTTTTTTTTTAAAGGTTATACCAAGCCCAACAAATGAGTTATGAACTTTATGAAGCCGGTAAGCCGCAACTGAAGTAACACGCGTGGGTTTTAGTCAAAAAACGTCTGACACGCCCTCCCGCTTCACGGGAGAAGTTATTCCATGATTTCCCAACCAAAAAAGAAAAAAATACGGTATCAAAAAACGTTCTCTAGGAAAACCAACCAACTTACTTTCATAAAACGTTTCAGTGAGGTCATTCGACGATAAATTGCGGACGCCATGTGGCAACCCTCTTCATTCAATGCATTGATGTTGGTAACCCTCTCCATTGCACTGAATGTTTCCACGATACAAGTTGGTGGAACTTGATAAAATATTTTCGAGACCAAAATAAGTCTGACTAAAAATATAAAATGCCACAACACAGCAATATTTCATTTCATTGATACTTACAGACACAACATCCTATGTGGACTTTGGATCACCCGTAGATAGACAAGAAAATTGTTTCACCAACTGTGAAAATACACGAATAGATATTACCTACTAAGGGAAAAGGGTATAATGTTATTCTAATAATTGTTTTAAAACATTTTATTTTGATTTTATTCGTCTTGATATATGGTACAGGTACATATTATGTCGGTACTTGTTAGTAAAATGTCAGTCCGTAATAATTATCTATGTCAACTATAATGGACCCACGTTGGGCGCCAGTCATGGCGGGAGCGAACGAGAGCCGCGGAAGGAAGAAACGTGCGCTCCCGCAGGGTTAACGTGATGTCGGCAGAGCGCCGCGCGCATGCTCACAGCCCGCGTCGCCTGCGGCGCCCCTCCCGCTTACTCTAGTCGTACGACACCCGTTCCGACATGCGCACGTTTCTTCCTTCCGCGGCTCTTGTTCGCTCCCGCCATAACATCTATTAATTACACTATAAATATCTATTTTAATCTAGGGAATAAAATTGATGTATTGTTACATACATTACTCCAAATATTTTCATTAAAAGATCTGTTTATTAAATACTACACTGTAGCTACTCAAGAAGAAAACTGAACTAATTGTATATGATTATGCCATCAATACATATATTTAATTCAAGACTTAATTTTTTTTTATAAGATATATAAAAATAGGAGTACAAAAATCTTTAAGTTAACCAATTTGGTTAAAAATACAATGTTTATTTTTTACTTTTTTAACATTCATCTATTTTTCAATAATCACGTTTGTAGTCATAAGAGGAACTACTTTCTGAATCATGTCTCCTTCTCCAATTAGTATCATTATCTTCTCTTTTTCTCCAGAAACTGTTATCGTTTCTGGTATTTCTCCTACTGTTATATCTGTCGGTATTCCTATTGTTTAATCTGCTATTATATCTGTTGTATCGATCCCTGTTTCGAGCTGCATCTTGTAGGTCTTCGTCTTCAACTAGTGGAGATCGTTTGTAAGGAGTCTGTTTGCTACTTACAGGTTTGATGTCTGTTTTTTTGCCTAAGTCAGGCGGTGGTGGAGTGGATCCAAGTAAATCAGCTATATAGTTTTCACGTTCAATCTGATACCCGCGAGCTTTTTCGAATTCTGTAACATTATTTTACATTAAGTGTGGTCACTAGTGATCGGATAATCGGATGCATATTTACCTAAAGTTAATTTTTAGTTATGAAAGTACGGAAGCGGCTTCTTACAATATATTTCTTGTAAAATAAAACGACGGGTGTTGATTAGTTAGTCAGCTGTATAGTATGGAAGCGACTTGTAAATTATTAAGATTGCATAACTGTTTAGATGCATATTTATTTAAAACTAGCAGCGCTCCGCGGTTTCACCCGCGTAGTTCCCGTTCCCGTGGGAATACGGGGATAAAATATAGCCTATGTCACCCGGGGATAGTGTGAACTAATTTTTGATATCGGTTCAGTAGTTTCGGAGCCTATTCAATGCAAACAAACAAACAAATCTTTCCTCTTTATAATATTAGTATAGATTAACCCCGATGCAAATATGTATGTGTATGTAAGTTGTAAGTCTGTAAGAGAAGGGGTGGTGTGTGTTAGTTATAACAATTTTTATTTTTACATTAAGATTTTTTCGATACAAAAGCGCGTTCCATATTAGCCAACATCTCAACTTTAGGTGAATATGCATCGGAATATCCGATCTCTGGTCATCACTTAGGGACATAGATTGAACAAATTTTGATCAAATTTGATCATTATATAATTATTCAACGTATGTGTATGACATAGAAACTAAAATTAAAAGAGAAGTCCCCAACAAAACAGAGGTATCTCCTAAAGATTTCACCTGTCCTTACAACACTTTAATTCCAGCACATGATGGTAGACTTGCAGTGACGGGGCGTGCGAACCATCGAACACTAGTGTGGCAATAAACAGTTCATGTAGTAATATTTATAGACAATAACTAACTCTTAATAGCGTCCTTGGCGGGGACCCCGAGGCGGTCGCGCATGTATCGGCAGACCATGTAACCGGTGCGGTTCAGGCCGTGCGTGCAGTGGACGCCGATCAGGGTATCTGCAACAAATGTGACACGTTCATATTTTGCAGACGTTGGCTGCTGAGTTTATTGAAATTGTCAAGTATACTGGCCACATATTTTTTTATATTAAGGATGTACAGAAATGTCCCGCTCTACGTATTTAATTTGGTTTGGATTCAAAGAGTTTATTGACAGTGTAATAAAAGGTCGTATGGAGTTACAAGTTGAGACAGATGATATCTCAATAAATCGTCTAAAGAGGACCATTTGTGTCGACATGCGATCCCATTCAGGCATACTTCCACATAGGGCTCTCCCTAACTCATAACAGCTTCAAAATCGAAACGAAAATATCCCTAAAAATAATACAAGAAGACAAACAGTAATGCAATCACGATCGATAGCCACTAAAGCGCACCGCGGAAAATAAACGAAAACCTCATGTTTGTGTCTTCGAAATCGCACGGCAAACATCGGCCGGAGGTCGTTGACTCCCGCCCCCATCGCACCCCATCGCTAAGCGAGGGCGGTGCAACTGGGTGGCGCCGGGGGGGAGGAAGTCGTGGCCGCGGTTTGACACTTCCTCAGGAAGACCTTTGAAGTAGCAACCAAGATGTACCTTCACATCCTACACAATTTTACAACGCAGCATTTTAAAACATTTAGAAATGTAGTTGAAATCATGTTTTACGTAACGTATAAAGTTTCAAAATGACAGTGCGTGGTGACTCCTCATATTCTTCAAATTCTTAAGAAATTCCACAAACACGTGTATTTTAATATAACCTGACATTTTTGTCATACAATCAGAGAGTACGTTTCAACCACCGGCGAACAGAATCATAAACCCACGAAGCGTACGCGAGCATAATACAGACGTTACGACCTGACTTTGTCCGCTACACATGCACCTCGTAAGTTCCTTAGCACGAGACAAAAAACGAACAAAATCCTTATTGTCGATGCAAAATTCCCACGCAGAGCGGCCAAGGGGTAATGCATTTGAGGCATTACACATGCAAATTCATGCCAAGTCGGGACAGACAAAAAAACAATTTCATTTAAAACAATCCATCAAGGCAAGCTTTTGCCAGCAACTTAATTAACGTATGTAGGTACATATTTTCAATTACAGAAACAAACAATGCAATGATAATTATGAGAACTCACTCGAGGTCTCTTTATGAGATAATATTTATGAGCAAGATGTACGGAACAGGCTCAGTTAACTCTTTTGAGTTAATACCATTTTGTTTGAGGCTCGACGTAGGTTTAAACAGCTTAGAGTAAATTGCTTATCTGTTATAATTGCTGTAAGGTTAACCAGCTCTTGTCTAAGCCCTGATTTAGTCTCTTAAAAATCCGCAAAGAATCACCAAGCCTGATTATTTTACTGTCTAACACTTACATTCTTCCTTACTTCCTATTCTCTTATTAACTCTGGCAGCTTCTCTGACTTTATTATGTTGCTTACATAGAATAGAGCTGCTGTTTCTGGTTTCCAAAGTAGCATTTGGTGGCATTTCAAACGTGAACTATTACGTTACGCCGCCGCACCAATTCACATGCAAATCGCAGCTGACAATACAACAAGCCAAATAGCCCAAAACATGTTCCCACTTGCAAGTCACTTAGCATAGAAAGCGTGTACTGTATTTGTAAAGTAATAAACTTGATTGAAAATAAACAACAGTGGTGTTCCGACGTACGGCCCCAAACAAACAGACAAAAGGTATCAAAAGAGGGCGTTACGTAATTATAATAACGATGCATTGATGAATACTTATTATTGCATAATAGTAGGACCCACCACAGTCGAAAATCTTACAGATCAGTCTAATGTAAACTCTTCTAGCGAACCTTAATAAGAAAATCCAACAAAATTAACATCGCACACAATGCTAAAATGTTTCTGTATGCAAAATATGTTTGAACTTTAATATTTTAGTTAGTATTACATTTATTTGACGTCAATCACAAAGCAACTGCTATGCCCACTAATACAGAGTTTCAATTAGTAAAAATGATTAAACACTATCTAAGTAATCATTTTTTCCTCAAAATTCTTACGTTTTATGTTCAAGTTGACAGTCACACGACAAAAGTTACATCCAGTATGATATATGTCTTAACTGAGACCTGAGACGAATAGGTGTGCGCATCGCCTTTCATATCGATTGTCGACAATCGATGCATTGTGAACGAAACGAGTCGATATCGATACGCGATAGTTCGCCTACGCGCGACCCCCTTACATCGTAATCGGCTTATTAGGATTTTACCACACGCATCCATGTGACTGCGGTGTGTTAACAATGTTACGATGTCGACCTAGGTATCTCTTTATTGTGCTATCCTATTACATTGCATTAAAAAATTGCGTGACTACTGCTTTGGTTGGCATAACGGTATATAGCCAGATAACTAAACATACACAAAATGTTAAGAAACAATAAAAATGGTAATAAAAAAATTGCCTGTTATAAAAGAGCAATACCTACGCGATCAAAAGGTATGGAAAAGCAATTTGTTTTATTAACCGACGAAAAACTTCACCGCAAAGGGTTTCAGAATCATGTAGGTACTCCAGGTACCTTCATCTTGTATAACTGTATTCAGGGGAGTGAAAAAGCCCTTATTTAACTGAATGAATAATTTTAGAGTACTTATTCATGTCATACAAAGTACTAAGCTTTTTTCATCCAATACGCAGGTTTCAGAGAGTAGAATACACTCTCAGCGATTTTCTACCGAAAATATATTTATCGCTGGTCGCTCGTGCGAGCAGGTCTGACGAAGTAACCAAGTTAACTATAAACTTACTAATAGATTCTAAAACATCATGATAAGCAAATAAACTTACGTTAAAACTATGCCATTACAGATATGAGTAGTAAAAAACAACCCAAAAGCGCCGCGGGACGCTATAAATGTTGCCATCATTTGAGACGCCACTTGACGCAAACAACATTTCTCGGACGATAAAGGCCTTATTACGTATAAATACATTGATATTTTTTATGATAACAGTTTATGAAGTTAGTCAGGCTGGCTTTCTAGCAGAGCTGTGCGAGGAAGCGGAACGGCGAGCGAGGAAGAAATCCAACCGCCGGAACAACCACCAATGGAATTGTTTCCCATTGAATATGAGGCAATTCTATTGGTCGATTGTTTTCCTCGCTCACCGCTCAGCTTCCTCACACAGCTCTGATGGGAAACCAGGGTTTTAAGCAAATTGGAAGCGATATCCGCCCGCATACACCAAAACATGATGGTATTTTCTTGAATACCTTCTTCTTATGAGACTATTATGTATATATGTATTCAGATCGTCAAATCGCTTGTATTTAAACCTCATCCCAAAAGCCGTATCTAAGAACTTGTTGCGTGTTGCCACATCGTCCACGGCGCCACGCGTGGGCCGTGATGTGATGATCAGATGACTGATTAGGTATTTAAGAATATTAATTGTCGCAATAGCTCTACATTCTTCGTTCGGAATTTTTATTGAACACGAACGACAGAAATACCATAAGTAGCTATTGATCCAGTGGCGCTCGCACATAAAATATTGTAAAACGGTACGTTCAAGAATTTACAATCAAAGAAATAGGAACTTGGCTAAAATATATTTGTTAGTAGGTGTTGTAATAGCTCATATTGAAAACTGACTAAGGGAAGACAGGAATAGCTAACACATATTTTGAACTAAACAAAGAGTACTAAAGCATCATGAAAAACTATATTTAAATATATCCCTATGTTCTCGTATTCCGAAGGTATGCTGCAGAAAATACTTGGGCAAAACAATAATCGAATGTTCAAGTGACAATTGCTTTTAAAGAAAACACTAATTATAATGACTTTAGAAAGGAGCGGCTCTAATACAAAAGATGAACAATAGCTACTAACACATATGGAATATTCTTTAGACAATGCAAACCTATCGCAACTAAATTACTTCTCTTTAAATAAACCGCAAAGAAGGCAATACCACAGAGTTCAACAAAACAATAAATAAAGCTAGAGTTTCAAAAGAATAATTTAGAACTAACACAATAATTTACCAAATAACAATTGTAATATATTATGAGCAACTGTTAAAGTACGTTATCACTCCACAAATAGACGGACAAACAGATTCCTCAGCAACATTTGTCACTGCGACTGGTTCTATTCCAAAAGTGCAACTTTGTCTTCAACTATCTCGGAGTAAGTAAACTGCTTGAAGCGCAGCGATATATCCAGCTCCCCATATCAACAAACTTGGAAACTAACTTTCGGACAAACTCATTTTTACGTGACGCCATCCCAATAATACAAAAAGAAAGCGTATTTTATCAGTGAGCTCTTTACGATGCAAGACATACAACAAACATAAAATGCTGATAGAAAAGATTTTACTGCTGAAGACTTTGTTCTCATGTACCATCCCAAGATAATGAAATCAAGAAAAGTCAAATTAAATATATTCTCATCATAGATAGAAACACTTGTAGCACTGTTTACACAGACTTTGTAATATCTAGTAATTTTCGTACCACTACTACCATAAAAAAGCAAGCAAATCCCCATCGTTTATAAAGCAACATCGAAAGTAGCAAGTCATCTATGTAGCAGTAAAATAAATCCATCCATCAAGCATGCGACATGCGGCTGTGGGACATCTGCAACAGACGTCAAACAACTTCTTGTAAAACATTTATAATAGCGATAACTTCTAAAATTGATTTCAGTACTATCCATCTGTTAAAAACATCGATAAAAGTTGTCGATGATAAAATTGATTTTTAATTCGAAGCGAGCACGATAAATTATGCATAACGATGTAAATGTGACGTATCAAGTGATAATAAAGATTCATATGTACTGAGATCAAATACCAGAAACTCGAATCGGACATGTTGGGATTTGTTTGAAATGAATACATCCCAGGTATACATTTAGAAAGCTCAAAGTGAATATGGAAGAGCAAAAACAAAATTGAAATATCTGATAATTTATTTAAAATTTAAGTATGGGTACGACCACCACGGGGTGCACAAACAGTAGCACGTGTAACAACATTCTCCGCGCATGCGATATCATGTAAATCAGGACGCGAGCGCGATTTCACCTCAGATAGCGAGTGAAATACGAATATCGTCGCTTTACCACGCGGCAGAACGCCGAACAGTTCCAACGGTGTCATTTACTTGAACGTTCCACAATACGATCTAATTTTAAAGATAACAATCTAACCTTCAATAAATCTTAATTTATTTATCAAAGAAACAGTTCATCGCAATTGAGAAAAGAGATCAAACCACACGGATCAACTTACATTCTTCAAGATTCTGGCGCCAGCCTTAGCAAACCAGTATAATATACATCTCACTCAATCTACTTAGCGACACCGATAACCGGCCATTACCAATGAAAACGCCGACAGATAGTCGCATGCTCACAATTAATTGAAACTGCCCACCTAATCTAATAAAAGCTAGTTTTTGTGAGCAAGACAAACAAGGGCGCCCATTCGTAATTAGAACTTAATGAACATTCGGAATATTGAGTTCGGCACCGTGAGAAGTCCGTCGATAACTACGATTTGTGTCACTGTAATTAAAAGCGTAGCTGCCGATAAACTGGACATGTAGACTGAACCTACTAGTTTTAACTGTGTCGATCAACCAAAGTTTGAGGAGCTCTCCGATACTTGCGTCCCATACAAGACAGATGAAACGGAAAAGGAATATGAGTTCTTAAAAGAGTGAACATGAATCAAAATTCTCGTTAAAATCGAAGCAGTCTTTAATTGAAATCGTATGTTGTGTCGAACGTCACTGATAAAGCCGTAGTCGGTTCTGTTGACGCAATGACGTAACCGACCGGTGATGCAAATTGAGATGCAATGAAATTGAAATTACGTTATATAAATTCCAATAAATGCATATATCATTTGTGATGATTCATACGCTGCGATTGCATTCATTTTCAATTGAGAGTGAAAGCGATTCTGCAGATAATCCAAATAAATTCAGTGCCTACATTAATTTAGTTTCGTATTGTGCTACTTAATTCAGTAAACATTTTATAGTTACACTCAAAACAGTACCTTGATAGCCTCGACATATATGACCACATTTTATTTGAACAACTTTATTTTCACTAATCGCAGTAAAAGATAGACTGGACAGAATGAGAAATGTCTCCGCATTAGACGGAAAAGTAGAAACAAGGAACAATTTCGTATTAGGTTTGTTCGGGCAACCAGACTCACACAGAATACGTAAGTACAAACCAACTTTACGCTGAAAATATTTGACCAGCTATTTTAAATCGGTGTGTTCTTAAATAGAATAACAATTAGCGACTATAAAAAGTGAGTACAACCATCTGCCCAACATGGTGTTCTCGTAAAGCAATACAATTAAGCAATGGGCGTGCATTAACACCTCACTACAAAGTTTTCACCCACGCGAAATAAGTGTACTTATACCGACTCATGACTTTAACCTACATGAGCGTTTGCAGTACGCCGACCTAACAACACACCCAATAGTGAGCGTTTGTTTAGATTGAATGTATGAACCGATCTTACCTGTGGTCGACAAACCGAGAGTGGCACTCTTTACTTGAACAGCCACTAAAGAGAAAACCGCAACAGCAATGTAAGTCCAGACACAAAAGCCGTCATTACCCACTGCCCAAAAATAATCATAAACGCTAACTTTTAGTGCAAACAAAATTTGACTCACCAGAACCTTTTCCCAGGAACTCGTCAACGATATCCATAAATCTGGAAAAAACAAAGCAGATTTAATAATAAAAATAAACAATCACAAAAGCAGTTTTCTGAGTAATACGTGTTTTGAGTTAGGTGCCAATGATGATGAAGATGTATTAGCACGTTGTATACGGCTTGAGGCATCAACCCATATAAGACTGATAAAAGCCTAAAGACAGCTGCTAGTCAACCTGGCAAAGAATTTTAACAGAGCCAGGGAATGTGAAAATCATAATACACAGTCAATTGTCTTCGAGAAAACGAAACCTTTCCATTAGCTATCTTATGAGCAGCTGCTCTCAGGTATAGACGTGGACGTGGCAATGTTGTAACAAATCACGGGTTGGACTACAAGGTAAATTCTCCACATTCCAGTAGTATTTCCTAATACAATAAACTATAAAAGTTAAAAACGATGTAAAGTGATACGTAGCAACAGTTATTCCACCATAAAACATTTAATTGAATTTCACAAAAATATAGAATCTACGGCACCCGTCAAGAACCAGATGAAATATTATCATGTATCGATCGCAGCGTGTCGCCATACTTTAATCGATTTTTTTACACCTAAAACCGCACGATCCGTGGGCGTTCAAAATTACAAGGCGTTTTGCCGACCGGACTGCCAGTTCGACCTATTTGGTGAAATATGTTTGTTTTCATCATAACAAATGTCTTTTAATATTTGCTACGAGGGGGCACCAACAAACCCCAACTTGGCATTATAGGAATGTTTTCTTAAATAACTTGCAAGGGTGGTCCAATGTTGATATTTCGGCTCGCAACTTTCTTTTCACAGGCAAATAAATGTGTCGCATAAAGTATAAGTTTTGAATATATGTATAAAGAAATTCTGCGCACAGACGAGGGTCTTGGTGATTAAGTCTTGTCATGCAAAATTGCAGGCGTTTACTAAGCGCCATCATTTTCTAATTATTGTAGACTCCCCTCGAGCGACACGGGAGCCGACAGCGGCGCCGCGACTAGTTGCATTCAAACGAAATTTACAATTCAGTTTATCATCATCGTCAATATTAACATCTAAAACGGTGCAAACGAGCTCTTCATTTAGAACGTAGTTGAGTTATTGGAATGGCGGCGATGGCTGTTTCACAAATATTTTATGTCTAGAAATAGGGGTTGTAAAATTACATTTTTTAGTTTATAATAATAGTTATGTCATAATCGTAAAATCTAGTACGAGAGGAAAAACAACTACCAATTCTAGTTGTTGAATCATAAAACAGAGGAAAATAATGATCCATGAAACAGTAATTAAAAACGATGGCTGTTAAAACTCAAATAGACTAGAAACTATGTTAACAAGGTGATTCTGTGAAATTTAATCTGTACTCCAATAACATTTACAAATGAAACTAGCCGCGACGTGTGGCGCCGAAGAGTAAACAGTTTAATTGTGTATAAAGTCACGATTCAACCAATTTGACGAATATATCCCCATCAAGGACCTTGGTTACGTAGATTTTGCTTTTGACGTGGTTTTCGTCATCTCTAGTATCTTGTACAGTCAACACTGATTCATGTACAAATTTTAACACCAAATAAGGTAAAGAAGCATCCAATTCTTGAAACAGAATCATTGTCATGGTGTTATTTTCATTATGATAGTCTTCTTCGTGTTTTAGACTCAGTTCTACGCATTGACCTCATGGCCTTAGATACATAAAAAATATATCTGTGACAGATCAATTAAAATAATTATAATTTAAGTATAACTTGAACAAGGATCAGTAATACTGTAACTTTCTAAGATAATTCGTTTTACAACACATTACAAGTTGTCACGAAGAGGGATTTGAACTGAATGAATGTTATTATATATAAGAGTTTGAAGATATGTGTTGTATAAAAAGTTCAAAATATTGTAAGTATTTAAAAAATTATATGTTATACTTAACAGAAAAAAAAAATAAGTTTGTAAGACAGGTGCGTCAGCCTTTTAAATATTTTAACATCATTAATTCGATTAATATACAATGAAATAGCAAGGATGACAAATATATTAGATACAAATATAGATATGAGATAATTTTCGGCTTAACTATAATCCTTATTAATCCTATAATGGCACGTCATTTTTTATTTATGCTTACAACTAACAGAACAAACTTATGTTAACGACAAAACACGAAATGTTCTACAAATGGCTGCAATTAATCACATGCAAGGTCGACATGATCACTGAACGACTTCAAAGCAGTACATTGTAACATACAAACTTTCTAAGCATTTCCTGACCAGCACGGACGTCGTTATTTAAAATCTGTCAAAATTGTGTATTTTATTACTGAGGCGGCAGATCGAAGCTACGTGAATTACATGCTTTCTTATTTAATATTAGTAGCGTCTTGCGTTTGTGAGATAATTTATATCTAGCGGCCTTATCTGTACGGTAAGATCGCTCCCGAGTTATAATCCGGATATTTTTCATGGCACACCGGCCGCGGTGCCACTGCCGTGCCCCTGCCTTATTGGAAAATTTATGTAACTACCAGGAGGCATTGCTGCAATTATTATTGTCCCTCCAACACTAACCGGGAATATTCGTGAAGATAACCCAGAGCTACCTAAGGATCACTTAGATAGATTCTGCTGTTTCATAATGTTTGCCAATCACCAACGCATAATCAATTTAAATTAAAATGCATTAAATTTTAATAGGTAAATTGACATAAATATACTAATCCCACGGATTACATTGATTAATCTCCTGATGATATCTGAATGTTGGCTGCTCGAAGCAAATATAAACTCGAACATAATCGATAAGCCGCGGTTTTAATGAAAAAGATCATAAGCTTTAAAATTTTGTAGTCCATAAAATGTCAAATTTACAAGACCATTACACGATTTTGACGACATACGACCATAAAATATGCGTATAAACTGTGTAATAATTTTATTGCGAATTAATAACGACATTTATTATAATTTCAACATTTCCAAACTTGTTCCTGGTACATTGTCATTGTATTTAGGCACAGTTGCCCCAAAAGTCAATCAAGTTCAAAAAATCTTCCGGATTGATTTTATTGAAACCTATAAAAAACCTCTGTTACACAAGTATTTATTTGAGTAAATTCCAAAAAGTAATCCAGTTACTGCGTAGAATAGAAAATGACAAACATGCTTTCACAAGACACCGGACCTCACATACGCGATGCGAACGCATCCATCATAGTAGGAGCGTACACGTCGTTATGTGTCGGTACCCAACAAGCGCCGAAAGTGCCCCAAACAGAGATAATAGGCGACATTTTGATACAACGCAAGATAAGGCGCAAGGAGGTTCCCATGCGATCCAGGGCGTCCTCACAACTAAGAACAACGTTGAAAAACAACGGGTCAAAGGTCAGACGTGGATTAAATACAAGCAGAAATATGCATCCGGTGACAAATAAAGCGGAGTGCAGGACCTTCTGAAGCTGGATCTTGGTACAAATAGGAGAGATTTATGTAATTGAGAGATTTATGGGTTCATTATGCACGGTGAAGACAGTGAGGTCGTACCGATCATTAATATTACAAAGTTATTAAACATGCAAGATGAAGACACGAAGGACTACGAGACTATCAAAACTATTTTAATGATTTGAACATAAACTTAATGAAGCTTTAGTGTTCTGTGTAGTTGCAATATAATTTATGCTGGAGTAGTATCGTATGCACGTCATCAAGTTCGTGTTTACGGCGTGCAAACTGCACGACCGTCGGTGGCAGACTGCCGTCGCGAAGTAATTACCTAGTGATACACCGCCTTGATCCGAGATGCGCACGCGATCCTGTTCTACTAATGCTACGTTTCCCAACAAGTTGTCTGTCCTTTAGGTAATATATGGTTATATAATGAATGTTTAAACACCGAAGTTTTGAATCTAATTAATAGTTCTAGTATTTTGCAACTATCGGTTTATAAATTGCACATTTCGAATGAAGCACTTGAGTTATCGACAAGTGTTATTCGTGCCTCAAGGCAGAAAACTGTAGACAGTGGTTTGAATTAAAGGATTACATGTTACTATCGACGCGACGCGGCGACGTGATGGACTTTATGTATGTCTTCAGAACCAAACATGAGTGATAGAAGCTGCTATAGAATTCCATAAGAATAGATAACGTGATACATTTTTATTTGTTCATGTAAGTCCATTAATTAGTTCAAAGAAGATAAATATTAGGTCCCCTTGCGACCGTTAATTAAATAGCAGGTTCCGCAGAAAGTTAAATGAGTAAAGTTTCGCCCAAATATATAATTCAAATAGTTACCTCATTCAAATAGTTTTGCTCACATATTCTCACATTAATATCCCCGTATGGTACCTATATTAGTAAAAGTTACAATGAAATTATTTAATGGCTATGAATATCAAAATACTTTAAAAGACTATTAAAAATCTGGAAAGTTAAAAGGAAAGTTTATAAAGAGATTGGGATTTTTTCTTTAGAGTCAGTTTTTATTGACAGTTTTATGTGATGTGCGTGATAGTAATAAGTACAAATCAATGTCACTCAGTTAAATAACAAGAAACTATAAAGAGTAAAGAGGAATAAATAACTTTTTATATGGTAAACACGACAGAAAGAATGAGGATCAAATTAATTATACCAAAGTGTTGGTTGACCCCACCCGGACCTAATATAAAACAAATCCATTATTTAGCAAAAGTATTAGCATTAAAACATAAAGCCTATACAAATAATGCCAAAGGTTACTCATAAAAACGTAAATTCCCAATAAGTTTTATGCCAAGATTTAATTTAATAGCATATTTCGCACCAAAAACCAATTGATTCTTTGATACATATAATATTAATGGAAATTTTATGAGTGTCTCGAAATAACAGCAATAACGACACCATTTAAGTGGTGACAGACCTGTAAAGAAATCATTTTATTAGGAAATCGCAGGAGCTGATGGTGTTCCCCCGACGTTTCATGATTGCCAATTGATAGTGTCAGTAAATATTGTTTTATATTTATGGTGAATCGAGGGGACGATAGTGGCAGCATTCATTGAATTACCAAAAATTAAAAGATTCGAGAGCTGTCAAAACAAGAATATTTTTCAGGTTGTAACTTTAATCTGCGATTTAACAAAGGGTAGGTAAATGAAGTTCAGGTTTAAGTATTATAAAAACCACAGTTAAATATGACAAAGCTTTTAAACCAATAAATAATAATTTTATCTTAAGGACGTACCGCTGTAAAGAAGTTATTGTTGCCAGTTCAGTTAGAAGTAAGCTATAATATTTTATTATTAGTACGGCACTTTCGGTGTATATTTATAGCAAAACTGTCTGAAAATTTTATGACCACAATAGTGGAGCTATATCACCACAAACATTAGTCACACTATTGTCCAGAATGCTAAGAGTAGGGTTGTCATCTGTCTCTTTGAATCTGGATAGAATCCAAGTTACCAGAACTTTTAGAGAAGTATCATTAAAAAATAATTTTGGGATGTATCCAAATCTGTCCAGTGTAATAGAAAATTTCTTTTGAGAACAGAATCTAAGCTTTCATAGAGTATCCACATCGATTATAACTTACTTATGAGTTATATACAAAAGCTGAGAAAAGTAAGTTTTGCGGAAGCATTAAAAATGACAAATGACAAGCGTCCTGAGTTAGGAAGATTTAGTTCGTGAATCTACTCGTAGATAGCGTTTTCCCACGATCGTTTCCTTGAAAAATATATATTGCAAAGCGGTCGTGGCATCCCTAGACAAATACAGCGATCACAAGAGAGTGATTGTCAAAAGTAGCGCCATTCAATCAGGACAAAAAGCCATGACACCCCATTCCTTAAATGTTTACGTCGGGAAAGTTTCAGAATAGCCCCCAGAGTAACCTTCGTGCCTTTCAGTGTCTGCGGATTGTGGGAGTAAAGGTGTGTTCCGTCCAAATATACGGGAATTGATATTTTATTGGTCTTTTCTTTAAATATGATTGAGTAACATAATATACTGCTGAGAGGTACGCCTGTGTAGTAATCACTATTTGCATGAGAACTACACCCACCGCTGCCCTACAGGCAATGTTGTGGCTGCCCCCTCTACACCTCATCGTGCGGGAGGAGGCGGCCCTGGCTGCCTTCAGGCTCAACATAGCAGGAACCCTAGGCAAAGAGTCTTGAGTCAAGCACACACGCATTAAGGAAGATGCGATCAAATGACAACCAATGATACACATACACTGCTTTCAAAAGCACTACAACGTGGCACTGACAGAAGAACAGAATGATCACTCAGGCCCGGAAGAGCTGAGAGCACACAGAGACACAGATGGATGAAAGACTGAATCCGGAACCGTAGTCGGAGTTTTCTCACACGACCTTAACATAAACAAATCCAGCCCGCTGGGAATGTTCAACACCGTCTACCAGGCGGAATGTGTGGGCATTATACGCGATAGAAGCCAGGAGAGTCACAGACACCCACATACGGATACTCTCCTATAGTGCGTCAGTTCTCCAATCCCTAGGGAAAAAATACATGCACAAAATACTAGAATGTCACAATGCACTTGAATAAGTAACAGTTTCTGACCGCAACACTGTGACACTGCAATGGATAAAAGGACACAGCGGATCACTAGGCAACGATGCTGCTGACGAACTGGCTAGGATCCAGCGCATCAGTCTGTGGACCCGAGCCCATCTTGCCCATCCCATTTCACCAGATACGCAGGTGGCTTCAGGACTACACACACACACAAGCAGAGCTGGTGGACCTCGACACCGGGCTGCAGGCAGTCTAGGGAAGCAATGCCATCTTTGAATGGCAGGCTGACCAGACGTCTGTTACGCCTGGACAGAAAGGACCTGCGTCTGGTGACTGGGACCATCACGGGACACTACCCGCTAAACAAACACTTCTACACAATCAAGCATAACGGACAGCCCCGTGTGCGTGGACTGCATGGAGGCTTAGGAACTCGTTGCGTATGTACTTTTCGAATGTACGGGCGTAGCCCAGATTACGACAGAAACCCTCGGGGCACCCAAATCTTACACGGATGTTCTCAACAGACCAGGAGTTATAGCTAACTTCTGGAGGGAGGTGGGCTGGTTGGAATAACCACTGACGGCCGCCATGGCTCACGCACAATTGTTCACTTAGAGGACTAAGTGCAGAAACCAAAGCGAATAACATAGAACATAACAACATATACTGCTGAGATTTTGCAATTACTAAATCGCAAAAAAAACATGTTTGGTGTGCCCGGATATTTTCTAATTGAGCATATGTAAAAACTACAACAATCATTACAATGACGTCTGCAATAATATAGTATCACCTCAAAAAGTAATCTGGTGAACGGTACCTACAGTTTGAAAATCACCCATTGTGTACACAATTCTTATCAAAAGAAAATCCACTAAGATTTACACAAAGAAAATCCATCAAGGCGACAATACAAATAACAATAAAATCGAATCACTTCTATTGAAGTAAAGACTTCAAATATAGTCCCGAGACTTTCTTTAAGACTTATTATGACATAGTCCTTTTTATGAAAATAACAAATAAACTATATTGTCTAATAAAAGAAAATTCTTAGTAAAAATATATTTCCATTTCAAGACATTTCAAAAACTTCACAGCTATTTTGAAGAAGACTCGAATATCAAACCACGAATACGATTTTCGAAACTAGGCAACGTTTTTAACTGGGACAGGAAGTAAATCAATATTCATTATTTTCTTCCAAAGAACAATGTCAAAAAGTTTTGACGTTATGCAAATACGGGTACATAAAGTAAGATGACGTAGCACGGGGGCTATTTTTAAATCTGTGACGTCATCGACATTATTTGTGCGAGGATTGTCTCCTAAAATAGTCGAGACAGTCTCACGTCTCGCGAGACAGCAAACGATCCGGAAACAGTCCAACGTTTCAAATACAGGGTGGTTACAACAGATAGATTAAAAAAACTAGTTTTCACCCGCGTGGAGGTAAGATATTATCCCACGGGATCGTACTACGGGGATAAAAAGTTTTATTTGTGTAAATCCAGGTTATGAACTATGTGAGGGCCAATGCCAATGTTCATCCAAATCCGTCGTTTTCTTGAGATTGAGTGCCCAACATACAAACTTTCATATTAATAATATTAAGTAGGATTTATAGGTGGTCACCCTAAGTATTGTCAGATAAAGTCCATTTTATAGAACTAACATTATTTTCTTTAATTCGTATGTTTGATTTAGATGATTAGTTTCACAAGTTCGTTCAGGTTGGCAAATAAACTTTGTATGAAAACATCTTAAAGCATGTGATTTATTATGAAAGCTGGATATTATCTGATATCCCAACTTTTCTGAATTGACTTTCTTCTATATTTACTCGAAAACTATGTATGCTCTTCATATATAAACGAGTCGATAATTTTCTAAGACATTTTGTGGCAAATAAATACTTAACCAAGCAGATTTTCTGGTCAAATATAAGTGTTATTGTGTTTTTCTATCTGGAATTGCTCAGTAGCAGCCCGGAGCCTTGATTCGAATGATTCCCCCTATCACATGGGACTTTAACATAAGTGACGAAATATGTGTACTATAGGGTACACCTTTGCTCAACCCTTCAAGGAAACAAGGTGTGAAACAACAAGGTGTTGTGAAATAAAACCAACTCACATTTTGTAGACCTGAAAAACTGATTTAGTCAGCAATCAAAGTTCAGAACGAATCCAAATTGAAACAAAGACTGAATCAACCGATACACCTAAAAATACAACACCCACTAACAAAAACCACGAATACAAAAGCCCTTAATTAAAATTATTAACATATTAGCCATCCCGTGCAAGCCCCATACAGTCATCTCATCTGCCATAACAGCAGTGAGTCACACATTACGTGTCCCGCACAACTCGAGTACTCGTAAAAACTATCCTAATTACGCATAGTGAATCAGTTGGTTTAACGTCTCTAATAATTCCCGGGATACACGAGGCCAGTTGTCCAATCTAAGATAGCAAACAAGTTATGTCCTGGCTTACGTTCCTGGTGGTCTACTAGTACGAAATCCGTAGTATCGGCCGAAATTACGGGCGTTTTCTACTCAGTATTACTTACGGACATAAGATTAATTCGAAGCTATGGTTCAAAATTTGTTCAGTGCCAGGTTTTATGTTGATTATAATATGATTTGACTAGAGAATGGACAGTAGCATTCTCTTTACATTTTACCACCATACTGCCATCACCAAACCCGCCTGCCAAGCGTGGCGATTATGGCAAAACCTCCCTTGTGGGGGAAGCCTATGTCCAGCAGCGGACGTCTTTCGGCTGAAATGATGATGATGATGATGATGATGATGATGATGATGATGATGATGATGATGATGATGATGATTCGCGACCATATAATGTAAATAGGCATGTATTTAAAAAATTATAATGATTAAAACCATCATGTACTTAAGTTCTTTCAAATTAAATGAACTAGGAGGGTTGTATTAATGATTTTAGCCTCATTTGTTACGGTCGCGAATCATTTTTTTTTTTTTCAACTTACAGCTTGACACAGACCTGTAAATTGCAATAAACGTAAAAAAAATATATTAATTGTACGGGTTACCCTTGAGTTTTCACCTTAAACTTGATATTTCAAGGTAGTGTGATCAGTAGCTTACTATTTTTCTCACTGGCTTACTAGCCTTAAATTGCGGATAGTTTTGTATACAAATGGCCCGAGTGAGCAGAATGCTAGCTTACCAGCACTTTCTTGGTATCCTAACCTGAAAATCTCGCCTCGTGTAACCCGGGCATAAGCTCGACAATAGTCGCGATTATTGTTACCGATTCTGAAAATAGGTACCTCCTCCTGCTTCATTTGTGGTCTAGCCGAGTTGCCGCCGGCACAACAATACAATGATTAAATCCAAACAAACTGGTCATTATTACTTTAATGTCGATGATATTGAGTCGTTTCTGTTCGAGTTAACCACAGTTATTATTACGGCTTAATCTTTGTAGGAGAGTTTGACAAACAAGTTTATAGGTTTGGGTTTCTGATTGTTCGATGAGTCGAATCAAAATCATTGGGATTCTTTATATGCACATGTTCTTATTTAAGTCTAACCTAACTGTCGAGTAAGGTGCAGAAATGTTAATGCTATTCAGGGCGAATTTCACCAAACTTTTAAACTTAGAATAAGTCTTATCCTGAGAATAAATTTTGAATTTTTGACAGATCTTCCATAGTAGAATTGTTAGACGTAAATTTTACTCTACGGGTAAAAGATATCTGACTTTGGTAAAATCAGGCCTCAGTGTTTTATTTAAGTACCTAGCTATACATTTCTATACTAATATTAAAGCTGAAATGTTTGTTTGTTTGAAAGCGTAATCTATGGAACTACCGAGTAAGATTTGACAAATTCTTTTTCCATTTGATAGCCTGATTCCTGAGGAAGGCTTTAGGTTATTTAACACAAGTACGCTTAGGAGCCGAGCAAAAAAAAAGGTATGGTAGCGAACAGTGGCGAGGGGTGGAATTATGGCCAAGGCAAGCCGTTCCTAAAAAATACTCATCTCGTCGAGGCAAGCTTTAAGTTTCTTCAGAAGATAAGGCCCCCGACTTTCACTGATACTGAGTTGGAATCAGTGGCTTTTAAACGGAAGATTGGTTTATCTTTGCGCTCAGGCGTTTTTTCAAGAACACATTTAAAAATATCTTTGAAATAATTAATGGTGGATCGGTGGAAGGTCAGATTTTATAAAGATAAGCCGATGGGAATCAGCTTGTATTAACCCGTCGCTACTGGTAGCGAAGTAATATCGCGGCAGAGCGATGCGATGCGACTGGGTAAGTCGGGGCTATAAGAAGTCGAAGTACGAAGTACGTATTACATAAACAGCCGCGCTTTAAAATCAACGATAGCGTTAGTAATGAATGGGCACGCCACGATTGCGCCTCTTTGAGGAGTGGCTTGAGAGGCGGCATGGCGTCCTCACTTTCCGCCTGAAGCAGGTCCTCACCGGACACGGCTGTTTCGGGAGGTTCCTGTTTCGGATAGGGCGGGAGGAAACGCCCGGGTGTTTCCACTGCGAAGATCGCCCTGAGGACACGGTGGAGCACACGGTGGCGGTCTGCCCGGCTTGGGCGGAACACCGCCGTGTCCTCGTGAAAGCGATCGGCGGCGGCGATCTCTCTCGTCCAGCCCTGGTCCAGGCCATGGTACGGAGCGAGAGGGCATGGGGAGCCGTCACCTCCTTCAGCGAAGCAGTAATGCTCGCGAAGAGGGAGGCGGCGCACGTGAGGGAGAGGCAGCATATGCGCCCTCGCGACCCTAGCCGCCGCAGGATACGGAGACGCCCTGGGCGTCGGGAATCCCAGGCCGATTTCCGGCCACCGTAGGCATGGGCTTGCGGACGGCGAGTAATGGGTAGCTCGCTGTCCGGTAAGGACCAAGCCCAAGTCGACTGCGCGTTGTGTTCCACGCGCGCCTCAAAGAGATGTCAGCACGAAAAGTGATGGGGCCCGCAAGGGCCGATGCCTGCCAGGGGTGCGGGTTTGTTCGAAAGAGACACCACAGCCCCTGGCATACGGGCTACTGAAGGAACACGGGTGGGTTTTAGTCAGTAAAAGTCTGACACGCCCTCCTGCTCCACCCAGAGCGGGAGAAGTTATTTGATGATTTCCCACCCAAAAAAAAGCAAAAAAAAAAAGCGTTAGTAATGAAACTTCTTCACTTCTTATAATTTCTATCACTTTCCTAATCTTAAATCTTTAATTGAGATGATGCTAATTAAAATCTTGCTGAGCTTCTAAATTAAACGTGAGTGTTTAGGTAGGTACCTACTTTTTAAGTGCTAGAAAAACATACTTTTATTTGACCAATGACCAACCGATAACAAAAACCTACAACAATAAACGAATAAACCAGATATTAGAGGAACTAACAAAACACGAAAACCCGACCAAACATATATGGTAATCAGTATAATAGTAATAAAACCACAACAATGCGATTCGTCACCAATTAAAGATGTAGGATGTGCAAATTAATTAGCGAGATCATTAGAAACGGCGCCAATGACACATAAAACTACCGTATTATGTTCGTATTACACAAAACTTTGTACGCACACATGTGAGTACGAATTAATTAATTTTAGCGCTCGAATCCTAGAAAGCGTTATATTCATTAGAATTTCTGTGACTGTATAATTAGCGTAATTATTGCACAGTACAGTCATATCTTTATTGTGAATAATTCATAATGAAGATAATTCGTGATGAGATCATTTGATATCTTTTAGATTGCGATCATAATTTTTGTTGGAAGTACGGTACGAACCATATTAATGAAGTGAATCAGCGTGCAATGTCATTTGTTTATTGCTAAGTAAGTTTTTACAAGAACCGTAATCGGATAAATATACCCTAATATCATAATCGTTATTGTACTTGACAAAGTTGCAGAATAAAATAATAGTTTAAAAAAACTAAAAAACACGCTTTTTATAGAAAACCGAACTAAAAAATAGAAAATAAATTTAAATTAAGAATAGTGTTAAAAAATTCAATAAATATAAATTAATAATAGTGTGAATAAAAAAATTAATAAAAAAAAGCGTGGGGTGCATGGTGTCAATAGTAATAAATATTTTATTGACAGATAAAAAGCAACCCACGCTTTTTTTAAATTTTTTTTTATTATTCACACTATTATTAATTTATATTTATTGAAATTTTTAACACTATTCTTAATTTAAATTTATTAAAATTTATTTTCTAATTTTTAGTTCGGTTTTCTATAAAAAGCGTGTTTTTTAGTTTTTTTAAACTATTATTTATTTTCTACTTTTTAGTTTGGTTTATTTATAAAAGCGTGATTTTTTAGTTTTTTTAAACTATTATTTGTTTCGTAGAATTAAAATTCTCCTTAGTATTCGAAAATTTGTCAATGTTAGAGAAATCGGCTAAAGATAATTATTGGAAATTAAAATTAACATCAAGTCCTGTCTTTTCGACTGTAGAGAAAAATTATAAAAAATTAAAATTAAGTTTCTTACCTTATCGACTTAAATTAACAAAAATAATATTTTGCAAATTGAAAAATGGAATAATTTTATCAAATTAGAGTATTGTCATCGGTCCTCGATAAATCTACAAAGTTTTAACGAAATCTGGCCGTTTAAAGTGGGTCAAAATCGCGCCCAAAGAAGTCGGTTACAAACATACATACAGGTGAAGCTAATAAAAAGCGTGTAATAAAAAAGGACAAGCGGCTAAGCAGAGCACTGTCATTTATGTTTATTGCTAAGTCAATTTTTACGAGAATCGTAATCGGATAAAAATACCTTAATATGATAATCGATATGTAATCATCAAAGTTGCAAAATAATTCAAACATCAAATTAAAAAATAACTAACACACAAGTGGGTTAGTTATTTTTTAACCGGCTTCAAAAAGGAGGAGGTTACCAATTCAGTACGTATTTTTTTTATGTTTGTTTGAGCATAACTCCGTCATATACAGACGGATTTGCAAAATTATTATTTTGTTCGAAAGTGGTTTATGCCGAAATGGTCCCAGTTAAATCTCATATAGATCTGATGATGAGTTTCGGAGACAGACAATGGAACTCTTAAAAAAATGACAGCAAATCAACCGCGATTGCTGCTATCTCATAAATAGGTATGCATTGTTTTGAATTGATTGACTTTGAGAATACCCCAAGGATGATGAAATTTCGAATTGATGTTGGGTAGGTAGGTACTATAACTAAAAAAATTAAAAATAAAGCGGGAATCGGTTGTTTTTTTTTTTTTTTGGAAAAAGTTTTTCTACGACAATCGTAATCGTATAAAAATACCATGTCATGTTGTTATCGAAATTGTAGTACTTACAAAAGAAAAACAAGCTTCTAAGCATCTGATGAAATGTATAAGCCAGTTGATAAATCAAATTACGAAAAAAACAGCAATTTACTGAAAATCCTGAATTTAATTTTCACCAGTTTATAGATGTCCATTGTTGATGAAACTACATAGTATTTCATTGAAAGCCCCTACTCCAATTAAATTTAACACACAAAAGAAAGCTCATTTAATTATTGCGAAGACTCAAACAAATGTTATCAAACTTATTACATAAATAATTATCTAAATCACTATTACATTTTACCGTCTTCCTTCCGTACGTATAATAAACATTTTAATCTACAAAATGTCGCTCAAATACATCAAACTTGTCATCATTACTCGCCGAGACCAGAAAATAATTACTTGTATTAAAACAAGGGCACGTTCTAATCAAATCATGTACTGGGTTTCGTAAGCGTTTAATTAACTCAGAGTACGATGCAACCGAGAACTTTCGTAACAACTCCAAGTACATAAAAGTAGGTTTAATAACAGGACAACTATATAATAATACATACAATGTCTCAATTATACCCTTTCTGTGTGGTCCAAATGATTATCCACACTATGTAATAAAGAATACTCGAACATTGTCGATATTTAGATCAGCTATTACACTGAACAACTTGTAATAGACAAGTTATTAGCATTATTACGGACATTATACAAAATCGGCAATTCGTTTCATCATTCTACTATAGAATTTATGTTATTATAGTTGGGCAAGTTATGAATAGCGTAATAAATATGAAAGTTAATATTGATATAAGGGGAAAATATTGTTTGCTGGTATGCCATGCTAGGTGTAATTGGCGCTACGCGATAGCTCCGATAGATCTTATCGCGTTCATTAGTATAGTAGGACATTAACATAACCAACCTAACGTTAATGTTTTAAATACACGCTTTACTAATAATCGTTGTTTGGTTAAATCATTGCTTTTTAGAGAAACAGAAAAGCTGAACTGAACTTATCCGTTCAGCTTTTCTGTTGAACAGTCGTAAAAACTGGTTAGTAATTATATCTGTCGCCGTTGATCAAAACACCAATAATTCAACGCTCAACACCACATTATCGTCAGACGGTTAGAGAAAAATAACCGTTCACAGTGTTAGTAGAATGGGTTAGTGACAGTAAATTTGGACAATGGCTGGCGGTCTCTATATTTATGTGTTTGTTATCACGCTCGGAAGTCTCCTATCTTACTCTGATTTACACTGGCCTCTTACTAGACAAACAGTCAACAACGTGAGAATTTACTTTTAACACCTTTTTTTTTTTTTTTTTTTTTTGGGTGGGAAATCATCAAATGACTTCTCCTGCTGAGTAGAGCAGGAGGGCGTGTCAGACTTTTACTGACTAAAACCCACCCGTGTTCCCTCAGTAGCCCGTATGCCAGGGGCTGTGGTGTCTCTTTCGAACAAACCCGCAACCCTGGCAGGCATCGGCCCTTGCGGACCCCATCGGTGGTTGCTGACATCTTTGACGGCGCGCGTGTGGAACACAACGCGCCGTCCCGTCTACCACTTTTCGGCCGCAGAGGATAGGGAGAGCGGCTAACGCTATACCGACACTCCTCTTCCCCTGCGGCCCCACCGCGTCCGCCATCAAACGGTGGCGGCCCCGTCCAGGCCACGGAAGGGAAGAGCGCTGCTCAGAAGCACCGGCACTCCTCCTCTACCGCAGCCCGTAACCCTCAGCCGCGATGCCTCCCATTCGACATCGCGGCCCACCTCAGTTGCGGTGCACCTCACCGCAACCTACTTTTTGGCCGCTACGTCGTCGGCTTTGAGGCAAAAGCCCTGACGAGCGGCCCCACCTTTGGGTTCCTCTTGGCTTCACCGTGGCCGGCATCCACGGTTACTGAGCCCCCCCGCAACGACAATGCGGGAACCCACTCGGGGGGGACTTTTAACACCTTTAGTGCGATAAACGAGCTCACAGCTCGTAAGGTACGTACGTGGACATACTTTATTGAGGTATCATTAAAGAGTCTATTGTCTTTGAGAATCTCCCAGACCACAGACAAAATTATAAAAAGCTGTCTATGGTCGCGATGATCTCAAACGAACTTTTTGCACACGCGTCGCAGGTATTATGTTTGATTACTGTATATATGCAAAGTACATCCATAGTTGATGTCACAGCACTATTAGACGCCAGGTCAAAGTCCAATTCTTTTCGGTTTTCCCACCCGTGATTGAACAGACTAAAAATAAAAAATGACTTAATAGATACTATGCTAAATTGTCTCGTTATAAGTCTCAATCATGCGCTAATATTATCACAAACAAAAAACAAAGGCGAAAAAAGTTCAGAAGCGGATTTAACAAGTATAGATGACATAGAATCTGATGTATCAATATTGGATCAAGCGATGACTTTAGCCGTGGGTGTATCATTCTCGTATTACATCGTGTGCATTTTTGGAGATAGTAAAGTTCTATAAATGATTATACGTCTATTGTCGAGTGAAACATTCACTCTATCACCAACTTCCCGGAAAATAGGCCTGTAATGGGCGTAGAGAGGAATCGGTAACAGCGAATAAATCGTCAAAACAATAAAACCCTTAAAAGCGGAGCAGTAAAAATCTATTAAACGGACAATCGGTACCACCGGCGGTGTTCACAATTTATAGACGGGGTGATATGTACACGAACGGGTTTGTAATGACGACATGATTGTCGACAGTCGACATGGAAAACAAGTAAAAATACAGCCGTGATAAATGAACCGGGTGAGCACGCGAGCATCATTACGTACGCGCGTCCGATCATCTCCGTTCAGTAAAAGGTCGTATAAATGAAGGTCTCATGACAATATATTTATCCTCAATTTATTATTATAATAAAATAATAGTGTCGTTTTATTAGTTCTCTTGCTCGGCCAACGTTACCTGTCTAGACTAAATTGCAGTGTGATGCAATTTACGTAGAAAAATTTTCGCGCGATGGAAGCGGATTTTCAGTTCGAGTTTACTCATAAAGAATATTTTCTATCTAAGGTTAACTTGTTTTTTATTTTATTTTTCTAGACTTGTTTAGCTTAACTTGTAAGTTAAAAAACGACTCCAATTTTGTATGTAAAATTGCAACTTCCTTGTCGACTTAAAACTTTCTCTGCTTTGTGTAGGTAAAATTGAAAACGTTAATTTAGAATAGCGAGAATCTCCCCGAGGTATCCTATTCTCAAAACATATAGTCGATGTGCCTTTTAGTTAAGATTCAAAGTATCTACACGGGTGGCGCATTAGTCGAACGTTAACTGACAAACAGATGCCAGGTCCGCACCTTGATAACAACAGCGAACTATCTTAGAAATGCCGATGGTTGTTTATGTGTATGACGGCCGACGATGGGGCGCAGCGCCGAACAAAAGACCAGACAAATGATCGAGATAATCTCGGAGTTAAAGCTAAGCAAATCATTTTATTTATTGATAGGTAGTGTGATTTGCTTGTATTTCATTGTGATTCACTTCCTGGACAATTGTTACTGAACAACACATAATGCAGGAGAAAAGTGCTAAAGACGAAAACCTGGACTTTAAGCTGATCCATTAACAATTTGTTTTGTTTTAGGATAAGTTTTTTTGTTTTTTTATGGGTGCTTATGCCTGAAATAAACGATTAATAAACAAAAATAAACAGATTATGACAATAAAATTAACTCTTAAACAGAAGATACTGACAAAGATTTAATTATGTTTTTATAATATATGCAAGCTCTACTTAAGCTTTATAGCCGTGACAAAATAATTCTGTCACCATCAAATACCAAAAAGACTACATTAAGATATTTAGTATTTTAATAAACATTTCAATTAACAGAAATTCTGTAATATGACTATTTCGATAGTGTCAAAGTTTACGACATAATAAAACGCCGTGTGTTTTAGTTGCAGGGGTACAACCGGGCAACTGCTACACGTGAGCACACGCATCGTTGCTGCGACAAATGCCTTTCAAATTCCGAAAGGCATCGGATCCCGCGTGGGAGGCAGACGCCATCGACACAAGCGCTAGATGTGACCAAGTTCAATTGAATACGAGAATATGTACCTCTACCGACACCGGTCGGGTCGACGGCGGCCCTTAGGCGCGCGCGCCGCGCCGCCCACGCATCCCGCGTAGATTTATAACATTACCCATATTCGGCCTACGAGTGGCGCCAATTCGACGCTTCAAATTAAAATCCGCCGCGAATGCAAAACGATAACTCCGCGCTTTGATAGATAGCTGTTCTGTTTGTGATTTACACACCACCATATAAGGGGAGTGCAAACTTGTTAAGCCGTAACATCCTTAGGCGAAATGTCGTCGAATCGAGTCCATATCAATCACTAGTATTTAGTGTTCTGCATTTAACTTTTTAGAGCTGCAATAATTTTAAAAGCGCCATGGTTTTCGAGAGCCTTTAAAAGAATGTCGATACGCACAATCTCTACTATATTTCAGTATGAAGTATTGTCGCGGTTCGATATTAACACAACAAATACTACGTCACTTCTCAATGCCTGACTTTCAAAGGTTTATGAGATAAAGATTACGTCTGGAACATGTATGTATGTGTGTGAGATACATCTTCTACTTGGGCGAGCTAAAAAGGCTCGGCGTCGTCGTCAAGACGCCTTACAAGAGAGCGCGATTAATCGCACGTAAACAGCGGCGGGGAAGATGGACTTACTCTGTCACTTTGTCCTCGGGAGGTATTATGCGGCCTGGCATTAAAATTTTCTTGTGTAGTACGCCCTTCGATAGTAATTCCTATAACAAAGAAACCAATGATTATTTACATAGTAATCCACCTTTGTATGCACCGATGCTTTGCTTGAAGTTTTGAAAGATATTATTTTAGGCAGATATGAAAATTATTCATGCTCAAACTTATTTTAAAGACAACTTTAGCAGAAGGCACAGCGTAAATAAACGTAAATTCCAAAAATCAATAAACCTTAATTTACTTGTAAAGTCGTTCAAACGGACCGCCAAAACACGGGTCAAGAATTTAAATGAAATGTTAAGTACACATTACTTTAAGCCGGTTTCAAATGATCGTGTTATTAAAGATACGTATTTAATCATGAGATTATAGAATGTAAGTAGAGCATGAAACAGTCGATGGTTTTTGTGACACAGAGGCAGTAGATAGTGGAGAAATAAAGCACGGAACAGCGACCGAGCTAGATCACAAGGACGCTGACAAATACGCCCCTTTGTATCATATAATATAATATCGCCATCTCTTTTTGAGTCTTCATCATCATTATCAGTCGTCATCTCTCACTTGCACTACATGGACGGCTGTATTAGAAATTTAATACTATCTCATTTATTTATTATTATTTATTAATTTATAAAAAGTTAAAGTGGCTAGTGACTCGCAACCGGCGTGCGTGTTAGACCAGATGTATATATAAGCGTAAACGAAGAGAATCGTAGCAGGTGCCGTTCTGTTGTTTCTACCCCCAAGGCAAGATGGCCTGAGCTGAGCTTATGCTTTTTTGTTGCTAAAAAGTGGTTACTATAATTTGCTCTCTCTACAAATCGGATTCGTTTAGCGTCTGAGCACTCCGTTCACTTACTAATCCGTGGTAAATAATAATGAAGTGAGTGAAGAGTCACTAGACGTCAACGGATGACAATTACCAATCAGATTAGAGAGGTGTCGAAATCTAAACCAGACAACTTCATAGCGGCTTAATTAATAGCTTATTTAATATTAGTTCATAATTCTTATGTATTAGACATATAAAGCGAATAAGATGTTTCATTAAGCACATCAGTATGGAATTTATGAGGTCATTGGCATTTTGGTCAGCGATTAGTTGCACTTCATTTAATGAAGATTACAATAAACCAAATGTATTTGGAAGTGGGAATGAATCTTCTTATTGTTAATTCTAATCATACTCTTACAAGACGTGTTATACTATGGAATATTTAGGTTAACTCTTCGGTGATCTGCCGTATATATCCTCCTAAATCATCATCTCGAAATACTCTACCGTGACAAAACAAAACTCGGGTAATTTGTCGAAATACATACACAAAATTCAAGGAAGTCCTGTGACACATGTGAATATAGTGCGTGCCAGGCTGCAGGCGTCAAAACGACACGTCTTCTGTCAAGCGTCGGCGTCGACACGACATTGAAGGGTGTCGTAGCCTCGTGCCCCGGAGCGACGGGACGCATGATGCTAGCCTGCCTCTTCCAATCAACTGTGTGATTTGTATGCCTGTCTGGGTAACCTTCAACACTTTTGAACTGAATATTGACTATCCTACTAATATTATAAAAGTGGAAGTTCGTACGCAAAAACTTCGGAACGGATTTGGATGGAATTCAGCACACAAATAGGTACGTTTATAGCCTGGATTAACATATAGTATACTTTTATCCCGGTAGTACGTTTCCATGGGATAATTTCGACCTCCACGCGCGCGGAATCGCTGGCAAAATCTAGTATTTTGTATATGAACTTAGTACCTCTTAAAGTTAACCAGGCGTCGATTTGACTGGTCAAACTGGCATTGATAAATTTTGTGGTCGTGTACTAAAGTTGAGGAAAGATACGCAATACCGCCTTGTGATGTGCGCTACCACCTGTCATTTACATGCCAGACGGTATATCAACGAGTATTTAAAACTACTGACTCACTTTCACGGTAAGTAAAAAAGGGTTCAAAATTTTCAGTCACTCCAATATCCGCCACGCTTTTGAAAGCTGACCTCACGATTTTTAGACTTGAGCTTTCAGAATAACCAGATCCTGCAGTATTTAGCGCACCGTGTTTCACAATAAAATCCAATTAAAAATCTGTCTCACAACACTGCCCTTTGACTTAAAAATCTCAAGCAAGAAGTACATACCGTTCACCTCTTACTCGAGGTCCAGCAAAATGTTCACACCCGACAATCGAATAACGGTGGGCACACTGCCCACTCGTCATACACATTAGCAAAGCACCATGGGCCATCACAATGGCGACGAATGTATCAGGAGAGCCCTGAACGTTTATTACGATGAGTGTTGAAGTGTGGATAATGGGCCAACAAGTCACAATTGTGTGTCACAACTGACTTTACGGCGTTCACAGCTATCCGACGGACATTCTTCATAGAATTTGCCGCCTTGTCGACTTGCAGGCTTGTCTCTTCGATGTTCGTGGCGTCTTACGCGTTTTGTACCGTTTTATTTGCTATACGATTATTTAGGACTGCTGAGTAAGAGGTCCTGGGTTCGATTCCTAGGTCGGGCAAATTGTTATTGGGTTTTTCTACCTTGATTTTTTCAGTAGCAGCCCGAGATCTGGATTTGTGCCCAGTCGATGGCAATAGGCTCGCCCCTTATTAACTACATGGGACTTTAAACATAACTGGTGAAGTATGGGTGACCTCTGCCCTACCCTTTGGGGAAACAAGGAATGTTATTATTTAAAACTACCTTTGAAAGAGCGATTATTTTACGCAGAAGACGGAGTGTTGCACCTTATGGCGCCAGTCTCAACAGCAATCAGCTAGTTTGATCAATGTCAAACGACCGAACATTAAAACACGTTTCCACTATCGCAGCAGAGCCAGAAATCAACCACCAATTTAACGATTCACGAAAATTGCGAGTCCTACAATTAAGTATCTGTGTCTGTACATAATCTAGTGTAAAACTAATCAAATAAACCAGGGTTTTGATTTGCCAGTAGCCAAAGCCGGCTTAAGCTATCATCACTCAATTAACACCTTCATCATAACATTATGAAACTTGCAGCGTAACTACAAATTAAGGAGTATAAAGACCTGGTAACGCCTTAGCTGTTGGCATGTCGTTAGGCGACTTGGACTACAGCGGGCTAAGAGTCAACTGCTCCATGGAAACCATATTTTACGATCGGATTATGCTAGAAGATGAATGCAAGGCAATCAGACGCAAGAACGAACAAAGCCTCGTACTGGAAAATGTGACTTTCAATCGTAAAACTGAACATAATTTTATAGCTTCCCAGTATTCTAACACATGGCGGGCGGGCCGAGATTCCTACGGGCGCTATCCGAACAAGTAAGAGTCGTAACTAGCCCTACACGTTGTCTTACATTTGTTAGTGCAGAGTGGTTGTTACCTTTCATTACTATTAACAACCGACCGAGGAATGTTTATGGAACTAAGATGTCTGTTTCGGTATGCGGCATGTGCGAAAGTGTCTAAGTACTCTTTTTGTTCTACTACTATGTCATTTTTAATAGGTCTTGAAGACGAGGGTCTTGAAGACCTAGTATGATAATAATATATTTATTCAAAAAAAGTATGATAAATGACAAATCATTTTATTTCTGTAGGTTTATACAAACTCTGACAGCAGCGGTGGCCCAGTGGTAACGGCTGCGACTTACGAGATGTAGGTCGTCAGTTCCAACCCAGACAGGTGCTTTACTTTGTGTAAATTTGCTCTCAAAACGGTGAAGGAAAACATCGTGAGGAAACCTGAACGTTCTAATATATGTGACATCTACCAACCCGCACTGGGCCCGTGTGGTGGATGAAGGCCCGCTCCCTCTTACTGAGAGGAGGCCTGTGTCCCAGCAGTGGGAACATTATAGGCTGATTGTGTGTACAAACTCTTTTACACGTCAATCATATTTTTTAAACTAGATAACGTCGGCATTCTTGACTACTCTGAGAAGAAAGGTCGAAACAGTACACAGCATCTTTAAAAGTCCAGACATAGTATTGGTCAGATCGTGTGAATACCATGAAGATTGGTGTCTAGAATGGTATTTTGAGGGACCTGAGATGATTGGATTAAGTGGACCTGTCCGTCAGTGCACGCAATGTTGTGGATACATACCTGAGGATCGTAATAACGGGATGTGTTCGTCAGATCTATGACTGCTCCCAATTTTGGAACTTTCTCGAGTAGAGCGGGAACGTCCCATCTGCAAAAAATGTTAAAAAAATAATCATTGTTATTTTAGAATATGTAATGCCTACGAACGTGAAATTATGACGGATTGGTACGTAGGAGTAAACCCAAATAATGTCCAATTACAGAAAACTGTGTACCCGTCGGCGTTAAATAAATAACTTGAAGAAAATCGTTCAACGCAACAGTTTAAATATAAAAATAACTTTCTAAATTAGCTGCGGCGCCGGCCTACCTACTGCACGTCGGCTAACATTTGCATAATTATGGCGTTTTAACAAGTTTTTCTTAAAACAATAAAACACAGTGAATTATCAACCCGCAGTTGAAATAAATCTTGGTAATGCACTCATCCATAATTCAAGCGCTTCAATTTCCTCCATTGATTACAGCTTAGCTTTATGTAGACTTAAATCCGTAAGACTGAAATTCAATTCCACAGTTTATCAATAAATAAACCATAAATAAATATTCGTAAAAGCTCTATTTCACGTCCCACTGAACCTTATTGAAAATTCAATTATCTCATCGTGATTACGGTGAAAAGGTCCCGATTGGAGCCACTTACTGTAAACTGTCAGTTTTTCAATTTACAAAATGTCCACTCATTTTCAGATAGCGCCACACGTTTACGGCAACGTGATTGTTAAAGTTTTAAATTGAATCTTAATTAAATGTAATTAAGGACTACATTCAAATGCATATTGAAAACGTAAAATGATATCCATGAAATTGATCTCAACTCCGTAACTGACGTTAATTTTCAATATTTATTTCATCCGTGCTGTCCACACTTTCGCTAATAAATAAATTATCATTACGCGGTTCTTGTATTCAATAAAAATATGAAGAAAAAAAAAACCTTCTCACATTTCTTTAATCTCCTGTTTCCATGTCTGAACGCTCTGTAACAACGAAAAATGTTTACATAGAGTAAAATAAATTAACGATATATGTTAGATTGTGTTTTGGGCAAAGATGTAGTGCTATTAGCGTACGCTTCTCTGGTTGAAGACAATGTGACTTTGAGAACGCCGCACGTAGGCGACGGCGTGTGATAAGGGAGCAGATCAATCATCTACTGGCCCTACCTGACCGGTGTCAATGACCTATGCCCAATGAGGGCCACCTGACTCGATCCACTTTGGGACTTTTCGACACACCACACAGGTTAAAATCAAAAATCAGTATGCTAATAATATGAAAACGTCACCGTTTAAGACTTTAAGCTGTATCGAACCAGATAACTAAATAGTTCCAACCATTCCAAGAAATCGATAAGATTTTATATCGATAGAATAAACAATGAATTAGAATTTTAAATAAGTCTAAAATCTTTGGACATAAATCTCAAAAATCCATTCCCGATGCACCGCAGGGCAAAAATTTTGGTTGAAAATTTTCAATTTTGCCCGAAATTACCTTAAATAAAATGTCAGGGTCCATAATAATAGCTTGTTAGAGTGGTCATAATTTATCGACGGTGTTGACACGATGTAAAAAAGCAATGTAAAAAAATAGTGAGTGCCAGGAGGTGTATCTAAATGGGGTTAATTTTCAATTTGGATTCGCCGGTGGCCTTTATAAATTAAGAAACGGCAATTTAAATAAATCCATGTAGTTATGATACGGAGAAATATACATAAATATTGAATATTGTTCCTTGATTAATAACATTTTATGTGATCGATTAAAATTAATCGGTGACATGTGAAAGTCGCCGAAAAATATTCGCCAACATCTTCGTTTCGGCGAGGTACCAAAAAGCAATCGTGCAATAAATTAATTAATTGCTTAACAGCATGACAATCATATGAATGTAAATATGCGCAATAAATTAAGAATACGTGGGATGCTTTACCAAGTTAATCTTTCATCAAATTAATAATTCAAATGAACACAACTGCCTTTAGATAATGTTTTGTGGATAATATAACTATACGGTCAGATTTTGATTTGAAAATACGCCGATGGAGGAAAAAAGAAATTTGTTACAGTTAAAGCTTATATGGAGAAGGAGTGCAAAAATCTAATATTTGTATATAATAATGCATTAGAAATACATTAAATCAATCCCATCCCATTTCTTCCCATGGGTGTCGTAGGAGGCGACTAAGGGACTTACTAGAGAATGGGCAGCAGCGTTCTCTATGCATTTTACCACCATACTACGATCGCCAACCCGCCTGCCAAGCGTGGCGATTATGGCAAAACCCCCCAACCTGGGGTAGGCCTATGTCCAGCAGTGGACGTCTTTCGGCTGAAATGATGATGATGATGATGATGATGAATAATTAATAACATGTCGAATTTCTACCTCTGGGCGACCACTAGTTACTATCAGATAACACACGCAAGGGAAATCACAAGAGAATTTGTCGAATTAACAAAAACAAACGTCCTACAATATTTTAAACAACGCGACCTCATCGGGTGCACTTACCACGATTTCCAATTAACATTAAAGCACCGGAACAAATAAAACGCAGTCTGGACAAAGGAGTTTATTGAAACCGCGAATATCAATGTAAAAAATGCGGTGGCACACAAAACTAAACCTTGACTCCATACAAGCGTTCGAAAAACGAAGCAATTTTGATTTTATTGCCCTGTGGCAAACCACTCATAATGAGAGCTTTGAAAGGGTGACGGCGACATACCTTTTTTATTTACTCCCTCATTATTGACTGTAGGAACGAACCGTGATCTAGCTATCATAAACTATATCCCAAGACTCATGAACTCAGCAATCGATATTCTCATCGATAACTAGCGAACAAAAATTCATTACGCATCGCCAACATGATTCCAAATTAGAAGCCTGTAATAAGGTTGCCTTCGAATGTATTTAGAATTAAATGCAGTACAGTACGAGCAATAAAATCGATGAGATGATTCTCGATCATAAATCGATTCCATTACGATATTAATGACAATCGTAACTCTCAATCACAAGTTGGATCTGCACGCACCGATACGCACCTACATTATTGGCTCTACCTTCGATTAACGTCAACAAAATAAAATATATTTATTTACCAGTATTTAAATATGAAATTTTATTTTGTTGATGGTTTTGGTGATAATAATTATGATATTGATCCTGCGGTGTGGTCCCAAAAATCAGAATTACCCACCCGAATTCAATTTCATGGTCTTCGCACGAAATTGCTAAGGTAGATTGGCATACAGTACGCTGTCGGATAGTTCAAAATGCACATTTTACTGTACAATTTTAATTAGATACTCTTTGCAGACCATACCCATTTGTTAGTACATTACAGCAGGTGAAATAAATAATGACAAGGAGGAGTTGTGTCGACGCTCCGTATTGATTTCTCATACATCTGTGACTAGTTGTAATTGTTAGAGACGACTATAGACACCACTGAACCATGTTTCATAAATAAAGTTATTATTATAATATATATTATTTATAGCATCGTCATTAGCAAAATTAACAGCTATTTATAACACGTGATAAAGATTGGTTCGTCAAGCCTCTCAACAGAAGAACATGTGGCGCGGCAATTCAAGTTGTGATTGCGAGTTCATGCAATCGAAAGAAGTCGTTAATAATCAACAATGAGATTCGATAAATCGCCGATTGCCCGCTGACAAAAACCATACGACACGACAAGACATTACTTACATGTGTCCTACAAGGCAATAAATGTAAGATTGTCATTTTTACGACACACAACATGTACGTACATTTGCAAACACGGAGGGGGCAGGATCACCACCTGCGGAAACGTGACGGTATTGAGATGTATTCATTTGAAGATAAGCAAATCTTAACGTGAAACATACAAGATTTTTATCACATGAAATTATCAAATTGATATAAATTATGCCCGGTCTCGTAATGGTTGTAAGTTGCCAGTCTGCCTTGATTTATTAACGAATCCAACCAAATACCTGTATAAATAATCGCGGTAGCTGAAACTTACTTGCAAGTAAGTTATATTATTACAAAACATATTCATATTCAATAAGTATTTGCAAACCAGATTGTAAATCGCTCAAATCAATTTATCATAAAAAACGGACCACTGCATAAACAGTACAAGTGGTTTACAAAAAATAAAACGTTAAAGCTCGAGGACCTCCCATCAAATTACAAGTGGCAAGCTCCAGACTTATCTCACGATCGCGTGTCGACAAAACGAATAACACCTTCGCACGCTTCGATCATATTTGACAAATGCGAGGATCAAATAATCGCAAATACGTTTCAGAGACCATACAACAAAAAGCCAACCTATATTAATAAATAATAAGAATCCAAACAGCGTGGCAGGAGCCTTCGCAAATCATACGATTGTGATCAAAATATGTTAAATTGATATAGACTCACTAGTAAATAGTAGACAGTAAATTTATCAAGTCAAGGAAGGAACTAAGTATCAAGATTTGAATAAAATGAATAATAGTACAAATTGAACAACGTGAACACAACACAAAGTAGACGCACAAAAGCATGTAGACATTTCGCAAAATTGAAACGTTTTGGGTGAGTCAACGTTAAAGTTCGAGTATTATATTTCAATGAAATGTTCAGGGTACGAATCTGAGCCGATACAAAATAGAATTTACGAGGTTACAGGAAAGAGCTTGTTGCAGCTTATCACGATGCAAACACCAAATCACTTCTGTGACTTTCTCTCGACGATCCACGGTAGTAATATTGGCTACTTGAAATTCACGTGGCGCTGGCGCAGCATGCAGATGAAACAACATAATTATATATGGATAATCATGCCTGGTTAGTGGCTTGATGCACATGGCATAACTTTAAGTGGTAACATAATAAGCCGGTGGAACAGGCTCAACCACATCATCTTTCTAATTTCATAATCGCCTAATTACAATGCACAAAGAAACTTAATAACCGGCGTGCGACACTTAATTATTCAGATACATTGTACATTGTTAAGTGACAAAAATTAAGACGGCGCCGCGGGCTATAAATCATTTATAGGGTAACTGTTTCGACATTTTAAAATATGCAAGATCATCGTTACATTTTCGGGAGGTATTAGACATTTTATTTATTGGTGTATAAGAACGATTTTTGTTTGTATATGTCGCGATATGCAGTCGTGGCCGCATTGCGTTGTCATCATGTGGTTTTTTGACAATCATCTGATCCGTTACGTCGTTTATTCCAATGGTAATGATGGCATAATTGACAGAGGGCAACTATTGTTTCCATTGTGTTCTATTGATATTACAGTTTTGTCGCCTTGTAATGGTTGAGCTTTTTGTATTGTTTTATGGATCGTTACTGACTTGTTCTCTTCTGACACCGAGTCGACTGCTGCGGTAGATCTAAAAAGGGTGGAGTAGACTCATTCAAATTCGTGACCTGTCTAAGAATTGTTCGTGCCTTTACTAATTATATTCTGTTATTATGGAGACATGTGTACCGAAAGATGTCGTGATGTGTCGTTTTAAAATTCTTACATGCCTATTACATTTTCTTACTCATGCAATAATCTAAACACAATAAAATAAACGTCGTTGATTTATACATATTATAAACCACAATCAACCGATATTGATGTCACAGAAATGACCCTCGTTATGGTCGAGTATTGGGAGTAAGACATAAAATTTAACAATGTAATTGAGTAATGATCAAAAAAGCATTTGGTGTCATAATAATTGATATGTGGCTGACTTCTTACAAATGCGGGCTCTATCAATACAGAAAAAACTTATACTACTAGCTGTTAACTAATTTAAAAGCCAAATGTGTTAAGAAACATAGGGGTTTCAATATGATCAATTAACTTAAGATTTCCAAGAGCAAGCCCATCTGGAAATAAACGGAACTTGCACCTTCTCAATGCTAATATTTCGTCATAACATTTAAGTAGCGATCGTTAAACAAAAAATAATTGCAATCATAAGTCAAACCAACAAAGAAACAACTGAGATTAAAATTGAAGATCATACGAGAACAAGCTGAGATAAGTATCGAAATATCGCACGAGGTGCTACATAAAAAACTAAAAGGTACGACCTGTTAAAATGGGATTCCGTATTCGTTTCGACCGATTAATCGAATGAAAAGCCGGTGTATCGTATCGTATGTCGGGGGCATTTATCGCGCCTAATTGCGACCACCGCGCCGAAATTCAGTTTAAGAACGTACTGGGTGGCGTGATGGGCAGCGATGATACTCCTCGTGTAACCCAACGTTTTTGAAATTATGGGATAATGAAAACCCCTACCAGACACCTCTAAATCGATTATGACTGTGTATAAAAGTCATGCGGACCTTTATCGTATCTCAAGGATAATAATATGTCCTCCTTACGGTAACTTTAATCCTGGTTTTCTAATCCATCGTTTCGATAGCCGATTTAGTATTTGTTTTATAAATTGCTACATCATGTAAATTTTTCGTTGCATTAGAACTCAAAATAGTGTAATGGGCTAAACTGCCTGCTGGGGAGTTTGTTGCGCCACTTCTTCCCAGCTATAGCACTAGAAAGTGGAGAATCTCTTAGCGGGACAACCGTTTGAGGGAATGTCTTATGTAATTTTGACGTTCCAAAAGTGCTGACTCACAGCCTAGTTTTAATAAATGACTTTATTTTGAAACGCAAGCGATCGAATCGCGATCACGAACCTAAATAAAGCTTTCAAGTAAAGCGAGCTTGATTGGACATCCTTTTCTCGAATACAATTACATACTCTTTGTCAATTTATTACATTCTCAAAGAAAGTTGCTAACGAAGGCAGGCGTTGCAAATAACACAATACACAAATTAGGATATTACAATAAATCATTGAGACCATAAATCAACAATCCGAAAAAAAAAACCTTCGTTGCATCCAACAAACCATTTTTGTTAAATGTATGTAAATTTTCAATGTATCTTGATTATTTACTGTCAGTCCGAAACCAAAATCACTTCATTGCCGAAACGGCTTCGTTACTATATGTATTTGCAGATAAGAACTTAAATTGAGCTGCAACGCGGATTTAACGGGGTGCTAATGCTCTCATTTTTAACGCAAAATCTTAAAATAGAGTGAATTCAGCCTTGGAATGCCAATTTGTGTGGCGCCGAAGAACGCGAATCGTAACCATACCTCAAGATAACTCCTTACTTAATGGTCACCCTACAAGACATCGCTTTTCGGGTGTTGCGAAATTAAGAGTTAATTGTATTCTTTTTGTGCGTCCGCGCACGAGCTTAAATCTCTTAAGCAAGATTGTATTTTATGACAATTAAAGAGATTGATCCGGAATTATGGAGCAACCTATTACCAGTAATGGTATGAACCTTTCAGCATGACCGGAACAGGACAAAAATAAAAATAAATATATCAGCGATCAGAATGCAAATGTATTGTTCTGAGTGCTTCCGGAGTCCGGATGAATACGCTATCGTATTGGAAACCTACCAAAAAAGCGATAAAAATGTGCTAAATATTGTCCGAAAAAGGTATGTGGAGCTAATAAACGCATGCGGTTATTTTCAAAAACCTTGGTATTCTTCCGACTGTTTAAGAAAAACATTCACATGGAATAAACGCCTCGTTTGACATGATTTGCTGCATATTCCATACATTTTTATTGGAAGGTGTGTCGGCTTATTTGAGAAATTACACCCGTTGTGCGCCAATGACAGTGCAATCATAAAAATCCACAGAGCCTCCACCAAGACCGGTGTTTGAACGTTCAATTTCAACTAAATCATTTACCGCATGTTACTGGGGTAATAACAGGTGATGATACCTCGTAAGTTGATTAAAGTGCGACGTCTGTGGAGGCACGACATACATTTATAAACAGTTTATTAATCTCAGCTATTATGGATTGCATTGTAGTAAGGAAGTTCAGAGAAGTTCAAAAAATTCGGCCATGAAATTTTAAACACTTCAAATAGTCCAAAGTAAAAGTAAATTTAAGAGACATAGTTGTAGTTAACTGTGACGACTTTGCCAAAGGATTCAGAAAAGCAAATAATGCTGGAGAATAACTGGTTCTATTAAACAATTTATATTATATTTAAAAACCCATTGAAACTAATAGTTACGTTAGGACGAAGGATTCATCCAAAGTCCTTAATGAAAATGAAAGTACGAAAAATTGTCAAGTAACATTTAATTTTAAGTGCGTAAATAATAATATAATACGGCCACTATCAGAGGCGGTGATCTCTGTTAATAACCACCAAAATATTATCCGTCATGACAACCGGATGACGTGTAAACGAAACCACGCTAAAACTCTCCGCCCTTCAACGCGTTGCTTTAAATATGCATGGCGCACGCAACCGGCGAAGAACTAAGAGGTTCTGGAAATGCTTTCATATTGTTTACTTTTATTATATTGATAAGATGCCTGCAGTTTGTAACGACGTACACGTTGGGCACAAGCTTTGGAGTCGGTCTAGGGTTAGTCTAGCTTTGATGTTACATCTCAATGAGACCAATAATTGTAAATTTATTTTATGTGCATTGCCTTATTCACATTACTTATCTTATGAGCAAAATAGGCACATTTATAATTTAAATATGTTAATTTTTAATAGTACAAGTCGTCATAGTGACGCCATTTTATTTTTTGATTGTAATCAATTTATTTCTGATTACAAGCTGACAAATTATACTATGTATTTGCCACCTAGTTGTAGGAGACAAGTTGCTAATCTCTTAGCATACAGTTTACACCATGACACTGGCACCTATAGTTTACCATAGCGTACTGTTAGTAGTGCTACTAACACTACTTTTGATACGCCTAGTAGTTTAAACTATTAGGTGCGACAACAGATAAGCCGCATATTATGTTGAATGTTGTTCATCAAAATATGCAGGGTCTATCCGGCAAAGAGCTAGAGTTAAGCTTATTTTTGGAGAACTATGATGTTCAGGTGCTATGTCTGACTGAACACTGGTTGAAAGAACACGAAGTTGTGTTTATTAATGATGATAATTTTACCGTACAAAGTGCATTTGTAAGAAAGACTGCTATTCGCGGTGGATCTTTAGTCCTTGTTTCAAACAAGTTGAAATGTAAATAACGTTTAGATTTAGTTAATCTTTCTATTGAGCGTACTAATGAGTTGTCTTGTGTTGAACTCGAGCGTTACATTATAATTTGCGTTTACCGTCCTCCCTCTGGGGATTTTATTAGTTTTGAATCGGTAATGGAGGATTTACTCAATAAGTTAAAATCGAGTAACAAAAGTATAATTTTGTGTGGAGATTTTAATATTAATATTTTAGATGTTTCTCCATTAAGTATTAGACTACTTAATCTGTTTAGGTCTTTTAATTTAATTAACTTGTTTTTTGAACCTACTAGGATCACGGCTTCTACGTCGACTTGTCTTGATAATATATTTAGTGATTGTGATGCCCAAAATAAATTAGTATTATCTGACTTGACGTCTGACCACTGTCGATTATTGGCTAGCTTCCCTGTACCATTACATAAAAAGCCGCATAAAGTAGAATGCAACGGCGAGTAATGGGTAGCTCGCTGTCCGGTAAGGACCAAGCCCATGTCGACGGCGCGTTGTGTTCCACGCGCGCCTCAAAGAGATGTCAGCACAAAAAGTGATGGGACCCGCAAGGGTCGATGCCTGCCAGGGGTGCGGGTTTGTTCGAAAGAGACACCACAGCCCCTGGCTTAAGGGCTACTGAAGGAACACGGGTGGGTTTTAGTCAGTAAAAGTCTGACACGCCATCCTGCTCCACCCAGAGCGGGAGAAGTTATTTGATGATTTCCCACCCAAAAAAAAAAAAGTAGAATGCAGGCCATATACAGCTAGTCGTTGCAACAAATTTAAAAATAATTTAGCTCATAGAATTACATCATCTATAGCAGAGCACGAGAATCCTAATAAAATCTTTGGATCACTTTTTCAAGTTGTGCAAAAAGAATACCAATCTACTTTTAAGACCAAAACCATTGACATTAATGGCACCTCCGTTGGCTTCAACCAATGGGCCACTCCAGGTATTTATAAAAGTAGAGCGAGAGTATACGAGTTATATGGTTTGAAAAAATACAGGTTTGATAGTCCTTTTCTAGAGTATGTCCGAAATTATTCAAAATTATTTAAAAAAATCTGTGTCTTTGCTAAATCAAAATTTTTAAGCGCTACAATTAAAAATTCCAATAATAAAGTAAAAACCACTTGGAAAATTATTAATAATGAAACGGGTAAGTCGGTTAAACAGGAAAAGCAACTAGAGATTATAGTCAACAATAAATTAGTTGCTGACGTAGCTGAGGCATTTAATGAGTTTTTTGCCAACATACCTTTAACTACGACTCGCACCTTAAATTCGTCCCCGTCTGAAGCGGAAAACCTTTTGCATAGTAGTGTGCCCAAATGTAGTCTCTTATTTAGTTTCGAACATGTAACGCCTCGTGATGTTGTTAATATTTTTAACACACTTAAGTCTAAAAACACTGGTGATTACTGGGGCATCTCTATTAAACTTTTAAGTAACATAATCGACATCGTAGCCCCCCATCTAGCTATTACTTTTAATAAATGTGTTGATTTAGGAACGTTTCCTGACCTCATGAAGAGTAGTAAAGTCATACCATTATTTAAATCGGGTAATAAAAATAACGTTGGCAATTTTAGGCCCATTTCTATCTTACCTGCATTTAGTAAAATATTTGAAAAGTTAATACTCAAGCAGTTGCTAAGACATTTTAATTTAAATAGCCTCCTTCATGATGAACTATATGGCTTTACAAAAGATCGTTCGACTACAGACGCGGGTGTTGCCCTGCTGAAACACATATTTAACGCATGGGAGAACTCACAAAATGCTATTGGAGTTTTCTGTGATCTTTCCAAAGCATTTGATTGCATGCACCATGACACGCTTTTGCGTAAATTACGTCATTACGGTGTTCAAAATGAAGCGCTTAATGTAATAAACTCCTATTTAAATAATAGGCACAAATGTGTAGATATTAATGGTGTGAAATCTTCCGGGCTACCAGTTCAGTTAGGTGTACCTCAAGGCTCAATACTGGGTCCATTCTTATTCTTAGTGTACATTAATGATTTATCATTATATTTAAAGGGTATCTGTGACGTTGTACTGTTTGCTGATGATACCTCTCTTATCTTTAAAGTAGACAGGAATAGACAAGATTTTGACGACGTAAACAGTGCACTCTCAATGGTTACGGATTGGTTTACCACGAATAATTTAGTTTTCAATGCTAAGAAAACTAAATGTATAAAGTTCGCTTTGCCGAATGTAAAAAATCTGGGACCCAACATCGTCTTAGAAAATGAGGTGCTTGAAACTGTAGACTCGGCAGTTTTTCTGGGCATAACAGTAGATGCCAAACTTCAGTGGGGATCACACATATCAAGCCTAGCGGGAAGGCTCAGTTCGGCTGCCTACGCCGTCAGGAAAGTAAGACAATACACTGACGTTGATACAGCTCGGTTAGTCTATTTTAGTTATTTTCATAGCGTTATGTCCTACGGCATTCTGCTGTGGGGCAAAGCCGCTGACATTCAAAATATTTTTGTTCTGCAAAAACGAGCTGTACGTGCAATTTACCAAATAGGTGCTAGAGTTTCTCTGAGAGATTTTTTTAAAGATATTGGTATTCTCACGGTGGCATCACAATTCATCTTTGCTAACATCTTATATATTAGGCAAAATATACACTTATACACTAAAAACAGTGATATTCATAATATTAATACCACTTTCACCGGCTTCATAAAGTTCATAACTCATTCGTTGGGCTCGGTATCACCTTTTATAACAAGCTTCCCTCTTCTTTGCTTGCTAGATTTACATTTTAATGCGTTTAAAGCTAAAGTAAAATCAAATCTTTGTTCGAAGGCATACTATTCAATCAACGACTACTTAAACGATAAGAATTGTTGGTCGCTGTGATTAACTCAAGACAACGTTTGTGTTCTTTCACCAGAATTAGCTTACCTACTGACAGGTTATATGAGTTACTCCATAGCATTGTTTATTTTATTTGACTGTATAAACCATTTTTTTATTTTTAATATTAAAATTTCCATTTTTTGATGAAATTTAATTACTTACCTATTACTGTATAGAATCAAGTTCTTCCAACTTATCAGACAGCTGTGCTGCTGGGGAGTTTGTTGCGCCACTTCTTCTTCCCAGCTAAAGCACTAGGAAGTGTCGAAGGGTGGGCGTTTTTGGGGGACTGTCTTATGTAATTTTGACGTTTGAAAAGTGCTGACTCTCAGCCTAGTTTGAATAAATGACTTTTGATTTTGATTTTGATTTTGAGGGCTCTTTACGTCACGATAGAGTTTTTAATGAATTGCGAATGCTTTGGGTTGGAAATAGACAGACCAAAGTCAAAGTTTTCTAAACAAATGAAAAAGAAAAGCACACTGATCAGGGCGGTGGGAGGGAGAAATTTTGAACATACTTCAAGCAGGAAAACTACGTACATCGGAAGTACTAATTCTATCAGTTCTGTTGAACAATATTTCCTTGGTATCAGATCAAAACAAGACAGTCAAGAAAGCTGATTACACGGTGCTCCCACGATCTCATGCCCCGGCTTGTGAAGTACGAAACTTGGCGCGTACGTGTCAAAAGATGTAATTATGAAGAAATCCAATCAGCGGCGGCGCGAACTTGCGCGTACGACGACGTTGATTGAGCGATAAATTTACTGAAGATAAATCACCCGGTCGCGACAAATCGGTAGCAACAACGGACCTTTGTTAATTTTAGGCGGCGAAACGATACCTACACAGACCGTAATTCGACACGTGGGTGTTCGATACCATCAATATTATTCTAATAAATAAACAAATCATATCAAGACACAAACCAATTTCTCAAATGAATGTCATAATTTTGTGTGAGATAAGTAACGAGGGCTTCGTTACTTACAATGAGCACAATATTTACAATCCTGCTCTCATTTAATTCCAATAAACATTTTTAAATTGGAAGTTGCTGATACACGATTCAGATTAATTTCAACGTTGGCGCCATCGTGCCGCCGTTTTTCAGCACAATTTCTGATTCAGGACCTCACGCGTGAGTCAGACGAGTGGAGTAACAACTTCAATGATAACTTTCAACTATAACTTACAAGGGAATGAAAGTAGCATTATTACAATGGAAAGACGTTCGTAGAACGTTCAATATCCAGCCAATATCAACATAAAGAGCAAACACGAGACGCCACTCGTTGTACAAGTCGAACAGTTAAAAGACGGTTTGAGGAAAAATATATCACACGATACAAGCTATTCAACGCAGACGATACCGCGGGCGAGTGCAATAAATTCAACGAAATATACTCTTTGATATCCGTCGACAACGAGACTGAACAAAAACGTCATACAAGGAGTTTTAATGTCACTTGTGAATATTCTTATGAATAAGCACTGGCAGATGAATCTGTACACGACTGTTGAAATACGACGTCTCCACTGGCCGGACATTCAATATAAAGCACATATTATTGTATTGTTGTAGGCGTATTGATGGAGCCTTAACTCCTATGAATTCAAAAAGTCTTTATCGAAGATCCGAACAAAACTTGGTCTCTATGCCTAAATGGGTATTTAATAATTTTACTAAAACCCATGGCACGCATAAGATATCAATAAATCACACAATTTCACACTGCATATTGCATAGTGAAATGCCTGCGGCGAGTACAGCACTAAACAGACTGACTAATTAGACGTACTAGGCAACAAAGGGCCGTCAGATGAATTTCGCTGTTCGGTTGTGGTAAAGGAAATTAAACCTTATTTGCAAGGGTTCATGCAGGGGAGTTGTTACAGGTGTGGTGGCAAGTGTACGTGTGATGGCGGTACACGATAGGCCGCCCACGCGCAGGCGCCGTGCCGCGAAATTCGTGAGAGCTGCGCCGGCGCCGGCGACTCTCATAATACGGCTACGGTTTAGAGGAGGTAAAATATCTCAGCATTTTATATTGTGTCCATACAATAAAACTGCTTGAAATATTAATGTAGTCTTTTGTATCTATAAGTAAACAGTGTTTACTAACTTCCCTATTGTTCTAACAGAGGTTAAACATAAAGCTTTACAAATCCGTGCAACACCACGACAAAATGCAAGCGTTCTTCGAAGTGAAAGAACAAGAATATCTTATGATAGCATAACATGCTCGTAAACCGCGAATATGTAGGTAGTTGAGAATGACGTATATTATACCATTCGTAGGCACATTGCATACAAAAATGACTGAACCCACTTAACCGACCATTGCATCACGAAATTACTTGTAAATCCTCGAAAAGCAGGCCATCCTGATTCACGTTCAAGAATTCACATCGGAAATGTAGGTACAATACTCGGAATTTGCAATCGCATACTTAAATCATACATCATAAAGAATTGCACCACTGGGGTTCACTCCAACACCATGTACGGTGACATCGTTACAGTAAAATGTGGTAACAGTTAAAATCGTAAATATAAAAGTATAAACATTAACAGTCACCAAATCAAAATATAGTAAGATAGTCATAACCGCAAAATAAACACTCCAGTTGGACTCGCAAAACTTAGTAGAGACATCAACAAAATTGAATTGACTAATTAACTCGAGACGAGACCACTTGAAAGTCAACAACGCATTATATTTATGACAAATTGTTATTTATTAAAAATGAAAGTATTGAGGATGGACTGATGAATGGTTTATATTGCGAACTTATAAGGATTTTAGATAAGACACTTCTACGAAGTAAAAGTGCAATTTCAATAAGATATTTTGATGTCGACGCGCCTCTATAATATGCATGTATGTCAATAGGATGGAGATAAAACGAAGCTATAGTCAAAGTCTAAATTAAAGACTTTAGACACATGACACGTTTTTAATTCACGTATTCCATATTTGTAGATAAATATTCAAACAAGAACCACGTTGTGGAGCAAAATGGTGATATTAAGGTTATTTGTTACAAGATATATTAAATTTCGAGCACTCTGAATTCCGATGTCTTATTATCCTCTGATGAATTATGAGTAATGACATCCTTGTAAATATAATTTTGTTTCTTAGTAGACTAGATATCAACAATAATATTTTCAGTTAGCCTTCATGTGCTCGATTTTGTACCTACCTACTCCGTCAGTTAAAACTAACACTCTGTTATTTTTAATATGAATATTTCCTAAAGGACAGGTATTTCAAAGATAAATCGTATCGTCAAGGAATATAGGTAATAATCAATTTCCTAGACTTCGGGACGATGCATTTAGATTAATTTCGTTTTCCTCTCCATTGCCGTTTTTCCAATTCTTTTGAAGGAAATTACTAACAACTTCCAATATACAATTACCGCTTAATAATAGGTACATGGCAGAACAAAATCAACACTGCCAAGTTGCGAGCTTGTCGTCGGCACATCAGCGGCAAGGCGTGGCGACACACCTCTCAATTACTGTACCCGTCGCAGGCGCTACAGACTGCCTATGTAGTATATGCACATCGTTAAAATTGTTTTACGTTATTTAAACAGTGTGAACTAGCCTACTTGTGAGGATCCTTTTAATTATTAACAGAATTTTCGAGAAGGTAGATACTTAGTCATGAAATTGAAATGCTTGAGAGATGAGGTTAAAAAACTTGTTTGGATAATGTAAGGTTTATAGCACCCAGAAAGGACAATTCTATTGACTGATCTTGTCACAGCAGAAATTTTCTTTTCATGTAGTTTAACTCTGTAAACCTCCAAACACCAGATTCAATTTGGCATCCAAAAAAGGACTCGACAGTAATAAATAAAATGAACGAGGCAACTAAAACAATATTACAGAGTGCAGACAGATAAAAAAAAATGAGATCCTTACAAGATAACGGACCGAATTACAAACGATAAATTACTGATCAACAAGGCGCACGCGTGTAAATTGAAGTAAAAGATAGTAAGTACCGTATACAACATTTGCGATTAAAGATTACCACATACATCCGGAATATGCCCCGGAATTCAGGTAAGGCACCACTTAGGGAAAAAGTTAATGAAAACAATGGAGGCATACAATAAACAAAACTTTCGATGGATATGTCAACATAATGAGAATATGTGCATCCGGAAATTGGATGAAATAATACGGTACCTAATCACTTAGTCAGACTTAAGAACTTCGTATGTACGTATTTAGCTTTTATTTTTTGATTTGAACTCTAACCTCTAGCTAGTAAGATACGAAACACGAATTACATCACAATCAGAAATATTTCGTAGAACATAAAAGTACAAACGCATGTGACAAAACCAAACGAAACGCTGTGAAAATGACATGATAAAGCTCTTAAGTGCATAATATTTTGAGCAACTCCATTTATCTTCTTAATGAAAACATAACATATTTATCATCAAACTACTGCCCGAGAACAGGCAATGCTTCATTAGCTTTATTTAAATTATTAAGCAATAACAAGTCACTCGCTACATAATTTATTCCAATATATATGATTTACGTGTCTAAGATTATTTCCTAACTAGCCGAATATGCATGTTTGAATAAAGTAATAAAATGAGAAAGCATTAAAATATAAATTAATGACGCAATTATGTATGCCTTAATTAATTAATTATGTGACGACGATGTTCAATCAACACGATGGATAAAAATTAGCTGACAAACTTAATAATGAATATGTATGGGAGTTTCTAAAACGAAAATAATAAGCAAGACACAATTTTTACGATGTGGCGGCGATAAAAATGTGTATAGTCAATAAATTATAAAGATAATAAAATATGGTATAGAATGATAGAATTTAAGGAATCTGCAGAACAATGTTCAACCTTGTTTAGATCGTAAACTAAAATTAACACGTAATATCCGCATCAAAAGTACACTAGACCTTAGATCAACAATACATGGATGCCACAGAAATGACATCAGTTGTAGAAATAAGCTTGAAAAGGCTTCACTTCAAGGAATGTTAGGCGGATACTATGGACATACCAGTGTCCAACAGAATGGAAACGTATATTATGGAGTTTACAACCACATACCTATGAAACACAAACTCAAGTTTTGATTGTTATGCAGAGTTAATTAGTAACGCCAATCAAAACAAGCGATCACATGCGAAGTTATTCTCTTTATAATTCAAACTAGCTTTTGCCAGCGGCTTCGCCCGCGCGAAACTTTCATCCCCTATTTAACTCCCTTAGGGGTTGAATTTCGAAAAATCCTTCCTTATTCCTTGTCTACATTATAAACGGAACCTCTGTGCAAAATTTCAGCTTTCTGAGTCCAAGGGTTTGGGCTGGGCGTTGATGAGTCAGTCAGTCAGTAAGTCAGTCAGGACTTCTCTTTTTATTTATATAGATAGATAGAAAATTTCATATCATCGAGATAAATTAAAATCAGACCAGTAAAAACTCAAGTAAGAAATAATGCCGAAGAAAATATCTAAAAAAGCTCTTTTAAGTATGCGATCAATTACCTGGAACTCGGTAAAAACAATGCGCCCTACATGAATTATTCGAGGAGGAAGTACCTGCGTCGTACCACCGCTTTATACGGTCATAAATCAAAACCAAATTCCGACCGAACATCTTAATTTGCATCGCTGCGAGCTCACCGGTGACACTAACGATCCACTAACGAAAACAACGAAATGGAACTATCAATTTTGGTGTCCCCAAAAGCTTCATTTAAAAACCCGAAAAACACCGGCAAAGACATTTTATACGTGTGGCTAATGCTATGTTCATTAATTTTCAATCATAGAGTCTTTAGAGTTAATTAAGACGGAGCCGACGTGAATGAATTTTATGTATTTTATACGCAGATGAGTAATAATGCAACTTTCCCTAAACAATTTATTATTTCGCGATTGTATGCTAATTAAGATTTTTCCCGTTATACGTTTACGTTGGACGTAATTAGGAAACAACCGTTGACAATACCGTAATACGGATGAAACATAAATCGATAGATTGTTTATTAGAGACGGAATGCAATAAAATAATCACCGGTACGTTGGCACTTAATCAATGGTTGATATCTTATTTAGGAGGGAGCTAATGAGAGGCGTAGATCACATTCGGGTAATGATGACACGGGAGATTTATCAAACACTTTCGATCCACAACGTATGCGCGGTGATTAGGGTATTCGTGTTGACATAATGGCTGGGCAAACGGAGTTAAACGAGACAATTATTCATCTAGTAACTATTTTAAGCTTCAATACACTTAAATAAATAACACGCCTTTACAAAATCTGTAACCAATAGGACTATTAATACGCGAAAGGTGATATCAAAATGCTAATTATAGCAATGCTCTTAAAATAGTAACAAAAAATCACTCATAAATTAGCACTAGACCATCCGTATACCAACATGAAAAATGAACTAAGCCAACACACATGAGAATCAGTGCCAAACTCATGAATAAAGTCAGTCATCAAACAAGCGCAGCATAATTAATACAGTGTTATTCATGGCGTGGTAGCGATGACGAAACGAAAAAAAAACAAACTGCAAACTGTAGTTCACACACAGACATCAAGATGTGGAGATGCCTTTTTATTTCCTGTATGATATTCCCATTCCACATAAGATGGTCCCCTACTAACATTAGCCTAGTGTACTTCCAAGCCTGTTGGGGTACACCTACACCCAATATAACAAGACCCATCAAAGACCTAAAGGCACTCTGTGACTTCATCATCTATCAGGTAATAAAGGCATTCTACGAAATAACGAAACCCTTGAACTGACTCTACAAGAGACAGGTAAAATAGAACCAACCTAAGCTCCCAACTGAAAGCCGACGCGTTCCGTGCGTAGATAAAACAATATTCAGATTACGGTCCGTCTCATCCACGAAGGGACAACACGCAAATCGGACCACTGCACATTGTATGTTAAATGGTGTGCCATTAAAGGGAACGGCGCTTAATAAACACATTACAGTGCAATATTAGGCGCGAGCGCAGAGCCGACGTGATTAAGCGTCAAGAACGTGGGAACAGACGGAGAAAGAACGATGAAAGGGGATAGTTATTGCGACAAACAAATAGACTGTGATGTTAACATTTTACAAGCCATGTTCAAGAGATCATTTGTGAGATATTTCATTTGTGCAAGTAGCCTGTTAGCGGCACCGCTTGCGTAGAATTAATATAACCATTTCGAGAAGCAAGGTATCCTACCTGAAAATTGGTTCGGGTATGGAACTATGTTCTACAAAATGAAGACGAAAAATATCGGAAGCCTTCGATTAAATGATAAAATCAAAATTTACAAAGGCTATAAAACTACAGAACCAACTGCCACAACGCACCACACCGGTAGTAAAATGTCAAAATACCATAACGAAAATACACTAAAACTAGACGTGCATTGAACGTCGTCACCACACAATGGATGCGCGCTTTTATGAAAATATCAGTAATAGTATTCAACGTAGTTTAGTGCGCTATTAATGCACCGAGCGCTTGCAGACAAATTCAATTGACAAGAGCCTCCGCCGGAGCCCCAGGGTGTCCCTCGTTTACATCTACCCGCCTATCTATTTACGCTGGTATTGGAAATAAAATTGAGCGGCGAGATTGCATAGGAACTCTCAAAGGATGCGATGGGAACTTTATGATCCGATTTTATTGTTGTCATCGACACTGTCGTCTTTATAAACGCCGCAACATTGCAGTAGAATCCTTTAAATGGACCGGAAAATTGAACGCTTAACAGCATCGAAACACGCTGACCTACCGCTTACAACGCGTCTAGCAGCAGAAACTTATGATAACATTAGTGACACGTATCTACATAGACATCATAGTAATAACTAATAAGTATGACTTTACTGTTACTCAGTGTGAAATAACATTGTACCGTTGCACATGACTATTGTCGCATAGCTTAGCTTCAAACCAGATCGACTCAATACGTTTACGAGATGCGTCCTAGTGGCGTTATCACAAAATATGATAGATCGTCGGGTGTGCGACGACGCTCTCCCACGCGGCACAACCGTGATTAATTATAATTCGAATTTTATTCAAAGTGAACAGCGGACAAACTACGATACCAATCAATAAACGGTTCCATACCGACGACGGTACCGACACGATACCACAATTTACTGTTGCCGATAGCACGTATGAAGACGTCAAAGCCGGAGTGAATAACACGCTTAGATAGAAAGCTTCGGAACAATGGTAGCTGCATTTTCATTGTGATACGAATCCCTTGTAACAATATAATGTAAAGCAAACGCGGGATGATCTATCACGAAGCTCACATTGGCGTCTGAAAAAAGTGAATATAATTTCAAGAAATAGCTAGTCTTCGACTTATGCGAACTCTAACGCCGAAGCCACAAAAACACCAAAGAAAATAAAGTTAAACATGAACCCATAACTTAAGTTATCAAACGATCAGTTTACGAGTGTGAATAAAACATCAAAAGATTGTCGCAGAGAGGCAAAGCAGAATGCGACGTAACATCGCTATAAAATATACATGAGTGCCGTCATAATCCTCAAGAAGTAGTAACATTTTAAATTGCGCAACAGGCTTATTATTCAATAAACACATTTGTATACACAAATTCCTGTGAACCGTGTGTTTTGATCATTAGCTATAGATATTAGACCCCCACGAGTAGAGGCTCATACTGCGTGAGAAATAGACGGTCATTTGACAATATCGTCGCTACGAATATATTCCACATTACCCGGCCAATATTCCATCGCATTATATGTACTACCCAGGACTTCATTATCTCGTGGCGGCGGATCTCACTACAAACTACTTGTGAATGGACAGATCCTGTTTGCTGCTCGTATAGATAGTAAATAAAAACGTCTAGGATTACACGTAAGCTAAATTCCCTTATGGCTTTCAGTACATTTCTCATATTACCAAGTAATTCTGTTAAGTTATCTGCCTAAATTGGTTAGGATAATGTTGTTTACTACATATTTAAATTCTTCTTCGAGCTGAACTTAACGTTACAGCATATTTCAATGTCTCTTGTTTAATTATCGCCATTTTCAAAGACCAATATTTATTTAGTTTTGCATTACTTACGTTGAGACAGCCGTAGCAATTTTACTGCCCTATCCAGGAATAGACGTAGGTAATTTTATGAATGAAACAAACCATTGTCAGTAGTAATATGATTAAAATAACAAATATTTTTCTCCATTAACCGTATTTCACATGTTTGAACAGCATGCCGCACTCAGATTCGTGTGGCCGTAATTACGTCCTTATAAGCTCAATAAATCATAAAGACGAGCTCACAAGCGCCACAAAGATAGAAGCGACACGCATCCTCGTCTCAGGATAATAAATAACAACCAGTTCTCGCTTTCAAAGTGAGGCCGGGGAGCAATAAGTCGCGGACGGGTCAGAGGTGAAGTGAATAAAAAACGGCCAACAATTAAATAGCGTTCTTGAAGGTTAATGAGCACAGTAAAAATGTTGTCGGCACCGCAGCTGCGGACAAACAAATGCATAGTCCCGTCACACGTGAAGAGGGTTCACGGTATAGTCGCGTCTGTGTGAGAAGCCATCGGCCGAGACCAACCTAGCGCCTGACTGGCAAGTTCATTGTCGAGCCCAGACACTTCCACGATGTATTACGAACGTGACACATTTATAAAAAAAAGAAACGAGGTTAAACTAATATTGGACCCTAAATAAAGGATTTGAGAAACATTTATATTAAATGTTGAATCAACTTTATTGAAATACACCATTCTACACGTCCGGATAAAATAATCATACAGTCCTATTATTCGTTACGGTAATCCAATAATTTATTATGGTTGTTGTTAAAAATAACCCAATTTTTTATTGCCCTAAGACTTGTTTATGAAAACAAACTTCAGAAAATCGGTCATGGCACATTCTATCAAAAAAAAATGATATCTTTATTAGTATAATCTTTTAATTTATTGATCAAATAGCATTACAAAGGTCGTTTTTCAAAATTATTGAGGAAGTAAGAATTAAACTTACAATAAATAACCAAATGGCATTAAAACAAAATGTATTTCTAGATTCGACATTTTACTCCGAGCATAAGCATAAAAGTTCGAGTTGTGTGCTTAATTAACACATCCCCAAAACATGAGCATAATAGCAAGCATCGTTGCAGAAATCACCCCCGCAAGGGTTTGCAGCATTCCACACGACTGCCCCAGACGGAACCATACCTGCGTTTGATTTATAACGAGGAGGGGACACGGGAACTGCGGGTGTGAATTCAATCGGCGAGCTTCAATGTCCCGGGGCAACCGAGACCAGTTTATAAGATCTCTGGCATAAAAACCAATACGTGTTTAGCCATTTCAGAAGAAAGACTGGGGAGAAGGAAAGGCTCAAGTTAATCTGGTAGGGGAAGATATCGCAGCGGGTAGCATCAACTGCTGGCGCCTCGGACAATACCAAGCACCTTCGTGACCACTACCTATTATGAGTTGCGGCTTTTATAGATTTTTTCCAATATTCTTTATAAGGAACGTGACTGTACTATTTAACGGACACCGCAGACAGCTCAATATGGATTTTTGAATACATAATCGATGCATTTAAGTGCGTGTACGTAAAGCTTTAATCATTCCATTTATAAAGCCGAACATCACTATCCAAGATATGAATAAAGATTTTACCTTATTCCAAAAATTTATAGTTGTTTTGGGGACATTTCGTAGCCTTTAAATGAGAAGATAAACCTGTTTTAAATAATAACACGGAAGTCTGCATTGATAATTTGATTAACATCTGCATTGCGACGGATGTCTTTAAGTACACGAAAAAAATGCATTACCACAGCCATGATTACATCTCTGTTGTGTTTCACAAAGTTCAGCTAAATACATAGTGTGAATTAGGCAAGGCTTGCGAACACACAAGCTTGCTTTAAACCTGGTGAAACTTTTACTGCGTTAAATATAAGGGGCATTATTGCTCTTGGCAACAGTGAAAAGAATGTGGTGTAGCCACAAAATCAACAGGGACGTATTAACACCAGCCGGAAGGTGGAAATCCGTGGGTGTTCCTAACCAGTCGTATTTTTGTATACACTAACTACCGCAAGCATATTTGGTAATAGATGTGAATAAGAAAGAAGCACGAGTTAATGTTCCTAACTCTGATGAAGCTGTCCAAAGACATTAATGAATTGGAAGTTATTAATGAATTCGTAAAAGAAAACATCTATCTAAACCATAATGAGTTTTAAAACAAACTCAATGAAATAGGGTTTGTGAGAGGAACACTATCCCGGAATGATAACTCTACACCTGTATCGTCCGCCTAACGGTCCCTATTCGGTCCTCTTTTTATGTTTGCTTGTTTAAGTGTTACACTAATAAAAATTATACATACACTCACTATTTAAGTACAAAGTACTTTTAACTTGAGGATAAAATTAAAATGGATTTACTTAGAAGGTCTTCGAAATAAGAAATGTGTAATCTTAATGTGAAAAAGCATTGATCTATTAGTTTTTAAGCAGTCGCTTATAGGATTTTGATGAACTGAGAGGAAGAGTAGGAAACTTTTCATCAAATAAAACCAGATTGTAAATCATGCACACCAACTAAGCCGCAGCCTAGAGCTAGTAACAAATAAAACCAATAGACCGAGGTAATTTGAGGCCACAAAGACAGAAGCGACAGTACAAAATCTAAACATAACCCGAAACCGCGTTGCACTTAAAAATGCCTTAAACACACCGGTGGCTGGCCGAAACGCCGCCCTCTGTTCTAGAGACGAAGGCAAACAATACGAAGATAGTCGACAAACAAATGTAAATGACCGAAATGTGAACGTCATGTTTGGCATTCCCATAAAGCAACGTTAACACGTCATTAGAAGTAATGATGGCGTGATTACAGAGAGTGGGAGCGGGGTGAGCGATGTTCGGGTGATTGCCTACTTACTGTGTGGTCTTGTGTCTGTGCACCTTTACAAACACGCGGTCTGGACACGAGAATTAGTACCACGTGGCGGACGATTGACTTTAATAGGTCGCTGTGTTAAGTTTCCTTTATTTAGGCTGGTGGTACCAGATGGATCATTATTTGTTTGTTCATGTACAGTTGTGGTTTGGAGAAAGTTTTTTTGTTCATGAAGAAACTAAACCACACTGTACCGACAACATTTTGCATGTTTAACCACATTTTGCAGGCAATTTATTTCGTTTTCTTCCGTATTTGGTAAATGAGCATTGTATCTATATATCCTTAATAATAACCTATATATCCGTCTGAAAGTATTGTTTATTAGGAATACCGCAAAGTAATTTGTTCCCCTAACTTTGAAATATACCGAATTTCCTAAATTCCTAACTGCACCCTATTTTGATCAATGACAGTAGTCTTCCTAACCCCTTCAGTAAATCATCGACAAAGAACAAAATTTTCAAGATGGCTGCGCCTGATCACTGGGAGATGTTATCGTATGCCCACAGATAATTTATCGCTGGTTTATCAGTCGATCTGCGTAATTGATACGGGTACAATCATGGCGCGGCACTGACGGGCCTAAGACTGGCGATAAATAAATATTCAGTTTACTTTGAATACTAAATGGTAATCGTAGATTATTCTTAATTATTGACAAATTGTTCTCTAAAATAATTTCATAAAATAAATGAATGCGTAGGTTCAGACAAAGCTCATTTAATAAACTTGAAGCAAGTGTTAGATAAGCATTTTAAAAAAAGTATTTAACAAGTTCCTCTAAGAAAGCAATCACAATTTAAAGCAATATGCTGAAAGCCAAACAACAGATCATTTGAAATAATGATCCATAAAACCTAGATTTGAACGCACAATTTTTTTACCGCACTTAGCCTTGGTGGTCCATCCATAACAAATGCAATGCTGTAATAGAAATGCCACCGAGACGCATATTGCGACAAATAGTGCCAATAATAATTCGTGGTATAATTCGTAGCCGGCGCGTGCGCCCAACAACCGTCACTGATTGAGGATCGCATAAACTGCGCCACCCACCGGCTGTCATTTGCATTGTACACAGTTGTTCATAATAAAGAGAGGATATCTGTGAGTGGGGATCGCATGGTGGTCCCTTTATACGACCAAAAATATGGCCAACGTAATGAAAACGTACACTTTCTCTACACTACCGTAGTGCAGGAAGTACCATAAATTCCAGACACTGAAATAAATCAATAAACAAAACTGTGTCAATTATAATGGGGAACGTACGTAGATATGAGTTGAATTCGTAATTCACTTGTTACATACCATAAATTTTAATTAACTCTAATTGGAGGACGTCAGAATGCTCAAACAATTAGAATGCAATTGATTTAATGCGCACCTAGAAGTTATACAGGAAAAGTTTTCTTTAAGTTGGCTTACGGTTTAATGATTTATCAGGAACTAATTGAAATCACACGCAATATTTGTCTACAGTGCAATCGTTGGTTATGTCCCAGACAATTAAACGCAGCAATCGACGATATATCACGGCGCAAATTGGCAATCAACGGGCATTGATTAGCAGGAGTCGAGGCGCAGTGCTGTCGCCGTAGGGGTCCCTCCACTTCTACCACGCATATAGCCCTACACAGCTGCAGCGAGGCGCCAGATAATACACACATTAATTAATTGTCGACTCTAATAATCGTATATCAATTTCCCACAGACCGCTTAGTGTCAACCCCTCCTTAACAATGACTAACAATACGACCAAAAAATTTAAACTGGCTAAATAAATGAGCTCATAACTTAACATGGTAATAGCACAGGCAGGGCGTTACCATCACGATTATCGTGTCCAGAAACCGTCGGTGACATCACCGTAATGATTCTTTATGAGAAAAAATATCATAACACAACCAGCAAAAATGAAACGATGACAGCACTACACCAACAGTAAGTACGTTAAACTTGACGCAATCACGCACATTACAGACTATGTACGACGACCAATGTTTAGCTTACACATTATCACACCAAAAATGCATAGATCACAAAAACAAAGTGTTCCCAAACGGCTATTTTAAGATCAAACAGCTCGCTAAATAAGAGGCCATTAACACTGCCCACCGCTATCGGCGTCGCAATCAATACGATGCTAATCGACTCCGCAGCGGACTTGATTTTAGCACATCGATACTAATTACCAATTACCACGCGCCATGATCAAGACATTTGCCTAAGTACTCGTGTAATGACAATTCAAGCGGATATCGAGCTCTAAAAAACTGACCCTATTCTATTCATAATGCATTACATGAACAATTTATTTAATTTTCAAGTCTTTATCTTGCAAAAAATAGAAATAAGTACACACAGTACAGTAAACAGATGGGTTCCCGAACAGCCCCCAAGCCCACCGATTGACGCCAGCCGGAAACCAGACGGAGAATAAATTATTGCCCTCCCTTTGCCCAAATACAAAGAAGTCTCGTTTTTTTTTAATTTCTACGTATAATTGAGGTGTAATTTCGCGGACAATGCCAAACAATCGGGCGATCGAAATGTAGGTACCGGTGGTGCAACGCGACGTAGGGAACAAAACGAATAAAAGCTGAATTAGAAAGTGTCTTTTGTCCAAAGTGTCTTCTGATGACCATGATTTACGTCAATCCAGGCACGGGATCCACAATGTATGGATTGTAAAGGTGAGCTCAACGTTTCTAAATCATTTAACAAAAGCTCGTTTTGGCGGCGAGTGGTGCGGAACCTTGTTGTGTTTCAAAGGATGCCGTTATGGGACGTCGATCAAACTGGCGCTGAAGAATGATTGAAGTCCGCTCGTAACACCTTCGTTACTGACGCTCGGTCGGTTTCTTTATTAATTACTGAATCCTTTACAGCCTGATGAATATTCAACACGGTGCGAGAACTAACTCAACCCGACCTTAATACGGCGGAGGTTGGACTAGTTTTTAGTTTGTTTTACGAGCGTGTAACGCTATATCATTACATGCCGATAAACGATAAGTGCAACGTATTCGGGCTTTCGCTGTTGTCGGCTCAATAAAATAAACGGCCGATATCGACCTACATTACTACCCCGTGTTCCCAAGCCTGTCATCGTTTTATGACTTTTTTATTTGCCCTGATGGCCAGAGAAATGCAACACCATTCCCGATTCAGATTTCCACACCGATACTAAAGTGTGGTGTCCTATAAAATGTGTAAATGAATAGTTTTGGACCAATCACGGTGCAATAAAGTTGGTCATTTCTGACGCGACCAAAATGATGTTAACTCGTTAGGAGATTACCTGAAGAACCGTCTATGCAACTAAAAGTAACAAAAATAGATCTTGGCATCGTACGTAGATCATAAAAGGAAAAAAATTGATATTCGATACCACAAAAGATACTTCGTAATAATCATGTCTTGTTATGGCGTCCTGTCATAATAGTGAGATTGTAAAACAAAACCCGACGCATAATATATTTGGAAGGAACACACCAAGTTCTCAGAGGTTTTTCTGACTCCAATACCTTTATAGGGCTCTCTTCTGTATTATTATTTTACAGGTTCATAGGACCACACATTACACATTAAACCGGAGACGAATCGATATTGACACCGATTTAGTTTCGTAGCTATTACAACGGCATAGCAATTACCCATTAAATCGATTAAAGATGTGAGATATCGGTCAATAACATTAAATCGGATAATGCATTACCGATTGACACCTTCACAATAAAGTCAAAGATAATCGTTTCTTTCTAATTGTTTTAGTAGAGATATTATTTCTGGTGTGGGAGGTCCGAGGCTGATCGATATTACAGAACATAACAACGTCGCCATATAGCACAAAGAAACTTCGTAAAAATAAATAGATAGAGAGTGACAGGTTTATTTTTCTCTGTTCCAGCTCATATATCGGGTCAAAACAAAATTACTGCGAGCGCAGTAAGAAATGGCTGTCGCTTAAAACTTTATATCTTCGTGTGTGCATAATGAACACATAAGCGTACATCAAAGTCACAGACCAATTGTGTTCGCCAGCCCTATAGGTGATATCGTAAAAATATATTGCGAAAAGAAAATATTGTTATGGTTAAGACGTTGAAATATTTGACTGATTGACACAATGTGTTACGTCTGGCATCTGTTCAATGTATCGCTCTTACTGATGAAAGTCAAAACATGACACGAGACCAAAAGAAATACTGATCACAGCGGTATCAAAACAGTGCGACGCATGTTAAAGATCGCTCAACACTCTAATAAACTCTCACTCAAATGTCTCGTACAGGCAAATAAATGACATGCCGAAAAAGGTGCCATCTGCCACCTGGATGAATAGCAAACGCCCTCGTAACTGTCATTGTTCATCAAAATTATAATGAAACTGAAAAAATGTGACTAAACGTTCTATAAAGGTGGTAGAAGTTACCAATATGACAGACGTTTCAAGATAGACAAGTTTTTTTAGGTTTTGTGTCCCAAATATCCTAATAATATAAAGCTACTGTGAATACAATACTTAAATAATAGTAAAATAGCAGCGAGTAGAATTTCCCAAAATGATTTTAGATAAGGAATTCAACCTAACGATGAGAAAGTAAAGGTCGATAGTATATCATAATAAAGTAACAGTTGTGGATCCATGAATGGTATCAAATTACACCTACCGATTGCCATTAACGTAATACCCTTTATAACTCAAAGAGAACAAAACTATTTTAATTTATAGCCAGATACCGTTGAATAAAGAAACGGAATCAAAGCGCCACGGATACCGTATAAAGGGCTATATTTCGAGAAAAAAAAAACAAAAGATGTATAGATAAAAAGAATCAAGTATTCATAAAGCGGCGTGCGAGGCACCCGCTGCTTTATCAAATACGGGATTAGTCCTGTCGATGCAATGTTGGGACCCGTTTCTTTTGTAACAAACAAATATTATGACACGCGGTTCGGCAAAGAAGGCCAAAATATGTCGTGATGGAATAAATAAGGCTTATTTTAACGAAAAGTAAACATAAAGAGAATTCTGAAATAATCCACATTTATGCAGATTAGGAGATGCCCAAATGCTCAGTGAATCAGTTCTCAAATGTCATACACAAAGCTTTTAATCGACTCACATAGTCGATATCAAGACTGAGGGTGATATCAAAAGACTTACTGCATGATCGTATGTCTGCAAATAGGGGCACGTATCAAAGAAACTCCGAGATATCACTTAAAAGCCTCAGCAACCGATAAACGTTTTCTACACACTGCGTTATGTCTAGACCAAGAGTCGGCAACCTGCGGCTCGCGAGCCACATGTGGCTCTTTGGATGTGACACTGCGGCTCTTTAGCTCCATCCGCAAATATTATTTATTTTGTCTTCACCTGGCGAGGTAACAAATAAAAAAATGGCAAGTTTGCAAATGGCGTGGACTAGACCACGCCCCTTTTCGGTCACTTCGCGTTTAAACGCAAGGTGACGGAAAAGTGGCGTGGTTCCCCCGATTTCACGAAATTTTATTATGAAACCAATAATAACTGTGACTTGTTTCGTAATCTGTTTCATATTTTAAATTCTTGTGGCTCTTCAAAAAAATTATAAATTGTAATTTTTGACTCTTCCGACTCAAAATGTTGCCGACCCCTGGTCTAGACTACACCTCAAACGAAAGTATACTCAATAATACTCTCAAAAATTAGTCTTGATTGTCGAATACTGACCTGAAACAGACCCTGTTGTCTTTCAATTTCCAACATAATTTTCTACAATCAGTGAGCATGTTATGTGAGGGGCTTGTGGCTAAGTAATAACAGCCGTACGGGTCGATCGATCAGGTTAAGCTACGCTTGCTGCGGTTGGCCCGCGGATGGGTGACCATCTTTGCATAGTAAGACCCCGCCGTACCTCGGAAAGCACGTTAAGCCGTTGATGCCGGCTGTCATATCTGGATCTTTGACAGTCGTCACTGGTCGTCAGAAGCCCGAAAATCTGACAACCAGGCTTACAAGGCGTAACGTATTACCCAGTATCTGAGTTGTGGAGGTCAGACAGGTAGTAGCTCCATGTAAAATACAGGTACGTATTCAGCTAAGCATCCGGTAAGACTGGAAACCGACCCCAATATAGTTGGGAAAAGGCTAGGCGGATGATGATGAGTGAGCACGTTATGTGTCACGGATCTGCTCTCTCGATAATCTATCCCATGCCTACAGCCAGAAATAAATTGATAATAGGTATTCGTTTTAGACAATCATCAAAAGCATGACAGCGAGTTGAAATAAAGTATTCAATGGGAATCCCAGTACTGAAAGTCTCGAAATCAATTCGTCTTTCGGCTCGAACACTTGGTTGGGGTGAACGCATACATAATGGCACGCGCGCAATCCTCGCATCAAGCTTTGACCGACATATGCGACGAGGCGGGCTCCGCAATCCGCCCTGAATTGTCAGGGTTACGAGTATTGTTGAAGCATTGGTGCGCGGTAATGAACTTCTCTTTAGATGCCGCTTTGCATGCGAGAAAAGACTTAAGCTTTACATTGACGACTTTTTCTCTTAAATTCTTTGCCACTTTCTCGATCTCGTGAGTTTTTGAGGAAACATGGACGCAAAGTGTGTGAAATAGAACACGAAAGTAAGCTTTTGACACAAACTAGACGACATACAAACTAGTACAAACAAACTTAAAAATACTTAACCATAATTCTCATGATTTCTTTCTGGAAACATTGCTCAAGCACCTCGATTAAGGCACCACGTACTTAGTTTACTGAGAATGTTTTGTTGACTGTAACAATAACGTGGCGAGTTAAGCCCACAGTTTCATCAAATATGGAGGCTGATACGGCGTAGTATCAATCTTTTATGTCAAGTGGCGAAACCTGGAGAACTTCCTACCGATTAAACTTAAGAGAGGTAAGGAGTGCTGTTCAATTGACTTTCATATTGTGATTTAAACGGCATGAAAAACTTAATATAGTTTCAGATTCTCTGCAGAGGACTGAAATTACTCAGGAAGATTTGGACAAAAACGAATTTGTGGCTTAGAAGAGCACCTATCAAGGATCGCCATACATCCAACCTAGTAATACACTTAAAATAGTCTTAGGATAGTATGTTAACTTCCGCCGAGAAAACAAATAGTACAAAAACAAACTATTATACCAATCTGGGTCACTGAAACGATTCAGCTCGCAAATAATCGATATCGCGCACCGATCGATTATCGTGCGACCTCGAGAGGAAAGCCAAACACTCGGCTGATATCGCCACGATGCAAGCGCTATGCAGAACAAATTAACACAGATCGTCAAGAGTCTGTTTGCCATCTAACTGTGGTACGGTCAAGTGAACGCCCAGGCAGACGGACTGACGGACAGTTATACAAACACGCATTGTGCGTCGCGCTTATGGACCAATAATGCATTTCATTGTCGGCTTACCTCTGCTAATGCAGGTGCAAATGCTACCATTTAAGTATTGTGCTTTTTGAGTTGTAAGCACGTTGTTACTTTAGTCGTTTTAAAGCTTGTTTCCAAAGAAAATAGAAAACTCTAAATCGAAATCCTGGTTTAAAAATCCGTACAATTTTTTTGTGCTTACCTACTGTTTGTTTACTGTCAATGTTCCACCATCAGAATGTTTTTTTATTAATATTTGATAGCAGTGATAGCGGGCTCCTCGACACAATTTAATATAATTGATTTAAAGCATTACATGATCATCACTTGACTCAGCCGCAAATACAATTAAGGTGGTCTACTATATAATAAGTACAGGGATTTTAAATTACATCTAGGTAATGTTTTGGGACTGAAATAAATGATTAGTTTATTTTATAGGAAATTAAAATATTATGGAACAACATGCTTGAGCATGCACACTTTTAGCTGTGGTTTGATGACCCTAAACAACTTTGAAATTCGAACACCACAAAATAGTTCTGCAGCGCCATCTATTGTAAACTACTTGAAACTACTGAATATATATGTCACAAGTTGATAACAGATGGCAGTGTTACCGAAAGTCTTATCTTGCTTTCTTTACATTTATCAAAGTTGAATGAAATAAGATTAATTACAACACTTTGTTAACAAAAACAAACCAATGCCCGTTTAAATTCTAAGAACCAAACACACAGAACACAACCACACCTCATCCTAGCGACAAAGTGTATAAGCAGTGGCTATGGGTGAATAGCATTTCTGTAGCTTCTTGCAGATGAGTAGTGGTACCTACAAAATTTCGATATGGTTGTGTTGTTGCTAGTAGTTGTGATGTAGTTACATTGTGGCTATTGTTTAGCAGTTGCCTGTGCTAAATAAATGTATTTTCTTTTCTTTTCAGTTTTGCGAGGTCTCAATGATGGTTGGATTGTTGCTGCGAAGTGGCCCACACAGTTGATTTCACTATTCATTTACATACGTGGTTGTGGATGTAGTGTAGTTGTGGTCAAGTGATTGGGCTCTAAGATCGAAAAACAATAATGTTTTAATTATGTTCAGAAGTCCTTCACCTTGTTACTTTTAAATTTATTATTATAATATTTTATTTTCAATTAAGTAAGTGTTCCACATTGGCAATTATTGCTGCACACACGTGTCTTCACGGACTATTCATTTCTTGATAAAATGGTTTCAATAAGATACCTATTGTTATAATCACGATGCATAACAAATTGTTTGAAGTTTTAATAAATTATTCATAAGTTCTTATAAACTTACCAAAGAGGAATACTCATGACAATTAAAGTATTAACATAAAGTATAATAGGGCCAAGCCTAATGCCATTCAACTATAAGCACATGAATAAGATAGTATAGATTAAATTCATGGTGTAGTTGAAACCATCCATCTGGCATTAAATTGTACTGTTTTTCATATTGTAAACAAAATAATATTCTTATGTACGTACTTTTTTTAGAGGTACTTTGAAGCAGATGAACCTGGTTCCTTCAATAACAGTGCCACAGGCTTTGTAAGGTATCCACCTGTAATATAAATTAAAAATACAGTAATCAACAACACTAAGACAATAGTATTTAATTATTGTAAGTACAAAATTAAAGAACCTATCAGGAATAGCAGGCGGCATCTTTTTATAATTTTATTACTGAATACTAATGATTCGATAGTAAATCAGAAAACTAAAAAAATTGAAACTGAAATAATTTGGGGAAAATTAAACAAAACATAACCTGTACAAAGGTATGTCATGTTCTCTTGTTTGACAGTTTAAGGTTTGACACTTGTTTTTTTTTTAATTTCGTCCAGTAATTATTTCTGTTGCGGTTTAGTTTGACAACCCTTTAAAAAAAACGGTACGTACTGAGGACTTAGAATTATATTTCACGTCACGTACTAAATACAGTAGTAAATAATAACTTAAGAAAGAAAATAAGCCAGTTGAACAAAAGCTGCAAAATATTGTCTATGCTCAATAGAAGCCAGTGTGACCAGTTCAGAGATATACCCAGGGAAGGTTTTCAAGCATGAAGCAGGTTTACCAACTTCCTCGCAGAAGAGAGAGAGTGACATTCACGTTCGTTTTGAAGCTAGAACTATTAAATGTTCATAGCATTTTTTTTTAACGCTTAAACATATTAAATTATCTTGTCATTAAAATCATCATCCTATTACTATTCCACAGTAGGCACCCAGTTTCCACTACACAGACGTGGACGGTGGAAATCTTTCTCCAGAGTTAACAACCCTAGTGTTTTTGGCGGGATCGCGTTGGAATATGTCGCACGATTTTTCATTTTCATGAAATTTCGTGAAATTGCGAATTAAATTGTTTGACTATTCAATTTGGTCGGGTTCGCGATTTTATCACTTTTGTTGCATTTCGGAACATGGCAAAAGCATAGACATGAAATTGAAAAGTCAACTTTTTTTGGAATAAAAAGTTTTCGTTTGTTTTGTTTACAATAGTTTGAATTAATTTGGTCCGGTTGGTTTTATTTAATTAAAATATATTCCTCAGATTCAAATCTATGAAAAAATTATAATTACAATACCAAATCGTAAATTTTTGCCATGGGTTAAATAAAATACAGGTTAACCACAAAAAAGTTTGTTGTCCAGTAAACAAATGGTTTCCTCCGTTGCTATAGAAACATTATGAAAAGAAATTGTTTGATCGAAGACGTCGAAGGTTTTGATAGCATCCAAAAACGAATAAAAGTTTCTTTCAGCAGCTCAATAATGTTCAGAAATACCATTTGGTATCGCTCGCTGCTCGATGCAGAAAAATCGTGTTTGAAGGAGGACAAATTGAAAAAGATTCACTACAAGTTCCAAGATGACAAGGAAATGGTCGAAGAGTACAACGTGGACACGCAAGTTTTAGTGCGCCGAGCTTGGAAAGTGAAGGGAAAAATTGGTGGCGACGGAAAGTGGGATGTTGAGATTGGTGACCCGATTCCTGATGCCACTCCTCATATTGATGGTGCTGGAGCGGATATCATGGAGAGCAAGGATCAGGTATGTTCTCTCACAATTCCTTTCATGCTGTGACAAAGGATAATTGAAAATACTGTCTAGATGCTACATTACATAATAATCCACTTTTTGAAGAGGTAGACTATGTACAAAAATATGAATTTACATTACAGCCGATACTGACTAGACGTAACACAAGAATAAACTTGGAATGGAGAATCAGAAACCTGCCCTATCCTATTGAAACATACTCTGTGAACGCCAACAATGATGAAAGATGTATTATTATTCGCACATCAAATAAAAAATACTTCAAAAGACTTCAAGTGCCTGAATTAGACAGACTGAATTTACCCTTAGAACAAATGAATATACAATGTAGTCACTCATTCAACACTTTGATTATTACAGTAAGTTATATTTTTCAATTTATCTTTATTTTTAACCAACTGTAATCTTAGGTTCTTTTGGCCTTGGAGAAAACAAGTTATTAAGACAATTTTAAAGGAATCATACCATAGTAATATTCAATATCCTCTTGGAAATACAATTATAGTGGCCTGACCAAACACATAGGTATTCAATTAATTGTAAAATAGCCACGGATAGCTTGCATACCTAACTCATGCATCGCTAATTAAACTAATTCTTATATTTTTCAGTATAAAAAACCACAGCCGCTCCTGGATATGGATAAAGAGTGGTTTCAAGAGTTAAACAAAGTGAAACCTATTAAAGATGTCCCCAGTGAGTGTAAAACGCAATAAAATAATAATATGAAACATAAATGTTGTTTTAATTTCCCTCATGACCTCCTTAAGGAGCCTTCTAAAAGATTTACCAACATACATGCTGGCGCGGATCCACCGTTGTCGACTGCATACATGCAACCATTATGAGGCCAGTTGATAGTTGTTCTAGACTGGCGAAGGGATAAACGAAATTTTGTCGATTTCGCATAATTACTTGATTTTTAAAGTCATACTTTTAAGTCATCATCATCTGCCTAGCCTTTTCCCACTATGTTGGGGTCGGTTTCCCATCTAGCCGGATGCAGCTGAATACCAGTATTTTACATGGAGCGAATTAATTTATTTTAAAGTCATACTTTTAAAGTTTTAAGTACAGACAATTTTTTACTACATTCCCATTAGTTTTAATACAATACGAAAGAGTGTTTCAATTATTATCCAATTAATTGGGCCCGTTTTCTTTATTTTTGTCGAAAATTACAATGCGAGATTTGGGTTGATATGAACGATTATTTACTGCCAATTCTTTTAATTTTTTTGCATAATTGTTTCGGGAAATGGTTGATCTTGAACTGAAGTTTATTTATGTTGTTTTTTTAATGTTTTATCGAGATTTCTGAGTACCTACCTATCCGAAATCAAAACCACTGTAAAATTTAACTAAGTTTGTTTCTTTCATGGTTCACTACCGGTTTTTAACCGACTTCTAAAAAAGAAGGAGTTACCTATATGTTCCACTGTATGTATATATTTTTTTATGCATGTTCCCCGATTTCTCCCTCATTTGTGGACCGATTCTCAAAATTCTTTTTTTATTTGAAAGAGTATACTCCTGAGGTCCCATTGTCAGCAAATCAGGATCTGATGATGGAATCCCAGGGAAATCGAGGGCAACCCTCAAAATTTTTATGCATGTTCCCCGATTTCTCCCTCATTTGTGGACCGATTCTCAAAATTCTTTTTTTATTTGAAAGAGTATACTCCTGAGGTCCCATTGTCAGCAAATCAGGATCTGATGATGGAATCCCAGGGAAATCGAGGGCAACCCTCAAAAAAGAGTATACTCCTGAGGTCCCATTGTCAGCAAATCAGGATCTGATGATGGAATCCCAGGGAAATCGAGGGCAACCCTCAAAATTTGTATTGTAGGTAGGTATTAACAATGTTTTTCATGTTTTCTAAAGCTATTGAGACATTTGCGTATGGTCATCATCATCTCATGATGCTGAGCTGATGAAGGAAGGTACAACTCTTTAACGGTTAGGAGTTAGGTGGAGGTTCGGGCTTAACTCCGTCATTTATAGCAAATAACGATTTGCAAAATACTTTTTTTTTAGAAATGGGTTTATTCCGAAATGGTCCCATTTAAATTTCATATAGATCTGATGATGCGTTTTGTAAACAGACGACAGAACTCTTCGAAAAAAGACAGCAAATTAACCGCGATTGCTGCTATCGCATAAAATGCGTTGTTTTGACCCCAAGGATGATGAAATTTCGAATTGGTGTGGGGTAGGTACCATAGCTAAAAACTGAAAAATAAAAGATTTAAAAAAAAAAAAAAACTTTTTTTTAAATAATTATGAACATGGGGTACCTACTTAATATTTTTTTTCTGTAGGTAAGTAGGTTCCTACATTTTTTTTCATAGGTTAAATACGATTCGTGAAAATGTTAAGTTCTAAAATTCACAAAACAGTCATTGGTTAAGCCTCATAAATCAAAATCAAATCTCTTTTATTTTTATTTATGTATAAATAAAAAGAAAAGTCCTCACTAACTGACTGACTGACTCATCAACGCCCATGCAGCCCAAACCCTTGAACCTAGAAAGCTGAAATTCACAGAGGGTCCCTTTATAATGTAGACAAGGAATAAGGAAGGATTTTTCAAAATTCAACCCCTAAGGGAGTTAAATAGGGGATGAAAGTTCCGCGCGGGCGAAGCCGCTGGCAAAAGCTAGTAAATATAAAAATAAATCCCTATTTCCCTTGGTCACGGCATCACACGTGAACGGCTGAACTAATTTTGCTAATTCTTTTTTGTTGTGTTAGTTATTGTCAAGAGAGAAGGTTCTTATGAGAGAAAAAATTAAGAAAGTTTTGTGTAACATTCGAAAATTTAAGAAAACTATTTTAACTTTAATGTTCATAGAAGTCTGTTGGGTCAGCTAGTAGGTAGGTAATAAAAAAAAAGTAGGGCATACATTAAATTTGATATTGATTGAAATGATATTTCTTATGGTGCATCGAAGCTCATAGAAATACAGTAGTCTAACTGTAAAATTGCATTTATAAAATCACGCAAATCAGCGAAATCAGAAAAAAAAACATTTAAAGCCTCAAGCACAAGAATTTTCTTGTCCAGAAAAGATTATCAAGTGAGGTCTGTTGTAAATCAAATACAATTTCTTACAATTAAATTTATTTACAGTTCCAACACAATTAAAAATCTCAACTTCTCAATAGTTACAGAATTTAACCATAGTTTCTGGTCACTATTTAATCTAAAGTTACAATCTAATCATCTGTAATCAGGCCTTTTGCTATTGTTTTCAGCTCTTCATCATCTTCCTCCATATCCAACAGTCCTTTGGATGCTAAATATTTACCATACTGTTTAGGAATACCCATAAATGTTTTGACCTTTGCCCGCAACTGTTTCCATGTTTCTTGATAATAGTTTTTCTTATCTCTTTCCATAGCTTTGTAATCATGTCCATATTTGTCTAATAAATATGTTATGAATTCAACTTGTGGTTTTGGTAACCTGAAAATAAGGTATAATAAAATTACTAAGTACTGTATAGCATGGTACAAATAATAAAAAGGTAAAATTATAAGTAGCTAAAATTACATAACAGTTTGTTGTTTAACTTTAACGTTAAATAACCAAGCAATTATTTCAAACTTACATAAATCGTCTAGGCCGAAGTGCTTTGGCTTCTTTTTCTAATATCTCAACAACTTCTTTTTTCACTACTGGTTCAACTACTACTTCTTCCTCTTCGCTCTCTTCATCTGATACTTCTTGATTTACAATCCTTTTAGCTTCTCTGACTTTGGCCTGTTTGAAATTGGGTATTTTTATAACTTTATTGGGATCATTGGCAAGTCCCATTTCCTTCATGTTACGAAGAGAAGACTTTTTAAAATCCCAGGCGTCTTTTATTGGTTTACTGTAAATGTAAGATTTTGTTAACACAAGACAATAACTATACAGTAATCGACAAAACAAGTGGAACGAATTCTAACCAAGTAACTTCGCCGGTGCTACGTTGTTTTATGTGCATTCTCTTTCTATTCAGTTTGTGTTGATACTTCTTTTTACGGTGCTGCTTCTTGATCTTCATCTTTAAAGATACCTAGTTGTTAACTGTAAAGTTACAATAAACAAACTTTTCGAAGTAAATTCAACACAACACGTTCCACGTGAGAAAGCAAACGAGACCGATTGGCAGAGGCAGTTGACAGTGACAGCTGTCAATTCATGACCTATCTGTTACTTTTTATAACTTGAATAGCGGTCTTTTAGATTACAGTACAATTAAGCTACCCTAATCTGTCTTTCTTTGATAGATTTTCAACTTTATTTCACAACAAATAGGGTTCAAGTTTAATAGGGAAAATTTGACAGTAGTCTAGCTTGATGTGCTGGCGACTGTACAGAGGCCAGCACATCAAGCTACTCCAATCTGTCAAATTTCTTTGATAGTTTTTCAACTTTATTCCAAAGGAATAAAGTTCATGTTCAATTGGAAAATTTTGAAAGTTTGGGATAGCTTGACCTGCTGGCGTCTGTACTACATTGAGGAACGTAACAATGTTTTGTATTTCTGCTTTTATTAACAACAGGTTTCTGTATGTAATTGTGATCCATCTGATTATGTCTATGTATAAACTTAACCTCACCTTAACTTCAACTTTAACTTTAAAGCAAAGTGTCGGTCTTAGACAACTTCTAAATTTCGCCGCTAGAGGCGCGTGGATAATCTTTGTACTTTTATTATTTGTCTAGTACAGACGTCAGCACATCAAGCTATCCCAAACTCTCCCAGTTGGACATGAACCTTATTGTTCTGTGATAGGGTTTAAAAATTATCAAAGTTTGACAGATTGGGGTAGCTTGAGGTGCTGGCGTCTGTACCAAAGTAATTTTTATATAAAAATTATTTTGCAATCAGGAAGAACAAACTAACGTTAAGTAGAGTAATAACTCATTTTTTAAATTATAAACAAAAATATCAGCGCATTTGTTCGCTACACAGCAAACTGACGTCTTACCCACAGGGCAATATGGCGTCCCTGCGTTCAGCGTTTTCGTCAAATTACGCACGTTAGCACAGAGGCCAGCACATCAAGCTACCCCAATCTGTCAAATGTCTTTGATAGTTTTTCAACTTTATTGCAAAGGAATAAAGTTCATGTTCAATTGAGAAAATTTGACATTTTGGGATAGCTTGACCTGCTAGCGTCTCTACATACTACCTCAACGGCACGGGCGTGCATATTCACCAAGAGTGACGCCAAAAACCAAATACTAAAGTGTCGCATTATTTACAGGTGTTTGGCAGAACGTTGAACATACGCCCTGGATTTTGCTTTCTTCTAGTATCACCACTTTCTTAATTAAAGTGCAATTTTTTTTTTATGGATAAAACAGGCAATTTTTTTTTATGTATAGTGTTGGCAGATTCTTATAAAATGATTGCTTGAAAAAAAGTTACGAGTCCTCAAACTTACAGAAAGATGTAAAAAATACTTCAATCTTAATTTCAACTTGCATTTTTTTTTTTAAATCAGGGGGCCAGGGCCAAATAAATTAGGGCTGAGTAAGTAGCAGATGACCTATCCACCATTTGCGTATGTTCTACGTTCTGCCGAACATCCTGTGTGTAACAAACAGTGCGACCCGACGTATTTGGTTTTGTTCCGTGAGGTCTATCTGCCTTATAATCTGAACGCGTGAAATTGTAAATTGTAATATTTAAATGCATTTTTACTGCCTAATTAGCACTAAAAAATGTTGTGTTTTTTTTTACTAGTTTATTAGCACTTTAGAATCTAATTAGAAACAATTTCAAAAACGGGTGTAATATTCAAATATGGTACGGTACTACACAACTAGGTCTACCAATAAAGCAGCGCAGCGCGGCGGTGGACGGCGGCGCGTAGGGATGGAAAGTGACTTGAATTTCCTGTCCTTTTGCTCTATTTGTATTATTTGTTGATAGCAAAACGAACTTTCTTCGCTGATCCCTGGTAGTGGTATTATTATTCCGCTCAGCGACTTTTGGTCGCATGCGAAACCGCCATTTTTTAGTCCCAAAAGGCTTGTGGTCGCATCCCCGACCGCGCCGTTCAGGCGGTTTTTAGCCTTATTTCTGAATATAAATAAAGTTCTATATCGTCTGCGACAATTTTACTGTAATGCTAGTTACACACACAGTTGGTTGAACTAAATCTCTCTGGAAAATATAATCTGGTAACACGAAAAAAAAAAGTTGAAAGTGACGTTTCGAACTCGTTGGTCATCGGTACTTTTTCGTGGTATGCTCTCTAGTTTTATAGTGTTTTTTCTTATTATTTGTGTGTTTTCGACGATAAGTGGATAAATATTCATTTAGAAGTAGTTATTACATCGTTTTAGGTAATATTTGTATCAAATAGCATCATAAAAACTTATATTTCGACGAAATATGAAACGTAAACAAACCTTTGTGAACAATGTGCAGTGATATGAGAATTGTGTTTATTTTGAGTGATTCATGGTGAATTATGTGGATCCTGGTGTATAAAATGGTATGTAAACAATGTATTTTCTTATTAGAATAAGAATCTCATTCTATTTAATGAGAAAATTTGTTATATAAACCCTTTGAATGTTCGAGTGCACAACACGGGCGTTAACCTCCGCGCGATATGAAGTTTGAGTTTAAATATTACGAAAATGTTGAGTAGGATTCCCAAAAAAATACTGCTGTTCGATTATTAGTCTATTCAATAAGTAACATCCAAAATTTCGAGCGAATTGAGACGGCAGTTCTATGACAAATCAACAACAAACGGGAACAAAGACATGCTCAGTCATTGTCTCTAATTTCCATTGTTTATAATAAACTACAACGTATTTTAGAACGACTCACAATGTTTATGTTATGGCTTGCCTATTCAGGAAGCCATAAAACTTATCTCTTAAGTAGCTGGAGGCAACAAAAAATCGACACGGACGTTTTTTTTGCTCGCCGAACGAAAAAATCTCAAGTGTCAAATGACGTCCGTCCTTTATGGTACGGACGCCACTTTTCCGTCAGGCCGATAAGAGCACAGATAAGAGGTCCTTGAAAGGTTAAAACTTCCATGTGAATAATTTTTCGTTGGTTGCAATGCTTTCATGCACCCAGTGTATTATTGTAGTCTTTGGTATTATTGTAGTCTTTGCTTTCATGTGCGTCAAGTCAACTATCCTGTCATGTCATTCATTTCAGGCTGCATTCCGAATACATGTGGGTACACCCGTTCCGAATTAGCGTGAGCGCGATCGTCATGACATACACCATCTTGGGATAACGCCGACCTTGCTCTAAACTAATACCACCCGTGAGCGCTGTCAAAATTCAAAAATGACAGTTGCGCTGTTTTGTTTTGATTTGAGTCGCATCTTAACTAGCTTATTAATAAATATTGCTTCTGGTTAGAGGAAACCTAGGTCAAGTTAGGTTAGTCTAGCCAGAAGTAATATTTCTAATACCCAAATAAGAAGTGGTGGACACCAGTTTTATAATGGTGCAAGTTTTAACATTGAGTGAGTTTTAATTCCGAAAGCAGCCTTATTCATTCTGTCTTGTCAATTTCAATAAGATGCAGTGCACCCGTACGTTAATTATGGGGGTGTATGATAATTTGGCCTATGGTACCATCTACGATAGCGATTTGAGGCCAGCACATCAAGCTACCCCAATCCGTCAAATTTCTTTGATAGTTTTTCAACTTTATCACAAAGGAATAAGGTTTATGTTCAATTGGGATAATTTGACAGTTTGGGATAGCTTGATGTGCTGGCATCTGTACGATAATTTTGATCTTTGAAGAAAATGTTTTAAGAACGAAACGTATTTGTTAGACAAAATAAAACGCAGAAAGTCATCATAATGTCAACGTCAACTGTCAAGTGTGTTTACATCATCCACTGACTTATAAATCATATGGACTTGAAACGTTTGACTATAGAAAAAACAGTTAAACAAATATGAGGCATATCGACACCGAAATCATAAAAATGCTGTCATCACTTTTTAACTTTCATAATTTTGCGTAAGTGAAAAAGGACATCAGTGTTTTTGACAGAAACCATAATGGCAACCCTTCATTCCCAGCGTCATTAAATACCTATTTGCGGCCGGGTCGCCATTTTATCCTCTCGCTGTTTGGTAGCAAAGTTGGGGTACGTCAACTGTCAAATGCTCTTGAGCTGTGGTTGTAATTTGTGAATTTGTGAGTAATTTTGCTGTGTTATTGCATTTGAACTCGGTTCTATAGTGAAAATCGTCAAATGCAAGATGCCCAATTGCAATATAGTCGGATGTGGCATTAAAAGAAGCGGAAATCACCTGAACATAACTTTGCACCAGTAAGTACGTACTTAATTTCAGCTGAAATATCTATAGATTTTGATAATAAACATAAGATTCTGTATTTGTAGAAGAGTTTCAACAGTTTCCCTTCACAATTTCCCTTTTACCTTTATTATCAACAGTAATATTTGTACCTATTTCATGAAATCATTTTCCAATTATTATAGGGATAGAGTAGTGCATGCATGACATTTTTATATTTATCGATATTGCTATAAGTAATGTTGAGCCGCACGATTGATGTTTGGTTACCACTAGCGCCATCTCTTATCGAATAGCGGAATTAATGGTCAGGAGCTTTCTAGAAAGTTCGATGCTAGAACTTTCTGGAACTTTCGACATGTGTTCGGTCAGGGCCGATATGTACTCGAACATTCTAGATGCTTCTACGGTAGAAGGTTCTGGAACTATCCGAGGGCCCTATATAAGCGGGAATGGAGCGCGTTCCGGGTAGTTCATTGGAAGCGATACATGCGAGAACATCTAAAGCGATCTTCAAGTGCGACTTAAGAGTGATCCGTAGTGCTATTGCGTTGTGTTATTAGTGTGTTTAATTAAAGTGTTATTTTTGGTAATTCATATCGGCAGTTTTTAATTGTCACGAACCCCAAGCTCGTAACAATTGGTGTCAGAAGCAAGGATTAAAATCATGCCGATTTTACCTAAAGACGACACGGAGGGTATCCGTACCCGGAGTCAACGCCAGCAGGAGACGGACCAGAGGCGATTTGGTGGAGCAATGCCACAGGCGTCGGAGGGCCAGCTACCAACCACAGAGGCCGGCCCGTCCACAGCTGCTCCAGCATCACCAGCACCAGATTTTGCTGCTTTGATGATGATGTTGCAGGAGCAGGCCCGCCGACAGGAGGAACAGGCCCGCCGACAGGAGGAACAGGCCCGCCGACAGGAGGAACAGGCCCGCCGATTGGAAGAACAGCTCAAACGGGATAAAGAGGAGCAGGCCCGCCGACAGGAGGAGCAGGCTCGCCGACAGGAGGAGCAGGCTCGCCGACAGGAGGAGCAGGCCCGTCAGTTGGAAGAACAGCTCAAACGGGATAAGGAGGAGCAGGTGCACCGCCAGGAAGAGCAGATGCTCCTCATAAAGGACCTTCACGCAACCTTCGGGAAAGACATGAAGGAGGTGAAGGAGAAGGTTGCCCAGCATGACAACCGCTTGTCAGAAGCTGAAACTCAGATCAGCAAGTTTAGTGACGTCATTGCTGATGTGAAGCAAGAGTTGGGTAACCTCAAACTTGGGGATGGAATCGCAGCTCCCGTAGCCACAACACCTTCGCTACGTGGATTCAAAGTGCCGCCGTACGACGGGACTTCTTCCTGGTCGGCCTACAAAATTCAGTTTGCGGCTGTCATGAAGGCGAACGGGTGGAATAAAAGTCAGGCCATGACTGCCCTCACCCTAGGCCTGCGTGACCAGGCTTTAAATGTGCTGGAAGCTCTCGGTAAGGAAGTGACTTACGAGCAGCTCCTCGAGGCATTGGAGGCTAGATATGGCGACGCTCACCTGGAACACGTGTTTCGTGCGCAGCTCAAGGATCGTGTGCAACGCAGTAACGAAAACCTGCAGCAGTGGGCCCTTGAAGTGGAGAAGCTGGTTCGAAAAGCGTACCAGTCCGTACCTGCGCTTATTGATGGGAACCTGGTGCAGGCATTCGTCGACGGCATCCGGGACCTTGAAGTTAGAGCTGCTGTGAGACTCGGTCACCATGGGACGCTTAAGGACGCCTTGGCCCATGCACTGGAGGTGGAAGCTGTGCGGCAGGATCATCGTTCCCATCGCGTCAGGGAGGTTGTAGTGGCTACAGTTCGCGATCGTAAAAGATACAGCCCTAGGTGTTACGGCTGTGGGGAAAGGGGCCACCTTCGATCCAGTTGCCCTAAGCGAACTGCAGAAAGGGAAGAATTGCCTATCCGTCAGCGGCCAAGAAGATTGCCGGTAGCGCGTTGCGAATAGGAACCGGAAACCATGATTAAGGGAATGGTGACGGATGCTGTTATTGAACCTTCATCAAGTTCATGGTGTTCACCTGTAGTGCCTGTGAGGATGCTCAAGACAGACCTCAGCAACGAGTGGAAGGAAAGCCTACAACGTGCACAGCAGGAAGATTCAGACATCAAGCCGATTCTGGAGTGGATGAAGGCCAGAGCTCCTAAACCCAAGTGGAGCGACGTCTCAGCAATGAGTTCGGTCACAAAGAGCTATTGGGCCCAATGGGACAGCTTGGTGATTCAGGATGGAGTCCTGTGCCGTAAATGGGAAAATGCTCGGGGAAACAGCTGTCACTTGCAAATGGTTGTCCCTAAATCTCGAGTACCGGATGTTCTGCAGCTGTACCATAATGGTTGTTCAGGAAGTCACCTGGGAGTAAAACGGACTCTACTGAAGATAAGAGAACGGTTTTACTGGATCCACTGTCGGGACGATGTCGAGGACTGGTGTCGCAAATGTACAAGTTGTGCAGCTGTAAAGGGACCTCAGACGCGTAGCAGAGGTGCATTAAAATTGTACAATGTTGGTGCACCATGGGAGAGGATAGCCCTTGACGTTGCGGGGCCGTTTCCGGAAAGTGAAAGTGGTAACAAGTATTTCATGGTTGTGATGGATTATTTCACTAAGTGGCCGGAAGTCTTCGCCATTCCAAATCAAGAAGCTTCGACAGTTGCAGATAAATTAGTTCATGAAGTCTTCTGTCGTTTTGGAGTACCTTTAGAGATTCACAGTGATCAAGGAAGGAATTTTGAGTCTCAAATATTCCAGGAAACTTGTCGAGTTATGGGTACTCATAAAACAAGAACAACTTCTTACCACCCACAATCGGATGGAATGGTGGAACGATTTAATCAGACATTAGAGAGGTACCTAGCAAAAGTTGTGGAAAATCGGCAACGAGATTGGGACAAGCACATACAACCGTTTTTGTTGTCATATCGAAGTGCTGTTCACGAAAGCACATCGGTGACACCAGCTTTCGCAAACTTTGGAAGGGAATTACGGCTGCCTGCAGACCTGATCACTGGAATACCACCTGATGCCCCACGCAGTATAACCGATTATGCGAATGACTTGCGGAACAAGATGAATGACATTTATGAGCACGTCAGACACTCAGGCCAGCAAATGTCTGAAAAGATGAAAACCCGTTATGACCGTAAAATGAACAATAAAGGGTTTGACGAAGGTTCACTAGTGTGGTTGCACAATCCCGTCCGTAGCAAAGGGAAATCTCCTAAGCTTCAAGCTAACTGGGACGGACCGTACCGGATTGTGACAAAGATCAATGACGTTACCTACCGGATACAGAAAGGTGCAAGAGGTACTCCTAAGATAGTGCACGTGGATCGACTGGCGCGTTATTATGGGGCCGATAATGCTCGGGACGAGCATTTCTTAGGTGGGGGCAGTGTTGAGCCGCACGATTGATGTTTGGTTACCACTAGCGCCATCTCTTATCGAATAGCGGAATTAATGGTCAGGAGCTTTCTAGAAAGTTCGATGCTAGAACTTTCTGGAACTTTCGACATGTGTTCGGTCAGGGCCGATATGTACTCGAACATTCTAGATGCTTCTACGGTAGAAGGTTCTGGAACTATCCGAGGGCCCTATATAAGCGGGAATGGAGCGCGTTCCGGGTAGTTCATTGGAAGCGATACATGCGAGAACATCTAAAGCGATCTTCAAGTGCGACTTAAGAGTGATCCGTAGTGCTATTGCGTTGTGTTATTAGTGTGTTTAATTAAAGTGTTATTTTTGGTAATTCATATCGGCAGTTTTTAATTGTCACGAACCCCAAGCTCGTAACAGTAATATGGTTCTTAATTGGTTTTTTGTTTTATTTTCCAGGCTGCCTGCTAATAAAGTAAAAAGAAAATTTGGCTGGAAACAATTGGTGCAGAAAATTTAAAGATGTCAACGAAAACAATTAATATTTGTTCTCTTCACTTTGGTGTAAGTGTAATAGAAGTATACATGAATTTGAGATACAAATATTATGGGAAGAAATCTACTGAAAGAATATCACACAGAAATTACCTGAACAAAATTGTATGGTTTAGAAACGAATGAGATTAATTTGTTTAATATTAAATACTTTATTTTAAATAATTATTGTTGACTTTTAATTCAAACCCAAAATCATCGGCATTTTAGAAATAATAGGTGTTGAGACGTCCGTGCAGGGAGCCCATCGCGGATGTAGTGTCATTTGCTTTCTTAGAATTTGTTCCCTCCGCTCCGTGTCGAAAGTCTACACACAAGACAAACTTATTCGATGTACCTACTTACTTAATAATGGCCATAGGTACCTACATAGTATTAAAAACGACGGTACGGAAAACTTAATGCGCGAGTCCGACATGCAGTTAGCCGATTTCTTTTTTATTTTTCGTGTTCTTCTCAGCAAACCCTTTCATTTCAAACCCACATGGGAATGCATACAAAATAACTAGTCCGCCATAATGGATTTAGAATGACGTCAATTAACAGTTAGCTCACCATGCATTGGTGTCAATTCTGTTGTGCACTCGTCATTTCAGCCGAAAGACGTCCACTGCTAGACATAAGCCTTCCCCAAAAGGGGGGTTTTGCCATAATAGCCACGCTTAGCAGGCGGGTTGGCGATCGCAGTATGGTTGGAAAATGCATAGAAAACGCTGCTGCCCATTTTTAACCGACTTCAAAAAGAAGGAGGTTATCAATTCGACATGTTTATATTTTTTTTTTTATGTATGTTCGGGCATAACTCCGTCGTATATAGACGGATTTGCAAAATTGTTCGAAAGGGGTTTACTCCGAAATGGTCCCATTGAAATTTCATATAGATCTGATGGTGCGTTTCGGAGACAGACAACGGAACTCTTCAAAAATTTACAGCAAATTAACAGCGAATATTGCTATCGCATAAATATGCGTTGTTTTGACGCCAAGGATGATGAAATTTCGAATTGGTGTGAGGTAGGTAACTAAAAAGTAAAAAATAAAAACATTTTTCAAAAAAATAACAACCGACTTCCAAAAAAATACTACAAAGTGCAAAATAACTTTAATTTCGGAAGGCGGTGACGAATAATTAAAATACACATCCAAAGTCACCGACTTCCGAAATTAAAGTTATTTTGCACTTTGTAGTGTTTTTTTGGAAGTCGGTTGTTATTTTTTTGAAAAAAGTTTTTATGTAGTAAGTAAGTCATGGAATGGTGCTATTCTTTTACGTCAGGCACCACACGGAACTGTTGTGCACTAACTGAACTTAATTTAGGTTATTGCTATCTTTCTCTCTAATAAAACGAGAAAAAGACGGACGTAATTTAGAGCTGTCAAATTTAATTGAACTAATATTTCCATACAAATTAAGGGTAGGTGCACGTAATAAAAACATGTCGACTAAAAACACGTTGAAGCGTAGGCATGACATCTCTAACTTAGTCGTTCATAGCTATAGCCGTACTTTTCTCGCACTGCCTTTTAGTAAAAAAAAGTGATAGATAGCGATACTCTAATTTTAGATTAGTAATTGAACCAGAGAATCGGCAGCAATGTCATCCAAACTAAACATGTACCGTCGCCAGCAGGTCAAGCTATCCCTAACTGTCAAATTTTCCCAATTGAACATAAACCTTATTCCTTTGCAATAAAGTTGAATAACTATCAAATAAATTTGACAGATTGGGGTAGCTTGATGTGCTGGCCTCTGTAGGCAAAATTTTCGCTTTTTCAAAAACCGGGAAGTGTGTCAAAAATAACTTTTAACATTTGTTTACATAGTTAGTTATTTTGTTATTTTAACAAGTGAAGCTAAGAACAGTCTGTTAAAAATAGCCGTTGATATTGTACTGTGACACAATGAAAACATTCTCACAATCTTTTATCGATGTTATTGTAGAGAAACATCGATAAGGGCTGCCCTATTAGCCGCCATTTTATCTTCTCAATTAAGTGTAGGTATCCACGTTTTTCTTGTAGGTATGCCAAGTCCATACGATTTATACGTCAGTGACATCATCACATAAATGTCTCTCTCTTTCTCCCTCACAATTCAGTAACATGAAAATTATGACACTTCTTGCTTGTTTCCATCCAACCACGACTTTGCGTTTTATACTGTATTCTTCCAGTTTTCTCAGACAAAATGTGTAAAGTTTGGCGGTTTGTGTCTTTAGCGCTTTTAGTGGTGCAACTTGGCATAGGTATTCTCCCACTTTGACTAGTCATTGTTGTTTGGTAATGAATTATCAATGTTTGATTGATGAATGATACATTTTGTACAGTCGCCAGCAGGTCAAGCTATCCCGAACTGTAAAATTTACCCAATTGATCATAAACCTTATACTTAGGGTCTAAAGTTGAAAATCTATCAAATAAATTTGACAGATTGGAGTAGCTTGATGTGCTGGCGTCTGTACTATAGTAAAATAATGCCCATAAAACGATAATCTGACGTGAAACTCAATAATTTGATCTTTTGAAGTTGGCAACACTAATGTGTTGTCAATTTGTCTTTGTCATTGTTTGACTGTGACAGCAAGTCAGCAAGTCAAGTGGTGGGTTTGTAGGTTACGGTTTGAAGGAAATCAATATTATTCGTAATGCCTCAAACAGGAGCAACACGCCGCCAAAAGTTTCTCAAATCAGAGAAATCTAAAACGAAACTAAAGGCAAAAAATAAAGAACTCCCCAAAGGCACAAATGTGACGAAAACTAATTTCAAAATAAAGAAGATAGTGATAAGAGAACAGCTGAAGAAGCATGGTGATACTGAAGCATTGTCTGCACGAAAACTGAATATAAAAGAACTGTTGTCCCGTCTCAATCATTTCAACACTCACTCCAGAACTGAAGCCCTCAACGGACTTAAGGAACTTATTGAAGCTCATCCCGAAGTGTTGGAACTCAATCTTGGAGAACTCGTTAACGGGATTACACCTTTGGTTCTAAATATTGAAAAAGTCGTAAGTAATATTATTATAATCGTTAGTCTTATTGATCTTTCGGTCAGTGGGTAGTCTTAGGGGCGGAGTTGATCTTTCGCTTTTGTTGGCCAACCATCACAACCATGTCTACTTCCTTTCTATTTTGTTTAGTTTTATTCTCACAGCTAAATTTGTTGATAAAAAATAAGGGTAGTTATCTGAAATTTGGTTAACTTCTGACGTAATATTGAAATTAGTGTTTTTAGTTAAAAATCAGAACAGTTTATATTCTATGCTGTGGGTATAACATCTACTTTGCTGCATCTAAAAGGGCCAGTCACTTTACTTGATATTTTTAGAGAAATTTAGAATTTTTTAAAATCAGTGTTCTAGGGACTGACGAGACGTGATAGGGACTGACGCCAAACACCGTTATTAATATGTCAAATCACATTTGTATTGCAAAATCAACTGAAACAACAAATTATCTCCTAAGTTCACAAATTCTATGAACTATAATCACAGGATTTATTTTATTAATTATGCACATGAAAATAATGTATCAATATTTCTTAACAATCAAATTGTACTTTGAGTACTTACAAACTAATCTTAATTACTGAAATGTATGTACGCATAACTTCCGAACAACTGCACCAAATTTGATGATTTTTTTATGTGTTCCTTATTGTCAGGACAAGGTTTGCATATAAGAAAATGTATAAAAAATATATAGATATGATCAGAATTATTTTTTACAATCTAATACAAAAAGTGATATAGATAGGGTAACATTTTGTTACGTTAGCTTTTTAAACGCTTTATGCCTTCGAAGTACCAGGTTGTCATAACTCGGTAGGAGCATAACTAACATAGTTGTCAGCTAGAAAGCGTTATATGCCGTCGAAGTACCAGGTCGTCATAACTCGGTAGGAACACACCTAATATAAGTAATTGTGTCAGCAAGAAAACACTTTATACAGTCGAAATACTAGGCTGTCAACTCGGTAGGAGCACACCTAACATACTAGGTAGCTGTGTCAGCTAGAAAACGCTTTATGCCTTCAAAGTACCAGGTCGTCATAACTCGGTAGGAACACACCTAATATAGGTAATTGTGTCAGCTAGAAAACGCTTTTTACAGTCGAAGTCCTAGGCTGTCATAACTCGGTAGAAGCACACCTAACATACTAGGTAGCTGTGTCTGCTCGAAAAGGCTTTTATGCCTTCGAAGTACCAGGTTGTCTTAGCACAAGTCGAAGTAGCAGGTAGGAGCACACCTAATATAATTGTGTCAGCTAAAAAGCGCTTACATTTTAACATAATAATTTATATGCTATAACAAAATTAATAACGTAAAATACAATTAAAAATCCTATTAGAAGCATTTTCGACTTTTACGCGGACGAAGTTCCTTTTCTTTGTACTCTGCCAGCACAGGGTCATTTTATTTTTTTTCCAATCGCCTCTTTGCCTTTTTTTTGCAATTTCCTTTTTAGACAATGTTTTTTTCTTTCTAGGTGCCATATTCTACAACAAATACATTGGTATTTTGTTTAAAACCTTGCATCACACAGTATGACCATCAGTCCCTAGATGTGGCGTCAGGCCCTAGTCACTATTACGACTAGGGCCTGACGGTCTAGGGACTGACGAAACGAAACAAAATCAAATGAAATCTAGTATTTATAATCAACATCAAAATCAATAGGCGGTCAAAATAAGAAAGCAGACCAAAATCATATTTACAATAAGTAATGAGATCAATTAGTAATTAACTATCTTTCAAATGACTTAGCTAGGGCCTGAGAGTTTGACTGGCACAGCACGTGTTTCCGCAGCAAAGTCGGCGACCGCATTAATAACGAAATGGCTGTCGCGGCTTGGGTCGTGTTTACAACTAACTGCACACCGATGCTATCGTATTGAGTGAGTTATGAAAAAGCCATATGCTTGGATGCCGCGTATTTTTGAATTTCATAAATGACTAGGGCCTGATATTTTTTATCGCTTACACTTTTTGACCTGAAATAATGTGATGAAAAATATTGTTATTATAAATAAAATCGTAATGACTATGTTAGTAATGTAATAGTAAACGAATTTATATAGAGTTTGATCAAATTATTCTTAAAGAATTATAATTACAGTGAAATGAATACTAAATTCGGGAGATCTTACATGGCTAGGGCCTGATATTTGGAGTAAGAAATGTAAATTTTTGGAAATAAAGAATATTGTGATATATGTCAAAATGAGTGACCGAACTAAATGGACTTTATAACATCGCTTAGTAGTTTCAAATATTGGATAATTTTTGTATAATATTGTGAAAACTGATGATAACACCAAGTTAACCAAATTTCAGATAACCACCCATAATTAATCTGCCTACCTACCCTTTTCCCAATCATGTTGGTCATCAATCAGTGTAGGTAGCTAGATAAACAAATGTAAAATGACCTATGAAACTAATAACTGTTATATTTCAGGTGCGCCATGCATCCCTCAAGACACTACATTCAATGCTATCAAAGGCAAACATTGAGAGAATAGATCCATTCTTTGACATCTTGTGCACATATTTAAGAAGTGCCATGACCCATATTGATGGTAGAATACAAGAAGATTCCCTTCTGTTTCTGGATACACTCCTTGAGTGCACACCCACAAAAGTTGCTCAAGATTTTCATAAAATTATACCAAACTTTCTTGACATGATTTCCAAGTTACGTGTTGATTCAAAACCTGGGAGAACTCTGACTGTTAACTTGGGAAGCCAAATCACCAGTGTGAAATGGAGAGTCAAAGTATTGCACCGTCTAAAAGACTACCTGAATGAGTTTGTGAAATACAATAACATTCAAGAATTCAGAGGACCAGTTGTTGAGACCACTAAGATGTTTGACCCCTCTGCTATTAATCACTATTCCTTGTTTAACCCAATTTATACCCAAAGCTGTCTACTGTCTTGTTTTTCATCAAAAAACTTGCAAGATGCTGTACCGTTAGATGAAGTAGATAAGTTCAGAGAATATACAGACACTCTAATGCCCTTACTATTTGAAACATGGCTGGAAGTGTGTCCTAATGTGAGCGCAGAGAAAAATACCGAGACTGTTATAAATGAAGATGCAGCTTCATTGCTGAAGCACACGCTTGAGGTTATTTCCTTGATATGGTCACTTGTAAAGCATTTCAATATGAAGAACCCAAGCTCTAACATTCAAAAAGCATTTTCGCAAAAGTTTCGCCAGCCATATTTGCAACATTTTGTCAATGCTTTTCCTTATGTTACGAATATGCGAGCTAAACAAAGAAATGCAAATGCACTATTGGAGGATGCTATCACTGATCCAAAATTAGTCAAACAGAATTTGGAAATATGTCAAGTGTTCATTGTGCTGAATCCCAACATAAATGTGAAAAATCAAAACAAAGACATGATGGCTGTACTAAATTATATAGAGAAAACTTTTAACAAGAACACTCAAGCTGAAATAAATGATGTTGTCATAAAAATCTTGCATACAATATTCTCAGATGAAGTGAATAATTGGACGAGAACTATTTCAGTTATGGATGATTTATTCAGAAAGCTTATTTGGGCATATTTCAATAAAGACATTTCTGGCTTATTCAGACAGAAGATCTTCAATCTTTTATGTAAAATTGCTCTGAATGATAAGCTGGTTCACTTTCAAGAAAGTGATGCTTACCATACTTGGCTCCAAAAATTGCCAGACATATTGCTAGAAGAGACAGTAACATTGCAAACAATAGATATAATCCATAAGTTTGCTGTTCGGAACAATAGAACCTTCAACATGGTTGTAAGACCAAAGTTGTTAGAGATCATAGCAAATCTCCCCAAGCTTGAAATATCTGATGGTGATGTTCATGGAAGTGGTTATTACAAATTATTTTCATTGCTGCACTATATAAAAAAATGGGATGATGAATCTTTAAATCTGCTAAAAGATCAACTTTTAAAAAGTGTTTACAGATGTGATTATGGTAATTTCGTATATGAATCATTACAGATAAGAACTGGAGGCGCTGACTGATCATGTAATATTAGAATATAAATAAAAATGTGTATAATTATGATAGTCATTTATTTCAATAAACTCAAACACAAATTATAATGCAAAATTGTGACAGTCAACTTGTAAACGAATGTACATTTTAATGTTACGAGGTAATAAAATTATAGGGTAACATCTAAATACGAAATGCAGTAACACTCCATTAAAAGGTAATACGAACAAATTGCTAACTGTATTTAAAATCGTTTTAGAATAGTTTACATTATTGTGTTATAAATACTGCAATCAGTTATTACCTACAAAATATGGATTACACATAATTTACATTAATTAGGAAGTAAGGGTAAAAGGAACTTTCTTAAAATTCTGGGGAAAAAGGATTGGTAAATACTCAAACGTAATCAATATCCCACATATTTTGCAATTTGTGCTGCACCTTATCTAGTTTTCCTGGTGTAAATGAGCTCAAATTCTGTATCACAAAACCAGGGCTACCTACTTATATCACTAAACAATACAATACATGCCATCTGCATTACAGTAAGCAAACAAAGTAACAGGCTGTAGCATTTGAAGGTAACTTTATGTTGTGAATTGGTAATTCTTTAATAAAAATAAAATTATATGCATTGCTTCCCACATCTCGCCTGATGAACTCACACAATTCCGTTATAGCCTCATTGAAGCTATGTACTTATTAAATTCATTATTATCGACTAGTTTTATCATTCTATAAACTAATTCTCTAATAAATATGACTAATACAAAATAACTTCTGCTAATTGTTGAGTCGTTTAGTGTCAATTTGGCAATTTTTGGCTAAAATGATAAATTACCACCAATGAGTCCGCGAACTTGCTATTAAAATATTATTTGGGTGAAAATGACTATGAATCCTAGTATTTATTTATGGGAAAGTATGTCCTAGGTCCTAGCGTTACGGCCTCATGATGGTTGTCTTAGAGTGCGGAATTTTTTGAATAACTTAATTTTATTCGATCTCGAGTTTTTTAAATGAATGATATAGCCATGCAAAACTAATACAAATACTGGCATTGGGTTTAAAAGGAGCATTATTGAGAATTCTGTTCTCATAATATTATCAATAAAAACAATCACGCATTTCATGCCTAATATAATTAATAAGATGGATAGCCATCATTTACTTTTACAAATAAATAATCAGCTCGCAAAGGCTGACCTGAAAATAATGCTGAGATCAGCAAGTATTAAATTGAAATAAAATCCTACTATTAATAGACTACGTATTTATTTGATACGTTTGCTATCCTAATATATTAGAAGAGATTAAATTAGATGTCAAAAATATGTTTTCAAGTCTTTATGTCTAGATCAACTCTAAAATGTAGCATTTACTAATGATTCGGGTCTAAAGCGGCTACATATCAATTAGAAGGATTATGCGGAGATTTCACGCCTGACCTGCTTTCTGCTGATCCTATGTTTGGCTCCGACCTCGGAACAGGTCTTCTAGTTATTCGTCTAATAAAACCGTTAAGTCTGTTGAGAACCTATTTCTAAAATCTCCGTCTTTTAGAATGAACATCTAATTGAGTTTGCATGCAGGTCTTATTTAAGGCCAATGATAGACATAGTAAAAATGAATTTATGAGACTGCTTCTTAATAGCTGCACATAATCTTTCAACTGTAGCTAAGTAAAATATAATTAAAGATCGTTTTCCAGAACATAGAGAGCATAAATCGTTCTTGCACGAAGCTCGGCTGAAATGTTTATTGATATATACTTATTTGGTTAACATCTACTGTGTTTTCCTTTTATTAGATTTTTTTGCGCGAGGTAAGGTATTGGTAGCAGAGGCCGTCAGCATTGCCTGAAAATAAAAGGAGTAAATTGAAAACTAACTCAAAAAAGCACAAGCACACTACTCAGAAAGCCCCACGTACGGACGTAATAAAATGGCGGCGGGATTTTTTCGCGTACTGCATTTTCAACGCACTGTTTAGCGCCGAGGGTTGTAAATCGAACACTGTATATACGCGCTGAGACTCACTCGTGCCGAACACTGTGTATTCAACGCACTGAGACTCACTCGCGCCGAACACTGTATTCGACGTGCTGAGACTCACTCGTGCAGAAGTCAGAACACTGTATTCGACGCGCTGAGACTCACTCGTGCCGAACACTGTGTATTCGACGCGCTGAGACTCACTCGCGCTGAACACCGTGTAGATATTCGACGCGCTTAGACTCAATCGCGCTGCACCCTGTTGGATTCCCAATTCTCGGTTCAACTCAGAGAGTTGAAGATAGCCGCGATTTTATTACGTCCGTGTGAATGTCGACTTATAGTTGTATGGCAGCATTTTTATTAATTATTATTATTATTCAGTCCAAGTAACTGACTAAAAGTGCAACCATAAAAATATATACAGTTGTAAATTGGCTTAGGTTGTCAGTGATTACAAGGAATTAGGAAAGAAAAACACTGATTAATATAAACATAAATAAAATACGACACGGCACACGTTAAATAATGCAAAGCAAATAATTAAAATAAAGAAATGTTGATATTTACTCTCCAGATATAATGTATTAGTGAAGTCTGTTAAAGATAGGCGTTGAAACTAAAATCATGCAAGTCAAAATTGTCAATAACACTCGTAAAACGAAACTAAAATAAACATACTGTTTTGCCTAACTTCAGCTGCAAGTAAAAGCGGGCTTGGGATTTTAGGAAAGCCTTTCTACACATCTGTGCTTTTTGACGAAGTAGGCGCTTCGTCATGTAATGATATAAACTTATATTCTGGATGACCAGCTATTTTTGCATCAATTAGTTTCTGCAGAGCATCACTCTTTTCGATTATATCTTGTGATATATCTTCATCGTCTAATTCAGATGCATCTCTGAAACTAAGTTGATCATCTGATTTTTCTACTTGAGATACTGCATTGGTATCTTGTACTTTTATCTCGTCTGCGGCGAGAGTGTTTAATTCAGTACAGCTTTGAAAGCCATCACCTTCCTTTTCATTGGTAGATGATCTTCTACTATGATCATCAGTTGATGAGGTTGACGTGTCATCTGACTTTGGTTTCTCTTCACTCTTGTGCCAAAATGCGAGTTTACCTGGCAACTGCAGCAATTTACCTAACCCTGAACTGCTACCTTTAGGAATACGGGCCGGCGATTTAGATTTATGCCGCTTTTTGTTTTCGGCTATAGGATTAACAACTTGAAGACTTTTTGGTAGCCCAGATTCTTTAATACTGGTATTTGGTAACTTATTTAAGATATCATTTAAGCTTTCTTGGGATGTTGTACTATTTAGAATTGTATCTGTTTCTGATTTACTGGCTTCTATATTATTATCTGTCGTTACCACAACTGTATCGACTTTAGGTGGCGGTGGCGGCGCCTTCGCTTTGCCGTATTTACCCTTTGGGGATTTTCTTTTACTTTTAGGGGAATCTTCTGGTGTTCCAAAAGACGCTTCGTCATCGCTTTCGGCAGAGTCATTATCGTTTATAGAGGTATCAAGACTCGTAGAATCAGTGCGTTCGTCTAACACTACAGTTACTGCTCCTTTGGTGAGAGTCTCAACTGTTTCTGTATCTGTATTATCTAGGGCAGCCTCAAAAACTATATCTTCATTGTTTGCACTAAATTGGTCATCATTATTGTCTTTTTGTTGATTTGCAATACGAATGTCGGAAACAATTTCGCTCTCTTTATTTTTAATGTAGTCTTGTTTCGTTATAGAATCATCTGTAGTATTTTCTTTAGCTTTATCTACTGAACTAATTAATGTAATTTCTTCAGAAGTGCCTTCTTTTTGGTCCCAGTGATCTGTATTGTTATCAGTTTGATTATTAACACTTGCAATGAAGGGGAAATTACCTAGCACTTGGAGAATCTTTACTTGGTCTCCAACGTATTGGTAAATAAAGGGGGGTTGTGTGTGGGATAAGAAGATGGGAGACGGGGCATTAATAAGAGCGGGCATATTCGAATATTCAAAACTATCGTCGTCCTGTAGCTCCTCGATGATTACTTCACTTTCCTTTAAATAAAAAGTTCTTAAGTCTATAACAAAATAAAGAAAAACCAAACACAAAATAATATAAGCTAATAAATGCAATAAACAGACTTATTGACATAACATGGTGATTGTAATTATATATTGGTGTAACCATTACGAGAGCAAATTTAACTCATGCAATGAAAAACTATGTTCTATAAAATCTAAGTAAAGTTTTTACTAAAAAAGAATCCAATATGACTGAATTTGAAGGAATTTCCTTTTTTGAAGTTTTATTAATCAATACAGAAACATCACGAAAACCCCAATAGGTGTGTTCGGATGTTGAATAAGCCAATCTAACTAGTAGTATAATACTTTTCTTTATATTTTTATCTTACAATCCATTTATAACACTTCGAAGCCGAATAGCAAAAACGTTATATTATAGGTATGTCATTTACTACATTTGAGCTTTTACACACACCTAGCCATCGAAACGACGTCATTCTTTTAACGATATATTTGTTCAGTCAAATAGCCAATATTTAATAGATATTCACACATTTCATAATAATGTTCTGGCTTCAAGCAAGACCCAGCACCAATCATACCCTGGCACACCAAAACACTAAAAAACATTTATGTAGGGTAGTTTGCAGCTATAATTTTATCTCTAACGTGACATTTAAAGCTTCACATCTACATGTTCAACAATTAGAATATAGTAATTACTTTATGATAGTGTGAAAGCACTTAGTAGTTTGCACAATACCCTATATAAATGGATCCCCAAAGAATCTTTGATAATACAATATTTAGAATAAAATAAGTGTAAGGAACATGATATAAATTTAGTTTTATTGCTGTAATTATTCCATTTACAGATAGTCACAAATTATTTAACATATATAACAAGGTTTTTTTTTGTATTTATGATTTTAATGTTTATAATTCATATTATTATATTGTTTTTTGCAATATACAGCCTGACACGGACTGTATATTGCAAAAGCCGTACGAAAATTTGAATTCCGTGGGCTACCCTGGCGCCTTAAACAATAATTTTGACGTGAATGGAAATAATTACAACAATAATTTAAAATCTTTAATAATTATAGTTGCCAATAACCCTAGTTCAGAAGATAATTCATGATTTATATTATCTATAAAACCTTTAAATTGACTGTCCAAAAATCAGGTACATTTTTGTGCGTTTTCTATGAACACATTGGATACAACAGGTACATAAAGTATATTTAATTTTTTCTTGGAAAAAACGTTGTATAACGCGGTCACACATGCCAGTTTCAACATCATTACTAGACCATGAAGATTACAATAAAAACGAAACATCCTGCCTTTGTTTTTATTAACGCTCCACTTAACTTAAGCCATAGACATATTATCAATTCACTTAGTCTAAATTAGGCCTTATTGGCCTCCAAAGGCCATACAAGAATATTAAAACTAAAAAGAGTTCTACATAATTTTATATAGACACGAACTAATAAGAACTGCCTGTTGATTAGATCGCAAACTTTATATAATTTATGACCAATATACGAATCTTAATTTACTAGGAGAAATCATATTGAAACCGGCAAGTTTTTAACAATTCTCTTCTTGAACTAGAGCTACTAGATGACGATTACATACTATACAGAGACACAAACCTTTCAGTTACTCATTGTAGAACATTTTGCACTAAGTCTGTAAGTGTCTGTAAGTTATGCAATCCGTTGCTTGGCGCATGAGCGTAGCCGTTGGTTTCTTTATGCGGAAAAATAGTCTTCAACAATTGCTTCATTAATATTAATCTCCAAATAATTGATTTAGTTATTCTGGACAATTTCAAAATAACAAACCGGTCGGAAGGAAGTGGCAATCGGGGCAATAACACATTATTTGGTAGAAAGACGTTGATGCATAATTCGTGTCCTAAGATGTAAATATTCAAAATGAAATAGAATCTGGCGCTTTTGAATGTTAGTCATTGCTTTAGTGTGTGAATACATCAGGATTATAATCTGGCATTTCATTTTGTTTACTTTTTGATTCCGTGTAGTGATGTTTAAACAAAATTTTCATCATATGTAATCCTCATAAAAATCAGAAACGTCAAAAATAACCTATTTGGAGAGAAATCGAAAAAACTAAAATTGTTTTCCACCAGCTACGCTCAATTTATGTCATTTAAGTTTATATTCAGTGTTACCAGACCTCAGCGGCTTGCGGTCGTTTGATGGAAGTGACGGTAGTTCTGGAAGAACGGCCACGTGCGCGTGCGCCGGCTCCTAAGGAAGCCGTGCGCGTCAGGGAGGCACTGTTGTCTGCACTCGAGTAGCCCGAGCTTATGTCCTCCGATGATTTTATGTGACTGGAATGTAAGAATTATTGATTAAACAGGAAATACAATAAAACCGATAGTGAAAGTGGAACTTACCATAGGCGACATGTAACATAATTAACGTAAGACGCCCACTAGAGTATTGAGTTAAAAGCATAATACAATGACCTAACTTATTTTAAGCTATTGTTATTAAGTTATTATTATTAAAAGAAAATGGGGTTGACCCTAGCATCACTATGTGTATTTCAAATTGAGCCTCATTGCCTTGAAATAAGATTGACTTTTCTTTGGGTCAATTCAAAATAAATAGTAAATTGACGGTAGGTAAAGGAAAATCTCACTAAAATTGATTCAGTAGTCAATTATGCTTCTTTCAGGATTTTCGTTTATTCTTGAACAACTTGTATAGGTTTGTCTTCTATACTATTAATAAAGAGGAAAGATTTGATTGTTTGTTTGCATTGAATAGGCTCCGAAACTACTGAACCGATTTGAAAATTCTTTCACTGTTGGGAAGCTACACTACCCCGGGTGACATAGGCTATATTTTATCCCCGTCTTCCCACGGGTACGGGAACCACACGGGTGAAACTGGGGGGCGCTGCTAGTTATGAATCTGATTAAAAATAGACAAACGTTACTTCTTAAAGTGCCAATGGCTCTCATAAGCCTGGTTGGGAATCAAAATCAACGCTTCATAGGTAAGCGAAGCCGCCTTACGACAGCGACGCGGCTCCGCCTGATTACCACTCGCTTCCACGGACTCCATCAACATCGCGAAAATACTCCTCTCTAATTAAATTAGGTAATAACTGTTTGTCCGGGAATTTTGTAAGATCAGAAGGCGGCGACACGGCGGGAATACACCAAGCCTTGTTTAATACAGTTCACTCTTTTATTGCTCCCCGAGCTTAGACTCTTTACAAGTTGCGCAGGCCTAAGGCAAGCGAAGCGTAGCGCCATAATAAACTAGCGCAGGGGACGCCCGCAGAGTGGTCATTTGCTTGCTGGCGTCCGAACGATGCGGACGTGTGTCTCTGCTGTTGTACAGTGAATTGTTGTTCCATTTACCTACTCGAATAGTTCCTACATCGTGGTGAACACACTACAGCAGGTTGTCTTGGCCTCGCCATAAGTGCTTTGAACTCTTCCTAACAAACAAATATATTTGCGCATTTTTTTTAAAGCAAGTAACAAATCATTTGATAACTGTTTCAAAGCTATATTTTTGCATGGTTATGTGTGTTTCTGAAAGCGTAACACAAGTCTTTACATGAAAATAAATAGGACAAACCTGAAATCCGGCTCGTCAGTCCTAGGACGAGGTCTAACATCAACATCGACCTCGGGGAAGTACATCGGCGAACGACTGTTCGACTCTGAAGCGCTGCGACGGGTGGAGAATCCACTGTGGAAATAAATGAAGGAATAAATAAGCACTCAGTTGGCCTGATAAACTACAAAAACTGGAAGAACTTATGCCTGTGCGGTACGGTTGCCAACCGTACTCTACAATGGAGTATTGTGCAGACGCCAGCATATCGTAGCTTGATGTGCTGGTATCTGTACCTACTCTTTTTCTTATGGCTGTACTCTATAATCCATAACAATAATTGAGTACGCGAAAATACTCTTTTCACTTCTCATGCTCTGAAAGTGCTTCTTTGTGCCCCTGCACAAAGAAGCACTTTCAGAGCATGAGAAGTGAAAAGAGCATAAAATCGGCTGCACAAAATCGAACTTTGTGCACAAGGGCATTAACGTATCTACTCATAAATGTATTATTTTAAGGCAAAGAAAATGAGCCATACAGCCAAATGCAATAAGAAGTTCATAGATAGAATTTGTTATATTAATTTATTTGCCTTATGTGTTTTTTAAGATATAATTGATATTAAAATTTTAATTCAAGTACGGTAGGTTAGTTGATTTAAGAAAATTATTATTACAAAATTAATTTAATAGTAGGCTGTATAGGTCTGCAGCCTAATGTCAATGACGTAAGATTTAAAAAAAAATAAAGCGGCGGTATTCAAAACTGTTCTAATTTTACTTTAAATTTTAATTAAAGAAATGTTATGTTATACTACTGTTTTATTTCTTCGCAATCGAAGTGAAAAGCAGAGTTTATAACTCGTCCACAAAACCATTTTTATCCTCGACATTACTATCAGCCCTCGCCTTCGGCTCGGGCTGCTAAAAGTCTCGGATAAAAATAGTTTGTTTTGTGCACTTGTTGTAAAATCTACTATTTTTCATAAACTGAGTTTTTTTAAGGCATTTGATGCCGTTTTTCTGCGGTTTTTTATATTTTCCAGTATGAGACTTGACTATTTGTCGGTCGTGAATGTAAAGTGGCGAGAAGGGAGGAACAGGGCTTTATAAACAGGTACAGACGCCAGCACATCAAACTACCCCAATCTGTCAAATTTCTATGATAGATTTTCAACTTTATCACATAAGAATAAGGTTCATGTTCAATTGGAAAAATTTGATAGTTTGATGTGCTGGCGTCTGTACATATTGATTAAAATGAGCTCCTGATCTTATATTAACGTAAAATTAGTATATTTGGAGTCCTACAATTCTTATAAAATCAATTAAAAAAATATGTACCGCAAAAAGTGCTTGAAAATACATAAACGGAAATGAATAAATAGTACTCTATTTATTATTCTGTACTATTTATTTACTCTTTGAAATTAGAAATATCTACTCTACTTCTTCTCTAACGGTTACTTTTCTGATACGACAATGATTTTTAAAGATCCCCAGACTCCAGAGGCCCTACTGTGAGTTTCTTTTAACCATCTCGACCATACGCATCCCGCGTTCGGCGCTCTGATGGGCTCTGGATTGGTGAAGGGCCAATCGGGGCGCCGAGGGCGGTCGATGCATTAAGTCGAGATGGTTAAAAGAAACTCACACTAGGACCACTGGAAAACTCATTGATTGAACTCTCTAGGGTTCGAGAGTCCTGAGTGTATATAAAAGCAAGTCTGGCCTAGCGGACAGGATCCATCTTCCGAGCTTCTTAGGCCCAACTTTAGCAGTTGATATGATATACAAGCTTAGCTCACCTCTTACCACCTCGTCGTATGAGCCGTGGCTCTGTGAGTACATCGTCAGCTTCATCGCTGCCTCTCTCCTCACGCGGCTCGCATTCAGTCAAGTCAGACAGGCTGTAACTCTTGCGCAGTTGCTGAACCAACCCGCCGCCGCCCTGCAGAGTTTTTATGAACTTATTAGTTTATGTAAAGAACAGTGTTTAAAATGGTATTTATATTTAGCCTAGACTGGAAATAGACCTCAACATAACAGTTACATGGAAAAGTGAAGAAATAAATACATATATCAATTACTCAATATTTCAATAAACTTGGGCGCCTGTGGAACAATAGGAACTTTTCCTTGAAAAGTATTTATTTGCTATTTCATTTTCTAAGGTGAAGAAATTTTAATGTGTCAGAGTATGCCTAAAAATTGCAGATGGCTACGATAACATGACTTGATGGCTTCAAGCTTTTCTATCTATAAAGAATTTGCACTTGCATGGAATGTTTTACATTTACTTACTTTGTAGTGGTCGAAAATTGGACTTCCCTTATAAATATAAAAAAAAATACTCACGTGGATTCTGATTCTGCAGCTATGTTTCAGTGACACAAGCTTTGTGAGGCAAAGCGCATGCTGTCATTTTAAGCGATGGTATTTAACGCTTTACACAAAAATAAACAATAGCAACGACACTATATTGATTTATTGAGAAATCATCGAATATTAAACTAAATCAGTCACACAACTAAATCTAAATAACACAATACACAACGTTGGTGGTTTCACAACACATGCGTTCTTTACAAATATGTTATGTATAGAGTTAATATACATCCAGTTGACAAGCCTACCAGTTTTGTCAATAGAAAGAGTTGGAAGACTAAGTGGCCCATTACAGTTCGAAAGGAACTTCGAATTCGAGTTGGCCATTCCATCTTTTATCTCTTTCTTTTGACTTTAATTCATTATATCATGTATCTTGCCTACTCTATGTATATCATATCTATGTATTTATAAACTAATTATGTCATTAATTACAGACGTCATGCGATGAAAAATAATATTAAATAAATTGACTTGTTTGTGCAGGACAGTTTAGGAACAGCTAAAATTTAAGCATACCAAAACATAATAACAATATTAAAGAAATGCCTGGACGGGTCCCTGACTTGCATTGTACAGTCGCCAGCAGGTCAAGCTATCCCAAACTGTCAAATTTTCCCAATTAAACGTAAACCTTATTCCTTTGTAATAAAGTAGAAAAACTATCAAAGAAATTTGACAGATTGGGGTAGCTGGATGTGCTGGCCTCTGTACAAAGAAATACATATTTTTAAGTAATTTAGAGAGTGTGAAAATATACTAGAATATTATATAGTTTTAATATAGGACAGTTTACGAAGACAATACAATCGGTAGGGTTTAGGTATTAAATATGTAATCCTATAATAAACGAGTAAAAAGCGACATCAATTTAATACAGCTTTGGTTTGATTGGCAGTAACTGTTGATTTTTATTAAGGGGTAACAAAAATAAGAAATAAACAGTTGTTTCAAAAAGTATATCGAATTACAAAGAAATCCACAATTAATTCATTTTAAACAGAATAAACTGCACAAGAGGCGTTTGTACAGCATAGCCTCGTAGTAAAATTAGTGGTTTAAATTGTAAAAAAATAAATATAGTATTAGATATTTATTGTAAGATCTCAAAATCTTTTGGTAATAAAGCTCAGACCTACAATCTTTATTATACAACTACGGATATGATATTCGTATAGTAAGTATTAAAGTGACATTTCCGCCACTAAAGCTCAGTTTTCGAGAATCCCAAAATGAGTCATTTCCCTAAAAAGCTTGTTCCACCTATGTCGGATGTGGTGCCGATAAAATGTCTTACGACCTAGTGACTGAACGGTTTATATAGTTCACTAAACTAATCCAACACGATAAAATGACGGCATTTTGTGGGATCGACATAGTGGGAACGAACTCAAGTTTATTTTCAAACTTGTGAGGAATCAGAAGATGCTGATACATTTCAAGCTTCTTCTCTCAGTAAGCTCGAGAAATTATGAAACATAAACCCCTAAATCATGTCCAATACCGGTGGCTGTCCATTTGAAATTTCGCAACATACCATTCGAACTATAAAATTAATTATTAAAAGTGTGATACACTTGATACTTTAAAAACAACAGGTGATCCTAATCGTTGTCTATAATTATCTAAACATCACAGTTGAGCTTCATTCGTACTCGTTACTCAGTCGACCATAATTTCGTTGTTTTCTTTGTCTATGGCCGCTTGGGATCTGGTGCGGCGACCTCGGGACTTGCTGCGAGGTCGTTTTTCTTTGGCAACTTTACGTTTACGAATGACGTTGCCTCGGCTGCGGGCTGATGTGTCATCGGGCTCGTAATCCGGATCGTGAGGGTCTCCGTCGCCTAGCATATAGTCTTGTCGCTCATCATCTTGGTCCAGTTCCACTATCTCCACAATACCAGGCAGTTCTGAACGTTGGTACTCCAAGTCGTCGTAGTTATCGTGGTCGCCGTCGGTGACGTCACGCGCCCTGATCGCTTGCTTAGCGCGCGCCTCTCTGTCTTGCTCAGGACTCGGCAGATTGAAGTTCTGCGTGAAGCAGCAATGGAAAGGATATTTGGAAAAGATGGGGTGGAAGGGGAGAAATTAAAAAAGCGTGTTAATAAAATTAAAAAAGACGAAATTAAACAAAGCAGCTAGGTGGTTTGATCCAATTTATGTGAGAGTTGAGATATTACATGGTCTTGATGTGGTCATGCCCGATGACTGGTGGCTACTGGATAGCTAGCTTGCTAAGTGCGATCAGGCCAATATGAGAAATACAAAAAAAAAAAAAACATGTAAAGCTGTGTGCAAATTAGCACTGTGGGTGTAATCACGTTTTGCTAACTTATTTACATTAAACACACTGTAATCAAACATGCCACACTTGGTTTGGTAAACCTATTTGCTCTGTGACAAGTTTTAAGTGGTACGAAAACAACACAAAGTTAAACATGTAATTAACACTTGTAACTGTGTATTTTAGTTAAGGGTTAAAGCCCACCGACACCCTTATTTGGCTCATTTAAGAACTGTCGAAATTATATAAACGTTTCGTTTATCTACAGATCTTACATGAGGTAGTTATAAAACGAAGCATGCCACAATGGTGATTAAAGGGTTGTGAAAACTTACTTTTATTGCAGTCTGCATGATAACTGTTGTGGCATAGTTGACGCCTTTGGTGCCCAAGTTGAGCACTGTGTGGTAACCCTGGTCTTTGGCCTTCGCTATGTATTCATCTATTTCCTGGAAAATGGAAACATAACATTTTAAGTAAAATGGTAATTGTTTTATAACGATGCTATGAGTCACGCGTTTCTAAATGCCCGTGATTTTAAGTATGTACACAATTAATTACCTGTTCCTCATTTATATTTTTATACCAAGCAATGCGCTTCCGTTTAATTTAAAATATTGAAAATATCAAGATTATGTAGTACAATACTATCTGAAATGTCTGGAGCTTCGGCCCGATGATAAAAACACAAAGACATTGAATTGGAACAATGAAATTGTATTAATAACACATTTGTGCCAATCAGTTTGAACGATAAGCAACGCGACATTTTAATAAGTAAAATGTATTCTCTGTTAATAACAATGAACCGAAAAATCCGTATAATATTGATAATATCAAACTGACTGAAAGAAAATTCAGAAACAAGACTTGCATTAATCAGTATAAAAAAACATTACTTGCATGTCTTATAATATATGTATATAACATAATGAAATTATCAGCTAAACTTACAGTGTTATCTCAGCTCATAGAACATCATCGTATAATTACGATGATGTTCTATGATGATCACCGCCGCGTGGGTGTTAAATTGTCAACGTTACAATAGGATTAAATTACATAGATAGGCAGCAAAATCTATTTGTGTACTAACAACATCGTAACTACTGCGAATGCAGTGTATTGATTACGGAAATACGCCACACAGCCTGCAACGGTCGACAAAACAACATATTGTGGCGAGGGTTTTGTCCCAAGGATCAAAATGTGACAAAATTCATAGCACTCTTGCCTCTAAAGTAACGTTTTATTTCATACAATATTTGACCTCCGTCTGACTTTCTGTAATGGTTATGACGGTATACTGGAAAGGTCGTTGTTCAAAAGTAGACATTAGGGACGTTAAATGATGTCTGTCATAGTTATGATCCCTAACAAGTTGAGTGACTTTGGTTGCATATAAATATTTAGAACTAAACCTTGACCAGTTGCAGTCACATCTGTTTAACATTCTAGTTATATCAATTTTTACGACAAGTGCATGTCGTACTGTGTGCCGACATTTTGCAAGCTGGTGCTGTTTCTTCGTAAGAGGGCCAGTCCTCCCAGGAAAGAACAGACCTCGCACATCATAACATAACAGAAATCATATTCAGCTATTAACTTGGAAAGTGTTATGACATGCTGTATGTTGTTGTAGTTTTACGTCACATACAACTAGTGATTTCTTTTGCATAACACAAGGCTTTTATTAATACACTGTCCGGCTGGACAGATTCTGCTCTTGAGCAGAATCTCTGGCCTAGAAAAAAAAACTACATAAACACCACTGTTTTCTCACCTGTTCCCGCCTGCAAAGCGCCGGATGCACAAACTTCCGGTACAGTATGGAGGAGCCCTTGGTTGCCGGCGACAGCAACCACAGCACCAACACTATCTTCACCTCGTAGTAGAACGGGAACCATGACAGGAACACGTCCGTGAATGTCTCCGTACACGTGAATAAAGCGAACACTATCCAATACATCATCCATTTTACCTGGAATTTACAGATTGGGTTTTGTTTTATGGTATGAACTAGCTTATATGATGGTTATAATGGTAGCTTATATGGTGGTATATGATGGTGAATAATGTTTGTTTGTTCATTGTATCCCAAAAAGTACACAATACTCAATAATTAGTATTTGACAAACTGCAAAACAATTTGTCAGTAAGTCCAAATCAATGTGGCAACGTGAATACTGATATAACTTTCGATAGAAATGTAGGATGACAAAGAAACGCTCCGTTAACCCCAAATAATACGGGAGGGCGAGATCGTGTTGATGATCACGTCTGGCTTCATGTCGTTCCTATCCGAAAAATCTATGGAATGGCCAGAGGACAGCTAAGCTTTAAAAAAATATAGGCCACTACAATCTCTCTGAACATGACAATGTTCAGGGTAGTACGAAAACTGAATTAATATCCAAACGACAAAGGTATAAATTGTACTGAGGTTAATGAGTCTAGAAGGGGCGAAAGGGGTGGAACAGACGTACGTAGGAAAACTGGCGAACCCTAGTCAATTAAATTGGTTTCCTAGGTGATGGAGGTCTAAACTGACGGAAACTATTTCATTATAGCACGGGGAGTGAAATACCTACGCAGTTATTACATTATTTTATAGGTGTAGTGTGGTGACTTTTATAATGAGCAAGTTTACATAGAACAAAAAAAAAGCGATAATTTGAGTCATGGATTGATAAATGTAAGTGGACGAGGATGAGGAAAGTGAGTGGAGAACACAATGGTCTAAAGTAGGACACAAAGTTATTGGAAAACATGTATTGACTTAAGCTAAATTATAAATAGTTCATTACTCATTTGGAGTTGTTTATTTAACTTATTGTTTGCCAATTAATGCATGAGCAAAATAGTCTGTAGAACTGGGTATAAAACTAGAGCAATGTGAATAATATTGCGGCATACTTATACAAATAGTAATCGTTTACTACGAATCCTCTCAGTGCAACATCACATTGGCAAACAAATATTCATTTTGATCATGACACCCTAGACTACATTCTGGGTATTGTTTAGAAAACAATAACGAGGGATAAGTACCTGTTACCGGCTAGTAATTAGTCATAGGAAGCCGGGAACAAAGTAAAGGACACAGTGGGAGCCGAAGCGTTTCAAACACGAGCGAGTGCCCCTAACAAGGTCACTGCTGTACTTTACTGAACCATTTACAGCAAATTACACACTTTTTCAACACGTCAAATTGTCGCTCCACAAATGGTAATTCGACGTTTGGCAATCACTGGCCTTTTGAAGTTTAAAGACAGTAAACTCGTTCAATTGTAGTCTAATTGCTCAAGCGTTACAATATGGAACACAGATAATGGCTTAGGTATTATTGTAGACCTATACATATAAGTATTAAATAGCACTTACGTATTCCTTTAAATTCTTCGTCCGGACAGCTTTATATGATGCATAAGCCGGGTAGAGGGTCCCGAATACCAATCTGCAAAATGGATACACTAACAGATAAGTGATCATCTTCGGTGCGAAGAATCCAGTCGTTAGGGCGAACAGGCCAAAGTTCCCAAACGTGACACTAGGGATGCATCTACTGAGGGCCAATCCTAGGTTCGTTGCGAATCGATTCCAGACTCGTCCTTTCGGTTGACCGAGAGGAGAGTCATCGTAATCGTCGTAACCCTCGTCGACGTTCGGGTCGTATTTGACGAGTTCTTGACAGGATTCAAATGTAGCGTTCGCGGTGGCACGAGTGTATTCCGCCTCGAGCTTGTTGACAATGAAACGGACGCTGGACAGTCCGAGGCTCAGCGGCGGCAGGCGAGGGCTGTCGTCACGGTTACCGGTCGCGCGGCACACCGCCATGGATACGGTATCCACGTCATTTGTTTTCTAGCAACGCATGTGTATTGACTGTTTGTGTATCGTTTTATAGTGTCTGTTCGAGTGCACTGCACATTAATATTTAAGACGTACACGCTAGATGAATCGGAGAGACTGATTGAATAAAGATCTGTTTCGGCGTGATTGGCGAGCTATTTGCTACCTTGTAGATCAATACTACCGTGCTCGGTGCACAGTAAGGCCGCGTGGCCTGGTGTTTAGGTTGAAAGGTAATAGTCACCAAATGTATACAAAGTCGGCCTTCAAGTAGTAATTAGGTTCACAATATAATTTTACTGTTGATTCTCAACATCTAACTGGAAATTAATTGTTTGGTTAAGCAACTTCGTCGGGGAATACAATTGGTTGTATTTAACTTCGTAACGACTTTTGTATCTTGTAATTGGTAAACTGTATGAAGCGCGTGGGTGTTTTGCAAGGTTCAGATGTGCTGTGGTCGATAGCAAACTGTTAGATAAATATGACCAGCCGTTCATGATTGGATAATATATGGATAAAAAGTTTGGCTTTACTTGTCGACAGTTCGGCATTTGATCGTTCAAATATTTTTACATTTTGCATCATGCGGTATACTACTTGCTCACTACCCGGTTAAGTGCATGAATGCGTAAAATTTTAAGGAGTTAGTGCTTACAGAAAGTAGGCACCGATAGTATTAGTGAGACTATTTTCAATCAATACTTTCTAGAACCATTGTCCTCATGATAAAACGAAGTATGAATTGCAAGCACGGTGTAATACAAGACCATTCGGGCTATTAAAGATAGCACGACGGAAGCCAATAATGCAGGAGTGGACAATCCAGATGTATAATAAATGGTAGGCGGCAAGGAGTCGTCACCAGTTTAATATGAGCCACCCCGACCGTCGAATGGCTAAGCCCGATTAGATATGAAGATTCCTATTACACTGGACGACTTTAAAAATAAACACAATTGCACCGCTGTTGCACATTGTATACGTAGATAGATACCTGTGGGTATGTCTAAGTTTAATCTGGAACAATAATCAGTATTGTGTTTTAAACCATCGCAGACAACCCCCCCCGAGTGGGTTCCCGCATTGTCGTTGCGGGGGGGCTTAGTAACCGTGGTCTCCCATCCACGGTGAAGCCAAGAGGAACCCAACGGTGGGGCCGCTCGTCAGGGCTTTTGCCTCAAAGGCATTGACGTAGCGGCCAAAAAGTAGGTTGCGGTGAGGTGCACCGCAACTGAGGTGGGCCGCGATGTCGAATGGGAGGCATCGCGGCTGAGGGTTACAGGCTGCGGTAGAGGAGGAGTGCCGGTGCTTCTGAGCAGCGCTCTTCCCTTCCGTGGCCTGGACGGGGCCGCCACCGTTTGATGGCGGACGCGGTGGGGCCGCAGGGGAAGAGGAGTGTCGGTATAGCGTCAGCCGCTCTCCCTATCCTCTGCGGCCGAAAAGTGGTAGACGGGACGGCGCGTTGTGTTCCTCACGCGCGCCGTCAAAGATGTCAGCAACCACTGGTGGGGTCCGCAAGGGCCGATGCCTGCCAGGGGTGCGGGTTTGTTCGAAAGAGATACCACGGCCCCTGGCATACGGGCTACTGAGGGAACACGGGTGGGTTTTAGTCAGTAAAAGTCTGACACGCCCTCCTGCTCTACCCAAAAAAAAAAAAAAAAAAAAAAAAAAAAAAAAAAAAAAAAACCATCGCAGACAATGATTACGTTTGTTTTTGTTTATTATCATCGTTGTATTGTTTTCTGTTCCTTATCAATTATCATGAACGCTTTAGTTAGTTATAAACCGCGAAACGTGATACCCCCAATACATGAAGTGAGAATTAGATTAGATAACTCTCCCAATCACTGAGCAGAAAACATAGTTCCAGTTTTAGTAGGATTTGATAATATGGTTTTTCGATGACTAATAAATACATACCTAGATTACGAAATACTCATTCTTGAACTTATTTTTCATCATAATCTGTCTAGCCTTTTCCCAAGTATGTTGGGGTCGGTTTCCATTTTAACCGGATGCAGTTGAGTGCCGGTATTTTACATGGAGCTACTGACCTCTACAACCCAGTTACTTACTGGTTAATACGATACCCCTTAGTAAGACTGGCTGTCAGACTTTCGGGCTTCAGACGACCCGTAACGTAACGACTGTCAAAGATCTACGAATGACAGCCGGGACCAACGGCCTAACGTGTTTCCCGAGGCACGAAGGGTATGTAAATATCTTGGTATTTACAGATGGTCACCCATCCACGGACCAACCGCGGCCAGCGTAGCATAACCTGATCGATCGACCCCAAGCGGGTGTTATTACTTAGCCACCAGCCCCTCTTGAACTTCTATTTGTAGGTACAAAAACGTAATACAAGTTTCTCAATTTCAATAGGTACAATGTTCATCCATATACGAAAATCATATGATGTCATTCTTCACAAACTACACCCACCTGAGGGACACAATATGCTATGTTACCAATAAGGAATCGATCATAAATCATTATGTAAAATGTTCTCGTAAATTATTTTGCCAATTTTTCTGTTTCTTTATATATTTTATGACTATGCTGACAGCTGTTGCTTTCAGCAGATATCTTTTTTGCAACCACTCTAGCAGAACTTCCATGTGAAGTATACCAGTAACATACCCTATATGTATACACGTTTGTATTATTTCAAAATCGGAAATGTACACGGAATGTATCTGTTTCGTATCTGCCGAAGTGGAACACTAAATGTGGATAAAACTAGATCATCATGCGTGCGAAACGAACGCGCACGCACATGGTGCGGTTTCACAACTCCCTAATAACATCCTAAAATAAATAGGCGAGAAACTCGACCCATTTGGGCTAAATCGGTAGTAGCCGTTGCCAAAGCATGCGTACTGTAATATTGTTCGATCATGCCCTTACGCGAGTAGAGAACAGCGAAAGGCCAACAGCAAAGTGCTGTAAAATGTGTAAAAGGTCATATTGGGTCTTGCGCTTCACTTAGACCTTGTGCCCCTCGTGGGCGTAATGGATATTGGATATACGTGAAGTCGAGAGCCTAATCGTCCCAAATGCGACGGCCATCAATCTATCCACAACGTTAGGACTATAAAATTGCCTTTAAATGTTCCTGTTTGAAAGGATAAGTAAATTGGGATGGCTTTACGAAGCAGAGGTGCGTAAATTATGTCTTGGGAGATGGTGACATTTACCTCTTTATCGCTGAGTTCATATCAAAATTAAGTCGGTCTTGGTCCATTCAAGCAGAAGTTTCTGAAATTCCTATGTATGAATGAAAATAAAACACGGGAGCATTACTAGAAATTATTACGCAAATTCAGCCGATGCGTTGCGAACGAATGATGCGTAAAATCAATCATCTATGAAAATTGTTTAACCTATCGATGTTTCCTGAATGTCGAAACAGTGGAATAAATCTTTAAACTTCGACGTCAGCGTGGGTGTAATAATTTTATTAAGCATTCGACCTTATCGCGAATGCGTTTAGGCCTTTTATAGTGGCATGAAACTTAAATAATATATGAATTCCTTTCCTCCATATGTGTGACTTTTAAATCTTTCCCGAAATAAGAGTATCGAATAAGCTCTTATAAATCTGGAATTTAAATTCTCGTGAAGAAAATGACCGGTTATAAAAATATACGCCACGCATATAGGTCAAGAACCTCTAATACAGTGTTGTGGTGCATCCGAGCATCTCACGCGATGTTAGAAACCTTTGTTCAGTTGAATTTCAGCTTCAGGGTTGGCAGTACGCCGCAGAGGAGCGTGCAATTATAAAATCCGATCGATTATAAGATCTACATCAGTAACATCAGCATTCAGTAACCCTACGTCGAGATTGCAAGGCTAATTCATACTCGTTATTTCATTGTGTTGTGCATCGCAGAACAAATTATACCCTTGTCGGTTTTATTCGAAAGGTTATCTATTCTTATAAATGAATTATGAATCATAAACCTTTTATGCCGAACTTCTTTGTTGTGTTCACTTAGTCAGATTTGATTTTTCAGAACAATGAAAGAAAACATTAGAATTTGAATAATAGAACAATTTTCTTTCAAGTATGAAATGTAATCAAAACGGAACAAGTTGTTTCGAATAGGCCTAGGCGCTACTTATCGAAACCGGTTACTAGCTTCCCAAATTCAAATCACGTTTTATTGGAATGCATCCTATTATATCGATAATGAAACGGCTTGATCCTTTCTATGCGGACGAGTGTGGCTATTGGTGGCCTAAATAAGGAGTGTGTGCATCGAATCGTGCGCATCGCTCGCTACGTTCTTCAGGGTCGATGTAACAGTCAGTTGAGCGTGTCCAGTGTGGCTTATGATTAGACGTATTGAATAACGGTTTTGCTTCTTCGGAACCCACTTTGTTCTTTGATTCAGACTTTTTACAGCATATAATTAGAGCAATTTGTAGAGCTGTAATTGGACATTAACAGACTATCTTCCGAGTTCCGATCAATGATCATATTTGTTTTTTTTGCTTCTTTAAAAGTCTAGCCTGTTTGTCTTTCAGTAAAAACCGAGTCGTATCGAAAATGTGACCTAAATGAACTCACTTTTAATTTTAGATTTATCCCCATTTCTATTATAAACAAATACGCAAACCGTCGTTAGGAGCACTCGTTGTTTACACAACCAGACCATGCGCATTTCAAGTCGATTTACGTCATCAATGCGATCTCACAATGTAAATTCTCTTATTGTATTTAATTTATCATTTTATCAATTTGTACTAAACACAAGTTTGCGCAAACGGCCCTAGGAATATGTAAACTTCCTGTGTATTGTAAGAATCGGTCAACCGTACCATTGGTTCATTACAATTTTAAATTACCTCGGCGTTTATTGAAAACACTCCTCTGCCAAAGTTTGTGTATTGGTACACAAATGCTTTAGAATTTTTATGAATAACTTTGAATAGTCAAATATTTTGCAGAAAACAAAAACAGCCGAATATGGACTAATAGTTCGTGATCTACAACAGCACAGAAAAATGAATGCCGGATCTAAAAATGGTATGAAACCTTGGTTTGTTTTGGTTCAAAACAGGACTGCAGGACCACAAAATAACTTTACTACCTACTGTAGTTATCATAATAGTTAGCAGTATAATAGTATATTTTGTTATACTTAGAGTACCTATATTTAGGTAAATTTAAAGAGATAAAGTTTAGTTTAATAAAACAGTTCAAGTGTGCATTGAATGAATTCTGACATTTTTATGTGAAATCGTGTTATAGACCTAGCGTAGTATCTATCGGACTAACAATATAACTTAGCTACCTACGCTAGTTAGGTATAGGTAGAGATTTAAATCAAAGTAAAGTTCGCTTTATTAATATTAGGAATAGGTTAAATTTTATTGACTGGCTGTGTACCAGTCACAAATTATGCCACAGTTATTTTGGGATAGCAACCCAGTTATACACGCACTACGCTTTATATCCAGTACATATGGATGTTAATTTACGTAATTAACTTCACGGTACTTGAAACAGGTTACTAAATAGGAAAGGGAACATTATCCTGTGGCTGAAGGATTTTGTGCTCTCTGGTGTTACTCTGAGTGTGCAGTATTAGATTTCAAACACGACGCAAGGCATTCGAAAATAAACACAGGGTACAACTCATTTTATATTTATAGGAACTTACATTCAAGTTAATATAGCACTTACATACCGTTAGTTAAATATAAATCACAACTACATGATCCTCGTAATAAATAGTTATTCTTATGTCAAGTTTCGTACGCGAAGACATTTAAAAATTATACAAAAAAAATATGTCACCAGCAAAACTGGGTAAAGTACACGTAATTCAGCCGAGGCTGTTCCTAATAAGGCAAGACAAGCGGTCTTAATAAGCACATAACGTGGCGCAGTCAAGGTGTACGACCTCCTGCTTGCGCGAACAGATTGAGCGCACTCGGAACAGACACTAATAACTCTTCGCGAAGACCGAATGTCGATTCGATAAATGAATCACTCTACAGTTAGGTGTCAACGCACTTCACTTGTTGCATAGAACAGCGACGCGGACGCAAGCCGTGAGCGCCACAGACTAAAACTTCTTCTCGCTGCACCAGAGGCGAACGCCCGAGCTTAGCCCAAAATAGCACCCGGCAGTGCACTGGGATACCCTAGTGACGAATTCCGCAACGAAGCTCAAGTTTTCTTTGTTTAATGAATCACCAGTCACCACATATTCAGTTACAAAATTACTTCACTGCCACTCAAATCGAGAGATACTAATATCTTAAAATATCATAAGAAAACTGGGATTTGATTATTTCGGAACTTGATCCAAGAAGTACAACTATTCCTCAAGAAAGCTAGTTTACGTCTGAAGGTGAAAAGAATGATAAAAGGCATACACAAGTCTAGAGTGTTGCCAAATTTTAGGACGGCTGGCACTCCCAAAATCAAGATATTTGGACCACTGCCAATATTGAACTATTCTCTCAACCAGTTTCAACAGAAGAACAATTAGAATAATGTTTTAAACTTGTGACAAGAATTAATTTACACAATTTAGCATTAATAATGACCCAACTTAGATGAATATTATTTTTGACTTTTATAGAAAAACCTTTCTAAAATAAGTACTTTTTTATTATAGAGCAAAAAATATGCATCACACTGAATGAATGAAGTTGTAAACAATAAGCCAATTAGGTCTATGGGTCAAAGAGGATTTAACAGTACAAAAATAATATAGTCCATGATAAAAAAAAATAGTTCAATAATCATGTAGGTACATACCTAGTTAAACATGAAAAGTGTTACTCACTAACATCCACACAATAAGTATAATAATGAAAAAATTCTTGACTGGGTAGTTAAATAATGGGAATTAATTTCAATTTAGAAATTGACACTAGTGAGTAGCCAGTTTCAAGATGGTAGAAAGAAATTAAATGACTTGCAATTTGTGTACACAATTTATAAAAAGAACTAGAAAATGTGCAATCTAATCTAATGGAACTAGCCTGTATTGTCCCCCTACAGTCTGCATGGCAATGGCCTCCCTCTCCTTTTCCACACAATTCTGTCTTTTGTAGTGCCAGCCAGTCCTTTTAGTAGGATTCAATGTGCAAATTAAGATGATATTTTTTTTTTGGGTGGGAAATCATCAAATACAGACTTTTACTGACTAAAACCCACCCGTGTTCCCTCAGTAGCCCGTATGCCAGGGGCTGTGGTATCTCTTTCGAACAAACCTGCACCCTGGCAGAAATTAAGATTATATTGGGTTAGAGTTACTATCGGTTTCGGTGTACATCCTTTAGGATTCACAAATAGACAGTAAATCCATGTGAATAAAAAGAATCCAGTAACCATATGGTGTTTTGTCAACATAATGTTTTCCTATGATCTGTTTTAAATAACTTCTGAAACAGTTATTGCAGCTGTACCTGTATTACATATTGAAAAATTCCCATGATCCTCAAACAAAATAGGTTATCGTGGTGTAGCTAAATGGTGTGCCTATAATATTATCAAGATACAAATCAGATATTATTTGCTAAAAGGCTACATAATCAATATTATATTCAGTAGCTGTTGATATTGAATATACCTATATCTGTGTATTTTGAGAATTTTTTTTGGAACAAAATAACAGACAGGCAGCCCACCCCGGTTAGCGGGTTGGTTTATTGACTAACTGTGGACCTATTTATTTTATTTCATACTTGTAATATAGGCCCAGTTTTTCAAGATCAACCCTAGGATTGGAATTAAAATGTAACCATCAAGACATTTAACACCTACAAATGAAACTGATGAAATTTGATCAAAAAATAAGTAGGTACTTATTGTGCAGTTATACTAATCAGATATGAATGTGTCATTTTCTTGTAATTTTTGAATACTGTTATTTAATTGTGAAAAACAGTGTAGGTAGTTTTTAATCAATGGATCTAGAATGAAATGTGTGGGTCAAGGTGTGTGGGTCAACGCAGAAGGTCATCTTTGGGCGTGGATAAAACAGAAACAAATTAAATAACCTATAAAAATAGGAAGAAAGGTTTTAAGTTCAAATTGACGACTACATTGCAGCTGGCATTGAAATTAGATGAATGAAGTGTGTCCCTGCCTGGTTCTTTAATGAAGTAGTAAGACGATATTACGTAAAATAACTAGACTAGACGTCAGACCACTTTGCAACTGTTGACCGCCGAACAATAAGGACAAATAGAAGAATAAAATGATATTAAATACAAGCAATACACTTGATGACGACTCAATTGTGTAAGAAAATGTAGAAATACATTTGTTAATATGTTGCAAAAGATAAGTCCGATCAGAGAGAGCGTAAACTCCTATTGATTTAACAGCGAGCATAAACAGGAAATTATAATTAATATATTTTATTCATTTTTAAACAAAGGAGTCGACGTAAATAATTTTCATTGGGAAATGTTACAATTAGAAGAAAGTGAAAAATAAACTTACATGACCAGTCGAGAGATTATCGACGATATCATATTAATAATCACATATGAAAAATTCACTCAAATAATCACAATACAAAACATAGCAAAACACAACCGCCCGTTGAAAAGTTTAATACGCCATGATGATAAATTTGACAGTTGTTGTGATCACGTGACCACACAAATCAATATGGCTTCAGCGGTCTGAAAGACAAAATTAATTTGATTTTTATTTTTTTGTGAACCAAATCACTACAATCAATTTTGATTTCTTCTGAGTAAAAAGATAAATTATTGACTTACAATCACCTGGCACTTGCAATTGACTTCTCCTAGCGCCATCTATGATGGTAATTGTAAAGTAAACTAAGATCTAAACTTCGAAACTTCCTGTTTAATTTCTAGGGTTTCTAAGTGCGTACAGTATGGTTATGGACTTTACTTATGTTTATTATAGATTATACTCAATTTACGTACTCAAGCCCTTAACTTTATTTTAAAATTACAATAAAGCAGAAAAATGTAAAATTCTAATGTTCAAGGTAATTTGTTGTGCACAACATAATTCCTGTAAAACATTACTTTTTATTTATTTCATAAATAAATCATAGTTAAATGAAACATTGAAGTTACTTCCCTCTATTGGTATTCTTTTGAACTAACACGTGAAATCTACGTCCTTGTAAACTGAGACTATAATGTGACCAATTTCAGGAGTTCAGTATATCGACGTTGAGTTTGTAAGCCCCTGCGATCATTTTGCCCTGGCAGCTTCATAACAAGTTTCATCATAACGCTACCAATTGTGAACGTACTGAGCTAGGTTCAAACTTAATTCAACGCGGTTGTCTTTCACATTCAGTCGCGTAACATAAACGTTCCGCAGAAACGTTTCTTGTGTTTTCCACGTAGTCACAGAGTACATTTTATTTAAGGAGATAGAGACGTCACTCGAACATTTTATAGCGCCCTCTACCAACAAGTAAAAACAACAATCCATGAAGCAACATACGTATAGCTAGCTTCAAATCTGCAGAAGGCCCTTTCCTATTATCTTTCCTTCTAAAAAACTACTACTTAACCGTAGCAGTTTTATATATTAATTCAAAATAAAACATTAGATATAATGTCAAGCACTTTATTTCGATCTTTTTTTACAATATTTGAAGGCCAACTCCTGAATTTTGTCTTCTGCTTCATAATCCTTACGTGATCCACATAATAATTTGTTTGTATCTTTACACCAATTATATATGAATAAATTAATGCATAAATCTTCAATTTTTGAAATTAATTGCATTTTATGGTCGTTGCATTTAATAAAACTTTAATCTAATATAACTGAAAATATTGTTTTCATGTACTGTCGGATGTTTTTCTTTTTACAATCTTTTTTTAATAAATTAGTGACAACATCTTGTCATGTTTGAGAAGCATTTCATAAGAGAGGTGGAAGGATATGTCAGGCATGTTTTATTTTTAAAATATTCTCTAAAATGAAGTGAACTATTTTCTGTATTTTCATTATAAAATGAATTCTTGCAATTTTTGCATTTTTTTACTTTTAACTTCCTCAATACATATCCTGTCACATACTCTAATTGTGCTTTTATCTTTGGGTTTTGTCTTTTTGTTTCAAGATCTACAAAGATATTGTCACTGTTCACATCATCAAAATCAACTTCCATAGTATAACTTGGCGTCTCAGATTTCTTAAAAAACAGGTTTTTCAGGGATTTAAAATTTAAACATTTATCAACTTCACAGTTAGACCCCGGCGAATGCGTATTACTAAAATTATTAATAAGTAAGGAAGCATAGGCTGCTTCAAAGCCAACACACGAAGGCGACGTATTACGATAACCGTGGCTTCGAATGCAGCCAAAAAAATTTTCTAGGGGGTCCTGGTTGAAATGTCTCATCCATAAAGACGTCAGGTTATACTGTTTAGCTAAAACATCGACAAGATATTCAATATTTTCAATTGTCTGCAACCAATTTGTAATTGATGGTACTACACCAGAGTTGCGATTGCCGCAGAATTTCATTGTCCTTATAATTTTCTTTGCTTCAGCCCATACTGTTTTGTGAGACGAATTTGGAGTTACTGGTCCAAGCAAAGGTTTCCCGGCTCTTTTTTTGGAATTTTCGTAGCTCCCGTTAACGGAGTCGAACAAATCGTCGAAAAATAAAAGCACATCTGCGGTTTCTTGGCATTCCTTTGGCAGAATTCCCATACCTGGAAAAGAAAGATAAATTTATCAATTTGTTAAATTATAATTAGGTACCTACTTTCGTTTTTCTTGATTTACATTTATAAATTAGTTATCCATTTATGACTATTAAGTGAATCTATATGACTATACTTATTTTATTTTAATAAATTCACTTTAAAAATTTGACAAAGAATCATGTAGTGCTATTTAAATTAATGTATAAAATATATTAATTTTATTATGTTTATTACTTACTTGCAAGATATCCCATATTTGCTGCCACAGAACGACTGAAAACCTGTGTGGCACATTTAACTTTCATCTTTGAAATTTTGCTTGGGACGACATGTCTGTCGGTCAATTTAGGCATCAGCCTTATGCCCTTGTAAGCAGGATTTTCATTATACAGTTCTATAACATGATCCCATTTAGCAGTTTTTTCTTGACCATCTATTTTAAATCTTAAATTTTTGGTTATTAGATTGTTCCTTATTCCTTTAATAAGGTGAGGAGGATCATAAAGGGGAATTACTTCTTCTCCATCTACCTCAAATATTTTATATTTGTGCACTTTTTCTTGTCTGAGGTATGCTTCCGTTGTGTCTCTGATAAGCCAATTAATTGCACTTACATTTGTAGCACCCTGGTCACATACAGTTGCTATAACTTTTAGCCCAATTGAATGCAATCTTCTTGTTACAAGCTTTATTTGTGAAGCCAATTCTAAAGCTGGTGTAGTGCTGGCACAAAATGTGTATGAAATTGGTTGTTTATAATTCTTTTGCACACCTCTCACCATAAACACCAGAGCGTGGTCTGCTATTTTTTCAATTGTTGTAGTGCCATTATTTACAAAACCACTCACATAATCAGTTCTTCTATTGTAGTCGAAGTGTGGGGTTAGTGCAACTTCGTCAAAAAGTAACATGCATAATTTTTCTGCTGGTTTCATTTTTTTCACTTTTTTTTCTAGCTGTTTAAATAAGTTTTCATTGATTCCTGGGTGCAATGAAGCCCGTGATATCATCCTGGTAAGTGTAAGTGGGGAAGGCAGTACAAAAAATTTTCTTAGCCACCTGTAGGCTCTAGGTCCCTGCTTATACAGGGCTAAGGACATAATTTTTTCATCCTTAGTGAATCGGCATCCTAATTTATGTTTTCCTGCCTCTCGGAATTGCAGCATTGTGAATACATTTGCTGCTGATGAAAATTTGCTGAGTGCTTTCTTGAATGCAGCATTTTCTGACAGTTTTAAAGCTTTCTTTAATCTTGTCATTGCAGAATCCTTTTGTCCTTGTAATTTTTTTATTTGGTTCTTCAGCAGAATTGTGTCTGAATCACAACTTCTGAAAATCCTTCTCTTGACATCTTGTTTACCTGCAAGTACAAGTTATGACTTAATCCCAATCCTTACTAATATTATAAACGCGAAAATTTGTATGTGTGGATGTTTGTTGCTCTTACACGCAAAACGGCAGAACATATTTGGATGAAATTTGGCGCACAGATAAATTATAACCTAGATTAACACATAGGATACTTCTTATCCCGGTAGTACGTTCCCGCGGGATAATTTCCGACTTCCACGCGGGCAAAGCCGCAGGCGGAAGCTGGTATAGAGTAAAACTAAATAGTAGTGATAGTAATTGAGTGAATTTAAGAGTGAAATAAAAAACATTTTGCCGGACTGAGTAACATAGGACAAGGGCAGGAAGAAGAAGAGTATAGTACAATTAAATATTCATTCATCATTCATTAGGTACTCATCACTGACAACTGTTAGTATGAATGGAAACAACACTGAAATAGGGAAATGTTTAATCATGTATTGCACATTGTTTGTATGCAGGTGATGTTCTTTTTTTGCGATTTAAGAAAATTATGTAGTTAGGCAAAAACAAAATAATTCTAATAGGTACCTTTAGATGTTAATGGGGCAGGTTGCTCAAATATTGATGTAGCAGGCTGGTTTGGAGATAGAACAGCTGGGTGTGACAATTTTTCACATCTCTGACCCGATAAGATAGTTTTTGTTGTGTTGGTTACATCTTGTAAAGGCAAAGATGATTGGATACCTGAAATAGAATTAGGTATATTTATAAAAATATATCATCCGGGTAGAGAAATCTTTATAACAAATTTCACTTACATGAGAAATATTTACATAATAAAAAATAAAAATTGGCATACAGTTTTGCCAAGGAAAAAATTATAAGAAATACAGAATAGTACAAAAGTGTAGGGTATAGATGTGGTATGCAATGTACTACGGTTCGCTCGCTTTATTTTTATTATACATAATTATGTAATATTAAGTGTTTCTTAACCCTTTGTATGCCGTAATCAAACCGAAACGTAGATCCACGCAAGACACAATGGCTTTTTAATTGTTCTCTAATTGCCGGCATTCTACTGGTTAAGTTTGTCATGATTGTATATGTAGCTTATTTGTTAGGTCCTATGTTTTTAGATTGTGAATCTGAATATGTGAGGGGCCAGATATGTACTAAGCATACATGAACAACTAAAGGCATGTGAGAAGAGTTTAACATTTTAAGAGTAATTAAGTATTACACCATCAGCAGGTGTCACCTTCTAATAGTATATCTAATAAAAACAAAGACATATTGCAAAAATTGATTATCATACCTGATAAAAACAATGATGGAATTGCATTTCTGCTAAGTCTTTTACTAGCAGTGTTGAATTTTGCAGTAAAATGTGAGTGGCAGACTCTTCCATTCCTAAAGACAGATTTAGGGTCTATCACTAACACATTCCCACCAATTGCATATATCCAGCTATTGAATCTATCCAACTCCTTTTCAGGATCAGGGAACTTATGCAAAATTGTATCCGGACCTGAAAATAGACCAAAGATTATATTACTTCCTCACTATAAACTTTCCTCGATGTTGATATTCGTTTGGTAATGAAGATAAAGCAGTGTGCAGTTGTTTATGTATACAGATTACGAAAAAGTTGTTTGATTTCTAAATATAGCAAATAGTCGGTTCGTACCTACAGAGAGTCATTATTACTTTTATCTTTCTAACAGTAGTATCATTATTTGTACTTACGAGTATTTTTGCAGTTCAGCACACAACACTTGCTCGCGTTCATGTTTTTATACAACACAATAACGCTTTTCACAATTAAGTAAATAGTCCAGATGTTCGTGCAAGGGTCAATCAAATAAAGCGATGTCGTCGGTATCCAATACTTTTCCAGGTCAATGTTTAGAAGTAGAATCGTCAATGTCCATACAAGCCAAGTCGTTAAGAAAAATCCACAAATTATACGAAGCGCATCCATTCACTCGGAAAGAGAAAAACGGAATAATAATTTTAAACAAAACAAACAGACGTTAACGCGAGTTGCGTTCCTTTTTTCCACCTAGGAGATTAAAACCTTTTTTAAAGTTTTTAGATGGTTGTGTACATTTAAACAAACGTTACAAGATAAAACAACAAATTTAAAAGGTGCCTCAATCACTTAAATAACTTTTTTGTAAAAAAATAATGCTAATATTTTACGAAAAATCTGAGTTAAATGGATTATACATTCAGACTAAACTCATGATCATTTTGAGAGTAACGCCATCTATCAATGAGTAAATCAAACTTTTGTTATTAATATACGAGTAAATTAAAAATCTGTTGAATTGAGTAGTGTGTATCCAAAAGCAGAAGCGTACCTAATTTTTTCGGTTATGATGCCTCACTTTTGTTCTAAGCTATAGCACCGTGCACGTAGTTTCCCTTCGCTCAACGAAGAGTGTGACGTGTAGTGCGTATAACGCTGAGTTTCTTGACGTTTGTGTAGTTTTTAATGTGAATAATGTGATTGTGTAGTTCGTTATGGCTTATAAGTACCGTGAAGATTTAGTTGGCAAACGATTTCTCGCTGTGAGTGGTGTGACAAAAATTAACGTGAATAAAGTTTCCGAATGGGGATGGAAAGCTGGTGTTATTAGAGCAGCATCGCTCAAAGATAACAAGAATAAAGAGCTTCAGGTAAAGCGTAGTGTTTAAATGAATATTAAATTAAAATAATCCAGAGTTTCATTCATATTTTTGCAAATTTCGCAATTCTATCCAAGAACTAAATACTTACGCGATTTAAACTAACCGGCTCGGCGCGCGGTTTTTCATGCTGAAGTACGTAGGTACCTACTATAGTTAGCTAACTGCCTGTATACTTCATTGGCTACTTTCCATTACTTTTCATAGCCAACTTCAGAAGATGTTATCAATGTCGTAAAACGCGAATCAATGCCAAGAAAATTTATTATTTTACTGTGATTACTGTTTGTTTCTATAATTTTTACATGACCTTCAGAGCTGACAAGTGTATTGATGTATAAAATTAAATATCAAAACGTGTAGGTACTTACCGTAGTAGGTAGGTGTTAAACGCCAAGCTGTAAACCTACCTATAGTAGGTACATGTCGTCCTACAAGCGCGGGAGGTATAGGGCGGAGGGAGGGGGGAGCAAGAAAGGGCTCCCGAGCTACGGGCAGTTGGGAAGGGCCTGGGACTAGTAAACCCTGGAATATTGCGGGTCTTTATATACCTACTACATACATAGCAATTTTATACCTACATTTATAAATAGGTACCTACCTACATTATAATTGCAATACGATTAGGAAGGTCAGCTTCTTCAGTACTTATGTAGGTAGGTTCTTTAACCGACTTGAGATTAATTAGTTTTCATTTAAAATACAGGTAGGCACTTGGCACACCTTAATCTTCTACATAGTAGGTAGGTACATAGACCTTTTACCAATCTTGGTAGGTACGTAAGTAGCGATTGGGTCACCTAAACGGAGCAGACCTACCTTCCCAAGTACCTACCAACCCAGCTACCTAGATGTCTTTTACCACATAATATAATTATGTAAAGAGGCTCCCGCAGACTGGCGTGACTGGAAAGCACAACGTAATTCTAGTAGAAAGAACATCATGGAAATTATTCTACCAGAATCGCGTCGTACTGTCGCGTTATGTCTGTCTGCGGGAGCCACAATAGTACGCCCAGCAGTGAAGAAACTTCGTCTACCTAAGTACCTACTTCCAGGTAGGTATATAGATACCTATTTCTTTTGTTTAGGTATAAGGTATCCAAGTCGCAAGTTCGTTTTGACTGACAACTGAGACAGAGGCACGACATCACTGCGTGTTCACTTCACACATACCTACCTACTCATTTCAAAGTAGATGTACATTATACTTACATACGTATAGATAGATACCTACTGATAACCTAGAGCATGCACTTAATTAAATAAAACATCTATGTACTACCTATATTACCCATGTTTGCAAACCAATAAATGATTTGATTTGATTTGAAAGGTACCTAAGTAGGTAAATATTTAAAAGTTAGGGTACCTACCTAATATTGTAACAAATCGTAAAACAAAGTCATATATACAACTGGCAACATAAGCCGACGTTCACACGGAACTAAAAAAAATATCCCGACGGGATTTTATCACGCGCTAGATTTTCAACTCGGGTGTTGAAGCGGGCATTGAGAATCCAACAGAATGCATCTCATCGCGTCGAACAAACATTGTTCGGTTTTCATCTATCTGTGCAAGGTGCAAGTTGAAAACCGAACAATGTTGAAAGAACGTTGAAGATCCAGTTAGCGAAAAAATCCCGCCACGTTATTATTAGATTACTAGCAGCGCCCCGCGGTTTCACCCGCGTAGTTCCCGTTCCCGTAGGAATACAGGGATAACATATAGCCTATGTCACCCGGGGATAGTGTAGCTTCCCAACAATGAAATAATTTTTCAAATCGGTTCAGCTGTTTCGGAGCCTATTCAATGCAAACAAACAATAAAATCTTTCCTCTTTATATATTAGTATAGAAGTATAAATTACGTCCGTTTGAACGGCGACTGAGTGTTTTTCATAAAATGTGGTTAGAAACAAACGTTTTGTACGTACAATTGTATGTAAATAAAACGCACATTAAAATAAAAAATAAAGCATTCCACGACCTCATTCATACATGACTCATGCATAGTTAGGTAGGTCAGGTACCTACTCAATCTCAAAGTAAAAAGTAAAAAAAAAGTGCCCAATAAGGTGATGTTACACTTTTCTATCCCAAATTAAAATTCAATGGCAAATAAGCAGGGTAAGTTTCTATGTAATTTTTTAGGTAATTGTGTATTGCTTTATTGACCATAAGCATAGCATAGTACCTAAATAGGCAGATACGTAAAGTTAAGTAGGAGTACTTAAATACATTAGGTGTTTTACCACAAAACATTTATTTAGATAAGATAACATTCTTCTTCTTGTTTGCATCAAGAATATTGAAATAAAAAAGTATTCAAGAATATTACCTCAGGCTTTGTCCTTCGCGAAAAGCACCAACTAGGGGGTCCAATTCTGAATTTAAACCATCCACTCAAACCACACACAAATTTCATCAAAATTGCTCCAGCCGTTTAGGAGAAGTTAAGTGACACTTATACTCAGAAGAATTATATATTAAACACTTTACATAAGTTAACGATAAATCTGTTTCATCATTATTAAATCTATTCGAGGTGTATAGAAGTATAGTGTACATAGTAGAATAGGAACCGACCTATTGTATTTTACGCAATTTCAAATGTAAAATTTTCAGTTTCTATGGTGGTACGTGAAAACTGATCAACCGTTACTAGTCTACTTCATTAGCACAAAAATTGCAATTAGGTACAAAATTGTACAAATGCACATGGCGCGAGGTTCATCGACCCCGCTCTCACCGCGTTCGATGCACCGTCCGTACGCACGGCTGTGTCGAGTCGGCCCAGTCAGTTTTTGGACGAAGAAAAAAGTTATTAGACATGGAAATGTTTTACGAATCTCAGATTTTACTTGAACGAAGGAATTCCAATTTGGATATAAATTATTCCAATTGACTTGTCCATGTTCTCCTCGAATCCTTAGCCAGTTCCTTTCTTCGTGAATATTAAAAGAGATTGTGTTGGCATTGTCTCACATTGGACATGTGGAAAACCGAATGGAAACATTACAATACGAGAAAATGAAGCAACTGAGCCTATTTATTCCACTTTATTAAACTTTTCGTACATTGGACATGTGGAAAACCGAATGGAAACATTACAATACGAGAAAATGAAGCAACTGAGCCTATTTAATCCACTTTATTAAACTTTCGTGTACAGTGTTTTCCTCACACTAATTCTTATGAAACTGAATTTTTGGAGCTCCATCTAATACGGCCAGCTTTACTACAGTTTTATGTTACATCTATTTTGATCACGAGAAGACTTTGAAAGACTTAGATTACTCGTAAGTTAAATCCTAGTCTTATTTATGTAACTACCAGTTTGCTATGCCACTTCTTCCCACCTGAAACACCAGGAAATGATAAAAGACGAGTGTTTTTGTGTTTTTTTTTTTTTGTGCATGTCATCTCGCAGGTCAACCTAGGAGGTTGTCGGGTGCTTGCTTAACCGAGCTTGCCTATAGGTTCCTAGCGAGGGCTAAGGGTGAGCGTTTTGGGGGACTGTCTTGTGTAGTTTTGACATTCAAATAAAAACTTTTGAAAAAAAATTAAACCGACGAAAAACCGAAAAGTAAAAAATAATAAACTTGCTTTGTCCAACCCCAATAACTAAGTTCGGAAGGCGGTGACATATAATTAAACACATATCCAAAGTCACCGACTTCCGAACTTGTTATTGGGATTGGACAAAGTAAGTTTCTTATTTTTTACTTTTCGGTTTTAAGCGGTTTAATTTTTAAAAAGTTTTTATTTAATAATTTTTTGTGGCTATAATCTACTAATTACTACATCGTTAATTTTTGTTTACTTTTTGTAATACGCAACTCAGTATTAAAAATCTGTGAGTAAACAATCAATCATCCCTTGTTTTCTTACCCTTAGGGTTGGAATTTTTCTTCGAAATTTATATGGGACCAATTTCGGGGTTTACCCTATCCAATAAAAAAAAAGAATTATCAAAATCGGACTACTCTGAAAAAGTTATGCGTGGTCATACATTAAAAAAAAATACGCGTCGAATTGAGTAACCTCCTACGTTTTTTCGTCGGTTAAAAAGCTTTGATTGTCAACCCAATCTGATTAAATTTTAAAAGTGTTGTTAATCAGTAATTTAATACTAATTATCTTTAAGTATATAAATAAAAATACTGACTCACCAACGCCCAGCCCAAACCCTTGGACCTAGAATGCTGAAATTTTGCACAGAGGTTCCCTTTATAATGTAGACAAGGAATAAGGAAGGATTTTTCGAAATTCAACCCCTAAGGGAGTTAAATAGGGGATGAAAGTTCAGCGCCGGCGAAACCGCTGGCAAAAGCTAGTAATTAATAAACTTGTTGGTTACTTGCGTTATTCATAAACTAAAGTCTTAGTTCCTGGTCTTTATTGCTTTTCTGACAAGTATACCCAAATATTTGCTAACCCAAGAATTGTTGGAGTATCACAAAAGTTTCGAATTTGCTTGAGGTAGCATTATCGTAAAAAATAACGACGTTGGCGTAAATTATGAAGCCTGAGCAAAAAAACAAACTTTATTATTACTAGAAGAAATAAAATAATCATAAAGCACCAAAAAATACGTCCGCATCGTTGTCAATGGGAAAAGTGCCCAAAAGGCTGGCAGCATTGCCACGTTGTATGGCAATGCTGATTCTTTGGCCGAGAAATAGGCCAACCCTTTGGTCACGTGAAGAGTCGACCAACCGCTTGGAAATGTCTCGGAAAACTAAGTGGGCACTCGGACCCCATGGCCCTAGAGTTTCAACCCCAAAGGGCTCGTATATGTTCCGATAAGATTGGAATTAATTTAATCAGCATTGCCATACAACGTGGCAATGCTGCCAGCCTTTTGGGCACTTTTCCCATTGACAACGATGCGGACGTATTTTTTGATGCTTTATGATTATTTTCTTTTTTATACCTGTACATAATATAATTTAAAGAGATTGTAACTTTGACAATAAAATCTAAGGGTAAAAAAAAGAAAAAAAAAAGAAGAAATATGTAGTCCTACAATAGTAGTAGTTATACATTATATTGAATCACTTATTCACTATATTCACAATACGTAATAAAAACTTGTAACAGTTGTAGAAAGAACTACACGAGTACTTAGTTAAGTTTTGTGGCCTACAAAAAGTTTTTAATAATACTAGAATTCAGTGCGACATCCTGAGTCTTCGTCGAGTAAACAGCAAAAAGATCTTGGAAACCTAGACTGACAATAAGACGACTCAAACCATCACTAGGATTTTGAGTAAAATATTATTTATCTACTTCAGCAGATTCATTTATTTATTTTTCAAATGTTTTTCTCGTAGTGTATTTTTACACAATATTTTTATTAGTACAAAATGCGCCAACATCTTTATTTCATCAGTATACAAAAACCCTTTTGTTAAACAATTTGATTACCATATTAACCCAAAGAGTAGCCTGTGCGCGATGTAGCCCCTCTAATTATAATGCACCTATAATTTCTATAAATACCGTGCTCACACGTTGCGTAGTCAGTTATTGAAATTGGCAACTTCACGCACAACATAATGAGAGCTCATAATTTGCTATACAATCTCATTAGTAAGTTCTTACAATACTTCAGTTATCGAATCGAATTACTCTTATCAGGCGTATTGCAAAGGACAATGACTTGAGTTTTGAAGAGATAACACGCAGAGATAAGATGACTGGCATGTTTCTGCAGTATTTGTGTGTTCTCTCGCATAAACACCAGGTATATAACACAAAACATTCAAAATCAAGAGACACGACAAAAGCCAAGTTGCTCTGTGATGCGTCCGCACGCTTGCATTACTCGTCTGTTATAAATAGACGACATATCTTTATACCACTGCATCGCTATTCGCCCGCTCTCCCGCCGAGTGAGAGACGCCAGACCAACTTCACACAACTATACGCCACATGAAAGATAATTTGTTTAGATTACCTACGCGTTTTGAACACTGGGTGTGAGCGCAGGTGTCTTTCGCTTTTGTGAAACAAAATTAAACATGAAAACAAACAAAGTACAGTTTCAAATGGTTTTGAAGCATAGCAAACTTCCCACCGCGCACGCAGTTAGTCTAGTTGATATGTCCGTCATGATGTCAGTCAAAGTGATCTATTTCGCTAGTTTCCTGTTCTACTAATTAGCAAGTTATGTCTAACTATACTTAGCTAAGTGGCTTAACTAAGGCAAGTCACTCATTTGTTATTTTGGAACTCTAGAATATGGTTCCAACACTTCCAAAGAAAAAAATTAAATGGAAAGATTAGTATCGAAGAATCAAACAAGTTTATATTATATGTGAGTTTTTGTGTTTTAACGCGAAAAAGGTATTTGCTTAATATACTAGGCCAATATTTTATAAGCTTCCAGAGAAAACTTACGCTGGGAATAATGAACCCTTTGATATGCGAGATGAAAGAATATATTTTAAGGGCGTGACTGCAGATGTAATGTGTATTCCTCAAACGAATTTAACATTTCTGTTTCAAGAACAACAATCTTTACCAAAAATGCTGTAGCCGGATCTCTGAACCTGCGTCTCAAGATTTTGATCTTATCGATTTCTCAAAGTTTTTCTGATGATGTGTATGTAGGATTGTAGGTACGTTCTTTTTATGAACAAATAATCCTGTTCTAACATAATGTAGTTGTTTTAAACCCGATCAAACGAGTTTAAATATACACGATACCACGATACTTACATTCTTATAGGTCACATCGGTTAAAAAAATAATTGTATGTGGATTTTTTTTTTCATGCGCATCTTCATTCTGGCTTGATATTCTGAGGAATGTTGCTCTTATTCTGAGTGCCTGACGTGTAGTACTTATTTATTACCATCTGTAAAGTTAGCGTCATCATCTACAACCCGACTTCACCCACAGCTGGGCTTATGCCTCACTTTTCTTGTGCCAATCCCCAAGCCCTGCCCAACTCAATTTTGTGTTTCAAAATACGCTTTCCGACGTCGACCTTCGTACGTCTTCGTATCTCGACATTTGGAACTCGGGTCTATTAACCTGATGCCAAGCATGGAACGCGCCATGGTTCCTTGTGTAACCCTCAGCCTATACACATCTGTAGAGTACTTTATCGTTATTTCCAACGAAACTGTCTTTAGTTTATCTGAAACACTCTGCCTTTAATCTTATGGATGGAACTACGTTAGCAATTTTGAGTCCAATCTACAGGCAGCATCTAACGTAATATTTCGTTTATTATCAAAGTGATGTCAAATCAATCGAGTCGAACCAGATGTTAATATTAATAGGTCATTTGTTGTTAATTGAACTGTGGCCAGCGAGAGACCGGTTTGTAAACCAATTCTATTTTATTCCTAGTCAACCATTACGTCACCGTCACCTAGGCAACTGCTACTATTGTAGGATGATTGTGTAATGCACGTTCTATGGTCTACTATACAATGACTTTGCGCTGAATTCATCGTAATCTGCTCATTATAGTTTTTGTACGTGTATTATCTTGGCTCGTCAGGTTTGTCACAAAAAATATTTATCTTGAAATAAGACTAGAGCGTAACACTTGACGACGATTGTCGCAGTGCCTACAGTCTGCCGTTTTTAAAATTACAAAGATATTTGGAACTAGTTAAATAAGTTTTTCCTCAGCCTTGGATTTCTTAGTTAAAAGCGTTAACAAAAGATATGTAATTTATTAGTCTTTGTTCTTAACGATCATTTTAAATGATTGTAGGGATTAGTAACTGGTTAACGGCGACACAGTTTTATCGGCCATACGCGTTATGTTATGTAGAGTAACAACTGTCAAGGTCACCTTTAGAAGGGCAGGACATCATAGTTCCTCGTCGGTATTTCTTGGATATTATCCAAATAAGAATCCAGAATAACTTTTGAACTATTTCCAGTTTCCAGATGACGAAATCATTTATCACTTCATATGACATATTGGGGAAAATTGGTATCGTGAAACCCGATCTTCCACAGTATATTTTGGCCACGGCCCTGAAATAGCACCCACAGTAGCTACTTTTGCGTGCTCTGCATGAGCAATGTCAACAGTCAATTTCTATGAAGAAATTGACTGACTGACATTGCTTCTGAGTCAGGATTCAGTTGACCTTCACAAATGTTTTATTGATCTAACTCAGGTTCATTAGCAATTTGACGCACCGTCATTTTTTAAATTGTCATACTCATTGTTTAGGTGGTCTTCATAATATTGGATCGTTGGGACTCCAAGAAGGTGTCTATAAACACTACTTTATGATTGGTTTCGCACTCTGGCTATATTCAATTAGTATTATTACGTAGATAAGTAAAGTGTTAAATCGATGATATTGTTTTGGCAACTTTAGTTTGTGCAGTCATCTTTGAAGTTTATTTATCTGTTAATAGTTTACATTGTTAATTCTTTAATTGTTCTATATTTGAAGAGTAGGTAATGCAACACAATATCTCGTGAGTTAATAAAAATTAAACCCTTTACAATAAAGTCCTATCAAAGTTTTATTAGTCTTGTAATCAAAACACAATCATGGAAGCGGAAGATGATAAAAAGTTCAGCTGTAAAAGATCCATTAGTGGTCGACCTTCGCAACTCTTGGAACTGGGAAATAGCCTGATGTTTACGAGTACATTCTAAAATTAAAACTTGCAATTGCAAACGAAATTGGCGGTTGCGTACACTGTAATGTTTACAAAACATGACAGGTATGTCTTTACAAAGGCTTAACCCACGAAAACAAAGAAGTCAGATTATCGATGATCATCATAAAACAAAAAAGTTACTGTGAAAGTTATTTGGAGCCCATGTTACTACCGGTCGTTGACGTAAGGAAACTTGTATAAGCAATAGAGTAAAGTAAAACAAGTTTTCTAAATCGTAACAACCAATATGTACGAAACGAAGAGTACAAGTTCAACAAACTCGCTGGGAGAGTTTCGCAATGCGATCCAAATTCAGAATAGAGGTGGTACCTATGATCCAATCAACATTATCATCCAGCTGATATCAAACGAGTTGTGCAAGTGGCAGCACAAAGATCGCGAGGGCGAGGGCGGGAAGTAGGTCACAGAAGTGAGGGGGGAGCCCTTAGGCCACTTATCAAGCGAGCGACCGGGGCCGCGGCTAGCGGGGAAAGCGAGTTTGTCTCTTGAAATTTTTGTTGGTAGATATCTGGCACTGTTGTGCTCGTTGGCTCGAACACAGATGAGACAATTCTATTTTACCTTTATTCGTAATGAGGAAGGCTGTGCCCTTCCTAAAGCCTTGTAAAACTTTATCAGTGCCAGTAAGCAAGGTAAAATATTTCAGGGTAACTTCTGAATCAACTACGTTTAAGAGCTGTTAGATGAATAGGTACGTTGCGAACTGAATCATCTCTTGTGTATACATATATCAATTTGTAAATAAATGATTATAACTTTCTAAATATTTTGAAACAACTGTCCACTGGCTAGATACAGGTGAAATCACTCGTATTCACGCGTGAGTCGCTTTCCATCTGCCCTGATACCAGTTTGAGTGGGCTTGACAAAGTGGAGGCAGCTGGGAAACTAGTTAGGTAGTTTTCTACCACACTTCATGTTTGCCCTCTAAAGATAAAGTGGTTGAAAGAAGTCCAGAGATTGAATCTGTGGGGAAAGGAGGTAAACGTTTTGAGTGCTGAACGAATGAACTTGCGGAGAAAGCTTGATAGGCAATGATGGTGGGCAGGAAGGCATAAGTACTTGTGTGTTTACCATTCAAAAGGGCTCTTACCTGAAGTGTATCGAGAATTTCACTTACAAAAGCTGCTAATATAGGAATTAACAAACTCATCTTTTCTGTTTGTGCAACTTGAAGTAGTTAATAGTGCCTAGTTTTTGTTCGATGTTTACAGTCCAAATAAGGTTTAGCTATTGTAACCTCGCAAAGCCCTTCGCGACGAACAACCTGCGAGGCCCCCGATTCTCAGTGCCATCGACAGAAATATTATGTACTTATAAAATTCGTTTGTGTTTCATTTATCTCTATGTTGACGTCGGTAAACGATTGAGTCGGTTGCTAATAAAAAGTGATTTTCTATTAACAATCTATTCTATAAACAATCTATAGACAATATTTTATTTTCAGATGGATTAACTTTTTTGGAATCAATTGCATCAAACCGTACTTTTTCTCACCAGGTTTTGAAAAACCTACAACCTTGTTCTTGATGAGTTTTCTAGTAGTCCTTTCTTAATTTTGATCGGAGATGTCAATATTAATCACATTTTTCAGTGAGTAGTTATTGTAAAACAAGTGTTTCCTGTTTGTTTATGTAAGCAATTGTCGATGCAAGTTGCAATGAACAAAGACACATAATAAATACTTCATTCGAGTCAGTTTCTTTGTTGCTGAATAAAATGTTATTGTTCTCTGAGCGTTCTGGTGTTTTCTTTAAATACGTAGTTCAATTGTTATTTTCTTGTTCGAACCGTTCAGAAATGGATTTAGAAACCAAGGTTGGTTACTGTTATGTTTTAATCATTTATAACGCTTAGGAGAGTCCTTGTTTGTTTTGAATTCTCGAATGTAGATTTCCTACCCTATGAGTAAACATACGTATTTTGTGAACCGTGTTCTATTTTTAACCTATTACGGCGAAGCAAAAAGGAGAGTTATGACTTTTACCGGTATGTATGTTTTTGGGTATGTAATGTATGTTTATCTGGTCCCCCATAACATCTAAGCTCCTTTACATAATTTGACAAATGAGGTATGGTTGCAAGCGTCTTGACGTCCACTTGTTAAAGGCTATGAAACGTTACCCTCTAGGAGGGCATAAAGACATGAACAAAAAAAACTTATCTGAAAGCACCTATCCTATAGCTAAGTGACATTACTACCACGGCTTTCAGATGAGAATATTTACTTTTTGATCTTACTTTTTCATAATATAATTCAGAATAGTTTAAAGATCAAGTTTGTCATAAGACATTTGTTGAATTACAGCCTGAAAGAAAGAATACATGTTTACTAGATCGCGATAGTCTAGAAGTATCAAGTCTACCTACAATACGTATGAAGGAACGAAAAGTGCAAACGAGATAGATATATCTAAACACATACAGTTTCATGCGGTTGGAATCCACTGCACGGGAAGATTGGAAATAGCTTGCCGCCCAAACTGCACGACCTGAATTCTCAAGGAATCTTCACTTTTATAAATTCAAACTCCAATTCTCAAAATAAATGTTTCACGACAACCGCGGAAACGAAAATATTGCATTTATTTATAGTGAATGGAATATGGAAACTACTGAAGATGGTGATAATTATTTAGATAACTTTAACTTTATACAACTAGCCTACAATTATCTTATGAACAATATAATCTTATTAAGAGATTATTTGGGTACTGGAACACGTTCATTAATAGATTTCAATAAAATGAATTGTTCTCTGTTCATATTGAATTCATTGGAAGAATTCAAAACCAAATTCAATGAATTTGATAGCAATAATGACAAATAAGATATCGATATCGTCTAACTTACACGAAAGCAAATCCATTTCGCAAATTCTGTGTTGCCAACCTTTAATAATAAAGGACCTCCAGTAGCAACACCGGTACCGTTATTCTGCAGAACAAAGCCGAGGACACACAGCCATCGGTCACGCACCATGGTTCTTCCGTCCGTGTGTTACTTGCCCTGCATTCATAGCAACCACTCTTACATAACAAGTATTAAAATATGAGAAGTAATAATGATCTGTGATTTCAATTACGTTCAATGAGCCAAGTGTAATAATGATTCTATATTTGTTGATGATGTGCCGTGTTCCAATGGAATATGTAATCATGTTGCTGATGTGTATTGGGCGATCCATGTTGATGGGACTCCGTAATGAGATGCTGTTTTTAAAATATGCAATAAAATGCTAATGACTGTTTTTACTTCTTTAACATCAAATGCTTGATGCAAGAATTATTGCAAGACTGGCAGCTACGATACGGGTTTTATGAACTCAAAATTTATAACCGTTAAAACGTGAGTGGTCAACTAATATATTTGAATCACAAATCAGTCGATAACAGAAGTCACAAACTATAGTTAAACGCAATGGAATCTGTCGAGGCAAACCAGGAAGCATCGGTGGGCACGCGACGCGATCTAACGGAGCGTGACACGAGAAATTAACTGTTATTTATACCAACAACGATGGCCCCGTTGAAATAACCTGTTACAACACCGACGAAAGTATTTCGGCATCGATTTCGGATTATAACGACAAGTCTAATGTCCGCATTTTAGTTTAACAACCGGACAGAATCTGCCGAAAGTGGTTGCTTCACTTTTGGATAGCGTAATGCATCAATTATCTTCTATCTTTGATTTATTTTCTGCTGCTACGTTTCTGTTTCATGTATGTATTTGCACAAAGTCTTCGTTATCTTTACAACACAGATTTTCTACGTTGTTATCTTTCTCGTTCGATCTTGTATTACTTTGTTATGTAGTACCATGACCAGCCATGACCGTCGGCCTTGGTTGGTGAGTGGTTCAGTCTGAAGGCTTTTCAAAGGTTTCTGCTGATGATTTTGCAACGTCAACGTCTGCACACTAGTGGTGGGATAGATGTTTAGATTGTTTTGTTCTGATATGCAATTTGGGTAGGCTATGCCTATAGCCCATAGTTATTTGTCATGATTCACATAATGAATCACCAATATTATGATTGATCGCAATCGTGCACTGTAAAATAATTAGATACGATCATATTTATGCATTTTTTTCCACACTTAAACATAAATTGCTCAGTCAGTCAACTGGAATAAATCACATGATTCTTATTGCAGCTATTCCTGTATTTCTTGTGGTTTCGTCCGCGAACAGGTCTTAGTAAGAAAGCCTAGCGAAAGAGCAACAAAAGCTTCTTATAAAATCATAGTGCGGTCATCTAGTCGCCTGCCAAGCGTAATTATTATAGCATTATTCTCTCAGGATCGTTTGTTGTCTGCCATCGAGCATATATCCTCCATGAAGGTTGTGGCGGTCTATAAAGGACACCCATGTTCGTCAGTGAACATTTACGGTCAGTTACGTAACCCAAAATAATGTATAAAAATAACTGGCTATAAGGAGTCTCAACCGTTGATGGTGAGGGCGTTCACAGTGTTCGGACCAACGGAGGGCCGACACCGCCTGTAGCTGACGATCGTAATTACGCAGCGGTTCAGCACGGTTCTAATGAAACCCCTGGCCTAATTTCATTTACTGAATAAGCCACGTAGACATCTGTTAGTACACGAGTCTGTGTGAATGCGATGATCTGTTATAATGTATTATGTATATCGATCTCACGAATCGTGTTAGGACTGATGATATAATGGTTTTGTAATTGCTGTAACTTTATGGAAGAAGGTTAAGCTCCATTGTGATTCACAATCGCATCATTGAGGCCAAAGTGAACGTAAACAATAAAAATTGTTTAAAAATGTAAGCAAATCGCAGGAAACAATGCTTTATTTAGGTTTTCTTATGCTAACAATCACAAGACCGTCTCATGCGCACTTTTCCTTACTTTAGTAAACAATAATACAATTGTTATCGATTGTTCAATGGTTGACATTGAAATTGATTGCGGTGCTTGCTGGCCTGCGTTTCCCAGGACAGAATAGCCCATACAGTTTCTCAGTTGTTGTCAATAAAGGCGAAGAAGACGATCACTGTCCATGTGCCTAGGATCCGTATCATTCAGCTTTGAATATGTACGCGACTGATATGATGATCGAGTATCAAGTAGTGTAAGTAGCTTCTTCCTACAGAACGCTGACTGATGACATCAGACATTAAAGACGTTAACCACAGACCATCTTTGTAGAACCAGAAGCTTGTAACATTTTGAAGAAAGAACGCTCTGTCTTGCGCTCTGGCTCACAAGAAAAGCGTTGAAGACTAAAGAGTACCATTTTCTAGTACATTAAGCAATAGAAAGAATTTACTTAGGCTTTGTGTATATTATCTTGAACAATAGACTTCTCTGCTATTACTTTACTAAACTTTAGAGTCTGTTTTAGTTCTCTCTGTAAATTATTATCATTTTGTTACGACAATGCAATTAAGATAATATGCGCATATCTTTGCAACTGTGTGTTGTCTTCAATGTATGTATGTCTCTGATAACAACAACTGAGGTTTTATCACGCCAGCTTCTATAAATAACGTGATACGTGCTAAGTATGTACCTACTAGGTATGAATGTCAATCAAGTAAACAGATCAACTTGCGTTGCGCTGTACTTTGATATTGAATATCTGAATACATTACTTTGACATAATACATTTTATGCACGAGGGGCTTGTGGCTAAATAATAACAGGTCTGGTCGCTTCCCGAGGTTGTTCTGTGGATGGGTGACCATCTTTACACAATAACAATAATAATCGATTCCCGAAAGTCTAACAACCAGTCTTACCAAGAAGTATTGTGTTACCCTCTTACTAGGTTGTGGCGGTCAGATAGGATAAATACTGGTATTCAGCTGCATCCGGTTAGACTGGAAGCCGACTCCAACGTAGTTGGTAAAAGGCTAGGTGAGGATGATGATACACGAAGCGAAGTCTCTTCTCTATGACCTATTGGTTATGCTTTTTCTAAACTTCAAAAGGGTCCTTTCAATCTAATAAACTAAAAGGATCAAAGATCAATCATAAGTTGAAAATAGCTGATGTGAGTGGCATATTTCCGTTTAGTCCGCTCTCGGCCCCTCGACCCCTAAAAAATATTTCTTTATTTGTTTCCTCTCAACCCCTAAACATAGTTCACATTCGACCCTCAGAGGGTGTGACTGAATTTTCATACAAAGGACAGGTATACCTCGTCCAGGTTCGACCCCTAGTTCGGTAAGTACAGAGGCCAGCACATCAAGCTACCCCAATCTGTCAAATTTATTTGATGGTTTTTCAACTTTATAACAAAGGAATAAAGTTTATGTTCATTTGGGAAAATTTTACAGTTTGGAATAGCTTGACCTGCTGGCGACTGTACCTAAAATTAATATTTTGGTACAGTAAGGTACAGACTACTTTGGGGGTCGAGAGGAAACTAAAAACTTGGCTGGTAAATAAAATCTACTCTCGACCTCCAAGGGTCGACGATAAACCTTAGTCAGGGGTCAGAGGTCCAGTGGACACATTATTTTTTGGGAGTCGAGGGGCCGAGAGTGGACTAAAAAAAACGCATATTTCACTGAACTTCTTTGCTGTGTTTCGCTACCTGCGGGGTAATTGCGTAACACGCTAACAGTGAGAATGGCTTTAATTTTGGCAGTTCAACAAGATTCATTGCAATATTTACGTAGTTGAGCAGACATTTTTTGTGAACAAATGGAGCAATGGATTAGCAATAACCTTCAAAATTAAAATCTGATTCTGATTAATATTTTTTTACGCAATCAGGATTAGGAGGCTAAGAGGGTTTTTTTTTGGGACTACTGACACTTATTCAGCTCTGTTCAACTTTAGTCCATAGAAAACAACGATTTTGTATGAGATGCGTACGCATTCGTTCAGCCGCGGAAAGCTGAAAGGACTCTATACAAAATCGTTGTTGTGTATGGACAAAAGCTGAACAGAGCTGAATAAGTGTGAGTGGCTCCCGCATAATTGCGCGAGGCGACTCTCGTAGAACGATTTCTCATGAAATCTTTATGGAAATTGTTCCTGAGTCGCGTCGCGCCTATCTTAAGAAGCCTTTAATCTAATCCTAGTGGGCTTACAAGTAAAATTGTACAGTAAGTATTGAAAACAATTATGACTTTGAAATGAATAGGTACAGTCCGCAACAATGCGGTGTTTACTAGCCTACGCCTAGCAATTTACTGATCATCTTCTCCACCATAATTTATATCGCTTTGTTAACAAACAACTAAACAAAGAGCTTTTAAATGAATTTATGTCACTATTTAAACTAATTACTCTTCAAACACCTACACTAATCTAAGTTAGAATCAATGGATAGCCAGATAATCGTTACTTACCTGCAATCTTGATCCGGAGCCGATAAATCGGGGTTTAGTTGTGCAATAGGACACAATGTTGCTTGACAGCCGGGGTCAGTCCACTAAACCGGTCCCAAGTCGTGAGGTACTTCGTTCTTTACCCTGACCGTAAACACTGGCCACTTTCACAACACCGATTACTTATAATGTAAGTTATTCGATTACAGAGAAACAATAAAGTTATCTCAAAGAATTTAGTTGGAAGGTATAAGTAGGTATAATTATTTGAAGGGTCGAAGAAAACAACAAGCCTGAATTAGGCGGAATTTCATTTCGTTTCGATTATTTAGTACGACTATAATAATGGCCTCTTTAAAGTGAGCTTCGTTGGTTTTGACGTTAAACTAATTTTACGATTATTGTGTTTTTTACTATTTTATACTTTCTTGAGGTTTGAAATTCTGAGGGAATTCTAAAATACCTAAGACTCCTAAGAGTACCTTTATTGTAATTGCCTTCCAGTTATTTTAGTACATACATTATTATTATTGGATCAAAGAAGGCGCGAAGGCGCCAATATTGGTAAAGCGGCCTTACCAATATTATTAGACTATTTTTTTGGGCTTTACCAAAGGCAAAAATTAAAGTGGAGCACAGAAAACCACTTAGCAATTTAAATACTATTTTTAATATTAACCTCTCTAAGGTCATCATCCTTTGAAAGACCCGGCAACCCGGTTCTTGGGTGTTCTCGAGGGTACAATGATCCTAAAATCAAAAACCCTTTACAGAATTTTAATCTAATGTGTAATGAATGTCCGACCGCAATTCCAATAAGTTGTTAGAATTTCCAATTAAGTTAAAATTAAACGTGTTTCCTTTGGCCATAACAGCTTAAATTAAAGATGGAAGTAGGTGTGACCTGAATAGCCAGTATTATTTGTTTATTATATAAGCAAAATATATCAATGTCACATCGTGCTTAATGACCGAGTCTGATGATGTATTTTGCATAACATTAAGCAACGGTTACAATGCAAGAATACCAGACGACTTTTTTATTAGATTTTAATCGCGTTGTTCATTTGTGGTCTGGCCATTAACGGATTCATTTTTAACATGATAAGATAGTGAAGAAAAACGTTTTGTGAAAGCACCAATATCTATGCCCATTTGCAGACGCTGTCAGCCAAAAGAAACGGTCAAACACTGATCACATCATCACAGTGATCAGTTAACGCTTCTGAAGATATTTCTGTCTTACTCGTGTGACCGTAGCTTTACATTAAGTAGGTGTTTTTTATAACAGGTTTTCCTTACCTGTTATTTACAATAAATTATGTCTAATGAGTTAATGAGCTATCGGACCCAAGGCGTAGCAATGGCGACATAATTCTGCCGTTGATGAGGTAAAACTCAATAATCCAAAGATTTTTTTTTCGATTAGAACGCAAATGTACGATACAACTGAGCTAAATTACATAATAATCGTAATCCATCCGAATCAGAAATCATTAATATTGATGATACCCAAGTTTATTTGAGCAAAAATCGTACAAAAGTAGGTCAAGGGTTGGAGACGAGGAAAATTCTTAATGGCGAAGGCGATGTTGTAGATGTCAGCTTACAATTTACGACGGTGGAAAAAAACACATATATGACGCTGACATAAAGATTAATAAATGAATCGATCCGACTGATGGAGGACAATCATTATTTACAGTAGTTATGTTCTTTACTAATAAACACTACTGAAGTATTCTATAATATTCTATTCTATAGTTACTAAATCGTAGTTTACTTAAGTTTCACCAGGAACAAGTACAAAAGCAATTTCTATTGTGCTACTTTACACCTCTGTGATATGAAAACGAAAGTGCAGTATTGCCTTCTGTCGTGAATTCAAACGAAATCAATTTTCCGGATTAACTCACTTTAATTGAAATTTTACTTTCCCAGCGTTCCGAGCCCTCCACAGCATTTGAAGAAGTTTTTTTTTAAATTCTTGTGCCTTCATTCATGATTCGGCATGTCATTTCCTACTTTTGTTATTGAAACATGTTCTATCCTACAATCTGCATCTCCCATCTCGTTGAAGATGATTAGACAGATCCTAAAGTCAAGGTTCTGTTAAACTTTCCCAGTACCAACGACTGAAGGTGTATTTGTGGTTCCATCGCGTCGACCATTCCAGTTTTGACATACGAAAAAAAAATAGGTTTTATGATATTTGTTAAGTAGTTATTACATTTGCTTTGCGGGCTTGAGATCAATCTTTGTTTGTACAACGCAATAAGCTAGCACGCCATTTCGGTTGACTGCATTCGCTAGTTACGCAACTACTAGTTACTGTACTTCGATACTTAACCAACTTCGTGGAAAAATCTCTCATAAACCTTATCGGTGTTTAGCTTTCTTTATAAGTAAGAGGCATCTGTTGTTTCTTCTACCTATTCGATTTTACTACTCAAATTTATATCTCCACTTATATTCAGTGTATTTTTTATTTCTTTTGAATAAACTCGTCTTCCTTTAAATTCATTTTGTTCTTAATCTTTCAACAGTTGGGTAGGAAAAAAAAATTCACCACGAGACCCACTATTTTTTTAGGACTTGGTGTAGGAGTATTAACACCTAATTGATTGGGATTGTTATTATAACCTTCGGAATTAAAGAAAAACATTGTAATAGGTTCTTTATTTATCGTTTAATCAACAGACAAAATATTTAAAGTGAACACAGAAACAAGTTCAATCTTGTTTGTAATCATCATCAACATTTCAGCCGAAAAACGTCCACTGCTGGACATAGGCCTCCCTCAAAAGGGGGGTTTGCCATAATCGCCACGCTTGGTAGGTGGGTTGGCGATCGCAGTATGGTGTTAAAATGCATAGAGAATGCTGCTGCCCATTCTCTAGTAGGTCCCTTAGTCGCCTTCTACGATACCCACGGGAAGAAATGGGATGGTGCTATTCTTTTACGTCCGGCACCACACGGTGTTTCTAATAATACTTTTTAAATTTTGGTCCTGTAATTTTTAATACAATAGATTTGCCATATCTAACACCAATAGCTGCAAATAAGTATCTTACATAAACGTAATATTTTATCAAAATTAATGCACGCTAGTGTCAATGTCAATAATATCTTCATTTTTATCTTTTCCTAAGAAAACCAAATACTTTTATCTTCCATCTACCCGATTCTAGCATCCAGTTTAAATTAGCTTCCACATCACAGCGGTATTTTTACGAAACACTCATTATCGTAATTTTCATGATGTTAAATTCTCATACTGGTCCGAGGCAGCAACCTTGTGGCACTCTTGCAACATTCTTCGGTCGTTCACCTGTCGAGTAGTGGACCTTGTTTTTAGTTTGACACTTTCGTATGATTTGTTGTTAAACACTAAAGATAGATAAGTGTAAAAAGTGACGCAAGTGAATTCCACGCCGTTTGCTTGTCGTGTCGAGGTAAACAACGTCCAGAGTAACATGTACCGAACGAAATCCCGTTTGAGCAACTTGCTTAGAGATATTTTCATATCATTGCAATGTATTCGTGAATTGTCTGAGGCAATAGTTGTTTTTAATACGATGCGTCAATAATAATGTCAGTAACTTTCATAGTCACAAGGAGTACAAGAAACTCATTATTGCATTATAAAATGCAAGTTAAAAACTGGTTACAATTAATTTTCCAGTAGAGACCAATATCTTGAGCCAAACGATAACACGTTAGCCTAAAAACAACACTAACTGAAGAATCTTCATATAGTCACACGTCGAAGACCCTCTTTTAGACTGTATACAAAATAATTATTTTAACCAAAACGAAAATTAAATTTTCTTTACATTCTCATATAATATTATAAGTTTTCTGCGTGGTTTTCAACGCTCTTTGCTGTAATAGTTACTAATAAATCATCAAACCTTGTGATATCAATTCAACCTAAAGAAAAAACATCATCGACAAAAACTTGTTTGTAGATCAACAATACTCTGTCCTCCATTACTGAAAGATCAATTCGTGTGAAAGAGAAGGGACATTGCCAGCTGAGTACTGAAACCCTCCGAGTATGAGGGCAAAGAACGATTACATGCAACCCCATTTTAAACCTACGGTGGCAAATGAGCGGCTTTCAGAACTGGGTCACAGCGTGAAGGGACGAAATTGGGACGAACCCTTGGGGAGAGATGAGGGCTGGTTAGTTACTGCTTTTCCTACGTTGCTATTTGAAATTGTATTGACTTTAAATTTCATTTAAATGCCATTCGGCTTTCAGAGGATTTGCCTAATGATATTGCCGGTGTGAGCTTTTGGAATACAAAAAAGATGATTCATGGCATCGACGTGTTTTTTTTTTCTTTTTGATCGTTCTGTTATGTATTAACTAAATAATATGAACTACGTTGTACCTTTATATGGCTGCCAGTATTAATTTACATGTAATGACTGCTTCCATATTGCAATAAATTTCTAGGGGCATTTCAATAGAGTTACCCGGGGTTACCCTCCTCCATCTAACTGAAATTAATTAATCGAAAGTTGGGGTTTGTTTGCACCTTACTGTGGTTTCGTATGATTTATTAAGACAAAGTTTCAAGTATGTTAAACTTGCATATCGAAGTCGTCACCTGGGACTACTTTAACAATAAATGCTATATATAACCATACATACATCGCGAGCTTAATCAATTTGCTACGAAAATTATTTCTTGGGCCGTCTCGCTAAAATTGATATTTGACACCAATACGAAAACTCATGCTGGTTGTAATACTTGTAATACTAGCACATATTAATTATGTGAAGGATTTCTGTTTTATGCCTTTGCCTGATGATGACAAAAAATGGAGGGTTGCTAAAGGTGATATAAATTGGACAGCACACGAACATAATATTAAAGTGGTAGCTTCAATCAGTGTAAGTGCAAAGTCGTTGTTTGACGATGTTTGAAAAACTTTTAACGATGGTAAAAAACAAATAAAGTTATTGTATTAAGGTAGTCAAGAGTATGAAAGGGTTTTTATTGACTTAGGACTTGTAGCTGTTGAAGAGGAGTAGAGAAATTCTTTTGAATATGTATGTTGTCACGGTTAAGAGTCTCAACCACGTTATTGTAAGAAAACCCGAGGACATACATGAATGTTACATTCAACTTCCCATGTTTCTCTTAGTTAATTAGTATGCGGAGAAGAATAGTAAGTACTCTATTAAATTTTATTGTAGAATCACTACTGGTTTGTAGTAAAAAGTCAGCTCACGTCTCAAAATTTGAGGCCAATAGCTATAGTGTCGTGTCGCAACAATGGCATTTCGTAACAACAAATTTTATTTCATTGCATACGTGACATGCATTCGATAGATACTTTATTAATAGTACATTTTATTATTTATTGAAGATAATGCGGTACACGTTGGGCAAGCTTGCAAAATTGAATGAAATATTGCATGCTTGCTGTGGTTTGTGAGGTACTTGGCGTCAATTCAAATGATTGAATAGTGTCATTAATAAGATTTCTATTTAGGGTTTTCAATTTCTGCTTGTGATCAGTATTGCTAGAGTTAATTTTATTTTCTAGGGTCTGAATACCAACTTTCTTGTTGTTTTGGTATCTTTTCGTATTTGTTGCAACTTTGGACTGAATACAGTATAGTTATTACGTAGTTGTGTAGTGCTCAACAACACACATTCTTTCCTTATCTCAAAATTCTCAATTCGTTCCAAATTCGGTTCGCATAAAAAACCGATGGTAACTATTCGAAGTCGTTTTACTAGCAAATTGAATTGCAAATACGGTAGGATAATGTAGTAAAATAGCGGCAAGCATCGTGGTTGTGTTAATTCTGTATAATTCATAAGTTTGTACGTTCAAGGAAAGCGGTTGCGTATTCCGATCATTTTTAATGCCTACAGTTGTTGATGAATTATTCATTCAAGATGCGTGGCTTGACGTAACTCCTGCAAATATACTTGCAAAGATCTAAGGTTAAACAGTTTAATTATAAATATAGAAGCACTGCATTGTACTACACTGGATGAGAGAAACTGAGAGTTAGCGTAAACTAAACTCAGAGTACGTACCTACGTTTAGATTTTTCTAAACAATTTTTGTCAGTATAATGCTTTCTGGAAAGCCAATATCACTGACCTCTGTTTCTCTCAATACGTTTTTGATCGTTACAATTGGTCCCATTTCTGCAATTGCACCTACAATCATAATATGTTCTACTTCTAATTCACTTCTTTCTCTTCAGCATCCAAACCCATACCTATAGTATTCTCTTTGTTTGTTTATTAAATAAGCAATTTTAATAGGGGGCGTGTTGCCACTGTAACTACTCAAGGTTGCATGAGAAATAACGTGGTGTGGCAGTCGAAATAGCAATAGTAAACAGATTGCTAAATATGTAAATCACGGACTCATCAGAAAGAGGTATTTTTTGCCAATGCATATTTTTACGTATTTTCCAGACAGCGGATTTATCTCAATGTTGTGGTAGGAGAGATCTTCATTTTTCTGTAAAATCTTACAATAAGGAGGCGTCTGTTTTCTTTTAATCTTTTTCTTAATTTTTTTCTCTAACTTTTCCTACCTACCAAAAATCTTTATAAGACCATACAACTGAAAGTACCATAACTCGTTTCTATCGATCGTCGCCGGCAGCCGTGGAGACTTCAACCCGTTCCACGTCTAATTCACCGCGAATGAAAAATTAACGCCTTTTTCAAAGGAACGGGACTTTTTGTGTCTCAATCTTTGTAATTGCTATGCTGGTCCCGTCTCGCTAATCTATGGACGGTGCCACGAGTGCTTGTTTTTTAATAGTCGGTAGACCGCTTAATTTACCGCGAAATAACTCCGTACTTGTGTCTGGTAAAATTGTACGGTTGATCTATTGATAATTTAAATGTTTTCGGAACGCACATTTCATGGTGTCTGTTCTCTTTGGTAGAAAGTTTCTGTTTAGATTTGATTGGTTTAGAAATATTTATAGAGTTAGCTTGTACTTACTTGGAACTAGTCGAACTGCTTCAGTTACCCTAATGTCTAATAGTGCTGTTTATGCTGCAAAGCATCATAAGAAGTTAGACGAGTATCAGCAAGGCTATGTAGATTACACACAATCTCACAAACAAACTCTTCCGAAATTCTCTCCGAATTTCAAATCCAACAACTGAATTTATAAGCAGGTACGAGCTTATGAAAGTTACATGTTTAAGCGGAGATCATAATGATTTTAGACGCTGTTTGCCATCGTGTACCTTTGGACTGGATGTAAGTTCATGGTATTGCGTGATCGGTAGGGCACGACCGGTTATAGTGCAGCATTTTAAAACGTAAGAGGGCATTATTATGTTTTGATAAGATTAAAGTTGTTTGAAAATAATGTGTTGCTTTGCTTGTCGTGAAAACCTGTGCACTATCGCTGGTAGATACACCGTTTCGCACATTACGATTGGTAATACATTTATTATGCAATGCTGCTAATAGACATAACTGCTAGCTGGAGTCCGTGTTTCCCGATATCTATAACCTGGGAATGTTCAAGTCGCAATTTCACGAGTGAAAAGATAACCAAGAGTACCGACCACACAGGTGAAATTCTGGTGAAATGCGATCTTAAAATAAAAAAGAGTAATAACAAAAATGTTGTATAGTAAAGTCATGCGCTGTGACTGCGCAGGCGCGTGCGTTGACCGCTAGGAATGCATCGCACGCGCATGGGCAAGCACACACTCACAGCTGTTCCCTGTTCCGCTGGCGTTCGGACGACTGTTGGCGAGAATATTAATCATAAAAATAATGACAAGAAAACTACGTAAATGATGGAACTTACATTTCTTGGTTCAAAAACAACTTATCGGCGCAATGTCTGTCTTATGACAATAAATCAAATGTAGACAAAAAGTAATTTGAATATGGAGTAATATCACAAAACTTCGTCTCAATTTTGCTAATTCTGCTATCCAAATTCAGACGCGATACTCTATCACATTGTAAACTGTCTGCGTCATAAATACAATGCATCATTATGAATTATAACTGATGTATGATGTATCCACATTCTCTAGCTAGAGACATTACAAACTTCCGCATTCATCGTCTTCCTTACTCATACATCTTATAACCTGACTTCTCAGATTCTCATCAAACTGTTTCATAATCATCATTTCAGCCGAAAGACGTCCACTGCTGGACATAGGCTTTCCCCAAAAGGGGGGTTTTGCCATAATCGCTACGCTTGGTAGGCGGGTTGGCGTATTTACTGGGCCCTAATTCACTATGACCACTTAACGATCCGTTACTTTGAAAACACGTCAATTCCTTACATCACACACGACATCTGATAATAGCGTATGAATAATATCGACAAATTGTCTTGGAACATATACAGAATATGACATTTCGATTCCTTGCCGTCACATTGGTTTCAAAAAAACACTATATTCACTTAATTTGAACGTATAGTAGTAAGATTCCGCGGAAAATCATTATAACCGTACAGAATTGGGACCCAGAATTGTGATCTTTAAAATCTTTAATACAACTTTCTAAGATCATTTACTCCCATTGAATTAATATTTGATGAAAAAGTCATTCAATGTGATTAATTATTAACTTACAGTACAGGGTTGGAAGAAATTGTTGTAATTCCGTGATATACCCTGGTGCTTCCTCCTTAATTTATTCATTTCCAATGGAATCTAGGTACTTCGTGACTTCTTGTGTACAACACACATCCGCTTTTAGAACTGTACATTTCTTCTCAGAAACAGTATTTTAATGTTCGTGGGAAAACAACGCCACAAAATGTCAACACGATATTCCAAGCACATGTAGATTACCATCAGCATTAAGGGGGCCAAGGGGGAATGGTACGCAGTAAGGAAGTTCCTTGGGAACTCGGAAGAGCTGACGGTCGGGCTGGGGGTAACAGGATACTCGCTGGGGGAACGGCAGAAAACAGTAGATAGCTTCTCCGTGTGATAAATGGGGCAAAATGCGGAAACTAAATTACTGTTTTCGGCGTGATTCTTCTTTTCAATAAACAGATTAGTACAGTGTTTTGTCGAATAGTATATACGGCTGGTGTAAAAAAAAACATATTTACGACGAGTTTCGTTAATGTAATCAAAACTTATTTCTCATGTAACCATAAATCAAATATTCTAGTTGTATTCCAACCAATCCATCAATATAACTTTCTTCCGAATACCCAGCCAGTCCTCTCCAAATATGACAACTTCTTTACTACAAAAACATAAACACATTTCGAAAGTTCGCGCTGTACGTGTTTCTCCCCACTTCACCCTGTCTGCCCCCTTATCCCTCAGGACCGGAGGCTTTATCAGGGACGCTTTATGAGCAACATCAGAAGCCAGCGCACTTATAAATGGAATCTGCCTTTACTGCCGATGCCCCTTCTCCCTTCAAGGAAAAATCGTTGGGAAAATACTCGTAAATATTTCATGATACTGTTACGGCGTGTGTCTCAACTCTGTTCGGGGGAAAATTACCAATAAAAGAGTCCGAGCGTATGTTGTATATGTTGGGTATTTTAGAGAAAAAAATGTTGTATGTTCATGATAAATTTATTTAGCTGTCTCCGTAAAAGAAACCCTAACTTAATCTTCAATGACCTAATATTTCAGCGAGATAGCAATTTCCTTTGGACTCTCGGAATTACTCTCGTAAACATCTAGCTGGGCTGAGATTATTTTCTCGAAAAATTCTTTCAGCCCTCCCATTCACTGAACTAGGCCGAGAGCCAAAAGGCGTTGTTAGACAACACTAACGTCACGGGGTAACCTAAATTTGAGTGCATCCAAATACGGAGCGCTGCACAAAATACAACATTGACCAAAGTTGTTTGTTTTGATGTGTACTTCATCAGATAATTTAACTGCGGAATAGTATAATTGAATATGTATCACACCGAGGTCGGTCAGTGCCAGCAAGGTCACTACAACCAATCGACGATTTTATTTGTATAAAACATGAAAGCTAACTCATGCTAACCGATTTCTTTTGATTTCTTTTACCCGTCTTGCTCATAAATTCTTCACGAATGACAACGTTTAACATTCCGTGTAGGAAGAAGAGTGTTCTGAAAATAATAATAATTACGTGCTTTATACATGAATGCAGGGAAAATAATTCGTGTTACTTTATTGAAAGCAAGAAAGCCGAAGAGCATGCACATTTCCATTTTAGATTAACGTCTGGTAATGTTGCATAATGTAGCGATAAGAGCGAAATACGCGTGAAGTGGGTGTGATGCTTACGTACCGTTAACTTTGTTTTCTTCCGCCTGTGGGGCTTAGGGAAACAAAGTTTGTCGGTTTTCATTACCTAATGTAAAATGTTCCTAATATTTTCAAATTCTGGTGTGAAGTTACATATATATGATTACAGTAATTACTTGTTTTACTAACACTGCACTCCTTGAATTGTAAGAAATTACTAAAATTCTACAGGGGAGTTCCCCGGAGTTTCCAAACGCAGAAAGTGTCGAATCAGACCACTTTCTTGAGAAAAGGGAAATGAATATACATCACAACAAGACATAGAAAATCTTATACCAAAACCTTGTATAAGTACTCAACCTAGCACTATATTATTAAACATTCAATTCAACAAAGTACGGTAAAGTCCACCAAATATTCTATTTTAACTCCCACAATACTTTAAAAGCGTATTTTCTAGAGCTTAGTCTTCTCAACTCATTTGTCAACTTCAAAATTAAATTTTCGTACCAAGTACCTACTGGTCTATCGGGGCTGGGTTTTCAATGGATTAATTTGTCTAGAGGACATTGCCCTTTATTCAAAGATTAATGAAGGTGAATATTTAAACACTCGGTCTCGGTTGTCAAGCGGTGAGCTGCGACTGTAACAGACAGATTGGAAACTGTAGTGATCTGCACCCTAATTGCGTAACTCACGATTGATAATAATTGGTTTCGTCTTCACAGTTAAACAATATTCATTGCGTTATTTATGTTGTCGAACAGACACATTTTTCGAACATATGAAGCAATAGTTTAACAATCCGTTTCAAAACGATACAGATTATGATGAATCGTGAGTTACGCAATTAGGGTGCAGGTCATAGGCAAGGGGGAATCTCAATCGGAATCTAAAACTGGTGTTACGTATGCTTACCATTTCAGTTACGTACCTCCTTAAATAGCACTTCCATTCACGAACGATCGTCAGGAAAAATTGCACTACTCAATAAAAATATTATTTAAAAAAAAAACCCGACCGCCTAAAATTGAACTTTAGGTAATTAAAAAAGATGGAAACAAGAAACTTGTTTTAAAAGGATGACTATTAGACTGAATACTCTAAGCAATCGCATGCAGTCGGAGGCAATAAAGGTCTCTATTGTTAAATTTAAGAATATGCCTTTATTTTATCTTTTTTCTTTTCGTAGTTGTCTGCCATACACACTTAATATAATTAATGAATAATCATGTAGTTTATGTTGAAACGTTGACTATTTTGTTGCTTTTTTTTATTATTTTAGCATTTTTCATTCCAAATTACCTACATGTAAAATACAAGTTGCCTTAATTTTTGTAAGCGATTTATGAAACTCTTTATTTTGATACCCCATTCAATAGGTTTAGAGAAAAAAAAAATGTTTTTTCGAAATACATTGTGGCGCCAAAAATCGGGCATTTTTTTTCTTTCAATTTTGATATACCCAGTGTCACTCTCACAATTAAGACGAATCTAATGGCACCTCTCAAGCTGAAATCGATCAAGCCGTTTAGGCTACAGAGCGTGCCAAAGAAATAATAGGTCTTTACCTATGAAATTGCCGTTTTGTATGAAAATATTTAAACGAATTTTTTTCATGAATTTTTTATTTGTATTAATCGAAGTAATCACCCATGCAATCAATGCATCTTTGCCATCGCAGTGGCAGTTTATTGATGCCCTTCTTAAAGAAATCAGCTGGACGGGAGGCAACAAATTCTTCAAAGGCATTTTGTACTGCCTCTCGGGTATTAAATTTTTTTCCCGCCAAGAAGTTATCCAAATTCTGGAAAAAGTAGTAGTCTGTAGGCGCAAGGTCTGGTGAGTAGGGCGGATGACGGAGAGCTTCCAACCCCAGTTCTTGCAACTTGGAGACCGTCTGCTGTGCAGTATGAGGTCGCGCGTTGTCGTGCAGGAGCAGCGGAGACGAGCGATTGACCAATGCTGGTTGGAGATGCGCCAGCTTCTCCATCATTGTGTTCAGTTCTTCACAGTACACATCTGCAGTAATGCTCACCCCGTTTGGTAAGAAGCTGTGATGAATCACACCGGCGCTAGACCACCAAACAGTGACCATCACTTTTTTAGGGGTAAGTTTTCGTTTAGGGCATTGTTTAGGTGCTGAACCAGGATCCAACCAACTTGCTGAGCGCTTACGGTTATCAAACAGAATCCATTTTTCATCGCAGGTAACAATGCGGTTCAAAATTCCTTCATTTGTGTGTCTGTTGAGCAGTGCAAGGCACGTCTCGACGCGTACTTCGCGCTGGCGATCATTGAGTTCGTGGGGCACCCATTTGTCAAGCTTTTTTACCTTGCCAATTTGACGCAAATGGACCAATATTGTTTTGACGCTAACGTCGAAAGCTGCTGCTAATTCAGCCGTAGATTGTGTATCATCAGCTTCCACAATCGCCTTTAATTCGTCATTGTCGACCAAAGTCTTCGGACGACCGCGAGGTTCATTTTTCAGGTCGAAATTTCCAGAACGGAAGCGAGCAAACCAATAACAGGTGGTGCGTTGGTTTGTAGTGTTAGCTCCGTAAACGTCGTTGATGTTGCGTGCCGCTTGTGCCGCGTTGCTGCCACGACGGTACTCATATTCCATAATTACTCGAATTTTTAACGTATCCATGATGACGAAAAAGATTGAAATGCGATGAAAATGTAACACTAATCAATAAAGAAATGACTACTTTTAGAAAAAAAAAACCATGTTTTTAAAATAAAATTAATTTGAAATTAGAATTCTTAGCCAAACAAAAATTATTTTGATTTGAAATGGCCAGTACTGCAGAACGGCAATTTCATAGGTAAAGACCTAATATACAGTATACATACAAACATACATACACTCGAAAAACATAACCCTCTTTCTGGCGCAGTCGGGTAAAAAGTAGAGCGACCTGTGAGCAGCGGAAGTCAGTATCAGCTCCGACGTACGAGTATTACTTTGCGTATTTTAGTTACATCACCACTGCTTTCAAAACGGTAAAGGAAAAACATCGCGAGGAAATCGGCATGTCTTAGAACCAAAAATTGGTAGACATGTGGCAACCACCAACCCAGGGGCCTAAGTCTACTAATTTATAAAACGTTACAATGGTCTCTCAATGGTGTGTTTTTGACAGTTTTTGTATGGCAAATCTGTCAAAAACTTACCATTGAGAGACCATTGTGACGTTTATAAATTAGTAGACTTAGGCCCCAGCCTACGTGGTTAATTACAGCCCACTGCCTCTCAGAGATAAGAGACCTGTGAGAACATGAAAGTCCGAATATGCAAGTATAGCCATCAGCTTAATATTCAGTTGGGTTTTCTGAACATAGTCAAATATGCTACTGAGATGCTGGTCCATCTAGCTCGAAATGATACTATAGTTCTCATTAACGACCACGGCAATTGCAGCAGTTAAAGTAGCCTGATGACATTAGAATTGAGCTAGCTAGTCTAGCACACTGATTTTACCTTCCTAATATTATGAATCATCATAATAGTACCAAGTTCATTTGAGACTAGGAGGTTAAATGGTGGATGCTCTAAGAAAACAAAGACAGATTTAGTGAGAAATTCATTGGAATAATACGAATATAGGTACATACATCACTATGTCAGAAAGAAGCTAGGAAAAATATTTATCGGAGGTACAGAGTTCTAGTTTTTTGTCTCTAAACGCGTATAATTAAATAAATACTTCACAGTGTACTTAACTGAGCGTATCAACTTCAAGGTCATTGTTATCATGTCGTTCGGTGATGTAAGTAAAATTCTTTATCTGATATTCTCACGCTATGTTAGTTTTGAGATTGGAACCGGCTGGCATGGATCCGTGTCATATTTCGCTGGTTGTTACGATTATTTGAAAATGGAATGTTATATGGCTTTCTTTTGTTTTGCGCTGTCCCTGAATGGTATTTGGAAATTTATATTGGTGTCGCTTGGATCTTCGATCGAGTTTGTAAAGAAATTTCTGTACACCCTGTTTCATAAAGCCGTATCTTAGCTAGCCGTATTTCTATTGTGTTTTCTACTTCCACAAGTTTCCGATATGTGTCCCTCCTTGAGATCTTTTTAAATCGCAAGCTATTTCTTCCGACATCATGATTTCAGTTAATCTTGCTTTTTATCATGTCTTATGATTTTAATAACAACATAGGAATCTTCCAAGTTTTCAATCTTCCTAGTAGCATTCAGGAAACCACAACCTCTTGCTTTATTTACCCTTTTACTTGCCTTTTATGTAATTATGAATCATCATCATCTGCCTAGCCTTTTCCCAATCACGTTGGGGTCGGCTTCCAGTCTAACCGGATGTAGCTGAATACCAGTATTTTACATGGAGCGACTGCCTATCTGACCTCCACAACCCAGTTACTAGGTAATACGATACCCCTTGGTGAGACTGGTTGTCAGATTTTCCAGCTTCTGACGACCCGTAACGACTGTCAAAGATCCACAAATGACAGCCGGGAGCAACGGCTTAACGTGCTTTCCGAGGCACGGAGGGATCTTGGTATGTAAAGATGGTCACCCATCCACGGACCAACCGCGGCAAGCGTAGCTTAACCTGATCGATCGACCCGTGCGGCTTATGTTACTTAGCCACAAGCCCCTCATTAATAATTATGAATGTAGATTAATATTTGCTTGACTTTGTCAAGGTTTTTAGGTACTTCGTGCATAGTAATTAATTTAATTTCTTCATTATTAACGTTCTCCTCGTATACTCTGTCTTTAGGATTTCATTTCAAATATTGTACCTATCATTTGTACGAGCTATTAGATTAGTGATTTTCAAGCGGGGTAGCTAGGTACATAAATGAGTAGTACTTATGTAGTTCTACTATCAAAGCACTTCCAAAGTTTGATTACATAAAAAAAACAAACTCAAATTATGTTGGAAGCACAGTATCGTGTGAAAATTGACATTTCAAACATTCAAGAGATTTAGCCTAATGAAGAAATACTATCACCAAAGGATAGGGGAGAGCTCAATTTATAAGACCGTGAAAGGAACCCGAGGGATGTATCGTACCTACTCACACACCTGGGATCATATACCTACCTACATATAAGAAGTATTAGGTTCATACTGTACCTATTATACACCGTGTGAAGTACCTTCAGGCAGTGATTTATATCTCGCAAAGATAAATAAATACTTTAGTTCGCTCTCGGATAAGGATAGCAATTTACTGGAAGATTTAACTCGTTTACACTTTTATCCTGTACATCTTACCGACCACATGAATAGTGAAATGGATATGTAACACATTTTCAAAAGGTGCTTATCGTTACTTCGGGCTAGCTTATAGTCGAAGACTAGTCAACAGTATCCCATTAGACACCAACTATAAACTGCAGTCTAATTGCGTAACACACGACCAATCATAATCTGTTTCATTTTCACAGTTCAACAATATTCATTGCGTCATTTACGTTGTTGAACAGACACATTTTTCGAACATTTGAAGCAATGGATTAGCAATCTGTTTCAAAATGGTTCAGATTATGATTGATCGTGCGTTACGCAATTAGGGTGCTAGATAATAGGTATAGAAAGAAAACAAACGTGTGGAGTCGGTCTGTCAGGAACGAAATTTCTTACGCTTTTTCTTCAAATCCGAATGAAAAGGCGTTTACTCTATCATTAAAATAATCAAACTTTATCTTGACTTCACTATCGGTTTCAGTACCCTCGAAAACCAAAAAACGACACCCATGATGAAAAAAAAATCTATGTGGCCGCCATCTTCGGTTTTCATTTTGACAACACTATCGGCTTCAGCACCCTCGTCGGCCATGATATCTCACTCTCTCTCTGTCTCTTTCAATTAAATGTAATAAAAAGTCGCAAAACTCTTTTTCGTAATACAACGCTTGTTAAGTTACGTGACGATTTCTAAAATGTTACTTCTACCGCAAGCTGCGCTAGAGCACTTCATTCCAAAAATGTTCATTTTGAATTATTGAGAATTATTGATCAGAAGTTTAGAAGAATATTTGTGGGAACACAATTGAAAAAAGACGACACATTTACAATGAGATTATGAGACACTAACAAGGCTTTCCCTCTAACAGAACATACTGGTTGTGTACTTGATAAAAGTTCCTGGACCCATATAATCGACCATGTAAGTATAGAGAAAACGCTTTGACAAAGTAGATGACATCCATACGTCACCGAACCGCCCAACCTTCAAACCAATTTTAGTTGGAGGGTATCTACAAATTAGGGTCATGCGGTTGGTACGCCTGATGATAGATGGCGCTAAGTTTTCACACGAGCCGAGACGTTTGAGCTATCAACACGGCCTATGCCTGTTATTAACGACCGGTCTTGGATACGCATTAATATCACTACACATGTATTATATAACGTACTGTAATTATAGTGTATCGAAGGTTTTCACATCGCTGGAATGGAACGCTTTGAATAAACGACGCATTAGAACTTCAGAGTATTGACGAGGCCAGGTTTTTAAGTTCTCCAATTGAGTTCGAACATTTAGAAAAGTGTCAAACGGATGTTGTGGATTATCCTCTAAAGTATTATCATGGGTACTGCAACCGCATCCATATTGGGTAACTTAACGCTTAGACTCTCTCATTCAGCTGCCACCAGCGCACTTTTCTTCCTCATCTCTCTGCTTCTCCAAAGGTTGAGCTGTCAAGTCTCTACAGGAACAAACAACATGATAGAACGCAGCAACCAAATTGCGTAACAGACTTTTCATTGCATCATTTATTCGAAAAAAATGGTCTGCTCATCAATGTAAATAACGCAATCAATGTTGTTGAACTATCGAAATGAAAGCCATTTCTACTGTTCGTATGTTACGCAATGAGGGTTTTCTTGAATATTCAAGCCACCAGTTGGCGCCACTTTGACGAGAGGTCTTCCAACGCTTATAGCAAGGAATACTTTAACCCCTTATTTATAAATGCTGCTTAAAGTTAAGTAACGATTAGCGACTGATTAACCATACATTTTTGATGTTTAAACACCTCTTAACTTTAATCATCCTTTATGAATATGTCCCTTCTTAGTGTTTTATTTTAATTGATTTTACTTTAGTTTTTTCTTTAGTTCATGTTTTCTTGTAATACTACTATGTACCTCACTATGAAAATGTCGCAACTTCTTCCCTTTGATACAGGCAAATGCCTAGTTTGGGTGTCACCGCCCACTCTTCGTACAATATTATTATGCCCTATTACTGAACCGATTTGAAAAATTATTTCAGTGTTGGGAAGCTACACAATCCCCGGGTAACAGGCTATATTTTATACCCGTATTCCCACGGGAACGGGAATTACGCGGGTGAAACCGCGGAGCGCCGCTAGTCAATAAATACATTTGAAATTTGAATAAACGTAAAATATTTGATGTCATTCGTTTCATTCATTCGTTCACCATTCAGTCCATAGGCACTTTGAGACTTTTGACAGGTGCCCGGACCTGACGTCTCAGTGCTGCCACCTAGTGAACGTCATTTCAAAAAACCCTCATTACCCGCTGGTTATCTATGCTGACAGAATTATTTGAATTCATATATATTCTCCAGACATATATATATATATGCGTTTCTTATTCAAGAATGTATAATTTTCCGCTGCACGCATTCTATCATTCCAGTCATGTTCAGTATGCTACGGTTTATACTTCCGTCTGCCCATACATTATGTGATATGTAGCTAGTCTAATTAAATCTCTAAGCACAAGATAAACTGATACTTGTATTTAAAGAGCAACTTTCAAATAAAACTTTAATCATACAGCGCAAAGAAGTTACGTTGTACATAGCTAGCAATTATTGCACTAGTTTATGAAATATGTAATGGAGCATATGCCAATAAAAACACAGTTGTTAATTGGACTTTTTCTTTTGCTCTAAAAATAAAACAAATAAGTACTTTTATTTTTTAATAGCTATGCTCTTCTTCTTCGCTTTTCCTTTTCTGTTGAGGGACGCTTGCAAACACCATAATTATACGATGCGTTTTAAATCTATATGCAGTCTTCCGAGTCTTGGACCGTTCGGTACATGCTGCCTCTAATAGCCTTCTATGCATACGTTGACCATCTTTCTGGTTTTTCTGGCATTTCTGCACCCTAATTGCGTAACGCACGATCAATCACAATCTGAATCATTTTGAAACAGATTGCTAATCCATTGCTTCATAAGTTAGAAAAATGTGTCTGCTTAGCAACGTAAATAACGCAATGAATATTTTTGAACTGTCAAAATGAAACGAACGAACGAATGAATTGAACGTGTGTTACGCGATTAGGGTGCGGGTTATTAAGCGTGTTTTCCTTCCTTCCGGCCCCAGTACCTAAGAAGAGCCTTTCGAAATAATGCTTAATGTCTGAAAAAGCGCATAGCTTTTTACACTGTCAGTAAGGACAGTGTGAAATGTGTGAATAAAGAAAACATACAAGCTGCGGGGTACTTACGTAACACTCTAACAGTAGGAATGGCTTTAATTTTGAGAGTTTAATAACATTAATTGCGTTATTTACGTTAATGAGCAGATACATTTTTCGAACAATGAAGCATTTGCAATATCCTTCAAAATGATTCCAATTCTGATTCAAATCAAATCATTTATTTCTTTGCAAACATGGGTACCTATAGTACATAGATGTTTTTTTTTTTTTAATTAGGTTCTCCATATTTTACCGTCACATGGGCATGCAAAGGTTTACATTTCCTAATAAAAATGAAAAAATGAACATTGGAATTACAAATTAAAAAAGAATAAAGGAAACGTGTCAACGTGGTCACAGCAATAAAAAAAGACAGTATAATGTCAAACAGAAATAAAAACCAGTATCAAAATTATTATGTCAATCAGAGTAACCGGTTGTCAATCAGTTAGTGAATCATCATTATGAAAATCGTTAATCGTGTAATAGGATTTTTATACGCAGTATAACATAGGGTGTTTGTCAATTTCTCTCGGTAGGCTTGGCTCTGTGTTGAACCGTCCACTTATTCATCTTGACAGTTTTGAGAACCTCACACAGCCGGTTCTGTCCGTCAGTCTGTCGTTTGCCTTAATATGTCTTCAGTCAGAACTTACTACAAATAAGGTCAGGTAAGTAAACAGGTTTTACGCCTACAATTAATGCATTTTCTTTCACAATCAATGCACTCGCTACATTTTGCGTGGGATCCATTGATGACGCCATTGAGCGAGGTATAGGTATACCGTCTTGAATTAAATGTTTTTTTGAAAAACTCAATAAATTCAATCTTAATGGAGTAGCCATTTGTATACATAATAAAAAACCCAATTGCGTAAAAAGTGAACATTTTTGTTTCCATCTTTAAAAAAATGGAAATAAAAAACTATTAAATGTGTTTTTTTTTTTTGGCTCCCATTCCGCCTTCGCAGGAACCCTCAGATTTTATGTCTCCTCTTCAACATCTTACACAACCCTTCTTATCCTTCCTACTTGCGTGAGCGTTTTTCTTACGCTCGTCCTAGCGACGCACCGTGTAGATCACACCTTAGATCCCTCCTTAAGTCCCATCCCCATAAAACTAGTTATTATTCTTATTCCTTCTCTGTCCATGCTGTAAGACTGTGGAACTCACTTCCGCCTAGCATTCGTGACTTAAAAACTATTTCCACATTCAAATGTCGAGTTAAAGAGCATTACCTTTCCTCTTAATAGTTATATATATTTTATCATTATGTATTTGTTTAAGTATATGTACATTTTCTGCATTATATGTGTAGTGTATATTTTCGTTTAAGACGTCACATATTCATATTTCCCTTTCTTGTTCTCACACACTATTGTCTACATTTCTTTTTCATTTCTCCTTTCGCAGGTCTGCTGGAAGAAATTTCTAAAGAAATAAGCAGTACCTTTGTACTCATTGGTTGTTTATGCTGTCTCTTCTATGTATTTTACTGTGTACATAAATAATAAAACAAATAAATAAACTGAATTCTATAAGCAATCTCAAGCAGTCGGAGGCCATAAAGGTCTCTAATGTTAAAAAGAAGATGCCTCCGACTGCTGACTCGATGCTTTAAAAATCAAGAAGCAGATGAATGAAGGATTGATTATAGTTTCACCGAGTTCATGTTTTTGTTTCCTGCGAGTTTTCTTTTCCAAATAAATGTACCAGATGAAAATAGTTTGAGTATTTTTGAACACCAGACAACGTACCTGCGAATCTGCTCGAGCAGTGGAATGTGTAGGTATTCTACATAATTTAGTGTTAAACATTTCAAGATTATGGCCGGTATATTTTAATTCTTGATACATAGCAGTCTTTGAACTCTTTATCTTCGCCGATAATCTAGTATAAAAAATAAATAGGTAAAAGTGTAATAAATTTAAGTAGGTAACTAGTACTACAAACACTTAAAAATGGAACGTGCCCTTTATTGCGGTTTTGAAAATATTATAAACATAATAAGGATTCATACGATACATCCTCAGGATACATCCGAAGCTACGTATGTAGCAAGTTATCAGAACGGTTGAATTATTGTTCGTCAAGTGTCATTCATTAGGTACGATTGGATGTCGAAGACCTCTGCAATGATAATGCATACCTACTCGTCTATCACCCTATCGATATGGTCGCAACGCAATTATGAACTGTTTTATTGCGAGATGGTTCATTATAATATATAATATTACACTGTCTGACTGCCTCGTCGAAGAAGTGCTGTTCGTCTGAATGTTTTAACTTGACCCCGATTCAACTGTAGTTATTTTATTTTTTTTAAGTCTTAACATTTTTGTAGGTTATTTCAGAGATTTTTGACTACCTACCAAACTACCTAAAACCGGAAATAATATTTTGAAAATATTTAAAATTTAATTCGGATGAGTGCCATATTCCACGTATCGAACTGGTATAAATTAGCTAATGGATACTTCCCATTATGATCGATAATTTGTAAAAAAAAAATCTTGTCACTAAAGTGCACAGGTACTATAAAAAAATTCTTACAATCCGCATTCGAGCTGACTGACGAATAAATATAAAAAATCAAAACTCGCACAGTATACTCGCGCGGACGCGCCATTGCCATAAGTAATCTTTTGTTTAGTTTTACTGAGACTGAGGCTCGTGGCACAAACCAAGGTCGGGCGGTGACAATGTTTTGCAACGGATCGCACGACAGGTCCGCGCGCCCGCGTCTACACAGCGTTCATTGACCCACTGAACCCAGCCTTACGGGGGCTGCGCCTCAGGCCTACCGCCGCGGAGCATCGGAGCGGAGCCCTATACAACCTCAACCTATGTATGATCGATCCTTTTGGTGGGAAACTGCTTTTTTTTCGTTGAAGCTCGCTGAGCTGAGACAAAGGAAATAACATCTGGTTTGGTAAATTTGAAAATAGAATTAGAGGTGGTCTTGCTTGCGTAGTTTTAGGTGCGTAAATATTTTTATTTTTTGCTGGCCCGAGATCTGTCGTTAAGATTATGTTGTTTAATTTAAAATTATCATAACTAGATAAACAAACTCATAATTATAGGTAATCTACATATTTAGTAGTTTAGTACTCTACGGAGTCTGCTCCACAACTTCCGAGAAAAAGTATGATTGCCATACAGCTACTGAACTTTGTCAATATTCGTCTTGCATGTCACATTGCTTTGGCATACTCGTTATCGAAAATGTAAGTGCGGCCCTGTTCTGATTATGTGCCCTATATTCGGCCCTCCAGCGAATCGTTTATCAATAGTTCATTTTCAAATGTTGAATGCAATTAGATAGATAGACACAGCAGTGCTGGACGCTGGTTGTTGGTATAGTCTTGCGTTTGGCCCAGTTTCGCAACCTTGATGTAGGTAGGTACTTGGTGTTTCTAATAATAATGGCGGAGTCGTTTCCAGCGCTTCGCCAAGAGGTGATTGAATAAATAAATGAATTAACAATAACATTGATTTAGGACAGATCCACTCCAATGGCGAAAACATTTCAATAAAAAATTTACTTTAAGTTACACAACTTTATAAAGAAAAATAAAAACAAACCTATTGATTTGTTTTTATTTTTCTTTATAAAGTTGTGTTTACAACCTAGTTACCGTCTGGCCTCCTTGGCTCATTGTTAAGTCAAAGGTACTTACCAATATTTTATCTGACATTTGATTATATAATAATTATGCCGAAAAAAATACATAAACATGTTCTCAAATTCTCATAATATTCTGAACATTAATTACCGCACTTAATTAGGCATATATTCGTTCAGATCATACCTATGGAAATAAATATTCCTGATAGAGTCCGTGAGACAAGTCTATACATTTGTAAAATGGAACGCATCACAAAATTGTATTTCCTGTCATACATAATTATTATGTTTGCATTTTACGTGACCGAGTTTAACTTCAAACAAGACAGACGGTAACACTCTTCACTACGAGTGTTTCGAAACCGCGTCTATATCTGCCTCTTATAGGTACCACCTCGTTAAAATTCCCACAGAATTTCTGTCAGTAATTTATGAACAAAGGGAAATGTCTCATAACTCACTATGTCCGGCTTATTAAACGGGTACGGGGCTTGTGGCTAAGTAATAACAGCGCATGGGTCGATCGATCAGGCTGCGCTTGCCGCGGTTGGCTCGTGGATGGGTGACCATCTTTACATACCAAGACCCCTCCGTGCCACGGAAAGCACGTAAAGCTGTTGGTCCCGGTTGTCATTTAGAGATCTTTGGCAGTCGTTACGGGTCATCAGAAGCCCGAATGTCTGACACAAACAGTTTCCCCAAGTGATATCATATTACCCAGTAACTGGGTTGTGGAGGTCAGATAGGCAGTCGCTTCATACAAAATACTGGTATTCAGCTGCATCCGGTTAGAGTGGAATCTGACCCCAATATAGTTGGGACAAAGATAGGTAGATGATGATAAACGTGTACTGTGCTATAAATTTCTAGGTTTATGCCTTGTTGCAGTTACTACGAAACTATAACCCAAAGATAAACTGACACAATCAATGATAAGATAATAACTAAACTAGAGACAATCGTCTGTGTCTAGTCTTTCTAGAAAGAAAGGGACTCTTTCTGAGACGACTAAAACATTTTTTCCAACTCTTTGAGGCCAAGAATAGCGAGAAGGCAATAAAATTACAATCAGGGGAACCAAACTGGCATTTAGATTGCAAATATTATGGTCTCCTATTCGCGTGAGTTAGATGACTGTTTGATTCCAACAACATTCGAGAAGTAAGTACTGCTTATTTCTCAGAAACGAAACGAGGTTATATTACGTAGTATAAGAATCTTTTTTTGCGATACAATGGTACTCAAGATATCGGTGGTGATGTGGTGAATACAAATTAGAGCGTGGTTTCCATTGCATTGAATGCAGTGCAGTGTCTACAATGTTTGTTTACACATTTGGCTGACGTGATCGGTATTCGTAAGCACTGTAGTGCTATTTCGGAATCAATCCGGTTTTGCGGGTAGACCTAAACACAGAATTCATTTGCATATTTTGTAGGTGACATTTTAAATTTGTTTTCAAATCTTGTAATTAGACCTCTTTGACGTTTACATCCACACATACATAATTGGCCTATAAATAATAGGTTGGTTTCTGCGTGGTGTATTACGACCCAGTTCTTGTTGGTAGATGTCACATGTCTTCGAATTTTTGGTTCTAGAACATGGTCGGTTTCCTCGAGATGTTTTCCTTCACCGTTTCGAGAGTATTTGTGATGAAATAATTTACACTAAGTAAAGCGCCTGTCAAAATTCGACTTTGTTATATCTATGGTTCGAACCTACGACTTACACAACTCGTAAGCCGTTTCCATTTGGCCACCACAGCAAACAAAGCCGAACTTGACGCTTTGGTGTATTTAATTTGAAAAAGAAATTGAATATAAAGACCCCATTATTAACTCAGTGCCTCATAGTAATTTTAATAAAACTGTACTGTATAATGGTGTCATGGTGTCATGTAATATTCAGGACGTTGTCGTGAAAACAATTTAATACTGGGGACAAAACTTGAGATTTTGATCACATTAGATAGAGGATCTACCAACATATCGGTAAGTGGAGAAATCTATACTTAGTTGTGTCATATTCAGGACGTTATTGATCCTGTATTCTTGGGCTTCTAGATCTGTGTTGTCCCTTTTTAAGAGTATTTCTGAGTGATTGCCACTTGGCAGTGTTTATGTTGGAGTTATGACTCAGTTCTCTGTTGATATTTCTGGATTCGTTGGTCAGTTGCCGTGTGGTTTCCAGCCGAGAATAGAGCACTCCTCTATTTTCGTGGGTGTCGTCTAAAGTAGCTGGAAATGCTGGAATACGCAACTGCAATAAAAGTATACAATCTTCTGTCTGTATTCCATTTTCAATTGTTGGTGAGCATCCAAATGAGATCTTTCTACCTAACAAGGTAGAAACTTGTCATGACGTCCTCAACACAAAAACCAAATTTCACCGCGTAAAATTCCTGCAACTTCCTGTAAAAAGTTTTTTTTAATCTATCATAATAAAAAGAGGGGGGAGGGGGGGGCTATGTAATAACAGCCCACTGGTCGATCGATTTTCCGCGTGGATGGGTGACCATCTTTACATACCAAGACCCCTTGATGCCTCGGAAAGCACGTTAAGCTGTTGATCCCGGCTTTCATTCGTGGATCTTTGAAACCTTAAAAAAAAACCCGAAAGTCTTACCAAGAGGTATCATATTACCCAGTAACTGGGTTGTGGAGGTTAGATAGGCAGTCGCTCCATGTAAAATACCTACTTACTAAAATAACTAGTCAAGTGCATCCGGTTAGATTGGAAGCCGACCCCAACATAGCTGGGAAAAGGCTAAGTCATGCATGATGTCATAATAATATAAAAGTGTAAAAAAAGCAAGTCACAACTTTTACATTACCATTTAATTCCCTTTCTGCCTATTTACACAACACACAGTAATCTCTTTCATGGCACTTTCCTTGGTCGCCTGCCAAAAGTAATCAGGGTTTCACTTTGTGTCTATTATAAATGTTTTTGTATCCAAACATTCTGTAAGTACGGGTCCTATATGTACCTACCTATAAATATACAGGGTGGTAGGCATATCGACGCAAAGCCTGTTACAATGAAAATCAGTACTTACTTACAGTATTCTGAAACTATCGGCGATGAAAATGTTTAGTCGGTTATTTAAAAAAAATCTGCTGTCCATATATTTTGGCCATTGTCCTCCATGATTTTGGCGCATAGATATTACATTCTTCTATGAAACAGCAGATATTTTTCTGAAAAGTTACGAAAAATTTCTACGCTAGAACGATGTGCTGTATTCATGGTTTTACAGTTTGTGCGACGGTGTCCCGTCACTCTGTGTTTTATGTGGTTTTATGTAAAAAATAATTTCAAAGTTGTTTATTTCAACTTAAAAAATACAGGGATAGCAAACTAGCCACAGTCTATATTTTGGACACCATTTTTTTTTTTTTTTTTTGGGTGGGAAATCATCAAATAACTTCTCCCGCTCTGGGTGGAGCAGGAGGGCGTGTCAGACTTTTACTGACTAAAACCCACCCGTGTTCCTTCAGTAGCCCTTAAGCTGTGGGGCTGTGGTGTCTCTTTCGAACAAACCCGCACCCCTGACAGGCATCGACCCTTTCGGGTCCCATCACTTTTTGTGCTGACATCTCTTTGAGGCGCGCGTGGAACACAACGCGCCGTCGACTTGGGCTTGGTCCTTACCGGACAGCGAGCTACCCATTACTCGCCGTCCGCAAGCCCATGCCTACGGTGGCCGGAAATCGGCCTGGGATTCCCGACGCCCAGGGCGTCTCCGTATCCTGCGGCGGCTGGGGTCGCGAGGGCGCATATGCTGCCTCTCCCTCACGTGCGCCGCCTCCCTCTTCGCGAGCATCACTGCTTCGCTGAAGGAGGTGACGGCTCCCCATGCCCTCTCGCTCCGTACCATGGCCTGGACCAGGGCCGGACGCGAGAGATCGCCGCCGCCGATCGCCTCCACGAGGACACGGCGGTGCTCCGCCCAAACAGGGCAGACCGCCACCGTGTGCTCCACCGTGTCCTCAGGGCGATCTTCGCAGTGGAAACACCCGGGCGTTTCCTCCCGCCCTATCCGAAACAGGAACCTCCCGAAACAACCGTGTCCGGTGAGGACCTGCGTCAGGCGGAAGGTGAGGACGCCATGCCGCCTCTCAAACCACTCCTCAAAGAGGGGACTTACCGCCGCAATCGTGGCGTGCCCACCGCAATCGTGGCGTGCCCACACCATTAGATACATTATACGTTCCGGAAAACAAAAAAGTTGGAATTGATGACAGTTAATCCTTATAGTCAGTATGTACGAGTATGTATGTATGTATAGAAAGACTCGGACTCAGATATTGTGACAAGGTCGCTTTGACAGTAGGGCTTCGATAGAAACTAGGACGAGTACTGGCACGCCATGCCATGCCAGTCAGTTGTGTACCTTGTTTATGTAATAATACCTTTTATGGTAATTAAACTGAAACGGGGAAATAAAATTGCCAATGTGATATTAATTATAGTAATCAAGGACTTTATTGATCTACTGGGAGACAATAGTCGGGAAGTCATAATAAATAGTACAATCGTCTGCTTATTTATACAAACGGCTTATTAGTCGATTCGCAAGTATTCACTCTCCCGAACTGGGCGAATTGACACGTTTAAATAATATAATATTTTCTGTCAGCGATTTGTGGGCGAATCGAAAACTCCAGAAATACGTATTATGTGGAATAGGGTCTTTTTCGATTTTATGCAAAAAGTATAGTTAGGACAAAAATAAATCTTTTATCAGGAGCGAGTCGAACGAAAATATTTTGAATTTCATTATTTAAATTGTCAATTCGCACGTTTCGGGCGAGCAAATTCGTGCGAATTGACTAAAAAGCCACACAAATAATGGTTTTGTAGTTAATGAGTTCAAACGGTTGGTCTCCTTTGTTTCTTCCTTTGGTCCTTGTCTGTTGCAACAACTGTCAAATGAAGGACATAAAATCTGTTACTAACCATCTTAGTTACCTACAGTCATTATTTGCTCATTACTGCTACCTTTTTTTTTTTTTTTTTTTTTGGGTGGGAAATCATCAAATAACTTCTCCCGCTCTGGGTGGAGCAGGAGGGCGTGTCAGACTTTTACTGACTAAAACCCACCCGTGTTCCTTCAGTAGCCCTTAAGCCAGGGGCTGTGGTGTCTCTTTCGAACAAACCCGCACCCCTGGCAGGCATCGGCCCTTGCGGGCCCCATCATTTTTTTTTTTTTTTTTTGTGCTGACATCTCTTTGAGGCGCGCGTGGAACACAACGCGCCGTCGACTTGGGCTTGGTCCTTACCGGACAGCGAGCTACCCATTACTCGCCGTCCGCAAGCCCATGCCTATGTTGGCCGGAAATCGGCCTGGGATTCCCGACGCCCAGGGCGTCTCCGTATCCTGCGGCGGCTGGGGTCGCGAGGGCGCATATGCTGCCTCTCCCTCACGTGCGCCGCCTTCCTCTTCGCGAGCATCACTGCTTCGCTGAAGGAGGTGACGGCTCCCCATGCCCTCTCGCTCCGTACCATGGCCTGGACCAGGGCCGGACGCGAGAGATCGCCGCCGATTACTGCTACCTTTAATTGCATAGCATCAAGTACCTAGTAACTAGCATCCTCATTCTAAGTGTCTACGACAAGGCTTCAGGAAAATCGTGAAGGAACCATAAAATATCATTATCTGCGTGGCCTTTTCACAACTCCGTTGGGGTCGGTCGTCTTACTTGATGCAGCTGAATACCAGGATTTTACATGGAGCGATTGCCTATCTGAGCTCCACAACCCATTTATTGGGTAATTAATACGATATTTGTTGGTAAGACAGCTTGTCAGATTTTCGGGCTGCTGATGACCCGTAATGACTGTTAAAGATCCACGAATCACAGCTGATGGACAGCCAGCACCAATGACGTAACGTGCTTTTCGAGGCGTGGGTCTCGGGTATGTAAAGACGGTCACCCATCCACGGACCAACCGCAGCAAGCGTAGCTTAACCTGATCGATTGATCCGTGCGGGTGTTAGCTACGAGCCCTTGCACTTAGCCACGAGTAAAATATACAGGGTAGCATGCATATATTGACGAACAACCTGTAACCATGGATTTAGGACATATGTACCTAATTCAGAATCAGAACTCTCAAAAGCTTTGCCTTAGATAATAAACAGATATTTATCTTGATAACCAACGAAACATGTCTTTCATGTACTGCAGGCCTAGACAAAACACATTGCTGTTAGCGTTCACGCCAAACGCTACGCCAAAATGTATGGGAATGACATTACCTGCGGAAAGGACACGACGTAACCTTTCGTCGACGTCTTAGGCCCCTGAATTCATGGTTTCAGTTTCCGCGCCGATATCCCGCCACCCTGCATACCCATCAAATGTGTGGTGATTAAGTGTCAGTAGGTGTAGCCGGTGACATTGGAAACGTAACGTACCTACGTAAGTAGTGTTATTTGCCCGAGGGTCACCCTAGGCCGTTCAGTTACATAACGCTCGTGATAAAGGATGATGATATTATGGTAGATCATGGTAGATATAGAATAGATAAGTATCAAAATGGTACTCACACGATTTTGATACTTATTAACCCTCTACCACCTACCACCTAATCTTGTTACACAACCACCTACCATACGTCTCACAGACGGGCGAGTACAAAGACTTTCGTATGTAAAACCTAAACGTGAAAGGTTTGTTTTTTAATTAAAATCAACTAAAATACATATCAAGGTCTTTATTAAAGCAAACAAGGTACATAAAAATTAACAGATTTTCTTAAAATCTGAATTTGTTTGGAACAACTCTTAATTCTAATGTAAAACATATCTTATTCAAAAAACGAGATCTACAAAAATAATCACAAGACATAGGAACTTATTTCTTTCTGTTTATAAAAATATAATAATCAGTAAGTAATATAAAATCAAAACTTTTTCATTATAATCATACCTTTTGCAAAATTGCAAAGCATCAATCTTATAGATTTTCCCGACAGTGAATGCATATTTTTTGGGAGCATTCGATACAAATCGGCTTTTTGCACTGAAAACACGTGTATTGTGTCCTACGTTTCTTTTTAGGGTCGCAGGTTGAACAATTTTTTCGAGAAGCCAATCTGTCTTCGGAACTGCTTCCACCTGGTAGAGCTGGTGGGGTCGAGTCATTGCCGCGGTGAAGTATGCGCCGAAGTGCGAGTCGAATATCTCGTTGAATCTTCACATTCTTTTCTCGACGCTCCATATGCGGTCTGGTGAGCTGTTCAGCTAGCCTCTTCATAAATTTGAACCTGCTCTCAATTTTTTGTCCTTGGGCTTGAGCAGATAAACTGACGACGTAGCAGTTTGACGCCGAAATATCGAGCAGCCTGTAAAATACTGCCAATGGCCACCTACGCGTTCGACGACCTGTGGTATAATTGGAACACGGTACAGGTCGGTGGAACAGGTCGAGTAGGTCCACTCCGATCTTGGTTCGATTGTAGAAAAGGATGATTTCCGGTTTCTTGGTAACTTCATCTACGTCTGGCATATGATGCATACTTGACACGGTGATCACTGCTTTATTTGGCTTAGGGACGTAAGATGATATAGTTATATCCTTTGTAAACCCAAAGATCGTTGAATCAACAGGTCGGTGACGGGCTGGTAAGAATTCTTGAGGTATTTCTCTTTGTCACGTAACCACCTACCATACGTCTCACAGACGGAACACGAGCATTTTTTACTTACCAGTGACAAACGCGCGCACCTCCGACCACGACGAGCGCTTGGGCGGCACTGAGGGACGCGGCGGGAAGGTATAGGGACGAGCAAGTTGATACGCGTTTTGCGCGCCAAATTATTAACGATTTTAATTTCCTTGCGTCTGAGAGACGTATGTCAGGTGGTTAAGGGTTAAAACTTTGTGCGAGTCAAAAGCATTAATTTCGTGATACGAAAAGTGAATAAGTACCTATTTATAATTTTCAATAGATACCTACTGAAGTGGACTGTGAGTCGCTACAATACTTACTTACTCAGATCTTTTTTTTATGCCAATCCATGAAAAATATTTTATTACGTAGGTATATGAGTACCTTACAATACAGTATTTGTTTTTGGCCTTTTTCATTTTGTATGCAGTGATTTTTTACAGTAGGTACCGTAACCAATTCAAAGATTAGAGTACTTACAGGTTGCTATTTCCAAATAAGTAAGATATAGTTTATTGAACTCGTTAGACATTGAGTTACCTTTCCCTAAATTAAAAACAAGGCTGCTTAGTAGTGCTTTGTGCTTCACGTTGCCTAGCTATAAAGTATAGGTACTTGGATAAGATATGACAGGATAGGGGGTGACATACAACTTTCAACAATACAACAGATTTCTCATATTGAAAAGAAATATATACATAAAAAAACACCTGTGGTTGTGATTCTTTGATCCTTTCGTCATGAAAGGAGCTTAAAACCTCATTAAAGTGTGTATTTTTTGTCATCATGATGCCAATACCTATACAAAAACTTGAATGAACCGCCAGTTATTCGTTATACATAATTAAATTTTAAAATTAATTATTATCAAATTAATTATTATCAAATTAATCTTGGTGTGTTCCAAGTTCCGTTATCTATGTATCTGCAATCTGCATTCAAAACTAATATCTTAAAGGTAGGTCCGTGCCTACACCTATCTAGATAGTTCGTCTTGACTTCGTATCTCGCCACAAATTTGCATATATTTTGCGTAAGTACATCGTCCTACCTATATCTCTGTATCAGCGATCTTACAAGTTGCCAAGATACATTATTCAGAATTTCAGACGTCTGTGTTAGCTAAGATAAACTAGCATTTACTAAGTACATATTTTGTAGACAAACGTAGGAGTAAATACGCCTTCTTTAAATCATATTTCATACATCGCGGCAATTTTCAAAACTTGTTTACAGTATCGGTGCAGCTGTGATAGCTAAGATAGTTATGACTTATGTAGGATAGAAAGTTGATTTGTTATTATTGTTGTCTCTTTCAAAATGCATGTCTCTTTCCCACGCAATACTACGTTTGGGCGGGGTCGAACTGCAGCATTGGATGGTTGAATACAAGTGCTGCCATCTAGTGGCGTCATTCGTTTTGACTGTTCACCTTGGACAACCTGTTTTCCTCCACTCGTTCTAATATCGCTACTCGATGCAAGATGGCGCTACTAGTAACATTTATGCAAATAATTCTATATTTATTTTCTGCAGCGAACTCATAGCAATAGATGTATGTAGCGACCTTACGCGGCAAAGAACATATTACTGAATTATATTATAAGATGTTTTCGGTGTTTTAAAACTTTTTTCTTTGTTCCAGGTGCTAGTGGAATATGATGGTGTAGACTGGCAACGTCGCGAGTGGGTGGCAGTTTATTCACGACGGACGTTTCGTGTTTTTTTAGTGGAAAGAACTCTTGTATGGACTCCCAAAACACACGAAGGAAAAGACGTGAAATGGCCGGCTCTGGTAAATTTTTTTTTAATTCAATAAATTTGCAGTAGATGGCGCTACTAGTCTCGAATAACGCTAACTTAATGTTTTTTGAAGTAGCGATATTTACTTGCTGTTAGTAAAATTTATTTAGTGGAAATTAACGTATTTTAATAAAATAAATTAAAACCTTATTTAGTTAGGGACTTGGATTACAAACAACAACACCACAACTTCTGAGAAAGGAACCACATTATTTATTTACAAATAAACAATTCACTCTTGATTAGCGTAGCAAAATAGAAACAGACAGTTATAGTGGCAGAATCTTTGGCAACAGCTCCAAATGGAATTAGGTACCGTAGGCAATCTAATACCTATACATAGACTTATCTCGTCTAATATTTAAGGCAGATAACTCAATATACCTACCTACGAGGGAATCAGGAATGTTTTAGATGTTCAAGGTTATGTCGGAATGTTGTTCCACACACACACGTGTCATGTACGACCTCCATTCGTGTCAGATTTACACGCACCCCTCTTTACGTATGTCGGTCACGTTTTGTGCGAGTCTGAGGTCACAAAAAGTTTTGATTCGTACCTACCTACTATATTCGTACTACTCAAGACGGTACCTACTCGAAAGTACTGTTGGTACTGCTTTTTGAAGTTGTACTTATGTACAAAAAAAGGTCCACTGTCAAGGTTTTTTAATGTACTTACAAGCTTCCCTTAGTGACGTTATTTTTTGTTAGCCATAGGTACCTTAACATAGATTGGTGTAGTCGAAACGAACTCACATGAAAGCCAATGAAGTCTCAATCTCAAACTCACGTGAGAGTGAGAATTTATTCAAAGTGGCGGCTTTATTAAACCCGATTAAACCTATCATGCCTGCTAGGTGTATAGCCAGAGTCATCTGCAGTCCGTAACTATTTATGAAATTACGTGGTTTCCATTATATTTCTTCCCTTTTAGGAATAGCGCCATCTAGTAGCGAGTAGAGTATGCTTTTAAAACGTGACTTGCTACTGAGTGTGCTTTTTACTAGTTTGATAGTCAATTAGAAGCTGCCATCCGGTTTACAGAGCTAATGAACTAGATACATAAAATTCAGCCCAGTGTCATTCTGTTTAAAATGAATTACAATTAATTACTAATAGAAGTAATACATAGGCTGTTAGGCCTTTCCCCTCTATCGAATTTAACGTTTAGCAATAGCTAAGTTTAAAAAATGTTTCAAGAAAAACTTGGTGGTACTTGGTGGTACCTACCTAAAATCTAGAATTCTTTTTTCAGAACCACTTGAAAATTGAATTAATTTATCTTAATTTGTAGTTGAGTTCGTGTTGTGAATTTCTAACAAGAACTTGAAATGCCTTTGCACCTAATAAAAAGTAAGTAAAGTTACCTACCTACTGTTGTGGGGTTTGTCATTGTTATCTAGTACTTACAAGTAAATTATTGAAACCAACTAAAGCACTGAAGGGCATAACAAGAACCTCCCAAGTCCCAACTCCTAAACAATGAATCACATCGATATTTCTTACATGCTTTCCCTACGAACCCCGAATTTACCGGTTTACGGGATCGAACTCACTGGTGGCTGAAAAGAACGGTGTCTCACCAGGCTTCGTGTCCGACAGAGGTAGTACCCGTGATGAGCAGTTAGACGCTAGTCTACACGCACAACATTATTCAGTGTGCTGCAGGATCAGAAATAGTAAATAAGGCGCGTAAAAAATTAAGAAAAGTCTTTCGGAAGAACGGGATTTCTGCAAAAAAAAACACTGCATAAATCAATGACCAATAAAGTTTATTGAACTTTTCGATATTTGAGCTTTGTCGGTACCGACTTAGTTTTGCAGATTTTACACTTCTTTTATTACTTGCACACGCCCAAAGTTAGGTTAAATTAGCAAAAAAAAACCGGTCAAGTGCGAGTTGGACTCGCGCACCGAGGGTTCCGTACAAACCTGTGGGTATATAAGTAAAAGTTCAAAATTGTCAAAAAAAATTTTTTTTATATGACGAAACTAAAAATTTTCGGTTTTCGTAATTTTTCCTATATCTGTACTATAAGACGTGACTTCGTACAAAATTTCAAGATTCTAAGTTCACGGGAAGTACCCTGTAGGTTTTGATTCCCGTGCGAGTTTCGAAAATTTGCGGAATTTTGCGGCCTAAATGGCTGTATCTTTTGATTGCGTTGACTTAGAAGGTTGATTTTTCTACAGCTTCCAGGGACAGTAGAACTAAGTATCATATAGAAATTTCAGTTTGATACCTCCACGCGTTCCTGAGAAAATCGGTCTTGACAGACGGACGGACGGACGGACGGACAACAAAGTGATCTTATAAGGGTTCCGTTTTTTCCTTTAGAGGTACGGAACCCTAAAAAACGAATCTTTGTTGACTCCTAACTTTTTAATGGTTTTAAATTTGACTATTCTGTTTCCGTACAGACAACATTAATAATAATACAAAACCATACCATGTTTATTTTTTTGATGTACAATCGCGACTTCTTCCGCACGCTCACCTTTAAGGCGATAATCGCGTAGCAAGGCTCACGACTCGATCACACAATGCATGCGTTTTGACCAATAGAATGCACGAAACATATTTTAGTAGTGTTCGTAGTAATGGTGTATAGAAGTGTGACACTCACACAGGCGCGTGCTATGTTCACTAGTTTGTGAGATTATTTTTGAATAGGCACGGCCGGTATGAGCTCTTTATGAATTATTGTTGTTGACAAGAAGTAATTTCGTACTCATATTTATCTTCTTTTTGGTTTCGAAAATGTATTATTGCTATTGCTTTAAGTTAAATGAAATAATTGTTAGGTTCTTAATGTGTTTTATTTTTATAGGTTTTAGGTTTGTTTTTTATTACCAGAGGAGAATAAAACTAATTCATGCCTTGCTTGACACGAGTCCAGAGAGACGGTGTCACTTTATTTTTTACCACAGGCAATAAGACATCACAACAGATCAAACAGTAATTGTAAACAGAATCTTATCGATTAGCTTAATGTTTTTTTTTTTTGTTAGTTTTTCTATTTATTCAGCTACTTACTAGCAGCGCTCCGCGATTTCAACAGCGTAGTTCCCGTTACCGTGAGAATATGGGGATAAAATATAGCCTTTGTCACCCGGAGATAGTGTAGCTTCCCAACAGTGAAAGAAATTTTCAAATCGGTACAGTAGTTTCGGAGCCTATTCAATGCAAACAAACAAATCTTTCCTCTTTATTATTAGTATAGATAGATTATTTATCAATAATTTGGAATAAAAATGTCAAACAACAATTTATATCTATTCTATCAACTTTAATATTTTCCTCTCTCCGACATAATAATGTTCCGTCAGGTCTATAAGTTTTGTTATATATGAACACTTTCACTGCCTCCCCAATTTTCATGATGTCCAATGGTTATGCGATACCGCCGACATACAAAACGCAGCGGACGCGCTAGGCACGTTGACCGGCACTGCATAAAGTTATAAAATGTTAATAATTATTGTCATTTCTGTAAATTCCGGTTAAGAAGTCACAGCCTTTCAAGGTCAACTTATTAATGCCACTTAAAAAAAAAACCTGTATTATCGGCGCGGCGCGGGCGTAAGAGGGACTTGTTACTTGCGCAGTTCTATTGAAAAGTAAAAATCTTCATTACAATGTGTTATAAACTTGAAAATATACAAAAACGAAGCAAGTTAGATATTTTGTTGGAAATTTGCAACATTTGTTATTATCTTTTTATTTTATTGCTCTATATTATGATTGGAATAACACAAATAGGTATACTTTGCGCATTTCATACAATGTTAACAGAGATTTTTGTTTACTGTTGTCGGAACTTTTCAACTGCAATAATAATACGTTCATTATCTATACCATTGTTATTTAGTGGGAACTTCTCAAAATCTGGTTTAACAATAGAATGGCTTAAAAACATACTTTATGGCCCTTCTATTGAAGGACCATAAAATACGTTCGCGAAATATTACAAAGAATTTTAAGGTATGCCTACTATTTTGTTACCATGTTACCTATCTCGAATGTTTTGCAGGTGTTCCTTATAGGTATGTATATTTTGAATACTTTGAATAGTTCTAATATTCGTTTTATCCATTTATTTATCACACCTTTGATTTTTTATTTAATCATAACAGCAGTTTGTGCAGAGGTTGATTGGTACTAACACTAGATAATAAGTTGTTTTCATATTATGTTACTAACACTCTATGGATTTCTTTTCCGAAATAAAATAAATATTATTATTTATTATTATTATAAACAGGCGGCTGTCCCTTTAGTGCACTCGTGCGCTGAACTACCAAATTTTAATAGATGTAGAAAGAATCACACAATGTTTAATAATCGCATTGTGGCCCAGTGGCCACAATGCGATTATTAAACATTGTGTGATTCTTTCTACATCTCTCATTCACAACCAGTGTTGTGGTCTACGTAATATTAACAAAACTGAGGAAACAATATAAGCTCTTTGCTAAACTATTAAGACTCATTTTCGCGGTACAGAAGATCTACAGTGAATGCTCATACATTTCTATGAGATCCGAGCTAAAACGCCTAGCGCGTGATACAGAAGATCGTTGACATAACTGTATGGAGCACGGAGTTAATACAAAGGTATGGAGCGTTATGGAGTAATTTGTCGATTCTCGTGCGCCGCACGGGGAACCGAAGTTTGTCGAATATTACCGAACGTCGCGTCGATTAGCGAGAGCGCCCGAGGTTTGGCAAAGTTTGCATGCCGGCCATAATGAATGACCGACTCATTATTGTCACTGCGAAGTTTAGTTTACGTGGAATTGAATACTATTGTTTATTTTTTATTCGTCTAGATTTAAATTACTTACCTATCTGAAATAAATAAATTCTATTTATTTACTTATTACCCCTAATACTTAGTGAGCTAGTAAAGTGCACCACCAGTTCCATGACCTACCAGCCGCCACTGATCATAAATAAACGAGATTACACGAACAAGGTATCTTTCCAATGTCCGGGGCATGCTTTACAGGATGCTTACCGTTTTTTTTTTTTTTTTTTTTTGGGTGGGAAATCATCAAATAACTTCTCCCGCTCTGGGTGGAGCAGGAGGGCGTATCAGACTTTTACTGACTAAAACCCACCCGTGTTCCTTCAGTAGCCCTTAAGCCAGGGGCTGTGGTGTCTCTTTCGAACAAACCCGCACTCCTGGCAGGCATCGACCCTTGCGGGTCCCATCACTTTTTGTGCTGACATCTCTTTGAGGCGCGCGTGGAACACAACGCGCCGTCGACTTGGGCTTGGTCCTTACCGGACACCGAGCTACCCATTACTCGCCGTCCAGGATGCTTACCGTTGGGTGGTGCACAAAAGGCTTGCAAAAGCCAGTACGTTAAGATTGGAGTTTATGAGTGGGCCGTCTTTTAATAAAAGGTTGACAAACAATGCTATAATCAACGAGACAAGCGCGTTGCCCGCATTGCGTACGACAAGTATATTTTGACAAATATAACAATAACTCAGTTCATAGGCCACTTTAAAATTCGGAAGCATAACAAGTAATTAAACTGAACTATAATTTTCAATAAGAAATACTCCTTCATTTCTGAAATATAACAGAAATATTTTCAAAAAGCCAGGGCTGTGGGCCCCTGAAAAAATAAAACTGTCACTGTGACCACAGTGAGAGTGAATGGATTGAAAAAAAGAAATATTAGCTATTAGTGAAATATATATTTTTCAGTTCGTGTTCATTTAATAATAAGCTGTTCAGGATTAAAGATTTCATAAGGTTGATATTTAAACCGTATCTGTATATTAAAACATTTTAGTAAAACATTTTTGTTTAAAGCGAAACTGTCGTCTGCACTCTTCGTGTGAAATCATACAAAATGTGTTAAAAATTTAAGAACAATTTTAAGGATTTGTAGTTGTGGAAAAGAAGCAATTTAATTTAGTTGAACTTATTTATTTTTAATAGAATGTTTCAAGATTTCAAAAGGAAATTTTAAAGATTCACCCAAAAATTAATATAAAAAATTACACAGAAATTATCATCAACTTGTATTTATCTACACTCCTACCGTAAAGTTATCATTAATAAATCAAAAATAGTGTCATAATGACAGACTTTAAGCACGGGCAATTCTAATGAAATTAAAAAGTTTTATTATAAATTTATAATTTTAGCACACCTTCCTTATGTTTACGTATTTGTGTTTTTTGCAATGTCTTCGCTACTTCTTCTAATACTCCTAGTAATTGTTCTAACTGAGACATTTTTTGTAAACAACAAAAAAACGTGATATTCTTCAAAATAACGTGATGTTACGATGCGTAGATTCCTTTTGTAATAATATTGTAAATAACTTGCACAAAAAACCCTCAAACACTGCTAATGACGGTCCGGGCTCGCTTCTTATCTAAGGAATGCAATGTCTTTTGTTCTCGACGCTCAGTACGGTGCACTGTAATCCGGCTCGATTTCGACCATGTTTTGATGGTAGTAAGGTTGAAAATTGTTTGTATGGATTTTTGTGGGAACGAAATGCGCGCTTTGTTGACGACGCCTTTATTGCGACAAAAAAAATGGACATTGGTTTGCGTCTCTATACGTCATGCATTCAACAGACAATATGGATTTGTGTGAATACACTCACACAAATACATGTTGTTTCTAATTGGGCGAAACCAGGAAGGGGTGTGGTTTGTCACTAGATGCGCTGCCACAGAAATATTTTCTTAAGTGAGCATGCTTAAAGTTTGTCGATTGTACATTGTCCAACAGTGGAGTAATACACTCCCGAAGTTTGAATGGGAAAAATGTGGACTAGATTCACCTTAAAACATAGTACTCGTATTTTACATGTCGTGCTACTAGTTTCGTTAATCAAGTTATATAACTCTTAAAAATGTCAAGCGTGATAACATGTCTGAAACAACGTCAATACATACATGTCATCATCTGCCTAGCCTTTTCCCAACTATGTTGGGGTCGGCTTCCAGTCTAACCGGATGCAGCTGAATACCAGTATTTTACATGGAGCGACTGCCTATCTGACCTCCACAACCCAGTTACTGGGTAATCCGATACCCCTTGGCAAGACTGGTTGTCAGACTTTCGGGCTTCTGACGACCCGTAACGACTGTCAAAGATCCACAAATGACAGCCGGGACCAACGGCTTAACGTGCTTTCCGAGGCACGGAGGGGTCTTGGTATGTAAAGATGGTCACCCATCCACGGACCAACCGCGGCAAGCGTAGCTTAACCAGCACCCTAATTGCGTAACTCACGATTCATCATAATCTGTATCGTTTTGAAACGGATTGTTAAACCATTGCTTCATATGTTCGAAAAATGTGTCTGTTCGACAACATAAATAACGCAATGAATATTGTTTAACTGTGAAGACGAAACCAATTATGATCAATCGTGAGTTACGCAATTAGGGTGCTGATCGATCGACCCGTGCAGCTATTGTTATTTAGCCACAAGCTACATGTATGATCATGGAATTAGTATTTGCCTTACTGTGTATTGTGTATGACACATGTATGGAATTAGCATGTACAGATGCCAGCACATCAATCTACCCCAAACTGTCAAGTTTTCCCAATTGAACAACCTTATGCTTTATACTATAAAGTTGAAAATCTATCATAGAATTTTGACAGATTGGGGTAGCTTGATGTGCTGGGCTGGCGTCTGTACATGTTTTTATGAACAGCCATGCTTTACAAGACTCGAGAACAGGTGTCACAATTTCTTTATGAATGTATACGAGGGGTAATACAAACCTATGTGAATGCCTATATCTAATGATGGTAATGTTTCCTAGACATTCATGCCGCTGACAGCTGACCTGACGCTCCAGGCCGACGCACAGCCGGTGGAATTCCTTCATGACAAGCAGCTGGACTTCTTGGATTACGCCAACCTACTTCCGTACCAGGTAAGGGACATGCCTTTAATAATTAATAAAAAAAGGAAATAGTAAAAAAAACTTATCAATGGTACTGCAAAAACTTCGTGCTCTTACAGTCCCTGAACTAATAAAAGGCGTACTTATATCATCTTTAATCTATCATATAAATGTATCGCCGAAATGTATGTACGCGCATAACTTCCGAACGACTGCACCAAATTGGACGATTCTTTTTTTATGTGTTCCTTGACAAACCTTGTCCTGATAATAATATCAGGACAAGGTTTGTATAGCTAATGCCAATTCAATATTCATAGCTAAGACAGGACGTCTGTCGGGTCAGCTAGTAATATTATAAACACAAAAGTTTGTATGTATGGATGTTTGTTACTCTTTCATGCAAAAACTACTGAATGGATTTGGATGAAATTTAGCACACAGATGGATTATAACCTAGATTAACACATAGGATACTTTTAATCCCGGTAGTACGTTCCCGCGGGATAATTTCCGACTTCCACGCGGGCGAAGCCGCGGACGGAAGCTAGTTATAATATAATACTTCAAATCTACTTATTTTACACCAAGACGGGCGCTGTCGGCTCTCCGAGCTGACTCTCTATACTGTTATATCCTTCTAATAAGAAATAGCGTTTATCTCATGGAGGACAAGTTTATCTCGTGGAGGTTGCATGAGAAAGCCATCAAAGCTAAAAACCTCTAGAGTAGGTACTTACTTCCGAACAATGACCTTTACGTTGACCCCATCTAAACAGGCCAGTTTAATGATATGGAAATTACAAAGACATTAGGTCTAACAGTGAAATTTACTGTAATAGTCCATATGACTCAGTTGAATATAATATCAGGGGAAAGGCTAGAATTATTTAGTTTGAGGTCGGTACGAGTACCTACTGTGTATGTTGTAATTGTGGTTACCAATTACCAACGGTTTTAAGAAGAAGAAATAAAGTATTTCTGATATCGTGACTTGTGATAAACACATTACCGTCGTTTCCGTCGCGCAGTCTGGTAAAAAGAGTATTGAATTAAAGAGTGCACTTAACTTTTATGAATCGAAAAGTTAAGTTTTCTTTTGAGAGCCTCTTGCTACGATGCTGTCAGGAACGAAGCGGCCCCTGGATTGGAGGGCACTGACCATTCCTTGGACGCAAGGACGGTTCTTTGTTCTTCTAAAAATGGTAACCCTAATGTGTAGGTACTGTGGGAGCTCTGCTGAGCTCCCAAGGTACCGGTAGTTATTGTGTGTTTAAAATAAAAGAGTGGGTCTTTTAACAGTTTTAACAGTGGGACTCCACCTTTAATCAAGAATTAGCTCATGCGGACGTCGCGCCTGACAATCGAATTCTGAAGCTTCCGCAAAAAAACCTAAGTAAAATAATAACTTCTCGATTATTCGAACATAGACACAGCCTAAATATTGGCTGCCAGGTCGCTCGTGAGGCGAAGAACCTCTACAGTACCTACCTACTGTACGTTAGTTACTGAAAGATCATAATAGTAGACAATTTCAATACAAAATAATATAAAAGAACATCAAAATAATTAACAGACAGAACAAATAAATAATAATTAATCAAATTTACAAGAAACGTTTCGCACTAAAGCGAGCCAAACACGTACTACCGGTAGTTCGTGTATGACAAGACAGGTGGCGCTACGGGTCATTGTTCGAACGACGCCGGTGCAGACATTCGGAATACAGGAATACATTATAAAATATATGCGGGCGCATTTCCTCACGTAAGTAGGTACTTGCTTTTCTAAGGCTTTACTTAATTGCGTGGGTTGAAACTTGAAAGTAATCAGTCTTGGCGACATTATGTTTAATAAATTATTATCTTGTTGGTATCAGCGTAATATTGTTGCGACAAAGTGTTATTGGGAATCACAATAACACTTTGAAAATATTGAAGATATAAGAAAATCCGAATTTGAGATTTTCTATTAGGAATTTGTCAGTAGCAACCCGGTGTCTGGATTAGGATAGGCGACCCCTATTATAAGGGACTTGAACGCGTGTCCTTGAACATAACTGTCGAAATGAGGGTGTAATGTTCATCTCTGCTTAACCTTTCAGGGAATATAGTCATGTTGTTATGTATAATTGAGCCTCCTAAATGAACTCTACATTCTATGTATATTATTTTATCATACACAACTAGGGTTGCCAACCGTACTCTAAAATACAGTATTGTACTCTTTTTCTTATGGGTGTACCTACTCTATAATTTATAACACTAATAGAGTACGCCAAAATACTCTTTTATTCATAAACTGACTTTTTTGGCAAATGATTTCGTTCTGCGGTTTTTCTATTTTTTCCACTTTACTATTTGTCGGTCATGAATGTGAAGTCGTGAAGTGGCGAGAAGAGAGCAACAGGGCTTTATAAATGTTGATTAAAATGAGCTCTTGATCTTATATTAACGTAGGATTAAGATGTTTCGAGTCCTACAATTCTTCTAAAATCAATTTAAAAAAAGTTATGTACCGCAAAAAGTGCTAGAAAATACATAAAATGAATGAATGGTTTATTTTATTAATCTGTACTCTTTATTTACTCTTTCTGTAATTACAAATACTCCACTTCTTCTAGAAAAAGTTGGCAACCCTATTATACTGCAAAGTAAGTTTATCGTCGTCCGCGTGGAGGTAAAAAATTATCCCACGGGATCAAAGAACCTACGGGGATTAAAAGTATCCATTGTTCTTATTCAGGTCATGGTTTATCCGTCTGCCAAGTGTCATAAATCTATCCAGGCATCCAGCTGTTTATGCGTAAAATGGTAACAGACAGATAGACATACAAACAGACAAGAGTTACTTTCGCATTCCTAATATTAGTAGGAATGGATAATTAAATTAAACAACAAACAGATTATATAACAAACAAATAATAATAATGGACGCAACAAACGCAACAAAAATGACAACTTAGTTGCTTTGTTGCTAAGCAGGTTGTAGGTCAAGCGGTATCACTATATTATGTTGCGTGACCGCATCGCCAGTCAACTGCTTGTCATTTATGTAATGACCACTATGACCATGTCATATAGATATGTAGAATCTATCAATTACTTATACAATATCAGAATGTTAAGGTGACATAACGACATCTCACTAGGTATGTTTACATGCATATTTCTTTTTGAGGTCAGCTTAGAGAATTCAGAATGTATAGTTAGGTCTAGTGTTCATTATTATTAGAGTATCACAAAGCGTATTCTGAATAGAGAATTATTACTTCTACAAAACCAGAAATTTCCATTATTTTGTTAATTCTTATTTTCCATATACTTTTGTATTCTCTCTGCAGTGATTTATTCAACAACGCAACAGGACAGGGCAGTTAATAATATAAGTAATGATTTGCACAGCTGATTAATTATTTAATATTTATATTTAATCTCATAACGTAACAATTTTGTATAACACAAAAACAGTACTGTATTCAGGATTTACAGTTACCATTGGTACTGAAAACATTCCAACTTGAGTGCTTACATTAAGCTGCCAATAGATGGCGCTGCGTTGTGCCATCTGTGTTAACAACTTCCGGCTTTTACATGATACCGTCTCGTTGTAATAAAAATAAATATGTCAAGTGTTTAAGTACATTACATTCATATTTTTGAATACCTCTTTTAAATTCCGGAAATCCGGTACCTATTAAAGGTATCAGAATTATGTGAAAGTGGGTACTTACTAACTTACATCAAGTACGGTACCCACTAGAAATTAATTTGCGATCATTACAAATACATCAGTTAATAGTAATGTATCTGAATGTAGTTCTATAACGATGTTTGAAATCGGAATTGTAATTTAACTTTAAATAAAATAAGGGTTTGAATTTTTCATTGGGTTATTATTTCATCGTATTAGGTTTCTTTTTGTTTCCTCGACTCTTTTTTTCTGATTAAAAGGTTTTCTTACTGGTCGTTTATAAAATACAGCTATCGTAAGGGTTAGTATTACTTCCTACTGGAGGACTACAGGGTGAGATCTAACTAATTGGACCACACTATAAATTATATTTGACGATTAGAGCAGTGAACTATTCTATTTTTACTATAGCATAGTGATATTAAAGAAAGGTTGATATTTACCTTTTTATAGCTACTCAAACATTTATCTCTAAAACTTATTACTACGCCCTTGACATTTTCAGATGATTAATTTCCCAACAAAAACAAACGAAGTTTTGCTAGAAGCGTTACCGTAAATAGCTCAAGTTTAAGAATTCTCTTGATTGTATTTGCGCTAGTTTTTTTAACGTAGGTAATTTATTCTGTGTAAACACAATATAATGATAAAAGTTTTGTATCAGAACTTTTCTAATAAAATAAAAACAAAAGAAAAGTGACGTCTTCCGAAATATCCGTCGGTTTCTAAGTTATTTTGATACACTTCTCTTAAATAACATTTATTTATATATGGATAATTTCGGTAAATGAAGTGCTTCGGTCCCTCCCCTACCTCTATCGAGGAAAACGTCTTGTAATTTCATCGGTTCTCATTGTGCGGAGAACCCGTGATAACCAGAAGCATTATACAACCTACCTACGTTATTACCCGTGGAATATTCTAAAAATAGCTGAAAGAAAATCGTTAATATTTCGTTCATGAAAAGAACCACGTATCAAAGGCCATCTTATTAGTTTAAGAGATGAAAGAGGGGCGGTTGGTAAAAAGCAAGACGCATAAGCGACCTAATTTCGAATGAGACGATACCAGTGTTTATCCAAACTTGCGCGCTTCGGCAAAGTGGGGAGATCAAGGACGACGTCTGCCAAACATGGGGAGGGTTTCCCCGGGAGACGGGCGCAGGGGAGGGCCGGGTGGCGGAGGTGATCTGGCGAGCGTGGAGCGGGGCGCGGTATGTTTTGATGCTCGCCTCCCGCTTTATTGATTTTCCGCGCCCACTCCGCCCGAGCCTCCCCTTTATTATATACATATTCCGAGCCAGGTGGATGACGGTATTGCCGACTGTCGTGCTATTTTCGGTTAGCCCGGCCACGTCGCACCCGTGGAAACGCTATGATTGATCGGCTGCTACCCCGCAAAGCCAATTTCATTTTTGTTTTGCAATTTCATCACAAAGGACCCATCAAGTTTTGTATGGATACGTCTTCTATTAGTATTTGAAGGTCGTATGTCGATTTAATTATTCCCTCGCATCCATGGTAGGTGTATTTGTTTCTGTACATTAATATTCCAGTTGACCAATTTTTAAAATGTAAACTATGTTATTGTTTCATAGTAACTAAATAAAGTACTTAAGTACCAGATAAACAATTTATATCTAAGTTAAAATGTCGTTACGATGAGATTTGAGAAAGTAATTTATTCTGTGAAGACATACAAATGCTTTAGGAGCCCTAAGCAGAATATTATTACGAAAAGGGATGTTCGTTCATTAATGTTAAATTTCCTTTCAACGTCAGCGATTCGTGCTCCCCATCTTTAGTTTTCTTTTTTCTTTTCTTTGACATTTAACTTGATATTAAATTAAATTTATTTGAGAAAGAGATCCTTCGCTTATTTTACGGACGGTAATTTATACTAATTAAGTACGTGATAGAATTTATTTTCAGTTTACTTAGGACTCCGTACACCTACATAATGGTGGTATGTTATACATCGTTGTCCAATCAAATGAAAAACGTGTAGGTGAGAAAGAGGAGTATGAGGACAATTAAAACAAATTTATACCATAAACGAAAAAGTTTCAATACTTTGACTTTTCTTTGTTCGAATTCTGGAAGGAGTTGGAGTAAATCTACGGTATCCAGATAAAGGAGTTCTAAGTTTATGTGTTATTAGTAAAACAGTGGAGAACAATGGAGGTTACGTAACTCCTTATTGCCCTGCCGCCCTGGTGACTGTTGGTGGTCAGATATGGGTGAGCGAACATAGTTCTGAATTGTTGGAGTCTACACTATGTAGTATGGTTGTACCTACATGCATTAATTACTCTGTATCATAAACAAAGAGAAATACATGTGTTAGAAGATGATGGAAATGTTTTATTGATTTATGGCCTGTAACTATATTTAACAAGTTGTTTTATAACTTAAATTTGTACAGCCGATTACGTTTTGAAAATTGTAAGTTTGATAACTTTCACAAACACTGTCAATAAGCAACAAGAGTGAAAATACAATAGTATTTCATTACACAACTCCACAAACAGTTATTTCGGCGTCGTAATGTAAAAATACATAACTAAGTCACCAAAAACTTGAAGAAAAAAAGTATTTATAATTAAAAAACTCAATTAGCCAACCGGTAATGAAACTTTATCGCGAGTTTCTTAACTTTGTCGTCAGCATGCACGCAACCCAACTCAGATACTGCTCCCCGCAAAATTTAAACGAGTAAAGTTTGTTTCAGTTAGCTTACTCAACTGTCCGGTGCTCCCCAACCTCCCCCTGACGTGGAATGGGGGTTGATATAAGGCGTGTGTTAGACACGAGACAATGTTACTTTGATCGTGCTCCTATTTTAGGAAGGATACGTATATCGAAAAAGAAGTGAAATATTTATTTTGTCGCTAATTCTATATTGAAAGAAAATGATGTCGGATTGTTAACAGACTCGCTTTGTTCTCAATATCTGTGCTTGTATTAGATTCTTATTTATATGCTGTTACAATACTCTTATATTAATAACGAACCAAATAAAGGCTAACTTAGGTTGTAAGTACTTCAATAAAACTTAGAACAATGAATCTAGGCTCCATTGTACGTTTCATTACAGAATTACTTAAAGAATTAATTCTTTAATTTTCGCAACGCTTTGAACTTCCCAAGATTAATTTGTCAAGCTTTTCAGTCACAGTCTTTGAGTATACAATGGTTCATTATAATTTTATACATTCTTGTAGCGGAGCAGGAGCGGAGTAATACTCCTAGTGTATAACAAAAGCACAATTTATGTTTTCCGTTGTAAGTGTTTGCATTTTCCTCAGAGGGGGAAACGCCAGACGTTTCATCTCAGTTGATGGATACAGCATGAGTGCATTGTCTAGGGAACTAAAACCTTTCGTTTATGACCGCTTCGGGAACTTTTAGAGTTCGCAATAAAGCCACTTGTGAACTCCACCTGCACACACAACTTTTTTTGTGCGTCTATTTTTATTTGCGTCCGAGTTCGACTGAGAACAATGAACGAATATTTAACTATTTGTGTTCTCTCTTACGAACTGTATATTAATTTCTATACAGATATAAGGTATCCGTTTACTTATAGTGATCGTAGCTAAGATCGTTAGGAGCAGTAAAGTAGTAGTAAATTATGGGCAGTTAGAATTCTACGACTGTTATGTGATCTTTATATGTTGCCTATATCTTAGATAAGGAAGGAACATTAATAAGGGTATTGAAGAAGGTAATCGCTGGGAGTACCGTTGGCTGTAAAGTACCTACCCGGGTATTTGCGTTACCCAATACCGGCAATATCTTAGGAATAAATTCTATTGGAGCTTATAGATAGTGTATGTGAAGTGGAAACCTGTTATCAGTGGTATCACAAGCTAGGAGCTAGTTGGAGCGTTGGCAGGAAATTGTATGAGAGTCGCGGGAGACGTAAATGTGTGCCAGACGTAATGGTTTCCTGGTGGAGTGGTTCCTAACTAGCTACCTACCACCTGTGCAGAGTACATGGAAAACTTTATACACAACCGTTTGGAATAACATTATGTTTGGAATACATTCAATTTTCAGATTGATTTTCCTTGTTATGGTGGAGAAAGTTGATACGGGTTAAATATTGTTTTGAAATGAAATATTCTGTATAATGATGATGAGAGGGAAGGGGTTTGGCTTTTTTGCAAGATCCACCGAGCCCTTAGTAAAATATTTTGTTGCAGTTCAATAATAAAACTAACTTATCCTTATAATAGTTGACTCCAGCAGTTTCTTTTGTAATATTTAATAACTAAATAAGAATAAGTAGGTGGCGTACTTTTGGTGCTGACTACACCCATGTGAAGAATGTGTGAGTTTTTGTATGTATGTAAATAAGATTAACTGAAACAATATGGTTACAGAACAGAGTTCAGTGATACATAGGTTCAGCTTTTTACGCCGTTGTTCAACAGTACGACATTTCTTTATAGTCTAATAATCTCCCTAGTATCATATGCAAAAAGATGGTAGTTCCAGAGATTACCCCCTACATACGAACTTACAAACGAAAAAACTTTACCTCTTTATACTATTACTTAGTGAAGATAAATCTGCGGAATAACTTTGCATGTTCTCACACTTCAAAGTTGGAAACGTCTAAAATTCCAAACTATTGAACACCTATCGTAAAAAAGTTAACTCACGAACTCATACTTAACGACGATAAAATTGATAGCTATAATAAACTTGAAACTTTCATTTGTTAGAGGTGACCACGCATACTTAGAGCTAAGAATATTAATATTCATCACTTTCACAAACAGAACCAGCTTAATCCGTTCCCAGATCCTGGGGCCACGGCCCGGTATTAATCACGACGTAATCTCACCAAATAGAGCGACCCGCGAGCAAAATAAACAGTAATGGCTGCAGGCAACGTTGCGTAACCGCTGCTGAGCCGCGCTGAGTCGTGCTGAGTCACCGCCGCCGCCACGCTCATCAGTGCGTGACTTAACAAATACACCGCTTACGATTACTACGTAGGTTTCCAGACCATAATATCGGAAAATGATTTGACCGTGAAAAGGGCTTCATTGTATTCCGCTGCCTCATCCATAAAGCGTTCTCATTCGTTCCAGAATATAAGGTTACCGGCGAGCAAACCGATATTTCTGCTTCTCTGAATTAAATTTGCAAACATTTACAATCATACTCAGTAAAACCTTGAACACTTTGTTATAAAGATACATACTGCTATATCCTTTACATTTGTAATTAAATTACACAATTGTATTTCCATTGTCTTTGTTGAGTTTGGTGTTAAAATTCGTGTCTTGCGCCCCACATAAATACTTTCAAGCAAGCTGTCTACACACCGCCGCCGGTGACCCTGAATGGTCCAATAGCGTTAGTTAGCAAACAGGCGGATACAGTAGGTCTACATGTAGATATAACAGCCGTTTGTAGGGGGGCGAGATGGGGGGACGGGGGCGGGTTCAACGCACCGGATACGTCTGTCGCCGGGCACTGGCTTGTATGCAATACACTGAGACAGGTGTGCGTTTTATATCAATGTGTGTGTTGTAACATTGACATAAATACTAGTGCAATCGTGTGCACGTTCAACTCCGGCACTCCGGCGTACAAACAGGTACCTCCATGTGTGCGTACGGTGAATTATTGCTGCACTTAACACGATATACGTGGGCAACTATACTAATGTTGATTTGTGGAGGTGGACCATGATGTGGGGCATAATGTTTACATGTGATACGAGGTCGTTAAGCCAACTATCAATGTTCTGCATTAATTAATATATAAATACAGATTTATGTTCTGGTTGGCGCTAGGTATGTGTGCTACCAGCATGTATGATGCTAATTAAACGAGTTGGCACATAGATACATAAACATTACACTTAAATAGGCGTAAAATTATGTTGAAACTGTAGCAGCTCCACTGGAAATTATTACTGTTTGGATTGATTTACATTTCTAGTTTCATCAAATTAACATAGTAGACGTACCCATGAGTTTTTATTTTCTTACATAATCATTTAGAATAGATTGTCTATTCCTACTATCCCTACTAATTATTATAAATGCGAAAATAACTCTGTCTGTCTGTTTATCTTTTACGCTCTCACGCCTAAACCGCTGAACCGATTGTCATGAAATTTGGCAGAGATATAGCCTACGATATGGAGAAGGACATGGGCTACTTCTTCTTTACGTCAACGCGGGCGGAGCCGCGGTTAAAGCTAGTACATAATAAAATTGCGTTTAAGAAAGGCGAAGCTATACTTAGTCGTATTATCGAAGTAACCTACGTAAAATAACAAAGAAAGAGTACTCTCCTAATACGAATCCAATTGGTTTTGTCGTGAAGCGGTTCTAACAAAGGTTATCCGAGAAATAATAGGAACGCGACACAACAGTTCTCGCTAATAATGTAGTCTTTTCATCTTCAGAAAAATAACAATATTCTCCGAATTGCTCACAAATAAATCTTGTGGTTTTTGTATTGTAGGTTGTAGGTATGTCTGAAGATAAATGAAAAGTTCAAGGACTAAAGATATGAAATGGTTTCTCGAGAGATTCGTCACAGCCAATTATTAACGACGGTGACTCTCTGAAACTACAAGACATGGAGACAAGACACTTTTTACTTGAATAAAATATATAATGGATAATCAACTGGCAAAGCCATCAACGACACCTTGGTATCGTTTTTTAAAGGACTTCCAAAGACGGTTCTCAGAAAATCTATTGCAAGAAATTAAACCAAAATCTCTATCGAATATAAAAACTGTTAACAATATCTCATAACCGAGCATCACTTGGACTCTCTCTAAAACAACCGCCCTTGCTTTGGTCTGTAGCTAATACAGCCACATAAATTATATTCTTCCCAACACCTTGCCTATGCAAAAACTGGACGTAGACTTCCATCCGTCACTTTACGTGCAAAACTTACCTGATCCTTTATTTCCAGGATTGGGATGCCCGACAAGCCGGAGCAGACGCTGGCCTAGATGCCACGATTCTCTCCTCCTTGTCTTCCGAAGCCGCAGATTGGAAGACCATACAAGATGGCCAGCGGATCCTGACCACCACACCTTCGGTGCTCGGGGGCTGCCGCGCCCAGGTGTATCGGTCTGCAGGTGCCACGCAATGGTACACTGCCGTCATCGTTGGAGTCAACGAGCACACTGGGGTGAGTACTGTCATATTCCTTTGATCTTTTATAGATTACCAGAAAAAGCAGCACTTAGCATGACGCTTTCTATTTCTACGCTACCGTAGAGTAGAAATCGTTTGTCTACATTTCTCGGTGCAAAACTGTAAATCTTCTATACGGAAACGTCATTTTTGTATACTCTTCCGTCAACAAAACGGTTCTCGTGCTAATCCTGCTGTGGTGGCCCAATGGTGACGGCCCCGACATACAGCAGGCGCTTTCCTTTGTGTAAATAATTTCACCACCTTGCAATGCTCTGACATCGCTGAAGAAAAACATCGTGAGGAAACCGGCTTGTCATGTCTTCCCGCACTTGGCCCGCGTGGAAGATTATAGCCTACTCCCTCTCGAAGAGAGGAGGCCTGTGTTGCAGCAGTGGGAACATTATAGGCTGATCTGATAGAAGCTAGATCTAAATCGGGTATTCTGACGATTCTTTGGGAAGACCAGACCAGTTAGTTGTCCAGTAGCAAATGTCTTTTGGCTAATATGATGATGATGAGCTTAGAGCCATTCTCATGTAACGCCATTACTAAAGAATCGATTGAAAAATAATCCAATTGGCCCAAATATCGTCTCATTAGTTCTGTCTGCAATCTCAATTCTATTAACCTGAGTGGTTTTGTGATATGATAGGCTGATTGATCGAATCCATTAAATCAGTTTCAATCGAATCCATTAAATCAGTTTCAATCGAATCATTTAATTGATTAATCGATACTAGGGTTCTACGAAGGCCAAGCATTCGCTTTCCGTAGACCATTTAACCATATCTGGCTAAACTGGAAGCCAATCCCAAAATAGTTAGAAAAAGGGTAAATAATGATTGCACCAGTTCTCGACACGTTCTAAACTTCTAATAAACCAGTACGATTAATCAAGATTAAATAGTTTAATGAACAAGACTATAAGAACCAAGTTCTTACTAAGAAAACTTGCCTTGAAGATCTTGATATATCAGGCTAAACCGAGGCAAACGTTTCACAGAAAACTACTTTAAGAATTTAGGTAACATTTAATAACTTAAAAAAATCTGTAAAATCCTTTATGTGCAGTGCTTACGCAGTTTTTAGAATAATATAATTAGAGGTTGAATAGACAGGTTATCTATAAGTTAATTAAGCAAAAAATACGAATATAATAGTTTAAATAATTACATGTCAAATTCTACTTCCCAGTTGGTACATCTACAGTTTTCTTCATATTTATTAAACGAAATAATTCCAACTTCCAATAAGAGACATGATTGACGATCAACATCTGTCATAAAAATCTACAGAAATGTGTCTATTCGAAAAGATTCGTCTCTATCAACCCAATATTTGTATCTCGTGTGTTAAACCTTCTAAAGAAGGTTTTATGTAACTTCCTCATCATTAACAAGTCGTTTAAAATTATCTGTTTTGAACAGGATATAACAAAAGCCATTAAGATAATACGTTCGTGAATTCTTATCTTCCAGCTCGTTGCATTAGCCAACAATAGGATCTCGAAGGAATTCCTTAAATAATTGAGTACAGGTGAGCATTATAACATGAACAAGTAACCGTACAGGAAATTCTACAAGATAATTCCAAAGCGGGAAGTTCTGGAGAGAACCAGTTGGTTTATTGAACGCGATGGCATCCGACAACGATGTTCAATTTATAAGGGCACTCATAACTAACGAAACAACTTGAACAGCGTGTTTGTTACTTGATCAACATATGGAAACCTGTTCTGCAGAACGCTGTGTCGCTCCATAAATGTGTACACGGAATCCTGAACTTTCCACATGCTTCCAATTATAACGCTGCCTCTGTAATGGTCGATGGCGCCTGTTGAAAATGTAGAACCTGTTCAGTACTTATTGATGGATTACCAAGTACTTTGACGGAACTCGTTAATTCGAAGGCAGCTATGGATGTAATACATGTACGAGTAACTGCTAACGTCGATCATGTAGATGTATAAGAAGTTAGTAAAACAGCGAGTCAATTTATGTCGACAGCGTCCGTGTGAGGTAACACTGATGGAGGTTTAATTGAATTCTGTGATCGATGTGTCATGCGTAGGACTAAGTGCCGTTCAATTAATTGCAGTCCATTAAATTGTCTTTAATGCCACAGTTCGTCCTACAACAGTGTGATCTTTGATAGCGTTTCTAACTAACATAACTGGAAAAGTTTGTACGAGTATGTTACCGAGTTAGTCTCACGAGAGTTAAGGCGATGAAACTTTGCAAAGAGGAATACGTGTATGTGTTTGAAAATAACAAGCTACTTTTACTTTGAAGCGATATTCTCTTAGGGATACAGAATTAACGCATGTTTGCTTCAGGTTTAATCTATGCGAGCTGGGTGTAGCTGTAGTCTAGTTGAATATTAATATCCATAATTTGAAATTCCATACCCGTATAGTACTTGAAACGCCAACCGTTCATTGTTTACGGATCAAGGCCGGCTCACGATATTAGCTGGGATCTAACAACAGCTTAAGTTCTTATATAAAATTAGTTTCCCATGTAAACTCACGTATCGTGTACTTAGTTCGATATATACGTTTGCAAATAGTGTAAACAAGGTATCGTATGAACAACTTATTGGTATTACGATCAAACGGGAACTACGTATGTAAAATATTCATGCTTATGTCTTGTGAAATTTTTATTGCAAACATTATGTTTAATATAGTTTAATACAGCATTTTAATAGGATGCTTCAATTGATCACATTGTTGAATTATCTGCTACATGTAAATATCTTGACAGTCGTTTTTTCACAATCATCATTTCATCAATGATGTTATCTTCCTATGAGCATGTTAATATTTTCTATCCAACATTTTTTACAAGCAGAACCGCTATCCTCATTACGCGATACATATTTATAACGACCATCCCTACTAATATTATAAATGCGAAAGTAACTCTGTCTGTCTGTCTGTTACGCTTTCACGCCTTAACCGCTGAACCGATCGTCATGAAATTTGGCCGAGATATAGCCTGGGATATGGGTAAGGACATAGGCTACTTTTTTACGCGATAACCGACATCCACGCGGGCGGAGCCGCGGGCAAAAGCTAGTTAGTCATAATTATTATGAGAGGAAGTTGTAACCGTCTGCCGCGGCCGGCGTGTTCCGTCTTAATGCTTATTAATTTATTACTGTACAATCATTTCCTTTATTTCCATAATGCCTTCGGTTCGTTACCTAGCAGCCATATATGCTATTAAAGTTGTAATTTTGATTCTGTGTAGCATGATATCAGCTTATAGACTATTTAATTAAGATTAATCCGTATTATATTTGGGGAATTTGTTAGTGTATAAAGCTGTATCGATATTACTGTGGCGTGTGGGTAGGTTTTGGGCGCTCCCTTCCACCCCATTCACCCCTTCGCTAACTTCTCTAAACAAACTTTGTTGTTCTGCGTTATTGAAACACTTTATTGTTTTTCTTTCATCTCCTCTCCTTTGAGGATGGCGATGTCGAAGTTGTATTGTACGTATCCAAACGAAATGTTTCTGTTTGGATTGCTTGTTAAATGTTTTTGTTGCTGTACTGTTTAATGTTACATGAATAGGAATTGTTTTTGTTTTTCAATTTACAGGTTGAATTGAATCAGTCTTTATTCTGTTAAAAAGGTTTTGTGGGTCCGTTATTTGATTTTAACGTACTTACATTGTTATTAATTTAACTTCACATTTTAGAAACGTGGAATGGGTTTCGTTCTACCTTTTAGTAGTTCCAAAATAGGTTCCAAAATATTGTAGAGACAAAATTATTAACTTATCTAAATTGTTAATTAAATTACCAATTCCAGCCTAACCTGGAATTGAGAATTTAATTGGTATTTATTTTATTAGTAAATTCAAAAAATTTACTTACCACTTTTTGAAGGAGATATTACTTTGTAAAGGCACCAGTTTCACTATCTAACAAATGGGGTCACAAAATGGGCTCAACACTTGAGTACTTACTTGAAGTAAAACAGTCTTTCTGTTGGCACAACTGAAAAGATGTACAAAGTGAAGGCTTGAACTAAGTTAAAAAGACACATAAACCTCACGACTTCTAGTCGTCCTCGTTCGGGTGGGTGATTGCGAACTGCCAACTACAATTATTACAATAACTCATCAAACTCTTCACAGACTGTCAGAGTTTCGGAGTACTTCAATCTATCTCGAACTTTGCTAAGTAATTACAGTTAAAAAGTTGAGACGTTAAACAAATTTATACTGCGAATTAGCGAGTGGAAACTTCGTTCGTTCTTCGCAAGGTTCGTATTACTGGAGTCCGAAACGTCGAAGTTTTGAGTAACCCCCTCGTTCGCCCCCTTTCCCTGTTTCTCAAGTAACTTTCTTGAAGTTTCTTCTTTGTTTCTCGCGAGTTTGTGTCCAACTTTGTCTGTCGGCTGTCGACATGTTTATCGACAACTCTTTTTGTTTATTTATTTGAAATGTTTGACAAAACGTTTGCTCTACAAAATATTCATGTTACATAATCTCTTTGTCGTTTTCGATTAACAATGCGTACCATGAGCCTGGGGGAGGCCTATGTCCAGCAGTGGCCTTTTTTCGGCTGAAATGTTGATGATGATGCGTACCATTCGTCACTATTCAAGTGAATCATATAACATTGGAAGTCCGCATACTTCTATGTAACAAGATCATCCGTGCGTAAGAATTGGATACAAAGAATGATCCAGACACTGTTTTTGTGAATATATTTTCAATTCTGATTAAACTCACGGTAGGCGGACTTAATAGGTACGTTCAAGGTTATATTCGCTCAAACACCTGTGCCCACTCGACGAGCGACATAAAACAGAGACGTATTTGTTTACGCCATATTCTACCGAACTTAACCGAACAGCACTCGGGCGTGAGAAAGTTTAGATGGGAATTTAGGGAATCTTGTTTGTTTACGAATATAAAACACCTGCCAAACTTCGTGTTTTACTTCCAAAGAAATTGGTTATTCTTATACTATGAGTATTCTTGTTTGTATGATGGAATGGAAATTTATTAATAGCGTCGATGAAAGAGCTAAACAAAATATTTATGAGACCGCCTTTTGGCTTCTTTCAAACTCATTTATAATTCTAGATGGGTTCTTATATATAACAAAATATCGAGCAACCGTCTACTAATTCTATGTATAACGCCTACGTTTGTGACTAGATGGCGCTAGTAGTAACGAAATAAACATCCACGATCAAGCTGGAGATGTGAGGTGTTATAACGGTATCAGATCATCATAGGTGATCGTATTACCATATCTGGTTCTATAAACAACGCGGTTTCTAAGAATCCGGTTATGTAGTAGTTTCATAGAATAGCAGAGTAATAACCAAAGATTTCATTTCTTATTTTGTTCTCAGGAGCTGACTGTGACAGATGATACAGTTTTGGAGGAGCACAGCGAAGATCCGTCGCTGGTGCAGATGAGACTCCTGGGCGATGGAGGTAACAACGTTTAAAATACCACTATACAACATATAAGTACACAATTCAGGCAATCAGCCAATGGATTCCAAACAATGCGAAACCGTATCGCTTTGTCGCATTACGCATCATTATTCTGGTTAACGATTAAAAGGATCGCCATGATTGATTACGATAACATTTATGTGGGTACATGGAAACAATGGGGTCTGGTTACATAACCGACACGCTGCAGTGAACAATCTTCGGCCATCTGTAGAACAATGGCTGGTTTCACCACGCACAGTTATGATTTATTCTTAATGTATTTTTAAATAGATATCGCTCAACAGCTTATTGTAAGGTCGACATTATGAATGTTTATCTAAACTACTAACCCGATTACGGGACAACGAAGTAAACAATCGTATCTGGCACTTAACCTTTTTCTACAAACTGAAGGACTATCTATAATGTATAATGTATTTTGTACCTGCAAACGAATAGAAAGTCTCTGACTGACTCGTTGGTCTAGTGGTCGATTCCTCGATCGGACAAAATGTTATTGGGTTTTTCCTTCAGGAAATTGTCTGTAGCAGCCTGGAGACTGGTTTTGTGCTCGATTTATGGCAATAGGCTCGCCCCTATTCTACATAACTGTCGAAATGTGGGTGTCACTATAGGCACACCTCTACGAAACCCTTTTCATCTCAACCTAATTCTTCGGAAATTACAGGTGTCATGTTATATTTTGTAAATAGAAAGTTCATTTGTTAAGATTCTCTTTGTTCAGACTGTCTGAGAAATTTATTAAGTACACGCAGAAGTTTCATCAAACAATGAATCTAGCTCGGGGCAATGTAGAGCTATGAATGCGAAGATATCTTTTATAAATCGATCCTTTGTTTAGATAGCAACTGACAGACTAATAATAGTGCATTATAATATTGTGCAACCGTGTGTGCCAACGGCTATATTGCAATGAGAACATAGGATGGTGTTGGAAATACTTTGACGTTCATAATTGGATTGAAACCTTAGTAATTGACGTTGCATTATGCTGAAGAAAGAATGTACGCTTACAAGTTACAACTGGCTCAGCGCAACGAGGAACTGAACTAAATAACATAGGAAGGTAATTCAGTACTAGACCGCATTGCCAAAGATCCTAAATTTAATGGTAACTGTAGATTCGTGCCCGGTTGATGGTAGTAGGGCCGCCCATTATTAGATAGGACTTCACATTGGGGAACATTATTGGTGAAATGTGGGTGTAGATACTATTCCTATAGTCTCTACACGCCTGTCTTCCTATTCGAAGAACAGGCGTGATGTTTATGATATGTAACTACTTATAGATGAAGAGAAAATAACAATGAGGACTTAGGAAAACGTTTTAGAGATCTAAGTACCTACGACAAATTTGTGAAGATATTCCGTACCTTAAAATGTGAGGGTTAAGTTTCAAGTTTAATTAGCACTGCCGCCAGCGCCATCTATGTAGAATACCACTGGACGATTTAGTGCTCTGCATAAAAAACGAAATAATAATATGTATAATCCACCGTTCCACAATATATCAGAAACGGAACGTCCATACTCCAAACCGAATATTTCTTACCCAATCCACATACGATACATAATATCGGTAACAGGCCAGCGGCTGTATTGAATGAGTATTCGGATTAGGTATTTTTAAACTCTAGGATTAGGTGGATTAGGTATCGTTTTTACCTAATCCAACCCATGTCTACGTGCCTATCCATAATATATACTATACGAATATAATATTAAAATCCTACTCGTGCTCGTTAACTCCACAAATTCAAACATTGACTTTACCTTATTTTTTCAGTAATCGAATCGATCATGAAGGGAGAAGTGGTGGGCGTAATGCCGAGACGCTCTCGCTCCAACCTCCAAGTAAGTTGACTAGCTAATAATCTCCCTTGAATATTTAATTAAGTAAGAGATCCGAGCTCCGGCGGTATAAAGGAAAATTATCAAGTTTCAACAAGAACGAGACGATGTTTCTCGAAGGTAACTGTATTACGTACATGTGCCCATGTTGGTTGTTAGTCCTGTTTCTTCTAATTGAATTCACTCAGATTTTAGAACGTTCTTAAAATAAATAGAAGACATTTAAGTAAAATATTTATAGCTCCAAGAATTGCGTTATCTACAAATTCGATTGGAATTTACTACTTCGTAAACGTTTGTAGCTTCAGTTGTTTCCTTAAAAGAGAACGAGAATGAGCCGAGCCTACTTCAAAATGTTCATAGGATGCAAATGATGCAAATCACTTATGTATGTATAATTATTCAAGTAGCGTTTGTCTGTCTATCCGTCGGTTATTTTGGTGTTCGTGTCGCGACAAGACCCCGGCGGCGCCTGGTGACGCATACGCCGCCATTATCCTGAACTCACACCGGTTCAGCTAAATATGGTATAAATGACTAACTGGTAGGTGTAGTTACGATCTTGGTAGATGCTACCAGTTCGGAATTAATTGGGTACTAATCGTAAAATGAAACTGATATTCACGCTTTGATAAAGACAGTGGAAATAGAAACAGTATAAACGTTGAATAATGTAAATCGTGCATCGAATCATTTGTTTTGAACAAATCTAGAATTTAAATCGATGTTATCGAGAAATAGTACACAACACACTAATGGCGTATGTAGTGTCTTTCATTTTGATAGTTCATCAACACAAATGTGCGTTATTTACGTTGTTGAGCAGACAAATTCGAACATTTACGAAGTAATCGATTAACAATATCTGTCAAAATGATTCTGATTAATAGTGTGTAATGCAATTAGGGTGCTGCTCTAGTTATTTGCACATCTAATAAAAGAGCAATATAGCGAGCAAGGCTGGAGACGAATATCGATTAACGGTGTCCAATCTTACGCCACTGTTCCACTCAAATCCACTAAACATTTATGGCATAACAGTGTTGTAGACTTGTGGAGTTGTAGTCAGCCGCAGAATGTTTTCTGAACATTATTTCGGCTGTTCAAGTTCTGTCGCTCCAACTCTAAACTCTAAACGATGGAGTTTCTGCACCACTGAACTCATTTGAATATTGGAATAGAAATTTCCACTAAGAAGTTTGGCTTCGGTATTGTTTTAATGTTAATCGAAGGATGGTTAAGGGCACAAGCAGAATACTCCTTTTGAATATTGAAATAACCTGTTTGCTTTAAAACTGGTCGGGAGGTTCAAATTTAGCTCCAGTGCTTGTTACAAGTGTACGATAATTAGCTTCCAGCCCATAAATATGTCCAGACTAATTCTGTTTCTGAGTAGATGTATTTACAAACTATACGTTATGAGGCACACTTTAATTATACTGGCAGTTGAGAAACAACCGGTGTTGTATTTACCTCTTTTTGTGTTTCCTGTGAGGCTTTAGCTCCAAATCTTATCAATCATCGTTTGGATAATGTAGCTCAATATACGGACTATTATGTCACTGTCTTATATTATTTTGTAATAACCTGACTTATTTAGCAATTACTTTGCTCCCTCGTTTATGTAAATTCGAAACCTTGTTTGAGTAATAAACGGTAAAGTTCTAAAGTTACGTAGAAATTCATTTTTATTAAAATGTCGGTCTTGTTCAAGACAGCTTCCAAGGTTCCAAGGATCGGACGCTCCAAGGTCCCGACATTCGTGAAGGACATGTCTTTTACTCTTAGATGAAATGAGGTCTGAATGAGAATGACTAATTATATGATTCACCTTCAGATAATCTTGTCGGTCTTGTCAAAACCTTATCGACTGGAATAATTTCGTTATTCCAAGAGAATTCTTGCGTTTTTGGGTGTGGATAAAGGTTTTGCTAATCGACTGTCTCGTTTTCTGTTATCTTTGACATCATTTACATATATTTTCTTGTCTTCGCTTCTTGAGTTATTGAACTACCTACTAGAAACTGTACAAAAGAAGCAGGTCCTAGATCTTCCCCTTGGCCTAGCTACTTTGTTTTATTTGTTCTGGTCCCTTTCAGTTCTATTAGATAATCATCAAACAAGTACATTTTCCTTTGTTTTTCGTACAAGGTAAATAATAAAAGAAAATATCTAGGTACTTTGAGAACAAAGAAATGTTCGGATGAAGCCTCGGATAGTAACAGTATAGTAGCAACGATACAGATTAACATAAAGTGAAGACAAAGAAAATCGCCAGTTACTGTGCAGCGACCCATCCAAGCCTCAGGATGTGTAGTTATTATTCACAGAGACCAATCATAGTAGGACTGGAACCTCGAAACCACTGTCTACCTCCAGTATGTAGGTCGCAATATCAGACTTGTCGAAAGGGTCTCTTTAAACTGGTCCTATTTAGTACACCCACGCTTACTTTCATATTCCTTTGAACCCTTATATGTAACCCTAGTATTTGAATAATCTTTGCCCGTGAACATAAACGAGGTCTCCGCAATTATAGTTTGAGTGAAAGAGTTTTAAATTACAAGGTTCTATTACCAAACTAGATTATGAAAGAGTCGGAAAGAACAACATCTGATTTAGATTTAAATTACTCTGTCAAACGAAGAACATAATCTAGATTGCGAAAAGGAAATGGAAGTACTCTATAAAACGGTAATGCAGTCGTCCAAATTCGTGACACCGTCCATAAAGCATATTTCTTTTTTAAAGCCAGGGGCAATGAGAGAGATTTAGTGGTGCATTGTATATGGATGTCACGTACAGCCGCGCAATGCCCGATAGTGCTCATCTCGTATGCCTCCAATACACTGCCATAATTCTCATCTGGCCATGTTTGCCTCCGCGCTGACGACACGCGCGTCGTCCATCAAAATAGTGGACTTGAAACATTCCATTAGAACACCAGTTTACTGTGCCAATCAATCTCGTAACCTAGAATGAACCTTGAATATTGTGCTGAGCTCTGACGCTAACTACCGCTGCACTACTTTTCTGGTACAAAAATATGAAAAAGACATTTGCAAGCTCTTGCAGTTTGTGACGTGAATAATTCACATCGCTTCCACTCCAATCGACAACAAAGCATTCAAAACAAACCCATATTTGCATACCCAACGGAAACCTAGTTTGACATTCATAAAGGCGCAATTTATGCTCAATTAGTGCAAATTCTTGTTCCTCTTACCTCTAATTTTAATTCACTCGAAAATTCAACTCGCCGTAAATCCTGCAAATAATACGATTAAACCGAACATTCGCTCCGATTTGACAAAGGGGGAGCGAAGCAATTCTCTTCGTAGCAATTTGTCTGGTTCAGTGACCCTTTTCGGATACATGAGTATTCTCCCGGCTCGGAACCCATAAACAATTCATCTTGCAATATCTACGCATAGCTATAGTATATCAGAACAGGGGTATTATGAATGTTCTTAGACCATCGATTCAAAAAGTACATTCAAACAAGTCATCTCCACTTTTCTCTCTAGCCGCGCTATAATAGCTCCGTCTCTTTCGGCACGCAAGTGGAATGCTAAACTGTAATCCTAACTTGAGTTGTTCCTGCACGTTCCACGGGAATAGTAAAAGGGACTTTGAAAAGTGCAGTTTTAGAGTGTTTTTTGATTGCATGCGACAACTTGGTGTGCAGGTGTTCCGTGATCGTGAAGCAGCTATTACTAAGCTTCTTTTTCTATTGAATTTTCTGAATTGGACGGTCAAGAAACATCTGGAATTGCTTTTTGTCTAAGCTCCAGCTCCCACTTGTAATAAAGATTTCAATCGAAAGTTGGCGCCGCCGCCGGTTGCGTCGTAACGGTTTATTTACAACTCGTTCTAAACTTTGCTAATGACCTGGGATTTTGGTGTGGGAAATCCGGTTAGTCACGATGTTGCCGTCCTCAGTTATTTTAGTAATTAAAACATTGTTTGACGTAATCGTTTTGGCAACATTATAGCTTTGTAGTTATTGCTCGCGACTTCACTCACAATAAATCTGACACATTTGCAGCTGTTAAAATTCGTTAGATAGGGGTCATAAAAATAAGTTATTAGCATCACATTTTGAATTGGATGTATTTTGACTATTAATCAAAATGTGTTCGTTCGTTACTATAACCCACTTTTTGTGTTGATTTCAGATTTATAAGCGAGTTTGAATAAAAAAATTGAAAGATTTCGTGCAAATAGATTATCCGGTAGTGAAACTGTTAATACCAATTCTTAATAGAAAGTGATAAGACACTGTAGTATGACTGTTTTAATTCGTATCGCTTATATAATTATATGTTAATATGTAATTAAAAACTGTATTATCCAAGACACGGAATACGTAATAGTCCAAGACATCATTTAAATATTTACGACAGTAGTAACGTAATTCGATACAATTAGTAATTAAGGCCTCTCATTCATATTAGGACCAAGTAATATATATTTGTATTAGAGACCGTAAACATTTATTGAAATTATAATACAAAATTCATTGAATATTATGAAAAATAATAACGTGATTGCAGTTTTTATACCACCCACTTAAAAATCTGAATTTCCGTATGGCAGATCGTAAAGACCGATTAAAAAAATTATATTGTTTTGAAGGCAATACAAATAAAAGTGAGTCTAAACAATAAATACATTCTTTGTTGTACATAGATGCAGACACACATAATTATTAAAGACGTAAGGAAGTTTCGCATTCGCACTGACGTTTCAGAGAAACCATTTCGAGTTGGAGAGATGCCAAGAACAACTCTACACCTCTTGGTCAATTCAAATAAATTATAATTTCAGACTGAGTGTTGATAAACATGAACACAAGTGAAATGAAAATTTTATGATATTTAATGTTGAAATATATACATGTGTACTTATAATTTAATTTATAAGCCCTCTATTTAAAACAAAATATGAACGAAATACGTACTATAAAGAGAACTAGACAATACATCAACCTGCTATTTGCAAAATGTATCCCAACTATTAGTAGACTCATTTACCAGATTGGATTCAGATTTAATAATTTGTTTCCTAAGAACAATACTCCAGTTAATCCAGAAAATTGGCTATCGTTCGCCTTAAGGTGAAATAAGTAGCAATTGTATTTTCGCAGTGAACATGTTCAGAACGGCAAATAAATTCATAAATCGTATTAAAGAGAATCTCTTTTGTGAAGTTTAGTGTTTATTGGATGTTAAAAACCGAAAAAGGTTTACAAAATGGGAATCAAATAATGAAAATAGAGCGTGGCATGCAAATTAAATTGCAAGCTGTGCCGTATCTGAACATGTAGAATATGTAGGGCCCTTGCTTCTCGCGTTCGTGTCGGCGAGAAACTTGCTTCGTGAATCGATGCAAACTTTTCCTATTACCATGGAATTGGCTTCGACGTCGCACTTGTTTTTTTGTCGATACAAATATGCGTTGTCTCCGATAGTAACAGGTGTGAGTTTTGCATAATAACTTGTAATTCTTACACTATTTGTTCAGGTTGAATATTGATTCTGAATCAAACATTAATATTTTATGGTCATATATTATTCCGCCATTTCGTCTATGACATTTAAAACCGGAAGCCTTCATACATCTGTAGGATGGTCTTGTTAAGCTGTACTTGTACTCGTAAATTCTCCGAAATTGCTTTAAAGAAATTGCGATCATTTTTCTACTCAAAGTTAGACGGAGAAGTTTATACAGTCAAGCAATTACGCTTTTGTATATTGTTGTTTTTGTTTAAACAACAAAAATTTCGTGTTTAATCTTTTGCAAACGGAACATGTTGACAAAATATTCTACAGAGAGATAGATATACATAGATTGTGATCGAATCATGATATATGCCCATGGAACCATGTTTGCTTACCAAACGAAACGGCAATATTTTTTATGTGATGCCATATAAAAAGAGGCGATAGTAGTAACAAAAAATATATCTTCAGCCTGTACGTAGTATGGGCTCGAGTGTATACCTATCATAGAAAACCGGTAAAAAATAACATAAACATTTTAGAAACATCGAAATGGGGTACGTCTATCAAGATTCCTTTGTGTTATGTTCCCATAAAAAGTATGAAAACACTTGAATGGTAGTTTTTGTATGTAAATACCGTAGATGTCGAATAAATAAAGCGCCCCTCTGCGACCGGGTCACTGCTGACATCGTAACAAGGATTAATGGTGCACATTTGCAATTTATTCCGTTATCGTCATATTCGTTTTTGGTGATGTTCGTAGAACGTGGCTGAGCGTGGCCCATTTCGCTCCATTGTGTTTAATGGCTGTTCTAAAACTCGTTTCTTCGTGAATCGATTCGGCTGACAGATCAAGGGCATATTGAACAATTTCGATACTCAGCGTTGGTCATCGTTTTTGTTTTTGGCTCCTCGCCAGAAGCTTTGTTGTCAGTAAAAACAAACGTAGTTAACCTGGTAGTCGGAGCAGTAACTAAGCATGATTCATGTTCTTGATATATTCATGACGAGCATCTTTCACGTTATCTTGGAAACGTGTTCCTTCTCATCTAAACATTATAATGGCAGTAATTATAATTGTCAGCATTACATATAGCCCCGTTTGCTTATATGGATAACTTTTGCTAAGTTATGATATTGTGCAAATAAGTAATGTCCTTGTTATATATGAAATACTGGTTTTCATTAATTTCTACATGTTTATCTCCGTGGGAACACTAATGTTTAGTCAGGTAATTAATATACAACCCTATTTTTAGTATTTGCGAAACCCGAAACACGTGTGTAGTATTTTCATGTAAAGAATCTATGTACAAAATTTCAAAACTGTATCATGAAAAATCATAAAGTTATAAGCTTGCTATGTTACCTGGTTGTCTATACAAGCATGGTCACCACGCGGGCCCCCGCGCCACCCGCGTATCCAGCGTCGTAGTGTGCTCATTGATAATTATTTAGGCAGTAGGTACCCAATCGTACGGCGCTTGTATTTGTAATTAATTAGTATAACATTGGGATAAAATATAACATGGTGTAAAAATGATTGGAATCAACAGGTTTCATCACAGAAATAATTAAATTACATGTAGTCTTGGTTCACTGAATCAATTATCGTTGCTTAATTAAATATCTACGTATTGTATATTTTGATCGTGTTGCATAAATTATATATTATAATTGAGTCCGCAGTTAATAGGATTTGCTGCAAATGACATTTCTATTCGTTTATTACACAGTACAGTCAATGTTTTACTGTCAGAGTTTTAGACTTGTGTAATGAGTATGACTTTACGAGATATTCTTGGTTTATTCTTGTTAATTCCCTCAGACGTCAGAAGTTCTACTAGCCAATCTGTCTGTCGGTTGTTCTGTGAGCTTTTTCTCTTGATATTCATTCAGATTCATTTGATGCTTTGCCAAAACGTAATCTCATACTGGTGAATCTTTTGAAAGGTGGGTAGCCTCTCTTTCATGGTGTGAATTTTTTTACTGACATAATTTTATTTTATTTCCATCTGCCATGTTACTACTGAAAATAATTTCGCGAACGTCAGGCTTCGTTAACCTTTTGTGTTTATGTCAAAAATAGAATCAATAAAATCTTTAGAACTCACATGAACTATGTGTATCTAATTTAAATAACGTCTAACTTTTTCATTAGATAGCACCTGAGCAAAACTTGTACATTGGAGAGATGGCGTCAATATTGTTACTAGTAGTATTGTTCGAGTAGTTGATTAATTTAGAATAACAAGAGGGAGAGTATCTCGTGAAACTGTAATCGGTAAAGTTTGTAACAACATCGGCCGACTTTCCACCTCCATCGGTGAAGTTAGTTAATGCGAGTTCCCGTGGCGTGCAGCGAATACGGATATCGATCGCGACAAGTGCGGGACGCCCGGGATTCGTCTGGCAGTCCCGGGTAACCGAACACCATCGCCCCACCCTACGCGCCACCCGTTAAAAGGGTCTGTATAACGTGCCACTCACTACTTTGTTCTTGTTTTGTTTGAAGGTTAATATTAATTTTGACCTGAATGGTGGAGTTCCTTGTTCAAACTGGAATTTGAATTCTTTCTTGAAATTCTTTTGATGATAGAATGTTCTTGTAGGCGTTGAATGATGTGAGCTGATTCTATTGAAAAATGATTCACCGAAATCTTACAAATCAGCTTACTGGAACAAATCTCATCAATCTTGAAATGATCTGATTCAAATCTAAACATTTCGGTTCCATTAGTATAGGACCAAAGAATTGAAAATGAATATTCATTTATCATCAGTCCAATTATTTATGTTACCAAAACCAAGCTTTCTATTACTTCCTGGCGATTAAAGATAAAATGCTTTTAGCTCCACGTGAGTTAGATTAGGCCCAACCAGTTTACATTATACAATATTACTCAACAGATAAATCTTGTTTATCACCTGTCGATACGAACCGTCAGTTGACACACAGATAAGCGTATCGCAAATCTATATCACTAAAAAGATGACCTTGCTTGTGCGGAAGGCGCAATGTGTGTGAAGTATAATTAATTATGCAAGCCTGTGTCTCTTGGCCAGGCAGCCAGGCTTGCGCCGGGCCCGGGTGGTGGGAGGGGAGCGCGGGGCCCTCCCTCCCTCCCTCCCGGCCAGCCAGTTTGCGCCATTCTCCCGCGTCGGCATCACTACGCTCGGTTACTCGTTACTCGGAACGGTTTACTGAACGCATCTTACCTTTCACCGCACTAGCGTCACATGTTTTTTCAAATTTCGAATGTGCCGCGTGACGTTGTGAAGTGATTTTGGTGCTTTGTGGCCAGTGTGGACCGTGGAACGTCCCCCGCCGAGCCACCGGTACTTGTAATGACTCATTGTTTACTATCGCCTATTAGTTTGCCGGCTTACTTGTATGATTTATTATAATTATTTATTTATAACAGTAATAATAATATTTTATTTCGTTAGGTCATCGGTTACTACACGGTATTATTGTATCACATTATATGTATTATGCAATTTATACACCACAAAACATGACTTCAAAGAACTTTATGATGCTTATTTATTTGTATAGCCGCTTTATCTTCTGCTTCCTGTTTTAAATGTGAACGAATAACATCCAAATGAAAATGGATGACAGTCTGGCATTTAGTCAATTTATTGTCTGGACAGCTGTCCACCTGTAACCAAATTCGATTTAGCATTTCTTTTGTTCGAAATATGATAGTACCCGGAGCCTAATCTGCAACAGTGAACATGCATCGGAAAGCTAATTAGCATATAATGGTTTGAGCACGACCGGCTTACATACGTATACATATAATACACGCATACTATATGCAACTATGTAGGCGCAGTGCATACAAAGTAGAGATGGCCACACCCCGATAAAGACTGTCTCTCTCCCACCTTCACATATCTGTTCAGTAAATGTAAATTACACAGCTTAACAGACCGTTAATTCCGAAGAGATGTTTACGACACTTTCTGAAAACGTTCGCGAGAGTGGACTGCACTCCCGGAGCCCGGAATTAGATCAGTTTGAGAGCGTTGCGCATCACGAATCGACGCAAGCACGCACAATGTGCGCCATATTGTTATTGTTATTACATCGCCTTAGAAGGAAACAGCTCGTTTGACTCGGTCTCGATGTTTGCTTTTGTTCTTTTCTAACTTCTTTGTTGGTCGTTATTGTTCCTTTGTTCGGCATGATGAAGCGACCGCTGCAGAGGAGACTATTTATAAACATTCACTCTTCGATCGGATTATTTTCTATTACGTTTCTCCCACAGTAATCGCAGAATTCACAAAGGTCATGCGCGATACTTTCTTTGAATGTGAAACAACAATGGAAACCAACGTTGTGGGCATAACACGGCGCAGGTGCTGGCATAATTTAAGCTTTTGTTATTCTGCTTTTACGAAATAAAATATGACCGTAAAGGGCAATAAAGCCCAAATAGGGAGTTGAATAGTTCGCTAGACGCAACGACATAAAGGCGGTACACGAATTCCACGGCCCGTCTACATCCCACGTACGCCCACTCCGCATGTTAAGGCTATACGTGAATAAATCTCACCTGCCAACGCCGAGTCCGGAGTGCGGAGACCGGGCCGAGCCTTCCATACATAGCGCTAGCTTTACGTTAGCGGATTTAATAGAAACGTGAGCGATTCCACGAAATTGCCGAGTTATTCTCCAATATAAAACAACAGTGTTTCCTTTGAGAAAATATTCCATTTTGACACACTATTTTATTTTATCAAGCGTTGTGATTGTGACAATGTAACAATAAATAGCTGGATGTGAAAACTCCCAACCAATTCAATTGTTTGGTCACAAAAAATGTAACAGAATGTTATTATTCAGAGTTGACGAACTGCGGAGATCAATCGAGATGGAAGTAACAAAGGCATAAGTTCCGACTGGCTGTCACGGCGACATTCCCCTCTTATTTATGTTCGGCTAACTCTAACCGCATTGGAGACTTGCCATTATGTATGTAAACCACATACACTTATAATATTGACGTCATAAAACGATACGAGTTATAAAATACCCGTTGCCTGCTTATATTAACCTCGTCGTAACTTTGATTTATTATTCATTATGTATGTTACAGCTTAATTTGTTTTGGTTTTGGTCTGATACACATCAACAATATGCCTAGTAGTACATTTAACAAGCAAAACAACATTGTAATCTGCTTTATTAAAATTAGTAACTATTTGGACCATCGATTCAAACCCAGACACTAGTAAGCCAGTAGCTTCACTTCGAAATTCCATTTGAAATCATTAAAATGCGATGAAGCGGTGTAACTTTCAAAGGTAGTTACAAAATGAATCTCTTCTTTATTGTGTTGACCCACTTTCTGTACGTTCTCGTAGATTAATTACATATTCCCTTTTACTTATAGCTACTGCACCAGACATTAATAAAATAGGTTTGGGACGGATCCAACTTTCTGTTGTCTGTAACTTTGCTCGTATGTATAATCCGTTTATAGCTTTCCTTGCTATTTTATTTGTATTGTCTTTTCACCTTGTTTCCGGCACTTGCTGCAGTGTTATAAATATGTTATTACTTCACTCTATGATACAAACTTTGTCCTTCATATTAATTAGTTTATCCTTATACAGACAACAGTACTTATTCGTTACACTTATTTACCTATCTTAAATTATTATTACTTATTACAATACAACATAACTGGAATGTTTAATTTATTATTCTTACATTTCAATATAATCGTTAGAGCTTCCTGTTTGGCGATAATTAATAAATTCAACATAACTTCCTACTTTACATGGTAATAAATACCATGAATTAAACATTATCGAATGTTTATTTTTAAACAAACAACGAATAAGTATTTATTCGGATCCAATAATCGGATACCAATCATACCAATAAGGGAAAATTATTCAAAAAGGAAATGGTTGATTTTTTAATATCCTTTATGAAAATTCACACAAACAGGTGAAATAAGGTAATGTAGTCATAATAATTATGACCAGTTAGTAGCCGTATCGACGTTATAATCTAGTTACCGAGTCAGGCCCCAAAGGCTTAGCACCGGACTAGGTATACCGGTTTCTAGTGGGAACAGGGGGTAGGGGGGCGAGCTGGTTCGACCAGTCGAGTTGCACTCCTGCCCCCGGCTTCACAAGATTGAGAGATAAACGTACCGGGAACTGCTCGAATGAACACACAACATACACTGCCGGCCAAAAGTTTGAGACCACTTGTAAAAATCTTTGCCATCAACAAAAAAAAATTAAAAGTACATATGATAAAGAGCTAATTTGAACACTTGCGTATTCTGTTGTTATTAAAGAATTTCTAAGAGTCAATTGTTTTTGTAATTTTTTAAGTTCTCATCCTATGAAGGTTAATTGTTTCAAACCATCAATGAGTTCCGCGCAAGGACCAGGCGGTAGAGTCATTGTAATATTTTTATGAGCTGCTCATTACTAATTATTTTGGTTTTGTTTCGCGTTAGCTGAAATGTTGGATTATTTTAGCTTCCTAAAACATATTTACTGCCTGAGTTTTCATGGAGATTAATCTTTCTCTATCTTGATAAGTCTGAGCTCGTCGTTGTTATAGTGAAGACATTTTAAAATGAGAAAAGTCCGCGAAAATGCAGTGAAACTCGTTCTGCCACAGTTATTTTACACAACGAAGGCAAATCTGATCGTGCGATTGCCTCTCAACTTAAGTTGTTGAAGACTTGTGTTCGTAACACAATAACCCGATACAAGGAGACTGGCAGTAATCAAAATCGTTCGCAATCTGGAATGCAGAGAGCTACCACTTCTAGCGAGTATAATTTCATCCTCGTTACCAGCAAGTGGAATAGACACCTAACAGCACCAGAAATCCGCGCAGAAGTGAACAAATCCCGATCTAAACCTGTGTCATTGACTACAGTAAAAAGACGATTGCGAGATGCTAAGTTAATTGGTCGCGTCGCCGTTCAAAATCCACTACTAAGGCCACAAAACAAAAAGAAACGCATGCAGTAGACCCTTACCCACCGATACTGAACGGAAGAAGACTTTAAAAAGTTCGTTGTTCAGATGAATCCAAATTTGAAATATAAGGATCAAAACGACGAATTTTTTTTCGACGTAGCGCCGAGGAAAAGATGATGCCAGACTAAGTGGTGTCAACAGTCAAGCATGGTGGTGGTTCCATTATGGTCTGGGGATGCTTCTCGGGCCAGGGAGCCTGAGATTTGATACGAGTCAAAGGAATCATGAAAAAGGAGCAGTATAAACGAATACTACAGCAAAATGGCATTCCGTCTGGTCCAAGATTAATTGGAAATGGATTTGTTTTCCAACAAGATTATGATCCAAAACATAGTTAAAAATTATGCAGGGTTTATTTAGAACATAAAGAAACAGAAGGGGTGTTAAAAAACATGGTGTGGCCCCCTCAGAGCCCGGATCTCAACCCAATTGAGCTTTTGTGAGAAGAGCTTGATAAAAATGTGCGCGGTTGTTGTCCTTCCTCGTAAGAAGACATGTGGAAAGCTTTAGAAGAAAGCTGGAACAGTATTTCACAAGATACAATCGACAAATTGGTTGCTCGTACGCCGAGACCAGTGAAAAAAGTAATAAAATGCAAGGGAGGGTTTTCTGACGAAAAATCTGTTTAAAATATGAACGGCGTCTTAATATAAATGGTTGAATTTTTTTGTTTTTATTTATTTTCTTCTTGATGTTTTTGTATTAGTAAATAAGTATTTTAAATAATAATTAAACCTCTTGCTTTGTATTTTGAGTTTTATTTCATTTTCCTTCTTTGATGTCGGTGGTCTCAAACTTTTGGCCGGCAGTGTAAGTATAACCGCCTGAGGCACTATGTTTTTTCTCAACACGAGCTTGAGAAAGTACGTGAAATTGTATACCCGTGTATACGGAACAAACCGCGTAATATTACGCTCAACAATGATAAACGCTTAATCATCTTGAGTAATCACAACAATCCTACTCCGTGTTATGTAATGGAAGTAATAACAACAGAGAATGATTACAATGCATTTACAACTACGTGGTATTTTTATGATATCACGCTATTTATTATTGTTAATGAAGTTAAATTGATTACTGCAACGGTATTTGTAAAAGATAACGATTAAATGCGCGTTACACGTTTTAATACCCTATTTGACAATACTGATGAGTAATTAAAAGACAGACAACTTACGAAAGATAATATAAAGAAAGAGTATTGTACGCTTGAACGGATTAAATGTACTGATCCTCTTAAACCAATTACTGCCAGTAGAGAACATACAAAGGAGAGTGTAGCAGTATTATATAAATTATGTTAGATGCATTCATCGGTAGACAAAGGTCAGGCGAGCGTGCACTTGCGTAACATTTGTAAAGTGTTACTCGTCAGACCGAGTTCCGTGCATCTGCATTATGCAATGTTTCTCGTTAATGCAGACCAGTCTTTCTTTGCAAACAAGCTGAAAGATTTAAACGTATGTCAGAACGTTGAAAATATTAGGAACTAGCTTTTGCCAGCGGCTACGCCCGCGCGCAACTTTCATCTTTTCATTAAACTCCCTTAGGGGTTGAATTTCGAAAAATCCTTCCTTATTCCTTGTCTACATTATAAAGGGAACATCTGTGCAAAATTTCAGCTTTCTAGGTCCAAGGGATTGGCTTGGGCGTTGATGAGTCAGTATGTCAGGACTTTTCTTTTTATTTATATAGAAGATATATTCTTCTGTTATTCGCTACTTCTCAGTCCTTACATAATGGAGTGACTGATCTTATTATCTTAGAATTCTTCATTAAAAGAACTTCAGTAAAGGCTCTAGTGGAATCCTATGACGGTCTCAACAGGATATTGTTTTTATGGCGCCATTTTCAGTCTTATTATCTAGAAAGTTTCTCATAAGGCAGCTAACGTTATTTCAGGATATAAACTCGTAGCTACATTTTCTAGTTAACCGCTTTATAGTCTTTCCAAGCTTTAGATTTAATGAGATTTTCTTTAGCACATAAAATTGTGCCTCGCTGAACATTTACATAGTAAAGGATATTATTATAAGAATTAGATTGAGTATTTACTGAGTAATGTCTTAGCACTTTAGCGCTTTGAAGTAGACCTGTGTCGTTAACCTCTCATGTTCAAATTAACCAATTAATCAAAGCTCTGTCTATTGTGTACCCATGTATCTATTATCACGATCTCGTGGAGGCAGAATGGTTCAATTTATCTTGGTTATTTTGTCGATATTACCCTCCGGGGAGCGGGCGGGTGTCTAGAAGGTGAACTTGGAAATAAATCACTGTGTACTGTTGCTGGGGACGTTCACCTGCACTGTTCCTTGTGGATATTATACATGGGACAGATTGATGGGTTTCTTTATAGTTGTTTCTGCTTCCTACCACGTTGTTATTTTTTCATAAAGGATTATACTGTCTGAATGCGGCTCTGTTTGCACAACGTGGAACGTGTCGATAATCCGCTTAGTTTTTCTGCCCCTCGTTTAGTTTTCGTATAAACGTGGCGGGGCTTGGGGGTGATAAATCTTTTCCTCTTATTTTCACTAATAACCATTAAAGTTTTCGTAACGTCGTTCAGTTGAATATTTACTGCGTTCAGGTCATTATCATTCTTGTTTACATTCACTAATTGCTGAAAGTACCTACTCAATCTTTATAACAGCAGGATTGTCGAAAAAAATCTGCTTCTCTATCACTAGTAAGTAAATATCTTAAGACATTTTGTCATATCGTACCAAATGTTACTACGTAGCAAGTGGAATGAAATCCATTTTATTTTGTCAGTCTTTTAAATATGCAGAATAATATTCTCATTTTCTCAATATCTCCGTAATAGGCGCTGAAACACCGTTGCTAGGCAGAGATCCTTCAAAGGCTACTCGTGCCTTAACTTTCCCGGGAAATTACTCCTCGCTTGGCCTGTAACACTCTTTAACATCTAAACGATTTAGTAATTTTAACGTACATATTTCTTTTTATAGCTGAAAGTAAATTGATATTCATTACTTGTTATTCTTCAGTGTATTAAGTAAGATTTTTTATTTTCATCCTCAATTTTAATTTTCGTCTTGTATTCATTTGATTTTATAAAATTTTTGGTTCAATGTCTACCAAAACATTTACTGGCAGTACCGTAGACATCAAATCCGAGAAAACTCTTACAAATCTGTTACGTTTGAGTCTAAGTAATCAGTCCAGGCTCCGGACGTGTGCACTTAGGTATTATAGATAGGAACACGTTGACTTTACTATAGATAAGCGACTCGATAGTACCGTTGCTATAGAACATGGTTCAGTACACTCCGTCCACAATGCTCAGCTTGTTTATTGTGTGTGTTCAAAGGGAAATACACAAAGGCCCGATATACAGAGTGTAACGTGCGGTACAACGCCACCACGGAGAATATAAACGATCTGATTGTGTTCCCATTGAATTTACTTGCACTATACAGCTTTCATGATGGCAGAATATTAATCGTTTATAAGTTCTATTTAGAGCGCTTGTGAAATATGTGTATTGAGTTCGAACTTGTAACTTCTGAAATGTGAAAGAGTAAATCGTTTACTATTGAGAATACTTCATGTCCAATGAGGTCATTTCCTTGCGAAATGTGTGTGCCAATCATCATCTCTCTGCCTGCTCACTATTTCAATTATGTACTATACATATATACTATAGGAACACACTTCTGGAAATGAAACTCGTCCAAACTTAAATCATTATCGGTATCTTAGTTCATTATCATAATGCGAGTTAATAGTAATGAGTGTCAGTAAATCTAAGTGTAAACTAGGTTACACTGAACAGGCCAAGGAGCCAATGATTTACACACGTTACACTTTATTCACCCAACATAATACCGGCGACCGTTTCCTTTAAGTAAATTTTATCTCATAACGGTCCCGAGGATTTAAATGGGGTGAATGTACCGTTTTCGGTGCGAGGAAGCGTTGCTAAGGGACTGGCCTTTGGAAAATTTACTTCTCATATCGTTTACATAGGTAATTGAAAGAAGTCCATCCTTTTCTGGATTGAGTAGGATAAAATCATAAATTGTTGCTGTTACCTTTGTGTTTTGTTTTATAAATGTATATGTATTTGATTAGCACATTTCCAACATCTTTTTTACTATGTTGAGCCTGCAGAAAAGCTTCTGGCGGGCGACCCACTGCCATGGCACTTCTGGAAATCTCTTAATCGACTAAGAAGCCAGGTGGGCCACTGCCGGGACAACTTGCAGGTGGAGATACTCAGATGAGCCGCAGTGGGACTGTGGAGCTACATCGCAAATAACCCTACCCATTTTATTTTCTTGCTCTAACATTGCACTACAAAAGACCTTTGCGAGGGCAACAATAACGCTGTCAAAATGGCTGAATCCTGGTCGAAGGTTATTTAAAACCAACAAATGGAATCATCGACACGACGAAGAAGAAGATCGTTAGTCAAATTGATTATAACCCTATTTTGCCAGCTGTACATTTTGAGTGCGTAACACGCGTCTCCGTCATATTAAAGAAGGAAGGGCCCTATCTATATCAACGATCCTTATAGGCTCCCATAACACGCTTCTCCTTTATAGGATAAACAGGCATTAGTAACATAAAACCGCTTTAACCAAAACACAGCTGAACAAGGTGCATAAATAACAAATCGTTGCCAGCTTTCAAATCCATAGATGGCTTTATTATTTTGAAATATCTGACAAGTTTCCTTTTAATCCAAACGACTTAATTACCTGGTCTGGTGGTTCAAAGTGCTTGTAGGGTTCTGTTCGTCAAAGGAAAATGCGGAATCTTTACTACATTAATTTAGCGTATACTTCTGTGAAAGACAGGTCTTTCACAGACGTATTTCTCGGAATTGAGGTGGCCGTTGTAACTTCATTTCCTTATTCATTTTTTATATTTTTTATTTCTAAATGGGCCTGCTCTTGACCTCGATCACGCCTCATGGGAAGCGATGAGGTTTATGATACCTAGATCGAGCGTGCCCGGCCAGAATATATTCCAAGAAAACAACCTGAAGTTCGACTTTTAATTGTGTTCAGTAATTGACACAGTTCAAAGAAAATAATGTTACCATACTAACACTAATAGTATTGAGGTAGTAAACGATTTTGCGTAAAGAGCGAATGAAAAAAACGGTTTAATTTCTAATGAAAACTATTTTTATCATTCGTTGTAAAATTTTAAAAATTCATTTGTGGGATGTGGAATATAAGAATGATAAATAATTTATTAAAAGTAATTTCCTTTTTTATTTCTTCTACTGAATAGAAATAAACTAAATAAATTACGTTACTACTGAAAAACAAAATATATGTATAACAAATTATAAAACTTTTCAGTAGTTAAATTAAAAAAATGCATACACTTATATGCAATTTTTTATTTATTGACTTACGTTATTTCAAGTTCATTCAATTTCGTTCATTCTTACACCACCTCACTATCTTTTTTTTGTCAAAATCTGCCTCTTCAACTGTCAAGTTACTGAATACAATTAAAAGTCGTACTATAGTTGATCAGTCTTTTATCTAATAATGATTATTTATTTAATAACAACGTTTACAAAAATGCACACCATTTAGGTTTGGCTAAATGTACACTTCATAATTGTACCGTATAATATTTGTATCCCAAACAATTACCCCCTTATTCATAAACGTTGCTTAAAGTTAAATAATGATTAGCGTCTGTTTAACTATACATTTTTGATGTTTAAACATCATTTAACTGTAATCATCATGAATATGGCCCTTATTGCATAAACAAAAGCTCAGATCAGCACCCTAAATGCGTAACTCACGATTCATCATAATCTGTATCGTTTTGAAACGGATTGTTAAACCATTGCTTCATATGTTCGAAAAAAGTGTCTGCTCAACAACGTAAATAACGCAATGAATATTGTTGAACTGTGAAAACGAAACAGATTATGATGAATCGTAAGTTACGCAATTAGGGTGCTGCATCCTAATTGCGTAACTTACGATTCATCATAATCTGTTTCGTTTTGAAACGGATTGTTAAACCATTACTTCATATGTTGGAAAAAATGTGTTTACTCAACGACGTAAATAACGCAATGAATATTGTTGAACTGTCAAAACGAAACCGATTAAGATTAATCGTGAGTTACGCAATTAGGGTGCAGTTTAAAAAAAATCTTCTACTAACTGAACTCATTTTAGAACTGTGAGATACTTTATTGTAGGCGAGGTTGTGAGTATGAGAGCGAATTCGAATACATAATATAGAATTAATTGCTTTTGATTTCAGTTAGTATGTCTGTTGCTATTCGTACGGAGGCAATTCGTACCGGGCCCATTTAAATGCAGCTCCACGAATTGAGGTTCATTTAATCAGTGCGTAATTGCTTGTCAATGTCTCAATTCTTTAGCGCTTTTTGGTCTAGTAAGGGCTCGTGCAGACTAGCGCGACGCGGGGTTCAGGTCGCGATACTCCTAGAACAATTTCTAATGAAACCTTCATGGAAATTGTTCCATAAGTGTCGCGCCTGTTTAAAGAAGCCTTTACTGTTGGCCCTCGAATGGGTGACCATCTTTACATACCAAGATCCCATCGTCCCGTGGTCCCGGTTGTCATTCTTTGATCTTTGACAGTCGTTACGGGTCGTCAGAAGCCCGAAAGTCTGACAACCAATCTTACCACGGGGTATCGTATTACCCAGCAACTGAGTTGCGGCAGTTAGATAGGCAGTCGCTCCATGTGAAAGACTGGTATCAGCTGCATCCGGTAGACTGGAAGCCGACCCCAATATACTTTGGGAAGATGACGGTAACACAACATCACTTTAGCATTAGTGTTAGGCAAAGGTACAACTCTGCCCAAAGGGAAAACCTATATTATACGGTACAATTATGAAGTGCACACGTCGAGTTTAAAGTCAGAATAGGGCGATCCATGTATAGCGAGCCTAAGTCCCATTTAATAGGGGGTGAGCTTATTGAGACCAACCGGATCAACCAAATAGAAATCGTAAAGTAGTATGTATATTAAACTGAAGTATAAAATGTTTTATTAAATGAGAAAACTACTTAAATAAAGTGCATGCGAAAATAAGCCTGTATCCGAAATAATATGTAACAAAAATAATTGATCAAGAGGTACTCAACTCACGTATAATAAATAATTGTACATACAGTATTGAACGGCTGGTATGTGAACGTTTCGTTCGGAGAATTCATAACATAATAGGTAGCATGAAATTCATTTGAATGCAAATTACAAAATATGTGAATTTTCTGTTTTTAATGCTTCTTTGATTTAAATCCAAAAATTTTGAATATGTTTTTAACATAATTTTCATCGGAAAAGTAGATAGGTAGGTAGTGTAGTGTTTTTGCATAGTTTTGAGTTGTAGGTCGTGGGTTCAGGTAGCAGCTTCACTTCATGTAAATAATTTCATCACCACTGCTCTCAAGATGGTGAAGGAACAGATCGTAAGGGAATCGGCATGTCCTAGAACCAACATTTCGGAGACATCAGACATCCACCAACCGCACTAACCCCCACGGTACATTATAGCCCACTCCCTCTCGAAGAGAAGAGGCATGCATGTGCCCCAGCAGTGGGAACATTATAAGTTGATTATGATGAAACTATGTAGCTTTTGCCAGCGGCTTCGCCCGCGCGGAACTTACATCCCCTATTTAACTCCCTTAGGGATTGAATTTCGAAAAATCCTTCCTTATTCCTTGTCTACATTATAAAGAGAACTTTTGACCAAAATTTCAGCTTTCTAGGTCTAAGGGTTTGGGCTGGACGTTGATGAGTCAGTCAGAACTTTTCTTTTTATTTATATAGGTGAATTATTATAAAGAATAGCACCATCCCATTTCTTCCCGTGGGTGTCGTAGGAGGCGACTAAGGGACATTCTAGCGAGAATGGGCAGCAGCGTTCTCTATGCATTTTACCACCATACTGCGATCGCCAACCCGCCTGCCAAGCGTGGCGATTACGGCAAATCCCCCTAATTGTGGGAGGCCTATATCCAGCAGTGGGCGTCTTTCGGCTGAAATGATGATGATGATGAGGTGAATGGAAATGCAACATACATTTCTGTTTTTAATGCCTCTTTAATAAAAAAAAAATGCGAAAATTTCGTATGATACTGAAAAATATAGTTTTTAGTAATGTAGTTTTTCTCTCATCGGAAAAGTAGATAGGTACCTACTTGATGCTTTTAAAATCTGCCAACATATCAATCCAATCAACTTAGCAAATATTTTCCTTACATTATAATTGCTCGTAGGGTAAAAACAAAATACGACCGTTAACCCCACCATGTGGAATCTCATTAAAGCGAAAGATGGTTTTGATCTGTCACGCACAACGTTCCATACAAAGCGATAAAAGGTTAAGGGGTGTAACAGACCCCTGTCGGGGGTGAATGACACAGTAAAGGATGACTCCACATAAAATAGACCGTCCGTATGAGAAGCGGTGCCAAGTGAAATGTATTTATTTGAAACTGTCGAGAGAGCAAGGTCATTATTCGCATATTTTTCTGTAATGCAGCCAAGTTTTATTATAAGTGCTTCACAATTTTCATTCCGGTAGGTAGTCTAAATAGTTTGAATTTGTGTGTGTAATCGAATGGGGTCAAAAAAAGATTATCATAGCATAATGCTGATATTCCCACTGATGGGACACAGGCCTCCTCTCTGTAAAATGGAATGGGCTGTAAAGGTGCATCCACACCGAAATAACTTTTTGTAAAGCAATGTTTTGCAACATGATAAATTGAAAACATGTAGTAACTTTCTACAACTTTTGCGGCTTTAACTATACATTTTTGTTATTCGTTGTTGTCCGGTAACACTTGTAAACGTTGCTCCACAAAAAGTAACTTTTGGTGTGGATGCACCTTAATGTACCCAGCGGGCCCATGTGGGTTGGTCACGTCATGTCTTTGATGAATTTTCGGTTTGGTTCGTTTTTTTGAAAAGCCTACTTAATTCTTTTAAATTATTAAAAATCAGAAACGACGTCACACGAGGTGTCACTCATACTTACTAATATAATAAATGCGTAAGTCACTGTCTGTCTGCCTTTTCACACTTTATCGCCTGAACCTATTTTTTAACATAGGGTAGGGTAATTTTAATCTAGACGCGGGCGCAACCGTATTCAAAGCGAGTGTTTTATAAAAATCAAATATGTATCTACGATAAAAATATTTTTCATTCATCAATCACACTTATTTGTACGTGTCAGTGTCACACATCGATTGGATACCCTGTATTTGTAGCGTAGCGAGTTTATCCAAATAAATCCTTGAACTGCGTGAAGCGTGATAACTTGATAAGACATTTTAAATACCTATTTCGCCTACGAACGTATATTGTTTTACTTTATGTACTACCTATTTTGTCAAAACATCATCTATACAAAAAAATAAAATTGAAGTGTCTGTTTGTAATGTCAAAATAATAGCTTTTTATTAAATGCATACGAAAGTATACAACATTCTTTTTAGTAAATGCGAAACCTGAATAAAGTTTGTTCAGAATAAGTAACTGAATCGATTCAATAATATTTTTTACATCGTGTTATATTTTTTCCCAAAAAGTGTGCTGGAAAATGTTGTCACCAGTTAATTACACTACAGTCGGGCGTGTCAGACTTTTACTGACTAAAACCCACCCGTGTTCTCTCAGTTGCCTGTGTGCCAGGGGCGGCGGTATCTCTTACGAACAACCCGCACAGCTGGGAGGCATCGGCCCTTGCGGACCCCACTAGTTGGTGCTGATAACTCTTTTAGGCGCGCGTGGAACACAACGCGCCGTCGACCCGGGCTGGATCCTTACCGGGCAGCGAGCTACCCATTACTCGCCGTCCGCAAGCCAACGCCTACGGTGGCCGGGAATCATCCTGGGATTCCCGTTGCCTAGGGCGTCTTCTGCGGCGACTAAGGCCGTGAGGGCGCATATGCTGCCTCTCCCTCACGTGTGCCGCCTCCCTCTTCGCGAGCATTACTACTTCGCAGAAGGAGGTGACGGCTACCCGTGCACTCACGCTCCGTACCATGGCCTGGACCAGGGCCGGACGCGAGAGATCGCCGCCGCCGATCGCCTCCACGAGGACACAGCGGTGCTCCGTCCAAATCGCCGTACGGTTAGGTACCTACTGCCTAATTATTATCAATGAACACAATACGACGCTGGACGCGTGTGCGGCGCAGGGGGCCGCGTGGTGACCATGTTTGCGTAGACAACTAGGTAACATTCAAGCTTATAACTTTGTATTTTTTCATTATACACTTTTGAAATTTGGTACAGTCGCCAGCAGGTCAAGCTATCCCAAACTGTCATATTTTCCCAATTGAACATAAACCTTATTCCTTATATTAAAGTTGAAAATCTATCAAAGAAATTTGACAGACTGGGGTAGCTTGATGTGCTGGCCTCTGTACATAGATTCTTTACATAAAAATATTAGACCCGTGTTTCGGGTTTCGCATATACTAAAAGTAGGGTTATATACGGTAAGTGCTATAAAATTATATCTAACAATTATTAACATTTTGTCTTTTTATTTCGACTACGCTAAGAAACGGCTGGTCCGATTTTGACGGTACTATCATAGCCTTAGTTACTTCTTATAAGAAGTAACTAAGGCTGCTTTTATTTAATAAAAATAATTAGGGTTCGCGCAAAAAGTCAAAACTAAAAAAGAGAGTAAAGATTCTTCCTTTTCAATGGATGAGTGGTAAGGTAACTAAAGTTTTCTAAGTGACACACAATTGATTTGTATTGATACTCTACATCCACGCGTACAGAAGTCGCGCGCACTGCCAGTCGTAACGTAAATAAGTGTACTTACAAAAGGATTTCATGACAACGTTCAATGTTCAGTTTAATCGACGATGTTTTCGTTCAACAATCAAACACCGTAATGGAACGTTGCCAAATATTTTAAAAAAGAAGCATTCATTTCTTCATAGAGTGCGTAAACCGACAGGTCTATAGGGCTATGAATAGACGTGCGCGGGTGGACGTTAATAGCGCCTATTATAGATTACTGCCCGATCAATAACGGACCACCCACGATGCCCGAAACACGTTCGTTATACGTCCCGTTTTTATACCAACGAGAGCAAACAAATTGTTCAAGTAAACCAATGTGTTTAGGTAAACAAAGTCAGGTTTTTCCTTTATGCTAAAAACTTAACTAGTAATCAAGTTGTCATTGATGAATAATTTATTAGGGGTTTTCCACATCAAATAATTTATGCACATGCATAAAATCACGTTTGTTGGAATACGAGGTCAGAACTTGTAACTTGGAATGAGACATTTCTAGAAATCTAATTTTTTGCGAACCCATCAATGTTAATTTATACTGTAAATAGGTTTATTGACTTTAAATATTATGTACTAGAATGTATTAAATAATTTAATCTATTATTTAATTAGACATAGTCTTAAATGCGATAGATGTGTAATAGCTTATTGTCTCATCTTAACAAATTATTAAAATTTGTTAGATATCTTTAAAACATGGATTTAGAGTAAGTAGAGCAGACTAATAACATAAAAAAAACGCATCGCGGTAGCTATTACAGCTGCATCTCGCGTTCATGTTGAAATACTTAATTCAATTTACTTGTGCAAATACTTACGGACGCGAAACACTTAAGTCTATTAGCATAGAGTAAGAAGTGCAAAGTATGCAAGTATGCTTGTGCAAGCTCAGGGCCCATGGCCTAGTTTGCAAGGCGCATTGCGTAGGTCAGTCATGTCGCGTGTGACCACACTTTCTCTTTAATGTTCCATTTCACTTTCACTCGCAGATCGACATTTAGATGTCATTTTTCAGAGCATTTAATTTTTTAATGCACAAACGCAATTTCATGTCCCACTTTTTTATTTTTGCACGAAAAAATTTGCACGAATTGTGTAAGTGGCGGATATGAGTTACATGTGTAACAAAAAATTCTGAGAGCTATTATTAGCATGTTCCTAATTATTTTTAACTGCAAAAAATGGCGTAGTGTACGATGTAGCTTATTGTGCAAATTAGACGAAGATAATGATCATTAATGAACATTATGATGAATAAATCATACATGGTAACAAGTAACAACACTAGTCCAATCAGCAATTCGATCTGCCGTACGTACATAGGTGTACAAACGTTTGATTAAATTGTGATGTAATTCAAAACGCACAAAGAACAAGTCAATAGGTACTAAAGTGAACCAGATGACTCATAACTTTCTCCAGTTCGCGCTCACTCGACTACCAATGCAAAAGTTTTAATTAATGTTTTAAAAACTTTCTATTCGTATACAAAAGTTTCAGCGCGTGTAGATTGTTTGAATTTTGCGTCTTAATTGATGTAATTCTGAAGTTTGATCACTCTTATTGTTACTTTGTGGTAGATCATTATTATGCTAAATAATTCTTTATGAGTTTTTGACAGTATAATTGCATATATTTATTTAATAAAGTTCAGTGCACCGAAGCAATTGTTTCTTTAGAACAATTTTGCGGAAAACAACGTATCAGAATTCACGGCTTCACATGCATATGTTAGCAATAAAGGTCGAGAATAAATCCGAAAGATAGGTAATTACTATAATAAACAAAGTTACAATAGGTATTCAAACGGAGCCACACAGAGCCAACAATGTTCCTCGATCCATACAAACAGGGGCCTAAGTCTACTAATTTATAAACGTCACAATGGTCTCTCAATGGTAAGTTTTTGACAGATTTGCCATACAAAAACTGTCAAAAACACACCATTGAGAGACCATTGTAACGTTTATAAATTAGTAGACTTAGGCCCCAGGTTGTTTGTCAATTTCCCGATGACGCAGCGCGTTGTCAAAGCATAGCTCGCTTGTGCACATAAACAGTTCAGTCGCGACCGTCGACTCCACCACCCTCTGCCTCCCCGCTGGGAGGCAGGGGAGTATCGCCCACCCGCTGTCCCATTTTTCACAAGTACTTAGCATGTCGTGGTTGGCTCCCCCATCCCCTATCTCCCCAAGTTTCGCATGTTTATGTCATAAATTTTTGTTATGACAACACACGGTCAGCTGGGCCGTATATTTAATGTGTATGTTTTGCTAATATAAAAACACGATGTTTTGTCAGCTTGTTCCTAATTAAATTTTGTGTTTCGTTTCACCTACTTTCTTAACTGTCTACTGCGTAGACATACAATTATTTCTACTTTTATTCCAAGTTCTCAGATCTCTTTTGCGCCTGAAGTCATTAATTAATATTTAAAAGACAGGATCGTTTGATTCGTTTGCGACCTTTTGGCAGCCATACCCAGTATTGTATTAAATCTCCGGTTCGCTGTTGACACCGTGATTTATTGAGTTCCTTCCCTCGTTTATTAGTTCTATGTCTACAAAACGAAATTTCTGTTAATTCTCATTGATCGCAAGTATTAATACTGATTAGTCGGCTGTTGAACTGTCTAAGCACAGGTTGTGTTTGAGAAAGGCAAACGTTGAAAATGAAGGTAGTATTAGAAGAGGTTTAGATTGTTACTATCGGGTATCAATCAGTATTAGTGCATAACAGTGAACGGGCGGCCGCTTTCCGCCCCGTCAGCGCAATAACCGCTGGTGAGGTGCGCCGCTGAGTCGGCAGTCCTCAGTCCTGCCGAGTCGGGCGTGAGTCAGCACGAGCCGACACGAAACGCCATGAGTCATGACTCGACGTAATTCGGACTGGGATCGCCCGCCGTCAGCCGAAATAAGTGGATTGCTGCTTCACGGCTGAATGATTCCATTTCAAAGGGCGCCCTCTGATGTCATTACTTCATGCTTATGTTCCATTAATTTCATCTTGGAGAGGTTTCCTCAAAACACGGTCCGTTTGATCGTGTGATATCTTTCTTTATGTTACGAGGTTAATGCCTTCTGATTGTAAGTTCTTACAAAGAGCATAGGAAATTAGTGTGACCTGAATTATTACGGTTTGATGAGACTGCTGAAGGTTCCACAATTTATAAACACGAGGAGTTAAAATAGGTCGAGTTACCACAAATATGTTTTAAAAGCGTTTGTGTACGGTGTTAAATACCTCTCTACAACCTTACAAAATAGAGAGTGAATAGCGCTTCTAATCAGTTTATGACTACTTTTATGTATAACATTAGGTTTAATTAGATTGACGTCATATAATAATGTATTATGTAGGTTGGAATGCATATTAAAAGATAAACACTACAATTATACAGAACCAGTGACGTGCAAAAAGCAGTTCTTAGTAAACAATCATGTATATTCATTTGCAATGAATTAATCGTGCATTAGCGCTATCGGTTCTTCGATCTAATCACATATAACATTTTAATAGTAATGTAAGTTACCGTTTTCCCGTTTGAATGTCAAGCGAAACGGTTTTCAATTACCATAAATGTAACAAAACAAGGCCGTTCTCGACAACTTAAAAGTTGGGAAGTTCATTAAAATATGTATAGGGCGGCCCCCACGGGCCCGTGTTTAGGCAAACATCAAAGGGCCTCGAATTAACATTGTGTTCCGAGCACAAAATCCTTTGTTTACTTTGACCCAAGTTCATTATTGAAACATGTCCATATGTCCACTTTTGCTTCTTATTTGAAATACCCAAGCATCATTTGAATGTTTTAGTACAGACGCCAGCACATCAAGCTACCCTAAATCTGTCAAATTTCTGTGATAGATTTTCAGCTTTATAACATAAGCATAAGGATCATGTTCAATTGGGAAAATTTGACAGTTACACACAGGGGTAGCTTGATGTGCTGGCGTCTGTACAAAAATAAAATAAAAATACAATACTTTAACGGCAAAATAAGCAAAACGAAAAAGGGCAAAAGGGTCGAATAAAATACAGGCCAGATTAACTCGAAACCGTTGTAATACAATCACGTTTTATTTCTGTCTTTATATTTTAAGAACAAGATTATTTTCGAATTTCGATTCACAATTTTATTCTTTTTACCAGAGGGTGGAGCGCGAGACTACAAAAAGTCCAGCGACGACCGGTGGCAGGAAGAAGTCGTCAGCCGTGAGGAGCAACGGGCAAATCGCACCCACTGAGCCGCCGCCACAACCTGCAGGTAAACAAAACTTTTTATATTCCGCCTCTGTAACAGATCTCCTTTGTTCATCATCATCACATAAACTTGCCAACTCTTCAATAAAAGCCATAATTTATGGTGCCATTACAAAGTTATCTATTTTCGCTGTGAATGTATTATTCTTGAAAAGGCAAGAATTGCTGTCGATGGCCACGTCATAAAATAACGTTTTTGTAGTGAAAGTTGTTTGATGGATAACCTCCGGTAACACTCACGGGTGTTATCTGAAAGTCAATTACAACTTTGTCCTATTAATCTAGAAGAATGTTCGGTAATTTTGAAACATAACCGAGACATTGTATAAAAACGCGAATCAGAATGATTGATGATAAAAACAACCTAAGTCTAGCGCTGTAGCAAAAACATGCTTAAAAGAAATACGTAAATATGTACCTCAAAGGTTTTCTTTATCTCTTATCATTAATAAAAAAAAGTAACATCTCATTCCTTTTATCCATGTATTGATTCGGTTTTTTACGAACTCGCACAAACGGTATCTTCAGTATGTCGCAATCGACGTAGCGTGCAATATACGAAGGGTACAGTTGTATAGAGGGGATAGTTACAAAAGCTCTCCTGAGAGCTAGCCGGGCTCCACGCTTAATAGGATAGCATTCAGAGCATTCAGGTGTGCTGACTGTACCACGGTTCGCGGCACCCGTGACCGTTCCATTTGTAATTCCTATTAGATTGCATGCACTATTCACTAAAGCTTTCGTTTAAATTAAAATGTATGAAAAACGTTCGCTATTCAAGAGAAAACATACTCGTTTAGAGTTTTAACTTTCACGTTTGAAAGAGTGCAAAAGGGAATGAGATACGTATCGTGGCTTTTTCATGTTTTAACTTTACTTTTTAGATTTTGTGATTTCCAAAAAGACATAGTAGGTACTTAGGCTTGGGATCGCCCTCTATTACATGGGTCTTATGATAACTGGCAAAATGTGGGTTTATCATAGGTAGATTTAATATGTGTTTTATTTCGTTATCATAAGATATGGCTCCATTATCTCCTAGCCCATGGAAGGGAACAAAAAGCTAACATACTTTGCTTTTACGTTTAATCTTAAAACAAGAACCGTTCGTTTTATCTTCTTTTGTTTGGCGATAAGTAATGCAGCTTACGGTAAATTAAGCATGTCTTTTACCTCCTGAAATATGAGTTCAGATAACTTTTTGGGTCAGTGTGAAGTGTGGGTCGTTACTCTGACTTCTTTCGGTATATACTTGTGAATGTATAGGTAGAAAAGTAGTATAAAATTTTACGGCTTTTACTCCATACCTTGGCACGGAGCCAGCCGACGACTATAAGGGGGTAACTTAAACTTAAATAGTACATTCGGCCACAGCTGGGTTTAGTGCTCTTGCAGCTAACTCGTGAAAATTAGGTACTGCATATATGTACTTATGTATTTACTGAGCTTCCCAATTTATTCACATGTAAATTAAATTGCTTTTTCCTTACACAATTAATGTAACATTACTTTCTTGGCAAACGTATTATAAACGTTTCTTAGTAGTATTATGTATATAAATATAAAAGCTCAAAAATATGCGTTTACGATGAATAATGTAAAACGAAAAAAGTTTGCCTTTTCTTCGAGATGATTTTAAATATACGAGACAGTTTCTCGCTAAAATATTTTACACGCAAAGCTCATGTATTTGCAGCGCTGATGAAAAGTATGAGCGACGTATAATACAGACATTTCTGATTTCAAATAACGTTTTCAATAAATAAATATTCATTTCAATTTATTGTCAGCAATGATGAAGCTGTTTAAAAATGAATAAAAATAGAATGTAGTATAAATAATTCTCTGTCGTACCGGTAATAAATATGGGATGTACATTTTCCCCATACTGTCCCTTAATGGATGATCCTGCTTTGCCTTTGACTGCACCCAAAATGGATGGCTTCCATTTGCAATATAATGATTTACCTTTCAATACGACTTTGTAGGTCCTTACGACATTATTCCTATTATAATCTCTAGTTCTCAGTAGCACTCCGGGTAGGTACTGGAAGTTGTGCCCAGTTGATGGCAATAAGCTCGTTTATTACGTTTAGGCCACTGTCGACCCCTCGACCCCTACAAACTGTTTCCTCTCAACCCTTAAACATAGTTCATACTGGACCTCCAGGGACTGAGACTGAATTTTCATACAAAAGACAGGTAATACCTCGTCCACTTTCGACCCCTATTTCGGTAAGTACCTAAAATTAATATTTTGGTACAGTAAGGTACAGACTACTTTGGGGGTCGAGAGGAAACTAAAACTTGGCTGAAAAATAAAATCCACTCTCGACCACCAAGGGTCGAGAATAAACTATAGTCAGAAGTACAGTGGACACATTATTTATTGCGGGGTCGAGGGGCCGAGAGTGGACTAAACGGTTTATTATATGGGACGGCTAAATGTGGGTGTTCTATAGCCTGTAACTATCTGCCCAACCTTTAGGGGAAACCACTCAAACCATGCGTGATTTTGTCTTATCATGCATGAAGATAACACAAAATCACGCATGGTTTGAGCAGATGGAGCGTTTTCCCAACTATTCTCGGCTTCCAGTCTAATCCGAAGCAGCTTAATACCAGTATTTTACATGGAGCGACCGCCTATCTGACCCCCACAACCCAGTTACTGGGTAATACGATACCCCTTGGTAAGACTGGTTTTCAGACTTTCGGGCTTCTGACGTCCCTAAACCTTGGGGAGAGAAAGACGTGATGTTTACTAGAATGTCTTAATCTTTCTAGTGTTTGGAAACAGTTCATCACAACAAAGGAATCTTTAATAATGCGAAATTCTTGAGTGTGTGAATTGTTTGTATTCAATTATCTTTTGTTCCGTACAGCTGTGTGAACTGACAGCGTCCAATGTTTTGTCTCAAGTCGAGTAGGTTATAAACACAACGTTTGTTATAATTACATGTGGACTTTTATTATGAAACCTGTGAAATAAAAACATAGATGATGTCCTGTTTACCGTTATTATTACGTTATTTGTGAGAATAAACTAAGATTTTCATTGTAGGTGTTAAATTCAGGCGAAACTGTTGAAGAACTTTAAATAAAAAGCCGGAAAAATTTAAACAGAGTCCTGGAAAAACAAAAAGTTCCATTTGAATAATTAACTCCTATTTGTTTTTCCTCCCAATTTAATACAAGGTGGCAAGACGGACAAGACAAGATTCTTGCGGTGAATTTTTTCATGGCTTTTTTTTTTTTTTACTTTTGTTCATCGATCACTAATAAAGAACAGTGATCGATGTTTTTGTTCCATATATTTTGACCGCGTGGGTATTTCAGTTTTCTATGACACACCAACATTGTCTATTTGATAACTGACGAAAAATTTCTACACTACGGAGTCTAGATTCTCTAAACTCCATAGACATTTTGTTCATGGTTACAGTTTGCGAGTCGATTCCCTGCCACCCCGTATAGACTTCCTAATTAAACGTAACGCAACATAATATTGAAACACCTGGACTCATACTGTGTAACTATCGTATTCAGCTATTCAAGCAGCGTAACTCTCGTGTAATCCCAGCTAAATGCGGATCGCGCGAAAATTGGGGAAATTCAAGACCCACAAGCCGACGGTATTAGCCTAATGAAGTTAGACCACTTCAGGGTATAAACGCACAATTTATACCTTCAACTACGTTCCAGCCAAATTCAACGGAAAATACGGATTCCCACGCGAGCTTCGTACTTCGCATACGGTTTAATTTCAGAAGTAGCAAATTATCCAGGACTAGGAAGGAAAGGAAGCTAGTGTTTTTACTTAAAAAGAATGCAAAGATAATTTATTGTTTCCTTTGTAGGTTTAATTACCTATCCACTTAATCTAAGCGAGTAAAAACTCAACCCGAGCTCAGGAATCTTTTGTTCCTTTCAAACTTTCTAAAAACTTTCAGCGTTTAACTCTTTTGTAGCATCTTAATGTTTAACTTCGAATAGAAAGAAAATTAAATAGGAAGCAGAAATTCTCTTTTGTCTGTCCAGCGGGCGGTATGGGATGCCATCCTTTGAGTGAAATAATATGTCCGTGATACAGGGAGATAAAACGTGCTTTCATTTTGTGCTCGGGGTGCGAGTGACAGTTTCGTTCGTGACGTCGCAGAATGGCCGCGGCCGCCTGCCCGCGGGGCGGCAGCGGGGAAGCCAGATACATGTGAAACGTACATGTGTCATATAAATCAGAGAACTGCGTACTGCGTAGTATAATTACTTTACATGGCGCTTTGATAGCAACCCCGCCACGTGTATCTTTTACTACGTAATCGGAGATATGTCACGTCCATCCACATCTGCAGAATAAAAGCTAGAGTAGGTTTCTATGAATTTGAAACTCGTGTTTTACTCAGTTTACAACAGAAGGTGGAGTTATTTTCTTTCTATTTAATGGAAATTCAATGTCTTCTTCAGAAAGAGCATGTAGGTGTAGTTTGACCAGAGTTTAGACACCACATACATATTTAAGACCGATTTTGAGAATGAAAGAGTCATGATGTTGATTATTCCTTGAATAATTCAAAGTAACCATATTAAATTTCGTCGCCGCTGAGCCAACGTATATTATATTTACATAATAAAGAGTTGGAATCTAATAACGTAGGCAGCAAGCGACTCCGCCAGTTTTCATAATTTTGCACAACCCTCTTCGTGATTTTGAAAACCATCTGGAACGTTTTCCTTTATGATATTATTTCTTCTCATGTTTATTCAAATAAAGTTCTAAAACTGGATCAGTGTTATCGTTTAATCCTTAGTGATGGGTTTACATAACTCTAGGAAAGTTATTGTATACTTAGCAGTTGGCAAGTTTTGCCTTGGGGCCAGCAGTGTATTTATATGTATGTATTCAAACGGCAACTAACTTTATATTGGCTCGGAACTTGGAACTACGGAGTTGCGAACAACCGTGGGCTTCGTACAAATATTGCTCGGATCGTTGGAACTTTGTTCACATTGTTGTTCATCGTTCCAACTTCGGTCACTTTCGTTCAGTCAGCGTTCGCGACCTGCCCCATCGGCCAGTGGGACCAACTTTTGAATGTGAAACTAGTTAAGTTTCCAAGGTTGGTAAAAACTTGTGTCGGTGGTTCTCGTTCAGTAAACAATACCGTTTTACATAATTGAGAATGTTTTGTCTTGTTTTGCTTAAATGGAAAACTCTATACGTTTGGTAGTCACGTTTATAAGCCCGTTTATCGTTCCGAAAATACCGAGATGTTTGTGTGGAAAAGTTTAGTAGACTTGATATTATACGACGCTTTTGCTATGTAGAGTATAATATTTACAAAAGTACCTACTAGCTTTTGCCAGTAAAGGTTTCTATTCTACCCGTAAAGACACTAAATCGGACAGATTTGTATGAAACCAACTAAGCCAGCGGCTTTGCCCTCGTAGATGTCGGAAATTATCCCACGGGAACGTCAACCGGTATGAAGTACCAGTATGAAGTATCCTATGTGTTAATACAGGTTTTAAACTACCTATATGTTTGCCAACCTTTATCCATGTCCGTTCAGCAGTTTTTACGTCATTGAGTAACTAACATCTAAATATCCTGACATACCGACTTTCACGTTAGTAGGATAGTCGGATTATGTAGACATTTGAGCTCTTGTTTTGTCATATCATCACTGTCCCTGACTGGTATTTATTCTCCATACAAAACACTAACAAAGAACACTATCTCTCCACTTTGTCATAAGTTGCATTTGTATTTATTATTTAAATTACATTATAATTATATATATTTTGTTGATATTTATTTTAGTAGTATGTATGTATGTATGTATATTCTTATATGATATGTGTATTTATAAATTAGATTAGATATAATTTGTGCTATTATGTTTTCCCTTCTATTATTATTACACGCGTTGTCTACATCTCTGTTATCTTCTCTCCTATCGCAGGTGTGCTGGAAGAGATTTCTGTAGAAATAAGCATTACCTTTGTACGTATTTTTCTGTTCCTTTATTCTTGTCTGTTTATATGTGTGTGCATAAATGGTTAAATAAATAAATAAATAAACAGAACTCACTCGAATTATTATTATCAACATTAGCATTCTATTAGTACGTAATTAATTAATAATATACACAACGTGTAACACAATCCATGCCATTAATACTCACACGAGCGTGTTCGATTAATCCCCTTTTGAGAGCACATAATATACTATCGACACAATCATAGTAGGTAGGTACATAATTCAGTCGATAGCGGCAACTACGGGGAAAGCCATCAACCGTATACCTCTTCAAATACATATGTGGTGTTGTGTATTCACAAAGCGGCGGTGGAAGCGACAGTCCTTTGTGTCAGTTAACGGAATTCGGATATTGGATAAGCTTCCGCGGTCCCCCGCCTGTTTGTTTACCTAACAATTTGATTTTAATTGCTTTCGCAGCACTAGTGCGTCGCGTAGGGTTGCCAACTTTTAAAGATAACGAAAAAGTAAGTATTTCAAATTCTTTGAATAGACAAAAAAGAAATACTTATGTGTATCTTTTTGTCTATTCAAAGATTTTGTACTTGGCTGTAGGGAGGTACTGAAGTGACGAAAAGAGAGAAGCAGATCGTCCTCGTCCATAAATTTATTAAAAAACTATTAAAACGAATGACTTTTTTATTTAAATCTTGGTTAAGACAGCAAATAATTGTTAGCGTTTGCCTAATAGCACCCATAAATGTGGAAATTTTATTTTTTTACAAAAAAACAAGAAAAAAAAATGCACGAGGACGATCTGCTTCTCTCCCCTTGTCACTTCAGTACCTACCTACAATAAAGATTAGAAATAAAGTATGTTCGCATACTTCATTTTTGTGCAAAAGAATAAAGTATTTTACAGAAAAGAAATTAGGATACATTATTATAAAGTATGGTTGGCAAACAAAGAAATATAAAAAACTGTTAAACACTTCTTTTTTTTAATCTAGGGTGACGTCGCGTCGCCGTCGCCGCGTCGTCGCCTCGTCACCGTATCGTCCCGTTAAAACACCACTCAATTATCGCATTGTAATCATAGTTCGTGTTTATATTGTTAATTGATGTTTGGGCAGCCTTGTTTATTAATCCAGTATCAATATGCGACGGAACTGTTCTACTAGTATTTATATTTAATATTAGCAAATGCCAGCGATAAATAGGCAAGCGGGCTGTTCATTGAACTGCAGTACTTAATTGCTTGTAACAAGATTACGATCGAACACGGTGTGTAATTCGAGTAATTGTACGCCTGTCTTAAATATTTGTCAACGATAATTCAATGTGCAGATTAATAATGTACATTAGTTAACCCTAACGCCATGTCATGTCTGTTACCAGTCCTTTAATATTACGTCACTATGTTTGACTAGCGTGTCGCGTCACACCAATTTGCACATTTCAACTGACTATATTAACCTCTTCTTTTGAACATTAACATATTCATGCAAATGCTAATACTCCTAGAAAGCGACAGACAGAATTTTGTTCAAATAATAATGTGTTCTTACTAGACATGACAGATTAATCACCCCTTTTGTACTTACCAACGTCCCCAATTTAAAGGTCATGTAACTCTAAATTGCAAATGAAGAAGATAGCTTCATCCGAGCAAATTTTATCTCATTGACAGATTTATACAATCTTGATATTCGGTAACGAAGTCATCTGCATTCCGTTGGCGGAACATCGCAAATTTTGCGTGCGCGCCCGCTGGCTCATGTAGTTAGCATAACTTTACATATTTACCTTTAAATGCACCAGAGGTATACGCTGGGACTGCGGTATGTCTAGTGCATATGTTCTAAATAATCATAATATGTATATTCCCCAAGGATACATGGGCAATTACGCGCTTGAATTATTAAAATTAAAAATGCATTCACTTAGCAATCACGGAGATATGCAAAGAGGCTTAACAAAGAACTTTATTCATTGCGATTTCGTGACCCAAAAACTTGTTTCAACTGTAAAATGATTATGCAATTCCGCGTACGCGTAGACGTTATCATCACACTAAGTGCAAAATGGTGTAGTCAATAATAAAACATCCTCAAGGCAGCCCCCTTTACATGTGAATATTATACGAGTTTAGGAAACCGGGCGCACATTAATACACGTTATGCCCCTTTATCATACTTTGCTTCCCCCACTGCCCTTGTAAAGTTGGAATAAAAATAACAATATTAAATTTGCATGCCGACGAAACTGTTTGAGGCACGCGACGAACTCACCCCTGGGGCGAACGGGTGGCGGGGGTGAAACAGGGGAATTGTGACACGTCTAGCGCACGTTTTGTGGGGTGGGGTGGCGTAGAAATTCGTGCAGGAATGCAGTGTCCCCCTAATCTTTGCTCCATAATAACCCTCACCTGACTTTAATGACGTTGAGTTTGATACAATGGGGTGAAATTATGCAATTTGTTTCTGCACAGACATGTTATTTGGGTTATAGCGAATTCTGTTGCCATTTGAATAAGTAAATTAGTCTTTATGTTTAATTCAATGTATTCATAAACAGTTAGAATCCCACGTACTAACTGTATCGAAACAATAAAATCAGAACGATTCAAATCGTATAATCGCCGAAGATATATCATGGAAGCCCACGTAACCTAATTACTGTCTCAGCCGACTTATCAAGCGCGTGAAAGTGCGTGTAAACAAAAGACGATTGTATTAATTAACACTAAATAATGAGTCACAACGTGTGTTCGCAATGTTTTGTTTTGATATAAAGCAGGCAGCGCCGCGTGTGATGAAGTACACAAATGCATGACAGCCGTATCCGGCCCACAATTGCGCGAAGGTCAGTGACACGCGACGCAACGCGAGCGTGCGAGTGAATCAACATCTAAGTACCTATTTAATTAGAAGAAAAGCGTCTGTTAGACACGCAGGGGGGGGGGGAGGGGGAGGTTCTCAGAACTGCTTGCTTTTTATTTGTCGTATATTTGTCTCATTCAAAACTGATCCTTAATTATTTTTGTCTAGTAATCGTTGCGACAACTTGAAAAGGTTTTTCTAGCGCATAATGTCAGTAACCTGAAAAAACAAATTACAATTAAGCTGTTGTGCAAGTAATACTATTAGTAGAGGACAAGTCTCAAAAGGTTTTAATTTTTTGTGGTGATGATGTATGTAGATCTGTAGTTCCGTTGTTGGACGATAGATGTCGCTACTAGTATCGTTCGAGCAAACCATTTCGAATGTTTCCAAAGTAAAAACTTGTTTTCGTGTCTAAAATCCAATAACACCCACTTATTTTATTATTACGTAACCATACAAGTTGATTTTACTCCTATACGCTTTGATAACTTTAGCTTTTTCTATATGGCCAGGCAATAATGAACGATAGTGTAAAAAATAATGGTTAAGTACTATATTTTGCGAACCCTCAATAGACAGCCGAATGCCCTTTTATGTCGGGTCGACCGTTATGGAAGATTTATGAGGGCGCACTGGAGCCGGCTTTCAGAGCTCATTTAATTTTTATTGCATCGAGGTCGTGTTAAAAACGTGATAGTAACGGCCCGACATTAATGAAACACGCCAATTGACAAACAATCACATTGAATAATAAACACTGTTAAATATTACATCACGCGACGATCTTCAGTCGCTGCGACCAATTAACATGTACCTATTTATGTTGAACGAGCTAATTATAATTCTTGTATGGCTGCGTTATTAGAAACAGTCTTATAATATCCGTGTTTATATGCAGATTAGTGCGATTACAAGAACAATGGTCGGTGGAAATCGACACGGTGAAGAGCCCGGCACCTGCGTAAGCATAATAAATGTTTGTGGCGCGTCACGTTGGCGTTACGTAAAGAACAATGGCAGACTGGGAACGCGGCCGTGAACGCGTCGCGAATCCTCTACACGGAATCTATGCCATTTATTTATTCCAAGTGACAACTCGGCTTCAACAATATCGGTGTGGAATCGCAAATGGCCGGCAGTGACGGCAGTACCGTTTCCGTCCTTAGTGTGGGACAAACAGCGATTTGCATATTTTCGTACGACCGTGTTCGGCGTGCGAAATGTCCTAATTGTAGGCAGGTATTATTCATGTTTATGCTGGGTTGTTCTGTAAAGTTGTTTGTTCTTTTTGAGTTATACAACGTAGAAGGAAATCTACATGACTACATTTTATATCTTCAAGTTTAAAAACATCACAATAAAATAAAAAGCATCGTAAAATTTTAAATTACGTTATGCAAAGAATAATATTAATTTTACAAAGTCATTAAAATGAACATTTCCACAAAGTATAAAAGAATATTTTTAAATATAAATGTAAACTGGAAGCCAAGCAGTCCTTTACACACTTGCTTGCGGACGTTACGATATTATGTGTACTTTCACCCCGTTATACACCGTTACTTGAACTACTGAATATTCGCTATCTCTCTCGCACTCGACAGTCACAATCTCGATCAACTCAGCTGTTTGTTACACTAAATAACGGACGAATTCATTAATTTATGGCTTTAATGCTTTTAAATTGCGAAGCATTTCAAATCCAAATCTATAGGAAAAATCCACAAGAATCTTCATGGAGAATGTTTTTTATTTTACTTTTCTATACATTGGTAGTCTGCGGGGTACCGGTACCTAATTGCATAATACACATAAAATTACAACTGAAGGCAATTCTCGTAAATTAAAATCTAGTCGCAGTGTCATCTTGGCGACAAACAAATGTCAAAAACTTGCCAAAAATGTATAGAAGCCCGAGGTATTTTTGACAGAGAGACTGACATCAAACTGTGTACGTTCTTAAAATTACGAGAATTGCCCTCTGATCTAGGCTCAATCTGTCAAAAATTCCTCGAGTTTCCATACATTTTGGACAAGCTTTTGACATTTGGTTGTCGCCGGGATTATACTGCGACTAGATTTTGATCGTTTTTAAATAAGTACGAGAATTGGCCTCCAGATCGCATTTTCTTTCATTTCGACAGTTCTGTCACGTTCATTGCGTTACCTACGCTGTTGATGAGCAAAATCCTTCAAAACTCTCGGATTGTGATTGAAACTGTGGTACGCAATTAAGGTGCTGGTTTCAGGTCATGCCACTGAACGTATCTGTCTATGTATTTGTATATTATCTTACCAACTCGATGTTCAGTGTTGTGTAGTTATGTGCTCAGTGGTGTTTTCGTATCTAAATGGCCTCGACGGAAAGAGACAAGACTGGTAATAGCCACGGTAATGTATCTGCCTTTATTTTGTCTTCTTTAGAAATTTATTGAACGGACAGAAACAGCGCGATTTATATGTTTATTCAGGCTGGGTATCTGGCCTCGTTTAAACATGCTTTGAATGGAAACAAAGGTCTCTTAAACGTCTATTCATAATAGGTACCTACGTGAATATAATTATTCTTATTCATTCCGCAATAGATCGGAAAATAACGAAGTCTAAACAGCATTCAATTTAATACCGAATTTAAAAGACTCAAATGTCAATTGTTCATCGACTCGATAAGCGAGTATCAAATAAATTCAATGAAGTAACAATGTAATTGCCTTCAAAATACGCTTTTACTATTCTATCGATCATTTAGCCTCAATCGGTTGATTGTGAAAGAGACCCTAATAAGGTTGTAAAACGTAATAAAGAGTCAAGGCGACCCGGCTCATTCCGCGTAAGTTTTAACAAGTGAAATCAGAACCCGATTGTATTGCACTGCGCGCACCAAAATGTGTTGTTTCTACATAATTCAAATCACACGCCAAGAACTCAAGACCACAGAGGTCGTGTGTTTTTCACACGTCGGCGCAAATGCATTCCTCACACAATTATCGCTCCCCGCCTTTGTGCCGGTGGCTACTCTCGCTCCGTTATGACTTTTATTTGCCCTCCGTAGAACGCATGTCCAGCACAAACAGGTTCCGAAACCAGCTCCATACATACGAGTAGGGCGAGGCATGCAGGCCCTATCTGGATAATCTCTCACATACATTCATCTCCCTCTAATCGCCGTAAACGGGAAGATTCATGGTGCCCTTAAAGGGAATTTTGCTGTCGAATCGTAATCGGTTCCTAGAAGAATTTATCACCAGCCTTTTCGTAGAACCTGTTCCGATGCGGCCGGCTTTACTTTAAAGGGTTGTGCGCTTGTATTCTTATTTTAAATGTCTATCGAGTCAAATGGACCGTTAATTGGATTGGAATGCAATCTTATATCATTAGACTAAAACGAAGAACCATAAAAGGGTAGATTATTCGAGCTTGTAGCTAACACAAAAGAAATACTTTTGGAGCTGGATTTATCGAGATCCTTCGCGTATTGTCTAAAGTTTTACGAGGCAACTTCCCACATTTTGCAAGTTTTTTCATTCGACGAGTCATTAGAACGAGACATGTTTTTGTTTCGCAAGAATACACCTTGCTTTTGCCATGTCTCATTATTTGCAAAGAATATTCTGAGAACTAAACACGTCTTCCGAGAAATTGGATGAAACCAGAAATAAAAGCAAGAATCATCACCACTTACTTTACTACACTGATTAAATTTAAACGGAGTTTAAAGTTAGAACACATAGTTCCCCAAGATGGCTGCGGGTATGACGTCAGCTGCCGGTGCGCGGGCGCATTAAATTGATCGTTGTGTTGATTGACGCTCACGGTCTTTTTTGCAGTCGTGTATAAATACAGATCTGTGTCGCAGTCAACTATGTGAAGGACATTAATAAGGAAAAAATAAATCGAATAGATTGTCTATTACAATAGGATAATCATTATCAGTAATAGCATGACAATCACAATGACAATATTAATTGAGGAATAACAATTACATTATTTTAATAGATCTTAAATACAGTCTATCAGCATCCAAGTTAATGTTTGAATCGAAGTTCTATTAATTTGTTGTTGACTTGAAATAACAACTGTCCACGTTTTGACAGTGGGACAGAATGCTGGTATGAAAAGTAACGATTAAACTCACAGTTTTGATAGTAAGAATTGCAATTATTGAATAATAAAAAATACTTCTTCAGTCAGACACTAAATGGAAATTTCCGCTATACATATTAAAAGAGGACAATAGCCTACGTTGGAACAGGCAGACTCACATCAAGAACAATTTGTAATTTATTCTGACTCTACGGGTATTACGACCGCTACCTAGCACGCACACTCAATTATTTTAGCTAGATTTCAAGTTTTTAATAATAATGTAATGACAAATAACATTATTTCCTTATGTAGGTACCTATCCTTTTATTGACTGAATTTCCCGTTTGTGAAGTAGCAACGTTTGTGAGAGTTATTGCCTTATATTTCTCTTACATGTACAATGTTTATCAATACCTTTTTTAATTTTAAAAAATCGAGAACCCCTGAGCACAAGGCCTCCTCCAGAGAATGCCAGCTTACGCTGTCTTTTGCTACGTCCATCCAGTGTGATTCAGAAATAATATATGCACGATTTAGTCCTCCCAGCGAGTGTGTGGTCTTCCTAGTTAGAGCTAGAACTAAAATACTTAAATAGTCATTATTTAATTGAGCGTAATTACAGTGAAACCTGGTTAATTGGGATCTCAAGGGACCAAGGATTTTGTACCATTTAAAGAGGTTTTCATTTATCCAGTTTTCCAATTAGACAGGTTTAAAATTTAGTTGTCTCATTTACAGAGGGCCCGCTTATAGAGGTCGAAATGTGCCGTTATTCCATTTATAAAGGTGGAAATTTTGTGAAAGAAATTCAAATGTTTATAAACAATCGTGTCGTAACCTGTCCCAACCTGATAAATTGTCTCACTTATAAAGGGAATTGAGCTCCAGAGTCCCAATTATAGAGGTAAACATCGAAAAAATCCTAGAAATCAAATCTCATTTAACCAAGTTCGAAAAGTCCCATTAACAGAGGTAATTCGATGAAAAAGTGCCGGGACCTCATTGTAGTTCTCAATAATAGAGGTTTCTCACTTATCCAGGTCCCACTTAACCAGGTTTCACTGTATTTGCAAAATAGGTCATGTTGCAAAATCTCTCATAGTAACAATGATTGAATTATCAAATGCAACGCTTTTATGATTTAATTGAGTGCTTATTTATCCATTACTGGTTATAAACCAGCAGTACCTACATTAGTAGATCTTTGACAGTCGTAGGCGGGTATGCAGAAGCCCAAAAGTCTGGCAATCAGTCTTACGAAGGTGTATCTGTTACCCAGTAACTGGCTTGTGGAGGTCAGATAGGCAGTCGGTCCGTGTAAAATACTGGTATTCAGGTCCATCTGGTTAGACTGGAAGCGGACCCCAATAACATTGGGAACAGACCAGACAGATTGCTTTGGTTATCAACCAGCAGATATTTCGTTTTTAATTTAATTTGAAATCCTGGAAAAAAAAAACCGGTCAAGTGCGAGTTGGACTCGCGCACCGAGGGTTCCGTACAAACCTGTGGGTAAAAGTTCAAAATTGTCAAAAATATTTTTTTTTATATGACGAAACTAAAAATTTACGGTTTTCGTAATTTTTCCTATATCTGTACTATAAGACGTGACTTCGTACAAAATTTCAAGATTCTAAGTTCACGGGAAGTACCCTGTAGGTTTTGATTCCCGTGCGAGTTTCGAAAATTTGCGGAATTTTGCGGCCTAAATGGCTGTATCTTTTGATTGCGTTGACTTAGAAGGTTGATTTTTCTACAGCTTCCAGGGACAGTAGAACTAAGTATCATATAGAAATTTCAGTTTGATACCTCCACGCGTTCCTGAGAAAAACGGTCTTGACAGACGGACGGACGGACGGACGGACGGACGGACAACAAAGTGATCTTATAAGGGTTCCGTTTTTTTCTTTAGAGGTACGGAACCCTAAAAACATATAATACACACGGCTACACATCAAGCTATACGTTTCCAGTTTACGCTGATCTTGCACTGTACGGAAATCCTATACAATGCGAGATTAGCTTATACTGGATGCATGTATAGCTTGATGTGTAGCCGAGTGTACATATTGATTTGACTTTTAAAATCCTGCAACTCGTTTTACCTTTTTCAACTGACATTGGTATTTTGAAAATATGGTAGTGTATTATTGCGATATTATCTTTATAGCTACTTCAAACAGGTTTTTTATGTCATTCTATTTTGAAGATATTGCCAAGGTATAATGACTATTTTATCACAGAGTCATTCCTGTCTATGTTCTTTCTAAATCACAAATTATTTAGTTTACACCAATGAAAAAAAAAACAAGTTGCATTAATAAACAGGTTTGGATAATAACATCAATTATAATGCCATACCATAGAGCAATTATTTATAATACATACGATTTTTTTAATCCATATGCTAGACAACGATCATAAGTGCAATTCTTATGTTATTACGTTTATAGCAAAGGAAACTGTCTTAATCATAACTTTGCCACGCATCGATAAAAAGTGAGTATATTGTTTATAGTCCCACAGTTTGATTGAAATTGGATGGTGTTTAATAAACTACTTATTTATTCGTAGTATTTCATCACCTCTTTCTCAATATGACTTTAAAATACTTATTAAAAGTCTGAACGGTTTTAGGAGATTATACACGTCAGCTTGTAACATTAACTAACTACTTTATTATGGATAAAAACCAGTTCCTTAAGCTAATTCCAACAACATACTAAAACTAGTCTATTTTAAATTTAAAATATACGCACACATAAATAATCATGAATCTCGTTATCAAAACCCATTAGGAACAATTAGGAGTGGTATATTTTTGATTCACTCGAAATTGATCAAATGGAGGTTACTTCTCCCGGGACAGTCCGGGATAATGGGGAAAATTAGGTCACATGGACGACAGTAAACGAAAATCTCCGTAGGGTGCACGCTGCGCAAAATGGCCGCCACGACACGCGCAGTAATGGCCGCCGGCCTTGGGTCGTACTCGCAATCAACTTATTATTCAATCTCATGTCGCGAATTGGTCCGAGGTCCGCCGGCCGTTGACCCAACCGTTCCACTCCACTCGTTGTTAACGTTGTGCCCGTAGGCTGATAGATTAAATTACATAACATAGGTATGTCATTATTTTTTTCCTTGTGCGCAATTTTTTTTTCCATTATTTTCGTGCTTCTATTAAGATCAGGTAAAAGAACAAAAGGTCACGACAACACGAGGTTATTATTGCTATACATGTTTATTTTTTGTTTCACACATATCTGTTATTCTGAATTGTTAATTTGTTCTTTAAGGAAAACGTACATACTGATCCATTTAACTATACAATATTATACTGGCTTCTACAGACAGATTTTTAATAAGGATTTAGGGCAAAATGAGTAATCTTATCGGTAAAAGGGACCATTGTATTGCTTGGCATTCCAAAGGTCGTCGGTCGGCGCAGTTGACGTAAATCCGACACGGTCCGTTATGTCCTCTCAGAGAACAATAGATTGTTCGCGCTACTCGCCTAATGAGAAATGTTTGTTTTTCAGCTTCATACAATGGCTACTGCTCATTGTTGCTTTTATTATTATCTCCTTCAGTGTTCCGTCGTAAAAAAAAATAATTGTCTACATATTGTTGATCTCATCTTCCTTAAGTAAGTAGGTATAAATTATGCCGTCGGTTTTAAGAAACTTTGTTATACCTACACGGACACCTTATTTAAATGACAGCTGTATAAAATGGACCACTTAATCTTTTTTATATCAGAGTACAAAAGAAAAACGTTAATAAAATCGTATTAATAACCATACCGGGTGAACAGGTTATAATGAAAAAAAAAATTACTACAACAATAATTTGTATATGATACCTACTTTAACAAGTCTTCATACAACACGATAGTTCAGAACGGGTTATAAATTACATAGTGGAAACGTCGCTGTTTTCGAAGAGTCGACCTTGATTGAAGGCTCATTAGCCGCTCGGAGTCAAGACGAGCGAGACCACGCATCGAACCGGTCTCGGTCGTGAGCCCGCATGATTTATGCCTTTGCCTTTACAAAGAGTGTTTTTTTTTTCACCAGACCGGTTTACCCGCTTCTCCCCCGCCCGGTTTTTGTTGCGCTACCTGGATGCTGCGGAAAAAATTAAGTGTCAGCTTTTTTTTCCATCGTAATAATAATACCCAGCATTCCTTTTGTAGCACATGCGGACGTGGCCAGTGCTAGGAACGTGATGTGCTGGCTTTGTTGCTTCATTATATTAATGGACTCGACCGGATGAATACAAAGACGGGGCTTTTAAACTTTATCGCGTGTAGAATACGTGTTCCCCGGTACACGCGGCATGAAATTGAATTTATGATTCACGTGATAGTGATCGTGAAACTACTCATAACATACGTAAATTGATAACTAAATGGTATTCTAATTAATTGTCTGCTCCTACATACTGTTGCCTGTTCGTTTAGAATAGGAATTCTTTCTCGAAACAGACGTTGTTATCAGTAATTAGTACATGGATGATGTTAAAACAAACATGTAAACTACTTCGTTCTACCAACTGTGCAAAGAGCGAAACATAATATTTAATTAATATGGTAATATCGTTCTTATATTCATAAGTATGTATGTAAATACTCATGACACTACCTACTCTCCGATGTATGTTAATAATAATAGGTATGTTTATTCATATTGTGTTGGCAACTAACTAAGCCCGTATTTCTGGTTAAATATAATACTTAGTAAATAAAATATCTGTTTTCCTCAAAATGAAACCACAAAGCTATAATATTTAATTGATAAATCGTTGTATATTCCGACGACCTCTATTTGACATTGGCGAGCTCGCCCGTCCTCGCTTCTACAGTTTTTGCTGCACTTTTTTTCTTGTAATTTATTTATCAGCCGCCATTTTATATACCACCTGCCGCGGTCGTTACCCGCACAGAAAAACTCCCCTCCTTTAACAAAAGATATTCCCAAAGTTATTCTTACTTATAATTACAGCTCACAAAGCATTTCGGGCAGAAAGCACCGGTTTTTGTCGGCCAACAAAAAATCCCCCTTTAATTCTTTGGAAAGAGGCATTCTACAGCTTAAATATGGGGTATATGGACCAATGTTTTTCATGCGGAATAAAATGTAAACAATTCGTTGGTGCGTTGCGGCATCGGGTTTAACTGTGAGATCGATGTGTTATCGCTAAAATGTTCGATAACAATGGATGGAAAATGGTGAATGTATGACAGATTTACAACCGTATTGTGAATGTGAGTGACATAGTTGCGGCAGGTCACAATGTCGTGGGACATTAACGTAACCGTTCGCTTTTCACTTCGTAGTCGTCGCTAAATACTAATCTGCTGTTTATTTACACATCATGCAACATGTTTAGGTACCTACGTGTCGTGAGTTAACAACACCTTATCGTCACACAGATTGTGTTATTTCACGATAACAAGCTTTGTAAGATAGTGATAGAGAATTTATTAAAACGCTTTCTAGAACAAAATTCATAAAAATAATCGTGTTGCTGATAATTTTGTCGTTATTTCTCGATGATAAGAATCGCGAAATTATTATGTCTACATCGACTTGTTTTATTAAAAGGTTATCTGTTAGATTAGGTTCGTTAATGTAACTTAAAAAACATCTAATCAGGAATTAATAACGCTTTAGGTAGGTATTTATTTGCTTGATTATAAAAAATAACAAGAAGTCGGTAATCGCAAACAAGAGTTGTAGGTAATTGAAATTGAAGTGTCCTTTGATTTCAACCGTGACTCAAGATATAATCGACACTAAATTATTTCCATTGTCAACCGTACGGAAGGAAAAGGAAACGAATACCTAGTTATTGAAATCGATTTTCAGATGACAACTAATTTGGTTTCAATGACAATTATTGTGATCGTGATATTGTCATGAAGAATTGGTCAGTATGCGGTTCACCGAGTAGTATGTAGGTAATTGAATTTCAATCTGCAATGTATAATTAATTATAAACTGTATAATAATTTGAACTGACGGCAAGATAAAAAGACGTTAACGCAGTAAGTGGATGTTGTAACGAATTAAATAAATGCCAATAAATATGAAAGGTTTTTCTTAGTGAAGGAAAAAATATTATAGCATACCTAACTAATAGGTAGTATAAAGGCGAAAGTAAGTTTGTGACGCTTTCACGGCGAAACGGCTCAACAGATTTTAACGAAATTTGGCACATGGGTAGACCATGATCTTCAAAACGACTATACATCTTTTCATCCTGGATTGCGTAGAAAGTCGCAGGCAACAGCTATTTTAGCATAATATCAGACTGAAGAAGTAACTCGACAAACAATAAACTGACCTTATAAAACATCCGCACAATAAACAATGATAAAGGTGAGAAAAAGCCAACAAAATTATGCGCTTTCGACATTGCCACCTCTTTGTGTAGCGTAGGTCACTTTGGCGTAACCTTAAGGCTGAGGCTACAGTAGGCAGCGATTTGCGATGCGACTGGAAGAGCGAAAGGACATAAACATGGTATGGCTTACAGTACACATGCTACACAACGAATTAGCAAATCATCCATCGCGGTTTATTACTATAGGTACGCATAATGTAGCCAGACGCATATTTAGTAGCACCATTGAATTAGTCTTGCAAGTGAGAAATTTTCTAAAAAATTCGCTTCAAATTCGCTGATAATGTTGATGTAGCTGTAGCCGATGCCGTGATTACAGTATGTTGTTCCTATCGCATAAAGATATCAAAGATTGCTATAATAATAGGTATACGATGTAGCCCTACAGGGAAAGTTTTTATCCAGTGCGCAAACTGAAACCATTAATTAATTCAGCATATCATTCTCTAGACTAGAAAAATTTCTGCGGTAGGGGCCGTAGAAATTTTTCGCCGGTTATACAACAAAAAAAATCTGCTGTTTCATACATTTTGACCGCGTAGGTATTGCACTTTTCTATGAAACAGGTGATTTTTTTATGGAAAACTGACGAAAAATTTCTGCGCTACAATGATTATGCTGAATTCATGGTTACAATTTGCGCACTGGATAAAAACTTTTCCTGTGTACGTGAGCATTCATTTATTTGTTTTAATCGCTCATGTGTCACAGGTCGCGTAGCGGCCTTATTTAGCTTCAGCCTAACATGCAGCAACTGAGCTAATAATCACCGGTATGTAGATACCGGGTATCAGCTGAATGTATCGGAAGTTTTAATATTAAAACACGTTATTATTATACATTATACTTTGAATAATATACTCGTTTTGTTGACACAGCTGATTAAAATGAAGACATTCAGACACAGACAAATTGATTGTCTCCGAATTGTCTGTCTACGAATTGAGAATCATCATCATTACGCCTAGCCTTTTTGGGGTCGGCCTCCAGTCTAATCGGATGCAGCTGAATACCAGTATTTTACGTGGATCGACTGCCTATATGGGCCTAGAGAAAGGTTACGTCGTCTTCTTTCCGCAGGTAATGTCATTCCCATACATTTTGGCGAAGCGTTTGGCGTGAACGCTAACAGAAATGTATTTTGTCTAGGCTTGCTTACCTTCACAACACTGTTGCTGGGTAATACTCCTTAGTTAGACTAGTTGTCAAACTTTCGTGCTTCTGATGACCCTTAACGACTGTTAAAGATCCACGAATGTCTACAAATTGAGCATACGAGACACAAATGAACAAGTTTTATGACATTTTGACTTTGTTGTCCAATGACCAGTAGCCTAAAGACTGCCAAAATCTTAATTAGAAAAAGTTTTCCTCTTCGCTATGATATTCAAACGATCTTGAATATTATGACACATTTAATGGTGCTGTTGTGAAACTTATTAGTCGTGTCTGTTTTTTAACTGACAGCCGTAATATTTCAATTAAATTGGCACCAAACAAGTTTTAAATACCGCAGTGTGCAACACAGAACTTGAAAGTAAAAGGTCATCAGTGCAAAGCTCGGTAACAAATTAAGAGTTATCAAACTTTCACAATCAAGTGAAACATTACAGACAGTTGTCAAAGAACTCGTAAGCGGATATAAATCTCAGTTTAGCCCGATATTGCCCGCCACTGCTCCTGCGAACTTTAGCAAACTTCTCAAAAGAAATGCCAAACTTTTAATGCTCTTTCCTCGGATTCTAATAATAGGGAGAAACTTCGTCTTTTGCGGTTCTTTATTACACTTTACCACCGAAAATATAAATTATTATATAAGAAGTTGCGTAACATCTGCCTTTGAATAATGAATTAAATTACAATAATCTAACATCATCAAGATTCTTGTGTGCGGGTTTTTGTTTTCATTAAAAACGCTTTGGCTTATGTCAGATATGAGTTTGTTTATACACTCACGATTCTCATTAATATGGTAAACACATGTTGAATGTTAAAATTATGCAAATATGTCTTAATTCTGTTCAGGATTGTTATTAACAGTATTAACACCAGGTACACGCGTTGTGACCTCAAGTTTGACACTGAATTGTATTTTTATTAATTGTGTAGTCTTTAGCAATACTTATAAAACCAGCAAGGCAGGTATTTCTTTAACAAATACACTCATGACCTTCTTAATATTGAATGCGTTAAACATTCGAATACTGGGACTTGTGAGTTAAAAATAAGTAATTCTGCATCATACGAAACTCGATCTTGTACAAACTCATTAAGTTAAGGACTTTCTTAGTGTAAGACGTCAATGTTTCTTTAGAAACTCGACCCGTAGTGTTTGGTCCCATTACTGCGGCATGCCGGGGTCGTGCCCCCACTACTTGTGTCAGATCAGATGGCCGACTTCTGCTAAACGAGCTCGCTGTAAGATAAGCCTTATTATGTTTTGACTTACCACATGACCTTTAGTTTATCACAAATTTTGACATTTGATCCCCATACAGCTGGACCGATACCTACCGTTTGTTTTATTATTATATTCTACCCGTTTCTTCGGTTACGTAGTGTGTTTTGATATTATATTTACATTACCAATTCTGAATAATGTTACGAGCTAGGGGTTCGTGACAATTAAAAACTGCCGATATGAATTACCAAAAATAACACTTTAATTAAACACACTAATAACACAACACAATAGTACTACGGATCACTCTTAAGTCGCACTTGAAGATCGCTTTAGATGTTCTCGCATGTATCGCTTCCAATGAACTACCCCGAGACGCGCTCCGTTCCCGCTTATATAGGGCCCTCGGATAGTTCCAGAACCTTCTACCGTAGAAGCATCTAGAATGTTCGAGTACATATCGGCCCTGACCGAACGCATGTCGATAGTTCCAGAAAGTTCTAGCATCGAACTTTCTAGAAAGCTCCTGACAATTAATTTCGCTATTCGATAAGAGATGGCGCTAGTGGCAACCAAACATTAATTGTGCGGCGCAACACTGCCCCCACCTAAGATATGCTCGTCCCGAGCATTATCGGCCCCATAATAACGCGCCAGTCGATCCACATGGACTATCTTAGGAGTACCTCTTGCACCTTTCTGTATCCGGTAGGTAACGTCATTGATCTTTGTCACAATCCGGTACGGTCCGTCCCAGTTAGCTTGAAGCTTAGGAGATTTCCCTTTGCTGCGGACTGGATTGTGCAACCACACTAGTGAACCTTCGTCAAACCCTTTATTGTTCATTTTGCGGTCATAACGGGTTTTCATCTTTTCAGACATTTGCTGGCCTGATTGTCTGACGTGCTCATAAATGTCATTCATCTTGTTCCGCAAGTCATTCGCATAATCGGTTATACTGCGTGGGGCATCAGGTGGTATTCCGGTAATCAGGTCTGCAGGTAGCCGTAATTCCCTTCCAAAGTTTGCGAAAGCTGGTGTCACCGATGTGCGTTCGTGTACAGCGCTTCGATATGACAACAAAAACGGTTGTATATGCTTGTCCCAATCTCTTTGCCGATTTTCCACAACTTTTGCTAGGTACCTCTCTAATGTCTGATTAAATCGTTCCACCATTCCATCCGATTGTGGGTGGTAAGAAGTTGTTCTTGTTTTATGAGTACCCATCACTCGACAAGTTTCCTGGAATATTTGAGACTCAAAATTCCTTCCTTGATCACTGTGAATCTCTAAAGGTACTCCAAAACGACAGAAGACTTCATGAACTAATTTATCTGCAACTGTCGAAGCTTCTTGATTTGGAATGGCGAAGACTTCCGGCCACTTAGTGAAGTAATCCATCACAACCATGAAATACTTGTTACCACTTTCACTTTCCGGAAACGGCCCCGCAACGTCAAGGGCTATCCTCTCCCATGGTGCACCAACATTGTACAATTTCAATGCACCTCTGCTACGCGTCTGAGGTCCCTTTACAGCTGCACAACTTGTACATTTGCGACACCAGTCCTCGACATCGTCCCGACAGTGGACCCAGTAAAACCGTTCTCGTATCTTCAGTAGAGTCCGTTTTACTCCCAGGTGACCTCCTGAACAACCATTATGGTACAGCTGCAGAACATCCGGTACTTGTGATTTAGGGACAACCATTTGCAAGTGACAGCTGTTTCCCCGAGCATTTTCCCATTTACGGCACAGGACTCCATCCTGAATCACCAAGCTGTCCCATTGGGCCCAATAGCTCTTTGTGATGGAACTCATTGCTGAGACGTCGCTCCACCTGGGCTTAGGAGCTTTGGCCTTCATCCACTCCAGAATCGGCTTGATGTCCGAATCTTCCTGCTGTGCACTTTGTAGGCTTTCCTTCCACTCGTTGCTGAGGTCTGTCCTGAGCATCCTCACAGGTACCACTTCCTTACTCTCTTGCCTAGTACAGTGCTTGCAGTCTTCAGGACAAGGTCTTCTTGACAATGCATCTGCGTTGCCATGAGATTTCCCGCTGCGATGTTCGACCACAAAGTCGTATTCCTGCAGTAGCTCAATCCATCTCGCAACTTGTCCTTCTGGATTTTTGAACTGTAATAGCCATTTCAGTGCAGCATGGTCGGTTCGTAAGTGGAATTTCCGACCCAGAAGATATTTGCTAAAATGCTGCAATGACTTTACCATAGCAAGCAATTCCCGTCTCGTGACACAATAGTTCCTCTCCGGCTTTGACAACGACTTGCTGAAGTACGCTATCACAACCTCTTGATCACCATTCCGTTGAGACAACACACCACCAAGTCCTATGTCACTTGCGTCTGTGTCAACTATAAATTCCTTGCCTGCATCAGGGTACCCCAAAATAGGTGTTTTGCATAGTCGGTCCTTTAACTCCTGGAATGCGATATCACAACTTTCATCCCAGCAGAAATGTCGCTTCTCTTCGGTTAGCTTATGCAGGGGTTTGGCAATATCCGCAAAGTTCTTAACAAATCGCCGATAATAAGAGCACAACCCCAAAAACGCTCTGACCTGCGTCTTGTCTTTTGGAACTGGCCAATCCTTGACAGCGGCGATTTTCTCTGGATCCGTGCGGATACCTTCTTCCGACACTACATATCCCAAAAAGCTAACTTGCCGTTTGAATAGTGAACATTTCTTCGGACTCAACTTGAGGTTGGCACTCTGGATCTTCTTGAGCACGCGTTCCAGGTTTTGAAGATGTTCTTCAAACGTACGGCCAACGATGATGATGTCATCCAAGTAGACCAGACAGGCATCGCCAATCAACTTAGTCAGTACAAGTTCCATCAACCTTTCAAACGTTGCCGGAGCGTTGCACAATCCAAACGGCATAACTTTAAATTGCCACAGACCCTTTCCTGTCGAGAATGCTGTTTTCTCCTTGTCCTTGGGGTCAATTTCCACTTGCCAGTAGCCACTTTTCAGGTCCAGCGTGCTAAACCACTTTACTCCAGTGAGCATGTCCAACGTGTCATCAATTCTTGGCAAAGGGTAGCTGTCCTTCTTCGTAACGTCATTCAGACGACGATAGTCAACACAAAACCGCATGCTGCCGTCCTTCTTCCTTACCAGCACTACCGGTGAACACCATGGACTAGATGAAGGTTCAATAACACCATCCTTCACCATTCCCTCAATCATGGTTTCTACTTCCTTTTCACGCGCTACCGGCAATCTCCTTGGCCGCTGACGGATAGGCAACTCGTCTCCTGTATTTATTTTGTGTTGAACTAGGCCAGTCTTCCCAATGTCACTATCGTTTAGGGAGAAAACTTCGGCGTACTTCAGTAATATCTTCTTTGCCTTGCCCATCTCATTTTGAGACAGAGCGCTGCGACACTCTTCTAAAAGTGTGGTCACTCTCGTTTGTGCATCCTTGCTGGGGGTCCCAGTCGATAGATATTGGCATTGACGCAGCCAATCCACTTCCTCGCAAGTACCAATCAGTGTGCCTTTTTTAATAGTCTGTTCTTGATCACAAAGGTTCAGCACACGGACCCCTGAGATGTCGGTGGCTCTGATCAAAGTTCGTGCCACTTTCGCGGGCCTGTTCCTCCTGTCGGCGGGCCTGTTCCTCCTGTCGGCGGGCCTGCTCCTGCAACATCATCATCAGAGCAGCAAAATCTGGTGCTGGTGATGCTGGAGCAGCTGTGGACGGGCCGGCCTCTGTGGTTGGTAGCTGGCCCTCCGACGCCTGTGGCATTGCTCCACCAAATCGCCTCTGGTCCGTCTCCTGCTGGCGATGACTCCGGGTACGGATACCCTCCATGTCGTCTTTAGGTAAAATCGGCATGATTTTAATCCTTGCTTCTGACACCAATTGTTACGAGCTAGGGGTTCGTGACAATTAAAAACTGCCGATATGAATTACCAAAAATAACACTTTAATTAAACACACTAATAACACAACACAATAGTACTACGGATCACTCTTAAGTCGCACTTGAAGATCGCTTTAGATGTTCTCGCATGTATCGCTTCCAATGAACTACCCCGAGACGCGCTCCGTTCCCGCTTATATAGGGCCCTCGGATAGTTCCAGAACCTTCTACCGTAGAAGCATCTAGAATGTTCGAGTACATATCGGCCCTGACCGAACACATGTCGATAGTTCCAGAAAGTTCTAGCATCGAACTTTCTAGAAAGCTCCTGACAATTAATTTCGCTATTCGATAAGAGATGGCGCTAGTGGCAACCAAACATTAATTGTGCGGCGCAACAATAATACTGACTTTTTCCTTGACTGGTATCTGTATAAACCTACAGACTATAGACGGTTTCTGATGAAACTCTTTCGTGTGTTGACTACTGAATGTTTATGAGAAATATCAGTTACTTAGCATGCTTAACTAAGACGTTGAGCTAATCAACACAATGAGACTGCAAAATAAATAAATCATCTTTCGTGTTTTATAATTGATCGGTCAAGAATATTATACAACAGTTAAGAACACAGAGACTTAATTAAATCCTCATTAAAGATCACGAAGGTATAGTTATTAAGAAGATTATTTAAAGGTTATCTATTTGAAGTCTAGAGCAAAATGAATGGCAGTATTCTGAAAATATAAATCAAGAATAAGATTTTCAACTACAATGGCTTGTATTGAAATAGCCAGTAGATAGTTCACAAAAGAATTTGACGACTTTCAAACGCAAAACAATCACAATACAATAAGAAAGATCTCCATTTGCATGAAGTTTATCCTTGAGGGCAACTGACTTTCGTTTATTTCTTTCGACGCCATATGCTGCACCTGTCGACACATTCCACCCTTGCACTCAACCCCCAAAGCCCGAAAGGGCTTCGAAACCTTGTACGCTCAAGAAAAAAACTTCTCCCAAGGTCAACACGTTCAATTAGGGTGTCCATTCAATGAATGTCTATTGGATGATGAAAGATAAGACACCTTGAAACACGAAAATGTATTATTTATTAAATCTTGAATTTATTAGACTAAAGGTCAAACCGGTCAAACGATATTAAACGTACAAATAAAGATAAAAAACTTTTTGGTAGGTATAATTAGAACAAAGTTGTTTTTATCATCAGAATACCGGCCGAGTCATCCAGCAAGGTTGTTATTGAATGGATTATCAACGGAAAAACCTTATCTAATGTGTTATCAGTCGAATCGTTCGCACATAAGTAAACATTCATGCGTTTTGCAATCGACCACTAGATTGTTACCGTTATCTATATCATAAGTGCACGATATAGGATATTTATCACGTTTATCGCACGCCCGATAACAGCCCCAAGTATCCCTTTGTCGCAACACTGCGATAGCATACGAGGATTTTTTATTGTCACTTCCTTTGACTACATTATAATTATAGTTTATCATGTTATATCCGCTGGCGGTATGATGACACAGCTATCGTATTTCCTCGTAGTATTACGGAATATCTTTGTTTGTACTACATTTAAAAATAGTGTACAATTTCGTTAGCGTTGATGGAAGTAATACCTATTCAATGTTTGCGAATTTCACAAGAATGTTGAAAGGAATTTTCTTTGTTGTTTGTTGAAAAACCGGTTTTGTCTGCGTACGCACAAAGCACACTAGGCATTCTGCACCTATTCTAAATAAATACAGGCTTACTTACTAATTTAAATTTCGAAGTTACCTATTCTGTGGTCGATAACACGAAAAACCCAGTTTGATCACGTCAGAGGATTTAAATTTCGAAGGTACTCTGTGGTCGAATTCGAAATCCAGTTTGATCCAAATTCAGAGACGTCAAATGCGTCCCAACGATAAATAAATCCATCCTCATCAAGCGGACACTTGACGAGAGCTACATTTAAGTGGCTATAGCAGCGACTGTCAGCGGACATGCAATTGAATATGGTAGATGGACCACTGTACCGTTACCAAGAGAATGTTTGCAGTGGAAACCATGGTGTTCCGCACTCACTTTCTATGCTGCTTGTAGCTGTACTGTACACAATGAACAGTTTTGTGATTTTATGTGGGAATAACTAATAATTTTGCAGTAGACACTTCTGCAGTAGCAACAACACTTTGATGACCGCAACCAATCATCCTTGGAATAATAACAGATTACCTACCTCTATCATTGCCTAACTAATTTGTCACCATTTCGTCCTAATTCTGTTAGGTACTAAAATGCCACTATAAATTTAGTCTATGACTCATAATAAGGCCATAAACCGATCAAACCGGTGAAACTTCTCTAGCCTTAGAACAAAGTTTTACAACGATACCAAAGACTATAAACTCAATTATAAACTAATCCGGTTTGAATGTACGCGAGTCAGTTGCACCATCAAGAATTAACATACAAGGAACTGCAGTTTAACAGGCAATTAATTAGCGCAATGGACCGTTGGGTGGAGTGACCCGAAGGAGTGGCGGTCTCATTAACCGACGACGTCAGACTAACGATTTATAGTGCTATTAAAATTCAAATTAGTGAAAGTTAATTCATTGATATATTGTGTCACTGCTCCTTGCGTTATAAAATTCGAAAATAGATCAAAGATACGCTAGTGTAGCTTGGTCTTCTGATACTTTTAATTATTAATCATTAATTTAATTAAAACCGGGAACTTGGGTGTTATCAGCGAGGTTATCGCAACGGGAATTCTGTTCGACACAGTTTATGTTTTATGTATTTAATTCCACACTAACAATAGTAGTTTTAGATACGATTATATGCCTACCAAGAACTTTTCCGCGAATTGAATTATGATATTATATTCCCAGCAATACAATAAAATATATACATATTTAATAATAAAATATTAATGAATTAGGGTCGAATTTTACCACTGGCTGGCCGCCAGTGGTAAAATTCGACCCTAATTCATTGAAATATTAAGTTTGAATGTTACTAATTATTATAACAATAATATTAGCTTTCAGTATTCCTTCTCCATATAAACTGTAACTGTGCCAAACTTCATACTCATCCATCGCGTCATACTCATCCGCGTAATTTTCGTAAAAAGGCCGGTACAAAGTTCTTGCTTCACATATTAATACATAGATGATCGATAGAAATGCGATCAATTGAAAAATCTACTACTCCCTCTAGGTACTTAAACTTAATCCTTTTCGGATAAAAGTAGGTACTCAGTAAACAGCTTTATCAGCATTGTATGATAAAACCACATTTTTAAGTGTTTTTTCCTCATCGATTTATCTTGTTCAGTTTATCAGAGATGAAAAAGTCTTGTCGGAATTAAATCTATTGTTCTGCAGTCTGTTATCATAAGAAAACGAGGCCATGAATGTTCCTAATGAAACCTTGACGCTAATCATGGATAGGTATGTTCATAAACGTTGATCAAAGTTAAGAGATATTAAAACGTCAAAAATGTATGGTTTAACAGTCACTAATCATTAGTTAAATTTAAGCAACGTTTATAAGTAAAGGGATAATTGTATAAGTAGGTATTTTATTTACAATTTGTTTGTTTGTTGTTACAGGTACGCAGAGTTTTACAGCATCAACAAAGTCTGAAGGTACAGTCAACATGTCTTTTTCAGTGGCCTCTAAACTTCCATCCAACAGTAGATAAATTAAATTCTACTGTTATCTTAAGCAAACAGTCAATATTATTATGTATTTCTATTCCGTTTTCTGTTTTATCACATTGACCTTTTGTAGGTAGCTATTTCACAATATATATTTTTAATCATACGTCATGCCATTTCGGGAAAACAAACTAGTAATAGTGGGTTTACACATTGGAATTTGGCACGATTTTAGGAAACTATTTCGTTAAAGCTTATCGCTTGCACGAGGAAATCTTTTCTCAATAATAATTAACCTCATTGTTCTGTCGATAACCCTCATTCTTTTGTTTAAAGTTTAATGAGAACTAGCTTCCGCCCGCGGCTACGCCCGCGTGGAGGTTGGAAAGTATTCCACGGGAACGTACCTACTACCGGGATAAATGGTAGCAGTTGTATTGTAGCCCAGTAGTAATGGCTGCGACTTGCAAGTTTATAAGTCGTAGGTTTGAATCCAGCCAGGTGCTTTACTTTGTGTAGATTATTTCATCACCACTAAACGGTGAAGGAAAACATCGTGTGGAAACTGGCATGTCCTAGAACCAAAAATTCGAAGACATATGACATCTACCAACCCGCACTGGGCCTGCGTCGTGGATTACTCTCAGCTCTTACAGAGAGGAGGCCTGTGCAAAGCAGAGAAAGTAAAGCAAATGTGTCCTTGTGCGTGGCCAAAATCATAACTAACGCCGCCATCTTGTTCTTCTTAGCGTGTTGATAGCAGTCTAAATACCGTCAACCCAGGATTTGTCTACGAGCTGGCAACTTTCAGCAGCGGCTATGCACTCCTCCTGTAGACAAGATACATATAAGAAACAGTGAGGTACTTAAGTACCTCACTGTTTGTGGGACAGCACCACATTTACACTCCACTTTTCTTTACTTTGGCCCCCTGAGCCTGTCTATTTAAAGACTTCCATCCATTTTGCATCTTCCATCTGGTTTATTCAATACAATGTCTGTGATAATTTCACAAATTATGACCAACAACGGCCCCCACCAATGTCATTCAGGTGCCAAAAAATCCTTGTCGCACTATAACAATTTAGTCGACACCTATTTTGACATATTTAAGCTGATATACAAACCTATCTAATCCAATAACTAGTGTTGTTTGCGAGGTCACCACGCCCTGAGCCAGCAGCGTGGGGAATTAATTTCCCATGAGCCTCGTTCATTGTACGTAAAGCGATATTTGTCGACCTGATTACCGTTCGGTCTGTTATCCATGCTAAACGGTCGTGACTTTCCGAATCGTTAGTGATAGCACGCTAATTTGTTTCGAATCATTCGATTTGGAATTTAGTCGAGTTTTGAAAGCAGTTTCTGTTCAGGTTTTCATCAAAATCTTGTCACGTGTATTGCAAAGCCCAAGGACTCTACAGTGTCATTGTAAAGGGATTTTCCTGAACAGTAAAGTGCTCTTAAGTTTTGCTCATATCGAACGTCATTACTGATGTTTGTCGCTTCCAGAATTACACATTCATTGTATAACCACGAAATGCCTAAGATAATAGTAAAGAAGATTGACAACGCAAAATAATCTAAATAAATTGCGTCTCTCGCTTCGACACAATGAGTGCAATTCAGGTCGCACAGCGCTAATTGTCTACTGTAATGTTTACCTAAAATTTTGCCTGTGGAAAGCGTTACCACATTTCTCAGGAAATTACCAATGCAATACAGAACACGTATTACCCGGTGAAATATAGCCGGAAACCTGTCACAGTGGTCACAATGCAAAATTGGCTAGATTCATGACTAAGTAATAAACCAATGTGGATCAAAAATAAACATGTGACGTCGGCTCTGACGCATTTGTGTTCGAGGATAGAGGAAATCAATAGGCTTTTGTCCCCCTTCGATACTAGGAATTGATTGAATGAAATGGGGCGATTCAAAGGGAATTTTTGGCCGTTTCAGCGGAATTTCAGCCGTTTATCTTCCTTTAATCCCCTCGGCGTTTTTATTGTGCTAACATTTTTAGCTGTGGACTCTTTTGTTTCGAAAACATAGCTATATTTAAAAAGATTTTGCGTTCATAAAATTCTGCTACCGTAGAATTAAAGTTACTACTTACAGATATTTAGATTAGACAGATTAAAAATGACGAATTTACTTTGTCACTTGAAAGATTAGAAAATGATGGAATGGTATTTTATATTTTAGTGGTAACAGCCGCAACTTCGTAGGTTCGAACCATTACAGGCGCTTTACTTTGTGTTAATTATTTCACCACTACCGCTCTCAAAATGGTGAAGGAAAACATCGTGATGAAAACGGCATGTCCGTGACCCAAAAATTAGAAGACATTGGCATCTACCAATCCGCACTGGGTGCACGTGGTGGATAACGGCCATTTGAGACCGAAAGGAGCCCTGGGCCTGAATTCATGACCACTTAACTATTCCTTGCTCAAACCACGACAGTCACACGAAATCTGCTAATATCTTGGAACATACAGAATATGACATTTCCATTCCTTACCGTTACATGTTTCTAAAAAAAAAACGATATTGGTGCCGATTCTGTTGTCACAAAATTCTCTAAACTAGACTAAAAATCTCCAAAATTTTGTTTATTCCTGTCAAACATCGATTTCCTATTCTGAAATTGACACAAATTAACTATATTTTAGTTTGACAGCTAAGATTGCACTGAGTTATAAAAAAAGTGAAAATGGCAATTTCGCTATTCTGTTGTTGTCAATTGCATTATTCTATTCAACCGAAAATTTTGATTGTCTTACTAAATCTGTCGATATAAAGAAGGAATACCTTGATTTCTGGTGAAAAAACAGTACTGTATCTTTCTTTCTTTTCTTTTGCTTATAACTCGAAAATGGTGTGTCCTATCGCAAAAATAATGAAAATTTCGATCCCCGTTATGGAACCTTATAAACTCAACATGTGGGTAAAATCATTTTTCATATTTTCCATACAAAAAGTGAAAATTCCATATAAAACACGTCGAGGCTGCCCCCCTGCACGCTTCCGGCTCTAAAAAAATCACGGGGTAGGACAAACAAGTACCACGTTGCGAAAACAAAACGTATCACGTGCGAGTCGCGATTGTCAAATTCGATTTTAATTGTGTCAAAATTGTTTTTAAATTCAGAGTTTTTTTTTTTGCAAAATAGCTTTAAGATTCTCATAGCCGTAAGGAATTTTAGTGATAGTTTCGTTAGTTTAGTTCGGTGTACAACAGAATCGGCACCATTGACATAGTTTGAACGTAGTGAGATTCCGCGGGGAATCATTATAACCATACAGAATTGGGGCCCTGTGCCTCAGCAGTGGAACATTATAGGCTTGCTGATTATGTGTTTAAATTTAATTTATTTAAATTATGCCACGCTTCTATACCATGCCACTACATTTGCTTGTTATGTCCACTGTTTTTTTTTTTTTCGGTGGGAAATCATCAAATGACTGCTCCTGCTGAGTAGAGCAGGAGGGCGTGTCAGACTTTTACTGACTAAAACCCACCCGTGTTCCCTCAGTAGCCCGTATGCCAGGGGCTGTGGTATCTCTTTCGAACAAACCCGCACCCCTGGCAGGCATCGGCCCTTGCGGACCCCACCAGTGGTTGCTGACATCTTTGACGGCGCGCGTGTGGCACAACGCGCCGTCCCGTCTACCACTTTTCGGCCGCAGGGGATAGGGAGAGCGGCTGACGCTATACCGACACTCCTCTTCCCCTGCGGCCCCACCGCGTCCGCCATCAAACGGTGACGGCCCCGTCCAGGCCACGGAAGGGAAGAGCGCTGCTCAGAAGCACCGGCACTCCTCCTCTACCGCAGCCCGTAACCCTCAGCCGCGATGCCTCCCATTCGACATCGCGGCCCACCTCAGTTGCGGTGCACCTCACCGCAACCTACTTTTTGGCCGCAGCGTCAATGGCTTGAAGGCAAAAGCCCTGACGAGCGGCCCCACCTTTGGGTTCCTCTTGGGTTCACCGTGGCTGGAATCCACGGTTACTGAGCCCCCCCGCAACGACAATGCGGGAACCCACTCGGGGGGGTTATGTCCACTGTGAATTATGCTGTCTGCATAACTATTAATTTAAACACATACGACTAGCTCACTAGCACTTAGACTTACCTACATTCTAGAAATATAATTAATTCTTAATTCATTCATACTTTATCGTGTCCTCATGAGTCAGACTCAGAGCTTCAGAGCATTTGATCAAAACAGCTCATAATGTACTCAAACTGTCATGAATTTAGCGCTATAAATCAGACGTGTCAGTTTTCGTTTAGTGTAACTACATTTCCAGACGTATTCCCAACCATTATATATTCATACAAACATTTATATATGCACATGTGTTATGTCGGGCTCCCTGCCAAAACATTTGCCAGACATCATCCAAATGTTTCCATTGTAAATCACAACGGAATAAAAATCACAAAATATCTCATTAAATATCATTTGAATGAATCTCGAATGATGTCATTGACACACCTTGTGAACTACTCAAGATAAAATTTAATGATACGTAGGTATTAGATATCAGATAATCTTGATCTAGAATGGTTGCTAATGAGAACTCTAATAATACTTTCTTAATTGAATGTTGAATCATAAATAGCGTGTTCTAATCTTGTGTTCTGTTAAATTGATATACAGCATACCTGTATCTCTCAATCGATCGCAAAAAATAATTCCAGCTTGCTGTGCGTGATATCGTACATGTTATTTCCTATCTTAGGAAATAACATGTACGATATCACGCACCAGCCCGTATCAAGTTATATGACGATAATATACGTACAAAACCGTGACAATAGATCGTATTAGAAACTTTCCCAGAAGTTACTTGTCGCTTTTTTTAATTTTCTTACGGAAACATAAAGCTGTAAACAAAAGGAGAAGCGTGTTGGTAATGTTAAAAGCCATGTGTGTAGCTAATGCATTCGGTTTGAAAATCATAACAATACACATTACACAATAGACGCAGCCGGTCACCTTTCTTCTATAAACAGCCGTATTCCGTAAGAATGAACGAAGAAGTATTCAATAATATAGTACTTATACTTCCCAGGCGATTCTTCGGTATTCACAGGAAAATAAACAGCATACGTGGCTCTGTTTGTTGTATTCCATGGACATGAAATTGATTATCTGCTGCGCAAATATTGTGCGTTCTAGTCTTGCATTTTCCCTATTTATACCATATTTATAAATTACTCATGATGTTGCTGACGTAGAATTGTAACTTCTACAGGTTTTGAAGGTAATAATCTCACTAAGTTACTTATGTCACCTGTAAAATCATGTGACTTGTGTTGAATTAATTGTTGATACCTAAGTTTGACTGCTGATAGGACCGCTTGAGCGTTCACTCGTCGTGTTTTTACATAGTCGCGCTATCTCTCAAGTGTTCCTGATAACAGAAATCCTCATTATTAAATTTATCATTGGAAACGGCGTGTTATCATTTTAAACAAACTGGAATACGATTGTGAACTAGGTCACACCTACAGTTTATTTTCATTACGCCTTTATCAGAGCCATAATCATGTCTCTTAATAAAATTGTTTGTCTGGGAGCTCTCGACAGGATATGAGCATGTACATATTCCATGTAACATTGAATTGTTAATAAAATACATTTTTAAATTAATTTGTCTGGTCGCCCATTTGCGTGTTGTCTAAATAAAATATTTTGTAAAGCAGGTACCTACTTATCATTAAAACGACAACATATTACGGTTATGTAAATGATTTTAGCTCATTTCCCTTGTTAATGAACATTCTAATTATATTCTAGATTACAAATGAATTAAAATAACTGATGGTTTGGAAATAAACGATTCTATTTAATCAAGAGAATGGGCGAGTTCCAACAATAAATGTGACAAGAACGGAACAAAATGTAGGAATGCGCCCACGCCACGTGGTGACTTACCTCGTTTGCATTTTCAGTCTGACATTTTAATACTCGATGATTACTTGATCAACAGTGCCTGACGTCTTTGCTGTTGACTGTCGTGATTAACGTAAAAACCTTTAATTACATGGTAAATAAATAACAATTACTTCAAGGTTTTTTGAACCATTCCTTTTCTCACTTCAATTACCGCCAGTTCGCTTCACGAAGAAATCGCTTAAATTAAGATTTAGTTTCATAGAAAAAAAAAAAACAACAACTTCTTTTCTCATCCAGGTAATGTATGCATTAAAATTCTATTTATTTTTTAAACAGCTCCGTATAAATATGCATCTGGCGAATTATGCAAAAGAACTCTGTAATCTGGTAATCAATATGCGCATACAGTGAAACGGACATCTCGGATCACGCCTCGATGTTGGTCAAGGCGAGGCTGACGACCGTGGCGGCACGCCAAACGTGGCCACCGTAATGGCTGCCATTTATCATATTTTTTTATTGGAAACAATGAACAGAGAACAATATTTATGACGGGCGACGTTCTCTCAAATAATCTTCAATGAGTATAATTTGACTTTGAGCGTTGAGAAAATGTCAGTAATTTGTTTGGCGTTTAAAATTGAGATGAAATACATAAAGAGGCGATGTAAGAGGTCGTGACCCTCACAATGAGGAAACGTCGAGAGCTGGAGACAATTTTATTACATCCACAAAGATCGCGGCCGTGAACGAGGCAATTATTTATGCGGATTGTTATTTCCAAGTAGCTTACTGAAACAATATTATGTAGGTACTGCTGTGATTATCCTACTGTCAGTTTGTATTGTATCAAACTGGTACAGCAATATGGTATATGTAGAATTGCAGACATACCAATTTGTTATAGCAAATATTAACATTTCCTTACAATATGCTATGTCACAATCCGTATCGAAAACGATAAAATGGTGTGTTAAGTAAGCGAATTAATGAAGTATCGCGAATTGGTTGGCTTCGCTCCAACGACAGAATATGGTCGCAATCTCAAGGGCATTTAGACTTTACGAAAATTACATTTATTTTACAAATGTAGCCGATTTTAGTATGAACAACAAATTATGTTTAATTATCTAGAATTGAAGTTATTAAAAGTCATGAAATATTGTTATTATCTATCTATATTGATGCTATCAGCATCAGAAAATCTGAAAACATCAACGTTTGGGTATTCTTACCCAGTCATTGTGCATTGCTTGTTTTCTGTTGATTCAGTTTGATTACGTATAGTGTTTATTCTTGAGTCTTGTTACAATGTTTGATGCGTAGTTCTGGGGTTTACCGCAAGTGCAAATTAAATTAAACATTGTTTGCATTAAGTATCTAAGTCTTTGTATACTAAATATGTGTAAATGTATCCGCGTCATAGATGGCTTGTTTGGGCCCAAACTTCATACGATTCTTGTCAGTCGTTACTTTATCCATAAAATGAGAAGCCATAAATTATGCTTCCCAATTCGGAACGTAGTAGGAACGAAAACAAACCGTAAATGCGATGACTCATGCCCGTTTTCACCATCGTTCCCTCAAACACTTCCTTACTAAGGTTCTCTTAGCCAAAGAGACTCCTTAAATCAGCCTCTTACCTAAGTTTGTTTTCACAAAGCTAAGGGATACCTGCCTAGGGGTCACTTAACTAAGTGAAAGTTTTTTTTTAAATCGGTGCGTAAGAAAATCGTACTTTTTCGATGAAATTACGAATTTTGTATTCCATATTCCAATCATGTAGATTTATGCGAAATAATACGACAAAATACAAAGAAAACAGTCTCTTAAATGCGCAAATATACCAACTTTTATCGGCTTTCTTATGCTATCCTATTCTCAATCATGTCGTGTATACACATTAATACTTAATAGTGCATTGTTTAACATGTTTTGAATTACTTTCTCTATTTATCTTGAGTACACGTTTGAACATTTTTTAATCATTTTACAGCGTTCCTTCGTTGACATTTATATCTTACAGCATTCATTGCTTATCATTCCGTCATGGCATTTTATTTCAATTAGTACATTTTTATTTATAGCGAGTACATGAACTCTACGGTTGTAAATAGCTATCTGAAGTGGAATTGGAAATGCGCCAACGTCGATGTACAAGTAATCGTATTCCAAGTGGTCGTATCAACTAAATGTTGATTGATGGTTTCCCTTCTCTGTAAACGACCGGATCGACCTTTGCTGGAGCAGTTAACTTGAATATAAATGTGGAATCATTTTCACGGAATCAACTGCCTTAAAGCCTTCACACCCGCTGTGATTACTCATATGCGACAAACATGTTGGTTGGAAAATATAAAGATCGTAAAGGTCGTAATGATAATAAAATTCAGATTTTTTAAACGGAAAGAGAAGAGAATCGCTTCCACGATGTTGTCGTAAAAGAACGTTTTACATAAACAGCAATACAAATACAAACGGCAGAAATGAAACGTTATGTAATAGCACAAAAGGTGATACCTCCAAAATTGTCGAGGGCTTACTGAGAATTGAAACCAATTTGAGTAAGTTAACAAATATCAAGTGAACCTCGGTCCTCCCAATTAAAGTTCGATCGTATAAAACATGTTGAAGCACCGTCCTCTCTCGGCTCACTTTTAATGAGTTTCCAGCTTAATTTACAGTTATTGTTTCACCCTAGTGTCCGTGGATTTGGGAATCGTTACATCCGTTGAATACCAAATAGGGGTAGAAACTTTAGTGGTCACGCCGCCGCCGATTGTAATATCAGATAAGGGTCATTCCATTATCGCGGGTGCAACAAATTTGGCCCAACCTTTCCAGATCATTGATAAAAAATGAATAAATCTGTTAATTGTGATACATTTAATATGTTATGCCTTAATATTTTGTAAGGGGTTTAAGTAACAAAGCACATAAAATAAAAACTCTTAACAAAACAAAAATAAACAATTAATTATTCATTTTTAAATTAATCGCGGGTGCAACATCAAATTATCGCGGGTGCAACCAGTCTAATTTAAGTGAATATAAACATCATATTAACTTATATAGGAACAAAATGAGAGATCAAACCATATTTGTTACTAATTAGTACACTTTTGCTGTCGCTTAGATCAATTATTTCTTTTAAAATACCTCAATTTTCAACGAAAATTCTATAAACATATTATCTCCATCAGTCTTCTTCTTCGGCGCTTCCAACTTCGCGATAATATAATCAAATTGCACGTCTACTATGTCATCAACGATTTCTGTGAAACGTTTGTCATCAATCGTCGTCCTACATTGTATTCTGATTTCTCCATCTTCATCCATATCGCTCTGACACAACCCCACATAACATTCGGCACGCCACGATTGCGGCGGTAAGTCCCTTCTTTGAGGAGTGGCTTGAAAGGCGGCATGGCGTCCTCACCTTCCGCCTGACGCAGGTCCTCACCGGAAACGGCTGTTTCGGGAGGTTCCTGTTTCATATAAGGCGGGAGGAGGGAACGCCCGGGTTTTTCCATCGAAGATCACCCTGAGGACACGGTGGAGGTCTGCCCGGCTTGGGAGGAGCACCGCCGTGTCCTTGTGGAGACGATCGGCGGCGGCGCTCTCTCGCGTCCGGCCCTGGTCCAGGCCATATAGGTCGCCACATAGGTACGGAGCGAAAGTGCATGGGTTGGGTAGCCGTTGCTTTCTTCTGCGAAGCAGTGATGCTCGCGAACAGGGAGGCGGTGCACGTGAGGGAGAGGCAATATATGCGCTCTCACAGCCCTAGCCTCCGCGGGAGACGCCCTGGGCGTCGGGAATCCTAGGCTGATTCCTGGCCACCGTAGGCGCGGGCTTGCGGACGGCGAATAATGTGTAGCTCGCTGTCCGGTAACGACCAAGCCCGGGTCGACGGCGCGTTGTGTTCCACGCGCGCGTCAAAGAGATGTCAGCACCAACTGGTAGGGTCCTCAAGAACCGATGCTTGCCAGGGGTGCGGGTTGTTTGAAAGAGATACCGTGGCCCCTGGCACACAGGCAACTGAGGGAACACGGGAGGGTTTTAGTCAGTAAAAGTCTGACACGCCCTCCTGCTCCACCCAGAGCGGGAGAAGTTATTTGATGATTTCGGAACCTACAAAAAAAAAAACATCGACATCTGTTTCCATTTTCCTTTTCATTACTTCCCTCCGTTTGGTATCACGAGCCCTTTCCCGACGGAGGTGTTCGGCATGAAGTTTTTCTATTAATTTCCGCCTATATTTCTGCTAAGCAGTCTTATTGTGCTGCTCTGTTGTGATTTAACTAATATTTCTGTAAAACACAGAATATAATAAAAACACACGTGTTAAACAAATATCATCAATCGTATTCATTATATATTATTAGTCAAGGCATATCAAAACAACAAAATATGTAATTAATCACTCAAAAAGGATATGTGACAAAAAGTTGCACCCGCGATCTGACATCAAGATCGCGGGTGCAACCAATTTAAGTTATCGTTTATTTTAAACTAACAATAATTCCACTCTTAAAAAATATTAATTTAAGTTTAGTTTTGATTTCTTCTTACTTTTGCAAAGTTTCAGAATGTTAGCTCTTTATTTCTGTGAATAAAGTAAACTTTTATATCTTTTGTATCGCGGGTGCAACAAGTTAACAGTGTATTCTAGCAGTCAATAATTCTTAATAAATAACAACATATACTTACATTTTTTGTATCACGAGGCTAAATGAATATTGTCACTTCACGTTTAGCTGGTAAAACATACCGTCTAACTGTCAGCAACACCTGTTTCGCGCCAGTGTTTCTAGGTATGATTTTACGGATTGTACCAACTCTTCGGATGGTAATACTTTCAAACGCGCCTAAAGACCAAATTTGGAGTAAAATTAATTTTTAATTAATTGAATAATTAATTTCGACTTTCTTCTTTGCACTAATAACAAAAAAAACAACTAATAGTGCGATTTAAAAAATTATGTCAGGAATCGTCTATAGCGGAATCGCCCATAAACTAAAATAATGATATTGGTTTTTGGTTTTATTATGTACCTATAGTTTTTACAGTAAAATTAGTAAAATCAATCAATATGTTTAATGAAAATTATTTGTTACTTGTTACACAATCTAGTACTAGTATATTATGTTTAAAAAAGGATTGTGGTGGAGTTGGAATTTGTTGTAAATAAATATAACATTGGCAGCCTTTGGCCCTGCAGTGGGACTATACAGGCTGATTTATTATTTTTAATGACGATGAAATATGGTCATTATGATGGAAACATGTTGCAGAATTTACTTCAAAAATCATAAACAAAAGACTCCGTCTATCAATGCGGAATTCCAGACATACTTATACTTAGTACATTTGATGATAAACTCGTCGATAACCGATAGATGTTTATCGAGTAATTGTGGAAAATTGTCAATAACATACGATATTTTATCTTCAATAAAATTTACAAGATAAAATTATACTAATTTGATAAAAACGTTGCTTAGCTTAAATCTTATCACTACCCACTTACCTAACATTTTATTCTCCCCAAATATTTGACTTTCACTAAATCCAATTGAAAGTGTAATTAAGAGCTGTCTACTTTAATTACTTTCAAAATTAATTAACCTGTGCTTAGAGGTTCGCTTAGTAATTTACCTGTAAATAATAATGATTTTATCGAAGATAATTTACTTAGGTAGGTAACATTGAAGTTCATTACTTGCCGTTTCAACATAATGATCGTATGTAATTTAGCTGCCGAGACCCTAATCTTCTAAGACTAATAAGGAGAAACTGAGGCCAGCAATCTACAAACTAACTTACCATCAGGAAAAGTAATCAATATGATCCATCATTGCATTAGAAACGTATTTCACAAAGTCATAAATATTGTTTTCCTTTGATTATTATAACTTGAAGAACAATTTAATGTTTTGCAAAGTTGTAACTGAAGACAAAATTAAATGGAGTTCTCTTTCCTTTGCAATACCAATTGCTGAGTTAATAATCAATTCCCGAAGTTAGTGAATCCGTACAACTCAATTATACAACTAATATAACGTCGAAATTCTGTGTCAGTATCAGTAAGTTATTCATCGAGTTGCAGATACCAACTCGGACTGACATAAGTATCCTTGTTTGTATTAAGTTGGGGTTCACTCTGCTTATCTGCAATATTGTCTTATTATGTGTCAATATTTTATCATCTTTATTTATATCATATTTTGTATTCACAACGCTAGAATAGGATAATTTAGACGTAGTTTATCGTCTATATTATTCTTATCAGGCTTCTTCAAACTCATCATGTTATCTTATTTGTTTACTGCAACTTGAACAGGTATAACTTACCTAGAATTATTAATAAAAATAATTATAAAAGAAAGATCTGCAACAGGAATATCCACTTTACCATTTAAGTGTAAATTCAGCAACACCCATTATACACTTTCAGACTTTAGCTTAAAGTTGGCACGGAAAGTTAAAAACATTATAAGGTTTTACATTTCGCAAGATGACGTTCAGTACAGGTTCTCCAAGAGTTGCTCGTTATAAAAGTTTCTTGTTATTCTTTGTTTCTCTATTTCATTAAAATGAAAGTTTGAACGGATTGTCCTGTTTTTATACGCGACGTTTATTGTTCCAATTTTATTGCTACAGTTTTATTTCTCTCCGTCTACTGAGTAGTTAATTGTGTTAGGTAAGTTACTGACTCTTCAAACTTTTATTTTGTACGTTAACCAAGGCAGTCAATATTTGCCTGATTATTGTGCGACTTTCTTTTGTTACTTTAATTTGTTAAAATGCTTTGTTCGAACTTAACACTTTCAAAACCAAGTCCAGCAACTTATTTGATTTTGATAACGTTACCGATTGAATAAAATTGTTTTTATTTTAATGGCTTCGTTATTAATTCGATGCTGATATTGATCAAAGACTCGAGTAATTTAATATTCTCTCCCAGTAAAATACTTGAGCGTTATCAAGATCATGCTTGGAAAGTAATTACAGATCATATTAGCGAAGTTTGCTTACAGTGACAAACTTGCAGATTATCTGTTTCCAGCCATTACAGTTTTGAAGCAGCCGAGTTCAAGCCGGCAGAAGTTCCGAACTTGCCAACTTTGTGGACTGCGCCCAACTCTCGTCGCCTCCCAGCTCGCAGCCTTCCTACTTTAAAATAACATGTTTATTTGCCACTTCTTCGTCTTTAATTTGTTTTGTTATGAAACCCCTCAGTTTTCATTCACATTTTAATTGGATTGTGTAATTTGGCATTCATTCTCTCTGTACCGATACGAATCATGAAGCGATACGTAACAGTAAAACGGTGAAGGGTGTTTATTTAAGTGGAAGTAACTTTGTATCCGCTCAACAAGTACCCACAACAGAAGTTTAGCCTCCACTGACAACAATGCGTAATGAAATCGCGGTGAATTCAATTAATCCACTGAACGATCAACTTTTTCTCTCAGTCCCAAGTGTCAAACAAAGTTAGAAGCCCTAAAAGATTCCAAAATAATCGGATAGAATCCGACGGTGGTGGAACTTTGTCAATTTTCCCCCCTGCTGCGAGTTTGAATCGTTTCAAAGGGGTGAGCGATGGGAGGGCGCTCGAGGGAGAGACCTCCCATCCTCTTTGGTGTTCGTGAATACCGCTTAAAGTTCTCGACGTAATTGCTGTCTGGCTGCGAATAAACTTTGTATTACATTACCCGAGTTAATTTATAGTGTCTTCTTATTCATTGCCTCAAGTTAGTTTTGTTTTCCCAAACGACCGGAGTTATTCCAACTAGTAAAGTTTGCTCAAAAGTACCGGGTGTATGTTTTATATACTTACGTGAAAAAGCCTCAATTTTATCACCGTCCACTTTCACAGACAAAGGATTCGTTTTTCTTCACATTTATTCTTATTAGGTCATGAAGTTTGTGCAGCTAACTTACTAAGATGTACTTTATGGCTGTAATGGAATTTTATGTCGACTACAAGGCATAGTCTGTCTACAGAGCCAGCACCAACTGTATTTTATGGATATTGCACGATTTTACGTTACAAATCATGTCTGAGCATCTTGATTTATGACTAAATGGCCACATTATTGAGTCAGTAAATCATTGCATCCGATATCAAGAAGCTTCACCCGTGCTTGCCGCTCTCAATGGGTTCGTGTTTGATCCGTCCTTGACTTGCCTCGGAAATATCCGCCGCGTTTTATGAAAAACGTTGCTTTCAAAACTAACAACAAATTAATTCAGATAATGTTGAATTAAATACTTTGTAACAAATTGTAAACAGTCACGCAATGTCATTAATAAGTAAGTACATAGCTTAAATATACTTATTGAACACTGAGTCACGACATAATATCGTGATTGTTAGTTTAAAACGTCTCTATTAAATAGGGACAGTCTCGAAAGGCGGCCAATTGTATCTCGTTTGCACGGACGTCGAAAGTTCACAACTGTGTTCAATGTTGCTGTACTAATTGACTATGAACTTTACTATTAAGGGGTTAAGTGGGCCGTACTTTATCGAAAGGAACAGTAGACACAACAATATAGAGCATTATACGAGTAATCTTAACTAATCTACGCAATAACCATTGGTACAAAGGGGAGGCAGTTTGAGCGTATAATGTAAATTGATTTAGTGGATAAGGTAATTTGTGCAATTAATTGAGCGGCTGCACATTGCAGGCCTATAAATTTGACGAGCCTCGGGCGTAGGTTATCTTCGTTATTGCTGTGCCTGCTTGTTTTGCGCGCACATTCCATGACGAGCGAAATCCATTTATTATTAGAGCCGTATGATAACGATAAACCAACGAGGTCAGACGAGAGCGCGCAAAAAATAGAAACGCTGTTTTACTGCGCGTGACTAAAGACTCGATGCAGGCAAGATGGCGTGCACATCCGTCTCCTTCTAACGGTTGCAATCCACTACATCTGTCCCGTTCTGTCAGATTTGGTGCCGTTAATTTTTTTGCGAACTGGCTAGTTTTTTATCCACTTTTTTGTCATTGAATTTCACGAATTACGTGATGGTAGCGAGTTGGCGAGAGCTCCGGACTAGCTTTTGTTGACTTTTTGTTATCTTTTGAGGTTATGTAATGATAACCCCGGGATATTATTCGAATAAGTATTTTATCATGAAGTATATTTAGACAGTCGTGAACTCACAAGATAAGATAAGATTTGCGAAAAGTGTTTGCATATTACTGACGCACACTTCCAGTTACTGTTGTAGGTAGCTTAACTGGGTACAATTTGAACGAAACGATTGCCCGCAGTAGGAACCAATCTTCCTTTGCCATATTTGCATGCAAGACTACACAGAAACAGCCAATGCGTGTCCTGCGAGGCGTCGAGATAAAAACTCTTTGCATAATTTATTCAGTCTGCGCGCCTGTTTACGTTCGCACAAAACGGAGTTACATAACGGAGCCCACCTTTTTAGGATCGTCTTAAGATTGATGCTCTTGTCTACCCCACCCTATCAGCTGTCGAGACGCGAATCCCTTACTAATTCTCATGTTGGAATTTTGATGTGAATTTGTCTGGAATCCGATTGCAACGACAAAATCTTTAGGTAGGTACTTACATAATTATTCTGGGAATCTGGACATGATGCGAAATATCTTTGAACATTAACATAACATCACGCCTTGTTTCCCCGAATGGTTTGACAGAGGTCTACCTACCTATAGTCTAGTATACCCACATTGCGCCAACTCTGTTTTTAAGTCCCATGTAAAAGGGGCGAGCATGTTGCCCTCAAACGGGCAATAATAACAACCTTTGATAATAACCTAACCTAACCTTTTAAATCTCGCCATGAGTTCGATATTTTTTCAAATCGAAAATACATTGGTAGGTATTTATACTCTCTCCTTGTCCGAGACGGTTTTACGAGTAGACGGTTTTACGAGTAGTAACGCTGATTGTACCAGCGCTTAGTCACAATTTTAAAGCTAAAAAAAAAAAACATTAATTCCCAAGTGTGGCAACTTTGTTTACATGTCATTACGGTTTTTGTGCACAGCGCGGTCACATAGTCCTCTTGATAAAATGTCTAAAAATCTTTATAATTACTCTATAAATAGATCAAAATTATGTTTGTGCAATATCGTTATGGAGTGCTATATTCTTTTTAGTATATTTACAATATTTTACGATGGTTTTCGTAGTTATTATAGTGATGAGTTGCAAGGTCAAGGTTTGTTGTTGTATACATTTCATTGAATTCCTAAATGAATTCGGAGTTACAGGTATGTTTTGAGTCCATTATATTATTCCAAACATAAAAAGAGAAAGTTATTGTTTAAAACATAACCTAAAATGAATAAGAAAATGTGATTTCGTTAGTAAGTATACTTTACATTTACATATCCGCTTCCGGATACCAATAAATAGCGTACCTAATAATGACCAATAAACTTATTTTTATTAATCTTTATTATGTTGGCATCTCGATTGAACGAACGAACGAGTTCCAAAAAATTTCTTCCGACTACTAACGGTTTTTTCGTGCTTTCTTTATATTCAAAGTAGAGCTTTTAAGTCGCGTTCTCGGTGAATCGTACTGTATAAACCGCTGAAATGGGAAAAAGGAAAACAAGAGACGAAGACTACATACGTAAGAAGATCCAGAAGTTAGAAAAGAAACTTAATGAGCTGCCTCCAACCAGTGCAAAGCCACGGGAGGATTTAACTCCACCCCGGCCCCGCTCGCCGGTGCATAATGAGGAACCTGAAGTAGATGATGAAAATCCTACAGGTGTGTAGTAAATTATTAATAAGTAACCTCACCCACTGAATAGAATCTTCAAACGCATGGGTTGTATATACCTAGTTATCCTAGATAAACTAGGAAAAACATAAATAAAACTTGCATTATTTCATAACACTAAGCACTATCACTTGCGGATAGACAGTATGTGACTATGTTTAAAAATTACAAGCTAGAGCTATCACATTGCGGATAGACATTAAGGACTATTAAAAATTCATTTTAAAGAGCTGGTGCTATCACGTTGCGGTTAGACAATGCTCCTAAATAATATCAGTCATTGAGCGCTATCACATCGCGGATAGACATTTGACCTCTCTTAAATAAAAGACATGTTTCTAAATCACGAAAAATCTTATTCCAGAAGATGACCAACTCCCACTGGAGTTTTTACAGGCCCTTGGTAAGGAGGGCGAAGAGGAAGCAGAATTTGGGGACCCCATCAGACCTGAATTGGTACTCCGTTGGTCCAAAATCATGTCCGAAGGATTGGGAAAGGAAGCCAGAACCAGTATTATCAATAAGTACCCTGCCCCCTCAAATTTTCCAAATGCAAATGCTCCTCTCATGAATCCAGAGATATTGGCTACACTCTCCGAACCCTCTATCAAAAGAGACAGGAGGATTGTTACCAGACAAAATCTTACTGGAAAACTGATGTCCTGTCTGGGCCGGTCGCTGACCTGCATACTAAAAGGTAACATAAATAGTAAAACACTTATCGAAGAAATCAATGATGCAGCAAAAATTGCAGCTGAAATTCACCATCAGGATTCCTCCTCTAGAAAATTCTTTGCCTTATCTGGGGCTAATAAGATTATTCAAGAAGCTGTAAAATCTTCAAAAATAGATTCTTTTTTATTTGGTATGGATTGTGCTGATAAAATTAAAGCTGCCCAATCAATACAAAGAACAAGCTCACAGATTACAGAAAGTACCAAAAAACAGAAACAGTCCACTATCAAGAAAAATTTAAACTGGAGGGGCCCACTGCAGAACCGTCAACCACAACACCAACAAGTCCGCAGTGGGCAGCATCACCAACAACAGATGCCATTCAAGAGGCAGCCTCGCTTTACCCAACCTCGCCAGACGGAGCGGAAACAGCCTCCAGCCAGATCCAGACACTACCGCTAGAAAACATGCAGGTACATGCAGGCAAACTTAAATATTTCATAAAAAATTGGCTTGAGATTACAAATGATCCAGTAGTGTTAGAATGGATACAAGGCTATGAAATTCCGTTTACCAAAACACCACCACCTTATGATATGGAGCCACAACACTGGCCAGAAAATGAGAAACAAATAATTCATTCTGAGATAAAAAAGCTGTTAGATCTAGGTGCAATCTCTAAATGCTCATACTGTGCTGACCAATTTACATCCCCCATATTTTTAGTACCTAAACCTAATGGTTCTTATAGATTTATTTTAAATTTAAAGAAATTGAATCAGTACATAGACACTGTACATTTCAAGTTAGAAGACATCAGAACAGCCTGTAAATTAATGTCAAAAAACTGTTACATGGCTTCAATAGATTTGAAAGAGGCCTACTTTTCTGTACCAATATCCGAAAAGAGCAAAAAATTCCTTAGGTTCAAATATAATGGAATTTTATACCAGTTTAATGCCCTACCTTATGGCCTCTGTACAGCTCCTTTTGTTTTCACAAAGCTACTCAAACCAGTTACCACTTATCTAAGAAACAATAATATTATATTAACTTGCTATTTAGATGACAGTTTATATTTCAATAAATCCGAAAATAATTGTAAAAATGATATTGATGTAGCATGTAAACTCTTGCAAGGCTTAGGATTTGTCATTAATTTTGAAAAAAGTATGACTATTCCTAGTCAAAAATGTAAATATCTAGGTTTCATGTTAAATTCAACAGATCTTTCATTGGCAGTTCCACATCAAAAGCAAGTAGCTATACTAGAAAAAATTAAATTATTTAAGTGTATTAGTACTTGTAAAATAAGAGAATTTTCGCAACTGTTGGGAACACTTAATTCGATTTGTCCAGCCCTCCCATATGGGTGGCTATATACTAAAATATTAGAAAGACAGAAATACAAAGCCTTGCTAAAGTCGAATGATAACTATGATACTGTCATGTCTGTTTCACAAGAAATCAAATCAGAATTAACATGGTGGAGAAATAATTTACATAAAAGTAATTCAATAAAACAATATAATTTTTATCTGGAAATACATACCGATGCTTCTACCACTGGCTGGGGAGCAGTTTGCAATCACAGGAAAGCCTCTGGGTCATGGTCATGTTCAGAACAGGAATACCATATTAATTATTTGGAGCTAAAAGCTGCCTTCTTAGGATTGAAGTGTTTCACAAAAGACACTTACAATTGTGAAATCTTACTGAGAATAGATAACACCACTGCAGTAGCATATATAAACAAAATGGGGGGAGTACAATTTCCCCACTTAAATAATATCACAAGAGATATTTGGCAATGGTGTGAGAATAGAAATATTTGGATCTTTGCTTCCTATATAAATACCAAAGACAATTTCGAAGCTGATAGGGAATCGAGAAAAATTAATATTGAATGGCAGCTTTCGTCTGAAGCCTACATTCAAATAACTGAGAGGTTTGGTATTCCGGAAATAGATTTATTTGCCTCTAGGATAAATACAAAATGTGAAAAATTTGTCTCATGGAAATGTGACCCAGAATCAGTTGCTGTTGATGCTTTCACTATAGATTGGAAAGATATATTTTTCTATGCATTTCCACCTTTTTCATTATTGTTAAAATGTTTATATAAAATACAAAGAGATAACGCCACTGGGATCTTAGTTTTTCCTCTCTGGCCATCACAACCATGGTTTCCACTAATCAAAACATTGTCCACTGGGGACCTTATAATTTTTGAGCCTAACAAAAGTCTATTGTCGTCTCCTTTCAGAGAGTATCATCCCCTGCATCATCAGCTTACCCTGGCTGCAGGGCTGCTGTCAGCCAAGCATTCATAAGGCGTGGAACTCCACGCTCAGCTTTAAATGTAATGTTAAACTCACTTTCATTGAATACAATGAAGCAGTATGATTCATCTCTAAAACTGTGGTGGTTGTTTTGTCAAGAACACAGTATGGACCCATACCAAGCATCTGTTCCCTACATATTAAATTTTTTATCTCAATGCTATGAAAATGGAGCATCATATGGAACCATTAATACTACTCGGTCAGCACTATCCCTACTGATGGGACCTAAAATTGGATTGGATGATAGAATAAAAAGATTTACAAAAGGCATCTTTCGATCAAGACCACCAATGCCAAAATATAATAATACATGGGATCCAGGATTGGTACTAACTCATCTGGCTGGGTACTATCCAAATGAAGATACTTCACTAGAAAAATTAACTAAGAAATTAGTCACCATACTCGCACTGACAACTGGTCACCGAGTACAAACTCTATCAATGATGTCTATTTCTAATATTAAATTCAATGATAATGGTGTACAAATATACATACCTGATATCATAAAAACCTCTAGAAGAGGTAGTATACAACCAATGTTCCACTTAAAAACATTCACTCAGAATAAAGAAATTTGCCCAGTCCACACTATTAGATCTTATATAAATAAGACAGGTCCTATAAGAAATGATATAGATAAATTAATTCTTACATTCAAGAAACCACACAAGAATGCATCAACTCAAACCATAAGCCGCTGGATAAAACAAACATTGAAAGAAGCTGGAATAGATGTCACCATCTTCTCAGCTCATAGTACCAGACATGCATCAACATCTGCTGCAAACAGATCTGGAGTCAGCATTGATGTCATAAGGAAGGCTGCAGGGTGGTCTCAAAGTTCCGCTATGTTTGCCATACACTACAATAGACCTATAATTCAAGATCAAACCCTGTTTGGTAGTGTGATATGCAATACTATAACAAACACTTAAGATTAAGTGAGTTTTGTGTTATATTTTATTATTAAACAAGTTGATTGTCACTCGAGAATTATTAGCACCTACTGTACGGAGGTTTTAAATATATTTTTTATCTTTCTATTTTAAAACTTGTTATTATTGTGTTATTCACAACCCAACTTTGAACTTCTACTCGTAAAACCGTCTCGGACAAGGAGAGAGTATAATTATAAGATTAAACGAACTTACCATAAGTGAAGTTCTATCTTAATTATACGAAGCTCCTTGTCCGAGACGGTAGTCCCTAAAAACCCTCCCACTTATACTTAATAAGTATAATCCCAATAATAGGGGTTGTTCATAAACCTTGCTTTAAACGTAATGACATGTAAACAAAGTTGCCACACTTGGGAATTAATGTTTTTTTTTTTTAGCTTTAAAATTGTGACTAAGCGCTGGTACAATCAGCGTTACTACTCGTAAAACCGTCTACTCGTAAAACCGTCTCGGACAAGGAGCTTCGTATAATTAAGATAGAACTTCACTTATGGTAAGTTCGTTTAATCTTATAATTATATCCTATCTGTTTGGCCCAGTAAAGGATAATTTCCACCAAACGGCTCGTATCGTATGGGATATGTGATGTTCATGAGGTTGACTAGCAAGGTATTTGGAAAATGTACTTAATGCTTCAAATTATTTTGTCAACGCAGCAGATTGGTTCGCGTACTCTTTTAGCAAAGAGTACGCGAACCAATCGATAAATTCAATAGCCGTCGGCCATCGGAATGTTGCACAAATAAAAAACCACGTGGTGGACACGAATTGTTCCGCTCCGTTTAACGCTTGTACGCTGTTGCCAAGCGGACGCGTGGACACGTGATGTTTTCCGAACGAGCCTAATCCAAGATGGCCGCCAGCTCCAAAGCCGCCATTCGCTTTCCCACGTCGCGCACCACTACTTCGCACGCTTCATTCTCGTTTCTTTTCTATTGTGCATCGCAATTCGCTATTGCATTTTTTCACTAACGCCATTTTGATGATTGCATCTTTATTAGCTTTGTTACCGTTAATATTCATTCTGATGTAGGTAAATTGTATGTGTATGTTGTTATTTTGAAGTTTAGGATGTCTTAGCGAGAGCATTTTACGAGCATACGTTTCTTTTATATAAGCACGTAGCGAGTGTGGCATGTCGGGAAGGGGCCATTAGCTAACATGTGTTAACAACGTAACCGTGAACATGACAGATGTGGGTAACGAGACTTAGGTTGTGAGACAGAGAATGGCTGGACATGTGTTTTCTACAAATACTAATGACTCATTAAAATTTGCTGAATAAAGTGCCAGTTGATTGACAAAATTTAGATACCTACTTTGATGTCTTTTTCCGGACGGCAAATTAATTACCTTACTTATTTTGATCTTACATTTGTGGTTAAATGTTCTGTCTTATCTAAGGGTCGTTAATTTTTTTTTTTTTTTATATCTATTCATTGTTCTTCGAGCCACCATTGATACGGAGTTCTAGGTTCTTCACTTTGTTCTCGGTTCGCACGACATGATGTCATGCCATAGTTCTCGGAACATCGACTTAGCTTTTTTGCTTTTGCATAAACAGATTTAACTTTTTGTGAGCCATAAATTCTACTACGCTTAATCAAATATTGACAAATGCTAAGCCACGAAATGAGGCCATTGGCCTTCGATTGGACGCAACGCAATTATCGCACATAAAGGACAGCGGGGTTTAACGGAAATAACTGAAATAGAATAACGACTATCGAATAGTTATCTGTTTAGGATATTACCATGGTAATAATAATATGACTTTATCTTCGAAATCAAGGGTTAATCGGCAAGGCTAATACTAATGTCACAAAGAAGAAGCCTAAGTCTATTGTGTTCAATCAATTGTGGTTGCTTATAATTTTATACAACATTCCATTACTACAATAGAACATTAAAGTTTCAAATCAACTAAAAACTAAACAATGAATTAAACACTGTTGAACTCATTTAGATTGACAACAAGTTAAATAGTGCTCTATTAAACTTTTAAATGTAGTTTAATGGCGAGGAACATTTCAATAACGTAAGTATGTATACTGAGAAGAATCGGTTAGCTATTTGCCGAGGATGTGTGTCACGGCTAAACCCGTGCGTGTGTAGTGTTCGAGTGGCTCATACATATTCAAGCGGCGCCGGACCCGATCATAGTCGCTCGCCATTGGGCCGCAAACTCGCTGAATACTAAGCGAACGCCTTTGCAAGATCTGCATTGAAATTATATTAGTTTTCGGTTTCCTGTTGGACGATCGGATAACTAGCAGGAAGCCATAAAATCTACACGTTACTTACTCTATTGAAGTTTAATACGTTGGCTTATTCTATTTATACTCACGGCCTTATCTTTAACGGATTAGAGTTGGTATGTATTTTATACGAAAACAACATTATTATTACCAAAGTTCCAATATGTTGCACGTTACACGCTATTATTATTCAACATTGTAATTTGACATCGGAGTTAGGGCTGACCCACTTGTTTCAGATAAGAGTTATCAATTCGTTATGAGTGTGATGTATTAGTTGTGCAATTTTGTTATCGACTGTTTATTGTTCTATTGATAACATTGTTGTTTTTTTCAAGTTCATCAAAATCCTTTGTTCTTATTATTGTGCTCTGTAAACATTGCTTACTGTTCCGATGTTGTTTAGTAATCGGTAGACTTGTTTACATCAATAATGACGCACTCCTTTCCTTTTGTGTGTCATGTAATAACTACTTATAGTCAGTCGCAGGTAAACTCGTTTCCTTCTTAAATATTCACTCCACTAAATTGGGATTAATTTACATATTCAAAATGCCAATTAAACACAGTTTTGTGAATTTCAGTACGTACCTATATAATAATTTATCTAAATGCACTCCGTACTTACCTTGTCTTTTAGCATAACCTACACATGAATACGACAACCAATAAGGTCGGTTCGTTAACATCTTTAATAATGTGAAATAATCGTTTAAGTTTAATTTAATTCCAAGTTATTCAGTCAGTAAGACAAACTGCCGCGCTTGTTCGGTCAAGGTGACCTTCTTCCTTGCGTCCAGTCACATCGTAACTTAATGGCTCCCTATTCAATGTAAATTATGAGAGACCTTGTTCGCAACTCGAGCTCTAAATCAATATGAAGTTACAACTAGTGAATTTCAGTATCTCGGCCGCTCTTATGCATCAAATAAATTATTTGCACATGCTGCCTTTGAAATGCACGAGCGCCAGTTTCTTTAAATAACAAAAGAACACGTGCTGCGCGGCGTCCGCCATTTTGCAATATAAATAGCAAGATGGCGGCGGGCCGTCGGTTGGCGAAAGTAGTCGGTAATTATAAGCGGCGCGGCGCGGCGCGGCGGCCTGGCGAGCTGAAACTCGAGGATCTATGGCCGGCCGATGCACGCAATGCTTAGCTTGATTTATATCGCTCTCTTGTTTCCATTCGCCCGATTGTTCTCGGCTTTATGCGCTCGAGTCTCGCGATTCTGGTATTGTTTCCGACGGCCATGGGAACCGAGTTCGCGTGGGTTCTCAATGACCTTTATTGCTTATGCGACTCTCGGCTAAATGAATTTTTGTTCCCAGTTCAAGTTCACGTTTCTTTTCAATGCAAATAAGATCATTTTGGTAGTGGCAAACTGGTTTTGAATTTGATTTAATATTTCGAAATATTTCTTTCGAGTTGATGATGCTCATTAGGTGTCAGATCGATATTATGGAGAAATGCTCTGTGAGACTAAAATAGAGTGTTAAGCTAATACATATAATCTACACTTACCTTGATTATCTTATTTAAGTTAAACATTTCTTACTTAATTAAATAATACAATAATACTTAACAATAATAAGGACAGGACTATTGTAGCCAATAAGCCTGATATAGTGGTGACAGATCGGTTAGTGTGCCGCACAATGATAGTCAATGTTACCATTCCACGAAGAGAACCAAATTAAATATCTCGACTTAGCACACAAGTTTGTTGACATGTGGAATGTGTATGCGGCTGTCATTGTGCCGATTGTCATGTCAGGCAATGGACTGATGGCCGAAAGCCTCGAATAACATCTCTCGAGGCTCTCGTTAGGCGGTTGGATCAAAGGCCTGATTTAGAAGGCAATACTCCTCGATACGGCTCGCATCGTGAGGAGGTTCCTGTCTCTGGAACCCTAACCACCGGTAACCGGTACCTTGGACCCTGCTCCCGATACCGGCGGAGCACATTTTTTTATATTTTTAAGTGGTTTTTGTAATTTAACTTGTATAAAAATATTTAGTACCTAATTTATTTGAAGGATAAATACCAAAATAAAGGATATAATAATAAAATTTATTTCTGACCATAGAAGATCAATATTTCAAAAACATTTGAATTTTACGTACACACACCACACATATACAAAACAAAAGGATAGACACATACTCACTTAAAAAAAGCAAAAAACTGTTAGTTTACATAAGAAAATGACGCATGATGAGTGGTCATGCAGTGCCACATCATTGGACTGTCCATTTTGCTGGCTTTTTCCAACCCACCTAACCTAACCTATCCATGAAATTCAAATGTAAGTATCAATGACGCAAATTGATCGGATTATTCAGTCAACAACCGGTAAGATAAATACATACTGAATAAATTTCCTCTACCTTGATCTGTTTGCATACAAGAGTCGATGTTTATAACTACAAGCCGTTTATAAAACCCTTTAGCATACACGTACGAGTAACATAATGTGCGTCTTCCACGATATAACAGAGGAAAATACATGTATAAACATTCATAAATAATACAGAATTATTACTAGCTGTGCCCGCGGCCCCGCCCGCTTGCGTGTCGGATAAGAACATTGCGTTCATTGTTACCAGCGATTTGAGCAATAGTCATTATGATGAAGCTGGCGGGATACAGTTGAATCCACTGTTGATAAGGGACATGTTCAAGTTTTAAGTAAGGTTAATACAACTGTAATACAACATTAAGAGTTACATTGAAATTCAGCAAGCCGTTCTCATGTGATCAAGCAGCAAGCGTACAAAACTGCAGACAGGTAGACAAAACTGTGAAAATTTAAAAAAAAATGTTGTGTTGCCTTTTTCGTTTTTTTTCTAGCTTTGCTAGAATATTTCGATTTCCAGTGTACGTACTAAAGGACTTTTGGAACACTACAATATTTTTTAAAGTTTAAGTAGATACAAATGTGCGTTGGCTATTAAAGTATTCTGTCAGCAATTTGAAAACGTGAGCATATAATGTATGTAACACAAACATGTTAATTTTTAAAGGAGATGTTCCAAAATGTATGGAGCCTGGGCCAGGTCCTTGTACACTATACTTAAAAATAGGGAAATTCATTTAAAACAGTTCTCAACTGTCCAATTACTTTAAAATGGCTTGGTTTGCTGGTAAACACAAGAAATTACACTTGAAATTGCAACACACAACAAAAACCCGTCATGGCGGTAAGCTGTCATTTTGATTGAATAATGACGTTTGACATGTTTATTTCTGTGGAGGTTGAAGGATGACTCCCGACTCCCGAGTCTTATGATAAGCTACTTTGTTGGCTTTGGGGATGAAATGTGGAATATCAAACAAAAGACGGTAACCTACCATAAGAGCAGCTGTAAAAATGTTATAGGTACGGACCTAGCGACGATGGCGATTGAGTGTCACTAGGGTCGAAATATCTTGCAGAGTCTGAACATAAGCGCTACGAACTCTCGCGTATGTTCTCTCACTTCGCCTCATGTCACCATTTGGACCCTTAAAAATGTTACTGCGCAGCCTTCTTCACGAAGTTCAGACTCGCCAAGATAAATCGGCCGTACTGTAACTCTTACTCTTTGTGAAAATCTCAAATGACTAACGTACCTAGTGATTCTCTTTGATGAATGTAAAGACCCGCCACGGTGCGTTGACAAATCTGGATTATTCAGAATGTCTTTTTTATTGCCTATTGGGTAACCATAAAAATAAAACCTAACCGTAATCCATGTAGCAGTATTTGAGAACTTCGACAGTCGTAATGTATCAATCTTTTGATTTCAACTACCTATCTACATAGTACAAAAGAGAGTAAAAGTGGACTTAAGATATCATGTGTAGGTACACAAATATATTACTAATGTAAACAAAGAGATGAAGGTACCTACCTACTAAATAAAACAGCAATTTATGTTTTATATCTATTTATTTACTATTCATTTTATAAATCTTCGCTCACTAATGTGTCATCCAGAAATTAAACCGGTGCTGCAATAGTCACCTGATGCGAGCCCAACCCAAAAACCAAACAATGGTCATTGTATGCGCACAGCAACCTACTGTTCGCTGTCCAGAGATACAGCTGCAGTAATAACTAATTATTTTTTCATCCCAACATGTTCCTTGTCTCGCCATCAGTATGTAAGTATGTGTAATAAGTTCTTCCTGAATGATGGCGAGACTTTATACAACCCCTAATTAATATGGGGTTCTGTATGAATGAGGTTGCTTGCAATACTACTTCCAGATGCTCAGATATTTCTACCTGAAATGACCCATGTTGCCTCACATGTTCGCCGTAATAACTTTGGGCATGTTTTATTTGACAAATGCCCAACGCAAATATGATTAGATTTGACATGAACATTTTAGGCCCACTGGGCAAAGAATGTTTTTGTTACATTCCACATGATGCACTAACAACATTCCGACGTGCAGAATCTTGGTCTTCATGCCTCTCATCAATGTTTGCAGCTCTTTGCCCATTTCTGCATGCAGAGACCCAGCATGCACAACATACAAGTCCACCTGATGGAATCTGGACCAAACAAAAAAAAAAAAATTAATGATAATTATCCATAATCAGTTATTTCAGTAGTAATGCTCACTATAAATAATACTCAAAAATTAAATAAAACGAGATGCTACCTGTCTTGGATAAATTCTTGTGACAATTTCATTGCGCTCAGGTCCTTCTGGTACTGAGTGCCTCCGTCTTCGGTTAAGAGAGCGAAAGCACCATACACAAGTATTCAAAACTGCTGAGGAAGCACTTTCTTCACTAATTACTTCATCTTGTCGCTGCAGGATGCTTCTTGCTTGAACCCAACACGGATAACATACTAGGCTGGGTCCACTGGAAGGGCGTGAGCACGCCTCATATGTAAAAAGCTTCGACACCATACACAAATATTTGTATCATAAGCATGCTGAAGCTCGTACTCTTCATGAGGAGTAGAAGACATCTCCATGTGATATGTCATAGTATCAGCCGGAACAGGAATAGACATTTTTTGCTTACTGTTCGCAAAACAATTTGCACACATGCTACTATTTTAATCCACCTAAAAAAGAAAATTAATTCTGTAATTATTTTAAATTCAGTCTATACATGTAAGAAATCATAATTCTAAACAATTTAAGTACTCACCTCATGGTGAAGGTCGTTTTCAATATAGAAATTAAGTCAGGATCCATATTACCAAATATATAATATTGGCCATCTTCATTTATTACAGAAGACCTTATAGTACAGGGCACCATTGCCGTATCACCTAAAACAAATAATTGTCGTAAGTATTGATCGTGGCCACAAACTGCAGTCCTAACTAAAGAAGGCCTAACTTTTATCTTGTAGGTAAACCAAGCGAGTCGAATTATTTCTCTGAATTATGACTGCATATTTATATGAACGCAAAAATACTACAAAAATATCTTGGAACGTGGAAATTATGGAATGTGCACAATAGTAATTAAAAAGTAAATTGTTTACCTGATGATGAAATGATAAATCAGTTGATTTTATATCGTAACAACGCAGTCCAAACCACACGAGAAAGTCGAAGTCCTTACAACACAAGCCGAGTTAACAGATGAGCATGTTACTCTGCTCATCTGTTGACCAAAACAAAAGCCAGGTAAACAGATGGAAAAGACACGGTATTAAATCCAAAAAACGAAACTCAAAACGAACACGAGGGACGAAATGACTGACTGAGGCCGCATTCCGAATTAGAAAAATAGCGCTGTGAGCGCTCAAATCGATATTTTGCGTTCTGAGTTGGATATCACGATTCTGACAGCTAAGAACCGTCATTTTCGTCATCAATATGGAACTCTCGTGACCGCGATAAAAGTGTTCACTCAACGTTAAAACATTTATTCACCATTTAAAATTGTATAAGCCTCACATTTGTTCTTCTTAGATAGAAGCACTATTTCAAATAAATCTAAGTTAGCTAAGCATTCGATGCGACTCAAAACAAAACAGCACAGCTGTAATTTTCGCCAGCGCTCATTATCGCGCTCACGCCAATTCGTAACGGGTGTGAGCGCGCTCAAATCGATATTATGGTATCTCGGAACGTGGCCTGAATTGACACCTGTTGTGCCAGCTGACAGTTCTCTTTCTATGATCAATGGTCGATCTATGGTTTACTGTCATTATTTCTAAGCACAGAGTAACTAAATCGGTGAGACGCCATGTTGAAATTCGATTAAATTATTGATAAATATTAATTAACTACCAGAGCAGTATGCATTTAGTTGAATTATCTGTATTTTTCCCGAATTCTATACATTTTTCTCTTTTTTTTGAGTTACTGTACACAGACCTGGCCCATTTTGAAACATCTCCTTTGATATGCCCATTTAATACGACTCATCACAATATCGTGTGTAGGGGAATGATTGACGTTTACGTTGAAGAAGAGATTAGTTTCTAGTATGCACTTACGTAAGTATGCAAAACGTGTGTATCCGTAATTTGATTTGTATTCCAATATGTAAACACTATTGATCAATAGGCACGCGGCGTTAACGTAACATAATGTTGGCAAACAAACGGAGCTGAGGTCGGGTGGCTGGCTACGGAATACTGACGCCTCTCGCCTCGCAAATAGCTCGATGACTTATTGGCTTCCACGAAACGCCAACATTCTCTCGTTAATCAATATGTAATGAATGCCCCATTTCTGCTTTAAGATTATTTCAATTTACATACTTTTAACTCCTTGAAAGTTAAGAAACCAGTGTTTTGAAACCAATGAATTTATTTCAAATTTTCAATACATTAAAGTTCATGTCCATATTTTACTAACTCTTATTCTGGATTTAAATGATTCTTCGAATTGCTTTCAAGCATAAAATAAAAAGGAACTATTCTTGAGTTGTTATTGAGATTTTCGAATAGTCATCTATGTTCCATTTGCATACCAGACTATCAATATTTATTGGCATCTAAAATGGCTGCATATTTCCCAGATAACAGCAATCGAGTCTACGTTAAATTTACGACTTGATTGCGACAGCCACACATGGTATAAATGTTACTGCACAAATTTATTGGAATTCATGGCCAGCCAGTTATTATCGGTGAACAAATAAGCGCAGATAGTATAGACGGAGTGGGCGGCCTACAATCGATGCCTACAGTAATGTAATGGATCGTAACTTTTACGACGCGTGCACATCACTAGAAGATGTAAAGTGACCTCGTTTCCAACATTTTTTATTCATCTCACTATGCAACAGTTGTCACTTAAGTGTTTTTTATTCGCTGAACGAAGGAAGAATCGCTCGAGATGGTCTCTGTACAATCGATTAACGTTTTTGCTCCATTTTTCGGTCTGTAAAATAAAGCTGAATTCGACGCATTTGCAATGGCTTCCTTTTGCGACCGACCGCCCGTGAAGGTTAGCTTCTACCCGGAAAATAAAAACTCCTTTCAACATGAGCCATGATAGCTTTGCCAGAGCAACAGAAAACAAACAAAAAGTAGCAAAAAAAGCCAGTTGCTTTTGATTGTTTTTTTTAGTCATGCTTCATTCCTAAGGCATTATACATTTAGTGATTGTTTTAACATTGAAACCGTTTGCTTACTTTATACAGTGACTACGAAATGTTTATTTCACCCTTCAGATATTATTTTCGGAGTTCATTGTTTCCAGCGACAGCGATATTTGAAAGTAAATTATCGTTTTTCACCAATTTTTTTATAAATCACGTTATTATCTTCGTTCCGAAGTTTAATATTATGTCTTTGAAGATATATCGTCGAGACTGCAACGTGATTTATAAACAAGTTTCCATTCAAGTTAATTACAAAGACGATAAGGCGGTGCATTGAACGACACGACACGATTGATAATATGTTTAATATAATACTCCTACTCGTAACACGATTGCATTTCAATTGCTATTGTTATCGTAATGAATGTACCGTCACGTCACGTATTTACGACCTAACGACTACTACTGCTGATTTAAGCTGTGTTTCTAGTTGAAAGTATCCTGAATAATCATCTATGTTTATTTCTTTTCAATAAGCATAAAGTTTTATTTAGCTATGAAACAATTGGCGAGTTTGCAACATTTCGTTCCCAAGTTTCTCCGGTGGGTGTTAACATTAAGATGCCAACGTATTGTTTATTACCGTTGGCATATTTCAGCGGACCGACAGAGGATCGCATGCCAACTCGTTTGACCTCATTCCCGAGACTAGTTCTGCGTAAACTCTCATATCGGGTTTATGAAAACATACCTATTTTAAGACTATATAAAGCGGCAGACCGGTCCAACATATTATTTGTTTGTGTTTCAGCTGGAACGTGTGCCAAGTGTATGCGTGTTTTCAATGGTCGACGTTACTCAGACTGATTTAGTATAAACCAGCCAAGAGAAAGGCACCGATGAGAGATAACTCGTTTTTTTACCGACATCGATTCATTACACCATTCTCGTAACATGTAAAATATTTATACAGCAATACTCATACGTTCCAGTAACTGGACTCAGTTTTATAAATATGTTTGTGCTCGTAACGTGAGATGTTTCGATATGTGAGCTCGATTTCGTGGACCATACATTATGTATTGTGGTTAATTCTTCACATAAATTCAATGAGCTTCGTCCGGTTTGGCAGGTTGGGTCCACTGGTCTCTGGTCCGGGGACCAGGCGACATCCGCTAACTAGACGACACACAACCAGTTCTTAAAGCATCTTATCTCAATTAGAAAGTTAAACATTATCTGACAAAAGTGACGTTTTGATCGATGAAGTTAAAATTGTTTTTGCCATTAGAATCAGATCAGACGTTCCATCTGTTTTCTATAGAACGATCGCTTTCAGTTAAGATATATTATTATGATGCATAGTTTATTGCACAGATAAGTTTGTTATCCGATGAAATATATTTTGCGAATGGTATACATTCCGTCGTACTTTATGTAATTTGAACGTTTAATTAGTTTTTTTTTAATGCTAGAAATGATGAATCATGGCTTTCTAGTGCAGCTGAGACATAGTAATTACGTCGTTTCTTAGTAATGATGTTAAACGGATGCTATTAAAAATAGTTACCACTGCATACACTATTTACAAACATTTAAACACAAACAACCTCCCTTCTTAGCAATAATTTATGAACGGCTCGAGCTCTAAACATTACAGATTAATTCGCTCGTTTCGGTCGATCAAATTGGACTGTAATGGGCGCAGTATCAAGCACGGGGTATATCGGGCAATGAACGCAGTCGAGTCCCCATTTCTCACGTCCAGACCAGTTGCAGACTTGTCGGTCGGCATACCAATCAAGAAAGGCTGCGCGGTGCCATAAAGGGGAAAACGGCATGTTTTTTTGCCTCCCCCGGGTATGCCGGCCGCCATTACCATTAACCCGTGCGTGCGGCTCAAATAATGATTAGATTTAGCCTCGCAACCTCTCACGTGTTGGGTTAGATGTTAGGCTGGTGACACATTGGGTTGAAAAGCAGGTAAGCTTTTAAACTATTTTTATAAGTAAATAACATTTTCTTGGTCATTTGAGTAGAGGTAACGCATTCCTAGGAATCTTAGCGTAGCAAATTGCTACGGTACGAGTCTACGACACAGGAATATAGTACAGCCCTTTTACTACTTAGAATCCTAACAGCTACGCTGCGTAGCCACCCCGTACTGCTACGCGGGGTTAGTACAGCTTTACAATTTACTTCTAAAATCTGTAACAAAAGCGGCCAGTCTGTCTACCCAGTGCATTGTCTGCCTTAACGAATTTATTTCGGCAGAAAGTTGCTGTTTTTTGTTAAGACGGCAAGAGGCGGTTATTCGCTTCTGAGTGCCTCTGAAAATATGCGTACAAAAAGTAGACAGTGTAGACACTATTAAAATAAATAGCCATTCATTCTTAAGAATAAGGTTTCAGAAAATTATATTGTAGTCTGGCTTTTTCTGCAATAATACGAATGAAAAGATTACTGTGTTGCTATGCGAACCATGCGAAGTCATTATTTTTAGTTTAGATCTTAAATTAAACTTCTGTTTGATTTATCTCTTTAAGTAAAAAAAGCAAGTATGCAGGTAGTACGTAAAAAATAAGTCAAGTTAGTAGTAATACTAGTAATTATGTCAGTTGAAAGTTCAACTGTGTTAACAACTACCTACTAACTCAATTCCTGTTCATTTGTCAAATATAGTCACGTACAAACTAGTTTCAACAATGTAAAGTTGTAGCTTAACCCTGTGAACGGATTACCATTTAACCCTAAACTGGTTTACGTAGTAGCGTTGGCTGAACAGATCCGACACGATAGGATCATAGGACCCACCAATCACAATTTGTCTCGCCTAAAGGTATTTTACGTCGGCTAACAATGATTAATTCATTTACTTAATCTAGTTTACTAGCCACCTGTGCAACTCGGCCTTGACTGTACCTGCTAGAGTGGTTCATTTAGCATTTTAATATTCTTAAACCTCCACTTAAATGAAATGCTTAATGAACTATTAAATTAACTACTAGAGATAAATTCTCGTTATTGAAATTAAAAATGTTAATAGCATCGTTATCGGTGTAATTTCTGGAGACAGTAACGATAAAGTAGAACCAGCTGTGCACATATACGATGAAGGTTTATTTATTCATAATAATACAAGCTATGCAATACCATTAAAGTCCAACCACAGGACATAAACCTCCTAAATCTATGTAATTACAGCGCACCTCATGTATTTCACTACAATTGACAGGTGATTATGCTAAACAGCCAGTCTCGCCGGCATGCCATTAACTGGATAATGTTTTCTATTGCATAACTTAAAAACAGGTTTCCGATAAAATGTCAGACGAGTCATACAAGCATTTATACTCAGCTGTTTCTTATACACCTACACCACAATAATGGAAGGTCTTTTTTGTGAATTGATTGCAGAATGACTGGTCCACTTTCTTAATTTGGGGTTTTGTTTACAAAAAGAAACTATTATGTAAAATAATTCAATGGTATGAGCGTTAATTTTGAAGTAACGGATCGTATGCAAATTATGCATGCCAGAAAACTTAATGCTCGTGTTATGACAGCGATTTTACATATGATTACAAACGTGCATGAATTAGAGATATTTTAACATAACTTGACCTTAAGAAGCTTGACCACCCAGTACGATGGCAACCAATAAAGGATGTAAAAGAAAATATGTAGTATCACAAATCCATTAGGCGTGGCCACGTCGAGTCGCATATGAATATGAGTCCGCGGTTTACTGAACCGGCAGCTGCAACTGACGGTCATGCGGGCGAACAGAAAACAGAAACATGAGAGACTCAGAGACTGCGACTCGTTCACCTGCCGCACACAACCACCCTCGTCTGATTTGACCATTCGTTCTCCATAAATTATTTCTGAAACTGCAGATAATCGCTACTGCAGATATCGTTGACGTGAACATAATTGAATCGAATTAAAGTTAAACATTTCAAGAAATTACCATTCCCTTTCTACTGTTCCACGCCATTCCGAATGCTCCAAATCGTTGCGAATCGATAACTCATTATGTTATTTATTCGACTTTATATTCAGCTTCGAAAACTTTGCATGGACACGGCCAAATTTAAATACCAAATTGACCATAATAAAGTTACTTATAAATAACAGACCACTCCATTTTTTTAAATATACGTGACAAAAAATAAGGTTGTTTGGCATACCTTTTCCTCACCGAAACGGGTTATCGTAACCGGTTGTTGTCTGCTATTCTTGACAGCGTTATAAATATTCAGTGGATAATAATTGACCTTTGAATCGAAAAGGTTCCGTTTTGGCAGCAATATAAAGTTAATAATATCTTTGGAGGAATAAATTTAATGCAAGTTTATCTAATTAAAACGAAGTGCTCGTAAATTGTCTTCAACGGTTGAAGGTGTCGTAACTTTGTATTTCGTTTTAATAATTCCGTGAAACTCTATAACAGTATTATTCATAGAGTTTTGAGACTTAATTTCGTGTTTCTGTATCTAAATTTTTATAGGTATCGAATGTTTGAAATTGGTATCATAAAAATAACCTGTTTTTATATTAGAACATGTTTTCCTCCTTTTTATTAATAGATTCACTATTTATTATTCTGAGATTTTGTTCTCATGGATAACCCATCGACACTGACGATAAAAAACTGTTTGTCCGTTTCTCAGAGTTTAGATGTTCATACCAACAACCAAAATGTTTTATTTTTGTCGTAGTAGGTAGCAACTGGTATAGTTCATGGCACGCTGAAAACTACAGCCACATATATGTGTATTTCATAACGAACAAACAGAAAAACTTCGCTTCATACACAGTTTTTATTCATATTTTGTATCTCTTGTTTCAGGTTCATCACCGGAACGTGAATCCAGCGAAATTATCAAAAAAGGTAAAAAAAACAATGTACACATTTTTCGATCACTATTCATTCAAACATGTATTCAGTGGTTCATATCGATCACAACGTTCGCCTGATTTTAATACCAAATAACCGTACCTCAGCCTCCATAACGCAACTGTTGTTTTTTAATTTAAAAGTTTATTTTAGGCTGATGATATACTTGCTGTTAAAAATATAAAATATGAAATTGATAATAGCCTACTGGATATAATGGAATCTGTGGATTCCCGAGATAAGCCACCTGATTTCAAGATAGATGACTTTCATAACTAAGTGTATTCGTTAAATTTGACTTTGATGAAGTGAATATCTACGAGTATTTAGACAAGCCAGACGATAAGTTTTAAATTGAATCTTAGTGAATAAAAGCACAAATTCATATTTAGGCGAAAGCAAAACATAAGATCGATGTACCTTTTAAAATATCCTTTGATAATTTAGTCGACGAAAAACCGGATACAGATTAGAATGTTATTGGAGTAATAATTTATTTTCTTTAAATAAAACGAGAATGTTGTAATCAAGTTTGTAACCCATTAAGGACTTTATTTTTATGTCTCTCAGTCTGCCGCCACCTTCACGAGAATCATAAACGTGTTTACGTTGAAAAATTGATATCACCATCCTTAATTTCACATTCAAATCGGTATCTTTGTTTGTCCAGCCCTCATCTGCGTATGTATGGAGTATTTATGCTCCACAACACGAGTTTTAAAAGTCAGAGGTCACAGCGGACGACAAATACATTTGTTATTATCATTTCACAATCTGAATTTCAATTCAGCATCCGAGTAACGGGGTCACATCGTTTTCGATAGATGTTTCTACATAATTCTTTATTCGTGCGTCCGTTTCATTTATGGTAAATAGGTATACACTGTATACTATTTTGTGAAACGGTACGTGGCTAATTGTTATTTATGATATTCATGTATCATAGAATTCGTGTTCGTGTATATGTACTGAGTCGTCTCCAGTTGGATGTTTTATTTGTCGACGGGGCTCTTGTTTGGAGTAGGTTAAAACAACACGTTCCGTTCTCCCTCCGGCTGTTAAAGGCCGCCACACACGAGGTGCCACCCTCGCTGCTGTAACTTTATTTTCTTTTCACCACGTTTGCCGCACCTTTTCGAGCTCGAAAGTAATAAAGTAGGTACATACACACAGGGTCACTCGAAACCGAGCTGAAGCTTTTGTTTGAGAGCCGGCCTTAACTGTCGGAGCCTTATTTCTCGCTTATTCGTACCTGGTAACAATAATATCACGTATTTTCATTGAGATTATGAAACGCCTACAGAACGTGTTTATGGACCACTGCACAGTATTCAATTATGAATTCCTGTCTTGTATTGAAACCAGAAAATTTATTGTTCAAGTAGAGTTAGGGATCATAAAATACCTATTCAATTTAGAGTATACAGTCGGCGTCATTGATTCCACGAAATCGTGTTGTTACTTTATCGACCTGTGCTATAAATAAGAATAAATACTAAACCGGTAAGAGCTCCGGTTAAGTAGGTGTGCGTCATCTTGAATCTCGTATACAGATGTAGATATAATTAAATGAATATTCATAGCTGGATCAATTTGTGGTGGTGCCAAGCTCTGGCCTCTCAGTTTTTTGTTGGCCGTTATTTAACTTGGTACATTGCGTGTGTATCATAAAACTCATATTTATTATTTATAAACACCTGCGTGTGCACTGTGTAGGCGCGTCAGTGCGTCCGACGAGAACTGGTAATTAATTGGAGGAACGCGTTCATACCGTGTGATAGCTCAGCTATTTGATGACGCACAGAACTGTATCGGCGATACCTGTGTAATTAGCGATCACACTATGTTACAAACAATTAAAGTCTTTCGTCTGTGGCATTCTACTGCCACAGACGAAAGACTTTAATTGTTTGTTAACTGTACAATTTGTCATGAGTTCATGACAGATGATAGTGACGGTGGATTTTTTCATATACATTGAGACTTCCATATACTGTTTATGGAACGCTACATGCATATGAAACAATCCATGTATATGGTATACACAATAGCAGGTTCAGAATAGGGTATTTTCCAATTTGATAAAAACTACTTTAATTTGAAGATTGGGACGATATATTTAACAGAAAAATAAAAATAAATTTATTTATATCCATTTTCTCCATTATAAACGATAAAAATCAAATTTCTTTTTTGTTGTTTTGAATTTACCGCCAAAACGCTCCTTACGATGACTTTTTATCACGTGACATCATGACGTCAGCTTTGTGTAAACAGCACCAGTACAAATACTTAGTTTGGCGCAGTTTTAGAAGTATTTGTGCACAGAGGCACCGGCACACCAATGATTTCACTTTCTATCCATAAAAAATCTTGTTAATTATAAACACGACACTCACTTGTTTACTTACTACTTTAGTTTACACAAAGTTGACATCACGTGGTAAAAAGTCATCGTAAGAAGCGTTTTGGCGGTAAATTCAAAACAACGAAAAATAAATTTGGTTTAACTCGTTTTTAATTGAGAAAATGGATATAAATCAATTTACTTTTATTTTTCTGTTACATATTTCGTACCAATCTTCAAATTAGAATAGTTTTTAATAAATTGGAAAATACCCTATTGGCATATATTCAAAGAAAGTAGCGCGTCTGCACTGCTTGAATATTCATAGGCATCCTACTCGTACAAGACAAATAATTCTATAGAGATTCTAAAAGGCAGATCACTAACCCTTTTTATTTAACCTTTAAGCTAACTTCAAAGAATGGTTCACTATATCAAAGGCTGATGTCAAATAAAATTCCTCCTAACGTTTGTAACTTTGTATCAATGCATAAATCTTCCGCTGCATCTGCACTTCACAACTGAGACGTGAACTAAGGTTATAATAAAAAGCAACGTAAATTGCTCCGAAGTATCTCTACAAAAGTATCTGTACCATTGACACTGACAGGCGCACAATTGATCGCGCATTTAGATTGACAGCGAACAAAGAGATATTCGGAGATATGAACAGCGCCGAACAATACTAGACTCAGAGGAGGTCAAACGAACAAGTCAAACGAGTATTTCGTGCTGTATGCACGAGTAAGAAAGTCGCTGGTGAAAGTACCAAGCCACAGCTAATTCGACCGACAGAATTATTAAATGAGTTTCATAACACCGCTCATAACTAAACCGGTTCTTAAAGTTCAGACTCACAAGGTAATCTTTTATTATTATTATTGTAATATAATGATGGAGGGAATAATAATAAAGGTAATGCATGTGAGATTTGTAAAGCGAACCTGTCCCTTTTGTTAGGATCGACTGGGACGAGGGTCGACTATTATGTCATTGAATAGATTCGGGATTTCCTTTGGAACCGTTACTGTTATTCTTGAGTTACCTGTTTGACTGATGGGGTGTCTTTAGATAGGAATGTTATGTCCTTGAGTTTTTTGTTCATCTTATCTTTTTATAAAAACAATTCGTTGTTTAACTGTTGGTCTTTGAGAGTTATAAATTAATTTTATCGTGTATGATAAAGGTGGAGAGACATCCGAGAGTGTTTTTATTGTTTGTTGTCTAGATTATGTTGTAGGTTCTTTTTATGTGCATAAATTTATTTCACATTGAAATTCAAATGTGGACACAAGGGTAGTTGCCAGTAGTAACCAGCTCATTACCATAAACAGGGAAATTTCTCTTTTGACATATACACACAAATGATACGCTTTTGCATAACGTTAACGATCCGCCATATTTTTTGCCCTTATTGAAAAGCCCGCATGCAGATGTAAGCCGATTATGAGTTTCATTTTGCTAAAGATAAGCTCGCTGTCACTGAATTAAAATTCGACACTTAACAATTTCATGGCAGTTTTAACGATTAAATACACATTTTATTCGCGAATAATTTCAGCGTGGCTACAGTTAATGAGAGCTCAAAATGTAGTGTGTAATGACGTCATTTAAATTAATTCGCCCGCATGCGTGTTTATAGCGTGGCGGGCGATGGAGTTTCCAGCACATTACCCGAGAACCGACCGGTTGTGCATAACATGCAATTTTGCACGACTTTCTATCGCACTCCGGACTTTGCCTCACGCTACTTTGTGCTAGAACGCGCGCGCATTCACGTAGCACCTCGCAAATTAACCAGTTAACAATACTTGAAACGAACTATGAAATTAATGTGAATTCAACTGACACAACCACTCCTTAAAGAAACGAAATGTTCAAAGTAAGTGATAACGAGAAACGTAGCAGCAGAATAAAAAGTTAATTTATTACACGTGATCACGGAACATTCAATTGCCATTTGTTCATGGGGAAAATATTGTACGAGAACTATCGTGGTAAATACACAAGTAATACATGAATAGACAATCGAAACAAAAGAACAAGGTATATGATATCGAGCATGTGAGATTTTACTGAATAATGATTGTATGATAATGCCTCGTTGTGATTCAAATTGAATATTAAACGAGACAAGGGGAAAACATGAACTCACTCCATAGGTGTATTCATACGACGTACTGGTAACCATTGCATAGACAATTTACGACATAATGATTGTTTTATTGCTTCCTGGAAGGTGAATCGAGTAAACCTTACTTATCCTTTCACTTGCTGTGGAGTAATTGGTGTTTCGATTCATATACCATCGTTAATGAGCAAGAAATTACTGGTATTCGAGCTGTAATAGAATAACTGATAGCGCACCTACTTTTACAAGAAATGCCTAAGGAAACTCAATAATTACTTTACGAAAACAGTAACTACAAAAACGGCGCCAAAACTGCAATAACTGTCCACATCATAATTATAAAACTTTCAATAAATATCTGCCAGATAAATAATTATTGGCAATAATTGATGTGGCCTTTAAATCGAATGCTTGACCAAATTTTCCACTGGTTCGTAGCGTGGCGTGGCATACTTGAGATTTCAACGTAATTGCTCCTTCATGCGGTGCAGTAATGAGCAATGCAGTTGTCAGGGTCGCGGGAGGCAAGTGTCAGCGCGACGCCCGCGCCACCTGCACGACAACCGGTAGAACGAGTTCCGATACCCGTCGGCGTCTAGTGCCGAGTCGTGTAGTTATGAAACATTTATTTATCACCGCCATGATTTTATTTTACCGCTTGCGCAATAATTGCTGAGAACTCCGCCACGCCTCAATGTTGAGTGGCATCGACCAACGTGCCTTCCTACCGTCGATCTCCCATTATAAGACCCTGAGCTTCATCGGCGTTTTATTCAGGTTTAATGATGTATCATTTTTAACTGAACAGAAGCGGCAGTTAAACTGTACCTCGTTAGAGGTACTTTATTGCAGGCCTACATTATATCAAGGTGTTCCATGTTCTTTTTGGAGACTAGTTGCAATATTGGAGCAAAAACTGTTCAGATGAAACAGATAAGCACGATAATTTTCACACCGTTTCCACGAACCGTAAATAGCAAGTAAATATTGATTGGCAAGAGCATCACAAAGCGTTGACTTCAATCAGCGGCATTCAAGCTAAAATTCAACGAGCACTTTTGAGCAAATCCTGCAACAATGAGAGATGATTGACGTGTTTTTTGCCAAGTCACAGTCTAGTGATTTTTCAATTCTTTGTTCCCCTTACGACAAAAGAGAGAGTAATTTCCGCCACTATCAACATAAGCTGATGTTTGTGTCCATTTTTTTTCAAAAGGTCGTTTCATGAAGACCGAATCAATTAAGAATGTCATGATAAGCATCAAAAGCTTTTTTGGGCCTGAATGTGGAAGTCGTGATGTAAAAATAACCCGTCATTTGTGTATTGTGCGCGACATAAACGGTCCGTATTAGGTTGGTCACGATAAAATCGAATTGAATGTATCTTGTAGTCGGAGGCGGTCGGTCCAGTGCTCGTCACGATCCATGCGCCGGAGTGTAGGCAGCTACTTTCTCCTAACGGGATTTACCTCGTCGCCCTCCCCTCAAGCAGCTGCCGGCTGCGCAGACGCCGATTACGACATCCATTTTGAATTTTATTAACTGCGGAATCACGATGATGATAATGTTACACATTGTGAAATAATATGTGCGCCACAAATATTTGTTAACCTTTATTTAATTGAAACTGTTCTTGGCTTACATTAGCGTTTTTCTCTTTTATTATACTACCACATTTATTGATTTGTACTGCAGCTTTGTAATTCGAGCTATGAACATTTATTTTACTTATGTTCCCCGGTAATTTTTGTGCAGTAAGTTCCGTAAATGTCAGAAAACTATTCGTGAAATATCTCTTTAGAAATACATATTAATAAACAGTGTCTGATTCTAACACGATACAGCTGGAAGGGGGTTTACAAGAACGGTCGTGAGCAGACAAGTTCTTCGCGCCCTCATTGCCCCAGGGGACTCGCAGTCAAAGGCCAGGAGTCACGACTTTGTTTCTCTTGACTTTAGCAATACCTGCTGGCGGCATTCATGTCTCATTGTACCTATTCTACAAAACAAACTGTCATTCCTATGAAGAAATTAGTTTATACAATTTCTTTTTTACCACCACTTTTTGTTATTAAGTCACAGTTACTGAGCACGGCTACGTCAATAGAATTAAGGTCGCCTTTCTTATTCAATACAGCCCACAGTTTTGTTTACAAATCAGTAAACACTAATGATTTATTTTCTTCTTGTACAACAATTCTGTCTGATCGAATTTCTTATTACGAATTCGTGTCTGATAGTTTCGTTTATCTTGCCCTAAGTCGGGGCAGTCCAACTTAATTTCATGAGGCTACAGGATCAGCTTTGTTTGCAGAATTTAATTAGTTTACTGACTATCTGAATATAACAATATTTGCTTTAAATAGTCTTCACTTTGCTCAGTTACTTTGTTAATAGATTTGTTTGCGATTTGCGTAACAATTGCCGGTCTTTTAATATGATTCATCTTCGTCATAACCGTTGTAACTCAATCTGTGTTTATTCAAGTGCCACTTTTCTCCTCCCACCTCACCGCAACTCTGGCATCGATCCAATATGGTGTCGATCTTCTGAGAAATGCATTGATCCACTATTGAGGCATTCAGCGACAACTTGCTAATTACGCGTATCGACTACGATGTACTTTAGTTACGTCACCCGGACGAATGGTGATCATACAAATTCTAAATGTAACTCATTAGCACAACATGTGGTCGCTAATTTTGTAACGATTCGAAAGCAGAGCAAATGAAAGTAACTACCTATAACTTCGGAGCTCATACGTTCAAATTCTCATCACAAACGTCACGAACGTATTGATTTCCTTTCTAATAAAAAAAACCTTTGTCCGTTTGAAAGCTCGCGAGCACAAAGCGTGAAGACTACAAAAAGCTACTGCACAAAAAGGCTCGACCGTATCGGTGCTCGGTGGTTGCTCGCACCACTTGCATTATTCCACTATGAAACGAACGCACATGTGTGGCAGATGTTTGGGTTCTTTTTTCAAATGTATTATTAAGGGTCCTCCGCCCCCGCACCGAGCCTTCACCCCTCAACACCCCACTGCACAGTCACTGACCCCTTTTTGTCGTTGTATTATTACATCTGTTTCTGACCTGCTTCTTAGTTATTTCGAAATTCACTTGTTGCTGGTGATTTTGAGTTAAGAATAGCTAGTTGAGTTTTTAAGGCTGCCGGTTTCCTCATTGTTTTTGTTTAAGAAACTCTGTATATTTCAGTAAAACTTGAGCAAGTTTTATAAATGTTCTCTATGTTTTCTTCATTTTAAATTTTCTTGACTTGCGTAATGATTTTATACGTCCATGTTATAGACGTAAAAATATAACGACTATTAATGTGCAGTGACCTGCTATAAATATTCTCCGCGTTGATCGACCACATGTGTTATCCCGTGGTTTTTACCGAGGTTTGGTCACCCAATAGATGTAGACAGGTTCCAAGGTTGTTACTGACAGACAAACAGCTGTCTGTTATTATGTTAAGTTACACACTAACAAACTTCTATTAGGTGACATTATTATTTTATCTTCCAACAAAAATATTTGGGACATCTCGCCCTTGTTTAGTATTTTCATTTGGCTGAAGTCATAAAGAAGTATTGAATCCTAAATATGTTTGGATTTATGACTTCTATAAAATACGTTGTGTCGAACACTCGAACTTTCTTGTCTTGAGTTGTGTTGTTGGGCCATTGATCCGAATTCCGGCAAAATAATGTCTTGACTGCTTTTTTATTACTCCGTAAATAGGTAGCAATCGTAGATATTAGATTTACATTATAATATTAAACGAATATCATTCGCCATAAATAATGTAAGAAGTATAAAAGAATCTAAACTACCAAGTTCAATGCTCCAGTAATCGTTTAGCGGAGCAATCAAGAGCCAACTCAATAAACGCAAAATAACCTCCCGCTCGAGGCAAAAATGTCGAAATATTTACGAGATTCGAGACTTTTTGTTTCACTGCTATATTTAGATGCATAATGTGCGAAACTTGTTCAAACGAATTCCAACTCTACAGAAGTTGTGTATATTCCATTTTAAATTGTCAGCGTGGGCGGATACTCTCAATTATGGCCAGGCAAGTCGCGCGATCGACGGACCAAATCGTGCGTTCCCCGTGAAACGTGTTTGCCGAAGCTATAAAGGAACTAGTAAAACTTGTATTGTGGTCTCGGGTCTCTTTTTTGCTCGTTTCGAGCATTCTTTTTTTCTCAGCTATGAATTCGGCAGGTATATGAATAAACATGACCATTGAAGCCATTTAATCTATAGTTTTTTGTTACGAGGCTGCGAGCATTTTAATCTAACGCAATTAATTCTCGTGATGTTGAGCGTTTAGAACCTGAAGAAAAAAAGATTTCACTGCAACTTGCTCATTCGAAATAACAACGAATTTATCAATCAAAAATTCACTAACTAATACTCCGAATTGAGACGATGGAATGAAATGTCTACCTTGGAATTTCATTCCGAGAACCTGTTAAGAGGTTTTTGATCCACTAAAGGGTCTTAGCAGGTAGAAGGGAATCTTCCATGTTTTTGCCGTTTCATTGTCGAATACGATACCGTATATTATATATTTACCTTTATTCTACTTAAATAAATCAGTTTTGTGTCCAAATCTGGCTTCTTTATGCCGCTTATTTAGTATTTCTCTCCCACGAATATAGTGATGTGCTTGTAACCGGTCGGTTTATCGATACCGGGGCAGTCGTTTCGCTCGATTTCTTCTTCCGCGACAACGAACCGGACGGTCGACTCATTCATCAATTATTTATATTTCGTTTGACTTTTAAACGGAGTAGGTATTTATTTATGCTGACAGCGGACTTGGCTTTACATCATAACAGTAATGCAATTCGACTGCTGTGTAGCATCCAAACTGACCTTCCTCGATAGTGAAACACAGAGCGGTATTTAATAATTATTTAGTCCAACAAAAAAACACCCAGTAATGTGTTATTATAATTAAATTAGATAACTAAAGTAGAACGTGCGTAGGCCACCGCACCATTTGTAATGTTGAGGAAGGAAAATATTTGCTTAATGTTGAACAATGAACACTATTTAATGCTTATTCAACCAAACGGCAGTAATTGTTTAACAGTATGCTAAGAATGTTTGCTTAATGCAAACGAATCTACAAATCGAGAGAAACAGCATGGAAATATTACTGCGGGTTAGGTATACCAAACAAACGCGCTAGCCAATCTCTTTTGGCACAATGTTTACAAAATCTCGGGGAATTGAATCGAGTCTGCGCTAGTATTTGTAAACAGGCCGGCAGCGCACCGTGAACGGCGTGCGTGGCTCCTAAAATACTTCAAACAGGAATTGAACCCACGCCAACTGGTGTGCGTAGACGGCGGCGGCTCGCGCGCCCTCGTAAACTTTTCACTATACGACATTTCATTTTATTCCCGTTCATCTGTCTTTTATGTTCGTATAATTTACATCAGACTGCCAACGAACGCGGTCTGTGGTCAGCGAAATCGTATATTGCAAATAATTAACTACATACTCCACTCCATCATATCCATAATCTACTGTCTGACACATACGTTCAAAATTAATCGTAGATATTTTTTTATGTTCCACTAATATCTTTGAACATAAAATGTCAATAAAATTATAATTGCCGTCCATGTTATCCTAAGAAGCCGTTTATTCTCAACCAAACATATTTTCCATTGTATATAATAAATTTATGTAGATACGTCATTTATCAAGATACAAACAGGTAAATCCGTTCGCTATTTGCATTGAGAGGTATTTATAGTCACGCGGAGCGCGTTGAATTTACATCGTCTGAAATCTTTTAACCTTGCATGGATACCCTGACGACTATCGACAACACGGTGATCCATTGCGCAACACAATTGTCACTGACTCCATATGTAGTTTTGTTTTCGTTAAATAATATAACAATTTATTCAATTTCTGCTAGTTTTAAAGTGAAACTTGCTCTTTTTGCTACAGTTCAGGTTAATTATTATATTTGTCACGCTCCCGTCTAGACGGCATTCTAAAATAACAAAGATGTTTAATATTTTCGATTATGTTCGCTCGTTCACCTTCAAATACTCTTCAGGTTGTCTTTTTAGGTCATGCTACCTGTTATATATACAGCAGATGGCCATTTTATTATTACAAAATTTCAAATTACAGATCGGTCAGGTTATAATTAGGAATGGTCGTAAAATATGTAAATGATTAAACAGCGTGGAATGGATATATTTACGGCCATTTTTTACGTGATATTTGCTGTTTGAATTAACAGCCAATGAAGTATACGCGGATGTAGCGTGTTCACCACTGCACTTGCTCAATAACTCTCGTTTTATTTGCCTCCCGGGTGACCCATTTTAATCCTACGATTATACGATACGTTGCAGTGGATTCAAATATTAGTTGAGTACCGCATGGATTTTGTTACATTTCAAATTCGAACGTTACTTACGAGTATGTAGGTCGCGTGTGTTCACGTAGTTTTCACAGTTTACGTGTAAATCGAGTTTGATTGCTTTCTCAGCATGGAACCCGTTTGTAGGGGAATAAGCTACGACCGCAGGATGCACCTTCTGAAACTGTACTTACACAAGGTGTAATCTTATTGCAACACGCTCTGAACTAGTTTCATGGCTATTAATAAGATTCGTTTTAACATACGTGTAAACTTTCATTCTACTCGTCAATATTCGTACGCATACACGTATATTGTCGCAATTCTCAGTATTTTCTGCAGGTTTTTATAAATAAAATGGCGAGCGGGTCTAAAATTAATGAAAAGCATTGCTAATGCATTGTTTCTGTGCGGTGTCGTGTAACCGGTTCTCGGCTCGTCACGCGTGTCGGCTTCGAGGAAACCAACAGTAAAGTTGTTTCCATTGGCATTCTTCGCACGCCCGCTATCGCTTGCCACAATGTCAGCGAGACCCGACGTAACTACACGACGAGAGCCCCATCTCCATTCTCTATTGTTCTCGCTTAGAACGCCCTCCTAACTGCTTGTTGCCATGCCAGTGAAAACCGCGCACTATTTGGCACCGATATCGATTAGAGTGGCAATCTTACAACGGCCACTTTCCATTATTGCTTCATCGACTAAATCTGGTCTAATAGTCACACGGATACGTCTTCAAGGTTTCAAACGGAGCGCGTCTGTGCCGGATCAATGCGTATAATTTATTTATTTGTACGGCGGATGCGAGCCTATTTACGTCCGAGCAACCCGAAAGAAGGTTATTCGCGTTTACACAACCGATGAACGTATACAAAGAAGAGTTAAACGAACGCTGTGAACATTAATCAACGTTGTCGGTAACCGTAACCGTCTCCGGGGGATTAGCCGGCGAGATATTCTATTCTTCGGTCGTAATTAATAGCTTTTGGCAAGTGAGCGTCGGCGGGCGGCGCAAATAGATATTCGTGACGAGACGTTGCACTTGCGTAATTAGTTAATTAAAACACGCGATACGAAAACAATGTGGGTCTATATAGGAAACGTTAGTTACACGTAACTGTATCCTCTGTGATGTGGCATGCACATAATACACGACCCACGCCGTGTATAGCGGGCCAACGGCCTTTTGACGGGCTAGGTGTCGAGTCTAGATGTAGATAGGCGTCGGTGATGCACGGAGATGTACGACTGATGCCGACCATCACGAAATTTCGACATAACAATATGAATAATGGTAGCGTCGGGCGTGGGCCGCCCGTCGAACACCATTCGAGGTCTGTCAATACGAGTTATTTTGTACACGAAACTGGGCTCAAGTGGCTCTCCCGCGCATGGTATTATATTATAGCTATCGAGTCAAGAACCTCGACATTTAATTAGGCATGAGTTATGAACGCCCACGGCTGTTAAGGCAATGACTTCTGGATTTTTGATTCATTAGCATGCAATTACACATTTTGAAGTTATACACATATTTGAGTAAATATAATGTTATTTGCAATGAAAATACGAATGGCTTGCTGTGGAATTTGGGTAACATGTATTAAATGGGCTATCGTTTTCCCACATTTCCTCGATTGTTTTCAATTCTAAACGGTATCTTAATGCGGTAATCTTGCAGCGCTTGGACGCTAATCTTGATCCCGGCTGACCGGAAATGCATTAATTACTATTAAAGCTATTCAGCCGGGTTACCAAAGGAAAATGGCTCGTGAATTAGTTACTAATGCCCCGAATCTATTACAGTCACAACAAAGAATCCTGGATTTGAAATTACTTTTTAATTTCTCTTCTAATTGTTCTACGTATTTAATAAATGATCAATCAACTCTAATGCCATGGACAGACATTATGTTTTTTTCTATTTTAGGTGTCTTTGTACAAGTTCTTTGTTCGCTAAAAGCTTTGACTGGAGCGTCTAGCTACTAGCTAGGATATTGTACGCTATGTTATGTGCGCAGTAAAGTAGCGTTTGATGTGTTTGACATTGGACAAAATACGAAAGACGAAATTGTACCAAGAATAATGTGATGAAACTTTAACGTGAACGTTGTACGGAATCAAGGTTTCCTTCGCGATTGTAATACAAATGACATTATTATTAATATTAGCAGTTGTTTCTCAAGACACCTTGTTTCACCTCGATTTCTTTTCCTGTTATTGATCAGTCCCCTTCATTTACATGTTTTAGCGAAAATATTACTAAACCGGTTTATCCGAATGTTGATTTTCCTGCCTTATATTATTGATTGAATCATTAATGTTAATAACATGTTTATAAATAAAACCGGCTTAAGAAAGATTTGTATAGTGTCAAAATACGTTGCTGTGTTGTTTGTCATTCGGTTGATGTGAGCTTTATAATGTGAGCCTTCCTCAAAAACGTTGTGTCATTCAATTATAATTAGAATCTAAGACTAATATTTTGTAATAAACTAAATTATATTATAATAACTCGAAAGTTTTATGTATTATCTATGTGCGTCGTGTTTGTCCTAGCTGTGGTCTGGATCTTAGTGCATTTTCTCTTTTGTTAGTAATTAATTTTATGAAGACAAATTAATGATTGTATCATGTTTTATCATCATTGAAAGGTTAGATTTTTTATATAATTGGAATAGTTTTTATTATAAACATCTTTTCAACCGAGAGACGTCCACAGCTGGACATATGCCTTACCCCAAGCACCGCCACTTCGACCGGTGCTGTGCTTCTCGCATCCAGCGGATTTCTGCAGCCTTCACCAGGTCATCAATCCACCTTGGAAGGTCTTTCAGAACGCGGTCGCTACCCTAGAGCCTTTCGGTCCCATATGCCATCCGTTCTGCTAGCAATGTACCCTGCCCACTGCCACTTAAGTTTCCCAATTCTTCGGGTTAGGTATGTCGATTACCATCTCTTCATTTCCGATTCGATCGCGTTGGGAAATTCCAAGCATATTCCTCTCTTCCTTTTGGGTGACTTTCAGCCTTCTTGTGAGGCTAATTGCGAGCGACCACGAATATTTCTTATATTGAGTCCCTAAATCGCGAGGAGACAGACCTCAAGAGGCATGAATAATATATTTTTAATACAACTGAATTCATCATTAAACACAATTTATTATCTCGGTACAGTACCCATCCGTTCCTATCAGGTTATATTAATAAAGCGAGAGACATTGAGAACAGTACACAAGTGATTGATGATCAATATTCGAGGACGCGAGAAATCAGACCTCAATGAGCCTCGAGATCAATTTGTTACAATGTTTGTGATTAGAGAATAACTGCTATTTGGAGATTTATTGTCTTGTCTATACATTTATTAGTCTATTAATGGTCACTTGTAGGTAAGCAATGGGGTTAATTTACGTGAAATGGGTTATACTTGCCAGATCATTGGGTGCTTATTGCAGTGTTTTGGAATATACAGGGTTCGTTTTCAAACATCTGCCAAATGAAAGGGTGTGGCTATTATACCACACCCTTGAATTTCCATGAAGAAAATGTTCCCTTTTTTTTGTGGAAATTTTCTTTATGGGACCAAGATCGTAATCAATACTGATGAAGAGGAAAGATTTGATTGTTTGTTTGCATTGAAAAGGCTCCGAAACTACTGAACCGATTTGAAAGATTCTTTCACTGTTGGGAAGCTACACTATCTCCGGGTGACATAGGCTATATTTTATCCCCGTATTCCCACGGGAACGGAAACTACGCGGGTGAAACCGCGGAGCACTGGTAGTCGTGAAATAAAAATTCAACCGTCTCATATTTATGTATAAGTCGAGTAGGTATTGAAGTTTTGTGTGGGATATTAGTCCCATGGAGAAAGATGTTCAGTTGAATGGTCTATGAAAACTTACCCTGTATATAAAGGGAAAGCAAGTCGCGCTCATAACGACGTTTTCTGTAATACGTAGGTAAACTGATTTTAAAAAGGAGGCATGTTTTAGGTTTTTACGAGGATAATGAGATCCAGATATCTAGTGAAGAATTGCTTTTATCATCTCAAAAAATATTTACATTTGAAATAAAAAAGCCGTATATCTACATACTATGTAGTTCTAATTATTCATAATAATAATGAAGTTTTCCGTTCGAAGTTTAATGATTAAACATTGTTGTTTCGTATAATTTTACATCATGTATTGTAATTTATTTACCTACGGCGTGTACCAGGAAGGAAACTCATTTATTTACACACAAGAACCTACTGCGGATTACTATATTGTACCTAACGTTTATACCTACATATTATCATCAACCTTGTTAGGTATGTTAATATGCGGTTTTAACATTGTGAGTATGTAGGTAAACGTTTTTAATTTGAATTGGGTATGTACCTACATTGTAGTACTGAGATCGTTTTTATTTTTTCATGAATATTCTCGTAGATAAGTACTTTATGAGTAGGCTTATTTATTTTTTCTTGCAATAAACATAATTAAAAAATTTCGTTACTTCGTTAGTCATAACATAACATAATGATGACAAGTCATTGTTTATTATCTGCGTTTTGCCAGATTAATACATAATTTTGTTTATTTTGAAAGACCGTCTTTAAAAAACCCCGATGGAAGGTTATCAGTTCGCCACAACATTTTTTTTTTTGATATCATACTTCGTTTTAAAAAAAAAATTGTTATAAAAAAACAAAGAAAAAACTTTTGTAATAAAATCACATGCCACGTTCATTTTAGAGTAAAGGGAAATCATAAATCAATAACAACAGCTCTTACATAATCAAACTATACACTTTCTATAAGTGTTACGAATCATTCATACGTAGCTATGTATTTACATACTTCGATTGTCAATAGAAATTCAACAGCGGCCATGCGACTAAATGCCACGAGGTCACACTCACAACGAGTCATCTTTGAATACTTAGGTACAACCGCGAACACCATCGGTGTATCACTTTTATACCCTTATTCCGTATTCTATAAGGTTGAAAACTGGTCGACTGCCAGTGTCCGCGATGGTACATATTGTTTGCCATACAACACACAGACGGACATACCTATTGGTAAACTATCGTACAGCTATGGAACTCACTTTATACCAATCAATTTGCATTGCGTCAAGGTTGATTACTTAATAAACCTCTCGCTATTTTTGTCGAGTATAAAGTACACGATTAGTTTTTGCTAGGTATTTGAATTTCACGCTGTTTTTGTGCTCGTTGAAAGGTAAACATGTTAGTGCGGTTAACGTCTTACAGCAACACGCTTCATGTTTAGACTAACGCAGATTTAAAGTACACAACGATAAGATAGCCGTGCAAATAAGTTACTTCGTGTAATTTGATTACGGCTGCAAAGAAACAGACTCTTTAGGCAAGCGTAACAAAGGCTAATAAAGTGTTAGTAAACGGCCAAGTGAAGATTATTTATATGGAGATCGAGAAAGTAAAGGCCATCGACGACTGAATAGCAAACTCTTTGGGCATGTCGCGATGCTACGGTTGCGCAACAAATTGAGTACGGATGATTATGGAGAGCGGACGTCACGCGTCGCGGCTCCACGTTTAGAAAAACAATGACAAACTTGCCAGGGCCCCTCTGCTCGTCCCCAAGCCTTCACCGCCAAGAGAAACGTTCCGACCTATTGAACTATCAAAGGCCTTCACTCGCTGGTCGCACGAAGCCATTTGAATAAATATGCCGAATAAAAGCGCAAACAAAGAAGTCATCGGAACGTGAAAACTAAACTATCACGCTCGTAATAGGCTACTGTACGGTCAAAGGAATGCTATTATGCTACTCACTTATCGCCGCCGAGTCTGGCCTACATAAAACGTGTCGATTTTCGACCTGATAACGCTGGCCTTGCGTTTTAACCGTACTGGCATTTAAATTGCATAAATCGAATTTAAACCGTGCAATTTACTCGATGCAACCGGTTCTCATGTAATTTAATTCACGAGTTGATTATCGCCATCGTTAGTAGTTGAGAATGAGTCATTGTAAGTACAACACATGTTCCAGATATTAAATATCGTAATCATAACGCATGTTGTGAATGTATCAAATTAAGTACGATATCAAATGAGTCCGCGGAATGATGTCACACTGGCATACCGACATTGATCCGATTTCATCTTTACTGAGAAACGTGAACATGATTAAACAACAAATGAAACTAGTATTGGAATGATTCGACGTTGCATAAAGTCTGATTGACGACAAAAAGTCCGTAAAACTTCAAGAAAATGACGTGGGTCGAATTGTCTATTCGTGAAATAGAAATCCAATATGGATGTAGGTCGTCGTGACTTGATAATGGAATGTCCAAACGTGATGTTGACACGAAAACGTGAACGTAATTCGGATATTTGTGCGAACAGTGTTGTTGTTTGCGCGTTGCTCGGTATACTACATTCAATTAATTAGCGGAGGTAGGAGCGTTATATTGTTAATTTTGTATCGTACATAACAGGCTAACAGCTGTTGCTATGTTTATACAGAACCGTTATTTAGCTACCTAACAAAAGAAACCAACCGAGAACGGGCAAATCGCTCACTTATAAGAATAATAATTTGAGTTCACCCTCGAAAATGTCTATCTCATATCTTACATCAATGTTTTCTTTTATACGTGAAAGTCGGGAGGGTGAGGTAGAGGGTCTTTGAGTTCCCTCGGGCTCTCTAAGAGAAGGGTTGACGTGGCTTTTCTATTTCATCTATATTTAGAACAATTATGTACCTAGCTACGCGTTAATCCCGGTTTAATTGAACTTGATTCAGAACACGTGATTATTTTTATGTTTATTTGAATTTACATGGACGGAGATACGAGTAACGTCAATATAATTCAAACTGTATAATAAATCCGTTGAGATTATGCTAGCGTTGCGGCTCCGCTGCTGCTACGCAGGGCTACGCGACTTTAGCGTACTGACACTACTTTAGCTACGAGCGTAGCAACTTTCTTTCTGCTACGTGGCTACGCAACTACGACAGTAGCGTAGCGGGTCTGCAGCTTCTACGCAATGCTAATGTTGCTGTCTGCTGCAGCTACGCGCGGCTATGTGGTGATTTAAGGCTACGCATTGTCGACGCAGCCGTATACGTTTGACTACCTCTACGCCTGACACGCCTACGCCTAGTACGTAGCTAAACTCTTTAGCATCTCAACATATTTATGTCTGTCTATCCATTGAAGTTATTTTTAGAATGCTTTTAAAACGAGTTGGAGTCATAACAACAAATAGTTCTTTGTTTATTTTTATGCACCGTTGAAAATTCATTCGAATTCTAGGAATTGTTCATTGTTTTAAAGTTCACAGAATACGTAAGCAGCTCACTATGCAAAGAAGGCACTTGTAAAACCCTGCCTAATCCAGAAGATTACCTGAATTACCCGAACAAACTTGGCTAAAATCGCTGTTATAAAAACATACACAAAGCGCTACTTTCGAGGTAATTACTGTCATAAAATGCAAAAATTACGTTGTGAAGTAATTAAACTTAAAGCAATTATTTTAATGTGTGCTGAATTACAAGCAGTTATTTTTATTATTGTAGTATGAACATTTTAAGCGTTTTTAATTAATATTATTTTTACGTCGCAATCGCAAGCAAAATGTGTCATAATTGTATGAGTACAAAAGAATACCAAAAATTTATGGTTGAATGTAATCAGCTGCTCGGGGGTGCAATGTGGGAACACAATAAGGGATTTCTGTGAGAAGGCATATAGCGGCATAGCGGCGTTCGTTGCCTAGCAACCGGGGCCGGATGCCCACCGTTGTAAAAGGGGCAATAACACTGAGCAAATATACAAAGCTTTGTTAGACGATAAACTGTTCTGGGTTATTGTTTTAGGAAAATAATACGAGGCTTGTTAGTTAATATACGCATAAGTTCTGAGAAATTTAGTCGGTTTTGTTTCTATAAGGAGCAGAATTTATTTTTAGAATTTTAAGGCCAAATTGGGATGTGGGATGATTGAGGTCACTGTGATAAACCTTTTAAACAAATAAGCGTCGTAATTTATTTCTAATTCTGACACAGGTATTCATATTTTTTCAATATACCTAGGTAGAAAGAGGTGTGACATTTAGTACTAATCTAATCTGCCAATACATATCAATGGATTTAATTGATCTGATTGATCTGATATAAAGAAGGAAGGTACCTACCTAATCAATTAAGCCGTTGATAAATAAAACCTATTAATATCGCTAGCATGATTTCATGCCACAATCCAACTTTATCGTCACATCCATTAGATAAGTAGAACAAAATACCACTTATCAAGAAGTTTCAAAGTACAAAGATCAAAAACTCGGGGCAATACTTGTACAACAAATGGCCTCTTGTCATCATAAATAAAAGAATAACTAATCAAAGTTTTGCCCCTGGATTTACTTCGATTCATGGGTGACAACGTAAACAAGGCTGGGAGCGGTTTGTGGGAGGCATGCCACCCCAGAGTAGGTACCCTCTTTCGTCCCCCAGGCTTCTCAATTGTGACATTTTCCTCTTGTCGCCCCCTCACAGTTCAATAATCTTTCAACGACACGAAATTTGAAAATTAAACGCCCTCCCTTCATAATGTAGGTAGGTACTCAGTCTTTATATTTTCATTTTTTTCAATAGGTTCTTATTGCGTCTTGAGAATTTTGAAGGGTCCTTTGCGTCGTTTTTAATAGCAGTTGACATGTTTTCTAACATATTTGTTGTAATAGAATCGATGACGTAATGGCTGTACTTGGGAAAACAGGTTAGTTCATCGAAATAAGCGCGTTCTTGCATAACCACGGGTTCACGTAAGCATCTGTGGAAATAATTGGGTAATTTGAATAAATTTTGTCAAAGTCTCTTCTAAACACGTTTTATTCGCCTACGTAAATAAATTAGTGACAAACAAATTCAAATGCGAACTAGTTTCCCCGAAAACAGTTAATTATGAGCTGAAATAGGGGCAGGGGGAGCTGTGGGAGACTTAATTATAGATGTAGATACATAATTTTCCTATCTTAATTACATGGCACTTTTAAACTGAGAATATTATGTAGAGTAAAATTTACTTCGGATACGAAATACCTACGTTGTTATACTTCGTGCTTTATAGATTTTCTGGGGAACGTTTAAACCGGCTGAGTACGTGCACTGCCAGCCGCACAGGTAGCCGATAACGGTCAATGTAACTCGTGGAAACATTTCATGGCTCTCTTCCAGCAACGAATGTGCTTCTCCGAAAAAACCCTTGATAACCTGCACCAGTTAACCGTTAATGGTTGGCTTAATGCTTTGAATAAAATAGGGGCGCCCCTTGCGGCCCTTACCCCTAGTGAGGGGTTTGGGCAGTCTGCCACTGAGGACTATGATGTACCTACGAGTTACGACCGAATGCCACACCTAACGCCATTATGTTGTATTTGATATTGTATATCATTCTGTCGTCACATACGAATATTAAACGACGATTTATCGTCATGTATCTAGTTCTATTCTTCCATAATTACTGTCTAAAGACGTGACATATACAAGAATAGACACCATTATGTAATGTAGACACACATTATTACCTCTTTGTCATAGTAATAGGTTGCTCCATCGTTATTGACTTTTCATTCATACGTTAAAAACAAACAAAGCGTCCGCCGTTATTTATCAATGGTATTTTCCACAGCTATTATTATAATAGCAAACTATATGCTTGATGTTTTGATATCTTGCATTACCGTATTGAGCTCAAGGAAGCGATTGTTATGTGTAGCGAAAAGTATAAAGCATCTCGGTAACAATGGAGTCATTGTGGGGTTTGATTAGTGAATTGAGGCACAGGGGCTTCGCGTCGTGGCAGACGATCACGACTTTCTGGTCTCACGCCTGCCAGGTTCCCAGCGCTTCGCTACAAATTGTTTGGACATCACTACTCGTATGTGCAAAAAAAGAAAAACGCATCCATCCCTATTACCGGTTTGCACGATACACGCATACCGAGATGAAACAACCAATAATGATTTTGATTCATATACTCGTAAGTACATACAAATAGTTACGTGAAAGAAATTGAAATTACACATTTTACATTCTTGAAATAATGTGCATTAAATTGGCGTGGCGTCGGTTTGTTTATTTTTTTGTTCTGTCTGGTTATGAGGATATCAAGATGTTTGAAGTGAAATGTTATCTGAATAGATAAAATTTTGTTGGCTAGATATGAAACGGTGAAGAAAGGAGATTGTTGAAAACGTTATTTGTCACGCAGATAAAGTGTACAATCTTACAATGTCATATGATCGTAAGAGTGGAGTGCTAACGTTGCTATTCTTAGATAATGCGTCATAAAAAGTATGTGTGTAGTGTGGTGTTGAGTGGTAACAATGGGTCGTTGGGTTTACAGGAAGTGCGGCTGTAGCCCGCAGCTGTCTGTGTACCCCACACTATTTTGCTCACCTTCGGTACACACGGCCGACGTACAAGATACGTTGTAGATACGTTTATCGCATTTACACACCTTGCTAAAAGTAAAATGTTCGCTGCAGAAAAGTAACGACGCTAGTGAAAATATCATGTCGGACTTTCGAATTGTAAGTCGATTTGCAAGATTCAATAAAACTTTTCTACTTCAGGAAAATGGAATGCTATTATAAATCTGTGTAGGTATCGGTTCTACAAGAACGGCCCATTTAGAGTTCAAGAGAATTGATGACACTCTTCATGCCTCATTCCCACACATATTGAAAACACGAGATTTTTCCTTATTTACGGGATATGGTTGAACAATCCCACCACGTTTCTCTATTTCTAGATGACAGGAAAAGCGTGGTATTGATCGAATGTTTTTACTCAATATTTGCTCAAATGTTTGACGTAATAAAGAATGACTAATGTTTTGCTTATAATAAATACGTTTACATTATGGTCATATTTCTTTATATCATCAGATTTCTGATTCGTTTGAAACTCGTAATAAAAATGCATGGAGTTCATTTTGCATGCTGACGCCCGTCAAAAAGTAAAATATGAGCACATTTCTATTCAGAGGCGAGTTTTGTATTTTCTAGTACAAACGCGATGTAATAATTCGTAGTTCACGGTTACGCATTCGCTTATGTTCACGTTAGCTTGTGTTGGCCCACACTTGCGGTCGTCGAACAGACGGACAGACGCGGTATTTCATTTCACATTATTACGAGTCGTCGGCGGTAGACTTCCATCAGTAATGAGTGCTCCGCCGCGCGCCGTAGGGTAGGCCTCGACCGCAAACGTATTCAACGTTAATTCAAGAGCTGTGCGAAAGGAAACACACCTTTATAGATGAGTGTTTACGAACGAAGAACAATTGAATGTTATTACTGTTTAACTTCAAACGGAATAACTCATCATCTCGCAACCATTGATTGTGTAAGAGCTCAGCACAAAGGGTATCGCTCATTAATCAGTAGTTCCCGAGTTCTATTATTTAGTTCCACTGGTTACCCGCTAATTGTTGTGAAACGTCTTTATTAATGACGAGTCTTTCGTTCCGAGAGAAAATACTTTTGATTACGATTACACGGTACAATGGCCGTGCGTGAGAGTTGGACGCGTTGCATTGTGCCATTAAAATTATGTATTACACCGGCGCATGCTCTATTTAGCCAGCCGGTAACAATAGAAACTAATAATGATCATTCTGTATTAATTGCACGTTGCGTGCCGCAGTAAAGACTGTTTGCAATATTTATCGTGTCATGATCGTTACGTGCGATCGATGGAGCGCAGCGGAAGCGAAATGGACTAGAAAAAAATGAGTTCTTTTTAAATTGGGGGTATTGTCTGAGTAGTGCGGAGCGTTCATCATAAGCTCGTATTAATATTCACGATGCGGCGCACCCGGGGCGGGCAGGCTTCACAAAATGGCTGCCGGAGGCGCGCGGGCCGACCGAGTCGTGACCGCCAGGAATCCACGCGCTCGTTCCGAACCCTCATCAATTATGCATGAATGCGGCCGAACGCCGATGTTTACTCTCCATGAGACAACAATTTATTGCGTCGTGCGGTTTTTGACATCCGATCGGAGACCGGTCCGGCGATCTCGGCAACGATGACGAAATATTTACGATTTACGTCCGCACTGATTAAATGTCAAAATTATAATATCATTCGTTTTGATTATAATGTTCGAGTATGGTAGGTACATCAGACGGTCGGGACAACAGATCCTGTATGGTGAGTTTCCGCAAAATATCTCAATTTAATAGACTGACTCTCATAAATTCTGACAATCTTAATTTATTTCAACGCGATTCTATTGTTTTCTTTGACTTAATTCGACACTCCCTCGCGTCGCAGGCTCGCAGCTAGTAATAATCATACAATCAATTCAACACAGTTCACAAACAATACAATAATTTAAATTTGTCGTCTATGAATGCCAAGTACCTACTCGTGTCGTTGATGTTCATAAAATAAAGGCATGAGTCACATTTTAGTATTGCATCAGGCCATCAGGCAATCGTCGAATTAGTTTAATCGTAATAACTACGACTTGTCGGCAGCTGAGCAACTATTGATAAGGGCTGAATAACTTTTTTATCATTAAAATATGTATGTCTCGTTACCTAAAGATGTATCAGCTGTATATACCTACTGAGGATTTTTTTTTATTGCCATTGCTGTTAAATCGGAATATTAGTCGATTTGCACGAATTTACCGTACTTAGTTGTCTATTCGCCCACAAAAATAAATTAATTTCGTGCAAGTCACGTATAGAAAATAATATAGGTAGGTATTGATTAAAAGTGTCTATTCGCCCGGTTCGGGGGAGTAATTTGTGCGAATCAACTCCATTCGCCAAGTACGATCTGAGTCACGGTATCCGGAAAACCGTTTCTTAGATAATAAGTAATGTAAAATATTTCATTTCTAAAGGTGTACGTGAGGACACTGTTTAAGTGTGTGTGACCTCGTAACAAAGAACCGCGAGTTCGTTTGATAACGTTATCTATGTCACACAAAGAAATTTTTAATCAAAGTTGTTTACCTGAATGGTTCGCGAGTATGTATTTTACATTTTTATGTAAGTACGTTTCTGTATGTCTTATTTATCACAATAACAGAATATTTCTAGTTTTCAACGTATTAATGCGATCTTGAACGTTGAAACTTTAATAGAATTGTACTGTTCCAAATAGACTGAGAAAATGTGATAATATACGTAATACTAGCTTTTGCCAGCGGATTGGCCCGCGTAGAGGTAAAAAATTATACGTACTACCGGGATAAAAGTGTCCTATGTGTTAAACCAAGTTATAAAATATCAGTGTGTGTTATAGAATATTAGTAGGATAGGATTAATAGGAGCCCACCGTGTCTTGTCTGCACGCGTACACGTTGCAGGAGTTGATGGACGCTACTGAAAGTGCCAAACTTGTAGACATATTTTGGGCCGACTGTATGTAGATTGCTATCGACACGCTAAGAAAAAGTCGGATATATCTCATAAACCGTACAAATACACTTACAGAAAACATTTTTATAACTTGTTTGAGTTTCTCAAGCGTAAATGAAATGAAACGAAGCGTACACCTATTGAAATTCCGAGAAGTTCACAAACGCTCTCAGGTTATTTAAACAGGTCTTTGTACAAACAGGCGGCTGGTAACGGGCCCCTTATCAGTGCCTGCAACCAGGCTATCGACTGCCGTGTTTGTATTTTGTTATCTACAAATTCCCGGCTCTCACTATGCAAGTTATCTATTAACGCAAACTATTGTGTGATAAAACACCTATTTTTAGTAGATTATCTCAAGTCGTGATGTTGTGTTCGTTACACATATCTTGTACGTGATTCTGTGTAGATAAGAACGCAGCTATCTCAATGGCATTAAGTATTTATCATTGTTATTTGGAACGCGAGGCATTAGACTCACAAGTAGGTGGTTACGAGTCACTTAACAAGAAATGGACGCGTTCCACTTGAAATATCGCCGTTTTTTCATCGCATTGTATGTGCAAATTACACAGCGTTAGTTATTCGCCTGTACCCGCTAACTCGATTAGCACAAGGCCAAAACAAGGTATGCGACCTCTTTGCTTGTTTTTACAATAACTACGCGAACGGGTTTTGCCTGCCAATTTACCTATGTATACGCTCGTACATAACCGCCTGCCCGCATGACGAGACAAACTCATAAAAACAACAACTAATAACGACACGGTACAAATTGTTATTACATGATCTACTTAACAAAAAAGTAATTAGGTTTTTTAACTGTGCTCGCAACAAAACGTTGGGCAAAAAAAAAAAAAAAATACGCCCGACTTCTCAGAAGAACTTTATTGGTTTTTGTTATTATCGCATCTAATTAGTGTAAATGTGTTTTCTGTCTGTGAAAAACAATTATAGATTGATTTAGTTTTTTTTTTAATGCAAATTCCGTTGGCAACATCAATTTTATTTATGTGACCTGTGAGCTGAACTCTTTGTGTTATTTATAAAGCAAACGTACAACGTATAGCTTGTCACGGAATACTTGGGAGTGTGCCAAATCGTTAGCGCGTTGTAAAATGTTTTCGGTATGTTGGTCAACGATCGCTATTTGTTTATACCTATTATAACAATGATTGTTCGCACAGCACCTACGTGTCTTGATTGATTAATTTATCACACAAATGAGGATTTATGTATTTGAGTGATATTTAGAACTGATGTATGTTTCTTGGGTTAACGGAAAATTCAGTAGGTACATATTTTATCTGGAAATATAATAATGTTTTATAACATTTTCCGTCAAAACCGCAGGCAAAGTTAACCTAACCTAATTTAATAATAATATTCCTGGAATTACCAATACTGAGTTTCCTTTGCTTGTTATTCGTATTGTGTTTATTCCCGCCGTTAATTCATTCGGGTGTGTCAAATATTTAGAAATTATGAGTAGGTAAATGCTCTGTTTATTTCAATGTGCTTACGCAATCCTTCATTGTTTTATCAATTTCATGAAGAAGTATGTTTTCTTGGAATGAATTTCATTTCCGTGTTATTGTCATTCATTTCGTTAAATGTTTTTAGTAACAACGATATTTTAAGCTCATGTTCTAATTGTATTATTGTGTGACTGCGAACAAATTAAATCAAGTACTCGTAGGTACTTACGGCAGTTCAAGTCTGCCCAAGCCTTGCGTTCTATGATGGAAATACTTATACATTTACGTAAGTAAAGTAGGTAAGCTCACATAAAAATATTTATTCTTAATGTTTATTTGTGTCCACTTAAACGTTTCGCTATCATTCAGCTGTTGCCTATTTGATTAGGTAAATCGTGAGCCGTGATTAGGGGACATCTGCCCTTCCTGTCGTTTAATATGGGGACATGGGGTCCTGTGGAACTGGAAGACAGGACGGGTGCACATGAGCGTCAGGTGCTAAGTCCGCGAGGGGGCGCCGTGTCCCCATCCTCCCCATCTGCTTACCCCTCGACACCCGCGCCGTTCACTTGTTGCTACGTTGTGCAGTGTGCTACGTCGTTGCCGCTAGACTGCCGCACACGGCCCCCCCGCCCCCCTTTCCTCCGTACACCACTTCCCTTCCCCGCGCATTTCAGTTCTTTGTGCGCCACAGAGGCTTTCGCACGTCCGTGCTGTGCCACTTTACGTTCGCAACGAATCATTTTGACATAGTCGTGAATTGTACATAATATTATTACATAGATAGCATAGCCAACTGGAATTTGTGAGTGTGTGCTGGTGAATACCTGAATTCTGCGACATTATAACCGCAATTTAGTACACCTTTGGAAGGATTTTGAGCTGATTGGAATATCCACGAGGATTTTTTGTGAAAAATCTGTGATAGTGACTTAGGTCATTTGTGTGGTTAACGGGCACCGAAGAATATTGTGTCTGAATAAGAATTTGAAGTGAGTTTATTGTAAATTGACGAAGCTGTTGTAAATTATAGCTGAAAGAAGATAATTAACTTAGTGTTCAATTAATTGAGACCTGTAAGTATTTTGATCTTATTTCATAATCAAGCTCCGAACGAACTACAACTAAAATAATATTTACACTCCATGTGGCAGTTCAATTCAATTTTCTAGAGGTCATGCACGGATGCACCTAACGAGTTTCGTAACGTCTTTGTGAATTTAAAAATTCGAATTTGTAGTGGTCACATCTCCGTTATATAGGTACACTTTACCACCAGTGCAATCAATAAATAGTTGTTAACAATCATCAAGAAAGTATAAAATCTCGTTTTTAGTGTGCCCGAATAAAGTGGTTCTACATTTATTTGGCAATTATTACTCTAAATAGGCTTGAAATTACTGGTCGATGAAAATCAATTTGATTATTTTCTTGCAGTTTTTAAAATCTCGTTTTTAGTGTGCCCGAATAAAGTGGTTCTACATTTACTTGGCAATTATTACTCCAAATAGGCTCGAAACTACTGGCCGATGAAAGTCAATTTGATATTTTTTTGTACACCCAAGATTATCATGTTAAATCCGGTATAAAAGAATAAATACACACTGTACCTACCTTCTCAATGTGTATTTATGACCGAGAGGGATTAGTCGAATAGCCTACCTTACGGCACGTATTTAATTACCTGCCTGGAGAAGGTCAATGCGAACTCATTAAATTCTTATTAACTTATCTAAAATGACAGCCGTTATAAATCATTAACACGTAGCTCATTTAGATTATAGTTAAATGCGCATTATACAAAGTATCTAGGTCTACTAACGTCATTAGGTATATCCCTACCCGCTTATTAGCTATGAGATAATGCAGTAAAACTGTGTTAATTACATTGTATATGTTGCTAACATTACCTGTTAGATAATCGCATACCTAACGAGCAGGCAATCAGATCATCGTGTTGTTCTCGCACGATAAATAACTAGTTATTTATTACGTTACGTTATAGCCGCTACTCCGCTAGTCGTGCACCGAATGACCTTTCATATCGTTTATATTATCGAGAATGCTTTCCGAGTGTGCATTGTTACCGTAAACAGCGATTCGTTATCGGATCGCATGTTTTATCGCCCTATTGTTTATTGTCAAGTGACCCGTAGTGTTTGTTCTAATTCCTCGATAGTCGTAATCAGTTATTCTTAGCTTTTCCGCATTTCAATTTCATGGTGCGTTTTTAAACAATATGTTCGACAGACCTCGACTAAATTGAATTGCAAGTCATGACCGCAACTACCTCAAGCTAACTCATATAAAGTTACTGGTATAAATTGAAATAGGTATGTAATTAAATTCATTTGAATGCTACACGCGATAATACAGGAAATACCGAAAATAGCTTGCGTCATTGCGTAACCAGTTAATTAACTACACAGTTACACACTCTAGTCCATTTATAAATAGTTTTAAATCTTTTCATCGTAGTTTTTAGGGCCGTTGTGTTTGTCAAATCGATAAAAACATTTTATGATAGGTTGTTATACTTGTTATGTATAAAAGTATGCGATACTCGTGTATTGTCTATGCTGGAAATCAAGAATTCCGGTCACGAACAATCGGGACACGTCGTGAGATGCGAGGGAGATTGCAGCGCGCTCGCCTCCGTGCGCTTTCAATAGCACATTGCGCAATTTACTGCACGAGCTGCGCCACTCGTGATATCTGACTACACTACATCGTATCTTCAAGGTGGTATTGCATTCTGTAGTCACGATAACTGATGTGCCACTAGGGTATAATGGCGCATCAGTTACATTGTACCCCTACACGCTACACATTATCTTACATTTCGTTAAATCTAAAAAGTAAATAACCTAAAAGGAGAACGTCCATTTCAGCTGTATATGGAATTATGGACGAGACCGGCTTCCGTAAGTGTCGGTCACACGCCTAACGATCTAAAACTAGGTTGATATTTCAAAAGCGAATGTTGACTCGATATCGAATAAGTAATTTCCGAGCTTCGTTTAGAAAGTGAGATTCGGATGCGGTTTGCGGCGGACCTACTCTAATTTGAAGCGATTCAGACAATATTACGTTAACACACGATGCTTTTTGTAACTTGAGGTAGAATGTTTAATTGCTACGTTACGGAGAAAGCTTTGTCACAACTAAATGTCCTATTAACGGTTATTCTCCGAGTGGAAGTGTTTCATTACACGGTTGGCGAGTCGAAACGCTCCAGTGGTTTTAACGAGATGGCTTTGAGCCTGCAAACGCGCTCAGATAACACGGTAACAGGTTATTTGAGATTATTGACGTACAACCGCTTCGGCTACCACGCTCTCGTATTACTTGGGCGTGTAATTTGCACAAAGCAGAACTTGTTCGCGTGACGTTCGGCACGCGTTAGTATTATTAGTTAAGTTTTATTATTACTACTTGGCCTTTACACGAAGTCATTATTTCAACAATGTATTTGAGAACAAAAAACGTTTGAATTGTTTGATTTGACAGTCCCACACTGCATTCAGCGAAGCGTTTAATGTTCCACGGTCTACATCTAATAGGCTTTTATGTAACTTCCCGTCATCAGTTGCTTGCTTACCTGTATAACTCGCCATCCGATTCCCTGGCCCAAGGAATATTGGAACATTTGGAACGTTTGATTGATAGTTGCAAGTCACGCGCTCGACTTCCCCCAAGTAGTCACGAGTACCTAATATTTTTACCTACATAATAAAACGCCTACATAGCTATGGAATGGTCTGTTGATTTTTTTGACCTCATCAAGTCCCGTCATAATAGAATGGTGAAACTCAATTGACGCGTTCTTGTTTGAATGAACACTTTAAAAGGTTGACGTAGGTAATTGGTAACTATGCGCTTGCGGTTAACTTTTCTCGGAAAAACTGCAAACGTAGTTAGCTAATGAAAACGGTATTACGCTTAAATGAATAATTCAAAACCGCGCTAATAATTTATGTAGTTATTTACACGAGCTTAGATACTGAGAATCTGTAAAGAAGTGTTTTATTTAAACGGACTGCGCTGTCCGGCTTCTTAGCATTATTTGGATCGGCTTTGCATAACCTACTTATCATAGGAGTGCGTGGAAAGACGGGTGCATTGTTTTTGTATAGCGGCAGTATGTATATGGAGATAGGTTGGAGCGTTTGGTGCAATAGTCGGTCTGAGTTACGACTGCCGGGGCCCGCCCTTCATGCATAATTCAAATTGTCGTGGTCAGGATTTACTGCGTCGAGATAGAGCGGCAAGCCGCCGCGTTTCTCAGAGGCCTCGTGTCAACTTTTTGCCCTTCCTCTCCATCTAATGAAAAGCTCTCTCACTGGTTCCGCCTCGGCGTTTGTCTTGTCAATCAACCGTTGTCGTTCTGCGACGTTGCCGCACTTCCCCATCGAGTTATTTGTTACCCCATTGTCCCCTCCCGCTGATCACTGTCGCATTGTTTCACAACTTTTGTTTACATTCGTTCAATGGTCGTTTGTTTGTAAAGCGGCAGGTTTGTTTTCTCCGCCTCTTGTATTCTTTTAACATTGTAAACAGCTGGGGCTTGTTGAATTTCTTGATATCGAATATTGTTGACTAAAACAACTATCGTTTCGTTTGCGAGCAATAAGTAACGCTATCGTAGCCATTGTGATTTTGCAATTCTTTTTATCTACACGCCTACTCTAGCTTATTTACGTATCGTGTCGTACCTTTTGTATTACGTCAATATGTTTGTTTTTGGATTAGATTAGCATTTATTTTCGCTTTAGGCGGTTAATTATTGCTTTTCCAAGGTTTAGAATAACGTTTACTCGGCGTTATTTTAGCAAAGGTTGTAGGTAGCAGTTCAGTTAATTAGAGTGGGTCGTACGGCGATTAGTGTTGAATTACAAAGTGTTATCAGTCGGATATTTAATATGGTGCACATGCGTAACCAAATAAGAAAGGAATGTCACTCGGGGGCTGGCAAAGCGTAGTCGGTCTGGATTTCGCCGTAACCGGTTCTGAGCGCGGCGCGCCGCGCCGGTGAGTAATCTTTGGGTGCATTAAAAATGGCGGCTCAACCGCAACCGTATCGCGATACATTATCATATCATTATGCACCGGCTGAGATCTCGGGGCTCACGCACCCAGTGAATAATGACCAGCTGTAGGCAACACACAATCGCCAGTTTCTTCTCTGTTTATGTTTGTTATGAATAATTATTTATGCGATTATGCAGATGAGGATCCTCGTTAACAGCTCTCTCATTAAAATTCCATTGTTGTTCGCTCGACATGCAGGCTCGCTCTTTTGTGTAGGTGTCGTGTCGAATTATGTGCTTTGGTATTTATGTACGTTCGTTTATTCATGAATCGGCTACGAAACCTAATTGAATCGTTTAGAGATTATCTGTCTTTCGTAATTTCCTCAAGCTGAATAATTATGCATATTAAATGTATAGCGGCTGTCTAGGTTCACATTTTATTAAAATAAATAAAATTGAGTGTCTCTCTGTTATGTGAAAATAACAGCTTTTTACTAAATGAAAGTAGGTATATAAGTATGAAAGAATATACCTAAGACACATTTTTTTTAATGTCTGTGTTTGTGCAAATCTCCAGGACTTTCATTGGCAGATAGCTAATGTTTTAAGGAGTAACTTGGATTGGTAGCTTACTTTGTTTTAAGATAAATAAAGAATATCAAAAGGTGTAATGTCGTCTAGTGGAAAATATTTATGAATCACCTTGATGTGCATACCTACTTAAATATGTATTATCGCGTGCCAGCTGCCTTTACTTTTATCGGTCGTTTTTTATGCATGTTTATGGAAATTAAAATGAACCTCGAGAAATGTGCGCTTGTAAAGATTAGTACTTAGGAAGGAATTTAGTTTTTGCTCGTGCGGTTTAAATTGAACGCTGTTTCTGTTAATTTTATTTGCATGCCTCAGGAGTTTTTCAACCATAACAGTGGGTAGTTTTCTTTTGCTATTTTCTTTGTAGGTACTAAAGTTAAAATTGGTAATGTCACAAATATTCCAGTTGCTAAGTAAATAAAAGTCACAAGTGACGTGCCTTTCTCAAGTTATTGTGTTAGTAATTTGTATAAGTATGACGCGTCACCCCGGGATTTTATCATATTGCCCTCGTTCTGGTGGAGCGCCAAATGTCCGGGCGCTGGCGGCACTGCTTGGCGCTCCTCCAGACGTCATTCACGTGCGGCTCGACGGGCCTGACTGCCAAGTGCCAACAGCCAACATGTTACTTCCATCCACCCACGCCGCCATATCTCTTCGTGAGCTTATCTTCCTGTTCCGGTTACTAATAAACCACTAATTTGAATAATTTCGTATTTGTCATGCAGTCGACGTTACAATAATAGCTTGGCTGGTTGTTTATCACTTTTCATGTAAATCATTCTGTTGAGAAGGTGCTCAGCCAAGTGGCAGTTGCGCAATTGATCTTGAGTTGATTAGTCACGCGGCATGCATAGCAATTTATGACTTCATAATAAAGTATTGTTTACTTACTTCAGCTAAAAATGGTACGTTTATTTTCACGTGTTGCAACATTCTTTTCTCAGAAGCTAATGAAATGTTATTGCCCATACAATACATTATTTTTTACGTACTTATATGCGTGGGTGTAGTGTGAATGGGCTTACTTTGGCTTCGTCCCAAACGTGCCGACATGACCAACGGACCGCACACTGACGTCAGCCGTTTGAAAATATGCAGCTGGCAGCTCGTTGATAACACAATAGTTATTAATCCATTTTGACGGGGAGGTGTCTGTCTCCATGGCTTTGATAAATTATTTGAATTTTACTCACCATTCCAGATGATTTGCTAGAAATCTAAATTCCGTGAATATTTGTTGTTATATGTTGCTAACAATTTTTTTCAATTGTTCCAGGTGTCGCTGAAAGTGTGAGTGCAAGTGATGTCGTCGAGGTCAGTGAGGAAACCGACAAGTGCGTGAAACAGGAGGAAGTGAAGGCAAGTGAGTGTGAAGTGAAGAGTGAAGTGAGTGCGGTCGCGGATGGTGTTGCCAGCGCCGTGGCCTCCGAGGAGGACGACTGTGTGATAGTGTGCGCGCGAGATGCGGATGATAGGTCCGACTCGGGAGTGAGCGGAGTCCGGTCGGGCGGCTCGGCCAGTTCGGTGGAGGAGCGCGAGTGGCGCGGCATGGCGCACGGCTACGGCGGAGGCCCACCGCCGCCCCTGCTGCACCTGCCCCCCCCACCGCCGCCCACGCTGTACCCCAGCGAGCTGCTGTGGAAGCAGCGGTATCAGCCGCCGCTCCACGCGCCGCTGCATCATGCCATCGCGGATGACTACCTCGCGGCGGCCACCTACGATAGAGAGAGACATGAAAGACTGCTACGGTGAGTGCACTATGCGCATTTACTTTGTTCCCCACCGACCTAGTCAAATCGTATCCCAAAAGTAAAGTGCACGGATTATGTATTTAGGTAACGCTGATAGTTAGCAAAAAGACCAGTGACTGAGTGAAGAAGAGATATTATTAGGCCAAATCATCAACGCTATAATTCAAATATTCCGTTCGTAAACAGAACGATTAAATCGAAATGAATCTTCATTCATCGTTCTGAGAAATACTCTCTCCGCGTCATAAACTTCCAGTAAAAAATATTCAAATCAATTTAGTGGAGTACCTAACAAGAAATTAGGCAACTAAACCAGGGGGGGATAACCCCATTCCATGTGGACATTATTTTAACAGGATCAATATTGGTACCAATAAATACTATGTCACTGATATTACTATCGTTATTGCCTACTCTACGATATTCGAGGGTTCAATGAACTTAAGATGATATTTTATAAAATCGTATTGTAAACTACGATGTAATTAATATCTACAAAAGTGAGGTAGAATTTCTTGTTAAAGTGGCAATCAACATGATTCTGTCTATCCGAATTGCTGGAACACATAAATAAAAAGACACGTACAAATAAAGCTAAATTTCACAGTATTTACAAAACCTTACTCAACTGGAATTATCGTACATAACGTGCAAAATAGGTACTGCGTTTTTTTATGAATGAGACCGTCACACATTTTGTTAATAAAACCCTGCTACATAAACCCGCTAATGTCAAATGCGGTTAAGGTAAAAATCTTTAGGTTTTTATAGTTTATTGCAGCAATTAAATTTATTGGCTACCACACCCATGACTAACCGAACATTTTCCTGTATGCAACGAAGAATTTGTTAGATTATTAACTGTGACTCAGCACTTAGAATAAAATTTGTTACAACAAAATCTACCTATTTATTTTGTGAGTCATAGATTCAAAGCGTACAACGTAGTCACAATACTTCTAAAAACTCGAAACACTTCAGAAAGTACTTAACCTGATTTTATCTGTTCGCTATCTCGAATACTCGAGATTGTTTATTGTTATACACAACCGTTATTTATGTTAATAAATAGAGCTGTTAGACGAAGTGTGTTAATTTCCGATGTTACAAGACTGCTCCAAATACTCATGATTTGATAAGCTTGATTTATGGCACGATTTGTTTTTTTTTTTGTCGAGTTCGAATTTTGAATCGTGTCCTATTTTTTTCTTAAATTCAACTTGAAGAGAGATTAGACCATTATAGATGAGGGTGTTCCTTTTTTATTTTTTAAGGAAATGTAATAATCAAAGGTAGGAAGGACTAAATAAATCGCGAGTTGGTATTTATTGTAAAGGAAAGGAATTTGAATTTTGTGACAAAGGTTACAATTAAACATTGTTTTTGTTGCCCTTTAGCGTACGCACTCTTTACAACAATACCTAAGTCCGATGAATGGACCGGGTGGCCTTTAATCGAAAAACAGGCGCGACGCGTCTCATCATCATAGAAATTGTTCTACAAAAGTCGCCCGTCTGCGGGAGTCTAAAAAAATGCAATAAATGGCAATAATCTATTGGTAGTACTACCTACCTACTATTGGTGGTACGTGCCATAATTTATTCAACACTAGCTTTTGCCCGCGGCTCCGCCCGCGTGGATGTCGGTTATCGCGTAAAAAAGTAGCCTATGTCCTTACCCATATCCCAGGCTATATCTCGGCCAAATTTCATGACGATCGGTTCAGCGGTTAAGGCGTGAAAGCGTAACAGACAGACAGACAGACAGACAGAGTTACTTTCGCATTTATAATATTAGTAGGGATAGGTTTAAAACTTTGAATCATATTGTTTTTCTCGGAAATCATCGTGGACATTTATTCATTCAATTACACATTATATAAAGATAATCTTAACAAAATTAATGTGAATCGATTCAACGTGGTTTATCATCTTAATTAATCAAGTACTCAATTAAAAGTAAATAATAATTAGTTAAGGCTTTCATTTTGACAGTTCAGCAACATTCATTGCGTTATTTACGTTGTTAAAGCAGACGAATTTTGCGAACATATGAAGCATTGGATTAACAACATTCTTCATAATGATTCAGATTGTGATTTAGTGTTATACGCAATAAGGTTGCATCAAAGTACGTAGGTACATGTCTTCTGAGCAAAATATAAGACAAGTGTTGATTTGAGCAAAATCAACAATTAGGTACGATTGTAAATTATCATTCCCTAATACGGTAATAGTGCGGCCACACTACTGTCAACGTCAATGCCCAACATCGCGAAAAAACAACGCGGTAAAGATTCTCATTATTAACGCGATAAATTCAGTGGCCACACTACGGTCAACGTCAATGCCCAACATCGCGTTAAACAACGCGGTAAAGAATCAGCTAATATGCTCACGGTGGACAATGACAAACGGTAGTGTGGCAGCTTTATCGCAATAATTCTCACGTTTTGTAACGTCAAATGGCATTGTGAATGCCGTTGTAAAATTATCGCGATAAGATGTGGCTACACCTACGGTTAACGTCCAACATCGCGATAATCAACGGCGTTTCTCGTAGGTTTAGCCGCACCATAAGATAATCTCCTTGTTTCTTTGAAACAGTAACATATTATATTATACTGTTTTTTACGTAAATAATATTTTATTTATTCACCATAACGCTAATGTACCCACTATGATTAGGGTAGTAATCGTTACAGTCCCGGTTCTAGGAGGAGGGGGGCCAAACCGGGGCAGTTTCAGGGGCTGTCAAAATCATAATATAGTATGATTAAAAATAAAAAAAGTTGCTCCACAGAGCGCCTAGCATACGGAAGCTTGGTTGGCTCACCGTCGACTTGTAAGAAACAGGCGCCACACAGGCCCACACCACACCTAATTAATTTATCTCAATCGCTGGAGGGGCGCCACTACACAGTTTCTGCCCCAGTTCGAAATAATCTTAGATCAACGATTAACCTCACTTAGATAATCGATATTTTACTAATAATAATAAAGCAGAAGAGTTTGTTTGACCGCGCTAATCTCTAAAACGACCAGTCTTAATTAAAAAAAAAAATGCATTTGGTAGTCCAAGAAACGCTAAGTCAAACCGAAGTAATTACGCCGCGCCGTGCGCGTTGGTTTGGGGCCTCGGGGGTCGGGGCAGAAATTTCACGCGAATTTGCGGGCTAAACTAATGTTAGATATAGTGGCAAAAACTTAACTTAGCCTTAGCCTGTACAGTCAGTCAGTAGACAATCATTGCGCCTGTAACATAAATTACAACAAAAAGATTGGACAATCATAGGGTTCTATATCCTATCATAGCATAGGGCCTAGGGCGATCAAATAGTAAAAAGGAAACAATTCCAACCCAGATGTGTTGGTAACAATCTACAGACAAGTAAACACCTTATACACTAGAAAAAATATCCCGACCCGAATTTTTCTCAAGGATTTTTCACGAAATATCTTAGATTTGTTAATATTTCAGCATAATTTTGGCACATTCCTGACATTGTAAACAGATATCCGAATACATAAATACGTTTTTCCTACACTGTCCCATCATTACTGAAATAGTTACTTATGTTTATTACAAAGAGGAAATCGTTAAATAGTTCGTCTAGACGACAAAAGTTTATTTAACCAGACCTTCAATACATATAATTAGAATAAACAAACAACGTAAACGGAACAAAACTTTTGTAATAAAACAAAAGGTTAAAACCACCAGAATTCGTATTTCAAACTTGCAAGGCCGGCGCAAAAATAACAGCATTTCGCAGACAGAAATAGTGCTGTCGACATGCAAGAAAAACTTTGCAATGATAAACACTAACATAATTGGTGGCTCGCCAACTTTCTTGTTATTCTTGAACAATGTTTAGGAAATGGGTACTTTATTATTTATACGTCTTGGCTGCTTTAAATATTTTTGGAATGCTGCAATAAATTATCATTTAAAAGTGTTGTTAAGTAATTATAATTATGGCAGTCTGTGGAATGATTTTAACCTGTCCATACCTACAACTGTCGTTAAAGTAATTAAACTGTACTTGTAATCTAAAATCGGGGCTCGTGGCTAAGTAAGCCGCACGAGTCGATCGACCAGGTTAAGCTACTCTTGCCGTGGTTGGTCAGTGGATGGATTACCATCTTTACATACATACCACCAAGCCCCTCCTTGCCTCAGAAAGCATGTTATGCCGTTGGTCTCGGATTCGTTCATCTTTGTCAGTCGTTACAGGTTATCAGAAGCCTGAGTGGTATTGTTTTATCCTGTGAGTAGGTTGTGGAGGTCAGATAAGCAATCGCTCCATGTAAAAACTAGTATTCAGCTGCATCCGGTTAGACTAGAAGCCGACCTCAACATAGTTGGAAAAAGGCTAGGCAGATGATGTGTTTAAAAACTCTGCCCTGAGCAGACAATAAGAGAGGCTGATATTATTTAATCTCATTTAGGTATTTTCTTTTAAACTTATTAAGTATATTATTAAATATTTTTACAAAAATCATAAAAAAAAAACATTTAAAAATATAAAAAATAGTGGCCCATCGGCATCAGGAGCAGGGTCCATGATGCCGGTGGTCAGGGCTCTAGAGAAAGGAACCTCCTGACTATGCGTGCCGTGTCTAGGAGTACTGCTTTCTGAATCAAGCCCTTGATCCAGCCGTGCAATGAGAGCCTCCTGAGGTGTTGGTCGAGGATCTTCGCTACTAGGCCATTTACTGTAATGATTTTATTTCATTATTATTAATATTATTTATTGCAAAGAATTACCAGTGTTGCGTTCTTCGTTATAGTAAAAAAAAATGGGTTTTATTTAAAAACGATGATTAAAGTTAAGAAATGTTTAAACGTCATAAATGTATGGTTAAACAGTCGCTAATCTTAACTTAAGCAACGTTTATAAATAAAGGGGTATGTCGTTAAATTGATCCCAATTTGGTGTTACAAATGTTATAATGATAGATAGAAAATAATTATGTAGAATAAACTTTATTCACAAATTGGAAACGTTAAACGATTTATAATATGAATGCAAATGGCATGCAATTTAAGCACTTAATTTCATAGCGAAAGCTTCGGACATCAATCGTAAATAATTTTAAGATAATTCAAATTGTTTATTTGCATTTAAATGGTTCAAAACACTGCTACCTGCTCCACCCAGAGCGGGAGAAGTTATTTGATGATTTCCCACCCAAAAAAAAAAAAAAAAAAAAAAACACTGCTACCTACCTGGTCGAAACGTTGCAAAATAGTTGACTACCTTTTGATTGCTCTCAGAAGTCTGTGGTTGTTGTTCTTCAAATCTCAGAAATAATCTAATGCCTATTTTATTGGGGAAAATAAACTTGCAAAAAAATATAATAGGTACATAAGTAAGTTATCGGTCGCTACAAAATTCTCCGAGGGAATGTTTGTGTAACAACTGTTTCGTAGGTCTTTTTGTTTATTGTTCTATGTAATAGGTCTTTACCTATGAAATTGCCGTTTTGTATGAAAAAATTTAAACGAATTTTTTTCATGAATTTTTTATTTGTATTAATCGAAGTAATCACCCATGCAATCAATGCATCTTTGCCATCGCAGTGGCAGTTTATTGATGCCCTTCTTAAAGAAATCAGCTGGACGGGAGGCAACGAATTCTTCAAAGGCATTTTGTACTGCCTCTCGGGTATTAAATTTTTTTCCCGCCAAGAAGTTATCCAAATTCTGGAAAAAGTAGTAGTCTGTAGGCGCAAGGTCTGGTGAGTAGGGCGGATGACGGAGAGCTTCCAACCCCAGTTCTTGCAACTTGGAGACCGTCTGCTGTGCAGTATGAGGTCGCGCGTTGTCGTGCAGGAGCAGCGGAGACGAGCGATTGACCAATGCTGGTTGGAGATGCGCCAGCTTCTCCATCATTGTGTTCAGTTCTTCACAGTACACATCTGCAGTAATGCTCACCCCGTTTGGTAAGAAGCTGTGATGAATCACACCGGCGCTAGACCACCAAACAGTGACCATCACTTTTCTAGGGGTAAGTTTTCGTTTAGGGCATTGTTTAGGTGCTGAACCAGGATCCAACCAACTTGCTGAGCGCTTACGGTTATCAAACAGAATCCATTTTTCATCGCAGGTAACAATGTGGTTCAAAATTCCTTCATTTGTGTGTCTGTTGAGCAGTGCAAGGCACGTCTCGACGCGTACTTCGCGCTGGCGATCATTGAGTTCGTGGGGCACCCATTTGTCAAGCTTTTTTACCTTGCCAATTTGACGCAAATGGACCAATATTGTTTTGACGCTAACGTCGAAAGCTGCTGCTAATTCAGCCGTAGATTGTGTATCATCAGCTTCCACAATCGCCTTTAATTCGTCATTGTCGACCAAAGTCTTCGGACGACCGCGAGGTTCATTTTTCAGGTCGAAATTTCCAGAACGGAAGCGAGCAAACCAATAACAGGTGGTGCGTTGGTTTGTAGTGTTAGCTCCGTAAACGTCGTTGATGTTGCGTGCCGCTTGTGCCGCGTTGCTGCCACGACGGTACTCATATTCCATAATTACTCGAATTTTTAACGTATCCATGATGACGAAAAAGATTGAAATGCGATGAAAATGTAACACTAATCAATAAAGAAATGACTACTTTTAGAAAAAAAAATCCATGTTTTTAAAATAAAATTAATTTGAAATTAGAATTCTTAGCCAAACAAAAATTATTTTGATTTGAAATGGCCAGTACTGCAGAACGGCAATTTCATAGGTAAAGACCTAATATTATTAAAAGGTTGGGTTTACGGTTCGTAAACCCAAACTTTAGCAATAATAGAACTTTCCTTAAAAAAAAAAACATTATTTAACTTAGGTACTTCTTTCATCTACACGGCGTATTCATAGTCAAGGTCAGATCATGTTAATTTTGGTTAGGTATGTTAAATGTAAAGGTCATCGAACTGAAAGTAGACAAATGAGCATAACCAAATTATTGTGATTGAAATTTTCGTATAAATTAGAAATACATATTATATATTCAAATCTCTCATTATAATATGCATGATAAATAAATATAATACCGTTTGCTATAAATTTATTACAATGATAAGTCATTGCAAACATTTACATGCTAATTCGTCGAGACCCGTTTCTTGAATAATCGTGACGGACTTACGGATGTGGAAAAACAATAATTTACAATCGTCTCTAAACGTGTAGAGGCATACAAAGAAGCACAATTTATGATACTTCTTTCCCTGCGTCATAAATCCGTCGTGATTACCCAGACTGCAATGAACTAATTCATTTGACCTCACGTGACCAGCTTGTTAACAACTTCATAACTCCATTATAAGGAAATAAGTATGCTTGACGTAGCAGTATTTTCCCGTTTATTATATACCTTGTAATAACATATCATGGTGCTAAATATTCATCGCTCCTTACAAAACCGTTGTTATTACTTTAAACTTTTTGCTGCATTGATTTTTGCCGCTGTTACTGCCACAGCAGATTTTGCGTTTTTTTAACCTTTTGTAATAATTTGAAGGTACACAGATTTACCTGCAGCTGATACGAATTTCTTTGAAAATAGCCTTTTGTAATCTTCTTAAGACTTGTCATTCATAAGATAGTACCTGTGAACAAGTTATGGCCCCCATAACAACTATTACAAACTTTACGTCCTATTGTTTTTAGACCTTGAAGCATTTGCTCCGGTTATGGCATTAGATCGCGTAGTAGACAATACTCCTTGTGGTATTATTATTATAACACCCATTTGAAGTTTCTGTAAATAAACGAATAAGTAATTAAATTAATAAATAAGCACAAATTGAACTGTGTTCATACATAATATCTCTACACTCAATCTTTAAATGTAAATAACTAACAGGTTTTAAACGAATACGTAAGAGGAAAATCTATTTACGTCTATATTAATGTGACCTTGTAGGTTTATCCGGTTCTTATTGTTCATAACTTGATATAAGTGAATAAATATCTTGAATGAATAATGAATTTCAAATTATAAAGATGTTGTTTTTAACCTTGACTCGTCGTGTTGAATATTTAGGACGTGATGTTCGTGTGTTATTAAAAGTTATATCAGTGGCGGTATTTATTGAGGTCGGTGTCTGTATAAATAAGCGATTAAATACAGGATATCCTATAATTTCGTTGTTTGCGCTTGATATGCTTTAAAGTATTTTGCTGTGAATTCCTGGCTATGGATACGACCATTCTATAATTCCCTGTGTGAAAAATGCGTATATTCTACTGTTGTTTATTACAATTAATACGATGTCCTTTCATGATCGATAATTATGATTATGACAGATGATTCAATAGAATACTTTATCGTAATCCAACTTATCGTTTCTGCCGTGCCAACCATCAAGTAAGAATGTATTATTATCAATTAATTTCTACTTATTCTACGTATCATTGCTATCTCAAGAGATAAAATAAAATCATAAAAATATGATATGATAGAAGACAAAGTATTAAATTCCTAAAGACAAATACTTTGATAACGTAAGTTTAATAAGATTATTTGATGATGAGTCATGTTATTATTGCACTAAAATGTTAGGAAGTAGGTACAATTCTTGGAAAATAATAAGATAGGTAGATAGGATCAGACTGTAACTGCCTATGATAAAGGTGTTAGGTAGGTATTAAAAGAGCGATAAAAACTAATTCATTAGCAATAAATTGCTGGCTTTTAAAATTGTTTACATTTTCTACAGAATTGTTTAAATAATGTAATTGTACGATTTACTCCACGTGTAATTCCCTAGGTATTTTAATTGTTACAGGAGGTGTCTCCTAGGGAATTTAAAGTACATTGTAAAAAACTGCTATTAGAACTTTTTAAAAGTAGTTACTGCTATCTGGGTCTGTTTCTGCGAAAAATTCTGTCGTTTAAAACAATGTGATTCACATTTGATTGTACATAGTATATAATACATCATATGTGTATGATATAATATAGGTTAGTAATAGTATACCTACAAAGGCATCTACGCATTACGTACATCTACATAAATGTCACTCGCATTGTTATCGGGCTCAATATTTTGCATTATTATTTTTAATTCTTCATTTGTTTTTCTAATCGCTCATTGTTAAGTCCAACATATTGACAAACATTATCAGATTTCGTATGCTCGGAGTCAGAACCGTTCCTAATGAATTATCCACGTGTATGACGAATTTATAAATAGATTCTTTTACGTAGATTTTATACGCGTTTCTTAGTACAATTCCGTAAATATCTGGTCATTTAAAGCCTGCGGTGTCAACAATGTAGTGCCTTCAAGGTTGCCAATGACGTCAGCAACCAAAAGTCGCTGTAGGCCAAGGTCAATGAACGGTAATGCCAGACAGACGTATGCGCATAATCAATATGCGCTTGATTTGATTTCATTATCAGTTTTGCTCAATAGCAATTCGTGCATGAATTTATTTTTAGGTAGGCTACATTATTTGGAGCATTATTTTTGTATTATGCACTAAATAGTTTTTTTTGCATAAAATAAAATTAAGAAGGTCAGTGATATAAATCAATCGGAAATAATTAAGTCTCCACTTACCTAGTGATATACAAGAATTTGAAACTGTTAAACTTAGTTTATAATCGTAACAAGAAAACTGTGTAGAAATGTTTTAAGTACTTTTAATTCATGCCATGGTATTTCCCATATAATCTTCATGATTCAGATATAGGTAGATATAATTATTTTCATAATATGTTTAAATCACTTAACCCTGTTATTGTTGTAAAGTGATAAATTATTGATAACCGATTGATAACAATATCATCCGATTTCATGACTATTTGCAAAATTGCGTAATATTCATGATACGTGGAATTATTAAAAGATAAAATCTGAAGATAAAATCATGTCTGGTCATGGCTGTTCTGTTACTCAATTAGAAAAGAAAAATAATAATCATATCTGGAAATCAGATAAGGAGGATTATTGTTTTTTTACTACGAAGGTTTTTATCATTATTACTGGCTGAAAATTGTGAAAAATAAATCCTTTTGACATTGAACGAAAGCAGTGTCAAAGTTAAAGATAACACAGAGAAGCGAAACTTATTTTGTTGTATTCTTTTATTTCAACACCTTCTTAAATCTTTAGTTACGAAGTAAAATACGAAAATAATTAATCGGCAATTAATTTAAATAAGAATAACAAAAGTTTTCATAACACTCTTACGACAACTGAGGTACGCTCTAGACTTCGTCTTGATAATTTACAAAATGTGTGAAGCAAGCATTGCATGGATTTTGGTACACGAACAAATGTTGGTGTCGTAAGTTTTTCATTTCAGGAGTTTAATAATTGTCCCAAAATATTCACGTTACCCATAATATTATTTCTACATATTACATAATTTTCCAACTTATCATCGCTTCTGAGGTGTCTTGTTAGATTCAGCGTTCGATCATAGCGAATGCACAATTTTGTATCACAAAGGTAGCCCGCAAAATTCAAATTTACTTATGTTTATGAAATAATCAGTTAATTGGATTATATCCACGTAAATACATACTTGTTACGGTCGCGAATCATTTATTTTGTTCAACATACAACTTGTCACTGACCTGGGCCCCAATACCACGGTAATATTAATATTACCGTGCCAATACTGTATGGTTATAATGATTCCCCTCGGAATTTTACTACGTTCAAACTACGTCAATATCGTGGAAATGTCATATTCTTTATGTTCCAAAACGATTTGTCGATATTACCAATAAGATTTTAGCAGATTTCGTGTGTGATTGACGTGATTCATCATCATCAGCCTATAATGTTCCCACTGCTGGGACACAGGCCTCCTCTCGATGAGAGGGATTGGGCCATAATCCACCACGCGGGCCCAGTGCGGGTTGGTAGATGTCACATGTCTTCGAATTTTTGGTTCTAGGACATGCCGGTTTCCTCACGTTTTCCTTCACCGCGATTGACGTGGTTACGAGTAAGGAATCGTTAAGTGGTCATAGTGAATTCAGGCCCTGCAAGTTGCAAAAACGGAAGTGAAGTAAGATAATTTGAATTTGGTGACTACCCTGGCGCTTTTACAAAATAACGAAAATTTTTATGTAGTCATTATTTATTCTTTCATGTCCATTATAAATACATAGCGATAAATATAAATGTCGATCTGTGTTCTTATTTCAAAGAAGCCAGCGTACCTGCAAAAGGAAACAGTGCTTGGTTAATTATTAGAAATGGTAAAGCAAGAAGATTAAAAGAGTTTATCTTATCTATCATGTAAAAAGGTTATTTTTCGAACAACGAACTTTCAAAGGAGTGTTATTGTCAGGCAGTTCTCATGCTACGGCTGATCATAGAATTTGTAGTCTTTCAAAAGCCATTTCGTCACAAACCCTCCAATTCTAGTAGTATATTCAATCGAATTATTTTTACACGCTACTTTTACCTAACGTTTTATTATTATTAGGTTACCTACGTTTTTAAGCCTTGCCCCTTAAGGTCGAAGGTCGAAACCGCTAAAACCTTTCCGTAAACGTAATCGGATTCGTGTTTCATCCGATTACAATTATAGCTTTACTAATGTTAGTAAACAAGTTTTCATTTGGTCAATAAGCCAATTAGGTGTATACGTTTGTAATAATTTATTTTATTATTGAAATCCTATTATCAATAATCATTGATAATGTAATGAAAAATGTTCTAAAAATGTTGCAAACGTGATATATTTTCTGTTTGTTGATATCTCGTCTTTTAGGAACGCGTTAAAACGTTTATTTTTTCCAGAAATAACTTAAATGAGTTTTATTTAGACCTACTAATGTATTTTTTTATATTTTTAATATGTAGACAGCGTTTAGAGAACAAATCAGTCGTTCTTTTAATAAACTGAAACATAGTATAATAGTAAAAACAACATGGATTTGTAATTCTTCCATGGTGCTTTCATGAGAAATATACTGGTTTCCAAAATTAGTTAATTTTATCGGTATTGGCTTTGGGCTGACTCTGGCTAAGTTGTCTAACTCATAGGTAGTAAGATAAACTAATGCATTTAAAAATCTCTCCTAATTAGTTGAATTCGGAATCTGCTGTTTCTTTTATTAATATTTGCTATCAACGAACCAAAGTGGCATAAGATTAATAGAGAATTATGTGTGTAAATTACATCAATAACATTGAATGACCTTGACCCACTTAAATCGCGTACAGATCACTTGTGAAAGTTGCGTATACGCAGGTTACATAACAACTAACGTTACTTTATAATTGTTACGTACTTAATGTTTACATGATACCTACTGTTATGTAAGTTTATGGACGTACTATTAAGTATAATTAAAAAGAATTTCGTTTTAATTAAAATTCAGTTAATTGAGGGTTTTAACTGTTTTATGTTTCCGATTTCTTTCCGGGATAACATCACCAGTTTTTTGAGAATATTACAATAGAACGAAGATCGAAAAGCATCCATTTTTATTATGACCAATTTGTGTTAAACACAAGTCATTATTAATAATCCTACCAGTCCCCTTATCTTGAATTGGTTTTATTTGTTTGTTTCTTATTACTTATCCATATTTTTTCATTGTTTACAGAGATCGAAGGGAACAGGAGCAACGAGAAATGTTGGAGAAGCAACAAAAAGAGAGAAAAGAGAGAGAACGGATAGAACAGGAACGTGAGAGGGAGAGGGAAAGAGAACGGGAGAGGGAAAAACAGGAGAGGGAAGAAAAAGAACGGAGGGATCACGAGAACGCTGCCTCAAAACTAGTGTCGAGGCATTTCGAGGAATCTCTCAGGCTTGCTAATCAAAAGGTACTTTGCCACTTTCATTTAAGGTTAAGGGAATATTTCGATTTTTAACGTTAAAAGTTATCCTAAGGTTTGAGGTTTACAAAATTTTAAAATTAAAATCATATAGAAGACGTAAAAATCAGTAAGCCTCATTTCCCATACAAAAATATTCACGAAAGTTTTGTTTTTGTCACAGCGGGAACGCATGTCGTGGTCGCTACTGCACAGCCTGGCGCCGAACCGAGGGGCGGCGGCGCAGGAGCACGAGCGTTTGCGAGCGCCGCCGCCCGACCGCGCCTACTACTCGCCGCCCGGACACCCCTCCCACCCCGCGCACCCGCCGCACCCCGCCACCTCCCCCGCAGAGTACCACGCGCAACACGCGAGACTCAACCTGCCTTCCAAAGCAGACAAACAATCACATCCCTCCCTACCTAAAGGCGAACCTAACTTCGGCCCCTACAATTACCCCTATCGATACGATAAAATGAAAGACCAGCACTTACCGGCGCCGCCGCCGCTGGTCCCAGAGAAAAACTCTGTAATAGTCAAACACGATCCCAAACAGATCCACCTAGAACAGAAACACCCTTACCCGAGCAAGCCCCGGAACGAGCCCAACCCCCACTACCTGCCGTCGCGGACTTACCGGACAGGTCCCTCGCCGCACGCGCCGCCTCATCCGCATCCCACGCTGCAGACATCACCGCACGCGGCGCTTCCAGCTCAGGATAAGAACGCGCGGCGGATGTACCAGCCTCCACCCCCACGGTCGCCGGCTTACTACCAGACTGCACAGCCCGTGAAACCAAAGGTGTCGAGTCCTGCGCCACCCCACATCTACGGGAAGCCCCCGTGTAATTCCCCGGGCCCCGGGCCGGGACCTGCGCACTACGCAGTGGCCGTGGAGCAAGCTACCATGCCGCCGCACAGCAAGGTTGAGCAGCCGCCCGTGCCCTACCCGCCGCCCTACGCGCAGCGCACGCGCCCCCCGCCCCCTGCGCATTCGCGCACCCCCGAGCCGCGCCCTCCGCAACGCGCGCTCGTGGACTCCAACTCCACGTCGCCGTGCCAGCTGCAGCCGCTCGACCTGGGCGTTACGCGAGACGACCCCGACCGCCTGTCGCCCCGGCGGCGAGGTGCGTCGGATCCCCCCGAAGCTGATGCCAAGCGGCGAAGACTCGAGGAGCCCTCCGCGCCGGAACCGCTGATAGCGGCCGCCGCCGGCACCGGGCGGACGCCGCACGGCTCTGAGCCTGCACCACAGGCGCCTGGCCCGCCCTGTGACGTGCGCGTGCCCTCCGCTGACGGTAGCGTGGCGACCCCCGAGCGGGCGGCCGGCGCGTCGCCCGCGCCGCACCTCACGCCTGCCGCTAGTCCCGCACCCTCGACCCCTGTACCTCCGGTGGCCGTTTCGCCCCCAATAGCTGCGGCCCCGCCGACGGCTCCCACGCCGCCCGCACCTCCCGCCACGCCACCCGTGTCCACGGCAGCGGACGGCGACACCCCGGGGAAGGCGGCACAATCACCACGCGACAGCGGCGGTGCGCCCGTCCGACACCTCGGCAAGAAGGCTTGGCTCCAGCGACACGAGACCGCACCAATCGGCGAAGGTGACTGCTCCGGCGGTGGCGGAACTTGTATCACGCTACCTATGGCGATCAACCGAGTATCGGAACCGGATGATTCTGGTTCTAACATAGTCGTGCCAGTAGCTGCGAAATCAATCCAGCGCGGCACGCGGAAGACGACGAAACCGAGGAAGCCGAAAGAGGCGAACGGTCGCGTAGAGGACGCCGAGGAGGATAGCTCGAGTTCCGACCGTGAGTCTGCTGCGCCTCCGAAGAGGAAGCCACCTAAGGCGAAACGGAAAAAAGGCGCCGTGCCACGGAAGGCCGGAGACGAGCCGAAGAGGAAGAAGGCTTCAGAAAGCGGGAGCGAGAGCGATAAGGAGAGTGACGACAAAGACTCAGATTCTGGCGGCAGCGGTAGCGGCAGCGGCAGCACGTCGAGCCGGCGCGGCGGCGCGGGGCGCGCGCGCGGGCGGCGGGCGCGCGGCGGGGGGCGCGGCCGGCGGCGCGACGAGCCCCCGCGCCGCGCCGCGCAGGCCGCGCCCTCGGCGCGCGCGCAGCCCGACTCCTTCCTGCAGAACGGGCCGTGCTTCGAGGTCGCGCCGCGCCTCGCCAAGTGTCGCGAGTGTCGCTGGTCGCCTGCGCAACGCGACAAGGACATGCCGAACATTTTCTGCCGGTTCTACGCTTTCCGAAGACTGAAGTACGCCAAAAACAGACAGCTGGCTATAGCTGGCTTCTCGGATCCTTACAAAGACGCCGAGGAGGTGATTAGCTTTATTTTACAACCGCTCGTTCTTTTACAGTGTAAAATAATGTTGCAAATGTTAACGAATTCTCTCTTTGTCTACAGGATGATAAGAAGCTATGGCTATCGTCATCTGCTGGTGCGGCTGAGCTAGATATCGAGATGAGTTGCTTCCTACTGAAGGAGATCGGAGACCAGTTCTGTAAACTGCTACAACAAGAGAAGGAGGCGGAATCCCATCATTTGAACGACGGTAAGTTTCCTTTAGGTACATGATGAGAAAAAATATTTAGCAATACAAGTTTATTGAAAACTATCTGTGCCGTGCAGTTTCAGAAGTATTTCGTAATTGCTGCAGTATTTCTAGAATTATTCCTTTAAAAACGTACAAACAATTTTACCTCTTTATAATAACAATTCAAATGAGATTTAGATGGATGGCTTCTGATTACTATTTATTTTCATTTACAGATAAGACGATAGCATGGAAACGAGTGGTGCAAGGAGTCAGAGAAATGTGTGATGTGTGTGAGACTACTCTGTTCAATTTCCATTGGACGTGCGGTAAATGTGGCTTCGTTGTGTGTTTAGACTGTTATAAGGTAAACATTATTATGAAAACTTATACTGGAACTTATATATATTTTGAAAGAACTTTTTAAATGTGTGAAAACTCTTACATAAATTTGATTTTCTTTCATTACAGTCGCGGACATCCGGCACTGAAACTCCAACCGTTCCAACTGAAACGAACAACTCCTCGAACGCCAACAGTAACGGCGAGAGAGACTCCCATGGGTGAGTAAATTGCAATTCCTCTTTCTTTATTTTTAGCTAAATTAAATTAAAGAACTAAATGATTGTTAATTTTAACCTTTGGAAGGTTGTTGTTGCTACAAAAAGTAAACAGCGTCAAAAGTGTCAGTGTGTTAAAATAAAAAATAAAACTTGCTTATACCAGTCTTCAGTAAGGCAGGTTAGGTTTAAACTGTGAAAACTTCTAACGAGCCGAGAAGTTGAGCTCGCTTACCCAATAGAAGAGCGAGCGAAGCGAGTCCTCACCTGACATAGCGAGTGACACGAACTAGGAGAACGCGCTTACTAACAAGATAAGCAAGCACAATACTACTGACTGTAGCGAGCCCATCCTCTACAGAAGTGAGCCGAGTGTGAACATGACAAGCGAAGCCAGCCCTATGACGCCACGATTGAGCCGAGCGCGCTTGCAAATGACAAAAGCCAGGGAAGCAAGCCCCCTCATAAGACCAGCATGTGAAGCAAGCCCATTATCAAAACTAGCGAGCGGGGCGAGCTTTTTAATTCCCACTAGTAGGTGGAGCATGCTTTCACATGCGAAGATAGCGAGCGAAGCGAAGCCTATTACAAGAAAACCGAGTTTAGTGAGTACTTTAATTGCGAGAGAACGAACCGTGCACACTTTACAAAATAGTGAGCGACCTACTGCGTTTCGCTCACTCGTGGCGAAGATAGACTCACTTCGCTTGCTCGTCTCAACCGTAGTTTATCTCCTCACGTTCATGTGGAGAAGGTTCGCTCCGCTCGTTAATCTGGTGTAAAAGCTGACTCGTGTGGTGGGTTCGTATCGCTCGCTCAAGTTTAGAATATACTTGTCCGTTGCACTCGCTTGGGCTTGCTTCACTCTTTCGCTGCTTGAATAAGTGCTCTGCTCATTCGTGTCACCTGTGGGCTCGCTTAGCTTGCTCGTCACGAAACTTTGCTCGCTACGTTGGACTGAGTTAGAGAATCTTCAATTTATAGTTGGCATAGAGCAAGCTTGGTATGAGTGTGGCTGGAAAAACTTATTATGGATGGATATTATGGGAACTTATAGCTCTAGGTTAGGTCAGGTTACAGTTGTGACTAAACGTTTTCACGTAAACAAATGGCGCATACTCGTACTGCGACTAAGGTAATCTTTTTACGAATGATTCTAATAACCTCTCCTTCCCTTAGCTGGCTGACGTGCACGCTGGGTGGCGCGCACCCCGCGCGGCGCTTGCTGCTGACGCAGATCGCGGCGGGCGGTGCGCTGGACGCGGCCGCAGCACGCGCGCACGCCCTGCGTGCTGCCTTCGCGCTGCCCGCCTGCGCGTGCGGCGCAGCGCCCTCGCCGCCCGCCGCCACGCGCACTGCGGCGCGCAGGCTGCTGCACCGGGCACTCATGAAGGTAGGCCGGGACACTACATATATCTGACGTGTACGCTGGGCGGCGCGCACCCTTCGCGCTGCCCGCCTGCGCGTGCGGCGCAGCGCCCTCGCCGCCCGCCGCCACGCGCACTGCGGCGCGCAGGCTGCTGCACCGGGCACTCATGAAGGTAGGCCGGGACACTACATATATCTGACGTGTACGCTGGGCGGCGCGCACCCTTCGCGCTGCCCGCCTGCGCGTGCGGCGCAGCGCCCTCGCCGCCCGCCGCCACGCGCACTGCGGCGCGCAGGCTGCTGCACCGGGCACTCATGAAGGTAGGCCGGGACACTACATATATCTGACGTGTACGCTGGGCGGCGCGCACCCTTCGCGCTGCCCGCCTGCGCGTGCGGCGCAGCGCCCTCGCCGCCCGCCGCCACGCGCACTGCGGCGCGCAGGCTGCTGCACCGGGCACTCATGAAGGTAGGCCGGGACACTACATATATCTGACGTGTACGCTGGGCGGCGCGCACCCTTCGCGCTGCCCGCCTGCGCGTGCGGCGCAGCGCCCTCGCCGCCCGCCGCCACGCACACTGCGGCGCGCAGGCTGCTGCACCGGGCACTCATGAAGGTAGGCCGGGACACTACATATATCTGACGTGTACGCTGGGCGGCGCGCACCCTTCGCGCTGCCCGCCTGCGCGTGCGGCGCAGCGCCCTCGCCGCCCGCCGCCACGCGCACTGCGGCGCGCAGGCTGCTGCACCGGGCACTCATGAAGGTAGGCCGGGACACTACATATATCTGACGTGTACGCTGGGCGGCGCGCACCCTTCGCGCTGCCCGCCTGCGCGTGCGGCGCAGCGCCCTCGCCGCCCGCCGCCACGCGCACTGCGGCGCGCAGGCTGCTGCACCGGGCACTCATGAAGGTAGGCCGGGACACTACATATATCTGACGTGTACGCTGGGCGGCGCGCACCCTTCGCGCTGCCCGCCTGCGCGTGCGGCGCAGCGCCCTCGCCGCCCGCCGCCACGCGCACTGCGGCGCGCAGGCTGCTGCACCGGGCACTCATGAAGGTAGGCCGGGACACTACATATATCTGACGTGTACGCTGGGCGGCGCGCACCCTTCGCGCTGCCCGCCTGCGCGTGCGGCGCAGCGCCCTCGCCGCCCGCCGCCACGCGCACTGCGGCGCGCAGGCTGCTGCACCGGGCACTCATGAAGGTAGGCCGGGACACTACATATATCTGACGTGTACGCTGGGCGGCGCGCACCCTTCGCGCTGCCCGCCTGCGCGTGCGGCGCAGCGCCCTCGCCGCCCGCCGCCACGCGCACTGCGGCGCGCAGGCTGCTGCACCGGGCACTCATGAAGGTAGGCCGGGACACTACATATATCTGACGTGTACGCTGGGCGGCGCGCACCCTTCGCGCTGCCCGCCTGCGCGTGCGGCGCAGCGCCCTCGCCGCCCGCCGCCACGCGCACTGCGGCGCGCAGGCTGCTGCACCGGGCACTCATGAAGGTAGGCCGGGACACTACATATATCTGACGTGTACGCTGGGCGGCGCGCACCCTTCGCGCTGCCCGCCTGCGCGTGCGGCGCAGCGCCCTCGCCGCCCGCCGCCACGCGCACTGCGGCGCGCAGGCTGCTGCACCGGGCACTCATGAAGGTAGGCCGGGACACTACATATATCTGACGTGTACGCTGGGCGGCGCGCACCCTTCGCGCTGCGCGCTTGCTGCTGACGCGGTTCGTGGCGGGCCGTACGGTAGGCACGGAAGACAGGCTGGGACACTTCATATTCGGCCTACCCGAGTCCGGAGTCTATTTGAAAACGTCCAGGTGCAAGATTTGCAGCAGTTGGAAAGGAAATGAGTATGGTGGGGAAATACTATCTCCGTACCGCCGTGTCATCGTGGAGGCGATCGGCGGCGGCGATCTCTCGCGTCCGGTCCTGGTCCAGGCCATGCTACGGAGGGGGAGTGCATGGGTAGCCATCACCTCTTTCAGCGAAGCAGTAATGCTCGCGAAGAGGGATGCGGTGGACGTGAGGGAGAGGCAGTATATGCGCCCTCACGGCCTTAGTCGCCGTAGCGTAGGAGACGCCCTGGGCGTCGGGGATCGCAGGCTGATTCCCGGTCACCGTAGGCGTGGGCTTGCGGACGGCGAGTAATGGGTAGCTCGCTGTCCGGTTAGGGTCAAACCAGGGTCGACGGGACGGCGCGTTGTGTTCCACGCGCGCCTCTAAGAGATGTCAGCACCAACTGGTGGAGTCCGCAAGGACCGATGCCTGCCAGGGGTGCGGGTGGTTCGAAAGAGATACCGTGGCCCCTAGCACACAGGCAACGGAAGGGTTTTAGTTAGTAAAAGTCTGACACGCCCTCCTGCTCCACCCAGAGCGGGAGAAGTTATTTCATGATTTCCCTCCCAAAAAAAAACTATGTCTCTAATCTGCTCCTTTTTGAATACGTAATAATTACTAATGTCCAGCAGATTTATGTGATAACCTGGACAATAGTAATAGTAAATGTAACAAATGTGTCCTTACTCAACAAGTATCGTATTATTATTATTTATTTTATTTGCAGAACGTCAAAAAAGAAGACGTAAAGGAAGAGACATCAGCAGCAAATGGCTCGTCCCCGGTCAAGTCCGAAAACGGCAAGACTGGCAGCCCCGTCGTCAGCTGGCTGTCCGACATACAGCTCAAGACTGAGGCTGAAGAAGAGAAATCTGAATCCAGCTCGTCGGACTCAGAGGAAGGAGGCAACTTCTCAACCTTACGCGAGTTACTCATTAGACCAGCGCCCGAAGGCGGAGATACACAACCTAAGAAGAAACAAAAGAAGAACAAAAGCGATATTATCGATGACGTCATCTCTAGCGTTGTTGATGAGAAGAAAGATGAAGACGGCGAAGTAAAACCCTTTGCGTTGTCCAACGTGGTCAAGCGATACGATAGGAGCGGTCGCAGTCGCGACGAGCTGCCCACACGTATCATGACGCTCACGGAGTCCAAGCTGTTGTATCCTGACGTGCCGCATGCCTGGCTGTGCGACGGCAAGCTGCTACATCTCACAGACCCCATCAATCCTGGCAATTATAAACCGTTCCAGGTAAATTGTTGGCCATATCTTATAGCTGTAAACCACAATTTGGTAAAAATTTAAGTTTGTTTAGTAATTTAATTGAACATTTTCTTAATGAGTATCTACTGTTGTTACAGGACCAGTGGAAACGCGGTCAACCAGTTCTAGTCTCAGACGTATCGACTATTCTCGATAAAGACTTATGGAGTCCTGAGAGTTTCTCACGTGACTTTGGTGAAACGAGAGTCGACTTGGTCAATTGTGCGTCTGGTTTAGTGGTACCGTACCAACTCAGCAAAAAGTTTTGGGACGGGTTCGACCTGGCCGCTAAAAGACTGCGAGACGAACGCGGCGCTCCCATGGTGCTCAAACTAAAAGACTGGCCGCCGGGCGAAGACTTCGCGGAGCTTCTCCCGGCGCGGTTCGACGATCTCATGCGTGCGCTACCACTCAGTGAATACACATCTCGCACCGGAAAATTGAATCTAGCCGCGCGGTTACCCGAATGTTTCGTCCGTCCGGACCTCGGCCCCAAGATGTACACCGCGTACGGCGGCGCCGGCGGCACCACCAACCTGCACCTGGACGTGAGCGACGCCGTCAACGTCATGGTGCACGCCAGCGCGCCCGCCGACGCGCCCGAGCGAGCGCGCGAGGCGGCGCGCGCGCCCGACGACGCGGGCGTGGACGTGCTGTCGCGGCGCCGCGCGCGCCTGAAGCCGCCCGCCGCGCTGTGGCACATCTACGCCGCCAAGGACGCCGACAAGATCCGCGACTTCCTCGTGCGCGCCGAGCTGGAGCGGGGCGCGCGCCCGCGCCCGCAGCACGACCCCGTGCACGACCAGACCTGGTACCTGGACGCAACGCTGCGCGAGCGCCTCTACCGCGAGTACGGAGTGGAGGGCTATGCGATACTTCAATGTCCCGGGGACGCCGTCTTCATCCCGGCCGGAGCGCCGCATCAAGTCAGAAACTTACTAGACTGCATCAAAGTGGCCGAGGACTTCGTCTCGCCCGAGAACGTCTCGCGGTGTTTCGAGCTCGCGCAGCAGTTCAGGCGGCTGTCTCGCCAGCACTCTAATAAAGAAGATAAGCTACAGATAAAGAATATCGTGTACCACGCGGTCAAAGATTCTCTGTGCTGCCTGGAGGAGGCGCTCGCCGAAGCCAAGTGAAGACGAGCGGGCCTCCCGCATTTGATCTCAACCTCGAACGTAACATTAATTGCTAAGTTCCGCATTTAAACGTAAGATTGGGAGCGAGTATGATACGCGCTGTGCGCCGTTTCGTGTATAAGATGCCATTGTTAAGCGTCCGAGTCGATTGTGTACCAGTTATGTGTGTAAGTGTACTCGAAATGTGATTTAGTCCGACGGTCGCGATCGGAGTATGTGCAATGTAAATTAGTCTGATTATGGTGATATCGTTGAGATGTGGATATGTTTTATGTTCCTTAATTGAAATACAAATAAAACTCTTCAGGTTATTTACAGCTTAATTGTAGCTATAGTGATATGTATGTATTGTGTAAATTTTAATTCGAATTCCATCGAGTACATATTAAGAATTGTATACTTATAAGTTATTGTATTGAAGTAAAACAAACGTATTCGCTCGAAGCATTGTACATTACAACACGGCATGTAGATAAGTTTATCCTATTACTAGATTTCTCAATTTGGTTATGTTACAAAATGATAGTTAAACAAAGTATGTGACAATTTCTTTTTGTCCTTATTGCTGTATTAGGAAGTTTTTTTTTGTACTGTGTATATTATGTATGGTTATAAGTTGGAATAAAAAAAGATGTTTATATGATATGGTTGTTTTGATTATTGATAGGATCCCAAGAAACAAGGTAAAGTCTTCATGAGACTGCAAAAAGGTAGAGGATAACGATGCGTAGCTAACAAGCTCTATCTTCAAATATTGAATCTAGTTCTGAAACGTTAAGGGGAACCTAGTCGCGGGCTCGAACTCAGTGGTGGGCCTGGCTGAAAAGCACGCTGTCTCACCAAGATTCATGTCCGACAGTGACCCGTGATGAGCAGTGAGACGCTAGTCTACACGCACAACAGTATGAGTAAGTGAGCTACAGGATTAGTTACAGTAAAACAGGTGCGTCAAAAATGTAGAAAAGTCCATCGGAAGATCGGGTTTTATGAAATAACCACTGCATAAATCAACGACCAATAAAGTTTATTAAACTTTTCGATAATTGAGCTGTGTCGGTACTGACACTGACTTAGTGTTAGAGATTTTACTCTTCTTGCATTACTTAAACACACCCAAATTTAAATTAGCAAGAAAAGCGAATCTTTGTTGGCTCCCTAACTTTTAATGGTTGTTAATTTTAGCATTCTGTTTCCGCACAGACGATATTAAAATGAGACAAAACCATACCATGATTAATTTTTGATGTACAGTCGCCAGCAGGTCAAGCTATCCCAAACTGTCAAAATTTCCCAATTGAACATAAACCTTATTCCTTTGTAATAAAGTTGAAAAACTATCAAAGAAATTACTACGTCGTCGGCTTTGAGGCAAAAGCCCTGACGAGCGGCCCCACCTTTGAGTTCCTCTTCCCTTCACCGTGGGTGGGAGACCACGGCAACTGACCCGCCGCAACGACAATGCGGGAACCCACTCGGGGGCCCGGTCAAGGGTTGGTGTGAATTTTAGTTCTTGAAGACTAATTTTATTCCACACCTATTTAATCGCGATAAAAATTGACAGATTTAGTTAGACGATCAAAATTTATTTTAATCAAAATTGGCATTTTCACTAAATTAATAACTCAGTGCAATCTTAATGCTGTCAAACTAAAATGTAATTAAGTTGTGTCACTATTATCAATTTCAGAATTGGAAATCGACGTTAGACAGGAAGAAACCAAATTTTGGTGATTTTTAGTCTGATTCAGAGAATAATGTGACAACAGAATTGGCACCAATGTACAGTCGCCAGCAGGTCAAGCTATCCCAAACTTTCAATTTTTCCCAATTGAACATAAACCTTATTCCTTTGGAATAAAGTTGAAAAACTATCAAAGAAATTTGACTCCCGAAGTTTGTATGGGAAAAATGTGGACTAGGTTCACCGGGTTTGAAAAACAATTCTGTGCGAATCGCAGTCGCTACAGTCAATTTAGAAATCCCCAAATACCTGAGGATTCGCCAATAACTTTGTACTATAAACGAGACCCAAAATATATTAAATTAGGTATTACCACAGAACTGAATTTAACAGGGTTAAACCCTGCTAGTCCCGCTACAGACAATATTCAGTGAATTTTTTTATGTGTTGTTTTTCTAGCCATCGTCAGTGGAATTGAAAAGGTTCTAGCACAGATGGGCTGGCTGACAAAGTTACAATATTTTTAGGTTTTTCTAAACAGCGCCATCTTTCAGTATTTGGTTGTAATGTGTACACTTACTGTATTTTAAAGTTTTTCATGGTTTCGCTACTCGCCAACAGCTGTCACTATAAGGAATTGTTGAGTTCTGATTTTGAGAAATACTTTTGAAACACCAAATTCTTTAACATTTTTTCTAAATTTTTTACTTAAAAAATCTCGTTTTTTTATACCGAGACTTCAAATGTTGCCATTGTTGACATAATTTCAAAAAGGTACATAAGTTGCACTTCTGTTAAAAAATAATAAATCTTAGGTATAATTAAGATATGGTCTACTGATACTGAGAATTTGCGACCACGGAGTTTGCGACAAACAACGGAAAGTTTGCTTGATAAAGTACCTACTTTCATTTGTAAAGTTCATCAGAAGTCAGAAACGTAGATTAAAACCTTAGTTTTTTTTGTTGTTTTATTTCATAGTTTATTTCCGTTTTATTTCCCTGGAAAAAAACCCAACACTAACAGTGATTAATCAGAACGTTAAGGAATTAATTTAGACTTATTCTCATTGCCGGACGCGATCGCCCTACAAAAAACACTAACGCCATCTATTAGAACTAGTATGAACTACGATGTCAATCGGCGTGATCTGCTCCTAGACGTAACTTTGTAAGAGCGGGGTGTGATATTTTTCGAGGTACAAAGAAAAAAAAAACCTTTTATTTAAAAAAAATATTTGTTGCAGTTTGTTTGTGTTTTTAAGTTTTCATTGGCCTTCGAATAAAACATGTTTCTTTAAATGTTTGTTATTCTGGACATATTTTCCATTTTGGATTCGTAGTGTTTTCTCCACAAATTACTGATTTTAATGCAACAATAACTAGAAACTAAAATTTACACTTGGTATTGCTGTTTTCTTCAACAATCTTCTTGTCCCGTCGCATAAAAATCGTTCGCATGGAATGTGTGGAACAACCACAAATATCCGTTTGGTTTAAAATATGATTCACCACGTTCGTGTCTTATGACACGACTCCAAGCTTCATTTCGCACGGAATTAGTAAGAAATCTGCAAAATAAATACCTACGTATTTTCACTGTACTGATAGTTTTTTACCAGTACATAAAAATACATTTTAATTTGCTTTTATTATACAATAAAAAAATAATTTTGTACAAAATTGAATATAATAGTAATATTATTAAATCTTTTCATTTCATCGGCTACAACGAGCGCTGCCGCCCGCGCCGCTGCAAAGTTATGTCGCACTTTTACGCGGCTTCGCATCGTCTTTGCCAAAGTTTGAGACAAATAAGAAAGAAAATTGTTTTATATAATGTTAGAAGTGCATTTATTGACATATTTTTAACTTAGCGGTGATATGAAATGTTATAAAATTTTTTTGTGCTTTTTGTCGTAGTCACGCAACCCTTCACGGCACAACTTGGCATTTTTGAAGACAGCCGATCGCGTTCCAGTTCACTTCGATAAAGGGAAGACTATTTTGGGACCAAGTTCGAGGCGTCATTCATGCGGTCCGCCCAGTCCTTGCGCAGTAATGCTTATTCTTCTAAATAATGGTATCTACTGAACGGAACAACATCATCTTAGAGGGTCCACGGAGTAAGCAAGGAGCACTAATGTAGGTAGGTAGGTATTCAAATAATTAAATTAGCAACAGCGGTAAATAGTAGTAGATAGCAAGGTCTGAATGTTACCGCTTCAATCCTACTATTAGATACGTAACTGGGTACCTACCTACTTAAGGGGAACCTAGTCGCGTGCTCGAACTTACTGGTGGACCTGTCTCACCAGTCACCGGGCTTCGTGTCCGACAGAGGTAGTACCCGTGATGAGCAGTTATACGCTAGTCTACACGCACAACATTATTGAGTGCGCTGCAGGATCAGTAATAGATAGTAAAATAGGCGCGTAAAATATTAAGGATTAAACACTTCGGAAGATTGGGTTTTATGAAAAAACCACTGCATAAAACAATGACTTTATCTGTACAGACTTAGTTTTGGAGATTTTACCCTTTTTTTGTTACTTAAATACGCCCAAAGTTACTTTAAATTAGCATGAAAAACATAGAAATATAAAAAGCAGGAGAAGTGGGAAAGGGGCGTGTCTGTGTCCGCGCGGTATGATCAGCATGATCATTCCTAAAGCAAATGGCCGTTTCCGCGAACTAGTGTGCTTTCGACCGTTGTCGTGATAAATCATAAGAATGCCGTGTTGTTCAGTGGTTTCTTGTAAAAACCAAAGCCAAAACAAAAACTTTGTGAATCATGGAATCACTTACCATAAATAAGTACAAGATTTTTCTATATTTGTCTTTAAAATCATGAAAAACAAGAAATCGAAAAACATTTCTTGCATTTACCATGTTATTTTTGTTTTCAAATATCACAGCGACTGTATTATTTTTGTACTAATACATTGCTCCTAAACCACTACCTAAATATTTTGTCGCTAAGTGACTGGACAAGCAATGTAAAAATCACAAAACGATAAAGTGTCTATGCGGACGCATTCCGTAGTACGGCCGCTGGTTCTTGCGTCGAGCTAGTGATGTGCTCGTGCAGATCCACTAACGTAGGCTATCGATAATGTCGATCCGCGAATAAATTGATGGCTAGATCGATGTGAATTAATGTTTTTTACTTATTTCGATTATTTTACAGCGTAGTAGAGAAATGCCTAAACAACAGTCGTAAAGTTAACAAAATTTTAGATAATGTCGGTGGAGTGTTATTGGGTTTGAATTATCGTATAATAAGTCTTATCCTCGTGCTATTTCCTTACTTTTTTTTATGGTTTTGGCATTTTACTTACGTTAAAGTCTTCAAACGCTTCGTATGCGTTATTGTTATCGGCATTGTTCAGATAACATATTAGTGACGTATTACGGTTATCGTTTTAATTTTATCTTATTTTCTGGACCCCAAAAAAAATTGAAGTAGTACAATAATAAATAGAAGTATCGACAACTTTCCGATTTAGTCAATCACTAGCGTATATGTAAAATAAATTGCTTTTGCACAGCACAACGGTAGCAACCGTTGTTTGTGTGAGTGAGTTGTACTTAAATGCACGCTGCGTTTGAAGGGATAAGGTCTTTATTTGATTGTGTAGTACGTTCTGATTTATAAATTGCGAGTGTGAGCGCGACTTCGTATCTATTGGTTTTACTAAATTGCATGTGTAGTTGTGGCGCGGTAGTGGGGAGCAAGTGGAGACACCAGGTTCCGATACATTTTCAACTACTTGGCATATCTTCTTCTTTCTTATATCTATGATGAAAAACAAATCTTTGTTGACTCCTAACTTTTTAATAGTTTTTAATTTTAGTATTTTGTTTCCGTTCAGACAATATGTACAGAGGCCAGCACATCAAGCTACCCCAATCTGTCAAATTTCTTTGATAGTTTTTCAACTTTATTCCAAAGGAATAAGGTTTATGTTCAATTGGGAAAAATTGAAAGTTTGGGATAGCTTGACCTGCTGGCGACTGTACATTGGTGCCAATTCTGTTGTCACATTATTCTCTGAATCAGACTAAAAATCACCAAAATTTGGTTTCTTCCTGTCTAACGTCGATTTCCAATTCTGAAATTGATTAAAGTGACACAACTTAATTATATTTTAGTTTGACAGCATTAAGATTTGCACTGAGTTATTAATTTAGTGAAAATGCCAATTTTGATTAAAATAAATTTTGATCGTCTAACTAAATCTGTCAATTTTTATCGCGATTAAATAGGTGTGGAATAAAATTAGTCTTCAAGAACTAAAATTCACACCAACCCTTGACCGGGCCCCCGAGTGGGTTCCCGCATTGTCGTTGCGGCGGGTCAGTTGCCGTGGTCTCCCACCCACGGTGAAGGGAAGAGGAACTCAAAGGTGGGGCCGCTCGTCAGGGCTTTTGCCTCAAAGCCGACGACGTAGCGGCCAAAAAGGATAGGTTGCGGTGAGGTGCACCGCAACTGAGGTGGGTTGCGATGTCGAATGGGAGGCATCGCGGCTGAGGGTTACAGGCTGCGGCGGAGGAGGTATGCCGGTACTTTTGAGTAGCGCTCTTCCCTTCCATAGCCTGGACGGAGCCGCCACCGTTTGATGGCGGACGCGGTGGGGCCGCAGGGGAACAGGAGTGTCGGTATAGCGTCGGCCCCTGCGGCCGAAAAATGGTAGGCGGCGGGGCCACTGTGTTGACCCGTCGCAGGGTGACCGAGGGGTCCGCAAGGGCCGATGCTTGCCAGGGGTGCGGGTTGTTCGAAAGAGATACCGTCGCCCCTGGCACACGGGCAACTGAGGGAACATGGGTAGGTTTTAGTCAGTAAAAGTCTGACACGCCCTCCTGCAGAGCGGGAGAAGTCATTTGCTGATTTCCCACCAAATAAAAATCCTTGACCTCTGTTGCAAAAACAGTACTGTATCTTTTTTTCTTTTGCTTTTATCTCGAAAACGGTGTGTCCTATCGCTAAAATAATGAAAATTTCGACCCCCTCTATGAAAACCCTCTAAAACTCAACATGTGGGTAGTAATTTTTCATATTTTCAATACAGAAAGTGAAAATTGCATATAAAACACGTCGAGGCTGCTGCCCCTACTCGCCTCCGGCTCCAAAAAATAATCACGGGGTAGAGCAAACAAATACCACGTTGCGAAGCCAAAACATACTACGTGCGAGTCGCGATTGTCAAATTCGATTTTAGTTGTGTCCAAATTGTTTTTACCGATAGTCAATCTGGCACCATTGGAGGGACTGCAGTACAGCCCAAGTCTCGATCGAATCAAAGGCTTTTTCGTAGTCCACAAACGCTAAACAGAGAGACAGATCATACTCCTCGGTCTTCTATATAACCTGCCGCAGCGTATGTATGTGGTCTACTGTGCTAAAGCCTTTACGGAACCCGGCTTTCTCGGGACTCTGGAAGTCGTCAAACCTGCGCGCTAGACGGTTCGTGATGACTCTGGAGGACAGCTTGTAGACATGGCTCAGAAGTGAGATGGGCCTATAATTCTTAAGAAGGGCATTGTCACCCTTCTTAAAGAAAAGTACCACCACACCTCTGTTCCATGCCTGTGGCGTTTTGCTCTCGAGTATGACGGAATCAAACAGCTTCTGGAGGGCCTTAAGAACGGGTTTCCCGCCGGCCTTTAGGAGTTCGGCCGTGATTCCGTCATCACCCAGCGCCTTGTTGTTTTTGAGCTGTTTCAGAGCTATCTTAATCTCGTACAAGCTGACGTCCGGGATGTCTTCAGTATAGTGTCGGGTCAATCTAGCTCTTGGGTCGTTTGCCAGATTTGTAACGGGGTTTCTTGTTGATGTGTATAACTGTCCATATAACCTCTCAATCTCTCTCAACAGCTCAGACCTGGTGGATACGATCCTGCCTTCATCAGTCTTCAGTTTCGTAAGCTGACTCTGCCCAATAGACAGATCGCCCCGGTGGTTCCTACGTCCAACTCCAAATTGCCCCACTCGCAACTCATCATCGCTTCGTCTGCCCAGTTTCGCGTTGAAGTCCCCCATGACAACGGTGAAGTAAGTTTTGAAACCATGCATGGCTCTGGAAATATCCTCATACATGGTCTCCACCTCATCGTCGGGGTGTGTCGAGGTCGGGGCGTAAACCTGTATGACCTTCAGCGACTACCTTGCGGATATTCTGAGTATAAGGAACGTCACCCTGGTCGACACACTCTCGAACTTCACCAAGTTGCTCACAAGGGACTTATGGACGATACACCCGACACCACCTTGGGACTGCTGGTCGCCCTCCCGGAAATAGAGCAAGTTACCGGATTTGAGGATTATAGAGTCCTCCCCCTCTCGTCGGACTTCAGATAACCCTACTATATCCCATCGTAACTTGCTTAATTCTTCCTCGAGTTCGACGATCTTCTCGTCGGTCCATATGTTGCCAGGTCCAGTTTTCGGTGATTTTGGTAGCCGGATCTCTTCTGGGGATTCTTTGCACCCCTTGCCTCACCGTGGCCTTGACCGCTACCGTAGCCAAGGGTTGGTGGGCCGCCGGGCACTAGGGGCCATTTATTTATGGTGCTTGTCATTTTGGGGGGTTTGCCGTCTTTTTCGTCGGTTATACAAAAGAAATCATCTGTTTCTTTCATAGAAAAGTGCAATACCTATGCGTTCAAAATGTATGGAACAGCAGATTTTTTTTTGTATAATGGGGGTCTAGAATGATATGATAGCTTATCCTGTATGTTATATGCTTATGCGGTACACGCCATTAATCTTGTTACTGTTATCAAATAAATCACTGTAAATAACTAGTCCCGGTACCGGTTTTAATAACAACACGCTTTGTTGTCGATGTCTAGCCTACCTACAACTTCTTATTAGATTGAAACGATTTTTCAGAATTCCATTTCCCTACAATCGACACTTATTTCTAATACTCGTAAAATAATTATTTCATTTTCAAAACTTTTCGGCGGGAAATGAAAACGAAAATTGGATTATTTTCTCGAGAATCTAGAAATAGTTACATCTTAATTTATTTGATAAAGACAATCAGACTAGATGCGTACTTGATTAAACGTAGGCTCACTCTAATACCTATGTAGGTGTATGTCGTACTAATAATATTTTACATCGGTTCGGATTTTCCTCATAGCAAATATCTACATAAACGTTATACCTATAAACATGCATGTAGGTGGTATGAGATTAAATCAACGGATCCAAATAAAAAATAACTGTCTCCTCTGAACAATGAACTATACCTATTTGCGTTGATTACAACATTATGACCTGTAGATAAAGCGACACCTCTTGCATTACGTTTTCCATCGCCGTTTTTAGCTGAAGAGGGAAAAAATATATCTAGAATACGAGGTAGTGGACATGTGGTCTAAGATTTGCATCAATCACGGCCGTTCGCGAGGCTCCCCTCTATGTGATATAAAGCGGGTAGGCTTGCCTTCTCTGTTGGCAGTTATTCACGTTGAGTGTTCGAGAACGCAGATTTGTGATAAAATAATTATGAAGGCAGCTACTTTGTTTGTTTTTGGTAAGTTATTTTCATTTATCATACGTATACAAATCGAAATTTTGGCGACACATCTGGGACCTCCGGGAAACGATTACCTAGCTTTAAAAAATGGATAGGTATACCTAATCGTACCCTGACAGTGATCTAAAATTGTTGTTGTTGTAATAAAATGTGGGTGATTCACATCAGTGTAGTTTTTTTTGCAAGCACTGTTTGCCGGATTTTTTGTGTGTTAAATAATTTAAGTGAATAACTCATTTTGGACTGCGTAGAGGCCTTGTATGGTACCCATCTAGCTACTTGGCATAGTACCTACCTACATATCTGTAAGAAAATAATGTTTTGATAGACTACCGTCCTAAGACTAATAATATTTATTGGCCTTTTAAGTTGTAGGTAATATTTTGATCAAGGCTTTGTGAAGTCGGGGGACGGCTAATGAAAATGCTAGGCCTCTTCTGTTTGGCGTTTTTATTGACCGTCCCCCGACTTGACAATGCCTTGATCAAATTATTACCTAGCTACAACTTAAAAGACCAATTTTTTTTTTTTTACTTTTTGAGTTTTTGTTTGTGTCGGGGGTTTTTAAATTTAAATTACATTTCCTGCTTTTTAAACTTAATGTCTCGCTTAAATCTGCGCAGCGTTGCGTATGTTTCCCACAGTGAAGTTTGTTACTAATTTATCCTAAATCCTCGTCCTGATCACCATATACCCATAACCTATTCATTGAGATCTTTTTAATGATCCCAAACACGATACTTCTGCTGTTTGTTGGTGAGTAACTTGGGTATCCTAGAAATTCCAGATATTGCTCCAGCATCAGTTTAAGGTTACTTTGTTCGTCTAATATTATTGAAGTAATAGAATACCAAATTTCGACTTGATTAGACCCGTGGAAGACGCTCAAATCCCAGAAATTGCTCATGAATGTATCATTTATAAAAAGAAGAAGAAGTTTATATTATCCTTTATCCATTATCATTGTCCTCCACAGCCCGAGTTCACCCACTGCCGAGCCTTTTTTTTATTGTGCTGATCCCCACGCTGCAATCAGTTTCTACCCGAGATCTTAGGGAATAAAAATGTATACTTCTTCATCATAAGCATAGGCCTCCCTCTTGGGTAAAGCTCAGCCTCTTCGGCTATTTTATTTCGCGATCTCGCACTGTACGTAACTTTTGAATAATTTTATTTCTGTTAGTAGGGTTTTGCAAACAGGTTAGTATCTTACTACTTTGAAAAGAAATGCTGGAACATACTCAGAGGCCAGTCTCTTATAAGTACAGACATAATCTTGGTCAGATCACATGGAGACCATATAGATTGATGTCTGAAATGGTCTTTTGAGGAAAGAACTACCCAGATTGAGTGGACCTGTCCAGTCAGTGTACGCATTTGTCGTAAGTTAGGTATTCACTCTATTATCAAGGACTGTATGACTGCATTACCATTTATCTACATAAACATACATCTATAAATTCCAGAGAAAAACAAAAATGAAAAGTCAACAACATCTTTAGCACGACATATTAGGTACATAAATTTAGGTCTTACTTGAGGTCCTACGTCATTCACAAACCGGTGTCCATTGGTCCAAAGTGGTCCCTCTTCCTGTTATTACCTTGATGAGCATTTTACGACCTTAAATGGTCTTTGTAAAGGTCAGCGTGTGCGCCCACGTCGATCCTTTGACTTGATTACATGATGAGGTCTAAATGTTTCCGGCTTGTTAGGGAGCCATGGACAAATGTGGTGTAGTCTAGTAATTTCAAGAAGCACTTGTAACGTAAAATAAAATGAGTTTGTCAGGCTGTTTGGTACGTTTTCACGGCTGAACGGAGTGATTTTGATGAAATTTTCAAAAGTTTGATAGTAACTATCAAACAGACGAGTAAAAAATCAAGAGGACAAAGTTTTTTCTTTTGTTTTTAAGAAATCATATAGGAATCTACTTAATTAAGATGTGGGACCCATGGAATTTTGGAAGTAGGGGGTATTTATCTACCTACCTAGTTACGTACTTTGTGTCATATATTGTTATTTTATAAAATTAAACCTATTCCATAAATTTGAAAGGAACTCTGTCTGTCTATTTTCTTTTCATGCCTCAACGGCTGAAAAGATTCCATGTCCTGGCTTAGGACATAGGACACTTTTTATCCTGGTAATACGTTCCCTTGGAATGATTCTCGACCACGAATTGGGCGAAACCGTAAATAATAACTATCTATAGTTGAAAAAAAAGCCTTACTTCGGTGTGACTGAATGTGATGAGTCATTGATGTAATTCATCATTGACGAGTTCCTATCAAAAGAATTTAAGTAATAACATAAATTATTTTCATAGCATGTATGTAAAATGTATGCAAACAGTTTTTTACGAATAATGTCGTAACGAAATAATTAATATTCAGCCTCGCATCCTTATACGAAGTCTTAATTAACACGTTTTTAGCGTTATCATAATATTTGCCGTTTTGAAACCTCTAAATGAGTGTTTTTACCAACCGCTAAATAAAAGGCTTTTTTTTTTGGGTGGAAAATCATCAAAAACCTTCTCCCGCTCTGGGTGGAGCAGGAGGGCGTGTCAGACTTTTACTGACTAAAACCCACCCGTGACGGGTAGCTCGCCGTCCGGTACGGACCAAGACCGAGTCGTCGACGCGTTGTGTTCCATGCGCGCCTCACAGAGATGTCAGTACCAACTGTTGGGGTCCGCAAGGGCCGATGCCTCCCAGGGATGCGGGTTGTTCGAAACAGAGGGGCCACGGTCCCCTGGCACACAGACGACTGAAGGAACACGGGTGGGTTTTAGTCAGTAAAAGTCTGACACGCCCTCCCGCTCCGCCCAGAGCGGGAGAAGTTATTTGATAACTTCCCAAACTCAAAAAAAAAAAAACAAACCAAGAGCTTTTAAAATTTCAACGTGAATATAAGAACCCCAGTATGTTTATTAGTGATCATGGAGGAGTTCCTGACTGACAGTATTGACTGCCTCGTTGGTCTAGTTTTCGCAAGTGCTACTGCGGAGCATGAGGCCCTGGTTTCGATTCCCAGGTCAGGCAAAGTGTTATTGGGTTTTATGACGGAAATTTCACAGTACCAGCACGGTGACTAGATTTGTGCTCAGTTGATGGCAAAAAGCTCGCCACAAAAATGTGGGTGTACTGTTCAGTACCTACACCTCTGCCTTTCTCTTAGGGAATTACTGGCGTGATGTTATTTTATCATTGATCAAGTATTACTGACTATCCCACTTCACCAATTTCCAGCGCTGGTGATCGTGGCAGTGACCTGCCGTCCCGACAAGCCTGACCTGAAGCAGGTCAAGGCTGAGGCGGCCCGTAAGAAGGCTTGTATGCACGACTGCACTTCCATCGCTCTGGACCCCATCTGTGCCGGCAAGCAGGGAGAGAAGTCCAAGTCTTTCGGCAATGAATGCGTTATGAACAACTATAACTGCGAACACCATGATAGTGAGTATTCTTTTCATATTACTTAATCATCAGTGACTTTGGACCCACATCGAAAACGATGCCCCACCTCTTGTCGTGCTCTCTGTGCACTAACACCAGGGCCTCAAGTCTGCTATTACAATAGTGTCAGAATGGTCTATCATTGATTTCATAATTGCTGATTTTGACAAGTTTGGTAATCTTGTAATATAATGGCGTCATTATGACTTTCCAGTGGTCAGCCACTGACACTCCATTGAAATGGCATTTATTGGTAATATCGTACATAATGACAAATTAATGACTGACTTAGGGGGTAATCTGCTAAAATTTTGTCAATTCCTAAAATATGTAAAAATAATACATAATATTATAAATTAAATCTGGCATGAATAAATGTTCAAATTAGTAGTAGTTTTTCGAAAATCACTGTTACTAACGGGTTTTATAATAATGGCAATACGACAATTCCATTATAACACAATTCCATTACGAGACCATTGACCGGCCACTGATCGACCATTATGAATTTAGCAGATTACGAACTTTTCGCAAAATAACGATGGGATCGTGTTGGAATTACGAATTTATAAAAATAACAGACTAAGGGCCCTGGACTATGGAAACCTTTGCGAGGCCAACGATAACTCTTTCGAATTGACCGAATTCTGGTCGAAGCTCATATAAAACCAACAATTGGAATCATTGATATGGCGAAGAAGATTACCCATCATTATACTGATTGGTCAGACACGGGGACACAGTCCTTCAGTTCTAAGTAACCATACCCATAGCCCAATGTGGTTTGTTACCATGTTTTGTAGTCTTACAACCGGAGGTTGTCCACCTAGGATGCATTTGCATAGTGAATACACAGGGATAATCGTCGGTTCTCAATCCATTTAAAATTGTCTTGGAGCCTCTGCGAGCTGGCTTCAGCCCCTTATACGCATTCCTAATAATCTGGCCCCAGGATCCCAAGATAAAAGTATAATAATAACAAAACGATATAAAATATCTTGACTTAGCTCACGAGGTTGTCGACATATGGGACGTGGACTCAGCAATCATTGTACCGATAATCATAACAGTAAATGGCCTAGTAGCGAAGAGCCTCGACCAACATCTCAGGAGGCTCTCATTGCACGGCTGGATCAAGGGCTTGATTCAGAAAGCAGTACTCCTAGACACGGCACGCATAGTCAGGAGGTTCCTTTCTCTAGAGCCCTGACCACCGGCATCTTGGACCCTGCTCCTGATGCCGATGGGCCACTATTTTTTATATTTTTAAATGTTTTTTTTTTAATGATTTTTGTAAAAATATTTAAAAATATACTAAATAAGTATAAAAAATGGGATAAAGGACAAAACGATATATAAAGGTGTGACGTTCCTATAAATATTTAGATTCAATCGGGTCTAGGAAAAGTTAATAAACGTTCTTAGTTCTGGTGACAGCCATCGAACAATGGTATTTAATCAGATTCTCTCATAATAGACCAAGCTTTATAACCAAGATTTTATTGTATAGGTGGGTCGAAAACATTTACAATCGGAAGTTTTAAATGCATAAACTTTTGAAATACGAGTTTAACTGCTTCAGGAAATCGTTCGGTTGAAACCATAATATATATAGGTAGTACCGATATGGGCTTATTAAGTACCAACTCATCAATTTAACAGACAAGTCCACATGAAATATAACGAACTCAAGGGCACAGTTCAAGGTGGAACATAATTAAAAATGTTGAAAAAAACTTTAATGTACGTTCCGGGAAGCTCGGTTTTCCTTGTAAAGTTATCTTACAATAGCACTAGTCAGTATGATACGATCTTACATACAAACGACTCGTGAGTCACAAGATACCTTTTAGCACTATTTTAGTTGAAATGGTTGTAACGCTCACAGACATTTGAGTAACATCTGAGATCCTGTGATTTAGTTCTTGCATGGTTTTTTTTACCAATTAGCAGTGTTAACAGTAAGAATTAAAGTTTATCTATAGTTTTGGTAACAATTTTTTTGGGAATAGGTACCTACTTTATACGTCAACTAAAATAGTTGAACTATATTAGAGATAAGTCCACTGATAAAATCTTCTAGTTCTACGTCCGAAATACATTTATATAAACTTGTACACCTATGCAAAAGTTGAAAAAAATAAGAATTGGACTATTGATTTTCATAAGGAGACAATCAATAAATTACTGCTTCAGGCATAGCATGACGCTTTCTATTTCTACTCTACCGTAGAATAGAAATCGCTTGTCTTCATTTCTCGGTACAAAACTGTCAACTGTCTACACGGAAACGTGGAAATGTTTGTCTACTCTTCCGTCGACAAAACGCTTCTATACTGTTCTCGTCCTAAGCCTGCAGAAAGGTGGACACGATGATAAGAATTTTGTTGAATAGCTTTGTACTTAGTTAATTAGGTGTATTTTCTATTTTTTTATGTTAGGCGTAGGTGCATTTCCTACGCCTAATATAATGCTCACAAGAAGCCTAGCAGAGTTGGAGTAGCAACTAGGCAGGTATAACCTGCGTGAGTATGATTGTGATGTACTGAGGTAAACACAAAAGGCTTTAGCAGATTGTGTAAAAAAAACAACAGGTTTCATTGCAATTCTTGCACATGCATAACCGCCGCAGATTCATAACATCAAAATTGCACAAGAAGAGAAACTTCGTCATCCTTTTTTGGGCCGAAAAAAGAAATAAGTTGGTGGATGTTTAATAAAAAATACGATGACCGATCATCAATTTGAGACTGTCTTGTTTATTAAAATACAATCAATAAACAGTCTCTTGTCAGTACAGAGCTGTTAAAGAAATTGAAATATCGATTTTGTATAAAAATACACTCAACTTCGACGTAAATTCAACAGAATAGTAAATTACACAGCGTAACATAACGCTTTGTTTCCCCGAAGGCAGTGGAGTACTTATAGTAGGTAACATTTCGCCAGTTATGTTTAAGTCTCGTATGATTGGAAGTGAGCCTATTGCCAATATTGCCATCAATCGGATAGGTAATAGGTAATACGGGCTGTTGTCCGCAACTCCACGTCAAAGCGCGTATTTTGCGTACGGGTGGGAGAATCTGTCATTCGATCCACCCCAGCTCCTCGAGAAAGGCCAGCAACGCCTTGGTGTTGCTGACAATCTCACGTAGGGTACCTGGGTTACCGAAGTATTTAGCCCTGTAATTGGCGACCACCGGGCAGTTTAGGAGCACGTGCGCTGCTGTCTCGTCGTCCTCCATGCAGGCCCTGCACAGCGGACTGTCTGTTACTCCTAAGACAAAGAGATGTTTGTTAAATGACCCATGGCCAGTTACAGCTGCTGTAACTGCACGCAGCTGTGATTTAGTTAGACGGAGAACCTGTTTTGTGAGGCGGGCATCGATCGCAGGAAGTGCTTCCTTAGCCTGCCTGCACTCACCTAGATCCAGCCATATCTTGTGATGTTGGTCCCTGGTTCGTTTCCTTACCAGAGTGCGTAGATACCCGAAGGGGAGAGGCGCGATGGGTTCTGGTCCCACTGGTGCCATACTCGACCCCCTTCTGGCAAGTTCATCGGCTGCATCGTTACCTAGCGAACCGCTGTGTCCTTTGATCCATTGAATGGTAATGTTATTGAGGCTACCTACCTGGTTTAGGCGCTGGTGGCACTCGTATATCAGCCCAGAGTCAACCGTGTGACTGTTCAGCGCTTGCAGAACAGCCATGCTGTCTGAGAGTATGCGGATTGAGTGGTCTTTAACTTCCCTGGCCGTGATAGCAGACGCGGCAAGGGAGATGCCCATGCATTCGGCCTGGAACACTGTGTTATGGACCCCCAATGGTGTGGCTATGTGTATGTTGAGGTCCTCCGAGAAAACTCCAGCACCTGTGCCACTACCTGTTTTAGATCCATCCGTGAAGATCCGTAGCTCTGCGGGGCGCAAGCCCTCGCATCGTCGATCCTCATGAAGTTGGATTTTGTATTTTTTGTCAAAGACAAATTGTTTGGGCACCCGGTCATTTATTGCCTTTGTAATGGGAAACTCACTGTTGAGTCCCTTAAGCAGCGCGGTGTGTTGAGTGTCTCTCTTACCCCAGAGATGTGTTGCCTTCAGACGCACTGCCGCCATCGTTGCTTCCTGCTGTATGAACAGGTGGAGCGGCGGTAGCCCCAACATGGCTTCGATAGCTGCAGTTGGAGTGGTCCTCATGCAGCCCGTGGTAGCCATGCAGGCTAGTCTTTGCATGCGCTGTAGTTTGTTGGTGGCTGTAACTAGCTTGGTGCGGGGCCACCAGACCACGGCCCCGTAGGTGATCATGGGGCGGATTACTGCGGTGTACAGCCATAGTATAATTTTGGGGGATAGGCCCCACTTCTTACCTATCATTTTCCTGCACTGCCAGAAGGTGATGCAGGCCCTGTTTAGCTTGGTGTCTAAATGACTGCTCCAGTTTAGCTTACTGTCCAAAGTAACCCCGAGATACTTAACTTCATTGGTCAGCTGAAGTTCCGTGTTGAACAGTTTCGGTAGGCGGAAGGGGCCTAATGCTCGTTTATGAGTGAACATGACTAGTTCAGTTTTGGTGGGGTTAACTGATAGCTCAAACTCTCTACACCATCTCTCTACGATACGTAGTGCTTGTTGTGTGAGGTTGCAAATCGTTCCCGTCACCTTCCCCGAAACAAGAATTGCGAGATCGTCCGCATAACCTATTGTAAAATAATGGTTGGCGTTGAGTTTGGTGATAAGATCATTAATCACCAGATTCCATAGGAGGGGGGACAGTACTCCTCCTTGGGGGCAGCCTCTGGCTATCATGGCCAGCTGCTGCTCGTCCTCCAAATCTCCAAATCATCAATCGGATACAAATCCAAATAGTATATTATACAAGACAAAATATTGCAGTCAATCCACTGCAATAATTTTTTTGTCAACAAAAGCGGATCGGCGGCGCGTGATGTTGCAAAATCCAACAAAAAAATCCCATAACAACGAGTTAGGTAACAAAGAGTTACAGAATTCGATAGAAAATAAAACCCTATTGACAATGAAATAGTTTGCAATAGAGCCTGTGGGCTGTTTGTGTGGGATCAACAAAGCGTGACACGTCAGGTAGCCGTGGTAATATGGCGTCGGCGGCCATTGTGCCTGACGCCCTAACCGGATCATGACTCATGCAGTTTTGATATTATTGCTATGTATACTCAGAGGTCACTATTGGTAGTCTTGGCTGAATTTTAGCAGTTCCAAGACAATGATGAACAAAGGATGCTCATCGATGTTGCAAATCGGAAAATAGGAATGATCAAATGGTTTTTTGGCGCATTCGGGATACAGATATGAAAGTTAACGCTTCTTCTGACGTAGACGGCTAAAAAGACAATGAGGTTCTTTTTAAAATAGGAAATAGTGAACTATTTCTTCTATTTATTATTTGGTAAAAGTACATGGAAAATAAATCACTTATCTTAGTTCCACGGTTCTAAGTGCAGCTCTTGTTAAAGCAGCTTTTAACGTGTCGAATGTTTCAAACGTTTGGAGTTGTCTATAAAAGTACAGAGGGCAACGAACTTGTAGAACGAACTTTGGACTATTTTTTGACGAAAGCAGTCTAGACAAATGCAAACTTGTTTTAAATATCAGTGAAGTAATCATTAAATTCATGCAGGATGTTTTTACCATCTGCACAAAATAGCAACTTACACATGTTTTAAGCTTGATAACTTATTTATCGTTTCTAGAAATTTCTATAAATTAAGTACGAGTAAGTACACCCATGTATCAATATATCAATCGTCAAAGTGACAATTTAGCTATATAGAAAGTTTTCATAGCTTTTCCGAATATTGACCAAAGTGACCATTAAATAAATACGTATCTTATGAAGACAAATATGTATTAAATAAGTTGTCGTTAACCCGACTGCTTTTCGTGATTCCTAGGTCCTATTGGACCCTATGTTTTACAAATAAACTCATCATTTCAGCAGAAAGACGTCCACTGTTGGACTTAGGCTTCCCCCAATATGGGAGGGTTTGCCATAATCGCCACGATTGACAGGCGGGTTGGCGATCGCAGTATGGTGGTAAAATGCATAGAGAACGCTGCTGCCCATTTTCTAGTAAGTCCCTTAGTCACCTCTTACGACACCCACGGGAAGAGATGGGAACAAATAAACTATTCTCTTCTATTCCCGGCTGATTTCAGGTTTCTCCATTAGTAAATTCTCATTAGGTATTCGGTACATGGGTGCAATATCCATCTCTCGCCAACCCTTCCGAATATCTACATGCGTGAAGTTATGTATTTAATACATAATTTTGTTTTTATTTTTTCAGCTCTCCACAAGATCAGCAAAGGCGAGTGTGCTGGCTCTGATGGCATCCGTCTGTCTTAAGCCAACAAGAAAACTCGAGACGCTTCATTATTAAACGGTTTTGATGACTGAATTTTATAAAAGATACAAAATTGTTATTTGCTTATACCAACGTCAAAGAAGCTGTGATTAAAGTAGAGTTTTAGAAGAGTATTGTCAATTAATGTTATGTGTGTTATCATTTTATATTTTATTGTGTATTAAATCATGTAATTTTAAATTAATTCGATTGTTTGTTTTTATAGAGGGTGTAGAAGTCTAATCAAACCACACGAGTAATTAAATGTTATGTTGGTCTAAATACACCGAGAAATTTTAATGGTTGTTTTCCCGCGGTAGAACAACTTGCCATAAGGAGTAGGGGATGACTTTTCTGTGGAGCCGACTGTACTACTCGAATCGCACGCGCCGCTGACTAAAGGAACAGCAATGCATACATTTTCAAAGCAAAATAAACTCGCATGTGGTGATTTTTCGCAATTAACCATTGGGAAAAATCACCACATGCGAGAGTTTATCTGTCATTTTTTGTTTCTAATATTTTATTTGTTTATAAAACGATTGTATTACCAAGACAAAACCATTTCGCTGCGGGAAGACAACCATTGAATTTCTCGGTGTATAGGCATCCCGACAAAGGAATAGGAATTTATTGCACAAAGGTTTTTTTTTAGGTTTTTGAGGAGGCTGGCAATAGCAAGTACAACAGCACACTAATTAATGTTTACTTAGGTTTATATAATTTAGTTCGTAATAGCTACTTGAGGGGCGATCGATCAGGTTCTTGCCCCTGTCATGTCGAAGGGGTCTTGGTATGTAACCGTCCACGGACCGCCGTGGACGGTTACATACCAAGACCCCTTCGTACCTCGCGTTAAGCCGTTGGTCCCGGCTGTCATTCGTAAATCTTTGACAGTCGTGATGGGTCGTCAGTCAGACATTCAGTCTCACCAAGGGGTATTATATTACCCTACCCAGTAACTGGGTTGTGGAGGTCAAATAGGCAGTCGCTCCATGTAAAATGCTGGTATTCAGCTGCATCCGGTTTGACGGGAAGCTGACGCCACCATAACTAAAAGCCTAGGCAGATAGTTCGTATTACGAACATATCATCAAATCATATCATGATATAAAAAAAAAAACAGATTGATACTCTTCTGTATTACGATCTTCGTAATGCAGAAGACGTTCACTTTATTTTTCCGGGAACAGGCATTCTAAAGAAAAGTTGGATGTATTGTCTGAATTATGTTATATGCTGCACTGGCCCCAAATAAATTAAGATAAGCGAAGGTGGGTGACGAGAGACGATTCAAGTCAAGAGACGATTGTAATATTAACAGTTTAAAGCTAAGTAAAACACGTGAATCTACCAAACACTAACATTATTATTAAAATCGATTCGTTTATGATAATAGACAACTAGATATCTACTGAATATCTCAACCTATACTAAGCTATAAACCATTCTGATCTTTGTAAAGTTTTCATGTAAAGAGAGAGAGTTTTCTTCTTGTTAAGTGGTCTCTAAAATGAGGAAGAGTAATGCACTCGCGGTTTATTTTCTTTAGCTTCATTACTCGTGGAGACGCCTTTGAGTTGTAGAGTGCTGGCTCGTCTAAACTATCTCGCTCCTTTATACCGACCGCGTTTAGAACTCAAGAACATGTTCTGCTTTCAAAAAATAGGACATGTCCTGGATCTAAGGTCCCTGGGGACATAATTTTGTACTGGCTTAGAGATGAGCTTTTGACCAAGTAGTTTAAGGCGACGATAGCTGACAGCTACCTACAGCGATGTACTGCCGCCCGTCGCTCGCAAGAGACCCCGCCTGAACGCGCATCAAGTGTTTCGAAAAACAACCCGTGTTGATTTATCAAACACATATCAAAGAAAAACCGTATACTAAATTTTGGGTGATTAAATTGTCTTTTAGATGGTGAAAGTTTCATGGAAATACACCCGATAGTTTTTGCGTGATTATCGTTTTTATGTCCGCGATAGACATTACTTTACCAATTAATTACATTATGTTATAAAAATATTATTTAAAATATTCACATATCAAATGACGAAGAAAATTGTCTAGTTTCACATATTTTTTTTTCAAATACATAAGACAAGCCGTTTAGGCGTGATCTTCAATAGAAAGTGCTTAAAAGTCGGCTGTCTGCGCCTTAAGTTGGTAGTGTCGTGTATGTTTGTAGGATTCGTGTATCTTGAAGAGATTAACTGGCTATTTATAATTACTCAGTGCAGAAATTCGACCATTTTTTTTTCTTTTTTTTAAATATTCCTTAAATTTACCTTCTCCTTCTAACTTTAACTGTGCCTTTCATACTCCTCCGTTAGCTTAATTTTGGTAAAAAGGTAAAAATTTTTGCTTCACGTATTAATATGTACATACTCGTAGATGTAGGTTGGTACATCTTTTTAGTTTTAATGACAGCGTTGCTAGAAAAGTATCGCGTCGCGCTAGCCTGAAGAAGCCTTTAGAATATCATCGATTTTATTTCCGGTGGATGGGTAGCGGTGCAATTAATAAATTAGTATGTGTGTGTACTCGTAATAATAAGTTTTAGGGTTAGTTCTTGTTTAAGATTTTTTTTTGTATCATATATGTGATCCTAAGAAGGAGGTAATATATACAGACACATCGTGCACGGTTTTATCTGCCAATATAGAAATCACTTTACTCCACGCAAATGAAATAGGTTGTCATTTGTAAAATTGTAGTTGAGCCCTACCTATAACTTTGGCTCGAACCGATTAATAGCTAAATACAGGTAGCAGTATATAAGGCGAAGGACAAGTAATTCTAAGCGTTTTACAACGAAGCTTTTCCAAATTAACTTTGGATGTACCCGGATTACTAAGAATACTAGATCCTGAGCACCGTACACATGCATAAACATTGATAATCATAATATGTTAGGGTCGGCTTCTAGTCTAACCGGATGCAGCTGAATCCCAGTTTTTGTATGGAACGACTGCCTATCTGACCTCCACAACCCAGTTACTAGGTAATACGATACCCCTTGGCAAGACTGATATAAGACTGAGATAAGACTTCTCGGCTTCTGATGATAACCCGTAACGACTGTCAAAAATCCAGGAATGACAGCAGGGACCAACGCCTTTACGTGGTTTTCGAGGCACGGGGGCGTCTGGTATGTAAAGATAGTCAACCCATCCACGGAACTATCGCGGCAAGCGTCGTTAAACCTTATCGATCGAACCGTGGCAGCAATTAAACCATACGTAATTTAATCTTGTCTGAAGAGGTAATTACAGGTCATAGGTTTATGTAAACTAGGTAGACATTACATAAATACATCCTAAGATTACAAAGAACGAAAACAACATCTTCCCCCCACTACAGTATTCAAACTTACATCACATGACCGAACAAAACGTGCCAATGACATAAACAAATGACATCACTAACGTTCTCGAAAACATTTGTTTATCGTAAGGATTATCTAGTATTTACTTCACTTCTGACATCGCCTAGATCGGGAGTCAATAGGGCGAGCGATTTGACCCACATGTGTAGCATAGACTGCTTGTCGCCTATAGGAATGTTTGTTGACTATGTACCAGCTCACGTTTTAAGACTTCGTAAGGTACTGGATCGAGGATAAACAAACGTAAGTAGCAGACGTGACTTTAAAAATAAAAAATAAAATGGAAGTGGGTATGGTCATGCCATTAGGAGTAAAACGGAAGATCGGCCAGAGATGCAATAGAACGGTATCCCAGAGCCGAAAAGAGTAACCGAACAACAACGGCAAGAGTAGCTTAACTTGATCGATCGAACCAGAGCGGCTTAAATATTACTTAGCTACGAGCCTCTCAAGTATTATAAACGAATATAACTTATATCTGGATGACCGAGCTTTGCTCGGATTTTTGTTGCTACTGTCAGCCTCCTCAAAACCCTCTATAAAAACCTTTGTGCAATAAACTCTTTATTCCTTTGTCAAAATTCTAATTTAGACCAACATAACATTTGATGAAAGTTGAAGGTCGTGTCATCAGGAGTAAAATGGAAGATGGGCCAGAGACGTAACAGAATGGCATCCCAGATAAGAAAAGGGAAAGAGAGGTCGCCCTATTCTCCTCTCATCTTCTCTGGGATGCCCACGTTGTAAGAGGGGAGGACCCTCTATAAGATGGGAAGACGACTTGAAAGCTACTGCGGAGGGACAAATATGATTTGGAAATACGCTTTCATCCCCGTGCTGCACAATATATTCAATTAGCTCTTCAGATTTCTTAAATATAGGTATGAAATGGTTTATTGATTTTTTATATTATAAATTGGCTACTTTTTGCCCCCCCCCCCCTTCGATATGCACCCAGGGTTCTCTCTTGCCCTGTCTGCCCCACCCTAGCTCCGTCACTGGCTGTGTTGCTGGGGAGTTTGTTGCGCCACTTCTTTCCAGCTATAGCAATAGGAAGTAATGAAGGGATGGCGTGTTTTGGGGACTGTCTTATGTAATTTTGAGCTGCATAAAGTGCTGACTCTCAGCTTAGTTTAAATAAATGACTTTTGATTTTAATAACAGACCGTCACCCGTCAGATACATCCAAACGAATACGTCCCAAGCAGCACGCAAGCGTTTTCAACATCAATAAACCAGCCTATTTATAACTTGGAGTTCTTTTAGAGACTTACAAGAGTGTCAAAATATTATATAGTAGTTATAAGAAATATTTATGAGATAATATACAGCTCAAACTGTATAAAAGATTTATTAAGGGATCCGCGAACGCTTAGGGTATTTAAACAGAATATTAAAACTCTAATATAAAACTTAAGGTATTTCTTGACACTTTAATCTGGTTTTATCGTTAAAGCCGTATGCGAGCTGTATTTTGCATGTGATCACTTACTTATTACAGCTCTAAGTGTTATTACAGTATCATTTGATATTTGTTTCTGTACAATGGTATATGCAAACTCCATTGTAAAACTAAGTTTTATGGCGTAATTGGACACTCTTGTAAATACAGTGGTTTTATGATTTCTGTCTGTAAAACTAATAAAATAAATGACAGCTATAGTACAGCTTTATTTTTTATTCATGACACAGTCGCTCGATAAGACTTAACCGCCAATTCCGTCGACGTCCAACGAAGAGGGTTCCGTAGCAAAAACATTAAACAGTAATTTTAATGATCATAATAGTTATGTTAAAGTGTAGATTTATTTCAACCTTCGTAACCTTATGATGACGTTTCTTCTTGCAGCAGCGCAATTAGTTCAATTGATGATTTATTTCAACCATAAGATCTTGTTGTCTTACTATTTCGTCATATGACGATAATGATAGCCTTTTCACACAGCATTTTGAAGTGGGCCAATTATCTAAAGGCCGAGATGTTTCATCCTTTACTAATTTGTTGACGTTTAATCGCTTTCTTGGCCATCTTAACTCGCCTTTTGATTCCCACAAACATGTGCAATGCAAAGCCTGTTTTGCTCTTTCAATGGTTTTTATAATTTTAAACTGCATATTTTCCTGAAAATAAAGTAAAACAGATATAATATTTACAACACACTAATAATACTTTACAATAAGTTTACTCAGGTATAAAATAAACGGTCAAATTCAGAATTTCCTCCTTTTTTTTCGTCGATTAAAAATTAAAAAGCTAATTCTTTTGGTTTTACCATACATAGGTACTTATCATCATCTTGGGCTCAGGGTTTTTTATTTCTTTTAAGAAACTTTAAAGAGGATTATAAGCTATGTATTGAGAACTGATATACAGCCTGAGTAATAAAAATATTCTATTATAAAGCTGATTAACAGCCAAACGCTGTACAATGTAATTCATAACTTACTTAGTACAGCTACAAAGACTATTACACACTCCGAATAGCGTTTAGGCTGTTCAACAAATTGTCGCCATTTTCGTAATTTCCAATGTATGAAAACAAAATTTGAAATATAATTTACGGAATATTTTACAACAGTTACAACCATATCATGATTGCACATTGATCACACTGTGCCCTCATATCTATAATTTTAATATATATTTTATTCTAAACTAAAAAATAAACACTTACTTACCGTATCAACAGTATGTTTTCTTTATGTCAGCTCGATTATTTTGCTGGCGCTTGAATATTTTGCCGGAAAACATGAACAGGTTCACAATCAATGAATCCGCACTTGCAGTTATCACCTTCAGACATCTAAGTCCGAGATTTATTTTACTCACTAATAAATAAATATTATAAATAACAATGTCGCAATTCACGTTTCTATTACATTGAAAATGTGTTTGTTGAAATTTTATAATTCTATAATTCTCTTCAAAAACCCATTTAGAACTCTTTTCTTTACAAGAGATTTATAAGATAATATCTGTAGTGCAACCATATCATAAATCATATGAAATGCAAGAAAAATATAAATTATATCATAAAGGCAGCAGAAATACAATAACGTTAGAATTGGGGCAGAAAGTAATGGTAAGGGACTACAGGAAGGGGCATAAACCTTGGATTTTAGGAACTATAATTGATGAATCTTGTCCAGGGGTAACCTATTACATAGATGTGGGTGGTTTAAAATGGAAAAGACATCTAAATCAAATCCGTACTTGTGATCAATCAGTGAATGAGTAAATTGGGTTACATTCTATATAAATTAGATAATAGTTATGTAGTGTATTGTAATGTAAGTTTTCTTAATATTAGTTAACAAAAGTAAACATATTTTATGATTGTTTATTTACGGTGGCGGAGAGTGTGATATCGGAACGCAACCATTTATATCTGCCTGACTGCTCATACATTTCGCTGTCTCGCTCTCTCGCAACCGTGCAGCCATGTTAGAAACTGTATACTGTAAGTCTCCTTGGAATTAAATAATTCTTTAATAAATATAAGTGTTTATCTGAGTACATGACATTATGGTTTCTTTGTACACCGATTAACAGCTCTAATAACGCATAACGCTGCATAAAATGGGCCCTATTTTTACTTATAAGGGCTGTTTAAGCGCTTATACAGCCTATATACAGCCTGTTATCCAGCTTATAGTATAAATAAGAACTTAAATACGGCCTATATACAGCTTGCAATGCTGCTTGGGGTGTTTTGCGAATTTGATCTTTATTGGTTACTCGAATTGTCTCACTGACATGTATCAGGAACGCATTCTCTCGATGGTCCAGACTGTAGTCAAACATGATACTATCCTCCAATTTTTTACATACCTACTAATTATCATACACATTAACTACAATAATATTGAAGTAATCTTGTGAATTCATGACTGAAAAGTATAGTTAACGTAAAATAATAAAAAATGCGTAAATGCGGATACTTACATAATTTCACTCTGCACAATGAACATAATATTACATCAATTGCGTAATTATCTCGTCTATTCGACGTCCGAATATCACTGCAGGGATCCAGTCCAGCAGGTTATCAACATCAAGGATAATAAATTTTTACTGGCACATGGTAAGCTGGATTGGTGCTACTTTGAGACACGCAATGACACACTGCGATTTCGTTTTTCTTAATTTGATTTGGTTTTACTTTGTCATGTCACTTTCTTTTTATGTTTTTTTGTTTACTTTCTACCTCACCTATATTGGCTCAGCCGGGCAGCCTTGGTAAATTGTGTATGAATTTTTTAACACGCTTTGTCGAAAAGTGGTGCTTACTGCACCGATTTTAGGTTCAGGTAAATAATATAGCACGTGTGCTTTTAACTTTGCATTCCCGCACTAGAGCGAGAAGGAAAGTGAACCGCAGAGGCTAGTCAGCAATGTGCTTTTTTTCATATTAGCAAAGAGTCCCCATGCGTTTTTGTTAGTGTCCGACCGAACATTCAATTTCGGCATCGGCTAAAAACAACAACAAATCTTGGTCGAACCCGAAGTTCGGAAACGCCGATATTGAACGAACTGTTGTGAACGAGCGAGAGTGCAATGAAAGCGGCGACACGCGATGGGGAAATTTAAAAATAAAAATAATTATTTTAAGTATTAACTTTTAGCCAATCTTGAACTGAACCCACCTGACCTTTGGCTTTGGTTTCGGCCGAAGGTTGCGGCGATATCCGATTCATCATCTACGGCTTTGGCTTCGGCCAGAAATCGACTTCCGGTCGGACAATACTTTTTATGCATAAAAATGTGAAAATGTAAACTGTATTTAAACAAACAAAATTTGTTAAATGATTTATTATATGTATTATTTTATAAAGGTTTTGCTTTCCATCGTTATGGAATATTTTATTTTATTGATGTTGTTACCAACAGTTACTATAGAAGCTTTGATTCGGTAAACACATGAAATGTTCGTACCGGTACAAGGAGTAGTTACCTAATTCATCAGCCTAGCCTTTTCTCAACTAAGTTGGGGTCGGCTTCCAGTCTAACCGGATGCAGCTGAATACCAGTATTTTACATGGGGCGACTGCCTATCTAACCTCCACAACCCAGCTACTGGGTAACACGATACCCCTTGGTAAGACTGGTTGTCAGACTTTCGGGCTTCTGACGACCCGTAACGACTGTAAAAGATCTGACCTATGAACAAATGACAGCCGGGACCAACGGCTTAACGTGCTTTCCGGTGCACGGAGGGGTCTTGGTATGTAAAGATGGTCACCCATCTACGGGCCAACCGCGGTAAGCATAGCTTAACCTGATAGATCGACCCGTGCGGCTGGTATTACTTAGCCACAAGCCCCACCTTAGTCACAAGCCCCACGACTTAGGTACCTAATTTATATATACACGACAGACTTGAAATGGAGTATTGCAATTAAATGAAAGGAAATTTAAAACTCATATTAAAAGTACACTTTGTAAACAAGCGTATTATAAATTAGAGGATTATATCCAAGATAAGAATGCTTGGAAACATGCTGGTCCTGCTCCATAGGACAATCTAGAGACTAGACAAAATCAAACTGGTTGCTAATTGAATTATATAAATAATTATATTTATGACATTGATTTACACTCATACACTGACTTATTTCTTGTTAATATTCTAGGAAAATCGTATATTTACTCTTACAATGTTTGTAAATATGTGGGCACCATGTATCTATCATAGAATTAATGTATCTTTATTGCTTCAGCAGCACTTTGTTACCTTTTTTGGTATAGTAATTTAATTCTGGGTGCATCGTTTTCACATATAATTATATAATGAATGTACTATGATAAATTGTATGTAAAACATTTTAAAAGAGTAATGGTGGAGTTTCTTGCCCGTTCTTCTCCATACGAAACTACAGTTTGGAATGGGCGACTACAATCAATTCCGTTTAAATGTAAATGTTGACGTTCAAAAGTGCCTTTTAAGTGCCTAATTGAAATAAATTTAAGACTTAAGTTTTTTTTTTTTAAATGCTTTGACTTTGAGTAAAAAAAATAGCCGCTACACACATTTCAGCGAGCTATGCGAACATCAATAAAACATCCGTTTCAGGTTTGCGATAACTTCAATAACACCTTGTATACTCTTTGATGAATTAAATAAAGTAATTAAAAACAATATTCCATAAGCTGTAAAATCTTTATTGAATCTAAATTTCGTTTATAATGTTGACAACGTCACGACTGCTAGCTACTCGAAATCGAGACAGTCCGTACTTTGTACAATAAATAAAAATATTGACTTACACAATAATCTTACAATTACAATAATTATTAAAATATTTATTTGAACATGACTTTGGCGTTAATTTTATAACTACTTACAAGCTAATAAATTTCTTACTGAAATAGGAGACATTTTGAATTTTTAGGAACTTTCTGACCAAAGTCTTGCTAATAAAGCCTAATTTACATTACGAAACTAAGTAGTTGAACAAACTTAGTTTTTCATTGATATTTATTGTATTAGTTTATTCAGTGTGACCCAGTAATAGGGGTGGGGAGGTCAGATAGAAGCATCTGGTTAGCCTGGAAGCCGACCCCAAAATTCTGTTGGAAAGGGGCTAGGCAGATGATTATAATAATATTTTAGGCGAGAAATTTTTACTTAAATATATAAATTATTTCCACATGTTAATTTCAATGAATCCAAGCTTGCGCTACTAGATTCAGCTTTATAGTATTAAGTATCGAACATTATCTCCAAATATAATTTATAGGTTGCCGTTTTTGCAGACATCCTTCACAAAGACGACATTGTCACAATCCCTTCAAATAATTTTGAAAGAAGAGAGAGAGAATAAGTGCCAATGTATAAATCTGTGTTGTTTTCATGTTTTTTTAAAATTATCTCTTCTTTTTGTAAGCACGTGTTTCTGTGACAAATAAATCAATTTTTCTTTCTTAAACCAATAATAATTATTTTAATTAAACAAATTGCGTTATGGTAATTCTTCTGCGATATAACCTTGTATAATCCCATGTTCACATGGAATATGAAAGAAAATTGTGCAAAAACGGATACGGTTTTCAACGCCTAATTACACAAACAGCTTTGGCCACTAAAAATATCATAGCAACTACATATATTCAAACTACATTATTATGTTAGATACTACCTATACAAAATCTTAATTTTTACCGCGTAAGCATTATACTACCTGAATTCTTTAAATTAGACGACGTAGACAATTTTATTAGAACAGAAGTATTAGTGATAGATGACCTATTTCGAAACATCATCGATACACAGGCGGCATTTATTTACATGTAAATACATGATGGCCGCGACATCGATGCGCAAATTGTAACAATGAATTCAACAAACGATTTAAAAAAAAGGGTTTTTTAAAAAATGTGCTGTTTCCTACAAAACTGTAATGTCTATGCGTTCAAATTCAAAATGTATGGAACACCTTATTTTTTAAACGATTTCAAAAGAAAGAGCTTTTTTAATGAAATTTCGAATTGGTGTGGGATAGGTAGGTTTTACTTTAACTAAAATGTGAAAAATATCTTTAAATTCCGAAGGCGGTGACAAAAAATTTGAATACATATCCAAAGTCACCGACTTCCGAAATTAAAGTTATTTTTCACTTTGTTGTGTTTTTCCGGAAATCGGTTGTTTTTTTTTGGAAATAGTTTGTTTATAACCGACGAAAAATTTCAACGCAGGATCATGCACTGCATCCTTGGTAAGATTTCGTGTCATCATCTTGGGCTCAGGGTTTTTTATTTCTTTTAAGAAACTTTAAAGAGGATTATAAGCTATGTATTGAGAACTGATATACAGCCTAAGTAATAAAAATATTCTATTATAAAGCTGATTAACAGCCAAACGCTGTACAATGTAATTCATAACTTACTTAGTACAGCTACAAAGACTATTACACACTCCGAATAGCGTTTAGGCTGTTCAACAAATTGTCGCCATTTATTTTTTTATGATTGTTTATTTACGGTGGCGGAGAGTGTGATATCGGAACGCAACCATTTATATCTGCCTGACTGCTCATACATTTCGCTGTCTCGCTCTCTCGCAACCGTGCAGCCATGTTAGAAACTGTATACTGTAAGTCTCCTTGGAATTAAATAATTCTTTAATAAATAGAAGTGTTTATCTGAGTACATGACATTATGGTTTCTTTGTACACCGATTAACAGCTCTAATAAAGCATAACGCTGCATAAAATGTGCCCTATTTTTACTTATAAGGGCTGTTTAAGCGCTTATACAGCCTATATACAGCCTGTTATCCAGCTTATAGTATAAATAAGAACTTAAATACAGCCTATATACAGCTTGCAATGCTGCTTGGGGTGTTTTGCGAATTTGATCTTTATTGGTTACTCGAATTGTCTCACTGACATGTATCAGGAACGCATTCTCTCGATGGTCCAGACTGTAGTCAAACATGATACTATCCTCCAATTTTTTACATACCTACTAATTATCATACACATTAACTACAACAATATTGAAGTAATCTTGTGAATTCATGACTGAAAAGTATAGTTAACGTAAAATAATAAAAAATGCGTAAATGCGGATACTTACCTACATAATTTCACTCTGCACAATGAACATAATATTTCTTCCATCAGTTGCGTAATTATCTCGTCTATTCGACGTCCGAATATCACTGCAGGGATCCAGTCCAGCAGGTTATCAACATCAAGGATAATAAATGTTTACTGGCACATGGTAAGCTGGATTGGTGCTACTTTGAGACACGCAATGACACACTGCGATTTCGTTTTTCTTAATTTGATTTGGTTTTACTTTGTCATGTCACTTTCTTTTTATGTTTTTTTGTTTACTTTCTACCTCACCTATATTGGCTCAGCCGGGCAGCCTTGGTAAATTGTGTATGAATTTTTTAACACGCTTTGTCGAAAAGTGGTGCTTACTGCACCGATTTTAGGTTCACAATACGGTAAATAATATAGCACGTGTGCTTTTAACTTTGCATTCCCGCACTAGAGCGAGAAGGAAAGTGAACCGCAGAGGCTAGTCAGCAATGTGCTTTTTTTCATATTAGCAAAGAGTCCCCATGCGTTTTTGTTAGTGTCCGACCGAACATTCAATTTCGGCATCGGCTAAAAACAACAACAAGTCTTGGTCGAACCCGAAGTTCGGAAACGCCGATATTGAACGAAGTGTTGTGAACGAGCGAGAGTGCAATGAAAGCGGCGACACGCGATGGGGAAATTTAAAAATAAAAATAATTATTTTAAGTATTAACTTTTAGCCAATCTTGAACTGAACCCACCTGACCTTTGGCTTTGGTTTCGGCCGAAGGTTGCGGCGATATCCGATTCATCATCTACGGCTTTGGCTTCGGCCAGAAATCGACTTCCGGTCGGACAATACTTTTTATGCATAAAAATGTGAAAATGTAAACTGTATTTAAACAAACAAAATTTGTTAAATGATTTATTATATGTATTATTTTATAAAGGTTTTGCTTTCCATCGTTATGGAATATTTTATTTTATTGATGTTGTTACCAACAGTTACTATAGAAGCTTTGATTCGGTAAACACATGAAATGTTCGTACCGGTACAAGGAGTAGTTACCTAATTCATCAGCCTAGCCTTTTCTCAACTAAGTTGGGGTCGGCTTCCAGTCTAACCGGATGCAGCTGAATACCAGTATTTTACATGGGGCGACTGCCTATCTAACCTCCACAACCCAGCTACTGGGTAACACGATACCCCTTGGTAAGACTGGTTGTCAGACTTTCGGGCTTCTGACGACCCGTAACGACTGTAAAAGATCTGACCTATGAACAAATGACAGCCGGGACCAACGGCTTAACGTGCTTTCCGGTGCACGGAGGGGTCTTGGTATGTAAAGATGGTCACCCATCTACGGGCCAACCGCGGTAAGCATAGCTTAACCTGATAGATCGACCCGTGCGGCTGGTATTACTTAGCCACAAGCCCCACCTTAGTCACAAGCCCCACGACTTAGGTACCTAATTTATATATACACGACAGACTTGAAATGGAGTATTGCAATTAAATGAAAGGAAATTTAAAACTCATATTAAAAGTACACTTTGTAAACAAGCGTATTATAAATTAGAGGATTATATCCAAGATAAGAATGCTTGGAAACATGCTGGTCCTGCTCCATAGGACAATCTAGAGACTAGACAAAATCAAACTGGTTGCTAATTGAATTATATAAATAATTATATTTATGACATTGATTTACACTCATACACTGACTTATTTCTTGTTAATATTCTAGGAAAATCGTATATTTACTCTTACAATGTTTGTAAATATGTGGGCACCATGTATCTATCATAGAATTAATGTATCTTTATTGCTTCAGCAGCACTTTGTTACCTTTTTTGGTATAGTAATTTAATTCTGGGTGCATCGTTTTCACATATAATTATATAATGAATGTACTATGATAAATTGTATGTAAAACATTTTAAAAGAGTAATGGTGGAGTTTCTTGCCCGTTCTTCTCCATACGAAACTACAGTTTGGAATGGGCGACTACAATCAATTCCGTTTAAATGTAAATGTTGACGTTCAAAAGTGCCTTTTAAGTGCCTAATTGAAATAAATTTAAGACTTAAGTTTTTTTTTTTTAAATGCTTTGACTTTGAGTAAAAAAAATAGCCGCTACACACATTTCAGCGAGCTATGCGAACATCAATAAAACATCCGTTTCAGGTTTGCGATAACTTCAATAACACCTTGTATACTCTTTGATGAATTAAATAAAGTAATTAAAAACAATATTCCATAAGCTGTAAAATCTTTATTGAATCTAAATTTCGTTTATAATGTTGACAACGTCACGACTGCTAGCTACTCGAAATCGAGACAGTCCGTACTTTGTACAATAAATAAAAATATTGACTTACACAATAATCTTACAATTACAATAATTATTAAAATATTTATTTGAACATGACTTTGGCGTTAATTTTATAACTACTTACAAGCTAATAAATTTCTTACTGAAATAGGAGACATTTTGAATTTTTAGGAACTTTCTGACCAAAGTCTTGCTAATAAAGCCTAATTTACATTACGAAACTAAGTAGTTGAACAAACTTAGTTTTTCATTGATATTTATTGTATTAGTTTATTCAGTGTGACCCAGTAATAGGGGTGGGGAGGTCAGATAGAAGCATCTGGTTAGCCTGGAAGCCGACCCCAAAATTCTGTTGGAAAGGGGCTAGGCAGATGATTATAATAATATTTTAGGCGAGAAATTTTTACTTGTAAATATATAAATTATTTCCACATGTTAATTTCAATGAATCCAAGTTTGCGCTACTAGATTCAGCTTTATAGTATTAAGTATCGAACATTATCTCCAAATATAATTTATAGGTTGCCGTTTTTGCAGACATCCTTCACAAAGACGACATTGTCACAATCCCTTCAAATAATTTTGAAAGAAGAGAGAGAGAATAAGTGCCAATGTATAAATCTGTGTTGTTTTCATGTTTTTTTAAAATTATCTCTTCTTTTTGTAAGCACGTGTTTCTGTGACAAATAAATCAATTTTTCTTTCTTAAACCAATAATAATTATTTTAATTAAACAAATTGCGTTATGGTAATTCTTCTGCGATATAACCTTGTATAATCCCATGTTCACATGGAATATGAAAGAAAATTGTGCAAAAACGGATACGGTTTTCAACGCCTAATTACACAAACAGCTTTGGTCACTAAAAATATCATAGCAACTACATATATTCAAACTACATTATTATGTTAGATACTACCTATACAAAATCTTAATTTTTACCGCGTAAGCATTATACTACCTGAATTCTTTAAATAAGACGACGTAGACAATTTTATTAGAACAGAAGTATTCGTGATAGATGACCTATTTCGAAACATTATCGTAACACATACACAGGCGGCATTTACATGTAAATACATGATGGCCGAGACATCGATGCGCAAATTGTAACAATGAATTCAACAAACGATTAAAAAAAAAAGGGTTTTTTAAAAAATGTGCTGTTTCCTACAAAACTGTAATGTCTATGCGTTCAAATTCAAAATGTATGGAACACCTTATTTTTTAAACGATTTCAAAAGAAAGAGCTTTTTAATGAAATTTCGAATTGGTGTGGGATAGGTAGGTTTTACTTTAACTAAAATGTGAAAAATATCTTTAAATTCCGAAGGCGGTGACAAAAAATTTGAATACATATCCAAAGTCACCGACTTCCGAAATTAAAGTTATTTTTCACTTTGTAGTGTTTTTCCGGAAATCGGTTGTTTTTTTTTTGGAAATAGTTTGTTTATAACCGACGAAAAATTTCAACGCAGGATCATGCACTGCATCCTTGGTAAGATTTCGCGTCGACGTATCCCAAACTGTGCAAACCAAAAATAGATTGAAAAGAAGTCGGTTAATAACAAACACTGACAATATATTAGTAAGTACATACTAGTATAATTTTGATTAAAAAATATTTCATATAAACAATTTTAGATCATATACTCGTATGAAAGGTACATACTAAGTATATCTGTTACTATTACCACAGTCTACATAGCTCAATACAGTTGATCAATGCGATGTTTTTCGCAACGAAATTGGGCGGAGCGGCTATATTGCAGTTTGGGACAACTGACAGGTGACAGTTGGGATGCCCATTTCTGTTTTAAATTCAGCTGAATCTTTGACATTTAAGACCGCTTCAATTTGTTATTGAGGTCATTCTTGACGTCACATTATTTATGTGGCAAGGTTGTAGCGCCAGTAAACTTGCTCATCAAGGCGTTTAAATATTGTTATATTTCAATGGATCCATACCACTTAAATATGAATAATGTTATCGTTCTACGAATTTATAGTTAACTTTCCGAAATCATGATTCACACAGCGAAATGGTGCCAAGAAAAGGATATGACGTCAAAAAAAAACCTACTCATATGACGATCCTTTGGAAATGTCAAAAATCTGCGTCAATGGCTTTGTACAGTCCAAGCTATTAAGTATACAGGGAAAAATGTTCATCTTTCGACTATACTGCCAATATTAATTTTGACTATGAGCTTAATAACTTTTTAAACTAATATCATAAATAAGAGAGCGATGTAAAATCATTGAGTATTCAGCATAATCACCACATTGTTTTAATTTAAATGCCGTTGTACATTATCTGTACTTATACCTAAAAGCTTATTCGATTGTACTACTGTATGGAGATAGTTACACTGTGCCAAATATAATTAATACGTATGGTAGAACACAATATAGCGACCGTCCTCAGGCAGTGCGGTACGTAATGCTTACACTTGTGTGAGAACCAATGCACATTTAGTGTTCCGTCGCCGCATCAGCATTCTCCCAGACTCGTAATCGCATAATCTGGAATGAGAAAATTTGGCTTATAATTTAGCGGTAAACAAGATAATATTCAGACAGAGTTTTGAAAGAAGCTGAGAATTCTCGGGCTCAGGTTACGACCGAGTTATTTGAGAAATAACCATTATGATTAGCTAAATTTATCAATTTTGCTGTATCTAAGAAGCTGAAAAAGTATTTTTTTTTTTTCAAAATATCATCTTTGTCGCTCTTCTTAGTCTTACTATCGACTGATGGTATCTTATTTACCAATATACCGGGCCGCTCAGAAATTATTGCGAAAATAAGTTTTAAGTTTAGAGACTGGCCAGATAAAATCTATTTAGAAAATATTATTATTTTTAAGTAAAAATAGGTAAGTTCCAATTTAGAAATTTCCCTCCACATTGTTTGCGAGCGAGTTAAATTATCGTGTCTCATTGAAAAATGGATCTGCGCCCGGAACATTTTCGCGCTATGATTTTTTACGATTTGAAGTGTCGCCTGAAACTGGACGCATCGTACGATAGACTTCAAATGCCATTCATGGATGAAGGCCCTCCTAAGGCAACCGTGTGTCGTTGGTATAACGAATTCAAGCGCGGTCGACTAACTTCGGGGAATGAAGAAATAAGCGGTCGCCCTCTGACGGCTGTTACGGAAGAAAAAGTGTTAGCAGTGATGAATTTAATCAATAACAATAGCCGAGTTACGTATCAAGAGATTCAACACATACTGCAGGTTGTATCGGGAAGCCTTAACGAAATTCTACACGAGAACGAAGACACAGAAACGACGAAGCACCAGTCGAAGGTTTGGGTTTTTCAAAACGAATCAACGCCTACCAAAGTGAAGCGATGTAGAAGCGGGGCCGCGGGGGGAAGATTTTGATGAGCAACAAGCGACCAAATACAGGGCTCCGCGGACTACTACTCCACCACGACAACGCGCCTTCGCACACCGCGCTCAAAACGAGGGACTTTCTGGACAGCACGCCGGTCAAACTCCTGGGTCACCCTCCTTACAGCCCAGACCTAGCACCGTGTGACTTCTAATAAAAAATCAGCTCAAAGGGATACAATTTTCGTCGCCGGAAGAAGCGCTGTCAGTGTTCGAGCAGGCTGTAAACGAGAAGTTTGCGGCGGACTCGAAAAAGTGTTTCTAAAACTGGTTCAGACGCATGAAACTTTGTATAGAGGCTAGTGGAGTGTACTTGAAAAGATTTAATTAAAATTTATTTACACATAGAACATTTTATTTTATTTTCGCAAAACTTTCTGAGTGTCCCACGTAGGTATGCCTGTCTATGTATATGTGTCTGTCTAGGACTGTCATCGCACGATGTCTGATGATTCTCTCAGATTCTGAGTTGATCTCATAAGATATTCCCAATGCCTAAAAATTAATAAATTGGAGTGTAATCGTAAAAGGTGAAACTCACACGTGCTTTCGCGACACGACACCGCTTCCAGCTCGCATAGTGTCTCAAACGTCCTGGCGGTTCCCGTAGCATCGAAGGCACACACTGGACCCGCTGGTGGCGAGGCACATCTGCCAGCACATAGTGGAGGAGGGACGCCCTCCCTCACTCGCGCCCTCATGTATTCAGGAGGAACTCTCATATCAGGAGCCTCCCCGATCTCGTTGGCATCACCCATGCGGGACGGCATGAAAGGCAGATTAGCTGGTTGTACTTCGTTCCATGCTGGAATGGAAAAGAGTTTTTGGTTAGCTAAATAATGGTTAAATTATCAGAAACACCTTGTGCTGTTATGTGGCCAGTCAGGTTCTCAAATAATCGAAGTCTTTAAAAATATTTGCCCTGCAGTAAGCAACCTAATTATATGACTCGTACCCGGCCCCGCGTCATACCCCGTATCTATGTACCGTAGAATTAGGAAACAAAAAACTCTTAAACTATTCTACCATTTAAATGATTGATCGATGTTTCAAGGTGATTAGAGAGTAAGTAGTGTATAAATATCAGTAGGAGGCATAGCAAATAAAATCACTATCTAAATGACACAATCCAGCTTAATTTAATTGTGATATAATATGACCTGCAACCGAACATAAACGTAAATCTCTATCAAAACAATGCGCTCGCGCAGCTCACCGCCTCCTCTGAGATAACTGCTTAACCGAAGATAATAAAATTAATGGGGACATAAACGTAGCTTAATTGTTTCTTGTGTTATTCCATTATTGTTTTCAACAGTTGTTCTTGATTACTGTTTGACATTTCGTTTGACCCTTCAATCTAATCAGTGTTATTTATTTTCCTAAACTTTTCCTGTGATCTCATCCATATTACGCATTTGTATAGCGCCCTATCGGCTCGCTGCACTTTGTAAACAATGAGATGCACACGCCCCTTCTCATTGACTCACATTTGTCGAGTAAACAAGTTAGGACTTTGTTTATTTGTACAAATTACTTAATACATTACACAAACTTCTTGAGCAATGCATTTTTGTTTGGTCAGCTGCAGATGTGAAATCACTTCTATATTATTTACTCTATTAACTGCCATATCAACTGCTCGCACTATTGAAATGCAGTGTAAATGATTTACAAATCACTTTTACCCCCTTGTTTATAAAAGTTGGTTAAAGTTAACAGATGTTTCAGCATCAAAAATGTATAGTTAAACAGACTTACTTAACTTTAAGCAAAGTTTATAAACGTGTGGCTTTATTTTCTACTTGCTATGAAAAGTGCCTTGAACCAGCACTTCAATGTAATCAAAAACTACGGTATTCCGTTTTAAAAGTCTAGCTACGACACTCCAATTAATCATCGGATTGACAAATGAGGGCACTGTCAACTTTGATCAAACAAGAGGTTACGGATTCCATTAAATAAATTAAAGGAAATAAAGTTATGTTTATTTATTTATTATGAGAAAAATTGATCCTTGAGAGTTGGTCATTTCAATGTTATTAATGATCTTTTTTAAGATGATCCTGATCCTGAACTGCTGTAATCTACGTTTTAAAAACTGACTTTGCTCCTAAAATTGTTTTAGCCTCAGAAGATTAAATTAAATTATGATTGAAATCTAACTTGAAGTCCATCCCATCGCAATGGTCTATTTACCAACAACTTATCAAAAATCTGAAGCGACCCGTAAAATGGTAGATAAAACACTTGCATAACCATGTATCGAAGTTAACTGCGTATACAAACTGCGTAGTTGACCCAGGATGGAGTAATTACTATGATTTTTTATCGTTTTGTGTCGGTTCGGTTTTCAGAAAGAGCAACTGATTAACTGATCTAGATATGGGCACTTCCTCGGTGACTCATTGTATATGGTTCTACTGCGCGTTAAATAATTATGTCATTAGACTGTGTCGCCTTCAGAATTTCCCAGTGTTCTTCAATTTGTATGAGTCGTTCGTGGGTTTACTTATGTATGTACTTTTAATGCTTTTATTTCATGAACGTCAATTGAGGGTCTAATATAGATACACAATAGGGTATTTTCCAATTTATTAAAAACTATTTTAATTTGAAGATTGGGACGAAAAAAGTAACAGAAAAATAAAAGTAAATCGATTTATACCCATTTGATCAATTAAAAACGATTTAAACCAAATTTATTTTTCGTTGTTTTGAATTTACCGCCAAAACGCTCCCTATGATTACTTTTTATAACGTGACGTCAACTTTGTGTAAACTAACGTAGTGAGTAAGTAAACAAGTGAATGTCGAGTTTATAATTACCAATATCTTTAATGGGATATTACTGATGTGCGGTACTCTGTGCACAAATACTTCTAAAACTGCGCCAAACTAAGTATTTGTACAGGTGTACTGACGTCACGGTGTCACGTGATAAAAAGTCATCGTAAGGAGCATTTTGGCGGTTAATTCAAAACAACGAAAAATAAATTTGATTTTAATCGGTTTTCATTGAGAAAATGGATATGAATAAATTATTTTTTATTTTTGTGTTAAATATATCGTCCCAATATTCAAATTAAAATACTATTTATCAAATTGGAAAATATTCTATTGATGAAAAAGCAGTAGGTAGGTAACCAACTGTCTTTTTATTACTTGACACTTGACTATATATCTGAGGACCTACAAAAAGAATCCTGGGAGTATTATCATTTAAGTCTTTAGTAATTATGTGTATTATTAATACCTAAACACGCTGAGGTAAATTAAACTGGGTTGGCGGATGTATTAATACAATGAATAACGTACTTTACACGATGACATATTTATATTGTTTGTGTATTACCTACCTACTTATTACAAAGGTCATAGGTAACTATTATGATAACTTGTTTTGTTAAATTAAAACTTTCCTGTTTATTATGTTTGTGTAACTGCCATGTAAAACTGTAGCCAGAGCAGAATCCGCAGTCTATCGTATTGCGGCGGTAAGTCCCTTCTTTGAGGAGTGGTTTGAGAGGCGGCATGGCGTCCTCACCTTCCGCCTGACGCAGGTCCTCACCGGACACGGCTGTTTCGGGAGGTTCCTGTTTCGGATAGGGCGGGAGGAAACGCCCGGGTGTTTCCACTGCGAATATCGCCCTGAGGACACGGTGGAGCACACGGTGGCGGTCTGCCCAGCTTGGGTGGAGCACCGCCGTGTCCTTGTGGAGGCGATCGGCGTCGGCGATCTCTCGAGTCCGGCCCTGGTCCAGGCCATGGTACGGAGCGAGAGGGCATGGGTAGCCGTCACCTCTTTCAGCGAAGCAGTGATGCTTGCGAAGAGGGAGGCGGCGCACGTGAGGGAGAGGCAGTCTATGCGCCCTCGCGACCCTAGCCGCCGCAGGATACGGAGACGCCCTGGGCGTCGGAAATCCCAGGCCGATTTCCGGCCACCGTAGGCATGGGCTTGCGGACGGCGAGTAATGGGTAGCTCGCTGTCCGGTAAGGACCAAGCCCAAGTCGACGACGCGTTGTATTCCACGCGCGCCTCAAAGAGATGTCAGCACAAAAGATGATGGGGCCCGCAAGGGCCGATGCCTGCCAGGTGTGCGGGTTTGTACGAAAGAGATACCACAGCCCCTGGCATACGGGCTACTGAAGGAAGCCGGGGGGGTTTTAGTCAGTAAAAGTCTGACACGCCCTCCTGCTCCACCCAGAGCGGGAGAAGTTATTGGATGATATCCCACCCAAAAAAAAAAAAATCGTACCCAAAAGATGCTAAATGCCCTTCTGTCTTCCCACCCTGAATGTGATGTGGTTGCGGATGAATGGAATAAAATTATGTGTTAACAGGATAAATTTTTAACAGTGCGCAAACTGTAACCATGAATTCAGCAAATCAATCGAAACCCTGCAGAACAGAAATTTTTAGTCGGTTATAAAAAAAAAAACACCTGTTCCATACTTAAATTTTGACTGCGTAGGTATTGCACTTTAATATGAAACAGCTGATTTTGTAACAGTTTGTGCACTGGTAAAAAATTTACCCTGTATGTCTGGTTGTTCTGTGAGGAAAAAAGTATGAAATGGAGAGTCCACTGTTCCATGTTAGTTTTTGATTTAATCTTTTATCTTTTCATAATTATTTGCCACGTTATACCTAATTGTTTCTACGTTAATTAATGTAATTGGTGTTACCGTATATTTTTATAATTAACTATAAAAAAATGTTTTATGAGTTAGTAATGGATTCTCGAGAACAAGATCTATTTTTCGTTTTGTGCCATTACTAAATCCTGTTAACAAAGTAGCCAATCAATACTGTTCAAGAATGCAGCACTGGTTTACATTTCGTACGGACCCACGTAAAAAATTGCGGCGGGATTGCATAACGTACTGGATTTTCCTGGACCGAACAGAGTGCGTCCCAGCGCGTCGAAAAAACAGTTCACATTTCAAGGGATTACACCCATTTTTGAAAAGTGTCTTAATTTAATTAGATTCCAAAAAGCTAATAAACCACTAAAAAAACACACCATTTTATTGAATCGATTAGTGCCATAAAAAATGCATTAAAATTTTACATTTTCGTATTTCGCTCGTAATTTGACGAAAACGCTGGACGTAGTGGACGCCATATTGCTCTGTGTGGTATGACGTCAGTTTGCTGTGTCAGCAAATGCGCTGATATTTTGTATGCTAATTGTTTATAATTTTAAAAAAAATAAGTTATTATTTTACTTATCGTTGGTTTGCTGTTCCTGATTGTAAGATATTATAAAAAAAAAAAAAAATTTTGGTTACGAAAATAATAAAAGTACAAAGTGAACAAGTTGATCAGTTTAAACAGCGGTATGACGTAATAACATGGCGTGGTACTATTTCATGGTGTTCAGATAAAATAAACTGAAATAGTTGAATTTAATTTTAAACTTACCTATTTTGTTATTTCGTGAACTAAAAGTAACATTTTCCGACTGCTTTTTGCCTAAGCCATCTCAATTTTTTTTTCTCTTGTAGAGTAACATAACCCCATTCTCGACGCTAAGCAATGCGTCGAAGATTCAATACGCGAAAAATTCCCGCCGCGATACTATTGCTTACGAGGACTTACTTCGGCATGACCTATTGTTACATAGTTTAAAAATACCTTATCTTAGTTTTTTTGGTATATGTAGAGAGAAAAATCATAATAAAAATAACACAGAAAACGTCTGTGCTAGTTATAAACACTATATTGTATCCTGCTTAATAAAAAACAGATGATGGTATGTCAATATGTGTCTAACTAAGCTATTGACCTAGCCCGTCTTCAAGCTCACTTGATAGCAAAGTTGCTGAGCTAAGCGGCTCGTGCCGATAGATAAGCTTAATGGAGTGAGTATAGTGCAGCGGCGAGGTGTAAATTTTTCCAAGAGAGAAGCCGAAGCGAAGTCTGCTTTAACATACTGACTCATCAATAAAGAATTCTTAATATCATTTTAATATTAATATAAGAATGTAAAGAATTAAATACAAGAAAATTTAACAGCTGAAAACCAAATACAATGTACAATAAACCTCCATCTCGATTTCGCTGACGCATTTTTCTATATTTGTCTCTGTCATAAACCGTTGTACAGCAGCTTGTTCTCGTAAATATCAAGCGGTGCCACGTAGGTTACGTGGCACCGCTTGATATGAGTGAAAGTGACATCATTATGGGATCGCTGTTGTATGATTTCTTCCCGATTATGACGTTTAGGTTATTTTAGAGCATTTTTTTTTTGTTGTAATACAAAGCTAAATATAACCGTTTTTGTTGTTTGTATGTTACGGTGAATTAAATGTAAGGTATATTTTTTGACAGTAGTAGCCATCTATTGACGTGCCATTTTTTAATAGCGATAGAGCTGCCGATGCGAATCGCAGAAGGGAAGCCGGCAGGAAGCGTGTTATATGATGCTTTCGCCACTGGTATAGTGACATCTGTTTACTCTGGGATATAAGTATTAACAGGCAGAAAACTTGTAAAGAACTACATTTTAAATTGTTGTGAATGTGCTGGGTAGTCTAGAATTTTATATGATTCTTAAGAGAGAAGCACCAGAGTAACCCGCCAAATTCAGTTTCTTAAATTTTTTACAATTTGAAATTATTGCCATTAAATTACGTTTTCATGAAAAAATCATTCAATGGGGATTAAATATGATGAAATTAGTGGGTTGTATTGATGTTCTTCATGATTATAATTATGTGAAGCCAATTTTGTTTCGGTTGCGAATCATATTTTAGTCAACGGACACCCTGACACTGACCAACAAATTGCAAAAAAACGTGCTATCTTAGCGTACACTAGTTAAGGCGGAAGCGCCAAGCTACCCCGCAAAATTATAATTTTCTTAAGTTTTTTGCAATTTGAATCAGCCGAAGCGTATCTTCCTTAAGGACGCATTTGCAAATCTGACAAAAATAAGCAGTTTTTCGGTGCTTTTTGCAGCAAAACGATACTAAACCAAATGTAACAAATAATTGCCAAAGATAGATTACTTCTTCATCTTCAAATGGGTGAAATTTTTTACTTGAACATTTTGGTTTTTACGATAGTAAAAAATAATTTCCGTTACCTCTTCACACAACATTGACAATAACGTGTTGAGTTTAGGAAGATTTTTCTTCTATTTAATAACATAAATTCAATTATTTAAAAATATTTTATGTAAGCAGAAACGTTCAACTCCAAAAAAGCGAAAAAAGAATGATCAAAATGTATTAAATTGTCTCAGAAAAAAATAAAAATCGAATCTATTATTTTCACATATTTAGCTTCCACGCGTGAATCTTATTGAATGGAATTAAGGGTTATTTTAGTGGTTGTTGTCTGGATTTATTGCACAAAATTTTGTAATGAAATATTAGTCTGCGCTCGGCCGCCGTTGTGAGTGGAGTCTGTGTCGCTTGTAAGCAGCGGCGCGTGGTGAAAAAGATCGCTGTACGAATACAAAATAATTGACGTAATAAACATGATACTTCACGCATTTTAGACGGACTACGGACAGCAAAGGTAAGATTTTATTCACAATTTCTTATACTTTTGCTAGAAGTAAATAGGGATTATATAAATTTCATATTATTATTTTGTTTTGGGTTTGGTGGAGTGACCTGAAGGTGTACTTCGAAGACTGCGACTGGAACTAGTAGACGAGTAGAGCTAGATGTGCCGAGTTTGGGCTCGTTTTGTTAGTTATGTTGAGATCTTACCTCCTGACTTGATGGAGTGACCTGAAGGTATACTTCGAAGACTGCTACTGGAACTAATAGACGAGTAGAGCTAGATGTGCCGAGTTTGGGCTCGTTTTATTAGTTATGTTGAGATCTTACCTCCTGACTTGATGGGGTGACCTGAAGGTATACTTCGAAGACTGCTACTGGAACTAATAGACGAGTAGAGCTAGATGTGCCGAGTTTGGGCTCGTTTTGTTAGTTATGTTAAGATCTTACCTCCTGACTTGATGGTATACTTCGAAGACTGCTACTGGAACTAATAGACGAGTAGAGCTAGATGTGCCGAGTTTGGGCTCGTTTTGTTAGTTATGTTGAGATCTTACCTCCTGACTTGATGGAGTGACCTGAAGGTATACTTCGAAGACTGCTACTGGAACTAATAGACGAGTAGAGCTAGATGTGCCGAGTTTGGGCTCGTTTTGTTAGTTATGTTGAGATCTTACCTCCTGACTTGATGGAGTGACCTGAAGGTATACTTTGAAGACTGCTACTGGAACTAATAGACGAATAGAGCTAGATGTGCCGAGTTTGGGCTCGTTTTGTTAGTTATGTTGAGATCTTACCTCCTGACTTGATGGAGTGACCTGAAGGTATACTTCGAAGACTGCTACTGGAACTAATAGACGAGTAGAGCTAGATGTGCCGAGTTTGGGCTCGTTTTGTTAGTTATGTTGAGATCTTACCTCCTGACTTGATGGAATGACCTGAAGGTAAACTTCGAAGACTGCTACTGGAACTAATAGACGAGTAGAGCTAGATGTGCCGAGTTTGGGCTCGTTTTGTTAGTTATGTTGAGATCTTACCTCCTGACTTGATGGAGTGACCTGAAGGTATACTTCGAAGACTGCTACTGGAACTAATAGACGAGTAGAGCTAGATGTGCCGAGTTTGGGCTCGTTTTGTTAGTTATGTTGAGATCTTACCTCCTGACTTGATGGAGTGACCTGAAGGTATACTTCGAAGAGTGCTACTGGAACTAATAGGCGAGTAGAGCTAGATGTGCCTAGTTTGGGCTCGTTTTATTAGTTATGTTGAGATCTTACCTCCGGACTTGATGCAGTGACCTGAAGGTGTACATGACTGCTACTGGAACTAGTAGACGAGCAGAGCTAGGTAGGCCGAGTTTTGGCTCGTTATGTTAGTTACTTTGAGATCTTACGTCTGGACGACGGTAGACCTGAATGTGTACCTACTTTGAAGACTGCTACTTGAACGGATAAACTAATAGAGCTACCTGATAAGAATGTTTATAGTTTATATACCTCTTATAACGCAATTATTGTTTTAGATGCCAAAGACGTTCGGGAAAAAATCTCGTAAATAACTTCGTGCCTGTAGAAGTAACGCAGAAGAGAAGAACTGCCTCCTTCCAGAATTGATCGATCTAGGATTCCAAAGAGAAATGGAACTACAAAACATTCTTCACATTGTCATAATAATATAATGAAAACGAATAAAAATGATATTTTTAAATGTTTTTTTTTTTTCGTACGTTTTGTTCATTTTTATAATTTAGCTAGCTTAGCTCCTAGCCCAGCTTCCTAAATGTGTAACACACTTGGAATGGCAACACATTCCAATTTGACCGTCCAAAAAAATCCATTGCATTGTTTTTTGTTGGCGTGCTAATTATTTTTCAAACATTTATAAAGCAATGAATATTGTAAGTTTATGTATAATGCTTACTAGAGAATGGGCAGCAGCGTTCTCTATGCATTTTACCACCATACTGCGATCGCCAACTCGCCTGCCAAGCGTGGCGATTATGGCAAGCCCCCCCCAAATTGGGAGAGGCCTATGTCCAGCAGTGGACGTCTTCCGGCTGAAATGATGATTATGATGATGATGTATAATGCACAGGCTTGCCATAATGGCAAGCCCCCCCCAAATTGGGAGAGGCCTATGTCCAGCAGTGGACGTCTTCCGGCTGAAATATGTCACTATATCACGAAATATTTTATTTTCCTACTCGAAGTTTTAAATGGATATGAAGTGTAGCGGCTGTGATGCTGTTATTGATGATTCAATGTTTATGGAGTGTTCCCAAGTGAAATGTAAGAAGAAATTCCATCTTAAGTGCCTGGCTTTAACGAAGGAAAAAGTTGAAGCTTTCACGCCGGAGTACAGGAGTCGATGGATATGTCCCGAGTGTGCATGCACAATGCCGAAAAGGGGTAACACTGACACACCTGTTCGAGGAGCTACAACAATTAGCAAAACGTTTTCACCGAGCAGCTATGTAAACACCACAGAGCGAGGTAGTCGTCGAAATACAACTGAAATAGTTGACACAGAGAGCCAACTGCTCGACGAGATACGGGAGTTTCGATGGGAAGTGAAGTCACAATTGGAGCAGCAGCGGAAAGAATATGTTTTGTTGCAAGAAAGATTTATCAATACGGAAACTGAGTTGAAGGAACTAAAACAAATATTGAGGGTAGTACAAGAAAAGGCAAGTAAAGTTGATATACTAGAAACAAGAATTAAAATCCTAGTGGAAAAAAATGAGAACCTAGTAGAAAATCTGGAGAAAAGTCAGGCAAGAGTGCCAAGTCAGAAAGAGCAAGGCTCTAAAGGACCGACACTATCTTTTTCAAAAGCCGTCAGAGAAAAGCAGGTAGTTGTCAATAATGTGCCAGCGAAGGAATGTGTGGCCACGAAAACTGTGAAAATAGTGTCGAATGAGGGGCAGATGCAGGTATTAAATAGTGAGACGAGGTCTAGGAAGGTTGTTAGCGTGGAGAAGGAAGAACCTGAAAAAGAAGAAAATTGGACTACCGTAACAAGGAGAAAAAACAGATATTCGAACACTGAAGTAAAAAAAGGCGGTAACAAGGGTGCGATCGATATACAGGGAACGGAAAAGAAAAAATATTTACACGTATGGCGGTTACAGAAAGAAACAACAGTAGAAAGTTTAGAAAAACATGTTAGACAAGTTTATGGGGAAGAAGTACCAGTTAAAGTTGAAAAAATTAAACACAAGACTGACAGGGATTATGCATCCTTTATCATAGGAGTTCCAGAAAGTAGATACGAAAAGTTATGTCAACCTGAAAGCTGGGCAGTTAATATTGAGTTTGCGGAATGGGTGTGGTTTCGTAGACCAATCAACAAACCTACAAACCCTAAGTAACCCCGTTGAGATATTATATCAAAACGTACGCGGGCTTCGAACAAAGTTGGACGAATGTTACAGCAATATTTCAACCGCAAATGCAGACTTGTTCGCCATCACGGAAACAGGCTGCAATGACTCCATCCATGATGCAGAAATAATTCCACCTGGATATACAATTTTGCGGTGTGACCGAACGGATGGGCGTAAGCAGGGCGGCGCGTGTCTCGTGGCCACACCGCGATTTGAGTTGCGGCGTGTGTCACTACCTGATGACGTCAACGTAGATGAACATGTGTTTGAACTGGTTAGTGCTACTGTGTACCTACGTAACAGATTTATGTTTTTACTTTGTGTTGTTTATATTCCGCCTAGTAGTAGTGATAATGAATACATGTTATTATTTCGCATCATTGAACTATTTTGTAATAAGTATAGGGATATATTGGTTTTAGGTGATTTTAACTTGTATTCATGTTCTTTAACGATAAATAATTATTACGAATACTTTAATACTTTTTGTGGATTCACTCAGAGTAACGCAGTGGGTAATTGTAATGGCCGTCATTTGGATTTGGTGTTGAGTACACTGGCGGAGGGAGGGAGTGTGAGTGTGCGCGCGGCGGAGGCGCCGCTCGTACCGGTAGACGCGTACCACCCGCCGCTCGAGATCTCGGTTAGTACACACACGCGCCTGCGCCGGCACCCCGGCTCAGCAGGCTCGGCTGCACCTGACAGTGAGGCATGTGCACCAGACAGTTGGAACTTTAATAAAGCCGACTTTTTGTCACTTTATTCTTTAATTGCAGCTGTAGATTGGACTCCGTTGTATGAAATGGACTTAGAAGCAGGTTTAAATTATTTTTATAATATTATTAATTCTATTATAGATGACTGTGTTCCCAAAAAAAAGCGAAATCGTGTAAACTCAGGGTACATTTATCCTGAGTGGTACACTGTTGAAATAATTCGCGACATAAGATTAAAGGCTTTTCTTCATAAGCAGTTCAAGGCAAGCGGGTCGAGGGTCGATTACGAAGCGTTTGCTCGGTGTAGGACCAACATTAAAAATATGCTGGCAGTGGCACAGGAACAATATCGGAACCGTGTTCAAGGTCAAATGCTGAGTGATCCTAAATCTTTTTGGAACTATGCCAAGTCTAAGAGAGGTGGGAGAAGTCCGCAAGCGATTTTGAAAGACGGGGTGGCTTTGTCTGGTCAACAATCTGCGGAAGAGTTTGCGGAGTATTTCTATTCTGTGTACAGGCCAGAGCGACCTGACTTGGATGTAGACGCTGCTATTGATAAAGCAGGTACCGGAAACGGAGCGGCGCGAGTGCACTTGGACCAATTACAGTTAGTAGACGTATGTCGTGCACTTCAAGATCTTAAGCCGAAACGGTCCGCGGGACCTGACGGCATTCCGCCTTACATATTTAAGGATTGCCAATCAGTACTAGCTAAGCCGCTACTTTATATTTATAACCAGTGTCTCAAAGCTGCCGTGTTTCCGGAGAGGTGGAAAGTGACCCGTGTTGTTCCGGTTCCGAAGGGAGGCTCAGCAGAATCCGTGGATGGGTACAGACCAGTTGCAGTATTATCGACGCCGGCAAAGGTATTGGAAACTGCTATTTACAAGAGCATATACCTTCAGGTTAGCGCACAGCTATCAGATGCTCAGCATGGGTTTCGACCTGGAAGAAGTACCACCAGTAATCTTCTCTGCCACATGGCTCATCTGGTGCCGACTGTGGATAGTGGGGGTCAAACTGATGCTGCTTACTTTGACTTCAGAAAAGCATTCGACCTAGTTGAAAATGACATGCTGCTTAAAAAGTTAGCAGGATTTGGTTTTACCCCACACTCACTTCAGTTTTTTGCCAGTTATTTGAGGGATAGGCAGCAATATGTGGAATATTCAGGGCACGTGTCGGATCGATATTTCACAAGGTCAGGGGTAAGTCAAGGTAGTAACCTTGGCCCTTTGGGCTTCCTTCTGGTTGTAAACGACCTGCCAGAAGTAGTCCAAGACGCAAATTGTTTGTTGTTTGCCGACGACCTCAAATTGTCCCTCGCGGTAAAAAGCGGTGACGACTGTGTCAGGCTACAGAGGGACATTGATAGGGTGGTGAGCTGGAGCAAAGAAAATCTCTTGCAGTTTAATAGCTCGAAGTGTGTGACCATCACGTTTTCTCGCGCACACAATCCTATCCTACATACCTACCATATGGACGGGATACCTATGGCACGGGTCACGGAAGTCAAGGACTTGGGAGTAGGCTTTAACACTGCTTTGAATTTTCGTGATCACATCATGCGGAGCTGCAAAAGAGCGTATAGAAATTTAGGTTTCATGCTTCGTACGGTCCGAGGGTTCACGAATGTGAAAGCTATTATAGCATTATATAATGCATTGGTAAGGAGCCAGCTAGAATGTAATGCAGTCATCTGGGCTCCGCATGAAGCTAAATATAGTCTCATGCTGGAGAAGGTACAAAATAAATTTATAAGATATTTATATAAGTGTTTTTACGGAGTCTATCCCTTTTACCCGTTAATGGTATCCAACCTTATTTATTTTAGGTATGGTAGGATACAATGAGCTAAGGGTTAGGAGGGATCTTGCACTCACCTCATATATATTTAAATTGCTGAGAGGGAAGGTGTATAATGCAGTTATTTTAGCGCAGGTGAGTCTATGTGTTCCGGACAGGTACGTGTGGCGAAGACGGCAGCCGCCATTGCTAGTGGAACCGCGCGCTCGGACCAAACTTGTAAGGGAGGCGCCGCTGACGCGCGCACTCCGCACGCTCAACCTCATAGCGGTTGAGACTGACTTATTCTGTTGTTCTCTGAGTGAATTCACAAAGAATGCATTGTTCGTAATTTGTTACATGTAAAATATGTAGATATTAAGGATACTTCATTAAGTTAGGATAAGCGCATTTATCGCATTGGGTTACCCTGTAAATGATAGATGTAAGATGAAAATAAATAAATAAAAAAATAAATAAAAAAATAAATGATGATGATGATGTATAATGCACAGTGTGTGTGACAAATAAACGCATTTTCTTTCTTCTCTCTTTGCTTTCTTGTTTTCGAGAACCCACTTACATTCGCTATCATAAAAAATTGATAAGATATAGTAATTATGAAATACTAAATAAAACAAATAACATAAGCTTATGTTTTTAATCATTTGTTTTAAAATAATTGTTGCATAAATTGTAAATACATAGGTACTTTGGCATGTACTTGCTCACCAACCAATCAGTGTGCAATTAAATGAAATGAATGGTATCTACTTTTATGAACACATTACGTTACCAACTTTTTGAAAAAACAAATCAACGTAAGCATAAAAAAATACATGGCTAAAAATTAAATACAAGTATGCTCAAGTATCAAGTCGTGTCAGTAAACTCCTAATTTAGTCGCTTCGCGGTAAATCGCTGTGTGTGTGAGCCGTGCACGTGTAGTAGTGAGACTCAATACCTAAAATTGAAGCGCGTGAATTCGTAAATGCGTCCTTAAGAGCGTTCATTCTACACGGGCTGGCAAGAACACATTTATAGTAGATTTTCGTTGATTATTTTATTAAATACAAACAAAAGTACTCTTTTTTTCCAGCCAAACACTAGATCCTTGGTATTTATAATTATTTTGTATTTAGTAATGCACATAGAAAATAATCGACGGTAAGTCGATTTTTATAAGTAAATACCAAAACAACTGTAAACAAAATAGCATACAAACTTGAAAATACCAACGATCTAGTGCATGGCTGAATTTTTTTTTTACTTTTATTTGTATTTAATTAAATAATCACGGAAAACCGCGATAAATGCGCCGTTGCCAGCCCGCGTTGGGAGAACGCTCGCGGTGAATTTAATAGTTATTTTTTACAAAAACAAACTTCGGGAGTGAATTACTCCACTGTTCGACGATGTACAGTCGCCAGCAGGTCAAGCTATCCCAAACTGTCAAATATTCCCAATTGAATAAAAATCTTATTCCTTTGTAATAAAGTTGAAAAACTATCAAAGAAATTTGATAGATTGGGGGCCTCTGTACATCAAAAATTAAACATGGTATAATTTTGTCTCATTATTAATATTGTCTGTGCGGAGACAGAATACTAAAATAAACAGCTATTAAAGCATTAAAGCGTTATGAGCAAACAAAAAATCATTTTTCTTGCTCTACATTAACCTAACTTTGGGCATGATTAAGTAATAAAAGAATTGTACAATCTCCAAAACCAAGTCCGTACCGACAAAGCTAATCAATATCGTTTCTTTTTATTTATGCAGTGGTTTTTTGATAAAACTCGATCTTCCGAAGGATTTTTCAGATTTTTTTACGCGCCTGTTTTACTATGAATGATCCTGCATCTTACTCAATAACGTTGTGCGTATAGATATAGACTATCTGCTCATCACTGATACCTCTGTCATACCTTTTTTTTTTTTTGGGTGGGAAATCATCAAATAACTTCTCCCGCTCTGGGTGGAGCAGGAGGGCGTGTCAGACTTTTACTGACTAAAACCCACCCGTGTTCCTTTATTAGCCCGTATGCCAGGGGCTGTGGTATCTCTTTCGAACAAACCCGCACCCCTGGCAGGCATCGGCCCTTGCGGGCCTCATCATTTTTTGTGCTGACATCTCTTTGAGGCGCGCGTGGAATACAACGCGCCGTCGACTTGGGCTTGGTCCTTACCGGACAGCGAGCTACCCATTACTCGCCGTCCGCAAGCCCATGCCTACGGTGGCCGGAAATCCGCCTGGGATTCCCGACGCCCAGGGCGTCTCCGTATCCTGCGGCGGCTAGAGTCGCGAGGGCGCATAGACTGCCTCTCCCTCACGTGCGCCGCCTCCATCTTCGCAAGCATCACTGCTTCGCTGAAGGAGGTGACGGCTACCCATGCCCTCTCGCTCCGTACCATGGCCTGAACCAGGGCCGGACACGAGAGATCGCCGCCGCCAATCGCCTCCACGAGGACACGGCGGTGCTCCGCCCAAGCAGGGCAGACCGCTACCGTGTGCTCCACCGTGTCCTCAGGGCGATCTTCGCAGTGGAAACACCCGGGCGTTTCCTCCCGCCCTATCCGAAACAGGAACCTCCCGAAACAACCGTGTCCGGTTAGGACCTGCGTCAGGCGGAAGGTGAGGACGCCATGCCGCCTCTCAAGCCACTCCTCAAAGAGGGGAACCTCTGTCATACCTCTGTCGGACACGATGCCTGGTGAGACAGCGTGCTTTTTAGTTAGGCCCACCAGTGATTTCGTGCCCGCGACTTGATTCTCCTTAAGCGTAAAAAGTGAAAGTTGGCAGCAGCAGTGGAAAGATAGAATTTTGTCTATGTATCAATCTTTTTGTTCGACTGTACAAGTGTGTCGTGCGACTGTGTGTCAAGAATTAGTGATCAAGCAGTCAATTCAAGAGGCTGGCAACCCCCATATGCAATTATGCATTTTATGATCATTACGTTTAGGTATATAATCGATAAAGCCGGATGTATCAAGTACTGATTGTGATTTTAAAATTACTGCTTCGGTAAAGTATTGTTCAGTTATAAGCAACGAGTAGGATAGGTCAAGATTTTTGACATCAATTTGACGGAACCGCCTCTTTTGAAAGTCGTTAGAAAAAAGGGATTATCACTTTTTTGATGATTTTGATTTTCTTCCAGCAACCCCAACCGGGTTGCTGGAAGAAAATGATGACGAAGAAGTGTTGACGGCACAGATTGCACTAGTTTTATTTTATCCTGATTTTATCTCATTATGATTTTAGATTTTAATGAGATTGTTTCATTTTGTTTTCTGATTTTATTTTAGTGCTTAAACTAATGTTTTATTATTAAACTTATTTTTAAGTACGAGTAACTAGCTTTTGCCAGCGGCTTCGCCCGCGCGGAACTTTCATCCCCTATTGAACTCCCTTAGGGGTTGAATTTCGAAAAATCTTTCCTTATTCCTTGTCTACATTATAAAGGCCTTTGTGCAAAATTTCAGCTTTCTAGGTCCAAGGGTTTGGGCTATGCGTTGATGAGTCAGTCGGTCAGTCAGTCAGGACTTTTCTTTTTATTTATATAGATATATATCTTTTTATCACCAATAGCTGCTTGCCTAATTGTAATCTAAATGGAAAAAGTCATTGGCTCCTGGAATACCCTTAAGGCGACGATAGATGACAGCTACCTACAGCGATGCACTGCCGCCCGTCGCGCGCAAGAGACCCCGCCTCAACGCGCATCAAGTTTTTCGAAAAACAACCCATGTTGATTTATCAAACACAATTCAAAGAAAAACCGTATACTAAATTTTGGGTGATTAAATTGTCTTTTAGATGGTGAAAGTTTCATGGAAATACACCCGATAGTTTTTGCGTGATTACCATTTTTATGTCCGCGATAGACATTACTTTACCAATGAATTACATTATGTTATAAAAATATTATTTAAAATATTCACATATGAAATGACGAAGAAAATTGTCTAGTTTAACATCTATTTTTTCCAAATCCACGAGACAAGCCGTTTAGACGTGATCTTCAATTCAAAGTCCTTAAAACTCATCTATCCCCGCCTTAACCTAGCTTTGGAGCCAGGGTCTCACGTTTTTCTGTAACCTGTTTTTATGACAAAGAAAGAAATTCATTATCATTATTATTTATTCTAAACAAAACACATCATATGGATAACCGCTATCTGCCAGTGGCCATCAAGCTTGGTAGTTTCATGTATTTTTTTAATCTAAATTTATTTGTAGTTATCTGTTCATAGAACCTATGTCATAGTCTTGGGTTTTTCATAGGGCCCAAAGGGTTCTTGGTCATGCCTACGACTATCTCGTAGCAGTCGTAGCACATGCCTACGCCGTAGGCATTGAACAATTTTGTTTTATTATTTATCATTGTACGATTTGATGATCATATTTAATGTTTTTCCTAACCTACGTAGTTTTACTTCTAATCTATCAAGTTTGTCATCATAAGATGTGGTATCACGCGACTTCACCGTGGTGATCAGGCCATGTTATAAGTTATCTCGAAAATATGAACTTTATTGGTGGTATGATAATATCATTTTATGTCATAGATATTTGTTTATGATTGATATATACAAAACGGAAAGATAAGATATTAACAAAGATTTCTTAATCAAATTCAAAGCGTTTGATTCAAATAAACCAATTACAGGCAATTTTCTTGAAGACATAAGTCTTTCGCCTCTTTTACTGAAAACATTTAATTTTTTTCTAACGTACATTATGTTTTTATAGATATATTGACAAGGTACCGTAATGACGTTAATATCTTTGAACAGTTCCCTTAGAGAATGACTGACTGAAGATGGGAAGAGTAGGGAAACTTAGAGAAGGGAAACTTCATGAGATGAGACGTAGGTTACACTTATAAAAAGGTCAAGGTAAGGTGATTCAATAAAGGTCTTTATTATTACATTTAAGAAGATGCCGCCGCGCCGTCTGCATGAGATTGACTTTAGTATTCAGTTTAAAAGTCAACTTCTTAATATAAAATGTTCATGTCTCCATGTTTTTAAAAGTTCACTGTTTACGCAGTCGGGTTTTTTAATTTACTTTTTTGTGTCTGATCGCGTTGTTCTTCTAAAACACCAACAACAACAAAAGAAATCATCAACAGAAATTGATGCGGTTTTCACCATAATTCAGATAATGTATTTTGTAAACTTTGCGTATAGGTACATGACTTAAACATATAGAAATCTCGATTTTTGACATGAGACCATTTACACACGTACGAAGCAGAGACAGATTACTAGCAACCTATGAGCTCAGATTATAAAACAAAGGCAGATAGACCGCGCGAAACACAAAGAGTGAGGCCAAAAAACCAACTGATTCGAAACTGAATACTATACGCCACTAAGCGTTGCATTGTATGTACGCACGGCTACACATCAAGCTATACATTTCCAATATAAGCTGATCTCGCATTGTATAAGATTTCCGTACAAAGCGAGATCGGCGTAAACTGGAAATGTATAGCTTGATGTGTAGCCGTGTGTACATGCAACGCGACGCTTTGATTTTTGTTTTGTTTGCCTCACTGTTGGTGTTCAGCGCGGTCTATCTGCCTTTGTTTTATAATCTGAGCCTATGAGATTAAATTGTGTGAGTGCACATGGGCGGCACTACTGTGAGAGCACGGTGAACTCGGAGTATCCTACTAATATAACAAATGTGAAAGTTTGTATGTTTAGATGTATGACGTTTGTTACTCAATCACACAAAAACGGCCGAACAGATTTGGATGAAACTTGGAATACAGATAGTTTATAGCCTGAATTAACATATAGGATACTTTTAACCAAGTAGTACGTTCCTGTGCGAAAATTTCCGACTTCCACGCGGGCGAATCCGCTGGCGAAAGCAAGTAGGAAAAAAATTAATGACAAATATCTTAGTTGTCAATCTGAAAACTGATAACTTAAGACTTGAGTCAGAAACAAGTAGAAATATACATACATACTAAACTTGCACTTTGGACTGAAGATCAAACTTGAAATAAATAGTGGATTACGTAAATACTATTAATTAACACGACAGTGTAAACAATTACAGATAGTGATAGTAGCCGTCATAGTGCACAACAGCTCAACACTATTTAGTGGCATCACGCACACTTGTGCACACATATGTAGATGAATTAAAACACATAGATCAGAAGGCGTTCAAAATCTAGTCGCAGTCTCATCTCGGTGACAGTGAAATGTCGAAAACTTGTATTTTTTTTTTGAAATTCTATACTTATATTATTGCCAGATTGAGATTGAAACCAGACTGTGAACTTTCTTAAAGTTACATAATAGTCAATTACGTCAGCACTTGCAACAAAACAGTAGCCATACAAAATATTGTTCATAAATAGGTACTCTAGACAGGACTAACGATGAAAAAACGATTAAAACTGCAAACACGAAACAAATCACTAATAATATGCTCAATATTATTAGTGATTTCTTTCGTGTTTGCAGTTTTAATCCATTTTTTGTTGAATCTTCGGTATCAATTATAAAAAATGTACATATACGAATAGTTTATATTATGTTAATTTTTCGTAAGGTATGGCATGGCATTTTTGTGTCATCTCACCATCAGAAAGTGTATGCAAAAATAAACACTTAGTAGTGAGTCAACAATCGTTAACTGTTAAAAATACGTATGAATTGGGAAATACAGAGTCCCGAATCAATTATGAACCAACAGAGATTCGATCCTACTCAGAAAGGAAACCAAGCACTGCATTGCTAATTGAACCATTACCAAGAATTTGCAGCATTTAAGTCGGGTAAATTCCCTCAAACTATGAAGCACATAATATATGAGATAATTTTCGCAGTAGCGGGTGCAGTAGATAGCGACGTAGTCCGTATGTCTGCCCTATGATCGATTACTCACTGCTAATAATAAATGTGCGCTGCCCTCAGTGGGCGTGTGGCGATAACCCTTGATCAAGCCGCCAAACGGTTTAAAGCTTCGCGCGTATTTCGGCTTGCAGCGCCTTTGTGTAGCCTCATAGTAAACAAAGACGAGAACAGTCTTGGAGAACACTTGATGAAAACTTGACATCAAGTTCCATTCAAAATTTGATTAAAGAGAAATGTGGAAGAATGGCTACTATTATGTCATACAGTGTTATACATATTAAAACCCGTTTGTAATGTCTATTATTTATTATTATGAAAATGAAAAAAGCAAACGATTGCTGAAGAAACTTTTGAAAACTGAGTGAGTTTTGGAGAAATCGTTATGAATAACCTTTCGATCCCGGCTAATGAGACAATTGATTTTCTATGGTGTGGGCACCTTTAGGACGTAACAGATGGGTATTGAAAGAAGTTAATAACTTCTGGGGACTAACGAAGAACATTTTTCTGAAAAGCTAATTGCAAACTATTATGTACAGAGGCCAGCACATCAAGCCACCCCAATCTGTCAAATTTCTTTGATCGTTTTTCAACTTTATTCCAAAGGAATAAGGTTTATGTTCAATTGGGAAAATTTTACAGTTTGGGATAGCTTGACCTGCTGGCGACTGTACATTTGTTGGATGCATATAAACATGATCTAATAAAATATGTTTTTTCCTCATTCATTTACTTAACGATACCGAATATGTATATTATTCATTGGGACATGATAATTGTTTAGTGTTATTATGTACTTTACGAACTCAATAATTAAAAAGACAACTTACCAGCAACTAAAACTACGCACAACAAAAACTTCCCGTTTAACATTTCCAACTAATTAAGTCGAGATAATGAACGGCACTACCACGCGACACTACAAATTCGATTAACTTTAAGATAAAATACTCGTATTTTTTTAAATCTATGGTTTGTCAATTCGAACGCCTGTCAAACAGTTCGAGATTTGAATTTAAAATTTTGTTCTAATGAACGATGTTTATTGTATAGAAGTTATCTGTTCACTGGTGCATCAGTGACTGCTCCAGGATGGACGGAAGGGGGGGATGGGATCACAGTAGTAGTGGCAGCGATAACCTCTGCCTCGACCGGAGGACGAGGCGCTGATAACGGCTGCGACTTTCAAATGAGAGCAAGTATTCTTTTCTTTCGCTACAGATAAAGGTCATAAATATTCTGCTTTTTGTGTACCTACAGGATTAACCACAACGCGTCACTTTAGATAACCACGTAGATAAAAAAGTCAGGACCTGTCGCAAAATCCTCAGTGATCAATATTGTGCCTATACATAACGATTTTTTTGCATTTTAGCAAACTAAAATTTTGTCAGAATGGTGGCTAAAAGAAGTTGTAAAGATAAGTACATCCGAGCTAGCCCCAAGTATGACATTAACCTATAAAAATCACGACTATATATTTCTTAAATAAGATAAACATTTGAATTAACACTGACGTTTTTTTTTTATTATCCTACTTGTTTTAAATAACAGCCTCCAGAATCTACAAAAAATATATCAGAAACAATATTTGCCACTTTGGTTGAGAACCGTTAGCGTAATGAACCACACGTCCTATTTGGTTTTCGAAAATGAGTCCCATTCACGCACAAGTACGTTGCTGTCAGCATTTTCCATATTGTTAAGGCAAATTATCTTTGATAAAGTGCCTCTAAATGAAACCAAGGTTTTATTTTGTCACAGCAGTTAATTTAAGTGTTATCGTCTAGAATTGTACTCACTTGTAGGGTTATCTACCGAATGCTTTGGTGTCAACATAAGATACGTCATCTCTAATTATAAACTTTATAAAAAATCATAACGGCCCGATAACATTTCTAAAACTAAGATACATTTTAGGGTTTCGTTTTGTTATTGTAAAAACGGACGGCATCTAATGGCGTCATGTTTTCTCGAAGTTAAACGCCATGATATTAATAAAAGCATCTTTCATAATTCTATCTTTATACATTTTTAGTCGATAGGTCTATCAATTTAAATATAATTCAGGGTGCCGTTCTCAAAGGGTGCTGACAGGACCCTGTGACTTGTTTACGCTGTCTAGATGTCTGCCCTCACGGAAAATATGTTATTAGGTATAGCCGCTATCATCTTCATAGACTAATATTATAAAGAGATAAAGTTTGTGAGGTTGTACGGTGTAATCTCTAGATCTACTGAACCGATTTTGAAAGTTATTTTACCAATAGTAAGCTACGTTATTTGTGAGTGTCATGGGCTATACGAGTATATTAACCCGAAAAATGAAAAGACTTTTTCGTGGTAATCAGATTTGTAAAGTAAGTCGGAGAAAAAACGAAAACGTTCTTTACGAACACTGCCTTAACGATGAGAGATATAGGTATGATTGAGTTCTAGAGAAAAGTTGTAGAGCTTGATAATGCTTACAAAAAAGTCAGCGACAGCATATGTATAACTTTTATTTAAAGTAAAAAAATAGTTTTTATATTTAAAAAAAATCGTTAGGTGATGTTTATTGGTCATATTATCTACAATTATGATTTTTTATCAAAATAAATAAATTTCTTGTCTCAAGTGTTTAAAACATAAGACTTTTCCCTTTTACCGCATCTAATTTGGACGACATAGGTATGGACCCGCGGACGTGTCGTAATCTATTGAGTTTTATAAAAATGCTGGCAGCCCAATGAAGTGGGTACGGGTCAGCTAGTGACCAATTGTAAACCCAAGCCGTGTCTTTGCGTTTTACCTTATGATTATCCGGCTTAGTTTTCATTATTGACATTTCCTTGGTTTTGACGATCTTAAATTGCTGCAAGGAAAGACCTGGGCGTGACGATAGATGCTGTTGGTATATAACTACATACCATAATCATTTCGGAATCTCAATTTTTCTTGCCTATACCTACCTATAAGGCAAGGAAAGTTGTGGATTGAAATGAACTGCGTAATAATAAAACCGACGACAAGTGAGAGTAGGCCTCGCGACCGGTGGGTTCCATTTCAAAGCTGTGCCCGGATGCTCGGGGCGTCTGCGTCACTCAATACGGGCTACTGAGGGAACACGGGTGGGTTTTAGTCAGTAAAAGTCTGACACGCCCTCCTGCTCCACCCAGAGCGGGAGAAGTTATTTGATGATTTCCCATCGAAAAAAAAAAAAAGTGATACATCCAAGATAAACATTATTGCTGAAAAAGCTGTTCTAATACCATACCATTCCAACTTCAAATGTGTTTGTACGCACAATATCGAGGGATTTACCAGGCTATTTTAAGACCATGTCATCTTTAAGTAAAGAACTATTCACCCGACTGCGCCAGAAGGAGGGTTACGTTTTTTCCGTGTTATTTTCAAAACTTGATTGAGGCTTAGTAGTTTCGGAGATAAATACGGGAAGTCGAATTGTATCTATTTTCTTAAATACCTTTAAAACTATGTATTTTAAAGTTCAAAAAAAAAATTCCAGAGACCCTTACAACAAGTCCTTTCATTTGATATGCCACACGATACAGTTTACAGAAGTTTTTTTTATATTTCCAATTTGCCTCAAAAATTGACCCTCACATTCTAAATTAATTTATTTAAAGTTACACGCTCCTCTTTGGGTCAAAAAAATTTAATCACAGAAGTTTCGGAGCAAAATGGTTTTTAACCCGAACGTACGGAACTCTAAAAAAACGGCAACTTTTTTTTAAGATTCTGTAACTACACACGAGGACTAAGCGCTATGGTCAATGTCAATAGGAATGGTTTTTTGGTAAATCCTTTCGACGGAAGATCCTACCTACCTAAATCATGCAAATATTTTAATTAACAGTTTTTCCTTCCTCCATTCACTGTTTTGTGATTTTCCCCAAATATTTACTTGTTTCTTTGTTAACATATGTGCATAGTCGTTAGGAAACAGGTTTCTCATGTTCGTAACTGGTTCTAGTTTTGCCCAGGCTGTCAGTTTACGATCCAAGACAAGTTCTAGACTTCACAGATACCAGTCATTATGCATTATGCAAATGTTTTAAATACTATTATGCTACTTACCAGCAGCAGTGGTGGCCCAGTGGTAACAGCCGCGACTAACGAATTGAAGGTCGTAGGTTCGAACTCTGGCAGGAACTTTAGTTTTGTACATTATTTCTCACACGACCCCGCCAACCCCTTCTAACCTAATCTGTCCGAGTCGGGGTGCCCTAAAGTCCCAATTGCATCCAATTTCTCTTGATATAAACAACCGTTACACACCAGCACCCTAATTGCGTAACTCACGATTCATCATAATCTGTATCGTTTTGAAACGGATTGTTAAACCATTGCTTCAATTGTTAAACAAATGTGTCTGTTCGACAACATAAATAACGCAATGGATATTGTTTAACTGTGAAGACGAAACCAATTATGATCAATCGTGAGTTACGCAATTAGGGTGCCGATGTCGATGGCAAATTATGTTATGGCATATCATAATTATGGCATGTGATAATTAGGGCTTACAATGATTATGACAAATGATGTTATGGTAAGTGACTTTATGGGAAACAATGATTCTGGCACGTGACTAATATGGCAAATGAGAGTAGGGCAAATGAGTATTATGTCGTATGATATTATGGCTGTTGACTATTATGGCAAATGATATTAGGGCAAATAAAATTCGGGTAAACGGCGGTATACCAAAAAAATCGAAGACATGTGACATCTTCCAACCCGCACTTGGCTCACGTGGTGGATACGGCCCACTCCCTCTCACTGAGAGGACGCCACTGTCTCAGCAGTGGGACCATTCAAGGCTGATTTTGCTACGCTACTTATCTATTTAGATTACGTTTTACGAAGAAACGTTGACAAAACCTTTGTAAGTTCTTGCTTCTCAGTACAGGTAATAAACAGTTTGGTACAAGAATAAAGTAATTGATAGCTAGGCCCAGATTATTTTTAAATAGTGCCCAACGAAAAGAAATTACATAAAGGTCTCGAACTCACTAGGGAACAGAGACTACAATATTTTTTTGGGAAAGTACTCATAGATAAAAAAAGTACATCATACCAGATACCTGAATTAGAGAATACTACGTTTTAAATTTTTTGCTCAGAATTACAATTATGTTTTCAGGGTATTTGGACTCTGTTCTTGTAAAGTGTTCATTACTAACAAAAACACACCGTTTGCTATTTTTTATTAAACAAGCCTTTGTCAGTGGCTTCGCCCGCGTGCTGGTCGGTATATCTAAAAGAAAATTCCTGACTGACTGACCCATCAACGCCCAGCCCAAACCCTTGGACCTAGAAAGCTGAAATTTTGCACAGAGGCTCCCTTTATAATGTAGATAAGGAATAAGGAAGGATTTTTCGAAATTGTACCACTAAGGGAGTTAAATAGGGGATGAAAGTTCCGCGCGGGCGAAGCCGCCGTCAAAAGCTAGTTATACATATAAACCTTCCTCTTAAATCACTCTATCTATTGATGAGAACCGCATTAAAATCCGTTGCGTAGTTTAAAAGTCGTAAGCGTAAACACAGGAAAAGCGACATCGTTAAATACTGTGTAAAGAAAATGTTCGATATCTGTGGTTTCGGTTAGTTATCAAAAGCACTAATGTACTTAATTTTAATATTAATCTAATAGGTTTTACCGCCAGTATATTAAAAACAAATAATAATGTGCTAATAGATGAGATAATACACGCAGGACAGGCAAGAGGTCAGCAGTAACTGTGAGACATTGATACGCGTGGAGCGAATCACAATCGTTGACGTCGTGCTAATGTGGAAACTACATTATATACTTAATAGATAAGGAAGATAAAGGTCAAAAACATACAAAGCATTTAATAGGAAACACGAATTATCGGAGAGCATACCCTTTACTACCAACTCTGGGCGTCTCAGGTTCTCATTTACAAATATTAACAGAACCTCGAAATAAGAAACAGCTTCTTAAACTTCATAAACAGCAGTTTTAAATGCGATCTACACCACAATATGTTACATAATATACTTTCTATCGAAATCCGAAGGATTTTAAAGGTTCCATTGTTTCATATTCCGCGGATCGTTATTGAAAACAGTTATCTTTCAAAACAGTTTGCAAACCGGCTCATACGTAACGAGATAGGTTAAAAAATGCCTTTTATTTCTTGCTGTTTGAATTACAAAAAATAATATAAATATTGCATGCAATCATAATTTAAAATTTCAATTCATACTTAATCATTGTTTTCATTTTACTTTATTTTATTTTATTTGGGAAAATAAACGGTTACACATTACAGTATTATGGTATATATAGAACTTAAAACTAAAATGGGAGTCCAAATGTATAACCAACAACATTTTCCACATAATATAAAAAAGTTAAACAAACACGGACGGCGTGCGATATAAATAGTAACATTAAATAGAGAGTATGATTAAATACAAAATAAAACTAGTCTGAAACTAATACAAGTAAAAATAATAAAAACAGAAAGAAGATATTTTAATAAAAATTATGAATTTAGGATTGATAGTTACCTAATTCTGCTACAATTTCAAGCGCAATACTTCGAAATCGACTTTACTATGCCATCTTATAATTATCACAATAAAAACATTAAAAAAATTATTATTTTACTATTATTAAAGATTAAGATTTTGCGTGTTACTTTTAATTTTATAATTATTTTAACGATTATTACAGAGTTTTATAGCAAAAACCCCTCTTATTACATAGTGACGGCCTCCTCCAGAGCCGACCAGCGGTCTCTATCTTCTGCTGTTCGCATCCAGCAAGTACCAGCGACTTTAACGCTGTCATCGCCCCAGCGAGCTATGGGCCTTCCTCTCTTTCTTTGGCCTGATGGGCCTGGCCATGACGTTACTCTAGACGTCCGGCGTTCGTCTTAGAGTTTTGCAATATGGCCTGCTCATCGCCATTTTAACTTTTGGGACTAATTTAGGACATCTGTGACTTTTGTGTATTTATTTTTTATTTTTTTAAATAAAACTATTATTATCCCTACTAATATTATAAATGCGAAAGTAACTCTGTCTGTCAGTCGGTCTGTCTGACCCACTTTCAAGCCACAACCGCTGAATCGATCGTCATGAAATTTGGCAGACATATAGCCTAGAATATGGAGAAGAACATAGGTTACTTTTTTACGCGATAACCGACATCCACGCGGGCCGAGCCGCGACAAAAGCTAGTTATAAATAAACTATTATATAGTTTTGTAGGTAGGATGGTAGGTATCTATACCTACCATTTTAATGACGCAATGGCTGTCTGTGCAGTTATATTATGATCTATCTACTTTGCGATGATTGAGAAAACCATTTAATTACAATAATTTTAACGATAATTTAAGTGCATGCTCACATTTGAGTAATAAACGGTCATTATTATTATTTAAAAAAAAACATTATTATTAATCATTATTTCCTTTATTTCAATAAATACATACAAATTACATTTTAAAATATTAAAATATATAAAAATATTTAAAAATATAAAAAATAGTAGCCCACCGGTATCGGGAACAGGGTCCAAGCTACCGGCGGTCAGGGCTCCAGAGAGAGGAACCTCCTGACAATACGAGCCGTGTCCAGGAGTACCGCTTTCTGGATCAAGCCCTTGACCCAGCTGCCCAACGAGAGCCTCCTCAGATGTTGGTCGAGGCTCTTGGCTATCAAGCCATTGGCTGAAACGACTATCGGTACAATGATCGCCGAGTCCACATCCCACATGTCGACAACCTCGCGAGCCAAGTCAAGATACTTGATTTGTTTATCTTTCTCGGCTTTCACGAGGTTCCCGTCATGCGGGACCGTTATGTCAACGATCATTGCACGCCGCTCTAGTCGATCCACCACCACTATATCAGGTTTATTGGCAACAATAGTCCTGTCAGTGATGATGGATCGATCCCAGTACAGTGTGACATGTCCATTTTCAAGAACTGGGTCGGGCACATACCTGTAATACGGCACTTCCGATTCCACAAGGCTGTATTTTAGAGCAAGTTGCTGGTGGATAATCCTGGCTACAAGGTTGTGCCTATGCAAGTACTCTTCGTTAGCAAGACGAGAACACCCGGAGATTATGTGTCTTATTGATTCTCCCGGACGGTGGCATGCCCGACAGATGTCAACCGTACCATCTTTCACAATAAATCTCCGCTAATTGTTCGTCATGATAACTTCGTCCATAATTGCATCATGATTATTATTAAATTCCTTTTAATTTTATATATGGGTTAAAGACCTGAAATAAATTATTATTACTTATTTTTAAATTTTTATTATGTATACAGATTGAGGATATTGTTCTAAGAAGGAACCGTATAAAAATATAAGGATGGTGAAGGATATAAGAATCATAAAATGTATTGTGTATCGTTCCACACAATTTAAAGTTGGATGCATTGAAAAAGTGCAATTTGTTTAAAGGGTTAACAATAAATAACCCACACGTATAAATGACAAAATATGAAGAACACCTTCGTTGCTATAAAATCTTGACCCTCGTGGTCGTTGCCATTTTACAAGAAGGACTTTTTTTAATGAATACATATAACTTGTTTATATGACAAGACCCTTTACAAGTAAAAGACTAGGTAGGTAAGGTAATTTTTACATTTGTTTTTTTTTTATTTTGTAAGAGCATTGAAGTGGGGGGCATACACGAACTGGTTCTGCTTCTCGAGGAATGTTAGACAGGGTTCGTGCAGCGTATCCGTGGCTGTTCAAATAGTACATGGATAGTTGTCTGACAGATCAGAAAGAGGGCGAGCGTGGATTGACAATGATTGAGTTGCTTGTCAAATGCTTTCTCTACGTAGGCGATCAAGTTCTACTTGCATCGTCAGCAGAACAGTTGCAAGACATGGTGACTGTTATGGATGAAGCATGTAAGATGAAAGGGATGAATGTACATGTGAATAAGACGAAGGTAATGGTGTTAGAAAGAGAAGAGAAATATAACGTATCGGTGTGTGATGCGAAAATAAATGATAAGAGTGTGGACCAAGTAAATGAGTTCGTTATTTGTGGAGTCTGTTTAAAAGAGATGGAAAGATTGATAAAAATGTGGAAAGGAGAAACGGGAAATAAAATACCTTCATGCGATTTTGTCCCACCAGCGGGCTTGGCATGACGCTTTGTATTTCTACGAAGAATAGACAGTGTTTTTTCAATACAAAGTGATATTTCGTTCCTACATTTTTGTTATCGCACCGTAGATATCCTTCTACAATCTGTCATTTAGTCTTTCGTTTCTTACGATATTTCTCTAGGTCCTTTTATATGTAGACTATTTCAGAAGAGTATTTCTTCCCAAACTGTCAAAATCACACTGACAACAAAACTTTCTACTCGACGGCCACAAAGTATATACGATTATCTACAAAATCATGATTCGTTTAGAACGCATAACTGTGATAATGAATGGAAAAACATAGGTATCTTATCCTATTGTACATAATTTATTTAATAGTGTTGTCTATTCTTCCGTCGACAAGTCGGTGCTCGTGCTAAGCCTGCTGGAGGCTTAGCATGACTCTTTCTATTTCTACGAAGAATAGACAGTGCTTTTTCAATACAAAGTGACATTTCGTTCCTCTATTCTTAGCATCGCACCGTAGATATCCTTCTACAATCTGTCATTTTATCAATTACTTTCCGTGATAGAAGCTTTTCAACAACAAATGCTCATGCCGAAAACGTTCCCTGAATATTTTGAGACAATACTGTAAGAAGAAACAAACAACAATAATTTCATTCCAAGTAGCTTGCTCATTGGCAAAGCAATTTATTAAACGGCCTTCCAGTGAGTCCTGTGGCTTCAGGTTATGTTATAATAGGAACAGGTTCATCCCGGTTTAATGGAAAACTGTATTAGTAGGGGAATTCATTAAGTCTCCTGACGCACCCGAATATTTACGACAACGTGGGGTTGGGACTTAACCGGTAAAATGTATAGGTAAACGATTTAGTACGAAAAATTTCTTACTGATAGGTCCGAGTCTTCATTTGCCTTGCCTTTTCCCTATCATGTTGGGGTCAGCTTTCAGTCAAACCGGATACAGTTGAATACCAGTATTTTACATGGAGCGACTGCCTATCTGACCTCCACAACCCAGTGACTGGGTAATACGATATCCCTTTGTAAGACTGGTTGTCAGGCTGAATAAACACAACCATGTTCTTATTTTTTCTTGCATCTATCATTTTAGGAACGAATCGATTTTGTTGGAAATACATGAAAACATGTATTTCCAACAAAATGATTAACGCGGGTCAACAAAATGAATCCGTTTTTTTCATGCAGTACCTCTGCACGTAACTTAAAAACGCATTGATTTCAAGTATCGAACGAGTTGGTATTAAATTTGGTGTCTTTAATTTTTTTTGAATAGATGTACAACATATGGATTCAAGATGTTAAATGTAGACATTTTTTCTACCCTTTGTTTTGTTACAACGTTAATTGAACAGCAAAAGGTAAACGAAACGCGTTGGTATTTGTCCTTAGGTAACGGAGCCATTTTGACAACATATAAGCGATCTAAAAAAAATGCAAACTTAGCCTATTTACCTCATTTTTTATTATGTGCATATATTATATATTATTATTATGATACGCATGAGTTTATAAACAAAACCGGTGTCGCCGAGTGGACAGTAGCTCACCGGCAAGCGACTCGGACGTTGTACTTGTATTTAGTATAGTGCATTGACAATTTGACACAGACGTCCGTAATTATTAATTTTAAAAAACATGGACAAGCTGTTTGTTTTTTTCGTAACTGGTAAGTACTTTTTTTCCCGTCTGCGGAGGGTATTATGTGTATCAGCCTATGTATGTGTGTTTGTTCCTCTGTGGCACTCTAGAGACCAAACGCGTGGCCCGATTTTGACGATTCTTACATCAATCGATTCGTCATAATCTTGCGAGTGTAACAAAAGCAGGCAGTAATCAGAACTCAATATGGCGACAACCAGACGCCAAATTGTAAAAAAAGAAAAAAAAAAAGTTGACGAATTATGTCAAATGGGGTATCGTTGAGCAGGTAATTGAAAAAAAAAAAGGTTAGGCAGATTTAAGGAATAGGTACTTTTTTGTATTTATTATCCTTGTTCTGAATAAAACTTCCTAATATAGTAATTAGGAATTAATGCAACTGTACCTTAAGCTGTGCCTTAGGTATCATATAATATCATGTAGTCGGAGGTACTATAGGTCTTAATGGAGATGCCTTCGACTGCATGTGATTGTTTACAAGTACCTGTTAAGTTATTATTAATAGTCAACCTCATAAAATAAAATATTCTTGTTTCCATCTTTTTTAAAGTATTTTTTACGCAAACAGGTTTTTTAAATTCTTTATATATTTGTTTTTTTTTTTTAGTTTAATACAACTGGTTTAAAAGTCTGCTCATGCTATTAACATTTTCAATTAACTAGACAAATGAGATCTTTGAATCCGGTTCTGTAGGTCAAAATTGCGGCATTTAAGAAATTATTTTGATCTTATTACGTTCTTGAATCGTGTGAGTGTACGTACCTGCATTTAAAATATAAAAATTAGCGGTTATAGGTTTGCAAAATTTGACGGAATGGCCGTCTTCTTACGTAGTTATAAGTAATAAGACTTTTTGTGGTGTTTTTGATTACTCATTATGATAAACCTTACTAAAAATATTGTGTTTTTCGTTTCCATTGCAATAACTTCTCTGGATGTTGGACATTCTTTCAGTATTTGTCTCTAGACGTGCGAATCACTTTCGAAGTATAATTCTGCAGCTACTACTTACTTCAACATTCTTAAAAAAAAACCATTAAAATTAAGCTATAGTCATTATCATCATTCTCTAGTCCTTATACCTACCAATTTTCTTGGGGGCGGCGTAACGAAATAAAGCTTATGTTCTTATTGCTGTATAAAATGTGCGCCAGTTCATTTTTACATAAAAAAACAGCAGTTCCTTACATTTATGTTCGTATAACTCATCAAAATGTAGGGAACAGCTGTTTTTTTTTTCGCGATTACAGGTTTGGTCCCATAGTAAAAGTTGTTCATAATGATGAGTACAATGACCTCTTAAGAGGTTGCTGGTGTTTTTCCAATAACCCTGTATAATTGCATCACCACTGCTCTCAAAACGGTGAAGGATAACATCGTGAGGAAACCGGCATGTCCAAGAAACAAAAATTCGAAGACGTGTGACATCAACCAACCCGCACTGTGCCCACGGGGTGGAGTAAAGCCTATTCCCTCTCTAAGAGAGGAGGCCTGGGTCCCAGCAGTGGGAACATTATAGGCTGATTATGATGATTTCTTAATGTGTAATTTTGGAAAAGCATACCTGTCTAAAACCCATGTAACTAACATATTTACGTAGGGGTATCGAACTACTACAAGACTGCTAAGGAGAAGAGTAAAATACACTGAGAAATTTAGAAAGTCAGATGAATAATTTGTGCTGATATTAATTATGTGTATATTTAACAGCTCTTTTTGCAAACGGCGCCTTTGGACAAGTCCAGGCACAACAGATTCCCGGTCAGAATCAGTTCCCCACCGCTAGACCAAATATCGCACCAACACGACGCACATTGGCTCCAACAACGGCACCAACATCGGCACCTACTTCTGGGTGAGTAGCCTTCGGGTTAATTAAGTAATGAGTATTTTTAAAAGTTTTTCGAAGTCAAATTCGAAAGAATTTGAGGATGTATTCCATAGATGACTTTTTCCCTGAACTACCATTTTGATAACGTGTTTGATTACGAGCCATCAGTGACCCTCAAAGTTTCAAACGCAATAAGAAACTTCTATGTTATCATTCTATTTATTTATTTATTTATTGGTTTCTGCACAATTTGTTACCTTAAGATACTGCTGACATTACAATGTATACTTAAAGCCGCCAGTAACAGTCACATTATCTCCCGTCCTAGTTGGTATTGTGCTGACATACTTTACAAATACGACATACAGGATAAGTTTTTAACCAGTGCGCAAACTGTAAATATGAATTCAGCATTTCATTCTAGACCACTCGCGCAAAATTTTTCGTCGTTTATACAATAAAAAAATCTGCTGCTTCATAGAAAACTGCAATATGTAGATTTATTTTATTTTTGCGCATTGGATAAAAAATTATCCTGTATACGAATAACATTGGTTTTTTATACTGTCACTCGTCAATCGATAATTCGATATCTGTAAATATGTTATTATTTATAAATCTGCTTAGCTTTTTCTAACAATGTACAACAATGTCTAACAACCGGATACAGCTGAATACCAAGGTGTGACTGCCTATTTGATCCCTACAACCCATCGCAGTTACCAAAAAAATAAAATAGAGAAAGTCGCAACAAATAATAACATGAATTAAAAAATCATTCCAGTACCACCACAATGTCACCTGAGGTGCGTCAATGCATTAACAATTGCCCAGTGACTTCTGAGTACAACCCTGTCTGCGGCAATAACGGCGTAACCTACCCCAACCCTGGAAGACTGTACTGTGCTCAGGAGTGTGGCATCGGTAAGTAAACTCTGTTCGTGGATATAATATTATTATCCTCCATTAAGTATTAGACTTCTCAATCTGTTCAGATCTTTTAATTTAATTAATTTGTTTTTCGAACCTACTAGGATCACGGCATCTTCGTCGACTTGCCTTGATAATATATTTAGTGATTGTGATGCCAAAAATAAATTGGTTTTAAGTGATTTAACGTCCGACCACTGCGGTTTATTAGCTAGCTTCCCTTTGCCTTCACATAAAAAGCCGCATAAAATAGAATGCAGGCCATATACAGCTAGTCGTTGCATTAAATTTAAAAATAATATAGCTCATAGAATTACATCATCTATAGTAGAACACGAGAATCCTAATGAAATCTATGGAGCCCTTTTTGATGTTGTGCAAAAGGAATACCAATCTATTTTTAAGACCAAAACCATTGACATTAATGGCACCTCCGTTGGCTTCAACCAATGGGCCACCCCAGGTATTTATAAAAGTAGAGCAAGACTATACGAGTTATACGGTTTAAAAAAATACAGATTTGACACTCCTTTCTTAGAATATATCAGAAATTATTCAAAATTATTTAAAAGAATCTGTGCTTTTGCTAAATCTAAATTTTTAAGCGATACTATAAAAAATTCTAATAATAAAGTAAAAACCACATGGAAAATTATTAACAGTGAAACGGGTAAATCAGTTAAACAAGAAAAACAATTAGAGATTATGGTCAACAACAAATTAGTTGATAAAGCTGCTGACGTAGCTGAGGCATTTAATGAATTTTTTGCAAACATACCTATAACTACGACTCACTCTTTAAATTCATCCCCGTATAAAGCTGAAAACCTTTTGCATAGTAGTGTGCCCAAATGTAGTCGTTTATTTAGTTTCGAACATGTAACGCCTCGTGAAGTAGTTAATATTTTTAACACACTTAAGTCTAAAAACACTGGTGATTACTGGGGCATCTCCATTAAACTTTTAAGTAATATAATCGATATCGTAGCCCCCTATCTAGCTATTACTTTTAATAAATGTGTTGATTTAGGATCTTTTCCTGACCTTATGAAGAGTAGTAAAGTCATACCTTTATTTAAATCGGGCAACAAAAATAACATTGGCAATTTCAGGCCTATTTCTATTTTACCGGCTTTTAGTAAAATATTTGAAAAGCTGATACTAAAGCAGTTGCTAAGACATTTTAATTTAAATAAACTCCTTCACGATGAACAGTATGGCTTTACAAAAGGTCGTTCGACTACCGATGCAGGTGTTGCTCTGCTGAAACACATTTTTGACGCATGGGAGAACTCGCAAAATGCTATTGGAGTTTTCTGTGATCTCTCCAAAGCCTTTGATTTCGTGCACCATGACACGCTTTTGCGTAAACTACGTCATTACGGTGTTCAAAACGAAGCACTCAACGTATTAAGTTCTTATTTGCAAAATAGGCATCAATGTGTAGATGTTAATGGTGTAAAATCCTCCGGGCTACCAGTTAAATTAGGTGTACCTCAAGGCTCAATACTGGGTCCATTCTTGTTCTTAGTATATATTAATGACTTACCATTCTATTTAAAGGGTATCTGTGACATCGTACTGTTTGCTGATGATACCTCTCTTATATTTAAAGTAGATAGGAATAGACAAGATTTTGACGACGTAAACAGTGCACTCGCAATGGTTACGGATTGGTTTACAACAAATAACCTAGTTCTCAATGCCAAGAAAACTAAATGTATAAAGTTCGCCTTACCGAATGTTAGGAATCTAGGACCGAACATCGTCGTAGATAATGAGGTACTTGAAACTGTAGACTCTGCAGTTTTCCTAGGCATAACAGTAGATGCCAAACTTCAGTGGGGTTCACATATATCAAGCCTAGCGGGAAGGCTCAGTTCGGCCGCCTACGCCGTCAGGAAAGTAAGACAATACACTGACGTTGACACAGCGCGGTTAGTCTATTTTGGTTATTTTCATAGCATTATGTCCTACGGCATTCTGCTGTGGGGCAAAGCCGCAGATATTCAAAATATTTTTGTTCTTCAAAAACGAGCTGTTCGAGCAATTTATCAACTAGGTGCTAGAGTTTCTCTTAGAGATTTTTTTAAAGATATTGGTATACTCACCGTGGCATCGCAATTCATCTTGGCCAACATCTTATATATAAGGCAAAACATACACTTGTACACTAAAAACAGTGATTTTCATAATATTAATACTAGAAATAAGGACAAACTACGTGCTCCCTTTCACCGGCTTCATAAGGTTCATAACTCATTTATTGGTCTTGGTATAGCCTTTTATAACAAGCTTCCCTCTTCTGTGCTAGATTTGAATTTTAATGCGTTTAAAGCTAAAGTAAAATCCAACCTTTGCGCAAAGGCATACTATTCTATCAACGACTACTTAAACGATAAGAATAGTTGGTCGCTGTGATTAACTCAAGACAATGTTTGTGTTCTTTCACCAGAGTTTCCTTGCCTACTGACAGGTCATATCTTTATTAACATAATTGTTTGTTTTTTTATTTGACTATATAAATTCATTTCAATTTACTTAGTGTTGACATAATCTACTCATTGTTTTTTATTTTTAATAATGAGTTAAATTGCAAGATGTAGCTAGCTAGCGACCCCGATAATGGATCTATTATATCTAGAACTAATTTCAATTTCGATATTCTGTAACCTACCATTGTATAAAATCAAGTTCTTCTAACATAACAGACAGCTGTGCTGCTGGGGAGTTTGTTGCGCCACTTCTTCTTCCCAGCTAAAGCACTAGGAAGTGTCGAAGGGTGGGCGTTTTTGGGGGACTGTCTTTTGTAATTTTTGACGTTCAAAAAGTGCTGACACCAGCCTAGTTTGAATAAATGACTTTTGATTTTGATTTTTGATTATCTATATTTGGTATAAACAGGGCTATTGGAAAAATACCAACAACCTCTTAAGAGGTGATTGTACTCATCATTATGAACAATTTTTACTACGGTACCAAACTTGAAATCGCCAAAAAAAAAATATCTGTTGTTCAAAATGTAGGGAACAGCTGATTATTTTCGCGATTTCAGGTTTGGTCCCATAGTGAAAATTTTTTATAATGATGAGTACAATGACCTCTTAAGAGGTTGTTGGTGTTTTTCCAATAACCCTGTATAAATATGCATAGATACACCTCATACAGGTAATAAGGTGTATATATTCATATACTTACGAAATATTTTAAGAGAAACATACAGGTTGTAAAGATTCTATAGCAACGATTTTTTTTTAATTATCTAAGTACATTTTAAGTATGTACATCATTTAAAATTACTTGTCGCACATAGGCACAGGCTCCTTCTAATTTTTAACATCCATTACGCCTACTTTCTACGGTGAACATCAGAATGACTGGCCAAAATGACCGATCAGCTTTGAAATATTACAAAAATGGAATACCTATTTAATACTAATACTTGATACCTTTTTTTAAATAATTGGTACCTAATTAATAACCGAGAAAATGAATTTAAAAATTGGGCAGTCATTCTGATGTCAGGATGCGCCCACATTTAGGATCTCCACGTAAGGGCTCCAAAATTTCAATTCGCCTTTACCAAAATTTAGAAAATCTAGAAAAAACAAAAAAAAAATATTTTTTTTGATACCTAAACATATATTTTTTCTAGATTTTTAGGGCAAAGAATAAAGATTTTTTATAGATTGACTGGCCAAAATGGCCGAGCAGCTTTAAAATATTACACTTTTTTAGTTTGGTTTTTGAAGCGTTTTTAAATACGTTATCAATTACAAGTAAAAAAAAAACTAATTAAAAGTTAGCTTTGGTTCCCATATTATGTGAATTGTAGACGAACTAAAGGTGAGATTTTCATAGCATAAGAACACAAAAGGAGGTTTTAAAGAAAAGTGTAAAATAATAATATACTCTGCGGTAATATAATATGTATATTTTTAGGAATGCTTTGCTTAACATCGTATCAATAAATTATTACAACGATGACCGCAAATACCAGACAATTATATGAACAAACGCCGTAACTACAAATTAATGACCAATTGTTGCCAAGTACCTGCATAATAAGGAAAATACTTAGAAGAATATTAAATTTATTACTAACAGTAATGATCAATATTGTTTTCTATTTGATATGTTTCAACTGTCATCGCTCACGTGTTGAAGATTATTTTCATGGGCACTTTTCGGCCTTGTGTCCATGCCCCATGATTTTGCTCTACAGGACCGACAGCTCAGCCGGCCTAGACAAAACTCATTTCTTTTAGCGTTCACGCCAAACGTTACGCCAAAATGTATGGGAATGACATTACCTGCGGAAAGGACACGACGTAATCTTTCCGCAGGTAATGTCATGCCCACACATTTTGGCGTAGCGTTTGGCGTGAACGCTAACAGAAATGTGTTTTGTCACTAGGCTCTGATGCGATATCACTGACACCCTAAGATACGTTGTTTCGTATACGTCGATTACGTCGATGTTTTGTTGTTCAATGCTATAAGTAGTATCTGCTTTATGTTATTTGTCAATTACAGCATTGGTAGCACACAATTTAAAGTATTATTGTTATCAATAATAAATTAACGCGTTGTTTTTCCAATTTCAGGTGTGTCGTTGTTGAGAACTTCGCCTTGCCCGACTCCAGCCCCGGTGGACCCCGCATAAGCTATTAATTTATTATTTTAAACGAATAGGACTGAATTAATTATAAATGACATTAGTACTTTAATTAAAATTTTCGGAAACGCTTGTTTTTTATAATCTACGAGTATTTTTCTTCAATTCATGTTCACATGGAAATTGCTTGCATATCATTATGAGAAAATATTGTCGCCATTCTGAAAACCTTATCAAATTCTCATTTAATTTCAATGACCACCTGACACTGATCTGCTAATTGCAAAAAAAACGTGATACGAGTACAACTTGAATTTTGCGGGTTATTTTAGGGCATTCTTCTTAAAGGGGTTTTAGGGTGCCGCACTGGTTCGGCCGCACGCTGCGGACGGGACTCTATTATTAAGTCCACCCCGGGTTAGACAGATACCCGGGGTGTACTTAATAATAGAGTGTCCCTCAAGGAAAAAATGCAATTAGGTATAGCTGCGATCATTGCCATTCATTATAAAAATGAAAAGCCAAGACGTGTCTTTGCTTTTTAGGCTATTATTATCCGGCTCAGCATTTATTATTTCCTGGGTTTTGACAATCTTGAAATGCTGCAAGGAAAGGGTATGACGAAAGATGATGATGCTCACAAATATGTGTTTCTTTCATATTTGTTTGCCTCATTCAAAAACTTAAATATGTTCTATGTTAAGTATTATATTGTTTTATTTATTGTGAATTTGAAGACTATGTGGGTGTATTCTTTATTGTTCTGAGTTGAGCTGTATGCTTACTGATAAATGCGTGCACTGACGGACAGGTTCACTCAGTCTGTGTGGACCTCAAAAGACCATTTCAGACACCAATCCACTTGGTCTTCACATGATCTGACCAAAATTATGTCTGGACTTTAAAAGAGATTGTGACCTCCGAGTTTGTTTCGGCCTTTCTTCTCAGACTAGTCAGGAAACGCCGACCAAAAATATTAGGTCTTTACCTATGAAATTGCCGTTCTGCAGTACTGGCCATTTCAAATCAAAATAATTTTTGTTTGGCTAAGAATTCTAATTTCAAATTAATTTTATTTTAAAAACATGGATTTTTTTTTCTAAAAGTAGTCATTTCTTTATTGATTAGTGTTACATTTTCATCGCATTTCAATCTTTTTCGTCATCATGGATACGTTAAAAATTCGAGTAATTATGGAATATGAGTACCGTCGTGGCAGCAACGCGGCACAAGCGGCACGCAACATCAACGACGTTTACGGAGCTAACACTTTTCTGTTCTGGAAATTTCGACCTGAAAAATGAACCTCGCGGTCGTCCGAAGACTTTGGTCGACAATGACGAATTAAAGGCGATTGTGGAAGCTGATGATACACAATCTACGGCTGAATTAGCAGCAGCTTTCGACGTTAGCGTCAAAACAATATTGGACCATTTGCGTCAAATTGGCAAGGTAAAAAAGCTTGACAAATGGGTGCCCCACGAACTCAATGATCGCCAGCGCGAAGTACGCGTCGAGACGTGCCTTGCACTGCTCAACAGACACACAAATGAAGGAATTTTGAACCGCATTGTTACCTGCGATGAAAAATGGATTCTGTTTGATAACCGTAAGCGCTCAGCAAGTTGGTTGGATCCTGGTTCAGCACCTAAACAATGCCCTAAACGAAAACTTACCCCTAGAAAAGTGATGGTCACTGTTTGGTGGTCTAGCGCCGGTGTGATTCATCACAGCTTCTTACCAAACGGGGTGAGCATTACTGCAGATGTGTACTGTGAAGAACTGAACACAATGATGGAGAAGCTGGCGCATCTCCAACCAGCATTGGTCAATCGCTCGTCTCCGCTGCTCCTGCACGACAACGCGCGACCTCATACTGCACAGCAGACGGTCTCCAAGTTGCAAGAACTGGGGTTGGAAGCTCTCCGTCATCCGCCCTACTCACCAGACCTTGCGCCTACAGACTACTACTTTTTCCAGAATTTGGATAACTTCTTGGCGGGAAAAAAATTTAATACCCGAGAGGCAGTACAAAATGCCTTTGAAGAATTTGTTGCCTCCCGTCCAGCTGATTTCTTTAAGAAGGGCATCAATAAACTGCCACTGCGATGGCAAAGATGCATTGATTGCATGGGTGATTACTTCGATTAATACAAATAAAAAATTCATGAAAAAAAATCGTTTAAATTTTTTCATACAAAACGGCAATTTCATAGGTAAAGACCTATTATGATTGACGTGTAAAAGTGTTTGTACAAACCTACATTTAGAAATAAAATCATTTATCACAGTTAGATTTTTTTCCTAGGAAAGTATAAATTGGAAGTTTAAGAAAAACCCCTGACACTAAGAAAAACCTACAAGTACTTGGCCCTTTCAGTTCAATAAACATTGTAGTTGTAGGTTATGAAATTATCCCGTAGGCGTTTTTATTACTGACTTTGGAGTCTAGATTGCCACAGAGATCTACATAATCTATATACTGATGCCCGGTCAGTAACGGAAACGGTTTTATTTCACAGATAAGTTTGCAAGCCGGCTATAAATAACGGAATAGGTATAATTTTTCGTATTTTAACAAGGAAAGGAGGTTTTTAATTCGGATGTATTTTTTTTTCATTTATGTTCGTGCCGATTTGACAAATTCTTCTTTTTTTTTGAAAGGGTATAAATAACTTCTTAAAAAGGAGATGATATTATATCTTTAGGTCTCTGTCTAATCGATAGACTATGTTATTTGAGTAGGTATATAGGTTTGAGGGTAGGTATCCACTAATGTAACTTACTGAAGTTTTCTTTATAAAATTAAACCTTCAAGTCATAACTACAACGTTTGATATAATACGTTCACATAAAACGTCTGTATGCAGAGACGACATGACAGACCGCGTGAAATTTCGTTGGTATATGTCAATCTAAAATATTTCTAGCGCTACCTGATAAATCGTTGGCGTTAAAAGGATGTTACTTGTAGGGACCATTTTGTAGCAGTTGGCACAATATGTATAATAAGTTATCTGTAAATTACCAAATCAAATTGTAAAATATCAATCTTAGTGGTAAAACAAGATCAAAGTTTTGATAAATAATAGTAATAATAGGTAAGTATTATTCAGAAAGCAGTACTCCTAGACACGGCACGCATAGTCAGGAGGTTCCTTTCTCTAGAGCCCTGACCACCGGTATCCTGGAACCCTGCTCCTGATGCCGATGGGCCACTATTTTTTATATTTTTAAATGTTTTTTTTAATGATTTTTAAAAATATTTAAAAATATACTTAATATGTATAAAAGAAAATAAACAAAGTATTATGAAATGATTATGAGCATGTTAACTTTTCTTGATTTTTAAATTCTTTATAAATATTTCTAAAACAAAATAGAAAAATACTTTAAGTACTTGTATTAAAAATAATAAAAAATGCGTGACAAAAAGCACAATTCGTATCTAGGATTAGAACCTTCAAGGCTCTCCTACATAGGCGCGTTATTGTCGGTCGATAATACCGGATGCGTTATTGCAATATCTGTTTTTAGTACATTATGTATTAGGACGGCTACGATGTTACACACTGCTGCGATAATTGACGCAAAAGAAGTTCCTCCGTTTGGGATATTCCGTTATGAGTTCTAAGAACATTTGCATTGGGACGCTGCGATCCCACACAGAGCTGCGAGATTTGGTTTTGCCGACAATTACGAGTGTTCTATAAATCTATAGGAAATTGATTTTTCATCAGACGAAGAATTTATATCACTAACAGTAGCTACGAGTGAGATCTATGCTGTACAGTGTGAGCATCACAAAAATGGCGAATGTGCCCGACATTAGGGAAAAACCTGCCAAATACACGGATACGAAATAGAATGATCGGACGATAAAAACGCAGTTGTCTGCAAGTAATCGGGACGCATTATCGCAATAACGCATCCGCTATTATCGACTGATAATAACGCGCCTATGTGGGACAGCCTTTAATCTTACGGACGGCAAGCGGTCTTGAATCCTCCGGCCTAATTAGACGTTGAGTGGCACCTCGTAAATGTTAACCATTTTCACTAAAACGATAAAGTAATAATAATAAAATGTTTTTGCAAAATACATAAAGTTACTTGGGCCAAGCACGGATTTGAACGCATATGTTTTTTGGGCGGGTAACCATTTATTAGAGCTGTGTGTACATGGTGTTAGTAGTGACCGCCCAGCGTAAGTAACACACTTCACTTGCAGTCGCAATCCGAAAGATTTTATTTTAAAATTAAATTGATACTTATTATTCATTACTATAAATCATCCCTACTTGTGAAATCGTATCATTTTTTACAATAATTCTCCCAATTACTATCTTATTTCCGAAACTGGCAACAAAGATCTCCCCGATTCCTTGAATCAAAATAATAATCATTGAAATTAACTACTCATGTACTTACATGCAGACCCTCTGCATGTAAACGCGGATTGATTTCAGATATAGGACGAGTTGGTTTTAAATTTGGTGTCTTTTTTAGAATATAATACTCTTTATTACGCACAACATATGGATTCAAATGTCAAATGTAGACATTTTTAAATCCTTTGTTTTGTTACAACGTTAATTGAACTGCCAAAGGTCAATGAAACGCATTGGCATTGGCCTTGGTTAACGGAGCCATTTGACCACATTTAGGCGGTTTAAAATAGAAATAAATACAGATACAGCCTATATTTTCCTCACCATTTATTGTATATATATTATTATGATGCGCATGTTTTATTATAAACAAAACCGGTCTCGCAGACTGGACGGTGGCTCCCCGGCAAGCGACTCGGTTGATGTGCTTGTGCTTGTATTCAACAAAGTGTATTCCACTGACACAGACGTACGTAATCGACACGATCACAGCCAAGTTCACATTCCACATGTCAAGTGTCGTGTGCTAAGTCGGGATATTTGATTTGTTTCTCTTTCTCAGCTTTCACGACGTTCCCGTCATGTGGAATGGTAGCATCGACTATCATTGTGCGGCGCGACAACTGATCTATCACCACTATAGAGATAGACCGATCCCAGTACAACGTGACATGGCCATTTTCGAGAACCGGGACCCTTACAACAAGTTTTTTCTTTTGTGATGTTACACGTTTTAAATTTCTAATTTGCCACTCAAAACTGACCCCTCTATTCAAAATTAATTTATTTACGTTATCTGTTCGTCTTTGGCTCAAAAAATTCACTTTAACACCCAACCCAATCGGTCCAGTAGATTCGGATAAAAATATCTGTGTCACCGACGGATAGACAGACAGACACGAGTGATCCTAAAGAGTTTCGGTTTTTAACCCGGACATACGTAACTCTAAAACCACCTATTTTTTTACCGACTCCGCCAGAAGGAGAATTATGTTTTTGGAGTGTATGTTTGTTTGTAAGTATGTATATTTATTTGGTACGCTCTGTAGCTTAAACGGCTTGTTCGATTTCAGCTTGAGAAGTGCCATTAGATTCGTCTTAATTTTGAGAGTGACTGGGTATATCAAAAATGAAAAAAAAATATTGGCCGCGAATGGATATTTTTTGTCAAAACCTATTGTGTGGGGTATCAAAATAAAGGGTTTCATAAATAGCTCTCATTAACGTCAAATCTATACTAATATTATAAAGCTGAAGAGTTTGTTTGTTTGTTTGCTTGAACGCGCTAATCTCAGGAACTACTGGTTCGAATTGAAATATTATTTTAGTGTTGGTTAGCCCAGTTATCAAGGAAGGCTATAGACTATATAACATCACGATAAGACCCTTATGAGCCGAGCAAAGATAAAAAATGTCACGAATACGAAGTACTCGCACGGGCAGGCGATATCGAAGCGACGGTGTGGGTCGGGGCAGCAAGAAATTTGACGCGAAAGAAGTCGCGAGCAGTAGCTAGTATAATTATATTAATTAAAAACTGAAATAAAATAATAATTTACAAAATCAAAAAACCCGACTGCCTAAAAAGTGAACTTTAATTAAAAAAGATGGAAACAAGCAACTTGTTTTAAAAGGGTGACTATTAGACTGAATATCCTCATAGAAGCCTCCGATTGCATGAGATTGCTTAAAGTATTCAGTCTAATAGCCATCCTTTTAAAACAAGTTTTTTTTCCATCTTTTTCAATTAAAGTTCAGTTTTTAGGCAGTCAGGCTTCTTTTTTAGATTCTGGCAGAGATTAAATATAGTTAATGTCTTTGGATTCCTTGTATACACGAGGACTACGCATCATGGTCAATGTCAATGATTTCTTGGTAAATCCTTTCGACTGAGATGTCTGTGTAAATCCACTAAATATTTTAAATAGGTACTAAGTTTTCCTTTGTCCATTTACTGCAATGTGATTTTTTCCATTATGCACACAATCATTAAGCAGGTTATCGAATGATAACCTTAGACTTAGCATAAAAAGAACGTGTAGGAAACAGGATTCATAAATGTTAGTAACTGGTTCTAGTCTTGCCTAGGCAGAGGCTGTTTTCGATCCAAGACAAGTTCTAGGCTTTACAGATACCTGTTATTATGCATTGTGCAATGTCCAAATGCTTATACCAACCTATTCTGATGATGTTTTTTGAAATGAATCGCGAAAATCATTGTAGGTTCTTACTTCTCACGGGTAATTAGAGGCCTAAAATATTTTTAATTAGTTGCCTACCAAATGCACCGTTAAAATAGATGATACAGTTCAGGGGATAAAGGTTTCGAACACACTAGAAAACAGAGACTAGAATTATCTGATTGTAGTCTCAAACTACAATCAGATATTTTCCTAGAAAAGTATTAAATACTCGTTCTCATGAACCCCATACTTACGAAAGAAAGAATACCAACTCACAAACAGTTTTAAATGTTTTGCTCAGAATTCCAATTATCTTTTCAACACGTTTGAGCACTCCAGAGACAAAGGATGTGTGCTTTTAAATAAATAAAAAATATAAATTTGTTAACAAAAGCACTCCAATACTTACTTTTAATATTAATCGAATACCTAGTCTTTACCGTCAGTGTATTAAAAACAAATAATATGTGCTAATAGATGACATAATACACGCAAGGCAGGCGAGAGGTCAGCAGTAACTGTGAGACATCGATACGCTGGGAGCGAATCACAATCGTTGACGTCATGCTAACATGCGAATGTGGAAACTACATTATATACTTAATAGATAAGGAAAATAAAGGTCAAAAACATACAAAGCATTTAATAGGGAAAATCAGTTATCGGAGCGCCTACCGATACTATCAACTCTGGGCGTCTCAGGTCCTCATATAAAAAGATGATCAGGAAAGAAATACCTGTTTCTTTCCTGATAATATTTTTAACCTGTTAAAGCTGTTGTTTAAGAAGTGAAAGAACCTTCTAGCACTTCTTAAACAGCAGCTTTAATTGCGAGCTGCACCCAATTATTTTGGAAAATGCACTTTCATGTTTTAGATTGCGAATCCGAAGGATTTGGGAGAAAATTTCTTGGCTTTAGAAAACAAACAAACTAACAACAAACTAATTTTTGAGTGCCATCTAGCCCTGGAGAGTTTATCGACGTCCAATCGTATTGCACTCCAGTGGATCAAAGGGCACAGTGGATCTTTAGGCAATGATGTCGCAGATGACCTTGCGAAGAGAGTCTCTGATATGAAAGTGCTAGGCCCGTACCCACTTCTCCCCCTGCCTTTCTCACAATTTCGTGCGTGTATTCGCCAAAGGTCGACCGAACTCCATAACAACAGATGGTCACGGGCAACAGACTGTAGACAGTAAAAATTGGCTTTACCAATTGTACACCCGCGATTACCCAAAAACTTTTCAGCCTGAGTAGAAATAACCTTATAATAATAATAGGAACAATTACGGGCCATAACCCCCTTAACAAACACCTTTTTAACATAGGCGGCTCAGACAGCCCGCTTTGCAGGGGCTGCCTTGACGCCGAGGAATCAGCCGCCCGCGTCATCCTGGTATACGACGCCGTGGCTTCTCAACGTGAAGAAATCTTCGGAACAGTGAGGTCCCTTCGCGAAGCCTGTGAAGCTCCCAGGAAGCTTCTGTGCTTTTGGGCGGAGCTAGGCTGTCTTTGTTAGCCAGTATCCCCAAGCACAATGGACCGAATGGGAGTCTACGTGCGGAAAAGGGAGTCCCATCATCATCATCATGTTTTGGTTTGCGAGTCCGAAGGATTTCGGAGAAAATTCCTAATCCACTAATATAGAACATTATATGAATGCCAAATTCGTCTGCTTGTAATGTAAATAACGCATTGAAAGTTATTCATCATCATCATCATCCTATAATGTTCCCACTGCTGGGACACAGGCCTCCTCTCTGTGAGAGGGATTGGGCCGTAATCCACCACGCGGGCCCAGTGCGGGTTGGTAGTCACATGTCACATGTCTTCGAATGTTTTGTTCTAGGACATGCCGGTTTCCTCACGATGTTTTCCTTCACCGTTTTGTGAGTAAAGTAAAGCGCCTGTCTGGGTTCGAACCTACGACCTACAACTCGTAAGTCGCGGCCGTTACCACTTGGTCACCACTGCTCGCACAGTTATTACTATTAAGTTATTGTACGGTAAAAATTAATGGCATATATAGCCTTTGAAAAGGTGGTCCGAAATCGTCGTAGTGAAAAATAAAAAAACAGAAAATGTAGACACGTGGAACCTAGATAACCACATAGATCTACATAATTACCTATATACTGTTGCCCGGGTCATTCGGAAACAGTTCTAATTCACATATAAGTTTGCAAACCGGCTATAAATAACGGAGTAGGTAATAATATTGCGAATTTTGACAAGAAGAGGAGGAGCTTCTTCATTTGGATGATTTTTTTTATGTTCGTGACCTCAGAACTCCATCATTTATAATCTAAGTAAATTGAAAAAAAAAAAAAAATTGGTCATGTTGTGATTAGTGGTTTTTGAGTTGGCTTAAGTAATACGTATTTTTTCCACATATTTTATGTTGATGAGGTTATAATAATTTCCTGCCACTATCTACTTAGCAAATGAAGGTATACGATAACTAAAAAGTGAAAAATGAAAACTACCTAGATATTAAAAAAAAAAACTACTGACTTCTAAAAAAACACTATCAAGTCGGTGGCAAAAAAAACAAAATTGAAAACCAAAGACACTGACTTCCGAAGTTAAGGTTTCTTTTTCATATTGTAGTATATTTTTTTTTGAATTTTTTTAACTATATACTTTGACTTAACATAATTTTATGGTATAGCTGTGTTGAATTTTATACTGAAAGTTTTATTGCATAGGTACTTGCCAGTTGCCATATCCCCGCTATTTATTTAATTAATTAGCTATCTTTCCGATAAATTCAACGAACTTAGGTTTTTACTTCGACTAAATTTCAAAGGATTGTTTTCAGAGCTTATATGCTAAATCAAACTATCCGTAGGTGGGCAGTATGACGCAATTGCTGCCTGTGCAGTTATATAATTATCTATCTACTTTGAGATGATTGAGGAAACCAGTTAATATTTCGTAAAGTTGGTGTTTATAAAGTGGTATAATTTTTACAATTACCGTTTACCATCGATAACTTAAGTGTTAGTGCATGCTCACATATCTGTAGTAAACAATAATTATGTATGTAGAAAATAACGGAGCACTGAGGGTGATTCTATGAAAGAGCTGTTTAAAAATATTAGGACGGTGAAGGATAAACAAATCATACATGTATTGTAGGTATCAAAGTTCCGCACATTTAACTTGGATGAAATGGAAAAGTGCTATTTTTAAAGGCATGATGAGATTGACAATAAATTACCCACACGCATACTTAACTAAAAATTAAGACCTCCTTCATTGCTATAAAATCTTAAACGCCGGTCGTTGCAATTTTACAAGAAGGACATTTATAAATCAATACATAAAACTTGTCGACAAGGCCCAAGGGACTGGTTGACAAGACCCTTTACAAGTAAAAGACTGGTAATTTTTTCTTATTCATATTGATTTATTTTAATTTCTTTACATTCTATGCATGAAACTTACAGCTAATTTATGCAGTGTCCTTAAACAATATGAAATTAAAGGCTATTTACAAGTTTCCACTGATTAATACCTACTTAAATTAAAAACTAACAAGTACAAACTAAAAATCATTTAGACGCAAACAGTGACTTTTCCGTGAAGAAGCTTTTCAACAACAAATGCTTATGCCCCGTGCCGAGAACATTCCCTGAATATTTTGAAACATTATCTACTCTAAGAAATGCCACATCAGTCTTGTTCCAAGTATCTTGCTCGTGAACAAAATTATTTATTAAGCGACCATCTACTTGTGATGTGGCGGCTGCAGGCTATGTTATTATAGGAACAGGTTCATCTCGCTTTAAAGGAAAATTGCATTATTATGGGAATTCATTAATACTACTGTCTGACGCACCCGATACTTACGAAATGGGACTTACGATAAAATGTATTAACGATTTAGTATGAAATCTTTCTTACTGATAGATCTGACAGTAAACGCATGAATTAACACAATCATGTTCTAATCTGCTTGTTAGCGTGTCGATATAGCAATCTAAATACAGCCAAGCCAGAATTTGGCTACGAGTTTTACACTTTCAGTAGCGTCCACCAGATCTTGTGCTCACCACATTTACACTCGAGGGCAGAGTCCGAGGCCTACCTGAGTCCGGAGTCTATTTTAAGACTTCCTGCGGGCTTAGTATGACGCTTTGTATTTCTACGAAGAATAGACAGTGCTTTTTCAATACAAAGTGACATTTCTTTCCTACATTTTTGATATCGCACTGTAGATAACCTTCTACAGTCTGTCATTTAGTCTTTCGTTTCTAACAATATTTGTCTAGGTCCTTATAAATGTAGACTATTTTAGAAGAATATTTCTTCCCAAACTGTCAAAATCTCACCGACAACAAACTTTCTACTCGACGGCCACAAAGTATATACGATTACCTATCTACAAAATCATGATTCGGTTAGAATGCGTAACTGTGATAATTAATACAAAAACATAGCTATCTTCTCCTATTGTACATCATTTAGTTAATAATCATGTCTATTCTTCCGTCGAAAAATCAGTACTCGTGCTAAGCCTGCAGGAAAGCCAAGGTAGCTCATGTTCACGTGCTTATTATTTCTATCAAGACACGTTTAAATTTATTATAGAAACATGTAGGTATGTGTCCAACAAAATCGATTCGTTCCAAATTTTTTTACGCAGATCAACATAATTAATTCATTTTTACATGCAGTACCTCTGCATGCCAAAACGAATTGATTTCAGATATCGGACGAGTTAGTTTTAAAAAGGGGATATCTACTTTTTAGAATGGAATACTTACTCTATATTAAGTACCTACCATCTGGATTCAAGATGTATGTACATGTAGGTCGTTTTTATTATAATATTTGTTTTCTTACAGAGTGAATTGAACTGCAAAAGGTCAACGAAACGCGTTGACATTTGGCCTTACTTATCCGAGTCATTTTGAACCCATTAAGGCGCTCTTAAAAAGAAAAAAATCCCTATTCTCCTCAGTAAGGTACAAATTCCAATAATTAATAAGAAAAATCTCGCCGGGTAATTCACACCGTTTAAACTGACCCCCAGCACAAATTCTTTGTCACAATGCGAGTTGATAGGAGCCAGTTATGATGCGCATGAGTTTATAAACAAAACCGGTGTCCATGAGTGGACAGTAGCTCGCCGGCAAGCGACTTGGACGTTGTACCTACTTATATTCAACAAAGTGTATTCTACTGTCACAGACGTACGTAATTATTAATTAAAAAAAAAAAAAACATGGAGAAGCTGTTTGTTTTTTTCGTAATTGGTGAGTATGTTTTTTGTTTTATACGCTAAGTAGGTATTTTAGAGAACGCTGGTATGATTACCGTGATTTTAGTTAGGACCTTTAAGCTACAGTTGCATTGGAAATTTTTATATTAGTAAATTCCTTATGTACAGACGCCAGCACATCAAGCTACTCTAATCTGTCAAATTTATTTGATAGATTTTCAACTTTATACCGTAACTATAAGATTCATGTTCAATTGTGAAAATTTGACAGTTTGGGGTAGGTTGACCTGCTGGCGTCTGTACATAAAATAAGTTATTACAAAATATTTGTTTTTTTAATATTTTGTGTTTTTATAAACTTACGTGTATAATAAAAATGTGTATAATATCGACATTAAAAATGCAAGATCGTACCCATTACTTAAATCTGCATAATTTTGGACAGTCATAATCATAATATAAAAACCATAAACACCAAAACCGGTTTAAATTATGCTAATACACGTTTTCAATTAAGTAGGTATGCAAATAGTTTTTTTTTATCCGGTTCTTTAGTTTAGAATAGCGATGTGACATAGCTATAATCATTTTGATTTTATTTGGTACTTGAATCGTGTGTGTGTACCTGCATTTAACATTTAAAATGAGCGGTTTTTATGTTTCCTCGCAAATTTTGACGTAGTGACCGTGCGTCGTCTGACGTAGTTCTAAGTATAATAAGACTTTTTGCTGTTATTTTGGTAACATTCACACAACTCATGATGAGAAACCTTAGTAAAAACACTTTGTTTATATTTTCGATAGCAACAGCTTCCTTTAATATTGAGTATTCAAGTTTCTAAACGTGCCGAAAGTACTGTCTCGGAGTTAAATTCGGTAGCTACTGAATATTGAATTAACCTAAATACTGAAAATTGAATTAACCTAAAAAATGCGATTGAACTAAAGGTTTAGGTCCTTATCATTATTGACATTATAGCCTCTTGTCCTCATCCCAATTAATTTAGGGTCATAAATAAGGCTTAGGTTCTTATTTGTGCAATAACTGTGTGCCAGTCATACATACGATAGCTGTACCTATGTTAATGGGAAACCCAATCTGTCATACGCTCATCTTTTAACGAGATGAGCGTATGATAAATGATAAATGATTTATTTCTGTAAGTAGGTTTGTACAAACACTTTTACACGTCAATCATATTTTTTTAAACTAGATGAGTTCGGCGTTTCCTATCTGACTACTCTGAGAAGAAAGGCCGAAACAAACTCAGAGGTCGCAGTCTCTTTTAAAGTCCAGACATAATCTTGGTCAGATCATGTGAAGACCATGTGGATTGGTGTCTGAAATGGTCTTTTGAGGAAAGAACCACACAGGTTGAGTGGACCTGTCCATTCAGTGCACGCATGTATCAGTAATCATACGGCTCAACTCAGAACTTGAGGAGCTCAACGATTTGACGAACAATACCAAAGAAAGGACATTTGGGTAAGCCGCATAAAGTACTCAAACTGCCAGATTAACTTTAAAAATGAACTGAGAAAGAGATGAAACACAAAAACAAAAATACCACATAGTCCTCACATTCACAATAATTAAAGCAAAAATAATATTATACTTCTCAAAGTAAATATTCATGTCAAAGTGTATATAATAATAATCAAATGTCAAAGTGTATATAATAATAATAGAATGTCAAAGAGCAAAACAAAAATAAAAGCAAGATTCAGTATACAAAATTGGAGCAGGTCAATCCCAAGCTTTTTTGTCCTCAATATAATCTTTAACAGTATAAAAGGCTTTCAGGCACAACTTACGTTTAATGAATGATTTAAATTTATTGAGACTTAGATCTTGAACATGGCTTGGAAGTTTATTATAAAAGCGTATACATTGACATCTGAATGACCCACCTATTTTCTTGAGCCTTGTTGATGGTACAACAAATTTGTGTTTGTTCCTAGTATTTATACTATGGATATCACTGTATTTTTTAAACAATTTAATATTTTTATGGGCATATAAAAGATTTTCATAAATATACTGTGAAGGCACAGTCATTACATTAATCTCCTTAAATTTCTCTCTGAGAGCGTGTCTCGGAATTAATTTATAAATTGATCGAACAGCTCTTTTCTGCAAGACAAAAATAGTCTGAATGTCGGCGGCATTTCCCCACAATAGAATACCATACGACATTACACTATGAAAATAGCTAAAGTACACTAAGCGGGCTGTCTCTATATCAGTTAAATTACGAATTTTTCTAACAGCGTATGCTGCAGAGCTTAGCTTTTTCGATAATTTGGCTATATGTGGGCCCCACTGAAGCTTGGCATCCAAAGTTAAGCCCAAGAATACAGTGCTATCTTCAGGATTCAATTCTTCGCCCCTTATCAACACATTAGTTTTCACCTGCTTAACGTGAGGTAGCGTAAACTTAATGCATTTGGTCTTTTTTTCATTAAGAAGTAAATTATTAACATTGAACCAGTGAACTACTTTTGAGATTGCGCTATTTACATCGTCATTAACAAGTTGCTGACGTTTAAGTTTAAACAAAAGTGAAGTGTCATCCGCAAACAACACTATATCATGATGATCTTTTATGAGGTAAGGCAAGTCATTAATATAAATAAGAAACAAGAAAGGGCCAAGAATCGAGCCCTGTGGGACTCCCATTGATACTACGGACCCGGGAGATCTTTTTCCGTTTACATCAACACACTGAATCCTATTACACAAGTATGAAATAAGAAGATCCAGAGCGGTGTTCCGGATCCCGTAGTGGCGGAGTTTCCTGATTAAAGTTTCATGAAGCACGCAATCGAATGCTTTAGATAAATCACAAAAAATGCCCAAGGCATCGTATTTATTTTCCCATGCATTGTAAATATGCCCTAAGAGTTCAACACCGGCATCGGTAGTTGAACGACCCCTTGTGAAACCGAACTGTTTGCTATGTAATAAATTATGTTTATTAAAAAATCTTTGCAATTGGTCTAAAATTAATTTCTCAAAAATTTTACTACAGGTAGGTAGTACTGAAATAGGTCTGTAATTAGAGGGGTCTGATGTACTACCTGATTTAAACAAAGGTATTATTTTACTATTCTTCATTAGGTCAGGAAACTCCCCACAGTCTATACAATTATTAAATATAAGAGCTAAAGTAGGTGCTACAATGTCAATAATAGACTTAGCAACTTCTACAGAATTACCCCACAGATCTGCAGTCTTTTTTACATTTAAAGTGTGAAAGGTTTTAATTATATCTCTACAGCTAATATGTTCAAAATGAAATTCTGAATCACAAACATTAACATTTTCCTTCAGCAAAGACTCAGCAACAGAAGGTGATGAGTTTAGTGATTTTGTAGTTGAAACGGGAATATCTGCAAAGAAATTTTCAAAAGCCGCGGCGACTTGCGAGTCTGATGTGATTATGTTGTCGTTGATAGACAGGCTGTAGTCAGTATTTCGGTTGCTAGACCTTCCCGTTTCACTATTAATAATATTCCAAGTCGTTTTAATTACATTACTACTGTTTTTAATCTTAGAACTCAAATAACGCGACTTGGCCATCCAACAAACTTTTTTAAATAATTTGGAGTAATTTATAACATATAAATTAAATTCAGCAGTGTTTACAGAAGTCCTTTCATTGTACAGCTCATAAAGTCGTGTTCTACTTTTATGAATACCAATGGTAGCCCAATCACTGAAAGAGACGTTACTATTAATCGAGATAGTCTTGGGAATAAAAGTGGAATTAAATTGTTTACAATACATCTTAAAAAAATCACCATATAGGTGATTAGGATCAGCATTTGCAGATAAAACTGGTAATTTATTTTCAAGTTTAACTTTAAAAGCCTCTAGGCGAAATGCAGTTTTGGGGTTAACAGTGATATCCTTTTTACCCATTTTTTTATTTTGATTTTGAATGGTAATCCGTTGCCCGCAATGATCAGATTCTAATAAATTAATAATTTCTTTGTGGCTCGGTACAACATCTGTATAAATATTATCTAGGCATGTGGCACTACTAGGGGTTATTCTTGTGGGCTCCATAAATAAGTTAACAAGATTGTACGACTGAAATAAACTTATTATTTTACTACTATAACCTGAGTTATCTAATAAATTAACATTAAAATCACCGCAAACAATAATAGACTTGTTCGAGTTACAAATCTTGTGTAATACTTCATCCATTACCTTTTGACAGATGGGTTTCCGATTAAAGTTTCCGATTAATTTTAATGACTTGTAATTTCTTATATTACCTTCTTTGGAGCGTGGCGATAGCAAAAAAACATTGAAATAATATTATGAGTATTACTATATTTTTATTAATTTTATTTTTACTATATTTTACTATATTATTTCCTCATTTATAATTTTGGTTAGATGAGAAAAGTAAATCTAAAACCCATGTAACTGACTTAAGGTGAAGAGCAGATGGGCGTTTTGGGAACTGTGTTATGTAATTTTGACGTTCAAACAGCGCTGACAACAGAGTACTTTTGCTGACTCTGAGCCTAGTTTGAATAAATGAGTTTTGATTATGATTTTATAAGACTGCCAAGAAGATGAGTAAGAATACACTGAGAAATTTTAAAAGTCAGGTGAATAATTTGTGCTGATATTTATTATTTGCATAATTTACAGCTCTTTTTACAAGGGGCGCTTTTGGACAAGGCCAGGCACAACAAAATGAAGACGATTTAGAAGATAGATACGGCTGGAACCGCCCGAACCAATTCCCAGGCCAAAGACCTACCTTCCCTGGCCAGATGCTGTTCCCCGGCCAGAACCAGTTCCCTGGCCAGAACCAGTTCCCTGGCCAGAACCAGTTCCCCGGTCAGAACCAGTTCCCCGGTCAGAACCAGTTCCCCGGTCAGAACCAGTTCCCCGGTCAGAACCAGTTCCCCGGTCAGAACCAGTTCCCCGGTCAGAACCAGTTCCCCGGTCAGAACCAGTTCCCCGGTCAGAACCAGTTCCCCGGTCAGAATCAATTCCCCGGTCAAAATAATAATGGTCAGAACCAATTCCCTACCGCTAGTCCAAATACCGCACCAACACCGGCACCTACTACTAGGTAAGTAGCCTTTGGCTAAATTAAGTTACTAGTATTTTAAAAGTGTATCAAAGTAAAATTCTTTCTTGAGTATGATGTTGTAGCGGCACTACAAAAAAAAAAAAAAAAATACTTCGCAACAAATATCGAAAAACGCAAAAAGAAAAGTGGCGCCATCTACAATGCCACAGGCGAACTATCATAGCAATTCTACATCGCGCAATCAGAGTTTACCACGCCACTCAGATAGATAAAATATCCCGACATCAACTGTCGGGCAGTTGCCCGGACCAGACACAATACCCGTCTGGTGGGAGGATCCTCCTTTTCAATAGAGGATGAGCGAACTTTACACCCTGTTCCTCATACCTCTAAAATGTATTCCATTAAAAAAGAAGAATATTCCCCTGAACTACCATTTTGATAACGTGTCGATTACGCATCCATCAATGATCCCGAAGGTTTCAAACTCAATAAGAAACGCTAACTTCTCAACAATGTTATCACTCTAATAAGATTGTGTGACATACTTTACAAATTCATCTAAGTATTTTAAACGACGTATATGAATAACATTGTTATATTTTTTTACTGAAACTCGTCAATCGAAAATATCTTCATGTCATTATTTATAAATGCTGCAAAAATGCACCGCACATGCAGATTTTTTTCAACAGTGTTGGGGTCAGCTTCCAGTACAACCGTATACAGATCAATGCCAGTATTTTATATGGAGCGACTGCCATATTTGACTCCTACAACAAAGATACAAAAAATAAAATAGAGAAAACCCAATTAATATGACTAATTAAAAAACTTTCCAGTACCACCACAATTTCGCCTGAAGTGCGACAATGCATGAACACTTGCCCAGTGACTTCTGAGTACAACCCTGTCTGCGGCAATGACGGGGTAACTTACCCCAACCCTGGAAGACTGTACTGTGCTCAGCAGTGTGGCGTCGGTGAGTGTATTCTGATCGTAGATATAATAGCTAATTGTTAATCTATACAATGTGTAACGTAGATAATTAACGCAACACTCCAATTAAATTTAGTTAAAATATATATTGCGTTAAAAGCATAATACAATGACCCAAACTTATTTTTTTAAAGCTAACTGTTATTAGAGAGATGAAAATCGTTAAATTTTAGTCTTACTACGTAGAAATAAGATTGAATTTTCTTTGGGTCAATCGGTGATAGGTATGACAAAATACACTATTTTTGAAAGAAATACCTATTTTAAGCTATGAAAAAACTACCTTCAGGGCTTGCGTTAATTGCGTGTCTACAGGGTTATTGGAAAAACACCAACAACATCTTAAGAGGTCATTGTACTCATCATTATGAACAACTTTTACTATGGGGCCAAATCGGAAATCGCGAAAAAAATCATCAGCTGTTCCCTACATTTTGATGAGTTATACGAACATAAATGAGTAGGTACAATGACCTCTTAAGAGGTTGTTGGTGTTTTTTCAATAACCCTGTATGTCATATATTAAAGTTTGTTTTCGTGTCTGTCTGTCCGACGGGTTGAACGGAACTAACCGTAGTGAGCAAGCAAATACAGGACGTTTAAATTGTGGTGTTTTGTGAAACGACCATTTTATCTTATACAATTAGAGAATAAAGTTTAGAAGTATTCATTTTTAATTGTTAGAACTTACTTATTTCACTTTAAGATTAGCATAAGCATAACCAGCCTTTAACGTTCCCACTGCTGGGACACAGGCCTCCTCACTGTGAGAGAGTGTGGCCCATAGTCCACCACGTGGGCCCAGTGCGGGTTGGTAGATGTCACTTGTCTTCGAATTTTTGGTTCTAGGACATGTCGGTTTCCTCACGATTTTTTCCTTCAACGTTTTTGAGAGCAGTGGTGATGATTTTATTTACACAAAGTAAAGCGCCTGCTTGGGTTCAAACCCACGACCTACAACTCGTAAGTCGGGGCTATCACCACTGGGCCACCACTGCTCCTTAAGATTAACTCTTTGTTAAATAACATAACTTGAACTTTAACGCAAAAGCTTTGCTACTTCAACGTTTCAGTTTCAAAGTTTGTATTTTATTAAGTTTCAAGTCGACGAATAGTCTCGTTTTATACATTTTTAAATCCGGTACTCTTGACATTTGACATTGAGACCTTTTCCTTGAAAATACAGGTAAAGTATTTGAATCCTATTTGATATCGGTTCTTGATCGTTGTTTTAAAGACCTTGTGAAGTGAATCATCGGTGACATAGAACGAGCTTTATTTTAAATTACTGTAATGGTTAAGCCGTAATGTCCTGACTTTAGATACATTCTTGTGACATGGACTCTAGAGTCTAGCGTATACTGGGATTTACTAAATGATGTCATCCTGTGGATCTAGAATACTTATTTAATGTAAATAAATCGCTAAACAGTTTTGCTCATTGCCATTGTTAGCAAATAAAAGAACTCGTACTAAGTTAGCTTTACTTCTTACGTGTTTTGTTAATGAACTTTTGAAGAGTTAACTCATTCAAATCCTAGCAATTTTAGCATACAATTAATACATAAAGGGGCTTACGGAAAAACACAAATAATAATATGATCTGCGGAAATGTATTGTTTATTTTTAGGAATGCTTTGCCCACCATCGTAGAAATACATGATTAAAACGATGACCGCAAAGACCACACTATTATATGAACACCGTAGTTACAAATTAATGACCAATTGTTGCCAAGTACCTGCTCAGTGAGGAAAATACTTATTATACATAGAATAACTTTAAATATTAACAGTACCTAATGTTTGTTATAGACAAAACACTCAACTGATTGTACCTATTCTATTGGCCACTGAAGTTATATTACTGTATGTTATTTATTAATATGAGGATGTTATTGCATTATCCTCATTGTGTACTAATTGTTTACCAATTACTTAGCAATAGTTTAACCGCCGATTTTTCCTGCTCGAAAAGATCAGTGAAATTTCTCGATCTAATTCAATTGAGATAATTATAAATCGTGGAAATGGACTTGATAAATGTAACATAGACATACCGGGGGGTTAGTTGGAATGATAAATAAATATGGTTCTCTATTTGATATGTTTCAACTGTATATCAAATATGCGCGTGTTACTTATAGGTTTTTTTTTCGTTCTTTGGAGTGAAACTTGGGCGGTTTTCACTCTTGTGCATACGTACGGTCACCAAAAGAAATAAGTAACCAGCACCCAAATTCCGTAACTCACGATTAATCATAATCGGTTTCAATTTGACAATTCAACAGTATTCATTGCGTTATTTAAGTTGAACAGACACATTTTTCGAACATATGAAGCAATGGTTTGACAATCTGTTTCAAAACGAAACAGATTGTGATGAATCCTGAATTACGCAATTAGGGTGCATGACTGTTGAATATAGTTGAAGTTTAGTAAGAAACTGATGGATGTTTTCGGTTACAATTAAATTAATAGAAAACAACTAGTTCTTTTATCAAATTATATTTCGTTCGAAAAAATCCATCGGTTTTTCAAAAACCTTCAACCATATCCAACGACCTTCCCACCAAAAGAGACGTGTAACCAATTATTTAATATAATATTTCAATCTTATTGGAACCTATATGTTCGAGCCGTTTAGGGTTGAAACTCTAGGGCCATGGGGTCCGAGTGCCCACTTAGTTTTCCGAGACATTTCAAAGCTATTTTTCGGTCATGGCCATCAGCATTGCCATACAACGTGGCCTTTTGGCCACTTGACCCATTGACAACGATGCGAACGTATTTTTTGATGCCTTATTATTATTTTCTTTTATATACCTGTAGATATACATTATTATTTTAAGATGAGTGAAATAAATTTGCATTAGTTGCAAAAAAAAAATATTAGCTCTATTGCATATCATTGATACCCTTAAATACGATGTTTTGCTGTTCAATTATGCTATAAGGAGAATCTGCCTTATGTTATTAGTCAATTACAGTATTGGTTTTGACACATAATTTTAATGAATTGATTGTTATCAATAATAAAATAACACGTGTTGTTTTTCCAATTTCAGGTGTGTCCTTGTCGAGAACATCGCCTTGCCCGACTCCAGCCCCGGTCGACCCCGCATAAGCTATTAATTTATTACTTTTAATAATAGGACTGAATAAATTATAAATGAAATAAGTACATTACTACTTTCGGAAAATATTTGTTGCATATTATTTATTTTTCTTCAATTCTTGTTAACCTGAAAATTGCTTGCATAGCATTATGAGCGCATATACGCATGATTTTGATTAGTAAGTAAGTTAGCAAGAAAGATCTCTGGAGCTGTCAAATGTTATGTCGCCAGATACTGCCGTCCTTGATGGAATGCAACATGAAATGTAAGCCCACGAACCCACGGACGTAATATTTTTTTCGCTCATTTGATCCGCAACCTGCCCTCAATCTAACTGGCCCTCAATTATCGGTCTTGGCGATAGTCGAAATGGTCCCGGTAACTAAGCCCCTACCACGATATTTGAAATGTGACCAACCGCGCGAGCGCAAGCCGAGCGAGCGCTACATCCTAGTTGGTAGCAGTTACTTTGGCTATTTAGCAATTTTTACAAACGTGCAATCCGTTGCATGCAGGTTTGATGGCAGTTCACAATTTGTCGGTTTGCCATGGACAGATTATTATCTACCAAAAAATGACGCATAAAATTGTAAATGGTTTGTTGCAGTTCACCATTTTTCGATCGTTTAGAATCTCGCCAGATAGATTCTGTGTTGTTAGGAAATTAAGATCAATTGTGCAAATAAATTTGTTTATGTACAGCGTGTAAGGGAAACGCTTCCGAAGCCAGAACGTAGGTTATACACAACCTAAATGCAAACGGATATCATTAAACTTTCCCCTTAAATTGTTTATTTTTAGTGATGCAACGAATACTACTTTTACGAATACGAATATCAAACCTACTATTCGGTGAATACGAATATTCGTATTCGTTGCATCACTAGTTATCTTGCATCAATTTAAAACGTTTGACGCTTCTGTAATGTTTCTACTTATTTTATTATGGTGACGCTTTACAAAGAATGTCTATACCTAAAGTCGCCGCCTGGACTTGGGCTCGTTTTTAAATGTGTTTAATCTCAAATAATGGTTCATTTAATTGTTCTCACAGCATAGTGTAAATGCCGCAAATTTTTTTTATGGTACTTCGTTTTCGGAACCGTTTCCCTTACACACAGTATAGTTGCGGATGTAATGAGACAAGGAGATTCTAACATCTCTTACCTTTGCTATCATGCTTCATGTGACGCAACAGCATGGAAGTCCCTATTACAATATTTAGTATGTTCTTGATTATAACTGTCACTTACATGACATATAATTTGTCACTGTGTTTTCCCAACAATTGCTTTTTTTTTTTTGGGTGGGAAATCATCAAATAACTTCTCCCGCTCTGGATGGAGTAGGAGGGCGTGTCAGACTTTTACTGACTAAAATCACCCGTGTTCCTTCAGTAGCCCGTATGCCAGGGGCTGTGGTGTCTCTTTCGAACAAACCCGCACCCCTGGCAGGCATCGGCCCTTGCGGGCCCCATCATTTTTTTGCTGACATCTCTTTGAGGCGCGCGTGGAACACAACGCGCCGCCGTCGACTTGGGCTTGGTCCTTACCGGACAGCGAGCTACCCATTACTCGCCGTCCGCAAGCCCATGCCTACGGTGGCCGGTAATCGGCCTGGGATTCCCGACGCCCAGGGCGTCTCCGTATCCTGCGGCGGCTAGGGTCGCGAGGGCGCATATGCTGCCTCTCCCTCACGTGCGCCGCCTCCCTCTTCGCGAGCATGACTGCTTCGCTGAAGGTGGTGACGGCTCCCCATGCCCTCTCGCTCCGTACCATGGCCTGGACCAGGGCCGGACGCGAGAGATCGCCGCCGCCGATCGCCTCCACGAGGACACGGCGGTGCTCCGCCCAAGCCGGGTGGACCGCCACCGTGTCCTCAGGGCGATCTTCGCAGTGGAAACACCCGGGCGTTTCCTCCCGCCCTATCCGAAACAGACACCTCCCGAAACAGTGAGGACCTGCGTCAGGCGGAAGGTGAGGACGCCATGCCGCCTCTCAAGCCACTCCTCAAAGAGGAGACTTACCGCCGCAATCGTGGCGTGCCCATCCAAACAATTGGTTGAATAAGTTTATTTGGTGTCGCTCATGTAAACGAATTATTGAGATCTATTGCTCATGGTCTAATAAATTCGTCTAACTGAAAACTGCTTAGGAAACAGCCTTTTTGCCATAACTTGAATGAAGCCAATCCAAAGTGCCAATCACAATGTGTTTTTTTTTTTCGTGAAATGACGATTTAGTTACTCCATTGTACAGTTGTACTCTTTGCACAAGAACTTTATCTTGCATAAAAAACGATGCCTACAGATTGTGGTCCTGTCTGTTTATATTCATTTAACCTCAAATATTAAAAAAATATGGTCACAGCCTTACAAAAAATTGCAGTCTGCGCCGAAGTAGGAGAAATGATCATCGTACCTACGATGTATTGAGTCCAATAGACATTCAAAATCAAAAGTAATTTATTCAAATTAGGCTGAGACTCAGCACTTTTCGAACGTCAAAATACATAAGACAGTCCCCCAAAAACGACCACCCTTCGACACTTCCTAGTGCTTTAGCTGGGAAGAAGAAGTGGCGCAACAAACTCCCCAGCAGCACAGCTGTCTGTTTAGTCGGATGGACTTGATTCTATACATATATAGGCAAAGTAATAAACAATAACGCATATTACCAAAAAATAAAAGTCTCCTGATATAAAGGGCTCTATATGTCAATATTTTCAAATTGACATCCAATAGACGATAATGTTATAAAATATATAAAACATAATATTTATTTACACTTTTTTGTCCTTTTGTCCGACGGTTTTTCTCGAGATCTATGTAAGTAGATACATAATGCAGGAATTTGAATTTCGGCGCACACATATCCGGGTCCAACACCAAAATATATGTTTTTTTATGTTGCTTTGGGGCGTCAGTTCTTTAAGAATAAGTTTTAATTATCAATACATTTACCCCTTATTCATAAACGTTGCTTAAAGCTAAGTAATGATTACCTTCTTTTTAACCATACATTTTTGTCGTTTAAACATAATTTAGCTTTAATCATCGTTTATGAATATGGCCCTTAGTGTTTGATTTAGCGTCCTGGGAGATACGTACTCCCCCCCCCTTTTTACTGGTTTTCCAAAGCTGAAATTTTGATTATAATTTTATTAGATAGTTATTGATCTCTTAGTTAATAGGAAAATAAAATAATAAAAACATGTATACGACACTATAACAATAAATGCTGGAAAGAAAACCAGCAATAGGTGCTTACGAAGATCTTTTGAGATGTAGTAAGTAGTAATTGATCTGATCTACATTTCATCTGCCTAGGCTTTTCCCAACTATTTTGAGGATGCAGCTGTACTTATACCAGTATTTTAAAGGTAACACGATACCCCTTGGTAAGACTGGTTGTCAGACTGTCAGGCTTCTGACGACCCGTAATGCCTGTCAAAGATCCACAAATGACAGCCGGGACCCCCACTCACTCTTGGACAGGTTTTTATGATCAATTCTTACTGCTACTGTCATCTGTATCATGCCACTGGTGGGCAAAGCCCTCCATGGCTTCCAGCTGTCTCGCTCGAAGGTTAGTGTGGATCATTTTCTATAGATGCTTCTGCCTTTTTCTTCTGAGGGTTTTACTTCGTTCTTCAATACTTATCGGTGACTTTTATTAGTAATCATCAAGACTGACTGTTCTGATGGTGAAGTGACTACGCGATTGTCCTCGTCGCGGGTTGGGTTCTCGAAAGCTTTTGTGTGGTCAACAGAAATAAGGTTTTGGTCTCAGATTATAAAACAAAGGCAGATAGACCGCACGGAACACCAAGAGTGAGGCCAAAAAACCAAATACTAAAGCGTCGCATTTTATGTAACATTAGCTTTTGCCAGCGGCTTCGCCCGCGCGGAACTTTCGTTCCCTATTTAACTCCCTTAGGGGTTGAATTTCGAAAAACCCTTCCTTATTCCTTGTCTACATTATAAAGGGAACCTCTGTGCAAAATTTCAGCTTTCTATGTCCAAGGGTTTGGGCTGGGCGTTGATGAGTCAGTCAATCAGTCAGTCAGTCAGGACTTGTCTTTTTATTTATATAGATAGATAGATAGATAGATACGATGCGACGCTTTAGTATTTTTTTATTTAGATTATAAAACAAATACAGATAGATCGTGCGCAACACCCAAGAGTAAAAAAAAACAAATACTGAAGCCTCGCATTATATACAAATTTTTTGGACGAAGTTCTTTGACGCGGCTTGAGGTAGAGTAAACTGGTTGTAATCGTTACGAAACAAAAAGCATAATGTCCTCTCAGGAGAGATAAAGACGTCTCTCTCTTTGACTTTCGAAGGTGCCGAAGCCAAAAGAATAGTGATGTCAAAATTAAAATTCCAAGATAATGGCTGCGAAAACTTACAAATTTTTCGTCAAGGGTGTCGTTATCATGGTTTTTTAGGGTGCTAAAGCCGATAGCGAGGTCAAAATTAAAATCCAAGATGACGACAAATTTATGAGAGCTTGTAACAAAAGTTATAACTTAACATATTATGGCTCTGTGTTAAAAACCGCATATTATAATTTCACACTTTTTCCCTATGTCTCTGTTATATATATTTTTGAGAGATATTCTAAGATTATTATACATAGCCCAGTTAGCAAAACAATTTCTAAGTGGAAAAAGAAAAGATTTTTTCATGACATAAGAACCGATCATAACTAACTTTTCGACTTCCTATAAACAAAACAATAAATAAAAAGAATGTCTGTCTGAAGTAAATGTGTAAGTGACTAATAAAATAAAGTAAATCAAGTTAACTTATACTGGGAATTCCAACTCACGCCAAATAAACCTGAAGGTTATGCGGTAGTACCGTCATAGTTTAGACTAAGATGTGTGAGGTCGCAGTGATGAATCATAGAAACAAAATTAGTAATCAGACTTAAACGGTGCATTTTTTTTTGTAACTTTGGCCCACACTAGGAATTTGTCCTGTATTGTGGGTGCGTTTACAAACATTTAAACTCACATACACAAACAGCCAGACCCGGTACAACTAATTGTAGGTCATCCAAAAATTTGTTCCGTGCGGGAATCGAACCCGCGACACGCAGCGCAGCATTCAATCGCTTGAGCACTGCGCCAACCGTGCCGTGTATTTATGATTTAAGAAAATAACGACGCTTATGAAACGAACAGACAAGCAATGAATAAAATTGCAGAAAAGAAATACCTGTAATGTCATTGATTTTTGGTAGATCATTTGAATTTAAATGTCAAAAAGGACATGTCATAGTTCAATATTATACTATGCTCATAAATATAAACCACTTTTACTATGAGATCAACAATTAAGGAATTATAAACCTTGGAAATATAAACTCTGTTAAAAAAAGCAGCAGGAGGTATTTAAAAATTTAACCAGTGCGGAAACTGTAACCATGAATTCAATATATCATTCTAGACCCCCTAGCCTAGAAATATTTCGTTGGTTATATAAAAAATCAGTTGTTCCATACATTTTGACCGCGTAGGTATTGCACTTTTCTATGAAACAGCAGATTTTTTTTTGTAAAACCCACGTAAAATTTCTACGCAAGGGCGTCTAGAATGGATATGTTGAATTCCTGGTTATAGTTTGCGCACTGGTTAAATTTTTTCCCTGTATTATGGCCTTTCCTGAGGGCTTGCCTAAGAGGGGCTTGTGGCCAAATAACAATAGCTGCACGGGTCGATCGGCCAGGTTAAGCTACGCTTGCCGCGGTTGGTCCGTGGATGGGTGACCATCTTTACATACCAAGACCCCTCCGTGCCTCGGAAAGCACGTTAAGCCGTTGGTCCCGGCTGTCATTTGTGGATCTTTGACAGTCGTTACGGGTCGTCAGAAGCCCGAAAGTCTGACAACCAGTCTTTCCAAGGGGTATCGTATTACCCAGTAACTGGGTTGTGGAGGTCAGATAGGCAGTCGCTCCATGTAAAATACTGGTATTCAGCTACATCCGGTTAGACTGGAAGCCGACCCCAACATAGTTGAGAAAAGGCTAGGCAGATGATGATGATGATCATCATTTCAGCCGAAAAACGTCCACTGCAGAACACAGGGCGCCCCCAATCACCGTAGCTGTGACTGTCACCGTAGCCGCTTCTTCTTAGTGCTTGTTATTTTGAGGGTTGCCATAATCGCCACGCTTGGCAGGCGCGTTAGCAATCGCAGTATGGTGGTAAAATGCATAGAGAACGCTGCTGCCCATTCTCTAGTACGTCCCTTAGTCACCTTTTACCTACGGGAAGAAATCGGATGGTGCTGTTCTAAACGTTTGGGACTATACAGTATCCTTTATGTGCTATAAGGTACCTCACATGATTATATCATATTCTCAACAATTTTCATCTTTTGAAAGTATGAAGTAGGTAGAATCATTGTAAATGTAGATGTTGTCTACATCAGGCTACGTATATTCAAATCAAATTGAATCAAAATATTTTATTTCACATAAACCTGCATGGGCACTTATGAAACGTTAGAAGCTAGGTGAACGGTTCCAAATTGTCGCCAAAAAGAGCCGGCAAGAAAATCCACGGTTACCCTTTTGAAAATAATTGGCTTTATCAATGTTTTCAAATTACATTGATAATAGGTATGGGAGGACAATGCAGGCCTGTCAATAAGTACCATCATCAATAAGTATTATTTAGCCTTAATTTATATGTAACACTAGCTTTTGCCAGCGGCTTAGCCCGCGTGGAAATCGAAAATTATCCTCTTAATTTTAATATAGGACAAAAAGTCCTATGCGTTAATCCAGGTTGCAAAACTATCTGCGTACCCAAACATCTAAAGATACAAACAAACAAACTTTCACATTTATAATATTAAGAAGGATGATAGTATAATATTAATAATACCTAGAATCCTTCACCAGATTCTAGGTATTATTAATATTATACTGTCGACCGATCGCATCGGTCAATATTAACCGATTTTATTAACGGACTTGGTGTATGTTGGTGATGTTAAAAAACTTCCTATCAATGTTGATTACGTAGCAGGTAGTAGGGAAGACTGGGTATGGTTGAAACAATTATGCTTTGAACGCCCGTAACACAGCCATTTTGTTATCAAACAACTGGGAGAGTAGACTTTTGTCTTCAAACACATCTCAGAATTAGAGGCTCAACTGCCATACAACTAGATAGGAAAAGTTTAATAAAATAATGTGCCACTGTTTCAACCGAACCCATACCAGGGGCGGTTGAAACAGTAATGGGGGTCAGTTGAAACATAAATAAATAAGTAAGTAACACAAAATCAGTTTCTTTATTTATCATACATTCATAATCAACTAGAAATTGTTAAATTCTAGTATGTCACCATTTCTATCAGTCTTAATAATAATGTTTCAACAATAAACAAAAATAACTAAAAAATTAAGTCAAATCTTAATAATTAAATTAAATATCTGGATGCCAGAGTTCGGTTCGCTGCTCGTTTTTTTTTTAATTTAACGTTTTCTAAAATGAAACCTAGCTAGATCGATTTATCACCCCCGAAACCCCCTGCATAGGTACTAAATTTAATGAAAATCGTTGGAGCCGTTTCCGAGATTCAGATTTTGCTGTTTTTTTTTTGAGTTTTTCTAAAAATGAAACCTAGCTAGATCGATTTATCGCCCCCGAAAATCCCTGCATATTAAATTTCATGAAAATCGTTGCAACCGTTTCCGAGATTCAGATTATATATATACAAGAATTGCTCGTTTAAAGGTATTAGATATAAGATTTCCATATCTAAAATTATCTGTAGTGACTAAAATAAGCTGAACAGCAGCGCAGCTGCTGTCTATAATTATCAAAAATACAAAAAATATAGTAACAAAATAGAGATCTTAATCAGATTCGTTGCAGTTGTGGCAAACACACCTACACATCTCTGCAGCTTTTCGTAATGAAGTCCCTTTTTTGACTTCTTCATACGCATTTTCGTAGTGAATTATATCACACTCGCCTCTTAAAGTTTTTTATACATTGTCTGGGCATCTACAAAAAAATGCAACGGCTATCATTGTTTCAATCGTACCCACAGTAATTGCTTCATTCGTCCCCATACCCGTCAACCGCTAATTAAACAGACATATCGTCGAGATAAAACAACATAAACAAAAACGAATAACGGTGTTCGAACCTTCAAAATCTAATAAGCAAGCAGAAAATCACTCAAAACGCAAATGCTAATATCAACAAAGTAATTTGAAAAGAAAACAATAAAAAATACTTACTTTTTGACGAAAAAATATAATAGGATGCCCGAAACGTACACAGCGCGCGAAGTGCAACGCGTTACTGTGATTTATGTCCAGACTCGCCGGCTGCGTCTATCTCCCCTTGTGCCCCTCGCCACACCGCTAATAGTTTACGAGTTATTAGCGTTGCTTCAACCGTACCCTGTTTCAACTGTACCTAGTCTCCCCTAGTATACGAATTCGTGTAGGGAGGGATAGGTACCACAGCAAAAAAGTGACAAAAAAACCACTTACTTCCAAAAAAGTTCACCACAAAGTGAAAAATCACTTTAATTTCGGGAGTCAGTGTCTTTGGTTATGTATTTCCGTTATTTCCACCTCACTGTATTTATTTATTTTCAAAATGTAATTTCCAATTTCTCCCGAACAGGTTGTGAGCCTATATTTATTGATAATGTTGATTCATGATGATTTCGTTTGGGAACAATAATTCCAAATCGACCAAAACGAAATCAACAACGACTCAGACGAATTCAATACCTACATGAGTAAAACGCTCGTTTAGGGGCATATACTGAAGGCTTTTTATGGTGTCCAGGTAGCCATCAGATTTAGATAAAATAATTTTTTTTTCTGTAAGTAGGTTTGCACAAAAATTTTACACGTCAATCATATTTTCAAAACTATATGAGGTCGGCGTTTCCTATCTGATTACTGTGAGAAAAAAGGTCGAAACAAACTAAGAAGTCACAGTCTCTTTTAAAGGCCAGACATAATCTTGGTCAGATCATGTGGACACCATGTGGATGTCTGCAATGGTCTTTTGAGGAAAGAACTACACAGATTGAGTGGACCTGTCCAATCAGGGCACGCATTCATCAGTAGTCATGTAGCTCACCTCAGCACTTGAGGAGCTGAACGATTTGACGAACAATACCAAAGAAAGGACATTTGGGTAGGCCATCAATATCAGCCAATCAGCAAAGTGGCATCGGGTTGCTTGCCGGACTTGCGGCATAGGTGGAGGCTATTTTTGTACGTGTTCACTAATATAATTATACTATTGAAATGAACACCGTAACTTATTCAAAATAGTTTCATTTAATTGCCGTGCAACCTAGTAATTACGTTTAATCAACCAAAGATAATTAAATAAATGGAGCGAAAAATAGAATTATTCGCTTTATGAGTCTATACGAAAGTTCTCGTTAAAAGTATACAGCAGGCAGCAAAAAGGCGTGGTAACATAATATCCGTGAATCTGAAAAACGTTTTCCATGGGAGCAACATCGTATAGACGCCAGCACTTCAAGCTACCCGAAACTTGAAATTGTCCCAATTGAACATGAACCTTATGCTTATGATTTAAAAATGAAAATCGATCAAAGAAATTTGACAGATTGGGGTAGCTTAATATGCTGGCGTCTGTACCTAATCGCGAAAAAATATCAACTGTTCCATACAAATCTTCAATGCCTACTCGACTCAAATTTATGGGAGGGCTGATTACTTTTTCGTGATAACGATATTAGTCAAATGGAGAAAAGAGTTCAGTTTGATGGTCTGTACCACAGTCTATACTTATGACCAGACCTTTTTGAGACATGCTGTATAAGCCAGCAAAATTTACCATTAGTGATGTCACGATACACTTTACTGTTGTTTTTTTTTCATTTAATTGGATACCATAAAGGCATTCATTCTATCCTGCGATGCACCAGTCTAAAATTAAAAATATAAACTGGTAGACGTCAGTGGCGTGTTAAAAACTCGCGCTTCTGGTCTAGTATTAGTTATTTTTAAACCTGTTGAAGATCTGTTGACTCATGACTCGCCCTCTTATAAATTGTATATTTTTAACTTAGGTGGTAATGTGGGATCGCATGGCATTTAGGTATCAATTCACAGAATAAATTTAGTCGTCTCTATGACTATAAAAGTCTGATTTCCTTTTGTACTTCAACCACATCGCAGCAACCAAAAATTTTTAAGTCTGGTGATAACATTTAATACACTTAATTACCGACTTCTAACGACATTGAAACCTCAAATTGCTTGCCAAACCTGAAACAGTGAACTACGAGATAATTTCATATCTGTTGCGATTGATTTATAATTGACCATACGAAAATGATGCGAGATGAAAACGGGTTGTGAGAGGAAAATGGAGAGGGGATTTGTTTGAAGAACAAAATATGATCGCACGTGTTTTAAAGATACAGCTCATTTTGTAACTTGTTCTCAAATTGGGTGATTGTGTGCAGCAGCTTGCATTAAGAATATTTACGACAAGTTTTGTGTTAATGTGAAAAATGAAGAGTTTAGTGTATATCGGTAAGTGTTAATTTTATTGTTATTTCGATAAATAATGTAAATAATGTGGTCACAACCGGAATACAAATAAAAACCTTTTAATTTCAAGGACTTTAAAACATCACCAAAAAACCAATCCGCGTAGATTGTTTTTTTTTTGCTTAAGTTATCTAACTTAGTGTAAATAGTTAGTTGTAAAATAATTGTAAATAGGTAAACAATTCAATGTTAATAATGAAGCTATTAACACTTATCCTCTTATTCATAAACGTTGCTTAAATTTAAGAGATGCTTAGACGTCAAAAATAAATACGAGTAGTTAAACAGTCGCTAATCACTACTTAATTTTAAGCAACGTTTATAAATAAGGGGGTTAGTATTTAACTAACTAAAGTTAAGTAGGGCCTACCTAGTTGTGAATTTTGTTTGAAAACTGACAAACCTAGTCATCATACACATTTTGAGAACACAACATTTAATAAGCGTCCGGCCCTGGTCCAGGCCATGGTACGGAGCGAGAGGGCATGGGGAGCCGTCACCTCCTTCAGCGAAGCAGTAATGCTCGCGAAGAGGGAGGGAGCACGTGAGGGAGAGGCAGCATATGCGCCCTCGCGACCCTAGCCGCCGCAGGATATGGAGACGCCCTGGGCGTCGGGAATCCCAGGCCGATTTCCGGCCACCGTAGGCATGGGCTTGCGGACGGCGAGTAATGGGTAGCTCGCTGTCCGGTAAGGACCAAGCCCAAGTCGACGGCGCGTTGTGTTCCACGCGCGCCTCAAAGAGATGTCAGCACAAAAAGTGATGGGGCCCGCAAGGGCCGATGCCTGTCAGGGGTGCGGGTTTGTTCGAAAGAGACACCACAGCCCCTGGCATACGGGCTACTGAAGGAACACGGGTGGGTTTTAGTCTGTAAAACTCTGATACCCGCCCTCCTGCTCCACCCAGAGCAGGAGAAGTTATTTGATGATTCCCCACCCAAAAAAAAGAAAAGATAAGTATATATGTATATTATAAATCTAGGTGTCCTAGGTACCTACTACAATATTATGATGCACATTATGTGTCGTGTTCAACATGTTTCTAAAAAACCTAATTACTGTACGTGAGCATACCAGCTACATGCAAAAAACTACAGTAAAGGTAACTGACCTATCTCAATACTCAACAAAGTACATTGCATTAAACTTTATCTATACCAATCTTCTACTAATATCATAAAATATCATAAAAAGGAAAGATTTGCTGGTTTGTTTGCATTGAATAGGCTCTGAAACTACTGAACCGATTTGAAAAATTATTTCAAATCGAATCGATTGGGAAGCTACACTATCTCCGGGTGACATGGGCTATATTTTATCCCCGTATTCTCACGGGAACGGAAATTACGCGGGTGAAACCGTAGAACGCTGCTAGTCTATGATAAAAATGTTTTCATTGTCATGATAAAAAGAGAAACTGATTAACTGAATGAAAGACTGATATATCAACGTTATGAATCTACTGGGACTAGGAACGTGAAATTTTGCACACGGCTTTCTTTTATATATTTTTTAATTCGACCTTTAGGGGGCTGATAAGGGGGTATTTTGATTGTTATGGAAAATCATATTCTTTCAGTTAGTAAATTTGGCACAAATACCTTAGTTGATCTCCTATCTAAGTTGATAATAAATTTAGTTTATTTTTTATTTTTACTCAGTTTGAGAGGTGCCGTTAGATTCGTCTTAATTGTGGGAGTGACACTGGGTATATAAAAATTGAAAAAAAAATGCGCGATTTTTGGCGCCATATTTTCTTTAAAAAAAAAAAAATTCTGAAAACTAAATGTGTGGGATGTCAAAATTAAGGGTTTCATAAATAGGTCTCATTAACCTCAAAAATAAAAATCATTCATCTTAAAAATCTTCCATTAATAATGTTTATAAATAATATTAATAATAAATAATATAAATTCTTATTAAATATATTGTTAAACGAAATTTAGTAACTAAAAACTGTGAAATAAAAAAAATAATTTACAAAATCAAAAAACCCGACTGCCTAAAAAGTGAACTTTAATTTAAAAAGATGGAAACCGGAACCTTGTTTTAAAGGATGACTATTAGACTAAATACTATAAGTAATTTCATCCAGTCGGAGGCATCTTAAATTTAACAATAAAGACCTTGGCCTGGTTTTTTTTGTTTTTGTTTTTAAGCATACTTATGGGTATAAGCTCGGTATTTAAATAAATAACAGGGTATTTCATGATTTTTCGTCAATGTACCATTCACGGAGTGAAAAGGGGTAGTATATGTTAGAGGGGGATTTGATTGCGTGGCTTGATTAACTGGTATGTAAGCCAAAATCAAATAATGCAAATTTCATAAATGATTTTTCAAAATTCAATCATCTTTGGAGTGAAAAGGGGGATTTAGTTTACTTATATGAAAAATGAATTGCTCAATCAACTTTCTTAAAAGAGTTGCAGGAGATGTTACATTTTGTAGGGGAGAATTTGAAATCGACGCGGACGAAAACGCGATGCTAGTTACATGTAGGTAAATGATAAGATATACTTTATACTACCTACCAGGCATTGCCAGCGTATCTTCGCCTATAAAATAATTATCCAGTTACCTTTCGTAATCACTTGTATTTTTAAACGACTTCAAAAAGGAGGTTATCAATTCGGTATGTTTTTTTTTTAATGTTTGTTCGGGCATAACTCCATCATATATGTATAGACGGATTTGCAAAATTCTTTTGATGTTCGAAAGGGGTTTATTCCGAAATGGTCCTATTTATATTTCATATACTTAAATCTTATGATGAGTTTCGTAGACAGATAACGGAATTCTTTAATAAAATGACAGTAAATCAACCGCAATTGCTGCTATAGCATAAATAACCATTGTTCTGATTTGATTGACTTTGAGAGTACACCAAGGATAACGAAATTTTGAATTGGTGTGGGGTAGGTACTATAAAAAAAAGTGATAAATAAAATGCGCTGAGGAGGTTGTTGGGGCTGCCTCGGTTTTGCAGTGCATCGGGTATGTTTGCGGAAGCGCGAGTAGATGACTTTCACGCCATCATGCGCAAACGGTGTGCTTCGATGCTACGGCGATTCAGGGGTAGCCCTAATAATATTTTAGTTACACTGGTGGACAAGGTTGCTGGACCTTTTATCAGGCTCTGGGCTGGCAGACATGTGCGTGCACATGTGCATGTAGCCAATTAATGTTTAGGTGTTTTATTTTTAATTTATTGAGATTACTAACATAGGCTAAGTTTATACTAACACTATATGGATCCAATGGTCTGAAATAAAATCTTTGAATTTGAATTTGAAAAATATTTTCTAAAAAAAAACAACCTACTTCCGCAAAAACGCTATTAAGTGAAAAATAACTGTAATTTCGGAAGGCGCTGATAAAAAAATAAAATAAATATACAAATTCCAAAGACACCGACTTCCGAAATTAAACTTATTATTCATTTTGTAGTGTTTTTTCGGACACCGGCTGTTTTTTTTTATCTCACGAAGCGACGGTCACTTTAATTATGGTTACCAAGTCTACAAGGACGCTGTGAATGTGTAAGTGCAGGAGCTCTTGGTACAGTCCGAGACAATGACGACGTCGGAAGTGTGTGTGTTATGTGCTGACGCCACTCGACTTCACGCGCACACTCACGGCGTTTCGTACACTTGGTTACCACAAGTAAAGTGCGCGTCGCTTTGTGTGATAACAATACTGTAGCTAGAATAATGGTCTTTTCTGAAGATTCACCTTATCGCATATTGCCACAGTTCCTCTTCATAATGTTATTAAAACATTTTATCTTATTATTTAAAATCATTTATTTCATTTTAAATAGTTTATCTTATTATCCTTGATAGCTTACGATAAACCAATTTAAGAAAAAAAATTGTGATTCCAGCTACCTACATCAAATATTTATATTACTTACTTAAGCCTCAATGTTTATTTGTACAGTGAAGTGTCACATTAACTTCTATTGTTTTCATCTAGGTATTACTGGCCATTGACTTTTGAAGATGGCTAACAGCCAGACATTAATATACTGACTATACTGAGGCCACTAGTACGTTGACTAGACGTTCTTTTGCGGTCTTCTTTGACCTCAGATTAGAAACAGTGTTTTTGTTACAAAAAGGAGCCTAAAGACATATCTATACGGTACAACTACACTATAAGTCATTTGTTGGTACAATTTAATTGAATGTAAATGGTATTTTAGACAGGGAATAGGTTTCGGTAGGTTCAATCATCATCTGCCTAGCCTTTTCCAAACTATGTTGAGGTCGGCTTCCAGTCTAACCGGATGCAGCTGAATACCAGTATTTTTCATGGAGCGACTGTTTATCTAACCTCCATAACCCAGTCACTGGCTATACCACTATGATATGCTGTCCTATACTATACTCCGTGGTCAGATATTCGGGCTTCTAAGGACCCGTAACGACTGTCCAAGCTCTAAGAATGACAGGCGGGACCAACAGCTTGAGGTACTCTCCGAGGCACGGAGGTCTTGGTATGTAAAGACGGTCTCATATCCGGGATCAACAGCGACAAGCCTCTAGCCCAGGGTTCGGCAACCTGCGGCTCGCGAGCCACATGCGGCTCTTTAGATGTGACGCTGTGGCTCTTTAGTTCCATACGCAAATATTATTTACTAGCTTTTGCCAGCGGCTCCGCCCGCGCGGTACTTTCAGCCCCTATTTACCCTTAGGGGTTGAATTTCGAAAAATCCTTCCTTATTCCTTGTCTACATTATAAAGGGACAACCAGTCTTAACAAAGGGTATCTTATTACCCAGTAACTGGGTTGTGGAGGTGAGATAGGCAGTCGCTTCATGTAAAATACTGGTATTCAGCTGCGTCCGGTTAGACTGGAAGCCGATCCCAACATAGTTGACAGTCTGATGATGATGACATTATAAGGGTACGTCTGTACAAAATTTCAGCTTTCTAGGTCCAAGGGTTTGGGCTGGGCGTTGATGAGTCAGTCAGTCAGTCAGTCAGTCAGTGAGTCAGTCAGGACTTTCCTTTTTATTTATATAGATTTTCCTTTCACCTGGCGAGCTATCAAATAAAAAAATGGCGAGTTTACAAATGGCGTAGATTAGGCCACGCCCCTTTTCGGTCACCTTGCGTTTAAATCCCGATTTCACGCAATTTTACAATGAAACCAATAATTACTGTGACTTGTTTGGAAACTGTATGATATTTAAAAAAATTGTGGCTCTTTAAATTTTTTGTAAATTATAATTTTTGACTCTTCCGACTCAAAAGTTTGCCGACCCCTGCCCTAGCCCTATGTACAATGTAAATGAAAATGGTATTCCTAGTAATAAATAATGACAACAATCATTGATGAATGAAATAATATAATTATTTTCTGTAACGATTGGTTAATTACTTCCTAACAGTATTTGTTATCTAGACGTATAAAATTACCTATCATTTGTTATACGAGTACTTAGGACTGGTTCCAATATAGCTTACTTAATGGCTTTTAAAGTGAAAACGAAAACGTATTAAGTTTTTCGATGTTGCTATACGTAGGATTTACTACTCGAAAATTTACTGTTACTTTGTGGGATATGCTGGCTTGTTGTTCACTGTGAAACACTAAAAGTCCAATATAAAATAATAAGTTAAACCGAAACTTATTAAATGAATAGTTTGGCTAGGAACTATAGCACAAAATGCCTAATTTTTGAATACCTTGTTTTAAATAAGACAATTTAACTCGACCGACTAAAACTAACTTCGTCATTTATTTTCAGCGTTAGCGGTGTTTTTGGGCACTGTAGCTGTTCAAGGCTATGGTCCAAAAATACATCGCAAAAAACACGGAAGTCCACAAAAATCATCCCACTGGTCCCACAATAGGCCTTCACATGTGCCTCACCATGGACCGCCACAGAAACCACACCACCATGCACCACCCCAAAGACCACACCATCGGCCATCACATGATAATAGTTTTGGACCTCCCAATCAACACGGCCACTGGGATAATTCACCCGTATGGAATGATAGATCAGATTCTAGAGATAGTAACGAAGACAGCTATGACAGCTATGGTCCTGATGATAGCTATAGTCCTGATGATAGTTACAGTCCTGATGATAGTTATGGTCCCGATGACTTCAGTCGCGAAAGAGACAGTTCAGATCGTTATAGACCATCCTATGAAGACAGCGGTGATTGGCACGATCACCATCATTCGAAACACCCTTGCAAGCATCCTCATAACAAGTAAGTGAAAGTTGAAATGGTTTTCTTTTAGGATGATCATATATTCCCGTCACTAACCTGGTGAAAGCGAGCTAACAAACGAACAACAAAGCTTTCAAATGTTAACCATGACATCTTTAAAACCAGGGTCAATCTTGAAAGTCGGTACCCATATTATTTTTTTGCTGAGTAAAATTAATTGAAATGCATTTTTTTACATTTCAATTGTAATGATGATTTAATTCAAATCGATACCAATATTTTAATTATTGAATGATATCTTGTTGTTACAGAAAACCCCCAAAGACAACACCTAAACCTATACGGACAACTCCAAAAGCCACACCGACAACACCAAAACCTATTCCACCAACGCAAAGGATTCCGTTGACCCCCACTTTGCCACCGCACCCAGCACACACAAAATTTACACCTAAATCTACAGGAACTGCTGCAGGCTGGAGAACTAATCCTACAACCCCTCTAATTATCCCAGATCCCACGACAACTGTTGGTCCTATCCCCAGGCCCTCGATCACGACGACATCAAGACCTATTTGGCACTCAACCCCGCCTACACAAGATACTACTCATTGGGAGACTACTACTAGTTCGGTTCCTGAAATAACAAGTTTTAATCCTTTACTAACAACTACAACTAATCCTGAAGCTGAAACAACAACAGCTGAAGAAGAAGGATTCCCCACATTATCACCAGAAATAGAAGAATGTATAGATTTGTGCCTTTCAACGCCTGAGTATAACCCTGTATGTGGCTCGAACGGTGTAACATATAACAATGAAGGGAAGTTATTTTGCGCCAGCGCATGTGGAGTCAGTAAGTTGCGCTGCTTTAATTCTCTGGTTTGCTTTTTTAAGGATGTAACTTTACAAATGTAAAGTGTTTTTGTAACTGGTAAGATTTTCCATTAATTTTGTAAATTATCGTTATTTTCGCAATTTTTTGCCGATGACAATAATAATAATCTATTTGTTCAGTAATTTAAATAAATGGTCATGCACTGTATTCAATAATCAGATTTTGAACGTTTCGTGCCCTGTTGTAAGCGTTTTTAACTTTGTTTAACCTCTGCACATGCTGTGAAAAACATGTCAGACGGTTTTTATTCCATCCATTTCGCGATCAACTTGGTACAAACCAAGTTGATCGCGAAATCGTGTTAACAGGCCTATTTTGTTCAAGTTATCCTGTTACTAAAGCGCTTTATTAGTAATCCTCAAGATTTAACTACGTTGAAAATAATAAATTATTTCTTCGAATACAGAGTACCTACCTGATTTTAGCAAGAGTCGAGTTCCGTGTGTTTATGTGTTATGTTCGTATTTCTACGATACCAATAATCGTATTGGCAACTAAATATTATTGTGTTATAGGTACCAACTTATTTAATTATTCAGCACGTGTCAGGCCATTGACCCATTCCTTTGTAACATCTACTCATTTCAATATTGTTACAGATGTGACTCTAGTACGCAGATCTGCGTGTCCGCCACCCAATTTTGATTATGACGATGGTACTGAAACGCCCCCCCCTGCAACGACCACTACTTCACCTTTCCGTGGTCGTACCACATTTTTATCTGACTTCCAGCGGTGTATGAGACTATGCCGCATAACCGCATCCTTTATTCCTGTTTGTGGTACAGATCTCGTGACTTATATGAATATGGATCGTTTGAAATGTGCTCAAAGTTGCGGCGAAGGTGAGGTTTGCTTATACGAAATGACGTGTAATGTTAATGATGATACCTATTTGATTAATGGTGCTATACAATGTACATTCTTTCTCCATTATTTGTTTAATAGGTATTCACTATAGCCAACTAATAAAGGACTCCCCACTTAAAAATGAATCTACTTAACTACTTTTGGCTTTGGAAATTTTACGTAATTTCTCATTTAATTCTGAGAATGATGACTAACTATTTCATTTATACAATGATAATTGTCATAATGGAACAATGTTATAACCAAATACGTTTCAAATAGATATTGAATTGAACACAATAGGGTTTTATATAAAATCTCGATCTGCCTAACTCTACGAGGAATATGGCGTGATGTTATGATAAATTGACATGAAATGTTTGAAATGATAAATATTCCACAGTTGTCGAGGTTTTATGTGAGAAACCATGCGCTGCCTGTGGGTTTAACCCAGTCGAACCTAAAACAACAACCACTTTGCGCCCGTCAACAACCCCACAATCTGGCAGAACTACCCAGGAACCTGATGTACAAGATTGTATAAATGCGTGCCCGGTGACATCGGAATATAATCCCGTTTGTGGCTCAGATCACGTCACGTATAGCAACCCAAGCCGCTTGATCTGTGCTCAATTGTGTGGAGTCGGTAAATATTAGTATTTTTTTCGCTTACATTCCATTTCAGATATTTCAATGTATACTAAAACTAACTTATGCCTGCGACAAATTCAGCAAAACTAAAATAAAACCAACCCTTTGATCCGTTTCCCATGCATGTTCCTATTTTTCACATTCTTCGTGTACGGAAATTTCTTAAATTACCTAACTTGACATTTAAATATTAATTACAGGCGTAGCCGTAACTCGTCTAGGACCATGTGGTCCAACTACGACTTCTTCAACCACTACAGTAGCACCTCCATCAACTTTATCACCTGATATATTGAGCTGTATACAACGTTGCCCGGTAACGACGGAATATGATCCCGTTTGTGGGTCAGATGATCTCACCTACACTAACCTTGGGAACTTACATTGCTCTAGATTTTGCGGTGTTGGTAAGTTTTCTTCTTAGGTACAGTTTAACTAACTAGTCGAATACTGTTATACGAATCACTCTTATTTATATATTGTATATTCCAGAGGTAGACTTCAAACACAAATCACGATGTGTAGACGAATTTGATCTTGGTCCTGATGTAACTGACAGCACACCATCAAAAACTACTCAATATATTAATGGAAATAAGGATCGTGTTACCACGTCATGGAGAAGCACTGCAACAACTCCATCTGTATTCACTTCACCCACAACAACAACCACCGCGGCATCATCCTCGACACCAACCATAGCAACATCATCAACCACAAACGCAGGCCCGAATTCGTCATCTACTACTTTAGGTTTTACAATTCCTCGTGATATATTAAATGATATTTTTGGATCGACGACGACTCAGGCGCCCAAAAATAAACCGAAAAACCCCGACGAAGACGAAGATATCGATCTAGATGCTAGGTTTAATAACGAAACAGATACAGACAAAGACACAGGAAGAGGTCATTATAGCAAAATTATTTTCCCCGATTAAAGACTAATTAGATTACTAATGCATTTTTATTTGAAACATATTACGTATGCAAATTAGCCTTATGACATCATTTGCCGCAATATTGCAAATGAACCCTAATTACATATTTTTTGTATATATTTGGCTTAAAAATTCTATTGCCCATCAGTTGGTGACGACCTGGCTTCCTAGATTAACTTCGAGTACTTATTGATTATATTAGAGCTTAAGAAAATGGACAGTGCCATTTTATTTTACATTGTTTCACTAGCATCGATTGTTGGATTTTCGTCGGCATATTCAAGTAAGTTTTTTTTTACGAATTTCCCATGTTGATCCTCAGCAACTTATATAGCATCTTATAAATATTTGTTTATTTTATCCTATTGTACAGAAGCGCATTAAATTTTACTTCAGAAAATAAAATATATACCTATTTTGTTCAAACTCAATGTAACTATAATATTATGTACAATATTAAATCTTATCCTATTTACATGTTGTAACTTGCCAATGCCAAGTAGATTAACACTCAATACAGGAATCATTGATGGTGCCTCGATTATAAATGAACGATTGTGATTAATTTGTGTAACACACTAATTTGTCATGTCCCTACGGCCTACAGTCTCTTTCAGAAGACCATGCAAAGATATGTCACCAGGATGTTTGAAGGAATCCTTACAGGCGGCTTTGCCAGTGATTGCAAATGGCATTCCTGAACTAGACATCGATTCTTTGGATCCTTACATACTGAAGCAACTGAATTTGAAATTGCCTGGAGGTATCGATGTCGAATTCACTGATGGTTACGCAAAAGGACTGAAACACTGCATTGTTGATTTTGCAAGGTACGTTTATAAACATTTAAAATTTGAATCCTGTGGCGTAAAAAATTGCGATGACTAATAAAATTATAGTGAACAATCAGTCACAATAAAAGTATAAAAGCAAACTACAAACAAGTTTTTAAAATATGAATTTTAAATGTTTGCAGATATGAAGGAAAAACATTTGAAACTCAACTGCATTGTAATTTGACTATCAAAGGAAAATATGAATCTTCCGGACGTCTCCTCATGTTCCCGATAGATGGAGATGGAGAATCTACCATTATGTGCAGTAAGTTTTATGTATTATTATTATTTTATGACTGGTGTTGACATAATTTCTTTACAGTTACAACTCGAAATAAGTTTTAATGTAAGCTTTAATGAATTATTTTGTTTTGATTAACAACTCCTTCAGATGATTTTTGTATGTATATTTTTCGATAGAACGGTTTCTCTTTTGGTACTGTCAAATTAGTTACGATAACCCCTTTAATACAAAAGTCAACTAAGAGTAACCTTTATTTGACGTTTCCAATTATATTTCATCTGTGCACGAAATTTTCCTTAATGGTCGTTTGTTCCATCGTGTTAATACAGATGCCTATATTTTTTCAGATAACATCAAGCTACACAGTATTCTAAAGTTAGGGTCCAAAGTCATGTCAGACGGACAAAGGTACTTGGACATTCAGAGTTCGAATATTGACCACAGTTACGATGGCAGAGTCAGCTACAGTATGACGAACCTTTTCAAGGGAAGTCCCGAAATAAGTAAGTATACCTAACCTAATTACTTCTAAAGACGTGAATCTACACTTGGTATTCAAAATAACTTTTGTTGAAATTGAGGAAATCTGTAATATAATTTTTTTCGCCACGTTCCTAAATTTGTTGAAAAGTTTTCCAATGTATAACCTCATCATCATTAGCAGTTTTCTTTTGTATAGACTAGAAGGCATGGTCTTGAATACTTAAAATATTGTTATAAGTTATTACAAGATTAGTGATAGATTGAAGTGGCCATAATAAATACGTACACACGTACGTACTCTCTATCACGTAAATATTTGCTTAGTTTGAACAGACATATCCACGGCGTTCAATATTGATCGAATCTACATGGATATGTAGATATAAAGAAGGTGGCAGGGAGGGATATCGACCCACGATGGTTACTTACAGTTGGCCCGTCGGTGTCCTGCCACCTGCTGTTGTAATTAGTCTTTACTAATATTCTAATAATATGAGTCTTAAGCACATCTATAGACTACACTATAATTAGCAATACACTTATTGGGCATTGGTAATAAATCAAAACGTTATTTATAAGATCATAGTTAAACGAATTAACATTATTTGGAATAGATAAAACATGTTTTAAGCTACGAATGATTTTATAAATAAGAGTCATATTTTTTATTTTTTATTATATAATAATATTATTTTCGGATACACACTTCACTAAGTATTTATTATTCGAGCGTATGGTACTCGTGGGTTACAGCTGAAAATCAGCGTCAGGTGGTGCATTCTGTGTTGTCATCTGACATTATGCTGAGCTGAGGCCCTTTTGGCATTAATAACATTTTGTGTTTTATTTATAGTTCTAAGGTTTTGTAAGCTGTAATGCCAATAAACGCATCTTTCTTTCTTCCTTCTTTCTAGTCGTAGTAGAAAACAAAGATTCAAGTATCGATGATGAAACGTATAAAAGCATCTACAATTAACATGTATTTGTTTCTCAGGTGAAGCTGTTCTGAACTTCATGAACAGCAATTGGAAATTGGTAGCTGACGAATTCGGGACTCCAATGGTTCAATACGGTGTAAATTCCGTGATGAAAAACCTGAAGAAGCTTTTCAACGTTTTGTCTATAGACGAATTAAAGAAATTGTAATTCATGTCTGCCAAAATGGCGTAAAAACTTAATTTATTGTTATGCGTAAGAGATAATGAAACCGTAATATTGAAGTGACAGAATTGTTTTTTTTAAGAGAAAAAACGGCTCCGTGGCATATACCTCAATCCTCTAGCTAGCATATTATGGTAAGAAAACAAAGGGAAGAAGTAATAAAAATGTGATTTTAAACACAACGCTTTTATTTCTAATACCACGCAACCAATTAAATAAGTAGATTATAATTACAATACTGTGCTGAATCAATACAATCTTGAAATATTTTGCGAATAAAACCTAAAAGAAGTTAAATATTTGAATGACTACAATCAAATAAGTTGTCGCCACGCTTATAAACTTTAACATGAGCGTTATATCTACAGAAAACATATCGTAGATGTAGATACGCAACGGCCAGGCCTCCACGAGTTCCATGAACGCTTTAGCTTGTACTCTCATTGTCTTTGGTAGGTCGTAGTTCATTATTATCTTGTTAACAAGAATCTTCGTTTCATTGCGTACTAATAGCAATCGTTCACAAGCAATTGACATCATGGCCACGTAGCAAATCCAAATAAAAGAAGATAGTATTACATTCATCAATAGACCTAAGTCATTAATAGATGTTCGGTAATAGTAGAGACATGTCCACATGATAATAATGATAAATATGAAAGTACTCATAAGAATCGTGAGGATCTGAAAGTTGAAAACCTCATTGACCATGGAACCAATTTGTCCGATGACATCATACATCTTAGCCGTGTCTCGTATTTTAGTATTACTCTCTGAAGCATGCCCAATGAAATTGAATCTCTCCGTAGTTTGAGCTGGTCTGCATCTTATTGTAAAAACAGCGGCGCTATCCTGGTCTTGGTCATCCACAAATGTTTTTAAATAGTTGTTAATCATTATTAATCTTCGCCTCAGCAGATCGACGTATTTACAAAAAGTTATAACTTCCAGTTTTTGCACGAAGTTTAGGGGTGTAGAAGCAATGGCCCATGCTATATCTCCTACAGTAAACAAATCTAAAAGGCTGGTAGTAAATTGGCTGATAACAACAAGAAACATGTACTTATATGTTTCAAAACGTGATTGGCTGTAAAACTTACTGAATTTCCCGACTTGCAACATGGTGTCCAGATTAGCAAGCGTAGTTATAATGCGAATATTAATTCTATTAACAAAGAAAGAAGCTGTTACCGTACAGAGAGCGTATTGAATGAACATTATTGTGATGCGAACTTTGTCAGCAGTTTGGACGTAATTGCTACTGTCGTAATTTGTAAAGGTAGTCGGGAAACTAAAGTATGATCCAAATAAAATGATATATGTTGAGATGACGAAAACTGTAAATGCTTTCATTTTCCAATTAGGTTGATGTAACTCTTCATTAACATGAGAAAATCGAAATATTCCGTGGATATATTCAATTATAATTATGACATTTATAGTGTCAATAATTTGCTTCTTACTATCACTTATTATTTTGCGCTTCTCTCCAGAATAAGATTTGTTTTTTTCTTCCTTTTCAGCTTCCATAGTGTCAGTTTTATTAATTGATTTTACAGAACGAAAACGTTTGTTCGATGTTGAATACTCGGATATGACTAATGTTACCTTTTTGTCATCGCCTTATTTATATTAAGTTCCATTAATATAATTGAGTCTTGTTTGGTTAAAAATATATTAATATTGATGTTTCCTAATTCTCTATTGCTCAACTGTCTACGATGTAATCACAGTAATGAGTTATATTTTGCGCGATGATGAGGATATCATGATGGTTTTATGTTTATGGCGACTCATGACATAATATGATATCCTATCTACCTACATTACAAAAAACAGTCAAATACAATTTCGTGTACCTACACCATGTATTTGACTATTTACTTTCGTGAACAGTAAGTAGTAGGTTATCATTTAACATAAATCCATGCTGATTTATTATTTCGCTCTAAAACCTGTCTTATTGGCTGGCTGATAGTGGTAGCTAGAGTGTTCCCACAGACAGAAAGTGTAAACTGTGCAGAAGAACAGTGTAAATACTGAAACTTTATTTTTATGGTAGATGGCGATGATGGTCTATTGGTCGTAAGCTCTACTGCTGTGTATGAGGTTCTGGGTTTTTCCATAGGGCATTCTCAGTACGATACGGTTGATGGCAATAGGCCCTATTACATGGGGCTTAAACATCATCATCATTCTCCTGCCCTTATCCCAATTTATTTGGGGTCGGCGCAACATGTCTTTTTCTTCCACACTTCTCTATTAGTCGTCATCTCCGTAGTCACACCCTTTTTAACCATATCATCATTCACACAGTCCATCCATCGTTTTTTTGGTCTCCCCCTACTCTTATAGCCATCGACATTCATACTCAAAACTTTCCTCACGACATTCTCCTCATTCCTCCGTATCACATGCCCATACCATGACAACCGATTTCCACACAACTTTTCATGCTTAAACATGATTAGCAAAATGTAGGTTTTCTATACACCCCTATCTACATAATCCTTCGGGGAATACCGGGTGTTTTGTATCAGGATTAAAAGACAATCAGACCTACTGAAGCTTGGTATATTACTAATCTAGCCTACAATATACTTATACTTACTGTACTATAAGATAGTACAATGATTTTCGTTACCAGCACCCTAATTGCGTAACTCATGATTCATCATAATCTGTATCGTTTTGAAACGGATTGTTAAACCATTGCTTCATATGTTCGAAAAATGTGTCTGTTCGACAACATAAATAACGCAATGAATATTGTTTAACTGTGAAGACGAAACCAATTATGATCAATCGTGAGTTACGCAATTAGGGTGCAGGTTTATTTGGTTTTGTGATAGGATGACTGATATTTCAACAGTTTCCGTAACTATCGTTTATCTAACTCTATGGCCGGGCTTCCAGCCATGCATATATAGACCTCACTAACTTCAGCCCGCAACATCCTCCGCGTGATTTTTTTTTTGTTCCCATAGGTACCCACCCCGTCGTATCGCATCGCCTACCCACGCTGTAACTTCGGTTTCACCCAGCGTTCTTTCTTTTTTTTTTCTCTATTTTGCTGCCCATCTAAGGATTCTAGCGTGATGTTAAGTAGCTTTTAGCCTACCAAAAGAATTTGGCTATCAAATGGTAAAATAAACTTTAAAATTAGGTTGGTATTTCCAGATATTAGCACGTTCAAACAAATTATCAAAAAACTTTTCAGCTGTATTACTAGTAGTATAGATAAGAAATTTATTAAGTAACCCGAAGTCGTATAAAAGGTAGCATTCGTTCCTGGATTTGAGGACGGCTGATGTGCTAATCTTTCCTGTTGGTTTAGAAACCAAATGATTATAGGGATGCGGGATACCTTCGTGAGTAAATGATGACGATTAATTGAAATAAAACCAATCACCCTAAACCATTTTATTTTTAATCCATCGCTGACATAAATATAATATAATATCCAAAATTTAGAATCGAAAACTTTCATGTGAGAACAATCTTAAGATAACTCTTAGAACTAGATTACGCGGCACACTAGAAGACGATAATCTTATTTTTTGTGTGTTAGTATTACATATAACACTCTAGAGGTGGCTGAAAGTGAGCTTAGAACAGTTCAAATGTTACACAAGCTTAGATGAAATGTGATATTTGAATGATAACAATTAAATATGTCGTCGCCACGCTTATAAACTTCAACATCAACTTAATATCTATAGAAAACATATCGTATACATAGATACGTAACGGCCAGGCCTCCACGAGTTCCATAAATGCTTTAGCTTGTACTCTCATTGTCTTCGGTAGGTCGTAGTTCATTATTACCTTGTTCACTAGTATTCTCGTCTCGTTGCGTGTTACTAGCAGCCGTTCACATGTAAATGACATGGTGCCAACATTACAAATGGTGTTGAAACACCAAATCATATTATTTATTAATTTACTTATTTGATAGTCAGTTGATTTGCGGTAGAAGGAGAGCGATGTCCACATAGTTATAACTATGTACGTAAAAGCAGAAACCAGTGTCAAAAATATTTGGAAGTTAAAAACGTCATTTGTCATGGAGCAGATTTCCCCGATGTTATCATAAGTTGTGGCCAGATCCCTTATTTTCATATTTCTTACGGATGGACGCCCAATGAAATTCAACATTTTCTCGCTTTTAATTTTCGTGTCCCTGACTGTAAAAACTGTTACGTTCTTCTTGTCTTGTTCTTGAATAAATTCTTTCAAATAGCTGTTGATAAGGACCAGTCTACCATTTAACATAATAAAATATGTACAGAAAATATATACTTCTAATTTCTGAATAAAATATAGGAGAAAAACTATAATTCCCCACCGGATATTAGGTACACTGTAGAAATCCACTGCGCCATTGATAATATGAGTTACAATCAGTAAGATTAGGTACTTGTTGAGCTTTGAACCCATTTTTTTATAAAAATCTGCATATGTTTCCACTTGCAACATGGTGTCTACTTCCGCAAGCAAAGTGACCATACGAATATTGATCGAACTGATGATAAAATTGGCTGCTATTATCAAGGCAGCATATTGAAAAATAACCACAAAGGAAGCAATTTCGTCCATAGAGTCAAAGAATTGATATGTCCCAGTAATACTGTCTGACGCTCCAGTTAGAAATAAGACCCAGAAAAATATCGTAGTGAATATTGAAATAATCAAAATTCCAATTGCTTTTTCTTTCCAATTTGGGGGACGTAACTCTCCATCGATAAGTTGAAATCTAAATATTCCATAGCAGTACTCAATAATTATTTCTGGTTTAAGATTGTTAATTATGTCGATTATTTTCTTTTTTTCGCTACTGATTTCTTTCTTATCAACATTTGTTTCACCATCTTGTTCTTTATCGTCTTCCATGTTCAGTAGCAAGAAGAGTTTTATTCAAGGAGTATTACTAAAAGAAGGACGTCCGTAAGCTAGTGTATGACAAAAAGAATTGTAATATGAAACATTCCATCATATGAAAGGCAAATTGCCCAAGATAAAATTCCATTCCATTACGATAATGAAGTGTGTTCACTCCTACAGTCATCATTAAGTAATTAGGTAGGTGTAAAGGCAATTGAGTATATTGATCGACGTTATAATTACATGAGTATCTGACAAGATATACTTAATATGGGAGACTATCGGAAATAAGAAATATAATTATGTATATTAATAGAAATCTAAAGTTGTCTAAATTAACGCAAGTCAATACGGAAGGTAATAATTCTCACTGGTGATACTTGCTGAAACGTGATTAGTTGAGAAGCTTCGATAATAATCCGACCGACCGGCGGCACCATAATTGCGTAACTCACGAAAATCATAATCAGTTTCAATTTGACAGTTCAACAGTATTCATTGCGTTATTTACGTTGTTGAACAGACACATTTTTCGAATATATGAAGCATTTGTTTAGCAATCTGTTTAAAAAAAAGATTATGATAAATCGTGAGTTACGCAATTAGGGTGCTGGTCAAGTCAGTCGGATTATCGAAGCTTGGTAATTCGCTTGCTTCCTAATTCAGGAAATACATAATAATCTGTATAAATAAAAATAAAAGTCCTGACTGTCTGACACATCAACGCCCAGACCGTAGACGCCTTGGACCTAGAAAGCTCAAATTTTGCACAGAGGTTCCCTTTATAATGTAGACAAGGAATAACGAAGGATATTTCGAAATTCAACCCTGAAGAGAGTTAAATAGGGGATGAAAGTTTGTATGGAAAATCGAAATTTTTGTGGTTTAAACCATGAAAAATGGTGTTCATCATTCCGATTAAAAAATAAAAACCATATGTTTCAGTGTTTTTGGGAAATCAGCCCCTGGGTGCGTAAAATAGGGGATGAAAGTATAAATGGGAAACCGGAATAAACCCAACGCCACCTCGGCTCGGTCCGCGAGTAGGACCGACGATTATCCGACATCCACGCGGGCAAAGCCGCGGGCAAGAGCTAATTTTATCAGCATAACTATGTGAAAGTCTATTAACTGCTCCCAAATCACAATGTTCTTTTTTATTCTTTTTATTTTTACAATGCTGACATATTCTCTTCATTATTTGACATTTACATAAATTTTAATATCGACTATTTTTTTTAGTGATTGTCTAGGAAATCATGTCACTTTACTTAAATAAGCTAATTTTGTTTATTTAGATTATTTTACATATTGTGAATGAGAGAACGTAATAGGCCTTACATACTGTAGATTTGTAGACGATTTTCTATTCTGTATTTTCACTCTTCTAAGTACCTGGTACTTATTACTGACTTAGGCCTGCACTGTCCTCCCATACCTATTATCACTGTAATTTGAAAACATTGATAAACCCAATTATTTTTAAAAGAGTAACCTTGGAGTTTCTTGCCGGCTCTTATCCATAGGAAGCAACAATTTGAAACCGTGCACCTAACTTCTGACGGTTATATATTACATAAGTGCCCATGCAGGTTTATATGAAATTAAATATTTTGATTTGATTCGATGTAAAATGTAGAATAAAGATTGGTAGATAGGTAGTGTATGCCGTAATGGTCTTACTTACGGCACCTTACGGTCAAACACTGTGACGGTCTGGGTCCAATTTCCAGGTTTGTGTAAGCCAGGGGTACGTACCTATCTACAGCCTAACATTATCTTTGCTTCTTTATTTAATGCGTCCATAAAACTGTTACAAATTTACATAAGTACATCCCAGAAATCTATGCAGTTTAGATATAGATACCTAAATTACTTTGTATATTTTATGACGTGCAGTTTTAATTAAGGCATTTCCCTTTTTTTCAATAGGCACATGTGATTACTTATTTACCTCTCTTACAAACTACCCGGTTTCGCTGGAGTGGGTAGGTAGTAACCTACCTTCTTCGTGCTTCGTGGATCTTCGTGCTCTAACCTACTCGCTTCATGAGCACACGTATTTGTTCAACTAACATAATTATTCCGACTCAATAACTTTTTTACATCGAGACCGGCGCACCATCAACTTTTAATTATTCATGGTGGTTGCATGGGAAAGCTATTCAGGCAGGTACTGCATAAAATAGGCCAAACCAAACCAAAAACCAAACCAAACCAATTTTATCCATCTGAGATATACACTAAATACACCTGGCTGTAGGTACCTGCTAAGAATATTTAACCAATATTAGAAATAACCATTAATAAACCGAAGTGGATAAGCATGTCCCTTGCCGGTCTGTTCAAACCTGTCAGTGGCATTACATACCTACCTATCTAGTTAATTATTGTACAGTAGCCCCCACTAATGGTGCCCCAATCTCAAAAAGCAATAGATTGACACTTCGCTTTAACTTACGACCTTCTTATAATAAGCAATTTCTATAGGCTATAATACTATAGACACACACACTCTCATACGTTTACAAATGAATGTATTTCCTAAATTCAACCGTTAAAGCAAATGGCATGATAGCTGAGCGGTTACCGCACTTGATTATTGCGTTTGAGCGCAGCGAGTCGCGGTTTCGAATCCCACTCGCTGTGTGATAGTATTTTTATTGTTTTAAAAATCACTTTTGAGTATAGTTTCTTGTTCTGTTCGTCGTATTCACTAAACTCGTAAAACTTTATCATTATACCCACAGAAACCTAAATAAATTTAAATGATTTACGACTCATTCACCGCGACTTATAGAACGGTGTTGGTTGATATTGTGTGCTAGTGACGTGTGTTTCATCTATTAGCGTTCTTCTAATTCATTTTAAAATGGAAGCAAATTTAAATATAGAAATGAAAGCGAATATTATTGCGCTGCATAAAAGTGGACTTAATACCTATATCACAAATACCTATGTGATGAAACCGGACTGAGTGTGAGTATTATGATTTAAATATTTTATTAAACATTTATTTAATTAAAGTATAACTGCTGATCCTTGTAGTTATTTTAAAACGTTTTATAAATATCATAATGTCTAAATCGTGGTCTAAATAGAATAAAAATATAAAATTTCGATGTAAATTTATTTCCTAGATTATGGAACGATGAAAATAACATTATACTTAATATTTATGTGAAATTGCCCTTTTAAATAATTTTGTTTCTAAATAGTAGGTAATACATAAAGTGTGTATTTTGCTTAGTAGCCTAACATTACCCCTTTTTTGTTTTAGTGAAATACTGTGAGTCGGTGGGTGAAAAGATATGAGGAAGGCGGTAGCCTTGCCCGTGGAAAGCAAAGTGGAAGACCCCAGCTCCTATAACAGGCACACGTTCAGCGAATTTGAAACAAGTGGTTTCAAAACGACAAGACATTTTGCCGAATTATTCGACACATCTTTACGAACCGTGCGCCGTGCACTCAACGCAGAAGGCCAGCTCGAGAATCTGCTCAAAAAACATAGTTAACGGAAAAAACATTAACATTAAGTTATAAATTACAAATATTTATTTATTTTAGTAATATTCAAATAATATTTTGTCTTATCCGTAATCTGGATTATTTTGAGGTTTAGTTTCAATCTTCTTTTCGGAATGAAAATGAACACTTAAGCTATAACCTCTTTAAGTCCTATTAAATACGATTTGTTAACTTTGAGGTTTGAGTTAGAACGAACTCACTCGCAGTAGAATAAAAGTAGTACTACTGAGTCATTTAATTGTATTGTGACAACTTGTCTGCATTTGTTACTTTTACGTGGGTAGATTTTTGTAGAATATTGTGATTTATTTAGAGTACCGACACACAGTAGTAATCAGCACAATATTATTATATTACTAAGATACAATAGCCTGATTATCATAGTTCACCAACTAGCTTATTTACTTCAATAAATTGTTCTTTATGAGAAAATAAACTGTTTTAACAAGAAGTTATTATTAGTTATTTTTATACATTCTTCATGAAGTTATAACGAATAAACATTTTGTAATCATTTATTATTGGTAAACCTTTATTTTACTCCCTCCCATTGGGGAGGCCTGTGTCCCAGCAGTGGGAACGTTTATAGGCTGAGTATGTAAACCTTTATTTAAATAACAATACGAGTAATAATAAAAAAATGTTACATTATTATTCTGGTATATTAATAAATCGAATAATAAAAGAACAGATGAAGATGATTGTTAAAAAGAAAAATTAAAGCTTCATCGCGAGATTTGAACCCAGACCTATGAGTTTCTTAATCCAAGACGATACGCTGCACGCTACCGGAACTTAAATTATAAAAGTAAATTTTAGCAATGGTATGAACCGACCAAGGTCATGTCTGTCGTCGCCGACGGTATGTATAAAATACATAGATTAACGCCAGTGTGTGAGTGGAGCGGTGAGTTTTGTGTTAATACATCACTTATACACACAGCTGTAGGTACGGCCCGGACCGCCACTTCATAGCAATATAGCCCTTAGTATGCGACTGCATTAGTGAATCTTGATAGTACGTGAAATTTTGCTAATGTTTGCATTCAATTCTCGACCATCGTACTCCAGACCACATGGTTAATCTTTTGCCGAAAACAGTTTTAGCTGTTCAATTAAATATCTTTATCACAGTAAAATTTATAATTTTCCTTTCTATTAATGCCAAACTTAAGTGGCAGTGGGCAGGGCATATTGCTCGCAGAACAGATGGCAGATGTGGCCGAAAGGTTCTGGAGTGGCGGCCGCGTACCGGAAGACGTAGAGTAGGAAGGCCTCCCACAAGGTGGCCCGATGACCTTGTGAAGGCCGCGGGAATCCGCTGGATGTGGGAAGCACAAGACCGGTCGAAGTGAAGGAGCCTGGGGGAGGCCTATGTCCAGCAGTGGACGTCTTTCGGCTAAAATGATGAACTGGTCTGAGATTTAATGGACAGTGATCGGTGGAAGAAAAGATTAATAGCAGAGATAATAATGATCTGATGATGTGTGGAGTGACGAGAATGGATGAAATGAGAAATTAGTTTATATTGAATTTGACAGTGGAAGGGATCGGTGGAAGAAAGAAAGGCTTTTCTGGACATATTTTGAGGAAAATTGATATTTGCTAAATCAAAATCGATTCAGAATTTCGCAACACCCGTTTCTTGGCACTTAACACTCAGCCTGCCGCAGCAGCGCAGTCTGCTGCTGATTTTTTTGCAGAATAAGAAACAGTTTACAGTGAATTATGATAATTTAATACTTAACATAATACAGTTTTATAAGTAGGTACAATTCAATTCTTAGATCAACCATTATACAAAAACATACGAGACTCGAAAAAATGTAGATTAAATTAAAAAATACAGGTTGACAAGTCATCAAACTGACTAAAACATAGATATTGAAGAAGATAAATTATTAAATTTATTAATTAATAATTTTATAGATAAAAAGAATGTAACTTCAATTTTCAACATTTATTGTTATTTGGTCACAATACAATCAATATTATCTCTTTGTATAATAAGTCCATTGTGCTACAAATATAAAACTATAGAACCCGAACCGTTTTAAAAATAAATTATGAAAATAATGTAATCAAATTCACACAAGGATTGAGACTGAAGTAGGTTTAACTGAAATACATAACGTGGGTTGATAAGACACATCTCACACATCAATCTACCATTTAAATATGGAACTCCGTTCGTGCAAATAAGTAGATAATAATTTAATTTGTATAATAAAACGAATCATATGACTATTTTTACATCAAGTCTAAATTAAATGTGATAATTGAATAATTACAATCAGATAGGTCGTTGCCACGCTTATAAACTTTAATATCAGCGTAATATCAACAGAAAACATATCGTAAACATAGATACGTAACGGCCAGGCCTCCACGAGTTCCATGAACGCTTTAGCTTGTACTCTCATTGTCTTCGGTAGGTCGTAGTTCATTATTATCTGGTTTACTAAACGCTTAGTCTTAATGCGCTCTTTAAGTAACATTTCACAAATAAATGCAAGGACTGAAAGATTGCAAATCGCATTTAGACACCAAATTATCACGGTAATTATATTCGTTGTATAATATCCAGGTTTTTGATAATAGGCTAACGCCGACCGTATCGTAATAAGTATGTATCCAAAGGCAGTCACGAGAATCATAAAAATCTTCAAATTATAAACTTTGTTAACCATAACAGAAATTCTTCCAATGATGTCGTACATCGTCGCCAAGTCCCTTATTTTCACGTTACTTCCTGATACGCGTCCTATAAAATCGAAATTATCCTGTGGTTCTATTTTTTTATTACTGACAGTAAAAATTGCGATGTTCTTCTGTTCTTGTTCAAGAACAAACGTACTCAAGCATTTATTGATCATATTTAATCTACACTTCACCATGAGTATGTATTTTATGAATGCCAGTATTTCTAATTTTGGTAATAGATAGAGATAAAATACGATAATTATCCAAAAAATATCAATTTCATTTATAACATAAAAAATGGTATTAGCCACATGGGTAATTAAGAGAATAAACACGAGTATATTCGTTTCAGAACGTGAATTTCTGTAATAGTCGTAAAATTTTTCAACATGCAACATGTCATCAAGGTTCGCAAATTTTGTGAAGATGCGAATGTTTAACATTGAGTCGGCAGGCAAGCAGGGTTTCAATGATGAGGTGATGTAATGGATGAGCAATGCTATACTCGGTATCTCTTGCAAAACTCTTTCTTTATAGCCCGGTTTTAAGAAGTTTTTTAAATACACAACAATGCAGGCTATTATGAATATAATTGCAATCGTTTTCATTATCCTGTTGGGTGGCCGTAACTCTCCATTCATGAGGCGAAATTTAAATATTCCGGAACAGTATTCTAATATAGTAATAGGCTTTATAGTGTACATGACTTGTGCAATCTTATTTCTATTGCCACTTTCATCCACCATCTGTGGGATGTTTGGTATATTTCTTGGTTTTCTGGTTTTTGCCATGATATCTTCCATATAAAATCTTCTATTAATACGTAGTATTTATTGGTTTTAGCGACGTCTGCCAGTCGTAATACGATAACAAGAAATGAATTAGAATAACATTTGCTTAATGACTACATTCCATTAAGTTATATTCCTTTCTTCAATATACCTATTAAACATTATAGTGAGTGACTGAATGACAAACAAGGCAACTGAAGGAACACGGGTGGGTTTTAGTCAGTAAAGTCTGATCCGCCCTCGGAGAAGTTATTTGATGATATCCCACCCTCAAAAAAAGGCGCATCCTAAATAATATAAACATGTGTGAACGATATGTTTAGTTGTAGGGAGTGCGAAGCAAGCTACAAGCGACTCTACGGGCGAAATAACCACTTACACACCCACACATAATAAACACTTTTACAGATATCCTCTCGTATCTATACTAATAATAAAGCTGAGGAATGTTTGAATGCGCTTATCTTCCGCAGTTGAATTTGAAGAGTTCTTCTTGCTTTTTTGATAGCACCATTTTGACGTATAGACTCTAGGATATTTAACATCACGTTAGGACTAATCAAGACGCAAGCAAGATGCGACGTGGTTGAGGTGTAGGCGACGTTGGAAGAAGAAATTTCACACAGTCGGAAGTCGCGGGCAGAAGCTAGTCTATCTACCTACTATAATTGATTAAAGTGTCAGTTGTGTACATTATTTGTATAACATTATAAATGTGCTTTCAAATAAGTACATAAAATGGGTCTTCTGATAGCCTTCGTACATACCTACAACTATTACATTTATTATTGTCACTAATGACATAAAACACTCTGTACCAGGAAATGCATGCAGGAAGAAACATCATTACATTAAGTATGTAGCACGCACATAGTTCTGATGCATCTTTTTTGGGCTTTGAAAATATACTCTCTAGTGACTGAATTTCCCCAATAAATTATGCCATATCTTAGTTTGGATGCAACACAGCCATAGCTTACTATGGCAATGTTGCATCCAAAAAAAAAAACATTGTACGTCTAGAAGGTATTGTAATCCGTAAAATACCTTCTAGACTTACAAGTTTTGCTAGTTTATAGAGGACATATGCTAGTTTATAAGAGGACATATTTGGACATAATCTATCAACTTTTTTACAAAAATCAACCGTTTGCGGTTTCCAGGACAAGTTACTATCAATATTAACAACAAGGAATGTTGTCATAGTTGTCGACTCTATTTTAGTCCCCAAATAGTGAATGTCAAGGTTAATATTAAGAATCATTTGATAGAAGTGCATTCATGCATTATTTTCTAGATTTATTACAAGATTACTATTATTCAGTCAAGTAATTATTGTTTTGAATGTCAAATTTATCTCTGCTTTGTGTGTATACTACCGTACTACTCCTACCGTGCTGCCGTCAGCAAATAGTACCAAAGAATGATCTATTTCTCTTGGCAGATCATTCATATTAGTAAAGAATAGTGAAGGTCCTAACACACTGCCTTGTGGGACTCTATATTTAATAATCCTACTACTAGATCTATATCTTCTTTTGTTTCCATTACGTCTAAAATCTGCTTTCTGTTTTATACGTAACATAAGAGGCAAGATTTAATATAATGCGCTGACTTGAGAACTCCTCTTTTTTTCATCGGTGAATAAACATTTCAGTTGCGGAGAAGAGCAACCTTTTTTGACCACGGACCTCTAAATTCTCTCTGTCCGACTGGTTTTTTTTTTTGAGGTTGGGAAATAATCAAATAACTTCTCCCGGTCTGGGTGGAGCAGGAGGGCGTGTCAGAGTTTTACTGACTAAAACCCACCCGTGTTTCCTCAGTTGCCTGTGCGCTGCTCCGACTGGTTAGGTGGAGCAATTACAACATTCTTCTTTGAAGAGGCTACAGGACAAACTAGTAGCTTGGCCTGTAGCTGGACTGGCCATCACGCATCATGCAACGCGAAACGTAATCGAAACTTTGGGAATCATGTTTCCAAAACAATGAATTCTAAGAAATGTTGACAGGCATTGGCCCTCTAATCCTGACTTTCTCGGTGGGGTTATCTAATGAGACATGCCGTGGTCAATTATGAAAACGAAAAGCAGAATATTTGTGACTATGATAATGGAATAGCTAATAAAGTATGCGAAAATTTCGCGAGAAACATGATGAAACGCGATCGCATTTTAAAGTTAAACTAGCAAAAAGTAGGACTGAGATTTTTTAATGTTCCATAACATAGACCAAAAGGGGTAGGCAACCTTTGGTCTATGGTAGGCAACATTAAACACTCATTCTGGTTTTAAGAATAAAAATCCGATTTAAAAGCACACAACTTTTATTTCAAGTGCCATAGAGTACGATCTTACAAAAGCTTATTAACCTTAACTTATTTTAATGTTAATTGTATAAAAGTTTAAATAAAATCAGAACAGGTATACATTATAAGTATTATAACTCTTAGTTTACATGTCATAAAAAGCTGAAAGCTGAATATTGAATCATTTTGTGTCAATTTTGATGGTATGTAAAGCGAGTTAAAGTGCTGAATTTATCTTCTGGACGATAATTAAGAGAAGTTAACTATTTGAATAACTACAATCAAATAAGTTGTTGCCACGCTTATAAACTTTAACATTAGCCTTATATCTACTGAAAACATATCGTAAACATAGATTCGTAACGGCCAGGCCTCCACGAGTTCCATGAACGCTTTAGCTTGTACTCTCATTGTCTTCGGTAGGTCGTAGTTCATTATTACCTTGTTAACAAGAATCTTTGTTTCATTGCGTACTAAAAGCAAACGTTCACAAGCAATCGACATCATGGCCACATAGCAAATCCAAATAAAACAAGATATTATTACATTCATCAATAGAGCTACGTCATTAGTTGATGTCCGGTAATAGTACAGACATGTCCACATGATAATAATGATAAATATGAAAATACTCATAAGAATCGTGAGGATCTGAAAGTTGAAAACCTCATTGACCATGGAACCAATCTGTCCGATAACATCATACATCTTCGCCAAGTCTCGTATTTTAGTATTACTCTCCGAAGCATGTCCTATGAAATTGAATCTCTCCGTGGTGTGAACTGGTCTGTATCTTATTGTAAAAATTGTGTCACGGGCCTGGTATAGGTTATCAACAAATGTTTTCAAATAGTTGTTAATCAATATTAGTCTGTGCCTTAGAAGATCGATATATTTACATAACATGATAATTTCGAGTTTTTGTGCAATATTGAGGGGCGCAGCAGCAATTAGCCATGCCGAATCTCCTACAGTAAACGAATCTAAAAGGTTGTTAATTAGTTCACTGGTAAAAATCAAAAACATGTATTTATACGTACCTATACGAGATTGGCGATAAAAATTACGGAATCTCCTGACTTGCAACATGTTGTCTAGTCTAGCGAACGTAGTTATAATCCGAATGTTTTTTGAGTTAAAAAGAAATGAAGTTGTTAGCGTGCAGAGAGCGAATTGAATGAGCACTATAAAAATACATGACTTCTCAGCAGTTGAAATGACATTTCCCATGTTATAATTGGTTAGAATTTTCGGAAAAGTAAAGTATAATCCAAATAAAATAATGAATGTTGAGACAACACAAACTGTAAACGCTTTCATTTTCCAGCTGGGTTGTCGAAATTTTTCATTCACAAAAGAAAATCTGAATATTCCAAGGAGATTTTCAATACATATTATCACATTTATGGTATCGACAATTTTCTTGTTGTCTTCACATACAATTTTGTGTTCTTGTTCGGAATAAGAATGATTTATTTCTTCTTGTTCTGCTTCCATGGTGAAAATATATCTCAATTGTTTTTTCAAAAACGTCTGCTCAATGTTGGACCTAACTTATATACAAATAGTACTTAAGCATTATCAACCTTTTTCCATCGTCTATGTTGTGCTAAGTTCTACTTCGTTACCATACTTAAGTCCTTAATTTCTATGAATGAATATTTTATTCATGGTACCTTTAGTACTTTACCTACTTAACTGTCTATTCGACAGTTATCTTCATCGATCAAGAGTTATGTACGATTTAATCTACATGGTACTTGTGACATGTTATGTAGGTACCTATTTATGACATGATATTGTAAAGTTATTTATCTTCTTTAGGTAGATGACATTCAGAAACTCATGACCAACAGTGGCGGTTGCAACTTAGCAAGGTGCAAAAGTGAGTGTCTCACCTTCGGATTTAATTACTATTAATAGTTCTCCAGACCGTAATTATATTGTCCATGGCGGTCAATCTCAACGGAGACTGTCTTCGGCGCGGGAGATTATTTTTTTATTTTAAACGTGGGCAACGTTTAAAAAATAAAAAAAAACTACTACACTAGGAATTTCTCCTGTATTGTGGGTGAGTTTACAAACATTTTAACTCACATACACAAACGGCCAGACCCGGAACAACTACTTTTAAGTCATACAAATACGAGTAATTGTTCCAAGTGTGCACAAGTGTGTGCGCAGACACAGGTGCACTCTTTCTTTCCTCACTCTCATAGTGCGATGGGACGGCAATCCGACACGACCGGAGAGAGATTAGGTGGCTATTAATCACTACTTGAAGCGATTATCATTTTTCTGGTTCAAGGAAAGCATAAGATTTATACCTTCTTGAATATCTAAGCACGACTTCCCAAGCAATGACGATAAATAAATTGAAAGAAAATGCCTTTTGAGAGTGCAAAAACCACTTTATTTCAACAGATATTAAGATCGGCAACATACCTTTACAAGAGGCCAAACTTAAGTTAAATTAGTGAAACAAACATTAGTTTGTACTAAAACGGTAACACTTGGTATGTAGACAAATGTGCCACAATTTTTAACTTCAATTAATTTGTTCAGATTTTTAAATTTCAGTGGTGCAAACTAATCTTAAAATTAGTTCAGAACAGGTTAGTTAGATACTTAGCAAATGAGATATTTGAATGATAACAATTAAATATGTCGTCGCCACGCTTATAAACTTTAACATCAACTTAATATCTATAGAAAACATATCGTATACATAGATACGTAACGGCCAGGCCTCCACGAGTTCCATAAATGCTTTAGCTTGTACTCTCATTGTCTTCGGCAGGTTGTAGTTCATTATTATCTTGTTCACTAGTATTCTTGTCTCGTTGCGTGTTACTAGCAGCCGTTCACAAGTAAATGACATAGCGCCAACATTGCAAATTGCACTAAAACACCAAATCATATTGTTTATCAACTCACTTAAATGATGATCAGGTGTACGGTAGCAGGAGATCGATATCCACATTGTTGTGACTATGCATGTAAAGGTTGACACTAAAGTCAAAAAAATCTGGAAGTTGAAAACGTCATTCAGCATGCAACAAATTTCTCCGATATTATCATAAGTTGTAGCCAAATCTCTTATTTTTGAATTTCTTACTGATGAACGCCCAATAAAATTTAACATTTTCGCTGGTTTAATTTTTGAATCCCTTACTGTAAAAATGGGTATGTACTTGTCTTCTTCTTGAACAAATTCTTTCAAATAATTTTTAATTATGGCCAGTCTACCATTTATCATGATAGCATATGCACAGAAAATGAATACTTCGATTTTCTGGATAAAATATAGGGGCAAAACGACAATTCCCCACTGAATATCTTGCATGCTATACAAATCCATAATTGCATTGATTATATGTGTAATTATCAAAATAATTAAATACTGATTGAGTCGTGATCCCATCTTTTTATAAAAATCTACACATTTTTCCACTTGCAGCGTGGCGTCTACTTCAGCAAGCAAAGTGACAATACGAATATTCATCGAACTGATGAAAAAATTAGCGGTTATCACCGAGGCTGCGTATTGAAAAATGACCACAATTGAAGGAAATACATCCATAAAGTTCATAGCAGTTAAAGTTATGAAAAGGGGATCTGGAGGTATAGGCATGAACATTACCCAGAAAAATACAGTAGCATATAAAGAAATAATCAAAATTCCATATGTTTTCATTTTCCAATTTGGGGGTTGTAGATCTCCATTGACAATTTGAAATCTATATATTCCACAGCAGTGCTCAAGTATAATTTCAGGTTTGACATTTTTGATAATTTCAATGATTTTCTGTTTTTCGCCACTGTTATCCTTTTCTTCTTCATTTGTATCACTGCCTTGTTCCTTTTCATCTTCCATGACTGATTAACAATAAAGGTTTTCGATAAATAATTAAAAAAAAATACGTGCATCAGTTTGTGAGTGACAGCAAGAAATGAATTATCTATTTAAATTATGAATATCTAATTGCTGAAGATAAAGTTCCATTACGTTAATGCTGTTTGCTCACACGGTGGGAGTCCATTCAAATATATTACATTGATCGAAAGCAAAATTACTAAAAACCGATAAAATTTAAACATTTTTAACCTAGCAAAGCAAAATGTTGTGTATCGTCTTATACCTACGACGAGTAAGTGCCATAGATCATTGTGATCTCCTGAAGTACACTTGGTACACTCTTTGATACACTTGAGGCGCGTGAACCTCGCTGAGTCGACATAGTTAATTGAATAAAAATAAGTAAGTAATCTGACCGAGAGACCCAATAGTCCTTTTGGTCATTCCGTGACGCAGCGTGTCGTTCTGGATTTAATTTCACGATTGAAGTGAAATAGTTTATTTCTTCGTAAATCTCTCATTTCAGTATACCTATTTCTTGCGGACATTTGCCTGTCTCAAGTTGCACGACAATCTGCGTTCTATGTTAGAGGGATTGGTTTCTGCACTGAGTCCATCAAAAGGAGCATTGTGTGCGTGGGCCATGGTGGCCGTCGGTGGCTAATCCACCCAGCCAAACTCCCTCCAGAAGTTTATGATATCTCTTTGTTTGTTAAGAACATCTGCGTTAGATCTGGATGCCCCGGAGGTTACTCTCCTAATTTGGGTGACGCCTTTGCATTCAAAAAGCATCTGCGTATCAGTTTCCTCAGCCTCCATGCAAGCCTTGCATAGAGGGTATTCCGATGCCCATTGTGAAGAAGTGTTTTTTAGGGGTACACTACATAAATACGAAAAACTTTATTCCGTCAGTCACAAATACGAATCTCAGAATATCGATTTTCATAATTCTGAATGGTTCAAAATTCCGAATATAACAACTCCGACTTATCATTACTTCTATTTTTAACCCCCGAAGCAAAAACGACGGGGTGTTATAAGTTTGACGTGTCTATGTGTGAGTGTGTGTGTGTGTGTGTGTGTGTGTGTGTGTGTGTGTGTGTGTGTGTGTTAGTTTTTTTTTGTTTGAAAGGTGTATTAGTCGGGAGTGTTCTTAGACATGTTTCATCAAAATCGGTTCAGCCATTTGTAGATTATCAGCTCTTTTCTGGTTGAAAAAAGGATTTTAGCCTCTTCCATGGGTCGGATCAACTCAAAATTTGGGATTCTATTACTTCAATGATATTAGACGAAAAAAATAACCTTGAAAAGAAAGTTAAACAAAGACATACCTACCTACCCGTGAGAATAATCTATGACAAAAAGTTCATTTGAGTAGGTACCTAATTTGCGATAAAATTAGAAAGATCCTCAATAAGATCAATCAATCAATAATTTATTTTGTTAAACATATCGCGAATAGAATTGTTTCTATCGCAATCGATCTAAAATTCTTCACATTACTCGTAATTGTGCAACGCTAGTTTACAAATTTTAAATGCAAAATACTTAGAAGCAGAATCTTAAACGTAACGGCCAGGCCTCCACGAGTTCCATAAATGCTTTAGCTTGTACTCTCATAGTCTTCGGTAGGTCGTAGTTCATTATTATCTTGTTAACTTATATTCTAGTCTTGTTTCGTGTTGTAAGCAGTTGTTCACAAGTATATGACAGAGTGACAACGTTACAAACCGTATTAAAACACCAAATCATAAGATTTATCAGCTTACAAGAATCATAGCCAGGTGTGTGGTACAAAGAAAGAGATATCCATATGGTAGTAACTACGTAAGTAAAGCTAGACACAAGAGTTACGAGTAAGACAATCTGGAAGTTAAAACGTAATTTGTCATGCAACAAATTTCTCCCATGTTGTCATATGTTGTGGCCAAATCTCTTATTCTCATATGTTTTTCCGATGGACGTCCAATGAATTTGAAGGTTAGGTCGGTTTTAATTTTTGTGTCTCTGACTGTAAAAATGGGTATAATCTTCTTAGTTTCTTCTTGGATGAACTCTTTCAAATAGCTGTTAATAATAGTTAGTCTCCAATTTACCATGATGACATATGAACAGAAAGTGAACACTTCTAATTTCTGAATAAAATTAGGGGTAGAACTAAAATTGCCCACTGCAAATCGGAACTAACACACAAATCTACCACCCCGTTGATTATTTGAGATATTATCAGAATTGTTAAGTGTCTATTGAGCCTCAAACCCATTTTATTATTAAAATCTGCACACTTTTCCACTTGCAACATTGTGTCTACTTCCGGAAGCAAAGTTATCATACGAATATTCATCAAAGTGATGACGAAATTGGCAGTCTGTTATCACCGCGGCAGTGTATTGAAAAAGTACTATAAGAGATGGAATGGTGTCTATCAAAACCACTCCCGCTCTATATGTTCCAAAAACCCCCGAAGGTGGAGCTAAAAATAGAAGCCAGAAAACTGCGGCAATATAGATTAATATGATCAAAATCCCAAATGCTTTAACTTTTCAATTTGGGGGACGTACTACTCCATCAAAAAATTGGAATCTATATATTCCGCAGCAATGTTCAATTATCATGACGGGTTTCAGATTGCTAATAATATTAATGATTTTATTGGACTCAATGATTTTCCTTTTTCCGCCACGGTTATTCTTTGGCTTTTCAATACTTGATTCATTGTCTTGTTCCTCGTTGTCCTCTATGTTTGATCACTCTTATATCTTTTTTATGGATAACCACGTCCGTTAGTAGGGGGGTATGACTAAGAATAAAATGTTCGGACGACATAAATTTCAAATTTGTTAAGATAAAAAACGTACCATTACGGTATTGAAGCGTTTACTGGTACAGTAGGTACCTCCCTCTAATGATGTATAATACAGTTAGCCAGCGTGAAGGCCATTTTGTATATTGATCAAGATTACAATTGTTACAAGCTGTCGTACTTTAAAGTATTTCAATTGTTTCAGTTAAACTATGTTGTAACTGGGCAGCGTTCGGGAAGCTTCGCAATACCTTCTCGTCCCACATACCGCAGTGTCTCAAGACGAAAGTCTCGTGTTGCCAGTGATGACATATGGAACCGAAACGTGGTCGCTCACAATGGGCCTCATAAGAAGGCATAAAGTCACCCAAAGGTCAATGGGGAGGGCTATGCTTGGAGTTTCCCTGCGTGATCGAATCAGGAATGAAGAGATCCGCAGGAGAACCAAGTAAACTGACATAGCCCGAAGAATTGCCAAACTTAAGTGTCAGTGGGCAAGGCACATGGCTCGCAGAACAGATGGCCAATGGGGCCAAAAAGTTCTGGAGTGGCGACCGCGTACCGGAAGGCGTAAAGATGGAAAGCCTCCCACAAGATGGACCGATGACCTTGCGAAGGCCGCAGGAATCCGCTGGATGCGGGAGGCATAGAACCGGTCAAACTGGCGGAGCTTGGGGGTCCTGGAGTGGACGTATTTCAGCTGAAATGATGATGATGATGTTGTTGTTTGATACACTTGTAATCATCCTGTCTAAGCAGCTCGATATGTGGCTAAATGAAGCAAACTATCATATTCTAGTAGCCAGGCCGCCTATTGAGCAGGCTACTGAACAGTCAATCTATCAAAACGATCTGGCTAAACATATCCAACTGCTTGCTTGTTATGTTCGGTGCTATTTCTTTTTCCTGGAAATCAGAACAGGAAGTGTTCAAATGTTTAATGTTTTAATATCGACTATTTTAGTGATTGTCATGGAAATCATGTCACTATGTTTAATTAGGTTCATTTTATTTATGTAGATTATTTAACATATTGTGAATGAGAGAGCATTGTAGGCCTTACAGATTGTAGATTTGTAGACAATTTTTTATTCTGTATTCGTCTAAGTACCTGGTACTTATTGACAGCCCTGCACTGTCCTCCCATACATTTTATCTGTGTAATTTGAAAACATTGTTAAAGCCAATTATTTTTAAAAGAGTAACCATGGAGTTTCTTGCCGGCTCTTCTCCATAGGAAACAACAATTTGGAACCGCGTGCACCTAGCTTCTGACGTTTCATAAGTGCCCATGCAGGAAATAAAATATATGAAATAAAATATTTTGATGTTTGATTGTGTTTGACCACCATTGCGTCGTAGGGCGGATATCAGCCACAGGCTAGACAAATGAAATAAAATATCATGAGGAAACCCAGCACGTCCTATAACCAAAAATTCAAAGAAAGATGTGACATCAACCAACCCGCATTGTGCCCTCTCCCTCTCACAGAAAGAAGGCCTGAGTCCCAACAGTGAGAAGGGAACATTAGAGACTAATTATGCAAGTGGTACCTACTACTAAATTCTATCCTCAGGTTGAATGTTTACCTTCACATTCTTTTTAACTTCTCAAGAAAAAAACTCCCAGAACCATAGAGGACACTGAGATCGTATGTACCTATTCATGTGGTCGAAAACGCTATTGGTCGGTGGAAAAAGGAAACGGAGATCTATGTCCTGAATTGAATTAGGTCCATTACCTAATTTATAAGTAAATTAATCCACCAAACTATTAAATTTGACTTTATAGACATTAGACATACATTATGCATGCCTATCCTAAGTTGCGCGGCGGCTGTAATGTAAATTGTAATGCTGTTGTTGTTTAACAAATTAGAAAAAAAAAACAATACGCAATATTTATTTATTTTTATACTCTGTATTGTACAGAAAACCAGAAAATACATGACAAAGATAAAACATTAAACACTAAACACATACAATGGGCAGCCTTATCGCTTTCTGCGATCTCTTCATCATCATTCTTGTTCGGTGAATACCAATAACACACGTTTATTTTAAAATTAAATGAAACAACTTTAACAAACCACATCGTAGATCACCGAAGATACGTGAATATTCACAAATATGAAGCAGTTAGTGAGTTATAAATTAATGGTGACTTGCCATGAACTTTTCGAGTGCAAACGCATATTTTGTAACTACTTAGGTATATTAAAACTAAACCTATGTAGTTATATACCCCAGGGAATTAATACTCGTAATCCCCAAAAGCAGTTAGGCAAGCCTACATCAGATGAGTTATTTGAATAATAACAATCAAGTAAGTCGTTGCTACGCTTATAAATTTTAAAACCAGCGTTATATCAACTGAAAACATATCGAAAACATAGATACGTAACGGCCAGGCGTCCACGAGTTCCATGAACGCTTTAGCTTGTACACGCATGGACGTCGGTAGGTCGTAGTTCATTACAATCTCGTTCACTAAAATCTTAGTTTTACTACGTAACCGAAGTAATTTTTCACAAACAAATGCCAGGGCGACCAAATTGCTCATTGAACTGAGACTCCAAATACAAAGGGGGACTAAATCAGAAGAATAATACGTTGATGTCTGGTAAGAAGAGAGCGCCGTCCTCATAGTAACTAGTATGTAGCCAAAAGCAGTCACAAGAATCATAAAAAGCTTAAAGTTAAAAGCTTCGTTGATCATGAAACCAGTCTTTCCGATAATATCGTACATCGTCGCTAAGTCTCGTATTTTCATGTTTCTTTCTGAAGCACGTCCAATAAAGTTAAATTGATCGTGCGAATCTTTTTTTCTGTTTCTGACAGTAAAAACTGTAGCGTTTTGTTCCTCCTGTTCATGAACAAATACGCTCAAGTACTTATTGATCACATTCAATCTATACGTCACCATGGCGATATTTAAAAAAAATGCGAGTATTTCAAGTTTTTGTACAAAATATAGATGAAATATGATGATACCCAGCTGCGCATTTTGTGTAAAACCGTTTATAACTATATTAATTCCATGAGTAATAAAGAGAACAAACAAATGTAGATAAGTCTTAGAACGTGATTTTCTATAAAAATCATTAATCGTTTCGACATGTAACATGTCATCTAGTTCCGCAAACGTTGTGAAGATGCGAATATTCAATCTTGAGTTGGCAGGAAAGCAGGCTTTGATTGAAGTACTGACGTATTGGACGAGCACCACCACAGTAGGTACCTCTTGCAAAGCTCTCCACATCACTGAGGTACTCCTGTCGAGCTGTCTTCTAAAAATTTCAATAAATATAAAACTGTAGGCTAACATGTAGAGAACAGTAAACGTTTTCATTATCCAGTTGGGTGGCCGTAACGCTCCATTAATAAGGCGAAATTTATAGATTCCGGAGCAGTATTCTAATACCGTTAAAGGCTTTATAGTGTACATGACTTGTACGATCTTATTCCTGTAGTCACTATCGTTCATCAGCTCGATATTTTGTTTCTTTAGCCGTTTTCTTGCCCTTGTTTTGATATCTATCATATTTTACTCAACTCGGTTTGGACGACTAGTAGTCGAAATATGATGGCACGAAATGAATTATTTCATGACAAATTAAATGTCAAAATGTTGATGTTACTTTACGATACGATTAGTAAACATCTATTCTTACCTACCATAAATACACATAAAAGTAATTAATTTACACAGCCTATATCACTAATGACACATATATAACATCGTACCTGCTTACCTCGAAGGTTAAGGTAGAGAGTTAAAGGCGTTGACGATATCGAAACTTACCGCCAGCACCACCCCATCCCGGGAAATCACCTGTTCCGACAGCGAGCGGACGTGCAGAATCACATCCACAGTAGAACGCTACTGCCGTTAGCCATACTGCGAATCGGCAAGGTCGGGACCAACACGCGATAGATGCTCGACGAGCCTTTCGGCAACTATTCTTTCGAATAGTTTGGAAACCTCGTCGAGCAGGCAAATGGGGCGGTATGCAGAGGGAGATTCTGAGTGTCTGCCTTCCTTCCTCAACGAGACCAATGCGCCTACGACGTCCGACGTGCACACGGAGGCAGCTGTTGGACAACCGTCTTAGGCGGTCTCCCAGAGCAGCCAAAACCCTTTCCTTGGTTTCCTTGGGAACCAATATCTTCCGGCCATGCCGAAACGTTAATAGCTGCGGATCAGAGCTCTCGTCGACCGAATAAACGACTGGAGCCATAATGAAACCCATGACCCGGCCCTGATTTTGATTTTGAGACGGCTTCACAGCCGACATCTGCCAGCGAGTAATATTCAGGAACATGGAACTGCACTTGACAATACTTAATTTTTTTTTAAAGTGTTTATTCTTTATTTTAGTTATTATATATATTTCTTTAGTTATTATATGGACTGTTACCGGTGATGAGTAAAATACTGGAGAAGATGATGGTAAGAAGGCTTGCTTGGTACCTGGTACCCCGGATAAGTCCCCGCCAGTATGGCTTAATGCCACAGCGAAGCACAGAAGACGCCTTCTATGACCTGAGAGCCCACGTGAGAGTCAAACTCCAAGAGAGGAAGCTCATGACGATGGTCTCACTGGACATAAAGAGCCTTCGACAGTGTGTTGTGGCCGGCCATAAGGTCAGACTGGCGGAAGGGAAGTGCTCAGCGAACCTCAGGAGAATGGTAGCTAGCTACCTAAGCGACCGTAAGGCCCGGGTAAGGTATGCTGGCCATGAGTACGCGAAAGGCACTCACAAAGGGTGTGTTCAGGGTTCAATAAGCGGCCCTCTTCTATGGAACCTCTTTTTAAACCCACTGCTGGAGAGTCTCACGCAGAGAGGCGACTATTGTCAAGCATTTGCGGATGACATGGTACTCGTATTTCCGGAGGCCACTACTTTAGATATTCAGAGACAGGCCAATGATGCTCTCGAACATGTTCGGGTGTAGGGTGTTGTGAATAAGCTCAGGTTCGCACCGCACAAAACCTGCGCTATGGTGCTTACCCGAAAACTTAAATACACACGCCACATCTGACCATAGGAGTTATCGATATTCAAATGTCCTCGGAAATAAAGATCCTGGGTCTCACTGTGGACTCCAAGCTGACCTTCAATAGTCATACGGCTAACGTCTGTAAAAAGGCATTTGGAGTCTACAACCAGCTGGCGAGAGCTGCCAGGGTTAGTTGGGGTCTTAACCCGGAAATAATCTGAATCATATACACCGCCACAGTGGAGTCCATAGTTAGGTATGTATGCGGCTGGTGCCTGGTCCTCTGCAACTAAAAAGTTAGGTATCCAACGTCACTTGAATGCAATTCAGAGAGGATTTGCTCAAAAACTGTGCGGAGCGTATCGCACGACATCTATCCACTCAGCGGAATATTGCCACTTGACCTCCGCATACAAGAGGCAGCCGCCCTTTACGAAGCGAAGAGAGGGGCACCCCAGCCGGAGCTGGCAGACAGAGATGTCGAGCGGAGAGCTGAATTCTCGTGTAGACCTCACCCAGGGAAGCATATTGCGTTGGATTTTGTGAGCTTGGTAGACCAGGAGCAAGTGAATAGCCATAAAAACCGGGCTATTCGGATCTTTACTGATGGCAGCCGAATTTAGGGAAATGTCGGAGCAGCGCTAACCTTATGGGATAGTGCAGCGGAGGTAAAGTCCATCAAATTCAAGCTCGCACCGTACTGTACGGTATACCAGGCGGAATTCCTCACAGTATGTAAAGCCACTGAGGTAATAAAACGAAGAAGCGAAGGGATGGAATCTACAAAGACTCCAGATCACCTCTGGAGACCATAGTTAACGTCAGCTCAACGCATCCTTTGGTAGTAGACACCCGCAAGAACTTAAGCGCCATTAAAACCCAGAACATAACTGTGTCTTTGTTCTGGATTACGGCAGGAGGGAATTTAATGGATGGGTTTTTTCGTTTAGTAGTTTTTTTTTAATTAACTCAAAATGATCTAAATCTGGCCTACTCGGCTCGCGCTCAGTCCTGCGGGACGTCATCGAGGGTGGACCTGTGTCAAAATTTTCAAAAACTCGCTCATTCTGCGCCTGTACAAAAAAAACTAATAAAATAATAACAAATTAATTTTATGAAATTGCGATAGCTCAGAAAAAATATCTTGTAATTATATTATAGTTTTAATTCATAAAATTGTTTTCCAAAATGAGATTATTTCTAGGCATTAATTATAATATGTATAATTACAAGATATTTTTTCACTAAATATAATAAGCACGCTACGCCACGCTAGCCTTTGCCATAAATTATCCTGCATCGCACTCAATAACGTTGTGCGTGTAGACTAGCGTCTAAAGCGCATTTCAGACTACGCTAGAACATAAAGCATATAGTTCATAGCACAACAATATCGCTCTCCATACATTTATTTAGAACACGTTCACACTTCGCTATACTATATAGTATTGGCTTGCTATACGCTATGAAATTGAGCTATACACTATGCTATGATCGTGCGGCGCTCTCCTTCCCGCACGCACCGCAAGCGGGACGAAAGAAACGACACGTCTGGACACGAACGAGCCTGTGGATCGAGCGACAGCGATTTATTGTTGTCCTGTTTTGTGTTTTGTTTAGCGTATATTTTTCTATGATAGACACACGACTGCAACATGGAACACTTAGAAAGCGTACGAAGTTAATCAATGTCTATGGAACACACACAGATTGCGGTCAACTTGAGCTAGCTATAAAGCATTTTTGCGATGATGTCGCATAATGTAAACGCAATGCTGGTTTGGGATCTGTTTTCGTGCCCTTTTTGTAAATTGGAGCAATCTTAACAATTTTCAGTTGATCCAGGATAATGCCTACATTGCAATTGCAACAAGTCAAGAACGGCTCACTTAAAATTAACAGTCAGACAGAAGAATTGTTCAACATTCTTTAAGGCTGGGTTGTTCCGGCCTGTGGGCCTTTGAAACGCTACCTCCGCCTCCCCCGAATGTAGCACGACATATTTATTTACGATGAACTGTCAACCATTTAGCAGAAAATCCATGCCATAGTATATTGCAGTTGGTCAACTGAATTATTTTTGCTCATGTTCGATATTTTTACCTTACTTTTAGGTACGGTATGGTAAAACTAAAAATAATACTTAAAGTTCCCTGTGTAGTCACATATCGATGTCAGTCACAATAACAACTCTATGTAAAAGCGTTTAGGAGGTACTAAACGTATGCAAAAATCTGATCTCCGATATCATGGCGGTGTCGGAATCGGCTAATGTGCTGCGCTTTGGCTGAGGCTGGAAGTTCCAGAAATAGCCATAAAACCGTTCAGCTTAACTATGTATTATTATGATTGCTACGGGTTTCGACCTCAGGACTCGCTGCTTCTCACACGGACAACTGTACGTCAAGTCCCGCGACACCAGTCCTGTTCTCTTTGTATATGAGAGCAAAACTACAAATGTGACATAGTTGTGTAGGTACAGGGAAGTTTTATGTAATGTGGCTGTGTGTGTTTATATTGTACGACAGCACAATAGTGGTGTCTTACGACTTCCACGCGAACGAAGTCACGAACAGAAGCTAGTTACAGATAGATATGGTGAGAAATATCAACAAAGTTGCTATCGTGTTCCTTACATTGCGCCGGCTAGCGACCAGTTAGCTGGGTTGCCTACTTAAGATGAGAAAATAAAATTGATGTCTACGCGCAAAATAGTTTAGGTTAATGCGAATTTGTCCCAAATATAATCTAGTTTACATACAAAACATAAAATAAAATACATTAATACAAAAATATTTATAAAATGTTGAAAAAGTGAAAATATAGCGAAAACGTCGGTTTACGACCATTTTTATCAGTTTATGACCACCAGTGAGCTGGTTTGCGATCGCTATTTTAATATAAAAATATGGCATTAAAATAATTGTAATCGGTTTAAAAATATTGTAATTTTTGCTTCTTATTATAAACAAATAATCATTTGGTGTAATGTTTTCTTATAATAACAATTTTACATTTCGTAGGAACATCATAGTTGTAATAAAATTCCACCCAACTATTAAAATCGTTTGTGATAGGGTCGTTTCGCCGGTATCGCGACCATCTTCCTCCTCCTCAGTCGTGCATTCTTGACAGAATGGTCGTGGTTGACGATGATGCATTTTCCCTGGATAACGTAGCCTTCGCGATGCGCCTCCACTTGTTGCGGTCTTCAGCGTCTCGGGAGCTTTGGACTATGGACGTTTGTGTTGCAGCTTTTATAAGGTCTGTCCAACGCGTAGGTGATCTACCGCGTGACCTCTTGCCTTCGACTTTCCCCTGGACAACAAGTCGTTCCATGGAGGATTCATTTCGAACAATGTGCCCGAAGTATTTAAGGATTCGCATCTGTACAGTCGATGATAACCTCTCCTACTCCTTGATTCGAAGTTCCTCCAAGATCGAGACATTGGTCCGAAACGCCGTCCAAGGGATCCGCAGCAGTTGCCGCCAGCACCACATTTCAAGTGCATCAATTTGTCGCTCTTCTAACCAAACTTCTCATCAGGCGACCATCTTCAGTAGGCGACCATTTGACGGACTAAGTTTCTTTAAATCAAGATAATAGTATTTGTAGAGGTAATAACATAAATAAAAAATAAATGTAAGGTGCTTTATAAATAATTATGAAATAAGAATTTAGACAGTTTGAAACAAATGCCGAAAACCAGAGCCGAAAAAAAATTGCTCAATGTGCGTCTTGATTCAGGGGTGAGTGGTAGTACCGCGAGTTGGAAAAAAAATAACTCGGCGCGCGGCGCTCAAAGGTAAGTTTTATTACTTATTTCATGTTTTACACATAAATTAGATGTTAAATTGTACAATCGATAAGTCTTGGTTATTATTTAGTTGTATTTGTCTATTTTAAAACGTATTATTAAGATAAATCAAGTGGTCGGTAATCGAAATGCTTATTTATCAAAAACGTTAGATAGCGACCACATGGTCGCAAACCGACGAGAACCGAATTATTTTGTTTTGATTAATATGATCATAATGCTTCATACAGGACTGTTACAATTTTGAATGTAGCATTGCAAAAGTTTTTCTTTGTAGTTCTTCGGTAAGCGACCACCAGTTTCTTTGAAAGAACTTTGTTTAATTTACGTACAAAATTGGGTGCTAAACATGTGGTCGTAAACCAAAATAATCGAAATAAAGACATTGGTTTCCGGCCACCATAATTTAGTATGAGAAAAATAACGGCCGCTAACAGAAATACTCATAGGTATGAAAGTTAATTGAGTATGCGACCACGTCTGATTTTTTAATTTGGTCGGTTATTGAAATGTCCGTTTAATAATTATTTTAGCAAGCAACCATGTAGTTGTACCTAATCTGTCGAAAACGAAATATTATTATTTTTCAGTATAAAACAAAATTATAATAAAAAAAACAATTAATTATTTTATATTAGGTACTTATTTTTAGATGGAACTCCCAAATAATTCAGAGTCAATAAAAAAGAAAAAGACTGTCCAGTACATTGAAGAAGCCCTGAAAAAAGCTCTCGATGATATCCGAAAAGAAGGGAAAGGGAATAAGAGAAACATGTAGATTGTATCAGATCCCAAGGACCACGATACAAGATCGGCTTAGTGGGAAGAGGTGTGATGTAATCGAGAGAAGGGGACCAGATCCTGTACTGGTTACAGAAGGCGAGAAACAAATTAAAGAGTGGCTTTTGGACATATCAAAATGCGGATAAAATTGTTAAAGATCATGGAATAAAAAATCCTTTTAAGGATGATCGTCCGGGGCAAACCTGGTACTCAAATTTCCTAAGAACGCCGCTCATTGTTTTTCCCTAAATACGTCCACCACGAGCCGTTGTAGAGAGCATGCCTGAAGAATGGTGTCTTGGCAAATCTGAAAGTGGATGAATGCGCTCGGATGTATTTTTTGAATGTAGGCACCCTATAACACTTTTGTCTGAGCATTTTTTTATTTTATTTTCTCTGTTAGTGTCAGACTGAAAGTTCCTTATATTATTAGTATACAACCGACAACCAGACATATTGTATAATATGTAATATTAATGTAGGTTAGGATAGTAGCGAATACAGTTCGGTGGAGAGGAAATATCATAGTTGATATGGATGAAATCATGAAACTGATTAAAAGAATCTTAGAAAACTGTGATTTGTACAAACTTCTTCATAAACAACGAATACGACTCGCACTTGACTATTATTTCATGGATAATAATTTGTAATGTGTCAACACTATTTTAAGAGACAATTAAACGTCATTATAATGCCTAGAAATAATCTCATTTTGGAAAACAATTTTATGAATTAAAACTATAATATAATTACAAGATATTTTTTCTGAGCTATCGCAATTTCATAAATTAATTTGTTATTATTTTATTAGATTTTCTTGTACAGGCGCAGATTGAGCGAGTTTTTGAAAATTTTGACACAGGTCCACCCTCGATGACGTCCCGCAGGACTCTGAGCGCGAGCCGGGTAGGCCAGATTTAGATCATTTTGAGTTTATTAAAAAAAATCTACTAAACTAAAAAATCCATCCATTAAATTCCGTCCTAAATACGATTCCCTCATCGTACATGCAATTTTCACACAATTTTATGTAGTTATTAGGAAACTTGACGTAAAATGGTTTTGAAATCGACCCTGTTCCGGTTTCTTTTTTCATCGAGCAAATTACAATTAATCGTGTTTTGAACCATTAATTTCCCTCAAACAAGGATGTATCTATGACATATATTTTTTTCAGGGCCTAAATACACGAATTTGATCATTTAATCTTGATTCTGAAAGAGGCAATTTGGGACAACCCCCCGTTAATTTCTGATATTGGAATTTCCTCACAGAGTAATTTGATCCTAAAATTCCTAAACGGATTGAAAAATGGCACTTTTTTAAACAAATCAGAACGACTGACTCTTTTCAGTTTGATTATAGAGTATTTGTAAATAAACCAATTTTTCACTATTGGGGCGAAGGGCAACCTATGTTGATCCATGCAGGTCTGACTGATCCTGCGACCGGACATAAACTGGTTTGATAGGAAAAATAAAACAAGCTTAATTTACACTTTATCATTCGTTTATTATATTGTACCTTAAATATTAAACTCTAGAAATTCAATAGCTGTAAGACCATGATACGAAATGCCTATGTAACAGTATTGAATGTGTGCTATATACCTATTTAGAGTCACAAATTTAGTTACTTACACAAAATGTGATATTTGAATAATTACAATTAAATACGTTGTAGCCACGCTAATAAACTTTAACATCAGCGTTATGTCTACTGAAAATAAATCGTAGATGTAGATCCGTAACGGCCAGGCCTCCACGAGTTCCATGAACGCTTTAGCTTGTACTCTCATTGTCTTCGGTAGGTCGTAGTTCATTATTATCTTGTTTACCAGTATTCTAGTCTCATTACGAACTAGAAGCAGTTGTTCACAAGAGATTGACATAATGCCAACAGTATAAATTGCACTGAAACACCAAACTACAGTGTTTACCAGTTCTCCTGAGTTACTTGCAGGCGTACGGTAATAGTATAGGGAGGTCCATATTGTAATAACTACATAAGTAAACGTTGATACCAAAGTCATAAATATCTGGAAGTTGAAAACTTCGTTGATCATAGAACCAATCTTTCCTAAGACATTGTACATCGTCGCTAGATCCCGTATTTTCTTATTACAATTTGCTGGACGGCCAATAAAATTTATCTTCTCTTTGTTATCGAATTGTTTGCTGTTTATGACGGTAAAAACTGTGGTGATTCTCTTTTCTTGTTCTTGGACAAATATTTTTAAATAGTCGTTAATCATTGTTAGCCTGCGACTTACCATAGAAATATATTTACAAAAAGCCAGTATTTCGAGCTTTTGAACAAAATACAAAGGCAGGGCGAGGAATCCTTTTATGGTGATTTCATCTGCGGTCACTAAGTCTATAACACTGTTGATTGTATGAGTAACACATAGAACAAACAAATACCCATATGATTCCATTCGTGATTTTTTATAGAAGTCACAGAATGAATCGGCGTGCAGCAAGGTATCTATCTTGGCAAGCTTAATGAAGATGCCAATATTCGCTGAGTTAACAAGGAAAGAAGCTGTAATCGTAGAGGTAGTAAATTGTATGAGAACCACAATAGGAGGTACTGCGTCCATAATATCCACAGATTTAGCAGAGCCAGATACGATGGCTGGAAAATCGAGAAATGCCAAAAACACAGCAAGAAACACAAACATAAAAATAATACCGTATGTTTTCATTATGCAGTTAGATGGTCGTAGCTCCCCTTTGGTAAAATAAAATCTGTAAATTCCATAGTAATATTCAAATATTATTAATGGTTTTATGGAATAAATCACGTTAACCAGTGACTTATTAAAGTCACGCCTGTTCGCAAGATTTGGTTTTCTTTCTTCCTCTTTTCCTTCGGCCATTTCTTCGATTTCGTCTGGTGCGGTCTTCGAAAAGGGACGTCTTTGTATGAGTGTGGTAAAGATAAAATAGAATTAAGTAGGTACTTCACGTTTCACTTGTCTTTGTAATGAAATATCGTTCCATTGCCATAATGAATTGCTTGATGGAACAATAAAATATTCATTGTAGGTACTTCGCGGCTAACAGGATTAAAACCATAACGAATTAAAAAAAAAAGAGTTACAATTAAGCACCTACCTGTACCTACCTATGCACATAATTATATTGATGAACTTCATTTAGTAAAGAGCTAAGCAATGATTAATCATTTTTTGAATTCCGTTCCGAAACACAGGTTGTGTTGTGTACCTACCACAGAGCACAGAATCGCCGGGCAAGATGCCACAATATTTAACATAAGTATGCGCAAAATTCGCAAAATTGTCAGAATGGTCTCTGGAAAACTAAACCACTGACATCCTTGGTTTGTAGATATCTACCATATAAATTTAAAAGATAAATAGGTAGGTAGGTACTGTAGGACTCCGTAGAGTCCTGTGTATCCGGGATCTAGTTAAATACTTGAATAAAACGCTGTCAGCGTGTAAATATAAGAACTTTTCGTTTAGACGTTTACAGCTCCGCGCCTGTCAATCAATTAAATCAAAGAGTATAAATTCTCCCGAAACAAAACCTAGATAAATATTCGTTCTAGAACTTCATGACAGTTCGAACATAGACAAAGCCCTTTCGTGGGCTGCCAGTATGTACATAAAGGTTGCATTCGGTAAGCGACCAACCGTTACAGTACCTAAGTATGGAAGGTGTTGACAATATCGTCTTTAGGGGCAGCCGCCGAGACGTATCCTTGCTTTGTGCAAGTTACCTAATCTGATTGATTTTAGAACATTGCCTTGTTGTATTCGTAAGCTTTTCTTTCTTTGATAATAATAGGGGTTGTTTTTTTTTGGGTGGGAAATCATCAAATAACTTCTCCTGCTCTGGGTGGAGCAGGAGGGCGTGTCAGGCTTTTATTGACTAAAACCCACCCGTGTTCCCTCAGTAGCCTGTGTGCCAGGGGCGGCGGTACCTATCTCTTTCGAACAGCCCGCACCCCTGGCAAGCATCGGGCCTTTCGGGCCCCATCGGTGTGTGCTGACATCTCTTGGAGGCGCGCGTGGAACACAACGCGCCGTCGACCTGGGCTTGGTCCTTACCGGACAGCGAGCTACCCATTACTCGCCGTCCGCCAGGCCTACGGTGGCCGGAAATCAGCCTGGGATTCCCGACGCCCAGGGCGTCTCCTGCGGCGACTAAGGCCGTGTGGGCGCATATACTGCCTCTCCCTTACGTGCGCCGCCTCCCTCTTCGCGTGCATCACTGCTTTGCTAAAGGAGGTGACGGCTACCCATGCACTCTCGCTCCGTATCATGGCCTGGACCAGGGCCGGACGCGAGAGATCGCTGCCGCCGATCGCCTCCACGAGGACACGGCGGTGCTCCGCCCAAGAAAATAATAGGGGTTTTTTTTTTGGAGTGTGTGAAATCATCAAATGACTTCCCTCGCTCCGGGTGGAGCAGGAGGGCGTGTCAGACTTTTACCCACCTGTGTTCCCTCAATTGCCTGTGTGCCAGGATCGACGGTGTCTCTTTCGAACAACCCGCACCCCTGGCAGGCATCGGCTCTTGCGGACCCCACCAGTTGGTGCTGACATCTCTGCCGGCGTGCGTGGAACACAGCGCGCCGTCCCGCCTACCACTTTTCGGAGAGGGGCCAACGCTATACCGAACTCCTCTTCCCCTGCGGCCCCACCGCGTCCGCCATCAAACGGTGGCGGCCCCGTCCAGGCCACGGAAGGGAAGAGTAGAGAATATTTGGTACCTACAGGCCGAAATATTTCGAAATAAAAAAAAAGAACCGGCCAAGTGTGTGGCGGACCACACACAATGAAGAATGGTATGAACTTATCCCAAAAACAAGCTTATAATTATTGTTGAGAAACTACAATTCAATTCTCCATCTGCAAATGTGAGTTTGTTATCCCAAAAAATGATGTGATAAAACTACAAATTAACGATTGTCGGACTTTTCCTTTACTTGATCTTGCTTCTTAGCAAATGTCATGAATCTTGATCAACGGAGGGTCCGTTGACCACCGAACGTTAGGTTTTGATTTATTTGGGAGTCTCAAAATATGTCGCACAAATGACCGGTAGGTATTTTGAATTGAGATGACTTAGAAGCTTGATTTCTTTGGAGTTCCAAGGGACCGTAGACCTACATATTGGATATTAATTTCATTTTGATACCTCAACGAGTTCCTCAGAAAAATATTGATTTTCTTAGAGTTTCAAGAGACCGTAGACCTACATATTTGAAATTTATTTCAACTTGATACCTCAACATGTTCCTGAGAAAAATTGTGTAGACAGACCGACAACGAAGTGAACCTTTTGAATAATGGTTCCGTTTTCCTTTTTTAGGTACGGGACCCTAAAAAATTAACACCATAACCACCTAGTGCTTATTTTGCACTGTCTTCCACCCAGTAGGTACTTACAGGGTGCAAAAAATTTGCTGGGGTCTTTTGCGGCAGTATTTTCATTCGAAAGCAATTACTAGATACATATTCGGATTTTCTTCAAAATTTGAAGCTGAGCGGCCTTTTCTGAACATATTAAGTACTTACACATTCGATTTTGCCGCCCGGTTGAAGCTACGAATAATGCCAAACCCAACAAGTGTGTAGCACCCTACCGTAAACGTTTTAGTACCTAATGTTTGGTATAAATTATCTTTTCAAAAGGATTTCGCTGTCTCCTTCCGTTTGTGAGATAAGAACTGAAACTAACTGAAATCAACTCGTATGCCAGAGCCATCTACAATGTTATCATTACATTTAATCACCGGGCTTTTCGTTATTGCGTATAGATGGCGCTGTTACAAAATAGTAACGCTATTCAATACTAGATGCCGCTACTAATACGATATTTTAATTAATGCTTTTTCAGACTGACTCAACGCTACTTTCTTAGAACAATTTTTAAGAAAATTTTATGGATATTGCTCTACAAAAGACGCTTCAAGCCTATTTTCGGGAGCATTTAGACTGTACATTTTATTTCATAGTCATATGTAAAATATTATAAACTCAAACTCAAACTCAAAGCATTTATTTCAATTAGACCTTTCACAGGCACTTTTGAATTGTCAAACAAAAATCGAAGTTGAAGCTAGGTGCCCATTCCAAAAACGTAGATCTCTCTGGAGAAGAACGGGCAAGAAACTCCAAGGACACTCTTTTAAATCGTGGGTATTACAAAATTTTGGGAACATTATTCTTGGTGCTTCTATATGTGAGAACAATGTAAAAAAATATAATAAAATAAATTAAAAAAAATAAGATTCAAAATAAGCCATGGCAGATAAGAGATGACCAGTCTCAACCGACGGCGCCCGTTCACGAACTTGACGCATGGATCAGCACCATCCAGCTCAACCATTTTCTAGGGAACCGAATGATCCAACACACACGCCACCATCAGTGAGACATTTAAGTGAGCATGACATACTCTCAACTACCACGTTTTTTCAAGTCGACGTACATCAAAACAACATATTATAAGGATGCATGGTACTCACATTTACAAAAATTTGACAAAATGCTTCTAAATTATACAAAACTATAGTTTCAATCCTATTTGAGAAATTCATAAAATTTGACTTCCAAAAAGAAAGAAAAATATATAATAAGTATCTATTGAAATTTTAATAAATAATACTTGGTTCAGTATAAAATCAAAAACAAATTCGTAATGTCACAAAATTAATAAAAATAGGAACAGAACTGTTCGCAATGTCAGAAAAATAATAATAATAGGAACAGTGTTCGTAATGTCAGAAAACATAAAAAAAAAAAAAAAAAAAAAAAAAAAAAAAGGGGAAGCATCTCTTCCAAATATTAAAATGTTAATTAGAAAGCCCAGGTGGCTGTGGAGCAGGACCAGCATTAAGCCAGGCATTTTTATCTAAGATATAATCATCTAACTTATAATATGCTTGTCTACATAGTGTGCGTTTAATGCGTGACTTAAATTTATTTTCACTTAGTTCAAGAATATCGACTGGTAGTTTATTATAACATTTTACACAGTACCCCATAAAAGAAGTATGTACTTTAGACAATCTGAAACGTGGTTGATCTAATTTGTTCCTATTTCTAGTGTTAAAATTATGCCTGTCACTTATCTTACTAAAAAGATGTAGATTTTTCCGAACATACATAATGTTCTCATAAATATATTGAGAAGGTACCGTCATGATGTTAATTGTTTTGAACAGTTCCCTTAGAGATTCGCGTCTGCGGAGGTTGTAAATGGCTCTGACAGCCCTCTTTTGCAGAATAAAGATCGACTCAACATCCGCAGCCCGTCCCCATAGCAAAATACCGTAAGACATGATGCTATGAAAGTAACTAAAATAAACAAGTCGCGCGGTATCCACGTCTGTTAATTGGCGGATCTTCCAAACAGCGTAAGCGGCAGAACTTAGCCGCCCTGCAAGTGATGTTAAGTGAGGACCCCACTGTAGCTTTGAGTCGAGCGTGATCCCCAGGAAAACCGTCTGTTCGACGAATTCTATTATCTCCTTATTCAATACAACGTGACATTCACTACTTCTGACATTCGGTAGGTAACGTGAATCTTATGCATTTAGTTTTCTTTCCATTTAATACCAAATTATTTACAGTAAACCAATTATGGACCTTAACTATAGCACTATTTACCTCGTCAAGCTCCTGTGCGTGTCTCTTAACTTTAAAAAATGAGTTCCTAATTTCTGCTATTGATCCCATGAAAATAATCTCTTTGCTTACAATTCAACGTAAACGTAAGTTTTTCTTCTACTGACGGCTGTAGTAGATGACTTTTCTGCTAAACTAAACTAAACATTGGTGCCGATTCTGTTGTCACAAAATTATCTAAACTAGACTAAAAATCACCAAAATTTAGTTTATTCGTGTCAAACGACGATTTCCTATTCTGAAATTGACTAAAGTGACACAACCTATATTTTAGTTTGACAGCACTAACATTGTACTCAGTTATTCGTTTAGTGAAAAAAGCAATTTTGCTATTCTGTTGTTGTCAATTTCATTATTGTATTCAACCTAAAATTTTGGTTGTCTAACTAAATCTGACTATTTTTAATCGCGATTAAATAGGTGTGGAATAAAATTAGTTGTCAAGAACTAAAATTCTCACCGTCACCTCAACTTCTTTTATATATAAGGCAAAACATACACTTGTACACTAAAAACAGTGATTTTCATAATATTAATACTAGAAATAAGGACAAACTACGTGCTCCCTTTCACCGGCTTCATAAGGTTCATAACTCATTTATTGGTCTTGATAAAACCTTTTATAACAAGCTTCCCTCTTCTGTGCTAGATTTGAATTTTAATGCGTTTAAAGCTAAAGTAAAATCCAACCTTTGCGCAAAGGCATACTATTCTATCAACGACTACTTAAACGATAAGAATAGTTGGTCGCTGTGATTAACTCAAGACAATGTTTGTGTTCTTTCACCAGAGTTTCCTTGCCTACTGACAGGTCATATCTTTATTAACATAATTGTTTGTTTTTTATTTGACTATATAAATTCATTTGAATTTACTTAGTGTTGACATAATCTACCTATTCATTGTTTTTAATAATGAGTTAAATTGCAAGATGTAGCTAGCTAGCGACCCCGATAATGGATCTATTATATCTAGAACTAATTTCAATTTTGATATTCCATAACCTACCATTGTATAAAATCAAGTTCTTCTAACATAACAGACAGCTGTGCTGCTGGGGAGTTTGTTGCGCCACTTCTTCTTCCCAGCTAAAGCACTAGGAAGTGTCGAAGGGTGGGCGTTTTTGGGGGACTGTCTTTTGTAATTTTTGACGTTCAAAAAGTGCTGACACCAGCCTAGTTTGAATAAATGACTTTTGACTTTGATTTTGATTTTGATTTTCTGGTGCAAAAATAGTACTGTATTTTTTCTTTTCTTTTGCATAAATCTCGAAAATGGTGTGTCCTATCGCAAAAATAGGTAATGAAAATTTCGACCCCCTTTATGAAACCCATATACACATCTTAAACTCAGCATATGGGTAATAATTTTTAATATTTTCCATAAAAAAGTGAAATTCCATATAAATCACGTCAAGGCTGCCGTCCCTGCGCGCCTCTGGCTCTAAAAAAAATCACGGGGTAGGGCAAACAAGTACCACGTTGCGAAGCCAAAAGTCATACCACGTGCGAGTCGCAATTGTCAAATTCGATTTTAGTAGTGTCAAAATTGTTTTTAAATTTAGAGATATTTTTTAGCAGAATAGCGTTATGATTCTCATAGTCAAAAGTAAGGAATTTTAGTTATAGTTTAGTTAGTTTAGTTCGGTGTACAACAGAATCGGCACCATTGGTGCCGATTCTGCAAAAATATATCTCTAAATTTAAAAACTATTTTGACACAACTAAAATCGAATTTGACAATCGCGACTCGCACGTGGTATGTGTTGGCTTCGCAACGTGGTACTTGTTTGCCCTAACCCGTGTTTTTTTTTAGAGCCAGCAGCGCGCCGGGGTCGGCACCCTCGACGTGATTTATATGGAATTTTCACTTTTTTCATGGAAAATATGAAAAATTATAATCCACATGTTGAGTTTTAAAGGTGTTTGGGGCTTCATAAAGGGGGTCGAAATTTTCATTATTTTTGCGATAGGACACACCGTTTTCGAGATATAAGCAAAAGAAAAGAAAAAAAATCAGTACTATTTTTGCACCAGAAGTCGAGGTGTCGGTGTGAATTTTAGTTCTTGACAACTAATTTTATTCCACACCTATTTAATCGCGATTAAAAATAGTCAGATTTAGTTAGACAACCAAAATTTTAGGTTGAATACAATAATGAAATTGACAACAACAGAATAGCAAAATTACCATTTTCACTAAACTAATAATTCAGTGCAATCTTAGTGCTGTCAAACTAAAATATAGTTAAGTTGTGTCATTTTAGTCAATTTCAGAATAGGAAATCGTCGTTTGACAGGAATAAACTAAATTTTGGTGATTTTTAGTCTAGTTTAGAGAATTTTGTGACAACAGAATCGGCACCATTGTCTCTTTAATGACTACCTACGTGAACCTGCTGATTGGTTTGCAAAATAAGCAAAACTTTCGTTGCTAAACCCAACATTCATAATAACAAACTACCTGCCTTGGTGCAAATTAAATTAGTTAAACTTATAAGTGACATTAATTGTATCTACTAGTTTAAAAAAAAAAAAAACACTATACAAAAAAAAACACTATACTTAAAGTCTTATTTGAACTTAAGAATACTTCGTTTCTTTCCTCTAAATCCTTCTCTTATTAACACCACGTAAGTACACAAGTGGCTAAGTTTGCAAGTTCTAACTGTCAGAGGTCCCAGCTGTATGCGGACTTGCGCCCGCTGTATCGACCGGCCGGCTTCTAGGCATGGCACGCTGTTATCGATAGACGCACTAGGTACAAGGCTAGTATGTATTCGAATTTCGAATAGATACCAAGAAATGAGGATCGAAGTTTCGAAAGAGTCTTATGGCATTGTGCCGGCAAACCTAAGCTTTGGAGTTTTATACATTATAATTGTGTTGTATTTGTCAAGTTTCCCTTTAATAAACTTAGGTCTAACTGTACAGAGGCCAGCACATCAAGCTACCACAATCTGTCAAATTTCTTTGATAGTTTTTCAACTGTATTGCAAAGGAATAAGGTTTATGTTCAATTGGGAAAATTTGACAGTTTGGGATAGCTTGACCTGCTGGCGACTGTACCTACCTATGATGTAAAAGGTTTAGGATTTAATCACCAAAATGATCTATAGTTTGAGCTTGAGAATAGAGTCAGTTTATCAGTATTTTAAATATCGATAAGAAACATTCACGTGCAAAAGCTTTTGAACATAGGTACACAAGTTTCACATTAAAAAGTTTAAGAGCCTCTCAGCTTTTTACGGGCAGGTGATTTTACCATGTCAAATATCGATAGCTAGCCCCAACCTTACGTGTGAAGCGAGGACTGCGAGGAGCCGAGGCGGCGCGGCAGTGGACGCGCGACAGACGCGCGGGCTGCTCTACGCGGCCCCGCTTGGCCCACGCCATACACCCAGCAACCGCCACCATGGGCCAGACTTCCGGCGCCGAATGCACGCCCGAAGACGACGACTCAGAGCCACGCATACGTGTCAATCCCACCGAAAAATCATTGGTAAGTAAGTCATCTTGCGAAAGCTTCCTTTTTCCCCTTTCTTTCATGAATGAAATATAGGCTGTATTTACGCGTCAAGAAACTTTTAAGTAGTCTCTCAGTCGTAATGAGGCTATTAATTTTAAGACCATGCTAATTGCTGGAATAAATGTACTTTCATGTGTTCGTAAAATTTACGTAACTGGTACCGTGTAACGTGTAAGGGTTTACCTAGCTCACAGCTGGTCAGAATATACAAAGTTTCAGTTTGTTTGGAGATTTTTAATTGCATTTGCGTGTTCCTTACGTATAAATACAATTTTCAATAAAAACAATCGCCTTGTTGATACCATTCCAACTTTATAAGTGACACAAAATCGTTAGCAGGCCCGCAGTTGTTTTTATTTCTTTCTGCAGATAAATCAATATTAAGTAAAATCACGTGTGGACTATTTTCTAGACATCATTTTATCATGTAGACAAAGGACTAACTAGATCGAACTAAAGAGCCAACTAATTATTTTTTATCAGTATGGTGACAGAAACGACACAACTTAAATGCGGCTTTCATTATAATTTTCATGGACTTTGCTTCACTTAAATAAACCTATGTAAAGCCATGCCAGCAACTGCCCTACCTTACCGAAAACAGAAACATACCTAATACTTATGTGAATGTGTATCGTATAGTATACGATACACATTCACATAAGTATTAGGTATGTTTCTGCCTATGGATTATTTTTCATCTTAACCGGGTTATCATCATCGTCCATGGTACCTATGGGTACGTGCCAAAGTCTCACGTCACTAGCGTCCTCTACATACAATCATAATCATAAAGGTCCACCGATATATATGTACTATTTTAACTCTATGTCCCGTATGTGTTGCCGGGCGTAAAAGAATAGCACCATCCCATTTCTTCCAGTGGGTTACAGTGGGGACTTACTAGAGAATGGGCAGCAGCGTTCTCTATGTATTTTTACCAACATACTGCGATCGCCAACCCGCCTGCCAAGCGTGGCGATTATGGCAAAACCCCCCCAAAAAATGACAAGCAGCCCTACAAAACGGCCCCTAGTACCCGGCGGCCCGCCTACCCTTGGCTACGGTAGCGGCCAAGGTAACGGTGAGGCAAGGGGTGCTAAGAATCTCCGGAAGAGATCTGGCTACCAAAACAAACGGAAACTGCACCTGGCAACGTACAACACGCGTACACTCCGGACCGACGAGAAGATCACCGAACTCGAGGAAGAATTGAGCAGGTTACGGTGGGGTATAGTAGGGTTATCTGAAGTTCGAAGAGAGGGGGAGGACTCGATAATCCTCAAATCCGGTAACCTGCTCTATTTCCGGGAGGGCGACCAGCAGTCCCAAGGTGGTGTCGGGTTTATTGTCCATAGGTCCCTTGTGACAAACGTGGTGAAGATCGAGAGTGTGTCGACCAGGGTGGCGTACCTTATACTCAGAATATCCGCAAGATATTCGCTGAAGGTCATACAGGTCTACGCCCCGACCTCGACACACCCCGACGATGAGGTGGAGACCATGTATGAGGATATATCCAAAGCCATGCATGGCTCTAAAACTCATTTCACCGTTGTCATGGGGGACTTCAACGCGAAACTGGGCAAACGGAACGAGGATGAGCTGAGAGTGGGGCAATTTGGAGTTGGACGACGGAACCACCGGGGTCACTTACTGGCCAGTTTTATGGAGAAGGAAGGCCTCTTCATGATGAACTCCTTCTTCAGAAAACGGGAGCACAGAAAGTGGACCTGGCAGAGCCCTGATGGTGCAACTAAAAACGAGATTGACTTCATTATGTCGACGAAGAAGCAAATATTCAATGATGTCTCTGTGATCAACGCGGTGAAAACCGGAAGCGATCACCGCATGGTAAGAGGCACATTGAATATCAACATCAAGCTAGAAAGATGTCGACTAATGAAGTCTACGCTCCGTCCAGCACCGATCCAGGTCCAAAACCCCGAGAGCTTTCAGCTCGAACTCCAGAATCGTTTCGAATGCCTAGGGAGCTCCGTGGACGATTATAACGATGGGTTCGTGGAAACTGTCCATACGGTCGGGTCTAAGTTCTTCAAGACCCGCCGTACTAATGGCAAAAAGAAACTCTCTGATCCTACTCTGCAGCTAATGGAGGAGAGGCGTGAAATGATCCTGCAGTCTTCAGACGACGCGCTAAAGTACCGACAGCTCAATAGACAGATATCTAAGGCCTTGAAAAGCGACCTTCGCCGTTTTAATACGGACCGCATAAAGGACGCGATAGAGCGGAACAAGGGCTCCAAGGTCTTTTCAAGAGATCTGTCTATTGGGCAGAGTCAGCTTGCGAAACTGAAGACCAATGATGGCAGGATCGTTTCCTCCAAGCCGGAGCTGTTGAGAGAGATCGAGAGTTTCTATGGACAGTTATACACGTCAACAAGCAACCCCGTTACGGATCTGGCAAACGACCCAAGAGCCAGATTGACCCGACACTATACCGAAGATATCCCGGACGTTAGCTTGTACGAGATTAGGATGGCTCTGAAGCAGCTAAAAAACAACAAGGCGCCGGGTGATGACGGAGTCACGGCCGAACTCCTGAGGGCCGGCGGAAAACCCGTTCTTAAGGCCCTCCAGAAGCTGTTTGATTCCGTCATACTCGAGGGCAAAACGCCACAGGCATGGAACAGAGGTGTGGTGGTACTTTTCTTTAAGAAGGGTGATAATACTCTTCTTAAGAATTATAGGCCCATCTCACTTCTGAGCCATGTCTACAAGCTGTTTTCGAGAGTCATCACGAACCGTCTCGCGCGCAGGTTTGACGACTTCCAGCCTCCCGAACAAGCCGGATTCCGTAAAGGCTTTAGCACCGTAGACCACATACATACGCTGCGGCAGGTTATACAGAAGACCGAAGAGTATAACCTGCCTCTCTGCTTAGCGTTTGTGGACTACGAAAAAGCCTTCGATTCGATCGAGACATGGGCTGTACTGCAGTCTCTTCAACGGTGCCAGATCGACTATCGGTACATCGAGGTGCTGAAGTGTCTGTATGAAAACGCCACTATGTCAGTCCGACTCCAGGACCGGACTTCGAAACCTATCCTCCTGCAGCGAGGTGTGAGACAGGGAGATGTTATCTCTCCGAAACTGTTCACCGCTGCACTGGAGGATGTCTTCAAGGTTCTGGACTGGAAAGGGGCTGGCATCAACATCAATGGCGAGTACATCACTCACCTTCGGTTTGCCGATGACATAGTCGTCATGGCTGAGACCATGGAGGACCTCAGTGCAATGCTCGATGACCTCAGTAGAGCTTCCGAAAGAGTGGGTCTTAAAATGAACATGGAGAAGACAAAGGTCATGTCGAATGCCCATGTTACACCCTCTCCCATGACGATCGGAGGCGCTACACTCGAAGTTGTGACCGAGTACGTTTACCTAGGACAGACTGTCCAGTTAGGTAAGTCCAACTTCGAGAAAGAGGTCAATCGTCGAATCCGACTCGGCTGGGCAGCGTTCGGGAGGCTTCGCAATATCTTCTCGTCCCAAATACCACAGTGCCTCAAGACGAAAGTCTTTGACCAGTGTGTGTTGCCAGTGATGACCTATGGTACAGAGACGTGGTCGCTCACAATGGGCCTTATCAGAAGGCTTAAAGTCACCCAAAGGGCAATGGAGAGGGCTATGCTCGGAGTTTCCCTACGCGATCGAATCAGAAATGAAGAGATCCGCAGGAGAACCAAGGTAACTGACATAGCCCGAAGAATTGCCAAACTTAAGTGGCAGTGGGCAGGGCACATTGCTCGCAGAACAGATGGCCGATGGGGCCGAAAGGTTCTGGAGTGGCGACCGCGTACCGGAAGACGTAGAGTAGGAAGGCCTCCCACAAGGTGGACCGATGACCTTGCGAAGACCGCGGGTATCCGCTGGATGTGGGAAGCACAAGACCGGTCGAAGTGGAGGAGCCTGGGGGAGGCCTATGTCCAGCAGTGGACGTCTTTCGGCTGATATGATGATGAACTCTATGTAAAGGTCCATCGGAACGAGTGACCCAATTCATCCTCACCCATCGAAAAACTTGAACAAAGCATCTCGACCGGCTCTCTAACAGCATGTATATCAAACGTGTCACGTATTCAAGCCTTTTGAGCTATGAAGAGCCACCTTGCTACTTTATGCAAACCAAATAAAACCAATTGTTTTGTTGTTTGCTGATCCGGAAATAAAACAAAAGCAGAATTTTACGACGTACGCCAAAAGCGAATCGAAGATTGCCCTTCGTCATGTCATGAACGAACGATTCATGGGTTATTAATGTAAACTTAAAAATAGCAGCAGATTATGATTTTCTTTTGGTGCATAATGCAGCTACGAAGAGGTTAGTTTGTTGTTCAGTAGGTAAGCGGCAGCACAGCATGATGGCGCGACAACGCTAGAAAAAAAAATGTTTTTCAAATATTTGCTATTTAATTTAAGTTACAGTTTTATCGATTTTTTTCTGGAACTTGATAAGTGTGTATTAAGTAAATATTACTTTAATAAGTACTAACTACTTATTTCTTTAGTCAGTACTTATTTCTGAAAGTTTATTGTGGTATGAAAGACTAACACAATCCCTTTTGACCGATATATTTATCGCGTAAGAGATCTGTGACACCTAGATACCTATCCTATTTTATTAGTAAAAATACTACTATGGGTGCCTACTCTATTTTACTGCATTATTTTGAAATAACCGGAATAAGTTAGATGAGTGAGAGACAAAAGAAACAAGCTTCCTGAAATGCGAAATTTGTTTTGTACAATTTACATATCATCCAGATTCAACATACAATGCATGACTGAATATTGGTTACATTGCATATATGTTATTGATGGTATTTAATGTATTAATACCTATTCACAGAGACACAAAGTCTAATGAATGGGTGGAAATATTTTATCGCCATGCGCTCGAAAACAATTTTCGTCGTTCGCGCCGTACATACGCACTTCGCGCGTTTTTGTTTTGACGTTTAGCAGTTCAGCAGTTGTCGGCCTGACGGCAGAAAGAACGGTTCTAAACGCGTGCGTTCTGTGAAACGAAACGTCACAGATTCGTAAGCAAATCTGTCAAATTGAATTGTTAATTTTGTAACATCTTTATTTTTATAATGTTAGTGGTATTCCAATAAGTTAGCTTTATTAGAATTTTTTGGAGCACAGTTAACTTTAATTTGCGTGAATAATAATTAAAAGCTGTTAAAAATGGGATTGTGCAATTCATATATTTTGTGCTGTCAAAATTAAACTTTTGTTATTGTAAAGTAAGGTGTTAAATTCATCTGTTATTCCCTTGAACTTGGTGTAATTTCAAACTAGCCAGTGCCAACTGGAAAGTGACTAAACGTTCTATTTTCTGTTGTTGTGTGAAGAAGTAAGAAAATAACCAAAGAAAGATGTCGAAGGTGTCCCTGAACAATATCCCATCGAATCCTCGTATCAATCGTTTGAGAACATTTTCTAGGGTAAGTGTTAAAACTATTAAATACTTAGAATGCTCCATTATCTAAAACTCTTGTGATTTAGCTATTATTAGATTATATTTGAGGTTACGTATTGTAATCGAATGCTATGGGGAGGTTTAGTACTGGGCTGGGCAAGCTAAATTGTTCCATCAAAACATACGTTGTTATCTCTGTTCATTTCGTATAATAATGTTCTGTATAATTCTCATGAAACATCCATTGCTCAAAACTGACCACCTTTCGAAAGTCATAAAAAAAGACTATTTTTACCACTAAAACCCATGAACATAATTTTTTTGAATAGTCATGTATTTTTCAGCCTACATCCATTTAATTTTATTCATTTCTTAATACAATATTCATACAGTTAAGTTTATTAATGCAAATAATTATTTTTATCTTCATTTATAATATAATAACTCTATTTTTCTGTACTTGCAGTAGGGTTCATTTTGCTATCATTTAATTTGCTGTCAAACTGATTACCTACCACTTAAAATTATTTGGGCTTCATTACTCTTAATGCTAATCACTTTTCTTCAATATTTAATGACTGCTAATGAGATACCTCGTAAACCTACACCTATTTAATTTAAATAGCCTAATATGAATCATTGTTGTCTAAGCAAATAAATAAACGAATTATACTGAATTATTTTTCAGTCTCCCACCCATTGCAAATCAGTATTAATACTGGGAGACTGAAAAATAATTAGTAAACATTTAATTTTTATGATCATAACAAAACACATAATTTTACAAAAACAAGTAAAGTTCCTAAGATGACGCACTGACCAAAGAAATACGTAATTATAATGTAAGACCTTATTTAAAATCTTGCAAAAAATATATTTATAGTGTAAAAATGCAGATTGCAATTGAAAAGCAAACAATCAACTATCCGTCAGTTATAATTATCAATTCCTTCACATAATAAATAATTAATATCCAGTAACTCGGTTGCGGAGGTCAGATAAGCAGTTGCCCCATGTAACATACTGGTATGTAGCTGGAAACGGTTACACCGGAAGTATAAAAAGATTTTAGAAAGGTTAGAATAGAGTATGCTGATGATGATGAAAAAAATGTTGTATCACTCTCAATGCATATGACAATTCTGCCAGGGATGCAGGTTGTTCGAAAGAGATACTGTGGCCCCTGGCACACAGGCAACTGAAGGAATGCAGGTGGGTTTTAGTCAGTAAAAAGTCTGAGACTCCCTCCTGCTCCACCCAGAGCGGGAGAAGTTACTTGATGATGTCCCTCCACCGAAAAAAATAAAACGAATAACATCAGTGTGATCCACTCAGTTCTCGAACCATAATTCACGCAATGCTTCATACCATGATCAGGGCTAATCATCATTACTGCAGACTGAAATGGAATTGCCAATAGTTCAACTGTTATGTTAATTGCCACTTTTCATTTGCAAATCAGACTTTGTTACATTGCATTTGCTCAGTTAATCTGCTATTGTGAACAGCAAAACATGGAAACAGTTGAAACCGTTCAGGAAACAGTTGGAGGGGAACAAACAGTGGAAAGGGTTGGTATTTACTAGACAATTATTGTGGCGTTTGTTTGTTATTTATAAAACACATATTTTTTATTTATTATTACTGTGAGTTTCATTCACACTTTGGGTAATAATAATATTTTACTCAATACAACAAAATGCTGTTTTATAAAAACTAGAATTTATGAAGAGGGTCTGTCCACGGTTCCTTTGTATAAATTATTCATTCTCCACTAAGTATGAGTGACAATGAGGTGGAACGGGAACAAAATAATGCAAACCTTTATATCATGATTCTGTCCATATTCTCGACTCTTACGACATCCATTTGTAATGGGGGTGGCACACAACCGGATTTTCCAAACGTTCATCCGTTGAATTAGAATTGGTTATTTAGATCTAGATAGCTCGTCCTGTTGACGTGTCCCCAAAACGTTATTCACTCCATTATTTTGTTTCACGCTGTTTACTTAGTGACCGGTGTCGTAATGATCAGCTCTAGTGGCATGCGGGTGCCGGCAATTGGCACAAACTGTTATGCGGTCACCGTTTTATCAATGAGTAACAGCCCGACACTACTTGCCAATTTTCGGTATTTCAAATATTGTAGTAAAGAATATTCTTAGATAATCTTTGTAAAGCTTTTAAGAAGGCATTATATCTGTAATTTTTTTTCTTGTTTTTATTCTTTATGAGAGAATACAGCAGCGTGTACAAATAAAAATTGCGCTGTAAATTGCTTTCAGGACCCGCGTATACCCACGCAAAAAGAAATTTTCTCTCGTATCGACCTTCGTGCCGCGCACAAACTCGTACAAATTTACCTTGAAAATATTTTGCTGAATTCCAAATTCAGCCATCCAAAGTATGTAGGCACTAATGTGCACGTGGCTTGTTTCCAGCTAAGTTTGAACCTCTGGAAATCCTAATCCCTTGGGATAAAGTCAGACTACTTGTCATGCAGGCTCTAATTTACTGTCTAGACAGGTCTGTGGTGTCTTTTTCTGTGATTCTAATTTGCTCTTGGACAATTTTCTCTGAATGTAATTTGAAGGTGTTATTTCAGTCATTTGTGAAATTGCAAGCACTTCGAATCTAACGCCCGCCGCCACTGAAACAATTTTCAGTAGACGACATCAAGGTATTACTATAACTGCCTATAGGTACAAATATTATAAGCGAAAATGTTTCAAAAATTGCGTGTAACGTAATGATGTTAGCGGTAATCTTCAGTACCTACTACAGTACAATTCCGAAAATTCTTTCACTATTGGGAGCACAACAGTATTGCCAAGTGTCATACCATATATTTTATGTTGAAACTTGAAATTTCTCGAAGACTTTGTCGCGGGCAGAAGCTAGTTAGTGCATTTAAACATATCTATGCACTTGTAATGAGGCTACGCTACGGGTGGTGGTAGCACACCAATTTCGCAAAAATATTTCTTATCGCAAACACAACGACGGCTCAGGTTTCTTATCTGAATTATCAAGTAAGTATAATACAATACGCAAAGATAGATAAACTTGTTTGCGAGAAAGTACATATAATAACGTTTATCATTCTTGCCTAATCCTTTAACGAGTATGGTAGGTACAGTCCATAGAATAGATAAAATAAATTGATTGGGAGATCTGCTAATGATTTTTTTTTACGTAAGAAGTCTTATAATAATTTGTGAACATGAACATTTTGTAGGCAGATAAGTACTTTGCCACATAAGATGATGCACACTCATTATTGTTCGTGTCAGATGCTGGTACATAAAAAGAAAAACATGTGATTATTAACACCAAACAAAGTAATGCATAACTTAAAGATGATAACGACACACCAGTATTACGACATGCAATTCTCTGCAAGTTTTCTCCCAAATAAACTCGATAATTTCATTGTGCAACAAAAAAAACTGCTTCTGTTAAGCCAGTAATCCAACTGTAACCTCTATCAAAAGAGTCTTACAATCAAACTAATGTCGTGCCTTTGACAATGACAATCCTGTACAAGGCTGTTGGAAAACCTTCGTGAGGACTTATTCAAGGTTCTATCCATCGACTGTATAGCAAACTGGTCTCTATTACAATAGTAGAAAGGTAATAATTATTTCCAACGCGTTTAGTAAAGTTCATTGAGAGTCCATACGGGGACAACTCGGCTGTGACTCGGCCACGATGTGGTATTAAATTATTAAAATGATGATAATCGATCGTAACGTGCGTGTTTCCTTAACATAGTAAAGTAAATGTGCGTGTTTCGTTTACAATAAGAATAGAAAATGTATAAGTGAATCGACAAAGTTAGTTTAGAGCCCACAATGTCACGGGTTTGCAAGGCAAAGATTTATGTTATTGGCATGACAGTTCGCTTTTCCTGAAAATGACAGGACTTTTATAAATGTGGGACGCCAATAGTACAATGAAATCGGAAATGGAAAATTCTCTGTCGCATTTTCTTTTATCTAATGTCTTTGTTGAATTCAATACTTATTCGTTTTGATTGCGTCACGAATTTATTATTCTACAATTATTTTGTTGGGCTACAATAACTATACTTATCGTTTCTAATCCTTCCTTCAACACCTCATCATCACCATCATCATCAACATCATCATCATCATCATCATCATCATCATCATCATCATCATCATCATCATCATCATCATCATCATCATCATCATCATCATCATCATCATCATCAACAACATCATCATAATCTTCCTACACCTACATCGCAAAAAGGAAACGAAAGATAATATTTAATTAAACTATTTAATTTACATGCAACTTTACATAATAATTCAGAGTATACTTACCTACGTTCGTGAAAAAGGCTGATTTTTTATGCTTCCTGAATTTATTTGTGTGCTGAAGAAGAGCGATAACGATGTCGTCGTTTTGTCAATATTAGTTTTGCATTATCTTGGTGAATGAAAAACCCGTGGAAAAGGATTTATGGAAAATTACATAAGGTATGATCGATGTCCATACGATGGTGGAGACACTAATCTTGCTTTGGAGTCTTCTTTAGGACTTCGCTCCATATTACCTTGTAAATCATCATCAGGCTGCAGCAGCCCACTACTGGACATAGACATCTCCTATTGCACGGCATTCAACTCGGTTCACGATAACTCTCATCCAGCTGCATCGAGGCGACGATCTTCGTAGAGTTGCTCCCTTCGAAGATGGACGTCCTACATTACGTTTGCCGATCATTACCCAGTTCCTCTAATTAACTAAAGTTTCACAGAACTATAAGCTTATAAAGAATTGAACGTTTTTAACAATATAGCATTTGAGAAATCAAAGTGGAAGTTTCAATGTTAAACCTGTTGCATTTTCTTATCGCTTGATAAATCGTAGCTGTTTGCTTACTGCAATCGATCACGCTGCAGAGTGCAGTTGCTAACTAGATAAATGGTTGAACCCACAGAAATCTTAATATTATTATTAAGATTTTTGTGGTTGAACCATTTAAACTTCTACTTTTTATATACTTAATAAATAAAAGTTTACTTCGAAATTTCTCAAATGACAGGTAAAAATTGCCGATCACCTTATTAGACTAATAATCTTCAAAACCGGCCTGCTCCGGGTCGGACTCGCACACGAAGGGTTCCGTATCAAAAAAAACATGCTTTTGTACATACGATACAAAGAAAAAAAAGGTTTTTTTTTTAGGGGTCCCCTATTATTTGTTGTTATAGCGGCAATAGAAATACACTGAAAATTTCAACTGTCTATATATTACGGTTCATCAGACACAGCCCGCTGACAGGCAGTCGGACGGAAGGTCAGATAGCGGAAGCTTCGTCATAGAGTTTCGTTGGCACTCTTCGGATACCCTAAAAACAGAAATAAATTAGATTATTGGTATACTTTAAAGTTAAATAACACCGACGATACTCTAACTCGATCCCTAAAACTTAAGGATTAGTATATCAATGGATAACAACTTATCTATGTAAGGTGTTTTTAACACGTTTTGCAGACGGTTTAAAGATTTAATACCCTGATATTTACTGTAGTTATCGTGTTTATCTTCATTATTCTAAGCTGTTTATCGATATTCTCTGTCGCTAAGCATGGAATTATAAAAATAGCTGTTATCATATACAAAATTGGCGGTTACTTCGATTATCATCTCGATTTGTTTTACGATGAACTCCTTCGTGTGTGGCGATGGCAAAAATAATACGAAATTATATTATGGTATATTTTAATTTTTTTAATTTGTTTGGTCCAAAATTCAAAAACGCGAATACCGTTAGCTGACCCATCATTTAGGTCCTCAGGTGTGCAAGTAACAGAGCATTGTGCGTGGACGCCGCATACACACCGGAGGTCTGAGGCCTGAGCCGTTATCAGCCATCCATGAATCCCCATTTGTGGAGGTTGTCCTTGCTTCGGCCTACTTGGGTACAAAATATGAAAAATAAGTCGTTTCTTAGCCCACCATTTATTATGCTATCACTTTGCGTAGCGTTGAGCTAGCTGCGTAGAGCTTTTTGCGTAGCTGTAGCTGGTAGAGCTACGAGTCTACGATTGTCTGTCACAGTCGTATGTGATAAACTATTCATATTTTCAAGTTGCAACTTTTTCCCTTTTGACGTTTTTGGTATGAGTGAGCACCCATACTTGTTCTCCTGTTTTGTCCTGATTTGATTGCAGAATTGCTTTTAGAAGTACACATTGTTCTTTTTTACTTCTTTGTTTATTTATTTCTAGAGTTTCAGTTATGTTCTATACATGACCCTGTATTCTGTCATATTAATGAATAATTACAGTATCTTCATGTAGGTATGTTTTATTATATTATCTTATTCACAAAAGCTGGTTCTTTATTATGCTTTGTAATATTTCTTTACACTTTACCTTGAATGGTTGTTAGGGAAACTGAATTGTTTATGAAACGGTCACGTTTTTGTCCTTTGGATAAGAACTAAGCGATATCAGCTATGCATGTGGGTTAATAGTGGCAGATTAGTGGGTCAACGCCTGCAACTATTGTATTGGAGCTTTCGTATATTACGTACCATCTACATTGTATACACTTTCAATTTTAGTTTGAATTTGACTTCGATAGGAATCTATTTGTTCGTCGTATTTTTTTAAACATATATCCTCAAGTTATTTTCCTTTAACTGCGCCATTCATATACGACATTACCGCTCATAATATTTAAATCAATAGGTTTTATACGTGTGACTGCATCAGCTGCCACAAAAAAGATATCTGTATTATTAGAAATGATGGCAAACGTATTTTCAAATACTTGTAGTAATAAAATATGTGCTTCAGTCGATGTCACGTTATAGTTTTTTATACAAATCATGTTCATCCGGCGACCTCTATATTTGGGCCAAACTCGTGGCATGTTGTGACTCTATTATCACGTTTATCACCGCCGCCTTATTAGTAAGTATTGTTTGCTATTGTTTTAGGCACGTAATTTTATTACAATTCTTATGTAATATACAAATTATCAGTTAAACAATACAGAAGTCTATGATGACATCGCACGTACTTGCTGTTTACTTTGTTCATTCCTAAGCATGTCTTATAAAGGTAGCATAGGTTTAAATCAATGTTTCATTTACCAAAGGGACACCAGCACCCTAATTGCGTAACTCACGATTCATCATAATCTGTATCGTTTTGAAACGGATTGTTAAACCATTGCTTCATATGTTCGAAAAATGTGTCTGTTCGACAACATAAATAACGCAATGAATATTGTTTAACTGTGAAGACGAAACCAATTATGATCAATCGTGAGTTACGCAATTAGGGTGCAGATAAGTGTGAAAATAATGGCCACTTTGTCCGACTTACCTCAAATTGAGTTGTGAAAACTAACGGGCACGGCGCCAGGGAACCACTGCTGTACAGGTTTGCAGCAGTTCAGTTCGTTATAAATATCATGCATGCGATTTCGTGAGTAAACGTTAGGTACTGCGATCTATTTCTGTGTCTGTACACTTCCCATAAATTTTGTAGTGGTGCTAAAAACTAGACATATCTTTAAGGTCATACAAATTTTGGTGCACACTCTGGTAATGCTGGTGCAGTTGGCTAACGATGATCGCAAGCTATGCAAGAAGTCAGTGTCACCTTCGTGAATATATTAGTATTTCTTAAATACGCCATTTACTTAATCAAAACGAATACGTACAGCTGTTCCAAAAAAAAAAAAAAAAACACTAGACGCTCTAATAGCCATAATTGAATAAATCACCGTCATGAATAAAATAAATAACCTACTAGTAGAGTCAGCTAAGACGCGTACCTCAACCATAAATTCACATGCGCGTACGTCTATATTATTTACTTTACTTAGCATTCATAGGTGTTCAAGGTGCATTTGAATCTGATGTGCACGTGTAACACGATGCATTTATTATTAATGACGGGTTAATTGTCCATACACCAGTATTACAACGTTATTCAATGGCTATGCTCACGATAGTCAGATGATTCTGCTCAAATACGTTTGTCACTCGTCTATAATGGCAACTGTTGGTAGCCTACCGGATCTCCGTCAAGATATCGAAATAATTATTAGTGTTATTATCAAAGCGTGCGTTGATTAAGATATCGAATTATCTACAGTAAGGATTACAAACGGTATCATTGCCATTGTCGGTTGATTTTGCAACTGAAGTGGGTGTTGTGTTATTTATCTGTGCCATTTAATAAAGTGCTTCTTCTTGAAAGAACAATGAGTGTGAAAAAGATGGTCAGTATTTTTTTTTAGTGATGTGTTTCAAATAAAAACAAACGTTATGTCAGCTACAATTTGCCGGCTTATTTAAATAATGGATAAATTGTCTTGGTAATTGATAAATTACTAAACAATTAGCGATTTTTCTGTACTAGGTTACAGAACCGTGGCACATAATTACTTTATATTAGTTAGCATTCATTACCGTACTTGAGATTCAAGCTACACTAAAGTTGTCATCGTCGTCTTGATTTCATGTGCACACGACACGCGATGGTTACTGCAACTACTAATTTAATCTTACTGGTCTCTAGGGTTCCGTACCCGAAGGGTAACCAACGGGACCCTATTACTAAGGGACTACTCACATTTATTCAGCTCTGTTCAGCTTTTGAAAACAAAGATTTTGTATGAGATGCGTACGCATCCGTTCAGCCGCGGAAAGCTAAACAGACTCTATACAAAATCGTTGTTTTCTATGGACAAAAGCTGAACAGAGCAAGCTGAATAAATGTGAGTAGTCCCCATCGCTGCCCGTCGGTCTGTGTCTGTCTGTCAGCGGCTGTATCTCATGTTTCGTAATAGATAGACAGTCGAAAATTTCACATAATGTGTACTTATTTCAGTTGCTGCTATAACAACAAATAATTAAATGTAAGGTTTTTTTTTGGGCGATGGTTGTTTAAAGGGGTTTACATACAAGAAACGTTTTTTCGGAGCTGTTTTGCCTTGTGGTACCTGGGAACCTTTCGTCCGAATCGCACTTGGGCGATTTTTTTTTTGCATATTATAGTACCTACAACGAATAAATAAGCTGTCCCTATATTCACGATTGATAGGTTCTTTGAGAATGAGGGCGAGATGAAAACGTCTAATTGATTAAACCATGCACGAGTGACTTATCGGATTCAGAAGGTCACACTAATCTAAATCCTTTGCTACATAGTTCAAATATTATGTTCATAAAACATAATAGGATCGTGATTTATTTGGCGCACATCATAGTGTCCTGTGCAAGTCTTCACAAAATATATAATACGTTGAAGGAAGCAGCCCGCGACAGGCGTGCGGCACTAATCAATTAATGGCAATCGAGATCACGTGCGCGTGCGCCGCGGCACACGACGCGACCACGTTGCTTGCCATTGTACGCATTGGCCAAGTTAAATACCATTACATAAGACTAAATAAATTGACCTGAAAAATAACTTCGAAAATTCATTCACAACGTTTCGCAATGACGCTGAAGCTCTGAACTGAACTAATTAAAAACAATTTTCAGTCGTACTCTCCGCGTTGAGTGTGTAATTTTCATTTTAAGCGGATTTGTGTTTTTTCTCACTTTTTTAGTTTGACAATCTGAGAAGTTGGTTTGGCTTTTTGACTAAATGTTTTCACATTACTTGTTGCCTTTTATGTTCTGACCGATTCTGTGAATTCAATTAGAGCTTCGTTGAAAAGGACTGACATTGTAAAACTGCTTATAAATAAATCGTCTTACAAGTTTTTTCGTCTTCCTCGTAATTATTTTGATGTTTTGTTCGAAGAAGATTTCCGTCACAGTGCAAATGCAAATTAACGTCGCTTAAAGTGAAATGTACTTTAAGAATTCCGCAGACATCATAAGTTCATACTAAGGTCAATAACTCACGCTGCAGAGTTTGCGGTTGTAAATTCTAAAGTGAAATTTGTTGTAGAGGTAGGTACCATCTGTTGAATGAATATTTATATAGTCAAGATCTACATAGGAGGTTCTATACCACCTTGCTCTTTGGTTACAGTTTATTTTTGTTTAGATAAATCTTTCTACATATTAGGAATATGTTGACGTACACTGTACGCTTATGCATGTTCTTTTGTTTGTCGGGTTTAATATGCTGAGACCCATCCCTCAGTCTCAAGTTTGTTAGCCTTTTTTGTTGAAAATGACTTTTATTTTACCAGTCCATAATTCAATATGACCCAAACACAATATAAGTCATCGATCGTTTCTTCTTTGTCTGTCATTCGATTTGATTTCTAAAGCTGTGAAAATGAAAGCCTTTTTCTTCATCGAAGGGCAGCAGGAATTGATTATAAACTGTATTAATTTTGTAGCAACGCGGAATCTTTGACATGAATTCTAATTGAACCGGACAAGATTCTTTGTCTTGGTATGTTGAAGCAAGTACAATGTTCTTCTAAGGCCGTTTGGGCTTCCTCGTTATATCGAATTTTCCGCCTTCACACATCGGTATGAGGCAAGGAATTATTTTAATTTCAACTGTCATTGTTTATTCCTCATGTCATGTTTTAATTGTTCATGGTGGATAGAAATAACTATGCTTCATACGTTTTAATCGCTTTATAACCTAGGCAAAATATTCTGCGGCCACAATACATGACTATTTTTTTATTTTTATTATTGGATATTTTTGGGATTTATACTATAATAGTGGTATAGGATCTTAAGGTATGGTTAGAAAGGGGTTTGACTACCGAGATGACGAATAATGGAGAAGTATGGCAGAAAAAGACAGGATAACTATAGAAAAAGATAGGAGCACAGAACTGGATATGGCAGTAAAAGATAGGATAAAGGCCGGATAATGACGATGAGTGTTTACAAGATCAATCTTGAACGTCACATGCGTATTTATCAGTTTATCACATAAGAAAAAACTAGGAAGTGTCTACAATATCCCATAATCTATGTTAACAAAATAAATCACTATGGTAGAGCAGTTTGTGGTGTAAACACGTACAAGGTCGGGCACCCGTCTGGTGCAAACAAAGCGTTGGGCTGTCACAATGACAGCAGTGCTCACAAACCCGTTCTGTTCTGGACACCATGAGAAACTCGTGAACTTATTTGAATAGCTGGTAATTTTATTGAAAAGAAAGAGAAACATGATGCTTTCATAGTATTTGCTACTGGTTTTTTAATAATTTGTTTGTTATTTTTACAAACAAGCTACATAACCTTAAAATGTAATTATGAGAACTTCATCTACTGCCTTGGCCTAATTCGCGGTTCTTTTTATTGTTATTTAATAACTGATGCCTGTTGTGTTTAAAGATGATTGAATTACTAAGTTACTATGGAACTCTTTGCTGCTCAAAAATCAAAATGAAAAATTCCGCAACAGCCTTTTCTGAACGCGAAGGTGGCTGTTCAACTCTTACTTTTTCTATTTCACAGCTTTTAACATTGCATTTAATTTATGTATACAGGATATGTTTTTAACCAGTGCGTTAACTGTAATCATGAATTCAGCATATAATTCTAGACCCCTAGTGTAGAAACTTTTGATCGGATATACAAAAAAAAAGCTGTTCCATATATTTTGACCGGGTAGGTATTGAACTTTTCAATGAAACAGCTGATCGTGTTAGGTACCCAGTAACAAGGTTGTAGAAGTAAGGCAGGCAGTCGTTCCATGTAAAATACTGGTATTTAGATGCAGCCGGTAAGACTGGAAGCCGACCCCAACATAGTTGGGAAAAGGCTAGTCAGATTGTAATTGACGTCCTTTTGTATTCGTTAGTACTTTTTGTTCTGTCGAAATTTTTCGCTGGTAATCTTCCCATCCAATAAAATTAACGGTCGCCAAATAACTCGCACCAAGTTCACACTAATCCACGCTTAGTAAACACTTCGCAGCGTGTACTAGAGTATTTTTCCTCTTGCGCCGTGACTCACCGCTACCGCATTGTTTATAATATTTTAAATTGGTATCATTTGAGATACGCTGAGTAGGAACAGCAGGTTGGCAGCACGTGTTCGAACTTTGATGTAAACAACCGCGCTAAACTATGAGCTTCAAGTAGCGGCTACTCGGATTACAGGTGTTTTGCTCTCGCTTCCAGGTAACCGATGTTCAATGTGCATGTGCATCGTGGTAACTTACGTGGTACTTTACCCTTATCATAACCCTTCCGAGAAACCAAGGTGAATTATAGAAGAAACCATTTAAATATCCAACGTGTTAAAAAGTATATTTTATAACGTAATAATAATGTATGTATAACATTTGTGACGCCGCCAATACAGTGTACATTATAATAGTGTAGAAGTACTCTTTGTGTCCGATAGTTCTAGCACCGAGCTTGACAACTGTTATTGACACGGCGGCAAACAAAGAAATGATAAAACGATACTGAAATGCCGTTCGTGTTGCTAACAAAGGGATGTCCACATCAGTATTTTCAACTGTGACATAATTGACTAAACTACACATTGACATATTGATTATTTTATCTACACTGTTTATTATATGCATGCCTGACTTTGTAGTCATTGCACTTAGAACTAGGTTGGGTTCAGATAACATGCACTCAACCGCTAGTTTTTCAATTACGTGCAAAAGTTCAATCTACACAGTTTTTCACCCAGCTACGTAGCGTGTTTTCTTTTATTTCTATAACAAAGAACTGATTGCAACTGCGGAAAGTTGTCTCATTGTTTTCTAGTTATTTACAATAGGCGTATATACTTGCACCCGTTTGATATTCAACATGCATGTTAATCTGAAAAAGCCTTGGCAATGACAGAGACAATGACCATGAAAAGTAACTTTACCGACATACAAAGACAGTCGTTTTTCGTAAATTGAAAAATGGTGACATATTATTGATCGTCGGAGTTTTCTACGTAGGCGTCGTAGCTCAAAATAAAGTTTGTCAGGCTCGGGAAATTAAGTTAAGAAACGGTAAAATTCCGCAGGCTCGTTAAGAGCAAACGTTTTATTACTAACGTTTATAAAATTTACGACAGACGACAATAAAGCATGTTAAATACGTACAATAATAATGAAATCGACATGACGCAATAGATTTGAATTTACGACGCGTTAATTTTAATGTCTATGTAAAACTAGGTAAATGTGGACAGCCATGACATTGGCGCTCAAAGAATTTTTGACAGTGTTTGTAAAATCTGGTTAAATTGGAACATGTTACATAAAAAAGGAGTGAATCTAGTGACGTAAGTATGTGATTGATAGAGTACCCTAAACATAACGTCTCAACGGTTTATTTGGTATGTATGATATACTGGTATGATATGACTCGTCCGTGAAGTGACTGAAATGTTTTTGCAAATTAATTTTGATCGTTGAAACTGGCGCCTTGTGTAGGCGTAGTAATTTCAGCTACGAACTGCTACGACTGAGGATTTTTACGAGGTCTTTAAAATTCTCTTTGTATTAACAGTACCCTATATTTCTGACCTACATATTGTTGCATACTGACAAAAAATCAATGGTCTCACCCACACAGCCATACTCATTATAGCCTCTATAGAATTCTACAGAATACTGCAACGTAACTGCATTGAGGTTCAGCGTGCGCGCGTCGCAACTATTATTGAGAGCCGCAATGGTGATTAAAAATAAAATGCTATCGTGTCTTTGTTACAGACGGAAAGTGAGACGTCATGCGAAGAAGCAGCAAGACTGACGGCGGAAGGTGCAGCCGCGGACGACGACGATGAGGCCTACGACTATGCCCTGCCGCCTCCCCCCGACGGGGGCTACGGCTGGGTCGTGGTCTTCGCATCCTTCATGTGCAATATGATCGTGGACGGCATAGCCTACACATTCGGCATATTCCTACCAGAACTAGTGACGTACTTCGGCGAGGGTAAAGGCACTGTCGCGTGGGTCGGCAGTTTACTGTCAGGATTTTATCTAGCGGCTGGTAAGATTTATGATGATTGATAATTTATTACGTACCCTTTGTGTATTAACGTACTAACAGCTTCCGACAGTGTATATAGATTGTTAAGTTTATTAGTCCAACAACTTTATTACCTACTTTGGTCTCGAAAGCTATTATCAGATAGATTATAATTTCCCTCGACTCTACGAGTTCATGTGAAATAGATACAACATGGAATTCGTGCTGGCATCTGACGGATGGATCTTAATTGACATCAGTCCGTAATTGCAAAGACCTTTAGCATTACTTATTTTTGGACGCCATTGCAATCGAACGCTCGTTCATTTCCTATCAATTCAGGTCACGTTGTCACATGCACCATCCATTATTCATGAGTGGATTGTACCTATGTTCCTATCTAGTATCAAACAGGAGATTTATGCAGCTAAAGTATCTACATGCGTACGTAAATATATCAGTATTATAATTCTCCACGATATTAGCATATCCTACAAACAGCAAATTAATCGTTTTACAATCTTGGCTTATTGCCGACTTCATACTTGGGAGTTGCGACTCATGAGAGGCTACTCATATGATGACGAGATTTTCCGGAGTTTTCTCAAGATATTAACAGCTTTAAATTTGTTTTTGAACAAGTTTTCCTTGTATTCATACCATAAAAGGGTATTCCTATATGTATATTGTATACTCTATGCTTGATGACATAATCGAACATAGTGCTCTGAAAATGTATCGATATTGTTCAAAGGAAAATTATGTTCGAGAATTCAACAGGCTGTAAAACTACAACTCATTCTGATTAGTCGTGTTACTTCTACCATTTTACACACTAGATTATCTGAAAAGATACATATAAGTCTGTTGTTACTATCGCATACCTACCTAGACTAATTGACACTTGAAACTTATGCAGTAAAATAAAATAACCGTGTCGCTGTTAAACTCAGTTCATTGCGATGTGATAGCCAAGTACATTGCATTAGTTGTAAATAAATCCATTCAGATTAGGTAGGAATAGTCCGCACTCACCGATTGAAACGCATTTGTTTATGTAATGCTTCTTATCATAGAAATACTAATTATTCTTCGTGTCGCTTGATATAACCGAGACTAATCCTCATGACTCATATATCGGTAATTGAATTGTTGCTATGCAAAAATACTTGAACCTGCTTATTTGCCTTAATTCTTACGAGGAGTATTAAGTAGTAACGTCATACTCTAGGTTTACGTATCAGCACTTTATCCGTCCATCGGTCCTATCTATTTTAAACTGCCATTGACCTGATTGAAAGTACTCGATTACGATCGAAGATATGGCGATGGTCTGATGAATAGAAATGTCCTAGATATGAATTTTGCTAGACTGGAGTTTCTTGTGCAGTTTTGTGTATCTAAGCGAAAGTACCCTATCGGAGTAACCTGTAACCCTAACATTTCAGAGTAACTTATCTGTCTACGAACTTTGATTTGGGCTATACAGGGTGTCCCGTAAATAATGGTTCAAACGTGACGGGTAGGTAGCTTACCTCATTTCCAACAACTAATTTGAACAGGAAAAAAAAAAACCGATAAGGTAACCAAGATTTTTTTTTTCGATTTCTACTATTTTCTGTACCAGCATTCAGTGTTTTTAATGCTGTTGCTGCAAATGATATCATATTTAGGTGTGATTTTTGTCAAACATTTCTGAATAGTTTACTAATGTTATAAGATACCACTGAATGCTGGTACAGAAAATAGTAAAAATCTAAAAAAAAAAAATATCTTGGTTACCTTATCGGTTTTTTTTTTTACTGTTCAAATTAGTTGTTGGAAATGAGGTAAGCTACCTACCCGTTACGTTTGATCCATTATTTACGGGACACCCTGTATAGAGCGTGTATAAGACTTGTGTTTATGTGATCATATTTAAGAGTGCTGTATAGTCCATCAAACTGAATCACTTCGTCCATGGGACTAGGGTTGCCACCTTTTATTCATGCAGTTAAAGTACATTGGTTATTATAGTTAAGAAAAAAAAAGTACGTAGTATCAAAATAAAGTTCCTTTTTTTTTTCTTTATTATTATGTTTAAAAACATATATTTTATTGCTTTATGCAATTTGTATCAAATTAGTATCTCTACCATTGCTCTCTACTAAACAATTGCACAGCATCTTAACATTTTTTGGTGTAACATATTCACTAACTTGTTGATCCGTTTCACTATCAAAATTGCGTTATAAGTGTATGTGGAGTATTCTTGTCCATGATTCAAAGAAATCAAATCATGTGAAATAAAGTATTTTTGTGTACTTTATTGTTCTCATAAAGTATAGAGTACAATTACCTGAAATAACGTACAATACTTTATTATAAAGTACGGGTGGCAACCCTACATGGGACCGATCTACTCAATCCAAATGTATGGGTACCTATATATTCTTGATATTTTATTTGCATTGGATGTATTTTCATTAATCACGTGTAAATAAAAATTAAGTTTTATCGACACACAATTTATTTTTGAACTTGTTTTTATTAATATTTTTACGCTCATGCGTATGATTTAACATAAGATAAAAATAATACAATTAGGTACAAGTTTACAAATTATTAACAATCATTTGTTAATCATTTTCACTTATCTATACTGTCAGCTATCGATACGATTACTATTTGATTGAAGATAAGTGTGTTTATTACCAATTAGGTATGTAAGTAATTCATACTATCAATGACGTGTTCAAAACAAGTAAGAACCCACTTGAATTTGAGTCAGGGCACGATCTCTCTGTATCTTCATTCAACCACATGTCAAATTTCTACATTTATAGGTATAATAATTTTTACGGTGTAGGCAGCACAACTAGCATAATTATAATGTTCCCACTGCTGGGACAAAACATCCACTCGGTGAGAGGGCTTGGGCCGTAATCCAGCACTTGGGCCCGGTACGGGCTGGAAGATGTCACATGTCTTCGGATTTTGTTCTAAAGGACAAGTCGTTTCCTCACAATTTTTCCTTCACGGTTTTGAGAGCAGTGGTGATGTAATAATTTAGACAAATTGAAGCGCCTGTCTGGGTGTGAACCTACGATCTACGACTCGTAGGTCGCGGCCGTTACCACTGGGCCACCACTGCTCTCACTACTCGTCTGGGTACCAAATGCGTGCGCTGACTGGACAGATCCACTCAATCTGTGTGGTAATTCCCTCAAAAGACCCTTTCAGGGACCAATCCTTATGGTTTTCACATGATCTGACAAAGATTATGTATGGACTTTAAAAGAGATTGTGACCTCAGAGTTTGTTTCGGCCTTTCATCTCAGAGTAGTCAGATAGGTACCGCCACATTCGCCTAGTTTAAAAAAAATATGATTGACGTGTAAAATTGTTGGTACAAACCTACTTACGAAATAAAATCTTTTCACAGTGAAGAGGATTCCATCTTCAGACTTGCAAAACTGTAAAAGTTCCATAATTCTGCAAAGAGCTCAATAAAAGTCCTTATGTAAGAATAAAAACTCGTGTTTGCAGTAAAATTAATCTTTTATGAAGACGCATCGATTCCTTGAACTGGATTGCAAGTATTTAAATTATACAACGAGTAGCTCTGATCAAGTTTGCAATGTAGGTTTTAGTACCAAGGTGGACACTTGACAGTTATTGATAATGATCTTACTTAATATGTTTGTACCATACCTTGCGTGAGATTTAAATATTGTGTTTGGCGTGCTAATAGTACAGTTACGTTAGAATGCAAATCAGTATCATTTACCTTATCCACTTTATCGTATTACAGAATTGACACAATATCAATGACCTACTAGGACAATCTTGTGAAATAATAAATATATAAAAGATTTACTTATTCTGGGGGCTACATCGTCCCAATTTCGTTGAATATTCGCTTCCAAAGTACAAAGCGTTTTTTTTGCAAAATTGTTACCTTACGTAAATGTCAATCTGCACTTCTATAGCTTCGAAGCAAGTGGTTCTTAATTAGTTTTACTATGCAGAAAATTCTTAGCTATTTGCCCTGTAACGGTAACTAATTAATTGCGATAGGGTTGTCCCTTGGGACTTAAGTATAGCCACACATTTACACGGTGCAACTTTTTGCCAGTGGCATATGTAACGACCAATTGGAACCGTGCACCTAGCTTCTGACGTTTCATAAGTGTACATGGGCATTTATGAAACGTCAGAAGCTAAGTTCACGTTTCCAATCGATCGTGGTAGGTATCCTTTCCTTACTAATATTATAAACGCGAGAGTTTGTGAGTATGGATGTGGTGTGTTTGTTACTCTTTCACGCAAAAACGGCCGAACGGATTTGGATGAAATTTGGCACACAGATAGATTATAATCTATATTAACACATAGGATACTTTTTATCCCGGCAGTACGTTCCTGGGGGATAATAGTTTAAAATATAGAAACAAATAAGAAATGTTTACATAGATAAGTAGATCTTTTGTAAATTGGTATTCTGAACGAAGTACCAGCACCCTAATTGCGTAACTTACGATTGATCATAATTGATTTCTTCTTCACAGTTAAACAATATTCATTGCGTTATTTATGTTGTCGAACAGACACATTTTTCGAACATATGAAGCCATGGTTTAACAATCCGTTTCAAAACGATACAGATTATGATGAATCGTGAGTTACGCAATTAGGGCGCAGGTTGTCATAACTTGGTAGGAGCTCACCTAACATAGTTGTGTTAGCTAGAAAACGCTTTATGCCTTCGAAGTACCAGGTTGGCATAAATCGGTAGAAGCACACTTAACATAATTGTATCAGTTAGAAAACGCTTTACTTCGAAGGTATTAAGCGTTTTTTTCTGAGTTATGACAACCTAGGCATATCATAACTCAGTAGGACCTGCACGCTTAGCGTAGTTATGTCAGCTAGAAAACGCTTTATGCCTTCGAAGTATTCCCGTGGGATCATTTAAGACCTCCGCGCGGGCAAAGCCGCTGGAAAAAAGCTAGTATGAAATGAAACATTTTGATTTTGAATAAAACTGAAGCAACAAATAACTCACATCGTGTATACATACTTATACAGTTTAGACGGCAGAGCTTTGATTGTTGCTTCAGTTTACGGTATGCCACCGGTAATTAAATCCTACCATGTAAAGCAGTCTTAATAGGTTTACTCTACCGTATATAAATCTTCCACCCTTTTGACTTTAGGGTTGTTACTTGTTATACGCAAGTCTACTGAGTCTTTAGTTTTCTTTCATTTGTTTATTTTCTTGGCGTGTTTATGAAGATTTGTCTATGAATAATATTATGAATGTTGTCGACAGGTCCCGTGGTGTCGGCATTATGCAACAAGTTCGGGTGTCGAGCTGTTTGCGTGGCTGGGTCGTTCGTCGCAGCCATTGCTTTCGTCCTGTCGACCTTCAGCAAGAGTGTTACCATGATGATGATCACTTATGGGTTGATCGGAGGTAAGTCCCAATTTATACTTAATCTAGGAAGGTTTTTGTGTCTTATACACCTTATAGCTAGGTTAGGCAGAGAACATGGACTAAAATTGAGTCGAACAAAATGTTGGCGGACTTTAGAATGAGATGAAAGACAGGTTTAATCCTTCTCTTAGTAACTTGGCAACGGATTCTAAGGCCAGTTAAGTGGCGGAAGAATTTCTTGTTAAATGCACCTACTATGGGGAAATCAACTATTAAAACATGGATTAATATTATCTCATAAATTCACAATTCAATCAATCAACGTCGAGGTTACAATTATGTCAAGCTCTAGAATGTAATGTGTCTTCGTAGGTACTAAACGAGCCGACTAATTGATTCCTAGATTCTATGATCTCAACATTGTTGTTTCTTGAAATTAGATATTGATCGCGTCTTTCAAGAAATCTATTGTAACGTAGTTACTAACGTCAGGTTTAAGTACATACTCTGATATCCTCATATAACAAAATTAGGAGCACATTTTATGTCCTCTAAATAAACTGGAATTTCCAGCACAAAATTCCTGAAACACTACCCAAACGGAAACACGTCACTGAGTTTACATGTCATTGTGACATTAACAGATAAGCATTTAGAAATCCGTTGCCAATTCACTGTTATCGTGTTTCGTTTAGATTGATTCAGATGTAAAATCCTTACAGCAAACATTTCCAGCATTTTCTCTCGTCTCGCCTCGGGCAATTAAGTCCGAGAATTCTAAACCTTTAGCTATTTGTAATTGACTTTAAGTATATTTAGAATGGCTTGGCAATAAAATGGCTCGCAGGACTCATGTGGAACGTTTGAGTTATGGTAATGTCCACTGCCCTTGGCACGTTGGCATAGTTATGGGTTTGGCGTCGCTCAGTCGGTACCAGCTGTCCTTCGAAGCGTGGATTAGCGAACATAAACGTAAAGGATACCCGTCCGTTGTAGTTTACATTTATCTGATTCACATTACGCGCCGCATTTGGTCATAATAACAGATGCGAAATGAGGCCAAATGAAACCATTCTGTTACTATGAGATAATTATTATACAACTGGTGAGTCTAGCATAATCATATCGCGACATTAAGTACCAATGATTAACGTTTCAGGTTTCCAATTATTCTGCTTAGCAACAACTATCATTATGCCAATTGCCAATATGCAGAATGTTAACAGCTCATTGTTGATGACTCAATTATGTCCGACATCAACAAATGAGTCAAATACAAGATTAATTGTACTTTATTCATGCATTTAATATTGCTATATTATAAATAATAATGATGTGCATATCCCATAAACGATATTTCCATGCAATTAAAGTAATCCGTCGCGTTGAACAAAGTCTTTTGTTTTACAGACACAGTAACAGTTTATTCTTGACAGAATTTAAAGCGTTATTGTGATATTGTTTTTAGTTTTCTTTGTTGTTTTAAAGACATTATAATTCAGCTTCGTCATTGAGAGTTCAACTCAAAATGTACCTATGTATTTTGAGTGCATGTGTATTCGGAAACTTTTGCTGTACCGAATAGGTACCTACAACAAAAGTTTCCGAATACACATGCGATGCGACATGAGAAAGTTTTTACTTTCAAGTGCTACTTTTATACCACGCAAATCGTATACGTTTTATTTGATTTGGGTAAAGTTTAGTCTTATTGTACCAAGTTAGATTAGGTTCAGGTTTGAGAACATAGAAAGGGAAACTATACAGCTGCTTCCGTCCTTCCTTAATTATATTCTGAACAATATATTTTATGTAAGTAAAAAAAGTGTTAGTTAAGAGCCCGTTTTTGCTTCATTGGCAAATATTCCCATTTTTGTAATCGCCTGATCATGAAAATAATGAAAACTGTTTTGTGGGGAATGCACATTCTATATAATTAGTGCTTACATTAAATTGATGCTTAAACAAGGAATAATGCACCTATATACAGGAAAAGTTTTTATCCAGTGCGCAAATTGTAACCATGAATTCAGGATATCCCCTAGCGTAGAAATTTTTCGCCGAATACAGAAAAAAAAAATCAGTTGTTCCATACATTTTGACCGCGTAGGTATTGCACTTTTCTATGAAAGAGCAGATTTTTTTTGTACAACCGGCGAAAAATTTCTGCGGTAGGGGTTCTAGAATGATATGCTGAATTCATGGTTGCCATTTTTCGCACTGGATAAAAACTTACCCTGTATAAAATCAATTAGAATTCTAATAAATTAACGAGAACGCCCTTAGAAAAGTGCAATGTTCATCATTCCTTTATCGATCCAAGTATTTACGATCGAATTGTTGAAAGAAAAATGCTCTCTCATGGAGCGATGTCGTTATAACAACATTGTACCTTGTACACCTATCGAGTTACAGATCCTAGGGGAAATTACCTACCAGAGATCGATATGAGTGTCGAGGTTCCTTGTTAATTAAGTAAATGTGTACAGTACTTCCGTAATTACTTGTGTGTCACTGTCATGGCCAGTCGCATCAATAGAATAAGGGTTTCAAGTTTGAAGGACGAACAATTCTGTCACATGTTATGGTCTCTCCCGAAGCACTGGAATGGTTCTCCTCTTACCTTCAGGAACGTCAGCAATCCGTTCATGTTGGGGATTCTTCCTCTTGCTGGTGTGGTTTGGAAACTGGCGTTCCTCAAGGCGGTATACTTTCTCCTCTTCTGTTTTCTATTTTTATTAATCTTATAACTTCTGAACTTCTGTGTGCGTATCATCTGTATGCAGATGACTTGCAGCTATACTATCAAGGAAAATTCGATGAATTACCTGACGCTATCGACAAACTAAATAGGGACTTAGTAGCCATAAAAACCTGGGCTGATAGATTTGGTGTAGCTGTAAACCCTACGAAATGTCAGGCGATCATCATTGGCAGTCCTCGCAGTATTAGCAAGGTGGCTGGTACAATCTTGCCACCAGTTCTCTTCAATGGTACGATCGTTCCTTTTAGTACTGACGTAAAGGACCTAGGCTTGCATATCGATAGTTCCTTCAGCTGGCATATTCAAGTCGCTAGGGTAAGCCAAAAGGTTACTGGAACGCTGCGGGCTCTGTATCGATTGAAAAATTTATTGTCATCGAGTACGAAAGCAATGCTTGTGCAGTCCTTAATCTTCCCTATCATCGATTATGGTGATGTGTGCTACTATGACCTGAATGCAGATCTTCTCGACAAACTCGACCGTCTTCTCAATAATTGCATTCGATTCGTTTTCAATCTGCGTAAATATGATCATGTCTCTGCACATCGGTCCCTTTTAAAGTGGTTGCCCATACGCTGACCACCTTGTTTTCATTTCTCGATTCTCCCTCTTCCCCTGTTTATCTAGCCCCCCACTTTCAGTACATTTGCGCTAACCACAATAGAAATCTACGCTCCTCGCACAATCGTCTGCTTCAGTGTCCCACTCACCGCACAGACTTCATTCACTCTTCTTTCTTCGTTCAATCTATCTCTCTGTGGAATGCGCTCCCCCAGGAAATCAGGATGGCAACGAACCGATTATCCTTCAAGTTTAAAGTTCGCGAGCACATTCGCAAAAAGTTGGCAGTATCATTACAACGGTAATGTTTTCTCATTGTTTGTCTTATTTGTTTTTAGTCAATTCGTTTTTTATGTACATTTATTTGTGCTTATATTTATATATGGTTAGGCATATATGTATTATATTTATAGTTTAAGTTAGGTTTATGCGTTTAAGTTAAATATTCCTCAAATTTATTGCACCTACCACTGTTTTTCTCTGCATCACCCAAAGGTTGACTGGTAGAAAATGCCTATGGCATTAAGTCCGCCTCTGTACATTTGTGTGCTTAAAGTGTAAATAAATAAATAATTTAGAAATACAAACTATCTAGATTATCACTAACTTACTTTACTAGAGAGTAGAGACCGACAGGAAATGTATTTTTTCTCGGCTGAAATCGAAAAGGAATTCTGAAGGAAAGGAATCTGATTTGCATTTTCGGCGAAAACCGAAAATGCAATTCAGGCCGAATGCAATAAAAACATTTTGTATTTTCTCCATCATTCAATTTAACGGTTCCAACGTTATAGGTACAGATTTCTGTCAGTTCTGTATTATAATGCAAAAAAATCTCTTTTAATTTTTGAGTAATTGTGCTTTTAATTGCTATGAATTTTCTTTGAATTTTTTTAAATACCAATTGTTGTATTGATTTGCCGAAACTAAGTACCGAAAATGAAAACAAAACGCCCAAAAAGGATGTTTTGGCTGGGAATAACCGAAACCGTCTCTCGGGCTCTATTATTTAATAGCTTTTGGAGTTTAGTTGAAAACAGATTATTCGTTATGCTTTATGATCTCCGGATATGTTGCTATTCCGCAGATGATCAAGGAACAGATTCGTTGTACCTATGTATTTACAAACATTTCGCAGCGCAAAATTTACCTGCACCCTAATTGCGTAACTCACGATTCATCATAATCTGTATCGTTTTGAAACGGATTGTTAAACCATTGCTTCATATGTTCGAAAAATGTGTCTGTTCGACAACATAAATAACGCAATGAATATTGTTTAACTGTGAAGACGAAACCAATTATGATCAATCGTGAGTTACGCAATTAGGATGCTGTTTTTGAAATTTTCGCCGTCGCCTTCTACAAGAAACAGTACACGCTGGACAAATAATAAAACGAGAAAGGTGACCGCCAAGTCTTAGAGGCAATATTTGTCCTTTTATTCAAATAAACTTTTATTTCAAGAAACATATCTTCGGTTTTTGTCCTGTCTTTTGTTCGATGAAGCTGAAAACTTCAAATATTAAAACCGTTTCGACACGTTCTTTGTTCTCTCGAACCCTTGAAAACAGGCAACAGCCCGTGTGTGAAATTGGACATTTGCCAACAGACACCAATGTGAACGAAAAAGCTTAAATGTCGTTTTAGTTCCAAGTGTTAAGGCCCTTCTGGCAATTAACTGAATTCGAGGAAAAGCGGCCTTTTCCATTCGGCGAATGCAACGGTGTCGTGCCTGGCGATTTAAATAACTGATACGAGGACGCTATAGTCCGCCTATGTACATATACCGCCGCTTTGTAGAACGGGCGACTAGTTCATCCGCTTTGTAGAACGGGTCGACTAGTTCATGAAAGGGGAAAGTTTCCTGGATAATGTCCGCTCCAGTCTCGGAAAACCCCACGTGACCTATTTTCACCTTCATACAACTTTGCTACTGTGTATGGCAGATTAAAACAGTTCTCGACAATCAATCAGCCTCTGCTGGTCTGATTGGCTTAATTAAAAGACAAATGCAGACTGAAGAGTCTGTGGCGTACATTGAAACTTTCTTCAAGGTCATTAGAACACGGGACGCTTGGCCAGCTGCCAGCTAGTGCAGACGACATGGCGCCTTACTAGGCTAGAATATAAGATTGCCTTTAATTGTACACACATTTTTTTTTTCTTTTTACATTATAACTTACACACTTTTTCTATTTTAAGAGTTGAAAACTGACAGTTGATTGTTTTACAATCGTGCGCAGGGATCTTTAATAGTATTCTGAATATCCAATGCGACCTCATTCTTCTATCGTATGGCGGGCATTCAAGGTTTTAACTATGGGAAAAATGCGTCGTCAACCGCACTACGATTCTGAAATATTCATTGCGATATGTTGGTTATTTTTGTATCGTTTTCGTTTCGTGGATCATCCACCTTCCGATCTTACATGAAAATCGTGATGTCGAAATCACCACATGAGTAAATCCTAAGAACCATTTAAAGACACCATGTCAGTCTTAAAATTTAAAGGTGTTAATAATTAGCACGTTCACTTAGCACCAATTTTAGTGATCCCTGTTGGCAGCCAACCGCTGAGATCATCGAGTCTCAATGTCGACACTATTCGGAAATACTGTTTCACGCCAGCAGCAGACTAGACTATTCAAAACTTGGTAAATGAACGTATGAATTTATTTATCCGGGAGTGTAGGTATCTGCAAACAAACGATTGAAAGCAGATTTGTGTAGACTACGCAAGGTGTTATTCAGAACTGCTATTTGCCCATTATATTGCTAAAGTGTATACTAAATATTGACAACTTGGCGCAGTGTATATAATATGATACAAAAACACGTTATCGTCAGTTGCTAACAAAATAAAAATATATATTTACCTAACTATATACAACGAATTCTGTGTTCATACATCGCTGGATTTGTATGACACTTTATCTTCTGCACTGAATTTCTCTTTTCAATATAGTATGATTTATGATAAATATCAGCTCCTTGCCAATCATATCTGATAACCCAACTATAGAAGCTTAAGATTTTCAGGGAATAATCAACAACAAAGAATGAAGACACTAGACTGCACAAATGCGTAAAAGAAAAGAGCTTTTCTTTTGAAATAGCGTTCAGTGTTGAGAAAAGAAAACAAAATTGCAAAGAAACGTTTTCTTACATAAAGCTTCGACCTCGAAAGTCGAATGTTGTTGTCTGAATTTTCTGAGAAACAGTTCTGAAAATTCATTCAACTTCTCAGTCTTGCTGCCAATTTTTTATTTACGACCAAGTCTATTGGATATTCAACTCAGCAACGCTTAGAATTTTCCTTACTTGCGTAGTATAGGTAACGAAATAATGGCACTTTAAAATAAATGGTTTTGATACTTTGTTTTCATTTCGCATTCATATCAAACTGACGAATGTATAAAAATAGGTCAGTGCGTTGTGTGTGTTTATGTACGATAGATATTTTAAAGAAGATTCTCTTATCTTCTCAGGAATTAAAATATTCGTTGTATAAATTAACTAGAATGAAGTGGGTTTTTCTAATTTATTAAGTACATGGGTAATGTTACTTAATATTCTCTTGTTGGATAATGAAACCTTCTAACCTAAATACGTAGCTAGTTACTAGTCGCCTTCTTTGAAAGGAAAAATGTCGATTCATTGTACCTTTTCCAGCTGCTAACATTGTGTGTAAATTGATGATTAATTTATTTGATGAGAAAAGTGGAATATTGTACTGGGAAGTGACGCATGCGTTTGTAAAGTGGCGACGACCTCTTTGCAGCAGGCAACAACCCATATACTCCTTTGTGCGATTTCAAATACCGATTTGTGGGCCGACAACAAACACTGAGTCACTCTGTATCATGTTCAGACTTTGTTTTTACACATTATACAGCTAAATGGGAACACTAAAATATTATCGCGTAATTAAACATTACGGCATAATGTTTTCTTGCTAATGGCGTTAATTGCTTTTAGCGACAGCATTAAGATGTTGCTCAGTAACTATCCAAGGTCGTAAACAGGAATGAAGTCAGAAGGGTTAACATCACATAATAGGAACCGGTAGGGGACAACGTGGGAATGTCTGGAGGCATTCGTAACAAAACTTTTGTACTAACAAGAATAATGGTCCTAAGAGCAGCAAAGAGGATGCATGATAACGGCACAAGTGAATAACTCCTATTATCTTATCTGTCCTATAATGTCCTAATTAATAAACGACATACATGCATATACAATCGATAAGAAGTTCGTTAGCATAATGTTTGTTATTGACATAGTACACACGGCTACACACCAAGCTATACATTTCCAGTTTAAGCTGATCTCACACTTTATGAAAATCCTATACAATGCGAGATCAGCTTATACTGGAAATGTATAGCTTGATGTGTAGCCGTGTGTACAATGTAAATATTAGGATTAAGTGAAGTTTGTTCAAAATATATTTTATTCATGAACTGTAGGTTAAGAACCCTTTGTTTATTAGGGCATCAGTGACTTGTTCCTAACGAAGCGAGGCAGATGTCAATGTCCACGCGCAGTCAAATACCGGCGACTAGATGACGGTCTCATGTTTTTTTATCGCACGCCAAATTATGTGACGTAGGCACCTCAGGCAAATTGTTCAAAGTTCTCTGCAATTTGGGAGTGTGCCAAATTGAGCAACAGTCACTAATCATAGCGTTTCACCTCTTTGAAGATTTAGTTTTGCATAGCGACGCGGGTTTATCCAAACATATATGCAGGTGCTGTGGCAAAAGCCGATGGTGGTATTGTGAAAACAAACCTTTTTGAATGGCACACAGCTTTTGAGAGCTTTCCAAACAATACGTGTTTTTTTAATGCATGACAACTCTTTTGAGTAATGGATGAATGAACTCTTCGGATGGTCAAAACCTGCGATTCAGAATTTCGTTGTTTTTTTTCTTCGAGTTTTAAAATAATTATAACTGTGTCAGGTACCGCCGTAACATCGATACACCAATCAATTGTTTCGACTTTTACAGTCCATGTTGTTATTTTCAAATCACAAATTGCGTAGCACATAAAGTAGGTTATACATTTATTTGTCCTTTGTCATGTATAAAGGTTAATCAAGAATTAATATCGGCAAATACAATAAATGTAACATTAATAATATTATGCTATTTACCTCCATAATTAAGAGCAACTTTTGTTCCCAGGTCTCGGCTTCGGTATGATCTACCTTCCTTCTGTGGTGGCCGTAGGTTACTACTTCGAGTCCAGACGGTCCCTAGCAACAGGTATCGCCGTCTGTGGCTCAGGAGTTGGTACCTTCAGCTTTGCGCCTTTAGCGGCACTTCTGCTCAATGAATTCGGGTCATGGCAGAATGCTAATCTTCTGCTTGCCGGCTTGATTCTGAACTGTGCTGTGTTCGGTGCGCTGATGAGGCCTTTGGTCTATCCTAAGGTTTGTGTTTTGTTATTGTCGCGTAGGGACGGCTGCATTGATTGGTGACCCCCTTTTCTAATGCGTGTATGTTCTCAATGAACGCAGGAGTGTGTACTTAAGAGAACACCAACCAAGTACTATCGCGGGGTAATTGTGTAACACGCTAACAGTGAAATAATTCCTGGTTTAATTTTGAGAGTTCAACGACATTCATAGACATGACATTCATTATTTTCTATATTCATAACAACGTTGTCGAGCAGACAAATTGTTCGAACATATGAAGCAATGTATTAGCGATAATCCAACAAAATTGATTCAGATTGTGATTGATAGTGTGTTACGGAATTAGGGCGCTGGTCTAACCTTAGAATACTGGTATCCTGGCTACGTTACGCTATTTATGTTAACGGAGGTCAGGCAGTTGTTTCGTATAAAATATGCAGGTACCAATTCATACTTATGTACCTATTTACTGAGGAAGTGCTAGAATGATGTAACAAATGAATAATTCTAACTAATGTAATAGTGAGTGGTTTATTTACCAATAGGCGAACAAATGTAGTTTAGGTACCTATAATAATTAAGTCAATTGCACTTGTTTTACTTTTTCTTGTAGGTACTAAAACGTTATCCACATAAAAGCTCTGTACAAAGGCATAAGGATTCTTGTATTTTAAATACCTGTAATATTTTTATTCTAGGAATGTTTTGTCAACCTCTGTTTACAAAACAAAGTTAATTAGTAAACCTTTGTCACGATTTTATATTTTTTTCGTAATTGAATGAAAATATTATTTTTGAATAAGCTGTCCCGATTTTTTCCCAATTTAGCTATAATTCTACTTAAAAACCATGTTAATGAGAAAATTATCCATCATCGTTTACGTAACTTGTAAACACCACCCCGAATTACAGACATCAGGTGAAAAGCCCCTATTGCAACGTATGGCTGAAGAGAAACGTCTGCAAATGGAGCGAGGGTCCATCGGAGGATCCTACTTCGTGGTGCAGCTGCCCGACGGAACCATGGAGAAGAGGTTGAAGGTGAACGTTGTAGACGATTCTGTATGTAGTTGCTTTCCCTAATATTACTATTCTAAGTTTTCTTTATGGTGATGCGTTTCGTCTCGACAAAAAACTTAAGTCCGCAAATACAAACAGGACGAGGGTCAAAATTAACTTGTGGGTACCTACTTTCGTTTCAACAGTACTAAATCCAGTTAAGGGCTCTCACAGACGCGATGGTGTGACGCAACTCTGGTAGAACAAATTCCACGAAGTTTTCATATAAATTGTTCTACTAGTGTCGCTTCGCGTTGTCGCGTCTGCCTGCGGGAACCTTAAAGCTGAATAAAGCAAGGTAAGGCTGTATCACGCGACTACGTATTCATGCCATAAATTTAGTTAAATGGTTTTATTTTAATCACTTTGAATGAATATTGTATACTTACCTAATATAATTCGATTTTTTCCTGTCCTGTAAAATGTACCAATAATATACTATTTAAAATCTGAGAATTACTATCATCAAGAATTATTATTAATTTAATATTCATTTGAAACTGGTGACGAAACGCATCCCCCTTGAGGTGGTGGTATACCTAAATCTAGCGAACCACGCTAGACACTGTTAAGTGGTCTTGTCTTTCGGCTTGTTGTGCTAACAAAATTATTAGGAAGCATGTTTTGAACACGTATGTATGTGCATGAAATTTTAGAGCTAATTTGCACTGTTCGGGGAATAAAGGCTACACTTGAGATCCGAACTTTACTTGCGAGCTAACTTTACTTCACACTTTGAAAACTTTGGTGCGAAACATCAGAGGCCATTGTGAGTTTCATTTAACCATCCCGCACCCTAACTGCGTAACTCACGATTAATCATAATCTGTTTCAATTTGACAGTTCAGCAATATTCATTTCGTTATTTACGTTGTTCAACAGAGCAGACACATTTTTCGTACATATGAAGCAATGGTTTAACAATGTGTTTCAAAACGAAACAGATTATGAGTAATCGTGAGTTACGCAATTAGGGTGCCGATCAAACTCATCGAGCGCGTTTGGCGTTCCGATTGTCCCTGGATTGGTGACGGACCAATCGGAGCGCCGAACGCGCTCGATGCGTTTGATCGAGATGGTTAACCCTTTAACGGGCAGTACGAAATACGTAGATTTTTGGGCGACGTATTTAGAGGTTCCCTACATAACATTTCTGAAAAATTGCACCCCCTCAGATACTCTTATTTACTTTTATTGGGGGTGGCAATATTTTTGCCTATGCTCGCTATTAAATTATAGATCAAAAAATTCATTATTTTAAATCGATTACGCGCCAGATTCAAAATACTGCTGTGGCAAATATTTTGCCAACACTCGCGAAAGGGTTAAATGAAACTCACACTAGGGTGACTAGCACCATAGTTTGTATCTCAAATTGTATGAACGCACACGTACAGGTGTTCGTCGAACATAATTAAGTATACGGTGCGCAAACGCGACCCTAACGCAAACGTTAACTCGACGTAAGTTTTGATACAATCACATCTACAAGACGCTAAGGCAACGTCTACGCGGCGTCACCGTTTTGTCAACCAACGCCACAGGCGAAGGCGCTCTAGATTAAACCCATATGTCTTTGTTAAATGCCTCTATTCTTCTGAAAGTGCAAATTATTAGATGAATTGGCTATTGATGTGAAAAATCTGAAAGCACAGACCAACACTTAGCTATTTATATTTTACGTTTTCGTAGAAGTCCTAAGTTTAGATTTAAAAAGTCACTCCACTTTAGTGCTTAAAATGCTGCATAATATAGACCAGCCATGGGAAAAGAATACCCTAGCAACAAAAAAAAAATCGAACCACGAAACAGTTCATTTTATCGCCGTTTCTATGGAAGAAGTTCATATATTATGTAGCATTTGTACGCCTTGTAGAAGGGCAATGCCTTCAAATGATTGCCAAGCTTTGTTCCCCTTTATTTTGTCCCTATTATAACCGCAAAGTGAATAGTCTGGTATTGATTGTATTTCTACAAACTTTCCAACTTGAAGGGAATGGTGCACGCAAAATTTTTCTTTGAATGCTATTTTTCTTTAAACTTTTTCTACTGCATTGGATGTCGTGGTGCATGAAGTTTGTGGCTGCCTGTGGGTAGTTGTCGAAAATACAGTCATACCTCGAAGTTATGGTTAACTTAGAAACGTGTAGCTCAAGTTATTGGTAATTTTAGTTTGATAGTAATTACTAAGTCAGAGAGGTAGTTAAGCATCTCCCTATATTTTTTTTGTAATCTCTAATCAGTATAAAGCTGTAAAATCTCATTTGGCCGTTGTGTTTGCTTGAAAAAAAAAACAACCAATCGAGTCGCTTAATAAGAGATTTGCCAGCCGACATGTTGAATAGAGTTTTAGTAAACCTACGTAACTCGAAGTACGACCCTAATTGAAATTCGAACCCCCAACTAAACAAAAAGATCTTGTATCGCCAGGCCCCGTTGAACATCGACCCCGGAGTACACTCTTCGCTGAATCTAGAAGCTTTAGCACGCGTACCCACAGTCCCTAACATGCCTGGAGTACCGCCTGTGCCTACCCTGCCCACTATCACTGAAGCTAAGGTTGCTGATGATGGCGAGGAGAAAAAGAAGAAGGTAAGGTTTTATTCGCTTACATTTTTAAAGCCACACTTTTGTGTTACAACTTTTCAGTCCATTCTTGCTTTATTTTTTACCCGACTAACCCAGAAGGAGGGTAAGTTTATTATGAATATGTGTATGAAATAGTCTTCCGCCTTAGCCAAGTGCGGGGTAAAGCTTTGGTTTAGTAACAATATCGGTTGTCAAAATACAGAGCGATGTTTGCATTGATATACGCCAAAAACTTGTGAAATTGACAGATTTTTATATGCCAGAACCAGTCTCCTAAGAAACCGTAGCTTTAGGGCCTGTGCACACCACGTTTTTTAAACGCGCCGTTGACGTGCGTTTTAGAAACGTGCGTCCACGGCGCGCTTTTATCCTACAGAAAGGTCTGACTCGCGTGCGTATCGCGTCTGTATCTCTACAAAAGCGCGTCAACGGCGCGTTTTAAAAACGAGGTGTGCACAGGCCCTTAGACAACGGTATTATTAAAAAATGAAAACATTAATAATAAACTGTCATTTGTTTTTTTATTTAGTTATGACATTTTAGACTTTACAAGCAGATAACGATAACGTCACTTCCTACATTCAGGCAGGTTCAGCCCCGATCTCTTTTAGTACATTATTGGATTATTTTCTATCAATCAATCACTAGCATGATGCTTACGTACAATCTCAATGCCAACTAAATCGGGTTAAAGGTTCACCAACATTTGTCATCAATTAGACCAAGCCCAAATATTGACAAGAGGTTGGACGTGTAGGTACCTAAAGTAGGTACTATTCGTATCAGGTAAATATAGTATGTCCTACTTGAAAATGAATTGATATTGTAGATATGAAGTACATAGTTATGTTATAGTTTACATACTAATAGTGATTTATTGTTCTTGTTCCTCATGCTATTAAATTCTTGGTATATTTAAAACATTGCATTGGTAGCATAGGAAATGTTTTTAAAAGTCCTTCAGTGCGGCCACACGCGTCTAGCTAGGTCAGCCACGAATAGGCAGATGCACATGCTAAATACTGAATAGATGAAATATGTACGTGTTCTCAGTTACTATGTTATTGGCGTAGTAACTTATGTATATCATGATAATGTAAGTGCTAAGGCTGTTGATAAGGCAAATGGACATTTATACAGAAACTGTCGTCATAACATGTATGAGTGATATAGAAACAGAACAGTAAAAAGCCACGTGACGAATTAATAGTACCTACATTTCAAAGCTACATCTGAGGACTAAAAGCAAATGTAACATGGGCAGCTGCTATTTATTTATTCATTTAGAATGAGCACACCAACAGCACTGTCACTTACATTTCAAATGAAATAACATCTAAAATTGGCATTTCAGTACCTAACCATTGCTTGAAATTGACATATTAATATTAGAGACAGAGGAGAAAAATCAAAGTGTGTCTAGCAGATCTAAATCTGGAACACTACAAAACAGACCAATTTGAGCTACATATGCATGCACTGGTTCCACGGAGTAATGAAAGATACTCTGTGACTAGTTCGCACAGTTTAAATTGGGAACGCCTGTATGAAGCGAAATTCATGGAGAAAATATCAATAGGGTAATCACTCAAGTTGGACCTTTCATACGTGCCATGTATGTTCTTAAGGTAGAAATAGGCAATTCAAAGATGTGATGATGACGCTTATTACGTTGACTAGACCTCAAGGTAAAATAGTTTACCAATGGTGGATGTATGAAAACGTTTATCGAGTAATGGGGTATTAGTAAGTCAGAATGGTTATATCTTTCAGCTAAATTATCTATGGCTATCCCAAATATTTGCTTTATGAATAGTATCAAACTACTTATTGACTCTGAATGTTTTATTAGAATCATAACAAGATGGAAGTACCTACACCAGCATCATAATAATAATCAAAGTAAAGTCATTAATATGAGGCACGTGACCCCCAAGGAAACAGTACCTAATGAAAACTTAGAAGTTTTCTTGTTTAAATGTTAATTAGCAATCTAAGTTCCAACGAGTAGGTTGTTGCTTTTATAGATTGATTTTATTATTCTTGTTAGTTCTCAAAAGTTAAATGGCTTTTACCCTTTCACTTTATATATTACTTTTATTTATAAATATCAAGTTTATTATGAGTAAAAGAGTTTTCAATTTGTATATTACAATTTATTTAAAACTAGCTTTCGGCTTCGCCCGCATGCATGTCCGAAAATATCCCACGGGTACCAACGTATTACCGGAATTAAAAGTACCGTATGTATTAATCTAGTATACTTATAAACGATGTCTGTGCCAAATATCATCCAAATCGTTCAACCGTTGTTGCGCGAAAAAATCCGAGACATATTTCCAGAAAAAAAAACGATTAATTACACAGGTCTGCAAATTTGAACTCTTATTTTCCCCTTTTGGATTTGATTGCTGATCTTGAGGTATTTTGGTGCGCTGATTACGAATATGTACTTGGATTTGTCCTATCACCCTCAGTTTTTTTGAAAAATCCTTTTATGTGAAATCGGAAAATGATAGCGACGTTCCATCTCCTTCAAGTCCTTGTAAAATCTTTCGCCTTGCTCTTCACTTACAGCTCCCAAGTTATCAGGAAAGTAGTCCAAATGCGAATTAAGGAAGTGAAGTTTAATGCTCATCGAACATCCCATTTTGCCGAAATTTTCAATCATTTTCTTTACAATTTCCTCATAATTTTGACTTTTATGGTTTCCTAGAAAATGCCTCACTACTTCCTTAAAAGATTTCCAGGCTTCTAATTAAATTTCACTCAATTTTTCATCGAAATCTATATATTGCACAGAAGTACTGACTTTTTAAAAATAGTGATGGTGCTATTTATACAAAATAATATTAATCTACCCTCATTAACTGTCTTCTAACGATTTAAGTTAATTTCTATAAAAAAAGCATTTAGCTTACAAGAAATGAGGTCTTTAGCAAATGACCTAAAAACCCACTAGTTTTTTTGATAATAAGGGTATATCACATACTTAATTAAAAGTTATGTTTAACTACATTTATGAGAACTCATTAATTAATGTCTACTTCAACCATTTAGTGTGTTTTTTGTTCAATAAGATACGATTAAAATAAAATAATTAATAAATTACTAGGAAGGGTTAAGTAATTTAGGCAAAAAAAAAGAATGATCTATAACTAAAAATCCTGACGTGATGGATTTTTTTTAATATATTTCCCGTAATCAGCGCCCCAAAATCTATCCAAATCGCTCATCAAAACTTAAAGGGGAAAACCATTGCAGACCTGTGTTATTATTAAAAATACCATATTTTCGGCATCAGACTCGTTCCCACACCTAGCAGTGATAACTTTTTCAAAAATATTCAATGTACAGTTTTGACTTCGTTTCTAATAAGTATATGTTCCTACTCAACAGTACTTGGTATTTATATCCTTACTTCCCTACTAATATCATAAATGCGAAAGTAACTATCTGTCTGTCTGTCACGCCTAAACCGCTGAACCGATCGTCATGAAATTTGGCAGAGATATAACCTGGGATATGGAGAAGGACATAGGCTATAACCGACATCCACGCGGGCGGAGCCGCTGGCAAAAGCTAGTCTGAAATAAATGTTATCGCTGGCACTTAAAATAGTGTAATCAAATATGTAGTAATCATCGGTATTTAAATAAAACGATGAAAAACCATCATGAATCAAATTACGAAAACAATCACTAATATTTGTAACTACAGTACGTATTATTCTGATTATAAAAACCCAATGATAAATGATAAATGATAAATGATTTTATTTCTGTAAGTAGGTTTGTACAAACACTTTTACACGTCAATCAGATTTTTTAAACTAGATGAGGTCGGCGTTTCCTATCTGACTACTCTGAGAAGAAAGGCCGAAACAAACTCAGAGGTCACAGTCTCTTTTAAAGTCCAGACATAATCTTGGTCAGATCATGTGAAGACCATGTGGATTGGTGTCTGAAATGGTCTTTTGAGGAAAGAACCACACAGGTTGAGTGGACCTGTCCATTCAGTGCACGCATGTATCAGTAATCATACGGCTCAACTCAGAACTTGAGGAGCTCAACGATTTGACGAACAATACCAAAGAAAGGACATTTGGGTAGGCCGCATAAAGTACTCAAACTGCCAGATTAACATTAAAAACGAACTGAGAAAGAGACGAAACACGAAAACAAAAATACCACATAGTCCTCACATTCACAATAATTAAAGCAAAAATAATATTATACTTCTCAAAGTAAATATTCATGTCAAAGTGTATATTATAATAATCAAATGTCAAAGTGTAAATAATAATAATCAAATGTCAAAGAGCAAAACAAAGAAAAAACAACATTCAGTATACAAAATTGGAGCATGTCAATCCCAAGCTTTTTTGTCCTCAATATAATCTTTAACGGTATAAAAGGCTTTCAGGCACAACTTACGTTTGATGAATGATTTAAATTTATTGAGACTTAGATCTTGAACATGGCTTGGAAGTTTATTATAAAAGCGTATACATTGACATCTGAATGACCCACCTATTTTCTTGAGCCTTGTTGATGGTACAACAAATTTGTGTTTGTTCCTAGTATTTATACTATGGATATCACTGTATTTTTTAAACAATTTAATATTTTTATGAGCATATAAAAGATTTTCATAAATATACTGTGAAGGCACAGTCATTACATTTATCTCCTTAAATCTATCTCTGAGAGAGTGTCTCGGACTTAATTTATAAATTGATCGGACAGCTCTTTTCTGCAAGACAAAAATAGTCTGAATGTCGGCGGCATTTCCCCACAATAGAATACCATACGACATTACACTATGAAAATAGCTAAAGTATACTAAGCGGGCTGTCTCTACATCAGTTAAATTACGAATTTTCCTAACAGCGTATGCTGCAGAACTTAGCTTTTTCGACAATTTAGCTATATGTGGGCCCCACTGAAGCTTGGTATCCAAAGTTAAGCCCAAGAATACAGTGCTATCTTCAGGATTCAATTCTTCGCCCTTTATCAACACATTAGTTTTCACCTGCTTAACGTGAGGTAGCGTAAACTTAATGCATTTGGTATTTTTTTCATTAAGAAGCAAATTATTAGCATTGAACCAGTGAACTACTTTTGAGATTGCGCTATTTACATCGTCATTAACAAGTTGCTGACGTTTAAGTCTAAACAAAAGTGAAGTGTCATCCGCAAACAACACTATATCATGATTATCCTTTATGAGGTAAGGCAAGTCATTAATATAAATAAGAAACAAGAAAGGACCAAGAATTGAGCCCTGTGGGACTCCCATTGACACTACGGATCCCGGAGATCTTTTTCCGTTTACATCAACACACTGAATCCTATTACACAAGTATGAAATAAGAAGATCCAGAGCGGTGTTCCGGATCCCGTAGTGGCGGAGTTTCCTGATTAGAGTTTCATGAAGCACGCAATCGAAAGCTTTAGATAAATCGCAAAAGATACCCAAGGCATCGTATTTATTTTCCCATGCATTGTAAATATGCCCTAAGAGTTCAACACCGGCATCGGTAGTTGAACGACCCCTTGTGAAACCGAACTGTTTGCTATGTAATAAATTATGTTTATTAAAAAATCTTTGCAGTTGGTCTAAAATTAATTTCTCAAAAATTTTACTAAAGGTAGGTAGTACTGAAATAGGTCTATAATTAGAGGGGTCTGATGTACTACCTGATTTAAACAAAGGTATTATTTTACTATTCTTCATTAGGTCAGGAAACTCCCCGCAGTCTATACAATTATTAAATATAAGAGCTAAAGTAGGTGCTACAATGTCAATAATAGACTTAGCAACTTCTACAGAATTACCCCACAGATCTGCAGTCTTTTTTACATTTAAAGTGTGAAAGGTTTTAATTATATCTCTACAGCTAATATGTTCAAAATGAAATTCTGAATCACAAACATTAACATTTTCCTTAAGCAAAGACTCAGCAACAGAAGGTGATGAGTTTAGTGATTTTGTAGTTGAAACGGGAATATCTGCAAAGACATTTTCAAAAGCCGCGGCGACTTGCGAGTCCGATGTGATTGTGTTGTCATTGATAGACAGGCTGTAGTCAGTATTTCGGTTGCTAGACCTTCCCGTTTCACTATTAATAATATTCCAAGTCGTTTTAATTACATTACTGCTGTTTTTAATCTTTGAACTCAAATAACGCGACTTGGCCATCCAACAAACTTTTTTAAATAATTTGGAATAATTCCTAACATACAAATTAAATTCAGCAGTGTTTACAGAAGTCCTTTCATCGTATAGCTCATAAAGTCGTGCTCTACTTTTATGAATACCAATGGTAGCCCAATCACTGAAAGAGACGTTACTATTAATCGAGATAGTCTTGGGAATAAAAGTGGAATTAAATTGTTTACAATATATCTTTAAAAAATCATCAAATAGATGATTAGGATCAGCATTTGCAGACAAAACTGGTAATTTATTTTCGAGTTTAAAGGCCTCTAGGCGAAATGCAGTTTTGGGGTTAACAATGATATCCTTTTTACCCATTTTTTTATTTTGATTTTTAATGGTAATCTGTTGCCCGCAATGATCAGAATCTAATAAATTAATAATTTCTTTGTGGCTCGGTACAACATCTGTAAAAATATTATCTAGGCATGTGGCACTAGTAGGGGTTATTCTTGTGGGCTCCATAAACAAGTTTACAAGATTGTACGACTGAAATAAACTTATTATTTTACTACAATAACCTGAGTTATCTAATAAATTAACATTAAAATCACCGCAAACAATAATGGATTTGTTCGAGTTACAAATCTTGTGTAATACTTCATCCATTACCTTTTCAAAGCAGTCATACAATCCTGAAGGTGGTCTGTACACACTTAATACAACAAACTGCTCCAATTCTATACAGGCTATTTCAACTGTCCGCTCAACAGAGAGGCTCACGATATCCTTACGTTCTTTAAATTGTAACAGGTTACTTACTAAAATTAATGAGCCACCATGTATAGCATTTACTCTGCTGAACGAACTACCAACCTGGTGATTATTAAAATTAAACATGAACTGGTGGCATTTAAGCCAGTGTTCTGTCATACAAAGAATATCTATATTGTTACAATTAAGGAATAAATCGACTTCTAAATCTTTGTTCAAAAACCCTTGAATGTTTTGATGCACCAGGTTGATACCATGTAATTCTTTTACACTTTTGCAAGAGGTTGCCTCCATTGTCTTACTTTCTAATTTAAATGAAGATCAATGTCAAAATTATTTGCCAAATTATTGGCAGTACAGTTTAATATTTCATTGCATTGCTCAAAAGGAGCAAGTTGTTTAGCCAAATTTTTGGCTGAAATAGAAAAAAAATATGATAGCGACACAGCTATCTGTCTTCTATGATAGTTAGAAAGATAGTACATCACAATATTATATCTATCTTTTGTCAAAGGCAAATTATTACCAACATAATTGTTGGTATCAACTAGATTAAACAAATTATTATTAAATGTCAAATTATACAAAGTCATATTTATCTCATATCTTAACCTATTTTCTTCCTGTGGCAAACCGTTGCTATATGGGAATGTAAACAAAACTATTTTTCTTAAACTAAGATTACTCAGGGTTCTATAATACTGGAGCAATTCTCCTTTGTTCACTTTTCCCCTATTACCCATAAAAATTATTAATGTGGTGTCTGGGTTAAAATTACATTTAATAATTTGTTTCATAATATTAAATAAGGAACAACCAGGCATACAGTAATTCTGCTAAAATCTGCCACCATATGACAGAAAATTCTCGATTTATCAGTACACGAGTGCGATAGTGTAGTAAGGGGTTTTTGCTATACATGCATCATTATAAAATGCTAGCTTCCGCCCACGGCTTCACCCGCGTGGAATTCGTAAATTACCCCGCGGGAACGTACTACCGGAATAAAAAGTATTGTGTTGGATATAATTAGCGTAAACTTCAAACAGGATATCCAATAGGGTATTTTCCAATTTATTAAAAACTATTCTAATTTGTAGATTGGGACGAAATATGTAACAGAAAAATAAAAGAAAATTGATTTATATCCATTTTCTCAATTAAAAACGATTTAAACCAAATTTATTTTTCGTTGTTTTGAATTTACCGCCAAAGCGCCCCTTACGATGAATTTTTATCACGTGACGCCAACTTTGTGTAAACTAAAGTAGTTAGTAAGTAAATAAGTGAATGTCGAGTTTATAATTTTATTAACAATATTTTTAATAGATAGAAAGTGAAATTACTAGTGGGCGGTGCCTCTGTGCACAAATACTTCTAAAACGGCGCCAAACTAAGTATTTGCACCGGTGCCGTTTACACAAAGTAGACGTCACATGATAAAAAGTCATCGTATGGAGCGTTTTGGCGGTAAATTCAAAACAACGAAAAATTAATTCGATTTTAATCGTTTTTAATTGAGAAAATGTGTACTCATAAATTTATTTTTATTTTTCTGTTAAATATATCATCCCAATCTTCAAATTAAAATAGTTTTTATCAAATCGGAAAATACCCTATTAGGTATTCGTTAAATACTGCAAATTATTAAGGTAATTAGATATCACCTATAATATAAGTTTCATGCACTAATTGTTTGAAGTATCCACCCTAAACAGCACATCCATCTATACCTACATAAATAGCTTACAGCAAAGTCGCTTTTCCTATATACATATACTAGCTTTCGCCCGCGGCATCGCCCACGTGGAAGTCGGAAATTATCCCGCGGGAACGTACCGCCGGGATAAAAAGTATCCTATGTGTTAATCTAGGTTATAATCCATCTGTGTGTCAAATTTCATCCAAATCCATTCAGTAGTTTTTGCGTGAAAGAGTAACAAACATCCATACATACAAACTTCCGCGGTTTTAATATTAGTAAGGATAGTAAGGATGATAAATAAACAGTGTGGCTGTTGTAACATCATTAATCGTCATCACAGTCAATACAATCGTAATCAATTGAAACTTGTAGTACGCACGTTGTGTAACCTAGAATCGTATTCATGACCTAGACCGAGTGTCTTAATATAAAAAAATAAAAGACACATTTACAACGTCGACTGCAATGAGTGCAAACAATAAAAGTTCTACTGCCTCAAAATATGATTTCATGTGAATAGGTTAATGAACGTAGGGTGACGTAATGTAGGGGGTGAAATCAAATTAATAAGCAGTCAGTAATATCTTGTATATCCATCCCTTTCTATAACTTTGAAGTGAAATTCTCTAGAGCGAGATGTACTCGTACCTACAACCCCACGCAAAAGCGTTTTCGATGCGAATGAAAGCGGATGCTTGCGAGCAGCCTTCCCGTTTCTACGAATGACGCTTATTATAAGTGACAGAAAAACTTAGACACACATACGCTTTAAAGTTGTAAATGTGATTTCACCCTATATTTCCCAACTAAAGCACCATTTACACGATGCGTGGTTTTGCCTGTGGCATACTATAAAATTTAATCAACAGATGACTTGCATATTAGACTGTGCAACTTAAATGGTTGCTCCAAATATTATGGTATGCCTCAGAAAATTCAATCACACTGCGTTAATCAGAAGGCCAATTCTCGTAATTAAAACCGTTCAAAATCTAGTGTCATCTCAGCGACAAGCAAATGTCAAAAATGTATGAAAAATTGACAGATTGACACTGAGATCAGACTGTGAACGTTCTTAAAATTAGTAGAATTGCCCCTCAGGTTTAATCCATATTCCATTATTCCTCAGGGCGAGAATGGCAACGTGACACTAAACCCGCAACAACAGCTGCTGTCCCGCAACGTATCGTCGCCCGCCTTCAGCGCGCACGCGCCGGGCCTGCCCAAGAACGGATCCGTCCCGTTCTTTGACAGGCAACGCAAGCAGAGCACCGGCGACAGGTCTGGCGATAGGTAGTAGAATTGTTTTGTTATAGGGTGCAGTATGGTGGAGGTCGTCGTGGGATTTGGTGGAAGTAATGTGCATGTATTCAACTTATAAATAAACTAATCAAAGTAGTTGTATTATTTAAAAGGAGAATTGTTTTTTCTAAGGCCTCTTCACTTTGATGTGATGAATTTACACGTGATGCAATTTTTAATCAGTTTATTTACTAAGTTTTTTATTTGTGTGGTATGTAGTTAAAGCATGCATCTGCGTCACGTCCGCCCAAGAACAGATACGTCCCGTTCTTTGAAAGCTAACACAAGCAGAGTATCGGCGACAAGTCTGGTGATAGGCTTTGTAGTAGAATTAGAATTGTTTTGTTATAGGGAAAGCTGGAGATGGAATTCGCTTTTGATGTTGAGTGTACGCAGTGAAAAATAATTGCTTTTGATGTTTAGTTACTCATGTACTTTTTCAATGTTCTATTTGTATTTTTTTAAATTTTCATTTGAAAGCACAAATATGGAAAGTATTAGGTCTGGTCTTGCTTGATTAGAAGGGGTTTAAATATAAACATTGCATAAAGTAATGAGACGTTTTAACGTCAAAGTGAAAATGAGAGAAAATGAGTGAGAATGAGTGTTAGATATCTCAAATCTATTATTAAAATAAAATAAAAATAAGTACCATTCCGTATTAAAACATTCCAAAATTCTCCACAAAAACCCTCTACCACAATTCGCTTAAAAATAATAAAAAAGTTAGTACTAAAATGATCCCACACTTTGAAATGAAAAACATTCGACCTCTCATACATAATAGTTTCTGGAAAATTCCTACCTCGCCAATAGTACTCCGATCAATCTATAAATTAACGACAGACAGCAATAGTAGAATAGACTGGAGAAAACAAGCATGAATGGCGTCGCAACGCTTTGATTTAATTTGTCGAATGTTTTGATTGAAACTCCGCATAGTAGCGCATAACATAGAAATCAATGGAGTCGCCTTATGTGTAAACATATTGGTATATTTCGTGATTGTATGTGCTAGAGATTGTTTAATTTTGCACGTTTATTGTCTAGTGTTATTACTGGAAGGTTGTAGTTCTCATACTAGATTAGTCATTGCTTTTTGTTTGTAAACTCCCAAATACGGGGTTTTTCAAAGAAAACCGAAATTACTTGTAGATTAATGGATAAATCAGGAATATTAGTGTTAATACAGGTTGAAATTGAAAACATGCGACAAACCGAAATGGGAGATTGTGCTCATCATTATGAACAACTTTTACTAAGGGACCAAAGATGCAATCACGGAAAATTGCATTAATGTAGGGAACAGCAGTTTTTTTTTTTCGCGATTTCAGGTCCAATTTCAACCTGTATATTTGTTCCTAAAGTCAATTTATTTATGCCGCTTGATATAACTAAGGTGGCGTGACGACCTAGACGCGTATTGCAAGGGCTGGATCGAGGAGGCCCTGGAAAAGGATGCCTGGGAGGATTTGGGGGAGGCCTTTGCTCAGCAGTGGGACAGTGTAGGCTAAATAAAAAAATAAAAAATAAAACAAAAATGATATAACTTCTCATAGGTTACTTTACTTATATAGTTATATCTGCAAAAAAACTTCTTGGATTTTCTTCGTACTGCTTAGCGTAGAGAGTTGAAAATCCAACTGCTTTTTTGACGTTTTGTGATGCGCTCTATAGGATTTTCAAACGCTCGGCTCCACACCGAAATTTGAAAATCCCGCCTCGATATTTTCACGTCCGTGCTAACGTGGCGTAAAATTCCCCTTTTTAATTGTCTTCTCACATTTCAGTGTTACTAATTATAATCTTTATCGAATTGCAGATTCAAACCGTCCCTAGCCGCAATCAAAGCAACGTCCAAAACTTCAATGAACAGTCAATACAGAAATGCTGATGTAAGTACAGTAACACAAACCTACCTCAATTACGCATTCTACATTAATAAGGTCGATATATACTTAAGATGGGACGGGGCCTGCGAGGAATTTGAAAAATAGGTATTTGAAGAAACGATTGCCGTCGCGCTGTCAGTAAGTCTGCCCTCGTAGTGTGTGATAGGGACAGCTGCAGCTCAGACCGAAATTATCACAAAATTTTTGACGAGATCGACGTTTCGTATTCCCCTTTTTTCTCCTCCCTAAACTGAGCTGATTCAATTATTTTATATTAACATTTCAAGAAAGAGTATCTTTAGGTTCCTATCATTTTTTAATGTTAAAAACTTTTCTAATTTGTCTGGTAGTCCTCTAATCGCGGCGGTAAAAATAGGGCATTATTTATAATTTTTTGAGGGTCATATTTTCTTTACTAAAGAGTTGCAAAAAAAAAAAAATGCTCTAGAGGCATTATTCAGGAAGAAAAAAGGGGAATACATTTGTATGGAGAATCGCAAGCCCTGTTCCCTCTTAATTGAAATGAGACCAGTGGCGGCCCTGTGGTATCGTCCCCGACTAGTATGTATAGCGCGTGTTTTCGAACCCAGGAAGGCACTGTACCTTGTGTATTTAATTTCATCATCACTGCCCTCAAAACAGAAAGAAAACATTGTGGGAAAACTGATGAAATGAAAATGTCTAAGAACCAAACATTTGAAGACATGTGACATCCACCAACCGCTCTGGTCCCGCGTGGTGGATTATGGCCCACTCCCTCTCACAGAGGCCTGTGTCCCAGCAGTGAGAACATTATAGACTCATTATGATACTCAACTAAGATTCGGCCATTCGTATAAACCTCGAGGGTATTTTTGTAATAGAAACAACTCTAACCTTATATAACATATTGTTTGGTATAAATATCACACATAGAATTGAATAGGTATTATGACTTCGTCGCGTATGATAAATTATTATGAGCTCCTAAATACCACTAATTCATGTAAACAAGCTGAACTAAATACCTACAGCGGTGTTGAAATTGTATTTAGTTCAAACCAATTGACCCACTTTTAAAATGACAATAAATAAATTGTTGTCAAGGGCATTTATATGGTCATATTGTCACAATAATCCCACATGAGATCGTTCTACAAAACTTAGCCCTGAACTTTAGTAATTGTCTGCCAAATGTACAACGACTGGCAAGTATCCAATACAATATGGTTCCTGTTTATACGCGAAAACTTTTAAAATAGATGTCATTAGTTTACTCAAATATACTTGTCATCAATCATTCTAGAACATTGAGCATTTAACTGGAAAATAATTTGAGCCAGTGACTGATATATGTCTGAAAACTAAACATCTGTAATGGATCCATAAAGTGTTATTTGCAAGTTTTAAATATATCGCTTCGCAATAGATTCTGAGCCATGGAAACAGCAATTCCCTTGTAAATCTTTACCCACGTAAAATACAACCTATTCTATTAATGACATGACACATATTGCAATAACAATACATTGTATACACAATGTTTTTCTTCTGTACCTATATGTTACTACTCTTCTATCACAAATGACTATAAACTCACTACACAAGGTATAAATAAATCTACCTATAAATCATCATTAATGCATTGCAAACCACAATGAAATATTTGAACGCACGTAACGTAAATGAAGACTCATCCCTACCTAGTTAGTAGTAGTAGTATATACGACACATACCTTCACTACATTTTAAGAATCATACAGAAAATCACATGCTTACGGTACCTATACCTAAACATCTGGGCTTGTGCTCTGATAAGGCTTAAGTAATAAAGAAAACATAAGAAAACTACTTTAATATGGCCTGACCAAGACTTTTAAAAAATTGTGACCTCTGAGTTTGTTTTGGTCTTTCTTATTTAACAGAGTGCCTACATATAGGAAACACCGAACTTACGTAGTTTTAAAACATAATTTATTTTTGAAATGTAGTTTTTTGTTTTTTAACCAATTTAATAAGATAAAAACATGTGAATAAAATATATTAAAACAATACAAAAAAGCTAACAAAACCTTTTAAACCTTCCAGGGTGACACCGAAAGCATGATGTACAACTCAAAACTCTCTGTCTCCGCGGGTCCTAGAGAGCCGTCGCGCATGGTTCGCCCGATGTCCCGCAAAGACATCTTCTATTCAGGATCGGTACTCAACTTACCTCAATACCAGAGCCAGAAGTCGCTGCAAGGGTATAGGAACTCTGTGCTTAGTCTGCCACAAAGTAGGCAGACTGGCGACTTGGAGAGACACGAACGTGAGTTTCATTCATTCTTTGTTTTCTGATATATATTTGGATGATATGAGCTGTAGGCCAAAATAATCACTATGTGGGGCCCTGGCACAGCCAGAAGACGTCGCGGCAACACGACCCTGAGAACATTATTAGATCTGGATCGAAAAAGCTGGACGTTACGGGGCTAGTAACAGCAATTGAATGGAAGGCCAAGGTTCTTGGTTGGTGCTACCCCTTGTGCCATAAAATGTCAAATGTTTGCCAATATTTGGTCCCAGGCCTGCTAAAAGATGATTATTTTTTTAGATATCGATCTGGAGACACAAGAACGTGAGTTTCATGAGCTGAGATTTTTTAGTGTTTATTAAATTGTATGATGCGGCTTAATTCGTGCTATCACTTCTTGTAGCATAAAATAATATAATTTACCAAAAGTTGGTTCACGGCCTGCTCAAAGATTATTATCCTCACATATCACTCATGAAACTGATCATCGATCCTCAACTCCTCCAAACGGATTATGATGATGATCAAAATAAAAAATCACAGTTTTTTTTTTCACATTAAAAGTCTCTTTATGGTGTGCTGCGTTTAAGCTGCTTCTAGCATGCACTTGATGATATTCCTTTTTACAATTACAGCTTCTTGAACAGTTATATTATTTGACAAAATCACCTCACTGTCACCGCTTTATGATCAACCTTGAAGCTTCGTTATCAAAGTATTCGAGTAACCAATACATACAGCTTTAATTTCGGATATTAGACTGTTTTTTTATTATTTGAAATCGTTTTTTAGACCATTTACTTATATTTTTATCATAGTAATAAATGCTCATAACTGTAATTTCCAGAATACGACCTCTGCCCATGCCTGCATTTACCGGAATCCTTCAAATCAGCGCTCTCGTCAATGTTAGACGTGAGCTTACTCCGCGACCCTGCCTTCATGTTGATCGGTGTGTCCAATATCTTCGGCATGGCGGGCTTGTATGTGCCTTTTGTGTACATCGTCGATGCTGCAACGCTTAGTGTGAGTATACTTACTGTTCTGTAGATATTATACTATTATACATTTTTCGCCAGATACACAAAAAAAATCAGCTGTACCATACATTTTGACCGCGTAGGTATTGCACTTTTCTATGAAACAGCTGATTTTTGTTTTGTACAATCGGCGAAAAATTTCTGCGCTAGGGGTTCTAGAATGATATGCTGAATTCATGGTTACAATTTGCGCACTGGATAAAAACTCACCCTGTATGGTGGTTGGTGGGCATGTAACAGGCCGAGTAACTATAGAATGTCTCCCCGTGGTGTGGACGGCATCGGGGCATGCCGTCCGACCGCCCGTTTTGCTGTGAGCGATTAATAATTTTAAATCTGTGATATCTTCTTAGATTTTAATTTAAATTATATGTTGTACTAGCTTCTACCCGCAACTTCGTCTGCATCAAATTTCTCGTTCCCCCGACCCACCCCGTCACATCGAATCGACTGGCCGCGCGAGTACTTCGTATTCGTGACAATTTCTTTCTTTTCGGCTCCTAAGGGCCCTGGCGTGATGTTATATAGCCTATAGCCTTCCTCGATAAATGGGCTATCTAATACTGAAAGATTTTTTCAAATCGTACCAGTAATTCTTGAGATTAGCGCGTTCAAGCAAACAAACAAACGAACTCTTCATCTTTATATATTAGTATACATATAGATGAGCAACTTGTATCTACATTAAATGGCCAACGCTTTTAACGTGTTTAATTCGATAGGAATTAATGCTGTATTGTTTAAAATAGCTTCGTAAATAACTTTAAAAAAGTACTTATTTAATAGATAAAAATGATTACTGTGGTGTTAACATTAGGAGACAGACATATACCATCGCGGAGACATGTATCATCGTGTAGACCTTTGCAAACAATTCCGTAGTTCATTATTTTGTTCTATCTCGTAAGGTTAAGTGAAGTCAGCGTTTCCAATGTAAGCGCCCAAAAATATGTTTTTTTTTTACGAAATCGTTACAAATCTTTGAAATCCTCGGCTTTTATTGTCTATGCATGTACTATACATAGAAACCTTCTGGAAGAAATTCTCAAAATGATTGTGAAAACCGTATCAATCCGTTGCGCGGTATAGAAGAAGTAAGTGGAGAAACAGGAGACGAAAACAGCGACTTTATATTATTTAGAGATATTCTAACTCACCTGAAACTATTAACAAACTACTACAAAATCTTTATATTCAATCAGTCCAACTAATATAGAACGGCATTAATGTTTAATACTTTATGTGGACATTGACCAAGTCCTTGATAATTTGTTGGTCATTTACCCGAATACTTAGATATTTTTGTAGTCAATCAACAAATCGTGATATAATTAGTCTCTTGGCATAAAATGTTGTCTGTTTGGTCACATGTTTGTTCTCTTTTTAAATCCAACACGTTCAAACACAGTATAACCAATGTCGTATTCTCCGAATTACATTATTACACATGCAAAGATCCTGTATCCATCTCAACTGTGACGTCATTCATAATAATTCGGACGTAAACTTGCTTCAATTATTATTACTTATGTTTAATGCGCGTGCCAAGTGCGATAGTACTTTTGGGGGCGTTTCGTGACGTCATTGAATCATGTTACCTATACGTGTAATGTGATTGTGATGAAAATTTATGAAGGTGTGTTTAGGTCCTTTTTTAATGTCCCATTTGTGCCAAAACTCGTACCGTCATATAACATATGTTTCTGAGAAAATCTCATGTTGTATCTTTTTCGAGAACCAGCGTGCATCATAATCAGAATTTCTGCAATTTAAATAAAAATCTCAATAACATCAATGATTTCCGATAGACTGCGTTAAACCATTGCCATCAGCAGATTAAGTAATGTAGATAATTTACTGAATTATGGAACTTTAATTAATTTAATGTAATTTTTCTACTATATTCCAGGGTGTAGATCCATCGCAAGCATCATTCCTGCTGTCCATCATCGGTATAACGAACACGTTCGGTCGTATTGCCTGCGGCTGGGTCGCAGACTTCCCCTGGATGGACTCGCTCTTGCTCAATAATGTCTGCCTTGTGATTGCTACGGTAAGACCGATCACTAACTGAAAGTGATGACATAGACCAAAGATTTTATCACCTAGTCAGCTCTTCGAGCAAATTGTGACCACGTACGTGCTTCCATAATCAACAGAACAAGTCTTAATAGGCATTTGGTCTATTCACTGTTAAAATGGTCCAGAAATGGTGTGAAAATGAATTTTACAAAGTTTATTCAAAACTTTACTTATTTCTTATCCATACAGTTCGGATAAGGAATAAGCCAGTTTGGCATAGAATCATCGGTGTAATCCCACCGTCGCTTTTTTACTACCGGACTACCAGACGTTGCTGCAGGGCGACGAATCTGGAGACATCTGTCGCCGTATACCTTAGGCCCCTCCCTCGCGGCGCGTACTGTTGCATGCGCCTCTGTGGTAACCTAACCTAACCTAACGCGAGGTGCACTACCCGGGGATCGCAGAAGTCGCATCAGATCCCATGCTCCCCGGTACAATTGTGGGACGGGACACCGGGGTGGTTTTACTCAGTAAGAGTCTGACAGACCCCTCCACCCTCACCAGGGTGGAGGACATCCATGAGGATTTCCCTCGTCATCATAAAAGGGTACCATCCACACTTGGTTGATATCCCGACCAGTCGTACTCAGCGCTTCCGCTCAACAGAACCTATGCGCACCGCAAGTGTGCAACTCTATGCTAGCGTCTATGGTTCTTTACACATTTATCTCGTCTGTCTTCAAAACGACCGTGGATAGGCATCTTCTGGGCACATCCATCGTTTTCCATCAGGCGTGATCGAGGCCAAGAATACTTTTGACCATGACTAATTCGGCAAAAAAATAATATTTCAACATTTTTTTAGATAATCTTCAGTTTTTTTTTTTTACCGAAAAGTTTGTCTTTTCTGACTTGACTTAAATGAGATGATGATTTATGTTACAGATATCAGTTGGATTGATTCCCTTCTGCACCACTTATGCTATGTACGTTGCGATAGCCATCGCTTTTGGAATCGCTATTTGTAAGTAATAATATCCATACAAAATACGGGGTAGTCGTCTATGCTAAGTCAGACTTAATAGCTTTATGTGAAGAGCCTGACTTTCTTGGCTCCGCCTCGGGCTTACTTGTAAAGGTAAATTCTGAAGTGGCTATACTATGTATCTACCGCTCCCCCTCAAATGACAACATTAATTCGTTCCTTACTGCACTCGGTAATATTATTCATACCCTCAATTCCTTTAAATCGGTTATCATAACTGGAGATATTAACCTGGATATTAAACCTCATACCCAAGATTCACGATCCCACGAATATCTAAATGTCCTGGCGTACCACGGATTCTTACCAGCCCATACACACCCCACGAGAGGCAACAACTGCTTAGATCACATTATGATTCGATCCACAGCTACTATTCTTACTCTAGTCTACGACACAACGGTAACAGATCATTGTTCTTCCCTCTTATGTGTAAATAATAAAAATAAAAAATCTGAATCAACTCCTACAAAAATGATATCCAAGGTAGACTATAATGCACTTGATGAAACTATGAAACACCTAGACTTTACCCCCATTCTCCTAATCTCTGACCCAGACGACGCTATAGACAAGCTTACACAAATAGCAAAAAATGCCATAAATGAGTCCACGTCACTTGTTAAAGTCCCAGCAAATAAAAGGATATTGAAACCGTGGATTACTCCAGGCTTGCTGCGTTGTATCCGGAACCGAGATTCTCTACACAAAAAAGTCAAGCAGTCACCAGACAATCAAACTCTACTTATCACATACAAGCGATACAGAAATTTTTGTGCAAACCTTTTAAAAAAAATTAAAAGAATATTTGATTCCGAAGAACTAAATAAGGCAAACCACAACCCTAAAAAACTATGGGACACTATAAAAAACATCACTCATTCACAGAAAAAGAAGCACTCCTCAAACCAGCTATTAACTCACTCTCACTCGCCCAGACAGTCTTGCAATGATGTAAACGAATTCTTTGTTAACATCGGGAAAAAGCTTGCAGAAAATATAAAGAGCGCACAATCCCACTCAATTCCCTCTCATACTACAAATTTCGATAAATCTTTCGTGTTAGAACAGACGGATTCTGATGAGGTCTTAACTACTATTAACCAGCTTAGGGTTAATGCTGCTACTGGTTGGGATGGCATATCACAAGCTTTCTTGAGGAGATACGCACGGATCCTCGCACCTATACTATGCCACATTTTCAACCTCTGCTTTCAATTAGCTATCTTCCCCTCTTCTTTCAAAAAGGCAATTATTCATCCTATATTCAAGGGTGGAGACGGGACCTTGCCAAACAACTATCGTCCAATAGCTGTCCTAAGCGCACTATCTAAGGTACTTGAACGACTCATTAACAACCGATTAGTCCAATACCTCGAACACTTCAAACTTTTGTCACCCCAGCAGTTTGGCTTTCGAAGGAACAAATCCACTTCTGAAGCTGTCCACATGTTAGTTGACAATATAGTCCAGAACCTAAATACCAAAAAAAAGGTTCTCACAATATTTTTAGATCTCGCGAAAGCATTTGACACCGTTCCCCTCTCCATTCTTCTACTCAAGCTTGAATGTTTAGGTGTCAGGGGGTCTTCACTTGATCTCTTCAAGAGTTACCTTACTGATCGTTCACAGTTAGTAACTATAGACAATTATAAGAGTGATGAACTACCCATACACTATGGTGTACCCCAGGGTAGCATTCTGGGGCCCACACTCTTTCTTGTGTTTATAAACGACCTCTGCAATCTCCAAATTCCAAAAGCCACAATAGTTTCTTTTGCAGACGATACTGCCATCACTTTCTCTGCAAACTCATGGTCGGAACTCCAAGTTGCTGCACAACACGGTTTTAATTCCGCCTTGAAGTGGCTTTCTTCTCATACCCTTACTCTCAACGCCAACAAAACAAACTTCATCACTTTTTCAATGAGCAATGCTTCTCAGCCAAAAACTTCAATCTCTATTAAAGCTCATTCTTGTCCCACACAATCTCAACCTAATTGTCAATGTCCTACCTTAATCTCTGTAGACCAGGTTAAATATCTTGGTGTAGTTCTGGACAAAAACCTTAATTTTAAACCCCACATTATCACTATTTCTGGTCGCATAAGAAAGTTAATTTATATTTTTAAAACTCTGCGACAAGTAACCAACCCGTTAATTATCCGAAAAGTTTATTTTGCTCTTTGTCAGTCAATTCTAATCTATTGTATCTCATGTTGGGGTGGTGCTGCAAAGACAATACTTAAGCCTCTGGAGGTCGCACACAGAGCTATTCTAAAAGTGGCTACATTCCGACCGATACTCTCTCCAACTTTTGAACTGTATCAATCATGTAGCGTACTTAATGTAAGGCAACAATACATTTTACACATAGTCCTTCTCCAACACCGACGCACACATTTCAAAAAAATCTCCAAGCGCCGCAAAGACCTAATCTGCACAATACCACCTACACGTACAGCATTTATAAAAAAATTTGCTCTCTACCTTGGCCCATCACTTTACAATAAAATTAATGCTAAAATTCCGATTTACGGTTTAAACAAAAATAACTGCAAAAAGACTGTTCGCTCCTTCTTGCTAAACCTTAACTACGACGAAACCGAAGAGTTTCTAAAGAAGTGATCACTCAAACACACACATGCATCACACACTTCATACACTAGCGAAACACTCATCACACTAACAATAAACTCACCACACAAACATACTAAACATTATTTTTTTTTCTCGAAATTTATAAGTTTTAAGTTTTATTTTTATTTTTTAAATACGTAAGTAGTTTCTATATTTCTTACTTTTATATTTTATGATTGAAGTTTTTATTTTTACTGTGTTTGTTGTTTAATAGCCCTGAATTGTCTCATAGCTTGTAGCTTGCTGTAATGATTACTATTTCTTTTAATAATACATACTTACACGTGCTATCTATAAGTCAACCATTTATGACGGGGATCGGAACTGTTTCTCCTAAACACAGGTTACTTCGTAACCTATCTAGGAGAACAGTACGGCACCCACTAACTAGATTATGAAACGTATGCCTTTACTTCATATTATGTTACCTTGCCATGTAATCTAGTCCTAATTGAACAATAAACAAATAAATAAATAAATAAATATATACCTAAAAATATATTCTTGACTATAGCAGGCTCTACTACCTACTATGCATAATTTATTTTTCTGTTCTTTGTCTGTCACTCCTTTTGTGCGCTTTAAATCGCCAGAATATTCTTGGGTAAATCGATACTAAACATGAAAACGGACTCATTCGCAACGGTTTTTTTGCAAATTTACTTTCGTTTTGCACGTCGGTGACAGGTTGTATGATTATTAAAATATGAGTCGCGACCGTAACAAATATGGCGTTACAAAATTTCCCATTTATAATATTATGTACTTGGATAGATTAATAGTATTAGTAATTAAAATACTAATGTACCTCGTATTATCTTCCAGCCGGCTACATCTCCCTGACCTCCATCATCCTAGTAGACCTGCTAGGCCTGGACAAGCTCACCAACGCCTTCGGCCTGCTGATCCTGTTCCGTGGCGCCGCCGCCATGATCGGGTCTCCCCTGGCCGGCGCGGTGTACGACGCGACCAAGAATTACGACGCGTCCTTCTATATGGCTGCGGCGTTCTTCTTAGCTAGTACTTTAACTTCATTCGCTGCTCCACTGTTCCGCAGGTGAGATACTGTTTTTATGTATAACAATAGAAAAGTAATTGTGTTGGGTGTTCAAGTTGGTTCGCCGTCGGGAACAGTTGCGTTTGCCCGCGCGCAGCGGATGTTGACTTGCCTGATTTCGAAATCTAACCGAGTTTTTGTGTGTGTCTCCGTCTGTGTCGTAATTTGTAATATTGGGTAGTAATATAAAACAAGGGAGCAAAAGTGACATAACTGCGCTTCAGCCTTCAGTGGAGACGGGGAAGACGGGATACTGGAGGACGAGTCCCCTGGTGGCAGACCTGGTGAGATCGTTCCTTATATTTCAGGAATTTGCTAAAACTGCGTACGATTGGCCTTGTCCAACCAATATCATCTCAAGCAATTGTGGGCCAGTGTGCTAACAATAAATAATAGATCGGGATAAACTAATTTACATTATTATTCTAGCACGAAACACGGTATCATAATTAAAAACTTTATTATTGTAACATTGTAAAGCCACAGTTACCGGAATTTGAGTCGGCTAGAGGGCCCACGTGTACAAATAATGTACCCTTAACTCTGAAGTTCGCATCGCACGGTTACAAATGAAAAAATAAAAATAAATGGTCAGGTGAGCTCCTTTGCACGTGTGTCTTCGAGTTTAAATTGTGAACATATCAAAAGGCGCTCGGAAATTGTTTGTTCAGTGCGATAGCCCGACAAATAAATAATTTAATGGGCTTAACATTTGATCACAGGAATGTCCGTCAAGATGTCGCTGCATATGTCTTGAAACATTGACATAAGGATAGAATTCGCCTAGCACTTCTAAATGATGTTCATGATTTTCTCCCCAACAGGATTCTCTTCCAGGAACAAAGGATAGCAAAATAAAAAACCGCACAATCTAATGTAAATTCTGGGGAGTCGAAGAAATCATCATCGTCGCGTCCGAATATCCGAATACTATCTCGTAAATGTGCATGTGCACATAAACAACAGAAACGCACATGAATATTCCCTATTGGTGAACCGTTAAAACACCACAACATACCAAACCTTTAGATAACAAGAGGAGCAAGAGAAGCCCACGAAACCCCAGCCTCTTAACGAACAGCCCCCAATAAGTTAACTCATTAACACTGTGTTAACGACGAAGAATCAGCACTACTCACACCGTAATCGGGAATGACACTGGATACACAACACTCAGAAATCCGACCTCTACCCCAATCAAGAACACTTGTCCGGACCTGTGCATTGCAACTTGAAACTTTCGCGGCGCCTCGACACCAGCCAAAGAAAGAAAATCAAATAGACGCTGTACCTTCACGTAGCGGCATTCATGTAGCCAACCTACAGGAAACGGATGAACTCATGAACATACATCTCCACACACTACGGATGGCACCCCTCAAGAAAAGCGGGTAACAGGGTAACACACATAATGGGGTCATGCGATTCTATTAAGAAAGTAAGCCAAAATTGAACTAGTTAACAGTAAAAAGGATACCGACGAGATGGCAGCTACCTCGAGGTAGGCATGGGAAAAGACAAGCCAAATACTCTGTATAAATCAACTCTCACATCAACAGTTGTTCTTCGAAAGCAATCAGATCCTTCACAGGCGTATTAAACTTGATTAGATAAAAACCAAGGATATGTACGCTTATAATCCTCGGCGACTTTTTTTTTTTGTGTGGGAAATCATCAAATAACTTCTCCCGCTCTGGGTGGAGCAGGAGGGCGTGTCTGACTTTTACTGACTAAAACCCACCCGTGTTCTCTCAGTAGCCCGTATGCCAGGGGCTGTGGTATCTCTTTCGAACAAACCCGCACCCCTGGCAGGCATCGGCCCTTGCGGGCCCCTTCAGTTTGTGCTGACATCTCTTTGAGGCGCGCGTGGAACACAACGCGCCGTCGACTTGGGCTTGGTCCTTACCGGACAGCGAGCTACCCATTACTCGCCGTCCGCAAGCCCATGCCTACGGTGGCCGGAAATCGGCCTGGGATTCCCGACGCCCAGGGCGTCTCCGTATCCTGCGGCGGCTGGGGTCGCGAGGGCGCATATGCTGCCTCTCCCTCACGTGCGCCGCCTCCCTCTTCGCGAGCGTTACTGCTTCGCTGAAAGAGGTGATGGCTACCTATGCCCTCTCGCTCCGTACCATGGCCCGGACCAGGGCCGGACGCGAGAGATCGCCGCCGCAGATCGCCTCCACGAGGACACGGCGGTGCTCCACCCAAGCCGGGCAGACCGCCACCGTACGCTCCACCGTGTCCTCAGGGCGATCTTTGCAGTATCCTCGGCGACTTTTACGCCCATATTGGTCGACAAGATTCACAATTTTTTTAACGCAAAGGATTGACCCAACAAAACGTTCACCATAAATTTTCCACCTACAACGACGAAAATGGATATAGTCAACAGGGAAAACTGCAAATAGAAATGACAAAAGCTACATCGTCATGCAGAATAACCGGTGAATCTACAACCATAAAATAATCTAGGAACTGCTAAGATAAACCAGAAACAATGCAACTATGCCACTCTCAATAGAAATTCTACCAAAAGAAAATACGAAGACTGCGTAACAAAAAACTACCCCAACGAATGAAAACATCGAAATACCTTGAAACACAATAACGGAGGTATTAAAACTGACCTGAGCTGCTCAAGAAACTGATTCTTCAGCCAATTTACTCAAGAGACCATCACTTAGCTCTTGCTCACCTACAGAAGGCCCAAGTCCTACAAAGCAGATCAACAGGATAATCCAAATAGGCATAAAAAAGAATGTCAGACAACAATCCAAAAGGTTAAAGATCCGCGTACATACCGGTGTACAAATGGGAAACAAAAAAACATAGGGCATTCAGATACCGACTGTTAAAATAACAAAGCCGATATCGAAGCACAAAGCTCAGGGCCGACGGTAGAAGAACGAATAGTAATCATCAATAAAATGCGAAACGATGACGACGAAGTCCTTAGAACCCTTGAATACGAAACCCATTTAATCAAACTAGATCAGGAAAGCGAAATTTCACTGCCCCTGTTATGATCATTTGGGGACGACTTTATCCTCGTTACAGATGATCTAAGGACTAGTGCGCATCTTATACCACATTAAACCCTTACTAAATAGCGTAGGCCTCCAAATAAACGAAACAAAAATACTAATTAGGGACCCCATAACATCACAGCAAACGACCAACGTGAACCTCAACGGAATAAGTATATCAGCAGTGGACGAGATCAAATACATACATAATACGCATTAAGCAGTAAAAGCACAGTTAGAAAACGATGCCAACAGGACACGCGAAACGCCAAATCATACTACCATTCATAGTAAACTCAAAGATGGACTGGATGTTAGCTAGGCTATGTATAGAATGTAATCTTAGACGGAAAAACCGTAACAAAACACATCAAGAACCACAGGAAGTGCTACTTAGCACACGTCTTCAGACGGGATAAACCACACCTATTGCATGCAGCAATGCAGTATAAGGCTAAATCTAAGAAGGTCGGACGACCTATATTTACACATGGAACGACAACCTAAAACACGATATGAAATACTTCGACATGGGAATCAAGGTTTGGAAGGATATGGCTGGAGACGGAAATAAGATCAAGAAAGTGGATAGCGATATCTACAAAAAACAGAAACTAATAGCAGCGAGAACTAGGAAAACGATTATGAAACCGGTTCCACTCGCGCGTGTTAAACCTGAGTAATTTCTTAGCTTGGCCACTACTGGTTCAATTAAAACGGCGCTTTGATATCCTTTTAAAAATCGTTGAATTCTGAGTTTTCAAATTCATCAGATTTAGGGAAAGCGTACAATTATTTCATTAGATTTCCCTATGTAAGTCATCATGGGTTAGGGTTACACACGATTATACCAGAATCAGAGGATTCGAAAATCACTAAATTTTTGGTCTATTTTTGATATCTGAAAGCTGAAATCTTTCAAATACATGTATTTTCGGTGTTCTCACATCTTGCCGTATCTTCTTAGCTGCCAACTTTTCGCCATGCATACCTATTTTTGCTTAAAAACCCTCTGGGCTGGGTACCAAAAACATAAACAAGCAGGGAATTATAGAAACTTACACTGTCTACGTCCTAAATCGCCTTAATTATCTTTTAAGACACATTTTTTCACAAATTATTGTAAAATCAACTCAATTGCAGAAAACAAGAAGAAATCCAACAACCGATGGACATCCTGACACCCATCGACGAGGACCTGGAGGAAGGCGACGAGGAGGACGAGGACGACACCCCCATCACCATGGGCGCCGGCGCACTGGCGCAGCGCGCGCCCGCCATCGTGCGCACGGCCGCCTCGCCCTCCGACCCGCCCTCGCCCAGCGACAAGCTCACGCAGCGGGAGAGCGTGCTGTAGGGGCTGTGTTGTAAGGCCTCGGGATAACTTTGGGCGAGGTGGGCTAAATTTGCGAAGCTCGAACTTTTTGCAAAGTCACCTTGTGTTGAGTGTCCGGAACACTGGAATACGTGACGTGATTTCTGCGCACATTTGAGTATCGCAAATTATGTTCGTCTTGAACCTCTATACATTTACTTCACTAACTATAAAATATTGTACCATCTGTATGTGGTACAATATTTTTTAGATCTGTATAGGAAACACTGAATATTGTACCAAGTTTACACATAAATTATTCTTGATGTAACTTTGTTCAGTATTTGCTAGTAAGGTAGGTCAATAAAAGGTCAACCTGGGAGACCATAATAGCAGAAACTGTTATGAAGAGTAGTCGGCTAATCGGGTAAGCGGCAAAAACTTAGTTTGAACATTCGACTTGAAACTGTGATCTATTTTAAATATGGAACCGGCGTGCTCATTTTCTTGTCTATGAATTTGAAATTATTGTCTTCCTAAGAAAAATTATTGGCCAGTATTTGTACTTAGTACTTAATGATCATGTTTTTGTCGCTAACGAAATTAATCATTCGAATTCATCCGTATGTCGGTTTGAGTCCATCAAATCGATACATACACATTCACATTATACCTTTTATAGCCCATATTAGCCGACGACGTTTTCTACCTCCGAACATTGGGCGTTCATAACGAAATTATAGGTGATTTGATAAACAATTAGATTTCACGAACCCTTTTTATTCTCCAATAATTAAACAAATTATACGATCTCATTACATTGGAGACGCTGTGATAAAGGTTTCTTGAAATCCATTAGGTATTTATTAATTCTCGTAATTTTTACGATATACTGAAAAAGAAAACCGACGAAATGAATTATTTTCTGACAGTAATGTACAGCGCTATTAATATATTAAGTTTATATTAGAAAATGACTCATTTTGTTGAAGAAAAAAAAAACAACAAAAAAAAAACACTTCTAAGCGAAGATTTATACGAAGTTACCATAAGTTAATGACATTAATAAATAACTGGAATTGACTGCAAGCAATAAAGCGTTATGTATATTCGCTTTGCATTTCGGAACTAATGGGAGGGATATGTAAGGTTCTATATTCCAACGTGCCATATATGTGTCGTGGTGCTAGCGTCAACAAGCGATGTTAAAACATTCATATGTACTAATACTCAAGCACTGCAAGTTTTTGTGAACGGAAACTAAAATGTCCATAGTTGTCATTAGCAATAATTAGTACTTATAGGCTGTTAAGTACTTAGAAGATATAGAATGATACATAGAAATGTAGACACAATTTTCACCTTCTATACAAACTCATAATCATACTGGATTGATTTCTCTTCGAAATGGACAATAAGATATTATGTCAAAAGGTCTAAAACTCATTCATGTTTTCATTAACAAAAGTGTTAAATCAGTAAAAGTTTATAGAAATTTAACAATGTAAATAGTATGCACAGTTGTAAATATAAGTTGCAGGTAGAACATCGGGTACTTAGTAAAACGTATTCATGGCCCGTTGATATTAAAATACGGCTTAAATGTTAGACTTTCGTCGAAGGTTGATGAATGAACTGAAGGTAGTTGAATGTCAATATACATAGGTATGTTAGATGCCAGTTTTAAGATATGGCTGTCTCCATGCGTGAATTTTGAAACGAGGCAAGGGACTATCAATTTATACGATTAAACCCTATTAATATATTTTATAGTGTGTACACCGTGTTAGTGTAGCATTTTTTGCCTTTTAAACTTGCTAGACTATGTTAAACTTTTCGAGCTTGGCTTTTTTCTCTATGACGAGAGATATTTGAAGCAGATTTTAAACGTCATATGCGTACACTTATTTCTAATCTTGATGCAGCACTTTTAAGGCATTCAAGTACAATGCGAATTGCAGTGACTATTCTCACTTCCAATCTTTGACATTGCATAGAACTCTTTAGTGCCATTGTGACGAACAACTACATGTGTAAATACGCTAATATTAAGTGAGTTTACATAGAGCGAGTGAAACGGAACGCAGTCAATTGTACGTGCATCTAACATGCAATACTAAACACTTGATGGTCAGGTGTCGTCGTATAGGCTTATGTACTTGCCACATTAGTGTGTATATATCTGAACTATAGGATATATATTTTTGTCATAGATATTTTTCTGTCAAAAAATTGCATAATTTAGCTTTAAGCATTAGACGTACTGTATCATTAGGAATGTGGAAGGTAGTTAGGAGAAGGTATTATGTGATAATCGTGAAAAAATATTGAGAATATTTCTTTTTTAACAACCTGTATTGTATGCGTATAAGTAAATGATAATTTTAATGAAATTTCTTTTATAAGGTTTAATGTAATCTGATATGAAGTTACAAAGTGTATAGAACGTATTAAGGAATATTCAGAAAAATATGAATTAATGTTACTGTTGTTATATAGCTTTATGTAAAAACCAAAAGTGTTATTATGTTTTTAAGATTAAAAATTATTTAGGAGTCGAGGGAAGACGCTAACTGAAGTATCGATGTAACCGAAGAGTTTATTGTCGATCGTGATGAACCAAGTAAAAATCATGTTGACTACAATATATTTTGGTCTGATTTCTACGACCGCGAATACAATCATGAATTTGTACTATCTCATGATTATTTTTAGAGGCGATTTTTATGTATTAACTTTGAATGGAAGCACAGAGAAGCACATATAACATTGTCATTAATAATTGTGAATGTTTAATATATTATTTAATTACATATTCAGTATTGGCTCAAAGTATTGTTTATATATTCATTTGAAATGTTACGAGCTGTTTACCTTTGTATTTGTGATTCAGTTTTAGTTGGGTTTGTTTTGATTGAGCGCATGCATTAAATTATGAGTTAATTAAATGATAAAATTGATAAATAGTTTTATTTGTTATTAAATGTGCGTAAACAGCTCAGTCGATGTATTTTGATAATATGTTTAGCATTTTAACTGTGTGTAGTTAGAAACGCGTTCACGGTGTTTCTGTAGAACTGCCTTAGGCATAAATTCGTTCATGAGATCGTATAAAACCCAAAAGACATACCACTCGTAGTTTTAAATTTAGCAGTCTTTCTTTCGAATGCTGACAACACCCTTCATAAGAAAACCCCAGTTAATTTTCGGAAGACAGATTTTAAAATTAAACCTTCGATTGAGATTGTTTTAAGGTTGAAAAATATCACTCTAGAACAAATACATATAACTAATAGCCTCCGTTTACTGTGTGAAATTGTTCTTTTTAATTTAAAAAAAAATTAGGCTCATCCACGCTAGAGCAAAAGTAGCTACCTTTTTACTATTGCAGTTTTGTCCACCGAATTATGTGCCGAACGAAACCTAGCTTCGGTACAAAATTGTTTCAGAAACATGTGCCGGACACAAGTTGCGAAACATTTAAAAATAATAAAATTGTGCCCTAGTGTGGAAGAAGCCAAAAGGGTTACTATAAGCAGTTAAAATGTTAATTTAAAAAAGTATTTTCAAGGAGCCTAGCGCACGCCTCGCTTGCGCTAAAGGTACAACATGCAAAGAAGCTTATTGTTGACAAAGTCCACCGAAATCTTTTGTAAATAACAGATTCATTAAATGATAATGATGACTGAGATTGGCCGTTTTATTTTCACGCTTACCTTTGCACTTAGTGCAGACCGGACGCTCTCAATCGACTTGGAAGGAAAGTATAGAGTTGTTAATACTCTTGAATGTATGAATGAATGAAATGCACCGATCCTAGCGTGGCTTGACGAGAATCGATTAATCGAATCATTTCCATTAGCCCATGGAGCCTCATGCTTCATGATGTTACAGAGGCCATTGCATATCAAGAAGTAGACCGGGGGGCGCGGTAATCGTCAGGTAGACGTACCCTTAGGATAAGAAAGCGTTGCGAGTCTACCGGATATGCATCCTAGAGTAAGCATTGGACTATTGGAGAGATTGGTGGTATTTATTTATAGGATATTTTACGACGTCGTCGCCGGCATGTTGAATCAGGTCGAGCTTCTTGGGTAGGTTCAACTGTTTTCTTACCTTTTTTCTATGCCGTTGCTTCGCTATGTTCTGTGTTGCTGTTTTCATAGTCGTCTTCTGAGATCTCGCTGCTATCAGTTTCTGTATTTTTGTAGATATCTCTAACCGCTTTCTTGATCTTGTTTCTGTCTGATTCCAGAACGTGATTCCCATGTCGAAGTATTTCATATCCTGGTTGACGTTCCATATGTAATTAGTTCGTCCGACCTTAGATTTAGCCTTATACTGCATTGGTGCATGCAATAGGTGTGGTTTGTCCCGTCTGAAGACGTGTGCTTAGTAGCACATCCTGTGGTTCTTGATGTGTTTTGTTACGGTTTTTCCGTCCAAGATTTTGTGCATTTTCTTATTTCTTGCTTTATTTCTGGCGTGGTTAATCAAGTTTCTCATGATAACTCGTTCATATCTTCTGAGTCTTGATCTGTTCGCCTTGGTGAGGATCAATACTTTTAAGCAATATATCATACAAGGTACGTTATGTTAGTACTTGTACCGGACGGGCGTGATCGCTTGGACGCGAAGGGTGTGTAAGGAGGGTGTATTCCTGTCCAGGTTTTATACCGGTGTGTATGTAGGTCTCCCAGTCTAGGCGGCGCTGACGTCCTGCACCTATGGGTTCCAGATATCTTCAGGGCGGCTACTATCTTCCGTTCTTCACGAAGTTACCAACATTTTGACGACTAACAAAGAAACAGTTTCCAGACTTTCGTCTAGGAAGGGGTTGTTTTTGAGACACCTCTGTGAAGGGGTACTTTACCTGATTAAATAACACACATTTTGATTTAATCCTCAGGAAGCAATTTAGAACTTTTACTTTGACTACGTGTTATTTAATTAAGTTTAAAATAACAAATTTATCTTGACGATGACTACAAATTGGTGTGATTCTATATTTTCTAAGGTGCCTCGAAACTTTACCGTAACGAGGGCCGAAAATTGCTTCCTGTTTTAACTTTTATTTGTTCTAATTTTGATTATTATTACAGTGGAATATTGCATATAACACATTAATATATTACAGTACATATGGCATGTTAAATATCCCTGTATTCCCCCTGAAATTTCCCATCTCCTGAGATATCTGTATGGACTATATCTTCCCGCACTGAAAGATTGTTTCGAGGAAACCCGAAAAATTTGGAAAAATGTTACCAATAAATATTTTAAAAGTTGATTTCCTCGAAAACTACTGAACTTATTTCAAATCTGGTGACAGATACCTCAGGGTGGTTTACAAACCCAAAACAATCTAATATTAAAAATGTTACACATATGACTTTCAGGGCGTGACGCGCCCTGAAAGATGGCTAGCAAAACTCAAATCTTAAAAATTACTTAGCTAACAACTTCAGAGCTCAATTAAGTGGGTTTATCTTAAGTTTACATTAAGGGTAGTTACGCCCAGGGCTAGGTCTCGGTTCTAGGTTACCTGGACGCACTTGAGACTATAAATTATGGCTATATAGCCCACTTAAATGAGGTCTGAAAGGGTGGCACTTACGGTTTTCTTATAGTAGGCACTTATAACCACTGTCTATTGGTTTAACTATCACTGTTATCTTGGAAAGCTCTTTTGTATTCGGAAAGGCGATGATTGACGACGGACATAAAGAAAATGGCTGTACTGCACACCTCTGCTCCAACTCTTCGAGGAAACAAGGCGTGATGTTATCTATGTATGTATCTTCTTGAATGAAGATTGCGACGAGCTAAGTACTCGTGGCACAGGGACATGCATGATAGTGTTGTGTAAACAACTAAAAACGAGATAAGAATTGTTATGCTTTGTTCGGATCACTGTCGTAATGAGGACGGAAAATAATAAAAATAAATATTAAAAGTGGATATATTAAGTGGTGCCGGACGTAAAAAAATAGTACCGTCCCATTTTATCCCGTGGGTGTCGTAGAAGGCGACTATGGAACTTAGGTACTAGAGAATGGGCAGCAGCGTTCTCTATGCATTTTACCACCATACTGCGATCGCCAACCCGCCCGTCAAGCGTGGCGATTATGGCAAAACCTCTCTTCTGGGGAAGGCTTATGTCCAGCTGTGGGCGTCTTTCGGCTGTAATGATGTAGCGTGGTATTTCTTTTGGCAAATTGCCACTGAAATAAAGGATCCCTTGAGCAAACTTCCGTAGACCATGGAAGTAAAAATATCGCGGCGGTATTATAGGTATCGCGCACTGGATTTCCAACTCTCGGTGTTGAACCGAGCATAGAGGCTCCAACAGAGTGCATCCCAGCGAGTAGAAAAAACACACTGTTCGATTTTGAACTCTGAGTGTTTGGCTGTGCGTTGAAGATTCAGTGCGCGAAAAAATCCCGCCACGACATTATTACGTCAGTGCAAACGCGGACATGCATTCTTCAATATAACTCGTAACAAACACATATCACAAAAATTATGTAGGCAAATATAGTCTTACTAGCCTTCGCCCACGTGGAAGTCTGAAATTATCCCGCGGGAACTTACCTATTACCGGGATAAAAAGTATCCTACGTTTTGATTTAGGTTATAATCTGTGTGCCAAATTACATCCAAATTCGTTGACCTGTTTTTGCGTGAATTGAGTAGGTACCTAACAAAAAACCAAACATCTTCACAAACTTTCACATTTATAATATTAGTGGGATTTTATTAAAAATCCCTCTCAGGATGAGAATCCAGCCAGCTTTACTTATATTAGACAGTGATCTTATCTCCATAGCCATACACCTACCTACCATAAAACACGTGTACCCACACCATTGCAAGGCCATGAGGGTCATTACTATGTTCATGACATAAATAATGACCATAATCTGAATGTTACATAAGGATAAATATCAGCACGGTTTTGTTATATAAACCATACAAAGCCGAATTTTAATATAAGTAGGTATAAGTAGTAACAATTTTGTGTGCAATGTGCTTGAAACTAACGAGCCTGTGAGAAACAACAATATACTTATTTACTTAATTAATTAATTTGAAGCACGACCAAGTAGTCGTTTATTATAAATTTTAATAGTAGTTTGTACCTACTAAAATAATCTACGTAATATGGTCCTTGGTTACCTGGATTAAAGGTAACATCATCATAATTTCAGCCGAAAGACATACGCTGCTGAACATGGGGGTTTTGCCATAATCGCCACGCTTGGTAGACAGGTTGGCGATCGCAGTATGATGGTAAAATGCAAAGAGAACGCTGCTGCCCATTCTCTAGAAAGTCCCTTAGTCGCCATAAACGACACCCACGGGAAGAAATGGGGTGGTGTTATTCTTTTACGTGCGGCACCACGCGTAACCAAAGGTAATATAGTCAGTCTAGAATCATTATTTTATAAATAAGACAGGACAATAATAGGCATCAGCGTATCCGTTGAAGTCCACTGCGACGTGGGTTTCTCCTATAATACACTACTGAGAATTGGACGATAGTAGTTTGATTTTGTTGAGATTATATCGTGGGGTCGAACCCAGGCAGGCGCTTTAGTTTGTGTAAATAATTTCATCACCAAGTGCTCTCAAAACGGTGAAGGAAACCACTCCCTCCGGAAGCTCTCGACGAGAGGAGGCCTGTGTCCCAGCAATGGGAAAATTTTAGGCTGATAACCTCATAATCAACCTATAATGTTCCCACTACTGGGACACTTATATTTTACTGCAATGCTAAAAATGCTTGCATGCATGCATCCTTTGTGCAGTAGCAGTGGTGACCCAACGGCAACTTGTGATTATTTCATCACAGGTGTACTTAAAACGGTGAAGGAAAACATCTCGAGGAACCGTACCTACATGGGCCCGCGTGGGTGGATTATGTCCCAGAGAGGAGACCTGTGTCCCAGCAGTGGGAACGTTATAGGCTGCTTTGTGCCACATGCTAGCAATTTTATATTCGTGGTAAGATTTTTAGTTCCTCTCCCATCCAAGCAATACATACCTACTTACTCCTAGTAGCCACAAATCAATTTAGACCTTTGACACAATTAAATCAACACGAGCCATTCAGGAGAAACGCTGTGTAGTTCGTATAATCGCTTACGTGCTGTCTGTCGTAAACTTTACTATCAATCTAGTACCGCTCTAAGCAATCGTTACAATTGACCCTCACATAAGGTTGAACCGTCTTCTGCAACAGGTTAATTCATTGCATCAGCAGTTAATTCCTGCGACCTCGAAGGGTGAGGCATGTTATTTTTAACCGACTTCCTTCCATGTTTAGCTACCTTTCTAGAAATATTCGTGATAATTATGCTGTATCAGACGGCAGTTTTTACTCACGTATTTTTATGTAATTGTAGTAAGAAAGAATAAAGTAGGTAAACGGGGTTCGTTCAGAAGCAAATTCAATCGATCAACTAAGTAGCAGTAGCATCTGCCAGGGGTGCGGGTTGTTCGAAAGATATCTCTTTCTACAGTATCCTGTGGCCCCTGGCACACAAGCAACTGAAGGAACACGGGTGGGTTTTAGTCAGTAAAAGTCTGACACGCTCTCCTTCTCCACCCAGAGCGGGAGAAGTTAAATGATGATTTCTCAACATCAAAAAAACAAAAAGAAAAACTAGCATCAGCACACTCTAATTCGTAACATTAACTATCAATTCATCATTTCAGCCGAAAGACGTCCACTGCTGGACATAGGCCTCCCCTAATTGGGAGGGGGGGGGGGGGTTGTCATAATCGCCACGCTTGGCAGGCGGGGTTGGCGATGGCAGTGTGGTGGTAAAATGCATTAAGAACGCTGCTGCCCATTCTCTAGTAAGCCCCTTAGTCGCTTCTTACGACACCCACCCAGATGGGATGGTGCTATTCTTTAAGTCCGGCACCACACGGTACGTAACTATCAATCAAAAACTGAATAATTTTGAAGGATTGCCATCCAAGACCAGTTTTTCGAATATATGAAGCAATTCATATATTTGAAAAACTGGTCTGATCAACAACTTAATAACGCAATTTATGTTATTGAACTGTCAAAATAGAAGCCATTGCTACTTTTATGCTCGTTTTCACCGACATCCCATACAGGAAAAGTTTTTATCCAGTGCGCAAACTGTAACCATGAATTCAGCATATCATTCTAGACCCCTAGTGCAGAAATTTTTCGCCGTAAAAACAAAATAATCTGCTGTTCCATACATTTTGACCGCGTAGGTATTGCAATTTTCTATGAAACAGCAGATTTTGTTTTAATAACCCGCGAAAAATTTCTGTGGTTTTTTCAGCATATCATTCTAGACCCCTGGTCTAGAATTCATGGTTACAGTTTGCGCACTGGATAAAAACTTGCCCTGTATATATAATACCTATGGGATCTTTAGCTTAAAAGCTTTCCCAAACTAGCCCCTAAATTAAATTTAGTTTCACCTTAATTTTTACCACCTATCTAGGGGACACAATCTATGTGACGTTCGTTTTTTAACCGACTTCAAAAAAGGAGGAGGTTATATGTTCGAAAGTTTTATTTTTTAATGTATTTTCACCGATTTCTCCCCCATTTGTGGACCGATTCAATTTTTTTTTTTAGATTATTCTCCTGAGGTGGTCCCATTGGGTCAGGATCTGATGATGCAATCCCAGGGAAATCGAGGGCAACCCTCAATCTTTATGGGTATTAACAATGTTTTTCATATATTTTCTAAAGCTATTGAGACATTTGCGTATGGTCATCATTATCTCATGACGCTGAGCTGATGAAGGAAGGTACAACTCTTTAACGGGTAGGAGTTAGGTGGAGGTTCGGGCATAACTCCGTCATATATAGACCCAATTTGCAAGCAATTTTTTTGTTAGAAAGGGGTTTATTCCGAAATGGTCCCATTTAAATTTCATATAGATCTGATGATGCGTTTCAGAGACAGACAACGGAACTCTTCAAAAAATTACAGCAAATCTACCGAGATTGCTGGTATCGCATAAATATGTATTGTTTTGATCCCAAGGATGATGAAATTTCGAAATGCTGTGGGGTAGGTAGATACTACAACAAAAAAGTCAAAAATAAAAACATTCCAAAAAAAACCGGTCAAGTGCGAGTTGGACTCGCGCACCGAGGGTTCCGTACAAACCTGTGGGTATATAAGTAAAAGTTCAAAATTGTCAAAAAAAAATTTTTTTATATGACGAAACTAAAAATTTTCGGTTTTCGTAATTTTTCCTATATCTGTACTATAAGACGTGACTTCGTACAAAATTTCAAGATTCTAAGTTCACGGGAAGTACCCTGTAGGTTTTGATTCCCGTGCGAGTTTCGAAAATTTGCGGAATTTTGCGGCCTAAATGGCTGTATCTTTTGATTGCGTTGACTTAGAAGGTTGATTTTTCTACAGCTTCCAGGGACAGTAGAACTAAGTATCATATAGAAATTTCAGTTTGATACCTCCACGCGTTCCTGAGAAAAACGGTCTTGACAGACGGACGGACGGACGGACGGACGGACAACAAAGTGATCTTATAAGGGTTCCGTTTTTTCCTTTAGAGGTACGGAACCCTAAAAAAAGAAAAAACAACCGACTTCCGGAAAAACACTACAAAGTTAAAAATAACTTTCGGAAGGCAGTGACAAGAAATTAATAAAATGCATATCAAAAGTCACCGACTTACGAAAGTTATTTTTCACTTTGTAGTGTTTTTCCGGAAGTCGGTTGTTTTTTTGTTCACGTTCCGCTTACCGGCAAAATTTTATTTTATGGGCTAGTTACTTATAAAAACTTTAATAAGTTTAGTACTCACCTACACCTACATCAGGAAATTCAAAGTTATGTTCAATCTTTTTCAAAAAATACAACACTGAAGATTTATATAACCTATATCTCCGAAAAAAGTCAGTTTCATCAAAATTTCGAAGTAGTTTGGTCGTTTCCGATATATTTTTGGTCTACGGCTGTTATTGACGTCGAATATAGTAGAAACATTTTCAACAAATTCAAATATATCACCATGCATGTTCGGTGCTTGAGTGATCACACTGATCACATACATAGGTATGTGCCAGTTTATGGGCCCACATTTCGACCAACTAAATCTAGGGGACTTTTTAACGTTTAACTGACGCCTTACTGTTGGTGAAACAGAAACCACCTTCTAACAGCCTCCTAACCATTCTTAAGGGATCCCATAAACTTAGGGGATGTCGGTGAAAACGGGCATTAGTGTGGTACGCAATCAACCCGCTGCTTGACATGGCTTGACTTTCGCATCCAGTTTGTCTCACGCAGAAATAAAAGTATGTACCTAGGTCAATTCTTAGGTTATTAGCGTGATTCTTTCATAATTATTATAGGCATCTTGAAGTTGCCTCAGATTCCTTAAATGGAAGATACATCGCTTGAATTTATGATACGAACTTGAACTCTAAACTGATTGATAGCATTGCACTACAAATTATTTGAAGGCAATACTTGATCGGTATCTAATTGATATTACCTATCAATAATCTGTCTATAAAGCCTTATGTAGAATATACAGTAGGTATTAATATTAAATACAGTAACCAGCGCTTGTATTCATGATGTATCCTGTAGACATAATTTATAGAATCAGAGTTCTAAGCGTGATTGATTGGAGATACCATGTACCTACCGATGACGTCATACGTAGCAGACATAAATATATCATTAGGTTTTTCCGCATAGGTACCTACTTGTTATTTGCACTTCCTACTTTTAGTTCCGCTTTGAGATCCGAGAAGTTGTGATTTCTGCGATCTTGCAGATAAAATATTACTTCCGAAAAAGATTAAGGTTGACGTGTAGTTTTTGCTCAAGATGATGGCGAAAGGTAGAGATGCAAAATTGCCTGTCTGTCTAGTCTAAGGTAGCGTAGATCAGAATCAATCAACCTGCCTAGCCTATTCCCAAATATGTTGGGGTCGGCTTCCAGTCTACCCGGATGCAGCTGAATACCAGTATTTTACATGGAGCGACTGACTATCTGACCTCTCCAACCCAGTTACCGGGTAACACGATACTCCTTGGTAAGACTGGATATCAAAGATCCACGAATGACAGCCGGGACCAACGGCTTAGCTTGCTTTCCGAGGCAAAGAGGAGTCTCCGTTTGTAAAGATGGTCACCCATCCACAGGCAAAAAACGGTGCCATACCACAAGGCAAAAAACGCCGAAAAACACGTTTCTTGTATGGAGACAAGAGACATTGTGATAGCGGCAACAGAAATACACATTCCGTGAAAATTTCAACTATACCTATTACGGATCGTGAATTCATGAGATACAGCCCGCTGACAGACAGACCCACGGACGCACGAACAGGGAAGGCCTAGTAATAGAGACCCATTGGTTACCCTTCGGGTCATCATCATCATCATCTCAGCCGAAAGACGTCCATTGCTGGACATAGGCCTCCCCCAAAAGTGGGGTTTTTCCCATAATCGCCACGCTTAGCTGGCGGCTTGGCGATGGCAGTATGGTGGTAAAATGCATAGAGAACGCTACTGCCCATTTTCTGGCAAGTCGCTTAGTCGCCTTTTACAACAACCACGGGAAGAAATGGGATGGTGCTATTCTTTTAGGTCCGGCACAACACGGAACGGGTAGGTACGGTACCCTAAAAAATCGCACTGGTACTAGACCAGTTAGGATCGCGATTCGTGTCATATACAAACGTAAGCTTACCTACATTTAAATTCGCGATGTTCACCATAATTTCCATTTGCGATAGACCGTGCCGGCAAGGTCATTGACCGGCGTGTCTGCTGCAATGCGCGCGTGTGTTACATCAGCCGACCTTGTCCGACACGGAACAATGACAGCTGTAATATACGCCCCTGGCTTTCAGCTGTCCTAGGTTAGGCCTCGCTGGTGTTGCAGTCTAGAAAACCTTCTAGAAAGTTACTAGAACGTGCTATTTAGGTAATTGAATAAGTAGGTATAGTCATATTCATAATCATAATAATACAATGTCATACCGTGGAATTAAAGCATTGACCTGAAAGTATGTTTCTGAAAATGAATTGCTACATTAAAGAACGTTATTTTAAAAGCTTGATAAGATTATATACATTTAACGCAACTGAATTATTACGCTAGGTGTGTACTTACTACATTATATTACCAAGTAATTAAATATACAAATGAATACACAAGGACACTTAGGCGTCGAAGTAGGTACTCGTCCTTAGTATAAAGCTATATAGATATAAAAAATTAAAACATGAGTGGACCTCTGCAATGAAAGAAAACAGTTTTTTTCTTACTGTCCACAGCATGGTCACCCTACTCAAGGTCACAATCGTCGATCGTCTCGATTGCCTGAATCGATGCGTCCCTCACAAATAATATACCTACGCAAATAAAATCGTTCGTCGTGTTTTTTCCAGCGATTTCGCAAATCCCAATTTCAGGCTAAAGCGAAATTCTGAAATTGGGATTTTACTTTCAAATTAAATGAATTGAAATAGTTTATTGTCCGGCTATAGTTTATATGTTTACGTCTAACTTACAATAAATAAATCATCATCATCATCATTTCAGCCGAATGACGTCCACTGTTGGACACAGGCCGCCCCCAGTTTGGGGGGGTTTGCCATAATCGCCACGCTTGGCAGGCGGGTTGGTAATCGCAGTATGGTGGTAAAATGCATAGAGAACGCTACTGTCCATTCTATAGTAAGTCCAATTGTCGCCTCCTACGACATCCACGGGATGAGATAACTGGGATGGTGCTATTCTTTAAGTCCGGCAGCACATGGAACCGTCGGTCCGGCAATAAATAAATACACATAGCTATCCCAACGAAACAAACATAAACAGTAGGGACCTACTTAAAATACAATATTATACTTTCACACTACATGCTCTCCCCCCCGAGTGGGTTCCCGCATTGTCGTTGCGGGGGGGCTTAGTAACCGTGGTCTCCCATCCACGGTGAAGCCAAGAGGAACCCAACGGTGGGGCCGCTCGTCAGGGCTTTTGCCTTCAAGCCATTGACGTAGCGGCCAAAAAGTAGGTTGCGGTGAGGTGCACCGCAACTGAGGTGGGCCGCGATGTCGAATGGGAGGCATCGCGGCTGAGGGTTACAGGCTGCGGTAGAGGAGGAGTGCCGGTGCTTCTGAGCAGCGCTCTTCCCTTCCGTGGCCTGGACGGGGCCGCCACCGTTTGATGGCGGACGCGGTGGGGCCGCAGGGGAAGAGGAGTGTCGGTATAGCGTCAGCCGCTCTCCCTATCCTCTGCGGCCGAAAAGTGGTAGACGGGACGGCGCGTTGTGTTCCTCACGCGCGCCGTCAAAGATGTCAGCAACCACAGGTGGGGTCCGCAAGGGCCGATGCCTGCCAGGGGTGCGGGTTTGTTCGAAAGAGATACCACGGCCCCTGGCATACGGGCTACTGAGGGAACACGGGTGGGTTTTAGTCAGTAAAAGTCTGACACGCCCTCCTGCTCTACTCAGCAGGAGAAGTCATTTGATGATTTCCCACCCAAAAAAAAAAAAAAAAAAAAAAAAAACACTACATGCTCTGGGCAGGGAATTAGATAATCGGCGTGTGGAAGCACTGCCACCCTAGATGGGGTTGTGGTTGGTAAACCGAATTAGCTTCCTCCTTTCAGATGAGTAAAGTACCTACTACATTGTTTACTTCAGAGACAATTGCGTCCTGCCAGGGGTGCGGGTTGTTCGAAAGAGATACCGTGGCCCCTGGCACACAGGCAACTGAAGAAACTTGGGTAGGTTTTAGTCAGTAAAAGTCTGACACGCCCTCCCGCTCCACCCAGTGCGAGAGAAGTTATTTGATGATTTCCCACCCAAAAAAGAAGGCACTATTGCATAACACCTTGTACGGCAGGAAAACTATACAGTGGGAGGGGGTTCGGCTATACAATAAATTACCTAAAAAACTCAGAGAGTGTATAAGCAAACCAACATTTAAAAAAAGTCTTAGGAATTACATATTAGACACATAAGTTTAGATTTTTTTCTTTGTTTAAACACATAAGTTTAGCTTGAACTGTTTTGTGTTTTGAATTTTAGCTCATATTTGCTCTATGTTTAATGAAAACTATGATGTTCAGTTTCTTGAATTGCTTGAACGTCGTAATGTAAACTACAACCTACTGTTAAATTAGTTAAGTTTCTCTTTAAGTGAACTGTAATTTTGTTCTTTGAGAAATAAATGTCTTTAAACCGAACACTAACAGTAGGAATGCCTTCCATTTTGACAGTTCAACAACATTCATTGCGTTATTTATTTCGTCAAGCAGATAGTTTTTTCTAACCTAAGAAGCAATGGATTAGCAATATGCTTCAAACTTATTCAGATTTGGATTGATAGTGTGTTACGCAATAAGGGTGCGAGACATGCTCTAGGAGGAAACCGGCATGTCCTAGAAACAAAATTACGAAGACATGTGACATCCAACACGCACTGGGGCCGCGTGGTGGATACCGGCCCGCTCCCTCTCTCAGAAAGGAGGCCTGAGTCCCAGCAGTGGGAGCATTCTAGGCTGATTATATATTATATGCATATGCTCTAGGTATATTTTGACATCTTTAACTTGTTTCTGAGTCGGAGTTAATTGAGGAAGCCACAAAGGCATTCCAACTAAATTTTTGTAAATAGAGGTATTATCTACGTGCGTCACTGATGTCTTAGGTTTTCCACAAAGGATTTCTAAAGTCCCCTTCTTAATTGTCAGATTTAATCTGAAATGTCCTCAACTTGTCTCAGTGCCTTTACGGTGAATCAGATTGATTAAAACTTACCTAAAAGATGGCTGGCTGGGTAAAATGATGTAACGGGGATTTTTAAATCAGTGTGTCTGATCCTCAGAGTAATTGTTCCAGCATCTGTGTTCTTATCTAGATAGATAAAAACTCAGATAGATACCTACCTAGATCAGAATGATGACCAGATTAGAATCGTTAAAGGTACAATTTTTTTTACAATACGTACTCATTCGAGTTCATAATCGTAATCTTTGCTGGATTTCTGATTCTAGGATTTGATATCAATTGATTTAAAATTGACAATTTAATCATTCACTTCTTGGAATAAAACTTCGTGTCGATAATTATTTAACTGTCGTCAAATCAGCTAGAGTGACTGTTAGGTAGAGTGGACCTACCGAGGTAGCAAATGTAGCAATCAGCCTCAGTGCGTGAGCTGCGCATTGTTCTACCCTACCAGTCGCTGCAAACGGTAGCAGAACGGTCTCTCTGCTGAGGTTGTGGACGCAAAAGGACTCTGGACGTCTATTCAGCGACACCCAATATCACGTCGCCACGTATACATCAAAATAATAAAATAGGTAACCTGGGGAGGGTCTCGTTAGGCATCCGAATCAAGGGCTTGATTCAGAAAGCGAGAAGTGCTGAACTGTGTGAGTGTACTCCTGAACACTACATAGAAATATTTAGTATTAGAGAATGAGTAAATTTTTACATTTCTCACGTCACAAAGGTAAAACATAAGACAACAGTACGGGCAATTTAAAAAAAAATGCATTTAAATGTGTAGTGGTCTCATTCTGCCGTAAGGGTCACGAGTTCGACAAACTGACCCCCCACGAGGTTTTCGGCGTGACAATAGAAGAGAGATCTACTGGATATCCTCATGCAACCTAGGCTGCAAAAGTGATTTTTGGCCACGAATAATCCTGCATAGCCCTACGCCTTCCACGATTAAATGTTAAACGACAGTATTTCCAAATGTTATAAAGTTAGAGACACTTGAGACCTTTTTGAGAATTATTAAATGAATCCAAAATCTATTGTTAGATTTTAATTGCACCTAATTAGTTGCCTCCAAACAAAAGGAAGGCTTTAATTGTGTAGATTCAATCAGATATTATAAAACTCAACAGTTTTCAGCCTTGTAATGTTTTTGTTCTTTCTGTGTCCTTTAATGAGCTTGTATACCGTAATATCGGTAAGTCTTTTATTATTTTTTACTTATTATAAAAACTGATCTACACCATGCTCAGTCATTGTGAAGTAGGTACTGAGTAATATGTCATGCGATGATGCGACTAGTTTATTACTAGTCTAGGTTCTGCCGGCAACTTTGTCCGCATGTTTCTTGTTCCTACGACCCACGTCGTCGCATAGCATCGTCTATCCGCGCTTTTGTTTTCGCTTAGCGTTCCTTCTGATTTCTTTTGTTTTTTCTCGGCTCCTGAGGATCCAAGCTTGATGTTATAGCCTTCCTCGAGAATTAGGCTCGCAAAAGAATATAGATTTTTTCAAATCTGACTGGCAGCTACAGAGACAAACGCGTTCAACCAACAAACAATTTATTTGTGGGTATAGATTACAAAAACCGATTGAATTTTCTTTCTTCATTAATATGTGGTTGAAATAAATAAAAGAGATAGGTACTTAAATGATTAAGAGGTGAAGGCATCTGAAGGTAAAGCAAACACATTCGAATCTCAGACAGGTCCAGTAATCTCGACGCCGATAAAGAATACGCTGATGAATGCGGATGTACCTAGATGAAAAAAATGCGCACTCAGCATCATTATAAAAAGAAAATACCACGGTCGTATATCAACAACACTTGGATGAAATTCCAAATAGCCATGAACAAACGAATCACGCAATATGATGCCAAACGTGTGTACACGCGCTTACTACGACCTCCGAGTGACGACAACATCAACAAGACACGCCTTCCATTGAACACTACAGCCTCATTTGCATACAAATGTATCAAATGTTGACAGCAATGAAACAAGAAACAAATTCGTCAACAAAGCCTCGCTGACTCACGTGGATGATGTAACATCTCTCAAACTTGCACCAGACGAATTCTCGTGAAAGAAACATTTGAACTTTTATTAGCAAAAAATATGCAACTGGTCTGCATCAACCTTGGCGTTTGACGGCATGGGACATAAATCAGCCGCGGCAATTACAAAAAATATTGAAGACAAATAAATACAGCGGGAAGGAACCGTTATTCGATACATATCAGCTATCTCTGAGCTTAATCATGAGACACGATTATAGATTCTAATTAAGTTTGCAAAACTTGTCGAGTTGTCGCCTCAAAAGGACAGGACAGGGTCAGGAGGAGCGTGGTGACTTTTACATCTTAATTTTAAATCTTATCGCTTCGTTTAAACTAGTAATCGATACTTTCATCGATAAGCGTTGACATCACGCAACTTTTGTACTGGATTGATCGCAAAAACTCGAATCTAAGTCGTATTATCTTCGGAAGATTTCCACCGACTGGGTAAATCGGTCAGGGCGGCTCGAGGAGGTCAGTAAAGCACTAAACTGTTAAATAATTACTCGTTAGGCATTCTCTTAAGCCATTCTCAATAATTTATTAATTAACTGTGTTTAGGTTTACGATGTAATTAGTTTAGAGTAGTTTTATCAATTTTACTTATTATATTGAAAGGAACTAGAACTCATAATTTCATTTTTATTTAATGAACGACTAGCTGCAGCTCGCGACATCGCCCACGTGGGTTTTTGCAACGTGCTACTGGGATAAAACATAGCCTATGTTACTGCGTAATTATCATCATCTATGTCCCAGAGAAAGTCCCGTAAAATTCGGTCTCGCCTTTTCGGAGAATAGCTGGAACACAGGCAGACAGACAATCAATAAATTTAATCTAAAGTGGATTGTGGCCCAGTCCCTCTCAGGACCCATGTCCCAGGAGGCCTGTGCTTCAGCAGTGAGAATAGTTTAGGTAAGCTATGCTCATTCCAAAGCGTAATAGGTATACCTATGGAGAAGAACGGGCAAGAAACTCCATGGTATATAATGTTCGCATTTGCCTTTATCATCTCATGATTTGAAGAACTGCTTCCTATTATTGTAGATCAAGATCAGATTGACCGCTTTAATGTACGTAGGAACCTACGTATGTGACAGAGTCAATAAATTCTTCTGCATACTTTTCCTGATTGGCAAGGCCTCATGCGATTTGTGATATAAGGAATGTATGTATAAGTAGGTTATGTAGCATACGTTCGTATAAGCTGTTAATTTCCTTTAAACAAATTTCATGGGTTTTTGTATGTCCGCAGATGGTTCGAAACCGAGAAACTAATCTTGCGGTTTTGTTTATTTTATTTTCCATATAGCTACTTTTTAGGGTTCTGTATCCAAGGGTACTAATGGGCATACCCATTACGAAGGCTCCTTCTGTCCACAAGTCTGTTCGGCTTCTTTTGAGCAGAAATAGGTAGAGACTTGAAATTTTCACATAGTGGGTATGACCATGGCGCTTTAACAACAAAAATAAAAATTTAAGAGGGGTCCCTATACCCCAAGAAAAGTGTTTTTCTGCAAATATTGTAGGGTGGTATGGAACTTATCGTGTGCGAATCCGACTCGCAAATAGCCGCTTTTTTAATTTACGAAACCCTCTCGACTGTAGGTCGACTTCTACCAACTGATGGCTGTCAGTGGCCAGAACTCTACAATGTAAATACTTAAGTACTTATAAGATTCCTTCGAGTTTTTCCTTATCAATAATCATCTCACATATGGTCATTACCCCATTCTTTACGATTTTGCCACAGAATTTTAGCAGGTTCTTTTATCACATTTACCCTTTGTGTGTCCAGGTGTGTACCTACCAGGAATAATTTATCAATTAACAATCGCAGGCCGACAAAATTAGACGAACACTCTTACCCAGAAACCAAACTATATATATTTCCGAAGTATTTCGATGCGCTGAATCCGAATCTGGCGCAGAATTTGCTCTATCACGTAAGGATTTTGAGATAAAAAAAAACACCAATTTATGAAATTTTCAGGTTTATGAGTTTTTCAAAGTGCGATATCTAAGCAAAAAAAAAGATATTCGAGTAAACTCAACGTCATTTTAAAGAAAAAGACTAGTCATTTCAGATTTGGAGGAAAAAGGATCTATTGGGCTAGGTAACCTTAAAAATGAGCAAATGCGGTATTTGTTGCTCTTCGATTCTGATTTTGAGATTCGGATTCAGCGCATCAAAATACTTCGGAAATGTACAGTCTGGGTGTCTGGGATAAAATTTGTCAGCCTGTGTAATTTATCATGTAGAATTAACATTGAGGTTTAACACCACCAGTACAGAAAATCAGAAATACACAATACATGATCGGTAATACCACACAGCTTGACTACTCAACCATAATAATAAAATGATTACATTATTTTATACACAAATAAAACGTAATGTGAAACGTTTCCGTCATCACGGGAAGCTAACAACCGGAACTGTAGTTCCGATCCGAAGTTTACATGTACTTTTATTTGTATTGTTATGTTTTAACATACAATGTATGGTTACGTTAAATGTGAAGATTTTACCGGCGTGATGTTCATGAAGTAAAATTGTTAAAGATCGTGTAGTGTATCTATGCAATAGATATAGTAACACTGTCTCATGCACACAAGCGGAGAGAGCTGCTGTCACTAAATGACATCTGTCAGTGAGAGTAATGGCGGGAAACAGGGAAGGTGAAGCAGGTCTGCTCGGTAGCGCTTGATGTGGTGGTGAGCCAGTGAAGTGATATAATCCACTAAATATGTAGAATCAACAGGATACTACAGATCGTCTTTTGCGTTTTTCCCAGAGAGTTAGTTAGAAAGAAACCGTTTTTTTGGGTGGGAAGTCATCAAATAACTTCTCCCGCTCTGGGTGGAGCAGGTTAAGACTTTTACTGACTAAAACCCACCCGTGTTCCTTCAGTAGCCCGTATGCCAGGGGCTGTGGTGTCTCTTTCGAACAAACCCGCACCCCTGACATGCATCGGCTCTTGCGGGCCCCATCATTTTTTTGTGCTGACATCTCTTTGAGGTGCGCGTGGAACACAACGCGTCGTCGACTTGGGCTTGGTCCTTACCGGACAGCGAGCTACCCATTACTCGCCGTCCGCAAGCTCATGCCTACGGTGGCCGGAAATCGGCCTGGGAGAACCCCTTAGTTAGTGGAATTGATTTGAGATCGTGATGAAGTTTAGATACTACTAGTAGCTGACTTCGCGGTTTCGCCCGCGTGTTGGTCGGAAATTATGCCACAAGAACGATCTACCGGGACATATAGTAGTCATGTTAATCCTTATAACATCAGCTATCTTTATTTTTTATAATTTGTGTATAGGATATATTTTTAACCAGTGAGCAAAAACCATAAATTCACCATATCCTTCTAGACCCCCAGCGCAGAAATTTTTCGTCGGTTATACAAAAAAATCAGCTGTTCCATAAATTTTGACCGCGTAGGTATTGCACTTTTCTATGAAGAGGTATAAGTGCAGCTACATTTCGGCAGTTATGTAATAAGGGGCGAGCCTATTACCATCAACCGGGCACAAATCCGGACTCCAGGCTGCTACTGAGAAATATCAGACAGAAAAACCCAATAACTCTTTGCCCGACGACGGGAATCGAACCCAGGACCTCATGCTTAGCATTAGAAAGAAAGAAAGAAGTAAGAAAAAATGTTTATTCTGCACAAACAAAACGCACATTACACAAAATAAAATAAACTATGAAATAAAATGCACATATACAATGTAGCCAAAAGCCCCGTATTCAAGTCGATAATTTTCACAATATTGTCCATTGACTGATAGTGTCAGTCAAGGCTTGGGACCGAACATAGACAAATGGACTATGTACAGACGCCAGCAGGTCAACCTACCCCAAACTGTCAAATTTTCCCAATTGAACATGAACCTTATGCTTACGGTATAAAGTTGAAAATCTATCAAATAAATTTGACAGATTGGAGTAGCTTGATGTGCTGGCGTCTGTACATGTATTTATATAATTATTAACAAGCAAAACAAAAACAAAATGCCGAAAGCAGAGTGCAATAGTGACTACTTTTATTTCAACCGAATCACAAATATAAAAACAACTAAGCCGTGCGTCGCATCTGTGCACGAACAGGTCCTTGCTCAGCTAAATGCTGTGACTTCGGACGGACTTATTGTCAACAGCGCTGATAATTCTGCTAAGTACCTTCTGGAGTGACGTAAAGACGCTCATCGTGTGATCTAATATGTTATGTTATCGGGTAAGTACAATTTTCCTCGAAAAAATTAGCGCTTGCGACCACTAGACCATCATCATCATTTTGACCACTGCTGGACATAGGCGTCCCCCAAGCTCCGCCATTTCGAGCGGTCCCGTGTTGAGCATCCAGCGGACTCCTGCGGCCCTCACAAGGTCATCGGTCCACCTTGTGGGAGGCCTTCCAACTTTACGTCTTTACTAAACCAGCGAAGCAGTAGATACAATCCGAGAATCTTTTGTTGGATATAATTAGCGTAAACTTTAACGAAAACTTAGATAATTTATTCCGGAATTATATGTTATTAATTTAGATTTAGCACAGAAATGTCGATGTTTTGAAATGTCGCTATTGCACCCGTGCGAAAAAGGGGCGCATGCGGGGCGCTAGTTAAAAAAAAAAAAACAACATGTTTATTAAAGTAAGAGTTAACAAGTCTAAATAGCTAGTGCTTTCATTGTAACCAAAACTACCAAAGACCATCAAAGTTTTTGACTTGATTAAAATATACATTTCGTTCACTCTATTTCTTTCAGACTATTATACTTAGAGGTTTGTAAGATAAGATAATGTTTATTTCCAAATTCAGTGCTTTACATTTCCTTGTAGTCTACATTAGAGACTAGGTGTACAAAAAAATAAAAGAAAATAAGATGCAAGTGAAGCACGTAATGCTTCATTTGCATCTTATTTTTTTATGAACACCATACTAGGTCGGGAAAAGGTCCTGTCTTGTGGAAATGGTTGTCTGTCTCTATATTATTTGAAATTGTCAAAAGTTGTTGGTCAATTGTGCAAACAAAATTTCTGTGAATTAGAATAAAATACAAGAATAAATTAAACGCTCTTACAGCTAGTCGTATTAGCTATAATACACAAAAGTATAATGCCGGAGGCAAAAGGTTCAAGCTTAGGCCCCCTAGAAGGTCCAAAAAATATATTACAATGACTTTCTCTATCAAATATCAACTTTACGTCATTTAGAGATACACAAGTCAAACAAACGAACGATCATGGTGACGCAACGGAAGCGAGCGTCACGATCACAATAGTCTATTCAACAATTATTTATATCGCGATGATTTGCTTACGACTACCTTCCGATTACGATCGCGCGTGCTATTGTTGTTAATAATAATCACTACAATGACGCTTGTTTGTTGTTTCTGTACTATAGGTATAGCTCTGTTTCATCGACCGATATAGGTCAAAGTTAGGGGTGCTACATATTTCTTCGGGTTGGTGTGATTTGCCTAACCGTGCCGACCGGTCGTTACGGTTAAGTCACGCTTAGGTTGCGACCTAAACAAGTGTCGCATACGACGGCTAATGTACACTGCCGGCGACACCTGTTGACACCCGGCGTCGACTGCAGTTGACTCCGCTGGTGACGTGTATCCTCATGTGTTTGCACATTTACATTTTGAAAGGATGGCGGAAATTTTTCAAATGACAAATTGAAAACTTATCAAAGGTATTTTTTCTATTTGTGTAAATTGTGTAAATGACACTATGATTTTATGAACATGCGAAAGAATGAATCTTGATGTCACGCAACAAACCTTGTTGTACTATGTTTTTTTTTTTTTTGTTGGGAAATCATCAAATAACTTCTCCCGCTCTGGGTGGAGCAGGAGGGCGTGTCAGACTTTTACTGACTAAAACCCACCCGTGTTCCTTCATTAGCCCGTATGCCAGGGGCTGTGGTATCTCTTTCGAACAAACCCGCACCCCTGGCAGGCATCGGCCCTTGCGGGCCCCATCATTTTTTGTGCTGACATCTCATTAAGGCGCGCGTGGAACACAACGCGCCGTCGACTTGGGCTTGGTCCTTACCGGACAGCGAGCTACCCATTACTCGCCGTCCGCAAGCTCATGCCTACGGGTGGCCGGAAATCGGCCTGGGATTCCCGACGCCCAGGGTGTCTCCGTATCCTGCGGCGGCTAGGGTCGCGAGGGCGCATATGCTGCCTCTCCCTCACGTGCGCCGCCCGTCCCTCTTCGCGAGCATCACTGCTTCGCTGAAGGAGGTGACGGCTACCCATGCCCTCTCGCTCCGTACCATGGCCTGGACCAGGGCCGGACGCGAGAGATCGCCGCCGCCGATCGCCTCCACGAGGACACGGCGGTGCTCCGCCCAAGCCGGGCAGACCGCCACCGTGTGCTCCACCTTGTTGTACTATGTTCGGTTCACATTTTGGTAATAATTTGCCACAACATTTTAATTAAGTATCCGAAAGCATACGAAACGGGAACATATAACAAAATAAGGAAAATGAGCTTGATGTTGTTAATGAAGCTGAATTAATAAAAACAATTAACCACGATATTATTACTATTAGGGCGAGACCTCGTCGCAATACGATGATAAGCTGTCGTGCAAATTCTACGAAGTAAATGAGATTGTGGTTTATTCCCCTGGCGGGTAACTTTTCCAGTTCGCAAAAACACGGTTATTTGGTGGGCTCAGGTCATGGCCTACCAATCAGTGATGTTCAGAACAATTTCTACCTTCAACTGATGATGACCAAATGGTTAGAAATTTAGAAGTGTTAAGTAGGTACTTCGAGTCCTACCAACACTAGAGGAGCTTCTGAAGTAAAGACGCTTACCAGGAGGTATTCTAAATTCTACAAGTTGGCATTTGATTTTTTGCTTCATATAAATGAGAATTTCTGAATCGCACGAATGATGAATATTTTCCTCATTTTCGTCCTTGCAAAATCTTTTCAGATTAATGGATTTCTTAAATGAATCCATCAATCAACTGATGGAATGTTTTAAAAACCAGTTTTTACTAAACTCAGATATCACCGCGGACTATACTTGGATTTTCCTCAATCCCTTTTTTATCTTCATTCTTCTTCTATAACAATCACGTTTTACATGGAAAATTATGTTATTAAAGTCTCGTTGTTGCATTTAATTTAGATAAGAAGACGTAATTTGCGATCTGCACGGATCTGAGATAAAATCTACTTTTTTAACAACAGTACCTACCTTACAAGGCACAAGTCAATGTCGCAGTGCGATATGGAATGGAGTTCTTTAATTTTTCATTATTTTATTTCCTAGACTGTGCCTTTTAAAACCTACTTCCGTTAACAGCAGTATTAAAGAATTTGGTTCCGTAATTATTCCACTTCTCAGGGAAATAATTACGATTTAATTTGTAAGGATTTCCTGACATATTTAACGACAATCCCTGTCTAAGGAAACCTTGCAAAAAATTCGATGAATTATCGCTGACGCAAAGGTTCATCTATCGCCAAAATCAATGTTTCTGTGTTCGTTTTTTATTCTATTGGGCAGAGCCAGCTTACGAAACTGAAGACCAATGATGGCAGGATCGATCCGTTAAACCTGACCTGTTGAGAGAGATCGAGAGGTTCCACCTCAACAAGTAAACCCGTTACGGGTCTGACAAACGACCCAATAGATAGATTGACCCGACACTATACCGAAGAAATCCCGGACCTTAGCGTGTATGGGCACGCCACGATTGCGGCGGTAAGTCCCCTCTTTGAGGAGTGGTTTGAGAGGCGGCATGGCGTCCTCACCTTCCGCCTGACGCAGGTCCTCACCGGACACGGTTGTTTCGGGAGGTTCCTGTTTCGGATAGGGCGGGAGGAAACGCCCGGGTGTTTCCACTGCGAAGATCACCCTTAGGACACGGTGGAGCACACGGTGGCGGTCTGCCCTGCTTGGGCGGAGAACCGCCGTGTCCTCGTGGAGGCGATCGGCGGCGGCGATCTCTCGCGTCCGGCCGTGGTCCAGGCCATGGTACGGAGCGAGAGGGCATGGGGAGCCGTCACCTCCTTCAGCGAAGCAGTGATGCTCGCGAAGAGGGAGGCGGCGCACGTGAGGGAGAGGCAGCATATGCGCCCTCGCGACCCTAGCCGCCGCAGGATACGGAGACGCCCTGGGCGTCGGGAATCCCAGGCCGACTTCCGGCCACCGTAGGCATGGGCTTGCGGACGGCGAGTAATGGGTAGCTCGCTGTCCGGTAAGGACCAAGCCCAAGTCGACGGCACGTTGTGTTCCACGCGCGCCTCAAAGAGATGTCAGCACAAAAAGTGATGGGACCCGCAAAGGTCGATGCCTGCCAGGGGTGCGGGTTTGTTCGAAAGAGACACCACAGCCCCTGGCATAAGGGCTACTGAAGGAACATGGGTGGGTTTTAGTCAGTAAGAGTCTGACACGCCCTCCTGCTCCACCCAGAGCGGGAGAAGTTATTTGATGATTTCCCACCCAAAAAAAAAAAAAAAAAAACCTTAGCGTGTACGAGATTAGGATGGCTTTGAAGTAGCTCTAAAACTACTGGTCACCGGGTGAAACCCCATTCTTAAGGCCCTCCAGAAGCTGTTTGGTTCCGTCATACTCGAGGACAAAGGCATGGAACAGAGGTGTGGTGATACTTTATTTTAAGAACGACACTGCCCTTCTACGGAATTATAGGTCCATCTCACTTTTTCTCCATCTCTACAAACTGTTTTCAAGAGTCGTCACGAGCCTTCTTGCGCGCATGTTGACGAAATGACGACTTCCAGCCTTCCGAACAAGCTGGATTCTGTAAAGCCAAGCAATAAACTGCCTCTCTGCTTAGCGTGTGTGGACCACGAGAAAGCCTTCGATTCGATTGATACCTGAGCTGTACTACAATACTACCGGGATATCGAGGTGCTGAAGTGTCTGTGCGAAAACGCCATTATGTCAGTGCGACTCTAGGATCAGACTTCGAAACTTTTCCTTCTGCAGCGAGGTGTGAGACAGCGAGACGTTATCTCTCCGAAACTGTTCACCGATGTACTGGAGTATGTCGTCAAGGTTCTAGACTGGAAAGGGTTGCGCGAATGTTATATGCATAAGTAAGGGCTGCAACGCGCCGGGTACCAGCTAGTTTCCTATATTTTGCGAAGTGAATTTACATAATAACACATACACACAGACATGACCAAATAATGATACATAAATAGTACCTACCTATGATTGTCATTCACGTCATGTACTTCTTTCCTCAAGCCTTTTTCAATAAATTAATAACACAATTCTGAGTTTTTTTTACTAACTACCTACGTCTTTATGGAATACAATAAGTCTCCAATTAGTCTTTATTACTCTATACAAATTAAAGAATTTTAGGGCACCAGTCGAATGAGTTGATTGCTCCGTAATTGTAAGCATTTGTGTCACTGATAATGGAGTAGCAATTAACAGCTATGTACTGAAAGGTACGAAGGCAATCTTCGTTTTTTATACACGAATGAACCAGATAAGATTGTCAACTGTTTTTGTCTTTCGTAAAGGTAGAAGGGCCGGAAGAATTATAGATCTTATGGAGACAATTCCTGATCGAAAATAGCAGTTAATAAACATCATCATCATCATCTGACTAGTCCTTTCTCAACTATATTGGGGTCAGCTTCCAGTCTAACCGGATGCAGCTGAATACCAGTATTTTACATGGAGCGACTGCCTCTCTGACCTCCACAACCCAGTGGTTTTGTAACACGATACCCCTTGGTAAGACTGGTTGTTAGACTTTCGGGCTTCTTCTTGTTAACGGGACGACCCGTAACGCCTGTCAAAGATCTACTAATGATAGCCGTGCCCGGAACCAACGGCTTAGCGTGTTTACTAATAATATAATAATAATTAATTGATATATTATATAAGCCGGACATAGTGGTGATAGATCGATTAGAGCGTCGCACAATGATTATTGATATAGCAGTCCCACATGACGAACCTCGTGAAAGCTGAGCAAGATAAAAAAATCAAGTATCTTGATCTGGTACGCGAGGTTGTCGACATGTGGGATGTGGATACAGCATGCAGTCATTGTGCCGATAGTCGTGACGGCCAATGGCATTATAGCCAAGAGCCTCGACCAACACCTCAGGAGGCTCTCGTTAGGCAGCTGGATCAAGGGCTTGATCCAGAGAGCGGTACTCCTGGACACGGCGCGTATAGTGAAGAGGTTCCTCTCTCAGCAGCCCTGACCACCGGTAGCTTGGACCCTGTTCCCTATACCGGTGGGCTACTATTTTTTATGTTTTTAAATGTCTTTATATTAACTTTTGTAAAAATATTTAAAAAAATATACTTTAAATGTATCAAATAAACGAAATAATAATTGATTGATGTAACAATGTTTATTGTCACTATGTCTTTAATGTATTTTGTATCGGAGTGTTAGTTTTCCTTACCGCAAGAACGCCGGAAAACCGCAAATGCGTAAGTGCCACTTATCTTTCAACGAAGAGGCGTAAAATCCAGATTTTAAAAGTCAGTTATTACTTAGTGCTCTTGCTAAAATATTCGATGTTATTATGAATATCAACAAGGACACTGATCAATGAGAAGAGAATTTGGATTGTTCAATTAAAGTTGTGTATCAGAAAATACCAGGCCATAATAGTACTTTAAAGAACATCACTTCGTCCATAAACTCCTTAACTACTTTCTCTGCAATTTTAACTTTAATTACAACTTATTTAAATTCCACGATTATCCAGTGTTAACTCGGTGCGTGAGTTAATGCGTTCTGTAATTAAGCGTACGAAAATAGATGCGTGCATCGCTTCTCGAGGAATGTGGGCTTTTGTTGTACCCTTTTACTTTTAAAAAGAAGCAATGAAACTAGATACACGAGATTGTGTTCTTTTGTCTTTTGCAAGTACTTAAGGTGCTCGCAAAGGCAAATGGCTGGAGTAAAGGAAAATTTATTGATGTGAAATAAAATTTCATAGGTGCGTACAGTAGTAAATCTTACTCCTTACACGCAAATGTACATACCTACGAATTTCAGCATATTCATTTTGGTCCTGTATGTATGTTATAAAAAGTAAAATGGTGTGACATCAACACGTTTGTATAAGAATAATTCCTGAAACCATGATTGCCAGCTAATTAAGAAATTCAAAGAAATGCATGTGAGGAGAAGTATAAATCTAAAAGAATATTTAATCTTTTATTTACATTTTCTTTCTTTATATGTTGTCACTCTTCTACCGAACACAGGAGCCTAGTATAACAGGTTTTTTAATTGCTCGATCAGTCTCACTCACCCGTGGTTTTGGCAATAACAAACTAAACGATTCACTTTTTATCGACTTTTTGAGTTTTCCATCATCTTCCAAACTACCAACTCAGAGGTACTCGGGCTTTAAGGTAAAGTAATCATTTATGAATGCTATTGTTATACAGGGTGGCAGGGACATTGACGCACAAGCTGTTACCATGGATTTAGCAAAAGATTCTGGATACCCAAGCGTTGATATGCTTCGACAGCTATTTAAAAAAGAATGCAGTTTTCTACATAAGTGAAACAAATAATGTTTTTGAGGGAAGGTTCAGCGTCGATGTCCCTGCCATCATGTATAGTATAATTCCTCTTCACCGTATCCGGTAACAGCGACCCAAAGTAATTATTTTCTTTCCTTTCGTGAGTTCTCTGATGACTAGCAAAGCCTAGCTCCTCGATTTCGTCTTGACTGATTTCTTGCAGTTCTTTCGTGAAGACCTGCAAGAAGTCATTCTACACTTTTGCATTGTAGCGTAATAGCTTATTACCCAGGTACTACGCTTAAAGATAAGCAAACAAACAACCACATTCTTACATGTTCTCAGAAGATTTATTATCGCCATATACTTTTCCCTCGCACAGCGAACAATGCGCATGAGTTTCCTTGGTCCCTTAAGGTTACATTGTAAAGGAAACGCCTAGAGACGTGTTAAGTAAGAATACTGATTAAGTGATGACTTATTGTTACGCCTTGACATTGTTTTTGCTGCCAAAAGTTCCGCATATTTGAAAATGACCTTATTGATTGATTCCTTATTGATTGATTATTTAGTACAAGTAAGGCTTATATGTTACTATCTGCTGTCCCTGTGCATCGATACGTAAGTGCGACTGCTGATCGTGGGGTCGTGGGTTCGATTCCCAGATCAAGCCAAGTGGCATTGGGGCATCAAGAATTTCTGAGTAACTGCCCGGGGTTTAGAATTTGGCGATGTGACAACCCCATGCCTTGGAGAGCACTTTGAGCCGTTGGTTCTGTTCCTGATCGATCTCCGACTGTGATAAATTGCCGTCCAATCGGACTCTGAGAGTCCCGAAAGAGACAGTGTACCTATGTCTGTGTATACCATAGTTTTGCTGAAATTCGTCGTCCAGGACTATTATGATTTGCATCGGTCCGGTAGCGTAAGGATATTATGGGATATGACGTTTCATAGTCTAGCCTACTCCATTAGAACAAGGCATGGAGTTCGGTGAGATATCGAATGTATATAATCAATATGTTCCATTAAATGTAAGACCCTGGCACACCCATCTCCTAAGACATTATGTTGAAGTTATTTAAGAAGAATGTAGGTACTTACAACAGCATCGTGAACCGGACGTTATTGTTTATAATTAAAAGAATTCGTAATTAAAATTATAAATCTGTCGCGGTATCCTGTACCTATCTGATGTAACACAAACTAATTATTACGATGATTTTAATTACCTAGGTAGGTACATAGTTGCTACACTTGTTAAAGTATAATACAGTATACATATTATTACGTAATATAAATTTAAAAAGGCGCTATTCGTGTATGACTGCGTTGTTCTTCTAAACCACACAGCGGATGTGATAAATCGTGGCGGGATTTTTTCGCGGCACTGTATTTTCGAACCGACGAAAAAACGGAGGAGGTTACTCAATTCGACGCGTATATTTTTTTTTTTTTTTTTTTTATGTATGACCACGCATAACTTTTTCCAGAGTAGTCCGATTTTGATAATTCTTTTTTTATTGGAAAGGGTATACCTCGAAGTTGGTCCCATATAAATTTCGAAGAAAAATTCCAACCCTAAGGGTAAGAAAACAGGGGATGATTGATTGTTTACTCACAGATTTTAATACTGAGTCGTGTATTAAATCAAAAATTAAGCATGTAGTAATTAGTAGATTATAGCCACAAAAAATAGTAAAATAAAAACGAACGAATGAACCGCCGAAAAACCGAAAAATAAAAAATAATAAACTAGCTTTGTCCAACCCCAATAAATAAGTTCGGAAGTCGGTGACTTTGGATATGTATTTGATTATATGTCACCGCCTTCCGAACTTAGTTATTGGGGTTGGACAAAGCTAGTTTATTATTTTTTATTTTTCGGTTTTTCGGCGGTTCAATTTTTTTATTAAAAAGTTTTTTTCACTCTTTATGTTAAACTGAGCATTGAGAATCCAATAGAGTGGTGGTGGTAGTGGTGGTGGTGGTGATTGGTGCTACGCAGAGCGTTGAAGATCCAGTGGCTCTAGTGTGAGTTTCACTTAACCATCTCGATCAAACGCATCGAGCGTGTCCAGCGCTTCGTTTGGTCCGTCACTATGGAGGACAATCCGTCACCGATCCAAGGCAAATCGGAGCGCCAAACGCGCTCGAGGCTTATGAAACTCACACAAAGGCCTCTGTGCGCGAAAACGTTACGTTAACTAAGTTATTTCTGCCAGGGGTGCGGGTTTGTTCGAAAGAGATACCGCAGCCCCTGGCATACAGGCTAGTAGGCTACTGAAGGAACAAGTAAAAGTCTGACACGCCCTCCTGCTCCACCCAGAGCGGGAGAAGTTATTTAATGATTTCCCACCCAAAAAAAAACCTATGTTACTTTATCGCTCTATTTTACTTTTGTCGTTTTCACTAAGTCAAAGCCGCATTTAAATAAGTAAGTATGAACGTATTTAAATGCGGTTTTGTGGCTAAAAATATTTATAATTAACCAATACTAGGTTTCATAATTCGGGCTCAGAACGCTCGAAGTTGTCAGTAGGATGCGGCAGGGTGCGGCAGGATATAGCAGGATGCAGCAAGATCAACAGGATCGTCAGGCAGTAGGAAACCTGGGTAAAAATAGTTGTATTACAGGGGAAGTGACCAAAATCAAAATCAATCAAAATCAAAATATTTTATTTCATATAAACCTGCATGGGCACTTATGAAACGTCAGAAGCTAGGTGCACGGTTCCAAATTGTTGTTTCCTATGGAGAAGAGCCGGCAAGAAACTCCACGGTTACTCTTTTAAAAATAATTGGCTTTAAAAATGTTTCCAAATTAAAGAGACAGTGCAGGCCTGTCAATAAGTACCAGGCATTTAGACGAATACAGAATAGAAAAAAACCGGTCAAGTGCGAGTTGGACTCGCGCACCGAGGGTTCCGTACAAACCTGTGGGTATATAAGTAAAAGTTCAAAATTGTCAAAAATATTTTTTTTTATATGACGAAACTAAAAATTTTCGGTTTTCGTAATTTTTCCTATATCTGTACTATAAGACGTGACTTCGTACAAAATTTCAAGATTCTAAGTTCACGGGAAGTAGCCTGTAGGTTTTGATTCCCGTGCGAGTTTCGAAAATTTGCGGAATTTTGCGGCCTAAATGGCTGTATCTTTTGATTGCGTTGACTTAGAAGGTTGATTTTTCTACAGCTTCCAGGGACAGTAGAACTAAGTATCATATAGAAATTTCAGTTTGATACCTCCACGCGTTCCTGAGAAAAACGGTCTTGACAGACGGACGGACGGACGGACGGACGGACAACAAAGTGATCTTATAAGGGTTCCGTTTTTTCCTTTAGAGGTACGGAACCCTAAAAATCGACCCATACCTAATGTAGGTTTATTTTAATTATTTTCAGCTTTCTTGAAATGACTTCGTGTATTCGATGTAGGTACACCTAGCTTCTGACGTTTCATAAGTGCCCATGCAGGTTTATATTAAATAAATTATTTTGATTTGATTTGGTACTGACATTATACTCGTAGTTGACCCTATCATTATTACACAACATGATCATTACTAATCCCTAATATTATTAATGCGAAAATAACTCTGTCTGTTACGCTTTCACGCCAACACCGCTGAACCGATCGTCATGAAATTTGGCAGAGTTATAGCCCGGGATATGGAGAAGGACATAGGCATTTTTTCGTGATAACCGACATCCAAGAGGGCGAAGCCGCGGGCATAAGCTAGTTTCATATATAGATTTACTAGATAACTTTGACAGTCAGCACTGTTGCAGATAGTCCCCATACCTTTCCTTTTCTTTTTCGTGTACCTCCTCATGAATGTACCTACTACACCTTGGGACGGACGGTGAAGTTTATTGAGTAAAATGACACGGGGTTCTTCAACTACCTTTGGCCGGGGTATTCGCATATTTGCGCAGTTCGTCACACTCCACGGGCCAGGTATAAGCCCACATGATTTCCTCGTCACCCTTGTTCCTCTTGAGAGGCGCTCATTCTCGGGCCTTCTCGGGCTATTTAGACGACAGACCCCCAAGTTTGGAATACGAAACTATTCCAGAAAGTCCGCTGCAACTCAAAAAACTGTCTGCAACTATGCTATAAATGAACTTGGAAATATAATAAATAATAAGTAGACATAATGTTTGTAAAGGTGTTTGTTATACGTTGATTGATATTTCCAGAACACTCCATTATTTTTGCTTTACTTTGCTACTACTTACCACCTGCTTACCTACGTTCCAAAACAGGTATGATATAATGTTCCCACCGCTGCCGCTGGGACACAGGCCTCCTCTCGGTGAGAGGGAGTTGACTGTAATTCACCACGCATGTCTTCGGATTTTTCGTTCTAGGACAAGCGGTTAACTCACGATATTTTCCTTAATCGTTTAGAGAGCATTGGTGATTAGATAATTTACACAATGTAAAGCGCCTGTCTGGGTTCGAACCTACGACATTCAGCGCGTAAGTCGCGGCCGTTGACACTGGACCAGTACTGCTTTCCCGCGTAATGTATACTACAGGAAAATGCTAATAATAAATAAACAGTTTAATTTCTTAAATGTAAATTGACAAATGGCGAGGATAATTACCATCTACCCACTAGAAGCTGGTAAAGTGTTTTCTGAATTGCAGATATTGGGGAAAATGAGGAGGAAAAGATAAAAGCAAAAGTATATGAACGTAATAGGTACTTTACTCACTGATTGATTACGTATTTCTATTGAAATAGGTACAGTAGGTTAGTCATAATATAGGTCAATCTAAATACGTATATGGATTTCGGTTATATCTACAGGAAAAGTTTTTATCCAGTGCGCAAATTGTAACCATGAATTCAGCATACCATTATAGACTCCCTAGCACAAAAATTTTTCGCCAGTTATACAATAAAAAATCAGCTGTTCCATACATTTTGACCGCGTAGGTATTGCACTTTTCTATGAAACAGCTGATTTTATTTTTTAATAACCGGCGAAATATTTCTGCAGTGGGGAGTCTAGAATGATTTGCTGAATTCATGGTTACAATTTGCGCACTGGATAAAAACTTATCCTGTACATATTTTAATTAAAGTCGCCTTTCGTATATGTTTGTGTGACCGTTTAGATCTTATAAACTACAAAATGAATTTTGATGCTATTTGCACAACCATTTAGACTTCAGATATTTTTTTCGGGAAGGTTCATATATCTCTAAATTTTTTGTTATAAAGATAAATTATTAGATTTATTGTAATTGTAATTATTTGATTTGTTTATTTGTTACGCTTTCGCGCTAAAACGGCCAAACGAATTTGGATGATTAGTCACATGGATAGACCATGACCTGGAGAAGGACATGGTTACTTTTCATTCCGGAACGCAGACGTGCAGTCGCAGGCAACAAACATCTAGTAGGTAATACGTAAATGATCAATGATTTTATTTCTGTAAGTAGGTTTGTACAAACAGTTTTACACGTCAATCATATTTTTTTAAACTAGATGAGGTCGGCGTTACCTATCTGACTACTCTGAGAAGAAAGGCCGAAACAAACTCAGAGGTCACAGTCTCTTTTAAAGTCCAGATATAATCTTGGTGAGATCATGTAAAGACCTTGTGGATTGGTGTCTAAAATGGTCTTTTGAGGAAAGACCCACACAGATTGAGTGGACTTGTCCATTCAGTGCACGCATGTATCAGTAATCATACGGCTCACCTCAGAACTTGAGGAGCTCAACGATTTGACGAATAATACCAAAGAAAGGACATTTGGGTAGGCCGCATAAAGTACTCAAACTGCCAGATTAACATTATAAACGAACTGAGAAAGAGATTGAAACACAAAAACAAAAAACAAAAATACCACATAGTCCTCACGTTCACAATAATTAAAGCAGAAATAATATTATACTTCTCAAAGTAAATATTCATGTCAAAGTGTATATAATAATAATCAAATGTCAAAGTGTATGTAATAATAATAAAATGTCAAAGAGCAAAACAAAAATAAAAAAACAACATTCAGTATACAAAATTGGAGCAGGTCAATCCCAAGCTTTTTTGTCCTCAATATAATTTTTAACGGTATAAAAGGCTTTCAGGCGTAAATATTTAACTTAGAAGTACCACAGAAACGATGTTCTGACATGTCGCCTAATCGCTAGATACGGGCGTGTCGCTATTTGTATCATAGATTTCATAGTCTGTAGTAGAAACAAGTTTCGTCTGGTATGTACGTTTGTAAATTCCGATTTCTGGTGCATCCTTCCAATTAGTTATTTCAAGAATGGCAGACAAGAAAACTCTACCTTCTTATCTACAAAGGAATACATATATTGCATTAGCTTTAATTGCTACTGAATAGTTTATGCAAAACTGTTAAAATGTTGTTATTGTAACAGTGATGCATTTTTCATTAAAATTCGATGTAAGTATAATTTATGTTTCATGTAGCAGGGATGCTCCACATGTGGTCGGTTATGATGCGAAGCGTGTGGCATGAGGCCATATATAGTGTGCCATCTCAACTTTACGTTCGGCGCTCTGATTGGCCCTGGATTGGTGAAGGGCTGAAGGGTCAATCGAGCGCCGAACGTGGTGGATGCGTAACGTCGAGATGGCCTCTGTTGTCTGTAAACGCTACAGGAGTTGATGGACGCTACTGAAAGCGCCAAGCTCGATACCAAATTCTGGGCTGACTGTTTATAGATTACTATCGACTCGCGAAGAACTTCTTCCCTTCGCACGATGCGAACGATCACTTCAGAGATTATTGGTGGTGGTGGAGGTACGTATAATTTTGAGTTCCATCGCATATTAAAAATCAAAAATTGGACTTGGTACCTACATCAAAAATGCTTAGATCATATTTTGTTTATTTATTTTACTTCAAGCATAAAATATACAGGCACGGACTAAATACTTCGTTGCCAAAGCCAATTATAGTACTTATTGTTTTTTTTTTGTGATCAACCAGAACATTTCCCATGAGGGACTTACTAGAGAATCGGCAACAGTGTTCTCTATATATATATTTTACCAACAGACTGCAATCGCCAACCCGCCTGCCAAGCGTGGCGATTGTAGCTAACCTCCTAAAAAAACTACAAGCATTAAGAAAAAACGGCCCTTAAAGTATCGCCGGCCTGCCGACCCTTAGCTACGGTAGCGGTCAAGGTTACGGTGAAGCAAAGGGCAAGAAGCACAGGACCGGTCGAAGTGGCGGTGCTTGGTGGTAGCCTATGTCCAGCAGTGGACATCTTTCGGCTGAAATTATGATGATAACCTACAAGAACAAAAAACTCATTCTAGACCCCCAGTGCAGAAATTTTTCGGTGGGTATACAAAAAGAAATCTGCTGTTCCATATATTTTGACCGCATAGGTATTGCACTTTTCTATGAAACAGCAGATATTTTTTTTGTATAACCGACGGAAAATTTCTGCACTGGGGGTCTAGAATGAGTTTTTTAACCATGAATTCAGCATATCATTCAAGACGTCGGTAATACAAAATAAAATCAGCTGTTTCATAGAAAAGTGCAATACATACGTGGTCAAAATGTATGGAACAGAGATTTTTTTAACTGACGAAAAGTTTCTGCGCTGGGGGAGTCTTGAATGATATGCTGAATTCATGGTTACAGTTTGCGCACTGATTAAAAACTTATCCTGTATAAATGCATTTTCTTTAGAATGCGAGTAAAGTCGCGAGCAACAACATACAGTACACATAGACCTACATGCAAAAGTAGGTTATATCGGTACCTTGACAATTCAAAAGTGCCTGTAATTGGTTTATTTGAAATAAATGCTTTGAGTTTGAGTTTGAGTTTGAGTTACCTAGGTTGTAAACTGTAATCACAAACCGTAATTTACTATGGATCCTGAAGATGGATTCTCCCTTTTATGATAATACTTAATTAGGTAATTAACTCAAATACTTAATTAACTTAAATTACCCGTATGAATGATTAATTTACTACATAAGTTATTATCCCACATGACCATGTAGATATACAACGTGTTGTTTTGCATCCTCGTCAAATTCAAGGAGGTAACTATGCTAATGATTCTCGACACGGATCAATAATAAAATAAGTAGGTTTTTTTTCATATTTTCGGAAATCGGGATTTGTCATTATTATTTTTCGGACACGCATGTTAAAACCCGGCCCGTGTGATACCGCACTGTAACACACAGCGATATAGTCGTGCGACACTGCCTACCGCATACTGAACGGGGCGATTCTGTTCTTTGAAAGAGATGTTTTCTGAAATACTGTTAAATTTAAATAACGAAAAAGAACAAGTATGTATTCATTAGTGAGCAATTTAGTAATTTTATTTGATTATTTATGTCTTTCATAACAGCCTCCTGAAATTTGACGAGGATGCAAACAACACGTATACATACAAATATTTATACATACATACATACAGGAAAAGTTTTTATCCAGTGCGCAAATTGTAACCATGAATTGAGCATATCATTCTAGACCCCCTAGCGCAGAAATTTTTCGCCGGATAAACGAAACAAAATCAGCTGTTCCATACATTTTGACCGCGTAGGTATTGCAGTTTTCTATGAAACAGATGATTTTTTTTTGTATAACCGGCGAAAAATTTCTGCGCTAGGGTTTCTAGAATGATATGCTGAATTGATGGTTACAATTTGCGCACTGGATAAAAACTTACCCTGTATAGGTACATACAAAAAAATAAAATGGAAGTTTTTGTAATGTCAAAATAACAGCGTTTTACTACATGCAAATAAAATTTATTTATGCAAGTAAGTAATACATTACTTATAATTTTTTTTTTGTACTATTCATTTATTTGTTTGATCCGACTCATCTCAGAAACGGCTGGACCGATTTTCACTGACAGATAGCTCATGTCGTAAGGAGTAAGATATTCTATTTTTGGTCTCGGTATCATGTTCCCGTCGGATGATTTCCACCCATGCAGGTGTAGCCGCGGGCAGAAGCTAGTTTTACATGAAAGAATTGGTAATAAAACCAGGTCAACTAGAACATACACCTAGACTTTGGTCTCAGCGATCTAAAAGATACAGTCTGGGTCTGCAAATTAGATCAAAATTAAGTCCGATGGGCCTAGCACGAACGCTCGGAGTAAATTTAACTTATATTCGTAAGACTATAAAATTCATAAAACTCGTTTCGCACCTAATATTTATTTACATTTAAGACTTTATTCTTATTTACTGGTGATGTTAATTATGCTTGCCGCATTTTAAAACCAAAACGCCATAGGAGTTGTGTTTTTTGTTAGAAAATTGTTCGAATTTCGCTAAATCGCGTTCGTGCTAGAGCCTCAAATGTTAAGTTTAGATTCACGTATGAACCAGTTTAGACTAGACGAAGCTAGAATACGGTTTTGATTGTCTTCTACTCCAACACATTTTACCATTATTGGTAAGTTCTTGTAGGATTTCGTCTAAATGCCACGAGTGGGACTTCAAGTCACGACGTTCCACTTACAAGTTACCGACAATTATAATCGGCATTAATGCAGCATCTATATGACTTCTATGTGTCTACGCGCCTACGCGACGGACACGCCGAATCTTCGCAGATTTGCAGCTCTGCTTGCTCGCGAACGACTACGCGAATTTTACACGCTGTCTTATCCAAAACTGGACAAAATCGCATTGCGAAGACACTAATTAAGTATAAACGAAAGACCTAATGTTATAGATACCTACCTAAATACCGAGGCAAACAATTTTATGACCATACTTAACACTACTATGGTCATAAAGTTGGAACTTCGCACGCTACAAAGAGGTCGCAACACTATAAACTGTAGAATGCCCATAGAATACAGATAGGGGTAGTCACGAGCTAAGGTCTCTGCGCTTACGCAGATGCCGCGCATGCCAATAGGTAACGTTAATGGTAATTATCTGATTGGTCATGTCGGTAACATCGACTACATAAGTTATTGGCAGTTTGTTACTTAATTTTAGTGTTACAGGAAGCTGTGAATGTGGATGTCATACTAATTGGAAGAAAATTGTTTTATTTTCGTTAAGTTTAGATACAGGCATATACCATGAAATGAATTTAGCACATGGTTTAGAAAAATGAAAATAAAACTGCTGTTTCATAGGAAAGTGCAATACCTATACGCGGTCAATCTGTATTTTAGAACAAAACTTTTATTAAAGTGGAAACTTCTTTAGGCGCGTTGCGCATTTTTTGAGATGGGAAAAACAATTGAACTCGCGACACCGTTACTGACACCTCTGTTTTTTATTAGAGGTATTTCAATAATTTAAGTTTCAAAAGATAGGTTTAGGTCCAGAACTATTGGATAGCCTGTTCAGAAGATATCATATCTTCTGAACATGTTATCCAATTTTCATAATTAATAGTCAATATTTTTATCATGAATAATGTGAAATCCTGTATTGACGATTCAAAAAATACACACGTAATTGTTCAAGTTTTCACTTATGTGGGCACTGCCGGAGTACCACTGCTTTTTTTTTACCTGTGATAAAATACAATGCAGGGGTGTTCAGAATCATGTAACAGATTGTGCATCTATGAACCTGCCAATCTGTATTAGTTAAGAATAAAATTAACTGTTTATCATCCTATATCATTTCAGGGCTGGGCTAAGGCCTCTAGCGCAAATGTCAAGCTTTAATATTGGATTTGGTGCAGCTAAAAGGTCGTTTTTAAGTACAGCAGGCTTAGCATGACGCTTTCTATTTCTTCTCTACCGTAGAATAAAATTCGCTTGTCTACATTTCTCTGTACAAAACTGTCAATTGTCTACACGGAAACGTAATTTTTGTCTACTCTTCCGTCGGCAAAACGCTTCTCTACGGTTCTCGTGCTACAGGAGTCTATCATCAGAAAACGTCTAACTGACATAAATAATTTATTCGCAACGGTTTTTTCAAAAAAAATTGTAGAAAAATTAAATAAAACTTTCAAATAAGGTGCCTTTACAAAAGACATCAACGAGCCTCTATTTTAATTAAAAGCGTAAAAATAAACTTTGAAGGACATTTTGACACTATTAAAAAAAAAACTAACTCAACTAGTTTCATATGTCGCTAGCTTTATTAAATGTCATGTGATGTGGAAAAGTACGTCATATGTTAATAAGTATAGGAGCCACACCCACATAGCCGAAAGCAATGTCTGACGCATATTGACGCGTCAATTCTTTGGATTTAAAATATTCAGCGAATACTATAATTATCACCAATTCGTTGAATAATTGTGTTTGCATTTATTTATAAACTCAATTGTTTGCAGTACCTAGCCAATTATTATCTTTTTTTTTTCCATTCTTCAGGTGTCCCGTCCTTCTGCCATATTGGGCATACAAGTGTTTGGTAAATGAAAATATATCTGCAGATATTTAATGATATCATCATCCTTTTCTATACGTGGTGATATCCTCATGGATCACAACCCTCATACATAACTCATAACCAACATAACTTGTTCCTTCTACTAACATACATAAGTCAAGGGCCCGGGAGATACATGTACAATCAAAATCAAAATCAAAAGTCATTTAATCAAACTAGGCTGAGAGTCAGCACTTTTCGAACGTCAAAATTACATAAGACAGTCCCCCATAAACGCCCACCCTTCGCCACTTCCTAGTGCTTTAGCTGGGAAGAAGAAGTGGCGCAACAAACTCCCCAGCAGCACAGCTGTCTGATAAGTTGCAAGAACTTGATTCTATACAACAATAGGTAAGTAATTAAATTTCATTAAAAAAATGGAAATATCATTAATAAGTTTATGTATCAGTCAAATAAAAATAAACAATGCTATGGAGTAACTCATATAACCTGTCAGTAGGCAAGCTAATTCTGGTGAAAGAACACACGTTGTCTTGAGTTAATCACAGCGACCAACAATTCTTATCGTTTAAGTAGTCGTTGATAGAATAGTATGCCTTAGAACAAAGATTTGATTTTACTTTAGCTTTAAACGCATTAAAATGTAAATCTAGCAAAGAAGAGGGAAGCTTGTTATAAAAGGTGATACCGAGCCCAACAAATGAGTTATGAACTTTATGAAGTCGGTGAAAGGGACCACGTAGTTTGTCCTTATTTCTAGTATTAATACTATGAATATCACTGGTGTACATTCGCCGCACCCCCGACTGCTATCAGCCCGCCAGGCCCAGCAGACCCGTCACCAAGCGCGGCTGATTCCACGACCACAAGTCATCACGTAAAGGCGCGCATGTAACACTGAGTGCCACTTCTGTGAGCCTAGGGTCTGGGGCTGTATCGTCCATAAGGGAGGCCGTATGGTAGCCGAAGATCATTAAGCGCCCTTCAAGACCCGGCTGTTCTTTTGGTACGGGTAGGTACGTAAAGTTGGAAGGCCTCCCACAAGGTGGACCATTGAACTTGTGAGGGCCGCAGGAGACCGCTGGATGCGAGAAGGAGAGAACCGGTCAAAGTGGCGGAGCTTAGGGGAGTCCTATGTCCAGCAGTGGATGTTTTTCGGATGAAATGATGATGATGATGATGAGTGAGAGGTATACTTTCTCTCCCTCTTCGCCGCCTCCTTTGCATGCATCACCTCCTCGCAAATTGAGGCGACAGTATTCCACGCGTTTTCACTTTCGATCATAGACTGAACCACCGCTAAAAGCGAGAGGTCACCCTTATACCGAGTGTCTTGATAAGGGGACAGCGCTGTTGGGATCAAGCTGAGCCCTCCCGCTGTTGTATGTTGCGCCGTGTCATTGGGGCAGTCCACACAGTGGTTACAATCGGGCGTCCGCTCCCGACCTATGATCATCATATTTCTGTCCTTATCCACACTGAGCCAATACATATTGGCACATCATTAGAACGGTCTCGTGGCCTAATAATAACTCCCGCACGAGTAAATCGAAGGTTCGTTGATGGCCCCATCATCCATTACAAATCGACACCCCCCGTGCTTCGGAAAATAAGTTAAGCCGTTAGTCCCAGCTGTTATTCGTAGATCTTTGGCAGTGGTTACGGGTAGTCAGAAGGCCGAAAGTCTAACAACCAGACTTACCAAGGGCTGTCGTGCTACCCAGTAACCGGGTTCTGGAGGACAGATAGCAGTTGCTCCAAGTAAAATTCTGATATTCGGCTGCGTCCGGTTAGACTAGAAGCCGAAAAGGCTAGGCAGATTGTTAATCGCCTCAGTTTTCTCCTTCTATATCATCTTTCACACAATCAATACTTTCTTTATCCAGCTGTTTTTTTTAAGTTTCAATTGAAATATAATCCAGTGAAAGCTCAGAGCTGCGATTGATTTTTTTATTCGATTAGCGTTATTCGTCCTAATTGAAGCAATTGACGACACACATTTTAATTTAAATAACTGCAAACGTTGGAGTCAGACCTCTTCATCGGTAGCATTTTAACTATTCCATTCATCATTAAATTATACGTATATTAAAATATTGAAATTGGACCTTATTTAAATAATGACCAAGTTAAATTATTTAATATACCATGTACTTGCTTTTGCCAGCGTCTTCGCCCGTTTGGAGTTCGCAAAATTACACCACAGGAATGTACTACCGGGATAAAAAGTATCCTATGTGTTAATTCAGGTTATAAACTGTCTGTGTGCCAAATTTAATCCAAATTCGTTCAGCCGTTTTTGCGTGATTGAGTAACAAACACCTAAATATCCAAACATCTAAACATACAAATTTTCACATTTATAATATAGTACGATTAGTTAAATTTCGAACACAATATTGTCATTTTGAGCACGCCAAAATCCTATTCTACTTCGGGGAAGGAAGTAGAATACAATATATTTATTTGCACATAATGTAGGTACCTATTACAATTCAGAAATTACAAATTATGTTAGAGTAGTGAAGAAGGGAAGATAAACATCTTCAGCAGCTTGCAAATTTAAACTCGATGGAAGACAAAAATATTTCTTTCTAAACCGTATAACTCAACCGTTTTACCAATTAGTTCGGTATTAAAATGTCGCCAATAGTCATGTTTCGTCAAATGTCGTTTATGCTTCACTTGTTTGATGGGTGTCCGAATGGCCGGTCGTGGACCAACGCGGAGAATTCCAAGCATTCCTGTACACTGGTTCTGATGGCAAAAAGTTATTGAAATTAGCACGCAATTTATCATATTGACAAACAACTTGCAGTGGCGAAGAAAGTCATTTATGTTGGGCTCATGTATGAACTGAACGGATTCAATTAAATAAGCCATCTAAAATTACTGGTCAAATAATACAAATCGTCGTGAGCAGTGGTGGCTCATTGGTACGAGTTGTAGGTCACAGGTTCGAACTCAGACAGGCGCTTTACTTTGTGTAAATAATTTGATCAATACTGCTCTCAAAACGGTGGATTCCGGAGGTTGTAATACCTAAAATTCGAAGACATGTGACATCTATCAACCTGCACAGGGCCCGCGTGGTGGATTACGGCCCACTCGCTTTCACAGAGAGGAGGCCTGTGACCCACCAGTGGGAACATTACAGGCTGATTATGCATAGTATTTAAATTAATTAATTTAATACTTTAAGCACACACATGTACAGAGGCGGACTTAATGCCATAGGCATTTTTTACCAATCGACCTTTGGATGATGCAGAGACAAACAGTGGTAGGTGCAATAAATTAGAGGAATAAATATAAGTGCATAAAACTTTTAAAAGTATAAATCTATACTAATTATTTTAAAGCTGAAGAGTTTGTTTGCTTGAACGTGCTAATCTCAGGAACTACTGGTCCGATTTGAAAAATTATTTCATGGTTAGATAGCCCATTTATCGAGGAACGCTATAGGATATAATAATCACGTTAAGACCAAAAGGAGCGGAGTACCAATGAAGAATGTTTCAAAATCGGATAGCCCATCTATTGAGGAAGGCTATAGGCTGTATAACATCACGCTAGGGCCCTTAGGAGCCAAGAAAAAAGAAAAATGTCATGAATACGAAGTACTCGCACGGCCAGGCGATTCGATGCAACGGGGTGGGTCGAGGAGCAGGAAGACGCAGACGAAGTTGCGGGCAGAAGCTAGTATAATATATATACCTAAATATATGTAAAAATAACCACAAATATAAAAACAAATGAGAATGTGCAGTCAGAGGAACATATATGTATTTTTCTTCAATACTTCTCTGTTAGTAGTCATCTCGGCAGTCATCCCCTTTCGAGCCATATCGCATTTAAATTAACCTATATCATCATATTTATTCCATTACACGTTTATTTTATTTTTTTGGGTGGGAAATCACCAAATAACTTCTCCCGCTCTGGGTGGAGCAGGGGGCGTGTCAGAGTTTTACTGACTAAAACCCACCCGTGTTCCCGCAGTTGCCTATGTGCCAGGGGCCACGGTATCTCTTTCAAACAATCCGCACCCCTGGCAGGCATCGGCCCTTGCAAGGCTCATCAGTTGGCGATGACATCTCTTTGAGGCGCGCGTGGACCACAACGCGCTGGCGCCGTTGACCCGGGCTTGGTCCTTACCGGATAGCGAACTACTCATTACTCCCCGTCCGGAAGCCCGCGCCTATCCGGAAGCGCCTAGCCGGGAATCAGCGTGGGATTCCAAACGCCCAGGGCGTCTCCTGCGGAGGCTAGGGCCGTGAGGTGCGCCCTCACGGCCCTAGCCTCCTTCTTCGCGAGCATTACTGATTAGCAGAAGGAGGTGACGGCTACCCATGCACTCTCGCTCCGTACCATGGCCTGGACCAGGGCTGGACGCGAGAGATCGCCGCCGCCGATCACCTCCACAAGGACACGGCGGTGCTCCGCCCAAGCCGGGCAGACCGTGGAGGTCTATATGCTCCATCGTGTCCTCAGGGCGATCTTTGCAGTGGAAACACCCGGGCGTTTCCTCCCTCCTTATCCGAAACAGGATCCTCCAGAAACACCCGTGTCCGGTGAGGACCTGCGTCAGGCGGAAGATGAGGACGCCGTGCCGCCTCTCAAGCCACTCCTCAAAGAGGGGACTTACCGCCGCAATCGTGGCGTGCCCATTTCATTACCCGTTAGACTGTAATCAATACTGTTATCTTCATCATAATGTAATTAACTAATGAGACAGTTATTTACAAATAATGTCATTATCAATTAATAATACAACAGTTATATTAAGTCTTCTTGGATCTTAATCAACATTTATCGCAAAATCTTGGCAAACACATGCATGCATAGGAGTATTTAAACGGAAAATCCCAGCAACGCATTCGGATAAAATAAAATATCAAATGTGCTCTTCAAAATAGAGCAAAAGAAATCTTTTTCTGTCAAATTTTTAAAAAACAAGAAGTTGCTAGTCCAAAGATTTATTTCAAGAAACAGGTTTCTTATACTATTTGGGCTCTACGGGCTCTCTTCTGAGATACGAAAAATTAATTATGAAACCAAAAAAGGGCGTGCAAGACGAGAGAATGTATCCGGCTCCCCGGGACATAAGGTACTTACCAAACTAAAATAGTGTGTATTGCAACAATAAAAATAAAGTCATATTTATAAAATACTAGCTTTTGCAAGCGGCTTCGCCCGCGTCTCAGATTTTTCGTCGCATCACAGACCAAAAAACCAAATTCGTGGGTCGTGACGTAGTACTCGAGTTTTTAATCAGTATTTGGTTTTTTGCCTTCACTCTTGGTGTTCCGCGCGGTCTATCTGTCTTTGTTTTATAATTTGAGGCCCGCGTAACCAATTTAAAGATAACCTTAACAAATTATAGACCTTAAACTTCCTCATGAATCACTCTGCCTATTAGTGAAAACCGTAGGAAAATCATTTCAGTACTTTTTGAGTTTATCGCGAACAGACAGACAGACGCGGCGCGGGACTTTGTTTTATAATATGTAGTGAAGACCGATAACATAATCTAACATTCGTATCTGTGAGTTTCTACTTTAATTGGTTTACGAAAACATGCTTGCAATCTAACATAAACAAAAATCTTTATTGCATCTATGCTTACGCATGTTGTACAACAGAAAAACAAAGTTTCTTGTGATTCCTGAATCATGTGCAAAAACGTTACGTTTATCGGAAGATAAAACAGAATCAGTTTGCTACACGTAGGCTGTCTCATAAAAGTCGAGCTATAAATTGATTTAGTACCTATCTAGTAAAAAACTTTGAAACGTAAACTCTCCCGCGATTAAAACCTCGTTTCAATAAATATGCTTTTAAAAGCAAACTTCTGCCCAACTCTTGATTTAAGTCGGTACTTCCAATTGTAAAAGATTTATTTATTTATTTTAGTAAGTACATGGAGGACTTTTTTTTTTATAGCCTATACTGTCCCACTGCTGGGCTAAGTCCTCCCCCAAATCCTTCCAGGAACTCTTTTCCCGCGCCACTTCGAACTAGGAGGACTTATAGCTGACTAGCTTTTGCCCGCGGCTCCGCCCGCGTGGATGTCGGTTATCGCGTAAAAAAGTAGTATGTCCTTACCCATATCCCAGGCTATATCTCGGCCAAATTTCATGACGATCGGTTCAGCGGTTAAGGCGTGAAAGCGTAACAGACAGACAGACAGACAGACAGAGTTACTTTCGCATTTATAATATTAGTAGGGATAAAAAAGGAAAAAATACTCACCAGAAACACAAAATCCTCACGTAGATTGCAACATTTGCAACTTTGCATAATTCTACTCTTAGAAAGAGTAAGGTTCGAGTGAGCGTCCATGCTAGAACAGCGGCTGACATTCTTTAAGTCTTGTATCTTTACGACTATCGTGGCTAATTTTATATACCAACCTCCCGGTTGCAATATGAAGTTAGCGATGGCAGTGAACAGCCCCCTGTTGTGACAGCGCGGCACATATCTATTTTAACTCAGTGCACCTTTTAACACTTAGAGTTTCGCACACAAATAATCTCCGCTCTTTGGCTACCTTCGCAGAAGCTAAGGCGAAAGTGGGTCTAGCTAAATCTTTACTATTGGATAGAAAACAAACAGATTCGAATTACTAACTGCGTTGTGAAGATTCTACACCTGTACACTAAAGGGAATGAATGAGTTGAATGAGAATTTTCACAACAGCTTAAATTCTCATCTTTAGCTAAAAGCTCAGAGGGGCAATTCTGGTAATTTTTCTGGTAACTTTCACAGTCTGATCTCAGTGTCAATCTGTCAAAATTTCCTATACATTTTTGTCAATTTTTTGAAATTCGATTGTCGCCGAGATGACGCTGCGAACGTTTTTAATTACGAGAATTGGCCTTCTGATCAGATGAAGAGAAGAGTGAATGCTCATTTTGGTTTAATTCTTCATTCACACGACAACGACAAAATTGCAAAGAACGAACGTTCATCAGCTCGTTCCAATTCATTGTTTCAGAAATGAAATCATTTTTCACTTTTGATTAGTATTCAGACGTTTCATTCTTTGTGAAACATGCTAAATGAAGACAAAAACGAATAAGAATATATTTGCTTCAGACTTCAGAGCCTATAAAAAGCAACGATCAAGCCTCTCTAAGAATAGTTACATAGGAGTAGGAGGTAATAGTCTAATCGTGACACCTGCATGATCTAATTTCACGTGCCAAGCACTAACTATAGACTGTTAACAGTGTTTATGTTATGCACATGCGTACGATAATAGCCCCGGTCATCACACCCGAGAGGTAAACGAAGGCTACTTAGAAATAGTACATAATGCTGATGTAGGTAGTAAATAATAGTAGAGATACTAGAAATTTGACAGGTGATTTCATTCAAGGAACGTTTGTTTATCGACACATGGTAGGTTCAACAATCTAATACAGTACAGGTACCTATGAACGACGGATGGTGCAGCGATATAGTTTGATGTTAATTTTTAATATCTTGAGCTGACTGATTGTAAAGGAATGACACCATTTAAACCTATTGGCCATCGCATCTTGTCATCATTTCAACAGAAAATCAAAGTTGCGGTAGCATTTGAAGACAGATTATAAGCAAGCAATCCAATTTCCGTTATAAACCTAAATGTTTTCATTATACCATGAGACATACCATAAAACATCACGCTGGTTGTCTCAAAGGATTAGGCATAGCCTAAATCCACATGTCGTCAGTTATTTTTTCAGTCCACAATAGGCATTATAGGTATAGGGAGGAGCCTACTACCAACAACCGGACACAACTGTAAAAGTCCTGATGAAAAACCCCATAAACACTTTGCCCGACCTGGGAATCGAACAGCATAATTATCTTATTAGAAAAAAGTAAACCGCGCGACCGCTACATCAACGAGGCAGTCATGCTTCATTGATATTACATTGTGATAAACTGATAACTGAAAATAACCAAAATTTTAAAGTGATTATTTGATTGCTCCAGGTTACCCTTTACAGTCATTTTATTTTTTAATTTAAACAAAAAGCGGTCATGATCAATTATATTACCTAGTTATTTCAAAATAAAATGTTGAATAACACCTGTGCTAAAGCGAAATAACTCAAATCATAAATCAGTATTTTCCAATTGTAACTCATAATTTAAATTTAACGCTTGTAGGTATACCTAATTCTATTCGTAGCGTTAACTACCCTCAGTTTAACTTTAGTATTGTTATTCTATGCTTGCCTACACGTGTTTTAAATTAATTAATAGTCGTACACGTAAGGTCGAATCTCGATGTAAAAAAAAAAACAACACAAGAAATACTTTTATTCGGTATCTATAGGTAATCTATAGAAAGGTTCAGTTTTGCGAAAAACAGCAGAAAACAAAGGCCAACACATGCAACGTATTAATAAGAAGGAGAGTTTATTAATTAAAATCGTATCCAATTAATTAACCTCATATTACGGACTAGCAGCGCTCCGCGGTTTCACCCGCGTCGTTCCCGTTCCCGTGGAAATACGGGGATAAAATATAGCCTATGTCACTTGGGGATAGTGTAGCTTCCCAACAGTGAAATAATTTTTCAAATCGGTTCAGTAGTTTCGGAGCCTTTTCAATGCAAACAAACAATCAAATCTTTCCTAAAATAGATATAGATAATAGTATATGTGATATAGATCAAGAAATGGACTACAAATTGTTTCAACTTAAAAGTTTATAACGTCATGTAGCCTTGCTTGCCTTGTGTAGCTTTATATTATCCTTTTTTGTAACTTATCAAGTTCCGCTCCGATAACGAAAACCACGAACACTAAATATTTTCCACTAGTTGATATATAAAATGTATTGATAGGAGCCCCTCTAAAAATATAAATATTTTGAATTTTTGTACGCAAGTACTGATAAGAGTTAACATTAGAATTAAATTAACGACTCTACGATGTATCAAGTTCACGTAATGTCACGGGAAACTATTCTTTTTTTTGAACTCTTTATGATATCAAGGTTAACAAGAAAAGGACGCCAAAGTTTTGTCGATATCGATAAATCAGACTTCTGAAAATAAAGCTTCATTTCAGAATGATGTCTGTATTTTCAACTTTGTTGGTAAAGCTTTAAACGCCAATTCCTTTATACATTTAACCTATTACAATTTACTGTAAACAATGTGCAACTCCACGCTGAAATCCCATTCTTTTTTTTTTCTGAACTAAACTGGCGTGTGCTTTTAAACATGGCTGCGTGCGAGCGCCGCCGCTTAGTGTACTCGCAACCGGTGACGGAGGCACGCGTCAACGCTATCGATAATAAATTGCGGGCATCAATAAATAAAAATAAAGAATTAAAACAAATGTGCCAAAGGAATTTAATTCCAGTTTCGAAAACTTGACGTTACGAAAAGCGCGGGAGTGAGTGTTTGGACGCGTTCGTATGAATGTAAATTAACCGGCGTTACGGAACATTCCAAATAATTCGAATTGGTCAAGGTCCGTTTAAAGATTGGAGTATATTGGTGTGAAATTGTGTGCTTTCGTATCCTGATACACGTGACCATAGGTGAGTGACATCTCGTAAGGCTAGTCTAGTCTCAGCTTTATATTTAACACAAGAACGCTAGAATGCGCGGCCGCAACTATTTTTGGTTCACGGTGCGTTCACACCTATATTCTAAACTTCATTCTCATGTTACAAGAGAAAGTTTTATAAGTGTTTAAACGTAAGAATAAAATTTTATTATGACACAATTTCTCGTAGAAAATATTATATATTTTTATAGTGCTCTTATATAAATAGGAGAACTGCCAAATAGTACAAAAAATCTGAATGACAAATTATAATGCCACCACCGAAACATAATTTACATTCATTATACGTAATGGGCTATTGTTGTCGCAATCACAAAATCCGGTATACCTATAATATTCGCTGAACTGTGTTTCCCACCGCGATGCTTCTGATATTTAATTTTCAACACTCTACCACTGAGTAAAATAAAAAATAACTACTTATTAGCTATGATGATACGCTATTTGCTTCGTTAATGAATTTCCGCAAACAAAAGCGGCCTCATAAAAAAAAACACAGTAGGTAAGTACGTAGTCAGGTACACTTAGCACAGAAAATAAGAGCATAATGTATTTTATTATCTTAATTAAGCATATAAAGAAAATAAATGTTGATTGGTTTGAACATAATCACACGCATATCTAACGAGTTCGTTCACTTTGAAGAAGTAGATTAATAAGAATTCACTCACTTAATTCAAATGTTTGTAAGCGATGGAATAATTGATGATAGATTTTTTTATAACACGACTGTGTAATCATCTCAACAATGCTAAACAAAAATGTTAGAAAACACTTAATTAAGATTTGTACTAGACACTACTCTGTTACCTACTAGAAAAGCTTCAGAAAGATAAACTTACGAGTAACACATTTCAAATCGCACAGTATGGCTTTGAATTTTAATACGCTGCATAAGTAAAACGTTATGTTAAAATGGAAACTGGTATCCGGAAACAATAACGCATACTTACATGTAAATAAATGATTACATCCTTCATTTGTGCAAACATAAATATCATACAGGCGCCGAGTTTTTGCTGTACAAAGCGCTTGCGCATCAAGTAAGTAGCGCTTCGGGGCACAGCTTGAAGAACATGGTTTAATCATAATAAACCATTGAAGTCGAAAACAAAGCTGAAAAGTGATATTTAAGTTGTCTTTACTTTTTACCTCTTTGCTAATTAATTTAATAACTAAGAAGACGCAATGAAACTTTGCAGTTACCTAACAAGTCAACGAACTTTTGTAATACAATAGTCTGAAGTCTGAAAACAGAGAAAGTCTTAACGCCATTGTTAATCCGCTCTTGTTGATTTAACAAAACTTGTTGCGTTTGTTTTGTTCACTTTTTAGAAAATATACAAAGAAAGTAAAAGCAATAAATCTTCCTGTTTCTTTTTGGCTTTGTTTAATTTTTTAAGAATAGGTACTTTTTAGATTCGGGATAAAAACTTTTCAGAAATTGTCTAAGTAGGTGAGTATTAATTATTTATTTCAAAATATTTGCTCTGAAAATATGAATATTTTACTTCAAGATATTAATTTACACAATATTTACCTTCACACCTACTATTAAAGATTTACTCAGTCTAAAGTGTGTACGATTAAATTTGATAAAAAAAACGCGAACATTATTTTTACGGATCTTTTTCTAAATTATTAATTAAGGCGACGATAGATGACAGCTACCTACAGCGATGCACTGCCGCCCGTCGCTCGCAAGAGACCCCGCCTCAACGCGCATCAAGTTTTTGAAAAACAACCCATGTTGATTTATAAAACACAATTCAAAGAAAAACCGTATACCAAATTGTTTTTATAGTGATTAAATTGTCTTTTAGATGGTGAAAGTTTCATGGAAATACACCCGATTGTTTTTGCGTGATTATCGTTTTTATGTCCACGATAGACATTACTTTACCAATTAATTACATTTGTTATAAAAATATTATTTAAAATATTCACATACCAAATGACGAAGAAAATTGTCTAGTTTCACATATAATTTATTCAAATACATGAGACAAGCTGTTTAGACGTGATCTTCAATAAAAAGTCCTTAAAAGTCGGCTGTCTGCGCCTTAATGGTCCCGACCCTGCTCTTAATACATGGCGAAATGTGGTATAGATACTAAAGGAAACATTCTTGCCTTCGGGGAATACAAAATTAAATTTTACCAAATTAAAACATTGAAGCTTTTTATAACTAGTCAGTGGTCAGTCAATGTAACATTGTCATGCGGGTGCCACAGAATAAAAATCTGCTGGTAGGTCGAACGCGACCTTGAGTAAAAAAAAACGACGTCGTTTTTTTTCAACGTGCTAAACCGCGTTGTTATACAGCTTGTGGGCGGGACCAGACTAATGCCGTGTTCCGAAATTCAACAAAAGTGATAATATCGCGAACCCGACCAAATTGAATAGTCAAAAAATTTAAGAGCTATCAGATCATTAGTACTGATTTTTATTTAGGTTGGCTTCGCGATATTATCACTATTTGTCTAACACGGAATGCGCCCTAAACCTTTAGTGAAGGATACACGTGTCTTGTATTTATAATAATAACACATTGTTTTATACATTATGTTTATGAATTATGGTAGACGAATAAGTTCAAGAACAGTTACGCTGCGTCACTTTTAAAAAGTGTAACCCTAAATGAATTACGCATTTATGACATAAGTCAAAACATAAATGTGGCGCCACAAACTCAATGCCAGTCGCTTGTTTATGGCTTGAACAGGATAACTTGCACGTGTTAAAATAATTTAATGAGGATATTCACTCGAAATATCACGTGAGTTGAACAAACTGAATGCCGATGACCAAAATGAAGCCAAAAAAAATATATCTTGCATTATGTACCTATAATTATAAAATGGAATAAATGTCCAATCAACTGCACATCAACCAATTAATCTATCTAAGCAAAAAAAAAGTACTATTTTGGGGTCGGCTCCCAGTCTAACCGGATGCAGCTGAATAACAGTATTTTACATGGAGCGACAGTAGGTGTATCAACATTATTAAAAATACCTGTTAATCTCATGCTGGTGCATGAGTAAGTAGTTAAACGTTTAATTGTGTTATGTATGATAGTAAACTGTCCTAAAAAGATAAGCAGAATTTTGTAACTGATTCACGGTTTATTTTCAACGATTTGAATAGTTTCCCCTAATGTGGTTTCGGTTTTCGAAATATTTCGTCGTAGAAGTAAAAAAGTTTTGTATTTGCCTAAAGGGATTAGTGGGTACGATTTGTATCGTACGCACACTTTGTCCATTACCGTACGGTGTTAGTCCTTCCGTCTTATCATAAAACAAATAATTAAGTATGTAGGTAATTATTTGCAACTAGTCTGATGACCCGCCATGGACTAGATCCCGCAAAGGATTATATCTTTTTTTATTTTTTAGTATTTATAAATCATAGTACTTAGGTTATTTTTACAGATAAGTATATGCAATGAGGCCTAAACGTAAGACGACGTTCCCAGTGCGCAAAATAATCCCGCCGAGATTTTATTACGTCCGTGTGAAAGTTGACTAAAGGTTTTAAGGATAGCCAACGACGCTGTCGCAAAAAAAATTGATTAGTAAGCTTCCTCGGTACCTTCAACAATTCTGCATACCTAGTTCTGTTATTTGCACCGAATAAAAGTAAATCTCTAATTAAAGCTATTCCAATGTTTCCTCCGAGTATATAAACCCACGTACGAAACAATAAAATCGATGCAATAAAGTACTGACCTGCCTAAAGGACGACAATCATACTATTTATGGTTTTTATTGCATTCTTACTGTGCGTGTGTGTTTATGACTCATGCTCCAAAACACTGCAAACCGCTCTAGATTAAAAATAATCGGTCCCATGTGACATTTTTATGAGGTAAAATATAGATATATCTAATACCTAGATTTCAAATGACGGAGACCATTCATTGAACCGTTCTTATTCGACTGCACATAAGACAGTGCGAATAGTAACAATTTTGGTCTGTTGTAGAGACAAAAGTCTTTTTTGAAAGGTCGTTTAAAGTTTTTTAAATGCAGATATCTCTGATGACTCGTGCGGCCCTCACAAGGTTATCTGTCCACCCTGTGGGAGGTCTTCCAACTTTAGGTCTTCCGGTACGCACAGAACCGGTCGAAGTGGCGGAGCTTCGGGGAGGCCTATATCCAACAGTGGATGTCTTTCGGCTGAAGCGATGATGATGATATTTATTAACTTGACAGGTGTAATGTCAAATTCCTTTGCTAAAAATGCAAGCACGAAAGCGATTAAAAAACGAACTTTAGTCAATCTTGTCTATGAGACTGTTTTCATGGAGCGAGAGTGTGACTAAAGGTAGTCTTTCGACAAGTCTGTACGTAGCCTTATTTATTTGTTCCACATTTTGAAGCAGTGAAACGTTGTAATGTCGGTACTTTTCTGAGAAATAAGGCCTGAACATAATGGTAGACTCATCATGAAACTTTTCCTACAATAAAGTGCGTGTTAGACAACGATTGGTAAAGTTACTATTGGTAGAAGAGCCTAGCCTAACAACGCCAATTAGGGCATTCATTACCTAATTACTCCGCCAAATAATAGTGCCAATTTTTTTTTTGACGTTACGTATTATGGTTAAAACATTGTGTATGGCAATTTGCCCGCAATTAACTTGCCACACCAAAAAAAAAAAACGCAAGGAAAAACCTCGCTGCTTACGATAAAAGCTGCCTGTCATCTGTTATGCCTATATGGTGAACACATTATACATTAACTTTCATTTATCGTACTTGCAAATCTGGGTGGAGAAATAACCATCAGTATCAAAAATGAATAAAAAGAGATGAATGAGTGATTTGACGGTGTTCGAATCAATAAACTTGGTAAAAAAAAACCATTTAACTGTTCCAAATTCAAACGATTGACATGACGTGAGCGTGAAACTTTTTAACTGCAAATCATGGATAGTGATTTTATAGACAGAGACGTCAGAAAAACAACGGTTTGTATGGAACCAGGGATTTCCTAATAGAGGTGTAATTTTACAGTAATTACAGGCACTTTAGTAGCTGATTGATCTTTTTCTATGTTTAATTTACTTACTTATTTAAGTAGTTAAAAAGATCTGGGTTTTACACATCGTTTTATTTATCATGTCATATTTTCATAAACTTTTAGGAACGTCCTGAATTTTTGACACGCAGCTTTAAAATCACAAGGAAAACTATTGATTCGCTCTACATGGAAAGACCCAGTTACGTTCTCGTCTCCTACTCGTACACCATAAAATTTTATTGATAGTTATTTGAATACCGTTAATTTGTCTAGGCTCTACAGTCTACATAACAGACCTAGACCTAAATTATTCAATACCTCGAACCGTCCATTAGAACTCGTCCATTTAGAATTTAAATTACGTTTTATGAACGGTGCGCAAACTTTTGATAAATAATTGATACGTTTATGTACGATGTCACCTGTACACAATACAAGTTATCCAAGTTTCTTGAAGATAAATATTACTCCAAACAATAAAGGAATAAAGGTAGAATAACTTAGTAAAAATATGTAGAATATAAAGCAATGAGAAATTCGGAAGATAACTGTTCCGCATCATTGAGATGGATGAAGAATAAAATCATGCATGTTTTATATCAATATTTTTATCGGTCGATACTATTTCTATAATTATAATAATTTAATGAGGAAGTATCAAAACGAGTAATAAAAAAATCGACCAAATCACTTAAGATTTAATTCACATTGCTATTCATGTTCGAATACAGAGATCATTCACCAATTTGATTGAATTATGATCACTTTGACCGTGACATTTTCAATGTGTCATGTCACCAATTATAAAGTCTGCCTTTTCATTCGAAATTCGACTTTTATTATGACGTGTTATGTGGTGTCTCGTTCGTTTTTACGCAAAAAAAGGTTTTTGTTGATTGCGAAAATAGGGTTTTTTTTTTAGAGTGGGGAATCATCAAATAACATCTCCCGCTCTGGGTGGAGCAGGAGGGCGTGTCAGACTTTTACTGACTAAAACCCACCCGTGTTCCCTCAGTGGCCTGTGTGCCAGGGGCCACGGTATCTCTTTTGAACAACCCGCACCCCGGGCAGGCATCGACCCTTGCGGGCCCCATCAGTTTGTGCTGACATCTTTTTGAGGCGCGCGTGGAACACAACGCGCCGTCGACCCGGGCTTGGTCCTTGCCGGACAGCGAGCTACCCATTACTCGCCGTCCGCAAGCCCATGCCTACGGTGGCCGGGAATCAGCCTGGGATTCCCGATGCCTAGGGCGTTTCCTGCGGCATATAATGCCTCTCCCTCACGTGCGCCGCCTCCCTCTTCGCGAGCATCACTGCTTCGCAGGAGGTGAGGGCTACCCATGCACTCTCGCTCCGTACCATGGCCTGGACAAGAGCTGGACGTGAGAGATCGCCACCGCCGATCGCTTCAACAAGGACACGGCGCGCGGCGGTGCTCCGCCCAAGCCGGTTAGACCTCCATCGTATGCTCCACCGTTTCCTCAGGGCGATCTTTGCAATGGCATCACCCGGGCGTTTCCTCCCGCCTTATCCGAAACAGGAACCTCAGGTATTTTAAAATTTATTTTGTTATTTCTTGAACTAAAACTAACATTTTCCGACTGCGTTTTGCCTAAAGGTATCTCAATAGTATATTTTTTCCCATGTAGAGTAAAATACCCTATTGTGAAGCTTTAATGTAATAAATGCGGAATGTAACATCTATACAAATAATAAAGCTGCAGAGATTGTGTGTTTGTTTGAACACGCCAATCTCTGGAACTACATGTCAGTTTTGAAAACATCTTTTTGCATTTGTTAGCCCAATTCTTGGAAGGATATAGGTTATAATACATCACGGTAGGACCCTTAGCAACCGAGCAAAAAGAGAAAGAAAAATGTCGGAAAGAATGCTATGCCATAACGAAATAATAACGATGGAAACGTCGGTGTTGTGTCGGGGGAACAAGAGAATTCACGCGGTGGAAGTCACGGGAAGAAGCTAGTTAAATAGTAAAATGTTTGGGTCAGTGTTCCCCTGAACTTAAAAAATATAGTTTGAAGACAAAAAAAAAGGTCAGTGCGGCGTGGTGGAGCGTGCCCTGACAAATAAATAGAAGCGCCCCGTCGCCGCCCGCTCATTCATAGCCATGAAATATTGTCTTTAAAAAAATGTTTCATCCCAAACCAATATCTACGGTGCTAATTCTGGGAAGTACCGACCCTAGCGTGGGACCATCGCAGGATCGACCAACACAGGAAAAAAATTGGAGCCTTTGAGAATAAACATTTTGATGTTTGGCGCCAAATTCTATTGGGTGTAAAAGAATATCAATTTGTTTAATTACAGGCCGCCGATAGCTGAGGGATATTTTATTTGTTATACAGTTATTTAAAAGCTATTCACAGATTTCTCATTAAGATAATTTCAGTTAATTGTACGCAAGCAGATAATTATTTCCTGGAGTTTTTCGACGAATGCTGAACTGTAAACACAGTTCTGTTTTTAAAACAATTTTATTCTGTTTTTTTTTTTCTACATGACGTAATCTGTGGACTGTTGTATTACATTATTTAATCCTCCCAACCGGACAACACTTCTGTATACAGAGACTATAGATAGTGAATTATGTGTTTAGGAGCCACGTACCGCGTGTGAAAACCAAACATACCAACATTGTTGAACCAATATCGCTGATGACAAATTTTTCGGCAAACAAACAAGATTATCTTACATACACACAGACTATCAAATATATTCCGGTATCCAGACATTTAATTAGCAAAACTGTGCGAAGCAGATCTTGTGGTAACAAATTAGAAAATAAAACCAGTTTTATTCTGAATCAATAATTTCAATTCATGCCCAGTTTGATATTAAAGGTTATACCCAAGCAGCATTGCAAGCTGTATACAGGCTGTATTTAAGTTCTTTTTATACTATAAGCTGTATATCAGGCTGTATAAGCGCTTATACAGCCCATATACATAAAAAATGAGCACATTTTGTGCAGCGTTTTGCGTTATAAGAGCTGTATAGTAGCTGTAGAAGCAAGAAAGAGGTTGTATAATAGCTGTATTAGAGCTGTTAATCGGTGTACAAAGAAACCATAACACTACAGATAATATCTTATAAATCTGTTGTAAAGAAAAGAGTTCTAAATAGGTTTTTGAAGAGAATTATAGAATTATGAAATTTCGACAAACAGATTTTCAATGTAATAGAAACGTGAATGGCGACATTGTTATTTATAATATTTATCAGTGAGTAAAAGAAATCTTATACTTAGATATCGGAAGGTGATTATTGCAAGTGCGGATTTAAATTTATTGTGAACCTGTTTATGTTTTCCGGCAAAATATTCAAGCGCCAGCAAAATAATCGAGCTGACATAAAGAAAACATACTGTTATTACGGTAAGTAAGTGTATAATTATTTAGTTAAGAATAAAAAATAAAAAAAGTTATAGATATGAGGGCACAGTGTAATCATTGTGCTCTCATATTAAGCATCATGATATGGCTTTAACTGTTATAAAATATTCCTTAAATTATATTTCAAATTTTGTTTTCATTACGAAAATGGCGACCATTTGTTAAACAACCTAAACGATATTCGGAGTGTGTTATAGTCTGTGTAGCTGTACCAAGTAAGTTAAGGATTATACTGTACAGCGTTTGGCTGTTAATCAGCTTTATAATAGAATATTTTGATTACTTAGGCTGTATATCAGTTCTCAATACACAGTTTATAATTTTTTTTAGAGTTTCTTAAAATAAATAAAAACTCTGAGCCCAAGATGATGATAAGTACCCATGTATGGTAAAACCAAAAGAATTAGCTATTTAATTTTTGACCAACGTAAAAAAAGGAGGACATTCTCAATTTGACCATTTATTTTATACCTAAGTAAACTTATTGTAACGTACTATTAGTATGTTGTTTTTATTTTATCTGTTTTACTTTATTTTCAGGAAAATATGCAGTTTAAAATTATAAAAACCATTGTGAAAGAGCAAAACAGGCTTTGCATTGCACATGTTTGTGGGAATCAAAAGGCGAGTTAATATGGCCAAGAAAGCGATTAAACGTCAACAAATTAGTAAAGGATGAAACATCTCGGCCTATAAATATTTGGCCCACTTCAAAATGCTGTGTGAAAAGGCTATCATTATCGCCATATGACGAAATAGTAAGACAACAAGATCATATGGTTCAAATAAATCATCAATTGGACTAATTGCGCTGCTGCATGAAGAAACGTCATCATAAGGTTACGAAGGTTGAAATAAATCTATACATTTAACATAACTGTTATGATCATTAATATCACTGTTTAATGTTTTTGCTACGGAACCCTCTTCGTTGGACGTCGACGGAATTGGCGGTTGACCGTTAAGTCTTATCGAGCGACTGTGTCATGAATACAAAATAAAGCTGTACTAATAGCTGTCATTTATTTTATTAGTTTTAAAACGCCCTCACAGACAGAAATCATAAAACCACTGTATTTACAAAGAGTGTCCAATTACGCCATAAAAATTAGTTTTACAACGGAGTTTGCATATACCATTTTACAGAAACAAGTATCAAATGATACTGTAATAACACTTAGAGCTGTAATAAGTAGGTGATCACATGCAAAATACAGCTTGTATACAGCTTTAACGATAAAACCAGATTAAAGCGTCAAGAAATACCTTAAGTTTTATATTAGAGTTTTAATATTCTGTTTAAATACCCTAAGCGTTCGCGGATCCCTTAATAAATCTTTTATACAGTTTGAGCTGTATATTATCTCAGAAATCTTTCTTATAACTATTAGATAATATTTTGACACTCCTGTAAGTCTCTAAAACAACTGTAAGTTCTAAATAGGCTGGTTTATTGATGTTGAAAACGCTTGCGTGCTGCTTGGGTATTTATCTATTCTATGGTTCTTAAAGGTATCCTTAAAGACTTGTAAATTATATTTACAGCCTGTATCTTATCTTTTATGTCTCTATTAAAATATTTAGTATTTCAACTTGACCTTACTATTTATCTGGTTAATAAAATGCTAAATTGCAGTTATGTAAGTATCTCATTATCTGTCTTTGTTTTGATCATAATCGTAATATTTCTGGTATCTTATAGATACCTGAAGTTATGCACAATGATAATATTAATAGGTATTATTTTTATAACTATCTACGTGAAAATATCATAAATGAATAAAATGAAAATTGAATATTTTATTAGAAACCTGACATAATTATTCTGTTAGTCTTTTTTAAATACTCCATGTGTTTCCAAAAATTTTAGGTTAGGTTTTGTATGTTTTATGCATCGGTCTATTTGCATTCGATATTATGTGTAGCGAACGGAAAATTTGCTGGTACGAAAGACCAAGCAGAAAGGTTGAAAAACCCGTTGTACCAATGAATAATGCAGTTTCAAATAGGTATAATTATTCTAATGGCTAGCACCGATTATTCGTTTCTTGATACAAAACGAGGTAAAATGTAGTATTGTAATTATAAGAGATAAATGAATTTATAATAGCCTATTTATATATATCTAAGATATACTAAATAAGCTATTATAAATTCATTTATTTATTCAAACAACATTATCTATTTTATTAGTAAAAAAATGCTTAAAACTATGTTAAATCAACAAATAAACGCATACAATATTTAAAGAACGGACAGTCACGCACGCTACTCTTTCGCACTCTGTGCAGCAGAGACGCCGCTTTCTTGGGTAGAATTGGCGGATGCGCTGCAAAACGGAAGGAGTCTCAGCAGCATCCTGAATGCGCTATTGTATTGGACCCGCAGAGCATTGACAGTCCTTTGGGTATATGCTGTCCACACGCTGCTGGAGTACAACGAATGACAGTACGATTTTAATAACAAAATCTTTACCTCTCTTGAATAATATAGCATAATAGCCTATCTGGCTTTATAAGTAGGGGAGGACCAAAGAAACGATGAATGGGCTCTGTGAAAGGTGAAATGGCTAGAAAGGGGGTGATTGCCGAGATGACGACTAAGTAACAGAGAAATAGACATATGGCGCTGATTGCAAATAAACAAGTAAATAATGTTGATAAATGTAACAAAATTTTATTGGTAGATATTAGTGGTAACATTAAAGTTTTTATTAAATCTTAGTTTATCATGACTGAAACATGCAATGGCAGAGGTTGTGAATTCTAGATAACTTTTAGCAAACAAATCGCCCAAAATAACTGGCCACGTTTATTTTTGTGTTTAATCACGATGAAGGTTTTAATGAATTGTTTGTTTGAATGATTCGATTCGTTTCATCATCATCTTTGGCAGTTGTTCTATACTCGTTGTTGTATAGGAAAAGTGCCTGTTGACTGATTGTTGTTGTTGATAAAGTTTGAGTAAACCACACTTTTTATATTTAACAAATCCGGACTGAAGTATGTCCCACACTTCACTTACCCGTGTTTGGGATAAATAATCTAATGAGACGTTACTTAGGGAGTTTAGTTCCCACGTATACTGCGGCTAATAGTTATTCCTGACACTGTAGCTCAACTTCCAAACTACACCTCCAAGTCAAAACACGTGCTAAGTAACGTTTATAGATCCCGGCCTACCTCTGAGGACCAGTAGGGCTATATTGAAATTGTATTTCAAAACCTTTCGAAAGACACAGAATTATGGGAATGGGAATTAATTTGAATGGAAGTTTTATTTTTATTTTTCTAGTTCTTCTTATTTTTATAGTTCGTCTTATTCTCGATTTTTATTCTGACGATTTTGCAAGACGTGTTTTAGATGAAAAAGAAAAAGTCTAAAATTACTTACATAACAAAACTTTTCCGTCCAACAGAGCAATGTTGTAAAACTAAAAATACGAACACATGTCGGAACGGAAAAATTCCACCATAGTTAAACAGGTCGACATTTCACAATTGTACAAATATTAACTTTCAGTAACATTGCGACTAGAAGAAGCATCATTCTTAACTGTTACCTTTTAAATGATAAAAACATAGGTAACTTTATCTTTCTTTAATTGACACACTTTTTGACTTCCTTTCTCTTTCTTTCGACCTTGTAAAGAAAAGGACGAACGACCTCAAGAATTCAGTCTGCTTAATAAAATGTAAGTCGACATCTCGCAGAATGCATGGAAAGTCGCTGCAACCACATTCTTTGCAAATTGAGTGATGTATTTATAAAGGTAAATATGTGCAGTTTGTTTGTATATTAACAATCTAATTTTAAGGATCATGATAAAACCAGAATATTGAGATCTCAGATTATAAAAAACAAAGGTTTTATAATCTGAGATTGACATCTCAAACTACTTTACGTTTTTTTACTCTATTCGTTTTTCTCATTTTACTTTTTATGACGTAACCGTTATAGGTATTTTACAAATCTCGACTAAGTACGTTTTAGAAACACTAAACAAGCTTTAATTTATTGACTAAAGTATAAAATAATAATAGAAATGACATCTCTATAGGCAATATTTAAAGTTTAGAGCTTATCTTCAATAAATCTTAAAAATCCATAGCTGTAAATCATTATTAGAAGTCGTAAATATTCAGATTATTAAGACGAGTTTTAATAACATGGATTTCAAACCATAAACGTCAAGTTCTATACGCATTTTTAAGACGGTTTAATCAAATTCATATCCCCGACTTTTTATTCGATCCGATACTTTTTCTCTATATACAATTTAAATTTTATGATTTAATGAAGTTGCTTTACTATAAAAGTAACACGCATGGACAAAAATTTGGATGCCTGGTCTAGTCTAGACGCAAACGCAGCGTAGACGCTGTTACGTTTCGTAGACGCTGCTGCCTGCTACGTAGCGTAGCCGCTGTTACGTAGTATAGACCCTGCTACGCAGCATAGACGCTGCTACGTAGTTCCAACTATGAAGTACGTACGTACTTACGTAGCGCTAGCGCAGCGCCGCGCCGCCCGATGTGACGTCAACGCTACGTTAGACATTCACAGCAAAAAGTGACACTATTTTAGATCAGAGGCCTAAGTGCGAATTTCATCTAATCATATCGATCAAACGCATCGAGCGCGTTTGGCGCTCCGATTGGCCCTGGATTGTTGACGGACCAATCGGAACGCCGAACGCGCTCGATACGTTTAATCGAGATGGTTAACTGAAATTCACACTAGGGCCAAAGATAATAAACACAAAGATATAATTATAAGAACACCTATAAGAACTAATTACAGTTTTGTTCTTTTGCGTAATTCGTGTTTGTGTTTGTTGTAGCTACAAGACCTTTAATTTGTATGAGTAACATCGCGTGCTTTGCATATTTACCGAGTCGCCCCTTCAAAGTGTGACAGCAAAACTGTATCGAGTTTTGCCAAAAACAATTCGTTGGACGCTTTTGGGTGATTGTTCCGGGTCCTGCTATTAGTGTTTGTGCGTATTCATGACCTTACGATACGGAAGAAATGTTGTTGGAATATTGAAAATGCTCCTCTTTAAGACTTCCTATTTCAAAATATTTACTAATTAAGTCCATAGTTTCATTACTCACGGTTTGCAAAAATATCCGTAACACCACAAGATCAATGTCTCATACACACTTGACCTCGGGTGACAATCCAACGAAAATGATCTGACGTCAAATGACCTACCATTCAATGCGTCATCGCAGACATCGATAACCGTAAACCGTAATAACGTTAATTATCACTCTTTTGTTAAACGACGTAAACATAATTGATGACTTTAAACTAAATTATTGTTAATAAATGATAATTGAACACCAAAAGAATACCATAATTTTGTCTAGTTTGAACTTATTTGAATAGTTCTGCGTTCTAGCCTATTTAGAGGTTGGAACTCTACAAAGATCTTGAGTAATTAGAGCAATGTTTGCTAGACAGAAGTTGGCACGAATAATAGCGTGACGAGAATTTCAACGGTCACCAACCTGGTGACCCATAGATGGAAATTACCAACAGTTTTCTGGGAGAGGCTATTGTCCAGCAATAGACAATTTGGCACGATGACACGAATAGCGTGTGACCCATAAATCAACAGAAAAAGAAACTAACGAATCAAGTCAAATTAGCCTTTACACAGACACAAGAGTTAATCAGAATGACTTACTCGTAGATGTCGAAAGAAATTTATTTGATATATGAATTCACACAAAATCGGAAGATTTGATTTTTTTTCAAGTCTATTGAAAAAAAATCAAATCTTCCGATTTTGTGTCAAAAGATCAAATTCCAATAGAAGCTAAATGAGAAACGGGGAATCTAATACTATTTGACAAATGATAATCCGCTACGAAAAATGTAGCCTTTCGACCGGCTACTCATTTCGGGGTAGCTCTTTTAAGTTTTTCTAAGGCCGTAGCTTATGATAATATAATTTATTTATATGTTTAAATGCCCAATCGTTTATTATGTTTTACTTATTAACTCGGAACAACCCGTAAAATTACAAGATTTTACGTTTTAGTTCTCATTTAATTTTATTTATTCAATTGGTAAGTCAGTAACTAGGTATATCTCTACAAGCAAAATAAAAACGTGAGAATATACTCAACAAAACTATTCAATTAACTCTGCTCACCTCGACGAATAAAATATTACAATACCTTCATACTTAACTCCGTCGCAATCTAGGGCATGATCAGGGCTCTAGACATCAAACCAGTCTGGCAAACGATGTAATTTCTGTCTACAAGGATTCTTTGCTGCCTTCTATGGCTCTGCGTCGCTTATAGACTGTGGAAACTGACTCGTAATATTTATAGCTAGCAAACGATGATTTATATAATACCGGTCTCATTACTGAGGTACTTACTACGCAGCGCGAACCTTGAGAAAAATGTTTACTATACCTGCCTATTTAGAATATCAAAATTTGAATGACAGAGGCATGGTATTCTTAATTTGAAAATAATCTCCATGTTTATTATCTTCAATTCAAAACTTAATGATATGGCGTTCCAAAATTAAATAAAAAGTACCTAAATAGGTTTGTCTTTGGATACAAGTGACAAGTTTTTAGTAGACCTAAGTTTTTGTGCATTATTAGAAAATGTGTAAAAAACTATGAAGTTTAATACTTTCTTTTTTGAGAATGATGAATCAAAATCACGTGTATCGCGTTTCTGAAACTTAATTACAACAAGTAAGTACATTTGGAAGAAGTTGTATTCGCGTTGCTCGTCATCAAATACAAATGTGTGATGATAATAGATAGGTTAGGTAAATACATACATCGATGGTGATTATTACACATTTAGCTTATGATGCAGGATAAGTAAATGCTACCTACAGTTATTAAAAAGCTTAAATTACGAAGCACTACGCGCACGAGCGCTTTGCGCTCTTTTTTCGTAGTCTTAGTAACTGCTTATTTATTAATTTAATTCAGTGCGTATTTTAATAATTTTTTATTCGGTTTATTTTCAACTGTACTTAAACAGGTTTTTTAATTCTTAAAAAAATCGATGGGCACCTTGGATTTTTTGTCATTTTTAAAATTATTAAATTTCATATTTCACAATATTGTGCGATTCTATTAAATAGCGCAACGTCACGTGTAAATATGCATGGGTTACAGTAGGTACTTACATAATTATGTATTTAATGTTCTTAGAACAGGAGCAAGAATCCAATAATTTAATTTTAACTTCGATTTATTTTGCTAACCCCTTTTACTAACATGTTTCCTAAATATAAGTATAGCAGTTCCGTCATAATTAAACTGAAACTAATAGCATTTATTTCATATAAACAATTTATAGGCACTTATCAATAGTCAAAAAAGTCGGTCAGTTAGAATCTTGAAGTTGCCCATTCCGAAACGAAAATCTCTACGTTCTCCGTAGAGATTTACGTTTCGGAATGGGCAAGAAAATCCAAGGACACTCTTTTAAATCAAGATGTTACAAAATCCCTTGAAAAATAAAATGACATACGATACTCAAAACTGCAATTAATTTTGAAGGCAATATGTTGATAATATTTAAATGAAATATGTGTGCAGTGTGCAACAATCCTTGATAATTACATCGATGAAAGTTGGCAGTAATGGCGCCCTCAACTTATCATTTTATAAAATTGATTCCAATTTAACCACCCTTTCAAAGGCACGATCGTACGATGTAAAGAAGTAAGTAGCAAAATTGTAGTTAAAAAAGAACTGTTTCGATGTTTTCTTTTTGTTTTTATGCTGTTATAATCTGAAGTTGTCTATTTTATAATTCGTGTCACTTTTTTCAAGAAGATTTTGGTTGCTTCGGTTTCCCCATGAAACAAAACAAAACAATTGTTTCATAAAATAAATGTAGTTTTCCAATATTATTAAAAGGTCTGTAGGTTCTCGATCTACAAAACCTGCTACACCGGTGTGCTTAACGACATAGAACTTGAAAATTAACATACCATTATGAGATATAAACATAATCGTAAGATTAATTAACACAGTAACTGATCAACTGGCATACGTGAAACAAGTGATTTGTGTGTTGTGACTATATTTATGTACTGAAACTATCTACTTTGTTTTTAAGTGTCTCTGGAAGTGTGGAATTTAGATTAAGTTGTTCTAAGGTGAGTGGGCATTAAAAACGGTAGTAATCTATTTACGTGAAGTAGGTACCACCTATTCTTACACCTAACATAATTTTGACTATGAACGTCGTATCTTAGCTTGTCAAGTTCAAGACTTACGTCCTTTCGTTGCCGCGTGCCAACTAGTTTCATACATTTTTAAACACTGTTCGAATTTGGAATCCGGTGATTAGCAACTCACACACGACACACGACACAATAAAGTTTTTTTTTGGGGTTTTGGCTACGCACGGTTTGTGCATTTAGCCAGTGTCAAGTAATTTTACTTTTCAATCAAGTAAATGGCCCGATATCAGGCACGAACTTACAAAAAATTCATAGTCAGTCAAGTCAAAGTTATTGTAAAGCGGTAGTAACTTTACAACAACCTATTAGGAGTTTTTGGGGGGAACACGAAAAGTCCACGTTAGTCACTTATTTTCACCTTCACTACAAGTGTGCACTCACACGTTAACTAAATTGAATAATTCACTACCAAAATTATAGAATTTAATTCACTATTTCACGAAATTTCATGAAAATGAAAATTCGTGCGACATGTTCCAACGCGATCCCGCCAAAAACTGAAAGTTTTTTTCTCTTTATTACTTACTGTTAAATTCGAAATACAAATCCTGCATTTGATGATGTCACTACCACGCCCATTAAGTAAAATGCATTTGTTTGTTCCGAATCACTAGTGGATAAATTGCCATACTTAAATTTACATGGGAAATAGATTATGTCATCATCATACAGTAACTAATAATTTTATCCTCAAATAGATACTGGCTGTTTCATACTCCGAGGTCATTCAAAGTGTTGTTAGGATAGGTACATTTTGTATTGTGTTTTTTTCCTAACTAATTTACAATTTCTGATGACATAGTTGAAATATTTAGATATTTTGTAAACATAGGATTTTGGCAGAAAGCTCTTAAGTACGATGACGAGATTTTCAGTATCTAAAGCCTTGATTAAGCTTAGAGTAAAGATCTTAATATAGGATTAAAAATGACTTATTTACTATAGAATGATATTTATAATGCAATTCTAAATATAAAACAAATCAGCTGGACATTAACAAACACAGATAACACCAAGAACTTTTCCACTGTTATTTAATATCCAATCTCAGAGAATGACATACAGTTCATTAAAAATGTCAGAGGTGGAACACATACATACATGTATTATCAACGTACGTACATATACAAATCTTAACGTCAGATTTTTAAGCCTTAATTGATTAATTTTTTTAAGTTTGGAATCAACATGAAGATAGTTGTGGCGCCATATAATTTTTGGTGAATTTGGTCTTCTTGCCTTATACATAAACAGTAACAGTAATGTCGATTATGCGCATGCGATTAGTGATGCGATGAAGTTTACCTAACTTTTTACTAAATAGTACACATGATAAATGGCACGATATTCACAAATTCAAACATTAAGCATTTAAGTACTTCAGTTAACGATTTAAATGCACTTTTGAATTGACAAAGCGTCGGTTAGTTGGCCAGAAATTGTAAGCTAGTTGCCCATTTCAAAATGTGGATCTCTTCGGGAGGATCGGGATACTCCAAGGACACTCTTCTGTATCAAGATATTACAAAATTCTGAGAATATTATTCTTATTACTACTTGTATATGTGAGAACATTACATGTGGTCACATTTATTACACATATAGATTGTGAGCCCAATGTGCAAATAAATACATTTAAAAGGACCTTTTATTCGAGGGAACTGCCCTATGTTGAATTTTCCTGAAAAGTATGTAGGTGAACATTAATATTGTAGATTATGGTTATCACATACCTAATATACATAACAGCTCCTACTCAACATGGAAACTTACCTTAACACAAGAGATAAAATAATAAATGTATTGTTTTTTTTTTCTCTCTGTGGTGTATTGGCCGTTAACGTCAACTTTATAGGGTGGCAAAGACATCGACGCGCAAACTGTAAACACCTTCTTTTTTTAAATAACGGACGATACATTTCAACGCACTGGGGCAGACTGGGGTTCAGAATCGTGTACAGAATCACGGACTCTCACACACCAGTACACTCACACTTACGACATAATTTATTATTTTTAGTAATTTAACATATAGGTAAAATATTTTTGGGAGATTGGCGCCTAAACTAAGCCCAAGCCTGTATTTTAGGACACCAGGACCCCACCAAGAAGCTTAATTACAGAGATAGAACATAACAATTTAAGTGCAAAGAACACATTTCAGAATTTGTTGTTGGAATTGCTTTCATACAGGAAAAGTTTTTATCCAGTGCGCAAATTGTAACCATGAATTCAGCATATCTTTCTAGACCCCTAGCGCAGAAATTTTTCGCCAGATACGCAAAAAAAAAAAATCTGCTGTTCCATACATTTTGACCGCGTAGGTATTGCACTTTTCTATGAAACAGCTGATTTTTTTTGTACAACAGGCGAAAAAAAATTAGGCTAGGGGTTCTAGAATAATATGCTGAATTCATGGTTACAATTTGCGCAATTCATGGTTACAATTTGCGCACTGGATAAAAACTTACCCTGTATGAGACACTAAAACATAATTGGCGAAATGTGGGTGTACTAAGTATACATCCCTGCCTAACCCTTCGAGGATTACAGGCGTGATATTATGCCATGTGTGTGTTAATTATTAACTAGCTACCGCCCGCGGCTTAGCCGATAAAGTTTTGTGGGAAGCTCCAGCCAATTTTTTTTTTTCAGTTTATTTACTAAATGCATGTAAAAGTATCGGTACTTATGTAGGTACCGTATATACTTTCATATGCATTTAGTAAAAAACTATTATTTTGACATTACAAACAGACACTTCAATTTAATTTATTTTCATAGAACAGATATACCTATAGATGTGTTATAGAAATTCACCTTTCGAAATAAATTTTATAAATTATAGTAAATCCTTTGAGCAACGTACTTCTAAAAGTACCACTCAGTCACACAGACAGACACGAAAAGCAACTTTAACTTATAATATGTATAGATTAGGGCCCCACGCGAATATAAACAATATTGTTTTACATTTCATTATATCGATGGCAATTATGGAATATACCTAAGAAGTCAGTTGCCAGCTGATAAACTGGTAAGCTGTAGGGTCAGACGAATGTCAAAACAGCTAGAGGTCGCATAAATACGAAGTTGTATATTTTAAAGTAGTTCGTCTTTTGTTTTGGTACCCAAATCTATCTCTAGGGTTATACAGTAAAAATAAGTAATAAATAGCTTTTTTTTCTTCAATACTTAATTATACAAAACATAGCGGTATTTTTACCGCTATGTTTTGTCCTAATTTTAAACAAAGTATTTTATAAGTAAGTAAGTATACTTACTTACATACATATAAAACACTTTGTTTAAAATTAGGACAGATTTATACGATAAAAATGTATGGTGAAGCAGACTTTAAAAAAATTTGCTCTTCTTTTAATACCTAAAGTAAATACCTCCTACTTTATGAAATTTATAAATCGACGGTCCCTACCTACAATCCCTTAAGTGGTAGACACGTGAATTGCATGTTTTGATTTCGTGTTCTTCAGGCCAACTTATACTATCGTTTAGTTTAACAAAAATAAGTCTAAGATGGCAAAATGCGCTTTAAATCCATCATGAGTTCATGACATAACATTAACTATAACATGATATACTCGTACACGTGTTTGAAACTTTGAAGCGCTTGTCATTTGTAGTGAGGGGATTATACGTAGTGACCGTCGAAATAGCCTAATTAACCCAAGAACATCTAAAGTTCACATAGGACAATTATCATTATTCCACTCAGTTAGCGCCATGTTCTAATCAATAGATAACACCGTGTCGTCACGTGATTAGGTTATGTACTCGTGAGTGATCACCCGACTAGGAAACTGAATGGTTGTATTGTGTTCATTGATAGATTACTAATTATTAGTGCTATACATAGCACCACATGTACTTATACAGATGTGAAGTTATTTGGATAATACCTACTTTCCGGAGCAACGCTTGCCGCGGTTGGTCAGTGGATGGGTGACCATCTTTACATATCAAGACTTCTATGTCCCTCGGAAAGCACGTTACGCCGTTGGTCCCGGCTGTAATTCGTAGATTTTTGACAGTCGTTGCGGGTCGTCAGAAGTCGAAAGTCTGACAACCTTTGCCAGTAATTGGGTTGTGGAATTCAGATAGGCAGTCGCGTATGTTATGTTTATGGAAGGCTTGATACAGGGCTAATTAATTATATTGATGAATAGTAAAGCATTAACTACATGTGGTGCCGGACGTAAAAGAATAGCACCATCCCATTTCTTCCCGTGAGTGTCGTAGACGGCGACTAAGGGACTTACTCGAGAATGGTCAACAGCGTTCTCTATGTATTTTTCCACCATACTTCGATCGCCAACCCGCCTGACAAGCGAGGCGATTATTGCAAACCCCATTGAGGGAGGCCTATGTCCAGCAGTGGACGTCTACATAAAGGAAACGAACCTAAAGGGTCCTCGAAACGATCAATTGCAATCAATTGCTAATGTAATAATACTGTCAATCGCTACAATTGCATTTCGTAGAAGAACAATTTGCTCATCAATGTGTACCAATCACGTAAATATTGACAATTGCATTATATTGTTTTGGGGAAGTGTTCTAACAGGCTTTTCAAAAACGAATGAGGTTAATCTTTTAATTATGATTCGATAATATAACACGTTTATTGGTTTGATTGATTATTTTTTTTCCAAAAAATTACACAGTATTTGCCAAACTGCAAAACACTTTGTCGGATGTTTATCCCGTTTATCTGCTTGTGCTAGCACACTGTCTCCCATTACAAGTCCATTCAAAATAAGGGCACTAGTAATACCTACTGGTGGTATTTACTATGCATACACCGTCAGGCTATTGTTTGACTGCACCGAAACAATGTCGTTGCATAACACACATAGATATGCTAATGGGCAATTATTTCACTGAACAATAGTGGTCTAAGTACTAGTGTGTGTACAGGAGAGACCACCGGTTGGATTCCCATAAGATACTTTTAAAAACGTGAATATGCCTTATTTCCACGAAGAGATAAGCACAGGTGTAGGCACTTATAGTATATCCACATTTCGGAATTTATACAAGTCCCCTGTAAAAGGGGGTGAGCCTAATTCCATAAACCGGGGACAAATCCAGACTTCAGGCTGCTGCTGAGAAATTCCAGATAGGAAAACCCGAAAACACTTTACCCGACCTGGGAATTGAACCCAGGACCTCAATCCATCTTGAATCTTGATCAATGATGCTTACGCTGCTATAGCACATGGCTATAGTTTAACTTAGCATGGGCATGCGGTGATGAGAGAGGAAAGGCCTAAAATTAAAAAGTGATGAATATGTATGTATGTAAAACTGGATGTATGGACAGGGAAAGGAAGACCAAAGCAAAAGATGTGTGGATTGTGTGAGGGATGAAATACTTAAAAGAAAAAAGAGTGATAGCGTGACGGTTGCCAGTCGAGAATGGACCTTAGTAACATGGTGCAAGGGCGAAAGCATAACACCTTCATCATCTTCCTGGATGATGTCGGTGATAAGACCGATGGAGGCATAAGCTTTCGCCAATTTCTCGTTAAAGATGGCACGATTGGCGCAGTGGTTAAGCGATTGACTGCTGAGCTGCGTGCCGCGGGTTCGCGGGTACGAAACAAATATTTGTATGAACTACAAGTAGTTTTTCCGGGTCCGGCTGTTTGTGTATGTCAGTTTAAATGTTTGTAAACGCACCCACAATACAGGAGAAATTTGTAGTGCGGGGCAACGTTTAAAAAAAATTGTACATTATGGTACTAGTGTATAACGTTGGTGATTACCGCTGAGGCGCCATTGAGACCCGAGCCGTCAGGCGAGGGTCTTAAGAGAGCCGAGGACGGTAATCATCAATAGACACGTGTATCATACGACGTTTTTCAACACACTTGTGAAGAAAATAATACTAAAAAATCATTTTGTCCTTGGATTTTTTTAAGTAGGTGGTATACTTTCCATAACGTTAAGGGCTTCACACCTTATATCGGGCGGTGTTACAATATAAATAATTTTCTTCATAACTAGTACTTGTAGTCATTTTAATGATTAGATAACTATAATTTCAACAGTGAAAACGAATTGATATTTTTTTTTTGCCAATGGCGGGAAAATGTAATCAGTTTTCCAATGCGCGCGCATCTAACAATGGCGATCGCCCTTATACTAAGGCTGCATTCCGAATTAGAAAAAATAACGCTGTGAGCGCTCACATCGATATTTTGCGTTCCGAGTTAGATATCACGATTCTGACAGCTAAGAACCGTCATTTTTGTCATCAATACGGAACGCTCGTGATCGCGATAAAGTGTTCACTCAACGTTAAAACATATATTCACCCCATATTAAACTTATACACCACACATTTTTCTTCTTAGATAGTAGCACTATTTCAAATAAATCTAAATTAACTAAAGATTTGATGTGACTTAAAACAAAACAGCACAACTGTCATTTTTGACAAGATGGCGCATGTCATGACGTCATCTATGACGATTCGCGGGACGTCGTGTGTGAGCGCGGTCAAATGGAAATTATTGTAACTCGGAACGTGGCCTAAAAGAATGACGTTTCTTTTTTTTTGCTTTTCGCGTATAGGGCTTTAGCCACGTACAAAATGGGGAATTCACAGTTTTCTTTATTACAGAAAAAAACAAAAGTTATATTTGAGTGAAAGTTTTATTTATTAAAAACGTACAAGTTGAAATTATCTATTTAATTACGAAGTTGCATGAAATGAGCAAGCAATAGGTATATTAATTTATTTTTACTATTGAGCACGACCTTTTTTGTATCGAAACTTTTTAAGAACAAAGCAACTCAATAATTAAAAAAAAAGCTAGAACTCACTAGTGAATAATAGTAATGAAAAAGTCACAGTTTGAAAATAAGTGTCATTATGTGCCTAATTGCGGTGAAATTAGAGCCATTTTATGAGCAAGTGTGTTGAAAAAATACATTACATCAGGTACACAAAATTTCAGCAAGCAATTTCCCATTTTTGTATACAAAACACTTTGATAACGTGGAGTCAGAATATATTAGGTCTTTACCTATGAAATTGCCGTTCTGCAGTACTGGCCATTTCAAATCAAAATAATTTTTGTTTGGCTAAGAATTCTAATTTCAAATTAATTTTATTTTAAAAACATGGATTTTTTTTTCTAAAAGTAGTCATTTCTTTATTGATTAGTGTTACATTTTCATCGCATTTCAATCTTTTTCGTCATCATGGATACGTTAAAAATTCGAGTAATTATGGAATATGAGTACCGTCGTGGCAGCAACGCGGCACAAGCGGCACGCAACATCAACGACGTTTACGGAGCTAACACTACAAACCAACGCACCACCTGTTATTGGTTTGCTCGCTTCCGTTCTGGAAATTTCGACCTGAAAAATGAACCTCGCGGTCGTCCGAAGACTTTGGTCGACAATGACGAATTAAAGGCGATTGTGGAAGCTGATGATACACAATCTACGGCTGAATTAGCAGCAGCTTTCGACGTTAGCGTCAAAACAATATTGGTCCATTTGCGTCAAATTGGCAAGGTAAAAAAGCTTGACAAATGGGTGCCCCACGAACTCAATGATCGCCAGCGCGAAGTACGCGTCGAGACGTGCCTTGCACTGCTCAACAGACACACAAATGAAGGAATTTTGAACCGCATTGTTACCTGCGATGAAAAATGGATTCTGTTTGATAACCGTAAGCGCTCAGCAAGTTGGTTGGATCCTGGTTCAGCACCTAAACAATGCCCTAAACGAAAACTTACCCCTAGAAAAGTGATGGTCACTGTTTGGTGGTCTAGCGCCGGTGTGATTCATCACAGCTTCTTACCAAACGGGGTGAGCATTACTGCAGATGTGTACTGTGAAGAACTGAACACAATGATGGAGAAGCTGGCGCATCTCCAACCAGCATTGGTCAATCGCTCGTCTCCGCTGCTCCTGCACGACAACGCGCGACCTCATACTGCACAGCAGACGGTCTCCAAGTTGCAAGAACTGGGGTTGGAAGCTCTCCGTCATCCGCCCTACTCACCAGACCTTGCGCCTACAGACTACTACTTTTTCCAGAATTTGGATAACTTCTTGGCGGGAAAAAAATTTAATACCCGAGTACAAAATGCCTTTGAAGAATTTGTTGCCTCCCGTCCAGCTGATTTCTTTAAGAAGGGCATCAATAAACTGCCACTGCGATGGCAAAGATGCATTGATTGCATGGGTGATTACTTCGATTAATACAAATAAAAAATTCATGAAAAAAATTCGTTTAAATTTTTTCATACAAAACGGCAATTTCATAGGTAAAGACCTATTATTATCCTATATTATATTAGGTGGTAGATGATAACTTTATCTGCTTATCTACGACTAAATCATAAAAGCTTTGATTAGAGCTTTTTGTTTTAGATAATATGACATAGACAATGTGGACATGCACTCAAATGAAGGTCGATGCCTATCACTGAGTCTTTTGTCGGCTAATAACGAGCTTAGATTATTTTATAATCAGGCTCAATATTTGCAAGAGCACGAAGTTTGCAATAAATGTTAATAAGTAAGTACTTCATAGGATAATTTAATGCTGTATTTATGTTGCTCTCCTGTTAATACTCAAAATACGGCCAAAATATTGTACAAACCGCCATTCTGAACAGAGATGTCCTTATCTCAAATACATTAAAATATTTATCAAATTTTGAAATCTCTTTGCCTTAACCCGACTCAGCCTTGAAATCGTCATTTAAATCAACTTACATTGAAATCATTTACCACATCATATTATGAATGTGGCATGGATAATACCTATAAGGCTGTACACATACGATGCGGAAAACATAAACGCATCGTTCAGCTCAATAGCAGTCGGCCAGATGATATAAGGTCGCATTTCAACTTGCGACTACAAGTCTACGAGAAATGTCAGAGCGTACCAGAGAGTCTGCCTATACTCTGTCAGGGGTGCGGGTTTGTTCGAAAGAGATATCGCAGCCCCTGGCATACAGGCTACTGAGGGAACACGGGTGGGGTTTAGTCAGTAAAAGTCTGACAGGCCCTCCTGCTCCACCCAGAGCGGGGGAAGTTATTTGATGATTACCCAAGCAAAAAAAAAAGGCTGCCTATACTACTTCCGCTTAGGATATTGTAAGTAATAGCTAGTTTTTTTTTTTTGGGTGGGAAATCATCAAATAACTTCTCCCGCTCTGGGTGGAGCAGGAGGGCGTGTCAGACTTCTACTGACTAATGTTCCTTCAGTAGCCCGTATGCCAGGGGCTGTGGTATCTCTTTCAAACAAACCCGCACCCCTGGCAGGCATCGGCCCTTGCGGGCCCCATCATTTTTGTGCTGACATCTCTTTGAGGCGCGCGTGGAACACAACGCGCCGTCGACTTGGGCTTGGTCCTTACCGGACAGCGAGCTACCCATTACTCGCCGTCCGCAAGCTCATGCCTACGGTGGCTGGAAATCGGCCCGGGATTCCCGACGCCCAGGGCGTCTCCGTATCCTGCGGCGGCTAGGGTCGCGAGGGCGCATAGACTGCCTCTCCCTCACGTGCGCCGCCTCCCAGCATCACTGCTTCGCTGAAGGAGGTGACGGCTCCCCATGCCCTCTCGCTCCGTACCATGGCCTGGACCAGGGCCGGACGCGAGAGATCGCCGCCGCCGATCGCCTCCACGAGGACACGGCGGTGCTCCGCCCAAGCCGGGCAGACCGCCACCGTGTGCTCCACCTTGTCCCCAGGGCGATCTTCGCAGTGGAAACACCCGGGCGTTTCCTCCCGCCCTATCCGAAACAGGAACCTCCCGAAACAACCGTGTCCGGTGAGGACCTGCGTCAGGCGGAAGGTGAGGACGTCATGCCGCCTCTCAAACCACTCCTAAAAGAGGGGACTTACCGCCGCAATCGTGGCGTGTCCAAAGTAAGTAATAGCTAGGTCTGGTGGCAACAAACGTTTGCATTAAATGTCAAGTTGTTACTATTAAAGGTCATATTTTTCTCATAATTGTTTACTTATATAAATAAAAAGTCAGCCTTACTCTTCATAAACACTCCCGAAGCTCCGACATTTATAAGTAAACAGTTAAGTAACGTTTACTGGGGTCACCACGTCCGTTCTTATCACTGTTATCAGTACACAATGGTCATGATTTACACTGGTAGGTAATTGTGTCAGCCGGGTCGACCAACGAACGTGCCCATGTCGGATATTGGAGCGAACTATTTATTTGTTTTGTTCAAGCTAAGTAAATTCACGTGCTGCTTAATGTGATAGGTATAATAATTCAAACTATTTGGTTTGTAGTCTGACCTCTATAGGGGTCTTAAGAAATATTTGAACAGACGGATGCTGAGAATTGAAGTTCAAACCCGTACCTAATAATCTACTTAAATTCCTAATCTTCACTCGTTGCCTCTTACTTCATTGCACATTCACGATTTTCACTTCTTTTTACTCTTTCAATCCCTGGTTAAGGTATTATATGACAGCTAAGCAACATCCTTATGATGAAAAACTCTTTAAATTTAATTAATCTATTAAGGTGAATCTAGTCGACATTGTTTCTATACAAACTTCGGGAGTGTATTACTCCACTGTTCGACAATGTACATCAAAAATTAAACATGGTAATCTAACTTTGGCCGTGTTTAAGTAATAAAAGAAATGTAAAATCTCCAAAGCCAAGTCGGTACCGACAAAGCTCAATTATAGAAAACTTCAATAAATGTTATTGGTCATTGATTTATGTAGTGGATTTTTGATAAAAGCCGATCTTCCGAAGGACTTTTCTTAATTTTTTACACGCCTGTTTTACTAGAACTGATCCTGTATCTTACTCAATAACGTTGTGCGTGTGTAGACTAGCCTCTAACTGCTCATTAGTCTCATTACTGATACTATCTCTGTCGGACACGATGCCTGGTGAGACAGCGTGCTTTTTAGCCAGGACAATCATTGAGTTCGAACCACGGCTTGATTCCCTTTAATGAGCAATGTTAAAAATATTCATTGAGCGCCAGTTTAGGAATATTGGAATAGTAGCTTAGACGTTGTAAACTTTGACCGATAAGTTATCAGTGAAGGGCAAGCGGTATAACATATTCCTATACTGCGAGATAATAAAGTCTTTACACTTTATGCTTATTTAAGTTACGTTCAAAACCAGCATTAAATTACTTTTAATTCTTTCGTGTCGCCTCTGCAGCTACTGAAACTTCTTCTGATTAAATGAAGAAAAAAGTCTGCACAAGGTCAATGTTTAAAAAAAAACAGTATTTCAATTTGTGCGTCATGTTTTCATTGTCAATATGATTCCGTCTGGCATCGGTGTGAATTCAGCAATGGAATTACGAACGATATAATTTCAGCTGTATTTACAACACATTGAAAAGAGTGGGTTTTTCTTGAAGAATTCTTGTTATTAATATATAGTTACGTTTTTCTGCTACGTAGGTTGGCTACTAGTCATGCGCTTTATCTGTGATTTTTATGTTATAGTGGGTGATTGGGTTATGTTAGTAGGTGGGGATTAATGGAGTAAGAGCTAGATTTGGACTTAGAATGCATCTTTAAATGGGACTAGTTGTAAAAAATCTAAGGATTCCAAGATCTTCGTTAGGACACCTATACTGCCGTCCTTTAACTAGCAACCCTCACTCGGTCAATTTTTACTTTTTAATAGCATCCAAGAGAGTTCAAAATTCTCTATCTTTCTGTCTAACAAACATATTTACAATACAAACAGTTCCCAAGATATGAAAACTTTGTAGGCCGTTATGTAACATAATTTTGGATGATTCCATCACTTGAAATCGTCTTACCCACACTTCTTAGCTAAATGTACTTTAAAATACTTTAATTGCCGGAAGAAATGATTATTATCTAGTATCAATTGATGTATCCTACAATCAGTAACGTAAGCTTCACACTTTTTAAGAAATAACAATTCGCGCGTTTTTTGCCATTTTTTCGGAAACAACTTAGGGCTTAATGCCTTTCTAGTTAAAGGAGGGTAGTATCACAGTCTATATTTTTATACTGTGGTAGTATAGAGCTGTCGTTTTCACTCTTAAACGGCACTTCACTACCATCTTCATCATTTGGCAGCCTTGTTCCATCAACTGCTGCGTATAGGTCCTCCCTTCTGTGCCATTCAGAGGAGAAGAGCTTATCTTAGTTATAAGACACCTATCTACATTTTTTATAAGAAGTCTGGTTAAAAAGTTAAGCCTTCAAACATCACAGAAGACTTCAGCCGTCAGTCGTGTACTTGGTCATTCACTGTTTATTTACATCAAAATTATGTGTTTTACTGCCCCTGTTCCTAAAACTAATGAGCCCAACAGAATGATCAACGACATCGTGCACATTGGACGTTTTCGTTCAATGGTTTGGAACCACTCCAACACTAGCTAATACTAAGTAACTTTTGTAACGTAGCGTTTTATTACTTTATGAGACGACTAGCTTCCGCCCGCGGCTGCGCCCGCGTGGAAGTCGGAAATTATCCCGCGGGAACGTACTACCGGGATAAAAAGTATCCTGTGTGTTAATCTATGTTATAATCTATCTGTCTGCCAAATTTAATCCAAATCCGTTCAGCCGTTTTTGTGTTTGAGTAACAAAGACCCAATCATCTTCACAAACTTTCACAATTATAATATTACGGACTACCCTTTTTTACCCCTTTAGGGGTAGATTTTCGAAAAGTCCTGATACACGTTATTCTTTATTTTTGGTTGTAGGTATAAATACTGAGTTTCGAGTTAATCTGACCGCGCGATAAAATTCTTCCATACAAACTTTGACACCCCCCAATCCCCCCTTAGGGTGTAGTTTAGAAAAAAAATATGACCAACTTTATAATTTACTTAGAGAAGTATTTGTACCAAGTTTCAAGTTTATTAACTCAAGGAATAAGATTTTTCATGCAAACAAAATCCCCCTTTTTAATCCCCTTACAGGTCGAATTTCCAAAAACCCCTTCTTAGTGCTCCCCTACATTATAAAAGGAAGCCGTGTGCAAAATTTCACGTTCCTAGTCCTAGTGGTTTCGGCTGTGCGTTGATTGTTCAGTCAGTTAGTTTCTTCTTTTAAATTATATAGATTATTATTTTTGATAGTCAGTAGTTGCGCAATTAACTCAGCGAATCCAGTAATAATTAAAATGTAGCAAAACTCCAAGGTCAGTTCTTTCAATGGTTATTTTTGTATAACACAAAACGTTAACGAACTTCCTTTCAGGAAAACCAAAACTTTGCCACGTTTTATCAGTGAATATTTCAAGGTTCCCATAATTTATAATATTTAAAATTTACAACAACAAACAATAGTTAAGTTAATTAATTTTATCGATAGGTACGGTTTGCCATATGGATAGAATATAGCATCAGACTAACGAAGTCTTTGTATTGTGTAATTGTTTGAACAACTGAATTCGCTGTGTACGCATGAAAGCACGTGGTTTGGGAATAACCATGAAACTCAAATGAGTGTAAATATAACCCGTAAAACATGAGAATGTAAAGCAAGCGAGGACTCGTGATGTAAGCGAAATTGTGACCTCAACTTCTGTCTTCGCTACGTCGCGTCGAGAATCCCAGGCTGAGTCCCAGCCACCATAGGCGCGGGTTTGCGGACGGCGAGTAATGGGTAGCTCGCTGTCCGATAAGGACCAAGCCCGGGTCGACGGCGCGTTGTGTTCCACGCGCACCTCAAAGAGATGTTAGGACAAACTGGTGGGGTCCGCAAGGATCGATGCTTGCTAGGTATGCGGGTTGTTCGAAAGAGATACTGTGGCCCCTGCACACAGGCAACTGAAGGAACACGGGTAGGTTTTAGTCAGTTAAAGGCTGACACGCCCGCTCCGGATGGATGCATGCCGTCTGTTGGGATAGGTCAGCTCAATGCTGCAAGAGCTCTTTCTTTAAAGGGCCCTCCAGACATGGCCTTTGTTAGGCTCACATAAAATCCTAATATTATAATGTTTGGACTTTAAAAGAGACCATGTCCTCTGGGTGTATTTTTCCTCAGGGATCAGTCAGCTAGCAAATACCGACGTCATCTAGATTTAAAATATTGACCAACAAAATATTTTCGTGTCGTGAAAAGATCTACTTACAAAAAAAAAACATTTCAAATGGAATTAGCGATAGATTTTAGAATACTTTCACTATAGGAAAACATCGATTTTCTAACAAACCTGTTAATAACTAGTGCGTAAGTACGTAAATTCATTCGAAGGAGGCTATCTATAGAGTTCAATTTGATAAAGATATAGTTACCAGGAATAGCTGTGAATAGTCTCTTAGAAGTTTTATGAATGTTTAGGCTATCATCTGCCTAGCCTTTTCTTCTACTATCTAATTATAGGATTCGTAATTGATTGACGACAGATTGGAAGACCCAAGGAAGTGGAATTCTTTCCAAGGTTACCAATTTTCTATACTTAGTGGTTCATCACAGTAGAAATATTTACATTAAAAAAAAATGCTGTACATTTCTAGATATTCGAGGAGTACGCTTGTCGCGGTTGTTCTGTGGATGGGTGACCACCAGTAGATACTAAGACCATACACCATTGCTTTCCGAGGCACGGCTCCTCCGTGCCTCGGAAAGCACGTTGAGTCGTTGGTCCCGACTGTCATTCGTGGATCCTTGAATTGTCAACTGTTACGGGTCGTCTGAAGCCCGAAAGTCTGACAACCAATTTGAACATGGGGTAACGTATTAACCAATTACTGGGTGGTAGAGATCAACTCGGGTGGCTGTTTTTATATTTAGCCGCAAGCCCCACAGCACAAAACAACACAACACAAGTATCAGTATGAAATTGCGTTGTATATATTTACTCCGTGGTATATATATTTACTGGTTGACTAGCACAGAACACATATACTCTAGGAGTTGACTAGACACCTATTGACTGGCGTGCCTCAGTTCTGCTTCGCCTCACACTGTTTTTGCATTAGTTTATCACGCATTGTTTTTGGCATTTGAATACCGGTCAATCTACTCAATAATTGTACGTAGATAGCGTAGACAACTACGCACTCGCATATATATGAATTATTTGTCTTTATTATAGTTATTATTTTATTTATTTATTCATAAGTGCATAGTTATGTTTATTAAGTTGAAAATTAGCAGGTTGTGTACGCAGAATAACCAACATGTCTGGCAATGTTGCTGAAGGTAGTGGCAAATTATATTGCAACCGCATTAGGCACCTCTCTTTTACGGCCTGGCCACGGGGATCGGCGGTGCGAACGGCGGTGCGGCAGGCGGGGCGACAATTCGCGCGGCATCGTTTGCAGGCCACGGGGAGTCACGTTCGCCGCCGCGACCAGTAAGGAGTCCGAGAGCGAAATGTTTTTATCAAAGTTTTCTCGATATTACTTAGAAAGTAATAGTTTTTTTTTTCAAGATATAATATTTTGAAGTGATTGTGGAGTATAAAGTTGAATAGGAATCGAGGAATAGATAGAGAATTCCACAAGAAGTACGAGAAAATCTGGAAATTTTATTTTAATTTCTTCCCACAATCACTTCACTTATGCTGTGGGTGGCCAGACTTCCAAATAGGTGGCCTTGCTAGTATTTCAGCAATAAAATTCTCGGTGTTCATTATTCGCGGCGAAAACAACTAAACTCGTTTGATCGCTGCCCTAGTCGCCGCGACTGCCGCTTGACGCCGTGGCTCGCGCCGTACTGATTCATGTATTTGTTTCACTCGCCGGCCGCGCCGCCGGTCGCCCGTGCCATTCGCTTGGTACATTTCGCCGGTCGCCCCGCTGGTCGCCGCCCCGCGTGGCTTGATAAGTACATTTCTATGCGTTTGTTTCAGTCGCTAGACGCCTCGGCGGTCGCACCGCGCGGAACACCAAGAGTGAGGCCAAAAACCAAATACAATGCGACTCTTTAGTATTTGTTTTTTTTTTTTGGTTTAAACAAAGGCAGATAGATCGCGCGGGACACCCAAGTGTCAAAAAAACAAATACTAAAGCCTCGCATTATATATCTACAATCCAACGCTAACAACAACAAAAAAAAAAAACAAATACTAAAGCGTCGTATTGTATGTTACATAAAATGCGACGCTTTAGTATTTGGTTTTTTGGCCTCACTCTTGGTGTTCCGCGCGGTCTATCTGCCTTTGTTTTTGTAATCTGAGTAACTATGTATCATGGATAGTCTTCTCACATGCCCATAAAATTACTTATATCAATGTATAAATACAAAATGTTATTGTTCTAATAGACATCGACACGCATCGATACTATTGGTATGTTAACGAAATCATAAGTGAAACGCATACTAGGACATAATCGTAAAGCAAAACTTGCACTAGACTTCGCTAGAGAGTGTACTGAACGCCCAGAAATGCTTATTTATTGATGAGTTTTATCTTTAACAGTTACTGAAGTTGTAAGTGTGGAAAATTATGTACAATTCCACCTCGTAACAGGTAAAGCGGGTTTTTGAGAGATATAATGAGTGAATGAGATAGATAGAATCATAACATGTTCATTTTTTTTTTTTTTTTCAAATTTAACTCACAAAACTACTATTTTATAGGAACACTAAAGACACTATTAGCTCTCAATCTGGGTTTCTTAGTTTCAACTCCAACAAAATAGAGGGTTGGTTGCGCATGCGCATGCGCATATAAACTTAGTGTGACGTCATAGGCAAATTATATCCCGTCTAAATATTGTTATAAATATGACCTATCTTTTGAATGTTCAACCATTTCTCCAGTACTAAAACTCTCGAGGTTATTATCGGTTGAAATTTTACATGTTTTTGTCGGTTAGAAATAATTAACTCACTATCAGGGTGCTTACTCTCGAATATAATTCCGATAGATCGACATTGGAATTGTCAGTCGAACGTCAGGGATTGGCTAGACTCAGTGAATCCAGCCAATCCCTGACGTTTAACTCAACCAACTGACGTTTGACCAATGTCGATCTATCGGAATTTTATTCCAGAGTAAGCACCCAGTACTCCGAGCGAAAAGACGTTTTGCCGTCAAAAACCCCAACATAGTTGCCTCATATGCCTATTGGTTTTTTTTTTTTTTTTTTTTGGGTGGGAAATCATCAAATAACTTCTCCCGCTCTGGGTGGAGCAGGAGGGCGTGTCAGACTTTTACTGACTAAAACCCACCCGTGTTCCTTCAGTAGCCCTTAAGCCAGGGGCTGTGGTGTCTCTTTCGAACAAACCCGCACCCCTGGCAGGCATCGACCCTTGCGGGTCCCATCACTTTTTGTGCTGACATCTCTTTGAGGCGCGCGTGGAACACAACGCGCCGTCGACTTGGGCTTGGTCCTTACCGGACAGCGAGCTACCCATTACTCGCCGTCCGCAAGCCCATGCCTACGGTGGCCGGAAATCGGCCTGGGATTCCCGACGCCCAGGGCGTCTCCGTATCCTGCGGCGGCTGGGGTCGCGAGGGCGCATATGCCGCCTCTCCCTCACGTGCGCCGCCTCCCTCTTCGCAAGCATCACTGCTTCGCTGAAGGAGGTGACGGCTCCCCATGCCCTCTCGCTCCGTACCATGGCCTGGACCAGGGCCGGACGCGAGAGATCGCCGCCGCCGATCGCCTCCACGAGGACACGGCGGTGCTCCGCCCAAGCAGGGCAGACCGCCACCGTGTGCTCCACCGTGTCCTCAGGGCGATCTTCGCAGTGGAAACACCCGGGCGTTTCCTCCCGCCCTATCCGAAACAGGAACCTCCCGAAACAACCGTGTCCGGTGAGGACCTGCGTCAGGCGGAAGGTGAGGACGCCATGCCGCCTCTCAAACCACTCCTCAAAGAGGGGACTTACCGCCGCAATATGCCTATTGGTAACTTCGTACTTATTGGAAAGCTCAAACGAGTAAACCTGAAATGTAGTGCCTTTCCTCCAATTTTGAGGGGGCGTTAATTCGTGGGTGGGAATTATAGATTAGATTAGATTAGATTATGTATTAAACCTAATTTTGTTCCAGTCGCAAATTGGACGTGATTAATAATTTAGATTCTTTTCCTTTAAAATGAATTATATGATGATTGTAGATCGTAGTACCTAATACTTACTCCATATACCGCAATGTATACTTACCTGTCAGACCATTGAATTTGAAAAACATTAGGTACTATTGTATGATTTTAGTTTATAATACCTAGTTTCCAAGAAACTCATGTTATTTTCCTCTATTACAGGGCTGAAACAAGATGAAACAACGGGTCGCGACGGACGAACGGCCCTTTAAAACGGGCTCGACCGATGACTCCCGAACCAGCGATGAAGAACCTGCAGCTACAGTGGTAAGTAATCATCAAACTTAGCTCTTACAGTCAACCCTATTTAAGTATTAACTTGCCATAACAGCACTGAACATGAAGGTATTAAAACCTCGTTTGACTTTAAAATACCATAAACACAAAAATTAAAAGAAAATATTGACATCAATAAAAGTTCACTGTCAACACTCTTGACACAATTTTTTTAACAAGGCCTACAGATTTGGTGAAAACTAAGATCAAATGGGGCGATGCGAGAAGTCCCCGTTCACCGTACCACGCCAGTAGGCTATGATAGAACTTAGACATATTAATGCATTTATAGTTTTATTTGTCGGCCTCCACATCTGCTACGTTGTGTTTGGCTTCGAAAGAATTGGTGAACCTAAAGGAGGGTACTTCTCGAAGGCTGCCCAAAGTCAGACAGATGGAATAGAAGTGAAAACCGAATGTATTAACGTCTGCAGTTGTGAAGAAGACAACAAATGAAAATCAGGCTATAATGAACATCATCAATCAATAACAGCAAGGTATGACATGAGTATAGAAGCTTTATATTTGGATGCCTACAAGAAAAAAGATGACAGCGCTTGAAAAAAAATTGAAAAGAAACAGAATAATACGTAAGATTGCTGAACGAGTTATAAACGCGATTCTCCTCGCTACAATTTCTTTGGCGTTTGCTGAAATTACTATGACTGTACTGATTCTGTTACTTTAATTGAAACGTTTATATTGTAACTTAAAAGGTTTTTATTGCTGCAACTATCTTAACGGAACTCTGAACAATTCACGATGGCTTTGAGAAGAATTTGGCAAAGGAGGAAGGAGATTGCGTTGAGAGCAGCCGAAGCAGTGCTTGATGTGTTAGCTTGGGCCACACTAGTATTGGGAACCTACATTTTGTTGGCATGTTAAAATTCTTTAAAATCTGAGTTCTACAAAGGACACTGGAAAACTGGATTTTGAAATTGAAAGAAACTCGCTGAATTACCTTGCGTTATTGAATCTGACTTCATTCCAAATTGAAGGGCAAACCGTGCCCTGATGATTAATGTGTAAAAATGATGAAAATAGTAACTTGTAAAAAGTTAGTCCGGAATGGATCTACATATATAGAAACAGAAGCTCAATACTTTAAATTTAAAGACTCACCTTGCCTTTTCCGCATCACATCTACTAAATCAGGCTCAAACTAACTCCATTCCGATGCGTAAATAATTGATTTCAAACTAACAACAAACTTTTTTAATGTAAACAAATAAATATACGTTTAGCATAATCCAGAGTATATTTTATTGGAACTCTTCGAGTTCTTATAAATTAATTTGTTAATTGATAACATGGTCACCGTGGGATTCAGTGCTTCAGTGGTCTAGCTATCACATATCTCTTGACATATCGAGGTCTTCAGGTCACATGTGACCTTCATATAGGGTCAAGGAAACCTTCCGGATCTAGGAATTGAGTCAACACACACACAATTGAGAAATGAAGAAAATTATTGCAAAAATACAAACATGTAACGCCTTTCTCTCTTTGGGGATTGGAAAAAACTACAAAACGCCAAGGCCCACAACGCACTCCTTTTACTCAGTTCACGCTTATGGCGCCACAAATTGTTATTGTTCCTCCTTGATCTTTGTATTGTCCTGCCTTTTGGAACATTTTACGGCTCACCAACAACACCACAACACGCATACAATCGCACTCCCCACTCCGCTTGACTGCCGGAGCACGACTGACACGTGACGTAGGCGCATGAGACAACCAACATTAGTCAATACACTACATCCCTTTTTTGTTTTGATTATTTTTTTTTTTTATTATTGTTTTCTAAGTTAATCAAATATAATGATGTATCAATAAAGGTAAATCAAAACTTAACATTATTTAGGTTAAATCAATAATCGTAACCGTAAGTAATTGCTTTATATTTAGCTCCCTTATAATCAATAGAATGTCCTGTTTACTTTGTTTATTAAGACCTTCCTTCTCCTTTCCCTCATTTTTTTCAATTGCTTGAAGTAGATGTATCTCCTAAATTTAATTCATCAGGCTCTTTACCATTTAAAACTTTCCACTGACCCTCCATTTTGTCAGATGTACTACGTTTCTCCTAAGAACTTGTCCCGTTGAATCATTTCGTACCTCGATATCTCCTCTAGCTGCTTTTTCAACCGTGTGAGGAGTGGGGTCATAATTTTAACTTAATTTGTTTTCTTTAGTGATATTTTTCAAATATACTTTATCTCCCGGTATTAAATCATTGCTTTTCGTTTTCTATCTGCATATTCTTTTCCCAACTGTTTCTTTTCCTTGTCCATATCTCTCACTTCCGAGTCTTCTAATTTCCGGTTGATGTCATTGACCATTGAGATTTTATCACGAAATTGCCTTTTGAAAAATAATTCTGCCGGTGGTTTTCCCGTCACAGTATGTGGGGTACTTTTGTACATAACCAAGTATTCCTCCAAACCCTCTCGCCAGTTTCCTTTCTCAGCTTGGCTGATTTTTAAGCGTTTCAAGATATCTCTGTTTTGGCGTTCTACTTCACCATTCTGTTGTGGCCAATATGGTACAGTGTTAAACAAAAATATGTTTCTTTCGTTACAGAACCGCTTGAATTCTTCGCTACAGAATTGTTTTCCATTATCTGCAGTTATTTTTGATGGATTTCCCAGACGGCTAAATATTTCTTTTAAATTTAATATAATATCTGCACTGGAAATCTTACGAGTTATCTTCACCTCTTTATATCGACTAAAATAATCCACCACGACCAATAAAAAATCTCCACTCGGAAGCGGTCCCATCAAATCCATAGCTATGTCTACCCACGGCTCATTTGGCAATTCTTGGTTGGTGGGTTTGGAGCTGAGACAAGGGTGCATCCTTTGCAAGACTTAACCAAAGTCTCAGCATCTTTATCGCATTTTGGCCACTACACCTTGGTTCTCAATCTAGCCTTCATTGAGACTATCCCGGGATGACCTTCGTGAGCTGCCGTTAACACTTGGTTTCGTAGTTCACTTGGGATTACTATTCTAGTTCCTCTCAGTAAAACTCCTTCATAAAAGCATAGCTCATTTTCAAATAGCTTGTAATGTTTTACTTCATCGTCCCATTTATTATTATAAATACCTTCTTTAACCTTTATAATCTCTTGATCCTCTCTTGAATGTTTTATAATTTCTTTTAGTGTCACGGCGGTAGGCTTAGCTTTCTCCACAATCCAATGTACGTAATCTTCGATTTCATTTACCGATGAATTCTCCAAGTGGCATAATCTAGACAACAATCTGCAATGCTCTCTTAGCCTGGTTACAGATGACCTTGAATGCATATGTCTGGAGTCGTAAAATCCACCGTTCGATTCTGGCGCATGATTTTGACTTAGGTCCGAATATGACCTCAAGTGGCTTATGGTCAGTTATCAGATCGAATTCCTTACCATACAAAAAAACGTGAAAGTGTTCTACAGCCCATACTAATGCCAAAGCTTCCTTCTCTGTTTGGTAGTATCGCCGTTCGCAGTCTGTCAATGTCTTATGCCCATATGCGATAATCCTTGGCTCTTTGTGGTCTATCTGTATCAAGACACCACCCAACGCTACTGGACTAGCATCGGCTATGACCACTGTCCGATCTTTTACGTCATAGTAACCCAAAGTAGGAATACAGGATAGAGCCGACTTTAGTTCATTAAACGCGACATCCTGTTTGGAACCCCAGAGTTTACTAAAGTCTGATCCTTTTCCTTGCTTGTTTCGAAGTAACTCTTTGAGAGGTTCAGTTTTGGTCGCTAAATTGGGAATCCATTTCCTGACATAGTTTATAAGACCCAGGAAGCTCTGAAGCTCACCTATGTTACTAGGTGGTCGAAATCCCTGGATACTAGATACAAATTTCTGTAAAGGTTTGACTCCTTTGTCTGAAAATTCATGTCCAAGAAATTGTATCTCAGTCATTCCAAATAAACATTTGTCTTTTCTTAGCACCACGTTGTTCTCTTCTAAAGTTTCTATTACTTTCTTTAATCTTCGGTCGTGTTCTCCTCTATCTTTCCCGTACACGAAAATGTCATCAATAAAATTTATTGTTCCCTCACATCCTAAAAGAATACGCTCTAACGTCTTTTGGAAGATTTCAGGAGCGCATGTGATACCAAACATTAGTCATTTATATCTACAGGCCCTTACTGGTAATAAAAGTTGTTATTCATTTCACTTTTCCTTTTCAGTGGTAGTAACGTTAGTTCTGCAATATTGTCTAAAATGCCCTTTCAATCCACATTTTATCCCTTTATCCCTTGCTGGACACTTGGTGTCTTGCGAGCCGTGGTTTTTACTTCCACATCTACCACAAATAGGATTATATGTCCGTGTTTTATAATGGTCTTTGTCCCCTCTTTTGTTAGTTTTTAAATCCACTTTATTTATATCTATGTTTTTTCTGGTACCATCCCCAAAATCTTCCATTTGCCGATTAACTGCTTCGAGGGCATTTGCCTCAGCTATTATGTTGTCCAAAATCATAGAATCTCCTGTTTGCAATATTTTCTTTCTTAGTCCTTGTAACGAACATTTTTCAGTTACCTGATCTATAATTTGGTCATTTTTGTCCGTAATTTGACATTTGTCGGCTTGTTGTCTTAAGCGAACTAATTTTTTTTCGAATTTTTCATTAGATTCTTGCTTAATTAAACGAAATAAATGTCGCTCATAAACTTTGCTCTGCTTCGGTGTAAAATAGGCATCAAGTTTATTTATTGCAGTCTTGAATATATCTGATTCAACTGAGCCAGATACATTGGTGTCAGGTCATCATCATCTGCCTAGCCTTTTCCCAACTATGTTGGGGTCGGCTTCCAGTCTAACCGGATGCGGCTGAATACCAGTATTTTACATGGAGCGACTGCCTATCTGACCTCCACAACCCAGTTACTGGGTAATACGATACCCCTTGGTAAGACTGGTTGTCAGACTTTCGGGCTTCTGACGACCCGTAACGACTGTCAAAGATCCACAAATGACAGCCGGGACCAACGGCTTAACGTGTTTTCCGAGGCACGGAGGGGTCTTGGTATGTAAAGATGGTCACCCATCCACGGACCAACCGCGGCAAGCGTAGCTTAACCTGATCGATCGACCCGCGCAGCTATTGTTACTTAGCCACAAGCCCCCTGATGAGTTGGGACATTTCAATTACCTGGAACCAACAAGTTTATTGTTGTTTCAATACCAATTTAATGATCAGAAAATTCTGCTTATTTTAATTTCTCAAACATGAGCTATAATACGGCAATAACCTGGAGCCAACCAGTTTATTGTTGTTCCAATATCAATTTAATGATCAGATAGTTCTGCTTATTTTAATTTCTCAAACATGAGCTATATCACGGCAATAACCTGGAGCCACCCAGTTTATTGTTGTTCCAATATCAATTTAATGATCAGATAGTTCTGCTTATTTTAATTTCTCAAACATGAGCTATATCACGGCAATAACCTGGAGCCACCCAGTTTATTGTTGTTCCAATATCAATTTAATGATCAGATAGTTCTGTTTATTTTAATTTCTCAAACATGAGCTATATCACGGCAATAACCTGGAGCCACCCAGTCTATTGTTGTTCCAATATCAATTTAATGATCAGATAATTCTGCTTATTTTTAACACTCAATTGACATTGTCAAAGGTATAATAAAATTATCCTCAGAACATTGTCAAAATGATTCAATTTAATGACCAGCAGTGCTGCTTTTATTTCATAATAATAACGTTGTATTAATTTAATTATTAGTTTTTTTTCTTTTACAACCGTCAATTTGATGACCAGGCACTTCGCCAGCTTACGTGGAAGTAGGTTACTTGGGTTCAGGGTTACTAATATCTACCCATTTATTTAGGCTCCATCGGTTATTAGACTTCCGAGTCACAAACCAATGATTATTATATTTATATTTTATGTAAGTAGTTTTTCGGAAGTTATTACTAACAAAACACCTCTGCCTATACTTTGAATTATATTAAGTATGATGCTTGAATTTTTTCAAACAATCAGAATCCAATAAAATACTACACACACTTATGATTACGCGATCATGGTCCATATCTCACTGTATCACTTTATTTGCCATAGTAAGTCGTAAATACAGTAACTTATTTAGATAATTAGACAACATTAACTTAGATCTACTACTGAAACAATTAAAAATCTTAGTTGAGGAAATTAATATTTGAAATCTTACCTATTTCATGCGTACCAGGAGGTAGGCACTAAGCGGCGAAATGTTTGTATTATAAAGCAATTAAGCATATAAGAATTCCTTTAGTGCGTATTCGTAATAAACAAATTGCATAAAAAGTTATGTGGCGGTCGGCGGCGTGCCGATGTAATGAGTCATCTACCAAACAATTAGGTACTCGTACTTCCTATATAATATCGAATAAAGGCAGGTAGTCAATCTAAATATGTTTTTCCCTTAATTTCCTAAAGGTTTGTTGTTTACTAAACCAAAACTATGATTATACCCTTGAAGTAGGTATATAAATATTGTTGTTATCATCCAACTATCATAGTATAATACTAGCAAAATGTTGGTAAAATATTCGACGGTCGTTATATCAGCCGAGATGCAACTGTATTGGTAATAACTAACGTTTATAACAATAGAATAGAATAGAATATACTTTATTGTACACCAAAATTGACAAATAACGGTTAACAATAACGGTTCATAATAATATGGGTAGCTTGAGAATAACGTCACTTGTTTACTTCATTTTATCACATAACTAGTATTCCATCCTCCTTTTTTTCTTTAATTGGTTATTATTATTGTGTACTCACTTTTGTCCTCGTCGCCACATGTATTGTCCTGCCTTTTGGAACATTTTACGGCTCACCAACAACACCACAACACGCATACAATCGCACTCCCCACTCCGCTTGACTGCCGGAGCACGACTGACACGTGACGTAGGCGCATGAGACAACCAACATTAGTCAATACACTACAATCTTGATATCGTTTATTGTCAATGACTGTCAAGCACATAGAGTTTAGTAATAGAGTCAAGCATGTCAAAACAATTACAAACGTCAAGCAAGCAATAGAAACCAAAAGATAAATTGATAAGACTATAGCCAATAAACTAGACATATTTATAATGGTGAACTTTAAAATCATTGATGCGGACGAAGAACCCGAAACGAACACAGGCAAAGGTGACGTGAAAACGAGCCGAGTTAAAGACGACTGTGTGTGTGATATTCCGCTCTTGAGTAAAGCCTGCTGCTAATCTTTTAATCAGTGGTAATCTATGAGGTAGACATGCCAGCAGACTAACCCTGTATTGTCTAAATAAAGCAAGCAATAATACTGCGTAGGTTGCCAATAACGCCACAAACGTTCATACAGTGTTATCCTACTCCATTATCATTATAAATGACAAATTGGTCTTATTATTCTTAAAGAGTTTAGAAATGAATCCTTTCAAGCTGCCACTGTTTTGTAATCTACAAAATTGCAAATGTAACAAGCCACTAACAGAAATGCAGCAGCTTACATATCTGTAGCACTCACAAAGGCCTCGATTGCTGGAATATATCACATTGATTTATTAGAGCCATTAAAATAAAGATATCCGTTCAATGTTTTTCGTTCGGAATATTCTGCAACTGGCACCAGGTGCTCTTCTTGGGTCAGGAAAATGAGAATGAACGTAGATACAGTTTTATTTCACAGATTTGTGGATAGTTACAAAATGTCCAGATTCATAGACAGATCGACCAATATGATTATGTTTTTCCTGTAATCTATCAGTTTCTAGATCATCATCAGTCGTGTTAAGGAAGCTCTAGATTTTGGGCTATCATTTGAAGCGTAATGTTCATCTACTTATATAATTGTACTGGATATTATACCGATCTTTATTTCCCTTCCAGGTTGTACCTCCAGATGGGGGCTGGGGTTGGGTGGTCATGGTCGCTTCCTTCTGTTGCAACTTTGTGGTGGACGGGATCGTCTTGTCTAGTGGAGCGCTGATGCCGGCCATCAGAAAGGAGTTTAACGTAAGTTTATAAAGATTAATTTATAGTTTCTACCGATCCCAAAACCGGATAGTTTATTTCCTTCGTTTTATGTAGGTATACCAAACGGATTGTAATGTGTTCCTAAAGAAAGAAAGTTGGCTACGATATGCGGATGATTAAATAAAAAGCTAGAAAAAACTATTTTATCACTTATCGTATTGCAGACGAATGTCTCGTGCGTGTCTATTTCTGTGCCCACCACACCCTCACATACAAGCAGCGTTACCAAGAATTGCGTCATAACCGTGCCTCCGTTTTATAACTTTAAACGCGACCAGAAAACAATAGATCCGTAGTAGCCCTCACCACATGGACAATCTCGCGAAAAATGACGGGTCTTTCCAATTTGGTCACTACATTTTTTACTGTGTTCGTGTTACCAGATGTCTGGTGTTGTGTTGGCGTTTCCTGTTGACGTTTAATCTCTCAACTGTCACATTGTTGGTATAATGTCGCTATCTCCAATTCTTGATTTGCTTATAGGCTGTACATACTTTGTGAAAATTTTGGTGTGCTCCTAAAACTTATTAGCTAATTATAGTTGCCTTTTGCTCTCGTATCCGAAAACGCTATTCGAAAATCCTTCATGAACTGACGCCGCTGTATAATGAAAATATATGAGGAATGACAAGTTACGAGCTCAGAGATCGTCAAGGCTGCCGGTTAGCTGAAGTGGGTCGTTAAGAAAACGAATACTGATTATTGAGTGAGTGTTAAAATCGAATAGCATTTTGTTGATGTTATGATGGGTCATTGTGCTAGATTTTTGTTTTACCTTTAGAATCACATGCATGACATTAATGAAAGGTATCTTCGCTTGCCTATATTAGAGACTGCCTGTGCCCGCGGCTTCGCCCGTATGGGTTTTGGAAGTTATCCCACGGGAACGTACTAGCGGGAAAACACGTAGCCTATGTTACTCTACATATCATCATCATCATTATCATTTCAGCCGAAAGACGTCCACTGGGCATAGGCCTCGCCCAGGCTCCTCCACTTCGACCGGTCTTGTGCTTCCCACATCCAACGGATTCCCGCGGCAGTCAGCTATCTGCCCAGGGAAATACCGTCAAAATCTGTCCAGCCGTTCGGAAATTAGCAGGAACAGACTGACAATTTTTTTTTTTGTTATCAGTACCGTATAGGTAAACTGTTTTAATGTGTTTAGTAAAAACTATTATTTTGACATTACAAACAGACACTTCAATTTTATTTACATAGGTACCTACTACTTGTTTATATAAAGATTCGTTTTTAGAAGATCTCTTCAGTATGACGGTCCTTTTTCGGGTACAGTAGATACCAGAGTTGTACAATTTTATTGTACACACGGCTACACATCAAGCTATACATTTCCAGTATAAACTGATCTAGCATTGTATAGGATTTCCGTACAGTGTGAGATCAGTGTAAACTGGAAATGTATACGAGTAGCTTGATGTGTAGCCGTGTGTACGTGGGTTAGTCCAATTAAAAGGTGATGGCAAATTCGACGGAAGCGGCAAAGGCGCCAGGTTAACGAATCGATTAGCGATAACACCTACAGCGACGTGCCTTGAACTCCTGAACATAAAACACGAAACATATTGAAGATACACTGAATGAAAAAGTTCAAACTTGTTTAAATATCGTTTTTCAGCTCAACAAATTGAAATGTTATGAAACGTGACTAGATTCTCAGGATCGCAGGTTTGCTTTAAACTGACTAAAACTGGTTCTGCTTAGGATCAAAATATCTTGCGGTACTTTGGGGTTTCCCCTGGACAACTTGGTTGATTAAATGTAATTTAGGTATACATACAAAGTATCTTCGGAAAAAAAACTTTTGCAAATCATCATGTCTTTTGAGCCAAGGAATCGGTCGATTGACTTTCGTATTTAGAGTTCCGTGTTTCAAAAGCTTCTGCGTTTTTTCCTTGCTCTTTTGAAGTAGTCTATAATCCTGATTTCTGATTAAACCTAAAGATACAATGATGACAAAAAATACCAAAACGTAACTTTCGTATTAAGACTTCCGTGATTTATAAGCTTTTGTCTCTGCTATTTTAAGTCTATAATTCTGATTTCTGATTAAACCGAAAGATACAATGATGACAAAAAATGCCAAAACGTAATTACATTCTTATTTTACAGCGCACCGCGACTTGACCGTCAATGTTGTGTTGAACAATAAAATTATCATAATGTTAAGGCCAAGGTCCATTCATTCGGTCACTCAGTCAATCATTGAATGAACTTTATTTAGATAGTAGCCTACGTACTCGTAGCAAGCAGTTGTTGTTGACTTACCTATCGTTATTTCTATTTTTTTACCGACGAAAAAACGATGATGACCACGCATATCTTTTTTCAGAGTAGTCCGATTTTGATAATTATTTTTTTATTGGAAAGCTTATACCCCGAAGTTGGTCCCATATAAATTTCGAAAAAAATATCCAACACTAACGATAGGAAAACAGGGGATGATTGATTGTTTACTTACAGATTTTTTTAATGCTGAGTTGTGTATTACAAATAATGTTGATAACGTTAGCTAGCTTCTGACGCTAGCTTCTGACGTTTCATAAGTGCCCATGCAGGTTTATATGTTTTTTTTTTTTTTTTTTTGTCAAAAAGTAATCAAAAATGAATGTAATTGGTAGATTAAAGCCACAAAAATTATAAAATAAAAACTTTTTAACAAAAAATTAAACCGTCAAAACAACTGAAAAGTAAAAAATAATAAACCTTTTTTGTTTAACCTTAGTAACGAAGTTTGGAAGTCGGTAACCGTGTCCGAACTTCGTTATTAAGGTTAAACAAAAAAGGTTTATTAGTTTTACTTTTCAGTTTTTTTGGCGGTTTTTATATACAAACATAAGCATATAACATCACGCCTGTATTCTCCGAAGGGTTAGGCAGGGCCTGAAGTGTACCTAATTTACACCTATATTTCGTAAAAAAATTTGAAGGCCCATGTCCTAGGGGCGACCCTATTGCCATTAACCGGGTACAATTCCAGACTCCCGGCTGCTTGCTACTGAGAAATTCCAGATAAAAAACCCAATGACACTTTGCCCTACTCGGGAATCGAACCTAGGACCTCATGCTCAGCGGTATCGCTTGCGACCACTAGACCAACGAGGCAGTCATCTACATATGTTTATATTCATCAAAAGTCGTATCCTCCTCCTCTGTCCTCTAGTTTTTGCGGGTTGGTTGGCTGCATCTGGAACAGTTATTGCAAACTTTTAATAAATGAACAAGATTTAACTGAATACTTAACTACATTTACCTTGCTTGACCCAGTAATTAAATACAGGAGAAGCGCACATTCCCGCTAGGACAAACAGCCCATTATCACACTTCCAATATTAAAAGTCAACATCTGTTAATAAATCATTTTATCGTGCTGTGTACGTCACAGAAGCCCGCACTCGATCAAAGGCAATTAATTACACAATTTACACCAGTTCGATGTCAAATCGATGCCAGTTAATGGAACTTGCCATGAACAATCCTACGTAGGGATGCCCCTTGAAACACTGAAGGATCTCTTCGAAAGTTTGGACCGGATTTCCGCTTGAGATATTTTTATAGGTGAGAGTTTATTATAATAGTAATGAGGAATCGAAGGATATACGATTTTTTCTTTGTTAATTTTGCCCAAGTCGGTGCATTTCATTCATTCATTCAGAAATTATATCCGCCTAAGGCGACATCTCCGCAAGCGAGAGATGGCGCCTTATACCTAAACCCAATTGATAAAAAAAATTAAGCAATAAAGTTTGTTTGAAAAACTTGTTGCGCTCTCTGTGTGATGAATATGCGGCTACCCTAATACCACAACACGCTATCAATCACAATCTTAATCATTTTGAAAGATGTTGGTTATCCACTGCTTCATATGTTCGAAGACCTCGTCTTCCCAACAACGTAAATAACGCAATGAATGTCGTTGAATTGTCAAAAAGAAAAGACATTCCTACTGTTAGTGTGTTGCGCAATTACCCATTGAAACAGCTCTATTAAAAGTTTTCTACTATCGCAAGTGCACTAACCCTTGCAATGCTAAAGTACATAAAGTTCCCACATAACAGCGCGGGGGCAATGAACGATCTCGGCCTCGAGACGCCATTTAACAGAACAGGTTGCATTTTTTATCCGTTTCGTTTCGGATCAAATAATGCGTTATTTTTGATTGGCGAATGTTAGGTTTCGATTTTACATGTATCAGCTCGCTGAGTGTCCTAAGTGCACACGTTCACCTTCACCTCCGATAACCTAAAGAATGTAACTGATGCCACAATTAACATGGGCAAGTACTGGTCTCAAACTATAAAAAAGTGTATGAGTACCATCGACACGAAAAGAAGAAGAAGGTGAATTTCTAGGCGACACAGTGGCGGTGGCAAGACATAAGAATCCTGAATCATTTTTTTCGCAATAGTAACTGTTTTGTCTACGTTTTACGACTGTAAAACGAAAGTTCGTCTGATAACGCAACGTTTATGAAAATAAATACGAGTAGTCCACGTGTGAACGCAATAGCTGGGCTTCTGCCAAAGTTATTGAGCAAAACAAACGTTTTTTTTAGCTAGATTTTGTAATACTTTAGGTAGGCGACAATATTACAAAATTGATGTCATATTGGTTTTAAAAACGTTACGAAAAGATCGCCTCAAATAAAATCGAAAATGATTGAAAACAGATCAAAACAGCCGATTTTCCGATAGACTAACATACTTAATGAAAAACCCGGAAAGGAAAGGGTTTTTCAAACGATTTTTTACATAAATGTGCTCAACACAAAATTCGGTTAAAAACAAGCTATTCGCACATTTCCTACACACATAGACCCGACGATTTGCATTGGTAATAGCAGGGTCAAGTATGCAAGCTGGCGTCAACCGATTTACAGTTACAAAAACATTATGCGTTTGTTGTTTACAAAACAGCCGTCAACATGTCTATTTGTATAGGGATAAAGTTCAAAGTTGAACTAGTATTTGATGGAATGTTCAAGATTATACGGACTACGTAATGCCATAGTGCGTAAACGCCACCACGGTCCTACAGGCACTTATTCAGTGCGTTAAATGCATAATATGCACTTGGATAAAGGTAAAACTTTCGTTGGTAAAATTCCACGACATGCTTTTACACGTTAATTTTATAAAAGGTTATCACTTCGGATGCTTTTTTTTGATGAATCTGTGGTTTTGAGTAGAGTAGGCTCTACAAGACTCCAAAATGATTATTGAGTAAGTATTGTAAGTATGAAAGTTTGCATGTAAAATATAAAAATAAAATATAATAAATAACCTACCAAATTTTAAATACAGTCATGATCAGCCCATATTGTGCCCACTGCTGGGGCACAGGCCTTCTCTCTTCGAGAGGGAGTGGTCTGTCAACCAACACTCGGGCCCAGTGCAGGTTGATAGAATTCACATGCTTAACAATTTTTAGTTCTAGGACATGTCGGTTTCCTCGCGATGTTTTCCTTCACCGTTTTGATAGCAGTGGTGATGAAATTATTAACATTTACACAAAGCAAACCGCTTCCGTGTGTTGCCGGACGTAAAAGAATAGCACCATCCCATTTCTTCCCGTAGGTGTCGTAGGCGGCGACTAAGGGCCTTTTTAGAGAATGGGCAGCAGCGTTCTCTATGCATTTTACCACCATACTACGATCACCAACCCGCCTGCCAAGCGTGGAGATTATGGCAAAACCCCCTTCTGGGGGAGGCCTATGTCTAGCAGTGGACGTGTTTTTGCTGAAATGATGATGATGACGAAAGCGCTTGTCTGGGTTCGATTCCACGACCTACAACTTGTAAGTCACGGCCATTGCCACTGGCCAACCGCTGCTCACAACTTCTTTAGTTAGTTAGAAATAAACAGCAATCCATCAAGACTAAAAATAGCAAAAGAGAAATTAAACCGCTATGACATCCAACTAATCATATCACATCAACTATGATTACTAGAAAACATTCAATTTTACTAAATATGGACTCTCGATCTCGATCGTTTTTACCTTGGCCAATTACGAACAAGTTCTTACTAGCCCTGAAGAAATCCGATGGTAGCCGTTCGGTGATTCTTAAATGGATTTATCCGCCGTAACAATTTAATTTGAGTTGTATTTTCTTGATTACCTAATTGAGATCATACGATTGCCTAATAGTTACAATACGGTATTTTCCAATTTAATAAAAACTATTTTAATTTGAAGATTGGGACGATATATTTAACAGAAAAATAAAAATAAATTTATTTAAATCCATTTTCTCAATTAAAAACAAAATCTCTTTTTTGTTGTTTTGAATTTACCGCTAAAACGCTCCTTACGATGATTTTTTATCACGTGACATAGTGATGCCAGCTTTGTGTAAACGGCACCGGTACAAATACATAGTTTGGCGCAGTTTTAGAAGTATTTATGCACAGAGGCACCGCACACCAGTAATATCACTTTCTATCCATTAAAAATCTTGTTAATTATAACTCGGCATTCACTTGTTTACTTATTAACTACTTTAGTTTACACAAAGTTGACGTCACGTTTTGGCGGTAAATTCAAAACAACGAAAAATAAATTGGTTTTAAATCGTTTTTAATTGAGAAAATGGATATAAATCAATTTACTTTTATTTTTCTGTTACATATTTCGTCCCAATCTTCAATTCGAGGTATTCCTCGAAGCGCCACCATTTTGAGGCGCACCTAATGAGGCGCTCCTTTTTTATTCCTCGGAGCGCACCTTTTAGTAGCGCTCCCAATAGCATTTTTTTTTTTAATTTTATTCCTTGAATCGCACCCACGTTTAAAAATAGGGAAGAGCATGAAGTAAACGTAATAAATTATATTTTATTAAACTCATTTGTGCATCATCATCATCATCGAAGTTGCGTAACCAAAAGTACGAAATTGACAGAAAAATATGGTTTTGCTTTCGGCACTATAATATGTATTCAAAGACCAATGTTATTGTGTATTCAAAGAGTAACGTGTATTACGTTTACTTCATGCTCTTCCCTATTTTTAAACGTGGGTGCGCTTCAAGGAATAAAATTGTGGGAGCGCTACTAAAAGGTGCGCTCCGAAAAATGAAAAAGGAGCGCCTCATTAGGTGCGCCTCAAAATGGTAGCGCTTCGAGGAATACCTCTTCAATTTATAATAGTTTTCAAGTGGTCGAAATTCGACCTAAATTAAAAAAAAAAATCCTTTCTGCACTCCTTCTCCATAATTAACTTTAAATGTGCCCAATTTCATACTCCTCCGTCTGCGTAATTTTCGTAAAACGGTGTGCAAAGTTTTTGCTCCATATATTAATATACAGATTTCATCACAACTGCTCTCAAAACGGTGAAGAGAAACATCGTGAAGAAACCGGGATGGCCTAGAGCCGGAAATACGACGACAAGTGACAGATACCAACTCGTACATATTGGGCCCGCGTGGAGGATAAGGCCCACTCCCTCTCATCGAGAGGAGGCCTGTTTGAGTTGTGTCCCAGCACTGGGAACATTATAGGCTATTTATGCTAAATGCTACGCGACATCGCGGCAGATCAAGATGAAGATGAAGGAACTGAACTCCTGCCGAAGGGACTGGCCATGGAGAGGACAGACATGTGTAGAAAAGAGAAATTGAGGTGTTTGCCCAGTTGTGGGACTCATTATGGGCTAAATAGTTAGATGTATCGAGTGTACAAAATGTGACGAATTTACTTTGTAGCGAATGTAAAATAACCCGATAAAATAACGCGCTCCACCATTTTGCTTGCATACAAAAGCATTACCCACTTTCCCACTGAAATATTCAACAGCTCTTGTTAGTAAGTAATAAAATCTTGACCTGTTTGCAACATTGTTATCACTTTTTATTAGGTACTGTTCAATAAAGATATCGTAACATTACCGATTAACGATCATGCAAATCGTAATCGGTACAGTTTGCAGTTGTTTAATAATGGACGTAAACACGCATTAAATCTACACTTCTACGTACGTAGGTACGTAAGTCCAACCTATTTTCCTTCACAGTTTTCAATAACAATAATGGCATAATTTCACTCCTCCCCCCCCTCTCCCTACTTCGTCTATGTTTGTTATATCCACATACCCTTGGACGAAGTTAACATAGTCTTGAGTGAATAAAAATATCTTACGACTAAGCTTTTTCGCTACTTTGTGAACTTCTAAGACTTAGCGCGCACTGCGATGGTTTTTTAAAATCAAAGATTAGTAGAAACAAAAAAATAAAAAACAAGTTGATCCTCAAGCGATTTCTTACCGCAGTGCGCGGACTCAATAAATTGGTATTGTGCACCACGGATTGGTGATTACTGTTTATCAAGAGTGCAATGATGGCCCAGTGGTAACGGCCGCGACTTTCGAGTTGTAGGTCGTGCATTCGAACCCAGCCAGGCGCATTACTTGGTGTAAATAATTTCATCACTACTGCTCTCAAACGGTGAAGGAAAACATCGTGAGGAAACCGGCATGTCCTAGAACCAAAAATTCGAAGACATGTGACATCTACCAACCCGCACTGGGCCCGCGTGGTGGATTACGGCCCATTCCCTCTCATGGAGAGGAGGCCCGTGTCCCAGCAGTGGGAACATTATAGGCTGAGTATGTATGTTTATCAAACGATTAAAATCCGCACTGCGGGCAACATAACATAGCATAAGAATATGCTATGTTCAAATCGTTCTTAATTGAGAAAATGGATAAAAATCAATTAATTTGATTAAGTATTCTGTTATATTTTTCATTATTCTGTTAATATTTCGTCCCAATATTCAAATTAAAATAGGTTTTAAAGCAATGGATTAGCAAATCCATTGCTTCATATGTTCGAAAAAATTGTGTGCTCAACACTGTAAATAATGCAATGAATGTCGTTAAACTATCGAAATAAAAGCTATTCCTACTGCAGGTAGGTATTACGCAATAACCCCGCGTGTCAGGCTAAAAATACTAGCAGCTAAAAACAGTAGCTGCATACAAAGGTAAGGTACTCACACGTCCACGTACAATGCCCTCTGTACTAAGAGCCTCGTTGAAATTCAATATCTATTACATAAGCCGACTGTCCCGTTATGCTAACATCCAACGTTGCACGCCTGAGAAGCAGCCTATGCGTCTTGCTTTAAGTAAATAGGACCACACATAGACTTCAGGCAACTAAATGGACGTGCCTAGACGCTGCAACGAGCTACGGTACATATATGTATTTATTTACACATTTGAACATAATTATACACACAGTTACAGGCTACTACTACGCTAAAACTTAAGAGTACATGACCCTGTAAGGGCGCAGCAGGTATTGTTACATTGAACCTAGCTGGTCACGCCATCTCTCGATTTTCTAATATTGAAATTTCGTATATAGATTAGTCCTGTCATTTGACGTCACTGTCTGAACAGGCGAGCGTTATCCCTTTCTCCCTCGCAACGCACGCGACTATATACGCGCCATGATAGAAGACTTTAGTCCGTCTCGAAATACTGCGCCGTGCAGATACCGCACTGCGCCCGCCCCGCTTCGCTATAAAAACGCTTTCATCATGATGAACATTACCGCGAGTGAAATATAGTGGATGCATGTGAGCGACATAAGTGCTGCAATCAGGAACGCCGCCATTCGTGCCGATCGGATCACGCCGTCTGCAGACACGTGTCACGAGCTGCGGAGACCAAAAGGTGCGTGCTTTTCCTCTCATCCATCCCAAGCTTTCGCCTGTTCATCATTTTGCTCCCTCTAGGCGATCACCAGCAACCTTAGAATACAGTCCACTTAAAAATAAAATATTTTCTCGATCGCCTACCATAAATGGTAAATTTCCCCTCCATTTTTTGGTCCATTCGAGCCGGACTCAATCGCATAATTCACCCGCAGGGGAAGGATTTATAATCCATATTCCCCCATATTAATTATACCCATTAAGTGGTCAATCCCGCACCTATGTAGGTAATATACGCAAGTAGCTACCTACATACATAATTATTGAAAATCCCGCACCTATGTAGGTAATATACGCAAGTAGCTACCTACATACATAATTATTGTAATAAAAACTATCATAGTTGCCTTGAAATTCGATATTTCAAGCATCTTTTAGTGATACCGCCAATTAACAATATAGTTTTTGCCAACCTAGGTAAAACACTACCGCATAACTTCGTCTACCTTACTTTAGATAATTATAGTTAGATTGGTTCGTATATACTTATAACGACTTAAACATGTCGAAAGAAAGGGAATTAACAATAGTGGAAGCTAAACGGAATGTTTTATTTGAGCGTATTCAAGACATATACGAGCGCTCAAAAACCGCTAACACTTCTGAAGCTAACAAAGAATCATTTCTTAGTTATTGTATGACAGTAGATAATATTCGAACAGACTTTCATCATTTGTTGGACACTTATAACGCAAAGTTACTTTCAATTAACCCCGAAGCAAAGCCCAATTACCAAGCGTACATGTCGTTCGAAGATCTGTATTGTATCATCAAGCGCATACAATCGCAGTTGGAAGGTAGAAGTGCGAACCACAGCCCCGCCACGCCGGCGCGGCCAGCGCCACGACTACCTCCTATCGAACTTATGTCGTTTGATGGCGATATACGGAATTGGCCATTATTCTATGCTAGCTTTAAGTCAACAGTGCACGATAATGACTCACTGACCGATGCTGACAGGTTGTACTATTTATTAGGTAAACTGTCACCGAAAGCGCATTCCGTATTTGCAGGTGTAACTCCTAGTGCTGAGAATTATCAGGGGATATTCCAGTCACTCCTTGATAGGTATCAAGATACTCGCGTCCTCGCGTCCACGTACCTTGATCAGGCTTTAAATCTTAAATTGTCCGGACCCGCCTCTGTTTCGAATTTCCAGCTGTTCATAGATAACTTTACTACCGCCGTTAACGCCCTTAAAAACTTAAAATTAAATGATCTGTCCGACTTTATATTATTACAACTTGCTTTAAAAAAGTTCGACCTAGAAACGGTTCGTGCCTTCGAGATGACGGAACGTAAACATAAAATACCTACTCTAGATAGTTTCTTTTCGTTCATCAAAGATCAGTGCCGAATATATCATAATACGCAGCCTAGTGCATCTAGCTCGTCAAATGATAAGTATGATAAGCAAAGGTTGAATAAATCGCGAAATAGCAAGAGTAATCCCGTCCCTCCTAACCCACAATCTTACGTAGCGTGTTCAGAATCTAATAATAATAATTCGCGTAAGTGTCTGTGCAATAATATTGAGCACGAACATTATTTTAAATGTCCCGCTTTTAATAATTTAGATCCGACTGCTCGTTTTAAATGTGTGAAAGAAAACAAAGCTTGCGTTAATTGTTTAAGTATAAAACATAAAACAAGTGATTGTTCTAGTAATTCTAGATGTCGCTCATGCAAACAGCGACATCATACATTATTACATTTCGATAAAACCACCGGGACCGCCGGTACTATAGCCACCCCGCTCGTTTCCCAGTCAGAGGTTTCGTTGTGTACGACATCCATTGCGTATGACCGCAGTGAACGCTCAAGCGTTTGTCATGTTCAGCGCGATGCCAAGCAGCAATGTATGGCGTCCACAACGGTTTTGTTGGCAACAGCACAAGTTATTGTTTACGATGTCAGTAACAAACCGCATACAATTCGTTGTTTACTAGATAGTGCGTCACAGAGTAATTTTATTACTTCTGATTGCTTCAAACGCCTCGGATTGTGGCATAACTTTAAGAATACGAAATTAATAATCAAAGGGATCGGTGGGTCGGAAAAATCTTGCAAGGGTTCCGTAGACATTAAAATACATTCCCGTTTTAATAAGGACATTAATTTTGACATTTCCTCACTGGTCGTAGAACGTATTACGGACACGTTGCCTAACGCACAGGTAGACGTTTCTCAACTCACACATCTCGAGATGCTACCGCTGGCAGATTCTGACTTTGCGCAGCCGGGAAACATCGATGCCCTGTTAGGGGCCGCCATATTACCACACATATTATTGCATAATGTGGTACGCAACAATCAACATAATATACCTCCCGCTATTGAGACATTATTGGGTTATGTGATTATGGGTACCGTACCTACGTCACATACTTCTAATTATACTATGTCTTGTTGTGCTGTTCTTCAAGAAAATAATATTGATTCTCTTCTCAAGCGATTTTGGGAGCTTGAAGAGATTTCCGCACCGCCCTCGCAGAGCCATAAGGAACTCGAGTGTGAAGAACACTTCCGCGCTACCACTGTTCGCGATGACAGTGGTAGATATGTTGTAGCGTTACCTTTTTGTGGTGACCCGTATTCGCTAGGTGACTCATACGCTGCCGCACTTAGACGCTTCTATTGTTTAGAACGCAAACTTGATGCATCGCTCAAGTTACGCGGCGCCTATAATGACGTCATTCGTGACTATATAAATAAAGACTTTTTGAGTCCGGTTGTCAACAACGAGGACAATTCTCTTCCCTCGTATTATATTCCGCATCACGGCGTAGTTCGCGAAGATAAGACCTCCACTAAACTTCGTGTGGTTTTAGATGCTAGTTGTAAGACCACATCGGGTCAGTCGATTAACGACATTTTGCATGCCGGCCCCAATCTACAGGGTGACTTATTTAACATCCTAATAAAGTTTCGTCTTTTCCAAGTCGCCCTGTCAGCTGATTGCCGACAGATGTTTCTCAATATCGGCGTTCGTGAATCTGACCGTAGATTTCAACGGATTTTCTATCGTTTCGACAACTGTGAACCTTTATCCGTATATCAATTTAATCGTGTTTGTTTTGGACTCAAGTCCAGTCCATATCACGCGTTACGTGTTGTCCGCAAGTTGATCGCTGATGAAGGCGACAACTTTCCCGCTGCAGCAGCTGTTGCCACCTCCGCTTTGTATATGGATGACATCGCTTGTAGTGTCACATCCGCTCCGCAAGCAATTTCGCTTTGTGAAGAACTTATTCAGCTCTTCAAGCGAGGCCAGTTTGACCTTGTCAAATGGACAAGCAATTCTAAAGAGGTTCTCGCGCACTTACCTGATTCTCATAAGGCTTCTCCAGACATTGAGTTTGAGAGGTCTGTACCGCATAAGGTACTCGGTTTACGCTGGGACAAATCCTGTGATAGTTTCCGGTTTGACGTCGCACCGCCCGATGATAAATGCACCAAGCGCACTATGTTGTCCACAGTGGCTCGACTGTGGGACATACTGGGTTTTGTTGCTCCCACAATTTTGTACGCTAAGCTCTTGATCAAAGAGCTTTGGCTATCAAAGTGTGAGTGGGATGACGCACCTCCCGACCATATTGTCGCCGCTTGGAAGCAATTTTGTATTGAGCTTTCCGCGCTCAATCAAATTGTTATTCCACGTCATCTTGGGTTGGTCGTCGGATGTACTGTCAATCTAATAGGATTTGCTGACGCCAGTGAACGCGCTTACGGTGGAGTCGTATATTTGCAAGTCCGCATTGGTCCTAACTACTCGGTGCAGTTAGTTTGTGCCAAGTCCAAGGTTTCGCCGGTCAAAACCATTTCGGTTGCGAGACTGGAGTTGTGCGCGGCCCTTCTGTTGTCTCAGTTGCTCTGCAAGGTTCGAGACACAGTTTCGCCCCACTACCCCATCAATAAGATATACGCATTTTCTGACTCCAAGGTAGCACTTGCTTGGATTTATTCCTCTCCGCACCGCTGGCAGACTTTTGTCGCCAATCGCGTTACTAAAATAATAGAGCTGGTTCCCGCTACTTGTTTCCATCACGTCGCGGGTATTGAGAATCCTGCCGATTGCCTTTCTCGTGGAGTTACTCCATTTAAACTTCTGCAACATCCTTTGTGGTATCATGGGCCTTCTTGGATTTCCCATGATCCGTCAGAGTGGCCCATAGAACCTTGTGACCACAGTGCAGAAGCCGAGGATGTACCCGAACGGAAGTCTGTTTCTCATCCCGTGGTCGTTGAGGTCGCGGAATCTCCGATCTATGCACTCGCGCTGCGCATGTCGTCGTGGTCTAAGTTACTACGCGCCATCGTTTATGTCTTTAGGTTTCTTGGACAACTTCCTAATGCGGCTTCTGTTTCAAGCTCTGACCTTGAATTTGCAGAGTATAAATTGTTGCGAGTTGTCCAGGCTGTTCATTTTAGTAACGACATTGAAAATTTAAATAATAATGTACCTTGTTCTCCCGCGCTTCTTAAGCTCAAGCCGTTTCTCGATGAGCACGGCATCATACGCGTTGGCGGTCGTCTGTCTAATTCGGACGAACCTTACAACTATAAGCATCCTTGCTTCTTACCGCGTCACGACCATGTCGTTGACCTTCTTGTTGATTTCTATCACAGGAAATATCTCCATGCCGGTCCAGAGTTGCTTATGTCCTTACTCAGGCATAAGTATTGGATTTTAGCTGCACGGCGAATAATTCGCCACAGAATACATAAATGTAACGTCTGTTTTAAGTTCCGTCCTCGCCCGGTCTTTCCTCTCATGGCTGACCTTCCTAGCCATCGCGTCAAGCAGGTAGATAAAGCGTTCACACATACCGGTTGTGATTACGCAGGACCGCTACAGTACACGCCAGTGCGTGGTCGAGGTGTTAAAAGCCGTAAAGCCTGGTTATGCATTTTCACATGCTTGACGACGCGCGCTACGCATATTGAAGTTGCGACGGATCTAAGCACGGTGTCATTTCTGGCAGCTCTAAAACGATTTCTCTCACGACGCGGCCCTATACGATGTTTGTACACCGACAACGGTACTTGTTTCGTAGGTGCAAATTCTTATTTACGCGATCTCTATAAGTTTCTCAACAGACAATATCGTACCCATCTTCAGGAAGAACTTTCCATGAGTCACATTGATTGGAAGTTTATTCCGCCCGCTTCACCACATTTCGGCGGATGTTGGGAAAGCATGGTCAAGGTAATCAAAACGCATCTCTTCAAAGTCATAGGCCAACAGATCCTCTCTTATGAAGAGCTTTTAACTATTCTTGTTCAAATCGAGGCATTACTTAACTCGCGTCCTCTTACAGCACTGAGTAGTGACCCTGCTGAATCATCCGCGTTAACCCCTGCACATTTCCTGAACACAGCGCCATTGTCGTCACTTCCCGCTCCTGAAGCAGACTCCTCTAGCTTGCTTCAGAGACATACTCTGCTTGATAAACTCGTGCAGTCGTTCTGGCGGCGCTGGCGTTCGGAATACCTTCACCAGCTTCAGGCTAGGTCTAAATGGAATAGTCCTGCAGCCCCTATACAGGAGGGTACGTTAGTCATTGTTATTAATGATAATTCTCCGCCGCTTTCATGGCCCTTAGCTATCATAGAGAAATTGCACACGTCTAAAGACGGTACAACCCGCGTTGTTACTGTAAAAACCGCGAAGGGTAGTTACGTGCGCCCTGTTGTACGTCTCTGCCCGCTACCGACCCAGTGAGATCTAACCCGAAGTTGGATCTCTCTCTTAGTTTAGGTATTTAGTTAATAGTTTTCGTTATAAGTGTTCCGTTAAAGTTAATTTAGATCAATTTAATTCATAACGCTGTATTAGCTTGTGGATAGGTTATGCGGTAGTACACCTAACACGGCTCATTTTATTTTGTTTCCTTTTAAAGGCAACCCTTTAAAGCCGGGGGGAAATGGTCACGCCATCTCTCGATTTTCTAATATTGAAATTTCGTATATAGATTAGTCCTGTCATTTGACGTCACTGTCTGAACAGGCGAGCGTTATCCCTTTCTCCCTCGCAACGCACGCGACTATATACGCGCCATGATAGAAGACTTTAGTCCGTCTCGAAATACTGCGCCGTGCAGATACCGCACTGCGCCCGCCCCGCTTCGCTATAAAAACGCTTTCATCATGATGAACATTACCGCGAGTGAAATATAGTGGATGCATGTGAGCGACATAAGTGCTGCAATCAGGAACGCCGCCATTCGTGCCGATCGGATCACGCCGTCTGCAGACACGTGTCACGAGCTGCGGAGACCAAAAGGTGCGTGCTTTTCCTCTCATCCATCCCAAGCTTTCGCCTGTTCATCATTTTGCTCCCTCTAGGCGATCACCAGCAACCTTAGAATACAGTCCACTTAAAAATAAAATATTTTCTCGATCGCCTACCATAAATGGTAAATTTCCCCTCCACCTAGCTATAAGTTAATTATAACAATTCTTACTAATAAACGCAGAATCGATTTCAGCTTGAGAGGTGCCATTAGATTCGTCGTGGCACTGGGTAAGTATACAAAAATTTAAAAAAAAATGGTCGATTTTTGGCGCCACATTGTTTTCCGAAAAAAAAAAAAAAACGCAATCGTATTGAATGGGGTATCAAAATAAAGGGTTTCATAAATAGCTGGCAAAAAATAATGGAACTTGTGTGTTTACATGTAATTTTGAATGAAAAATGCTAAAATAATAAAAAAAGCAACAAAATAGTCAACGTTACAACATAAACTATATGATTATTCATTAATTACATTAAGTGTGTATGGCAGACAAGTACGAAAACTAAAAAAAAAAAACAGAAAAAAAAACCGACTGAAGATGGAAACAAGAAACTTGTTTTAAAAGGATGACTATTTGACTGAATACTATATGCAATCGCATGCAGTCGGAGGCAATAAAGGTCTTTATTGTTAAATTTAAGAATATGCCTCAGACTGCAGGAGATTGGATGTAGTATTCAGTCTAATAGTCATCCTTTTATAACAAGTTCCTTTTTTCCATCTAAAATTCACTTTTTAGGCAGTCGAGTTTTTTTTATTAATGATATTTTTTGACATTAAAAATGAAGCTATTGCTACTATTTAAGTTTAACAGTGGGTCTGTTAAACGGTAGCCATTCTAGCGGTAGCATGTGCTGTGAACTGGGCTAACACGACCCAGCTATACATTTGAATGTCACTTTAATTAAAACGAAAAGTGCATAGAGCGTACAGCGTCTGTCACATGTCTGTCAGAATAACAAGGCCAGTGGGCCAGAGTACATTGACAACGGAAACTTATTTGGCCACGGGAAGTAACCGATTTACTTCCACATCGCACTCAAATCACTGAATTGTAACGACTTGAAAGCAATACTAGTTTCACATTGCAAGCTTTATATGGCCCCGTCATGTGCGTTCAAATCGTCCACTAATCAATGTATACCAACAACAATCTTGTCGTATTTTTTGCGATATCTTCTAAGAGTGGGGCTTGAACGGGTCTCGACGTGGGAATTTGCAGAATTTATTAATCAACGATATCCTTTTCTGTTAATTCCTGTAATGAGGCGTGTTTGCGGTTTGCTAAGTATTTGCATATTACCGGTAATTGGAATTTCTTCAAACTAACATCTAGGATGTACAGGTGTAGAATGTCGCACTAAAAATATGTTGGTGCTCTGCAATTATGACCTATCCGAACTATTACTGGTGTAGGTTTCTGTATACGAGAACTATTTTACGCAGCTCGTTTTCGTCTAGCGTGCCAACTTATTCTGTGCCATTTGTGTCAAGGACAGAGTTCATTGAGATTTGAGACAGAAATAGGTATGTATTTTGTTGCATTGAACAGTTACGGATCTCGGGAGCAAATCCCGAAGTAAACCTTCACGATGAAGATTATGATGATCTCATGACGCTAGCACATCAAGCTACCCCAAACTGTAATTTTTTTATTATAGGTACGTACGTGTAGTAGTCTAGGTAACTACGATATAAATGGTTCATCATCATCATCATCATTTCAGCCGAAAGACGTCCACTGCTGGATATAGGCCTCCCTCAAAAGGGGGTTTTTCCATAATCGCCACGCTTGGCAGGCGGGATGGCGATCGCAGTATGGTGGTAAAATGCATAGAGAACGCTGCTGCCTATTCTCTAGGAAATCCCTTAGTCGCCTTCTACGACACCCACGGGAAGAAATGGGAATGGTTAATTACTTTCATTTAAACTAATATCGAAAAGCAATACGTGCCCAATAAACTTAGATAGCTACACGGGCCGTCGTCAAATCTATAAAAAACATGAATCACGAAACGAAGGAAATAGATTATCCCTATGTCCATTAATTTAATTTACATATTTTATTTTTATTTTCAGGCATCTGAAAGTCAAGTGGCGCCAATAAACTCGTTGCTTGCTGGATTCTACCTGCTTGTTGGCCCCGTAGCATCTGCTTTGGCAAACAAGTGAGTGAATTCATTACTGATTTAACCAAATTCCATCTGCATCATCACTAAGCTTATACAGCATCTATCGTGTCCCGTTCGCTCCTCCGCCGTCGGACTTTATGATCATAATTTTTCGGACTATTTTGTTCTATACTTAATATCTTTTTCTTATTTTCAGGTACGGTTTCCGAGCAGTAGCAATCATCGGTAGTGTGATCGCCGCAATCGGTTTCTTCACGTCCTACTATGCTACCAGCCCCGAATTTCTTTACGTATCATACGGGGTCATTGGAGGTAAGATACCTTCTATCTAATCTGTAAATAGTTTATTCAAAAGTAAGTAAGACAAATAAATCCGAAGACATGTTTTGGTTAAGAATGGTGAAGAAATCGTAGTGTAGGCGCATAAATGCGCTCAACTTTTCCTAGTAGCAACCAGAATCTGAATTTGTTTTGAGGGCAACAAGCTTGCCTCGTACGAAATGGGGCTTTCTCGCAGAGCCGTGATAAGGTGGGGAGCGGTCTAAGAGGGCAACTGTATGGCGCCTTATTATGGGAGCGCAAAAATCATCTTAACGATAGTTTTGTGAAGGGCGTAGCTACCGTGGTATCAATGATAGGAGGCCCGCAAACTGCAGGCACCCTCCGACGCGACGTGTGTAACCTGATTTGTAAAATATTTTCCAATACCTTAAATTAATTTTGTAATGGGGAACCGAAAACCTAATAAACATTTTCAAAACTTACAATTTTGTAATCACGTCTAGAGGTATTTTATGTCGGATACATTGAGTGGACCATCTTTGTAAGACGATAGACGTCAGACTAAAATGTCACGGTGTATTTAATCTAAGACCGACGTCGTAGTGGTTTAATACACCTCTTTCTACTCACCCTATCGATGGAATTCAGGCACGATGTACATATTGTGAAGATATTCATAAGATCTTTCTAATTTTTTATTTATTTTCAGGTTTCGGTGTCTGCTTGATATACATGCCTTCAGTGTTAACTATCGGCTTCTACTTCGAGAAATGGCGGGCTTTTGCGACAGGCGTAGCTCTGTGTGGCTCTGGATTGGGTGTCTTTATAATGTCACCCATCTTGCTTTCGATTGTAGACCATTATGGCTGGAGGATGGCCATGCTAAGTCAAGGAGGTGAGTAACAAACGAATCATAATCAGCCTATAATGTTTCCACTGCTGGGACATAGGCCTTCTCTCTGTAAGAGAGAGTGAGCCATAATCCATCACGCGGGCCCAGTGCGGGTTGATGGATGCCACATGTCTTTGAATTTTTGTTTCTAGTACATGCCGGTTTTCTCACGATGTTTTCCCTCACCGTTTTGAGAGCATTGGTGATGAAATAATTTACACAAATTAAAGTGCCTGCTTGGGTTCGAACTCATGACCTACAACCCCTCTGGGCTCTATCATCATGTTGTAATGTTTTTTTTTTTGGACACATCTTGGAATTTGAACATTTTCTTTCGTAGGGTAGAATAATTTTCTCTCTTTACATAATGAAGACATTATTAAACTATTTTTAAGTCCATCATCATTTTATCAGGTTAATTTAGTTGTCTTAAGCATCATGTTCTGATTTAAAATTATATTGCTTCAGGTTTGGTGCTCATGTGTATCGGCTTTGCTTTTATATTTAAACCAATAGAGCCAGTCCATGTAGTAGTAGTGGGAGAACCAGCTGCAGTGGACGAAGAGGAACGTAACAAAATAGCAATAGAAAAGCTAAAGGATACGTTGAAGCTACAGAGCACACTTGACTCAGGCATCAGAATGCCGAGTGACATGAAGTTCCATACCCAAACCAGCCCTCATACTTGGATGGGTGTTTCAAACAACACTCGCTATCCGACAGCAGAGGAGGTCTTCCGTAGAAGCAGTACTGCTATTAATGCTCAACACCGACGCTCCTCCGCCACAGCAGGAACAATCAAAAATAACCTTACCAAACCTCAATACGCAACAGTCACTGAGAACGACGAACAGGAAGACGTTACTACCAACCCCGAGGCAAGTGAGCTTTTGATCGGAACCCGAGGATCCGTTCTCAGACTTATGTCGCGCCAGGACTTTGCCAGTAGCCGTCGACGCTCCTCAGTCGCTGACTTGGTTTCCAGACCTTTGTATCGTGAAGATATCTTCTTCGGAGCCAGCTTGGCTAGGCTGCCGCAGTACAAGTCACGTACATCCATTGGGTACCACATGGCTGTTACGCACGTTCATACAGAGGAAGACGAAAAAGAAGAGACGACAACATGTCGTATATGTCCTGTAGCTGTGCGCAGAGCTTTGGCTACCTTGTTGGATGTGAGCCTTTTCAAATCTGTGACATTCTTGATTATGGCTGTCAGTGGTTTTTTCACGATGACGGGATTCTTCGTGCCGTTCGTCTACGTGCAAAGCAGAGCGAAGGAGAATAACGTGCCGGATTCAGCTATTGATTGGTTGGTGTCATCGATCGGAGTAGCGAACATTGTTGGGCGACTTATATGCGGGTTGGTGTCGTCGATGCCGAAGGTCTCTCCGATGTTTGTCACCAACATTGCTCTCACAATCGGCGGTCTCGCGACCATGTTCAGCAACTTGTGCTACAACACTTACTTCCAGTACGCTTACTGCGCCTTATTCGGCTTTTCTGTTGGTAAGTTGGTCATTATGTAGCTTATTTCCCGACTATCAGCCTCAGTTGCCAAAAAAGAAATGAAAATACACCATTATTATTTACGCCAGTAAATGTAATCATTTCAAGACTGAAAGACACACTAAACTACGTTTATAGGAGAATGTTCGTAAAGAAAACAAAAGAGAGCATTGCTATAATTCCAGGGATAAACGATACGTTCGATACCGAAACATATTTACTTAGAAAAATTAAAAAAAACAAGTTAACTTACGTTTCGATGATTTCATTTCAGTATACCAATATGGTCAAATACGTCCGTATGAAGTTAATTTGTATAAGCACTTGGCTCATTGTGATTTGTTTAATTCCAGCTTGCTTCGCGACCTTGCGTTCCATCGTAGTCGTGGAATACCTTGGTCTGGACAAGCTCACCAACTGCTTCGGCCTGTTTCTTCTCTTCCAAGGCGTTGGTGCTTTAATTGGTGCTCCTATTGCAGGTGAGATTCATTTAGTTTTATGGCAAACAAGCTTACGGCCGGCCTATATAAGTCTTAAGTCACCAACCCGTCTTGAGCGTGGTTATGAAAACTTGTGCCTTCTACATAATAAGAAGAGGTCTTTGCTCTGCAGCGGGACATTAGACTCGTATTATTATCTCCTTTATTTATTTATATATTCTTTTTATTTCATTAAATCATCATCATCATCATCATCATTCATCATTTCAGCCGAAAGACGTCCACTGCTGAACATAGGTCCCCCCCAAGTTCCGCCACTTTCACCGGTTCTGCGTTTCCCGCATCCAGCGGACTCGTGCGGCCCCCACAAGGTCATCAGTTCACCTAGTGAGAGGCCTTTTAACTTTACGTCTTCCGGCACGCGGTCACCACTCCAGAACCTTTCGGCCCCATCGGCCATCTATTCTGCGAGCAATATCCAAAAAATTACCCAAATTGCCCAAATTGCCAAACCGAAGTGGCTTCGGTTTGGCAATTCTTCGGGCTATATCGGTTACTTTAGTTCTCCTACGGATCTCTTCATTCCTGATTCGATCACGTAGGGAAACTAAGCATGGCCCTCTCCATCGCGCTTTGGGTGACTTTGAGGCCTATTGTGGGCGACCAAGTTTCGGTTCCATATGTCATTACTGGCAACACGCACTGGTCAAAGACTTTCGTCTTGAGACACTGCGGTATGCGAGAAGATATTGCGTAGCTTCCCGAACGCTGCCCAACCGAGTCTGATTCTACGATTGACCTCTTTCTCGAAGTTGGACCTACCAAACTGGACAGTTTGTCCCAGGTAAACGTACTCGTCCACAACTTCGAGTGCAGCGCCTCCGACTGTTATGAGAGTGGGTGTTACATGGGCATTGGACATGACCTTTGTCTTGTCCATGTTCATTTTAAGACCCACTCTTTCAGAAGCTCTACTGAAGTCATCGAGCATTGTACTGAGGTCCTCCATGGTCTCAGCCATGACAACTATACCATCGGTAAACCGAAGGTGAGTGATGTACTCTCCATTGATGTTGATGCCAGCCCCTTTACAGTCGAGAACCTTGAAGACATCCTCCAGTGCAGCGATGAACAGTTTCGGAGAGATAACGTCTCCCTGTCTTACACCTCGCTGCAGAAGGATAGGTTTCGAGGTCTTACTAACATAGTGGCGTTTTCGTACAGACACTTCAACACCTCGATGTACCGATAGTCGATCTGGCATCGTTGGAGGAGCTGCAGTACAGCCCACGTCTCGATCGAATCAAAGGCTTTTTCGTAGTCCACAAACGCTAAACAGAGAGGCAGGTTTATACTCTTCCGTCTTCTGTATAACCTGCCGCAGCATATGTATGTGGTCTATGGTGCTAAAGCCTTTACGGAACCCGGCTTGTTCGGGAAACTGGAAGTAGTCAAACCTGCGCGCTAGACGGTTCATGATGACTCCGGAAAACAGCTTGTAAACATGGCTTAGAAGTGAGATGTGCCTATAATTCTTAAGAAGGGCATTGTCACCCTTCATAGAAAAGTAACACCACACCACTGTTCCATGCCTGTGGCGTTTTGCCCTCGAGTATGTAATCAAACAGCTTCTGGAGGGCCTTAAGAACGGGTTTCCCGCCGGTCTTCATCACGATCGGTTCAGCGGTTTAGGCGTGAAAGCGTGACAGACAGACAGAGTTACTTTTGCATTTATAATATACGTAGGGATAAAAATAGTACCCCACTGATATCAGGAGCAGGGTCTAAGCTACTGGCGGTCAGAGCTCCCGAGTGAGGAACTTCCTAACGTGTCCAGAAGTACCGCTTTCTGAATCAAGCGTTTTATCCTGCTGCCCAACGAGAGCTTCTTCAGGTGTTAGTCGAAGCTCTTGGCTATTACCCCATTGGCTGTTAAGCATTGGCATAATGATCGCTAAATTATTATTAAAACTAGCTGTGCCCGCGACTTCGTTCGCGTGCATGTCGGAAAACAATAATGTGTCGCTTTGACGGTGTAGGTACCACTCTTCCGATCTTCCGATCTATCCTGGTAGGAATCTACCACAGCTTTCGAATGCAGTCCAGAGCCTAGAGACAAAACACATTACTCTTGGCGTTCACGCTAAACGGTACACCAAAATGTATGGGAATGACATTACCTGCGGAAAGGACACGGTAATGTCATTCCCATATATTCTGGCGTAGAGTTTAGCGTGAACGTTAACAGAAAGGTGTTTTGTCTAGGCCTGCAGGCGTCTTTAGGGGTTATAATGATATTGCGACGAAGTCTCACTCAGATTTTTAAGAATAAATATAGATCAAAGCGCCTGGTCGAGGCTCATTTTATAATAAATGTGCACCTGCCGTAGGTACAGTAAAAGCTCTTTATTCGCGAGGTATACGTTCCGTAAAATACCTACCGCGAATACAGAAACCGTGACTATGGAATGGTAATTTATATGGGATTATAGGGGATACGTTCCTAAGTGACAAAAAAAAACAATTTAATTGAAGTTTTTGACCATATTGATTAATTGTATGAGCGTGATATGGATGCAAGCGACTCTCCAAGGCGTAAACGATCAAGCATTTCTATGCGTTAAAAAGATTTTTTCGCGTCGAAAATCGTTTTTAAGTAAAAAAAAAATTTCAACATTTTGCAATAAATGGAAAGATGAAACAATAGGTAAAACACGCAAAGCGGCTCGTACCAAAGGATGGAATGTCTATTAAGTCGCAGCATTTATAAATGTGGGGGAGGCCTATGTCCAGCAGTGGACGTCTTTCAGCTGAAATGATGATGATGATGATATATAAATATACTTTATGGTGATGAGGTTGGTTTCATTATGTTTGTTTACATTCTCAAAAAACTTTTTTCAAAAAAATATTTGTACCGCCTTCCGAAATTAAAGTTATTTTGCACTTTGTAGTGTTTTTTGGAAGTCGGTTGTTATTTTTTTGAAAAAAGTTTTTATTTTTCACTTTTTTGTTACCTACCATACACCAATTCGAAATTTCATCATCCTTTGGGTCAAAACAATGCATACTTATTTATGTGATAGCAACATTCGCGGTTGATTTGCTGTAATTTTTTGAAGAGTTCCGTTGTCTGTTTCCGAAACGCATCATCAGATCTATATGCAGGGCCCAATCTAAGGGGGGGCAAGCCGGGCAAATGCTCAGAGCGGCAAAAATGAGCGGCGGCAAAATGTATTCTTACAAACATACCTACACTCATGAATTTTTGTATACTTGTTCAGAAGCCGTAGTAGACTAACGTATGTGAATATTATATAGTTAAAAGAATATCACATAATTATGGTCATACCATCTTTGATGGTGTTAGTGCAAAGGGCGGCGAATGTTATTTTTGCCCGGAGCGACTAAATAGCTAGATCGGGCTCTGTCTATATGAAATTTCAATGGGACCATTTCGGAGTAAAGCCCTTTCGAAAAAAAAAAGAATTTTGCAAATCCGTCTATATACGACGGAGCCATAACGACGGAGTCTATATACGCCTGAACATACATTAAAAATATAAACATGTCGAATTGATAACCTCCTTCTTTTTGAAGTCGGTTAAAAACACCGACCGCGGCGAAGGCGGCTATTGTAGATGTCAAAGGCCGAACCAATACAGCGGCGATATCATTTGACAATGTACTTTAGGCGAAGTTGTAATAAGGTCTATTTCACTTTTTTATAGTCCATCTGACGACGCGTTTACAAAGGATATTGGGTTGGATACCTATTGGAATCCTTTTTGTTATTTGTTAATATGTATGTACCGATGTACCGATTAGACCCGCAAATAAATAAATCTTTAGCCGCGGATATAGGAATTGGGTCGCATTTTTTTAATCTGCGAATACTGAAAACGCGAATGAAGGAAGCACGAATAAGGAGCTTTTACTGTACTTACTCAATAAATCGACTGCGCGTCTGGTTGAGTGTGCTGAAGCATTATTCCACGCGGGTGCGGGCGCCTATTTCGGCCCGTACAGGCGCGTGTCTTTTAGCTTTGTTTATCAAACGTTGACCACTGAATAAAACCACAGCAGTGGGAATGCTCTGCACGGACTGCGATAGGCCTCGACAGGTAGCAGTGCAGTAACACCTGACGCCACCTGTCAGTTAACGGCCCGTGGGACCATGGCGTTATCACGATGAAGAAAGATCACGCTGTAAAGGTGGATACTGACCGGCGTCACGGGTCAAAATGCACCTAATATGTTACCAAGCAAGTATTCGTGCAGTCAGTAGTACCTACGGCAAAACATGCGAGCGAGCAACACTGATTTTAGCACACGGCGTAAAGACATGCTCGCTGCGAATGTTACCATTACCTACGCCCCGTAACGTCGGTCATTATCCACATTAAAAGCGCTGTTGAAAAAAAAAACCAAACCAGGCAAAAAAAACTATTTAATTGTATAGCACGGGTTTTCTATGAACATAGTAAGTACGATGTTGTTGCTACGTAGTGCCATACCGCGCGCGCCCCCACCTCTCTCCCCGCTGCTGACGCAGGCAGCAGGAAGAGAGAGAGCCCGATCCCGAGGATAATGGACGTAACAGAGCGATCCTCCGCGACTCTCAGTTGCGATGCCTTTTTATTGTAAATTGTAATCAAAAATGTTTCAGTGTTTCTTTTGTTCAGCCATACATTTATTTGTAGACCAATAAATAATTATATTTAAAGAAGCGACTTTAAAATTGTCAATATTTTACTATTGTGATTTCTATTGTTCCTGTGTAGGTAATGTATCCTTTGTTGGAGATGCCAAATGGATAAATAAATACATTTTTTAACTTGTTTTAACTAAGAAAATGCTTCTCTGTAAGCGATGTTGCTCGGAAGAGCATCGACATAACTACAGTTGCCCGTGTGAAAACCTATCTATTTACTGAAATCCACCAGTAGTTATGGTCGCAATTTTGGATTTTTTTTCCTGACTTTCACCATCCGACCTCGCTTGAACCCCTCCCCACCTCGAAAACTAACATCACGAAAATTAGCACATAAGTATTTACAACTCTTTACTCCCAAAACTCCAATTATTTGAATCGAGTAATGCTGTAAACACGCATTTAAATTTAACATTATCAAATTTCGCGCGAAATCAAGTTGTTGTTTTTGCATGTTTGCTATTCAAACCTAGATGGCGTTACTGACGCTAGAGATTAAGAATTTCTATGGAGATGTTCCTCTAGCCGCTCTAATTTTGCTATATTATGCTAGATGGCGCTACTAAGACTTTTATCACAATTAAAAATGAGATTTCTTCCCCTCTATTTGTATTAATTTGTTTGATAAAACTAATAAATATTTATCTAACATTGCATTCTAGGTATATGACTCAGAACACCACGTCAGTTAATATTATCACAACTTTTTATTTGAAATTCTTTTAGCTTTTTTGATTCGTGGGAATCAACCACCAACGGAAAGCGATTTTAGTAATCAGTATCATTACTTTTTGAAATAACACAGACACAGTAAGTAACATAAATGAGAATGACGTGTTAATATTCGTTAGTACCGTTTCAGGCCAATAGATGTCGCTAAGTGTTTCAACATTACGTAAATAAATTCTTCTTGAACACTTTAAATTATTTAGATAGGTTGACCGAAGCGATTGCGATGAAACAAAGACTAATATAAACTCTGAGTTATAAACAATATTTGAGTATGAAAGATAACCATATTAGTTTCGTTCTTTTGACGTGATACTTGATCTATTCAACATAGAAACTGAAAAACCGAGCTACAGACAAAAATTTTGATAAGGGTTAAAATGTCATCTGTTGATTATCCCTTACCACCCCAAGCAATTATTTTCGAAATATTTTAAATGTACAGAAAAAGTTCCTTTACAGATTTATTATATGTATAGATATAGATATAGATATAGATATAGAAGATATAGAAGATATAGATAAGCTAAGTGCGCCCACCTGATGGTGAGCGGTCACTGTCATCTATGGACATCTGTCAACGCAAAGACAAAAGTGAAATGTCATATCTGCGATACCTACCTTCAACGCAATGCACTTGCATCTTCGTTATAATTGAACGGCGATACATTTAGATATGGGAGAGCTTAATAATTATTTAATAGCCATAGTAATACACAACTCTATATTACATAATAAATTACTCTTGTTTTTATGTTTTTGATACCTACTGTAAAGGTTGTCTATTAAAGAAGACTTTATGTTGGCTGGCCGTAAGATAACTTTTGTCAAATTCGAACTATCAAACTAATTTAGAAGAAGAATTGCAAGAAAAAAAACTGTAGATGACAAGCCGAAGAAAGAAGATAAAAATATGACTTAAAGAAGGCTCTTAGAGAAATATTTTTTGCAATACTCACACGGCAAAAATGTTATTATTCGATCCCGGTACATGGACACTTTAAGGCCTTAAAATGTTAACTCGATACGTACCTATACGACTGGCAGGACATCGACGCGCAACCTGTTACTATTGTTTCAGTATATTATTTTAGACCCTCTAGCGTTGAAATTTTGGTCGGTTATTATGTGGTTACCTTGTATGAATTTGACCTCGTCTTCACGATATTGATTTTTATTTCTATCGTTCGCAGGAATGCTGTACGACGCCACCGAAAGCTATGCTATATCGTTCTACGTGTCAGGAGGATTCATACTCATTTCAGCCGTGATGTGCTACCCTTTGAATAGGATTCACAAATGGGAGACGGAACGTGCCAGTGCAATGGAAAAGGCAAAGAGCACCACCCCGCAAAGTATAATGAATAAAGTGTAAGAGAAAGGACATTTGCAAAAGCACATTGTTGTGGACAACACATTAGTGCCAAAATAACTCTATTGAAAAATAGTGAATGCAGTTTTCCATCTGCCGGATGAGTGCGTAAAACGAAACGTAGCTGGCATTCAAATGTACCGTCGGCCGAAGCATGAGTGTGCACTAATGCGTGTAATGAATAATATATTATGCCTTGCATAGTTTGAATACCAACCTTATTCCCGTATTCATGAATGACCTTACGTAAGTGAATGCACTCACTGCCATTGTAATGGTTTTAACATTGCCTTGGCGGATTCGTTCATGAATATGGAAATTGTTTTTTGTAAGACTTGTTTTTTTTTAATCTACATTAATTTACAAAATGTACCTAGTGTTATGTTAGTTGTATCAGTCAAATTTGGAGATCAAGTTACATTTAATTTTAATTTAATTGTAAACTAATAAACACAGTCCTAAACATGTACCTCGAATACGAAATTATATAATTAGAAACATTCCCAGTAGTGACGGATTGGTCAAACTGAGCGTGTGCCAACCCTGCGCGGGAAACGAGGTTTTTTTTCTACTCTATAGCTTGTCAAACTGATGAAGAACTTTTGGTAACTGCTGTAACCATTAAAATTTAAACTCATTAAATGACTATTTCAAGAACAACCTGTGGCAAAGACTGACTGACTGCAAACAAAATGCAAAAAAAAATAATGTTCAGAAACACGCTATAAAACCAAACTAAAAAAGTAGAAAATAATTTAAGTAATTCTATTCAAAAGCGTGGGGTACTTTTTGAGGTATCTATTTTTATACTTAATCAATTAATATCAAGCACCCCTAAACTATTATTTATTTTAAATTTTTTTGTTTTGCTAACTACAAAAGCGTGATTTTCAGTGTTTTTTTATTTTTATTTTATTTTATTGAAATGTCCTAGGTTCTCGATAAGTCTACAAAGTTTAAAAGAAATCGGACCGTTTGAACTGGGGCAAAAGCAAGTCCAAAAAAAGAGTCGGTTAGGTACAAACAAACAAACATACAGGTAAAGCTAATAAAGCGTGTTAAAAAGAATATCGGGGACTACCCTATGGCGCTTCCCCCTTAACTGTCAAAGATATGCTTCCATACAGCGCAGGGTTCACTTCAGTGTGACCAGTTCTTAAATCTTAACAAAACTGCAAAAGGTTGCTTTTGCAATAGATTTGATTAAGTCAGATAAATGCATTTAAAATAGGTTTAGACGTTTTAAAAGTACAAAGACTCGAAATGTAAAGATATTTTCGCAGTTTTGTCCGAATTAGGGCCCTTATAAAGAAGATCTGAAGCCAAAATGTACTTTAAATTATAGTTGTGTTATTTTTAACGTTAGATACTATCGTTTGCCTAGTTCATAAAAGTGGTGCATAATAATAAGACTATCTACTATTATAATTATAACAGAGGTAATTTGTTGTAATAGCCGTCTGCATATCAGTTTAGTGGAGATTAATGATGAAGATGTAGAAAACATAGAAATGGATTGAAATTTTGTATCAATTGTGCCTTATTGTGTGAAATGACTCGCTATTTTGATATGCAATATTTATATTTACTAAAAATAAATTGAACTCAACAGTCGTTATGTTGTTGATGCAGAAGATTTATTGTAAATAAATTGGTAATATTTCCAAGTGTATTGCACATAACATGCAATCATAAAGCGTAGTTAATACGATGTGTTATTAACATAATTATTTTATTTAGAATAAGGACTATTACTGTGGCTGTGGTCTTCTAGCGTATCTATGCTTAAATTTTGTACCTAATTATGAAATCATAGTCATTTATTTTCGAATCGTAAATCTTCGTTTGTTTGAAAACAATTCGTTTTTCTATACCATTTTTTTTTCCGGTTTTTTATTGTGTACGGTCACCAAAAGAGATAAATAGCCAGCGTCAGATAAATAGCCAGCGTCGTCAGATAAAGTTGGTTTCGAATAAAATTTAATTTAATTAATAGCAAACAAAGAGTCTATTTAACAAATTTAATTTCAAATTTCATTCGAACACATCCATTGGTTTTTACTAAATTTCAACTACATCCGACGACCTTGGTGGACTTCTCTTTTGGTGACTGTACCTACCTTTCTTTTTTTAAAGTATGTCTCATTGTTTGATAATTACTTTTAAATAATGAACTATACTTACTTTATTTATAGGTACTTATTACGCGTACTTAACTATATTATATCCATACATATATTTTGGAGGGATACTTATTGTGAACAAAAGTACAATATTTATTTTGTTTACAGGAGTTTGATGGTGACTATGATTTTTTTTTGAGTTGTTTAGTATGTTTATCGATGCCACAGTGCCATATTGTGTTACATTATGTAAGGAATTTATCAATAAGTACCTGTAACACGCGCCTGGACTATTGTCTTGCCGTCATGACAACCTACAAATTGTCAATTGAACCATTTTTTGACGATCAGTGTGTGAACAAACATACAGTCTTCCTTGGCCCTTTTGAAATACATGATATTTGCCAAATAACGCTGATTATAGTTTTATTTACGATCCTATCATTTTAACTATACTGGGTGATATTTTAGTCACCGTTATGCGGCGACCCATATTAGAGACAACTCCCCGCACTTCCAGAGTTCGTCGTGTGCCAGGTTACGTGACTAGTAACGGTTCGGCACAACACTATCTTGTGGCCGCGGCGGCGGCGGCGGCGGGCCGCGCCGCGCTGCAGTCACAGTCAGTCACTCATAGACTAATATATCTGCAATCACTCACAGGTGCCTATAAAACGCGTACGCCCTCGGCGTCAACAGACTCTTGCGCCTAGCGAGCCGTCTATATCCAAGAAGCTAAAAAGTCCAAATAATTAGTGTCACACTGTTTTCCGTTCTGTACCAATACACAGTTTACATGCACAAATAGTTGGAGTTTCTTTTACCTAAAGTACCCCGACTATACCGTTTAAATTTTTCAGCGTGATAGTAGGTATGTACCTGTGAAATTGAACAACTTTTTCCAAGGAACATGGATAGAAATATGAAAAAAAAAAAACAGACCGACCGGATTCGGTTTGCTTTTTCATATTTCGAACTATCAGCCTGAATGTTTTAAAGATTTTTTTTTCACGTAGTTGCCGTGCTGGCCAGTGCGATTATTTAAAAAATGGGTTGGCGCACTGACATGAAATACCTATTATTGCATTTTCATTGGACTGCGGTTATAGAAAATTACTGAATACAAAAGTTTCGAATTTCAAAAATCTTTCCACGCTAGCGGATAAAATGCACTTTGGCACGCAGATTTCGAATGATAACAGAAGAGCCTGTGAGGTGAAAAAGTTATTGATGTGCTAACCAAAAAAGACCAACAAAAGTGGAGATGAACAAGCCACTGTCACGAGGCATTCAAGACAAGTCTGGAGTAAAGTTGTGACGCAATGGTACCCCAGACCTGGTAAAAGGAACAGGTGAAGACAAACTAAAAGGTGGTAAGATGAATTTCACAGCGGGTCCAAATTGGACAGTTCCGAAAGATACGATTCAGTGGAAGTTGTTAGAGGAAGTCATTTCCAAAAGGTACACTGAACTAAGAGACATTATTTAAACTACTACTGAGAAAATACAGGAACGCAAAGATGTTCAGACTAAAACTAACTGAATCACCGACGTGATTACTTTAGAAATAAGTACCGTAGTGGTACCTACACTCTTGTTGAATCCAAGGAATATAATTATTTAACATCAGTTCACCATCATAATCAGTCTATAATGTTCCCACTGCTGGGTTGGTAATGTCTTCGATTTTTTGGTTCTAGTACATGCTGGTTTCTTCACGATGTTTGGCTTTATCGTTTTCAGAGCAGTAGGGATGAAATAATTTATACAAGGTATAGCGCCTGTCTAGATTAGAACCTACTCGTAAGTCACGGCCGTTACTGGGCCACCACTGTTCTCCATCATTTTCAATTCACCTTATAATAATTTTTCTTATTTATTTTCGTCGAGCGTACACCAGCGCAATGGAATATTTGTTACCAAACTAAACTCCTGCGGCCCTTGTGAGGTTAGCAGGAGTCCGCTGGATGCGGAGGCACAGAACCGGTCGAAGTGGTGGAGCTTGGGGAAGGCCTGGTCCAACAGTGGACGTCTTTCAGCTGAAATGATGATACAAAACAGAATGGCCAGCTACAAGGCAACGGGCAAACAGGCACCTTAATTTGAATCATATAAGAGACTAAACTGCCTTGTCCCGGTTTAACCCCCATACCCAGTTTTAGATTAATCTGACCTACAGAAGAACATAGAAACTCCTCCTTTCGTGAAGTCGGTTAATAAGGTAAAAACCTCAGTGGGAAAAACAAACCCGAAACGCCTGAAACATACAGCAAGCAGCGAGTAGGTAATCCACGCAATCCACCCAAGTTGTGTCTTTGGGATTATTTTCTATTTACCTAATTATACCATTCCTGTTCTTTTTGACAATCTATTATGCTTAACAAATGCAATGCATAAATAAGTATAATAGATTAGTCGGGTTTTATCATGATTTGTTACTTTACTTCGAAATCGAACGCACGCCATTTAGAATATGCGGTACGTTGCACCTTCGTATTTCTCATGCTCGCCTGGTACTTTTTCGTTACCGAATGTGACGATGCAATCGAAACCGAGCGGCGGATTCGACATTTTTTGTACTGTCAATTCGAAGTGGGAGCTTCAGCGGGCTTATTTAAAAATAAGCTAAATTCAGGTACAATCAATGAGTTGAGTGCATGGTTGAGTTTTACTGAAAAAAATATAATAATGACAAAATACCCAAATATTCATCCATTCTGGTTTAATTCATACCTACTGTCATAATGTATTTAAAATCGAAAGCGCTTTTTCCACGGCAACTTGCACCTCCGAACTTCTCATGTTAGCCTGGTACTCGTCGTATTCGTGTCAGAATGTGACGGGGTAAATCGGAACGGAGCGGCGGCGGCGGCGCACACTGGTCCCAAATTAAAAAAAAGTGGACATTGATAGTAGACCGCTGATATTTTTTTTTATTGTTGATACAATGATAACAGATAAGGCAAAAAAATATTATTGTCCTACTTCAAATACTTTTCTGTAAAAAAAATATTTCTTTTTTTTTTGTATGGGAGCGATTACATTTTACTCAATTTCTCAAAAACTTTAAGCGATGTCGAGATGGCAATCACATATGTTAGAAAACTAATAATTCTGAGTATTTGGCTCGAAGAAACTTATTGCTTATCTCTGCGTACTTTCGAGATAATAGTGACAGAAAATAACAATTTTTTTTAATGTTAATTGTTTGCTTTTTTTTAATCATAGCCTTACTTTAGCACATAATTATAATGTATGCGTAATGTCAAATAAATAAAAAGAGACTTCTCTGTAAAAGAGGTTATGGGGGCTCACTAATGACTGAAAAGCAATGACCTTTCTGAAGGAGTATTTTCATCAGTTTTAAAAAACAATCAAAATGAAGACAAATAAAGCTGCAAACATAAAGTTGAATATGTTCACAAACGATTCTGAAAAAATATTATGGTGAAAGATTAATATTTGGGTCTATATTCCCTTGAGAAATCTCTATTTCCTCGTTTTCCAACGAAAGCAATTCATTGTTCAAGATCAAAGCACTAGCCTCTGGAAACAACTGTTTATGTAAACGAGCAAACTTTGGTTTGATATGGCTGATGTAAGGATCTGAGCTAATTAGAAAGCTGTGGATAATGTCTAAATTAGTCTGAACTCTACCGATTTTTCTTGTATGTGCCATTCTAACATTCCGGAAATCTTTATTCCTCGCTTCGGAAGCTTCTTCGGAAAGCATGCCTATCGGAATAAAGGAGAAATTTTCACAAATATCAGCACCGTGTATCATCAATTTATGGACACTTGAAGGCATGTAATACCATGGATATAAGTTTACATACAGCATTGCTGTTTCTTTACAATATTCCCTAAACAAGTTGGTATTAATAAGTTGATCAGATGAAATTGTTTGTAAAATGACTGCAAATCTCTTGATTAAAACGGTGGATACCCGTTATTTCAGCAGATACTTCATAATTTTCAAAAAACCTTCTTGCCGTGTTACCGTCATTAGTTGTACCAAATCCCTGTTTTACTATGTCAATTAACAAACCAGTTCTTTCCCGGAATTCTTCTTGTGTCAAATTCTTTTTAATTTCTTTTAACAATTTATCTTCTTTTCGTGCAGCCCACTTTTTGAAGTCTAAGTTGTACGAAATGTGTAAAATACATTCCATACATCTTATCCACTTATCCACACATGAATGTATAAGCGAAGACAGACCATATTTATACATATCTTCTCTGATGAGTCTTTTGGATACAAAGTCCAAGTCATTCATTTTGCTAGGTAGGGTATTGCAAATATTACAAACAGCTGCAGAAGAAGTATTGGAAATCACAGTAGAAATTTTCCCATCAATCATAGTCATGTACAAAACATGTTTAATATCAAAATTATCTACAATTGTGGGAACAAGATTACGAATTTCTTCCTCTAAGGATGCACTTTCCTTCTTTATCAATTCATTTGTTTCTTTTGCAAATATAAAGCCAATTGGACGACAATAGTTTGTTGAAGAGGGAGCAGGATTTTGCCACAAGATAGTACCACTCTCTTCTTCCAAACGAAGCGGAACCAAACTAATCATGAAAACTGAAGAATCGTCAATTTTAGTGTCGGAGTGTGACTTTTGTTTATAATTACTTTGAGAAGATGACCCGTCAAAACCCCATTTGCTTATTAGTTTTAGCGATTTTTTGTCGGCAGAGTTGTGCTGAATTGTTTTTAATATCCTATTGGTTGTCAAATCTAGAAGCGATTGAAGTCTTATCTTAGCATCAGATTCAGTTACAGTTATGTCTGACTCTGGAGGATAACAAGTTTTTTTAGCTTCCAGGAGCTTTTGATAGGATGGAAGACCATACATTTTCTCTGAAGCAAGAATAGTTCTTAAATTTCGATATTGCCATTTTGACAAATTTGTTGAGGTGTAAAGCGCTAACGTTTTATCATCTGGTAAACACGGTTTGTCAGTCTTTTTAGCGAATGGTACATCATGTACCATCTCACATTTTTCCTTGTTTTGGCTGAGTTCGTTTAATATAGCTGCTAATTTTGTTTTTTTAGACTCTTTTAATTTGGCACATAAAGCATAAACTAATTCCTCCTCTGTGTGATCTAGAAGTGTTAGAGAACGCCTTTTCTTCTGTTTATCAGATATATCAACAAATGGTTTTTTACTTGTACCACAACTTAATTGATGAGTATCCACTTGCGTTTCGAAATTTGGAATTACTTCCTCGGCAATTTTAAAAATGCTGCTTAAATCGATATTTTGACATTTTGGCCAAACTATTTGGGATTGTAACCAGTCTGAATTTTTGTTAAGAAAGGTCTTTTGAGCTCTACTGGAAGCAGACCATCTTTTTGAGATATTACTTGAAAAATTACGACAAAATAATTTAATATTACTCAAATCTTCGGAAGACAAAAACACCAATACGTTCAATAAGGGCATTAAATAAAAATTCGACATTTTTAAAACCACCTCCTGATTTAAGAACAACGTATAAGTCTAAGTTGGTGACAAATGCGGACATATTATAATTTTAAGGAAAATTGAAAACAAATTAGAATCAAAGATATCAAAGACAAAGTGACTTTGATTTTAACAAAAAAAAAAATTACGAAAACAAATTCGACGAAAGAAAGACAAACAAAAATTATTTGATTTTAAAATCCAAAGATTCAAAACACAACAATAACAAAACAAACAAACAACAAGCATTTCTTCAAGCGCACAGAAAAAATAAGGACACGTCTTATCGCAACCACATTTAGTTGTACACTGAGGTGTACGCGCGCGATTCGTGACCGTATTACGTTACGTCATGAGAGGCGGACATCTTGTTATCCCGGCAAACTCGCGTCGAAGCTCCATTTTGCTGGCCAGCGGACCTATTGCGATATGAGTAAGGCTATGAATAAAAAAAGCGAACAATTAACATTAAAAAAAAAATTTATTTTCTGTCACTATTATCTCGAAAGTACGCAGAGATAAGCAATAAGTTTCTTCGAGCCAAATACTCAGAATTATTAGTTTTCTAACATATGTGAATGCCATCTCGACATCGCTTAAGGTTTTTGAGAAATTGAGTAAAATGTAATCGCTCCCATACAAAAAAAAAAGAAATATTTTTTTTTAGAGAAAAGTATTTGAAGTAGGACAATAATATTTTTTGCCTTATCTGTTATCATTATATCAACAATAAAAAAAAATATCAGCGGTCTACTATCAATGTCCACTTTTTTTTAATTTGGGACCAGTGTGCGGCGGCGCGGCGGAATCGGCATTTTGTACAATTTTCTATTCGGTAGGAGCTTCCTTCAGTAACAGGTTTAATTTTATTGGTTCAATGAAAGAGTTGAGTGACATAGTGATAGGTAAGTAGTTAAATAATTTTATTATTTTACCGATGCGATGCAATGGGGACATTTATAATAAGTAAAAAACTAATGCACTAAAAGACACTAAAGAGAAAGGTTTACTTCTACATAATGTTGAAATCCCGGTTGACACTTTGAATCGAACGCGCGCCATTTCGCGGCATCTGACTCTTCGTTTTCGTTACCGAATGTGACGGGGTAAAACGGAACGGAGCGAACGTGTGGACTATATTTTTTAACCAACTTCAAAGAGGAGGAAGTTCTCAATTTGTCTGTGTTTCTTTTTGTTTGGTCCTCGATATCTCCGGCAAATATGTTTTTTTTTTGGATGGTGGGAAATCATCAAATGACTTCTCCCGCTCCGGGTGAAGCAGGAGGGCGTGTCTGACTTTTACTGACTAGAACCCACCCGTGTCCCTCAGTTGCCTGTGTGCTAGGGGCGACGGTGTTTCTTTCGAACAACACTGGCAGGCATCGGCCCTTGCGGACCCCACCAGTTGTTGCTGACGGCACGCGTGGAATACAACGCGCCGTCTCGCCTACCACTTTTCAGCCGCAGGGGATAGGGAGAGCGGCAACGCCATACCGACACTCCTCTTCCCCTGCGGCCCCACCGCGTGCGCCATCATACGGTGGCGGCCCCGTCCAGGCCACGGAAGGGAAGAGGGCAGCTCAGAAGCACCGGCACTCCTCCACTGCCGCAGCCCGTAACCCTCAGCCGCGATGCCTTCCATTCGACATCGCGGCCACCTCAGTTGCGGTGCACCTCACCGCAACCTACTTTTTAGCCGCTACGTCATCGGCTTGAAGGCAAAAGCCCTGACGAGCGGCCCCACCTTTGGATTCCTCTTCGCTTCACCGTGGCTGGGAGAACGGGGGCCCCGCTCGGGGGGGGGGGGGGGGCAAATATGGATCAATTTAGAAATAAAAAGTGTGCTTACATAAATGGGAGGCGCGAAGGAAATATGTTAATTTTGGGTCGAAACAACAGTAATGAATTAATAATATTATTTATTATTAAATTAACACACATTCAGCCATCATATTATGATGGCTGAATGTGTGTTAATTTGGAATTATCTTTCCGAAACGTTGAAATTTTGTGTTTTTTCCTCAATAAAAACGGGAAAGTAATTCTCAAAGATTGGAGACTCAAGGGAGACGAAGAGATTTTTTTTCAATAATTTTGATTTCTGGAACTATTGCGTTAAATTTGGGAAGTGTAAGAAGATGTCTGTCAGTAGTGTCCGCTAAGAATAGTTCACATTTCGAAAAATTCAGATCTAGGCCAATGGAATGAAGTTAATTTTTAAGAATTGTCATTTAGAACCATTTCCACATCGCCTCCCAAGGTTCAGAGATCGGTTCAAGATATCAAAAAAAATAACCGACTTCCAAAAAACACTAGAAAGTGAAAATCGGAAGTCGGTGACTTAGGACATGTATTTTATTAATTTCTTGTCACCGCCTTCCGAAATTAAAGTTATTTTTCACTTTCTAGTGATTTTTGGAAGTTGGTTGTTTTTTTTTTTTTTGGAAAAAGTTTTTATTTTTCACTTTTTAGTTATAGTATCCACTCCACACCAATTCATCATCCTTGATAGCAGCAATCGCGGTTGATTTGCTCTCATTTTTTGAAGAGTTCCGTTGTCTGTCTCCGAAACGCATCATCAGATCTATATGAAATTGAAATGGGACCATTTCGGAATAAAACCCTTTCTAAAAAAAAAATTTGTAAATCGGTCTATATATGACGGAGTTATGCCCGAATCTGCACCTAACTCCTAAGTTAAAGAGTTGTACCATAAATGGGGGAGAATACGAGGAAAATACATTACAAAAAAATACGTTCGGTGGAACATTAACCTCCTCCTTTTTTGGAAGTCGGTTAAAAATTAAGTTTTTAATTTAGGTGTCGAATAGTAAAATTGGGTGAATGGCTAAACTAAAAATCACTGGCCCGAACGAGTTACCTTGTTGGCAGCCAACAGCAGATTTTAAGTTTGTCCCGTTATAGTAATTTAGATGGGTGTCATTGCCAAAGGAAACTATAGATAATGGGTATTTCTTTTTTCGTATCTGCCATTCTTTATGCAGAAACTTTACCAGAATTTAGGTCGACAAGGCGTGTACGGCAGCCTCGCAACCCCCTTTGGAGCCGTAACCTAGCTGCAGGGACTGAAATTTTTCCGAAACCACCTCACCATAAAGTTAACAACAAATCTTGACTGCCTTAAGTAGTGCCCACGGCAATAGGACGAATATCGCCATCGTTCTTACGCAGGGGCCACAAATTGCCCCGTACAGAACGTCGATGACGGCCTCGGTCACCTTGTTGGAGAGCATAATGATGATCAGAGCCGTGAGCTCCTTCAAGAGCAACTCACCAGCTTCCCCGGCGCCTGAACAGATAAGGTCCTTTAGGTGCTGTGGACTCGGACCATCGAGGCCGCCAGCGGAGCCGCTCTTCGCTCAGGAACAGACGGCTGTGACCAGCTCATGACCTGAATTAGTGAGGGAATGTTTCTCCGGGTCCGGGGACTCGGAAAAAAAGGCCATCCGCTGGCAGGTGTTTGCTCTCCAAAGTCGCGAGCGTTTCTGGAAAACACGGTGCCACCACATCGCTACTGAAAAGGATCCTGACTGCTCCGCTAGTGTCACCTTCCGCTAACTTAGATTCTACCAGATGAGGTTGAGTTTTTCGACGCTTTGTTTTAGTTTATTCGTTTTAGTTAAGTTATAGGATACAGGTTTGTTTTTAATAATTTAAAAGTAAAATAAAAACTTATTTAATAAAAAGTACTTTGATTTTCAATTCGGTAGGAGGTAGGAGCTGTCGGAGCTATAGCAGGTTTATTCACTGGGTTTTTTACCACTGGCGTTCGCCCACGGAGTAAGTTTACACCGAAATTTTATTTTATACCTATTCATTTTTCATTTTTTTTTTTTTGTCATATTCAAAATTGAATAATGTCTTCAACTCCTAGCAATAACTATAGGAAAACATTTTATGATGAATAAAAAGAACATAGTCTACAAACCGCCTTTGGGAACTTAGTATGAAATAAATATAAGCAAATGTGATGGGGTAAATTGGTACCTACGCGGTGGAGCACAGAGTACCTACTTTTACTTTAAAGGTAGTGAAGAGCCACTGGATGCCTTTTCGGTGAATTCGCTGTTTAAGGGAACACTAGTCGCGGGGTCAAACTCACTGGTGGGCCTGGCTAAAAAGCACGCTGTCTCACTAGGCTTCGTTTCCGACGGAGGTAGTATCAGTGATGAGTAGTTAGACGCTAGTCTACACGCACAACATTATTGAGTGAGCTGCAGGATCAGTTATAGTAAAACAGGCGCGTAAAAAATTAAGAAAAGTCCTTCGGAAGATCGGGTTTTCTGAAAAAAACCACTGCATAAATCAATGACCAATTAAGTTTATTGAACTTTTCGATAATGCTCAATTCGTCGGTACCGACTTGGTTTTCGAGATTTTACACTCCTAGGTTAATTTAGCAAGAAAAACGAATCTTTGTTGGCTCATAACTTTTTAATGGCTTTTTATTTTAGTATTCTGTTTCCGTACAGACAATATTATTAATGAGACAAAATCATACCATGTTTAATTTTTGATGTACACTCGCCAGCAGGTCAAGCTATCCCAAACTGTCAAATTTTCCCAATTTAACATAAACCTTATTCCTTTGTAATAAAGTTGAAAAACTATCAAAGAAATTTGACAGATTGGGGTAGCTTGATGTGCTGGCCTCTTACATAGTCAAATAGTGGAGAAAACCCTCCCGAAGTTTGTATGGAAAAAATGTGGACAAGTGTCATTTTCAAATTTTCTTCCTGTTTTAGCTGACCTTGTATTGTCACATAAAAAACATACGCTGGAAATAACTAGCTTGATATGACGTCGTGCGGACCATTGGTAATTACTTTTTATTCCGTGTTGGTAACGAAGATACCTTCTTCGTTTTATCTTTTTTCACTTTATTTAATTTCATTCCATGTGGGATGCCCGTATACCTACATCGTATTAAGACTTATGAGAGAGCGTGAGAAAATTTATAGATGCATTCGGACTCAGGTTCTTATTACAAAGCTGAAACTGGACTTGAGGCATCTTGAAGTGACGTAATAGTACATTATGGTACAAGTGTGTAACGTTGGTGATTATCGCTGAGGCGCCATTGAGACCCGAGCCGTCAGGCGAGGGTCTTAAGAGAGCCGAGGACGATAATCATCAATACACACATGTATCATACGACGTTTTTCAACACACTTGCGAAGAAAATAATACTAAATCATCATCATCATCATCATCCATCATCATCATCCATCATCATCCATCGTCATCCATCATCATCCATCATCATCATCCATCATCATCCATCGTCATCCATCATCATCCATCGTCATCCATCATCATTCATCATCACCCATCATCATCCATCATCATCCATCATCATCATCCATCATCATCCATCGTCATCCATCATCATCCATCATCATCATCCATTATCATCCATCGTCATCCATCGTCATCCATCATCATCCATCATCATCCATCGTCATCCATCATCATCTATCATCATCCATCATCACCCATCATCATCCAGCATCATCCATCATCATCATTCATCATCATCCATCGTCATCCATCATCATCATCCATCATCATCCAGCATCATCCATCATCATCCATCATCACCCAGCATCATCCATCATCATCATCCTCATCGTTTTTAAGAACAAAGCAACTCAAACAAAAAACAACCTATAACTCACTAAGAACAAAGCAACTCAACCAATTCTATAACTCACTAGTGAATAATAGTAATGAAAAAGTCACAGTTTGATAATAGGTGTCATTATGTGCCTAACTGTAGTGAAATTAGAGCCATTTTATGAGCAAGTGTGTTGAAAAAGCATTTATTTCTCTCTCTACCGTAGTATGGAAATTGCTTGTCTACATTTCTCGGTACAAAACTGTAAATTGTCTACACGGAAACGTCATTTTTGTCTACTCTTCCGTCGACAAAACGCTTCTCTACGGTTCTCGTACTAAGCCTGCCGTCTCTTTAATTTATGCGTGAAGTCACTGTCGTGTCTTTTGTTCTTAAAGACAGGAAGGTGCTGGCAAGGTACATTTTATATAGGGAGAGATGCTGGTTGCTTTTAGCTTTGCACCGCCCACCAAGTGGCCATGTAGTCAGGGAAATTAATTGTTGAGCAAATTGACACCTGACGTCAATATTGCCGTGTTATAGCCATGTCGGACAACTGTAAAGCCCTGTCGCCAGACGTGTGTAACGTAACGCGAATTCTGCGTGTAGTCGGCGTGATACTACGAGCATTAAATATTGATGTAAAGCTCGGGCTACCGCTAGAGCCACATTTGACATTGGCTGTCGGTTTTTAGGCGCGGACACAATCATATGCTGTCGCAGTCGAACACATACAGGATTCACGTTGAGTTTGTATGCCATCCACACTCAAAATCAAATGTCATTTATTCAAACTAGGCTGGTGTCAGCACTTTTTGAACGTCAATAATTACAAAAGACAAGTACCCCAAAAACGCCCGCCCTTCACCACTTCCTAGTGCTTTAGCTGGGAAGAAGTGGCGCAACAAACTCCCCAGCAGCACAGCACAGCAGACTATTTTCCATAACATTACACACGTCTGAATCCGGCGTTAGGGTGTTTGTCCCCTGCCCGATGTTACCGGGAACGAGATGACGGCGCGCGGCGCCGTGTGTAGGTAATGCTTGCGTGTTCACCGTCCGTCCGTCACCCTAGCGGTCATCCTGCCGGCTAGTTCCGTGCGACCGCTAAAAACCGTCGCCGACGCCCAGCAGGCTTAGCACGAGAACCGTTTTGTCGACAAAAATGACGCTTCCGTGCAGAAATTTGAGTTGTTGGTGTTGTACCGAGAAATTCAATATTCTACGGTAGTGCCTCTCCCTCACGTGTGCCGCCTCCTTCTTCGCGAGAATTCCCCTGCCTGGTAACTCCCCGGCGTTATGCCTCCTCGCGCCACTCTCAAGTGTTCGCGAGAACCTTTGCTATAGGCTCCAGATTCCCATCGCGGCAAGGCAGTAAGGTTTTTTTTTTTTTTTTTTTTTTTTTTTTTTTTGGGTGGGAAATCATCAAATAACTTCTCCCGCTCTGGGTGGAGCAGGAGGGCGTGTCAGACTTTTACTGACTAAAACCCACCCGTGTTCCTTCATTAGCCCGTATGCCAGGGGCTGTGGTATCTCTCTCAAACGAACCCACACCCCTGACAGGCATCGGCCCTTGCGGGCCCCATCATTTTTTTGTGCTGACATCTCTTTGAGGCGCGCGTGGAACACAACGCGCCGTCGACTTGGGCTTGGTCCTTACCGGACAGCGAGCTACCCATTACTCGCCGTCCGCAAGCCCATGCCTACGGTGGCCGGAAATCGGCCTGGGATTCCCGACGCCCAGGGCGTCTCCGTATCCTGCGGCGGCTGGGGTCGCGAGGGCGCATATGCTGCCTCTCCCTCACGTGCGCCGCCTCCCTCTTCGCGAGCATCACTGCTTCGCTGAAGGAGGTGACGGCTCCCCATGCCCTCTCGCTCCGTACCATGGCCTGGACCAGGGCCGGACGCGAGAGATCGCCGCCGCCGATCGCCTCCACGAGGACACGGCGGTGCTCCGCCCAAGCAGGGCAGACCGCCACCGTGTGCTCCACCGTGTCCTCAGGGCGATCTTCGCAGTGGAAACACCCGGGCGTTTCCTCCCGCCCTATCCGAAACAGGAACCTCCCGAAACAACCATGTCCGGTGAGGACCTGCGTCAGGCGGAAGGTGAGGACGCCATGCCGCCTCTCAAACCACTCCTCAAAGAGGGGACTTACCGCCGCAATCGTGGCGTGCCCAGCACTGGGTTGCGACAATCGCTCTCTCCATGTCACCATGAGATCCCGCCGGTGCTCTGTCCGCTGTGCCGCGATTTCCTGCGGCAGCGGACTTACGCCCCGGCGTTTGGCCTCCTCGCGCCACTCCCATATTTGCGCGAGGACCTTTGCCTCCAGATCCCATGGCGGTAAAGGCTGTAAGGTTAGGCGTGCCTTATGTACCACTCGATTTATGAGTTTACTAATGGCAGTTGTAGATAGCCGTGGAATTTGTCGTTTTTAGCAAACCAAAGTGCATTTACTATTGACTTAGGATACCATTTTGGACTCGTTCATGATCAAGTCAAAAATAAAACAGATTTTGGAGCAAAGAGATGTTATATTTGCATTTTATTTACAAAACATAAATCTAAGAGTTGGAGTTGGGTCCACGTCTGCGGCCGAACGTCTGCACAACATTCACGAATCTGAAATGAAACAGTATTTTGTTAATACCAATTATCTATATAAATAAAAAGAAAAGTTCTGACTGACTCATCAACGCCCAGCCCACACCTAAGGGAGTTAAATAGGGGATGAAAGTTCCGCGCGGGCGATGCCGCTGGCAAAAGCCAGTAATTTAAATTTGTTCCGTGATTGGTTTTATGTCTGCAAAGTGTATATCTTAAAGTATGTCTTTATAATATTTATTTGTGGTTGCACCACAAAAATAGTATGTTTCCAAGTGCTAAGTTAATTACTTAGATATTGTAATGACAAACTACAGTATGGCACTTTGAAATGACTTGAAGATAGGTCTCCACATTTAAACAGCATGTGCAGAGATAGTGACGATATAACTTATGCAATAAGAGACTGATGTACACACTATCGTAACTGATGAGAGCATTAAGTAACTGTCATTGAAAATTTGTCACTCAAATGATGTTTGTTTGGAATGATGTGCTGTTGGTAAACATACCATTAGCATTCGTTCTGATTTTGGTCATGTGCCAAAAGGTCCTTGTAAAGCTATAAACTAGGCCATATAGTGTCCTGAATCAAAACCTATGATGAATCTTTGGGGTACTTTTTGTTGATAGCAAATTTGAATTTTTTGATACCCTGTGATTCTTTTCCATCTTTTTGTATTTTATCAATATTATTTTAAATCTTGTTAGCATAAGGTAGGTCTGATCTCTTGTATATATTCATCATCTGTTGTTTTAGACGGCATTGGATGCATTCGTAGAAGGCGACTAAGGGATTTACTAGAGAATGGGCAAAAGCATTCTCTATGCATTTTACTACCATACTGCGATCGCCAAGCATGGCAATTATGGCATAACCCCCTTTTTGGGGGAGGCCTATGTCCAGCAGTGCACGTCTTTCGGCTCAAATGATAATGATGATGAGTGGATCCATTGGGCGTTAATCGGTTTTTTATTTTTTTTTTGTTTGGGAAATCATCAAATAACTTCTCCCGCTCTGGGTGGAGCAGGAGGGCGTGTCAGACTTTTACTGACTAAAACCCACCCGTGTTCCCTCAGTAGCCCGTATGCCAGGGGCTGTGGTATCTCTTTCGAACAAACCCGCACCCCTTGGCAGGGCGTTAATCGGTCACTACACAAGCAATTAATGAATATTTACCGTCTGTTGTACTGGATCCTCCTCTTAGCACGGCCGGTCTTCTTCTTCTTCTTTTGCTGCTTCTCTACTTTGGGGGTCTGACCTTTGACCTTACCTGAAAGAGTGGAATGGAAATGCTTTTAATAAGGTATTGAATCTAAAACATTCCTCAGAACCTATGGGTTCTGATCTATCTACGGATAGATCATAGAAATTTAGTTACCTAACCAAATAAATACTGTTATTAATTGGGTAAATGCATCATCTGCCTAGCCATGTCCCAACTATGTTGGGGTTGGCTTCCAGTCTAACCAGATGCAGCTGAATACCAGTTTTAATTCATTGGGGCAATTATGAGTGGGAAATAGTAATTACACCCATATACAAGAAATTTAGTAAACCATCTCATTCAAAAGTCAGAATGCAAGCAAATGCTGCGTTACTGAGATAGAATAACATAAACGAATGTTAATAGGTAAAACGAGCTGATGTCCTCAACTCCACATCAAAGCGTGTAATTTAAGTGAAAAAAGTCTATGTAAACTACTAATCAAGTCTTTGTGTGTGGTGTAAATAGACGTCAATTAGTAAAAACGTTAGTAAATTATAAATTACAGATAAATGTTATATTCGCAAGTTCAGTACCTACATAGTTTTATCAGGTGAATAATATATTAGAAAACTTTTTGGGACAGTTGTTATCCAGCAATAATATATTCATATTTTATAACGTTAATTACTGATTTTAAATGATTGCCATATGTTACAAAAGTTAGAACTTCAATGAACAGCAATTTAACTTCCATCATCTCAGAATATGAAAATGTCATTCTCATTGAAATAGGATTGCATAAAAATGCGTATGCACTTACCAGCACGAGCCAAGGATCCGTGCACTTTACCACCGAGAAGGGGCACTGTTAGGTCCAGCTCATTTGATGAGAGTTCAGATACCAGGCAGGCATCCTCAATGGGGGCACCACAGAGGGACAGAGTCACCTCCTCAGCACCGACCTCGGCAAGGGCGCGGATGCGCTCCTGCAAGTACCGAGACAAATTACTAATCAAAAAACAAACATTTCATTTCGGAGTACTGACATAACCTATAAATCGTTATTTTGATAACTAGCTCTTACCTATTGAGTGTTTGCAAGTTGAATGTACGCATCTTCAATATGCTGATACTAGCGTTGAGAAAGAGGATAAACAGACAACGAGAAAAACAAGCATAAAAGTGCATAGGTCAACATGATTTATGTATTATGATCATGGTCGAACATAGAATTTTATAATTACCTTGATCTGGCCAATGGTCTCCTGTCCATTGACGTCTAAGACGTGCGTCGACTGTCCTCTGATGTGCAGCTGCATTTTGAGGCCTCTGAAATGGAAACGCAATATTCAACGGCGTGGTCGGCTAGAACGATAACAAACTTTGCGTCATTCTTGACGAGTACGACCAATTTAACATATATTTTGGGTTTAGATAAAATTTGATCACATTTACTAACACTAAAACTTCTTTTTTGTCCAGAAAATCACAAAACTTAATCGAAAATGTGGAATCGTGTAAAATACTAACCTTATCAGCCAAGTCTGACAAGCGAAAGAAACAAAGATGGCGGACGGAAAAGGAAACACGGCATTGACATTTGACAATCGACTAAATTTTGTGAAACGAAAATCTAACGATTACTATTTACTAAAGTAGACCATTCTTCAATTCTTCATCATGCCTCTGGCAAGAAAGTAGATAGAATTTAGTTGGTCCAAAACATCACCACTAGCGCATTTATAATCATAGTTCCTATATCAAAAATTGGCATGGTAGAATGAAAACCATTTCACAGTTAACAGTTTATCGAAGTCTAATCACAAAAAATATATCAAACACAAAAGTCTGTTGGCCTTCACTATGTATGTGCAGTAAGTAACTTGCATGGTTTTACATTCTATGTGTACGTTGTGAAATCTTCAAGGACCCACATCTTGGCCTAAGTCTAGCAATGGATGTCTTTTGGCCCAAGACAGGCGTTGATCTCATAATTCTCATATGCTTTATTCATTTTATGTCCTGCTGGTCGACCTAAGACGATCAGAAACGTCTATGGCTACATTATTCCCTAAAAAAGATAACTTATTTTAATGCGCTAAAATGATCCACCATATTCGTGATATTTGGTGTAATGCTCTTTTGTTTGGACTTAATAGGTAACAAATTCAGGGTCATCAACTTATCTGTTACTATAGAATCAATAAATTAACTCAGCCTATCGCAGTCCACTCATCTCCCAGGCTGCGCCACAACACCCTATCACTCTCCGTAACTTTTACACGGTTTTTTTTTCAGAAAGTCGCACATACATGTTTATTCATAATTTTCCAAGATTTCTAAAAATATACATTTTACATTTATAATAGTGGTCCGCCGGTGTCGGGAGCAGGATCCAGGTTACCGGTGGTCGGGGTTTCAGAGACAGGAACCTACTCACGGTGTGAGTCGTATCGAAGAGTGCTAGCTTCTAAATCAGGCCCTAGATCCAACCGGTTAACGAGAGCCTTGAGAGATGTTGATCGAGGCTTTCGGCTAGCAAGCCATTCGGCCATTGCGACAATCGGCACAATGACGGCTGAGCTCACATTACACATATAGACAAACCTCTGTGTTGTGCTGTGTCGAGACATTTTTATTGTTTCACGAGGTTGTCGCTATCATTGATTGTTGTGGAATGGTAACATCAATAATCATTGCGCGGCGCCCTAATCTTTCTATCACTAATACAGGCAACAATAGTCCTAGCATGGTCATTTTCGAGAAACGGTAGGGCACGTATACTTGTAATGCAGTACTTACCTCAGAACTATCAATTTTATTTAAAAACAAGTTGCTGGTAAATAATCCTGGCCACTCCGTTATGCCTTTGCAAGTACTCGCTGTTAGCCGGACGAGAACAACCAGAGATAATAATAAAATGTCTGATGAAATCACCCTGGACGGTGGCATGCCCGACACACGTCAACGTCACGAAACCTTCAGTTGCCCCGTAAAAAAAACCACCAAAACGTAGCCAGTTTACAGACGCTAAGAAATTTACACCGGACTCATGAAGAGCCCCATTGAAGCGCCCGTAAACCTCCTTGCTTTGCCATACATCCTTGTGTTCATCGGTAGTAAGTACTACGAGTTGCGCCAGTTCTCTTTAGCCATGGCACAGCCATTGAGAACGGGGTGAACCCCATGTCCACTGCAATCACATCGCGGTGCATAAACACTTCGACTTTAAAAAAAATCGTTGAGTGCCTCGCGGTCGTGGAGTGTCATTTAAAAAGCATTCCCACTTTATCCGCATTTCCGTGGGATGCATCTCATCACCGATGCTCGTGGGTGACACATGCGGTTTTCCGTAAGCAGTGTACGGAGCTATGTATCCAGTTTCTCTAGCTCCGTACACTGCTGACGGCAAATTGGATACATAGCTCCGTACACTACTAACCCGACTGAACTCTACGCTCTGAATTCAAGTCAGGGCGTTCGGTCTGAGTCCATATTTGAGTATGCCGAAAGAATACATCAAAACTGACATGGCACATTTTTCAGGTGACTAAAGAAGCGCTGCTTTAATTATTGTTTCATGTCAGCAACATTGATGCCAATGCTTCCGACATACCCAAATACTTATACTTAGTTTTCGGATGAGGAGAGTGTAGGTTAGATGTAGGGAATCCGGGAATTGAATTCCCTTCAAATCCAAAATCTTTCCTCGCTGTACAGTCGCCAGCAGGTCAAGTTATCCCAAACTGTCAATTTTTCCCAATTGAACATAAACCGTATTCCTTTGTAATAAAGTTGAAAAACTATCAAAGAAATTTGACAGATTGGGGTAGCTTGATGTGCTGGCCTCTGTACATACATGCATGACAGCATGACTGCACATTTGACCACATCAAATTACATCCTGATAGCATTACGAAAGTTTCAGTTACATTCAGTAGATCCATCACACACAATTTTCTTGGGGGCAAAGAGCTTCAAGTCATCCATGTAGAGGTGAGATATGACCTGTCCACCTCTCTTCAACTCGATAGCCTAGACCTGAATCCTCCAACAGTGTGCTTAGAGGATTCAGGGCTAAGCAGCACCAAGTTGGACTCCTGTTATTGGAGTTGGTTCCTCCTATAATCTATACAGGCTCATCGATCCCGTGGATCTGTCGACACACTGGATAGCAAAGGACCGTCTTCCAATGTTCCATACGCTACTCAAGGAAGGTGCGTAGAGTTGCCTTTGTATTGTATGTGATACTGAATCACAGGCCTACTTAGTTATAACCTATCATGCATGTCGACAGATCCATGCGGGATCGACGAAGCTGTTGGCTAATGGCTATGTGGATGAGGAGTAACTCCTTAGTACCGTCGGACGAAATGATCAGTTTATTAACTTAGTTAATAAACTCTCAGAATAAAAAACAAAGGCAGATAGACCGCGCAGAACACCAAGAGTGAGGCCAAAAATCAAATACTAAATCATCACATTGTACAGTCGCCAGCAGGTCAAGCTATCCCAACCTGCAAATTTTCCCAATTGAACATAAATCTTATTCCTTTGCAATAAAGTTGAAAAACTATTAAAAAAAATTGACTCATTGGGGTAGCTTGATGTGCTGGCCTCTGTACAATGTAACTTAAAATGCGACGCTTCGTGGCGTATTACTCGAGTTTTGAATCAATATTTGGCTTTTTGGCTTCACTCTTGGTGTTTCGCGCGGTCTATCTGCCTTTTTTTATTTATAATCTGAGACTAAACTTTTGAAGTTATCAGTTTGTCACTTTTTGAACAGGCTAGCCTTCGATCAATAACAGTACTATTATTGATCGAAGACGCTAGCTTAGCTAGAATAATCGTACGATGAACTTCCGACTTTATAGACTGTTGCAGTTTTATTATTTTAATCTGTATGACAGACTACAACATTTGGTTTCTGAACGTTGGCAAGCATTCTGTCCACCCTAAAGCTCGTGATTGGCTGTCTGAAAAAAGCGGCTGACTGTACCGTGTGATCTGTCCGATTTTGATGTGATTTCTTTTCCCGAAAAATGGTTAGATAAAATATATTGCTACCGCCAAATTTCAGAGCTACTCTGTTAATTCTTTATCATGCTGTCGGGGCTGCTTAGTCAGTGTTTGTTTATATTAGTGCATTTGGTTGTGAATATACTTGTTGCTGTTCAAAATGTTTATTCCCGATTTCGGATCAAAAAGTGTTTTTTACCTCAAGATGAGGTGACGAAAAGTGATATTAGAGTTATACTAAAACATTTGCCAAGAGTTACCAAGAAGCTCAATCATTTGGTGATCCTGACGGACACTGATCAACACTCGTTCAGTGATTTGGCTCGTATGGTTATATGGAGCCTTGTAGCCGGAATACCATACGTGAGCTTCTACGATATAACAGGTAATAAACTATTGAGTAACTCTCAGTTGGGAAATACTATTACTTTAATTTTAGTACTGTTACCCAAACCAGAACCAATAAAATTGTCCTAACCCTATTGTTCATTTAATTTTTACTCATTAATTCAGAACAATAATATTACATGTTTCAAGTACAATACTTTCATGTGCAATATGTCCCACACTACTGCCTCATACAAACACATGAATGTATCAGATACCTATGACACATTCATATAAGATAACAATGATGAAATATCTAGACATGTTTTTAATTGTATCACTCACAATCCCCTAAATCTAATATCTTATTGTCTTTTATGGTATGTGTGTACCAATCTAAGATAAATTAAAATAAAACTTCAAATGACAATTTTTTTTTTCCAGGAGAATTGAAAGAAAATGAAGAAAAACTATTCCTTGAAGTGGAGAGATATAAAAAGGGTGTGCCGGGTTGCATAAAATGGTGCAGAAAGCCCGATTTGAATGGTTACACAAATGGGATGCAAGCACACACAGTGTACATAAATATATTCACTAGTAAAGATGGAAAACCCACTGTAGCACAATGCATATGTGATATAGCTGAAAATAGAGTTATATGTAGTAGAGAATCTGAGGAATATACAGCACAAGAATTAGATAAAGCTCTAAAGTTAATGTACCCTTCTATTCCTGATCCAGAAGTAGTTCTATATACTGGTACGTTATGTTGTACTCGTGGGCTATTGCCATGGCAAATAAGACTCACAGAGTTTATACAACTTTCCTTGAACCATAGTGTAAATGTTGACAGTTACGTAGGTGCATTGTATAGATACAATAAATGTGATCAAAGATTTGGTAAGTGAGATTGGGGCCAGCCTCAGTGGAAGGCCTAATTTTATTTAAATATTGATATGCTGACGTTATGCATTTAACATCAAGAATCATGAGTGTATGTGTAAATATGTGCTTTATTTAAGTATCAGATTCGTAATTTTATTTATAGATCATGTGATCATTGCATTAACATTTTTATCATTAGCCGAGGCCTATGATGTGATTAATTAATAAAATGTATTGTCATCAATATATAATTGGTATGTTACAAATACTATGTTATCCTTCGAATTGTATAAATTTTATGTAAAACATAGTGTACAACAATACAATCAGTGAGCAATAACCTATAGAAATATATAAACATATATTTATAATTTTTAAAGAAAAAAATATATAAACTTGATCAAGTGTGATGTTTCATTTGATGTAAAAGGATGATCTTGCTTATCACACTTTTCACATAGATAAAAAATTATCAGTGTCTCTTTTGATTGATTTATTATTTTTTTCCATAACTGTCCATTTGTCCTGTAGCTGTAGGTACCAAATATGTCGTGTGTGGAACCAATTGTTTGTTTGCACTGTCGAGCTATCGCAGTGCTAAGCATAGCATAAGCATAATCAAGCTTATAGCATTCACTGCTTGGATAAAGACTCCTGTGATACTGAGAGACAGTGGGCCACAAGCTATAAGCATATTAGGCTCAAATATCGTTATTGGCATGATAACCATATGTACACCACACACACACATTTTGACAAATAAAATTATCTTTATCGTTTTTTGTAGCCCTACAGGAGAAATTAACAATTGGAAAAGCTAATAAATTAAACCTCTTGAGTGAACCATATTTGTTTTCCGCAATAAAATTATTGATAAGCATAATTGGCTCAAATATTGTTAGGTATCTGTAAAATAACCATAACTGTAGTCCTACAGGAGAAATTGACAGTTGGCAAATATGGGGAAAGCTGACAAATTATCATGACTGCACTTGAAGAGATTCAAGTGCACTAATGATAATTTGTTTTGCTGCGATAAAACTATTATGCAATAGTTTAGTGTAGTTGGTGACTATGCAGTCAGCGATAAGCTTAATAAATTCAAATATCTTTATCTGCAATAGAAGCATAATGTAGACAACACGCCCACCCTTTTTGTAACTCCACAAGAGAAATTAAAACTCTTGTCCATATTCACAGTTGTTTTACCTCTGATTTTGCATCACTACTGTCAAAATCAGTGGTCTTTGGACTCGTTACGATAAGTTTGCTTTTGGGGTGCCAATAAACAAGTCTGTTAAAATCCCAGTAAGTGATCTTTATTTTAGTTACAATAAGGTTGCTGTTGGGTTGGTGGTCAGAAGTAGGTAAATGTCATACTGTCGGCATTTAACACTGAAGCCGTTACTGGTAGAAAATAAGCCGCTGGATCGGTTGGGTGCACTTACAAGTAGAGGTGTACCTGTGCCTACCCTTTTGAGGAGTGAGACTGAACGTCACCTTTAAACCAACTTAAGGCGGGTAAAATTAACTTCCTATTCCTCAGGCACTAGGTACATAGAGATTTTTTACAATTACGACCTTAGAACACTTACTACATAGGTAGTCTGTATTGCGTTCACTGGCACACCAAAAGTAGGTAATGCATGTACAGTCGCCAGCAGGTCAAGCTGTCCCAAACTGTCAAATTTTCCCAATTAAACATAAACCTTATGCCTTTGTAATAAAGTTGAAAAACAGATTGGAGTAGCTTGATGTGCTGGCCTCTGTACATACAGTAATTTTATTGATCTCTATTTACACGCCTTTAGTGTTTAAAACGTAGGTACTAGGTACTAATTTCGCGCATTCAGTGGCCCTAGTGTGTCACCATCTAGTAGGGAAGGTAAGCGGTATTTATGCGATCAGGTTTTTAAACCAGGTATTTGCTTCCAAGTACACACACCAGGTACCGACCCGAAATACTTGCAAGACTTCAAGGTATTTTATAATTTTATACGTCTACTCGCTCAACTACGTAGGTACTCAACCGCGTTAGTTTTCGCAAATGCGATCATCCATCATTCCGTATATCAGTAAGAATATACGGAACAATTTCGCATGCAAGTACTTTTTACGCTTTGAAAGTATTTATTTATAAATGCGGTTTTGCTCCTTATTTATAGGAAATCACGGGTCAATTTCCTATGCAAGTATTTTTACTTCCAACAGGGCTTTTGAATACGCGATTGTGCTTCTTATTTGCATGAAGTCATGGAATAATTTTCGATGCAGATAGAAAATACTTGATAGTATCTCAAGCCCTGGTTTCTTAAGGTGGGGGCGTAGATACTTGGAAGCCCTGGTACTCGATTTTGCAAGTACGACCCATATCTACCATCTAGATCCAACGTATCGACCGCGTTTGACGTTCCGATTGGTCCTTCACCAATCTAGGGTCAATCGGAACGCCGAACGCGGTCGATACGTTAGATCGAGATTCATCATCATCTGCCTAGCCTTTTCCCAACTATGTTGGGGTCGGCTTCCAATCTAACCGTGTTAGATCGAGATTATTAAAAGAAATTTATACTAGGGCTTCAGTTAGCTGATAGTAAAGCATGTTGTTTATTCCGTAGATCATGAAGTCTTTCAAAAAAGGTCAGGTGCGTAGACGCGTCGTACTCGCCACACAGGCACGACTGACATCAACCCTGATAACACTTGCAATAACAATCTGAATCATTTTTGAAAGAAATTGGTTCACTGTAGGTTTAGGTATTTTTTGTTAGCCTATATTGTGTCCCACTGCTGGGCAAAGGCCTCCCCTGTTTCCTTCAAAACCTCCCAGAGCCATGTTGGCTCTGAAAACCGTATTAAATCGTCACACCACATTCGTCGTGGTCTACCTCGCTCGATAGCGAGGTCCTGCTTGAGGCGCCCAGTGAGTTACGATCTTTCCCCTATTCTCCGGGCGCATTCGCGCGCGTGTCCGGCCCAAACCCAAACCCATTTCAGCCTCGCTGTTTTTCTCCAAGATCCGCTACTCGAGTGTTTGTAGTTGAGGAGTGAGCGCAGTTGGTTCATATTATGTTCGAAAAAAATTGGCTCTTGGGAAGGTGTGATAGAATGTGGCGATATGTGTGTTCGAGAATATTGCTAATCGAGTCATATTCTATTCATTATTATAGGTAGGCAGTCCTTTTTCTAAGGCGTCGTTCACACGGACGTAATAATTTTTTTACGCGCTCTGTATTTTTAATTCTCGGTGTTCACTGTATTTTAAATTTTCGACGCGCTGAGATGCACTGTGATGGACCAAGCAATGAGAATCCATCACAGTGCATCTCAGCGCGTCGAAAATTTAATGGTGCATTTCACTGTTCGATTTTCAACTCTCGGCGCTAAGCAGAAGGCTTAGTATGACGCTTTATATTTTTACTCTTCAGTAGAATAGAAATCGCTTGCCTACATTTCTCAGTACAAAACTGTCAACTGTCTATACGGAAACGTCATTTTTGTCTACGGTTCTCGTGGTAAGCCTGCAGACGCCTGCAGTGCGTCGAAAAACGTGCGTGAATAACTCCCGCCGCGATTTTATTACGTTTGTGGGAACGTGGGTTAATACATGCAACTAGGTAGATGTGATTACAATAAATCGCAAGGTCAATAATAAATAGTAAGTCCAATCAAAACATTTCCACCTATTAAAATTATGCAACAAGAAATAAAACGAATGATAAGAGTGAAGTGTTTATTAAAGTAATACGCTAATAATAGTGCACACTAAAATACTATACACAAGGGACTAATATTTACATCCTGCACGCACTAATTCACAGCTCCCACCTGCAAGAGAAAAATAAAAATAATATATCACAGCCTTAGCTTTTTTGATGTCAGAAATGCATTTGATAACATTCAGACGTTATCTTGTTACGAGCGATAGTAGACGGACATTCTATAACGCGTATCTCCTCGGATGTATAAAAACAATGATAACTCCAAAGTGATTAAAACTATGACATAGGTACGTGAAAATTGTGTCATACATTTGTGATTACAATATTACACCTTTAAAATGTATTCTTATTATTGCTTCATTTGTTTGCAGTGGATTCTTGGTACTTTGAATTATATATAAATTTATTAAAATTTTATGCATCTAAAATACTGTAATAAACGCGTACAATCATATTATGTTAAACGCTTGTTACGACTACGGTTGACCGCTATAGTAATTATTGACCCGTAATAACGTCTTACAGGTCTTAGCTTAATTCTTTTGGACTTGTTGAACATTTTTTAAATATCCGTTGCAAAAATTTTGAAAATAAAGAGAATAACGACATTTCTGACATCATCCTATTTTCCATAAACAATGTTAGCAGTTCGAGGTAGACTTATTTTTTTTCGTAATAATTAGCATTTGTATACATAATATCTATTATACCCTTAATACTAATTATTGCATTATAGTAATTTTCTTGCACTTAACTTTTGTTATTCTTTTGCATAATCAACAGAAAATCATGTTTTTTTTCTAAGTCGAACACACAATATTAGAAGATAGATAAAAGTACAACCTGCTGGATGTGTAACCTGATGTTCACCGGCGGTGGCGGGAGTGACTGCCGCTGCGCGATCGACGCCGGTCGTAGTCCCTAGACCGCTCATACCTATCGTACTTGTCGTAGTCTCGGCCCGACCTGTCGTAAGACCGGTCACGCTTGGAGCTGTCCCTGTCGTATGACCTCTTGTCCCTCTTGCGCGAACGTTCTTCGGATCGGTCCCGCGACGTCTTCTTGCGTCCCGAGCGCGACTCGTAGCTGATCGACCGCGACCGCTTGGTGCGCTTCCTGGGACGCTCCTCCTCGGATTCATCCCTGTATTTACTGTGCTTGTCGTAGTCCCTACTCCTAGAAGATTTATGTTTGTCGTAGTAGTCGTCTTTCTTCTTGGACCTAAGCTTGTCGGATCTCTCGTAGTCCTCGTAGTATTTTGATTTGGAGTAGCTTCTGTCGCCTGATTTGTGAGATTTGTCCTTTCGATGTTTTTCTTTCTTTGATTTTTTGCGAGAGTTACTCGAACTGGAGCCCCTGCGTTTGCGTTTCTTGGATTTAGTTTGGACGATAGCGTCTTGTTCGGTCTCTGAGGACGATTCGCTCGAGCTGGATGAGGAATCGGCTTCAGAGTCACTGGTGGACGAGGAGGTTTCTTTATGGTTAGGTTTACTGGACGATTTTGAATAGGGGCTCGGGGTGCGGTCCTTTTTACTCGACTTCTTAGCTTTCTCCTCTAGAATGGTATCTAACTTCCTGACTCCATCGATCTTGTCAGACTTATGACTACTCCTCTTGTCCTTAGACAGGCGGCGTTCAGGTAACTTGTCGGGGGTGTCACTTTCTGGCGGTGGTGTCGCAGACGAACCTTTAGAGAAAGCATAATATTGTTATTCCTAAATCAGTTCCACTAGCTTTATCTCAAGCACAATGGATGGATTTAACTTCTAATTACGTTTGGCTTTAGATCAGTATTTTATTTTTAATGACAGTCATTAGAATTCGTCCACAAAAAATATATATACTTATGGATATTTTTGCAGTTTTGCTGCGATCACTGTTTTAGGTTTAAAAGTACTATTAATAACTACAAAAATTCCAAGATATAATAAAAGCTTACGCGAGCGCCTTGGCCGCTCGGGCGTGACGTAGTGGGGCGTGGTGGGCTCGTCGTTGGCCTCTCTGGCCTCAGCGCGCCGCACCTCGGCCTCGATCTCCCGCGCAGTGCGCTCGAAATCCAACCTCTTGCGTCTTATCATGTCCTGGTAACCAAAAGGGGAAGTGTTATAGTGTTGTGTATGTATATTAGGGTTACAATATCATCGTCATTTCAGCTGAAACACGTCCAATCAGTGGCGTAACTAGGGTGGTGCAGACAGAGCCCTGGGCACCTATGGAAGGGGGCGCAAAAAGTCGCCCAATGGCCATTATAAAGAAAAAAACATCAATAAACCATTCCAAAATGTTACCTAACTCAAATCTATCTATTTCTATTCAAATTCTCTTAAAATTGCAGCAAGCGATTTTATGGAAGTTGAAATGAATACCTTCGTTATTGGCCAAGAACAGTTATTCGACCTAGCTTTGCTGAGTGTAGACCGTGAAGATAATTTACAAAGGGGCGCAAATGTGATTCGTGCCCTAGTCGCCATTTTTTATTGGTACGCCCCTGCGTCCAATGCTGGACATAGACCTCCCCAAAGCACTTCGATGTTCGACCGGTTCTGTGTATTCTTTGGGGGGGTTTGCGATGATCGCCACCCTTGGCAGGCGGGTTGCCGATCGCAGTATGGCGGTAAAATAGAGAACGCTGCTGCCCATTCTTTAGTCTAGTAAGTCACTTTTTTTTGGGTGGGAAATCATCAAATAAATTCTCCCGCTCTGGGTGGAGCAGGAGGGCCAGTCTGTCTTTTGTGGTGTCAGACTTTTACTGACTAAAACCCACCCGTGTTCCCTCAGTAGCCTCTGTGCCAGGGGCGGCGGTGTCTCTTTCGAACAACCCGCACCCCTGGCAGGCATCGGTCCTTGCGGGTTCCATCAGTTTGTGCTGACATCTCTGAGGCGCGCGTGGAACACAACACACACACGCTTGGCTGAAGAAAAATAGTTAATTTTGTTTGTATTTAATTAAATAATCACGAAAAACTACTTTATATGCGTTGTTGCCAGCCCGCGTGGAATGTCCGCTCTTAAGTTCGTGGCGGGTTTTTTTCGCATTGGATCGCCACTATGCACAACGCAGCGCCGCGCCGTGATTTGGAAATCTAATTGTGATTTTTTCTTCGCGCTGATATTCACTCTGCTGGAGTTTCAATGCTGCCGTCCACAAGCAATAATGCTGTTAACTCGCATATGGTCGATTTTCGTTTATTGATGCCACCATAATCAGAAAAAAGTTGGAAGAGAGCAGTGGTGGCCAAGTGGTAACGGCCGCGACTTCAGAGTTGTAGGTCGTGGGTTCGAACCCAGACAGGCGCTTTACTTTGTGTAAATTATTTCATTACCACTGCTCTCAAAACGGTGAAGGAAAACATCGTGAGAAAACCGGCATGTCCTAGAACAAAAAATTCGAAGACATGTGACATCCACCAACCCGCACTGGGCCCGCGTGGTGGATTACGGCCCAATCCCTCTCACAGAGAGGAGGCCTGTGACCCAGCAGTGGGAACATTATAGGCTGATGATGATAAAAAAAAAATGCCTAATTTAGAGCTCCTAATTTACATTTTTACTAGAATTTTTACCATCCGTTGCACAACTAAATGCTTCTGCGCTTTTTTGTCCATTACTCGAAATATGATTTTGTTGGATAACGGCATTATAGCTTGTGGACGGCAGAATGCTCGGTTCAAGACCGAGACTTGCAAATCCCGTCGCGATATTTTTATGTCCGTGTGAACATGGTATAAAACCGGTTCTATAGTTTACGTAAATATGAGTAGACAATAGAGAATAGAATTGCGAACACAAGCACGACATACAATACAATTATTATGAGTAGAATAGTTTAGTTAAAATGTGGGTCACGTTCGATTTACCGCGTCCGCTTTCCTCTTTATCATCTCTCCCATCGCAGGTATGCTGGAAGAGATTTCTTTAGAAATAAGCATTACCTCCATACCTATTTTTCTGTTCTAACCTTCTTGTCTGTTTATATATTTGTGTACATAAATGGTTAGATAAATAAATAGTTTTAACTGAATTGAATATTATCAGTTTAATGTTAATTACTCAGCTGTATGTATTGTACTATCTATCGGTAATTAACATATAATGTAGTATGACTTACACGTAGGTAAGGTCATCCGTTTGGTGATCGGGAATCCGTATCGTTATCATAGAAAAAGAGTGACGTCACAATATTAAAATAAATCTAAAAATAGTGATCCGTGTAACTAAAATAAAGTTGATGACCGGATTTACAGTCAGGATACCTATGATGATAAAGTTTTGATTATTTAAAGATAGTGAATCGATCGACGAAGCTAAATGTGAAATTATAGGCAGTTTTTTTACCTACATAGGTTTTTTTTTGAGGATGGGGATCATCAAATAACTTCTCCCATTTCGACTAAACTCTACCCGTGTTTCTTCAGTTGCCTGTATGCCAGGGGCCACGGTATCTCTTCCGAACAATCCGCACCCCTGGCAGGCATCGGCCCTTGCGGACCCCACCAGTTGGTGCTGACGTCTCTTTGAGGCGCGCGTGGAACACAACGCGCCGTCGACCCGGGCTTGGTACTTACCGGACAGCGACCTCCCCATTACTCGCCATCCGCAAGCCCGCGTCTACGATGGCCGGGAATCAGCCTGGGATTCCCGAGCGTCGTCTCCTGCGGCGACTAGGGCCGAGAGGGCGCATATACTGCCTACCCTAAACATTGATTAAGGTAGCATATGCGGTGGATTGGTCCCCATGAAAACGATACTTAAGGTGAAAGCCCCAGGACTGCCCGTGAAATTCAATTCTTCATTGTCAGTGTGAAGCTGTATTTTGAACTAAATCCGTCTTATTGCAAAACGCGATCTAACTATAGTTCTAGCCTAAAGCTCTAAGCCAGTTTTTGCATTCATCATCTGCCTAGGCTTTTCCCAACCGGATGTAGCTGAATACCAGTATTTTACATGGAGCGACTGCCTATCTGACCTCCACAACCCAGCTACTGGGTAATACGATACCCCGTGGTAAAGACTGGTTGTCAGATTTTCGGGCTTCTGACGACCCGTAACGACTGTCAAAGATCCACAAATGACACCCAGGACCAACGGCTTAACGTGCTTTCCGAGGCAGTAAGCCAGTTTTTGCATTATCAACTTTATTACTATTTGGATAAAGTTCTTAATACAAAAATGACAATTTAGCACTGGATTAAGTTGTCAGTTTTGTAAGAGCTGTATTTCGATTTCAGTTAGGTTCTTATTTCAAAAAAGGCTCGGTGGTTTAAACCGTACCTACAGAAAAACCTTGTTTTGTAATAAGGGGGACTTTTTTTCTCGACCGTACCGAATGTCTTTACATAATGATGTTCATTAAAATAATCATAAAATCATCTAAATTTATTTAATTCCATTGAATGTCTTTTTATTTAGAGGGTTGTATTGATAACGTGTACCGTACTTTGGACAGTTAGCTCCGCGATCATGCTGATTGGTCTGGTTATCACTACACAATGACTTTCATCATGTGACAGTCCCGTGAAAATGGTCAAAAGCGATAAACTACTGCAACATGTACGCATGGCTACACATCAAGCTATACATTTCCAATATAAGCTGATCTCGCATTGTATAAGATTTCCGTACAAAGCGAGATCAGCTTAAACTGAAAATGCATGGCTTGATGTGTAGCCGTGTGTACTCGTACATGTGTATACAAAAATACATAATACGTATTTTTCTATCATTCGATGTGCCCTATTTAAGCCGATATCAGAAGAAGTTTACACAACGCCGACAAAATTGTAGGAATGTACGTTCATCTGCTCCTTACATTTCATTTTTCGATCATTCGATAGGCGAGTGAAAGATGCTGAGTGAAATTCAGCATCGTTGGATCGGTTCATTAATGAATTCATTTTTTTCTTTAACTCGATACCTTTAAAAAAGGGTCTTGACAGACGGACAACGAAGTGATCCTATACGAGTTCCGTTTTTCCTTTTGAGGAATCGAACCGTAAAATTAGCAAAAAGTGAAATATCTGATGTAGACTTTATGGGTAACTATAGCCTGACCGATACCGCTGTACCGCGGCTTAGGTACGGGTGCGGCGCGACGGGGGAGCAGTGCAAGCCGATCATTCGTCAGTGCAAGCCGCTCATTCGTCAGTGCAAGCCGCTCATTCGTCAGTGCAAGCCGCTCATTCGTCAGTGCAAGCCGCTCATTCGTCAGTGCCAGCCGCTCATTCGTCAGTGCAAGCCGTTCATTCGTCACTACTCACAACGTCCGTCCGCCGCCTCGCCGCGAATAACTAAGGCGCGGTACAGCGGTATCTGTTAGGCTATACTAATTATTTTTACCCGACTATGCCGAGGTCGAAAAGGAAAGTAATGATTTTTTTACCTGCAGCTGTTGATCAGAAACGTCGTTTTGTTCGTCGTCTTCGCTGTCGTCGCTGCTGCTCTCGTACGCGCCCAGCCCTGCAAACATACACACAACACAATAGTAATGATTCAACATCACACACACCAAATAAGACATGACGTAAGATACAATATTTCCACCTACTACGTCATATGCTATGGAAGACAAATGTTTGTGTATGCATCCATTTTTATGATCAATTCTATTTGTTCATCAATAAAATCAGGAATCGGGTAAATTAATACATCTCATCTATTGAAACCTAGTTGCAAAGAATAACTTTTTTTAGACACATCGATAATCAATATTTAATACGACTTTTGTAATTAATAAAACAAATCACGCAAACAGTAAACAGTTCCTTAAATAAATCATTTATATAAAATAATTTTACATAAATGTTTAATAATATGTAGGTATAACATCTATAATAAATTCTGTACATTTCTTACCAATTATCCACTAAAAACAATGCATTTAATCATTGTTCGATACAATGTATTGCCAATTGGGTCAATACTAAAATACTAATTATGATGCTGGACTGCTGAAATGAGAAACTTGAGTAACATACATGGCGGTTCAGAACAAACTTTCAACATTTTTGATAGTTTTTCTGCAAAATTACGAGAAAAACCACCATTTATGTTTTCTACGTAAATATCTGGCAAACTATTTGATATCATCGATGAGGTTAAATTTATTTTTGTTGACTTTACGTCAATCAGTTCATTGTTCAAGTTCAATGAATCAATATTTAGCATGCGGTAGCGTTGTAGGTCGCGGTCGCGCAGTTTGCGAGATATTTGCGCTCGCTCGGCATTAGGAACGGAACTCACCGAGCCCACTGGCGATAGCGGCCAGTGCCTTCGACTTGCTCGCCTTCATAGCGTTGAGGCGCGACGCTTTTACCATATAAATAAAACCAACATTAATCACACACCACATGTATTCAATTGACAACAGGCAACATCTGAAATAAGACTTTATTAGCGATGATTTAGAACACATTTTTGCACATCACAATTCTTCTTCACACAACACTGTCTCGATACGAGACGGTATTGTCACAGAGCGTGTATCACAGAGTCAGTACGCGATAGTTTCTCGTAGTACAAAGTAATGTCTTGACGGAGACCGTCGGTCCGTTTGGGATAAGCTTAGATGAGTGGAAATACCTTGTACGGCGGTATATCGGGCCGATTCTTCCTGGCTCACCGTAAGGATCTCCTGGTCGGTCACCTCAAGGAGTATTTCTGTGAGGGAGCGACGGACAGCAAGCATCTGGACATAGTTTACGCTATTAATACAACATTCTTTGACACAAAACCTGGTCATAGCTATTTATTTGGTATCCTTACAAGGGTGTTTTCTTTAGCTTGTGTAGGTAGTATCCGGTAAAGTCAGTGTTTTATTTTGATAGACAAATAATAATGTCTGTCTATTATGGTCCTACTGCAAGGCAAAGGCCTCTTCTCATACAGAGGCACGAGGATTGAATGCCAATTCTCGTAACTAAAAACGTTCAAAATCTAGTCGCAGTGTCATCTTAGCGACAGTCGACTGTCAAAAACGTATGAAAATTCGAGGTATTTTTGACAGATTCGACACTGAGATCAGACTATGAACGTTCCTAAATTTACGAGAAATGCCCCTTTGATCACCACGCTTTCTCAAAACGGGTTGGGAATTTCAGATTTTATATGTAAGTCGACATTTTCTATAGATAAATAATGTTCTTTGTTTTTCACAAACTACAGGATACAACAACGTTCCTTTATTGGCCGCGACTTGTATGTCACTTCATTTCATTTCGAACTATTTCGAATCTCACCACTTCTTGCATGAACTCCTCTTTGCTCCTCTTGACGAGCGGGGCTGGCTCCTCCCTGTCCTCCCTGGGGGGTGGGACTACTTCTACTGGCTCCTCCTTCACAGGACTCGACGTCACTGCCTCTTCCTTCTCTGTCTCTTCCTCTTCGGAATCCGAATCCTGTGGTGTTAAATATTGTATAAACAAACACAAAAGAACACAATTTCATACAAGACAAAGTTCAAATTCCATTACACAATTTTTTTTGGACCTTTGATACAAAATGTCACTCAAAAATAACCTTAAAATGGACACCGCTTAGTAATTTGCGATGTAATGTATCTGAGATTACGAATTCAAGTATTGAGGATTTATTTATCTTCTTCTTCTTCTTGCAAACTGATTTAAAGTTTGCCATAATATATCCGAATTTGTTCAGCATTCGCCTGTTCTGTCTTCCTGTTTCTCGATTTTCATTGACTGTATTATGTCCCTTGTAAGACACGACCCTATTGTAAAATTTAAGGATGTTCTGCCTAATATTTGGTTTGATGACAACCCCATTTTTATGTCCACGCAATCATTGTCCATTCCAAGGTTACCTGGAAGAGATCGCAGAAAGCGATAAGGTCGCCCATTGTTTGTTTCTAGTGTTAAATGTTTTATTTTTGTTATATATTTTCTGGTGAAATAAAGCAGTAAAATGTTTGTAAAGCAATAAATAAGTAAAATGTTTGTTGTTATCCTTTCAAAGGTAAGTTTAACCCTACACTACAAATGTATTCAATCAATCTGCCTAACTTTTTCCCAATTATGTTGGGGTTGGGTTCCAGTGTAGTGGGGCCGAAGTCCCACTGGCTGTAGAGCAACAGCCCCAAGAGCCCCGCGCGGCCCCCCACCAGCCTGTCGCGCGGCACCAGCCGCGGAGGCGGACAAGTTCCCATGATCTCCGGGCCAAGTGTGGGAAAACAAAAAAAAGCCCCGGTGGCTTTTAGTTAATCTGAGAGACTTCTCCGCCCGCCCAAGTGCGGAGGAAATCCATGACATTTTCCACCCCGGAACAAATACGATACTCCTTGGTATACTGAGTCTCACCAAGGAGTCTTGGTGAGACTGGTTGTCAGACTATCAGACTTCTAACCTCCCTTAACGGCTGACAAAAATCTACGAACAATAGTCGAATACTACAAATGTACTAAATGTTGATAACCTGATCACAATGCCCAACATAATAAATATAAAATTAGGACCCCGCGAGCTAGAAGGTCGAAAGCCTATAGTTTAATTCCTTTCATACGCCTTTGAATTCCTCGATTTATATGAGTAATGTTAGTGACCAAACTAATAAAATATCATAGAGTAAACTGGAGCTAAAAATTGTGAGAAGCAAACTGTGGGAACACAAGCATCCACCACCGTGACAGACTTCGTTAAAGCTAGGCTTTCCAACATTTGCCTCCCGAACGTGATCTGCAGTGGCCTATATGGCAAGCTCTCAACCGATTGCGTACCCAAGTAGGCCGCTGCAGACACAATTTGTCAAAGCGGGGGATTACTGACGTATCCAACACCCAGTGCAAGTGCGATGCTCTTGACCAGGCTATGCCCCACTTGCTGGAGTGCCCTAAGTGCCTCTTCACCTGCACCTTGGATGATCTGAATTATGCCACTGATGCCGAAATAAACGTGGTTACCTACTCGGCCCTAACTACAGGATAAGTTTTTAACCAGTGCGCAAACTGTAACCATGAATCTCATCTCATCTAGAATGATATGCTGAATTCATGTTTTTTTTTTAAATCTTTTATTAAAAAGAACCCGGTTCTTAATTCATTACAATCTAGTCTATAAGACTAATAAGCAATTTAAATGACACGATTTTTTTTTACGCTTGGGGTAGCGTAAAACTTTTTCGTCGGTTACACAAAAGAAAAATCAGATGTTCCATACATTTTGACCGCGTAGGTATTGCAATTTTCTATGAAACAGCAGATTTTGTTTGTATAACTAACGAAAAATTTCTACTCTAGGGGGTCTAGAATAATATGCTGAATTCATGGTTACAGTTTGCGCACTGGTTAAAAATTTACCCTGCATAAAAAAAGAAAGTGTACAAGTACCATCGACACGAAAAGAAGAACTGAAGCTATTTCGATAATAGTCTCAACGCCTAGTTTTAGTTCTAATCTTATTGTAACTCCAGTTAATCTAGATGCCAACGGGAACGTCGTCAGCCAAGAATACCTGCCAACACTTCCGTAATATTAATGGACCAGCTAGTTATTTTAATTGTTTGCCGTTTGACATACATTCCATTTTGCATAACTAATATATTGTTTTGTTTCGTTATTATGTTGATGAACTGTTTTACCCGACTGTGCAACAGCAGAGGGGGTCAAGTTTTGTACAAGTTTGTTCGGTTGGTTTACAATGTAGTAAGAAAAAACTATTACGTTTGAAGACCCCAGCTAGATCGATTCACTTTCTTTACTTTGTAGAAGTTCACGAGATTTACCGATATGAGAGAATTAACACTGACTTTGTTAAACGAGTACAACCGATACAAAACCGGCGACCACCTCTCAGAGGATAAGTAGAAAAGATCCCCCTAAATCAAATACCAAAACACTGTCTCCTAAGCGCGTCGTAATCTTAATTCAATCAGCCCAGGGCCCCAATTCTGTATCGTTATGATAATTCCCTGCGGAATCTCGTTCAAACTACGTCAATATCGTATCCTTTTTTTTACTAATGTAACGGTAAGGAATCGAAATGACATATTCTGTATGTTCCAAGACAATTTGTCGATATTATTAATACGATATTAGCAGAAATCGTGTGTGATTGACGTGGTTACGAGTAAGGAATCGTTAAGTGGTCATAGTGAATTCAGGCCCAGAATTTAGCTAAGAGAGTTGGCGCCATCAGTTCCCGTGAAGTGCAAGCAGGAAGAGGAACATATTGATCACAAATTCTCATTTCTTTACAAAATGCATTGAGCGGTCAAATTGGTTGATTTTGGCATCTAACGGACATATTGTGATCACTAATCGTCTACAACAGCACTGACTTCCAAAGAGCATTCATCGCTCAAAAAAAGTGTATGAGAGCAATTTGTGGACTTAAGCCCGACGACTCATGTCGACCAATATTTAAAAAACTTGGTTTGTTACCGTTACCGTCGCTTTACATTTACGAAGTATGTGTGTTTGTCATGAAAAATAAGCAACTATTTAAGACTGCAAATGATGTCAATCCTCGGAACCGACGAGATCCATATAAACTGGTGTTAAATGATTTGCCTAGACTGTCTAAATATAATGCTAACTGTTTGGCAATGTGTGTGTGCATTTATAATAAAATACCAAGGCATCTCAAAGCTTTAAATACAAAATTATTTAAAATTAAATTTCTTAAGTGGTTACTGGAGTGTAGTTTTTATAGTTTAAAAGAATTTCTAGAAAAAAAATGTTGATGTTTTTTTTTTAAAAAAAAATGATTGTTGTTGCTAAACTTGTTTTTAAAATTTTGCATGCTATGTTTTATCCTGGCTAAACATGCTTGTGCCTCAATTTGTATTTAAGACCATTGTATACCATGTTTTACGCAAATAAATATTCTATTCTATTCTATTAGGCGTGGTGATTATGGAAATAAACCATTTCGATTTTTACCCGATTAGAAGAAGGGTTATTTTTTAGACCGTTATAGCGCGGATTTAAAAATAAATCGGTGTCGAGCCGAACGTCGAAAATACGGTGTATCCCAGTGCGGCGAAACATTCTGTTGGATTTTCAACTCTCGGCGCATAGCAGAGCGCTGAAAATTCAGTGCGCGATAAAATCACACCACAGTATTTTTTTTACGTCTATGCGGCTTATAGAGATTATTCGAAATACTAACGAATTTGCTCTTAGGCGGTAAGAGAGGCTGTCCTCCAGCCTCAGCTTTCATTCTTTCTAACTCTTCTTCCTCTAATCTCTTCTTTTCCTTCTCCGCTTCTTCTCTCGCCTTCATCTCTTGTTCACGTTCTATCGCCTTCTGTTTCTCACGTTCCATTTTTTCTAATCCTGGAAATAAATGTTACAAATTCTTATCATTTTGATACAAATAAATAGGACCCAGTTTTTAGTTTTACTTCAAAATCGTAAAAAAATATTGCAGGCATTATTTATTTTCATTTAGGTATTTCGCGTCCATATTGCACCTTAAAATCAATTACGTCATCTGCCAGTTCTGTGTTGTAATATAAGTTTTGTGATGCTGTACCTTCTCTAATCCATGCCGGGAGTTGTCTTCGCTTAGCTGCGTCAATGGTTGATGATGTTGCCATAGTTGGAGTCATGACTATTGGCTCGATCACGGCCGGTATCGCCGGCGCCTTGTCTCTGTAAAATACAAATAAAATAATTTAATTAATTGTACAGACAACAAGTTTTAATTTCTAGAATTACCTAGCTTATTCTTGAGGCTACTACTAATAATTCATATTAAAATCAAATGAATTAATTTGTTATTCTAACATCATCCGTTGTCAATTATGTCAACTTATTTTGGTCATCCAATGGCAACAGCTAGCATGAGTGGCAACAGATTTACTGATCTGTGTCTTGGTCAGGGTTTTAGACATAGGCTCTTTATAACATAGGCGCCACAGACAGCCCGCTTTGCAGGAGCTGCCTTGACGCCGACGAATCAGCCGCCCACGTCATCCTGGAATGCGAGGCCGTTGCTTCTCAACGTGAAGAAATCCTCGGAACAGTGAGGTCGCTCCGCGAAGCTTGTGAAGCTCCCAGGAAGCTTCTGTGCTTTTGGGCGGAGCTAGGCTGGCTTTGTTGCTAGCCAGAATCCCCACGCACAACGGAGCGAATGGGAGTCTACGTGCGGAAAAGGGAGTCCCATCATCATCATCAGGGTTTTAGAACCTTGGATGGTTGTAGAATCTATATAAATAAAAAGAAAAGTCCTTACTGACTGACTGACTCATCAACGCCCAGTCCAAACACTTAGCCCTAGAAAGCTGAAATTTTGCAGAGGTTCCCTTTTTCAAAATTCAACCTCTAAGAGAGTTAAATAGGGGATGAAAGTTCCGCGAGGGAGAAGCCGCTGGCAAAAGCTAGTATAATAAATTGTTTAAAACTAGGCCTTTCATGATGTGATATATCTATCTATTTATAAAGATCAATTGCCGTGCATTAATCTCGCAAAAACTTAAAAATGACTCGACCGATTGTGACGAAACTTTGGTAAGTTGTCGTGTCCGCGGGGAGAACATTCTCTAAACAAGAAAAAAGGGCATAGTATACAATCACTTGCTGTTCGTTCGTTTTGCTAAAACTTGTTTTGTTTGCTCTAAACGAAGGGAAAAAAAGAGGGATACTGTGGAACATACATAACCTCCTCCTATTTTGGAAGTCGGTTAAAAACATTATAAGGCGTTGGTTCCGATTTTGAACACGCGCCATCAGAACCTTGTAGCGTTGGACGTAGCGGCCAGCATTTCTTATGTTTCATATTACATTTTGTATCTAAAGACAAGAAGTTCCATGCTTCCATGGTTAGAACCTTCTGTTGACTCCGTTTTCTCCGTCACGCCTCAACTACAAGGTCAACTATCAAATGTATTGTTATTATTCAATACGAACTAGGCATTTACGTCATGATTTGCAACTATTCTATGTTTAAATGATCTACTTATTAGTAAAGACAATGACGTCATCCTATTAGGAGTGGTAAAGTACTCAATATGGATAGATAACCTTGAATTTTTTTAACGCTTGGTTTGTGCAAACAGTCTTTGGGGCATCATCACTTACGCATAATCTTTACAGTCGCGATCAATATTTAGATTTATCATTGATAAGATTGTATCATTGCAAATTTGGTAATTATAGACGTCCACTGCTGGACGTAGATCTCTCCGAAGCATAGACACTACGACCAGTTCTGCACTGCACTTTTTTGGCATTCGCATGAACTTTACGAGGTCGTCGCTCGGTCCACCTTTCTAGGGGGGCCTACCAACGTAGCGACTTCCGGTATGAAAATATGAATTCATTTAATTAGTCTAGTCATCTTGTGCAATGTTTTGTTAACATGGCAGTTTAATCATTATTACTTATTTTTGCCACCAACAGCGTTGCTGTATTCTACTTTGAAAAGTATGGGAGCCGCTGTAATTGGTGCTAATGTAGGCACATCAGAAGGCCAATCTGGTACTTAAATGCGCACTCAAGTCGCAACCTCATTTTAGCAACTATCAAAGTCAAAAAACTTGTCAAAAATGTAGAAAAATTAGAGGTTTTATTGACAGATTGAGCCTGAGATTAGAATGCGCTCATTAAAATGGGAATAGGTAGCACCTCTGGTGTTTCAGCGTTGACTCCAAAGCCAACCCAAGATAGGAACGCATCTGCGATGCCTCCATTATTGAAGATCTCAATACCTAGTGGCAATAATCTAGCATCGACTTGTTTCTTTTTCTAGTTGTTAAATAAACAAGCGTAATTCTTTACCTTTGTGACCTGGAACTTCTGGAAGGTTTATGATCTCTGTTCTTGCTCTTGGAGCGTCTGTCTCGACTGGAACTACTGCTCCTGCTGTTGGCCTGTTCCACTTGAGGTGCAGTCCAGTAGCCATGCTGGAATGTTGGCGCTGGCGTTCCCGATGTGTATCTGTGTGTGGGTTATAATAAGTGAGCCTTAAGTTAAGCGCATATTACGGCCACGGCGGGCCACAGCGCATCACATTTCGGTACAAAAAAGTGCGGTGCGGCCCGCCCGTAGTATGCGATTATTTCATACAAAATGAACCTACGCAAGATCAAAATCTGAATCTAAAGTCATTTATTTAAACTAGGCTGAGAGCTCTTTTTGGACGTCAATATAACATAAGACATTCAAAACGCCCGCCCTACACCCGTTTCCTAGTGCTTTAGCAAGCGATTTAGAAGGATTTTTCGGCTCGCCCAAATCTGCGTCAGCTTTTCATATTTGTTTCTAAGATGTGTAACCGAAAATATTTTTTTACTGACTTAAATAAAAGCAGAGGGATTGACAATCCGTTCGAATATTTTTTTACCACTCCAGTCTTCTTTCCATTTATCTGATAATCTTTTAGTGTCTCATGAGAAAGGTAACAGATTAGTCTCAATTCATAAAAAAATTCTATGTCATTGGTTAACCTTGGCATTTGGATATTATTTAGCATTCCGTCCAGCGTACCCAGTTTTGTATTAACTTGTCTGTGGTTTCACTCAATTTGCATGGAAAACAAGTGTGAAGGCGAAGCTATTCGAATGCACTAAGACTTACAACGGTCTGAATGGAAGACTTTATTAAAATTGTATGCTATGTCGTAAGTACATACTTACAAAATCCATGGCTTTTGTTTCTCTAGGTAAATTCTTAAGGATAGACTCAGTTATGTCGGACTCCTTTACCGATTAATACCCAACGGTTACTACCACTACCATAAGTCGAGGCCCGGGAGATCTCCCGAGAGACATTCACGCGCAGTTCATGACGGGCTAATACAAGACCCCCGACTTGTATTAGTGCGCAGTGTAACTCACGTAATTTAATCAAATCTGTCTACCCGGTTCTGGGTCTTTCAGGCTCTAAAGACTGTCAGGGACCATTGTTTGTGTACGTCAAAGTCAGCACTATAGAAAACTGATGAAACCCCGACGGCCTTTAATCAGATTTGGATGGATAGACTTTAGATCCATAAGTTTAAAATGTTACTGATTCAATACAAGTGTCAGAAAAATGGCTTTTTAAATTCCCCCTTGAGCTTGATGTGCTCCTCAAAGATTGAGTTGCGCTACACGTTTACTGACAAATGCCACTTTCAGTCACTGATCTACACTGTCTTCAGATGATCTGACCAAGATTATGACTGGACTTTAAAAGTGACTCTGACCCTTAAGTTTGTTTCGCCATTTCTTCTCAGAGGTAGACAAAAGTAAAAAATAATAAGTACCTATGACAAAAGTGATTATGATATCCTATTTGCAGAATGAACCATTTCATTGCCCCTTTATAAACCACCCCTTTTGCATATTTAATTCAAATATCGTACTGCAGTGTAACAATCGATTTTATCCGTTACAAATTGATGTAGAAGTTATTTATACCTCTTTCATATTCGGAGGGAAGCTTTGTTTTCATTCAACTGTTTAGCATATTATTGCTGACTCGAAATTGACCTGTTTGCTTTGTATGTTACTAGGTAAGATTGGAAATATCGCATACCTAATTTAATAATGCCAGGGGAAACAGGTTTTTTTTTTAAATAAAAATAAGTCCAACCTGCCTAGCCTTTTTCGAACTATCTTGCGGTTGGCATCCAGTCTAACCGGATGCAGCTGAATACCAGTATTTTACATTGAGCGATTGCTTATGCGACCTTCAAAACCCAGTTAAGTACTGGGTAATATTATACCTCTTGGTAAGACTGGTTGTCCAGACTTTTGGGCTTTTGACAACCAGTCTTACTTCCCGTAACAACTGTCAAAGATCTTCGAATGACAGCTGGGACCAACGGCTTAGGGCCAGCGACCAATGGCGATGGACGCTCGGTACGGCAGAGGATCCTTCGGCATCACTACATGCAAGTGCATTAAGACGGCAACGATGCCGCGGTATCCTAGCTTGCTTGCGACGTCCTTGGCATTATCATTGAAATTTTATTTTCATACTATTAAATTATATTCCGATTTGTCGCATAGAAATCCCTTGTCGTGCCGAGTCGCCAGTAGGCCCAGGCGTTTAACGTGCTTTCCGAGGCATGGAGGGATCTCGATATGGATGGTCACCTATCCGCGAACCGACCGCGGCAAGTTTAGTGCGGCTATTCTTAATTAGCCACAAGCGCCTAATAGTAATTATTGTTGGGTAAATTATTTGCAACATTTCTATGAATAGTTCTAGCATTGAGAGCAAATAGTATTCAAATAAAGTAGTCAGCCAGCATTATATATATTTTTTTACTTTCAAATTCATGCATAATTCAATATTAAAACTAATTTATAATAGCTTGTTAAACCAGAAATAATGAAAACAAAATAGTTAGCTATTTAACGTGATACAGAACCTCAAGGACATTGGTTTAACCAAATTATTTTCAAGATCAAGATTCAAGATCCTATAAAATATATGATTAATCTCTACTTATTAAACTACGAACGCTATTTAAAAAAAAAGAAAAACAATTTTAGCAATGATAATACATGCAGCAACACTGTTCATCTGATTTCCTACCGGTAACCCAAATTGACCTACATAAAATAATCAAATTCGATTGCGGCTTACATAAAATGATTTACATGGTTTTTATGTAGATACTGGTTCTGGTCAGGTAGGGAGTCGCTCCATGTAAAATACTGATGTTCGGCAGCATCCGGATAGACTGGAAGCCGACCCCAAAATAGTTGGGAAAAGGCTAGGCAGATGATGATGATGACTCGTTCAAGGCATCAACAACCTGAATATGCTATGTAGAACCCCAAGACTAATGAACTAAATAGTATTCTACATTGGAAATAAATGCAATTCAAGTATTACGTATGACATGGAGGATAGGAGGGCCTGGATGGTGATTACGTCAGAAGTATTTGTTTTTTACTTTTTTGGATTTTCTACAAAATTTAGTAGATTTTGGTTTGAACACATATGGCAACCCTACTTGTCTATGAATGCCTCGAAGAAAACGATGACGATATTCCAAAATCATACGAAAGTGAGCAGACACATACATTGAGCAGCAAACGTCCAATGTCATTGAAGACTCAGTCATAGATTCGTGTGTCATGGACTGAAGATTGATAATTTGAATGAATACACCAAAATTTTATAAGACGTTTGTTTTGTTTGTATAAAGATCATAATAACTGAATACCATCTCAATAAAATTTGCTTGCTTAAATAAATATTACATGCGTTAAAGTCCTCTATTCCAAGCCTATTCCCTAATTCTAGACTTATAACTGCTGCTCATGAATCGATAATAAACCAGAACACATTAAAAAATGCATGTAGGTACCAATGCTTACGTGAGCATGGGGGTCAAGAGCTTTGCTTACTTTTGCTGACGAAGGGGAGGGTGGTGGTGTTAATAATAGAAAAAAATCTGCTTAGGTAATACTTGGCTGGCCCCAATAGACTGAATCCATCTTTCAACTGACATTTTTGGGGGTTTTTGCCATATCGCCACGCTTAGCAGGCGGGTTGGCAATCGCAGTATGGTGGTAAAATGCATAAAGAACGCTGCTGCCCATTCTTTAGTAAGTTCCTTAGTCGCCTTCTACGACATCCACTGGAAGAAATGGGAGCCTGGGGGAGGCCTATGTCCAGCAGTGTACGTCTTTCGGCTGATATGATGATGATCTTCGAACTTCTTATTTCAACATAGTAGTACCTACATAAGACTGATATATAAGGGCCATAAATTTTCATAAGACTGATATTTAAGGGCCATAATTTTTTGTTAATTTATTAATAACTCCGATATTCTATCCAAATATTTTAACTTTCCCTGAAGGTCGAAGCGATGGAACACACCGTTGCGTGTTCCATTTACGTCTACGAATGACAGGCAAAATTCATTTATAGTGCGTGTAAGTAGCAACTTTAACAGCGTCTGTAAACAACATGATTTTGATCCTTTCACAACAGGTGTGTCCTCGGCCAGAAAGTGCCTGAGCCTTGGTTTTTTTAATTAAGATTTTGTATGTTGAGGTTCATATTCTTGTATTTAATATGTAATGTGAATTTAGTTTATGCTTGAATGTTATACCGTTTTTCTATTCCTTTTCGGTGGCTGTGTTGTGCTGTTCACACTCTTTCTTTTTTTTCCAATCTGCAGCCTAATAGGGTATTTTCCAATTTTTCAAAAAGTATTCTAATTTGAAGATTGGGACGATATAATAGGTCTTTACCTATGAAATTGCCGTTTTGTATGAAAAAATTTAAACGAATTTTTTTCATGAATTTTTTATTTGTATTAATCGAAGTAATCACCCATGCAATCAATGCATCTTTGCCATCGCAGTGGCAGTTTATTGATGCCCTTCTTAAAGAAATCAGCTGGACGGGAGGCAACAAATTCTTCAAAGGCATTTTGTACTGCCTCTCGGGTATTAAATTTTTTTCCCGCCAAGAAGTTATCCAAATTCTGGAAAAAGTAGTAGTCTGTAGGCGCAAGGTCTGGTGAGTAGGGCGGATGACGGAGAGCTTCCAACCCCAGTTCTTGCAACTTGGAGACCGTCTGCTGTGCAGTATGAGGTCGCGCGTTGTCGTGCAGGAGCAGCGGAGACGAGCGATTGACCAATGCTGGTTGGAGATGCGCCAGCTTCTCCATCATTGTGTTCAGTTCTTCACAGTACACATCTGCAGTAATGCTCACCCCGTTTGGTAAGAAGCTGTGATGAATCACACCGGCGCTAGACCACCAAACAGTGACCATCACTTTTCTAGGGGTAAGTTTTCGTTTAGGGCATTGTTTAGGTGCTGAACCAGGATCCAACCAACTTGCTGAGCGCTTACGGTTATCAAACAGAATCCATTTTTCATCGCAGGTAACAATGCGGTTCAAAATTCCTTCATTTGTGTGTCTGTTGAGCAGTGCAAGGCACGTCTCGACGCGTACTTCGCGCTGGCGATCATTGAGTTCGTGGGGCACCCATTTGTCAAGCTTTTTTACCTTGCCAATTTGACGCAAATGGACCAATATTGTTTTGACGCTAACGTCGAAAGCTGCTGCTAATTCAGCCGTAGATTGTGTATCATCAGCTTCCACAATCGCCTTTAATTCGTCATTGTCGACCAAAGTCTTCGGACGACCGCGAGGTTCATTTTTCAGGTCGAAATTTCCAGAACGGAAGCGAGCAAACCAATAACAGGTGGTGCGTTGGTTTGTAGTGTTAGCTCCGTAAACGTCGTTGATGTTGCGTGCCGCTTGTGCCGCGTTGCTGCCACGACGGTACTCATATTCCATAATTACTCGAATTTTTAACGTATCCATGATGACGAAAAAGATTGAAATGCGATGAAAATGTAACACAATCAATAAAGAAATGACTACTTTTAGAAAAAAAAATCCATGTTTTTAAAATAAAATTAATTTGAAATTAGAATTCTTAGCCAAACAAAAATTATTTTGATTTGAAATGGCCAGTACTGCAGAACGGCAATTTCATAGGTAAAGACCTAATATTTAACAGAAAAATAAAAATAAATTTATTTATATCCATTTTCACCATTAAAAACGAATAAAATCAAATTTATTTTTCGTTGTTTTGAATTTACCGCCAAAACGCTTCTTACGATGACTTTTTATCACGTGACGTCAACTTTGTGTAAACTAAAGTAGTTAGCAAGTAAAAAGTGAATGTCGAGTTTATAATTAACAAGATTTTTAATGGATATAAAGTGATATTACTAGCGTGCGGTGCCTCTGTGCAAAAATACTTCTAAAACGGCGCCAAACTAAGTATTTGTACCGGTGCCGTATAAACAAAGTTGACATCACATGTCACGTGATAAAAAGTCATCGTAAGGAGCGTTTTGGCGGTAAATTCAAAACAACGAAAAATAAATTTGATTTTATTCGTTTTTAATGGTGAAAATGGATATAAATAAATTTATTTTTATTTTTCTGTTAAATATATCGTCCCAATCTTCAAATTAAAATAGTTTTCATGAAATCGGAAAATACCCTATTGCGTAAACTCACAATAATTAATCATATTCCGTTTCAATTTGACAGTTCAACAATATTCATTGCGTTATTTAAATTGTTGAGCAGACACATTTTTCGAACATATGAAGCAATGGTTTAACAATCTGTTTCAAGACGAAACAGATTATGATTAATCGTGAGTTACGCAATTAGGGTGCTGTTTTTAGAAGTGAAGACTTTTAATTAATTGGCTGCCAGTCTCACATACTATTTTTTTTAATCTGTTTGTTTTAGCTGTAAATCGTCCATAGTTAATAAATACATAGGTACCTATCTCGTTTATTTCAGTCAATTTATTACTCAACAGCAGATTGTTTACTTTCAACAGCTGCATTTCACTAGAGTTTATTTTTATATTGTTCTGGGCATTTACCCAGCCAAAGCATACAATTTTATTAGTTTGTTTAATAATCTGGGGAATTGAAGGCATCAGAATATGGTATATCAAATTATTGACCAATATGACCAAGTGTTCTAACATTAAGCACTTGAGATTGTAATTAATCATAGTGGAATTATCTGTTATCAGACTTGATAAACAACTTTTTATTAACTAGGGCAGTGGACATATATACCAAAACAATGTTAGAAATGAATGAATACAATCAATTGGAATAAATTACATTAAGTATACCTGACTTTTATAAAGAACACATGAAGTGTCTTCCCATGACTTACACTTACAGTAAAGACGTTTATGGCTGATTTCTTAATTTTATAGTTGCTTAGCAGTCAAAGTTATATTTAAATTACTTATTAGGTAATAGGCTAGATTTTAATGAGAATAAAGTACTTATCACCAATTGTGATATTGACTGATTATGTAAAGGAGAATGACCAAAAAAACCCAGAGTGAACAGATCCAGGATGTAGCTCAAAATTCGTCGGATAAGTGAATTATTCGATGAATAAAGCCTATTAGACGATAGAATAACCGATTTATTTGCTATCTATCGAATAAACCCTATCTGTCTCTTTATCTGAGGATTTAAAAATCGGCCCTTAAAGATTTATATGAGACTTAACATTCAAACGGCGGCGACAGAGTCCGCCACTCACCACGCTGAGAAGCGGTGAAAAATGGGCTGTGGAAACTTGATCTGTAGTCTCTGCCTACTTCTTTGGGATTATGGGCGTGACGTGAGTATACAGGAAAAGTTTTTATCCAGTGCGCAAATTGTAACCATGAATTCAGCATATCATTCTAGACCCCTAGCGCAGAAAACTTACCCTGTATGTACGTATATTGTCGGATATAAGTACCCAAAACGAAGAACACTTAAAGAAAAAAAAAATCACCCCTGATGAAAAACAAATACCTAGCACAATATCACATTTAGCCATCGAATCTAATAGTGAAATATTTACAGAATGATATCACTAAATATCACTAACATTCTACTACATCCTGTATCCGTTCGCTCTGGGTTTTTTTTCCATTCTTGTGACCATTCTCCTTTGAGGTCCAAAAAGTGCTGACCCTAAGCCTGGTTTGAATAAACGATTTCTGATTACTTCTGTAGTATTATACATAGATATATAGAATAGAACCATTCCCAGTAACATAGAAGACCACATAGAACATAATTTTACTATGCTTTCGGTTTTCAAGGGCAGAAGAAGTAAAGCAATACAATGAAGTCAAACTCCTTTTAAAGGAGTTTTATTTTCTGCAATTTGCTCTCACGGCCATGGTAGTAGTGCTGGTTTGTAAATAGTGCTGTGTGGCAGATACTTACAATACTCATTGTTAACACATTTGCTAAAGAAGTATACAATACAGATGAGTCACCAGCTAGGCTGGATATCATACAACAATAGCTTTTTAATGGAGCAATAATTTAAGGTGCAGCTGGTTTGAAAAATTGTGAAGAATTTTAGTTTTTTGCACCTAAGGAACAGGTTTTATTATACAATAACACTTGCATTGATTTTTTTATTTTGTTTCTCCTATGAAACCAGAACTTGAGATGCTTATAAATATTATTGAAAATTGTAGGCATAATTAAATCCACTACAAGTATTCACTTAACCTATGATTTAGACTTATTCAATTAAGTTATCTTACCCAGGCATAGGAGCAGCTGCATCTGGCGGCACGGTGTACCCATCAATAGGTGGCATGCCAGGATCTGGAGGTAATTTGGGCTCCCCAGGCCCTGAGCCTGACCAGCCCCAACCTTGGAAAGTAATAGTTGTACTTACTTTAATAATTGTTCATATTTCATAAAATAGCCATGCAATTGTTATATGAACTTAGTGGGGCTATATTACTGATTCTAATTACTATGATCGTGTACATTTATTGCGGTCATAAATCATATTTTAATCAACACCCAAGCTTAGCCTGAGATGAACTTTGCAAACAACTTAAGTAAATTTGAATTTTGTGGGATATCTTAGAACATCCTCCCTAATGAAATAGTGCTATGTTTAACAAGGTTGGTAAGTAGGTACTATTGAGGAAAGTAACATCTATACACCGTAAGGACTATTATTGCTTGTAGCGCTCAGCTGCTATAGTAACGTAACGCTTGCTAACAGATGTGGTCATTGGGTGCACGGGATTTTGTTTTTAAATTGTTCAGATGTAAGTTTCCTCGATAGTATTGTCTTTTGCCAAAACTGTTAAATTAAAGTGCAAGTAAATTACAGTATGTTTTTTAAAGGTCTCAGATCAGCATAGGCTAGGATAGGCTTTAAAACTAAGAGCCTAACAGAAGCTTCTGAAGTTCACAGCATTGTTTACCGAGGAATCACTGATTATGATGTTATCAGTATAGTATTTGATTCATAAAACAACATGAGTAGGTATGGTGAGAGAACAAATAGAATACACTGAAGGAAAGTGCAACCATACCCCATTGGTTCCAAGATCCGCCCCATGAATTCGTCGTGGAGTTCCACTCAGCACTGGCAGGGCCATCTGAGTTGTTATCCGGGTTCTCAACCTCCATGGGCGCTTCGCCCTCTTCTTCCGCAGGCCTCAGAGCAGGCGGCGGCGGCGCTGCCACGATCGCCGCCGCTTCCTTCATAGCAATCCATTGTTGAGCTAAAGCAGCCCAGTCAACGTGACTAGTATCAACATTTTGATACGCTGTGGGATTCAAAGCCCATTGCGTGGGATACGCAGTATTTGCGGCATCTCTACCGGAGTACATGATCCTTTTATTACGTCAAATTACACTACAACAAGCAATCTATTTAGGCTCTCATAGCGCTAGGAACACTAAACACGTATTACGAAATTGTTTGGTTTATAAATTAGTCTAATTATGCTAAATTCACTAGAAAAATTCATTTCAGATTCATCCGACTGCAGCACATTTTCAATAGACTAAAAAATCTTTGTTTTTTTCCGGATTGTTGTCATCATTGGTAGTTTATGGTCGAATTATTTTATAATGGCAACATTATTGTTCTAGTCTTTTGTTGATTACAAAATACCAGCTTGTATTTAGAGTTATCTAAATTTAAGATAAGTTCGAAAATATGAAATGTGAAAACTAGAAAAATTTTCACATTTTCATTAAAAACTCTGTACCATTCCCGCCATCTAGTATACTAAATGGAGGTAGGTTAAATGATTTCAGCAAAATACCAATAGATGGCGCTGTATAAAATAAGAGTACATAGTTTTACTACTCGGCAAAAGATGGCGCTAGACTAAAATAAATAATGTGTGAAATTGAATAGCTTCATTCTAATGTACTTGTAACTCATTGTGGCAGACTTGATCCATAAATTTAATAATTGTAATTAAAGGCTATCAATTCTATGGTTTCCTAGTTTATGTTAGCTGCTTCTTTTACCGCTATGGCGGGTAGTTTATGTTAGCTGCTTCTTTTACCGCTATGGCGGGTAGTTTATGTTAGCTGCTTCTTTTACCGCTATGGCTTCCTAGTTTATGTTAGCTGCTTCTTTTACCGCTATGGCGGGTAGTTTATGTTAGCTGCTTCTTTTACCGCTATGGCGTTCTAGTTTATGTTAGCTGCTTCTTTCCACCACACCCAGTATAGAAGCCCCTACAAACAGACGCCACGCGACTGACGTAGAACAATATTTTTATGAAAACGTAACGGAAATTGTTCAACAAGTGTCGCGTCGCGACTGTTTAAGAAGTCTTAACACCGCGGATTCCACCCGCGCACGGGTATCAAAATATTAATTTTAACAGGTATGTACCTAGCCGGTAGGTAAGTCTAAGAACTGTGTTGTTGGTTTAGGCATTGCAACAGAAATAATGAGTGTACCTAATGTGCGATTATTGTTAGTAACACCTTGGTTCGTTAAATCTAGATCAGTTTTGTAATCGTAGTCTACTTACAACATATTTGATAATAGCACGTAGTTGTTGTGTACATCGTTAACAAGGCATGATTATTTAATTAACTATAGTAAGTAGAAACCTACAGGGAAGGTTTTGAAAATAATTGTAATGACATAATATTTAAAAATTAATTTATTATTCGTCGTATTATTTATACATTTACAAACATTTGCAACCATCCATCACATGTGCATCGAACCACTTACACAATTTGTCCACAGACTTACATTTAGGTATAATTAAATTTAGACAGCGAACTACTCTCTTCACACTTGGGGTGCAACTGCACGACCTACGCGTGTCACACAACACTTCACTACCGGTACTTTAATCACTTACATAAGGCAAGTCTTTGTATTAACACTAAATTAACTTAAGGCTAATAATGGTTCTTCCGCATCGTGTTTTTGACTGACGAATTTTGAGTTCGCTTTTTTCCATTGTTCTTTTTTGTTTATCATTTTCTGTTTCGTCGCTTCCAACTTTGATTTGGCTTTTGATAACTTTGGTGCGCTTGTCGTTTTGTCGATGCGTTCTAATGTTTCAATAATGTTCTTAGGTTTAGATACAACTCTTCTTGTCTCCTCGCTGATTTCGTCCATCGTGGAGTTCTTATTCGCGTAGACAACGACGTATTGCGAGTAGGCGGAATTGGAAGGAGTGTTGATATCAGCGAAATCTCTGAAGTTGGCGAACTGGTCCTGGTTGTAATTCGGCCTAGGATTAGCAATGTATCCGAGCTCATACGAGGGTCTACCATGACCGTTGTTGTAGTAGGAGTTATATCCATCGCCAAATTCATCTTCATCGTTCTGGGCGAAGAATGTTCCACCTCTGATGATTCCAAAGTTTCCTGAGCCGAGCAAGCTGGAGCTCGCCTCGACGAGCGGGGCTGCGGTTGGAGTGCTTTGTTTACCGAAGTTATCTACGTTTCTGTTATTATAGCCTCCGAACAGAGGATAGTTCAGGAGTGATCTGTAAGAGTTTGGTCTTTGACTGTAGGCTGCTTCTTGGTTATTGAAGCCCAGTCTAAAGTTGTTTTGCTGGCGTGGTTCGAAGAGGTTTGCGAACGTCGGGAAGAATGTCTGCGAGCCTCCAACGAGCTCTATGGAGTGATCAGTGTGGTCGTCTGAGGCAGCTGCTTCAGGTTCCTGGTATTGTTGTGCGAGACCAGGGGGCGGCGCCACGGCCTCTGATATGATTTCTGATGATTCTGCATTGAGGTCCTTTGTGTCATCTGAAACAAACAATAGTATTTGCATGGGAATATGTTTCGAAGATCTTAGTTTAACTTATATCTAATAAAATAGAATATATCATGTTCAGACCATTCATCTGCGAAAGACCGAGTCATATCCGGGCCTAAGGCCTAATTACTAGAATTTACAGGAAAGATTTCTTGATTTTGTAAGTGGAGCTCATATCGCTCCTTTAAAATTAAATAGACATAATGCGAAATTAGCCGAAAACAAAAAAACCTCTCTATAATTCTGAAATATAGAGGCCTATTTTGCTTCCAGCTAATTTCGCATTATGTCTCTTTAATTTTAAAGGAGCTATATTACCAATGAGCTACAATTACTATAGACCTTGATCGGTAAGTTTCAATATAAGTAAATAAGAAACGATATCAAAATTATATCTATGACAGATATTTCTTCATCCGATATACGATATCTATCCATCATATTATATATTCAGGTAGCTCAGAAATATGTTAATTTTGTGGGTGTTGTAAAAGCGATTGACGTTGTATAGTTACATGCTCTCGTTTTAATAAAGAAATCTGCTGCCGTATACACCAGACTTACATGATTCCTGTTTGAATAAATTTAATTAATGTATAATAGAATGCAATTGATTTTATGAAGGTTTTTGTGAGAAGCCGGATTTGGGTTTGTATTGGGAAGGCATTACATTCTACTTTGTCTGTTTTAGTATAGTTCTTATCTTGATGTTTGTACTGTTACGAAATAGTTTCCTGCGCAATGTTTCAACATCTGTCTAGCTTTTTCAAAACAATGTTTTTTTTTTTTTTTTTTTTTTTTTTTGGGTGGGAAATCATCAAATGACTTCTCCTGCTGAGTAGAGCAGGAGGGCGTGTCAGACCTTCACTGACTAAAACCCACCCGTGTTCCCTCAGTAGCCCGTATGCCAGGGGCCGTGGTATCTCTTTCGAACAAACCCGCACCCCTGGCAGGCAACGGCCCTTGCGGACCCCATCGGTGGTTGCTGACATCTCCGACGGCGCGCGTGTGGAACACAACGCGCCGTCCCGTCTACCACTTTTCGGCCGCAGAGGATAGGGAGAGCGGCTAACGCTATACCGACACTCCTCTTCCCCTGCGGCCCCACCGCGTCCGCCATCAAACGGTGGCGGCCCCGTCCAGGCCACGGAAGGGAAGAGCGCTGCTCAGAAGCACCGGCACCCCTCCTCTACCGCAGCCCGTAACCCTCAGCCGCGATGCCTCCCATTCGACATCGCGGCCCACCTCGGTTGCGGTGCACCTCACCGCAACCTACCTTTTGGCCGCTACGTCGTCGGCTTTGAGGCAAAAGCCCTGACGAGCGGCCCCACCTTTGGGTTCCTCTTGGCTTCACCGTGGCCGGCATCCACGGTTACTGAGCCCCCCCGCAACGACAATGCGGGAACCCACTCGGGGGGGTTCAAAACAATGTTGAGGCCCGTTTTCAGTCTTAATTCGGAGTTGATTATTATATTTTTCCAGAGCTGTTGTGCAACTAAACTACTGGGGAATACCGGGCGGTCCGGCTCTGCTGTCAGAATTTCAAGCTTCTGAATACTCGTAACCGTTTTCATCGGAATGACAACCGTGACTGACAGTTTAACTCGTTCTCCAAGACACCTAGTCAAGATCTCCTAGTCAAGAGAATGGTTAATCATATTTGGAACTGGTTTTTATCATTTGTCAGCGAGCCAACAGGGTAACATCGGATTCAGAACAGCTTATTCAATAAGACATGCGCAGCTACTCGTGTGCTTATTACAATGGAGTACTTAATATCGTGTCTACCGTTTCCTATTGGCTGCACGCCACAGGAGTTGATGGACGCTGCAGAAAGTGCCAAGCACGTAGCCAAATTCTGGGTTGTCTATACAGGATAAGTTTTTAACCAGTGCACAAATTGTAACTATGAATTCAGCATATTATTCTAGAGCCCCAGCGCAGAAATTTTTCGTCGGTAATACAAAATAAAATCAGCTGTTTCATAGAAAAGTGCAATACCTACGTGGTCAAAATGTATGGAACTGATGATTTATTTTTTTAACTGACGAAAAGTTTCTGCGCTGGGGGAGTCTAGAATGATATGCTGAATTCATGGTTACAGTTTGCGCACTGGTTAAAAACTTATCCTGTATATAGTTTGCTATAGACACGCTAAGAAAGAGAAGTGTGCTTATTCAAATGTTAAAGTATCAAAAGGGATTTATTGTTCGCACTCTACTTCGTTCAAACTTATTGACTATTCATGAGAGAAATTCACAATCGGCTCAACATTGTGACACATTGTTAGACAATATGCAAGTAAAAGCGACTGAGTTGCGACATGCGACTAATTCTCGTAATGCAATTGTAATGTGTCATACCTACTGAATTGTCTTATTTGATAACAGTATTAGGTATTCAAATAAATCGAACTATACGTGATATTTGATCAGTAACTCTACTGAGTCATCTAAGCTTAGGTAACTTGATTCGCTTTCTCTTTATTTTATAAAATTATCATCATCTGCTTAGCCTTTTCTTAATGAACTACTTTCTTAAGTTTTTTTTCTTATGAACCTTCCAGACAATAACAACACAACAAAAAAAGAATTAGCAAAATTGGTCCAGCCGTTTACGTGTGATGCCGTGACCAAGGGAAATGGGGATTCATTTTATATTATAGAAGATAAACAAACATTTCATCAGTTACAAATAAATGTCAAATCCAGGCAGGAAGACAAAGTTAAGTTTTTAAGCGTCAGCGTTGTAAGCATTAAAAGCTTGGAAAAATACCACTGCCGAACAGTTTCGTTAAGTCAACCATCGTCGGCGTCGGCGTCGGGGTAATGATCATAGATGCATTCAATAGTTAACAAGAGGACGCTTCTGTTTGCAACCACGTGAATGTGGAAATTGTAAAGCAACGTCCAGAATAGCCTTTTGAAAATAGTGCCCTGGCAGATATGAGTTCTTAATTTAGGGAACCTGATGAATAGGAATGTCACGGTATGACTATTTCTATATGTCAAGCAGGGTAGCTAAAATTCTTCGTTCCCAAAACGTAAATAATCATGGACATTGCAACGCATAATGACGGAACAAAATGATCGTGGGTAAAAGCAATCTGACAATGTATGGAAATATATTCTAGTGGAGTGCCGGCTGTTGCAATAATTTGCTATAATGACACCTCTAGTTACGCGCCATTACGTGTAGTATTGATGTGGTCAGTGGTCGGTGGTCGATGTCGTATGTGTAATGTTGGATAAGTCTTGCACTTGTTAAGTTGTTATAGCTCTCTCTGTTCTTGAGTGTTAGTCTTTATTGGTGGGTCCGCCACTTCTTCATCTACTGCTGTTTATGGATCTTTTTCTTATAACTTTAACTGTCGTCATTGATGGTGATAATCGGCATTAATTTTCATATTTTTCATTTTTCGATACCGTTTCATCTTAGCTTACCTTAGCTTGCAATTTTGAAACTCGGTTTCTTTAGTTTTATAATTTTTGATAATCATCACCTTATTGTCTCTATCGTTACTTATTAGATTATTTTAATTATCATCTGTAAGTTCACAAGGTTATTACAAACAAGTAGGGGTTTTTATTAAGTGGGCACCACAATAATTGCTTCATCTATACACGATTGTTTCCATTAAACGCATGTTGACACAAATCGAAATCATATTAGGCGCTAGTATGTTGCTTGACAGGAAGTAATCCATTGTCTACACGATCCTAATTTCCTTATATTTATTTATCTTATTATCGATTCCTGAATTGCCCTTTCTTTTTGAGTCTTTTTATCATCTTCATCTATTGTTTAAAATTCCTTATTTATTTTTCACAAAACCACAACAAATCATTAGATAAATGTTTTATTACATGTTTTGTGAGATAATAAAATTTAACTCTTGAAATCTTACACGTGTTATCATCATTGCGACTATTTTCCTTGAACTAATATCAATAAGTACGTGTCGCATTAATTTATCATTAATATCTTATTACGTATGATTACCTGTCTAGCCGTCTATAGTGTTTTCCTGTAATCATCATGAAGCTACATTGCTATTCTGCGTACATTATAGAATCTTCGACATTTCTACTTCCTAAGCTTATTTCTATGATTTTGTTTAAAAGGAATTATAAAACAAAGACAATTTATTCTTGAAAAATATCTTCAAAGTTTGTGTTAACCTAATCTGTGAGTTTTTGTATTTCATCATATCTTTTTAACCCAATATTATGCCAAGAGCGGCGCTTTTGACAGCTTTCTTCAGTTCTTCCTAGCTATAGGTGCATGCAGGGCATTACAATAATCCAGAAAGATCTGAATTATTGTATTGCCCTGCAGACCTTAGAAGGTCGGAACCGTTTGTACAAATTCTGTGGCCCGACAATTTAATTGAACCTTTAAAATAAATCTATATACGTAGCAGCCCTTCGTCTCTATTCTCCTTATTTTATTCCACACCTGCATTAATGAGCACATGTCACAATAATACCTTCTAGTTATGTATGATTACATGTCTAGTTGTCCATGTTGTGGTTTCCTGTAGAGTGTAGATCAAGTGTGAGACACGACCACCTTGTATTCGTATACGTATGTGCGGTCTGATATGCAATTCTAGCAGATGAATATTATTGTGGCAATTGTATTAATTTTCGCTTGGTGAAAAATAATGCGGATTACATTCCTACAGTGAAAGTTTTTTTTATCCCTGGGATAATTTGCAGTCATTTCTCCGGTATTTTGGTCACATATAGTGTTTCGTTTTTGCGCAATAGCCAAATCGTTTTGAACTTAAATCAGCAAAAAATATGAATAAAAGCAAAAAAATATGAATACATAGAATATCGGAGGATATTCTTTTGTGATTTCAGTATCTTGTTATATCGTATAATAAACAAAATCCTAAGGAAACGAGGCTTTGAATCAATTTAAAACTTGTTGTTGTTGTTTTAGCATGCATTTGTGTATTTGTATTTTCCATATTTGCATTGTCAACTACCCTATTCAAATGTTGCATTCCGAGATGCATTTCTTTAACCTTTGCTTGTTCATTTAGCAAACCTAATTCCGTATCTTTTACTGCTAAAATTGGTTACAGATCAATGTACAAATCTATAGCTCAGATAGAGAAACCAGCAGTAAGTGAAAACGAAGCCGTTACGTCATATGCAGGTATCTTGGTCCACCAGTTTGTGGTTTGCGGTCTCGGCTTCGTGTTTCCTACTAAAAACTATTTCTAGTTCCAATTGGAATGAAATCGAATGAAACTGAAGATTGTGTTGCGATCCCAGATTAATTGAGGGCACGTATTCAGGATTGATTTGCGATGTGGTTACTCGGTAAGGAAGGACATTCCTTTGCTGTAGCAACAATGGCGCTTACAAAAGACGAAGTAAGTTTAAGACAAGACTAGAGAAGAACGATTTAAAAGTTAATAACTAAATATCTATTACAAAATAGTATAAAAGCGACTGCTGATTTTATTTTAAGGCGTTGAACTTAGCCAATTAGTTGTAAAAATACATATTTATGCACTTGTTAACAGCATCCATGTTTTAATTGCAATACCAATTTGTAGGTAATTTTATGTGTTCGTGATTCAATTACCTTTTAATATTGAAACTGGCATGCAATACACGCAAAGTTACTAATCAATGGTACATCACCAATAAATAAATAAACAATTTAACGTTTGATTGAAACCTCTTTACATCATATATGTTTACAACACACATTTTACATATTACGTGTTTTAAGATAATCGTCGCTCATGCCAGTAACCTCTAACCCGGCCTACTAACATGGGTGTCCTAAAAACTAATATTTTTCAAAGAAAAATAACATTGTGTTTCGCAAGCGTGTCACAGGTCGCAGAGAAAGTGTTGGTTGACACGGGGGTAAGTTGTGACAGCGTGACAGGACTAATTGAAGTAAATAATGGCAGTGGCGAAATGGTACGTGAGGGGATTGGAAGTGAGGAGATAATTGTAATGCAGCTTCGCTTACAGTTAGAAGACTGTGTAAAAAAGTTTATTAATAGACCCGGTAATATTTGCTGGATTCTCGGGTCTGATTGTGATTGCTACACGTTTAATATTGTTTTGGATTTTTTCTTGTCATAGGGTCGAAATTTCTCGGGGAAGAGTGGTTTAGTTATCAGTCATGATGAGGCACAGTTGTTTAAGAGAGTCGCGATTGAGCTGTGCCCACTCGTGAAATTTTGAAAAAGCAACAATATCAAAAGATGGTCCCTCGAATTTTTTTTCTTCACCATATAAAAAGTAGTGCAGAATGACGTGACCGTTTTCCTTTGGATTATTACGTAAACGCCTGTTTTATTATAGGAACATTAATTATATTACGATATAGTAAACGCATAAAAAATTAATATAACCGCACTACAAATGGAGGGAAAGGATAGTAAAACGCAGGCGGTATCTTTGATTTCTTAATGCGATATTGTCTGTCAAATTTTGTAAACGTCTGATCTATGTGCGTGTTCCAGGTTCGGTCACGTCACGTGATTCGGGACTTTACTATAATTTTTTGCTTTCATTCAGGGAAAGTCAAAAGTATCCTGGTTTTCTATAAGCTTCTGAAGTCTTTTGTGGATTCTCCGCAGGGTCAAAAACGGTTCGTCTGTTAGTTCAGTATAGTTCAAAATAAAAATTCATTATTTTATTTTACAAAAGCGTGTGTTGTTACGCAGTATGACAAAGGCCTTCCTTCCCTCTTTACACTTTTCCCAGTCTACTACGATTGTGGGTTAATCCTATAAGAAGAAGTCTTGCTCATCCCACCATTTCTTTCTGGGCCTGCCGCGTAGTCGTTTTCTGAAACTTGGGATCCACTGAAGGGTGGTTTTTACGTATTGGTGCTCCAATATGCGACAGATGTGGCCAGGGTTCGCTATAATCGTATTTTAGAACCAAGAATAGAGTTCTTAATGCGTTTTGTGGCTATGGTACGAAGTGTACCTACTATGTGTCAAAACACCCAGTAGATACCTGTACTTCGTTTCATTCCACAAGCGTACTTTTGTCGCTTTTTAAGAGACCATGTTTACGCTCCGTAGGTGACGGTGAGAATAATAGGTACACGTATCCGTGAGCAAATGCTTAAAATAGTCTTATAGTAGGTTACATAAGATATAATTTCGAAACGAGATCTTACTTGTACCCTAGATATAGATAATAGGTAACTACATCCAAAAACAATGTTGTTTAGAGAAAGCTAGAGAACTTGACCAAAAGAGTTGGAATTGACCGCATTATCTAGTAACCTTCCTACGCTGTAATGATATGCATCTTTGTTGCTATTATGACATGAGTCACATAACTGTATGTTTACGCTTTTGGACTTGAAATATTTTTTCTTCTAAATGATGGAACATTATGTTATAATGATGACAGTTTTCTCATTAGTTACGATGTGATAACCGTGATAGGTTAAAAAGGTGATCATGCAAATGTTTTGTACGTATGTATTTCAAAATAGTGTGTTAGTTACGGCTTCTTGAATCAGAAGCACTAGGTAACATTGCACCAGGGTTCAATTTCTGACCTGGCATGTAGCACTGTTATTTTTTTAATGTCATAATACATTTATTTAATATATATGTATAGTTTATTTAAAACCACATCAGACTAATAGTGCAAAATACGTTTGTGAGGAAATCTGGACTGCAATCGTCTATATTAGATATGTTTTTATTTGAGCTAAGGCATTCTTTTTTTGGGATTGTTGTTATTCGAGGTATACAGGGTAAGTTTTTATCCAGTGTGCAAATTTTAACCATGAATTCAGCATATCATTCTAGACCCCTACCGCAGAAATTTTTCGCCGATTTTACCAAAACAAAACAGCTGTTTCATAGAAAAGTGCAAAACCTACGCGGTCAAAATGTATGGAACAGCTGATTTTTTTTTGTATAACCGGCCAAAAGTTTTTTGCGTCTAGAATGATATGCTGAATTCATGGTTAAAATTTGCGCACTGGATAAAAACTTTTCCTGTATAGACTAGTCATTCATAGCAAGCGCCATTTACCCTGCAATCGTATGCTAGCGGACTCCGGCGCATGCCGTCGCATGTCGAGGTATTGAAGAGCAGCGCGCTCTTCAATACCACAGAGAGAAGTGCGCTTTAATGCTCCGTGGTCGGTCTCTGAGCTTCAAAATCTATATTTTGGTACCATGAGATACGTGCGAATTTACGTTGGATAATTTAAAAATCCTGCTCTGTCCTCCGTATACTGGCCTTAAGTCCTCAAACACTACAAACGTAAAAAGACAAATATACCTTTTATGAAAAACTTATAGTACAAATATGCCTTTCTATTATTAGAATAAATAACGCATCTGTTCACTATTTTGATAACTGTACTGCTAAACCCATTGACCCCCATTCTTCAACCTTCGCTTAACACCGAACTGCCAATGAGATTGACGGACCATTTCAATAATATCAATTAGTGTCAGACATAACAATGACTTAAAGTATTCCTATGATTTGTATTGATGGATCATTTATTTGATATTTGAGTCGTCTATAATGAGAGTGGTAGCTATAAGAGCAGAGGTTGCGTAAGTGATGTCGATTGTTTTATTTGTAATTAGTGGTTCATATTCAAAACAAATTTACAAAACGTTCTAGGTATATTATACTAAACACAGTTTTTCAAAATAGAAATATTCATGTAAGTACGGTCACCAAAAGAGATAAAGTAATCAGGATCATTGGATACATTTGAAGTTTAGTGAGTAACCGAAGAATATTTTGTAGGTAATAAAATTTAATCTAATTAATACAGAACAAACAGGTTATTTATCAAATTAAATTTCATTCCGAAACATCTATCAGTTTCTTATTAAATTTCAACTATATCCGACGACATTTCACAGTCACGAGCATATATATCTTACACCTAGTCTTTACAATATCTCCTAAAATATTATTTACAGATATTTTATGGTGTTACGAACGTAATATTATCGAAGCCATACCATAATGAAATAAGTATTTTTTTTAAATTTGCAATTTTTATATCCCGAGAAAAATGCTTCAAACTTTTGCTTAACAAAACATATTTATACACAGTGCCTGAATTCACTATGACCACTTTACGATTCCTTACTCGTAACCACGTCAATCACATATGAATTCAGCTAATATAATATTAATAATATCGACAAATTGTCGTGGAACATACAGAATTTGACATTTAGATTCCTTACCGTTACATCGGTAGGTATCTAAAAAAAACGGTATTGACGTAGTTTGAACGTAGATTGATTATTCCGCGGGGAATCATTTTAACGATACAGAATTTGGGCCCAGACTATACCTACTTAGAAATTAAGCTCTTCAAAAGTAAGTATGATATTGATCAGTGACTTTGAAAAAACCGGGATACCCACCCGTATAAAGTTCCAATTGTAAAATATTGTGCCTAACATAATATTTTGTCTTGTCAATAGTAAATACAACTGAAAAGAAATAGAAACAAACCGATTCTCACAAAAAAGTACTCAACACATGATTCACTATTTACATATTGCCAATTTCATATTCAAATACTCATCGATTGATGAAATCATGCATGGAGTGCAGTGAACCAAGGCAGGGTCACTCGAACTCGGGTCATTCAATGATCATGATTTGACCTTACACGTCCGAATAATATAGAGACCGTAAAATAAACTATTACTAAACGTATAATCAAGAACATCAATGTTGGTTTGTAGGTCTAACGGTTTTTTTTTGGTTTTTAATTTGGAGCAAAGGTCGATGGGCGTTCGGCTTAGTCACCAATTCACCATAGAGGTGGAATCTCCCACTGAAAAGATACAATCTTTTAATATGAGGAAAATTATTGTTCTTTTTCTATGCCGTTATTTTCGAGAGTGATGTTTCTTTTTTGTGAAATGATTTAGAAATGTCTTTATTCTAGTAATATCCTTGGAAACAAAACATTTTTGTCGAGAAAAACTTGCAGTGTTATTCGACTATGGGAAAGCTTCCAGACTTAACACTTAGCTGTAAATATTTTTGATTATTTGTGGAAAATACAGCATTATATATCTAAGTAAGACTGAAAGAAGATGCATAGCCCAAACCGTTGGGACTAGAAGCATAAACATAAGAGTTTCCCTAAAGAATGATTCCCCTGAAGATGAAAGTTTGTGTGAAATATTTGCTGATGGCAATATCATCGGGATCTGTATAGTAAATAACTTTACTTAAATTGTATTCAAACTCAAACTCATAGCATTTATTTGAATTAAACCATTTACAGGCACTTTTGAATTGAAAGTCGATCAGTTGGAAAGATGAAGCTAGTTGCACATTCCAAAACGTAAATCACAATGGAGAAGAACGGGCAAGAAACTCCACGGACACTCTTTTAAAATCAAGTTGGATATTACAAAATCTTGGGAACATTATTTTTGTTGCTTCTGTTTGTGAGAACAATGTAAACAATTTCAATAAACAATTCTAAATATAAGATTAAAAATAAGCCCTGGAAGTTAAGAGATGACCAGTCTCAACCGACGACGGCCGTTCACAAATTTGACGCGTGGATCAGCACCTTCCAGCTCAACCATTTTGTAGCGAGCCGAATGATCCAACACACGTGCCACCGTCAGATAGACATTTAAGTGAGCATGACATACTCTCAACTGTCATGCTTTTCAAGTCAACGTACATCAAAACAACACAAAAAACGGATGCCTGGTAGTCACATTTACATTTTTTTTACAAAATGCTTCTAAAATATACAAAACAATACTTTGCAATGTATTTGAGATATTAATAAAATTTGTTTTCCTAAAAGAAAGAAAAACACTATATTCAGGTATTCAATAAATAACACTTGGTTCAGAAAAAATATTCATACATTGCCATGATTAATCAACATAACTCCATGTTAACACACAGCTTTACCTTACAAGTCAGAATACAAATGTTACAAACGTGTAAGCTCCACAACAAAAGCTCTGCATCTTATTTCATGCTCCAACCTTATTAATCAAGCTTATAATATTGATGTTCCACCATTAACAATTTAATAAAGAATTCAAATTACTGTTGAGTAATGTTTAATTTCACCACGCCATATTTGTGAATGCGCACGCAATTTTTTAGTGCAGAATGATTAAATTGCCCCGATTTAAACTTCGTGGGTTATGGATAAAAGAAGTGCGAAATATCTTAGTACCCAATCGCGGCATTGCAATCATCATTCCCATACAAGTAAGTTCTTATAAATGTTAATAATTTGCAATAGGCGGCAAATTATTGTGATGCACACAATATTGTGCGTGTTCATTATAAAAAAAAACATTGCTTTAGAATTTCTCGTTGGAAATCTTCTCTGGTATAGTTATATTCCTTTATTTATTGTTTTGTTTTCTTTATGTATAACACTGTAGCTTTTTGTGACTATTATTAATTTCAATAAGTCATTCATTCATTATAGAGCTAATGACGACGTACATACTTAAAATAATCTATCTTCGTTTGTATCATATTTTTACTATTGCAACGTTCCACTTAATTGTTGCAAAATTATCGAGAAGCGTACCACCGCAAGGGTTGGATCGAGGTGGCTCTGGAAAAGGATGCGTTGAAAGATTTGGGATAGACCTTTGCTTAGCAATGGGACAGTGTACGATGTTATAAAGAAAAATGTAAAACTACATTTATATCTGTAATTCATAAAATTATATACTGACTGTATTTCGGAGAGTATTCGCGGGAGGTCCACGACTAGAAGGCTGATTCTCATAATTAAAAACGTTCAAAATCTCGTTGCAGATAGGGGGTCTAGAATGATACGCTGAATTCATGGTTAAAATTTGCGCACTGGATAAAAACTTACCCTGTATATTCTAGGATCTCCTAGCACAGGTATATATTAGGTCTTTACCTATGAAATTGCCGTTCTGCAGTACTGGCCATTTCAAATCAAAATAATTTTTGTTTGGCTAAGAATTCTAATTTCAAATTAATTTTATTTTAAAAACATGGATTTTTTTTTCTAAAAGTAGTCATTTCTTTATTGATTAGTGTTACATTTTCATCGCATTTCAATCTTTTTCGTCATCATGGATACGTTAAAAATTCGAGTAATTATGGAATATGAGTACCGTCGTGGCAGCAAAGCGGCACAAGCGGCACGCAACATCAACGACGTTTACGGAGCTAACACTACAAACCAACGCACCACCTGTTATTGGTTTGCTCGCTTCCGTTCTGGAAATTTCGACCTGAAAAATGAACCTCGCGGTCGTCCGAAGACTTTGGTCGACAATGACGAATTAAAGGCGATTGTGGAAGCTGATGATACACAATCTACGGCTGAATTAGCAGCAGCTTTCGACGTTAGCGTCAAAACAATATTGGTCCATTTGCGTCAAATTGGCAAGGTAAAAAAGCTTGACAAATGGGTGCCCCACGAACTCAATGATCGCCAGCGCGAAGTACGCGTCGAGACGTGCCTTGCACTGCTCAACAGACACACAAATGAAGGAATTTTGAACCGCATTGTTACCTGCGATGAAAAATGGATTCTGTTTGATAACCGTAAGCGCTCAGCAAGTTGGTTGGATCCTGGTTCAGCACCTAAACAATGCCCTAAACGAAAACTTACCCCTAGAAAAGTGATGGTCACTGTTTGGTGGTCTAGCGCCGGTGTGATTCATCACAGCTTCTTACCAAACGGGGTGAGCATTACTGCAGATGTGTACTGTGAAGAACTGAACACAATGATGGAGAAGCTGGCGCATCTCCAACCAGCATTGGTCAATCGCTCGTCTCCGCTGCTCCTGCACGACAACGCGCGACCTCATACTGCACAGCAGACGGTCTCCAAGTTGCAAGAACTGGGGTTGGAAGCTCTCCGTCATCCGCCCTACTCACCAGACCTTGCGCCTACAGACTACTACTTTTTCCAGAATTTGGATAACTTCTTGGCGGGAAAAAAATTTAATACCCGAGAGGCAGTACAAAATGCCTTTGAAGAATTTGTTGCCTCCCGTCCAGCTGATTTCTTTAAGAAGGGCATCAATAAACTGCCACTGCGATGGCAAAGATGCATTGATTGCATGGGTGATTACTTCGATTAATACAAATAAAAAATTCATGAAAAAAATTCGTTTAAATTTTTTCATACAAAACGGCAATTTCATAGGTAAAGACCTATTATTTTACTTACATGGAGGTCCCATTGTAAGATTAAATGTAAAAGTTTTATGAGTTTCCGAAAACCTTTTATTTTTTTAATACTAGCTTTTGCCAGTGGCTTCGCCCGCGCGGAAGTTTCATCCCCTATTTGACTCCCTTAGGGGTTGAATTTAGGAAAATCCTTCCTTATTTCCTTGTCTACATTATAAAGGGAACCTCTGTGCAAAATTTCAGTTTTCTAGATCCAAGGGTTTGGGCTGGGCGTTAATGAGTCAGTCAGTCGGGACTTTTCTTTTTAATTATATAGATTCCCACAGCAAGAATGATAAAATACGGTAATTAATAAACAGTTGGATGACATTGTGCAGTTAATTACTCGCAGTAAATACCTAACCCTTTACAATAAAATATAAGTATATTTTTACATTTCCGCATTAATAATTATCATACTATTGTAATAAATACCTAAAATGACCAGATTAAATGACTTCCCTTTGCAAATGTCATAACAATATCATGTTTTCCTGACAATCTGAGATAGGCAAATAACTTTTGTACATTGTTTCCTTCACTTATATGCACTTATCTAATGGTCATCATATGCGTCATATTTTATTGTAAAATAATGTTCTATGTGTCTTTTATTTTATACAAATAAAATTAAAAAGCACAAAGATATCTACAATATGATTCGCTCTACGTTTCATAAGTTATGGTTTATTTTTGCTGCCTGTTCTGATGTACAGACGCCAGCACATCAAGCTACCCCAATCTGTCAAATTTATTTGATACATTTTCATCTTTATGACATGAGCATAGGGTCCATGTTCAATTGGTAAAATTTGACAGTTTGGGGTAGCTTGTTGTGCTGGCCTCTGTACCTAAATAGAAATAAATATTGTTTGACGTTGGCCTCCCGTCTCATGCCCGACGTTGTGGGTTCAAATGTGGGCAATACCAATGTGATTTTTTCAATTCATATCTACTTTCTGGGTTTATCTTAGATATCACTGACGGAACACATCGTGGAAAAACCTGTACTAATCGCTAATGTAGTTACTTAAGTCTGAAATCGCCAATCTGTCCTTAGCTAGCGTGGTGATCTATGCTGCCTTCTCAGTATAAGAAGAGGACTTTGCCGAGAGACAAAAATAATCTGGTATAAAAAACATGAAAATAGTTTATGCATATCAAACATTTGTAAGCGAAAATAATGTTTCAATCTCTACTTTAATCCTTACTTAATATTATAAATGCGAAAGTAACTCTGTCTGTCTGTCTGTCATGCTTTCACGCCTAAATCGCTGAACCGATCGTCATGAAACTTGGCAGAGAAATAGCCTGGGATATGGAGAAGGACAGAGGCTACTTTTTTACGCCATAACTGACACACACTCGGGCGGAGCCGCTGGCAAAAGCTAGTAATATTATAAATGCGAAAATAACTCTGTCCGTCTGCCACGCTTTCACACCTAAACCGCTGAACCGATCCTCATGAATTTTGGCAGAGATATAGCCTGGGATATGGAAAAGAACATAGGCTACTTTTTTGCTCAACCGAGAGCCACGCGTGTGGAGCCGCTGGCATAAGCTAGTAAATTATAATTTTCCGTAATTTAACTCTAAAATCAAAGCAATAAAGCTCACAAAAGCATGAGGAAAGTTTTTTTAAATTTGAATGTTTACATTATATAATATTTAAGATATTATTTATTTCAGTATTTATCCACATGCCAAAACGAGTACTCTCAAGACATCCACAACGAGCATTGAAAGCACTTGTGCAAGTGAAGTGACTGTACGTTTCCCAACGCGTCTGTACTCATCTGTACAAGCGTTACTATATGGAGCGCGACATCGATTTTGTGCACACGCGTACTCCGGTTATGTGACAAATGACAACATGTAGTACTTGCGTGCGTGACGTTACTTGACGTTTATGTAAAGCGTGGATTTGTGCATGTCACATTATTTAATAGTGTTTGTGGAATCAATGTGTAGAACATGATGAAGTTTTGGTAATATGGTTTTTAGGGTAGCGGTGGCACAGTGGTCACGATACGATAAGAGTTGTAGATCGTAGGTTCAAACCCAGATAGGCGCTTCACTTTGTGTTGATTATTTCAACAAATAATTTAAAATTAAATTAATTAAAGGACCCAACAATAAACGTCTTTTTGTTAATTGTGTAAAATATTGTTCGGTGGTACGGAACCCTTCGTGTGGGAGGCGTACTCACCTGCCGTTCAGCCGGTTTTTTTAAAACTTGTAATCAGATAGTTAACGGCCTTATTTTCATTTTGATAATTTAGAGTGTGGTGACTAATTTGTCGCACATAGCTAGCTAATTTCACATCACTACCTATTTACCTAATATACAACCTATTTTAGATCTTTACTCTTATTCTCGTGTCCCATACGTATGTCTTGTAGGTATTTACGTAAACGTATGTGACTATTCTAGTGTTGAAATAGTGCACTAATGGACGCGTGAGACTTAGAGCATGTGTCTTTTTGTTATGTGCACGTCTTTAAGATATTAGTGACACTTCTCGCAGAGATTTCAGTTAACACTGTGTAATGCAATGTCTTAGGAAAGCCAAAACTAATTATTTTGCATGAAACTGAGACTGAAGTTTTTCTAAAACCGTGAACTAACGTACTAACGTAGCGCTTGGAATTCCATAGGTAGGTAAGCTTCTTTCTTGAAATCTAGAAAAATGTGTAGGTAGTCAACTATGTTTTCTTTTTAATCGGCTTCAAAAAAGGAGGGATTTTTTTATTTGTTACTTCAGAACTCTGTCATTTAATAACCGATTGGAAAAAAAAAACAATCTTTGGTTTGAAAGGGTAGACTTACCGAGTGGTCACACATTTTGGTCAAGTTATAATTAGTAGTTTTTGACTTAGTAATATAATAGATATTTTTCCACTTGGTTTATTTTGTTTAATTCATGTTGCTTCTTTCTTTGAAGTCTTCTTGATCGACGGCTATGGCACATCATCATCATCATCATCATTTCAGCCTCCACTAATTTGGGGGGTTTTGCCATAATCGCCACGCTTGGCAGGCGAGTTGGCGATCGCAGTATGGTGGTAAAATGCATAGAGAACGCTGCTGCCCATTCTCTAGTAAGTCCCTTAGTCGCCTCTGACTACACCCACTGGAAGAAATGGGATGGTGCTATTCTTTTACGCCCGGCGACACATATGTCACATGGAACCATCTAAATGTAAAAATATGATATGGTAACTCTTAATTCAATACAATAGCTTTTAATGATATTGGTGGTCGCCTAGTGGTCAAACTTCGATCATTGTTCATTTAAAACTTAATGTTTTTCTAATGCATTATCTATACTAATATTATAAAGCTGAAGAGTTTTTTGTGCGTTTGCATGAACGCGCTAATCTCAGGAACAACTGGTCCGATTTGAAAAATTCTTTCAGGGTTAACATCACGCTAGGGCCCTTAGGAGCCGAGCAAAGAGAAAAAAACGTCACGAATACAAAGTACTCGCACGGCCAGGCGATTCGATGCGACGCACGGGGTGGATCATGGGAGCAAGAAATTTGACGCAGATGAAGTTGCGGGCAGAAGCTAGTCATTTTATAAGTGGAGACCTGTAATTGGGTTTCTGTCTAATATAATGTCCTTGATCAGTTTGCTTTAGCTGTAAGTCTCCCACGTTATGTAAAAATATTCGTTTTCTGCACCCCTTCTCCATTTATACTTTAACTATGTCTTTCATACTCCTCCGTCCACGGAATATTCGTAAAAAGGGATAGGTACAAAGTTTCTGCTTCACTTATTAATATATAGGGTGACTGGTAATTAGTGACCGACATTTAAACACACGATTGTACTCATCATTATGAACAACTTTTACTATAGGACTAAACCCGAAATCGCGAAAAAAAAAAATCAGATATTCCCTACATTTTGACGAGTTATGCGAACATAAATGTAGGAAAAAGCAAATTTTTTTTTCACGATTTCAGGTTTGGTCCCATAGTAAAAGTTGTTCATAATGATGAGTACAATCATGTGTTTAAATGTCGGTCACTAATTACCAGTCACCCTAAGATATATTCATAGTTGTAGATTAGACGTAGCTATTCAAATGTAGTTATAGCTATACATAACAATGACTAACCTACGTAGATAATTAGCTTTCCTGGTCTTATTATTCCTGTTTAGCTCTTTTGTTCTCTTCGACTAAATACAGTTAAATATGCACAATGTGGGCATAAAATCATCACGACATTTCAATGTCAACCTATAGAAATACGGAACTCATACGCATTAGAATGACGCACATTATTACAACCATTTATTAAAAGCTCATGTGCTACTATTAATAACTTCGTTCCTTGTCCATTTTGTTACATATTTTTGGTCAATAATTAATTCCAAACAGCGGACAACATAATTATGCCTAAAATATGTAACAAAGACCAGGCAAAAATAATTATTCGGAAGCGAAAAACTCACAATAATTAATCATGTTTGTCGAAAAAACGGCTCAGATAAATTAGTTGCGTGTATATCATTATCAAAGTTATTCTATTGGTAAAACTGACCAATCACGATACTGTATCCGCGTTGTCAATTCAAAAAAGTAACGTTGTTAAAAATTCAACGTTTAACGTTTGAGGAAACGTTCAACAAATCACTATCGTTAACGCCTATCAATTTTTCCGCGTTAATCAATCTGTAAGACGCACGCGAAAGTTTTCGCCGAATGTGGAAAAAAGTGTCAATAAAAATGTACCGCGACGTGGAGTTTTGTGTTCAGCGTTGAGTGAATTTAGTCTGACCATCTAACCAAAGCGACTGCGACCCCACAGACACTGCCCATCCACCTTACCAGTAAACATTAGTTATTCTAGGTTTTGTCCGTCCTTTCTCGCGATATAACCAAAAATGCAAAAATTATTTTCAAAGGACAACCTGCTACAAGTGAGTAAGGTTTCTCTGCCTTAACTACGATCAATACATAGATTTGTAGACGAGGGAATCTGCCCTTTGAGAGTACATAGCTCTGTACAAACTACAAAAGTAGTACTGTAGACCGAATGTTGAGGACAAGTTGCTTTTAATTAAAAACGTATGAAAAAGACTCTGCATTTGGAAGCTTTAATCAGAATGTCATCGCATTTATTCACCAGATTATACTCAAAAGGCATTAGCATAAGACCTACCACAAGAAGTCTTTTCACAGCATTCCAGTCCCGATAAGATCGACCGTGAAGGTCATTCGGCCAACAGAACCGGGTTCTTATCGATTCGGGTTCGTTTCGCATTCCGAATCATTTTGTGGGTGTCGGTTCTTATATTTCTTATACCTGTTAATGAAAGTGGTTGTCTGGTGTGTATCTTATCGTGTAGTTGGCGTATTAATTTTGGTGATACGTGATTTGTGAGTGTTTTTTTAATCCTCGACGCAAAAACGACGGGGTGTTATAAGTTTGACGTATCTGTGTGTGTGTGTCTGTCTGAGGCAATGTAGCTCCAAAACGAATGAACCGATTTTGATTTTGTTTTTTTTTTTGTTTGAAAGGTGAATTAGTCGGGAGTGTTCTTAGATATGTATCATCGAAATCGGTTCAGCCGTTTGAAGATTATCAGCTCTTTTCTGGTTAATGAAGGGATTTTAGCATCTTCCACGGGTCTGATCAAGTCGAAATTTCGTATTCTATTACTTCAACGATATTAGACGAACAAAGTAACCTTGAACTGATGCTGGAGAAACACCTGGAATTTCCAGTATACCCAAGTTACTCACCAACAAACAGCAGAAGTATCGTGTTTGGGCTCATTGAAAAGGTCTCAATGGATAGGTTATGGATAAATGGTGATAAGGACGAAGAATGAGCATAAATTAGTAACAAACTTCACTGTGGGAAGCATGCGAAACGCGGCGCAGATTTAAGCGAGACATTAAGTTTAAAAAGCAGGAAATAAAAGTTAAATCAATTTATTTTTTAACCCCGACTCAAACAAAAACTCTAAAAAGTAAAAAAAAAAAACACCTTAAAGTTACTGCTGGGCCTCTTCTGTTGGGCGTTTTCATTGGCCGTCCCCCGACTTGACAATGCCTTAATCAAAATATTACCTACAACTTAAAAGGCGAATAAATTTTTTTTTTTTACTTTTTAGAGTTTTTTTTGGGTCGGGGGTTTTTTAATTTAACTTTTTTTTTAGAATTGATTGGATCTTTGTGGTGCTTATAGATTTTTTATCAATTTATAGGAATATAAGATCACCGTCTACCTAGCCTTTTCTCAACTATATTGGAGTCAGCTTCCAGTCAAACCAGATGTAGATGAATACCAGTATTTTACATGGAACGACTGCATAACTATACTCCATAACCCAATTACTAGGTAATACGATACCCCTTGGTAGGATTGGTGGTCAGATGTATATATTTTTACATATTATTTTAGGATCTGTCAAAAATTACCGCCAAGTCAGTCATTCATTTGTTATTATGTACGAGATTACCAATAAATGCAATTTATTTCAATGGAGTGTCAGTGGTTGACCATTGGAAGTCATAATGACGCTATTATATTAGTAGATTACCAAACTTGCCAAAATCAACAATTATGAAATCAATGATAGACCATGTTGACACTATTGTAATAGCAGACTTGAGGCCCTGATCGTTTAACCCAACGTTTTTACAACGTTTGAACGTTTGATTAATTAGTCGCAAGCCCCAAGTAAAAGAAACAAGAAGTATTGTAAAATCTGTCAAGTTTGTGATAGTTTTAGTATCTAATTTATCATCGTAGAAACTACAAATCATAAGGAATAAGGAAATCACTGACAAAAGGATAATAAAACGCTTTCAACTATAATAAAATGAAGCGCATAAACTTGCCTATTTAACAAAATTGCATTAGATAACAATATACAGGAAAAGTTTTTATCCAGTGCGCAAACTGTAACCATGAATCATAGATATAAGAAAGAAGCTTTTTATATTTCTATGCCATGAATTCAGTATATCATTCTAGACCCTCTAGCGCAGACATCCTTCTTTTGTATAACCGGCGAAATATTTCTGAGCAAGGGTGCTAGAATTATATACTGAATTCATGTTACAGTTTGCGCACTGAATAAAAACTTATCCTGTTTAGTAGTTCACTAATTAACAACAAATCATAAAAATAATACTTCCCCAGCGGCTTGCGTGTCATAACAACAGTCAGTCTGCTTAGCATTTTTTTACTATGTTGGGATCGGCTTCCAGTGTAATCGGATTCAGCTGAATACCAGTATTTTACATGAAGCAATTGCCTATCTCGCCTTCACAACCCAGTTACTGGGTAACACGATACCCCTTGGTAAGACCGACGTGTTACAACAACGTAAATAATAAACCTATATAATGTCGGCACGATTGGCGCAGGGGTTAAGCGATTGACTGCTACGCTGCGGGTCGCGGGTTCAATTCCTGCACGGTAGAAATATTTTCATGACCTACAAGTAGTTGTTCTGGGTTTGGCTGTTCGTGTATGTGCGTTAAATGTGAGGACAGGAGAAATAGGAATTTCTCCTGTGTTGTGTGTGTGTGTGGGGCAACGTTTTTTAAAAAAGAAAGAAAGAAAAGAAGAAACTCTCAGTATGTTTTGGCTGCTGAGAACAAAACTACAAATGTATATGCATAGGCTAGTATATAGGCAAATTTAATAAAAATGTGGCTGTTTTAATAATGAAATAAAATAAAATTATTACAGTATACTGTGGTGTCTAACGACTTCCACGCGAACGAAGTCGCAGGCAGAAACTAGTCCTACTAATATTATAAATGTGAAAGTATGTATGTTTGGATGCTTGGATGTTTCTTACTCAAACATGCAAAAACTGTTTTGAATGAAATTAAGCATAAAGTTTATAACCTGGACTAACCATAAAATACTTTTAATCCGGGTAATACGTTCCCGTGTGATAATTTTAAACCTCCTCGCGGGCGAAGCCGCTGGCAAAGACTAGTAAATAATAAAATAGCTCCACATTTTAAAATTATTCTACCAACAAAAATGTCACCATACAATCCATGAAGTAAACATCACATTATACCAATTTTCCTTTCTAGGTCGAACACGCGTTGATGAGTCAGTGTGGCGCAGACGGCGATTTTTTCCGCGCGACTACTCTACCATTACGTAACGTAACACGTTGAGGTAACGTTTACAGCTTTACTATATCATTACGTTACTGTCTCAGCCGTTTTGTTACTCGATTAGGGACGTGCCATGTTGCGTGCGGGCTTGCGGATATTGTTGTGCGGTTGTGGTGTTAAAGATTGTTATTTTTAGAATGGCATGCTTTTAGTGATTTATAAGGAATTTTATTGAGGAACAATATTAGTGCCGTGAAGTGCGTTTATTTGTTATGACATGCTCTCCAAAGAATAGCAAGTAGTAGCTAGAAACGAGGTGATGTCTTCTAGAGATGTGGAATAGAAAAGGCATTCTGCACCGACTCTAGAAAAATGACATAAGGTCAGGACAATAGTGTTGAGGCTCTAAGACTGATTACTGTAAAACGAAACAGAATTGGTAGGTATCTAAAACTATTAAGGTGACACTTGTCCACATTTTTTCCATACAAACTTCGGGAGGGTTTTACTCCACTGTTTGACTATGTACATCAAAAATTAAACATGGTATGGTTTTGTCTCGTTATTATTATTGTCTGTACGGAAACAGAATACTAAAATAAAAGCCTATTAAAAAGTTATGAACCAACAAAGATTCGTTTTTCTTGTTAATTTAACCTAACTTTGAGCGTGTTTAAGTAATAAAAGGAGTGTAAAATCTCGAAAACCAAGACGGTACCGACAAAGTTCAATTAACAATAAATTCAATAAACTTTATTCGTCATTGATTTATGCAGTGGTTTTTTCATAAAACCCGATCTTCTGAAGGACTTTTCTTAATTTTTTCGCGATTTTTTTGCCAAAAATGCTCCTGCATCTCACTCAATAACGTTGTGCGTGTAGACTAGCATCTAACTGCTCACCACTGATACTATCTCTGTCGGATGCGAAGCCTGGTGAGACAGCGTGATTTTTAGCCAGGCCCACCAGTGAGTTCGAGCCCGCGAAAAGTGTCCCCTTAAAGAAGCAGCTACTAGGGTTAGGCAAAGGTGTCCCACATTTCACCAGTGTCCCATGTAATAATAGGGGGCGAGCTTATTAAGAACGAACCCACATTGGACCCGCGTGGTGGATTACTGCCCACTCTCTCTCAAAAAGAGAGGGGGCCTGTTTCCCAGCTGTGGGAATATTATGGGCTGATTGGGTGTACCTATATGTATTAAAAACAGCTATGAAGAGCAGCTATTAAGTATAATAAATGTATGAATTAAATTATGATTACTAAAATTACACTGAACGTGCCTCAAGCTAAATATTATGATTACTTAATCGTGTTACAGACATCACATTAAATAAATGATCGATATCACATGTTTCTTTGGCACATCACTAATTCACCCTAATTATAACCTATCTTCTTAAATTATACATATAGGAGTTACTAAAGCTATAAACTGTAACAGATATCTTTATTGAGCTCATTACTCAGTATAGTATTCGTGCTTCTGTCACTTACGTTCAAAATTATCTAACCCGACACGAACGTTTTGTGGTGCCTCTGGATTTGTCTAATGCATATCGAACAAAAATTATTATTTTAAGCCTTATTCCTCAGTTTTTACAAACACTTTTGCTGTGTCGACTTGTCTACTTTGTTTATTCCAAAAAGAACCGTACTACCATTATAAGTTTTCCTCAAATCAAAAACCCAAAATCAAAAGTCACTTATTCAAACTAGGCTGAGAGTCAGCGATTTTTGAACGTTAAAATTACATAAGACAGGCACACCACTTGCTAGTGCTTTAGCTGGGAACAAGAAGTGGCGCAACTGACTCCCCAGCAGCACAGCAGTTTGTTCAGTTAGTTAGAAGAACTAGATTTAATACAATCGTGAGTAACAGACATTACGAAACAAAAACATTAAAAATAAATTATTTGCCATATGTCACCTAGCTCACGCCAGTACGCCCCTCTCCTCTCTCTTCTTACTATAATACTAATTGTCTTCCCCTAATTACTCTGATAAGATAAATTCTTCTTACTGTGTACTTACCCATTTTATCTAGTTCATGATTTTCTATTAGTATTATCGGCATTATTAATCTCGGTACTACAACACAGAGTCAGGGTCGAGTGTTATTGATGAACGTCAAAACAGTCCGTCAACTTTGATCGTCAAGCGTATATTGTTCGTTGCAATCCCATAAGTCATAAACATAACCTACATGTTATTATTACTTACAACAGTAGGCTATTACTGATTTATCGTTTATATAACAACAATGCGGCTAGCGATGCCTACTTATAATATTGACGGCTCTGTGTGTGCTTATCCCATCTTTGGCATTAGAGAGGTCCCTGCTCAGTAAGGTTATCCCACTTTATATGCAAGACTCCCCATTCTCTTCCGCTGATGACTATTTTATCCATTTTTATTAACATTATCGGATTTATCAATCTCGGATCTACGATATCGAGTCAGGTTAAATCGTTTCCAAGTTTGATTGCCGAGCATATTTTGTTCTCTGCAATCCCACAAATCAAAACATATCCTACATTTTGTTACTACAACAGTAGGCTGTTACTGATTTATCCTTTATATAACAACAATGCGGCTAACGATGCCTATAATATTGACGGCTCTGTTTATTATCCCATCATTGGCATTAGAGAGGTCCTCGCTCAAGGATGCATTGCTTAGAGGTAAATTTATTGTGTCACACTATTGAAGGTGGCTGTTTAAATAAATCTTTATGTAGTCTTGGTAGCACGTTTTGTTATTCGAATATATGGCTGCAAATCTTGATTGCATGGGATGCAACTTTTAGAGCCAGTATCCTCACGAAAAACAAACTAAGATATCATTTCGGATATACATATAAATCAACGCCCTCAATGTTCCCACGCCTTCCTGATGTTCAAATTGATGTATCTTTGTGATTTGCAAATATATTTATTAAGGACATTCAAATTGGCTGTTGGTCTTGCTTTTCGTTATGTGGAAGATTTATTGGTTGGCTCTCACGACTGGTTAAATCTGCTGGATGCGAGAAGCACAGAACCGGTCAAAGTGTCGGTGCTTGGAGAGGCGTATGTCCAGTAGTGGACGTTTTTCGACTGAAATGATGAACATCTTCTTGCCATAATATAATTATAGTGTCGACCTCCATGATGAAGACGTTTCCTAATGAACTCGTTATTCAATCTTACATAACACAACATCATGTCTGTATGTCACGAAGGGTTAAGCAGGTTATTCAATTTAGTTTGTCCAATAAAAAAATCGGCCCCACTCATGCACATATAGCTGCTCTGCTTACCATTGTTATTTCTAAACAGGAACTCGAGAAAGTAGACCAACCAGTTGCATTATCAAAAATACGTCTACAGAGGATTAAATCATCACCAGTAATGCAGTCACGACTTCTTTCAGATATTTCGAAAGCTTATGAAGATGATACAATATCCCACAGTATAAAGGTGGAAAGTACAGTCGGGCAGAGTTCTGTATACAAGCAAAATTATTTATCTTTTCACTTCACTGACAATACTTATCTTGATCATTTAAGTTATTTAGTAAATTTATATTTTTATAGTGCACATTTGCGCAAACACAGGTGCACTTCCTCTTCCATCCTCATACCCGATGGATTACTCTTATAGCAGAGTGATGTGAGAGACTTGTGTACTCAGCACACTGCAAGCATCGTCTATAAGAAGTTGCCAGTGCACTTAATATCGTCTGCACGTTACAGGAGCTGATAGACGCTAATGATGGCGCCAAACACTGCCGAATTCTTGACCGAGTTCATTTAGATTACCATCGACACGTTAGCGTTAGCTTCTTAGGAAGAGAAGATTAGTTGCAGGTTTTTTGCCTGTATACCAAACTCTTTGTTCGACTGTACTACGAAGCTCTAAGCTCACTTCCCGATGATGTAAGTAAGATAAGTAATCGATCTCATTTGTCAAATCATTGAGTCGTGTCTCTTAAATGTGGACTAATGAATTTTTGTGCAAGCAACAAGTTACAAAGCATATGTGAAAAGTGTTATTGTTTTGTTAAAGTTACGTGGGCGTACATATAGCTCGGTCTTGTGTGTTAAATACACGTACGTTTGTCACTTAGTTAAGAAAGAGTCTGGTTAAATAGGGCAAGCGATAGTTGTGATTTGGGCACGAGCATGATGTTGTCATATGTGTTTGAAATAGACTATTTTATATTCTTTCTTGATTCTTAGAACTTCTTGTCATATTGTGTTGCTTCTATACAGGATAAGTTTTTAACCAGTGCGCAAACTCTTACCACGAATTCAGCATATCATTCTAGGCCTCCAGCACAGAAATTCTAAATCAGTTATAAAAAAAAAAATCTGCTATTTCATAGAAAAGTGCAATAGCTACGCGGTCTGGAATGTATGGAACAGCAGTTTTTTTTGTATAACCGACGAAAAATTTCTGCTTAGAATGATATGCTGAATTCATGGTTACAGTTTGCGCACTGGTTAAAAACTTATCCTGTAGCTTAACGAAGTATAGTTTCTCAACTTCTACAGTGGCTCCATTCGAGATGTTTGAACTTAGATTGATCCTTTTAATCAGTGGATGGATTAACGATACCCTACGTCAGTCAGCGGGGCATTTGAATAATACACTAACAATAGGAATAACTGTCATTTTAACAGTTTAACCACATTAATTGCGTTATTTAAGTTGTTGACTATAAAAAAACAACATTCATTGCGTTAAGTTGTCGAGCATACCATTTTTTCAAAATCGTGCAGCAATTATTATTATTTATCCTTTATTTCAGGCAACTGAGGCCCATATAATAATACATATGTAATAAGAAATTAACTATAAACTAATGCATATTTGAGCAGTGGTGGCCTAGTGGTAACGGCCGCGACTTACGAGTTGTAGGTCGTGCGTTCCAACCCAGCCAGGCGCATCACTTTTGGTAAAGAATCATCACCACTGCTCTCAAATGGTGAAGGAAAACATCGTGAGGAAACCGGCATGTCCTAGAACCAAAAAAAACTAAAACATGCGACATCTACTAACCAGCATGGGGCCCGCGTGGTGGATTACGGTCCACTCTCTCTCACAGAGAGGAGGTCTGTGTCCCAGCAGTGGGAACATTATTGACGTTGATATAACATTAGAGTATGACAAGAATAAATGGTCATAGATATTTGTAAATAAAAAGACTGATAACCTTGTAAAGACACATTTAATACAAACTGAAATACAGTCATAAAATTATAAATTATCTTCTTATTTAATCACGTGCTTAATCAGAGTGTTATGTATTAAATCTGAGTCAAGTTAATTTGAACTGTCAATATTGGTAAGTACTGTTTTTACATTTTAAATCAGGCAGAACTAGAACATACTAATTAAGATAAAGTTAACTAATACTAAAACTAATAGCAGACAAATAGAGCCCAATTTAAGTTCTTAATAGGTAGAAATTACTATAAGACTTGGGTTTCAATCAAGCAGTGGAGGTTGATTTGCTTGAAGTGGAAATATTTTCTGAATAACTTTTCTATGCCAAAACTGTGCCTAAATAAAATCAAGTTTCAGCATAAACCATTTCTAATCTATATCTACACATCTTAACATCTATTAATTACTTGCAAATAAATAAAATTGAGGTGTCCGTTTGGAATACCAAAATAAAAACTATTTACTAAATGCACGCGAAATTCTCGTCGTCTGTTCGTCTGTCTGTTTATTCCGGCTAATCTCTGAAACGGCTGGACGATTTCGACGGGACTTTCACTGGCAGATAGCTGATGTTATAAACATAGCGTTTTTGTTCCGGTAGCTCGTTCCCGTGGGATAATTTCCGATATCCACACAGGCGAAGCCACGAGCAGCAGCTAGTTCGTTAATAGAAGTGCTCTCGGCTCTGATGTCTCATCAGTAAGTACCAAGTCATCATATTACAATTACTGGATAATTCTCAAACATTATCGTCTGACTTCCTACTTCACCGCTTCGTAAAATTGCATAATCTCCAATAGAAAGGTACGCTTCTTGGGATCCAATTTGCCCTTTAGTGAGTTCAATTTTCATACAACTTCAAGATGGAAGACGAATATTTATGTGGAGGCGTGTCTAAACAAAATTGATGTCTAATTGTTGTGTGTTACATAAACAATTGTTGATTTGTGTTGCAATATGTGCATTATGTTGAACACTGTAGGTGTTTGAATTAAAGGTGTTATTCGATCTTGCAATAGAAGGGCTTGTGGCTAAGTAATAACATACACACTGGTTGATCGATCAGGTTAAGCTACATTTGCCGCGGTTGGCCCATCTTTACATACCGAGACACCTCCGTGCCTCTGAAAGCACGTTAAACTGTGGTTGGTCCCAGCTTTTATATGTAGATGGACAGTCGTTACGGTTCGTCAGAATCTTGCAATTCTAACAACCAGCAAGTAATAGCACGAGAACCGTAGACAAGCGTGTTGTAGTCGGAAGAGTGGACAAGAATTACGTTTCCGTATAGACAATTGACAGTTTTGCATCGAGAAATGTAGTTCTATTCTACTGAAGAGTAGAAATATAAAGCGTCATGCTAAGCCTGCTGGTTTACCGAGGTATATCGTATTACCAGGCAACCGAGTAGACAAATGTGTGGAGGTCGGACAAGCAGTCTCTTCATATAACATACTGGTAAGTACTCAGCTGCATCCGGTTAGACTGGAATCCGACCAGAACATAGTTGGGAAAAGTCCAAGCTGATGATGATTAGATCTTGCAATAAACCATGGAAGTACAAAACTGTGTAAAGAGTACGCAGGTTATCCCATAAGATGTCGTAAGTAAAGCTTTAGATTATGTCACGAAGTTAGTAGATTTGCGTAAACAAACATTTGGACATGCCATTGCTCAGTGCCATCAACGCACTGTAGCAGCACAACAGATCCGAACGGTCCGATGTGGAAGTTAAAAATAGGAAAGCGGACCCCGGGCTCTGAAAGAATGTATAGAGGTATGAGGAACAGGGTGTAAAATTCACTTATACTCTATGGAAAAGGATGATCTTCCGACCAGACGGGTGTTGTGTCTGGTGGGCAATTGCCCGACAATTGATGTCGGGATGTTGTATAAATGCGAGTCGCGCGGTAAACTCTGATTCCGCGATGTAGCATTTGTGTGACGTCAAGTCTTTGATGTGTAGTTCGCATGAGGCATTGTAGATGGCGCCGCAGATGCAACCTAGAAAACGCTAAGATGGTGATGATGATGAAGATGAGATCCAGCACCCTAATTGCGTAACACGCTATCAATCGGAATAAAAATAATGTTGGAGGACATTGATTTATGTTCGAAAAATGTTTCTGCTCAACAATGTAAATAAAGCAATGATTGTTTTTAACTGGCTATATGAAAGCCTTTCTTACTGTTTGTTACGAAATTTCCCCTCAGACCAAGATATAGGTTACCAATGGCAACAAAAAAAAACAAATACGTACAAATATCTTCTAAGCCAGCGACTGTTTTTGTAGAACATAATAGAACATAAAAAACCTTACCAATAAAGTTGGTAAACAGATTCGTATTAATAGCATAATGGTGTGAAAAACACATATCATTAATAAATTAAACAGACAATAACAGTAAAAATTAAAAGCACAATAAAGATCTCTAATTAATACATTATTAAGGAAATTAGGTGTGTTTCGAAAATGTTAACAGCTCTGTTGATCTTGGCTGCAAGGACAATGGATCGTTATGAACTTCTAGGTCTAGAGAATATAGAACAAAGTCGTGTTAATACTTTCTGCAAGCAAATCTGAACTCATTTTTTTTTTTCTGTTGGTATGGAGAACAACCGGCAAGAAATTCCTAGACTTCCTGCTGTATCATGGTGAATAAACTAGGATTTCTATAAACATTTTATTCTTCCATTTTTTATACTTCTCGTGGTTGTTACTTTTGTTTTCTTTACCACTCGGATTTCTATAGTCTGAAGCGTCGCCGTCGTTTTGTTATTTGTCTTGTATTCACCAAATTGTCAAACCATTTCGGCGTTTCGCAAGGTATCATTCTGGGACCGTCTAGGCGATTTTTTAAAAATGTTTTCTTTGGTTTGGTTGTATTTTGTAACATATTCCTTTGAAACGGAGATATAATAAAGTTACAATACCAGGACATCAGTCTTTAATAGCCAATTAGTATGCGGAATTATCTGAGTCACTTTATTATGTATTATTAATAGCCCCGTTTATGCTCCGTTCACTGACCACAATCATAGTCGAGTACGTCCTGTTCAGTGAGAAAGTGAGGTCAAAGTTATTAAAGAATAAAAAACAAAATAGAGCAGCTGTCTTTATCGATATGATCGAATTATGACACATTGACAACTGTCAATTTGTTAAAATGGCGGCAAATAAAATGAAAGTGCGTCAGCAAGGCATGACTTATTAAGATTATGTCGTATCTTAATTAGATCTAGGTCTTTGTTCTAGAGTTCTTTATTGCAACATTTACATTTAGGTTATATTTTATAATATCACCTTATTCCTACTTTTTGATTTAACAATTATTTTCCTTCATACAATCGATAAGGTCGAAGACCAAGTTCAGTGGCATGATGATGATGATGGGCTTATTCCACTTTTCCCCGTTGGATGATCCCCATTGATGGGGATTAGTGAACTTTTTGTTCACTATTCCCCGTTGACCCAAAAATTTTATTTAATGGGGATAAGTGAACTAAAAAGTTCAATAATCCCCATTAGGTAGGTACGTTAAAAAAATAAAATATATGAATCATGTTACATTTATTAATTAAAAATATAACTTTCTTATACCTAATAAAGTCACAGATTGTTACAATCATTAATTTAAAATTGTAGCATGAAAATATTTCTTTCTTATACCTTGTAAAATCAAAGATTACAATCACTTAAGTTTTTCTAATTAGGTACGTTAAATAAAAACAATATAAAAATAAAATATATGAGTCATGTACTTTTATTTTTATAAGGTAAGAACAAAATTTTAAATTACCTACATACCTACTTTACGATTTTATTAGAACGAAAAACAGATTGTTGCCCCAACGAAATTGTTCTAACGATGTTTGGGAATAAGACCTTATATCTATCTATCTAATAAGATACACAATACTGTAAAAGATGCTCATTTTCTAGAGGCGCGCGCGCAAGGCGGTGGCGGAGCGGGGTGCGAGTTAGCTCGTATGTGATTGGTCGACCCATCTTTTGTTTTTGTTTCGTAGTCGTTAAGGGTTAGTAGTGTGTAGTGTAGTTCAAGCGTGCAGTTCTTATCAGTTCGCAGTTATTAGTTTAATATAGGAATAAATAAAGGAAATGGCTGGTAGTTCAACTGACGTTTGTTTAGAGTACGTTAAAAAAGGTAAAGCTACCATACTTCTCCGGGCCGGACATCAATACAGTAAAAAATGCAAATATAAAAATGGTGGAGTTTTGTGGGAGTGTACCACAAGAAAACAAAGTAAATGTGCCGGATCCATCACTGTCATGGTAAGTTACTTATTATATTTTGTGATTAATAATGACAATAATAACTCAGGTTATGTGTGTTATCAATATCACGTTTATCAATATCAAAATTTAAAAATCAACGTTAAAGTTTAAACACTGTTTCTGTCATGGCGGCACGTGTGACGTCATTCTTTTGTCAAACAAGTCTATTACACCTAGTGTAAAAGAGTGTAGCTGAAGTGAATTGTATATATTTAATTATTATTACATATTTTAGTTAAGCATAAAGTGAAATATGTTTTGTTGAACTATTCTGATAGGATAACAACAATTTGTTATAAGTTTTAAAGGTTGTTAAATAGCCTATTTAATTTTGTATTCTATGTAAGTGCAATATTGTTTACTTAAAAAATAATGTAAAGTAATTAATTATTATTACTTAATTTTACAGGACAATCAAGTTGTAGCTGAGAAACGACACAATGTTTGTGAACCTGATTTTGCGCGGAATGAAGTTACCTTGAGGCTATTCAAACTAAAAACTACACTTGCGGATCCAGAAGCACCTGCTATTCCCACTGCTTACAACGCGGCTGTGAGCTCACTAAAAGATACCGGAATTGACAAAATAAAAGAATTCCCTGCCCTGAAGTCTATCAAAACAACATTATATAAACACAGAAATGCAGCATTTGAAGTAAGTAAAATTGAGTTCAAAAATGTTGAAGAAGTTAAAGTACCTCCAGCTTATCAGGAATTTATTTTAGCAGACTACAATGACAGTGGTATCCGTGTAATAGCTTTTTGCTCTGAATTTGCCCGACATCAAATGAAAAATTTGAAGATGTTCTTGGGTGATGGAACGTTTTGGATCTGTCCATCTCCCTTTTACCAACTCTACACCATTCATGGGGATTTGGGCAGTACAGAAAAACACATAAACATTGTGCCACTTGTTTATGCCCATTTGGCCATTTCATGAGCCATAAAAATCAACAAACATATGAAATTTTATTTAGTATGCTAAAATCTGCATTACCTGATTGGAATCCAGAAATATTTAAATGTGACTATGAAGTGGCTCCGATGAACGCAATGCGAAATGTTTTTGTAAATATATCTATTAGCGGCTGTTATTTCCATTTCACCCAGGCAATATGGAAGAAAGGAAAACAACTCAAACTAACAAAAGATAAATTAACCAGAAGACAAGTTGCACTTAGCACTGCTTTGGCTTTGTTACCATCAGATAAAATCATTGCGGGTTGGTTTTATGTTGCCTCTCAAAGCCCTGATGATGATAATAGCAAGGAGTTTAGAAATTACATGCTCAGACAATGGCTACAAGATGATTTTATTAAAACGTGGTGTGTATTTGGACAGACTCATCGTACTACGAATTTAGTCGAAGCATGGAATAATAAAATAAAAAAGCGTGTGAAAATAAAGAAACCCAACATTATGAAGCTCCTCACAGCGTTGGCTGAAGATGCATCGTATTACGAAGTTCTTGCATTGGGGGTTTCTGAAAATAAAGGTATAGCGGAAAAAACAAAAAAAAGCATCAATCGCGATAATTATATACAGGAGGTCCAAATGGAACTCATTAATAATGAAATTACGATTGGGCACTGTTTTGAAAAACTTAAGTGAGTGTAATCTTTGATTTTACAAGGTATAAGAAAGAAATATTTTCATGCTACAATTTTAAATTAATGATTGTAACAATCTGTGACTTTATTAGGTATAAGAAAGTTATATTTTTTATTTTAAATTAATAATTGTACAATCTGTGATTTTACTAGGTATAAGAAAGTTACATTTTTTATTTTAAATTAATAATTGTACAATCTGTGATTTTACAAGGTATAAGAAAGAAATATTTTCATGCTACAATTTTAAATTAATGATTGTAACAATCTGTGACTTTATTAGGTATAAGAAAGTTATATTTTTTATTTTAAATTAATAATTGTACAATCTGTGATTTTACTAGGTATAAGTTATATTTTTTATTTTAAATTAATAATTGTACAATCTGTGATTTTATTAGGTATAAGAAAGTTATATTTTTAATTAATAAATGTAACATGATTCATATATTTTATTTTTTTAACGTACCTACCTAATGGGGATTATTGAACTTTTTAGTTCACTTATCCCCATTAAATAAAAATTTTGGGTCAACGGGGAATAGTGAACAAAAAGTTCACTAATCCCCATCAATGGGGATCATCCAACGGGGAAAAAAGGAATAAGCCTGATGATGATGATGATGATGATGATGATGATGATGATGATGATGGGACTCCCTTTTCCGCACGTAGACTCCCATTCGGTCCGTTGTGCGTGGGGGGGATACTGGCTAACAAAGCCAGTTCAGTGGCATGATGGTGAGCTATTTATATCTAGCATTGAACTATAATATGCTGATGTGGATAGTTTTAATTCTCTCAATGACTTTTAGGGTCAGGCAAGCATTGCAATTGTAATTGCTTCGGCATATCAAATTCTACAGAATTGAAGCCACTACTAGCACTAAATATAGGTATTTAACGTTAAATACGGGTGATAACGTTCATACTTCAAACAATAGTTTTTTTATCTATAGACATCCTTTCGTGCGTTTAATGGGACCCAATCGGTGCTTAATGACATCGTGGCAGGCCAAGGCGAAGATGGCGGGACGAGCTTGGCTCCTACCGAAAGGACTGGCAAAATACAGACTAGTGCGTAAAAGGGAGACGGAAGTCTTTGCTGTGCAGTGGGGCAGTTAGATTGGATAAACATCTTTTCGAGATAGACATTTCAATTTGTGTTACATGGATACGACACTTGACACTTAGCACACAAATCATAGGAAAGTACCACAATCTACTTTACCTATGGCTTACATAACGAATCGAGACGTCGAGTCTAAGTGACGTGCATCGATTATGACATCGATTTTATGCGTTGATTGATCGATTACTGACCGGATGTTTGGTGTCATTACTACCAAGGCTTTTACTGTTTGTAAACATTCGAACATCGAGTTACGACAGATGGTGGTAAGGGTCAAGAAACCTCTTCGAAAATGCTCAGGTACAGTCAACAAATGAGGTTGGTAATTTAGGCAGCTTGTTATCAATTTTATTCGTGTGCTCAGAAGTCATATCTTTATATTTTTCGCCTGAGTAGGTAGTCTTGTTTAGAAAAAAAAAAATACAGTTAATAGTAAAAGTAACAACAATAATATAGGATTAATACTTGTTTAGGTGGACCTAAACAAGTATTTATTAACTGTATTTTTTGGCTGGAGCACCCATCGTAAAAAAACGCAATTAATATAGGTGAATTGTCAAAATCATAGCCATTCCTAATGTTAGTGTGTTGTGTAATTACTCCGCTGGATGAGGCTTCACTATGGTTTCATCCTCCTTTTTCGAGGTTTTGAGATTCAAATTAGTACAACACAGTTCATGGAGACGACAATAGGCATTGTTCATTAAAATGTAGGAAATCACAGGCAGTTAAAGCAATTTTAAGGTTAGTATACATCGTATCATACCTTATTATTCAGGAATTCAACAGACACATGCAAGTATATGCTTCTAAGATTAATAAGCATGATATGAACACATTACAAAAAGTACAACTGATAATGTGTTAGAATAATTAAAATTATACGTTAATGAGTATTTCGTTATATTTTAGCATGCGACCTTTACATTACGTTAAAAATAACAACCTTCATGTACTGAACATTCCTTTGGTTTTATTGTTTACTAAATTAACGGTAATAAAAACACTGATAGTGTTAGAGGATTCTGTACTTGAAATGTGTGAAGATACCAAGTGATTGGTGCTACAATTGACCAATGTTTGCTACACTTGCGGTTATGTATGATTTATCCGTGTGTTTCGTGTTTTTAACCTGTTTTCTTTTCACATAATCAGTCGATAATGTTCCCACAGCTGGGTCACAGGCTTCCTCTCGGTTAGAGGCCGTAACCTACCACGCGGGCCCAGTGCGGGTAGCTCCGTCTTCGATTTTTGGTTCTAAGACTTGCCGGTTTCCTCACGATGTTTTCCTTCACCGTTTTAACAGTGTTTACCTATGAGATACGAGTAATTTACCCAAAGTAAAGCGCCCGACTGCGTTCGAACCTACAACCTACTCGTTAGTCACTCTGTTTTCTTATCAGTAATATAAAACGATGTTATTTCATATTCATTACATAACATTACCATAAAAACATTTTAGTAAGTTTCTACTCTATTACCCTCTCATAATAAGAGAGAAAAGGTCGCATAAACTTATATCATATGTGACTAAATCGTTAAACCAGTAAATATGATTGTAGGTTAATTAAGTGACAGTGGTGTTTACATAGGAAGGTACCTCCCTAATGGTTGTCGACCCTAATTGTTAGGGCGCGAACACATTGACGCGTAAACTTCGATATGTCCATACATCTTACGAGCTGCGAGCTTTTAGTTCTTGTGGCAAAATTTACAAAAAAAAAAAAACAACACTTTACAAACACATTTCGAATACAAATGAATCAATTTAATTGGAAAACATATTCTTAATAATCTTTTAGCATAAAACGATCTCTGTGTTTGTCTGTTTTGGCTTACCTATATTTTGAGAAATAATCATCCAATTTACGTAACATTAATTAGTGTAATTATGAGAAAAACTTTTCAAAAATACTGAATCTGAAAGCTGCATTAAAGTTCTATCATACTAAAGAACACAGTACATTAATTGCACAAGAAATCCCGTTACCGTTTTTTTTAATTCCGTGACATACAATACAAACACGAGAGCATAAAAACCTGATGTGCCTGCTCCCTAAGAAGCCTTCAAAATTTCACAATATTATAGTGTGACGTTATCACGTAATAGTAGCCCAAGTACCTCTCTATTAATTCTTACCATACCTCTCGTACCGGTATCTACAAAGTACGTCTGTGTACGGAACCTCTCACGGAAGTACGGATAGGAAGCGAACGTCCCACGTTTTTCTAATAATAACTGAGATTCCGATTATTGCATTGTATGCTGGGTACTTTTGTTTTAGTGTGACATTCTTTTTATTACGTGCAGCGAGTAAAGTTAGAATTGTTATTAAAGCTGTATCTGTCATCAGCAGTGATGGGAATAGGTAAACTTCGAACAACAGGGACAAGAAACGGAGACTTCCTCAGGACTAAATTTCTTTTTTCCCGGGATTTGGGAAAAATCTTCAGTAAGTTAAAATTTGCGCACTGGATAAAAACTTGTCCTGTATAAGATGTGTAAAAGGTATTTTTAACTAAACTTGCAATTACCAAATATAGCTTTTACACATCTTAAATAAAGCTTATTTTCAACTTACTGAAGATATTTCCCGAATCCCGGGAATTAAAAAAATTGTCCTAAGGAAGTCTCCATTTCTTGTCTCTGTTCTTCGAAGTTTAGGCAAATATGCACTACCTATTCCTATCACTGGTCATCAGTTCCTCTCGGTTTACATCTATACTTGGTTCTTACGTTCGGTGCCGTTCACCAACCCGCAATGAGCCTGCGTGGTAGATACATTTCAATAAGAGGAGGCTTACCAGCAGTAGGGACGTTAAAGGATTCAATTGAACGGTAAACTAGGTTCTGCATAAGCTACGTTTTAAGGCTTCTGCAGACAGGTGCGACGCGACGGTACGACGACATTCCGCTCGAACCTTTTCCATGTAGTTTTCATTGAAATGCTTCTACTAGAGTCGCGTCGCGCCTGTATATGGGTGCCTTTTATTGTTTGACTTCTTTTCGTTTTCTCTCAGAGTTCGACAGCCAAGCTAAAAAGATAGGTACCTTATATATGTAGGTAGTTAACCAATGTCATGGGAAGGCAAAAAGCGAAAAGCATTCTGACTGAACTAACTTGTACTTTAACCCGTAAGAGACGCTTTCTAACCCCATGTTTACTAGTAAAGATGAAGCGATCGTTACCTGAACTAACCACGCCAAGACGTTACGAAAATAACATCACATTATAGGCAACACGTAACAATGTTGAAGGGTTAATATTACCTTATTATCATGACATAACGAAAGTATAGTATACATCTTTTTTTAAATGAAAGTGGATGTTATACCTTAGTTCAGCTTTTTTTTTTGGGTGGGAAATCATCAAATAACTTCTACCGCTCTGGGTGGAGCAGGAGGGCGTGTCAGACTTTTACTGACTAAAACCCACCCGTGTTCCTTCAGTAGCCCGTATGCCAGGGGCTGTGGTGTCTCTTTCGAACATACCCGCACCCCTGGCAGGCATCGGCCGTTGCGGGCCCCATCATTTTTTGTGCTGACATCTCTTTGAGGCGCGCGTGGAACACAACGCGCCGTCGACTTGGGCTTGGTCCTTACCGGACAGCGAGCTACCCATTACTCGCCGTCCGCAAGCCCATGCCTACGGTGGCCGGAAATCGGCCTGGGATTCCCGACGCCCAGGGCGTCTCCGTATCCTGCGGCGGCTAGGGTCGCGAGGGCGCATATGCTGCCTCTTCCTCACGTGCGCCGCCCTCTTCGCGAGCATTACTGCTTCGCTGATGGAGGTGTCGGCTCCCCATGCCCTCTCGCTCCGTACCATGGCCTGGACCAGGGCCGGACGCGAGAGATCGCCGCCGCCGATCGCCTCCACGAGGACACGGCGGTGCTCCGCCCAAGCCGGGCAGACCGCCACCGTGTGCTCCACCGTGTCCTCAGGGCGATCTTCGCAGTGGAAACACCCGGGCGTTTTCTCCCGCCCTATCCGAAACAGGAACCTCCCGAAACAGCCGTGTCCGGTGAGGACCTGCGTCAGGCGGAAGGTGAGGACGCCATGCCGCCTCTCAAGCCACTCCTCAAAGAGGGGACTAACCGCCGAAATCGTGGCGTGCCCACCGCAATCGTGGCGTGCCTTCAGAGACCATTTTTGAGTATTATGTTTTTGTCTCGTTTAACAACCGATTTGTGTGTTAAACTAACCTTTGCACGTAATTTGCTGTTCATAGCTAAATCGGGTAAACTACAAACTTCATAAAGTAGCTACATTTGTGAAAGCTTTGGCCCAAGGAAGTCTACGATCTTGCCTATTTCTGTACTCAGCTTCATTGTTTAACGATTGCTGTAGTTTGAGAAAATATCGAGCACAAATACAGAATCAAGACTGCTACTGGGCTGCTTTAAAAACCCGATTACACTTTGCCAAACCCGGCAATCGAAAATGCATGGTCAGACAAGGGTTTTTTTTGGGTGGGAAATCATCAAATAAATTCTCCCGCTCTGGGTGGAGCAGGAGGGCGTGTCAGACTTTTACTGACTAAAACCCACTCGTATTCCCTCAGTAGCCCGTATGCCAGGGGCTGTGGTATCTCTTTCGAACAAACCCGCACCCCTGACCGGCATCTGCCCTTGCGGGCCCCTTCGGTTTGTGCTGACATCTCTTCGAGGCGCACGTGGAACACAACGCGCCGCCGACTTGGGCTTGGTTCTTACCGGACAGCGAGCTACCCATTACTCGCCGTCCGCAAGCTCATGCCTACGGTGGCCGGAAATCGGCCTGGGATTCCCGACGCCCAGGGCGTCTCCGTTTCCTGCGGCGGCTAGGGTCGCGAGGGCGCATAGACTGCCTCTCGCTTACTTGCGCCGCCTCCCTCTTCGCGATCATTACTGCTTCGCTGAAGGAGGTGACGGCTACCCATGCACTCTCGCTCCGTACCATGACCTGGACCAGGGCCGGACGCAAGAGATCGCCGCCGGTCAGCCAAGGGTTGAATCCATGTATGTGCCCCTGTTCCTCTTGAGCCATTATGCCACTGCAGTAACCTTTCACAATAGGCAGGTCATCACAAAGTTCCGTGACTCAAGGGGCAGGGGAACCTAGTCGCAGGCTCGAACTCACTGAAGGGCCTGGCTAATAAGCACGCTGTCTCACCAGGCTTCGTGTCCGACATAGATAGTATCGGTGATGAGCAGATAAACGCTAGTCTACACGCACAACGTTATTGAGTGAGATGCAGAATCATTTATAGTACAACAGGCGCGTAAAAATTAAGAAAAGTCCTTCGGAAGATCGGGTTTTATGAAAAAAACACTGCATAAATCAATGACCAATTAAGTTTATTAAACTTTTCGATATTTGAGCTTTGTCAGTACCGACTTAGTTTTTGAGATTTAACACTTCTGTTACTTAACACGCCCAAAGTTAGGTTAAATTAGCAAGCAAAACGAATCTTTGTTGGCTCATAACTTTTTAATGACTTTTTATTTTAGTATTCCGTTTCCGCACAGACAGTATTAATAATGAGACAAAACCATCGTACACATACACTAACGAAGTTTGAATGGAAATAATGTCGACAAGATTCGCCTTAAAAAGAAATAATAAAGAAGATAATCCGTTCACACAATACGGCTATAACAAAGTTACTGTGACCAAATTAGGTTTAAACCGAATATGAATTTACTCGAAAAATATTTATATCCGGTCTCGTAATGGTGAATTTCGCCAAATTTCACAGTCTATAAATGAATCACGAACGTGAAAAAGTTTCGCTTTTATGAATACAATGATTTAAAAAAAACAAGTGCTTTTTTAATGGAGTGTAATGCAGATGTTTTCGACCTTAATGTCGTGTAATTCGAAGTTACGTCGTGTAGGAAGTTTTGCTCCCGAAAAATGTTAAATGATAAATGATTTATTTCTGTAAGTAGGTTTGTACAAACACTTTTACACGTCAATCATGATGTTGAAAAGGTTCAAGAGGATGTAGATGTTTTTCGGAAAAAAACCTGCATGGGATTTTTAATAAGAACATCGTTAAATGTTCTAGATTGAATGAAGCTGTCGAAATGTCATGAAAATTCACTTTCAGTTGTCATTAGTCAGGATGTCAACTGTTTCGATTTCCAGATTGTCATTTGTCAGTTTTCCATGTGAAATAATAAATTAATACTACGACTGAGTTCAAATATGTTTTCTACTTATATTCTAAGGTAGGTATTGTGTGTCGAATACCTATGGCATCGTAATTTTATTTATGTTCGCCACTGTAATATTGAATGAGTCCGTACAATTAATGCATGTAACATTCGCCACATATGTGCAATTCATCATTAATGGGCGATTTAGGTATGATAAAAACATGAAACAATCATGTTAAGAATTTTTCTACCCATAAAATCGGTGAAACTAACTAATAATTAAAATAATGGGAAAATATCAACCGACATTTTTATAAGGTTTCCTGGTTAGCGTAAAACATATTGGTATGATATAAAATTATATAGCCGAATGGGTTGATCGATCAGGTTACGCTACGCTTGCTGCGGTCCGTGTATAGGTGACCATCTTTACATACGTGCCCCAGAAAGCACGATAAGCCGTTGGTCAATGCCGTCATTCGTTGTGAGTCGTAAGAAACCCAAAAGTCTGACAACCAGTCTTACCAAGGGGTTATCCAGTTAATGGGTTGAGGAAGTCAAATAGGCAGTCGCTCCATGTAAAATACAGGTATTCAGCTGCATCCGGTTAGACTGGAAGCTGGCCCCAATATAGTTGGCAAAAGGCTACGCAGATGGTAAAGCATCTAATGGGATGTTTGCAAGAAGTGATTAAAAAATGTTATATAAAAAGTCTTTATGCCTGATACGATACGATGCCAACGAATTAATTCTAAATTAATCGTAAACCTACCAATATTTTATCAGCTTAAAAGCTTCCACCGCTTAAAACAATATCCTTATTTTAAAAACAAACATCAATTTAAAAATAACCAATAAAATTAACAAGTTTACTGGATCAGTGGGTGAGCACTGAGTATCGATTCCGATGACATTTCGACAGATTATGTTAATTGATTCGATGATATAACGAACAATATCCGATGTGGGCCAACGAGGTTTTTGACGTCTCCGTGTGTTCGTAACCGAATGACCGTCATCTTGGGAGATCGGAAAACTTCGGAAACATTCGGTGTTGGTTATTTCGATGATTGACAATGTGAACTATTAAAAAAAAAAATATAAGCTCTGTTTTTGTGTGTGACTTTAAATGTTTGTAAACGCACCCACAATACAGGAGGAATTCCTAGCGTGGGGCAACATATGAAATAAAATAATATATATATATATATATATATAATTATATATGTATAATTCTGGCATAAAATATTACATTTTTGTGAAAAATCTAAATCAACAAAAAAAACTAGAGCAATCGAAATTAAACTAGGCTGAGACGAAACACTTTCTGAACGTCAAAAACTACTAACGAATTTGATAATCTTTATAATTTGAGTAGATAATATAATTACGACTTTTTAACCAATCATATCCAATTATGACATACCCTTTGTATGATAAATGGAGAAAGTCCACAGAAGTATCATGCCAGTTAATTTCAGAGCTTAAATACAGCTCACTTACCATAAGTATAATTGCCATTTCAGTATAATTATTCTAAAGCCGTGTTCGCATAGAGAGATTAATACAACAAAATCAAATACTTTTACAGCCTCCGTTCATGTCGAATTCTGGAATAACAAACCCAATACTTGACAGTCTCATGGAGCGCTTGCCCTTGCTGGCTCATCTTACCCGCACCCGAATTACATAATACAATCACAATCCAATGGTTTCATGGATATTCCTATAGGATATCCATTGCTTCATAGGTTTCAAAAAATTGTCTGCTCAACAACGTACATAACGCAATGTACGTGGAAATGAAAGAGAATTGTCTCAAAGGCATGAACTCTGACAACCTAGGCGTAGACTACGTAGACTGCTGGGTATTTTGGCTTTTGGATGATGTTCACAGAGACATGGTTTTGGCAAACAATTGTGTCACAGAAATGGGGAAGGCAACTATCAAAATGGCGCAATCGTAGCAAGTTCCCAACACAAGCGAATACCTAAATAATATAAGGCGTGAGGTGGTTTTGTTTCATTTTAGCGAAAATGACGCGTTGTTGTCAGAGTCCACCGTTTCCCGAAATAAGTACCCTAAAATTAGAAGATTACGGAAAGATAGTATAAAGTTTTTTTTTTATAAACAAAGTTTGAGGTTATGTAGGAAACATTTTTTCCAAAGTAAATATTAGGGTTTTAAGTTCTGACTCCTTCTTTGTCAAATAGGTATTTGATTTAAAATATCGAAATCACCGAAAATAAACGAAATATTGAAATAGAACCTAACTCGTGCATGAATGAACACGAAATGGAATGAATGAATGAAATGTCAAATTTATTGTAGGACGTAGGGACCTAGCTATGGTCACGCCATCTACAATTAGCTTTACTCGACCTTGTCCATTGTATTGACAAAACAAGATGGCAACGTTAGTTCCGATAGTGGCCACGTGCCAAAATAACCTTATAGCGTATCGTCATAGGATTGGACATGCGTCGCTGTCGTTTTCTTCAACAATGAATGGTCAAAATTGCTTGTTTTCTTGATTAATTAGGCCAGTGGCAGAAGCAGTATGGCGTGCGAAATCGTATTGTTTTTGCCTCTGTCGCATCGGCTTTGCGTTAAGCCAGTTCGGCCATGACCTGATCGATTTAATTAAGATTCAATTCTATTGTGACATGACTGATTTATGATCTTTAATTAGAGGCTCTGTGCAGTGAGCTTGATAACTGTCTATTGACTTCTAAACGTATGTAAGTAAATGGGTTTTGTGCAGTCACTGACTGCACAGAACCTACTTCAACCAAATCAAATCACTCCACAAATAAAACATCAAATTCTGGTCTGGTTTGAAAATCTGTCCTGCTATATTGGTAGTCGTCGGGTGGCACTATCTGTTTTTTTTTGCCAGTGCCTGTTGTATAATATAGTTATGTTAGTTGCGAATAAGTGCTAACTAAAGAAAAAAAAGTTACATTAACACTGAAAATCTGTTTTTGTTTTGTGTATAAGCTTCACAGATGTGATGTCGGTAGATTTCGATATCAAAACACGATAACAAAGGAAAACTTATTTTATAATTATTGATGTGTGTATTAAACTAATACTTCTATTACTGTATGTGGTCATTGATACCAAAAATCTTTTTTTTATATGGATACTCATAATGACTGGAGTTTCACTAGTAAATTTTATTAAACCTTGTATGTACCAGTCTTATTGTATTACCAAGCAAGTAGGTTGTGGAGGTCAGATAGGTAGTCACTCTGTGTGAAATACTGGTATTCAGCTTCATGTCGTAAGACTGGAAGCTGACCCCAACATAGTTGGGAAAAGACTAGGAATATAGGAATAAGAAGATATTCACCACGGCCTACAAAACTGCCCATCTGCTCGCGTCCTTACAGGTCGCGACATTTACATAGTGTGCCTTGAATACCATTCCTCAGTTATGTCACTCGTTATACAATGAAGCTTTCTCCTCTGTATCTCTTTACTTGATATTTATTGTCCCGAGGATTCTTCGGCCTATTGTTAATCATGTCTTGTTTGTTGAATTACGGTTTTAGCTTTATCAACACCTACATATTCATATTAAGCGTTTGATGGAGCTGAGGAATATTGGTGCTGTACCGACTTATTTGATATAAGGAAGTGAATAAACGAAAACGTATCTTTGTTCGGCACTTTAATATGCGATTAGTGCTTAAAAATTATTGAACTGTTCCAATCTATAATCAGTACAATACGGAATTAACATCCGGTATTCCAAAACCCCAGGATTAAGTGTCCCCGGGGACACTCTATCCCTTTGCTCAGAGTGATGAGAACTCGATTACACAAAGTGTTAAAGAAATTGCGTGCTATAGCTTCAGGGTGAGTTCAGTATCCCCCCCGAGTGGGTTCCCGCATTGTCGTTGCGGGGGGGCTCAGTAACCGTGGATTCCGGCCACGGTGAAGCCAAGAGGAACCCAAAGGTGGGGCCGCTCGTCAGGGCTTTTGCCTCAAAGCCGACGACGTAGCGGCCAAAAAGTAGGTTGCGGTGAGGTGCACCGCAACTGAGGTGGGCCGCGATGTCGAATGGGAGGCATCGCGGCTGAGGATTACGGGCTGCGGTAGAGGAGGAGTGCCGGTGCTTCTGAGCAGCACTCTTCCCTTCCGTGGTCTGGACGGGGCCGCCACCGTTTGATGGCGGACGCGGTGGGGCCGCAGGGGAAGAGGAGTGTTGGTATAGCGTCAGCCGCTCTCCCTATCCCCTGCGGCCGAAAAGTGGTAGACGGGACGGCGCGTTGTGTTCCACACGCGCGTCGTCAAAGATGTCAGCAATCACAGGTGGGGTCCGCAAGGGCCGATGCCTGCCAGGGGTGCGGGTTTGTTCGAAAGAGATACCACAGCCCCTGGCATACGGGCTACTGAAGGAACACGGGTGGGTTTTAGTCAGTAAAAGTCTGACACGCCCTCCTGATCTACTCAGCAGGAGAAGTCATTTGATGATTTCCAACACAAAAAAAAAAAAAAAAAAAAAAAAAAAGGGTGAGTTCAGTATCGATAAAGGAACCCATAAAAATAATATAAAATACCTTTAAAAAAAAGTAAAAAAAAAAAAACAAAATGAACCGAACTTAAAACTATTTTTTTTTCTTTTTTTTCCTGGTTTCCTTTATCGATACTGAACCTACCCCTAAGCTATGACACGCAATTTCTTTAGTATCCTCTTTGCATAAACACAAAATCTGATTTCGGAAATCATTATTTCCTATCTGCAAACGGCTTGCAATGTTACCAAAAGTTCTGCTAGCTTTCACTGGTAATGTATAACTTCATTGATACGTCGACGTGTGTCACATTTGTGGTTTCTTTAATGTTCACAACCATTTCCCAATTATGTTGAGGAACGGCTTCTACTCTAACCAGATGCAGTATTTTACATGGAGTCACTGCCTATCTGACCTCCACAACCCAGTTGCTGAATAACACGAAGCCCCTTGGTAAGACTGGTTCTCCGACTTTCGGGCTTCTGACGACCTTAATTTATACAACCATACAGGCAAGAAGACCCTTCTCGGATGTCAATAAACACGTCAGCGATGCTACCAAATGAAATGACGATGATGATTACGATTATTTGACATACAGGAAAAGTTTTTATCCAGTGCGCAAACTGTAACCATGAATTCAGGTTATCATTCTAGATCCAGAAATTTTTCACCGTAAATACAAAAAAAAATGCTGTTTTGTAGAAAAGTGCAATACCTACGCGGTCAAAATGTATGGAATAGCTTATTTTTTTTATAAACGGCGATAAATTTCTGGACTAGGGGGTCTAGAATGATATGCAGAATTCATGGTTACAGTTTGCGCACTGGATAAAAACTTATCCTGTACTTATATTTTTTTATAAATTCAAATTTGATTTATATTTGTACGCTACACAGCAAAACATAGAGAATCTTAACTAATATTGTGACATCTCATACACCATGTAACTACCTATGTTTACAAATAAAAAAAAATATTCTTCTTATTCTTATTCCTAAAGTTTTCACAGTGACACGAACTTTCATCGACTCGAAAAGCGCAATACACGGGAGAAACTAAATAAAACTGACATTAAACTAATTATCGGTCAAACTCAATAGAGAATCTCTCAATAGTCATTCTCAAAAGGTGAAAGAGTAAGGGCGTAACTTCGTCCAAACGATTATGGTCGTCTTTAGTTACTTCCGGTCAGAGGTTGCGACGTAATGGTAGGTCATGTTGGCTTTCTATTGAAATGCCATCAATTGCCTATTCATTCATATTTGTAGAAAACATTGTCGTGTGTTGGCATTTGTGCAAAGGGAGATGAGGTGACAGTCATAAGGAGATGACAGTTTTTAACCAACCTATCATGATAATAATGATAGTTTTACACACAGTAATACATAGTTCCTGGTCTTAATTAACTGGTGTGGTGTAAAACAATTGCGCCTCTGATCAGTGACTTCCTTTGTGAATCATAATCATTTCAGCCGAAATACGTCCACTGCTGGACATAGGCCTCCCCCAAGCTCCGCCACTTCGACCGGTTCTGTGCTTCTCGCATCCAGCGGACTCCTACGGCCCTCACAAGGTCATCGGTCCACCTTGTGGGAGGCCTTCCAACTTTACGTCTTCCGGTACGTGGTCGCCACTCCAGAACTTTTCGGCGCCATCGGCCATCTGTTCTGCGAGCCATGTGGCCTGCCCACTGCCACTTAAGTTTGGCAATTCTTCGTGAATACTGGCTCCCTTATAGTACATTGCTCCGAGAAGTTTAACATGAATCCATATCATCCATCCAACCCGCACTGGGTTCTCGTGGTAGATTATAGTCCAGGAGGTTTATGCTGAGAGCGAGCGATGCTGAGTGAGGGATTGTGGTCATAAGCATCGCTTGATCTCGGCATAAGCCCCCTACAGCGAGGAAGCCAGCATTAGAAGATGCCTCCTGACTTTACGAATTTAACCTGTCGATTACCTTACTTCAATAATTGTTATTCTTGCATGTTGGATACGTACCTGGAAAAAACAAATGAAATCGTTACAAATTGTTACAATTAGAATACAGGAAATGCGTATGATGAGTGAGATCGCAATCAATCTAACATTGTTTTAACAATTATTAATATTATCATGATTAGGAATGATTATCTTATCGGATAATAGTGATTAATAATTATTAATGAGAGATTAAAATTGCTTCTTATTTGTACCATCACTTATTTTCACAGAAAGACTAGAGTAGAACAAAAACCAGAAATATAAAGTACAATATGTCTTCTAGTTCCCGACGATAATAATCTTCTTTACATTTGCTTTTACACCGCCAAATGCGTCTTAAAAACTTAAATAGAAATGTAGGTAAACGGATGTATTTATTTAACCTATTTATACAATTTATATCTGTGTTAATTAAACACTATTTACACATTCATCGTGAACTATTGGCATAACTGTCATAGCTTTTGTATTGAGTCAGGCAAAGTGGCATGCCACGCAAGCTGGTCGATCTTTGTGTTTGCAGTAACGGTAATCGGTAACAGATTCGTGTTGTTTATCTATTCGCCGGATGTTGATTTATGAAGTAAATAATTTTGGTTTACCATAGAAATATTTCCGACTAGCTGACCCGATAGAGTTGTCCAGTCTTAACTATGAACATTGAATTAGCATTGGTATAATAATTGAAGAGTTAACATGTTCGTTAAGTTTTCTTAAATTTTCTAATGTTACGCGCAACTTGTTTAGAGTTTTTCTTTCATAAGAATTTTCTCTTGAAAATAACAAATACAACAAAATAGAATTAGAAAAATCGGTCCAGCTGGCAGCCGTTCACGTGTGATGTGATGCCGTGAACAAGGGAAATAGGGATTATCTACTATATAAAAATAAGTCGGGTTTTCCTTCCTGACGCTATAACTCCAGAACGCACGAACCGATTTCCACGGTTTTGCATTCGTTGGAAAGTTCTCGGGCTCCGTGAGGTTTATAGCGTAGGTAGGGTAGTTAGGGTAGGTAGGGTAGTTAGGGTAGGTAGGGTAGGTAGGGTAGGTAGGGTAGGTAGGGTAGGTAGGGTAGGTAGGGTAGGTAGGGTAGGTAGGGTAGGTAGGGTAGGTAGGGTAGGTAGGGTAGGTAGGGTAGGTAGGGTAGGTAGGGTAGGTAGGGTAGGTAGGGTAGGTAGGGTAGGTAGGGTAGGTAGGGTAGGTAGGGTAGGTAGGGTAGGTAGGGTAGGTAGGGTAGGTAGGGTAGGGTAGGTAGGGTAGGTAGGGTAGGTAGGGTAGGTAGGGTAGGTAGGGTAGGTAGGGTAGGGATTCTGTATGAATGACTATTGGACGGACAGGACAACGTCTGTCAGGTCAGCTAGTTTTTTATATATATAGATTTGTTGTTCCTGTTTTGTTAATTAATTAGAACGATAAAGAGATGCGTTATTTGATGAATTCGACTAGATATATAACAAATGGTTAGCTTCGTTTTAAGAACGATATTAAGGAAAGGATATGGATTTATGTAAATGGATTCAGAACACGAAAGATGGTTATCTTAATTCAGTTAATCACATAAGTGATTCAATTCACGAAGTTTCTTCAATATACGTCGGCGTAGATACACGTAAACATAACAAAACATTACATCTGAAATCCCTGAAGGGTTTTTTTTTGGCTGGGAAATCATCAAATAACGTCTCACGCTCTGGGTGGAGCAGAAGGGTGTGTCCGACTTTTACTGACTAAGACCCACCCGTGTTCCCTCAGTAGCCTGTATGCCAGGGGCTGCGGTATCTCTTTCGAACAAACCCGCACCCCTGGCATTTCCGAAGGGTTAGACAAAGGTGTATCTATAGTCCAATGCTAGACATCGGCCTCCCTCTAGTACCGCTTGTCGCATCCAGCGGAATCCTGCGGCCTTTACAACGTCACCGATCCATCTTGTGGAAGGTCTATGGCCATCAACCGGGCACAATAGACTCCGGGCTGTTACTGGGAAATGTATGACAGAAAACTCAATAATATTTTGCCCCCATGTTCAGTAGTAGCAATTGCAATCACTAGACCTACGAGGTAGCGAGACGTAGAGTGGCTCTAAAAGAGCAAGTAGCAAGAAGTAGCAAGCTACGTATTCAGTCCATACAACGTGTAACGGAAAGGGCAAACACACCAAGGGCACGACTTCTTTGGATGATATCAAACGATATTTTAAGGGTTTTTAATCCTATCTCTACATGTTCGGAAGTTATGAGAATTTTAAGTCATTGATACCAGAAACCGAACTTTTCAAATTGAAATAAACACATTACTCGGAAGAGATTTATCGTGCTATTGGCATGTAACGTGGGGCTTGTGGCTAAATAACAATAGCTGCACGGGTCGATCGGCCAGGTTAAGTTACGCTTGCCGCGGTTGGTCCGTGGATGGGTGACCATCTTTACATACCAAGACTCCTCCGTGCCTCGGAAAGCACGTTAAGCCGTTGGTCCCGGCTGTCATTTGTAGATCTTTGACAGTCGTTACGGGTCGTCAGAAGTCCGAAAGTCTGACAACCAGTCTTACCAAGGGGTATCGTATTACCCAGCAACAGGGTTGTGGAGGTCAGATAGACAGTCGCTCCATGTAAAATACTGGTATTCAGCTGCATCCGGTTAGACTGGAAGCCGACCTCAACATAGTTGGGAAAAGGCTAGGCAGATGATGATGATTGGCAAGTAACGTGGAAAGTTATTGACTTACGTAGTGGCATTTTTGTTATGATCTGTATTTAAGAAACATATGAAACCGAAAATTTGGTATCAATTCTTAGAGTAGGTATTTTATTTTGAGCTGAAACTATGCATAGCGATTCTATCAGCTGTTATCTTTAGTGCTTAAGGATAGCAATAGGGTTACTGTTACATCCTGTGTATTACTATATACATAAACTTAGATGTGTTGGCCGGTTTTGTCAAACGGAACAACTTTCTGCCTCACAACAACAACAACAAAGCAACACAAATCATTGCCTAACAATTTAAATAGTCAGTTAACTAACCCGCTCCCCTCTACTGAACATAATTAAATATAATAAGTGCGTAACTATTGCGATGATTGCACTTAATCATTATAATTGCACCATTTAGTCGCACGGTCGCTTCAACTGTTGTCATATTACTTGCTGTTAACGTGATATATTATATTGAGGAAAACTTAGGAAAAGCTTTTTCATGGGTATGGCCTTCTGGATTGAGAGAGATCTCTTTGTCCTGTTCATGCTCTTCTCTGCTCTTATTTGTTTGAGTGAGAGAAACGATTAGGTATAATCTTATTTGAGCTAGATTTCAATATATATTTTTGTAATCAGCTACTTGCAGAAATACTATGCTTTTTCCTTTTCAACGTATGTCGTTAATGTTTGATTTTGATTTCAAACATATCGTCTACTCGAAACTAGTGGTACTAGGGGTGTACAATGTTAATTGGATTCGGGATTATAATTGACATAATATTGCGCCATTTTTATTCAAATTCTAAATAAGCAAGCAAATAAGCAATTTGAAGAGTCTCTTCTAAACGATAACTGCAGAGTTACTAGTTAGTGCTTACCTATATGAAAATGTCAAGTTGCTTCAAGGCATGGGACGTAGTTTAATGTGTTCTCACGAGACTTTATAAATATAATACACTGGATATTTTTTTTAACCAGGGCGCAATCTGCAACCATGAATTCAGCATTATAAACAAAAAAACAGCTGTTCCATACATTTTCACCGCGTAGATATTGCACTTTCCTATGAAACAGGCGTTTTTTTGGTATAACCGAAAATTTACAGTTTGCGCACTGGTTAAAAATGTTTGCTGTAGTGTAGAGGGTTAGTAAAATATCATAAGTTTTAAGTATTACTTTTTTATAGGCGGTCTTGGGGCCCGGTAACGCATAAGCCATTTGCTCATGTGGCTTTGTTACTTCGCCAATCTTGCTGTTGAAGAACCAATCTTCAGAAAATTGTCAATTCATTAATTTTAATCATACGAATAATTCAAATGTCGTCTAGCGTCAAATTATCACAAAGCTGTGTCCATGACTTTAAAAATTCGTTAAACTTCAGGGTGGTCCTTAAGTGTATAATAATTATTGGTACTTAGAATATTATTGGTGCTTAATTGACCTCTTAACTTTTCGGGGTTTTATTCACTTAAAACGACTAAAATTATTGCTAAGCCTTCGCCGAGAGGCATCCTGTTGTGTTCACATATCACTTTGTATAACTTAAAATATGGCAACTTACTAGTATGTATTCATAGCTGTAGAAAAACTTAAGCAATTTGTAAAAATATGTTGATACCTTAAAGTTTCTACCTGAGTTACATAATTTACATAATAAACAAAATGGTAAATCTCTAATACCCAAAAAATACATAAAGGTATTCTCTTCATTTTTCCATTCGTGACATCTTACACTAAAAATACCTCAAAGCCACATTGAAAAGGGTCCTACCCATTTGTGTACGAATTATTTGGGTTTGCGATCTTGTTAATCTAGTATTTCTTCATGCAACTGTCAGATAAACATCTGTGTTCCAATTATTAGAGTGATTAGGCATTTGATTAGTGGCCTTGGCTAATTAAGTATTGGTAACGAATCATAATTGTGTGAGTAGACTAGTTAAGCAGGAACTATAGTGTCAATTAATTATGGTAATTCACATATATGGGGTGAACGCTCTGATTTCTCCGCACCTATATGGTTTTATTGGTTGTATCGCTGTGTTCCGCAGTCTTTGGTCGCGCAATTGCAAAAATATGTGTATAAAACAAATTTGTGTATATAATCAGCCTATAACGTCCCACTGCTGGGACACAGGCTTCCTCTCTTCGAGGGCCCAGTGAAGGTTTGTAGACAGACTGATGTCACATGTATATTTTTTTTTCGTTTTACGGCGTACTGGTTTCCTTACGATGTTTCCATTCGCCGTTTTGTGAGCTGAGGTGATGAAATAATTTACACAAAGTAAAGCGCGATTGGTATATCTGGGAATTATCTATTATGTAAGTTTCTCTTATTGAATAAGTAACACTCACTTGGCAGAGGGGTCATTGCGTAACACAATAACATTAGGAATGGTTTTCAATTTGACAGTTCCAAAACATTCATTGCGTATTTATGTTGTTGAGCAACCATATTTTCCTAACATACGAAGCAATGAATTAGCAATATCTATGAAAATTATTCAGATTCTGATTGATAGTGGGCCGACCGGTAACCAATTAGGGTCTGTCGTTAGTGTGTGTGTAACACTCAAAAGTTCTGCTGTTTTGTAAAGAAAATAAACGACTATAACAAATTATATTTTGCAGTCATAAGAAATATAATTGAGGCTTGAGGTGAATCAATTATCGCTTAAATAATATTTTTTCCTCTCAATATTGTCCTAAAGGCAATCAGCATACAATTAAAGATATTCTAAACAATTCCTGCAAAACAATACAAAAGACGAATGTAGCAAATATTGTTTTGAAGTTATAGTTAAAAGCTGGTCCTGCACACTATTAACATTTAAAGAAGGAAATATTTGTACTTGATGATTTCGAAGTCGATCAGTTTACTCATCGATGTCAAGTCACGCCTAGTTTCAACGATTTCTATTGGTTTTCTATGCGAGCATATTGGTAAATAACCTGATGGTATTTTTTTTTCATGGTTTCTTTAATAAACTCCTAGTTTCAATAGATTTTAACAAATTTTTCTGGTACATAATTGTAAAGAACTATAAAGCTAGCAGATAAACATAGGTTGAGCATCAAACGCATAAAAAAATCAGCCTGGACTAGATTACTCCGAGATTTATATTTATTTCAAATTTAACACTATTCGTCAATAAAGCAATAATACTTGAACAAGACAAAAGGCAAAATAATATTTATCTATTTCATTAATAATAATAAAGAGGAAAGATTTGATTGTTTGTTTGCATTGAATAGGTTCCGAAACTACTGAACCGATTTGAAAAATTCATTCACTGTTGGGTTGGGAAGCTACACTATCCCCGGGTGACATAGGCTATATTTTATCCCCGTATTCCCACGGAGACGGGATCTACGCGGGTGAAACCGCGGAGCGGTGCTAGTTTCATTAACAATTATGATAAGTACCTTTATAATATTACCTATTTGTTTTGTTTTCCGATCATCCACAATGCATTTGCCATTTCATCTCTGCACCATGCTTGGTTGACTGGTAGAGAATGCCTAAGGTATTCAGTACGGTACCTTCGTAATGCACTAAGTTTAATAATAAAAATATGTAGAAAAATATCGTAATTCATCAAGCCAAATTAAAATCACTATTTACTTAAAAGTTCTCTGCCTTCGACCTGACCTTACACATTCCACGCTCGATTGGTACCAGGCTACCAGCAGTGAGCAAGAAGTGAATCAGTTAACCCAACTTACTGAGGAGTAAGTTTAATATTGTTATGTCAAGGCGAGTCAAGGAGACGCCTTGCTTGCACTAATTCTTGTTGGTTTTCTTTGACACACTGATGGTTAGATCGGTGAGCAGTTTGGAAAGGATTTTTTTTAGAAATCCAAATGAAAATAAGATAAAAAAAAGTAGTATGAATTACAATTACATGGCTAGACTCTGTGTGATTTCGTATAAATAATAAGGCGCGCCGTAACACATGTACGAAACTGTGAAGAGGAAATATATTTCAGGCGACAAATCTTTGCTCAACTAAACTTAAAACTGGGTCCGTAGTTTAGTCATAAATTCTTGCACATTTATGTATTACTGAAGACTGAAGATGTAGATAGATAGTAACTACAAACCATCGTCACAAGGGCGTTGTTGGCGACGCTTAAAAACTCCTATTCAAAATATATATAGTTAAACCAAAAAAATACTCGCTGCAGCCGCCGCGGTTCAATTATTTTATATTATCACAACTGCATGGGTTTTTCTTGTTTTTTCTCTGTCTGTCATAAAACCTTGAAAAATACGGTCCCTTTTATTTTGACAGCTCCTAGCAATTTCACAATCCACAGGTGTATCCGGAAACCTACAGAATACCTACCACTCTCCTTACTCATTTAACTTTACCTCACCTTATCTTGCTTATAAATCATCATTAATGTAAATATGTAATAATTAATCATGTAACATTACTCTGGTGTAGGCATATCGCAAGGATTCGTTTCCTCCCACAGAATGTACCTACGTAAATAGTTATCTTGTACCGTCATTTTGTTTGTATGGGAATGTCAATCATGCTAAGAACAATGGAAGATCATAGCGGGGATTATAATTTGGATATGAAGTGTTAATACGTGGTGGTGCCTGAGACTCGTCTTACAATGGTGTTGGTGCAATATATAATTTTGCTGGCAGTTGATAATCATGCAACGACTTTGTAAAGGATAAGAGAGCGAGAGGGAGAGAGAATAGGACTTTCAAAAGCTAATGTAATCCATCAAGTAGGTAAACTAACTTTTAAATAGTTACTAAACTATTTAAAAGTTTACTTGACAGCTTGATAGGCAGGTACTTAACAGTCATCTTTCCAAAAGACGAAATACGAAGATGCACGAAGGTTTTCAGTATCGGAGAGCCTATTATGGAATTAAAATGTACTTGGGCAGGACACCAGGCAAAGCGCAGTGATGATAGCTGGAGTAAAGTTGTTGCCAGAGTGGTCGCTAAGAAGACGAGATGTCGGTCGTTCGGCGGCAACATGGGCGGGCGACATTGTTGCCATCGCGGGCAAAACCTGGATGGCGCTGGCACAGAAGCGTGGAGACTGGCACATGAAAAGAGAGACCTACGCCCAGCGTGGGTAAAGTTGGGCTGTGATGATTATGATGATGATCACGACAATTACATAGCGGTAACCACATGGATTCTTGCGGGTGTCAAAATACATACCTAAGTATGTACCTATCGCTCGATATTTTATTTTCCCATTCATGGTCTATTTGATAAAGAACTACAAGTTTCAATATTGGTCAACGAAATATATGTCAACATTATAGTAATAATTAACCTTCCCTAACAAAAACAAACTAACAGAAAATTAATTTTCCCAACCAATTTTTTGTAAGCCACGCTCTGTAACCGTATTTACTCTACACCATTTAAATACTATTGTTAACTTCGTGATGCTTTGAGTAACAATCAAGGCTGTTGCTTGGCAACCGTTGTTTTTTTTTTTTCGAAACAGTAGGTCATAGTTTACAACAGAATGTTACGGTTTGATGGTTTGACACGCGACTGATGCTCGTCCTGATAAGTTTGCTGCCCTAATTAGATTAGTGCACTTTGATTAACGGATTCATCGTATGTATGTAGATAGTGTAGATACTATAGTAGACCTCGTCAAAGAATTACTCTAGGGTAGTACAAACATCATCATCATCATCATTTCAGTCGAAAGACGTCCAATGCTGAACATAGGCCTCCCCAAACACCGTCACTTCGAATCTCGTATCCAATTTCTGTAGCCTTCACCATAATAATATTTAATTCAGAGCCTAAGCATATTCTAAGGCAGGGATGCACAGACTTATTAAGACCACGGGCCACTTGGATAAATGGTGAACAAATGGCGGGCCACCAGAACAAATTAAAAACATAAAAATAGCCCTAAATTCAAATCGAATACCTTTAAACGAGAAATTCTTGTTTATATGTATGTATAATGAATCTCAGAAACGGCTCCAACGATTTTCATGAAATTTTGTATGCAGGGGGTTTCGGGGGCGATAGACCGATCTAGTAGGTTTCATTTTTATAAAACGTCAAACAAAAAAAAACAAAAAAACCGTACAAAGCTTGGTCATCCTGATGTTTTATTTTATTTGTAAACCTCAGCAATAATTTTCCTTCAAATGTACGAGGGATTATTTTTGCTGGCGGGCCACTGACATATTGCCGGCGGGCCGCATGCGGTCCGCGGGCCACGCTTTGTGCATCCCTGTTCTAAGGTAAAGGTGCATGCTAGGATGTTATGTAGTTCCGACAGCAATTTAATCACTGAAAGAGCTGCAGTTTTGTTTTGTTCTTATTTTTAGATAGTTTGACGTCGTGTGTACAATATTGAATTTGTTCATTTTGTTCTTTTTTCGTACATTTTTTTGTTGTGTATCCTTTAGCCTTTTTTAAGATGTCACCTACGCCTATTTCCTAAGACCATGTGAAAAGCAATAAATGTCTTGCAAAATTCGTTCCATTATTACCTTGCGAACGATTGTTAAAGTTTAAACTTAATTTTGATTATAAAACAATAACAATGGCCGGGCTCTGGTAAAGTTCACATCCCCCAAGGTCCGCAGTTTGCGAGATAATTGAATATAGTCAGTGGGCGCGTCTTATGATGAAGATATGAATCACAACATTTGGTAATATCTTTATTATGGAGTACCGAAATATATCTTGTAAGTATATGGTACATTATATGAAACAATCAAGATGACCCGTCAAAATTATAGTGTTCTAAATGTCTATGTTTTAACTGCATGGAATGAATAATTTGGGTACCTTCGTCTTTAAAATGATGTGTACGTCTTCGAATTTCCATACGTTATATTTACTACGTAAGTATTCTCTTTTCTACTTCGTCAATATTGGAATAGACATGAAAGGTAACGATTCTTATTGTATCCTGAGCTGTCCCACTATGGCGACTGGGTAAATTGCAAGAAACGGAGGTATGTAAATTATGTGGCGGGTTACCTTAGTGCATCTACATAATTAAGATATGTGAAAGGGACGCCCCGTCTGCATCCCTTCCTCGTTCCTTCTGTGTGGCCCGCGCATTAGATTAACGCCCTGTAGTAAACCTTCCCGCAACACTTGGATTTCAAGTCCCTTCCTCTCTTCTCTCTTCTCCCTTCCAGCTATCAATTCTAAAGCTCACACCGAAAATTTAAATTAATGTCCATTATTTCAAATGAAACTGATTTTTTAAAATTTGCCTGCGCTTCATCAAACAAAGCCCGCAGTTCCATGGTATAGTGTTTCGAACGCTTACGATAGGTCGCTCGAGCACGCGGTTGAATGTCGCTATGATCACGCGCAGCTGTCGAGAGACTATTCTGAAGCAGGTTTATACAGATTTCATCGAAGTTTTTTATGATATGAAAACATCACGCATGTAATCCACGAAGTGTTAGTTAGAGTTTTATCTTCATATAGATAGTTCACCCACGTTTCGCCAATTATGTCCTGTGTAATAGAATGCAAGCCGTAGAAATATACTTTATAGATCTATTAATCGAGCCTATTGCCATCAACTGGTCACAATTACTGACTCTGGACTGCTACTGTTTATGATGCTTGATGCTCTTTTTATTAAAAAATAAAATATAATTGAAGGAATAAAGAAATTAGGTAAGTAGGTATATGTTAATGAGTGTTTCGAAATGCACGCACTTAAAACTCTGCAGAAAAGAACTAAACTCTGTCACAGTATCTATGTGTTTTGTTTTGACACCAACTCTGTGTACAAAGTTTTCGAAATTGCACTGACCAATACGTGACGTGCAATGCAGCATTGAGTACCTATTACCTAAAAAGCTGTCAACGATGATATTTTTTGTATTATTGTATAAACAATAAATATGTAGGTAAATACAAATGTTTTTCGTGGGAACATCACAAATTTCTAAGGATTTTATTTTTGCTTATTATTTGAATTATGTAAATGTGGATTTTAATTATCTTTTTGACTAATTAATTACATATTGTTCAAAGTCCTTGTATTAATCGCTATCAGAATTAGTAGCTGCTGTAACTTTAAGATATGTGATGGATTTCAAACAATCCTTGCGATTGTAAGTATTTTAGGTACCTACAGTAGGACGTAAGTCTATGGTAAAAAACCAGTATAAGATGGCCTCACATTCTATTGAAACTGTACTACGCCAGGCCAGCTCAAAGTCAATGTGTTACCACCGCGATAGACGATCGACTGTACCTACCGAGAGTACTTGAAATGACAAAATCATTGTAGGTACGCATTTATAGGCTGCGTCATTACCCATGACTAGCAATACTAGCATTGTAATTATTGCCCTTATGAAGAGAACGAATTGACGACGAACGAATTGTATTTATCTTTCTGAAGCATAATCTTATTCACCCGATACAAAGCCTAGGACTATCGTGGGAATATCTTTAAAGTAGGAATGAGTGAATAAGTGAGTACCTAAATGAGTGAATAAGTGAGTAGGTACCTAATGAGTGCCACATAAAGCACGCGAAGGGGGCGGGGACTTGTGGCTAAGTAATAACAACCGCTCGGGTCAATCGATCAGATTACGCTACGCTTGTCACGGTTGGTCCGTGGATGGGTGACCATCTTTATACAACGAGACCCTTGCATGCCTCGGAAAGCACGTTAAGCACAATGTAAAATACTGGTACTCAGCGGCATCTGGTTAGACTTGAATCCAACCCCAACGTAGTTGGAAAAAAGGCTAGGCAGATGATGATAAAGCACGGCGAAAATATTGTGTGGGTCTAGTTCAGCAATCACACTAGCTAGATGTTAGATGGGTTAATAGTTCCTCAATTGGGTGAGCTTTGTGTCTGTAGGAGGTTGACAAGGAAATTTCAAACTGGCCATTGTTGTTCAAATAAACATCACTCAAAAATCGAATGACATCATGACATTTATAACCTATGCTATAAAAACGTCATTATGTCATTCGGTGTTCCATGTTTTTCGATTCCTTTTCTGTGCTGTTATTTATAGCAAACAGTAAAGTAATTGGCACTAAACAAGTGAACGTAAAACGATGATGCGTGAACTTATCGCTCATTCAACATTATTTATCTCCTCATTGTAAACCTCGCGAAAACGAGGTCCTTGAACTATTGGCCAAGTGTCTACTACTTACTGAATGTCAAGATGGTTGGAAGTGGACAATGATGTATAAAACTAAGTGGACCTGTGTTTGTTTAACAAAACAGCTACGCTAACAGGACTCGATAAAACAGTCGAATAATGTCGCATATACTTCTCAAATTCCTTAGTCATAATAATATAGTAGTAAAGATTTTTTATGTGCTTTTTCTGTTGGTCTGTATCCCTGACAGTCGTTGTCAGAGCCCCGAAAGTCTGACAACAGCGGCAACCAGTCTTACCAAGGGGTATCGTCTTACCCAGTAATTAATATGTGGAGGTACTAACTAACTATGTAAAAACTAAGTTGTGGAGATCTGTGGCCCTAGTGTGAGTGTCATTTAACTATCTCGAACAAACGCATCAAGCGCGTTTGGCACTCTGATTGGTCCGTCACCAATCCAGGGCCAATCGGAGCGCCAAACGCGCTCGAAGCGTTTGATCGAGATGGTTAAATGAAACTCCCACTAGGGCCACAGATAGGTAGTCGCTCAAAGTAAAATACTGTTATTCAGCTGCATCCAGTTACACTGAAGCCAACCCCAACATCGTTTGGAAAATTGATAGCTGGGCAGATTGATTGATTGTCTGTTTGTCTGGATGTATGTTCTGGATTGGCGCATAAACGGTTGAACGGATTTGGATGAAATTTGGCACACATATCGTTTATAGCCTGGAATAACATATCATCATCATCATCATCACCTAGCCTTTTCCCAACTATATTGGGGTCGGCTTGCAGTCTTACCGGATGCAGCTGAATACCAGTATTTTACATGGAGCGACTGCCTATCTGATCTCCACAACCGAATTACTGGGTAATACGATACTACTTGGTAAGACTGGTTGTCAGACTTTCGGGCTTCTGACAGCCCGTAACGACTGTCAAAGATCCACAAATGACAGCCGGGACCAAAAGCTTAACGTGCTTTCCGAGGCACGGAGGGGTCTTGGTATGTAAAGATGGTCACATAGGGTAACAATACCGGGAGTACGTTCGCGTGGCATATTTACCTACATCGACGCGGGTGAAACCACTGGAAAAGCTAGTTCAGTTATTTTGTCCCCCAGTGTAATTACACTGTCTATAAATTTGTTTGACCCACTGAGTTTCGGCACCACTGAGCAATGGTGTCACACATTCGATTAGCAAATGCACAGTTATTATAAAAATACGTTGTTTCGTGACAAAATGTAGTGTCAAATTGTTCCGGCATTTTTCTGTCAAAATAATCGTAGGCCGTTGCGGAATGGCGCGTGCGTCGAATTAGTCACGCCACTTTTTATCTTACACTTTTTACGCTATCCATTATTAACCTTGGACTAATTGTTCGGTGGCTTTCTAATTGTTTATATTTTTATCTTTTGCCGGAACGTGATCAGATAGATACCTACTCAATTGCGTGTATGACACATGTGTAGTTTTAAGTTTGAAAAAAAAAAAAAACCACGGACTACTAACTAACTTTAATTTCGGAAGCCGGTTGTTTTTTAAAATAAACTTTTTATTTGCACTTTTTAGTTGTGGTAGTTACATACCTCACACAAGTTCATATACCTATTCATATACTCGCTAAGTAAATAAGAGTGATAAGAAATTATTAAAACATCATCAACATAAACTAAGTGGAAAAAATAGGTATGATTGAAGCTAACTCAAAAACCACTAAACAGAACATGACCATATTTATATGGGACCACTTTATAAAAAAAAAAACTTTCAAACAAAAGATTTTTTTATTCAAATAGGTTAATTTACGATGGAGTTCTGAAGTCACTAATATAAACAAAAAAAATAAGAACCGAATTGATCACCTTTTTAATGACACTTAAAAACTGGCGAACTATTCTGCGTAGAAGTCACTGATAAGAACCGAAACGTTTTTTGTTCTATTTCTAAACGCACTTCAAAGCGCAAAGAACCTTTGTCAATACCTAGGTTGACCGAGGTAGGTATTTAAAACAAATCTAGTCTGTTTCACCAAGCTGTAAGATTCAAGTGAGGAAAGCGAGTTGCTCCATTGCCTGCAAGCGATGGGTCAGCAACCTACCACTTGTGCAATATTGCAGTTTTTAAATACATCGTTGGTATTTCGATCAGTATCAATACATACGGTGCTGGTTTCATTCGAAGCCTGCTTGTTGTAATTATCGTGGATAATTAGCTTACAACTTTCACACGATGCAGTTTGTAGAATACAATGATAGTGTGTAATTTAATATTATCATTGTGATATTTAAGCGTCATTTAGCATAACGGGTCTTGGATTTATTATTTTTGAACATGCATTATTATATTTATAATTTACATCACGCAAATAATTGTACCTAATGTTCCCCGGCGATTAAGGGACTTACTAGAGAATGGGCAGCAGCGTTCTCTATGCATTTTACCACCATACTGCGATCGCCAACCCGCCTGCCAAGCGTGGCGATTATGGCAACCCTCCCCCCCCCCCCTTTGGGGAGGCCTATGTCCAGCAGTGGACGTCTTTCGGTTGAAATGATGATGATGATGATGATGAATGTTCCCCGGAACAGAAATAAGTGACGTTGGATTTTGTTTTTTTTAGGGGTGCATCCAATACTGATATCAATATATATCGGCGATATTTTGATTTTTACGATACATCGGTAGGTATCGACGATATTTATTCGTCGATACATATCAAACGCGCGTTTCAACATTTACTATAAGTCAAGTGCAGCCGAGGTACGAGTTATGCTCGGGAAATCCCTGCATTTTATTTATTTCACATCTAGCTTATTCATTACACGTTTGTTGCTTTCGTAATGTTCCAAATATAGAAAAGTTGTATAGACCATTTGTCACAACTCAATTTGACTTGAAAAACTTTGTTGACATATCTCCGATCTCCAAATATGTATATCAAGAGCAGCAGATCCTCTCAGTTTCTAGCGCAATAAGGTTTGGTATCCCAACTTACCAAAAGTACTTTAGTTTCGAGATACTATTTTCTACAAAAGTAAAAAGTTATTTTTATTCAGTCCTTTTAAATATCCGTAGCGGTATCGTATTCATAAATATCGGTATCGATATCGTATCGGCCAAACTATAGCCATCTCTAGTTTTCATGAACCAATTGTAAAGTTTAGTATTGTCACATGTTTCATTTCGAAACTATACTTTACAACAATCAGTGTCCTCCAGACGATCTTCAATGGTTTGCCAACATTCACGCTTCTACAACTCTTCAATTTACAATCACAAAATATATCATTGCATTGTTTGATAAATATGATTACAGGCGTCATGACAATATTTCGATCAAATTAGAAACGAATATGATATAGCAGTGAAGAAATAAAGTGTTCAAGCAATATAATATTCAAGTTAACTAATAGCAACATTTTCTATTGTTTGTGAAACAAAACAACCTTCATACGTAAGAAACTGTTTCACTTAAACCCAAGGACAATTAGTCAAGAACTGTGAAAACAGAATTAATTGCAATTCAAGTTAACTCAACAGTAGACGGTTCTGCACGCCAACTGCCACCATTTAAAAGTGAAATAAGTTGGTCCACTCTGAATTTAGGAAGCATAAACATAGCAAAACCGACCTATAACGTTTCCACTGCTGGGACTCATGCCCCATCTCGGTGAGAGGGAGTGGGCAGTAATCTACGACATGGGCCCAGTGCGGGTTGGTAGATGTCACATGTTTTCGCAATTTGATTCTAGACATGCCGGTTTCCTCACGATGTTTTCTTTCACCGTTTTGAGAGCACTGGTGATGAAATTATTTACACAAAGTCAAGCACCTGCCTGGATTCGAACCCACAACCTACAGTACGTAAGTCGGTGCCATTTAATTCTGGGCCACCACTGCTCTACTGGGTTTAGGATAATTCAATTAAAATCGTGCTCCTCTAGTTCACGTTAATTTAATTTTGAATGGAACTGTTAATCATGTCGGTCAGGCACTATCATAAATGAGGAAAGGGCAAAATAGGGTCTGATGAAATCAAACTAAACAGACCCCTTGAGCGACCACGGGACATACCGTGTTTAATTGTTGCGTTTGAAGTAATTTATCTTTATTCAACGTATCATAGTAGTTCACCTCATCTTATCAGTATATGCGCCCTCATGACCCTAGTCGACCAATCCCAGGCTGATTCCCTGCCACCGAAGGTGCGGGCTTGCGGACGGCGAGTAATGGGTAGTTCGCTGTCTGGTAAGGACCAAGCCCGGGTCGACGGCGCGTTGTGTTCCACGCGCGCCTCAAAGGGATGTCAGCACCAACTGGTGGTCCCAGAGGTGCGGGTTGTTCGAAAGAGATACTGTGCCCCCTGGCACACAGGCAAAAGGAACTCGGGTGGGTTTTAGTCAGTAAAAGTCTGACACGGTCTCCCGCTCTGGTCAGAGTTATTTGATGATTTCCCACCCTAAAAAAAAACATATCTTATCTTCTCTCCTCTTTAGAATCTACATACTTTGTAGAACTAAGCTACTAAAAGCTCGTTACTTTAGGGTGATTTCTCCTTATATCGTGAATCATCATCAGCACTCCACTGCTGGACTTAGGCCTCTCCAATTGCAGGCCATTCAGCTCGATTCTCACTCTCGACCCTGCGAAGATCGTCGCTCCGCCTAGCCTAAGGGCGTCCTACTTTAGGTATGCCGATTCGCGGTCTTCACTCAAGAACACGTCTACCCCAAAGGCTACTGGTTCCACGGCTAATATGGCCGGCCTATTGCCATTGTTAACAACTCATTACGGGTTCTATAGCTCAGAGAGACTCCAAGCATAAGTAATTCGTTCCACATCACGAATAGCATCAATAATTTAATAAGATTTTTCTTAGAAATCATCTTAGCCCATCATGTACGTGTTAATGTACGTAAAACAATAACTAATTAGAAAGTAAAGAACAAAACAAAGTGATACAGTAGTAAGAACGAGTACGTCGTGCCCTTGACCGCTGTGAACAATGGATGCGTGTAACATATTCTGTCGCAGTCATAGCTCACTGTGGGAACTTGGTCGTGGTTACTTGACTATTTGGGACACATAATCATGTATGGGTTCACACTTCTTATTTATGCTAACAAGTGAGTACAATGGGATGGTTTATTTTTTTCTTAAAAGGCACACCATCTAATCTAAACACATACATAGCAACGCACAATCCTTGCCATAATTATAGATCGCGCATGCATCTAAATTATAGGAAACTAGCTTTTGCCCGCGGCTCCGCCCGCGTGGATGTCGGTTATCGCGTAAAAAAGTAGCCTATGTCCTTACCCATATCCCAGGCTATATCTCGGCCAAATTTCATGACGATCGGTTCAGCGGTTAAGGCGTGAAAGCGTAACAGACAGACAGACAGACAGACAGAGTTACTTTCGCATTTATAATATTAGTAGGGACTAGCTTTTGACCGCGGCTCCGCCCGCGTGAGTGTCGGTGAGTGTCGGCATAAAAAAGTATCCCATGACCTTCTCTATATCCCAGGCTATATCTCTGTCAAATTTCATGTCGATTGGTTTAGCGGTTTAGGCGTGAAAGCGTAACAGACAGACAGACAGAGTCACTTTCACATTTTTAATATGAAGTAGGGATATTAGTAAGGATGACGGTACTATTAATTAGCGTACTTGAACATTCATATATTTAAAAAACTGATAACTGTAGATAGATAATCTAACATACAGGATAAGTTTTTAACCAGTGCACAAACTGTAACCATAAATTCAGCATATCATTCTAGAGCTCCTAGCGTAGAAATTTTTCGCCAGTTACACAAAAAAAAATATCAGCTGTTTCATACAAAAGAGCAATGTCTACGAAGTGAACAGCAGATTTTTTGCTGCAGTGTGGCGGGGACATCGACAATGAAATTGAAATCATGAATTCTAGCTTAGACATTTTTCGACGGGCTTCAAAACATAGCCAGCTGTTTCTTCTCGTCGATGTCGCTGCGAAGGGTCGCACAGAACATACAGGGGTATGTTCTGTATCTAAATACATACATAGATGTCGCATGTATCTAAATTATAGGAAATCACGACACAGTTAATAAGCGTACATGAACACTATACCTAAAAAAAAACTTATTTATTTATTTATGGCACTCCAACGACTTATATTCACTCATACATCTTTGTGGTATTGTAACAATTAAACTTAAAATCTAGGGTGACTTTGCCACTTACAGGTGTGCACAGCACTTACATATTTCAAGTTTTTATAACATCACAGATAATATATTACATATAGACTAAAAAAAAAATAAGTACATGTAAACAAAAAGTAAAGAAAAGAAATAACTATTTAAATCTATTCTGTTGCTCTAAAGAGTAATACTATTAAGACAAGTAAGTAATAATAAATAAAGGTGTAGATATTTACTGTAGCCACTATGGGTCAGTAACACTAACAATTGTTTGCGAAATTGCGGTAGCTTGTTGGCGAAGATGTCGACGCTATTGGAGCGTGTATGGAGCTCATTGTAGGGCCTCATCAGCCTGTTCATTGGTGCCGAATGTCCGAGGTTAGTTCTTGCTAGGCATGGAGTGAACATAGTTATCACATATAATCTAGAAGATAGCAGCAGCATAGCAGTTGATATTCGTCGGAATATGTAAATCCTTTATTAGGTAATGGAAAAATGAATGATAGAACAGCATATGAATAGGAAAAAAAAAACGCGTGATATTATGAAATACTTTTCTTGCGTATGTTAAGAGTTTCACATATTTTGAAAAGCTTCCCACCAGTTACTAGGCGTACAGAGCATTAAGGTGAAACAAGTCCACATTTTTTCCATACAAACTTCGGGAGGGTTTTACTCCACTGTTAGACAATATACATCAAAACTTAAACATGATATGGGTTTTACTCATTATTAATATTGTCGGTAAGGAAACAGAATACTAAAATAAAAAGTCATTAAAAAGTTATGAGCCAACAAAGATTCGTTTTTCTTGCTAATTTAACGTAACTTTGGGCGTGTTTAAGTAGTAAAATAAGTCTAAAATCTCCAAAACCAAGACAGTACCGACAAAGTTCAACTATCGATAAGTACAATAAACTTTATTGGTCATTGATTTATGCCGTGGTTTTTTCATAAAACCCGATCTTCCGAAGGACTTTTCTTAATTTTTTCGCGAATGTTTTGCTATAAATGCTCCTGCATCTCACTCAAAAACGTTGTGCGTGTAGACTAGTTTCTAACTGCTCATCACTGATACTATCTCTGTCTGATACGAAGCCTGGCGAGACAGCGTGATTTTTTGCCAGGCCCACCAGTGAGTTCGAGCCCGCGAAAAGTGTCCCCTTAAGAGGTGTCAATATATCAAGATTATTACCGCATGAAATCGTGTTGCCCTAAGATCAGAGATCGCCAATCGTGTAGTGTGCAACTGACAAGTTCCTAGTGCTTAACACGCAAACGCTGGTAAACATCCTTCAGTTGACTCTTGACTCTTATCGTCAGAGGTGACAAAGGGCTGAGAATATGGTCTGTGCATTATTGCCTTTATTATACTAGGCGCCTATAGATGATTTTGCCATGGATTATATACAACGATATATCTCTATATATAATATTTCGTGTGCGTCTGATCGTTAAACAAAACAGAGCTGACAGCCTAACTGAATCATTAAAGTTATTGTGTAGAAGGTGAAAAATACCATTGACTGACATTTCAAAATTTCAACAACAATCATTGCTTTAATTACGCTGTCGAGCAGACGATTTTATCTATATCTATACAGATAAATAAAATTGAAGTGTCTGTTTGTAATATTAAAATAACCGCTTTTTACTAAATGCATATGGATGTATACACGGTAGATACATATACCAAAATAACATTTTTTATAATTATTGTCTATCTGTCCGTCTGTCTGTTTGTTTGTTTCGGCTAATCTCTGAAACGGCTGGACTGGTTTTGACGGGACTTTCACTGGCAGATAGCTGATGTTATAAGGAGTAACGAAGGCTACTCTTATTTAATTTTAATTTTTTAAATTCCAAGCGGATGAAGTCGCGGGCACAGCTAGTCAAACATATGAACCGATAGATATGGACTCAATTTCAAAATTCAAAAAGTGTGTAACCCAATTGAAATGGCCCACGTCCGGGTGGTCCGGATCCACGGAAACTTAAAAGAAAACGAAGTAGTGAGGACTAAAAATAAAAACAAAAGGGATAAAAGACACATAATTCTGGTCCACAGCAAAAATCAAGCTATCACTAGTCGATCTTGAACCAGTAATTTTAATTACAGTAACTGTATACTGTGCTAATTTCATTTATTTTTATTGATTTAGCACCTACTAATAGTAGTAATAAAATAGAATCACGACTTGATATTAACAAATCTTATTGAATTAAATAAATCCCCGTTACATTACAATAATTTATGAAGCAAAGAATATAAATATTCCATTTACCGATGCCATTATTTCTTAATGTGTGTCAGATAGAAGTACTTGATGTCATGTTAGTTCAATTTGCTGTGGACACAGAGTAGTCACGTCTATGGAGTGCTTAGTCATACTTTTGTTTCATTATTAGATCACTTACACGATGTACCGCTCATTAAGTGACTGTGTAAAATGGAAGTTAGTTTTCTAATCTTAGAATACAGAAGAGGAAGTCTCAATGTAGCACCGGTAACTAAAAAGTTGTGTGGAAATCTGCTGTCATGGCATGGGCATGTGATACCCGAGAATGAGGAAATATCGTGAGTAAAGTTTTTAGTATGAATGTAGATAGATGGCTATATGTGTAGGGGGCCAAAGAAAGGATGGATGGACTATGTGAATGATGATATGGTTAGAAAAGGTGTGACTACCGAGATGACGACTAATAAAGTATGGAAGAACAAAACATGATGCACCGACCCAAGATAAATTGAGATAAGGGCAGGATAAATATATTTTTTTAATCCCAGAGACTAATCTGACATTTCAAGTCTTTTGTGTTTGCTGTTTTAGTATAGGAGTTTGACATTATACCTATCGAATTAGTATCCGAGTTTAAAAAATGAACTGTAAGTAAAAATATAATCTGCAAAAATAATAATATAGGACAATGGCAAAACAAAATGTATTATTATATTATTCGTTTCTATACTAGTTGTGCTTGATTGTCTTGTCAAGTTTGATTAGTATCTTTTTTCTCATTATCTAAAGACTACCCATGCATGCTCAGTTCTAATTTAAGATCCTTCCAAACTTACCAAAACAATAAAAATAAAACAGTTTTAAGACAGTACAGCGGTAGTAGTTTGTTTTGTCCATTTCCTCACTACTCTGTGGTTTCCAAGAAGAAGTAATGAGGTATAATATCGTCATCACTCTTGAACAATACTCGATAACAGTATCCTGACATTTGTTTGGATAATCCGTCGGTATATAATATTTACCGCAACTAGCAGTAACTACTTCACTATGAATGCTTGTGATAAATAGTCAAGTGCTGGCAAAATTCGCATTGTAATATCAAGTTACTTTAGAAAAACATACCACCAATTTTTATTCCCTTCGTTAATACTTTAACGACATACAACATTCTGCTTCCTCTAATTCAAATATACATTTGTTGTTCATACAGCTGCAGGTTTAGCATGACGCTTTCTATTTCTACTCGACCGTAGAATAGAAATCGCTTGTCTACATTTCTCGGTAGAAAACTGTCAATTGTCTACACGGAAATGTCATTTTTGTTTACTCTTTCGTCGACAAAACGCTTCTCTACGGTTCCCGTGATAAACCTGCTGATAGCCAATAAACTTTCGTTTTCAATTAAAACTGTAAGTGTAAGGTACAAGCAAATTTGATTTTACACGTTAAATAACATAGATGCTTTTATCCATGTATTTGTTATTCGAAAAACTAACCAATTTAGACCTTATTAACAACAATTTAGATCCAAAGATACGTAACCATTCTAAAGTAAATAAAAGAGAGCCTAGTTTTGATCGTGTATTTGCTATTCCAAAAATGAATAAATCTAGATTTCTAGAGCTTTAACATCAATTTAGATCTAAAGATACGTCATCCGACGTGTCGGATAGAAATTTAGTGGACCACAACGCTGGGAGCTCAATGTTTACAGGTGGTACTAAAGACGGATGACACAGAAGGTCCAATTCAGATCGTGCTAAATTCGGAGAAAAACTAATGAAATGTTTATTTATGTAGTCAGTATTTTGTTGGTCAAGAAATGCTCACAAAAACTCAGAGGTCATGGCCTCTTTTATAGTCCAAATAAATAATTCAACAAAAGCCGAATAATGCAAAAAAAAAGTCTTTTGAATAAAGAGCCATTGCAGCTTTGGGCTGACCTGTCCCAACAGACGGCATGCATGCATCAGTCATTGTGTAGCTCAACCGTACATATCGTCGGCGTTTGGTTAGTAGGTAATAGAAAATTGATGGTACCTTATTGAAAGTAACATAAAAAAGCGCATTTGTTGCGACAGTGCCAACTTCCGTATTTCACGATGAAGTATCCAATTGTACAAAGCTGGCACAGTATCTCCGAGTGCCATAACTGTATCAAATGGGACTTCTGGCTCTACTTATCTATTGCAGTTCCAGCGGTTTAGCGCACAGTTAGATATTCGACACCAGCAATATTTATGCAACCATATATTATCTTAGTCAAACAGTGAGTCAGAACGTTAGTAGAATAGTTTCTGCTGAGAACATTGACACTGCTAAGTTTATTGCACTTCTTAATTATGTGTTACAGGCGGTTTTCATTCGGTTTGATTGATGCTAACAACTTGCACATGCTTTATTGAACACCTTTGATCCGTTGAGGAAAAGGTAAATAAATATTAAACTAAACGCAGGTAGGTAGGTAATTCTCATGTTTGAGAACAAAGGAATTTGTTTGCTTTTCATTGCGACCTCTTTTTACTTTGTTGGCTTGGACGAACTCCACTTGAGCAGGAGTGAGTTCAAAGACCATAGTACGAAGTAGAGACAGGCTTCAAAATTGTCAACTTCGTACCCATTGAAAATAATGACGATTTAACTTTTATATTGCTTTGATCTGAGGAAAATGAGCACTCTATGAACATAAATTATGAATTCGGTTTCTATTTTGTTTTTAGTTCATTTTCACCGCGTTAGTATTACACTTTTTATGGAACAGCACATTATTTTCATAATTCGTAGTTTCAGTTTGCGCATCAATGTCTCTGCCAACCTGTTTATTCTGTGTTTATTGTTTGTGTTGTAAATTCTGTAAGAGCATGTCCAAGTTTATTTCGTAAATAAGAAAAAATCGTTGAAATTAGTATAAAATTAAAGTGTATACCATAATAAACTATTCAACTGCGCATTCGTGACAGACCAACTAGAATCCTAACAATTTCCAATTAGTAATATCTATTGGGTTTTGACAGCGATCCATTAGTTGCATACTTGCGGTAGCACAGAAGCTGCAACCATTAGGATTACGTGAGCTATCAATCAGTTTTTTTTTTACTTGTATTACGTAGGGTTGTCAAATAAATGATTTGTAAAAAAATCCTGTAGATTTATGTGCGGGAAATTGTGGGATTGGATGGGTCACGTCAGCCGCATGCACAGTGATGACTGGGCAACAGTCTCCACACGGTGGGTACTGGAGGATAAACGGCGCCGCGCCGCTAAGGCTGGCCCAGAAAGACGTGGCGAGACGACCTAGACACGTACCGCAAGGGTACGCTTAGCAGTTGGACGAAAACCTAAAAAAAAAAAAGTGTACCTATCTACATCTATTTTGGGTATTCTATTTAAATTCTGGTTTAAAAACTCTCCACAACTTCAAAAAAGTAGGTTTTTGACACACATTAAGCCATAAAAAATCAGCTGTTCCATACATTTTGACCGCGTAGGTATTGCACTTTTCTACAAAACAGCAGATTCTTTTTGTACGACCGACGAAAAATTTCTACGCTAGCGGGTCTAGAATGATATGCTGAATTCATGGTTACAGTTTGCGCACTGGTTAAAAGTTTACCCTGTATATTTGATGTCATTCGAAATGAATTGCTTTACTTGGCACTCTTTAATATAGCAAAACCGTCTATGCAGTTTTGATGGTAAATTTATAAGCAAACACTAATTTAGAAACCAACAGGACGACTAAACGAAGGTGTGAAAACCGATGAACTCTAGAAAACTAGTTAACGTACCAACCCTAGAACAAGACTCTCTTGTATGGGAACATGTTCTGATTCCTACATACACATGATAAGGTGGAATGAAATTCCGCTTCCTCATAAAAGCTGGTTGTAAGACTTGTAAGTCGTTAGTTAACTGATTACCTGTAACTTTTCCAAGAAGCTGTTAGCCTTAGGCTTGTGTAAATTATCATAAGTGTCAAGTTGAATCATTAATTTCTTGTTTTGCTTTTACGATCATTTGACAGTACAAGAAATACTGTTTTAGATAGACACTTATGCCTGTTTTCTTTAACATTAGGAATCACTTCTATGAATTATGAACGCCTGATTATTATTGCACTGAGATTTTCAACTCTCGGAGTTGAGCCAAGCTTTGAAAATCTAACATTGCGCTTTTTAGGCGTCAACTAGTTTAAGTTAAATTGGGTATTAGCGTTATGTAGCTGGCGCAAGATGCAGAGAGATCTTCACAGGCAAAAGGAAAAGTAAAAAAACGAAAACAACCGACTTCCAGAAAAACCCTACAAAGTGAAAAATAACTTTAATTTCGGAAGTCGGTGACTTTCGAAATGTATTTTAATATTATTTTGTCACCGCCTTCCGAAATTAAACTTATTTTTCACTTTGTAGTGTTTTTCTGGAAGTAGGTTGATTTATGCCCGAACATACATATAAAATATATAATATAGACATGTCGAATTGATAACCTCCTTCTTTTTGAAGTCGGTTAAAAAACAGTCAGTGTTATAGTTTTTCTAGCATAGAAGATATGAATCGTGTCATTTTGGAGCATGGTGAAAAGGTAGTTTGCCAGGTAACCACAACCAAAACTTTTAACAGCCTATCTTCTGAGATCAAACAGGTAAAGCAGATCCATTTTGGCAAAAATTTTGAAATCGTAAAATGAAGTGATATAAATCAGCCACAATTACTTACGTTACATGAACCTTTTTCATATCGATGAATCTTGAGATATCTATCAACGCCTCGGAAGTACTGGCAAACACATTGTGTTCACGAGATGCAAAGAAATCGTTACGTCGATCAGTGAATCGCTAATTCCGTTTTTCTCACGTCCGCGGCTGTTAGATAATACAAAGTGCGCTTACGCACTATTGCTTTTTAAGTGTTTCTGTTCGAACTTGTATGTGTGCGTAACATAGCCGGTGTCTTACTTGTTTTGAAAATTATTAGATGCAATAGTGCTGAAATTAATGTCATAGCGCAATTAGATGAAAAAAAAAACTACAAGTAGATTTAAATTGTAGGTATAACATATTGTATTGAATTTCAAACTCAAAGTCAATGCTAAAACTTTGATTTTCAGTTGAGTTTATTTTCATTTAAAAAAAGAACGGGCATGAATCTCCAAGAACGCTCTTTTAAATCAATATATTACAAAATCCTAGGTACCTACATTATTCTTGTTGCTTCTATAAGTGAGAATGTAAAGAAATATGAAAGCACAATTTAAAATAAAAGATTAAAATTTCATTTAAAATTTATTCAGGTTGTTATCTAAATATACCGTTTCTGATTAAATTGACACCCGTGAATTTCACATTTGTACACCTGATTCAGAATACGATAGCATTATTTATTATAAGTACGCTGTAAAATAAATAGTAGGCAAAGAAACCATTTTATTTGAAGACCTTGCTAGCTAATATATAGAATAACAGCGTTTAATACTGAATTAGTTTGAAATGAGATCGTATCTGAATGAAAAATCGCTTCGTATACATAGGTTATTATCCAATCTGTAAATGCAAACTTCTTAGTAATTTAATCCAAGCAAGCAAATTGGTCTAATCATATCAATCTACTTGTAATGAAGTAGAGGCTCGTAGATACAAAGTTAGAGGTAAACAAGTGAATGTATAGTAATTTAACAAACGTAGTAATGTTTGTTAGCATAATAATAACGAATAAGGTCGTATATGTTTGTAAACAATATGTATCCTCCGTGCCTCACAAAGCAAGATAAGCCATTGGTCTCGACTGTCATTCGTGAATCTTTGACAGTCGTTACGTGTCGTCAGAAGCCCGAAAGTCTGACATCTCGTCTTACTGGGTTGTAGAGGTCAGATAGGCAGTCGTTCCATGTAGAATACTGGTATTCAGCTACATCCGACAAGATTGAAAGCCGACCCGAATATGGTTAGAAAAAAGCTAAGCAGATTTGATGTATGTAAACAATAATAGAAATATTTTAAAATGTAATGCTAAATTCTAAAGTTTATGGGCCACCTCATTTTGCAGCTTAGACGTAAATTACAGCCACACATAGGTAACATTATGTAAGCCTGTTCCATATTACAAAAGGTTTTATAGCAAGAAGTGAATATGAATGAAAATCAACATATCGTAGGTACTTCTCCCGTGCCTTCCACTTAAAGTGCTATAACTGTGCAGCACTGCTTTATACAAAAGGTGTTATAACCAGAAGTGAATATGAATGAAAAGCAATAAAGTAATTTCGCCTGTCCTTTCCACAGTTACATGGGACTTAAACTTAACTGGCGAAATGTGGGTGAACTTATAGGTACACTTTCTGCCTAAACCTTCGAGGAATAGGTATGGCGTTATTTATCCCACTTATCACTTTTGTAACTAAGAAGACTTCAAATTAGTTACAACGTTTATAAAATACTACCTTCTGCTCGCAACTTCGTCCGCGTGACATTTCTTGCCTCACCGACCAACTTCGTCCGCCTGACATTTCTTGCTTCTCCGATCAACTTTTTCGGCGTGACATTTCTTGCTTCACCGACCAACTTCATCCGCCTGACATTTCTTGCTTCTCCGACCAACATTTTCCGCGTGACATTTCTTGCTCCTCCGACCAACTTCATCTGCGTGACATTTCTTGCTTCTCCGACCAACTTTTTCCGCATGACATTTCTTGCTCCTCCGACTAACTTTTTCCGCGTGACATTTCTTGCTCCTCCGACTAACTTCGTCGCATACTCGCATCGCTTCACCTGCTCGCGCTAACATTTAGCGTTCTTTCTGTCATTTTTTTATTTTTGCTCGGCTCCCAAGGGTCATAGCGTAATGTGATATAGCCAATAGCCTTTCTTAAGAATTGGGCTATCAAATGCAACCAGAACTTTTCGAATCCAACTGGTAGTTCCAGCGATTTGCACGTTCAAACTTATAAACTCTTTTATTAGTATGTATATGTAGATGCGTAATGTATGTCATCATTATGTTATAAAAGTTATGTAAAAATCTATTGATTTGTAACTTGCATGTTGTTAAGAGATTATTTATGTGCTTAGAAATATAATGGCGACGAAATTGCTTGCAGTAATTAGAGGTTGTTTTATTGATTTACGATAGCTTTCGATTGGTGGAATGATTACAAAAATGTGTCTGATTTCTCTAAACGCTTCTGGAAAGGCATCCATGGAGTTTAGGGGTATTATCAGCACAAGTAACTAATGTCAATTAGGGAAACCGAAAATTTTCCTAAATAATAATAACTACACACATACTGCAACCTAAATGCCATGTACCGAATTTGTACCTTTTTGAGAGAAATAAATAAATAAAATAGTAAAATAGTAAATACTATAGCGGTGACTAAAATCAATTCTATTTTAATGTAAATGTTGACGTTAAAAGTGTATTTTGTGTGCCTATTTGAAATAAATGTTTTTAATTTGACTTTATCAGTACCAGATCAGAACATCCAGAATTCCGTAAATCTTCAAACCGAATTTGTCAAACGATTGAAGCTGATAGACACGAAATGATGATTTAAAAATGTTTGTGATTAGTGGGGCAAGTCGACCTTGCCAATTAGTTTTCTGTGGTTTTCCGGACAGTTTGTACTTAAAGAAATCATACATAGTTTTGCAAACACACGTTGAATAACATGTAAACAAGCTTTCACATTTACAGTGTTACCCATTGCTGCATTAGCTAGGATGAGTTTTACTTTCTGAACCTATTTGCCTTTGATGTTCTCAAAGTATAAGATACACTGAACTAAGTCGACTAAGTTAAGTGACTTTAAAAAGCTTATTTCAATTTAAAATCTAAGGCCTCTTTAGAATTTAAACTAGATGAAGAGATGGGCATTAGACATTAGTATGTTTTAAAATAAAATAAACATGGTTTAATGGACATCGACGCACAAACTGTTACCATGAATTCAGGATATAATTCGAGATCCCCAGCTAAGACATTTTGCATCGATGAACAGCTATTGCATTCAAAACTGCAACACACTTTATTACACCCTGTTTATGTATGGTCATCTACTTTACATTGACTAGAGAATAGACTTACAACAACAAAATTCCAAACTCAAGATTTTCCAACTGATAATAGAGCGCAGCACAATAGATGTCAAGCGTGTAGACTGAGTTGGACACACAACTCTGCACTCTGTAGCTGTCCAGCCAGGCTGAAGTGGGAGTGGACACGACGCACGAATGCACCCGGAGAGATGGGCACAGATCGTCATTCACTGGATTCCTGAGGAGGGATATCGCCGTCGAGGTAGCCCACGGCGAAGGTGGTGTTACGATCTGATAGGGTTTGCAGCGTCGACATGGCCAGAGAACGCACAAGACAGGGAGGCTTGGAAGGATAAAAGGGAAGTCTCTTCCCAAAAGAGGGCACGAAATGGGCTAAAAAAATAGACTTACTTTAAGCCAGTACCTCCGATGATTTTTTTAAGGAATGCAACCTATTCAATCGTCACTTGTAATTTCCTAGGTTCTAGCTACAATTCATCAAAAAATCCTAGCTTACAAACAGCACAAGTTCATGTAATTAAAAATCAGTAAATATCCGAATTGCGTTTCTAAATGCAATTCATAATTTAAAACTTCCTCTAGTTAACTTTCTATCCGACAAAGTTACAAAAGGATCATAATTTAGTGCTGAATGAAACGGTTTTTTAACGTCATAATTGGTTATTATCAGTCCGTACACTTTGTGATTATGATTATCGATTAAGATCAATTAAAATTTCCACCGTTTTTCCTTTTTAGGGTTCCGTACCTCTAAAGGAAAAAACGGAACCCTTATAAGATCACTTTGTTGTCCGTCCGTCCGTCTGTCAAGACCGTTTTTCTCAGGAACGCGTGGAGGTATCAAACTGAAATTTCTATATGATACTTAGTTCTACTGTCCCTGGAAGCTGTAGAAAAATCAACCTTCTAAGTCAACGCAATCAAAAGATACAGCCATTTAGGCTGCAAAATTCCGCAAATTTTCGAAACTCGCACGGGAATCAAAACCTACAGGGTACTTCCCGTGAACTTAGAATCTTGAAATTTTGTACGAAGTCACGTCTTATAGTACAGATATAGGAAAAATTACGAAAACCGTAAATTTTTATTTTCGTCATAAAAAAAAATATATTTTTGACAATTTTGAACTTTTACTTATATACCCACAGGTTTGTACGGAACCCTCGGTGCGCGAGTCCAACTCGCACTTGACCGGTTTTTTCATTAATATGGTGTACATAAAAAGAGTAGGTATGATACATTATATTCTATTTTCAATCGATCAACTGCTAGTGTTGTTAGCACAAAGCTTTGTGAACTTTTTAGTACTCTGCTTTTAAGTACGACTACCGGCTAAAACGCTACATTGAAATAGAACGAACATAGGTTCAAAATCTTTTGTTTCTTTAATTATTTTGTCGTAAATGATAATTGAGTAGTGGTGGCCCTTTTGAAACGGCCCCGACTTACCGAGTTTGTTGGTCATAAGTCGTAGGTTCTAACGAAAAGATTTTACTTTGTATCAATAATAATTATTTCATCACTACTGCTATCAAAACAGTTAAGGAAATCGGCATGTACTAGAACAAAAAATCCAAGACTGTGACATTCACCAATCCGCACTGGGCGCATGTGGTCTATTACGGTCTACTTACTCTCAAAGAAAGGAATCCTGTGTTCCAGCAATGAGGACCTTATAGGCTGCTATACTAAAGGAATGAATGCTTATGAAAATTGCACCAACAAAGGTGCAAATCTTCTTACATCTCCGGATAAAGCGTGACAAAGTTGCGCCAGTAATTTTAATTAGGCAGGGTTTGTGTCGTAACATCATTGTCACGATGCACCGACCACTAAACCGCAAGGCATGCTCCCGCGCAGCTTATTAAAGAGTCAGCTGCTTGGTCTATTAACATTAATATTACGTAATGTTTATGTAAATAAATACAGAAGCTCGGGGTGTTTTGCGAAAGACTTTTGTGCGGTGTTGATTACTGACTGTGTTTTTTGTATCAACTTGGTTTTGTCGCGACTTCCCCTACTGAATTAAAACAACGTTACATAGGGATTTAGTTACGAAAATCCGTTCCAGCCACTAAAGTATAAAGATAGAACGGAATTTAAACCATTCAAATTTTAGTGGTTTGGGCTGTGGAAAGGTAGGCAGGCATGTTATCTGTGAGTCAGTCAAATATTGTTTTCGTTACGGACCGCTTGTTCCCACTGCTGCGCCCCAGCGGGCTTAGCATGCCGCTTTGTACTTCTACGAAGAATAGACAGTGCTTTTTCAATACAAAGTGACATTTCGTTCTTACATTTTTGTTATCGCACCGTACATATCCTTCTACAATCTGTCATTTAGTCTTTCGTTTCTAACGATATTTGTCTAGGTCCTTATAAATGTAGACTATTTCAGAAGAATATTTCTTCCCAAACTGTCAAAATCACACTGAGAACAAAACTTTCTACTCGACGGCCACAAAGTATATACGTATATCTACAAAATCATGATTCGTTTAGAACGCATAGCTGTGATAATGAATAGAAAAACATAGCTATCTTAAACTATTGTGCATCATTTATTTAATAGTCATGTCTATTCTTCCGTCGACAAATCGGTGCTCGTGCTAAGCCTGCTGACCTATTCTCTCTGAGCGGTAGTGGGCCATAATCCACCACGCGGGCCCAATGCGGGTTAGCGGATATCACAGGACTTCAAATTGTTTGTTCTAGCACATCCTGGTTTCTATACACGATGTTTTCCTGCAACGTTTTGAGAGCACTAGTGATGAAATAATAAAGTGCCTGCTTTAGTTGCTGCTTACAAATTATACTTAAAACTTATTTCTGAAAATATTTGAATTGCTTTGTTTTTTTTGTTGCATAGCTATTACCTCTACACGCATTTATTTTCTTCCTAGATAATTAGAATTGATTAGTCACGCTTGCGGCTTGAAAATTTATAAGATACTAGCAGCGCCCCGCGGTTTCACCCGCGTAGTTCGCGTTCGTTTTCGATTCAACATTGTTTTAGATTGTTCACATTCTCGACTTAATAAAAAAATATCTAGACCATACTTGGTGTATATTAACATAAATATCGTGTTCTCACTTAGTTACATTACTGTATTTATTATGTAAATAGGCTTCTCATGACATTAGTTATATGAATCGGACATTTATGAATTACAGATGAATGGCAAAACAAGATCAGTCGTGAGTCGTGACATACTTCGAATAAAATCTATAAATTAATTATAATACAAAGCAGATTAAGCATAAAAAGTACAGTAATTCTAACCTTATTGAAAGTTGTATTATACTTGATATAAAAATCCAGAGCAGGGCATTACAGTTAACTGATGAAGAATTGTTTTCGTCATTGGCGAACTGATGATATCGCATTATTTTTTCTACTGGTAGTCAGCATAAAAAGTAATGTGATTGATATCATCAGTAAATCAGCATAAAAAACGTTACGTCTGCCTGACATAGTAAATAACTACCCTACAAACATTCACTGATGACTCTTGGCAAAACGCGACGAATACAGACCTAACACATGTAAATAAATAGTGTCAATGTAATCACTGTGTATTAACTTGAAGCTACAGCAAGTATGACGAATATCACAACCGTATCTTACATTTATTCCCATTTTATCCCTTGGGTGTCGTAGAAGGCGACTAAGGGACTTACTAGAGAATGGGCAGCAGCGTTCTCTATGCATTTGACCGCCATCGCCAACCCGCCTGCCAAGCGTGGCGATTATAGCAAATCCCCCCCTTTGGGGGAGGCTTATGTCCAGCAGTGGACGTCTTTTGGCTGATATGATGATTCTACATTTACGCCCCAGAAATCCGCAAATCTACTGTTAAAACGTCAATGGTTATCCTGACGTAGGACCGTATTCTAATTACATGATTAATTAATATACGATCGTTTACGTACACAACACTATGTAATGCCAATTCAATCCTACAAATACCTATTTTTAATGTGAAAGTTTGTATGTTTCGATTTTTGGTTGTTTGTTACTCAATCACGCAAAAACGGCGAACGGATTTGGATGAAATTTCGCACACAGATAGTTTATAACCTGACTTATTAAATAGCTTTTAATCCCGATGGTATATCCCCACGAAATGATTTTCGGCGTCCACACGAGCGAAGCCGCAGGCAAAAGCTAGTGTCTAATAATGGAATGCCTATGAAATGTAATAATTACACTAACAGTGGTTTTTGCGGTCATGTTAGAATAAATATTTGTAACACATAATGATGGTCACGTTCGAAGTAGATATCAATGAAATCACATACTTTCCTTACACAATTTTGGGGAATAAATCATTGCGCGTACATTTTTGAAATTATCTTTTTCTGTTGTAAGATAACAGCTCTATTACATGCAATGATTTTCTACGAAGTATAGACAGTATAAGGTTCATGTTCAATTGAGAAATTTTCCCAATTGAATATGAACCTTACTGTTAAGTGATAAAGATGAAAATCTATAAAACAAATTTGACAGATTGGGCTAGCTTGGTGTGCTGGCGGCATCTGTACGTAACTGCACACCAAAGAAGTATTTGTCTTTTAAGTGCATATAATTGGATTAAAACATAGTTTCAGCATCACGGATGTCTTAAAGACCGCAGGGTGAATCCACCGCGAAGTGTTTATTTATAAATTAGAATGTTGAAATGCAATTTAAATAAAATTGCTGCTTTTCAAATGTAAACTTTACCCAACGAAGATAAGGTTTTGTTTAGATTATAAATTAGTCTCAGGGGTTACCCCATGTTATTGCATTTGGGTGCTGTTTTCGCGCATAATATTCGAATTTTACGCTAAATGTTCCAATTATGAGCATTTAAGGCTGGGGGATCGATAATGTAATTTAATCTGTTTTGGGTGTCAACCGAGATTATATTTGGCGCGTTTTATGCAAGATACTAACGATATTTACTTTAAATTTGCCTCAAAAGTTCAAGAGACTTTGAGACTTTCGAGTCATCGGTATGTATTCGTAGGTAATCGATTTTCTTTTCTAGCAGTTTACTTACATTTGAGAGTGTGAGTTATTACATGAACATGAACAAGCTAGGCGGGCTTTGTGTATTTAAGATTAACAGACACAAAATCTACGTAATATATTTTATACTAGCTTCTGCTCGCGACTTTGCGTCAAATTCCTTGCTACCCCGACCCACCCCGCCATGCCAAATCGATCTATTTACGACAAAAATCGATTCGCAAGCGAGTTTGTAAGCAAAAAAAAACAGAAAGGCCAATCTCGTGAGATCTCGTGAAATACAAAAATCCACTGCGGAAATTCAAAAAACCTTTAAAAAAAGGCTTCTTATACCGAAAAATGGGGATTCTCGAAATTTTGTGGTTATACTTGAACTTCTTGAATTCAACGTGGCAGACTGTAAATGAATTGAATGATTGAAATGCATTAGATAGTGTTGTAAGTTTTATGAAAATAGAATTCATTTAACTACCGATTTCGTGCCAATTGATTTTTTTTCTACGTTATGGTTCAGTTGATTTTTGTAGCTTATAATCTCACGAGAATGGACATTTCTTTTTTGGTTACAAATTCGCTTGCGAATCGATTTTTGTCCAAAATAGGTCGGTTTTTCCACACTGTGCGCCGCTTCGAATCGCCTGTCCGTGCGAGTACCTACTTTATATTCGTGACTTTGTTTTTTCTTTGCTCGGCTCCTAAGGGTCTTAGCGTGATGTTATATAGCCTATAGCCTTCCTCGATAAATGGACTGTCCAACACTAAAATAATATTTCAATTCGAACAAGTAGTTCCTGAAATTAGCGCGTTCAACCAAACAAACTTTTCAGGTTTATAATATTAATTAATATTAATATAAAAAATTATTAGTCCATCGGTAGCTTGGACCTTGTTCCCGATACCGATGGGCTACTATTTTTTATATTTTTAAATGTTTTTTGTATTTTATAATAATATTTAAAAATGTAATTTATACGGAATAAAGGAAATATAAAAAAATAATATATATCTATATATATTTAATATTAGGTCTTTACCTATGAAATTGCCGTTCTGCAGTACTGGCCATTTCAAATCAAAATAATTTTTGTTTGGCTAAGAATTCTAATTTCAAATTAATTTTATTTTAAAAACATGGATTTTTTTTTCTAAAAGTAGTCATTTCTTTATTGATTAGTGTTACATTTTCATCGCATTTCAATCTTTTTCGTCATCATGGATACGTTAAAAATTCGAGTAATTATGGAATATGAGTACCGTCGTGGCAGCAACGCGGCACAAGCGGCACGCAACATCAACGACGTTTACGGAGCTAACACTACAAACCAACGCACCACCTGTTATTGGTTTGCTCGCTTCCGTTCTGGAAATTTCGACCTGAAAAATGAACCTCGCGGTCGTCCGAAGACTTTGGTCGACAATGACGAATTAAAGGCGATTGTGGAAGCTGATGATACACAATCTACGGCTGAATTAGCAGCAGCTTTCGACGTTAGCGTCAAAACAATATTGGTCCATTTGCGTCAAATTGGCAAGGTAAAAAAGCTTGACAAATGGGTGCCCCACGAACTCAATGATCGCCAGCGCGAAGTACGCGTCGAGACGTGCCTTGCACTGCTCAACAGACACACAAATGAAGGAATTTTGAACCGCATTGTTACCTGCGATGAAAAATGGATTCTGTTTGATAACCGTAAGCGCTCAGCAAGTTGGTTGGATCCTGGTTCAGCACCTAAACAATGCCCTAAACGAAAACTTACCCCTAGAAAAGTGATGGTCACTGTTTGGTGGTCTAGCGCCGGTGTGATTCATCACAGCTTCTTACCAAACGGGGTGAGCATTACTGCAGATGTGTACTGTGAAGAACTGAACACAATGATGGAGAAGCTGGCGCATCTCCAACCAGCATTGGTCAATCGCTCGTCTCCGCTGCTCCTGCACGACAACGAGCGACCTCATACTGCACAGCAGACGGTCTCCAAGTTGCAAGAACTGGGGTTGGAAGCTCTCCGTCATCCGCCCTACTCACCAGACCTTGCGCCTACAGACTACTACTTTTTCCAGAATTTGGATAACTTCTTGGCGGGAAAAAAATTTAATACCCGAGAGGCAGTACAAAATGCCTTTGAAGAATTTGTTGCCTCCCGTCCAGCTGATTTCTTTAAGAAGGGCATCAATAAACTGCCACTGCGATGGCAAAGATGCATTGATTGCATGGGTGATTACTTCGATTAATACAAATAAAAAATTCATGAAAAAAATTCGTTTAAATTTTTTCATACAAAACGGCAATTTCATAGGTAAAGACCTATTATTTAAATAGTATAGAAGTATCGATAAAAACCTTTAAGTTACGAGATTTTGCAAAAAGTAGTTACGAAATTCCAATATTGTAGAACAAACGATATTCAAGGCCAGAAGCATTTTGTTGGCATAAGCTTACTCAGATATCCACTCCTTTTTCAAATATTTTTAGGTACACACGGCTACACATGAAGCTATACATTTCCAGTATAAGCTGATCTCGCATTGTGTAGGATTTCCGTATCGCATCGCCCAACGGCGATATTCTTACATTTTCTTTTAGCGTTCTTTCTGACTTTTTTTCTTTTTACTCAGCTCGTTAAGGTTTCTTTATTGAGGGTGGGAAATCATCAAATAACTTCTCCCGCTCTGGGTGGAGCAGGAGGGCGTGTCAGACTCACCCGTGTTCCCTCAGTTGCCTGTTTGCCAGGGGCCACGGTATCTCTTTCGAACAACCCGCACACCTGGGGCTCCTTAGGGTCGCAGCGTGATATTAAATAACCGATAACCTTCCTCTATGCAAAGAAAACTTTTCCAGTTCCTACTGGTACTTCATCATCATCTTGATTTCAGCCGAAAGACGTCCACTGTTGGACATAGGCTTCCCCCAAGCTCCGCCACTTCGACTAGTTCTGTGCTTCTCGCATCGAGCGGATTCCTGCGGCCCTCACTAGGTACTAGTGGTACTTATTTCCAGATAACCCCTACATACAAACTTACAAACAAGGAAATTTTACCTCTTTAAAATAATAAGGTAGACTGCTAAGCTCTCTGCTATCAGTATCTCTGCAAATTCAACATGTTGGTTGAATTTGCTTATTTGTAAAGGTACAGACGGGAAGGGAAAATTTGACAGTTTGGGGTAGCTTGATGTGCTGACACATCAAGCTACCTCAAACTGTCAAATTTTCCCAATTGAACATGAACCTTATACTTATTGAAAATCTATCAAAGAAATTTGACAGATTGGGGTAGCTTGATGTGCTGGCATCTGTACAAAAAAATAATTTTTGTCTCTAACTGCCATCAAGCATCTCAACTTTGTCCCCCTTTCACGAAGTCAACCAACAATGTGCAGCGTTACAAAACCGAACGGAAGCCAGGGGTCGTCACTCACAGATCACCTTGTCATCAGCTCACCTTGAACGCCTGGTTGCACCGTCAAGGTGTCGGCTTGTTAATCCCTGGTAAGTGGTAACATCGCGGTCTATTTTTATTTTTTTTCTGTATGTGTCACTTGACAAAACGAATCTATATAAATAATAATAAAAGGAAAGTCCTGACTGACTGACTCACCAACGCCCAGCCCAAACCCTAACCTAGGAAGCTGAAATTTTGCACAGAGGTTCCCTTTGTAATGTAGACAAGGAATAAGGAAGGATTTTTCGAAATTCAACCCCTATAGGCGTTAAATAGTGGATGAAAGTTTGACGCGGGTAAAGCCGCTGGCAAAAGCTAGTAAAATATAAATTAATTAAGGCTCTACGAATCATGATTTTAATTAAGAGCAGTTTCGATATAGTTTTCATGGAAATTGTTCTACTAGAGTCGCGTCGGTCTGTCACGTCGTGTCTGTCTGCGGGAGCCTTTAATCTTCACTGACACTGACTGTTGTAATTGCCACGTTAGTATTTCGTTTAAAGTGAACGACAAGGCTATGTTTGGAGTCTCGAATACGGATTGTGGTGACCGATAAAGAGCTGGAGTAATCGGCACATCCCACAGAATAAGCAAGCTGTAGTGGCAATTGCCTGGTCAGGGTAATCCTAAAACCGATGATCATTGGGTTTGACGTTTCTGACACGAGATTACGAATGGTTAAGCGTAGTGTGGGAAACCCTTTGGCTAGATGGAGCGACGGTGTAGACTCTCTCTAGAGCTGCAACTCGATTACAGGATCTACTATTGAAGATACCTTCCAGTAGTGAAGTGTGGACTGCGATAGAATCAAAAAAATCTAAATCTGAAGCCATTTATTCAAAAAAGGCTGAGAGTCAGCACTTTTAGAACGTCAAATCACATAAGACAGTACCCCAAAAAGCCTGCCTTTCACCTCTTCTTAGTGCTTTAGCTGGGAAGAACTCCTCAGCACGCTGATGGTGACGATGAGAACGTTGAGTATTAAGGCTGCTGCAAGCATCTTTTATCGCCTCTTTTATAAGATTTTTGTCTAATACCTAATACAATGTTTTGGAATTTTACTTGGAAGAGGAGCAGTGGCGGCCCAGTGGTAACGCCCGTGACTTATGTGTTGTAAGGTCGTAGGTTTGGACCTAGACTCTACTCTGTGTAAATTATTTAATCATTACTTCTCTCAAAACGGTAAAGAAAACATCGTGAGAGATCCGGCAGTTCCTAGAACTGAAAATTCGAAGACATAAGTATGTGACATCTAGCAACCAGTGGGCCTGTGAGGCGAACAGCCCTTTCCCTCTTACCGAGAGGAGGCCTGTGTTCTAGCAGTGGGTACATTACAGTCTGATTAAGTAAGCCATTCTTTTGTTTAATTTATAGATAAACACGGAAAATATGGTATGGGTCAGAATTTTGGGCCGCAAAAAGGATGAATGAAAGGCAATTGCATGCAGCTGAGATGAGAATGTTATGAGGGATGTGTGGTGTTACACGCGAGTAAGAAATGAGTAGGTACATAAGAGGAAGCCTGAAAGTGGCACCAATAACTGAAAAGTTGTGTGGAAATCGATCAGGTAAAGCTACGCTTGCCGTGGTTGATCCGTGGTTTGGTAACCATCTTTACATACTAAGACCCCTCCGTGCCTCGGAAAGCACGTTAAGCCGTTAGTCCCGGCTGTGATTCGTGGATCTTTGTCAGTCGTTACGGGTCGTCAGAAGTCCAAACGTCTGACAACCAGTCTTACCGAGGAGTACCGTATTCCCGTAGGGTTGTGGAGGTCAGATAGGCAGTCACTCCATGTAAAATACTGGAATTCAGCTGCATCCGGTTAGACTGGAAGCCGACCCCAATGTAGTTGAGAAAAGGCTAGACAGATGATGATGAACACCGCAAATAATATGTTTTGAGTTAGTAGAGTTTTAAGCACAGAAAATTTGATAGATTTTCAACTTTAAAACATAAACTTAAGGTTCACGTTCAATTGGGAAAATTTCACAGTTTGGGGTAGCTTGATTGTGCTGGCGTCTGATAAACATCTGAATTATGTAACAGACTGCTAATATAGAATAGGTAATAGACTTACTATATGATGATTTAATAGTCTCTTTGTTATACAATTTTATGTTCAAATATTGTATAATATGCAATATGTTGCAAGTAAGTGAGGAGTAATGCAAGTTATTTCGATGACTGCATAGATAAAAAGCTTAGATATACATAACCTACTGGAGAATTGTATACAAGAGAACGCGGGCGATGCACGATGTTTAATTGTTTTAGAATGCAGATGATTTGATTTTTGTTTTTACTGCCTCGTTGGTCTAGGGGTCGAGAAGAGGTACTGCTAAGCATGAGGTTTTGGGTTTCAATCCCTTGTCGGGCAAAATGTTATTGGGTTTTACAGTTGGATTTTTTTACTATCAGCCCAGGACTGCTTTTGTGCCCAGTTTTACATGGGACTGGCGAAAAATGGGTGTGTACTTATTGGTACCTAAACCGCTGCCTATCCCGTTGAGGATTACAGGGGTCATGTTAAGATAGATTTATTGATTTTAATTGAATTTAATTTCAGTGAAAACTGTTGCATGCCTGTAGGAATATTTTTCAAGATGAAGAACTTTACCTACTTTTAAAGTTATCGCAAAGGATATTTTTTTAAAGTTTTGACTTCCTCTACGTCCCGCGGAAGCACTAACGTATTCTTTTCGCCATTATACAAAAAAAAAAAAAACAATAATTCAATCGGCCACGTTAGATTATGTACATATAAATCTAAGCCACTAAAAACGAACCAACTACATATTTTGCTCTAAAACAAATAGTCTATTCAAAGGGCACACACTAATAAATACAAACAAATGGTTCAGTCGTGACATGAGGGCAATGAAAACTTCACAGATAACAAATAGAGCCTTAATTAGATCTAACAACTGTTTTAATTACAATGCGGGTAAATAGAATAACAACACACAATAGATAAGTGCAGAAAGTTCACTCATAAAAAGACGTAAGGGTTTTAAACGGTATTTCTTTTGATGCAATGTCTTCCGGTAAAATGACAAACATCGCATGAAAAAAAAAACTCACTTTTAAAGACGAATAATTGAGAAGAGCAAGAGTTCACCACGCACAACGGACTGAATAGAACGTGCGGACTTTGGGGGCCAGATTCGAGATGGCAGAAAATGGTTCTCTTTTCCCTAGAAAACGGCTGAGTGCCTCAGCAAGTTTTCGAATCGCACAGAATGCAAATACATATATTTTCCTTGAATTGGTTTCTAGTGTGCTTAACAAGTTTTTGTTCTATAAACCTTCTGTCCAAACCTCTTTATTGTGTGCTTAAACGGATTATTTAATAAAAGAATAATTCCAAACAAGGGCATTCTGAATGCCAACATAATGCGTGTCGCTACAAGAATTGCCGTGGTGCTCTGATTCGAATCCAGTCGATTTATTGATATTGTTATTTATTTACTTTACTTTGTTTACTTTTGTTTCCAATTAACTTGACAGCTCTATTCTTGGGAAAAGATTTCCTCCAAATTAGTTTTCACTGTTGCAATTTGGATAAATCTTTTAGCGTATAGTCAAGAATTTTTGTAAGTGCATTTTTCTTGACGTGAATGTATGAATTGATTTTTCACATATACAGGGTGGGTGGAATATCGTCGTGAAACCTGGTAGGTACCATGGATTCAGAAACAGCAGATAGCATGATTCTGAAACCTCCTGCATTGAAATTATTCGTCGGTAAATAATTTTTATTACATTCATTTTGACCGCATAGCCATCGCAATTTTATGAAACAGCAGATTTTTTTTGATAACGTACGTAGTTTTCTACGCTAGAGGTCTAAATTCATGGGCTGAATTTATGGTTACAGTTTGCGAGTCAATATTACTACTCGAACTTTTTGTCCTTTTTGATTCGCTGCATTACGATTTTATTGCTTGGAGTTACAGGTACGGCCATACATCAAGCTATACATTTCCAGTTTACGATGATCTCGCACTGTACGGAAATTATATACAATGCGAAATCAGTAAAAAAAAATACACGTAACCCTGAATGGGCACTTATGAAACGTCAGAAGCTTATACACCGTGACATTTTTGTCGTCTTACAACGGCAGACTATTTCATGTGTCCATTGACTACTAATCATTTACATAAAAAAAATGTCATTTTTTACAAATGCATAATAAAAATATGAAAAAATATTATACACTAAGACGCATGAGGTAGTTTGAAACCTGTTTGGAGATAGAATTAACGATGGAATGTAATGGTAGGTAGGTACATATCTTCTGCCGTTTGATACGTAAACATTATTAACAGGGGGGGTGTTTCATAATTCTAAAGTATTATTTATTATTCCTTGTACCTATTTTCTTAATTAATGGTAACAATGTTTTAAACGTGCCTAGAGGTATTTTATGACGGAAACATTGAGTGGACAACCTTTGTAAGATGACTATAATGTCACGGTGTGTACTGGAAATGTATGACTTGATGTGTAGCCGTGTGTACTATCAAGATTAATTTAATTAAACAGGAAGGTAAATTATAATACATTAACATTACATAAGCTATGGTATGTTACTCGGTAAAAAAACTTTGATATCACGAGCACATTAGAACAAATCCGGTACATTACTGTTTAATGACACGCAAAAGGAATTCAATCTCGACTGGCTTCGATTGTCAGTATCAATTTTATTTAGGGCGCGTAATTGTTCAGTCATAAAACTGCATATCACGTTAGAAAAAAAAAGCGGCCATATAGGAGTCGGACTCGCAATCGAAGGGTTCCGTACCACCGTACAGTAAATTAATAATAGCTATTATAGCGGTTATCAAGTTACCTCAATCTGTCAAATTTCTTTGATAGATTTCCAACTTTTTAACATAAGCTTAAGGTTGATGTTCAATTGGGAAAATTTGACAGTTTGGGGTAGTTTGATGTGCTGACGTTTGTACACTCTGTGTCATACCTAGTGTCTACCTATTACGGTTCAAAGGGTACAGCCCTGTGACAAATGAACGAACGGACAGACAGTGAAGCTTCTTTGCGTACGGATCTCTAAAAAGCGTGAACTCGGAAGTGAACAAACAAAAAGTCACAGCATGCGAGAAGTAGGAAGAATAAAGTTACGCGATTGTGTGAAATGGCAATTACAAAAATTATGTAAGTCAATGAAGTAGATAGTTGCGCGCCTTGAGTCGAGATACGATCGATTTATACATAGACAACGGGCTGCATACAAAAGCTCACCTAGAATAAAAATAACTTCATGTAAGTCACATAAGTCTAGTAGACTTAGTCATCCATTGTAGTCATGACAGACACTGGTTTAAAACGGTTTAAGCCCAAGTTACGCTCCAATTTATGTCCACCTTACTTCCTAGTTAAAAAAACATATTTTTTGCTAAATTACGTGTTAAGTAAATTCAGATTCTTTAGTTAGATTAAAATAATTTGACACGAAATACTCGCATTGACAGCTCCAACGAAGCGAGAGTGATTTATGATCAAGCTCCGACAAATAAGGCCAATGTCATCGATTGTTTAGCTGAAAACATTTTTTCGAACGGTTTTATTTAAACTGGCATCTGCAATTCGTATTGCAGAATAGAAAGATTTCTTAACACATAAACGCTAAGTATTCTATCGGCATCCACGAGTGATGTGCAAACTCACTGAGTAGCTGCTACGATTCTGCACTCGATTTCCCGGAATGGTGTTTTGAATCGTGTAATCGAGTTGTGTATCTCGATTCAGCCGATGTGCTATTACGTAAGGAGGCGTCATCCGACATGCGCCAAGTTTCACTTTCACGTGAGTTACAGTTTCGCCGTGTGTCGCACGCGCATGCGCATCGGAATCGATTTTATTTGGGAACCGGTAGTCGATTGCACATTTTCCGAAGGCCGAAGATTTTTTGCTAACAATACTCGTTCGTTGTGAAATAGTTTGCGAAACATACGCGATTATTTATGCTAATCATATGCGAAGCGTGTAATTAGTGACGTTTAGAGAACAACGACCGTTTAATAAGCGGCTGGTCATTAATTGCATTCGCACGTGCATAATACTATGGAATTTTATGAACATACGTATCTACGTATTTTGTGTCATATACATATACTAAGTATCATGACGTTAATTGTCATTAAATAATGAATGGAGTGTGGGAATGATATGTGACAAATGTTGCAGAATTTAAACAATTAATCAACAGTCTAAGTTCGCACTCAAAAACGTTCAAAATCTGGTGACAATCAATCTCATTTCGGTGGCAGTCTATGTCAAAACTTATCAAACCTTATACATAAAAATGAATCTCTATTTCTCTTGGTCACGGCATCAAACGTGAATGGCTGGACCAATTTTGCTAATTCCTTTTTTGTTATGTTTTTTATTTTCAGGAGAAGGTTCTTATGGAAGAAAAAATAAGAACATAATTATATTCATAGTTAAGACAGGACAACGTCTGTCGTGTCAACTAGCATCTGAATAAATTGAAGGTAGTTTTGACAGATTGATATTGAGATTTATTTTAGAATGCTTAAAAATACGAGGATTGACCCCCTGGAATGCTAAACTAAGAAATTATATACATAGCATCAAGTATTGTTACCCTAATGGTTTGGCAGACTTAGAGGTGTTTCACCCATGTGGTAGGGGCGAGCCCTTTGCCATCCTAGATCCACCGATGCTACTGAGAAATCCCAGATAGAAAAAGCCAATAACACTTTGCCCGACCTGGGAATTGAATCATTAAAAAAGAGTGTCCGTGGAGTTTCTTGCCCGTTCTTCTCCATTGAGATCTACGTTTTGGAATGAGTCAACTTTCCAACTGATCGACTTTTTGACAATTCAAAAGTGCCTGTTAATGGTTTAATTGAAATAAATGGTTTGAGTTTGAATTTGATCCCAGGACCTCAAGCTCAAACCAAAGTGACAGTAAAAAGAAAACAAGAATTTGTTATCTATTAAATGATCTGTTTTCCATGTGCATTCTTAAAAAAAAAACAACACTTACAACTTTGACCACGCGATACACATGTCAATTCTATCATTTCAATTTCGTTCTTGACCCACATCGATCATCGCAAATGTCAAATGTTTGATCCATTATTCGGGCCAGCACAGAATCGGTGAAAGCATTTATCACATTACGGGTGATTGACACGAGCGGAGTTAAATGCCATTTGTCCAAGGTTGGCGCCCATTGTGCCGCATGTTGGTTACGCCCGCTTCGGTGCGCTTGCCCTGTTAGCAATGCCTTTTAACACGTTGTATGGGTATGGGAGGTATAGGTAAGTTACTTTTCAGGTTACAATGTGCGTGTACAGTTTTATTATACAGATATCGGGCAGCTTAAAGTTTTTTGTATAAGTACTGCAAGCTCAACCTGTGATTCTAGTCATTCTGAGGGGTAATTCTCTTATTTTAACGAACGTTCGTATTGTATTCACACTTCCTAATCTGTCATAACTGCGACCTTTAGTCTATAACGTTCCCACTGCTGGGACACAGGCCTCCTCTCTGTGAGAGGGAGTAGGCCGTAATCTATCACGCGAGCCCAGGGTGGATTGGTAGATGCCACATGTTTTAGAATTTTTGGTTTCCTCACGATGTTTTCCTTCACCGTTTCGTGAGCAGTGTTGATGAAATAATTTACACAAAATAAAGCGCCTGTTGGTTCAAACCTACGACTTATAACTCTTAAGTCGCGGCCGTTACCACTGGCCCACCACTACTCTCCTGTGACCTTGTGACCTTGATTAAGGCTAAAATGAAATTGTGACTAGATTTTGAACGTTTTTAATTACGGGAATTGTCCTAGTCAAGTTGTCAAAATCATTGAATTTGGGTAAATCAATGACAAAGCCCGTCCTAAGTTAGCAGATTTCTAAAGCGTTTATGTCCTTTGCACACAATTTCTACATAGCCTTAAGAAGCTGTTTTCGATGATTTATAGGACCAGACGTAACATACTGATGTATCATCTTTATAGTATGCAAATAAAAATACCTCCATAAAACTTGCAGATGCTGCATATTAAATTACTTTGTATTTAATTACAGTTGCCCGTAGTTCAAAAGTTATACAATTACGGAGATTGTATGAATGTATTCGGTTAATGCAGTCTGTATTCACATTTTTATAATTGAAAAATTAACGCCAGTGGCTCGTCATGTATGAAATGCACATTCAAATGTTTTATGACATATGACTCAAGTAAGTTACTTTCAGATTTTTATACCTAACACAAACATTATGTTTAAATTGTAAGTAAATAATCACTATTTAGTAAAAGAAAGTAATGATACATTTTATTTATGTTCTCACACACCAATTTTCGGCATTCATCATCATCATCATTTGCCTAGCCATATCCCAATTACCTTTGGAGTCGGCTTCCAGTCTGACCGGATGCAACAGACCAATTTTCAGCATTAAACTATAATGATTTTTAATGCCCAAACTTGCTAGAGGAATTGACAGACCAATGAATCCTAAGATGCATTAATTATCTGACAATTCTCTTCCGACCACCAAAAACTAAATCGATTAAAACTAACAATTTCAGCTCACCATCAGCAATTCGATCTTCAAATGACATTTCATGATTACGTATCATAAATCGTTCTTATATCATACTTGTGCTTGTCAATTTGAGCTGATGTTCATGTATGGGGCCCCCCATACATGAACATCAGCTCAAAACATAAAGATGGTGTAAAGATTAATGTTTAGCGATAACATTTAATTGAGAATAAATGTCAGTGAGTTTGAGCTGGGTCAGTAGGAGTGAATGTTATTGATATTGATGATTTGTTGCACGTACATAGATGGATAGATTGTGCATGTGTCTGGTCTAATATGAGAAACTAGGCTAAGACGTGTTATGAGACTTAGGGATGAATGCAAGGACAAGGGTAAAAGAAATAACAACAAAAAACTAGAAAAAAATAAAAGAGTAAAGTCGGATATAGTTGAAGTTTTGTAAGATACCAATGGATGTATGTATAAATGTGTCGGAGAGAATATTTTTTGTTTTTTTTTACGTTGTAAATTCTGATTTAATGTAATTGACTGTGATTTGACCTAATTTAGTTTATTTTGATTTAAGTAATTTAATTTGATTTGATTTTATTTGACATTGTTATTTTATTTCTTAATGGCTTAATTTCATTTGATGTATTTATTTCGTTTTTATTTGTATAATTTGTGTTAGTTTATGTCTGCCAATGGGTGTAATTTACCTGAAATAAATGAATTTATTTATTATTATTTATATTTAATTAGTAGAAAAGAAACAGTCGATTTGTCAAATTAATTCATTCGAAAACATTCATCGGTTTCCGGACCCCGGTTACTTTTCTCATTTAGTGACTGTACCTACCAAGTATCTTTGAAATGGAGTTACGTATATGACTATATATAAATAAATAGCCAGCTGTTTTACCGTTTACGTTTTTATTTAAAACAGTGATTAACAAATGAATCACGCAAATTACTTTCCGAGAACGAACGTTAACTAACAATCTTTACAAACAGGAAAATGTCATTTATTCGCAGATTTTTTTAAAGCAACGTTTGGTAGATGCCTACTGAGGATAATTTAAAGCTCTGATTAATTTGAGACCTATTTATTCTTCGTATTTTAAGTTAGACGAAGTTCTTCGGATCATTTGTATTGCTTCATACTTTAAAGTACGATGTTATGGTTTAGGATTTTAGGAATCATCTTCGTTTCCACAAAATAATAATCTGACCACGATTGGACAACTCATTGGTTTTTCCGATGCAATTAATAAATCTCATTCAAAGAAAGCAAATCCGGGGAAGAACACTTTAGCCCGTTTACGAATGAAAATAATACTAAATAGTAAGAATTTGGAGTTTACGCCTGAAAATGAAAATCTAAATTTTTATAGCATTGTCTAATATCTCAGTATGGGACTGTTTAGTTTAGACCCATGATGTTTGCTCAAACCAACTAAGTTAAGCTTACCTGATACCCACAGAAATCAGTGTTACGTACTTAGTACATTTTTCGTGTGTATAAGGTCGGCTATAAATCTGCTGGTAGACACGTTTTTAACCCATTTAAAGTTTCAGGCTAGACAGAAAAATCACCTCAAATATCTGGAATTTTTGAAAAATCATGGAACTCGCGTCATCGCCACCGAACGCTTTGAACGGGTAAACGAGCACACGGATGAGTCGCGCGTCGATGTCTTTTGGAAAAGTCCCTTCCTTTCATTCGGAAATTCTAATTCTTTTAATCCCTTTCTTTCCCTTTGTATTTTTATCGTAAAAATCGTTGATTTTACCTTTAATGGCTGAAGTCGATCGCTCGTTTATTATTTTTAACTGAGAGCAATCAGGACCCAAGGACCCAATGTAAAACCCTGTGTCGCTGCGGCTTCGCCCGCGCGGAACTGTCATCCCCTATTTAACTTCCTTAGGAGTTGAATTTCGAAAAATCCTTCCTTATTCCTTGTCTACATTACAAAGGGAACCTCTGTGCAAAATTTCAGCTTTCTAGATCCAAGGGTTTGGGCTGGGCGTTGATGAGTCAGTCAGTCAGTCAGGACTTTTCTTTTTATTTATGTAGATTGTACTTCCATGATAGTTTAATTAAGTTTATGGATAACTTAACATCATTGTAATAGTTTAATCTTGAAACAGGCCACTTATCTTAATACCTACATCAAAGTGATTCTTTTTATAAGTGGACTCGCGTGCTAAAGCATGTATATATAAAATTAAAAAGTAGGTGAAATTAATACAAATACACATAAATCTTCTACAGTGAAATATTATGTGGGTCCACGATCGACTCATTGCATTAATTCGATTAAACCATAAACAACTTTTTACGATAATTTTAATCAAGTTACTCGTATTTACTATTAATTTTTGAGTAATTATTTTCTTGTCAACAAAGGTTTCGATGCTAATTAAGGTAGAATTAAATAAAAAATTAGGTAATAAAACTCATTAGTATTTTGTAAACATATTTAAAAACAAATTAGGATCTAATGATAAAATCAATGCACAATAATTTTATTTAAATACGATAGTTGTTCGACGTTAAGAGTGTTATGACTTATAATTTATTTTTAATGGGTAAGACTGTAACTTCCAGCGTACGAGCGACCTCAACGTTAACTTTGCCATTAACAATGATTACTGATGTCTTTATTGTCATTCAATAAATACTTGAACCATTAGCTGAATGGTCTACGGTCATACATTGTTAATGAAAAATTAAATGAAGTATTTTAACCTGCAACCTTACCGTCCATTTTGGTCAATTTAAGGTCAATCACTCCATTAAGAAATGGAATGTCACGGTTTAAACCCACTGCAAAAATTAAATATACATAACAACCTTTGGTTGAGTAGATACTTACAAAAGTAATTCAAGTGTGTTATTTCAGTGTTATTTACCTAACTTTGAACACGGTTAACAATTTGACGCATGATTTTGCATCAACGACAAAAAAAAAAAAACACGCCCATCTCGCTACCAACGGTTTATGACCCCTGCGGTTTTCCTTTATTTGCATTCTCCGATTCTACAAGGGATTCGAAAGGTCTACGTTTATTTGCAACAATATTATGGTGGGGTTATTGCTACCTGAACTTTGCCCTTGGTCTTTCAGAGATAGTCAACTGTTTTTGCATTGAAGTTGGAAGTAATTGATGGGTGTTCCACCCATACTTGGGTACAGTCAATCATACGAAATTAAATTTAGAATTGCTCGTTGCAAAAGTTGCAAGTAATTTTGGCGGTATCTAAATATAACTTGGAATTACTCGTCATCTATTCATGCAGATTATGAAGATGAGTTTTCAATTTAACGTAATTCAGAAAGGTTTTTGTCTGACTTGATTATTTTTTCAAAGACAAGGTACGGACAAGAAATGTCGACTAAATCTTGAAACCAAAGAAAACAAAGCGAAACTGATATACATTTTTAAAGATGACAACATTTTGGTAATTTTAGTAAAATTTAAATACAGAAGCTCTACCGGATCGAATTACAGGGTCCATCATTTGAATGCAAAAATGGTGACTAGGCTGTAAGTTATGGAGATTGCGGAGTTCAACCTCAGCAAAATATTACATCGTAATAAGTTTCTCTTCGAAGGAACATCAAAATGCTTTTTAATACAAAATCATACTTTCTCTGTTGCAAGAAAATTAAAATGCAATTAGACTTAAAGATCATCGTCTTAATTAAGATTTCTTCATTTATTTTGTCATCAACGTTATTCCTCTCCTGTATTTAGTTGTGATATTGTCAATAATAGTTTGCTCGATATGTCACGAGGTAGATATGTGCACATCATTTACAATAATTCCTTTGCAACCATAATTTCAGTGGGTATAGTCTCCACAAATAGGGTCACGCGAAAGACGTTCACGAGTCTGTTCACAACAACAAAGACTCAATAACAACAAATAAAATTGTCCTGCAGAGTCTGCAGACAGTATTTTGGCAATGGTGGCCAATCTTAACGGAGAAAAGAAAAAAAGAAGATAGAAGAAAACAATACGAAGAAACAAGAATAAGAAAAATAAGAAGAAGTTTCACAAATTTCGTGGTACCTTCTAACTCAAGGAATTTGGTTTGACAAAATTCGATTCGCTATATTATTTGAAATCGATGCCCTTCCAAATTAAGGTAATATAAGGGACGGCTCAAGGGATACCTTGTTGCTATAGATTGAGATATCAATCTATAGCAACATTGTTGCTTCATATACAGATGCTGCTACATATGCAGTCCTTTTCATAAATGATTCCTAATCGTAAATGACAATGCGAAAGTCAAAGCTGTGTCGCCGTGCATTTGATAAGTTCAAAACGTTACTAAATGTCCGTGACTAGCATTTTGCACATAATATAGCATTGACAATCACTTGAACAACTGACTAAAATTACAGTAAATGGTTTCATAATTAATGTATGTCTACAGACATATGTAGCTATATGCAATTCCAATAACGATATTGTAATAAACTACAAAATGAAACAGACAAGCGTTGCGAAGTGTTGCAAAGGTTTATTTCATTCATTATTTCTTATTGCTGTTTTTGCATTTGAATACGAGTAATAAAACATGAATGAAGATATGAGAAATTCGGAACAATTACAAGTTACTGTTGAAATACCTATTACTATTAAAATTAGTCTTACAACCGCTAATGAAGTAAACGTTAATCATATACCAGCAAAAACAAAAGGAATGGAAGCAGTAACTGTTGAATTTGATAAATAAGTATATACTGCTATTATAAACTAAACAGACATGTTTCGAAACGACTAGTTCTAAACTAGTTCAGTTCGGGTGTGTATTGCTAATTTGCCAGCACTTGCTAACAAAGAAGTTTCTTTGCAACCTAACTGGGCAAGCGAAACGCTATCAAGGTCACTTGTAGCGGCGAATGCAGTGTCAATATCTAGAGTTTTTACCAATATTTGTGGTTATGAATATTCATTAATATTGACTGTGGTATTTTTTGAATTATTGACACAAATTCCGAGCGCGTGCCTTGAGTATAAATTCAAGTCGAATTAGTCATATTCGATTTGAACCAAGTTTTAAACACAGTCTTTCGGTCCGCTGATAGCTATTGGGCTATTGTAATGTCTGAGCTTTTACATCAAATACGAGTGGCTATAAAGCACGCCCATAAATAACAAGTTAAACATACAACCTCCAAGTACAGATGTTAATCTTTTGTCGGCATTGACTTCCCATAAATAGTAAGAAAACATCAACGCCTAACACGGACCATAGAAGAATGCCTTAAGTAAACGTATACTACTAGCTCTATAGAACGAATTGGTAATGTCACTCAATTGCAGACTCGTAAATACGGTCACTTGCAAAAGTAATAAGCCATTTCAAATGCATATCACATCAAAAATAATGTATAGCTGTCCGTGTTTGGCAATAATGTGATTGAAGAAACTCCTTTTTGATGACATCCATACGTCCATACTTAATATCAAAAATTCGAAAGGTACTCTACGTGTATGTTACCACTTATCCACTGAATGGATTTCGATACAATTTAGCAAGGATATAGATTGACTTCTGGGGAAGGCTGGAGGGTACTTTTTATCCCGGTAGCACCTTCCCGAGGGATATCCACGTAGGTGAAGCCACGGGCAGAATGTAGTTACTCATTTACCTACCTTCTTTATGTTTTCTTTTCGGCTTGCCTCAGCAATATCAGATTGTTACAACCCGAAGGCCGCATTATTGTTCTTGCCAATGACGATTTAGGACAATTGAATGGCATCGACATAATTGCCCATTTTCGATTACGTTTCAAACATCACAATAATGAGGATTTGCCAAATCATAGTGATTGTAAGGATGGCGTTGCGTTCTGTCCCAAGAGTCACGATTTTTGACGCGCCGCGGCAAAATTGTTGGTGCCACACCAAGGCGTGTTGAAACGAAGTGATATTACAAATATTACAATGTATAATACAATAACCGATAATGAAATGGCTTTACCCTAATATTAAAAAGATTTCGAGAGCTTTGTTCCTTTGAAATCGACGGCCACTTTAAAAGCGTTTCGCAAAAACTTGACCACAAATTGTATGTAGATTTAAAAATGTCACATGAAATTGCCAACTAGTTTTGTGCTCTTAAAATATTTCAACATTGCACTAGACAAGGTGTAAAATAATGTTGTAAGTAGTGCTCTTAGTCAAGTAGTCGTTGTTGTTCACAATAAAGCAAATGGCAAAAAGCTAGAGAGAGATCTTCTATGTTTATGTAAAGTCAGGAAGCAGGCAACATATTAAAACTGACAACTGAAATGAAATATGCACACTGTTGTCATAATTTTGTAATACTATTCAAATTGTTTCCTTTATTTAATACAATTGCTTATGAACAATTCAAACTTCCGATATATCCTCCTGAAGGCTAGTTTCTACCTGAAACATTGCATTGTTATCAATATTTAGATTCTGAAGCAATTTTGCAATAACGTCTGTTGCTGCAGCTATCATAGTCGTGTATATGCATTTAATCGGATGCATCGCATCTATTGTGTCGGATGAGTGTCAGTTACTGTGTTCTAGATTTGAGAATAATGGATTGGGTAATAGGCAAGGTGACAGTGTTCACTTGTTTTTGTTTGAGCTACTTGTTTTTGGTACACATCCGAGTTTTTGTTATTTTTGTCTACAGATGTGACAGCTTATTTTAAACGTGCATTATAATTCTTGATCTTTAGCATGAAATAAGTCAAAATAAGAGAAAGTTCATCAATGAGAATGTAGAACATTTATGGTGACTTTCTCCTTATAGGTATGTAAGAAAAACTTTTTAGAAAAAAAAAAAAAAAAACAACCGACTTCCAAAGACACACTAGAAAGTGAAAAATAACTTTAATTTCGGAAATCGGTGACTTTTGATATGTATTTTATTAATTTCTGGTCACCGCCTTCCGACATTAAAGTTATTTTTCACTTTCTAGTGTGTTTTTGGAAGTCAGTTGCTTTTTTTTCGGATTTTTTTTAATTTTTCACTTTTTAATTATGGCCCACACCACTAATTCGAAATTTCTTCATCCTTGGAGTCAAAACAATGCATATTTATGCGATAGCAGCAATCGCGGTTAATTTGCTGTCTTTTTCGAAGAGTTCCGTTGTCTGTCTCCGAAACGCATCATCAGAGGGGCAATTCTACTAATTTTAAGAACGTTCACAGTCTGATCTCAGTGTCAATCTGTCAAAAATTCCTATACATTTTTGTCAAATTTTTGAAATTCGATTGTCGCCGAGATGACACTGCGAACGTTTTTAATTAGTAGAATTGGCCTTCTGATCTATATGCAATTTAAATGAGACCATTTCGGAATAAACTATATCCTAAAAAAAAAAAAATTGCAAATCGGTCTATATATGACGGAGTTATGCCCGAACCTCCACCTAACTCCTAACCGTTAAAGAGTTGTACCTTCCTTCATCAGCTCAGCGTGATGAGATACATACATACAATTTACCAACAAATTTTGAGGGTTGCCCTCGAATTCCCTGGGATTCCATCATCAGATCCTGATTGGACCACCTCAGGAGTATACTCTTTCAAATAAAAAAAGAATTTTGAGAATCGGTCCTCAAATGAAGGAGAAATCGGGGAACATACATAAAAAAAAAATACGTTCGGTGGAACATTATAACCTCCTCCTTTTTTTGAAGTCGGTTAAAAACAAGCCGGGCCCGTGGTTTCCTCCACGTGGATGTCGAAAATTATCCCACGGGAACGTGCTACTAGTCTATGTTACTCTTTACAACATCAGCTATCTGCTAGGGGAAGTTCCGTCAAAATCGGTCTAGCTATTTCGGAGATTAACCGGAACAAACAAACAGACAGACACAATAAAAAAAAGTATTTTTGTTTTAAGTGTCGTGTATACTTTCATATTCATTCAGTAAAAAGCTGTTATTTTGTCATTACAATACAAACAGACACTTCAATTAATTTCATTTGTATGTATAGAAAACCTTAAAATCTCATGACGAAAGTAGAAGAAAGAAAAAGAGACGTACGATAGTTATTTAGGTTTTTCTGAAATGACAAAGTCAATTTTTTTTTTGTTATACATTTCGCTAACGGCTCTAAATTCACAAAATCTGCGACATACAATTGCATTGCAGCATGATGCAACTATTGCTAAGACAGCGTTCCTGTTTGTTTTGACATGATTCCACCTCCGTGACCTTTGAACATTTCGGAAGATGGAGAGGTGCCTCATTTAGATTTCACGTAGTTTATCCACTATTACATGGATATTTGTCTCTATTAGACCTTTAGCAGGAGCATTCACTGGACGATATATTATTTTGTCATCAACATAATTATACTCACGCCGTTTTCCTATATGGGTAGGCAGAGACTAAGAACGCCATCTGCTACTATCTTCACATACTACGTGGGCGTTTTTTGTCAAGTTCGTCTATTAAAATTGTCTACTTTCTTGTGTTATCTAAAGCAAAATGTTCACATAGACTTGGCAGTAGGTACAAGACTTATCTAAAACTCCGTTTGATATCACAAGAAACTAAAACGTTCGTAACTCATTAATATGAATGTGACATTCGCGTACATCCACGTCTAGATGTCGAAACAAGCGACGATCACTCGGAAGACATCTAGACATTCCTCTCAGCGTCGATAAATATTCTTGATGAAGAAATTCTCGGAAAGCACTTGGATATAAGCGCCAATTGGCCAATCGCTCCACTTCTGGCTGGATAAGCGCGAAGATTGATGGTTTGCCCATCTTCTATTACGTCAAAGACGTAAGCAAAAGCACCATAACTTTGTTATTCTTAGTTCACATAAAACGTTAACTATAATTAAACAGAATGATAATTGTTGTTATGCCATTGCAATTATTTGTTTCAAAATCCATTCAACAAAAGGTATGCATTGCAAGTGAAATTGCAGAATTATTATACAACAATAACATAAATAAGTACCGTAACAGTTTGAGCGTTGATTAAAAATTTGTTTCGGATTCTTTCTTCGATCTTATTATAAATAATGAATAAAAATTCTTCACCTCTGCTCCATTGATAAAAATATCAAGAAGTGTTATGTAACACAGGCCATTTTTAAAAACAATAACATTACGTCCATAAATAGGGGCCAACAATAAATAACGTCACATGTTAAGGGGGGTTAACGAAATGTGACATTGTGTGACAAGGGACAGGGGGGTCAAAAGATTTGTGACGTCACACGTTAAAATCATAAATCCATAAACTTTGTGTGACTTAATTTATGGATGGCCTCCTACTCCTATTTCCATGATTTGTCCATTTGAAGAAAGAACAGTCGTAAATCGATGACGTAATTTTCATTCAAAATAAGAAAATGTCACTCTTCCTCGAAAATAGACAATGGTCAATAAAAGCATTTGAACAGTGGCACTTTCGATACTTTCACTTTACCTTGGGCCGTGTTGTGTGGAAGCATTGACCTGCGCCCGCGCCGGCTGTAGTATTGACTATTGATTGATTGCAAGGGGACCCTTCTATGGGGTACCTACACAATATGATTGCAATAACTTTGATTACGGTGTTCGAGATATGATTTCGTATTGTTATTGTATTTTTTAAATATTAAGAACTGTGTTACTGAAATATCATAGAGTAAGGATTGCAAATAATGTTTTTTTTTATTTTTGTGTTTCAAACTATTTTTCTGAAATATTTTTTCCTAGTTTTCGGTGTGTATTCTAACAAAGCTTCATAGCAATAAAAGTGGCATTCTCTATACTATAGACATATTTGCATAGAGTTATGAACTCCGTTATTTAAAAATTAAAATATAACAGTAAAAAATTTAAAATAACACACTGAAAAAAAGAAACTGCATTTTATTAATCAACCATTGTGAAACTTCGAATCTGAAAGCCACAAACGCATTTATATTTTTACAGATATTGCCAAATAGAAATGTATGTGTAATGTATGTATGTGTGTGTAATGTATCTTTGTATTTTGAAATTGCGGTTCATATTGTAAAAACTTCATTGAACGTCCCAAATGTTGAAATCAAAATTAATGGAAAAATAATACTTTTAAACTAACAATCGTAACTAACAACCACGTATGTACCTACGTGAAAATTGCTAATCTCGATGTCATTTAAAAACTTCTATTTCTAAATCCAACCAGTTTTAAGTACTTTTCAAGATTAAAGTATTGCGCCTTGCTTACGCCACTTTCCATTTGAGCCGCCTTTTGTCCTCCCCGTGATGAAATGTAATCGTGAAATTCTTAATTTAATCTCCGAAAACCGAAGCTGAATTTAATAATTAACTAGATAAATAATTAAGGTGATGAAAAAATGCAATACACTCGTTAGCAACGCTTTTAAAAGATCGTCGTTTCAAAAATGGCTACAATTTCAGATTGGGGTTAAAAACTTATTTGTTGCAATAAAATGGTAACAAAACTTAACACCACAATAGATGCTGTTAACGATTAAACACTAACAATTACATAGAAGTTTGCGCAAAATAAACTGTCAGTTTAAAATTATTTTATCGATATGTAGACGATTCATTTATCGATTATGATCGTTATCCAATAATTATAACATTAAAAAGTGACATAACAATAATGCAACGTCTGATCAAAATAGGTATTCTGAGTCATTACCATTGCACTGTTTTGAAGATAATCAGAATTTACGACAAATACAATTAGTAATAAATATTGCAGCGAGGTTGCGTTAATTCATTAAAAACAATTTGATGTTTATCGATAAAGCATGGATCGTGACAAACGTGCTTTACCTCACAGCTCTGTTATCTATGCATCCTTTGCATCATAAACAAGCACCTGTTAAAGTGTGGGAAAATTGAGGTATTAGTTATAATAATGCTCTTTTGTTATAACTTTGTGAAGGGCGAAAATAAAAATGCGGAGGTTCCTTCAATATTCAAGTCAGATTTTAAATGTCAACGTACAAAAATTTCTGCTCAATGCTATGTTAATAATAATTAAATGTTTATAAATTGAAATTAATCCTGAAATGTGCGATGATAATATTTATGAATATGACGAGGGTGTATCTAAGTTAGGTATGCATCCTACCTGCCCTAATGAAGACAAGATGCATCGAAGAGAACCTTCGTCCTTCAGTCATAAATTTTCTCGTATGGTCGCAAGGAATGCAAAGAAACATTGGCTACTAACTAAAACCCGTCCCGACATCCTAAAATAAAACAATAAGCATTCAGAATTCTGGTCAAATGCGAAATACGGAATTTCTGAGGGTCATCCAATAAATACGTATAAAATTGTGGCGCCGCACGGCCGACCACATTTTTCTTTACGATACATAGAGCATGGTTAAGCGAATGCTTTTAAAAGTTGGTATAAGGCCGTAAAAGTCCGGGGCACATTGTCAATGTTGGAGAGTCAGGACCGATGATCTGGGGGTATTGAACTGAACGAGGATGCACGCTAACGCTCAGGTAAGGAATAACTTCCAAATCTGAAGTACCAATCAATGATTCGAGCAACACCTTTTCAAGAGATTCTCGTTAAGCCGACCGACGAGATTAGGCTTATAACATCGGACATAAAACCACCTGTTGATACGGACCAGCAGGCTTAGCACGAGAAGCGTTTTATTGACGGAAGAGTAGACAAAAATGACGTTTTCGTGTAGACAATTAACAGTTTCACACCGAGAAATATAGACAAGCGATTTCTATTCTATGGTAGAGTAGAAATAGAAAAGCATCATGCTAAGCCTGCAGAAAGACAATTCAAAGACAATTTCTGCACTGGTTGCCAACAAAAACAAAAAGAACTGAGCGTGGACAATGTAAGTCATGCGAACGTTCGTAGCCTAGTTACGGGAATTACGACACTATAGAAATGGTAATGAGTGAAGACATTAACTAAACTAACAAAAACAAGACAAGTTGACCCGTGAAGTATCTCACGTGGGTTGCACAAGAAAGCAATGTTCCTCGGAAGTGAACGGTTCCGTGCGACGCCAACAGTTAAACTAACAATGGTGCCGAAAAATTATCCAGCTTAAACATTAGCGTTGAAGAGCCTTGCGAAGTTTCTATTGTTACTCGTCCTACACTAGAGGTTGAAGCAATTAAGCAATATTAGGAATGAAGAAGGGAAACCTTGGTAGATATTCATCCAAACAATTTACTAGCATTTGTGTTTGTTGTTGATTTTAGACACCTTGGACTATTATGTGGTGATGCTACCGCGCTATAATGGCATATAATCATCCCATTTTGGAATCAGAACGTGAATCGATTTCTGTGTTAAGGTCTTTTTATCTTTATAAAAACCTATACTGTTGAAGACAAGAATAATGAACAAAAGGTTAGCAAAAACTCCGTTATTATAAACAATGCAATCTAAACCATTATTTCCGGAGAATTGGGACATAAGAGCGCAGGAACAAGGGAAAATGAGACTTGGGTTATGACGTTTGTGATTGTTTTGGTTTGCAGATTTACATCGTCCATTTTCACGGTGTTATCAAATATAAATTTGTCCGCCGTTGACATCTAGGCCATGTCGTCGATGTTCTAAGCAATGATGATGGATTACTAATTTTTTACTACGAATTAACAAATTATGAAGTTATGCACCTAAATTTGAGCAATTATTTCGTGCACGGACACATTATTGCTAATACTTGGCATACCCTATAAATGAATTATTTGCTTTGCTTTGGTTTGGTTATTTCTGCCAATTAAATTCGAAACTTTTATTTTGATTAGTTAACATTTGGAGCCCTAAAAGGTCATTTTATTGGCCCTATCAAATGCATGGTTATAAATCATTATTGATTCATTACGTATGATGTTGAAGATTTCTATTCCATTTTGTCTTTTTGATACTTTCAAATTGTGGTTCTACTATTTCGTGCCTATCTACCTATTTGTATTGCATTGTATATTTTGATTACGAATAATATCGTGGTTTCGGATTTGTTTCCATAGTCATCACTGGCTTTACTTAAATAAGGTTTTCAATCACTTTCTAAATTCAATTTCAATAATTTTATTTTATTAGCCGTTTTTTCTCGATATTCAATTTCAATTGGTAGTTTTTGTTTTCCTTCTAACTCGGAAATTAGTAGCGCGAAGTCTCGACACTTTCAGTAGGTCATTGTCACTCAAAGCATGCAGACAACTTTATCTACTGTGAAATTAGGCGTAAAAGTTCTTTATCTATTTTGCAATTTGGTTTTCAACTGCCTTGCGTAATTTTTTTTTTTCCATTTGCAACGAAATTGTTTGTAACGTAACGTTAATTTTCGTTATTGTTTGAATTAACTTTGTTATTATTTCATTTCTTCGATGGAAGTTTGTGCACGTTTTCTTTTGATTGTTTAAAATTTTCTACAGAAATTTGTTTGGACAATGTAATATTATTATTGCAATTACTGCGCGTATTTGTAATTTCAGGGTACCTGTATAATTTAAGCTTACATATTAAAGATTATGCTCCAAAATTTGGAAAGTATTTTTGTTGATAAAAAAATCTAAATAAATATAAATATGCAAAATAAAAACTAACCTATATTTAGAGCCTTCCTGTGATCTCCCGTGGGAACAGCAATAACAGCAGAAATCAGAAGAAACGTGACGGAAATCCACGCACTAACACCCATTTTAACAGTTCTGCACGAAATTTTCTTTAGTAAAATTACAAAATATATTTTAACTAATTCACGAGACAGACGCAACTATTTCCCGCGTGTGTTCGGTAACATTTGCGTTGAGGTTGACGTGTTCCCCTCTCCGTGCACTGTGGACGACTAAACCTCGGTGCGGTGTGCGGTACTTTCTATCGGCTTTATGCGCAAGAGCAATGTCTGGTGCACCCGCATCGCTGACGCACCACTAAGTAGGTAGAAGCAGAAGGTTTGTTTAGACTGCTAAACAAACCTCGCGTAAGCAAGATATCGCATCAAACAGAACTATCGGCATAACGGCAGCGGCTGGTTAACCGGGCCATCCTATGGATGTTTTATATATATGGCTTCGGGTCTATTTGCGATTTATCCCCTTGTCTTGTATCAGCATGAATAGTATGCATAATTGAGAATATAGTTAACTAGCTGTTGCCAGCGGCTTCGCCCGCGCGGAAATTATCCCACGGGAACGTACCTACTACCGGGATAAAAAAGTATCCTATTTTTGACCAAATAATATTCCGTAAAATGTTGTTTCGGTGTGGTCAAAATATGGAAAATAAACCGTTTGGCAAATGAAAAAAGTTCAAAAGAGGCTTCGGCCAATATCAAAAAGTTATTTTGTAAATCGGTGAAATATAGTTTGGTAAAATAATACACATGACACATGATACTTCGATGATCTAATTAATATTTTTACTTTGTTAGCTTATTGTTAACTCTATTGTGCATGCTGCTGTGGTCTCCTATAAGTGAAGGAAACGCTGCTATGTGACACAATTGCTCTTACTAAGTTATGACAGCCTGGTAGGTACTTCGAAGGCTTAAAGCGTTTTCTAGCTGACATAACTATGTTAAGTATGCTCCTACTGAGTTATGACAACCTAGTACTTCGAAGGCATTAAGCGTTTTCTAGCTCACACAATTATGTTAAGTGTGCTCCTACCGATTTAAGCCAACCTGATAGATACTTCGAAGACAAAGTGTTTTCTAGCTGACACAAATATCTTAGGCGAGCTCCTACCAAGTTATGACAACCTGGTACTTCGTTCAGAATAGCAATTTACAAAAGATCTACTTAAACATTTCTTATTTGTTATTATATTTTAAACTATTATCCCCCGGGAACGTACTACCGGGATAAATGCCGAATTTCATCCAAATTCGTTCGGCCGTTTTTGCGTGAAAGACTTAAGAGACATCCATACATTAATCCATACTTAATAACTTTCGCGTTTATAATATTAGTAAGGATTGATATTTTTCCACTTCAGCTGTGACCTATTATAAAAATAATTACATTTTTTTTAATTACCTACTTGTAATCTGGCATCACAGCTGAAGTAATAAAATCTCAACTATCTTATGGGCACTGTACGCTGTCGGCCTATGCGGATCGCAGCTCACGGAGGCTGTACGTTAGTGCTCAAAAAACCATTTTAAACTGGCCTATTTGACGGACAGGGCCGTCATCTACCCCGGTCACCTCGGAGAGTGGAACCGGCGAGAGATGTCGTGCGGTGTCCCACAGGGATCGGTCCTGGGGCCGTATCTGTGGGACATCGGGTACGACTGGGTGCTACGCGCCGACCTCCCTGGCGGCGTCAGTGTAGTCTGCTACGCTGACAACACGCTGGTCCTGGCGCAAGGGAGGTCGTACCAGGCGGCGGCCGACTTAGCGACACAAGGGGTTGCGACAATCGTGGATAGGATCCGGCAACTGGGACTCGAGGTGGCCTTGCACAAGTCCGAGGCCATGTGGTTTCATGGTCCTCGGAATGCGCCACCAACGGGTTCCCAGATAAAGGTGGGAGGGGTTCACATCGGCGTCGAGTCGACGATGAAGTACCTGGGACTCGTCCTCGACAGCCGGTGGAACTTCGCGGAGCATTTCCGCCGTTTGGCTCCCAGACTGGAGCGGGCCGGGGCTGCGTTGAAGCGGCTCTTGCCCAATCTAGGGGGGCCAAACGCCTCCTGCCGGAGGCTCTACGCGGGGATCGTGCGGTCCATGGCCCTATACGGGGCGCCGGTGTGGGCGCCTACATTGAGGCGCCAACCAGCTCGCAAGCTGAGGGCGTCCCATAGGGTCATATGGCGATCAGGATGATCCGAGGATATCGCACGATCTCCGGTGAGGCGGCGGGCCTCCTTGCCGGATTACCGCCTTGGGATCTGGAGGCAAAGGTCCTCGCGCAAATATGGGAGTGGCGCGAGGAGGCCAAACGCCGGGGCGTAACTCTGCTGCCGCGGGGAATCGCGGCACAGCGGACAGAGCTCCGGCGGGATCTCATGGTGACATGGAGAGAGCGATTGTCGCAACCCAGTGCTGGGCACGCCACGATTGCGGCGGTAAGTCCCCTCTTTGAGGAGTGGTTTGAGAGGCGGCATGGCGTCCTCACCTTCCGCCTGACGCAGGTCCTCACCGGACACGGTTGTTTCGGGAGGTTCCTGTTTCGGATAGGGCGGGAGGAAACGCCCGGGTGTTTCCACTGCGAAGATCGCCCTGAGGACACGGTGGAGCACACGGTGGCGGTCTGCCCAGCTTGGGCGGAGCACCGCCGTGTCCTCGTGGAGGCGATCGGCGGCGGCGATCTCTCGCGTCCGGCCCTGGTCCAAGCCATGGTACGGAGCGAGAGGGTATGGGGAGCCGTCACCTCCTTCAGCGAAGCAGTTATGCTCGCGAAGAGGGAGGCGGCGCACGTGAAGGAGAGGCAGCATATGCGCCCTCGCGACCCCAGCCGCCGCAGGATACGGAGACGCCCTGGGCGTCGGGAATCCCAGGCCGATTTCCGGCCACCGTAGGCATGGGCTTGCGGACGGCGAGTAATGGGTAGCTCGCTGTCCGGTAAGGACCAAGCCCAAGTCGACGGCGCGTTGTGTTCCACGCGCGCCTCAAAGAGATGTCAGCACAAAAATGATGGGGCCCGCAAGGGCCGATGCCTGTCAGGGGTGCGGGTTTGTTCGAAAGAGACACCACAGCCCCTGGCTTAAGGGCTACTGAAGGAACACGGGTGGGTTTTAGTCAGTAAAAGTCTGACACGCCCTCCTGCTCCACCCAGAGCGGGAGAAGTTATTTGATGATTTCCCAGCCAAAAAAAAAAAAAAAAAAAACTGGCCTTTTTTTGGATTGAAACTTCGTACTACTCTAGGCCACCTTAAAGTCAAAGATGTACCATTGATGTGCGGTCGACTGTATTTCCTTAAGGACTGTTAACTTTTTTAATCGTGGGTATGAAGTTCTCATTCTGTACTTTCGTGTTGCGTGCGTACACGCACGGACATAGTCGTTTCATATTATCGGATACGGATTGCATTTTTCTATTTCTCTTGATAGCATTGTTACCGTAATAATTGTGAATATAGAAACTATAGATTTTCTGATAATATTTGAAACTTTTTTTTTTTTTTTGGGTTTTGGCTTCGCATGGTTTGTGCATTTAGCCGATGTCACGTTTGGAATATTTGAATTGTTTCACAGGCAAGCTCTTGGAGTGACGACATTTTTGGGATTGGGAACTAAAATTTTAAATGGTATGTTTGGTAATAAAATATATTGATGTTGTTTAAGATGTCGTTAATGACATCATTGATTTAAAGGCTATCCATCGTCTTATTAGGTCTTATTGTCTCCTGTGCGTGGGTATGCGGGCAGTAATACTTATCAATATCACAGTTCTAAAATCAATGCCAGCTTTCGGCTTCGATCTCCCTTCGCGACGCTGCACGCTGCCTCAGCAGTACCCGGATTTACGTCAAGACAGCTGTCAAAATCATTCCAAAATCAACTCTGTCGGTTTTATTAAAAACATGCTTTTTTCTTTAGGCATGGTTTTAACCGTCGAGCCTTTTTTTGAAATAAGAACCCAACAGAAATCGAAATACAGTTCTTTTCAAAAATCTGACAACTTTTTCCGGTGCTAAATTGACATTTTTGTATGTATTAAGAAGTTTACCTAAATCAAAACATCAATCTGGAGGAAAAGGGCCTCGCGCATATTTGAGAGTGGCGCGAGGTGGCCAAACGCCGGGTCATAACCACGGCGGACAGAGCTCCGGTGGGATCTCATGGCGACATGGAGAGTGCGATTGTAGCAACCCAGTGCTAGGCACGTCACGATTGCGGCGGTAAGTCCCCTCTTTGAGGAGTGGCTTAAGAGGCGGCATGGCATCCTCGCCTGACGCAGGTCCTCACCAGACACGGCTGTTTCGGGAGGTTCCTGTTTCGCATAAGGTGGGAGGAAACGCGAGTGAGTGTTTCCATTGCGAAGATCGCCCTGAGGACACGGTGGAGCATACGGTGGATGCCTGCCCGGCTTGGGCGGAGCACTGCCGTGTCCTCGTGGAGGCGACCGGCGACGGCGATCTCTCACGTCCTGCCATGGTCCAGGCCATGTTACGGAGCGAGAGTGCATGGGTAGCCGTCACCTCCTTCAGCGAAGCAGTGATGCTCGCGAAGGCGGCGCACGTGAGGGAGAGGCAGTATATGCGCCACGGCCCTAGCCTTCGCAGGAGACGCCCTGGGCGTCGGGAATCCCAGGCTGATTCCCGGCCACCGTAGGCGTGGGCTTGCGGACGGCGAGTAATAGGTAGCTCGCTGTCCGGTAAGGCCCAGGCCCAGGTCGACGGCGCGTTGTGTTCCACGCGCGCCTCAAAGAGATGTCAGCACAAATTGATGGGGCTCGCAAGGGCCGAAGCCTGCCAGGGGTGCGGGTTGTTCGAAAGAGATACCGCTCCCCCTGGGCATACAGGCTACTGAGTGAACACGGGTGGGTTTTAGTCAGTAAAAGTCTGACACGCCCCCTGCTCCACCCAGAGCGGGAGAAGTTATTTGATGATTTCCCACCCAAAAAAAAAAACACTTGTTAAGTTTTTATAGAAATGGTTCTACGTGAGTCGCGTGACACTCGCGTCGCGCCCGATTGCAGGAGTCTTAAACCTTTAGTCGCGCCGAACATAGCGATATTTTAAATGTTTATTGCTCCAATCTGTTGACAATTTTGTTGCCGTCTAAAGTGCAACGCTCTCATAACACACACTCTAATATTTCTGCATTATTCTCTACAACAATATTAGCATCATCTTATTTTTTTATTGCTTCAAAATTTATTACACAGCAATATCAATTTGAGCCAAAATTTGGGTTGTCGTAAAGATAATCACAGAAGGACGTCGTTTTACGATCTGTTAAGAATTTAAGGACTTTGTTTTTTTTTTCAAGGTCACCGAGGTCAAGGCTGACGTGGGGCTTGAGAGATTATGGGTTTGTATTTCAAAAGGTGCAAATACCATGTGTGTTCTTGACCTTATAAGGATTATTGAAACTGACTCGTCTTATTGTGCGTTAGTGCGTCATTGTGAACCATTACATTTTGTGTCGTGTATGTACCGTGTACCGTGTAATCATACGGTTTAGTAATTAGGCTGTAAGTACTACTTTGTTGGTCCAGTGGTCGCAAATGCTACTACTGAGCTTGAGATCCTTGGTTCGATTCCCAGGTCGGGCAAAGTGTTATTGAGTTTTTCTTTTTCTGGAATTTCTCAGTAGTAGCCCAGAGGCTAGATTTGTGCCCGGTTGATGGCAATAGGCTCGCCCCCTATTAAATGGGACTGAAGCATAACTGGCGAAATGTGAGTAAACAGTCACTCAAAGATATAGGTAACCAGAGTCGTCGGATGTAATTCAAATGTAAGTACTTAGAAACAGATCGCCGGATTACCGCCATGGCATCTGGAGGCAAAGGTCCTAGCGCACATGTGGCAATGGCGCGAGGACGCCAAATGCTGGAGCGTGACCCCGCTGCCGCGGGAAATCGCGGCACAGCGGTCAGAGCTCCGGCGAGATCTCATGGCGACATGGAGAGTGCGATTGTCGCAACCCAGTGCTGGGCACGCCACGATTGCGGCGGTAAGTCCCCTCTTTGAGGTTCTGCTATTACGGCTACCGAATCAAGCCATAAAGAAGCAGTAGAGAAAGTTCAACAAGCTGTGAACAAAGTGGGAGATCAAACTCAATGAGTCAAAATCAATTCGTATTGACTTTACAAATAAACACTGCTGTTACCACCCAATCTACATAAACGGCATGCAAGTGCCTTATGCTAATACTGCCAAATACCTTGGCATAACTCTTGACGCCAAACTGCGCTGGAAATCTCAAGTCAAAAAGAAAAAAACAGGAACTTGACATACGTTGTAAAAGTATGTATTGGTTATTCGGAAGTTCAAATTTGGGGCTGTACCAAACAAAGAAACGTTCAAATAATTCAACAATTCCAAAATAAAGTACTAAGGGATGCTGTAAATGCACCATGGTACTTTAGAAATGACGACCTCCACCGTTACCTTAAAATAGAACTCGTCACCACCTTCATTCAAAATTTTCTGAAGCCCACGAACACAGACTTCACCGACATGTGAACATCGAGGCAATTCAGCTGCTAAACAACACGGACATAGTGTGTAGGACATGTAGGTTATAGAAATAATCCATTTGAATGAGTGTAGTGTATAAATCGTAACACATGAACAAAGTGTTTTTTAATTATTTGACTTGAAAGTGCTACGGAATTGTGTAAAAGTGCAAAATGACACTATTGTTAGTTGTAACGTAATCTACCACGTAAACTATTAAGTTAAAGTTAAATTGCTTATTATTTTATAAGGCTAGATTTTAATAAATTATTAAGAACTTTAGTTCTTATTAATAAAGAAATAAAAACAGTCATATCAACTTGCCTAGATATGTCATAAATCATAACTTCATCCAGCTTGTTAGTACTATTATAGCAATATACTATTATACACTTGTAATAATACCAGTAATAACTACTGCTGCGTTGCAAACAGAGCGTTTCAAGTATTTGAAAAATTCTATTAACCTGGTTTTCATGGATAAGTGGCCGATGAATGATAATAGTGTTATTATGAAATAGGCCTAGCGTAGGCTGCAGTAAGTGTGGTTGTACCTTTGGATTAGTTGGTGATGTCGAATAATGTTGTGATTTGTCTAACTATTAAGTTAAAGTTAAATTGCTTATTATTTTATAAGGCTAGATTTTAATAAATTATTAAGAACTTTAGTTCTTATTAATAAAGAAATAAAAATAGTCATATCAACTTGCCTAGATATGTCATAAATCATAACTTCATCCAGCTTGTTAGTACTATTATAGCAATATACTATTATACACTTGTAATAATACCAGTAATAACTACTGCTGCGTTGCAAACAGAGCGTTTCAAGTATTTGAAAAATACTATTAACCTGGTTTTCATGGATAAGTGGCCGATGAATGATAATAGTGTTATTATGAAATAGGCCTAGCGTAGGCTGCAGTAAGTGTGGTTGTACCTTTGGATTAGTTGGTGATGTCGAATAATGTTGTGATTTGTCTAACTCAAAAAGGAGATGTGTAGTTTTTTGGGTCCCCTGTATTGTAACATCAGTTAATTGTAACTTTTTTTTTTTTGACATTTCACTTTAAGGGTTTTTTCATCGTTGCTTGGTTCTCTTGTAAACATTTCCTATAACTAAAAATAAACCACTATATGAGATGATAAGGAACAAATCAACATGCGTTATTAATAGACGCCTTATTTTTTGGTTGGGATGGTGGTCGAATAAAAATACTGCCTCTTATGCTATTCATACACGCTTTTTGGAATTCCATTTTAGGTTCCGTAGTATAGTCCCAATATTTCTTTTTAAATAATTAATGATTTATTTTCGGGTTTAGTGTAAAACTATACAAACTAATGTGGTGCATGTCCCAATTATTATTAATATTTTTTATGCCCGTCGAGGTCGTGGGAGGTTTGAGTACTAGAAAAGTCAGAAATCGCAAAAAACTTTCCTTATCTACATTTCATAGGAAATGAGACTGACATGAGAGAGGGGAATGCAATATACCAGAGTATGACTACAGTCGAACTATTACTTTACTTTACTGGGCTGAAATAATTATATTATATAGGATAAAATTTTAACCAGTGTGCAAACTTTAACCATGAATTCACCATATATCATTCCAAGGTTCACTGGTAGAAAATGCCCCAGGCATAAAGTCCACCTTTGTACAGCATTTTTTACTTGTGCATTAAGTTTTAATAAATTAATTAATAAATCGTCGGTTATAAAAAAAAAAAAATGCTATTCCATACATTTTGACCGCGTAAGTTTTGCACTTTTATATGAAACAGCTGAGTTTTGTATGTGTTTTTTTGTATAACGGACGAAAAATTTCTACGCTCTAGGGATCTAGAATGATATGCTGAATTCATGGTTAGTTTCCGTACTGGTTAAATTGTTATCCTGTATTTCTGTAAGTAGGTTTGTACAAACACTTTAACACGTCAATCATATTTTAAAAACTACAGATGAGGTTGGCATTTCCATCCGACTACTCTGTGAAGAAAGGTCTAAACAAACTCAGAGGTCACAGTCTCCTATTACAGACATAATCTTGATCAGAGCATGTTAAGACTACATGATCTGACCACGATTCTTCTGATTCTATTCTCGGGTTTCCAAGGGTGTTGTTTAACCTTACACTTAGGTTAAAACAAAAAAAAAAAAAAACCCTTAGGTAAATAATAATTTTAATAAATAATGACGTGGGTTGTTAACTAATTGATTGTTTCACAGACGGCCATTGCGGTTCGTTTTGCTGACGTAGGTATTATTTTATACAAGGCGTAACTAAGTTTAGCACTAATATTCCTTTTGATAATTGACTGTTGTAGATAGTTTAGATACATAAAGCTCAGATCCTCAAGTGGCCTTATGGGTAACTACAGTTTTATAGGCGTTTTGGGTTGAAAGTACGCCTAAGTGTCCTTTTGTGTTTATTTGTATAGTAAGTTAGTTATTTAATTTAGTACTTACCTAGTGTAAATAATATGATATAATATTTGTCCTTTATTTCATGCATCGAAGACCCATAAAACACAATACATAAATAAGTATAAAAACGATATAACTATAAACAAATACATATTTAATAAAACGAAAAAAAACTATTGCACACGAAGTGACGGCGTCGTGTACGCACGGCTACACATCAAGCTGTACATTTCCAGTTTACGCTGAACTCGCAATCTACGGAGATACTATACCGTGCGGGATCAGCTTATACTCATCGCAGCGTAACACGTACACACAGCTTGATGTGTAGCCGTGAGTACGTGTTACGCTGCGATGTGTCGCGTAGCTGGATATAACAGATGCTAATAACTTTTGTTCAGCGCTTGCTAGATATTACCTACATCCATCTTAGATCTCTCCATCGCTCAGCTCCATCAGGCGAGAACAAGGTCAAATGCAGGGCCATTTACAAAAATAATAGTACATTATGGTACAAGTGTGTAACGTTGGTGATTATCGCTGAGGCGCCATTGAGACCCGAGCCGTTAGGCGAGGGTCTTAAGAGAGCCGAGGACGATAATCATCAATACACACGTGTATCATACGACGTTTTTCAACACACTTGCGAAGAAAATAATACTAAATCATCATTATCATCATCCATCATCATCCATCGTCATCCATCGTCATCCATCATCATCCATCATCATCCATCATGATCCATCATCATCATCCATCATCATCCATCGTCATCCATCATCATCCATCGTCATCCATCATCACCCATCATCACCCATCATCACCCAGCATCATCCATCATCATCATCATCCATCATCATCATCATCCATCGTCATCCATCATCATCCATCATCATCCATCGTCATCCATCATCATCCATCGTCATCCATCATCATCTATCATCATCCATCATCACTCATCATCACCCATCATCATCCAGCATCATCCATCATCATCATCCATCATCATCATCCATCATCATCCAGCATCATCCATCATCATCCATCATCACCCAGCATCATCCATCATCATCATCATCATCGTTTTTAAGAACAAAGCAACTCAAACAAAAAACAACCTATAACTCACTAAGAACAAAGCAACTCAAACAAAAAACAACCTATAACTCACTAAGAACAAAGCAACTCAACCAATTCTATAACTCACTAGTGAATAATAGTAATGAAAAAGTCACAGTTTGATAATAGGTGTCATTATGTGCCTAATTGCAGTGAAATTAGAGCCATTTTATGAGCAAGTGTGTTGAAAACAATATTATTCTAACTGTTGGGTAAGAAAAATATTCAGTTTTATGTCTATAGGTGTTTCAGACGTTTTATAGCCTAGTCTAGATACTCGTTAGTTTTTATACGCGTTGCGTTATACCCATATTGTGTTTTATAAAGTGTCTTTTGTAACATAAACGGATAGGTATTTAGTTACCAATCCAAACTGAAAATGGTTATGTTTCACAAACGCAGCCGATGTGAAGTGTGAAAGCGTGTTTTCAAACCAATTAATTTAAGTTAAATAAATTTATTGGGAGATCAGTGATATCGTATATTATTTGCAAAAAGTAAATCGCCTGCCTGGATTCGAACACACGACCTACAACTCGACACAATGCTACAATACACTACAATACACATGCTACTAGACACAATGCTCTTGACAAACTACATCTGCACATCTACACTTATTTAAGGAATCCTATAATGCGGCTCGCGAATCTAAAACCGTATTTGCAAAATACGTGAGAAATTTTGTATTGAGAAGTTCTCAATTCAGAAGTCGGGTGAGGGCCTAGAATCAACAACAAGTAGGTAATGATATTTCAGTCAGTAATGTCTATAATGCGTGTACATTGAATGTTTGGCCACCGGCTTGCAACACGCGTAGGAAGCCGACCAGCGAACTGTGACCACGTGTGGTCTATGAAGGTCGGCACTTTGATGTGCTAGTAGCAATTTTGTTAGAAGATAGGTTTTGAATGGAGAACCTTCAAAATTATTCCTATAGTTTCTTTTTACAAATATATACCTACTTACCTATTCTTCTTATTTTCTTCATTTCAAGGGTTAATTTAAATAACAAAAAACCTGAAAAGGGGTTATTGTACTCATCATTATGAGCGAGTTTTACTTAGGTACACGTGTCCTACAATATTTTTTACATTTCTTGCGGGAATACGTGCTTCCACGTCGACGCTGGGACAGCTGTCTGACACCATGGCAAAATTGCGGCATGACACAGTGCTCCATGTTTCGGAACCAATACTGAAATCGGAAAAAACAATCAGCTGCTCCATACATAAAGCTGTGTGTGCATAAATAATCAAATAGGTTGGCAATAAGGTTGGCAGGCCGGAACGTCAACGCGCAAACTGTAGTCAAGAATTAAAAAAATATTACATTAGGTAACTGTTTCATAGAGCAGTGCAATATTAAGGTCAAAATATTTCGAACATCAATCTTCCAACTCTTTTCAGGTTTTAAGTTATTTCCATTACCTACGCCTTGCAGACGATTGAGGATCAGTTAAAATCTTTGGGACAAAAAATTAAAGGTGCTAAGATGGAGGTTTAGATATATTTCCTACGTTTTTAGTTGTGAGTTCATAGGTAGGTACCTACGTTGATAAAGAAGTTTTGAAACGCAGACAGATGATGTTAGTAGCTAATGAATAGACGAAGCCAGTAATTGCTCGGCAATACTTCAGTTTCGCGTTTTTTAGATTTGTGTTAAATTGACTACATTTTGTTAGGGTTGCGTACTCCCAGGTAGCCAACGGAACCCTATTAGGTACTTACTAAGCTAACACCGACTGTTGTTCTGTCTGCTCGTCAGTCTGTTTTTCACAGGGCTGTCTCTTATTTTCATAGCTAGCCAACAGTTGTTCATTTATTACCTGTGTAAGGCCTTTGCTATGTTCCTACCTAACCTTCCTACCAATGCCAACGTATAGAGCAGCGGCACATTTCAGTAACGTTTGTAATTTCCACCGTATTTGAAACAGTCCAATTCGTCTGAAGAGTCGAAGTGGACTGTTTATTGGCACAGTCTATGAAAAATCCTAACGCCGATCTTAGCGCCATCTACAATATTAAACATGAACTACAAGGTTGGTGTGTCTTTCATAATTTTTGTTTTAGGAAATACATTTTTAAATTTCCTACTGTATTCGTAGATCCCTATAAAAATAAAAAAAATGCTTTTTACTAATTTGGTAGTGAAAAACGTGACATTAATTGATGCTTGTTGGATATAGCGACATCTCTTGGCAAAAATTAATACTAATACAAAACATGGGGCAGTCGAAGTAGTACAAAGATGTGAGGAAAGATGGCGCTGTTTTTAAATTGTTACTGCCATCTAGTAGCGAGTAGCAGAACTTTTCAGTTTAGTTTAAATTTTTCCCGTAAAGCTCGCTCCAGTAGCTATTACAAAACAAAGTGGATTGAAATAAGTTTGATAATTGGATAGCTGATTTAAAATATTACGCATAGGTATTTTATATTACTCTGTTATTAGATAATTTACTATTAACATTAGACAATATTATTGTAACTACACTTTAATTTAGTGGTAATTTGAACAGATTTATGAGAAATTCAAATGCTTAGTAGATACCTACTTGCTTACATGTCATATGTTACCTGTGAACCTACTTCTTCATACTTTAGTAAAACTATGACATTTAATTCATCATCCATAAAGTAATAATTTTAGTTTCGCATCCAATAAATACTAAGTACCTACTACATATCTACTCATTCACCAATCCTATTTGTACTTTAACTTCTAAAATAAGATGTATTTCAAACGTGATTTCAAATATATCGAGAAGTAGGAAATTAAAACCATACCTACTTTTGACAGTATCGAGAACATTATTATTTGTCTGTAAAATTTTCACGGATAAACCCCTGAATCGATTTTGGTGAAAAGTTTGGAAATAGCTGTAGAATTCTAAGGTCTTTTAAATTTATTCAATATAAAATTAAAACATATATTCCATTTAGGAACACAAATAGTAAAATTCTTTGCACGAATTCGCGGGCAGATTGTCAGTAACTAATAAAATATGTGCCTAAATACCGAACAAAACAGAAAATCTTCTAACAAAATAATGTCAACAACACCAGCTATTAACGAAGTAGATATACATAACCTTAAACCTTCTTACCATATAAAGGCCTCAAAAATTTATGTCCCATAGATTCTTGAAAACATTTAGGTAAATACCTGAGTGATTAGATACGAATTATGAGCTTATAACTACATAATTTACGTTTACAAGTTAGGCTATTTGCAAAGGTTATGTCTAATATATTAAGCCATTAAAGTTTAGTTACAGTAACTATAACCTTCAGTTTTAATATAACCATTTCCTGTAGGATATCGGTTAAGATTTAATTTCCTGCGGTATCGTTTAGTTTTCTTGGCGATTTTTAATTTTTCCGGCAATTTATATTTGTCTTTATGGTACGGGTAAAGAATAGGAAAGCTTCAGATCTCTGGTTCCCAAAAAATAAAATAAATATTCTATCGTCTATTTGTGTCGGAGTTGCACAATAATAGTGCTTTTAACAATATTGGGGAGTTTGTGGCTACGTAATAACAGCCGTACCGTGAAATCAGGTTAAGCTTCGCTGGCTTAGGTAGATCCGTGGTTGGGTGACCATTTTTACATACCAAGACCCTCGATGTGCCTCGGAAAGCAGGTTAAGGCGTTGGTCCCGGCTGTCAATTGTATATATTAGACAGTTGTTACGGGTCGTCAGAAGCACGAAACTCTCACCACCAGTCTTAGCAACAGGTATCATATTACCCAGTAACTGGGTTGTGGTAGTTAATAATATTGGTACTAAGCTGCATCCGGTAAGACTGCAAGCCGACCCCAATATAGTTGATAAAAGACTAGGCAGATGATGATGATGATGTGTTATTCCAGGCAATAAACGATCTGTGTGCCAAATTTCATCCAAATCTGATCAATCGTTTATGCGCCAATCCGGAACACCCATCCAGACAACAGACAGTCAATCTGCCCAGTCCAAATAGTGTTGGGGTTGGCTTCAGTGTAACTGGATGTAGCTTGAATAACAATATTTTACTTGGAGCGACTGCCTAACTTGAACGGCAACCGATTAGACTGAATGCTAGCCTCAACATAGTTGGGAAAAGGCTAGGGAGGTGATCATGAGTCCTTGTAGCTAATATATGAAGCAGGTAGCGGGTCTGAATATTCTGAGCTTGTCAGACGATCTTTTAAGGCTATGTTTCGATAGGCCTGAATAGAAGGGATTTAATTTTAAAGAAACGATTTAAGGACAATTGCACGAGTGGGTTCCCGCATTGTCGTTGCGGGGGTCTCAGTAACCGTGGATTCCGGCCACGGTGAAGCCAAGAGGAACCCAAAGGTGGGGCCGCTCGTCAGGGCTTTTGCCTCAAAGCCGACGACGTAGCGGCCAAAAAGTAGGTTGCGGTGAGGTGCACCGCAACTGAGGTGGGCCGCGATGTCGAATGGGAGGCATCGCGGCTGAGGGTTACGGGCTGCGGTAGAGGAGGAGTGCCGGTGCTTCTGAGCAGCGCTCATCCCTTCCGTGGCCTGGACGGGGCCGCCACCGTTTGATGGCGGACGCGGTGCGGCCGCAGGGGAAGAGGAGTGTCGGTATAGCGTCAGCCGCTCTCCCTATCCCCTGCGGCCGAAAAGTGGTAGACGGGACGGCGCGTTGTGTTCCACACGCGCGCCGTCAGATGTCAGCAACCACAGGTGGGGTCCGCAAGGGCCGATGCCTGCCAGGGCTGCGGGTTTGTTCGAAAGAGATACCACAGCCCCTGGCATACGGGCTACTGAGGGAACACGGGTGGGTTTTAGTCAGTAAAAGTCTGACACGTCCTCCTGCTCTACTCAGCAGGAGAAGTCATTTGATGATTTCCCACCCAAAAAACATCTTATGTCTGATTTTATTTATGACGTTATTTTCATTTTTATACCTTTTTATTAAAACGCCTAGCATTTGTGATAATTAGATATCATCATCAAAGATTTATAGTAGTCTCACTACCCTGGCCACTGATCTATAACTACTTAAATCTGATCACTGTGATTTGCCACATCTAGGTGTATCGTATATCTGTGTTATTTTATCTGGCATGTCAGTGTTCATTCGAACAGGTGGAGTGTAAGGAGAAAATCGAAGTAAACATAAGTTACGTCATTGAATCCATTTATTTCATTTTATTATTTAAATCATGTACTTATATTTCACATGTAGTAACAAAATTTGCATTGGAAAATTATGCAACTCGTATATAAAACATAGGTAATATTCACATGGTATTCAGTTCATTAATTCACTAACATCTAACGGCACATTTCTATACAAACTTATGTATGATTTACTTATTACATAAATAAGCAACTTACTATAAGGCTAAAAGTCTTTCTTGGCTAAAACGGCATGTTTTGCCTGCTAATAATACTCGAGATACATTAATAAGAGAGATATTAAGTTAAATTTTGTTAATACACTGCATAGACATCAGATTCCATCGTATAGCAATAAAGAGATTAGTATAAATTAAATAAATACTGATAGTTAAAATCCAATAAATTATAAACTTAAAAATAAAGCTTCGTCGTAACGAGAAACAGAAAAATATAACAGTTAAGTACAAAGGAACTGAACAGAAAGGCTTAAAAACTAAAACTTTCAATAAATTAATGATTAATATCTACAGAATACTAAATATCACAGAGAAAGTACCCAATACTTAATCAACAAATCATTGTTTCGTCAAGCACTTCGATACAACCAACATCTGTCGTGTTAGAGAGCGTGCGGGAGCGCTTACAGACCTACCAATAAATAAGTACAACAGGGACTATACCGATTGTAAATTAAATAAATAATTAGTCGAAGCGAAGATTAAGTTACGTCACAATACTGAACAAACATATATTCTATCTTTCCGTGTTCTTATATCTTTTATCTTTCTTATCTTTTAGTTTGGCCTCGTAGGCGGCGCATCTGCTGTTGTTGGTGATGACCTTCTTGCCCCGGGGACATCTGAACTCGGAGTACCAGTTGTTGAGAAGGTTGCCGTATGCTCTGAACGCTATGTAGTCATTCTTGAGACACTGCGGCGCGTCAACCTTCATTTCTAAGACTTGTAAGTCTTTGCTTTTGCTGACCTGAGGCACTGGTATGCCTACATACACCATGTTTTCTCTTATTTCGGCTATGGTGCTGTATAATCGCTGAAGAGTTTTCCCTATTAACTCATGGCGGGTTTTGTTGTAGCTGCAGAAGGGATCGTCGGCGAATTCAACTTCAACCTTGATGAGTAGTTTGAAGATCTCCTGGTATTCCACCAGAGATTTGTACAGCTTTGGCATCAGATACGCAAACTGTAACAACAAGAAACAGGTATTTAATAAATTGACACATTAACATCCGTTTTGTTCACAGTTAATGATGCATACAATTAATGACCTAGCTAATTGGGATTTACAAATGATATCAATAAATGAAATCCCTGATATTACGGTAATTGATTACCACGTTCATTGTCTTACGATTGTTATACCCAAACGTCATCGTGATTACATCATAGATCATCGACGGAATGAAGGTTGAATCTTTTTTATTTAAGTGTCGTGGGATTATCGATGTTGATGATACAGAAGTATCATTAAAAATATTGCTCCATTTTAAAGGTTTGTGACTGGCACCAGTACAGTGCCTTGGGGAACCCCGGGAAACATTTAAATTACAAATATTTTGGTGGTGATATTTGTGTAGAAATCGTCAATAAATTACTAGTAAACATAAAGTTAATAGAGTTAACATATAGATATAAACTTTTACAGCGATCCAACTGTCTATTAAAAGGGTCATAGTGCCAAGAAGCTTATGTGTGAATTAAGCGCGTCATATCGAGGATAGTTTACGTCGCGGCAAATTCGTGTCGAGGCTGCTGCGCCGTGGGCATTTGTGATCGGTATGACTATTCAAATGACGCTATTAACACTACAATCATATTCAAAATGTATTTATACTTCACCAGTATTTAAACGAAATTTTACTTAACAATTCACTTTAATGGCACTTTCTAGATGATTATTATACGCGGCACGACTCTGTCTCGTGTTTATAACTTTAGCCCTCGTCGGATCGCCATTTTCTTTATTAGAAGACAATACTAAAGCGTAAAATACGGTTGGGCCGTTAGCGATTTGAAATTCAAAGTGCGTTATTGTCTTTTAAGGATTACTTTCAATTAATAACTGTGTACCTACCACCACCTTTAATGGTGGTTTTGCTTTTAAATGGAGGGATTAGTTTAAAGGATGGCGCGAACATGAATTTTCAGTAATTTTATTTTGTTTAATCCTAAACTTAACGGCGGGTATAACCAAATTAGATTTTTACGATCTTATTTTGTCAATATTGTACAAGATTCTTATAATATTATGGTTGCGAACAATGGCGTTCCTTAGCATTGCATCAAACGTTTATTTTGAGATGCAATAAATCATTTGTAATTGTATGTTACTTTAAATAATTACGTTAAGAATTGTAATAAACTTGGTAGTTGTAGTTGAATGACATAATCGAGTGTTGCCAATGTTGCCATTATGACATTCACAGTTTATTAGTAAAGGTTGGAATTCTAGATGATTAAGATTATGTTTTATATTCTTGTAGATCATATTTTAGATTTGAACAAGTATTAAAAGCTAACATTGTAGCTTTGTTCCAAAAGACATACCTAAACGTTTAATAGGATTAAGTGAACTGCCTAGTTAAGTAGGCTTGTTAGTCACATTGGAGTTTAGTTGAAGAAGCTTTCGTCAAGTAGTTCAGTGCCACATACCATTGCTGGTGGGCGTAGTTGAGACACGTTGTTGATTATCAATGACCAGGTTTTATCAACCGAATACATCAATATTTTCTAGTCTACATATCTCTTAACGAATTGCATAAGCATGACTATTGGCTTCTTAAGATAATCATTAATTTTTTTTACTTGACTGAGGTAGAGTGTCAGCACATTGGTTTGTAAATTCATATTATAGAACTAATATGCATGACTATGCTGAAACCTTGCTACAGCCGTGTTCGATGTAATCATTCTATCCATTGTCACTACATCATATCTATTTATGAAATGAAACAAAACCTTTAAATTACAACTAATAATATTTAGTTTTTACGAAAAAGTCCACAAAATACATGCTCCAAATTAATGTGATAAATATGGTCTCCCTGAGACATATCACGTTCTTTATAGACAATGATGCGTTTACTTAGCGTTGTATGTATAACTTATGTTACAAGAGTACCAGACAAGCCGGTTCACCTCGGTACTTGTAATGGATCGTTTATAATTGTCCTTTAAAAATGCGACATATTTCTCCATTCGTATTTATTGCAGTTATATAAACTAATATTATATGGAGAAAAAATTTGATTTTTTCCATGTTTGTTTGTTACGCTTTCACGCTTAAATGGCTGAACGGATTTGGATGAAATTTGGCAAATGGGTAGACCATGGCGTGGATTAGGAAATAGTATGCTTTGTATTCCGATATTCCCACCCGCGTAATCGCAAAGCGCAGCTAGTGATTTAATTTTTCCAGTATCATTGTCTACAAGCCTTTTTTCGGCTACTGCTAAAATAACGCTACTTTTGTATTATTCTGAGTCATCTAGTGAATTTCATGATGTATATTTTGTATTATTATTTTCATGACACATTGTACATTCATGTTTATGAATAAAATGGTCTGGAAACAATTTTTCCAATTATAAAGTTTGTGGTTAATTTTATTTGATCTATGACCAACTTGTTAAGATTTTCCGGGACTATATAAATATTTTGCATGTGGGTGTAAAAATTGATTTTTGAAAACCAAATGTGTCATATTAGGATCCGTTTATTAATTTTAATTTCTCAGAAATTATTTAATTCATAACGTGACAAAAATTTAAATATCCATTTCTGTTCCTAACATTCCAGGAATTTGGCTTGAATGACATAGGTATATACCCATATGTGTTTATCCAAGTAATATTATGTATTGAAAATTACGTAAAGCTTATATCATGACTAACATAAACGTGCAATTCTTCCTGCTTCCACTTAGCGGCTAATGAATGAACTCATCTCATCAGTCATTGTTCCCGGAACGTGAACCTGAGCCGTTCGGCTTTTGTTTGTGTCGATTCGTATGTCACCAGCTTCCTCTACAACATACTCGGATGAATGAATGAGTGATTCACTTCACCCGCTGTCTAGCCGCGAATATTTTCAGGTCACATATTGTTTTAATTTGGGTAGTCTACACTTTTGTCTGGCTATTTAATTATACTGACAGGAAATATCGAATTGAAATGGTATTATTATTGCGCTCGACCAGTCTTTATACAGCATATTATGAAACCATAAGACACCAGTCGTCATATAGAGACTTTATTTAATCCCCCGAGTATTTAGAAGGCAATAAACAATCGATTCTAAAATTAATCGTTAATATTTTACGGTTCATAAAAGCATTGAGCACTCGCCGTTGCGTTTTCCCAACTATTGTGAAGGCGCGACGCCGAAGAAATTGCGGAGCGAACTATAATAAAAGCGTCGGGCTGTGTGAGCAAATATGGTCGTGTATTAAAAGCCTGAAAACCCGACAATAAGCCGTACATTTGCCTTAAAGAGGCGAGCTTAACCTCCGAGACGTGTCGCAGACAAACGCGCCACTCCGGAATCGTAAGTTCACATTCGTCTCACTTGGACAAATAATGTGTTTTTAACATTTCGTGTTGTTTTGTTAAATCGTAAATACTGTACAAACACTAGCACCGAGCGACCGCTAAAGCCCCGGCCCCTTGTCACTGTGAAAGCGCACCGTGTTCCAACTTGTGGAATTTCTGCCCTTTATTCAAACACTGAAAATACCGGCTAGCCGCTGTCGCACCATGACTCGCAGAATTGTGTGAAAACAAATCCACTACAAATTAAAAGTATCCTTCGGAATTATTCACAGTGCTCTTCACTCAAAAGCTTTAACTTGGAACTTGGAGGGTCCGATAAATTAAACGAACATAAATCGTGTGTCCACACTAGTCTTTCTTCGGGCCCTCTATTTTAACGTCTCATTTGAGCAGTATTTAATTTTTAAATTGTTCGTATGTCAACCAAGCCGGAGCGTAGGAATCACTTGAATTCTAACGCTTTCCTTTGCCCAATGTCAAATATTTAAATTTGTTAAGTGGCCGTACATTGACTGGTTGGCGAGACATAGGTAAGAAATATTTAATATTCATCGGTTGGTGCACTGAGCGTCTGCGAGCCGCTATGTTAGGAAATTATTTGGTCTCCGAGTCGTGGACACGATTGTCGTCGAGTGTGTAAGGACATGTGACGCTCCGAATGCACACACACTTATTGTCTCGCGTCGCATTAACTTTTGTGTACTAATTAGTGGGTGACCAATATGAATACATAACAGAAAGTCTCGAACTCCAGATGTGTGTTCGGTAAATAATAAAGAGAGGCTTATAGAAGGCTCGTTAAATATTGCTTGTGTGTTTTATATTTTACGAACCGAAACCGGTACGGGCAACCGATGAACTGAATACAATTTTTATCATAATTATAAGGTGTTGTGCTAAGATACCTCCTCGTGTAGGATGCGTGTTGAGCCATGGTTTTAGGATCGCGTGTGCGGAGCGAAATCATGCGGTGTCAATCTATGCAAATTTCCTTGAAACATTTAACTGGCTCCTTAGTTTGCTCTGCTCCCACAAGCCCTAACCATAAGCCTCTGATTTATATATCGCCAGTATTAAATGAGCTCTTAGCTTCGGTCTGATGTGTTACTCAACAATGTGAGTGAACCGATGATTGGGGGTCAACTTTTATTGGTAATGAATAGTAGGCGGCGTCATCTTTTTTCAAACACATCATCTAGATTAGAGGGTGATTATTTTATTTTGAGCACGATTCGTGATGTTTTCATTTATAATTAATTAAATCAAATAATTAAATTTGGGCACTGACTTCTTTGTTATAATCTGATTAAAATTAAAAGCTTCATCGAAAGCTGTAACATGATTTTGATTAATTAACAACTCAGGATTAAGCGATTTCGAGCAAACAGCCCCGTAATGAAGTCCTATAAAACACTTAAATCTGTAGCGATTTTCAAACGAGAGCGGCTTGTGAAATTAAGGGCTTGCACTTCTAGTTATTACCCTTAAGTACAATGTGAAGTAAATAAACGCAGTACAAAGGCCGACCACATGTAATTTGGATCGTCGGAACCTCATTTAAGTTGCAACGGTGAAGCCTCGAGCACGGCTAATGTACCCGGGATCCTTTGTCTCAAATAAAGCAAAAATAAATTAAAAATAACGTAAAAACATTGAACGGGCAAAAAGAGTGATGGGCCGGACCACCACACCCTCGACGCAAGTGATCGCCCGTAATAATTACACTGTCAGTTGCACAAAAATTACTTCAAACATTGTAATATATTGCGAATCATTGTAACGTCTTGCGTCACGTCTTATCAATTATGATTTGTTTCCTAAATTAGAACAGTGATTTGGTGCACCCTAACTTGCTAAAACTTGTCGATAGATCAATGAGGTCATTCGTTTAATGGAAGCGAAATTCTTATCTAAGGTATTCGACACTCGAAATTACTTACATCACAGATTGTCTATACATTTAATTATGTTATTATGAGGATACTTTAAACCTATCTATTAATATAATTATAGACTACTTTCAAACATGTGTAACTGTCAAGGCAAAAACTTAAGGTGTATAATTAATCAATGCAAAAAGATACTCACTTTGCGTTCGGAGATGGTCGCGCCGCGTTTTTTGTAGTTGAAGAAGTGTATGTCGACGAAGTTGATGGTGGGCAGCCAGTCGGGCATACCGTCTCGATACTCCCGCGTCTCGTTGAGAACTCTTCGCTCCTCGTTGAAGAACCGCCTCGTATTCTTCAACTTTTTGATGATCTTTCTCGTCGCGTTCTTAAAACGGTCTGAGTGGACGTTTTTCTGTAGTCTCGTCAATCCTTGCGTGTCTTTGGTTTGTGGCAGGACGGTTTGTTTCCTGTGCGGCCGCCGCCTGTGCTCCACCACGCGGGTGTCTGGCTTCATCCTCGTGTCTTTGGTTAGTGCTAGCGCTTCGTGCTGCCGCCTCTCATGTCTGATCTTGTGTTCTAGCGTCCGCGCCTCCGATGGCATCACAATCATTGCTATTATCACTAGTACTGAAGTAGCTACCAAAAGCTTTTTGGGAAAACCTGCAACAAAAATGTAGACGGTTAACCTTAATTTCTTAATCACTAAAACGGATTTTGAACCGTTATTTAAATATGTAATCACTATTGTGGTGATATCGTTATTATCTTTACGATTGTTATTAACAAGAATTGATAAAGGGATATTAAAATATTTTCAATCAATCAATGCGTTTGCGCACGTTTCGACGGTCTCGTTCGGGTTTGGTAAGAAGATTCCTTGAACGCGTTGCATAATTTGGAATAAAAACAGATCATGCACGTTTAGGAACGAATTCTGTGGGACTTTTGTCTTCAGAGCGGTGTTTCCGTGGGGTCACATAAAAAATAATAAGGTGCGTGATTATGGTAAGGTTGCTACATACACGTGTGTACGATCTTCATCTCCGAGCACTTTCACACCGACCATTAGCCTGGGGTGGGATGCGTGAGGCGGACGTGAATTTTGTTAATCAATTTTGGCTGGTGGGAAATTGCCTGTATTTTTTGGATGCCATATTTAGTTTACGAAAATTGCAGCAGTCATTTTCGAATAATTGATTTTGTGTTCGTTTAAATTTGGAATAATTTGTTCTATTTAAGGTTACAGCTAGATGACTCAGAACGATAGAAATTGAGTGATGGAAATGAATTTTCACAATTAAACAGTGACATATTTTGACGTCATGCGCATCAGCGGAAAGCGTCACGCCTATTGTTTTTGTTATTGCACAAATATTCATACGTTTCGCCTTGTTCGATTTAACGTTTGACAGTTATTGAAGGTTTTGATGTTTTGCGCCGACGCCATAAAACATATTTTATGTCCCAAGCAATTCTGTTGAGGCGATGTTTTCAAACTTTTAAAAGGAAGCACCACCGGCTTTGAAAGCTCAGCTTTGTTCACTCGGAGTGCTAAAACATAGAAAGTACTTGTTGCAGTTTTTATTAGTAGCCTGGGCCTTCTCAAAGAAAATATATCGACGTTTTAAGGAAGAATAAGTCCGAATCCGTTTTGTTTTAGGACTGATTTTTCAATAGCGAGATAACTTTTATCTGAAGAATAAATCTGACAATTTGACATATTTTCTATACAAAAGTTGTCAAACTGCAATATTTATTCTACGGATAAAAGTTGAATTTATTGACAATTGAAAAATCAGCCCCTAGAGGGCTTATTTTTGACATTTCAGCATTGGTTCTTAACTTAAAAATTTGACGTTTAGTTTTTTTTTTCGTGTAATAATAATAAAACCTATAAACACCACAACATCAATGTTTATGATGCGGTCATAGATACTTATTATATTTTGACCCGTGTGGTTTTCAGAACAGCAAATCAAACATGTTACGTGTATTATCACATCGGCTGAATGTTACAGTGAGTTTACACTTTTGTATTACGTCACACGAGGATAAACCGAGGTTTATGGTCAGTGAATCATTAGGTCAATTCGTGTCGTTGACAATATAATTTATGTTAAGTAAATACGGCGTAACGCCATACGACAAAAAAACTCGAGTAAAAAGTTGACACACTGTGTTGTGACTGGGTTTCTGTGGTACAATTATTTTAGCCTGTGGCCTTTGTGAGTGGTCAGTTTAGCATCGTCTACATTGTCGAGATCATCAAACAATGCTAACGTTTATAATTGTTACCGCGAAAACCGGGTACATATACTGTGACTTTTCCAACGCTGGGTTTCCCCGACCATTTGTGCTCTAGGTTATGTTTTATTTCCGAATATGTTAAACAAGTTATTATGTATTTATTGCTAGTTAGAGAGAAGATTTTTTAAGTTTAACGGAAGAAGCTGTTACATATTTTTAATGATAGGTTCAGACGAAGCACGATTTATTATATTCTCAACAAAACAAAATTTCCAAACTTAGCTCACGTCCTATCCTAACATTACTTCGCCAAGATTAGATTCTCTCACGATTTTCAAATTGTAATCCCGCATGGCCGTCATTATTGCACATAAAATCTTATATAATTAAGTTAATTTTAACACGACACAACTTGGGATAAATTAAACAATTATCGTTGTCAAAAACAAAGTCGACTGAGCGATCAAATGTTGGGAATACAGAAAGTAAAGCTTGTCTGTATCGGATGACATCGCGGGCGCGTTTCAGCGAAAAATCCCTTTGATCGATTGCCGACGGACGAATGTTGAACATTCTCACACGATCCGAGGTCCGCACTCGATTCTCGAGACATTGTTCACTTCCAAAAATGATCGTCGAATTCGCTTAGACATCGATTTTTGTACTGCAATTAGTCATGTCCCATTTCACCTTGTGTGAAGAGTTTCAGCACTTATGTGAGTCTTTCTAAGGAAGTTACGTATGGTAATATACCTACTAGTGATATAAGTATAGTTTATTAATTAATTTACATTTCTTATGCGATTCCGTATGCATTTAATTGAGATAGTAGAAGTCGTACATTTGCCTTACGTTACGATATGAAGGAAATGAAATCGTAATTATTATATGACCGCCTTCTTTGTATAATCTCCTTTATTTAATGTTTACTTTTTTCTGTGTCGTAAATAAAGTCAATAATTAAGAATCAAGAAAAATCTTAACTAAACAAATCTGTGTAGACGGTAATATGATAGCTTTATTAGTTTGCGTTCATTAAAGCTTACCCACAAAATGAATGTCAATTGTTTACATTCGACGCGCGAATGAGCCACACACTTGAGTTAGTCAAACAAATAATTAAGACGAGGTAGGCGACGAAGCTTTGAATTTAATTTATAATATTTTATAAACACACACCAGTTAAAAAGACATCCATGAACAACGCATTGATGTAGCTCCTTTGGGCAAGTCCATGTTCATGCGAACAAAATAATCCCGATAAACGAAATATCGAAAAATGATATAAGAACTTTCCGATCGAACAAATTGTCACTGGCCGCAAAAAACAAAACACTCGCGAACTGTCAACACTTTTGAATTAAAACACTATTTTTGAGTTTGGAAGTCACTAGTGTGGTAGTAATATTAGCACTGGTTTATAAAGTGTTGTGTGTTGTCGAGCGTGTGTCACCGCTGTGGAGCGAGGAGCGAGTGTGCGAGACCGGCGCGCGAGCTGCCTCCGCTCGTTGAATGGGCACCGAAATGCGGCACCGTACGTCAAATAGCCGGTCAAACACTATGCGAAATCCCTTACCCGCCCACCGGAAAGTGAACTTCGACCCTCCCGGAGACTTCCTTCGCCCTATTTTTTTTAGGATTTTTTCATTTTTTCCTGCAGTCTACAGTTTTTCTTCAGCCAATAAGAACCTTGATTTATCATTCCTACCTCAGAAATGAACATGATGCAAATTGTAGTACATTTTAATCATAACTTTTATCATTTCGATTGTTCGTAATTGTTAATGAAGCTATGGATGGATGATCATTGCAAATAATTACTAGTAATTGTGAAATTTTAGTATTACTATTATCTATTCTGCTATCGGGCAAAGGACGAGATTTACTTACGTTATCTATCACCCTTTAGTAACACCTTAGTCATTACATAGTAATTTTCATACATTGCTAATTTTTATCTAATATTATTGTCGTTGTCATAGTGAACATGTGAATTTTTATATTACTTGTCATTAAAATGAACAAATAAACTTTAAGAACTGGCAAAATTAATAAAAAAATTCTATAACAGATTTACCAAACAAAAAAAGAAGAAAAAAAAAGATGAGAACTGTTCCAAATTCAAGAATAAATAAAGGCGCGTCTCCACGGGTCGCTGTTTCCACATCTTGTGCAAGTGAACATTTATTCGGTACCTCGAGGTGATTCATCGATGAGTCTATCCTAACTAAAGTGAGTTTTTATCGGGCATACCGCATAACTCACGCCGCACACGGCACAACACTAATCTCAATAATAATTATTGAATATTCCGCGACTATTACTCCAAATAATAATCAGCTTTGTTATACATACATATTAACATTACATAGGCGTGGAACGTAAGCAATTTGTTCATCAATAAATCTGTACCACTCATTCCTCAGTACTTTCATGTTCACGATAATGACACATTGTACGATAAGTCTGAGTATAGGTACTATTAAACTGATACATTAACTAGTTTATGTAAATGAGCACCTAGATTTAGAGGTTGTTTAATTTATAAACAACTTTCGTTTTCTTCTGTCAATGACTGGTCATCAAGAGAAACAGGCGAAAGAGTCCAAGGACTACAAAAGAAAGTAAACTGAGAGTAAAAAGTGTGCCAAGTCTGGGAAAGACTTGGTTGACACAGATAGCATGGTGCACCTACGTGCGACTTGGATCAAACAAATCCTTGGACAGAAAAATAAACCTTCTTAGTTGAAATTTGTATACTGGTTGTTTGGGTGCTTAGCTGTGGGTAATGTTTGTAGCATGTGGTCTGCGGTTTGAAGATATGAGCGAGCATCTCAATGTTTACATTGACACGTTTTTTGTTTCGTGGTTAACAAGGCGATGCCATTGTACGTCTGCTTAGTGATAGTGTCAATATCCGATAATTATGATTGTGTTTTATTTTTAGAACGCTATATTTGTTGTAATATATTCATGTTATATAAAGTATCCCATTAGTTTAAAATAATAATATGAAAATTTATAACTGCCTCGTTGGCCTACTGGTCGCAATCGCTACTTGAGGTCCTGCCTTCGATTTCCAGGTGAAAAGTGTTATTGCCTTTTCCTACCGTGAATTTCTCAGCACCAGGAGTCTTGATTCGTGCCCGGTTGATGGCAATAGGCTCGTCCCCTTTACTATTAATATAGGTACACCTCTGCTCAACCCTTCGAGGAAACAAGGCATGATGTTATGAACAATAAATGATAATTAAAACCGTAACGTAACTTTCAGCGTTCAAGACCGTGATTTATGTAAAGGCTGCGCGCTAACCGAGGTCGAGTGACCTAGTGCGCTTACAATATTTTTTCTCTCGTCTATACAAAGGAGATTCCCATCGCGATCATTTCCGATTACTGACATAATAACACGCCTTTCATTTAATACACGATTAACTTTTTATGCGTAGCTATTCTGTAATTGTAGCAGGCTTTTCCGGCGGTTGTCTCATTGATGAGTCACGGATTTTCCGAATTTTTCGCTACAGTAAGTTTGCCGGGAACTACGTACTGAAAGCCCACAATGTCAAGACTGTACCGCATGAGCTCACCATTACTCACTCCCCATAGAAAGTCGTTAGATCCGTGAAATATAAAACGATTCGTCATGTCACAAATATTGAATTCTAAGTGCCCCAAAGTGATCTATACTTACAATACAAATAAAATTTGTTGATTCGTAATTCATTTTAATATTTAAGAAACGGTTTCCGTTATTTACGTGCTACCTGGCCATTAAATAATTGATGCACAATATTGCAGGAATTTGTCTGTTTGTTTGTCAGAAGAAAGCTCGGGAATTCCTGTTAAGATATTGAGTGAATTCTCGCGGGTTGTGGATACCATTCTCGTGCTATAATGACGTTTTGTTTCGTGTCGGAAGTTTGAAATATTTGTGTGAATAATAGTCTGGTGTAGTTCTGTTTCGTATAAGATATTACGGGCGGAGAAGCGTGTATTCGCTAGTAGTGAATATATTTAACCTCTAATACTACTACGTTGATACGTTACACGTTGTTTTAAGCAAATATTATCCATCTATCCTTCAGCCGCGGCGTCCGTTACGTCTCTTAAGATGATTTGTTTCTCTTTTTAAAAAGTGTAGCGCAAAAATTACCGATAAAAGGTTTGCCGTCGCCGTGTAAATAGTTTTTTGTTGAAATCTAAAGTGCTCGCTATGATACTGGCCTGAATAGAAGCGGATGCAGATTATGTTGTAACTGTTCTTCAAGATCAAGTTCGGAGGCAAGATAAAGGAAGGATTAACTTTATTTGTTGCAGCAGTCGTGATGTCTCGTAGACAGTTTTGCTCGAATGCACACTTGGAACGGATAATCTACCGTAAAATTCCTTTACCAACATAGTTTCAGCAGCTAATTTAAGTTTACCGTAAACTTAAAGACTAGCTTCCGCGACAGAGTCCGCCTGCGGCCGCCTAGGCATTGCCAATACGCGAAATGGCATTGTTTGCGAGCCACAATATAAATCACACGTTGCGCGTACTATTGGAAAGCTTTTACTCATTGTGAACGTACCCTTAACCCCTTTCATGGTACAGGCTAAAATTAATACTCAATACGCGGCTCAGAAATGTTCAGTATGTCAGTTATGCGGAAGGAAATGTTTTATGCTGTGTCCTCAAAACTGAATAAGGCGATTTAGTGTGTAAGAAAAGTGTATGGTGACTTGTAATGTATGCGGTCTAAGACGGGGCTAAGTTAGTGTATACTTCACGCCTAGTGCTATTGACTGCTGTGGCTAAGCTGAAGATCGAATAAACGGAAGATTTAGTATCAAAACTAGTTTTATCGATATTTACATAATCGAATGACGGCCAGGTGTCAGCTTTAGTTTATCGATATGTGTAAGTGAAACTTTTTACAAGAAGTTCTTTTACCTTGAACACTAAAATAAATAAACTGTTTTAAACATTCGAAGCGCTTTCGGTGAGCGCCGGTTTTCACCAATTATCTGATGACTAATAGTTGATTGAGGTAACCGATTTACTTATCTATGGAGTTAAAATGTAAGTTAAGGTATATGTTAAAATGTAAGGTAATGTATTATTTAATTTTATTGAGACGATTTGACAAAAATACCATAAGCTATTTATAAAAGTGATTTTATCGAGCAATCGTCTTGGAATCTAAACACGGCTATTTCCGGTCTCATCTATTCGGATATCGAACAATGTTTGTTTTATAATTGCCTTGTGACGTGAATCCTAAATTGAAAGTTTAAACATCGAATATAATATGAAGTGTCTTTTCTAGTCACAAATCTGCAACTAGAGATGGGATCACGAATTATACAATATCTACACAAGACATAATGAGTAATCACTCAACAATGTAAAACGCGTAGTTTCCTCGTATTATCAGTGTCGATATTTCAAAGAATAGAAAGTGATATAAATTACATCACTTCCTTTGCTAGTAATATTAGGTCACCGATTTACGTGAGTTCCTATGAACTGAAATTGTATTAACGTCTGAATATGTTATCACCTGTTATGTATGTATGACTGTTTAAGATAAGGTCATTGGATTTAAGTCATCATTATGTGCAGGGTAAGTCATCATATTCAGCACTTTCGAATGCATCACGAGTTTACACGATTAATTCGTAGATCTATCAAGAAACATTAATGAAAAATCTTAATCACCTTTATCAATCTTTAAATTATTTAAGTAAACAATCACTGTATAGATAAGATATAAAAATAAATAAATATAAAAACAAAAACTTACTATATCTAAAGGTATATCCTTGTCTTCTTGAGGAACATCCGTTGCAGCAACAAGTGCACATATCGATCATTTTAATATTAATCGAATTATCACAGATCATTGTTAAATAATAAAATAAATCTTTGGCATAAAACTGTCACATATAAAAAAATAGTTCACTGTCACTTCACAATTTCAAATTTAGAACAGGTGTACATGCGTATTCTGTTTATTGAATTTAATTTACGTGATTAACGGGCGTCGTGTTCGAGTCGCGTTCAGGACACGATCTCTCGAGCGGATACGTTCAGTTCGCCGCGTTACGTGTAATGTGTGTCCTGAACGGATTTCCACGGCTTTTATGTAGCCGGTCGGCGCTCCCGTGATAAAGGGTGCAAAAAACCGATTGTTTAATTTGGAGGGCCCGCCATGCGCCATAACGTCACGGATACGACGTCGATCGCGATTAAGACGTAAACGCGCACATGCTCTTACGCAATAGCTTGTGCAAATAAATACATGTGGCTACAACCGGATTCAAGGGGTATGTGAAAATGCGATTCCTGGCCACTGTAAACATGTTTTTTTTTTTAAATCAGATTTATCTTGTTTGACCGTTTTTGTCAAAGTTTTTGTTATGAAGTTTACTTTTTGTTATGGTCATTAAAAGTTATCTATGCCAGTTTTGATAACAATGCATTTTCGATAAGAATTTGTGATTTAGATTACATATTATTGTTTTATATTACATGGGTTTATTGAGTTTTCAGATATGAATGATAATAATAATTAATTGGTCAATAGTAATTTATTTGAAAGATAAAGGTCTTACATTAAACTTAAACAGCTCTTATATTTTATCATTATTTTAAAATAACTTACTTATTCGTAAAAAAAATTATTTTTAATTTATAAAAAACAATAGGTAAAGTAGGGAAGTTTTTATTAACTATAAATAATTTAATTAAGAATACTTAAATTGGGTTTTGATTGTGGTTATTGTATTCAATAGGGTACTCCCTATCTTCTCCTAAAATTGTTTGTCCGAAAACCATTATCCATAACACGTTTGCTATAAACGATTTTTTTTTAGATAACTATCATTACTTCTATTAATATTTTGTCATAATATCGAGTACTATAATAATTGAATCTCCTAATTTCGCATGAAATAAAATCATTTGTCCTAAGTTTTGTATTATATAATGTGTATTATTCCGAATGTTCATTTATAATCAGGTTGTTAGTCCTAAAACGTTTGCTAAAAATTAGGTTTTAGTGACAGAAACGAATCGCTGTAAATCCGACTCCACGCAGTCTTGTCTGCCCTACCCCTAGAGTGTAATGTAGAATCACGTAGGCGCGGAGGGGCGAGGCGGGCCATGAATTGAAGAGCAGGTGGTTGTAACACTCGTCGCCGCGGCAGAGGCTGGCTGGCGGCATAGGGAGCCAGCAAGACGAAGTTGCGGTGGTGAGCGTTAAACCATCTGCGACGATGAGCTCGCGTGGGACCGCTGGAGGCTCGCAGCGCCGGAGTTGTGACAGAAACCATGCCTGCTGCATGTTACATGCTCGTTTGCATGCTGTATGCTCGCTTGCTTGCTACATTTTTCATGCTTGCTGCATGCATGGTGTAAGCTTGCTTGCATGCTTCTTACAGGGAACTACACAACAAGTGAACTATCTCTAAACAAGTCGGTAGAAGAAAAAATATTGCCCGTGTGTCATCATAAACCTAACTCGTCGCCTGAGAGAAGTTCATAACAAAAGATTTGTAACACAAATTTGTTTTAAAAACATTGTTAGGATAAATAAACATAAAATAATTTGAATTTAGGACTTATAACTTTTATTCAATAAGTTTTTTTTTTTTGTATATTATTGATTGTTATGTTTATGCCATAGAAAGTTAGGACATATTGTATTTAGGGATTTCGTTTTTTTGGCATGTTATAATTATGTATATGTGACAAGAAATTCGGGCAAGTTATCATTCGGACAAATGATGATTAGAACAAAAAAAAAATATGGTACTTTAGATCTATCTATATAAATAAAAAGATAAGTCCTGACTGACTGACTCATCAACGCCCAGCCCAAACCCTTAGACCTAGAAAGCTGAAATTTTGTACAAAGGTTCTCTTTATAATGTAGACAAGGAATAAGGAAGGATTTTATGAAATTCAACCCCGAAGCGAGTTAAATAGGGGATGAAAGTTTCGCGCGGGCGAAGCGAACCATTATATAGAAAAAAACAACAAGTATAATATTAATATGACGTACTTATCATTATAAGATAACATTTATTCATACGTTGATAACAGCACGATCTAAGAGAAAAAGTTTCTTGAAGCTAGTTTTACAAGCAGCGTTGAATGAAAGCAGATGATCACAACAACATTGTATTACTTAAATGTAACTTATTGTAGTGTGAACAGCACACCCAATCACACACGAAGCGTTGCAGCGACTGCTAGTAAAGTCCTTCTACGGAGTTTATTTTTAAATTCCATTTCGGCCATATTAGAAATGCGTTTAAATTTCAGCGGGGGTGTAGCTCCACCATCCCGCCTCCGAGAGAGTCCGCCTCTCGGCCTCATTCCCGAAATAGTCCCGTTCGATTGGTCGCTCAGAATAATCTCCTCGCCTATTACATGCACTCGCTTAAACTTTACTACACTCGATAATGCAAGTACTTGCGTGTCACGTGGTGGGGTGAGTTTTGTTTTTTGTTACAGAATAATATTGTTATTACAATTGGCGTTCACTCAACAGCGCTTCTGTTTGTAAACTTTATGAACGTAACTGTACTGATTTGTAGTAATTTTTAAAGTAGTGATTACGGGATTCAGACGCGGAAGTTATTTTCTGTATCAAAAAACTAACGATAGTACATGTTATTTTGACTGAAACATCACAATAAATTATCGTAATTTATACGTAGTATTTGTTACATAGACGTGAAAAATCATAGTTAAAACAGAACTTTAAATATCTTTTACCTTGTAACATTTTCATTATGCAATTAATTTAAGCACAATACGTAGGTACTATAAATTCCCACAACTGTGATTGCCTGAATTGGATCTGATGATGTAAAAGGAAAAATAGGTCATAAAAATCCCTTAAACCTAAATGTATTTACCAAACCGTGAAACCTGTAACTATGTTTCCTACAGCAACTCAGACATTACAAAGAACACGTACCTACCTACCTACCTTTTACGTGTCATTGTGTTATGACGTACATTTAATATTCCGTTCATATGCATTTAATTTATTGATCAAATTCATTATGTTATATCATATGGTTTTCCCTCAGGTAGCTCATGAACAAAGATAGCTGAATATAGGAACCAATTTATAAGTGTGTGGTCACTGAAAATAGAAAACATAATTCAATAAAAAATATTGTATATGTTGGTGTTGTTGTTGATCACATAACTTCATATCATTATATAAACAATAGATTTATCCTCATGAAGCATGCCTTTTAATGAAGTCATCGACCTGATATGGAAATGTGGTTTTAAAACATACTTAAAAGGAATAAATTGTACTTAGTAAGTATTAATATCTAAAAAAAGACAACCACATTAAAAAGTACAAAAAAATCTTAAATAAGTTTAAAATAATAATTATTAAAATAAGATGATCAAAAATAAAATTCATTTTATCGTAAAAAAAGTTACGTTCATGCCTACTAATATTATAAATGAGAAAGTAACTCTGTCTGTCACGTTTTCACGCCTAAACCGCTGAACCGATCGTCATGAAATTTGGCAAAGATATTATAGCCTGGGATATGGAGAAGGACTTAGGCTACTTTTTTACGCGATAACCGACATCCACGCGGGCGGAGCCGCTGGCAAAAGCTAATAATATAAACGTAACTTTTTTACGATAAAATGAATTTTATATATACATAGCGCATATACTTATACATAGCGTATAGACTCGTACATATTGTCAGGAACTACTCTAGTAACTATGTTTACCGGCTTAGGGCTGATCTTACCAATGAAACTGAACGCGATAAGCATATTTAAACTGCGTTCAAGAGCTGTCGGTGTTAATATTCCACAACAATGATGAAACTGACAGCTCCTAAACTCAGTTTAGATTTCCTGATCGTATTCAGTTTCATTGGTGAAATTGGCATAGAGTATAATGTTATAAACCAAAGACAAACACAGAAATAGGACCTGCTTTTAAGTACCGTTACGATACAGAAATGGCAGCTTGACAACACGCTCTACTTTATTTTGGAATTACAATCCACACTCTGCAAACTGCGACATAACATTGCTCGGCGATAGAAATGTGGACGATTGTAGTTGTCTCCTAGACGTCGGACTTTTTCACGTGAAGCTAAGTTATACCTACTGAAACGTATCACAGCTCAATACTAGGTAGCAAGGACATCGACGTACAACCTATTGTTATAAAGGATTCAGTGTAAGATTCTGAATCCCGCTACTAAAATGCTGTTTAATATATTTGACCGCGTTGGTATAGTAATTTTATTTATTTATTAATACTTTAAGCACACACATGTACAGAGGCGGACTTAATGCCATAGGCATTTTCTACCAGTCGACCTTTGGGTGATACAGAGACAAACAGTGGTAGGTCCAAGAAATTAGAGGAATAAATATAAGTGCATAAAACTATTTAAACTAAAAATATAATACACCTATTTACGTAACTATATATAAATATAAGCACAAATAAACAAACATAAATAAACAAATTTACTAAAAACAAATGAGACAAACAATGAGAGAGCATTACCGTTGTAATGATACTGCCAACTTTTTGCAATGTGTGTTCGCGAACTTTAATTTTGATAACCGACGTCAATTTCTACGCTAGGTCGTCTAGAGCGTAGACATGTTTTATAGAACCATGCTTTAGGCGCATAATTCTGGAGTCATGTGGTAAATTCATGGTTACAGTTTGTGCATCAATGTCCCTGCCATCCTGTTTATTCATACTACAATGATGGCACTATATTAATATGAGGGAGTGTGACGTTTTCAGGTTTTTATGAATTTCCGTTACAATTACTGATAAAATGTGAGGAAACAGATGCCATACTACATATCATTGTTGTATTGGGTTCCCGCCTGTAAAAACAAGTATAAGTGGCAATTAAAAATAAATAAATAAATTATTGCACGGGAAGCAAACATTACCTATGTCCTACCGCTGGAATTATAAATTATATTCATAATATATTTTGTATAATTTGTACGCTATCATAGGCTGGGTGATATAGTGCCTTTGGTTTGAGATGATTTTTTAATAGCCAACTTCCGACATTTTCCATCGCTACCCACTTTTCGTAGCACAACTTGACAACGGTGTACACATCGATCTATCTCGTGACTCCGGCGCATTGTTCGCGACAATTATCGTGGTCACCAGGCTAATGCGAACAAAAGACTCGTTGTTACGTATTGGAGTTTGTATCACACCGTAGTTCGTGAGATGATGATTAAATCTGAAGAATAGATCCAGAATTGATTGTGAATCTGTTAAAAATGAAAATTTGACGACTGCAGTTCACTACCGACAGCAGATTTTCTTTAATTTTCTCAAAATGTATGCTTACATTGTAAGTCACATCACAACAAGTTAGTAAAGTAATCAAGGCTAGTTCACAAGACCCTTGAGTACTTTATCAACTTGTGTTCGTTCATTCAAAAACATAGTTCTCTTTATTTAAAAAAAATACAAAAACGTTTCCAGCCTAGCATAGCCTATAGTGTTCCCACTGCTGGGACACAGGCCTTCTCTCTTCGAGGGAGAGAGTGGGCTACAATCTACCTCGCGGGCCCATTGCGGGTTGGTAGATATCACATATCTTCGAAATTCTGGTTCTAGGACATGCCGGTTGCCTTCACCGTTTTCAGACTATTGATGATGAAATTATTTATACAAAGTAAAGCGCCTGTCTGGATTAGAACTCATGATTTAGAACTCGTAAGTCGGCTAGAGCCTACACCTCAAAGCCACCACAACGTACAAAGCCTGCAGTTATTAAAATTATTTTTGAATTTTTCTTTACGTCATATTTGGATAAAAGTTTAAAAAAAAATAAGTCTGAATAATTCAGCATACATTTAAATATTTACCAACACGGTTGTTTCATTTAAATTTTCGAACGATATCGATTCAATAAGATCGCATAGTCACTACGGTGTGACAGCAACCTATGTGAACTTATCAATGCACAAAAACCGAGCTTTCTCAGGGATTCCTAACTGGTGCGCGTAATATATAATGCATTCAAAACGAGGGGTTATTTCGAACATCCTGATACATACGATTACCGAGAAAACGTCATTACGTTTGGCTAGAGAAAACCCCATGCAATGATAACTCATTGTTTATGCAAATCCGCCATTCTATGGTGGCTCTTATCCGATTGTTACAAACTCCGTTTAAAGTTCAGAGTTCCTGTATAACACGAGTCTAAAAGGTTTAAAATAACATGTTCATAATAAATTGTTATTTAACATTACAATATATTGCTCATAATTTATCAATAATGCAGTTATTATTTAAGTTTCTTTAGTAAATGTCAATTCAAGAGTATAGCGTTTTCAAAAACCAGTTTAACGGAACAAATTTTTTTCAACGTTTCTGAAAACGTGAAATATTTATTAATAAACATAAAATAGAAAGCAGTGGTGGCCCAGTGATAACTGACGCGACTTACGAGATGTAGGTCGTAGGTTCGAACCCAGATAGGCGCCTTTACTTTGTGTAAATTATATAATCACTACTGCTCTCAAAACGGTGAAGGAAAACATCGCGAGGAAACGGACATGTCTTATAACCAAAAAATCGAACATGTGACATCTACCAACCCGCATTGGGCCCGCGTGGTGGATTACGGGCCACTCCCTCTCACAGAGAGGAGGCCTGTGTCCCAGCAGTGTGAACATTAAATGCTAATTATGGTGATGATGAAACATAAAATAACATGTCGCTTTTTTTCCTTTTTGGTTGGGCAGGGGTGTGTGTACCAATAGGACACCCACATTTCAAGAGTTATGGTTAAGTTCGATTCAATAGGGGGCGAGCCTATTGCCATCAACCGAGCACAAATCCAGACTCCGGACTGTTCCTGAGAAATTCCAAACAGAAAAACCTTCTAACACTTTCCGACCTGGGGAATTGAACCCAGGACTTCCAGGACCCACAAAGCAGACCACCTTTATGTGTCAAGTAATGAATTAAATACTAATTCAAAGAGCTCAAATCTCTTTCAAAGGAGGAAAGATACCAATATTGTTCTCGGAACACACAAATGAAAAATATCTAATCAAAAACATCGGAGTCGGCACACAACAATCATTCAAAAGTGACTTATGACCAAATCGTAGGATCATTCTGTAAAATTTTGCGGATGTTCAGCATACCGATCAAACAAGATTTGGGTTATGATTTTAAAAAATTTGATGACTAACCCCTAACATTTAGAGGTTATGTTCTAAGAAATGTTCTCAGGTACCAGGCCTAAAGGAAATGCCAGAATATTGCGTGTACATACGTATTAGGAGGTAAATGAGAGGTGTAAGTCTATTGTGAGGACGTGAGGTCATGTTCGCGTGATAATCGTTTGATGACAAGAACTGCCGAACAGTTGCGTGGTTTATTTAAGTTGCACTATCGTTATTTCACTGTAATTTTATTCGAAGAACTCTCAAAAAGTTTTCATAAAAGCAAATAGCCTAAATTCAGTTTCTTGCCTGTTCTTCTCCATATGATAGGAAACTACCTTTCGACAATGACAACTTTTACTGAGTGACTTAAAGACAATCCAAAAAGGCCGGCTAATAGTTTAATTGAAGTAAATGCTTTGCGTTGGTGCTTTAAACGTCCTTGATAAGGGTCAATACGGATCAGTACGTTGACATAAGGATCTATTTTCGTCTAACTCGTGCCGGAACGAGGGATCCCAATCCTAGAACTGTTTAAGACGTCATCTATGACGTACATGCGTGGTACAGCTGTTCAAAAACCGCAAAATCATTGATACGTGACTCATCTAGCTTTTCTCAAAACGTAGGCCAGGTTTATTGTAAACAATTGCCATAAATAGTCATATTCTTCCATAGTTTAATATGGCGGGGATAACACTGATACTCGGCACGTGGGACCGATTTTGAGCCATGATTGACGTCAGAGTTTTCTGATTAAAGATTCAAGAATGATTCAGTATGGAGGGCTTACGCTCAAAGGCTCACGTTGTCACTTCGTCTGGTATATTCCCCCGTAAATGTTTCTTTTTAAGGAATATCCAAGTACCTACCTTTTTTAAAGTCCATCAGTCTTTTAATGTTAACATAATTTATAAGTCTTCGAATTAGAACAGTTAGGTCATTATTCTCTTTCAATGTTGAAGTTGTGGTTTTCCTGAACAAGCTATGTCGTTATGTAGAAATTTCAATCAGCACTTATATAAGATCCCAAAAAGCCATGTTGGGCTAAAATAACGAAACAAAAGAGTATTTATACGGAAAAAAAACATGCAACATTGAAGATATGAAATAAGTTTCGTTTAAACGAAGAACATTAGAAAACCTTTACCTTTTTGGTAACGAATTCCAATTGATTGAAACTTCACTGAGGTTTACACTATCCAACTGTGGCAACAAATAGACTTTGTTGTTTTTTGACGTGCAAATGGCATTCAATCTCAGGGTAGTAAATCAATTCTATGTTCAACTATACTACGAAGCAATTTACTTTATATAGGCTTACAGGCAATAAGTATATTAGCGTTGCTTTGTTACCATGTGCAGCAGTGACGTACGTGGTCCAAACAGTAACACGCTGCGATCTAAGACAGCACTTGTGCGTATATAGGCTGTTGCTAGCCAGAGTATGATGCCTAAATCTAGTGTAATTTTTGGTCTCGAATTTCAGATAGGTGTCGAGCATTCTTTAATTTGGTGACATTGATGTTTGATCGATCTGATTTTAGCACCCCACATTAAAAAAAAAAAACGAAGCAACTGAAGTTGTCAGCGACTTAAAACAACGAAGGTTCTTTTATGTCGCTGACTATTTTTAATATTGTTACTATCAAATTTAATTACATCAGTTACTTCAAAAGATAAAAAATAGACCTGCCAACCTTGCAATTTAATAAACGGATATAAATACTTGCCATCTTTTAGCTGCGCGTGAGTAATGTTATGTACATTGAAGTCATTTCCGAATCATACTTCAAAGTAACAGTTACCAAAGATTTAGCACGTGTGCATCCTTATTTACCCTCCGTTTAGTGAGTACAAAAATTTCTAAAACAGTGAAATTGCGATGTTCTGTTTCATTTGCAAAAATTCTTCATGACGATCTAGGTGTTGATACTTTCAAAACAAAGCTTATAATTGTATGCCTAATTTCGTCAGTGTTAATTAGAACTGCGACAATTATGTAGTTAAGTCACGCTACGGAGTACCCAGTTAGTTTTTGCAAGTCAACCATTTCTGTGTATTAGTGGGAGGTACGCGCGTCTTTTTGTCGTATAATTAAGCCAATATCGATTATGTAAGCAAAATGGACATTGTCACAGTAAGGCGGCGAACATATAAAGCTCGGAGCAAAAAGGTATGTGGGACGTATGGAATATCAACGAACCTTCGTCAAAAAATATCAAAAGAAATTAGATAAGATCTTATGGCGATAATTATTGTTGTCATTACCTACATTCAATTTCCAACACGACGTCAGATGTTTTTATCGAATTCATTGAGAAGTTAGTTAAAATAAGAAACTACTTCAAAGTGAAAATAATATTCTAGTTGAGTTCATCTCTAGAATAGTTATTTTTATCGTATTTTTTTCCAACACAAAAGCAAATATAGAAGACTTCCTCTCTAATAACAAACGGAGGAAAAAACCTCTATTACTCGACTATTATAGTAATAATTGCTTTACTCAGTGTGACAGAGTCTCAGACGGTACTATCGACCGTGGGACTGTGGGACTCTTGCGCCGTATTCAAATGGGTATCAAACAAAAAAAAAATATAATTATTGGAAATGCTTTCCTGTTTTTCCGGTCGTGTGAGATCGCAATTCACTTGTCATTATTTAAAGGAACAAGATTAGAATAATTGTCTAACAAGATGATGCATTTTTGCATTTTTATATTCAAATGAGCCTTTGTCCCACGTAAATTGTAATTGTGGTTTTTGTTATTACATCTGTTTCTTTTCTTGTCCTACATATATTGGACCAGTGTTTGAATTATGAGAACGATTGGAATTAATTGGTTTTTGTTGTCATGTTTTCTGCGACTGTTCAAGTTTATTTTTGTACCTATTTCTTTATTTAGAAGGGTGTCTTTGATAGACTTTTATATTATAGAACTATATGTGTCGATGAAATTGAGATTATTTGAGGGCAGCTATAAATCTTCGGGAAAGCCTAGGTATAATTAAGGACTATTATTTTATGATTGTTAAATTTCATTTTTTTTGTAGCAGTATTTTTGCCAGCTTAGATTTATTTTGAATGAAAATGATGTGTTTTGTTATCCGTATTCAGTGTTGCTGTATACTGACATAGTTTATTGTAGAAGTCAATGTCTTAACCACTTTAAACTGCAGTTTTCTTGCATGATAACATACTACCTAGATTGCTTTCATGAGTGTTTATTTATTTATTTACTTAAAGGTTCACCCACAGCACATACATATACATAGAAATAGCAAGTCATACGGTTATATTCTAATATATATGCCAATTATAGGTAAACACAACATTGACAACACAAGACGCCAGATTACCGCTTAGTTGCTAACTTAAGTCTAATGTACAATTGTTAAGAAAATGAGAAACTAAATAAAAATTAAAACAAAAGTTGTAAAATAAATTAAAATAAGAGACAGTGTAAGTAATTAGATTGGGTAAGATTTGCACTATTAATCAGAAATTACGACAACGTTTCATTGGTTCGTAGAGAGGCTAAGATTCTTGATTTGAACTTCACCTTTGGGTCATTAAATATATCTGCTTCAGGTACGGACTTAGTAAATAAATTAAGTTTGTCACACATCTTAATGAGTGGTGAGTTGAGACCTATATTTGTAGAGGTAGTAGGGCGCTGTAAAATTGTGGTTATGGGAAAGCGTGGAATTCTAGGCGGAACTTTTAACGAAATACGCGATAGCAGTTCACAACAATCTATGCAACCATTCACTAGTTTGTGAAGGAACATAAGGCCATGCATTAATCTCCGTTGCCGTAGTGAGATCATCTTAAAAAAGGTTAGACGCTGTTGATAGGGACACCTATGAGATAAGCCAGGGGATGTAAATGCGAGGTGTTTGGTGAAAGCCCGTTGTATGCTCTCTAGACGCTGAGAATGTATTGCGTAAAAGGGGTCCCAGGCAACACTGGCATATTCCAGCCTACTACGCACCAAGGCATTGTATAGGGCCATTTTAGTTTTAACTGATCTAAATTCTCGCGTATTACGTTTAATAAAACCTAACAATTGAGCAGCTTTTTTAACGCAACTGTCTACATGTTGCTTGAATGTCATTTTTTTGTCCATGATCACTCCGAGATCCCGAATTTCATCAACCTTAGTCAGTATAACGTTATTGATTTTATATGATGTTACACTAGCTTGTTTCTTTCTCGTGAATGCAATGTGGAAACATTTTTTGACGTTTAAAGCCATGCCATTTTTATTGCACCAATCTTGGATTCGATCTAAGTCACTTTGAATCGCGACCGAGTCGTTCGGTGACTTTATTATCTTATAAATTTTTAAATCGTCAGCGAACATTAGAAACTTGCAGTTTTTGATTTGATGTGCTATATCATTAATGAATAGTGAAAACAAAATTGGTGCTAGATGGGATCCTTGCGGTACTCCCGAGATAGAGACATATGGTTGTGATGTGTAACCATTTAAAACAACAGTCTGTGACCGTTGTTCTAGGTAAGATGAAAACCACCTCAGAAGTGATCCGTGCACGCCGTTGGCTGCTAGTTTTGACAAAAGTAGTGAGTGACTCACTTTATCAAAAGCGCTGCTGAAGTCTGTGTACACTGCATCTACCTCCAGACGTTTGTCTAGTGATTCTGATATGTCGGAGACAAACTGAATCAGATTGCTTTCCACTGAACGACCTGCTTTGAAACCATGTTGGCAAGGTGAAATGTTTGATTCAAAGTGATGTGTGATTATGGGACAGATAAGCGATTCAAATAATTTAGGAAAACACGACAGTGTTGAAATTGGACGATAGTTCTTTACATCTGCAGGATCATCTTTTTTATAGATAGGAACAATTTTTGCCTGTTTCCATAGATCAGGAAAAACGCCTTCAGCCAATGAGCGATTGAAGATAATGCATAAGGGAAATGCCAATGTGTTGCAGCATCGTTTTATAAAGATGGGAGGGATGCCATCAGGGCCAGGACCTTTCGAGGAGTCCAGCTTCTTAAGCTTCATAAGAACTTCTCTTTCTGTGAACTGTATTTTACCGATAACTTTTTGTACGGTAGAGGATAGCTCAGTTCCGCCGCCTTCAAGGTTGGGGCTGTAGACTGAGGAGAACTGCTGCGCAAACAAGTCTGCGATTTCTGGTCCAGTTTCCGCAACTGATCCATCCAACCGCATACTAGATGGAAACTTTGACTGTTCCTTACGTTTGTCTTTTATAAAACTCCAAAAAGCCTTCGGATTTTGAAGTATGTCGGATTCAATTTTTTGTTTATATGAGTGATAACATGATTTTATAAGTTTATGACATTCACCACGTACTAACTCAAAATCTATTATATCGCGAGGGTTTCGATATTTGCGACATTTTTGCCTAATCTTTTCCTTCTGGTGAAGCAATTTGATTAGCCTAAATGAAAACCAAGCTGGATATTTTTGCTTTCGACGGTTATATTTCGGTACAGACGTTTCAATAACGTTTAATAAAAGATCGTAAAAGTGAGACACCATTTCATTCACGTTATGGCATTTAGAAAACATGCTAATCCAGTCTACTTCTTTCAGTTTAGGAATAATTTTAGTATAATCAGCCTTAAAGAAGTTATAACCTAGTTTATTGTTGGTTTTTAGTGTCTCGGGGACTGTATCGGATATACATATAAGTAAACAAGGGTGTAGAGGGTCAAGCTCACTTAGTTGATCAAGAGGAGCGGTAACCGCAATGTTTTTCAAGTTAATTTATACCTTCTTTGTTGTGGTAGGTAAGGGTTCTCACTGTGTCCAGTTTAATTGCTCAATTCAACGTCATAATTGACGATGACAGCTGCCAATATATCAGGATTATGTCTCATCATCACACAACTTCTTTATCATCGATACCCTTTGATTAATTTATCGTTATTAATTTTCAACGACATCATTTCAAAATCTAACCATCAACTTTATTTTGAATTTGCTTCAAACTTTCGTAGTTAAAACGCTGGCCACAAAGACTTAACGTTATATAAAACATATCGTCGTGCGGATAAAAAATGGCGGCACTGCGACAACGCGGCTAATGATTCTCGATGTCGGTCGATTTACTCCACACTCACCGGTCCTGTATTTCCTGTTCGTATGTAGTTACGCAAAATTCTTGTACTAATATAAAATTCCATCTGTTTTGCTTCATCACGGCCATTGTGATCTGCAAATTAGTTCTTAGATATTCATTTGCTTTGTTTACTTTTAATAATTGTGCAATCAGTTAATGGAGGTGAGTTTTCACAGGTATTGTTGTTAGCGTGCGGAAATGTTGGAACAAAGTTCTGTCAAATTACCTTTATATTTTTGTCTTCTGAATTAATGGAGCAGGAGGGCGTGTCGGACTTTCACTGACTAAAACCCACCCGTGTTCCCTCAGTAGCATGCATGCCAGGGGCTGCGGTATCTCTTTCATCGGCCCTTGCGGGCCCCATCGGTTTGTGGTGACATCTCTTTGAGGCGCACGTGGAACACAACGCGCCGTCGACCTGGCCTTGGTCCTTACCGGACAGCGAGCTACCCATTACTCGCCGCCCGCAAGCTCACGCCTACTGTGGCCAGAAATCAGCCTGGGATTCCCGACGCCCAGGGAGTCTCCTGCGGCGGTTAGGGCCGTGAGGGCGCATATACTGCCTCTCCCTTACGTGCGCTGCCTCCCTCTTCGCGAGCATTACTGCTTCGCTGAAGGAGGCGACGGCTACCCATGCACTCTCGCTCCGTACCATGGCCTGGACCAGGGCCGGACGCGAGAGATCGCCACCGCCGATCGCCTCCACGAAGACACGGCAGTACTCCGCCCAAGCCGGGCAGACCGCCACCGTGTGCTCCACCGTGTCCTCAGAGCGATCTTCGAAGTGGAAACACCCAGGCGTTTCCTCCCGAAGTTAAAAGGTTAAAGGACAAAAGTATGAATGTGAAAAAAGACGGTTTAAGAAGTGAAAGTAGGTAGGTATACATATAATTATGACCGTTATAAAGATTATTATAGTCTCACAATGATAATTGTGATAAAGGGACTCTTATCTCACCGGGACTTAACCGTCTTTATTTTATTTGAGTGTCTTTTGCTTGTCTGTCTCGGATCTCCCCTTCAAGGATATTAGTTATTAATTTCATAATTTATTATTATTATTAGGTACATTCCCGATTAATAAATGGTAAGAGGAAAATTTATTTAATACAGATTACAGAATTTGAAAGAGATATGATTTGCTTTGTTATGTATATGGTTTGAAGTTTAATTAAATATTAAAAAGTTGTCTCTTTTATTCGAAATGCTCACGATTTTTTTTTTTGTAATCATTAATTTATTTAATATTATAAATGCGATAGGAACTCTGTCTGTGTCTGTCATGCTTTCATGCCTAAACCGCTGAACCAATCGTCATGAAATTTGGCAGAGAAATAGTCTGGGATATGGAGGAGGACATAGGTTACTTTTTTACTCGATAACCGACATCCACGCGGGCGGAGCCGCGGGCAAAAGCTAGTAGCATATAAATCGTTGAGTTACAACAGTTGTTTTTAAACTGACCAGAAAGTTTCCTGCTACCAAAGCACTGGAGGTCTCCATAAAAAAATGCAGTGGAAGTGAACTGCACAATGCATTCTCAAAATGTAAATTTCTGTATCTGTCAGAATACATTGTTGGATTGAAATATTCATGTATTCATCAGTTTTCAATTGCAATCACGTCGATAATTTCATTTACACACATTTCTAGGGCTTTCTAGTGGAATCAGACGTTCTAGAGGATTTATTCATACGATATAGGTTAGTCCATAATACAAATTCAAAAGATGTGCATTTTCATAATTTGTGGGATTTAAACTTTCTTTGAGGTTGTATCCTAATTACTTTACATCTTCGTTTTCTTCTTTATTTTCGGATTTCCTCTATTCCCGATGCTCTATTGTCAAATTTTCTTGTATTTCGTCTATACTGTCTGAGATGAGAGCAACATCATCCGCAAATAAAAGGTTCCATGATGTGGGTTTCTGGATTTTCTCGGTGAGGTTGTTCGTTCCTTTTGAAGGCGTTCACTTAGAACTCGTTTCCTAATCAAAATCTTAGCTATGTTAACATAAAAAGTTAACATGTTATGTAAAGACATAAAACCGATGCATTTGGGAGAACTGTAACTTTTTTTTTCGGAAATTATCTATTATCATCATCATTTCAGCCAAAAGACGTCCACTGATGGACATAGGCCTCTCCTAAGCTCCTCCAGTTCGACCGGTTCTGTGATCCCCGCATCCAGCGGATTCCTGCTGCCTTCACAAGGTTATCGGTCCACCTTGTGGGGGATCTTCCAACTCCACGTCTTCCGGTACGTGGTCGCCACTCCAGTACAAATGGCCTTTTCACCGAAATTATCTGTGTTCCTCCTTAATTATTCGTATATTTCATTTGCAAGAATTCGGTCTAACTGAACGGCTTTATTTAGTTGTCCACCAAAACTTGATGCCACAGAGAAGAGTGTTTTACTAGGGATAACTGCGTTCTGCTAGGGAACCCGAAGCTTCTCCACATTGGTTAGACCTATCTATATATGTGGGTACACCAGCGAGAGTCACTGACCCTTTTGAGAGAACGTTGTAGGCCTTACAGACTATAGATTTGTAGACGATTTTCTATTCTGTATTTTCATTCCTCTCTCGTACTTATTGATAGGCCTGCAATGTCCCCCCATACCCCATTTATTTTTTATTATTATTTATTTATTTATTTCTTGCCGGCCCTTCTCCATAGGAAGCGACAATTTGGAACGGTGCACCTAGCTTCTGACGTTTCATAAGTGGCATGTAGGTTTATATGAAAAAATATTTTGATTTGATTTGAGGGGTTTCCCTATAACAAGTGATTACTAAATTCGAGTTAATCTTTAGATTAACTTTACCATTAGTTTGTCGTTTGTTTAAAAAAAAACTGAGAAAAATGACGGTCAAAGGGATTAAGAATGATTCCCCTAAGATCATCCCGGCGTTTGTTTGAAACATTAAGATGTGCAATAATGTACAAGATTATTTAAACATCCGTCGCTATCGTACTCATTTTGCATACATGAATGACGTTTAAAATAAACAAATGAAGTCATTAGTCTGATATGGACGTGTAAGGGTACCGGTTTTGTTGAGATAAGATGAACTACTTAATGCATTGTTTCAGGTGGGTAGAGATTCCATCAGTATGTGAGATTAGATGCGTTCAGCCTCATCAGGCTCTCGTGAAGAAACGAATTTGCTGTTCGACTCCGTTTGATACAGTTACTTAGGTACAATTTTATGTATCTCAATCAAACAATTAACTCAAGCTATCGCAGTCCATAGACGCCTGTAAGAGTCCGCCTGGAAGAGGCCTATGTCCATGGACATAGGCCTCTTCCAGGCGGCACCACAGTACTCTGTTCTTCACCTTCCACATCCAGTCTGCCCCAGCCATTTTCGTAAAGTCGTCGTCCATCTAGCTTGGAAGCATCTCACGCCACGCTTGTCTCTTCTGCAGAACTCGTCTGCTCCACCGAATATCGGTCTTTCGACAAACATGGCAAGCAATTTTATGTATTTACCTTGAACTTACAATTTGTGTCGAAAGACACATGGAAATTATATACGAGTACGCACGAAACGCACTATTAAAAATCAGTGGCATCGTAACATATGAATATATTACCATGGCAATGATTTGTTATCGATTCGGCTCGTTATCGAAAGGTTCTGATTCTTATTAGCCTGGTAGCTGGCCTTGATGTGGTCGTCGGGAAGAGACTAGAGAAATGATTCCCTGTATTCTTTGTCCTCTATAGTTCTGTCCTCTTTATGTAAATCAAAGAGGTTTGAAAATACGACGACCCTTTTCGAGAAAATGTAGGTAGTGCCCGACTGTGTTTTGTTTATGGCTTGTCAGATACAAGCCAGGTAGACACGCGCTTCTATTAATCGCTTCGAAATATTTTAAAATAGAACAGTATCGCCTGGCTTTGACATCTGTTTTTCCTGATAAAAACAGTTTCCAATAATTTTTATACCGTTACCACTACTGTAAGTGCCCAATGATGTGGTCTACTGTAGCCACCATTGTCCTCGGGCGAGTCCACTGCTTTTCGTGGGCGTAGGGCGGTGTACCTGTCAATAATTATAATAGCTCCGTTACTCGTCATATATTGTTCTCAATTAGAAATCAATTAATATGTATGTAATGAGACTGAATTTATTGATGCTTTGTTGTTTTTTTTTGTGGTTAAGGCAGCAAGGGTGTAGGGGTGTTGCGGATTGTGGTGGGATGTGTTATTGTATAGATATACAACGACAAAAAAAATAATAACCATTATGATTAGCATAAATATACTAATAATAGGAAAGCTTAAGAATTTTGGTTTTTGTGGTTGGGTAATCATCAAATAACTTCTCCCGCTTTGGGTGGAGCGGGAGGGCGTGTCAGACTTTTACCGACTAAAATTCACCCGTGTTCCTTCAGTTGCCTGTGTGCCAGGGGCCACGGTATCTCTTTCCCGCACCCCTGGCAGGCATCGGCCTTTGCGGACCCCACCAGTTGGTGCTGACAGGCGATGCCTTGCAACGCGTGGGTCGGGGGAACTTATAATTTCATGTGAACAAAGTCGCGGGCAGAAGCTAATTTTTTGAATATATCAGAGCTTGAAGCTGAAATCACTGTGTGGTATCTTAAGTGTAGGTAATTAGTATCAAAGGTTTTATATGTATTCTTATTAAATCCTAGACAGAAAATTCTTTCATAGGTATACTTTTGCTAAAAAGATATTTATTTTGTACAGTCAAACCACCTAATTGGCATACAAGCAAAACTTTACAAGTCTTCCGTTTTTCCATTGCACTGGCAGTATTCATTTTTAAACACTTATTCAAAAAAAAAAAAAAAAAAGAATTGACTATTGAACACGAGAACTAGAATGCTGTCAATTCAGCATTGTTTAAAAGTTGTTTCAACATGAATAGAAGTTAGCCGCCTATATCAAATACATAGTTTGTTGATTATGGAGTTTATAAGGATCGCAACAAGAGCGTCGATCTGAAGTTTCTGCAACCCCAATGGGCAGCCGTGAGTTTATGTATGTACCTATGTGTGTTGAGGAACGATATTATAAGGCAATATTTATCCGTCAGTAATTTGGAAGTTTATAAAAGTTATTGTAAATTTTCTGTGCCTGTTATTTGGGCTAGGCTCCAAAATAAGTATTAGTTACAAGACGGTTAACTTTAGTTGACTTTATCGAACTAATCAATAACGATGTGCTAAGGAAACTCGCAAAATTCAAATCTTCTTAAAATTTTTGTAATTTGGAGGTCAGTGTCCAGTGGATCCAGACGAACCGTTGTCTGGCCTTAAAGCATAGCTTTCCTCGACGGAATCCCAGGTGATACGATGTTCATGTGTTGTGGGCCGGACTAGCTGGTCTCGAACTCCCAGGATTCTATGCGGCTGGTAGAAGCGACCAAGAGCTCGCAAACCTGGTGAATAGTCCGGTCCCTGGAAAAGCCCTTTTTAGCTGGTTCTACATCAAGAAGAATAATTAGAAGATTATCGTAAAACATTATTGCAGATTACAAGCATGAAGCCGGGTGATATATATTCGTTTAATTTACATGCCACAATTTCAAATTATGATTCGTTAAAGGGTTCACTGGATTCAGTTCATATTTTTAATCAACTGACTTTTTTCTAATCAAATAAGTTGCTTGTTAACATCGAAAAAAAAAAGAATAAATTTGCTGACCAGTCTTCTGAACTAAAAAAAACGCAAATCATATTCTGTTCAAGATAAAGCCTTACGCTGAATTACAAAAAAAAGTATTTGTTTTTTTTTTACGTTGCCGGTCTGCCCTAGTGCTTCCCGCTTGATATTATAATTTTATACATGACAGCCATTTAATATGTACAAATAGTGATACTACTGTTTTAATCGATTCTATTAGTTTTGATTACATTTAAATCGATTCTATTAGCTTTACAGTTCTCAAGAAATGCAATTCATTGCAAAATATTGTTACTGTAGAGCCTAGACGCAAATATATCATAGATTCAATATAAATTTTTATATCAATTTCTCCTATAAATTAAGACATTTCTGGAGAGAAAACACATAATAATGACATTACAAATGATATTGATGTACAAATGTGATATTTAATAGGTTTTTTATTAGATTAAAGACAATGCATAATTAGGTAATTAATTATGTGGAATAGTTCTCACCTGGAAATATTCTTCCGTGTGTAAATGTTGGTTGTAACAATAATTTATAATCAACTCTTTAAAGACATATGTTTCACACTATGTTTCCCATGCTATAAACATGTTTTAATTTGGTAGTATTTTGACTACTGATAGGTATATTGCCAAATTTTTTAATAGAAAGTGAACGCGTCAGGCCCATGAACTTTTTCATAAGGATTGGCCACAAACAGGAGTAGTTAGGTATAAGTGGGAGGAAGGAACGAAGGCCTTTCTTTGCAGTGGGACACAAACGGCTGATAGCAGTATTTTCATTAAAAACTAGCTGCTACTCACGGCTTTACCGTGTGGATGTCGGCAATTATTCCACGGGTATGAGCTACCGGGACAAGGAGGCTGATGATATAAGGAGTCAGCTCCTTATATCATCAGCTATCTGCTAGTGAAAGTCCCGTCAAAATCGATCCAGCCGTTTCGGAGATTAGCCTGAACAAACAGACAGACAGGCAGTCATGAAATTTCGAAACTAGTTTTTTTGAGAACTGTATTAAGTGTGTATGTTGTGTAAATTACAGCTGTTATTTTGACATAGAAAATACACTTCAATTTTATATATTTGTATGTAGTATGTATAGAAATCAATAATATTTAACGTACTTAATTAAAATTAAAAATCAAGTACAATAAGGAATTTTCAGTTTTAACTTCCACCATTACGAATTTCGTAGACCATACGTACGTTTGACTGACATTTGGCAAAAAAGCATTACTTTTTTTAAAACAGAAGTTGTGTGCTGACAGATTTTACAGTAGAAACACAAAGGGAAAGAAAGGGATAAAAGAATTATAATTTCCTAATGAAAGAAAGGGTACTTTTTCAAAAGACATCAACGCGCGACTCATCCGTGTGCTCGTTCAGCCATATACAAAGTATACATATAGCACATGGAAAGCGTTCGGTGACGATGACGCGAGTTCCATGACTTTTGTTCATAAAGAAGTTTTCACTTCAAAAACACCTGTCAGTTCAAGCATGATAAAGATTTAGCCGAATCAATATCGGATGCGGAACCATTCATGATTTTAACAAAAACTGTTTTCAGCAGCAAGCAATTTTCCTAGCCTTTTCCCACCAGAATTGAGGATGACTTCGAGTCTAATCGGATGCAGCTGAGGCACCATATTTTACATGGAGCGACTTCCTATTTCCAATTAAAATTGCTCTATCCTGGTCAATGCTCGTCAATGATGACGTCATGACTACATCCAACAATTTAGAGCAATAGAAACATGCAGAAACCTGTTGCCAGTGATACGACCACACAATACCATGCAATATGGAGCAACTAAAAAAACTAGGCAATAGAAATGTGAAATATATTTTATTATGGAGTAAGCAGTAGCAATATTCCCGAAACATATCCACAATTTATTGTTGTTGCTCCAGATTGCTCCACTTAATTGATCTAGATTGATCCATTAGTATTGCCGAGCAATAATTGGTCAAAAAAATTGCCCGTGTAAGTGTAAGAGCACCTTTTATGATACGCCCGTATGACTGACTGGTTGTCGTACTCTTGGGCTGTTGACTACACGTAACAACTGTCACAGATCTACTAATAGCAGCCGGGATCAACGGTTTAACCTGCTTTCCAGGGCACGGAGGGGTTTCTAGAAATGTAATGAATGGTCACCCATCCACGAACCGACCACGGCAAGCGCAGCTTGACCTTCTTATTTTATCACAGGCCCTATTAACCACACTTAGCACCGCTATCTTTATACAATATAGGTATATCATCTTAGATACTACACTTGTTATGCAAAATACACTTAAGTGAACTTATGCAGTACCTAAGATCGGTGAGTCGAACATTATTTTGTGAAGAAAATATCGTCTTTACTAAGATTTATCGATATTACATGGGATAAGTAGCGTAATTATTAAACTGGGTACATTATTATTGGTAATCACTGGCCGTGTTGTAATAAGAAGATTTTATAACATTGAGCCCCATACGGAAATTGAACATGGGATCTTGCGTTGAACCGTCTACTTATACTTAATAGCTCTATTATGTATAACAATGCTTTTATTAACTGATATATTAAAAACTGATTATATTTTTGGTTGAAGATATTTTGTAAATTCACCCTGATCTCAAGGAGGAACCGCCAGAGTAGCCTGCTAAAATTAAAATTTCAGTGTCAGGCAGTTTAATAAAATATAATTCGTGACCGTAACATGTACCTATGTATTTGCAGAATTAAAATCTCTAACACAACCATCAAACCCTTCAACCCTCTAAGTTCTTACAATCCAATTAAATTACTTTTTCATGAAATAGACGACCTCAAAGCAACCTCCTTTAAAGTATGCCAGTATAAGCACCATTCACTGAAGGTTGACCATTTTCTATTCCATTCGATGTGTGCGTTGAAATCTTTAAAGAAGGCGTTTGCATTATGTTGCATGTGCAACAACGGAGATATGAATTTGAAAACTGTTAGCTAATCAATTCATTCCCTTTGTTTGAGAGGTGTTGAAGAAGAATTTTGAGTTAGTAGACCTTTACACGAAAGAGAAATGAGAAATTACATTTAATTACTTACTTGACTTATTTATCGCGGCAGCCCCAATAGAAAGAAAGAAGAAAGAAAACTGCTTTTATTGGCATTATATCGGTAATAAAAACCTTAAATTATTAAAAAAAAAAAAACAGAAAACAAATGACCTCAACAATGATTATAATGCCAAAAGAGCCTCAGCTCAGCATATTGTCAGATGGCAACACAGTATGCACCACCTGCCGCTGATTTTCAGCTGCAACCGACGAGAACCATACACTAGAATAATGAAATAAAGACATAGTGAAGAGTGTGTCCGTAATAAATTAGTAATATAATAAGAAAGTGAAATAAATAAAATAAAATGTTGTGGCATACATGTGCGTGAATGTGTGTTCTTTGTGACTAATGAAAAATTAATTAAATACTAATATCTGCATATTACCTACATCAAATAGGAAATCTTTAAGTAGAAACTTAGAAAGCACCTACCTAGCTATTTGGCAAAAAAACGTTTGACTACGTTGTTCTTCTTAACTACGAAACAGATTTACATGCTGATTTCATTTTTGATTTATTTTTCAATTAGTGTGAAGACAACAACTACGGACGAATAAGAAATTAACGCAAATTCTCATTGAAATAGATAAAAAATAATGATAACATTGATAAAATGAGCAACATTGACAAATACAACAATACCATTCTTAGAACGTTGGCTGATAGGTGGGACTCGCCGATCTTGGGGCGCTGGATACGACTGCACGCAGTCAAGTAGACAGTCCCCAGGATCAGCCTTCCTCGCAGCTTCTTCCTTAGTGTATTAATGTTACTAACACTAGTTTGTAAGTCTACATTGTTACTAATACATATGGAAGTGATTCTGAAAATAAATGTTTGGATTATTATTTTATTATTATGATAATAACGACCAAAATAGATATCATCTTTATCCAATGTACATCAACCTAAACATGTTTTAATTTTGTATTAATTTGTGTTTCCTACGTTACACATATTCGGTCTGAAACGAAATATACATAAAATACTAACTCGGTCAGATTCTATCGTGCAATAAGCAGACACGACAATAGTGAAGAACATAAATTATACTTAGAAAAATAATTGACAAAATCAAAAGACAATAAAACATTGACACACCTTAAATTGCTTAGTATGCCTAAGTAACATAATATAAAAACAGTATTAAATAATTAACTGATATTTTGGATGTAATTGTACAAAATAATTGTAATAATTGTTGAAGCTATCTGTTGCAACCGCAGTGGCTTCTTAACTTCAATGAACTTCCAACCTTTAATAACCCGTCCGCAAAAAACACATCGTCTGCAAAGTAAAATCTTCTGTAGCAACTTTTGTTTCCGTCTGTATTGACATTACCAATTCGAACACACACAATTTGTATGGGAGTTATTTATGTATAAACCCGTATGTTAATTCAATGATTACTTACTTACATACGGAATGGCGTATTTTTATGTTTCAACGGCCAGTGCCCGCGAGCTGTTTATTTAGTAGTTTGACATACACTACTAATTAACGAATCGTAAAGAGTAATTTGTTCTTACTATCGGTTTTTGTAAACATTGCAACTTTATCTTTACTTACCGGTTCGGTTTCATGTTACGTTTTGGTCAACTGACGAACTTGAAACTGAATTTTCTTTCATCTTTGTTAAATTGTTATGCATCTGCAAACAGTAAATTACTTTAGCATATTTATAAGATGATACACAGGAAGTGACATAATAAACTTATATTCTACTAATATTATACATTTGTAAGTTTGTTACTCAATCACGCAAAAACGGGTGAAGGGATTTGAATGAAATTTGGAACACAGAAAGATTATAACCTGGATTAACACATAGGATACATTTTATCCCAGTAATATGTTTCCGTGGGATAATTTTTGACCTCCAAGCTGGCGAAACCGCTGACCAAAGCTAGTTCTATCAGCACGAATTGTCTGACAACTATTATCTCTAATGTACGATGAATAGACATAAAATTAGCATTTTATTTTCTTAATTTTTGATAGGATGTCGTAGTAATGGAAATATTTTTACAATCTTTGGTTTTTTATATTTCTAGGGTGTCATGCTGTGCGTGCAGGATATCTGTTGATTGCAGCGGCGGTGTTTTCTAAGTCAAGACCTACGGACACCTCATCTCTCGCGTCTGGCGAGAGACGCGAGACGCAAGAGGCGCGCACACGTAGCGAGAGTGCATGGGTAGCCGTCACCTCCTTCTGCGAAGCAGTGATGCTCGCGAAGAGGGAGGCGACGCACGTGAGGGTGAGGCGGTATATGCGCCGCAGGAGATGCCCTGGGCGTCAGGAATTTCAGGCTGATTCCCGGCTAACGTAGGCGCGGGCTTGCGGACGGCGAGTAATGGGTAGCTCGCTGTCCGGTAAGGACCAAGCCCAGGTCGACGGCGCGATGTGTTCCACGCGCGCCTTAAAGGAATGTCAGCACCAACTGGTGGGGCCCGCAAGGGCCGATGCCTGCCAGGGGTGCGGGTTGTTCGATAGAGATACCGCCGCCCCTGGTCCATAGGCAACAGAGGGAACACGGCTGGGTTTTAGTCAGTAAAGAATTTCCCAACCAAAAAAAAAAAAGACCTGAAGTCACCTCTCCCACGAATCCTGCGCAGTTTACCGCAATACCAAGTTGGGAAATAACTACAAGTACATAAGATAACATCACGCTTGCAGAGGCGCATGCGCGGGGCAAGGCAGAGTTGCATCTATAGTACAGCCTTATTTCGCCAGTTATGTGTAATTCCCATGTAATAGGGAGCCGAACCTAATGCTATCAACCGTCACAAATTCAACTAGATCTACAAGTAAAATAATGATATTGTTTGATAATTGTTTACTTGATTGATCATTTTATTATAATTTACTAACGAAAGAAGTATGGCGATATTTCTTTGATTTTCCCGTTCTTCAAAGCAGTTAACTTTAGCTATATACCTAACAACATTGTCTCAAGTAACGTAGGTAGTTCAATAGTATATAAAACTAACGTTTTCTAGTGTTTATAATTATTATAACAATTGATGAACGCGTTGGCGAAGCGCATTGATGTAAAGGATATTAATTTTAGTGACCAATAAATATTGATGACGACCCTGCAATGTTTCATTGAGTTCTAATGGCGTCCAAAAGCATCTTAGCAGAGTAATGAACGTGTGTAGGTATAAGTAATCTTTTCGACTTATTTTATTTGGTAACTAGCTGACCCAAATTACATTGGTCTGGATTTCATATAAAATCCATAGCGAAAAGCCGATACATTTTTCCATCATTTAAAATTCTTTAAGAAACTTTTGCAATTTTTCTTTTCATACAAATGTAAGTCGGATTTTACGAACAATAAAAAAATTGCCAAAACGGTCCAGAAGTTCTCAAGTGTTTTTTTTTTTTGGAGGGTTTGAAATCATCAAACAACTTCTCCCGCTCTGGCCGGAGCGGGCGGGCGTGTCAGACTTTTACTGACTAAAACCCACCCGTGTTCCTTCAGTTTCCTGTGTGCCAGGGGCCACGGTATCGGTATGGTAATTCGCACCCCTGGCAGACATCGACCCTTGCGGACCCAACTAGTTGGCGCTGACGTTTCTTTGAGGCGCGCGTGGATCACAACGCGCCGTCATCCCGGGCGTGGTCCTTACCGGACAGCGAGCTCCCTATTACTCGCCATCCGCAAGCCCGCGCCTACGGTGGCCGGGAATCAGCCTGGGATTCCTGACGCCCAGGGCGTCACCTGCAGCGATTAGAGCCGTGAGGGCGCATATACTGCCTCTGCCTCACGTGCGCCGCCTCCCTCTTCGCGAGCATTACTGCTTCGCAGAAGGAGGTGATGACTACCCATGCACTCTCGCTTCGTACCATGGCCTAGACCAGGGCCGGACGCGAGAAACTACAGAGCGACACCTGATAAGATCCTCAGATACCTACTCCGTTTGCCTCGTTTACGTTCATACATCAGAGGCCTTAGTGTGAGTTTCATTTAACCATCTCGATCAAACGCTTCGAGCGCGTTTGGCGCTCCGATTGGCCCTGGATTAGTGACGGACCAATCGGAGCGCCGAACGCGCTCGATGAGTTTGATCGAGATTGTTAAATGAAACTCGCACTAAGGCCTATGGTCATTCATGCATGCCGGTTGTGAGTACTTATTACGTACCTGACCTTTCTGAAGAACATCACCAATAAGGTCACTTTATTGTTTTGGACAGATAGATTGTTCTGTCTTTTTGGTTTAATAGTAGGTAGGCGCTTGTGACAGCTGGACATGGAGTTTTGGGTACGAGCTCCGGATGAAATAATTTAGCATATGATTCATCCTCTTCTTCTCCTAGCTTAGAAATTATTCGCCAGTTATAAAAATAAAAATCTGCTGTTTCATAGAAAAGTGCAATACCCACACGTTCAAAATATATGGAACAGCAGATTTTTTTTGTGTTTAACGTTAGATTATTTTCCCACAGTCTGCATTTGCGCTCGGTTAGTTGTTAGTAGTATCAAACAAGTCTTTACCGTAAAAAGAAAAATGTGATAAACTGTGAGGATACCATACAGGATACATTTTCATCCAGTGCGCAAACTGTAACCATGAATTCAGCACATCATTCTAGACCCGCCAGCGCAGAAATTTTTCGTCGGTTATAAAAAAAAAAAACAGCTATTCCATACATTTTGACCGCGTAGGTGTTGCACTTTTCTAAAACAGCTAATTTTTTTTTAGAATAGAATAGAATAGAATAGGATTTTATTTTGCAAATACGGGTAGTACACAATAGTTGTTAATAAGTAATAATAGTTGTAGTAGTATAATAGTTGTTGTTTGTAAGTATAAACGTCGAAAAATTTTCTGCGCTGAGAGGTCTAGAATAAAAAGCTGAATTTTTGGTTACAGTTTGCGCACTGGTTAAAAAAATATCCTGTTTATACATCCCTGCGTCAATTCTCATGGGAGGATATGTTCATGTGTCAGGATGATGATACTCTTTTATGATTTGGCTAAATGTACAATTCATTTAATGTCCTATGTGAATGACATGCAAGTTCATTTTGACTAATCATGATAAGATTATTGTCAGCAACTTTATCGGTGAACTGTTAAATAACAGGTGTAGTGATATTACGAAAACAATTACAACAAGTACAATAATTTAAGGTCAGCCTAATCTTACGACTATCTATAATAAGACATGGTATGGTATTGTATGCGCATTGCTGATTGCGAATCGATTGGAAACAATCACGCATATTAAGGGAACCCCCTTTCAAATAAATTCCAAGTCAAACGACTTCGAGAAATAGAACATTTTTTGATGGTGAAATGTACCTATTAAGTACTCCAAAATTATCGGTAGAATTTAGGTAAATTTTTATAATACAAACAAAAAAAAAACGACCTATGTTTTATCCAAAATTTATTCTCATACTTACGTAATCGGATTTCCTGATAAAAATATTTAACCTAGCCTTGTCAAACGTGACGTGTGTCAACTTCAAATGAAATACGATTCCAAGAACTAGGCGTTTCCTAAGCATAGGTAATTCAGTTGGATTTTCCAATCAATGTTAGCTTAAATTGCATAATTTTAAAACTAATGATATGGCCATGCAAACTTGTTCCGGCAGTCTAACACACTTTTGATCACCATACATTGTTTTCGTGTGCATACAGTCTGAACAAATTTCCAAAATTCATTGCATTATAGGTTTGAGAAATTCGTCTCCTCAACGTCGTAAATGACGCAATGAACGTAGCTGTACTGTCAAAATGAAAAGACAATGCGATTGACTGCCATTTTAATGCCTACGCAATTGGGGAGTTTGTTGCGCCACTTCTTCTTCCCAGCTAAAGCACTAGGAAGTGTCGAAGGGTGGGCGTTTTGGGGGGACTGTCTTATGTTTTATTTTTTTGACGTTCGAAAGGTGCTGACTCTCAGCCTAGTTTGAATAAATGACTTTTGATTTTGATTTTGATTTTGACACCAATAAAAATATCGTTCAAAATACAATAAAATATCTTATGATGTCAGAATACTCTAAAAACCATTGGTTTAAAAAAATCACCGCAAATGTTTGCAGACTCATTCAAACATTTGGTTTGAAACGGCTTGTTCACGTAATCTTTTCAGCTGTACGGTTGAACTTCCTGAAACTGGTCTACCAAGAAACCGAAGTCGGTTAGTTCTAGGGAACCGTCATCGTCGGCCGCATCATCGTTTAATATCCGGTGAGATAGGAATAGATAGCGACCAAACGGAAGTATTTCGGTGATTAGCAAAAATCTCGGTCACTATGATTTGCATTGAGAATTGTTAAATATTTTCACGAAATTACTTTGATAGTTTTATCATGTGTAAGTTACTATAGAAAAGATTCTCGCATAAGCATTTTGTCGCTTATACCTACTTGGACCCGGTCTTATTACCAAAACAAAACTTGACGTCATAATCCATTTCAGTATCGAAGCTACTAGTTCATTATTCTACCGATTCACATCAGTTTCATCTATTGGTAACAAACCTTCTAAAGTAGTGTTATCTGGTACTGATTCGTTTTTTTTTTTCGGTAGTTACCACGGGATGTAAACTATAAGATGTGTATTTGGTTCAGTAATTCTGGTTCGCGGTGGTGCGGGAAAAGATTTCATGGAAGGACTTGGGGGGGGGGGGGGGTTTGTCTGCTAGGCAAGTGAGGGGAACAGTGTAGGAAAACAAAATTTCGTAAGTTTCTCAAGTTTTAATATCTGTTACATTCTTCACTTCTAAAGTATTCTCAAACTTTTGATCGCTTAAATAACCCACTGTGGTTGACGTTGTTCCGTGTGGTGCGAACGTAAAAGAACAGCACCATCCCATTTCTTCCCGTGGGTGTCGTAGTAGGCGAGGGAACTTACTAGAGAATGGATAGCAGCGTTCTTTATGTATTTCACCACCATACTTTGACAGTCGTTACGGGTCGTCAGAAGCCCGAAAGTCTGACAACCAGTCTTACTAAGGGGTATCGTATTACCCAGGAACTGGGTTGTGGACGTCAGATAGGCAGTCGCCCCAAGTAAAATACTGGTATTCAGCTGCATCCGGTTAGACTGGAAGCCGACCCCAGCATAGTTGGGAAAAGGCTAGGCAGATGAGGATGATGATGAATCGCCGACCCGCCTGCCAAGCATGACGATTATGGCAGAACTCTACTTTTGGGGGACGCCTATGTCCAGCAGTGGACGTCTTTCGGCTGAAATAATGATGATAATGACTATGGTTAACCGGTCACTCTTATCATTGCCTCAATAACCAAGATCGTGACTTCTCATCGACAACATTCTATACCTAGCAATTATATCTGTTGCTAACCAGATAACAGAGATGCACCGCCCATCTTAATAATCAATGGCACCAACAACACTAAAACAAAAGCATAAATAATAAACGAATGCATAACTTTTGTCAAGACAGTAATGAATATAGGTACGGTTAGTTCCTCTTCAGTTCAACCTTTATGTCAAGTGGGAAACAAGTTGTAATAAAATTATATTAGGCACAAGTCGTAACATTAAACAGCCTACGTGCCACAAAGGAAGTTTCATGGTGCGTTAAATACTAATAATATTACAATAATATTAGCGAATTTTAAGGAGCGGTGTCGATGTTAAGGGCTTTGGTCAGTTAAGCAAGTCTTTTGATTCCGGAGGTTACGTTCTTTTACTATTTGAAGGTAGGTAATTATGAATTTTGTTTTTATTGGCCTAAATCGCGTTGTTTACAAAAATAAAAACAATCGGTGGCCAAAAACGAAAATACAGATCTACAGACAAAGACGAAGGGACGCGCGACGTCAGAAATTAATTAAACAACAGTTTCAGGAAGTATTAGAACAAATTAGAACACAATAAAAATACACAAAGTATATTAGAAACGTATTATCCAAGTTAACGCAAAAAATTATCCAAGCTAACGCAAAAACTAACCGAACAAAAAAAAGTCAAACAAGATTCTTTTTTGAAGTCGGTTAAAAGCTTTTCCAGCGAAGTTAAAGTAGAAACTGTCAAAAAAACCGACATTGGTGATCCGGGCGTCCTAGGATTTAGGCCAGCACCCTAATCGTAACGCACGATCAACCATAATCTGAACCATTTTGAAACAGATTGCCAATCCATTGCTTCATATGTTCGAAAAATCTGTCTACTCAGTAACGTAAATAATGCAATGAATATTGTTTAACTGTCATAATGAAACGGATTATGATTGATCATGTTTTACAAAATTATGGTGCAGGATACCTTGTATCTAAATATCTGAGTACCTACATAAAGTTTAAAAGTAAACAGTGATGAAACTGATGAAACCCACATTAATATGTCATAATTGTCCCATCGCTAAATGGTGACAGACGCATGTCCACCCCAACAACATTAAGAAAAAGACTCGACGAAAATGACATTTAAGTCAAGTCTTTATGTGGGCAGCTTAGGACCGGTCGTTGTGGCTAAGAGGTGGTCTTATGAGATCTCGATGTGCTTTGGACATCTTTTGGCTTAAAGGATGATGATATTATAGTTAGAAGTTACATTACTTGGTAAATTAACAATTTCGGTATGTTACTTCCTTTTAAAATGATTTTTGCATAATATATTAGCTAACAGTCCTAATATATATTAATATGTAAAACGACAATTTCTTCCTTGTATTATTATTTTCAATTTCGGCTTCAGCACCCTCGGAAACAATGAAAACTATCTCACTCTATCTCTATCTTTTTGTAAAAAGTTGAACATAACGGTCATAACGCTTTTTCGTTACACGACGATTCCCACAATTTTACTCCTACCGTAAGTTGCGTTAAAGAACTTCGATAGAAAAGGAGGGGAAAGAATCACAGGGCATCAGAAAATATTCGTCAGCATCTCAAAGTATAATCATTTTGATGCGCCAACATAATTTTAGTACATAGGTGTCTATTACATTACAGAAAAAAATACCAAAAATAATTTTTAAACAAATGTATCTTGATGGTCTAAGTAATACCAAGCACAAGTTAAGAATCGTAACGTACGTTAAGTAACAGTTTCTCGACTTACGCTCGTCTTAGTGCGGAAACGCATTTACATTTCTACCTTCAAAACTCTGGATCTACGTATGGTATTCCGAAATACCGCTCACCGAAAGGACGGTTTTCCGATAACACTCTACTCCGACGGTTTGTTGAACGAAAAAATGATTGGCCGATGAAACGTTTCGCCGAAAATATTATTCATCGACGGTTGGTAGTCCGAATGAATCCTTCGCCGATGTAACGGTTCACCGAAAACACTCTTCAACGACGATTGGTTGAACGAACGAATCTTTCGCCGATAGCACTCGTTGTAGGGGAATTCTTTTGCCAAATGGATAGTTTTTCTTTCAGCTTGACAACACCCTTAGGTCTTGTAGAAGTCATGTTAAAAATACAGGTAATAATAAAATAATACATGGAAGAGTGGCAATAGGAAAAAAAAATAGTTTTTATTTAACAATAAGAAAATTAATCAAAAAGGCAAATTTATATTGGTTTTTACAATAAAAAATATGTTTATGATTATTATGATTTCTCTATTAGAACTGCGACAATAGAAAAAAAATTACATAAACTGTGCGAACAAAGCAAAAATCAAATGAAAGTAACACATTGTGATAAATTGTGAGTTATTAATATTATTTGTACTTATTATTATTTTAATTCTATAATTATATAAAAAAAATATTTCTTTCTTATTTTTCAGGTATAGAATATGGGCCAATCCACCTAAGAAAGATTCAATATTCATTTCACTCTTTTGTGATAAGTGTGTTTGTATCCTAGCATCATATTCAACCTGTGCATTACGTCTACGCTTTGGCATGGGTTCCGAGGAGTTGATTCGTTCAATGACACATTCTGTATGCTTCTGCTCTTTAGCAAATTCAATAATTGTTTTATAAATGTTCCATTTTCTTCTATGGAGAAGCATGTTCCATCGTTCATGCCACGATTCTAATGCATTTTGTGTCCTTGGAACACAAAGTGTGCGATCGTAAACTGACCACATAGCTGGTGGAAATAATGCCTGATTTCTTTTTATTATCAAACCCGTGTTAGTTCTTTGCTGTGTGTGATGTGATCCAACATAATATTTCTTAAACCAGTGGGCAATTTCAGCTGCTTCTGTTGGCAATATTTTATTTTGGATGATTTCGAAGGCTTCGGATATCTCAGCGGGCTCAAGAAAAGCGAGGGCAACTAAGTGTCTGATTTTGTGCGCAAATGTGAAATCTTCAGCATATCGTCTTGCGAGACCCTCTGACTGGACATGACGCCAAATACTTTGGGTCAAATGGAATAAGCATAGCCTGTGGGCGCAGTCTGGAAACTGTCGTTTGACTGCATTGATCACTGCTACTTCAAAATCAGTTAATATATTAGCTGGTGACAAATGGGTATTTAATGTATTGATCGCATATCTTTTCAAAATCTCCAAAAATATGAAATAACAGCTTTCAGTCTTATGTGACAGTAGTGCGTATACCATAGGTAGAAATTTATTTGTGCCACCTGCAGTTCCCACTAAAACATGAATAGAAAAAACTTGACAGAACGGAGTTGGACAACTCGAAAATGTCCCGTCCATGATCCAGCATTGTGCATTATTCATACGCTTAACATTAGCTTTAGTACCAAAAATGACAACACTTTCATTGTTACATGTATATTGACCAAGCAAAAATTGCTTTCCATTATTTTTAGCGAGATATTGTGGTACATGAAATTCGTTGATTGTTTGCGGTATCTTAGGAAGTCCTTTATTTCTAACACGCTGCACAATCATTCGGCAAGCTGATTTATTGGGCAATTGAGGCGCACTTATGGTAGCTACGTCTTTTAAACAACGATTTACAATTTGTGACGGACTGTCCATAGATTCCTTCGCACTAGTTCTCAATTTGTTTTTAAAATTCATATCAATAATTTTTTCAGGCTCAGGTAAATGTGCATGATCACAATTTTGACTAACAAATGTATGTTCATAACGATCAAATAAAGTTATTACACTTACACCACAACCACTTGTTTGTTTTTTTGTACACCGCCAATAATACTTGTTATCATATTTTTTATTTAAGTGATAAGAATATCCATTCACTACTAGCACATGTCCTCCGCGTTTAGATTTAACTAAATTGGACGTATTCATTTTTAATTAAACAAAACACGAGCGAGAAACATTTCATGTAACGAGGTCTGTCGTCACAAATTTCGCAACTACCCACAAAAAATAAATAAATACTACCATAGATATTTGTTGTTTTGTTACATGTAACTATTGCAAGTTTATTCAATACTCGTTTAATCTCAGTACCATTATCAATGAGTGCATTATGCGTCATTTAGGGACTTATCTTTAATACGGAAGCTCCCGGTATTTATTTATTCATCTATGCTGATAAAATTAAACATTGGACTCGAGTATTGTTTAGCTGCATTGCACATAATTATAAAATATAATAGCTAGCGTAAACTGAATGCTATCGGCGAAAGATTCGTTCGTTCAACCAATCGTCGTTGAAGAGTGTTTTCGGTGAACCGTTACATCGGCGAAGGATTCATTCGGACTACCAACCGTCGATGAATAATATTTTCGGCGAAACGTTTCATCGGCCAATCATTTTTTCGTTCAACAAACCGTCGGAGTAGAGTGTTATCGGAAAACCGTCCTTTCGGTGAGCGGTATTTCGGAATACCATACGTAGATCAAAACTCGATCTACGTATGGTATTCCGAAATACCGCTCACCGAAAGGACGGTTTTCCGATAACACTCTACTCCGACGGTTTGTTGAACGAAAAAATGATTGGCCGATGAAACGTTTCGCCGAAAATATTATTCATCGACGGTTGGTAGTCCGAATGAATCCTTCGCCGATGTAACGGTTCACCGAAAACACTCTTCAACGACGATTGGTTGAACGAACGAATCTTTCGCCGATAGCACTCGTTGTAGGGGAATTCTTTTGCCAAATGGATAGTTTTTCTTTCAGCTTGACAACACCCTTAGGTCTTGTAGAAGTCATGTTAAAAATACAGGTAATAATAAAATAATACATGGAAGAGTGGCAATAGGAAAAAAAAATAGTTTTTATTTAACAATAAGAAAATTAATCAAAAAGGCAAATTTATATTGGTTTTTACAATAAAAAATATGTTTATGATTATTATGATTTCTCTATTAGAACTGCGACAATAGAAAAAAAATTACATAAACTGTGCGAACAAAGCAAAAATCAAATGAAAGTAACACATTGTGATAAATTGTGAGTTATTAATATTATTTGTACTTATTATTATTTTAATTCTATAATTATATAAAAAAAATATTTCTTTCTTATTTTTCAGGTATAGAATATGGGCCAATCCACCTAAGAAAGATTCAATATTCATTTCACTCTTTTGTGATAAGTGTGTTTGTATCCTAGCATCATATTCAACCTGTGCATTACGTCTACGCTTTGGCATGGGTTCCGAGGAGTTGATTCGTTCAATGACACATTCTGTATGCTTCTGCTCTTTAGCAAATTCAATAATTGTTTTATAAATGTTCCATTTTCTTCTATGGAGAAGCATGTTCCATCGTTCATGCCACGATTCTAATGCATTTTGTGTCCTTGGAACACAAAGTGTGCGATCGTAAACTGACCACATAGCTGGTGGAAATAATGCCTGATTTCTTTTTATTATCAAACCCGTGTTAGTTCTTTGCTGTGTGTGATGTGATCCAACATAATATTTCTTAAACCAGTGGGCAATTTCAGCTGCTTCTGTTGGCAATATTTTATTTTGGATGATTTCGAAGGCTTCGGATATCTCAGCGGGCTCAAGAAAAGCGAGGGCAACTAAGTGTCTGATTTTGTGCGCAAATGTGAAATCTTCAGCATATCGTCTTGCGAGACCCTCTGACTGGACATGACGCCAAATACTTTGGGTCAAATGGAATAAGCATAGCCTGTGGGCGCAGTCTGGAAACTGTCGTTTGACTGCATTGATCACTGCTACTTCAAAATCAGTTAATATATTAGCTGGTGACAAATGGGTATTTAATGTATTGATCGCATATCTTTTCAAAATCTCCAAAAATATGAAATAACAGCTTTCAGTCTTATGTGACAGTAGTGCGTATACCATAGGTAGAAATTTATTTGTGCCACCTGCAGTTCCCACTAAAACATGAATAGAAAAAACTTGACAGAACGGAGTTGGACAACTCGAAAATGTCCCGTCCATGATCCAGCATTGTGCATTATTCATACGCTTAACATTAGCTTTAGTACCAAAAATGACAACACTTTCATTGTTACATGTATATTGACCAAGCAAAAATTGCTTTCCATTATTTTTAGCGAGATATTGTGGTACATGAAATTCGTTGATTGTTTGCGGTATCTTAGGAAGTCCTTTATTTCTAACACGCTGCACAATCATTCGGCAAGCTGATTTATTGGGCAATTGAGGCGCACTTATGGTAGCTACGTCTTTTAAACAACGATTTACAATTTGTGACGGACTGTCCATAGATTCCTTCGCACTAGTTCTCAATTTGTTTTTAAAATTCATATCAATAATTTTTTCAGGCTCAGGTAAATGTGCATGATCACAATTTTGACTAACAAATGTATGTTCATAACGATCAAATAAAGTTATTACACTTACACCACAACCACTTGTTTGTTTTTTTGTACACCGCCAATAATACTTGTTATCATATTTTTTATTTAAGTGATAAGAATATCCATTCACTACTAGCACATGTCCTCCGCGTTTAGATTTAACTAAATTGGACGTATTCATTTTTAATTAAACAAAACACGAGCGAGAAACATTTCATGTAACGAGGTCTGTCGTCACAAATTTCGCAACTACCCACAAAAAATAAATAAATACTACCATAGATATTTGTTGTTTTGTTACATGTAACTATTGCAAGTTTATTCAATACTCGTTTAATCTCAGTACCATTATCAATGAGTGCATTATGCGTCATTTAGGGACTTATCTTTAATACGGAAGCTCCCGGTATTTATTTATTCATCTATGCTGATAAAATTAAACATTGGACTCGAGTATTGTTTAGCTGCATTGCACATAATTATAAAATATAATAGCTAGCGTAAACTGAATGCTATCGGCGAAAGATTCGTTCGTTCAACCAATCGTCGTTGAAGAGTGTTTTCGGTGAACCGTTACATCGGCGAAGGATTCATTCGGACTACCAACCGTCGATGAATAATATTTTCGGCGAAACGTTTCATCGGCCAATCATTTTTTCGTTCAACAAACCGTCGGAGTAGAGTGTTATCGGAAAACCGTCCTTTCGGTGAGCGGTATTTCGGAATACCATACGTAGATCAAAACTCTGCGTCAGAAATGACACAATAATAGAAAGTCAAACGAACTTACCTGTAAGTGACGTTCGATGACTATTAAACGATGTGATTCGCCCGAGAGATTACACTTATTTACTTGTAGTAGCACGGATATGTGCTGCCATCTTACACTATTTTAGAGCAACAATAAAAATAAAAAACTTTTTATGCGCCCCAATGTGGGTATCTCATACACGTTCTCCCTTTTGGCCATCGTTAGCCACTAATTCGTGCAAGTCAGGGACGGATCTAGAAGTATCTTGATCAGGGTCAGGGGGGGAGTGTAATCTCTCGGGCGAATCACATCGTTTAATAGTCATCGAACGTCACTTACAGGTAAGTTCGTTTGACTTTCTATTAAACTTCAGTGATTCGCCCTTCGAGATTACACTTATTTACTTGTAGATGTTTAGAGTCTCACGAAATAGTGAAGGGGAAACTATATTAATCAGGGAAAAAGAAGTACCTATACTCAATAATATATATAATATACCTTGCACAAGGTTTGAAAATCATATATGTTTATTCATTTAGCAATGACAAAATTATCATCATCATTCATTGATCGAGGCCATCCTACAAAGGGACCGGAAAAGGGCATCTGAGGTATCTGCAGTTACTTCTTTATTATAAAACTTTGGATAAGTTTGTGATCTGCCGGTCGAACCTGCAGTTCTTTTAATATTATCTATGCTAACCCCAAGCCTGTTGGCGGTAGACGTAGCTGCATGTCTAGCTATTATTAGGAGCGCAAAGACAGATGTGTTTATACCGCTTTAACTCAGGGTGGCCCTGGTCCAACGGCTTAAGGATTGTTAGCTTACATTATTGAAGGAACAATTATTGAAAATAAGGAAGGATCAATTTTGGTGGCGTATGATTCACGGTCGACCTTTTGATTAAATCCGTGATATTAATTACAAACATTTCATTATTAATTGTTTTAATGTTAGGCAACTTAATCAACGACAATGTTTGTACCCGGTGTGCAGTTACTAAAGCTAAAAATGTAGTAAACTTTCTCGAAAGTTTATCGAAAGAAAGACTTTGATTAGGGTACCATTATGTACTTAAGTAATCTAGAACAATAGACGAGTCCCAAGTAAGATAATATCTTGGGAGTAGAGTTCGCAACTTGAAAACTCCCTTCATAAACCTTGGAACCTGTAGATCATTTATGGTTACGGAGTTTAAAAGAAACGACAGTCCTGCTTTAGTACAATTAATTAAGCCATACTTTTGACCTTGGTTAAAAAGGGTAACTAAGAAATCTAACACATTGGCAACTGATGCTTGAAATAAATCTACGTTTTTATTCTTGCGGAAGGTTAACCATTGTTTAAAACACGGGCTATTCTGTTTTAAAGTACTAGTAGCTAGAGACGCCGACATTACATCCGCAGCATCGGAGGTGCCCTGCATCAGAAATGCCTGCCTGACAATACTCCGGTAACCAGGCTAAGGCTGTCTTGAAACTTGTGTTCCACACTGTTAGGGGGTGACCACAATGTGTAAATTTAATTAGACTAGTGATTAGCAATTTCCTAAAAAATGAATGCCGAGGCTGTCTTGCCAGAGAAGGACCACAACAACACCTTCAGCCTTGTCAAGAATAATTATCTGTAAAATCTTTAAGATTAAACAAAATGCAGGAAATGCGTAGAAATAATAAGTGGACCATTTCAGGTAAACGCATCTACTTTATATGCTTCTGGATCTTTATTCCAAGAAACAATTTTGGAACATTTCCTATTTAACCAACTTGTAAACAAATCCATTTCAGGCCTTCAAACTAATATAGGAAGCCAAGACGAACAAACGTCGTTCTTCGCACCACTTCCAAATGTCACGACTTACAGAACTAAGATGGGCTAATTGTATACCGCCCATTCTATTGATTTAAGAAATTGCAGTGGAATTATCAATTCGTAAAAGTATTTCACAATTACGATAATCATTGGCGAATATCTTCAACTCAAAGAAAGCTGCCGTCAGTTCTAAATAATTAATGTGCTGAGTTAGTTCTTTGCTAGACCATTGTCCACTGGCTGTCTGGCCTGAGCAACTGACACCCCAACCAGTTTAAGGCGCATCTGACTATATTTCCAGCTTATAATCGTTGGATCGAATAGGGCTGGCGCAGTTGTCAATATTATTGAGCCACCAGTCAAAGTCTTCGCGTAAAGAATCAGGTAAATTCATATGTTGATTATAATCATCTTTTTATTTTATACTATGATACTTAGTTCTCTCTAAATTTTTATGTATAGCCAGCCATACTGCATTGCTGGGAAAATTTATTTCAACAATCCTATTAAATGAGCAAAATTATACGTAACTTATATCTTTTTAAGTTAGAGAAATGAAACAATTCATCCTTGATTCTACGTTTCTTTTCTACTGGAATGCCAATCGTAAGATTCTCGGAATTGAAAACAATACCTAAAATGTTACAGTTCGGCTAGATATACCAAAACTCTTTTCGGTTTATTGTGAAACCTAAAGATTGACGAAATTTTTATGTAATTTCAAAATTATGTTTACAATCCACACAAGTATTTCCGAAGAACAAGACATCATCTAAATAAATAACGGATAAGCCTTGATTACGCAAAAATTTGCATTAAAGGACGCATAATATTTGTAAACACGTTAGGTGTTATATTAATACCAAATGGTAAAGCTTGAAATTCATACAGCTTCCCCAGCCAACATAGTCGCAGAAACTTTCTAGAGTTACTGTGAATATTTAGAAAAATATCCATAGTCAATGGAACACATATAACTTGAAACGAGCCTCATAGCAGTTCTGTAATCTTCAAGTTTAAAATGCTGCGCAATGATGATTCTATTTAAAGATTTTAAATTCAAAATGAATCTGTAATAAATCCTTTTCCTAACAAGGAAAATATTTGAAAAAATTGACCATCACATGGTTCACACACGTTGATGGCACCAATACTAAGAAGAATATTAAATTCTTTAGTCATGAGCAGTTCGTCCTGATCAGATTTAGGATAATTATGTGATTATACGGTTTAAAATAGGAATTTTAAATTGACAACCCAAGTTAACACAACAGGGTGTCACTGGTGATTTGCGACCAGTTATGATGAAAGGAATTTAATTTACCCGCTTGTGTTAGTTAGTATTGTCCACTTCGGCTAACGACGTGAAGTCAGGTTATTCTGCCGCGGAACCCGGCGATCCATCGCACGGCGCATCGGTTGCTTGCGCACCAGCCGTCGCGGTCTATCTCGGAACCATGCGGCGCGGCTGCGACTGCGGCGGTGGCGGGCCCCTCCAGTTTAAAGCCCTCGACGTTGTTTCCTTTGGTTGAATGTTTTTGGGTGGCACCCTCGGCTTGGCGGCTGCGGGTTTTTTACTCGGTGCCTGTTCTTATAATGGCTTTGCTATATCTTAATTTATCTTGGAGATCATTACCAAATAGTAAGTGATCACGTTTAAGGCCCTTAACATTATCCTTAATTTCTTTATTAAGGCAGGACAGCAAAACAGTTTCTCCTCGTTTGTGTTTCACTGTAATGTGTGTTACATAAAAGTCTGCCGACATCACTAAGGGATTCTAATGTCTAACATTTTATCTCTTCTTCGCGAGAGCCAGTTTTCAAGATAGCAGCAGTCATTGTGTTGGTTACACAGGTTATGATAGAGCATAATACCTTCTGTTTGTCAGTCAATATGTTGTCTCTCTTCAAAGCACCTTCATTAACCGCTTCTCTGATCTCAGGATTAAGTGTTGGTGCCTGCGCTGATTTTAAATTACAAGGTACAATGTGAATCAATAATATGTATTACCTTTTTGTTTCATCCATTTAAGACATTAACCAGAATATCAGTCCAATGTCGCAATGTATTTTTGAACGTTTTCACCAAATTTCTCTCCCCGTATACTAGGATCTGTTTACTAGGATCTTCTCCTAGTAAACACAAATTATCAGGCTCTAACTCTTGAGTAGTTTCGGTTGACGCCTGATATAGAGGTGATGCATCCGCGGAAGTGGGTGTGGAAGTAGCCTCGGGTTTGTACCCGATTGCAAGGATGTTCCGGCGCGGAGTCTAAGGTTCCTCTCGGCGCGGGCATCGGTTCATCGGATGGCTTTGGATGCGAAGTTGAATCAGATATAATGTTAACTTCATATGGGGCTCCTAAAAACAATAGGCCAACAGTTTTTCATAAATTCGTGATACAAACTCACGGTTTTGTACTCTAGAATTGGACATCAGTCTTTAACAGAAAGTATAAGTTCATGACATAATCTCCCGGACTATGTTCTAGAATCTTACAGTTACAAATTCTTGATACAAACTCACGGTTTGTACTCTAGAATTGGACATCAATCTTAGAAATGTCAGTACAAATTCATGACATAATCTCCCGGACTATGTTCTAGAATCTTACAGTTACAAATTCTTGACACAAACTCACGGTTTGTACTCTAGAATTGGACATCAATCTTAGAAATGTCAGTACAAATTCATGACATAATCTCCCGGACTATGTTCTAGAATGTTACAGTTACAAATTCTTGACACAAACTCACGGTTTGTACTCTAGAATTGGACATCAATCTTAGAAATGTCAGTACAAATTCATGACATAATCTCCCGGACTATGTTCTAGAATCGTAACTACATACAGTTGTAAATTTTTGTTACAAACTCACGTTTTGTACTCTAGGATTGTGTATCCCACCCACAACATTGTAAATATAAATTCACGACATAATCTCTCGAAATATGTTCCAGAGTTTTGGTGCTACCAAATATACAGCGATCCACCTTGCAGGTTGAACTGAAGTACATTATAGGTCGGTATTAGCTTTACAAACTAAACTCTTAAGCACTAGGCACCAAATAAATACAAATAAGCTATTATTTCGAATCAAAATTTTCTGTAAGAAAAAGTAGGTCAAGGTCGTGCGGTCCGGCTGGCGCTGGCGCCGGCCGGCGTCGTGGTTTTCATTATTCGAAATTTAAAATGATACCGACCTTCGTTTTGCAGAGACTCCTGCAGTGCTTCTTGGTTCTGATCACTATCAGAATATTGATTCTGTTCAAAATCCGGACTAGTATCGTGGTAACTTCTTTCCCGTTGTTTACGACGAACACGAGACATCTTTTTCTCCAATTTTTCAAGCGAAATACTCCTCCTCATTGTAGCATTTTCTTTTTCCCATGATAAACACTAAGAAATACCACTTAAAAGTAAAGAAACTTAATGAACGAATTTTAGATTAGAAAATTACGTGCGCGATGGCAACCACACAAAACGTGTATGAGATACCCACATTGGGGCGCATAAAAAGTTTTTTATTTTTATTGTTGCTCTAAAATAGTGTAAGATGGCAGCACATATCCGTGCTACTACAAGTAAATAAGTGTAATCTCGAAGGGCGAATCACTGAAGTTTAATACTTCGTATTCGGTTCGCTAATCGCCCATCATTAAGACTCAGGTTGCAAACCAAAGTTATCTCTCCAATCTCAAACAGTATCAAAAATATAATACAAAAGACTTACGAATTAAACATGAGATTCTTTGTAAAGATGTGATTGAACTGTCATATTATTATGATCGGACCCTTGTCAACAATTTAATTTGACGATATAATGACAGTTTAAAATGATTCAGTAGGTGGTTGCAACTGTTTTTGGGGGTAAAATATTTTAAGTTGATATTAAATTAAAACAATTGACGATCGGGTGCAGAAAATGGAAATTACTGAACCGTGTTGATCGCGACTTGAACGATGTTAGACGAAAGACGTCCTCTGCTGGACATTTGCTTCCCCCAAGCGTCCACATATCGATTGATCCTAGGGTCTACTCTCAAAGCACGAAATACGTTATTTCGGTCGAACTTATAGGCGTTTCCTCCGTATTACTTTCTGTTATAAGATTAATTTGGAGGCCGAACAATCAATTTCAACTCGATTTGAAAGTTTTCTTACTGCCAGTGTGTTTTTGCCCAACGGAAAAGAAAAAGATGATCGGGAGTAGAGGTCATTCCGAAGTACCGAACTACTTTTGAAATTTCCGACTACTTGAGGGTGGGAATTCATCAAATAACTTCTCCCGCTCTGGCTGGAGAGGGAGAGCATGTCAGACTTTTACTGACTAAAACCCACCCGTGTTCCTTCAGTTGCCTGTGTGCCGCGGGCCACAGGAAAACATTCGGAAACGTCATTTTTGTCCACTTTGCCGACGACAAAACGCTTGTCTATGGTTCTCGTGCTAAGCCTACAGAAAAGAAATCGAAATCGAAAGACAGAAGTTCACTGTCACTGCTAAAACAAATAGGCAAATCTTTGTTTATAAACTACTCCACTAATCTTTACAAGCTGCTATAAATCTAGGCAAACATGACTGCTGAACCTCCGATGTTCGCTCCACAGCCATAGACCACACAACACAGCCACATACAGAAGATCCACGCGCTTCACACACGCACACGCACTGAGAAACAGAAAAGCATTTTTCACCGATCCTATGATTGAAGGCGTCTCTATTTTGTTGTCCTTGTAGAAGAAGAATGTATAGGACGTGTCGTGAAGAAAGTTTTAATCGATATGATGAAGGATGGCTATCAGATTAGGGAAAGGCGAAAATAAACGATGGATGGACTGCTGAGATGACACCAATTAGAGGCGTATGGAAGAAGAAGACATTGTATGCCGATTCCATGTGAATTGAGATATGAGCAGGACGGTAATTAATAGTTGTCCTTGTATTAATGCCTATCATACGTTGTCCTAGATCAGGAGTCACCAAATGCCGGACCGCGGCCACGGGCCGAAACCAGATCGCCCCGACCTATTTTGTGCCAACCTTGATCAGTAAAAATAGGTTTCTTTTCTTTTTATTTCTCACTTGATATCTTTAATGTTGGTTGCTCCCTAATCTTCCCGGAAATGTCGAATATTTTTTTAAACGGACCCCCAATTAAACTTATTGGCGTTCCCTGAGCGTACCTTCGGTGCATTCTTGTTTCGTGTGTACTACGGCGGGCACTGATACGTGCTCCGCCCACGTGTGCTATGGAAATCAGTAGGTCACTAGGAGCTACTTACCGCGAGATGTGGTTACACTAGATTCGACTTTGATTCATACGCAGTGGGCGATCCACGCAAGGTCGATGTACTCGAAATTTGCGGTACCATTATTTGCATATCTTCGGGTCAGACGAGAGAGAAAAAATGACACCGATAGTCAGATTTGTAGTGGTGCAAATTGGTATCAAGGTTACATACTCTCTCTTTAGTCGGTTAGTGTAACGCCTAAAATCAACTTATGATAAATTGCTCATTGTAGTGAGATAAGTGTCGTGTGTTTGAGTGGTTTCCTGTGTCGGAGTGAAAGCTGGCTGGTGCAAGGATGCCTTGAATTGATGACACTCGCGGTTAACGGTCCTTTGAGTTTTGTTATGAATGTACCTTTTGGATTAATGACGTGATTTCCTTATCGTATTGACCTTATAAAGGATGTTTTAAATCTGCTTCAAGATGATACATTTGTTATGTTGTTTCCTAAGATAAGTTAAATAAGCGATGGATTGTTTTATGTTGGTGTTAGGAAAACCTCCTCCAGCTAAATAAACATACTCAATCTCATGTCGAAAAATACATATATTTAAAAAATTAATGTTTCAAGAATGAAACTTAACGAGCCTAGCTCGTTAAGATTCATCATACAGCAGAGGGCACTTATTAACGAAGTGAACATGGCTCATACCCACTTATTTACAAGTGGAAATTGACAATATCGAAAACTGGTAGCAACGCTTTACCGGCCTAATAAGGCGAAACAGAATTCCATTTACACAATTAGGCTTATTACAGACGCTAATTCGTTCGAAGGGGACAAGTAAGCTCAGCTTGAGGATTATTACGCGAAGTAAATAATTTCTGCATACCGATGTGCAATAATTATAATCATTATTATCATTATTGCTTGGGTCGTGGCACGCCTTAATAGTACGTGTGCCGATAGTAATTTACGTTTCGCATGCAATTCCTATAAAATTATTATTCGTATTTTTTTTTTGGGTACATTAAAGGCAGGCAATTAGCGTTCTTTATACTTTTGCTTTTCGAAGGCAGCAGTTATTTTGGTTTTAAATAATTATAACACCTGCGGATTGAAAATGCATTTTTCCTCAAAATCATTAAGTACCTACATATCTTGCAAGCACTGCGTTTAGAGTTCATTTCCTTTTGACTTTTATTTAGATAGTAAATTAGTAATTTTTAATTAGATCCAATGCAGTAATTACCAAGTTACAGAAAGCTAGATACAAAACTTGAGGGCTTTTGAACACAAGGTAAACATCATTTGCATATCATTATAGCTGTACAACGATCCTAAAGGTCTTCCACAATTATTACAATGACGTCATTATCAATAAAGGGCCTAACACAATGATGACAAAAGAATTACGCACCAATAAACAAATCTTACTTTCAACGCAAGGTCAAAAGTACACCCACTAGATGCCTACGCTAATATCTTTTAATATAGCAAAAACAACTATATATGTGACGTCTATATCTAATCGTAAGAAAGTTAGCTATACATTTTAGTGAAGAGATAAATCAGTTTAATGGGAACGATTTGAAATTCGCATCTCACTTAGACGAATTTCTAGGTTATGTTTTGAACTTTGTGATGCAAATTCAAGTAGAGATCTAAAATAAGTATGCTATACTTTTGGGGTGCTAGTGTACGTAGGTATTTTATAAGGAATTATAGTATAATGGGCTGCCAGAAAAGTCTAAAGTAAGATGGCTGGGGTCTCACAGGTACAGAAAAATGAAGCAAAAGGGGTAACATACTATATATACCCGAGAAATTTCACCCTCCTTGGGCTCAAAACAATGTATATTTATGCGATAGCAGCAATCGCGGTTGATTTGCTGTCATTTTTTGAAGAGTTCCGTTGTCTGTCTCGGAAACGCATCTGGTCATCAAAAAAATCGACCCACCCACTTTTTGTTTAATATTAGTCGATTGTTTCACTGATAAGCTGTTTCACATGTTTGTTTTTTATTTTGAGGGCCGATATGATGATTGACTTCTTGTGTGTCATAAATCTTATTGCACTTGAAGGTACTTAACAATTTTTTTATACACAAATACTGTTGAGTGCCGATTTGACGGTTTTACATCGGAACAAATCGACCCGTTCTTCCAGTCAGAAACAAACATTTGTAGGGATTTCATGTGCATATCGTTAAGTTTAATTGCTGAGGCTGTAGTTTTGATTAACTCTGTTTAAAAATAATGGACACTACTGAAGCTGAGGCGGCCCAAGTTGTGGCTTTGCTGCAACAAGGCTTAAGTCAACGTGTCGTGGCCAGGAGGTTAAATCTCAGCCGTTCTGCAGTTCGGCGAGTTTACCAAAGGTTTCTGGAGACTGGGCAGTATCGAAGAAGATCTGGATCTGGGAGACATAGGGTGACAACTCAAAGGGATGATCGATTCATAGTGGTATCAGCTTTACGAAATCGACACCTTTCTGGCGTTGATCTCCAGCGACGCTTACGTGAAGATCGGGGCGTGGCTATAAGTGACAGTACTGTAAGGAGGAGACTACGTGAGCAGAATTTAAGACCACACAAGCCAGCAACGGGGCCACAATTGACCACAGCTCATCGACAAGCCAGACTTCAATTTGCGCAGAATCACGTCAACTGGACTATAGGCCAATGGGAGTCAGTTCTTTTTAGTGATGAGAGTCGTATGACTTTATACGGTTCTGATGGACGCCGTAATGTGATGCGACGGCCAGGTGAACGTTATGCCCAGTGTTGCATAAGAGAAACAGTCAGTTATGGTGGAGGCTCTGTAATGTTTTGGGGTGGGATATCTTTAACTGAACGCACGGAGCTGGTTTTTCTAAGAAATGGTGCTTTAACTGCGGTACGCTACATCACAGAGATCTTGGAAGATCATGTGGTGCCATATGCCGGCTATATTGGAGACAATTTTGAATTAATGCATGATAATGCACGGCCACACGTGGCGCGCATTGTCACCGATTACCTTGACGAGGTTGGCATTCGGGTTATGTCGGGGCCAGCAAGAAGCCCCGATCTGAACCCTATAGAACACATGTGGGACACCCTTAAACAAAGGTTAGAGCCCAAAATCCAGCCCCTACATCTTAGGAGACCTGGAAACTGCCATCAGGGAAGAATGGAACCGAATCCCTCAAGAGACCATCAAAACCTTGATAAGGTCACTAAAACGGCGAATGCAGGCCGTCATTCGAGCAAGAGGGGGGAATACGCAAAATTAAACTGCCATAATTGTGTTCATAACACTTAAGAGTAAAAAATTAGAGCGTGTTTAAAATTAGTCCAAAAAAGTGTGAAATTAATCTTTTTAATTTTATTATCAATATTTAACTTTTTTTACTAATTTTTATGATTATATTGTGCTAAAATTAGTGTAAATAAACAAGTTAAATTAAACATATCATTACTAAATCATTTTGTTTTGTTTCGCTAAAGAAAAAACGTCATTTGCGGTAAAACTGCAGGTGGGCCAATTTTTTTGATGACCAGTGTATATGAAATTTAAATGGGACTATTTCGGAATAAACGCCTTTCGAACAAAAATGAATTTTTCAAATCGGTCTATATTATGATGGAGTTATGCCCGAACCTCCACCTTACTCTTAACCGTTAAAGAGTTGTACCTTCCTTTACATTTGCGTATAGTCATCATCATCTCATGACGCTGAGCTGATGATGACCCTACGCAAATGTCTCAATAGCTTTAGAAAATATATGAAAAACATTGTTAATACCTATAAAATTTGAGGGTTGCCCTGGATTTCCCTGGAATCCCATCATCAGATCCTGACTTGGTGCCAATGGGACCACCTCAGGAGTATACTCTTTGAAATAAAATAAGAATTTTGAGAATCGGTCCACAAATGGGGGAGAAATCGGTGAACATACACAAAAAAAATACATACGGTCGACCTATAACGTCCTTCTTTTTTGAAGTCGGTTAAAAACAGCAGTCGATAGGAAAATGTTGATAGTAATGGAGGCCTTTGCTAATTGGCAAACGAACTAAGACAGCTGTTGTCAATCGTATAATTAATTATTCATTTTATTTAAAGTAGTATAATAAGTTTGAAATGGAGTAATTAAATGGCATTTATTTCTTTTTTTTTATGTCTTTGACGTATTATCTTGGGACAATAAACTAAACTACGTAATTAAACACTTTAATTTCGATGCCAGGATTTTTTTTTTGTTCCAAAATACTCTTGTGCATTAGTTTTGCCACTGTTTTCATTTACTGCCGTATTGTTGCCATACTGTATATCTTGTTATATGATGGTGGATATTGAGAAAATTATATTTGGAAAATTGTGGAAATATTTCTGTAATGAAGACTTCCTTGATTATGTGCTAATTGACGCTCATATAGGCATTGGGTTATGCAAACTTAAAACAGTATCGTGTTACTGAAAAGTTCCGCAATGTAAGTATAAGCTTACACATGTGATTTTGATCATTTCATTTGTAAAGAGTGTGTTAGTCTCTGTCGAAAGTTTGAGACTCCTTAAGATATCTATTACTACGGGAGGAAATTCTGCCCTCGTGCCAAAGGATGAACGTGTTACGTAAACTTAAAGAAAATTCGAACGATTTTTTAATCAATATTAATACAACTATCAGCATTTTGGTAATTTTATTTTGCGTTAAGTACAATTTTAGACCCATAGCTATAATATGAATATAGTCTTAAACTAAATAATTATTTTAAGAAAAACAAGCATTGGCGATTTTAATATCATTCGAATTAACGTTATTTACCCAGTAAGTGAAGATAATTTTATGATTTTTTTGTGACACAACGAAACAGTGAAAAAAAAATCGGAACTCAGTGGCAAAAAAATAAAAAAATCGAAACCAAAGACACTGACTTCCGAAATTGAAGTTATTTTTCAGTTTGTAGGGTTTGTTTTTGGAAGTCGGTAATTTTTTTGGTTTTGTTTTGTGAATCACATGTTTTTCACAAAAATCATAGTTTAAAATTTTCAGTGTTGCCGTACCTTACCCCACTCATATTTTATTTGACTGTGCCAGAAGGTGGGTCATTAAATAACACAAAAACTAGCATCCTTTCTCAACCTTCCCCAATTCCGTACCATCATTAGAGCCGTCGTGTAGGATTTTCGACTAGACAGTGTGGGTAGTACGTGAAAGTCGCTTGATTGACTGTTCAAATGTTGCAAGTACGCGTGCGCAACATGTGAGCTAAATGCTAAGATATGAAGTCTATTGTTATGTAGCCGTTTAGCCGACTTCGGTATTTATTTGTGGAGTGTTTAGGATTACTGAGTGAGGCTGATGTCATTGTTCCGGGGAAGCTGATCAGTATCCTAATGGCGTTATACCGTTCCATTACCATGGTTTTGAAGTATCTTCCTGATTATGATGCATTGCTTCAGGTTTGAACAATACGTCACGCTCACCAACGTGAATAACGCAATGGACGTGGCTAAAATGTCAAAATTAAAGTAATTGCGATCAATTGTCATTATACGAATGTTCCGCAATATAAGCCTCAGTCGCTCAATTGCCAAAAAGGAAAAAAGTAAGAAAAAAGAAGCCTGCTGCATGGTCTTTAAAGTTGAATGCATAGTATTCTGCTTGGTTAAGTACAACCAGCAAAGTTGATTGATGGTCACCATAAGACTAAAATCGATTCTTCTCAGCATTTGAAATCGGAGAAAATCAGATGTCGTTTAAAGTGTTTGGTGACGTTTAAAAATGATTCCAATATCCTATTTACAGAATAAACAATGTCATTTCATTTCATAATATTTTTTTTAAAAATAAAATATACAATCTTACACAAAAACAAAAATAGTATGTATATAAATGAAAATAAAATGGGAAACCTCATTACTGACCGGCATAAAAAAACGCCATTACTGAAACATTTGCTGAGATAGGAATTAGGCACCAGAATACTCAAAATATGAAAAAGCGATACTTGCGTGAGTACAGTCGACAAAGCTACTTCTTCATAAGTCACATTTTTCCAACTATTCATAATAATTTAAGTAAAAACCGTGTAAACACTCAAGCATAAAGAGGCATGTAAGTTCAAGTATTTAAGTTGGTATTCGGGACTTCACTGACTTATGACCCATAGAGTAAAAAACAGGTAAATTACTGTGTAGTGGGTATCCCTGCACCGGTATGTATTTCTATGTAAACTTTTATATGTCAAGTGGATGAGACCACTAAACTTTACTTGTAGAATTTATTGTTAAGTTCTTGATAAGTTGACAGTGTTGTAAGGCTACTTCTTAGAATTTTGTCTATATGTGTAACTTTTCCGTCTTGCGATAGTTTTATATCTTCATACATAAAAACTATCATGCAGAAAAACCAGTTTCTCAAATACTCACCGCCCATGTTTGGTACTTGTCATCATAATATTTATGAAACTTGTAATTTTCTTTATTTCTTCAGGCCTTCATTTTCAACTCTTCTCAATACGTTTTGTGATTCCTATATTATCTTCAGATTCAGAAAATACTTTTAAAGCTCTTGTATTTTTTATAAAACTGTCACATAACGTATCGACTATTCTCATTATTTTAAATTATCTTCTTCAATCTCATTTCTTATGCTTTTCGATTGGTTTATCTTCAGACCTACATTGTATTTCTTCTGTTCTTGTGTACTTTCCAATGAACCTTCCAATAACTCATCACCAATCGTATTTACCCCCAACTGATGAATACCTTCAAAATTAATTAGAAAAACGTGTTGTATCTTAATAAAAATTGACAAATAAAGTCAACAGTAGCTTTATTGAGTTTTATTGTGAAATTAGTATCGTAAGTCGATCTTCACCAATTAAGGTGAAGTTTTGTGAGTCATTCCAACGCTAAACAGGTGGATCCTCGTTAACACCTACTGACTTATTACTAACGATAGTATGACTGGGCCTTCAATGCCATAAAGCTTTTTTTAAAGAATATTAAAAAAAAATGAATAGGGAAATTAAAATTCTTTTCATTTGTAGCCTCTTTCTATTCAAGACTTGTGATGTTTCTTCTAATGATAAATATCTATTCTACGTAGGAGAGAAAACTTTGGAAGTAATACCTACTTCAGCATTTCATCATAATATTTTGTATCATGAAATAGTTCTGCCGTGAACGATTAGATGAAGATGTCAGCGACTCCATGTATAGTCTACTAAATTTGCTAAAAACGAAATCTGAAAATCAACGAAATATTAATGTTATTCATTTCAAAAGTAACGTTTACCATTTTAATCGTTTTATTATTTTATTAATATAATCTGTCTCCTCATTCGTCTTTAGAGTGAATATTTTATACTCTTTCGTATCTACAGAATCGTTTTTAGCCAGATTTGGATCACAAATTTCATCTCTTTCTGTCATAAAGGTATGCGTGTATTATTACATATATACCAGTATATTGTAATTTGTTACGAGGACTTTAATTGTTTTACCGCCGACCAATAGCATCGCTCGGTGGAGTTATTGACAGGTGGGTAATTTATAGGTAGGGCGTTATATCTTTGACTAAGGTGTGAATTATCAACTGTCATCATTTCTAATAATATATTTTATTTAAATGATAGCTATATTTGTTTTGTGTACGTAACCACAATAATATGGCGTAGGTAACATCAGTAGCCTTGTCCCGTTTAATTACATTGAGGTTATCTTTCAAAAATAACCATTGCTGTATATACTGGTATGATTTACAAACCTTTTTATCATCTTGTATTAAAAATACAAATTCGAAAGAACTTCTATATTATTAAATCAATAACAATTGCAATAGGCTGAATATACATGTAACATTATAAATATTATCTTGTAAAGTCCCTTGCAGGAATTCATTTTCATTTTATAGGATGGCACTTTTTCAAAAAGCATGGAACGTTTGTCGGTCAACGCCGTAGCCGTTCAAACTTAGTAATCCTCGCGAAGAAGGAGACGGCACACGTGAGGGAGAGGCAGTATATGTGCCCTCACGGCCCTAGTCGCCGCAGGAGACGCCCTGGGTGTCGGGATACCCAGGCTGATTCTGGCCTTGCCTTTTCTCATCTAACAACTCAACCTGGAGTCGGCTTCCAATCTAACCTGATGCAGCTGAATGTCAATATTTTACATGAAGATACCCTATTTGACCTGTAGAACGTAGTTACCGGGTAACACCTTGGTAAGACTTGCTGTCTTATATAAGCAGTGATCGGAATAGGCTGACTATATTATATATTATATTATTACTATATAATATATTTAATAATATAATATATATAATTATATATATTACTATACTTTAATTCATGTATTCGAATTATATTTACGATCCAACTAACAGTTGTATCAAATCATGAATTAAAGTTAGATTATTTATTTCGGGAGTTTACGTGAAAATCCTGAAAATTTGGTAGCTACAAGTTTAGTTAAAAATAGATTTTACACATCTTAAGTAAAGCTTATTTTCAACTTACTGAAGATTTTTCTAAAACCCGGGGAAAAAAAATATCGTCGTAAGGAAGTCTCCACTTTCTGTCTCTGTTCTCCGAAGTTTAGGCAAATATAGTCAGCCTATTCCGATCACTGTATATAAGTTTTAAATATTTTCTCCGATATAAATATTAATGTGTTTCAACTTACGCATAATAAATGTGTTGTTAGGTGTACATTGCCTCAGGCTCCAATATGTTAATCATAATTATCGGAAGTTCCACTCAATTATGTTATAAAAAAATAATGTCAACACATGTGTTATAAATGTTATAAATCATTTGACAGATTTTCTTATGTATTCAATATAACATCCTATTTCTTATCCTGCTCAAAATCCGTGATAATTATGTAAATTATTTTGGGAAACTAAATTACATTTCCTTACACTTTGTGGGCGTAAATAAGTCCGGTTAGTCATTTTAATACAAAATTGTATGCATGTGTCCTTAAGAGCTATAATTTCATATAATCAAAATCAATTTGGTCAGGTTTTATGTATGAAAAAATCAGTTATTAAACGCCAACACAGGATGTTTCGCGTGCAAAATATAAACTTTTACTGATTTCCATAATTGTGCGATTCAACCGGTAAACTTAACTATGACGTGTCTATGAATTTATTATGTAAGAACGTCATTTGACACCGCTATTTCCAGGGTTTTCAATAAAATTAATTGTGGGCAGCTGGTTTATTTATTAATGTATTTTTTTTAATACAAACAATAAATTTATAAAGAGGGAAATCTATTTAATTTTACCATAGGAGACTTTAAAAACCAATTTCATTTATTGTAAACACATTAATATTTTAACAATTACCTATAATTTTCATATCACCACGTATGGATATTTTTAGGTTAGTAGGTATCTTAGTTTACATTATCAACATTCTGTTGAAAGTAAGTAATTGGAGAAATAATAAAAGGTAGCTACATACAAGATGTAACAGAATAGACGCAAGACCTGAAAGTAGTTTTTTCATAATTGACTACAAGATTGATTTCAGTAATTTTAATCAGGTTTTTTTTTCAAATATTATGTATTTTGCCATTTCTACCGGCGATTAAGCCAAAGAAAATTAAATCTTATATCAAGGCAATAAGACTCAATTTTAAATGCATAAAGTAATTGTAGGGTTAACACGATTTTCTTAACACAGTTAGCTTTAAAAATAGTTTTAGTTTTGGTCATTGTATCATGCTTTTAACTCAATACTCTAATTGGGGTCTTGCGTCAATCAATAATATGACACGTTGTATATCACTGACCCAAAAACAGCATAGAAAAGTCGCGACAGCCCTAACAAGGTCCGAGGTCACAAAATCGCACACTCACTCACCAAACTCAAATGAATCACGCTGTGTAACGAAATTTCAGATGACGATCGTGTATTACGTCATCAATTGTGTCTCGACTGATAAATCTTTCAGGGTTTACTCACCTCCATGCGGGAGAGACACTCATGATACTGCATACTTTGAATAGTTTTCTTTGGATCAAGCTTTAAAACATTCCTAGCATTTTTTTGGCATTATACTTTTGTAAGTGACTCTACGGATTAGTAAGGGAAATGTGTAATCTAGGTTTGGTTACGCTAAATCCAATGTTTAGTATTGTGATTAAAGTCTTAACAGCTTTGTTTTATGATTCATTTTCCTGTAATATATTTTCATGAGCCTATCATCATCATCATCTGCCTAGCCTTTTCCCAATTATGCAGGGGTCAGCTACCAGTCTACCCGGATGCAGTAGAAAACCTGTATTTTACATGGAGCGACAGCTTATCTGACTTTCACAACCCAGTTACTGGGTACGTATTACCCCTGGTGGTGACACTGGTTGTCAGACTTTCAGGTTTCTGACGACCCGTAACGACTGTCAAAGATCCACAATGACAGCCGGGACCAACGGCTTAACGTGATTTCCGAGGCACGGAGAGATATTTAAAAATGGTCACCCATCTACGGACCAAGCTTGGCAAGCGTAGCTTAAGTGTTATTAAAAGCCCTTACATTTTTATGAACCCGTAATCACTGATAAATATATAATAGTCTGACATAATTTCTTTTGGAGGGGCTTGTGGCTAAATAACAATAGCTGCACGGGTCGATCGACCAGGTTAAGCTACGCTTGCCGCGGTTGGTCCGTGGATGGGTGACCATCGTTACATACCAAGACCCCTCCGTGCCTCACAGAGCACGTTAAGCCGTTGGTCCCGGCTGTCATTTGTGGATCTTTGACAGTCGTTACAGGTCGTCAGAAGCCCGAAAATCTGACAACCAGTCTTACCAAGGGGTATCGTATTACCCAGTAACTGGGTTTTGGAGGTCAGATAGGCAGTCGCTCCATGTAAAATACTGGTATTCAGCTGCATCTGGTTAGACTGGAAGCCGACCCCAACATAGTTGGGAGAAGGCTAGGCAGATGAGATGATGACATATTTTCTTTTGGAAACGCATGAGTCATTGTAGTAACATAGACTTTTCTCATCAGGTTTTCAGCAAATTGTTTCACCATCCTGGATTTTTAAGCATTGATTAGTATCCCACTTTTATTAATAAAAACTTATAAGTGGCTTTAAGAAAACAATTTTGATATTATAACCGCCTATGATAATCAACCGTACCAAAGATATTGCCTAAGCATTGCCGATTTTCTATTACGAGTAGTCATACTTCTTCAGGTGGTATTTATTCAGGCTGATTCATGTAAAAACGTAAGTAAACAATATTTATAGTGACATGTCCAAAGCATTATGTCATTACTGAAGACATACAAATCACCACTACCTACATAGACATGCCTAAATAACCAGGTATTTCCCATTTAACCTAAACTAGGAGTAGTACATACAAAGTGTTTCCCAAGCTGCAGGAAGGAAATAGTTCATTATTCATCAATGACCTTCCTACTTATTACTGTCATCGTGCATGAAATATACGCCCACTACAATGGCCTATGAATCAGGGGTTCGTGGCCAAAATAGGCAGTGTTACGACACATAGCAAATTGGTATGCGGACTTATTGTATTGCCCACTTTCGTAAGATATGATGCAATGATCAACATCTTCCTACCCTTGTCCAATGATACTTGCTTTACATTCTTTCCTTTTAGACGTCACGCTATCATCCATTTATGTCTTCTCTTTCATATCATTTCTCACACAATCCATCTTTCCTTCTTTCCTTGGGCCTTTTTCTCCCTCTCCATCCATCAGTATTTATATTCATCACTCTTTTATTCACATTCAGAGGGGCTTGTGGCTAAATAAAAATAGCTGCACGGGTCGATCGACCAGGTTAAGCTACGCTTGCCGCGGTTGGTCCGTGGATGGGTGACCATCTTTACATACCAAGACCCCTCCATGCCTCGGAAAGCACGTTAAGCCGTTGGTCCCGGCTGCCATTTGTGGATCTTTGACAGTCGTTACGGGTCGTCAGAAGACCGAAAGTCTGACAACCAGTCTTACCAAGGGGTATCGTATTACCAAGTAAATGGGTTGTGGAGGTCAGATAGGCAGTCGCTCCATGTAAAATACTGGTATTCAGCTGCATCCGGTTAGACTGGAAGCCGACCCCAACATAGGCTAGGCAGATAATGATGACTCTTTTATTCACATGCATTTCTTCCCGCCTAATCACATACCCATACCAAGCCGATTTCTTTAAAACTTTTCTATCACTGGCGCCGCTTTGAAACTTCTCTTAGCATGTCTTTCTAACTTTCTCTTGTAAACCTACTCATTTCCAACTGAATCCATTTTCGTCACTCCACACATCAATCTCAACATTTTCATCTCCGCTACTTGCAATCTCTTTTCATCAGTCTTCTTCACGGCCTTGAATTCTTATCCATACAATACGATGAAGACATTGTGCAAGTTCGTCATTATTTCAACCAACACATTTTCATTTTCGAAAAAAAAAAATCCTCCACCCGTTGCTACAGTTTCCTGTGCCAAGGTAACTCTTTTGAACAAATCCGCGACCATGGCAGGTATTGGCCCTAGCGGACCCCTTCCACTGTTGCTGAAATCTCATTGAGGCGCGCATGGAACACAACGCGCCGTCGACCCTGGCTTGGTCCTTACCGGACAGCGACTCATTGCGCACCGTCCGCAAGCCCGCGCCTACGTTGGCCAGGAGTTCGCTGTGGACTTCCGACGCCCAGGGCAAATAGGGAGGCCTTTGTTCTACAGTGGGGCAGTAAGTACAGTCTGATTATTATTATTATTCGAAGAAGGGCATTACCGCCGCGCCTTCGTAGTGGAGTTTAGCGAAGGTGGTTTGACGATCAGATACAAACCTTATCAGATCGTCATATACATATGCATAAAACAGCGAGGTTTGGAACGAAAAAGGGGAAGCCTTTACCCAGCATTGAGGCAATATAGTAAAATAGGATAGCAAAAAAAAGTTCTTTGATCATTCCGTTTGTGTTTCCGGACACATTTTAAATGCACCAGATTCAAAGGCTACCTCTCTCTCTCTTTGTAAGTCTAATAAATGAAATATATTTACATATCCCGAAGAATGAGTCGGGAAAACGCAGTTCTTTGAAATATCTTTCAAAGCTTCAATTTAATATCTTAAGCGACCCAGTTTGCTAAATTATAAAGGCTGGTGTACAAAGTAGGCTCATAACATTAGCATTTGTATGCCCAAGTACACACGGGATGTTCCCTTTACCCGGATGCTCGTTTTTAATTTTCCCTTGTAAACTTAAATAGCCTTTTGACCGTTTACGACGCTTTAAATGTACGAAAATGGGCAGATATGTGAGTCATTGTACTATAAAATAGCTAAACTTGGTTTTAAGACGTTCATGTAAGCAATACTAAGCATTACTGTTAGTATATTTTATTGTGGTATAATCTTTCGTATTTAAACCGATCAAATGTTTGGTTTCAAATCTATATGAAGGTTTTTTTTTTAAATTAATAATACTTTTAATTATTTTATACCTTTTTAGCATACATAATATTGAAATGATGTTCTGTTAACGGACAAGTGACATCTACCAACACGCACTGGATTCGGGTGGTCGATTATGGCCAAGTCCCACACATAGAGTTGACGCCTGTATCCCAGCACTGGGAATATTAATAACTAGCTTCTGCCCGCAACTTCGTCTGCGTCAAATTTCTTGCTCCCCGACCCACCCCGTCGCTTCGAATCGCCTGACCTGACTTCAGCTCCTAAGGACCCTCGCGTGATGTTATATTGCCTATAGCTTCCTCGATAGATGGGCTATCCAATCCAACTCTAAAATATTTTTTCCTTTCAAACCAGTAGTTCCTGAGATTAGCGCGTTCAAGCAAACAGACAAACAAACTCTTAAGCTTTATATATTAAAGTATAGATATAGAAGTATAGAAATAATAGGTTACACTGCTAACCATTTCGCTTATGCTATGCTCATTATATACATTTTTGAAATTCAGAAATATACATGAAGACACTTTTTTAATGAATGAATGAATGAAAAATTAAATAAAAATGTAAACTACGTGTCTTTTTTTAGCAAAGTTTCTACGATTGAATACCAAGTTATTTTATTATTACTTAAGTATTGTAGTAAATTATGTTGTTTCTGTATGATTGAATGCTTGTCAGTAAGAATGATGTAATTATAGCTTTGTTGTGAATATTATTTAATGAATGATGTATGCTTAGAATTTAATTAGTATTGTACTTTTGATTATTTGAATATTTATCAACTAAAGCTTAGTGCATAATGTTTATTCAGTTTTACAAAAACGGATTGTTTTATTGCAAAAATGTATTGCAGATAACGTAGGTATGGAGTTTCTATTAAACCATATAATTTATTTATAAGCTTTTAGAAGCTCTATAAATTACTATGATAGTGGCGTCACATTACTACCTGATTTACACACGTTTTATTTAGCTTCACCTATCCCGGTATCTGTAAAGAAATTTTGCAAGTTTAACTTTACCCACTTCCCGGTTTCCGATTGAGCTGGAAGAAGATGGACAAAACGTGCCCCACGGAATACAAACATAAATTTATTGCACTTAATTTGAATAAAAAATATGTAATTTTGAATAATATTTTATGCCTTATACCTAGCAAAAGTGTAAAAATAATAATAATTAATAGTTTTCTATTTGATTTTGCATTAAAATACCTTTTAATGCCATAAAAAAAACAAACAAAAGAAAGAAAAAAAAACAATACGCAGGTGTAAAATATACTCGTAAATTATTCTTAACCCGAATAAAACATTTTTTTATGTTTTCTTATCGATATTGTATATTTTGCAAGTTATTAATACCTCATAGCTGTAGCTGCCTGCTATTACAATATAAGAAGATACCTTGCGAAAAATCGACGAAAGACATTTGGTCACAACATTGTTTGTTATGGTTTTGAAAGCACATTTCAGAATTTAGCCCTCTCGTCTTAGTTGTATTCTCATGGCATCGCCTAAAATACTTTTAATATTAAACGCCTGGCACAGATATAAACACAAATGTTAATCTATATAAAATATCTTAGCAGTAAAGTCAAAATCAACTTTAAAAAAAAAACCTTCATATTTTAAGTCCACTTCTGCTGAGCAATATGCACGTTTATATTTTTGTTTATAGAAGATCATTACTATTAAATGACACAGATTTTATATCTGTACATTCTGGGGTACAAGCCCATATAATTTTTGCCTATGTCCTTTTGTATGCATATGTTAATCGGATGAAAATGCAATATTATGACATGGAGCTGATCTGATGATGGAGCCAGAAGGTTGCACCCTGGGAGGCGGCCATGGGAACTCTTAGACAAAATGACGCAACTCCTTCGAGTTCGGGCTCGTTTGATTCGTAGTGACAAGTATTCTAGTTCCAAATAATAAAATAAAAAAATACATAGGTAAATTAGCTAAAAAAGACTAAACTACTGTTCTTTAAACCATAAAATCTAAAAAAAAAAACGATGAAGGAGTAAAGATTACGATTTTTATGTTTATAAACATCTGTAATTAAGTACTTTTTAGTTTATTAAATATAAAACATTTAGAGGTTCATTAGATAATCCTCATGCATTAAAATACTTTAGAGTTGGATTAACCATAAATGTAGCGTTAATTTTCTAGAGTCAGCTGTACTGTTAAGTTCCTAGTCACCATCAAATGCATGTCCCATCAACAGGACATAAGTAAAACTGTCACCATCCATCCACACTGTTCCGTATTAATGACATGCCTCTAAATGACGTTAAATGAGAGGTAATAGCACAGGATAATGGTCTCTAAACACGGCTTACAGCTGTAAAACTTTATTTATATTAGCCTGCAGCCCACACTGTCTGGCCTAACTTTCTTACAACATCAATGTATGAAATGTATGATTTTGTCATATGTTAGTTGAGTAGTGATTCATAATATATGTGGAGTATTTAACGACTTGAAAGGTATGAATGCAAGAAATGTGAGTTATCATTGACAGACTATTCAGTACAATTAATACGAAAGTTCTTGTTTAGTTATTCAGTGAACATAAAACACTCTAGAATTCGAGTACTTTCGCATTTCTGCCTGAAAATAACTTTGAAGTGGTATATTTATTTATCAGTTTATTTAGTTATACATAAACCAACACACAAGAAGAGAGGAACAGTTAAAAATACCAGGTATTCTTTCGCTCAATTACTTTGTATGCAACGTTTAAGAGAAACAAAAATAAAAAACAACCTTTTTTTATTAACTCCAACACTCGTCACAGTTCACGTTACCAATAAAAACGTCGTAAAATACATTACTTTGATACCTGAAGATAATACGCGGACAAGACATTTCGCAAACAATATGAAACGCAATACCGTAGTGTGATATCGGCTCTATTACTCGCCCCGTAGATTTACGGCCGGTTTGCCCGCGTAAACTTATTTGACGTTTACAACAGACTAGTCTCCTCCAAACGGGATCGGGCTGGAAAAGCGGCGGAGTTGGAAAGTGTCTGAATTTGTGTTAGTTCCTGCAACATAGAATAATGAGTTACATCAAAGAATGAAAGAAAAATGTAGTATTTATTGAGACTCGCACGGGAATATCACAAACTAAACTAAACACACTCATAAAACAGAAAAACACAAAAGAAAAAATTAAAAAAAAAACAAACAACCGACTTTCAAAATACACTAGAAAGTGAAAAATAACTTCAATTTAGGAAGCCGGTTGTTTTTTTTTTGAAAAATGTTTTTATTTTTCACTTTTTAGCTGTAGTATGTACCTACCCCACACCCATTCGAAATTTCATCACTCTTGGGGTCAAAACAATGCATATTTATGTTATAGCACCAATCTCGGTCAATCCCAACTAGCACAAACTGTTGCTTAAGAGCTTTGGAGCTAATCCGATTATTCCCAAAGGCGCCAAGCTCAAGCGCCAGAGCGTGCACTGCAGACCTTATGCAGCCGCTTTGGAGCCAAAGGGGCACAACTTTTTGCAATCTATAGTTCCATTAGAACTTCATAATAGTGGCATAAAAGCGCTACAGGAGCTGCAACTAATAATTAACACCACACTAAAGCTCTTTTGGCACTTATTGAATGAATGACAGGTTTAACTGAACGAATAAAGTATCACTGATCATTCACCTTGTCTCTCATTTATTAAATACATCTGTTGTTCCTGAGTCAGACATTACTGAATACAAATATATAATAAGTGAAGTGAAGGTAAGTGTTTTTGAGGTATATTTTGTATTATATGCCAGTGGCTACAAACGCACATCAGTTTATCGTGCATATAGTTGATATTATTGGAGTATTTTTAACGCGCCTCAATAATTACCTCAGAAAATCGTAAAATATGTAAAATATTATTATATAAATATGATTATATCAAATACCTACACGATATTGAAATTACATACTTGACTACATTTGTATTTAGTAAGTTGCTGGTTCTATATTTAGTTTTATTTTACTACAAATTGCGATAAAAACCTATCAATTTTTCAAGTAATGCTAAATAATTGTCTTGTAAACATGTCGTCTATGAGAAGCAGCTTTAACTTGCAACTTCAACCTTAATACTTTCTCTCTGCACGTTAAAGCGCTAAATTTCACTCTTCTGAAGGTCCAAGTAATACCTGTATCACTAATACAGTTCAAGTCTTTACAATCACTTTTATTTCGTACTTACTGCAGATATCGAACCACACTAATGGTTATTTGTTTAGAGATCCGTAGAAATCGTTGAAAACCCTAAAATACGATGGTCATTTGTAGCTGCTTCTATATTTTTCGCTCTTTCAATTGTTTAACACTTACTATGTCTTACCATGTTTTCAGAATGCCTTTCAAAATAATTTAAACTTATAATGAACAACAAAATAAACAAGAACTTTGCATCTGTCCATCTAAGTGGGAAAAACATGGAGTGAGCACTGGCCGAAAAAAAAAGTAAAAAATTATGCAAAATAGAAGATTGAACTCCACAACCAAACTGGACCATTAATTATTTTAATAATGTCAATTATGGGCCAATTTGCCAATAAAACAAGTTGATTTTATCTCAAATATTTTTTTATTTCTATTCACCAATACAATTATACAAGAGGCGCTTCGATTGTACTCGTTATAATGTGTGTAAAGGAACAAAATATAAATCCGATTCATATCGAGTGACCACAAGTTTACATTTAACATCACGGCGAACACACGTATCTGAACTTAAAACCGATGTATAGTTGCTTTTGAAAATATTTAGATAAGAGGAGAAGATTGGAAGGTCAAAAGCATTAACTAAATTATCAAATTTCTTACAATAAATATGTATTTGTATTTTCTTCAACTTTGATACATATCACCTCCAAAAAAATAAAAAAATAAAAGTAAAAGTATAATAGTTAAAAAATATATATCTGCCCTTTGATTAGATAAAATCAAATCATTGAAATGTAAAACTAAATTCTTTGTGCTTTTTTTACATACGGGTAATTAGAATGTGTCTGGTCAATAAATTGTTCATGGTCCAAAATTTCGTACTCTTTAAGTCTTTTAGCAATTTGAGATAGTGGTTTATTACCTTGCCTTAACAAGTTTTTTATTAAGTATAATTTATTTTTAAAATTTATATGCATTGTATGTTTGTAACGTTCCGAAACGTCGAACTTCAGCAACAACATGAGTTAAGTTGTGAACGTTGCTAGTTACATACTCAATACCGTAAAAATCCTTATGTTTCGTAAGTAGTTTTAATAAAGGTGAGTCGAATTTGTGATGGATTCCATACTTCTTTTCTCTAAAATCTATGTCATTCCGTAATGCACAGTACACTTAAGGCAACCATGTTTTCCATTAAAATTACACACACCTGGAAAAAAAATACAAGTGAGACTCGATCCGAAAAACTGTAAATACTAGTAAATAATGACATAATCTTGAATAAACACGGCTGTTACTATAAAACCCCACAATTATTAGACTTGATTTGAGACAGTTGGGAAAGAATAACGAAATCTCCTCCCTACTGGCTAATAAAACATTATGGCAGATAGCAAGTAGATACAGGTGTATACCTACCTTTTATCATAGCTCTGGCAGGAGAATCGCATACAAAGCATCTCAATGACACTGATTTTTTTCTATTTCGTATTTTAATGCCATTGTGAAGCATACTGCCCATTTCTTCAATAAAAACTTAAAATTCATGCAAATCTTTTGGTTTAGCTGAACCTAGATAAATTACATAAATAATAGGACTTATGTGAGGCATTTCAAAAATACTGCACAATATAGACCAAAATTGTTTTTTGGAGCTTTTGTAAATAGGTAACCCGTCTATGTTTACTAAAATCGATATATTTTCCAGTAAAACTTTAGAATTTTCTAATCTTTTTATAATACATTTTTTCAAATTATTGTGCCAGTATTCACCTGGATCGACGAAGTTTATTGTAATTTCTCTTGGTGTACCAAGTAGTGAGCGTGGATCTTTAGGCATAGCGTTAGGAGTAATTTGGTTTAAAATTTGAAATAAGTCTTATAAAGCTACATGACTACAATTGTGTTTCAGCGCCTAAATTCGTATTTGCTCGCGATAGCTCCATTTTCTTTCACATTCGACATTCACATTTATATTCAGTATCGCTGTCAGAGTCCAGTCTAGAAAAAAGAAACAATAAATTACGCAAAGAAGGTTATTTTACTTTATTTTTATAATATGCCACACCAAGCTACAACTTACTTTTCTTCTGTAACTGGTCCGTTATCAGTAATTGAGATAACAAAATCTACGGGACCCTCGCTTGTGTTTGTTGAACTCGAACTTGGCGCATTATTTTTGTTTGTTTCCAATGAATCCCTTAAAGAATAAATTAAATGAATAGAGTTTTATAAATAAAAGCTAAATTGCTCTCACGTAATTGAGTTAAAAAAAACTTACGTTTTATTTAATATTTCAATTACAGAATTCTCACACAGTTGCCTTTTTTAATTTCTGCATTTTCTGAGAAACTCACCGTACTTTCTTGCGATATCCACCAGTTCTTTATTTGAACTTCCATGCTTTCAGATCCATATTTCTTTTAAACTGGCTTAAATGTTTTATACAATCTGATTTCTCCAATAAAAATAGCAGAATGTATCCAAATGAGTAGGCAATGTCCATTACTCTCCTGCTTCTATTGTGAAGCCTTAATGTCGCTATTAGTAAAACAGTCGATCAAATTCCTACTTAAGTCTGCGCAAAAGAACAAATCACTTCTGCAATGAAACTTTCAGTGGCAGAACAGTGATAAATTTATCTTTTATACAGTTCCGTTAAAAAGTCTGCAATTAAAGTCGTATGCAGTTCTGAAGCGTACAGCAGCGGCAATAGAAGCTTATTAGCAACTTTAAGCTTTAACATACATGTTTTAACTCTCTTTTAAAGCTATAGACGGCAAATGGGTTGTAAAATGAACTCTTATAAAACCTAGAGTGGCATTTGGTTCAGTTTCTGCTACTCCTAGTGATATTTACAGCTATGAGCAGTTACGGAAGCAATAGTAGACCTTAAAACCACTTTCTGAACCCCTAAAGCGCTACAGTACAGCTAAAAGTTGCAAAATAGGCTGCTATTTCCACTAGTGTGCTAGTTGGGATTTGCTTTCATTTTTCGAAGAGTTCCGTGGTCTGTCTCCGAAACGCATTATCCGATCTATATGAAATTTAAATGGGACCATTTCGAAATAAACCCCTTTCGAACAAATAAAACAATTGCAAATCGGTTTTATGACGGAGTTATGCCCGAACCTCCACCTAACTCCTAACCGTTAAAGAGTTGTGAGTTCCTTCATCAGGTCAGCATCGTGAGATGATGATAACCATAACCAAATGTCACATACTTATACCATCCAATCTGATGCATGGTTACCTTTCCTGCAAGCCCAGATTTCTGTAACGAAGTATAATACAAAGCATTATTTTCCTTTGTCATGAGTTTCAGTTGAACTTAAAGAAAGCTGGAAAATTCGGCTTTAAGTTTGTTTTCTGCTGTATGGGGATTGGTTTGCCGACTTATATTGCCCTGGCTAGGGGCCTTATTTATTACTGCATAGCTCGTCCCGGCTTCGCACGGGTGGGATCTAAATATTTTTTCGTTCGACCGTTTTTCTGAGACTTACTTTGCCAATTTGATTACCACGAAAATTTGTTTTTATTTTTCGAGTTAATTTACAGGGTTATTGGAAAAACACCAACAACCTTTTAAGAGGTCATTGTACTCATCATTATGAACGACTTTTATTATGGGGCCAAAAATGAAATCGCGAAAATACAATCAGCTGTTCCATACTGTTATGTTTTAGGGACTGGTCATCTCTTAGCTAGGGACTGGTCATCTCTTAGCTCCCACGGCTTATTTTAATTGTTATTTTATTTTAATTACGGACGCTTTTAATGTGCACTTTTTACATCGTTCTCACATTGATAATTTCAACATAATGATGTAACCAACTTTTTGTAACAAAATCTTCATTTTAAAAGAGTGTCCATGGAGTTTCTTGCCCGTTCTTCTCCATAGGTACCTACGCTTTGGAATGGGCAACTAGCTTCATCTTTCTAACTCACCGACCTTGACAATTCAAAAGTGCCTGTAATTGGTTTGTTTTGAAATAAATGCTTTGAGTTTGAGTTTTGAGTTTGAGTTCGTATAACTCATCAAAGTGTAGGGAACACCTGATTTTTTTTTCGCGATCCCATTGTAAAAGTTGTTCATAATGATGAGTACAATGACCTCTTAAGAGGTTGTCCAATAACCCTGTATAGCCCATGACACTCACAAATAACGTGGCTTTCTATTGGTAAAAGAATTTTCAAAATCGGTTTAGTAGATCCAGAGATTACCCCCTACAACCTCACAAACTTTACCTCTTTATAAAATTTGTATAGATTTTACAGGATAGCCTGGTTAAGCAGCCGACAACCGCAATGGAATACCTGCGAGACGCTATTCTTAAAAAAAAACCCGTAACGCGTGTTGTTATGTAGCTTCGATGAGATGAGAAGTAACATGCCTTGTTTCCCTTTAGGGATGGGCAGAAGTGTTACCTATTAGTACACTTATATAGATGAAAAGTAATTACGCTATAATTTCACTATCATGCATCCATATTCATCTATACTTCTATACTAATATTATAAAGAGGTATACTTTGTGAGGTTGTATGGAGTAATCTCTTGGGCACGCCACGATTGCGGCGGTAAGTCCCCTCTTTGAGGAGTGGTTGGAGAGGCACCATGGCGTCCTCAACTTCCGCCTGACGCAGGTCCTCGACGGACACGGCTGTTTCGGGAGGTTCCTGTTTCGGATAAGGCGGGAGGAAACGCCCGGGTGTTTCCATTGCGTAGATCGTCCTGAGGACACGGTGGAGCATACGGTGGAGGTCTGCCCAGCTTGGGCGGGGTATCGCCGTGTCCTCATAGAGGCGATTGGCACCAGCGATCTCTCGCGTCTGGCCCTGGTCTAGGCCATGGTTCGTAGTGAGAGTGCATGGGTAGCCGTCACCTCCTTCAGTGAAGCAGAGATGCTCGCGAAGAGGGAGGCGGCGCACGTGAGGGAGAGGCAGTATATGCGCCCTCACGGACCTAGCCTCCGCAGGAGACGCCCTGGGCGTCGGGAATCCCAGGCTGATTCCCGGCCACCGTAGGCGTGGGGTACCGGACAGCGAGTAATGGGTAGCTCGCTGTCCGGTAAGGACCAAGCCCAGGTCAACGGCGCGTTGTGTTCCACGCCACGCCTCAAAAAGATGTCAGCACAACCTGATGGGGCCCGCAAAGGCCGATGCCTGCCAGGGATGCGGGTTGTTCGAAAGAGATACCGCTGCTCCTGGCACACAGGCTATTGAGGGAAAACGAGTGGGTTTGAGTCAGTAAATGTCTGACACGTCCTCCTGCTCCACCCAGAGCGGGAGAAGTTATTTGATGATTTCCCAACCAAAAAAATTAAGAAGGGAGTAATCTCTGGATCTACTGAACCGATTTTGAAAATTATTTTACCAATGAAAAGCCACGTTATTTGTGAGTGTCATAAGCTATTATATAAAACAGATAAAATTAAAATACCTTTTCGTGGTAGTTGGATTTGCAAAGTAAGTCGGAAAAAAAACGGTCATGCGAAAACGTTTCTTACGAACGCCGCCTTAACGATGAAAGATATATGAAAGTTGTGGAGCTTGATAATGTCTACAAAAAAGACAGCGACAGCATATGTACTCGTATGTCGAACTTTTATGTTTAAGTCACAAACTCAATACTAACCGAACCACACTGATCATTTCATCACTAGTAAAAATGTTTACCGCCCAACGAAGTGGGCACGGGTCAGCTAGTATTAAATAAACTGCTAAGCGTAAACAACTGCAAATCTTATGGCCCCAAATTAATGCTTTCTACAGGGTGAATATTGAATTATGATGATAAAATCTACATTTCCAGTCGGTGAAAATAGTATCTACTTTTATGTCACCTAGATAAAGTTTATTATTGAAGCATATTGCTTATGACAAATATGGCGCGAGTGGGTGACGAAAATAATGTAATTATTGATAGAAACTGACGGTAAATTATGATGCGAAATTTATTTTAAGCAATTCTGTTTTGTTTTTACTTTCGATTCTACTTGAAAGTATTAAACTGGGGTCAAAAGTGTTAATAAATAAAGAATTTTATGTTTATGTAAATTATGTTGGAGGTGTATCGGATGTCGTGTTTATTAGCCATCGATTTACCTATGTTTAAAGATTTTTGGTTAATTTCTGATGGTGGTATCTAGTGGTTTGGTTTTATATTGATCATTGCTTTATTTGTCAGCCCGGTAGCGGCGACAACAATTATTTAACAATATCTTTTAGTTAACTAAATAGTAGGTAGGTGAAACATAATTAAATGGATTCATCACCTACATACTATTCAGATTTTTCTGAAATAAGGTAATCAACAATTTTATGAATGGCTTAAAACCCAAAAAAAAACATCAATCGAATTTACCCAATTAGCAAATACTCACATACCCTACCTCGAGTTTTCAAAATCAGTATCGCGGCACGTAAGTTGAACTAAAATCAGAACAAACAACTGAAAGTAGGAGCGCGTGCATTCGTTGCCTCGCACGGAAAAAGAATGAGGTCACCTTCTAACATAGTAATTGATGTAACGTGTACTGAAGTTTGGAAATAAGATCCCGGCAGGTAAGTTGAAACAAAATCCAAGACATTTTGGTTCAACTTACGTACCGCGATCTGTACTTACCTACTTTGTTTTCAAAAGTAGGTAGGCACGCAGCAATGGAGAGTCCCATTTATTTTCATTGCGTCTCTCGGTATGCACGATTGTATTCACTTTATGTAACTCAGCGAGTGCTGGCCGTCATTCAGTGGACGTTTATTGAATGAAGGGAAGCGGCCGTCGGGAGCGATTCGATTTGTTCGAATGAATGAATGGACTATAACTTGAAGCTTAAGTATTCTGTGGAGAGGTTAGAAGTGTGTTTGTGAAGGAACCAGTGTGTTAAGACAGTAAATTAATACTTTTAAAATAAAATGTAGGTCGATTTAAGCGTGGCGAGATGTGGATTATCCTTTTAAATATTTAGGTACAGATCAACTAAATTAAAACTGCACGCCCCTCCACTGCTTGTTGCATACGCATTTCAAATGCTTGTAGGTATATACATTTTTGTGGTGGGCCTTGCAGTTTTAAATTAGTTGATCTCAACCTACTCTATACATGTTCCTTTTGCTGAACATTACGAAGTCTTTTGTAGCCACGGTAGCAATTAGTAGCGGTAATTTGTATGTGCACCCTAATATTAATGCTGTATTTCATTTCACAAGACAATTCTTTCGGCTAAAAGGTATGTTAAAGTCCAGTTTTAGGTATCAAGAAAGTTCCTCATTCTGCTTAGCTAGCATTGTCGCTACCATTTTACATCTAAAATTGTTACTGGAAGGCGTAGCGTAGACCTCCCACAAGGTGGACCGATGACCGGGTGAAGGTCGCAGAACCGGTAGTAGTGGTGGTGCTTGGAGGATGCCTAAGTCCAGCAGTGGACGTCCTTCGTCTGAAATTATGATGAAGATGAGTGGATCGCGGCGCTGAATATGTTGTATTTGCAATTTGTAAACACATTGCCTGTACTATAACAACAGCTCTAAGCATTTCCCCCTTCAATAGCTTATTGGAGACAGTTACTTACCGGCAGATGGACGGCGCTACCGCAGTCCACGCCCACTGCAGTAGGTACGTGCACAATGCCACTTAAAAACCTATTGCAACTGTGCTGCGGTGAGCTTTTTAAGTAGGCAGAAAGAAGTATTACAATCTCTTTTGAAAAGGGAAACAAACGACTGGCTTCGAAAAACACTAAAACGTGAATTCCGGAAGTCAGTGTCTACTGCTTTGGATTTTAAAAAAGAAACTTGCCGATGCTTCATCCTAATTGTTAAAATTAAAAATATCTTCTTCTATTACGTATGCTCGCAACAGTTCCAATAGATTTTCGTAGAAATCAGCGGAAGTATACATGACATACATAAGCTAACGATGCTTTTGCTTTTGATTCAAAAAGTATTAACATACAGTTTAGAGCAGAAAACTATTTTAAAGAATGATAGAAAGACATTGCGTTTATTGACGTAAGTGTTTTGACATCTTAAAGAAATTAAAACAAAATGCAAAAAACACTATGCTACTAATGCAAAGATGGATTAGCTAAAAATAAAGTTAGCAGCTATGACAGGAAAAGGTACGGTTGTCAGTTAAAATTAGACTAGTTGTATGGGGGAACACCTTTTTTTATTAGGCTGGTTGTCGAGAAAACATTTAACCTATGTGTCAAATTTATGTAAGCAGTGGTAACTACGCGAAGTCACGTAAGCTCAAGTGTATGGTCAGATTATTCCCCGATCCGTGGCAAAAAACCGTTAGTGATTCTCACGATCGATAAGAATTCATCGATTCTTACCATAGACGACCGCGAACGATCGTCATCAAATGTCACCTACTGAGAATCGAAACCTCAATGCTAACTGGGGTGAACCTTCTTTGACGTCATACACATAGGTTTATTACATATGATTTTTATTACAGAAGCGTAGGTAGAATGGCCTGCAGTTGCATAGGGGTTCCCCTGGCGATCCGTTTATGTAGACATGCACTGATAAAATCTGTTTGCACTCATAATCTTGAACAAGGCTAATTGTTACGTCATCACTGTATTAGTAAATGAACTGTTTACGGTTATCGGTATGATATTCCTTGATTTAATTATGAAAGCAAGAATTATAAATAGAAAGAAATGTAATGTTGTTTTGATAATATAATTATATTCTATGGGCACCGAATGTACTAAAGTATCGCCATTCGTGAAACGCTGTTCTACTATGCTGAAAAGGTAATATTAACGTTACACTGAAACTATTTACAGGTGATAAGAGTGAAGAATTCGGAGTGGAAGTAAAGATGTACTTGAAAACAAATGACGAACACAATTTAAAGTACCTACTAGTTCCGGAAAGGAAGTTCCTAATCTAATTACATACAGGATATTAACACTTTGAACGTAAGTACAATACATTTTGTACGACTGTAACTAAACAAATACTTCAGCATACGTGTAACTGTTTGTATAAAGATGACACTCCGATATTATTAAGTGTTGAGGTTATTACGCACATATTTACCCATTCATGCATTAATAATATATGATGTAGGAGCTATTGAATTTAATTGCAATTATGAATGTTGAAATTACTGTATCATCAAAGTGTTGTTTTGATTTGATATTTGGCTTTTGATCTTCAGACATCGCTTAAATCATACTGTCGTACCTATGTTCAAAGTAGAAAAATGAATTATTTGGTGTTAATTTAAATCACCGTGGATTCACATTTTGACTGCTGGCTATTGAATGCTGGCTGAATGCAGGGTTATTTGTGTTGCATCATATTAGGGAAGAACTTTAGAAGAAAAACAAAAAAAAATGAGGACTAATATAAAATTATGTAAAAAGAAGATATTTTGCGCTGACTACAAATAAATTGGGATGGCAAGAAAATAATGTTATCATAAGAAATTTTGGGAAAACTTGTGCACCCTTTTTTTGAGCATGGTAAATCATCAAATAACTTCTCCCGGTCTGGGTGGAGCGGAAGGGCGTGTCAAACTTTTACTGACTAAAACCCACCCGTGTTCCTTCAGTTGCTTGTGTGCCAGGGGCCACGGTATCTCTTTCGAACAACACCCGCACCCCTGGCCGATGTACACCCTTTAACAAGCTTTCGAGGATTTTTACCACTTGCCCAAACTACGTCAGATCAGTCCCTGAACTGGATAAATAAGGCATTATCCGTAATGCTGCATATATGTCATAAACAAATAAATACTAGAACATCATAGGCTTAGAGGATCATAGTTTATTATTGTAAAACGTGGGAGTTATGGAAACGTGATGTTGTAGTAAGGATTATGCCACCAACAGGAGAAGTTCCAAAGGTTCCATTCAATGCATTTTAAAAGGAGACTGTAGTAGAACGTTTTTGGACTCACAGCTCTGAATATAAACAATGCGCTCGATATCAATCTGTAAGCCAAAAATATTGGGACTGTTACTAAATATTTTCAGATTTTCAACTGTTTGTAATTTTACATAGACTTCAATACTCATATTGCGATGATTAGGACTGTGTAAAGTATAACTTTTCACGTAGGACAGTTACATGACTCATCTAGGATGGCAAAGTGAAAGTTTACTAAGCTTTCGATTTGACGAAAAAACTGCTTACTGTCACAGTATTTATGGATTGGTTTTTGGGTACTTAGCTATTCTCCAGCATCCATTTTGCAGCATGTGGTCTTGTGTTGGTACCCCTCACTCATCTTCTTCTTGTATATGAACCTTTTTAATCATATCATGACCTATCTGGATAGTTAATGTGGTGCTGCTAGCATGTCATATTGTCTGCAAGCTACAGGAGTTGATGGGCGCTACTGAAAGTGCCAAGTTCGCAGCCAAATTTTTGGCTGACTTTGTAAAGGGTGTAACAGAAACCCTATTGCTATCCTTAAGCACTAAAGATAACAGCTGGTATAGAATCACTAAACATAGTTTCACCTCAAAATAAAATACTCTAAGAAATGATACCAAATTTTCGGATTCATGTTTCTTCAATTCAAATCGTAACAACCAGCCCTTGGTATGTACTTACGTATTTATACCCTTTCCGTTACACGTTGTATATATTGCTATCGACATGCTAAGAAGAAGTTTACCCATCTATTGTTTCTTTTATCTTCCCTAACTCTTACAGCTTAGTTTATCTTCTGTACTTTCCTTGTTTACGACAGTAGCTCTCCAGCCTGCCTGTGTGGTGTTCAAGTGATGTGTCGCCGACGCCACTGCCCACATTAGATGTTAATCTTGGCTACCGTTGCGTAACAGTATGCACCCATTGTGTTAGCTTTTCGTGCTTTCTGTTTGTTACCTTATTATTGGTTAAACGGCTTTGTTTGAATGTTAATGTTGGGTGGTTTGATTTAATTAGCTGAATTTGCTTTGTGTTAATTGTAAGATTTCACCAATTGTTTAGGTGTTCCACTATATTTTGTTGAAAGTTACTAAAGCTTGTTAAAACCATACCATCAAACTGCCTAGGCTTTTCCCAACTATGCTGGTTTTTTTTTTGAGTGTGGGATATTATCAAATAACTAATGCCGCTCTGGGTGGAGCAGGAGGGCGTTTCAGACTTTTACTGACTAAAACCCACCCGGGATCCCTGAGTTGCCTGTGTGCCAGGAGCCACGATATCTCTTTCGAACAACCCGTACCCTTGGCAGGCATCTTGCGGACCCCACCAATTGGTGCTGAAATCTCTTTGAGGCAACTATACTGGGATCGGTTTCCAATCTAACCGGATGCAGCTAAACATCAGTATTTTACATGGAGCGACTGCTTATCTGATGTTTACAGCCCAGTTAATGGGTAACACGATACTCCTTGGTAAGACTGGTTGTCAGACTTTTGGTTTCTGACGATCCGTAACGACTGTCAAAGATCTACAAACGACCAACGGCTTAACGTGCTTTCCGAGGCATGGAGGATTCTCGGTGTGTAAAGATGGTCACCCATCCATGGACCGACCTCGGCAAGCGTAGCTTAACCTGATGGTCGACCCGTGCGGCTGTTTACAATATTACTATCACGGTTTTTATAGCTCATCATTAAAATCTTTTGTTTACATGGCCTCATTATGTAACAGTATTTTGTAAGAAATAATCAACTTATTTTAAAAACATCACTAGCCCATATTTTATTTCCAAATATGGTGTTGTCATGACCGACTAAATTCCTAGAAATATCGAAAGGACCAGACTGCTAACGTGTTGGTCCCAGATTGATATTTCGTTCGCACTTCGGAAGGCGAGGCGCGCATGCGTCAAAGTACTTGCTCTGACGCAAGTCGCTTGCCCAAGTGTGCGAGTACGCCGGCCGGCGTATGCCAAATATTTGACAAATAGACACGGGGGCTTGATACTGAGAAACACAACAAATAAACCCTTTTTTGCCAAGTTTGGAGCCAATATTTGTGTAACGATCATCTTTCGCACAGAAATGAGGTTAAAGACGAATTGTTTGATGTGATTGATTCATAAGGTTCGATAATCTTTTACGTAAATAACGTGCATTTTAGTGTGTTGACTTACGAGTTAAGAACATCTATTACCGTTTTGTTGAAGGAGGATAGTTAATTGACTGTTGCAAAAGCTGGTCAATATTTCGAACTAGCAGAAAACGTGAGAATATTGACCTTCCTGAGCATTTTTTTCTGAATAAAGGCCCCCACAGATAGGCGCGACACGCTAGCGAGACGCGACTCTTGTAGAACAAATTGCCATGAAGTTTTTATAGAAATGGTTCTACGAGAGTTGTGTTGCGCTGTCGCATCGTACCTGTTTGTGGGGGCCTTAAGAGTATAGAGTTTTTAGATGTTTTTCTAAACAATGTGCAAACACCACACTGTGGAGAAAATATTAACACATTCAGTCAACGCGTAAAATATAGACAGACAAGACGTCTAAGAATTGTCAATATTATTGTACTAGAATGACCGGCTATACAAACAATAACACGTAGAAACAATTTTAAATAACACAATTGTTTAACACCAAGCCAGCAACAAAATTTTTGTCAAACACACGTCTCTACGTCAAATCAGGATACCCGGTAGCTTAAAATCAACACCTACCGAATCAAATCAATTTATAGACGGATATGTGCAAATGATCTGCGATGTGCGAACGGTAAGCACTACGGGGAAAACCATGTCGTCAATTGTATCAGTGCATGATACAGCAAAGATCGTATCTAGATTTAGATCACGGTTTAATCGAATTTGTGCTGGTGATCCTGCTTTGACGGCAGTGGGTGATCTCAATTCGGTTTCATTTATTTGCGTCCTTTTCATTGAGGTGGCTGAATTCAAGGATATACATTTTAGAGTTTAAGTAACTTAGAAAGCATAAGATTCGGAATAAGAAAGGCTTTTCCCAATAGTCCTTCTTTCAAACCTGTGCACATGAACAGTCCAAGACAGGAGCAATCTTATGTGCTTAAGATTCAGGTACGTCCAAAAGTTTGGCGAAAAGACCGTCAGTCAGTGTACTTACTAATGCCGTATTGTTTTAAGAGGATCCTTCTACCATAACGGTGTTTGAAATATACAGTATCCCTTGCTTAGCCTTCTAGCTCCAGCATTTCTTATTTTCTAAGGGGAAAAACATTTAAAAAAACTTGAAAAGTAGCAGAATAGTGGTCGTCACAATACACAAAATCAAAACATAAAAATATGTATCAATCTCAAAATAATCATTTCTACTAATAAATCAAAGCATGTTAAGCTTCAATAATAATCAATCAATAGAGATGATTAAATCCTTCAAACATTACTTATTTCATTGTCTACCACTTCAGCCGTTTCCGTAGAATGATTCAAATACAGTACATTATTTACGATAACGAGAAATATATACGCTAATAACTTTATCGCTAAATATATTTGTAGCTATTTTTACACTTACTGATTACAATATATCAATGAATGAAAGGCGCGTTGTTCGGACATACGTAATAGCTTACAGTACAAATAATGGCGCATCGGCTCTGACGTGAGTGTCATCAAACATACTTATCTGCAGACGTTTTGCTGTAATTCTCATAATAAGATTATCTTATCTCACAAAGCAAAAGGTGCTAATAATCATAGTTTGTCTACCATTGACGCCTGTTCGTGTTTTTACCCAGAATTATCTGCAAATTGATTTATTTGATTGTCAATAACATACTCTGAGATGCACAATGGATACGCGTCATTGGTATTTGACTATATCGAAATTTTGTGCTTGTTTTTTTCCTCTGATATAGTCGTTGTCGTAACTGTCACAATAAGGTATTTTTTAAATGGCTGTAAAGTGAAACGCTTACGTCAGATCCAATTGAAGAAGTTGGAACTTCATTCATGTCTCCCTAACTTACACCTAATGTATTGTAGCCGGAAATATTAAATAAACATCTGTGCAATAAAGTAAATACGTATGTATTTTTTGTGAGAGTTTCGATACGTTTCCTATAAATAACTAAAGTAAATACATATTTCATAGATATGATAGGAATTGATGGCATCATTCTTACTTCGCTGGCGCCAGCTACTAGTCATGGTTGGTGATAAGTTATGTTTGCACAAACATATTGAAATGTTTTTTGTATAAATTATTTACGTTCAGCCCAGATTTTTTGGTGAATTATTGAGACAAAGTAATTTAATAAATGCAAGTTGGTTGAAAGGAATGTAATGTAATCTTAATAGTGGCGGCATTCTTTTGTGGTTTACAAACAATATAGATGATAATGTGCTCTAAAATAATCCGATAGAATATTGTGTTTGTTTTTCAAAGCTTTTTAACTCTATGGTTATGCGAAGAATATATTTTATCTTGAAACAGAAATCTATATCGATTTTTTTACTTGATGTGGTCAGACGCGTGAATTGTGATAACATCATTAATCATAAAAAATTTAACCGTCGCGCAATCGAAATGTAAAATTATTCAACCTGATATACTTAAGACAGAACATGGTACGTTTCTTCTAGAAATGATGACGTCACAGCCTTGTTCATTCAACGGGTACTGGCCGCACCTAACAGATCATCTGCCCAGCAATTTCCCACCCGTTATGGAGTCGCTTCCAGTCAGAGCATGGAGCAACTGCCTATCTGCCCTCCAGATACACCCCAATAAGTTTCTAGATACGTTGGGATCCGCATCCAGTCTAACCGGATGTAGCTGAATATTAGCATTTTAAATGTACCGACTACCTCTGCCTTGTATGGGTCAGATTTTTGGGACACAAAAGGGATGAATGAAAGGCTATTGCATGCAGCTGAGATGATAATGTTAAGAGGGATGTGTGTTGTTACACGAATGGATAGAATAAGAAATGTGTAAATAAGAGGAACTGTGAAAGTGGCATCGTAACTGAAAAGTTGTGTGGAAATCGGTTGTCATGGTATGGGCATGTGATATGGAGGAATGAGGAAAATGTGAAAAGGAAAGTTTTGAGTATGATTGGCGATTGCTACAAGAGTAGGCGAAGCCAAGAAAAAAAATGGGTGAACGGTGTGAATGATGATGTGGTTAGAAAGGGGGTAAGTACTGTTAAGGTTATTCGCCTACTGAAGGCAACCTGATATACTTGAGACAGGACATGGTACGTTTCTTCTAGAAATGATGACGTCACAGCCTTGTTCATTCAACGGGTGCCGCACCTAACAGTCATCATCTCCCCCCCGAGTACTCCCGCATTGTCGTTGCGGGGGGGCTCAGTAACCGTGGATTCCGGCCGCGGTGAAGCCAAGAGGAACCCAAAGGGCCGCTCGTCAGGGCTTTTGCCTTCAAGCCATTGACGTAGCGGCCAAAAAGTAGGTTGCGGTGAGGTGCACCGCATCTGAGGTGGGCCCCGATGTCGAATGGGAGGCATGGCGGCTGAGGGTTCCGGGCTGCGGTAGAGGAGGAGTGCCGGTGCTTCTGAGCAGCGCTCTTCCCATCCGTGGCCTGGACGGTGCCGCCACCGTTTGATGGCGGACGCGGTGGGGCCGCAGGGGAAGAGGAGTGTCGGTATACCGTCAGCCGCTCTCCCTATCCCCTGCGGCCCAAAAGTGGTAGACGGGACGGCGCGTTGTGTTCCACACGCGCGCCGTCAAAGATGTCAGCAACCACAGGTGGGGTCCGCAAGGGCCGATGCCTGCCAGGGGTGCGGGTTTGTTCTAAAGAGATACCACATCCCCTGGCATACGGGCTACTGAGGGAACACGGGTGGGTTTTAGTCAGTAAAAGTCTGACACGCCCTCCTGCTCTACTCAGCAGGAGAAGTCATTTGATGATTTCCCACCCAAAAAAAACAGTCATCATCTGCCCAGCAATGTCCCACCCATTGTGGAGTCGCTCCAGACAATAATCCATTAAGTTACTAGGTATGTTGGGGTCTGCATCCAGTCTAACCGGATGTATGTATGCGAATATTAGAATTTTATATGGACCGAATACCTCTGCCTTGAATGGGTCAGATTATTGGGGCACAAAAGGGATGATTGAAAAGCAATTGCATGCAGCTGAGATGATAATGTTAAGAGGGATGTGTGTTGTTACACGAATGGATAGACTAAGAAATGTGTAAATAAGAGGAACTGTGAAAGTGGCATCGTAACTGAAAAGTTGTGTGGAAATCGGTTGTCATGGTATGGGCATGTGATATGGAGGAATGAGGAAAATGTGAAAAGGAAAGTTTTGAGTATGATTGGCGATTGCTACAAGAGTAGGTCGAAGCCCAAAAAAAAAAAATGGGTGAATGGTGTGAATGATGATGTGGTTAGAAAGGGGGTAAGTACTGTTAAGGTTATTCGCCTACTGAAGGCAATCTCACACACATAATGGTAGCCAACGAACAGTCAGGACGTTCTAGAATATAAACGTCATTAATTTTACATAGGTTTTATTCCGGGAGATTTCATTCTATATAGGAGGCGCTGACTTGTAAGCTCCTAACTCTTGAAATAAACGTGAAGGTTCACTTTCTAACGCCATAAGCATTTCATTATATCTATCTTCAACCGAATTACTCAGAGGGCTCGTCAGAGTCCTCACAATACCGAGATCACGACGAATAAAGGACATAAAGAATGGAGGGAAAGGGCATGTTGCGCTGACTCTAAATACATTCGTATAAGGCCAGGGGAATTATAACATGGAGCGACTGCCTATCTGACCTCCACATACAAGCTATTAAGTTACTGGGTAACGTGGTACCTATTGCTAAGACTGGTTGTCAGACTTTCGGGCTTCTGAATACCCGTTACATCTGTCAAAGATCTGGCCGTATCTAAAACTCAAAACTCAAACTCAAAGCATTTACTTACTTCAAATAAACCAATTACAGGCACTTTTGAATTGTCAAGTTCGGTGAGTTAGAAAGCTGAAGCTCATTCCAAAGCGTAGGTACTTATGGAGAAGAATGGGCAAGAAACTCCACTCTAACAGTAGTTCGTTCTGTACGTTCAATAATAAATTAGACATTTATTAATTTTAACAGTAGTTAATAATTGGTCCTCTAACAGTACTTTAAAAACTATTGACCGACCGCTAATTATTATGTTTAACAATCCAATTAGGATATGTCACTGTCAATGAAAATATAGTGGGAAGACATATCGACTGACAAAGAAAAAAAAATAGGGCAAAAAAGCTTTTGGCACGCGTAAAACGACTTGTCAATAATTTTTTGTTCTAATTATTGCTGAATAATTATAATAACGGATTGTCCTGGATTATTGATGTTGTATTTATATCGGTAATTAATCAATTAGTGAATGGTTTATTATAAAGATAACGCACTTAGGCTTATTATCAAAGGTACAACCGTTTACCATGAATTCAGGTAAAAATGTCAACTTATTGCACACTAGCAGCGCTCCGCGTTTTCACCCTCTTAGCTCCCGTTCCCGGGGTAATGCGGGGAAAAAGTATAGCCTATTTCACCCGGGGATAGTGTAGCTTCCCAACAATTAAATAATTTTTCAAATGGGTTCAGTAGTTTCGGAGCCTATTCAATGCAAACAAACGAACAATCAAATATTTCCTCTTCATTATTGGTATAGATATAGATTATATAGGTGTATGTTATTATAGGTGTATGTTATATACAATTTTATTTAGGTTCATTTTATTTATGTAGATTATTTTACATATTGTGAATGAGAGAACGTTGTAGGCCTTACTGACTGTAGATTTGTAGACGATTTTCTATTCTGTATTCGTCTAAGTACCTGGTACTTATTGACAGGCCTGCGCTGTCCTCCCATACATTTAATCTCTGTAATTTGAAAATATTGTTAAAGCCAATTATTTTTAAAAGAGTAACCGTGGAGTTTCTTGCCGGCTCTTCTCCATAGGAAACAACAATTTGGAACCGTGCACCTAGCTTCTGACGTTTCATAAGTGCCCATGCAGGTTTATATGAAATAAAAATATTTTGATTTGATTTGATTTGATAGAAGAAAAAGATTGAAGATTATCAACATAGGTATACATAAGATATTTATCTTATTTATTCTATCCCAGAAATAAAAAAAAGTCCTAGAAAGCCGTAACTTAACTTTTGAGAGCGAGATTGCTCAGCTAAAATTATTACGAACTAGCAGCGCCCCGCGGTTTCACCCGCGTAGTTCCCGTTCCCGTGGGAATACGGGGATAAAATATAGCCTAGGTCACCCGGGGATAGTGTAGCTTCCCAACAGTGATTTAATTTTTCAAATTGATTCAGTAGTTTCGGAGCCTATTCAATGCAAACAAACAATCAAATATTTCCTCTTTATTATTAGTATAGATATAGATTATATAATAGGTCTTTACCTATGAAATTGCCGTTTTGTATGAAAAAATTTAAACGAATTTTTTTCATGAATTTTTTATTTGTATTAATCGAAGTAATCACCCATGCAATCAATGCATCTTTGCCATCGCAGTGGCAGTTTATTGATGCCCTTCTTAAAGAAATCAGCTGGACGGGAGGCAACAAATTCTTCAAAGGCATTTTGTACTGCCTCTCGGGTATTAAATTTTTTTCCCGCCAAGAAGTTATCCAAATTCTGGAAAAAGTAGTAGTCTGTAGGCGCAAGGTCTGGTGAGTAGGGCGGATGACGGAGAGCTTCCAACCCCAGTTCTTGCAACTTGGAGACCGTCTGCTGTGCAGTATGAGGTCGCGCGTTGTCGTGCAGGAGCAGCGGAGACGAGCGATTGACCAATGCTGGTTGGAGATGCGCCAGCTTCTCCATCATTGTGTTCAGTTCTTCACAGTACACATCTGCAGTAATGCTCACCCCGTTTGGTAAGAAGCTGTGATGAATCACACCGGCGCTAGACCACCAAACAGTGACCATCACTTTTCTAGGGGTAAGTTTTCGTTTAGGGCATTGTTTAGGTGCTGAACCAGGATCCAACCAACTTGCTGAGCGCTTACGGTTATCAAACAGAATCCATTTTTCATCGCAGGTAACAATGCGGTTCAAAATTCCTTCATTTGTGTGTCTGTTGAGCAGTGCAAGGCACGTCTCGACGCGTACTTCGCGCTGGCGATCATTGAGTTCGTGGGGCACCCATTTGTCAAGCTTTTTTACCTTGCCAATTTGACGCAAATGGACCAATATTGTTTTGACGCTAACGTCGAAAGCTGCTGCTAATTCAGCCGTAGATTGTGTATCATCAGCTTCCACAATCGCCTTTAATTCGTCATTGTCGACCAAAGTCTTCGGACGACCGCGAGGTTCATTTTTCAGGTCGAAATTTCCAGAACGGAAGCGAGCAAACCAATAACAGGTGGTGCGTTGGTTTGTAGTGTTAGCTCCGTAAACGTCGTTGATGTTGCGTGCCGCTTGTGCCGCGTTGCTGCCACGACGGTACTCATATTCCATAATTACTCGAATTTTTAACGTATCCATGATGACGAAAAAGATTGAAATGCGATGAAAATGTAACACTAATCAATAAAGAAATGACTACTTTTAGAAAAAAAAATCCATGTTTTTAAAATAAAATTAATTTGAAATTAGAATTCTTAGCCAAACAAAAATTATTTTGATTTGAAATGGCCAGTACTGCAGAACGGCAATTTCATAGGTAAAGACCTAATATATATATTAGTATAGAAGATTATCAACATAGGTATACCTAAGATATTTATCTTATTTATTCTATCCCAGAAATAAAAAACTCCTAGAAAGCACTAATTTAACTTTTGAGGTCCCAGATTGCTTAGCTAAAATTATTACGAATAAATTCGAAGTAGCGGTAATAATTGATTTGCAGTCGCATTTAAAAAGCTTGCTCAGGATCTGACGAAGTTCTCCGCCTAGGATGTCTTACGTCTTTTGCGATTTGCTAAATACCTACTAACAAATACTTACTGAAAGAGCTATTTCTAGGAAAATGAAAACGGATAATGAAAAAGGAAGTGCGGAACGGAAAGTTGTGTAGGTATCATCTAATATTACAATAAGCGGGGTTAACAGGAAACGAGGCTATATGCAAGACATTCGGAGTTACTTTCCGCCTATTAGATATTATTAGTAACAGTTACAAAGGAAAACTGGTTATTTTCGTATTCATAACGTTATTAATGGGATATTAGTTATTTTTATGTAGAAACTATCGATAATATTATTTAACAAACTATTGAAATGTTCATGACAGGTTATCCGGAAAAGGTATACCGTATCAACGGTCATATAGATCTAGTGTGGGCGGTAATAAGCAATACCATTGAACAGAGGGGCAATTCTCCTAATTTTAAGAACGTTCACAGTCTGATCTCAGTCTCAATCTGTCAAAAATGCCTGAAGTTTTCATACAATTTGACAAGTTTTTGACATTTGGTTGTCGCCGAGATGAGACTGCGTTGAACGTTTTTAATTACGAGAATTGGCCATAAGATTTCAGAATAAAAGAAGCAGTATGACTGGATGAACACTCAAAAAAAGAAAAAAATAATCATGAAAGTATGCAGGCAGATGTCAAACACCTTTCAAATCCAGAACATTTCATGTTTTATCGCTACAAAGTTATTACTTAGGTAAAGGTATTTATTAATTTTTTACTATAGTACTTAGTATTATAAACAATGAAATTTGAAAAACTGTTGATTTATAGTAAAAAGTAAGTAAGTATAGTATATATATCATTAAATTGATGTCTTTTAAGTTATTTGCCCAAAATCAGAACTCCGCCATCTTGTTTTTTGAATAGATTCCAAGTGACATTTCACAAATGTTTACCAACAACGCCCCCCTGTCAATGTCATTCAAACTTCCAAAGAACCTTGTCGCAGTGAGTACACACTAACAGTAGAAATGGCTTTCAATGTGACAGTTTAACAACATGAATTGAGCAAACAAATTTTTAGAACCTAAGAAGCAATGAATTAGCAATATCCATCAAAATTATTCCGATTGCGATTGATTGTGTGTTAAGCAATTATGATGCTGTTTTTCCTAGTAAAGCCGTTTTTCTTTTGTTTAGTAGAAGACTGCACGCCAAAAAACTTAAAAGTACAACATCAATCTAGGTATGTTAGTTACAAAAACTATTTGTTTAAACTAAGGTTGTTTTATAACAAATCATTTACTCGGAACAAATAACAAGACGCTTAGGTAAACGTGTGATCTTCCGTAAAGAATAAGTAAAATAAATAAACGGTCCATTCACAAAATATTATCATGTTTAAAATTTTATTTTAAAAGACTATATTATGAACTGCCAGATATTTGTTTTCAGTCTTTCATTTCGACAGTGGAAAGGGAAAATTGATGCCAAAAGATATGAATTGTAAAATGATTTCTAAATCATTCAACTTTAAAATTCATTCGTGAGATTTCAGGTTTTGACGCTTTAGCTATTTTACCTTTCCACTGTTGATATTGAAGATATTTTTTGACCAAGTTTCTTGATTATAAGGGTTGTGCATAATCCTTAATAATTCTCGAATGTCGCTGCGAAAATGTAAAAAATAATTTTGGGACGGCGAAGATCGATATGTATTGTCAAAACGTAGGCCAAGGATTTCTAAATATCATCAACAGTATAAGTCTGTTTTAGTTTTAACGAAATTCCACATTTTAGTACAGATTTTGCTGAAAAGCTGTCGTAGTAGGTAAAAGAAGAAAAAGCTTCTTCCTGACTTAACAAACAAAAATGTTACTAAGACGCCTGTCAATCGGAACGTATCAATACTGTCGCAATAAAAAGTGGCATACACTTGTATGGACACGTACATTGGTGAACCTGTCGCAAAGGTCAGATGATCATTGGTCAGTGGTCACGTGACACGATAGGCCAGCCATACTGCGCAAACAATGCGCTTCACGTTTGCCTATTAACTGACGACAAACTGAACGACGCAATTGAACGCTATTGATGCGTTTGCGCATCGGGTTTAGATGGTTTGTTTGTTTTGAAAGAGATCTGAGTGCAGTTGTGGGTGAAATTCAAAAGAAATGTTATTGTATTGAGATAAAAATATAATAAATAAATAAATAAATAAATAATAGTACATGCTGCACGATGTTTTAAAGATACAAGGGAAGTAACAAAAAATGATAAAGATTTCGTGTTTAAGATTGAACACTGCCCCATTGCTATAAGTGTGTAATTTACTGACAGAGGTGCAAAAAAAAAAAAAACGCAAAAGGTATGAGAGATCAAATACGGGAAAATCACCATGCATTGAATTCAGTTCACATAGAGATGTAATTATTCCATTGGAAGGTGTTAGTCCACTTTAAGGATTGTCGCTAGAAGCAATAATAGTGGTAGATATTTCTTGGTACAACAATAGCTGCACGGGTCGGTCGACCGGGTTAAGCTACGCTTGCCGCGGTTGGTCCGTGGATGGGTGACCATCTTTACATACAAAGACTCCTCCGTGCCTCGGAAAGCACGTTAAGCCGTTGGTCCCGGCTGACATTTGTGGATCTTTGACAGTCGTTACGGGTCGTCAGAAGCCCGAAAGTCTGACAACCAGTCTTACCAAGGGGTATCGTATTACCCAGTAACTGGGTTGTGGAGGTCAGATAGGCAGTCGCTCCATGTAAAATACTGGTATTCAGCTGCATCCGGTCTGGAGACTGGAGACTGGAAGCCGACCCCAACATAGTTGGGAAAAGGCAAGGCAGATGATGATGATTTCTTGGTTTTTACCGAAACCAATCCAAATACTTAAACTAAAATATGATATTTAAATATCACCTCTGAAAACGATACATGAGACAAATAATTTAAATCGTGTCCACATTTCGATGTACTGCAAGGCATAAACGTTAGTAGTTTGTCCCCATTGTCTCCTTTATCATTCGCATTAGCATATATTTTGAAAGGCTGCTATTAATAGCACCAAGTGCCACGACCTAATGCAAACGGTCAGGCATAAATCAATTTAACTGTGAGAATAAACCCCACACTTTACCATAAGTAACCTCCCTGATTTTACTGAAAAAGTCAAAAGTTTTTGGTTAAGGAAAATTTTATTTTTCGGCTTTGTTTTATTACTATCAAACGGGCTTCCGCACAGGTCGATCAATCAGAGGTAGCTGCACTTGCCGCGGTTTGTCCGTGGATGGGTGACTATCTTAACATACAAAAGCCCTCCGTGACTCGGATAGCACGTTAAGCCACTGGTCCGTACCTAGATTTTTGACAGTGGTTACGGGTCATCAAAAGGCCTGACAACCAGCTTATCAAAGGCTATGGAGGTCAGATAATCGCTCCATGTTAAATACTGGTACTAAGCTGTATCTGGTTAGACTGGAAGCTGACTCCAACTTAGTTGGGAAAAGGCTAGGCAAATGGTGATGATTTATTATCTGTTTGATGTTGCTCCATTCGGTGGACATTTTGTATTACTTTGCCTGGTATGAAACTAAATTAATGCACCCTTGGAATATTATAGTAGAGCTACGTGGATAAAGTTGACTACTTCTTGCTTGCCTTAGGTACTTGTAAAATACCTTTACTCTTTAGACATTGTTCTGCACTAACGTGTTCGCTTCTGATCCAAACATGCAATGATTATGGCCGAATTTCACCAATTAAGCAGAACGCGATTAGCACATAAACTATGGTTAAAGGCTGTCAATTTTTATTTAAGTATGTAAAAGGTATTACAGATTTGAGTAGAGATACCGGGATGGGACGCCCTAGGAGGATATAATAGTGACCTTATTGGTGGTCAGAAAGATCAGGGGCATAGTACTCGCAACCGGCGTACGTTTGTGACTAGTCAAGTAGCCCTAGTGTGAGTTTCTTTAAACCATCTCAATCTAACGCATCAATCGTGTTCGGAACTCCATTTGGTTCTTCACCCATCCAGAGCCAATCGAAGCGTTAAGCGCTGTCGATGCGTTAGATCGAGACACTAAGGACTCTGATGTTTGAACATAAACGAGGCAAAAGAAGTTTGTAAAGATCGTGGCACGTGGCATTCTATAGTTTCTGCTTACCCCCATTGGAAAAAGACGTGAGTTTATGTATTTATATAATATGTAACCGTGTTCCGTGTGGTGCCGGACGTAAAACAATTGCACCATCCCATTTCTTCCCGTAGGTGTCGTAGAAGGCTACTAAAGGACCAGAGAATAGGCAGCAGCGTTCTCTATGCATTTTACCACCATACTGCGATCGCCAACCCGCCTGCCAAGCGTGGCGATTATGGCAATCCCCTCCTCATTTGGAGGAGGCCTATGTCTAGCAGTGGACGTTTTCGGCTGAACTGATGATGATGATGATGATATTTAAATTGACTATGACAGCTCACGAACGCAGCATAGATGTACTGATTGCGTTCGGTTTCATTGGTGAAATTCGCCCTTAGACGAGTTGATTGTAATGCTCCTCATCCAGAATTTCCACCACGTCATCGTCAAGTGAACTATCGACTCCAGTCCATCAAACATTCAAGGCTAAACACTCCTCATACGAATAAGCCTTTCTAAAGCCGTCTAACATTCGATCCCTCAAACAAAGACACATGACACCGTAGCTTCGTCAGTTCAAACAGCTTCTAGGCTCAGTTTGTTTTACTGCCAGTTAAAGTCACAGGGAAAGACGAGACAGAAAATATAGTGATTTGTAAAACGTGTTAACTCGCCAATGTCGTAAGAGACCTAAGAGCGTCCATTTATTATTTTCGCAAGCTGTTTAATTCTATGTGTATTGTGTAATGGATTTGTTATTCGATTCCTGTTTGGTTTGTGGTCAACTTTGAAATAGTATTTTAACTTGTATAACCAACAAGAGGCGGTAATTGTTTTGTATTTTGTTTGAAGTATTCAGAGCCTGAATTCACTACGACCACTTAACGATTCCTTACCGTTACATTGGTTTCTAAAAAGCATGATATTAACGTAGCGTAGCGTAGTTTGACAGTGAGATTCTGCGGGGAATCTTACTATGTTCCCCGCGGTTGACTTTGGATTTAAATAATATGAATTAATACATATAATGTCATCTAGTTTTATATCTGTACTGAACCAGCAGCTTTATGTTCAGTTTTTAAAGTTTTTACTGAATTAAACAGATCATCATCTGCCTAGCCTTTTCCCAACTATGTTGAGGTCGGCTTCCAGTCTAACCGGATGCAGCTGAATACCAGTATTTTACATGGAGCGACTGCCTATCTGACCTCCACAACCCAGTTACTGGGTAATACGATACCCCTTGGTAAGACTGGTTGTCAGACTTTCGAGCTTCTGACGACCCGTAACGATTGTCAAAGATCCACAAATGACAGCCAGGACCAACGGCTTAACGTGCTTTCCGAGGCACGGAGGGGTCTTGGTATGTAAAAATGGTCACCCATCCACGGACCAACCCCGGCAAGCGTAGCTTAACCTGATCGATCGACCCGTGCAGCTATTGTTACTTAGCCACAAGCCCCTCCTAGTAGGTAGCTTCTGAATATATCAGATATCGTTTACAAACACAACTTGTACTACAGTAACTTCCAAACTCTAAGCTTTATTATATTTACAAAATAAGTATATCAAATTACATAGATTAGAAATTACGTTTCAATAACATGTTTTTTGCGATATCACAATTTATAATGATAATTTTCTGGCACCTGTGCCCAATAATTTACGGAAGTCATGGTTTCGCTTTTTTTATCGTGTGTATAGTCATTTTAAAAGTTTAATATACATATTAATTAACATGATTACAGCTATAAAATGGTTTGAGTGCTATCAAACATGTGTTTAACGTTTTATTCAACGTTTTTTGTTGAATAACTTTAAATTTGGTGACTCATACTGTCTGAATATTAAGTTGTCTATCCACGTATGAATTAATTCACTATCCATACTCAATATTTGTTCCGTGTGGTGCCGGACGTAAAAGAATAGCACCATCCCATTTCTTCCCGTGGGTGTCGTAGAAGGCGACTAAGGGACTCACTAGAGAATGGGCAGCAGCGTTCTCTATGCATTTTACCACCATACTGCGATCGCCGACCCGCCTGCCAAGCGTGGCGATTATGGCAAAACCCCCTTTTTGGGGGAGGCCTATGCCCAGCACTGGACGTTTTTCGGCTGAAATGATGATGATGATGACTCAATATTATAAATGCGAAAGTAACTTAGTATGTACTGGTCGATCGATCAGGTAAAGCTACGCTTGTCGCGGTTGGTCCATGGATGGGTGATCTTTACATACCAAGACCCCGCCGTACCTCGGAAACCACGTTAAGCCGTTGGTCCCGGCTGTCATTCGTGGATCTATGACTACGTTACGGGTCGTCAGAAGCCCGAATATCTGTCAACCCACAGATTATAATTTTATTGATCTGAGTGACAACCCGTCTAACCACGGGGTATCGTATTATCCAGTTATTCGATTGTGGATGTCAGATAGGCAGTCGTTCCATGTAAAATACTGGTATTCAGCTGCATCCGGTTAGACTGGAAGCCGACCCAACGTAGTTGGGAAAAGGCTATGGAACGGGCAGCAGCGTTCTCTATGTATTTTACCACCATACTGCGATCGCCAACCCACCTGCCATGCGTGGCAATTATGGTAAACCCCCCCTTTTGGCGGAGCAGTCCAGCAGTGGACATGTTTCGGTTGAAACGATGATTAGCTGTTTATGAGCATTTTAATAAATTTATATTTTATTTATATTTAAATTAATTTATAAATTCCAATGTGATAGCCCGGCGGATGCTTACTTGGTATTGGCAGCGGTCGTTAGCAGTTAGTATGAGTATTACATTGTTATGTGACATCTTTGCCTGTCTTCAAAGCCTCTTGACACTACAGCATAATCATTTATATAGCTTGCATTTACCACCGACATTTACAAATCTGTTACAACTATATTTTGAATCAGCAAAATCCACCATCTTTTGTAAAACCCTAAGTTTTTCAATTAGCTTTACGTCATCAATCCAGGCCGTAGGTAACCCAAACTTCTTTAATTCTAAGATAGCTCTCTGTGATACTTTAACTTCATGTCATTCATACTCATTACTTTAACCCAGAAATCATCGTCCATAAAAATGTAAGCACTTCTTAATAAAAGGTGTATTTTCCTTTATAGGGGTCCGTAGGCACCTAAAGGGTGCCAAGGGAACCCTATTACCAAGCGAGGAGGCTTGGTAATAGGGTTCCCTTGGCACCCTTCTGCCCTTGGCACCCGTCCATTCGTCTGTCTGTCAGCGGGCTGTTTCTCATGAACCGAGATTCACAGAGTGAGTATTTCTATTGCCACTAATAACAAATAAAAATTAAATAAAGTTAAAAGTAAAAGAACCCCATACCAGAAATGTGTTATTAGAATATGTAGTATCAAATATACGGTGGAACGGAACCCTTCTAGTGCGAGTCCGACTCGCATTTGGTCAGTTTTTTTGTACCGCATTCACAAATTCAGAAGTCATCATCGGCACATCGGCCCACATTCTCATTTACAGCTAATGTTTCTTCTTTACATGTTTTAAAACGGGTATAATGTTCGCGATATTAAAAGTCCATTTCCTTAAGCACCCATTCCGCGGCTATGTCTCATCGCATCCCATCGTTAATGGCCTTGTATGGTAATATCTGTTCCAAGTGAGTCAGCAGAAAGGGCTATTTGTGAATGAACAGTGTTGTGGTTAAAAACTACGTAAATATAACAATTTAATCGTCATAGTTACAAGTTTTCATGTTAAATGCTTGTTTGTCTAAGTGGTGCGAAATGGTGGCTATTTTTAGTCGATTGTCATGTTCAAGACGTTAGTAGAGATGTTTTTCCAAACATGTTGACTTTTATGTTTGAATAATAAACCATCTCTAGAATTTCTTACATGATCTATGCTCAGATTATAAAATCAAAGGCAGATAGACCGCGTGGAACACCAAGAGTGAGGCCAAAAAACCAAATACAAAAGCGTCGCATTTTATGTAACATACAATGCGACGCTTCAGATTTTTTTTCTGTTTAGATTATAAAAAAAGGCAGATACTAAAGCTTCGCATTATATACAATGCGACGCTTTAGTATTTGGTTTTTTGGCTTCACTCTTGGTGTTCCGCGCGGTCTATCTGCCTTTGTTTTATAAATTTGAGGATCTATGTATTTAAATATATTAATACGTGAAGCAAAAACTTTGTAACTACCCCATTTTTCAAAAAATATTTCAGTGTATGAAATTTGGCACATTTAAGGGACAGTCGTTCGTCATTACTTAACTTTAAGCAATGTTTATACATAAAGAGGTTTAATTTTATATGCAGAAGGAATGCCGAAAGGTAAAACAGAATAAGTTTTTAGCCAGTGCGCAAACTGTAACTATGAATTCATCATATCATTATAGACCCCCCAGGATCCCCCAGTGCAGGAATTTTTCGTCGGTTATACAAAAAAAAAAACAACATCTGCTATTCCATACATTTTGATCGCGTTGGTATTGCACTATTCTATGAAACAGCAGATTTTATTTTCTGTATAAATGACGAAAAAAATCTTCGTTGGTGGTCTAGAATGATATGTTAAATTCATGGTTACAGTTTGCACATCATCATCAGCCTATAATATTCCCACTACTGGGACACAGGCCTCCTCTCGGTGAGAGAGATTGGGCCGTAATCCACCACGCGGGCCCAGTGCGGTTTGGTAGATGTCACATGTCTTCGAATTTTTTGGTTCTAGGACATGCCGGTTTCCTCACGATGTTTTCCTTCACCGTTTTGAGAGCAGTGGTGATGAAAATAATTTACACAAAGTAAAGCGCCTGGCGGGGTTCGAACTCACGACCTACAACTCGTAAGTCGCGGCCGTTACCACTTGGCCACCACTGCTCTTTTCTCACCACTCTCTCTTTGCTCACAGTTTGCACACTGGTTAAAAACTAATGCTGTATTTTTTATATTTAATTGAAACGGATTATGGTCGAATTTCGGCCACTTCTTGAGCACTACTGTGTATAAAAAAGTGTAGTGACTAAAAATATTTGTCATAGGTACATAATACGGATCTTTGAAAAAAGCGTTATTCCATAACAATAGAGCGGCAATAATCATGGAAACGGAAATCCGAAAGCAAATATATTCCTATAAATAGAAGTTTGATAAGAAATGCGAATAATAGTGTGAAAATTAGCACATTGAATTGTAGGCCGGACATCCTTTATCAAAAACCCAAATTCAGCAGAACATTTACTGGATAATGAATTATGTTCATCCGTTACCAATGTACCGATTGAGGGGAAACCCGTTAAAGGCAGGTGCGATAACTCACCTAGGACGTCATAACATGGAAGTGAAGCAGTACATAGAACCAGTGTTAATACTATCTTACATAATTTGTAAGTTTAAAAATTTCTCATCATCTACCTAGCCTTTTCATCATCAGCCTTCTTTTTTTTTTTTTTTTTTTTGATTACGGGGGGAAATCCTCATGGATGTCCTCCGCCCCGGGGAGGGCGGAGGGGTCTGTCAGACTCTTACTGACTAAAACCACCCCGGTGTTCCGTCTCTCACTTACGCCGGGGACCACGGGAACTAATAAGTCTTCCGCGATCCCCGGCTAGTGCCGGCCCGCCTATGCGGGCCACCTCGCGATAGGGGGGGAGTGAGGTGTTAAACTCCCCCCCACATCAAAGAGAGGCGCGCGTGGAACACTACGCGCCGCCATCTCGGGTCCTAAGAAGTAGGGGGCGACGGATTCCCCAGTCCGTCGCCCCTGGACCCATTCAGGGGGGCTGGAAGAGGGCGTTGTCCGCCCTCCGCCGACGCCCGGTGCGTCTGCTGCGGATCGGGTTAGCAGAAGCGATCTCCCGCTCCCTCTCCGCAGCCTCCTTCTGCGAGATGACTGTTTCGCAGAAGGACACCACCGCGTCCCAGGACTCCTCGCTGTCGACCATCGAGTCGACAACGGCCGGCAGCGACAGGTCACTGCCTACTCCTGAGACGAGGGCACGGCGCGGCTCCGTCCAAGCGGCACACTCTGCCAGCGTGTGCCACGCCGTCATCAGCCTAGCCCAACTATGTTGGTATCGGTTTCCAGTATAACCTGATGTCAAAGTCAGAGTCAAAGCATTTATTTCAAATAGGCACATGAAAGGCAGTTTTGAACGACAACATTTACATTAAGAAGAATGGGCAAGAAACTCCACAGTTACTCTTTTAAAATGTATTATGTATTATATTTAACATATATTCATTGTCTAATTATGTGTGAAAATGATACACCCTGAACAAAATTACCATAACAAACTAGCTAAAAAGAATGACAGTGAAGCAATTACAGAAAAATATATTTTATGATAAATACATATTTACAAACATTGTAAAAGTAAGTATACGATTTTCTTAGAATATTAATAAGTAAAAAGTCAGTGTGTGAGTTAAAGTTATCACTGAGTGTAAAAAAATGTCATGAATATAATTATATTATCAACCAGTTTGATTTTGTCTAGACTCTAGATTGTCCTATGGACGCAGCGGAATACCATAATTTTACATGAACAGCGGTATATCTGATCTCCACAACCCAGTTATTGGGTAATGCCAACCCTTTTGGTAATACAGGTGGTTAGACTTTTGGGCTTCTGACGATCCGTAACGATTTTGTACATTACAGTGAGCGGTTAGGTATGCAAAGAATTTTAAAAATTAAAATGGATGACATATTCAATACTATTAAACTAATTTTCTTAAATGAGGGCAAATCTTACTCAACTAAGACTACATTTTTATCATACTAAACTAAAATTTGAAAAATGATTTATCTCCACATAACACTGTCCGATCACTCAGATTGTTACTCCCGGATTTCGTTGCCACGTGGACGACTAAATTCTCAAATTAGTTCTGCTGTCAATCTACTAGAGCCGACATCTTTATCAGTCCAATTGTGAATTAGTTCCAGTAAATTATCCACTAAACGCATTAGTTGACGCAAATCCCATGTTTGTGCGGGAATTTGTCACACTTTTTGTCATTCTTTTTTTAATTTGAGGGCTTTTTAAATTATGCTCGCGTAGATCAAATCCGTTGTCCGTTTTGTTACGGTATACTTTTGGTCTTTTATACAGAGTAGTGGCCGCCCAGTGGTTGGAATTCGTCCATAATACACAATGATATAATATATTAACTTTCTGCAGTACGTAGGAACTACTCCACATAAATTTTAACCGTCCGTCAACATTTTTGCTTCACGTATTAGGTTAGGCAATTTGTAGGAAATCTAATTAGGATGTAATCGCAGTTAGAACAATTGGATCCGATGTAGTGAGATTGGCAGGTACCGATCTCACTACTTCTTAAATTGTTGCAACCTATTTCTACATCAGGACTGGGTCGTCTGTCTGATTTAGAATTCGATTTAGTCCAGTGTGATCACAAGCTTCCATTTTCCTAATTAGAGTGTTCCTAGTTAGAGTTTCAACAAATTGGATAATACGCACTTTAATGCGAAGTTGCTAACGGTCGCCCAGTAGTCGAAATCTGACAATAATTCATGAAAAATTTAATGTATTTGGAATGCATTTAAAATATTCGGTCTCTGCACTCTTTCTCCATACATATAAGCTTTAATTGTGCCTTTATTACTCCTCCGTCTGTGTGATTTAGTAAAAAGGGGTACAAACTTTTTGCTTCACGAAACCCGTCGCGCGTCTAATTAGCAGACAAAATAGAAATTGTTATTGGCACACATGGTGTGCACTTGACATGCGAGGGGTACTAGTGGTCGCCAAGTGGTCGAAATTCGACCACAGTTAATTTGAATAGAAATACATTAAATACAAAAAAAAAATAGCTTTCTGCACTCTTTCTCAATGGAAACTTTAACTGTGCCAAAGTTCATCCTCCACCGTCCGCGTAATTTTTCAAAAAGTGGTACATAGTTTTTTGCTCACATAGTAAAATATGGATAGGAGATTGTAGATTCCAGGATGGATCAATTGAAAATGACAGTTGTCATGGTAACTCATTTTGTACTTATGGAAATGTTGACTTAGGAGTCATGATGAAGTGTTCCATGAATATGCACCAGTTAGGTAGTTCACGTTGGCAGTAACTATTAAGACCTCAAAACTCGTTGACAGTTCAAAGCATTACCTGTTTTGAGGTTTTGTCCGCAGTGATTGTGCACGAAAGATTAAAGATTAGAGAAATCTATTTGAAAAGCCGTTAAAATGCCCGTCAAAGAATACATAACATTACGCATTTTTCCTCTGAGGGTCGCGGCGGTAGTAACTCCAGAATAGTACGTGCCATGATTCTAACACAGTCCCTTTGCGGCTTGGAATGAGTTTAATTTATGTAAATGCTGTTCATTTTATTAAGTAGGTACACAATTATGACAAAGTTGCCGCACTGAACATACAGTGACATTTACACTCAAATGCAAATAAAGGATAAACCACTACAGCTATTGAAAATCTATCTACTGTCATGCAACGTGTGAACGCAAGTGTACTTTGTAATAGTGTAGTGACAACCAGATGCAAATAAATACAGTGTCGGACAAAATAATAAGGCACGGTGGCGATATCGTAACACAACTAATAAACGGTAATTTGACACGACAAGTCAATTACGAGCCGACATAAACACGTATCGGCTTCGACGGAGTTTCGCTTGTAATGCCAGACGTGGGAAACATTTTTTTTTCTGTTTTTGCTTTATAGTTTTTAATTTTAATATTGTGGAATTTGAAAGTCTTAACTTTGTAAGTTCCAACGCACATAAAATTACTGCACAGTTTGCATTTCACAAATGCCATTGGACTCTTGCTTCAACTGTAAATTATAAATCAACATAGGACGAAGCTTTTAATTGAATTCGACAATTGTCATAAACTTTATAAGCCACATGCCATAGCATACTAATTACAAACAATTACAACGTTTAATGATGTAATTAAACAATCCCAACCTCGGATGACTTTCTCAAAAGAAAATCCTGACCTTTCCGTTTCGAAACTTTCGCTTACTCTGAAGTATTTAATTAAGTCCACCGATATCATCGAAGGAGTTCGTCCATTACGGTGTTCGTCTCATTAGCTCAATATCAACACGTCTTATGCCTTTAATAGATATATAATCATGCATATTATTTAAATTGCTTGACAAATTACATGTCGGTACTCAGTTGTACCTACCCAGTTGTCGGTTAAGTTTCGACTTGCATTTCTTGCAAGCATCGAGATATTATGGTGAATTACTGAGAGTGGGTACAACCGAAGGGCGAATTTTTTATAGGAATGTTTTAGCAGTGTATAGTTGTAAATAATAGTAATAATAATTACAGTATACCTAGTTTTAAGAAGAGTTGTATTTTAAAGTAGATATTTATGATAAGAAATGGGATGGTGCTATTCTTTTACGTCCGGCAACACACGGAACTGCGCTGCGGAACTGTGCTCATCACTAAAAACAGATTGTTCACTAGTCACAATAAAATAAAAAAAAATATTAAAATTAATAGACTAATTAGAAAATATCAGAAATTATTAAAAAGGCAAAAAGTTAACAAATTTAACACAAAACTTAGGCAACAAAATTTAAATTTAATACGAGAATTGAATAAATGTTATAGTGAATTGCAATTATGTAAAACCTCGTATGTTACTGACACTCAGCACCTACAGGATGAATTGTTTGTTAGGGAACATGCTCTAAAGGATATATTCAGTAAATATGAGGCTACTCAACAAGACCTGAGTAAGCGTATGCAGGAGGCTAGTGAGTTGGCTGACTTAGTCAAGTACAATGCAGAGAGGTACGAGTCTCTAACAAATAACCTCTCTTTTAGCTGTGCCTGTTCTCAGGCACCTCAGCCTCAACTTGTCACACCCACAACCTCAGCAGCTCAGCCAGTAGGTAGCTGTGATGGTAATAATAGTAAGATTAATTTGATTAACACAACATATGTATTTTCTGACAAATTTGGTCAAGGTTTAGGTAAAATATTTAATCAGTGTTCTCAACAATATGTAATTAATAATTGTTCACCCGGTGCCAGTATTAGCCAATTAATAAGTAATATTAAGTTGTCTAAAATAAACCCCAGTTCAACTGTAATATTATTATGCGGGGATAGCTTAAATGTTAGAAAAAAGGACATAATTAAATGTGTCCATTTGATGTTACATCTCAATGAGACCAATAATTGTAAATTTATTTTATGTGCATTGCCTTATTCACATTACTTATCATATGAGCAAAATAGGCACATTTATAATTTAAATATGTTAATTTTTAATAGGACAAGTCGTCACAGTGACGCCATTTTATTTTTTGATTGTAATCAATTTATTTCTGATTACAAGCTGACAAATTATTATATGTATTTGCCACCTAGTTGTAGGAGACAAGTTGCTAATCTCTTAGCATACAGTTTACACCATGACACTGGTACCTACCTGTAGTTTACCATCGCGTACTGTTAGTAGTGCTACTAACACTACTTTTGATACGCCTAGTAGTTTAAACTATTAGGTGCGACAACAGATAAGCCGCATATTATGTTGAATGTTGTTCATCAAAATATGCAGGGTCTATCCGGCAAAGAGCTAGAGTTAAGTTTATTTTTGGAGAACTATGATGTTCAGGTGCTATGTCTGACTGAACACTGGTTGAAAGAACACGAAGTAGTGTTTATTAATGATGATAATTTTACCGTACAAAGTGCATTTGTAAGAAAGACTGCTATTCGCGGTGGATCTTTAGTCCTTGTTTCAAACAAGTTGAAATGTAAACAACGTTTAGATTTAGTTAATCTTTCTATTGAGCGTACTATTGAGTTGTCTTGTGTTGAACTCGAGCGTTACATTATAATTTGCGTTTACCGTCCACCCTCTGGGGATTTTATTAGTTTTGAATCGGTAATGGAGGATTTACTCAATAAGTTAAAATCAAGTAATAAAAGTATAATTTTGTGTGGAGATTTTAATATAAATATTTTAGATGTTTCTCCATTAAGTATTAGACTACTTAATCTGTTTAGGTCTTTTAATTTAATTAACTTGTTTTTTGAACCTACTAGGATCACGGCTTCTACGTCAAAAATAAATTAGTATTATCTGACTTGACGTCTGACCACTGTGGATTATTGGCTAGCTTCCCTGTAACATTACATAAAAAGCCGCATAAAGTAGAATGCAGGCCATATACAGCTAGTCGTTGCAACAAATTTAAAAATAATGTAGCTCATAGAATTACACCATCTATAGCAGAATACGAGAATCCTAATAAAATCTTTGGATCACTTTTTGAAGTTGTGCAAAAAGAATACCAATCTACTTTCAAGACCAAAACCATTGAGATTAATGGCACCTCCGTTGGCTTCAACCAATGGGCCACTCCAGGTATTTATAAAAGTAGAGCGAGACTATACGAGTTATATGGTTTGAAAAAATACAGGTTTGATAGTCCTTTTCTAGAGTATGTCCGAAATTATTCAAAATTATTTAAAAAAATCTGTGTCTTTGCTAAATCAAAATTTTTAAGCGATACAATTAAAAATTCCAATAATAAAGTAAAAACCACTTGGAAAATTATTAATAATGAAACGGGTAAGTCGGTTAAACAGGAAAAGCAACTAGAGATTATAGTCAACAATAAATTAGTTAATGAAGCTGCTGACGTAGCTGAGGCATTTAATGAGTTTTTTGCCAACATACCTTTAACTACGACTTGCACCTTAAATTCGTCCCCGTCTGAAGCGGAAAACCTTTTGCATAGTAGTGTGCCCAAATGTAGTCTCTTATTTAGTTTCGAACATGTAACGCCTCGTGATGTAGTTAATATTTTTAACACACTTAAATCTAAAAACACTGGTGATTACTGGGGCATCTCTATTAAACTTTTAAGTAACATAATCGACATCGTAGCCCCCTATCTAGCTATTACTTTTAATAAATGTGTTGATTTAGGAACGTTTCCTGACCTCATGAAGAGTAGTAAAGTCATACCATTATTTAAATCGTGTAATAAAAATAACGTTGGCAATTTTAGGCCCATTTCTATCTTACCTGCATTTAGTAAAATATTTGAAAAGTTAATACTCAAGCAGTTGCTAAGACATTTTAATTTAAATAGCCTCCTTCATGATGAACAATATGGCTTTACAAAAGGTCGTTCGACTACAGACGCGGGTGTTGCCCTGCTGAAACACATATTTAAGGCATGGGAGAACTCACAAAATGCTATTGGAGTTTTCTGTGATCTTTCCAAAGCGTTTGATTGCGTTCACCATGACACGCTTTTGCGTAAATTACGTCATTACGGTGTTCAAAATGAAGCGCTTAACGTAATAAACTCCTATTTAAATAATAGGCACCAATGTGTAGATATTAATGGTGTGAAATCTTCCGGGCTACCAGTTCAGTTAGGTGTACCTCAAGGCTCAATACTGGGTCCATTCTTATTCTTAGTGTACATTAATGATTTACCATTCTATTTAAAGGGTATCTGTGACGTTGTACTGTTTGCTGATGATACCTCTCTTATCTTTAAAGTAGACAGGAATAGACAAGATTTTGACGACGTAAACAGTGCACTCTCAATGGTTACGGATTGGTTTACCACGAATAATTTAGTTCTCAATGCTAAGAAAACTAAATGTATAAAGTTCGCTTTGCCGAATGTAAAAAATCTGGGACCCAACATCGTCTTAGAAAATGAGGTGCTTGAAACTGTAGACTCGGCAGTTTTTCTGGGCATAACAGTAGATGCCAAACTTCAGTGGGGATCACACATATCAAGCCTAGCGGGAAGGCTCAGTTCGGCTGCCTACGCCGTCAGGAAAGTAAGACAATACACTGACGTTGATACAGCTCGGTTAGTCTATTTTAGTTATTTTCATAGCGTTATGTCCTACGGCATTCTGCTGTGGGGCAAAGCCGCTGACATTCAAAATATTTTTGTTCTGCAAAAACGAGCTGTACGTGCAATTTACCAATTAGGTGCTAGAGTTTCTCTGAGAGATTTTTTTAAAGATATTGGTATTCTCACGGTGGCATCACAATTCATCTTCGCGAACATCTTATATACAAAATATACACTTATACACTAAAAACAGTGATATTCATAATATTAATACCAGAAATAAGGACAAACTACGTGGTCCCTTTCACCGGCTTCATAAAGTTCATAACTCATTCGTTGGGCTCGGTATCACCTTTTATAACAAGCTTCCCTCTTCTTTGCTAGATTTACATTTTAATGCGTTTAAAGCTAAGGTAAAATCAAATCTTTGTTCGAAGGCATACTATTCAATCAACGACTACTTAAACGATAAGAATTGTTGGTCGCTGTGATTAACTCAAGACAACGTTTGTGTTCTTTCACCAGAATTAGCTTACCTACTGACAGGTTATATGAGTTACTCCATAGCATTGTTTATTTTATTTGACTGTATAAACCATTTTATTTTTTTAAATTTTTAATATTGAAATTTCAATTTTTTGATGAAATTTAACTACCTATTACTGTATAGAATCAAGTTCTTCCAACTTATCAGACAGCTGTGCTGCTGGGGAGTTTGTTGCGCCACTTCTTCTTCCCAGCTAAAGCACTAGGAAGTGTCGAAGGGTGGGCGTTTTTGGGGGACTGTCTTATGTAATTTTGACGTTCGAAAAGTGCTGACTCTCAGCCTAGTTTGAATAAATGACTTTTGATTTTGATTTTTTTTTTATTTTTGCGGTCGCCAATCCGCCTGCCACGCCTGACGATTATGGCAAAACCCCCTCCCCTTTTGGGGGAGGCCTATGTCCCGCAGTGGAAGTCTTTCGGCTGAAGTGATGATGATGATAATGATTATGATGAGAACTATATCAAGTTTTTGTAAGAGGTTGATACAAAAATTTGCAAAAATCACGATAATCATTTAACATAAAATTGCTTTGTTTGTTTTGCAGTCACCACAACTTACCTACATAGATTGAGTAGGAGAGATATATGAAAGCATAAATAATTCACTGTATTTTTGAAGCAAGTTTGGTTTATACTTGTCTGAAAATTCAAACTACTGTTTTCAATGGCATAGCTGATTCCTGCCCATCATTCAGTATTAAATTGGTTTTATTATTTTGTTCGAACAAAACTGAATGTTTTAAAGAATGACATGAAAGCCAACATAATGCCATTGTGGTTATTAAAGACTGCACAAAGTGGAAAACATTGTGCTGCAAAGCGGATCATGGCCACAGTTGGGATACATCATAACAGGAAAAATATGTATTTAAATAGGTTTTCTAAAGTAGTGTGGATGTTAATAACTATATCTTTGGCTGTGTGCTTATAAAAGAAACAAGTGGATGAAATAACTAAAGCCCTCTAATTTCTTTCAATGCTTAAGGTTGTGAATTCGAGTAGCAAAATTGTTGAGTTTTGTTCATTATAGATGGATGATCAGTTTTAGCAGCATTAGTATCCTTGCCATTCTCATTTATATTTTTGTCCCTTTCGAGAAAACCTAGCACTTTCAACAACGCCCAACCATCATTAATATCCTAAAATTAGTACAGTTATCAAACCTTCTTACATTTTCCCATTTCAAATTTGTTAGATTGATGACAATCAACAACTCTACACCATACATTATTTTCAAAATATTTATTCTGATTATCATCTCTAAATGAATCCGCCATAAAGTCCTTAGCTCTCAGACACGAGTCGCCAATTAGTAGTGGGTATACTAAAGGAAAATGTGGCCGACGGGTAAAATTACGAGACTATGGGTAAGTACGTACACATATGTACGCGTGAGTATTTGAGCGTCCCGATCTCTCGAGCTCCTGACGAAACAAGTTATAATGCTCACAACGCTACTACAGTGCGCGGCGCAGGAATGGAACTAAGCTAAGTTGGACGAGTCTATTATTGTAGCAGTAAGGTTCGGTAACTTAATAGCCTATTTAGTTTAAGTTATCAGAGATTTGAGTTTAAACATGTTCTCATCATTATAACCGAACTCTTGAAATTGTTTTGAAATTTGACGAATTTTATAACACTTGGGTATACGTACGAGTAAGTTTAGGGAGGTATTTACTTTTTTAAAGCTGAATGGGCCTGGTCTTGAATTCAATCGCGCCTACTGGAAACCGATGACTGAAGTCTATGATGGAGCAAGCGAGCCCAAAAGACGCCTGTTCACTCTTGATTTGAAGGCAAGCGGGTTAGATATGGAAGGGAACACAGGGGCTGGCAGAGACTTCCACACTTTTACTATTCTTAAGAATGATTGATGGAAAATTTGGACCTTGACGAAGACACAGGGTTGGGATCAAAAAGTGTACCAGGTTATTGTACCACTTGTTAAGCGTGAAACAATGGAGTCCAGGCTGCTTTGGTAATAGAATGTTGGGCTTGTTTGGATAGTGATGTAACAGGCTATAGACCGAAAACAAGAAAGGTCGTGGGAAGATCTATTCATACACATTCGTGGAATACACCTGGAATATTGTCGAAAGTGTTTTGATGTTTCATAATATCAGTGGCGCCAACGATTTGTTTTTGTAAAGCAATATTTTTAATCATCAACATCAGTAAAAGTATTGATCGAAAGTATTTGTATGGATCCGGAAAATCAAAGGCTGTTGTTGATTTATTAATAATAACATAAATATATACACTTTTGATGTCGCAATCGGTTTCATTTAGTATGATCCTTCTGTTAGAACCTTTGATAGAAAGAATCTCATTAGAAGCGAAAATGATAATGAGCTAGAAAACCAAGGCTCAAACGGTTGCCGAATTAGTCGTTAGCCATCGATTTTTTTGATCAGCTTCAGATGTTTCCACTTCGCAACGTTTTAATTTGTGATACGTCCGAGTTAAGGCATTAATTTCGACATGGAAAGTAGCAGACACATTTGTGGAAATAACACAGGAAAACAAGGCATCAGCCGTAATCGCCGACCTACTCCGCAGCAATAAACCGATACTAGCGAGAAGACAAATTAAAGAGAAAACTATTAGCAGGCGGTACCTGCCTGCGTAAGACTGAGCGTCCGTTTACACGGCGCTGTCCTGTACGATATTCGGTGGGAACACTTGTCAATATCCCACTGTCCATACGGTTAAAATAAATTAAAACACGACTACTGAATAATCACGCTCTAAAACGTATGAAACAAGTAAATATTGTCATCTGAATGCCGTGGTCCCATGCCACTTTGCCCTAAAGCTTATGATCTTTTACTACTGTTAGAATATATTGTTAGCTCGTCTAGTAATATATGACTGAAGTCAAAATAAAAATCAAAATATTTTTATTTCTTATAAACCTGCATGGGCACTTATGAAACGTCAGAAGCTAGGTGCACGGTTCCAAGTATATATATAAAAGTGTTTGTACAAACCTACTTACACAAAGAGAATCATTTTTAATTTTTTAGATGGCATACGACCACGGCTCTCAAATGAAAATATTTTCGTCGGGCATTAAAAATTGAACCAACAAATGACGTGCAGCAATTGAAATCATATTTCGACGCCAATGCGGTGCAACATTCATTGTTGCTTCAAATTCTAATATGCCACAGCCAATTAAATTTCACCGTGTAAATAAGACTTAATATGGTAAAGTATCGTACTAATAAACGCCGTGTGAACGGGCCCTGAGCGAATCACACGCAACATCACCCGTTAACTGAGAAACAACAAGTCTTCCACAAATCTCTCGTCACCGCACATTCTCTTCGTTTGTTTTCTCTGAAGCTTTTGACACCGAAAATATGTTCGCCATTGAGCCACTTTTCCATTGCCATCAACCATACGTGAAGGACGTCTATGAAACTCATTCACCTGACGGTAACCTATTTTGGTATGTAGGTCGTCAAAAGTATTAAGGAAAATCTGATCTTTTGGTACTGATAAAGGGAGAAGATGTGTAAAACCATGGTTAGACCCGCTGTCATGTAGGTATGGGTCAGAATGTTGGGCCACAAAAGGGATGCATGAAAGGCAATTGCATGCAGCTGATATGAGAATGCTAAGAGGGATGTGTGGTGTTACACGAATGGATAGAATAAGAAATGAGTACATAAGAGGAAGCCTGAAAGTAGCACAGGTCACTGAAAAGTTGTATGGAAATTGGTTATCGAGGTATGGGCATGTGGTTATGTAATATGGAGGAATGAGAAAAATGTCGTGGAGAAAGTTACGAATGAGTAGGCTGAGATCTAAGAAACGATGGATGGAGTGTATGAAGAATGATATGGTTCGGAAAGGGTAACCAACGAAATGACGACTAATAGTATGGAAGAAAACTACACCATGACCAAGAAGAGTCCAACTATAGTCGACCTCATTAAATTAGGATAAGACCAGCAGAATGATGATAGTACTGAGATAAGAATTTGCAAAAGCTGAAACTAGGTCTAACATTAAAAACGAAAAAATAAGACTACTAGGACACCTGTGCGAGCTAGAATTACGCAATTTCTTTTATTAGTTAGGCACTCACCTATTATTTATTTGTACTCCATGCAAAACTCTAGCATAAAGAGCTATAAAATTTTCTTGAACATACAAATACTCGGCCTCACAGCGTACGTTTTTGTTTGGATCATCATTTTAAACATTTGGAATAGGTTTTTTACGTTTATTGTTTCTTCCACGTGGTGCTGTGATCATGTGCTGTAGAATAATTTATGAGTTTATTATTTAGTCTGCTGCAGCGGCCTCAGACGGTACAAGTACAGGTGATATGATTTTAATATGTGCTTCTTCTAATCAAACCTTTGAGTACATGTTACACAAGATCAGCTGTTATTACGAAGGTATGTAAATACATCAGAGTCAGCTTCAGGGCTTCAGGTCCATCAATGTAAGTACTTGGTTTTATTTTATTTCACACCGATTTTCTTTAAACTGTTCATAGAAATATCATATTGAATAGTCATATTGTACCATTATTATTTTTATATCTTTGCTTTAGTCTTTTTTCCACTGTTTTTGTGATGTGAAGTATTGTCAACTACCTTCCGCCCGCGGCTTCACCCGCGTGGAAGTCGGAAGGTATCCCGCAGGAACGTACTACCGAGATAAAAAGTATCCTATGTGTTAATCTAGGTTATAATATATCTGTAAATAACAGCTTTAGATATTTAAGTAGAATGTAAAAATTAGCCCTAGTTATTTAAACAGATTTAGTCCTATGTGTCAAGTTCCTTATGTAATAAATTATAAGCATGCAAAGCTAGGCATCTAGAGTTAAATACATGAAAACCTGTTGTAAACTAAAAGTATACCAGAAACTTATTAGAATCTAGGATTACTAAAGTATAAAATTGTTATCATAAGACTAGAATAATATAAGCTATAAGTTTTTATGTTTCTCGGCATTCTGTCTAGTTTTAAGTGATTTATGAAAATAAAGTGCTGCCTTCCCTACACTGCACATTTCTAACAACGCCCGCCCAGCGGCGAACATTATAAATATAAGGCGCGCGTAGTCCCGGCGTTCATTCTATCGCCGCGCGCCGCCCACGCAACACATCTTTACACTTCACTCGCAGCATTGTCTTGAAACTCTGCAGTTTTATTTACCCGTGTCAAGAAACCTATGGTACTTCAAGAAAGTCTACAAAAAAAGAGGAACAGCAGTTACACCTCTTTCAATGGTCCTTCGTCGTCGGATTTCAAGAAATCAAGCAAAATTATCAAGATTTCGTGAATCAAGCAAGAATTATCAAGATTTCGTGAACCAAGCAAGAAGATTTCAAGAAATCAAGCAAGAATAATCAAGATTTCAAGAAATCGCAAGAAAGAAACAAGTACGCGCGAGTTATTAGTGTTGGTCTGCTTAACCACACTAAGATACTTGGAAGCAATCATCATTTACGTACGCGGCCACCTAGCGGTGATAAACGGCCTTTACGTACGGAAGCATAGTGGACGACCTGACGACTCCACGCACCTACCAGGTGTCTCAGTCAGACCCCGCCGGTACGGTGTGGAACGCTTAGGGGCCACAAGTTGGCACGCAACGACGGGTGCGGGTTTCCCACCGCACTCTGATGCTCCCATAAGCGCCCGCATCCTCTGCCGGGAGGTTCCTACCCTTCCTTACCTTCTCGTTCCCATTCCTGGTCCGGCATCACCGCGGTAGGAGTCCGGCCAGGCAGATAGGCAAGTTAGGCGTCAAGAAACAATCAGTGAAAAGTGAAAAGTGAAAGTGAAAGTGTTAGAATTAAGTTAATTAGGTGTAGGGCCCCCCCGTGCGCAAAATGGAAAACGCACGTGTATTGCGTTCAGGCAAATCTACGCCTACCACAGACGCCACACCGCCGTCGGGCCAAACAGGCTCCACGGAAACAGAAACGTGGAGTAAGGGCACCAGCACAGAGGTTACGTCCGGTGACAGCAGCGCGCGCACAGATAGAATAACCAATAACGAAAATGCGATAGCCGATTTAAATATTCCTCAGCCAGTGAGTGCGCCGGGCACAGTTGTAAATGTCCCCACGGACAGAGCGAGTAGCCGTTTATCCGTATTAAAAGCCGAATTAGAGTTGTACAATTCCGAGTTAGCGCGGGCTAGGGCGGCGTCCGCGGTTGCGCTAAGTCGTTTGGAGATAGCCAGAATAGAACTGGAAAGCTCAAACGGCGCGGAGCCACCCAGTGTGGAAAAGTCCCGCGTTGAAGGTTGGATCTCGGATCAACACGTTTTTAGTAGGCCGGAAATAGCGAATAAAACTCATGTCCCGGGACAGCCCGCGCAGCCGCTCGATGCGAATACGAGTGAACCACGCGTAGGAAAAAACGTGTCAGCGAATAATAATCTTAGTGACATGTCAATGCTGGCCAACGCGATAGTGCAAGCGGTAAACTCGAACAAATCAGGCGCGTCGGTACCAAAGTTCATCCATGAGTTACCTCATTTTGACGGGACAGTCGCGGAATGGATGGCTTTTAAAGCAGTCTATAATGACACAGAGGCCATGTTCACGGACGTACAGAACGTGGCCCGCTTACGAAAAGCGCTGCGGGGCGCAGCCCGCGAAACGACCAGGGCGTTATTGTTCACGGTATCGGATCCATACGAGATAATAGATACGCTAGAAAGACGATACGGAAAACCCGAATTGCTGATACTTTCCGAGCTAGAGAATATCAAACGCATGTCTCGCATGACAGACGATGGGCGGAACATAGGTAGTTTCGCGAGTAAAGTAGCGAATACAGTCGCGGCCATAAAATCCCTTAAACAACCGCAATACCTATACTCGCCCGAGTTAGTTAATAGGATAGTGGAAAAGTTGAGCACTATTTTAAAATATAAATGGTACGAGTTCAAGTCCGACCACACTGGAGCGCCCGAGCTAGAGTTGCTATCTAGATTCCTAAATATCACGGCAGACCGGTGCGGCGCTATGTTCGCCTACGAAACTGCCCGGGAAGACCGAAAATCGAAACAGAAACCGCGCGCGGTAAATACGGCCCACGAAAAGAATCGTAGACGCGACCGCTCGTGCGATTACGATAGCGACAGTTCGTGCCAATCGGACATACAAAATAAAAAAACCATAGCCACAGTAAACAAACATTCCACTAAAAAACACGCACCCAAGAAAAACGCGTCAAATGCGCCGCGAGCGGCGGCCGAGCCGACCCAGTCGGATAATAATAAATGCGTAATATGCGCAGGTAGCCATAACAATGCGGATTGCGCCGATTTCGCGAAATTAAGCGTAGTCGAAAGATGGGATTCGGTTAAAAATAACAAGTTATGCTTTCGATGCCTAAAAAACGCGCATATAAGAATGTACAAGTGTAAGTACATACCGTGCGGCGAGAGCGGGTGCGAGGCGTCTCACCATAAGCTATTACACGGCTGCTATAAAAAAGATGACAAACGACCACCTGCGTCTCTGCCTACCCGCGGCAACGTGAGCTCGATAAATCATCTTCACAGATCGAATACCTACCTAAAAATAGTGCCGGTCGAGTTGAGCGGACCGATAGGAACGATATCTACCCATGCCCTGTTGGACGAAGGTTCAACGATGACCTTGGTCGAACAGGAAACGGCGGACGAGGTGATAACAAGGGGGCGCGGTCAGCCCTTATCCCTAGAAGGCGTAGGAGGTAATCGAATTAACGAATCGGAATCTTGCTACGTAAAATTATCTATAAGGGGCTTATGTAATAGGAACTTAGAAACTATGAACGCGCGTACAATATGTAACTTAAATCTGTCCCCACAGGAGGTAAGCAGCGACCTAGTACGCAAATGCGACCACCTAACCGAACTGGAAGGAGAGTTGTGTTACGAGTTGGCCAAACCGACCATATTAATAGGCCAAGATAACTGGCACTTAATTACCTCCAGGCAGTTAAGGGTAGGCAACAAAAATCAACCCGTAGCATCGCTAACCAAGTTGGGATGGGTGCTGCATGGACAAGATTTAAGGCCGCGCCATACCGTCGCGGTAATAAATCACGTACGACCCGCGTTATCAGAAGACCCCGCGCTCCAGTTGATAAGGGATTATTTCAGTATCGAATCGTTAGGTATCGAGCCGCGTAAGCCTACTTCCGACCCGGACCAGCGCGCCTTAACGATCTTAGAGAAAACGTGTAAAAAATTAGAAAATTGCAATAGGTATGAGGCGGGTCTGTTATGGCGCTCGGACGCCGAGGTAATGCCGAAAAATAGACACCAGGCCCTCAGCCGTCTATTCAACTTGGAGAAAAAGTTAGATAAAGACGTAAACTTAAAAATTGAATATTCCAAACAAATAGACAACTTGTTAAGGGCGGGCTACGCGGAGGAGGTAGAGTCCGCGACGTCATCGCCACGTAGTTGGTATTTGCCTCATTTTTCAGTAATTCACCCACAAAAAGGAAAAGCAAGGCTCGTATTCGACGCGGCAGCCAAGTGTGGGGGCAAGAGCCTTAATGACGCTCTCCTAGCCGGCCCCGACTTGCTGCAATCGCTATTTGGCGTTTTGATTAGATTCAGAGAAGGTAGAATCGCGGTAGTAGCCGACATAAAGGAAATGTTTCTACAGGTCAAAATAGCCCAGCAAGACCGCGACAGTCTGCGATTTTTATGGAGGGGCGAAGAACGGGAAAAGCCGCCAAAGGAGTACCGAATGACTTCATTAATATTCGGGGCGGCGTCATCACCGTGTACCGCTATGTACGTTAAAAATAAAAACGCCGAAAGGCACGGTCAACAATATCCCGAGGTCGCGAGGGCCACAATACGCAATTTCTATATGGACGATTATTTAGGCGTCTTTCACAGCGAAAGCGAGGCGAAGCGAGTAATCAACGCCATGCATAAGGTCCATTTAGCGGCGTCCTTCGAACTCAGGGGATGGGCGTCAAACGTACCCGAAATAATAAGCGACGTTACAAACACGCGTAGCAGCGAGACGACCACGTTAGGTAAAAGCGACACCGAGCGTACGTTAGGTCTTACATGGAATCACGCACGCGATACGTTGGGCTTCAACGTCAACCTCAGAAATACACCCGCAAGCGTCATTCGAGGCGATTCATTACCTACCAAGCGACAAGTTACCAGCGCGGTCATGTCGGTATTTGACCCGCTAGGTTTAGTCTCGCCAATTACTATGGTGGGTAAATGTCTTATACAAGAAATATGGCGCAGCGGCATAGGATGGGATGACCCTATCACAAGCGAACATCACGTGACATGGCTATCGTTTATAAATAATTTGCAATTACTAAAAAAGTTAGAAATAAATCGGTACATACCTGCTACTCCCCAAGGCGAGGGGGAGTTACATGTTTTCTGCGACGCAAGTGAGAAGGTATATTCGGCCGCTATTTACTTCGTCAGTACCAAAACCGACGGAACCAAAACATCACGATTGGTTGTAGGCAAAGCTAAGGTAGCTCCGCTAAAACCTATATCTATACCGCGTTTAGAATTACAGGCCGCGGTATTAGGTAGCCGACTAGCAGAATCGGTCAAGCGCGAGTCCGATTACAAAACATTAAAATGTCACTATTGGTCTGACTCAAAAACGGTACTAGCTTGGATAAAATCCGACCCGCGCACCTTTAAATCATTCGTCGCACATCGGCTAGCCGAAATAGAAAGCTTAACCACGCCAGCGAATTGGCGATGGGTACCCAGTACCGATAACGCCGCGGACGATGCCACCAAGGGTATTCCTGTTAATTTCAACTCGGAACATAGGTGGTTTAAGGGACCCGAGTTCATAAGGAACAGTCCCACGTCCTGGCCACAGGAAAAGCCAATAGTGGCGCATTCACCCCCTTCCGGGGAAGAAAGAATTATAAAACAAGTTCACGTAACCATTAGACATGACGTCAGCGACTACTTACCTAAGTTAGAACGTTTCTCGAAGTATATTCGGTTAATTCGTGCTGCTGCAACCGTACTTCTCGCCGCCGAGGTATTTAAGGCCAAACTACTCAAAAGAAACACAAGAATAGAACTCGCACCAAACCACATAAAACTAGCAGAGCTATTGCTAGTAAGAAGGAGTCAATACAACTCGTTTGCTGAAGACATTACGACCATAGAGGCTGGGCGGCGACCACCGAAGAAGTCACCGTTCTCCAAACTCTCCGTGAAGATCGACCGCAACGGGATCCTGTGCTTGGATAGCAGAATAAAAGATGAGCAAAACATGCCAGTCCTACATGCCAAAGAAGGCTTCACACGACTGTTGGTGCATCACACGCACGCAACCTTCAACCATGGCAACCATCAAACTGTCATGAATGAGCTAAGACAGCGATACCACATAATAGGACTGCGCAATGTTATACGCTACATATGCAACCAATGCCAATGGTGTCGGACCTATAAGGGGATCCCCTCAAAAATCCCCTTAGGCGACTTACCTGCTGAAAGGCTGGCCCAAAATCAACCGCCATTTACTGCTACCGCGGTGGACTATTTTGGGCCCATGCAAGTAACAGTCGGGCGAAGACGCGAGAAAAGGTGGGGCGCATTATACACATGCCTCACCACGCGCGCAGTGCACATGGAGATGGCCACATCCCTCACGGCCTCTTCCATGATCATGAGTCTACGAAGAATGATAGCGCGCCGCGGAACGCCGACCGTGATATACAGCGACAACGGAACCAACTTCGTTGCCGCTGAAAAAGAAATCGCAGAAGCCATGCAAAACAACGATCAGAGCCTGAGAGCCTTCGCTTCAGAAAAATTGATCACCTGGAAGAAAATACCCCCAGGTGCTCCTCACATGGGCGGAGCCTGGGAGCGCCTCGTCAGATCAGTGAAGACAGCTCTAAAAGTCACACTGAAAGAAAAATACCCACCAGACGAAGTACTGCATACACTGCTGCTAGAGGCCGAACATGTGATCAACTCACGGCCATTGACCCCAGTAAATCCCAACCTAGAAGAAGAAGCGTTAACTCCCAATCACCTCTTAATGGGACGCTCGAGTGGGATGTCTCCGTTTGGCTCCTTTCAAGATAATAAAACAGACTTGAATACGTGGAAGGCCACCCAGGCGTTAGCCGACGTTTTTTGGGCAAGATGGTCGGCGGAATACAAACCTCTGCTGACACCCCGACCAGGTTCAAATTCCCTGCATAAGAATGTGAAAGTCGGTGACATCGTCATAATAGTTGACAATACAATGCCTAGAGGAGTATGGCCAAGAGGAGAAGTAACTAAAGTTTACCCAGGCCCGGACGGGCGTGTTCGAGTAACCGAGATCAGAACTGCTGCTGGATTACTTCGCCGCCCGGCCTCTCGCCTCGTCGTGATAACAACAACGGACTAATCACCAATTGTGGTGGTGCTTGCGCACGAGGGGGAGATTGTAAATAACAGCTTTAGATATTTAAGTAGAATGTAAAAATTAGCCCTAGTTATTTAAACAGATTTAGTCCTATGTGTCAAGTTCCTTATGTAATAAATTATAAGCATGCAAAGCTAGGCATCTAGAGTTAAATACATGAAAACCTGTTGTAAACTAAAAGTATACCAGAAACTTATTAGAATCTAGGATTACTAAAGTATAAAATTGTTATCATAAGACTAGAATAATATAAGCTATAAGTTTTTATGTTTCTCGGCATTCTGTCTAGTTTTAAGTGATTTATGAAAATAAAGTGCTGCCTTCCCTACACTGCACATTTCTAACAACGCCCGCCCAGCGGCGAACATTATAAATATAAGGCGCGCGTAGTCCCGGCGTTCATTCTATCGCCGCGCGCCGCCCACGCAACACATCTTTACACTTCACTCGCAGCATTGTCTTGAAACTCTGCAGTTTTATTTACCCGTGTCAAGAAACCTATGGTACTTCAAGAAAGTCTACAAAAAAAGAGGAACAGCAGTTACACCTCTTTCAATATCTGTGTGCCAAATTTAATCTAAATCCGTTCAGCCGTTTTTTGCGTGAAAGAGTAACAAACATCCATACATACAAACTTTCGCGTTTATAAAATTTGTAAGGAAGTAAGGATATTGAGTGACCGTCTTTTTTTTAAATAATTCAATCGTTACAGAGTACTGTAATGGTTGTATGCAAAAAACAACCTTATATTGTACAGGCTAGGAATAATATTACTTTAATAACATTGGAACATTCAAGGGTAGAATATAAGCCTTAAAAGTACTTAGAATATATTTTTTTTTGGAAAAGTCCGAGTGTTATGACAGGAACGTGGCTGTAAATACTAAAGCGTGAAACAAACGTAATATTTTTAAAGTTACTGTTACTGTTAGCCCACAATTTCCCACAGCTGGGCGTAGGCTTCTCCCCATGACTTCCAACTCTTTCGATCCAGGGTTAAAGTGGACCACCGGCAGCGTGTGTTTTATTGCGAAGAATTTTAATGCGATGGTGTATTCATTCTGCTCTGTTCCGCAACACACAGGAGTTTGTGCTGGGCGCCCATAATGCTCCTATAGTAAATATCCCGTTTGCTATCAATGTTGCCATACAGGAAGATGCTGCTGGCCATCCTTTAGTCATAAAATGTAAATGTGATTTTAATAGCACTTAAAGTATGGTTTCTCATACATACTACAGGCAATCTTACACAATTGACACCTTCATCGCTCACCGAAGCTACTTTCTTACTCTGAAGAATAATTGTGCGACTAGAATTTGTTAACATCCATTTAGTTGCTAACATGCCACTTGGGCTTATTGGTCAATTCGCACGCATTTATCCGCCCGAAACGGGTGAATCGACACTTTTAAATAATTTACTATTTTCTGTCTCTCTCGACTCGCGAAATAGATACGAGTACGTAAAGGGTTTCTCAATTGGGACGCGCGAACTTTGACAGCGCATAGCGGCCATCTTAGTAAAGCGATAGCTGTCAAATTTGGCGTGAACACATATTTAGTCGTGACGTGGTCGTGACATTTCACCATGGAACGCTACACGCTTCAACAATGCGTAGAAATTTAAAAAAATTGACAAATTCGGATGAGGTTCGAAGGTTTCGTCATCTAGCGTGGTGGTGACATCAGCTGGCTACCGAGATCGTGTGACTTAACACCGCTCGACTACTTTCTGTGGGGTTACGTGAAATCTCTAGTCTATGCAGACCAACCACAGTCAATTGCCGCCCTGAAGGCCAACATAACTCGCGCTCTTCGTCAAATTGAGACCCATTTATGCGAAGATGTCATCCAAAATTGGTCCACAAGGATACACCACCTACAGCGGAGTCGCGGCGGCCATTTGACTAAAATTATATTCCATACATAATGTGATCGAATACCCCTTAAAATAAAATTAAAATTGTGGCAATGTCACTTAAACAAGTTTTTTTATTTTAGTTTTAAGTTCGTGCGCTCTTAATGAAAAACCCTGTATTAGGTAATTGTCAAATTTCGAATCATATGTAAGAAAGTAAGTGGCAAGCGGCAATCGGCAAGCGTAGCTTAAACTGATGACCCGGGCGGCTGTTATTGGCCACAAGCTCCTAAGCTAAAGTTATGACAAGGTCATTGCAAGTACATGCAAAACAGTGCATTGGCACGTGTTGAATAAAACGTTAAGGAAACTACGAAAAGTTAAGGAAAAAGTACACTAACTTTATTTTATAAAATACAAAACGTCCCAATTGCCGTGTAAACTATTTAAATGGTCCATTCGCCCGATTCGGGTGAGTAAATTGGTGCGAGTCGACTAATAAGCCGCCATTTGCCCTTTAGGCGTAATCGTTATAGGCGATAAATAATGCTAATGTGCCAACGTTAATTGAACTAGCAATACGATATATGTTGGCAAGTGTTGTTAGTCAGATTCTTAAGGAGGTAGAATTAATGGAAAATGTGTAAGCGTATGGTCGTAGGCGCAAGAAACACCCTTTCACTAGTTTTGAGGCTACATGCGACAATGCTGACCGGTAATTGAAAATTCATTCGTTTATGAGCTTTTGAAGTGTTTAAATGGGTTTGGTATAATAGTTACTGTGGTATTTAATTCATCCTCGTTTTCACTGATATTGGTGTCATCTAAATTAATGCATAAATAAAAGCTCAAACTTGGATTTTCAATTCAACTGTGCAATATTTTTTTACGCGTGCATTTGTGTCTTTTCTAGTAAAAAGGTCCATCCATTGCATATTCTCTTCCTAAATTATACCTAGATGAGGTAGTCACCCATTTTTATAAAATCTTAGTCCCGTGTTACAGAACCTCAGTCAAGACTTAATAATTACTTTAAATTAGTTTCAACTAATCAAATGGCTCTTAATTAGTTTTAGTCTTGAGTGAGATTCTATGAAAAGGGACATAAATTTTATCACTCTCTTCCTAAAAAACAGATTAGATTGTTGGGCATTTTAAACACCGCTTATTCCTGTAGCCTAAATAAGAGAAATTAAAAACATTGTCTACAGTCTCTAGTATCGCAAAAGCATGGACTGATTCAAAGCTTTGGCAGCACGTTGAAATTTATTCAGTGCCAGACTTGCGATATTATCGCAACCTGCTTAGGTTGTGGATTATCACCGATCTGTCTAGCCACTTTATCATTTTACCATAAGCTGCGATTCAGGCGCACGCATGTACGACTGTGTCGCATCAAAAAGTCGTCGTATGCATATGCCCTGCGGTCACAAATGGAGATCAGCGGTATCCGATCAGTACCGTTGCAAGCAGATACAGTAGTAACCTCATACGTCAGCCTACTAATGCTAGTAACTCATGAATAAAATCGATCAGATAATTGATTTCTCATTGAGTTTTTACAGTTCTACAACATAGTTTTGCTGATTTATAGTGGGCGTCCACACATGTTTTGTGTAGTGAATCATTATACCATTGTTACTTTACCAATGTTATTTGGCATTCGTCAATACCATATCATATGATCATTAATCTAAACGAAGCTGTCCAAGTGTTTCGCCAGTACGACAATCTTCCAAATCTGTAGCGTCTTAAATCGCAACGGGGTCGTTTGAATTTGCACCGTGTGGTTTTAAAATAAAGTTTGGTTTTGGTTGTTGGATAAAAGTGTCAAGAATGTAAATGAGAGTATGGTATCGGCACCTGTGAGTCTGGTCGGCTGGTGACGTCACAGCGGAGTAATGTAGCTTGACGATTAAGCCTCCGATCAAGGAGTCTATAATACGTTTTTGCGAGTGCCGCATTCAATTTGTTTTGATTATGATTAACTTGCTGCTACTAGTTGTGAGGTCGAGTTTCCATTTGATATCACTTTTGTGTAGTTGATTTTAAATAAAAGTGAAACTAAGTACCTTTTTTTTGTGTGGGAAATCATCAAATAACTTCTCCCGCTTTGGGTGGAGCAGGAGGGCGTGTCAGACTTTTAAAGACTAAAACCCACCCGTGTTCCCTTAGTAGCCTGTGTGCCAGGGGCGGCGGTATCTCTTTCGCACAACCGGCACCCCTAGCAGGCATCGGCCTTTGCGGGCCCCATCAGTTTCTGCTGACATCTCTTTAAGGCGCACGTGGAACACAACCCGCCGTCGACCTGGGCTTGGTCATTACCGGGCAGCGAGCTACCCATTACTCGTCGTCCGCAAGCCCGCGCCTACGGTGGCCGGGAAACAGCTTGGGATTCCCGACGCCCAGGGCGTCTCCTGCGGCGACTAAGGCCGTGAGGGCGCATATACTGCCTTAACGGGGGGTTGTCCCAAATTACCTGTTTCAGAATCAAGATTAAATGAAAAAAATAAAAACATATGTCATAGATAGACCCTTGTTTGAGGGAAATTAAAGGTTCAAAACACGATAAATTGCAATTTGCTCCATGAAAAAAAAAAAAATCCGAAACAAGGTCGATTTCAAAACCATTTTCCGTCTCATTTCCTAATAAGAGCACGAAATTATGTGCAAATTGCATATACGATGAGAGAATCGTATTTAGGAGGGAATTTAAAGGTTCAATTTTTTAGTTTAGTAGATTTTTTTTGAATAAACTCAAAAGAATCTAAATTCGGCTGAATCGGCTCACGCTCAGAGTCTGTCATTATAAAAAAGTACTCTGTGGTCAGAGTCCTGCGGGACGTCATCGAGGGTGAACCTGTGTCAAAATTTTCAAAAACTCGCTCATCCTGCGCCTGTACAAAAAAGTCTAATAAAATATTAACAAATTAATTTATGAAATTACGATAACTCAGAAAAAAATATCTTGTAATTATATAATAGTTTTAATTGAAAAAATTGTTTTCGAAAATGTGATTATTTCTAGGCAATATAATGACGTTTAATTGTCATCTTAAAATAGTGTTGACACATTACAAATTATTGTCGATGAAATAATAGTCAAGTGAGAGTAGTATTCGTCGTTTATGAAGAAGTTTGTACAAATCACAGTTTTCTAAGATTCTTTTAATCAGTTTCATCCATATCAACTATGATATTTCCTCTGCACCGAACTGTGTTCGCTACTATCATATCCTACATTAATAATACATATTATTGGCTGGCTGTCGGTTTTATACCAATAATATAAAGAACTTTCAGTGTGACACCAACAGAGAAAATAGGAAAAAAGTTGCTCAGACAAAAGTGCTATAGGGTACACGACCAATTGGAAGGAACACGATAACAACTTTATTGATATTTCTCGAATAGCGGAGCTAGCAATAAAAGATTTTTTCTCGAATCCGTGATTTTAAAATATGAATGTTGATGTCCTAAAATAATAGTTTCGATAAATTATAGCTGGAGCAGTAGGTACGTCACTAGACAGTAAAGTACGACAATTGTTCCTTCATATGTAGCTCACAATATTTACGGTTCTTTCTGAGCGATAGCAAACACCAAAAACAAAAGAATATGGTTACAGTGTAACCGAAACAGTACGGCCATTTTTAGCGTATTCTACTTAATAAAAATCTGAAAATCGGGATCTTTGAAAATTCTGCCACTACAGATGTAAATAAAATAGTGGATGATTTATATGGAAAACTACCATTTTGACGAAAAGAAATACCGTCGGACACAGCTTGTCTACTTGATATATTCTTGAATTCACTGACAACTTACGCTTAGCTTTAACCTCTGGGTCTGGAAGCATGATTTCGATTTAAAGACATTTATTTTCTCAAAGAACAAATTGCACAAGGGTTTTTTTTTGTTTTGGATTGGAAATCATCAAATGACTTCTCCCGCTCTGGGCGGAACGGGAGGGCGTGTCAGACTTCTACTGACTAAAACCCACCCGTGTTCCTTCAGTTCGAATTCACTGACAACTAACACTTGTCTGGAAATTCTCTGGTTGAAAGGTCTGGAAGCATGATTTCCGAATTAAACCATTTCAATTTTTCATTTTCACCTTACAACCGCAAAACCATATGTATCTGTAACTAGCTTCTGCTCGTGACTTCGTTCGCGTGGAAGTCGTAAGACACCACTGTTGTGCCACATTATATAAAACTTCCCTGTACACAACTACGTCACATTTGTAGATTTGCTGTCAGCAGTCTAAATATACAAAGAAAAATTGACGTACAGTTGTTCGTGTGAGAAGCAGCTAGTCCTGAGGTAGAAACCCGTAGCAATCACAGTAATAGTAAAGCTGAAGGGTTTTTTTTGATGAATGTTTGAAATCGCTATTTCTGGAACCACCAGCCCCAGGCAAAATCTAGTTTTGAATGAAAATACATTTCTGGATTTTCATTTGATACTAGTTGATCACATCACATTAACAATTACATTAAATTACAACACAGCACATTAGCCGATTCCGACACTGCCACAATACCGGAATCAGATTTTCACGTACGTTTAGTACCTAATAAACGCTTTTACATAAGAGTTGTTATTGGCACCTATGTCGTCGTAGACAGTGACCGACTCCGATATCAGCACAATAGAGGTGAGAGAACTGGCCATTCTTTCAATTGAACACACTTATTCGCACTGCCGACTTCGAGACGGTACTTAGGTACGGTATGGTGAAACTAAAAATATTACTTACAAGTAAGGTAAAAATATCGAACCTAAGCAAAAATAATTCAGTTGATCAACTGCAATATGTTATACTATGGCATGGATTTTCTGCTAAACGGTTGACAGTTCATCGTAAATAAATACGTCGCGCTGCATTTAGGAGGTGGAGGTAGCGTTTCAAAGGCTCACAGGCCGGAACAACCTAGCCTTAACTAAATACCTTGGGCATATTTACTTCTTTTATAAATGATTGCAGAAATTAAAAGAAATCGTTTTTGGGATCCAGTGCAACTTTTTATTTTATTTTCATGGTGTAGTTGAGGTGTAGTTGGTCTACAGAGAATTTCGAATTCTAGACGATAGAAACCTAACCTAGACACTGGTCTAGGTTAAATCTATTATACATAGAAGCTATACAGTTTATCTATGTAGGTGCACCTACATTTTGCTATTCAAGCCGAAGTAGGACGAGCTATTTGCCATTCACCAGACAAAATTTCGAATTCTTGGCTGTGATACTGTGTCTAGGAACCATTGAGGTGTTATATCACGAAGTATTCGATTTATGTATGTAGTGAAGTGATGATATCATTTTCCATTCACTAATCCGCTTGCTAAGCAAAGTTTTTTGTTGTCTAGCAACATGGGTACCCTGGGATCATTTGTTGATGACTATGAAATTGAGGCTCAAAAGTGTCTTGAATTGTGGAGATTTATCTTTCTGTATTGTTAAGTTCTAAATAATTTATTACAGTTAAAGCTTATATGCTTTTTAACTCTAACTTCATACTTTATGAGATAGATTATGTACGTTATAACTAAGAATAGTTTACAAATTTCCGTAGCACTTTCTTAGTGTTTGATGTTTAATAAAACACTGTGTTCATTTATTACATGTATCCGTGCTTCTCGCATCCAGCGGTTCTTAAGTAAAACCTGTTATTAAACCAAGACGGTTTTAACATCTTAAAAATGAATTATCTATTGGAGTAAAACTAAGCAAACGTTCCTAATGAGTTTGAGTAGTTGGAGTAAAATAAGTATTTGCAAATGATTGCAACTACTAATAGTCCTTTTTCGTCATAAGTTTTTTCAACGTTTATTCATGAATTCACGCATGGATTTAGAACTTATTTCAAGGAAGCTTAATTATTGGTGCTATTCATTAATTATTGGTTATTAAATAAACAATAAACGACAAATAACATCAATTTACACGCCGTTTAATTACAAGAGACATCCTATAATGAGGTATAAGTTACACCTTATAAGACGCCTGGCAGCTTATAGTAGAACGACTGTTAACGATCCCACTTCCTATATGCTCATTAGTATATTCGTGACTTGACATCAAAAGACAAAAGATCGTAACAACCTTATTTTTATCAAGCCTTAGAATCCAGAAGCTAAAGTTCTAAATTGAATGTGAGGAGTATTTCGTCAGCCCAAAATCGTGCAATAACGCAAGTGTCCACGAATTTTAGGCTTGCTCTGCAGTAAGATAAGGTCTTAAGGGGAACCTAGTCGCTGGGTCGAACTCACTGGTGAGCCCAGCTTTAAAGCACGCTGTCTCACCAGGCTTCGTGTCCGACAGAGGTAGTACCCGTGAAGAGCAGTTAGACGCTAATCTACACGCATATATAACATTATTGAGTGAGCTGCAGGATCAGTTCTAGTAAAATAGGCGTCTAAAAAATTAAGTAATGTCATTCGGAAGATCGGGTTTTATGAAAAAACCACTGCATATTCTTTACTATATATCCTGCATTTCACTCAATAACGGTGTGCGTGTAGACTAGCGTCTACTGCCCATCTCTGATACTATCTCTGTCAGACGCGATGCCTGGTGAGACAGCCTGCTTTTTAGCCAGGACCACCAGTGAGTTCGAGCCCGCGTCTAGATTCCCCTTAATGTTCATGCATTTGAAATGCGTTTTCTATCCGTCCAAAGTGTGAAATAGGCTCACTATATTAAATGGCGGCCGAACCCACTCCACACCCCGTTAACGAATACATTTTCGGCTTATCTTAAACATTGTCGCGGAAACGACGCAGACTTTACGTAAATAGACATAAATATTATGTTTTAAACATAAATTAACTGAGGTATGGAGTATATTATTTTGTGTGTAAACGACAAAATATATTTGACATGTTACTGCTTTGATTACGTACATACTATGGCCATGCTATAAGCGAAATGGGTATAAGTGTGGCCTTTTTTAAAAAGCTTTTTAATCTCGCATGTGTTTAACTACGATTGATCTAATTTACCTCATCATCATCATCTGCAAAGCCTTTTCCCAAGTATTTTGGGGTCGGCTTCCAACCGGATGCAGCTGAATACCAGTATTTCACATGGAGCGACTGCCTATCTAACCTCTACCAGTTACTGGGTAATCAGATAACCTGGTAAGACTGGTTGTCAGACTTCTGGCTTCTGACGACCCGTAACGACTGTCAAAGATCCACGAATGATTACCGTGCTTTCAGAGGCACGGAGGAGTCTTGGTATGTAAAGATGGTCACCCATCCATGGACCTACCACGGCAAGCGTAGCTGACCCTGATCGAAAGGCCCGTGCGGCTGGTTTTACTTATAGCCATAAGCCCCTCTATTCATCTTATTACCCATGTTTTTAAATACTCAAAACATAAAAAGTTTTCAAAAGTGTTGCCTTCTACAAACAAACTAAAAAACACGCTTTAAAAACAAACTGAAAGAGGATGGGGTGCTTGATATTAATTGATTATAAAAATACCTCAAAAAGCACCCCACGCTTTTTAATTGAATTAAATTATTTTCTACTTTTTTTTTGTTTTTTTCTAAAGCGTGTTTTTTAGTTTTTTCAACTAATATTTATTTTCTATTTTTTAGTTCTGCTAACTACAAAAGCGTGATTTTTCACGTTTTTTTAATCATTATTTTCTCTTTTCTTTTGAAATTATTGAACTGTCATCGGTCCTCGATAAATCTACAAAGTTTAAATGAAATCTGAAGTGGGTCAAAATCTAGTCCAAAAAAGGAGTCGGTAATAAACAAAAAAAAAAAAACACAGGTGAAGCTATTAAAAGCGTGTTAAAAACAATATCAGGGAAACGCCTGTGCACAGTTCTGTGTGATGTATTTAGCTTCCGAGTCTGCACATATTTTGTAAAGGGAGCCACTGACATGTTTGGTTCAGCCTGATTCGGCAACTGACTCAGGCCCAAAAACTAGGCCATTAAGTATGTGGCACGCCTAAGTGTCAAGGTTATTTTTTTTGCTTTGTCGTGTTGGTACCACAGATCAAAACAAAAACGTTCCCACAACTAACCTACCACTAAAATCTACAAACAAACCCATCGTTTTCAGTAAATCTTCACGTTATTCACTTTTATGTAATAATCTATAGGATAATACCTACTTATATGCCACTGAAACAAGACATTGTAAAATACCTATTAAAAAGCTGGCCAAAAGTTGTAGAAAAAATTTAAAACCATGGAAAATTACTTAGGTCAATATTTTCATTTATTCGCTTAAGGACATATTCTGGTTATGGCAGATTCTTTTTATGGCAGATTCGTGTTACGGCAGAAATACAACCAATAATAAAACTGTAGAGAGTACGAACTTTTTTGGTAAGTACAGACTCAATAATTTTATTCGATTTTGTGTACTTACTACGAATTTAAATATGATCAGTTGAGCAGTATCCATTATCATGACTAGTTACCAGCAACTCAAAGAGTTCAGTTTGTTGGACGTTTTGAAGGATCCTGAGACACAACCGTGGCCAGTGGGGCCACGGTTGTCTGGTAGTTCCAGAAAAACGAATGTAGAATAGTGAAACACCCTAAACGTTTCCAAAATTAACATGGATTCTACAGGTCTTGCAAAATTGTCACCAAACCAATTTCATTGAAAGGTTTACTAAAATCACATTCTATTTTCTGTCAAACTAGAATCTTAAAGAATTTTCATCGACGTTTTGCTCTCCAATCAGCAGATAAGCCAATCAGTATCGAATGTTAAAGTAAGCAGTTGACAGGACCTAATAAAAAAATCTCGCTAGTTTTTTTTCTCACGCCATTCAATTGACGAAAGGTATTCAGGAAATAAGTACTAATAATAATTTTCCCTTAATTGCAACTATTGATTTACTATCCTGATTTATAGAGAGAACGGAACAGTGACACTTGCAATATAAGCTGTATTTGTTACTGCCCGCGGCTCTGATTGTGATTACAAATTTAGATTAAGGTGACACTTGTCCACATTTTTTCCATACAAACTTCGGGAGGGTTTTACGCCACTGTTTGACTATGTACATCAAAAATTAAACATGTTATGGTTTTGTCTCGTTATTATTATTGTCTGTACGGAAACAGAATACTAAAATAAAAAGCCGTTAAAAAGTTATGAGCCAACAAAGATTCGTTTTTCTTGCTAATTTAACCTAACTTTGAGCGTGTTTAAGTAATAAAAGGAGCGTCAAATCTCGAAAACCAAGTCGGTACCGACAAAGTTCAATTAACAATAAATTCAATAAACTTTTTTGGTCTTTGATTTATGTGGTGGTTTTTTCATAAAACCCGATCTTCTGAAGGACTTTTCTTAATTTTTTCGCGATTTTTTTGCCAAAAATGCTCCTGCATCTCAGTCAATAACGTTGTGCGTGTAAACTAGCGTCTAACTGCTCACCACTGATACTATCTCTGTCGGATACGAAGCCTGGTGAGACAGCGTGATTTTTAGCCAGGCCCACCAGTGAGTTCGAGCCCGCGCAAAGTGTCCCCTTAAATACTACTTTGATAAAGTGGGTATTATGTAATTTACATAATGAATATTTGAACTAGACACCTTGCAGTGTTACTTGTGCATATTTCGCACGGAGCGGACAAGGCAATGACCTTTACAAACTTCCGTAGCTTTTGCTTTTCTACCGGACTTTAGCGAAGCCAAAGGATATTTTACTATCCTTTATATACTACCTTTTTTTAGCTAGTTTCATCTGCGTGGATGTCATTTATTATCCTACGGGAACATAACGTAATACCAGACTATCCTATGAGTTAATGTAGGTTATAAACTATAATGTGTGCCAAATTTCGTATATGTAAATCCGGTCAGCCATATTTTGCGTGATTGAGTAACAAACATCTAAACATACAAGCTATCACATTAAAGGATACTATTGATCCCCCCCGAGTAGGTTCCCGCATTGTCGTTGCGGGGGGCTCAGTAACCGTGGATTCCAGCCACGGTGAAGCCAAGAGGAACCCAAAGGTGGGGCCGCTCGTCAGGGCTTTTGCCTTCAAGCCATTGACGTAGCGGCCAAAAAGTAGGTTGCAGTGAGGTGCACCGCAACTGAGGTGGGCCGCGATGTCGAATGGGAGGCATCGCGGCTGTGGGTTATGGGCTGCGGTAGAGGAGGAATGCCGGTGCTTCTGAGCAGCGCTCTTCCCTTCCGTGGTCTGGACGGGACGGCCACCGTTTGATGGCGGACGCAGTGGGGCTGCAGGGGAAGAGGAGTGTCGGTATAGCGTCAGCCGCTCTCCCTATCCCCTGCGGCCGATAAGTGGTAGACGGGACGGCGCGTTGTGTTCCACACGCGCGCCGTCAATAATGTCAGCAACCACTGGTGGGAAATTGGTTCCGAAGTGGTTCCGAAATGTTTTTTGCGTACTTATAGGCGAGAAGTCCACCCTCTTTAACCGGTAGAATTAGCAGTAATTACAGAAACAGTTATAAAGGCATTGTGTTTCGCGTGGATCTACGTTCCCGGCATACAAAGGGTTTTGCTTCTACTAGTCATTATGTAGGTCTCTATATTAGGACAGGTACGGATGCCATGTGAACCATGCTATTTTTAAGTTTTGCCCAGACTTATGAAACGAATTATAACTTTAATCTCATTCTTCTGCTTTGCTTTTGGAGTTTTGGAGGCCAAGATTTACGAAAATAAAGACATTAAGAGCGCCCTTGGTAGCAGTCATAGTACACAGGGTGGAAGGAATATCTGATACACGGATACATATTGGATTACAGTTGAGAACCTAGGCTGGTAACCTCGTTAGAGGACGTCATATGTGCCTTGTTTACTAGCGCTTTCGTCTCTTCTAGAATGAACTTCTCATACTTAACTTCTCTTTACAAATCAAGTTCTTCTAACTGAACAGACAGCTGTGCTACTGGGGAGTTGGTTGCGCTACTTCATCTTTCCAGGGAAAGCACTAGGAAGTGGTGTAGGGCGACCTTTTTGGAAGACTGTCTTATGTAATTTTGACGTTCAAAAAGTTCTAACTCTCAGTCTAGTTTGAAAATATGACTTTTGATTTGATTAAATTTGACTTATCTTATATCCAGTTTGTGAGAACATGTTAATAAATGCTTTTCTTTCTTCTTTGTACTCTGAACTTCGTCTCTTAAATATATAAGCAAATTCATAGGCATAAATCTAGTTTACATGTTTACCATCGAATCCTTATCTGTTATAATCGTTATATATGGCTTCAAATGACTCTGTGAGGTTGTAAATCCCACCTACGTTTCCACCAGCTGGTAATCCAAGCTTACCCCACAAATGCGAAGCTTGAGCATCTATTCGTATAGACTTAGGATATGAAATACTATTTCCTGAAATGGCCATAAAATCTGTTTTAACAGAATTTTCCGTTCGACGATATGTATCGACTGCAGGAGTTATCTACATATATATTAAGTTATAATAGTTTAGGTATTGGCTGCAACTCAAACATAGAACTTTACGTATCTTAAGCTTATTTTGAATGTACGTTAACCATATTTTTTACTTGAAGGTGCAAATTTGTATAACTGTACTAATATTATAAAGAGGAAAGATTTGATTGTTTGTTTGTTTGTTTGCATTGAATAGGCTCCGAAACTATTGAACCGATTTGAAAAATTATTTCACTGTTGGGAAGCTAAACTATCCCCGGGTGACATAGGCTATATTTTATCTCCATATTTCTACGGGAACAGGAACTACGTGGGTGAAACCTCGGAGCGCTGCTAGTAGGTATATAAATTCACTTAAGACTATTGTTACAACTTAGATACTCCGGAAATCAAGGCATTTTCTGAATGGATCTACAAATTATTAGTATCTTTTCCCTTCTGTTCTTATCCTTAGCCCCTATTTAAAACTGGTGCAGTACACACTTATAACCTACGTCTTTTTCTGTTTTACCTTTTTTATTAGCTGTCAGAATTGTTAGTTTTTTTGCAGGCTATGGCATTCTGCTTTAGTCAATATTATTCCTTATCATTTCCAAAGCATTTCCCCAGCCATGTTAGGGTCGAATTCCATTGTAACCAGATGAGTATTTTAGAAGGAACGACTGCCTAGCTGATCTCTATGTATGACCCAATTACTAAAGTAACACGATACCCCATCGTAAGACATCGTAAGACAGACTTTCAGGCTTCTGACTATCCGGGTCGTGGGGCTTTTGGGACCGGGACCGCGGTCCCGGATCATCATCATCATCATTTCAGCCGAAAGACGTCCACTGCTGGACATAGGCCTCCCGCAGGCTCCTCCACTTCGACCGGTCTTGTGCTTCCCACATCCAGCGGATACCCGCGTCCTTCACAAAGTCATCGGTCCACCTTGTGGGAGGCCTTCCCACTCTACGTCTTCCTGTACGCGGTCGCCACTCCAGAACCTTTCGGTCCCGGGTGCCACCTTTAAATACATTAATTATTTTTTAGTAGTCTTTTGGGACCACAAATAAAATAAACAAAGATAAACGCCTTGGTAAAGTACAGTCTACCAAACATTTTTAAATTATACAATTAAAACTATGTTTATATAACGATAAACATTTCTATTATTTCAAAAATAGTAATTACAACTGTTTAATTGAAAACATTTTAGCTTTTTTGTTAACTGTACTTTAACTTATTTTTTCTTGTGGTCCCAAAAGACTACTAAAAATAATTATTGTATTTAAATGTGGCGTCCGGGACAGTGGTCCCGGTCTCAAAAGCCACTCTCTCCACGACCACACTAAGCGTAATGTCCTTCAACGAACTGCGAATGAGAGTTAATTAGCAACTAGAGCCGTCGTAGATATTGAGGTAGATAGAAAAGTTAATATTCAGTATATATTCAATCTTAACTTTTTTCTTGTCACATGCCTGTTAAGTATTTATTTGTGAACAGATTTTATTTACCTGGATTATTGAGCTAATTTATGTATTGCTTCCGGTTTTCTTGCGCAGAAAAAATAATCAAACACTAAGAAAAAAATCTTTTAAATTGGCTATTAATTGTTTAACCTTCCGTATAAATTACCATTTACAATATATTACCATTTGGTAATAATTAAATAAAAATATAACCAAGACGACAGATGGACGCAATTATTTTATGCCATTATTTCAAAAAGATTTGCACTATACGTAAATGGTAGCGTATTTTATTAACTCCAATGTAGGTAAATGTTCGCGGTGTCATTATATACATAATTTTACTGGTGAATAATTGTACAAGGCAGTATAATGCTAATTTGTGTCTTATACGTATAATTGGTATAATATTAAGGTCACATGCAATGTCTCAATTTTAAATAAATAACGGATTGCTTATACAGATAAAAATCTCTTTTAAATTCGTAACTTACAGGATTATTTAATTATGAAAGATGTCGCCTGTCTCTGTGACCCCAAGTTGTCAAAATCGTATTTATGCAATTACCAGCTTTTGCCAGCGGCATCGCCCGCGCGTAACTTTCATCTCCTATTTAACTCCCTGAAGGGTTGAATTTCGAAAAATCCTTCCTTATCTCTTGTCTACGTTATAAAGGGAACCTTTGCACCACACCAAGACCTCTCCGTGCCTCGGAAAACAAGTTAGCCGTTGGTCCCGGCAGTCATTCATGGATCCTTGACAGTCGTTACGGGTCGTCAGAAGCCCGAAAGTCTAACAACCAGCCTTACCAAGGGGTATCGTCCATCTTGTGGGAGGCTTTCCAACTTTACGTCTTCCCGTACGCGGTTGCCAGTCTAGAACCTTCCGGCCCATCGGCCATCTGTTCTGCGAGCAATGTGCCCTGCCCACTGCCACTTAAGTTTGGCAATTCTTCGGGCTATGTCGGTTGCCTTGGTTCTCTTGCGGATCTCTTCATTCCTGATTCGATCACGTAGGGAAACTCCGAGCATAGCCCTTTCCATTGCCCTTTGGGTGACTTTTAGCCTTCTGATACGGCCTATTGTGAGTGACCACATTGACCACATCCACGCGGAATCATTATAACGATACAGAACTGGGGCCCAGAATGAAGAATTTTCTATTTTATTTATTGCTAGCGTCTACAGGAAAAGTTTTTACCCAGTGTGAAAATTTTTACCATGAATTCAGCATATATCATTCTAGACTTCCTACCGTAGAAATTTTTCGCCGGTTATACAAAAAAAAAATCCTCTGTTCCACACATTTTGACCGCGTAGGTATTGCACTTTTCTATGAAACAGCTGTTTTTTTTTTTACACGCTTTTTATTAGCTTCATCTGTATGTATGAAAAATTTCTTTGGCCCAAACACTCATTCAGCCGATTATAGATTATGCCGACGCCTGCTACTTGGATGCTACTGAGGAGTTATTAAACAAGCTTGAGCGCCTGCAAAACCTGTGCATTCGCTTTGTTTTCGGTCTTCGAAAGTATGACCACGTTTCTCACCTTCGCAAGGAACTCAAGTGGCTCCCAATCCGCCTTCGCAGGAACACTCGGATTTTATGTCTCCTTTTCAACATCTTACACAACCCTTCTTATCCTTCCTACCTGCGTGAGCGTTTTTCTTACGCTCGTCCTAGCGACGCACCATGTAGATCACACCTCAGATTCCTCCTTAAATCACATCCCCATAAAACTAGTTATTATTCTTATTCCTTCTCTGTCCATGCTGTAAGATTGTGGAACTCACTTCCGCCTAGCATTCGTGACTTGAAAACTATCTCCTTATTCAAATGTCGAGTAAAAGAGCATTACCTTTCCTCTTAATTGTGTTTTTATATATATTTATTTATATCTGTTTATATATTTTATCATTAAATATGTATTTATATAAGTATATGTAAATGTTCTGCATTATATGTGTAAGTATATTTTAGTTTAAGACGTCACATATTCTTATTTCCTTATCTTGTTCTCACACACTATTGTCTACATTTCTTTTTCATTTCTCCTTTCGCAGGTCTGCTGGAAGAAATTTCTAAAGAAATAAGCAGTGCCTTTGTACTCACTTGTTATCATGCCATATCTCCTATGTATTTTACTGTGTGTACATAAATAATAATATAAATAAATAAATAAATAAGTATGTTTGTATGTTTGTAACCGACTTCTTTGGGCGCGATTTTGACCCACTTTAAACGGCCAGATTTCGTTCAAACTTTGTAGATTTATCGAGGACCGATGACAATACTCTAATTTGATAAAATTATTCCATTTTTCAATTTTCAAAATATGATTTTTGTTAATTTAAGTCGATAAGGTAAGAAACTTAATTTTATTTTTTTATATTTTTTCTCTACATTCGATAAGACAGGACTTGATGTTAATTTTAATTTCCAATAATTATCTTTAGCCGATTTCTGTAATATTGACAATTTTTCGAATACTAAGGAGAATTTAAATTCTACAAAACAAATGATAGCTTAAAAAAACGAAAAAGTCACGCTTTTATAAATAAACCAAACTAAAAAGTAGAAAATAAATAATAGTTTAAAAAAACTGAAAAACACGCTTTTTATAGAAAACCGAACTAAAAAATTTAAGAATAGTGTTAAAAATTTCAATAAATATAAATTAATAATAGTGTGAATAAAAAAAATGTTTTAAAAAAGCGTGGGGTGCTTTTTAATATATTATCAATATGATAATCACTCTACTCAATTACTCATATCTGTCAATAAAATATTTATAACTATTGACACGTCGCACCTCACGCTTTTTTTTTTTTTTTTATTCACCCTATTATTAATGTATATTTATTGAAATTTTTAACACTATTCTTGATTTAAATTTATTTTCTATTTTTTAGTTCGGTTTTCTATAAAAAGCGTGTTTTTTAGTTTTTTAAACTATTATTTTTGTATTACCGGCGAAAAGTTTCTACGCTAGGGGCTCTAGAATGATATGCTGAATTCTTGGTTAAAATTTGCGCACTGGATAAAAACTCATCCTGTATAGAATCATAACCAGCGTATAATGTGCTACTGCTAGCACAGATCACAGTGACAGGTAAAAATGATGTCACCAATGTTTTCAATAATTAATGGAATGTCAATCAAATATTTATGTAAACTCAATCTTAATATTGTCTGCATTGAATTTTATGTTTATAATGTAATAAACTGCTAATAATTGTGTTAATAATAGGTATCGTGATTGCAGTCCATTAAATTTATTGATGGCAATAAAACTTTAATAATTGTCAGTGCCAATTGCTATTAGCTGTAGTTGGGGCGATTTGTAAACGTCCAATTGAACTTAAGATCCGTTTGTCCTACTATAGAACCCATAGACCTGACGATTAGAAGAACGTATACATATTTGGACTCAATGGCTAGTTTTCATGACACATTTAACTGATCCTTACGAAAAAATAAGCTCTGTGACAAGGAGTAGCGGGCACCAGCACCCATTGTGATTACTTGTCAAAAAACAAACAGGCACAAGTTTTTGTGTCAGTATCAACTATCAAGGTACTAATACCATAACCGTGATTATACTACTTCTAGATGTTGCCTGTTTGTCTATCTTGGACGCAGATGCAAACTGCTCAGGAATGTGAGACTTTCGGTTACAATTCAAATGTTTAATTCTCAATTCTCATGCATTTTGGCTTTGTTGTAGGTAATAATTTAAGTATGAGCGAAATATTCGGAAGTAAGTATCGTTACGATATTTTGGTCAAGATTTCTTGAATCTCGAATTGACCAACAAAAATGGTGATGAACTGGCCACATGATGAGATCAAGAACAAAGAAAGGGTGTAAGATAATAACCGACTGGTATCCAAGGGACAGTAAGCGCAGTAAAGGGAAACAAATAAGAACTTTGGAGGACGAACTAAAACAACCAGCCGGCCCTAACTGGAGGAGATTAGGAGAGTGGTTCGTGACAGAACTCAGTGAAAACAGCTGGAGGAGGACTTTGCCAAAAAAAAGCACACTGAATTGAGGGATATTTTGTAATTTACAGAAAAAATAGATAATGCACAATTCAGATCGTTATGGTCTAAGCACACTGTTGGCAGTAGATGATTTCTTCACGGGTGGTCTGAGCCTCTTCATTTTTCATCCACCTTAGTCGATGTGTGGAGCCTTCATCAACTCATCTTTATTTAGGCCCACCTAGTGTAGACTAACCTAGTGTAGTTCAGAAAAACTAGCTTCTTAATTGTGCTCTGAAGACTCATCAATAAATAATCTCAACATCATATCTCCAATCTGTACCTACTTATTAGCGAAACAATGCCTTCTCAAACACCTCTCATACATTCAATCTTACACTCGATGACTACCACAGATAAAATCAAAACCAATTTATCAAAACTATTATTCCTGCCAAACACATCCGACGCCCTACCTAAATACTTGTCTATGCTTACAAAATGTCCTGAGAACGTGAGCTTTAGTACAAACACACTCTATATATGTCTATGGTAGCTGCGGTACCTAATTCCGAATTTGGAACATTTGTATAAAGAGCAGACGTGTCATTATCTGGGGTCAATGACATTATTTGTCATCAGTTTTAGAAGCTCTTCGGTGATTGGTTCGCTGGGATTAATATTGTTTTATAGCTGGTAATTTATCTTTTTTCATATTAAAGATGATCGAATCTATGTTCTTTGATACGCTAGTAAAAAATCGAAGTAATGGATGGTCTTATAGCATCCCTGGATCTAATTGGTGCGGTTTGGTGGCAGTATTGTTTACATCTGACCAGCACCCTAATTGCGTAACTCACGATTCATCACAATCTGTATCGTTGTGAAACGGATTGCTTCATATGCAAACCATTGCTTCATATGTTCGAAAAATGTGTCTGTTCGACAACATAAATAACGCAATGAATATGGTTTAACTGTGAAGACGAAACCAATTATGATCAATCGTGAGTTACGCAATTAGGGTGCAGGTGCAGAATTTCCAATTATTATCAATTTATACCTTTTTTTTTGGTTTTGTTTCGCACGGAATTTATATACTGTTTATTGTATCCAGTCCCTCGGTTCATTCCGGACTTGGGCACCTAATGGTCAATGGGTGTGCCCAATGTGTCTATGGGTTCTAGTTTCCTTTTGTCTTTCTGATACAAATGACGATTGGCTGAAAGTACCATCGACTCAGGATTTTCCAGTACAACAAAAAAATAAAATATAAAAATGGAAACACCTCACCTAATCTGCAATCTAAAAGCTCGTATAAATAAAAGACATTATGCCTAACAAACATGTGCTGTATTATAATAGCCTTTATATAAACACGACCTGTCAGTTCAGATACAATCGACGTGAATCATATTACATCACTGATGACGTCAACGACTAACCATTTAAATCGACAGCCTAGTCTGAGAATGCAAATTCGAAATTTAAATGTGCCCTTCGATGCTGTGAACTTGCGGGTCTAGACAATTATTAATACTTGGGACTTATTCGCACAAGTTATTTAGCCGCGTTTCAAATAAATTCTCGGACTCCTAAATCGAGCCGTCGTGTATTTTTATGCAGGTAGGCATAAAACATTGAAATAGTGATGAGTCCGACAAAAAAGTTTTTATGCAGTTTTGAAGCTAACATACTGTTATCCAATAATAATTGTTCCACGTTTTACCATTGTTCCAAATTTGAAAAGGAGAAGAAAGTTAAAGTTTTATGGAGGTGCTACTTGTACATTGCTACAAAGATCTTTTGGCATTCGAATGACGTCGATACCTTAGGTTAGTAAACTTTTGTGTATTTATTTGGTGGTATTCACCACCAATAGAAAGTCAATAGAAAATTTAAAAAATCTAATTTTGTTTGAGCGCCAAAGTAACCTTGTACCACTCTATAGGACATTCTTCATCAATATTGTCTCAAAAGCTAATCCATAATCAGTACCATATATTGCCGCAGTGCGATAAAGCGATCACGTCTTAGGCGATAACGTCCACTTTAGTCACTTTTTGCAATAGCGATTTAAGGTATAAATTCCCCCTGGTATAAATTCTCAATCGTAGTTTATTTGATAGTAAATAATATTCGTATAATCAGGACAGATTTAATGGCGCTGTCTGAAATATGAGGCCATTTGTTTTGTAATACAATAGGTAATTAGGACTTATTTCATTATTAGCTGCTATTCAATTCAGTGAGTAAGTTACGATTGGATAAACTTGATGGTTTTGATAAGGGGTCACGATCTTGGTATATTTATTGATACACCAATTTGGTTAAATAATTTAAAAGATTTAAGTTAAACAATATAAAAGACCAATGCTGAAAAATGTATATGACGAATAAAAGTTTCATTGAATATACAGGCTCAAAGTCATAGTCAAAGTCAAAGCACTTATTTCAAATAGGCACATAAAAGGCACTTTTCAACGTCAAAATTTACATTAAAATAGAAAAGATTCTAGTCGCCCCTTCCAAAATGTAGTTTCAAACTCAAACTCAAACTCAAAACATTTATTTCAATTAGACCTTTCACAGGCACTTTTGAATTGTCAAACAAAAATCGAAGTTGAAGCTAGGTGCCCATTCCAAAAACGTTTCGTATGGAGAAGAATGGGCAAGAAACTCCACTGTTACTCTTTTAAAATGTTTTAAAAATATTTTATATGCATGTGGCAGGGGGTGGCAGGAATATTGTCATGCAAACTGTAACCATGAATTTAGCTCATGATTCTAGATCCCCCAGAATAGAAATTTATACTCAGTTATCAATAAAATAAAATTAAATCTGCTGTTTTAAAGAAAAGTGCAATACCAACGCAGTCAAAATGTTTACAAATGCTAATTGATTTTTGTAGCCGACGAAAAATTTCAGGGAGGTTATAATGTACTAAATCTCTATGGTAACAGTTTATGCGTCGATGTCTTTGCCACCCCGTATTTTATACTAGCTTTTGCCAGCGGCATCGCCCACGTGGAGGCCGGAAATTATCATACGGGAACGTACTACCGGGATTAAAAGTATCCAAATTATAAACTATCTGTGTGCTAGATTTCAAACAAATCCGTTCAGCCATTGAGGCACAAACATGTAAACATGCAACCCTACCTACCCTACCTACCCTACCTACCCTACCTACCCTACCTACCCGACCTACCCTACCTACCCTACCTACCCTACCTACCCTACCTACCCTACCTACCCTACCTACCCTACCTACCCTACCTACCCTACCTACCCTACCTACCCTACCTACCCTACCTACCCTACCTACCCTACCTACCCTACCTACCCTACCTACCCTACCTACCCTACCTACCCTACCTACCCTACCTACCCTACCTACCCTACCTACCCTACCTACCCTACCTACCCTACCTACCCTACCCCCTCCTAAATCACTTCTACCCTGACGATACCCGCGATCTCATGCCTATACAAGAACAACTCCGTCTTCAGTATCATAGCCCTACGACCAACACAATAGATGACCATCCGTTCACAGAAGAAGAGGTTCTCGAGCAACTCAAACAGATAAGCCCCAATAAAGCCCCTGGACTCGACAACCTCACCTCCGATATCTGCCTCCAATTCACCGTTCACTACCCGCACTTGGTAACCGAAATCATGAACAGATGCCTCACTCTACAGTACTTCCCCCGAATATGGAAAGAGGCCTATGTCAAGATCATTCCCAAACCGGGAAAGGATGATCCAACGGACCTTAAATCCTTCCGCCCCATAGGCCTCATTCCAGTATTCGGGAAACTCTTAGAAAAGCTCTTCATTAAAAGAGTGGCCCACCACGCCGAGGTGGAGAACCAACTTAACCCTCAACAATTCGGTTTCCGCCAACAAAAAAGCACCACCCAAGCCATCCATTCAGCTCTGAATCACGTACACCATGCCAAACAAAACAACAAACTTGCAATAGCTATCTCACTTGACATTAGGGCGGCATTTGATAACGCTTGGTGGCCTGCCCTATTCCATCGACTTAAATATATCGGAACGCCGCAAAACATCTATGGGCTGATCAAAAACTATGTGGAGGATAGAACAGCCACGTTGGACCACGCGGGAGTTCGAGTGCGTAAAGCTCTGACTAAGGGTTGCATTCAAGGTTCCGCGTGCGGTCCGATCTTATGGAACCTGATCTTGGACGAGCTTGGACATGCAACTTCCATCAGGCTGCCACATGCAAGCCTTCGCTGATGACGTCCTGCTCGTAGTTACGGCGGATACTTCTGAAACATTGGAAGAACTAGCCAACAGCACCCTTGCTAACATCAGCGAAAGGGGCAAACGCGTGAAACTCACCTTTGGTCCAGCAAAAACACAAGTCATCGCCTTCACGCCCAAAGCGAAAACCGCGCAGCTTCGAATGGACGGCAATAACCTTGTGTTTGTGCCCGAGATAAAACTCCTTGGCGTCATCTTAGACGAACACCTGCGCTTTAATAGCCACCTGAAGTATGTTCTGGGCAAAGCGACTCGCATATTCAACAAATTGAGAATGTACACTAGATGCACGTGGGGTGCACGCCCAGAAAACGCCCGCACAATTTATTTACATGTCATTGAACCAACAATTACGTATGCTGCTGGCATATGGGGGCACATAGTGAAAAGAAAGTGCGTCAAAAAACAAATTGCCAGCCTTCAGCGAGGTTTCGCATTAAAGGCCATTCGTGCCTTCCGGACCGTCTCTACAACTGCCGCTCTTGCACTGGCAGAGCTCATGCCACTCGATCTTAGGATCGAAGAAGTCCACCATATCGAGACGATCCGGCTCACAGGCACTAGTCATCTTCTGCCAGCAGACATAATCCCCGAGCGTCCCACACCCGTGCGTGAGCTATTACACCCAGCGACAAGACTTCCAAAATCCGTCACCAGTACCCGGAAATATGACGAAGAACAAGCGACCCAATCAACACCAGCATCGCAGCACAATATTTTCACCGACGGCAGCAAACAGGACGACGGCACCGTTGGAGCGGCCTTCATCTGCTACGACCCGGGAGGAAAGGCAACCACGAAAAAATTTAAACTCCACAACGTCTGCACAGTCTTCCAGGCTGAATTGTTGGCCATCCTGGAAGCTTGCAAATGGGCACACACAAGGAAACAAACCAGTACCATCATCTTCTCAGACTCCCAGTCGGCCATACAGGCAATCGCAGACCGGAGCAACACACACCCACTGGTCGCAAAAATCCACAAAATTATCCATAATCACACAAAGAACACCACGGATACAACACCAAGAATAAAAATCAAGTGGGTGAAAGGGCACAGCGGCATTGCAGGAAACGAAGCTGTGGATGCTGCTGCGAAAATGGCCACTCGGCTACACAAAGCGCCTGACTATAGTGCATACCCGATGTCATACGTCAAACACGAACTCAGGAAAACCAACCTGGCCAAGTGGCAAGCTAGGTATACATCAAGTGAGCAGGGGCAACACACTAAAATCATATTCCCGACATTGTTACAAATCCACAAATTCCGCAAAAAATTACAACAAAACTTCTTCATAACCCAAATTCTTACAGGCCACGGGTTCCATAAACAATATCTAAACCGATTCAAAATAACCGATGATGACAACTGTCCCTGCCACGACAACACTACACAAACACTTGACCACCTCCTCAGGGATTGCCCCAGATTCGCCATGGATCGCATGCAAAATGAGGCAATCTCTGAGCGATTTGGTATCACAGCGTATGACATCGGGATGCTGACGGAAAACAAGGATGTCTTTGACGCCTACGTCAAATATGTGACCAAAATTATGAGCCATCTTAAAAACTTTAATGGCACGTGATTAAAATATTATATATATATATTTCTTTGAATAAACATTTATCACTATTATATACGATCTTATATAACTTATGCGAAAAAACCATAACAAAAAGACAGTGTCTGTATCAAATCGCAGATACTGTCGAAACCAAATCACAAACATAAAATAATACAAAACCAAAAAAAACCAAAGTGAATCAACAAACATGGAAAAAAAAAACCTACCCTACCTACGCTATAAACCTCACGGAGCCCGAGACCTTTCCAACGAATGCAAAACCGTGGAAATCGGTTCGTGCGTTCTGGAGTTACTCGTATAGCGTCAGGAAGGAAAACCCGACTTATTTTTATATAGTAGATTAGGATGGTCAATGATTTGATCTTATATGATCTGCTATGGTCGACAAAACATGATGTCATCGGAACCAAACAAAATAATGTTCATTCGTAATTAAATTAATTGGACCAAACCTAGGTATTAAGTTCGTTGAATTATGGAGTTTACTTTAAGTTCCCAAAGCATCATGTTGCCAGCGGTTTCACCCGCGTGCTGGTCGGAAATTATTCTACGGGAACGTACAACCGGGATTAAAAATGCCCAGATCATAAACTATCTGTGTGCCAAGTTTCATCCAAATCCGTTCCGCCATTGAGGTGCAAACATCTAAACATAATTATAACCTTTAACATTTATAATATTAGTAGGATGGTCAATGATTTGATCTTATAACTTATCATCATCATCTGCCTAGCCTTTTCCCAACTATGTTGGGGTCGGCTGCCAGTCTAACCGGATGCAGCTGAATACCAGTATTTTACATGGAGCGACTGCCTGTCTGACCTCCACAACCCAGTTACTCGGTAATACGATACCCCTTGGTAAGACTGGTTGTCAGACTTTCGGGCTTCTAATGACTCGTAACGACTGTCAAAAATCCCCAAATGACAGCCGGGACCAACGACTTAACGTACTTTCCGAGGCACGGAGGGGTCTTGGTATATAAAGCTGGCAACCCATCGACGGACTAACCGTGGCAAGCGTAGCTTAACCCGATCGATCGATCCACGCAGCTATTGTTACTTGTTCTTATAACTTATATGGTGGACAAAAAACATGATGTCATCGGAATCGAACAAAATATTGTTCATTCGTAATTAAATTAATTGGACCAAACCTAAGCATTTAAGTTCGTTGAATAATGGAGCTTACTTTAAGTTCCCAAGGCATCATGAAAATGCATAAACATACTGCTTCTAAATAAGACTTGGTGATTAATAAGAATTGCAAAATACACATCAACGTCTCCTCTGTCTTAATAACTTCGTTTTAGTGACGGGAAAAGGTCATCAGTTCGAGCTTGAGATCTTAGAAACAAGTGAGATATACCAAAGAAGGAATGAATCAATTAATGAAATGCATGCAATGTGGTGACCAGACATGATTAATCGGATGAACCCCATGATTTACACTAGTCTCTGAGGCCTCATTCTTCATGGTACTATAAAGGCCATTGCATATCACGGAGTAGACCAGGGGTCGTCTAAATCGCCTGGGGTCGCCTAAGTCTGTCAATTAAACGTACTTTGCTATACCAGGTGGATTTCTGGGACGGGATAGCAAGCCGTATCTTAGCCAGGGATGCGGGTTGTTCGAAATAGATACCGTGGCCCCTGGCACACAGGCATGCAACTGAAGGAACACAGGTGGGTTTTAGTCAGTAAAAGTCTGACACGCCTTTCTCTCCACCCAGAGCGGGAGACGTTATTTGATGATTTCCCACCAAAAAAGAAACCTTTCTAGCTACAGGAATTTTACGTCTATGGTGATCCTTTTCTAAGGCGTACAACAAGGCAGACAGAAACAAGCTGACGAAAAAAAAGCTGTCGCAGATAATGATGGTTAATTTTTGAGACGGGGCAGTTAGGACCGTAACCTGGAGCTACAGGAAAACAATGACCTTAACTTAACGTTTTTTTTCCTCTCTAACTCCGTCAAAGTAATTCGAAACTTAGGGATGAACCTCACACCCAATTAATTAGCCTTATGGAACGGGTGAAAACACTTGGGGAGTATGGACAGCTGACACATCCTACTGTCATTCATTATTAAGGCGAGCTCCAAACGAATCTTATGTCCGAAATCTAATGGTGATAACCGTAACTTCGATCGAAACTACGGTTTTCATGTTTAGGAAGAAGACCTCTGTTTTTGTGTCTTGAACAACGGACGCAACATCGAGCTTTTCTGACTAAATTGTTGAATTATTTAGGCTCTTTGTATGCAAAAGTTCGATGCATAAGAGGAAGAAAGAGACTTAAACCTGTTTATTTGGGGTCGACGCAACGTCTTTTTCTTCCACACTTCTCTATTAGTCGTCATCTCCGTAGTCACACCCTTTCTAACCGTATCATTATTCACACAGTCCATCCATTGTTTCTTTGGTCTCCCCCTACCCTTATAGCCATCGACATTCATACTTAAAACTTACCTCACAACATTTTTCCTCATTCTTCCGTATCACATGCCCATACCATGACAACCGATTTCCACACAACTTTTTAGTTATCGGTGCCACTTTCAAGCTTCCTCTTATTTTACCAGTGCCAATACTTATAGTGACAGAGTGAGCACTGTATATTTTACTTGTCAATTAAGTTGCCTCTTTCGAAGAAAATTATACCTATGGGTAATTAATTTTCTTTATTCGCGGCAGTAGTGGGCTAGGCTATGAACTATAAGATAATTTATTGTTTAATCCATTACAGATGTCATAATAACAATAAAGCTAGTAAATTGTTAATGAGATCAAAATTGAACGTGCACGTATTATGTAAATGTGAATAATACCTGTTTGGATTAACTTATTGACTCATTAATTCGTCCCATGACTGTTCTTGACTTCGGATTGGAATAAAAATGAGCTCGCCATGGTTTTGTCTGTCTGAGGCATTTAGATTTATTGCCAGATCTTGTCAAAAATAGGTCGTAATAACACTTCATATGCATGTTTGAAATAAAGAAGAATAATGATTAATGACTGAGTATAGAAACAGGAAGGTAAAATGAACTTTTAAAAGCCAATTTTCCATTTCCAGCTCGAAAAATAAATGTGAGTTAAATTAGTTTTAAACATTTTCTTCTAGATTTACTTGGAAATTTAGACTTCTAGGAAAGTTTAGTTTGACAGCTCATAGTTAAAATAGACTTCTTGATTGATTGAGTGATTAAGATTAACATGACTTCTCGTAGTTAAACCTATGAGGGTGTCGGCTGCATAACTGGACTTGCCTGTGGATCCCTCTATAAATTACGCCGGCCAGGCTTTAAAAACTTAAAACAATAACCGAAGTTTTACTTTTTATTTATATTTTTTAGCCTATGATAGATCATTGCACATAAATTTTAGTAGGTTTAACTACAGTATACAGTTTAATCTGAAATGCTTATTCAGTAATTAAGACTTGAAATAGCTAAATAGAGAATGTCGACGCCTGTCGTTTATGTATCAGTGATATTGATCGAAGGCTTTGGACTGGTCATGACATCAGTATTTAAATAGGTTGAGTATGGTAAACACGAGTATATGAATTACTAAACAGGAATAATGTAAACTTTTAAGTGCAATGCTGAGAGCATAGCTTTTATAAACAGCAAGTCCCAAGGTGTTATTTAGGGCGAACCCACCAAATGTCACCAAATGAAACTGATTACAGTACATACAAAGTGTAGATTTAAACCAAGATATAGAGCTGTCAGTGGCTATATTCCACATCAACGATGAAACTAACAGATCTTAAACATAGTTCTATGTTCTATGTTATGGGGTTTGGTTTCCGCACTTAGTCCTTCAAGTGGACCATTGTGCGTGAGCCATGGCGGCCTTTTGGTACTATTCCAGCCAGCCCACCTCCCTCCAGAAGTTGGCTATGACTCCTGGTTTGTTCAGAATATCCGTGTAACATTTGGGTGCCCCGAGGGTTTCTGTTCTAATCTGTGCTACGCCTGTGCATACGAAAAGCACATGCGCAACGGTTTCCTCAGCCACCATGCAGGCCCTGCACAAGGGGCTGTCCGTTATGCCTATTGTGTGGAAGTGTTTGTTCAGCGAGCAGTGTCCTGTGATGATTCCAGTCACCAGACGTAGATCTATTCTGTCCAGGCGTAACACTGCGAAGATCGCCCTGAGGACACGGTGGATCAGAGCACCGCCATGTCCTCATGAGGGCGATCACTGGCTGACACGCCCTCCTGCTCCACCCAGAGCGGGAGAACTTATTTGATCATTTCCCACCCAAAAATAAAACCCTAAATCATTAAAAAAATGCATATTTAAAGACATTCTATTTCTCCTGAATTTCGAAATTCTCTGGGAAAAGTATGGACTACAGTCATGTTAAAATAAAAAATATGCAAATCGATCCAGCCATTCTTGCCAACAAACAGCATTTAATTTCTAGTGTTTAAAGTGACTAATGACAAGGAACAGAATCAATGAGATGTTTACATCTGTAATGAGTTAGCCTCATTTTGTTTGAATTTGTTATTGTTCTTTTATAACTAATCTACCTATATTGTTGACGACATTGAAGTGATCCCAGTAAATCTAAGCCCTTACTGTCTGAGGCATTTAGATTTATTGCCAGATCCTGTCAAAAATAGGTCGTAATAACACTTCATATGCATGTTTGAAATTAAGAAGAATAATGATTAATGACTGGGTATAGAAACAGGAGGCCTCTAAGCTCATCCGGGCCTGAGTAATTGTTCTGTTCTCCTGTGAGTACTACGTTGTAGTGTCTCTGAAAGTAGTGCAATTTCGGGGTTTTATCACAGGGTGATGCCATCATCGGTTGCCGTTTGATCGCATCTTTCTTAATGCGTGTGTGCTTGACTCTGGAGTCTTTGCTTAGGTTTCCTGCTATGTCGAGCCTCAAGGCAGCCAGTGCTGCTTCCTCCCGCACGATGAGGTGTAGAAGAGGCAGCTCCAACATTGCTTGTAGGGCTGCGGTGGGTGTAGTCCTCATGCAGCTGGTGATTGCCACACAGGCGCACCACTGCAGTTTTTCAAGGTCCTTTTGTGCTGTGCCTAAGTCCGTTCTGGGGCACCAGACTATTGAGCCGTATGTAATAATTGGTTGAATAACCGTAGTGTACAGCCAGTGGGTGACTCTGGGGCAAATGCCCCAGTTCCTGCCAAGCATTCGCTTGCACTGCCACAGGGATATGCTGGCTTTTGTAGTGATGTAGTTGGTGTGTTTTACCCAATTCAGCTGTTTGTTCAACGGATGCCCAGGTATTTGGTTTCAGTTGCTAGGCTTAGGGTAGAGCCAAACAGACGCGCAAGTTCCAGTTCCGCGAGTTTCCTCTTTTTTGTAAAGAGGATCAGTTCGGTTTTTGTAGGATTTACTGATGGTTGGTGTTTGTTGCACCAGTCCTCGACTATTTTAAAGGCTTGGCGCATAAGGTTACATAGGGTATTTTCATGGGTGCCGTTTATTATTATGGTTAGATTATCGGCATAGCCTACGGTGAAGTAACCTTTGTCATTCAGCGTTTTGATGAGGCTGTCTACGACCAGGTTCCATAGAAGCGGCGAGAGGACGCCCCCTTGTGGACAGCCCTTCGCCACTACGGCCCTTGTAGTGTCTTAAACATAGTTTCGTTGTGCTTAACCGCGTTCAATGTAATTGGTGAAATTCACCATTAGGCTCAAATCCATAAAATAATGATTATTAAGTATAGGCTTTGTACGATATGGGTTTCCTATTTAAGGATAGTTTCAATACCTGCAGATTTCGGTCAGTGTAGACCATTATACAGATTCTGGCATGCGATTTATTAAGCCTGCTGAGAAAACTTCAATTATTTATTTGTTATAGCGCAATTATATAACGCTATCATAGGTATCGATAGGTAAAATTGCAGAGCAAAGCAGCTCCCACATTAGATCGAACAGGTGTGATTTATCTTGCTATTTATTGAGGTCGTCAGAAGTCTAAAAGTTTGACAACCAATTGTAAGGGGAGTCGTAATACCCTGTAACTGGGCTGTGGAGGTCAGATAAGCAGTTGCTCCATGTCAAATACTGGTATTCAGCTGCATCCGGTTAGACTGGAAACCAACCCCAAAATAGTTGGGAAAAGGAAAAGCAGATGCTTATGATGAATGCAGAACTATCACGAGATGCCATAAAAACCGGGATTATGTATCCCGATTTCCCCAATACAAAGTGATATTTCCAAAGTAACTCTCAAAGTCACCAAGTTAACGGTTTGTTGAACTCATTCGTCAGAATTCGTATCAGATTCTTATTCCGTCTCAATCATATTCAAATTGATAACAGGTAAAACAAATGATACTTGGAAGTCAAAAGTCTGGTAAACCACAAATGTGAGACAATAAAAACAATTGTTCGAATCCTATCGACATTGTTTAATACATGGATTGAATATAAAACATTTTTTTTGGCAGTGACTATGGAATCAACAGAATATAATATATGATAAAAATATGGGATAGGGAAATCCACAATAGTTCTAACGCGTGAAATGTTCAACATCAACATCAACTATAACTAATTACTATTTTTCAAATTTTTTCTTAGTGCCATCTTACAGGTTTTTGTGTTTTACGATTTTTTGTCAAAATATGTTTTAATGTTGTATAACCCATCGACACCTAGTACAATTGCAGTGCTCTTGACCAGACTATGCCCCATTTGTGGGGCAAAGTGTCCATACAGACCATAGAACAGATAAAAAATACAAACCTACATTTCTGAAATCCTAAGCATCGCCATTGATGCCACGATTGGCCAGCTCATTTAGCCCAATTTGTTACTATATTTTACCATCGACTCGAAAAGAAGAGGCTGACTTCCATGACATTCGACAGATTTCTGGCAACTAATATTCCAAATATACACCTGAAGGCCAATTCTCGTAATTAAAAACGTTCACAACCTAGTCGCAGTCTCATCTCAGCGACAATCAAACGTCAAAAATGTATGGAAACTCGCGGTTTTTTTGACAGATTGAGACAGATCAGACTGTGAACGTTCTTAAAATTACGAGAATTGCCCCTCAGATCTCTACATTAGGTGTCTTATGTTTCGAGAGCTCTGAGTCAGGATGAACTGATTTTTTGATGTATTAGAACTAAATTAAAAATAAATGTGTGGATACCTAAGTTGACACAAGGTCACACCATTTTATTTGTATGGATGCACAGTGTGAGAATGAAGTCAAATTGTGTGTATCTGGTGTATGTTAATCAAAGGAGAACATAGACACTTTATATCTTTTTAATTTTGTCTTGTCTTTTCATAAACCACTTTTGTATGCTGTTAATGGCTTTAAATAAGGCTGCGCGACGAATAATGTCAGCCATTGATTCCGTTCAAATTGAGCACACACTTGCACAGTATATCATAGTTTAATATTATTCCGAATTGAACCACAATTCGCTGATCGTGACTTACTGCAGTAGACAAATTTAAACGACCTGTATGTAGTTTGAACATTATAAGGCTTGTGTCGAAGATATTTGTCTTACTAGTTCGTTAGGGTATTTATTTATTAGGTACTTGCGGCCCGCCCTTGCTTTATGATCTGTGTGCCTTTCATCCAATGTTTGATTTTTTCCGACATCTTCAACAATCACTGTCATATTTTAGCCAATTTACACAAAACCTTTACCTCTTTTTTTACCTTCCGCATGAATCACTCCGTTCATTGGTCAACTGTATGAAAATCCGTTCGGTAGTTTTTGAGTTTATTGTGTTTAGACAAGCAGGCAGACAGACAGACGCGGCGTGCGATGATGGTACTTTGTTTTATAATATCTACTAACATTTGCCCGTGGCTCCGCCCGCGTGGATGTTGGTTATCGCGTAAAAAAGTAGCCCAGTAAGATGTCCTTCTCTATATCCAGGCAAATCTCTGCCAAGTTTCATGACAATCGGTTTAGCGGTTTAGGCGTGAAAGCGTGACAGACAGACAGAGTTACTTTCGCATTTATAATATTAAGTAGGGATGTAGTGAAACGAAAGTAAGTCTGTTTGTATATCTGTTACTTTCCCACACGGATTTGTATAGAGATAGACCATGGGCTGGGTTAGGAGTTAGAACTAGTTTACGATACTTGTAATCCCCGTGGTACGTTCCCGTGGGGTACGTTCCCGTGGGTTCCCGACTTCCACGCAGGCAAAAGCCAGTTCAATATAAATAAATTTGCTAAAACAGCATAAATCCATGGTTTCCTAGACAAATAACGGCACCTACCAGTCACACATATTACCTTTAATACTTACAAACAAAAATTAAATACCAACTATTTGGCAAGGTTACCGCATATTGTTCATCGCCAACGCAAAACGTGAACGAACTGCGTATGCGCACTATACAACTATTCTCTTATTCAACAGTTGATAACAATGACTGATTATAAAGGTGACATAATGCACTTTGTTCTTGACTAATAAGTCGGACTAATTACTCAATCAACTTACATACTAATGGGGAACAAGATTCTAAATCATCATTAGTTAATGAAACTGTGACTAAAGTGTAGTGTACATTGGTAGTATATTAATTAAATAATCTGGTACAATGAGGGTTTTCTTGATAATTCAAGCTACCAGATGGCGCCACTTTGACAAGAGGTCTTCCAGTTCAACAATGAACTTACATTTTTTGATGTCATTCGTTTCATTCATTCGTTCAACATTCAGTCTGTAGGCGCTTTGACACTTGACAGGTGCCCGGACCTGATGTCTCAGTGCTGCCAGAAAACCCTCATTGATAGTGTTACCTACAAAAATCCTCTTAAACGCTACTCTCTAATCTATTTCAATGTTAAAAATGTCGACAAGTTCACAGTTTAAAAATGGTTAGTTATATCGTCTAATTAGCTCCTTATGTCAGCTGAGCACATTACCATGAAACATGGGTGTATGGATTTCATTCAATTCTCATACTGGAATATAGAAAAAGCTACACCAGTCTCAATTATCCAGTTGGTTAAATAAGCTTTGTCTGATACTAACACAGAAATCTTATTGCCTTATTATTGAGGTTTCTGTGGACACCAAACAGACACTGATCTCAAAGATGGCCTTAAATGTAACCGTTTTTTGTCCCTAATAAATAAGTAAGTAAACGGAGGGGTGAAAAGGCCTGAGAGTCGTTTCTATAACGTGAATGTCCTGTGGTTCTGCTCCCATAAAAAGTAAAATTTTCCAGGTTTACGTACTCGTCGCCCGTCATCAAGTGCAACTTACTAAGTTAATGTTACTATAAAAACGTACTAAACCTACTTTCGCAACTTATTAGCAATGATAAAATTAGTAAGTAGGTACAATTGGAGAGCAGTGGTGGCCCAGTGGTTCGAACTTAGGAAGGTCATTTACTTTGTGTAAATAATTTCATCACAACTGGGGCCTAAGTCTACTAATTTATAAACGTTACAATGGTCTTTCAATGGTGTGTTTTTGACAGTTTTTGTATGGCAAATCTGTCAAAAACTTACCATTGAGAGACCATTGTGACGTTTATAAATTAGTAGACTTAGGCCCCTGGTCTCAAAACGGTGAACGACAACATGGTGCGGAAACCAGCGTGACCCAAAAACCAAAAAAGTTCAAATACAATAGTGATATCTCCGACCCGCAATGGGCTCCGCGTGGATAGATTACAGCCCACTCCCTCTCCCTCTATCCCAGTAGTGGGGACATTATAACCTGATTATGCTAAATACAAGTAACATTTCTTGAAACAACGCCATATATCTATCTATTTCAAAAACTATTCCACTAAGTTCCGATCTTCGTTGCGCTGTGCATAGCTAAGCGTTTTTGTGCGCAGCTTGGTATGCGCACGGACATGTGCTATTCAAACGGTTTCCGTGCGTGTGTTATGCAACGAGATTTTCTTCTGGTTAACGTCATCTTGTCTGTTTAGTACGATTTAAAATCTGAGTGGATTGTCGGCTTGAATGTTAAGTTAATCGAAGATAAAGTTGATACAATTTTCCAAAAAATTGATCTGGTGATTTTCATTCAGGAACGTTCATTTAAGGCATTTCCCCGAAAACTACAAAATCTTCTCTTACACACATAGGTTGCTTAGCAGATACAGCTATTGGGAAGAAAAGAAAATGCCCTTCAAGGAACCAAATCTATTGAACGGAGAATTATGACGCTTAAGGACTGTTTAAGTACCCATAGATTTACTTCCTGCACAAATGGTTTCTACTGTTTACTACAATTACAGTAGGTACGTTGTAGGTTTTATCATAATATTTACGAAATAATCGACTGAATGGTCCTCCAAAACGGATGATACTTCACGAATCACCGTAAAGCAATTGTTTTTCGTCTAAATTCCAGCTTTCAATCGTAGTCTGACGACCCAACACACCCTCGTTCCACTTGGCATACATTTCTGTTCATAAATCCACAACCACACAATTACAAGTTGACTCTTGTAATTCATAATCAAAACAAAATTGTTTCAAGCAATTAAAGCAACGACTCGGTGACAATAAACCATTAATTGTGTCGAAATGATTTATCTGTACCTAATATGCAGGTAGGTATGGAGTGGTCGCCACTCGCATAGTTCTGTGCAAACAAAAGATATACGCTGATTGACATTTAGAAACACCTAGCCTCGCCCTTTGTAAGATATCACACGGGACAATTTATTCAGTTCGTGTAAATTATTCTGTAAAGAGGTGTTTACAACTGAGATTTTCTGGTAGAAGCCTCATTGACGATGTTCTCATCTCGGGTGAATTAGTGCGCTGTTAGTCGCTACGGGTCGTGAGAAGCCCAAAAGTCTGACAACCAGTCTTACTAAGGGGTATCTAGTAACTGGGTTTTGCAGGTCAGATAGGCAGTGGCTCCATGTAAAATACTGGGAATCAGCTGGATTCGGTTAGACTGGAAGCCAACCCCAAGATAGTTGGAAAGGGCTAGGCAGATGATAATAGTGCTTATTACTGGTCTTCGAATAGCAAAAATGCAATATGAGTAAGAGAAATCCTTATTGTTACAATATTTGGGAGAATTCCATACATTACTCAATTTTCCAGTAATGTTACATTGTAGAAAATTTCATTAAAGTATTTAGTAGGTTTATGTTAACCACTTACTTTATTGATTTCAGTGACGATGTTTCATATCAAACTGAAATGAACGGTATGGTATATAAGGACCTTTAAAGGTAGCCTAAATGTTGTAGCTTTTCCTTGTCAGATACACTTTGACAATGCTTTGAATTGAATACTGAAGTAGTGAATGGTTGGTTCAATTCAACAAACAAATGTTATTAGAAAATTGCTTGTAACTATGTTTTAGCATCATCGTTTAGTTACACATACATATAGAAAGAAAAGAAAGAAAAACTATTTATTGTGACTCGCACAGGAATATCACAGACTAAACTAAACACAATATACTTAACAAAATAAATAATTAAATTAAATAAACAAAAGTAATGTTAAAACATGAACAGATAGTCAAAATATGGAAGTACTTGAAGTAAGAAAAATGAACATATAATGTAAAGATATAGATATATTGCGGGCACCTCACCCGTCAATATTTTTCTTTTTCTTAAAAATAAGTTTTAATGTGATCCGTGTGATGCCGGACGTAAAGAATGGCACCATACCATTTCTTGCCATGGGTGTCTTTAAAGGCGATTAAGGGACTTACTAGAGAATAGGCAGCAGCGTTCTCTATGCATTTCACCACCATACGGCGATCGCTAACCCGCCTGCCAAGCGTGGCGATTATGACAAACCCCCCATTTTTTGAGGGAGGCCTATGTCAAGTAGTGGACGTCTTTCGGCTGAAATGATGATGAAATTTTAATGAGGCACGAATAGTAGAAAGTTTATAGACTCAAAATATAAACAGAAATACTTTCGCTATCTTGGAACTGGAATACCTGGTGGAATATGGACTGGCCACTATTCACCATAGTCTGTTGTTAATCAAAGTCACATTACGGAGAACTAGACTGAAGAAAAAAAATCTATAGACTTTTGTCTATCTTTAAAAGGAAAAGCTCCCATTCCACAGTGACAGAATTCGTCTAGACTGTTATCCTTCCCAATATACAATTGCATTCAACAATTTTGTTCCAATGCATATTTAAAACGGTACTTGCAACCTATGTATGTATCGTTTACAGTTCTGTCTTGTACGTGACAATGTTGGGTTTAATTTTACTAACTTCAAATATAGGTAAACGTCTTAACGTTGAAACGTGGTTTATGACCTCAGCGGCAAACTGTTTGATTTCCAGTCATGCTGAAATATTGACACGCACCTAAGTATTAACTGTAGGTAGGAAATATGACTCTTGTAAGCCTTCCGTTGTAAATCCCAGGGTAATTGGAAAGACGATCGTACCATTGATACGAAGAAGAAAAAGATTGCACATGCTTCTTGCCTCAAAATTTTGGACGACTTCGGCGTAGTTTTAGTCAGTAGGATTTAAACATTGTCCTTTGATTTTTCCAGTCGCCCCTAACAAATATTAACGACAATTTTCACAAAAAAAGAACTGGTTGTGATTGTGAAAACAAAAAGCATATTTTACTCTTCTTTATTTCAATAATACCTTATCTAGTATAGGCTATCGAACCGCCACATCTGCGAAAGGCCTTTTATAGAGTGAATGCAGAAAAAAATATAGAGATGTATAACAAATTATACATCTCTATATTTTTTTCTGCTTGCTTTTCTATCCTTGATATTCTTCATCCACGACTTTTTTCAGAAATTTCGGAAGCGTTTATCGATCATCGCATCAATAATGGTTAAGGGTTAATCTTAGGTCCTTACCTAGTGTACTCGTATGTTTAGTACTGTTAAAGAATATGAAGATTTTTATCGTTGAGACTTACGTAGTCAAAATCATGTTTCCCCAAGCTCGAGCGGTTAATGTCGATGACTATTTTACCCAAAAACTGACACTGATAAAATCTATTAAAATGAATATTAAAAATCATAGAACTTTGAAGTAACAAAGTAATAACGTCTCTTTTGAAGGTGTGTGTTCAGCAACAATATTTCTCAAGGAGATAACATCGTGATCCGAAATTATAAGCACACTTGAAGCTGTAGAGAACTCGGGAAAATCTCCAGGTTTGTGTGTAGGATGTTCCTTGGATTCATAAAACGTGGATATGAAGTTATTTTGTTTAGTACGTTTCTGTAGTCATTATATATTATAACACACAAGTCCCCCACCACGTCTGTCTGCCTGCCAAATCGAAAGGCTAACAGATGTATGAAAATCAGTAAATACTCTTACTAATTTTCACGCAAGTTACTAAGTTCTTCTAACTGAACTGACAGCTGTGCTGTTGGAGAGTTTGTTGCGCCTCTTCTTCTTCCTAGCTGAAGCACTAGGCAGTGGTGAAGGCCAGGCTTTTGGGGGACTGTCTCTTATGAATTTTGACACTAAAAAGTGCTATTTCACAGTCTATTTTGAATAATATTTTTTTGATTCGATTTTATAATTTCACTGTCTTGATTTCTGTACCTCTAAATAAATTCGTTGGTCAATATTAATTTTCCTTAAGTATTCTTAATACACTGCAGGTTCATTAGCATTAATTCCACTTCAATAAATAACAGTATTGGCATTCAATAAATCTCTAAAATAAAACCATTCGTTTCCTTTTCTGTTCTTATCTTGTCCAGAGCATTTACACCGAGCCAATTTTGTACTGAGTTTTTTTTTTGCTTAGTATAATTTTATATACATCTGTAAATGCTAATTCAGCAACTAAAAGTCTTAAGAGTCATTTTGGTAAAACACTGTATTTTTGTGCATTTGAATCAATACTCTTCAAATGATAATGTAGAATGCAAATGAGATTAATACCTACAATTTATTCTCTGTTATCATATATATATCGTGTAAGGTTATGGATGCGGGTGCGCAGACCTTTTATTTAAAGTATAAATAAATCAGCTTTTATCCTAATTAGAAGTTTATTGCTGCGTGATTTATATAACGTTATAATTATTTTAATGGGTGAGTCAAATATCTTACATGAGTCAGTTTGATAAAGGTATATTTAGGCATTGGGCTTTAACATGTGGTATTAATTAATTTAAAAAAGTAGAGTAAATATTGTTCGAATTGCAAACAAATTAAAGAAACTTATTTGTACCAAGAGTGTGCATGCAAATGACTTTTGAAAAAGCTTTTATAACTATAATCTAACAGCAACGATCAGACACTGTAATTTAAAGTTGAACATTCGTTTAACTAAAGTCATATTAAAAACGTTTATTTCAAATCAAATATTCTATTTCAAATTGACTTCAGCCAGGTAAATATACAAACGTGAGAGTGACAACATTGGGAGTCAATTCAAATCCAGAATTTTCGAATCCAAGCCTCTCCAGTCTCCAGGCTTTTGTTCTAAGTTTATGCAAACAAATTAGAATGCAGGCAGTGTCCGCCCAACGTAGTGAACAGACACTGCTTCTAATTTCTGTGAGCCTGGTGCCTACCTTTTGTAACGGGACGGATTAAGTGCAAGCAATGTTTGTTCAAGAAACTCCCAAGCTTTCTTCAATACTTGTGCTTTGTTAAAAATGTTAATTGAATTAGTGAATTTATTAAGGTTTTACTAATGTAACGTAGTTGTTCTTGCCGCCTACCTGAATATGAGAAGTGTTGAATGTATGCTAAATTGTATTGTGTGCCGATTATTTTAATGATTAATGTTGAATGTTTAGTTTGCAATGAATAATATTATCATAGGTTTTTTTTTTTTTTTTTTTTTTGGGTGGGAAATCATCAAATAACTTCTCCCGCTCTGGGTGGAGCAGGAGGGCGTGTCAGACTTTTACTGACTAAAACCCACCCGTGTTCCTTCAGTAGCCCTTAAGCCAGGGGCTGTGGTGTCTCTTTCGAACAAACCCGCACCCCTGGCAGGCATCGACCCTTGCGGGTCCCATCACTTTTTGTGCTGACATCTCTTTGAGGCGCGCGTGGAACACAACGCGCCGTCGACTTGGGCTTGGTCCTTACCGGACAGCGAGCTACCCATTACTCGCCGTCCGCAAGCCCATGCCTACGGTGGCCGGAAATCGGCCTGGGATTCCCGACGCCCAGGGCGTCTCCGTATCCTGCGGCGGCTGGGGTCGCGAGGGCGCATATGCTGCCTCTCCCTCACGTGTGCCGCCTCCCTCTTCGCGAGCATTACTGCTTCGCTGAAGGAGGTGACGGCTCCCCATGCCCTCTCGCTCCGTACCATGGCTTGGACCAGGGCCGGACGCGAGAGATCGCCGCCGCCGATCGCCTCCACGAGGACACGGCGGTGCTCCGCCCAAGCAGGGCAGACCGCCACCGTGTGCTCCACCGTGTCCTCAGGGCGATCTTCGCAGTGGAAACACCCGGGCGTTTCCTCCCGCCCTATCCGAAACAGGAACCTCCCGAAACAACCGTGTCCGGTGAGGACCTGCGTCAGGCGGAAGGTGAGGACGCCATGCCGCCTCTCAAACCACTCCTCAAAGAGGGGACTTACCGCCGCAATCGTGGCGTGCCCAATATTATCATAGGTGTCATCATAACTTAGCTTCACATCATTGACTAAATCCCCACTTCAAATAAACATATTGTGTCATTAATTATGGATATAACATCTTCTAAATTAGTTTAAAAAATTGCAAGCCTTCTATTTCTACACTATTTCAACTTATCACGACCAAGGAAGAGGTTCTTCATTTGTCCTAAAAAAGATGTGAAAGTTTATATTGTCCAAAGCATAAGCACCTGAGAATAGACGCAACGGTGACGCAATTATTAGCTATGAAACTCAATACTTCCGATTTCATTGAAAAGCCTGTCACGTACACACTTAAAGCAGTATTAATTCAAACAGATAATATCATACACTGCCTAAATAAAGAAATAACAACGGTAACACGCGATCAAACGATAATAAACTTCTTGGTCCAATAATCATTGTGCAGACCACCCGGCCACCATAGAACTACTGTAACCCTTTTGAACATCGTTTATTTAAAGAAATAAACTAACAATTTCATTACAAAACAAAGATATGGATTTCCTACGAATGAAAGCGTGTGGGTAGCTATCCTACATCGCGTTTGTGAAACATTCATTTAACTAAACGGGACTCAATCATCGAGCATATAAAATACATTTTCCTATTTCATCAATATTAAAATCATCGTCATTGAAAACCGAATCCTACTTTCCTATTTTTAGGGGTCGGTTTTGCATGTTGCTGTTGTCGTAAGAAAATTATTAACAGTGAGAACAGGTGGCAACGATTTAGTAGGTTTTGCTCTTGTAATTGCTCACTACTGCGACACTGTCGTGATAATAAACGTATTTTAAATGAAATATGAAGCCTTTTGCTTCCTGTGCTTTTTACAATACGAAGGTACAGCCAAGCTTCTCTATGGTATTTGCATTTACATTTTCGACTTCAGTTTGTAGCTTATAGGGTTTGAAATTCAATGTTCGATTGTTTGAGAATGGTCATTCTAATGAGAGTCTGGAAGAAGTCATCAATGAAGTACGATATGAAGTGGCTTTTGTTTTGAATGGCTCTGGTGAATTCGTTTTGTTTACAGTTCTTGTGTTCACATCCATTTGACGTTATTTTAATTTTGACAAAATACGAACACCTCAGTTCTCTTCTTATTTAGCTAGACCATTTTTTGTTCTAAAGTATTTTAGAATGAACTTTAAATGCATGTAATCGGTGGGACTGCAGTGTTCAGTAGGACGTTCTGCTTCAATAAGTGTCTCCTACGTGTCATCCTGTGTGTGCGTGGCGTGAGACGCCCTCCAGCTAGATGGACCGACGACCTAAATAACTTTCTTTCTTTAGCCACTTGGCTGGGACAGACTGGATGCAGAAGGTGAAGGACAGGGTATTGTGGGGCAGCCTGGAGCGGACTTTGTCCAGCAGTGGACTGCGATAGACTGAGTTCATTGTATGTAGTACCTATCTCCTCTACTTTTTAAACGCAAAGAGTCCCCTAAAAGGAACCATTTCATATTGTCGTTTTCCACATCAAAATCATACTCACCCTTCTAATCAATTCTAAAAAAACCCTTCAATACTCCGATGTTAGGATAGTTTTCTCTTCCATTTCATATTGCAACCGGAAGATGTAGCCGTGAGCGACACGTGGGAGGTATCCGGCACCCACGGCTGACGTCAGTGGCTGGCCGGTTACACAGTACGGTTTTACAGCAACTGAATGGGCTACATGAATTATGGTAGATACGTTACTTTATGAATTATGGAGCAGACTAGGTCAGGTAAAAGTTTTTGGAGAGGTCCGTGTCTAGACAGTGCGGTGAATTCTATTGTTTTGAGTGAAGTTCGGATATACACTAAATAAACCTTATCATTTTAGACGAATAAAAACTATTGCAAGAGAACCAGAATTCAGATTTTTTTAGAAAATTAGGGGTAGTGGGCTTTTTGACTAAGTTAAATGTCAGGAAAAAGGAGAGGAAACATCTTTATTAAGGTAGAAAAAAAAAGTTGTTAAAATCTTATTCTTTTTTATCTACCAGGTCAGGGAGAAAAGCTCTTCCTATAGATAAATATCGGATGATATTATTGATCCCATAGGAACCATATGGGATCCCGATAAATATCAGCTGATATTTATCTATAGGAGGGGATTCTCTCTCCATTAGTCCAATGCACTCTAGGATGCATAGGTACAACGCCTCTCGGTGTACTCCTTGCCATATGCAATGGCTTCTGTAGCACCATGAAAAATGAAGTCTCGAGAGCCAGTGCAAATTTTGGCGTTTTTTTTTTTTTGATGAGGTTGGAAATCATCAAATAACTTCTAACTCCCGCTTTGTGGGTGGAGCAGGAAGGCGTGTCAGACTTAAAACCCACCCGTGTTCCCTCAGTAGTGTGTGGTTCTATCGATTAATCGAATCTAGTCAAACCACACTGGGATCGTTGCATTTATTTCATTCATTCATATCACATCAAGAAATCGTCAACCTCAAAAAGCTTGAATTTTTTAGGGGTCTTTATAACGTAACGTTTACTATTTTGACTCTATCTATTATGTAACGTACTAAAGCAATAAGATAAATGCTTGATATTCCCATAATGCACTCTATCTTATTACAATGATTAACAACAAATACCTAATTAACGTATCTGACCTTTTACTAGAAAATTGAATTGCTTCATACCTCAAAGACTTATTATTATAACTAGGAATCTTTGCAATACGTCTAAAATCATAATGTGTTCGTGTCACAGCATAACTATTGCCTATAATGAAACTGAACAATTTTATTTTAAGGATATGAAGTTGCTTGTTAAGGTGATATTAATATTGAAGAGAATAGATGACCCCGTGCATGAGAGGCTTGGCGGAGGAATCTATCTTCTATATATATAAAAGGAGAAACTGACTGACTGATCAATCAACGCACAGCCGTAACTGCTAGGACTAGGAACGTGAAATATTGCACACGGCTTCCTTTTATAATGTAGGGCAGCACTAAGAAGGGGTTTTTGGAAATTCGACCTTTAAGGGGGTGAAAAGGGGGGATTTTGTTTGTATGAAAAATCTTATTCCTTGAGTTGATAAGCTTGGCACAAATACTTATTTAAGTAAATTTTAAAGTTGGTAATATATTGTTTTTCTAAACTACCCCTAAAAGGGGATTGAGGGGTGACAAAGTTTGTATGGAATTTTTTTAACGCGCTGTCTGATTAACTCGAAACTCAGTATTTATACCTAAAACCAAAAATAAAGAATAACGTGTATCATTTTTACCTCTTTAGGGGTATATTTTTGAAAATATACCCCTAAAGAGGTAAAAAAGGGTAGTTAATTTCACAAGGGATGATTTTACTGCGTGTCTTGAATAACTCGAAAATTGGTATAAATAACATATAAGTCAAATAATGTAAAAGAAACAAAAGACTTAAAAAAAATTAACCCCTTTGAGGGTGAAAAGGGAGATATAGTTTGTTTGAAGAGTTTTCTGTGGAGAACTAAATAATATACACATTTACCTGAGCCATATTATTATTAACCTGAAATTTGCTTAGGTGGTTTTGTGTGAAGGATAGTGATCATATCACTTTATATTGTTGACGTCAGAAGAGAAATATTTATCCTACTAATATTATAAATGTGAAAGTTTCTGAAGATGTTTGGATGTTTGTTCCTCAATCACGCAAAAACGACTAAACGGATTTGGATGAAATTTGGCACACAGATAGATTATAACCTAGATTAACACATAGTATACTTTTTATCTCGGTGGTACGTTCCCGCGGGATACTTTGCGACTTCCACGCGGGCGAAGTCGCGGGCGGAAGCTAGTGTTATCATAAGGCAATCCCTACTATTATTATAAATGCGAAAGTAACTCTGTCTATCTGTTACGCTTTCACGTCGAAACCGCTGAACCCATCGTCATAAAATTTGGCAGAGCTATAGCCTGGGATATGGAGAAAGATATAGCCTACTTTTACCGATATACCCGTGGATAAGCAATATCCACGAGGGCGGAGCCGCGGGCAAAAGCTAGTAATATTATAAGTAAAAACAGGTATTACATAGGATAACTACACGGTTTTAAATTTGAACTGTAAAACGGCACACTAAAGCACACATTAATAATGTTAAATATATTGTTATATTGTTATGTCACACTATATTGATGTCGTAATTATAGGAAGCGAAAAAGAGACAAGCATATGTAGCTGTGCGTCATCCCACATGTAGTAAAAGACACGCATAGTGTTGCACCAGTCAATGGCAGCTATTACAGTACCCGGCGATAAATATTGCACATCGACCTTTGGAAAGAGACAATCGGCTAATTTCGGCTTCATAGAGCGTTATCTCTGTCGCACACTACCTATGTGACGTTTTGTCAGTCGTTGTTCATGTGCGACAGAGTGCGGTCGCGTCCAGTTCAAAATATATATTTAGAGTTGTTAACGCCCCCAAATTTAAATAATTTAAAGTTGTACTATGGCATCTTTATGGCATCTCTTTTTTGTTTTATTTTACCCCAACCTAAAGCCATCACTCATAGAATAATTGGTGTATTTTATAAAAAGAAGCAAATCATAATTGTTTTAACAGCTCCTAATAGATACCGGTCTGTTTGTTTTTCGTGTGACAGAGATAACGCTCTACGAAGCCGAAATTAGCCGATTGTCTCTTTCCAAAGGTCGATGTGCAATATTTATCGCCGGGTACTGTATATATGCTTACCTGAACACACTTGCATCGCCTCAGTCTGATTCAGTTTCTCCCTTGCTGCCCTCTACCGCAGCGATGCCCTAAGCCGAGGTCCGTACCCCACAGGGGGTGCCGTTAGTGAGCAGTCGCTCTAGTTTTAAGTTCTTTTAAGCCCTGGCTGGTAATCTTAATTTATTAAGATTATCACAGGCATGTCCGGTTAAGCAGACGACAACCTCATAGGTTGAACTGCGAGACGTAATTACCAAAAAAAAAAAAAAAACTCGCATATATCGCATGGAATGCTGCCTAGTCATCTCTTCAGCACTCGGAAAAGCAGTTGCTTAGATGACGCAATAATTATTAAAACCAGCAAGCCTGGTGTCAGATGTCTGTGGTGGTAACCAGTAATAATGTTCTGCAAGCTGAAATCAATTTCCCAAAACCATGTTTGCGTGGTTGAACTTGAAAGAACCGACTTTTCGTGTACACTTGACAGCAACGATGCAAACAATGCTGCTACCAAATTACTTGGTGGGTAATAATAATACTCGCACTGCTGTAATCTATACTTATTTAATAATCCTGAAGGGTTTGTTTGTTTGAACGCGCTAATCTCTGGAAATAAATACGTAGGATTTGAAAAAAAAAAATGTTCAAGATAGGCTTATGAATATACACTGGTCGACACTTCATGTGACCACAGGGCTGGGTTGTTCTTTGACCAAATAATTAGCATTGCCATTCAACGTGGCAATACTGCCAGTCTTCCGGGCACGTTTCCAGATGACAGCGATGCAGACGAAAATTTTGTCGCCTGTGTATGTGTCTTTTTGTTCTTGTATTTATTTCTACACCGTTAGTCATTTAATTTAGTACCTAGTGTAAATAGTTAGTTGTGTTAAATATTGTATACCCTTTTATTTCAATAAAAATAATAACTTAAATTTAATTAAAAATGAACTGTAAAGGAAACAATTTACTTTCCTTATTATAAACTCTTTCTTCCATATCAGCACAACAATGTAAAATCGAATAAAATACATTCGTATACAAATACAAATTGTTTTATTTCATATTTTGTACATCTTGTACTTTCCCATAACCCTAAAACAAAGGGCTTAAATCAACAATCTCGGGACCCGTCGTCGCACTATCTCCTCACGTGGATCGGACACAGACTTTACGACATATCTGAACATTCGTGTTCACCTTTATTCCCATACTGTTTCATTTAAATACTCGGAGATGAAAACCTCGAAGACTCATGAAGAGGTAGAATAAAGGCAATTGATTTTAAAAATGTCCACCGACATTATTATTATTGTAGTCGACCATAAATATGATTCGATTACTCACCATTTTGCTACAATATATCGTTTTTTAGTGTGCAAACGCAGCGACCACCACGGACCAACGATATAAAGTGTAAAATAATAAAGATCCGTAAAGAAATAAAGTTTTACAGCGGGTATCAGAATAATGGCGTCTCGGGTAAGGATAGACAATGGTGGAGCAAAATGTAATATTATATGAGAGTCGATTTATGATCACCTACGCTTTGGTGAGCTCGCTCTAAAAATGGAAGGTTGGCTTGCAAGTACAGGATCGACTGCGAGTCAACAAAATAGGTTACGACTGGTGCTCTTTCGGCGTGCTTTTTATTGTTTTATATAATTTATAAAAGTTTTTAATTATACCTATAAAAGTAAAAAGTTTTTCAAAATCTACAAGACACGTAGGTACGTATACTGTTAAAATAAATTAATAAAAATAAAAAATAAATGTTTCTTACTACAAAAAAGTCTAAGTCTCTAAATTGCATGCATGGTTGCATCTTGTTAAATTCCCCAAAGTTAAACTTATTTTAAATTGCGCTAGTAAAAACTCCTAATTTAATTAAAGTTGAAGGCCTCCTCTAGAGATTTCCATTCCTCCCTATCATTCGCTGTGTTCATCCACCGTTCCATCATCCGCCGCTGCGCACGGGCTAGTCGTAGACACGGCTACACGTCAAGCTATACATTTCCAGTTTACGGTGATCTCGCACTGTACGGAAATGCTATACAATGCGAGATCAGCTTATACTGGAAAAGTATAGCGGATGTGTAACCGTATGTACCTACACTGTACAGCGGGATAATTGCGTAACACTATCAGTAAGAATGGCTTTTATTTTGTCAGTTTGACAACATTCATTGCGTTATTTGCGTTGTTGAGCAGACACATTTTTCAACTAAATGAAGCAATGGATTAGCAATATCATCAATATCCATTGCAAACATAATTTGCTCAAAAAACGAAAATAAGGCAATGAACGTGGCTGAACTGTCAAAATGCGATCGATTCGTATATTACACATAATACAGCAATCGTTTTTATTTTTTTTGGGGGTGGGAAATCATCAAATAACTTCTCCCGCTCTGGCTGGAGCGGGAGGACGTGTCAGACTTTTACTGACTAAAACCCACCCGTGTTCCCACAGTTGCCTGTGTGTTAGGGGCCACGGTATCTCTTTCGAATAACCCGCACCCCTGGCAGGCATCGGCCCTTGCCGGCCTCTTCAGCTGGTGCTCTTCTCTCATCTCTTTGAGGCGCGCCGCGCGCGTGGAACACAACGCGCCGTCGACCCGGGCTTGGTCCTTGCCAGTCAGCGAGCTACCCATTACTCGCCGTCCGCCCGATTCCCGACGCATATAACAATCAGTCGCATTTTGACAGTTTAATAAAGTAAAATTTTTTTTTTTTTTTTTAATGTATTTATCGTTCTGCTGAGTAACCCTAATTACATTATTCTGTATTTTCTACCTTCTCGGTGAACAAGATAAAAATAGGTTTTAGTCTACATCATCGACGTTGTCATAGGCGTGGGTGATTACTTTCCTAATTAAAGTATATTGTAATTGTATTGATGTCACTTTTTATAAACTTTCTATTAGAGATGCACGTCATTGAAGGCGTTTATTAACTTTTATGAATTATTCAACCGATAGATATGGGTTCTATTAATACACTAGGGCCGCCTTCGTGACGTACGGTTGCAATCTACTAATGTCGCGATATGTCAGAACGTCGTTATTTCTGTTTAATTTATATTGTCTGTTAAATAAATACTAATGAATTTATTATACAGATGAATCTTCCGAAATAAATTCTCTGAATGATGGTGAAAATTGCGCCTATTTTAGAAGAAGAACGCGGTCAAACAGTCAGACACGAAAAGCGACTTTATTACATCCTACTAATATTATACATGTGAAAGTTAGTGAAGCTGTTTGGATGTTTGTTACTCAATTACGCAAAAACGGCTGAACGTTTGTGGATGAAATTTGGCACACAGATAATTTGTAACCTGGAATAACACATAGAATACTTTTTATCCAGATGTTTGGATGTATGTTACTCAATCACGCAAAATCGTCTGAACAGATGTGGATGAAATTTGGCACACAGATTGTTTGTAACCTGGAATAACACATAGGATACATTTTATCCCGGTATGAATCTTAACAATTTGTTAATGTAACGACGATTCTGTTAGTGAACTAACTATCGCTTTTACTTGCGAATAAAATAAGTTACTAAGTTAGAAGAAAATAAAATCTTAGAAGCAGAATAAATTGAAACTTCCAACTCGTTTGATTACGTGGGTGGTTTTTTTTTTTTTTTTTTTGGTGGGAAGTGATCAAATAACTTCTCCCGCTCTGGGTGGAGCAGGAGGGCGTGTCAGACTTTTACTGACTAAAACCCACCCGTGTTCCTGCAGTAGCCCGTATGCCAGGGGCTGTGGTATCTCTTTCAAACAAACCCGCACCCCTGGCAGGCATCGGCCCTTGCGGGCCCCATAATTTTTTGTGCTGACATCTCTTTGAGGCGCGCGTGGAACACAACGCACCGTCGACTTGGGTTTGGTCCTTACCGGACAGCGAGCTACTCATTACTCGCCGTCCCCAAGCTCATGCCTACGGTGGCCGGAAATCGGCCTGGGATTCCCGACGTCCAGGGCGTCTCCGTATCCTGCGGCGGCTAGGGTCGCGAGGGCGCATATGCTGCCTCTCCCTCACGTGCGCCGCCTCCCACTTCGCGAGCATCACTGCTTCACTGAAGGAGGTGACGGCACCCTATGCCCTCTCGCTCCGTACCATGGCCTGGACCAGGGCTGGACGCGAGAGATCGCCGCCGCCGATCGCCTCCACGAGGACACGGCGGTGCTCCATCCAAGCTCGCAAGCACCCAAGCCACCTTGTGCTCCACCGTGTCCTCAGGGCGATCTTCGCAGTGGAAACACCCGGGCGTTTCCTCCCGCCCTATCCGAAACAGTGATTACGTGTAGTTTAGTTTGATTTATAGGTAGGTAGCTACGGAGCCTAAAGACCCGAAACTTTTTGTTATCTCTAAAGAAGTCTATAGGGTCTTTTGGTATGGATAAAAACGACATAACTTGTGTGGAAGTAAAAGATAGAGTGCTGTAAATATCTTTTGGTGCTTGAATAACATTGACAGGGAGGCGTTGCCGCTGTTTGTTATATTTTTTAGACTGTCAGAAGTTGTGTTAAACAAAAAAAAGACGGCGGAGTGAGTTCCAGTCCTTGTACCGTTGTTTTAACATATTTCCTTTTTATGAAGTCAATATAAGGTTGCAGGTTTCTTCAAAAACTTAATCTTTAAGCAAGTTTCTAACCTTATAAAATGTACAAAACGAACTACATTTTGACCCACCAACACCGAAGGTAACGCAGTAAACAGCCAACAATTGTTACACAAACTAAAGCCTAGTCTACATGAATGGGACGCCTGAATGAAACCGGTTGGGCCATAACTTAAGACGACGTATCACCGGTCTTAAGGCCATAACTCACTGGTTGCAAAATCAACGCCTTAGCACAGCTGAACGCGACTGGACTCCAATTATTACTAAACAGTAGCATCTTTTTTTTTTTTTTTTTTTTGTGTGGGAAATCATCAAATAACTTCTCCCGCTCTGGGTGGAGCAGGAGGGCGTGTCAGACTTTTACTGACTAAAACCCACCCGTGTTCCTTCAGTAGCCCTTAAGCCAGGGGCTGTGGTGTCTCTTTCGAACAAACCCGCACCCCTGTTTGTGCTGACATCTCTTTGAGGCGCGCGTGGAACACAACGCGCTGTCGACTTGGGCTTGGTCCTTACCGGACAGCGAGCTACCCATTACTCGCCGTCCGCAAGCCCATGCCTACGGTGGCCGGAAATCGGCCTGGGATTCCCGACGCCCAGGGCGTCTCCTTATCCTGCGGCGGCTGGGGTCGCGAGGGCGCATATGCTGCCTCTCCCTCACGTGCGCCGCCTCCCTCTTCGCGAGCATTACTGCTTCGCTGAAGGAGGTGACGGCTCCCCATCTCGCTCCGTACCATGGCTTGGACCAGGGCCGGACGCGAGAGATCGCCGCCGCCGATCGCCTCCACGAGGACACGGCGGTGCTCCACCCAAGCTGGGCAGACCGCCACCGTGTGCTCCACCGTGTCCTCAGGGCGATCTTCGCAGTGGAAACACCCGGGCGTTTCCTCCCGCCCTATCCGAAACAGGAACCTCCCGAAACAACCGTGTCCGGTGAGGACCTGCGTCAGGCGGAAGGTGAGGACGCCATGCCGCCTCTCGAACCACTCCTCAAAGAGGGGACTTACCGCCGCAATCGTGGCGTGCCCAGCACTGGGTTGCGACAATCGCTCTCTCCATGTCACCATGAGATCCCGCCGGAGCTCTATCCGCTGTGCCGCGATTTGCTGCGGCAGCGGAGTTACGCCCCGGCGTTTGGCCTCCTCGCGCCACTCCCATATTTGCGCGAGGACCTTTGCCTCCAGATCCCATGGCGGTAATTGTGCAAGTAGCATCTTAGTTCATGTTTGTGTAGATTTGGGAATGTTTTAATTTTATTTTATAGGTCTGTTTGTCCATAGAGTTGGGGAAGAGGACTTTTTAATATTTTGTCTGCTTTTTAAACTAAACGGCATGCCTGCAACGTTTAAACCAGCAAAATAAAAATATAAAACATCTATAATGAATTCACCCGTCAACAAGTAACCAGATAAGCATTTCAAAATAAAATTCTGGTACCATATTTTAATTGTCATCTTATTTACTGTACCTGCCATCTATGCAAATAATTTTTTACTTTACTTTACCGATTTTATTTTCAGGTTTTGCCAAAATATAGTTTTGTGGTTGTTGTAGATATCTTGTTTTGGTAGGTAGGTACAAAAGTTTCATGTTAAATAAAATGATCAGCAACCTAAAACACGTTAGACAGTTTCAATCAGTATCTTAATCATTTTGAAAGAGATTGCTGATAACATATTTTTAACCGACTTCAAAAAGAAGGAGGTTATTAATTCGACATGTTTATATATATATATATATTTATGTATGTTCGGGCGTAACTCTGACGTATATAGACGGATTTGCAAGATTCTTTTTCGTTCAAAAGGGGGTATATTCCGAAATGGTTCCATTAAAATTTCTTATAGATCTGATGATGCGTTTTATAGACAGATAACGGAACTCTTCAAAAAATTACAGCAAATCAACCGCGATTGCTGCCATCGCATAATTAAGATGCATTGTTTTGACCCCAAGGATGATGAAATTTCCAATGGTGTAGGGTAGGTACTTTAAGTAAAAAGTGAAAAAAAAAATACTTAAAAAAAAGAACAACCGGCTTCTCCTACTGGAAAAAGTTTTAGGTTAGGTTCTGTTACATTGAGTCTTGTCGCTTGAAATTAAATTTATAATAATGATATTCAAAAAACTCGCCTGATCAATAACGTAAATGAACGTTGTTGAACTATTACAATCAAAGCTAATTTAACTGTAGTTGTTTTACGCTTTTGAACATTGAACGAATCACACGAAATTCACGTCAGATTTTTTTTAACGCAAGAACACGTTTATATAAATATAACATTGATCCACTAATGCAAACCACCAACATAGAGTACGTTCACGTTTCTTTAATAAGTTTCGCAATAATAAACTTCAAACACTAATGTACGTATCTTTGCACATAACAGTTTAATAGATTTTCGTGGGTGTACAATATTAAAACGTTAAATTTCCACTAAAATATATGAAACCGATAAGTTTTATGCCCATTGGATTCGGTGTTTACGATCCTTGCCTTGGCTGATAAAATTAATTTTGCACTGAAAATCAATTAAACTAATATCATAGCAAATAGGACAAGATAGTAAAATTGTAATGAAATACTATATTATGTGAATGTAGGTGTCTAGTTATGACTTACCGCTTAGTATTTATTGTTTAATTATTTCAATCGGCATGTCAGTGATTGATCAATTGAAGTGGGTTCAGGTTAATAGGTAGGTAATGAAGTTTCATGAGATATTACTTGAGTGGACAAACAACAGTTAAAGTAACTCTGTCTGTAAAGACATAATTAAGACTTCGATGTTCTTAGTTTTATGTCTTTATAGACTGGAAAGTTGATCGGCTGGTTCTGAATCACGTATTGAATGATAGATAGATAGATAGATAAATCGTTTATTTGGTGCATATAAAAGACACAACACAAAAAACAAAGCACAATGAGATTAAAATTAATTACATGAAAATAACAAGGTGCCAATACACTAAGAAAAAAAGAAAACAGGTTGACATAAGTATAGGGATGACACTTTAGGCTATGACACAGTGATTTAAACTTTAACATTCAAATGAAATAACGTGCGGTGGGGAGTGCAAAAGCGAGGTGTGTGTCTCAAAGTTGCACCAAATGGGAGTCCAGCTCAGCACGTGTCAGGCAAATATACCTGACGCTGATATTCTGCTGGATCCCTGTAGTGACCTACGGACATCGAGCAGATGAGATTACTACGCGAGTTATTATTATTGGCGTTGTGAATACTGAAATTTGCGGAGTAAAACTATGTAACTACCTAAGTACCCGCAATGTTAAGTAATTTATTATACAGTAAAGCTTAACATTTGGAAGCATTCTTGTTGATGATTGTATATTTGATTACTTAATTGTTTAAATGTTTATATGAATAATTGTAATATCGTACGTGTGAGTAAAATAATGTTTGCAATAAATAAATAAAAGTAGGTTGTTTACAGATTTGTGACGGTAAGTTGCACGAAGAAAACAGAACGAAACGAGAAGATTACGACAGCCAGTTATATTATGGACGTATTCGAAATTGTCATACCCAGTTTTTTCTGTGAGGCGATAAGAAACTGTCGCAGCCGAATTCTGAAGGTGCCAATTGATTTAAGATTCCTTATCGGCGGGGGAATATTGTTCCAGCATTTGGATGCGGCATATCTAAAACTTCCCCTGAAGGCAGCCGTCCTGTGCGATTGAGTGGAGAGTTGTTGTGAGCACTGTCTACTTGCGCATTCTCTTTTACTAGCGATCCAGCTCAGTTTATTGTACAGGTAGGACGGCTGCTTATACTTTACAACTCCAAATAGTAGGCACGCTAAGTGCAGCTTACGACGTGACTTCATCTTGAGGATTGAGTGCTTATTTAAAAATGAAGAGACTATCAATACCCACTTACTCGTATAAGAGGATTCTCTTCTTCTATGTTGTTATATGACAACATATTCTAGTAAATCATGATATCAGCAGAAAAACGTCCACTGCTGGACATAAGCCTCCTCCAAAAGGGGGGATTTGCCATAATCACCACGCTTAGCAGGCGGGTTGGCGACCGCAGTATGGTGGTCAAATACATAGAGAACGGTGCTGCCCATTCTCTAGTAAGTCCCTTAGTCGCCTTCTACGACACCCACAGGCAGAAATGGGATGGTGCTATTCTTTTACGTCCGGCACCACACGGAGCTATTTACTAGAATAGTTCCGTGTACTTAGCGTGCCTACTATTTGGAGTTGTAAAGTATAAGCAGCCGTCCTACCTGTACAATAAACTGAGCTGGATCGCTAGTAAAAGAGAATGCGCAAGTAGACAGTGCTCACAACAACTCTCCACTCAATCGCACAGGACGGCTGCCTTCAGGGGAAGTTTTAGATATGCCGCATCCAAATGCTGGAACAATATTCCCCCGCCGATAAGGAATCTTAAATCAATTGGCACCTTCAGAATTCGGCTGCGACAGTTTCTTATCGCCAGTTTCTTAACGTGAACTATTCTAGTAAATAGCTCTTCAAAGATTTATAAGTTACTATCTTTTATCCGCTTCGTACAGAGAAACGTTACCTAATACAAACTAAGTTAAACTAACGAACTATCTAAAGTATGCGAAAAATAATAAAAGAAAATTAATAAAGACAATATTTTTTATTTCCAAAGGCTACGACACCGCCATCTATCGAGCAAATTGTGCAAACTGCTGTATTTATGCTACAAAAACGCTCTGCGGTATCAAGCAGACATACTTTCGCATTTTTAATATTAGGTATAGATAAAAAACCAGTCTATTGACACTACTAAAATGAAATAATTTAATCATGAATCAAAAGACACGTAGCGCCATCTTTTCATCATAAGAACTTTTCTTCGGGAACAGTACTTATTTTCGGGATGAATGCTACCCTATGTCCGTTTCTGTACACCTGACAACATATATACACATTTTTTGGATGATCGGTTCGGTGGTTTAGGCGTGAAAAGAAAACACACAAACAAACTGACAAACTTACTTTCGCATTAATAATATTAGTTAAAAAAAAATCAAAGTTTGCAAAGGGAAATAACATTTCTCACGAGACTTTCCCCTCTTTTCTGCAGGAGTTCTCGCTTTTACCACCATTACATAACGTCATCATCATCATCTGCCTAGCTATGTTGAGGTCGGCTTCCACTCTAACCGAATGCATCTGAATACAAGTAGGGGAGCTGGGGGAAATTGGAGCCTACTAAGGAAAAAGTTAAATAAAAGGCTAATTTATAAATACACTAGGATCTCTTTTTTAGAAACTAAATCCTTATTCACTTGATTATCATTTAATCACAGCGTCAACGTTACATTATTAGCTGTGCATTTGGCCACAGATAAATATATTAGAATAAAACATAATCGCTCCCATTACCCGACTTTGCGGGAAATGAGAGCATATAAATTCCCATATGTTTATTGGGAGCTACTGAATTATTAATTCAGTCTCAAAAAAATCTATAAGTCAGTCTGAAATGTCACTTATTCATATAAACGTGACCGTCTAATAATTAACTTTGAGGATGCAAGCAAGAAACGCAAAAGTAATCAGCCGGGCTGTCAGAACCAGAGCATTCTTCTGCAACGGTAGGACATTTCGTTACTTTTTCTGTGTCACAACAAATGCTTCTTCTTCCGAAAATTCCGACTCATCGTCGCAAAGATTCTCAACATCTTCTTCTTCAGACGTGTCAGTTTCATCCTCAAAAAGTTTATTTTTTACTCTTTTCACTTTTTCTTTGTTATTTAGTTTTTTTTCCTTTTTCTACGGCACATTTTCTTTCTTTGTTGCTGGTTTCTCCCTTCTACAGCATTTTCTAAGGTTTCAACAGTCCAAGACGCTTTCATGGTGTGTTCTGTTTTTCTTGGTATTTTGGCATCTGAAAAAAATACATATTAAAATGCATATATGGGGTAATTGGAGCTACAAGGGGTAATCAGTGCCTAATAAGCTCTGATTACCCGAAGATCACCATCTTGAAATTGAATAAAAATATATCCTAAATCTAGCTTTTAATGAATTCATACGCACAGAAAATCAAAATTGATAACATTAGCTATAAATTAAAATAAACTTCACACTTACCTGGCCGTTGAAATTTCGTCTTTTTTGTAAGCGTAAAGTAAAAAATTGACAAATGTCTGCGTACGTGTAGCTCTGGCGAGCTTAGCGCGGCAGGGAAATACGGCCGCAGTGTGACGAAGGAGCTCGAATGGCAACCGAGTGAATACGAGCTTTAGTTTTGTCTCTAGTCGCACCGCTCCCATTACCCGCTGGATCTCATTATCCCCTACTCCTTTTACGTGGAGCGTCTGTCTATTTGACCTCCACAATCCAGTTACTAGATAATATGATACCCCTTGGTAAGACTGAATGTCAAAATTTCGGGTTTCGGACGACCCGTAACGACTGTCAAAGATCTACGAATGGCAACTGGGACTGATGGCCTAACATGCTTTATGAGGCACGGAGGGGTCTTGATTTGTAAATATGGTCACCCATCCACGGACCAACCGCGGCAAGAGTAGCTTAACCTGACCGATCGCGATTGCTAGAAGCTCAACATAACATAACATTATTCTTCTAGTAAACAGCTTTTTTTAAGTTTGCAAAGGGAAATTACAGTTCTTACAACACTAATGCATTTATGCTACAGGACCTACCCAAACCATTTTACCTACCACCATTCAACCAAGAAGCCAATAACGACTTCCATTGTTAAAAGGCTGTATCTACACCAGCGACCACTTTAGCATTACCATTTACTTACATTACCTTTCCACTAACATAACAATAAAAGTTATCATTTCGAGTTCAATTTGCAAAACGATAACCGCTACTGAGGATATGTTTATTGAGATGTAAGTGAGGTTTACGAGTGAACTGCGCAGGAGCACTTTCTTTAGACCGCGTACGACAGTTATATTTATTTATAACGCTTTGAATATTCCATTCATGACATCAACTGGGAATGGTGGTGGGACCTTGTCCTGGGTGTCCTTTGGGACAGTCCATATTTAGGATTTAGTTGTGACAAAAATTAAGATAAGTCGAGACTAAATTTAATTCGGAAAGACGAACATTTTATTAGCCTATGGTAATTTAGGAACAGTCACATGTGGTGTATTTGTTCTTCCTACTGACGATACGAAAATAGTTAAATAAATAGGTATCTACTGAACAAAAGTTTCAGATAAGGTTAAGCAAGCTGTGCTTGAAAATGTAGATTTTCAGCTGTAGCTGAAGGAGGCTACATCAACAGGTGTGCATTGAAGAAAAGTTTCAGTTTTAGACAAAATGTTCTTCAGGCTATAACATGTTATGGATAAAGCTGTAAATATTCAACAATTTGCCTACCGTTTCGATAACCCAAAAATATTAAGGACCCTAGTAATGTTTTTCTGTCTTGTATCCACCACAATTTTAAGTTATGATTTGATGCTGCTATTTGTAAGGTATTAATTTTCTTTAAATTTCTTCTGCTGGGTTTGACAGAAGCGCTGCTTCTGAGTGGAGCGATTTGCAAAACCCACCAACCTGGAATTTTATGGGACGAATTAATTACTTAAATAATCCCTTGTATGTTGGACCATTTTTTGCAGTGGAGTTTTACGGCCTAATGTAACGGCAAAAACACCTTAAACGAAGCCGAGAGTAGCTTTATTGTTTCTGTTATTAATTAACCTGGAAACCTTCTACTTCCGGAGATTTTTTTTTTGTTTACGCATACGGTTTGTAATGATATTATTTAACATTAATTACTCTCGGGAGGAGCATGTACCCATCAGCACAATGTTTTGCGTGCGTTCCGTTGCGTACTACTACTTTTAAAGAGCGAATTTTAACTCCAAAAATAAAAATTGTTTCTAAGCAATTATTTTTGGAGAAAATATATTAGTTTGATGTACAGAATGCGTAGATGACGTTTTCGTGGAGGATGTTGTTCCATCCTGTATTTTGTACTAAAATCATGCAATCCCAAATTTCTTCAGAGAATGCTAGCCACTCTACATCCTCGCAGTAGGTAGAACGTAAAGCGGTTCTATTGTTGCTACAGTGTAAGGAGCGCAAAATATTTCACTGTTGTACTGACCATTGAGGCCGTTCAGAACTTAATATTTTAATCTTATCGCCCGGTACTGCTCCCACTGACAATGAACTAGTTACGTGGACCATCCTTTATTCAACAATTTTATACCACTTCAAGATTATGCTGTCTATATTTAGAATATAATGCTTACACACTTTATTTCAAATGCTTAAGTTATTTTAAATACTATAGTCACCACAAAAGCCATTTGCAGCTCATACGATTAAAAATATTTCCTCCTCAATACAAGTCTTGATTCATAAATCTTACACTTTAGTAGAACCGAAAATAACCCTGGGCGGTCTATAGTAAACAAATAAACAAACAGTTTTATAAACATCGCCAACTTAACTGGCATAACAGACAAAACTAAGATATACAGCCTTTGTGTCAGCGAATAAATTAAAAATTGAAATTTGAAAAGAGAACAAAAGCGCAGCCGCAGCCGCGGGCCGCGGTTATGACGTCATAATTAAGGGGCCGAACACACGACGAAAAGCAAGAGAGCGACGTGAGTCACGTCGTGCCGTGAGAAAACCGAATTTAATAAAAAAGTAAAAGTGCTTTCTTTGTACAGGGGCATGCAAAATTGAAGTTCGATTATCGGTGCCTTATTTTGGTACATGATTCATTTTGGTGAGAGGCTTGAAATTTAAGATAACACGTTAAGAATTTTCGATTAGCGCGAATGATGCAACCGGTGCGAATGTAACGGGATGGCGAACACGTTAATGTGAACGACCCTTTTACTTTTTAATACTTGTGAGGTGCATTACCTATAAACCGTTGACTTTGAATTGTTTATTAATCATTATTCGAGATCATTAAGACACGCTTCATGTACAAGGAAACAGTTATCAAACAATGATTTACGAAAGAAAGAGATAATCCAAATTGAATAATATCGATAGAACGGTTATTTTTGCTAATGTACGAAACGGTGTGAAAATGTCGTAACTTTAATATTTTGGTTTAAAACCTGATAGGAATAGATTCGTGGTAATTTCTTAGCTCAAATTACTGATACAACTGGTTAGGCCACCTAAATCAATGCAATTTACGCAATTGAACAAGACGTGCGATATTAGAAAATTTGATTCCGCAACAATGACTCTCACTACCTACGTCTTTTTAAGAAATCGATTCATTGCACATCAAAATACACATCATAAATCGAGTTAGTTCTCGAGATGACATCGCTGCATCGAGTCAGAGAATCGAAGAATCGAGATGCGTCACATTTTAATTGTCCTGTATAAGGTGCGACCGTTACTGCATTCAAAATATTCAAATAAAGATCGGATAATTAACGGTACAGGTAACGGGTCGGAGGGCAAATGGGACCGAATGAGAGCATATCGATAAAAATTTGGAGCTCCTTAATTTTAATGCGAGTTATAAATTTTGGCGGAATTAATGAAATCGTGTTTTGGTTGAAGTTACCGGAAAGTTAAGAAGGTGATTTAGGATTGGGAAGGTTGTTAACGGGGATATTGGTTATTCCGTTTTTACAAATAAAAGATTTTTGCTGGTATTAAGTTAAGCCGTTGGTCCAGGCTGTCATTCCTAGATCTTTGACAGTCGCTACCAGTAGTCAGAAGCCCAACGACTCTTACCAAGGGGTACCTATCCTGTTGCCCAGCAACTGGGCTGTGAAAGTCAGATAAGTAGACGCTCTATTAAAAATACTGATATTCAGATGGGTCTGGTTGGACTGGAATCTGACCACATAGTTGGGAAAAGGCTAGGTAGCTTGAATGAGCTGTTAGATTTTAGATAAATCTGAATGCAGTTGCGCATGATTGTAATCATTTTTACAGACTGTTTTATTGGGCTCGTCCACCATAACACACATCTAGCTACCTAGTTATTCTATTTCAGAATCAGATAATCCTTCCCAAGACTCTCAGATAATAGACTAACCTACACAAGAACATTATGTACCACTATACCACATCAATCCACGTCAAGCCGTCAAGTCTTTAAAACAACACACCACACACCAACATGACACCAGCCTATAGCAACATCGCGGTACGGTTTTAAAAATGGAATAGTATCATTTAGTACGGAACCCTCGGTCGGTTAGCCAATAAACGGTAACCGCGCGGCGTGGGCGGAGCCGCTGCGTTCGTCGCGAATGTTATCCAACACACTTGGGTTAGTTTACGTACGATTGTATGTAATGGGTCTTTGAATGTTGACGTTTGGAGAAACGTGGAAAGGTTTAGCTGTAGGATATAGCAGCTTACACTAGACTTTAATAAAAATCTTTAATTCACTCACTCAACAGACATCTCTCACAGCCTGAACCCCCTACCCTAAATAAGGGTAGTGAGTACTAAGAAAGGCTTTGTTAAATACATCCCTATGAAGGTTAAACAGGAGACGAAACTTTGTATGGAAGTTTGTCATTTTTGTCGATGGGAGATTCCATCTAGCCCACGGCTTATTTATTTAGAAAAAAAAAAAACATATTTAAAGAAAAAGGTCGTACAAAAGAGGTTGATTATCATGATCAGCCTAATAGTCCACTGATGAACATAATAGATTTTCCAAAATGCGAGCTAGTTCAGTCTCCTCCGACTGCTACTAGTCGGCCAGTTCTGCCTTCAAATCAAAATCAAAATTCATTTATTCAAACTAGGCTGAGAGTCAGCTCTTTTTGAACGTCAAAATTACACGAGACAGTCCCCAACAACGCCCCCGCCTTTCACCACTACCGAAGAACTTCACTCCACTTAGCTTGAGTCCTTCTCTACGCTTGCAGATATTGATAATTTTAATTAAATTGGCAAAAATTAGCGTATTATAATATCTGAGAAAAGAATTCGATATTGTAGAATTTATTTTAAGCGTAAGAAAGCATGTTCAAACCTCATTTAAATCTCTTAATCCCAAATCTGCGTGGAAAATATATTTTTAATCAGCTCTTTTGGGATTAAAGAAATAAAATGCTTAATCCTACTTAATACTGATTATGTAAAACCGTTTTTTGAATCGCAGGAATACTGATATAGTGAATGTTAACATAGTTCTGTTACATTATTGGGTTTTGCCTTCGTCTTTGTTGCTGTAACCTTTCGATTAACAAAATTATTTTTATTTTTCTGAAACCTGGCTATGTAAATACAAGGCGAGCTTGTGGTTTTGTACCACTAACGTGCGGTTTCTGGTTTCACTTACAAATTCATGATAGTGTCCACTAATCAAGATAATTACTTTTCTATTGTTACCTCATGAAGGTCGCATGATATATGAGGGGTTGCTATATTTTAATGTTTTTTTTTATTTTTATTTCCACATTACTAAAAAAACGCGCAGTGATTTTCAATGTTTTCCATTATGTTCAAAATACGGATGATCCGAGGATACCGCACGATCTCCGGCGAGGCGGCGGGCCTCCTTGCCGGATTACCGCCATGGGATCTGGAGGCAAAGGTCCTCGCGCAAATATGGGAGTGGCGCGAGGAGGCCAAACGCCGGGGCGTAACTCCGCTGCCGCAGGAAATCGCGGCACAGCGGACAGAGCTCCGGTGGGATCTCATGGTGACATGGAGAGAGCGATTGTCGCAACCCAGTGCTGGGCACGCCACGATTGCGGCGGTAAGTCCCCTCTTTGAGGAGTGGTTCGAGAGGCGGCATGGCGTCCTCACCTTCCGCCTGACGCAGGTCCTCACCGGACACGGTTGTTTCGGGAGGTTCCTGTTTCGGATAGGGCGGGAGGAAACGCCCGGGTGTTTCCACTGCGAAGATCGCCCTGAGGACACGGTGGAGCACACGGTGGCGGTCTGCCCTGCTTGGGCGGAGCACCGCCGTGTCCTCGTGGAGGCGATCGGCGGCGGCGATCTCTCGCGTCCGGCCCTGGTCCAGGCCATGGTACGGAGCGAGAGGGCATGGGGAGCCGTCACCTCCTTCAGCGAAGCAGTGATGCTCGCGAAGAGGGAGGCGGCGCACGTAAGGGAGAGGCAGCATATGCGCCCTCGCGACCCCAGCCGCCGCAGGATACGGAGACGCCCTGGGCGTCGGGAATCCCAGGCCGATTTCCGGCCACCGTAGGCATGGGCTTGCGGACGGAGTAATGGGTAGCTCGCTGTCCGGTAAGGACCAAGCCCAAGTCGACGGCGCGTTGTGTTCCACGCGCGCCTCAAAGAGATGTCATCACAAAAAGTGATGGGACCCGCAAGGGTCGATGCCTGCCAGGGGTGCGGGTTTGTTCGAAAGAGACACCACAGCCCCTGGCTTAAGGGCTACTGAAGGAACACGGGTGGGTTTTAGTCAGTAAAAGTCTGACACGCCCTCCTGCTCCACCCAGAGCGGGAGAAGTTATTTGATGATTTCCCACCCAAAAAAAAAAAAAAAAGGTCGCATGATATATGAGGGGTTGCTATATTTTAATGTTTTTTTTATTTTTATTTCCACATTACTAAAAAAACGCGCAGTGATTTTCAATGTTTTCCATTATGTTCAAAAAATATACATAGAAATAATAAATAAATATAGACAGACTTCTCCTTCCTATCTAGTCTGAATGTTCGATATACAATGTAAAGATACATACAGCTATCTCACATGGTGATCGTATTTTTGCTCCGCCGCCCCGTCTTCTCGATTTTGTACGGACCTCGATTTTGACGTAGCAGGATTGTTTTAAGCAATAAAAGTTTAATGAGTATCTACTGAAGGTTTAAACGTAAAATAACTTTTTTTCAAATGTACTTTTCCAATTTCGAAATGATAACCCTAATCACCTAGGGTCCTGTGGCTAAGTAATAACAGAAGCACGAGTCGATTGCTCAAGTTAAGCAACGCTTGCCGCGGTTGATCTGTGGATGAGTAACCATCTTTACCTACCTTTCCTTGCCTCGGACATCACGTTAAGCCGTTGGTCCCGGCTGTCATTCGTGGATCATTCACAACTAGTCTTACCAAGCTGTATCGTACCCAGTAACTAGGTTGTGGAGGTCAGATAGGCAGTCGCTCTATGTAAAATATTGGTTCTCATCTGTATCCGGTTAGACTAGAAGCTGACCCCAATATAGTTGGGCAAAGGCTAGGCAGATGATGATGAACCCTGATCACGCAAGAAGAAACCGATTAATAATTACAAAGATAACATTCCTAATTCGTCGCCCACTAGTAAGGAGGATTAAGATACAGTCGCGACACATAATTAAATAAATATTTGATTAACTTTCACTTGCCATCAGTTTCCAGATGATGTCACCTGAACTAAATTAGACATGCGATAGTAATGCTTATAATATACTAGCTTTTGCAAGCGGCTTCGCCTGCATGGAAGTCGGAAATTATCCCACGGAAACGTACTACCAGGATAAAAGTACTCTTTCTGTTTTTTTTTTTTTTTGGGTGGGAAATCGTCAAATAACTTCTCCCGGTCTGGGTGGAGCAGGAGGGCGTGTCAGACTTTTACTGACTAAAACCCACCCGTGTTCCCTCAGTAGCCCGTATGCCAGGGGCTGTGGTATCTCTTTCGAACAAACCCGCACCCCTGACAGGCATCGGCCCTTCTGTTTGTGCCGACATCTCTTTGAGGCGCGCGTGGACCACAACGCGCCGTCGACCTGGGCTTGGTCCTTACCGGACAGCGAGCTACCCTTTACTCGCCGTCCGCAAGCTCATGCCTACGGTGGCCGGAAATCGGCCTGGGATTTGCGACGCCCAGGGCGTCTCCGTATCCTGCGGCGGCTAGGGTAGCGAGGGCGCATAGACTGCCGCTCCCTCACGTGCGCCGCCTCCCTCTTCGGGAGCATCACTGCTTCGCTGAAGGAGGTGACGGCTACCCATGCCCTCTCGCTCCGTACCATGGCCTGGACCAAGGCCGGACGCGAGAGATCGCAACCGCCGATCGCCTCCACGAGGACACGGCGGTGCTCCGCCCAAGCCGGGCAGACCGCCACCGTGTGCTCCACCGTGTCCTCAGGGCGATCTTCGCAGTGGAAACACCCGGGCGTTTCCTCCCGCCTTATCCGAAACAGGAACCTCCCGAAACAACCATGTCCGGTGAGGACCTGCGTCAGGCGGAAGGTGAGGACGCCATGCCGCCTCTCAAGCCTCTCCTCAAAGAGGGGACTTACCGCCGCAATCATGGCGTGCCCAAGTACTCTATGTGTTAAGGGTACACCAGTCGGGGCTTGAACTCACTGGTGGGCCTGGCTAAAAAGCACGCTGTCTCACCAGGCTTCGAGTCCGACAGAGGTAGTGTCAGTGAGTATTGAGTGAGCTGCAGGATCAGCTATAGTAAAACAGGCGCGTAAAAAATTAAGAAAAGTCCTTCGGAAGATCGGGTTTTCTGAAAAAACCACTACATAAATCAATGACCAATTAAGTTTATATAACTTTTCGATAATTGAAAAAAAAAATGCAGGTATAAACGACCGGTTTGCAAAATTTCATCCAAATCCGTTCAGGCGTTTTTGCGTGATTAAGTGGCAAACATCCAAACTTTCACATTTATAATATTAGTAGGATAGTAGAATTGATTTACGTTTACAACGAAGAATTAATTAGTTTTATAGTCGACCATAAATATATGCAGTTATCTAAGTTTAGGATTGTATTAATTAGGATTTTTCTTAATAGACTTCGATTATGATTGAAACTCCCAAAAAGAGCTATTGAACGTGCAATATTAAATAACAGTTTTTTTTCTGTTTGGAAGCTCTTAACTTTCAGCAATTAGTAAGTTACAGGTAATCAAATAGAAGCCCATTTAATTAAGTTAAGTTATTAAGGTAACTGAAATTGGCTTCTATTGGTAGCCAGGAACATAATCCTTATTGATTCATACAACTTAGGGCATATCGGTAGCGCCAAAATCTGAGACGGAAAACTTCTTATCTATGTTTGGGTTAAATAAATCTTCTTAATAAAAATCTTGAATTTATTCATTCATTCACTGACAGACAACGCACAGATGAAAACATTTGGTCTAGATGGCAGGCAGTTTTGCACTAGAATTTCAAATAGAACAAAAAAGAGAAATTTGAAAAAGATATTTGAAAATTCATCCCCTAAGGGGTTAAACAGGGACGAAACAGGGATGAAAGTTTGTGTGGATGTTGATAATTTTTGTCGATAAGAAACCAACTGGCTTGTAATTTCATAATATTTTTTACAAATTTAAAAGGACAAACGACAAGGGCGTCACGTTACCAAAACTGATTTGCCAAGACAATTAAAAAAAATCCACGAGTAAGGTGCCTAGATGCATAAATGAATCAAAAATTGCTTCACCGCCAAAAATGACAGTTCGCCATAATTTATTTGAGTTTTATTAGACAAGCATTTAAATTAACGATTTGTCTAGTTTCTCATTACTTTGACAAGTAGTAAAAGTCAATTAAGGATTCGTGATCACAGGTGGGCGTTACAACAACCTGTTAGTTTTGATGCCCATTTGTGGATTTTATTAGTTACATGTTCTTCAGTCTTGTTTTTTCTCAGGATTTGAGCAATAGTCTGTGGGTATACTTACTGCAAGAATTGCGATTCCCCTTTAAATGCTCCCGTAGACCGGCGTGATGAGACTCTAGTAGATCAATTTCTATGAAGTTTTCATAGATTCCTGTTTGCAGGAGGCTTAAAATGACTGCTGTTTACTAACAGCACTTAAAATGATCACCACTTCAACACACCAAATGATGCCACTTAAGTGGCAGTGGGCAGGGCACATTGCTCGCAGAACAGATGGCCGATGGGGCCGAAAAGTTCTGGAGTGACGACTGTGCACCGGAAGACGTAAAGTTGGAAGGCCTCCCACAAGGTGGACCGATGACCTTGTGAGGGCCGCAGGAGTCCGCTGGATGCGGGAAGCACAGAACCGATCGAAGTGGCAGAGCTTGGGGGAGGCCTATGTCCAACAGTGGACGTCTTTCGACTGAAAAGATGATGATGATGACTTAAAATAATGTAACTTTTTCAGGATACTTGGAGACTGCTAGAAGTAATAATTTCTCAATTGATAATTAGGAGCCGTTCTTAACATAAAATACATACCATGCCGGGATGAAAAACTTAACCGACCATCTTCGTCTGATAAAGTTGAAGTAAGAAACCGAAACAAATAAAATTGTATCTTTTTATAGAAAACAAACAGTTCACTTAGTCAATTAAATTTCATTCGAAAACATTCATCGGTTTCTTACTTCAACTTTATCCGACGACCCTAGTTACCAATCTCTTTTGGTGACTGTACCTAGTTGCTGCTGGAAGTTTGTTACGCCACTTCTTCTTTCCAGCTAAAGGACTAGGAAGTGGTGCAGGACGGGCGTTTTGGAGGACTGTCTTATGTCATTTTTAACGCAATTCTCAGCCTAATTTGAATAAATGACTTTTGATTTTGATTTTATAGTCGACCTCGTAATTGTTTAAAATTGCTAAGGCTGGAATATCCATTGCATGTAATAGAACAACACGGGCTAATTTCGTTTATGTGACAGATAATTTCAACCTTAGAAAAGTTAAAATTTTCGGGGAATCGTTGCGTAAAGCAATAATTCAAATCAAAATATTTTAATTTCACATAAACCTGCATGGGCACAGAAACGTCAGAAGCTAGGTGAACGGTTCCAAATTGTACTTACAAATTACAAAGTTACCCGACCTGTATAAAGTATACCTGAGTATAGCTGACTGCCCCTTGGAAGTTACTTTAATGTTTCCATATGAGACCATAAAGTTGTATGATTTATTTGAATTTAAATAAAGAAGCTCCCTTCTTTTTATTAGATGTGCACTTGCTGACGTCATGCATTTAAACGATGTTAAAAGGAGGTGCCATGTCCCCAAATTTAGAGGGGCTCGAAATCAGTATTTAACTTCAATTAGCGTTAAATTAAAAGGCACTGTCAGTTTAATTATTTCTCGATTCACCTAAAATAATCCTTATTAGTCACACGAGCTCTAAACTGCCATACCCACACTCTTCAAAGTGTTATTATTCTCGAATTTCATCACTTGTAAACTCTTTAAGCGCTATAAAACCGCAAGTGGCAGCGGCCATATCGTCATAATGACAATAAACGACCGTCGAGCGATCAACCACCGACAATTTGAAAAAACAAAATTGTTCGAATTTCGAACTCATTATACACATTTGGAGCTTCAAAACTTAACACTACTTATCTCACGATCTTTTAAAAAGTATTGCTCATTATCCGTTTAAGAACCGTACACAAAGCACGTATATCAAACGGAAAGCATCCACAGCTAAATCAGCTCTCAACAAAATAAATTTTCGCATTGACATACATCGTCCCAGCCATAAATATTGATCTCTTTTTGTATCCTACAAACATTTTATGTTGATAAAAAAAATACTTCCCAAATAACTCTGGACGCGTATAAATAAAGTGTGGTAGTAAATGTCAATAATATGCAAAATAATGGATGTTAATCTTCGAGTGGATTTGTGATTTGCGAGCGAGCGCGCTTCAAACATTAGCCGACGGATTCCATGATGGCGTACGAATACCGTGTTTTTATAGCCAGCGTCAGCGCTGGCTCCTCGACTTATATACGATATGCCGCCTGTCAACGTAATCCATTTACATAACGTATGTGCTTAGATATCTACTTCTTTGCTTCGTCTTATTTGGAAATTGATTTGCATTTGTGCTCAGGTTTCTATTCTTTTGTCAACTGGTAAAGCAATAGATATGTTGACTATGAGTGGTTTCGTACCTCGGAAAATGGAAATGACTCTTTAATCAAAGAAAAAGCTTGTAAAAATGTTCCTCACTAAGAAAATAAAGAAAATCTAGGTATTGTTATTTTGTACAAAGGCTTGATCAAGGTACATAAAAAGTCATCAATACAATATACGCATAAAATGCTTACACAATTTCTTAATATTTAAGCTCTGCACCCTAATCACAGTAATCACATTACAAACTCTCAATCATTAGAATTCAAATCAACATTGCCATACAACGTGGCAATACTGCCAGCCTTTTCGGCAGTTTTCCCATCGAATCATTGTCAATGGGAAAACTGCCCAAAAGGCTGGCAGCGGACGTACTTTTTGATGCATTGTGATTATTTTGAATAAATGACTTTTGATTTTGATTTTTTGATTTTGATTTTCTTTTTAAATTCTTGTACACACGGCTATACATCCAGCTATACATTTCTAGTTTACGCTGATCTTGCACTGTACGGAAATCCTATACAATGCGAGATCAGCTTATATTGGAAATGTATAGATGATGTGTAGCCGGGTGTGCATATTATTAATTTAAGACCAGTAGTTTTTAAATTGTGTAATTATCAACAAAAAAAAAAGTATTACTCTCAATCATTATGTGAATAATTTTGAAGAATATTTCTAACCCACTACATAATGTTTTCAAAAAAATTGTGGATACAAAAATGTAAATAAAACAAAGAATGTTGTTGAACTTTCAAATACAAAGCCATTGCTGCTGTCAAGATGTTACGCAATTACCCCACTGTTAACTGTGATTAGATTGTCATCATCCTCGACCCCACAGCCAACTATAGTCATAATAGGCTTCCTTTAGCCTCTGCCAATCCTCACGCTCCTGTGCTAGCGTTACCAAGATTTTAGGTACATTACATCCCTGGCAGTCAGTTCGGCAACCATTTGCGGACTGGTCAATAATCCTATCATGACAGCTTTCTTATTAATTTGTGTTGTAACTGAAGAAATGTAATAAAACTAAATATTTGTCTTGATTGTTATACAAAATGTAATAAGTACTATTAAGGCCCTGGCTCCTGCGCTATTTAAAAACACCAGCTCTTATATCTTTTACCGATCATTCAACCCGAAAGAAAAAAAAAAAAAACATGTTTTAATTTGGTAGATACTCAACTACGCATTCATTCAAAATCTTGTAATCTATGTATTTAGGTATGTATGTATTATTTTCGGCAATAAAGATTTGATTTGATAATTAACGTTCTGGAGCATTATCAAAGTTCTTTACCATTACAAAGACTAGAAGCTTCCACAATTTCCCATTCGTCTCTCCGCGGCCTGCCGACGATAACGAAAGCACCGCACCGCCCACTCGCGACCCGATGACATTGTTTATTATTTTTGTTGTTGCTCGTTGCGAACTGTGCAAATAGTAATTAATTCCTACACACTTTCTCTCCTGAGTGCGATTAGCCGATGCTAATTCAGACGATGACCTGTCTACCTACTTTTGTTGAAGGACGAAAGTTATGATTCGATTAGACGATCTCTATCGCCTACAGGGGTAATGTAATGTTGAAAAGTATAATTATACTTAAGTTTTGTAGACTCATTCCTTAATGTGTGTGCTACGGTTTTTTTATAATTCATTTTTGAATGACGTAATTATATGCTATTGATTCTCTGCTGGTCTAAGTTCGTCTTCTTATACCTTTTCCATATGTAATTAAGTATTCATATTACAAAAAAAAAAACGGAATTCACATGTCACTGTCGTGTCTCGTCTTCTTATAAAATTTGTCATTGAATTATTGCAACCAAAATAATAATGTTAAGCTCTATCTCTTCTTGCGATTCCTTATCTAATTATGTATTCATATCATACAAATAACATTAAATCGTACATCAAAATGTGTCTTCAGTACACATTTTTGTCGGCGAATTCAGACGTCACTGTCGTCTTTCGTTTTCATAAAAAATCTGTCATTGAATTCCAACCATAATAGTAATAATAGTGACCTGAACCAAAATTATTGCAAACATATAAAAGCCTATATGAACATTTTCTTTAATAATTTGTGAGTCAGACCGCTGACGTGACCACATAAAGACTGGGCCCTATGACACCCTAATTCAGTAAAATCTGCTGACATTTTAACATGTACAATTATGTGGAACGGTACGGGTTGTTTTTACAACTGTACCAAAATTATACCAATATATTTTAAAAGTTTTATGATTTTTAGTTTATGACACCGTGTGATCCTCATCACACGGTGTTGTAAGTAAAGAGCAAATGTGTCAATATTTTTTTGCAAAACATATCCTTATTTGCATTGAAGTCGTCTAACCGTCATCAATTCGTATCGAAACTGAATTTTTCATGTAGGTAATTAAATTAAAAAAAAAAAAACACGATTTTTGTTCAATTAATTTTACCAATATATTGCACAGTATTTAAGAAAGCCCACTTTCTGTCTGGCAATACTTTTCGCCCACATGCATCCTGTCGACAGGATGTTTAAATGTCGCCTGTAATCGCCCTAATTGCGGCACCGGTCTAATTTGACTCGCACTACGTAGGTGTGTTAACGCCCTTATATTTCCATTTCATTGCAGGTTGATTCTTTTGTTTCGACATTCTTTTTTAGCAATCTTAATGATTGGATAAAAATGTTATTGATAATTATGTTTTCTCTACACAACAGTGCTCATTCATAGTTGGTCAATAAATACTATTTATTCATATAACTATATGCGCAAGATTTATAGTTGGAGTGACGTATTACAGTGTATTGTGTAAAGATTCTAAATTATTTGTTTTAATCAGATAAAACACTAATTATAGAATTTATTTCTCAACTCAAACAAATATTCGACGACAATGCAAATAAATCCAAAACATTGCATCATCAAAATTTTAATTATCAAAAACTGTATCACTAAGGTATTTTAATGTCCACTAATTGGAGAATTCTAAACAAACGAAATTACCATAAAATCATAATTCTATTTAGTCAAAATTCGAAAATGTTGAAGCCGATGAGCGAATTCCTTACATACGCGCGGTGCCTTTTATGACTGTAAGCATTTTATGACCATTACTACTGGCACCCATAATTTAAAGGTGTTTAATGTTAATATTTTGCGTTCGACCCAAGAATTCTTAATAACGTATAAAGAGCGATCATGTCCACACGAAATTACCAACATTGAGGGCTTGCCGACATATGAACGCGTAAATGGAGAAATAATTGATTCTAATGATAAACGCGATGTGAAGTGATTTCATTGCACTCGCATTCGCATGACATTACGGCCTGAATAATGATGTGACAAAAAAATGAGAACACGCGTTAACGCATCTTTGTTTGTGAGTGCATATTGCATTGTTGTTAAATTGTACTTTTATTTTGGACTTTGTTTTGCATGTGACTTTGTCCATAGTAGAAAATCGATCATCTCCATAGATTTCAGAAAAAAAAACCATTCATAGATTCTTCGGTCTACTTCTTTGTATTTGGAAGATCTTTGCCAAATTAGCTCGTAACGTGATCGAAAAAACTTTTAGCCGGTTGTTATAAATGCCAAAATTTTGGACTAGCCCATCCTTTCGATAACTGACTGGTAGAGTGAGCCACAAGCCTACCACTTTCCACTTGCCTAGAAAAGACACCGGACTAAAAAATATTAAAGGCTCCCGCAAACAGGCGCCACGCGACACTGCGATACGATTCTAGTAGAAAAAAATCCGCGAAGTTAAAAAAAAAATACTATTAGAGTCACGCTGTCGCAATGCGCCTGTCTGTGTGAGCCGTAAAGCTTGGCATGAAATGTGGTGAGTTGACTAGAGATAAAAAAAAAAAACAAAAAAAATAGCCTAAAAATTCTATTCGGCCATGTTTGATACGTGAAAAGTTAAATCGAGGATTTTACTAATTTATCTGTACAATTGAGCAACACACAAACAGACAAACAGAACATGGTTCTAGATGTGTATATCAGTACCTATAATCGACGCTGTCGTTACATCGTCGGAGACCGCGGTGGTCTCAACATTTATCGTTTTGCTGTCAATGGAAAATGAGAATCGTGAACACTCACCACCATTTTAATATAAGCTTAAACGATCGTAACATTATTTATAAGTGTGATCGATATTGACTAAGTAATCTAAGTATAGATCCTGTACTGACATTGAAAACGGTGAGTAGGCTTTTGATTAAGTTAATAAAGAATGTTAACTCTATATTTTAATGGGACCTTCGTTAAATATTTTCTAGGGATTCATTCAAGGTTTGATACCGTTGGTGTAGATGTGTTCTTGAGAGGAGACTGCGAATTGGAAAACGTAAGGTAAGACGCCCTCAGGCTAGCTGGAGCGACGATCTTCGCAGGGTGGCTGGTGGCATTTGGATGAGAAATGCCGAGAATCAAGCTGAATGGCGTGAGACAATTTTCGACCACTACGCGGGCGAAGCCGCTGGCAAAAGATAGGTTGATGTAAAGATGATATTGATAGCAAACATACAGAATAAAATTTTCAACCAGTGTGCAAACTGTAACCACGAATTCAGCATATAATTCTAGGCTCTACTGTAGAAATTTTTCGCCGGTAAAAAAATCTGCTGTTTCCTATAAGTAAGTATACCTCACCTTTTGTATAGAATCTAAGTCCAATTTTTACCTTATCAATACTGTTTTCCTTTTGTCGACTCACGGAGTCCAGTATGTACCTTTAAACTGCATGACTTATTTTTTTATATCTCATATTTTAAGTGAACTGTTTGTGTTCTTTATGAGAATAATTTTAAATGTCATAATATTCCTTCAGTTATCACTAAACGTTACAGCATGTCTGATTAAATAAATAAATTGCAGATATTTAATTTCACAATGCATTACATAATTTAAAAATGTCACAACACTACATCAGTTACCAATATGATTGTTATAAAATGTCAGATTTTATGTACCTATTAATTGAAATTTTAATGTCCACGACACCCTACACGGTCAAAATGTATGAAACAGCAGATTTTTTTGTATAATTTTTACAAAATTTCTATGGGTCTAGAATGATTATGCCAAATTCATGATTACAGTTTGCGCACTGGTTAAAAATGTACCCTGTATAATTAAGATTTTTAGGACGATTTTTACAAGTTTCAAATACTTAGGTTTGTATTACCGCGGTGGTCTCAACATTTATCGTTTTGCTGTCAACGGGAAATGAGAATCGTGAACACTCACCATCATTTTAATATAAGCTTAAACGATCGTAACATTATTTATAAGTGTGATCGATATTGACTAAGTAATCTAAATATAGATCCTGTAGTAACATTGTAAACGGTGAGTGAGCTTTTGAATAAGTTAATAAAGATACTCCCACTCTATCTGTAAGAGGTCGTTGCTTAAAGTTTTGTTGGGATTCAATCATGGTACAGTACCTTCGAACATCGTTTTCAGCGTTGTATGCTCGAGTTTAGGGACGTACATACCTAATGGGATTTCTGACCATTCGCTGTTAATTAAGTTAATTGCTAGAAGAATCGCGCGAGTAATCAATCTATCATGAAAAGTTACATTAATTTATTAAATTTAAATAATGGAGTATTTTGCGCGTTACCGCTCGAAAGGGGACTAGTTTCAATATCCCGTAAATAATTATGGGATGTTAAAGGTTAAAATATGATATTACAGTTCGTTTTCGTTTGTAATTTTCCGCATAATAGCTTCTTTGTCAGCTACTCATTCTTTAGTTTTCACTACCCATGACATTTTTCATACATTTTCCTCTCCCATTCTCCGTCGGATGACATCATCAGTCCAGACGGATGACATCACTACTGATTAATACAAAATACAGCCTAATTCAAATCAACTATACAGCCTCCGTCCATCATGTCTTCACGTCAGGCGCGCATTCTTCAAACGATAACCGGACAAGTTATTATTTAAGGGCTCTCCCACGCAATCTCGGCGCGTTTTCGCGTCTTTGCGATATCTACCTATCACTTGTTTTTTTTTGTATGTAGTCGCTTGCTTTATACACTCTGACGCGTCGCAACTTAACTTAGCGAAAGCACGAGGTTCGTCATTAAAATTATCAATACAACTCTTTATGTCCAAATTGCCCTATTGAATGGGTACTTACTTCATGAAATCATGACATTTGAAGCCAACTCTAACTTAGAGAGTTTATTGATTATTCCGAAGATTATGATTAAGTAAATACATATTTTTTACGGATATTAATCATACTTTTAGCAACATGCAACCCGACACTGACTTCAATATTGAAATCGTTACTTAATGAAAAAAAAAGAAACCGTGGTGTCGTAGAGTCGCAACGCGACCTGTCGCCCGTTGTTTGAGTTTGTGTGGTAGACCCTTAATTCTGGCATATTGTGACCGCATCCCGCTTAGTATCTGATAGTCATCTGTGGTCAACTTATGAATGGACCCTTTAGATTACTGATAACTTCTGTCTTTGTTTTAAGAAATTGAATGAGGTAAATTGGTTGTTTAGGGAATATTTTTGATTGAGTTTGTTTAATAGTTAGTTATGTACGTTATAATCTATGTTTAAATTAGTTTGCGGTTAACTTTATGAATGAATTCTGTGCTAAATGATGTTGAGGTCGAAAAGGTTAATTCGATTTTTGGGATGATACTTTATAGGTTTCCAATGGGTTTGTGTGGCTTTTTGGTTGCAATAGTACTGACATTAAATTAAACACTTTGAAGAAGCTAGTTCTACGAGACTAACGTTTTTAGAGTATTAATTAAGAACTGGGTGTTACCCGCGACTTCGTTCATCAAGATGCTAAATTGCCTTTTTTCTCCAGGTCCACGGTAGGTCCAGGCTACCTACATGTCTTTCATAACGATCGATTCCTTTGTTTAGGCGTGAAAAGTTAACAGACCAGACAGACAAAGTTATTTTTAGCATTTATAATATTAGGAACAGATCAGCACTACCAAAAATGGCGAAACTTTATTAGGGGAGGACCCCATATAGGGACAAGGCAAGGAGAGAAGAAGAGGAGAGAATATTAGGAACTTAGGAATTTTTGTAAAAAGTTATAGATAATAATGCGGTTAGACAATCCCAGTGTGATGTATATTAATCTTAACTTCAGTTTTTATGCAACCGCATAAGGAAAATTGGTTGTTCCCCGAAAAAGTCTTTTTTTAGAAGATCTAATACTATATTTGCTGTCTAAACAAATTATTCTTTGTTTGCGGTCAGTCAACGGCTTGCAAAGAGCAGTCAAGTGGATTCTAATGAACTGCTAAATTAAAGTGAATCAAAAGTATTTTATATCGTTTATCGTCAGAGAATTTTTTATTATTGGTGAATATTTGTGTAAGGTTGCAGCTTCCTAGGTTTTGTAAGAATTAGGATGGTCACTTCCTTTTTGTTTTTGTACATTGTTCCAGGACGACTTTTATTTATTTACAAAACACTATCCCCTTTATTTATAAACGTTGCTAAAAGTAAAGTAATGATTAGCGAAAGTTTCATCATAATTATATTCAAAGAATATAATTATGGTGAAACGACTGTTTAGGTATTCAATAACTTTTATGAATAAGGGCCTTATTAAAGTTTAAACTAGTTTACCTAAACTAAGTTTAAACGTCGTTTTATAAATTAGCTCTTTTATGCATTCACTACATAGAATAGCAATCAATAGAACATCGTTTTATTGAAAGACCTCAAAGTCAAACAAATTTAGATCCGTGATTGATAACAGTGTTAAGCATGAACAATTAAAGATTCAGAAGCCACTTCACAAGCTTAATTCGTACCAAAAACTTTGCATACATTTGCTTCAAAGATGTAAATTTGAACATATAAACATACACAAAAGTGTCGTGGACGCAATAGCGCATCGCGTCGAAGTCGACGCGTATAAATTAGGTGCAAGCGACGGCGCGGCGCGGGCGCAACAAAACTACACGCCGGCGAATATCAGTTCAAACATCTAAATGTGCTTTTATATTTTACGATTTTTTGAGAGGGTTGTGGTCGTGAGGGTATTTGGAGGGCTATTTCTGATGGAGATAAAATAAAATTGTATCAGAAAAGTGGTTTGAAATCAAATTAATTTAACCAAACAGCCAAGGAGTAGCGAATCACCATTATGTAGACGCGAACGAACTAGCTGCGGTATACTTGATCGATCTTCTTGTTTTTAATGTGAGTTTTAAGTTTATAATGTCAAAGGAATCTATCACGTTTCTTTTTCACATTTGAAATTTGAGACTTGCATGCCAGACGACCAATGGGCCCTGGGTCCCTCGTAATGACAAGCGACATTCCGGTAGGCCCAGGCGGAGATGGCAGGATGAGCTGGACTTCTTCAACAAGAACTGGTCCTAAGCAGCTTTACACAGAAAGAAGTGGAAAGAGAGTACGGAGGCCTTGCCCTATAGAATCACAGGCTTTAAATAATAATAAACTGGGACTTCAAGTTCTTTATTGATTCTCGACAACAGCTTCGATGAAGTTTTTTATTTCTTTGGGCATTGATGAAGCCTCTTATTAGGTAGGGTAAAACCAGGATACTTGCCCCAGGGGTATAGTTGCCCCGATTGTAATTACTCTAGTTTCGCGGATGAATTGCATGCTAGTTTATTTATCTATCGAAAGACTCTCTAAATACCACGTAGTTGAGCGTGTCGCATCTATGTGCAATTGCATGGGAAGGCAAAATGCGATCAAAGTTTTTGCGGGATAGATCTCCTGTTTCTCGGCGGTGCATCTATCCTAAACGTAATTTATATGGATAAGGCAACTATCCCCTAAGTGGGATAGATGTCTTAAAATATAGAGGTCCACAAAAATCGCTTATACTCAGGAAATATTAAAGGTAACATTTTTTACTATTCATAAAAAGTCTCGACCAGTTTTACAAATAAAGTATTTTGCTTTTTGTAATGAGATAAACAGTGATTTCAAAAATTCTGGAAGTATCCGGGTTTTACCCTAAGTAGCTACCTACTTCGATAATACATAACGTCTTATGTTGGACTTTTTTAAATTGCGGGAGACTTTAGATCACCGCGAACCTCTGGCTATTCTATCATAATTTTCCGCCAAATAAAATCACAAAGGAATGTCCGTTTTTTATAGCCCAATATTTAATTTACAACCGAACATCGTCCTGGTCGTTAGTTATAAAACGCCTTACATTCACAGACGCCGCCGCGGCACCACTAGGCGCCGTTCGGTAACCAAGTGTAGTCTTTTTTCCCCTCCTTAGTAGTCTTTTTTCAGTCTTTTGGGGGTCCAGACTTCCTTTTTTTAATGAATCGGTGTTAACCTTCGCGTCGAACGAGAACAGGGTGCCGATTGGAGATAAACGATCATTTTTCGAACTTGTTCTTTTACGAAACAACAAAAGTTAAATGGTAGAAATGACAGTATATTCGGCGTTCCCTTTTGTTGGTGATAGGCATCTGCGGATTCTGTAGGAACCGTTTTAAATTAGGTTTTAGTTTAGAATACGGGATTTCGATGGCGATTTTTAGAGATTGATGCTATCGCTGCTAAAATAAAGCTAATGTTTGCTTCATTAAGTTTAAGGAATAACGTGTTTCTGAATTTCGATTTTAATGGCAAAATTAAGTGATATAGTCAGGATTCGGATTCAATTGCATATTTTAAAGCTAAAATATGGATCTATCAACCTACACAGTTCTTAAACCTGTCATAATTTAACCATAGGTAGGTATGGTTCAAAGGTCAATAAGTAATGTGCTAAACCGATCGTTAAAAATAGATTGTCTATTTAAATACGGTTTACTTCATACTTCAAGTTTATTAGTACTATGCAGTAAACCAATCGATTATTATGGATATGATAATTGTTGTACACTGGCGCCATCTATTATGCACTTAAAGAAACGAAAGTTGATGGTTTCTTTTGAAATTATAATTTACCAGAGATTTATCTTCCAAATCATGATTTCTTAATAAGTTTGTTTATATTTTATCGAGATTTAGAGTTCCATGATTGTTTAAGTTGGACTATTACTGATTTACCGATAAATTGTCTAATCTTGCTACTCGCCACTAGATGGCGCGCTAAACATTGCTGTTAATTTGTTTCGAAGTTATTGATTTATTGGGAGCCAAGTCTTTTCTGGTAAGTAGTATAATCAGCCTATAACATTCCCACTATTGGGACACAGGCCTTCGGGGCTCTGTTAAAGTGAGTTAATCGTAATCCACCACGGACTCTGTGCGGGTTGGTAGATAGATGTCTATGTCTTCAATTTCCGATTTCCTCACGATGTTTTCCTACACCGTTTAGAGAGCAGTGGTGATGAAAAGCTCCTGCCTGAGTTCGAACTCACGACCTGCAACTCGTAAGTCGGGGACGCTACGACTAGGCAACTAGGTAATGCTGGTAAGTTCAATTTGTGGCAAAATTGTACCTGTTAGTGAAAAATTCACCAAATACAAAATCATCTGTTTGAATTGTTTGATAACCTGTATCGACATGTTTATGCAACAAATTGACCAAAAAAATATTTTTTGCATAGATCGTCGATTTATAACTGTAATTTATAGGGTGTAAGTACATTGTATACAGTAACTATCAAGTATCATCAATAATCGTCATCATCATGATTGAGCATGGAAATTGGATCAATTCATTCAATTTCCATGAACTTCATAACTTTTACCGACACAAATCAATCTCGATGGATTCTGATCACAATTTTTGATTTGCATGAATTTGCACGAATAAACATAAGTACTGCACTTAAAAAAGGACAAGACATTTAAAAGCTCAACAGAATAATTAACGCAACTGAAAAATAAAACGAGTTTAAAATACGAGCTTTTAACACTATAAATCTTACCCTCCTTACCGAAGCATACGACATCTCTATCTGTCCCAAAAAAGCATCCCATTAAACCTTATCTAATCTAAGAGTGATAATTACAAATGTTCCACTAATCTTTACATTGAAAACTAACAAATTAGCAAAGCGTTATAACAAGCTATCGAAAAGGGAAGGTTGTGGGCGAGTCCATTCATAAAGGTGGGCCATCAACAAATAATTATCTGTGGTCTCAACAAGACACTAAAACCTCAGTGGATCTGCGCAAGGAAAGGGATGGACTTGGGTTTGCAAATAAACTTTTAATCGATAATTGTCGGCGATTTATTGATTTAGAGGATGAAATGAGTTTATGAATTAATCAAAAATATTTATAGCTATGATTTTACATAGTTAATGTTTCACTAATGTGTCTATTATAGGACTGACATACTGGCCTTTTACAGCGAGCTTTTAGGCTGTTAAATAATAGGTCTTTACCTATGAAATTGCCGTTTTGTATGAAAAAAATTAAACGATTTTTTTTCATGAATTTTTTATTTGTATTAATCGAAGTAATCACCCATGCAATCAATGCATCTTTGCCATCGCAGTGGCAGTTTATTGATGCCCTTCTTAAAGAAATCAGCTGGACGGGAGGCAACAAATTCTTCAAAGGCATTTTGTACTGCCTCTCGGGTATTAAATTTTTTTCCCGCCAAGAAGTTATCCAAATTCTGGAAAAAGTAGTAGTCTGTAGGCGCAAGGTCTGGTGAGTAGGGCGGATGACGGAGAGCTTCCAACCCCAGTTCTTGCAACTTGGAGACCGTCTGCTGTGCAGTATGAGGTCGCGCGTTGTCGTGCAGGAGCAGCGGAGACGAGCGATTGACCAATGCTGGTTGGAGATGCGCCAGCTTCTCCATCATTGTGTTCAGTTCTTCACAGTACACATCTGCAGTAATGCTCACCCCGTTTGGTAAGAAGCTGTGATGAATCACACCGGCGCTAGACCACCAAACAGTGACCATCACTTTTCTAGGGGTAAGTTTTCGTTTAGGGCATTGTTTAGGTGCTGAACCAGGATCCAACCAACTTGCTGAGCGCTTACGGTTATCAAACAGAATCCATTTTTCATCGCAGGTAACAATGCGGTTCAAAATTCCTTCATTTGTGTGTCTGTTGAGCAGTGCAAGGCACGTCTCGACGCGTACTTCGCGCTGGCGATCATTGAGTTCGTGGGGCACCCATTTGTCAAGCTTTTTTACCTTGCCAATTTGACGCAAATGGACCAATATTGTTTTGACGCTAACGTCGAAAGCTGCTGCTAATTCAGCCGTAGATTGTGTATCATCAGCTTCCACAATCGCCTTTAATTCGTCATTGTCGACCAAAGTCTTCGGACGACCGCGAGGTTCATTTTTCAGGTCGAAATTTCCAGAACGGAAGCGAGCAAACCAATAACAGGTGGTGCGTTGGTTTGTAGTGTTAGCTCCGTAAACGTCGTTGATGTTGCGTGCCGCTTGTGCCGCGTTGCTGCCACGACGGTACTCATATTCCATAATTACTCGAATTTTTAACGTATCCATGATGACGAAAAAGATTGAAATGCGATGAAAATGTAACACTAATCAATAAAGAAATGACTACTTTTAGAAAAAAAAATCCATGTTTTTAAAATAAAATTAATTTGAAATTAGAATTCTTAGCCAAACAAAAATTATTTTGATTTGAAATGGCCAGTACTGCAGAACGGCAATTTCATAGGTAAAGACCTAATATCATGTTTGATTGAAGTGTGTGATTGTTGTTTTATCTTGTCTCAAAAGCATGTGTTATTAGTAAGCTTTTAGGTAAATTATCAATATATTTTACTAACGTTGTAGAATACCAAATCCATAAAGTTCGGCAAACACAACGGCCAATTATATGTTGCCACAACAAGCCACTAAACAGTCAGACATTTACGACTTATCTCATCGTAATAAGCAGAGATGGACCTAGATCTTCAAAATATCTGATTATCATCAGAAACTCAACATGGTTGCATTTATTTGCAAATATTTTTACAAACCCAAAAATTTATTTAAATTAAAATATTTTCAGATTCTTTTAAACTGACAAGAAGTAAGTCATTTCGCCAGAAACTTGAAGCCCGTTAAAGTTACCCGTTGTAAAACGTAGATCTGTATGGACAAGAACGTACAAGCAAAACCGTGGATATTGTTTAAAAAAAAGGTATATTTCGCGTGCGTTAATCCGTCCCTGTACAAAGCTCTAAATTGCCGGCGCCTTTTCATGTCTAACCGCGGGATTATAAACCATTCGTTAAATTCACATTATTATATATTCCCGAGCGCCACCGGATGTGGGTGGATTTCTTTACGGATTAAAGCCTTCCGATGCCGCCCTAATTTTCATATTTCAGCAAACATGTTTATGTGTGAATTTTAGTCATCAAAAATTGGTTTTGCTGTGGAATATTGGACTCCCATGAAGACTGCTATAATCATCAGTTTAGAATTTGAGAGTGAAATACTTACTTATGAAAAATTGGTCACGGTTTGTTTTTGTTTTATTGTGAGTTGCTGTCATTTCCTTTGAAAGTAGGAATAACATGAAAAAGTGTGTGAGTTTGCTGGGACTGTTTGTGAGGCTGTGATCATTTAAGCTGCATAGACACGCAATTCACAATCGCAGAAAATTTTACACCATCGCGTAAAGGATTCCGCTTATATTAGTACACCAATAATTATTGCTTACTAGAGATAAACCTCCAATACTCTAAAACAGTTTGTACATTTGAAAAATTATGATTGGAACTGTCTTTCGAGGTGGTTCTAGATTAAGGAACCTACTTAAAACTGTGTGAAATGTGGGCACAGATAAAATTATTTAAACGAATACTAGAAAGGGATTCTGAAAAATATGTTTATGGCTGTAGATCTTATAAGGTGCTACCCAAAAATAAGTTTTTGGTCACACAGTTGTCTATATTGGTACCTATAAGCAAACTATCTATAAGATTTTATAAAATGATAATAAAGGGATTTCAATGAACTATTCCACTGAGCTGTGCAGTTATTTTTTAATGTCACTAAAACTGCAAAATTACTTTTACTTTTCTGGTAATTCGATTCGAATAATATCAAAAGCATCGCTGTTTTGAACCTTATTTAAAATACCAACGAAACACGATTTTATCACGCATTAAGACACTTCATTTTAAAACCTTATGGCGTCGGCATTTCCTAGCTATCACTGACAAGAAATGCCGAAACAAATTCAGAGGTCTCTTTTATAGTGCGTTAACAACCCGTGCAAAACATTTTCGACCTGTATTAAAATATAGTGGTGTGATCAATGCAAAGTGGAAGATAATTTATCAAGAAATTATTTGGCATGACGTTTGGTTCCTAAATAACACGCATATTATGACCTACTGAAATGATTTGATGGAGAATGACGCACAAGAGTCAAATTATATCTGTTTGAACGGGATTTGCGGTTTCTTTGACGTTAGCCAGATCAGGCTATTAGGTTTTATTTTATTTAAGTAATAGGCAGCAATTTACTGAATATCGTTTTTAAGATTAGATATAGCCTCTAAAATTTTAAACATTCACAACTTGTTAAGATGAAAACGTTGATTCTGTCTTCGAAACACATCGACGTCTATTTTCATCTCTAGTTTAATTATTGTCAATCGCAGCATCGCAGCTTTAATGCTGCGATGGACAATAGTCCATAGCGGCATTAAAGAAACTGGTTTTTTCTTTTACATCAAGTATATACCTTACTTAAGACAGAAACTTCCTGTCCCATCTGATCCGTACCCGACTAATTTGCCAGGATAGGCCCATAATTCGAATTAACGTTTAAGTCTAAACTTGTTCCTCAAAAAAACCCTCAAAACAATCAGATACCGATCTCTATCGTCATTAGCTACTCATTCACTAAACCATTCACACGCCAACAACTCCAGAACATTTCACTCCAAAATCTCTAACATCCTTAATCTGTAAGATAACACTCGTTTCAACAAATAGGTGTAAACCGCGGTGGCTCAAAGCGACAAACTCCCAAGATACACAGATAAGGGAAACCTCGAAAAACTGTCAGTTTGCAAAACTTACAACATTGTTTTACTGATAAACATCTGAGCAAGACCACTCAATGAATATAACTGTACCTGCTTCCTAACTATTGTGTATTACAATGAATGTAATCTGTAAAGTAGCCGACAATAGCAAACAAAGTGTTCTGGCCCTCATTGTTGCAAAGGGTTTGTAAGCTGCATGGAATTAAATTACATTATACGGGACTTGCAACGCCCTGACGCTTCTGAACGCGTTATAGACGTGTTCGGTGATGCAAATAGAATTGTTTCGGGATTTCATTGAACGATTTAGATGTGGTAAATGGATTTTCCGATTTATTTCACTTACTGAATAACGATTACACTAGTTGTGGTCGTCTTTATCGTGAACGTGAGATCCGTTTTGTGATGCTGACATTTTGAATATTGTTCTCTGTCCTTGCGTTTTTCCAACTTCTTCAAGACATACCCATTACCTAAGGATATAGTATAAAGCTAAACCTCTCTTGTGCCAACTCTATTAATAGAATATAATTAAACATACCTTTTACTCCTTACTCAATAGTACCTACATAACTTTACATTCAATACCCAGCAGACGATTGAAAACGTCATTTGCCAAAGCTTGCGCATGACATAAAAGCTCACATAGCGGTAGCGGGCAAACTATTTTCATTAAAATATTGCGTTGACTAGGATCTTCAAAAGAGTATTTCAACTTTTAAAATGTTTATTAATGGTATACCTTAAAGGAAAAGAGAAGGAATAATAAACACTTTTTCCAGTTTAAATATACAACTGCATATTATACAACATTTCGACCGTCCTCATAACCTCGCCTGTGTCCAGTACAACACAAGTAGGTACAAACATTCCGCACGCGAAGTAACACCATATCCTTGGGAATGTAACGCTCTCCCATCGAAATATTTCAAAACTCGATCACTATCTCGGCGACTATGCATCGAGTTATTGAATGAGACGTGAAAAATGATGAGCGAGGAGCAAAGGCTTTGCCGACGATTGCTCATCTCTTTTTTGTTGCTCAGAAACTCGACAGGCGAAAAGGGAAGGCGAATTTAGGTGGACAAAGCGGTGTGATGCGACAGTGTTCTCGTGAGGTCTCCAACCAGCGGGGGGCTACCTTGCTGCGTCTCCCTGTGGGTATTCTCACAGTTTTGTTGTCACGTAATTAATTTATTGCACTTAGGTAGTGCAATTAAGTGACGATTCGTGAGCAGCTGGACGGTGGGGCTCTAATGGGCGGTGTGTTTGCCCTCAGACGTAGGTCCGTTCTCGAAATTGAGATATTAGCGGTGTCTGCTTTGGGCGAAATTAGAGCGGCGAGCTTTGTGTGTCACGGGGATTTATTGGTAGGTGTATCTTATGTATTTTATGATAATGTGCCTGTATTCTATGTGTCTATCCTTGTGTATGGCACCATTTGGTTGATAGTCAGCACTGATTGGAACCTCTAAGCGGGTCGAGTGGGCGCGGACCCTAATTTTCTTAGACTTTTAAAACTGACATGAAGTTTATTTTTGATTATGTTTTAATAATCGATATGCTATGCATGTGCTTGGGTATTGCGTTTTGTAAATTTATTTTACGTTTTGTCAAATCAATGCTTAAAATCAAACTAAACTTTTGTGAAGGTACGTTTAAAGTAAAAAATAGTTTTTCCCCGAACCAAAACCAAAAATAGAGCTTCCATCGCTGACCCCATAAGTCAAACAAAGGTAGCCCATAAAAGAATACCAGTAGACAAAAACTAGGCTATAAATACATAATCTAAGTTATTAAATCTAAGGTCAAGATGTCTGTGGGAGAGTTTATTATCAGGCGACTGGTTCTGAGGACATTGTCCACAAACTTGTCCGTTATGCGTCATTAGAAGGACCAGTGTACTATCTTGACCATTAGGTAGCGGAACATGAAACTAAAGTCTATTTAAATTCATTTGTAAATTTTATGAAATTAAATTAAAAGAAATATGTAGTTTATTTTGTTAATAGGATATCGGAATCACTTTTACACATCATCATATCATCTTTTAAGCTAAATGGAGTCGATATTTTCTATTTGACTATCCCTGAGAAAAAAATTGAATGTAGCACCAGATGGTCGTCAAATCTTTGGAGGTGTTGGAAACCAAATTTCTGGTAGATATAGTCACTTGTCCGGCAAGCAGTCAAAATTTGAAATGGGCTGGCTAAGTCAATTTTGGACATAACTGGCTAATGGAGGTAAGAAAATCGCTTAAAAGCTAGACTTTCGACCGATAATAATTATTGTCAAAAATCGCCAACTCGAACTAAGTAAGCGTGTTGATATATTAATCCCGTATGTAAATGAAAAAAAAAAACATTGCCTGACTGGTATTATTTCATAATACCATGATAGTGTGGTAAGATAATAATAAAATGGACACTTTTCTAAAAGGACCGGTGTACATAGTGACATTATATTACATTTAAATGTTGTATGGTTATGAACTTATGTATTTATTGACCATTGGATTACGTGATACCAGTATAATTAAAGTAGGAAGTGTTGAATGGTTTTGAATAATCATTGGGTAATACCAATGTATATTTAATTGTAAGTTTATTGTTTATTGGGTCACCGTTCCGACGAATTGTGTCTCACAAAGCCTGGTAGGGCTGTGTGAGACAGAAATCGTATATGAAGGCAAAACATTACCTGTGTTTTTCAGATAAAAACCGCAAATTCCACTTGCAGATTCCAAAATCGATTTTAAATACAAAATTACAGACGGCCATAGGTACGTTACAAAAAAGTTACCTTGTTGCTAAGTATTAACAGCCGATCGATCAGGTTAAGCTACGCTTGCCGCGGTAGGTCTGTGGATGCATGAGAATCTTTACATAGGTACCTGTCCGTGCCTCGGAAAGCACTGACAGCACGTTGATCCCTGCTCTCATTCGTTTGATATTTGACAGTCGTTACGAGTCGACAGAAGCCCGAAAGTCTGACAACCAGTCCATGGGGTATCGTATTACTCAGTTCCTGGGTTGTGGAGGTAAGATAGGCAGTCACTCTACGTAAAATACTGGTATTCAGCTGCATCCGATTAGACTGGAAGCTGACCGCAACAAAGGCTAAGCAGATTGACCACACACCTAATAACAAAGTAGTAATTATACCTAACCCATTATTTGTAAATGTAAACTTTCAGTTCCGCAAACGCATGTAAGTAGCAGTTGCGGTTATACAAAAAGGTCACGACCATAAATAAATAGCTCTAAAAAACATTCATAAAATAAATTTTTCACACAACATACTTTTGAACACAAAGTGGCTAAAAGCTATAAACCGAACGAACCGAACTCACGCAATAACATACGTTTCCATAAAAACATCACGTTTGAACATGTCGGTCCGACACAAAACACCAGTTAAAACTAAATCTCGAGTTATGTCCTCCGCTGATATGAAACTGCGATGTGAAAGGCTTCCTAATGCACAATTTCATACTTTACTGCCAATAAAAACGGGTGGGGTTGAGATACATGCACCATAAATAAACATGTTCGTATAACGATAATAGATCGAATAATTTAGTATAAGAGAAATGGAGTTCGCCCTGTGTGAAAGGGGCCGCGCGTTGAAGCGCGTTCCGCTGATTGGTTGACGCTTTGGCGGTGAACATTGTACTCGTTTTGTTGAGCCAATTGTTGGGCTCACACGTAGGGGTTTTAAAATGAGGGGTGAGATTATTTATTCAAAGTAATTGCATGTATTTTAGGCATTCAAATTAGGTATCTAAGGGATGTTAATTTAAGAAGACATTAGCATTTTCTGCAAATGACATAACTTCGTTGTGACATCCAACAAAAAATAATTATAATTAAGTAATAACATCACTTACAAGCGATTACAAAGATTAGAAATTCCAGCGCAAACAACTTAATTAGCCGTATAAATTTGACAGAAGTGGGTGAATAAACCTCTAAAGTATTTCGTCCCGTGTGCACGGTTTAAGCTCCTCGATGATTATCTCGCGTGATAAATGGACCGCGTCAGAATTTATTGTGGGCTCAAACCCTCACTATTGTCTCAATGAATACTTTTTTATTGTCATAATATTATAGAGTTCGTATGACAAGTGGCGTTTAGGATTATGATGCATTTTTCTCAAATAGCACCCTCTGTTATGACCGTCGAGAGTTATTTCGTGTCGGATCGTAAATTGATTTTGATGTGTGTTTTTATGGTGTATCGGAATCGATTTTTGTATTTTATTGGCGATGCTTTTTCATATGTAAATATATTAAATTATGTGTCTGATTGAGTATTTGGCGGGTGTCGTAGGAATTTTCTATTTAGATTGAACTTTAGAGTTTAGGTTCTAAACCTGTGCTTCAAGAATCTCGCGACAAGGTTGTTGCTTTTTTTACCGTCTCGCTGTATAAATGAGATCTAAAGTTTGACAAACTCTTTTAATTTATTGAAGGCACAGTTTATAACGTGTTCATACGTGATGTGTGCCTTAAACGAGCGCTCGCCTTTTAATTTTTAACAAAAGAAGTTAAAATAACGACCATAATCTTTTTATAACTTATATTCTATATGAATACAAATGCGTTGTGCCGATTATACTATATATTATATCTGAATTGGTTTTATGATACCAAATATTTGGACAGGGGTTTTATCGGCGCAGTAACATGATATCTTTGAGAGATGCTCTTTTGTTTTGTGGTTTTATGATTATTAGTCTATGCGGAAAGACTGCTAAAATTGGTTTCGTGGGAAGTGAGAAAGTGTAAGCATAAAATATATCGCTTGACATGTTTTTAATCATTTTTTTTTTGTTATATTACGGTACCAGTATTACATCAATGTGGAATAAATCAAAAAGCTTGACAGAGTTTTCCTGTTATATCTATACTAATATTATAAAGAGGAAAGATTTGATTGTTTGTTTGTTTCGGCTCCGTAACGACTGAAGCGATTTGAAAAATTCATTCACTATTAGGAAGCTACACTATCCCCGGATGACATAGGCTATATTTTATCCCCGTATTCCCACGAGAACGGGAACTACGCGGGTGAAACCGCGGAGCGCTGCTAGCGATAAATAATTTTGTTTTTTTTTGTAGGTTTGTATACTCGTACTTTTAAACGTGAATCAAATTTTTTAACCTAGATGAGGTCGGCGTTTCCTTTCTGACTACTCTGAGAAGAAAAGCCGAAACAAAGAAGTCACAGTCAATTTTAAAATCCAGACATCTTCTTGGCCGGATCATGTGAGAACCATGCAGGTTGGTGTCAGTAATGGTCTTTTGAGGAAAATGGCCACACAGATTAAGTGGAGTAACAGTGTAGCTCAAAACTTGCTCAATGCTTCGAAGATCAAAAAAAAAAAAAAAAAGGCGTTTGGGTAGTTAGGAGTTCCTCATAACCTTGTGTGGTCTCTCTAACATCGAGAACCTTAGTTTCCTTATTAATGACATCGGCAAGAGGTCATCGATTTAGTTATTATATGAAGTGAACGGGTACCTAAATTTTAAGAAGCTTAGGTATACAGGATAAGTTTTTATCCAGTGCGCAAATTGCAACCATGAATTCAGCATATCATTCTAGACCCCCTACTGCAAATATCAGCTGTTTCATAGAAAAGTGCAATACCTACGCGGACAAAATGTACAGAACAGCTGATTTTTTTTTATTAACTGGCGAAAAATTTCTGCGCTAGGGGTCTATAATGGTATGCTGAATTCATGGTTACAGTTTGCGCACTGGATAAAAACTTTTCCTGTATTGTGAGCTGTGTTGATTTTTCCCAGGTATTAATCATAAACAATTAGATAGGTATATTCGTCATAGGATGGAGAAAGGAAGTGGTGGTTGTATCAATCAAGTTTTACGACTTCTTTTCAATACAGCACGTCAATCAATACCTACTGTGACACATAAAGTGGGGCTACCTTGACAGAACGGCAGCAGGGTGTGGATATGGTGCTTATTCACAAACTAATTTCATATAAAAGGGGGCGAGCCTAGTGCCATCAACTGGACACAAGTGAGAAATTCCAGATAGACAAACCACACACTTTGTCTGACCTAGGAGTCGAACCCAGGACCAAAGTTCGCAGGACCAGGTATAGGTCGTGCCGATACCAGAGATAAATTTGATGATCCTCGTATGAAAAGTAGGTACCTACCTACCTGTCTATCTTTTACGCATTGCAAAGGGGCAAGTCAAAAATTTCAACTTCGATACGTTCAGATTTAGACAAGTAACAACGTGTCCAACGATTAAATCACGCCCAAACATTACCTCATTCGACCTTAAAGATCTACAAATCTCTCCTATAGAACTATAAAGCGACTTGTACACCTGTCGGACGCATGCGCGCGACAGCTGTCCAGTCGTGCGTCGCCAATTGTCCATGTGCACCCTGCCTATACGCGAACAGTAATGAGATTAAATCTCTTTTCGACATCTGGGTGTTAATATGATTACCAGGTGTTTATAGGGAGTTAAACTGATATGGTATCGATAAATTGTTTGACGATATAGTAGGACGAAAGACTTTAAAATATCCTAATAGAAGAAAATGTTGCGCCAAAATATTTTAGAAACTTTATTAAATTATAGGATGAAACAACACAACTTAATTCCACAAAAGGTGTTTTATATTATATTTGTTTATTATTATGCGATAAATACATTTTTTGCATTTAATAAAATTGTTTTAACAATTTTCAGTAAAAGCAAAGCAAACGCGCTCGTTGAAGTCTTTCCTACGCACGATAGAAAGTATGAGTCCACGCGCTACGCTCGAACGGCTGAACTGAAAAATGCTTACAGTTTATTGATGCTCGTATGATTAATATTCTATAAAAAAAAATATCATTAATATTCACACCATTACACGCAAACCTACATCAGCAAGTATTGTTTGCCAAAAGTTTTCTCGCATTACCATTTACCTATAAAAGAGCCTTTATACAATAACGGAAATGCCACCAACGCACATCGGCACATCGGCATCAAAGCCGCCGCGAATTCCTCCGCATATTGTGCGATATCCTGCCAAAGTCATAAATAAAACTGAAATGATCGCCACGTCACCCGAACCACACAAAACCCATATTTGACGTCTAAATTATTGCCAGTAAGCATTTTCAGCAAGCATACCGCCCCTTCAACAAATCGCCCCGTAGCAGATGAAGCACCCCCAACAATAGATACAGCAAATACATCAGATAAAAGAATTTTCAAAACAAACTCAAAATACTAAAGCGTTTGACACGAGCATCCGCTGCTGAGCAAAAAAGCGTGACCAATCGCGCATGAAAATTGGACCTTATGTCAATATTTTGAGAGGTTATTTTGTGATGGCGTCGCACGTGCTTTGATCCCGCGATAGATCTCAATAGCGGTGATTAAAGGCGCCTGGATTTTAGTTGAATGCTTTTTTTGCGGCCTTCATCGGCCATACAAAATAAACGGCACACTACTGTAAAAGAATATACAATTATTGGGCTTTGAATGGTTACAGCGGGGGTGAAGTGACCATAAATTGTTATTTTTTTCTCGTTCGCTTCTCGAATGTTGGAAATCTTTTAAAAATCATAAATGGTAGAATTTATTGTCAGGGGAGTTGGCTGATGTTGACTGTTTGTTGCTGCACTAGTCGCTAATTATACGCTTCGATATGCGGAACCGACGCAGATCGGTTAGGATTTTTGGTTTATTTGTGTCTTTTTGTCACTTCATAATGTTTTGAGGGTTTCCATTTAAGAGTTTGACATCTGAATGACATAAATAATAATTGTTGATTTTCATGGCTAATATCTTAATTTGACGTGTAGTTGGAAATCATATACAAAACGATTTCTATGGCAAAGACGGAAGATTTTTTTAATAAAAAGTGCCTATCAAGGCTATGATAGCCGACAGGAACAGATGTAAACAAACAAGATATAATGCTATGAAAAACCTATAGTTCCTAGTATTGTTTATTTTAAATTTTTGCGTTTTCTTAAACACACGTCAACCGCGACCGAGGACGTGTAGCCGTCCGTCACCGACGACGGCCGAATGCTGTGTTCATAAATATGTACACGAGCGTGGCATACGCCGCACGCGCAGCCAGTTACGACGGGGGCGCGCGGCGGTATTTTGGCAAACTGCGGCGTCGGGCGTGTCGATCTTTCGAGCGTATGACGTTTTAAAGATGTCGTAGTCTTACAAACAAAAAAAAATGTCTAACAAGTGATCACGCGTCATCAAGTCTCCTAACTTTATTGTTCTACCCAAATTATCTCGCACCATTTTTTCTATAGTCCGCAATTCCCTTGCATCTTCATTGAGGAGCAAAAGGTGTTAATAGCTGTGCTGACGCTCATTATATGAGTGCGAGGTGCTATCGTAAATTTGTTTCTTCAAGGACACACAACAAAAGGACCAAGAGTGTCTTTCAAGCCCAAAGTCGAGTTTACAAGAGGCTGCATGAGACGCGCGTGTGGGCCTTCTGTGCGTAAGGAGTAGAGTGGATGAGATTGACATTTGTTTAAACTATCGTTTTGTTTCAGTGGCTAACAGTTCAATCTTGTTCTTCTTTCTTCTCTTTTTGAATAATAAATCAGTTAGCAGTATTATTCTAAGTTTGAATGAGCTTTAAAAGGCGAGACGTGAGTTTTTTTTTTGCAAAACTTTTTTCCGTGTTCATAGCTGCGTATGATTTTCTCTTATAATATTTTCCGGCACTAACGAACAGACAAGAGGACAGAAGGATAGCAGTGTTTTTACTGAAATCATTAGTGTGTATTTTTTAACGCTTCTGAAAATCATATGATAACCGTTTTCCCGAATCGTTTTCTACCGCTAGATTACCTTTCTGACAAAAACTAGATCATTGCTAATTATACCTTGCTATGTCCACAACAAGCTATCGGTCTCAAATCTCAATAGGTCACCACTGTCCTCATGAATGGGTGGTATCGGGGGCTCTTTACAACACACGTTTTGTATGGAATGTTGTAACAAAAAAGCCTTAGATACACACCGTGATAAATTTACATTTACCGTCATTCACCACACCAGCTATTGGAAATTCAACCTTATGACTTTAAGATAAAGGCGTGGTTACATTTAGTGGGTGTTTAATATTATGTTGGTAAAAAAGAAATAAAATAATCTAACATGCAAGATCGGTCGGAAGGCTGGGAGGAGTTTGTTTAAGACGCTTTATTAATTATGTCCAATTAATTTTGGAACGGTTCGTTTCTTGAATCGCCATTTTCGTTACGGTGGTCAGTTTTAGCGGTTGGTTTGTTGATAAAAATTTTAAATTATGACTCTGTTAATTTGTTGGGGGTGTCCGAAAGATCTCTTTTTTATTAGATGAGAAAGTGTGAAAATGGAGGCAAGGGAAAAGGTGTTTAGTGATCTAACTGTTTTAATAAAATTACTTTTAATGCACCGTTTATGAAACCATGATTTATGGGTCCTTAAATTTTTAATTAACTATTAATTAGATTCCGGAACAAAGTAGTTGGCAAGCCTTAAATTATTGCTTCAGAAGTGTCACATAAAATCGGGCGGTCTCTTTTCCATAAAAAGTCATCGAACTTTTAATATATGCAAATTCGCACAATGTTATTATAAAACAATATTTAACATTTACAATAAAATCTTTTATAGCTCGAAAGGATACCTCAAATTGCTTTATTAGTGCGTGATATTGCTCCGCATTCAAAACGCCACTATCAGGCCACTTATAAAAATCTTTCTAACAAGCGTAAAACGTCCAATCAATATAAAATTAAACGCTGAACAAAAAAAAAAAATCTTTTCGAACGAAAGCTTTTGAGTATTTTTTCGATTACCTTTTTTGTTGGTCGGTGTCGCCGTGATTTCACACGTCTATAGGTATGTCTCTTATAATATTTTTCGTGGCATTGTGCTAAGCGATCGCCGCTGCGGCGCCGGCGCATCCGATTATGTTATTGTTAAAGGACCGAAATCTTTTATTTGACCTACGCGACATTCCTTCGAGGGTAGTGTTTTGCGGTGCCCACGGATGTTTGGACTTATGTATATTTCTTATACATTAATGTTAGATATGATACGATAAGCTTAGATCGAGAAGTTTTTTGTTTTTACGTGATTAAGGATGAGGTCCTCTAGTTTTGTGGTTATTAGAATGTTTGAAAAGGTTAACCACATTTTCAAAGTTAATGACTGTATGTTTGATAAAATTCCTTTTGGAATTATATTAATTGAGGTTTGGATCATTCATTAGTTTAAGAAAAAAGTAGGTTTCACTTTAGGTAGAGAAAAGGATGCGATGAAAGAAGACATAACATATAATAAACAAATACACGGTACAGATTGTAATTTAAAATATAGGAATAATTATCCTTACTAAACAAAAATCAGGTAATACTATACAAAATATAGAAGCCCACTTTTCCGGTACATTTCATTCATAAGGCGGTATACACGTAACTCGATCGATACAGGCAAACAGATCATTTAGCCGTCGATCTGTATTTGTACTAACAATGGGAACATCATAGTTATAGTATTGGATTACCTTCCGGATTCGTTCACTTGCGATTTTTAATGTAATGTAGTAATTCTGAAATATTTTCACATGATTTATTTAAAAATTATTGCATTTGTATTAAAAATAGCATTGGTGGCAATTATAATATTTATAATTCATGTTTGGGAGCTCTGTATTTAGAAATGTTTGCGCCTTAATAGAAATAATACGAGCGAATAGAGCATTGAAGATGGCAATACTTACTCTTGAACGCCTCCCACAAGGTGGACCGATGACCTGGTAAATGCCGCAGGAATCCGCTGGATGCGGGAAACCAGTACCAGTGGAATAATAATTGACATTTAATCATTCTTGTATAATAATTATGACGAAATTTAAATATTTGTACGCTACTAAGGCCAAACATGACTGATCTCAACTATTGTAATTTAATAACTTGCATGCTCTGTATGTGTACTCATGTTTCCACAAATAAAGAATCTTGAATCTTGAATCTTGGAAGTGACGGTGCTTGGGACACAATGTCCAGTAGCGGACGTCGGATAATTATAATAGTGATAATTACTCCGAAGTTAAAGATCTAATTGCACACTAAGGTATGTTATTGCTCGCAATGGGATCTGGAGGAAAAGATCCTCGCGCAAATGTGGGACTGGCGCGAGGAGGCCAAACGCCGGGGCGTAACTCCGCTGCCGCGGGAAATCGCGGCACAGCGGACAGAGCTCTTGCGAGATCTCATGGCGACATGAAGTCTGCTATTGTCGCAACCCAGTGCTGGGCACGCCACGATTGCTGCGGTAAATCCCCTCTTTGATGAGTGGCTTGAGAGGCGGCATGGCGTCCTCACCTTCCGCCTGACGCAGGTCCTCACCGGACACGGTTGTTTCGGGAGGTTCCTGTTTCGGATAAGGCGGGAAGAAACGCCCGGGTGTTTCCACTGCGAAGATCGCCCTGAGGAGACGGTGGAGCACATGGTGGCGGTCTGCCCAGCTTGGGTGGAGCACCGCCGTGTCCTCGTGGAGGCGATTGGCGGCGGCGATCTCTCGCGTCCGGCCCTGGTCCAGGCCATGGTACGGAGCGAGAGTGCATGGGTATATAGCCGTCACCTCCTTCAGCGAAGCAGTAATGCTCGCGAAGAGGGAGGCGGCACACGCGAGGGAGAGGCAGTCTATGCGCCCTCGCGACCCTAGCCGCCGCAGGATACGGAGACGCCCTGGGCGTCGGGAATCCCAGGCCGATTTTCGGCCACCGTAGGCATGAGCTTGCGGACGGCGAATAATGGGTAGCTCGCTGTCCGGTAAGGACCAAGCCCAAGTCGACGGCGCGTTGTGTTCCACGCGCGCCTCAAAGAGATGTCAGCACAAAAATGATGGGGCCCACAAAGGCCGATGCCTGTCAGGGGTACGGGTTTGTTCGAAAGAGATACCACAGCCCCTGGCATACGGGCTACTGAGGGAACACGGGTGGGTTTTAGTCAGTAAAAGTCTGACACGCCCTCCTGCTCCACCCAGAGCGGGAGAAGTTATTTGATGATTTCCCACCCAAAAAAAAATAAAAAAAAAGGTATGATATTGCTCAGGTTGAGGATGTTCCTGCAGATTTGAGTAAAAGTGGGTAAAATTAATCTTCCTTTAAACTTTTTAAATGAATCGATAAAGTCAAAAAAAAAAAAATATTTCAGCAGCACAGAATTCCTAAGGATAGAGGCACGTGAACAAAACTTGCAGAAAACGTACCAAGTTTCAATTCCAGTAACGGTAAAACTAGAAACGACCCCACTTTAGTTTGAGTAGTAGGTTATAGAAGTGGCAGAATAAAAATAGAAGAACCCGTCATTAAAATAGTAACAAATCATTGGATCAAGTTATAACAACACTACAGTGGCGTTAGTCGGTGGTCTTCCGATGTAAATGTGCCAAACGAAGGTAAACACGAAAAAAATCAGTAACACTGAAATAGCACACGGCAGCCTAACACAACAGTCACCGACGCCAAACAAACATGGGCGAATGTGGAAGAGACTAGCTTGAGATTACGGATTTGCTTGCATGGTAGGAGTATTTTATTATTGTCAAGTACGAGTTTTTTTAATAAATTGTTTGAAACCTACAAAATTCTAGTACACTTACTTTCTGGACATGCTTCGTATTACGAAACTTACAACGGTACATATTCAAATGATAGCTAATGTTTAGATATTAATACAAATTGAAATAACTACATTGTTTAATACACTACTTAGGTATACTAACTAATACACATGATTTATTATGTAAATCGCTGTTAGATTAGATATAGTATTTTTCTCTCTTCCGTACGTCATTAACATCTGCCTAGCCTTTTCCCAACTATGTTGGGGTCGGCTTCCAGTCTAACAAGCTGCAGCAGAGTACCAGTATTTTACATGGCGCGACTGCCTAACTGACCTTCACAACCCAGTCATCGGGTAATACGATAACCCTGGGTAAGCCTGGTTGTCAGACTTTCGGTCTTGTGACGACCCGTAACGACTGTCAAGATCTACAAATGACATGGGGACCAAGGGCTACGTATTGGCAGACACGGTGGGGTCTTGGTATGTAAAGATGGTCACCCATCCACGGACCAACCGCGGCAAGCGTAGCTTAACCTGATCAATGGATCAGTGTTAATACTAAGCTATAAGATATAGATACCCTGGTCAATCGCTCACATCTCTCTTCAATACGTACAGACAAAAAATTTGATGTTCTTGTAGCAACATAAAGGACAGTGTGAAGAAACAACGCATTCACACGAGACATATTACGGGTCAATTATCGCGCACTGTGCAAACTGTGGCTCTCCGCTATGGGAACCTTGTCGTGGACTATTTATTTATTTTCTCTTCTCACTGGGCAGGCGTTGTCCTTTATTGTCCTTTTGTCAACTTCCAGTTTATTTTTAAATGGTGTTATAATTTGGGGATTTGCGTTGACGTTTAGTACTTATTGAGAATATTTATTTATGTTTATAGGTAAGTAATTTTGTTTTAATTTTATTAACTGAGGAGACATTTAAAAGACGGTATCTCAAGAAACATATATTTCAGTAAGTATATTGTTTCAGGTGTTTTTGTAACGCAAGTATCATGTCAGTTTCATTGAAAAAAAGACCGCATTGTTTTGAAAATACTTTAAAAAAAGACTTTAAATTTTTTTATGAGTACACAACCGATCAATAAGAAATTTATTTTATAATTTGAAAATTCCTATGTCCTATCAAATCTAAATCATACGATCAGTTTTATTAATAAACAATGAAACACGTCTCAATACATGACGAACATAATCCCAAAATACATTACATACACACAAAATTAGCATGGCATATTGCACAACAAGCAAACGTTACGCTACTCACTCATTCAGCAAACAAGCAAGTCAATGGGCTATGGCTGAGCAACGTATTTGCATACACTGAATCACACTACTGTTATTTGTCTGCGTATCCTAGACTTTAGGGCCTGATTACACTAGCGATGACGCGGGAATGGTTTTGCGTTCGCTCACGATTGGCGAAAAGGCAATTTGACAATGTTCACTTGTTTGTACGGTTTAATGTCTTGGAGCTAACTTGCTATGACAAACACGTAAAGCGGTCACGTTACCAACTAGATCTGCACTGTCGCAGTATATAGTTTTGAATGCACAAATTCGATGCATCATTATCAACAAACTGAAACGCATATAAATAACAGTAACGTAGTATATAAGTCATAACGAGAGCCTGAGCTCCTGTGTTTACCTCTAGTGTTGACGTTGTACTGTCGAAATATTTAAAATACGAAGTTTCGGCGGTTACGTCACAGATACCGAGGTGACAAGGACACGCGACATTTGCTCGTGGCCGCGAATTCGCTGGTATGATACAGCCCTTACATAGAATATAATCCAATTGACAATGCGATCTGTAAAGGTACAGGTGAACATCTTGTGTGAGTCATAATGTGTTGTGTGAATCATTATGTTCAGTGTGTGGAACACGGGAAGTTTATGGTATATGGAGAAGGAATGTCAGCGATCAGCACTATGGATGACGAATCAAAGGTTTCGTTATATTTTTTTGCACTACATTATTTTGGCCATGGGGTTTTCAACAGACATATTATTATGACATAGTCCATTCATTATCATCAACCGCTCGATTACTCAGAGGTGGTCTATGAGTCTATGATATGGCAAATGCACCTTTGTAGGTATTGTTCTTTCATCGACTAAATTTGCCCCCGTCCCGCCTCTACACTCTTCAAGTTCATATTCAATGTCAATAAAAGGATATAATAAATTACGAGAAGACATTAAACAACAAAACAAAACCAGTATATTTTTAAATAAATTAAAGCAATATTTAATTAAAAAAAGCTATAACACAGTAAATGAATATTTAACGGACAAATGCAATAATAATATATAATTATGAATAACAGATATTTAATAATTAAAATAACAAAAATAAATATTTCACAATACTTAATAATTAAATTGTACAAATAATAAAAATAATCATGAACAAATTTTAAGCGAGTGAACAAATACGCATTATATAAATAAATAATAAATGAATAGATAAACTTGCACACATAATATTAATATAATATAATAAGTAAATGTATAGTAACATAAAATACTTAATAGGATTTAAAATAATTTAAACGAAAATTAATAAAGCGCTCTTCCTCTCTCTAGTTATTTAAAAATTGGCTGTGCCCGACAGGGTCCATAATTGATTCTATTATTTTTCTTATTATGGATTGCAATAAAAGATTTGATTTGAAAAAAAAAGGGTGGAAAAAAGTCTTAGTTAAAAATAGGTCAGTTCTTTTACTAAGCTGATATGCGGGTCGCAGGGATGTCGACGTGCAAACTGAAACCTGGAATTCATCACATTAATCTAAACGTTTTTGTGGGTTTTCAACAAACAAAAAACAGCTGTTAAATGGAAAAGTGCAATATCTATGCGGTCATAATGTATGGCAGAAGAAAACTTATTTTAGTTACCCACAAAAAATGTCAATCTTCTCTCAATCATGTTCTGAATCGATGGTAGCGAGTTGTGCGTGAATGTCCCTGCACTCATGTCAGCTCATGGCTGCCTTAGACTGGCTAGTCAGCAAGGATGGTACTGATTTGACTGTCGATCTTGCATTAGACGTATTTTAGTAACAACGCTCCGTCATGAAACTAGACATACGTACCTACTTAATATAGTGCATTCAATTCAACTTTATTAGTCGTAGTGATGATATGTGGAGGAGAGCCCTAACGGAATGCTTGCCGAAACGGAGACACGGTACAAGAAGCGTTGGCAGACCAATAAAAAAGATTGCGGGAAGACCTGATGAGACTGGCTCAGATCAGGGAAGCATGACACAAAAGGGAGCAGCCAACGCAGCCTATCACAGTCCACTGCTGGATAAAGGCCTCTCCCAGGCTGCGCTTTAACACTCTATCCTCCAACTTCCTCATCCAGTCTACCCCAGCCACCATTTTAAGGTCGTCGATCCATCTAGCTGGGAGCCGTCAAACATTACACTTGCCAATTCGCGGCCACCACTCCAGCCGATCGAATCTGTTTTCATCGAAAAATTTCACCTTGAGAACTTACGTGAAGTGACCTTGTAGTGATCTGTCATTCCATCGAATGCTAGGGTTTGACACTAATGACAGCTCACTTCAGCCAAGTTATTACGGTGAGATTTTTCAGAATAATAATACAGGAGTCGTCTGCTCACAATGGGCCTCATAAGAAGGCTTAAAGTCACCCAAAGGGCGATGGAGAGGGCTATGCTTGGAGTTTCTCTGCGTGATCGAATCAGGAATGAAGAGATCCGCAGGAGAACCAAGGTAACCGACGTAGCCCGAAGAATTGCCAAACTTAAGTGGCAGTGGGCAGGCACATTGCTCGCAGAACAGATGGCCGATAGGGCCGAAAAGTTCTGGAGTGGCGACCGCGTACCGGAAGATGTAAAGTTGGAATGCCTCCCACAAGGAAACCGATGACCTTGTGATGGCCGCAGGAGTCCGCTGGATGCGGGAAGCACAGAACCGGTCGAAGTGGCGGAGCTTGGGGGAGGCCTATGTCCAGCAGTGGACGTCTTTCGGCTGAAATTATGTCAATCAGTCCTGCTACAAACATGGCCAGCTCACTGCCACTTTCACATCTATACTCCGGTTCTTTTCTGGATAATCTTATACCAGATTTTTTTCTTTACAGAAACTCCGACCATAGCCTACCCCATATTACGCTGAGCGACCTTAAAGTGGACCAGCCTAACTGCGAGTGTCCACGTTTTGGCATCGCATATCATAACGGCCAAGACGCACTGATGAAGATCTTCGTTTTAAAACATTGTGGGATAGACGACGAGAAGACTTGACGTAGATTTCCAAACACTGATGTTGAGTCGATCTTTATTCTGCAAAAGAGGGCTGTCAGAGCCATTTACAACCTCCGCAGACGCGAATCTCTAAGGGAACTGTTCAAAACAATTAACATCATGACGGTACCTTCTCAATATATTTATGAGAACATTATGTATGTTCGGAAAAATCTACATCTTTTTAGTAAGATAAGTGACAGGCATAATTTTAACACTAGAAATAGGAACAAATTAGATCAACCACGTTTCAGATTGTCTAAAGTACATACTTCTTTTATGGGGTACTGTGTAAAATGTTATAATAAACTACCAGTCGATATTCTTGAACTAAGTGAAAATAAATTTAAGTCATGCATTAAACGCACACTATGTAGACAAGCATATTACAAGTTAGATGATTATATCTTAGATAAAAATGCCTGGCTTAATGCTGGTCCTGCTCCACAGCCACCTGGGCTTACTAATTAACATTTTAATATTTGGAAGAGATGCTTCCCCTTTTTTTTTATGTTTTCTGACATTACGAACACTTCTGTTCCTATTATTATTATTTTTCTGACATTGCGAACATTTCTGTTCCTATTTTTATTAATTTTGTGACATTACGATTTTGTTTTTGATTTTACTGAACCAAGTATTATTTATTAAAATTTCAATAGATACTTATTATATATTTTTCTTTCTTTTTGGAAGTCAAATTTTATGAATTTCTCAAATAGGATTGAAACTATAGTTTTGTATAATTTAGAAGCATTTTGTCAAATTTTTGTAAATGTGAGTACCATGCATCCTTATAATATGTTGTTTTAATGTACGTCGACTTGAAAAAACGTGGTAGTTGAGAGTATGTCATGCTCACTTAAATGTCTCACTGATGGTGGCGTGTGTGTTGGATCATTCGGTTCCCTAGAAAATGGTTGAGCTGGATGGTGCTGATCCATGCGTCAAGTTCGTGAACGGGCGCCGTCGGTTGAGACTGGTCATCTCTTATCTGCCATGGCTTATTTTGAATCTTATTTTTTTTTTAATTTATTTTATTAATTTTTTTTACATTGTTCTCACATATAGAAGCACCAAGAATAATGTTCCCACACACACAAATTTTGTAATACCCACGATTTAAAAGAGTGTCCTTGGAGTTTCTTGCCCGTTCTTCTCCAGAGAGATCTACGTTTTTGGAATGGGCACCTAGCTTCAACTTCGATTTTTGTTTGACAATTCAAAAGTGCCTGTGAAAGGTCTAATTGAAATAAATGCTTTGAGTTTGAGTTTTGAGACTGCCCAACCCAACTAGATCCTCCTGACGGCTTCTTTCTCAAAGTCGTGTCTACTGAGCTGGATGTCTTGCCCTAAGTAGACATAGTCAGCAGTGATTGGAACGAAGCTGCCAATGATGTTGACCGCAATTTTAATTATTAGAACTACATTAATACGCAATGAGTGAACTAAAAAGCACGTCAGGTACACTCAAATGTCCTACCAATATTGTTGCTGAACTACAACTAAACAACTATAACTGCCAATAGGTATAATGACTAACTATTCAAATTAATTAATTTAACGACAGTGCAATTTAAAACTGCTTCGCCAATTTAACCTAAACCGCACAAAAATTGTCGTCATTTCACTGGCGCCTCGTCATTTTTGACATCTGCTTCCGAATCCAGGAATATGTATTCTGGAAGTGTATGAATCAGAAATTTAAAATGAATGACACAGTAGGAATATGCAGAATACCTTCTTGTTACAACCCACGTAAATGTGAGTTGGAAACGGAAATTTGCTAAGGTAGACTGGCCCAGATTTTCAATTGATGAATCTATTTAGATTTTCTATGTAAGTATTTATTGTCAGATTAATTTGATGTATCATCGTCTGCCTAGCCTTTTCCCAACTATATCGGGGTCGGCTTCCAGTCTAACCGGATGCAGCTGAATACCAGTTTTACATGGAGCGACTGCCTATATGTCCTCCACGACCCAGTTACTGGGTAATTCGATACTCCTCGGTAATACTGGTTGTCAGACTTTCGGGCTTCTGATGACCCTTAACGACTGTCATAGATCCACAAATGACAGCCGGGACCAACGGCTTAACGTGCTTTCCGAGGCACGGAGGGGTCTTGGTATGTAAAGATGGTCACCCATCCATGGACCAACCGCGGCAAGCATAGCTTAACCTGGCCGATCGACCCGTGCCACAAGCCACAAGCCCCTCTAATCTGATGTATCTAATTTGATGTATATCGTGGATATTTTTTTTAAGGTTTCTTATTTGTTTTGATTTAAGTAAGTGATGCTTTATTTTTATTTTATTAAACTTACTGATCGTATTTGAAACATCACAATACACTCAGACAGGCATATCCGATATTTGGAATAAGACAGCGAAGTTGAAATGAGACTGGTCGGGTTACACTTACAAGAGGCACCGGGATAGATGCCACTATCGTCACAAAGTGGGCGCCTGAAGATGGGCGTCGTCACCGAGGTAGGCCAAAAACACGCTGGCGTGACGATTTGGACAAGTCCCTGACCGATTGGCCGGAGAAGATAAAACATAAGGTTTGGAAAACTATGGGGAGACCTTTTCCCAGCAGACTGAGAGTAGAAGTTTATAAAAAATATGAATGTAACAAGAATCGTCAAGACTGTCGCGTTCATAATTATTTACGTAAATTGGGGCAAATATGGTACACTTTACCCAGATATTGTTTAGTGCCTACTGCGTGTCATTACCAGTGATCGGAATAGGCTGACTATATTTGCCTAAACTTTGGAGAACAGAGACAGAAAGTGGAGACTTCCTTACGACTATATTTGTTTTCCCGGGATTCGGGAAAAATCTTCAGTAAGTTGAAAATAAGCTTTATTTAAGATGTTTAAAAGCTATTTTTAACCAAACTTGCAACTTCCAAATTTTCGGGATTTTCGCGTAAAATCCCGAAATACTACTGCTGAAGATTTTTCCCAAATCCCGGGAAAAAAAATATATAGTCGTAAGGAAGTCTCCACTTTCTGTCTCTGTTCTCCGAAGTTTAGGCAAAAATATAGTCGGCCTATTCCGATCACTGGTCATTACATACAGTATGAAACGAACCTTCTGTAGCTTAAAGTCTCTTGACTGTATGGTCCCACACCGCGTATATTTTGTATCTTAAACAGTTATTAAGACCGTCTATGACGTTACTCATCATTTTTGCAGTCCGCGTTCCATTTGTTTGCATGATTCATGTTTAAGTGGACTCCATTCATTTGGTTGTAACCTTGGCGTATCGGAACTAAAATACAATGGTAAAAGAAATTTGGGAAACACCGAGATGATTTGCAATCGTTTTTTTTTTCCTCTGATATAAGCTACAGATAAAAAAATGAACAAAAGTATGATGGCATTATGTTACTAATCATTACGTGTAGGATTCGGGATTTTTCATTTTATATGTTAAAGTGATTTGACCACAGATTGCGGTTTTAATTACACTTAAGTCACGCGGTAGTGTTAAATGAGTGAGGCATAATGGAGAAACATTTGAACAAAAAAATATAAATAAGGAAAATGAAGAGGAGACAAAATTAGATAGGGAATTCATTAAGATGTTTGTGTCGCTACTTAGAGCCTGCCGATACTGTTTGTTTTGCAAGACAAAATATCTGTTAGTATATTATGTGACACGTCTGTTACAAGCCAAGGTTTTTTCTTCTCTCCGCAAATTAGTTCCTGCAAAGTAATATCGAACATACGCAATCAAATGACACGCCTATTTAAGCGATATTTTTTGTCACACAATCGTGTCCACTATGGTATGCCTGAAAAACCCAATGACTAGTTCCCTACTACCATAAAAGACATAAGATGATTCTTTTTCGCCTTATTAAATAGTCATTAGTTCTAAGACTTGAGAAGTATGCTTAAAACGTATGTGGTTCCTTTTTCTTACTCATCATTTAATGACCTTAACGTCTCGGTTCATTAAATCCTGTAAAAAGACTGAGTTGACGCAAAGGTGACGAAACTTGTTAAAAACTGTCGATTTACTATCAACCTTACATCTGAAAACAAAATTAAATTAAGCAGGATTGTGAATCGATAAACACTGCCAATTTGGTTGATCGACCAAATTAAGCGAGTCTGTAACCTTCTTTACGTTTTCATCAGAATCACGACCCACGGCCTTTCCATTTTACCCATAAAGGGAATCCTATAGCACATAGAAAGACACCTGTCTCTCTCTAGAAATTACAAACATTACAAAGTCATGTCTTAAGTGGGCTGGAAGATTTTACAGTAAAAACTTCCATTGAGAATTACCCCAGCAATTCTAGGCCACAATCACGAGCCGATGTTTTAATGTGCAATATCACGAAGAGAGTGGCAAGGTATGACTCAGAAGCCATCAGTGCAGTACCTCGTCGCGTGAGAACTGCTTGCAGCCTCCGAAACAAATATGTCCGGTAGTAAGGAATCTCCCCATTTCCGGACGTGTGCCGAAATTAGAGCACTGGTAATGAATTTATTGTACTTATATTAGTCATGCTGTAATGATAGTGGTTGGCTGTCATTGTGGTTAAGTGGTTTGTAACCGGTTGAAGGCAATTCGGATTGCTAAGCTTTTAGTAACACTATGTAATTTGATTGAATATTGAAATGATTCGATTACGAGATTTATAAGCTTCTTCTGAGACTGTAATACGACTTATGCAACAACGTAACCTCTAAGCTCAACATACAGGTTTCACACACAATTTTCCATTTCCCTATACATTTTAAAACCATCTCCGTTTCAAAAGGTCTTATATTTCGGACGTCTATCAGTTTGAAACGATCAATACTACTCTGTGCTAAGATAACTAGGACTAGTTACTCCAACAATGTTGACAAACAGCAAAAAAACTGCATGCATATCTAAGGAATCATTAACTAAATGTATTGCCTACGTATGTTAAGACGAGTTTAAAATAGAAAGTAGTCCGTCTAGGTTAATAGACACATCCCTACCCGCTGGTAATCAGCGTCTTGTTTTATCAACGTTTCGAGCCTGCAATGTTCCTTATACGCCAGGTTAGGAGTTTAGAGAATTTCCGTTAAGTGTTGACCTGAGAATTCAACATAACATAATCATTTGCCAACCATGTTGGGGTCGGCTTCCAGTCTAACCGGATGCAGCTGAATACCAGTATTTTACATGAAACGACTGCCTATCTGACCTTCACAACCCAGTTACTGGGTAATACGATACCCCTGAACGACTGGTTGTCAGACTTTTGGGCTACTGACGACGCGTTACGACTGTCAAAGATTCAGAAATGACAGCCGGGACCAACGGCTTAACGTGCTTTCCAAGGCACGTAGGGGTCTTGGTATGTAAAAATGGTCACCCATCCATGGACCAACCGCGGAAAGCGTAGCTTAACCTGATCGATTAACCCGTGCGGCTAATATTACTTAGCCACAAGCCCCCCCTTTGAACGTAACATGAAACTCAACTCATTTATTCAAATTACCGCTGATAATCAGCACTTTTAGAACGTCAAAGTTATATAGGACAGTCCCCCAAAACGCCTGCCTTTCACGCCTTGTATACCCGAAGGGTTAGGCAGAGGTGGACCTCCATAATCCATAATCAGCCTATAATGATTCCACTGCTGGGACCCAGGTCTCCTCTCGGTGAGAGGGAGTGGGATGTAATGCACCATGCGAGCCCAGTGCGGGTTGGTAGATGTCACAATGTCTTCGAATTTTTGGTTCTAGGACATGCCGATTTCTTCACCGTATTGAGAGTAGTGGTGATGACAATAATTTACACAAAGTAAATCGCCTGTCTGGGTTCGAACTCACGACCTTACAACTCGTAAGTCGAATCGAACCCCCACGTTGTATGGTATACTTTTTTTGTAATTTTGTTGAATAGTCTTTGATAAAAATGTAATGAACCTATTTCCCGGAATTGATCAACTTGGAAATTCTGTCCCTTTTGACATGCTGCTACAGTAGCAACATTAGAATTACCTTTGCCTACAGACAGAAACAGTTCCATGTCGTGCTGGACATGAAAGAATAGCACCATCCCATTTCTTGCTATGGGTGTCGTAGAAGGCGACTAAAGTACTTACCTACCTGAGAATGCGCAGCAGCGTTCTCTATGCATTTTACCACCATACCGCGATCACCAACTCGCCTGCCAAGCGTGGCGTTTATGGCAAAACCCCCATTTTGGGGAGGCCTATGTCCAGCAGTGGATGTCTTTCAGCTAAAATGATAAGGCAGATGCAAAGGAAATTCTAATGTTTCCGTATTTATTTTTATCGTACTTTTGTCTGTTCCTTATTTTGAAGAGGTTTTTATAAAATTACCGAAGTAACTAAGGAAATTCTAATGAAATTAAGAAGAGAACAGAGAGAAAAGAACTGTTAAAAGTTCTGTTTAACATTTTCATTAATGCAATTGAAAAAGGATCTCCACGACATACTTCTAGGGTGTAATTTTGATTAATTATTTCATTAGCGAACACTTCTGCTGGTTAGATTGGTGGGAAATCTTACGCTGCCAGCTATCATTAAGAGTTCCGGCCATAATAAATAATTATACCAATAAGGATGCGTAAGTGTGAACGTAAGTTGTTTATCATTAAGCTTCTAACTACAAGCGCATGCAATACTTTTATCTATGTAGAAAGATTACGCTTGCTATGTATCGCAACATTTCCTAGACTCCGTTTAAAGATATGAAATAATTTTGTAGAATGACCTAATTTTGCTTTTATATTTCGAAATTAATTTATCTATGAAAGATCATACAGAAAAATGCTTCGAATTCAATAACTAAAATGACACAAGGCTTTCTATGTGGCGATGGAAGAGGAAAGCCTAATATCCAGAGCTTAATATAACGTAGACGATGCACCATCTATTGCAATCAACTTTTATTTACTTTACTGTCTCAAATGTCCGTTCACCTGACTGACGCCTTTGACGCCGCGCGGGCTTGCGGATGGCGAGTACCTAATGGGTAGCTCGCAATCCGGTAAGGACCAAGCCCGGTCGATGACGCGTTGTGTTCTACGCGCGCCTGAAAGAGATGTCAGCTCGAACTGGTGAGATCCGCAAGGTCCGATGCCTGCCAGGGGCGGGTTGTTCGAAAGTGATACCGTGGCCCCTGGCACACAGGCAACTAAAGAACACGTGTGGGTTTTAGTCAGTAAAAGTCTGACACGCCTCCCGCTTCTCCCGGGAGAAGTTATTTGATGATTTCCCACCCAAAAAGAAATGCCTTTGACGCCCCAATAAACGTCGCCACCTACTGGGCCCGAACACCTGGAGCCACATAGAAGTAACGTCGAAACGAAAAGAAGAAAAATAACATAATTAACCTGTAATGTTCCCACATTTGTGTCGTGCTGGGACACGGGCCTCCTTTCTTCGAGATAGAGTGGACTATATATAATCTGTCACGCGGGCCCTTTGCGGGTTGGGAGATGTCCCATGTCTTAGAATTTTTAGTTCTAGGACATGCAGGTTGCCTCATGATATTTTCTTTCACCGTTTTGAGGGAAGTGGTGATGATTACACAAAACGAAGCGCCTGTCTCGGTTCGAACCTACGACCTGCAATTCGTAAGTCGGGGCCATTATAACTGGACCACCACTGGTCTTAAGAATTTTTTTTAACTCTCTTTCAAGAGAAAAATATGACGTAGCAAAAGAAAATCTTAATTTTTAGAATAGTTTAAGAGTGTTAAGTTTCCTGATTTCTAGACTTAAGTAGCATAAAATAAAAGGCTTCCAAAATAAAGAACTTGCAAAATAAAATTTATAAATAAGTATATCGGAATTAAAATATACAAAAAACGTGCAAATGCGTCGTGAATGAAGTAAGGTGTTGCGGTAATTAAACTCAATAAATGTTGCTATAGCTCTGCATCATAGTCAGGGGCGGACAATCGAAGTCAGTTTTACATTTACGAAACTTGGTTATTATTTTGACTTCGAAATACTGGCAAATAAAACTATGGAACTGACTTTTTAAGATAACATCATTAAAAATGTGATGAATAATGTTTTTTTTTTCATTTGAGATTTTTCCAATGGAAACAAGGTGTTAAGCAAATATACCTTAAAATTATTTTTTACGGGTAGATTGAAAAGTCACAATCATTTTAAAAACATGTAGACATAAGAAAATGGAAAAGTTCATGAAAACCGAATACCTTTTCCATTTTCTTTTCACTACTTTAATTTTGTAAAGAGCTCTATAATCACGATTATTTTCTCAATCACAATCAATAGCCACATTAAAATAATTTTCGCAACAACACATAGTTGCAAAGAAAATGCAAGCAAAGATTGTCAACGCCTGAAGAAAGGTATGCGCCTCGCTTCCGGTCATAGTTTTGAGAGCGGTGTCGCACTTGAGATAATACGGCTTAAGTCAATATGGAAATCCATAAACTTATGCCCTTTTGGATCTTAGGTAGTACGAGGTCGTATCTTTCTTAAGCGGAACGTGTATGACCTTAGGAGACGAAAAGATAATTGCATGCAATCACTTGTCTCCAATCCCGTCTGGGTTTGATACGTTTGTGTCTTGGGACGAATTAGGTCTTACGAGGAATTGTTTGTCTTGAGTTTCAGTTTATGATCTTATTGATGAACGGTTTGACGAGTAAATGAAATTGATAGTTCCGTTACGTTTGTGGTGAATCAGACTTTAATTTGTCAATCATCGTCTTCGGGATTTTTCTTTTATTAGTTCTGAGGATCTTTTGTTTTTATTGTTGGGTGCATCTCAAACACTACTACAAAATACCATACGATCATGAACATTGCATTTATATTAGGATTTAGTTAGGTAGGAATAGCCCATTGACGTCCCATCATCTCATCATGGCTCCGCTACGATAAATTTCAGTAAAATTGGCAGTGATATTTTGCTAACATAGTAGGTAGGACCTATAAATAAATTAGTCCGTAATATTCGACCTTCCACCTTTTGTGACGTAATCAGCCTAAAATGTTCCCACGGCTAGGACACAGGCCTCATCTCTTCGAGAGGGAGTAGGCTGTAATGCCACCACGTAGGTCCTGTGTAGGTTGGCACAATACACAATTTCTGGTGAAACAAAAAACAGCGGTAAATTCGCTGATCCAGCAAGTCGTTATGAAGAGTAAGCAACATCCAACAAAGGATTGCGATGCTTGGTATGGAAGTAACATGTTATTTCATACCAACTTTAAATTCTTGACAAAGCAAATAAAAGTAGCACAATAAAAAGTAATTTATTAGAGGAGACTTAATAAGATATTAATTACTGCGAGCATGCACACTTACCCAACCATCCATGAAAGTGCATAATCCTTTATTTTCATTTGACGTAACACTGTCAAGCTGAATGTTGACATAAGGGCTTGCAAAGTACACAGATCATGTCAAACATGGAGTGTTGGTCGTCTTTTGTTTTCTGTTTATTCCTACTCGGTCACGGCAGACCTGTGGTTTTACGTAGGTCAAGTGCGATTCCAATCTCGATCCTATTTGCTATATATTTTAGTATATTCGATTAAAATAGCTGGGTATTTCACAGTCGATGAAGTCATGCTAGGAGCAGCCGATTACTTTGCTTCATTATGTTTTGTTTAACAGTTATTATAGTTGTGATCTTGTGTGATGGACATCCGTGTTGATTTATCGATTTAGGATTCTGCTTTTTGCTGTAGCTAATTTAGCTAACTTTTTATTTGGTTTATGATTTGTTTAGTGTTGCATGGCATCATGGATCCGCGACGAACAATTTCAGTAAAATTGCTGGTTATATTTAGCGAATATGGTAGGCAGTACCTATAAATAAATTATTACGTGATATCCGTTCCTCCACCTTTGATAACATAGGTAGTATGAATGAGGGTAGTTCTATTCTGGCAAACGGTAACAGATTATTCCCAAGAAAATTTCTTTGTTCATGTCAAACTGCGAGCTTTTCACAACCTGTGTGGCATGAACTCGATACCTTTCTTCCACCATCACCTGCAACTGAATTTAAAAACTTCACAGAACACAGAAGAACAAAGAAAACGTATCAATTAAACAAATACAGGAAATGAACATTCGCTTACGAAGTTAATTATGAAGTAAGTTGGGCGATCAAAAAAAAAGATAGTCACGTGCGAAGGAGGCATTACCATAGCCTCGTTTTTTCGTCCCAGATTCGTGACACATCGTGTGTGAGCCCTGTGGTAAATAATAAATCTTTCTAATAAATAAAACAAGGGAACGTGAGCGAGATAAAGCGTGCATGCCCGTTCGGTGCGCCCTAAACGCCATTGTGGACGCCGACGGCAGATCGTTAAACGAAGGTGAAAATATTTTGTGCCTTTTTTTGAGATCAATTCGATGTGGTGATGTTTTCATGTTTAACCTGTGGTTGGAGTAATTGCTTGATGTCTTATGCTTTGCTACCTTTTTTCTTGAATGCGCTTTATGTACTTAGAGCATGGGTACGATATTTGTGTTTCTATTATCTCTCTTTTTTAATTATTATCATGACAATTAAATAGTTACTTTTATGTTATTTTATTCACTATCAGTCCGATTCAGTTTTTCCCTTGCTGCTCTCTACCAGCGATGCCCTCAGCCGAGGTCCGTACCCCACAGGGGATGCCCTTAGCGAGCAGGCGCTCCAGTTTTAGGTTTATTGTAAACGACAACCTCATAGGCTGAAATGAGAGAAGCCATTCCCAAAAAAAAAAAAACAGTATTCAGTTTTGTTAACATAAGTGCGAATATTTTAATGTGATTTTGTATAGTTGTATTGTCCTAATGTATGAGTGATTGCGTAAGAATTTAACAGGGGTTGTTTCCACTTTCATCACACACTTTGGAAATAGACTATAGTTTAAAGATGTGCTTGTGTTAGGGGCAATTAGTTGAAGTTGGTGTCTTAAATGCTCTTGCGTATACTTTGTTACCTTCTCATTGAGGTGAAGCTTTAAATAAACCTGTATTCTAATGGGCGGTTAATATATAGTTTTGTTTACCCATATTGAAAAATAAGCTATCTGATGTAAGATTGCCGGTAATTAAGATGTGGGATATCTTAACTTTGTAACAGAAATTGATTTTGCTTGGCTTGCTATTGACTTTAAACCTAGGTACCAATCGTTAAATTGTTATGACTGCATAGCTAACTGTTTTGTTTATATTTGTTTACTTTCTGCAGAATAACTTAGTGGTTTAGTAGCCATGAATCAAAGGCGGATGGGACTCTTTAATTTTAAAGGCCCTATGAAGAAAAATAATTGTAAAGTTTTTTCTGTATATACTTTATAACCTTTACGCTTTTCTTAAATAAATGGTTGCAAATTCCAGTTTATAATTATTTAGTTATTGGATTTAGAATAACAGATCTTTTAAACGTCAATATTTTGTTGGATAAAACATTAAAATTAAATGGCGCCAGCAATTCCTAGCTAACTGAAAGATTCTTAGATAGGTATTATTCGGCTTTTGTAGTATATTTTGGTTTAAACCACGACATTTGTCATTGCTACGGATAACGTAACCCACTCATAATCCCAACCAATCAAGTTTCTTCAAATAATTTCTTACCGAAAAAATAAATATGACCCAACTCTGTCCACAATGTGGTAGGTCATTCTCAATGAGCTTCGGTTGTTAATGTGTAAATATGTATTTCACATTTACACGACGCGACATCCACGACGACCATTGTGGTCGGAATGTTGCTCCGCGGAGTCCACGGTCAGATTGTTGCGGGGAGGCACACTATTGATATTGCCGCCGCAGCTTCAGATAGATAAATGGTCAGTAAATAAAAAAAAAAGGTAGGCACGGCATCACCACATTTACTATAAACTTTAGGAAAACCCGAGCTGTATTTATAAGCGTAGTAATGTGTGATTGGCAGTAATTCTTTGTCAATATAGATATAGGGACTTACGTTTACGATGCAATTGCATTAATGTTGCTAAATTAAATAGCATCAATATTGCACCTTGTATAAAAAGTCCACCATGTGTGTATATACACAATTAGACATGGTTTGCCTCTACGCGCATAGACACTATTTGAAATTGCCGCTACTTGGGCGTTGAATTCCATTTCTAGTAATAGAATTTTAAAGCATCGCAAAATAATTATATCGCGCAACAAGGGTGTTAAATTAGCACCTAATTAAAAAGCTATATTTTAATATTTACACCTGTACTTACGGCTGTCGATACTCCGACTGGTTGCATGCACGGCTACTTAGTTGTAACAGGAGGCAAACTCTTAAAAATGTGGCGTCCACAGCGTGGGGGCCAGCCCAACCGCAAGCGTTGAGCGAATAACCGATTACGCGGTCGTTTATATGAATTACTTGCTTTTGCCAGTGGCTAAGTCAGCGTGGTCTTCAGAAATTATCCCACAGGAACGGATAACCGAGATAAAAAGTATCCTATGTATTAATCCAGGTAATAAACTATCTGTGTGCTAAATTTCATGCAAATCCTTCCAGCCGTTTGTGCGTGATTGAGTAACAAACATTCAAATACGAGTATCGAATCATCAAAACATAGAAACTTTCACAATATTATTAGGTATATCATTTATAATATTATATAATAGGAAGTAGGATAATAGGATAACTTCAGCCCGTGACTTCGTCCACGTTTTAACATTAAAATTACTTGTTTTAACATGAAATATATCCTATAACTCAATCCCATGACCACGTCCTAAAACCAAAAATTCAAAGACATTGTTTTGTGACATCTACCTACCCGCACGTGGGCCCACACGTGATAGATTATAGCCCACTCCTTCCCACCGAGAGGAGGCCTGTGTCCCAGCAGTGGGCACATTATAGGCTGATTATGTAATATCCTATGCCACACTGCAATACTGTACTTACCAATATTTTTTATTAAGCCTATATAGGTACTGTCTCACTGCTGGGCAAACGTGTCTCCCAAGTTCTTTTCCCAGGAACTCTTTTTTCCCGCACAATCTCGAACCAGCCCTTGCCACCGCTTTCTGGGCTGAGTGCGGCTGCGCCGTCCATCTTCAAACAGTCAAATAATTTTCGAAATCGAATCGGTAGTTTCGAAGATTACCTACCCTATGCTTACGAACAGTATCATTACCATTCGTAGGTGCATACTAAAGTAATGTATTGCAAATTGAGTTGTTCTTAATTATACACCTACATAGACATAAAGCAATTAGAGCAAAATTACGCCCATATTTGTTCTCGTTAATTTCTAATCTATTTACGGTTTGCAATTACCGCTATCAAACTACCTTATGCCTGACTTTTTTGCTAAACGGGTACACTTTCTTAATTTTATTTACTTTCATCACATAATTATATAAGAAGGCAATGCTTTCGTATCATCCGACGACTCCAAAATCTAACACCCGCGGTTTTTTGAAGACTTATAACGTCGTCGTCACAACAGATTAAACAAATATGGCGGGAGCCGTTTGACAGTTCGCTTTGTGATCAGTAGCGGGACGTGTTACACAACACAAACAAACATACACATTTGGTACAAGAAATTAAGCAATTATGAACTTTATTGCTTTGAAATAAAGTTTAGAAGTGTAAAGTTTGGAGTAAAGGCAAGGTTGTGCGGTGACTTTTTTATTATTTTTCAGGTCCCATCGTCTTGGTCGTACTAATTTGTCGAGACCAAGTCACCAATGCAAATATGGCGGGTGTTGTGAATACCTTGAGTAAAGATATGAAATTGTTTCCAGTCTCGACTCATGGGAACATGCGTGATCGTGTTCGTCGCTTAGGAATATTTTAATGAAATATTTGTTTTAGACCTTTTTATGGGATATTATGTGTTATCATTGGCGTGGATGGTACACAATTGTTGTGTGTAGGAGAGCTTAATAAGTGAAACTTTCAGCTTTTATATTCGTTTCTTCACTTCTGTACCGTGAATTTGTATGTTCCATCATAGGCCACATCCATCGGTTTTCATCAGGTGTCATCGAGGTAAAGAGCAGAACCATTCAGAAAAAAAGCCGTATGAAGCTTACTCGACTGTGTGTGTAGTGTCGCTAAACTGCTAATCAACTATTTCATTACGCATCTTTCTCATGTTGTAGCAACATTAGTGGCGTCAAGAGTCAGGTAAGGTTTGAAGAAAAAAATAAAATAAAAAACGTTGATATAAATGTAATAATAATTTAATTCCACAAACAGAAGCTATGTTTGTGTCGCAGTTATAAATAGGTACTATTTGAACTATACAAATAATGATTAAGTTATAAATACACTGGCTCTGTATTTTTACAATAATATAATTAACAGCTCTATTAAAGCTAGTCATATTTCATTGGATTTCTGTAACATATAAATAGTTAACAAAGAGTCAAGTAATACTAAGGAAAGTAGGAATATAATATACAATTAAAATTATTCGTCTCAGCCTCGAGCTGCCATGTCATAATATAGATCATTAAAATATCGACAGCAGCACAAAAGAAACTGTTCTGATACACCGCACCGTTCTACGCATTCATATTCCAACTCAACAATTTCATCAATAGTCCAAGTGCTGGAATGAAGTCTAAATACTAAAATCTAAATTAAATAATACGAATAATAAAGAAATTGAAACTAAGTGGAGTTAAGCGAGAAATAAATAAGACCTTGACTAGGATAATCGGGAAATTTAGAATGTTAATCAGCAGATAATAAATAATACATTTTAAATTCGTCACTATTTACAAAAAAGGAACTAATTCGTTCTAGACCAAAATGGCAATGTAATGGCAAAGACAGTTTTTTTTTCTATACATTAATTCGCTATTTAACAGCCAAAGGATGCAAATAATTCTACTAGAAGGAGTTTTTTTTCTTGGGGCTAACTAATACTGAACAGTACTGTTTCGCCTCGTGGTGCAAGCACCAAGTTTAAGTAGACAGCCAAAAGTTACGTGGGACGTGCAGTTTCTTCGAGTCGCATCGTTGACTCTTGATCACAACGGCTGTATTCAAGCAGATTCCGTCTCGTAGAGTTTCTGGAACACCTGCGCTAGGTACTCCAAGTAGTTCAGGGTGTCCCTGTATAGGAGAACGCCCATATTGTTCGCCAAGTCAGGGATTTCAGAGTTCGGAAGCTTCTCGATTTTCAAATTGCGAGCGTTCATGATGTCCTGCAAGAAGGAAAAGTTTTGGTTAGCGAAATATTAACCAACAATTTTTGGGAATATTAATAAGATTTTTTTTTTTACAAAGAGTGGGCATGTGCCTCAGCAGTGGGGATGATTACGACGATGATTATTTTTAGAAAAAGAATATTTTCAAAAAATTGTTTCGTGTATTTCTTTTTTCTTTTTAATTATTCAAAAAACGAAACAAGATTGCAATTTAGGCAAAGCTTCGTATACTTACATTAAAATAGCAAAGCACAGCTCGCACATCATGCATCGTCTGGGTGATGTTGTCCTTCAGACTCTCGTCTGATATTATGTTGGAGTTCAGTGTTTCATTGGAGAACATGTACAGCCCTGCAACTATCATCTTCAGCCCCTTGTACATACCCGGTAATTCCTCGTCGATTTTTGGCTGTGAACAAGGAAAAAGGAATTTAGTACGCAAGCTTTAAAAATCATTTTCATTTAGAGAGCATTTATCTGAAAATCTCCTAAACTTTGAAGGTTTCATGTTACTAAAGTCGGGTGTCAGTTGTATGTTTATTATTGTAACTGCACGTTGCAATGACTTTGTTGCCAAATTAACTAAGATAAGGACAATCGTAATTGTGATAATCATCCTAAATTCGATTACATTTTTCGATTGTTAGTATTGCGAAACCATTGTGTTCTCACGTAAGCGATAGCCGGCCGACAACAATGAGTGCCACCGACGATGTCGATTCTTTGAAATCGATTGAAAAACTCATACGGATGCACGTTTTTGGCATCAGCGAATTCGCCGCCCTTCGGTGATTGTTTTCGTTTAGGAAATGTCAATCTGGCAACGTCCGTACTATCGAAAACGGAATGGTTTGTGAAGTTTTAAGAACGTTTTGTCAGAAACTGAATAAAATGAAAATTAATGCTGAGCTTTTTAAAAAAGTCAGTCAGAGCCAGGACAATATTATGGGCGAATCAAAATTGGATGCTCACCATCAACTGGGTAATATATTCATCTGGCATCGTCTGGTAGAGAACTTTCTCCTTAGGCAGCCATTCCTTAGGAAGGAATTCAGATGTTTTCCACGAGCCCAGGAGATCGTCGAAACTGTTATAACTATGAAGTTTCAACGCCTGAAACAAAAAGGAAAGAATCATTAGTAAAGAAAATATTAACACACAAATAAAATGTAGATGAAAATACAGATGATGAAAAAAAAAAAAACACAATTTTACACAATCTACAAATTATGTAACAATTACAAATTGTGTAACACACTATCAATCAGAATCTGAATAATTTTGAAAGATATTGCTAATTCATTGCTTCATATGTTCAAAATATTTGTCTGCCCAACAACATAATTAACACAATTAATGTTTTTGAACCGGCAAATTCAAAGCCATTCTTACAGTTAGTGTGTTACACAAATTCCCTTCAGCAGGCTTGACGCTTTCTATTTCTACGAAGCATAGACAGTGCTTTTTTAATACAAAGTGACATTTCGTTTCACCATTTTTGACATCGCACCGTAGATATCCTTCTACAATCTGTCATTTTGTCTTTCGTTTCTAACGATCTTTGTCTAGGTCCTTATAAATGTAGACTATTTCAGAAGAATATTTCTTCCCAAACTGTCAAAATCACTCTGACAACAAACTTTCTACTCGACGGCCACAAAGTATACACGAATATCTACAAATACATGATTCGTTTAGAACGCATAACTGTGATAAATAATAGAAAAACATAGCAATCTTCTTCTATTGTAGTATTATTTAGTTAATAGTCATGTCTATTCTTCCGTCGACAAATCGGTGCTCGTGCTAAGCCTGCTGGAGCCAGATTTCTGTATATTTTCTAATAAAGATGACTTTACAGTAGTTAAAGACATAACACAAAGTACCAATAAATTAACGCACAAGGTGAACAATCTAAGTCACTAATGTCATTAAACTATACAATGACACGTCTTAACAACACAACGAAGGACCATCGTGAATCAACGCTTATTGAGAACGGTTGTATCCTATGAAAGTTGGAAATAGATTGAGTTACTTCAATAAGTTGATTGACTTTCATGGAAAAGGAAGATTGAGCGGAGGATAAGTCCGAGCGGTTTCCTGGATTGGTGGAATAAATGTAGTTAAAGTGGTGGGAGCTCTGCAGTGGCCAGTAGAGTACTGGGTATTTGGAACCTAGATAAGGATATTTTTAGGTAGTTTTTGGTGACTTATCTACACTGAGGTAGGTATGTAATCCTATAGCTCTTAAAATCATTTTATCTGAAATAGCTATGTTGTCTCTCTTAGGTGTATATTTTGGCCGTTTAAAGGCGAGCACTATTTCAATTTCCAATAGGTCTTCAAACCTTACATTATTCAGTCGGTCCCAATTTCGTAGAATTTCAAAATGATGATAAGAAAACATAATTTTAAAAGTGCAAAGAATATGGAATCACGGAGACAGATTTAGAGCAAAAACACACATTGTTACTACACGCGTTTACCTAGTCACAAATTGCTCCTAGAAGAAACAAAAGTATACTGCTCTCAGGAGAAGCAAACAATGAGAACAAGACCTATGAACTAGTGCTACTTATTCTAGTTAATAGATCAAGTAACACCGGAACTGCACGCGCTACTAACTGAGATCTATTCATTTCAAGACTCGACCATCTTTCAATTTCATAATCACAAATAAAGACGACTTCACGATCCCTATCGATATTAATAGACAATTTTTGCTGTTAATAAATTGCTTTAGTGTAGCTTTTTAATGGGCGAGTCATAAAGCATATTGATTCAATCGACTTCGATTCAATTCGATATTTACTGAACATTAATACTCGATACTAACGCATACGATAATCGATTCAATTGGCAAGCGAAGGTCGTTTGAAAGATGAGATCGAAACCGGAGGTTTGCGGCCGCCGCCGACGCCATTTCACGTAACAAAACCGTTTCGTCATTAAAATTTGACACTATGTCTATATCATACGTGACGAAGGCGGAACTAACAAAAACTGCTTCTGTGCCATTAAGCGTAGAGTCCAAATAGCTTTGACAAGGCAAGCGATCGGGGCCGAACTGGCAGATGTAATGCGCTATAGTTAATTATCCCTTTTGTAGAAAATATAGTTGGACAACAATACGACTAATTAAAACTTTGTAAAATCCAACAAAACACCAAAAATATCGCTTTCCAACTGTTTATCGGTGCCGATCAGAAAACTTTGTCCAAATATTAATTTGCTTCATTGAAATTGAGATACCGCTGATATAAAATTCGCTGATAATACGCGCAATGAAATAAATTTACGATTATTTCTTTGGACATAAACCGAGTCGCGGTGTATGAATGGAGTCAAAGCGGAGATATTATCCGTTGCCGAAGTGGCAAGTAATTGGCAGGAAAATTAGAGTTTACAGACCTTTAAAATTTTAAAAAATAAAAATTTGAATGCAAATGTATCGTCGGCGTATGAATGTAGTGCAGACGATTTTACAAAACAAGAAGCGTAGAATGTTTAAGTAATGATATCGTACAGAGGTGGAATGTGCTATGTCGTCGCTGGCACACAAAATACACAGGTGTGCGTCCGGTCTATCAGACCATATCCGAATCATTACCTACACCTACTAGTTGTGAGGAGCTTGCGTCCAAACTGAGGCGCATCTACTTAATAGGCTACAATTAAGAACGTTATGTATTCCTATGACTTGAACGTATTAGTTACGACTGCCGAGGTAAATAATGCAAATTCTGTTATCGCTAAATCACTTGACAGGATGTCTTATAGAGGCGGTTTAGGAATTATAAATCTAGCTGTTTAATTATAAATCTAAATGAAGATTAAACAAGAGCTTGCAAAAGTTAGAAGTAAATTAAAAAAATTGATCGTTTAAATACAAGATTATAAATGTTGTTCGAGTTGAATATTATCAATATAGTTCAAGTATTTTCCCATGATTTGAGGTTTAATAAAATAAACAGGGAACAATTTGATGGGTTAGCGCGTTGTAGTTGTCGTGGGTGGGCATCAACTAAGAAATTCGACGACTTAGCATCCGAATGCCTAGCGAAACATCGGAAGCTTATCAAATAAACATGCACCCACACAAGCGCAGACATTGATATATTTACGGCACACGTACGCACCCAACGCCGCAGACAGCCTGTCGCCCGTGTGAACAACGCTATCGTACTATGTACGTACATACATATTGTATGTATGTGCTATGTAATTCAATGTTTATATAGCGTCGCTATTGCAAAGATAAGCGAGCAGATGCACACGGGTTGCGAGAGACGTGCGGCATGCCGCGAGCCGATCGCAATCGCCGATCGGGTTACATCGCGAATACACCACTCATTTGTTTATCGTAATTACTTTCAAAAGTTTACGAGCACTTTTTTAAGGAAGCGAGTTGAATTCCAGTGTCGAAAATGTGATGCGATAATATGACACCGGTGTAGTCAAAAGCACGAGTGTTATGACACATTCACACGGTGGCCAGTGGCGAGTCACACAGTACCGGTAGAGTTCGTTGAATTTGTTATTGCGTTCTTAGTACAACGCGGCCAGTTATTATTTATACGGAATGGGCTTGACGACAGATGTAGCAGCCTGATTTATTTAGGATATATTGTCTCTCAGACGCAACTTAGACGTTTATCTTGGTTTAATGTGATGACTAATATTAACAACACGAGATCGAAAATTGCGATAGGGGTAAAGTTTTTGTTGGAAATGGTGCGCGAACAAAGAAAACCTAGACGTCCTTGTCTTCTAGCAATAATGGCGGTTCATCGCCACGATTTGCGTGTAAATCGCAATAAATATGATACATTAGTAACGAATGACCGACATTAAGGGGAGAGACAGAAAAAATCGTCGGGCAGGTGTGTCGCGCAATACTAATGCGCAATCAGTATTCGACGCGTACGCGCACCGTCCTGTACCTCGTTCCGGCTACTGTGAGTCGATAATGTCGTTTTACGAGGAGGCAGCGGACAGGACGTCGCCGTCGTTACGACCGTCGAGCCTATTACAATGCCACCATACCTCATACGCGAACATCACATTCGATAACTGGACACATTCGACATAAACGCTTCCATTGTTCCGCTACCATTGACTGCCCGACTCCCAATAAATCGATTATATTGACAACAATCGCCGAAATGTATAGGAGTTTCCTTCAGTTATCAAGTGGTTACCGAGTTTGTTGGTAAAGAGTCATCCATAAATGATTCGAGGCGCGACTTCGACATCGCATTATTTCTCGTTGATCGGCCCACCTTACTTCCGATTCGGAAATTATTATATTCCTAGGACTGGAATGATAGAGCCGTCATATGAATTGTTGTATTAACATGCTAAACGTTTGTTTCTAATAATTCGTGAATGTTTTATGAATTCTTGAATGTAGGTTGAATTGTCTGCGATTCTTGTGCGACAATATTACCATCTGATAAGCTAAGTAGGTGTTTTGTTTTTAATATAAACTGGTTTGTAATAAAACTTCAGTACATTTATGAGCAAAAAGTCGACCTTACGAGTGAGTAATTTTAGCGTGCAGGCAGACGTATAGTTGATCATTTAATGCGATTTGATCAGTTACATATTGTTATTTGATGTGACGTGTACTGTTTATAAAGCATTTTATCGACAAGGTTGTCGATACCGACATGGCGTCACAGAAATGCAGTGCGAAATTATAATTAAAAGGGAGGAAGCGGTCGGCCGGACGTACAGAGACGCGAAACGGCGCCCGGCCGATGCAATCTCTCTTCCACGCCTGCGCCCGCGCCGTTCCACGGTGAGAAAACCGCACTAAAAACGTGCACGCCGTGAATCTTTAATGGGTCACAATTCGCGTGAAACTTTTTGGCAAAAGACCAAATTCAAATTAAATTTTAGATTTTTAAGCTTTTTACGAATACCACGAAGTCGTACACAAAGAATAGAAATGAAATAGCTACAACTCAAATATTTACAACGAATTAGGATCATTGACTTTGCATTAAATCCCAATAATTCAAAAGAGGAAGTACGAAAAATCGGTGCTAGCCATTTGCAGGGTTTACGCGCACGTCAACAGAATACTATAGCACCTCTTACAGACTCTCATACATAAATCAATAATATCTGCGTAGATACAAACGCTAAAGGCATGCGTCGACGTAAGGCTTAAGTTTTATTGGTATTGGTCGACCGCAAGCTCCGTCCGTTCATTTAGAGCGACGCGGCGGGCATATAGATGTGCCGCGAATACTACGCGATCGCCTCGTGCAAAATCGATGAATGAAAGCGAAGAAAGGCCTTCGAAGCCAGCACTCACGCTTTTGTACTTTGCTTTATGCTACAGAAATTTTGAAGCGCCATTTAAGTCGATGGTCTAACTTGGATACTGAATGATGAAGCAAGTAAATAAGATTGCTAGACTCTCTTTTAAGAGAAGTTAACTTTCAAAATGACTCCAGGATTGAAAAATATGTAAAATAATTGAGGAATAATATTAAGGGCCTAACTTTCAACGTTATCTTCTGGCACACTGAGAACGCCACTTTAGTCAAAAACTTCAAAGACTTTGGCAACATGTTTGTGAAATTAGCTTTTAAAGTAAAAGCAGTGTTGTGTACTTACAAATGTATCCTTGTACTTCGCAGTTGATGAGTAAGCGTTTTTTGCTTGCGCGACGAGTTTCAACGCGACCTCCCTGGCGTGATTTTGCGAGAAGACAACTTTTGGCTGTAAAGAAATTGGTAATGTTAGATGATGTAAAATCATATAGAGTGGACAATACCTAGACAACTTCAGAATGAGGCAATCTATTCAACGGTAACAAATTCAAAATCCTTCTTATCTCCCGAAAAGTTAAAATGAAATAGAAATAGAAATAATATTTATTCGCATAAAACATGGTACATAAAGTTGTTTTAAGGTACATTATAGAGATCCTTTACCAAGTCCACATCTTTTACCGTATCAGCACATTTTTTTTCTGTTTACTTCTGCAGTCATTCATCACTTATGCGGCCACTTAAGCCAACCGCAAAAGTTTGACATGAATACAAAACACCGTCTTGTTAAACTATCTTTATCATCACCAGAAGCTTGAGTTTTCCATTTCTTAATATAGTGCTCATTGCTATAAATTCAAGACCCACTGTTCAATTAAGCTCTAGTTGCACTTGTTGATCCATTCTACAACTATTTTTCATTTTCTACTGCTTTTTAGTTTCAACTACTCGTACTATAATAATCAAACAGTCCATGCTTATATATACTATTAGGTTCTTTTTCTTTATCTTCCTCAGCTATATTTGCTTCCCTATTTCTGTAGCTATATTTACTGTACCATTTCCATATGCTCTTACCTGAGAATCATTATAATCGCAGGGGTTAGCCCACAGTCTGTTCTCCTCATCCGTGTCACGTCGTTGCCGCTCCATGCTGGCCCGGCTTCGATGTGGCGCCGCCGACGACCTCGGTGACAGACCGCACACCAACAGTAGCAGGCACACCGCCGCACAGACGTTGACGTATCCTGGTAATGGAAGTTGGATTAGTATACAGGTACTGGTATCATTTCGAAGACAGGTAAAATGGAAAAGATGGAACAGTGAACCGAAATTCGTTCAGAGGTCATGATAACAACATCTTTGGTCTTTGAGGTCCAGTGACATATAAGAAAAAGTATATTATAAATATAATTGATAGTAATTATAGCTTCATCTACGAAATAGTAATGACACCAGCTACTGAAACTATCACTCAAGTAAAACGTGTTTTCTTCCGTTCAAATTGAACTCTTACAAGAACTCTGAACAATATTCATTTTTGAATGAAAGCTCTCGTATTTTTTCAATGCATCTCATTTAATGAAAACGCTCAAGAGCCACTTGTTCCGTATGCGGCACGCGCGATGGTATCGATTATGGTAATCGATGAACATCCGATGAATAAATACATCGCGGCCCAGAGGTGGACAGCCTTTGCTAATTGTCCAGTGAACCTGTGTGAATCACTAATGCGGCTCTATTTAACGGTGGCGCGGTAATCGGACTCGCATTCTTCTGGTCGGTTACTTCATCGAACCTATTTATCGATTTAATAATATAGATATCTTTAATCGATTGTTGTCCACGTTAGTCTTGTCCTACCGTTTTCTATGGCAATAGTAATTGCTCTTCTAAGTTGGCGCTGTCGCATGTATTTACTTAATTGAATATTATGTCACGAGCGGTATGTAAATGAGAGTTATTTTCATTTTAACAGATAAAGAAATATTAATTGAAACTAACAACTGTCGCCAGCAGAAGGTGTCCATCGTTGACGCAGAAATATTTATTGACTTGACATTCGTTTTACTCGTTAAAATGGAATAATATTATCCACGTTAAAGGAAATAATTTGATGTGTGATTGACATAATTTTTTATTTGAATGTAAAGTTAACGTGCATCACCTGTCTAGTATACCCAAAAAAATAATAATTTGCAATTTATTTGAATAATTGGATATTGTTGGGATGATTTTTTCAAATACGATCATTTTAATAACGCTCATGTTACGAGTCGCGTCGATAAAAATTATTATAAGCTGTCATTGGAAATGTCATTGGAAAGATCGTAGTGCAACAGCGGGTACATGGAAGTTTACACCCTTGTACTGGCTATAGTGAATAAAGAAACGATGGCAAAAATTACAATAATGACAATATAAATTAAGCTCAACCCTATTCTGACAAGTGATAGCATTCAGTTACGTATACCGATAATTCATTACGTGTTAAAAAACCATAATAATGTCAAATCAACAACAACGCATTCCCCGTGACGTTGACGATGATAAAAAAAAATTGCTCATTATAGCAGATAATGAGTTGACTTTGCTCAGTGATTAAAATAAATAAAAGTAATCAGGTCTCGCATTGTTTGTTTGTTTTTATAAATCACGCGGTGATCTCCGACATTGTGCTTGATGTCGAGAAGTTATGACTTAATTGATATCTTGAGGAAAATGAAAGCGATGCCTGTGCAGTCGCACTAATGATTACCTACATTCGTGATTAATTTTTAATTAAAATCAATTACGAGAGACGTTTGAACATTAAGGATTCGCGACCATCCGAACATTTTTTATAGAAAGAAGGCTAATGCATATTTAGCTTGGCCATCCTTTACTGGTACCGACAAGGAAGTTAGTTATCCAAAGTTACGAAAAAAATGGTAGCCAGACTGCATCCAAAGCAGACCGACAGAAGGAAATCAGTATTGACATTTAAACAGTCTATCAAATCCCTTTTATCAATCAAGAGAACAAAATCAAAACAAGAGGGGCCATAATTATGTCAGAAGGAATAAATCGTCACGATATCAAAGTTGCACCGACTCACTCACATAGAATGTTATTTATTTTTTCAGTGTTTTGCCTCAAGGTGTGAATCACAAGTATTATGTCTGGCGGTTAGTGACTAACGTAGGTAAAGATCTCACTGTTATTTGCGATGATATTATAAAATCTGAACTGTACGAAGTTTGTTTTTAATGTTCTAGTTTGGCCAATTACTTTTTTTGTTATTTGGCAATTGGCCATGCTTTAGGTATTTTTTTGAGGATTGTAATATAAACAAATGCTTACTCATTATTAAATATTGTACTTTTGTGCAATTTAAATTCTTTATTTGCTTTAAAATTCGATCAGGCGCTCTTCTAAACATCTAAAAAGCCAACTAACAGGAAAGTTCTCAATATTCTGAACGACAAACCGTCGCACGTTCAAAAGGATTTAAATGCAGATTCATCAATACACTCACACAATTTGCACAAATGTGTGTGCGTGTGATTTTTTCATCATCTCGTTAGCGCTGGCGGTTTCGCTCGAGGGCCGCAGGCACCGCGGACAAATAAAAGAAAATTATAGTTATAGGGCCCGCCGCTTATTATTGAACTAGAGCCTGTGAACTGATACCGATTACCCCCTCCTTGTAAAAAAAGAATAATGTAGGTACTATCTCCGCACGAAACATAAACAAAACAATTTGCATAAACAAACCCCACTCATTAAGTATGCAATCCGTATAACTAGCCGTGATTTAGTTGTAGGTTATATTGCCCTCTAATTGACACGATAATAATGTTGTACCAATTGGGTTACAAAAGGCGACCGCAAAGGTGGAGTCGGGCAATAACGATCATGTCAAAAGGAAGGTCCCGACACACACAACACGCGTTAAACACACGATCATAACATTTTATTAGTGCTCCGGTCAAAAGCAACCGCGAGACCGCCGTCAAAAGTTCATGTACAAAAAAACAACAGGTCAGCTCGTAAAAGACGTGGAGTCACTGTGAGACAAATATTTTCACTGAGTAACCATGAGATGAAGATAAAAATATAGAGCTAATTAAATATTTGAATCTTGTCAGTAAGAGAAATGAAAGCTTTTTAGTTGAATTACATAAAAAGGGAAAAAATTGGTTTAAAACATACGAGAAAATATTTATGTACATATGTCGGTAGCTACCTTGATTTTCAGATATTATGGTACTTAACTGTAATTAAAACAAATGAATGTTTTTTTTTTCTAAAGGGAAGGCAAGTAATTGATATCGTCTTTATATCCCCAACCACCAATACGTGGAGATATTTAAGATGAACAATGAGACTCGATCGAATTCCTTAGCCCATTGAAGAACTGACCGGGCGACCATAAAAACCGTAGATACCTACACGTAGGTAATACACAGGTTATAAGGGGGCATAAAAAAGTAGGGACCGCGTCGGAGGTCGGACCGACTACCCGAGAAACAAAGACTTCGTTTATTTTTTAACAGCTCGCCCGTTCACAAAAGAAGGCTTCGCGGCACGAAAAACGACACAAACGAGACCATCTTGTTAACCTTTTTAAAAAGAAATCGCGCGCCCGCTAACTAGAATTTCGACTCGAAAACCAAGAAAAGTTCGCCGCGCTGTTCTGCGCACCGAACGTCGCAGGCGCCTGCGCAATCATTATGTAAATTCTGATTATTATTGTTATAAACGCGGTAAAAAATTTGGGATGAGAGTTGCGGGCACCATCTTAGCGGCTCGTTACAAAATGCCCGTCAGTATAATTTGACGGGTTATCTTTTTCGAGTATCTGTGTTGTTTACTTGGAGAGTAGAGCGCGATAGGGTTGCAGCGCTACATCATTAACGGGATTACCGATACCCGTCCTCGTGACATTAAATAGAAAAAGGCGTCATGTTTTAGCTATAATAGAGGTTTAATTTGAGTCCGTTCATCATTTTGTTAGTAGCCGGCTAACAACCGATGCGCTCGTAAAATTTGACTGCACATAATAAGGGCGATTATCGCTCAGAGACGCGCGTGGCGGCGCGTATCACAAGATACGCGGTGATACCACTCTTCATTACCTGAAAATCGCTCTAAATGGTAATAGCGTCGCGAAGAAGATCGTTGATCGACCCCGTCCGTTCGAAATTAACGAAACAAGCGCAAATTTTTCTTGAATTAATTTTAATAAGGTAACAACTGAAATTATGTATTTTTAGTAACTGTTTTTTTTTTATCGGACGAACCTAAATGGAATATCTTTGTGAAGTATTTACAGCGGTGTAATTTCAGTCCTTATCGGCGGAGCGGTAAGGGCCTATGCATTTTTATATGTAGGTATTGTGCTGTAAAAAGAGTTAATTAGGCACGTCTAAGCTACGATCGACATCTCTCACTAAATGAGTGACAGCTAAACACTGCAATTATGAGGTTCCCGTCTCACTGTAATAACTGTTTATAATTGACGCGGCTGCCTTACTCTGCGTAAATGAACAACGTTTTATGTGAAAATGTTGCTAATGAGTGAGTGGATCGCAGCCCTAATGACGCGGACATAGTTCATGAAATCGAGCTTACTGCGTGTACTTTGCTTTAATTATTATGACATAGCTTTCTTGTGGACTAGCCCTAGGACAATATGAGAAACATTGAGGTGCATTGTGGTCACGCATTCTATGGCATCGGTGGAAGAGACTGTTTTGATTACAAGCTTTGTCACTATAACTTGTTGCTACATCATTGAATGAACTTTACTTAGAAAATGAATCTGTTAAGGTGTGCATACGCATCAAACTATGACGATATTATCGTACTTTTGAATTGTGATTTTGAAAAAAGATTTTAATTCATGCCCAAAAATAAACAATTTAATCACAACTTCCGGGATAATCAGAGCAAATAATTATGCAGCTCTAATTGATCATATTTTCCGCCATCGTATCAACAATAATTGTTATTTAATTATTTAGATAGCTCTGCGGTTACCAGCAGTAAGATAATTTACTCTATATTGTATCATTAAGGGATTATTCACTTGAGCTGTTAACTTTTTATCTATAGGACTGGGGGCAAAACATGGTCAGTTTTTTTTTTAATCTACTGACGTAAAACGTCTGGGTGTAAAAGAATAGCACCATCCCATTTCTTCCAATGGGTGTCGTAGGAAGCGACTAAGGGACTTACTAGAGAGTGGGCAGCAGCGTTCTCTATGCATTTTACCACCATACTGCGATCGCCAACCCGCCTGCCAAGCGTGGTGATTATGGCAAACCCTAAGGGAGGCCTATGTCCAGCAGTGGACGTCTTTCGGCTGAAATGATGATGATGATGATGACTGACGTAAACGAAATCCGTCTTGATTATACAGCCTCCTCAGTTGCAGTTGTTTTTAAAGTTACATTAACACTGTTAATATTTTAGTGGTGAATAGTTTCATTAATATATTTTCACCTAAATATTAACACGTAAAGCAAATATTAAAGTAATTTAGAAAAACTTGGACGAATTTCGACCACTGGGTGAGTAGTTTGAATAAATTCGACAAAGTCTTTTGAATGAAAAACTTTTTGCGAAATCTTTTTTTCGGGATTCTAAATTGGAATGATTACATCAATCAATTAGCAAAAATAAGATGACAGCATAAGACTACATCCATTAGATTAGATTCACCTACAGGCAAAATAACGTCACCATTTAAAGCCAGGATATACTTTTTATTCGTATTCTTACTCATTAAATAATATGTAATTTTGATAGGTAGCCGGAGTATTAACGATGACGAAGTCGAATACATCATAGTGATAATATCATTTATTTATGATGTAATGTAATGTTATAAAGAACCAGAATCTAATGCGTTTTCTTCTTTATGGGAGCAAATACGTCAATTGATAAAGATAATTTTGGCCAATTATAATTGTAAACCTTCGTTATTTTTAATTAATTAATCGTGGTTTTTTTTTTATTAATTAAATTTAAGTAATTTAAGCAGGTAAGATTTCGGTTAATTCCATTAAATTTAAAGTTCTGACATCTGGATGTAATATCTAATTCACAAAAGGATCGAAAAAGAACAACCTTCATGAAAATCTTATAATGCACTCGTGTATAAAAAAGTCTAGTTCCGGACGGATTTCCCCACTTCTCGTAAATGCAGCAAGATTTATTAGAAGTAGAAGTCATCAACATTTTATAAATAGAACGACAACACGTACAATGTTAAGAACCTTTCCTACCCTGTCAATTAGCTCACTCTTAATGAATACTCATTGTATTTACTTTTAATTTGAGTAATGAAGGTTTACATACAAGAACAGTTATTAAGACTTTTTCATCTCGTTACGTGTTCGCAATATGCGACGAAAGAATACAATCCCGACACAAAAAGAGGAGATAAATGTTCCCTGCAAGTAATCTAATAGGCATAGGTTTTTTATTGCACGACACTTAAATCATTTCTTGGCCCTATATAGAGAGCGACCAAGCGATAGTACTAATTACGAAATAACCCCCTGCGCGCCGCTTGGACGTAACTGTCCGGCTCTTAAAGGATAGAAACATTTAGTGAGATATGTCATTCCGGTAACAGTACGTTACTTTAATTACAGTTTAAGCCTAGTTAGTTAGCTCTGATCTTCGTGTTTAACATTGTAAAGGGAGACTGAGCTAAGTTTTTGCCCGTAATGAAATTGTAATCTCGATTACCGCGGTGGAGCCAGGCAGTACCTACCGACAGTACGACAATGCGACGAGGATGTGAGACTAGGCGTGCGTTCGTACGGACCGGATACTTAGTTTATAAATAAATAATGCTTAGTCTATGGCTAGCTTTTATTATGATAAGGCCTATGTATCGTCGCGGGACTCTACCTGTCCTATTGTTATTTTATTACGCACTATGAGCTTTCATTGTTTTATAATAAAGTTTATGTCAAATAGTTATTAGCACTGGCTCGGATGACGCTTTATTACCTACTTCCACTACTAGGATCAAACTTACAGTGATGTGAACTTTGACTCTTAAACTCAACTTTAACATGTGTAAAACAGAAGTAATAACAATTTATATAATTTAAGGCAATCACACATTTGAAATTATTATGATTTACGATAATACTTTAGAATCCACGATGCACGTTACGATATTTTTTGGAATTATAATAATTTGAAATCACTAAAAACTTCAATTGCAAGAATTTAAATTAGTTTGAATAGTTAAGAAAAAATATGCCAAATATTTTTAAATGACACCAATAAAAACATTTAAATAATGTCACATAAAAATTAGAGCACCACACAAACATTTGTTAGTAAGTAAAAAATTACGCTTACTACTTCTCGCTGCACTCGATCTATAGGGACGACATTTTTCCACAACATCACTATCACAGTCACTATATTGGCTAATTAATCTAGTCCTAGTACAATGTTCACATCCGGACGGCCTATGCACCAGCTCCGGACACCCGGACGCCGGACACTCCTCACGCTTGCAACAACTGGTGCACACTTCCATCTTCAGTCTTACTATAACAGTTCCCGTATTCCTGTATAACGCACACGTTGGTATACTACTGTTATCCATAACAGAAGATCGCAATTGACATCCCCCAAAAAGCTACGATGTCGCACGCGTCGTGTCGTGTGAGAGACTAAATGAATTTGTGTGAACGCGCGTAAGATAAAGGCTAGTGTACACCAAACCACGTGTTTAAGGCAGTGGGGTACGCCAGCACGTATCGAGGTGGGTTTCTCCCGACCTCGCAAGCCGCAGCCAATGGTGGGCGGCAGCGAAGGGAGGCGGGTCTCGATCCCACCCAGTTGCACTCCTATTATGTGCTGAGGGCTCCGTTTGGATCGCGTCCCGGTAGACAAGGGTTGATTTTTATTGTATTACCATTTTTATATACCTTCTGATTCTTCAGTCCCGGATTAGTTAGGAGCTATTAAAAATAATTATAACTGCAGAAAATAAATATGTCGATACTGACATTTTCTCGTCTACTCCTGAAGGACGAAACGGTATTGTGAAATTTATTATTGGCATCATTCTATTCTAAGAAACTATGTAATTACTTTTATTTGTGCTATTTTTCTTTGATTTTATTATTATTTGTATTTTTAGTAGCGGCTTATAACAAAACTACACCACTTTCATATATTGATCAACATTTTACTATTTATGAGTCATCTTTAACACTTGTGCAAACCCTAAAAATATCTTAATGGATTGGGAAAATGCGGTGATTGTATGAATCTCTTGACGTCATAACGCTTACGTGATCAAATAATCACCCAATAATACACGAACTAATGAATAAAAAATAAAAAAACAAACAATGATAGATAACACAACTTATTGAACTCGATTACGTAGAACATTTTGTTCAATACATCATAATAGTTGATAACCTAATTATTAAAACACGTTTGGTGATTGATTCGTTTTCATATCCGGATTGATTAATGAAGTGTCAATATTAGATCATTTTTTTTTCAATCAAATATATATAATTAAAAAAAAATACAGAATTTGTGTAATTTTTATAAACGGCACAATTATTTTTAATATCATTCTTGAGGTTCACTATGATAATGCAAGCACGCCGTAAGATCGTAGAACGTTTAAATGATAATATAAAATACTTAATAAGATTATTGCGTGTTATTATGTCATTGAAGTCGTTCAACTCTAGCGAGATAAACTCATTTCCTTCTTCCACATTATCCATACGTTTGTTCGAATCTGTTTTTAATTTTTAATCATATTAAACTGAAAAAAAAAATTGCATTGTTCAATGCAGATTTTTTTTCAAACATTTAACGCTCACAGATGAAAATCGTTGTCTCTTCTTCATCTACTTTTACTATCGTAATTTTACCAGCAACAATTTTTTCAAGTTTTTTAGTAATGAAATTATGATCGCCTTTGCAATAACTTCCGAAAATTCGTCAAAATCTCTGCAGTAAACAGTATTACTAAGATGATTAGTAATTTATTTTGTTTCAATCAAGGTCAACTTTGACTTGGCATGAATGAAAAATTTCTCCAGAGTATTTCAGATTGACTCATGCGCACACTTCATAGTTAGTCATTGAATTTCAGTTGAGTCAGATACCAGCGGATATATAGCAAATATCGATGGTAATTTTCAAACTTTTCCTGCAAAGGAAAACTTGCAGTATGGCAAATATCACTTACTGTTTTATTAATTACTTGTTATAATGCGTCATTGTAATTTATAATGTGTAGGTAGCGCACATGTCCAATTCTTTCCGCTGCTGTATGGTTTTTACTTTTTCATTTAACAGTAAATGAAGTGTGTCATATTTGGACCTTTTTGGGACAACCTACGATCGTTTTCCTTTACAATTTGGTCACATAGATTTTTGCAATGGTTAGTGTGTAATTTTACAACTTCGTGCAAATGATCAAAAATGCAATAGATTAAATGCTTGAAATAATTAGCTAATTAGGCAATACTTTACTGTTATAAGGATTATTTGAATACTACTAATTTGTACAATCTAATGAGTTCGACGTAAATTATTAGCGGTTGCTTTGTCAAATACTAAATACAATATTCCCAACTTTCTTTGCAAAATTCCAGTAGCGACCTGTCCTTCCTAATGAGTTTTAAAATAATCGCTTGTTAATTAACAAAAAATCGTGTTGAATAGGCTTCTGTGTAAAACTGGTTGTTAAATTAAATCCCCATGTAATGTTCGGAATAATTTCAAAAAGGTAAAATATTCCATGGCGTAGGTACTTAGTCTAAAATGATATGTTTATAGGCGTACAATAGGAAAACTATAAGATTCCGGGATGACGCTATGGAATATCTTTTCAATTAAGACACTCCATAAAACCCATCCCTACAGAACGCTGACGCATGACTCATGAGCTCATGACATCGTCCACATTTCAATAAGGTCCAACCACGTAAAATATACAATGATCCAACGGATCTACTTTTCGGTTACAGGATATGACATGCCGAGTTCCGTGTAAAGTGAAACACCTGCGCTAAATCAGCGCGTAGTTTCCTGTTGATATCACGGGCATATTATGTAGGAGCTAGCAATGTATGCTGATAAGAAGATGGAGTCGTGCTGTCTGGCATGTTCGCTTCTAGTAATTTTTTATCTTCGCATTTTGCGAATTGATGTCGTGATTTCGGAAGTCAGTCGATGAGATAAAAAAAATCAGCAGGTACACGAATATTTCTTTTTCAAATCAAAAATAAAATACGATTAAACAAATGAAAAGAAGGAACTTTTCATTATATTTTTCAATTTAAACCTTAATTTCCAGCAACTAGTCGTATCAAACTGATCCAGAAATTTGGATGTGAAATTCTTACTTTTTGAGACTTCTAACTTATTGGCCCTTATTTACGACAAAGCGTAAAATAAACTAAGTTTTCCATGGTCGTTCTAGCCAAATGGAGTATTAACTAAGTTATTGGCTTAAAGGAAGATTCTCTGATCAGACCGCTTGATCAAGGCCTTGATACAAAAATTTGTGCTTTTGTAGTTTTTGATACTGCTTGCTCGTATTTTCACAAACTAAAGGTACTCCGCGATCACGAATACGAAGTAGGTACTTGCACGGGCAGGCGGAGGAGCAAGAAAATTCACGCGGACGTAACCTCAAAACAATGGGCACGCCACGATTGCGGCGGTAAGTCCCCTCTTTGAGGAGTGGTTTGAGAGGCGGCATGGCGTCCTCACCTTCCGCCTGACGCAGGTCCTCACCGGACACGGTTGTTTCGGGAGGTTCCTGTTTCGGATAGGGCGGGAGGAAACGCCCGGGTGTTTCCACTGCGAAGATCGCCCTGAGGACACGGTGGAGCACACGGTGGCGGTCTGCCCAGCTTGGGCGGAGCACCGCCGTGTCCTCGTGGAGGCGATCGGCGGCGGCGATCTCTCGCGTCCGGCCCTGGTCCAAGCCATGGTACGGAGCGAGAGGGCATGGGGAGCCGTCACCTCCTTCAGCGAAGCAGTAATGCTCGCGAAGAGGGAGGCGGCGCACGTGAGGGAGAGGCAGCATATGCGCCCTCGTGACCCCAGCCGCCGCAGGATACGGAGACGCCCTGGGCGTCGGGAATCCCAGGCCGATTTCCGGCCACCGTAGGCATGGGCTTGCGGACGGCGAGTAATGGGTAGCTCGCTGTCCGGTAAGGACCAAGCCCAAGTCGACGGCGCGTTGTGTTCCACGCGCGCCTCAAAGAGATGTCAGCACAAAAAGTGATGGGACCCGCAAGGGTCGATGCCTGCCAGGGGTGCGGGTTTGTTCGAAAGAGACACCACAGCCCCTGGCTTAAGGGCTACTGAAGGAACACGGGTGGGTTTTAGTCAGTAAAAGTCTGACACGCCCTCCTGCTCCACCCAGAGCGGGAGAAGTTATTTGATGATTTCCCACCCAAAAAAAAAAAAAAAAAAAAGGTACTCCGCAAATGTTTTTTCAGCTCCTTGTGGGATTATAAATTGGTAATTTTAGGAAATAATAAAAATCTTAGCCATTTGCGTATGAAGATAAGATGAAACAATGCCAATGTATATAAGGATGTAATAAATGAGATAACATTTTCTGCATAAACTGTAAGACCGTTCTCAGAAAATATCTGTCAATACACTTTTGCCTGTAATATTTGAATTGAAAATATTCCAGAACCCACTCATACCTATGTGGAATGCATTCGATAGCGTTATAAGGTTCAAAATCAAGTTAGAAGGTTGAGTCATTAACACCTATTATAGAATAATTGATACTATTAACTTGTCGGTACCTATTATAGATTTATGTGCATATTAAAATTTACGATCCTTTAAAGTCGTCAAGGATTTTTTTTATCGATAATATTTTACAGAATCTGCTCCTTTTCACAAAAATTATAACTGACACAAATTTAAATTTTCCTTATTAGTATTTTGTCTTCTATCATAGCCTGAAGGGAATATGTTATAGTTTATTCATAAAATTGGTCCGTAATATTCTAAGAAATACATAATATGGTACTCACGTACGTGTACCTATAGGGTAAAAAGAACTGTAAATGTAATGCAAGGATTAAAACATATTCCATTTTAATTGCAATCTCTCTTGCATACGTGATTCGGGACACACCACATCCCAAGCGAATTTTGCGTGTCACCTAATACGTTAGAGCATTAGTATGAAACAAACTCGTCTTACTGTGCAAAGATATTGTCATCTGGACGGTACAGTTATTCTGAGTTACGTTCAAAGCTATTTTAAGATGGGTTACGAGAATAACACACGATTACGGAAAACTAAACTACATCACAATGTATTGACGCATTAGTTACGTACTTAGGTTATGAGAATTTAAGTTATCAGTTACGTTTACACAATACTGATAAAGAGTTTTTTATGCTGTCATACGTGTTACGAGACATCCGCTCCTGTATATGGGTATCCCCCATTGATCAATAAGGCGAACTGTCTTGGGGACTTAATGACAAACCACGACTGGGAAAGATAAGTGTATCTTGACTTACGTTTCTTAACGCAACACACGTCATTAGTTGTAAAAGAAGCCACTGTTGGAAACTGTAGTGTATTTCGAATCACCAATATTTTACTAGGAATATTTTTCGGGAATTCATCGCCACTAAAAACCCATATGCCTTTGAAAACTAAGGAAAAATGTGAGAAACAGTTCTCACAAAGTACAGGTATGTACTCAATTACTTAATTAAACGTAATTGCTTGTAATTTATCATATTATTATTATAGTTGATTGTGTTATGAGCATAAAAATAACATTCAAACCTTTCACCTACAGCAGCGATGAAACTTATTATTTTAAACTGCATTTCGATGCGTCATCGATGCTATTTTTTTTAAGAAATTTATTATTTGGGAAATATGCCAGACGTAAAAATCCATTCTATTAACATTTACCACCCACGTCATTTTGTTTAGATAAATTCGTAGCTTATTTGCTACGAGTACGAACGTAGAGGACGTCGTAGATACCTACGTAGCAAACATTGTAACTTTTCGAAAAATACGGAGGAACACTTTAAATTTTAATCGACCATTATGTTTTGTCTGAATTATATTTATTGTGTACATAAGTGAAATTCGCGAATCCCTTTGTTTTAACTACTGCGATATCGCTACTTTAAAATTGAAAAGACATAATGCGAAATTAGCTGGAAGCAAAATAGGTCTCTATAATTCAGTATTATAGAGACGTATTTTGCTTCTGGCTAATTTCGCATTAGGTCTCTTTAATTTTAAAGGAGCGATATGTCGAGACATCCCCAATCACATTAATATTTCAATTGTTTAGGATGTAATCCATTGACCTCTGTCTCACATTAAAATCACATTAAACTTATGTTTGCTATTAAGACGGAATAAAAAACACGTGGCTGACCTATATGCAAAAATTGCTTTAAAATATGCATATCCATTCAAATATATGCAAATGTATTTGAATAAGTGACTCAAGTAAAACACGAGTTTTTTTTACTTCAGTTAACATGAAGACTTAACTCAAGTGAAAAAAAAACATGTTTCGTCGCTTTCAAGGTCTAGTTGCTTATAAAATGTATTGTTTGCAATTACCTTATTATGTCCCATCAATTATTTAATGTTTACCTAATTGATTTCAAAAGTGGCAATTAGTAGGGTAGTATTGAAAGCCATTTTACTTCCATAGATCGGAATCCTTTTTACAATTCTAATTTGCTGGTAATTGTCAAGTGATTTAAGGTGGAATTTATAGTGGTTGTTATGAGGCTGGCATACCATTGTGGGTAAAAGCCTCTTTCAAAAAAAAACCGGTCAAGTGCGAGTTGGACTCGCGCACCGAGGGTTCCGTACAAACCTGTGGGTATATAAGTAAAAGTTCAAAATTGTCAAAAATATTTTTTTTATATGACGAAACTAAAAATTTACGGTTTTCGTAATTTTTCCTATATCTGTACTATAAGACGTGACTTCGTACAAAATTTCAAGATTCTAAGTTCACGGGAAGTACCCTGTAGGTTTTGATTCCCGTGCGAGTTTCGAAAATTTGCGGAATTTTGCAGCCTAAATGGCTGTATCTTTTGATTGCGTTGACTTAGAAGGTTGATTTTTCTACAGCTTCCAGGGACAGTAGAACTAAGTATCATATAGAAATTTCAGTTTGATACCTCTACGCGTTCCTGAGAAAAACGGTCTTGACAGACGGACGGACGGACGGACGGACGGACGGACAACAAAGTGATCTTATAAGGGTTCCGTTTTTTCCTTTAGAGGTACGGAACCCTAAAAATTAGAATAAAAAAAAATAAAAAAAAGTGGTTGATTTTCGCCTGGTCAGTGCCAGGTTATTTCAAGAAATGGTGAACTTAGACGGTTGTAGTGTTGATTTTAATAATTATAAGTCTGTAAATACATATGTTTTGCAGTCGTGAATCATATTTTAATCAACATACAGCCTGCAAATTGAAATGACCTTGAGAAATTTAGAATTTCGCGGGCTACTTTGGACCTTTCAATTCAAAACCATTTTACTTCTACAAGTCGGAATCCTTTTACAATTTTAACTAGAGATGCCTCATCTAAAGCCGATCATTACTTTCGGTTGAGTTCGGGTGACATCGGTAATGTTCGTGGCCACAACCAGGCGGAATTGTCACGACATGTTATTATTAGCTTTGAATGTATTCTATCATTGTTTAAGTGCGAGCCGGCATTTCTTCCTATCCTATTATAGATTGCACTGAAAGTAAACTGCAAAACTGATTCTATAATAAAAATAATAACAGTAAAGAATTCAATTTCATTTTAATCACTGTCTTTTAAATTTTTAAGCATATTAGTACGAGTAAAAAATAAGCCGACTAATCGGCGACTAAAAATATGGCCGACTAGTCGGCTTTCCCGATAAGTCGGCTTTCCCGACAAGTCGGCGACCAGTCGGCACATCACTAATCTTAACGTGCTAGTGGATGACTCAATTTGTGCATTGAACATTGCAAAAACTTGGAAAGAAACTTCAAGTGAGAAAGAACAATATACATGTATTTGTATGGGTGAAGGATGAGGTTGCCTGCTGTGACAAGATTTCACGCAAAACTAACATAATAGAGTCTTGTTTGAAGGGATGCTGACTGATAATTGCTTGTCATCTATGTCATTGAGGTGTTTAAAGAAGCTGATGTGGATTCATGGTGGCCAATATTATAATGTCTAATTATTATGTTCGAAGTTTTTTTTTTATACTACCTATGACGAAAGCTACGAATGTTTGACTGGGAGATTTTACTAATATCGATAAAACCTAATTTGAATTTAATACACATCAAAATGTAAAAGATAAGCTCAAAATATAACCATATTATAAAATAAGTATTTGAAATATACGTCTGGAAAAGTAAATTATAACGAGGACGACCCGTGAAATTTAAAACGCGTTCCATTGCGTTCCTTAAATATAAAGTCCATAAAACGGCCATAAAAATTTCGCAAACTGTTTATTGGCTTGTAAAATAGCCGACTTCTGTACAAGGACGAAACCTTTGTTCCGTTGCCGAATCGTTTTGTTTTACCGTTAACGAACCAATAGAGACAATAAGTCGTGCAACTTTCACTACGTTATATATGACGCAATAAATTGTATTGTCAACTTAGACCCATTTAAAAGGTGCCATCTTAAGGTTTTGTTTTCATCTTAACGGTAGTACATTTCCGACCGCTCTCAGGAGGTCCTAAAGTGACAAAAAATAGCGTGCGACTGCCTTAAAATTTCACAATTGTAACATTGTTTAGCGTCCGCGGCGGCTTTATAAAGACGCGCGCACAATGAGTGCAGTTCGTACGCAACACAATTAAACTTGCAACAGAGGAGAGCCGTGAAATTTCGTTTTGTAACGGCGTGAATAGACGTATCATGGGATGTTTGTGTTTGATAAATAGTGCGTCAACAATACGCCCCCTTTTCCGGTGCTAGAGACGAAGGAAAAAAATAACGCAAGTTAAGATGTCAAACTTGTTACAGCATGCGGCGATAGATGTCATGGTTAAGGTTGAACGGAAATTTCAAGGTTTTTGGGTCCGCCTATACACAAAAAATCACGCTTTTGCATCAGATTGTATAGGTTGCAAGAAGCGGAGAAATTATGGTGATTATTGGTGACTCTTCAAAATTTCCGATATACAGTTATGAAATATTTTTTGGCAGTAAAAAAATGCTTTCACACTATTGCACGATGTGGTGAAACTTAAGAAGTGATCCGTGATAATGAACTTGTGTAACCAAGCAACGCAAATAAGGAAATTCTGAATCAAATTGGGACGGATGCCACAAATTATGCAAGCCTCATTCACCTTGTGTTACAACTTGCTTACTCGTAGTACTCGCGTTATTTAATTATTTAAACAGGTATTACTCAACCCGGATTAGCTGATTATTGTGCGTTGGTTTTTACTTTTATTGCGTCTAGGTATATTTACTATTAATTACACACTAATTTACCACGAATTATACAGATTTAGTGTGTAGTGTAGGTAAGCACGCATCTTTTCAAGACAAAATCTGAGCCTATGCTTCTAGGTCTCTTAGAGTGAATGTATGAGTAATTGAAAGCTAATGTTTATAATTTCAGAACATGGAGGTCCAGACTAACATTAACAGGTTCAATTTTTTTTAAACAGTATTTGGAAAAAAAAGTATTGTATTATCGAAGTGTCAAACTATTACAGGCACCTACACAATTATTCGTAATAACTCCGAAGTGAAAATAAATCTATATCGCTATGAGGACAAGTAAATGACTCAGCGGCCGGAATCCGCATCTCAATGAACTATTATAACATAACCTGTTACTACGCGTGGTGTATCACGTACCGGCGCAATCCAATACAGTGAGACTATCGACCTCCTTCGCACACATTGCGCGGACAATTCGATTTTTCATTCCGAATTTGAATTCTCAAACGGCAATGTAACATCTAACAACGCGATGTTAACAGCGTTTGTCTATATTGACACTATTGCTAATAGTGACGTCAAAATGGAGGCTGGGTATTGCTAAATTTAGAGGTCGTGTCTTAAGAAGTTTTAATGTAAAGAGATATTAGTCACCTTCTTATGATAGTGCAGGATATGGGTTTGGTGTTTCCCTGCCTCACGAATCTAAGAAAACGTCACGGTCGTGAGCATGAAGTAATTGTTGTTACGTACATAATATACATGGAACTATACAATATACAATCGTCATTACTGACTAAACATACTGTTGTTGGGATATATTACAGCGATGTGCGAGTGTTTGCCTTTCCGATTGATTGCTCATTAATAATTCATTTTCATCTTCAATTGAATGATTCATTTGATCGACGATGTATTGAATAAATATTAATAGAGTTATGTAATAAAATCACGTGCGAATATACGTAAACACTCGTAATCGATAAAACGTCGGTCATCTTAATTTTTGGGACCGTTGTGAAATATAAAAAAAAAAAAATACTATCGATTGTAAGTTAAGTCGAACAAAAAACTAATCTTTAACTTTTAATTATGGAAGCAGGAAACTAAAACACATTGATAACTACCTACATTAGTCACATTTGTTATACTACATAGTACAATGAACTCTTGGACCAGGTATCTATAATTTAGACCGCGAATGAATCAAGATCTTGGATGGAGAACCTTCCGAAAGTCACGTATCATTTGGGCGACCTTGTAGTGCTGTTCACCCAATGACACAGAAATCTACGTTGTATAGAAATGGTTGGTGTGGTGTGATGCAAAAACATACTAATATGACGCGATAATAGAACGGTTTAATAGCCCAGTTGTAAATCATCTTATGAAGACTCGACGTTCACTGTTCCAAACCTACTCTAGTTGATTTTATAATGAATTTTATTTAATGCCTGGTTGAAGGCTATAGGCTCGCTTTAGGGGGCGTTGTAATGTAATAGGATACAAGGGATTTAAACATAACTCGTGAAATGTATGTGTACTATAGGTACTTTCATCTTTGCCAAACCTCTCAGTTCTCCGAACGAAAAATGAAAGAAACAAGGCGTGATGTTATGTGATGTATATTTTACTAGCCTTTTCCCGCGGCTCCGCCCGCGTGGATGTCGGTTATCGCGTAAAAAAGTAGCCTATGTCCTTCTCCATATTCCAGGCTATATATCTGCCAAATTTCTCGAAGATGGGTTCAGCGGTTTAGGCGTGAAAGCATTACAGACGGACAGTTACTTTCGTATTTATAATTTTATTTAAGTAGGGATTAACGGCACATTTACAATACTTAAAATAGCAATACCGAAACGTGGCTTAAAAACACAATTACACTTGCATCAACGTACGTCATACATACATACTCGTAAACTCACGCATTTTTTCCATGAGAGAAACAACTTACTGCATTCAAAAGAAAATTACATTAGTCAGCACTGCAATTGAATAACATACTTTCGAACATTACTTTTGATTTTGAAGGAAATTGGTCTGCTCTGTTGAACTGTCAAATGAAAGGCAATGCCATTGTAAATGTGTTACACAGCCCGCCTTATTGTAAATGAGCTGGAAGTTTACGTGTGTAGCTTCAATGAAAACATGTGTTATTTCAGCCCCAATTACGTTCAGCTTTATTCCGAGCTTTTGTGGGTCTCTTAAGAAATATTTACAGTACCGTTGTAAGCAGGAGTAAAAATTAAAATTCCCGTAATTCTTTTGCAGCAGAAGAAAATATTTTTAAAGAATCCATTAAAGGAGAAATCTCACTTGGGGGTATCCAGGTAAGGTATGTACGACACAAACATAAGCGTACCGCTTTTAAACAAGATATAACAGCATAATTTCGTTTGATTTGACATGCCGAAACAATTTAATCATTATCTCTGTTGGAAAATTATTTGAGATGTGTGCAAAGGAAATTGGGTTTAAAAGCTGGGGTGTAAGGTGTAGATTGAAAGGGGGTCGGCGGTTATTATAGGCCTTGTGGGCTAGGGAGAGGAATGGCGGAGGAATTGGCGGTATTCGCCAACGACCGCGGTGGAGCGATGTAGCGAGCCGGTACCGCCGACCGACTGGGTGGGCACGCCGCGGCGGTTGGCCCTTCTCCGCTCTTTTTGCCTTCCATTTTCGAATTCAAAATTTTGAACTGTGCGAAAACAATGCCCGTTCGGGAACCTTTGTTGCCGGGGTGCACGCAAAGGATACAGATAAGCGTCATACTGCCATCATCACGCCATTTCTAAACGTTTTTTAAACCATCAAAAGTAAAGACACTTCAACAAGTTTCTTAACTGTATAAGCACAGATGATATAATAATTAAATCCTAATTGGCAAGAGACATAAAGAGAAGGGTGTACAATTAAAACATTACTTTGCCATCGTCAAATTATGTCGTAATTAGCTGGACAATTAAAATCGAAGGTCATTATGGTGGTAAAAACTGGAGTGGGAAGTGATCCTCTTTTTGCTGCTGTTATAGATGAGCTACGATACAGAGAGAATAGGGTGTTTTAACCTACTGTCAAAGTTATCTGAACAACTGTTTTTCGTTGTAGTTGACGTAATTATATTAAATATTTTATTTTTGTAAGAATATGGAACAGTAAAACTTTGACTGATTAATAATTAATAAAAATAACAAAGTTATATCCTAACTTACCTACAATTATTCACAAATAAAAAAAATGGCGTCGAAAAGTTCATCCGCATCGATGACGACTGGTAATGTTCCCAAGAGACTGGCGGCATTACCACGTTTTATGACAATACTTGGTCTCTGGCCATGGTTAAAAATGCTAAAGCACGGTTAAAGCTGGTTTTAATCGGGAACCGGCTGATTGACACTTTCCGTCAAGGAAGTGTCAATAGGCGTTTCGAGATTTAAAATAAATAGTAATTTTCTGCCTATTGTGCATATTTTATATAAGCACCTATAACTAGTTTTTCTTTTCTCGTGGGGCTTATTTTCTTAAGGGCTGATTTTTCAATAGTCAGATAACCTATATCTGAGGAATAAATATATCGGGGTTTGACAGCTTTTGTATAGAAAATATACCAAACTGTCAGATTTATTCTTCAGATAAAATATATGACTGATTTGCATGCTGATACAGTACCACCGAATTTTATTGAAGACCACATCGCACATGGTAACATGGTAGTTTAAACAAACACCTCACTTGTATGATTAATCACATAATTTACCTACATCATTGATACAGGAAACTGTTAAAAAAAAGGCCGTTTCATCCTCCAAGCGGAAAACATGATGCAAATCACCTAATTTTTAAGCCTAAGCAAACAAACCGAGTTCCGTTTCTAGCCAGTATTCGAGGAAATGTGCACTTAATATTAATATTCATAGCAGCAGAATAGTCAATACGTATGTACGTAGCTTTATTGACCATTGTTAGACATAGATTCGGGATATAAATAAATTAGTTAATCAATTCTGTAGTGAGATAATAATGGAATTGCAACGGCTCAATTGTCGTGATTAGAGCCATCATTGCGTGTGTTTAACGTTCGATAACGATTTTTAAAATATAGGTAATCTCGCGCTGTAAAATATGAATGAATTTTTCGTTTAAAACATTACTTACGTAAAAACCTTACTCCCGGAAGATATATATTAGTTTAAGGATGAGTATGAAAAAGAGGTACAGAGCGACAGTCAAACTTTCGGTAAAAAAACCTAGGTATTCCTAAAACTGAAAGAAATCGGTAATGACAGCAGTTAAAAATGCAAAAAGCTAACCAAGCAAAGTTAATAAATATCTATGAGACCAAGCACCCACTCCATCACTCAATTAAAATACGAATTTTCGAAATCGGACTACAACTGCGTCCTCCTTTTTGAAATCGATTAAAAATCGATTCAATCATTCAATTATTAGTAAGTTTCCACAGCTAAAAATCATACAGATTTTCCTAATACCTTTTACGAAAAGAGAAACTTGTCCCTTGGAAATGAACGTAGAACGAGAATTTCAAACCGAAACAAAGTGTTCATGTTTATCTTACGTTTAGAATATTTCATCCAAAAAGATTATCGTCTAGCGATATTTTAATAAGTTTATTTATTTAATCTTCTCGCACACAAAAAGGTACAAAGGCGGACTTAATGCCTTAGGCCATAAGTTCTACTAATAAAGCCTCGTTTGCATTGCGCCTAGTTATAGCAACTAGCTTCTTCTTTTTAACTCGGTGATTTGATATTCAAAAGTGCCTGTGTTTATTTGAAACAAATGCTTTGAGTTTTTTATTTTTTTATAAATGAGTACAATCTTCCGCGGACATGGTGGTCCGCGCCTATGTTTACATTATTATTTGTTTATAGGTTTTTTATTATTTTACAACACAATTACTGTGCTCCTACATCGGACACAATTCTGAATCTTACAGACTAAACTTAAATCTACGCGAGTCCATCGTTTTTTTTTTATTTTTTTATTAATAATAAATATGATTTAGTAACGACATGCACATGCAGTTTTTTTTTATTTTTTTTTATTTATTAAATATATATACTACTTAATACACAATCATTTACAATTTTGATTTGTTTGTTAATTATGGTATGAAATTTTTGTTATGTCACTTAAGCTAATATGTTTGATTTGGATTTTTTTTTTTCCTACTGCGCATCTGGCCGTTAAGTTCCCTAAAATATGGTTGAGCTAAACGGCGCGGATTTGCACGTCATGTCCGTGAACGGATGCCATCGGCCTGGGCTGGTCGGGTCACACTGCCATGCGGTTAACACTCCGTAAAATGTGTATAAACATAATTACAATGCTTTGAGTTTGAGTATAAGTTCTTGAAACCATTTCCTCCGATGCCTATGTCATCATCTTCATCATTTCAGCCGACAGACGTCCACTGCTGGACATAGGCCTCCACCAGGCTCCTTCACTTCGACCCGTCTTGTGCTTCCCACATCCAGCGGAATCCCGTGGCCTTCACAAGGTCATCGGTCCACCTTGTGGGAGGCCTTTCCACTCTACGTCTTCCGGTACGCGGTCGCCACTCCAAAACCTTTCGGCCTCATCGGCCATCTATTCTGCGAGCATTGTGCCATGCCCACTGCCACTTAAGTTTGGCAATTCTTCGGGCTATGTCGGTTGCTTTAGTTCTCCTGCGGATCTCTTCATTCCTGATTCAATCACGTAGGGAAACTCCGAGCACCCTCTCCAATGCCCTTTGGGTGACTTTAAGCCTTCTAATAAGGCCCATTGTGAGCGACCACGTTTCTGTGCCATAGGACATCAGATGCCCATGTAATCACGGTTTATTTTCATTTTATACTGAGTGGCAGATACATCGGCGTGCAAATGACATGAACTCAGCACATATATCTAGACCCGCCTAGCGTAGAAATTTTTCGTCGGTCCTCAAAACAAAAAATCTGCTGTTTCATATAAACGAGCAATAGGTAACTAAGCGGTCAAAACCTATGGCAAACCATTTATTTCAAAAAACCGACGAAAAATTCCCTCAAATGTATTGTACCTACCATTGTTTGTCTCTGCATCACCCAAAGGTTAACTGGTAGAAAATGCCTGTGGCATTAAGTCTGCCTCTGTACAGACGCCAGCACATCAAGCTACCCCAAACTGTCAAATTTTCCCAATTGAACATGAACCTCATGCTTATGTCATAAAGTTGAAATAATTATATCAAAGAAATACTGGAGTCTGTACATTTGTGTGCTTAATGTTAAATACCTAAATAAATAAAAGTTCAACCCAAGTTAGAATCATGTACTGAATCCATGGAAACATGCTATGCGTGGATGATCCTGATGCTAGAGGCAGGGGCGTACCAATAGAAAATGGCGCCTAGGGCACGCATCACATTTGCGCCCCTTCGTAAATTATCTTTTCGGTCTACACTGAGCAAATCTAGGTCGCATAACCTTTCTCGACTAACAGCCTTCAAAAACGAAGATAATAATTAATTTGAACGTGCTACAAAATCGCTTGCAATGGTGCAATTTTAAGTGAATTTGAATGGAAATAGACTGAGTTGAAAATACGCCTTCATTCTCGTACTGCACAATCTATTCAAATAGCTCTTCAGATTTCTTAGATATAGGTAGGTAACAGTATGAAATGGTTCATTGATGTTTTTCTTTTTTAATTTAATAATTGGCGACTTTTTGCGGCCCCCTTCGATCGCCCAGGGCTCTTGTCTCGCCTGCCCTACCGTAGTTACGCCACTGGACAGAGGCTATACAGGGTAATAAGGGGTATAGCCTCTGTCACCAGCTTACTCTATGTGGTCGGATGGCGGAGCTGTGTGAAAATACCCATCGGTTGCCGTCGCTTGTCGACATGTGTGGTGTCATTACTGTAACGGTACCGCACGGGAAAATACCCGGCCGTGCGGCCGAAGGACTGAATTGTGATGTTAATATTAATTACTACTCAATTAAATGGCTTGGAGAAATTGTGCTGAGGATTTACCTGTTGGTGGTTGTGTGCCGAAATTATTTTCATCTGTATGTAAATAATGACAGAGATAAAAAATAAATTAAGATGGTTATTATTTCTGCCCATTCAAATTGCACTGGTACAAAAGTAGTTAAAATGTTTTTTTTTGTGGGTTTTTAGGACGTGTATTCGATTCGTATCAAATGGTTTGATTAGCCATTTTTTCGCGATACAATTTTCCGAAATTCCCTTTATTTTTGCCAGCTTTGCGTAGCTCTTAACTTCTCAGATAACGCACATTTATATTCTATGTTGCCTATGCTCAATTAATTAACAAAAAACACAATGCGTATTTTGATATACATCGCTTATGCTTAAAATTATCTATTTTAATTTTCACCCACACGTAAATAGTTCATTAATTCAATAATAAACAGATTCTAGACTTCTAGTCGAATAACACCAAACAATAAAAACATTATAAATAATAAACCGTGATAAAACTATTTAGTTTTACTTTAATTTAATTCCATTTTCATAAATTAAACTGAATTTGGATATTTGGCAATATTATCTTTGAATTCTGCACCAACGAAAAAAATAAAACTTATTTTATTAATCCATGATCTTAAAAACTTAATATATAATAATTATGAAAGTAAGTAAGTAGAAAATACCTGGAAATTCTCTATGTAAACTTCTTTTATTCTTCGCTGAAACCATTCGTTCAACATGATGACAACAGAACGATCTCCCCGGCGCACCTAACCAAAGATCCAAAGTCCACTGTTTCCGATGACAATTTATAACACATGATATTTTACCATGACCTCACATAAATAAATAATTTCTTCAAAAATAGATTCACGAAAAATATTAAAAAATCAAATTCGAAATTTCACATTTACATAAAGTGATGTGAACGCAATTAAAGTCAGCGTGTTCTGTCAGATTGATTGATGCCCATAGACAAACTGGATGGCCGCTAAACGATTAAATTAAGAATTAATTTTAACAAAGAGCAAAGAGGTTGAATCACATGTAGTGCAACCTTATGTTTTTGTTGCTAATATTTTTTGACAATTCGATTATTCATTCATTTTTGAAATTATGATCTATACGCTTTGGTAGTGTGTTGAGTGTGTTTGTAGCGAGAGTGCGACCAATACTAATGACACCCATATTGAAGCCAGGGATTATAATAAATCATTAAAAATATAAATGAACAAGAACTGAGCTTGCAGACAAAACTAAAAAAAAAACTCGAAAAATCTTCTTACCTTAGATTACGGCGCCTTAGAAGCTGCACCGTTCAACCTGAAAATAAGAACAAAAGTATTAAACAAAATACTCATGAATACAAAAGACAGTGCCGCATTTAAAAATCTACAGTCAATTTTATATTTTGAATAATTTTTTGTATCCTCAACTAATGGTTAGTCTGCATTTGACGATAATTTGGTATTTAGGTCCGATGTTTAGGCCTGGGGGCTGCAAGCAATGGTTTTCGTGACCTAGATCTTTTTGAACATACAACCACTATATTCTGATCTTCGACCAAATTGCCTTCATCATTGAAACTTCGGTATAATAACCCTTATGTGGATATATTATAGGTTCATAAATTTCGACAATTATGCACGCTGGGGCTATTGCAGTATTGGTCAGTAATATCGAAATTACAACCTGTCATATTGCAGACACGATCATGAGGAACAAGAGAAGGTCATAACAAATAATTGTTACTACGAGCCATGAAAGAAAAAAGTATGAAACTATAATATTTTTACATATTTGTGTCACAAAAAAATTTAACCATGAATTCAGCATATCATTGTAGACCCTCTACCGCAGAAATTTTTCGCCCGTTATACAAAAAAAAAAAAAATCAGCTGTTCCATACATTTTGATCGCGTAGGTTTTGCACTTTTCTATGAAACAGCTGTTTTTTTTTATGTATAACGGGCGAAAAATGTCTGCGGTAGAGGGTCTAGAATGATATGCTGAATTCATGGCTAAAATTTGCGCACTGGATAAAAACTTATCCTGTATATACCACATTGATTCTAATACGGAGCCATAAATAGATGCTTTTGAAATAAAGGTAAAAATAACAAAATGCTGTGGTAAGTGATCATGATAAACTAGCTTTTGCCGACGGCTTCGCCCGCGTGGTGGTCGAAAATTATCTCATGAGACCGTACTGCTTATCGGGATATACAGTATTCTATGTGTTATTCCAGGTTATAAACTATATGATTGTGTGCCAAATTTCATCTAAATCCGTTCAGCCGCTTTTGGGTGATTGAGTAACAATCATCCAAACATCTAAACATCCAAACACACAAACTTTTACATCAATAATATTATCTACTAGCTTTTGCCAGCGGCTTGGCCCGCGCTGAACTTTCATCCCCTATTTAACTCCCTTAGGGGTTGAATTTCGAAAAAACCTTCCTCATTCCTTGTCTACATTATAAAGGGAACCACTGTGCAAAATTTCAGCTTTTTAGGTCCAATGGTTTGGGCTGGGCGTTGATGAGTCAGTCAGTCAGGACTTTTCTTTTTATTAACCGACTTCATTTATATAGATCACGGAGTTAATACATCCGTGATATAGATAGTAGGATACATAATATAGGTATATATATATATTAGTAGGATAGTAGGAAGTAGGATAAAAAGGTAGCAATTTTTTTTTGTATGAGATATAAAAATATTATTGTGTACATGATCAAAACATTAGCTGCAGCAATGAATACCGAAACCAGTAACTACGTTGGCCAAGTTTTGAAATGCAAGCTTTTAATTCTAGTGCTTATAAAACTACACATCAATGGTAAAGAATATCGGCTTCAAAGCAGTTGCATCTATTTTTGTGAATTATAGTTTGCCATTTCAAAATTAAAAGACGTGAAGTTGGAAGGCCTGGATATGGGAAGCACAGCACCGGTTGAAGTGGCGGAGGTTGGGGGAGGCCTATGTCCAACAGTGGACGTCTTTCGGCTGAAATGATGATGATGATGATGACTTCTAAATTTGGATGTCGGAAATTATCCCACGATGACTCGCTACCGGGACGAAAAATATAGACAATGTTAATCCTTACTGTTACTGCTTATATCATCGGCCATCTACCTGTTTAAATCCAGTTGAAATCGGTCTAGCCTTTTCGGAGATTAGCCGGCACAAACAAACAGACAGACAAAGAAATATTATTTTTGTTATAAGTACCGTATACCTATACGTGCATACAACAAAAAGCTGTTACTTTGCCATTACAAACGTACTTATTTTTTATTATTGTAGAATGTAAAAAAAAAAAAACTTTGTATATTTCTACTCTTCCGGAGCTTCTACGAAGATCATCTCTGCAACTCCGTCTCCGGATACGGACCGTTCTATCACTAGTGGAGAGGAATCCGTGCCGAGATAATGTCACGGGACTATTGGCATTATCACGATGGTGGAACGGTGGACTAGTGGTGGAACGGCTCTCGACTTACATAGTAAAAGGAAGAACAACAAGTTCACGCTAAATACGTGTGATTATTTTGTAAACAAAGTGATCTGTTTTTCACGATTGCCAGATGGCGGTCAAAGCAATGACTCCCATGTAGGCACGGATGGCACGGTGCTATCTTGATAGACACAACAATATTTTACGTCAATCTCAGTTTTAATTTCAAAATACTAGTTAGTACCAGGCATTCCTAATGATATTTGATTACTACCTAAACAAACAATTACATGTTTTTTAACAGCTCATGTTTAACATAAGCTTAGCTTATTGCACATGTCTTAAAATTTTTGGTTCTAGGACATGCCGGTTTCCTCACGATGCTTTCCTTCACCGTTTTGAGAGCAGTGGTGATGAAATTTGCACGGAGTAAAGCGCCTGAGCAGGGCACATTGCTCACAGAACAGATGGCCGATGGGGCCGGAAGGTTCTGGCGTGGCGACCGCGTACCGGACGACGTAGAGTAGGAAGGCCTCCCACAAGGTGTACCGATGACCTTGTGAAGGCCGCGGGAATCCACTGGATGTGGGAAGCACAAGGCCGGTCGAAGTGGAGGAGCCTGGGGGAGGTCTACCTATGTCCAGCAGTGGACTTCTTTCGGCTGAAATGATGATGATAATGATGAAAGCGCCTGTCTGGGTCCGAAACTACGCCACACAACTCGTAAGTCGCGGCCGTTGCCACTTGGCCACCACTGCGACTCGGCAGCTCATGTTTGTTAGCTGTTTATTACACCTAGTGTAAATATAAAAGACTAGCTTCCGCCAACGGCTTCGCCCGCGTGGAAGTCGGAAATTATCCCGCGGGAATGCACTACGGGGATAAAAAGTATCCTACGTGTTAATCTAGGTTATCCTGCTGTGTGATAAATTTCATCCAAATCCATTCAGTAATTTTTGCGTGAAAGAGTAATAAACATCCAAATAAAGTTTATAATATGAGATAAGATAATGTTTATTTTACCAAAAACAGTGGTTTACAATTCCTTAAAGTCTATATTAGTGCCTAAGCTAACAAGGAAGAAAAAAAAAAAACAGGAATAAGACGCAAAGGAATCATTTTGCTTATGAACTCCACACTAGGTCAAGCCTGTCTCGTGGAGTCCATGGGTGGTATTACCAGATGATGAAAAGCGTATTCCATGAAACTCAAGGATTGCTATTCTCGAGAGGCACATAAAAATGCCTATTTTAAACTAAGTAATGATATTATTTGATTAAATATTGTCTATGCTTAACAATAATGTTCGAGCGCCGTTGTGCACTCTGCGTAAGTGTGTATGTATGTGAGAGAGAAAGTGTGTGTGTGTATGTATGGTTGTTGTGTTATGACATTACCTTCAAAAGAGATTCGGATTCGGTGTATGATTGGGCTAGCAGCTATTTGCGAACAATCTTTTTGACTTGGTTTTGCCTAGAGTTGCCGATGCCACACATATTGGTAAAGATTTTGCTAAAAAAAAATTAATTCTATCTGGAATTTATCAGTATGATCCTGGTGCCTGAATAAACCTATGCCCGATCGATGGCCGTGTCGGTATAGGAATCTCCGATATTTTTATAAGAGCATTGGCATCGGTATCGTATCGGCAGAAAGGCGTATCGAGGCATCCCTATAGGGATGGCGCAAGTACTTAGGCCTTAGGCCTTATGAGTTTCATTTTACCATCTCGATCAAATGTTTCGAGCGCGTTTGGCACTCCGATTGGCCCCGAATGGGTGACGGCCCAATCGGGGCGCCGAATGCGCTCGAAGCGTTTGATCATTGAGATGGTTAAATAAAACTCACACAAAGGGCCACTGATTACCTCGTTTTTCCTGACAATCGTTGGGGTAGGCACGGGGCAGTAGAATTCTAGGTCAAAATAAATTACCTAGCGAAACTCTGCAGTCGTAATGGGTATCGATATTAAAACACGATAAAAATATATTTGATGTTTTTTTTAGGAAAACGACCGCTGATTGTTTCATCATTTGAAACATAAATTATGAGGAAATATGTTTTCTTTTTAAAAATCATTTTTATACACCCATCACGTTTATGAAATTTACAAAAAAAAAAAAAAAACTGTATAAAAAACGGATATTTCAATTCAAGTGACTATAACTGCGATCGATGACCCCACAAAAAAAATCTATCTAATTTAATTGGACCGTATATGTATTGTTAAGGAACGTTCACGAATTAGCAGTATTATCATTTAAATTGTGTCTGCCATATTTTTTAAATATTTTTAGGCATACGACTGTCAACAACAGGTCTATAAACAATGCAAGTAACTATACACGTATATTGCGGAAACTAAAACAGGTGTAGTTATGTATCCTGCAGTAAATTTAATTTAAAGTCAATGCAAATACAAAACACAAAAACAATCGATCATTAGGCAAATCATGGTCGTCTTCAATCCGATCAGTTCCCGAGCGCGTGATGAACTAGTATGAACCAGGATTTCCGATGACTTAAAACTCTTTAAGCAATCAGAGCACAGTGTGCTTTATGCGTAAAGCCGTTTTTTTTGACTTGTCATTGTTCTTATTCAATTAACGAATTAATCAACAAAAAGTGAGTCCAGTGGCAAGAACCTGCTTACGGATCTTGTCTGGGGAGCCAGTCTGCACGCCCATTTTGCCGTTGTCGCTTCCTATTCCGGCTATTGTTGAGCGTCCTGTCACCAACAGGCATGCGTACACGCACACAGCGGCAACAACGCTAGAAATTAATATAGAAATTGACGCACGCACATGTATCTATCGCACACATGCATACAATCGCGTGTACTCGACGCAACACGTACATTGGATGCGTGCGTGTACGTACAGTACTCACACTAACGCAAATCATCAATGAACTTGACGTATCGCTCAATGAATGAGGACCTTGAATGCGGTTGTTATCGAGGCGCTAACGTTCGATATCGAGCAATGAACTTGTGAATGAGAATAGCTATTTGATTTATTAATGGGGGAAAATATTCCGCTTATGTTTTTTGTTACGTGTTTACGGAAGTGCATAAAGCTTTTGCTTTTTTTACTAATAACCCTTACAAAAAGCCAATTGAGGTACCTACTTTTAAGCTACATCCTTTTACGATATGATCTAGAACATAAAGTATGCAATTAAAAAAACTTATGTCAGAGGAATGTCATCCTATCATATCACAAATATTTGGCAGAAATGTGGCGAGATCGAAATCCTATTGATTCACGAGTTTGGAATCGTTGGTCTGTAAATATGGCAAAACTGTATGCGCGTGAGTCAGTTTTGCGCAAACAAGTGATATTATATTAAAGAGATCACGGCACGAGCCAAACATTTGTCATCGCGTGAACTTGCAAATATAATAATTTTCAAATAAACAAGTTGATGATTGTAAGCTTTACTATCTGGCAAACTTTGGCCTATGTCAACCATTTGTTTGTTTACTGCGCAGAGGCATACCATTTAGCCTATTTCATGAATTACAATGATTGTATTTGATGACTAAGGAAACCAAACATTAGATTATTATTTTATGAAGAATTTTTAATATTTGTTACGGAGTTGGCAAACATTGAAAAATAATGTGAGTAAACAAGTAAAAAATGTTTTTTTTTTTCGCGAATTCCTTTTCATTCATAACTGCATTCCAAACACATGAATCCAACGGCGCCAACGCCAATTCCTGAGGCCAATTCATAATTTTAAAAGTATGAACCTCAACTATCTTCTATGAATGTATAATACTATACCGATACTCGTATCTATGGAATAATACATCACTAAATAAGGCCGCGTACGCAAGAGCATCGGATATGACGTAAATACGTACCTGTAGTTCCGTGAGGCGAATCCGATGTACTTTCGCTGTCTGCACACACATACAGACATACGTATGTAGGTACGTATAATATGGACAGTTATCTAAGTAAGTTAACGCCTTATATAGTATTGTAAACAGAAAAACGTCTAGCACACGGCTCTGTTTACTAACACTCCTTTAAGATTTCTGACGTCATAGGCTTTACATTTTTGGCTATAGTTTAGATTTCCCAAGAAATGAAGTCACTGAATTTGTTAACATACTAACTTTAATCAACCGAGTCACAGGGGAGGAACGCCTGGGTAGACCGCGAAATTCAAATTGTGTAAGTCAGTTTCAGACAGTATTTGAACAATATATGAGTTTCGACCTAAACAAATATGGCTTTATGGAATTATAATAATTAAAATCACGCGTCCGGCCCTGGTGGTCCAGGCCATGGTTCGGAGCGAGAGTGAATGGGTAGCCGTCACCTTCTTCTGCAAAGCAATAATGCTCGCGAAGAAAGAGGCGGCGCACGTGAGGGAGAAGCAGTATATGCGCCCTCACGGCCATAGTCACCGCAGGAGACGCCCTGGGCGTCTGAAATCCCAGGCTGATTCCCGGCCACCGTAGGCGTGGGCTTGCGGACGACGAGTAATTCATAGCTCGCCGTCTGGTAAGGACCAAGCCCGAGTCGACGGCGCGTTGTGTTCCACGCACGTTTCAAAGTGATGTCAGCACCAACTGGTGGGGTCCGCAAGGGCCGATGCCTGCCAGGGGTGCAGGTTGTTCGAAAGAGATACCGTAGCCCCTAGCACACGCAACTGAAGGAACATGGGTGGGTTTTAGTCAGTAAAAGTATGACACGTAGAGCGGTAGAAGTTATTTATTGATTTACCATTCAAAAAAAAAACGGGGTTATCGAAGGAAACAAGAAATTTCAGGCAAACGAAGTCGCGGCCGGAAGCTAGTAGAAAATAAAACGTGTTATATGTTATGTTCTCAATTTTTGTACCCACGCCTTATCTTTTAATGAATTTACTCGCATCAACGTTTGTTTTAGATAAAATTCTTAAGAAAAACGTAATTCGCGCGGAGATTTCTTTGTATTTGTAAATGCCAATAAAAGAAACAAAGTTCATTCTTGAAATATTGGAAATGTCTAAAGGAAATTGCTGATGTGGGCGTTTCTGTGAAGGAAAAAGTATTATATAACGTCCGAAAAGAGGCCAGAATATCACGGCGGGATTTTAAACCCTCATCGTTGAACCGAGAGTGAATCCCAGCCCGTCACAAAAACATACCTTTCGATTTTCAACTCTCGGTGTTAACCAGAGTGTTGAAGATCCTATACGCGTAAAAAATCCGCCAAGATATTATAACGCGTGAACGTGGACTCAGTAGTGTAACTGATTAGAAATGTGTAGAAAATATCGGTCAATCACACTTCCTTTCAAAGCAAGATGATCCATACATTTCCACGAATCTATATAACAAATTTTCCCTCTATGTGGAAAAACTTCTAACATTTTATGCACCGAAAACGAACAAGCATTGTTTAAGGCGGAGATTTCTTGAAACGCTCAAAATTGTGCTTTTTTTTTTAAACCAGTGTATCTCTTTAACCGTAAATAATTTTGTAAGCAAAAACATATATGATATTTTAAAGTCTTTTTGCATACAATGATGGTACTCCAAACATAATTAAACATACTTTAATGCATTAAAAAATCATCAAAATCACCTCTTAATTTTCTTTAAAACTTTGCTAAAAAAGTTTATCCGTTCAAAAACAATTATTATTATAATTAAAAATATACAATAAAATATTAAATTCCAAACTGCATCCAGTGATGGATTATTTATTTTCAAATAGTTAATATTTAATTTAAACGATTTTATTTGCATTTTGACGACAATGCTTGCTCATCTAATATTCGAATTTATTACAACAGATTTTAACCCGTATCGGATTGCAGTAAGAACTATTATCGCTCATAACGACAATATGACGAGTACATTCAAAAATTACCCTGGGCCTTAACCTCGTTGGTTGAGTTTCGTTTTAGATATAAAAAAATCAACATCCTTATTTATTTATTTATTTGTTAACATAGGTAGTCTCTAGTCTCTTCCCGTGGGTGTCGTAGGAGGCGACTAAGGGACTTACTAGAGAATGGGCAGCAGCGTTCTCTATGCATTTTACGACCATACTGCGATCGCCAACCCGCATGCCAAGCATGGCGATTATGGCAAGTCCCCCCAAATTGGAGGAGGCCTATGTCTATCAGTGGACGCCTTCCGGCTGAAATGATGACGATGATGATAGGCAAAGAAAATACAGATCTTATGTTTGATGAACAGAGAGCGCTATGTTATGCCCGGAGGCGTAAAAATATGGTGTAGAAATCTAAATGACAATTACAATAAAAAATTACTAAAAATATTAAAGCGATTAGCCTCAGCGATTGTTAATCAATCTGCCAGTATTTAACATGGAGTGACTGCCTATCTAACCTCCCCAACACAGTTACTGGGTAACACGATACTCCTGAACGACTGGTTGCCTAACTTCTGGGCTTCTGAATACTCGTGAAGGCTGTTAAAGATCAAAGAATGATAGCCAGGAGCAAATGCTTAAGGATGATTTAGGCAAGATCGTTCTGGGAGCGAGCCGCGCCAGTTAGGAAGTTTTGGCGCTATCTGCTTTTAAGATGATGACATGTAAAAGTGTCCTTAAAGATATACTTTCAACATTACATTTCATTTCATATCTGGAGCACGGATTCCAAACTTCACGAAAATTTTATATGACGTTTCATATAAATGTTTGTGAAGATTTCAGTGTCCCGTCCGAGTTCGTCCGGTCCTCCAAAATGAACAAACACTGACGCGGGTCGCACCCGTGACAATATATACATAAATCACACTAAAAGAAAATAGAATAAGAAAAACTAATTAAGTTGATTAACTGCAAATATGTTATACTATGGCATGGATTTTTCGGCAAATGATCAGCAGCGTATCTATATAAATAAAAAGAAAGGTCCTGACTGACTGACTGACAGACTGACTCATCAACGCCCAGCCCGAACCCTTGGACCTAGAAAGCTGAAATTTTGCACAGAGGTTCCCTTTATAATGTAGACAAGGAATAAGGAAGGATTTTTCGAAATTCTACCCCTAAGGGAGTTGAATAGGGGATGAAAGTACCGCGCGGGCGAAGCCGCTGGCAAAAGCTAGTCGTAAATAAATACGTCGACCTGCATTTAGGGCAGGTGGAGGTAGCATTTCACAGGCCTATGGGCTCGGATAAACTGGCCTTAACGTGCTTTCTGAGGCACGGAGGGGCTTTGAAATGCAACTGATGGTTACCCAGTTGCCCACGTCATCCTGAAATGCGAGGCCAAGGCTTCTCAACGTGAAGAAATGTGGAGCTCCCAGGAAGCTTCTGTGATTTTGGAGCTAGGCTGGCTTTGTTAGCCAGAATGCCAACGCACAATGGGCCGAATGAGAGTCTAAGTGCAGAAAAGGGAGTCCCATCATCATTACCCATCCACGAGCCGACCGCGGCATGCGTAGCTTAACGTTTGTTTGCCCCATTTTTTTTGGGTGGGAAATCATCAAATAACTTCTCCCGCTCTGGGTGGAGCAGGAGGGCGTGTCAGACTTTTACTGACTAAAACCCACCCGTGTTCCTTCAGTGGCCCTTAAGCCAGGGGCTGTGGTGTCTCTTTCGAACAAACCCGCACCCCTGGCAGGCATCGACCCTTGCGGGTCCCATCACTTTTTGTGCTGACATCTCTTTGAGGCGCGCGTGGAACACAACGCGCCGTCGACTTGGGCTTGGTCCTTACCGGACAGCGAGCTACCCATTACTCGCCGTCCGCAAGCCCATGCCTACGGTGGCCGGAAATCGGCCTGGGATTCCCGACGCCCAGGGCGTCTCCGTATCCTGCGGCGGCTGGGGTCGCGAGGGCCCATATGCTGCCTCTCCCTCACGTGCGCCGCCTCCCTCTTCGCGAGCATCACTGCTTCGCTGAAGGAGGTGATGGCTCCCCATGCCCTCTCGCTCCGTACCATGGCCTGGACCAGGGCCGGACGCGAGAGATCGCCGCCGCCGATCGCCTCCACGAGGACACGGCGGTGCTCCGCCCAAGCAGGGCAGACCGCCACCGTGTGCTCCACCGTGTCCTCAGGGCGATCTTCGCAGTGGAAACACCCGGGCGTTTCCTCCCGCCCTATCCGAAACAGGAACCTCCCGAAACAACCGTGTCCGGTGAGGACCTGCGGCAGGCGGAAGGTGAGGACGCCACAATCAGCTGATATTATTTATGCACGAGCTTCTCTGTCGTTAGCGTTGCATTATCACTTTATGTTAATTTTGACAATTATAGAAAATACGTCACTAACCTTCATAAACCTTTGTCTTTTTTGTAAGATGGGTCAGGTAATGCAAAGGTGACCGTGCATCAATATTTGCTGTATACCTATCAGGGTAATAATAGTTTAACAACAAGTAGAACCGTATTAAGAATCTAGACAAGTAAATATCGCGTACGTCAATTAAATACACGTGCTTTTAAATAAACGCACAGCTTAAAAATGGAACAAAAAAAGTACAACAATTCAATTTTGACATAAATATCTAACGAAACAACGAGGAAAAAAGAGGTCAATTGTATTTCAATTGACCTCCACAGCCCGAGAAGTGGATTGAGAGGCGCCACGGCGTACGCACCTTCCACCTGACGCAGGTCCTCAGCGGGCACGGTTATTTCGGCAGATTCCTGTTTCGGATAAGGCGGGAGGAAACGCTCGGATATTACTACTGCGTAGATTGCCCGGAGTACGCGGTGGAGCGTATGGTGGAGGTCTGCCCGCGGAGCACCGCAGTGTCCTTGTGGAGGCGATCGCCGGCGGCGATCTTTCGCGTGCTGCCTTGGTCCAGGCCATGGTAAGGAGCGAGAGTGCATGGGAAGCCATCACCTCTTTCTGCAAAGCAATGATGCTCGCGAAGAGGGAGGCGGCGCACGTGAGCGTCTGGAATCCCAGGCCGATTCCTGGCCACCGTAGGCGTGGGCTTGCGGACGGCAAGTAATCGTTAGCTCGCCGTCCGGTAAGGACAAGCCCGAGTCGACGACGCATGGTGTTCCACGCACGCCTCAAAGAGATGTCAGCACCAGCTGGTGGGGTCCGCAAATGCCGATGTCTGCCGGGGGTGCGGGTTATTCGTAAGAGACACCGTGGCCCTTGGCACACAGGCAACTGAAGGAACACGGGTGGGGTTTAGTCAGTAAAAGTCTGACACCTGCCGCTCCGCCCAGAGCAGGAGAAGTTATTTGAAAATTGCCCATTTAAAAAAAAAAGCCTCCACGATCTAGTTACTGGGTATTACTACCCTTAGTAAGACTAGTCGACAGACTTTCGGGTTTCTGAAAACTAGTAACAACTGACAAAGATGTGCTTTTCGAGGCACTGGTGAGTACTATAGTACTTAGCCAAAAAGTGCCTCGAAAAGCACATCTAAACTTCGTAAAATTATCTTTGAAAATTTTGCATTTGTAACCACGAATGTTATATGAGACGGAGAAGCATTTTTAAGTGTAAATGGTACTATACACTTCCTATCATTTTTTCAGAAATGTTTAACGTCATAGCCTAGATTTTCCAACGGACGCAAAAATACATAAAGCAAACAACGGGAATTTTGTATCAAAGTTTACAAAAAATGGTCATACATCCGTTTAGGTTAACAATAACATTTCGCAAACCATGACCAGACATTACTCGGCATATCGTACCAATAATGACGTCACTCTTTATCACGAATACTTACCAAGTTTCACGATCTGGGACACCCTGGGCCTAAAAACCAATGACGCAAAAAACAAAAGCTTTCGTTCACGAGCTTCACAGAGCTATTCCATTCAGTTCCGTTCCATGAAAACTATAACGATATTTATCTACTGAAATACCCGGTAGACAGACAGAATAAAAGGTAAAAAAATTGCCCGAATTTTTTGGTGGCACGTCATCAAAATTGGTCCAGATGACGCATTAGCCGTGACTTGAGAGAACTGAACACATGGTATTCCCTAGGAAATTTTGATGAACTAGGATGTGCCATGGCCTAAATGATCCTAGAGTTCCTTGAAAATTAATGGCTCATCTCTGTCTAGGATGTATACAGAAGACGTCGAGAAAATTCTGAGTGGGCTTGAGTAAAGCGCTCATCCACAGTTGACTTACTTTTGGAAGTAGAAGACCAGCCTTATTACAAAACGCGACTAACTTTAGTTCTAGCCTAAATACCTAAGACAGTTTTTGAATTTCAAACTTCATTTCGTTTTGGGTAAAGTTGTTAATTGCAATTTAGTACCGGACTAGGATTTCGGTTTTGTAAAAGGAACTGTATTTCGAATTCTATTTGGTTCTTATTAAGAAAAAAAAACAGGCACTATGGTTTAAGCCATACCTAAAGACAACCTTTTTTTTACCACAGTTGTTTAACATTAAAAGTGATTTTTCCAGTAATCGACATCATCGAGAAACGTGGATTATTAGGCGCGATCAAACCACGACATATGCATTTTTAGCACAACGGCTTGGAGAGGCCGAAACAAAAAGAGAAGAGAAGAGAGGCAGACCAACAGAACATTGACAAGACGAGATCGAAGAACTGGTTGTTAAATCATAGCTGATGACAACAAAAAACAGAAAAATCTGGAAATAACTAGGCAGGCTTGCCGTGGGGTCTTAATAATGTAATTCTGCAGAGTTAAGATATTTTGTTTGTAATAAAGACCTTTTTACCCAATTGCGCGTCGCAAAGAAGGGGAAATGTGTTTTTTTTTACGACCGGAATAAAAAGTATCCTATGTGTTAATCTAGGCTATAATCTATCTGTGTGCCAAATTTCATTCAAATCCATTTAGTAGTTTTTGCGTGAAAGATTAACAAACACTCACACATCCATGCATACAAACTTTCGCGTTTAAAATATTAGTAAGGTTTCTACGTTGCCTCGCTACGAATAACGAGATCAGTTTAGCTGGGCCACCTCTACTGTCAATTGAAGTCCCGCAAATTTATCTAGCGAATTAGCGAGTTCTATTACTTTGTCAATGACCAGACGCCTTGGTCATAATATGATCTGAATGTATGAAAGAAAACGTTTAAACATTTCAGATCCTGTACTCTTAATTTTGCTCATACTAATGATCAATGTTATAAACTAAAAGATAAATACATGATATAAATTACGAACAAACGATATATTACACACACAGTTATTCCCCCTTAAACACAATAATTAAGTAGTTTCTTAAGGCATATAAATGCACTAGCTTCTGCCCGAAACTTCGTTCGTCGTAAGTTCACGCCACTAATGTACTGTACTTATAATGTAGTTTTCTATTGGTGTAAGAATTTTTGAAACAGTTCAAGCGTTTTTTCAGTAAATCCATTACAAACATACAAAAAATCAAATCTTTGATCTTCATAATTTCCATTTAAATTAACACCATTAGATATGAATAGGATAACAACTAAATTCACAGTATCAATAAAATACTTCATGGCTTATTGCCAATGCCAGAGACAAGTGTTTTGAAGAAAATGCTTATACACTGAAAAGCAATGGCATGTCCGGGTCGCAACCCGGTACCGGGATATCAAAATAAAATATCGGATCGCAACTTTCGACAACATTTTCCGTGAACTTAAATTTTTTGGTGAAAAATATGCAGCAGCTCCATAATTCGCACTAAAATTTTGTGACTAAATAGGCGATACCAAAATATTTAGTATTAATAAAATAATACTATTAATAAATGTGTAGCTTGGGTTTCAAAGTATTAAGTGGGTCACGAAGGGCCAGTGTGAAAATTACCGGGCCATGGCAGAACACTGGGAAACACTGTCTTAGTATATGGCCAGTACCATCCAAGATTACGAAGCAGGATTTCCACTACATCTCGAGATTAATCTTGTCATCATAGAAGCTGAACTCAAACTCAACGCAAGGTCGTAATGATCCTATGCCTTCGACCCGTGCCTCTTAAGGTGACACTTGTCCACATTTTTTCCATACAAACTTCGGGAGGGTTTTATTCCACTGTTTGACTATGTACATCAAAAATTAAACATGGTATGGTTTTGTCTCGTTATTATTATTGTCTGTACGGAAACAGAATACTAAAATAAAAAGCCATTAAAAAGTTATGAGCCAACAAAGATTAGTTTTTCTTGCTAATTTAACCTAACTTTGAGCGTGTTTAAGTAATAAAAGGAGTGTAAAATCTCGAAAACCAAGACGGAACCGACAAAGTTCAATTAACAATAAATTTAATAAACTTTATTGGTCATTGATTTAAGCTGTGGTTTTTTCATAAAACCCGATCTTCTGAAGGACTTTTCTTAATTTTTTCGCGATTTTTTTGCCAAAAATGCTCCTGCATCTCACTCAATACTGTTGTACGTGTAGACTAGCGTCTAACTGCTCACCACTGATACTATCTCTTTCGGATACGAAGCCTGGTGAGACAGCGTGATTTTTAGCCAGGCCCACCAGTGAGTTCGAGCCCGCGCAAAGTGTCCCCTTAAGCACAAGTGTCGGTTCAAATCCTGGCAAGCACCGATGTAACTTCTTTGATTCATGTGAACTTTCTGAGTTTAACTGAGAAATTTCCGGCATCGGTGAAGGAAAAACATTGTGAGGAAACAATTTATAGTTAGTAAAAGTCTGAAATCACAAGCGTGAAGAATTCAATCTTAGCAAAATAACAATGCATTTACTAATAATCCCATTTCGCAGGTTCGACTCATCCAGGAAGTCGTGGGCGGCCTTATTCTAAGCTACCAGTAAGGCTACTTATTACTGTTATACTTTCCCCGTACAAAAAGGTGTATTAAAAAAAACACTATCAGACGGAGGAGTATCTTTCATATTATTTATCCAATCAGAAAAATATTGTCGCCGTCGTCGCCCTCATTTACTCCTACGTTCAATCTAAAACTGTACTTGACATACGGATACGAGTATGTGTAGAAAAATCATTATATCGGCGTTTTAAGGCTAGTGGTACAAGAAGACAGATATCTAGGCATGCAACGCAGTATCTACAAAGACGACGTATTTATTTAGTTCATATCATCACAAATGCTTCTCTAATGATATCATTGTTAAGCCAATTAAAACCTGTACCAATGGAACCATATTCAGATCAGATCAGATCTGAGTCACGCGTGGCAATGTTATAATTATTTGTTTTTGTATGTTTGTTCGGCGGCCGGCGAATGTGAAGGTCGCTTTCACCTAATGATTCACCGTACGTTATGTTACGCGAAATATTATGAAATTATGTATCTATAGAAGCTAGAAACTCACGCGCACGCCACGTGGGTAATTGGACGCATGTATTCGGACATCCTTGAGTTTTGTACGACCATCAAACTTTTGACACATTCGCGAAAAAAATTACGTGCCCAACTTCCTTACCCTCGTTGAATCATTTTGACTAGGTTTCGCCGTTTCAACTTTTAACGCGATAAAAGTTTGATAACATCGTGATATGCAGTCCATCTCTTGAACCATAAAAGCAAAGACGATGCAAACGTTTAGAAACTCTCGCCGTTGTAATACAGGTCTTCATTAATTTAGTTGCAGGTGTGAAACTAAAAGTCAGTTATGAAATACATCAAAACAAGGAAGAAAAAAAAAATAAGGAAGAAAATTCTTTGTGCCGTACCTATCTGTAAGACCCTGAAAATCGATGTAGGCTAAGTGATAAGTCCTGTACCATATGTGCAAATTGGCACTACGCCAAGATGCAAAGTACAATCGACGCTAAAGAAAATCCCAGGGTTTGCACACAATCTATTTCTCAACATAAGTATGGTTTATAGTGACAATTTAATTATAATTACACATAATTATTTCCTCGGCCATGTCGTTTCACATTTCTATAAACTTTCCAAGTACTGCCTTAAGGGGTTTTGCGAAGGACACGACCTTAAACGAGTACAAGAAAAACCCGAAGAAAAAGTACACGAATTATGAAAGAATGTTGAACTTTCATATCCGTTCAAAAATTGTTCACACACAACATGGAAAATTTGTGTACACACGATGCCACACAAAACAATTATGTTTCCGTATAAGCTGATCTCTTGTTGTATGAAAAGCATATATATTCCAAGGGCGCCTTATACTGGAACTGTATCGTTTCATACACAGTCGTGTGTACGTGCAAATAATGTTAGTCAAAACTCCTCAGGGTCTAATAAGGCATATGAGTTGGTTGCTCTCAAAATATTTTTATGAATTTTGGAAATCCCTGCTCTGACTAATTTTGAGCATTCTTGAACCCTTAGATGGGGCTCATCTGAACGGTCTGCGGTCGAAAGTCCACACTGACGCAGCCTGCGATGAATCAGGGAAGGTGAAATGTCGCCTTTTACTTATTGCATGTTTAACTAATGACAGTTGTTAGAAAGCTCTGCCTGGGAATGCTATGAGTGTTCCTGCCTTATTATCAGATGGGCTAAATAATTTAATGATCGGATAATGGTTATAGTATGCATAAATACATTAACTCGTGACTTTGCCCTATGGGGTAGGCAGAAACAACAGAATGCCTCCTGCTACGATCCTTCCTTACTTACTGCTTGCTAAGTTTTTTTTTGTTTTTGAGTGTGGGCAATCAAATCAAATCAAAATCAAAATATTTTTATTTCATATAAACCTGCATGGGCACTTATGAAACGTCAGAAGCTAGGTGCACGGTTCCAAATTGTTGTTTCCTATGGAGAAGAGCCAGCAAGAAACTCCACGGTTACTCTTTTAAAAATAATTGGCATTAACAATATTTTCAAATTACAGAGATAAAATGTATGGGAGGACAGCGCAGGCCTGTCAATAAATACCAGGTACTTAGACGAATACAGAATAGAAAATCGTCTACAAATCTACAGTCAATAAGGCCTACAACGTTCTCTCATTCACAATATGTAAAATAATCTACATAAATAAAATGAACCTAAATAAAATTGATGTATAGTGTCAATTATTAATGACGAGAATATGTCAGCATTGTAAAAATAAAAAGAATAAAAAAGTAATCATCAAATAACTTCTCCCTCTTTAAGTGGAGCAGACGGGAGTGTCAGACTTTTACTGACTAAAATCCACCCTCATTCCCTCAGTTGCCTGTGTGCCAGGGGCCACGGTATCTCTTTCGAACAACCCGCACCCCTTGCAGCTCCTTGCTACGTGTACGTTCATACTATCTACACACCAATAGTTAGTAATACATTCACGGCAGTGAATGAAATAGATATTATGGGCTTGAAAGTCACCAGCAGGCTTAGCATGACGCTTTGTATTTCTACGAAGAATAGACGGTGCTTTTTCAATACAAAGTGACATTTCGTTTCTCTATTTTTTACATCGCACCGTAGGTATCCTTCTACAATCTATAATTTTGTCTTTCGTTTCTAACGATCTTTGTCTAGGTCTTTACAAATGTAGACTATTTCAGAAGAATATTTCTTGCCAAACTGTCAAAAACACACTGACAACAAACTTTCTACTCGACGGCCACAAAGTATATACGTTTATCTACAAAATCATGACTCGATTAGAACGCATAACTGTGATAATTAATAGAAAAATCATAGCTAACTTCTCATATTATACATCGTTTAGTTAATAGTCATGTCTATTCTTCCGTCAACAAATCGGTGCTCGTGCTGCAGCTATCTAGCCTTTTCCCAACTTAGCTGGTTTGGACTGGAAGTCTAATAGAGTGCAGCTGAATGGAACAACTTCCTCCACATCCCAGTTTTTAGATTGTAAAATTCTAATTAGTAATGAAATCTGCCAACTTATTAAAACTTCTTAGCAAGTTAACTATCACGGTGTGCACGGACATATATAGTTCTCTTGTTCAAAGGCGTTGTTGGCAATCATTCTTATTCATTTATTTTTATAAATGTCTCGCATAAAGAATAATTTTCATATGTAACCATAAATAAATTATATTCATTTCCTAAAAATGCTGACCTTAGTAATCAGTAATTTTCAACAAAACTTTTATTTTTAGAATAAAAAAAAAATCTGCTATCACCTATACTCCTATACCTTAATACCTATACACAAGTTTAAGCTTCGACGGTTAATCTACACTTGCCGTGGTTGGTCCATGGATGGGTGACCATCTTAACGTACCAATAACCCTCAGTGCCACGGAAAGAACGCTAAGCCGTTGGCCCCGGCTGTCATTTGTGGATCTACGCGGCGGGTCGTCAGAATCTCGAAAATCGGATAACCATTTTTACCAGGGAGTATCGTTTTACCCAGCAACTGAGTTGTGGAGGTCAATTAGGTAGTCGCTCCATGTAAAATACGGTTACTCAGCTGCATCCGGTTAGACTGGAAGCCGCCCTAACATAGTTGGGAAAGGCTACGCAGATTTGGATTTCGACTTTCCTGTACACAAGGGCAACAAATATATTATCAACTAGCAGCGCTCCGCAGTTTCACCCGCGTAGTTCCCGTTCCCGTGGGAAAACGGAGATAAAATATAGCCTATGTCACCCGGGAATAGTGTAGCTTCTCAACAGTGTAAGAATTTTTCAAATCGGTTCAGTAGTTTCGGAGCCTATTCAATGCAAACAAACAATTAAATCTTTCCTCTTTACAATATTAGTAGAGAAAACAGTTATTCCTTAGCAACATATTAAAAGACTTCCATTTTCCTTGTAGTTTCGGAAGGTATTAACTACTATTTAGGATGCTGTGAATCAGATTTCTCATTAACATAAGCATAGGATACGTGAGATAATCTGTTTATAGTGCAACGCAAACCCATGACGTATTAGTTCGAAGTTTATTCCGAGATAAATGCATGTGGAGGTACAGGCCCTATGCCTTTTGCTAAGTCATGTTGTAGACTGCAGTCATTCATGACGTACGTTTTTCGTCATAGTTCACATTAAAAGTAACCGTAATAGGATATACATTTCTGTGGTTACAATATCACGACGAAAATAGGATTTTTTGATATTGTTACCGCGTCATCAATTTCTTGTTAATTGACTGATTCGTTTTACATCCGTGTCAGAGGGTACAAATCCTTTGTGTAGCGTTTGTCGTGGAATGTTTAAGGGTTTACTTCCAGAGTGAAACTGAACGCGATCAGCACATTTAAGCTGCGTTCAAGAGCTGTCAGTGTCAATTTTACCAATACAATGATGACACTGACAGCTATTGGTTGGGGTCAATTTCATTGGTAAAATAAGCCCTTAGTTGTAGTAATGAAGACATGAAAGAGGATATTAGAGGAATATTCATTTGAAGCATTCGAAAGCTGACTTGTAGATCAAAACATAAAAAAGCAATTTAAACTGTTAGAATATTTTTTTGGTCATAAACTTTTGATACTAAGAGCGAATTTCAACAATGAAACTGAACGCGATGATTATTTAAACCACTTTTAAGAGTTGTCAGTGTCGTTATTACTCAGCTCTTGAATGCGGTTTAGACGTGTTGCCCGCGTTCAGTTTGATTAGTGAAATTCGCACAAAATTATACTTATTTGCCGAAAATATGAACCCAAAGATCTTACCAATATCTGAAGTACTAAGTGATTGAGCAGATAAAATGAAAGAAGAATTGAAATAAATTGAAAATCATGGAAATTCAAACAAAGAATCGTAGGTTTTACTTTTAACTTTCCTTCAACTTTATTTTAGTTTCATTCACCCTTGATCTGGATAATCTTATGTTTGTAAACAACAGTTTTTATTTATATTCCTGTTTTCTATGAAAAAAGATACGTAATTTTATGTTCTGCGTACGTTCTGAATTATGGCGTTCAGGATCACGCATTCCATTGGTTTTGTTAAATGAAAACTGTTGGGAAACAAACTTAACCAAATGCGTATCGAGATAGGTAAAAGAGTACCGAAACATCATATCTAAACATGTTATGAATTATAGTCACTTAGTGACAGCGTTGTTCTTATGAACTCCGCAACGGATTTTGAAGTGGTGTTCGCCATAATTTTCGATTATAAAGAATTTATTCCAATCAGTTCATGTGTTCATATTAATTTATTGGGTACCTAATAAATTAAAATTGAACTTACATATCATCAGAGATCGGATATTCGGATGCATATTCACCTATAACGTTGGCTAATATGGAACGCGCTTTTTTATGGAAAAAATCTTAATTTAATGTAAAAAAAAAAACTAACTCACACCACCCCTTCTCTTATAGACTTACCCTCTACATACACATAAATATTACTTGCATCGGGGTTAATTTTAAATAAATATGCATCTTAATGCAATCCTAATAATTTAGAAGTCGCTTTCATACTATACACCTGACTGGAAAGCTTTATGAATTCCCGGTGTTCCTGGAATCCCGGGATATTTTTTACAAAAAATATAATTTAAGAAGCCACTTCCATACTTTCATAACTAAAAATTAACTTTATTTAAATACTTGTGCATCCGATTATCCGATTTCTACATATCATAATCTCAATAAATCTTGATGTTTAAGTGATAAAAACCGTATGCACAAGGGCGCGTCGGTTGTAATCAAATAGTTGGATATTAAATACCGTACATAATAAGCTTACAATGTTCCCACTGCTGGGACCCAGGCATCCTCTCTTCGTAGGCCCAGTGCGGGTTGGTAGATGTTACAGTTCATCGAATTTTTGGTTCTAGGACATCCTGGTTTCCTCACGATGTTTTCTTTTAACGTTTTGTAGTGATGAAATCTATACTAATAATAAAGAGGAAAGATTTAATTGTTTGTTTGCATTAAATAGGCTCCCAAACTACTGAATCGATTTGAAAAATTCTTTCACTATTGGAAAACACTATCCCCTGATGACATAGGCTATATTTTATCCCCATATTCCCACGGGAACAAGAACTACGCGGGTGAAACCGCGGAGCGCTGCTAGTCATTTATACAAAGTAAAGCGTCTGCCACCACTGCGTCAGTTGGATAAATTAAGTTTCATAAAACCCGTTGGTAAAAATGAGACATCTCATTTTATACAAAGAACTGCAATTCGGGATTTTACTACGTGACAAAAAAGGCTTCCAAGTAGAAGATCTTACGAGGAGTTACAAATACACATACGAGTATTTTAAGCGAAGACGTAATACTAGTAAACTCGTATGCAATGAAACGTAGGTATTTAGTTTCCACACGAGCCCCTTGTTGGTACAGTTAGTCACAAATTACATAAATATTTGTCACCTAGAGTCGTGACTTCATCTTAGATGATTCGCGTGCCATTTTCATGTAGACGTTTTGTTCCTTGAAATTAATTTTGCAATATTAGGGTTCATATATGATATCAGTTGAACAGAATTTGGAAGAATGTTTTTTTCAGTAAATTCTTTGTAAAACACCCTTACACGTCATAAGATTTGAAAACTGAATGAGGTCGATTTTTTCTAAGAAACACCAAATCGAAATCAGAGGTTACACTCTCTTTTAAAGTCCAGACATTTTCTTGGTAAGATCATTTGACAGCCATGCAGAATATGAAGAAGATGGCCTTTTGAGGAGAGAACCACAGAGATTTGAGAGGAGCTGTCAGTGCATGCATTTGACAGTTTTTTATATTATTTTGAATACCATACCTGACTGCAATGTGTTCGCAGATAAATTAACTAACTACTAACATGACTTGTGTGATTAACGTATGAATGTTGTAGTGTTATATTATTACTTGCTTAATTTTGTCAACAATATACTCCGGTCGATGGCTATCATTGAATTACCGTACCATACCGACATTTTGTTTAGCCTGAATCGATTCTTTGCGACCAATAATTCCATTATTGGTTATTTGCTTAATTTGATTCAAATTATTTAAAACAAACACGGTTCCTAAATAGTAGTTACCTCATTATTCCTCATTTTAACCATGGGTCCTCTTATTTATAATAAACTGCCAATACACTTGAAAGAATTACCCATCAAAGTTTAAAAAAAAAAGTTAACAAAACTGCTACTGGACAAGTGTTACTACGCAATTAAAGATTTTGTTGATGACAAAGCCTTCTGTTAATGGTGTGTGTGATTTAATTTACTGATATTTTTATCCTTAGTTCTATTGCAATTCTAAATTATTATTATTATATTTTTTTTCGTTTGTATTTTTTTTTTCTTTAAATTAAATTTCCTGACATATTTTTTTATTATAATTTAGTAGTGGCATTTGTGCATAATTCCGAATGTTTAATAATACCTATGTGTTTTAATTTATTCTTATAGTAGTAGTATGTATGTGTTTTTGTGTTTTACTTTATTGTCTAGTAAATGTATAGCATCAAATAATTTTGCATGCCGTAAGGCAAAATGTATCTCTGACTCTGTTAAAAATAACCATCATTATCTGTATACCTACATTATTGGCAAATAAATGATTTCTGATTTCTGATATTAATAATAGCAACTCACAGGAAAACTGATTTAATTTTGCCTGGTTATTGGTGCAGTAATACCATCATTAATCATCACCATCGCATAATAAATTTGTTATCTCATTAAATAACCTGTTTCTAGCGTTTACTGACACACATTACAGCATTAATTTATTTCATAACAATTTATGTTATATTTTCCCTAAACAAACTGTTATGACCTGTTTTATCACATTTGGATGACTTTTGTTGAACTTATCTGGTAGATACTCGTAGTTGCATATAAAATCATCATCATTCTCTCATACTTCTGAATTAGTCGTCATATCGGGAGTTATCCCCTTGCTAACCACACCATCTTTCACACAGTCCTTCCATTGTTTCTTTGGACTTTTCTTATTCTTATAGCACCATTCTTATATGTATATATATGTGGGATTTGTTCGATGAGTTGCAAATAAAAGCACTGATTCTTTAGATAATCTTCTATTTTATTCTTTAGGTCTTATAAGCTAACGTCCTTCGTCTCCTCTTGCGTATTCCTGTGTTTTTTCTTTTTCCATTTTTAACATTCACTTGCTTTCTCTTTCACTCCTAGACTATTTCATACTTTCATCTCTTTCATTCAACATGCTTCACATCTGTCATTCATCTTTACGTTTCATTCGACTCATCTATCATAACATTCCGTTCCTACATATATATATTTATGCACATTCATACTCAAAACTGTCTTTACGACATTTTCCTCACTCCTCCATAACAAATGCCCATACGACAACAGATTATCACACAACTTTTCACTCAACGTTTTTTAATCTACCCATTTCTTAATCTGCCAGGGGTGCGGGTTATTCGAAAGAGATACCGTGGCCCCTGACATACAGGCTACTGAGGGAATACGGGTGGGTTTTAGTCAGTAAAAGTCTGACTCGCCCTACCGCTCCACCCAGAGCGGGAGAAGTTATTTGATAAGGCGGGAGGAAACACCTGGGTGTTTCCACTGCTAAGATCGCCCTGAGGACACGGTGGAGATCTGCCCGGCTTGGGCGGAGCACCGCCGTGTCCTCGTGGAAGCGATCGGCGGCGGCGATCTCTCGCGTCCGGCCCTGGTTCAGGCCATGGTGCGGAGCGAGAGTGCATTGGTAGCCATCACCTCTTTCAGCGACGCAGTGCTCGCGAAGAGGGAGGCGGCGCACGTGAGGGAGAGGCGTATATGCCCCCTCACGGCCCTAACCACCGCAGGAGACGCCCTGGGCGTCGGGAATTCCAGGCTGATTTCTGGCCACCGTAGGTGTGGGCTTACGGACAGCGAGTAATGGGTAGCTCGCTGTCCGGTAAGGACTAAGCCCAGGTCGACGGCGCGTTGTGTCCCACGCGCGCCTCAAAGAGATGTCAGCATAAACCGATGGGGCCCGCAAGGGCCGATGCCTGCCAGGGGTGCGGGTTTGTTCGAAAGAGATACCGCCGCCCCTGGCATACAGGCTACTGAGGGAACACGGGTGGGTTTTAGTCAGTAAAAGTCTGACACGCCCTTCTGCTCCAGCCAGAGCGGGAGAAGTTATTTGATGATTTCCCACCCAAAAAAAAAACAGATCTTTAAGTATCGAAAGATTTCCTTTTCACAACGAACCTTTTCAACCACACCTTGAAACACTATCTTTAGTAAAATTTAAACATCCGAAAACCTAATTTATTAGCTAATATTCTATTTCAGTAGTGTCGTCAAAAAATATCGCGTTACAAACCGGGTTACGTTCTCATTCAGAACCGGAGATGAATGAATGAATCAGGCAACTTAGTCAGTGAATAGGACTTTGGAACCATTTTATTACTAACTTAGAATGAATTGTAGGCATGGGAATGATAAGCTATGATAGAATCTGAATGGACGCTGAAGGCGGAAAAGCGGTTCCGGTGTAACTTGGAAAAATACTATTTCCAATAAATGACTGCGATATTCTAATAAAATGAATTGCATATTCATCCTTTAGTGTTGGACACACGTTAAAAAAGGTATGTTTGTTTAAAATTTAAGGTATGCAACAGAATGCAAGAGTAGTTTTGAGTTTTTGACTAGGTGAAAAAATGTAATCGTAAAAAAATAAATACCAATAATTATGTACGTACGCCAGCAAAGTGCTATGCAGTTTGGCGAGGTACATGTAGCCTACAAAAAATGTTTTCTGTGAATAAACACTTTTTTTTTCTACTATCACGGGGGCCTAGTGTGGGTGGGTAGATGTCACGTGTTTTCGAATTTTTGGTTCTAGGACATGTCAGTTTTCTCACGATGTTTTCCTTCACCGTTTTGAGAGCAATGTTGATGAAATTATTTACACAAAGTAAAGCGCCTGTCTAGATTCGAACCCACGATCTATAACTTGTACGTTGGAGCCATCACCACTGGGCTGTTCTCTCCTTGCTGCAGTATACTAGAATTAGTCTAGTAGTACCTAATAGTTAAGAAGGCCAAGCGCCTAGCGTAATCACTATAAACCAATAATTTTTCCACGAGTTTTACATGAGAATATTTTCTTGTTTCGAATACTTTTTATAGTGTGATCATTCAATGGTCAAGTGTTTTTTTAAACAATTTTTTTTAATGTTCTAATTAAGCTCTTTTATTTGACACCCAACATGTCATCATTAACAAAACTAGTAAATTAGTTCATGTCCTCTAGAGGGGACCAAATTCAATTTAATGTAACGTCACATAACCTACCAGCGTACAACCAAGATGCTTCCAACAATACCTCATTTGTCAAATTATGATAAGTAGTTTAGAAGCTAAGAGGGAACAGATAAATATACGAATACACACATAACTATGTCACATACATGCATAGATACATACATACCGGTCAAAATCAATATCCTCCTTTTTGCTTCGCCGTAGTTGCAAATAAAGTACGATTCAAAATGCAAATGTGTTTCACAAAGCCAGCAAATATAAAACAAGGAAAAATAAAATAAATTGACATTACAACAGCACGTGTCGAGCCTTATCATTCGTGGCCATGTGTCTGTCATTGGCATTAACCGTTAAATGAACTAACTTTCCTTACAATTTCATGAATAACTTAAATTTACTATATAAAATTCTTTAACGTTCATTACGTACGAGTACATCATATTTGAGGGGTTACACCTTATAACTTCCTCATTTATGAGTTCGAAAAATTTGGATTTTTCTCAATGTTTCTACAGATGAAAGAATTTTTTAAGCTTAGGTAATAAAATAGGTACTATTGGTATCTATAATATACAAAATAACAATTATTGTTTGCTCAAATTTCTATATCTCTTTCTTATTTAATATTCATCATAAATCGATAAATGAAATTTCAACCCTAAGGGTAAGAAAACAGGGGATGATTGATTGATAACTCACAGATTTTAATACTGAGTTGTGTATTAAGCAAAAATTAAGCATGTAGTAATTAGTACATTATAGCCACAAAAAAAAAAAAACTTTTTAAAACAAAAATTAAACCGCCGAAAAACCGAAAAGTAAAAAATAGTAAACCTGCTTTGTCCAACCCCAATAACTAAGTTCGGAAGTCGGTGACTTTGGATATGTATTTAATTATAAGTCACCGCCTTCCGAACTTAGTTATTGGGGTTGGACAAAGCAGGTTTATTATTTTTTACTTTTCGGTTTTTTTTATTTTAAATATCGCACACATACTTTTCCAATTCACTTTAGACATTGGCAGAATAGTCGACATCGGCTTTGCTTGCCATAATCAAAAATATAATAGAAAGACGTAACGTTCTTTCCGAAAGATTTAAATAGTTAAAAATGTCGTGTCGCGTGTCGTGTCGTATCGTGTCTAGGTAGTCGAGGTTGTTGGTTCGAAACCGGGGAAGTACATTCATCATCATCATTTCAGCCGAAAGACGTCCACTGCTGGAGATAGGCCTCTTCCAAGCTCCTCCACTTCATTTTTTGGGGGGTTTTGCCATAATCGCCACGCTTGGCAGGCGGGTCGGCGATCACAGTGTGGTGGTAAAATGCATAGAGAACGCTGCTGCACATTCTCTAGTAAGTCCCTTAGTCGCCTTCTACGACACCCACGGGAAGAAATGGGATGGTGTTATTCTTTTTACGTCCGGCACCACACGGAAGTAAGTACATTACAAATTTCAAAATAATAAATCAATTAATAGTCTTTTGACGCATTGAAATTCAGGACTGAAGAAGGTTTGCAGAAGTCTGCAACCTCTTCCATTCATGAATTTCAGTGGTATCCTATTTGAACTGCCTAATAGGTTAATATATGGGAAAACCTACGGACGATACGATGCGCGATGTATGTACATCACCATAGTAGTAGCTCATTGTAAGCGTCACGGTTGTTTAAACAATTAAACATATGTTGGTATGACTAAGGCAGCTACTTTACTGATTTTAGTGATTTCACTGGGTTTCTCTAGTGAAATCATTGATTACGTGTATTATGGTTCATTGCAGGGTTTAGTCACATTCGTTTGATTTGAGTTTTTAAGAAGATTCGGTGAAATATGAAATTTGGACTCAGGTTGAGGTCAGTTTATCTTGGTACGAGTATTTCTCGTGGAATAATTTTTCCAAAAAAATGTAAGCGGAAATGAACCAAATCATATAGGTCTTTGGTTATTTTTTTTTTCACTTAGCATAATCAGCCTTTAGTGTTCCCACTGCTGGGACACAGGCATCCTCTCTGTGAGACGGAGTGAGCAATAATCCACCACGCGGGCCCGTTGGGGATGGTGGATGTCACAATGTCTTCGAATTTTTGGTTCTAGGACGTGCTGGTTTCGTCCCGATGCTTTCCTTTACCGTGTTTAGAGTTAGAATTAGATTTATTACATTTGGTACATTGAGATCTTACATTAAACATTGTTTCACACATACTACCCTTGCTTTTTTTTTTGTTTGGGAAATCATCAAATAACTTCTCGCGCTCTGGGTGGAGCAGGAGGGTGTGTCGACTTTTACTGACTAAAACCCACCCGTGTTCCCTCAGTAGCCCGTATGCCAGGGGCTGTGTTATCTCTTTCGAACAAACCCGCACCCCTGACAGGCAACGGCCCTTGCGGGCCCCATCATTTTGTGCTGACATCTCTTTGAGGCGCGCGTGGAACATAACGCGCCGTCGACTTGGGCTTGGTCCTTACCGGACAGCGAGCTACCCATTACTCGCCGTCCGCAAGCTCATGCCTACGGTGGCCGGAAATCGGCCTGGGTTTCCCGACGCCCATGGCATCTCCGTATCTTGCGGCGGCTAGAGTCGCGAGGGCGCATAGACTGCCTCTCCCTCACGTGCGCCATCTCCCTCTTCGCGAGCATTACTGCTTCGCTGAAGGAGGTGGCGGCTACCCATGCACTCTCGCTCCGTGCTATGGCCTGGACCAGGGCCGGACGCGAGAGATCGCCGCCGCCGATTGCCTCCACGAGGACACGGCGGTGCTCCACCCAAGCCAGCCACCGTGTGCTCCACCGTGTTCTCAGGGCGATATTCGCAGTGGAAACACCCGGGCGTTTCCTCCCGCCTTATCTGAAACAGGAACCTCCCGAAACAACCGTGTCCGGTGAACCTGCGTCAGGCGGAAGGTGAGGACGCCATACCGCCTCTCAAGTCACTCCTCAAAGAGGGGACTTACCGCCGCAATTATGGCGTGTCCAGCACTGGGTTGCGACAATCGCACTCTCCATGTCGCCATGAGATCCCGCCGGAGCTCTGTCCGTTGTGCCGCGATTTCCCGCGGCAGCGGAGTTACGCCCCGGCGTTTGGCCTCCTGGCGCCACTCCCACATTTGCGCGAGGACCTTTGCCTCCAGATCCCATGGCGGTAATCCGGCAAGGAGGCCCATCGCCTCGCGGGAGATCGTGCGATATCCTCGGATCATCCGGATGGCCATGACTCTATGGGACGCCTTCAACCGGCGAGCTGGTTGGCGCCTCAATGTAGGCGCCCACACCGGCGCCCCTTATAGGGCCATGGACCGCACGATCCCCGCATAGATACTACCATAGCTGGTGTAGAAATATTAATTAGTAAGCTAGGTACATGCAAATCAGGGTTGGGTATATGATGAGAATATTACATAAAATTATGAAATCTTGGACTTTTACAAATTATTAGACTGGTTAGCATTATTTATAATGTCAGAGCAGTAGTGATGAAATAATTTACACACAGTAAAGCGCCGGCCTGGGTTCAAACCCACGACCCAAACTAGTAAATCGTCACCACTGGGCTACCACTGCTCTCATTCTTCACACTTATATAGAACGAATCTACGTGTCACAAGGAACTGTTATTATATTTTATTCTAGGTATGAATGTCTTTGACTCCATTCATCCTAATTAAATAACCTATAATGTTTGTAACCACAATTCGCTTATGATTAGTTCTCATAAATGAAACCTATGTTTCATTAAACGTAAAGTGAATTATTGAATGAATGAATAATGCTTCATTCATCCTAACAATTGATGATTACATTTTCCTCATCCCTTTTAATTAATTGGCGTTGCATTGTATAAATTTCTATTTTTTATTGTCATGTTATAATTTACTATCTAACAGTTCGATGTGAAAATTACCAACTGTTTCTTTTTTTTTTTTTTTCTCAAAAATATCTTAATATGACAAAAATTACAGCAGAATAAAAGAAAGAAAATAAATTTATGTAGCATAGACTAAGCTACACAATATACAGCAGAAAAAACTTAAATAAAAATCAAATTAGAAGTATAAAGTGCGATGTCAGAAACTACCATTAAAGTGTACCTCACGGCTGCGCCCATAAAGGCCCAGTTCAGCAAAAATGTCAGACGCGGGGTTTCTAATGGACCTGATGAAAATGTTTATTGTGAATTTGTTTAGTTTTAATGTTAGAATTTTCTGGTGCTTAAAATTCCTACAGTATTTACTGTAGGAATTTTAAGCACCAGAAAATTCTCAATACGGAAAATCTCTATAGTAACGTAATATTTTGATGATCCACTGACCTAAAACCTTGAAGCTAAATACTAGAAAACGTAAAATGACTAAGAGTCATCACTTTTCAGAAGCATCCCATACATCTTCATGAGTGAACTTTGAACATCAATGTATGTCATTACCAATGTACCTACGAACCATGAAAACACGTCATAGAATTAATCAATGGAAACCATTGACCCGTTCAGCTGCAGCTAAACGTTCCATGGCATTGATAAAGTCATCAATGAAAGAGGTGATTATGACTAATAACTAATCGTTTTCAATAATTTTCCGTTTGTGGAAATATTTGGTTTGAAAGTTGTTTGGGATTTCCTTAACTGACAATTATATGCAATAAGTTTGTAGACTGATGAGTGATCGTTGTGTCCCATACAGTTGACGACTGAAACGGTACGGGAAAATACAACATAATCATCATAATCAACCTATAATATTCCCACTGCTGGGACACTGGCCTCCTCTCGCTGAGAGGGAGTGGGCCGTAATCCACCACGCAGGCCCAGCGTATGTTTAATTGAAAGAGACAGCTACCAACCCGACATGCCGTTCCGTGTGGTGCCGGACGTAAAAGAATAGCCCCATCCCGTTTCTTTCCGTGGGTGTAGTAGAAGGCGACTAAGGGGCTGACCAGAGAATGGACAGCAGCGTTCTCTATGCATTTTATCACCATACTGTGATCGCCAACCCTCCTGCCAAGTGTGGTGATTATGGCCCCCCAAATTGGGGAAGGTCTATGTCCAACAGTGGACGTCTTTCGGCTGAAATGAACAGGTGCTAATGCGATAATGCTGACAGGAGCTGATGTACGTTACTGGAGGTGCCACTTTCGTAGCCAAATTTTGGGCTGTGTGTATCAGCAGACCTTTTTACTAAAGCAAAATAGGCTATTACATGTTAACTGAAATGAGCAAGTTTCTTGTCAAGATTACTTATTCAATTGATAATAAAGACAAATCATAATAATCAATGTCTGATAAAGATATCCAATTATGGCAAGCAGATGATATTTTTTATTTACTAATCGTCATAAGTATTAAACATGAAGCAGTTGCTAAAATACAGAGAAACTCATACGAGAAGCGCACACAAGGTACAATCAATCTTTAATCTATACTAATTTTATAAAGAGCGAAGATTTGATTGTTTGTTTGTTTGCATTGAATGGGCTCTGAAACTACTGAACCGATATGAAAAATTCTTTCACTTTTGGGAAGCTACACTATTCCCGGGTGACATAGGCTATATTTTATCCTCGTATTCCCACGGGAACGGGAACTACGAGGATGAAACCGCGGAGCGCTGCTGGTTGCTAAATATAAATGACATAATAAACTGCTTTTTGGAAAGGGCGATTGGATTCGTAAATTTAGACGTTCAAAATTGCCTTTTATGTGCTTTTTTGAAATAAATTCTTTGACTGTGACTTTTAAGGCAGAGTTACCTTTCTGTTTATAATATTAGTTATTAGTTTAGTTTAGTGGTTGGTAGTCATAGTTATATTCATTAGCAATAAATTGTATGTGAATTTACACAAAATAAATTAAATTAAGAATTAAATTACCCACGAAACAAAACTTTGAAATTGCAAAATTAATAGAAATCACATAAGTCATGTAATATTTCTAATTAATACACGAACCAAATAGGAACTAAAAATCTTCAATAGCGTGTAGAAATTTTATCAAATAGTAATTGTTTTAGTTTTATTTTAAAAGGTATGGTTACAGCATCTTTGATGTCTTGACCAGTTTTATATGCATAACAACGCAACTTTTTATTTTTTTATCTAGAAGAATGACACGCAAATTCAGGAAGGTCACAATTTCGTAAACTAAATATTATTATGAAATTGGTCAAGAATCTATGATTATTTATTCAGATTAGCATGGCTTAGTGGGTTTTTGGTAGGTGGCTGATGAAACTTTGTTTTTGGTCGAAACACTCACACTGCACTGGGAATGACATTAAAATTCTCCCTTATGTCACTGACATTTACCCTCCAAAAAGAGCTTGTACGTATAATTACCAACATAGAACCTACAGATAGTTGCAAGCCCTACTTCCAAAAACACAAGATTCTCACCTTAGCTGGTATTTATATTTTCGAATCATGTAAGCTAGTACGTAAATATCCAGATTTTTATAACACACGGGGAGACATACAAACTAATTACTCGCTGCGCCATAAAAATAGACTAAATTTGCCCCCGTCCCGCCTTAAAATACACTCGTCAAGTCGATATTCAATGTCGAAAAAATTTAAAAAAAGTTACCAGAAGAAATAAAACAACAAAACAAAACCAATATATTTTTAAATAAATTAAAGCAATATTTAATTAAAAAAAGCTATTACACAGTACATGAATATCTAACGGATAAATTCGATAATTATATATAATTATGAATAACAGATATTTAATAAGTAAAATAGCAAAAATAAATATATTACAATACTCAATAATTAAATTATTAAAATAATAAAAATAATGCTGAAAAAAAATTAAGCGAGTAAATAAATAAGCATTATTTAAACAAAATAAAATAAATGATAAATGAATAGACAGACTTGGACATATATTATTAATATAATAAGTAAATGTATAGTAACATAAATTATTTAATAGGTTATAAAATAATTGAAACGAAATTAACAAAGCGCTCTTCCTCTCTCTCTAGTTATTTAAAAATTTGCTGTGCCCGACAGGGTCCTTAATTGTTTCTTTACCACCTGTTAGTGTGCATTATGGATTGCAATAAACGATTTGATTTGATTTACATTAAATGTTAAATTTTACTTTCCAGATGGAAATTCATTTTCAATAAACACACAAATTGATAAAAAAGAAAGAAGAATAAGTCGGAATGGTTGGAAAGACTTGACAACCGTAATGTTTAAGGTGTAAACTCTAGGATATCGCCCGCGAAATTCTTTTTTTTTACGATTTTAATTATAACAATTATGTACATACGTGTTACGGTCGTGAATCATATTTAAATCAACATATAAACTCGTACTGACCTGCAAATTTAAAAATAGTAAAAAATACTCGGGAGCCACCCTGGAGCTTCCACCTTAAGGTGAATCTAGTCGACATTTTGTCCATACAAACTTCGGGAGTGTGTTACTCCACTCCACACATTGTACTACAATGTAAATCAAAAATTAAACATGGTATGGTTTTGTCTCAGAAGGTATTAATATTGTCTGTATGGAAAGAGAATACTATAATTCAAAACTTATGAGCCAACAAAGATTAGTTTTTCTTGCTAATTTAACCTAGCTTTGGGCATGTTTAAGTAATATAAGAAGTGTGCAATCGTCAAAACCAAGTCGGTACCGGTAAAGTTCAAATATCGAAAAGTTCAATAAACTGTTTTGGTCATTGATTTATGCAGTGGTTTTTTCATGAAACTCGATTTTCCGAAGGACTTGTCTTATTTTTTTTACGCGCCTATTTAAATATAAATAATCCTGCTTCTCACTCAATTACGTTTAGCTTGTAGACTATCCTCTAACTGCTCATTACTGCTACTACCTCTGCGGGACACGAAGCCTAGTGAAACAGCCTGCTTTTTAGCCAGCCCCACCAGTAAGTTCGAGCAAGCGACTAGATTTCCCTTAAGAGTAGACTACGTAATTAATTTTATGAACGAAACTTACCACAGTAAGACTGAGTCTTTATCAGAGAAAAAAATGGCTGAGATGTTCTAAATTGCGGGATCTGGCTTTTGGTTAAACTACAAATGTTTGCTTGCTTACCCATATTTGCAAAATAACTGTCTATTCTAATCTATTCAATTTATTATTTTGATAGAGATGGACTCGATCGCCAGTCTATTATTTTTAATATAATAACCAAATAAAACTAAATTAATAAAAGTTGAAAGCATTTATTTCAATACGAACCCATTAACGAATATTGTAGAAGTCAGTCAGTTACCTATTCCGCAGTTGGTTTGTCCTGATGGCAAATAAATTTTACACTATAGGTTTCCTGCGGAACCTAAAATTCGTAAAATTTATACATTAGTAATGCTATGACGTATTTAGTAAATTGGAGCGAAATAATTCCCGGACTTTATCAAAATTATTACCCATAACAGGGCAAAGTTTAATAGACCAATGCCATTAAATTTATCGGAGGAATGACTTGCAACCTTGCAAGTGATGAAGTGACTAAGATTCTTAGGTCGTTAACGTAAAATATAATGAAATTGTAACAAAATCTTCATTTGAATTCATTGAAAAATATTTCCCTATATTATGATTCACTATGACTTATAAACTTTGTATTTTTCGGTTATAGGACATGCCGGTTTCCTCACGACATTTTCCTTCACCGTTTCGAGAGCAGTGGTGATGAAATAATTTAGACAAAATAAAGCGCCTGTCTTGATTCGAACCTACGAACTACAGAATCAGTAAAGAAAAATAAAATAAATATAGTTTTCAGTAGTAAGATGCAGACAAACAATTGTAAGTAATAAAAAGCTTTTAAAAACATCAACTAGTGCATAGTTACAAAATCTTACAATTCTTTAAAAGCGAACGAAGAAAAAAGCATGTAAAATTAAGATACGAGTACAGAAGGCTGCGTATGAACGTAGTAGTTTTTCAACAATGTTTATTCTACCGATGCATTACAAACTATGTATAAGGTGAAAAACGATGACACACTAGGTTTTATTTCTCTCCCGTATGCCTCATGGAAACTTAGCTCTTCTGTGCCTTGATATAATACTGATTATAAGAAGTTCCTTTTACCATAATATCCGGCTTTTTTCACCTATCGATTACTCAAAAGTCCCTCTTAGGAATATTACATGTGGAAAAGAATTCCATAATGCGGTATCGGGAAACCCGTCCAACGTAAGATTCCATTCGATTTTACTCACGATGTAAACTTTATGCATATTATATGGACAATAATGGCGCGTGAGTCACGGTAGCTTTAGTCGAGACAGCCTTGATATCAATTTATATTTTTTTTCTATATTTTTCCATTGATCTCATTCGCGCTTCTAGTGAATGGTGGTCCACGACCATTTTTTGGACCCGTTTAATTCCCAGTGAGTTGACGGATTTTGATTTTCTAAAATGCATAGTTTTCTTTATAATTTAATAGTCTATAATCTTTTCCTATCCCATTTCATCCCGTGGGTGCCTTAGAAGGCGACTAAGGGACTTACTAGAGAATGAGCAGCAGCGTTCTCTATGCATTTTACCACCATACTGCGATCGCCAACCCGCCTGCCAAGTGTGGCGATTATGGCAAAACCCCTCTTTTGGGAGAGGCCTATGTCCAGCAGTGGACGCCTTTCGGCTGAAATGATGATACTGTTTTCCCAGATACAAAGATGACAACTCCGTCCTGAATTATACAATCATGAAAAGTTACGTATCTACATAATTTCAGAAAAAAATAGTCTAAAACAAATGTTGATTTAGAAAAAAAAAAAACTGTGCACTTAGTTACCTAAAGCATAGGGAATTAACCTTTTACATTAATCTATGAAGGTCAAAGGGTTTTACCTACCTCCGATACCTTAAATCGACCGAATCAAATCGATAGGATTTCACATGATTCGGTATTTACAAGGTGTCATGGTGCTTGTAGCTACTTTCTATATCCTTCACATGTAATTCCTTGTTGCTATAATTATGTAATTATGTCATAATATGAAGGAAGGAAAATATCGTTCGTTTATTTTTATTGGCATTCATGCGATTATCCTTATTTATATCTCCGACGCCAGTGACCTTTATGCTATTATTAAATCATTGATAGATCGATTATTATTTATAACTGAATTCACTGGATGAGATAAAAATAAAGATGGATGATATAGTTTTAAAATGTACCCTATTTCGTCATAAGCTAAATACAAAATACCTAACTATTATTTTTAGAAGTCTTGGATATGCAGTTTGCAAAAATTAAAAAAAAAAGCCAAATTTTTAGAAAAAAAACACCGGTATGTGCTGTTTTATATCATAAATGAAACCTAAATAAATTCAAAAATCAAACCCAAACATTCAAGTTTATAAATAAAACAAAAAATTATGTAATGCGACCGCATAATCGTAGTATACTATATAATACTACCGACCTTGGCAGAACGTTGCTACGTCACCGCGACACGTCATGCACATACGTTTCGTAGACCGGCGTCATTTTCCACAGAAACGAAACGTCACGACTACACAAGCGCCGCCGGCGGGGTTTTACGGTATTAATTCACCATCATTTTGATTACAAATCCCTCACGCTTGTTCTACTGAGAAATCATAGAATGCCATTGACTGGGTTGTTGTGGAATCTTTTTGAGATTTTGACTCATTGATCGTAGGTACGGTGTTCCCATAACCCCGTGTTATGATGATTACCAACAGGTGAGCGTTTAATTGCGCTCTTTTTATGGAGAACCTTACATTACACTTAATTGTTTATGTATGGTTCACTTGCAATAGTACCAATCTGGATGGTCTAAGAGTAATTAAGAAGGAAGAACAGAAAATTAAAACAAAAAAGTGTCTGATGCCTCAGATTATTAAAAATACAGTGCATGTACCTACACTTGTAAAAAAGAGCTTTATCGAAAGCTACGTTTGTATAACAGTGAAGATCTTCCTAGGTTTACAAAAAAAATCAATTCAGTACTTGTTTGTTTCTAAGTGCATTTGTTTTATTTATATTAATACAAAAAAAACCGGTCAAGTGCGAGTTGGACTCGCGCACCGAGGGTTCCGTACAAACCTGTGGGTATATAAGTAAAAGTTCAAAATTGTCAAAAATATTTTTTTTTATATGACGAAACTAAAAATTTACGGTTTTCGTAATTTTTCCTATATCTGTACTATAAGACGTGACTTCGTACAAAATTTCAAGATTCTAAGTTCACGGGAAGTACCCTGTAGGTTTTGATTCCCGTGCGAGTTTCGAAAATTTGCGGAATTTTGCGGCCTAAATGGCTGTATCTTTTGATTGCGTTGACTTAGAAGGTTGATTTTTCTACAGCTTCCAGGGACAGTAGAACTAAGTATCATATAGAAATTTCAGTTTGATACCTCCACGCGTTCCTGAGAAAAACGGTCTTGACAGACGGACGGACGGACGGACGGACAACAAAGTGATCTTATAAGGGTTCCGTTTTTTCCTTTAGAGGTACGGAACCCTAAAAAGCATAATGACTTACTAGGAAGTTAAACACGGAACAAGGTCGATTTGACAAAGTCCTTATTACTCGTTTTGTTAGTTACTAGTGACATCTAGTTAAAGTTTTCTCAAAACGAAACGTTTGGAACTCTTGGCGACATCTATTAGTGAGTAGCAGTAACCAAACCTTTATTTGTGTAGTAATTTTCTTAGTTCTCTATACTAAGAAAATTACTACACATAAAAAATAATTGAGTGAAAAATTAATAAATATGACGCATACTTCTTTCAGGTCTCTATTACTTGTAATTAAATTTTTAAAGTAAAATAAATTTAGACATTGGCATCAACTGCTTACTAGCGACATCTCTTGGCAAATAGCGAAACTAAAAGTCGCACACTTTCGGCACAGAGTGGTGCTTCTTTTGGTGGGTAAACTTATTTTAATTTTAGCATTCACCTATAGAGTGCAGTAGCAGTCCTACTCGGTTTTCCATAGTTTTTCAGCTATGGCAGGCTCCTACGGGTCTTCAGCCATAGGTCATTGACGCATGATTATAAAAGCTTTCATGTAGGTTCAAAAAGCAATTTTCTTCGGTCGGAATATTATGTTGTGGAATGTGTGTTGAATGTAAGTGTGTTGCGGAACATGTTGAGGAGCTTTTTTTAATTTCATTGAGTTGGCTATGCTCTTGTCTCAGTCAAGCGAATATGCGACTTATGTTTTAAAGATTATTCAAACAAACTTAGTTAAATGTAATCTACTATTAATAAAGCTTTGTAGACAGTTGGCCGAGTCCAAACCAAAAGCGACCGTCGCGCTTGTTTATATAAATGTGACGTAGGTAGGTACTCGTGAAATCAATCAAGTCGCGTTTGAACGTCATCTTTACATACTTAGAAAAAAAAGGTTTTTGTTTGTAATGTCAAAAAAACTGTTTTTTACTAAATGCACATAACCTTGACCTACATATTCCTATAACAAAAAAACATTTATTTTTTATTTTTGTCTGTTTGTCTGTCTATTAGTTCCGGCCACAAGGTGGACCGATGACCTTTTAAGGGCCGCAGGAGTCCGCTGGATGCGGGAAGCACAGAACCAGTCGAAGTGGCGGAGCTTGGGTGAGGCCTATGTCCAGCAATGGACGTCTTTCCGCTGAAATGATCATGATGAATCTCCAAAATGGCTAGATCGATTTGACGGGACTTTCAGTAGTACCTAGACAGCTGATGTTATAGGGACTAACAAGAGCTAGTTTTGTTTCTTATAGCAAGTTCCCATGATAGAATAATCGACATCTACTCGGGCGAAACCGCGGGCAGCGGCTAGTAATTTATATAAACGATCGCGTCGCGCGTCGGTCGCGTACTCACGGGACGTTTGCTGTCGGTTAGGACACGGGGTTAAGTTCCTACTGTAAGGTACCTGATGGTATCACAATGGTTTAATATTTTCTTCGTCAGTGTGAAAAGCCCAATCAAATTGAGTGTCTATTCGTTGTAAGGTACCTAGGCGATTTTACAAAACGTGCTGGAAAAATATTGAATAGTACACAGAGAATCAGCTAAAAGCCGATTCAGGTGAAAATTTATTTAATCATGAATATATATGTAAATATAAAATTTTATAAACATTAAAATTTCACAAAATATTTATTTTATTTTATTATAACTTATTTCATTAATTAAATACTAATAAAATTCAATTTAATTTTCCGTCTTCGCCGATTGGTTCTGATAATTTATAATACCTAATTTTACTGAACTCCGCTTTCGTAGATCTTTGACAGTCGTTACGGGTAGTAACAAAAGGTCTGTCAAGCAGTCTAAGGATTACCTATTATGTTACCCAGTAACTGAGTTATGGAGGTCGGATAGACAATCGCTCCATGTAAAATACATTTATTTTGACATTTTAAAAGTTAGAAATCGTCGTTTGAGTTACAATTTTGCCAGTTATTACCGCATGTTCAATATTTTGTGAAGCTATGAGGCCGTGGTAATGGCGGCAATGGGAGGGGACCAGGCGGCCGATACGGTCCTGGTGGTATAGGTGGTAGAGGAGGACGGCTGCAATCCTCATACGGGCCACCAAATCAGCAAGGAGGATCAAACGGGGCTGGGCCAGGATTCGAACAACGACCAGACATATGGCCCACCACCTACTGGAGGGTTCTCATCTCCAGGCAGTGGTCAGTCTGGCAACCAACATAAAGATTTTCAAACGCCAGACTTTAATTATTTGTCTCCTTGAATTAGTATTCAGCTGTATAGAAAGATCCCAACTTAGTTCATCCCAACTTAGTTGATCCCAACTAAGTTGATCCCAACTTAGTTGATCCCAACTTAGTTGATCCCAACTTAGTTCATCCCAACTTAGTTCATCCCAACTTAGTTCATCCCAACTTAGTTCATCCCAACTTAGTTCATCCTAACTTAGTTCATCCCAACTTAGTTCATCCCAACTTAGTTGATCCTAACTTAGTTGATAAAAGGCTAGGCACAATGATGATAATTAATCCGTACTCTATTGCTATTAGACTATGAAGTTTGTACTACAAACGAGGCAAACCGATCGTAGCAGGTGGTGTTCTATAGTTTCTGCCTACCACCGTGGGAAGATGCCGTGATTTTATGTATTGTAGAGTATGACAAATATCTCGTTTAAACACGTATAGTCTAATAGCCTTGATCTGTTCAAAACTTTTTATGGAACCTACGTCCACACTTTGTTGATCATTCGGAACCTTGACTGCATGATAGTATTATGTAATATTGGGTTAAAAATTAGCACACTCATCATTAGTGATTTATTAGAATATAATAGAATAAATAGGTTATAATTTATTTTCCAAAAATGGGTAATACACAATAGTTGTTGTGTGTAGCAAAGGTCAGCCATATTTTACCATTTGGCATGCAAACTATTATAGGTATTATTACTAGTTGCCGCTCAATTGTCGAAATTCGACCAGAATTCATTTAAAACTTAATACATTTCTAATACATTAATATTTAAAATTATATTTCATTATAGCTTTCTGCACTCCTTCCGCCAAATTCCACACTCCGGAGGAGTGTGAAATTCGTCTATGCTTACAATTATATGTCACTTGCCATTAATTGGGACCCATTGGGTCGTATTCATCGAATTATTACTTTATTTAAGTGTAACAATTAATTCAAAGCAGATAATACCCAAGAAAATCAGTAATTAAGATTTTTATGTTTATTTTATGAAGTAAAATAAAATAAACATAAAAATCTTAGATTAAAGTTTTTTCATATTGCACAGAACATGTTTTGAAGTGCAAAAAGTATCTACTTTTTAACAGAATGCAAAAATCCGGCCAAGTGCGAGTCGGATTCGCACGCACACGTAGGGTTCCGTACCACAAGGCAAAACACGTTTCTTTTATGGAGACTCCCCTTTAATTCTCCGTTTCTCAGGCTATACCTCTGCAAAATTTAATGACAATCGGTTCCGCGGTTTGGGCGTGAAAACGTAACAGACAGACAGACTTCGCATTTGTAATATTAGTTGGGATTTGTTGTTATTTTTATCGGCAACAGATACTGTCTACCTATTACGGATCACGAGATACAGCCTGGTAACAGACGGACGGACGGACGGACGGCAGACGCTTAGTAATAAGGTCCCGTTGGTTACCTTTCAGGTACGGCACCCTAAAAATCAATCAGCATACAATATGTTAAATGTTAATGTATTCCAAGAAACGATAGCAAAAAAAAACACTGGCGTCATCGCGCTTATTATTCTAATAATTAAGCTTGGACAAGTCACGGCTAGTAAAGAGCAAGAATTGGACTTCAATATACAGATTTAAGTAGGTATCTGTTTTTTAACCGACTTCCAAAAAGGAGACGGCTATATGTTCGACTGTATGTATTTTATTAAAATGTATGTTCATCGATTTCTCTATTTGTGGACCGGTTTTCAAAATCCTTTTTTTTTTAAAGGTTTTTGTGGTTCCATTGGCACCAAGCCAGGATCGGATGATGGAATCCCAGGGAAATCGAGGGCAACCGTCAAATGTTATGGGTATTAACAATGTTTTTCATATATTTTCTAAAGCTATTGAGACTTTGCGTATGGTCATCATCATAGGATCGGATGATGGAATCCCAGGGAAATCGAGGGCAACCGTCAAATGTTATGGGTATTAACAATGTTTTTCATATATTTTCTAAAGCTATTGAGACTTTGCGTATGGTCATCATCATCTCATGACGCTGAGCTGATGGAGAAAAGTACAACTCTTTAACGGTTAGGAGTTAGGTGGGTAGGTTCGGGCATAACTCCGTCATATATAGACCGATTTGAAAAATTATCTTTTTGTTCGAAAGGGGTTTATTTCGTAATAGTCCCATTTAAATCTCATATAGATCGGATGATGCGTTTCGGAGACAGACAACGGAACTTTTCAAAAAATGAAAGTAAAGTAACCGCGATTGCTGCTATTGTATAAATAACGCATCATCTGAAATCTATATGACAGTTTAATGGCACTATTTCGGAATAAACCCCTTTAGAATAATTTTGAATTTTGCAAATCCGTCTATACGACGGAGTTATGCCCGGACATACATAAAAAATTTAAACATGTCGAATTGATAACCTCCTTCTTTTTGAAGTCGGTAAAAAATGGTACGGATTGACTCGCGAGACACAGAAAGTGCAGCGGCTATCTCTCTCAAACTTAAATGAGGATTTCCAGTCTCTATTTTCTTCACTTTTTCGATGTTAATTTCAGTTGAAAACGTTGATGGCCTCCCAGAGCGAAGCAAATCTTCTATCACATCTCGACCGCTTTTAAACGCTTTTTAATTTTGATAAGTCGATTCACCGTTAGCATGCTGGAACATTTTCAGGGAATCCGAACACGAAATTCCATTGGTGATGAAAAATTAAAAAAAAAAAAACAATATTCCATGTTTTTGTCCATTATGAAATTCGCAATACCCACTTGTCCATTATGAAATTGACTGACTGAATGTACTTTGACTGCGAAGGTTTTACACTTTTTAAACCCCGACGCAAAATCGACGGGGTGTTATAAGTTTGACGTGTCTGTGTGTGTGTGTGTGTCTGTCTGAGGCAATGTAGCTCCCGAATGGATAAACCGATTTTGATTTTGTTTTTTTTTTCTATGAAATATTTCTACGCAGATCTGGGTCAGAACCATGCCAGTCCCAACTCCTTCATATTTTTTTAATAACCAGGTGAGCAAACCAGCTGGCAAAGTAAGTTAACTCTTCAATCACAATAATTATGTCTGATAATTTGTATGTAAACTCGAACACTAATAGATTTCAATGTGGTCGGTTACTCATTCCACACATTGGGTCTAATTTATGTAGCGTTACTTCAATATTTGGAATTCGGCACTTAAAAGGAGAGACCTTCAAGTATTCTTCCAATATTAACATGAATATGGCAGTTAAAGTTATGATTTTGAAAGTGTATTCATTTTGAAACATATTGGGATATCATAGTTGGAATAATTCGTCTCTAACGAATAGTCCTCTGCCGCGCCGCTTCTGTCTGCAACTTCGTGGAGTGGAGAGTAACCCGGGCGTATTGCAGCATTTGAGCCTGTGTGTGCCAGATCACTACGTGTGGAGGCGGCGCAGCCCGCCACTGCTACTGGTACCTACAGAACTAAGCCAGAACTAACCTGCTTGCCAAGGCACCCCTTACCAGAGCTATTCGTACCATCAACGATCTTGTGGTGCTCCGCCCAAGCAGGGCAAACCTCCACCGTATGCTCCACCGTGTCCTCAGGGCGATTTTTGCAATGGAAACCCCAGGGCGTTTCCTCTCGCCTTATCTAAAATAGAAATCTCCCGAAACAACCGTGTCCGATGAGGACCTGCGTCAGGCGGAAGGTGAGGACGCCGTGCCGCCTCTCAAGCCACTCCTCAAAGAGGGGAGTTACCGCCGCAATTGTGGCGTGCCCAAGTTACGACCTTTAGAGCCGAGAAATATGATAAAAAGTTAGAAAGAACGCTATGCGAAAATGAAGTTACAGAGTGGGACGGGTGCCTGTAATCGGTTCATTTGAAATAATGCTTTGAGTTGAGCTGAGTTGTACCAAAAAATATATAAGAGACTGAATTAATAACTGCAGTCTTTGAGCGATTTCTCTGATTTGAAAAGAAGCCATCTTCTTCTAAGTGTGGAGATGGCGAAAACACAATAAAATGTACATATAAGTTATTTATGCAGTTTTCTTTTGTTTGGCCCAAAATTCAGCAACGCGAATGGAAGCCATGTCTGTATTACAATTTAAACCTAAATACATCATTTGTTTACCACCTAGTCAAACAAACTGTTCAGGCAGTCTGGCTTACGGAATTCAACCAGAGATCTTCTTTCATCCATATGGCTCAAATCAATTGCTTCTCGGTATATATTTGGATAGTAAAGCGTTTCGTTTGATTCACCTCAGGGTCGTTGGGTTAAATTTAGTTCAGCCTTCAAGCCTGCCTTTCGTTTGTAAAAATCTTAATACGAGAACTGTTTTGTTCTCGTCAAGTCTTGAAATTAAAACCTGTCTGGCTTATTCCCAAATATTATTGTAAGTTGCGGTCGTTTTCTTGTTTATCAAGGCGCTGCTGTGAGTGGGTGTGTTTCTAAATAAAAATAATTATTGCCATTCGAAACTTCGAAATTCTAAAATTCTACCACACACGGTCATTTTACGATGTAATTTATTTGGTGGTAATTTAAAAAGTCCCTTAAGTGTCGCGGGGCGTAAAAGAATAGTACCATCCCATTTCTTCCAGTGGCTGTCGTAGAAGGCGACTAAGGGACTTACTAGAGAATGGGCAGCGTTCTCTATGTATTTTACCACCATACTGCGATCGCCAACCCGCCTGTCAAGCGTGGCGATTATGGCAAAACCCCCCATCCTGGGGGAGGCCTATGTCCAGCAGTGGACGTCTTTCGGCTGAAATGATGATGAATTTAAAAAATAAACCAAATTCTTATAATACATTTTTTGATAACCATGTTACATATTTTAAGTATCACGAACATAAATAACGTCATTGCTTCAGCCTTACTTTTGTACAGTTCTTTTGAACTATCAAAATTCTCCTGAAAAAATTCATGCTTTTTCCAGCGGAGGTTAGAAAGTATCTCGTGTTAATCCAGCTTGTAAACTGGATATTAATAAGTTATGACCAGAGATCGGACATTCGGATGCATACCTATTCACCTAAAGCTGAGGTGTTGGCTAATACAGAACGCCTTTTTTTTATCGAAAAAATCTTAATTCAATGGAAAAAAAAATGTTATACTTAACTAACTCATACTACCCCTTCTCTTACAGACTTAAACTCTACATACAAATAAATATTACTTGCATCAGGGTTCAAAAAAAAAAAAATAGGTATGCATTTGAATACAATCCTAATTTAGAAGTCGCTTCCATATTATACACCTGACTAGAAAGCTTTATGAATTCCCGGTGTTCCTAAAATTCCGGGATATTTTTTTTACAAAAAATAATAATTTAAGAAGCCACTTCCATACTTTCATAACTAAAAATTAAGTTTAGGTAAATACAGGAAAAGTTTTTATCATGTGCGCAAATTGTCATGAATTCAGCATATCATTCTAACGCAGAAATTTTTGCGAGAATTTCTGCTGTAGGGGGCTAGAATGATATACCGAATTCATGGTTACAGTTTGCGCACTGGATAAGAACTTACCCTGTATGCTTCCGAATATCCGATCACTAGTTATAACTATCTGTGTTTTTCTAATTAAATTATTTAATTTTATCATCATTTTTAAATAAATAAATATCTTTATTTATCAAGTGACATGACTCAATTTGTTAGTAACAATATTCTTTACCCATATGTTAGTTTTCCTATTCTAATCACTTAACCTAAAACCATGAATACATGTGAATCACTGCCACACGCGTAACACCATCATTTCCCCCCCCCCCCCCCCCCCGAGTGGGTTCCCGCATTGTCGTTGCGGGGGGGCTCAGTAACCGTGGATTCCGGCCACGGTGAAGCCAAGAGGAACCCAAAGGTGGGGCCGCTCGTCAGGGCTTTTGCCTCAAAGCCGACGACGTAGCGGCCAAAAAGTAGGTTGCGGTGAGGTGCACCGCAACTGAGGTGGGCCGCGATGTCGAATGGGAGGCATCGCGGCTGAGGGTTACGGGCTGCGGTAGAGGAGGAGTGCCGGTGCTTCTGAGCAGCGCTCTTCCCTTCCGTGGCCTGGACGGGGCCGCCACCGTTTGATGGCGGACGCGGTGGGGCCGCAGGGGAAGAGGAGTGTCGGTATAGCGTCAGCCGCTCTCCCTATCCTCTGCGGCCGAAAAGTGGTAGACGGGACGGCGCGTTGTGTTCCACACGCGCGCCGTCAAAGATGTCAGCAACCACTGGTGGGGTCCGCAAGGGCCGATGCCTGCCAGGGGTGCGGGTTTGTTCGAAAGAGATACCACAGCCCCTGGCATACGGGCTACTGAGGGAACACGGGTGGGATTTAGTCAGTAAAAGTCTGACGCGCCCTCCTGCTCTACTCAGCAGGAGAAGTCATTTGATGATTTCCCACCCAAAAAAAAAGAAAAAAAAAACACCATCATTTTTGTGTGATTGAATAGCAAACGTCCAACATCCAAACAAACAAACTTATTCAGTAAGAAAAACTCCCACAAAACATGCTCTTTACTTTGTTTATCTTACATGGCAATGAAAAACCATTTATCGCAGAGGACGAACACCATTCGCTACACAAACCTTATTTGAACAGTTAATCATTAAAGTTATCGTGAAGATATAGATAAGAATATTGTAAAGAGCTGTACCTGCAGTACTTTACATAGTAACTATAAGGCTATCGTAGGCAGGTGCAACGCGACAATGCGACGCGACTCCAATAGAACAATAAGGTACTTTCCAATTTATTAAAAACCATTTTAATCTGAAGATTGGGAAGAAAATATTTTAAGAAACTTTTTTTTAAATAGTCACACATCTGTCATCACATGTGGTCACGTGATAAAAAAGTCATCGTAAGGAGCGTTTTGGCGGTAAATTCAAAACAAAGAAAAATAAATTTGATTTAAATCGTTTCTAATTGAGAAAATGGATACAAATCAATTTATTTTAATTTTTCTGTTAAATGTCTCGTCCTAATCTTCAATTTAAAATAGTTTTAATAAATTAAATTAATAAAATTGTATAATACCCTATTTCTATGAAAACTTCATGGAGTTGATCTACAAGAGTCGCGTCGCACCGGCCTAATGCTTTTCTACTTATACGTTTGAATTGTTACAATTAGTTCCACCCATTGTAATATGTCGAGTAGTTATTATGTATGAACGTAATCTATACCTAAGTAGTAGTTACAAGCAGCTGATTCTGTATGGTACCGGCTAGAGTACATAAAAATATTGCTTTCTCATACTAACCAGCAAAAGAAGAAGGAGACAGATGAAACGGCTGTACATTTCATCCATTTCCTTCTTCTTTTGCTGGTCACTTAAAGGGGAAGCGTCAGGGTAGCTGTGCCAGGTTTTATAACTGTAAGGGGGCGTCCATTAATTACGTGAGGCAATTTTGGCGATTTTTCGACACCAACCCCCGCTCTGGTGAGATGTCATGAGATTTGGCTCGACCCTCCCGTCCTCGCCAAAATCTCACGTGAGATATTTCAAAATGCGTATTTCTTTTTTGTGTAAACACGTTAATCTGTGCTTATTTGCGATGGATTTGTGCATTGCGTCTGGCTACCTTAGCTGGCCGGTGTTGGTTTAACAATCGAGGAGTTACTATGCTACTTTGTGGCGTTCGCATAGCCGCGATAAATATGATTTTGTGGTATTTAGCCATATTTGCGGAAAAACATGTTTTCCTTACTAACCCAGTTTTCTCGCAATTTTACATTGTTTATTTGCGGAAAATAAACATAAATTACGTGATATTTTCCGAGACATCCCTCTCCCTCATGTAAGATTGGGTGAGATTCGCCTCGAAACAGAAACCTTAAACGCCTCACGTAATTAATGGACGCCCCCTAAAAGTCAGTCACAGTTCTACGACCTGCACCCTAATTGCGTAACTCTCGATTCATCATAATTTGTATCGTTTTGAAACGGATTGTTAAACCATTGCTTCATATGTTCGAAAAAAGTGTCTGCTCAATAACGTAAATAACGCAATGAATATTGTTGAACTGTGAAAACGAAACCGATTATGATTAATCGTAAGTTACGCAATTAGGGTGCTGTTTCTGAGTTACCCTGGCTCTCATAAAATAAAACGTCCTTGTTGACTACCTATTTCATGAAATTTTATTTAATTGAAAAATTCATTGAATGGAATTAATAATTGAACTTATAGAGGATTGTATTTCATGTTTTTTTTGTTTTTTAGAAAGTAAGTACCTAAGTAAATCATTTATTTGCGTAAAACATGGTTTACATTGGTGTTAATTTCATTAGAATAGATCAACATGTTTCGCTAAGATAAAACATAGCATGCAAAAATGTCTGTTTTGACAAAATGAGCAAGGAATCAACATCTTACATCCATAAAATCTTTCAAACTGTAAAAATTACATTAATTAAGCCACTTGTGTTTCAATCTTTAATTTCCTCGAGTAATTTTTGCAATTCTGTAGTGCAAGTTCTGTGTACAAGTACATATGTGTTACGTTTGTTCAACATACAGAATGACAGTGACTTGCAAATTGCGAAATAACTTAAGGAAAATTTTGAATTCGAATTTCGTAGATACACTGCCGCTTGAAAGCACGAGTAGCCCCATTGTATTTACAGACGGTAAACGAAAATGAAAACTCATGTCATCTCTTTCTTTTTTTACCAAACATGTTCTTTAGTTTTAGTCATTCGTTGTCTTGTGACAAACTGTTGTTTTGGTAACTTCACCATCTGCCTAGCCTTTTCCCAACTATGTTGGGGTCGGCTTCCAGTCTAACCGGATGCAGCTGAATACCAGTATTTTACATGGAGCGACTGCCTATCTGACCTCCACAACCCAGTTACTGGGTAAGACGATACCCCTTGGTAAGACTGGTTGTCAGACTTTCGGGCTCCTGACGACCCGTAACGACTGTCAAAGATCCACAAATTACAGCCGGGACCAACGGCTTAACGTGCTTTCCGAGGCACGGAGGGGTCTTGGTATGGAAAGATGGTCACCCATCCACGGACCAACCGCGGCAAGCGTAGCTTAACCCGGCCGATCGACCCGTGCAGCTATTGTTATTTAGCCACAAGCCCCCCCTTCTTTTGGTACCTTATCTAAGATAATTCAACCAGAATAATCTTTCCTCAAACCGTAGACTAAAGCCTACTTGTAGCACAATCACTGAATAAGTTTAGCCGCATTCTCCCAGGCCAGATCGCGCCAGGCCAGGCCGACTAGCCGTGGGAATTGTCGCATCTATTGAGGCCTGCGACGGCAGGCCACGAGGACCTGTCGTCTGATCCGTTGGGAGTCGGTAACTTCGAAGGCGAGGCGGGGCGCCTGCCGCGGCCTGTACGGCCTCTACGTATTTAGGCGCGTTTCTTTTTGCTTTGTTTATCGTTGACTACTCAATACAGCCCCACCGCTGCACCGGTTGGAAAGCTCAGCACGGGCTTCGACAAGCGGACGTAGCAATGCTTGGTGCGGCTTGTCAGGCTGTGGGACCGCGGCATTACAGTTACACGCGCAAGATAGATAAAACTCAGATATTATTTGCTATCTTTCTTATCTGAATGCACTACAAAAGGTGTAATATTATTTTAAGATAATATATCTAAGGCGTAAATTTCTAACATATCAATGGAGCATTTAGGTAGTTTGATACTTATGTAACTGTTAGTCATCACCAAAAATATGAAACACTAGTTCTTACCAGAGGCTTCACCTGCGTGGAGGTAGAAAATTATCCCACGGTAACGTCCTACCGAGATAAAAAGCATCCTATGTGTTAATCTAGATTATAAGCTAACTGTGTGCCAAATTTCATACAAATCCGTTCAGTAGTTTTTGCGTGAAAGAGAAACAAACATCCATCCATCCTTCCTCACAAACTTTCACATTTGAAGGTTATTTTTTTGGGTGGGTAATCATCAAATAACTTCTCCCGCTCTGGGTGGAGCAGGAAGGCGTGTCAGACTTTTACTGACAAAAACCCACCCGTGTTCCCTCAGTAGCCTGTGTGCCAGAGGCCACGGAATCTCTTTCGAACAACCCGCACCCCTGGCAGAGTAGGATTAAGTAGAGAGCAGGTTCATGAGGGTTTTTTTTTTTTAGTTTTAATGTTTTTAAAACTCCCTCTTTCATAGTGCCAGGTTCAGGGCCTGAATTCACTATGACCACTTAACGATTCCTTACTCGTAACCACGTCAATCAAACACGATATCTGCTAATATCGTATTAATAATATCGACAAATTGTCTTGGGACGTACAGAATATGACATTTCGATTCCTTACCGGTACATTGGTTAAAAAAAACGATATTGACGTAGTTTAAACGTAGTAAAATTCCGCGGAGAATCATTATAACGATGCAGAATTGGGGCCCTGATTGATTGGCTTTCAAATCATCACCTCTATATAAAGCTAGATACTTTGACTCACTTCAATCGTGCTTAGGAATACCTGGTTGATTGGCTCGTTACCTCTTCAGTCATATTGGTAGGTACACGATGTAATATCATTGAGGAAAACTAAACGTAAATACTAAATCACTACTTACTTACGGCAACTTTGAACGATTACTAAAATATCCTATTTTTAACCAACTTCAAAAAGAAGAAGTTCATCAATTCGACATGTTTAAGAAAATATGTTTGGGCATAACTCGGCCATATTTAGACAGATTTGCTAAATTCTCGATCGAAAAGGGTTTATTCCGAAATGGTCGTATTTAAATTTAATATTTATCTGATTATGCGTTTCGGAGACAGACAACGGAACTCTTCAAAAAATGACAGCAAATCAACCGCGATTGCTACTATCGCATAAATGAGAATTGTTTTGGCCCCAAGAATGATGAAATTTAGAGTTGGTGTGGGGTAGGTCCTATGGCTTAAAAGTGAAAAATAAAAGTTATTTTTCACTTTTTTCCGTCAAGTCAGTTGTTTTTTTTTTTGTTGGAAAAAGTTTTTTTTTTAATCTTGTCTGTCTTTATGTTCTATTAGTCGCGAGCACTACTGCATAGTATACGGTCCATGCGGTTTCCAGGTCGGGCAAAATATGATTGAGGTTTTTTCAGCCATACTGCTCAATAGTAGCCCTAAGTCTGGATTTGTACCTAGTTGATGGCAATAGGTAATAGGGGGCGACCTATTACTTAGGATAAACATAACTGGCGAAATGTGGGTGTACTTGGTATAACCCTTTGTGGATTTCAGGCGTGATGTTTTTGTTTTATGTGTTTACAAAACAAACAGCATAATCGGCCTATAGTATTCCCACTGCTGGGACACAGGCATACTCTTTGTGAGAGTCAAGGTTTGGCCCAAATTGACTGCATCATTGGACAAAATAGTAAGCGCAATTTCAAAACCGTCATTTAAGCGGATTATTCTTAACTTTTATTTGTTGAACTCATTTGTTTTCCAATCAAGACCATGTAACAATCGGGCCAAGTCCTCGTGGTATGTTCAATTGAATCTCCAAAAAGGCCCCAAGGGCTGGCTTATCTGGGCAAGAGGCTGAATTGCCATACAAAGTGGCAATGCCGCCAGACTCTTGGGTACATTACAAGTTGACAGCGATGCAGAAGTATTTTCGGACGTAATATTTTAGATTGTTAATCGTTTTAGTTACGTTCGAGTATATTTTTTTGTAATGTTATGTTATAAGTTGTATATATGTGCATTTTAAATGAACTTTTTAATTCTGAATAAATGTTCACATCAAGACAAATACTCCGTGTAATATTTTCTATGTTATGTGTTAAACTATGAGTCCCAAGTTGAGCCTGCAGAACGGCTTCCAGCGAGCCACCAACTGCCAGGGTACACCTGAAAATCTCGCACTTGACTAAGAAGTTACATGAGCCACTACCCGCACAACTTGGTCAGGTGGGGTACTCCGATGACCCATAGTACGACTGCGGAGTCGCAAACTATATCCCACCTCTTGTCGTGCTCTCTGTGCACTAATACCTGCACTATGGAAGACATTTGCGAGGTCAACCGCTGTCAAAGTGGTCAAAATCTGGTCGAAGCTTCAGATCTGGTCAACAATTGGAATCATCGATACGACGAAGAAGAAGACATATGAGTGAATAACTGTAATTTGTCTGACAACGTAAAATCCCGCTAAAATATTGTAAGCATTAAGAAAAACTGTTAAAACCGATTCAGATACGTCATTAATTTCGCCGAAACATCATAATAGACGGTGTGAATAAACTTTAAGATTCTTCTGGTTCCGTGTGGTGCCGGATGTAAAGAATAGCACCGTCCCATCTCTTCCCGTGGGTGTCGTAGGAAGCGACTAAGGGACTTACTAAAGAATGGGCAGCAGCGTTCTCTATGCATTTTACCACCATACTGCGATCGCCAACCCGTCTGCCAAGCGTGGCGATTATGGCAAACCCCCCGAATTGGGGGTGGCCTATGTTTAAATACCCTAAGCTCTGTTTTAATACCATCACCCAAAAAAAAAAAAAAAAAAAAAAGCTTTCGCGGATCCCTTAATAAATACAATATAATATTTCGACACTCTTGTAAGTCTCTAAAACAACTCTAAGTTCTAAATATATTTATGTTGAAAACGCTTGCGTGCTGCTTGGAATATATGTGAGCGCTTATCTACATTAATAATTTAATGGTCTTGCAGTGAAAAGGAGTGGGGGCATTTCAAGGAAATTATTTTACAATGTTAAGAAAAAAATGGAAATTATGGTTGAAATCGATAGTTAAAATAGCGTAGGTAGGTAGGTACTTCAAAACGAGGAAGGAAATTATAACAAAATGCTACAGTTACGTAGGTTCGGAAACTTTAATCATTCTTGATCCTTTTAAAAGTTCAGTGTACAGAGTATGAGTACAGCCTAGATTTATGATGACAAAGTTTTACAAACCAAAATAATTCTTACAATAGATACCGCTTATGAAAATAAATACCTAGTAGCTATGTCATGTATTTCTTTTAAAATAAAACTTTATAATACGATACCAAAAAATTGCCTTGTCAAAGAATAATATAAAAATGAACGACATACCTTAACAGTACCGCGGAAAATTGACGTAACAAGTCACTTGAGTTAATCACCACAGATAAGAAAAACTACGATGAGAGCCAACTCGTGAAATACACCCTTCTGCAGAAGCGTTCACTTTTATATTGAGCATTGGCATCGTTTTAGGCGGTTTTAAAGAATTTTTCCACTGGCTATTCTGGGAAACCATATCGATGAGTCGACGAACGATCAATTGTATATCTTGGATGCATTAACGCAACGGTAAAAGTTGAGTACAGATATTTTTTTAAATTCGAAGGTAAGCCAAGGACAATAAATATCGTCGCATGGGCTTGGTCGATATTTATCGCTAACGATTGGTCGATATCGATATTATTGGCATATTTTTTGTGTTCATTTTAACTTAGTGATAAGATTACCTAATATTTTAATTATAATGTTGAAACCCAAAACCGTACCAAATAAGAACTTGGGTAATTTTTATCAGTAAAACTAGTTATTAAAAATAATTCATTTTCCTTGTATTTTTAACTGTAGTGCAATAATCAGCATTATGTTTTTTTGGCGGAACAGGGCGAAGCCGGAAACGTAGCTCATTATTTAACATTATTAAGTTTGTAGGTAAATGCCTGAGTTTCTTCAATTTAATCCTGTAATTTTAAAATGCATTAGCTTTTATTGCGGGATGGGCCTGCTCTTCACCTCGGATCTCACCTGATGGAAAGCGATGAAAGAGGTCGATGATGGAACGAACATGCCCAGACGATGCCTGTTCATTCTTGCTTGCATGTTTATACTCTGCAGTCTGCAGATCAATTAACTCTCAGACAAGAAATTAGCATTTCTTCTTTTCGCTTTACGCTCTGCATACTTCCTGCGTGTTGGTGATCCCAGACCGCTAAATCAAATCTGCTCCAGAAGCAAAAAAAAGGTTGATTATGTCTGCTTGTAATTAATTATCTTAGTAACAGCCAATGTGCATGGATTTGTTGAATTTAGAATCAGGAAAAAAGAAACAAATGCATGTCGATTTCTGTGTTAATAAAGCACGTGCATACCTTTTTTTATTTATTTTTAAATATAATTTTTGAGCAATATCAAAAAAAACCCACGATTATGTAATACAGGATAAGTTTTATCCAGTGCGCAAACTGTAACCATGAATTCAGCATATCATTCTAGACCCCCAGCGCAGAGATTTTTCGTCGGTTATGAAAAAAAAAATCTGCTGTTTCATAGAAAAGTGCATTAGGTACCTACGCTATCAAAATGTAAGTGTCAACTCCAAAAATTATCCTGTATACATGTTTTACAAGAATAATCGGAGTATTCTTCCACAGTTGCTAATAATTACCTATTAGAATGGGACATTATAATGATGTATAGACTATTCACGTTAACCTACTGTTGACAACTGAATTGGAGTTTGACCTTATGCACACTGGAATAATTATAATAAAGTACTCACTGACAAAGATAAATGTGTTCTGGTGAAATTGATAATACAGAGCAATTACAAAGATAACACTTTGCATGATTTAAAAATAATAGAAAACGCAATTAAGTTGAAAGCATTTGTCGTCAAATGGGTAGGTCGGTACCTATCTACCTAGTTGATAAGTATCTATACCTACATAATTATAATAAAATAGTAACGAAGTCAAACTATACATTGATTATTTTTGTTTTAGGTGGAGGAGAAGGAGGTTTGGGCGAAGTTTGATGCTAAAAAAAAGGTTTTGGAATTTTCTGGATGTATGGCGCAATAATTATCTATAGTAAAATAGTAACGAAGTCAAACTATACATTGACTATTTTTGTTTAAAGTGGAGGAGAAGGAGGTTTGGGGGAAAGTTTGATCTAATTTTTTTTTTCTGGATGTATGACGCAAAAACGGCTGAATGGGATTGGATTCAATTTGGCACACAAATAGTTTATAGCCCGAATGAAAAGTACACTGTTATGTGTTAATTCAGGCTATGAACGCCTGAATTAACACATAACAGTGTACTTTTCATCTCAGTAGTACGTTCTCGCATATATATAACAAGAAAAAACACATACCTTTCTATTTGAAAAATCTAGCAGTCAATTAAGGCGGTATAAATAAATCATTAATTATGTTTTGATATCGGGATAGTGCACTAATTTATACATCCTCAGTTAGGATAGTTACCTAACTTAATTTTATAGATGCGAAAGTTTATTTGTTTGTTACGCTTAAACGGCTGAAGGGATTGGGATGAAATTTTGCACACATATAGAACATGACCTGGGTAAGGACATGGACTACTCACTTTATCCTGGATTTTAGAAAAAGTGGCGGGCAACAGCTGGTAAATTAATTAAAAAGAGAGAGTTTGTCATTTCGCCTTAACTATATGTAGAGAAAGTTTGAGGAAAACTGTATTTTTATTCCTTAAAAGTAGACTTACAAAGGTATTTTAACCGTCATAGCAACCAGTGGGCTAGCCACATACAAAATAAGTAAGTATAGTAAGTAAGTAGTGCTCTTAAAAAAAATTTGGTTTATATATTTATATTATAAATCTAGACTCGAGGATAAACCGGGAAAGCCACATGGTGTCATGAAACAATAATATCTTAAAGTGCGGATTACACTGTCCAATTTGTAGGAAATCTTATTAGGAAATCGGAAGATATAATCACAGTTAGAACTGTTGGATCCGATTAACTGAGATTGGAAGATCTTGACCGCACTACTTTTACTAAATTGTTGCAACCCGATGTTACCGTACTTCATAAGCGCATAAGAGTAATTTTTCCGATTTTCAATTCGATTTAGTGTAGTGTGATCACTAGCTTACGAGCTGCGACTTACGAGTTGTAGGTCGTGAGTTCGAACCTAGACAGGCGCTTTACATTGTGTAAATTATTTCATCACCACTGCTCTCAAAACGGTGAAGGAAAACATCGTGAGGAAACCGGCATGTCCTAGAACCAAAAATTCGAAGACATGTGACATCTACCAACCCGCACTGGGCCCGCGTGGTGGATTACGGCCCAATCCCTCTCACCTAGAGGAGGCCTGTGTCCCAGCAGTGAGAACATTATAAGCTGATGATGATGATGATCACTAGCTTTCCTAATTAAAGTGTTTCTAGAGTTTCTAGAAATTGGATATGTAATAAGCACTTTAGATTTGTAGTGGAATGGGCAGGAAGCCTTGGCCCAACAGAAAACCGAGCATATCATAAGACGTGTTCGCTAGGTGAAAAATAAAACCTGAACAATCTAGTTTAATCAAGATAACATTTTGTTGTATTATATTGTTCATTTTTTATACGTTTAAATACAAAAAAAATGGAGATATTCAAAGACAAACACTCATAATATGCAGGTGTTCTTAATGCTAGACTACCATCGAATTAGTCGTACTTTAATTTGACCCATATTCAGTACAGACGAGACCCAAGTCAGTCGGCACGCAACAGCTGTTTTACAGATAAGGAACTCAGACACTTCATTTTATGCAACATTGACGTGCAAAACGTGAGAACTCAGTGCGATATATTAAACGATAATTTATTCATGTATGTACATAATCCGTGCGTAATTATCATCATAAAACGTAAAACAAACAAGTTTCTTACCGTTCAGAATCAATCACCGATGATACCAATGCAAACGGTTCACTTTCAAATTACACGCACAATTAAAACTATTTAACTGGCTGATTGAACTAGCATAGCAGGGCGTAGCGTGTTCCTTCCTTTATGTATTATTCATATGTCGGATTAGCAATATCGATTTCAAAACACTTTGTATAAGTATAAGAGTACAAAATCTTACGTGTGTGGCTTTAATACTTTCACAAATCCTTATCACTGTTGCGTGACACTGATAACAATTCCATTCACCGTATCAGCCTCCAGTTTCACAATGTCGAGGTTAAAAAATTATCCTTTCACCATTAAAGCACTTCACAACACTACAACTGTCAAATTCGAAAATGGAACGGGAAATGTCAACCTCGAAATTATCAACACTTCGCGCGGGAGAAGCGGTTTTTCCGATTCGAAACATCCAAACACGTCGTCCGCGTTTTGTTATCGCAGCTGAACTAACATAGGCGTATTAATTTTACACTCACACGTCCGTAATCTTAATGACCGACCACAATAGTAGCGAAAATAGGCGCCAAAACCGGTCTTATTGTCAGTGTCTCTGTTTGTACGTTTGTTATACAGATTGTTGCGTAATGCAAACGAGAAGCGGTGTGGGCTTTCGCTCCAATACTACTACCGGCACGCGGCACCCACACTATACTTTATTTATTTTCGTCTGACCGACTATAGTCAACCTATAGTGAATAAAACACAGGTTCGAAGCGTTCCGCGGTCGTTAATATACACCGCGTAGCGCGACGTAATATTTTGATACGCGAACGCGTCCAAAGTTGCCGTCATTAGAATACCTAAGTATTATGTTTAGAAGACGATTGATTTCCGCAATTATTTAATTAATAATGTGTTGTAATTTTACTATGAATTGTATGCCTCTCGTAAATAACAGATTTTATTTTCCCATTTGGCACATTTGTTTATTAAGCGTTGGGAGTGCAGACTAGGAAACATCTTCCTCATTTTAATACAATTTCTTTACTGACTGACTATCAAGAACTGCTAGGAAACAATAAGATTAGTAGTACATAACTAATTTATATATTTTAGAGCAGTAGTGGTAAAGTGGTAACGACTGCGACTTACGTGTTGTAGGTCATAGGTGCGAAACCAGACAGGCGCTTTACTTTGTGTAAATTATTTTATCACCAAAACGGTGAAGGAAAACATCGTGAGGAAACCGGCATGTCCTAGAACCAAAAATTCGAGGATATGTGACATCTACCAATCCGCACTGGGCCCGCGTGGTTGATACTGGTCCACTCCCTCTCACAGAGAGGAGGCATGTGTCCCAGCAGTGGGAACGTTATAGGTTGATTATGGTGAATGAATTATGAACTAATTTATAAAGTATCAATATTACTTACATCCCGGTTTTTATTTAAAATATCAACTCTGTAGGATTAATAGATAATATTTAAATTGGGAATGGCCGACAGGTTTTGCTTGCTTTTTTAATATTCATAGTGCATGGCCACCAACTATCAAACAAGTTTGACTGCTCTCATGTATAAATAACCTATTATTTTTGAAGTGCTAATTCTAAAAACTACTTTTTCGTTTCGCTCAAGTATGTATAGAGGTTTGAGGAACAGGGTGTAAAGTCCGCTCATACCTCTATTGAAAAGGAGGATCCTCCGACCAGACGGGTATTGTGTCTGGTCCGGGCAACTGCCCGACAGTTGATGTCGGAATATTTTATCTATCTGAGTAGCGTGGTAAACTCTGATTGCGCGATGTAGAATTGCTCAGTTAGTTCTACTGTGGCATCGTAGATGGCGCCACTTTTCTTTTTGTGTTTCTTGATATTTGTCTTGAACCATTTTTTTATTTGTAGTGCCGCTACATATGTAGAACATAATTCAAAAATATATTCGAAAACTGTTCTTAGCATGTCATCGGTACAATTTGTGAGATATTAGAAAGTTTAGCTGTTTATTAATTATTTGATATACTTATCGGTAGGTATAGCATCTGCCAGCGACTTCGCGTGAAATTTCTTGTTTTAAAATAAATTCTAGGACTCAACAAAACTGTAGTTTCCCATTGGAGAATGGATTTTCGGAATTCTGAAGAGGTAGTATTAATGAGTGTCTATGTAGGGGATAACCCTACATAGACACTCATTAATACTACCTCTTAATAATATTAAGTTGGCATAGTCTTAAAACAAAACATAAAACTTGCGCAAATTTATATGTGCATAATAATGAAAGACTGAATCAAATCGACATTGCTAAGTTAGGTTCTATGAAACTTTCCTACAATCAATAAATCGTTTAATGTACACGCTATAAGGATCAAATTTAACCACATGTCGTGTAGTATGAGTTAAAAAAAACAGTTATTTCTGTTTTAACGTATATTTGTACATTCTGTTCTATTTTAGTTATTGATAAATTAATACCGATCGCGTACGTGAAGTTTACACACAAAAAAAAAGCAGATTTTTTAACTCATACTATAAATATCTCAGTTTCAGGAATTATTGGTTCTTATTATAAGATAAATTATATTGGATTGTGAGAAACGAGTCATCTATTTTCGTCTCGTAGCTGGCACTAAAATATCACATTGGCTAATGTGTGCGTTGAACTCATAGAGTATATTTATAAAAAAATACACAACGTTATTGTGTGAAGTTGTTTCCAGGGAATTTAAATAATGTCAAGAGCGTTCAGTCCAACAAAAGATCAAGGTTATCGTTAATACATGACTACACGTGTCAAAGTTACGTGTCAAAAGTCAATATGGGTTCAGTTTGTGGAAATCCAATATTATATTATAGACTTTTATACAATATTACCTGTTACTTAAACTACAATAAATACAATATTATAGACTAGCTTTTTCCCGCGGGTTCGCCCTCGTGGAGGTCGGAAATTATCATACGGGAACGTACTTCCAGACTATTATAAAAAAGTACATTTTGTGTTAATCAAGGTATTAAACTATCGGTGTTCCACATTCCATCTTAATCCGTACAGCCAATTTTGCGTGATTGAGTAGGTAACAAACATTCGAACATAAAAGTATTATTATTACAGAATTACAGATATTTGATTTCTACAAACTGAACCTATTACTTACAATACAGCATAACATGCGAATTTTGGCTCATAATAATAATAATCACAATCGATTTTTAATACATCTTAGTGAATGTTTTACATTAATTAGGTACTATTAAAATCCATTAGCTAAACTGGCATAATCAACCTAAATTACTGTTGCACAAATTATTTAAAACACATTGTAAACTAAAATAATGAAAGACTGTGATATTATGTTACACTCCTTATTGGTCAAGCACATGGCCTTATTAAAAGCTTTTTTATTAAATAAAATCAATTTTACGTAAATCGTTTTTTCCGACGCGGCCTATCAAGTATCAAGTCTGACAGGTCGGTACAGAGGTGATAATAAGACAAAGCAGAGGCCTTACAAGGCTGAATGCAAGGTTGTCGCAAATACAATACTAATGTAGTGTAAAAAACTAATAAGAGGAATTTGCATTGTAAGATTCGAATTCAATCGATTTGATTGGCGTTCTCATTTGAATATCGACTGTCAATTGTTTTGATTCGATTTTTCAAACCGGCTGGTTGACTTTATCGTGTGACTGTTTATTTTAATTAATTATTTCGTTTTTAATAACATATTAAAAAACTAACAGTTTGTACATATAATATTCTACGTGGTACCTCGGCTTGCATAATGATACTTTAACTATAATTCATCATCATCATCATCATCATTTCACCCGAAAGACGTCCACTGTTGGACACAGGCCTCCCCCAAAAGGGGGGTTTTGCCATAATCGCCACGCTTGGCAGGCAGGTTGGCGTTCGCAGCATGGTGGTATTTTACCACATAGAGAAAGAACGCTGCTGCCCATTCTCTAGTAAGTCCTTTAGTCGCCTTCTACGAAACCCATGGGAAGAAATGGGATGGTGCTATTCTTTTACGTCTGGCTCCACATGGAAAATACCACACATTATCTATTGTAAATTACCTATTGACAACGTTATTTATTATAAATACATAATCATTAATGGCGCATTTGAATACTATTATTGCATATTTTAATGAAATATCTTTTAGAAAACATAGAATCTCGATAGTGTTTTGCATCAACATGAAGTAGGTGCTTGCCTACATTTTATCGGGTTGTTTTTTAGAGTTCCGTAGCCAAATGGCAAAAAACGGAACCCTTATGGATTCGTCATGTTTGTGTGTCTTTCTGTCCGTTCGTATGTAACAGCCACCTTTTTCCGAAACTATAAGAACTGTGCTGTTGAAACTTGGTAAGTAGATGTATTCTGTGAAACGCATTAAGATTTTCACACAAAAATAGAAAAACAACAATAAACTTTGGGGGTCCCCCATACTCAGAAAAAAAAAAAAATCGTCGAACCCGTGTGGGGTATATTATGGATAGGTCTTCAAAAATGATATTAAGATTTCTAACGTAATTTTTTTCTAAACTGAATAGTTTGCGCGAGAGACACTTCCAAAGTGGTAAAATGTGTCCCTCCCCGTAACTTCCAAAATAAGAGAATGATAAAATTAAAAAAAAATCTAATGTACATTACCATTTAAACTTTCACCGAAAATTGGTTTGAACGAGATCTAGTAAGTAGTTTTTTTAATTTGTCATAAATCGTATTATGTTACTTGCTACTACGGAACCCGTCATGGGCGAGTCCGACTCGCACTTGGCCGCTTTTTTTCATTAAACACATGCTGGATCCCAGGTTTACACCCGCCTCACTCGGCTACTAAGGGTTGTAGCGTAATGCTTATTATCCTCGCTTTTCTCAAAAATTGGGCTAAGATTTTTTTTTTTAAATCTGATTGGTTGTTCCAGAGATCAATGCGTTCAAACAAACAAGCAAAAAAAAAACGATTCAGTTTTAGATTTCTACGAATCCTAACCGCTCTCAGAATCATTTTTACCTTCACTACTAACCACAGTGATTTAAGAATGAGGTAACTAAGTAACCCAAAGTCTTTACAAAAACATTTCCTTGTTTACTTCGGTTGTAGGATGAATGGAAACCGCAGAATAATGGTGATTTTCTATGACACTATGCAGTAATTTGGTACATAATGATGTCCTCTTAGTCGACGTTCACAGGGACGTAAAAATATCGCGGCCGGAACAGAGCATTAAGAATTCAACGGAGTACTAAAATAAATTTAAAAATGTGTGTGACAATTTTTAATTTATTTTAGTATGCCGACGGAAGATATTTTCGATGGCCTGCCGAAATTTGTATCAGGAGCACAAAGGTGCTTTGAAGACGGCGTAGTTACTTTGAAAAAAAGAAAATTGTTTTATGTTTATTGATAAATTTTATGTTATAGTATTATAGTTTAATAGATGTGTATAACATCGTCTGGGAAACTGTAAGATTACAACATCGTACAAGTACAAACTTATTGGTGTGAATAAATCCCTACGTAGTGGTTAATATTATACATGCGAAAGTAACTCTGTCTGTCTGTATCTTAGGCTTTCACGCTTTAACCGCTGAATTGATCATCATGAAATTTGGCAGAGATATAGCCTAAGATATGGGGAAGGGCATAGGCTACGCGATAACTGACATCCGCGGGCGAAGCCACGGGCAAAACTAAGTAAATAAATAAATTTCAGCGCGTCTAAACAACACACTGTTCAATTTTCAAAGACACTAAGAAGCGGGTTGAAAATCCAGTGCGCAAAAAAATCCGCCACGGTTTTATTACCTACGTCCGTGTGAACGTCGACTTACCTTATTAAGAATCATTATTGTATTAATTAGCATATTTTCCTTGAACTATGCACATTTGAATAACCAGAAGGCTGTTCTTGAACTTGTCTTTCTACTAATGATAGAAGATGTCGAAGCAACTTCGTTCGCTTTTAGAATTAATTAGTTTTATTAGTGCCAGTGTGCGCTTTAATTATTTCTAACGTGACGACAGTTTATCGTCGCTGTCCACGGCATCGGCATCACGATAACACAGGGAAGTAAAATGTATGGAAATACAGGGTCAAATTTAATTAGCTGGCAATACTTTACCCACGTTTTGGGTCATCGATATCTAGTATTGTTCTCAAGTGAGTGACATATGTATGTCTTTATTGAGAACTAGCAGCACTCCGTAGTTTCACCCGCGTAGTTCCCGTTCCCGTGGGAATACGGGGATAAAATATAGCCTATGTCACCCGGGGATAGTGTAGCTTCCCAACAGTGAAATAATTTTTCACAACAGCTAAATAAAAAAAAGTTATTGCGTAACTATCGTGTGTTATTGATTGATTGAATTTAACTGTCAACATTGGGAAGTACTCGAATTGTCGATAAAGCGATAAGACAGAACCATACCGAGATAAGGTATGCAGTCTAAGTCGACATTCACACGGAATTAAATCGTGGCGTGTTTTTTCATGCACTGGATTTTCAACCCTCGGTGCTGAACCGAGGGATGAAAATCCAGGAAAGAGTTTAAAAAAAATGTCTACTGCTTTGTATTACAAAGGAAAATGATTTGGTTTTGTTACTTTATACAAATATGCATTATTTTTGGTTATATTAAATGAAAAATGCGACCGATTAAAGACTGCATGGCTACATCACCCCGCACTCGCCCACAAATTTAGTGCGCCCAAATGCTGAAGGTCGTTGGCGTGTATACAAGCCTTAAACTGCCGGCGCTAAGCATTAGTTAAGAAGTGTTTGTGTACCACATCTAGTATCGCACTATGCTGTTTTTAGCATTCAATGACATACAAGAATAACTAAAAAAATAAAGGAAGTTTGGCATTAATTCCTTCTGCACATGTGGTTTCCTTGGTACTTCAATAACAGCATAACTATGTGAAATTCTATTAACTGCTCCCAAATTACAATGTTAATTTTTATTCTTTGTATTTATGTTACCATTTCTGACATATTCTCGTCATTAATTGACATTATACATAAATTCTAATATTGACAATTTTTAAGTGATTGTCATGGAAATCATGTCGTTGACGTTTCATAAGTGCCCATGCAGGTTTATGTGAAATAAAATATTTTGATTTGATTTAAAACTAAACTGGGTGTGGGACCCCATCAGGAACTAATTTTCTTACGCACGCTGGTATATTATAGAGGCAGAGAAAAAGTGTGAATTAAATACGCGTTTTTACACGCTTTTTATTAGCTTCACCTGTATGTATGTTTGTAACCGACAACTTTGGGCGCGATTTTGACCCACCTTAAACGGCCAGATTTCGTTCAAACTTTGCAGATTTATCGAGGACTGATGACAATACTCTAATTTGATAAAATTATTCAATTTTTCAATTTGCAAAATATGATTTTTGTTAATTTAAGTCGATAAGGTAATAAACTTAATTTTAATTTTTTATAATTTTTCTCTACAGTCGATAAGACAGGACTTGATGTTAATTTTAATTTCCAATATTTTTCTTTAGCCGATTTCTCTAATATTGACAAATATTCGAACACTAAGGAGAATTGTAATTCTACAAAACAAATAATAGTTAAAAAAAACAAAAAAAACACGCTTTTATAAATAAACCAAACTAAAAAGTAGAAAATAAATTTTAATAAATTTAAATTAAGAATAATGCAAAAACACGCTTTTTATAGAAAACCGAACTAAAAAATAGAAAATAAATTTTAATAAATTTAAATTAAGAATAATGCAAAAAAGAATAAAAAATTAATAATAGTGTGAATAAAAAAAAATTAACATAAAGCGTGGGGTGCTTTGTAAGATATTATCAAAATGATAATCACTACTCATATCTGTCAATAAAATATTTATAACTATTGACACCATGCACCCCAAGCTTTTTTTAAAATACTTTTTATGTTTTTATTCACACTATTATTAATTTATATTTATTGAAATTTTTAACACTATTCTTAATTTAAATTTGTTAAAATTTATTTTCTATTTTTTAGTTCGGTTTTCTATGAAAAGCGTGTTTTTTAGTTTTTTTTAACTATTATTTATTAATACAGAACTATCTCGGTTTTTACAAGCTCTCATCAAGATGTTGCGATTTTGGATTGTCATCCTCAAAAACCATGAAAACGACATCCATGACGAAAACTTTGGAAATTTCACACCCGCCATTTTGGATTTTCATTTTGACCTCACTATCGGCTTTAGCATCCTCAAAAACCATGAAAACCGTCTGTCGCATAGACGACTTACAGGTTTTGAGTTAGGTACTTGACGATTTCTACGAGATTAATCCTACCGCAAGCCGCGCTTAAGAACTTCGTTCCAAAATGCAGTTTTGGCACCCCGCCTCTCAGTTGCTGCCACTGAAAAATCTGTCAAAACCATTGGGATCTTTATTTTCATCACAATTATGTTGCTGCGGAGAAAGGTAAAATAACTGTGAATGGACTGTAGTGAATTTACGGAATTAAGATAACCTGGGTTACAAGAGCGAGCGAAGCGAGCTCAATAGATCTAGCATCGAATCGAATTGAATCGGATTGTTCTGGTTAGTTTTTCTTCTGACCATTTATAGTATTAGCAATTGCATTTACCTACTTACGATAAGCAAAATATCGTCAAGTGAATAAATAAATCAACATACATTCATTATCTTAGTTCATACGTAATTACTATATTATGCTATACTCCTTCTTGGAATTGTTTTCATTGCAGTTGCAATGCAGTAAAAGGATGAATCTGGTACTCTAGATAAGTTTTGAGGAAAAACCTAGTAACTACTAGCAATAGTACTTCAGTGCGTTGTGACTATGTAATTAATCGCTCAAGATAGGCTAATGAGATACAACTGACTATCTAATGTAATGGAGCCCCAAGGCTCCGCGCTGATGTCAACCGATTAATCAACGAAAATGACTTTTGGACAACTAGATCCAATTCTAATGTTGCCGTTCAAAAGTGTCTCTAAGTGCCTAAGTAAAATGAAAAAAAAAAAATTGTCTCTGACTTTGACCTATTTTTGAATAAATAATGTAAAGTTGAATTTTAATGAAACTCTTTAAATAGCCCTCCCTTTTCTTTGCCAATTCCCACGCTCCTGTACAAATCTCATCCAATTTCTTCACGGGTGTATAGTTAATAATAATAGCACGGCGAAAAATGAGGTCATTAAGTTTACTTACTGCGGGTTTTTACCCAAAGTTTTACAAACTCAAATATCATGATTGGTATCTACGTTTGTTTTCCTATTCCTTCAAAATTAATAACTGTCATTATTGATATAATAACCGACTTTTAGCGGACTGTTCACGTGACCTGCGGCCTTAGCATGACGCTTTGTATTTCTACGAAGAATAGACAGTGCTTTTTCAATACAAAATGACATTTCTTTCCTACATTTTTGATATCGCACCGTAGATATCCTTCTACAATCTGTCATTTCGTCTTTCGTTTCTAACGATATTTGTCTAGGTCCTTATAAATGTAGACTATTTCAGAAGAATATTTCTTCCCAAACTGTCAAAATCTCACCGACAACAAACTTTCTACTCGACGGCCACCAAGTACCTATATTTATACGATTATCTAGAAAATCATGATTCGTTTAGAACGCATAACTGTGATAATTAATAAAAACATAGCTATCTTCTCCTATTGTACAGAGGCCAGCACATCAAGCTACCCCAATCTGTCAAATTTGTTAGTTTTTCAACTTTATCACAAAGGAATAAGGTTCATATTCAATTGGGAAAATTTGACAGTTTAGGATAGGTTAACTTGCTGGCGTCTGTACATCATTTAGTTAATAATCATGTCTATTCTTCCGTCGACAAATTGGTGTTCGTGATAAGCCTGCAGGGGGCTGGCCTATTCTTTGGCCAACGAATCGGCAAATGAGACAACGAATGAGTCATGTTACTTTAATAAATAAAAATTGATTGATTGATTGATAGATACAAGTCTTTCAGTAGAATACATAGATGACACACTATGCAACGTGGCAATGCTGCCAGCCTTTAGAGCAGTTTTCCTATTGACAGTGATGCAGACAAATGTTTTATGCTTGCGATTCTTTTGCCCCTGATTTCATTAAATAGGTAAGTACATACATGTACTATTAATACAGTAACCTTCCAAAATTTTATTTTAGTATGAATTAAAGTTTAGTGAGGTCACTGAATTTGAACAGAATTGATGTAGGCATGTTCCATACAGTTCTATCCCAACGAAATGGCGACGATGCGAAGGGTTTGATAAAATTCATGGCCCACGTCTTGTGAGAATACAATTACTGTTCAGGATACGATGGGATTGACATACCTACGCTATGCGTAAAAGTCGCAAAAAAAAAAAAAGTTTAGTATCAACTTCCTACTTGCTTTACAAACTCCACAACCGTTTCATTACCCTATCATTATAATACTTACCCACAAACGGTGACACGCGAATTGACCCCCAGGTCGTGAAATGAGGCTACACCATATAGGTTAGGTTAGATTCTAATCGTTCTACGAACGACCTTCTACACTGCTTTCCACTAACCGGTCAAGTGCGAGTAGGGTGTTGGTGACGTCACCATGAGTATAAACAGGTAGACTCACGCGATATGTGGCAGTATTGGGTTTGTCTAATGTTCTGAAGAAGTAAAAATAATGAGTTTGTATGTAGGGGGCTATCTTCGGAATTGCTGATCCAATTCCGAAAGTGAATGCCTAATAAACTGTAACTGTATGCTACTGAGAATCCTCATGGAAAATCTCAATAACACTTTGCCTGACCCCGAATCGAAACCAAAAACAAAAAACACGGAAAAAATTAAGTGCCAATTTATACTCTGTCCAATTATCGAATCTTTTTAACAATTGATTTGTAACATTTGGTAAATGAAGCGTTAGCTAATCGTAACAAGTAACTAAGCAGTTGATTGATGAACTCATTCGGTCAACCAACTTGTTACTAATTTCTAATTGACAGTCTTGCATTAGTGAAATTATTGATGTCTCTATTTATCCAGTAAATACCGACTAAATCACTAAATCAATCGGTAAAGATTATTTAAACAGGAAATCAAAGAAATGTGGGAAAATTTTCATAATTTCTCATTTAGTTTTTTAGTGATTTGACATTGTGCCAGGAATACTCTTTGAACTTATAAATATTATTCCTTTATTACGAGTATATATTCCAAATTTAAATTCATGATGTTCTTCAGAGCTACACATCGGATTTTAATGCGGTTTCCATCATAATTTAAAGAATTTATTTCGGAAAGTTTACCTCTCGGCTGTTAGGTAGACTCATTGAGTCTGATAACAATAGAAAATTAATTGTGTTAATTACTTGACACTTGAAACTTAATAAACTAATAACATATTAAACTTCATATAATAAAGAGATTTCGATGTTTTGTCATGTCGTAAGAACCGTAAGATACAGGGGTGTGTCGCTAGTTGAATTAACTAGGACCGCGGACCGGGACCGCGGTCCTGGATGCCACCTTTAAATACAATCATTATTTTTAGTACCTAGTCTTTTGGGACCACAAGAAAAAGAAGATAAAGTACAGTTAACAAAAAAGCTGACACAATATTTTGATCAACTATTGCATGAGTATTATCAGTGCCGGTACAAAATAAAGGTTTAAAAATACACGTAAAACTTTGAAATAAAAGAAACATTTATTATTTTATAAAAAAATTGTTATTTGTAATTTTTTTTTTTTTATTAACTGTACTTTACCAAGACATAACTTTTTTTTTATTTGTGGTCCCAAAATACTAATAAAAAATAATTTTGGTATTCAAACGTGGCTTCCGGGACAGCGGTCCCGGTCCTAAAAGCCCCACGACCTAATTAAATGATGATTGAGGGTAATAGAAAGAAGGTCATTACACTAATTATTTGATGGGCCACTTAAGTGAATGTCATGGTTCAATCTCAGTAGAAATTGCTAATAAACTGCTTCATATGTTTATTTTGTCTGCTCAACAACGTAAGTGATGCAAAGATTCTTGTTGAACTGTCTGATGGTAGTTCCCTAACATACTTTTAATGGCAATGCCTTCATTGCCATTAAAAGTATGCAAGGACACTAACCACATTAAACAGTGAATTTGCGCATTAATATTTTTTAACGTGAATATATTGTTGTGGACGTCAACGTCCAGGTTCATAAAATTTACAGAAATACGTGCACGTTAAAACGTTATATCGTGGAACCAAAAAAAGCGTCAACATATTTACTTATAAGTATTGTACTTCCTTGTGTTAACCGTGATGCCGTGGATGTCCACGTTAATATCGTCAATTTTTTCCAATTGAACATGAACCTTATTCTTAAATGATAAAGTTGAAAATCTATCATGGAAAATTGACAGATTGGGGTAGCTTGATGTGCTAGCGTCTGTACACACTAAAGGTGGTTCGTCAGAAGACCGACAGTCTGACAATCATTCTTACCAAGAAGTGTCGTATAACTCAGTAACTGGGTTGTGGAGGTCAGCTAGGCAGTCGCTCCATGCAAAATACTGCTATTTAACTACATCTAGTTAGATTGGAAGCCGACGCCGACATATTTGGAAAACAACTAGACAGGTGATGATGATGACTGTGTACCTAATAGTAAATTTAATTTAAAAGGACCACAACGTACAGACGCCAGCACATCAAGCTACCCCAATCTGTCAAATTTACCCAACTAAACATGAACCTTAAGCCTAAGTAATAAAGATGAAAATCTATCTAAGAAATTTGACAGATTGGGGTAGCTTGATGTGCTGGCGTCTGTACCTACGTGAATAACACCGAATAACTAATTAGTTAATAAAAAATAAATTGAAAAAAAAACCTAGTAATTCACGTACTCGTACAAGTATTCAGTTAAACCTTTTATACTCTTAATCCGAGATTATGTCACTAGCCTTGCTTTACACACGGTTCAAGATAAGATAAAGAGAATTCAGTTACAGAAAATATAACTTCGCGTTACCTACCTACTCAACTAGATTCTATACAGAGACATCGATGTGCAACGTGTTACAATGGATTCAGTATAATAATTCCAGAAAATTCCAACTCAGGAGGCATGGAAATATTACTTCGGTTATTAAAAATTGCTGTTCAGGGGCCTAATTCACTATGACCACTTAACGATTCCTTACTTCGAAGCCACGTCAATTTCTTAGATCACACACGACATCTGCTAATAAATATCGACAAATTGTCTTGGAACATAACGAATTTATGACATTTCGATTCCTTCCAGTTACATTGGTTTCTACTAAACACGATACAGACGTACCTAGTTTGAACGTAGTAAGATTCCTCGGAGAATAATTATAACGGTACAGAATTGGGCCCGTAGGCCCTTACAATTTGTCGAAATTTATGAGCAGATGTCGTGTGTGATCTAAGAAATTGACGTGGTTTTGAAGTAAGGAATCGTTCCGTGGTCATAGCGAATTATAAGGGCCCTAAACGCTTGTCTATGCAAAAGTCGTTTTTTTAAATAACCTACGATAAGTTCTACATCTAGAAACATGTGCTGGATTCATGTTTACAGTTTCCGTCCCTTCCACCCTGTACGTATATATTATACTAGCAGCGCTTCGCGGTTTCACCCGCGTAGGTCCCGTTCCCGTGGGAATATAATATAGCCTATATATATCACCCGGGTATAGTGTAGCTTCCCAACAGTGAAATAATTTTTCAAATCGGTTCAGTAGTTTCGGAGCCTATTCAATGCAAACAAACAAAAAATCGAATATTTCCTATTTATAATCATCATTTCAACCGAAAGACGTCCACTGCTGGACATAGGCCTCCTCCAAAAGGGGGGTTTAGCCATAATCGCCACGCTTGGCAGGCGGGTTGGCGATCGCAGTATGGTGGTAAAATGCATAGAGAACGCTGCTGCCCCATTCTCTAGTAAGTCCCTTATTCGCTTTCTACGACACCCACGGGAAGAAATGGAATTAAAGTTTAGTGAGGTCACTGAATTTGAACAGAATTGATGTAGGCATGTTCCATACAGTTCTATCCCAACGAAATGGCGACGATGCGAAGGGTTTGATAAAATTCATGGCCCACGTCTTGTGAGAATACAATTACTGTTCAGGATACGATGGGATTGACATACCTACGCTATGCGTAAAAGTCGCAAAAAAAAAAAAAGTTTAGTATCAACTTCCTACTTGCTTTACAAACTCCACAACCGTTTCATTACCCTATCATTATAATACTTACCCACAAACGGTGACACGCGAATTGACCCCCAGGTCGTGAAATGAGGCTACACCATATAGGTTAGGTTAGATTCTAATCGTTCTACGAACGACCTTCTACACTGCTTTCCACTAACCGGTCAAGTGCGAGTAGGGTGTTGGTGACGTCACCATGAGTATAAACAGGTAGACTCACGCGATATGTGGCAGTATTGGGTTTGTCTAATGTTCTGAAGAAGTAAAAATAATGAGTTTGTATGTAGGGGGCTATCTTCGGAATTGCTGATCCAATTCCGAAAGTGAATGCCTAATAAACTGTAACTGTATGCTACTGAGAATCCTCATGGAAAATCTCAATAACACTTTGCCTGACCCCGAATCGAAACCAAAAACAAAAAACACGGAAAAAATTAAGTGCCAATTTATACTCTGTCCAATTATCGAATCTTTTTAACAATTGATTTGTAACATTTGGTAAATGAAGCGTTAGCTAATCGTAACAAGTAACTAAGCAGTTGATTGATGAACTCATTCGGTCAACCAACTTGTTACTAATTTCTAATTGACAGTCTTGCATTAGTGAAATTATTGATGTCTCTATTTATCCAGTAAATACCGACTAAATCACTAAATCAATCGGTAAAGATTATTTAAACAGGAAATCAAAGAAATGTGGGAAAATTTTCATAATTTCTCATTTAGTTTTTTAGTGATTTGACATTGTGCCAGGAATACTCTTTGAACTTATAAATATTATTCCTTTATTACGAGTATATATTCCAAATTTAAATTCATGATGTTCTTCAGAGCTACACATCGGATTTTAATGCGGTTTCCATCATAATTTAAAGAATTTATTTCGGAAAGTTTACCTCTCGGCTGTTAGGTAGACTCATTGAGTCTGATAACAATAGAAAATTAATTGTGTTAATTACTTGACACTTGAAACTTAATAAACTAATAACATATTAAACTTCATATAATAAAGAGATTTCGATGTTTTGTCATGTCGTAAGAACCGTAAGATACAGGGGTGTGTCGCTAGTTGAATTAACTAGGACCGCGGACCGGGACCGCGGTCCTGGATGCCACCTTTAAATACAATCATTATTTTTAGTACCTAGTCTTTTGGGACCACAAGAAAAAGAAGATAAAGTACAGTTAACAAAAAAGCTGACACAATATTTTGATCAACTATTGCATGAGTATTATCAGTGCCGGTACAAAATAAAGGTTTAAAAATACACGTAAAACTTTGAAATAAAAGAAACATTTATTATTTTATAAAAAAATTGTTATTTGTAATTTTTTTTTTTTTATTAACTGTACTTTACCAAGACATAACTTTTTTTTTATTTGTGGTCCCAAAATACTAATAAAAAATAATTTTGGTATTCAAACGTGGCTTCCGGGACAGCGGTCCCGGTCCTAAAAGCCCCACGACCTAATTAAATGATGATTGAGGGTAATAGAAAGAAGGTCATTACACTAATTATTTGATGGGCCACTTAAGTGAATGTCATGGTTCAATCTCAGTAGAAATTGCTAATAAACTGCTTCATATGTTTATTTTGTCTGCTCAACAACGTAAGTGATGCAAAGATTCTTGTTGAACTGTCTGATGGTAGTTCCCTAACATACTTTTAATGGCAATGCCTTCATTGCCATTAAAAGTATGCAAGGACACTAACCACATTAAACAGTGAATTTGCGCATTAATATTTTTTAACGTGAATATATTGTTGTGGACGTCAACGTCCAGGTTCATAAAATTTACAGAAATACGTGCACGTTAAAACGTTATATCGTGGAACCAAAAAAAGCGTCAACATATTTACTTATAAGTATTGTACTTCCTTGTGTTAACCGTGATGCCGTGGATGTCCACGTTAATATCGTCAATTTTTTCCAATTGAACATGAACCTTATTCTTAAATGATAAAGTTGAAAATCTATCATGGAAAATTGACAGATTGGTGTAGCTTGATGTGCTAGCGTCTGTACACACTAAAGGTGGTTCGTCAGAAGACCGACAGTCTGACAATCATTCTTACCAAGAAGTGTCGTATAACTCAGTAACTGGGTTGTGGAGGTCAGCTAGGCAGTCGCTCCATGCAAAATACTGCTATTTAACTACATCTAGTTAGATTGGAAGTCGACGCCGACATATTTGGAAAACAACTAGACAGGTGATGATGATGACTGTGTACCTAATAGTAAATTTAATTTAAAAGGACCACAATGTACAGACGCCAGCACATCAAGCTACCCCAATCTGTCAAATTTACCCAACTAAACATGAACCTTAAGCCTAAGTAATACCCCCCCGAGTGCGTTCCCGCATTGTCGTTGCGGGGGGGCTTAGTAACCGTGGTCTCCCATCCACGGTGAAGCCAAGAGGAACCCAACGGTGGGGCCGCTCGTCAGGGCTTTTGCCTCAAAGCCATTGACGTAGCGGCCAAAAAGTAGGTTGCGGTGAGGTGCACCGCAACTGAGGTGGGCCGCGATGTCGAATGGGAGGCATCGCGGCTGAGGGTTACAGGCTGCGGTAGAGGAGGAGTGCCGGTGCTTCTGAGCAGCGCTCTTCCCTTCCGTGGCCTGGACGGGGCCGCCACCGTTTGATGGCGGACGCGGTGGGGCCGCAGGGGAAGAGGAGTGTCGGTATAGCGTCAGCCGCTCTCCCTATCCTCTGCGGCCGAAAAGTGGTAGACGGGACGGCGCGTTGTGTTCCTCACGCGCGCCGTCAAAGATGTCAGCAACCACTGGTGGGGTCCGCAAGGGCCGATGCCTGCCAGGGGTGCGGGTTTGTTCGAAAGAGATACCACGGCCCCTGGCATACGGGCTACTGAGGGAACACGGGTGGGTTTTAGTCAGTAAAAGTCTGACACGCCCTCCTGCTCTACTCAGCAGGAGAAGTCATTTGATGATTTCCCACCCAAAAAAAAAAAAAAAAAAAAAAAAGCCTAAGTAATAAAGATGAAAATCTATCTAAGAAATTTGACAGATTGGGGTAGCTTGATGTGCTGGCGTCTGTACCTACGTGAATAACACCGAATAACTAATTAGTTAATAAAAAAATAAATTGAAAAAAAAACCTAGTAATTCACGTACTCGTACTAGTATTCAGTTAAACCTTTTATACTCTTAATCCGAGATTATGTCACTAGCCTTGCTTTACACACGGTTCAAGATAAGATAAAGAGAATTCAGTTACAGAAAATATAACTTCGCGTTACCTACCTACTCAACTAGATTCTATACAGAGACATCGATGTGCAACGTGTTACAATGGAATCAGTATATAATTCCAGAAAATTCCAACTCAGGAGGCATGGAAATATTACTTCGGTTATTAAAAATTGCTGTTCAGGGGCCTAATTCACTATGACCACTTAACGATTCCTTACTTCGAAGCCACGTCAATTTCTTAGATCACACACGACATCTGCTAATAAATATCGACAAATTGTCTTGGAACATAACGAATTTATGACATTTCGATTCCTTCCAGTTACATTGGTTTCTACTAAACACGATACAGACGTACCTAGTTTGAACGTAGTAAGATTCCTCGGAGAATAATTATAACGGTACAGAATTGGGCCCGTAGGCCCTTACAATTTGTCGATATTTATGAGCAGATGTCGTGTGTGATCTAAGAAATTGACGTGGTTTTGAAGTAAGGAATCGTTCCGTGGTCAAAGCGAATTATAAGGGCCCTAAACGCTTGTCTATGCAAAAGTCATTTTTTTAAATAACCTACGATAAGTTCTACATCTAGAAACATGTGCTGGATTCATGTTTACAGTTTCCGTCCCTTCCACCCTGTACGTATATATTATACTAGCAGCGCTTCGCGGTTTCACCCGCGTAGGTCCCGTTCCCGTGGGAATATAATATAGCCTATAGGTATATATCACCCGGATATAGTGTAGCTTCCCAACAGTAAAATAATTTTTCAAATCAGTTCAGTAGTTTCGGAGCCTATTCAATGCAAACAAACAAAAAATCGAATATTTCCTATTTATAATCATCATTTCAACCGAAAGACGTCCACTGCTGGACATAGGCCTCCTCCAAAAGGGGGGTTTAGCCATGATCGCCACGCTTGGCAGGCGGGTTGGCGATCGCAGTATGGTAAAATGCATAGAGAACGCTGCTGCCCCATTCTCTAGTAAGTCCCTTATTCGCTTTCTACGACACCCACGGGAAGAAATGGGATGGTGCTATTCTTTTACGTCCGGCACAACACGGATATCTCTATAAAATATTAGTATAGATTATGAAACTACGAGTAAGTACCTACCTTTACAGATTAATTCGCAACGAGTTCTATCACCCGTTACTTTATTAATAGAACTTCGATGAAAATGTTAATTTTACTTTTTGGCAAATGTGCAAGGAAGTCTTTCGAGTGTGAGCGATCTATTTCAATGATAAGTAACTATAATAAACGATTTTCTATTAAGCTACTCTTTAAAATGATTGATTTATACTATAGCTAATTTGCAACATTTTTGACCTGATAACTTGGGGTCCAAGGCTGGAATGGAGATGTCGACACAAAAAAAACCTTTAGTAGACTCATTCGTCAACTTGTAGCTCAGCCAATTAGCAAAAATATTAGTTTTAACTCTTTTATTTCATTTTTTTAAACTTGCAAACACCATTTACAGCTTCGCACTAATTAAAAGAATTCAAACAATTTTCACACCAGAAGCATTCACAACAAAAACTCGAAGCGACTACGTGAACACCACACACTCAGATAACATGAATTCGATACTATTAAAAGTAATTAAGAACGAGTTGTAGTAAAAATAATCGTAGAAAATATACATTAGTAATTAATACTCATTAGATACGATTCCTTGAATTATTGATGATTAATTTCAATGTTTAAAACAAATAACGGTTTATAAAAATTTCGACGCAATTAAGTGCATTTCAATCAAGAAATCATCATCATTATCTACCTCATAACATCATAGTCAGCCTATAATTTTCCCACCACTGGGACACAGGCCGCCTGTCCTCTCCTTCCTGTGAGAGGGAGTGGGTCGTAATCCACCACGCGGGTTCAGTGCGGGATGGTAGATGTCACATGTTTTAGATTGTTATTCTAGAACATGCCGATTTCCTCACTGGTTTGAGAGCAGTGGTGATGAAATAATTGAAACAAAGTAAAGTTCCTGCTTGGGATCTACGATCTACAATTCGAATGTAGCAGCCATAACTACTGGGCCATCACTGCTTGCCCTTTGCGCCCGCCCACTGGTTATCCCAAAAGCAGACTTCTTTATCTATCTCCTCCATTGACACCCGAGTCGGAAACAAGTCCTGTATTTTGTCATGTCTCTATAGGTACAGATACATGTTGACAACATCTATCAACCTACTTAGTTCCATCCATCGTCATGTCAGAGCAGCGGGCAATTATAAGCGTTCGTTCCGCGCGAGCTGACTACGTCGCGTTTAACGTGATTATTTTATTAAATATAAAATCAAAGTACATCTTTTTCAGCCAAGCACTTTGTCTGAACTTTTTTATAATTATTTTAACATTTACTTTTAAAACAAAACATTTTATCGCAATAGGTACCTACTGCAAAAATAAACTTATTGACGGTATTTCATTTTTTTTTAGGTTAATACCAAAATAACTGTAAAAATACAAATACTAATGATCTAGTGCTTGGCTGAAAACAAATAGTATGTACCTACTTTGATTTAAACTTAATAAGATAATCACAGAAAACAACTTGAAAGGCGACGTTGCTAGCCCACGCAGGATGAAGCAAAATGATTAGAGCCCCTCAGTCTGTGCTTCAGTTCTCTTCAGACAGTATGGCGGCACCAAAAAAACAAAAACAAATGCATCTATTCGATTATTCGCCGTTTAATACTTGTATCGATCGTAATTAAAGTAACAATAGAAATGTATACAGTTGCGGTAAAAAATACGGGTTCAGTAAGTTCACAATGATAGTAAGGTTGTGGTTTCTTGGAAACTGGCCTCACTTTCAATAGTTGGCGTCGACCTGTCTGCGGGACTTTCTAACAATGGCATCGTACGTGTAATTATATTAAAAGTCGATACTTTGTGCTGTTCAGCTAATAGGTGGTTTAGAAATAAGGGAAGTTTGCTTTGTGACTCAGCTGAAATTCGATCGATCGATTGGATTACGTGACTTCATAGGGTTAAAGTTTTTAAAAGGCAATATTGCATAATTTTATTACATTCGAAGTAGACTGTTGACTGACCGATGTCTGTTTAACAAAAATATCAACATATGAGAACCAATTGTTTACATGGAGCGAATGGGTCATTCTCAGGAGACTCATTATTTGGTTGACTTCGGTGTCATTTTTTTTTTAATTTAGGCCTTGTTAACATGAAATATCAAATCTAGAGTTAATTTAAAGCATGTTAGTAGTAGAGTGTCTCGTAACTCTAGATTTGATATTTCATGCCTAAATTAGATAACAAAAATGACACCGAAGTCAACCAAATAATGAGTCTCCTGAGAATGACCCGAATGACAATCTGACCTCCACAACCCAGTAACTGGGTAATTACGATACCCCTTGATAAAACTGTTCGTCAGACGTTCGGGATTCTGACGACCCGTAACGACAGTCAAAGATCCACCAATGACAGTTAGGCCCAATGGCTTGACGTGCTTTCTGGGGGGTATTAGTATGTAAAGATGGTCACCCATCCAAGGACCAACCGCAGCAGGCGTAGCATAACCTGATCGATTGAATTGTGCCCCTAAGAATAGTAATTCATTACATAGTAAAAAAATAGTGGACAGCGAATAGAGTAGAATAGAATAGAATAAAATTTATTTGCAAATGGGTAATACATGAATAGTTGTAGGTATAAACAATACAGAGTTCTGCCATATTTCACCATTCGGCATGCAATGCAAACATTTTCATTAAATAAAACTATTAAAATTAAAATTTTCATTTAAACATTAAACCCTAAATAAAATTACTTACTTAAATAAAATTGTCATTATAGCATAAAAATAGTGGTCAAACTTATATAAACAAACAAACATTAAAATTACAGGTCACTGGCGTTCGGCCTACTGTACAAGAATCGTTACTCGTCGAAGTTATTTTAAAACACACTCGAAATTCGCAACTGTCTGAATCTGACAGTCGAATTTAGAACAAAGATGAATTACAATTTCTGAATATTTCTATTTAACGTACAGCCATATTCATTATCTTTTAACAGCACTATGAAAAAAAATCTAGACTTAAAATCTAAATTGAATCATCTTCAGTCTAGTTTTTCTTGGCGGGCGGCCAGGGTCAGAGTTGTTTTAAATTCTTTTGATCCAGAATATCTGTCTGGAATCAATTTAGGAACTATCTGTTCCAGATAATTAGTACTTTTTAATACCATTCTTCTCATTATCTTCATAAAGGCTAAGTCTGTAGCGAAATGGTTCCACCTGCTGAAAATCTCGCACCTGGACATGAGTTACATTGGCTTTAGGTACTGGAAATCTTTCAATAGACTCCGGACTCAGGTACTCCAAAGTAAAGAGAACCTGCCATGATGAAGATTCATAAATGACTCCGCTCTGGAGTGTAAATCTGGTGCTGTCCCACAAACAATGGGGGACTTAAACTTATCTAGTCCAGCGTGTCCTTTTGTCTGCACTGATGGACGCTACTAAAGTTGCCAAGCTCGTAGCAACATTCCGGCCTGAATGTATTTAGATTGCCATCGACCCGCTAAGAAGATTGTATCTACATCATCGTTCTCAGCCTCTTTAAATGCACTGCTGTGTGGTGTGAATAGGCCTTCTTCAATTTGTGCCACGCTTTTCTTACCAGCAGGCCAGACAAAACACATTTCTTTGTATGGAATTGACATTACCTGCAGAAAGGACACGACGTAACCTTTCCGCAGGTAATGTAATTCCCATACATTTTGGCGTAGCGTTTGGCGTGAACGCTAACAGAATTGTGTTTTGTTTCTATGGCCAAATCATTTACCCATATGACTGAGTTAATCTGCCGACACACGAGCCCTGCCGTCTCTCGGCAATCATTGCTTTAAACCAATGATTTAATTGACCTTGTCTACAAAAAACTTACCAAAAAATAATAAAAGGTCGAGTCCAAAATAATGGACAATCGACCACAAATGGCAAAATACCCTGACCTGTGGCCAAATAGGGAGCTGTACTTTCATTGCTATTGAATTTGACACATGTATGGCACTTCCCGTATATACCAGTGCCACCCCAAAGTATCAAGTTTTAATGGTCGGTAATGTTTATTTAATGACTGTTCATGATTTTGTTCAAGTCATAGTTGAGTGAAGTGATTTCATTGAGCACCTAATGATCTTTTTTATTGCCATCAACGCTGTCTGAAGTTTTATTTTTATTAATTGTAATGTTCAATTAATTACTCAAGTCAAGGCAAGTCACGTCTATCGTATAGATTTTTTGTTGCAGCTTTTAGTTAGGTACGGTATGAACTATAAATATTTTCTTATTCGTATTATCATCATCATCATACTCAGCCTATTACGTTCCCACTGCTGGGACACAGGCCTCCTCTCCGTGAGAGGGAGTGGGCCGTAATCCACCACGCGGGCCCAGTGCGGGTTGGTAGATGTCACATGTGTTCGAATTTTTTGTTCTAGGACATGCCGGTTTCCTCACGATGTTTTCCTTCACCGTTTGAGAGCAGTGGTGATGAAATTATTAACACAAGGTAATGCGCCTGGCTGGGTTCGAACGCACGACCTACAACTCGTAAGTCGTGGCCGTTACCACTGGGCCACCACTGCTCTCGTATTATATTGCTTCATAATAATGGATTTCCATCAACAACTTTCAGAAGCACAAGTCCTCATAATGCGAATCTGATAAAAAGTAAGAAAAAACTCCCACTGGTAGGCACTGAATAAATACCACCGTGTAACTAAGCGCAAAGATAGAAACGATCTGCATGCATTTGTAAGAACAAAATGATTAATGAACACTGCATATTGCAAAACAACTCGATCCCAATCAACAATCCCAGAAAATAACACACAAAGCTACAGTTAATGAGACAAAAGTAAAAATTACCAACAGACATTCCTAACTCTGCGTGACCCCATCCAATTACCTCAAATAATAACGCACAGTAATTTACAAAATGACATTCCGACCGATACGTGTCATTTGTGGACAGAATTACCAAGCAATTTGCCTCAGGCTAAAATGAGGACTAGTTTCTGTGGACTAATGAGCGGAGGTAGCCTTTTGAGCTTAAGGCTACTGTCTCCAGAGCGTGAGATGAAGTTCAATTTTGAGAACATTTTAATATATGGGGATGGAATGGTCAATGGAAGGACACTAATTACTCATGGCAGGTTTGAGCATAATTGTATTTTTCCTAAGAATTGCAAACTATCAATGATAGAGTATTGAGGAGTGAGTGCATGGATCTCTCAGAATTGAATATTCGAAAACATGAACATATTCAGAAAAGTAATAAAGATTGAAGAATGGTGAGATTTTTTAGCATGAAAAATACTGTTTACTTGTAAAGAATTTCTGGTAAAATCTATGCCATCCAAATACTAGTCATCAATGAGACACTGAGTCACCAGGTAAACTTTGGCTGGTTATTTAAATTTACCTGACATATGCAATATCAAGTAGCAATCCAAGTCACGCCAATTTACCTGATCAGAGTTCACGTCTAATCGTTTGTAATGTTATTTCATAATACTCTATAATCTGCTGTCTCATACATTATAACTGATTCATATCCCGGTATTCCGAACTAATGCCAACAGTCCGATTTACAACCAACAGCGGATGCCACTGAAGTGCCAATTTCAAATACTAACCCACTTATTAGTTATTTAATAAATAAATAAACCTTTCATATGTGCACATGCTCTCTTCAATCATTCGCAGACTTTGTATTATTAATAGAAATAGAGATGCAATTTTTTTTGCTTTTAAGTTGCAGAGGTAGCAAGTAGAGACGGTAATGGACTAACCAACCATGTCTTTGAACTTCGCATGTGGCGTTGCAGATGGCGCTAAAGAAGGATCGATGATCGTTGCAGCAGACGAGTCTTCAAGTAGAATGAAATCGGTAAGCATATCTGAATAATTTGCTAATCCATTGCTGCATATGTTCAAAAAACTCGTCTGCTCAGCAACGTAAATGAGGTAATGAACGTTGTTGCAATGTCAAAACTATAGCCTACTCTTAATGTTTTACGCAACCACCCCGCTGGTCAGGCAGTATATGCGCCCACACGGCCCTAGCCTCCGCAGGAGACGCCCTGGGAGTCGGGAATCCCAGGCTGATTCCCGGCCACCGCAGGCACGGGCTTGCGGACGGCGAGTAATGAGTAGCTCACTGTCCGGTAAGGACCAAGTCCGGGTCGACGGCGCATTGTGTTCCACGCGCGCTTCAAAGAGATGTCATCACCAACGGAAGGGGCCGCAAGGGCCGATGCCTGCCAGGGGCGCGCGTTGTTCGAAAGATATACCGTGGCCCCTGACACACAGGCTACTGAGGGAACACGGATGGGTTTTAGTCAGTAAAGGTCTGACACGCCACCCAGAGCGGGAGAAGTTATTTGATGATTTCCCACCCTCAAAAATTAAAAAACCCCGCTGGTCAGCGTGCATGTGGCAAGAGTTATGGCTCAATTTGGGAGAGGCTTAGTCTAATAGGGCCTTGCACACAATTTATAGTACCTGAAAAAAGAGTAGTTAAAACTATGGTTTCATAGAGAGACTACGCGTATCTACGTACGTATATATATATAAAAAACAGTACCTATAAAACGTCTTTATATACTGATGGTTTTTGTTTTTTTTTATGTTTACCTTTATCCCAGCTTCACAGATAAAACCAAATAAACTAAGTAGTATGTATAACCTAAATAGGTACATAACCATTTCACCAGCACGACAGTTATACATAACAGAGGTATAATTTAGCGAGCGGTCTTTTTGCTCAAAGGGGTAATTTTGCATGTCATTATGTACAGAATGCGTCGCCTGCGCATTGGTCGACGTTGGGAGGCGGCGCGGGCGCAGCTATGGCGGCTGAGTTAATTGACTCTTTGATGTGGCATGTTTATTTAAATTGCTGATATTTGGTGGCACGTTGATGGTAAATGGTGGCTATGATGAGGTGGTAGGTTGGTCTCTATTGCACGAGAAAGATTGTGTTTATGGTGGTACTAAATCTAGGGATATATATTTCTTGTTATGGGTAAACGGCCTTGCAAGCGCTATGTGTAGGTACAGACGCCAGCACATCAAGCAACCCCAATCTGACAAATGTATTTGATCGTTTTTCAACTTTATAACAGTAGGATAAGGTTCATGCTCAATTGGGAGAATATGACAGTTTAGGATAGCTAGATGTGCTGGCGTCTGTACTTTAATTGCCTTCTTCAGTTATCAATACCACTCAATACATACAAATTACTAAAAAAGTGTCTGACTGTAATGTCAAAATAAGACCTTTTCAGTAAATACATGAAAGTATATACAAGTAGGTACGGTACTTTTTATCTTTTTTTTTTTAATAATTGTCTATCTGTCTGTTTGTTCCGGCTAATCTCCGAAATAGCTTGACCGATTTTGACGGGACTTACATTGGCAGATGGCTGACGTTATAAGGATTAACAATGCTATGAGAATAAATAAAAAATGTCCCAGTAACACATTTCTGTGGGGTAATTTCCCACACACCCACGCGGGCGAAGCCAGGGGCACAGCTAGTATATTCTACTTTACTCACCTACCTGAAAATAATTGACAGTACCTACCTTAGTGAATATTTTATTAGTTGGATATAGATACACTCTTGGTTAATCTTAACTTCGCTTTTTAGACATTAAAGGGTGAAGAGTGACGACAAAAATTTACACATAAATGAGGATAGCAGTCTTTCTCAAAGGTAATTCAAAGGCATACGATATGTCTTGCATGGTGGACTAATAAGAATTCAAGTTTAACTCAGATGAAGTTTTACAAATTATTCGACAATTTTCAAATGGGTACGTAACTACCTACTAAAACTCACGAGAAGAGATGAAGATGAAATAATTATGTGGCTAGGTACATATTGGACTGTGAAAACATCTCTTTCAAATAGGTAGTGAATGTTTTCAATATAATTGATCAAAATAACATAGATAGTTAATTCCTATAAATCACTAAAAACCTTCACTCAGAAAACTGTTTATTTACACTCGCTAGTTCTTTGCACATTTGCAGCGCCCTCTAGTATGGAGTAGCAACATAGCTCTACTCGACACTCTCATCCCATCAACACCTGCCTGATAAAGTGATAAAGTAGACGTGTAAAAGGAAATTAAAAAATTGGATATACAAATAATTCACGGTATTTCGTTACTGGTTATGCCACCTGACTTGCTTTTTAAACACTAGGATAGAATTTAATTTACTGTGAATTATGCCGGTTCTACTATTTACCGCTAGATGGCAGAAGTGTCTGAAATTCTAGTAAGTATTTAAGTTCATAAGAGATGGCGCTGTTTTAAAATAAGTAAAAACACATTTCCTACAGCATTTTTTCATGTTTTTTAAATTCTACGTCCATTACAAACATTTGTTAGATAAGAACGTAACATACAACAATAAGCAGCTATGTAGGTGAACTTAATGCATAATATCATGACTCACAGGCCGATAAGCTGCTATTTTGTAGTACCTATCAATCGGTAAACTGTTGATAAAAAGTTTAACCATATTACACAAAATAAAATTGCAAGTTTAAACCTATGAAAATGTATGATTTTGCCTTTGTTATTTCTGGTATAACTTTATTCCGTGTTTATTAGTAAGAGGTTTATAATTCTCAATTAAAACAGGAACTACCTACTTCCTTTATTACCAAACTTCAGATTTCTTAAAGTCTGAAAATAGGAGGCTTTACCTAATTAAACGGTAAACCGGGACAAACGGTAAAACGGGAACCTAATAAGTTTTCCCACCAACAGCAATATCCCGAGGCGTTCTAGTTGCTCACTTCCAAGAACACACGAACACTTGATAACATTTTCGACTCTATTCCCAAAAGACCCACAACCATTGTATTGAAAGATAAAACAATGAAACTTTCCTCCCAGCGGTAGATTTCGCGGCGAAATTGATTATTTCTCATTTCCACTACATAATTCATGTTTTTTCTAGATTTCTATCTATTCTTTGTAGAAAGATAAAGTGAAATACTGGGTTCAGAGAAAGTGAACAGGTTGTTTAAAGTTAAAAAGAAACGTACCTACATGAAAAAAAAAATGATCTGTGAATTGAGTTTCTACGAGCTCTTTACCTAGACTACGAATGAAGATATTCACATAATAATTTCATCTAAAAAAGACTAATGGCGAAACCATTTCTTTCGCGTACAGCTTGCTTACCTCATTCATGGTTTCCAAACATTTGCAAGCGCTACTGCTCATTCCAGAGTTGGGCAAAATGTCGGGCTTTTCCATAAGAAATTTTTCCGTGGCAACCCGGAACGTGGATTTGTGCCAGCGGGCTTAGCATGACACTTTGTATTTCTACGAAGAATAGACAGTGCTTTTTCAATACAAAGTGACATTTAGTTCCTACATTTTTGATAGCGCACCGTAGATATTCTTCCACAATCTGTCATTTAGTCTTTTGTTTCTAACGATTTTGGTCTAGGTCCTTATAAATGTAGACTATTTCAGAAGAATATTTCTTCCCAAACTGTCAAAATCTCACCGACAACAAACTTTCTACTCGACGGCCACAAAGTATACATGTATGTATACGATAATCTACAAAATCATGATTCGTTTAGGACGCATACCTAACTGTGATAATTAATAAAAAAACATAGCTATCTATTATACATAATTTAGTTAATAATCATGTCTAATCTTCCGTCGACAAATCGGTGCTCGTGCTAAGCCTGCTGGTTGCTGCTAGCTCGCGAAATGTGGGTGTACAAATCTGCTCAACCCTGTGAGGAATACCGGCTTGATGATAAGTTATGTTCTGTTATGTTTATTTTTTCCAAGTAGATTTTTATCAGCTATCAAATAACTAGGTAGTGTAAAGGTTTTCTGCAAAAGTCGACCTTATGCCAGCGACAACTAAGTTGCATTTGCACAGTCAATTATATTAATAAATGGAATATAGGATTAAAACCGTATAGTAGGCTTGAGATTTGGCTGACCAGTCAAGTCAAATATAAAAAAAAAAATGAGTAAGTGTAACACGATTTCGTATATCTATGATTTCTGAAAGATATTGTTTCATTTATGTAGGTATATTTCCATCAGAACTCTTCGGGAAAACAGTTTAAGGATCCTGAAACCCCACTTTTGGAAAAGATTCTCAGTGATTTTCTATTGCAACATTTAAACATTCATGGTTAGGGGTCGGAAGCGCTAACTCAGCGGGTGAATAAAATTTGCACACGATCGAACCATACTAAGTTCAAACTTCATTAAGTGATGAATTGGGATCTTTTATAGTGTAAAAACGGCAGGGATTTTGAAGGTATGTTTTTAAATTCAGATTTGTTCTAATTATCATAAAATATTTACATAATTTATAAGCTGTCTTAAAATAATAATAACTATGTACAGGCGCCAGCACATCAAGCTACCCCAAACAGTCATTTTTTACAATTGAACATTAACCTTATGCTTATGTAATACAGATAAAAATCTATCAAATAAATTTGACAGATTGGGGAAGCTTGATGTGCTGGCGCCTGTACTGTAAGTACCTACATAAAAATAAAAAAAGAATTATAGGGCATCAAAAAATTCGTCAGCATCATTGTCATCAGGAAAACTTCTTTGGCCGAAAAATAGCCCAGCCCTCTGGTCACGTGAAGAGTCGATGATTTCGATGTATTCTTGAAAGAAATCCTTATGAAATTACCGTAACTATAACCTTAACAGAACATTATTAATAATTTCATCTAATTCCGAATTTTACGGAGCGGAGGAGGGCGATGTGTGCTTGTTAGTAATTAATTTAACCTACATTTCGCCATAAGAAAGTTCAAGCCAAGTAAATTCCCAAAGTTTGAAATAGCAAATTCTCAGCGCAAGTGGGTACGTTCAACGCAACAGTGCAATAGAAAGGCATTCAAGACTCAAGCAATACTTAAATCTAGTTTCAACCAATCAGATGACTCCAAACAAGTTATAAGTAATGCTGGAGTATTGAATGTGGTTCTGTTTCGGGCCTTCAACAGATCAATGGGTATACTTCCCAAAATAATAAAACCCGAAAACTGATGGAAAGGACCTTGACTGTGGATTAAGCCATTACGCTTGCCGCGGTCGTTTCGTGGATGGGTGACCGTCCATAACATACAGAGACTCCTCCGTGCCTCAGAAAGTACGTTAGGCCTTTGGACCCGGCTATTATTTGTACGTCTTTGCCGGTCGTTACGCGGGTAGTGAGAAGCCAACCAGTCTAATTAAGGGGTAGGTACAGAGAGTTCAACCCACGATGACGCACCCTCTGCTCCTTTCCTTTGTTTTTGACCGCTCTTAGTACAAGTGTTAAAGAGTGGGGCGCGTTTTAATGAATTGAACGATCTATATCGTAGGTATTACCCAGTAACTGGGTTGTGGAGGTAAAATAGGCGGTCGCTCCATGTAAAATACTGGTATTCAACTGGATCTGGTTGGGAAAAGGCTTGCCAGATTGATAATCCCGAAAAATAATGTAACACTACGTCAGGTAGATTGTGGGTACGTACAAACACTAACAGTTGGAATACCAAACGAAGTTAACCGAGATAAACACTAAAGTCCTTTGTAATAACGAGCTGACAAAAGGTGGTTATCATGCCTTTGAATGCCTAACTACGGGCACAACGGGCTAACAGTGAGGCTAGAACGAACGTGCGGAGTAAACGTCACGTAAATTCGAACGATTTTAAAATTGAAAGTAGAAACAGTAAATGTTATGTGCGAAACGAGAAGGTACCTACTCGTTTCGCACATAACATTTTATTGTTACTGTTAGCCCGGATCATACCACTCCTGGACAAAAGCCTCTCCCCATGACTTCCAAATCTTTCGATCCAATGGTCGTGTGTTTTCTCCAACTCGTGCCGCCCGTCTGCCGCGACGCTTTCTGGCTATGTCAGGGCTCCACGTACTGTTTATTTTGGCCCATAGCTCATTAGGAATACTGCAGACGTGGCCATCCCAGTCCAATTTCAGTTTAAAGATTTTTTTGAGGTGATATCTACTTAGTTTTAATGCTTGATTCATATGAAATACTAGTTTATTGCCTACGATTTCGTACGCGTGGTACTACGATTTGGTATCGTCTGCTTTCGCTTATTATAGATATAGATAGATTGGCGAAACGAATTGAGCTTGTCGCAGAAATTTAAACGACAATTAATGCTGATAGATAGCCGTGCTTAATTTGAATTTGTCTGAATTCACGTTACCATTACGTCACGCGTTCGTGCAAGGGCCGACTACCACGATTCACAGTTTTGTCAGTAATCCCGTGGGCCACACTTAAAACCTTTTGTGGAGCTATCTGTGGAGCTGCAGTGCATTCGGCGATTAGGATTACCCTAGAAATGTTTGTGAAATTGTGAAAGGTAGGTTTGATTAGGTTTTGGAATTTTGGCAACTATATTATGATTTATTTCTTTGGACTGAAAATGTTGTCGGATAGTGGCCAGTGTGTAATTTAGATGGAGTTTTAGAATAAATAAAGAGGTTTTCAAGTCCACGTACGTTAAAATAAAATAAAAACTAAACCCTCATAGGATAACTTCATTGTCCGTACGTCCACCCATCTGTCTGTCTATCAAGGCCATGTTTTTCAGGAACGCGTATAGGTATAAAGTTGAAATTAGTATCAAATACGTGTAGGGCTATGGGCCCTTGGAGCTCTAAACAAATAAGATTATATGCGACATATTACGATACAAGCGTAACTTGGTGTGAAGATTTTTTTTCAGACGTCAAAAATCTTGTGTCATTTTCTTATCATTTCAGCTGAACGACGTCCCCTGCTGAACATCGGCCTCCCTGAAGCTCCACCACTTCGACCGGTTCTGAGTTTCCCGCATCCAGCGGATTCCTGCGGCCTTCACAACGTCACCGGTCCACCTTGTGGAGGAGGCCTTCCTCCAACTCTATGTCTTTCGGTACGCGGTTACCACTCCAGAACCTTTCAGCCCCATCGGCCATCTGTTCTGCGAGCAATGTGCCCTGCCCACTGCCACTTAAATTCACAAGTGACATCTAGTTCTACAAAGCTAAACGATACTTAAAAGTACAATAGCAACAAAAAAATTAGGTTCTCCTAAAAACGTGGCTACTGTTATTGCTGAAATATGGGTTTATTTATGTTAAAGGCATTTTAATTAACTAACTTTAATTAATCTCTTTGTGGAACTCCAAAATTTCAAACTACAAGGAAAGGGAGTCAGTATTTACTTAATTTTCACTTAGCTACCTGCCGGACTAAAATTATAAGAGCTTGTTAGTGATTAAATATCATTACAAGATGAGGTTAACAGAAAATCAGCATTGAATATGGCTATTTAAATTAAAGGAAGTTATTTTGGTGATGACAAGTTTTGGAGAGTGCCTCGTTGGTTTTTTGGTTACAAGCGCTACTGCTGCATCAGATCCTAGGTTTGATATGGGTATCCGGGACTATGGGATCTGGGGGACCGGCAAATTGTTATTGGGTTTGTCCATTTGGAACTTCATTATACCGATAGACTGAACACCGACAAGACTTTACTTCGACGGGACTGTTCGCCGACAGGGCTCATCGGGTAGGTAATAAGTTAGGTTAGAATTGCGATCAACCGCGCGCGAGCCGAGCCAGCGAAGCGAGCGGTGCAGTGGCAGCGGCCGGCGAGCGCTACTTCCATGATATAGGCCTACCACACGCTCAAGCTTCACCACAGTTTTGCCTGCGCAGGCCGGTTTGTACACGGAACAGCGTGTAGAAATCGGCGAGTTTTACCAACCACACGCACGGTGTTCCGTGTACAAACCGGCCTGCGCAGGCAAAACTGTGGTGAAGCTTGAGCGTGTGGTAGGCCCATTAGTGGCAGTTACTTGACTATTTAGTAATAGCGCAAGGATGAGCCCTGTCGGCGAAGAGTCTTGTCAGCGAAGAGTTTCGTCGAAATAAAGTCTTGGCGGTGTTCAGTCTGTCGGCTTAGTGTCTTTTGGCGTTTAGTCGTACACTCATTTCATGAAACTTAAACACAACTGGCAAAATGTGGGTGTATAATAGGTAGGTACACCTACGGCGTGTTGAAATGACATATAAATATGCCAATATATTATCACTAGCTTTCGCCCGCCTGGAGGTCAAAAACTATCTCACAGGATTATATTACCTACTTGGGTAAAATGTAAGTATCCTATGGGTTAATCCAATATATATTATATCTGTGTTCTAAATTTCAACCAAATCCGTTCTGCCGTTGTTGCGCGATTATGTAACAAAAATCCAAACATATAAATATTTTAACGTACACATTTCTATTATTAGTAGGATTATAGGTGTAAGTTTCGTACTAAGTTGGTTAAGAAAGACTGTCCTTTCTGTGTGACTGTTTTATCATACAGGTTCTCCTGGGTAGGTAGGGTATTTTACTCCATATGAGAAAATCAAAAAATATGTTATTGAGATAGCTTAGGCAAAATGCTGTCGGAATATGTTAGTTTAGTTCCTGAAATAGCAAAATACATTTTAAAATTAAAATCAAAGATTTCAGTATTTTTTATCTGTTTAAGAACACCATGAAATAGTAGCCGCCATGTTATTACGTCACAAGGCGAGTCAATTGAACAACTTTGTACTTTTACTATTTTCATAACCAAAGTTTTTATTTCATCATCATCATCAGCCTATAATGTTCCCACTGCTGGGACACAGGCCTCCTCTCGGTGAGAGGGGGGATTGGGCCGTAATCCACCACGCGGGCCCAGTGCGTGTTGGTAGATGTCACATGTCTTCGAGTTTTTTTGGTTCTAGGACATGCCGGTTTCCTCACGATTTTTTCCTTCACCGTTTTGAGAGCAGTGGTGATGAAATTATTTACACAATATAAAGCGCCTGTCTGGGTTCGAACTCACGACCTACAACTCGTAAGTCGCGGCCGTTACCACTTGGCCACCACTGCTGAATTTTTATTTACTGAAATAATATTTTGCATTCCAGAACAGCAAACCAACGATAAGTAGAATAATAACAATTTTTTTTTTAATTATTTACAATTATCATATAAAATATCAGCGCATATGTCTTTATAGCAAACTGACGTCACACCCACAGAGCAATATGGCGTCCACTGCGTCCAGCGTTTTCTCAAATTACGCGCGTAATTTTAAAATGTAAAATTTGAATGCATTTTTACGGCACTAATCTGTTAAATGAAAATGTTGTGCTTTTTGTGGTTTATTAGCACTTTAGAATCCAATTAGGACACTTTTGTAAAATGGGTGTAATACTATTATGAAAATACTAGCTTTTGCCAGCGGTTTCGCCCGAGTGCATGTCATAAATTATCCTACAGGAGTATACCGGGATAAATACTATTACACATAAGTGTTTATTTTTTAACATTCGTTCAGTTTTTAATTGCTTATGTAACGAACATCCAAATGTACGAACTTTAACATTTAAAATATGTATTTGTAGGATTAAAAACAAAACATCACCCTCCCTAGGTCCCCCCCAAGTGGGTTCCCGCATTGTCGTTGCGGGGGGACTCAGTAACCGTGGATTCCAGCCACGGTGAAGCCAAGAGTAATCCAAAGGTGGGGCCGCTCGTCAGGGCTTTTGCCTTTAAGCCATTGACGTAGCGGCCAAAAAGTAGGTTGCGGTGAGGTGCACGGAACAGCGTGTAGAAATCGGCGAGTTTTACCAACCACACGCACGGTGTTCCGTGTACAAACCGGCCTGCGCAGGCAAAACTGTGGTGAAGCTTGAGCGTGTGGTAGGCCCATTAGTGGCAGTTACTTGACTATTTAGTAATAGCGCAAGGATGAGCCCTGTCGGCGAAGAGTCTTGTCAGCGAAGAGTTTCGTCGAAATAAAGTCTTGGCGGTGTTCAGTCTGTCGGCTTAGTGTCTTTTGGCGTTTAGTCGTACACTCATTTCATGAAACTTAAACACAACTGGCAAAATGTGGGTGTATAATAGGTAGGTACACCTACGGCGTGTTGAAATGACATATAAATATGCCAATATATTATCACTAGCTTTCGCCCGCCTGGAGGTCAAAAACTATCTCACAGGATTATATTACCTACTTGGGTAAAATGTAAGTATCCTATGGGTTAATCCAATATATATTATATCTGTGTTCTAAATTTCAACCAAATCCGTTCTGCCGTTGTTGCGCGATTATGTAACAAAAATCCAAACATATAAATATTCTAACGTACACATTTCTATTATTAGTAGGATTATAGGTGTAAGTTTCGTACTAAGTTGGTTAAGAAAGACTGTCCTTTCTGTGTGACTGTTTTATCATACAGGTTCTCCTGGGTAGGTAGGGTATTTTACTCCATATGAGAAAATCAAAAAATATGTTATTGAGATAGCTTAGGCAAAATGCTGTCGGAATATGTTAGTTTAGTTCCTGAAATAGCAAAATACATTTTAAAATTAAAATCAAAGATTTCAGTATTTTTTATCTGTTTAAGAACACCATGAAATAGTAGCCGCCATGTTATTACGTCACAAGGCGAGTCAATTGAACAACTTTGTACTTTTACTATTTTCATAACCAAAGTTTTTATTTCATCATCATCATCAGCCTATAATGTTCCCACTGCTGGGACACAGGCCTCCTCTCGGTGAGAGGGGGGATTGGGCCGTAATCCACCACGCGGGCCCAGTGCGTGTTGGTAGATGTCACATGTCTTCGAGTTTTTTTGGTTCTAGGACATGCCGGTTTCCTCACGATTTTTTCCTTCACCGTTTTGAGAGCAGTGGTGATGAAATTATTTACACAATATAAAGCGCCTGTCTGGGTTCGAACTCACGACCTACAACTCGTAAGTCGCGGCCGTTACCACTTGGCCACCACTGCTGAATTTTTATTTACTGAAATAATATTTTGCATTCCAGAACAGCAAACCAACGATAAGTAGAATAATAACAATTTTTTTTTTAATTATTTACAATTATCATATAAAATATCAGCGCATATGTCTTTATAGCAAACTGACGTCACACCCACAGAGCAATATGGCGTCCACTGCGTCCAGCGTTTTCTCAAATTACGCGCGTAATTTTAAAATGTAAAATTTGAATGCATTTTTACGGCACTAATCTGTTAAATGAAAATGTTGTGCTTTTTGTGGTTTATTAGCACTTTAGAATCCAATTAGGACACTTTTGTAAAATGGGTGTAATACTATTATGAAAATACTAGCTTTTGCCAGCGGTTTCGCCCGAGTGCATGTCATAAATTATCCTACAGGAGTATACCGGGATAAATACTATTACACATAAGTGTTTATTTTTTAACATTCGTTCAGTTTTTAATTGCTTATGTAACGAACATCCAAATGTACGAACTTTAACATTTAAAATATGTATTTGTAGGATTAAAAACAAAACATCACCCTCCCTAGGTCCCCCCCAAGTGGGTTCCCGCATTGTCGTTGCGGGGGGACTCAGTAACCGTGGATTCCAGCCACGGTGAAGCCAAGAGTAATCCAAAGGTGGGGCCGCTCGTCAGGGCTTTTGCCTTTAAGCCATTGACGTAGCGGCCAAAAAGTAGGTTGCGGTGAGGTGCACCGCAACTGAGGTGGGCCGCTATGTCGAATGGGAGGCATCGCGGCTGAGGGTTACGGGCTGCGGTAGAGGAGGATTGCCGGTGCTTCTGATCAGCGCTCTTCCCTTCCGTGGCCTGGACGGGGCCGCCACCGTTTGACGGCGGACGCGGTGGGGCCGTAGGGGAAGAGGAGTGTCGGTATAGCATCAGCCGCTCTCCCTATCCCCTGCGACCGAAAAGTGGTAGACGGGACGGCGCGTTGTGTTCCACACGCGCGCCGTCAAAGATGTCAGCAACCACTGGTGGGGTCCGCAAGGGCCGATGCCTACCAGGGGTGCGGGTTTGTTCGAAAGAGATACCACAGCCCCTGGCATACGGGCTACTGAGGGAACACGGGTGGGTTTTAGTCAGTAAAAGTCTGACACGCCCTCCTGCTCTACTCAGCAGGAGAAGTCATTTGATGATTTCCCACCCCAAAAAAAAACCCTCAAGGGAGTTTAGTAAAAAATGCCTAATTTTCGGTTCCTGTAAACAAAATTTTTTTGTAATTTCCAAACCGGGCATTTAAACAGATTCCTTAACTAATTTTACCTGTGATGTGATCAAGCTTCATCCCAGTGGCGATGGGTCAATATAAGTCGATTCCCATAAGCACCTTTATGAAATCTCACCTCCCACCGATCCACAATTTATTATTTTAAAGTAAAATTTATTTTCATGTGTTGCTAAGTATTACTGAGAAACACCTGCGCGCAAATAAAAAGCAAATCTTCCGTACATAATTCTCTGATTCCAACTCAATATCAATGAAATGAAAAAGAGCAGTGATGGCCAAGTGGTAACGGCCGTGATTTACGAGTTGTAGGTCGTGAGTTCGAACCCAGCCAGGCGCTTTACTTTGTGTAAATTATTTCATTACCACTGCTCTCGAAACGGTGAAGGAAAACATCGTTAGAAAACGATGTTCTAGAAAAAAAATCAGAAGACATGTGACATCTACCAACCCGCACTGGGCCCGCGTGGTGAATTACGGCCCAATCCCTCTCACAGAGAGAAGGCCTGTGTCCCAGCAGTGGGAAAATTATAGGCTGATGATCATGATCAATGAAATTGGGGCATTATCTTCTGCAGAAACTGTAAGCTTGCATCACGCAGTGGGTGTCTTTCTTTGGAACGGCTTACCCTAACTAATACTCCACCCGTCGCCACTGCTACATCCTTATGGGAAGGTATACAAAGCTATAGGTAAGATAGATATGGTATAGAGAGAGGTAGATAAGGTCTTTGCATGATTTATTGGTAAAGATACAAGAGCTTCAATTATTACCATTTACGGTCCGTAAATTATAGAAATCGGCCGTAAAAAGTGTTTATACTTAAATAAATAATTAATAAATTACGTATAAGTACCGAAGTTATTTCTTTGTCCTATTATAATAACAAGAAAACTTACTTTTACTGAGCGTAACAAAGTAATATTAGTTAATAATCTATAATTAGGTACTGATATTAATTGCTTAAGTTAACCTTCGATAATAAGAGTAGCACGGGTCGATCAAAGGTTCAGTTACGCCTGCTGCGGTCGGTTCGATGATGGATGGGTGACTATCTGTTACATACAGAGACGCTTCTGTCCCTTGGAAATCACGTAAAGCCGCTGGTACTGGTTGGAAATTAGTCTGCATATTACAAGGAACAGCTCTGTTATACTAGTTTTATCTGCGGCTGTGCCCGCGTGGATATCGGAATATATTCCACAAGAACGTTGTAGAGTAATCGTTATGAGTATTCACTGATAATCCAAGCTATAAAATATTAGCGTCCCCAAAAAAAAAAAAAAAATTACATCCAAATCCGTTTAGCCGCGTTTGCGGCCAGTCGTTGTTGTATGTTAAATGTTTGTATTAGAATGTTTGTCCGTTTCTTTGTATGTTTGTCTATTGTCGAAACATACCATGTAGAAAAAGGCAAATAGACAAACGAACGGACAAAAATTATAAAAACTATATTTTTGGCATCGTACTCGTTCCCACATCTCGTAGCAATTACTTTTAAAAATAGATTATTAACTTTACATTTAAAGTACCCTTTGCATGCAGCTTATAAACTATGTGCCAAATTATATCCAAATACGATCAGCCGTTAATGTGTTAATCCGGAGCATACATCCAGACAAACAGACAAATCTATATTTATAGTTCTAAAATTATAGTTTCGGCAGTCTGATGCCGAAAATATTGTTATATTTCGCACCACTCCTCGTAATTTTTTTTTTCAATAATAAGCAATGTTCACTTAAGACGTACCTAGTTAAGTACTACTTAATTAAATGTTAAGTTTATGTTTTATGTTGTTTACGTTTTTTAAGAAAATGTCAAACAAAAAAAATCAGATCAGGTCATCCAGATAATATAATTTAAGGTAGAAAGAACACCACAAATTCTGAATAGTGACGCTGAAGAGAGAACTGTATTTCAATGAGCCGTTATATTTCTTCAATTAAAACAGGTGTGCCAACATCCCACTATTTATAACACAGGTACAACTGAAACCTGAATCAAATACTCAGAACATTTACTCCGCCAACATGGTGGAACAATATTTATATTCAATTTAATTGTCTCTATTTCAAGAATTCAGTACATTTTGTGGCCAAGGTATTCTCATTCAAGTGAATTCACGGTTCGTTTACGTCATATTTATTAGATTTGTAGGTAGGTAGGTACTATGTAAAGACTTATGAATTATTCATAAGTTACATTCAACCTTTTCTTTGTCATGGAATATAATAAAATAGTGGTATCAAAGGCACACGTGAATGCATATTTTTATATGAAGACGCCACGCGAGCGAATTTTTAAATCAAGAGATAGGGCCTGCGCTCATTGGTGGTACGGCCCGACAAGGGATTTTTATGCTACGAATAGAAATACAACGTAAAAGTATGACAATAACATTTCTGCATCACTCAGGATGTATTGGAAACCTTCGGGAAGCTGAGGCAAGGTGGGGATGTAAAGCACGTTACAACTGTAAAAAGAAAGCGCCACCACAATGTCACGATGCGCCGACACGATGGTACGCTGGTTGGTAGATGTCACATGCTTCGATCAATAATAGTGTCACATGACTTCAGATTTTTGATTTTAGAATATGAGCATTTCAAAAGCAGTGCTGATGAAATAATTTACACAAAGTAAAACGCTGTCTGGGTTCGAACATACGACCTTCAAACTCGTAAGTTGCGACAGTTACCACTGGACCACCACTGCTCGTTACGCCGCGGCATAGTTGTCGTCAGAACGCGCTTGCATAGTTGCCGTCAGTACGCGCTTGCATAGTTTAATGCCTAAGGATGCCGTGGCACCAGTGTGCAAACGCCCTTACCTTCCTCCCCACGTATCACACGTCGTAAAGGGTTTTCACGAAACATCACTTTTTTCAGAAAATATAATTTTAGGCTGACGTGTGTTGTTGAAACATGAGTGTGTTTGATAAATGCGTACGAAATATGTGGTTGTTTTGTCAACTAGTTTGAAGATAAAGTTCAAAATGTTAATGATATTTAAGTCATTATCATCATCAATTAAATAATTATTATCTTATCATATCATTTCACCTAAAGACGGCGACTGCTGAACGGGACTTTGAGGCCTTCCCCAAGAATGGCAACTTTGACAGGTTATATGCTTCTCGTATCCAGAGGATTCCCGGATTTTGAAGGATTATGTTTTTACTTGTGTACCTATCAGTAGGTTTTTTTTTTTATATAGCAATTAACCATTCTCTTGTCACACTCACAGTCTTTTATTTCTAAAAGAACCACAATTTTTACAAAAAACTCTACAAATAATTGAGTCACCGAACGTGGAGGATCGCGTTACCCAAACTTCTGAACTCTGCACAAACTAGTGGAGTTTTCTTTACAACCAATTTTTAGCATCACAAAAGGTATCCGTCGAGAGAGCCAATGCCAAACTGCCGACTACAGAGTGTAAAAGACAAATAAAAGGTGCATATGTATAATGCAGAAAATTGTTAAGCTAACATGGTAGGTAATTATCTTTTAATTTGAGAGAAAGATATATGTATCTTTATTAAGTGATGAAACTCATTTACCTCTTCTAAAGTTCAATAATTATAATGCGAAGTATTTTGTGTTCCACGAGCACCGTAAGAGTTGTCAGCAACAACTGGTGGGGTCCGCAAGGGCCAATGCCTGCCAGGGGTGCGGGTTGTTCGAAAGAGACACCGTCGCCCCTGGCACACAGGTAACTGAGGGAACACGGGTAGGTTTTAGTCAGTAAAAGTCTCATACGCCCTCTTGCTCCACCCGGAGCGGGAGAAGTCATTTGATGATTTCCCACCCTCCAAAAAAAAAGAAAAAAATATGTTTTGTTCGAAGATATATAGCGTATATTAGTAATAAGTGGCGTGTGCCGTCCTCACTCCAAAACTGCTCTGCTCCACTGGCCATCTATTTTTCGACAAAAATGGCCAACCCACTGCCAATTGAGTTAGCTTTGTTGCTAACTCTGGTTCTATTCTGAATAACTTCATTTTTGGTTTTATCCTTCATAGAAACTCCGAGTAAAGCCCGCTCCATAGCGCGCTGAGCGGTCTTGTATTTGTGCGCCAGCCCATCTGTCAGTGTTCACATTTTGGCACCGTATGTCATAACGGGCAGGAAGCACTGCTTCAAACATTTGAGGGATAGGCGACGAGAAGATTTGACGAAGTTTCCCAAACGCTGCTATCTCAACTGGATCCTTCTGTCGGTGTTTTTTTCAAAGTCACGTCTACCGAATTAGATGACTTACTCTAGATATACATACTCCTTCACGACTTCGAGAAGCGATAATAATTGCTCTCGTGACAATATTAGGTCTTTACCTATGAAATTGCCGTTCTGCAGTACTGGCCATTTCAAATCAAAATAATTTTTGTTTGGCTAAGAATTCTAATTTCAAATTAATTTTATTTTAAAAACATGGATTTTTTTTTCTAAAAGTAGTCATTTCTTTATTGATTAGTGTTACATTTTCATCGCATTTCAATCTTTTTCGTCATCATGGATACGTTAAAAATTCGAGTAATTATGGAATATGAGATGGTGGTCTAGCGCCGGTGTGATTCATCACAGCTTCTTACCAAACGGGGTGAGCATTACTGCAGATGTGTACTGTGAAGAACTGAACACAATGATGGAGAAGCTGGCGCATCTCCAACCAGCATTGGTCAATCGCTCGTCTCCGCTGCTCCTGCACGACAACGCGCGACCTCATACTGCACAGCAGACGGTCTCCAAGTTGCAAGAACTGGGGTTGGAAGCTCTCCGTCATCCGCCCTACTCACCAGACCTTGCGCCTACAGACTACTACTTTTTCCAGAATTTGGATAACTTCTTGGCGGGAAAAAAATTTAATACCCGAGAGGCAGTACAAAATGCCTTTGAAGAATTTGTTGCCTCCCGTCCAGCTGATTTCTTTAAGAAGGGCAATAAACTGCCACTGCGATGGCAAAGATGCATTGATTGCATGGGTGATTACTTCGATTAATACAAATAAAAAATTCATGAAAAAAATTCGTTTAAATTTTTTCATACAAAACGGCAATTTCATAGGTAAAGACCTATTATTATCATGGACGTCTACGGCATTACGATGACACCGAGAACTAAAATGTATGCAAATTTATTTATTTGTTTATTCGTATCCGCTGGATTTGGGAAGCACAAGACCCGTCGAAGTGGAGGAGCCTGGGGGAGGCCTATGTCCAGCAGTGGACGTCTTTCGGCTGACATGATGATGATGATTCATAGGCGAACCAACAGCTATAATAGATGGATAACACTTGTATATGAAACAAAGCCAACTACAGGTTCTCACGGATGAAAACAGTAAAAAAAATATGAAGACGCTTTTAAATTTCCGACCACGATAACATTATAATGTCCATGTAAATACATTTTATGGGCATGGACGTGGTCATTCACGATAATATATTGTCACGTTAGAAATTATAAAAATGGTCATTCACGATAACATATTGTCACGTTAGAAATTATAAAATTGCACAAGGCTTGATATCCAATAGCTGCATTAAGCTAAATCGATTGGTATTTTCTTTGATATTTCTTCATAACCCAAAAATCTGACATTCAATTTAATACGTTGCTTTTGAAAAAATCAATTAGTTATTTATCCCAATAAATAATAGAATAAAGGATTATAAGAGAGTGTTCTATAAAAGTTTTCAAAAAACAGTTCGATAGTATCAATAATTGAATAGCACCGTCAGCTACTGTTGTATTTTTTAGAATTGTATTAGGTAAATTTATTTATTTATTTCGCTCAGTATTTACATTTTGATCGAATATTGATAAAGAAAATATATTATTTTGCCCGTCTAAGTACGAAAATTATTTTCAGGAAAAATTTGCGTAAAGAAAATCTTTATTACCCTTCTTTTTTTTTTTGGGTGGGAAATCATCAAATAACTTCTCCCGCTCTGGGTGGAGCAGGAGGGCGTGTCAGACTTTTACTGACTAAAACCCACACGTGTTCCTCCAGTAGCCCGTATGCCAGGGGCTGTGGTGTCTCTTTCGAACAAACCCGCACCCCTGGCAGGCATCGACCCTTGCGGGTCCCATCACTTTTTGTGCTGACATCTCTTTGAGGTGCGCGTGGAACACAACGCGCCTTCGACTTGGGCTTGGTCCTTACCGGACAGCAAGCTACCCATTACGCGCCGTCCGCAAGCCCATGCCTACGGTGACCGGAAATCGGCCTGGGATTCCCGACGCCCAGGGCTTCTCCGTATCCTGCGGCGACTAGGGTCGCGAGGGCGCATATGCTGCCTCTCCCTCACGTGCGCCGCCTCCCTCTTCACGAGCATCACTGCGTCACTGAAGGAGGTGACGGCTCCCCATGCCCTCTCGCTCCGTACGACGCGAGAGATCGCCGCCGCCGATCGCCTCCACGAGGACACGGCGGTGCTCCACCCAAGCTGGGCAGACCGCCACCGTGTGCTCCACCGTGTCCTCAGGGCGATCTTCGCAGTGGAAACACCCGAGCGTTTCCTCCCGCCCTATCCGAAACAGGAACCTCCCGAAACAACCGTGTCCGGTGAGGACCTGCGTCAGGCGGAAGGTGAGGACGCCATGCCGCCTCTCAAACCACTCCTCAAAGATGGGACTTACCGCCGCAATCGTGGTTGCGACAATCGCTCTCTCCATGTCACCATGAGATCCCGCCGATCTTTATTGCCCTTAATTGATAGATAGATAAAAATTACAAATATAGTAAACTAGCTTTTGCCAGCGGCTCCGGCCGCGTGGATGTCGGTTATCTAAAAAAGTAGCCTATGTACTTCTACATATTCCAGGCTATATCTCTGCCAAATTTAATGACGATCGGTTCACCAGTTTAGGCTTGAAAGCGGGACAGACAGACAGACAGAGTTACTTTCGCATTTATAATATTAGTAGGGATGTTGAAATTCTACAAAACAGAAAAACCAACAAAATTTTTTTTTTCATGAGTTCATTTTTTTCGACGTAAAATACCTACATAATCCCCGAGCCGATAATAAAGCAAAAATGTACTAAAAATGTTTAATGCAAACTTTTATACTGCAACCATGGAACCGGTAAATAAATCTCTGGACAAACATAACTATACACTAAAACTACAATAACATTGAAACGATTTTAAACTAAAAACGAAATCATAGGTATTCTTTCTGAAGAAACTGTCAGCAATTTATTGTTGCACGTGTAATAAAACATTGATCCCAAACCAAAGATCTAAATCACTAGATTCGAAGCGAAAAAGTGTCCCTACTGAGACGAGTGACTTCACACATTAAATTAAATAGCGTTTCCAAGACAATCAAATTTAGTCACTGCGTTATTGTGTGTCAGAGGTATCATAAACTTTGACCTGCACCCTAATTACGTAACATACTAATATTCACAATCTGAAGGATATCCTAATCATCATCATCTGCCTAGCCTTTTCCTAACTATGTTGGGGTCGGCTTCCAGTCTAACCGGATGCAGCTGAATACCAGTATTTTACATGGAGCGACTGCATAACTGACCTCCACAACCCAGTTACTGGGTAATACGATACCCCTTGGTAAAGACTGGTTGTCAGACTTTCGGGCTACTGACGACCCGTAACGAATGTCAAAGATCCGCAAATGACAGCTGGGACCAACGGCTTAACGTGCTTTCCGAGGCACGGAGGGGGCTTGGTATGTAAAGATGATCACCCATCCACGGACCAACCGCGTCAAGCCTAGCTTAACCTGATCGATCGACACGTGCAGCTATTGTTACTTAGCCACAAGCCCCTCAAGGATATTGCTAATCAAGCTTCATAAATATTCGAGACAAAATCTAACTGGTTGCTAATTGAATTGTTTAATTAATTATTTTTATGACATTGATTTACACTCAGTGATTACTTTAACTCGCACACTGAGTTATTGCTTGTTAATGTTCCAGGAAAATCGTATACTTACTTACTTTTACAGTGTATGTAAATATGTGAGCACCACATAACTATCATAAAATGAATGAATGTGTAATTGCTTCGCTTTCATTCTTTTTACCTATTTTGGTATGGTAATTTTATTCTCAGTGCATCGTTTTCACACATATTTATATAATGAATGTTTTTAAATTTTGTACTTATTATATTTTAAAAGAGTCATCCCATTCTTCTCCATACGAAACTACATTTTGGAAGGAGTGACTAGAAAAAAATCTATTTTATTGTAAATGTTGACGTCCAAACTTCTGAACTTCAACCTTTTAAGTGCCTATAGTCTTGACTTTCGAAAAATTTGTTTGCTCAGCAAGGTAAATAACAGAATAAATATTATTAAATTGTCAAAATGAAAGTTATTCCTACAGTCATGTCAGTGTGTTACAATTATCCTACTGGGTGATCTGTACAGATATTTGTAAGAGGTAAATCCTACTATCCTACAAATCAGAATAAATACAACATCAAAATAAATATAACTTAAAATCAATGAGGTAATACTGACGTTCCCTACGTATAAATACCCTAACCACAAATGACAAATTTTACAGGAGAGCGCTTCAAACTTTCAAACACGCGTAAATCATGTTCTAGTTAATGTAATGTCATGATGGATTTAAAGTGCATTTTGCCATCTTAAACATATTTTTGTTAAACTAAACGATAATATAGGCTGGCCTGAAGGTCAAGAAAACAAAACATGCAAATCACGTTTCTACCATTTAGGGGATTGTACTTAGGGAACGTCGATACACACCAGGTTTTTAAGCGTAATCCTACTCATATTTTAAATGTGAAACATAGACCGATTATATCCTGGATGTTAATCCAGGCTATAAAGGATACTTTTTATCCCGGTAGTGCGTTCCCGCGGAATAATTTTCGACTTCCATGCGGGTGAAGCCGCTTGCGAAAACTACTGAAGCGCAACTTAAATCATTGTTCCATATAGTAAATTATCTCTGTTCATCGTTTTTACAGATTGTGTTTGATATCCTAGTGTATTTGTCACTGGACTTGCTCAAGTAAAGGTCGTGGAACTTCTCCGAAATATGATCCTAGTAAAGCATCCAAACGTTTCTAGGAACACAATGTAATACGTTTCCATTCTATATGCAAAGGGAAAACAGTTTAAAGTTAGTCTTGAAGCAGTTTTGTGTTTCTGTGACACATAATGGTTATATTCTTAAAATGAAATCGGAAAAAATCATTACCTGGAAATTTTTCACACCGGGGTAGCGATTATAATCTTTACCTATTATTAATTAGGTACGGTTTCACTACTACTAACCAAACGTAAAATTAATTTCTTGTGAGGTTTTTAGGTATACGAAAAATGAAACGAAAAGCATTTCATAACTTGCTATGGTCAAAAAAACCTTTTCAATGCAAAAATACATAAATATGTGTCAACTTGGTAGAGCAGCGGCGACCCAGTGGTAACTGCTGTGACTTACGAGATGTAGGTCGTAGGTTCGAACCCAGACAGGCGCTTTACTTTGTGTGAATTATTTCATCAACAGTTGAGGAAACCGACATATCCTTGAACCAAAAATTCGAAGATATGTGACATCTACCAATCCGCACTGGGCCCGCGTGGTGGATTACAGCGCTCTGTCTCTCCCATATCGGAGGGCTGTATCCCAGCAGTGGAATCTTTATAGGCTGATTATAAACTTTCATGGTGGTGGGTCAGATTTATTTATCTCAGACTGTACCTACAGCAACATCAATGTCTAAATAATTATATTTAACTAGCAGCACTCCGCGGGTTCAGCCGTGCAGTTCCCGTTCCCGTGGGAATACGGGGATAAAATATAGCCTATATCACTCGGGAATAGTATAGCTTCTCAACAGTGAAAGAATTTTTCAAATCAGGTCAGTAGTTTCGGAGCCTATTCAATGCAAACGAACAATCAAATCTTTCCTCTTGATAATATTAGAATAGATTACTGTAAGGAAGCTTAAGTACTCGTGCATGATAGGAAGAAATCTTCGAAGAGGCAGATGATTGTATTTTCTCAACTTAGAGTATATTCTACCCAACTAGAACACATTTTCATTACACAGGCTTTCCTGTAACCTAACATAGGTACACTACAGCAATTTAAGTCTATTCAGCTGTCCATAAGTAACATCAGGCGACTGAAATGCTCACATATCTTGCTTGACTGTTGTGACTATACATCACTGAACAACTGTTTGTGAAGCTAACTTGCTTACTAAGTGCGTTGCAGACGCTACTGAATGTCTTCTAAATGTTCATTGTTGGGTAACTGCAGTTATTTGTTTTCTCCTGTCATGTAACGATGAGAATGTATTACATCTGTTCATAATACAACAACGTATGTATCATGAAGACGACTATATTAGTAATGTGCACGGGACTGGTGTCCAGATTGACATTATACATCAATTTTAATATCGACTATTTTTAGTGATTGTCATGGAAATCATGTCACTATGTTTGAATAGGTTAATTTTATTTATGTAGATTATTTTACATTTTGTGAATGAGAGAACGTTTTAGGCCTTACAAACTGTAGATTTGTAGACGATTTTCTATTCTGTATTCGTCTAAGTACCTGGTACTTATTGACAGGCCTGCACTGTCCTCCCATGCATTTTATCTCTGTAATTTGGAGACATTGTTAAAGCCAATAATTTTTTAAAAGAGTAACCGTGGAGTTTCTTGCCGGCTCTTCTCCATAAGAAACAACAATTTGGAATCGTGCACCTAGCTTCTGACGTTTCATAAGTGCCCATGCAGGTTTATATGATTTAAAAATATTTTGATTTTTTTTTTCCTGTCAAGTAACGATGAGAATGTATTACATCTGTTCATAATACAGCAACGTTTGTATGATGAAGATGACTATTAGCAAGGTGTACGTGACTAGTGTCCAGATGAGACAGTTGTCATCATTCGTGGAGGCTTCAATTCAATTTGTGACCAATAGACAGAAGAAATCGCATTGCAAGGGTTCCTTTTTTTAACATTTTGGTCCGGACCCTAAAACGTTAGAGCAAAAACGTCATCCTTATTAATATTGTAAACGCGAAAGTTTGTATGTCTGGATGTATGGACGTTTGTTACTCAATCACGCAAAAACGGCTGAACGAATTTGGTACACAGATAGATTATAACCTAGATTAACACATAGGTATTTTTTATCTCGGTAGTACGTTCCCGTGGAATCATTTCCGACCTCCACGCGGGCGAAGCCGCGAAGAGTAGTTTATATTTTAACTTACCATAACATCACGCCTTGTTTCCCCGAAGGGTTAGGCAGCAGTGTTCCTATAGTACACCCATATTTCACCAAATATGTTCAAGTCCTATGTAATAGGGGCCGAAAAATTTCCATCACGGGTACAAATCCAAACCCCGGGTTACTACTAAGATATTCCGGATGGAAAATCAAACTTCTTCTATTTTAAACGAAAAATAAAAAGTTACTGATATTACAGATCAAGTTACCCCAGTCTAACAAATTTCTTTGATAGATTTTCATTTTTATCACATAAGCATAAGGCTCATGTTCGATTGGGAAAATTTAACAGTATGGGGTAGCTTTTCTTTTTTTTTATTCTGGGTGGGAAATCATCAAATAACTTCTCCCGCTCTGGGTGGAGCAGGAGGGCGTGTCAGACTTTTACTGACTAAAACCCACCCGTGTTCCTTCATTAGCCCGTATGCCGGGCTGTGGTATCTCTTTCAAACGAACCCGCACCCCTGGCAGGCATCGGCCCTTGCGGGCCCCATCATTTTTGTGCTGACATCTCTTTGAGGCGCGCGTGGAACACAACGCGCCGTCGACTTGGGCTTGGTCCTTACCGGACAGCAAGCTACCCATTACTCGCCGTCCGCAAGCCCATGCCTACGGTGGCCGAGTATGGGGTAGCTTGATGTACTGGCGTCTGTACGTACTTTTATGGTGAATCAAAGTTAATACCCACCTACTCACCACGATAATACTTGAGTGAAAATACTGATGAATATTTTCTCTTTAACTCACACTACATTGTAATTAAATACAATAAATTATAACGCTTTTCAACCCTAAAATCATCACGTCTAAAATAACACAACATAATTTATAATAATTGCACTAAACTAAGACTTGTCAGTTTCAGCTAACAGCACCCGAGGGGTTTCTTGGTAGAATTATTTGTACCAAGGCTCCTGTAATAGCTTGTCGGATGACGTTTTATGCAATTAGCTCTACGGGATTTGGATGAATTGAATAAGTTGGGCGTTATTATTTCGGTGGCTTAAGAATATTTTCCAAAAGATATTTGGCGTAGTTTTGTTGTTTGTAAAAGTTAAACTTGTATGATCCTTTGTTTGATGCACAACAAATAAAATTTATATTGATCAAGGGTAAGGGGCGAAATTGATTGAACAGACAGCTGTGCTGCTGGGGAGTTTGTTGCGCACTTCTTCTTCCCAGCTAGAGCACTAGGAAGTTGTGAGGGCGGACATTTTGGGGGGACTGTCTTATGTTATTTTGACTTTCAAAAAGCTGACTCTCAGCCTAGTTTGAATAAATTACTTTTGAGTTGGCAGATGAGAAATCAAATTAAAAAATATTAGAATATGAGTTGGTTACACAAGAACTAAAAAACAGAGTAACAACTAAAGCATGATAGCTTTTAGGTATGATTAATGCTTCACGAAAAAATTGCCTACTAGGTGGCCCTTTGCAATAAAAGACACTAAACTAAAAATCTCCAACATATGTATATACATAATGTGAATAAATTCACGCCGTCTTCCTATGAAAGATGCAGTAATTACGGAACCACCTGGTACGATACGTACCTACATACTCCTTTTGCTTCGTTCACGTTCATTCATCTGGCCATACATGCACCACCCCGGTTGCAAGTACTAGGCATCTGATCTTCCTATAGATTATCACCAATAACTATGTGAAAGTCCAAATTCATCTTACTTATAAATTACGATGTTAATTTTATTTATTTTACTTTTTACAATGTCTGACATATTCTCGTCATTATTTGACATTATACATCAATTTTAATATCGACTATTTATAAGTGATTGTCATTGAAATTGCTTGGTTCAATTAGGTTCATTTTATTTATGTAGATTATTTTACATATTGTGAATGGGAGAACGTTGTAGGCCTTACAGACTGTAGATTTGTAGACGATTTTCTATTCTGTATGTACCTGGTACTTATTTACAGACCTGCAATGTCCTCCCATACCTATAATCACTGTAATTTGAAAACATTGTAAAAGCCAATTATTTTTAAAAGACTAACCGTGGAGTTTCTTGCCGGCTCAACTCCATAGGATGCGACAAATTGGAACCGAGCACCTAGCTTCTGACGTTCCATAAGTGCCCATGCAGGTTTATGTAAAATAAAATATTTTGATTTTGAGGTCCTTCTAGGGCATTACCTTGGCGTTTCCACTCACATATGCCTTGTAAATGAACCCTTTGTTAGTCGCCTTGTATTCGTCCTCTTAATATAATCAAACCTCCAGATAGACTGCGCGGAACACCAAAAAACCAAATACTAAAGCGTCGCATTGTATATAATGTGAGGGGTTTTTTTTGACTCTTGGGTGATCCGCGCGATCTACCGAAAAACAAAAAAAAAAACAAAAAACTAAAGTGTCGCATAGTTTATAATGCGACGCTTTATTATTTGGTTTTTTGGCCTCACTCTTGGTGTTCTGCGCGATCTATCTGCCTTTGTTTTATAATCTGAGAATCAAACCATCTGAGATGATATAGTGACTAACATTGAATAGGGTATCCTATTCAATGTTAGTCACTATTTCGTCTTTTAACCCGACCTTACCAAAACAACCTGCACAAAATGTCTTCAGTTACAATCACAATATGCAAGAACCGTCAAACTGAAATATAACAATAACACATATGTTCCGTGTAGCAAAAATACACCGTATTTTCGTACGGAGAGGGATAAATGTAGGTATACATATAAAAGATTTTGTGGATCATTGTAACAGTTGTCGCGTCATATGGCAGGCGGTAGCGACTCGGAAAATGTATGGCGTCGTGAATAGCGTACCCTATCTAAATTCTAAGCTTATCGGAGCTACAATTTCGGCCATGGGATGTTTTTCTTACTGATTTACAATATTGCCTTACTGAAACTTGAAACAGTTTTAGGCTTGAAATTGTGATAAAAAAATGGCTAGCTTTGAATTTTTTTACACATTGTTCATCATCATCCCTATCGTTTATAGCAATCTTCTGCTGGACATGGCTTCATTGTCTTCACTCCAAATGGTTCGTACCAGCATTCTTGTTAAATTATAGAAAAAAAAAAAACCGGGAACGATAAAGTAAAGTGAAGGATTGAATCATTTGACTGTCAGTGATCTAGTAGATCTTGTTCACTCCAACAACTTTTTAGTAAAATGTTTCTCAAATACTTTATACCTAACGCAACTCGAATTCAACAGAATCATAGCCATTCAGATTACTATATCCATCCAAACAATATAATTCTCATGCCCATTGAACAGTAAACACAATCTACAATAGTACTACATAAACAGGTTTGATATCCGGCTAGAACCGGTTCCAAGCGGATCGATTAAGCTCGATACAGTAATGGATAAGTTCAGTTAGTTGTGGATTGTTCCGGAACTTTGTCTGTAGGTACCTTCTGATTCTCTGAAACTATTCAAGGTATTCTGACTTGTAACAATGCTTGATCAACATTCGGACGTAATAGGTAGGTAATGGGTTTCTGGTAGGTACTAATAGGACTTGTAGTAGGTATTTTAGACTAGTTGTGAAGAGAACTATGTAGTTTGATGGAAGGGATGGCTAAATATGATATTCTCTAATTGAATTAAATATATGTATTACAAACAACCACATTTTTTTCCAATTTTGTGGAAATCTATAACTTTTTCGTTCAGTGTGTTATCGACCTTAGAGTTTTTTTTTAGGATGGTGATTTACTTTTGTATTTTATTTAACGGTGCGGGATAGCCTTTAGCAGAAGTGATCATAGTAATAGTGGTTCAGGGGCGTCAATATCATCAGGACTGTGCCGGAACATTGAATTTCCTCGTTAACAGTGGCTCCCCTAACATCATCTCTGTCATCAGAAGACAGCCGCCACGCAACCATAGATGCGACTCTGTACTAGAGCGACAGTTATAAGCCAGTGTCACTCTTATCCGACCCTTTTGGTAATTCCAGAAACTTAGTAACAAAACGGGGCTGGCGCCACTTGCTGCGTTGTCTTGTCACATTCATTCATGCATTTGTCACAATTCCGACCACATTTGTCTTACTGAAATTGGTGGCTGAATAATAATAACAGTCACACGAGCCGTCGATCTAAGGTTAAGCTATGCTTGCCGCGGTCGGTTCGTCGATAGGTGAATCCATAATATAGCGAGTCTCTTCCGTGCCTCGGAAAGCATGTTAAACCGTTGGTCCCGGCTGTTAAAGACCATTTCAGACACCAATCCAAATGGTCTTCACATGACTACCCACCCTGAATGTGAAGTATTTGCGGATGAATGGAATAGAATTATGCGTATTTGTATGGTGTTCTGTGAGGGAAAGTATGCGAGGGAGTCCACTGTTCCATGTTAGTTTTTAGTTTAATCATATATCTTAACATAATATTTGCTACGTTATAATATTGTTTCTACGTTAATTAATGTAATTGGTGTTACCGTTTTAATTAACTATAAATAAATAAAATAAAATGATATGGCCAAGATTATGTCTGAACTTTAAAAGAGATTGTGACCTCTGAGTTTTTTTCGGCCTTTCTTCTTAGAGTAGTCAGATAAGAAACGCCGACCTCATTTGGTTTAAAAGATATGATTGACATGTAAAAGTGTTTGTACGAACCTACTTAGGCACAGAAATAATCATTTATCATTTATTGGTACATCTTTTACAGTAGTTACGGGTAGCCCGAAAGTCTTACCAACGGATAGGCAGTCGCTTCATGTAATATGCTGGTATTCAGCTGCATCTGGTTAGATTGGAAGCTGACTCCAACATAATTATCAATAGACCCTTTCTACGATCGCTCGGTGCAGTAGTCCTCGTCATAAATTCCGAGGATCGACGGGAAATGGACCACGTAGACTATAGGTTAGCAAGCTGACGCTAATAACATCTTCTATTGGATATAATCTTGCGTTACTTTATCGGTGTACGTGTCTTCGTTGGACCTTAGTTTGACTTAAGAATCTCTGTAATACTGGCACAGAGTAGGAAGATTCATGAAAACGATGGTTTATTCTCGAAATAAGAAGAAAAATAAGAAAAAAAATCTAGGTAGGGAATACTTTTGGGTCAGATGAACTTGAGCAATTCAATGTGCTACAAGTACCTAGTTTTCAATTGTTTTAAGCAACAACTAAATATATTTTCAATTTCATACGTCTATTGTTTGACTCCAATTCCACTCTATTTTTCGTTCCTCTTTTGTTTCGACATACGAGCTTGGATTTCAATGGGACCCAAGCAGATTTCTGGTCACCAATTTGTAAAGCCACTTTAGTTCTGCCTAGTTTTGCAGGCAATACATAGTAGGACTACAGATTGTATGGTTCATATTACCGAACAAAACAGAATTTAAATTTCGAGCCATTAATTAAATTCAAACTTTATTCCGACCGTTTTAAACTCAGATTATGAAACAAAGGCAGATGACCGCGCGGAACACCAAGAATGAAGTCAAAAAAAATAAAGCCCAAATACTAAAGCGTCGCATTTTATGTAACATACAATACGACGCTTTAGTATTAATTTGGTTTTTTCACTTCACTCTTGGTGTTCCGCGCGGTCTATCTGCCTTTGCAAATTCTAGTTACAAAAACTGACGTCAAACCCGAGTCTTTGTTGACAATTTCATGTTCTGAAGTTTACAGTGTACAGAATAAAGTTCTAATTACAATTACTAGCTCAAAGTTATGAGGTTGCACTATAGTTAGAACATACTTATTCGTAATAGGAAGGTAAGGTTTTTGAGAACACATCAAAATCGTCTCATCTACATGTTTCGTTACTCAAAGGTATCCAATACGTAGATAGTCTATATGTGTGCCAACCTTTATTAAAATACGTTTAGCCACAATACGTGTTTGAGTAACATTGTGGCTGAACGGATTAATGAAAAAGTTCTCTTTGAAACCGCGAAAAACAACTGGCTACCTACATTTTAAAACAGTATTATTTACAGAATACTCTCTTGAAACCTTTTATAACTCCACATAAAAACTCTTAACAACATTAATCGACCTTTTGTCCTCTTTAGAACTGCTGTTAAAAAACAATTAAATCTGAAAGGTTCATCAATTCAGCTCTCAGTTGTAAACACAAATATATATTATTTGCTTTTAGGCTCAGGCTACAGTGGACAGCGATTTGCAATGCGACTGGAAGAGCGAAATGAGATAAAAATGGTATGGCTACATTATAAGCGAAAATCCGCCGTATATTAGGCGATGATGTGGCTTCAGTTCACATGCAACACAACGAATTAGCAAATCATTTATCGCGGTTTTCTATACGCATAATGTAGCCACACGCATATTTAGTAGCACTATTGAACTAGTCGTGCAAGTGAGAAATTTTCTAATAAATTAGCTTCAATTTCGCTGATATATATGTTGATGTTGCCGATGCCGTGATTACAGTAATATTGTTCCCATCGCATATAAGTATAAATCAAAGATTGCGCTGGTAGTATTTGATGTACGGTGTAGCCATAGACGTGAGCATTCATTTATTTGTTTTAATCGCTCATGTGTCGCAGGTCGCGTCGCGGCCTAATGTAGCCTCAGCCTTGGGAGGAGGCAAGGACGAATGTTTAAACATTTGAAGTTGGAGACGTTCTAAGTTAAATGGGTAACTTGAATAATTTTATCGGTACTTATTTGTACTTTTCTCGTTATTACTTCGAGTAAGTTTAGTTAGAAGTTACGATCTGATTGTACTGATTGTGTGGATGTGTTATCTCGACTTTGTTTTATGTATGCTATAATATATTATATAATCTACAAATAAAGAGGAAAGATTTGATTGTTTGTTTGCACTGAATAGGCTCCGAAACTACTGAACCGATATGAAAAAGTCTTTCACTGTTGGGAAGCTACACTTTTCCCGAGTGACATAAGCTGTTATTTAATAATAATAAGTGATTTTACTAGCATGTATATAATCATAAACTTCAGTAAAAACAACTTCACATTGGCTAAAATCCGTACTAAGATGCCTATAAGTCTATAATAGTACATTATGGTACAAGTGTATAAGGTTGGTGATTACCGCTGAGGCGCCATTGAGACCCGAGCCGTCAGGCGAGGGTCTTAAGAGAGCCGAGGATGGTAATCATCAATAGACACGTGTATCATACGACGTTTTTCAACACACTTGTGAAGAAAATAATACTAAAACATTAAAACATCATTTTGTCCTTGGAGTTTTTAGGTAGTAAACTTTCCATAACGTTAAGGGCTACACATCCTATATCGGGCGGTGCTACAACATAAATCATTTTCTTCTTATCTAGTACTTGTAGTCATTTTAATGAATAAATAACTATAATTTCAACAGTGAAAACGAGTTGAGATTATTTTTTGCCAATGGCGGGAAAAAGTAATCAGTTTTCCAATGCGCGCGCATCTAACAATGGCGATCGGTCTTATACTAAGGCCGCATTCTGAATTAGAAAAATAACGCTGTGAGCGCTCACATCAATATTTTGCGTTCCGAGTTAGATTTCACGATTCTGGCAGGTAAGAACCATCATTTTTGTCATCAATACGGAACGCTCGTGATCGCGATAAAAGTGTTCACTCAACGTTAAAACATATATATTCACCTTATTAAACTTGTATACACCACACATTTTTTCTTCTTAGATAGTAACACTATTTCAAATAAATCTAAATTAACCAAAGATTCGATGTGACTTAAAACAAAACAGCACAACTGTCATTTTTGACAAGATGGCGCATGTCATGACGTCATCTATGACGATTCGCGGGACGTCGTGTGTGAGCGCGGTCAAATCGATATTATTGTAACTCGGAACGTGGCCTTAAAGAATGACGTTTCTTTTTTTTTTGCTTTTCGCGGATAGGGCTTTAGCCACGTACAAAATGGCGAATTCAAAGATTTCTTTATTACAAAAAAAAACAAAAGTTTTATTTGAGTGAAAGCTTTATTTATTAAAAACGTACAAGTTGAAATTATCTATTTAATTACGAAGTTGCATGAAATGAGCAAGCAATAGGTACCTATATTAATTTATTTGTACTATTGAGCACGACCTTTTTGTATTGAAACTTTTCAAAAAATAAGCAACTCAACTAATAAAAAAAAAACTATAACTCACTAGTGAATAATAGTAATGAAAAAGTCACAGTTTGATAATAGGTGTCATTATGTGCCTAATTGCGGTGAAATTAGAGCCATTTTATGAGCAAGTGTGTTGAAAAAATATTAAAAATGTTATGGTAACTCTGGCTGTCTATAACCTCTTTACGGGACGAAGTTAGGTAGACCATAACCTGAGTTAGAAGATAGGATACTTTTCAGTCGGAACTTATTCCATGGGAATTTACTAGTAAATTCCTATGGAATAACTTGACCTCCATGCGGGCGACGCCGCGGGTAAAATCTAATCCAATATAGGGTTTTTTTTTTTGAGGGTGGGAAGTCATCAAATAACTTCTCCCGCTCTGGGTGGAGCAGAAGGAGGTGTCAGACTTTTACTGACTAAAACCCACCCGTGTTCCCTCAGTTGCCTGTGTGCCAGGGGCCACAGTATCTCTTTTGAACAACCCGCACCCCTGGCAGGCACCGGCCCTTGCGGGCCCTTCAGTTGGTGCTGACATCTCTTTGAGGCGCACGTGGAGCAGAACGCGCCGTCGAGCCGGGCTTGGTCCATACCGGGCAGCGAGCTACCCATTACTCGCCGTACGCCCACGCCTACGATGGCCAGGAATCAGCCTGGGATTCCTGACGCCCAAGGTGTCTCCTGCGGAGGCTAGGGTCGTGAGGGCGCATATACTGCCTCTCCCTCACGTGCGCCGCCTCCCTCTTCGCGATCATCACCGCTTCGCAGAAGGAAGCGACGGCTCCCCATGACCTCTCGCTCCGTACCATGGCCTGGACCAAGGCCGGACGCGAGAGATTGCCACCGCCGATCACCTCCACGAAGACACGGCGCAGTGCTGCGCTCAAGCCGGGCAGACCTCCACTGTGTGCTCCACCGTGTCCTCAGGGCGATCGTCGCAATGGAAACGGGCGTTTCCTCCCGCCACGCCACTCCTCAAAGAAGGTACTTAGCGCCGCAATCGTGGCGTACCCAATCCTATATAGGGTGGCACAGACATCGAAGCACAACCTATACCATGGATTCGGCACATTTCTACGAAAAAGGAGATTTTTCATGAATTATGAACTGAATCCATGGTAAAAGGTTGTGCGTCGATGCCACGTCAAATTATGTGCTGAAATCATGGTTTAACTATACTGTGTGGACCGATGACCCTTTGACCGGATGCGGGAAGCACAGAACCAGTCAAAGTGGCCTATAGGCACTATAGGCCTCCTCCAAGCTCCGCCACTTCGACTGGTTTTGTGCTTGCTGCATCCGGCAGCTTCCTGCGGCCTTCACAAGGTCATCGGTCATGAAAGATTTAAAATGTCTATTTAAGTAGATCTTGCTGTTCATCGTTGGCCAAGCTCCTGATGCTTTAGTTAGTTTCTGATAACTCTTTGAGTAGTTAATCATATGTAATTTAAAATATTTATCTATTACGTCACTTCTTCCGGCTTTTGGCCAAGTTATACAGCCGCAAGGGTCGATTGATCAGGTCAAGTTACGGTTGCTGCGTTTGGTTCGTGGATGGGGTGGCCATCTAAAAAGTCCGCTCCGTGCCTCGGAAAGCTCGTTAAGCCCTTGGTTCCTGCTATCATTCTTGAATCCTTGACAGTTGTTACAGGTCGTCAGAAGCTCGAAAGTCTGACATCCAGTCTTACTAAGGATTATCGTATTACCCAGAAATTGGATTATGGAGGTCAAGTAGGCAGTCGTTCCATGCAAAATACTGGTGTTCAGCTGTATTCGGTTACACTGGAAACCGACCCCAACTTACTTGTGAAAAGGCTTGGCAGATTCACTTCTCTCGGAAGCCGCATGGGTAACACAAACATTCTTGTACACACACATCCTCACACACTATAAGACACGCACTGACACACACACTCATTCTAAAATCTTATTTCTAAAATCATATTTCTAAAGCTAACATGGATAACGAATAAAACAGAGGAAGTTTCGAGGTCCTCATAAATTACATTAAAAAGTTTTAAGGCCGTTTGGGAAATTCTAAAAGAATATATCCTTAAATGGCCGGTATTGTACTGCGAGACTGATTTGATTTGTGCCCAAAAGATGTTTCTGAAATACGGGGATTTAATTTATTTTATCTTCGAGAGGCCAAAGTTCATTCGGAATAGCTGAATCAAACGATGGTGAACGAAGGTTAATAAGAAGCACGGATCGCTCAAGTTATTAAAAAACAAACTGTCTTTTTTCACATAATCTCAGTACTTATATTACTCAAAAATATGTATATGTCACCGTAAAATTGTTAATACCGTTAGATTATAATCTATCTCGCGAGATTGTGAACTGTCAAAAGATTGTGAACCGTAAAATACTGCTTATAATTTAACGCATTATTTTTCGGTAGATTATAATCGATCGAAGTGCAACCGTTAAATTGTGAACTGGTATCAAGACGAATAGTACCTTGTGCTATTACTAAATGGTCAAGTAAATGCCACTAACTTGGAAGTAGCGCTCGCCGGCCGCTGCCGTGGCACCGCTCGCTTCGCTTACTCGGCTCACGCGCGGTTGCCCGGTTGGTCGCGAATTCTAACCTAACCTAACCTATTCGGTCGGCGCAGTATGGTGCAGTTCACAATTTATCGACAGTTTATAATCTCGCGAGATAGATTATAAACTAACGGTGTTCACAATCATACGTTGACATATACATGGACAAATATTTATCTAATTGTGTTTTATCTATACTAATATTATAAAGCTGAAGAGTTTGGATGTTTGTTTGCTTGAACGCGCTAATCTCAGGAACTACTGGTCCGATTTGAAAAATTATTTCAGTGTTAGATAGCCCATTTATCGAGGAAGGCTATAGGATATATAACATCACGCTAGGGCCCTTAGGTGCCGGGCAAAAATAAAAAAAGTCACGAATACCAACTACTCGCATGGGCAGGCGATTCGAAGATACACTGACGTTGATACAGCTCGGTTAGTCTATTTTAGTTATTTTCATAGCGTTATGTCCTACGGCATTCTGCTGTGGGGCAAAGCCGCTGACATTCAAAATATTTTTGTTCTGCAAAAACGAGCTGTACGTGCAATTTACCAATTAGGTGCTAGAGTTTCTCTGAGAGATTTTTTTAAAGATATTGGTATTCTCACGGTGGCATCACAATTTATCTTCGCTAACATCTTATATATTAGGCAAAATATACACTTATACACTAAAAACAGTGATATTCATAATATTAATACCAGAAATAAGGACAAACTACGTGGTCCCTTTCACCGGCTTCATAAGGTTCATAACTCATTCGTTGGGCTCGGTATCACCTTTTATAACAAGCTTCCCTCTTCTTTGCTAGATTTACATTTTAATGCGTTTAATGCGTTCAAATCTTTGTTCGAAGGCATACTATTCAATCAACGACTACTTAAACGATAAGAATTGTTGGTCGCTGTGATTAACTCAAGACAACGTTTGTGTTCTTTCACCAGAATTAGCTTACCTACTGACAGGTTATATGAGTTACTCCATAGCATTGTTTATTTTATTTGACTATAAACCATTTTTTATTTTTATTTTTAATATTGATATTTCCATTTTTTTATGTTTAATTACTTACCTATTACTGTATAGAATCAAGTTCTTCCAACTTATCAGACAGCTATGATGCTGGGGAGTTTGTTGCGCCACTTCTTCTTCCCAGCTAAAGCAATAGGAAGTGTCGAAGGGTGGGCGTTTTTGGGGGACTGTCTTATGTAATTTTGACGTTCGAAAAGTGCTGACTCTCAGCCTAGTTTGAATAAATGAATTTTGATTTTGATTTTGAAGCGACAGGGTGGGTCGGGGGAGCAAGCAATTTGACGCGAACGAAGTCGCGAGCAGAAGCTAGTAATTAAATAAATGGTGTTGGCTCCAACTCACGAGTTGCAGATTGTTACCCGCTCAGTACCCAGGTAGGCGCTTGACGTGGGGTTTCCATTACCACTGCTCTCAAAACGGTGAGGAAAACATCGTGAGGAAACCGGTAGACATGTGACATCTAACAACTGGCACTGGGCCCGGTTGGTGGATTACAGCGCACTCCCTTTAAAAGAGAGAAGGTCTATGTCCCAGCAGTGGGGAACTGGAGGAATTTCCGTGTAGGGACTGTCGAAAAAAAATGTAGCTAGGGGATTATACAATCCCCTAACTACAAATGAAAATTTTTACAGGAGAGCGCTTGAAAGTTTCAAACACGTGTACATCACGTTCTAGTTAATATAATGTCATGATGGATTAAAAGTGCATTTTTCCATCTTAGACATATTTTTGTTAAACTAAACGATAATATAGGCTGGCCTGAATTTTACGAAAACAAAACATGCAAATCACGTATCACTTAAGGAATTATACGTAGGGACCATCGATTTATAGGTATTTTTTTTTTTTTTTTGGCTGGGAAATCATCAAATAACTTCTCCCGCTCTGGGTGGAGCAGGAGGGCGTGTCAGACTTATGACGTATGGCATGGCATTATGCTAAATAATTCGTGGTCCGTGTTTACATCTTTTTGAGGCTGTCCGTCTCCAATTTCGATTTACCATTTTTTAAGATTATACCTACTTACCTACCTACTTGTAAACAAAATCTACCATTCTACTTTTACCCTTCCAACCGCTTTTTTTTTTTTTGGGTGGGATATCATCAAATAACTTCTCCCGCTCTGGGTGGAGCAGGAGGGCGTGTCAGACTTTTACTGACTAAAACCCACCCGTGTTCCTTCATTAGCCCGTATGCCAGGGGCTGTGGTATCTCTTTCAAACGAACCCGCACCCCTGACAGGCATCGGCCCTTGCGGACCCCATCATTTTTTGTGCCGACATCTCTTTGAGGCGCGCGTGGAACACAACGCGCCGTCGACTTGGGCTTGGTCCTTACCAGACAGCGAGCTACCCATTACTCGCCGTCCGCAAGCCCATGCCTACGGTGGCCGGAAATCGGCCTGGGATTCCCAGGGCGTCTCCGTATCCTGCGGCGGCTGGGGTCGCGAGGGCGCATATGCTGCCTCTCCCTCACGTGCGCCGCCTCCCTCTTCGCGAGCATCACTGCTTCGCTGAAGGAGGTGACGGCTCCCCATGCCCTCTCGCTCCGTACCATGGCCTGGACCAGGGCCGGACGAGAGAGATCGCCGCCGCCGATCGCCTCCACGAGGACACGGCGGTGCTCTGCCCAAGCAGGGCAGACCGCCACCATGTGCTCCACCGTGTCCTCAGGGCGATCTTCGCAGTGGAAACACCCGGGCGTTTCCTCCCGCCCTATCCGAAACAGGAACCTCCCGAAACAACCGTGTCCGGTGAGGACCTGCGTCAGGCGGAAGGTGAGGACGCCATGCCGCCTCTCAAGCCACTCCTCAAAGAGGGGACTTACCGCCGCAATCGTGGCGTGCCCAGCACTGGGTTGCGACAATCGCTCTCTCCATGTCACCATGAGATCCCGCCGGAGCTCTGTCCGCTGTGCCGCGATTTGCTGCGGCAGCGGAGTTACGCCCCGGCGTTAGGCCTCCTCGCGCCACTCCCATATTTGCGCGAGGATGAGTTACGCAGTTAGGGTGCAGTTTGTAGGCTATGAATTATCACGTATATTTTCTATCGGGGAGAGCAATATTGCAATTTGTTCGTATTGATCTAAAGTTAACCGTAAATTGTAAAAAGACAAGCCAAAATATTGGAGGGTTAGTGTTTTTTGTCATTTACAGGGTGGATTATTGAGATGGAGCAATAAGGGCAAGATACGTTAATCGTTATTGCTACAAGAAAAAGGTCTAAGGACTATTTTCTCAATCATTTTTATTTGCATTCACGGATTTGGCTTCTTTGTAGTTCATGCCCTTAAGCTGTTTAACAATGATGACCTCTTCAAACTAGCATATTGAAATTATCAGTAAATATTTTTTTGCACTAGTCGAATTGAGTAAAAGTGAATATTCAATTAATAAAACAATAGTAGGGGCACTGTTTGCATAACAATTGCTGTTGTCAAACTAACAACGATCTAAATCAAAAAAAAAATCAAAAGTCATTTATTCAAACTAGGCTGGTGTCAGCACTTTTTGAACGTCAAAAATTACAAAAGACAGTTCCCCAAAAACGCCCACCCTTCGATCTGAAATAAGGATCTCTTAAATTTTCCTCTTACAATTGAAATCTTCCATAGATTCATTGGTCAACCTGACATTCGATTACCTTTACTTTTTTTACATTTATATTATAAATATATAGTACTCTTCCAAATCTTATTTAGTTTATTTCCGCAAAAGGGTTTTTAGTTATAATTTGTATTTTTTTTTTTTTTTTTTACGAGCTCGGAAAACTGTCACGCTTGAATGGAATTGGGCTGGACATTTACTACCGCATATTAGAAAATCAATTGACCAAACTTACGTGTCGCTTAATGACAAACGACATCGCAGCAGGTCCAGACGGAGATGGTGGGATGAGCTGGACTCATTTAAAAAAGATTAGGCCTTGGCAGGTTCAGACAGAGAGATGTGGAAAGAGAGTAGGGCGGCCCAGCGGATAATAGTACATTATGGTACAAGTGTATAAGGTTGGTGATTACCGCTGAGGCGCCATTGAGACCCGAGCCGTCAGGCGAGGGTCTTAAGAGAGCCGAGGACGGTAATCATCAATAGACACGTGTATCATACGACGTTTTTCAACACACTTGTGAAGAAAATAATACAAAAAAAACATTTTGTCCTTGGAGTTTTTAGGAAGTAAACCATAACGTTAAGGGCTTCACATCTTATATCGGTCGGTGTTACAACATAAATAATTTTCTGCATAACTAGTACTTGCAGTCATTTTAATGAATAAATAACTATAATTTCAACAGTGAAAACGAGTTGAGATTTTTTTTTGTCAATGGCGGGAAAAAGTTATCAGTTTTCCAATGCGCGCGCATCTAACAATGGCGATCGGCCTTATACTAAAGCCGCATTCCCAATTAGAAAAATAACGCTGTGAGCGCTCACATCGATATTTTGCGTTCAGAGTTAGATATCACGATTCTGACAGCTAAGAACCGTCAATTTCGTCATCAATACGGAACGCTCTTGATCGCGATAAAAGTGTTCACTCAACGTTAAAACACATATTCACCTTATTCAAACTCAAACTCAAACTCAAAGCATTTATTTCAATTAAGTCTTTCACAGGCACTTTTGAATAGTCAAACAAAAATCGAAGTTGAAGCTAGATGCCCATTCCAAAAACGTAGATCTCTATGGAGAAGAACGGGCAAGAAACTCCAAGGACACTCTTTTAAATCGTGGGTATTACAAAATTTTGGGAACATTTCTTGGTGCTTCTATATGTGAGAACAATGTAAAAAATAAATAAATAAAATTAAGATTCAAAATAAGCCATGGCAGATAAGAGATGACCAGTCTCAACAGACGGCGCCCGTTCACGAACTTGACGCATGGATCAGCACCATCCAGCTCAACCATTTTCTAGGGAACCGAATGATCCAACACACACGCACTATTTCAAATAAATCTACATTAACTAAAGATTCGATGTGACTTAAAACAAAACAGCACAACTGTCATTTTTGACAAGATGGCGCATGTCATGACGTCATCTATGACGATTCGCGGGACGTCGTGTGTGAGCGCGGTCAAATCGATATTATTGTAACTCGGAACGTGGCCTTAAAGAATGACGTTTCTTTTTTTTTTGCTTTTCGCGGATAGGGCTTTAGCCACGTACAAAATGGCGAATTCAAAGATTTCTTTATTACAGAAAAAAACAAAAGTTATATTTGAGTTAAAGTTTTATTTATTAAAAACGTACGAGTTGAAATTATCTATTTAATTACGAAGTTGCATGAAATGAGCAAGCAATAGGTACCTATATTAATTTATTTGTACTATTGAGCACGACCTTTTTGTATTGAAACTTTTCAAAAAATAAGCAACTCAACTAATAAAAAAAAACTATAACTCACTAGTGAATAATAGTAATGAAAAAGTCACAGTTTGATAATAGGTGTCATTAAGTGCCTAATTGCGGTGAAATTAGAGCCATTTTATGAGCAAGTGTGTTGAAAAATAATTTTACAAGACAAATGCCTCATGTGATTTCCCATCAGTAAAAATGACGGACTTCTACACAAACTCTCATCCCCTATTTAACCCCTATAGGAAATGAATTTACAAAAATCTACTCTACTCTAATTCATGAATTTAAGATTTTTATTAAATACGTCCATAATATTGGAACCGGTACCGTGTAGTGCCGGACGTAAAGAATAGCACCATCCCATCTCTTCCCGTAGGTGTCGTAAGAGGCGACTAAGGATCTTACCAGAGAATGGGCAGCAGCGTTCTCTGTGCATTTTACCACCATACTGCGATCGCCAACCCACCTGCCAAGCGTGGCGATTATGGCAAACCCCCCCAAATTGGGGGGAGGCCTATGTCCAACAGTGGACGGGTTTCGGCTGAAATGATGATGAATGATGATAATATTGGAAACGGTACAATTAATATTAAATTAATAGCTATATTAAGCGATCATTCAATGTTCATGTTCGTTGATTGGCTGGTTTAAATATAACGACCGAATTTCCTACCCCTTCAGTAAATTAATGAAAAACTGTATGCTGTTGCTGATTATTATCGTTCATCTATACTAATATTATAAAGAGGAAAGATTTGATTGTTTGTTTGTTTGCATTGAATAGTCTCCGAAACTACTGAACAGATTTGAAAAAATATTTCACTGTTGGGAAGCTACACTATCCCCGGGTGACATAGGCTATTATTTTATCCCCTTATTCCCACGGCAACGGGAACTACGCGGGTGAAGCCGTGAAGTGCTGCTAGTGGGGTATAAAATTCGTGAAAAAAACAGCACCCTGTTATTTGTCGAAATAAAAATATTATCTGCTATAAATGTTCTGCTAAAACTGTACAGGCTAATTGGGCAGTAACGAAATGACCAAGATTGGCAGATAAAGGCAGTGTATTGTCTTCTCGGAGAAAGGTGACTGCTGCAACGAAAACTCTTTGCGTACAGGATGGCAATAATACCTACACGGCTAAAATGTATGGAAAAGCATTTTTTAAATAAGTGTCGTAAAATTTCAACCAGAATTATGTACTGGATCTATGGTAACAGGAGCACATCGATCTCCCTGCCACCCTGTGAAAAATACGAGTGGAGAGTGCTTTTATCTTTATCGAATTGAAAGAAGAATAATATTGTGTGTAACTATGTGCTACAAGTCCGATCACTATGTACGGTGAGCCGACCCCTTGGGAGAAGCAAGCCAAATACATAGGTGTGATCTCCACCACAGAACAGATAAAAGGTCTACACCACCACCTTACCTTCAGAAAGCACATAAAGATGGCTCGCTCGCACGCCGCTTTCGCTCTTAGTATGCTCCACTTCCCATTCCTTCCCGTGGGTGTCGTAGCAGGCGATTTAGGGACTTACTAGAGAATGGGCAGCATCGTTCTCCTTCTAACGCCGAATGAGAATCTCCTCCTAGATCTGAGAATGCCTACCATCTAGTAGTTCATGAAACGCCTTTCTAAGCGTTTCTTTGAGTCTGCTATAAAGGATCCCAATCCCTTGATCGCACTCCTCCCCGAGTGGGTTCCCGCATTGTCGTTGCGGGGAGGGGGGAGGGGTCAGTAACCGTACTCTCCCAGCCACGGTGAAGCGAAGAGGAACCCAAAGGTGGGGCCGCTCGTCAGGGCTTTTGCCTTCAAGCCGATGACGTACCGTAAGTAGGTTGTGGTGAGGTGCACCGCAACTAAGGTGGGCCGCGATGTCGAATGGGAGGCATCGCGGCTGAGGGTTATGGGCTGCGGCAAAGGAGTGCCGATGCTTCTGAGCAGCGCTCTTCCCTTCCGTGGCCTGGACGGGGCCGCCACCGTTTGATGGCGGATGCGGTGGGGCCGCAGGGGAAGAGGAGGGTCGGCATAGCGTTGGCCGCTTTCCCTATCCCCTGCGGCCGAAAAGTGGTAGAGTGGACGGCGCGTTTTGTTCCACGCGCGACGTCAGAGATGTCAGCAACAACTGGTGGGGTCCGCAAGGGCCGATGCCTGCCAGGGGTGCGGGATGTTTGTCCCTTGGTCGAGCCAGCCCGCGCCGTTGAGTTGAGCCTGCAGCATTAAGTTCGTCCCTAAATAATAATCACTGTGATCCAGGCCGTTCCATGCTGATTTCTTCCAGCGACGTCCTAAGCCGAAGTTCGTATCCCAGGGGCACCCGTAGCATAGTCACTATAGTTTTAGGTTCTTAAGCCCTGGCTGGTTCTTAAGGCCATTATTTATTAAGGTAACCGTATTAAGGTAACAAGAAAGTCCGATTAAGCAGCCGACAACCTCATAGGTTGACCTGAGTGATGTCATTCCTCAAACAAAAAAGCTTTGTGCCAAATAACATTTTTGAACTGAAAACTTATTTAGGCACGTTGAGCACTTTTTGGGTGAACAAAAATCATGGAACTCATGTCATCGTCACCGAACGCTTTCCATGAGCTTTATGTGTACTGTGTATTTAAGGGTGAACAAGCACACGGATGAGACGCGCGTTGTCTGGGTGTCTTTTGGAAAAGTCCCTTTCTTTCATTATACAATTCTAATTATTTTATCCCTTTCTTTCCCTTTGTATTTTTATCGTAATATTCTGTAATGTTACCTTTAATGACTGAAGTCGATCGCTCGCTTATCATTTTTTACCGAGAGCAATCAGGACCCGAGGATCCAATGTGAAATCCTGTATTGACGACTAAAAAATACACACGTAATTGTTCAAGTTTTCGCTTCTGCGGCACTCCCGGAGAGCCTCCGTTTTTTTTTTTTGCTTTCTATATACCATTTGATCCTTCTAAATACAAGACCAAAAATATAAAGGTTAGTAATGGTTATGCAACATTATTTTTAACCGACTTCCAAAACAGGAGGAGGTTATATGTTCCACTGTGATTTTTTTTTAATGCATTTTACTCGATTTCTCCCCCATTTGAGGACCGATTCTCAAAATTCTTTTTTTATTTGAAAGAGTATACTCCTGAGGTGGTCGCATTGGCAACAAGTCACGATTTGATGATGGAATCCCAGGGAAATCGAGGGCAACCCTCAAATTTTGTAGGTATTAACATGTTTTTCATTTATTTTCTAAAGCTATTGAGACATTTGCGTATGGTCATCATCATCTCATGACGCTGGGCTGATGAAGGAAGGTACAACTCTTTAACGGTTAGGAGTTAGGTGGAGGTTTGGGCATAACTCGGTCATAAGACCGATTTGCAAAATTTTTTTTTTTTTTGTTCGAAAGGGGTTTATTTCGAAATAGTCCCATTTAAATTTCATATAGATAGATCGGATGATGCATTTCGGAGACAGACAACGGAACTCTTCGAAAAATGACAGCAAATTAACCGAGATTGCTGCTATAGCATAAATATGCATTGTTTTGACCTAAAGGATGATGAAATTTCGAATAGGTGTGGGTGGGGTAGGTAGGTACTATAACTAAAAAGTAAAATATAAAAACTTTTTTTGTATATGCAAAACCTGAAAGTAGTTTGTTCAGGATAAATAACTGAATCGATTCCAATATTTTTGTTGTTGTTTTTGTTTTGTAAAAACGATTTGCAAGTGTGATGGAAAATGTTATCACCTGTTAAAAAAAATACAATCGCCGATGATTAGGTTCCTACTGCCCAATTATTATCAATGAGCACAAACGATACTGAACGCGCGGGCGGCGCGGCTGCGCCGTGTGGTGACCATGTTTGTATAGACAACCAAGTAACATAACAATCTTATATCTTTTAGATTTTTCATGATACGGTTTTGAAATTTTGTACATTTTTTACATAAAAATATTAGAAACGTGTTTCGAGATTCGCATATACTAAAACTAGGGTTGTATGCCAGGATTGGCTAGTCACAGAGTGCTAACCTCATTTAACTAAATTAACAACATGCTAGGTACCTACTTGTATAAAACATTCAATATTGTCAAGTCAATAACGACTGTAACATTATTTAATTCAGTACAAACAAAGCCGATTATAAAGGCCTGATAAACATAAATAGCGTGACGCTTTCATTGCCATCGTTACGGAGGCTTAATTGAATATAAATTGACGTAAGCATGTTTGATCATCAGCTAGTACGTGGGTAATTTGTTTTGTTCCACTTGGCTCTTTAAGAGACGACCTAAATGAACTGTATTGTAGTGGCTGCTAATAGGTGCTTAGTATTCTAAGGGGTATGTGGAAACGCAGTGAAAACATAACTAAGGCGAGGGTAGAAACATTTTCAGCGACTGTTACGCAGGGTACTCCCTAGTAGGATGGGAGAGGACCAGTGATCGGATAATCGGGCGCTAATATACCTTAACTTAACTTTTATTCCCACGAAAGAATAAAATACGGACATGCCTTTCAGAATCCCGGACCCCGGAAATTTTATAAAATATCAATATTTTTTAGCATTCTGTTCGTATAAAATAGAATAAATTAGTCGATTCGATCACTAATCTGTTAGATAGATAAATCAGTTTGCACTACTTGACCACATTGTGCACTTAATATTTTTTTATTGATATACCATTTGCTTTGAATAAAATAAAGATACTAAATCAAAATAACCACTGCTATTATTTCATTAAGTTCGTTAAAGTTGTTTTTACAAAATGTATTAAACATGTGAAGTGTTAAGCGATTATGCACCAAGTACAGAGCAAATATAACGTGTAATTATAGTGTAATCATAGTTAACCTGTGCTACGCTAAAAGCGCCTTGCAAAAAGGTATGGTAGGCAGAGGCCCTGGCCTCCTTTAAAGTGTAGACTAATGGATATATTCAAATTAACAGTTCGTCTATTATTATTATATCTCTTGAAGTAGCAAATGTTACAAGTATTTACATAATTAAATCATCCTAAATTATATTCCATTCTCAGAATCTTTTTTCCTGGTAGAAAATAGAATGAACCTTTTGTAAGGTTTCTCAGTAATTTTCCAGGAACTGTGGCAAATGGTCTTTTTAACAGCCGTCATTTCATTAGTTGCTTGGTTAATTAAGATGGTACTCGTAGCACTTTTTTTATGACACATTTAAAGTACTGAGTATACTTCTTTAGTTGCTGTAAGGATAGTTTTAAGGGTTTCAAAATAAATAAATAAATAAAAAAAAAGTACCAAGTGGAACGCACCTTTAACCCGAACCGCTTAATTAATAATAACTCGAATGTCACAGTGCACCTTAATAACGTTTTAAGCCTTTTGTGAATTCAAGCCGCGAGAAAAAATTAAGATACGGTAAAAATGTATAAGCATAGCGTAACATATTTAGCCTATAGTGTTCCCACTGCTGGGATTCGGGTATTTTTTCTTCGATAGGGAGTGGGCTGGAATCTAACACGCGGGCCCAATGCGGGTTGATAAATGTCACATGTCTTCGAATTTTTGGTTCTAGTCTAGGACATGGCCTGTTTTCTCACGATGTTTTCCTTTCCCGTTTTGAGAGCAGAGGCGATGAAATTTTTTACACTTAGTAAAGTGCCTACCTAAGTTCGAAGCGACGACCGATATATAAATCGTAAGTTGGGGCTGTTACCACAAAAATAATTAAGAATGCATAAAGCATCCATATTTACTTTAGGGCTTGTTATTTTTGTAGGGTTTTGCCATAATCGTCACGCTTGGTAGGCGGGTTGGCGATCGCAGTATGGTGGTAAAATGCATAGAGATCGTTGTTGCCCATTCTTTGGTAAGTCCCTTAATCACCTTCTACGACACCCACGAAGAAGAAATTATATGGTGCTATTTTATTTCGTCCGGCACCACATGGAGGACCCGATGACCTTGTGAAAGCTGCAGGAATCCGCTGGATGCGGGAAGTACAGAACCGGTCGAAGTGGTGAAGCTTTGGGGGAGGCCTAAGTCCAGCAGTGGACGTCTTTTGGCTGAAATGATGATGATGATGAAAGCATACATACTGCAGAAAAGAAGGATGAGTAATAAATTAATTATTGATACATTATGTTCTTCGTGTACAAGTGACTTCAATCGTTGCATTTTAAATTATGCAGTTCGACGTGAATAAATGAAGTTTTTAAGGTGCACGCTCATTGGTTCGTGACATGCAAGAATTGTTTTCTGGTATACAATGTTCTATTTTGATCTTCTTTTGTCGCTTTAGTAAAAGTCTAAGTCAATTACAAGGATATTTTAGGGCAAAATAACATCGCTATCTAATTTACCAATAAAACGTTTATCAGCGGCACCACCCTTTCAATATCATTTTAGCGCCAAAATATCCTTATGGCAGTGTATATTTTGATACTGCAGCAAATGTCTTGAACGCGTCGTTTGTTGATTTTGGATTCTTATAATTAATTTCATTGTTCTAAAGAAAAAACCTAAGTGGTTTGTCCTAGAACCAAAAAATCGAATCCATGTGACGTCTTCTAACCCGCACTGGGCTCGCGTGGTAGATAACGGCGCACCAAGAGGAGGCCTGTATCCCAGCAGTGGGAAAATAATAGGATGATTAGGTATGCATGTTATGGATGTAGTCACTGAAAGATACGACTTACTTTTTCTCTTTTATAACTGATTGGTCGAAAAAGGCAGCATTTTTTTTTAAATTAAACTTATACTTACCTACTTAGGTTTGTTTTTAATAAAAAAGATAATGGAAAAAGTTAATCCCTTTTTAAACAGACAACACAATCAAATTCGAATCACATTAAAAACGGATTCCCTAAAAATCACTAACCCTAAAAATGAAAAGTGAATTCTACATCGTTGCGATTTACTCGAGCCCTTAATTTGATATTAAATATTAAACGCTTGGCACAAGGTCTTGCTTACATCTCACTTAAGGGGTCGTTAAGTGTTTTCGAAAGTCGCCATTAGAGTGAAATATGAATTAATAGCGGTGGAGCGACGTTGCGGCGTCATCGGTATACGGTGTCAAGAGGTGACTAGAGAATAGAGGGTGGAGTGGAGTATGCTTCAAAAGATTTTAGGTGATGCTTATATTTTTTTGTGCCTGAAACTTGACCAGTTATTGAAATAACGTTGCTTGTACATTATGATAACCCTCTAAAGGTCTGATTTTTAAGTAGAAGATCAGTACTTAGAATTTTATAACATTCAATTTGGTGAAAAAAAAGTAGTATATTATACTTTTTATTAAAAAGTGTTAAAACAAGCTAACATTAAAATGTACAAGTATATAAAAATCTAATGCTCTGCAAGAGCAGTGGTAGCCCAGTGGTAATGGCGGCTACTTACGAGATGTAGGTCATGGGTTCGAACCCACACAGGCGCTTCAATTGTGTAAATTATTTTGTCATCACTTCTAAACGGTGAAGAAAAACAAAATGAAGAAACCGGCATGTCCTAGAACCATAAAGACATGTGACATCTACCAACCCGTACTGGGTCCACATGGTAGATAACGGCCCACTCGTGTACAAATTTTTAAATGTAGACGTATGTCTGTATATAAAAAATTGGAAAAGAAAAATGGGGAGTAGTACGATGGCCCAATGGTCTCAAAATGTACGTGTTTTTTGTTTAAAAAAAATGTACGTGTTGATTATTATTTTAGTAGAAGTTAAAAAGTTTTATTATTTGAAATTCCTTCAGTTGATCTTATGTAATACAATTGTAGGAATTCAATCTGTGATAATAACAGAAAACTATTGAAAAATAAAAAAACCTCAAATTTATGATCAATCAGACTGTTCAGGATGTTTTATGATGCGTTATGTCTTCACGTCACCGGCTCAAGGTTATGTGAAATTAACATACATGAACATTAACAAACATAAGTAGATTGTGGCACAAAAAAAAACAAGTCAACTCCACCCCACTTTATTGACAAACGGGCATAACTAAGTAAGCTGAGACGGTTGGGTTTATGATTGATTATTGCCCATTCTGTAGCCAGAGCTTTCACAAGTCTCGTTCTGTACGGTCGACTCAAGGGTCTACCCCATCTAGTAGGTACTCTTTGGCCTACCCGTTTCTATGTTTGGGAACAAAAGCGTCAACATGAACAATGAAAAGCATGCGTTTCGAATTATCAATCCCAATCCAGTTAACAACAATGAAACCCGTAGGAGGGAAATGTTTCAGAGGATTGACGAGAAAGATGGTATTAAAGGTGAGAGTTTATCTGTATTACATTAGCCTTGTTAACTTGAGAAATGAATACAAAGACATTAATATCACTTACGGTTGTTTTGTTTGAACTTCGAAGTTAGGAAAATGTCGTCAAAAACTCTTTGGTGTTCTGCAAGCCTAGTACAGACGCCAGCACATCAAACTACCCCAATCCCCATCAAATTTTGCCGATTGAAGATGAACCTTAAGCTTATGTAATAAAGATGAAAATCTATCAAATAAATTTGACAGATTGGGGTAGCTTGATGTGCTGGCGTCTGTACATCGTAGACAAAAAAAAAATCAAATTCCAAGTGCCAGTCTAGCCAATACATATTCTTTTTGTTTTATACCCTTTTAAAGTTTGAAAACGTTTTGTTAAAATAGAAATATCTTGAAGTATTTTTGTTTAAATTCAGCAACACAACAGCAAAAGCTCTTTAGTTGCAACAGCAACAGTTGTAAGTTGTATTGAATACAATGAATCTTGGGGAATGCTGTATCTATTTACTATTGTTCCTAATTTATTTGTGTATTAATTACAAACACAGTTTATGTAATACTAACAAAATTATGGGTAATGTGCCTGCGACAAATGTTAAAAATAAATTTAATATAGTATCTAAGTTACTGAAAGAAATAAGAGAGCCAGTGAACATTTTCCAAAATAGTTTCAAGTTTTATTAGGCTAACCAACAGTAATAGATTATTACTCACTATATGGACTCTATAGATCGAACAACTTTACTACGTTAATAGTTAAGATACTTTGTTAAATTTCTCATTTTCAAGTGAATTTTATATAATACTAGCAGCGCTCCACGTTTTCACCCGCGCAGTTCCCGCTCTCATGGGAATACGGGGATAAAATATAGCGTATGTCACCCGGGGATAGTGTAGCTTCCCAACAGTCAAAGCATTTTTCAAATTGGTTCAGTACTTTTGGAGCCTATTCAATGCAAACAGACAATCAAATCTTTCCTCTTTATAATATTAGTAGATAACAGTATGGATGTTCTTTTTGAACCGACGAAAAAACGGAGGAGGTTACTCAATTCGACGCGTATTTTTTTTTTTTTTTTATGTATGACCACGCATAACTTTTTTCAGAGTAGTCCAATTTTGATAATTCTTTCTTTTTTTATTGGAAAGGGTATACCCCGAAGTTGGTCCCATATAAATTTTGAAGAAAAATTCCAACCCTAAGGGTAAGAAAACAGGGGATGATTGATTGTTAACTCACATATTTTAATGCTGAGTAGTGTATTACAAAAAAAATAATCAAAAATTAAGCATGTAGTAATTAGTAGATTATAGCCACAAAAAATTATAAAATAAAAAGTTTTTTTGAGAAATTCATTTATTTTAACTGAACACAACAATGCAGTGTCCAATAATTCCACGAACTTCGCTATCGATTACCCAGCTGAAAAAAACACTCACAATTTAAATTCAAACCATAGCATAAAGATTACGTTCTACACAACAACCCTATCTTCAAAAGGAAACCCTTTCCTCATAATTCTTCACAACCGAGATAAGTAATGGGCCGCATATTAATCATTGTTATGAATCATTTATTTTTCATAATTTCTTTCTTTCAGAGTACGACGCTAAAGATCTTTATGGGCCGGAGATTACTGATAAGGACGGGGCTCTTCTTGATGCCCATGACAGTTTCTATATCAACACGAAGAGCCTGCTTGTACTGTTTCAGATAATGGGGGTTATGCCAATCATGAGGGTGCCTAAAAGTAAATATATTTTCTTATCATTAAAAATATATCGTAAAGCACCTTTATTGAATTTGATCGTAGTCGTTATCTATTCATTTTCTTTTGTATGCTTGATTTGTTGGTTTTAAAACAGATAAGTAATCGATTAGTCTAGTATTAGAATAGTTTTTCAACTAGTTTTTCAAGATAGTAATTATGATAAAATAACTTACGTTTTGTTTTATGAAACGATTTTATTTAGCTTGGCCCCGTGTATATGCATGTAAATATCCAGTAAAGAGCGAGCCTTTTTGGGAGACTATCTGATGTAGGTAATTTTGACGTTCGTAAATTGCTGTTTCTCAGCCGAATTTGAATAAATTACTTAATTTTTATTTGATTGCAACCTTTAAATCTTGTAACAGCTTTTTCAAATACTTCTAGTAAACCAACTTTTATGAATCTTTGCAAACATATTGAATTCCCGTGACAATACAATATTTTGATAGATTCACGAGGATCTGATGATGGAGTCAGGAGGTGGACAGAACTCGGAACTTGGGACTCTTCAAACGTTATTAGTAACAGCGTCAAATTTGAACTCATTAGGTTGATTTTGACCAGTTCTATACGGTATGTTTGGTGACGAAGAGGGTCTAGTGATGGAGTTTAGAGGTGAACCGTGGAACTCTTCAACCGTTACTAGTAAACCCATCGAGTCTGGACTCATTTGTTTTGTTTTAACGAGTCCTATAAATAGCCCTGGTGACGAGGAGGGTCTGATAATGGAGTCAAGAGGTGCACAGTGGAACTCTTCAACTGTAGTAACAGTCCAATCGAGTTCTGACTCATTTGTTATGTTTAGACGAGTTCTACAAAGTATGCTTGGTGATGAGGAGGGACTGATGATGGAGTCAGGAAGAGACAGTGGAACTCTTCAACCGTTACTAGTAACCCCGTCGAGTTTGGACTTGTTAAGTTAGTTTTGACGAATTCTATAAAATATGCTTGTAATAAGGGTTTTATGATAGAGTCAGGAGTTGACCAGGGGAACTCTTCAATCGTTACCAGTAGACCAAACCATCGAGTTTGGACTCATTTGATGCTAACAGTGCTGTTTCCTTATGTCGCATGCCAACGGGCACTTTGTGTCGCTGCATCAACGGAATGATCAATAATTTGGGACTAACTGACTAAATTAAAACCGTGGGCTCATAAAAACCTGTAAAACGACTGTATCATTAAATAGGAACAGCTTATCTAGCAAAATGTGTTTCCAAGCCTACCAAAAGAAATATTTGAAATGCGCTCCACGGTTTTAATTTAGTCTGTAAAATGTCCCCGATTATTACTCATTCGTTGGCATCTGAAGATAGCACTGTTAGTATTGCATGATATTATCAGAATGTGAAAACGGTCCAGTCCAAACAAGTGTCCTAATTATTTTGCAGTTTTTTGTACAGCTGATTTGTTAAAATAAAACCCTTTAACTTAAATGTTTTTAAGTAATTTTTAAACATATAATAAGGTACCTTATTAAAATACATGTACCTACAAACTTGCACGTGAAAGAATAAAACGTATTTATTTTTCTGAAGAACGATAACTGTCAAGTGTGAGTTAGTGCCACAACAAGATGTCTGTAGCTGAATATAAAACAAAAGAATTGAAAAAGTTTAAAAACATTCTCAGTTTTAAATTTCCAAAATGTCGGCATTCATCTTCTTCAGATAGAATGCGGTTGTAAAACTTTGTTTTTAACTTTAACACACACGTACATAGTTTCGAAACTTTAAAAAGAAAATTGTTGAAATTTTTCAGAATCCAATAACTTTGAAACAATGTTTGGATCGTTAAAGTGCACACTTGTATTGGGTGAGCCATAAAGCCTTCAAATATAATAAACTTTGTCCAATGAAACAGGCGAGCTGGGCCTCAAGTCTGCTATTACAATAGTGTCAGAATGGTCTATCATTGATTTCATCATTGTTGATTTTGACAAGTTTGGTAATCTTATAATGGCGTCATTATGACGTTCCAATGGTCAGCCACTGACACTCCATTGAAATAACTAGCATTTATAGGTAATCTCGTATATAATGACAAATGAATGACTGACTTAGGCGCTAATCTGCTAAAATTTTGACAGTTCCTAAAAAATAATATGTAAAAATATACATAATGAAATCTGGCATGAATAAATGTTCAAATTTAGTAGTATTTTTTCGAAAAACATTTCTACTAACGGGTTTTATAATAATGGCAATACGACAATGCCATTATAACACAATTCTATTTCGAGACCATTGACCGACCACTGATCGACCATTATGAATTTAGCAGATTACGAACTTTTAGCAAAATGACGATGGGATCGTGTTGGAATGACGAATTTATAAAAATAGCAGACTAAGGCCCCTGTTAGAATGGAAACCGAACCTAACTTATATAGTTGGGAAAAAGCTAGGTAGGTTGTGATGAGCAAAAAAACGCAAAAATTAAAATAGTTCGCGCTAACTTAAACAGACATAATGTTCGTAATGAAACCAAAGCAGAGAAAATGAATATAGGGCGTGTAAAACTAATTATTAATACACATAGTGAAACTAGTTTTATAAAGTTAAGTTAATGATTCTTGGAATACACATATACTGATATCTCTTAGTTTATAATACCAGCTTAAAGATTTAGACGTTCAGATAACCTACCCGGCCCCTGGCCGTTTATTTAATATTTTGTAATGTCGTATGTTTTTTATGCAACGGCGGATATTGTTGAAAGAACTTCTAAGTTGAATTATGGGTGTTTCAAAGTACGCTGTAGGTACATACAGTTTCGTTTTTAAAGGCTTACGAGGAATCTCAGTTACACATAGGTTTGAATTAAAACTTTAGTTTTGAGGTTACGTCCGCGTGAGTTTTATTGCTCCTCCGCCTGCGCGTGCAAGTATTTCATATTCGTGAACCCTTTAAAAAAAAAATCGGCTCATAAGGGTCTTAGCGAGATGTTATAATGCAAATAGCCGTACTTGATAAAAGGGCTATGTAGCAGTACGAAGGAGGTTATCAATTCGACATGTTTATATATATTTTTTTTTATGTATGTTCGGACATAACTCCGTCGTATATAGACGGATTTGCAAAATTCTTTTTTTGTTCGAAAGGGGTTTACTCCGAAATGTTCCCATTGAAATTTCATATAGATCTGATGATGCGTTTCGGAGCCAGACAACGGAACTCTTCAAAAAATTACAGCAAATCAACCGCGAATGTTGCTATCGCATTAATATGCATTGTTTTGACAACATGATGATACAATTTCGAATTGGTGTGGGGTAGGTAACTAAAAAGTGAAAAATAAAAACTTAAAAAAACTTTTTTCAAAAAAATAAGAACCGACTTCCAAAAACAACACTACAAAGTTCAAAATAACTTTAATTTCGGAAGTCGGTGACTTTGGATGTGTATTTTAATTATTTGTCACCGCCTTCCGAAATTAAAGTTATTTTGAACTTTGTAGTGTTGTTTTTGGAAGTCGGTTCTTATTTTTTTGAAAAAAGTTTTTATTTTTCACTTTTTAGTTACCTACCCCACACTAATTATTATTTATGCGATACCAACATTCGCGGTTGATTTGCTGTAATTTTTTGAAGAGTTCCGTTGTCTGTCTCCGAAACGCATCATCAGATCTATAAGAAATTTTAATGGGACCATTTCGGAGTAAACCCCTTTCGAACAAAAAAATAATTTTGTAAATCCGTCTATATACGACGGAGTTATGCCCGAACATACATAAAAAATAAAAATATAAACATGTCGAATTGATAACCTCCTTCTTTTTGAAGTCGGTTAAAAATAAATACAACCGACTTCCAAAAAATCACTACAAAGTGCAAAATAACTTTAATTTCGGAAGGCGGTGACAAATAATTAAAATACACATCTAAACTCACCGACTTCCGAAATTAAAATTATTTTGCACTTTGTATTGTTTTTTTGGAAGTCGCAACCGACTTCCAAAAAGTTTAAGTTTTTTGAAAAAAGTTTTTTTTTTTTTTAATTAAAATTTGTTCCTGAGATTAGCGCGTTCAAACAAACTCTTTATCATCATCATCATCATCATATCAGCCGAAAGACGTCCACTGCTGGACATAGGCCTCCCCCAGGCTCCTCCACTTCGACCGGTCTTGTGCTTCCCACATCCAGCGGATACCCGCGGTCTTCGCAAGGTCATCGGTCCACCTTGTGGGAGGCCTTCCTACTCTACGTCTTCCGGTACGCGGTCGCCACTCCAGAACCTTTCGGCCCCATCGGCCATCTGTTCTGCGATATAACTCTTTATAGCTTTATAATATTATAATATAGAACTACGACACGAGTCTTCTATAAAATAAAATAAGACATTTTAAGGTATATTGTTTCTTTGTCATAGATGCACAAACAACTCAGCGGACCACTTTTAATTGGATATCGAAGGCAACGCTGTGGGCGTATCTTGTATGGGGTTTGGAAACCATCATTGTAGTAAAGGGTAAGAAAAACAGACAGTGCATGAGAATAATAATTAAAATAACATCCTACCGGATTTTATTTCACAAAAGAGCAATCTCTGTTTTCTCCTAAAAAGCTACATAAACTTAAATAATATCACACCGTGTTTCCCCGAAGGGTAGGGTAGGGATGTACCTGTAGCACACCCTTATTTCACCAATTATGTTTCATCATTGCAGCCGAAAAACGTCCACTGCTGGACACAGGCGTCCCCCAATAGGAGGTTTTGCCATAATCGCCACGCTTGGCAAGCGGGTTGGTGGTCGCAGTGTGATGGTAAAATGCATACAGAACACAGAGAAAGAACGCCGCTGCCCATTCAAGTCGTAAGTCCCTTAGTCGTCTTCTACGACACCCACGGGAAGAAATGGGATGGTGCTGTTCGTTTTACGTCCGGCACAACACGGAACCAGTTATGGGGGCGAACCTATTGCCATTAACTGAGCACAAATCTAAACTCCGGGCGATTAGTGAGAACTTCCAGATATAAAAATCTAAAAACACTTTACCCGACCAGGGAAACGAACCCAAGACCTCGTGCTCAGCAGCAGCGCCGCTTGCGACCACTAGACCAACCAAAAAAAAAGGTCACCAAAGATCTGAAAAGTTTACCATCGATTTATTATCTTTTCTGAGTTGGTAATGGACAATTGGAATTTCAAATTTTTCACAAATATACTAGAGCTTCATTTCGATTGTTTTATCAAAGAGGGCAAAAGGTCTTCACAGCACTAAGTATGTATACGTCCTCGAGGCTTGAATGTAGCAATCACTTTTAATTGCTCCTAATTTCGTCTGAACTTTGCAAAGCTTTTGAAAAGTCAGGAAACAATTTTCTATTACTGAACTCTCTTTTCAGTGGGCAGAGAGCGCTTGGCGAATTTTCAAAGCGTCGCTAATAAACGGTTCGACGAGGTCATCTATAACATTATATTCTTAAGCATTTTGATCCCGCACTTTCTATTGCCAATCGCATCATGGCGCCATGGGCAGCAAGTGGCTATATTCAAAAATATGTGGACACAATATCAGGTACGTACACTACACTGCAAATATACGCACTGTTCTTGAAAAGTTGTCAATGAAAAGGTTCAGGAGCCAATTTCATGGAGTTAAGCGCTGTGCACGGAAAATGGTTTGAATATACCTTTAATTGTTTCGTAGCTAAATAAAATACTCATAAATATTTACTTCAATATCAGGTAAAAAAAAAAACAAAATACTAAAATATATTTCAGTTTCTTCTTTGTTGTAACCATATCTCTATTTACACGACTCTTTCAAGACCAAGTAGCTACTACAATTCTTGTCACTTAATCTAGCCATAAGTTACCCAATTGTTCAAGACATCGGACTCATCCGAGTCGGCCATTTTGTATGGCCATCCATCTTGTAAATAAAGGAATGTCTTGTATTGAGAGCTAAACTAATACAGGTTAGGTTTCAGTTCACAATACTTCCATTAGTGGGTCTTAGAAGTCTGTAGTTCTTAGAAGTTAGTGAGGTAAATAGTTACGTTAAAAGTTTCCTGATTTGGTTACTGGGAAAATGAAAGGGTATTTCTGGGAAGTAACTGTTCTGTCCCGAATTTGCAATCGAATCTCCGTTTCTGCCTGTAGTTATAAATTGAGTCCCCGTATTTGTTGGTAAAATGTTGAGTAGGAATTTTATTATTTTAATGACTCTCTTGTCTGCCTGATACAATTTATCTGTATATCTACACAGTCTAGACCAGACAAAGCAGAAATGTAGTAAGAAAGGATTTTTCGAAACTAAAACACTCTTTGGAAACAGGCAAATGGGGCTGTAAGTTAATATGAGAACGAAGTCACGAACAACAGCTCGTAGCATGTACATTTGCCTTCCCATGAAACACAAGCCTATAATTATTATGTCAGTCGATAAATTACCAGCTCGCTTTGACAATAACGAAAATATAGGAATCGAATCATTAAATCATTAAATTCGACCTAAAACCTAAATAGCGCGGAAACAAATGAATAATAAAACCTAAACGATGAATGTGAGGTCGGATGGTGGTAAATATTATTTTAGTAATAAACGACGTATAGCATGTTATGAAGCATTTATATAATTAGGTACCTATGCCGTTCGTAAGAAGACATGCAAGAGTTAATATTATGTAGTTTGTTAGATAGGATTTTTCCAATTCTTTGTTGCTCTGAAAAGTGGGTTGTTAGCACAGTCCTTCACTGTTAGTTTGCCTTTGAGAGTAAACCATAAAATTATGACATTTACAATAAATATTACAGTGATGCAAAATCAGAGGTTTCTTTTTGTTTTCTTTTTTTTTGAGTTTAGGCAATCATCAAATAACTTCTCCCGCTCTGGGAGGAGCAGGATGGCGTATCAGACTTTTACTGACTAAAACTCACCCGTGTTCCCTCAGTAGCCACGGTATCTCTTTCGAACAACCTGCACCCCACTTTGAAAGGACTTAATGATAACTGAAACTTTAGGCATTTATTTAAATTAAACCATTCATAGACACTTTTGAATTGTCAATGAGTCGGTCAATTCGAAATATGAAGCTCATTGCCCATTCCAAAGCGTAGTAGCTACCTTAGGAAAATAACGTATGTAGGTTGTATACCTACGTTAAATTGGCACACGCGGTTGTCGTATGAAATTGTAATTTATTTTGATTGAAAATAACACGACATGCAATATTGATCCCAGGCATTCATCACAACTACTCTCAAAATAGAAAATAATCATAAGGCATCAAAATATACGTCCGCGTCGTTGTCAATGGGAAATGTGCCCAAAAGGCTGGTAGCATTGCCACGTTGTATGGCAATTCTGATTCTTTGGCCGAAAAATAGGCCAGCCCTTTGGTCACGTGAAGAGTCGATTCTTTGGCCGAAAAATAGGCCAGCCCTTAAAAAGGCATATAATGCTCTCAAAATGATGAAGGAAAATGTCGAGAGGAAACCGGGATGTAATAGAACCAATCCGCACTAGGCCCGCGTGGTGGATTATGGCCTACTCCCCCTCACAGAGAGGAGGCCTGTGGCCCAGCAGTGGGAACGTTATAGGCTGATTATGCTATATGCTTATGCTACGTATAGCCTTCATAGAAAGCAACTTTTTCTTCCCTTTCAGCTGAAGTACCTCAAGATCACAGGCACCCCGATAGTTTTTGCGGCTCTTTACAAACTTACCTGGTTTCTCTGCATCTTTTCCTGGCTTCTAAGCTTCGCCGTGATCATGTCGCAACATTACCTGCAGGATGACTTTGAGCTGTGGCATTCGTTTGCTTATTACCATATTATTGCTATGTTGGATGGATTTTGTTCACTCTGGTACGTATAAAAATGATATTCAGCATTAAAATTTTGCAGGAAGATATAATTATTATGCAGGTTGATTTAATCTAGAGATACAGAGAAATAGTATCCTACATAGGCACACAGATAGCTTGGGCTTTAACTAGATACGGTACCTACAACTTTTTTTCACACCCAGGTACATAAACTGCAATGCGTTCGGCAATGCGTCCAAAGGCCTGGCTACGAATATGCACAAGGCGTTGGAAGCTGAACACCCGGCGTTCAAAGTGGCTCAGTACCGACATCTGTGGGTTGATCTCTCGCACATGATGCAACAGTTGGGTACGTGGTTTTATTGTTTTATAGGGCTTGGGGTAAAGCTGAATGAGAAAATGTGGGTCGCGTGTTGTATAATGTGATGACAGGTAAAGTTAATACGATACACTTGTCTAGCCAGGTGTCTCGGGACTTTTCTTGTTCCTAACCCCCAATGGAAACAGAGGAGGCGTTTTTAAGTTTTAAGAACGTGTGTCTGTGTGTCTGTCTGTCATCGCAGTTCAAAAACAGCTAAACCGATTTTGTTTTATACAAATCGAGAGTGTTCATAGCTATGATTCAAAAAAAATGTTGAGCCGTTTGAAGATTATCAGCCTTTTTCTGATTGATGAAGGGGTGTGAGCATCTTCCGCATGTCTGATCGAGTCAAATTTGGTATTCAAATACTTTTATGATATTAGAAGAGCATAGTTACCTTGAACTGATGCTTCAGCATCACCTGGAGATACCCAACTCCCCTCATCAACTGCAACAAAAGTATATATGTGTTTGTGCACGTTGGTATGGTCTCAATGGCAAGTTTTTAGATAAACGGTGATTAGGGTCTGATGATGGAGTAGCAAAGAGAAATGAAATAGCTTCACTGTGGGAAACATACGCACACATGTCGGTCGTAGCGTGGTAAGTATAAGTATATTAAGAGAGATTTATAATGACAGACAGAGAGAGAAAGAGTCGGTTATATCTTTCCTCTCTTTCATGTAACGAAGTGCACATGACGCGCTCATGAAATTTCTCTCTCAATTCTCGTCCAATTATGAAATACCCACCAAAGAAATCCACCGTTTTTAAGGTCTTTGGTCCACCTAGCTGGGTTGCATAGTCACTATGCTTGCTGATGTGCGGTGTCCACTCCGAAACTCGTCTGCTTCACTGGCCACATCAGTCCTTTGATAAATATGGCCAGCCCACTCATGCCAGCCTCTTCAGCTCGCTTACTCTGCAAGCTATGTCGGTAACTATTCGTTCTTTTCCGGATAATTTCTTCTGTGATTTTATCCTTCAGAGTAACTCGCAACTCCCCTTTGGTTTACTTAAATATTTTTTAAACCTACGGGCACTTCATCCAATCATTTGATACATACATAAACTTACGCCTTTTTCACTACTAACTACAGAACACCACCTGCTATGATCCTTACATGCAAGGAGTATGTATCGTAGCGTTGCCTCATTTATGGTCATCCATCAGGTCATAAACGCACGCCGGTTACAAGTACTACGCAGTTGACCTTTCTGAAGAACATCACAAATAAGGTCACCATATGTGCTCTTATGGCGTTCCCTTCGAGCATTTCCACTCACATCTGCTTTGTAAATATCTTTTGTTAGCCACCCTTCATTCTTCCTCTCAACATGACCAAAAACCATCAAAGCATACTCTTCAAAATTTTTGTCGTTTATCTTCTTTTTCCTCATAATTTTATGGCCGCATCTTAAAAGCAGCGCTCCGTGGTTTCACCCGCGTAGTTCCCGTTCCCGTGGGAATATGGGGATAAAATATAGCCTATATCACCCGGGGATAGTGTACCTTGCCAGCAGTGAAATAATTTTTCAAATCGGTTTAGTAGTTTCGGAGCCTATTCAATGTAAACAAATAAATAAACAGTCAAATCTTTCCTCTTTATAATCATCAGAAAAGTCCTGACTGACTGACTGACTCATCAACGCCCAGCCCTAGGACCTAGAAAGGAGGATGGCGAGGTTGCATGTACAATGGGACCCACTGTTAGGAGCATCGTACAGTATGGAAACTTATAATTAGTTGTAGAACTATATAAAACTAGCAAAAAAGCTAATGGGCAGTAAGTCGTAGAGGATGGGAGAAAAAAGATATGCAAGGTAAAAAATTATAACCTAAAACGAATATAATAGGTGCTATATTTAATAATACAATATCTTTTTATATATTATGTAGTTTCAAAAAGGTGTTCAGTCAGAATGAAAATATCTAACAAGACTACCATCGTGGTTCTGCATTTCTCTGGCCAGATATAGGTAATTACCTACTCAAAATTAAAAAAATACGTCTGGGAGCTAGGAACTATTGTGACTTGGTAAATACAAGATATGGAATCAGAGACTAGATTGATATAGGATAATCCTATAATCATTATTGGCATAAAACTAAATTAAAAAAAAAAAAAACAAACGAAGAATGAATTTACTAATTGGTTTTGACACTGACAGCCAACTTCTATTGACAGCATAACTTTACATTCTACGATAGCACAAATAATCGTAATAATAATTATAACGAGCCCTGACCACCGACATCTTGGACCCTGCTCCTGACGCCGATGGGCCACAATTTTTGATATTTTTTAATGTTTTTGTACGAGTTTTGTAAAAATATTTAAAAATGTACTAAAAATGTATGGATTAATAATATTGTACGGTTTCGTAGGAAAATGAGAATGCATTTTTATTATTCACTTTTGTATGTTTTTCTTATATTTTACAAGTTTTGTTTATTAAAAACAAAAAACTGACAAGCGTAAACGTCAAGTGTAAGAAAGTAAATCATGTAACGAGTAGGTTGGAATGTTAAAACGAAACACGGTGCGTTTAATAACTGCATGATGACTTATTTTTAAGTAATTAAAAATATTTTTTAACTTTTAATTCCCATCACCTAGTGACTCCAATTTTTTTATATAATCCTCTTACAACCTCTTTAATATAGTAAATATTATCTTGCAAGTGAACGACACTTCGTTAATTTACAAATAATGTGGGTCCAAACTCGCCATCCTTCTTTTGCACAGAAGTTCCCTTTATAATGTGGACAAGGAATAAGCAAGGATTTTTCAAAAATCAACCCCTAAGGGAGTTAAATATGCGATAAAAGTTCCGCGCGGGCAAAGCCGCTGTAAAAAGCTAGTACTAGTTTATATTATAGTATATGTATAAACAATCGATAAACACACAAGTCTAAAAACATCAGTTATTACTACGTGATGCTCGCATCAGTAGCTTCAAATAAAAACGTATCAGCACAAGTTTAGCAAATTGCCCAGCGCTTATTGTTTCATGCCTGCTGGCGCGAATTGCTCTTTTGTTTCAACGACCATACTAACAGCGTGTAGTTTGTCCTGACGGCAGATTCCATACATTTCGTTCAGCGACGGCCATTAGATTCAATGTACAGTTCAAGCTACAATAGAATTGTTTTATTTCTCTAATAGATAGTTGGTCTTTGTTATTGTTGAAGGTAAATATTGATGTCACACATAATAAATGTCAAGAATTACGTATGTGACTCTCCGCAATTCTAATTTTTCCGTGTACTTCGTAATCATCGTAATATCTATATATATAAAAATGAATCGCCGAAATGTATGTACGCGCATAACTTCCGAACGACTGCACCAAATTGGATGATTCTTTTTTATGTGTTCCTTATTGTCAGGACAAGGTTTGTATAGCTAATGCCAATTCAATATTCAAAGCTAAGACAGGACAACGTCTGTCGGGTCAGCTAGTTTAGAATAATAATAATTATTATTATTCTTACTATCTGCTCTGAAGCTACCTTATCTACTTGTACAAATAAAATACAAATATACGTATATTGTCCCAAATACAGCAGTGTCTCAAGACGAAAATTTTTAAGCAGTGTGTGTTGCCAGTCATGACCAATGGCACAGAAACGTGGTTGGTCACTATTGTGAGCAACCACGTTCTGATAAGGTCTATTGACCTTATCAGAAGGTTAAGAGTTATCCAAAGGGCAATGGAGAGGGCTATGCCCAGAATTAACCTACGTGATCGAATCAAGAGTGAAGAGATCCGTAGGAGAATCAAGGCAACCGACATAGCCCGAAGAATTGCCAAACTTAAGTGGCAGTGGGCAGTGCACATTGCTCGCAGAACAGATGGCCGATGGGGCCGAAAGGTTCTGGAGTGGCGACTGCGTACCAGACGACGTAGTGTTGGAAGGCCGATGATCTTGTGAAGGCCGAAGGAATCCGCTGGATGTGGGAAGCACAAGACCGGTCGAGGTGGAGTAGTTTAGGGGAGGTCTATGTCCAGCAGTGGACATCTTTTGGCTGAAATGATGATGACATATTTATATATATAATAACATACTACAAATTAGTTAAATTGAAGTGTCTGTTTGTAATGTCAGTAATATAACAGCTTTTTACTAAATTCATATGAAAGTATTTCAGGTACTTATAAAAAATCAATAAAAAAATTGTTTGTCTATTCTCCGAAACAGCTGAACCAATTTTGATGAAACCGATTTTTACTGGCGGATAGACGATTTAATAAGGAGTGACATAGGTAACTTTTTACCCTGGTAGGAAGTTGCCATTGGATAATTTCCGACATCCACGTAGGCGAAGCCGTGGACACAGCTAGTATTAAATAAATAACAAAGTTTCCAAAAATTTGTTTTGTGTTAAGATACAGAAAGTTTATGAAGTGATGGGAACTGTCGATAATTTCGTAATTAATGGTTTAGGCAACGCCGTTTCGGGGATTAAAGAAGAGTTAAGACTTGAAGGACACTTTGTCCTTTCACCCCCAAACAATTAAGTGAAAGATACTTAGTAACTTGAAGTTGGTACTTAATAACTTAGATATTTTTCAGGCTTAGACATTGATGGCGCATTAATATAAGGTTAGAAAGTGTGTTCATGATGAGACTACATAGTTACTAGATGGTATTTATTATCACACTGGTTCAATCAATCAATCTACTTAGCCTGTCGCAGTCCACTTCTGGGCAAAGCCCTCTCGCAGGCTGCGCCACAACTCTCTTTCCTCCGCCTTCCACATCAAGTCTGTCCCAGCCACCTTTTTAAGGTCGTTGGTCTATCTAGCTGGGGGGCGTCCCACACTACCTTTGCTGATACGCGGTCTCCACTCCAGGACTCGTCTGCTCCACCGTCCATCGGTCCTTCGACAAACATGGCCAGCCCACTGCTTACTCTGCAAGCTATGTCGATGACGCCGGTTCTTTTCCGGATAATTACATTGGTTAGTTAGATGCAAGGATTAGAAATAGCCAGGATAATGTAATCAACAAATCCACATTAGATGCATATTGCCCATCCACGAACCTACTGCAGCAAGCGTAGCTTAACTTTCAATCGACCTATGCGGCTGTTAGTATTTAGCCATGAGCCCGCAATATTCAGTGTGATATACACCGAAAATTTGCTTATCCTTCAAACCCACAAGATTATAGATTTATCCACCAGTGTATTATGTAGATGTTAATTCAGCAATGTAGATATTTAATTATCACACATCTATGATTTATAGGGTCCAAGATGTTTATTTAGCAGTATAGATATTTAAATATCAAACATGAATGATTTATAGGGTCCAAGATATTTATTTAGCAGTGTAGATATTTAAATATCATATATCTATGATATATAGAGTTGAAGATGTTTATTTAGTAGTATATGTAGGTACATAAATTTCACAGATGCATGATTCATAGGGTGTAAATATTTAAATGGTGCCTAAAAGATGTTCATCAAATTAACTTTGAACGGAAAGTACGAATCAGTAATTTCTATTTCCAGGTCGTGCCTACTCCAACATGTATGGCATCTACTGCATGGTGATTTTCTTCACCACCACTATATCTCTGTACGGCGCACTATCAGAGATCTTGGAGCACGGTCTTAGCTACAAAGAGATGGGTCTATTTGTAATCGTTGGGTACTGCATGACTCTCCTGTTTATTATTTGCAATGAGGCTTATCATGCTTCCCTTGAGGTTAGTGTTTTGTCAGATTTTTTGGACCGTTGTATAATAATCAGCCTATAATGTTCCCACTGCTGGGACAGGGGCCACCTTTATGTGAGAGGAAGCGGGCCGTCATCCACCACACGGGCCTAGTTTGTGGGTTGGTAGATGTCACATGTCTTCGAATTTTTGGTTCTAGGACATGCCGGTTTCCTCACGATGTTTTCCTTCACCGTTTTGAGAACAGTGGTGACGGAATAATTTACACAAAGTAAAGCGTCTATCTGGGTTCGTACTTACGACCTGCATCTCGTAAGTCGCTGCCGTTACCACTAGGCCATCACTGCTCTCCTTAGTATGTCACCACTCAAAATGTTTCTGGTTGTCAATTGTTTGAAGTAGATAAAATAATGTATTGGAAAGAGACAGAATAATCCTTCTTTGTCGTTTTTTTTTACTATTATTTACTGTGAGTAAGATATATTAGGTACTAAGTGATTCCTTTTCAATATTCAACTTAATCGCGATGTTATAAAATGCTTAGCGTTTATTGTGGATAGGTATGTAAGCAGTGTGTTTCTATCCAAATGGGCTTTATCATAAAAACGGCGTCAAAGCAAAGCATTAAAAACCTACATCCTAAAAGGTGGACCGATGACCTTGTGAAGGCCGCGGGTATCCGCTGGATGTGGGAAGCATAAGACCGGTCGAAGTGGAGGAGCTTAGGGGAGGCCTATGTCCAGCAGTGGACGTCTTTCGGCTGAAATTATGATGATGATGATCCTAAAAAAAGATACCTATCATAGTATCAACATAGTATTTGCATAGAAACTATGATAGGTCAACTAGGTATTGCTCGCGGCTTCGCTCACGTGTATGTCAGAAAATAACCCACGAAAACGTACTATCGGGATTAAAAGCATCAGGTACCTGTGTGCCAAAATTAATTCGAATCTGTTCACCCGTTTGTACCAATTCGGAAAATACATTCAGACAATGAAATAAAACGACAACAATTTAAATATCTACGTTCCCATTCAATTATTTTTTAATATCAATTCACAGTCTGTTTTGACTTCGTTACTACATATTTTGTTATGTGTAGGATAGATCGCAGTCTAGCCAATGTTCTTCGAAATCGAAAGCTTGAAAGTTGATGATGATATTTGTTTTTTCTAGGTCGGTTTGGAATTCCAAGTACGTCTCCTCAGCGTGAACCTCGGGGCAATAGACAAAAGCACACAGCGTGAGGTAGCAATGTTTCTGGTGGCCATCTCCAAGAACCCGCCAATCATGAACCTCGACGGCTTCACCAATATCAATCGGGAACTGTTTACAGCTGTAAGTAGAACAATTACAAACGTAGCCTAAATTAGGTGGTGATGGGGCCGTTACTAAGGTGATAGATAAGACGTAAGTAAATGTGGCTGTTGCACTATAGATGTGAATATGCATAATAATATTTTGTTTTCCTAGAGTGCTTATAACAGGACCTCATATTCCGACATGCTAGTAAACTATTAAAAACTAGCTTTTGCCAGCGGCTTTGCCCGCGCGGAACTTTAATCCCGTATTTAACTCCCTTAGGTGTTGAATTTCGAAAAATCCTTCCTTAGTCCTTGTCTACATTATAAAAGAAACCTCTGTGGAAAATTTCAGCTTTCTAGGTCCAAGGGTTTGGGCTGTCGTTGATGAGTCAGTCAGTCAGTCAGAACTTTTCTTTTTATTTATGTAGATAGATAGATAACGTGTAGTTGTCCGGTATCCCCCGTCAGGAACGAAGTTCTCTTACTTCATGATGATTACTTTTAGTTGTTCGTAGTCGCACTCTTGGATTTGCACTTTGACCTCACTTTTAGCTTCAGCACCCTCGAAAACTATAAAAATGAACTACATGATGCGCAATCAACGTCTTGGATTTTCATTTAGACTTCACTACCGGCTTCACCAGTCTTCACGAAACGTGACCCATGTTGAAAATGTTTTTAATTTTTGTTACCACCATCTTGGATTTGCATTTTGACATCACTATTGGCGTACTCGAACACCATGAATACTATCTCTCTCTCTAAAAAGTCCCATATCGCTTTTTCATGACGTAACGCTATGTTTGTAGGTTTATAAAATACACTGTACCTAATCTTCGTATTGTTGTATTTATAAAACTTTCACATTATTCTAACTAATCATTTTAACATGCATTCATTCGATTTTTTGAACCGTGACACCGGTTTAAAAAATTGGATGTGTTGAAGGTACCATAGCCAGGGCTATGGTGCATGTTTGCGTCAGAAGCCCGAAAGTCTACAACCAGTCTTATCAAGAGGTATCGTATTACCCACTAACTGGGTTGTAGAAGTCAGATAGACAGTCGCTCCATGTAAAATACTAGTATTCAGCTACATCCGGTTAGACTGGAAACCGACCACAACATAGTTGGGTAAATAAAACAAATTTCTTCATGGATTTTTACATAATCACCATCAGGAGATGATGTAAAAATCCATCAAGAAATTAGTTTACCCTTTAGTTCAACGATAATACAAAATCTATTTAAATGAGCTTTGTATTGCAATTCAAACATTGGTTTCGGTGTTAAAACAACAGGTAGTATTAAACTTTCCTCGTCATGTAAACATTTGTCTGCGGAGGACCAGAATGCTGGCTACTTTGGGGTCTACGGTTTTATTTGAGTATTTCAGTGTCAGTAAGTTGTATTTGATTGTTGTTGTAAAAGTATACATGCTGAGTTTTTCTTCAACTAGACCAGTTTTAATTTACCAGTATTTTTGCTAAAAAGACATTCTTTGTAAATTCTTCTTCACTTTGAGACCGTTTTCCTTTTTAGTGCAGCGTTTTCTATTTCCATCAATGTACTATGATTTACTTTCTCTTCAGTCTTTGTTACTAACTAGTAAGCTTCATCCTGAAAGGTCCCTCTTTTTTTCCTTCAATTTACTTTCAAATACTTTGACAATGCTACGATTCATTCAAGATTAAGTAGGTATCCAAATACATGTGCGGCGAAAGGCAATCCCAGAATTCTGGTTATTTAAAAGTCACTCAGAAGATAGCTTCTCAGAAGATAGATCATAAACTTATGTGCCAAGGTATACCTATAGAGGTATGCCTTGGCACATAAGTTTATGATCCCACAAAATATGGTACTCGTATCACACATAAACTCCCGTAATCAAAGACCCGATCAAGCTGCTTAAAAGCAGTCAATAAAATAAGATAGCTCTATTTATACAAACGTTAATTTTTATGGACGATAGTAGATAGTACAAATAAAAGTAAATAATATCGATAAAACCGACGACCCAGAACAAATGCTCCGTCTATTCAACATGAGGGTCATTAATTATATGCCAGTTAGAGTCAGCACTAAGTTTCCTTACGAGTTATTTCCTTGTTTGTGGAAATGGACGAACTTAAAGTGCATGCTCTCGATTCTATGGAAGTTCTAACTAACTGATACATACGGGTGTAAGGGGAACGCTTCCGAACCCAGAACGTAGGTCTAACAACCTAAATGCAAACGGATACCCAATAACCTTTCGCCTTAAATTAGTTACTTTGCGTCAAGTTAAAACGTTTGACGCTTCTGTAATGTTTCAATTTATTTTATTTTGGCGGCGCTTCACAAAAGATGTCTAAACCTAAAGTCGCTGCCTGGACCTGGGTTCGTTTTTAAATGTGTTTAATCTCAAATAATGGTTCATTTAACTGTTCTCACAGCATAGCGAACAAAAAATGAAAAAAAAAATTAGTAAAAATAAAATAAAAAGATTTTTGGTTGGTACTGTATCGAGAATCACTAGCCCTAGCACCTGTCTTCGTTTTCGAAAGCGTTTCCCTTACACCCTTTATACTTATAGTCTACCTTTGTTCTAAATCTTATGAGCAAGATTTGAATGGCAAGCCAAGCATTGCTGCATTGAGTCAAAATATAATGAGTGATAAGCATAATAGAAATGTCCAAATGTCCATACCCTTCCTCTTCCCAATCTTTTTCAAACCATGTTTGTGTAAGATTCGAATTATGGATCAATTTCAAAAAAACAAAATGGATAGGGCCAGAGGATATGCCTATGATATGGTAGACCCATATTCATTTTCATAACTTTGCTTGGGTAGTTTTTGCTTAAGCTTTGATGTTTTGTATTTAAAGTCTACTTTGTGTATACGAGTATTTATGATGTTCTAATACAAAAGGAATATACGAATTATCATGACTAAAAATTTAAAAAAAAAAACCTACAATGGGGACAACGGGAATTCACGAAAAAGAACACTACAAAGCAGAAAATAACTTGGCAAAAACTAAAACGCAGATCCAAAGACACCTAGGTACTCCCGAAAAAAAGTTATTTTTCACTTGTGAGGTTTTTTTTTTTGTTTATGACCGTATCTCATAATATCAAATGAATTACATACTTTTTAGACTAAATGTTGACACTCAAATAATTACGATGTCACTAATAACAATATCCCATTTTCCAGAACGTCTCCTTCATGTCAACCTACCTGATCGTGCTGATGCAGTTCAAGCTGACCCTGCTCCGACAAAGTGCGAGGAAGACCATCAAAACTGTGATCAGAGCTATACTCAATGCTACTACAACAGCTGTGATGCCTGATGATGTTTCTGAAGATGATGATGACGTGTGAAGAATGCTTGTTTAGATGAAGTGATAATTACTAGTTGAATATTCATCATGAGTTTAGTTCATTTGAAATCAGTAATGATCAGATAGTCAGTGTTTTCAAAGGTATCATACTAGTCGCTTTTTGCCAAATTACGTAATGTTTAGTGTTTTATTATAACAAGCTTTCAAAAAGCTTCCAGTCTAGTATAGAAACAAAACATATTTTGATAGATTCGTTTTTAAAGCATAGATTTTTATAATTCTAGTCAAAAGAGTCACTATTTAGGGTACACTGAGAAAAACGGGCTACTTAAAATTGGCAAATTTGTAATGTACTGGCAGCCAGATACGTATAATGTGCTTTTGACATGAAAATTATAAGAGCCATACTTATAATGAAACGACACCATGTTAAGTAAGTATGCGGCATAATGCTCTGTAAAGACAATGTAAACAAGTTACTTGTAATGAGGCCGCATCCTTAATACGTAAGCCGCATCATGAAATTACTGTGCCCGCATTATTAACGTTTACGTATGCGGTTTAATGATGCCGCATATGTATTAACAGAGCAGCATACGTAATTTACTTAACCCGCAACAGGAAAAATGTATGCGCTATACGAACGAAGATATACAGCCGCATTATTTCAGTATCTAGGCTCTTTACAACAGTAACTGGTTGCCAAATCATTGTACTGACTCCGACTCATTAAGTAATGGTCCCGGTTACGTACATAATGTACGAGCAGGGTCGGGGATATGCCGATACATTTTACGCACACTAGATAATTAATAATGTCTCCGCCTACATAATCATTTACGTATCTTGGCTCATTTTACGAACTCCGTTTACTTACTGACTGTGTTCGGTGCATAGAATCTTTATGACGTCCGCCGCATCATGAAATTACTGTGGCGCACTCTTATCATTTACGTATGCGGTTTAATGATTCCGCACAGAGCAGCATACGTAATTTACTTAACCCGTAACATAAAATATGTATGCGCTATACGTACGACGTTGTACAGCCGCCTTATTTCAGTATCCAGGCTCTTTAAAACAGTAACTGGTTGCCAAATCATTGTACTGAATCCGTCGCATTAAGTAATGGCCCCGGTTACGTACATAATGTACGAGCAGGGTAGGGGATATGCCGATACATTTTACGCACACTGGATAATTAATAATGTCTCCGCCTACATCATCAGTTATTACGTATCCTGGCTCATTTTACGAACTCCGTTTACTTACTGACTGTGTTCGGTGCATAGAATCTTTATGACGTCAGCCGCATCATGAAATTACTGTAGCGCACTCTTAAAATTTACGTATGCGGTTTATTGATTCCGCACAGAGCAGCATACGTAATTTACTTAACCCGTAACATAAAATATGTATGCGCTATACGTAAGTACGACGTTATACAGCCGCCTTATTTCAGTATCCAGGCTCTTTAAAACAGTAACTGGTTGCCAAATCATTGTACTGAATCCGTCTCATTAAGTAATGGTCCCGGTTACGTACATAATGTACGAGCAGGGTAGGGGATATGCCGATACATTTTACGCACACTGGATAATTAATAATGTCTCCGCCTACATCATCAGTTATTACGTATCCTGGCTCATTTTACGAACTCCGTTTACTTACTGACTGTGTTCGGTGCATAGAATCTTTATGACGTCAGCCGCATCATGAAATTACTGTAGCGCACTCTTAAAATTTACGTATGCGGTTTATTGATTCCGCACAGAGCAGCATACGTAATTTACTTAACCCGTAACATAAAATATGTATGCGCTATACGTAAGTACGACGTTATACAGCCGCCTTATTTCAGTATCCAGGCTCTTTAAAACAGTAACTGGTTGCCAAATCATTGTACTGAATCCGTCTCATTAAGTAATGGTCCCGGTTACGTACATAATGTACGAGCAGGGTAGGGGATATGCCGATACATTTTACGCACACTGGATAATTAATAATGTCTCCGCCTACATCATCAGTTATTACGTATCCTGGCTCATTTTACGAACTCCGTTATTTGCTGACTGTGTTCGGTACATAGAATCTTTATGACGTCAGTCGCATCATGAAATTACTGTGGCCCAAAAACAAAAAAGTTGGCCGCCATATTGGATTTTTTAATATTTTCAACATTGCGTTATTACCTTGTCAAAATAGTATCAAAAACCGAGTTTCATCGAAATCGACCAAAAAACAAAAAAGTTGGCCGCCATATTGGATTTTTCAATATTTTCAACATTGCGTTATTTCCTAGTCAAAATAGTATAAAAAACCGAGTTTCATCGAAATCGGCCCAAAAACAAAAAAGTTGGTCGCCTTAATGGATTTTTAATATTTTCAACATTGCGTTGTTATTTCCTTGTCAAAATAGTACCAAAAACCGAGTTTCATTGAAATCGGCCCAAAACAAAAAAGTTGGCCCTGCCATAATGGATTTTTTTAATATTTTCAAATTCTAGATATTATTTTGCTTTTGATCGCGCGGCGGCGTAGTGTTGTGTCGAAGATATATTTGTTTTTGTTCGCGAACGAAATGTCTAACAACGGAAAATTAAAATAATTGTATAAGTATTTTTTGTGTTGATAACAATTTGTGTCATTATTCCCCTTAACATTGTATTCGCCTTAATAAAAGAAGCATTTTTAACCTTATACAATTTCATTCGAAACACGATTAACGAAATTTAAAACAAGGAACCGACAGACAAATGGAATTACGAAATCTAAGAGCCTGCGCGCATTGCCTTGCCTTTTTCTAACGCCTAATCTATGAAATATAGTGTCATAGAAGTGCGCGCATTGCCGTGAAATAAACGCATGCGGTAGAGTCACCGTTAGGAAATCGTGGATCAAAACAAAAGGTGGCAACTCTATGCACATGTTATCGTTATAAACTACAATATGAGTCACTATCTGTGTATACTTATTAGGTATTGCGTAAAAAGGGTACCCAAACGGTATTGGGTACACCGTACATCCCTTGACAGCCCTAGGCTAAGTTTTTTTCACGGCAGTGCGCGGCGCTTCCTAGATCTCCATGCGATACAAAAATATGTGCCGTAGATTCACCGCTGCAGCGAGAGGCTAAATAACTAGATATTAAAAGTATTAAACATAATTGTAGTAGTTTGTTGTTACATAATTTGTATGGTAGTTTGATTTGGTATGTAGTTTTGTAAGTTATTCCAGAATACCTGCTGTAATACATAATTATTGTATGTCTACTCGGCAGGACATAGTGGAACTTAATTAAATTAAGTTCCACTATGTCCTGCCGAGATGATCAAACAATAAATTTTATTGTTTGATCATCTGTATAACCTATGCCCACAATAAAAAGATTTGATTTGATTTGAAGGATAATAGTATTTTTTCAAACAGTGGGAAAAATATAGTATTTTAGGGAAGTTCATGAAAATAAAAAGTAAACAAACATGTTAGGTTGCCATGCTGACGTGTCATGAATGAGTTTTGTTGCAAAATTACATAATTTCCGTTGCGGGTGCATTCCAGTCACAGTTTAATACAAAGAAGTGCGAAAATTTAACTAACAACAGTAATGTGATAGTAGTAAATAAAATACATCATAGCGAAGGAATTAAAAACAAAAAAAAAACATGTAATCATCAAAGTTTTAATCAAATTAAATGTTAAAAGTCTCAAAGATACATTTATTTTCTACGTCAAGTAACATTAGTATTATCTAAAAACTAGTATTGTTAAGCTAATACAGCACTTCAGAAAAAGTGACTAGTGATTTTTGAGGAAGCTTGCCCTGAAAATAACTCATGACAATAAAGGTACCATATAACTCGATAGTCAAAGCATTCACGGGGATTCCCGAGTACCTAAGTAAAAAAGCAAACAATGGAATGTCGGTAAAACAGACATCGACCGAACGATCTACTCACTATGTCCACCATTAACGCCATCTAATAAATCGATTGACAATTAATTCCATTCCGATAATAGTAGGTTTTACTGAAGCTAACTTAGTGTACGGACTACGTAGCAAAGAAGAATGCTTATTTTTGACCTGACTATGTATAGAAATGAAATAAATCTTAAAATATAGCTTATTGAATTGTATATTGATTACGCTTATCACAATGATAAAAGAAACGCAGGAAAAAAAGATTTTTTAACATTAATTTAAGCTAATTCTACGTCATGACATATCGTATTGACATATTTTGAACGCATCCAATCATTCTTTTTTTTTAAACGTTCCATTTTAAACATTGCTGGTTGACCATATTTAACTTCGTTTCGTAGTTTAATACTTATTTTACGTTTAATTTGATCAGTAACTATTTCTTTATTAGTCATGGGATAAATTAAATTATATAAAAATAACACAATAATTGAATTAAATTAATCATTCAGTGTTTCATTGAGTGTGCGCAAGTGAAATGGATTTTTTGACATTTAACAGTTCTGTGATTTGCATCGGCGGTCGGCGCCAGTGTTGCCATATATACGGATTTGTCCATATTTGTACGGATTTTGGAAGTCCAGTACGGATGAATCATGCTTACGGACTTTTATACGGATTTACGTACAGATGGACTCAACCTCAGCCAGATGCTGTACAGAGCATATTCCGAAGTTTTTTTCGTAGTATTCATTATAAATCACATTTTAGTCCTCTGTCGCAACTATTATTTTCATTTCATGGAAATATAACATAATAGAGCCGTAACACAAACATGAGATGTGGGGAATACCGTGCCATAGGTCGCGTTCGAAACCGTGTATCAAAGACAAAACCTTTAGAGCTATTGTCTTTGATTGAAAAGGACATTAAGTGTAGTTTGAAAACAATGGCTGGAAATGCAAAAAATCAGGCATAATTTAGCGCTTCAACTTAGATTGGTTGGCTGAATCTACTTTCAAGGTTTTGCTGAAACGTAGCAAGAAGGCTTTTGCACGTTTGCATTATGTAAAAAGAAATTGAGTGACTTATCTATTGGACGCGGAGGTAAGACGAATATTTTTAAGTATGTACATGAACACGACTAAACATTGAAATTCAGTACCTATAACGTCCTAAAGATCTGTTACAGGTTTTTTTGCCAAAAAACAATGAAAAATGGTGAGATTTTACTGGTAATACGGATTTTTAAAATGAAAATATAGATTTCACGCCTCCTCCATATGGCAACACTGGTCGGCGCAGTCTTAGCATTGTTGACTTAGGGGCAGTTAGTTTCAAGGAATTAACAAAGTAAAAAGGATGTTTTATACCATAGTTAGGTAAATACTCCTATTTTAGACAAAACATCGAGCGTACCTAATTAATTAGTTCATGCACGTTTGTTTCATTATTTTTGGTACCTAACGCCAAATCCTAACCTAAAAAGAAACATTAATATTTTTTGGACTTCGTGGCGTTTAAATCGCCAAAATGACTATAAGACATTATTTTATAAACTTATATGAAGTATTTCTACTATATCATATAACTATACATATACTTTCATTATCAGGTTTTTAAATGTATGGAAGGTGGGCATTGTTCTTTTTTACTGAATCTGACTTAGTATACGGACTACGTAGCAAACAAAACAGAGACACCATCATCTTAAATAAAAAACTTTAGATTTCGAGGCCTAAACTAAAAACTGAGAGAATTTACAAAAAACTGTAGATCTACAGTTAAAACTGTAGGGTTGGCTACACTGACCGCACGTTAGAATAAACGCACCGCGCTCCCCCGCAAGGCACTGCGCAGAGGCTCTAAAACAGGGAATCAGCCAAAAATTGGACATTATAGAATCGAACACTAGAATTTACCAGAAAGTGAAGAACTATTATAAAAAAAAAGACTTTGCATTTTGCCTTTGATTACAAAATGTGTTAATCAATAACATAAGATCAGGCTGCATGGGCTAGATTCCTTTGCCTTCCCGCAAGGGTAAAGAAAAAAATAAATAAAGAAACATCGCGAAGGTCACGAAACGCTACCAAATAAGGTAATGTGTTGCATCAGCCCGTGACGCCCCGCCCCCGGCGGCGCCAGAGGCGGGGGCGCCTCGCGGCAACGGCGCGGCAGTCAGCAGTCGCCTGAGAAAAACAGACCGAACAACACGAAGTCTGGCTGAATTATGATTAGTGATTTTGTGCTAAAACGCGTCGTAGCGTAGCCATCATGTAATTTATGGAAGAGATATTAAACGCCGGTTTATCTGAAATAATACCATTCCTTCAAGGTAAGCCAGTTTCTCGGTTTTATTTAGTCAAGATTTTTTGTTTTATTTAGATTATAAATTTTCTTAGATCTGTCGCACTTTGAAATAGTATGTTGCGTCATAACATAACCCCTCGTTTTCACTCATTGAGTTATTTTCACTCTCATCTTTGGTGGCATGTTTGAACTTGTCTGATAGCCTTTTACATATAATACTACTTACAAACAAGTTTCAAACCTTATTATTGCTTGTTGGATAAAGTTGTAAACTTTACTAATCGGTAACGGACAGCATTTTTTAACCGACGAAAAAAAAAGGAGGAGGTTCTCAATTCGACACGTATATTTTTTTTATGTATGACCACTCATAACTTTTTATTGAGTGGTCCGATTTCAAAAATTCTTTTTTTATTGGAAAGAGTATATCTAAAAATCGGTCCCATTTAAATATGAAAAATTATATCTGCCCCTAAGGGTAGAAAAAAAGGAATTTATTGATAATTTTCCTACTGAATTTTCAATTGTGAACCGATTCTGTTGAAATTAACCAAACATTTATGATGTGTGATGACACCACAACATAACACGGATCTGATGATGGCGTCTCCATTATTAGATCAACTCCAGATCCCTGTTATGTTGTAGTGAAGTCAGTTCCAAGAGGTCCTCAACAGTGTACAGGTGGCGCCATACAAACTTTGGCGCCGACTCGAAATTAATGTGGAGCTTAGCTGGACTAAAACGTTATTTTTTTATTTTTTCCTTTTTTTATTTTTTCGTCGGTTCAATTTTTTGTTAAAAAGATTTTTTTTTTTTGTTGAAAACCAAGAGACCGCCCAAAAACCTGACTCTCCGACTGAACATGTAGGCAATTATAAGTAGGTAGGTACTTACCTACATAACAAGTTTTGTACATGTTTGTATTTGTATTTTTCAGACAATCTTATAACATCACTTGAAACTGCCATTCTGTTAAACGATGAAGATTTGAAAGAAATGATTCCAAAGATTGGCCCCAGAATAAAATTTAAAAATTGGCTACTACAACATCAAAAAGCGACCAGTGTCAATGTACGTACCTACTTGTTTATTGTACATCTTGTATTTAGCTAATAAAAATGTTTTCGATTTTTTCTCTTGGACCGATGCCGTATACTTTTAAACTATTTTTCTAGAACCTTGAAATTAGGAATGCTGGGCTAAACGACTCAACTCAAAACGCTGTACGGGACACTGATGTCAGTGATAATGCAAAAATCTCTACAGATTGTACTGCTGCAGCTAATAACACTGTGAGTTACTTATAATAATAAAATTACTCAGTTTGATAACAAAACGTATTTCGTCGGCCTAATTCGTTAACCTGCTAAGTCCATTTTTGTATAGTTTACAGTGATTGTAATACAATACTGACAGGCTGCCCCACCCTTTTTTGGTGCTCACTTAAATTTTTATTTTGTAGCTTAATTTGGTAGGTACTTTATGTTTGTGTTATGGACCAAAAGCATTGTTTACATAAGGCCATCGCTGGCTGCCAGTCTCACTGGCTTGAAAAATAGACGGGCACTTTATTCTCGCCAGCGTTGCTGGCTTGGCTTGCGATGGCCTCGTGTAAACCTTGCTTAAGATAAAATTGAAAATGCCCATCATTAAGATAGGACCGGGTACCTATTTAAGTTTGTAATAATTCTTAGATTACGTTTTGTTTTGTTTCAGGTATTGAAACTATTAAATGTAATGTTATTTTCTTTAGTAGATTGTATGAGTATTTAGAAGGCACTAGTCAAAGTTAGTGTGCTAGTAGAATATTCATAGTTTAGGTATATTGTTTAACCAGCAAAAATGTAAGTACATCCGTATGTATAGTATTTATTTGGTACATTATTAAAACCCGTATTATTACAACTCGTATAGTTATGCAGGCCATACACCATCAATTCGATTGTACAATTGGCATGACACTGCCGATTGGATCCAATCGAATTGACCGTATGTGGCCGTGGATCGGCAGGCAGGACAGATCGAATTGGCGGAACAATCAAAATTCAATTATTTTGGCTGGATCATGCCGATTGGACCGTGTATGGCAGTGGGCGATCGATCGTATGATTTTTCTTAACCGACTTCAAAAAACAAGGAGGTTCTTAATTAGATTGTATATATTTGTTTTATCATTGTTTGCGCATATCTTCGATATTTATAGACCGATTTTTATGTTTTTTTTCTTTTTCTTTATTTGTCCGATTGGACAGTTAGAATTGATCGTGTGTGGTGTAGGTATATGGACGAACTGCAGATTGGATCCAATCAGCAGTATCATGCCAATTGAACGATCGAATTGGACGTGTATGGTCTGCATTACTAAGTAGTATATACCTATTTAGTATTCAATAGTATTTATCATTAGCTAGCTTAACTTGGTAACTGCGCGGCATTTAACCGACTTTAAAAAGGAGGACGTTCTCAATTCGTCGGAATCAGTTGGAGTGTTGCCTTTGGGGCCTATGGGAAAAAAGACTCAGAATCTTTTTAATTTTTTTTTTTTGAAAAAAAAATCGTTTACCGATGACTTTTTTTTGCTTTTTTTTTATTTAGGGCACATATAGTAACATGTTTAAACTTATAATTTTTTTTTCGTTAAATGCATATTTACTGAGAACTTATATCGATTTTCGATCATTGTCCCCATCAATTTATGTCATGGGCATGATGTGTCCCCGGACTCACAGTTATTTAATTATTATCACGAGATATTTAATTATTAAAAAAAAGTAAAAAAATCTTCAAAGTTAAATTACTCGAAAAATATGCATTTTACGAAAAAGTGTAAAAAGCCTAAATTGTTTCTATGGGTATCCTCAATTAAATAAGAGCAAAAAAAGGAGGGACAATCGGTCACCGAAAAAAATTTTTTTTACAATTCAATTTTTTTTTTTTTGGTTTTATTTACTACTCATAGAGCTCCGAAGGCTGTTCTCCAACTGGACCATTTACTCATTAATTTATCAATTTGTTCAACAACTTTAAAAAGTTGGTATCAATAGTGTTTGTGTTTTACATACAGGAAAGTTTAGACGGCAGAGCAATACTCAAAGAGGGAAAAGGAGGCTTACTGACGGAGGGTTCCCGAAGGAAATTGAGCCAGCTGCTAATACACCACATACTAGAAAACAATTGTGCGAAGAAAATTTCCAGTGAAGAATTTTATAAACTAGCTACCGAAATTGTGGAAATATTTCACAAGGAACGCGTTGTAGTGTATTATTCTGCATATTTTTCAGCTACAAATAAATTAGCTAAAAAAAATGCTAGCGGAAAGCTCTACGAGAGCTATATAGCTCGAAGGAGAAAGTTGCGAGAAAGTGGACAGTTGCCGGGAACTAGCCGTTCATCCTCGAACTCGTCCAGATCATCGCTCAGATCCACGCCAACTATCACAGATGATGACATTTATAGCCTGGAATCTCTGGAAAGTGGTAAGCAAATAATCGCTAGTCACCTTTTTCGTGATTTAAATGTACTACGGGCGACTGTACTATGATGCCCTTCCTCTTGTTGACTCATCCCACCATACACATATAAATTACAGGTATTGTCTATGAAGGAACATTACTATGGCTGAAAAACAATGTCGATCCATGGAAATCTGTTGAAGAAAAGTGAGCAGAAACTGCAGATTACCGCCTAAATCGCATCCAATGTGGAAAAGGTGATATAGCAGATTACTTCAAGGATTTCCCAGCCTTAAAACAATCACAAGGCTATACCTTGGTAAGCATAAACCGCAGCCGCTTATTTTTTACATAATCCTTGTGGTTTTTCTATAAATAACCACAAGGATTATGTAAAAAAAAAACTTGTAGAATACTTGTCAAAACTGTCTCAAACATTATTTCGTTCAACTGTGTAGCCAGCAAGTATTTTTACAAGTATAAAACACATTTGCGTTTACAATGAAGTCTGTGACATGTATTAACTCGTCTGTGGCCCTAGTGTGAGTTTCTTTTAACTATCTCGACTTTACGCATCGATCGCGTTTTGCTCTCTGATTGGCCCTTCACCAAACGAGTGCCAATCGGAGAAAAGCGGTCGATGCGTAAAGTCGAGATGGTTAAAAGAAACTCACACTAGGCCCTCTGATACATTGACAGCGTTCTCACCTACAAAATACAAACGTGGTTTAGACAATTAATGTTTATTTTATTGCAATTTCTGTATATGAGATCATAAACATGTAGGCGACTAGAAGTTTTCAACTAACAAGTTTTGTATACTTACAACAAGTTTTATACAATCATGTAATATAGTTTCATAACAAGTTTTGAACAACATATTTAATACATGCGAAAAACTAAAACATTGCATTCAATTTGTAAAATACATGTATTATACTTTGGTGAAAACGAGGGGTTATAAGACAAGTGTCTGAATTTCGATTGCCATGTAAAATTCGTAATGTTAGTTCCCGTATCTGCCACGGTTCTTCTCTTTTCGCACAGACTCTAGTCACTTGCAACACTCGCGCGCTGCCGACATTGCAGAACGAGATATTGTGCAGGCACTAAAAGAGACAAGCTATTCTAGTTCTCGCTCAACAACCCAATAACCTATGTGGTAGCCATCCGGACCTTTCTCACCAGTGGAAATAACGTGGCGCACATTTATTGTATTCTTTTTTTCAGTTAATGAACGATTTCAGTCGTCTGTATCCGGGAAAGGAAAACAAATTATTTTCCTCTATCACCCTCAAAAATGAAGAAATTATAAAATATGCTTCATTAAAATTACGAAAAATTAGAGACCAAGATACGAGAACAAAAATAGCAAATATAATTGCACTGATTGACGGTAAGAAGTTTTGCTCAAATATTAGTTCTTATTATTAATCTTTAACTATGACGTGGAGTCTCAGAGGCCCCGCCCATTCTAGAAATCGCACAGATTTGTGACTTCCCCCTCCCCTCAGCACCGAGCCGCTCAGTTAGTGTATTGAAAAAATGACGTCCATAGTGTTTTTTTTTTAATTTTAGTAAAATTAAGTCTTAAAAATTAACCGAAACTTTTTTTTTTTCTTTGAATACAGAAGATGAACCAGAGACATCTAGCAATGTTGCTTTGATGTTGCTGGCTTATGTCATCAACATTTCACCTGCACGGAAAATAAAAGGAAAGCCAGCGTGGAAGCCATCCAGAGCAGAAGTATGCGACGGCTATATATCGCAAGCTGCTTCTGAAGCCGACGTTACCAACAAGATCATTCAAAAAAAGGAGAACCTGCAGAGGCTAGGCCGCACAGTTCAACCCTACGTTATTTTTGTTGGCCTTACCGTTACTGAGGTAAAAGTAGCATATGTGGTAATAAATGACACATTGTATAGTTTCAACAAATTAGTAACAGCAGTAGACTGTGCATTTAAAATATTTCAATCGATAGGAGCTTGTTACCCGGAGGAAGCTGGAGACATATGGCTTTTTATTCAATAGGGTTTCTACGATATTAAAACTAAATTTGACAGGCCCACACAGGCTGTGAATAGATCTAGAGTTAATACTTTAAAAATGTTTACCTGTTACTATTGCAAAAAAGCCAGTGTGTCTCCGAATTTACTTATAACTCATGTGCGAACTTTCTGTAAATTAACGGTAGAATTTTCCGGATTTCGGTGTGGTGAACAAGGGTGTTATCGTCATTATATTTCCTCTGCATCTTTCAAAAAGCACTTAGTTAGAGAGCACCAGTCATCATTGTCAGTCTTGCCTCATCCAAATAGTAACAAACCGATTGATACAGAAGCCAATATCTCAAATTTACCTTCAACGTCAAGCAAAGAAACTTACGAAACGGCAAATACGATGGAATCTCTACCAACTCAAAGAGACGAAAACTCTCTTGGTCACCATGCTGCAAGTCTCGTTTCCACTCTATATGCTAACCCAATAATACCGCGTAAAGCCGTACAAGTTCTTGTAGAAAATCTTCAATTATTTCATTCTAAATCACAATGCATTATAGAGCGACAGTTTAATGATATGGTACCACCAGACCAAGATAATGTTCATGTTAAAAATGCTTTAAAAAAAATATTTAGCGCGTTCAGCGATGCGTTTGAGAATTTAGATTCGGAACACAAACGTTTAAAATATTTTAATGAAATAGGAACTTATTCTGAGCCCCTTGAAGTGGTTGTAGGTCAACGTAATGAGTCTAAAAAAACAGCGGCTGGTTTGTTATTAGTACAAGTAAATTGTACAATGCAGGTGATTCCGTTAAAAGAAAATTTAAAACTAATTTTTTCATCAAAAAATTTCATTAAGGATACTCTTGAATATTTGGACACAGTACAAAATGACTCTTTCGGTATTGAGAATATTGTTCAGGGTTCAGTATGGAAAAAAATGACAGAAAATTCTGTAGAGCATGATGCAATGATTTTACCATTAATAATCTACTTTGACGATTTTGAAATAGGCAATCCCTTAGGAAGCCACGCTGGGATTCATAAACTTGGAGCTATTTATGCCTCAGTACCATGTCTTCCACCTCACTACGTGTCGCTTTTGCAAAATATTTTATTATTGGCTCTTTTTCACTCATCAGACAGAACAAGCTTTGGAAACAACATAATTTTTCAAAAAGTTTTTGATGTTCTTAATGATTTAAGGAACAATGGTATTCATGTTGAAACTGATGTGTATACTGGCAAAATTAAGTTTTATGTTGCAGCTGTGACGGGAGATAATTTAGGATTGAATGCTATGTTAGGTTTTGTTGAAAGTTTTTCTGCAAATCGGCCATGTAGAATTTGTACTGCTAATAAAGAACAAATCAAAACACTGCTTTATGAAGATGACACGTTGTTGAGAAACAATGTCAATTATGAAAATGATTTACATTTAAATGACATTCATATGACTGGTCTTAAAGAAAAATGCTCGTGGCTTGCTTTAGATGGGTTTGACTTATTTCAAAACGTCGCCGTAGATGTTTTACATGACTATCTCGAGGGTGCTTGTCGATATGTGATGCCATTTGTGATACAGAATCTAGTGTGTACTCAGATGCTAATTTCTTTTGACAATTTAAAATCAAGAATACGGTATTTTAATTATGGACCTGATTCTACATCGACACCGTGCGATTCTGTAGCAAAAGAAGGCTCAACATTTAAGTTAAAATGTTCGGCTTCTGAAATGCTTACCCTTGTTCGATATTTTGGGCTGATTGTCGGATATAATGTCCCAGATGAAAACGAAGTTTGGTTCTTATACATCAAATTAAGACAATTGTTGGATAAACTTTTGAGTCATAGAATCCATGAAAATACTATTGATCAAGTAAAATTTTCAGTAGCTGAATTAAACGAGCTCTATCGAAAATTTGCTGAAACAGACTTAAAGCCAAAGTTTCATTTTCTTATACATTATCCAGAAATGTTAAAAAAATTTGGCCCACTTACCCAAATCTGGACAATGAGGTTTGAAGCCAAGCATCGTATATCTAAATTTGTGGCCAGAGCATCACACAACAGAGTAAATGTTTGTAAAACAATAGCTATTAAACATCAATTAATTTTAAACGATACTTTTCTTAAAAATGAAACTGTAAAGACGATCTCTTATGGCAAAAAGGCAAATATGACAGAAGCGCAAATTGAAAATGTAAGACAAAACTTTCATTCTCGAGGTATAATCGATAATAATTGTTGGTACTCATTATCATGGGTGAAACTGTATGGTGTCCGATTTGAGCTGTCGTCAATTGTCATTCTAGATATTTCAGAATCTTCAGGCTTACCAAAGTTTGGTGAAATAAAAAATATTTATTTACTTGACAATGATGAAGTTACATTTGAGTGTGTTTCATTAGAGTGTATAGATTTTAATCAGCATTACTATGCGTATCAAGTGATGAGAACCAACGATTACCTATTACATAATTATAATACCCTTGTTTCGCCTGTACCGGCTACAATTACTATAATGTCAGATTTAAAACTTTATGTCACTGTTCGATGGACTTTAGAATAACAACGACCATTACACATCACATACGACGTACGTACCCTTGGGGTAGGACTTCCCATCATATTAGCACCAACCTTCTTCGTTTATTTTTCTCTCATCACACACTTACATGCATATGTAGTCAAACTCCGAAGTCCCGGCGCTCCTAGGTTTGCCTAGTCAAACCTCAGGTTTGACAAGAAGCCTTAGTCAAAGTCCAAAACTAAAGCGTGTTTTGGCCTTTGACAAAAGAATTTATGGTCAAACCTTGGAGAGACCAACTTGGGTAGTCAAACGCCGAAACTCAGTACGATCAAATCGGGGTTTGACTAGTCAGACTTAAATTAGGGACAGAATGGGTTATATAACCTAAATATGTATGAAAAACTTCATTCATTTCCGATGTTAGATTCAAAACTGCCTTACTCCTGTAGGTCACGTGGTCCTGCAGGTTAGAAATTTCGCAGCGGAGTAATCTTCTTAAAATTCGTGGTTATTTTTTTAACAGACAACAGCAATCTTTGTTTCACAGGCTGATTGTTAATTTAATTTTCTCTCTTAAGAATGTGTTTTTCATACATATAAATACAAAAAAAAACTGTACCTAATTTAAGTTTGACTGGTCAAACCCCGATTTGATCAAATTGCGTTTCGGCGTTTGACTTTCCAAGTTAGTCTCTCCTAGGTTTGGCCATAAATGCGTTAGCCAAAGGTCGAAACACGCTATTAGTTTTGGACTTTGACTAAGCCTTCTTGTCAAACCTGAGGTTTGACTAGGCAAACCTTGGAGCGCCGGGACTTCGGGGTTTGACTATAACACATACAACACGTGCAAAAATTCAGAAACACACCCACCTGTGCGGATCTGTTGCCCGCAGGTGATACAGTTTACACATTTACGTACCCATACCTTATATTATATACCGTTTTGCAAAAGCGTGAATACGGGCCCACCACCAATTTGTTTCTTTAACTTAACTTCAGGTTAAACATCAGCTGAGTTTCATTTGTTGTTTGTATTCTTTCATCGTATTGTCATCTAAGCTTTTAAAATCAGTCAAATTTCGTAAAAGTAGAAATATCGAAACTCGGTACTGATGTTTAACCTTCACCTAGGCCATGGGGTAGGGGTGCACCGCCCCTACTGCCAAAAGGTGGCTCTCGGATCGCTACCAAAACGGGGCGATCCCCACATTTTGTATTTTTTTTTTTTTTTTTTTTGTAGAATACCGGTTATATCAGTTTAAAGTCGGGCCTTGCGACATAGGTTCCGCAACTAGTTAGGTTTATGCGTATGTATTAGCGTTCGTATGCGAACGAGCTTTAAGTTAAGTTTACCGTAGGCCTAGATGCATTGGTTTCCAGCGACGACCACGCGGACTCCATTGATGCCAAGGTACCCTTAGAGCCAGTCCACACGGCGCGTTGCGTCGACGCAACGCAAAATGTAAAATGACGCAACGGCAGCGCTGCGTCGACGCAACGGAGACGCAACGCGCCGTGTGGACTGGCTCTTACTAGTGACTCTTTGGTCGGGAATCCTAGGTTGCTCTTACTTACCCGCTTCCGGCTCGTGCTACAAATACCGGAGATCTGAGACATTGTTCATGTTGATAATGGACTGTCTGTTGTTATACCTAATTAAGTATTTCTAATTGCCCTAAAACATTCAGACGAAATCTATATAAGATAGGATATCTACTGACGCCCTTATATTTTAATAAATATCTAATCGCCAATCCTCTCGTCCTTTCCGTATTACGTATTGTAAAGGCCTACTCAAACCTGACCGATATCCCGACCGGTATTTTGTATGGCATTACCGGCAGCAGTTGCGGAACACCTTTGAACAGCGCGTTACCGCATACCCATCGGGATATCGTTATCGCCACCGGTACGGGATACCGGTCAGATTTGAGTAGGCCTTAAATCTTGCAATGGTGGACGCCTGTCAACAACCGACAGACGGTGAAATTCCTCGTTCATAGTTGACTACCATGTAATTCTAGAATAGTATGATTAATTAAGCTTGTGGTTTTTTTGTATGTCTCAATTTTACGATTGAAAATAAATAATATGAATCTTTTATGTCTATTTCCTTTTAAGCATGTAAAGTTATAAAACTTGTACAGGGTTTGAGAACAGAACTTCTTCAGAATTTCTTCTGTTAATAACCTTGTAAAAGTTTAAAAAAATAAAAAATGATGTATCATTGCTGTGTAGGTAGTACCTACACTAAATGTATATGTATCGTGAAGTATTATTTTATCTAAATTACCAATTATTGTATGCTTTTCACTTACAGGTCCGATTTGGTGCTTTAACGGTGTAGCTGTTAAGTTTGCTATAAAATTATTTTGCATAATAATAATAATAGCCGCACTAATATCGTACAAATTCAACAACAGTAGGTAAAGCCTGACCAGAGTTTAAAAAAAACCCTGCAATGAGGACGCGACCTTTTGTGATATATTTATACGTAACTATTGCCAGTAAAAATTAAATCTGAAAAATACCGCACGCGGGTTTTAAAACATCTGGTCAGCTTTATAATGATACATCATTCTTTACCGTACCCGCACCATTATTTATAAGTAGATATCTATGTGACCAGTGCAGGTTGTACTACTTATACTACAAAGCATAATGTGTATAAAACTTATTAACTGTTATAGTAGAGGTATGAACGGGAAGTCGAAGCGTAGGCAGACCGCCATTCCTAAGATGGCAGGGCCGACCTCGACCAGATACGCCGCATCGAGGATGACATAGAAAAACCATGGGAGAAGCATAAATGTCCAGCAGTGGACGAATATATATGCTGAGAAGAAAAATAAAAGGTATGATTACTAGTGCGGGACAATATGGCACCATACCATTCACCATACCCGTCCATCTACACGCCCGAGTACATGCAATACTGCTACGGGTATAAGGCATGGTGCACTATTGCACTACGTGTTACGTATTGCACATCATGCCTTACGATACTTGTACCTGTATTTTCCTTATGCTGGCATGGTTACAGTCAACGTCATTAATATATAAATATTATACAGCCATCGAGTCAAAATATGTAAACACCAACCTTATTGTCAGTGACATAGAGGCGTGTAGATATTTTTGAGCTCTTGTTAACGTATATATTTTTATGACGCTGGCCGTACATACAAAGGTGTTCAGATATTATTATATATTAACCAATCAAAGTCAATGAAATTTTGTAGACACGATCGAGAAACTAATATCTAGGTCTGTGGTTTATTACATTTTCGTAAAAATGTATAGTTTAAATATTGCAGGGGGTTTTCATATTTTCATTCAAAACTCCCTGCAATATTTAAACTATACATTTTTACGAAAATGTAATAAACCACAGACCTAGATATTAGTTTCTCGATCATGTCTACAAAATTTCATTGATTTGAGTGTTTAATATTCAAAATAAGTATCTGAACACCTTTGTATGTACCATGCGCCAGCATAAGGAAAATACAGGTGCGAGTATCGTAAGGCATGGTGTGCCATACGTAACACAGTATAGTGCACCATGCCTTACTATACCCGCAGCAGTATCGAACGTACGCTAGCGTGGTACATAAGTATGGTTCACCGTGCTTTACTGGTCCCGCACCAGTATCGTACGTCCACTGCCGTGGTACATACGCACGGTTCATCATGCCTTACTGTACCGGCAACGGTACCTTACCTCTACTACGACAGTTAATACGTCTGACACATCATGCTTTACTGTGCCTGCCACAGTATCCTACGTATGCTGCCACGCTGCACACGTATGGCGCACTATGATTCACCGTGTCCGCCATAGTATCGTAAGTATGCCGCCATGGTGTACACGTATGGCGCACCATGATTCACCGTGTCCGCTATAGTATCGTAAGTATGCCGCCATGGTGTACACGTATGGCGCACCATGATTCACCGTGTCCGCCATAGTACCTATCGTAAGTATGCCGCCGTGGTGTACACGTATGTCTCACCATGATTCACCGTGTCCGCTATAGTATCGTACGTATGCCGCCATGGTGTACACGTATGGCGCACCATGATTCACCGTGTCCGCCATGGTATCGTAAGTATGCCGCCATGGTGTACACGTATGGCGCACCATGATTCACCGTGTCCGCTATAGTATCGTAAGTATGCCGCCGTGGTGTACACGTATGTCTCACCATGATTTACTGCATCCGCCACAGTATCGTACGTATGCCGCCGTGGTACACACGTATGGCTCACCGTGCTTTACTGTGTCCGCCACAGTATCGTACGTATGCCGCCGTGGTACACACGTACGGCTCACCGTGCTTTACTGTGTCCGCCACAGTATCGTACGTATGCCGCCGTGGTACACACGTACGGCTCACCGTGCTTTACTGTGTCCGCCACAGTATCGTACGTATGCCGCCGTGGTACACACGTACGGCTCACCGTGCTTTACTGTGTCCGCCACAGTATCGTACGTATGCCGCCATGGTACACACGTACGGCTCACCATGCTTTACTGTGTCCGCCACAGTATCGTTCGTATGCCGCCGTGGTACACACGTACGGCTCACCGTGCTTTACTGTGTCTGCCACAGTATCGTACGTATGCCGCCGTGGTACACACGTACGGCCCACCGTGCTTTACTGTGTCCGCCACAGTATCGTACGTATGCCGCCGTGGTACACACGTACGGCTCACCGTGCTTTACTGTGTCCGCCACAGTATCGTACGTATGCCGCCGTGGTACACACGTACGGCTCACCGTGCTTTACTGTGTCCGCCACAGTATCGTTCGTATGCCGCCGTGGTACACACGTACGGCTCACCGTGCTTTACTGTGTCTGCCACAGTATCGTACGTATGCCGCCGTGGTACACACGTACAGCTCACCGTGCTTTACTGTGTCCGCCACAGTATCGTACGTATGCCGCCGTGGTACACACGTACGGCTCACCGTGCTTTACTGTGTCCGTCACAGTATCGTACGTATGCCGCCGTGGTACACACGTACGGCTCAACGTGCTTTACTGTGTCCGTCACAGTATCGTACGTATGCCGCCGTGGTACACACGTACAGCTCACCGTGCTTTACTGTGTCCGCCACAGTATCGTACGTATGCCGTCGCGGTGCACAGATATGGCTCATCATTATTTAACGTGCCCGCTACAGTATCGTACGTAAGCCGCCATGGTACACACGTAAGGTTCACCGTGTTCTACTGTGCTCGCAACAATAGTATACGGGTGTTGCAATCGTAGTTTCAGGAGTATTCAGTGCGACTTGCGCACTACGTATTACGTAGTCGGAAGTCGGGCTACGTACGTACGTACAAAAATCGACCACGAGTAAATTACGTAACCCGCTCCATGATGAGCGTCAGTATGCCGACTACGTATGACTGGCTACTTACGCGTAATGGAGCGGGTTACACACGTCATTGTGGTCGATTTTTGTCCTTATTTTACGTAGTGCGGCAGAGGAAATTTTTCTCAGTGTAGTTTGTTTACTTTTGTAGAATTCTAGACAAAAGAGAGTCGCTGTTTAGGGTAATTTGTATAGTTTTGTAGAATTCTAGACAAAAGAGAGTCGCTGTTTAGGGTAATTTGTATAGTTTTGTAGAATTCTAGACAAAAGAGAGTCGCTATTTAGGGTACTTTGTATAGATTTTAGAATTCTATAAAAAGAGTGTCGCTATTTAAGGTAGTGTGTACAGATTCGTAGAATTCTAGTCAAAAGGGAGTCGCTATTTTGGGTAGATTGCAATAAGTACCTAAAACAAAAGGTTGAGCTTTTGACTTAATAAAACAAATAGTTTCATCGTAATCTTGTCTCAGTCTCATTCTTAATTAAATCCAGGCTTATTTTCCCGTACCTACCCTAGTTTCCCGCTTTAAAATAATTTCATCATCACAGCTCTCAAAACGGTGAAGGAAAACGTCTTAAGGAAACCGGCATGTCCTAGAACCAAAAATTCGAAGACATGTGACATCTACCAAATACTGGTATTCAGCTGCATCTGATTAGACTGGAAGCCGACCCCAACATAGTTGGGAAAAGGCTAGGCAGATGATGATGATAATGATGATGATGTGACATCTACCAACCTTAACTAGGACCCCGTGTTAGATTGTAGCCTATACTACCTTTCGAAGAGAGGAGGCCTGTGGGATAGGAGGAAGCGTTATAGGCTGTTTATGCTATTTTCCCGATAAACCCACCTGTTAGTATGTCTACTAGGGGTGCAGGTTGTTCGAAAGAGATACCGTCGCCCCTGGCACACAGGCAACTGAGAGAACACGAGTGGGTTTTACTCAGTAAAAGACACGCCCTCATGTGCCACACACAGCGGGAGACTTAATTTGAAGATTTCCCACGCACAAAAAAAAACCTGTTAGTATGTTACCCAAATTACTTTAGTAACGACTAAATGGAATTCGCCTAATTGATTTTACTGGCGTGTCCGTGTGCTATATGATGTCACGAACAATTTGTTAATTACATTACATATTATTTTTAATTTAATAATATACATTCAACGACTCACGAGGGGACACTGCGATTAAGAATGAAACGCAACATATTACGATTGCTTGTTGGTGACGTCATTATTAAAAGCTTACGTCATGAAGTTGTTCTATTACGAAAAAAGTACTTCAAAGAAATTGTAAGAACTTGATAATAGTAACACAATTAAGTATCTCATTCATAAACCAGTTTTCAAATAAAAAAGCATCCATGAAAAATCTCAAAACAGAGTTGGTTGAAGCTAATAAATAAAACATTAAAAACGAAATTCTACAGGTAAGGTAAGGGTAGCACCTAAAACAACATTGTAGGAAGAAAAGTAACAAAATGTGTGAGGATAATTAAAACAAAACATTGTACTGTTGTTTTATACTAAGTGGAGCTAATCGGGGCTTTTCGTGTGCACTGATTTAAGTATTTGAAAGTGGTTTAAATAAGAGTTGACAGGAAGTAATATGTGAAGAGCTTGTGGCTACGTAATAACAGATTAGAAAAAAATACTTTTTTCTTTGTTTAATTGAGACGTTTATTAGAGAGGCGTAGGTTGCTACGCAGTAGGTACTACGCCGTAGCAAGACGCTACGCCAACAGAAAGCGACGGCGTAAAGGTTTATTCGTAGTTAAGGGTCAAGATTATAGGGTAATTAATATAGTTACATTTTGTATTTTTAGGGGCCTTCGTAATAACAGCGGCACGGGTCGATCGATCGGATTAAGCTAAGCTTGCTACGGTTGACTCGTGGATGGGTGACCATCTTTACATACCTATACCTCGCCGTGCCTCAGAAAGCACGTCAAACCGTTGGTCCCGGCTATCGTTCGTGGATCTTTGATAGTCGTTACGGGTCTTCAAAAGCCCGAAATTCTGGCAAAAAGTGTAACCAAAGGGTATCGTATAACCCTGTAACTGAGTTGTGGACAGTCGCTTCTTGTTAAATACTGGTATTCAGCTGCATCCTTTTAGACTGTAAGTCGACTACAACATAGCTGGGAAAAGGCTAGGTAGATTGATTGATAAGAATTATGTGTATGTGTTTTAGTGCAGTGTGTTTGTTCAAGATTGGCAATAACACTTTGCTAAAACCTTATAAAGGTAAATAAGTAAGTATACACCCAGAAATATTAATGGTTGTTTTCTCGCGGCAGAACAACTTGCCATAAGGAGTACTTTCGAAGCATAGAGTAAAAGTAAAAAAAAAGATGTTCTTGATTTAAAATAATTAAAAAAAAAATCATCAACTCGAAAACGTGAGAATCAATAGTAACACTAGAGGTAACTTGTAGGTACTACTCAAATCACACGCACCGCCGGTAAAGGGAACAGCGATGCATAAATGTTCAAAGCAAAGTAAACTCTCGCATGTGGTGATTTTTCACAATGGTTAAATCTGCCATTTTTTGTTTCTAATATTTTATTTGTTTATAAAACGATTGTTTTACCTAGACTAAACCATTTCGGACAACAACAAAACAACCATCAAAATTTATTGGTTATTATTATTATGTCTATGCTCAGTAGAGGCCAACAGAAGAAGTACACCAACATGCAAACCAGTTGTATTGTTCCACATCACTAAGTAAACAACTACATAGCAGTTAGCTCTTATACAAATAGCTGTGCCCATCAACAAACACCAAGTATCCATCTTGATTGTAGTAACTCAAATACATTTCCGAGAAAAAGTTTCTTTATAATTCATCTTAAGGTTTATTCAGATATGGCGTTTGGCCAGCCGCAAGAATAGAACAAAAAAAAAACGTTATTGAAACAACTTAAGTTTACAATTTACAAAGAAAAACGAAGATAGCTACAAAAGTAAAATACTGTGGCGCAATTATTATTATTATTTTTTATTTATTTATTCAGACTACATGGGGTCCATTGTGTTAGTAACAATTTTACTTAGCCTATGTTAGTACTTAATAGCTAAAACAGATCTTGTTCGGTCGGCTAACGCCCACACAAGCTGACTATCTGCCCGGGCGGCTATCGAGTGCAGAATGATGTTGGGACTGTCCCGCAACCTGCGAAGTAACGAGGCAGATTTCTTACGCCATACTGCTTCAAAGCTGTCAGTGCGCGCGTCGGCAAACATCTGGCGTGGCCGTCGCAACAGCACCCTGAATTATGAACTCCCAAACGAAAAACAAAAACATACATAGACATTGTTCCAGACTTCCCAAAGAAAGTTAATTTATAATAACTAGCTTTTGCCAGCGGATCAGCCCGCGTTGATATGGGTTATCGCGAAAAAAGTAGCCTATGTACTTCTCCATATTCCAGGCTATATCTCTGCCAAATTTCATGACGATCGGTTCAGCTGTTTAGGCGTGAAAGCGGGACGGACAGACAGACCGACAGACAGACAGAGTTACTTTCGCATTTATAATATAATATATAAATATATATAGTAGGGAAGTAAGGATAGTAGGGACTGTGGAATAACATTTTTTAAGGGAATAATAACAGAAAATTCTCTGTGTCGAGGTTACTATGTAGTATAAGTGTTGAGTGGAGGTGGGGTGTAGTATTTATGTGTATGTGTATTACCATATTTATGATACCATAAGTTGCTTCGTTTCTTGATAAGACAAGGATTTGAGCCAGTCAATCAATTTTCTCTTCAGTAGGTCTTTCCCTTTTCCCAACTATGTTGGGGTCGGCATCCAGTCTAACCGGATGCAGCTGAATACCAGTATTTTAGATGGAGCCACTGCCTATCTGACCTTCACAACCCAGTTACTGGGTAAAACGATACCCCTTATATATAAGATAAGACTGGTTGTTAGACTTTCTCTATAATATTTTAATATCTATGTTAATTTGCCTTTTTTTATTATTGTTATTATTTTAAATTTTAAAGTGTTGGACATATTGTTTAATTAATTTACGTGTCGAAACAATATTGAAGAAATGTAAATGTATTATTTTTAATTGGTCGATGGAATTTAGGAAATTCAAATGCAATTTATTTTAGTGTTTAGCTATATTGTAATTGTGTTACTTGTTTATGAGAAACTATGACTATTTTGGGTTTCTGACGTTCCATAACGACTGTCAAAGAGCCACGAATGACAGCCCGGACCAACTGCATAACATGCTTTTCAACACACGGAGGAGTCTCGGTATGTAAAGATGCTAACCCATCTACAGACCAACCCCGGCGCTTAACCTAATGGATTGACCCATATAACTGTTATTACTTAGCCATTTTTATTATTTGAAATTTCGCTGCTGGCACGCGCGGAAATTCTGTGTTCTGTGAAAGCCGCGCAACAGTTGGAAGTGACCATCCGTGAGTGACACGTCGCTGCATTTGAAACAAAAACAAAACACGGTGAGTGAAGAAAGGAGGTGGAACACGATAGGAATGTTATCCTGTTTTCCCTTGGCCTGTCAGTTTAATAAACAAAACCACCTGGGAATAATACATATTCAGTATAGTAAGTAATGGTGGCCAAGTGGTATCATCGCGATTAAGTTGAATATTGAAAAGGAATCACTTAGTACCTAATATATCTTACTCACAGTAAATAACAGTAAAAAAACGACAAAGAAGGATTATTCTGTCTCTTTCCAATATATTATTTTATCTACTTCAAACAATTGACAACCAGAAACATTTTGAGTGGTGACATACAAAGGAGAGCAGTGATGGCCTAGTGGTAACGGCTGCGACTTACGAGTTGCAGGTCGTGAGTTCGAACCCAGCCAGGCGCTTTACTTTGTGTAAATTATTTCATTACCACTGCTCTCAAAACGGTGAAGGAAAACATCGTGAGGAAACCGGCATGTTCTAGAACAAAAAATTCGGAAGACATGTGACATCTACCAACCCGCACCGGGCCCGCGTGGTGGATTACGGCCCAATACCTCTCACAGAGAGGAGGCCTATGTCCCAGCAGTGGGAACATTATAGGCTGATGATGCAGCAGGTAAGGAAGGATTTAAGGAAATTCATGCCTTTTTTTTGGGTGGGCAATCATCAAATAACTTCTCCCGCTCCGGGTGGAGCAAGAGGACATGTCAGACTTTTACTGACTAAAACCCACCCGTGTTCCCTCAGTAGCCTGTGTGCCAGGGGCGGCGGTATCTCTTTCGAACAACCCGCAAAGGGCGAATGGGGAAAAACGGGATGAATGAAAAATCATGTACCTTTCGGCACAACACACATAAGGGCTAATTTTCTATTAATTGCGATGGCTTTTCTGCCTGATTTTTGCTTAATTTCTCTAGATAAATTTATTAATTTTCACGCTACCGGGTGACTAGTAAAATAAACTCACGCAACCAATTACTGTATAGGTACCGCCCGTCCAATCTGCCCATGCCCTAAGGTTGTTTCTCACAAACAAAGTAATTTGAAACTATGAATCTTTTTTCTGAGTTAGTGAAGGCGGCCATTTGTATTAAGCTTTGACTAAATAAATGGTATTGACTTTCACCTCTCCTTTGAGCACTAAGAAGAAGTTTTATTTTTCTGTCCCTATTTTGAAACTTTATTCACTTTATTTTTATCAGGTTTCATTTAGAGTTGAGAGCCACTACAGTAGGGGGTATTTAAGAATCAATGATCGTATTTATTTATAATAAATATAAACTTTGTTGTTCAAGAGAGAATTACAGAAATCAAATAGCACTAGCCTCCACACTAGGATTGCCTGTATCCTGAAGAATAGTTTTCTTCGTCCTACAAGATCATTAGATACACACGGCTACATTTCAAGCTATATATTCCCAGTATAAGCTGATCTCGCATTGTATAGGATTTCCGTACTGTGCGAGATCAGCTTATACTGGAAATGTATAAATTGATGTGATACCTACGTTTTTAATGAATATTTTTTTACCTTAAGAATCAGACGATTAAAAAAAGAAGCATTATATTTTAGTTTTGTAAATCGCTGAGTTGGATTAGTTTTCTATAGTCGCTTTTGCCGAAATTACAAAAATTTAAGGACTAAATCATCTAAAACTAAAACTCAAAGCATTAAATTCAAATAAACCAATATCAGGCGTTTTTGTATTGTCAAGGAGTCGGACAGATGAAGCTAGTTCCAGTTTGAGAAAATCCATAGAAAAAACAACTCACACGATATGCTATAATACCCATTGAAAACGGTTACAGTAAAATAAAAAGTTATTCCAATGTTGTTTCAATAGATGTACAATATGCTACGAATGTCTACGACGTAGCGGACTCAGATATCACGGCTACGCCAGCTGAGTTCAATGAACTACAACTGACAAGGCGATCCATTTGACATTGAAAATAATTAATGAAACCATGTATCATTTTGATAGACTCATAGAACATCCATTATTCATAAGAGTTTAGCTCTTTAAATTATGGATATTGATGTGCTATGAATATTAATGAGTTTACCAAAAATCGAAATTAAAATGCAGTTATTTTTTTTTTTAAACGAAATAACTAGTTTTTTTTTTTTTGATAATTTATCTGATAAAACCGCAGTATGGAATTGACCAAAGACAGCTGATATACAACCGATTGAAATTCCAAAACAGGAACAATTGAAATAATAAGAAAAATAAAACTGAATAGGTACTTTATTTTCTAATTATTTTTCAGCTTCCCTCCAACATGATTGTGTCATCACAAAAATATCTTAACAAAGGTAATTTGTTCAGGTTTCAGCTGAAAGGCGCGAAACACGCAGAGTTTGACGATTAATCAAATGTCCCGTTTTATCAACGTAACAATTTACAAACGAGGGTAGGTAAAAAAATACTTTGTAATTCGCCGTTATTGAATCATTCTGTGCATAAGGATGATGTTCACCACAAAGTGGTGCAGATATTTTAAGTTGCTATTAGAATACTAATTGTTTCTTAAGAAATGGAAAGGTTCCTAATAATATATTAATTTCTTCAATCTTATTTATTTATATACTCTTTATTGTACACCAGAAAATACATGAAAAAATAAAACATTAAACACTAAACTAACTTCTAACTTTTGCAAGAATAAATAATATTTAGTAAAAATTCAGAACTTAGAGGGGTGTTTCATATTTTTGCTAATAATTTATACAGCAGATACGTTTTGCATAACAAAGGGTTACACTTTTTAAATATTCAAAGCTAATAGGGTATTTTCCAATTTTTCAAAAACTATTCTAATTTGAAGATTGGAACGAGATATTTAACAGAAAAATAAAAATAAATTGATTTCTATCCATTTTCTCAATTAAAAACGATTTAAACCAAATTTGTTTTTAGTTGTTTTGAATTTACCGCCAAAACGCTTCTCACGATGACTTTTTATCACGTGACGTCAACTTTGTGTAAACTAAAGTAGTTAGTAAGTAAACAAGTGAATGTCGAGTTTATAATTAACAAGATTTTTAATGGACATAAAGTGATATTACTGGTGTGCGGTGCCTCTGTAGTTCTGTACAAAAATACTTCTAAAACGGCGCCAAACTAAGTATTTTATATATCAAAGTTGACGTCACATGTCACGTGATAAAAAGTCATCGTACGGAGCGTTTTGGCGGTAAATTCAAAACAACGAAAAATAAATTAGATTTTAATAGTTTTTAAGTGACAAAATGTGTATTAATAAATTTATTTTAATTTTTCTGTTAAATAAATCGTCCCAATCTTCAAATTAAAATAGTTTTTATGAAATCGGAAAATACCCTATTGAAAAGTTACATTAACTGGTTAAAATAAAAGCGTAAAAATGTCCCTGCGGCATCAATTCGTTAACGAAAATTAGATTTACCACTCAATATTTCAAAGTTTCATTCGATGGAAAATTCAACTGTCGGTTGACACGGTAAAATATTCGGCTAAAACCAAATTAATTGACTTTCATTTAAAAAACGAGAACCATTGAATGAGGGTACCATTTGGCTGATATACTCACTCCATTTATCTTTTTTCCACTTTGAGTTTTGTTTGATTCCTGTATTCTTTGATCCAGTTACTTATCAATCTGTTTTTGTTTTTGAATTGGGTAGATCTCTTAGTTAAGATTGCATTTGAATATCAAGTGTCCCGTGTGGTGTCCGGGCGTAAAAGAATAGCACTATCCCATTTCTTCCCGTGGGTGTCGTAGGAGGCGACTAAGGAACTTACTAGAGAATGGGCAGCAGCGTTCTCTAAGCATTTTACCACCATACTGCAATCGCCAACCCGCCTGCCAAGCGTGGCGATTATGAGAAATACCCCCTTTTGGGGGAGGCTTGTGTCCAGCAGTGGAAGTCTTTCGGCTGAAATGATGATCAATTAAGAATGTGTAGCTGTACTGCTTTTATTTAATTAATATTTCGATCATTTTACACTGATCGTGGTTACAACATTCACCTCACAATCGCGAGCTTAACAGAAGGCTACACTTGTTCATTGGTATTATCCTTGTAACCCCATGTAACAAGCACGAAATCAAGAATTGTATATAATGTACGTTCCTACAATCATGAAATTACGCGTTTAGCAAATGGTCACACTACGTCGATTTTCCAAGTTTTATAGAATTAATACATTACTCGCCAACCCGCCTGCCAAGCGTGGCGATTATGGCAAAACCCCCCTTTTGGGGGAGTCCTATGTCCAGCAGTGGACGTCTTTCGGCTGAAATGATGTTGATGGTGATGAATACATTACATACAACTGTCAAACCATGACAAATGTAATCCGAATAAACGGTAAATTTAAGATAACAAAAGGATGCAATTTAAATTTTTTACTCTGCAGTACCATCTCAAAAGCCACCTTCTATCTACAACAAACACGAGTCGCAATAGGGTACTTTCGGTAGTGAAAAATAAATTTGATTAAAATTAAAATTTATGTAAATATACTTAAATATTTTGATTTTGTGTCATGAAAGCACATTATTGTTTTATTATATTAAAATTAAAAGTCGTAATTTTTAATCTGTTTATCAAGTGACCTAAAACAGGAGCCGCCATGGTGTGACGTCATATAGGCAAAAACTGTCAGTGCAGTGTTAACAGCTAGCTGTTAACACTGAACAATCGCTATCGTTGGTGTGTAGTGTCTAGTTGTACAAATACTAGCATAAAAAAGGATGAAATAATGAATTAATATTAATTCATTATTTTCCCAAAAAATACCATATATTTATAGCTGTTAACGTTGAAAAAGTGCCGGTCGTAGATACATGACTGTTGTTTTTATCCATATTATGTCACCAAAATGGCTGACGGCGTTCTTGCGGGAAAACAAAAATTAAATTAAATTTTACAGCAAGAAAACGTGTTTATTTTGCCGAAATATATTACAACTTTTTCAAGTACTTTTTCAAATATAGTAGAATACCCTATTACGTTAACCACCAACCGATATCGAAACAATTTTCCATCTTAACCTTTATTCTATATTCAATTTGTCTTCTACTTTATAAAGGGGTGTGCCCACTTACCTTCCAGCTATATCCGCACTGCGGTCTATCCGCATCGCTCAAGTCCCTCGGATTTAGTGAATGCCATTAAATATTCTGCTGACGGACTGCCCACTTAGTTTACTGCAGTTTATTTTTATTTCTGGCTAGGTTGGTTTAGGTACAAGGAACATAATGATGACTGGTTTGATTGAATATGTTGTGGTAAACTAAATAAATACACACCTGAGGAGCATATTATACCGTATTTTTAGATCAATCGCATTCTAATTTTTGTATCAAATGTCAAAAAACGTCTTATTAACCTTAATGTTTGTCAGGTTTTAGACATTGGGCGTCTAGATTTTGGACATCGATTAGTGTCACCAATGACGTTTTGGGGTCAATAAAAACTTTCTCAAAAATATTAAGGTTTCTCGAAACGCAAATATTCTTTGGTTTTCTATGTTACTAGTCTGACATACCTACATAACTGTCTTTTATAACAATTATATTAATACCAGAATATCATGACATTAAATTGTGATACTGGAATTAATTAAAGATTTGCGTTTAGATATAAACTCAAAACCTTTTCTAGAATCAAGGAAACCTAAACAGTTTTTTTTTAGATGATCACAAAGTCTGCAAATATGATACCTATGATACAATAACCTATCAAAGAATAGTCTTAATTGAAGACTCAATTTAAAGACAATTTTAACGACATTGTAAACTAATAGGTATGGTGTTGCAAAAAAAACATAAAATAAATAAGACTATCGAGTAACCTCTCGTATTAAACGATTAGGCAATAACTCAAGCTTAGCTTGGCTTGAGAATACAGGGTGGGAGGGTAGTCAGCGGTGAGGGAACCACTTGTTGCTATGGTTACGGCAGTAACAATAACCAAAAAACGTATTTCAAACCTTACGTGGTCCCAAAAAAATACACTTTCCTGTATCAAGATGAAAACGCGATTGTGTTTGCTCGACTCGTATGATCTGAAATTATGTTGAGTATTGTCATGCGTGCACAGCTGGGTATGTCATAGAATTATATTTTCCTTAAATATTTTCTTTTCAAATTCGTTATGATAGGCACCGTGTGCGACACCAATTTGACTCGATATTCATATGTAAATGAATATTAGACCTTTTTTGTTTGTGTGTATTTTATTTTTCGACGAAAAGGTCTTGATGTTTTGCATCTGGCTTGTAACGCTCGCATCAATAATGTCTAGACGACAGTTTATAAAAACTTTTTGTTAATTTAGCTATTTACAAATTAAAAAAAGACAGATTTGAAATATGTAGAAGTGAGATTACGAGGCTTATTTTTTGTAGCAAAAACATTATAATCACTTTTTAAAAGCGCTTTTTTGGTAATATTTATAATACCTATAATGGTAATATCTATAATTTTTTTGATTAATAAATAAACGCAAACAACAAACACAAACTATTTACAAATTAAAACATACTGTCGAAAAATTCGATCGCATCGCTCATGATTGATAATGTTCCCTTTTTCATTATAAAACACATCCTCATGTCATGGCCCTCGCTTTGTACTTACTTATATTGAGTGTTATAATATACGATAAACACAGCTTATGATTATTTAACAAACACTTTTAAAATACTGACCTTTCCAACAGTTGTGAATATTACAGCCATGAAACAGTTTAAACTTTAGACCAAGAGTTTCGCTAAACGTGGGATGAGCGCATAACTTTTAACAACCCTATAGTTTCAGCGAATTTATACCCTATACAATATACTAGTTCGTTCCGGAACATAGAAGTAGTAAAGTTTACGCGCGTGTAAACTGAGATAAGACAACAAGTTTACTTAAACGTGACACTGGGCGTACACTGGGTAGGACACCCACCCCGTCCAGTGCAATGCAGACGACCGCTTTTTGCGCGATCACAGTTTAAAACGAAAAATTCTAGACTACATGTGTATTCTTCCCATTATCATATATGGCCGTGGGACTAGGCCGGATATATTTGCCTCAAATCAGATAAGAAATGGGATAAAATAATTGGTTGGTCCCACATTAATGCACAACGACATTGCGATAGGCCAGGGCTAAAATGGTAGGACGTGCTTGATTCCTACCGAAAGAATGACTAGCAAAAGGCAAAATTATCCAGAAAAGGGATGAGGCCTTTGGCCTATAGTGAGACAATATAGGCTTGTTAGATTAGACTTGATTGTCGACAAAAGTCAGCAACCAAGTTTCTCCCCGGTTCTCAACCACCACCTATTGTTTTGGTTTAACGCATGGTCACTCGTAACCTATCCTTTTATGTCCTTGTTTTATCTCCATTGTTATAAAACTCACTGTTGACCGGACTAGAAACCGTAGTTGCTCGGACTTGGATTGAGTCTTCTGTGAAGCATTCGTCAAGGAACTTTTACTGACTAAAACCCACCCGTGTGCAGTAGCCTGTGTGCCAGGGGAGGCGGTATCTCTTTCGAACAACCCGCACCCCTAGCAGGCATCGGCCCTTGCAATCACTTTCCGATCGCCTCCACGAGGACACGGCAGTGATTTTATTTTTATAACCGGCGAAAAATTTCTGCGGTAGGGGGTCTAGAATGGTATGCTGAATTCATGGTTACAGTTTACGCACTGGATAAAAACTTACCCTGTATATGTTATAGATAGTGTGAACTCTAACTTCTTGTTGGTCATAAAGTCGTCCGTCTACAGAACCACTATAGGTTCAAAGTTTAACCGGGTCACGCTTAATTACGGTATCAGCCCCAGCGGTGACGAGGTGGGATTAAAGTCGCGGAGTCTTTGGTATGTGATTTTATTGTCGATACCAAGTGTTTCTAATTAGAGCAACTGGAGGTTACTGGTCTTTTTAATTTCAACCATGCTAGCTTCAAGAAGTTTCCAGAAAGTGAATGAAGAGCGACATTTAACGATAGAATCTGCTTTTACCTACATATTCTAAATATTCGAAAACACAGTGGATTCTCAAGAATAAGCTTCAAAATTATAAAACAGAGCACAACTTAGAGGCGGAGCATACCAACCTTTTTGTTTGAATGGAACATAGATTTATTAACGTTGAAAAAAGGTTTCATTAACCAATAAATAACCATCAAAATTACAATTCAGGCCTGATTTACACGTTCATATTACATCTTCACGTAAAAGTTGGTTCGTTTTTCTAAACAACTTAGAAACATGAGCGTCACCTGTTACGCTGTATCAAGATTGGAAAACTTTTGGAAACACTTGTACTGTGTTGGATAAATATCACTTTTCCCCTTACGAATGTCCACATCATACCAACTAACTGTTTTTGTGTGATAATAGTTTGATTTTTTGTTGGAGACCTTTTCGGTTTTTATAATCATTTGTATTGTGTACTTAATTTTAGTTTCGTTGCTAACCAAACTGTCAGTTCGAGTTAAGTTGAAAATCTTCTATTGTAAAAAATAGTACTTTCAATTTGTAAATTCACTTTGATTGAAAGTCTGTTAAGACGGCTCAAATTGCTTTTGATATTATTTTGATCAACTAAAGCTGAACCGGTTGAACCTAGTATTACTCAAACATTATTATAATTTTCTAGAATATTTATTACTTGGAGACGAAAAGTGGGTTTATAATTGACATTCACAACCCAGTTACTAACTAGTAAGACTGGTTACTGGTTGTTGAGACTTTCGGCCTTTCTACCCGTAACGACTGTCAAATATCCACAAATGACAGCCGGAACCAACGTCTTAAGGCGAATTTTCGCTTAACGAAGTAGTCCACTCAAATACTTCATTAGGTGCTTCATTTAGTTCAGCAAATCAGAACGAGTCCTACATAAGATGACGACAGTGATTGACAAGTTACGACAAATAATGCACTTCACTAGTTCAGTTTTAAACGTGTGTCAATTTTCCTTCATACTTTATACAGGCTTAGGACTGCCAACCTAGAAAATTAGAAATATGAATTTAAGCAAAACTATTTTTTAAAGTAAGTAGTATGTTTTTTTTTTTAACTGATACGCACAGTTAGTGAGAGCGAAAAGAAAGACTGAACCAAGTGAAGTAGAGACACATTTGAATGACCACTGATTTAATGTTATGTATATTTTGTGATATGAAGTAGTTAATTTCCTTCAATCGTTCGCGAACTACCCATGTCTCGTACCTACTGAGTGTGGGCCAGGCCATTAAGACGGCGATGGATCACATGTGTAACTACGCGACGTGACTCTAATTAGAGAGATTAGACAATAGTTGCTCTTGAATGGTGAAATACGGATCAGCAGTTACATTGGAAGCGTCTGTTGATTGGTTTACAAACGTCTTTAATGAACATTCGTTTTACAATGTAGTCATAAAACCAAGTCAAATAAAACGTTGGAATGGATTCGTGATTGCAACATCTATTGATGATTTGATTTCCTTCCTATGCTGCTTTGTATACTAGTTTCGATATCAGAAAACATGCTTTTCGGCAGTAACTAGTATGTACTTAAAGCAGATTTCACTAATGAAACTGAACGCGATCAGAACATTTTAACCACGTCAGGAGCTGTCAGTGTTAGCAATGTTATGGAAAATTAACACCGACAGCTATTGAACGCAGTTTAGATGTGCTGACCACGTTCAGTTTCATTGGTGAAATTGGCACTTAGTGTAATAGTTATTCTACAAAAACAATGGACGTGAACGGGCGCCAATTTGAAAAAATATTATATTAATATTATATTATTATGAAATTAATATTTTATTCACACGGATCACATTATGACCGTCAAAATCAACCGTGTGGGCGATATTAACAAGACCATGTCGCAGCCACAACCAGTGAGATCGTGCACTATCTACAACGTAACCACATCGTGACTACAGTGACATCGAATCACAACGCAGCTGCAAGAAGTTGCGGCGAAACTGTATACACGTAAACACTCCTTGCCCACATTTTGTCGCTACGATATGTTGTATGGTACGTGCCGCGTGACTTTTTGAAATACATGTATTTTTTACTTATCAGTGATACAGTCCCATCACTAGCTATGGATTCTTAAAGGTTCATAAATTTTGAATAAGTTTTTTTACTTCACAATGTTTTCATCTCTTAACAAAAGATCGAGATGTATTTTATAATATATACTAACGGTCTTATTCATAAAAAGTTATCGAACATATACCTAAAACCTTGCTAAAGTCTGTTTGCGAAAAAGTGTTATTCATAAACGCATTTTAGCACAAAAACGTTCTATAACCCTACAGTTATAGAAGCCAGAATCCTACTTTAACAGTGATTTAAGGAAAAAGTGGCCGACTCTCAAGCAGCTGATTGATTACAAAGAAAATGACATTTGACCATTTACGGACAAATATTGTGTTACCAAATGTCAATTTTCAAGCAACAATGACAGTTACAATTTCTAATTATCTGTCCAATTTAAATAACAATTACGTCACCGTGTCAGAAATCTCGAAACTGTAGACAATTAAACAATTGGCAGTACGTAATAATGTCTCTGGACACAATTATTCGGTGTGTAGGTAGACATTCTCGTATGACGATTCGATGTGTTGGATGACTTCATTAAAATGTCAACATTTTGATTTCTAAACGACATATTAGTTATAGAACGTTTATGAAATGTTTATGAATACAAAATTTTATCAAAGGTTTAATGAGCTTATCGAGCAGTTTAACTATTGAATGTCTTAAACCTTCGATAAGATTTTTTTTTAATAATAAGACCGTTAATTTGTAGGTAAGTTTAATATGAATGTAATATTGTAATGCATGCATATTAAACTGAATGAATTTAATTCAAAACATTTTTTTGTGTAAAACTATGACACACATAAGCCTTTCGGAATAAATTCCCGTGGAATAAAATAAAAATCGCATCAAAATCCGATGCGCAGTTCAAAAAAACAACGTGGTCACACGGCAAACTCACAAAATAGAGATAGATATAGTCTAAGTTGCCTCTTTCTTCACACACGAGGTCAGGATTGTCAGTAATCTGTTAAACTCACGTCACTGGCAGGGCCCCAACAGTTCGCCTAATCTGCATTGTAATTATCCCGGTAGCCCGGCGTGCAATTTGTCCAGCGCACGGACTTAGCTTGATAAGTGAACTGTGAGAGTTCTATTAATTTTAATGCTGGATTATTCTGTGTGGGGATAAATTGTGTAAGTAATATTTATTTAGGTAATATTTATTAAGGTTTTATTGCACAATTTCTATCTGACAATTGCGGGAGCTTACGTTTTCCTACTAAAATGTATTTATTTTTGCTACATTATTTTGTTTTTCGCCTGCCAAGCGTGGCGATTATGGCAAACCCCCCTTGGGGGAGGCCTATGTCCAACAGTGGACGGCTTTCGGTTGAAATGATGATGATGATTTTGTTTGTAAGTAAATATTGACCCAAAACACAAGCTTTCATCATTGCCTTTGTTGATGATGCCTGCAGTTTAAGGCACTACCCAAACGTAAGGCACCGTAAAACGCTCCGTTTTTGGCATTGGTACATTTCTAAGACAGTTTTTTTAGAGTATTTTCAAATGTTCAAATAAAAAACTTATTCAAAAATATTTCATAACCATTAAAATATTACCTCCATGATAAAACAATCGTAAACGAGAGCTCAAAAAATGTTTTCGCATAACTCTCAAAATGTTGAGCGTACCTATTTTATATTATTCAACCAACTAGCGAAATACCTAAAACAATCCCACTGAGCTGTGTATTTATTTTGTAATTTAATTGAAACTGCAAAATTACATTTATTTTAGTGCTTATCCAATTCAACTAGCATCAAACCCATCGCTGTTTTGAACCTTATATAAGTTGCCGCGTTGTCTGTTACCAAAAAAATTGCTTATTTGTATGTATGATAAACCTCAGTACTGTAGTAAATGCAGCAATAAAAAATGTATCAACAAAAGTAACGCTACGTCGCGTTTGAAGTAAATAAAAACGTCTTTATTTTGGATTCACGCATAGTAAAAAAATAGAGGGTATTTATTTAGTAACACAAACATATTTGATTTATCTTCCAAACCCATAACTTAATAATAGAAGATTCTGATGTACCTACTAAAAGTCTGAAGGAAAAAATAATTGATTTCCCAAAGGCTGTTTTTCGTTCACAGCAGCCGTTCGGATAAAAACAACTGACATGACTTTGATACAGAAGTTTCGCAATGAGTCCACATTTGCGGTGTACTTTCGAGAGAAAGTTTTAATAAGTTTTGTTAAGAGGCCGTATTTTTTTTTTTTTTTTCGATTTCGCTGATTTACTTGATTTTACAGACAAAATACTGCATTTCCATAAATAATGCACAACATTAAATAATGTTTCAGTTATTATCTAATGAATGAGCTCCTTTTTATTATTTTCGATAATTATAATGCGGGATTTAGGTTATCTTAAAGATTTGGCAGTAAACCAATTATTTAAAAAAAAAATCGCTAATTGGGTTGATCTTGAACTGAAGTTTATTTCTTTGATTTTAATTTAATGAACGAGAGTTCTTTGTAGCCGAAATCAAAACCAATTCTATTTTAAATATTTTATACCATATTTAATTTTTTGACTTTCACAAAAATACATTGTAAGTATTTTTTTTTAATATATCGTATACACGGTAAAGGATTCGTAAATATGTGATATTCTAAACCTATTACAGTAAAATTCACAAAATAGTCGCCAGTTTGAGGGCGATTAATCAAAATCGTACAATAAAAAAAGTAACTAGCTCTTTCATCAGATCATAATTGAAATGATCTTTCATATGGCACCATATGAAGGATCATTTTAATTATGTTGTATTAAAACATATAGGAATACAGTATTTTAACTTTAAAATCAAGTCATAAAATTACGTAAAATTACGTATACGGCCTCTTAAAGTATAGCGCATACATTCTATTACATTGGCGACTAAATCTGCGTATTCAACGTTCGAACTTACGCACTTTTTGTTCTGAACCGAATTCACCTTTATCCCTCAGGATCAAACTTGCAAATGTTTCGTTTAAACTCACTTTTTCACTAAGCTATGTAAAAGTCGATCTTTGTTCCACAGTCGTACCAATGTAAGAGATGTAGCTCTATGTTTTACAAGTAAAAGGAAATGATAATGTAGGCAAATCCATTTCGTATTGGCATAATATACGTATCTGAACTTACAAAAGTGGCAGACACAAAGAAGGCAGACAGAATAGGTCCTTTACTGGTGTAAAGGACCGTATGTTTAACAACGCTGTCAATGATTAGCTGTTTTCGACTCCAATTGGTTCATCAACATCATCATTTCAGCCGAAACACGTCCACTGCTGGATATAGGCCTCCGCCCAGGCTCCTCTACTTTGACCGGTCTTGTGTTTCCCACATCCAGCGGATTCCCGCGGCCTTCACGAGGTCATCGGTCCACCTTGTATAAATAAGGCCTTCCCACTCTACGTCTTCCGGTACGCGGTCGCTACTCCAAAACCTTTCGGCCCCATCGGCCATGTGTTCTACGAGCAATGTGTCGTGCCCACTGCTACGTAAGTTTGGCAATTCTTCGGGCTATGTCGGTTGCCTTGGTTCTCCTGCGGATCTTTTCATTCCTGATTCGATCACGTAGGGTAACTCCGAGCATAGCCCTCTCCATTGCCGTTTGGGTAACTTTAAGCCTTTTGATAAGGCCCATTGGTAAAGGTGCAATTGACTGATTTTTGTCGGATACTTAGAAAAAAAAATCTGTTTCAAAGAAAATTGCTATCAATACCTACGCGGTCAAAATGTATGTGACAGTATTTTTTTATTTTTTTTAAATAAATCGGTGTAATATGTCAACTCACGGGGGTTCAGGATCATGTACCTATACTGAATCCAATCGAGTTGGCAGGTAACAGGTTGTGTGTCGATGTCCCTGACACCCTGTATTTCTAATCTAGAGTTTATGATTTCAATTTTAAATCGATTTAAAAAAGAGGTTTTCAATTCGGTATGTTTTTTTTCCATGTATCGTCGGGCATAACTCCGTCATATATAGACGGATTTGCAAAATTCTTTTTTTGTTCGGAAAGGCTTTATTTCAAAATGGTTCCATTTAAAATTCGTATATAGATCTGATGATTCGTTTCGGAGACAAACAACGGAACTCTTCACAAAATGACAGCAAATCAACTGCGATTGCTGCTATCGCATAAATATGAATGGTTTTGATTTGATTGACTTTGAGAATATCCTAAGGATGATGATATTTCGCATTGATGTGGGTAGGTACCATAACTAAAAAATGAAAAATATTTTTTTTCGAAAAAAAAAATAACAACCGATTTCCGGAAAAGCACTACAAAGTGAAAAATAACTTTAATTTCGGAAGGCGATAACAAAAGAATTAAATGCATATCCAAAGACACCGACTGTTATTAAAGTTATTTTTCACTTTTTAGTGTTTTTTGGAAGTCCGTTGTTTTATTCTGTTACAAAAAGACAACACTATTGAATAAATATGCCTAGATCACAAAATCTTACCCATGAAAAACGGTAGGCATCCAAGTTCACTCATTCGTATCACACGGGCTAAAAGTAAGATATATAGCTACCTTACCTACCTGAGTTCACAGACGTCCTATAAAGGACGCCTGAGACGTAAACAAATAAATCCCGAATTGTTCTGAACAAACAGTTACCTTCTCAACTTTATTGCAGCCATTATTTCAGACCTTTTCGATTTGCGGATTCATTTTTACGAGTTTTCACGTGCAATTCGGAAATTCTCCTATATTTTTGTGTAACTTGTTTGTCTCATTAAGCGTGCGTCGTAAAATATCAACTGTGTGATATAAAACGTTAAGGTCAACGTGTATTTACGATCGATTATAATTTAATGAGCTTTTTATTGCGGAGAGGCACTTTTGGATATGAGTACTGTTGCACGTTATTTTGTAGCAATAATATCAAGTCAAGCAGTAATATCAACATAATGGGACGTAATTTTTTAGACTAGTTGTTGGTAGGGTAGTCTTAAAAATACCAAGTAATATGAGTATAATGTCAAAGATATTAAGCAAAGCTTGCTCATAATAAAAGGCATAGATAAACCTTTACCTTATCTTTTTATATTACCTATCTATGACAAAACCACCTATGGCAACAATAACTGTCTAACGGAAGGAGATTTTTTTTTTAATATTCAATAGTAAAAACTTTTTCTAAAAAAAATAACCAACTTTTGCAAAAACACTGCAAAGTGAAAAATAACTTTAATTTCGGAAGTCGGTGACTTTGGCTTTATATAAAAAAAAAATTGTCACCGCCTTCGGAAATTAAAAACAATAAAATAAACCCCTTTCGAACAAAATAAGACTTTTGCAAATCCGTTTACATATTATGACGGAGTTATGCCCGAACACACATAAAAAATATGTATAATAAAACATGTCGAATTGATAACCTCCTTCTTTTTGAAGTCGGTTAAAAATATCTAAATCAAATATTTCACAATGGTATGAATCTCACTGTTCAAGCTTGCAAATCCAATTTTAGACACATCTACCCAATATTTTTCTAACATCATCTCTATCTATGTGAACTTTGCCCTGTCTACGGGAAGGCCTAATTTGATCGTACGAAGCCTCCAATTTGTCTCCCAAAATAAACACTCGGTGGCCAGACTCATCACCTTGCCAAGAAATTCAATTAAATCTGGTAACTCTGTTGCATGTCCTTGCTACGTTACCTATGTATGTATATGTATTATGTATGGTACGAGGAATAGAGTGAAATATTTGAAAGACTTTGGTGCTAGAGTATGGACAATTTGAGCAGAACACAATTTTTATTGTATGTAAAATAATTGTTGGGTTTAATACATAAGCTTATCACAAAAATGTAAACTAAATAACTAAACAAATAAAAACAAAAGGACACTTAGGCGTCGAAGTATTCGTCCGCATCGCTGTCAGCAGGAAACGTGCCCAGAAGACTGGCAGCATTGCCACGTTGAATGGCAATGCTAATTCTTTGGCCGAAGAATGACCAGCCCTCTGGGGCCTAAGTCTACTAATTTATAAACGTTACAATGATCTCTCAATGGTGTGTTTTTGACAGTTTTTGTATGGCAAATCTGTCAAAAACTTACCATTGAGAAACCATTGTGACGTTTATAAATTAGTAGACTTAGGCCCCTGGTCACGTGAAGTGTCGACCAGCCGGCGAGAAATTTCCTTAAAGAGAGACGTGCGCTCGGGCCCCATGACACGAGCGTTTCGACCCCAAACGGCTCAAAACTGTAGTTACCCATAAGGTTACAGTATTTACGCCGTTTGAGGGTCTCAGTAGCCGCAGCAGCGGCACCAGCACAGCCCGCCGTGCTAGGAACATGAGATTAACCCAACATTATATTGTTGGGTTAATTGATGGCCTACGTCAGTTTGCCAATACATGTAAAAGAATGGCAGTTTTTGAATTTAATATACGGACAATTTAAATAGGTAGACAATTAATTTCCACGACTTAACCTATTTGTATTCGACACAAGCTTTGGTTGTACCGTCTTTTGAATCAAATCATTCTTTAGTTCCCTCGTATAAACACCAATTTTGAACAATGGATGTCGTAAATGGCAATTAGGACATTACAAAGATGTGTTGATTGTACCTGTCCCATTTTAGCATGGTAATAGCGTTCATTGTACCACTTATACACTGAAATAAAGTCCGTTGACGTCTTGCATCAATATGTATCGTGATCTATAGCATGTTCCTATAACGTAATACTAATGCATAGTTTATTGTTTTTAATTTATTCCCTCGTTAGTATTTATTTTTGTAGTATTTACATTTACTTGGTTTTAGGTATTAATGGCTAAAACCAATATACTTTTTCTCATAGTTGTTAATAGATAAAAAAACAGTTTTGTTTATAATGTTAATGTCCCAATTTATTTGAAATGTTAAGTGAGGGCCCGAAACATAGGTTTAAATAAACCTAGATCGGGCGGGTCGCTGCCTTACATTCCAATTTCCGAAGCAATACGTATGACTTGCACTTGTAATAAAAATAACTCTGAAATACTTTATTTTCAGGTAGTATGGGAAAACTGTGGCTAAATATATACATAGTATTGTATACATTTTTATTGAATAAATTATATTATTAAATTATTGTTTGGGTTTCTACGGAGAAATATAAGGGAACTATAGAAACAATAGCAGTCATTCATACGCCTGCCTAGCATGATCCTTTATATTCAATAGTACCTTCATGTTTCAAGGCTAATGTGTAAATCTTATCTCAGTCCAAAAGTTTTAGAGACAAACTATCCATTTTCAATATTCCTAGCTCCTGAACGTCCCCAATCATACATAACTTACTACGTATATGATAGCGAACGTCTTGCACGGTTTGAGATGTGCGGTCAAGCATAGCTCAAGTAGAATCTTGTGTCGCTTGAGAAATACCTTCTCCTCGAGAAATTTCGAAGAGTATTATCTAAATATTAATACCTACTTGAAGCAAAAACTTTGTACACCTTTTTACGTAAATTACGTGGACGGCGGAGTGTGAACTTTGGCACAGTTGAAGTTTATATGGTTCCGTGTGGTGCCGGACGTAAAGAATAGCACTTTCCCATTTCTTCCCGTGGGTGTCGTAGAAGGCGACTAAGGGACTTACTAGAGAATGGGCAGCAGTGTTCTCTATGCATTTTACCACCATACTGGGATCGCCAACCCGCCTGCCAAGCGTGGCGATCATGGCAAAACCCCCAGTTTTTTTAGGCGAGGCTTGTGTCCAGTAGTCGACGTCTATCGGCTTAAATGATGATGATGATGATGGAAGTTTATATGGTGAAGGAGTGCAGACAGCGAACAATTTTCATTTAAACGAATTAAGGTTTTTAAAACATTTATTTATTTCCTAAATTAATCTCTTTCAATTTTGTCATTAGCCTCACTCAATACGAAAGATAGAAGTAATAATGTAAGGTATCAAAATTAAATATCTGTTGATTCACTTTATAACAAATAAAAAAAAACATTATCTGTCTGACCTTTTCCCAACTATTTTTGGGGTCGGCTTCCTGTCTTACCAGATGTAGCTACCAGTATTTTATGTGGCGCGACTGCCTACCCGATCTTCACAACCTAGTTACCAGGATAACCCTTGGTAAGACTAGTTGTCCGACTTTCGGGCTTCTGACGACCCGTAACGACTGTCGAAGATCTACGAATGACAGCTGGATCCAAAATTTAGTGTTAGGGAAATGACTAATTTAATAAAAAATAATATAAGAATCATAGTTGATATCAATAATTAATAATAATCTCGCAATCTATTAGATATATTTAATGTATATTAATGTAATGGTAAATATTAATATTAGATAATGAATAATAAAAAATAAAAATAAAAATATTTTATAAAAATATTTAAAAATGTACAATAATAAGAACTAAAATGAACAAAGGAATAATATAACAAAAATAAATAATGAATTATAATAGCAATAATTATTATTCATAACCTCCTATAACACGGCTTCCTCTCTCCCACCCTTTTGCTGTACCCTACAGGGTCCATATTGATCTCAATTATATAGCTACCACCTAAGTACACATTATGGTAAAGCAATAAAGATATTGAGTATTGAGTATAGATCTCGGTATGTAAAGAACCCATCTACGCACTGACCGCAGCCAGCGTAGCTCAATCCGATCGATCGACCCGTGAAGATTATGTTTATTACTTAACCAAGAGCCCCACACAAATAATACGAAATTAATTAGCCTACAATCTTGGTCCTTAGCTACGAATAAAAAAACCCCGTCACTTTCTATTACCGTAGCCTCTTGCTACGGCGTAGTACCTTCTGCGTAGCAACCTACGCCTCTCTTCCAATAAACGTCATACTTAATCGGGATCATCAATTTCCTTTCTAATCCGAGTTGGCATCACCCTCTTTACTTTATAAGTACTTGGGTTTAATTATGATTGAGGCTTTTATAGTTCTCATTTACCAAATTCTAAGGCAGGTGATTAAACATATTGATGTCCTTACTCGTGGATCAATGCTGACTAGCCTTTTCCCAACTATGTTGCGAGTCAGCTTCCAGTCTAACGGCCCGGCTCTCAGATCAAAATTTTCTTTCATGAAACTTCCAGCCGTCCAAGTCTTTTTGAGGCCAGAATTTTTGAAGTGTCTCAATTATATTCTGAAAAGTTGATAAACCACGAAAAAAACATTTTGATTTTTATTTAACCGATTAGTGCAATAAAAATGCATTTAAATTTAACATTTTCATATTTCGCACGTAATTTGACGAAAACGCTGGACGCAGTGAACGCCATATTGGTCTGTGGGTATGACGTCAATTTGCTAAGTAAACGAATTCGCCGATATTTTATATGATAATTGTTTGTAATTGAAAAAAATAGATATTATTCTACTTATCGTTGGTTTGCTGTACCTGAATGTAGATATTATTTCAACAAAAATTACTTTGGTTACGAAAATAATAAAGTACAAAGTTGTTCAGTTGATTTGTTTATTTAGCGGTATGACGTAATAACATGGCGGTTACTATCTCATAGTGTTTAAAATTAAATGTTTGAATTGAATTTTAAAATGTATTTTGTTATTTCATGAACTAAAACTAACAATATTTCCGACTGCTTTTTGCCTAAGTTATCTCAATAATATATTTTTAGATTTTTTCTCATATAGAGTAAAATACCCTATTATCATCTTTACTGCACAATCCATTCATCATTTCCTAGGTCATCCTCTACTTTTATAGCTACCCCGTATCTTTAGCTTTTAGTGCTGAATCTCATTATGGACAAGATTTTTTCACTCATGCATAGAAGTCAACTTTTTTCGTCTTTTTTATCGTTAACGAAAATAAAAGTATATCTATCGGTGTTGGCAGACAAAAGTAACAATAGAGCACATCTGTCGCGCACTGACATCCATTGGAATGGACAACGTCGAGGATAAAAAGTTAGTACCGAAATCGTTTCATTCTATTGTTACAATCGAAACTGAAGTTTACAACGCGAATACTATTGGTTGAAGTTTTTTAGTTTCGTTGTTTTATTTTAAACGCGAATTAAAATTAATTGACTCGTTATGAGAACCCCCCCGAGTGGGTTCCCGCATTGTCGTTGCGGGGGGGCTCAGTAACCGTGGATTCCGGCCACGGTGAAGCCAAGAGGAACCCAAAGGTGGGGCCGCTCGTCAGGGCTTTTACCTTCAACCGATTGACGTAGCGGCCAAAAAGTAGGTTGCGGTGAGGTGCACCGCAACTGAGGTGGGCCGCGATGTCGAATGGGAGACATCGCGGCTGAGGGTTACGGGCTGCGGTAGAGGAGGAGTGCCGGTGCTTCTGAGCAGCGCTCTTTCCTTCCGTGGCCTGGACGGGGCCGCCAGCGTTTGATGGCGGACGCGGTGGGGCCGCAGGGGAAGAGGAGTGTCGGTATAGCGTCAGCCGCTTTCCCTATCCCCTGCGGCCGAAAAGTGGTAGACGGGACGGCGCGTTGTGTTCCACACGCGCGCCGTCAAAGATGTCAGCAACCACCGGTGGGGTCCGCAAGGGCCGATGCCTGCCAGGGGTGCGGGTTTGTTCGAAAGAGATACCACAGCCCCTGGCATACTGGCTACTGAGGGAACACGGGTGGGTTTTAGTCAGTAAAAGTCTGACACGCCCTCCTGCTCTACTCAGCAGGAGAAGTCATTTGATGATTTCCCACCCAAAAAAAAAAAACAAAACTCGTTATGAGAATTGAAATATTGATAAATGGAAATACTATACAAGCTATGCTGTGGGTATGATTTTGGCATGTCGAAATGTGGAATGAAACGAAACGGCCTCTACATAGTTTGAAGTTAATTAACAATGTCGCTTTATTGTACGACTAGTTGCTCGAATAGACAAAAACCATCTCGTTTGAACTTCTTTTTCTTTTAGTGTCGCTGGTACGACAATTATCAAGTGTTGTTGGCTCAAAATTTCGCCATTTCCATGGCATTTTATCAGTGGCACCGCAGAGGTCACATTGGCTGAATATGTTGGGCACTAAGGGCATAGTTTGTAAAACAGTTCAACATTCAGAACCTGCTGCCGTTCCGTCGAGCCCCACTTTACGAGGTTCTCCTTACACTTTCCCACTTGGGTTTAGAGACGTCCAAGTGGACCATGAAAGGTTACACCCAGAGGGTAAATACTCGTTTGCTAGACTGTAATTAGTAGCAGATGCTAACTGAAACGATACATAATATGAATTAGAATATACTTTAAAAAAATGTCAAGGTTTCTGAATCTTACGCTACATGAAAAAAGATTTGCCAATCTTCCTGAAAAACCTACCACAAAGTTTTGAACCAACAACTACAGTATCTAGGTCGGCCGATACATATTTTTGCATGCCCAAACACGGAGAGTTCACCTAAAAGGGAGGCCAATCGATGGTGATCAATCAAAATCTCATTTAAACACGTCACTTTGGTGGAACCTTCTATCCGTCTTGCGTAATTTCGGCGTAACACTGTGTCGGTACTGTTTGACAAGATGCTAACGCTGTCCGCTGATTTTTGTAATTAAATTCCTTCGTTCTTTTCATTTTTCGTTTAAATGGTTCGGTTTTTGTTTTTTTGGGTAAAAGAAAAAACGAATGATGTTTTTGAAAACTAATGATGTTCTAGAGGGCGTAGACAAGTGGAAATCGCTTTTACTGCTTTTCGTATTTCTTCACTGACTTTCTACAGGATTGACATAAGTATTTCGGTGGCTTATGTCAACCCATATGTCCGATACCTTTTTTACGATTGTATGATCGTTAATCATAAAAATTTACATGGTCAAGGCCCTCAGCTAACATATTATCAGTATAATAAAAAAATCTTGAAATCTCAACTGTCAAGTAAGAAAGAAAGAAGCACATAATATACAGCAAAATAATAAAAAATAGTAAGCAATACCTCTCACCGAGAGGAGGCCTGTGTCCCAGCAGTGGGAACATTATAGGCTGATGATGATGATGATGAAGCAATACAATTACTTTTCTGTTGTTACTTTCCAAGACCCGTCCGGGCCTCGGAAAGCACGTTAAGCCGTTGGTCCCGGCTGTCATTAGTAGATCTTCGACAGTTGTTACGGGTCGTCAGAAGCCCGAAAGTCTGACAACCAGTCTTACCAAGAGTATAGTAATACCCAGTTACTGGGTTGTGTAGGTCAGATAGGCAGTCGCTCCATGTAAAATACAAGTGGAAGCCGACCCTAACATGGTTGGGAAAAGGCTAGGTAGATGATGAATTTTCTATTGTTATCAGACTCAATAAGGTTGCCTTACAAAACACAAGGCAGGCGACTTACTATCAAATTCAAATTTACAGTAGGAACTAAACTCATGTTAGCAAGAAGCCATACTGATTTGCTGCTGAGAAACTGGCAACGTTTTGTAAACTTGCAAAATGAAAGACAAGTTTACAAGACTTAACTTTCCGAACTAATACTGAATGTTTTTGGCAGAAATTGTATTAATTTCCTTCTTCAGTCCAGATAAGTTATAAAACTTTTTGATATTTCTATCATAAGCGTTAAGCTTTTACATTTTTTTATATAATTATCTATATAAATAAAGAGAGAAGTCCTGACTGACTGACTCATCAACGCCAATCCCAAACCCTTGGACCTAGAAACCTCAAATTTTGCACAGAAGTTCCCTTTATAATTTAGACAAGGAATAGGGAAGGATTTTTAGAAATTCAACCCCTAAGGGACTTATAAGGGGATGAAATTTCAGCGCGGGCGCAGCCGCTGGTAGAAGCTAGTTAGTCATTAAATTATAGTGTAATGACTTGCTGCTTGCGTTCAGGCAGATCTGAGCGGCGATTCTGTCAAGATCACGTCTACCCTGAAAAGTGAGGATGCGCCCACAAACCTTCTCAACCATGTTCAGGGCCTCAAGGGCTTGCAGGGATTTGCATCATCATAATCATCACCCTAAAATTTTCCCACTGCTGGGACTCAGGCCTCCGTTTGGTCAGTGGGTTTGGGCCGTATGCGGTACCAATGCGGGTTGGTGATATTTCTATACTATCCCTACTATATAATATTATAAATGCGAAAGTAACTTGTCTGTCTGTTTATCTGCCTGGGATATGGAGAAGGACATGGGGTACTTTTTTCCGCGATAACCGACATCAACGCGGGCGGAGCCGCTAGCAAAAGATAGTTTCTTATATTAGGTACCAACAAAGGCCCGTTTGCACCACAAATCGCACAGCCTGACACTGTTCCGCAAATTGTGAAAAACCGGAAGAAAATTTAGATTTCGCGGGCTATATTGGCTCTTCCCCCACCTGTTACGTCCGGGAGGGCACACACAATAGAAAATCAATTGTGTCTCATTAGCCGAGATCTAATGGTTCTATATTATGATCTAACTAAAAACTTAAAAATTAATAGTATCAACGTCCTATCCCCTTTAAATTGCACATCATAACTCAATCCTCGGTTACTTCCATCCGTCCATTATAAAACACTTGCTTTTGCCAGCGGCTTTGGCCTCGTGGGCGTCGAAAATTATCCCACGGGAACGTACAACCGGGATAAAAATATTTTATGTTTTAACCCAGGTTGTGTGCATCTATGTGTGCCACATTTCATTCAAATCCGTTCAGCCGTTTTTGCGTGATTGAATAACAAACATACAAACTTTCACAACCTGCTTAATATTATAAATGTGAAAGTTTGTATGTTTAGATGTTTGAATGTTTGTTACTCAGTCACGCAAAAACGGCTGAACGGATTTGGATGAAATTTGGCAGACACATAGACACAATCCGGATTAACACATAGCATACATTTTTATTTCGGCAGTTCATTCCCGTGCGATAATTTTTGAACTACACGTGAGTGAAGCCGCTAGCGAAACCTAGCTTACAATATTAGTAGGATTCCATAATTTCCATTTCCTCCAATGTCATTCTCTTCTCACCTCTCTGGCCTCCTTCCTCATAGTCAAAATACTTTATTCAACACCAAACTTTGCCAATCGTACTTTAAAACTTTGACAAGCTTTGACGAAGATCGTGTGTGATGTAAATTGCGAAGTTCACCTGAAATGAAATGAATGGTTATTAGAAGGAGAAAAGTACTTCTGAAGGCTTTTTATTCCGTTTCGATTCAATAATCACTCAATGCAATTCATTGAGTTCTTCATTCTTTTGTTAAGTGTTGTTGTTGGAACGATGTTAAAAAAGTCAAATCATTTTGTTCAATGGAAAAATTTGTTTGTGCTTTTTAAGGTCAATATTTTTTACAAAGATATAAAATGTCTGAATTAGATACAGCTACATATTTTAACAAATCAGTTTCGGATTTAAGACTTTAGAGATTCACCTAGTGCTGGGACTACCTGAGTGTTCTGATCATTACAAATCTATATCCATATTGAATGAATTCAGACGGTAAGCTAAATCTAGGCTAAATGTATTTACATTACCAAACCCAATGAGCTGACTCAAAAAGATGTCAGTACCAATTGGTGGGGTCCACAAGGGCCGATGCTTGCCGGGGGTGCGGGTGTTCTAAAGAGATACCGTCGCCCCTGGCACACAGGCAACTGAGGGAACACGGGTGGGTTTTAGTTAGTAAAAGTCTAACACTTCCTCCTGCTCCACCCAGAGCGAAAGAAGTCATTTGATGATTTCCCACACAAAAAAAAAACACTACGCTTGCTGAAGCACGGTGTCCACTGCTCCACCGGCCATCGGTCCTTCGACAAAAATAGCCAGCCCACTGCCAAGCTAGGTTGGTAACTCCAGTTCTTTTCCGGATAATTCCTGATATTGTCCTTTTCCACCTCGTTACGAGGACTTTTTATCTGTTTCTTATCCCAACATGGGTGGGTGTATTATAAGTATACCCCTATTTAACCCTCCGGGGCAACAAGGCGTGATGTTATACTATGTAAACCCAATCCAACCAAAACCAGCGCTGGGTGTCTCACGCCCAGCAAATGCTGAGATGGTAACCCTTTCGCTATGGACACGCTCAGCACAACTGATACTGCATTTTTTTTTTGTTTTGTGTATTGTTCTCTTTTTTATGTGTTTGTTGCTGTTGTGTTGTGTCTGTGTCGAATAAATGTTTTGTATTCTATTCTATTCAATCTCATAATCAATAAATCAGCTATTGATGGGACATAGTCCTTGTCAGTGTGACCCTTTCACAGAGAGATTTGGGCCATAGTCAACCATAATTATTGCGGATTGGTATACAATATACAACCTATTAATTTAAATGGCTTGTTACTTGCGTACCTACATTCCATAATAAAATACCAAACTGGAATCACAAAAAATAGCTGTTCCGATAGCGTTCGGTAATTAGATTAGTATTTCAATTACGTACAAGTTGGCCGGCTGCCAGTTCACACAAGTTATAAGAGCCGGCTGAGAAACGCGGGCTATTATGGCACTTGCAGACTATCCGTACGTTACAATAGCCCAGCAACTTGTCGCGAGCTGTTTATTGTTTTGAGACCTTAAGAGGTTTGGTATATTGCCTTGAGTTGGTTTGTCATTTTTGTTTTATGTTATCATCCATTGGATGGCGATCGAAGCTACCCTTTAGTAAAATACTATCGCACAATTAGCCAATACTATTCTTAGGTTAGACCAGTCAGTTGTTGGTAATCACCTACGACTTCCTTCTGATGAGAGCCTCTCTAGCATGTCGCAAAATGTCCTACGACCAACAAATGGTTGGCGTCAGGTAATCTCGGCCATCATTGCATTATTTTCTTCAACCGCCGTATTTTATGCAAAAAAAAAAAAGAACGAAACGATAAACAAAAATATGATATTTGAAACAAATCGTACAATTCCCAAGCCAGGTTTCTTATATATAGTTGATCATCATCATTCTTTCAGCTGAAAGACGTCCACTGCTGGACAAAAGCCTCCTTCAAGCTCCGCCATTTCGACCGGTTCTGTGTTTCCGACATCCAGCGAATTCCTGCGAACTTCTTAAGGTCATCTACCTTGTGGGACGCTTTCCAAATCTTCGTCTTCCAGTACATAATCGCCACTCGAGAACCTTCCGGCCCCATCGGCCATCTGTTCTGTGAGCAGTTTTTTTAATTCCACTAGCTGATAGTTAATATCACGACAAAATCAAAAAAAAAAAAAGTCATTTATTCAAACTAGGCTGAGAGTCAGCACTTTTCGAACGTCAAAATTACATAAGACAGTCCCCCAAAAACGCCCACCCTTCACCACTTCCTAGTGCTTTAGCTGGGAAGAAGAAGTGGCGCAACAAACTCCCCAGCAGCACAGCTGTCTGATAAGTTGGAAGAACTTGATTCTATCACGACACAAAATTAGGCACAAAAAGATTGGTCTCGATGTGTTTATAGCGATCCTGTAAAACAATCGAAAGACTTGAGAAACATTATTTTGTTGGAAAGAACAATAGTAATTTAATATTAATTTTAGAAAAGGCAGAGTTTATCCAATAACTTCAATGACTTTTGTTCAAATGTGCTAAATGTTGAATGTACCTACTACGTCATTTGATTGTTGCTTATTTTTTTTTTTTCTAAACATTTCCACTTTTACCTACATAGTTACGAATTCGTTTGTATAGGATATCCAAGTTAGCATCTAGTCTTAAAAAAACTGCGAAGGTGCGGCCGGTACTCGGGCCAGTATCGACGAAGATGGATGGAATCGTCTTGTCAGTCCGATCTCCGTAGACAACTCGGCACCTGCAAGATAAAGAACACGACGAAGATGAATTCGATAAATTAATACAGATAGACGATGTCTGAACCTGAAGATATTCAGGTCATTACGTACACACACAATTAAACTCACGCCTTGTACCATGGGGGTTTGCAGATACTACAAAACGCCACACCTGTTACGATCCTTACATACTAACCTACCTACTTCTTTTGCTTCGTTTAGGTTCATACATCAGCTTGCTGGTCTATCCTGTAAAAAACTTTAAATATACTGCACTTGCGTCCTATTAAAAAAATAATCACCAAGCCTGTACAATCAAACATACACCTACACATGATGAATACAAACAAAATCCACTTAAAACCAACGCAGGCTCGCACTAATTATGGCAAAAAAACAATATTGGTTGAAGAAGCACGGCTGTTCAATAGTTTACATGACAACATAAAAAGTGTGACAGTGTAAACACATTCAAATAATATACATAGATTAAGACATCACAAGTTCACAACATTTGAAACAACATAATGCTAATATAATGTTTCCAAAACCCTAGAGGTAACTATTACAAGTTATAACTAATTTTTAAGTATCTCAGTATACGCGAACTGTTATTTTAAGTTCTTAAGAGAAATAAAGTTCTTTAAACCCAAAAATCTCACCTTGAAAACTTGGGTGAAGTTACCTGAATTGGGCCGTCATCCAACCTCATGCTAGGAATTGGCAACTCATTGCACCTTAGTTTATACGTTGAGAATTTTACAGAAAAGATCAGATAGTCATACACGCACACCGATTGCAAATACTACGCACCGGAACTTTCTGAAGAAACTTTACATTTTGCATTGTCAAAAAAACTATTCAAACACAAAAGCCGTAAGGTGTTCATGGTAAGAAAGTTTCGAGGAACACAGTTATACAGATTATTAGTAAAAAAATCGGGATCGCTGTTATTTCACATTCAAAATATACCAAATAAATGAATACATGGTATTTTAGACATTATGGCTTAAATATTTCAAAAAAGGAACAACGTGCCAGAAACTAAATGCATTCATTTGTTTCTTGGCAAGTATTCATAATACGAAATTAATAAGTTGGCAACTTTAGGAACGTTCATATTTTTAACTGTTGATCAAACTTACCTACTGTTTCTTAAATCATTTATGTATAAAGCGTTATTTTTTTACTTTTTCAACCTACAACAATCTATCTAATTTACAGTGGGACCAAGCAACGGCTTAACTAAGGATTTTTTCTTTAAATTAAGCAGAACATTTATTTTCTATTCTATCATAGAATACACAAGGCTAAAAGCGTATGGTATTTTGTTTTGTCCACAATAATCTGCCTATTCTTTTCTCAACTAGTTTGAGTTCGGCTTCCAGTCTACTCGGATGCAGCAGATACGCCTTGTCAAGACTGGCTATCTACTGACTACCCATAATAAATGCTTAACGAGACACTGAGGACAAAAGAATTTTAAAAATATTATCAAAAAAGGTTATTTTCGCAAATCATAAGTTTCTAGATCCTATAATAGAATACATAAATATAAGGTTAAAAGCGTCTGGGTTTTTTTTTGTCCCGGAGTAATTTGGGGCACTCTGACAGGTTAGGTTCGAAGTTACTTATTATTTAGTTATTTCTTTTTTTAACCATTCAGAAGTAGGAGCACGTCGGCCACGCCTTCAATTTAGATTTAGACCAGCCAAGTGATCTTCCCCAACCATAATACTCACAAAGTCCTGTTTTTATAGCGCCCCGTTTCATATCCTCTGACCACTTAACATGCTTTCCGAGGCGCGAAGTGTCCTCGATATGTAATGGACAGTCCTATCCAGTCCCACCCATCCAGAAACAGACCGCAGCAAACGTAGCTTAACTTGCGATCGACCTGGGGCACCGATGTGTGGGTTGTTATCATTCACTACTTCAGCCATTTCTTAAAACTGTTGATGCTTAAAGTTAAGTACCTATCTCCCCACGTTTTACCAGGGTACTAGATTTTCTAGGTTAATACCGAATGAATGTGACTTTATCCGGATATTTCAGTTCAAAGTTTTCACCACCAGTGATTCTAGATAGTCTCCCTTTATTACAAACGTTCATTATCTCTGTGCGAAGCCGAATTCTACGCTTACCACATAGAGATTACATTAGGTCATGTTATGCTCGGCATATAGACTTTAGACATGCTAACTCAATTGTGCAGAACTGATAAACCCTTGTTATATGTATTCACACAGGATTTATATATTATGTGGAAATGTACATCTAAAATTGTACATAGTTATGTATGTTATATACCAAGAAGAAGGCTAGGTAAACGTACATGCGTAACACGTGCTCAATAACATTCAATCACACACAAACTATTAGATAATGCGTACATTTTTATTTTCAGATATAATTTTTGAAAATACATTGGAATAATATAATTATGTGTCAAAGGATACTCGTACGTAATTATATACGCATAGATTAATCTATGCGCAGAGTAATCTATGCGTATCCTTTGGTACATAATTATATTCCAATGTATTTTCTGAAAATTATATCTGAAATAAAAATATACGCATTATTTAATAGTTTTACTTATTTTGAAATGTTGAGTTTACAGTAAAGGAAAATGCGTAGAAAACAAACAAAAAGTACAAATGAAAATTCCACTGCAATCTATTCTTTTCCTTATCAGCAGCAGGGGCAGTGTAATTCCACTACATACCTTGGTATCAGCGCTATATTGAAGGTACGTCCTTTTTTATCAATTTACTTACGTCCGAGCACAATCCGATTTCCCTGACGCAATCTCGGCGGCAAAGTGTTGCTATCGCATCGTAGACGCTATGAACGATGCTCACTTGTTTACTATGGATAATATGAGTCAACAGAATTTTCTTTTATCATTTACGGACACGCATTATGGTTAATTCAATATTTTTTTGTAGGAATTCTGGGAACATTCTTTTAAATTAAAAGAATAAATTCTGTACGCAAAAAATGTACGTGGACAAAAATAAAATTGCAATATACGTTTCGGAACTTGTTATTTTAAAAGTACGCGAACTCAATCAATTCGGTCCACGGTACCAAACAGGTTGACTCCCTTGCGTCCCCATTATCATTCTCATACATTCCCAACACGTAATGTCTCCGTGATATTCATCCAAACGGCCATTTTGATCGATTCCAATAACATTTCAATCACACACAAATAGCATATCAAAAGCATTTTATCAGGAAATTGCTGAAGAGCTATTACGCAGACAGTAGCAAGTTATACGTAAAACTAGGTTGCGCGGCACTCGTAGGGCGGCGGCCGCAGGGGGTAGGTATGGGTGTCGTATCGTAGCAACGAGCAGCATCCCTCTCAGTGCGCTCCCGACGATCGTGCCGAACGCCCGCGCGCCCCTCCCTGGCATACCACTCCGTTCAACTTGAACGAACCTCACACGGACGTTTCATTCAAATTCAGTGCAGTGACAACCAAAATGTTCATGCTATTCATACTACTGACTGTGTACCTCATAACTCTATGTCATGGTTAATGTGTTAATTGCAATGGATTTGAGATTATCGGCGTGAGATAAGCCTGCCACGGAGTTGACGGACCGTTGTGGGTCTTTTCAACTGCTTCGACAGTTGGTGAGTTTTGTGATTGGATTTTTATCTCTTTCATCGTTTTTGCTCCTTAGTTGTCACACTCTTTTGTACTGCGTTCGTCTGTACGTTGTGTACATACAGAGTAAGGCACCGCATAATTTGTTATCGTTCGCAATTATCTAAGTACGCGTGTTTTATGTCGTCATTTGTTACGCCTAGTGGAATTAAAATTAATTGATTGGTTTAATTTACTTTTGCTACAAAATACCTATCCGTTTCAATTTAAATTTGCGAGTACAAAGCTTACTTTAATTCTATTTCATCTAAGGTTCTCATTTTGTAATTAGTTTCGGGGGTTGAATTTCGATATCTTTGCCGTCTCGGTGATATAATTATAACTTTTTTTCTGAAAATTTGTCGGAGATATAGGGTAACACTTTACCTGTTTTCAGCCTAAAGGTATAGTCACCTACATACGTATTTATATGTATATACTTTTTGCGCATAGTGCGGACACAACTGAGACGAAATATGATGCATAGGCGGATTAGTCATATGTTTCGTACGTCACGAGCTGTTAACAGCATTAGCAGAATAATATTTACCAATGTGTGTGAGTAAAGGTGGTATTACATATGTCTATTATATAAATTCTATTATTATCCTACAATAGTAGAATTCAGTCAAGATTGAAAAGGGTCGCTTCAGATTTCATGAATCTTGATTATCATCATCTGTCTAGCCTTTTCACAACAATGTTATGGTTGGCTTCCCGTCTAACCGGATGCAGCTGAATACCAGTATATTACATAGAGCGACTGCCTAACTGGCCTCTACAACCCAGTTACTGGGTTATACGTTACCCAGGTTATCACACAAACGGTTCAAAATTCAAGAGTATGTAAAAAAATTAAAGAATGAAAAACTATGACACGAGACAGTACCGTAAGCCAGGAATATATTTGTGGAAATTAAAAACATACATAAGCATAAATGTAACGAAGATTTTCGCAAGTTGAATGTGATCTCAACCCAGCAGATGTCTAGTTTTTATGAATTCAAATAAACGAAAACATCGGTAAAGTACAATATTCGTTGACGAAAGATCAATACTATTTCAACGTTTTAAGGACAAGGACATTCGTTAAGTCATTTGGAAACTGAACTATTTATTTTAAACGAAATAATTTAAGCTACAAGTTTCATTGTTAACCAAAGTAAACAAACATTTTTTGAAATGGTGGTAGCGTAGTCATAAACGATGATTACTGATAACAGATAATTAGTGATCGCCATTCGTGGAAATAGTCTCAACGGGTGGTCAGAAGTCCGAAAGTCTGACAGCCAATCTTACCAAGGGGTATCGTATTACCCAGCTACTGGTAAGATAGGCTGTTGCTCAATGTAAATAGCTGCGACCGATTATACTGGAAGCCGACCCCAAAATAAGTAGTTGGAAAAAGGCTAGGCGGTTGATCGCAATTATATTGTTTCTGCACTTGATTGATTCCGAGTACATACATTCTTTTGATCCTTTGTCACATACAGTAGCAAGTACTAGATCATTAAGTTTACCGTAAGAATTCAGAACATTACCTAAATATAATACCTACAATATTGAACGGTTGTTTTCATTTATCAGTTGAACAAATTGTTGCCTTCAACATGGCGATTTCCCCCCCGAGTGGGTTCCCGCATTGTCGTTGCGGGGGGGCTTAGTAACCGTGGTCTCCCATCCACGGTGAAGCCAAGAGGAACCCAACGGTGGGGCCGCTCGTCAGGGCTTTTGCCTTCAAGCCATTGACGTAGCGGCCAAAAAGTAGGTTGCGGTGAGGTGCACCGCAACTGAGGTGGGCCGCGATGTCGAATGGGAGGCATCGCGGCTGAGGGTTACAGGCTGCGGTAGAGGAGGAGTGCCGGTGCTTCTGAGCAGCGCTCTTCCCTTCCGTGGCCTGGACGGGGCCGCCACCGTTTGATGGCGGACGCGGTGGGGCCGCAGGGGAAGAGGAGTGTCGGTATAGCGTCAGCCGCTCTCCCTATCCTCTGCGGCCGAAAAGTGGTAGACGGGACGGCGCGTTGTGTTCCTCACGCGCGCCGTCAAAGATGTCAGCAACCACTGGTGGGGTCCGCAAGGGCCGATGCCTGCCAGGGGTGCGGGTTGGTTCGAAAGAGATACCACGGCCCCTGGCATACGGGCTACTGAGGGAACACGGGTGGGTTTTAGTCAGTAAAAGTCTGACACGCCCTCCTGCTCTACTCAGCAGGAGAAGTCATTTGATGATTTCACACCCAAAAAAAAAAAAAAAAAAAACATGGCGATTTTTTTTATATATTTCATAACGCTATGGCAAGTAAGTACTTACTACCCATATCGAAACTGAAAATATATTCTTGGAAGTTTTAAATCCCATCAACGCCTACTGATACTGACATTGTTAATGATCCACCCACATAGTTTGGACAGAGGGCTGTGCGAATGGCCAATCACTAGCCGTTGCCACCTTGGACCCAGCGGTGACAAAGGTTAATATTTCAGCCGTGGTAAGACGTGAGCTAAATGTAATATGTTATTTGAAATAATATAACAGTAAAAGTGAAAACGGAGTGTAAAATCGGCTTGAATTCGTCAGTAATTTAGATTTGAATAACAAATTGAATAATTGTCTTGGTCAAATCCTAGCAATATTTTTTTCATTGCCGTGCGGCATGGCGTCCATTATGATTCGAATTGATTTAAATCGATATGACTTATTCCAAATTCAATGTCACAGCGATTTGAGCGACTAATGAGTTATTTTGACGTCTAAACAACAAAACAAAACAGACAATAATAAAACTCAGTCTTATCAACCAAACGAAAATAACAGGATTTGTGTTTTCTTTCATCGATACTTATGAACTTTCCGCTCGCGAATGTAAATGGAAATGTTCTGAGAACTTCTCATTGTGACTTCAATATCGTGAAATGATATTGTGATAATAATATTAAGTTATATAATATTGTTGAGGTGATTTGAATACAGTTTTCTTGAACATAATTGAGTGTAGGTGTAAGTCGTTTACAAAAATACTTTTGTGTAAGTTAGTATTTAACATCATAATGTCTGCTATATTTATATCCTTACGTATTGGAACAGAATTGAATTGTAATACCTACCTACTCTTTATTGTGTACTCTAATAGCTTGTCTGTGGTGTACCGTTGATATACACAATAATAAATACAATACAATAAAAAATACATACAGTTTTTAATTACTATACATAAATGATCATGAAACAAGAGCAAAAAAATATAAATAACAATGAAAGGAAGTGTTTTTTATCATAATTTTATAAATAGGCAAAGATTGAGCACGTCTTACTGATACAGGCAAGGTATTCTATAAACGAACTGCTTGAACGGTAAAGATTTGTCATAAAACCTGGTAATTATCATTAATTGACATTATACATCCATTTTATTTAGGTTCATTTTATTTATGTAGATTATTTTACATATTGTGAATGAGAGAACGTTGTAGGCCTTACTGACTGTAGATTTGTAGACGATTTTCTATTCTTTATTCGTCTAAGTACCTGGTACCTACTTATTGACAGGCCTGCGCTGTCCTTCCATACATTTTATCTCTGTAATTTGAAAATATTGTTAAAGCCAATTATTTTTAAAAGAGTAACCGTGGAGTTTCTTGCCGGCTCTTCTCCATAGGAAACAACAATTTGGAACCGTGCACCTAGCTTCTGACGTTTCATAAGTGCCCATGCAGGTTTATATGAAATAAAAATATTTTAATTTGATTTGATATACTTTGGTAGAATCTCTAGTTTTAAGTTTCAATGACCTCAAATGTCAGAAGTGGAGGACGATGATTTAAGGCCACAATACAAACACAGTTAGAGATGAAAAAGATGTAAAACTAATTAGGATAAGTAGTTCATTGTTCATGATAACGTAAATTCAGGAAAAGGACATTTTTTTATAGGACAGAAAAATAAAACTACATTATCTTTACTGAAAATATTCACCCAGAAGACGCAAAACTGATTACTTTCATCCCCCAAGGGAAATAAGCTTAATGATTATTTTAAAATTGACTTGAATAATGTGAAAACATCCAGCGTTGCCCGTGATGCATTCACACGCGATTAAACATCTCAGCTAGACTCTCAAGAGAATACGGGGGTGGAAATACTTATCATCATAATATTACAAGGGATATCTGTATATAGGTATGCAGCATATAATAAATTTAAGGTTGCTTTTCGTAGGTATCTGTCCGTGTGACCGCGTTGCTCTTCTAAACTGCGCAACAATTTCTGATGCGGTTTTCATCAGTCGTAAGAGAATTTATCCAGGAAGGTTTTTGATATACTTACATCCTACTATAAACATCATACATCATCCTACTATGTTATAATATTATAAAATAAATAATATATTATTAATAATATAATATATTTAATATTAAAATAATCATTATTATTGTTGTTAGTTGTACATACATTTATAATGTTATAATTGTGAAAGTTTGTATGTTTAGATGTTTGGATGTTCGTTACTCAATTCCGCAAAAACAGCTCAACGGATTTGGATAAATTTTGACAGACATATAGTTTATAACCTGGATTAACACATACGATTTTTTATCCCGGTAGTACGTTCGAGTGGGCAAATTTTCGAGCTCAATGTGGGCGAAACTGCCGGCAAATGCTAATAAAGAAATCTTAATGTTTTGTTTTCAGACATTATGCCGAGGTGAGGCCTTTTTCACATTATAATAACCGCTTTCTTTTATTATAGTTCAAGGGTTTTTGTTGCTGTAATGCTAATAAACGCATTTTTCTTTCTTTGTTTCTAGAACTGTGCGAAGAAGAGGTAGGTAGCTAGACTAGCTTGTAAATTATATTATTTTGTTTGTTTGTTTCATCTCAATGGACGTAAATTTATGTAGGTGTTGTGTACCTACAGCCTGGCAAAGGTCACTGTTAATGTCTTCCCACACCTCTTTGTCGTGGGAATATTATTTAAACACAAGTATAACATCACGCCTTGTTTCCCCAAAAGGATGGGCAGTGATGAAATATAATTTAATCATCATCTGCCTAGCCTTTTCCCAACTATGCTGGGGTCGGCTTCCAGTCTAACCGGTTGCAGCTGAACACCAACATTTTACATGGAGCTACTGCCTATCTGACCTTCACAACCCAGTAACTGGTAACACTGGTTGTCAAACCCGTAACGACTGTCAAAGATCTACAAATGACAGCCGGGACCAACGGCTTAGCGTGCTTTCCGAGGCACGGAGGGGTCTTGGTATGTAAAGATGGTACCCATCCAAGGACCAACCGCGGCAAGCGCAGCTTAACCTGTTCGATCGACCCGTGTGGCTTATACCTTTTACTTGGCCATTCCATCTTATAGAGAAGAGGCCTGTGTTCCACAGGCCTCCTTAGCAGTGGAAACATTTTAGTGATGTAAAGTAAAAATTGTTTATTTCAATATCGTTGTTTGAGGTATCGTTGGTCCCAAACAATGCACAGCCTGTTTCTTGGATACCATTATAGACTGATTAAGATTGAGTCGATTCTCCAAGGCAGAGCTGTCCCTGTTACACTAATTGGTTTCCTTCTTCTTAGCGTATCGATAGCGATCTATTTAGAATCAGCCCAGAATTTGGCTACGAGTTTAGCATTTTCAGCAGCGTCCATAAACTCCCTTATACATAAACAGGCTTAGCATGACGTTTTCTATTTCAACGAAGAATAGACAGTGCTTTTTCAATACAAAGTGACATTTTGACTCTCTATTTTTCGACATCACACCTTAGATTATCTTTCTACATAATAAATTTTCACTGTCATTTTGTCTTTCGTTTCTAACAATCTGTGTCTAGGTCTATATTTCTTCCCAAACTGTCAAAATCACACTGACAACAAACTTTCTACTCGACGGCCACAAAGTATAAACGATTATTCATGATTCGTTTAGAACGCATACGTGTGATAATTAATAGAAAAACTTAGCTATGTTCTCCTATTGTACATCATTTAGTTAATAGTCATGTCTATTCTACCATCGACAATCGGTGCTCGGGCGAAGCCAGCAGGTTTGGTTTTTAGTCGTCGTTGGATAGATAAAATTGATTTCGAAATTTCAAAAAAAAATGTGTGATGAAACACTATATTTAAGGCCCTTTGTACATGGTACGGTTTCTTTACGGCGTCTTAACTGTGACGTAGAAAAATCGTGTGTCCTTGTGTACGAATAAGAAACGCTTCTATGGTATACGTCGACGGCGCTGTGCCGTAGTGTCGCCGTGTCGTCATCAAGCTTCCATAGTGTTAAATAGATTGTAATGTGTATACTGATATGTTTAAACAGTGTAATTGGCCTCGGCCGTTCTATTTAAAATAAATAAATAGTGTTCCATACAAAACTGACGACTGTGCCTATGCACAGTGAATAGACCGTAGTTTTAATGAAAAACGGGTGTACATATATGTGCAAAAGTAATTGGGTGGTCAGTCATTCAGTGAATCAGTCACGGAACAGAACTTGTCAACTAAACCTCTTTAAAAAATGTCGTATATTGCTCTACGTAACCTGAAACTTAAAGACAGCTTCTAATAAATCCTGACTAATATTATACACAGGAAAGTAAGTTTGTTTGTCACGCTTTCACGCTTAAACGGCTGAGCGGATTCGGACGAAATTTGGCTCATAGATAGACTATGACCTGCGTAAGGCCAGGGTACTTTTCATCCTGGATCGCAGTTGACTAAACTGACTACTAAATAAACGAGGGCATTATAGCAAAAGCATATATATTATATTTAGATTACGATAATTTAATAAAAATAATGTACCAGTGCGTTCTATATACTTAATTTAATGTCTGTCCGCACCGCATGTCATTAGTTAAAGTAATAAATTAGTTTACTCAACTCGAATGTTACATACACACATAATTTATCTACGTGTATATTATAATATGTAGGTAAATACTTTCACCTAAGTGTATTAAAAACTTTTGTTTGACAACACAAAAGTTTTAATGTTCAATTTAGGTACATTTGAGAGCAGATTCGCATAGTTTGACTTTAGTTTATTTTTTTATTAAAACTTTTGAGTTAAAAGGGTTCAAGGATCTGCAGGTCAATTGACCGTGGCTTAATGTACTTAGGTGCTAGTAGTTACTCACAGTTCTATTTCGAACTTTCATAGGTACGAGTATTTCAAAGCATTCCTATAATATTAGTATTAAAACTTACACTTAAACATTTATTTCAATTAAAACATTTACAGCCACTTTTAAACTGTCAAAAAGTGCAGAAATATGAAGGTAGTTAGTATTCTCTTTCGAAACGTAGTACGTACCTATGGAGAAGAACGAGCAAGAAACTCCATGGATACTCAACACCACAACTTGCTGCAAAAAAATCGTTTCATCATTGATGTTGAATTTATGATGAAATATGAGAACTATGTAAAAAAGACGTGCACTTTAAAAGTGTCCAGATTACAGCGACTATATAATAAAAAAAAAACAACTAAGAGCCGTGGTAGCTAAGAGATGACCAGCTCAACTGACGAAGCCTGTTCACGCACATGACGCACGGATCAGCACCACAACCACCTTTTCCTTACCTTTGGACACCTAAATAAAACAAGTTGGTATCAAAACAAGCAGCTAAGGTATAACTTCAAGAAATAAGGTGACAGCAGTAGCTTGGCGTTGGCTAGCTATGAACCTTTGGCCAAACTGAGGCAATTTCCTTGCAAGTCAGGGTAAGTCCCGAAATACAGCTGTACCGGTGGACGTTGTGTATCAAATGTATACATACATTTTAAGGTGTTTGAAATTACATTGGCGAACCAGTCCGTCTATTGCATCATGATAAGATGAAACGTCGATTCATCGATTCGGCTGATTGTGACCTTGTCACAAGAAACGTTCACGTGTCGGACTGTGCTTCGACCCTAGTACACTCAGTGACGGAGGTGCCGTCATTACCTTACAGCTCATGTCCCATGTAACTTGGGGCCTATGCAACACAATTTTTTCTCTCGAACTACTCTGTCAACCCATTCTTTCATATCATTCCTTACGCAATTCAACATTATTTTTAATATCCTCCCTCTCTATTTAGCTATATCTCTCTCTTTTAGATACCTGCGATTCCCATGCCCATTACAAGTCAAACGATTTCCCAGCCCCCAAGCTACCCCCGCATAATTTTCGGGTCACGAAATTCCGATTATTGTTCTGTTTGGTCACTTGTCACACGCAATGTCCACCTGTTGGTAATGATTCAACCCTAGTACCAATCATCTGCGCAATATAGGAAGCCTAGCTAGCAATCCTATTAACTATGGCTAATCTTTTCACCAGAAGGATGACCTATATACGTAGCTATTTATGTACGTATAGCTCAGGCTGTCACTAGAGAAGAACATTGTATTGGACTTCATTCATTTTAGGCATACATATTGACCAACTTTTAAACTGGAAACCAGAATTAAAAACAATTGATGCTTCGGTATCGTCTGCATGTTATGCTCTGAGAGCTCTGAGAAACGAAATCGGCATAGAACAGCTAAAAATGGTATATTTTGCGCTAGTGGAGTCAAAAATTAGATATAGCATACTTTTTTGGGGAAATTGCTATGATTATAATAGTAGAAGAGCTTTCGTACTACAAAAACGTGCAATTAGAACCATGGTCCGCATCTCACAGAGAGAAAGTTGCCGACAATATTTTATAAATTTAGGCATACTCACAGTGCCAGGTCTTTATGTACTGATATTACATATTACTTTTAATATTGGTCATATTACTTTTAAGTAATATGGCCAAATACATACAAGATTATGAGACAATAGAAGAACGGCAGATTAGGGAAGGCACACGTAGACTGGACTTAAAGAATAAAAATTTTACTAATAAGAACCTAAAAATTGTTAAACACAGTCCACGATACCAGTCTGTAAAATTATTCAACAGGCTGCCTTTAGACATCAAAAGTGCCGTATACAGTAGCGCTTTCAAAATAAAACTGAAAAATTACCTATTGAATAAGTGTCTATATGCTCTAGAAGAACTGTGATTTTAATGAATTGTAATTTTGTCAAGATAATCTTGGGTTGAAAAATTTTGTTTCATTCTGTTAATTCTAATTTATTGATCTAGGCATATTTTTATTTATTTTCTATTATTTTTGAATGAATTTGATTTAATTTTACCAATCTATATTAATTTGTATTTTTATTTTTATTTTTTATTGTTGTAATTGATTTTTTGTTGTTTGTAAATATGTAATTTGTGTATAAGTTCAGATACAAGTTGCTTGTCGTATGAATAAATGACTATGACTATGACTCATACTTTTTGGCATCAACCCTTTTGTCCTTGAAAAACAAAATTGTATAAATGGCTACTATGTTCATCAAATATGTATAGTATTCTGTGCGTATCTCAATTGTAGCGTAGCAATGCCAGTACTAAGATTCACAAACGGAATATTAATGATCTTAGGCATACTGAGCAGCTTACAGGCAATAATAGATCAACCGGCTGGTTCCATTAATTATTTAGATCACTACAGTTTCAATTTACATCATAGTAATGACAAAGTGAAGGATTGACGCGGTGTCATGGATCTGCTTTCAAAACGTATACTTGTGGCTAAGTTATAAATTATTGTGATTGATTGAATTGAAAAAATATTGCACACATGTTGTTTTTAAAGATTTCTTTAACTTTTCTCAAAAAGAGTGCGAGAGAGCACTGGTGGCCCAATGGCATTGACCCCAACTTCAAGTTCTCAAGTTCAGGCTTAGGCAGACACTTAACTTTGTGAGCTTCATTATATCACCACTGCTCTCAAAACGATAAAATAAATCTGCCCAACTTTAGATTCTAGGACATCTAGAACCACAAATTAGAAGACACCGTGGTGGATTATGGCCTACTCCCCTCACTGAAGCTTTGTGTCCAAGTAGTTAAAACTTTACAGGCTGATCATATGTTGCAAAAAAGACGCCCGCACAGGAAAAAGTGCTCGGAAAATCCTGAGAAATTAAGTCCGTTTTTTAAGGTTCTTAAAAAATGACAAACTTGAGAATAAGAGTACTAACAATAGTAATACTTCTCAAAGTAAAAAATTATAATAATAAAAATATTAAAATTCTTTTTCACCCCATAACCGCCGTCTGCGACCCTTAGATATTGGGTGCTCACATCGTCCTGTATCAAGTATACAAAAATAGTATCAACAAGGACTTTCAGTCTACGTGTAACGAAACTTTGTAAAGGTCGCAAATATTTACTAAGTATTATTCAATGATGGATTACAAGTTGACCAGAAGATATAGGATACGAACTTAGTTCTTGGAAAGCTTCAGGGCCTTACAAATACTTTTAAGAATCGTTTCAACAAAATCTTCGAAACTTATATTTTATAAGAGCTAAGTACGTTAGAATGGAAGTTGTTAAAAAGTAATACTTTGGAAACCAAGATGACCAAATCGATCAATAAACTCAACCTTATGCAGTCCACCGCTGGAAATGGGCCTCTCCCAGGCTGCGCCACAACACTCAATCCTCCGCCTTTCGCGTTCAGTCTGTCCCAGCGACATTTTTAAGGTCGGCGATCCATTTAGCTGGGGAATATCTCACACTACGCTTGCCGATACGCGGTCTCCACTCCAGAACTCATCTGCTCCACCGGCCATCGGTCCTTCGACAAACATGGCCAGTGCTGCCACCTTCATCTCACTTCATCATCGTCATCATCATTTCAGCCGAAAGACGTCCACTGCTGGACATAGGCCTCCCCGAAGGGGGGGGGGCGTTGCCATAATCGCCACGCTTGGCAGGCGAGTTGGCGATCGCAGTGTGGTGGTAAAATGCATAGAGAACGCTGCTGCCCATTCTCTAGTAAGTCCCTTAGTCGCCTCCTACGACACCCACTGGAAGAAATGGGATGGTGCTATTCTTTTACGCCCGGGCACCACACGGGACACGGGTCATCTCACTTACTCTGCAAGATATGCCGGTAACTCCGTTTCTTTTCCGGACACAGATGACAAATATTGATGATAAATATATATTAAATAAAAAAAATATTGCTACTTTGACACTTCAATCCATTTTTAACTTGAATTAATTGGCATAATATTATTTTTATATCCACAATCTGTTGCTACTTAACTTAAATTATTTTTTTGTTAACGAATGTCACCGACTGTGGCAATTAAAGGATGAAATTTTTTTAACCGGCGTGCAGAGTGACATTTCAACTTTTTAATATAAGGTGTAACATCAATACAGGTGACCTTCACAAAGTTTCTGTACGAATATACGTGGACCACAGAGTCCTTATTGATACAATTTTATATCTTTGATAAGGTTCGGTGTTTGATGAGGACATAGAAACGGTCACAGACGGGAGTATTGAATAAAAATTACTTTTATTTGTTTTTACACATAAAATTACACCGGGTTTGCCCAATCGCGTACTGATGGTTTCCATGCTATATAATCAGGAAAAAGGTGGCATCGCTTGTGAGGAGGATTCAGGGGGTAGCAATAGCATCCTGGGATTCGTGGCTGAGGACCAGAGAGCTCCTGTACTGAGGCATCTCATGCGGAATCATTGTCCGAATGAAATGCCTCGCAAGTGACTCACTAACTTTTCTGTTGGAATTAAATAATAATATGATACTAATCTTAGTGTATAAGCTATAGTATCTTAGGTGTGTACTAACAACATTGGTTCCTATGTTGTCCCGAATAAAACATTTTTTATTTTTATAACTGTCCATTTTTTTTTACATTTAATTGATGTACAAAAATGAATTCTGTTTCTAAATAGTATAAAATTCATCGGACCACAGACATTAATTAGGGGAAAATGTAAAAAATCTGTCCGAAATCATGTACAGAAACGCAATTAGTAATTTTTTGAAGAGTTCCGTTGTCTGCCTCTCAAACGCATCATCAGATCTATATGAAATTTGAATGGAACCTTTTCGAAATAAACCCCTTTCGAACAAAAAAAGAATTTTGCAAATCCGTCTACGTATGACGGAGTTATGCCCGAACATACATAAAAATAAAATATAAACATGTCGAATTGATAACCTCCTTCTTTTTGAAGTCGGTTAAAAAGGAATTGAAGAGACTTTGAACTAATTTAAATTAATCACATTTACACATAAATGTGTATGCTAATTGAACAGTTTTCACAGCGTAACTGATACAATCAAGGAACCTAATTTCTAGTTTTCCCATTTCTGCAATTCGAATACATTTACGACATTTAATTGGCACCGTACAAACATTACACTCGTTTAAGTCTTAGTCAATTCCCGTTCATGACTATTTTAGATAGAAAAATCACCAACAGGTTGGTCGTGATCGAACTGGCAACCAATTCGGTTAGCGGCCGCCCACCGATTAAATTACCAGCTGTATTACAAACTAGCGTTTAGAAGAGAATGGGGACACACTAGTGATGTCCATGTTTGATCAGTTGGCTGAGTTTATGGACGCTCTTACATGTGGTATGATTGTCCTTTTGTTGTACCATAATTATTGTTTATTTGGGCCGGGTGGAAGGAAAACGCGCTCAAAGCAGAGCACCGGCAAGATGGTCAGACGTGATCAAGAAGGCTGTTGAAGGCAACATCTACCGAGCGGTCCACTCTGCAAAAGACCGCATAACTTGGAGACGCGTCGTATGTGGTCGCGATCGTCAGCATTGAGGGAATGACGAAGAAGAATAAATAAGTATGGCATCATGTTTGTAAAACCACTTTTCAGGAATATGAATAATAATCACAAAATAATAATAATAAGTTTATTTATTTTCTCTCACAATGATTCTGTAGCCTTAACAGTTTTGACAAAATTATATAAATTAACATTGTGAGAGCTGGTACCTGAGGCTGGATGTAGGTTTTAGGAAAAACCTGTGTTACAGGTCACCAGGCCCCACTTAGTGGCTATAAACAAATTAAAAGGCAGGTATAACTTTCAACCAAACAAATTAAATGAATACCGATAGTTACAAAATTCACTTGATTAATAATAGGGCTGTTGACACTTCTAAATTGAAACACATATTAACATTGTCTAAAATTATCTATAACTTACTTAAATAAAGTACACACACATGACTAACTTTTCAACAGGCACAAACTTCAATATATTTAGTTTAAAACGTAAATCGTAAACTCGATATGGGAAAAAAATATCGATGTTGGTATTCGCCCAGCACTAGGTATCGAAAGGTCACTCTGAAATTTTATACTCCTGCCGTATTTGCAATGTCGGCCTGCGCGCGATCGCAATTTGGTCTCCAATCTGTAGGGAAACCTGACCACCAATCATTCTACCGTACTTAATTAGATTGAAAAATAATATGTGTTCTGAAAACGGTAAGTTACGTAAGTTGTTCATCAACTTACGTAAGTTGTTGATTAGTATGGTAGAGAGAGCCGCTCTGGCCGATCTGTTAAATTAAGCTACTCTTGCCGCGGTTGGTCTGTGGATGGGTGCTCATCTTTACATACCGAGACTCCTCCGTGCCTCGGAAAGCACGTTAAGCCGTTAATTGGTCCCGGCTTTCATTCTTGGATCTTTGACAGTCGTTACGTCAGAAGTCCGAAAGTCTGTCAATTAGTCTTACTAAGGGGTATCGTGTTACCCAGTAAATGGGTTATGGAGGTCAGATAGGCAGTCACTTCATGACAAATATTGAAAGAGAGACGTTAGACTGGAAGTCAACCCCGACATGGTTGGGAAAAGGCAATGCAGATGTCGTAGCATGTTGAATAATGTCAAATAGATTCTATTTAGTAGATAAAAGTAATTGCGCCCTAGAGTCAGATAGGAAATAAGTTCTTGTTTATTGCTTAATAATAAAGTATAGTTCAGTAGATATTTAAAATAAATGAGAGGTCATGGGGTCTGGTGACAGCACTGAAAACTTAAAACATTGGAAAAAAACACGTCACATTAGCATGTCGGTGATGCTAACTCATAAGTTTTGCCCTCTAAAAAATCGCTCATCGTGGCTACAGAAGTTTTCATATCAAAAATTATGGTTATTGCGATTATTGGAGAAAATCACGTCATTACATGATTCTCTTTGGCACATTGAAACGTATCTTTCTTATCTGAAAAAAAAAATCACCGTTACGTCATCACGTCACACAGGTCTCGATGTAGACAAACTCGTAATTTGAGATCACCATAAAGGCGACGACCCGAAAAGTTCTCCATTGTACCTACCGAAAACCCTTTCAGGCGTTGGTCCACGTGAAGCTAGGAGGTGAAGAAGGTTAAACTGTTGAAGGAATATGCTTAATTTCTAAATTCGTTGGTATGAAAACAAGTTACAGAGAAACAATCATTCATTTATAACAGATTTTTCAATAGTCAGATAAATATCGGAAGAATAAATCTAACAGTTTGACATATTTTTTAGACAAAGCTGTCGAACCGCAAATATTTACTCCTCAGTTAAATGTTGCTATTGAAAAATCAGCCCTTAGGTATACGAATTAAGGTAACAAATAAGCGCTTTCTTAAGAAACATTAACAAAGCGATATTTTTTTTTTAAAGAAAACAACACTATCTGTAGTCTCTTAACATCTTCTCTATCTCTAATTATCTAGTGTAAAGTCGCTGTTTTCATCTGTCTATTCCTAAAGATTTTGATCGGTTTTCACTATCATTCAGATTTTGACGTGAAAACGTCTATATTTCTGACCGTCAAAAACATGAAAGATGAATGTAAGTAAACCAATAAACCTTTGAAAATGTAAATAATGTACTACGAAATTATATAGGTACCTACCTCAAAAAGGTCTACAGAAATTTCCACGATAGTTAATGTCTATCACCGAAGGATAACCTACAGTGACCATAATATTAACAAAGCAGCGGCTTACACACAGAATGACCTCTGTCAGAGACACTGTACACCCGCGTGCGAAGTAAACTATAAAATATATATATGTATAATAATATACCTTGATGTTAGACATAAAAACCTATAAGAATACTTTTTTATTTATTATTGCAAAACTATTTTTATATCAACAGATAGGTTCGATACGGTAAAGGCATTGTTCATAAAAACATGTCATAGGAAATGTCTAGACTGTAGACAAAGACACTTGCATGACTACCCTACAGGAAACGACCTACGGAGAATATTTCTATTGTGCGACGTGTCTTTCCCCGGTATGCCTCTTGAGGCGTAGACGTAGCTCTACGTAATGACAACGCAAAAGTTTATACATGTACAGGGATAAGTATTATCAACACGCATCCAAATAATGTCACTTTTGAAGTCAGCTAAACTATAAGCCAGTTTTGAGATAGTTATTTTATAATACCTAATCGCTAGTAGATCACTGTTGGGCAAAGGCAAAAATGGCGAATACTACCAACATTAGATCTTTATCAAGAAATGCATCAAGTCATAATCATAACCGTAATTGATAATTATTGTCCACATTCGATCCAGTCTGTCCCATCTTGCTTTCCTCCCCCAGCGACGCCCTTAGTCCCTAAGCCGTGAGGATCGTACTCCATAAGAAATTTACCCCTGGCTTTGACTCCGCTTAAAGCAGCCACAGGATAATCCGGTTAAGAAATGACGACCTCTTAAGGTCAACTACGAGATCATCATAATAAGGCTAAAATGTTCCCACTGCTGGGACACAGGCCTCCTCTCGATCAGAGGGAGTAGGTCATAATCCACCACGCGGGCCCAGTGCGGGTTTGAAGATGTCACATGTTTTTATTTTTTATTTTACGACATGCTGATTCTCTCAAGATGGTTTCATTCACCCTTTTGAGAGCGGCGGACACCCACGACCTACAAGATTCCATTTTTTAAAAAAAAACATCATCATAAAACGAAGTCAATCGTCAATGACCAACCTGAGTTCCTCAAACTCCATAAATTAATCTCTCAACTCCATAAACTGGAAACTGACTTCTAAAAATAAAACAAACAAGCCAATGAATCTTTAAAAAGCCTATTCGAAAGAAAACTAAGAGGCATAGACAAAGCATTTTCCAATTTCCTCTAGACAATCGGAATGCTAAAAGACAAAACAAGAAGACTTGTAGCTACAAAGAACGGGGACATTCGCAAACAAAGCAATTCACAAGGCCAGCCGGAAACTGCTTAGGTCTTGCAAAAGAGCTGAGGAGTGAGCTACTACATTGCATTTGTTGACTACCTGATAAATCAATGATGTTGTGTAAATATACTGGCTGTAGACAAAGTAGCTGACGGCATTCCGATATTCAATTATTTTGGTGGGTGTACAAAGGGTGTCAACGGGACTCTGTTACTAAGGCGCCGCTGTTCGTCCGTTTGTCACAGGGCCGTATCTTTTGAACTGTAACACTTGAAAATTGTTACATAGGGCTAGAAATAACAAAAAAAAATAAGTTTTAAATATTGTAGCTACGGTGGTACGGAACCCTCTGTGTGACGTCTGGCTCGCACTTGGCCGATTTTTTAATATTATATATTTCAAGAGAAATTTCATAAAACAATTCCGCAAATCTATACCAACAGCACTCCCTGTCAACGTCATTCGAACGTCTAAACACACTTGTAGCAGTGTCTACGAATAATAAAAGTCGTAAACCTCGAATGTCAAATAGGTTTCAACAACAGCCAAGGGCATAAATTATTGTTCTTTTTTGGGAGCGTTCTATTAAATAAAACCTATCCTAAAACCTATATATGTTATCAAGACAGATAGTACCTTGCGCTATTACGAAATAGTCAAGTAACTACCAATAACTTGGAAGTAGCGCTCGCTGACCGCTGCCGCGGCACCGCTCGCTTCGCTCGCTCGCTTCGGCTCGCGCGCGTTTGGTCGCAGTTCTAACCTAACCTAACCTATTCGGTCGGTAAGCAGTATGGTGCAGTTCACAATTGATCGACAGTTTATAACCTCGCTAGATAGATTATAAACTAACGGTGTTCACAATCTTACGGTGACATACGAGTATACATACATAAACTCTGTCTTTTTCCCATATGGATAGGCAGAAACGCTACCTTCTACGATCCTTAAATACTCCTTTTGCCGCGTTTACTTTCAAAAATTAGGACAAAAAAAAAACAAATGAAACATACAACTATGGACTTTTGGAAAAAAAAACCGGACTAACATTGATAGTCAAGCTGTAATTGTAGGTCGATCAGCCTTAAAAATGTAGCTGCAACCTGATCCCAATAACAACAAGTAACCCTATAAAATCTAGAACATTGTAGCACATTAACGTGGTACCAATAATGGACAGATGGCGACCGGAATACCGGACACGTGTCGGTGAAGCGAGTCGTAAACTGTGATAACGAAAGTTGGCCGACGTTCATTAAACTTGCGTTATTGATACTAAGTAACGTTCGATAGGGATCGGTTCGTGTATTAGGTATAGTGGACGAGAAGTTTCAGAAAAGGACTGATAAGAATGATTGAACGTGTCTATAATATAAATATTATCATCATCATCATCATTTCAGCCGAAAGACGTCCACTGCTGGCTATAGGCTCCCTACAAGTACCGCCACCTTGACGGGTTCTGTTTTTCCCGCCTCTAGCAGATCCCTGCGGCCGTCACAAGGTCCCTCGTGGAGGCCTTCCAATGCTACATTTTTCGGCAGGCGATTGCCACTTCAGAACCTTTCGGCCCCATCGGTCATCTGTTCTGCGAGCAATGTGCCCTGCCTACCACCGCTTAAGTCAAAACTTGAAATTGAAAGAATTGCCAACAATTCTTCGGCCTATGTCGATTACGATCTCTTAATTTCTGGTTCGATCACGTAGGGTTTCCAAGCATAGCTCTCTCCATTGCCTTTTGGTTTTTACCTTTGAATAAGGCCCATAGTAAGCGATCACGTATGAAGAAATAATAATAATATATTTATTAAACCAAAAAGAATTTACATCTTACACATCTTCGCTAACATCTTATATACGTACATAAACACTAAAAAACTTCAAAAAAAGAACAACCGACTTCCAAAAAAAACACTACAAAGTGCAAAATAACTTTAATTTCGGAAGGCGGTGACTTTGGAGGTGTAGATATTTTAATTCTTTGTCACCGCCTTCCGAAATTAAAGTTATTTTGCACTTTTCGTAGTGTTTTTTTTGGAAGTCGGTTGTTATTTTTTTGAAAAAAGTTTTTGTTTTTCACTTTTTAGTTACCTACCCCACACCAATTCGAAATTTCATCATCCTTGGGCCCAAAACAATGCATATTTATGCGATAGCAGCATTCGCGGTTGCCTTGCTGTAATGTTTTGAAGAGTTCCGTTGTCTGTCTCCGAAACGCATCATCAATAATTTTGCAAATCCGTCTATATACGACGGAGTTATGCCCGAACATATATATATAAAAATAAAATAAAAAACATGTCGAATTGATAACCTCCTTCTTTTTGAAGAAGTCGGTTAAAAACAGTGATATTCATAATATTTATACTAGAAATAAGGACAAACTACGTGGTCCCTTGAACCGGCTTCATAAAGTTCATAACTCATTTCTTGGTATAACCTTTTAACAAGCTTCTCTATTCTTTGCTAGATTTACATTTTAATGCGTTTAAAGCTAAAGTAAAATCAAATCTATGTTCCAAGGCATACTATTCTATTAATGACTACTTAAACGATAAGAGTTGTTGGTCGCTGTGGTTAACTGAAGACAACGTTTGTGTTCTTACAGAATTAGCTTACCTACTGACTGTACATACGAGTTACTCCATATCATTGTTTATTATATTTGACTGTATAAACATTTTTTTTTACTTTTCTTAAAGAAATTTTAATTTTTTGTTGAAAACGTACCTATTATTGTATAGAATCAAGTTCTTCCAACTTAACAGACAGCTGTGCTGCTGGGGAGTTTGTTGCGCCACTTCTTCTTCCCAGCTAAAGCACTAGGAAGTGGTGAAGGGCGAGCGTTTTTGGGGGACTGTCTTATGTAATTTTGACGTTCAAAAAGTGCTGACTCTCAGCCTAGTTTGAATAAATGACTTTGATTTTGATTTTGACAATTTGTCTTAGCTACTTATTGTCTAGTTGTTAGCATTTGCAGCCAAACTAGGTTTATATTTCAGCACGCAGTGCTTATAAACAAACGGCAACAGTTTATGTTAACATATTCTGTTTCTTTTTACATAATCTTTCTGTTAACATAATCCTTTCCTTACCAATAATAAAATTGAAGACACAGGGATAGTTTGAAGGGGTTAGACAGTGAATTCTTTTCAAAATACCTAATAATAAAAACTGATTGCCATTCATTTAGACATTAATAATGATAAAGTTACAACAAAAAAATTTATCATAAAAATATAAACTTTTTATGAGACCCACCTACACAAAAACGGTTTTACCAGACATGAAAATAAACACGATATAAAAACCAAACACATACATTAATTTCCCATTCCCGTTACGCTAATAAAGAATTATGCGCGGTAAATCACGAAAATATTTTTTCGCAAATCATTCGACTTACACCTTTTCACGTTTTAGCTCAGGAACTCTATACAGGGTGACTTTTGATTGAATGAACTCCAGGACGTGACGTGATTTAATGAGCCTTTTGCAATATTTGAGCGCCCCATACCCAGCCCTTAGGCGAAAATCCATGAAATTCGAAAAAAAAAAAAAAATTGCAAGTTTCTTATAATTTCGCAAATTTTGTTATTTAATAAATTTATTTTAAAACCTTTAAATTGAATTGCTGTCAATAACATTTTAGTTGATAGTGATTTTTTTGGTTTCGGTAATTTTCTTCAATTAGATGAACTTCATCTAATTGAGGAAAATTACTGAAAGAAAAATTTCGATTTTATTTTCTCGAATTCCACGTATTTTCGCCTTATTTCACTATCACGTAATGGAAGAAATACGTCGAATAACAAACAGTTCATCCTCTATACACCAGTCCGCACCTCAAATATGTACGTGTAAACTGCTTGAAAGCAGTTCCCACGTACAGTCTCGGATATTAAATACCTCATATTGGAACGAAATAGTGTGGAGCATGCAAGTTAGAGGTGTGTAAAACATTGCATTTTAGCTTTTATCCCTAAGGTAATTGCGACTTGTCTAGTTTTAATAAAAGTACAGTACAGTGTTAAAGAACTGGTCTTTCTTTGTTATTTAAAGCAGAGTCAGTCTCGAGTTCAGTAATCTACTGAGAAATTCGTTTGACAGATATTGAAGTACGAGGACATCACAGAAAACTGTTTCAAGAAAGTACATAGTTTAATAAACTTTTTCGAAAAAGTAGATTTTGTTAAATCTCAGTAAAAAAAAAAAATGGTTAACTGAGAGGCAATTCTCGTAATTTTAAGAACGGTCACATCCTGAACTTTTTTTTTGGGTATTGGCTTCGCACGGTTTGTGCATTTAGCCAGTGACAAGTAATTTTTCTTTTGGATCAAGTAAATAGCTCATTATCAGACACGAAGTTACAAAAAAGTGTTATAGTCGTCTTTAGTCAGTTAAGGCAAACTTATTGTAAAGCGGTAGTAACTTTGCAACAACCAATTAGGAGTTTTTGGGGGGAACAGGAAAATTCCACGTTAGTCACTTATTTTCACCTTCACTACAATTATGCACTCACACTTAACTAAATTGAATAACTCACTACCAAAATTATGCAATTTAATAGCTATTTCACAAAATTTCATGAAAATGAAAATACGTGCGACATGTTCCAACGCGATCCCTCCAAAAAATCCCATTCTGAACTTACTCTCAATTCGTCAAAAATTCTTCGACTTTCCATACACTTTTAACAGGTTTTGGAAATTTGATTGTCGCTGAAATGAGACTGCGACTAGATTTTTTTTATTACGAGAATTGGCCTTCAGTTCTCTAGTAGTCAACACGTACAAAAAATCAAATGATATTTAAAATATATTATATTAAAAATAATGCATTTAAAACATATGATTTTGATGACAGCAAGCCTAATCGCACAAGCGTATCCTTTCAATATCGACATCCGTAAAGAGGGTGCTCGACAAAATATTAGAAATTGATATCGGAAATTTTAACAGTCGCTTCCTGCACTTCGCTCGTGCCTCAGCTTGTCGCTAAAAGAGTTTGGTTCTACAAAAAAATGTTATGACAGATTAGCACCATTTGATGTTAAAAGAAAATACGGATAAAATACAGCCAAATCAATATGTTTAAAAGGTAAATTCCTGACTCTCTCACTGACTGACTCATTAATGTTAAGCCCAACCCCTTGGACTTAGAAAGCAGTCATTTTGCACAGATGATATCTTTGTGATATAAACAAGTAATACGACCAGAAAATACAGAAAATGTCGATGGACAAGTGCTAACATGCAAATAAACAATACAGAATATACAAATAAGGTACAGAAAATGTTAAAGCTGTAGTTCAAATTACTTCCAACTGAAGCTGTTATCTATACTAATATTATTATCTGTCCTTTATTTCATTTTTTATACTTATTTAGTATATTTTTAAATATTTTTACAAAAATCATTAAAAAAAAACATTTAAAAATATAAAAAATAGTGGCCCATCGGCATCAGGAGCAGGGTTCATGATGCCGGTGGTCAGGGCTCTAGAGAAAGGAACCTCCTGACTATGCGTGCCGTGTCTAGGAGTACTGCTTTCTGAATCAAGCCCTTGATCCAGCCGTGCAATGAGAGCCTCCTGAGATGTTGGTCGAGTTATGAAGATGAAGAGTGTATTTGTTTCTTTGGTTGAACGTACTAACGTCAGGAACTACTGGTTCGATTAGAAATATTATTTTAGTATTGGATAGACAAGAAAAGAGAAAAAAGCACACACAGTCACAAATACGACGTACTCGGACGGGCAGGCGATTCGAAGCGACGGGGTGGGTCAGGGGAGCAAGAAATTTGCCGCGAACGAAGTCGGGAGCAGAAGCTAGTTCTCTAATAGGCTTTGTCCTATCTTGAATTGATCAAGTCGAGGAGCTCAAAGTCAATGTAATAAGCAGATATATTTCTGAAAGATTATTAAAAAGTTTCTCCTCATAATTTAATATTAATAAAATTATTATTATTTTTTATTTTTTATATTTAATATGTCGCAATAAAAGTAGTATTATTCTCCTACTTGAGCTTTTTGCTATTTTATTTTATAAAAAGTTTGTTCAGCGTTTCAGGGTTGAGAAACAGTTTTAAAGCTTGGAGTTTTTTTAATTTTTATTTTCAGTGTTAGTATCGAATTTTATTTTCCTTTCAAATTCATACTTGTTAAAATTGTAAAATTTTTGGTTTTTCTTGGGAACACAACATCTACGTAGTTTGTTTTTTTTTTCTAGAGCCGGCTACGGAGAAAAATAAAATAAATAGTGAACTTCGTTTTAAGAGCACTGAGTTGTACCAGCTGAGAACAAAAGATAATTATTTATCATCCTACTATAAATGTGAAACTTTGTATGTTTGGATGTTTCTTACTCAATCACGCAAAAACGGTTGAACGGGTTTTGATGAAATTTTGCATACAGATCGTTTTTAACCTGAATACTTTTTATTCCAGTAGTACGTTCTCGTGGGCCAATTTTTGACGCCTACGCGGGCGAAGCCGCTGGCGAAAACTAGTTTACAGTAAAAGGAAATTCTAGGCTATTCCAACATTGATAACAATCCATATGTACGCGAAAACGTATTCGAAAATAAATAGTTCCATTTAAGTACCATTATAATGTTCCGTGTGATTCCGGACGTAAAAGAATAACACCATCCCATTTCTTCTCGTGGGTGTCGTAGAAGGCGACTAAGGTACTTACTATAGAATGGGCAGCAGCGTTCTCTATGTATTTTACCACCATACTGCGATCGCCAACCCGCCTGCCAAGCGTGGGGATTATGGTAAAACCCCCTTTTAGGGGAAGCCTATGTCCAGCAGTGGACGTCTTTCGGCTGAAATGATGATGATAATGACCATTTAATTGATTTAAATTATTTGAACCGTTCAGAATTTGGAACTTACATAGGTAGGTATTTCGCTAAACCTTTTCAATTTTTAAATGATGTTTATACTATGGTTCTTACATCAATTATTATTGATGTTTATACTCAAAACCCGTTGCAGTAATTCCATACAAAATTATTGGAATTTACTCACGAATGCATATTTCTATGTTGTTTGTTTGTCTGAACACTTTTCATATTAAATTTTAAATTATTCGGAGTCCTAAATAAACAATTTTAGTAAGTGTTTGACTTATTTTAATTAACTTTTTCCTAGGAATGTTTTAATTAAGTGGAACGCAATGAATAACAAAAGTTATAATGATGCCTTAATTATTCGGGTTAGATTAAGGATTAATGGCAATTAGTAATATACCACGGGTCTATTTCTGCTGGTCACCTTTCTTTTATCATCTACATCATTTCAGCCGAAAGAGGTCCACTGCTGGACATAGGCCTCCCCAGGCTCCTCCACTTCGACCGGTCATGTGCTTCCCACATCGAGGGGAATCCCGCGGCCTTCACAAGGTCATCGGTCCACCGTGTGAGAGGCCTACCCACTCTACGTCTTCCGGTACGCGGTCGCCGAACCTTTCGGCCCCTTGGCTATCTGTTCTGCGAATAATGTGCCCTGCCCACTGCTACTTAAGTTTGCCAATTCTTCGGGCTATGTCGCTGGGGTTATGTCCTTTCCTTTATGTGTTCATGTAATTTTGATATAAAAGTACAGCTCTCGAAACATTTTTTGCTTCATATCATATTTGTCACAAGGCAATTCCGATTAAAAGTGTAACTCTCGAAATTTTATTTGCAGGAAATTGACGTATTTACATGTTTTTTTTATTTCGATCAACTTTAATTTCAGAAGCTATACGGGGTGGCAAGAACATCGGTGCACAACCTGTCACCATGGAGTCAGTAAATACATACATGATTCTGAAAAATATTTCTATTCCATATATTTTGACTGCGTTGGTACCTATTGTACAGACGCCAAGTCACTCCACACCATCAAGCTACTCCACACTGTCTAATTTTCCCAATTGAAAATGAGCCTTATACTTACGTGATAAAATTGAAAATCGATCAAATAAATTTGACAGATTGGGGTAGCTTTTTTTTTGGGTGGGAAATTATCAAATAACTTCTCCCGCTCTGGGTGGAGCAGGAGGGCGTGTCAGACTTTTACTGACTAAAACCCACCCGTGTTCCCTCAGTAGCCCGTATGCCAGGGGCTGTGGTATCTCTTTTGAACAAACACGCACCCCTGACAGGCATCGGCCCTTGCGGGCCCCATCATTTTTTGTGCTGACATCTCCTTGAGGCGCGCGTGGAACACAACGCGCCGTCGACTTGGGCTTGGTCCTCACCGGACAGCGAGCTACCCATTACTCGCCGTCCGCAAGCCCATGCCTACGGTGGCCGGAAATCGGCCTGAGATTCCCGACGCCCGGGGCGTCTCCGTATCCTGCGGCGGCTAGGGTCGCGAGGGCGCATAGACTGCCTCTCCCTCACGTGCGCCGCCTCCCTCTTCGCGAGCATCACTGCTTCGCTGAAGGAGGTGACGGTTACCCATGCCCTCTCGCTCCGTACCATGGCCTGGACCAGGGCCGGACGCGAGAGATCGCCGCCGGCGGTGCTCCGCCCAAGTCGGGCAGACCGCCACCGTGTGCTCCACCGTGTCCTATGGGCTATCCTCGAAGTGGAAACACCCGGGCGTTTCCTCCTGCCCTATCCGAAACAGGAACCTCCCGAAACAAGATTGGGGTAGCTTGATGTGCTGGTGTCTGTCCTATTCTATGAAAAACAGTTTTCTTTTTAAATAACACACGAAAAATTTCTTCACTAGGGGTTCTAGAATCATGTGCTGAATTCATATTACGTATCAACGTTCCTACCACCCTGTTAATGTTTAAAATAATTATTATTTACCAATTATAATATCGTAATTTCCAAGGATTGAATTTTGATCAAAGTAACACAATACCTATATTAGAAAAAAAAAAAATGTTTTTAAAAGTTTCCTAGGCTAACTTGACGGGTCACCATTTGGGGTTGCGACAATCGTCGATAGGATCCGGCAACTGGGACTCGAGGTGGCATTGCACAAGTCCGAGGCCATGTGGTTTCATGGTCCTCGGAATGCGCCACCGACGGGTTCCCAGATAACGGTGGGAGGGGTTCACATCGGCGTCGAGTCGACGATGAAGTACTTGAGACTCGTCCTCGACAGCCGGTGGAACTTCGCGGAGCATTTCCGCCGTTTGGCTCCCAGACTGGAGCGGGCCGGGGCTGCGTTGAAGCGGCTCTTGCCCAATCTAGGGGGGCCAAACGCCTCCTGCCGGAGGCTCTACGCGGGGATCGTGCGGTCCATGGCCCTATACGGGGCGCCGGTGTGGGCACCTACATTGAGGCGCCAACCAGCTCGCAAGCTGAGGGCGTCCCATAGGGTCATGGCGATCAGGATGATCCGGGGATATCGCACGATCTCCGGCGAGGCGGCGGGCCTCCTTGCCGGATTACCGCCATGGGATCTGGAGGCAAAGGTCCTCGCGCAAATATGGGAGTGGCGCGAGGAGGCCAAACGCCGGGGCGTAACTCCGCTGCCGCAGGAAATTGCGGCACAGCGGACAGAGCTCCGGCGGGATCTCATGGTGACATGGAGAGAGCGATTGTCGCAACCCAGTGCTGGGCACGCCACGATTGCGGCGGTAAGTCCCCTCTTTGAGGAGTGGTTTGAGAGGCGGCATGGCGTCCTCACCTTCCGCCTGACGCAGGTCCTCACCGGACACGGTTGTTTCGGGAGGTTCCTGTTTCGGATAGGGCGGGAGGAAACGCCCGGGTGTTTCCACAGCGAAGATCGCCCTGAGGACACGGTGGAGCACACGGTGGCGGTCTGCCCTGCTTGGGCGGAGCACCGCCGTGTCCTCGTGGAGGCGATCGGCGGCGGTGATCTCTCGCGTCCGGCCCTGGTCCAGGCCATGGTACGGAGCGAGAGGGCATGGGGAGCCGTCACCTCCTTCAGCGAAGCAGTGATGCTCGCGAAGAGGGAGGCGGCGCACATGAGGGAGAGGCAGCATATGCGCCCTCGCGACCCCAGCCGCCGCAGGATACGGAGACGCCCTGGGCGTCGGGAATTCCAGGCCGATTTCCGGCCACCGTAGGCATGGGCTTGCGGACGGCGAGTAATGGGTAGCTCACTGTCCGGTAAGGACCAAGCCCAAGTCGACGGCGCGTTGTGTTCCACGCGCGCCTCAAAGAGATGTCAGCACAAAAATGATGGGGCCCGCAAGGGCCGATGCCTGTCAGGGGTGCGGGTTCGTTTGAAAGAGATACCACAGCCCCTGGCATACGGGCTAATGAAGGAACACGGGTGGGTTTTAGTCAGTAAAAGTCTGACACGCCCTCCTGCTCCACCCAGAGCGGGAGAAGTTATTTGATGATTTACCACCCAAAAAAAAAAAAAAAAAAAACGGGTCACCATTTACTCATCGGATTGTTTCCGTTTGGACAGATTTTCGTTTTGGCATATTTTTATTTCGTCACATTTTCATTTCTCCAATTTTTTTACAATCACAAGGAGTGATATATTCCCATACCAAATTGCCTAAACCTTTCTTACCCACGGTAAGAAATACGGGGGTTTAGTTTTAAACGAGAAATTCACACATTCCCCATACGCAATCCAACATACAAATAAACAGAGTTCTCTCATTAATATGATAATGCGAATCCCAGCGTTGCCTACATTCCTAGATCCGTGCGCGCATTTAATTAAATTCTTAATAAAAACCGGTAAAGTGCGAGATTCACTCAATAAAGGTTCCGTATCACCAAAATTGTTTAAGTTTGTATATTTTTATTTGTAGTTGTATATAACATATTCTGTGTTTTTAGATAACTATTTACATGCGGTCACAAAGATACGACCCTGTGAAGGACAGACAAACAGCGTAGACTTATTAATGTTCCTGTTTTTACCGTTTGGGTACGGTGCGGGTTGTTCGAAAGAGTTTTCGTGGCCAGGGCCCGATCTAGCTATTTAGCCGCAAAAATAATATTCGCCGCCCTTTGCACTAACACCCTAAAAGTCATGAGCTTCCAAAGATGATATGACTATGATTATGTGATATTCTTTTAACTATATAATATTAACATACGTTAGTCTACTACGGCTTCTGAACAAGTATACAAAAATTCATGAAATAAAATTCATGTTTGTAAGTATACATTTTGCCGCCGCTCATTTTTGCCGCTCTGGGCATTTGCCCGGCTTGCCCCCCTTAGATCAGGCCCTGTGCGTTTCACGAAATAATCTTCCATGTAAGATTTAACTGCATTTGCCGGCGACTTTAAGTAAGTTTATCTTGATGGAACCATCTACATTATTATCTCGTCACGCCGAAAACGCTTGGAAGAGCTATTTAGGTCGTTGTAAGCCTTTATGAAAGGAGATCATACACTTTGCCATACACGAAATTTGATCAACATGTGCATTTTCCTTATCCACACATAAGGCGCTCAAACCTTTCAGTTCAGTAGAGGACAGCAGATAGAGCGAAGTATTTTTAGCGTTCGACTTACCGACCAGATACAGAACAAAATACTGCGCTTCTAAACACAATACGTAAACGTCATCCAAAAGCGAGCTTAGCTCAAATGGGACTGAGCCAGACACGTTTGTCGCATGTCGGATGAATTGTGGTCTAGAACCATCAGAGCATGGTTTCCTGAAAACGTCCAATGGCATCGCTGAAGACCCAGGTGGAGATGTCGTGATGGACATGACGCTTATAAAAAAAAAATGAGGTAGTGGTCAATATTGGTCATTATTATGGATCGAGTCGAGTTTAAAAAGGAAAGGGATGCTTTGTTCTGCAGCGGGACAATACAGGCTGTTAATATTTTTATTTATTTCTATACATATTGTAAATTAAAGTCGCTTCTCGTATCTATCAGTATGACCGCGTTGCTCTTCTAAACTACTATACGAATTCTGATGCGGTTTTCACTTAAGCTCAAATACAACTACGCTCTATAATCACTTGAGCCGTAGCGCGTAGCACGGGACCGTAGCAGTCATCCGTAGCGCGTGGCGTAGCAAATTCGTAGCACTAGAAATCTACGTTTGAAATTATTGTAGTAAGGCCAGGTACCTACACACGGTAGGTTTCATCGTCATTTCAGCCGAAAGACGTCCACTGCTGGTCATAGGCCTCCCCTAAGCTCCGCCACTTCGACCGGTTCTGTGCTTGCCGCATCCAGACTCCTGCTGCCCTCACAAGGTCATCGGTCCACCTTATGGGAGGCCTTCCAACTTTACGTCTATTTACACCTATTTTTTTATTACACACTGAATCTTCAACTCTTCGTGTTTTGACGAGCATACATCTGTTATCCAAAAAATCGAGTTATCGTTGTGCAATTCCAACAACCCCATTTCTATTACAAGAATTACTACTATGTAATACCAACTTTTACAATCAACATCAAAACCTTTAGGAAATTATTTATGAATTTGTTATTACCGAAACAATTCGAATTTGTCCTACTAATACGAGCCGCTGAATGGTACAATTTCGCAATTTGCATAATATCATACTCATTTGAATAATTGTTTAATACCATACCATTTGTGGGAATGCATTCATTCGGCTATATTCTGATTTATTAGTGGCAAAAACGTTGAACGGAATTTTTAAGCCTATTTTATTTCATTTAATCGCTTTGAAACAGGAACGTAGCGCTTCAAATGCGAATTTATTTGGTGACCAGCGATTCAGCAGTTTGAAAAAAAAAAACACACATTCTGTTTTCCAACATAATAAAAAAAGGCGTACCAAGTTGTACTTGCAAGTTACTTGACACCGATAAAGTTTGAATGGTGCATGGTTTTTAGCATGTAAACCCCGCCAGTCTGTATTAAATTAATGGCATAGTTACGAGACAAATATTAAATAAAATATTTAGAATAGTAGAAAATAACAAGTAGACATTTAGCTGAAGAGTTTTGCGTATGTCACAATGTAAAAACGTAAAACGATTCCGTTAAACATCATTTATTTAATCTGAAACATATTTTCAGTTCATTCAAAAATTTGCTGAAGCTCACGAACACAGACTTCACCGACATGTGAACATTGAGGCAATTCAGCTGCTAGACAACACTATAGTGCGTAGGCTAAATTAAGTATAATAGTGACAGTGATGTGCTATACGTGTAACACGTGAACAAAGTGTTTTTTTTTTTATTATTATCAGACTCCACAAGAGTGCTACGAAATTGTGTAAAAGTGGAAAATTACACTAAATCAAAAAATCAAAAATCAAAATATTTTTAATACACTATAGTGCGTAGGCTAAATTAAGTATAATAGTGACAGTGATGTGCTATACGTGTAACACGAGTGCGTAGGCTAAATTAAGTATAATAGTGACAGTGATGTGCTATACGTGTAACACGTGAACAAAGTGTTTTTTTTTTATTATTATCAGACTCCACAAGAGTGCTACGAAATTGTGTAAAAGTGGAAAATTACACTAAATCAAAAAATCAAAAATCAAAATATTTTTAATATAAACCTGCATGGGCACTTATGAAACGTCAGAAGCTAGGTGCACGGTTCCAAAATGTTGTTTCCTATGGAGAAGAGCCGGCAAGAAACTCCACGGTTACTCTTTTAAAAATTATTGGCTTTAACAATGTTTTCAGAGATAAAATGTATGGGAGGACAGTGCAGGCCTGTCAATAAGTACCAGGTACTTAGACGAATACAGAATAGAAAATCGTCTACAAATCTACAGTCTGTAAGGCCTACAACGTTCTCCCATTCACAATATGTAAAATAATCTACATAAATAAAATGAACCTAATTAAACATAGTGATATGATTAACATGACAATCACTAAAAAATATTTGATATTAAAATTGATGTATAGTGTCAAATAATGACGAGAATATGTCAGCATTGTAAAAATAAAAAGAATAAAAAAGAACATTGAGAGCAGTTAATGGACTTATAATATGCTTTTTTGATAAGGACACGTTTGATGTGCGTTTTAAATTTTCCACCGCTAAGTTCTGTAACTGACTTTGGCAACTTGTTACAGAAGCGGATACTGTTTATTAGAAATGATTTGCTAGTTTTAGTCAATCTATATTTTGGAATCACAATTTCATCTTTACTACGTGTATTCAGATTATGGACTACTCTTAGTTATAACGTAATCTACCACGTAACATATTAAATTAGAGTTAAATTGCTTATTAGTCTGATATGCTAGATTGTAATAAATTATAAAGAACTTATTAATAAAGAAAAAAATCTGAAACATATTACTTAGGATAAAAGGAATTGGCATTAGAGCAATGCCCTTATAACTTGATTACTTTCCTAGCTTAGGAAGATGACAGAAGTCCTTTTCAAACAAACTGAAAAAATAATATATTTTATAAAATATTCACCTTCCATTCACACGTTGAATATTTTATAAAACTTCACGTATCTTTAATTAAAATCCTTATACGAGAGCAAAACTATTCCAATCCCACACTAATTTATATTTAGATGTATGCGATCTTTTAATTAGAAATACGTACGCAATTTAGCATTTAAAACAACGTAATGCTTAAAATAATGGGACAACAGACACAACCGCATGTATATTTAATGGGCTACTCAAAATTTACATACGATTCTAGCTAAATATCTCATAGGCCCCAGGCCTTTCGGATTCAACACCGAAACTTACACTAAGCTGGTTCGGAAAGGAAACTTTCATAATTATGTATTTTGATGTAGACGGTTCATCATTTGTTTGACTTTATTGATATCGCGACTGCGCGTTCCGTGTGGTGCCGGACGTAAAAGAATAGCACCATCCCATTTTTTACCATGGGTGTCGTAGAAGGCGACTAAGGGACTTACTAGAGAATGGGCAGCAGCGTTCTCTATGCATTTTACCACCATACTGCGATCGCCAAGCCGCCTGCCAAGCGTGGCGAATATAGCAAAACCTCTCTTTTGGGAGAGGCTTATGTCCAGCAGTGAACGTCTTTCGACTGAAATTATGATGATGACTGATGAAAACGCTACTTTATTGAGCTTAGTTAACAATGCAAGTAAATTCTTACCTTCCGGGCCCCTTTTCCTTTCTAGGAAGGTGTCAAACGCAACTAAGTAATTTCATATCTAGACAAGTCAAAGTAAAGACCCATATTAAATTAGCCGCAAAAAGGTGTAAAGCTCTGAGCCAGTTATTGCATCAGCAACTTTATTTCGACTCCGGTAAAGTTCGTAATGTAAAAATGATAACATAGCACCGGGCTAAGTTGTCAGTTTAGTTGTTTAGACCTGATCTAAATTAGGTGATAAGTTTTGATCTTTCGGTTTAGTGAGAATGGTAAATTTTACAACCGACTTTCCAAGAAACTCAAATTGTGGAAGTGCTTAATTCCTCGCCCATTTTTTATCTGGGCGTAGACACAATATTATGAATAAGATATATCTACTACCTACTCACATTATGTTTCCGCAAGACACCATCTGTACCAAACTGTTGACACACTCAAAATAAACCTGATTTCAGAAACCATTCAAACTACTGTAACAAGAGTATTTCCTCAGATCACTTTATTTATAGATCATAATGGCGCCTGAGTTGAGATAGGTTGTTGAACTTGGATATTGACTGACCTAGAAACCCAATGAAGTAACATTCGTTAGTATTATTCTAAACAGATTGCTGCCTGTTCTCGGCTATAAATAGAACTGCGCTTTCCAGGGTTGCTGTAGATGGAAAATTAAATGTCGTCAGGTAGGGATAGGGGACGAGCCACAATAGTAACTAATTAGTTACCTAATAATCAACTGTAGCCTTTTCCCTACTAAATCATTGTGGTTGACTTCCAGTCAACCGATTCAGCTAAATCTATATACAACGTGTTGTTTTGCATCCTCGTCAAATTCAAGGAGGTAACTATGATAATGATTCTCGACACGAATCAATTATAAAATAAGTAGGTTTTTTTTTTCATATTTTCGGAAATCGGCATTTGGCATTTTTTTTTTCGGACACTCATGTTAAAACGCGGCCCGTGCGATACTGCACTGAAACACAGCGATATAGTCGTGCGACACTGCCTACCGCATACGGAACGGGGCGATTCTGTTCTTTGAAAGAGGTGTTTTCTGAAATACTGTTAAATTTAAATAACGAAAAAAACAAGTATCGTAATTTTATTTGATTATTTATGTCTTTCTTAACAGCCTCCTGAAATTTGACGAGGATGCAAATCAACACGTTGTATATAAAAATGAATCCATATCTCCCTTGGTCACGGCATCACACCTGAATAGCTGGAGCAATTTCGCTAATTCTTTTTTTTTTTGTGTTTTTTATTGTTAGGAGAAGGTTCTTATGAAATAAAAACATAAGAAAGTTGCGTCTAACATATATTTATAATGCGAATTCAATATTCATAATTACGAAAGGACAACGTCTGTCGGGTCAACTTGTAATAATATAATAATAAAAACTTTAATTTTTCCACTACGTAATGAAAAAATCTGCACAAAACATAATATCATTTACTAAGTCCGTACCCGAAGCAGATATAATATTATAAGCCAAAGGTGAAGTTCAAATCAAGAATCTTAGCCTCTCTACGAACCAATGACATGTAGTCGTAATTTCTGATTAATAGTGCAAATCTTACCCAATCTAATTACTTACTCTGTCTCTTATTTTAAATTATTTTACAACTTTTGTTTTAATTTTTATTTAGTTTCTCATTTTCTTAAACAATTGTACATTAGACTTAAGTTAGCAACTGAGCGGTAATCTGGCGTCTTGTGTTGTCAATGTTGTGTTTACCTATTGGCATATATATTAGAAAATAACCGTATGACTTGCTATTTCTAAGTATACTCGTATGTATGTGCTGTGGGTGAACCTTTAAGTAAATAAATAATAGTGTTTACAAAAAATACATTGATGTTGCGGAGACTGGAGTCTGTATTAGGAATACCTGTGTTACAGGTCTCCATACCATAATTCTAAATACCAGTAATCTACATGGAGCGAATTTCTATCTCACTGTTTGTCAGATTTTCGGTTCTGACGACTCGTAACGACTCATCTCTTGTTGTTTATTATTTTAAAAAAAATAAGCATTGCATCAAACTCCAAATATCTACTAACTCAACTCAAAATATGAGCAATAAATCACAGCGCAATATCGAAATTAATCAACGTTGCTTCGATCGAGCATCGAGTTATATCGTGATATTGCTCCAAAATGAGACAGATATACTGGCCTATATTTAGACACGCAATCACGCTATAAATAGACAGTTTGGAGCTAGGCTTTGGTCACGATTTCGAAACTAATTGAATCGGATAAGTATGTGCATCGAACATATGTACAGTCACGAGCATTAATATGTATACACATCGCCAAATTCAAAAGCGATTTTATTTTAAATAGCAATTGCAACCTAGAGATAACTTCGGTATTTAATTATAGTGTGGATTCCAAAATATTATTTTCATATTAAAATGAGATTACAATTAGTAAAAGTGGAAAATATCACTTTTAAAAGTTAATAAGCGTACACATATTATTGCTTGTGACTGTACATAAGTGAAACTCGGAAATGTTTAGGTGACGCATGAGTTGGTACGAGTACACAGGTAGAATACGTGTATTGTCATCATCATCAATTATTCAGCAGCAGAAAGACGTCCACTACTGGACATAGGCCTCCACCGAAAGAGGGGTTTTGCCATAATCGCCACGCTTGGCAGGCGGGTTGGCGATCGCAGTATGGTGGTAAAATGCATAGAGAACGCTGCTGCCCATTCTCTAGTAAGTCCCTTAGTCGCCTTTTACGACACCCACGGGAAGAAATGGGATGGTGATATTCTTTTACGTTCGGCACGACACGGAACCATGCAGTGTGTCATCATCGAGCTCATACCTATTTGTTGAACTTTACAGATACTTACATACTTTCATATGTTTGTAAAGAATCGTCATCATCTGCCTTGCCTTGTTCCAACTATGTTAAGGTGGGCTTCCAGTCTTACCGGATGCAACTGACCAGTATGTTGCATGGAGGGACTGCCTATCTGACCTCAACAATCCAGTTACCTACTAGGTAATACGATACCCCTTGGTAAGACTGGTTTTCGGACTTTCGGGATTCTGACGACCCGTAACGACTGTCAAAGATCAACGAATGACGGCTGAGACCAACGAGAGATTTTGGTATGTGGAGATGAGCACCCATCCACGGACCCACCGTAGGAAACGTAGCTCAACCTGATCGGTCAACCCGTGCTTCTCTCATTACATAGCCACAAGTCCTTCCGTGGCCCCCTTAGTGTAAAAAGTATTTTCCTTTTTAATATTATTGAGTCGCCCTTTTGTAGTCCATGGCTTTACTTTTTCTTTCGTGGGATAATCCGCCATGGATACCCTTCCGGCCTTTTTTTTTTTTTTATTTTTTTTTTGGGTGGGAAATCATCAAATAACTTCTCCCGCTCTGGGTGGAGCAGGAGGGCGTGTCAGACTTTTACTGACTAAAACCCACCCGTGTTCCTTCAGTAGCCCTTAAGCCAGGGGCTGTGGTGTCTCTTTCGAACAAACCCGCACCCCTGGCAGGCATCGGCCCTTGCGGGCCCCATCATTTTTTGTGCTGACATCTCTTTGAGGCGCGCGTGGAACACAACGCGCCGTCGACTTGGGCTTGGTCCTTACCGGACAGCGAGCTACCCATTACTCGCCGTCCGCAAGCCCATGCCTACGGTGGCCGGAAATCGGCCTGGGATTCCCGACGCCCAGGGCGTCTCCGTATCCTGCGGCGGCTGGGGTCGCGAGGGCGCATATGCTGCCTCTCCCTCACGTGCGCCGCCTCCCTCTTCGCGAGCATCACTGCTTCGCTGAAGGAGGTGACGGCTCCCCATGCCCTCTCGCTCCGTACCATGGCCTGGACCAGGGCCGGACGCGAGAGATCGCCGCCGCCGATCGCCTCCACGAGGACACGGCGGTGCTCCGCCCAAGCAGGGCAGACCGCCACCGTGTGCTCCACCGTGTCCTCAGGGCGATCTTCGCAGTGGAAACACCCGGGCGTTTCCTCCCGCCCTATCCGAAACAGGAACCTCCCGAAACAACCGTGTCCGGTGAGGACCTGCGTCAGGCGGAAGGTGAGGACGCCATGCCGCCTCTCAAACCACTCCTCAAAGAGGGGACTTACCGCCGCAATCGTGGCGTGCCCAACCCTTCCGGCCTTGGAAATAAACTAACACTACCTTCCGTCTAAATCCTTTATTCGAATTCTTACAGGTTTCAGTTTACAGTCTAGTTTTCCACCAATAAAGGACCCTCGGTCCGACTCCAGCTAAGGTAATCCAGAGTGTCTATGCTTGCCGTCCTTTTGGTAAAGTCCGTTGCTTGTAATAAAATGTGCTGGACTATGGGAACCGTTTGGATAACTTTAAATCCCATCCAGTTTTAGGGCTTGACCTAAAATTCCTCAAAGCTCTTCTCATTATTTCTCAAAGAAAGATTCGTATGTTATTTAAGTTATTCAAGGTTATTTTTTTACCTCACATCTGTTCGTATTAAATCTACATCATTTAACTTATCCTTGGTCTTGAATTGTCCATCGGGGTATAATCTAAACTAAGCAGTCGGGCCTTTGGATATGTAATATTAAGAAAAAATAAAGATACTCTTATATTTCAGGGTACTTTGCTGTACAAGATTTTATCAGGAATATAGTAAAAGGTTCAATGGTCACCGTTCCCCTTGTTAGGCCAATTTTGGAGAGGCGTATTTTCAAATCTGTCTAGTGGATTGCAAAAGAAAGGCTTTAGATCTAAGAAACTATTACAAAATGGTTTGAATTCTAAGTTGGTCTTTATTGTAGAGAAACGTCTCGAATTTTGGACCTTCCCATTTACGATTCAGCTAGAATGTTAGATCAATTCTAAATGAGTAAATTGTATTTTATATCAATAACCTAGTTATCTCCAACCATTTTTTTTAGGGTGGGAAATATTAAATCTTACGGTTATATTCTAATAAACACAACATTGACAACAGAAGACGCCAGATTACCGCTTAGTTGCTAACTTAAGGCTAGGTGTACAATTGTTTATGAAAATGAGAAACAAAATAAAAATACTCGTAAAAGTTATAAAATAAAATGAAAGACAGAGTAAGTAATTAGATTGGTTTTTTTTTTTTTTTTGTTGGTATTGGCATCTCGCAGTTGACCTTGAGAGGCCGTGACTGCTCAACCGGACTTTCCTGTGAAGGTTTTTAGGAATCTAAAAGCCTCCAGCCAGGGCGTAAACCTACTTAAACCTAAAACGACTGCGCACTGAGGGCACCCCCTGTGGGGTACGAACCTCGGCTCAGGGAGTCGCTGGCGGGGGGGGGGGGGGGGGGCAGCTAGTACTATCAGGGACAGGCTGGATCAAGTTGTTTTCATGATTATTAGACGGGGAATTTAAAGCTACTGGCTCAGCTGCGGCGCGGGCTGGCGCATCAACGAGCAAGGGACGGTCGGGGGTCTGATCGCTACTCGGGAGTCTTCGCGGGGCGCGAGGACCTCGGCGGCGAGGTCGGTAGGACGGTCGTCGTTTGTGTTTGTGTACTGTACTGGTGGCCCTATTCTTTTCTTGGAGAACAGTGATGGGGTCATCTGGGTCGGAGAGGACATGTTTCGGCCGGCGAATACTACTGATTCTACTGGGGACATAACTAGCGGCCTTCACAATCAAGGGATTGCGATGTATCTCGGCTTTATCGAAGAAACGCTTCGAGTTGCGTTTCATAAATTGAGCAATAGTGGGCATTTTCAGATCGAGATGGAGGATCTCGTTCCGAACGAACCATGGGGAGCCTGTGGCTTGACGGAGGAAACGGTTTTGGAGGATCGGCATCCTATGGATCTGTCGGGGGTGCGTGTGTGCAAAGACTGCACATGCATATGTCATGATGGGCCTTATGCACGCCGTGTAAATACGCAATTTGCACTTGAGTGACAATTTGCTACGTGCGTACAGAACAGAGTGCAACCTTCCGAGAGCGAAGGCGGCGCGTGAGCGCGCCTTCCTGATATGCTCAGAGAAGGAGAGGTGCTGATCTAGAATTACTCCAAGGTATTTGGCTTGCTTTTCCCAAGGGATCGGCTTGCCGAATATGGAGATGGGCCGGAGGGGGTCTTGGCGGCGCTGCGGTCTCTTAAAGAGAACCGCCTGGCTCTTGTCCGGATTTAATTCGATTCGCCATTTCCTAAACCATGCACCGAGTACGTTGACTGCGGTCTGGAGGGATTTGGCTATCGCTTTGGAACTACGCCCAGAGTGGTAGATGGCCGTGTCGTCTGCGAACAGAGCCAACTGTGCCTTACCACTCTTGGGGATATCGCTGGTGAACAGCGTAAAGATGAGAGGGGATAGCACGGCGCCCTGAGGGACGCCGGCGCGAATCGGGTGGGGGGATGAGAGAGCCCCTTCGATGCGATAGCGAAAGGTGCGGTTCGACAGAAAGTCTCGTAAGATGAGTACGAGTCGGTCCGGCACGCCGAGTTTGTACAGCTTGTAAATCAAGCCGTTGTGCCAGACCTTGTCGAAGGCTTTCGCTATGTCGAAAAATACTGCACCGGTCGCATAGTTGTGTTGGAGACCAACGCCTATATGCTCTACGATCCGGTGTACCTGTTGTACGCAACTGTGCTGGGTTCGGAAGCCGAACTGCTCGTTGGGTATCAGGCCTTTAGTCTCGGCGAAGTCCCTGAGACGCTTGGAAATAAGTCGCTCATAGATTTTTCCGAGGCTGTCCAGTAAACTGATGGGCCGGTAGCTCGCGGGCTCCGTTTTGGGTTTGCCTGGTTTTGCAAAGCCAATGACCGTGGCTTGCTTCCAAGCTTGGGGGAAGATGTTATTGCTCAAGGCTCCATTGAAGATGGTGGTCAAGAGCATGATCAGGTGGGGGGGTAGCATCTGGATCATCTTATTGGTGATGCCGTCAGCTCCGGGGGCCTTTCGGGGTTTCAGACCTTTGATGATCTCGTGAACTTCGTCCGGGGTGACGAGAGGTAATGGATCATCAGGGTCTTCGACGGGCGGGAGAGAGGTTCTACGTTCGACTTCAGCGTCCACCTCATCGAGGTGTGCTTGGTCTACAGGTAGAGAAGGCGGGTTAGCGATCGCAGTATGGTGGTAAAACGTATGGAGAACGCTGCCGTCGAATCTCTACTGACTCCCTTAGTCGCCTTTTATGACACCCACAGGAAGAACTGGGATGGTACTAATTTCCGGCATCACACGGTACGGTAGGTTCATCAGTACCTAATAATTATTTGGAAACTCGCATATAGCAAGCTTTTTGCTGTTTGATATAAATCCATTCCTAGTTCTGGTTTTCAAATTTTTCGATTGTTCCTGAGATTTAATTATTTTTGTGTGTACTGGGTTCTCATTACCATTAGATACCATGAGATTCTCAGGTGGATGTCAGGGGCTCCCTATGCCGAGTCGAACAATGAAACACCTTTGCAGTGCGCTTTAAATAGTTTTTTTTTTTTTTAATCTATGCTAATCTGTATATTTATTATTATTTTATGCTTTTTCTAAATTAGCTTGACGACGGTCCGAATGTGATTAAAGTTATTATATAGCCAACTTGTACAACATAAGGTCGTATTTAGTTATACAACCTTTACAATACCTACAATTCAGTAATCATTTAGGTATATGAAGTTATCATTTACGCAATGGCATTCTGACCTTTCAAATTGCAAAAATACGACAGGTTATCCTGTTATTGGCACAATGCACAATAACATGTTTTTCTGTTTTTCTCAGTAACTTATACAATCTCGGTTCAAACTTCTATATTTGACATCCATCCCACTCATATTATATCTCCCTTGCTTGTAATGTAACATAACATTACGTAATGTATGTGCTTTGTAACTGTGTGAGTGTAATGTAACTTATCGTGCCAATCGCAACTAACATGATAAAAAGGTAGAGAGATGACGATGATGCTTTTAATGCGGTCACCATCATCATTTCAGCCAAAAGACGTTCACTGCTGGACATATCTAAACTTTCCGTCAAGCAGCGCCATTTCAAACGGTTCTGTGAGTCCCATCTCCCATCAGCGGATTCCTGCTTGTAATGTAGGTAGGAGTGTAGGAAGTAGGAACTTCCTACTAATATTGTAAATGTGAAAGTTTGTGTAGATGTTTGGATGTTTGTTATTCAATCACGGAAAAACGGCTGAACGAATTTGGATGAAACTTGGCACTCAGATAGATTATAATCTAGATTAATACACAGGATACTTTTTATCCCGGTAGTACGTTCCTGCGGGATAATTTCCTACTTCCACGCGGACGAAGCGGAGAGCGGAAGCTAGTTTAAAAAAAACTACGGGACGCTCTTCAATGTCTTACTGGAATAAAGCAAATTATGAAACTTGTAAAGAATTTACGTAGATTAATTTATTTAATATATGTGTTTCCATCCACATATAACCCTTCTACCTTCAAAAACAGAGTGAACAGACATTTTCACAATCTGTTTAAAAAGAAAATAAAACGACACAAATAGGTATGTCATTTTTAATATATTATGTAATTTTTTATCCCATATTTTTGTATTTTTATTATTACTAATTTGGCCTGCTCTTGACCTCGATCACGATGAAAAGCGATTGATGAGGTCTATAATGAATCGACCGTGTCTAGAAAATGTCTGTTGACTCAGTTTTTGCAGGTAGACGGGTTTTTTTTGTGGAAACAGATAATAAATCAATAGAGCTACGTAAATTGCAACACTTCTGCTGTACAATAAAATAAAAAAATGGACGAAGAACCTACTACGAACCTACGAACCAGTACGGTGCACATGGGTTTTCAAAAGATTTTTAAATTGCAATAAGTTAGCCAGTAGGCTCGCGTATTTGCACTTGAACGCGACCTACATTTGGCAGTGTATTGATACTGACACATTACATTATTCTATGCATTTTGTGTATATTACATTTTTCGTGTTCAATTAGACGTGGTTTGAGTCGGATAACTTGCATTTTTATTCAGTTTCATCCCGTTGAGTATTCACTGATATTTTATGCATTTAACTTTAATTTGACATTCTGAATTACACTGACATTTTACATTTGCAATGACATTATTATGTTAAGGATGCATCCTACAGAACCTATACATCTGCGACTGTGTGCATGCGTAGGTTTGTAATGTGACCACAATTTTTTCCCACAATCAGAATAACAAAATTCAATAACCAATGTTTATACATAACTAACTGTTACCTGCGACTTCGTCTGCCAGGATGAAGTCTGTATCCTGACCAAGGTCATGGTTTATCCGTGTGCCAAATTACATCTAAATCCGTTCAGCCATTTTGACGTGAAAGCGTAACAAACAAATAACTTACTTTCGCATTTATAATATTAGTTAAGATGAGGATAGCAAAAAATCTGTGTATGTGTTATGATTACGATTAAAACATAATATTCTTATTTATTTATTACATTTGGGAAAACAAACAGATATACTACCCACAACATTTTCCACAGATTGCTATTATTTAATAAAAACAACTTGTTAGCAAACGTTAACTGTAGCAGTGAGTGTGTGTGTGTGTGTGTGTGTGTGAGTGTGTGTGTATGAAATAAACATAAAAAAACGTGAAATAAAAAATAATACAAAAATAATGCGCGATGTATCATACAGGATCCTAGCTAATGAATAATGATAACTACATTGCATAAAACCTAAGAAGTCTACTGCCGTTCCTTTAGAATTTTAATTATAATAATATCCTCTTCCGCATACGCCCCGGAATTAACGCAAACCACTGAACAAGCATCCTCGAAAAAATCTCATACTCTACTCAGCTACTAAGTTCAGTAGTAAATATAGAATCATAGTGGTGGCGTAATTGAAATGGTAAGTAGCAGTGATCTAATTACAGTTGTATTACCTTCAGACGGAGTTGAGACTTTAATTAAACCAGACGAGTCGCTTACGGCGACTCCGCACACGTAACACGGTTTAAAGTGGAAAAGTGGAGCGTATGTGTTGAGAGCGAAATAATTTGTGATGAAGATATTAAATTTTAGGTGAAGGGACTTTTGGATGGGCCGTTTACATAAATAACTTAATTGAAGATTAGATACTGATTATAATAGAGTGAAAACTATCTTGTTGTTTTATAGAATTCGAAAATGTTGTAAGACCGATAGGATAAAATTGGTTAAGTACCTATCATAATTTCGATAAAATATTTTACCGCATTTCATGTCACATAAAACTTTTCAACTATTAACTTTTCAACTATTATCGTTTTTTTTTTACTTCATCGAAGTACCGTCTGACACTGTATCTATCAGTTGACCTATCATCAATTCGATTTTCGTTACTCCGACGTTTCATTTAGTAGAAAAACTTTATACCGAATTTACACTTAGCCGAAATAATATTCGTTCGTAGTATTATGTTTCCGAACATTCATTACCACCGTTTTATTTACCATATTTTCATTTCACCAAACGTCTAGAAAGTTTGTGCACACTATTTGCAAGGAGCAGGATGCAAGCAGGCATGCAGCGTGCAAATAAGCATGCAACATGCAACAAGCATTGTTTCTGTCACGATTTCGGCGCTGCGGGGTTTGGGCAGTGCCACGCGAGCTTATCGTCGCAGATGGTTTTAAAGCTCTTCAAGTCGCGGGCCGCCCCACCCCTCCGCACCTACGCGGGCTTAAATATACACACTAGGGGTGGGGCAGACAAGACTGCGAGAAGTCGGTTTTGCAGCAATTCGTTAATATACAAGGTTATCAGTCCACCTTGTGGTAGGCCTTCCAACTCTACATTTTCCGGCACGCGGTCGCACCTCCAGAACCTTTCGGCCCCATCGGCCATTCTGCGAGCAATGTGCCCTGCCCACTGACACATAAGTTCGGCAATTCTTCGGGATATGTTAGTTACCTTGGTTCTCCTGCGGATCTCTTCATTTCTGGTTCGATCACGTAGGGAAACTCCAAGCATAGCCCTCGCCATTGCCATTTGGGTGACTTTTAGTCTTCTAATGAGGCCCATTGTATTAATCACACTAATATAACAAGCACTTCGTCTAATATCGGAAAAAAACGAAAATAGCCGAACCTGAACCTAACAATGGTATCAGAGATTTCGTCTTCACAAAGAAACTCTATACATTTTGTACCGACCAACATCTTAGACCGAGCTCTTACCAGAATGTGAATAACCATTGACGTTTTGTAAAAAAAAAAAAATATTTAAGTGTGCAACCATTCAACTTAAATTGATATTAATTCGAATTAATTGTAATTTCTTTGGTAGTTCGTCGAATAGTTAGACACATCATTATTACAAAACAAGGTATTTCTTTGGGCATGGTTTAAACCATCGAGCCTCTTTTTGAAATAAAAACCTAACTGAAATCTAAATACCGCTTCTTTACAAAACAGACAACTTAGTCCACTGCTAAATTGTAATTTTTGTATTAAGAACTTTACCCAAATAGAAGAAAAGTTGGTATTGGAAAAACTGACAGAGTTTTAGGCTAGAACTAAAGTTAGATCACGTTTTGTAATAAGACGGCTTAAGTTTTGGGTTAAGCTAGACAATTACTGGCAAATGCATGTACTGAGTTTGATTTTGATTGCTTTGAATACAGGTCTTTAGTTTTTTTCAGAGGCAACTTCCAAGCTTGGCAGCGCCTTTGCTGTCTTGAAAAAGCTAGAGGGGCAATACGCATATCTATACGAACGGTTGCATTACAATCTCAGTCTGTCAAAAAAATTTTAGGGTTTATTTTATTAACCGTCGCTAAATTGAGATTAAAGAAATGAGATTTTGAACGTCTTTCATTACGGGAATTGGCCTTCAGATCTGCAGCTCTTCTCACATCTAAGTTAACTTGTGTTTTGTCTGTCTCATGTTTGTAATGGTCTTGATCAGCCTGCGGCTCCGACGACGCTGCCAACACGTAAAGAACGCTTAATCTGAAGCCACATGTTTTGGCTTACCCGCTCGAAGATAGGTACTTACACTGGCTGGAAGCCAAGGTACGATTTTAAATAGGATGTTCAGAAAGTATCACATTTGACGGTGCCTGTTGATAACACGGATCCAAATTACTTTAATTCTTTTTGCCAAAATAATGTCCTATTTTACTGGTGATAAAACATAATTTTATTTTTCTCTGGTTTTATTTTTTAGAGCAAACTTATCTTCGTGCCAGCGTATTCTTTCAATAATTAGCGCTACCTAAAAAATGGTAGACTTTTATTCGGAACTACGAGTAGCAACCTCCTCCCTCTCAGTGACAAAGCCAATATTTGTTAACGTCTTGAAGTGACATATAATAACCATCCAAGTATAAGAGAAAACTATCATAAAGTTGTTATAACTAACAACCGTTGGAACACAATTTGTTTTGAAACTGCAATGTATCACACAAACAATTTGAACCAACGGAATGGAACACTGCCAACATATTAATGAACCGTTTAATGTAGCTCATTGATCACGGAACTTGTTATTATTGAATTGGGGCTATGTTGAGCCTGTATTGCATGTTTTCGGATTAATTAGATATGGTTTAAATTAACTAAGGGTAGCTACTAGTTTAAAAGTGATGATCTTTAAGTCTGGTGAAACCTTGCTGAAAGCATTTTACAGTTAAAAACACTTTTTTTGAGTAGCAGGGTTTGTGGCTAATTAATACCGGCCAGAGGCGTCGATCGATCAGGTTAAGCTACACTTGCCGCGGTTGGTCCGTGGATGTGTGACCATCTTCACATACCAAGACCCGTCCACGCCTTGGAAAGCACATTAAGCCATAGGTCCCGGCTGTCATTCTTGGATCTTTGACAGTCGTTAAAGGTCGTCAGAAGCCCGAAAGTTAGACAACCAGTCTTAAAAAGGAGTATTGTGTTACCCAGTAACTGGGTTGCGAAGGTCAGAGATACAGTTGCTCGATGTAAAATACTGGTTCAGCTGCATACGATTGAACTGGAAGCCGACCCCAACATATTTTTGGGAAAGACTAGGCAGATGAAAAAATACCTTTTTTAAATAACAAAAATGTCTACACTGGTTCAGAGTAATGTACTGAATCCACATGAAAATGAATTAACAGGTTGCACGTCGTTTTTATTGTGTGCTCACATGAGAGTATTCTATCTACTTATCTACATATGTTGGTTCCGTGTGTTGCCGGACATAAAAGAATAGCACCATCCCATTTCTTCCCGTGGATGTCGTAGAAGGCGACTAATGGACTTATAAGAGAATGAACAGCAGCGTTCTCTATGCATTTTACCGCCATTCTGCGATAACCAACCCGCCTTCCAAGCGTGGCGATTCCGGAAAACCCCCCTTTTGGGCCTATGTCCAGCAGTGGGCGTCTTTCGGCTGAAGTGGTGATCTATAACATCGTATGGAAGTATGTTGATACTGAAAGCAACTGCCTTGCTATAGGTGTCCTGTTACATACCTAGTGCGTTAATCAACAGCACAAGCGCAAAAATGGAGTCAAAAACAAAGAGAGGAGCCATTTTGCATTCCTTTTTCCTTCGCCACGTCGACTCTGGCTACATAACAATAGCTCATATGTCCTGAAAACGAGCTAAGTCAGTGAGCAATGTTTCTTTAGGACGCACTAGATTGATGGATCTGGTTTTTATTTAAATTAAAGTGTATGATAAAATAAATGTTTGCATAGGTACCGAATGGTGGAAACTAGTTAAATTTAAAAGTAGGTACGGAAATTATGTATTACCCAGTAAATTAAATGTCTTTTCTTTTCCATGCATTCTATTCTATTCAAGACGTGTCTATAAGTATCGTCAATCATAGAAATAAACCTGTTTTCTTTAAAATGAGCCGACATGTGAATCAATGCCAAAATAAAAGTGCGCTGTTAGATTTTCAGCGCTAGGCTCAACGCCGAAAGTTGAATCCATGAGTTTTTCCAGCATTCTTATAGGTGTTTTCTAGTGTTAATCAAAATGGGCAGTAGGACTATTGCTCACCCTAGTGCAAGCAATCGATTCTTACTATTCTCTCGAAAGAAAAAACTGATTGTCTTACTATTCGTCTGTTTCGTTTTTACACGATGTACAGTCGCTAGCATATACTTTACACTTAGACAAAATTCAAAAGTGATAATCTCGTAAATTAAGGATTGCTTCTTTAAGAAAAGATCTATTTTATAACTAAGTATGGTTAGATAAGATAAGATACCTAAAATTAACATTAACACTTGAAAAGTATTTTATGAACCATAACATTTGTTTATGCAAATAAATGTTATGGTTCATAAAATACTTTTCAAGTAACACCATATTTCAATCAATCCTTTAGGTAAAAACTGTTTTTGAATCTTGCGTAGGTATACTAGTATTATAAATTTTGTTTGTAAGTTTGTATGTAGAGTATATAGAGAGTTTATTATCATCTTTGAGTCGGATTTCAAAAAATATTTTTGCTTTTGATAGCCCAATTCTTGAAGAAGGTTAAAGTCTGTTTAACAGCAGTATTTAGTAGTAAGATATAACATGACTTTACAGACGACTATTGTTCCAAAATTGTATCCCTTTGTTAAATCTCGAGTATTATTTCGGTACACTCTTGACCTTATCATTCGTGTTAATCCAAACAGTAATTCAATTAACAAACACTCCGTTTAGACTTGTGATTATTCTGGGCGGCGTCTATAAATCACGACAAGCAAGAACTGACGCTAAACTTGGGTTTATACAGTAGTGATTTATTTAAATTTGGTACAGTGGGCTTGCCATACCTAATTAGTACGTTGTATTTAAAAGATTACATATATTACTTTAATGTTAAATCCATACTTGAATATCTTCTATACTATACATAATCTATACTAATACTCGTATATAAACCTGAAGAGTTTTTTATGTTTGTTTGCTTGAACGCGCTAATCTCAGGAAGTACTGGTCCGATTTGAAAAATTATTTCAGTTTTAGATAGCCCTTTTATTGAGGAAGGCTATAGGCTATAATAACATGACGCTAAGACACTTAGGAGCCGAGCAAAAGTAGAAAGTTACGAATACGAAGTACTCGCACAGGCAGGCGATTCAAAGCGACGGGGTAAGACGGGGGAGTATGAAATTTGACGCGAACGAAGTCGCGAGCAGAAGCTAGTTTATTATAAATGCGAAAGTAACTCTGTCTGTCTCTGTCACGCCTCAACGGCTGAATGGATTTCGATGCAATTTAATTCACGGGTTAACCATGATTTGGGTTAGGACATGGATTACTTTTTACGGTACTACGTTCCTGTAAGATAACTTAAAAGAAAATGATTAAAAAAAGCGTGTTAAATTTTGGTGGCGGGAGAAATAAAGAACATTTATTAGCACGTTACAACTATTTCTAACCGTCAATAAGTAACACGCTCTTATTTCAATAATTGAGATTACATTATTTTTAACTTTTCAGTTCGTTTTATGAACAAGTATTAATAAAAGCTTGTTTTTAAGAAAAGTATTTTCTTTTAATTTTATTTTATATTTTCTAGTTTTTTGATGCAGGATTTACCCCGCCGTAGTTCGTAGCAGCATTTTTCCGTATTGTAGCTCGTAATAATTCGTAGAACCCACACATATGTTTTGTTTTGAGCACTTATTTATTTATATGTACTTTATTGTACACCAGAAAATACATAACAAAAAGAAAACGTTTAAAACTAAAAACAAACAACGGGTGGCTTTATCGCTTTCTGCTATCTTCCAGGCAACTTTGGCATGGACAGTGATTGCGTGGACATAAACATGGGGTTTTCATTAGTGAATAATATGGGTACAATTTACAATAATAGATACATAGATATATATGCTGTATAATAGATACTTATATACATACATACTAAATATAAAAGCAAAGAAAATAAATGACGACTACAGAATAATTATAACAGCTACATCAAAATCACAACAACAAGTAATGCTCCTTCACGAGTCTCTTGAACATAGGTAAAGATTGCGCGCGTTTTATTTGAACTGGCAATGCATTCCACAAACGCGTAGCCTGAACAGAAAAGGATTTGTCTAAGAAAGTTGTGGAATGCATTGGCATTTTAAGCTTTAAGTTGTCTGATGACTTCAAAACCTTCGTGTGGAAGTCGCAAAGATACTGGAAACGTTTCTTAAGATAGATAGGGGTGAAACGGGAGACACTTAAAGTGTTATGTATCTATGGCCACCTTCTAGCTCCAGCATCAAACCCTGCTTACCAAATAGGACCAAAGTACTCGTCAATACGAATCAAACAAGCCCAAACTCGATGGGATTGTGTCGTTTTATTGCGGAGTTCCTATGGCGACCTTCCAGCTCCAGCATCAGACCCTGGTTACCATACAGGATCAAAGTCCTCGTCAATACGAATCAAACGAGCCCAAACTCGATCGGGTTGTGTCGTTTTATTGCGGAGTTCCTATGGCCACCTTCCAGCTCCAGCATCAGACCCTGGTTACCATATAGGATCAAAGCACTCGTCAATACGAATCAAACGTCTGGCATTAATGCTGAAATGAACCTTTTTAGCGCAGCCGTGAGGCACACACTGTTACAGTTATTTATTTTTACTTTATTTTTTTATGTATTTTGTGTTTCACGAGCTGTGTCCAAATAAACGGCACTCTTTCTTCCTTACTTTCTTTCTTTCAAACGAGCCTAAACTCGATGGGGTTATGCCGTTTTATTGCGGAGTTACTATGGCCACCTTCCAGCTCCAGCATCAGACCCTGGTTACCATATAGGATTAAAGTACTCGTCAATACGAATCAAACGAGCCCAAATTCGATGGGGTTGTATCGTTTTATTATATTGTAGGTGTATTGTATTAATAATAGTCCTCTATCTTAGATGTTCCGCCATGTTGGATTTATAATGACGTCACACAGCTAACCATGTACTGTCATCCAAACTAAACAGGTATAAAAAAATCAGCTACATCGGTTAAAGATATCTGCTTCAAAATTGCTTTGCAAGATTCCACCTAAACAAGCATAGTTTTTTTTTTTTTTTTTTTTTGGGCACGCCACGATTGCGGCGGTAAGTCCCCTCTTTGAGGAGTGGTTTGAGAGGCGGCATGGCGTCCTCACCTTCCGCCTGACGCAGGTCCTCACCGGACACGGTTGTTTCGGGAGGTTCCTGTTTCGGATAGGGCGGGAGGAAACGCCCGGGTGTTTCCACTGCGAAGATCGCCCTGAGGACACGGTGGAGCACACGGTGGCGGTCTGCCCTGCTTGGGCGGAGCACCGCCGTGTCCTCGTGGAGGCGATCGGCGGCGGCGATCTCTCGCGTCCGGCCCTGGTCCAAGCCATGGTACGGAGCGAGAGGGCATGGGGAGCCGTCACCTCCTTCAGCGAAGCAGTGATGCTCGCGAAGAGGGAGGCGGCGCACGTGAGGGAGAGGCAGCATATGCGCCCTCGCGACCCCAGCCGCCGCAGGATACGGAGACGCCCTGGGCGTCGGGAATCCCAGGCCGATTTCCGGCCACCGTAGGCATGGGCTTGCGGACGGCGAGTAATGGGTAGCTCGCTGTCCGGTAAGGACCAAGCCCAAGTCGACGGCGCGTTGTGTTCCACGCGCGCCTCAAAGAGATGTCAGCACAAAAAGTGATGGGACCCGCAAGGGTCGATGCCTGCCAGGGGTGCGGGTTTGTTCGAAAGAGACACCACAGCCCCTGGCTTAAGGGCTACTGAAGGAACACGGGTGGGTTTTAGTCAGTAAAAGTCTGACACGCCCTCCTGCTCCACCCAGAGCGGGAGAAGTTATTTGATGATTTCCCACCCAAAAAAAAAAAAAAAAAAAAAAAACCTAGATTAATATACAGGGTAAGTTTTTATCCAGTGAGCAAATTGTAACCACGAATTCAGCACATCATTCTAGAACCCCTAGCTCAGAAATTTATCTCCGGTTAACCAAAAAAAAAACAGCTGTTTCATAGAAAAGTGCAATACCTACGCGGTCAAAAAAAAACAAGCATAGTTACACACATACATTGCAAGTTAAATAAAACCTTAAAAAAAGAACAGTACAAATGTTAGCTAATTGGAATGGGTTAGCAATTTTGTAGCGTAAGTGTTTCAAGACAACCCGTTATTTTACAATGAATTACGGTAAGTTAAGTGCCAAAGGACCCTTGAACCTTTTTCTAATGGCAACGTAATGTACGAAATTAACCCTCTTTTATTTCTTGACAGAATACAGTTCCACCATTTAGTACTAAATCAAAATTGGAATCGGGTCAATCAAGAAATAAATAATTTATAAGGCTTACAACAGATGTATTAGGAACCCTAACCTAGGGATTCCGCAAACACGTACCCTAACTTACGTTCGAAAGCGACCCAAAAAGGACGTGACGGAAAACGACAATTCAGCGGTCGCAACCCTAGGGGGTGACAATTCAAAAATGCTTCCTCCTTCTTTTATTCAAGAAGGTTTTACTTTATGAAAAGAAATAATCTTGTTAGCGGTGGCTCTAGGAGTAGCTGGAAACATTTTGAGAAGCCAGAAAAATATAAAAATATTTCGACAGCTTTTAAATTGGCGGGATTCTCCTTTATGTTTCCCATCGTATTCTTTACAAACTATTTTTTAAGATTTTTTCCCCTTCTTCGCACGCTTTCTCATAACACCTCTAACGTTGGCAGGATTGACGACAACGGCACCATTGCCATAAAAAAAACTTAAAAAAAAAAATAACAACTGACTTCCAAAAAAACACTACAAAGTGCAAAATAACTTTAATTTCGGAAGTCGGTGACTTTGGCTATGTATTTTATTAATTTCTTGTCACCGCCTTCCGAAATTAAAGTTATTTTGCACTTTGTAGTGTTTTTTTGGAAGTCGGTTGTTATTTTTTTGAAAAAAGTTTTTTTTTTCACTTTTTAGTTACCACACCAATTCGAGATTTCATCATCCTTGGGGTCAAAACAATGCATACTTATGCGATAGTAACATTCGCGGTTGATTTGCTGCAATTTTTTGAAGAGTTCCGTTGTCTGTCTCCGAAACGCATCATCAGATCTATATGAAATTTTAATGGGACCATTTCGGAGTAAACCCCTTTCGAACTAATAATTTTGCAAATCCGTCAATATAAAATCAAAATCAAAATCAAAATATTTTTATTTCATATAAACCTGCATGGGCACTTATGAAACGTCAGAAGCTAGGTGCACGGTTCCAAAATGTTTTTTTTTATAAAAAAAAAAAAAAAATGTTTCCTATGGAGAAGAGCCGGCAAGAAACTCCACGGTTACTCTTTTAAAAATGATTGGCTTTAACAATGTTTTCAGATATAAAATGTATGGGAGGACAGTGCAGGCCTGTAAATAAGTACCAGGTACTTAGACGAATCCAGAATAGAAAATCGTCTACAAATCTACAGTCTGTAAGGCCTACAACGTTCTCCCATTCACAATATGTAAAATAATCTACATAAATAAAATGAACCTAATTAAACATAGTGACATGATTAACATGACAATCACAAAAAAATAGTTGATATTAAAATTGATGTATAATGTCAAATAATGACGAGAATATGTCAGCATTGTAAAAATAAAAAGAATAAAAAGAACATTGAGAGCAGTTAATAGACTTTCACATAGATATGCTGTTAATGAGGTACCAGGGAAGCCACATGTGCAGAAGGAATTAATGCCAAACTTCCCTGTCTTCAACGTAGTCTTTTATCTTATAATATGCTTTTTTGATAAGGATACGTTTGATGTGCGTTTTAAACTTTCCATCGCTAAGTTCTGTAACTGACTTTGGCAACTTGTTATAGAAGCGGATACTGTTTATTAGAAATGACTTGCTAGTTTTAGTCAATCTAAATTTTGGAATCACAATTTCATCTTTACTACGTGTATTCAGATTATGGAAATCGCAACGTTTTTTGAAAAGGCCTAAGTTTTTGCGAACGTACAAGATATTTTCTAGGATATAAAGAGACGGCAGAGTTAGAATATCAATTTCGCTAAATTTGTTTCTAAGAGACTCGCGAGGCCCCATTTTATAGATTGCGCGGATTGCCCTCTTTTGTAAAATGAAAATTGAATCTACGTCAGCTGCCGATCCCCACAACAGAACGCCATAAGACATAATACTGTGAAAATAAGCAAAGTAAACTAACCTAGCTGTGGCTACATCCGTCAACTGCCTTATCTTTCTTACTGCGTAAGCAGCTGAGCTTAATCTACTTGAAAGAGCTCTAATGTGAGCACCCCATTGCAATTTTGAATCTAAAGTAATTCCCAAAAATACAGTTTCCGAGATAGCATCTAGTTTCTTCCCATCAAGTTTTAAGTTTAGACCTACTTGGGGTACATTTGGTAACGAGAACTTAAGACATTTAGTTTTGTTCGCATTGAGTAAAAGATTATTAGCGGCAAACCATTTCGAAAGAACAGCTAGACTATCATTCACATGTAAGACATCTGTATCTTTTCTATTTATTCTAAAAATAAGAGAAGTGTCATCAGCGAATAAAATTATATCCGAGAAGTTATCCATCAGGTAAGGAAGGTCATTAATATAAACTAGAAATAAAAAAGGGCCAAGAATTGAACCTTGAGGCACGCCCATCTTAACTAGAGACCCCGAGGACGTCGCCCCATTAACGTTTACTTTTTGCTGCCTGTTTGATAAGTAGGAAAGTATAAGATCAGCAGCCTGTCCACGAATTCCATAGTGGTGTAATTTACAGATAAGTGTATTGTGGTCAACGCAGTCAAACGCTTTTGAGAGGTCACAGAAAATGCCAATCGCGTCCTGGGAATTCTCCCAGGATTCCAAAATATGACTGATGAGTTTTACTCCTGCGTCAGTCGTCGACCGACCTTTCGTGAAACCAAACTGTCGACTATGTAAAATACCATTTGAGTTAAAATGTGACAACATCTGGTCTAGCATGATTTTTTCATAAATTTTGCTCAACGGACGACGGAGTTATGCCCGAACATACATAAAAATATATATATAATATATAAACATGTCGAATTGATAACCTCCTTCTTTTTGAATTCGGTTAATAAAAAATAGAATATGTTTTTAACTTAAAACAAGTAATTTGTTCGTCAGTTTGGCTCCTAATGATTGGATCGGAGTAAAGACAACACAACATTTATTTTTCCAACCATTTATTGATGATAAAAATAAATGTTTTTGAAATGGCTAAAATCCCTTGAAAACTATTTGTAGCCAGGTTTTAAAACAAAACAGTCTCCAGGTTCAAAAACAAAGAAAATATCTAGAACTAATTACTGTCTAGACCTAACTAATTGCTACATAAAAAACTCAGAAGCTTAATAAACTTCGACCTTACCCTTCCAATATTCCTCGGAGAAAATACTCCTGAAAGTACTAAACCTATTTACATAAAACCTATGAACGTTACTTTTATATTCTAACTAATAAATGTTTATGTAACTACCGATAACATTGGCCTAGAAATTATCAGGCTTATAACAAAGGCCTGTAATAAGTGAATCCATTAAGTAGCTTGAGACTGGGGCTAAAACATTCTTAGCTATTTTTGTTGAGTAGTAAAAGAGGAAATAGAAGGTATATGTATAAAAACATAAAATACACTGTTTAGAATAAAGTCTCTCTACATCTTAGAAAAGAACAAGAAGCATTACCAGAGGTATGCCGTATTAGGTACACATTATATAATGTGTTTCTCTAAACATAACTTTTTGTATATTAGCAGGTATGCATCTATTTTAATCTTCGTACGTACGTTTAAATTCTTCGTACGTACTCGCAACATGTATTTTGACAAAGTATTTCTCGAAACTGGTACTGGGCGGACCGAGTACATAAATTACCTAATACGGCATACCTCTGGTAATGCTTCTTGTGTGAATGTGTTTTTTTAATACTTATGAAAGTTTTTATTAAATATGCTGACTGAATTTTTTAACATCTTTTCAAGAGATGTAGTTACTCATTTTAATTTAAAAAAAAACATTTTTGATTCATACCGATGAAGTACAACACTAAGTTCCCAATCGAATTAATATCATATATTACAATTTCAGAGAAATTCATCCGGTAGTAAAAGCTGTTCATACTATTCATGAAATCCATGGAAGCATTTTAACTAATTCAAAGTGCGTGTATCATCATAATCAAAATAATTATAATGTTCCCACTGCTAGGACACAAGTTTCCTCTCTTCGAAAGGTAGTGTACTATAATCTACCACTCGGGCCCAGTGCGGTGTCTACGAATTTTTAGTTCTAAGATATGCCAGTTTCTATACGATGTTTTCCTTCACCGTTTTCAGAGCAGCGGTGATGAAATTAATTACACAAGTAGAGTGTTTAAAGTAAAACAATAAAATATTAAACTTAAAATAGGTAGGAGTTAAATGTCAAAACTAGGCTTTCTAATTAGCTCCAACTTATCTAGCTCGGAGTTATCCAGATTATTACAAAAGCCTAGTTAAAGTGAAGTTATTAAGTAGCCTGGGACTTTGACTCCCAGAGGTCAAAGCTTCGTTGTACAGTCACGAACATCAATATCTATATCTATACTAAGCAAAATTAGAGAGCGATTTCCATTTCAAGTTTTCGTTGTTTTAGAACAGAGTATTATTTAAGTTGCTATTTATTGATAAATCTGATCAAAATTCTAAAGTATCTTTGTAGGATACCCCTTAGTTTCATGGTGTTACTTAAGTATTTTTAAACACTAGTAATGAAATAGGATGAATTGTTTTACACAGATCACTAGAAAATCATGGCACAAAAAGGAGGAGGCAGTACGTGAAACAGGGCTGCCAATGAAATGAAATGATTTATTTATGTAAGTAGATTTTATAAAACACTTTTATACGTCCAAATTTTTTTGGTTAATATATTAAAACGATGATGAAGATGAGGCCTTACCGCAACGTTACAATAGTTTTTAGTTTGGAACTTTGATAAGCTACATATTGTTGCTCGTGACTGTACAAATGCAACTATATTCCACCACTCTGTTAATTAATATTGTAGCCTGTGGTCGGAAATTTCAGAATTAAAATTATTTTAACCGATAAATACCGTTTTGTTACATATAAGTGAGGTACTTTTGTGGCTGTAATTTTGAAATTTAGTTTGGTCGTTCAGTATTTTGTTAATTGGAAATCGGTACAACAATTAGGTATGCAATGTTCATTAAAACTGATAATGTGGTTAGCCTATTCAGGGATAAAAAAATTCAGCTTAGGTTATCTTGTGAAAATTTAGTTCAGCAATATTTTGAATTTTCATAAAACTGAAATTAAATAAATTAACGTTTTTTTTAGTTTGAATATTATACAAGGTCAAATTAAATTAGTTGGCAATAAATCCACGTGTTCGGTATCGATATCGATTTTTTTAATCGTTCGTTTGGGGGAGGGCAATGCCCGTTATCGATCAGCTGTTTTGTAATTTTTTTGTAAAAAATAGTTTTTTTTAGGAATTTCCCAAAACTTAAACAATTTTAGTGCAATTTAAAGTTTCAAACAAAGTTGGAAGCATGAAAAATAAATACTTTTTTTTTCTAATCTCATTAGTTTTTCATATTAATGTATAGCCAACACGAGGGTAAAGTATTACTATCTATTTTAATTTGACCCTGTATTGTTGTGACTTTTTTATCTTTAAAAAAAGTAGACCTTCATTTATCTTATTATTGTTAAGTACTCACAGATTTAAGTTAAAAAACATACCAAGAAAAAACAAAATCCTCTCACGCTCTTATCCAGAGTCTCCAAGTGCCATTAAGGCTCTAAAAAACTAACGTCATAAAAAATAGTATCGTACCTTTAACGAAATTGCCCTCTTTATCTAAATAGTTCTATAAAAAGGGGATAAAACAGGCCCTTTGCCTTTCATTACACAAGCGATAAAGACGACCTAAACTTTGTCCTGAATCTCATCAATGTTTCAACTTTTTAGATACGAACTAAGGCTTTGATCAGATAAGGCGTTTTACGCGCTTGTTCTGGACGCGAGTAGGCTCCCGAGATTCTACTGTGACTTCTGAAGTTAAAAAAAGAAATAAAAGTAGTTTTTTTGTGCACAGGCAAAACGCACATTACAAAACAAAAGATAAATAAAATGCATACATACAAAGTTGCCAAAAAAGTTGAAAAAGAAAAGTTGTTTCGGCCTTTCTTCTCAGAGTAGTCAAGTGGGAAACGCCGACCTTATCTAGTTCATAAAATATGATTGACGTGTACAAGTGTTTGTACAAACCTACTTACAGAAATAAAATATTAATAATTATATATGGTTACTGGTAATTAGTGACCGACATTAAAACACATGATTGTACTCATCATTATGAAAAACTTTTACTATGGGACCAAACCTGAAATCGAGAAAAAAAAATCTGCTGTTCCCTACATTTTGACGAGTTATGCGAACGTAAATGTAGGGAACAGCAGATTTTTTTTTTCTCGATTTCGGGTTTGGTCCCATAGTAAAAGTTGTTCATAATGATGAGTACAATCATGTGTTTAAATGTCGGTCACTAATTACCAGTCACCCTTTATATCTAAATAGTATGCATTTCATATTTTTCTGCGCTTTTTTGTCCATAACTCGAAATATGATTTTGTTGGTTAACGGCATTATAGCTTGTGGACGGCAGCACAGTGAAACCAATGTAGTGTGTGATATGAAGAATCACTCTCAATTGACTATGGAACGGATTTTGTCATTGTCTTGGTGAGATTAAGCACGCGTTTCTTAACCTCAACTCTGTTTTAATAACAAAATCTGTTTGTAGCGTAGTTTTTAGTGTTGTGATTGTTTTGTGTGGTCTGGTCCGGGTATAAGGTTGGTATTTTAAGATTCTTTGCACTCATTTCCTACGGAAATGAGTGCCGAGGAACCCCCTGATGGGGGTGGAGGGATTCCTCCAGATATTATGGAGGTTGTGGAGTGTTCCCAAAACACTGATCGCGTAAGACCCGACATTAGAAAACGCCCCGGAGATCCTGAAATTTCTGTTGACGCGAAAAGAAATAAGCCGCCGTCTGACTCAATTCAGTCCGTATTTATTAAACCAGGTTTTGAGAACGACTCCAAAATGCTCTACGGTGAGAGTGACAGAGCTCCCTTCACTGTATTTGTCTCTAGGGTGGAAACAGACCCTAAGCAAGGCCTAACTTTAAATTCTCTTAAGTTTGCCCAATTTATCTTTAACAAAGGTGTTGTCCAAGGCAGTGTCAGGTCTGTGGGCCGTAATAAGATGTCTATTGATTTCATGACATTCAGTGATGCCAACAACTTTGTCAGCAATCCCATCCTTTCAGAAAACAAATACTTGGCAACTATCCCACGCTTTCATGTAAGTCGCATGGGAGTTGTAAGGGATATTCCTACTGACTGGTCACTAGAGGAGCTAGTCCTCGGTATAGAATCTCCTCGCAATTGTGGAGAAGTCATTAGGGCTAGAAGGCTTAATTTTAAAAACAAAAAAGAGGGTTCCGTGTCTTGGTCCCCATCATCAACTGTGGTGCTTACTTTCTCTGGGCAAATTCTGCCAGAGAAAGTCTTCTGCTACAATGTTTCTCTTCCTGTCTCTATCTATCATCTCCCCACTATCCAATGCCGCAACTGCTTACGTTTTGGCCATATTAGCACTCAGTGCAGATCGAAATCCCGCTGTTATCGTTGCGCCCAACCTCATCCTGGAGATAGCTGTAATGTTCCCGACTCACAGGTCTCGTGTCTTTTGTGTGATGGTGGAAGCCATAAGGCCACAGATAATAATTGCCCTGAACACTCAAGGCAGAAGTCAATTAAAATGGTAATGTCTCAAGAAAACTTAAACTACCGCGAGGCCTCAGTGAGGTTTCCCCGTCCCCGTAAATTGCCATACTCTAATGTTACAGCAGGCCCCTCTCAATCTAAACTCTCTCAAGTTTATCCTTCTGAACTCATTCTCTTCTCGTCCCCTCTTAACACTCCGACTTCTTCTCCAAATGCATCCCCTGTTAAAACCTCCTATATCAAGACAGTTTATCGTTCCCCAAGACCAAGGCCAGAATTGGGTAAGTCGTATGATACCCAAGCCCATAAGTCGATGGTCTATACCCCTAATTCTTCTCAGCCTAATGGCTGTGCTCTGAACTCCCCTTATGGGGAAACCACCCCCCTTCCCACTCCTAATGACAATTTGATAGAGCTCCTGACTTGCTCCCTTATAAACATCTTGTCTAAATTTAGTGACGCAATACCGGACAATGTCGTAATATTAGTTCAACAACTCCTTGAATCCTGGACTCGCCAAAATGGAAAAAATCCTTCAGTGGAACTGTAGATCAATTCGCAGGAAAAAACATGATATAATCTATCTTATAAATAGATATAAACCCGTTGTCTTTGCTGTGTCGGAGACATGGCTCAGGCCTGGATCTCTCTTTAGGGTTCCTGGCTATTCATGTCTTCGGGACGACAGAGATGACGGATGGGCGGGTTGCGCCCTATTGGTTAGCAGATCCATCACTTTTTCCCAGATTCCTCTTCCCCATCATGATCCTGGATTACATGTAGTGGCCATTAGAGCCATGGACATATCCTATGTATCTGCCTACATTCCCCATCCCAATGCTAATATTTTGTCTGAATTTAACTCTATCCTTTCTTCTATTACCAGCCCTTTGATTGTGCTAGGTGATTTTAATTGCCGTCACACCCTTTGGGGCTCTCACTGTAATGACCCCTCCTCCAGCTTTTTGCTAGACCTTTTAGATGACCGCAACCTTTGTGTTCTTAATGATGGATCTGCTACCCGTCGGGTTTCCCCTAACCAAAATATTAGTGTTCCTGACCTTACTTTCTCTTCCCCTTCCTTAGTATCAACGCTATCCTGGTCTGTTCTCCCTAACTCATATGGGAGTGATCATTTTCCTATAATAATTTCTTTTCCAAGTACTCACCCACGTTCTCCTCCAATCCAACCCCTACAAAAATATCGCCTACACCAAGCTGACTGGTCTAAGTTCTTGTCCAATTTGGACGCAGAACTTCAAAATTTTCCCCAAATATATACATCCAACTCCCTAATTCTCTACAGTGATTTTGTTGAGTGTCTGTTGAGAGCGGCCAATTCTTCAATCCCATTAAAAAACTCTGCCCGTCACCTAATACCTTCTCCACCTTGGTGGGATGCTGAATGCACTGATGGCGTCCGTAAACGTAAAGAAGCAGAAAACGCCTTTTCCTCCAGTATTAATATGCCCGAATATTTAAATTTTAAAAAGACTTCTGCAACTACTTGTAGGTTATTGGCAAGAAAGAAAAAATGTGGTTGGCTCCAGTTTTGCGAGTCACTTTCTCCACGTTCTCCAGTTTCCCTTGTATGGAAAAAAATTAAAATATACCGCAGATCGTGTGACAGCGAACTTCCCGATATTTCTACCAATGACCACAGTTCCTGGTTGGAAGACTTTATATCCAAATTAGCCCCTCCTTTTGTTCCTAGCTCCGAATGCCTTCCCACTATATATCCTCCTCCCCCCACTTCCTCTGATAGATTTGATGACCTTTTCTCTTATTCAGAACTTATTTGTGCCTTAGATCACCTCCGGGATTCTGCCCCGGGGGTCGATGGAATACCCTATTCCTTTATCTCCAAATCTTCTTCTAATTGTAAACTAATCTTTCTGAACCTAATCAATTCCTTTTTCGTTACTGGCCAAGTTCCAGAGTCTTGGAAATCCCAAATAATTATCCCAATTTTAAAACCTGGGAAAGACCCAAAAGATTCTACTTCCTATCGTCCTATTGCCCTCTCTTCTGTCCTTGCTAAAATTATGGAGAATCTCATCAAGAATCGACTTGAATGGATCTTGGAAACTAAAGGCATTTTATCCAGTTCTCAGTTCGGTTTTCGAAGAGGTATGGGAACTCTAGATAGTCTAAGTGTCTTCGTGTCTGATGTCCGCATTGCCTTTTCCAATAATGAAAGTGTTCTCGGTGTTTTTCTAGACATAGCTTCAGCCTATGATAATGTCCAACTTCCAATACTCAGGCAAAAGCTGCTACAGCTGAGTATCCCTGTGAGGATGGTCAACATCATTTGTAATCTCCTTATGTCCCGTTCTATTTCTGTCCATCACCAAAACTACCCCTCCCCATCCCGTCTAGTGTGGAAGGGCCTACCCCAGGGGTCGGTCTTAAGCCCCATTCTTTACAATATATATACATATGATTTGGAGTCTTCAGTGAGTTGTTTTTGCAAAATCCTACAATATGCCGACGACATTGCTCTCTACCTTAGTTCAGCTTCCCTTTCAGATGCATCATCTCGCTTAAATTCTGCCCTTTACTACTTAAACCAGTGGCTGACCGACCACGGCTTAAGTTTGTCTGTGTCCAAATCCAATGCAGTTGTCTTTTCTCGCAAGCGTAATATTCCCCCCATTAATCTTTATATTGAAAATGAACCCATCTTGATCCGTGACAAAGTTAAATTTCTTGGCCTCATTCTTGATTCAAAATTATCTGGTCTCTATCATCTGGATTACATCTCAAAGAAATGTGAAAGAGGCGTAAATGTCTTACGTGCCCTTTCTGGAGTTCGATGGGGATCTCATCCAACTTCCCAGAAAATCCTATATAATGCTATAGTTCGTAGTCACTTTGACTATGGAATCTTTCTGTTGGAACCATGCAACAAAATAGCCCTGGCCAAACTGGATAGGATTCAATCCAAATGTTTGCGTATTATCACGGGTGCTATGAAATGCTCTCCTATTAATGCCCTTCAGGTAGAATGTTTAGAGCCCCCCCTTCACTTGCGTAGACAATATCTCTGTGACAGATTTTTTTATAAAGCCATCCAGTATAAATGTCACCCTCTTCTCCCTCCTCTTCGAACACTTTCTCAGATAATCCCAACATCTCGCTATTGGTCTCACAAAAATCCTCCACTCCTCGTTAACAGCCTCAGTAAATTCAATAATTTGCAAATTTCATTAGTCCAGTTAGAGAAAAACCCCTTATTTGAAGCAGATTTTGATTCCTTGCTCTTTCAACCAAAAATTGTTTTGAACTTTGGTATTTCCAAACATGACCCTGCTGCTAATGCCAAATTCAATAGGATTCTAGCAGAGGACTGGTACGATTGGCTGACGTTATATACAGATGCCTCTAAGATGTCAGATAATAGTAATGTTGGATCAGCTGTATGGATCCCAAAATACAAAATTATCCTTAATTTTCGTAGCCCTGCTTATGGTACTATATACACAGGGGAAGCAATAGCTCTTTTGGAAGCAGTCTCCTATATTGAATCACATAGACTCAACAAAAGCCTTATTCTCTCGGATTCTCTTAGCTGTTTACAGGATTTAACAAAATCACCTTTTCGTTCTCGACACAATTCTCCCCTTATTCTAAAGATTAAACAACTACTGTATAGATGCCACTGCTTAGGCTTAGAGATCGCTCTAGCTTGGATCCCTAGCCATTCTGGAATTGTTGGTAATGAGAATGCGGATTCGATTGCTAAGCTGGCTATTCGGAATGGGATCGAGTCTCATCCGTCTTGTTATCCCCGAGATCTGCACTGTCTTGTTAAACCCGTGATGATGAAGAATTGGAATGAGCATTGGCAAAAAACTAGATTATTGAAGGGAAGATTTTATGGTTCTATCCAACCGTTCATTCCATCTGATTGTTGGTTCAGAAAATTAAAATTCTCTAGTAAAATAGCTACCTCTGTTATTATTAGACTCCGACTTGGGTTCGTTTGCACACCAGTTTTTTTGGCCAAAATCCGCGTAAGGGACTCCTCATTGTGTGAATGCGGTCTGGATGAGGGTACTCTGGAACACTTGTTTTTCTCTTGTCCTCGTTTAACCACTCCTCTTTACGACATACTCCCTTCTGATATTCCCCGCCCAATTAACATTCCCTTCCTATTATCTCTAGCCCATACCCCTGCAGTTAAAACCCTTTATAAATTCATTAGCATTAATAAAATCCAGTTATAGTTAATATTTCTATTATAAGTTTACTTATCATATACTTAATGTTCTAACATTTATTTTGTGACGTTTTACATTTACTAACCAAAACTGTTTTGTCCTTTTTTAGCATGGGGATCCATGGATGCCACCGCTACAAACACTGATCAATAGTTGTGTAATAGTTTACGATCATTACCTTCTCATACCTTGACATTGGCAAAATCATCGAACGTTACCGATGGAGCCAGAACCTTTAAAAATAGATAGATAGATAGACTATGGAACGAGATTTTTATTTAGACATGGAATTGTTTTAATGATAAGTGGAATAAATATCAATTAAAAAAGTGTTTGTGGCCCCATTAAAAAAAAAGGTTGAGTATGGCTGCTCTAGAACGAAGTAATGTTTTTTTATTTTTTTGGGTGGGAAATCATCAAATAACTTCTCCCGCTCTGGGTGGAGCAGGAGGGCGAGTCAGACTTTTACTGATGAAAACCCACCCGTGTTCCCTCAGTAGCCTGTATGCCAGGGGTGGCGGTATCTCTTTCGAACAAACCCGCAACCCTGGCAGGCATCGGCCCTTGCGGGCATCATCGGTTTGTGCTGACATCTCTTTGAGGCGCGCGTGGAACACAACGCGCCGTCGACCTGGGCTTGGTCCTCACCGGACAGCGAGCTAGGATAAAATTATGAACATCATACTACACAATTGCTTTAAAATGCACTTTTAGAGTACACGTAGCGCATTATGGTCACTTTGAACGGTTACGATCATACCAAGTTATTGCAACTTAAAGTTTTGTACATTTTGCAAGGTAAATTGTATGGCAATTTGTTTATCGATGAATTTGTATCTAGTTTCTAAATAGACATCATTCAAATGTATTTTTTCTTTGAGATAGCTTTCATAGTGAGGCAAGTTTTTGTCTTGGATGTGAATGGCTATATGAATGCGGGAAAACCAAAAGAACGGTGAATGGAATGTGTGAAAGATAAAATGGCGGTAAAGGTGTGACCACCGCGATAACCACTAATACTGAAGTTTTGTAGTAAAACGTAATAAAAACGATGATAGCTACAAAACATTCTTTTTTTTTCATTTTTCTCGAACTAATTGATAGAGAAGCATCGTATGTCATGGTGGGCAGAACACACTACATTTACATGATACATTTTTAACTAGTGCGCAAACTGTAACCATGAATTCAGTATATCCGTATATCATTCTAGACTCCCCAGCGTCAGATGTAGGATGAAAAAAAATCCGCTTTTCATAGAAAAGTGCAACACCTACGCGGTCAAATGTATGGAACAGCTGATTTTTCTTTGTAGGTATAAATAATGTGTGCGCTGGGATGTCTAGAATGATATACTGAATTCATGGTTACAGTTTGCGCACTAGTTAATAATGTATCCTGTATTATCCAGTGTGTTCTGCCCACCATGACATACGATACTCGTCTTTCAATTAGTTCAACTAAAAAGAAAAAAAAAGGATCTATTATACCTATCATCATTTTCCTGCCATTATATCATTTTATATTACGTTTTAGTATTAAACTTCTCTAAAACCCTGTAGAAGCGGTACATCAAACATTGTGAAATTTTGGCTCTGAAACTATACATTGAAATGTGGATCTGAAACTATATGATTGACTAGCTTTTGACAGCGGCTTCGCCCGCGCGTACCTTTCATCCCGTATTTAACTCACTTAGGGGTTGAATTTCGAAAAATCCTTAAAAAAAATAGTTGTTTCCTGAACACGGGCATTCGTTTTGTAAAGCTTTATCAACATTTTCTTTTATTATTGCAGAACATTTTAGTAAATCAAAATCATCATTTCAGCCTAAAGACGTCCACAGCTGGACATAGGCCTCCCCTAAAAGGGGGTTTTTCCTTAATCGCCACGCTTGGCAGGCGGGTTGGCGATCGCAGTACAGTTGTAAAATGCATAGAGAACGCTGCTGCCCATGCTCTTGTAAATCCCTTAGTCATCTTCTCCGACACCCATGGAAAGAAATGGGATAGTGATATTCTTTTACGCCCGGCTCCAAACGGAACGTAAATCAAAATACAGTGTTCCAATTATAATAAATCATACTGCAAGATCTAAATGCACGCCGTGGTTTAACTAGATATCGATAAAATCAGGTTGCAAGAACTCTCGGGGGTCAGATAGAAATGTACCTAAGTGTATGTTCGAATCTGATAAGTCCTCGTAATTCAGATGTACCAGCATCTGAATTACTACTAGGGATTGGACTAGGTATATTGTTTTATTATCTACTTCTACTTCAGTTTTTTATTTTATCTTTGGGATATTGACTAGCTGACATATGGCAAATATTTTAAATTATGTTTCGTAACATTAATTACGTACCTACTATTATACAGAATCAAGTTCTTCTAAAATAACAGACAGCTGTTAGCGCAACGAAGTCCCCAGCAGCAGCTGGGGAGTTCGTTGCGCCACTTATTCTACCCAGCTACAGCACTATGATATCGTGAAGGGCGGACGTTTTGGAGAACTGTTTGATGTAATTTTGACGTTTAAAAGTGCTGACACCAGCACCCTAATTGCATAACTCCCGATTCATCATAATCTGTATCGTTTTGAAACGGATTGTTAAACCATTGCATCATAGGTTCTAAAAATGTGTCTATTCGACAACATAAATAACGCAATGAATATTGTTTAACTGTGAAGACGAAACCAATTATGATCAATCGCGAGTTACGCAATTAGGGTGCTGTTTAGTTTGAATAAATTACTTTTGATTTTGATACATTTACGTATTTAAAGTGTGAATGTGTGATATTATCAATTAGCGGGCTTATCGCATACAAGCTATCTTACCTGTTTGATTGTTAATTGTGACTATAAGAGAATACTTAGTACGGACTCGTGCAAAAGTGTACTTAGCTCTCAACCATGATGATAAGGGGCAGTGGTAGCACAGAGATGTCGGCCGTCGGCACACGAGCGTAATAAAATCGCGATGGGATTTTATCGCGCACTGAACTTTGAACTCTCGGTGTTGAACCGAGAATTGAGAATCCAACAGAGTTCAGCGCGAGTGACCCTCAGCGCGTCGAATAAACTCAATATTTGATTTTAATACGTCGAACGAACATTTTATTACGGGAACCTGAGCTTACTTTGTGTATTTAAACAGTGGTATTGAAATTAGAGGACAACATAACGTCACCTTAGCGTGAAAACCTTGGTAATACATTTCTATCCAAATTATTTTTGTTACATTTCTAGGAAGAAAACTTCGCAACTCATAACGCCATCTATGAAAGTAAACGAGAACCTCGTAAACACTCGCATCCGTCAGCATATTCGGCATATTTACAATTACGAGGTTTTCACTATAAGGCGTCGATAATGAGGAAACCGGCATGTACTAGAACCAAAAATTCGAAGACATGTGGCCTCTGCCAATTCACACTGGGTTCGCGTGGTGGATATAATAATGGATTCTTTTTATTTCCGCGTCCGCCCACTCACTCTCGAAGAGAGAAGGCCCGTGTCCCAGCAGTGGGAAAATTATAGGCTGATTATGTGTATATGATAACGGTGTACAAGGACCTTTTGGCACGTGGCCAAAATCGAAACTAATGCTGCCATCCTTCCAGGGGTGCGGGTTTTTCGAAAGAGATACCGTGGTCCCTGGCACACATGCTACTGAGGGAACACGGTGGGTTTTAGTCAGTAAAAGTCTGACACGCCCTGCTCCACCCAGAGTGGGAGAAGTTATTTGATGAATTCCCAGCCTCAAAAAAAAAAACGCTGCCATCTTGTTTTTTCAAAACATTACACAAAACAATGGCACTTTTACCAACAGCGCCCCACTGCCAGTCATTCCAGCGCCAAAAGATTATTTCAATATAATTACTTACTTTGAATATAGTCAACAAATATTGTCTACATACTAACTTAATACCTAAGCCGACTCTACAAAGCAAACTTGTCAAAATTACTTTACCGATACATCGTCGAAATTCCGTCAAAGAATTTAAAACAACAAAGTGCTTGTTATTCGAGATCCTTAGTTGCTTTTTTTGTAATGAGGTACGTTCTGTGTTTGTTTTACCGAAATTGTAATAGGTAAAAATAATGGGCTACTCCTAGCTGGTAATAATATTTCCCGTTATTTCGCAGTTTCTGTGTGTAAAACATACATGAACTGCGTGACATGTTTTCCATACGAACTTCAAGAGTGTTTTACTCCACTGTTCGACAATGTACATCAAAAATTAAACATAGTATGGTTTTGTGTCATTATTAATATTGTCTGTACGGAAACAGAATACTAAAATAAAAACCCATTAAGAAGTTATGAGCCAACAAAGATTCGATTTTCTTGCTAATTTAACCTAACTTTGGGCTTGTTTAATTAATAAAAGAAGTGTAAAATCTCCAAAACAAGTCGGCACTAACAAAATTAAATTATCGTAAAGTTCAATAAACTTTATTGGTCACTTATTTAAACAAAGCAGTTTCGGCTTGCATCGATGTATTCTTTGCTTAGTCGATTCGCACGTATTTACTCACCCAAATCGGGCGAATAGACATTTTAAAATATTATATTATTATTAGCACGAAGTTAATTTATTTGTGGACATATCGAAACGTGCCAAATGCTCAATACGAATTTCTGGAGTTATCGACTCACCTACGAAAATAATGTAATAAAATGTTAAAATTATTATAAAGTGGCGACTCGCCCGATTTAGGAGCGAATCGACTATTACGTCGAAGGTTTACGTTTAAAATAAATTGCGTGCTTATTAGAAAAAAAAAAGCATACAATTTATTATAAGCGTTAAACTATAAAGTTATTATAGCAGCTCTACGAGAAGACGCAGCCATTTATCACATTTTTCTCCTCTCATCTCAGTAAAAGTAAAAGAAAACCGTAACTTTTATCTTAAGGCTGCGTAGTATGCTAGGAAAAAATCAAATTTCACCCGCGCCTCGTTGCCTGCCCCTCTCTTCATAAACGACGAAAACAAAACATAATCCCTTCCCGCCAGCAGAAACTTTTCGCCCGGCATTTAAACCAATAATGCAAACAAATTTCACCCCCGCTACCCTTACTTACCCCTCTTATGAAACTCGACGAAAACAAAACACAATCCCTACACGCCGTGTTCCCCGGTTTATATATAACTGATATTTTATCCTTCTGTCGTGTGTATATGCAAAATAACCAGATGATCAATTAAAGTATTGACCGCAGTGTACAATGTTGTTTTTGTCGGTCATTATTGCGTTTGAAGTTATTTGAGATCCGTTTGCACTAAAAATATATTTAGTATTTAACGATTTTTTACATCATCCAATTTTTTTCAATCGTGTGCAGTTCCCCTCTCTCGGAGGTGGGCGCTAATGGCTGCAACATAGTTTTTTAAACTATCGTAGCTAAAAAAATTGTAAACCAGTTTTTAGTTCCAACAAATATTTGATTTGATTTGAGTCGACAGAGACAACGACATTCGACGGATTGTTATAATTATTTCGTGAAGGGGCAACTCTAAAAGAAAAAATAGTTCAAAGAAATTCTTCCTTCGATGTAATCATCTGTTTCGTTTGCATAATTATGCACTAATCTCGAATTCAGAATGTTAGCTTGCTACCATGTTTTGGAAATATAAACTCAGAAACGACGTGTCAATGTTGAAATTCAAGTACGTAACCAATTTTATTTAGGACCTTATTACTTCACAAGTTGAAAAAAACAAATGATTGTTGATTTTACACACATTTTTGTCATTTGGCATGTGTATCTAAGCAAACCTTTCCTTTTTATAGTGCAAGTACATACTATTTGGTTTATTGCTACAAGGATCTTTTGGCGTCTAATTGACATTGTCTGGGGGGCGTTGTTGGTAAACATTTGTGAAATTGTCACGTAAATTGTATTGGAAAAACAAGATGGGGGCATTAGTTCCAATTTTAGCCGCGCGCCGTAAGATTTCTGTAGCGTTGAAGAATGAACCTCCCTAACAAAAACATAGCATATAATGCAAAACAAATAAATAGTTGTCAATGATGCCAATTTTTATGTCTATTACGACATAAAGGATCGAATCATTGGGAATTTGGTTTCTTCAATGATACGGTGATAATTTTGAATTTAGTTTATTTTAGATTTTACAATAGGACAAAAAATATTTCGACCGCTCGTGCGGTTGGCAAGTTAAGAAGAATTTATGATTTGGTACAAGGCTAAAACAGAATTGTCAGCTTAGCCAATAAAAGGTTTGGTATGCAAAAAGGTGCCAAGTTATGGAGCTTAATGAAAGTCAAAAGTTTGATAGTTCCTTGTTTTAATTTATAAAATTTTGTGTACAATAACAGTACGAAAACGAACTCAATGCCTGAGGCGTTCCCTGCCGATAACTTTTTTGCCGACAAAGCCGAGAATGCTAAAAGATGTGACTCGTAACTCGCGCCATTCCGTAGCTGTCTATAATAATGTGCTTCACCGAACTTCACACTCCGTACCCTTGGATAGTTGAGTCCGCGAGTAAACAAATTTGGATCCGTACTTAATAACAATGTGAGCAGTGGTGGCCAAGTGGTAACGGCCGCGACTTACGAGTTGTAGGTCGTGAGTTCGAACCCAGACAGGCGCTTTACTTTGTGTAAATTATTTCATCACAACTGCTCTCAAAACGGTGAAGGAAAACATCGTGAGGAAACCGGTATGTCCTAGAACCAAAAATTGAAGACATGTGACATCTACCAACCAGCACTGGGCCCGCGTGGTGGATTATGGCCCACTCCCTCTCACCGAGAGGAGGCCTGTGTCCCAGCAGTGGGAACATTATAGGCTGATGATGATGACTTAATAACAATAAGATCTCAAATTGGCTAGTGGCCTATGTTGTAAATTATTGCCGCAAGGAAATTAACCGAAATGCTGAGCAAAAGGGCTAGTTGCTTTATAGTACTTACTACTTCCACGTAGGAATACCAGTAAAAAATCTGTCAAATCAAATGTATGTCATCTTGAGTATAAATATCAACAATACAATTTGTGATAAATAATATTTGTAGTTTACCCTCGGCAATTATTCAGTTTTTCCATTCTTAACGTTTTTAATAATCGTTTCGTAAGTGGTTTTATTCATTTTTTGATGTTTTATATTTCACAGTGTATTTTCTACAATGTGATAAATTACGAAAATATTATTTACGAAAATAAATTATTTCTCAGCGCAGTCCTCTCGTCTCAATAGAGTGACGGCAACTGATTTGTGAAACAAAAATTTGCTTGAAGTTCCTGTAACATGCGACGGAAGATGACTTTTTCCTCGAACTAAGAGCGTCGTAAGTGCAAATAGCTTGTAGTCGTAATAAAAAAAAAAAAAACGAATTTCAAAAAACGCCCTCGCAAATTTTTTCGCCTTGTGATGATACAACTAATTATCAAATTTTTATCCCATTAGTCATTAGCATATTATGTACAAATTGAAACTACGAGAAAATGAGAGGTAACTTCGTGATGATTTTTTATCTAGAAAATTTTAATGTAAGTATCGTGTTTCTGTTTCACAAAAAGTTTGAAAATATCATGTAGTTACTCGTAATATTTTTATTTTATACCTAAGTCTTATAAATTTCATGAAAAATCAAATTTAAGATGGGCAATTTAGGTTATTGCCCTCTTAAAACAGTACAGTTTTCAAGTCAAATATAAACAGTCTAATTTATTATTTATATATTTATTTTTAATCGTACACCATAAAAATACATTAGAAAAAAACAAATTACACTAAAAAATATACAATGGGCGGCCTTATCGCTTTCCGCGATCTCTTCTAGGCATCACTGGAATGGACAGTGTTTGGCCTGACATAAATTGGGGATTTCGTTGATGAAAATAATATGTATACAATATACTAAAATAGATACACAGATCTGTAAAAATATCCTAACTAATAGGTACATACATACAAAATAAAAAAGGAACGAGAATATAGATTATTAGAGTTTGGTACGAGAACAAGATCACAACGACAAGTAATGTTCCTTAACGAGTCTTTGAAACACATGTATTATGACTGCGTGCGTTTGATTTCATCTGGTAATGCATTCTACAGATGAGCGGCCTGGACAGTAAAGGAATGGTCGAGGAACGTTGTGAAATGCATAGGCATTTTAAGCTTCAAGTTATCAGACCTTGTAAAATTCGTTTGGGAGTCACAAAGAAACTGAAAACGATTCCTGAGATAGAGAGGGAATTTATATTTTATTTTTTATTTTATTGTATTAGGGTGGCTTACAGCTATCAATACAAAAGTAGTAGTAATATAATTTACGACAAGCCATTTACAAGCCTCCACAGATAGCAATGGAGCATTGTTGTATGCGTTATCAACTATGTTTAGATTAAATAATTAATTATGTAAGTGGTAAACTAAGATTAAAACTAAATAGATACATAACTAAATTATTACATTAAGTATATTACATAGGCAGGAATGTATGTTCAACCACGATTTGGATCAATCATAAACTACAGTTTTAGATAAAATGGTCACAATAGACGCCAAGCAGCTTGCAAACAAATCAATTGAGGGGTGTTCATTCTTTACAATTCTGTTGAATGCTTTGACTGAGCGAATCATGAAGGAATTACTGCGATAAATTGTGCGAGCGTATGGAGCATGGAGAAGATCTCTCAAACGAGAGTGCCGAGGTGGAACATTCAGAGACAGCTTTGAAAGAAGTTCAGGACAATCAATCCTTGATTGTGCTATTTTCACTAAGAACCGTATGTCGGATATATTTCTCCGAGTTATAAGTGGGAGTAAGTGGAATCGAGCACATCGTTCATTGTAACTCAGATAAGGGATTTTAAATTTGTAACCTAAGTATCTAGTGAATTTCCTTTGTATTCGTTCCAATCTGTCCGAATGCACTGCATAATTCGGATTCCAAATTTGACTACCATATTCAAGATGACTGCGGACGTAAGCACAATACAGGATTTTTAAGGTTTTCATTTTGTTAAACGAACTGGTATTACGGATAATGAACCCCAGGGCCTTGGATGCTTTTTTGGCGATATGATCGACATGACACTCAAAACTGAGTTTACTATCCAGCAGAATTCCAAGGTCTCTGGTGACATGACTTCGAGATAAAGGCTGATTTGCAATTGAGTAGTTAAAGACGACTGAATGATTTTTTAGAGTGAAGGTTATAACCAAGCATTTAGATATGTTAATATCTAGTTTATTTCTGCTACAATAACTTACTAACCTAGAAACGTCTGCCTGCAACAGTAGAGCGTCATTTAAACTTTTAACTGATGTATATATTTTCATGTCATCTGCAAATAATAGGTGTATAGAGTGTTTGAAACACTCGCCGATATCATTGATGAATAATACAAATAATAAAGGCCCCAGTAAGGAGCCCTGGGGCACACCAGAAGGGATACTTGACCAGGAGGACATATAGCCATTGAGAACTACTGCTTGTGTCCTATTCTGCACATAAGACGAGAACCATCTATATAGGTCTCCCCTAATGCCCAAGTCAAAAAGCTTCCTCAGTAGAATGTCATGATCGATTCTATCGAACGCCTTGCTATAATCAGTGTAGATTGCATCGACCTGGGATCCATTATCCATATGCTCTGAAATATAATCTGTAAAGAGAACTAGGTTGGAAACTGTAGACCTTCCTTTCAGAAAACCGTGCTGTTGGGGACTCAAGCTAGCAACCACACAGCTGTACAACTGATTGTAAATTATGCGTTCCAATACTTTAGCTAGCAGACAAAGCTTTGAAATTGGCCTGTAATTTTCAATATTATCTTTAGGACCCTTTTTATGGATGGGTGATATGAAAGCTGATTTCCATAAAGAAGGTACTACACCTTCCGTTATTGACCTTTTGAATAAAAGTAATACAGGTAGAGCTAGTTCCTCAGCGCACTTAACTATGAACACAGCGGGTAGGGCATCGGGGCCGGCAGATTTGGTTAAGTCAAGGGATTTTAAGTGTCTATGAACGGTCGCTATGTCAATTTCAATTGTACTTATATCACAGCTTGAAACAGAGCCGGTCGAACCACAGCCGTGACTTGCGGGGGAACCATCTAAAAATGAAGTGAGGAAGTAATTAGCAAAGAGCTTACAGATGCCTTCCCCTGAGTCACTTCTATTATCACCATAAGACATACTTGATGGGAAATTACTGTTCATGCGTTTGCTTTTCATATACGACCAGAATAGTTTTGGGCTAGTACCTATTGAGGCCTCAATCTTTGTCATGTAGGTATTAAAGCAAAGCTGTTCGATATCATTGGCTCTGTTGCGGAGTAATTGATATGATAAGCGATCAGAAATATTACCGTACACTTTAAATTTCTTATAATATGTGTATTTTTATTTAAGTATCTTGATGAGCGCCGTGTTATACCAAGGTGGGTATTTAAAGACTTTACACCGACGCTGTGGGACATGCTTATCTCTTATGGTGAATAACGTTGAATAAAAATTCCGGACAGCCTCGTCAAGAGTTCCTTTCAAAATTATGTCGTCCCACTTAGTGCCTCGCAAGCCAAATCGAATACAATCGTAGTTTCCTTTATTATATTGATAAATCATGCGTGCACTGGCATTAAGCGCCTGGGGCTGTTCAGTAACAAGCTGAATTGACAACGCTGGGTGGTATGAGTCCTCGACAGTTAAGGGTTCCGAACATGCCGAGACGGCGACGGGGATATTCGCGAGGACTAGATCTAGAATTTTGCCGTGCCTGTTATTAATATGATTAAATTGCTGTAAACTACAAAGATTTATGGTGTCAAAACACAAAATTAGTAAACAAGCTAGTTTGAGGTGCAATAGGTTTGATTCCATCACATGTAGTCGTCCTTGTTATGGAGCTCATATTAAAGTCCCCAAGAATAATAAATTTATCTGAGGGGTGGTTATGTATTAAGTCCGAAAGGTTGTCCAAGTAAAGATGCAACTGACTAGCGAAGCTATTGCCTGAGTTCTGTTCACACAGATACAGAGTACATATGTGAAGTCGGTAGATACGTTTTTCACAGCTGGTCCTCAATTGAATCGAAATCCAAATGTCTTCCGCACTGGATTGCCAGCCAACATTCTCAACTACAGCTAGTGAACGGCGGACCGCCACCAAAACGCCGCCACCACGCGACTGCGCTGTGGCCGCGTAGTCACGGTCGCGCCGCCACACTAGGTACCTATCGTCAAAAAGTTCACTGTTTAGAATCCCATCGACGAGCCAGGTCTCAGTTAAAGTGATTATGTCGTAATTACATTTGGCTAAGTTCCTATAAAAGTTAACTGACTTCGTCCGCAGCCCTCGAACATTCTGGTGATAAATATTTAGTTCATACACCGCGGAATGCGATATCTATAAATAAGTACTTCATTAGAAAAAGTGTCTAAGTAATGTATAAAAGGGAAAGAAAATAAGCATTCCGGCGAAGGCGAATTTGGTAACCACATGAGTTTCACACGAAACTCGGAAACGTGGTCATTTTTGCGCAAATCGAATATAAACCAATTACAAAAAAATTGAAGGCACTCAAGTTTGTCGAGTTGGTTTTGAGTGAGGTCAAGATAGCTAGCATCAGCATAGTCACGGATGAATATGAGAAGCGATTGTGCAAGCGCAATCTTGGTGGCAGTCGGAAGAAAGTTACGCAATCTCTTCAAAGACGCAGCGGATGCAAACAGCTTGCGGCTAACTTCTTGTAGCTGGACAGTCCAAGAGAAGTTGTTATAAATGAATATTGCCACGTCTTTAACTTTTTCACTGAGAAGAACAACTGAGTTGTGAAAAGAAACTTGGGGTCGTAAGAGTCGTCCAGTCAATCCTTGAGACCATCCTTGAACTGCTGCCAACCACCACAACTTGCGACTTTATGGGGTTAACCATAAGTTCATATCTCTTGGTCCAGTCGCATATACGAATCAGATCACGATTTATAGTTAGAATAGCCTCGGACAGTTTTCCAAGAGGAGCCCGGGAGTAAATTTGTAAGTCATCTGAATTAAGATGGTAAGAATAAAGCAGTAGGTTATGTGAAGTTACTAATTACTGACCTTCCATTATGGTCTACTGGTCCATAATATTTCCACATAACTATAAACCTACATAATTCGTCTTGTCGGCATTCGAGGCACGTGCCTGCCAGCCTACGCTCACTTCACTAGTTCGGTATTTGTCGGCTCGAAGCCTCCACTAACTGGCTGCCAATTGTTCGTTTCTGTGGTCTTCGTTGAAGTCCATTAATGTTGTGGTGACTCGCTAGCCAAAAACATATGTGTGTTGGGACAAGATACCAATTGGAGCTGGATTCTTCACTCTTGAACATTTTAATGGGTGTAGATGTGTGTTGCGGGTAAGAAGAAAATCTGTGAAGGTGATTATTGATTTTTAGGTTGTATATAACTTTATAAAACGAAATGTTGGACAGTTTCTAAACACTTGTTGTACACACGATGTCAAATGGTCAAGACTGCATTACGCCGTTGTAGCGCTCTTGTCGACTCGCGCGAACGTCAGGCTAGACTCTGTCGAAGCGCGCCAACTTCACACTTCCGTTTCGTTGTCAATTGACATCCCGTACTCATGAGTCTTCCGATATGTATTTTAGGTATTCGACCTATCTATATCCGTGACTGCTCTGGCTAAATTTTAGACTGATGTTTAGCTAGAGTTGTGATGAATATAAATAGGTTCTCTGGCATAAAATTTAATGACAATTACAAAAGTTGAGAGAAATTGGAATTCATTTTGCTTTTGTTTCAAAGAAGCCTGTAAGTATCTACTGTTACTTGCAAATTTAATTGTTTTGAAGGGAAAACATTGTAAGTAGGTATCCAGATTGATCACAGACGAATGTGTTTTACACGTGTCTTAATTTTGCAGGTTTTCGTAAACTTAATTTTTGAACCGCACGGTTATGTTCAATGAGAAACAAATGGAAAGTTCCATCTAATTTTAGTATCTCAACGAGTCCAAACTTATACAGCCAATTATTAGAAGATATATTAAAATCATCAAATACATTTAAATGTAAAACCTCAATATGTTCAAGTGCTCCCAGAGAAACTAAACACATGTAAAGTAGGTCAATATTTTGTTTCACATCCTTACAATATATTTCATAGGCGATTGGGTTTTAAGTGTGTGATCAATAGGAATAGGTTGTATGTGTGTGCGTGTGTGTGTGGGTGGGTGTTTGCAATAAAAACAACACGATATTCCACTTCGCTCTGGCTGTTCACAAGAAAAACAATTACTATGATTCGCTGGCCACGTGAGAAGGAAATGAGATAGAATATTAGAGTGGTCGTAGTTATACGAGTATGCAAGGTGAAATTTGATGAGGTAAAAAACTTTAACGTTCCGTGTGGTTCCAGATTATATTATGTAGAAGAAGGATATCTAAGGTGTGAAGTCGAAAAATAGAGAGTCAAAATGTCACTTTGTGTTGAAAAAGCACTGTCTTTTCTTCGTAGAAATAGAATACGTCATGCTAAGCCTGCGGAAAATGACAAGCTCGTAGCCAAATTCTGGGCTGACTGTATTTAGATTGCTATCGACACGCTAAGAAGAAGACAACCAATTAGTTAGTGTAAAGCCTCGTATACATGATAAACATTTTTTTAGCAACATGGTTGCATAAACATGTTGCCGAGTTGCTGTCAACATCTTGCGGGCAACACTTGTGTTGCGGAGTTGATCACGCCATGTTGCAGAGTTGACGCGCGGCGAGCGAAAACATCAGTTTATCAACAAATGTTGACGTGTGTGGACGTGTTTGCAACTGTTTTATAAACATTTTATGCATCAGATACAGAGAACACAACAAAACTACTTCCTCGGGCAACATTCTACGTGTGTGGACAACCCCTATTGATTTAAACAAATTTTCCAGCAGCATTCTCTCCATTCATCAACAACGTTGATCAACTGTTGCTAAACAAATGTTTACCATGAATACGAGGCTTAACAGGGACAGCTCTGCCTTGGAGACTCGACTCAATCTTAATCAGTTTATAATTGTTTCCAAGATACAGGCTGTACCCAGTTTGGGACCAACGATACCTCGAAATGTAATTTTGAATGTTGAAATAAGAAATCATTACATTACTTTTCTTTTTTTTTTGGGTGGGAAATCGTCAAATAACTTCTCCCGATCTGGGTGGAGCAGGAGGGCGTGTCAGACTTTTACTGACTAAAACCCACCCGTGTTCCCTCAGTAGCCTGTATGCCAGGGGCTGTGGTATCTCTTTCGAACAAACCCGCACCCCTGGCAGATGTTTACATTACATTACATCACTAAAATGTTTTCAAAGCTGAGGAGACCTCCTCTCTAAAAGAGGAAGTGAGCTCTGATCCATTGAGCCATGTTAAATTATATTATATTAGGGGCTTGTTCCGTGTGGTGCCGGACGTAAAAGAATAGCACCATCCCATTTCTTCCAGTAGGTGTCGTAGAAGGCGACTAAGGGACTTACTAGAGAATGGGCAGCAGCGTTCTCTATGCATTTTACCACCATACTGCGATCGCCAACCGGCCTGCCAAGCGTGGCGATTATGGCAAATCCCCCCTTTTGAGGGAGGCGTATGTCCAGCAGAAAGACGTCCACGTCTTTCGGCTGATATGATGATAGTGAAAAGTCTCTTCAAAATATGTACTTGTGGTTTTTGTGCAGGTTAATCAGCTGCTGGCCATAGGCCTCTCTTTTCTTGTACCAATCTCTATGCTCCTATGCCAGCCTCATCCAAGTTCTTTCCAGGATGGCAACAATTTCGTCCGCCTATCTCATCGCCAGACGTCCGGCATCTCGTTTTCCAGTCCTTGAACGCCACTCTGCCAAAACCTTACTCCACCTGTCATCACTGCGCCTTGCCAGGTGTCCTGCCCAACTCCATTTGAGTTACATAAAAGGTCATCATTAGACAACAATACAGTTTTTTGAAGTTACAACATAAACTTTTAATTGTACCATTGATGGCTCCGTTTATCTTCTTCTACATTTTCAATCACATAAAAATATCCCTGTAAAAGTCATTTAAGAACAGAATTGCTCAAAACCAATCCCCGACCTCCGAACACAATTATTATAATGAAACAAAAATAATACTTATGGAAGTAGCCAACCTCATTTCTGGCGCAATAGCTATTACACAAATAGCCATGCCCTGTGGATGAGCCAGTAACTATATGGAAAATTAGCGCCGACCGTCTCGCCCGCGGGGACTACAGCACGCTACGGTTACATTGCAGCTTTAATTACTGTCTCTCTTGTGCTACATAACCATAGCCGCCAGTGTATATGGGACTAATTGATAGTGTCGCAATTTGAGCGTCAATTGTTAGAGGTTTGGCTAAATAAAGATTGTTTGTTCCGATAATGTGCTGTCCGCTTATGTTCGGTTATTGACGTGGAGGTAAATAGTCCTTAGGTGAGTAGGTGTCTGGAATAGAACGTTGAAGGTTGTTTATTGATCTATAAATAATATTGTGATCGTGGATAACATATCGAATAAGTTTATATGAAGCTACTCTATATCTCCTCGTCCCACATGCCACAGTGCTTCAAGATGATTTGGCCAGTGAATGTTGGTCGTTTTGTTTTTACTACAAAAATTTGCGATTAAAAAAAATATCCCACATGCCACACTGCTTCAATATGAAAGTTTTTGACCAGTGAGCGTTGCTCGTTTATTTTTTATTAAACATATTAGCGGTTTAAAAAAAAAAAACTAAAACATACGAAATCATTTTGCTCATTTTATTTTGATTTCCCAAAACTACATCGACATAAATGCTACCAAAACGTGGTAGCTCTCAGTGGGCCACATTATCATGGGCTGAAAGTCACCAAAATACCAATGCAGAGGGCTATACTTGGAGTTTCTCTACACGATCGAATTTGAAATGAAGAGATCCATAGAAGAACAAAAGTTACCAAACTTATGTGGCAGTGGGCAGGGCATGTTGCTCCCAGAACAGATAGCCAATAGGGTCAAAGGTTTGGGAATAGTGACCACGTACTAGATGACATCAAGTTGGAAGGCCACAGGAATCCACTGGATGCGAGAAGCACAGATGCGGTCGCAATGGTGGTTAGGTGAGGTGTATGTAATAAAAAAAAAACAAAAAGCGTGGAGTGCTTTTTAAGATATTATCAAAATGATAATCACTCTACTCATATCAGTCAATAAAATATTTATAACTATTGACACCATGCACCCCACGCTTTTTTTTTATTTTATTTTTTCACACTATTATTAATTTATATTTATTGAAATTTTTAACACTATTCTTAATTTAAATTTATTAAAATTTATTTTCTATTTTTAGTTCGGTTTTCTATAAAAAGCGTGTTTTGTATTATTTTTTAAACTATTATTTATCTTTTGTCAACGATTCACACCTACTTTGTCAAAGAAATGGATTAGTACATTATGGTAATGATCCTAGTGTGACACATAATCTTATAATTTACTAGCTTCTGCCCGCAACTTCGTCTGCGTCAAATTTCTTGTTCCCTCGACCCACCCCGTCGCATCGAATCGAATCGACTTTATTCTTTTTGCTCGTCTCCTAAGGGCACTAGCGTGATGTTGAATGGACTATCTAACACCGAATGAAGTTTTCAAATCGGACCAGTAATTCTTGAGATTAGCGCGTTCAAGCAAACAAACAAACAAATTCTTCAACTTTATATATTAATTATAGAAGTATAGATATCACTTATTTTATTTTTCTTTTTGCTGACACGCTGTAAAGTGAAAATGCAATAAGTATCCATTTGCGATCATGCAACACTTAGATTTCATGAGCAATCATACCAAATGCCTGACTATGTTTGCTTATTTATTTAGGGTCTCCAACAAAAGCTATACTAATGTATTGTACACCAGACGTAATTAAAGGCAACGTGAAGGAGTAGGTGTACTCCTTCACTTATATGGAGACCACAGCATGGTCAAGGGAGTTAACAACTAAGCAATCAAAAAGAAATTATTACTACTAGTTATATTAAGAATAAATAATATTTTTTTACATTAAAGAAAAGGAAATAAAGGGAAGAAGGAAAAATGTTCATCAATTTAGACTGAACTTAATTTGCTTTAACTTCAATTTATATAAATATTTAAGTGTGCGCGCACATACCTATTATCTTCCTAAGATTACTACAAAAAATTAGTGATTTAAAAATAAATCTTAACCTTACGAAATCATTCTGTTCATTTTATTTTGATTTCCCAAAGCTACATCAAAATGTACCCAGACGCAAACACCTAATTCAAAATAAAATGCCCATTTAGCACATTGGCAACATTTCCACGTAGGAAGGTACAGTTGGGCAAAATAATTGGGCACACTTCTGAGACTGCCGACCTCTTAATGGGTCGGTGGTAGCGTTAGTTAACTCGCTCATTATTACCGAGCGCTGTACGGTCAGCATCGAAATTAAATTACCAGCGACTTCGTGGAACATACCTCGGAGACTAGGCTATTTTTATTGACTGTGTTTTAGTTATAACTTCGTTTAAGACTGGGATTGCAAGATAACATTGATAGTTGAAAATAGGTAGGTATATGTGCCTACTAGAATATTTAAAATAGTGTTTTGTTTTGGTTTTTGAATAAGTAGGTATTATTTTGTCGAAAATGGTGCATTTTTTAACCCTGTACAGTAAAAAAAAAAACTTTAAATGCCTTATTTTTATGTGGATATTCCTAGACAAGGCTGAGTGATTGCTGGTTATGTTTTTTTTTTTGGTGGGAAATCATCAATTAACTTCTGCCGCTGTGAGTAGAGCAGGAGGGCGTGACAGACTTTTATTGACTAAAACCCACCCGTGTTCCTTCAGTTACTTGTGTGCCAGGGGCCACGGTACCTCTTTCGAACAACCCGCACCCCTGGCAGGCATCAGCCCTTGCGGACCTCACCAGTTGGTGATCTTTTTGAGGCGCACGTTGAACACACAACGCGCCATCGACACTGGCTTGGTCCTTACCGGACAGCGAGCTACCCATTACTTGCCGTCCGCAAGCCCACGCCTACGGTGGCCGGGAATCAGCCTGGGATTTCCGACGCCTAGGGCGCCTCCTGCGGTGGCTATGGCCGTGAGACGCATATACTGCCCCTCCCTTAAGTGCGCCGCCTCCCTCTTCGTGAGCATCACTACTTCGCAGAAGGAGGTGTTGGCTACCCATGCACTCTCGCTCCGTACCATAGCCTGGACCAGGGCTGGACGTATATTGCTCCTTACACTTCTATATCGCTTCTTACACTACCGCTCAACCCAGTAAACAGCAACGCTTTTTGTATACAGAAATTGGTATGGTGGTAGCACTACCCAGATTAAACCTTTCACCGTAAATAATCTATATAAATAAAAAGAGAAGTCCTGACTGACTGACTGACTCATCAACGCCCAGCCCAAACCCTTGGACCTAGAAATCTGAAACTTTGCACAGAGGTTTCCTTTATAATGTATACAAGGAATAAGATAGTATTTTTCGAAATTCAACCCCTAAGGGAGTTAAATAGGGGATGAAAGTTACACGCGGGCGAAGCCGCTGGTAAAAGCTGTTGGGTATGTACCTACATAATATCCAATACTACAGTAATCCCCAGAACAGGTAGAGAGTTTGAACCTATTTGAAAATTTAATGAGAAACAGACAAGAGCCCTCCGAAATTCTAAATTAAATCCAACTAAAATTAAATGCTTTAATTGAAATGTTTCAAACTCCAATTTGCTATCTTTTCAGTCCGAAAAGTATTACATTAAGGCTAGGTTGTTCCGGCCTGTGGGCCTTTGAAACGCTACCTCCGCCTCCCCCAAATGCAGCACGACGTACCTATTTATTTACGATGAACTGTCAACCATTTAGCAGAAAATCCATGGCATAGTATAACATATTGCAGTTGATCAACTGAATTATTTTTGCTTAGTTCGATAGTTTTTCCTTAGTTTTAGGTACGGTATGGTAAAACTAAAAATATTACTTAAAGTTTCCTGTGTACGTCCTGTAAGTTACCTATTAAGCATTTTCATATTTTCAGATATTGACACCATCCCGATACCAATATGACGGCAGCTATACACATACCGATTCGAAACCGATAGGTATACCTATTTATTATCGGCCTGATGATATTGGTGAATATCGATGACCATCGCGACTCTCGAAACGACCACAGTATGACAGTAGGTACAGTACCTAAGTATGGACGTCTCGAAGTCGGCAGTAATTCGGCAATAAGTGTGTTCAATTGAAAGAATGGCCAGTTCTCTATTGTGCTGATATCGAAGTCAGTCACTGTCTACGACGACATAGGTGACAATAACAACTCTATTTAAAAGCGTTTATTAGGTACTAAACGTATGCGAAAATCTGATCCCCGGTATCGTGGCGGTGTCGGAATCGGCTAATGTGCTGTGTTGTAATTTAATATAATTGTTAAAGTGATGTAATCAACTAGTTTTGAATGAAAATCAAGATAATGTATTTTCATTCAAAACTAGCTATTGCCTGAGGCTGGTGCCAGAAATAGCGATTTCAAACATTTAAAAAAAACAAACCCTTCAGCTTTACTATTATTATGATTGCTACGGGTTTCAACCTCAGGACTAGCTGCTTCTCACACGGACAACTGTACGTCAATTGATCCCGCGACACCAGTCCTATTTGCTTTGTTTCTTTGTATATTTAGGCTGTTGAGAGCAAATCTACAAATGTGACATAGTTGTGTACAGGGAAGTTTTATATAAAGTGGCACAATAGTGGTGTCTTACGACTTCCACGCGAACGAAGTCACGAGCAGTAGCTTACAGGTACATAATTATGGTTTTGCGGTTGTAAGGTGAAAATGAAAAATTGCAATGGTTTCATTTGGAAATCATGCTTTCCCTTTCAACCAGACCTTTCGACCTTTCAACCAGAGAATTTCCAGACAAGTGTTAGTTGTCAGAGAATTTAAGAATTTGAATTCGAACTGATGGAATACGGGTGGGTTCAGTAAAAGTCTGATACGCCCTCCTCGGGAGAAGTCATTTGATGATTTCCCATTCAAAACAAAAAAAAAACCCTTATGCAATTTGTTTTTTGAGAAAATAAATGTCTTCGAAAAATCGAAATCATGCTTCCGGAAGCATGATTTCGATTTAAAGACACTTATTTTCAGAGGTTCCCAGAGGTTAAGGCTAAGCGTAAGTTGTCAGTGAATTCAAGAATTTATAAAATTGACAAGCTGTGTGTCCGACGGTATTTCTCTTCTTCAAAATGGTAGATTTCCATACAAGTCATCCACTATTTTATTTACATCTTTAGCGGCAGAGTTTTCAAAGATCCTGATTTTTAGACTTTTATCAAGTAGAATACGCTTAAATGGTCATACTGTTTCGGTTAAACTGTAACCATATTCTTTTGTTTTTGGTGTTGGCCATCGCTCAGAAAGAACCGTAAATATTGTGAGCTACATATGAAGGAACAATTGCCGTACTTTATTGTCTAGTGACGTACCTACTGCTCCAGCTATAATTTATCTAAACTTTTGTTTTAGGACATCAACATTATTGTTTTAAAATGACGGATTCGAGAAAAAATCTTGTATTCCTAGCAATACAAGATTTTTTCGCTATTCGAGATATATCAATAAAGTTAATGTTATCGTGTTCCTTCCAATTGGTCGTGTACCCTATAGCACTTTTGTCTGAGCAATTTCTTTCCTATTTTCTCTGTTGGTGTCAGACTGAAAGTTCTTTATAAATATTATTAGTATACAACCGACAACCAGACATATTGTATAATATGTAATATTAATGTAGGTTATGATAGTAGCGAACACAGTTCAGTGCAGAGGAAATATCATACTTGATATGGATGAAACTGATTAAAAAAATCTTAGAAAACTGTGATTTGTACAAACTTCTTCATAAACGACGAATACACTTGACTATTATTTCATCGATAGTAATTTGTAATGTGTCAACACTATTTTAAGATGACAATTAAATGTCATCATGTTGCCTAGAAATAATCACATTTTCGAAAACAATTTTATTAATTAAAACTATTATATAATTACAAGATATGTTTTCTGAGCTATCGCAATTTTATAAATTAATTTGTTGTTATTTTATTAGATATTTTTGTACAGGCGCAGAATGAGCGAGTTTTTGAATATTTTGACACAGGTCCAGCCTCGATGACGTCCCGCAGGACTCTGACAGACTCTGAGCGTGAGCCGATTTAGCCGGATTCAGACCTTTTTGAGTTTATAAAAAAAAACTACTAAAGTAAAAAATTTAACCTTTAAATTCCCTCCTAAATACGATTCCCTCATCGTTAGCTTTTGCCAGCGGCTTTGCCCGCATGGAGATCGGAAATTATCCCACGGGATCATACTCAATATCTTTATTGCTTTACCATAATGTGTCTTAGGTGGTAACTATATAATTGAGATCAGTAAGGACCCTGTAGGGCACAGCAAAAGGGTAGGAGAGAGGAAGCCCTGTTTTACGAGATTATGAATACTACCGGGATAAAAAATACCCTTGTTAATCCTGTTGATAAACTAGCTGTGTGTAAAATTTTGATCCAAATCCGTTCAGCTGTTTTTGCGTGATTGAGTAAAAAACATCTAAATATACAAACTTTCACATTTATAATACTAGTGGAAATTATGATCACTAGCAGTCCTGTCCTTCTTAGCACACTTTTTAAGATTTGAAAAAAAAAATTCTATAATATAATTATGAACATTTATTGTACAGACAAACCTTCAGGAATAAACTCTCTAACTAATGGTGAGATTCGCATCATATTCGATTCGATGAAACGACTTTAAATTATAACAGGTCATCATCTGTCTAGCCTTTTCCTAACCTAACCTAACCGGATGCAGCTGAACACCAGTATTTTACATGGAGCGACTGCCTATCTGACCTCCACAACCCAGTTCCTGGGTAATGCGATACCCCTTGGTAAGACTGGTTGTCAGACTTTCGGGCTTCTGACGACCCGTATTGACTGTCAAAGATCCACGAATGACAGCCGGGACCAACCGCTTAAGGTGTTTTCCGAGGCACGGAGCGATCTTGGTATGTGAAGATGGTCACCCATCCAAGGACCAACCGCGGCAAGCGTAGCTTAACCTGATTGATCGATCCTTGCGGCTATTGCTACTTAGCCACAAGCCCCAAACAACAAATTATAATGTATAGTAAAAAAAATGCTTTTCTGGAACACTTTACTTTCAGAATTAACACCCTGTTTCTAATTTGACAGTCTGAAGTTTAGAATTTCTGAAGGAGAAAATCAAAATCCTATTCATTATTTCAGATCAAAGACGTCCTGAACTTATGCCTCCACCAAGCACTACCACTTCGACCGGTACTGCGCTTCTTGCATCCAGTGGATTCCTACGGCCTTCATCCGGTCATAAGTCCACCTTGTGAGAGGCCTTCCAACGTTACGTCTTCCAATACGCAGTCGCCATTCCAGAGCCTTTTGGCCTCATCGGCCATCCGTTATGCAAGCAATATGAGGCACTCAGTGCCCCTACTCCTTTAATCCTATATGTAACGCTAAAAAAGAGTACGACAAATTTTCACCTTCAAATTCTCAGATTCATAAACCGGGTAATTAACCCACAATAAAAACTAGCAGACTTATCGTTTAGGAAACCTTAGCCATTACAAAAAGAACACAAAGTTCTTTTTAATTCCTTCATACTTTCTCTACGTGAATCCGTTTTTAAAACAACCGGCTTCTGTTAATTGAACTGTAAAATACCTAACACATTCTAAGAACCGGGGAATTGGAACACATGTATCCCAAGAGTCCCCACGTCTAAGCATGTTACGTATGTGGATATAAAAATGTCTCGCTGTAAACGAACTTGGCTGTTACGATTAAAATGTTACAGGTTTCTTGATTTTAAACTCTTAGTAAAATTACATACACAATACTGGTAGCTGCGGACAAATGAGGAAAATGTCGTGAGGAAAATTTTGAGTATGAATGAGGCTGACCAAAGAAACTATTGATGGACAGTGTGAAAAATTATATGAGTAGTAAAGGAGTGACCCAGGTGACGATTAAAAGAGAAATATTTAAGAAAAAGACATGTTGTTCCGACCTCAAACAAATAGGAGTAAGGGCAAGAAAACGATGCTGATACAATATTTATTTATTTAATACTTTAAACACACACATGGACAGAGGCGGACTTAATGCCATAGGAATTTTCTACCAGTCGACCTTTGGGTGATGCAGAGACAGTGGTAGGTGTAATTAATTAGTGGATTATGTGCATAAAACTATTTAAACTAAAAATATAATATTTATACCTAACTATATACAGGGTGTTACATAAACCCTATTGCTATCGTAAGCACTAAAGATAACAGCTGGTATAGAATCACTATACATCGATTCAGCTCAAAATAAAATACTCTAAGATTTCATGTCAACATTTTCGGTTTCTTTGTTTCTTAAATTTAAATCATAACAAACGTGTCACCGCACTACGTAGGTCAATAAGTTTCCACGTTACTTGCCAATATCACGATAAATCTCATCCGAGTGATATGTTTATTTCAATGTGATGATTTGGTTTCTGGTATCAATGTACTAAAAATTCTCATAACTTCCGAACATGTAGAGAAAACATTAAAAAACCCTTCTAATATCGTTTGATATCATCCAAAGAAGCCGTGCCCTTGGTATGTATATACCCTTTTCGTTACACGTTGTATAAATATAAGCACAATTAATATACCTAGATAAACGAATTTACTAAAAATACACACACACTCACACACGATGATACTTTTCCGGTGAAGGAAAACCGTATGACGAAACCAAGACCGAATCGGATGTAAAACCGATTATTCGTTTCTACTCTGAGTGAGAAGTTTTTGCTCTGCCGTGGAGGAAGTACTGAATAATAATATTAAGCAAACATTGTTCTTGGTATCAAAATAATTCCTGGCGTTTTCATTATTTTGTAAGAATAAGATTTTGAGAAAAGCGACAGGTTTTTAACTTATTTTTCGCTGAAGACCTTACGTCTACACGAGCGTATAAAAACGTCTTCGTATAAAATAAATTCAGCTATCAAGAATAAGAGCAATCTCAAAAGCTATTTAAGTTGGTGCGTTCCTAACACTTGGTTTCTCCGCCGCCAACCTGACTCGCCGCGCCCCGCTGCGAACACTACGAATTAATAATCCAATTAATTTAATTATTGACTGGATTATTAATTACAACAAAAACTGTCTTTTTCAAGGCAAACATCTGTTTCTTTACGGAAGTAAATCGTCAAGTAAATTCACTTGGCCCCTTCTGGGTAAAATCCACAGTTTCGTGGTTCTCGGTGGAAACCTTACGGTGCCAACGAAACCGAGAGGGTGTTGTCCCAACACACCCGCCGAACCTCTTCAAGGCAAGGCAGTGAATTGGACGGGTCCCAGACCGACGGCCTTGGGGGATCTCCTAGTCGTCACTGGTGACAGTGTTCCTTCCACAGCTACACACCTAGTGTCTTTGGGGCGTGTCTACGCCCCTCGCGCTAGACTGACAGGGCCCTGTTGCACATTAAGATTGGCAACAGGTTTACAAGCTTAGGACTCACCCGAGGTACACATCTCCCTGTCTATACCCGACAGGGAGGAATCACACATCCCCGGGCATCCCCCCGGGGAAGTAGACGTTAGGTTGATAGGAGTTATTAGGGACTCAGGCTCACTCCTTATGAGTGGGAAGTAGGTCACCCCCCACCCCTTTTCAACATGGACGTTTCCGACGACGCCTTCTGGGCGTCGTTCGAAACGAAAATGAAAGATCCCGTGTCTCGCGCACGGATCAACCGTATCTTGGGTTACGAAAAACCCACTTTTCCCACCGCGACCGCGACCGCGTATAAACCCCCCGCGCCCGTTATAACTTATAACGATTCCCCGGCTTCACCGGCCTTGGCAACCCCGCAATCCCAGGAGCTTTTCTCCGACGCAGCGTCCGACCTTATGGACGCTGAAGATTGCCCTTGCACCCCCGAATCGCCAGGAACAGCTTGTTTCTCCTCTCCCTCCTCGAACGAAGAGGAAGTGGCAGAGACTCAAGTGACTCAAGAAGAGGGCTTCACCCCAGTTGAGTCAAAGTCGAAGGGGAAGAAGAGAAAGAAGAAAGTCTGCGATTCATCGCGATCTTCTAAAATTACCGCGCTCGTAACCGACCGCCCCCCCACCCCTTTCCCGACCGAGTCGACCCCCGCGACCCCCGCAACCCCCGCGATCCCCGCAACCCCCGCGACCCCCGCGACTGCGACCGCGACCGCGCCCGCACCCACCGCCGTACCCCGCGCCGCTGCGGGGAAAAAGGTGCCCGTTCCGCCCCCTGTCTTCATCCAAGACAAATCTAAATGGACCGACGTGTCCAAATGGTGCTTAGAGCAAAAGATTGCCTACACCAGCGCCCGCACCACCCTCCAAGGGATAAAGGTAGCGATCCCGACGGCTAGCGACTACCGCAGCCTTACCAAACTCCTCCGAAACCGAAACGTGTCCTTCCACACGTACGCCCTTGCTGAAGACCGACAGACACGAGTTGTCCTCAAGAGGGTTCCGGTCGAAATAACCGTTGACGAAGTCAAGGCCGACCTTGACTTTCAAAATATCCCTTACACCGAAGTGCACCGGATGCACCGCGCCCGCCGCGGAGTGCCATACGATATGGTGCTCGTAGTATGCCCGCCCTTTGAGGGCCATAACCCGATTTTTAATCTCCGCACAATCTGCAACCTGTCCGGCATTCGGATCGAAAAGCCCTACAAGACGGGAACAATCGGCCAATGCCACAGGTGTCAATTGTACGGACACGCGCAATCGCACTGTTACGCCACCCCGAGGTGCGTAAAGTGCTTAGGTAGTCACGGTACAGCGGATTGTACCAGGCCTAAGGACCGCTCCTTGTGCACGGAACCGCCGAGCTGCGTCTTATGCGGCGAAGCCGGTCACCCGGCCAATTATAGGGGGTGCTCGAAAGCACCCAAAACCACTTCTCCCAAGCTGGTGAAGCGTGCCGACGCCCGCCAGCAAAGGGAAGCCCCCTCAGGGTACCTCCCAGAAAGGCTCAGTCCTCAGAGACCGAGCCCCTGGAACTTCCTGAACCACCAGCAGGCATTCCCTGCGATGGCTTCAGCCAGGCCCGTCCCCGCGCCCATCCCTCAGTCCAAGAACCCGGGTTCAGGCGCTCCCGCGCCCCCTACCGCACCTCTTACCGCGACCACCGCCGCCGCGCCCCCCGCCGCCGCGACCCCCGCGTCCCGCGACCCCCGCGTTGGAGCACGCCCCGAGGCGCGCCCCGCACCCACTTACGCCGGTCCCATGACCATGTCCCCCGCAGTCGTGCATCAAAAGCTCGATAACGCGTTTTTCACTTTCTGCACCCCCCGTGCCCATCAGATGGCCATGGAGGTAGATGCCGCCACAAAGGCAGGCGATATCCTTAGGATATACGCCATCTATGATGCGTACCCTGACATTACGCAAGCCCTTTTAAACGCTAGACTTTCCGTGAACCACAATGGATAATACGGCCCCTACGCGTACTAAACCCCGATCCCTAAAAATAGGAACTTTTAACGCCAACGGTATCCGTACCCAAAGGGATGAGATCGCCACGTTCCTCCGCGACCATCACTTGGATATCCTGTTAGTTCAAGAGACGTTCTTAAAACCCTGCTATCGTGACCCAAGAATTGCCAACTATAAAATAGTTCGCAACGACAGAGCACATTGCCATAAGGGTGGAACTCTCATTTATTACAAAAAGTCCCTACACTGCATTCCTATGGATGCCCCCCCCCTCTCCCGATTAGAAGTGTCAGTCTGCCGACTGGGCATGACGGGTCATCAACCCATCACACTAGTCTCAGCCTACCTTCCTCCCCAGACCGAATCCGAGGACTTTCAACTGTTCTCCAATGACCTCACCGCCCTGTTGAGCATGAGCGACTCCGTTATCATAGCGGGCGACCTCAATGCGAAACACCCCGCGTGGAATAGTTCCAGGGAATCGACCAGAGGGAGACACCTGTTCAACCTCTGCTCGACCCTGTCCTTCGACGTCATCGCCCCGATGTCGCCGACTCATTTCCCCCACACAGTGGATCACAGACCTGACGTACTCGACATTGCAATTCTGAAAAGGATCAACCTACGGTTGAATTCCATAGAGGCAATAAACGAGCTCACCTCTGACCACCGTCCGGTAGTCGTGCATCTGGCCCCCCGCACGGGTCTCCCAGATTCCGACCAACCTCCGCTCACCAAAGTGGTAACAGACTGGAGGAGAGTAAGCGATTCGCTGAAATCCAACACATCCGCCCACTTGGACGCCATCCCCGACCATTTCGACTCTCTAGCGGACACAACGGCCGCGATCGACTCATTCACGGGTCACGTACAATCTGTCCTGAACGACTGTTCGAGGCGGGTTCCGGTAGGGGAAGACCCCCGCTGGAAGCTGCCGGACGATGTACGCGAACTGCTGAATGAGAAGAACGCGGCCGTTCGTGCCTACAGCAACTTTCCCTGCGACGCGAACAAAGCTCACATGCGCTATTTACAGCGAGCTGTAAAGACACGCATGTCGGAGCTACGGGACGCGGGCTGGGACAAGATGCTGAGCGAGTTGGAACCCACGCACTTAGCTTTCTGGGAACTCCAGAGGAAACTCAAGTCCCGAGAAATAGCCACCATGCCCCCCCTGACCCGGCCCGATGGCACCGTTGCTTTCGACGACATCGAAAAGGCCGAATGCCTCGCCGATAGTCTTGAGGCCCAATGCACACCCAGCTCTCTACCTGTAGACCAAGCACACCTCGATGAGGTGGACGCTGAAGTCGAACGTAGAACCTCTCTCCCGCCCGTCGAAGACCCTGATGATCCATTACCTCTCGTCACCCCGGACGAAGTTCACGAGATCATCAAGGGTCTGAAACCCCGAAAGGCCCCCGGAGCTGACGGCATCACCAATAAGGTGATCCAGATGCTACCCGCCCACCTGATCATGCTCTTGACCACCATCTTCAATGGAGCCTTGAGCAATAACATCTTCCCCCAAGCCTGGAAGCAAGCCACGGTCATTGGCTTTGAAAAACCAGGCAAACCCAAAACGGAGCCCGCGAGCTACCGGCCCATCAGTTTACTGGACAGCCTCGGAAAAATCTATGAGCGACTTATTTACAAGCGACTCAGGGACTTCGCCGAGACTAAAGGCCTGATACCCAACGAGCAGTTCGGCTTCCGAACCCAGCACAGTTGCGTACAACAGGTACACCGGATCGTAGAGCATATAGGCGTTGGTCTCCAACGCAACTATGCGACCGGTGCAGTATTTTTCGACATAGCGAAAGCCTTCGACAAGGTCTGGCACAACGGCTTGATTTACAAGCTGTACAAACTCGGCGTGCCGGACCGACTCGTACTCATCTTACGAGATTTTCTGTCGAACCGCACCTTTCGCTATCGCATCGAAGGGGCTCTCTCATCCCCCCACCCGATTCGCGCCGGCGTCCCTCAGGGCGCCGTGCTATCCCCTCTCATATTTACGCTGTTCACCAGCGATATCCCCAAGAGTGGTAAGGCTCAGTTGGCTCTGTTCGCAGACGACACGGCCATCTACCACTCTGGGCGTAGTTCCAAAGCGATAGCCAAATCCCTCCAGACCGCAGTCAACGTACTCGGTGCATGGTTTAGGAAATGGCGAATCGAACTAAATCCGGACAAGAGCCAGGCGGTTCTCTTTAAGAGACCGCAGCGCCGCCAAGACCCCCTCCCGGCCATCTCCATATTCGGCAAGCCGATCCCTTGGGAAAAGCAAGCCAAATACCTTGGAGTGATTCTAGATCAGCACCTCTCCTTCTCTGAGCATATCAGGAAGGCGCGCTCACGCGCCGCCTTCGCTCTCGGAAGGTTGCATTCTGTTCTGAACGCACGTAGCAAATTGTCACTCAAGTGCAAATTGCGTATTTACACGGCGTGCATAAGGCCCATCATGACGTATGCATGTGCAGTCTTTGCACACACCCACCCCCGACACATCCATAGGATGCAGACCCTCCAAAACCGTTTCCTCCGCCAAGCCACAGGCTCCCCATGGTACGTTCGGAACGAGATCCTCCATCTCGATCTGAAAATGCCCACTATTGCTCAATTCATGAAACGCAACTCGAAGCGTTTCTTCGATAAAGCCGAGATACATCGCAATCCCTTGATTGTGAAGGCCGCTAGTTATGTCCCCAGTAGAATCAGTAGTATTCGCAGGCCGAAACATGTCCTCTCAGACCCAGACGACCCCATCACTGTTCTCCAAGAAAAGAATAGGGCCACCAGTACAGTACACAAAAACAAACGACGACCGTCCTACCGACCTCGCCGCCGAGGTCCTCGCGCCCCGCGAAGACTCCCGAGTAGCGATCAGACCCCCGACCGTCCCTTGCTCGTTGATGCGCCAGCCCGCGCCGCAGCTGAGCCAGTAGCTTTAAATTCCCCGTCTAATAATCATGAAATCAACTTGATCCAGCCTGTCCCTGATAGTACTAGCTGCCCCCCCCCCGCCAGCGACTCCCTGAGCCGAGGTTCGTACCCCACAGGGGGTGCCCTCAGTGCGCAGTCGTTTTAGGTTTAAGTAGGTTTACGCCCTGGCTGGAGGCTTTTAGAATCCTAAAAACCTTCACAGGAAAGTCCGGTTGAGCAGTCACGGCCTCTCAAGGCCAACTGCGAGATGCCATTCACAAAAAAAAAAAAAAAAAAAAAAACACTTGGTTTTCACCAGACATCGCGTCGCGCCTCCGTGCGCAATGTATTTCACGGCCAATTACTTACAGGGTTTCTTTGTTTCCTCACGTGAAAGAATAAGTAAAATAGGTATAGAAAGAACAACGCACGATTTTTAAAAAACTTTTCTGAAATTATTATTTTTGCTTCTAAGAAAAATCTTTTGTAATTTTATGTGAAAAGATTTTTGATATAAAATAAAATGACGTTATTTATTTATTATTTATATATACTTTATTGCACACCACAAAAAAAAAAAGTCATTACCTCCCAGTTGTCGATATTTTTAGGAATACGTGTAAAGTGATACGAAAAACACCCACGTAGACGCATCGTAGGTACCTATGTAGTCGCGATCTTCAGCAGTAAAGGAATCACAAGTAGTTCAAGAGTCACTCGCTCTTCACAAAGATCTACAAGTCAATGTCACATGACTAAAATGATGATATATATGATTTTTAAAACTTCATAGATAAAACTAAAAACGAATTACAACCCTGTCGTTTTTAGGACACATACCACACGCTATCCACTAACATTTTTAAACTGTTTCGTGCTTAACATAATTTACTACCACAAAACAACTCGGTGAGCTTAATAAAAATTCCTTGAAAGTTGAAAGATCGGTATTTTTTATCCAGCCGCCAGCTAGCCAAGTGGGCGAATTTAAAAAATGTATGTAGCATCACGTAGCCTGAGCAAGTTTTGGAGCCTAATTAGCCCGGTTTAAAGCATATAGAAACGGGAAGTAGTGTTTTCGTCGCTGCAAACTGACGTCATGCAGAAATGAATAAAGTTTGTAAAGGCTTTTATACGAAGGGGGGTTCTGTTGGTAGTTTTAATACGTTCCTTCTAGTACAATGCGTAAAAGTCTTTCTCTCTATGCTAAAGATCGTGACTCGTGTAATTGGATTTGTAATCGGATTGTATGCGCCTGTTGTCACATAAATATATCGCTGTTCACATTACCTGTTGTGGGTATTGTTCAATTCTTGGGCTTTGAGTAACCAGGGCTGGTGTCTGTGTTCAGAAAGAAGTAAAATTGTAGCCCTTAATTTAAAAGATAGAATTTAGCTTTCGTTTTCATTTTGTCCATCAATTTTCCATAACCAATTTCATATTATCACCGAAATGAAGAAAATGTCTTTCCACTTTACATTTATTATTTAAATTACTTTATATTTACTCATTTATATTTTAGTGATATTTATTTTAGAAGTAGGTATGTAAGTACCTATATTCTCAAATTCTATGTGTATATTTAAATTAAGGTATTGTTTTCGATCGAAGGTTTTCGCTTCTAGTGTTATGTACACGCGTTATCTACCTATGCTTGTTTCTAAACCAAGCATCACCTTTGTACGTATTTTTTTGTTCCTTTCTCCTTGTCTGTTCCTATGTGTGGACATAAATGGTTAAATAAATAACACCAAAACCTTTCAACTTTTCCTTATACCCAATCATAGTGCAAACATCGCAAAGAATACCACAACAAAACGCATCGAAGCACCTTACATATCTGACGCGGTCCTAAGCGCAGTATATTGGTCGAAGCATTCCCGCGTCCTTGTGGGTAACCAGACTTAAATCGGATATTAGGCCGGAGCCGCGGTTACCCGACAAGCCCATCATGATCCTTTGGCACCGTGCCAGATGAACAAGATTTGATTTTCACACATTTGGTGTCAGGTTGGTACAATTCCTTGTTCGAAATTAGGTGTATGGATGGGTAATATAAATAATGGAGTCAGTAGACCTTCCTGTTTTTTTTTACGTTATATTTTGCTTTAGTAAGTTTATGAGATTACTTGTTTATTAATAAGTATAAAAATTATGTATTAGATACCTATGTCAAACTGTTTTGTACTCCTCGTCACTTGTCCCTAAAGGTTCATAAGAAAACCAGCGTCAGACAGCATCAGTATGTCTGGCATTAATGCTGAAATGAACCTTTTTGGTGCAGCCGTGAGGCACACACTGTTGCAGTTATTTATTTTCACTTTTTTTTTTTAATTTGTTATTATATTTTGTGTTTCACGAACTATGTCCAAATAAACGGTATTCTTTCTTTCTTTCTTTTCTTTCTAGACCACCTACTATTTGACTCTGGAAGTCTCTATATTTCATTTCGCACCGTGCCAAAGGAACAAGATTTGATTTTCACACATTTGTTTTAGGTTGGTACATTTCTGATAGAACTCCTGGTTCGTTATTATTGTATAGATGGATAATATAAATAATGGAGTCATTATACCATAGTTATACCTACTAGTTTTCTCTGGAAGTCTCGATATTTCACTTCGCATAGTGCCAGAGGAACACGACTTGATTTTTACACATTTGGTGTTAGGATGGAACATTTCTGATACAATTTCTTGTTCGAAATTAGTTGTAGAGATGGGTAATATAAATAATGGAGTCAGTAGACCATAGTTATACCCACTAGTTGTCTCTGGAAGTCTCGATATTTCATTTCGCACCGTGCCAGAAGAACAAGATTTGACGTTCACACATTTGGTGTTAGGATGGAACATTTCTGATACAATTCTTTCTTCAATAATGTCATGGGAGTGAACGGTAAGTGTAAACAAGGGAGTCAATGGACCATATTATTTATTTATCTTTGGAAGACTCGGTATTTCGTTTTTCTCAGCAATCTTTTCTTTCAGAAAAATAAAAGGGGAAATAATAAAGGGGGCCGTCGTCTACTACTAAATAGTTCATGGTATGTACATATATCTTTGGTAGGTTCCTACCATAGATATATGTACATACCATGAAGTATTTTATCAATAGTGCTATATAACTAACTTCTCGTGTAGGGAACTGCCTACGCGATACTTATTTCACATTAAGAATGGTCTTCTATTAGGTCTTTACCTATGAAATTGCCGTTCTGCAGTACTGGCCATTTCAAATCAAAATAATTTTTGTTTGGCTAAGAATTCTAATTTCAAATTAATTTTATTTTAAAAACATGGATTTTTTTTTCTAAAAGTAGTCATTTCTTTATTGATTAGTGTTACATTTTCATCGCATTTCAATCTTTTTCGTCATCATGGATACGTTAAAAATTCGAGTAATTATGGAATATGAGTACCGTCGTGGCAGCAACGCGGCACAAGCGGCACGCAACATCAACGACGTTTACGGAGCTAACACTACAAACCAACGCACCACCTGTTATTGGTTTGCTCGCTTCCGTTCTGGAAATTTCGACCTGAAAAATGAACCTCGCGGTCGTCCGAAGACTTTGGTCGACAATGACGAATTAAAGGCGATTGTGGAAGCTGATGATACACAATCTACGGCTGAATTAGCAGCAGCTTTCGACGTTAGCGTCAAAACAATATTGGTCCATTTGCGTCAAATTGGCAAGGTAAAAAAGCTTGACAAATGGGTGCCCCACGAACTCAATGATCGCGCGCCAGCGCGAAGTACGCGTCGAGACGTGCCTTGCACTGCTCAACAGACACACAAATGAAGGAATTTTGAACCGCATTGTTACCTGCGATGAAAAATGGATTCTGTTTGATAACCGTAAGCGCTCAGCAAGTTGGTTGGATCCTGGTTCAGCACCTAAACAATGCCCTAAACGAAAACTTACCCCTAGAAAAGTGATGGTCACTGTTTGGTGGTCTAGCGCCGGTGTGATTCATCACAGCTTCTTACCAAACGGGGTGAGCATTACTGCAGATGTGTACTGTGAAGAACTGAACACAATGATGGAGAAGCTGGCGCATCTCCAACCAGCATTGGTCAATCGCTCGTCTCCGCTGCTCCTGCACGACAACGCGCGACCTCATACTGCACAGCAGACGGTCTCCAAGTTGCAAGAACTGGGGTTGGAAGCTCTCCGTCATCCGCCCTACTCACCAGACCTTGCGCCTACAGACTACTACTTTTTCCAGAATTTGGATAACTTCTTGGCGGGAAAAAAATTTAATACCCGAGAGGCAGTACAAAATGCCTTTGAAGAATTTGTTGCCTCCCGTCCAGCTGCTTTCTTTAAGAAGGGCATCAATAAACTGCCACTGCGATGGCAAAGATGCATTGATTGCATGGGTGATTACTTCGATTAATACAAATAAAAAATTCATGAAAAAAATTCGTTTAAATTTTTTCATACAAAACGGCAATTTCATAGGTAAAGACCTATTATATAAGAATGGTCTTCGTTTTAACATTTCAAAAATCTAGCAGAAAATCAATTCACAAATTCTTAAAAACATATATTCACGCCTTGTTGACCCAAAGGGTGAGGCAGAAGTGCACTCATATTTCGCCAGTGACCAAAAAATCTTTAAATGTGGGTATAATTATCTTTTTCGACTTGATAATATAAACAACCAAGTTCATCAACTAAAAGTAGGTAAATAATTACCCACATAACTCAGTGACAAACACCACAGTTAACTAATGTTGCAATTTTCATGTTTACAGGTAATTAAAATCCTCAAGGGATGCTACGTCATGTAGACACGATTATGGTGAGTGGCTTTATATAGAATATTTGCTTAGCATAGAAAATTATTTCTTTAGTGGATAAAGGTAAAATTGTAAGGCAAAAAATCAGCCAGTCAATAATCAGATAAAACTTGAATAAAAGGGGATAAAATGTCAGCTTGACAGCTTTTGTATAGAAAATATGCCAAACCATCAGATTTATTCTTCAGATAAAAGTTATCTGACTATTGAAAAATCAGCATTTTTTTTTTGGTTTACTATGTACAGACTATGCACATCAAGCTACCCCAAAGTGTCAAATTTTCCCAATTGAACATGAACCTTATTCTTATGTTATAAAGTTGAAAATCTGTCAAAGAAATATGACAGATTGGGGTAGCTTGATGTGCTGACGTCTATACTTGAATGACAATTCCTAGTGAATTTATAAAATATACTTTTGAGCAAAGCTTTATTAGGTAGCAAGGGTAGCACCTAATGGCAGTTTTGCTAATATGGCATATTATTGGAAATAGGTAAAAAAACTTATTCGTAAACTTTCTGAAGCATACAAGATCTCTAATCAGTATGTTGATTAGAGATCTCGTATCCATGTTGATGCTGCTGTAAATTCTAACTACTCGACGAATGTCTCCTAAGAGTCAGTTTATTTTTAACTACCCCAAAGTTAATTTTGTCTAGATTTAGGCAACAATACCGCCGCCCACCTACCAAAACACTTTGGTTATTAACTTGCACAAGGCTCACAAATATAAACTCTTTGTCAAGAGACGGCAGTCTTTTACTCTTTTTCATGCTTCGTCATCGTATTTTATGAAAATATCGAATGTGTATGGGAAACTTGATAAAAGAATGTCTAGCCTCGCAGCTGATGGTATTTGAAATAATGTTTGAAGTTTAATTAAGATGGAAAAATAAAATTATTGCTATTCAAGAGCCAAATCAAGAGAACAGTTTTGATATAATTTTGTCCTTGTTACAAAGTCCAAAGTGAATATAACCAAGCTTTTTATCAATTAGGAATTTAAGATATAAAGATTAAGATTTTAACAAACTTTCAACTTAATTTCAGTTAACACAGCCAGTCACAATCTACTTCTAGACAAAAGGATCTAAATCGCTTCCTAACATAAAAATATAAAATTTTCTTTAAAATAATTTACCAGCCACGAACCGATTTCTATAAAGATAAGGCAGCTCTCAAAACAGATCCTCCGATAGATAAGTAAGAAATGAAGAGTGCGAAAATATTCACGGCCACCCGGCCGATAACATCAACATTGTGAGGCACAATACTAAAGGAACTACGGTCAAACAGATAGGGAACTAAGTTTATCGGGGGCATTCGTCCAAAGAGTGAATTGCTGACCGCTTTGGACTACGTCGCCGTCGTCTGCGCAGAATTCGCTAATGTAATTTATTAGGGTACCAATAAAACCGTCGCTATCACAATTTATAACCATTGTCTGTAACCCGAAGTTCGTTTACTTAGTTCCATAGCTTTTGGTGCAAACATTTATTAAGTGCTACGATTATTTTGGCAATTGAATTAATTGTAACAAATGAGGGTGAAGTTTTGATAAGAAAAAGAGTGGCAAGTTTATTTATTAAGTAAACATAACAGTATAACAGCCGACGGCTTAACCGCTTCACCAGGCCCTACGGGATCTTTCAGGTTTTCATACAAAGGATAGGAGCAAAGATCTTTAAATACCTACGTATGCTCAATCATCATCATTAGCCTAAAGAAGTCCACTGCTGGACTTAGGCCTCTCCAATTGCACGCCATTCAGCTCGATTCTCGGCAAATCTCATCCAGCTGCTCCCAGCCACCCTGCGAGGATCGTCGCTCCACCTAGCCTAAGGGCATCCTACCTTACGTTTGCCAATTCGCGGTCTCCACTCAAGAACACGTCTACCCCAACAGTGATCGGTTCTATGACTAATGGAGCCGGCCCATTGCCACTTCAGCTTGTTAATTCTTTGAGCTATGTCGACAACTTTGGTTCTCTGCCGGATCATCTCATTCCGGATTCTATTCCTCAGAGATACTCCGAGCATAGCTCGTTCCATAGCTTGAATTTATGGACCAGCCGTACCATGAGCGTCAACGTTTCGGCTCCGTATGCTTAGTGCGTGTTGGCAATTACTGATCATTTGTCTACGTTTCCTTACTGTTTCTGCACATTTTTTTCTGTTTCGTTTGTATTGTGTTCAATTATCTAAGACATACGTCAACAATACAGCAGTGCTGTCTATAGTGAACTGAATCATTGGACTCAGCAGTATGAAACGTTAACTAAATTATTAAATTTATTTTGCATCAGAGACGGTACATGAACTTTCGAAGCTGTATTCAAATATTAATAGAAGTAGTAAAAAGCTACAACCATCAACTTCAGCAAATTTAACGTAACTAAACTTTTACTCAACCTCTTCCACTTGATATTTTAAGCTTGACTGCCGCCTTAGTAACAAGAAATGTTTATATCCCATTCATACTGAAACATTGGTGATAAATAACATTATTTTGGAAAAATATTTTTGCAAAAACGAGCTAAATGTTCTGAGAGAATCTGAAGACAGTTGATAAAATAAGAAGATGGGGCTAATTCCAGTCGACGCCGGAATAGCTCTTAATAAGCTTATCTGCGTCTGCAGCGAAGCATTTCGACACCTCGAATAAGTGGATTTTTGGGGCCAACCTCTACTTGCTAAATAAAGCTGCGACGTTATTGCTGAAACAAAGGAAAGCTTTATAATTAAGTGACCTTTTAAGAGTATTATGCACAGCTGGAATCCTACAAAACAGTTGAGTTGAAATAAATCCTGTATTTAATTTAAATAAACGCTTCAAAAGGTCAGGCAGAGGTCAATGCATTATTCTGTCAATTAGATTATTAAGTTAGTTTGAAGGGGTGTCATTTTAACCTAGATGCTAAAACTATCAAGTATACATGCAAACTTTGAGATCCTACTAAATATGTACTGAAATTCTGTTTGTTTTAGTTACGAGTTTATTCAACATTTCCAACAAACTTTTCCACCAGTCATGTTCTTTTAAAGTCCATTCACTTCATCAAACGGTACAAGTTCATCTGTCTTCCAAACTACGCCCCAACAGTTACAGAGTAATAGAAACACAATACAGACCCGACGAAGTTTAATATAATTTAATTTAGCGATTCCTATTTCGTCTTTCAAATTATAAAGTATTTAATTTAAATACCAGACACTATTTTGCTATTTTATTTTTGTTACACAAGCTTTTGGAAACGTAAATTGATAATGGAACCCTGAATTCATACGTAAGCGTCTGGGTCGTAAAACGATTTGTCTTATCGGAAATTTATTGGCAAAAAGGCGTAACAAGGGATGCGTAGATCCGCCAATGGTTAGGGAATGGCTTAAACAACTCATTTTGATGAAAGAAATATGATCTAGGGCAAATATGTATTTGAAAAATTATTAAAGGGAAATTTTATTTGAACATAAGTCCAAATATAATGATATTCTCATAGCATGTACTTCATTTTTTTTTATATTCCTGTTTAGCATATTCTATCACATTTACATTAAATTATATTATTTTTCGTTAAGTTCGCTGTACCAGTACAGTGTCCTAATAATTTATTGATGCACCGGGCGACGTCATTACGTCAAAGCCGGCTGTCGCTGAAAACCAGCGCTGGGGCTCTGTCTTGCATAGGGTCGCAGCATAATGCTGAGCGATAACCGTTTTGCGTGGATATGACGCATGTTTCTCCCAACCTTTTCTTATTTTTTTGTGTATTTTTGTGTTCCTGTACTTTTTGCGTCATGTTTACCGCAAATAAACGTATTTTCTTTCTTTCTTCTTTCAAATATTCATCAAATTGGTAAACTATGGGTAGACAATAGTACAGGTATTAATAAATCCTTCTCTCCCTCATAACACTTAGCAAAATAGACAAGACGTGTTCCATGCCTGTAATGAATTGTGACCGGTTGGCTCTTGTGATACATGTACTCCTAATACAAGGGCTAAAGCTACACCGATGTCTGTGACTTGAAGTGAAAATAAATAAATTATAAATAGAAAAAACATGGGATCAAAACTCTTGGTGCATTTAAAAGGATACCGCGAGTGCTATTACTTAAATCCAACTATTGTACGTAGGACACACGAGCACGTTAGCACGTCAGCACGCCCTCCGTGACATGTCAGATGCACTGAATGAAATAATAAAAGCAACATTGATAAGAACCTCAAATGGAGTCAATCTGCCTAGTCTTTTCACAAATAATGTTGGGGTTGGCTTCCAGTCTAACCGGAACGGAACTGCCTGTCTGACCTCCACAACCCAGTTACTAGGTATTACGATAAGACCTTTGCTAAGACTGGCTTACAGATTTTCGTGCTTCTAATGGCCCTGCAACGACTGTCATTCGTGTCATGCGAGTCCTAGACTTTCGAAAATCACTGTGGTTGTTCTTGTTGTTTAACGTATTTTCCGAGATTCCGGGTTACGGAGGGTCTCACCCATCCACGAACCAACCTCAGCCAGCGTAGCTTAACGTGATTGATCGACCGGCTGTCATTACAAAGCCACAAGCTCCAAATAAGGATGAAAAATAAAACTCATGCACCCGCAACAAAACATCGTAGAAATAAATTGAGACTAGGGTACAATCAATGACCACAAAAGGAAACGAAATACCACCATTGAAAGTAGAGGAAAATACCCCTTCGAAAATACTGATCTATACAATACGTTATGGGTATAATGTAGAATGGTATCGGTATCGGTTTTAGGTACCAAACGTCCTTCATACGGCGACGTGGGTCTCCGATAAGACTTGACTTTCAAATCTTCCATGGTCCCTTGGAATGGAGTGTCGTCGGCTCGTATTAAATTATTGCCTACAGGATAAATTATTCAGAGCAATGCTAAAAATATTCTAGAAGGTAGAAGTGATATAAATAGAATAAATGACTAAGTTAACTCAGTTAGATCAATTTAAATGTCCTGAGGGTTCGTTTGACCTTCATTTTGAAAGTACGAAAATATTACGATAAAGATTTTCGTAAATTTGAGAATTAAGTTTACGAAATTTTTCTTGGTACGCACGGCTACACATTAAGCTAAACATTTCCAGTTTACGCTGATCTCGCACTGCACGGAAATCCTATACAATGTGTACTATCTATTTAAATTAATGTGAAAATGGATCTCACAATTGTATTGAATATTCGCACTACCTTTTACCATCTCATCATCATCAGCTACCTAGCTTTTTCCCAACTATTTTGGGGTCGGGTTCCAGTCTTATCAGAAGCAGCTGGACACAGTTTTATAGGAAGGGACTGCCTATCTGACCTCCACAACCCAGTTACTGCGTATTACGATTGCCCTTGGTAAGACTGGTTGTGAGACTTTCGGGCTTCTGATGACCCATAACGACTGCCATAGAAATTCGAATAGCAGCCGAGACGAACGGCTTTGATGCACGGAAGGGTCTTGATCTGTAAAAATGGTTACCCATCTGCGGACCAACCGAAGGAAGCGTAGCTTAACCTGACCGATCGACACGTGTGGCTGTTATTCACTATCTATGATCTAAAATTGTGTTATCTACTTCAAAGGACTTGCTTTCGGTACAGAAACGTTATTAATTTAGTACAGCAACCCTGAAACGAGAATAACACAATATCTATTAGCGTAATATGTATATTTAATTGTGTATCCAGCCATGTGTGGTATTAAAATTAATATTATAGTTAAAGTAACTGCTACATATACAGTTTCTAACGAGACAACGTTTTGAGACCTGTTTGTTTTGTTCTTATTAATTAATTTATTTAACATTTTACGGCGGACTTAATGTCATAGTTATTTTCTACCAATCAACATCTGGGTGATGCAGAGACAAACAGTGGCAGATGCAACAAATTTGAGGAATATGTTAATGTAAACGCATAAACCTAACTTAAGCTATAAGTATTATGAATGAATACTTCACTTTATATAAATAAAACCACAAATAAATATACATAAATAATGGAATTTACAAGAAAATAAAAAATAAGACAAACCATGAGAAAACATTACGGTTGTAATGATATTGCCAACTTTTTGCTAATGTGCTCGCGAACCATTGCGTGTATTGGGTTGTTGTATTGGCTCTGGAGTGAGAGGAAGGCCTCCCACAATGGGGACCGATGACCTTGCGAGGGCCGCAGGAGTCCGCTGGATGCGGGAAGCACAGAACCGGTCGAAGTGGCGGAGCTTGGGGGAGGTCTATGTCCAGCAGTGGACGTCTTTCGGCTGAAATGATGATGATGATGATGATTGTATTGTATTATTGGTACTATAAGTACACTACTGCCTAACCCTTCGGGGAATACCGGCGTGATGTAATGTTATGTGTAATAAATTAAATTTTTTCTCTATAACTGGCTGTTGGTGAAAAACTCCCTGAAGCGCAACAAGGTGTTATAGCTATGTAATGAGAAGGCCAAAAGAACACATGACTATGCAAGTCCTCCACGTGAATCCAGGTCCAAGGAAGCAATGTAGACCCTTTTTGACTTGGATGCCTAATTGATGTGTATAGCATTGATGCAAATGCCAAGCAACCCCAAGTGAATGATTCGACGACCCAGAACCGAAATATCTCGCGAACAATGACGAAGAGAACCGACCCCAATTGAAATGGGATAAGGTTAGGCAATAATAGAGAAAGAGAAACTATAACTGGGTTTAAAATTCAAGGCTCTAAAGTTATTTAAGAATTCAATGTCTAATATTTCTAGTAGAGCTACAAGGTCATGTTTAAATTATCAGAAATTGTATCATTCATATTATGAATTATCACTATTGGCATTGATTTGAATATATTCTGGGCTTATCTCTATTGAAATTAAGGCCATAATTGTATGACACGCATGGCTTCTGATACCGGTTCTGAACTAACGCAGATAATTATCTCCGTGCCAATATAAACTGGATTACTTTCACGTCTGAGGACGGCATTGAAACGTTTATTTCGACTACTCACTTCAAGTTTCCGTGGTGTAGCGGTTATCACATCTGCCTAACACGCAGAAGGCCCCCGGTTCGATCCCGGGCGGAAACATAGCTTTTTGTTTTTTAAGATTATTATTTCTTCAGAGTAATTTCTTTCTTTTAAACTTTTTTTCTTTAGAAAATTAAATAAATTAATATAATATAAAATAATTTGTTCTTGTAGTATCTTAGTTAGCACAGTTATTTATTGGATAATCGGCCTATAATGTTCCCACTGCTGGGACACAGGCTTCCTCTGTGAGAAGAACTCCACGCAGAGTCAGTGCGGGTTGGTGAATGCCACATGTCTTCGAATTGACATGACGATTTCCTCACGAAGTTTTCCATCATCATGTTTTCCATCACCATTTTGAGAGCAGTGGTAATGAAATCTAATACTCAAAGTAAAGTGCCTTTCTGGGTTTGAAGTCACAACCGTAAGTCAGTGCCGATATCACCACTGCTCTCTCCGAGTTATTCATTAACACGATTAGGGACACTGGGTAAATTATTTAATTACCGACTTTATTCCTACACTTTAATGTCGTTCTTCGGTCAACAAAGCAAATTCCCAAACAAAACCTTATTTATCATCCTCAAAACAAAACAAAACACTATCCCAAAAGCCAGTAACAAAATCTCAACGATGCCTATAAAATGCTTAATTAAAGTCATATAAGGTCCTTTCATTACCACTGACCCGAAACTGATATAAAAGTCTTGTGTTATTGTGTGAGCAACACAATGGAACTGGGAATTAACTCGTACATTCATATTACCACGGTGGCGACCTCGATATCATGTGGATGACGCATTATGACATGAACTAGATGGAAACAGAAAGCCTGCTGTGGTTAAGTGGCTTCAGTACTGCTCGAAACTATAGGGTGACTGGTAATTAGTGACCGACATTTATACACATGATTGTACTCATCATTATGAACAAATTTTCCTATCTACTATGGGACCAAACCTGAAATCGCGAAAAAAAATCAGCTGTTCCCTACATTTTGATGAGTTATGCGAACATAAATGTAGGGAATAGCTGATTTTTTTTCGCGATTTCAGGTTTGGTCCCATCGTAAAAGTTGTTCATAATGATGAGTACAATCATGTGTTTAAATGTCGGTCACTAATTACCAGTCACCCTTTATATTGTGGAACGAAGTTGGACGGGACAAGTTTAATATTGGATCTGATTGGCTTCTTGGTGTTGATACATATGGTAATATGATTTACCTGACGTCCAACTTGGGACTTCATGTGAAATATTTGGATATTTTTGGTACTTTTGTGTTTTTTATGAGGGTGGGAAATCATCAAATAACTTCTCCCGGTCTGTGTGGAGCAGGACGATACTAAACTACCAAAAACCAAAGGATTTTTGGGTTTAGTTTGGTATCGCGATTTCTATGAAGTAAACCTTTTGTATTTCCTTTTCATGTGATTATGATACATGCTTGTATCTTCTATGTATGTAATAACTTTGTGTTGGGCATTGTCTTTCTCTAAGAGTGCCAGTATTATGGTATTAATAAATCTAGTGACAGTAATTTTGTCTTTTTCTTCGTCAGGCCACGGTTTTTTTTTTTTTTTTTTTTTTTTTTTTTTTTTTTTTTTTTTTCAGGAATTGCTTTGTTCTAAAAGAGTATACTAGCATTGTCAGTATTTTTTATCCTACTATTTAATGATAACATATATCCTACTAAAATTCTAAATGTGAAAGTTTGTATGTTTGGATAATTGATAATTGATTTCGAAAAGAACGGCTAAACGGAATTGGATGAAATTTGGCGCACAAATAGTTCATAACTTGAGTTAACACATATAATACTTTTTATCCCGGTAAATTACAACTACAAACCCGCGGGCAAAAGCTAGTCTATAACTTGTAACGTAACGTATCCTAGATTTAGAGTAATATACTGTTATATCTTTAACTATCATCATCATCAATTTAGCCGAAAGACGTCCACTGCTGGACCTAGGCCTCTCCCAAGCTCCGCCACTTCGACCGGTTCTTTAACTATATTGCATATTAATGGTTTCATCAATACCAAAATCTCAGCCAAAATTGAAACTACAACCTACAACTGTTTCTCAGATTATGATCAATTCAATATCCAATCAGAAGTGATTATAATCTCCCAGTCAATTGAACTAAGCGTACCATAACATCTGTTCCGGCCCCCGAACATACCTTTAACCCCAATAAACTTACGAAAGGTTACTACTCGGCTGCTCGCCCTATTCCCATTAACCGGAAAAACACTCCATTAACTTTCCCAATAATAGGGGAAGGACCCAAATTAACAAAAACACTTCAAAAGCAGCCGGGAGTTAATTTAAAGATGCCATTTTGGAGCAGACGAAGAAATTAGGTTAAATCGTATTGAAGGAATATTATTTCTTAGACAGCAAAAGTCAAAGAGAAGAATATGTTACAATCTAGCCTTTTCGTAGAAGTTTGAGTGTAGTTCAACTAGCTTCCATTCTTCTTCTCAATCTGCACAGCAGGCGTAGACAAAACACATTTCTGTTAGCGTTCACGCTAAACGCTACGCCAAAATGTATGGGAATGACATTACCTGCAGAAAGGTTACGTCGTGTCCTGTATTTTGTGAAATGTATTTTGTCCCTACGCCCAGATCACCATCGGACGCACATTGCAGTTGAGGAATACCTTAGAGTGTTGGTATACAGCGCGTTTAGGATCAATCACAGATCGTTTTAGGACTTAATATACGTGTATACGCATTTATGACGTAGAGTCGATATATGCTACGATTTTGTAGGTTGACTTAAATACTTTTGATTAAACATAAACACATGGAACAAATAGAAGTTATTTTTGAAAGAGAGAAGAAGATTGAAAAATTAAGTGTTTGTTGTAAAATGTCGTTTTTTTTTTGGATCTTTTTGCTTATTATTCAGGAAAATATTTTTATTATTATTCAATAGCTTCGACGCCTACCTTTGGAATAAGGAATTTGCGCATCTATAGAACATACCCTACTTCAACCGATTAGTAAATTAAGATTGCTGCTATTCACGGGGTGTTGGGTTTTTTTTTGGGTGGAAAATCATCAAATAACTTCTCCCGCTCTGGGTGGAGCAGGAGGGCGTGTCAGACTTTACTGACTAAAGCCCACCCGTGTTCCCTCAGTAGCCTGTGTGCCAGGGGTGGTGGTATCTCTTTCGAACAGCCCGCACCCCTGGCAGGCATCGGCTCTTGTGGGCTCCTTGTGCTGACATCTCTTTAAGGCGCGCGTGTAACACAACGCGCCGTCGACCTGGGCCTGGTCCTTATCGGACAGCAAGCTACCCATTGTTCGCCGTCCGCAAGACTACGCCTACGGTGGCCGGGAATCAGCCTGGGATTCCCGACGCCCAGGGCGTCTCCTGCGGCGACTAAGGCGATGAGGGCGCATATACTGCCTCTCCCTCATGTGCGCCGCCTCCCTCTTCGCGAGCATCACTGCTTCGCAGAAGGAGGTGACGGCTACCCATGCACTCTCGCTCCGTACCATGGCCTGGACCAGGGCCGGACGCGAGAGATCGCCGCCGCCGATCGCCTCCACGAGGACACGGTGGTGCTCCGCCCAAGCAGCGCAGAACTCCACCGTATGCTCCACCGTGTCCTCAGGGCGATCTTCGCAAACACACGCCTTATCCGAAACAGGAACCTCCCGAAACAGCCGTGTCCGGTGAGGACTTGTGTCAGGCGGAAGGCGAGGACGCCATGCCGCTTCTCAAGCCACTTACCGCCGCAATCGTGGCGTGCCCAACGGAGTGTTGGGTTAGGAGTATTTATAAAAGTGCGATAAAAAGGAGTATAAGTATCGGTAACCGTTCTACAAACACACTGTATACTCTAATATTTGACTGGTTGACAGTCTTTATTACTTTCATACTAATTTATTTATTCATAGCTTGTTCCTTTAATTCTTATGACTGCTACCAGCTGACCGTCCCGACCGCTGTATTCGTCAAGACAAAAGAGGTCATTTGTCCACCGCTTTTATTGACAAACGCATCTCGACGTCACTAAATAATAAATAAATGCCGTAGCTGCTAACCCCTACTATATGCACCTTTCCATTTAAAATAGAAACACAATTAAAAACTTTTAACGAACTTTAACTTACCCCTTTTATGCAGACATCGAGAACAGCGTTAGAGAGAGCTCCTCACTTAAAGTTACATAGAAGGGTTGAAAATAGTAGATGATTTTATGAGAAACTTTGATTTGATGGTTATCATACATATTCATAAATGCAAATATTCGACCACAGTTTATATGATGGGTGAATATTGTACGGGAATATGTTTGTCTTGAAACAACTAAAGTATCTGTGTGAGAATCGTAGTTCTTGGCATTCTGTAGTTTCTGATTTTTAACAACGTTTTTTTAGGTAAATGTGGTTAAAGAATCTTTTTTGCCTACTTTTTTGAAATTTACTGCAGCAAATAATGATAATAGTCAGCTGAAATAATATTAGGTTACGGCTTACAGCAAACGTACACATGCACTATCTACTAACTGTGCATGTGTAAGTTTTCTGTGTATTTGTGTGTGTCGGTGTTCTTATTTTGTGCTCAAACGAAAACTCTCTGCCAGCGTCTCTGTTTCCTTCCACATCTAACCCTTGCCCAGATGATTCTGGGCAGACTCGTTCCATCATAGACCTCGTCGATCGATTTCCATCAGGCGTGATTGAGGTCACGAGCAGGCACATTTGGCAATTTAAAATAATAATACATTTCAAAATTATATGAAACTTAACATTCTCACCAATAATAAATTACTTTATTACACCTATGCAAACAACAAGACATTGAAGGTAGACGTTACTTCAATAAATGGCAATGGTCAAGGTCATAGCCTCGTTATCAATATTTACCTATCTGCTGCTGATATAAAAAAAAAAAAAATCTGGGTGTGACCATGGACTCCTACTTATCGTGGACTGCACATGTTGCTCAAGTCAGTCGCAAAGTACACTTTACGTTCCATTCGTTAAAATGCCTCCAGAGCTTCCTGCCCTTGAACACCAAGATCACCCTTGCCCAAACTCTCATACAGCCCATCATTGACTACGCTGATGCCTGTTATTTGGATGCCACCGAGGAGCTCTTAAATAAACTTGAGCGTTTGCAAAATATCTGCATTCGTTTTATTTTTAACCTTAAAAAATACGACCACGTTTCTAACTTTCGCAAGATCCTCAAGTGGCTCCCCATTCGACTTCGCCGAAACTCTCGGATATTGTGTTTGCTATTCAACATTCTTCACAACCCTAAGACCCCATCCTATCTGCGGGAGCGCTTCTCCTACGCCCGTCCTTTTGATGCACCTTGCAGGTCGCATCTTAGAAATCTCCTCAAGTCCCCTCCCCACTCAACCGACTTCTACTCCTACTCCTTCACTGTGCACGCGGTTCGGTTGTGGAATTCACTTCCGCCTGACATTAGGAACTGCCAAACTGTAGCAGTATTTAAAAGAAGAGTGAAAGAACACTATCTCTCCACTTTGTCATAAGTTGCATTTGTATTTATTATTTAAATTACATTATAATTATATATATTTTGTTGATATTTATTTTAGTAGTATGTATGTATGTATGTATATTCTTATATGATATGTGTATTTATAAATTAGATTAGATATAATTTGTGCTATTATGTTTTCCCTTCTATTATTATTACACGCGTTGTCTACATCTCTGTTATCTTCTCTCCTATCGCAGGTGTGCTGGAAGAGATTTCTGTAGAAATAAGCATTACCTTTGTACGTATTTTTCTGTTCCTTTATTCTTGTCTGTTTATATGTGTGTGCATAAATGGTTAAATAAATAAATAAATAAAGAAATATTTTGAAGAGGCTATATTTATCATCATCATCATTTCAGCCAAAAGACGTCCACTGCTGGACATAGGCCTCCCCCAAGCTCCACCACCTGGACCGGTTCTGTGCTTCTCGCATCCAGCGGACTCCCGCGGCCCTCACAAGGTCATCTGTCCACCTTGTGCGAGGCCTTCCAACTTTACGTCTTCCGGTACGCGGTCGCCACTCCAGAACCTTTCGGCCCCATCGGCCATCTGTTCTGCGAGCAATGTGCCCTGCCCACTGCCACTTAAGTTTGGCAATTCTTCGGGCTATGTCGGTTACCTTGGTTCTCTTGCGGATCTTTTCATTCCTGATTCGATCGCTATATTTATAATTCATCATAAATATTCAGAAAAAAACCCATCATACAGTCGTTTGATGCCGAAATTCAAATGTTTTTATTCATTTTTTTTTGGTATTTTGTCATCAAACTAAATGAAAAGTTGGCTGTACAAAAACCGTATGAAAGCGAGCAAAAATGTAGTAAAGTTTCAATATATTTTTGAGGAAATTAAATTACACAGCTAAAACATAACTTTACTGAAGCTGTATTTAAAAACTACTGCAAATTTGCCAACAAAATCTATAAGTAGTACTGTTGTAAATTAGAGACAACCACAAAAGATGTCAACATGGTAAATGTGGTCTAAGTTCAGGCGGAGTGGAGCGATACTCCCGGAAAAGATGCTCCAAAGTGCTCCTCAATTGTGTATTGCATTGGATACTCACGGATATAGCCACTAACTCAGGAGGGGCTTGTGGTTAAATAATAATAGCTACACGGGTTGATCGACCAGGTTAAGCTAGGTTGGTCCGTGGATGGGTGACCATCTTTACATACCAAGACCCCTCCGTGCCTCGGAAAGCACATTAAGTCGTTGGTCCCGGCTGGCATTTGTGGATCTTTGACAGTCGTTACGGGTCGTCAGAAGCCCGAAAGTCTGACAAATAGTCTTACCAAGGGGTTTCGTATTACCCAGTAACTGGGTTGTGGTGGTCAGATAGGCAGTCGCTCCATGTAAAATACTGGTATTCAGCTGCATCCGGTTAGACTGGAAGCCGACCCCAACATAGTTGGTAAAAGGCTAGGCAGATGATGATGACTCACGGATATAGCCCCATCATCATTCTCTTTACCAACGCGTTAGGGTTGCAGTGAAACATTGAGTAAATGCAGTTGCACCGCGATCAATGGCAAAATACGAGGAACATGGCTATTCCGTGACTCGAGGCGAAGTTGACCAAGTACGGCCGCATCCAGCATCCATATACTGGATGTCGCCGTACTTGGTCGACTTCGTACAGTCGGCATCCAGTGTACCTAACCATTTACGATGGATGACCCGCACCTGATCCGAATGTCGCCGTGGCGACACATTGACTTCTGGCTCAAGCACCTGAAACAGAGTGAGCATCTGACTACGGTACGAAGTCAAGTCCCTCTGTAGCCCCATAGTATGCGTATGAAATTTTCGTTGACAGTGTGTCTAACTAGAATTCATTAGTTAATTTTCAACAATCTTTGTTCCTTATTATTGTACCCATGTGTTGAAAATAATAAAAAATGTAGACAATCAAATCAATTCTTGTCTATGTATTCATCTTTTTGAGGCCGACTATACCTACCAATAAATTGTATAATAAAGGCTTTTAGATAAGCCCACGAATGATGATCCAGCTTACCGTGACAATCGAATATTTTGAAGGTTCCGACATACGGAGGGTTTTTTCAGATGTTTAATAATGTAAACAAAAGATTGTCGTTCTTTCTCTGGATAATCAAACCGAGATTATAAGCGTTTTATGACAGTGATTTTGGAATGGTCCCAATCGTTTATTGCAATTTACATCAAACGTTTAGGTATGAGACCTTTGACCTAGCAGTTTTAGGTTTACCTACTAAACATGGGTAAATGATAATTTAGTGGTACCGTGTACCACTACCGAGGACCCCTCCGTGCCTCGAAAAGCACGTTAAGCCGTTGGTCCCGGCTGTCATTTGTGGATCTTTGACAGTCGTTACGGGTCGTCAGAAGCCCGAAAGTCTGACAACCAGTCTTACCAAGGGGTATCGTGTTACCCAGTAACTGGGTTATGGAGGTCAGATAGGCAGTCGCTCCATGTAAAAATATTGTTATTCAGCTGCATCCAGTTAGACTTGAAGCCGACTCCAACATAGTTGGGAAAAGGCTAGGCAGAAAAACAAAGAAGAATAAAAAAAAAACATGACGTCATCTTTCACAATTACAATAATTTCATACATAAACAAAAATGTCATCCAAGGCAACAACGTCATAGGTACATGAGATTAAAACCTACTTTCCACTAACACCTTAGTTACCGGTCTAGAGATACCAGTCAGTAAGACTTACCATATACATCGAGACCAAGTTTACCTCTAAGGCTGAGGCCTCCCCCGATTGGGTTCCCGCATTGTAGTTGCGGGGGGGGCTCAGTAGCCGTGGTCCCACACACGGTGAAGCCAAGAGGAACCCAAAGGTGACGCCGCTCGTCAGGGCTTTTGCCTCAAAGCCGACGACGTAGCAGCCAAAAAGTAGGTTGCGGTGAGGTGCACCGCAACTGAGGAGGGCCGCGATGTCGAATGGGAGGCATCGCGGCTGAGGGTTACGGGCTGCGGCAGAGGAGGAGTGCCGGTGCTTCTGAGCAGCGCTCTTCCCTTCCGTGGCCTGGACGGGGCCGCCACCGTTTGATGGCGGACGCGGTGGGGCCGCAGGGGAAGAGGAGCGTCGGTATAGCGTTGGCCGCTCTCCCTATCACCTGAGGCCGAAAAGTGGTCTGCGGCGGGGCCACTGTGTTGACCCGTCGCAGGGTGACCGAGGGGTCCGCAAGGGCCGATGCCTGCCAGGGGTGCGGGTTTGTTCGACAGAGATACCGCAGCCCCTGGCATACGGGCTACTGAGAAACACGGGTGGGTTTTAGTCAGTAAAAGTCTGACACGTCCTGCTCCACCCAGAGCGGGAGAAGTTATTTGATGATTTCCCACCCAAAAAACAACAAAAGCCTGAGGCTACAGTAGGCAGCGATTTGCGATGCAACCGGAAGAGCGAAACAAGATAAACATGGAATGGCTACATTATAAGCGAAAATCCGGCGTATATTACGCGATGACGTGGTTACAGTACGCATGCTACACAACTAATTAGCAAATCATCCATCGCGGTTTACTAAGCATAATGTAGCCAAACGCATATTTAGTAGCACTATTGAACTAGTCGTGCAAGTGAGACATTTTCTAATAAATTCGCTTCAATTTCGCTGAATTATGTTGATGTAGCCGATGCCGTGATTATAGTAATGTTGTCGACAGGAATGTCGCATAAATAATTCAAAGATCGCTAGTAATGTTTGATGTACGGTGTACCTATACAGAGTACGTTTTTATCCAGTGCGCAAACTGTAACCATGAATTCAGCATATCATTCTAGACCGCAGAAATTTTTCACCGGTTATACTAATAAAAATCAGCTGTTTCATAGAAAAGAACAATACCTTCGCGATCAAAATGTATGGAACAGTTGTTTTTTTTTTTTTTTTTTTTTTGTACAATTGGCGAAAAATGTCTGCGCTAGGGGGGTCCAGAATGATATGCTGAATTCATGGTTACAATTTGCGCACTGGATAAAAACTTTCTCTGTATACGTGAGCGTTCATTTATTTGTTTTAATCGCTCATGTGTCGCAGGTCGCGTCGCGGTCTAATTTAGTCTCAGCCCAACTCTAACTATGTAATTCACTCTGCTAGTTATAAAATGAAGTTTTTTGTTACTAGCTACTTGTACAAGAGCAGGGAAAGTTCTAGAGTTAGTTTCTGAACTGTTAGTAGAGTTAGACAGTGTTCTTAATAGAGCTATAATGGGGATGAGGTAGAGAATGGTTATCTTAGGTAATAGAGTGGTTTTTAATTTTTTACTATGGCTTAAGTTCAGCTTAAAAAAGGTGAGAATAATACTGCAATTAGAGTATTATAAGAATTGGTTTTGATATTAGTTGTTACTACTACTTAGGTACACATACAAATATTTAATTAAGTTGTACTGAAATTAAAATGTTATAGAGAATGGTGTTGATATTAGTTGTACCGTTTAATATTTAATTTATAATTCCAACCGAATATTTTTAAATTATATTTTACTAAATTCTGGGTTTAAAAATGGGCACAAATATTTGTCAAAGGCCGTTAAACCTGGGTTTAACCTTTAGTCTGGACTAACAACATAGCTAAATTATGTTTAACGAAAAATAAACATAATTTAAACGAAACGTCAGAGTATTCCCAATTTTATTAAGCAAGCAAGCGAAAAAACAGTAATAACTCAAGGGGCTACGAGACGTCTACGAAACTAATTATTCGTAGCAGCTCTGCTACGAGTGCTACGAGCTACGGTGTTGACTTTTAATAACGTTCCCCATCGTGACCTATCGCAAAGGTCAATAACGGACAAATTCAAATTCCTTTCATAATCACTTCAAAACTTTATTCGAGCGTTCTGCTTATTTAAGCTATTTTTGAATAATTCCGTTAATTAAAGATGAAGGTACCTTCTACCGATATTGTTAAATGGACAGAAGGCTAATTCTCGTAATTAAAATCTTTCACAATCTAGTCTGTCTCATCTCAGCGACAATCAAACGTCAAAAAGTTGTCAAAAATGTATGGAAACTCGCGGTTTTTTTGACAGATTGAGACTGAGATCAGACTGTGAACGTTCTTAAAATTACGAGGATCGCCCCTCTAGTCTGTCGGTGGGAAAATGGAGTAGTTAGTAGGTCAAAGTAAAACTAATTGACTTGTAATATTTCAATTGTTTTTATGACGGGTTGCTTGCCTAAAAATTGTTGAACTCACAGAAAATTCAGTATTTAGGCGGCAAATTACGTAGCCAGTTTGTTCGAAATCGGGAAACAAATTTCGAATTGGTGTGGGGTAGGTAGGTACTATAACTGAAAAGTGAAAAATAAAACTTTTTCTAAAAAAAAACAACCGACTTCCGGAAAAACACTACAAACTGAAAAATAACTTTAATTTCGGAAGGCGATGACAAGAAATTAATAAAATGCATAACAAAAGTCACCGACTTCCGAAATTAAAGTTATTTTTCAGTTTGTAGTGTTTTTCCGGAAGGCGGTTGTTTTTTTTTTTAGAAAAAGTTTTATTTTTCACTTTTTAGTTATAGTACCTACCTACCCCACACCAATTCGAAATTTCATCATCTTTGGGATCAAAACAATGCACATTTATGCGATAGCAGCATACGCAGTCGATTTGCTGTCATTTATTGAAGAGTTCCGTTGCCTGTCTCCGAAATGCTTCATCCGATCTTTAAGAAATTTAAATGGATTTTCATTTCATTTTCATTTTTTCATTTCGGATTAAACCTCTTTCGAACAAAACAACAATTTTGCAAATCGGTCTATATATGACGGAGTTATGCCTGAACCTTCACCTAACTCCTAACTGTTATAGAGTTGTACCTTCTTCTTTAGCTCAGTGTCATGAGATGATGATGACCACACGCAAATTCCTCAATTTTTAGCTTTAGAAAATATATATGAAAAACATTGTCAATACCTACAAAATTTGAGGGTTGCCCTCGATATCCCTGGGATTCCTTCATCAGATCCTGACTTGGTGATAATGGGACCACCTCAGGAGTATACTCTTTTAAATAAAAACACGAATTTAGAGAATCGGTCCACAAATGGGGGAGAAAACGGTGAACATACACTAAAAAAAAAAACAGTCGATCATATAACCTCCTCCTTTTTTGAAGTTGGTTAAAAAAACACTAGCACACCACTTTAAATCAAAATTACCCATACATCCTTGATACAAATTAAATCAACCTAACTCCCTTCTCACTCCACTCTAAATCTCGACATACTACCCTCCTTACGAGCGAAACAGCTCAAGTAACATTCTTGAAACATAATTACAGTATAAATTACTTCGCACAGAGTCTTTCTCAGATGGTAGACGATTATAAATCTGACTTTATTAAGTAAAGTGAGACACTTCCAAAAACTAAAAGGCTTGCGAATGAATGAACGAGTGAACTAAAAACTGACTTCTTAATAACCGAGCATTTACGTGAATGGCTGATAAAGGATCGTTCCTTTTTATTCGCTTAGCTGAAACTTCCTTTCATGTGGCGTTGAAGGAAAAAGACGATGTCAGATGGTCGGTATTATGTGTAAGTTTCAAAGACTTTGGACGAGTTGTTTTTATGCTTTAGGTGTTAGATGTCTTATTTTAATACTTAATTCTGACTCAGTATTTTTTTTCTAACAATCAGGCATTGAGCTACAGCTTTCAACGATTTTTGTCACAGTGCAGGAACATGTTCATCATCACTGATTATTTATTTCTGACCTGATGATCATCATCATAATTTCAGCCGAAAAACGTCCACTGCTGGACACATGCCGCCCTCAAAAGGGGGGTTTTTCCATAATCGCCACGCTTGGCAGGCGGGTTGGCGATCGCAGTATGGTGTTGCCCATTCTCTAGTAAGTTCCTCAGTCGCCTTCTACGACACCCACGTGAAGACGGAAGTCAAATGGAGTGTTTTGTCACCGCCTTCCGAAATTATAGTTATTTTTCGCTCTCTAGTGTTTTTTGGAAGTCGGTTGTTTTTTTTTTTTTTTTTTAATGTTTTTAGTTTTCACTTTTTAGTTATAGTACCTAATACATTCACATTGTTCAATTGCAAAGACAGTAAAGTTGTGGATGTGTCTAAAACTGATTTTTGGCTCAAAAATAGTTGACCTCGCCGTGTAAAAATCTCGTTGTTTTCTGTGACGCTTTTGTCACGTGTAGACTTTACTTGGGCGCCGGTGAAAGGCCTATTTAGCAATAAACAGCGTGTCCATGGAATAGAAAGTCCTTGCATTTGGTCACAGTCAAAAATAAAAATATTTTATTTCACATCAACTTACATGGACACTTATGAAACGTCAGGAGCTAGGTGTGCGGTTAAAATTGGTCGATATCTACAGAGAAGACCTGAAATTAAATACCACGGGAGGGTCACGAAGGCTGAGAAGGATATTGTATGCCTGTGTCAGAATAAGTGGCTATGTGAATTTATAAGTGTGTCTTTATAAAACATTATCAAGCTTTAAATATCAGAATGGTTACTGCTTATTTACTGTGTATTAAGGTTCTTATGAATATGGTTTCTGGGAAAGGGTTTCATGAAGTAAAGCACAGAACGACAAGACTAGGCATTTATTTCAATTAGGCTTGTCATTATTTAATCAGAAAGCTAGTCGTCTTCATGGAGAAGAAGGACAAGAAACTCCATGGAAACAGTATTGATATATTCCATCAACACATCTCTTACATTGCTATACATTTAATTACAACTCTTGGACCTTTGTCCAAGATAACTCGGCATTATTACAATATTACAACAATTACGGTATAATATTAAATAACATAACTTACATGACATCTGGTCGATCTATTCCACACAACAACGGCACTAGGACTATCCCACTGAACGTCTATCAAACGACTGACTCGATACCGTCATTACAATCCTTTTTATATCCTATTGTGTCAGTCATTTGAATCAGCGTATTTTATTAAATTACAATAGAAAACCTAAAATATATTACAAGTATAATTAAATACTACGTTATCATTTATAGTAACAACCTCCAAGTTATTTTCACAAGTTAAGACAGCTATTTTGTAAACATGTAGTCAAATTAGATACTTGTACATTTGTTTAACGGTTCGTTAATGTGACAGATGACATTATCCACCAAACAATATTACAATATCAAAATAAATAATCTAACACCTGCAACAAAATAGAAAATGGTCTATAAATGTATAGCCTACAAGGCCTAAATTCATCAGTGAGTGAGTGATGGGGCAGTCAGTTGAAGGTTGATGGATGATTTTTTTGCCACCGTAAATACTTGCAATATTTACAACTTATATTCTACTAACCAATATAAAGAAATGAAGGAGGTAAAAACAGGGAAATAAATGTTTTACCAAATTGACAACCAACTTAAATTGCCCGTATGTTCAAATCACAACTTTCATTCTTTGACAATTGTATAAAATGTCAAATTGAAGTACTGTGTTACTTGTTTGAATAATTAATTTCCATAACTCCTACTGTTATTATAACATTACATAAATTCCAAACCAGGCGTATACAAAATTGAATTCGAATTACAAAATACCGAAACTGGAACATGTAAAACGAACGTTCATTTAGAAACCGTTTGTCATAGAGGACAATAGAAAAATAAAGCACAGTGCACATGACACGGCAAAAGTATGGAAATGGGTGACACGCTTAGTACTGTTGCATGTCATTCTATGCGACAATACTGTTGTGTGGAACGTAAAAGATTTGACTACTTTAAATACTCATATTTTCAGGCAAAGTGTTGTTTGTTGCCTTCAAAGGTGCCTCGTAAACCTGTAGTTTCTCCGAGGTTGTGACAATGTAAGATACACTATCATTACCTCTCTCTCTCTTATTTTCTAGCTCTTTCTTTCTCACTCCCTCTATTACATCGATACATTCCGCTGCAAGCCATCTAGAATGCATCATGGTAAAAGTTTAGCAATATGCTATGTGTGATTCGAATTGAACATGTAGTCCCGGGAGATCGCTCTTCACTGCCTTCTTAAGAGCGTTCATACCACACGGGCTGGCAACAATACATTTATAGAAGTTTATCGTGATTATTTCATTAAATACAAACGAAATGACTACAAATTACTTTTTCAGGCAAGCACTAGATCGTTGGTATTTATAATTATTTTTAACATTTAGTCATAAAGAAAAACATTTAATCGTACCGTAGTACGATATTTGCATTGCTTATAATGGAAACAGAAAATAATTGACGGTATATTTTTTTTAAGGAAATACCAAAATAACTGTAAAAAATAGCATACAAACTTGTGAATACCGACTACTAAAAAATGTTTACTTTTGTTTTTATTTAATGAAATAATAACGAAAATCCAATATAAATTCGCCATTGCCACCCCGCGTGGGATGAATGCTCTTCAGGGCAAAGTGCATGCATTCTTCTATTCTAGTTGTTTTGCTGTTAGTATTTAAGAGTAACGTAATATTCTTCTTCTTACAACCTTTATTCGTTACAGGGCTTTACTTTAGTCCGGATTTGTGCTTATGCCCGATTTATAGCAACAGACTCGTCTTTATTACATGCGACATAAACATAATTGACTAAACTTGGGTTTACTATTAGTGCACACATGTGTAATTAGCCTATAATATCCCTACAACTAGGACACAGGCCTCCTCTCGGTGAGAGGGAGTGTGCCGTTATCTACCACGCAGGGCCAGTGTGGATTGATAGGTGTCACATGTCTTCTAGTTTTAGGTTCTAGGACATGCAGGTTTCCTCACGATGTTTTCCTTCATCGTTTTAAGAGCAGGTGATGAAATAATTGAAAGAGAAAGAGTTGCCCGGAAAGTATGTCGAGTTGATTCGTGCTATGTACAGTCAACCTCGTACCTACGTCCAGTCGGCTGCAGGCAATGCCGACGAGGTCAATGTGGCTGAAGGCTTGCACCAGGGATCGGTTTCAAGTCCTTACCTCTTCCTGTTGATCTTGGATGCTCTGATGTCGGACATACAGGAAGAGGCACCCTGGTGCATGCTGTTTGCCGATGACATAGTTCTTGTAGGTGAAGATATATCCGAGATCTAGAGTAGATTGGAGAAGTGGCAACAGAAGCTGGAGAATGTTTGCTTGAAAATCAGCAGAACCAAAACTGAATATATGTTCTGAGATTTTGGTGGTCTCTCCAGTTCTGGAGCCATAGCGCTTGATGACGCGCTTCTCCCGGTCTGCTCCGACTTTCGGTATCTCGGTTCACTCGTGGAAAGCGATGGCGAACTAGATCGGACGGTTAAGCACAGAATTAACACTGGATGGATGAAATGGCGGCAGGTCACGTGAACAATCTGCGACTCCCATATTTCCCTTAAAGTTAAGGGGAAGGTATATAAAACCATGGTAAGACCTGCCGTCTTGTATGGGTCAGAATGTTGGGCCACAAAAAGGATGAATGAAAGGCAATTGCATGTAGCCGAGATGGGAATGTTGAGAGGAATGTGTGGTGTTACACGAATGGATAGAATAAAAAAAGAGTACATAAGAGGAAGCCTGAAAGTGGCACCGATAACTGAAAAGTTGTATGGAAATCGGTTGTCATGGTATGGGCATGTGATACGGAGGAATGAGGAAAATGTCCTGAGGAGAGTTTTGAGTATGAATGTCGATGGCTATAAGAGTAGGGGGAGACCAAAGAAACGATGGATGGACTGTGTGAATGATGATATGGTTAGAAAGGGTGTGACTACGGAGATGATGACTAACAGAGAAGTGTGGAAGAAAAAGACACGTTGCGCCGACCCCAAATAAATTGGGATAAGGGCAGGAGAATGATGAGGTGATGAAATAATTGACACAAAGCAAAGCTCCTGTCTGGGTTCGAACCTACGACCTACAACTCGGCAGTCGCAATCACTAAGCCACCACTGCTCCACTATATGTAAACATCTTTTCTATCCCTTCATGAAAGCAGTGAGTTGTCTTGTGTGTAGATAAAATATACAAGAGAAAAAAATAGGCAATGTAATAATACGTCCTAGTTCTATTCCATTTTTCTTCAACTCCCCAGACAAACGTTTCAAACAAAATAGCTCCAGTGAAACCTGTCAACCACAACACACTGACCTCAGACTGATATTTATTCTTCCTTTGTTACAGCCGCACCTCTAATGCTAAGGCGTGTCGTCATGTAATACTGCCTTAAATGGAAGGTCCATCACTTGCTTGTCACCTATTGAATTTCAAAGGGACGTAGAAAGCGAATTAGTGTGACCGCTGATAATAGTTGAGGTGCGGTTAGTGAGGTGAAAACCACGCTTTGATGTAGCTGTCATTTGTATTAGAATAGCATTTTTTTGATAAAATTTTCTATTCTTGAAGTGAAAACTTCAAAAAAGAATATGTTTAAAGAAGATTTTATTTGTATTTTTTTTTTTGTAAAGGCATATCTTATGGGTTCGCGTCACCGACATGCTAATGTGACATGTTTTTTTTTTTTTTTTTTTCAAAGTTTTAATTGTTCGCTTCTGTTGGAAGTCCCAATAACTGCCTATTTTATTTTATGATATAGAACTACCAATACACCATACGTTCGAAAGAACATGTGTTTACATATACTAAATTTAGTACATTCGTAATTTAGATTTTTAGATAAGTAATTTAAAACTTAGTTTTTTGTACAACTCTTGCGGAGTTTCCGTGAGAAGTGATTTTTGCACTATTGCATTTACATTTTTGCCTTTTACTTGTAGTACAAAACCAGTTCATCAAATATTGTAAAGACCCAATAAATTAATATAAAAATAAAATTTTGAATTCCATGTATATAGGGTTTTACATCTACATAATGATGTGGTATAAAAACTGACCATAGTAATATTTTCTCAAGCACAATAATTTTAAACTGGATTTTAAAATTTCATCCTCACTTTACTATTATTAAGAGGATTATTTTGACTGGTCAGTAAAAGATAAATTATTTTAAATTAAAAGCCACTTTTTTTATCTTTGTTTCCGTTTTATTTTGAAAAAGATATATGAAAATTACATTATAATATACAAATCGTACAGTGGCTTAACTTAAGGTGAACAATTTTATTCTTTACATCGATATGTATAACCATATAACTATGTGTTTACGCCTGCACGTTATTTGTGAAGATGGTTAGTGTTTTGTGTATGTGTCGCAATTTGCTATTCGCCAAGGGCTAGGTGCCGTATGGATTTTATTATGAAAATACCGTCATAAAATATATCAAAAGTCGTAATTTTTCATCACTGTCGCGAACTTGTACGCTCCTCGCATATTATTGTAAAAACGTAGTTAAAACAAATTAAAACAACCATAGTACCTCGATACGGGAGTTTCATTGAAGTCCACTGAAGCCCCAACACTATGTATTATTTAGCGAAGCTTAAACATAATATGCATCATGCTATACGTTTTCTTTTAACTTTACCTGTCAACTTCATACCAAGCAGTCTGAATAGAAAGGATTATTTAATCGTCTTGCTCGTGAACTGCAACATCAAGCAAATTCAATGAACATTGAAAAGATTTTACAACCATTCGCAGATTAAAAGTTAAGAGAAATCTTTAGAAACCAGGTTTGCATTTCAATCGGAGCAAAGCGGTCGAATGAAATCGTTAAGGTGGAATAAATTTTGTGTCTGAAAAAAAATATAATACCTAAGAGCATTTTTACATATTCACAATAGAAAAAATACGCCCCACTAGCACTGCACTATATTGATGTGGGATAGATGGCCCAAGCTCTAAAGGCTGACAACCAGTTTTACCAACGGGTATTGTATTACCCAGTAACTGGGTTGTGGAATTCGCTCCATATAAAATATTGATATTCGGTTGCAACCGGTTGGTTAGACTGGAAGCTTACCACAACATAGCTGAGAGAGGGCTAGGCCTTTGTTATGGGTAAGATAGGTTAGTTAATCTTGAAAAGATCTAGGTTTAGCTGCTGACTCAATCTGTACTTTCGCATGATCCGCCATCTTGGCAGATGAAATATGCCTTTGTAGTCTTTTGTTATTAGCTCAGTATCTAAGCGTCATCATACTCCATGCTGTATATTAGATTTTGGCCCACAATAGTGTGAGTAGCACAGTATTCTATGCTTTTCCTTAAGTTACTAAATATGAATTTAAAACTAAGCACTCTTTCGGGATCAAAATTAATTTAGAAAATAAAAATAATTTCACAAAGAGAAATTGATGAAATATTGAAATGCTCTCTTGATAATCCATTAAATTCATAAACTCAAGTACGAGTATCTTTCCACATCTGTTTGATGGCCACAGCAATATCTGCACCCTAATTGCGTAACTCACGATTCATCATAATCTGTATCGTTTTGAAACGGATTGTTAAACCATTGCTTCATATGTTCTAAAAATGTGTCTGTTCGACAACATAAATAACGCAATGAATATTGTTTAACTGTGAAGACGAAACCAATTATGATCAATCGTAAGTTACGCAATTAGGGTGCTGGTTTACAATATTACCGGTTTTCTGCAGTACGGGGCATTTTATAGTGAAATAAAATTTATTTGCAAGAATTGTAGTTGTTTGTTGTTGTTGTCGGTGTTGTGGATGACCAGGTCTTTTTAACACTTTCTGAAACAATTTTTAAGTACTAACATGCAAAATTATTCTAAATTTAATTTAAAAAAACCAATTTCTACATCATCATCATTTCAGCCGAAAGACCTCCACTGTTGGACTTAGGCCTCCCCCAATATGGGAGTGTTTGCCATAATCGCCACGCTTGGCAGGCGGGTTGGCGATCGCAGTAAGGTGGTAAAATATAAAGAGAACGCTGCTACCCATTCTCTAGTTCGTCTCTTTGTCGCCTTCTACGACACCGATGGGAAGAAATGGGATGGTACCATTCTTTACGTCCGGTACCACATGTATTACTACATAAATCGTAGTTATTAAATACAGTTAGTATTTTTGTAAAACTATACTTGTCTATAAATAACACGTGGTGACATTATAATTAATTACCATGGTAATTGCCGCAACAACATTATGTAATAATAAGCCTTTAGGCTTATACCTAGGCAAGGCCAATACTACGTTAGGGCCCTTAACAGGAACTTAGCCTAGGCATAGCATTCGTACCGATAAAGTTTATTTTATAAGCATATAGCGTCACGCTGTTAGATTTAAAGCTAAAGATTTCACGTACAACATGCAAAACTGAAGCCTTACTAGTGTGAACCTATTATGCTAAGTCGAGGACATGACTTAAATAGAAATAGAAACCTATTGAAGCAATTTACAGTAGGTACTTCGTATTACAAACATAAAATGTGTGAGAAAGGGAGGTTTATGAGAAAAACGCCTTAAAATATATCAGGATCAGAGGCCAATTGAAGCTGGATTCTTCACCGCCATTTCACGGACGAGAAGAAAATCTCTACAGACAGATTGATTTTGATGTTATATTTAAAATTGAAAAAAAAAAACGAAACGTTAGACACACTAAGTGTAACGCAAGTAAGTGCACTAAGTGTGACTACAACTCGTAGTCACGACCATAACTCTTCCGATAAACACTAACCCGTTTATTTATAAACGATGCTTAAAGTTAAAAGGTGCTTAAACACACAGACGCTAATCATAACTAAACTTTAAGTAACGTTTATATAAATGGGGGTGATTGTATATATCTTGACTGAAGTCCAATTACTAGTTTTCAATGTTTTCATTAAGATTTGTCGTTTTTTAAGGAAAAATAATTTTGATGCATAAACCATGTCACACGTTTAGTGATAAAACTACAAAACGATATCAATTGCTTGCAGTTACTTACTAGAAACAGAAAGATGCACATTGTTTGACGTAAACAAACGAAGTTGAAGTAATAAAAACAGTAACAGATTGTTTGCCTTATACTAGAACACGTATGTTACAATGACATAATTTCAGTCGACGAAATTTCAGAGTAACGAATAAATTAAAACTTGTGCCTTGGAGCAAGCTTGTTTGAAAACGGGCGACTGAAAATAAACCCTTCAGCAGCTTTTTAGAGGTCTAAAATGTAGTTGACGCATTTTAGACGTATAAAAGGACCTTAACGTCCCAATTGCCTTCATTAAACCTTACTTTTTACGACTAATAACTTTTTACAAAAATTTATGTTATCCTTGTATATTAAGTTAATTACCCTAAGCAAGGGTTAAATGATAAATGTTCGCTTTAGAAAACACGTCGTGCGAAAGGAATTAAAGGCCATCGGTGCCAGCTGTAAAGAAAAAATGTCGCGTCTAAGACGAAGAGCTGAGAATTGTGTAGAATGGACAAGTTCAGTAGAAAATGCAGCGTTGTACAGTGAATATTGAATTAAAAAAAACTTTCGGTATTTCAGTTTAGTTACATTTAAGTCACTTACTGTTTTAAATTCTGAAAGCGTATATTGTATGTGATTAACCGGCAAAATAATTACGTAGTACATTCATCATCATCATAATTTCAGCCGAAAAACCATAATTGCCACGCTTGGCAGGCGGGTTGGCGATCGCAGTATGGTGGTAAAATGCACAGAGAACGTTGCTGCCCATTCTCCAGTAAATCCCTAAGTTGCCTTCTAAGCCACGGGAGGAAATGAGATAGTGCTATTCTTTTCACGTCTGGCACCACACGTAATACTTTAGTACCGTTTTTTCTGATAAAACGTTTTGAATATTTTACTTTTTATGTTACATTTGTTTAGACTAATAGCTAGTTATATATTATTAAAGTACAAGTAACTAGCTCTTGCCCGCGACTATGCCTGCGATCCAAGATGAAAAGTAGCCTACGTTCTTACCCAGGTCATAGTCTATCTGTGTGCAAAATGTCATCCAAATCCATTCAGCTATTTTAGCGTGAAAGCGTAACCGACAAACAAACATCTTACTACCTTCACCTTTCACCTTTATAATTTTATTTAGGAAGTTACGATTAAGAAATAAATAGGTATACAGTTTTATGAGACTTCCTTCAATGTTATATTTTCTTTTTATCCTACAATGTGGATATTATGTAAATGGAATTTTGATTTCCATCCCGCATTTTACTGAAAACGATAAATTTTTAGAGTAACATAAAATTTTATTGTAATAACGGACCATAAACATTGTAGATCGTAATAGGTAGGTTATCTGAACTTCTAAATCTTTAAGCTGGTATTATAAACTAAGAGATATCAGTATATGTGTATTCCAAAAATCATTAACTTAACTTTATAAAACTAGTTTCACTTTATGTATTAATAATTAGTTTTACACGCCCTATATTCATTTTCTCTGCTTTGGTTTCATTACGAACATTATGTCTGTTTAAGTTAGCGCGAACGATTTTAATTTTTGCGTTTTTTTGCTCATCACAACCTACCTAGCTTTATCCCAACTATATAAGTTAGGTTCGGTTTCCATTCTAACAGGGGCCTTAGTCTGCAATTTTTATAAATTCGTCATTCCAACACGATCCCATCGTCATTTTGCTAAAAGTTCGTAATCTGCTAAATTCATAATGGTCGATCAGTGGTCGGTTAATGGTCTCGTAATAGAATTGTGTTATAATGGCATTGTCGTATTGCCATTGTTATAAAACCCGTTAGTAGAAATGATTTTCGAAAAAATACTACTAGATTTGAACATTTATTCATGACAGATTTCATTTTTTTGTATATATTTAACATATTATTTTTGAACATATTATTTCAGGAACTGTAGATTACTCCTTAAGTCAGTCATTCATTTGTCATTATATACGAGATTACCAATAAATGCCATTTCTTTCAATGGAGTGTCAGTGGCTGACCACTGGAAAGTCATAATGACGCCATTATATTAGTAGATTACCAAATTTGTCAAAATCAACAATTATGAAATCAATGATAGACCATTCTGACACTATTGTAATAGCAGACTTGAGGCCCAGGGCTAACTGTATGTCGTGAAGGCGATCGGCGGCGGCGATCTCTCGCGTCCGGCCCTGGTCCAGGCCATATTACAGAGCGAGAGCGCGTAGCCGTCACCTCCTTCTGCGAAGAAGTAATGCTCGCGAAGAGCGAGGCGGGGCACGTGAAGAATAGGGAGTATATGCGCCCTCAGAGCCCTAGCCGTCGCAGGAGACGCCCTGGGCGTCGGGAATCCCAGGCTTATTCCCGGCCGCCGTAGGCGCGGGCTTGCGGACGGCGAGTAATAGGTAGCTTGCAGTCCGGTAAGGACCAAGCCCGGGTCGACGGCACGAGCCTCAAAGAGATGTCAGCATCAACTGGTGGGGTCCGCAAGGACCGATGCCTGCCAGAGGTGCGGGTTGTTCGAAAGAGATACCGTGGCCCCTGGCAGACAGGCAACTGAGGGAACACGGGTGGGTTTTAGTCAGTAAAAGTCTGACACGCCCTCCTGCTCCACCCAGAGCGGGAGAAGTTATTAGATGATTTCCCACCTCAAAAAAAAAAACTGCTCTGACTGTTGTGCAGCTGAATACCTACCAGTATTTTAAATGAATCAAGTATCCAAATATTATAGACTAGCCGTCCCTATCCTTACAATATTGTGTTAAGAGAAACCCCTTGGTAAAACTGGTTGTCTTACTTTCGGGCTTCGGACGACCCGTAACGACTGTCAAAGATCTACGAATGGCCATCAGGACTAACAGCTTAACATACTTTCCGATGCACTCACGGGTCTTGGTGTGTAAATATGTCCACCCATTTACAGACTAACCGCGGCAAGCGTAGCTTAACCTGACCGATCGAACTGTGCTACTATTATTACTTAGCCACAATTAATATATTTAAGCTATTGACACATTTAAAAGAAGTTTTTTCAAACAATTGTATTTTCGAAGAAGCCTACAACTTTCTAACTCTGTATTTTCTCGCGACGGGATGAAATATTGACGCGGCGCGGTGTCGTCGAATATTTCATTAGCGCTCGTTACATCTTTCCCTGTATATAAATATATACATAGATTATATACCTACGTCTTCCCTATTCCCAGCTTTTGACGGCATTACCACGTCTTTCCATTTTGACGTAATTTCTGTAATAACGCTTCGTTAATTTAATTCAAACGATAATTAAACCTCGAAATCCCAAAATGATTTAACTGGCGGTACTATTTTAGCTGAGCTTTGATTTGTTAATTACTGTAAAGATGATGAAGACTGACGGCCAAGTTTAATAAATAACAATAGGGATCAAAGTCATAACCTTCTTAGAATGATATTTAGGTAGTATATACAATAAACAATATTATATTATTGTTTGTTTTTGTGCCCTTACAACTCTTACTTGCTATTTAACTAACAAGTTGAAGGCAAGGTAACAATAAGCTGAAACGAGGTTAACATAAAAACGTTGTAATAATTCTAGCAAAATAATTAAAAAGAAATTATAAGAATCCCAAAAAAATACACCACATCACAAATCCATATAAATATCCGCAAGCGTTCCCAAAAGATCTCAAGAAAAGAGAACAATAATTTATAGCGAAAATAAAATTAACACAACACCGCGAAACAACCAGAACTGTCCAACACGGAACTTCACTTCCCGTTACCCGACCACAAAGAAAACCATAAAATTTAAGACAGCCATAAAAAGACTTTATAAGTACTTATTCACCACCACTAGACTTCTATAAAAACAAATTTGGGGTAAAAGTAATAAAAACAGATAAAAGGGTACTAACGAATATATTGAAAAAGTTAGTTGCAAGGAGGTTCTATCGAGATTCTCATCACGTGCGCCTCCGAGATTCTGTTAGATGGTAAATGAAGGCTCGATGTAATCTCCAATCGATGGTGTGAAATTACTGGAGTGCGGTGTCGATTGAAAACGTAATTTCGGCAGATGCAACAGATTTGATTTTATTTGTTACCTCCAAGGTTTCGATTTTAAGATTAGAACGACACGATTCCTTTGTTTGGATGACATCTTAACTAATATCAGAAAAAAGGCGAAAGTAAATGTTTTTGTCATACTTTCACGCTAAAACGATTGACCGGATATGGATGAAATTTGGCACACAAATAGACCATTACCTGGGTTAGGATACAGGTTACTTTTCATCCTGGAAAGCAGACGAAATCGTGGGGAACAGCTAGTGTTTTAGAATAAAATAGTTTTAGTGTCACTCATGGGGTCTTGCAAGGATATTTGTGACGCAGTTATCGATGTCATTTGCCTAAGCAGCAACTGGTATTGATAACACTTGGGGTTATTTTTCTACTTTTTCCTCAAACATCTTTGGCAAGGTATAATCTGCCTAGCCTTTTCCCAATTATGTTGGGGTCGGCTTCCAGTCTTATCGGATGCAGCTGAATATCAGTATTTTACATGGAGCGACTGCCTATCTGACATCCACAACCCAGTTACTGGGTAATACGATACCCCTTGGTAAGACTGGTTGTCAGACTTTCGGGCTTCTGACGACCCGTAACGACTGTCAAAGATCCACCAATGACAGCGACCAACGGCTTAACGTGCTTTCCGAGGCACGGAGCGGTCTTGGTATGTAAAGATGGTCACCCATCCACGTATCAACCGCGACAAGCGTAGCTTAACCTGGTCGATCGACCTGTGCAGCTAATATTATTTAGCCACAAGCCCCTCCCCCTCCATCTTTGGCAAGGTATAAATCATCAATTATTTAAGTATGTATCACCCATGCAAACGTCCATAGGCTTCATCAATTGTTTAATATTATTTCATGCTTCACTAATATCACCCGATATCTAATAATACGCTGCCTATTTGATTACTTTATAAATCACCTACAAAGTAAAATAAATTGTATTTAATTTTTGGCAATTTGTTGCTTGGTTTAATATGAAATAATGTTTAAACGGCTCATCACGACTCTTATCCTATCATTTAAAGGCAATTTACATAAAATAACTGTCGAAAAACTAAAGTGATCGCTGCCAATTTTGCACACAAAAACATTTATGCGACAACCTAATTTGCTATTTAAAACATGCTGTGTAATTTCTACGCCGAAAATATTAAAATTCCCTCCAAAATATTCTTATTTAGAATGCCTCCGAAACAAAAGGCTGTGAAATCCGCATGGCTCATGTTTTTAAAAGCAACCCAGATGTAAATTGTACTTAATTAACTAGAGACATGGCTACGTATGTAAACACAAGACATTAAAAACACTGGACGAAATAAAGAGTGATGGCCCTGTTGCTAGGGGTTGGACGAAATATGGGTGACTTAATATGAAAAGAGACAACTGAAAAAGCCTTTCTTTTTTCTGTAAATTACATTGCTTTTTTACATAATTTTAATGTTTCGTTATAAGCAACCACTGAAGGTATATAGGTATACAACGTGTAACAAAAAGGGTGTGTAAATTCCAAGGGCACGGCTTCTTTGGATGATATCAAACTATATTGGAAGGGTCTTTAAATCCTTTCTCTACATGTTCGAAAGTTGTGAGATTTTTAATACATTGATACCAGAAACCGAACTTTTCAAATTGAAATAAACACAGCACTCCCTGACGGCGTCAGTGTAGTTTGTTACGCTGACGACACGCTAGTCCTGGCGCAAGGGAGGTCGTACCACGCGGCGGCCGACTTAGGGACACAAGGGGTTGCGACAATCGTCGATAGGATCCGGCAACTGGGACTCGAGGTGGCCTTGCACAAGTCCGAGGCCATGTGGTTTCATTGCCCTCGGAATGCACCACCGACGGGTTCCCAGATAACGGTGGGAGGCGTTCACATCGGCGTCGAGTCAACGATGAAGTACCTAGGACTCGTCCTTGACAGCCGGTGGAACTTCGCGGAGTATTTCCGCCGTTTGGCTCGGGTCATGGCGATCAGGATGATCCGGGGATACCGCACGATCTCCGGCGAGGCGGCGGGCCTCCTTGCCGGATTACCGCCATGGGATCTGGAGGCAAAGGTCCTCGCGCAAATGTGGGAGTGGCGCGAGAAGCCCAAACGCCGGGGCGTAACTCCACTGCCGCGGGAAATTGCGGCACAGCGGACAGAGCTCTGGCGAGATCTCATGGCGACATGGAGAGTGCGATTGTCGCAACCCAGTGCTGGGCACGCCACGATTGCGGCGGTAAGTCCCCTCTTTAAGGAGTGGTTTGAGAGGCGGATGGCGTCCTCACCTTCCGCCTGACTCAGGTCCTCACCGGACACGGTTGTCTCGGGAGGTTCCTGTTTCGGATAGGGCGGGAGGAAACGCCCGGGTGTTTCCACTGTGAAGATCGCCCTGAGGACACGGTGGAGCACACGGTGGCGGTCTGCCCGGCTTGGGCGGAGCACCGCCGTGTCCTCGTGGAGGCGATGGGCGGCAGCGATCTCTCGCGTCCGGCCCTGGTCCAGGCCATGGTACGGAGCGAGAGTGCATGGGTAGCCGTCACCTCCTTCAGTGAAGCAGTGATGCTCGCGAAGAGGGAGGCGGCGCACGTGAGGGAGAGGCAGCATATGCGCCCTCGCGACCTTAGCCGCCGCAGGATACGGAGACGCCCTGGGCGTCGGGAATCCCAAGCCGATTTCCGGCCACCGTAGGCATGAGCTTGCGGACGGCGAGTAATGGGTAGCTCGCTGTCCGGTAAGGACCAAGCCCAAGTCGACGGCGCGTTGTGTTCCACGCGCGCCTCAAAGAGATGTCAGCACAAAAATGATGGGGCCTGCAAGGGCCGATGCCTGTCAGGGGTGCGGGTTTGTTTGAAAGAGATACCACAGCCCCTGGCATACGGGATATTGGCAAGTAACGTGGAAAGTTATTGACCTACGTAGTGCGGTGGCACGTTTGTTATGATTTGAATTTAAGAAACATAATATGAAACCGGAAATTTGGTATCAATTCATAGAGTATTAAGCTATTGCATAGATTTTATCGCGGGCTTTGAGCGCGGCGACCGAATCAAGAAATTCCGTAATGAAAATAAAACCTAACACCCGCCACTCCGTCTACCATTAGCTCGGCCGAGCGTTCGCTTAACGATGGTACGATTGTACGATATAATAAAATTTGTTTTCTTATCGGTCACCGCGCTTAAAAAGCTCAAAAGAAAAAACTTTAATTAATACCAAAGAAAAAAAAACTGCATAAATAAAACATAAATAAATAATTATAATTGCACAAGTTGATGAAAAATGCTATGCAATAGCTTTACCGCGGCAGTCCCCGAGTGCCACACGTATTTTTTTTATTTTGAGCTGAAACTATGCATAATGATTCTATACCAGCTGTTATCTTTAGTGCTTAGGATAGCAATAGGGTTTCTGTTACACCCTGTATACACGAGCGTTTATCATACCCATCATCTGCCTAGGCTTTTCCCAACTATGCTGGGGTCGGCTTCTAGTATAACCGGATGCAGCTGAATACCGGTATTTTACACGGAGTGGTTGCCTATCTGTCCTCCTCAACCCAATTGGTGAGTAATACGATACACGATACCCCTTGCTATGACAGATTGTCAGACTTTTGGGCTTCTAACGACCCGTAATGACTGTCAGAGATTCACAAATGACAGCCGGGACCAATGGCTTAACGTGCTTTCCGAGGCACGGAGGGTTCTTGGTAAGTAAAGATGGTCACCCATCCACGGACCAACCGCAACAACTGGGTAAGCTATACCTAAGCAATACCAGGGTAAGCTATACCCTGATCGATTCACACAAGCCCCAGCGTTTATCCCAATAAATACATTTATATTACCACAATCAAATTCTGCCAATGACATTGGATAAATTGTCTGGAAATACAGTAAGAGTTCTTTGTTAAGAATGACAACGGAGATGTTCATTATTTTCCTAAGAATCACAAAATAATAAACACGAGTTATGAAAACCGTACTCAAAACAGCTCATAAAATATTACAGAAGCTTTTAAGTGAGCTAAGATTCACTTAGCTCACCAAAATGAATCGGTTGATAAATTAAAAAACTGTTAGTATAAATTAACTTTCGGAAGCGCGCTAATTGGCCCCTGAAACTGAAAGTATTCAAGTGTCTTCAACTTTAATGTTCGTTTTTATTCAAGAAGTTCTTTAAATAGAATGAGTTTTTGATGACAGTTACACTTTTTGGTCTAATTAGATGAGATGAATGGTACTAATTTATTGAAATGCGTGTTTTTTTTAAAGAAGACTAATGATTGTGTTGTTCTGGATTCAGTTTCTAGGTCTTCAGGTTTTAAATTACGTACTTAAATGCTGTCCATCAGTAAAATAACTGATGTGACTCAGAAAACGAGAGAGCAGGGAGGCCATCGCCAAGTTATGGGACATTAATGGCTAATCCTTACTAATATTAGTAACGCGAAAGTTTGGATGTATGGATGTTTGTTACTATTTCACGCAAAAACAGCAAAACGGATATGGATGAAATTTGGCACACAGATAGATTATAACCTAGATTAATATACAGGGTAAGTTTTTATCCAGTGAGCAAATTGTAACCACGAATTCAGCACATCATTCTAGAACCCCTAGCTCAGAATTTTTTTGCCGGTTAACCAAAAATAAAACAGCTGCTTCATAGAAAAGTGCAATACCTACGCGGTCAAAATGTATGGAACAGCTGATTTTTTTTTGTATACCCGGCGAAAAATTTCTGCGCTAGGGGGTCTAGAATGATATGCTGAATTCATGGTTATAATTTGCGCACTGGATAAAAACTTTTCCTGTATAGGGTACTTTTTATCCCAGTGGTACGTTCGCGCGGGATAATTTCCGACTTCCACGCTGGTGAAGCCGCGGGCGGAAGCCAGTAACATATGGTAATAAATACTGTAAAATTGCGTAATAGGTATGACAAAACAGTTGTCTACCTACTGTCTCGATTAAACGAAATAAAAAGTTAAACTTAATGTAAATCGTAATCTTTATGGTTGGATTATAATTACAATCACAAGGAAAAATAAACTTTACAGTCCCAGTAATTGATTCATCATCATCAATCGGCCTATAATGTTCCCAGTACTGGGACACAGGCCTCCTCTCGGTGAGAGGGAATGGGCCGTAATCCACCACGCGGGCCCAGTGCGGCTTGGTAGACGTCACCTGTCTTCGAATTTTTGGTTCTAGGACATGCGGGTTTTCTCACGATGTTTTCCTTCACCGTTTTAGAGAGCAGTGGTGATGAAATAATTTACACAAAGTAAAGCGCTTGTCTGGGTTCGAACCTACGACCTACAAGTCGTAAGTCGCGGCCATTACCACTTGGCTACCACTGCTCAGTAATTGAATCCAACCAGATAATTCGCAAAAAGAAAATTTCGACTTTGAGTAAGCTGAATTTGCAAAAGTCTTCTGGGGTAAAAGTGTCAATGAAACTGGTGGTTTCACAGATTCGCCATTCACTGGCTTCCACAATCGTGTTCTAATTACGGTTGTACTAATTTGAAGGAATGTTTTTCTTTAGATCCCTTTAAAATCGTACGTTTCCGTGTTTTGTATTGGTTTGCACTTTTTGAGTTTCTGAAGAAAAACGAGGATCTTCATTGAAATATAAAGATTATAATTTTGATATAATGTTTGAGTAAAGCATCACCAACCACGGCATCATCACCTTTGTGTGTATTTTTATGTTATTTTCTTCTTGTCTGATTATTATGTGTTATAAAATAAATTAATTAAAATAATAAACTTTTTTTTTTTATTTATTTATTTATTTAATAAAAACGTATACAAAAACAGTACATTTAGCCAACAGAAGTAAATTACCATACAATTATAGTGCCTAAAAATAAACTATTTCTAAAATATATATTTACAAGTGCAAGTGATAATGTTCCGGAATTAGAAAGTTAGGTTGCGACTCACCCGATCTAGGTTTATAGAAACCTGTGTTTCGGGCCATCACTTTACATTTCAATTAAATTGGGTCAATATCATTTAAAATTAAGTTTATATAAAAATAATCTATTAGCAACTATGAGATAAAGCATATTGGTAATTAAACATTAATACCTATAACTAAGCCACTGTAAATACTACAAAATATTTAAATACTTACGAGGGAATAATTAATTATTGTCATGACATAATTTCCAGAAGTTTTTCTGTGTCTGCGTAATTTAGTATCGCTAAGTATTCTGATAACACAGCACTACATTTTTTATAGCTCAAACTATATATGCTCATTAATTTGTTAAGTCTGTTATACAGAAAAGGACCTAAATACACATAAAATCGATTAGCAAACGCATGTCTAGTTTGAGGCTTTATGCAAACTAAATCCTTCCTTCTCTTGTCGGAAGGTACTGGGTCAAAAGGAAGTGCAGTGTGCTGGTGAAGTACGATGCTTAGAATGAATAATTGCCGAACTGTTAGTACATTACATGCAATGTAGAGCTGGTGCGTAGGAAATCTAAAAGGGCGAAAGGTAGCAACCTTTAGAATTGCTCTTTGAGCACGCTCTAGAGGGAGTAAAATTGTTTTTGCTGCACCACCCCATGAAGTTATGCAATAGCTAAGAATGGGTTGACACAAAGCCAAATAAACCTGTTTAATTAATTTATAGTCGGCTATGCTCCGTAAATTCTTAAAAACATATATTAATTTGCGCACTCTAGCACATAGTAAATCGATATGTTTACGGAAATTTAGATTCGTGTCAATAGTGACACCTAGATATTTCAAATGGTCAGCTTTAGCTAAAGTAGTGCAAGAACATGCAGTGTCAGCGTAAGTGCTACAATTATGTGCGTAAATGTTTAGATTATTTAGCGGTATGTTAGTGTTTCTCATTGCAAATAAAATGTATTTTGTTTTATCTGCATTTAATGTTAGGATGTTATTATGGAGCCAATCGGACACTATGTTAAAACCATTTTGAGCGTGTTCATAGACCTCAGCTCTTGATTTAGCTGAGAACAGTAGAGCGGTGTCATCAGCATAAGACATTATGACACCATTTTGAAGTGGCAGGCTGCACAGTTCATTTATATAGACCAAAAATAATGTGGGCCCCAAAATGCTGCCTTGTGGAATGCCAAAAGCACTATTTTTAAGTTCAGAACTTGTATACTGACCTATTTTTACACTTTGATAACGCTCGCTGAGATAATCAGCAAATAGTAGAAGTTGTGCTCCTCTTATCCCTAGTGTTTCAAGCTTGTGCAAAAGTAAAGTACAAGAAATAGTGTCGAAGGCCTTGGCGAGGTCTAGAAAGATACCAATTGTGTGCATACCATTATCTAGATTAGTAGCAATATAATCAGTTAATTTGTGTACTGCCTGGCCAGTTGATCTTTTGGGCCTAAATCCAAATTGATTATCTGAAAGTAGTTTGTTATCTTCCAGATATTTTATCAACCTACAGTTGATAATTTTCTCTAAAACTTTTGAGAGTCCAGTTAGCACTGAAATGGGTCTGTAGTTATCCACAGAATTTTTGTCTCCTGACTTGAATACAGGAGTAACCATCGCTTTTTTAAGGAGTTTGGGGAATATTCCATTAGTTAAACAAAGCTGAAAAATGTGGGTTAGCGGAGGGGCAAGTGTGTATCTAAATCTTTTAAGTATATTATTGGGTATGTCATCCCACCCAGTAGCACATATATCTTTTAACCCGAATAATAATCTTACAACTTCGTTAACGTCTGTATCTAATAAAACAAAAGACTTTACTGTAGAGGATATTGTCGCAGTCGTGTTTTGAGGGAATAAAGTTTTAAAATATCGCGATTTTTCAGCCAGGTTTTTACCAACGTTAGCAAAAAAATTGTTCACTTTATTCATTGCTTCGGATGGATTTATCTCTGAAGACAGTAAATCGAACGGAAGCTCGGTATTTTTCGTTCTAAATGTATTAGTTTTTATAAATTTCCACACAAGCTTACTATTTTTTCCCGCCTTCTGCAATTCATTTTTATCATATTGATTTTTTAGTTTTTTCAAAAGATTATTGCAGAAGTTCCGGTACCTTTTATAAGTAACAGAAAGTATTTCGTTATCAGGTGATAGTTTCAATTTCAGGTGAAGTTTGTCTCTATGTCTTATACAACGAACGAGACCGGGTGTGATCCAGGGTTTGATACAACTGTACTTTCTAGGCATTGTCTTAGTAAATGTGTTTTTGCTTATTGAAAATTGTAACGAGTCTATGAAATACTTTAAAGAAATATTTGCATCGTTTGAATTATAAACAGGGTCAAAATTAATAGCGCGTATGTCATTTTCGAGGTTTGTCATGTTGAGTTTAGTATAGCTACGCATGCAGTTTTTTCTAGGTGAACTTATTTGTAATGTTAGTAAAACAGCTTGATGATCGGTAAGCGAGGAATTAGTAACCAATGTTTTCGATGGATTTTTGGATTTTAGAATGATGTGGTCTAAGCATGAACCGCTTTGATGCGTGGGGTAATAGTGAGCTGGTAGAAGTCCATGAAATGAGCAAATATTCAGATAATCATGTACATGGGAATCTATTTTCTCAGAAGCAATGTTAATGTTAATATCGCCCAAAAGTACTATGTTTTTAAAAGATGATAATGATTTTAAGTTTGTGTCGAGTGAATCTAAAAATCTGTCTATATTTTGAGAAGGAGGCCTATAAATAGCCATGAGTACTGTATCGGGACTAATTTCAATGATTAAGCAATTACTATCTTGTGACACCGGTTCTTCTTTGATTGCACGTAAATTATTTTTGATGTATACTACTAATCCATCGTTTTGATTTATGTTTCTCTCAGTTTTGTATGCATAATAACCGTCAAGAGATGGTAAGTTGACTGTCTGTTTTGACAACCAACATTCTGTTAGGACGATAACATCACAGCTTATATCAAGATTCTGTAATAACACTTCAAAGCCGTTCATGTTTCTATTAATGCTGCGAATATTCTGTGTCAGGAGGGTTAACGTTTTGACACCAGAAGGAAGAAGGTGTTTACAGTCCTCAACATTACACATTTTACATTCAGAAACAGCAAAACTATCTATATCACAAATTAGCTGATTTGTCATGATCGTTACAAACTAAATGAAAATATAAATAGAGGATAAACTACCTGTTTGTGTGCTTACTAAATACAAAAATAGGGTGGCGCTCTTAGGCGCCTTCATAATCTATTGAGTTAATATAATTCGTCTCAGCATATATGCGCGCCGGGCAACTTACGTCACCTGTTGGATGGTCACATTTCCTCTTGAATCGTTTGCACGTCGCACACTGAGGGGGAGAAGATTTGCTGCTGCATTCCTTGAACAAGTGTCCAGTCTCACCACAGTGGTTGCAAGTAGGACTAGTTTCTCGACAAAACTTGGCTGCATGACCAAACTGCTGGCAATTGAAGCACCTAGTGACTATTGTGAAATCTCTCACAGGGCATGATGTCCAATTAATAAAAATTCGGCTTTGATTAACTAACATTTTTCTAATGCTAGCGGGGAGTTCCAATATGTAGTTACAGGTAGGAAGGTCTTTCTTACCCGATTTATGGCTCAGTTTGATACTCTTAAGGAAGGACTCACGAGATATATTCGGCAACTTGTCTGAGAGGTTTTGCTCGTAGATACACTCAAATACCTCCTGCTCGGTAAGGGTAACGGGGACACCAATGACAGCGACCCTCGGGCGACGTTTAGAAGGTTCTTCTATTGTAAGGCCCGATGATACTAACTTCTCAGAATTCTTTAGTTTCTCAATGTCGCCTTTATTATCAGTACTAATCAAGACGCCCCCATTTTTAACTTTTCTCAGGCCACGGACATGAAGCTTTAGTTGCTCGGGAGAGATTATCTTTTGGACAAGTGACTTGGTGTCATCACTAGTTTGGGTCTTATCACTGGGATAGATGGCGACTGATCTCAAATTTGCAGGACGCACGAATTTATCGGAACCCTTCTTTACCATGTTTGCATAAGATGAATCTTCCGAATGATTCATCTTTGTCTCTACGACCTCTTTGAACTGCTGGAGAGAGTGCACAACGTTCTGGTGTTCTTGTAGGTGCTGGATTGTGGTATGGGCTACAATCGTTTTCTGCTTCAACGATTGGTATAAAACGGCCATCTGAGAAGTTCCACTCGAGACCTTTCTGCAAAGGGTGGAAACACGAAGCTTCTGGTCTGAGTTCATTTTCCCTTCACCGACAATACTGCAGACTTCGTTTAGGATAGAATCTATAGACCCCATCCATCTCTGGATCTCTGGCGTACTAATCACTTCACTCGGCAGTTCATTCCCCGCGGGTGCTGGTGGATTTGGGTCGCTCGGGGTAACCGGTTCAGCAGGTGTCGGTGGAGGACTACGCCGAAGTAATTGGCTACGACCAAACGGGCTCGAACCTGGGTTAGACATTTCCTATTCCACTTTTCCTATTGTTTATTGTACTATTTAGTTCATTTTGCACAACGTAAGTCAGTCAGAACTACAAGTCACACGCGACACACTTTACTATTATACTGACGTCGCAAATAATTATATTTATTTGAAGTAATTTTTTATTTCATTATAATCAATTCAAAAATACACGTCCGCTTTGTCTCGCGCCTCGTAAAGCGAACTGTATTCATTCGAAAACTGTATTCATTCAACCATTTTTCAGCAATGCAAACTAAAATGATAATAAACAAAACTGCTAATAGACGAATCTCTCTCTATAAAACTAAAGTAATTTGTAATAGATTTAAAGTAAGTAGTAGTCGTTTTTGTGGTTTTATTTACTGCATAGAATCCTCATGTACTAAATTCATACGTTGTATCGCACATAATCTTGACACTCTATCTAAAATCCCAACTAGTTTAAAGTCAACCGTAGCACTAAATTGTGAGCTATTCACGCGAGCCGACTACTTCCTCCGAGGCAGAAACTAGTGTTAAACAACCCCGATAACATACCCACACGAAAGCGAAGTCGCAAATTCTCGTAAACAATCTTTTATCGTCAAAGAAATGAACTTACAAAACTGACCAACAATTTGTAACCAATCCATTTCTTGTAGAACATTCGTTCTGCAAGTTACGGATCTTTTCCGTATTATTACACAAAATAATGTAACTGTAGTTGTAGCTTAAAGCTCTGAGCCAGTTTTACATATCCAAATTTATTTCGATTTGAGGAAAATTCTTAATAAAAAATGGCAACTTTGCAGCGGACTAAGTCTTCGGTTTAGAAAAGTATTTGCATTTCTACACATTTCGGGTTCTTAATTAAATAACAGGAATGGTGGTTTAAATTTGATCTAAATAAAACCTTGTTTTGTAATAATGTTTAGGACTTTCGCAAAACTTCAAAGAGAATCACAACAACAAATAATCTTTTATAACCAAAGAAATAAACTAAATAAAGTGACCAACAATTTATGAACAATCCATATCTTGTAGAAACAATGGAACATTTTCCGGTTAAAAGTTTCGAATGGGTTGATCAAACCTTTTTTGCTTAGGAATGTTCCAAAGCTCCAACGAGAATCTCAACAATAAACAATCATTTATCGCCAAAGAAATAAACTAAGAAAACTGCCCAACAGTTTATAACCAATCCATACTTTGTAGGACATTCTTTCAGCAAGTTATGCATGGGTTAAAACTATTATTATATTAAGGACTAAGCTCCAAAGAAAATCACAATAATAAACAATCCTTTACCGTCAAAGAAAATAAACTTTTGGAACTGACCAACAATTTATAACCAATCCATATCTTGCAGAAAGAATGGAACATTCCCCGGTTAAAAGCCGAAGCACAGTCGGAGCTTAGACAATAGGTATTTGTACATTAATCTTCGGGACTCGGCAAATCCTTTAAGACTTCCGATCGGTTCGATCCGCGGCCGACCGCTGTCTCGATAAATCCAGATTAGAATTCTTTGTCCGTGTCCACAATGAAGTTGATATCTGCTATTAATTTATTGGCTTCTTACCTATTCTCAATCGTCACTTTTGTTGATTCGCTTTTCCCAGCGGCTTTGCTTGCGTATAATCTCGCTATCGTGTATTTCCAACTCCTTATTGAACAAAAACATTTTCCTCATCGTAGGACTCTGATAAATACTTATCTGTGAGATTTTCTTTTCTTGACGATTTTAGTATGTGGTATTATTATAGCATGTTTAACATGCAATGTTTGTGATACATAGGACAGATTCTCCCAAAATTGCATCACTAAACACTATCCAAGACCATACACAAACAAACATTCCATCATAATGAAACTATACCTAAGTCACATTTATAGAACAGCCATAACAACTGTCATAGCACACAAAGAAGACACACACACAAACACACATACACATTTTAACAACTATCCACAGTTCCAAATGCAATAAACAGACGGAAACGATACATCTCGATTTTTATACCGATTTCTTCGGTCGAGACTACAGTTCTTACTGCATCGATCTTACAATCGGTTCAGTTATAAAGCTCGGGATATTTTGTATAGTAATCGATTTGTGGTGGTGTTTCATCGATACGGTATGTACAATATTGTTTTGTTTCTATAAATAATTTTCGTTGTGGTAAAATTAGTTTGCCTCGATGTTTGGAATAACAGAATTGTGATTATAATCTAGGTATCTTTTAATGGAGATTGCAAAGTCAACAGCTGCTTTTTGATAAGTTATTGGGGTTTATTTTTACAGTTTTTGTCATTGTTTTATTATTGGATAACGTTTAAAGCTGTATTTTTTGCCATCGTATGTGTTCATGAAAATCGCGGCAAAGAAAGAAATATTGATATTGGTTGCAATGTATTCTTATCACAATCGATTCTGCTTCAATTTTACTGTATTCCCTTTTTTCGTACGGCTGATCTGGCTTTCTCCTAGGCAAAGGATTTTCCTAATTCCTTTCGCTTCTCTCGATATCGTGCTTTTTCTTGCCGATTCATGGGGCAGCCATCGAACGCGTCATGCAACGTAAGATCTATTTACTACAAAAACAACTTGAACGCAGAGTTATGTCGAAATTCCCCTTTAATAATATTTTAAATATTATGTTGTTATTCATGAACAAAAGCTCCGCTGGCTCGCTACACTTTTCTTTTCTTGCAGTAAAAATAGTTCGTGTCAATCCATTGCTAAGTTCAGAGAGATCGGAACACTAAACTCGTAAAATATGGAATATCTTTGGAATATTTCAGTTTTATGGACTTTTAAATGATGCTTCCAGTTTTAACGTTGAAGAATCTATGAATTTATATTTGTAGAACTGGAATATTCTTACTGTCTCATTTGTGTGGTGGTCATAAAAATAGTGGACTCGATTCCCAGGACTGACAATTTTAACTGTGTCACTACAGTAGCTTAGTAATTTTAAGGACCTTATTCAACATAGAAGGTGTACAAAAAAACATCCAAAATTTCGGTAATATCAAAATAGTTGGAGATTTATCGTTTAAAACTCTATTTTCTACGTTTGCTGGTTTTTAAGCTGGGAAGGTAAAACAAAATTATAGATAAATATTTGTTATCTCCTAGACTTCTGGAGTAAACGTTTGTATGTAAAAGTCATCCGCAACAGCGAATCTTGAAAACTCTTATCTTTCATACATGCTACCCTTTCCAGTTAAATGATAAATGATTTATTTCTGTAAGTAGGTTTGTACAAACACTTTAACACGTCAATCATATTTTTTTAAACAAGATGAGGTCGGCGTTTCCTATCTGACTACTCTGAGAAGAAAGGCCGAAACAAACTCAGAGGTCGCAGTCTCTTTTAAAGTCCAGACATAATCTTGGTCAGATCATGTGAAGACCATGTGGATTGGTGTCTGAAATGGTCTTTTGAGGAAAGAACCACACGTTGAGTGGACCTGTCCATTCAGTGCACGCATGTATCAGTAATCATACGGCTCAACTCAGAACTTGAGGAAAGTTAGTTTAGCACGATCTTCGGCCCAATAATATCAACTTGATTTGATGTTTTTCATCGAACGCGAGCTATGAGCTTACCTTATACCTATGGCGTCGGGAATGCCAGGTGGTTTCGGGAATCCCAGGCCGATTCCCGACCACCGTAGGTGAGGGCTTGCGGACGGCGAATAATGGGTAGCTCCCCGTCCGGTAAGGACTAAGCCCGGGTCAACGGCGCGTTGTATTTTACGCGCTCCTCAAAGAAATGTCAGCACCAACTGGGGAGGTCCGCAAGGGCCAATGCCTGTCAGGGGTGCGGGTTGTTCGTAAAAGATACCGTGGCCTCTGGCACACAGACAACTGAAGGAACACGGGTGGGTTTTAGTCAGTAAAACTCTTTCACGCCCTCCGGCTCCGCTCAAATCAGGAGAATTCATTTGATTATTTCACATCCTATAAACAAAAAAACTTATACTATCTACTTGTTTGTTCAAGAAAATTATTAGCCTTTTTTGTGAGTATTCATTCTGCGGGTCATTGCGGAAAACACTAACAGTACAAATCGCTCATTTTGATCTTCTTCTTCGTCGTGTCGATAATTCCGATTGTTGGTTTTAAACGAGCTTCGACCACAATTCTGCCACTTGGACAGCGTTATCGTTGGCCTCGCAAAGGCCTTCCATAGTTAATTTTGATAGTTCAACAACATTCATTGCGTTATTTACGTTGTCAACCAGATTTATTTTTCGAACATATGAAGCAATGGATTAGCTATATAAACTTTAAAATGATTCATATAAATAGTGTGTTACGTAATCAGGGTGCTGGTTTGTTTGTTTTCGACCTTCAAAGAGAAGTGTCCGATGCGTAAGATGCTTGTAATAAATAAAAAAACAGTGGCACTCCGGGACGACAGAAGTGAAAACTTGAACAATTACGTGTGTCATTTTTGAAGTTGTAGCGGCACTACAAATAAAATACTTCGCAACAATATCTAAGAAACGCAAAAAGAAAAGTGGCGCCATCTAGAATGCCACAGGCGAACTTTTCTCAGAAATTCTACATCGCGCAATCAGAGTTTGCCACGACACTCAGACATATACAAAATCCCGACATCAACTGTCGGGCAGTTGCCCATCAGACACAATACCCGTCTGGTCGGAGGATCCTCCTTAACCATCTTAGGTATGAGTGAACTTTACACCCTGTTCCTCATGCCTCTATAAAGTGTAAAAGCGCCTAAAGAAGTTTTCACTTCAAATTTATAGGTACCGATGTGTCGGTAACGGTAACAATGTCGCGAATTCAATGGTTTTTTTTCCTATCTCAAGAAATGCCCAACGCGCCTTAAGAAGTTTTCACTTCAAATTTATAGGTACAGAGGTGTCGGTAACAGTAACAATATCGCGAATTCAATGGCTTTTTTCCTATCTCAAAAATTCCAACGTGCATGTGTATCTATAAAATATGTACATACTGATATTTAGAAGTTTCGGTAACGATAAAAGTGTCACGAGTTCAATTGATTTTTCCCATCTCAAAAAATGCCCAACTCGCCTAAAGAAGTTTTCAGTTCAATAATCTAAATTAGCTGTGATCACAAGTAAACAATGTTTTTGAAACAAATGCGTTCAGCATCACGTAGGTATTTTATTTTTTTGGAAAAGAAACAAAATTGAACACAACCAAAAAATGGTATCGTTTTAAAAACACGTAGGCACGCAAGTACATAGGATTCTTTTCAACAACACATTTGTTCTCTCCTTTCGGTTTGTATTTTTCTCAATAAGTGTTTTGTGTTAACATAAATAAATAAATAAACAAATTGTGTTCCCTATTTGATGGTTCTTACGGAACAGGAATTCCTAGTACAAGAGCCAGGGTTAAGAAAAACAAAATTACACAAAGAACCACACACCACACAGACACAACACACCACATACACACACTCACATACACACACAGAAAACACACACATTATAAAACAAAGACGGGCCCGCCGCACCTGTGTGTCTATCTGTTCGCGATAAACTCAAAAAGTACTGAGCGGATTTTCATGCCGATTTCATCAATAGACATAGATTTGTTAAGGTTTTGATTAAATTGGCTGGCGCGGGCGAAGCCGCTGGTAAAAGCTTAGTTATCATTAAAATATTTGTACTTTTGTCGAGATTATCAGGAAATAATCCTGTCTGCTTCAGTACTTGCGTCCACCAATAATATTCAGTTTCGTACCAGTAGCGCCTTTGTGGCGCTTCTCAGAAATAAACGAGATCCATTTCACTTTGACGATTCAAAATATTTCAAGGATTTCAAGTTATTGCAATCTTTGATTTTGTGCAGTGATTTCTTTTTGAAGACTTGGATGGAATCTAATAAATACAAATACTTTTACCTAGTAAAAGACGATTTTAAATTAGTTTTCTGTTGAAACATTATCATTATCTATATAAATAAAAGGAAAAGTCCTGACTGACTGACTGACTCATCAACGCCCAGCCCAAACCCTTGGCCCTAGAAAGCTGAAATTTTTCACAGAGGTTCCCTTTATAATGTAAACAATGAATAAGGAAGGACTTTTCGAGATTCATTCCCTAAGGAAGTTAAATAGGGGATGAAAGTGCCGCGCGGGCGAAACCGCTGGCAAAAGCTAGTTATAGATAAAATGTTGCATTTCAACGTTGCAACGCGTATAATTTGTGAAAACCATTTTTTTTTTAATTTTATACAAATTCAACATCAATCTAACCCTGTCAAAGCGAACCACGTTTTAAATGGACCCCGTGTTTTGTATGTAAAATTTTGTCATACAAGTTTTCGTTTTGAAGGCTTTTCATATTTTGTCTGACAAGTGACAGTTAATTTGAGCCCAAGGCCTTGCAGCGACATCAATCACGCGGGCCGTGCGCTGCGGTCCAGATTACACTTTGTAACCTTACTCGAATTACTCCACAGCGTTATTTTACCCGTACTTCAGTTTATTGCCCAGATTGAGGCGTAAATTTTGAGTTTATTTTTATGTTATAAAATCAACTGATCTTTTTTGATCTTCGCTACTGATATTGGTTTCAAATTGAATTCTAGGAAATACAAATAACGTTTGTTGATCATATTTTACTTTTTACTTGTTCTTTTTTTTTTTCATAAAATGAACACTGAAAATTTACTGAAAACTGACTCAGGCAATTTGATATTTTATTTTGGAGCACTAATTTTTGTATAATAAAACATTTTAACAAAAGTACTCTCGTTAAATAATGCTGAAACATACAGGATACCTACCTTCATTTTGAATATTTATGTGTGAAGTATCTTTCTTGTTAATAAACTTTAAGTAATCGCGAAACTCTAAATTTGACGTTATATAATGTAGTCAAATTTGCCAATTCGCCATCGCCATTTTGTTTGTTAGAACTGTCAAAAATTTGTGGCTGGAAGCTATCTCGTGCGCATTTAGGAGATTTGTGAAGGAATTTCGTGAGCAGGCGAAAACCGCATCAGCTATTTCAAAACCTGGCTCTTTCACATTCTCTGTACAGATCTTACGACTCGAATTAACTGCATCCCGAATCCACAATCACAGTTAACACAATATTAATTATCCATAAACTTAACAGTACTTGACCGCGAACCAGTACTTGACCGAGGACCACTTAACATGATTAAGCGATCGATACGAAACGGGTGTTGTATCAACAATAGCTAGCGGTCACATCTTGGGTGACATTCCGGCCCAATGTACCACCCCATAACAACTGAAGATAATTTACCCCTAATAATGACGGGGTAATCTGGACTCCCGATCAGATTCCGTATTAACTGTATTGAGGTTAGGTTGTAATAGGGTTAGATTGTAATTGAAATTGCTTTGTTTTGCTCCGTGGCTTTGCTATATTTTGTTAATGTGTTCGGGGTTTTGGTGTGCAGAAATTATAACACAAAATAATATGACGAAAAAAATCCTGTCTATAAGACTATTTCAATCTACCTAATATCATCATCATCTGCCTAGCCTTTTCCCAACGATGTTTGGGTCGGCTTCCAGTCTTACCGGATGCAGCTGAGTACAGGTACTTTACATGGAGCGACTACCTTTATATCCTCCACATCCCAGTAACTGGGTAATACTGGTTGTCAGAGTGTCGTGCTTCTATCAACCAGTGATGACAATTCAAATAAAATAAAATTTCTTAAATTCACTAACATACAACACACAATCTAAACCGCTGGGTCTAAAAGCATGAAATGTTGTAAAAGAGTTCCTTTTGTTACAAAGGGGAGCATTAAGGAAAGGTTTTTGAAAATTCACCCCCTAAAAGGGTTAAATTGGGGATGAAAGATTGTATAGAATTTTGTAATTTTGCCGATAAACAACCCGTCGGGCGAGCTCGCAGTTTCTATTTCAATAAACCTTGTAAGGCATACTTATTTGTTCTAAATATTTATAATGATAGAGGCAATCAATAGAGGAATGTATCTACAATTTTATTCTATATTTTGCAACCTTCAGCTATTTTTATACAAACATTATAATCTCAACAACCTAGATCTAATTGATAAAAGCTTTTAATCCACCTTTTTAAGAATATTCAAATCCTAACAAAGAATAACCTTCAGAGAGCAACATAGTCTGTTCTGACAGTGAATTAATAGTCTACTTGGACATTCAAGGGTTAATATAAGCGATAAGTAATTACGGTCGGGTTATCATTAGACCTTGCAATAAATTGCTAGTTGTGATTTGACCTCCATAAAGAAGGTTGGTAGAGGTCTCGAAAATATTACAGACATCTTTTCGAACCGACGAAAAAACGGAGGAGGTTACTCAATTCGACGCGTATATTTTTTTTTTTTTTTTTTTTTTATGTATGACCACGCATAACTTTTTCCAGAGTAGTCCGATTTTGATAATTCTTTTTTTATTGGAAAGGGTATACCTCGAAGTTGGTCCCATATAAATTTCAAAGAAAAATTCCAACCCTAAGGGTAAGAAAACAGGGGATGATTGATTGTTTACTCACAGATTTTAATACTGAGTCGTGTATTAAATCAAAAATTAAGCATGTAGTAATTAGTAGATTATAGCCACAAAAAATTATAAAATAAAAACTTTTTAATAAAAAAATTGAACCGCCGAAAAACCGAAACATAAAAAATAATAAACTAGCTTTGTCCAACCCCAATAAATAAGTTCGGAAGTCGGTGACTTTGGATATGTATTTGATTATATGTCACCGCCTTCCGAACTTATTTATTGGGGTTGGACAAAGCTAGTTTATTATTTTTTATGTTTCGGTTTTTCGGCGGTTCAATTTTTTTATTAAAAAGTTTTTTATAGTCCTTACTTATGGAAACGTATGGGCAAGTCCATTCGTTCGGTTGGCAAAGGAACACAAAACATAAAATAATGTGTTCCTTGACGAGGCAGAGGTGACCCTATATATCTGAGCAAGATTATATCTGGACTTTAAAAGAGACTGTGACCTTTGAGTCTGTTTCGGCCTTTCTTCTCAGAGTAGTCGGATAGAAAACGCAGTGCTCATCTAGTTTTTAAAATATGATTGACGTGCTATAGTTTTTGTACAAACATACTGACAGAAAAAAAAACAGAAGTAAAAACTTGAACAATTACTACGTGTGTATTTTGTTGGATCGTTAGATTAAACATCGGTCAACGTACGTTCAACGTTGTTCGTTCGTACGTTCGTGATGTCACTGGTGTCGGTAACAGTGTCGCGAGTTCAATTGTTTTTCCTGTCTCAAAAATGCCCAACGCGCCTAAAGAAGTTTTCACTTCAAAAAATCATTTATAGTTTACACACACCTAAGTTTAAGTCCCATGAAATAGGGACGAGCCTATGGCTATGAAAAAGGGACACAACCAGACTCCAAAATTCCTAACAGTAAACACAAAAAACACTTTGTGCGACTTGGGAATTGAGCCCAAGACATCGTGCTCAGCTGAAGCGCTTGCGACCAGTAGACCAACGAGACATTCTCGCAAATATGGCAGACATTTACAACGTGTAACGGTAAGGGTATATAAATTACATACCAAGGCATGGCTTCTTTCGATGATATCAAACGATATTGGAAGGGTTTTTTAATCCTATCTCTACACGTTCGGAAGTTATGAGAATTGTTAATACATTGATATCAGAAACCAAACTTTTCAAATTTAAATAAACACATCACTCGGGGGAGATTAATCGTGATATTGGCAAGTAACGTAGAAAGTTATTGACCTACGTAGTGCGGTGACATGTTTGTTATGATTTGAATTTAAGAAACCTAAGAAACCGAAAATTTGGTATCAATTCTTAGAGAATTTTATTTTGAACTGAAACTATGCATAGTGATTCTATACCAGCTGTTATCTTTAGTGCTTAAGGAGAGCAATACAGTTTCTGATACACCCTGTATAATAGTCAAGTTATTATGGAAACGTATGGGCAAGGCAATTCGTTCGATTGATAAATGAATGCAAAAATGTGGTTTAATTAGTTAAGTGGCTTTTACCTCAGCGCGGTTTAGTGAACCAGTTGCCATTTTGGTTTGTTGTTTTAAATGATTAATATTCACGCTTACGAATTAATCAAAATATTAGGTCTTTACCTATGAAATTGCCGTTCTGCAGTACTGGCCATTTCAAATCAAAATAATTTTTGTTTGGCTAAGAATTCTAATTTCAAATTAATTTTAATAGGTCTTTACCTATGAAATTGCCGTTTTGTATGAAAAAATTTAAACGAATTTTTTTCATGAATTTTTTATTTGTATTAATCGAAGTAATCACCCATGCAATCAATGCATCTTTGCCATCGCAGTGGCAGTTTATTGATGCCCTTCTTAAAGAAATCAGCTGGACGGGAGGCAACAAATTCTTCAAAGGCATTTTGTACTGCCTCTCGGGTATTAAATTTTTTTCCCGCCAAGAAGTTATCCAAATTCTGGAAAAAGTAGTAGTCTGTAGGCGCAAGGTCTGGTGAGTAGGGCGGATGACGGAGAGCTTCCAACCCCAGTTCTTGCAACTTGGAGACCGTCTGCTGTGCAGTATGAGGTCGCGCGTTGTCGTGCAGGAGCAGCGGAGACGAGCGATTGACCAATGCTGGTTGGAGATGCGCCAGCTTCTCCATCATTGTGTTCAGTTCTTCACAGTACACATCTGCAGTAATGCTCACCCCGTTTGGTAAGAAGCTGTGATGAATCACACCGGCGCTAGACCACCAAACAGTGACTATCACTTTTCTAGGGGTAAGTTTTCGTTTAGGGCATTGTTTAGGTGCTGAACCAGGATCCAACCAACTTGCTGAGCGCTTACGGTTATCAAACAGAATCCATTTTTCATCGCAGGTTACAATGCGGTTCAAAATTCCTTCATTTGTGTGTCTGTTGAGCAGTGCAAGGCACGTCTCGACGCGTACTTCGCGCTGGCGATCATTGAGTTCGTGGGGCACCCATTTGTCAAGCTTTTTTACCTTGCCAATTTGACGCAAATGGACCAATATTGTTTTGACGCTAACGTCGAAAGCTGCTGCTAATTCAGCCGTAGATTGTGTATCATCAGCTTCCACAATCGCCTTTAATTCGTCATTGTCGACCAAAGTCTTCGGACGACCGCGAGGTTCATTTTTCAGGTCGAAATTTCCAGAACGGAAGCGAGCAAACCAATAACAGGTGGTGCGTTGGTTTGTAGTGTTAGCTCCGTAAACGTCGTTGATGTTGCGTGCCGCTTGTGCCGCGTTGCTGCCACGACGGTACTCATATTCCATAATTACTCGAATTTTTAACGTATCCATGATGACGAAAAAGATTGAAATGCGATGAAAATGTAACACTAATCAATAAAGAAATGACTACTTTTAGAAAAAAAAATCCATGTTTTTAAAATAAAAATAATTTGAAATTAGAATTCTTAGCCAAACAAAAATTATTTTGATTTGAAATGGCCAGTACTGCAGAACGGCAATTTCATAGGTAAAGACCTAATATTTTAAAAACATGGTTTTTTTTTTCTAAAAGTAGTCATTTCTTTATTGATTAGTGTTACATTTTCATCGCATTTCAATCTTTTTCGTCATCATGGATACGTTAAAATTCGAGTAATTATGGAATATGAGTACCGTCGTGGCAGCAACGCGGCACAAGCGGCACGCAACATCAACGACGTTTACGGAGCTAACACTACAAACCAACGCACCACCTGTTATTGGTTTGCTCGCTTCCGTTCTGGAAATTTCGACCTGAAAAATGAACCTCGCGGTCGTCCGAAGACTTTGGTCGACAATGACGAATTAAAGGCGATTGTGGAAGCTGATGATACACAATCTACGGCTGAATTAGCAGCAGCTTTCGACGTTAGCGTCAAAACAATATTGGTCCATTTGCGTCAAATTGGCAAGGTAAAAAAGCTTGACAAATGGGTGCCCCACGAACTCAATGATCGCCAGCGCGAAGTACGCGTCGAGACGTGCCTTGCACTGCTCAACAGACACACAAATGAAGGAATTTTGAACCGCATTGTTACCTGCGATGAAAAATGGATTCTGTTTGATAACCGTAAGCGCTCAGCAAGTTGGTTGGATCCTGGTTCAGCACCTAAACAATGCCCTAAACGAAAACTTACCCCTAGAAAAGTGATGGTCACTGTTTGGTGGTCTAGCGCCGGTGTGATTCATCACAGCTTCTTACCAAACGGGGTGAGCATTACTGCAGATGTGTACTGTGAAGAACTGAACACAATGATGGAGAAGCTGGCGCATCTCCAACCAGCATTGGTCAATCGCTCGTCTCCGCTGCTCCTGCACGACAACGCGCGACCTCATACTGCACAGCAGACGGTCTCCAAGTTGCAAGAACTGGGGTTGGAAGCTCTCCGTCATCCGCCCTACTCACCAGACCTTGCGCCTACAGACTACTACTTTTTCCAGAATTTGGATAACTTCTTGGCGGGAAAAAAATTTAATACCCGAGAGGCAGTACAAAATGCCTTTGAAGAATTTGTTGCCTCCCGTCCAGCTGATTTCTTTAAGAAGGGCATCAATAAACTGCCACTGCGATGGCAAAGATGCATTGATTGCATGGGTGATTACTTCGATTAATACAAATAAAAAATTCATGAAAAAAATTCGTTTAAATTTTTTCATACAAAACGGCAATTTCATAGGTAAAGACCTATTATAAATTGGAATACGTGTTGTACGTTCCCCCGAATAATAGAAAGGATTTTGACATGCGTAACGGCATTATTATTTATATAAATAAAAAGAAAAGTCCTGACTGTGACTGACTGACTCATCAACGCCCAGCCCAAACCCTTGGACCCAGAAATCTGAAATTTTGTCAAAGGTTCCCTGTATAATATAGGTAAAGAATAAGGAAATATTTTAAAAATTCAACCCCCATGGGAGTTAAATAGGGGATGAAAATTCCGTGCGGGCGAAGCCGCTGGCAAAAGCTAGTTATCAGATTAAACTCACAGGCGTTTTTCCCTTACGGGGAAAGCGCCAGGATAGCCCTCCAAGTTACTGGGCAGCATGCAGGGCAGGTTGCGTGTTGAACAAAATATTACTCGCGATCGTAATACGAAAATACATGTTTACAGAATTATAGTCATTAAAATCACCAGTAAAACCATTCAAGTTCATATAATCTCATTGAATTACCATTTCCAGAGCGCTAATTCACTATGACTACTTAACGATTCCTTACTTCGAAACCACGTCAATTTCTTAGATCACACACTATGTATATCTGCGATAAATTGTCTTGGAACATACATATATGACATTTTGGTTCCTTACCAGTACATTGGTTTCTACAAAACACGATATTGACGTAGTTTGAACGTAGTAAGATTCCGCGGGGAATCATTTTAACATACAGAATTGGGGCCCTGCAAAAGTCATGTATAATTCAGTCGAACCTTATTTGTTACGGTCGCGAATCATATTTCATCATCATCATCATCATTTCAGGCGAAAGACGTCCACTGCTGGACATAGGCCTCCCCCAAGCTCCTCCACTTCGACCGGTTCTGCGCTTCTCGCATCCATCATATTTAATCAACATAAAACTTAAAGAAAATTTGAGCGCCAGCATGAAATGACAGCTACCCTGGCGCATCCTCCTTAAACAAGTAAAAAGCTGATGATTTTTCTAGGCATCATTAATGAACACACCGTTTGTGTTTCACTGTCACCAGTACCTGCACCCTAATTGCGTAACTCACGATTGATCATAATTGGTTTCGTCTTCACAGTTAAACAATATTCATTGCGTTATTTATGTTGTCGAACAGACACATTTTTCGAACATATGAAGCAATGGTTTAACAATCCGTTTCAAAACGATACAGATTATGATGAATCGTGAGTTACGCAATTAGGGTGCTGCTTTGTAAATAATCTAGGTACAAAGGGAACAGCTTTCATCATCATGCAACTATCTAGCTACAGGCAGTATATGTGCCCTCACGGCCCTAGCCGCCGCAGAAGACGCCCTGGGCGTCGGGAATCCCAACCTGATTCCCGCCACCGTAGGCGCGGGCTTGCGGACGGCGAATAATGGGTAGCTCGCTATCCGATAAGGACTAAGCCCAGGTCGACGGCGCGTTGTGTTCCACGCGTGCCTCAAAGAAATGTCAGCACCAACTTGTGGGGTCCGCAAGGGCCGATGCCTGCCAGGGGTGCGGGTTGCTCGTTTGATATACCGTGCCTGGCACACAGGCTACTGAGGGAACACGGGTGGGTTTTAGTCAGTAAAATTCTGACACGCCCTCCTGCTCCACCCGAGAAAAGTTATTTGATGATTTCCCACCCTCAAAAAAAAAACAGTCTACCTATTACCGTTCATGAGATATAGCCCGTTGACAGACAGACGGACATTAGCGGCTTAGTAATAGGATCCCGTTGGCAACCTTTAGGAACCATAAAAAGTATATAAAAAAACCGATAAAGTATTACTTTATCTAGATCCCCGTAAAAATAAAGTGGCTGTTTTTGTAACATTTTTAAAGCAAACTCAGTAAATCACGCGTTAGTCAATGTGGCGAGCGCTGGCCACTCGATAAATCCCCGTCGTTCGTGCTACAAGTTTAACTAGTGACATGGCTTTCAGTGCTTATACGATTTTTTTTACCTACCTACTATGGTTAAAATAATTGCTTGTGAACTTCTGTGAAAATAGGGAATGTTTTGGCTTTTCAGAAGACAGGTTTTCAGAGATGTCACTGCTGGACATAGGTTTCCCCCAATTGTCATTTCAGGGGGGGGGGGGGGGGGTGATGCCATAATCGCCACGCTTGGCAGGCGAGTTGGCGATCGCATTATGGTGGTAAAATGCATAGAGAACGCTGCTGCCCATACTCTGGTAAGTTCCTTAGTCGCCTTTTACGACGCCCACGGGAAGAAATGGGATGGTGCTATCCATTGGCGTTTGGCACCACTTGGTAAGGTACGGTAGCGCAAGCGGTAGCGGTAGCGTTCACAGACCACACATGGCTCTAATGCACCTTTTTGTGCTTTAAATAGTAATCTCCCACCCGTGGAATTACCCCAAAAAATAATTCCGTATCGTAGAAGTGAGGCTACTAGACCATAATAGGCAACAAGTAACACGTCTTTATTTACTTTTTTAGCCAAATGAAAAAGTGCATACGCAGATTTATTCATTCTTATACATAGCTGTTAAGCTATATGAGCTTTCCAATTAAGGTTATTGTCAATATAGATTCCTAAAACACACTAACTTTTACTTCTTCTATTTCAATGCCTTTGTTATTGACACATATTTTTGGAGCTTCAATTCTTTGGTGTAAATGCATTAAGTACTTTGGTTTTCTTGAGGTGATTATTAAATTATTCATATTAAACCAATTTATTATGTCACATATTTAAGTCCTTACATTTTAGTATGGCAGTGCTACAACAAAATCATTTATTGTTGTATCACTTTCGGCAAATCATTTATGTTAATGAGAAATAAAGGTGGCCGAAGAACGCTACCTTGAGGCACTCCATATTTTATGCTTCTCAAATTCGACACATACGTTCGTTCTGTTTTTTTTTTTCGTTATCTTTACATTATTATTATAATATGAAGCAGACTCTATGTACTCCTTTTTTTACGAAAATTACCGGACGGAGGACTATGAAATTAAAGTTTATAGGGGGAATGAGTACAGAAAGCGAATATTTTCAAAATAACTAATATCTTAAAATTTCCCCAACCGTCCCTTGCTCGTTGATGTGTCAGCCCGCGCCGCAGCTGAGCCAGTAGAGTTAAATTCCCCGAATATTAAAAATCATGAAAATATCTTGATCCAGCCTGTCCTCACTAGCTGACCCCCCACCCCCCCCCCCCCCGCCAGTGACGCCCTGAGTCGAGGTTCGTCAGTCAGTTTAGGTTAAGTAGGTTTTATGCCCTGACTGGAGGCTTTTAGTTTACTAAAAATGCCTTCACAGGAAAGTCCGGTTAAGAAGTTACGGCCTCTCAAGGTCAACTTCCAGATAACATTCACAAAAAAAAAACCTTGGAATTTTAATTAATTATTTAGGTCGTATTTTGACCACTGGGGGACCACTAGTTAGTCATAATTAGTCCAACACTTTCCTATTCACATAGGGTTCATAAAATCTTAGTCGTGCAGAGCTAGGTTATGGCCCGACTTAAAAGTGACATGTACCAACTCGTACTGGGCCTACGAGGTAGGCCTGTGTCCCAGCAGTGAGGACATTTTAGGCTGATTAAGCTAAACGGAGTAAAATTGACCTCAAACATAGGTCATTCTCAGACTGATGATAACTGTATTTTTTCACGATTACCAATCAATAGGCCAAGCGTATGAACATGAACAGTCTGGCAAAGAGCAAGTGGGAACTTAGTTTGTTGATTGAAGTCTCGGCCATAACATCCGGATATCCAGTTTGCACGTTCAAACATTCTTAATAATAAACATCAGCACACACACACACACACACACACCTTCCAGAACTATAGAACATTTCTAGCTCAGAAAACATAAAACTGCCCAAAATATCCTACTTATATACCTGCATACATTTATAGTTAGTTATGCTCGTTTATCGCGATATTGCATTGTGTCGTTATCTGTTCGAGGTGATAACTGCGTCCATTGTGTGGGGTCACAAGTCGCCATTGTTAGCCAGCGCAACTGACCGGCAAGGCCGGTGAATACCCACACCTGTAGGGTAGATAAAAGGTAAATTATCATAAAATAGAGTATGGTCCACTTGAAATGGGTGATGGAAATATTGGTGAGGGTAAGGCTGAAATTATTTCTTACGATGGCTTTAAAGTGTAGGTAAAGTAGCGTCAATAATATTTGTGTCGTGTATATTCGTCATCGAAATACATGCAGCCTCCATTTATTTCGATGACGATCTACACAAATAAATTAAATTGAAGTGTTTGTTTTTATATATCAAAATAACAGAATTTTACTAAATTCATACAATCGGCTGAACTGATATTGACGAGAGTTTCAGTTGTAGATAGCTGATTGTATAAGAAGTAACAAATCGGCTAATTTTTGTCCCGGTAGCACGTTACCGTAGGATAATTTCAGACAAGCCGCGGGCAGCAGCTAGTCTTAACTAGATGGTAGAGAAAAAGCGAGCCTTATTTAAGATTGTTTTGTTTAAATGTTTTCCTAAGCTGCAAAGAGAACACTCATAAGAATTACCGACTAGTCTTTACGACGGAAAAAGTTAAAAACGTAAATTCTTCAGCCCGTAACGATAACAAAAAAATTATACGATGTTCAAACAGCCATAATACTGTAATTTAGATACTTAGAACAACTTAAAATATGCGCAAACAATATCCGAACAACGCGCCAAAACAAGTAGAATAACGATGAAAAACAAGTTTGGGGAGATAATAAAATTTATTTTTCTTTTTTACTACCAGGAATTTTTATATCGGCAACACCTGACTTTCTTTTTTATTCATTCAAGAATCATAATCGTAACCTAACTAGAGGTACCTGAAAAGTTTTCCACAGATTGTTTTAGTAGCTTTATTTATGATTTTTTGTTAGCGTTCTCTATAATTTGTCCTCGCAATTGGAATTTTGTTTTTCAACACTTGATTGAAATTTCAAGATGTGAAAATTGGCTTAAGTTTTTTGCAAATCGCAGGCATTTAATCAGGTCCCAAACTGCCAACCGAAACCTTATGAGTAATTGCTAAATAGTTGAAACATTATGGCCCAGACGCGCCGAGTAACGGACTGACTAGTCATGGGTTTGAACCTTTAACTACTCTCAAAACGGTGTAGTAAAATATCGTGAGGTAACCAGTATATCCTAGAACAAAAAATCGAGGACAAGTGACATCTACCAACCCGCACTGGGCGCGCCTGGTAAATTATAGCCCGTTCCCCTCGAAAGGCCTGTGTCCCAGCTGTGCATGCATGCCAACATTTCAGTGCATTCGGCGCGCCGTAGGCTATTCTTGGTGACTAGCTTATCTTTTACCCTGCGGTATCAATTATTCCCATGTCTCATGGTGAAACCATAGGAGAAGGATTATAGAAATACTGGTTTTTGCCCGCGGCTTCGCTAGCGTTAATTTAGAATATGACAATCAATCCGGGTTGTACTTTGCTTGTGCGCATTTTAGCGCATTATTAGCGTATTATATTTAATTCAATCATCATTCCAAAGACACGTGGCGCCATCTATTATCATACGAACGTTATTGTTGTTTTCCTCGGAAACAGAACGTTTTTTTCGTAATGAAAGGTACCCTATGTACGGACATAGGGAAATTTTGCATATACGTTGGTAGGTGCACAGAAACGGTTCTGTGCACCTACCGACGTATATGCAAAATTTCAGGATGATCGGTTCAGTGGTTTAAGCGTGAAAAGGTAACAAACTTACTTTCGCATTTATAATATTAGTTAGGATTTTGATATAACCATACAATATACCTAATGTTAAGTGCCTCTAAAATATAAATTGACCCAAAAATTATAGGACACTTCCTCTATCATTTATTGACCTCGTCACTCCGACCCTCAATATGCGACCTCCGTCTCGCGTTAAGCGCTAGAGTGACCGTAAACCCTCCCACAGGACCTCTGAGTGTGAAACGGTGAATATTTTATTCATGAACACCTGAACTTCTTCAAACAAACACTGAAGGCTTAGGAGATACCCGTTTGAGGTTTTTTTCTGATATATTTTTCGCCTCAAAATGAGAAGAGTTTAAGCTCTTGCCACGTGTAAAGAAAATAATTCTAGGCATAAATTGTTGTTTCTTGCAATGTTGGGTTGCTGAAAAAGATCAATAAGTATTTCTGAATTAAAGGCCAACTTCAATTCTGAACTACTTATAGATCTCTTAGTGTTATTGTGTTTTTTATCCGGAATGTCTCAGTAGGTTGATGGCAATAGGTTCGCCCCATATTACATGGGATTTAAAGATAACTGGTGAAATGTGGGTAAATGAATTGAGTGACTTGTTACAGTTCGTTCTTTCTGAATAAAGAAGTTAAATAAGAAGAACAGACACAAAATTGGTATTTGCAAAACATAGCATTTTCCGAATTCCAAGCGTTCAGTTGGGGTAAAAAATAAAAGTGTAAACGTATCGGGTAAATGGAAGCCAATACAAAAACATGTACGGCAAATTCTGTTAACGAAAAGTCGAAAATCCACTTATGTAGGTACGCTTCGCACAAACAACTAACTCTAAATGATCACCGTTACCAAGCCTCGCATCGAAAATCGACCCATTTGTTTGTGAATCCTGCAAAGCTTTTAATCTTTAAATTTTATTTCAATTCTACTAAAAAAATGTTTTAGATTTCTGCCAACGTGTATTTAAAACTGTGTTTGTTTTATTTGTTTTCATTGCTTGTAGCTAAAAACTGTTGGTGACGTGTGTCGGTACAAAAGCGAATGTTGTTGACTCGAACGACACGCGATTTAGTGTTCGTGAAGAACACTAAATCGCATTTTCCTTTTTAACCGATTTTGAAAAGGAGAAGGTTCTCAATTCGTCAATATTTTTTTTTTGTATATGTATTTCTCGATCTCTTCGGCAATTGTGGATTGATTTCGAGAAATCAGAAGTCTTTTAATGGATTTCATATAGGTGATCCCATATAAAATTATTAACTTTGCTTGGATAGTTTTTGCGTTAGCTTCGATAATACATATCCACTTTGTGTATCTTGATGATAATCAAATTCTTCCTGTCACTGTTTTTACATAGATAGTAGTGATGTACCGAATAGTCGGCCATATTTGCTGTCGGCAATTATTAATCGGCTAAAACCGCCGACTAGTCGACGCATTTACTACTCGTATTAATTGCATTTACTGCTTAAAAATGTAAATTCGGTTAATTTAAAATTTAAATTTAATTAAAATCTTTACTGTTGTTATTTTTATTACAAAGTCAGTTTTACAGTTTACTTTCAGTACAATCTAGAATAGGATAGGATGAAACACCGACTCGCATTTAAACAATGATAGAATAAATGCAAAGTAAACATATACATAGGTACATGTCTCGACAATTCCGCCTGGTCGCCGAGCGCCGCGCACCGCACCTACGAGCCGAAAGGGTACTCACGAACATTACCGATGTCACCCGAACTCAACCGAAAGCAATGATCCGTTTGGCCGACTAGTCGGCTAGTCGGCCAAAGTCATAGCCGGCCCATTTAGAATAGATAGTTGTATACGAATTGGTGTAAAACAAACACTACAAAGTGAAAAATAACTACAATTTCGGAAGTCGGTGTTTTGTAAAAACGTAAAGTTATTTTTCACTTTGAAGTGTTTTTTTTTTCTGAGAAGTCAGTTTTTTTGGAAAAATCTTTTTATTCTTTTCTAAAAAGGTTGTTAAGGTCTTAGGGACAAAGTAACAACTTCCTAAATCGATCGATCTGTTAAGTGAAGTTACACCTACTACGGTCACTTTATGGATCGGTGATTGAAAACTTTAGTTTGCTTGAAAAGCTTAGAGATCATGTTAGACAGATCATCTTCAATCAAAACAGACACGGTTTTCGTAAAGGTTTATAAAGGGTTTGAGGTACAGGGTGTAAAAGTTCAGTCAATTTCTACAGAATAGCGAGGATCCTCCGACACGACGGGTGTCGTGTCTGGTAGGCCAACGATTGATGTCGGGACGTTGTAAATATGCTAGTTACGCGGGAAACTGTTGCAGAATTTTGCATGGCGTCAATATGATGCGCAGTTTGCATGTGGTTGTGTAGATACCGCCACAGGGTACTGACTCATCAAAAAGTCTTAAGACTGACTTCACGATGACAGTTTGACTAGCAAAAGAGTATCAATATACTTACCAGCAAATTGTCAGTCTCATGTCTCCTACCATTAGTCAGCTTACAGGTCCTTTTAATCCAAACATTCAATTAATAAACGAAAATTGATTGATGTATCTTTTTCCTGAGTGAACGGTCCATTTATCATAAATAAAAGAACATCATTTATCAAGGTTCTATAGCAAATTACTACCGAAATTGGTCTTTCTTGCTCTTCATTTATAAATTCGTCTGAATTGAAAAGAGATGCCTATGTTTGATAAGTGGTTTCATTTAGAATTTTAATGGAGTCTAGCTTTCAAGGGTCATGTTTGGGTCTGAATATAGTTCTGATTTAATCATTTTGTGATATCATTGTCTGTACATAGCCCGATCCTATTTGAAAAGCTTTTAGTACTGTTCATTATGCCATTGTTGCGCGTACAAAATGATCAATATTGTTAATTTTCACGTTCGTGACGCACATTAATAATATACATTGTCAGTAGGTATTAATTTGTATTACAACAAGTTCGTTCACATAGATGGACTGAATAATAAACTAGCCTTTAATATTAGGCTATTATAGTCCAAAATGTAGGATGAAAAGTTCTCATACAGTGATGGAACGAGCATTGATCATCATAGATTTTGTTGAATCTATCATCATCACCAACATTTCAGCCGAAAGACGTCCACTGCTGGACATAGGACTCCCCCAAGCTTCGCCAATTCGACCGGTTCTGTGTTTCCGCATCCAGCAGACCCCTGCGGCCCTCACAAGATCATCGCTCCATCTTGTGGGAGCCTTCTGACTTTACATCTTAAACCTTAATCGTTTAATCTATCATCATCATTATCAGCCTATAATGTTCCCACTGCTGGGACACAGGCCTCCTCTCTGTGAGAGGGATTGGGCCGTAATCCACCACGCGGGCCCAGTGCGGGTTGGTAGATGTTACATGTCTTCCGAATTTTTTGTTCCAGAACATGCCGGTTTCCTCACGATGTTTTCCTTCACCGTTTTGAGAGCAGTGGTAATGAAATAATTTACACAAAGTAAAGCGCCTGGCTGGGTTCGAACTCACGACTCGTAAGTCGCGGCCGTTACCACTTGGCCACCACTGCTCTCTGGCCACCATTTAAAAATCTACATCTACAGCTAAACAGATATTCCTAAAGCAGACAATACTCTTCCATAAATTTGTGTCAAATAGTTTATACATATGTTTGTGAATAAAAAAGAATATTGGTATTCTATGGCCAAGAAAACCTCCTTACTCAGTTACCTATCCGTTGTTTGTCACTCTGGCCTTCTGTATATCACAAAGACTATATTTTTTTACATTTACACATTCATAAACTCACACTTTTCCATTCCGTGGAGGAGGCAGAAACTATAGAACACCACCTGTTACGATCGTTGCATACTGCTTTTGCTTCGTTTTGGCTCGTACAACTGGCCATACACTCACACACGGTTGCAAGTAATTTATATGCACTTAGCATTTCCGACGAAAACCTTTTTAATCTGGATGATTTTCAATTTTTGATAAATAGTCAATGACTTAGCTTGTGGCTACAGCTGCACGGGTCGATCGATCAGATAAAACTACGCTTGCCGCGGTTAGTCCGTGGTTGGGTGACCATCTTTACATACCAAGACTCCTCCGTGCCTCGGAAAGCATGTTAAGCCGTTGGTCCCGGCTGTCATTTGTGGATCTTTGACAGTCGTTACGGGTCGTCAGAAGCCCGAAAGTCTGACAACCCAACTTACCAAGGGGTATCGTATTACCCAGTAACTGGGTTGTGGAGGTCAGATAGGCAGTCGATCCATCCGGCTAGACTGGAAGCCGACCCCGACATGGGAAAAGGCTAGGCAGACAAAGACTACGACGGTGCCAAACAATAAACTAAAACGAACATTAAATTGAATTGAATTGAATTTAAACTATCCTCACCCTGTTTCCCACTTGCACTCTTCAGCTTAACTTACTACTGACAGAATGTAAACAACACATCCGAATGTTAAACGTTTCATGCAAGTCACAATGATAAATGTGCCCAATTTGTGCCCGGGCGTGAAAGCTTAGCCGTAAGTAGCTTAAACACGGAATAGGTATTGTCATTACACAACGTGGCATTAACTGTTTGACGGGTGAGTGGTCTGATCACTTGAACGAAGATTTCAATTATGGGAACGATTTCATTTTCTATTAGTACCTAACCTGAGGCGATATTGGTGTAATAAGAAATCTGCCAAAGTTTTTGTAATCTCGGGACATTTTTCCTATATTGATGGCTTTCGTTTACCACTAGGTATGTCATATTTACACTTTGAAATTAGAACACTTTTTGGAGAAATAAAAATTGCAAAAGTCAAAGTCAAAGCATTTATTTCAAATAGGCACATAGAAGGCACTTTTAACGTCAAAATTGACATTAAAATAGAATTCATTCGAGTCACCCCTTCCAAAAGGTAGTTTCGTATGGAGACGAATGAGCAAGAAACTCCACCGTTACTTTTTTAAATCATCATCATCATCATTTCAGCCGAAAGACGTCCACTGCTGGACATAGGCCTCCCCCAGTCATGGGGGGTTTTGCCATAATCGCCACGCTTGGCAGGCGGGTTGGCGATCGCAGTATGGTGGTAAAATGCATAGAGAACGCTGCTGCCCATTCTCTAGTAAGTCCCTTAGTAGCCTTCTACGACACCCACTGGAAGAAATGGGATGGTACTATTCTTTTACGCCCGGCGGCACATACGGGACGTTTTTTAAATGTTTTACATTATTGGCATACATTAATTAATATAATTATAAATGAAAATGATGCACCTAGAATAAAATTACCATACCACAATAGGTAAAAATAATAAAAAATTAAGCAATGACATTGTACATTAATTGTGTGATAGACACATAATGTAAAAGTAAGTAGACGATTTTCCAAAACAAAAATCCTAGTAATTACTCAGTATGTGTGTTAAAGTAATTACAGAATTTAAAACGACGTAACAAGAAAATAAAAAATATACAATCAAATTTGCAACCAGTATGATTTTGTGTAGCGGATTGAGTGATACATTTATTCTTCAGGTTAAAGTTACCAGACGATTACAAATCGATCGCTTTATTATGAAAACAGTGACAACAAATAGACAAACTTAGGTACTTACATAATTTTACTCCGCAAATTTCAGTATTCACAACACCAATAATAATAACTCGCGTAGTAATCTCATCTGCTCGATGTCCGTAGGTCACTACAGGGATCCAGCAGAATATCAGCGTCAGGTATATTTGCCTGACACGTGCTGAGCTGGACTCCCATTTGGTGTAACTTTGAGACACACACCTCGCTTTTGCACTCCCACCGCACGTTATTTCATTTGAATGTTAAAGTTTAAATCACTGTGTCATAGCCTAAAGTGTCATCACTATAATTATGTCAACCTGTTTTCTTTTTTTTCTTAGTGTATTGGCACCTTGTTATTTTCGTGTAATTAATTTTATTCTCATTGTGCTTTGTTTGTTGTGTTGTGTCTTTTATATGCACCAAATAAACGATTTATCTATCTATCTATCTATCAAACTCAATAAATGATTCTGAATTAACAACATGACCCAAATATTAATCCAAAACAACCCCAATGACATCACTATTACACGAGCCTACACGTCATCGATTCATAAATAATAAATCGTGCGCAAACAAAAGATAAAACAAAACACAACTCGATACTGTGTACTCGGTAATTTGTTCGTAAAATCGAATGGCTTTGAATCGATATCTAATTACGAACACACGCGAGACACAGACAAACTCGTTATTCTTGTGCATGGATGTGGAAATGTATGAGAATAATGACGAGTTTTCTGTAAATTTTTATTCAATAGGAATTGTGGAGCTTTTCTTTGTTTTATGGCTGCTTAAAGTCGTCTACAGACTATAGTGCTTATCTTAGCGTGTTTTGTTTTCTCTTTATCTTCAAATGTTTAGATTTTTATTGTATGGCTTGTTCATGGTTTACATTTTTTGAGTTTGTTTGGGTGTTGCAGGATTTAGTGGTAGAACGATTTTATTGTGGTTTACGTCAATATGTCTAGTAGAAATATAGGTAATTCTGAAGCAAACGAAAGCATCCTTAAATATTTGGAGGAGATCAAACTAATAATTTTCAGTCTTGTTAGTATAAAACCAAACGTATGTGAAATTATACTTTTGCGTGATAGGAAAGTAATTTTCCAAAGTACTTTTCCCATACAGCCCGAATCTGCTATTCCATATTATTTATAATGGATTTCACCCGCGTAGTTCCCGTTCCCGTGGGAATACGGGGATAAAATATAGTCTTTGTCACCCGGGGATGGTGTAGCTTCCCAACAATGAAATAATTTTTCAAATTGGTTCAGTAGTTTCGGAGCCTATTCAATACAAACAAACAATCAAATCGTTCCTCTTTATTATTAGTATAGATGTAGATTATAGCTAACTGTATTGGTATACTGACGCCCTTTAATACAGTTGTCTTTCCCCGATTTTGAGTAGAAACTGATCAATTGAATCAATCAAACTACTTTAAACCCACGAAAAAACGGAGGAGGTTCTCAAGTCGACGCGTATATTTTTTATTTTTTTTTAAATATGACCATGCATAACTTTTTTCAGAGTAGTTTGATTTTGATAATTCTTTTTTTGTTGGAAAGGGTATTATAACCCCGAAGTTGGTCCCATATAAATTTCGAAAAAAAATCCAACCCTAAGGGCAGGGAAATAGAGGATGATTGATTGTTAACTCACGGATTTTGATACTGAGTCGTGTACTACAAAAAGTAATCAAAAATTAAGCATGTAGTAATGAGTAGATTATAGCCACAAAAAAATTATAAAATAAAAACTTTTTAACAAAAAAATTAAACCGCCAATATCCAAAGTCGGTGACTTTGGATATGTATTTTAATTTTTTGTCACCGCCTTCCGAATTAAGGTTAATCAAAGCAGGTTTATTATTTTTTACTCGTCAGTTTTTTTTTTTCGCGGTTAAATTTTTTGTTAGAAATTTTTATTTCACATTACGTACATGGGCACTTATGAAACGTCAGAAGCTAGGTTCCATTTGGTAGTTTCCTATGGAGAAGAGCTGGCAAGAAACTCCACGGTAACTTTTAAAAAAATAATTGGCTTTCACAATATTTTCAAATTACAGTGAAAATAGGTATGGGAGTACAGTATAGGTATGCCTGTAAACAAGTGCCAGATTCTTAAAAAAATGAAAATGAAGTACGAATCTACGGTCTACAAGTTGTACCTACAACGTTCTCACATTCACAAAACAGAAAATCTACAAATCATCATCATCTGCCTAGACTTTTCCCAACTATGTTGGGGTCGGCTTCCAGTCTCACCGGATGCAGCTGAATACCAGTATTTTACATGGACCGACTGCCTATCTGACCTCCACAACCCAGTTACTGGGTAATACGATACCTCTTAGTAAGACTGGTTGTCAGACTTTCGGGCTTCTGACGACCCGTAACGACTGTCAAAGATCCACACATGACAGCCGGAACCAACGGCTTAACGTGTTTTCCAAGGCCCAGAGGGGTCTTGGTGTGTAAAGATGGTCACCCATCCACGGACCTACCGTGACAAGCGTGGGCACGCCACGATTGCGGCGGTAAGTCCCCTCTTTGAGGAGTGGTTTGAGAGGCGGCATGGCGTTCTCACCTTCCGCCTGACGCAGGTCCTCACCGGACACGGTTGTTTCGGGAGGTTCCTGTTTCGGATAGGGCAGGAGGAAGCGCCCGGGTGTTTCCACTGCGAAGATCGCCCTGAGGATATGGTGGAGCACACGGTGGCGGTCTGCCCGGCTTGGGCGGAGCACCGCCGTGTCCTCGTGGAGGCGATCGGCGGCGGCGATCTCTCGCGTCCGGCCCTGGTCCAGGCCATGGTATGGGGCATGGGGAGCCGTCACCTCCTTCAGCGAAGCAGTGATGCTCGCGAAGAGGGAGGCAGCCTACGTGAGGGAGAGGCAGCATATGCGACCTCACGACCCTAGCCGCCGCAGGATACGGAGACGCCCTGGGCGTCGGGAATCCCAGGCCGATTTCCGGCCACCGTAGGCATGGGCTTGCGGACGGCGAGTAATGGGTAGCTCGCTGTCCGGTTAGGACCAAGCCCAAGTCGACGGCGCGTTGTGTTCCACGCGCGCCTCAAAGAGATGTCAGCACAAACGTGATGGGGCCCGCAAGGGCCGATGCCTGCCAGGGGTGCGGGTTAAGGGGTGCGAGAAGTTATTTGATGATTTCCCACCCAAAAAAAAAAAAAAAACCGTGACAAGCGTAGCTTAACCTGATCGATCGACCAGTGCGGCTGTTATTACTAAGCCATAAACCCCCTTCGTCGGTTATGAAAAAAAAAGCTGCTATTTCTTAGAAATGTGACAGGCACTCAAAATGTATGGCAGAGCTCATTTTTTCCACGCTAACGACAGATCTAAAATCATGTGATGAATTCGTTGTTTCAGTGTGCACGTCAAAAATCAAAAATCAAAATCAAAATATTTTTATTTCATATAAACCTGCATGGGCACTTATGAAACGTCAGAAGCTAGGTGCACGGTTCCAAAATGTTGTTTCATATGGAGAAGAGCCGGCAAGAAACTCCACGGTTACTCTTTTAAAAATGATTGGCTTTACCAATGTTTTCAAATTACAAAGATAAAATGTATGGGAGGACAGTGCAGGCCTGTCAATAAGTACCAGGTACTTATACGAATACAGAGAAAATCGTCTACAAATCTACAGTCTGTAAGGCCTACAACGTTCTCCCATTCACAATATGTAAAATAATCTACATAAATAAAATGAACCTAATTAAACATAGTGATGTGTGGCGTCGATGTGCCAACCTGTATAACCACGCATTAATAGTTTACACAGTAGTCAATGCGTAATTTAAAATTACACTTTGACTACTGTGTACTACACTGGCCTGCAAAAATAAGTACTACACTTTTAAAATTTCATTTTTTTCTAAACTATAGAAGTTATAGATTTAAAATAAAAAACGTTTTATAGCATTTTTTATAAGCTTTCTTTGAAACTATAGTAAATTACACATTAGTAACATTTTTAAGTCTAAAAAAAGATAAAACAATAAAAATAGCCATTTTTAGCTTACTGTCATAAAACTGAATTAACATTTACAAGTATGTTTTACATGTTATTAATTTTTAATAACTGGTATTGCCTCCTCGGGCTCTGCTTACAGCTTCGAGTCGATTTGGCATACTGAACACGAGGTTTCGGAGCCGATGTTGGGGAATATTCTCCCATTCTTCTATCAGGGCCTGTTTTAGTGCCCTAAGGGTGGTAGGTGGTGGTCTGCGGCTTCTGACTAGCCTCCCTAGCTCATCCCAGGCGTGCTCAATCGGGTTGAGATCAGGACTTCTTGATGGCCAAGCCATCACGCTGATACCAACCTCATGAATATACTCTTGCACGACCCGAGTCGTGTGTGGCCGGGCATTATCATGCATCAGCATCGATCCATCACCCATACTTACTAAATACGGCCCTGCATACTCATTGAGAATCTCCTGGGCATATCTTTCCCCAGTCAGAGTGCCATTTTCTATGGCCACCAACTCTGTGCGACCTTCTGAAGATATGCCAGCCCACACATGTACACTGCCTCCACCGTACTGGACTCTTTCTGAGAAGCAGGCTTGGAGGTATCGCTCACCAGGTCGCCTGTAGACACTTCGCCTTCCATCAGAAGTGTAAAGTGTGAATCGAGATTCATCTGTAAACAAAATTCTTGACCATTCTTGTTGATCCCACCGTATGTGTTCACGGGCATATCGCAGTCTCGCTACTCGATGCTCTCTCTCGAGTTTGGGGCCACTCGCTGGTCTTTGGGGTTTCAGGTTTGCTTCAGCCAGTCTTCTTCTCACTGTACTGTCACTAATGTAGTCCCTTCGGGTCTGAAGAAGCTGTTGCTGGACTTCGACTGCATTTAGGTGGCGATTTCTCAACACAGTGGAAACAATATAACGGTCTTCTCGGGCACTAGTACACCTGGGTCTGCCATTACCAGGTCTCCTCACATGGTTTCCAGTCTCTTCGTATCTTCGCTTCACCTTCTGGACTGTTCGTAACGTCACACCCACCATTCTTGCAGTACGACGCATACTGATGCCTAGTTCTAGAAAAGTCATGATCCTAGCACATTCTTCAGGTGAAAGAGGCATGATAGATAAGTTTATGTGCTGTTGTCTAATTTAGCTTTTGTAACAAAACTCATCGATCAAGAAAAAAATTGAAAACAAAAATAGAAACAATAAATGATTGGTAAAATTGCAATTCAAAAAAGGATTATTTTTGATTTTAAAGTTTTTTTCAGCCATTTCTTAAAAGAAGGTTACCGACTATGAAGTTTTTATGTACAAAGTTAAACTCTTTTTCGAGTCCTTTTTGTTTCGAAAGTATATCTTGTGTACTTAAAAAGTTATTGCAATTTTAAAAGTGTGATACTTATTTTTGCAGGCCAGTGTAGATACCGGTACCAATAAACAATCGTAAGAAATATGATTACTTTTGGGATTGTTATTATTTATGTCGAAACAACGATCGTCTCCGTTTAAGTAGATTGGGTGAAATCCATTTGAGTTATCTTCAGGAATAACAGTCTATTTATATTTACTTCACGATCTGACTGGACGTTGTGTAATATCTAATGACTATCTGCTAATTGACAAACACATTAGGAATCGTTTGAAACTAAAAAACGGAAAACTGTAATTCAGAAGTATAGACTAAAATTTGTATATAGGGTGACTGGTAATTAGTGACCGATAATTAAACACATGATTGTACTCATCATTATGAACAACTTTTACTATGGGACCAAACCTGAAATCGCGAAAAAAAATACGGGATAAACTTTTTACCAGTGCGCAAACTGTAACCATGAATTCAGCGTAAATCTAGAGCACCTAACGCACTTTTCTATGAAATAGCAGATGTTTTTTTCTAGAATCATATGCTTCAAATTCTTCCTGTATTTACATTTCATACTTTTCATCCCATGCTGATATCGTCTATGGTTACCATATGTGTTTTTGACGGGTAAGAGTTACTAGCGTGTCCTCATCCTCATCATCATTTCAACCGAAACCTAAACGTCTTTCTGGGACTTGCCATAATAGCCACACTTGGCAGGCGGGTTGGCGATCGCACTATGGCGGTAAAATAGCATAGCCAACGCTGCTGCCCATTCGCTGGTAAGTCCCTTATTCGCCTTCTACGACAACGTTGGGATGAAATGGGAAGGTGCTATTATTTACGTCCGTCACCATACGGAACGTACGGAGTGTGTTCTACTACTTATTAATGCTAATACAGCCGATCATGGCTGAGAAGTAACGTTCATAGTAGAGAAGTATTTCCATATTCTCCATACAGAAAATGGTAAGTTCCAGGAATTATAACTCAATATCAAACATCAGTAACCCCAAAATCGGCGAGTATACAATAAAGATAATAAATATCACATGATTATTTTCATCGTGTAAAGCGGTGTTCACACCAGCTTTGACAATCAGTGGAGGGGAACAGCGCAATGTTCTCTTTGTCGCATATTCTCTCCATGTACCTACAGAAAACACTTTTTGCCAAATTGACACGACTGGAAGCAAAATTGAACCTTTCATTTGTGCTCGTATAGTCAGCGGTTCGAACGATGTGTGGTATTTGGTCGCAATATGAGCGATACGATTTTTGATTCAGTTTTCACGTCCAACACAATCTGACAATCCGACAAATATGTATTTTTCGAAGAAGAAGAACGAGGTCCTCAATTCGTCTGTATTTTTTGTTTTTATGCTTGACTAGCTTTTACCGGCGGCTTCGCCCGCGTGGATCTTTAATCCGCTATTTAACTCTGTTAGAGGTTGAATTTCGAAAAATCTTTCCTTATTCCTTGTCTACATTATAAAGGGAACCTCTGTTCAAAATTTCAAAAAGTTTGGGCTGGATGTTGATGAGTCAGTCAGTCAGGACGTTTCTTTTTATTTATATAGATAGGATACCTTATAACTCCATCATTTCCAAATCGATTTGAAAAGTTCTCGTTTATTCAACAGCACTTGTCGTGAAAATGTATTAGATTTGTCATTATTTTACACTTGCGTGGCATTGTCAGTTATATTTTACGGCTATGTGTGTAGATTGAAGACAGTTGTCCCCTTTTCTGTAATTATAACTTTAAAACACCACTTAAATTACAGCATAAATGTTCTTTAGGTAGGAATGTTAAGATATGGAGATATGGGAGACCAACTTTTAGCCAAAGGTCTTAATGGCAATGTTATTTAAAAAAATCATCATTTATATTTATTAAGCATAATGTGTAGGCTTGTAATATTCTCGTGCGTGTCTAATAAATACTTTTTCTTTCTAAGTATTACGTTTTTCATATTCAACGAATTACTGTTCCTGACTTGAAAATATATACTGTGTTAGTACGCCCTGCCCACTCCACAAAGGAGACTAGCTCAAGAAGAATTTCCTTTTATAAATTGTTCTCTTCATAAAATATCGTACAAGTTTCCTCGCCATTTCTATTTATCTAAAAGCTCATTCTTTACACAGCCGTAGACGTGTGTTCCCCGACATTTAGTTAGGGGCTCCCACATCCATTTTAGTTTCGTTGAAATAACAACACCTGAGACAAAAGAATATCGCTATTTTTCCAAAACAAAAACGAAAGTGTCAGTTTTCATTCAGTTTTCTAGGCGAAACAATGACTGATAGTACAAAGGAAACTTTTCAAGGCAGCTATCTTTAAAAGGTCGTCAAATACTCTTAAAATAAATCTATTGTGACGGGTTGGGTTAGCTCGTTTATTTAATATTGAGCCTTATCTTTTAAACTGTATGATTCAGAATGTATTGTGTTTCTAGTAGTAACAATTACATTAATTTGATGGAGACAGCAAAGCATTTGCTGGAAGCATAAAGTTATTACATCTAGTAAATATGACTTTGCTTTTGGTCTGCACTAGTAACAATTTGTTTTACCACTGCAAACATTGTAGATTGCTTCTGTGAACATTCAGGATAAATTATAATACGTAGGAACTGTTGAAGTGGCTAAAGTATTTTGTTTTGACTTTCATAGAGATTATGGTCTCTTTTACTAACATTATCAACGTTCATGTTAGATGTAATATATAATTATTGCTGGTTCTACATTTGTTTTCTTAAAGTATCGGCGTTGGGTGCACTATTTTTAAACCGCTTAATTGTCTTTCAACAAAGGCCTTCTCTAAAGATTTTCATCTCTCTTCGTCTCTCGCCCGCCGAATCGACTCCGGACCAGCCACTCTTTTGACATCGTCTTCCCTACGTTTCGCTTGTCGTCCTTTGCTCCTTTTTCCATCCCTTGAGTACCAATCTATTATTAATTTGGTCCATTTCTCTTTTTTCTCTCTTAACGTAACATGTCCTGTCCATCGCCATTTTTGTGTTTTGCATACTTTAGATGCATCTTTAAACTTGGTTATACTTTTCATTTCTTTTAATCTCTTTCTGTCTCTTCTCTTTACTCCAACTACACTTCTTTCTTTATTATTTTGACAGACTTGTATTTTCTGACTCAATTGTTCTGTTAATGCCCCATGTTTGGCAACCATAGGTTGGCACGGCGGAATACACAAATTGTAAATTTTTATTGGATGTATTACTAAGGATCAAATTTTCGAGGTATTACTGTACTCATCGTCATTTTATTGGGCAAAAAAACAAATATGATAGTAATGCGAAGTGGGTACCGTTAGCATAACGCTATCGGTACTCACTACCGGTACCCACTACGTGTCATATAAATATCAAAAATATTTTTTTTTATCAGATAAGGTGTTAAAAATATGAATAAGTACATAAATGTTTTCAGTAACCATGAATAAAATTGTAATCAAACGTGAATTATTAAACAGCGCCCATTGATCAAATATTATTTGGATAGCTGCAGTAATATTCACACGTTGGAAAAATATGAGTGATACCGGCAATTTACGAGCTATAAGCATGGTGAGTAAAAATATTAAATTTTGTCATTTTTAAAACCAATCACAATTACAAATACAATTTTCTGAACATAATATCCTGCATAAAATATTAACCCTAGCAATAGTACTTACCTACGCAACGATGGCGAATCCTTGCTATATTATAAACGCGAAATTTTTTATGTAAGGATTGTGTATGGTTTGTTACTCTTTCACCCAAAAAACGGTTGAACGAATTTGGATGAAATTTGGCACATAGATGGATTATAACCTAGATTTATTAATGCATACGATACTTTTATTCCGGTAGTACGTTCCCACGGGATAATTTCCGACTTCTACGGGGGCGAAGCCGCGGGCTGAAGCTAGTGTTCTATGAAGTTACAGAAGTAGTCACGTACTGATACGTAACATCAGTATTGGATGACGCGCGAGTGTTATAGAAGTATTATCTTCGCTTTCACTTCCGATCTTCCTCTACAATCCTACTTCTTACGATAATATTATAAATGTAAAAGTTTGTATATTCGGATGTTTGTAACACAATCACGCCAAGACGGTAAAAAAAAAATTGATGAAATTTGGCACACAGATACTTTGTAACCTTGTATAACACATAGGATACTTTCCCGATAATAGGTACGTTCTCACGGGATAATTTTCGACTTCCACGCGGGCGGAACCACGGTCAGAAGCTAGTGTAAGAAAACCATCAAAATACAAATGACGAACATCATCTAAATAGGGCAATGCACTCAGCAAAGAAAGCGGCATTTCATCTACATATGCCAAGAAGACGTGCATGATATCCCGCGCACAAAATGACGTCACATTTTTTATTTTATTAAAATGCTAAAAGGATCATAAGGAACCCGAGTTTAATTTACCATGCGTGACTGAATAATGCTGTTATCATAAGTGACATAAGAATATGATCTGTGTAAGGGAATTGAGATTATCTTGTTTATGTTTTCATTGTGGTTAATGTACATATACTTACATTAGTAAGTAATTAGTAATTATAAACACGAAAGTTTATAACATATAAAGGGGTATCGTATTACCTAGTAACTGGGTTGTGGAGGTCAGACAGGCAGTCGCTCCATGTAAAATACTGGTATTCAGCTGCATCCGGTTAGACTGGAAGCCGACCCCAACATAATTGGGAAAAGACTAGGCACATGATGAAACACGAAAGTTTGTATGTATGAATGTATGAATATTTGTTACTCTTTCACGCAAAACGGCTCAACGGATTTGGATGAAATTTGGCACACACATAGATTATAACGTAGATTAACACATATGATACTTTTTATCCCGGTAATATTTTCCCGCGAAATAATTTTCGACATCCACGGTTGGAATAGGTAGGTAAGTAATACGGGCTGTTGTTCGCAACTCCACGTCAAAGGGCGAATTTAGCGTACGAGTGGAAGAATCTGTCATTCGATCCACCCCAGCTCCTCAAGAAAGGCCAGCAACGCCTTGGTGTTGCTGACAATCTCACGTAGGGTACCTGGGTTACCGAAGTATTTAGCCCTGTAATTGGCGACCACCGGGCAGTTTAACAGCACGTGCGCTGCTGTCTCGTTCGTCTTCCGTGCAGGTCTTCCTGCACAGCGGACTGTCTGTTACTCCTATGACAAAGAGATTTTTGTTAAATGACCCATGGCCAGTTACAGCTGCTGTAACTGTACCTACGCAGCTGTGGTTTGGTTAGACGGAGAACCTGTTTTGTGAGGCGGGCATCAATTGTAGGAAGCCGCGGGATGAAGCTAGTACTACAATATACCTGCCTGCCTCGTTGGTCTAGTAATCGCAAGCACTACAGCTGAGCAGGAGATCCTTGGTTCGATTCCCAGGTCGGGCAATGTTATTGGGTTTTACTATCTGAAATTTCATGCTACTGAGAAATAGTAGCCTGGAGTCTAGGCTTGTGCCCGTTTGATGGCAATAGGGACGCTCCTTAATACATTGGACTTAAATATAATTGCCTAAATGTAAGCAGTGGTGTACTATACATACACCGCTGCTCAACCCTTCGGGGTAACAAAGCGTGATTTTATATATACCCATTCCTTTAGAATTAGATATGTTACATACCTAATGCCCGCTTCGTTGTAATAGAAAACTTTTATCTTTCAGACATTGAATTTTCCCTGAATTTGCTGAAAATCCAATCTACGATTCAGCGAATACAATGTATAGTTGAAGAAGGTTAATATAGACGCTTAAATTAAGACAAATAATAGAAGATTAAATGGATTGACTTATTGTCTATTGCTAATTCAGAACTTCATTATGTAATAGAGAACATGTAAATGAACCTACAACTACGTATCAAACAGAACTCCAATTGAAATTACATTTCCATATTCCCTTACAATCAGAGGTTACCCACACTACGATCCTGAACTTCGACATTAGTTCTAATGTCAACAAAATCGCACTATTCCAACACGTAGATAATATTGAATCTTACTCGCAGCGCCCGAAGCAAACTCCAAGTGAATTTACGAAGTTAAATTGAAAGTGAACGTTCGGGCCGGACGATTGATGAGTGAGCCATTCGAGTTTGCACTTCAATGTTCTCGTCCACACGTCCGTGCCTTCTTGGGTAAATGTTATTGGAGTGTCTGTAGGTTTTATCTTATATTTATTAACCATTTTCCCTGTTTGATGAAGGAAAAGTAAATGTCTGTTGATTTGTAAAAATCTTGCTATTTAGCTGGAACACCCAACGATTAATGAGTGGGCCATTCGAGTTTGCACTTCAATTAACAAGTAACAACAATAATTAACTATTGCCAAACTTAAGTGGCAGTGGGCAGGGCACATTGCTCGCAGAACAGATGGCCGATGGGGCCGAAAGGTTCTGGAGTGGCGACCGCGTACCGGAAGACGTAGAGTGGGAAGGCCTCCCACAAGGTGGACCGATGACCTTGCGAAGACCGCGGGTATCCGTTGGATGTGAGAAGCACAAGACCGGTCGAAGTGGAGGAGCCTGGGGGAGGCCTATGTCCAGCAGTGGACGTCTTTCGGCTGATATGATGGTGACGATAAATTAACTATTTTTCCATTCGATGAAGGAAATGTATACATATATAATTAATGCCGATGTGTTGAAATCCTGTCGAATTAAATGGAAAGTGAGCATTTGGGCAGGACAATTGATGGGGCCATTTGAGTTTACATTTCACTATTCACTTCCATTCGTCGAATCCTCCTTGGGTTAATGTTATTCGTGTCTGTGTGTAGGCTTTACTTAATAAATCGACTTTTTCCGAAGATTTGGGAAAGGTAAATAAGTGTTGAAGTGCGGGAATTGCTGTAAGTTATAAGATCACGATACATTTAAAATGAGCGTTGGGACTGGACGATTGATGAGAGGGCCATTCTCGTTTCCACTTCATTTTTCACGTTATCCTTTCGAGCTTTCTTGGCTTGTAGTTGCAAGCTAGCTTAGTTTTTGTTGTCGTGGTAACTCAATTCTGATCTCATTGCAAGACTGTTGATTTTTACATTAAGTTAGGTTAAATATATTTACTCAGTCATCAAAGGCGCCAAAATTCACATAATATTATTTGTTTTAAATATTCATAAAATAACCGCACAGTTCTACATAGGAACTTATATTAAGTGTCATTAAAAGTTGAGACTTTCAGACTTCATTTACAAGGCAAGTCAAAACTAAATGGTACATATTCATCTGCAATTTAAATATTAATAAAAATATATGGGCAAACAGAAAACCTCGTTTTGCGTATAAATTACGGTTGCTGAATATAAAATGTTATGCAACTAAAATTCGAGAAATAACAGCCAGTTCAACAGGGCTTTTTCTAAATTATTATTTCATTTTAACTCTATACTTTTATTCCCCTGTTATTTGCGACGGAAGTCTTGTTAGTTTTTAACTTCATTTTGAGTTTACAATCTTATTTTGCTTCAGCTGCTGTAAATTTCCTTTTCAGGATTTTAATTTAGTACTAGTTTTTTCCAGCAGCTTCGCCCGCGTGGGTTTCAGAAATTAACAATTATTATCGTTATATTTCAACCAGTTTACACAAAATCTTAAAAAATTATACACCTAAACATTCCTCATGAATCGGTATGTCAATTGGTGAAAATCCGCTCAGTATTTTTTGAGTTTATCGCGAACCGACAGACAAACGCGGCCAGGTACGTAAACCGGGGTTACTTTAATCAATATTGAAGTTATCTCTTAAATTTTTGGTTATAAAAAAATACAAGAAATGTCTAATAACCGGTTTTTTTTATAACTCTCGATTCCTGTAATAATACGTGAATAAATATTACTTTATAATGAGAAAAAAAAAACTGACTGATCAAAGTTATATGTAGGATGTAGGGTTACTTTGATACCCCCCTATTTTATTGCGTAGTTACAAAGTAACCCCAATTATAATGCCCATACAATTTCAAAAATCAAAATCTGCCAACACGAAAAATAATTAACTTTTTTAATTAAAATTGTTAGTGAATTCCTCAGGAAACGATTTAACAGTTCTTAAGTGTTGCTAAACTAGAAAAAAAACTACCGTCTTGCGTTCATTTTACGCAATTAGCTATTTTATATGAAATGGAAGTTTTGATCAAAGTCATCCCGCGAATCAGTGTAACCCCGGTTCACCGGTACTTTGTCTTATAATCAAAATCAAAATATTTTTATTTCATACAAACCTGCATGGGCACTTATGAAACGTCAGAAGCTAGGTGCACGGTTCCAAATTGTTATTTTCTATGGAGAAGAGCCGGCAAGAAACTCCACGGTTATTCTTTTAAAATTATTTGGCTTTAACAATATTTTCAAATTACAGAGATAAAATGTATGGGAGGACAGCGCAGGCCTGTCAATAAGTACCAGGTACTTAGACGAATACAGAATAGAAAATCATCTACAAATCTACAGTCAGTAAGGCCTACAACGTTCTCTCATTCACAATATGTAAAATAATGTACCTACATAAATAAAATGAAACTAAATAAAATTGATGTATAACGTCAATTAATGACGAGAATATGTCAGCATTGTAAAAATAAAATAATAATAATACCTATGCAGTGATGTACTGATAGTGATTTTTTGTAATAATAACTTAATAGTAAAAAGTAAAGCAGTATTCGTTTATGTTTTGATGCTATAAAATAGTGCTACCTTCTAATAAAGGCATTGTTAGTTTGAAATTATGAGATTATATTGTATTGATAAGTTAAAATACAGCTTCTTGGCGAATCGTTAAATTATATGGTTACGATCCTAGACTATTGTCGTCTAGCGTAGATAGGACAATGGATTCAGACAAAACATATTTGAAACAAACACAAATTAGAATAGACAAACCATAAAGAAGAGGAATGAGCTCCACCCAGAGCGGGAGACGTTATTTGATGATTTCCCACCCAAAAAAAAACCCACCAAATATTTGAGCTCCTTAAATTTTGAGTTGAGCTGCACGATTACTGACAAATACTTGCACTGACTGGACAGGTCCACTCAATCTTGATGATTTCCCACCCAAAAAAAACCCAACAAATATTTGAGCTCCTTAAATTTTGAGTTGAGCTGCACGATTACTAACAAATACGTGCACTGACTAGATAGGTCCACTCAATCTATGTGGTTCTGTCCTCAAAAGACCATTTCAGACATCAATCTACATAGTCTTCACATGATCTGACTCTGAGTTTTTGTTACGCCTTTCTTCTCAGAGTAGTCAGATCGGAAACGACTTGATCTAGTTTTTAAATTATGATTGACTAGCAGAGCTCCGCGGTTTCACCCGCGTAGTTCCCGTTCCCGTGGGAATACGGGGATAAAATATAGCCTACGTCACCCGGGGATAGTGTAGCTTCCCAACAGTGAAATATTTTTTCAAATCGGTTCAGTAATTTCGGAGCCAAAACAAACAAACAATCAAATCTTTCCTCTTTATAATATTAGTATATAGTAGTAAAACTGTTTGTGCAAACCTACTTTCAGAAATGAAATCATTTATCAATCCAGATGCTTTCAAAAGTATTTACGTAGTAAACACAAACAACGTCAGAAGTAAAAACCTTTTTAATTAATAAACATGTGAGTGCAGTGAGTGGAACTGTCATAGTTAGTCTAAGAGCCGCCCATATATCATCGACACTGGCACTTTATTTGCACTTATTTGTTACTCAAAATACACGAAGTGCTTGTGGCAAATAAACGTGGTTTCCTCTCTCTCTGGGGAATATTGCCCGGGTTTTTTTGCTCTGTAATTAACTGTACTGTACTGAGTGCTTTGGGTTTAAAAAAATATTACATATGATCGTTATTTACCAAGACCTCTCCGTGCCACGGAAAACACGCTTAGCCGTTGGTTCCTGCTGTCATTTGTGGATCTTTGACACTTGTTATGGGTCGTCAGAACCCTGAAAGTCTGACAACCAGTTTTACCAAGAGGTATCGTGTTACCCAATGACTGGGTTCTGGAGGTCAGATAGGCAGTCGTTCCATGTGAAATACTGGTATTCAGCTGCATCCGTTTGGACTAGAAGCCGACCCGAACATAGTTGGGAAAAGGCTAGGCAGATGATGATGATGATATGACTTAAAGAAGATGTGATTGAATTAATTATTCTGTACGTAATGTGAACTTCACCAAGGTTCAGACAAGACAAGGCACAGAGGTTCCCTTTATAATGTAGACAAGGAATAAGGAAGGATTTTTCGAAATTCATCCCCTAAGGGAGTTAAATAGGGGATGAAAGTTTCGCGCGGGCGAAGCCGCTGGCAAAAGCTAGTCTAATATGATTAGGAGAAAGATTCTACTTTTTGTACGTATGTTTGCTACGCTTCACGCTGAAACGGCTGAATGGATTACGATGAAATTTTTCAGATGAGTAGGCTATGAACTGGATTAGGACATAACATACTTTTTATCCTAATAAGCCTATGAGATCAAGACTTATGCGGATAAAACCACGGGACGTAGCTAGTCATGTATACAATTTATTAAGGCTTTATAGTTTGAGAGCTGCACCACTATACATCATGTACTCGCAGCATATTTCGAACCTCCAGCTATACCGCATGGAGTATGCTCCGAGCAAATAAAGTTCCTTTTTCCTAAGAGATGAACTATGGCCGGTATGTTTTGTAATTATTCTTACGAAGCCGCAGCCGTGAATCATGCTTAATGCTGAACTACTTCTGCAGTGGAATTTTAAAGCGTTGTATAATTTACATCGTAGTTCTGACTGGGAACTGGGCTTCAAGAAAAACAGGGCAAATGTTTTTGGTTGGATTGTAGGTTTCAGATAGTTGTTTTAGACCATTGTCATCATAATAGTAAAATGTAACAAAATATTGCCAAGAACTTTCACTTTGCCGAGTGCTAAAATAATGGGACTGAGAGTGTTGGACTAAAGAAAAACGTATTCTATCAACATGAAGAAAACGTTATTTCCATAATTGCATCATTGTTAATCAATTACTATATCAGCCAAAGACAATGGTTACTAGCGAAGTTCTCTGAAAATTACTTTGAAAAGGTGGACCGGCTCCTAAAGTGGCCTCTCAAAAATAAGGACTAAATGGATCGCACTATTTGACACCTGAACCACGACTCCTAGAGTGGCATCTCAAATATATGGACTAAGTAGATGGCACTATTTGACTCCAGAACTGCAGACATCGCTATTGTTAAGTTTTATCTACTACTATTCTCACCACTTCCTTGAGTGCGTATTTTCTAGGCAGGTACCTTCTTTTTAAAACTCCACTATTTTGTTTTACTCTCTTATTAAATTGTACTGTCTACTCTATTTTTATCATTTTATTTGTTTGGAATAGGTACGACAGTTTGGCTCTCAGATCTCACAAAGACTTTATAAAACTGGCTGGCATGAACATCGATGGGAAAATAGTTGACTTGAAATAGCGTATTAAATTTTCGTAGGTTGTCAAAAAATATATCAGCTGTTTCAAGACCTACGCTGTGAATGTATGGAACAGCAAGGTTTTTTTATGCAACCGAAGACAAACTTCAATTCGGGGTGGTTCAGAATCATTTGCTAGTCCATGGTATTAGGTTGCTGCGCGGGCGCAGGTGGCGAGGTAAACAATCGACGCGCTAGGTTAGAGTGCAACCTTCACGCGACTGATGAGTGTGCGTCATTTGATGTCGGTGCCGCCACAAATACTTAAAAAAAAGAAAGATGGAATGAATGATGGAATGTAATGGTATAGGTATCTTCTACCCTTTGATACGTAAACATTATTGACAGGGTGTTTCATAATCCTAAAGCATTGTTTATTATTCTTTGTACCTATTATCTTAATTTATCGTAACAATTTTTAATCGCACCTAGAGGTATTTTCGGATACATTGAGTGGACCATCTTTGTAAGACGACTGTTATTTCACGTTGTATATTAAAATTCATAATCCGGAAAGACCTATGTAAAAATACACGTAACACAATCTTACCTAGCAATAAAATGATAGGTAGTGTATCCAATAAAACAATATATCCTTATACTAACAAGATGAAATATGTATCGCTTCATTACGAATAATTGCTAGAATACGAACGTGAATAGATGACGTGTCAATACTAACGGTACACGTTACTCTTGTATCTGTAACAGTATCAGGGGTATCTGTTATAGTAACAGATCTGTTACGTTATAACGTACGTTGCTTGTTCTAACAAAGGGGTTATAATTAATTTCTGTCTGTGTTCTTGATAGAGGTGGATATTGTTATGTGAATTCTATCCCTGTCCTTATTTTTGGCGAACTGCGCGGCGTAAACAAGGGTAATGTCCGTATCAGCCTATCTATGTATGTAAGTATGTATGCCTTCCTGTGTGGCACTCTAGGGCCGATTTTGATCGAATTTGATGATTCTTCAGTCGATTTGTCTAAATCTAGCGAGTGTCACTAAAGACATGACAGTAATCAAAATTCAATATGGCGACAACCAGACGCCAATTTTTACGCTCTGTTCGGTTTCTAGCATAGATATGTACGTCATAGATTTTACTACCGACTTCATTGTAATGAATCTCCTTGTCAAAATATTTTTCCGGGGCATTATATTTACCGTATTCTATTTCTGCTGTCTTTGCACAACCCTGATATAGATTTTTGTAGATGTGACATAAGACTGCGGTTATTAAGTGCCAACGAAAACAGCCATGAAAGAGCCCTTCAAGAGATTCGATGGCTAGTTTCTACCAGCAAGCCAAATTTTCGGAAGAATAAAATTATAACTTACAGCTGTAAAGTTGTATGTTCTTATTTTATTATATTTCTAAGAACTTGCGAAGAATATAATATAATTTGTATATGACAACTAGCCAAGTCAGACCTTAGGCTTCAATATATTATCCTAATGTTATAAGAAGAAATTATATTTTGTTGTCATAAAATATTTTAAGTTGTCATAATGAATTTCAGGACTGACCATTGAACTTAGCACCCATTTAGATCCCACTTCTTTTGTCGTTGAAGTCAACAACCAAAACATATATCATTATATTGAACGTGGCTTCTCAATTCACATTTATGTTTTTGATGGGACTGTACTCACACCAAACGGTCGTTCATTATAGTCAAAATTTCAATTTGAGGCGAAATGTCTACTGCTGGACAGCCTGTTGGGGTTTCTATAATCGCCACGCTTGGCAGGCGGGTTGGCGATCGCAGTATCGTATGAATATGCATAGAGAACGCTGCTGCCCATTCATTAATAAAAAAGGAATTTCGCTAGTTCAAAAAATTATATTCTATTTCTATATCATCTTGTCTCGTTACTCGGGTCTGTGCAACACGTTATCTTCCGCTTCCTGCCCATTCATCAACATGTTTATTCATGACCTGTGGCGAAAGCACATATAACACGATTCCTACCGGCTTCCATTCGGGGATTCGCATCGGCAACTCTAACGCTATTAAAAAATGCACGTCAATGGTGGCTACTATTGTCAAAAAATATAATGCACCATAACGTTCTAACAATAAAAACGGTTTTTTTTAACTTAATTCTTAGCATTCCTATATTAATTTTAGAATTATAGTAAGTATTCTTTATTGACAAGTCAGTAAGTTAAAGCCTAGTTTTCTTCGGCTTCTCTATTAAAAAAAATTGACACCTCGCCGCTGTTCATGACACTTCCTAATAATTCCAAAAACACAAATCAAAACACATACTCACCAAAACAAACACAGCAAACCATACTTCATTACAAATCGACATTAATACAATGTCCCATAAATTCGTCCTCAGTCATAAACACAGGTGGTATCCAACTGAATAGCAGAGCAGCACTAATTTCAGTCCGTGGTACCAATTAGCCTTTAATAAATGGGCTCAGGAGTACAGAGCTCGAATTAGACGCTGCCATTGGCTGTTCTAATTGTAATGCATGAGTAGACAAGACCCTGGTTTCGTGGAACTAGTACGGAGTAGTACCGAGTACCTGTATGAGAGGGTAATTGAGATGTCCGTGTTAATTCAAGAGGTACCTATTGAAAGTTAGAGATGTCCGTTCTTCTACACAGGTAGGTACTGTAGAGGTTGTCTGCAAAATACGACCTTATTTCGTACAGGTTGGTGATAAAATAACTTCAAACGCATTCGAACTCTCGAGTATTTTTTTAAATTTGAATCTAGTACTGGGAGCCCTTAAGGTGAATCTTGTCGACATTTTTTCTATACAACATTCGGGAGTATATTACTCCACTGTTCGACAATATACATCAAAAATTGAACATGGTATGGTTTTGTCTCAATATTAATAATGTCTGTACGGAAACAGAATGCTTAAATAAAAAGCCATTAAAAAGTTAGCAGCCAACCAAGATTCGTTTTTCTTGCCAATTTAAATTGACTCTGTGCATGTTTAAGTAATGAAAGAAATATAAAATTTCCAAAACCAAGTAGGTACCGAGAAAGCTCAAATATCGAAAAGTTCAAAAGATTTTATTGGTCATTAATTTATTCAATGTTTTTTTCATAAAACCCGATCTTCCGAAGGACTTTTTTAATATTTACGCGCCGGTTTTACTATAAATGATCCTGCATCTCACTCAATAACGTTATGTGTAGACTAGCGTCTTACTGCTCATCACTGATACTACTTCTGTCGTACACGATGCCTGGTGACACAGCGTGCTTTTTAGCCAGGCCCACCAGAGTTCGAGCCCATGACTAGATTCCCCTTAAGATTCTTATAGTACTACGCTTTAGAATGAGCAACTGGCTTTATATTTCTGACTGACCGCCTCCTTGAAAATTCAAAATTGAAATATATTATACAGTTATGAACTGTATAATATGTTTCAATATGAGGGGCTTGTGGCTAAATGAGAATAGCTGCACGGATCGATCGGCCAGGTTAAGCTACGCTTGCCGCGGTTGGTCCGTGGATGGGTGAGCATCTTTACATACCAAGACCCCTCCGTGCCTCGGAAAGGACGTCAAGCCGTTGGTCCCGGCTGTCATTTGTGGATCTTTGACAGTCGTTACGGGTCGTCAGAAGCCCGAAAGTCTGACAACCAGTCGTACCAAGGGGTATCGTATTACCCAGTAACTGGGTTGTGGAGGTCAGATAGGCAGTCGCTCCATGTAAAATACTGGTATTCAGCTGCATCCGGTTAGACTAGAAGCCGACCCCAACATAGTTGGGAAAAGGCTAGGCAGATGATGATGATTATACAGTTATGAACTAAGTAATTGTATTTCAATATTGTATTGATCTTCATATAAAAAATAAAATAAGCAAAATAATTCATTACAACGATAAGACCAGATAAAAAGCCGATTTATTTTAAAACGGAAACAATAGTTGTTATCTGTCCAAAATTTTGCAAGAACTTTTAAAGTAATGCGATACCCGGATAAGATGGTGAAACAAAAGATTGTCCTCTCATTGTCTTCAAGTTTGACATACTTTGTACTTCTATTGTTAAAAGAAAGTAAGTTGGCTTGTTGCACTGTGATCGCCGAGATTATAGCAGACTCGCTGTGTCTGCGATTACGTCCGCATTGATCTCACAAAACGAATAAAGACGCAAGCAAGTCACACATAATAATAATAAAATATTTTCGATTCTCACGTAGTTCTTTTTAGGGTTCGAAGCGTGCCAACGGATCCCTATTGCTAAAACTCAGCTGTCCACCCGTCCGCCCTTCCGTCTATGTGTCAGTGGGCTGTATCTCATAAACCGCAATAGGTATGTAGGACATTTTCACAGTCTGTATTGCTATCCCCGCTATAACAGCAAAATATTGAAAACCGCATCAAAATCGGTTCAGCCAAACACGCGAGAATCGCGGACAAACATACATACAGGTCAAACTGAGAACCTCCTTTTATTATGAAGTCGGTTAAAAATGAAATAATGTAAAAAAAATACGCGGTCTTGCTGCGGGCAGTATGTTATAGGTAAACCTTATCAAAGAGTACTTCTATTGCTGCTATAACAACAAACAATTAAAATAAAATAATTTGATCAAAATTAAAGGGCGTCTCCATACAAGAAACGGTTGTCTGGTACAGTTTTTTTTTTTTTTTTGACGGCAGGGCCTTTGTAGGTAAATAAGGAAATTGCTATTTATTAATACAACACATCCTGGCTATTATCACAGTATATGGTTCGCAATATTTTATAATTGCTCAGTTTGACTGCTTTTATTTGGCTTTTATTAAGAAAAAGTAAACAAAACTCCCGATAAAATGTTTAGAACGGACTATAGACATCGATATCTGCAACCTTAAAATCTCGGTTTGAGATAAAGTGAATCTATACTTTATTCTCGATGAGATACGGTCTAAAATAAACGTATGTTGCAAAATCAGAGGTGCATTTGTTAGTTCTCAAGTTGCTCGAAGAATCAAAAGTATTTCTGACTTTCCGAAGCGCGTTAGATGGGTTTTTTGCACTGAAATAGAATAAATATCCTTCGCTCTCGTGATGTCTGTGGTAGAGGAAATGTAAAACGGCTTTCAAAGTATTGTGTGGCGCTGAATATTTGGTTTAAAACATAATAATAATTTATCCATCAAACCTTTAAATATTACCTAAACTCAAGCTTTAGGTGGACATTTTTATTTTTATAGAGTAAAATAATGATCTCAGTTTCATCGAAGACTTACCTACAACTTATTTAGGTTGTAAGCCTAATAGTATATAGTTGTTTATTTATTTTTTGGTTAACTAAGTAAACCATTTGGTTAACTTAGTTAATCTTAAAAAAAATACAATTAAACACTAATTAAGTTTTGTTGACTTTTTTGAGATCACACGACACACGGCGCCTACCTTTCTACATATATATTGACATAGAAACCTCCGAAACAGAGAAAACTAGCACAAATATTGGAATAATTTTATACTGTCGTCAAAACTACAAGTAAGGCAAAAATACTTTGATATCGCTTTAAAGTTGGTCAACACTTTTATGTTATGACTATCGTTATGTGAGCAGTAAATTTTAGTAGGATGCCAAGACCCGATGGTCTTTGGTCCATATGCATGCAATATAGAAAGAGATGACATTCAGTTTAGGGGTACATAGTACAAAGAAGATAATTGTTTAAATTATGAAGACATAATCCTTACTAATATCATAAACGCGAAAGTTTGTATGTATGGATGTTTGTTACTCTTTCACGCAAAAATTACTAAATGGATTTGGATGAAATTTGGCACACAGAAAGATTATACCATAACCTAGATTAACACATAGAATACTTTTTATCCCGGTAGTACATTCCCGCGAGATCATTTCCGACTACTACACGGGCGAAACCGCGGGCGGAAACTAGTGAATATGTAAATTCATGCTTTCTTCCCATGGGGATAGGCAGAAACTAACTAGCAATACAATCTCTTTACGCATCGTTTACGTTCATACATCATTCATCATGCATCGGTGATGCTTTTTTTTGAGAAAAATTATTAAGGAATCATTTTCCAAAAAATACGGTTATTTTTAGGGAACCAGCTTCGTATGCCACTTTAAGTATAGACAATTTTGAAACACAATAAAGTTTCCCTAAAAAACACAGCATAGTAAAACACGTACACAATAAAACACAACCAGTCACACAAAAATCCGTCTAAATACTCATATAGCAAAGCAATCAAATTCCAGTTAACATACATATGTTTACTAGAACTTAGAGCAGCAGATTACATACATACTTATACCAGATTTCCGTATACTAAGATGCTAATTTTAAAGTCCAATTACTTCCCTACGTCGCGTCGTCGACAGCTGCGTACGAAGTTTAGAACATAACCTATTCGGGAACAGTTCTTGTCAGCGTTGCACATGACACTTAATTTCTTCGTCGCCTTAAGCGCTGTGCCTTAAATATAAGGGTTTATGTATGTAGAAGGCTGTGTATGCTTATCAATTACTGTGTTTGGGAAGCAGTTCAGTGTACGGTGTGTTTGATGATTCTATCGATCGTGTTTGGGCCCAAAAGGTACTTTGTACATTCGAAATTGTTCATAGTTTTAGTACAGTTTTTTGCAGGTGTTAATTAAATTTAAACTACGGCGGGTAAAACTTAGCCATCCGATATTGCAGAAAGCAGAGGAATACCGGTTCTAAAAAAAACCGTTAGGACAAAGCCGAAAGTCACCAAAATATGTACTATGACGTCATAGTATTGTTTTTACCAAAACAACATTTATATGTTACTTATAACCTATTGTAAGGTTCCCCTACGATCTCCTGTACCGTTGCACACACCTATAATACAGTGTTTTGCGTGCGTAACATTTCTCACTGTCGTAAACTGCTACTTATCCCACCAAAAATACCTTAAGTTCGATTCTCAGCAAATATTTTCATTTAAATGTATCTCTTTTTAACTACTATCGTACTACGGATAACGGGGTGATTCTAGTGATTCCGCTTGCCGCGGTTGGTCCGTGGATGGGTGACCATCATTACATACCAAGACCCCTCCGTGCCTCGGAAAGCACGTTAAGCCATTGGTCACGGCTGTCATTTGTGGATCTTTGACAGTCGTTACGGGTCGTCAGAAGCCCGAAAGTCTGACAACCAGTCTTACCAAGGGGTATCGTATTACCCAGTAACTGGGTTGTGGAGGTCAGATAGGCAGTCGATCCAAATAAAATACTGGTATTCAGCTGCATCCGATTAGACTTTAAGTCGACCCCAACATTGTTGGTAAAAGGCTAGGCAGATGATGATGATGATGAACGGGGTGATTCTATTGGGATGATGAAATAAAACCGACCGCCGTGAATGTTCGTTAAACACTGATTTATTGAAATATATTTTTACATTTAATTTGCAATAATGAGTAGAAAGTACAAATACTGTGGGTGCAGAATGCACGGCGCGTAAGTCTTTGTGCTAATATCGCTATTTGTCGCAAAATTCCAGTATCCGCGGTGCAAAATTGTGCGTCTACCGTCGCTCGGGCACGCGCCGCCGGTCAACTGTAAATCTTTTTCTCTTGCAAGCCACCAAAATTACCAACAATAAGTGGTATTCCATTGTAGACAATATACGTACTACTAACTTTTTTTTAATGTAACTTAATTTGTTATTTTTTATCTTTATTAGTTTATATAATGTAACTTAAATTGATGTATAAAATGCGCAGACGACGACTTTTTGATAGGATTTTACACCCAGAATTAACAACCAGACCTGAATAAATATTCCTGGGAACGTTTCCACGTTTTCATTCAGGTCCTATTATGCCAATAGAATAACAAAGTCAAGTGAATGAAGCCGCGGGTTCAACTAGTGTCTTAATAATGTCCACGACGATATTCCATGAAGTCGTTATATTCCTGACCTCATTCCCGCCAAGTCCCGTCACCAATTCCCCAGGACTTTCTCACCTCTAATTATTACCAGCGTAGTGAAGCAAGTCTTTGTACCTTCAAAATATAATCTTTTGGGTGTAAATAACTTATATTTTACATGCATATGGTCCCAAGACACGGATGCAGTTTAAAAGCGATTTGATCGAGTTCCCTCCGTCCTAGCTATTTTGTAGTGTGTCAACGACTGAAATCGCTTCGGCACTTTAAATTGTAAAAGCTTTACTTCCGACAGATTGTTGGTGAATTTCCGTTTTCTTTAAGCGACATGAGATTTAGAATAGGAACCCTGTTTCAAGCATATCTTGGTGGCAGATCTTTGAATGAACCAGAATTTGGGTGCTTATACAGGAAAAGTTTTTATCCAGTGCGCAAATTGTAACCATGAATTCAGCATATCATTCTAGACCCCTAGCGCAGAAATTTTTCGCCGGTTGTACAAAAAAAAAAACAGCTGTGCCATACATTTTGACCGCGTAGGTATTGTACTTTTCTATGAAACAGCTGATTTTTATTTTTATAACCGGCGAATAATTTCTGCGGTAGGGGGTCTAGAATAATACACTGAATTCATGGTTACAGTTTGCGCACTGGATAAAACTTACCCTGTATTATCCCTTCATCTCATCATCAGTCAAGCCTTTTCCCGACTACTTTGGGGTCAGCCTCCAATCAAACCGGAAGTAGCTGAATACTAGTATTTCACATGGAGCAACTGCCTATTTGACCTCCAAAACCCAGTAACTGGGTACTACGATAACCATTGGTAAAACTGGTAGGTCTTTCGGGCTTCTGACAACCCGTAACGACTGTCAAAGATCCACAAACGACAGCCGGTCGGAGTATGTAAAGATGGTCACCCATCCACGTACCAACCGCGACCAGTGTAGCTTACCTTATCGATTGATTAGTGCAGCTGTTAGTACTTAGCCACAAGCCCTTGTATTATCCCTTACAGTAATTAAAATTGGAGAGAATAAGTAAAAAAGGGGCGGTGTAGTCACAAAGCTGAGCACACTAGCGACATCAAAGCCTTTGGCTCCTCCCCCCCGAGTGGGTTCCAGCATTGTCGTTGCGGGGGGGCTCAGTAACCGTGGATTCCGGCCACGGTGAAGCCAAGAGGAACCCAAAGGTGGGGCCGCTCGTCAGGGCTTTTGCCTCAAAGCCGACGACGTAGCGGCCAAAAAGTAGGTTGCGGTGAGGTGCACCGCAACTGAGGTGGGCCGCGATGTCGAATGGGAGGCATCGCGGCTGAGGGTTACGGGCTGCGGTAGAGGAGGAGTGCCGGTGCTTCTGAGCAGCGCTCTTCCCTTCCGTGGCCTGGACGGGGCCGCCACCGTTTGATGGCGGACGCGGTGGGGCCGCAGGGGAAGAGGAGTGTCGATATAGCGTCAGCCGCTCTCCCTATCCCCTGCGGCCGAAATGTGGTAGACGGGACGGCGCGTTGTGTTCCACACGCGCGCCGTCAAAGATGTCAGCAACCACCGGTGGGGTCCGCAAGGGCCGATGCCTGCCAGGGGTGCGGGTTTGTTCGAAAGAGATACCACGGCCCCTGGCATACGGGCTACTGAGGGAACACGGGTGGGTTTTAGTCAGTAAAAGTCTGACACGCCCTCCTGCTCTACTCAGCAGGAGAAGTCATTTGATGATTTCCCACCCAAAAAAAAAAAAAAAGCCTTTGGCTCCTGTTAACTTTGACTGGTATTAAAGCTGGCAAGTTAGAAGGACGCTCCGATGTGTCAGTCAAAGTAAAGTGAATTATTAAGTAACGAAAAACATAATTTCTTTGTCAAAAGGTGCACTACATTAAGCTGCACTACAGAGTTACTTTTTGCTCAAAAAGCAGATTTATACGATTTTGATTTTGATCATCAGGAATAAAATAACCTTGGTTCTGAATTTTCCCAGCTCACATATGTAGTGCACAATACGACGTCAGTAGGTAAAACAACCTTATAAAACATGTGATTTCTACATAAACGGATAAAGAACGTTCAATAATTATATCCTGTATAGTATACAGTTAAATTATACCAGTTGGTAACAACATTCACACGTCACCGCCACCATGTTTTCCCTACCGTAGGTACCAGGCATACAGAATCAAGGGAGAGCCACTAAGTGCATTGAAACTATGAATAATACATACGTGCTGAGAGATTGCAAGCCAATCACTTGCGTAGCTGTAGCTATAGTAAACGCGGTAACCCTTATCGTATCTGGATGTGAAGTCAGCAGAAATCAGAGTAGGTTTTATTTACATAAATTGAATTTTCTTTGGAAAAATTACGATACCTATGAACGTACGAATTATAAAGAGGTTAAGCTACAGTTTGCTCTAACAGTAATGGCTGCCACATTAGGACCTGTGTGGTTTTCATGAAAATGATGGTAGTGGAGTTGTCTTTACGGTGTCTCTCTAGGAAAACACATCAAGTTACTTTCATAAATAACGTTTGAGTGACGTCGTTCGCCGGTAAATTTCTTAAGACTAATTTAGTCTTCGCGGCCTTCTTGCACTTTTTGACGTACAAGAAAATCGCACGATAACACTCCATATTTTTATTTCCTTTCCTGATAATAGACGGTAATACGACTACGTATTATCGTCTATTATCACACAGTTATGACGTCACCATTGACCTCGTAAAAGATGGCAACTAAAATAGTGTATCGTTAACGTCGAAATCCATTCTTCATTTAATAATAGAATAATAATAAATTGCGGCTATAAAAATCCTAGTTACACGACGTCATTAAAAATAATACGACCGCCAGGTGTATATATAAAGCCAGGTATTCACTGGGCCTCTCAAAACGGTTAACGAAAATATTGTGAGGAAAGCGGCATGTTCTAGAACCAAAAATTCGAACACCAGTGACATCTCTCAACCCGCACTGAGCCCGCGTGGTGGTGATAATTACGGCCCATTCTCTCTCACCTAGAGTAGGCCTGTGTCCCAGCAGTGGGAACATTATAGGCTGATTTGGTTTTTTCAGGTTTTTAAGAAAAATATACTTTTCAATATGTTTAATTTAATTATAAACTAGCTTTTGCCAGTGCCTTCGCCCGCGTGATGAACTGAAATTATCCCACGTTGGATCCCAAATTGGATACTTTTAACCGGTTAAAAGTATCCAATGTGTTATAAAACTATCTGTGTGCTAAATTTCATTTATATCCGATGAGCTGTGTTTGCGTGATTGAGTTACAGACATTTAAACATACAAACTTTCACATGATGAATGTTAGTAGGATATTTTGGTTATTTTATTAGAATGGGAGATTATTTCTTTCAAAATGTTGAAACGGTTTGCAACATTTTTCAAAATCTATCACATATTTTAACTAGTGAGCACGCTGTCCAACCCGTTCATTATAATAACCGGTTTCCTCTGAACATGAACACATAGATGCAAACTTTACGAGTAGAAATATCCTCGTTTGTTATAGTGTTGCGTCATCCTTTGTTGTCACGGGTTATAGCGGGCGAACTGTTATTACAGAGCACAATTGTGCTCTTTGAACGCAAAATGCCACTTGAGCTGTGAAAGGTACGCAGCACAGCTTATATTCATATCACTCGGCGAACAGCTTATTTTAAAATGGAGATAATTTATAAAACAAATGTAAACTGGGCGCTGCTGCATTTTTAATACTTGACGCAAAAAGAGTGTTATAAGTATGGCGGACCGAGCCCAAGTCGACGGCGCGTTGTGTTCCACGCGCGCCTCAAAGAGGTCAGCACAAATAGTGATGGGACCCGCAAGGGTCGATGCCTGCCAGGGGTGCGGGTTTGTTCGAAAGAGACACCACAGCCCCTGGCTTAAGGGCTACTGAAGGAACACGGGTGGGTTTTAGTCAGTAAAAGTCTGACACGCCCTCCTGCTCCACCCAGAGCGGGAGAAGTTATTTGATGATTTCCCACCCAAAAAAAAAAAAAAAAAAAAAAAAAAGTATGGCGGATGAGAGTAAAACAACAAGGAAATCAATAAAAAGTTATCTACTTCCTTGTTATCTCAAATGGTACTTACTCAGGATTCCTGAATCTTCCCTATAAACTGCACGTGCTACTAGTCCATATTTTCGACCAGATTCAAATCCATTTTCTGATACCAATCCTCGACATAACTTGTTTTGAAACAGTATTACATGAAACCTCCGTAGCCTTAGTCTTGTTGCAATACCTCGGGGGCTAATTGGCGCTATCTGAACTTAGCTGAGAACTACACACTACACAGTACAAAATAAAGGTGAGAAGTAAAACAGTGCTATTTTAGGTCATTTTAAAACGAGAATGGGCGGAAAACTGAGTTTTTCGGCCTACTACGAATGTCATAACAGATTCATTACGATTGTTACTACGTTTGAGATCTTGGAGAAAAGTAAAGAAATCTTGCTTATCTGCGATTTCACTAGCACCCAAATGCCCTCCTTTCGGAACACAGCATCAATACTTGGTGAAAAATCATTACGTATTGGCATGGGACTGGGCGGGTCACGTCTGTATAGTGACAGCTAAGGAATAGTCTCCACACGGTGGGTGCCTGTGGATGGACGGCGCCGCCGATGGTCAGCCCAGTAAGAGGTGGCAAGACGATTAGGCACGGTTTGCAAAGGTTGTATTGAGGTAACTCTAGAAAGAAAAGCATGCCTGAAAGGATTTGGGCAAAGGCAACTTAGCTTACACTATTGTTTAAGCCAATTATAAAAAATAATGGTAATACAACCCTGGATGAATAACATAGAACGACTGATCAAAAACAGACAAATCTGTAACAATGTCAAGCACATCTCATAAATTTCTAATACATTACATAACAAAGCGGATTACACTGAAGATACGTTATACAAATATAATGCGGACACAATAGATTGCCCAGTAAATCGGAGATAAGTCTCGGATACCGTCCAGATGGACTCACGTTTTGCGTATTCAGCCATTTTGTATTGTTGATGATCGTACCTTTGGTCCGAAGAAGATTATTATCATCTTATTGTGTGATAAGCTGAAAGGGTTATTGGTATAATGATCAGATATATATATGGTGTTTAAAGTAATTGGTTTAACGGATAAAAACTGTCTACAATTTATATTTTTTTAACTGGGGTATTTTTTTCTGCCTTAAGTATACATTTACCTTAATCTATGTAAGTCGCAACTCGTAGACCAACTGTTTTGCAACTATCTTAAATACAATACCTTATGTATCGACTGACAATCGGTAGATTTTATTGATTGCCCATGGCGTCGCTCGCGTAGAGGTCGTAAATGATCCCACGACAACCTGCTATTAGGACAAAAATGTGTCCATTGTCTATGTCTACACGTGTGCACGAATTTCATTAAAATCCGAAAAGTAACAGAAAGACTGAGTTACTTTCACATTTATGTTATTAAGTAAGATGGAAGTATGGACAGAAGACAATCGCTTGCAAAAACAAACAATCTTTAACAGATTTATCCCTCAATCTCTTTCAACGAAACTCACAAAAAGTTCACTTCCGAGAAGTTTCCTGTTTTTAAAAGTCGCGAATAACAAGAACGCTCTCAAACCGAAACATTCCTAATCATGTTATTAAAACTTCTGCCTTCCAGCGTTGCTTAACAAAAAGTCGACGGTTCCCACTCGCGCGTCGATTCGATAAGCTGCACCCTAATTGCGTAACTCACGACTAATCATAATCGGTTTCAATTTGACAGTTCAACCGTATTCATTGCGTTATTTACATTGTTGAACATACATATTTTTCGAACATGTGAAGCAATGGTTTAACAATCTGTTTCAAAACGAAACAGATTATGATGAATCGTGAGTTAGTCGGCCCTCTGGAGAACCTTGGCATAGAAGTTCTGACATCAAACAAATCTGAGAACATAATACTGTTGATAATCATATAGTTAGTATTTGTATAGCGCATGAAAAATGCGAAGTTATGGACAGAAATTGAAACATTTTTCGTACCACAATAAATGCCTTAACCTACATAGAGCACGCCTTTTCTCATACAGCAAAAAATCAGCATCTTCGCCTGTCATCCAATATTTCTCTCGATTATTTGTGTTTCTAACGATTATAACATTAAAGAATTCACATTGCTACAAGCATGACTGCTCTTTTTGAAACGTCAGCGTAATACTTAGACAAAAATCACTGCGAAGCTAATTCGACTAAAAGAAATCGGGTACTAAAAGAAATCGATGATTTCCGAATTAGGTACCATCTGAATGCAGAATTACCTTCTCGAATTATTGAAATCAAGACGTTTTTTGGTACTTTTTTTTACATCACGATTGGTAGGTACACCCTTTTCATTTGGACACAAATTTGCATCCAAAATGTAATTTAAAATTCCCATGTCGTAAATAGCAGCTTTTAACCTCCTTAAAAAATTCACGCTGCTTCAACCTCTATGCGAAATAATTTCAATGTACAGTTAACAAAACTAGTCAGTTTCGCGTTGATCCGCCGGCGGCTCTGTAATTGGGCGCGGAGTCAAGGGGCGCAGTCGCTTGACACACATCCGCAATACAACCTTGTACCTGAGCTGTACGAGATAATGGCTCTACAAGCTTAGGGGGTAACTTTTAGCCTGTTAAGTCATGACTATTTTTGGCTGTTTGTCAAATAAATGAAATTACAAATTTATTGGCTAGTTTTAAGTCATCATCAGACAGCCTAGACTAAGTGACATTCTATCAATAAACAATATAGCTCTCATTCATCACCACCATCATTATAGTTTTTTTTTTTTTTTTTTTTTTAAGTTATTGCATAGCTTCTATCGCGGGCCTTGAGCGTGGAGACCGAACCCAGAAATTCCGTAACGAAAATAATGCCACACCTAGCAACAGGTCGGACTGTTGCATAGCAACGGAGGAATGACATGTTAAAATTGCAATTTTGACTGCTTTATCTGAATTTTCATACACAACATCGTATATTTATGGATAGTTTATGAAATTTTCTTACCGTTTTAGCAGTATTCTAGCCATTTCATACTGGGGGGTATAGTATATGTTTATTACCTGATACTGTACTTACGCTTCTTTTTCATTCATCCACATCATCTTTATGTTTTAGTATCCTTTTACGACTTATCCTTTTACATTATTTATATTTCACACTTTGTTTTCTGTATTAGTACTCTGCGAATCGGTCTTAAACGATTCGTCTATTTAAAATTACCTGATTTTACATAGAATTTTCCATCTTTTTACATAATAATATTATTGTTATGACATTTAAGTCAAACGTGTCAAACTGATGTCTACTTATTCTTTTAACTGTCTATGCAGTCTATTCAAGGCAAGGAAGGTTGCATTATGATTGTATTTACTAAAAATAATTTTATATCGTTTTGGATAGCCCAAATTTGGTCTTTTCTACCTAATTACGTTGTCTACTAAATAACGAAATTCTAAATTATTATTATAAGATTCTTAAACGCACTCTCGGTTTTTATCAAGGAGGTTTGATGTGTTGGCCGACCAGACCGAAAAAAAAAAAGGGACATGACTGGAGAAGTCAAGGGGGAAAAAGTTACTTAGCTGAAAATTCGGGGCTAAGGAGATGGGATTGAAAGTGTCTATCATCATGAAGACGTTATATCTATAATTGCATCAATGTTACGCAATTGCCGAGTCAACTAAAAGACAACGGTTACTAGCGAAGTTCTCATGAAGAACACGATACTCATAACTGCATCAATATTATTCAATCGTCAAGACAGCCAAAGACAACGGTTACCTTCTAACGAAGCTCACTGAAAATTACCTTGAAAAGGTGGACCGGCTCCTAGAGTGGCATTTCAAGTATATTGACTAGTGGATCGAACTTTTTGACACCAAGACTGAAAACATTGCCATTGCCAATCTTACCTATTACTTTCCTTACCTCTACCTTGAGTGTGTACTTTCTACACAGGTACCCTTTTTTATAACTACACTATTTTGTTTATTTTTCTTATTTATTAAATTGAACTTTCTACCCTATTTCTTATCTTTTATTTGTTAGGAATAGGTAGACATGACAGGGGTGTTGTGATAAGTTGATAAAAAATGCTATGCAATAGCTTTACCGCGGCAGTCTCCGAGTGCCACACATTTTTTTATATAAAAATAGCATATACGCAATTTCTTTTCAAACTAATTTATAATAATTTTAATCGGGATTGTACTTTAATTTTAATATTTCTACACTCGAAGCAATAGTATCGCATGTAGTAATATCAAAATTTTAATTTACTATAAACTCATAAATAAATAAATGATGATGTTAACAATAAAATAATGATGGAAAAATCATAAATGTATGGGGCTGACATAAGCTACCGAAAAGCTTATGATGACAATCCTGTTAAAGTTCTTTGTATAAATACGAAACGCTTTGAAAATGTTTGCCTTGATGCCTAGTTGCTTTGCCTACGCACTCTGGAGGACGTCATTTATAAAATTCATCGTTATTTATATTTGTAATGCGAATTGTGTGGTTGTGTGAATTGCCGTGAACAAGCAAAAGCTAAACGGTTTCGTTGTTATTCTAAGTGAACTTTGGCAAAAAGGGTTATCTGGGAAGTTAATCATTTATTAGGGAAACTTATATTTAAAACTATTATTCCAGTAATAGTACCTAGTAAGTGTGGACAATTATCAACCTCCAAACAAACCGCATAGTACCTAAGGTACCTATGTATTAGTAATATATTTTCACTGCAACGTAAACAATTCCCCAATTAGTGTGGCCATGTTGGTCAACTTTTCGATTCCCGAGGTAAGCTCCCAACGTCTTTAGTATGCCAAACAACATGTTAACAAAAAGTAGCCAGTTCCCGACTCCCAGTCGATTCTCCGCAAGTTCTGCTTGTAATTTGGACGAGTGAGGCTTGAGAGTTCCAAAGTTGCTTGACACAGATCCCGAGATACCGGATACATACTAATGTAGATACTTGTTCAGCTAAGAAGAAGAGGTAAGAAAGATAGTATACGGATTGTAAGTGTATGAATAAATTCATGGAGTTTTCGCCAAGTGGTATTATCAAAAGTAAATAATACGAAATATAGAAAATTGATTCGTGAAAAAAGTTATCAATTTTCTGTATATTATTATAAATATTGTCATACAAAAAAGACATCAAAGGATTTGTTCTAAAATTCTTACATTTTCTTACGGACTTATGATAATCTCTTTAGTTAGGTAATTTTAATGAAACGCTGCTATGTAACTATTAATTCAATTACTTACCAACTTAAAGGATTTGTTCAATCAAAACTTATTAAAGCTATCATTTAATTTAAAATATTTCACCAAAATGATAACAGATGAAATTTCCACCGTAATTGGGCTGTAGCTGTTTAAGTCCTCCACAGTTGCTTGACAAAGATCTCAAGATATTTTCTACCCAAAGAATTTATGAGATAATAGCACTACATTTTAGCTAAAATCTTATATTAAATTAGAACATTTCTGCAAATTGGACTTGTCTGAAGTGGAATATGTATTTTTCTCAAAGTTTTATTACGTTAAATTTTCCCTTGTTGTTTAGCTTTTGCCACCCTCTTCTACCCGCCTCTTTTTCACTCGGTTTCAAGAAAGAAAAATGCGTTTATTAGCATGGCAGCTAAAAAAACTTCAAACTATAAAAAGAAAACTTTGATTTTAATGCCAAAAAGGCCCTTAGCTCAGCATAATGTAACATGGCAACACAAGGCTTACCATCTGACAAAATCTATCTTTCTTAGCTTTTGACAACGGCTTCGCCCGCGTTGGCGGAACATATCCCACAGACACGTACTACCGGGATAGTAGTAGAAAGTATTGTATCTATTAATCAAGTTATTAACGACACGACACTTCATCCTAAATTAAGAACTTTAGCTAATATAAAAACCTTTACCTTGCCTAGATGTAACAATACATATGGTATGAGAACATACCCCTACATACTACCAAAAATAGTAAACGAACTTCCTACGGACATGCAAAATAAATACCTCTGTAACCCTAAAAAAGCAAAATGTTTATTAAAAAAGCATTTTCTGCAAATTACAAACTATGAGTATGTACTTTAGTTTGATACACTTGCTACAGCTTTAATTGTGCTATTAACATATTATATAAAGAGTAAAGACTTGCAATATTCTTTGAATGTAAAACTTACAAACTTACCGTATAAGTTTTTTTGTAGTAAGTACCTATATTAAATATATTTTTGTTTCGAACTCACTAGCCATGTATAAGCCATCAAAGGCTTCTGTGGTTCTTAGTGTATTATTTTAAACTCTGCGATCTACTTTCTGAACATTAATAAAAAAAAATAAAAAAATTAACAACCTGTGAACATCCAAATCCGTTTAGTCGTTTTGCATGATTTTTTTTTTTTTTTTTTGGGTGGGAAATCATCAAATAACTTCTCCCGCTCTGGGTGGAGCAGGAGGGCGTGTCAGACTTTTACTGACTAAAACCCACCCGTGTTCCTTCATTAGCCCGTATGCCAGGGGCTGTGGTATCTCTTTCAAACGAACCCGCACCCCTGACAGGCATCGGCCCTTGCGGGCCCCATCATTTTTGTGCTGACATCTCTTTGAGGCGCGCGTGGAACACAACGCGCCGTCGACTTGGGCTTGGTCCTTACCGGACAGCGAGCTACCCATTACTCGCCGTCCGCAAGCCCATGCCTACGGTGGCCGGAAATCGGCCTGGGATTCCCGACGCCCAGGGCGTCTCCGTATCCTGCGGCGGCTGGGGTCGCGAGGGCGCATATGCTGCCTCTCCCTCACGTGCGCCGCCTCCCTCTTCGCGAGCATCACTGCTTCGCTGAAGGAGGTGACGGCTCCCCATGCCCTCTCGCTCCGTACCATGGCCTGGACCAGGGCCGGACGCGAGAGATCGCCGCCGCCGATCGCCTCCACGAGGACACGGCGGTGCTCCGCCCAAGCCGGGCAGACCGCCACCGTGTGCTCCACCGTGTCCTCAGGGCGATCTTCGCAATGGAAACACCCGGGCGTTTCCTCCCGCCCTATCCGAAACAGGAACCTCCCGAAACAACCGTGTCCGGTGAGGACCTGCGTCAGGCGGAAGGTGAGGACGCCATGCCGCCTCTCAAGCCACTCCTCAAAGAGGGGACTTACCGCCGCAATCAGGGCGTGCCCATCGTTTTGCATGATTGAAAAACATCTAAACATGGTAACAAACAAACTTTGATATTTAAACATTATTTTCATTATGGCATAGTAGAAATTCGACCACGAACACCACAAAAACCACCCAGTATACGAAGCAATACTTTAGTCGGAAAAATTAAATATCTCGTGCACTGTTCAAGTAAAAAAAAACTAATTTTATACAAGGTTTTAATTGTAATCAGTGCGCAAACTGTAACCATTTTCGTAACCAAAGAGATTGTTTTTTGTTAATCGACGTAAAATTAATACGCTAGGGGTCTAGAACCATACGCTGAATTCATGGTTACAGTTTGGGCACTAGTTAAAATTTTATCGTGTATACATTTTCTGACTGTACACACATAATTAGTAATATATACATTTAATAAATGTATTTTCTGACAGTACACACGTCATAATATCAAATCGAACGTCAATCGTTCAACATCTGATGCTTCGAATGTTAATGTACGCTTAACTTGGCATGCATCTACAGTCTACCAGTCCCCTAGGTATCTGTTAATTAAGAATACCTAGAATTTCAGCCTACATTCCGGTATGCAGTGGTCTAGACCAGCTCGTCAATATTATGTCAATCAGTGCGCTCGCTGATTTAGCTTCCGCTGAAGCTGATATCTTGCATATTTTCAGGGCGATATGATGTGTCATGCGTCTGTCTAGAGCTGAAATAAACATCCGGGTAAATAGGTAATGCATATTTTCAGGGCGATATGATGTGTCATGCGTCTGTCTAGAGCTGAAATAAACATCCGGGTAAACTGAATGGCAGTCAGATAAACATAATTTTGATTGTTCGTTTGTGTGAATATTAATTTACGTCATTTCTGTTTTTTTTTTTAAAGATGAGAATTGAGCTAAACGGCGTGCAATTGGAGCAGCCTATATCCAACAGTGGACTGCTGTATGAAGGCTGAAGAAGATATGATGATGTGAAACTTATTTTATAGTGATGTTATAGATTTTTAACATTTATTTATTTAAACTTCTCGCACACAAAAAGGTACAAAGGCGGACTTAATGCCTTAGGCATTCTCTACCAGTCAACCAAGGGTGGTGAAGAGATTAGATGGCAGGTGCTTTGGAGGAAAGTAAAAATGATTTAAAAAAACTATAAAAAATATATCATTATGAATTACAAAAAAGATTGGTACATAAATAGGTTATAAACATATACACGCATACATATCTGATGAGATTCTGTACGTGGACCAATCACATTTATCAGTATAAATCAGATTCTACACCAGGCAGCAAACAGGCACCAGAATCTATATAGTAACATTATCCATCTCTAGAATAGTTTAATTTCTACCTACCCTATTGTGTATTGGAGAATTGCGTGAGTTTAGGTATACGTATGAAACATGTAATAAGTAATCCGTGTGGTGCCGGACGGAAAAAGAATAGCACCATCCCATTTTTTCCCGTGGGTGTCGTAGAAGATGACTAAGGGACTTACTAGGGTATGGGCAGCAGCGTTCTCTATGCTAGTTGGAGCGACGATCTTCACCGGGTGGCTGGTAGCAGCTGGATGAGAGTTGCCAAAAATCGAGCTGAATGGCGTGCAATTGAAGAGGCCTATGTCCAGCAGTGGACTGCTGTAGGCTGGTGATGTTCTCTATGCATTTGACCACCATACTGCGATCGCCAACCCGCCTGTCAAGCGTGGCGATTATGGCAAAGCCCCCTTTTGGAGGGAGGGTTATGTCCAGCAGTGGACGTCTTTCGGCTGAAATGATGATGATGATGATGTAAAAATAATATCTTAGAGTAATTACAATACAAAAGCCCCGCAGTTAAATTCTAACCAAAGAAACTTGATTTATCAAAAGCTTATTTATAGTCGATACCGATTTCGGATTGTCAAACTAACTTTTTCTGTAGATTTAAAAACTCGTGCACATGCAAACCCAACATTAGTTTTTACAATAGGTATTTCTCAGAATAAACTAATGGTAGTAGTGGCTCTATATTTAGTTTTTAAACTGTTATTTTATTGTAATTTGCACTACATACTCGTGGAAAAGGTAATTGCTTTGTTAGTTAGAGGACTGTTATCAGTTTGATGAAAACAATTTCCAACATTGTTTATTTTAGTGAAACTTGACGTTAGAAACTAACATTGTTACCTGCTTAATCAAAGGGCTAATCACAGCACTAAAAATATATATTTTATGAAATCATCTGCCCAGCATCTAGATACCCATCTGAGTAGGGGTCCGACCGGTCCGGACCCAATGCAGCTGAATACCAGTATTTTACATGGAGCGACCGCCTATCTGACCTCCACAACTACGACAAGACTGCACACGGTAAGACTGGTTGACAGACTTTCGGACTTCTGACGACGCGTAACAACTTTCAAAGATCCAAGAATGATAGCCAAGACCAACGATGTAGTTAAGGGTGTGATACATAGTGTGGTTAAGGGTGTGATACAGACCGCCACAAGATAATCAGCCATCGCTTTTGGAGGGAGGGTTATGTCCAGCAGTGGACGTCTTTCGGCTGAAATGATGATGATGATGATGTAAAAATAATATCTTAGAGTAATTACAATACAAAAGCCCCGCAGTTAAATTCTAACCAAAGAAACTTGATTTATCAAAAGCTTATTTATAGTCGATACCGATTTCGGATTGTCAAACTAACTTTTTCTGTAGATTTAAAAACTCGTGCACATGCAAACCCAACATTAGTTTTTACAATAGGTATTTCTCAGAATAAACTAATGGTAGTAGTGGCTCTATATTTAGTTTTTAAACTGTTATTTTATTGTAATTTGCACTACATACTCGTGGAAAAGGTAATTGCTTTGTTAGTTAGAGGACTGTTATCAGTTTGATGAAAACAATTTCCAACATTGTTTATTTTAGTGAAACTTGACGTTAGAAACTAACATTGTTACCTGCTTAATCAAAGGGCTAATCACAGCACTAAAAATATATATTTTATGAAATCATCTGCCCAGCATCTAGATACCCATCTGAGTAGGGGTCCGACCGGTCCGGACCCAATGCAGCTGAATACCAGTATTTTACATGGAGCGACCGCCTATCTGACCTCCACAACTACGACAAGACTGCACACGGTAAGACTGGTTGACAGACTTTCGGACTTCTGACGACGCGTAACAACTTTCAAAGATCCAAGAATGATAGCCAAGACCAACGATGTAGTTAAGGGTGTGATACATAGTGTGGTTAAGGGTGTGATACAGACCGCCACAAGATAATCAGCCATCCCATACATTTGGGTCGAGTAGGCATTGAAGTTTTGAAACGATCAGCTGATATTTTTTTCGCCATTAAAATGTTGATCCCATGAGGAAAGTTGTTCAGTTTGATGGTTTGTTCCCTTAAATATGACCACACTTTTCTGATAGATGCTGTATACAAATAATTACGAAAAACTTCTATTAAAGATTCGAAACATTGAAGCTTGTCTGTAGTCGGTACCCTATCAAAGACTCACTGATCTCGAAATAGCTCAGCATAAGTTCCACGTCGTTGGATCAGAGCTGAACAGAGCAATAAGGCAATAACCGCAAAGGTTATATGCAATAAAGAGCGTCGGATCGACCGCCGAGAGTTGCCGAAGTGTACCGAACCCCATTGACACCGATACCGGCTTCATCTGGTTTGAACTGCTTCCGAAGTAAAAATGTATGTATTGATGAATAGCAGTTTGGCGAGGTTTATTGATTGAGGTTAATCTGGCATGAGGGTTTCTCTGAATTTGTGTGAAAAACAGACCTAATATACCTTTGGTATATTTCAACATGTTTTCTGCAGCATATTAATTTTATTTATTAGGGTAAACCTACACAAAAGTCATGCTAATGAGGACAAGTAATAAAATCTCGGCATAAAATTAATTATTTTTCTTTTGTTTCAGGTTTCATAAAGTCTACAAATGAGCTCCTGTTACCTTGAGTGTAAGTAAAAATACCTTTTTTATTAATTTTGTAATCCTGAAAATAACTGTTTTTTTAACACCTCGAAAAAAAAATATTTCCATTAAGTCCGAGAAGTTGTGACAAGTTTGTCATTTCTCTTTAAAAACTGCATGTTTTTAAATTGGATTCTGAAAATAATGGAGGGCTTTTTGCTCGTAGTTTAGATCGCATTTGTTGGTGACAGTTTAGTTTCGAGTACGATAACGACATGTTTACATGTTACCGTACTTTTTGTAACAAAAAAAGAGATTTAATATATTTACACGAATACGAACGAAATACTGTAACTTTGATGAAGATACATACATAACAGGCATTTTTTTTTTTTGGGTTTTGGCTTCACACGGTTTGTGCATTTAGACAGTGTCAAGTAATTTTACTTTTCAATCAAGTAAATGGCCCGATATCAGTCACGAAGTACAGAAAAGACTACGTTAGTCACTTATTTTCACCTTCACTGTATTTGTGCACTCACGCGTAACTAAATTGGATAATTCACTAGGTACCAAAATTATACAATTTAATTCTCTATTTCACGAAATTTTATGAAAATTTTAAACTCGTGCGACATGTTCCAACGCGATCCCGCCAAAAACTCCACATAACAGTTTAATGTATATAATGTATCAAATAATTTAGATAGTGTGTAGTGGCACCATTTAAATTATTTGATACATTATATACATTAAACTAGGAATTAATTTATCTGAATTCAATTAAATGTTTAACTCAATAACTAAAAAAACACTGAAATGTTACTTGACCTTTGTCGCTGACCGTACCAACTTTTTTTCTCTCCAAATGGTGTTCCAATTCAAATACCGTACATGCATTTATTTAAATAACTTTAAATGTAAGTTCAATATGTAAATAAAGAATAATCCCACTACCACAGCAGAATAAAAATCTACCTAGTTAAAACTAGCTAGAAATTTCATTTTTATCGTCAAACAAAGGGAGAGGAGACGCGAATGTAATACTATGTCATACATAATGTATGGAGAATATTTAAATAGTTTAGTCATACCGCCAGAACTTTAATTATGGACAAAAGAAAATACAATTTTACAGTCCGCTACATTTTCTTTTATTTGCTTTTTAATGGTGTTTATAACGAAACGTTAATAGGTTTCGGAATTGGAAAGACGTTAAGGCTAGGATTTCTTTTGTTGTAATTTAAGCAAATAGTTTTATAATAGATTAAAGGAAATATTATTGTCATTATCATTGTGTTTGCCTGTAAATGTTTACTTAGTTGTTTTCATTATAGCTTTTTTGGAAATATCTCGGATCCTAGATTGCATGTTTCTGTATTAAACTATTTTTTTTATCGTTCTATCTTTTCTAAGGACGAAGTGCCAGGGTACCCGCGAAATTCAAATTTTCTTACGTTTTTTGCAATGTACAGGTCAGTGTAAGTCTGTATCGTCATCTGTCTAACCTTTTCCCAACTATGTTGGGGTCAGCTTCCAGTCTAACAGGATGCAGCTGAATACCAGTATTTTACATGGAGCGAATGCCTATCTGACTTCCACAACCCAGCTACTGGGTAATACGATACCCCTTGGTAAGACTGGTTGTCAGACTTTCGGGCTTCTGGCAACCCGTAACGACTATCACAGATCCACAAATAACAGCTGGGATCAACGGCTTAACGTGATTTCCGAGGCACGTAGGGATTTTGGTATGTGAAAATGGTCACCCATCCTCGGACCAACCGCGGCAAACGTAGCTTAACCTGTTCGATCGACCCGTGCAGCTATTTTTACTTAGCCACAAACCCCCCAAGACTGTATGTTGAACAAAATATGATTCGTGAGCGTAACACGTACTTATTTACACAATTATAATACAACCCTAATATAAGTTCATATGATCCCTTTGCAAAATACGCAAGAAAATTTTAATAACAGCCTTAGCGTATCCTCCTTCAAAAAAAATCGAGTAAATATATGAATGTAATAACATAATATCTCCCAGGACCACATCAATAAAACGTTGCCAACATAACGTATCTACGTACAAAATACACCCGAATTTTATAGACTCGTTATTAAAATCGCTCCACATACTAATATCACTCACAACCCCACATGAACTTAATCGCTCCATACTTTTAAATCTCCAATTTTATAAGGGTAAGTCATAAATTGGAGGGTAACAAGGGTTTACCCTGTGCAGGGAATCCATTGTGTAGCAGATCGTAATTAAGCCAGTAACATTTGGTGCTCGTTCCTTATATTAATTTTAATTAAAACTCCTAAAACGGTTTGTCTTCGGGTAAAGAATGGAATTGGGACGAGAAACTAGGTAGGATTATATTTTTTTGGAAAGTCAATTAGTATGCGCGTTTAGCGACTTTTTGCAAAGAATCATGGTGGAAAGGAACGTCATTAATTTGGGTTCTAAGACGTTGTTAAAAATTATGAGCTTTTACGCACTGGTTTAAATTGGCCATTTTCTTTAAGTCCAAGATTGCCTTCATCAAAATAAATAAGTAGCAAGTTGAATTGTGATCTCTATTGTGTGTTTTCGGTAGTGGTCGCAAGCGCTAAAGCTGAGCACGAGGGCCTGGCTTTGATTCCCGGGTATGGAATATTGTTATTGGGTTTTAAAATCTGTTTTTTTTAGTTGCATCCTGGAGTCAGAATTTGTGCCCAGTTGCCGGACGTAAAGAATAGCACCATCCCATTTCTTCCAGTGGGTGTTGTAAAAGGCAACTAAGAGACTTAGTAGAGAATGAGCAGCAGCGTTATCCATGCATTTTACCAACATACTGTGATCGCAAACGCGCCTGCCAAGCGTGGCTATTATGGCAACGCCGATATTTCGGCTGAAATGATGATGACGGCAATAGGTGCGCCTAATATGATTCAAACTTAACTGGCAAAGTAGGGCGTAACACTTCGGAAATGCAGACGTGCTCGAATGACAATCTCGAAACATTCTAAAACATGAGCTTAATGATTCCCAATTTTGAGAACATTAACTAAAGTGCGGCATTGTCCATTCCAACTACTATACCAACAATGTATCCTCTGTCTACAACAATTTTACACTCCGAGTGTTATAATAGCCCAGATTTAAACCGCAATCCACATAGGCTTGTCGAAAACATTTCTATGTATCGATATATCGATAATTTTCTTACGATAAGTCGATGTTTTTAGCGACATTTAATAATGTGATGTATTGATATTCAATAACCGGTTTAGAAAATATATCAAAAATGAAATTTTTAAACTTTAACAAACTAGCGATTGGTCAAAATACTGGAGTCACTATCTAGATGATAATAATACCACATATTCAAAAAATTAAATCAAAAATACAATCACTCATGGGTGCCCTACGAGGTATCGTTCGTTGCTTACCCCGCCAAGTTCGCTTTTTTAATCTACTTCTCCCTTGTTAAGCCACATATCGACTACCTAGTGGAAATATGGGGTACCGCTGCTAAATCACATACGAACCTACTACAAACTGCTCAAAATAAACTACTAAAAACGTTATTTAACTATGACTATCTAACTCCTGCAGAAACTCTTTACAAAAAAATTAAAGTAATTAATATAACACAAACATACATATATAACACATGCATACTATTTCGAAAAATACTAAATAAAAATATACACACAAATATAACCTTCACAAAAAATATTAAAAAACACAAAATGAAACTGAGACATAAACAAGATTTTTTAAAACTACATCCAACCCGCACAAACTACGGAAGAAAAACTATCGTGTACGAAGGATCTAAAATATTTAATAAATTACCTAGAGACATCAAGGAATCTAAATCCAAAACAACTTTTAAAAAGCTACTTAAACAATTTATAGAAAAATATTCACATTCGCTACTATAGTGTCGAGCCACATCCAGTTGGCGTTTATTGAGTGTTACACGGATACTTTGTTTGCATGTATCGAACGAACATTTTGAGTGACCAAAAGATTTACAACCTACCCTCGAAACATTTTAGATAATCGAGGTCTAAACTTTGTAATACCCCCAACTTTATGCAATTTTTAAGTATTTAGTTTTAATATTCTCATGTAAGTGAATAGTGTTATTCTTATGAGAATAAATGATCTTAAACCGGACTAAGGAAATGATGATGTATTTCTTGCAAATAAAACATTTTATTTTATTTACCTACAGGTACACAATCGGTGAAGATATCATTCTTACAAATAAACGATTTATCTATATATCTACATAAAAACAGCATCCAAACAATAAATTCTTCCTTTTTAGAAATCGATAAAAACGCCAATATGCTTTAAATATTTTGCAGATATAACGATTGTTTTTTTAATTCGAATACGATATCAATCCATTTCAAATTATGTCGATACACAATATACATTTATCGATACTTTTGAACAATTTCGAAATCCTTAACTCCACTTATCGTCCCGTCGTCGTGGTGAAAATCACCTCTAATATACCTGAGTAATGGAATCAGAATTCTCGTTTTACCAGAAGGTCGGACTCGGTAGATAGGTAATGAAATCAAATAACTTTAGTTGGATCCTCGTCCCAAGGGAAACCTTTATCTTTACATAGAGGACTCCTTTCCATAATTTTCTACAATTCACTATCTTTTGCGAAGATTTACGACCCTCTACTTTTTTCTACCTTATATTTTACGGCGAATAAAGATAGCTCCGTGCGCGTCTGTAAATATAATAATAAGGAGTATCTCTTGCATTATGCAGACCGAATACAGGAGTTTATTTAGGACATGTTGATCTGGGAATACAAGAAAAATATGATGTGACGGCTTTATTTCATACTACGTGAGTTATACTGCGGGAATAACGTTTTCTCGACAAAAGTAATCTTCTCACAGTCACAGCGGAGGACGCATAGATCGTGATAAATTAACATGAAAAAGATGTCTGCTTTTGTTTCGTTTAAAAATCAAGTCGAGCATACCTACATAAGTGCATTTTCTGACATCGCTATCATAGAAATATATCTGTATCTGTAGTATACACCGAGAAATGTTTATGGTTGTTTTCCCGCAGCGAAATGTTTTATCCTGGTGATACAATCGTTTTATAAACAAATACAATGTTAGAAATAAAAAATGGCAGATTAACCATTGTGAAAATGTATATTGTGTAGCTATACTAACTACTACAACATCTATGATCGCTATCAAGCAATATAACTATACTATTGCACAACAAGTTACTCATGTGCAGATAAGGGGCTTGACGCCTCTTAGAGATAATTAAACGGGTCTGTTTCAATTGGGATCAATAGACGCTTCTACCAACCCGCACTGGGCCCGCGTGGTGGATTACGGCCCAATCCCTCTCACCGAGAGGAGGCCTGTGTCCCAGCAGTGGTAACATTATAGGCTGATGATGATGATGATGATGAGACGCTTCTAAGATTACTGTTCCATTATCACCAAACATAGAACTTCAATAATGATAGGTATAATAATATACTAACAGCAAAAAGTCAACAAACTCTTCTTTCTCCTCACTGTTTTGATATCTTTTGGCAGTCGAGACCACGACCACAAAGCTTATGCACAAACAAACTTTAAATCCTCTACCTTGCTGTCTGTGGTTTTACCGCTCAGTTGCATTCAAAACAAGGATTTTAATATTGTCTAGTAAATCATAAGCCCACGCGAATTTATGGTATTAGGTAGGAACCTATTTGTAAAGATTTATGATGGTTACGTGTGATTACTTTAGATATTAATATCAGGTCCCCTCTTTGGGGCAGGCCTATGTCCAGCAGTGGACGTCTTTCGGCTGAAATGATGATAATGAGGTCCTTACATACGTTTTGTCGAACTGGCCACTTTGATTCCAAATATCTGGCGCTCAATCTGGCGTTAGGTTAAGAATTCCAAATCCAAATTGATTTCAAATTGAGGCTGGTGTATTTGTGTTTTCGCGTCATTTGGTTCAGTCACCTAATATCGAAGCGAGCCTAACTAAAAGAACCCAGATACACCATTTGTGCACAACTATGGAAAAATAAGAGATGTGTGTCATGAACGGGTTTTAGGATGGAACTGTCAAGCTGAAATAATCTATGAGATTTTCAGTGAAGGCGTATGGGTAACTATCGTCTAAGACACACATATTCACACGTTCTTTTAACACACTAAGATGATTAATCTGCCAAGTCCGGTTAATTAGACACAATTGATTTTCTATTGTATCGTACCCTATCGGGTGCGGCCGGGGCTTGACCGTAACTTGCAACATAATTACCGTTTCACTTGCATTTATCATCGCATTTAACTTTTGTAGGGTGAAACGGGAATTAAAATCGTTAAAAAGTAATTTTTCGATTATAATAGTTTAAAACGAATACGGAAGACTGAATCAATTTAATTGCTTCGCTTTTTAAAGAATTAACTTACGTCATCGTGAAGTGAATTCAATTTGTAGTCTGTATTTAAAATGTTCTGAGTCTTTTAAAATTTATTTTCCTTTGTATTCGGTTTTACTGGGCGATAAAATGTTCAGAGCAATGATTCATTCATAATTGTTGCACAATTTATTAATGAATATGTCATTTTAAGAGTGACGTATTTCTTTCTGCTGTGATTTGTTAATAATTACTTATTTTTGCCTCAAAGCTAAAGGTTTAGTGCAACCCTCAATCGAATGATAAAAATATTTTCGAATACAATTATTATTAGTTAAAGTTAAGAAAAAAAGCAATGTTATTATGAGTTCAACTGTAAAGTTATTAAAAATACTTTTCTGTTGTAACTAGACCTGATAAGCTTCCCTTACAGGGAGCATTGTAAGTAACAATCATAAACATAAACATTGACAGTTTAATAAACATTAAATCTCACAGTCTCCCCGAATAACTGGAGAAACTTCGAAATATTCGAGAATAGCCACAAATACACACAAAATATACGGTACACAGCCTGTATACACACTCACAGTTTATGTTGGTCGTAATTTTCAGGCGCCGTCAATTGTTTCGCAGCGTCGAATTGTGAACATTAACATAGAAAGCAGGAAAGTTTGTACAGCGCGTTGAGTGGTACCTACATAGTTCTTATTATTTTGATGATGTTAGATGTTAAATAGAGGAAAAGGAAATTCTGTGTAATTTAAAACATCCTCATCTCGAAGAATAAATTGATCAACGAACCCTAAAATCCGCAGTGGTCTCAACCTAGTTGTGTCGCTTTGGATTAGTGAAATAAGACTCAATGCAGGTGCATAAAGATCGCTGCACGTAAGTTGCACCAAAATATCGGATTTTGTTCCAACTTACCTGCCGCGATCTATAATTGATTTCCAAACTTCAGTGCACACAACATCAATGACTAAGGTAGAAGGTGACCTCATTATTTTTCCGTGCGAGGCAATGAGTGCACGCGCTCTCCTACCTTCGGTTGTTTGTTCTGATTTTGTTTCAACTTATGCGATCTATACTAAACAGTCATTTAGCTCAGCTTTACCTTGCCTTACTGACTGCTAATCTTTTCATCATGGTAAGAGTTTTTTGTGTGCCTCGTGCCGAAGTCGATTTTTTTATTAACTGATTTTAATTTAATTTAATCAGCAATTTACATACAGAAAAAGGCGCCTTTTTCAGGTTTATATGAAATAAAATATTTTGAATAATAAAAATAATACTCGTTTTATAGACGTTCATTAACGTTTATGAGACAACGTGTACTTATAATTCAAATGTATATTCTAATGAACATGATGCTGCACGATTAGTGACAAAAACGAGCAATGACTGGACATGTCCACTCAATCTGTGTGGTTCTTTCCTCAAAACACCATTTCAGACACCAATCTACATGGTCTTCAAATGATCTGACCAAGATTATGTCTGGACTTTAAAAGAAACTGTGATCTCTCTGTTTGTTTTGCCCTTTCTTCTCAGATAGGAAACGCCAACCTCATCTAGTTTTAAAGATATGATTAACGTGCAAAAGTGTTTGTACAAACCTACTTACAGGAACCAATGGCCAATACTTTTTGTATTTCACGTATAAGTAAAAGTAAGTAAGAATTTATTTTCACTCTAAATAAGATGACAGTTGAAACATGGATGATCCTTGTACAATCTACCTCATATTAGCATGTAACATTATTTAAAATCATCATCATCATCATCGGCCCATAATGTTCCTACTGCTGGGACATAGCTTAGGCCTACTCTCTGCGAGAGGGAATAGGCCGTAATCCACCACGCGGGCCCAGTGCGGGTTGGTAGATGTCACATGTCTTCGAATTTTTTGTTCTAGGACATGCCGGTTTCCTCACGATGTTTTCTTTCACCGTTTTGAGAGCAGTGATAATGAAATAATTTACACAAAGTATAGCGCCTGTCTGGGTTCGAACCTACGACCTACAACTCGTAAGTCGCGGCCGTTACCGCTTGGCCACCACTGCTCTCACTGCCTATTGCTTATTTAAAATACGAGAGATCATTATTAAAAAAAAATAGCAATGAATACAAGTAGTGTTGTTTTCTGTAAAATAATTTACGTTTCATTATCCCCATAAAAATACCAAAATACTGTCAAGACATAATATAGATGAATACACAAATGAAACTTTAGCAGTTAAAACAGACCAAACACCACTTCAATATTTCTTCACCAACTCCCGCAATTAACCCTTCGCAATTAATCAAGCAACTTTAATTGCAAGTGATTTGCCAAAGCACACAATTATACGAGCAACTTGGAACTTGTATGGTCTATGGCCTGGCTCGAAGTGGTCATCAAACGTTCATTTCACAGGTTATTACGAGCCATCCTTTCGTTTGCCGCTCTGCCGCGACAGTGACACATGGTCTAATTTATATACTCACAACGTTGACTTTGCGGGCCAAAACATCTTTAATCCTATTGAAATAAAGCCCTATTTTGGCTGTCTATGTGGAGGCAGAAGATTGTATGCCGCTCTCAGCGAGCCCATTGTCCCGCAGATATAAAACTGCGACAGGCGGCTAGTCGAGTGAGTTCTTCACGCCATGATTTATATTAAACCACACTTGTGTGATAATTTCATTTTTTGGTTAACGGGCTTATAAAATGCAGAACACTTATCAATTTTTATCATTATTTTGGATGACAACAAAATTTTGTTTTAAGTTAAGAGTCTACGGCGTAGGCAGTCAACCCCAGACACCTACGCCGTAGACATAGCTACGAGCGTTGCGTAGCAGATTGCGCAGCGCCTCTAGGTTCTCTAATGTAAGTTCGATGTTTTGAATATGTTTTTGTAGTTTTGTTTCCGTTACTTTAAATTTTGCACATGGAAAAAAATATTAACACGCCATTATGTTCGTCAAACAATTAAACTAATTAACATGCACTCATAACTTGATGCTGTTACTTCATCATGTAACCTAAGCTTTAAGTATTGAAGCGCTTCTCTCATAAAAATAACTTTGCTGCATTGCAATCGATTATCTATATTAGAAATTTTGTTGAAAGCGTATTTAGCAGCTATTTAAAAATAAATTCAGGTGAAAGGTTAAATATTCTCTATTTGAAAATACGAACGCAATGTTGGGATCATCCAAATATTTCAATTTAAGTAATTGAAATATTTTCGTCAAGCTAACATTGTGAATGTTATTGTTGGACCGTTTATATTTTGATGACAAGCTAGTGATAGTCAGTCTGTTGTTCATTTTGTTTATGAATCTAAAGCCTATTTATAAAAAAGTGGGTCGTATCGATGACTGCGTCGTGGCCACCAGTGCGACTGCTACGGAGGTCTCGTGTTTGATCTTCAGGTCGGGCAAACTATTATTAGTAGATTTTTGCACGTTTCGTGACAAAAAGCTCGCTCCATGGTCTACTTTATGCTTACTGTACTTCTCATTCTACCTTTTCAGGATAAATATAGCGTAATATTACATTATGTTTAAAATCTTGTGTTATATTTTGGAATGTCTTGCTTGTTCCTATTATTTGTTTTGGAAATTCTGCCTCCACTGAGGTATATTCTCGTGACAACGAACAAAACAAACACTCTATGTGACGTCACACGGACGAAACAGTTGATCATCACGTTTCGATAAACCTCAATTTATTTTCACTCCCAGGAGTAAAATAAACACACCCACACAATAAAAATATTTTTGCATTCGACTTCCAATGCGAGCGACCTCGAAGCATATGTTATGTAAATCTACAGAAAGAATACTATGGACTAGTTTTGTAACATATTCAGCCTATAATGTTCCCACTGCTGGGACACATGCGTCCTCTATTCGAGAGACCGGCCCACTGCAGGTTGATAGTTGTTCCATGTCTTTAAATTGTTGGTTCCAGGACATGCCGGTTTCCTAAAGATATTGTCCATCACCGTTTTGAGAGCAAGTGATATTATTTACACAAAGTAAAGTGCCTGCTTGGGTTCGAACCCACGACCTACAACTCTAAGTCGGGCCCGTTAACACTGGTTCACCATTTCTCTGGCCACTGTAGTGATATCTGCAATCTACGGTATTTTTTCGTCGGCAGATAGAATCCTGAAATTAAGAGCAAAATTTAAAAGCGTTTATCTACAAAAACATCCAAAAACATTTATAAGGTTTTAATGAACACTGTCCTTTCTTTAGGAGTCAAGCTCGATTCGCCATCTTTGCTTTGTCCTGCCGTGACGTCTCGCTCGTTTACCGTTCAGTGGAACCCAATCTGTAAAATAACAAAGTCTCTAAAACAGCAAAGTTAATTAAACTACTAATTTAATTTCCACAGTTACATACATCAGGACGGTGTGTCATATTTAAGGAGGTGGTGTGTCACATCCTCCAGTTCAGTTTGAAGGTCTGTACCACACCGTTAACACAGTAGTTCCATTGCCTAACCATATCAGCAACTCAGATAGGCCGAAAAGTATAAAAATTGCTCATGTGGAGATTCGCAGATGACTGCGCCCTAAAGTCTAAATGTGGTGATATCCCAAAAACCATGGGGCATTTAATATTCTGTCGAGCGTGTCCTGCTGTCTGCATCCTACAGGAGCTAATGGACGCAGCTGAAAGTGCCAAGCTCAGAGCTAAATTCTAGGCTGACTGTATTTAGATTGCTCTCGACACGCTAAGAAGAAGAATATCAGCAAAACTAATATAAATGTGATTGTAAGGGATTTGCACTGAAACACCTCAGTAATTAACACTTTTGTTTATTGAGCCGCGCACTATTGAATACTACTGGTTTTTACATTTTAAGTTTTCTTAAGTAGTTTTTTACTATGGTACAAGTAGCAGGTGTTCCCGGTAGTAAGTGTACATATTTTATGCTTTTAAACCAATCAGACTTAAGAGAGGCTGAGATTTTGTAGCCAAGCAGGCGCCTGATTTGCGACAAGTTTGAACCTGCTCCCTGAATGATACCTTTCTCTCCGACAAGTTTCGACTTGTTCGTAGGCGATACCATTATCTGCGTATGTGTGTTTAGGTGCCTGTATGTTTCTGTCGAGTTAGAACCTGTTTTATGGGTGATACCATTATTCACCATGTAACTTTTAGGATGTGTGGGGTGCTAAATATGTTTCTTATTGATTAGTTTATAGCTATTTGGCTACTTTATCTGTAGGTATTAATCAAACATATTAACTATGGGAGATCAAAACTAGCCTTATGCTAAGATATATGACATAACAATTACCTACTTATATCTATGTAAAATGGTTTTATTATTGAATCGAACGTTTAATTATCAATTAAATATTCTAGTAGTCGCCAACAGTGATACTAACCCCTTATGTAAATCCAAAGTAAATAGCGCATGTACCAACGTCCTTATTCATGACTTACCAGCAACTGTAGCCGAATGAAACTCTCCTAAGTTTATGTTGAAGTTTCCACACCCTTTGCATAGGATTAAACTTGGAGTTTAGCTGGCAAGTCAAACCACTAATAAGGCTGGTGTGACATTGTTATAGATTCAATTTAGACTAACAGTAAAAGGACTGGGAGATAATTTTATCTTTAGTCAATATAATAATTTGTCAGTATTATATTTACGATTATTGCAAGGGTTGGATCGAGGTGGCTCTAGCAAAGGGTGCTTGGAAGTATTTGGGGACGCCTTTGCTTAGCGGTGGGACACTGTAGGCTAATAAAAAAATATATAAGTATATTTATTTTTTAATACTTTAAGCACACACAAGTACAGAGGCGGACTTAATGTCGTTGGCATTTTCTACCAGTCGATCTTTGGGTGATGCAGAGACAAACAGTGGTAGGTGCAATAAATTGGAGGAATAAAATACAAGTGCATAAAACTATTTAAACTAAAAATAAAATATACATACCTAAATATAACATATAACTAAATATAAATATAAGTACAAATAAATATACATAAATAAACGAATTTACTGAAAACAAATGAGATAACATTACCGTTGTAATGATACAACGTCATATTTCATATTCTTATTTCTTGTATCATTATCATATTACAATAGATAATGACACCAAAACAGATTGAGATTCAGGACCAAAAGGCTTGGGATTAAACCTGCTCCAATTTTTGCATACTGAATGTTCTTTTTTTGTTTTTGCAAACTTATACTCTTTGACATTTGATAATTATTACATACACTTCGATATGAATATTTACTTTGAGAAGTATAATATTAATATTGTCTTAACTATTGTGAATGCGAGGACTATATGGGTCATGTTTTGTTTTTATGTTTAATCTCTTTCTCAGTTCGTTTTTAATGTTAATCTGGCAGTTTGAGTACTTTATGCGACCTATCCAAATGTCCTTTCTTTAGTATTGTTCGTGAAATCGTTGAGCTCCTCAAGTTCTGAGTTGAGCTGCAAGATTACTGATAAATGCGTGCACTGATTGGACAGGTCCACTCAATCTGTGTGGTTCTTTCCTCAAGAGACCATTTCAGACACCAATCCAGATGGTCTTCACATAATCTGACCAAAACTATGTCTGGACTTTAAAAGAGACTGTGACCTCTGAGTTTTTTTCGGCCTTTCTTCTCAAAGTAGTCAGATAGGAAACACCGACCTCAACTAGTTTACAAAAATAAAAAATATATGATTGACGTGTAAAAGTGCTTTTACAAACCTACTTAAAGAAATAAAATCATTAATCATCTATCATTTATCACCATTAGATTAAATCAATACGTGACAAAAACATTGATTTGACACAAACGGACTCAATAAAATTTTACTTCATTAATTTTAATTATATGATTATTTAAAAATTGTTGACCGTAATTTGTTTCTTATTTTTTTATTTTTAGAATTATCTTTCATACTTTTTGCTGTGCCCTACAGGGTCCGTAATTTTACCTTAGCTTTAAGCCAATTGTAAGATCTCTCAACATTATGGAATGCAAAAAAAGATATAAAATGAATAAATAAACATATTAATTTACTGGTAGATATCATGAATCATTATTATATATTAGCATTAAGTTCATAACTTACGTAGAGAGAGAATTAACATTATTAATTTTACGTATATGTAATATCTATCTAACAAGACGTATTAATTAACATTGAGGCTACCTCATCTATGATTAGTCTGCTAAATGATGTTCTCTAAATATTCGATTTCTGCCCAACCCAAATACAAGCATGAAGTTATATTATTCTCACCCATTTTCTTCTGAGTATTAGAAACTAACCTATTGCGTCGATAAACTAACAGAAAGAGTAAAAACTTCTTCGACATTGATAAATCAATAAATGTGCTATGAACAACAGTACCCCTCCCCTGTCTTTACAGTGTTATAAACTGGTAGATATCGCACAGACAATCAGCAAAAACCTGATCCCATTTAACTTTCTCCACGATGACTGTAATAAAAGTCTTTCAAACGAAAGAATGAATTACGGAGAACACAATAAGATCCAAACAATCGATACATAAGCCTACAGTACAAAGAAAAACTGGCGCGATAAATATAAATAGAAAAAAAAGGTCGAGATTTGCGATTTTTGCTCCGATTTCCTTATTGGCGCCCAACGTAGCTCTAAATAATTGAACAATCAAACTAGCTTACCTGTAAGCGCCGTTCGATTGAGATTATTCTTGTTGTTGTCTCGTCCGAAGATGATGAAGGATTTTACTAATGTAGTATATTTCCCGGCTACTGGAGGGCGTCACATATAGTTTAAATCTTGAAATGCCAAAAATAAACATATAATCGATAACGGAACGCATTCATTTCCCGCTCACTGTTCTATTATCTGTGGACTTCATTTGAAGGATTTTACTAATGTAGATGTTCAAAGACCACTGTGCAATCAGATTTTTTATTTTTTAATCAAAGACAGTTCGTTACATAGGTACTCTATGCAACTGTACAATTAAAGAAAAAATAAAACAAACAGAAAAAATAAGTAGTACTTATTCATTAGATCAAGCTCCACGAAAGAGCAGGCATACCCACGAGAAAACAATTTAGCAAAAATATAAAAATCGAATTAAAGAAATATGGCTTCCGTGAAGCCTTCACAACGTACAGGTCGATTATAAAACCTTGCGAAACAACTTGAGCTGTTAGTCCAACCAGCCGTTCTTCGGATCTCGTCGATCGAGATACCCTTCTGTAGTGCTGCAGAAGTTGAAGCATGCCGTGTACTGTGCGCCGAGAATATGGCAACATCTATGCCACTTTCTCGCAACACGGATTTAATCCAACGGCTAATTGAACTGACAGTTACAGGTTTGTATGGTTTTCTGTAAGATAAAAATAAGTTGTTATTATCACCCCTAATATTTCTAGTAATATTTAAATAATCAACCACAGCTCTAGCTGGACAGACATGTGGTCGATCTGTGAAAAAAGGCAACTTAATAAAAGGTTGCATTCTATTAGGTGCAGACGTTTTTATCAATTTATCTACTCGGATAAATACAACGTCTGACTCAATCTTGATATTACTTATATCAATGGCACACATTGTTTGAGCCCTTTGGCCTGTAGCTAAAACTAAAAGAGTTGCAGTCTTTTTTGAACTTAATTCTAAGTTATCACAAGTTGTAATATTATTTTCTATGTAATTTAATACCTTGGACACATCCCATGTGTAATCATATTTTGGTCGACTAGGTCTTAATTTAAAGAAACCTTTAAACAACCTTTTAATGCTACAATCTGTACCAATATGAGAGCCTAATAGCAATGAAAGGGCTGATCTTGTTGAGTTCAAGCTGCCATATGATAAGCCTTGTTTAAATTTGTTTGTTAGATAAGTAATTATTTCTGATATGCTAGGCCTTAATGTACTTATCTGTTTAGTATGACAGTAAGCTATCCAATCTCTTAAACAAGGTGAATATTGTTTAAGAGTATTCCTAGAAATTGAACTAAGCATTATGTCAGCCGCCTCCTCATCTAAACCTACTACGAGAAAACTGCGCCGGAGAGCTGTCCTGCCATCAATGTTAGGCTCCCATGTAGTGGATGAGGTGTCCTGGAATTGCATAGTTTAAGTAAGTCTTTGTTTGGTTTAAAAACCAATGGTTTATGTAATAAAAGTTTTTGAAAAAGGGGATACCATGGTTGTGTAGGCCAATCTGGTACAACCATGCAGCCTACACCTTTATCTACTATTATTTTTTCAAGGCTTTTTGATATCATCGAAAAGGGGGGAAAAGCATAGAAACATATGTTGGACCATGAAAAAGTGAATGCATCAATTTTGAATGCATCAGGATCAGGGTGCCATGACACATACTTTATGCATTTAGTGTTTGTTCGGGATGCAAATAAATCAATTTCTGGTTGACCAAAATTACTAACTATTCTTTTAAAATATTGATTGCCAAGTTCCCATTCTGTATGTCCTAACTCCTTCCGTGATTGAAAATCAGCAATAACATTATCCTTTGTATTAATGTAGGAAGCATAAATCCATATATTGTGTGTTTCACACCACTGCCATATTAATTTTGAAATATTGTTGAGATTTTGGTGTTGAATTCCACCTAAGCGATTTATATATGCAATGGCAGTGGTGTTGTCAATCCTTAATAATATCTCACAATCATACAGATCTTTAGCAAAACTTTTTAAACCTAAAAAAGCAGCATGAAGTTCTAAAGTATTGATATGGAGTTTTGCTTCCTTTTGGGTCCATGACCCACTGGCGGTTTTGTTACCACATCTTGCACCCCATCCTGTGAGAGATGCATCTGTTTCTATTTCTAAGGAAAAGTTATTTTTCCTTATAGGACACATTGCTGATTTTAGGTGTGTAATCCACCATTCTATATCCTCATGGCAACTACTAGGTAATGTTATAATGGTTTCAAAATTTTCATTATTTGATACTAGTGCCAAATATTTAATTCTCTCTAATTGTTTGGTATACAACATGCCATATTTTATGGCAGGGCAAACTGAAACTAATGTTCCTATAACTTGAGCTAAAAACCGAATGGAAAATCTTGATTTCAGTTTTAAGAGTAGTTCTATGCACCTCTGTCTTTTGTCTTGGCCTATAGAAATAGTCATATCTTTACTATTGAAGATAAAACCTAAGAATTTACATTCTTGTTTAGGTATGATACTGCATTTTTTATAGTTTACTAAGAAACCCAGGCTTTCAAAAAGGTTAAGTATATACTTTACTTGATTCTCACATTCCAAGTGTGAGCTTGCCATAATACAGGTATCATCAAGATATTGTATTAGTCTTATTCCTCTTTTTCTAATTACCGAGAGTATAGGTTTAAATATTTTTGTAAATAAAAAGGGTGCTGTGCAAAGGCCAAAAGGTAAGACTGAAAACTCATACAATTTCTTTTCAAAATAGAAACGTAGGTATTTTCTGGAGCTATGGTCTATGTTAATCATATAGTAAGCATTCTTTAAATCAATAGTTGCTAAGTAATCATTATTTTGCATTAACTTGCAGACTGTACGGTAATCCTCTAACTTAAAATGGTCAGGTTGCATAAATTCATTTAGTTTTTTGAGGTTTAGAATAAAGCGATGTTCTCCATTGGGTTTTTTAACTAGGAATATTGATGAACAAAATTGGTCTGCTGTTGGTCTACAAGTTTCCAATGCCTTAATTCTTAGTAAATCACTAATTTCTTTTCGAATAAGTATCGTCTCTGAATGAGAAAAGTTGTTATTTAGAGGTGTAACCCTCTGATAAGGTTTTTGGAAAAAACCAAGTGAATATCCAGACACCCATGACAGGATTATTGGGTCATCTGTTATAGGTTTCCAATTTCTCTTGAAATAGGGTAATCTGCCTACCTCTCTGTCCTGGATCACTTGCGTCGGTTGTGGTTCCACTCCCGTTGCCGCTGGGGTGGCTGACCCCGTTTCTTGGGCATGTATGGAGTTTTCTTCACCCCCCCTCCACCTTGCTGGGTCTCGTTGTTTGTCTTGAGCCCTGGGCGTCTGAACCGTGGTTGAGGAGGGGCCCGCGAGTTTAAAGTCTTTGGCCTGGTTGCCATTACTTTCGACAGATCCTGTGCAGACTTTTGTACTGCTTTCGCCGTCCTAATTCTTTCAATAAGATCTTTTCCAAATAGGAATTCGTCCGGATCTCCCTGCAAGGAGTCTTTTAATTCTTTATTTATGACTGCCTGGATCAGCGCTCTTCTGCCCAAAGTTTCATTATGTATTAATTCGCAGAGAATTTTTGATGCATCATTAATTTTCTTGATTCCCTCAACTCTGTTCCCTTTCATTAGAAAACATTCTAAGCCACATCCAATGGCTGCTAAGGCCGCAGTCACATTTCTTTGCCTATATTCTATTATGATGTCTCGCTTTTTCACCTGTTCTGAAACAGCAGCTACCAGTTCAGGGTTCAGTTTTGGAGGCACCATTGCTGGCAGGTTGTTAAAAGGGGGATAGTCTTTTAATAAAATGGCCTTCTCCTCCTTTTTAAGCCCCTTTTTTAAGATGGGTGTCCACCGTTGAGCAATTTCATTGTGTGCCGGAGGTCCAGTTTTTGCCTCTTCTTCCACGCTACCCATGGCTGCGAGAATATCAATGTCAATGTCAATTTGTTCACTCACAGTCTGTACCTCCTGTTCTGGTAGTGGATCTTGTGGGTTTGTTTCAGTTGGGGTCACCAGGATCTGAGTATCATCTGGAATCTTACTTGTTGATGGGTTAACATGGTTTAACATCTCTTCTTGCCTGTATGAGTGAGCACTCGGGGATCGCAACAACCGGCCATGTGATTGGCTATGAGGAGGTTCATGTGGTGACCGGCTTCTTGTTTTGGTACGACATTTTGGCGTTCGGTCACGAGTTCTCAGCGATCGGGTACGAGTACTTGGCGATGGCGTACGAGTACTTGGCGATCGGGTAGCAGGTCTGTGCCATCGGCTTTGTTGGGCCCGAGCACTGGGTGACTGTGTATTTCGACGGTTCCTTGGTGACCGGCTCCTTGAAGACCCTGTATCCAGAATATTTGTGGATATAACAATTTGTCTTGCTATTCTGTACATCTGAGAGTATACTGACAGCATGAAGTTCGTAAGGTCACTCGTCATAACAGAAATAGGTTTTGTTGTTCGATACCCTGCCGGTATAGCAACAACGACAATAAGTTTATAAAACTTGTATCAGTAGGTGCATGTAGGTACCTCTAGAAAAATAAAAAGTTGTTCGATACCCTACTGGTATAGCAACAACTGAGATTCAAGTTGGCATGTCACTCATTGTGAATATTATAATGTGTTGTCCGATACTCTGCCAGTATAGCGACAACGAAAAACATTTTGGACCGGTTCTAACCGATTTCATAACATGATAAAATTGTTCGGTACTCCTATCAGTACAGCAGCAATTATCACATTATCACCATATCGATAAATCTAAGTAAATTTATGTTTCTCTCCAACAATAATAATAAAGATATTATTAGATAAAAGGCTGAAAACTAGAAAAAATAAAGATCATCGTCTGCCAAACTAACCTTTTGTTTTTTCTTCCAATTTTTTGATTTTCTTTTTCAATTTCCACAATGCTCTTTCCACTTTGTCTTTTCCCATTATTGATGAAAAAAATCACTTAGAAAACTTTTAGAATACAAAATAAAATAATTATTTTAGCGGGAACGGTGACGCCTCGCAGTGACATAAGAAACGAATGAAGTCCACAGATAATAGAACAGTGAGCGGGAAATGAATGCGTTCCGTTTTCGATTATATGTTTATTTTTGGCATTTCAAGATTTAAACTATATGTGACGCCCTCCAGTAGCCAGGAAATATACTACATTAGTAAAATCCTTCATCATCGAGGACGAGACAACAACAAGTATAATAAAACTCAAACGGACCGAGCGCTCGTCTAACAATGACTAATTCAGCCTATCACCGGCTACTAACAAGACTAACAATCGTCCTTTCTTTGTTCACAGATTCCCGGCTTCTTCTCTAACGCTTGCTTTATTGGAAAACTTAACAAAAAATTACAACAAAGTTAAAACTGCTTGACTACTTACTTTTAATTCGCCTTCGCAGTGAATTGTGTTTACTAGCCGATGAAATTCCAAACTAATTCCTCAAACTTTGAAAATTGAGACAAACGTAAATATTGAAGAGCAGTTTAGTAGACACTTAGCATTCGACCGCTCGTTATGGATGCCCTCTGAACTATTGAGGAGGTCTAAATATCTTTCAAAGCTGCGGCTTAAACATTAGCGCTTCTAAGTTTAATATCCTTAATTAATGGAATTTCATCGACTCTAAAGTACCAATAACCAAGTGAAACTAATACGCCAGTGTACAGTGAAAAGTGAAATGCATGTGGGTGTCCGGACTGTGTGCGTAAGGGTGCGGCTTCATTAGCGCAGCGGGAGCGTTTTGTGTAAAGCTGGGTGTGGAACGCCACGGCGTCGTCGGTGGAGGGTCGCGGGGCGGGCGGGGCGGACGATCCCGCGCCCTCGCCCGCGCCCGACGCGGAGGCCCCTGTGCGCCGGCGCCGCCACCGCCCGCTCTATCGCCGCCTCTTCCACTATGTCCGCACCGCGTGGACTGGCGTCAAGTTTGCATTAGGTATGATTTTATTTCTAACCTCTAACTTTTAACAACATCAACTCATTACTTTAGGTAGTATGTGGAACTTTTTGCATAAATATAAATAATCTGTTTGCACCACAAATGACTAAAAGTACTTAGCGCTGAATGAATTTAAAAAATACCGTCAAGCGTTTGAAGATGACAGAGGCAAAATGATATTATAAATACGTTTAGCGTTTAAGGGGTAAACGCCAAGGTAGCCCTACAAGTTTTAGCAATTTGCAGATCAGTATCAAGCTGTATATGTGCCCTCACGGCCCTAGTCACCGCAGGAGACGCCTAGGGCGTCGGGAATCCCAGGCTGATTCCCGGCCACCGTAGGCGTGGGCTTGCGGATGGCGAGTAATGGTTAGCTCGTTGTCCGGTAAGGACCAAGCCCGGGTCGACGAAGCGTTGTGTTCCACGCGCGCTTCAAAGAGATTTCAGCACCAACAGGTGGGGTCCGCAAGGGCCGATGCCTGCCAGGAGTGCGTGTTGATCGAAAGAGATACCGTGGCCTCTGGCACACAGGCAACTGAAGGAACACGGGTGGGTTTTAGTCAGAAAAAATCTCGCACCACCTCCCGCCTCATTCGTCGATTTCCCATCCTCAAAAAAACGAGTTACCTTAGCGCATACAGCTCCCTCAAATGTAATTAGTGATTTGTGGTGCAAGATAGCTTAATTCTACAACTTCTTGGTATAATAATATGCTTAACTAAAACATAGCCAAGTATCCTAGTAACAAGGAAATGGCTTCGCGTAAGACAAGCAACAAATTATAAACAAACTCAAACAATAAACTTTTAAATCTAATTAAAATAGTTCTCAGAATAGAGTGCATCTCTTGTACAATGCATAATAAGCAATTTATGCATACTATAATACTTCAATCTTCAACGCTACGGAACTCAGAAACTTCCCTTCTATCTTTAAAACCCGAGCTTCAACGAAGCATATTCGGGGAACCTCGTAAAGTAACTTAGAACGCCTGTTTATAAAACTCAGGCGTAGGTACAAAACTGCCTCCGAACAAAAGTTATTCGGGCCGCCCCGCCGTAATATAGGGACAGAGCTAAGCATTTAGTCGAAATTTCTGGAAATGAATTTTCAACTTTATACTTGGCCGAATATTCGTAAGGTCGCGACGAATATTAGCGTAAGAATCGTCGGCGTCTTTGATGTTCTGAACGCTCCCTTTTCTGCTATTACTGTACGCTAGAGAATAAAGACGAATAAGTTTTTGAGGAGCTGAAAGTTATGCTGAATGGATGTGTATGACACCAAACTTGAGCAATTCACATTCGTTATTGTTGTGAAAATAGTTTTGGGACAATATTAAGAACATATCCAATGATAAAATATTGGTTTTCCTGCAAAGTAAATAACTATTATAATCCAATGGAGAACGGTTGATAGATGTCATTGAATTTAATTTCTTGGACCTTTTTTTAACCGTTTTCTTACTTTTATAATAGTTATTCTATAATATTAAGAACGAAATAAACCCTCTAAGACAACTAATAAATAATAAAACCTTCAGTAATTCTTTTAAATAGTAACAGAGTATTTATTATTCTTTAATCAACTGTCTGTAATGACAAAACTTCTTAAACATAATCGCTTATTTATCATTACTACAAAGACACCATAATCCAAATATGGTTCAGTAATTTGAAAATTTCGTACGTAGAAATAGGAGACGGTACACCTCAAAATGATATTTATTATTAGGTTGGAAACCGAGAGGAGAATTTATTATGCGTACATAATCCAACGTGTTAAATGTGCCGCGAAGGTAGATAGCACTCCTCAAGTGAGACAAACTAGGTACATGGAAACGTTTAATGTTTACCATTCCATGGAAATATAAATTATAGCATGACAACACGTACCGGATCCGTATTTTGTAACGAAAAATAGGAATAAAATACTGATGAATCCGTCATTACGTAATTTTGTAGCCATTATGTATCATAATGTAATCATTAGGTTCATTGTATATCTTAAGCCGAAAATTCCCCGACAGATTAGGACATACTTAGTAGGGTATATCTAATCATTACCCAATTATCCTACAGCATTTACAAAATCATTAATAATCAAGACAATCATGAAACATTACTGATTCCTATTACATTTGATTAAAAAAGCGAATAGTTGAAACAGAGCTATTCACAAAACATAACAGTAAATGCAAAAGTAGTTTTAAAACATTATTTATTTTGACGTGGAAAAATATTTTTAATATTTTTTGTTAACAGATTGCAAATAAAACAAAACGGAATAAACGATTTTTCTCTGTTTCTACCTAAATTAGTTATCATTAACATCAAACATTTCCCGAGCATACCTCATTGATAAGAAAATTAAAACGTCAAACTTACTTAAGCGAATACAACTTTATTCATCTGATAAAAATAAGATACTCAACGGTTACTTACGATTGGTCCCTTGTTATCGGAGAACCCGCCCTTTATTATACCCGGTACAATAACCGGGTAGATACTTTTAAAAGAAATAAACTCACTAGAATATGTTCCTACAGAAAATTGTGAGACGACAAAGTATGAAAATATTTTCCTGGTTATGAAAAGTCTATACACCGTGTTTCTCTGTGGGATCGATGCATTTATTTTTAAAATTCAGTGTTTTTTTTTAAACATAAAAAGGTTTTCAAAAAACATCATTGTCATCTGCCTAATCTTTTCCCAACCATGTTGGGGTTGGCTTCCAGTCTAACCGGATGGAGTTACTGGCGAATGCGATGCCCCTTGGTAATACTGGCTGTCAACATTCCGGGCTTCTGACGACCCGTAACTACTGATCACAACCGTAACTACAAAGATCTTTAAATGACAACCGGTACCAACAACTTAACGTGCTTTCCGAGGCACGTAGGGGTCTTGATATATAACGAACGGCCACCTATCCACGGCAGGCAAGTGTAGCTTAACCTGATCGATCGGCCCGTGCAGCTAATAATATTTAGCCCGCAAAAGTTTTTGGAAAAAAAAAATGCTGTAGTACGTCCGCGATCACACAAAACGCAGCGTTCGGTCACAGTCATACGTCACAATCAGTAGGTAGCCTGCGGCTGATGTTGTAATTTCCAAACATTTTGAATTTGACGCTCAGTCAGCAGGTAACTTATACGTTTGGTGTGAACGCGTAGTCCATAATAGTCTTAAAGCATCCGAACTCAACTCAAAAAAAAAACCTTAAACTCAATGCATTTATTCCAATTATTGCAGACACTTTTAAGTTGTCAAGGAGTCGGTCAGTCAGAAATAAGAAGCTAGATGTCAATTCCCGGTACCTATGGAGAAGAACGGACATGAAACTCCATGGACACTCTTTTAAATTATTATAGTTACAAAAATATTAGTTACGTCATTAATTTTGAATCTAAAATTATATGTGAGAACTGTGTAAGTAAATACTTTTATAATATATTTATAATATTTATTTACGTTAGCCAACAATTGTTTACACAGCACATTAAAATAATTTAAATGATGGTACCTACGTTCACAAGTGCAACAATTACTTAAAGGCACACAACTTGTACAATTTATGGTTTATGTAACAGTGTCCAGTGCAGGTACAGCAAATCTAATGGAACAAAAATAAAACAATCGTAAAGTAAAATAATTAAAATAAGCCGTGTCAGCTAAGAGATGAACAGTCCCAGCTGACGACAATCATGCACGTACATGACGCAGGGTGCATCATGCTCATAGGTACCACCATACAATATGTACGTTTAAAAAAAAATGGGACATGAGAATTCGTAAGATTCAACCTTGAAGCGACGGTGTCGCCACCTGTTACTTGGAGCGTATTACTAATGGCGTAGGTCGCACACACATCGAAGGCCACACGATTAGACCGATAACAGTTATTGGTCTACGTGGTCGTAACGCGTTATTACGGAACGTGGTCTATAGTACACTACGTACTTCGTCTTAGTTCGGGGAAAGTCGTTTACTTCGTAAGCAGAAGTACTTTAGGTAAATGATTCGTGGGTTGGCACAGTAATAAATGCCCTTAGAAATAATTTTCGTTTCGAAACTAACAAAATAGATAGTCGAACTAGTCGATGACGAACTGTGTTAGGTATACTGTACAGGGTTATTTTAAATTGGCTAGCTAAACTCTGATCCTCGATAACTAAACACGATAAAATAAAATGCAAAATCGATGGTTTTATTTTTATTTTAATTTCTATTTTATGATATCATGGTATGAATACCCATCGCGTTTGAAGAATTTAGTTTTCAGCCAATTTAAAATAACCCTGTACATATTCGCGCTTTTATAGTCTCCCAACGTTCTTCTCTTTGCAATAAGGTATGATTTAATCTATCCATGAAAATAAAACTTCCTCTATCCGTCCACACATAGACGCCAATTAAAAAAAAAAAACCTAAAAAGTACATTTATATAATGCATTCATAATATCCGATCAAAACGATTAACTTTATGCATATTATATTTATAACCGTTACCACAAAACGGGCCTGAATATCGACATAACATGCAGTATTAAAGTAACTCTTTATTCAGCAAACGTAGCGCTTTCATCATTGTTACATTTAGGCCCTAATAACCATAAAAAGTGGAGCTGAAATAGTAAAGTCGGCTACTAGCTCGTAATTTTCAATGTTATTGGCTGTTATATTAATAATAATATACTGCGAAACGTTGGGGAGTTAATCAGGGAGATTTCGGGGTATTATGGGCAATAGTGCGCAGGTGGTAACATAGAACCTTACTCCCATAGGGAATGTGGAAACCTCAAAATTGTATCATTATGGTTGCACAGTCCTTTTGCTTCTTTCATGTTCATACATCCTCTCTGAATTAGAACATCACTATTAAGGCTATTATGCAACCTCCAAGTTATGTTATTTACAAACAAAATGCGTTTAAGACATAATAAATTTAAATATTCAAACCTACGTACTTACAACTTTTTTTTATGTGACACATGCAACCGTGTTACTATTTTATACTAAAATCCATTTAATTAAATGAAGATACACGAATCGATAAAATTAATAATACAAAATCTCAGATTATAAAACAAAGATAAGTAGACCTCGCGGAACACCAAGAGTGAGGCCAAAAAACCAACTACTAAAGCGTAGCATTGTGTGTATCAAATCAAATCAAATCAAAATATTTTTATTTCATATAAACCTGCATGGGCACTTATGAAACGTCAGAAGCTAGGTGCACGGTTCCAAAATGTTGTTTCCTATGGAGAAAAGCCGGCAAGAAACTCCACGGTTACTCTTTTAAAAATGATTGGCTTTAACAATGTTTTCAGAGATAAAATGTATGGGAGGACATTGCAGGCCTGTCAATAAGTACCAGGTACTTAGACGAATACAGAATAGAAAATCGTCTACAAATCTACAGTCTGTAAGGCCTAAAACGTAACATTTACAATATGTAAAATAATCTACATAAATAAAATGAACCTAACTAAACATGATTAACATGACAATCACTAAAAAATAGTTGACATTAAAATTGATGTATAATGTCAAATAATGACAAATATCACATAATGCGACGCTTCGTGGCGTACTAAGTCGAGTTTTGAATCAGTATTTGGTTTCTTGGCTTCACTCTTGGTGTTCCGCGCGGTCTATCTGTCTTTGTTTTATAATCTGTGGAATAACAATTAAAAAAAAGCAGCATAAATCTAAGAAATAAAAAATGAACATTCTGGTATTTATTGGTTCACCAATCTGAAATTTCTCAGGGGCAGCCCGGTCTGGATTTGTGCTCAGTCGATGGCAATAGGCTCGCGACCTAAACATAACAGGCGAAATATGGTTGTACTATAGGTACACATGATGGGCAGGGCACATTGCTCACAGAACAGATGGCCGATGGGGCCGAAAGGTTCTGGAGTGGCGACCGAGTACCGGAAGACGTAGCGTTGGAAGACCCTCCACAAGATGGACCAATGACCTTGTAAAAGCCGCAGGAATCCGTTGGATGCGAGAAGCGCAAAAACGGTTGAAGTGGAGGAGCTTGGGGAGGCCTATTTAAGCAGTGGACGTCTTTCGGCTGAAATAATGATGATGATAGGTACATCTCTGCCCAACCCTTCATGGAAACAAGGCGTGATGTTATTAATATTGATGAAGTATGTTTTTAGATTCGAATTCATGAAAACGAAAAACATCAGGCATTATATTTTTTAAAGCAACGGGTATGAAAGAACACCATAGTATAATTTTAATACCTCAAAAAGTCTCGAATATTTTTATCAATATCCAAACCAGCACAAAAAATAAAGCCTGGCTGGTACACAGAGTAACAAAATATCTGGGTTACTTTCGAGGTATCTAAGTGACTACTAGATTCACTCGGAAAACTTGAGTCAGTTCTAGAATATTGGGTTTCCTTTTATTAGAAAAGTTTTGATATTAATTATCTTCACACTTTTATTTTGGGCTTAAAATATGGAGACGAAAATTTAGCTGTCTCTTAAAATGGAGAAATAACAAATCGTAAGCTATTAAAAGTACTTACTTGCTCAATAATTATCGCGAACAGTATAGGTACCGAGATTTCCCACAAGATCACTGTGCCCATTTAGGTATATACGAACCTGAAGTACCTGTACGTTAGTACATATTACCTCAATGAAGTACCTAGATAATCCGTCACTGACAATATTAGACTCGGCATTTAAAAGCCCAATTCCAAACTGTCATCAAGATTGTTAATAATTTATTCTAAATTCAAAAGTTATAGTTCGTTTTTTTTTTTTAATACGAGATAGAAATCTGACATTTCAAGTATTTGTTTGACTTTGGTCCTTCTTGGTTGTTATTTTTTTTTTTTTTTTTGTATAATTTTGTGTTTGCTTTTTAGTTAGTGAAGGAGTTTGACATCACACCCGTCAAATCTTGGTTTAAAAAACGAACTTTCCATTGTGTTCGGAATAAAATCTAAAATAAAACATAAAACTTATTCAGCCAAACGCAAAACAATCAAACATTTTAAAATGCTCCATAAAATGTTACGTATCAGTTACAGAGTTTAAAACTCGTCGGCATTTCGATGACAAAATGTTACGGCAACGAACTGCAATCTGTGCACTATTTCATTCCATGTCTCATATTTCTGCGGTAGACCAATAATAATGCCAATATTTATGAATATGCGACCACAGAGCAACTATCAATTTCATGCAGCGGTATAACGGTTCAAACATTGACAGCTGTGAAATTGAAAGCACCCTACTGTGAAATGTATTTTTGTCAGACTGTAGTGACGTAGACTGTGACCATGTTTTATGTACAATAGGTATGTTACAGCATTTAATGAAAACTTTCAAAGTCTAGGAGCAGTGGTGGCCCAGTGCCAATGGCTTACGACGTACGAGTTGTTGCTCGTGGGTTCGAACCCAGACAGGCGTTTTACTTTGTCTAATTAACTGCATCACCACTGCTCTCAAAACGGTGAAGGAAAACATCATGAAAAAATTTGAATAAATGTGCCATCTACTAAACCGCCCTGGGCCCGCGTAACAGACTCCTATCACTCGAAGAGAGCAGGCCTCTGTCCCAGCAGTGGGAACAGTTTCGGCTGATTATGTAAATCAAAACGTGGAGAGAGTTTTAGAAGTTTTAGTGCCTGTATTTTGTAAGCCTCGCCTCGGGACTTTAAAACTAAAGAGTTTTATATCAATCTGACAGTTTTTAAATCAATCCTGAACAAACATAAGTTTGTTTTATGTATTGTACGATATAAACAGATGTGAGATACGTTTTGTAATATTGCGAGACAGAAATAATAAATGTACAATGTATTAGCACGAGTATTTTGCTAAGAAATACGTGAACGAGCCGGTATCTTCAATTTATTATTGTATTTATCAATGTACGAACGAACAAGAATCAATATTATCTTTCTGTTCTTAGAAAGTTGTTTGTTTTTCTGAAAAGCATAACAATCTGTTAGTTTCTGCGTAGAGTAAGCTAAGATCAGAATGTACGCTGTAATTTTTACTTCCTGAACAAATATAAACAGCAACACAACAGCTGTTGGCAAGAACACAAAAAAAAAAACACAAGAAAATATACTTTTAAAAGTTGTCTGGATCAAAAGCTCGTAAATTACTTCTGAATATGGACACCTCACAGGGTTTTTCTGTGTAAACTATCGTGATGTTTTTCTGTACATTAACAAAAATCATTGTGTACAGACGCCAGCTGATGAGCTGAAATTAGACAGATAAGGGTAGCTTGATGTGCTGGCGTCTGAACATAACACTATCATCACTACATATTATAAAACAAAGGCACCTGCCGCGTCTGTCTGTCTATTCGCGATAAACTCAAAAACTACTGAACGGATTTTCAAGCGGTTTTCACCAATAAACAGAGCGATTCATGAGAAAGGTTTACGTGTATAATTTGTTAAGGTTTATGTACATTTGTTAAAGCGAGCAAAACTGCTGGTAAAAGCTAGGAAATGATTAAAGGTACTTGTTTTATAGTAGCGTTTTTTTGAGGTTGGGTAATCCTCAAATAAATTCTCCCGCTCTTGGTGGAGCAGGAGGGCGTGTCAGACTTTTACTGACTAAAACCCACCCGTGTTTCATCAGTAGCCAGGAGCAGCGGTATCTCTTTCGAACAACCCGCACCCCTAGCTGGCAGGCACCGGCCCTTGCGGACCCCACCAGTTGGTGCTGACAACTTTTTGAGGCGCGCGTGGAACATAAGATGTTATCAATGTGAAATTTATTTTTCGACAAATTGACCACCTTCTTAAATTGTTCGTATATTCAAATCACAGCTGTCATTCTTTAACAGTCTTAATTTGACGGTACGATAATGACAATTTGAAAAACAATCAAATTCCCTAACTGTCCTAACAATATGAATAAGAGCTCTACCATCTTAATTTGTGTTGTCTTAGAATAACTAAAAGCAGCTGAAATATTACCAATTTGGGAAAATTTATAAAAGAATGACACTACATGTCACTGTTTTCATCATGATCATGATGTTCTTAATGAACAGACGAAAAGATTATTTGAATAAACACAGTTTCCATATCAACCTACTAATTAGTAGTAGGTAAGAGGAACAGGTAAACATCTTCTCCAATTTCAGCGGGTAGATACTTAATTTACAAACTTTATTATACTTGCTGGCTTTTTGAAATTTCCCAAGTTTCGGTCAGTGATAAATTACTTTCATACACCAGAAATATTGTCATTGTCGAGTAATTTACATCGAAAGTCTTACGTAGTACAAAATTAAGAAATTTGTTAGTGCCTAAGTTGTGCCTTTTTAAGCTGACACTTCGTAGTTGACAGAGACAAGTAAGAGGTTTGTCTTCTAATATACAGGGTGAGCAGTGGTGACCTAGTGGTAAAGGCTGCGACTTACGAGTTGTAAATCGTAAGTTCGAACCCCAGCAGGCGCTTTACTTTGTGTGTATTATTTCATCACCACTGCTTTCAAAACGGTGAAGGAAAATATCGTGAGGAAATCGGCATGTCCTAGAATCAAACATTCGAAGACATATGACATCTACCCGCCCGTGTGGTGGAATTACAGGCCTCTCCCTCTCACCGAGAAGAGGCCTGAGTCCCAGCAGTGGGAACATTATAGGCTGATTATGGTTACACAGGGTGGCAGGGACATCGACGCGCAAACTGTAACTAAGAATTCAGCGTTCACGACTCTAGACCTCATTGCATAGGCATTTTTCGTCGGTTCATCATCAGCATCATTTCAGCCGAAAGAAGTCCACTGCTGGACATAAGCCTCGGCCAGGCTCCTCCACTTCAACCGGTATTATTGTGTTTCGCACATCCAGCTAATTTCCGCGGCCTTCACAAGGTCATCGGTGCACGTTGTGGAAGGGCTTGCCACTCTACGTCTTCCGGTACGCGGTCACCAATCCAGAACCTTTCAGCCCCATCGGCCATCTGTTCTGCGAACAATGTGCCTGCCCACTGCCACTTAAGTTTGGCAATTCTTAGGGCTATGTCGGTTATCAACAAAAAAAACTGTTGTTGTATCTTCGCTTTCAAAATGTATGGAACAGATATTTTTTTTAGTAACCAACGAAACCTTTTTAGGTTCAGAATGGTTCAGAACAATGTACTGAATATATAATAACAGGTTGCGCGGTTACATATGCCACCCAATAGTTCCATTTTATATACGTAGTCACGCAAATTAAAAAAAATACATAATGTGAATTTAACGATACACGACCCTCGATTTTTTTTTAGGGTGGGAAATCATCAAACAACTTCTCCCGCTGGGTGGAGCAGGAGGTCGTGACAGACTTTTACTGACTAAAACCCACACGTGTTCCTTCAGTTGCCTGTGTGCCAGGGGCCATGGTATCTCTTTCGAACCCCTGGCAGCGAACAACCCGAAGCCCTGGCAGACGGTACCACCCTTAGGAGCTAAGCAAAAAGAAAAAAATCGGAAAGAACGCTAAGCGAAAACGAGGTGACAGGGCGGGAGGGAAACGTGGCTGTTATTTTAGTATATTATGGTGTCTTATAACTTCCACGCGAACGAAGCCACGGGCTTAGTGGCTTAATAATTGTGCCCAAGATCACGAAAGACGTTTAGATAATGAAAGTAGTAAAAATCAAAATTAACTTGTTTTATTTAATGGTCTGTAAGTACATTAAATAAAACAAGAATTAATTTTGATTTTCTCTGTTGAATGTAATATTAATATCTGTCCAGAATCTTCTAAAAGCACTATTCCAACATGAAAGAGATTTTGCTTTAAGCCATCATTTCCACGAAATGGTCGAAAATGGTTGAACATTTCGCCTTAAGGTTGGCACATCAGAGAAACCTCGGCGGGTCGTTAGGACTCAGTTAATTTTCAAGAAGAAAGCTCTCTAAAGTATTCGACAGTAGGTACGTAAATTGTTCATTTACGAATTCCATGTCGGTCCCTTTGAATTGGCAGACGATTTCGATGAAAAAAGTGCCTTTATCGCAACCCTCGAATCTTGAGAGAAATGAAAGTTATTCAATGCTGGTGAATTTTTTCATCAATTCTGTCAATTTATCGAAATTCCTTTTCAAAGCCCTCGTGTATAATTGAATTTTATCGCAAAAACTCATTAGTGTTTTTCATTTGTGTTTTTCATTAGTCTTCAGATGAACATCCGATAGGCAGTAATATACCGTAAAGCAATCAAATTGGTGTGTGATGCAAAATGTTCACAAACATGACGACATCTCTGAGTTCATAACAAACGTGGCTCTATTAGCACAATGGACAATATTCTGCAAATATTTGGCGAATACACAAACGTGAATTCGCCAAGTATTTGTCTAAAATTGTCCAGCATCATGCTTTCTGAATGTCTGATGTGCTCTAATAACACCAAATATGCAGATATAGCAGAGATGGTTTACGTCCCCAAGCTGCTTCCACAAACATTTTCTTCCGTTAGCAGATCAATTACCTCAACTTTGAACTGTCTCAATATTCCCATTCGTTTGGACTCGTCTAGACACACGAACATATAAACAGCATTACGGAACGTTTTTGGAACCGACGCGTTCAGAACCGACCGTAACAGATGGTGTTTAAACTTGATATTGCAGATGCACTGCTATTTTCGTTCATACATAATTAATAATGCTGCATGACAATCAGACTGACTTATAATTGGATCGCATTGAACGCGAATTGTCTCTTAATAAACGCTGGCAAGAGACCAAACACGCGTCACTTTTGCTTCTAAACTGCAACAGTTGTACCCCCCGAGTGAGTCCCCGCATTATCGTTGCGGGGGGGCTCAGTAACCGTGGATTCCAGCCACGGTGCAGCCAAGAGGAACCCAAAGGTGGGGCCGCTCGTCAGGGCTTTTGCCTTCAAGCCACTGACGTAGCGGCCAAAAAGTAGGTTGCGGTGAGGTGCACCGCAACTGAGGTGGGCCGCGATGTCGAATGGGAGGCATCGCGGCTGAGGGTTACGGGCTGCGGTAGAGGAGGAGTACCGGTGCTTCTGAGCAGCGCTCTTCCCTTCCTTGGCCTGGACGGGGCCGCCACCGTTTGATGGCGGACGCGATGGGGCCGCGGGGGAAGAGGAGTGTCGGTATAGCGTCAGCCGCTCTCCCTATCCCCTGCGGCCGAAAAGTGGTAGACGGGACGGCACGTTGTGTTCCACACGCGCGCCGTCAAAGACGTCAGCAACCACTGGTGGGGTCCGCAAGGGCCGATGCCTGCCAGGGGTGCGGGTTTGTTCGAAAGAGATACCATAGCCCCTGGCATACGGGCTACTGAGGGAACACGGGTGGGTTTTAGTCAGTAAAAGTCTGACATGCCCTCCTGCTCTAATCAGCAGGAGAAGTCATTTGATGATTTCCCACCAAAAAAAAAAAAAAAACTGCAACAGTTGTCGAACAAACCTTCCAAAAAGACGTAACTCACATATAATTTAGTTGATACCCGTACAAGTAATCATCGTTATGTCCCATATTGATTTGCAGCGAATATGTTTCGTGTTAGTGTATATTCTAATGGTTTCATAGTGGCGAATTGAAACTAAGCCAAGTGTCGCGTGGGCTAGCCTTAGCCGTTCAAATCATACGCGTCATAACTATAAGTACTCTCAGTACCATTGTGTGTCGCGTAAACAAAACACACTGTACATATTTGTCGCGCTTCATAAAATACAAGTACGGAGTTGAAAGAGTGGAAACGAAGCAGCGGAGTCAGCACGAGAACGTCGAACGTTGCGACCCAAACCCGTAAAAATGTAGTCGACAAAGAGCGCGATAGGAAAAAAGACGAACAAACGAGCGTCGAAGTCAGTGTTGTGGTGGCAAATGAAGTGAAAATTATGAAGTCTAGCTTGAAGAATAAACGGTCGGGGAAAACGAGTAAGGGCAAACGCAGCAAGAAAAGGGTTAGGTTCTCCGACAGTGAGCCGGCCCCGGTGGCCGGGATCACTCTGTGCGAACGTTTCGCTCGATTTTTTCATTTCCTCTGGAAGTACACGAGGGGATCCGTGAAAAATGTTCTAAGTAAGTTTCCCTTCATTGTTTAACGCCCACCTTTTATAATATCCTGTTTTTGCGGCTTTTTTCCGATGTTGGTCTTTTTGTAAACAACTGTTTTATTTGATGTTGTTTGTTTGTTGCTGTGAGGATTTTATGTCATTTCAATGACTTTTAATCATAACTGTTTACTTGTAAGATTTACAAAGGTGTAGGTAGGCACATGGTTTTGTATTTTAGATTACGTCGGCTTATAATTAGTCTACTTCTATCAAAGAAGAGATTCGGACCCCTACGCCGAACAACGAGTAACTAATATTTACAACAAAATATACGGTAGGCATTACCGTACATTAACTGAACGCCGTACTCAGAAACAATCAACTCGATTACAACCCGCAATCGCTATATCTTGATACCAAGTAAATTTTAATGAAACATTCGAGCTATTGAACTACTAAATGCCATATTCCGGCGTCGAGTTGACCAACAATTTGGGACGGAACTCCATGGACCAACTTCAGCAGAGCAAGTTCCACTCTTTGCCGCATTAATTAAATTCCAGATAAGAGAAATCGATTATTTCAGTTTTCAATGAATACTTACTTAAATATTTATAGCTAAAGCCAACAATCATGCCTTCTCTGTACAAGAACAGTCCTTTGCCCAACAGTGGGTTAATAATAAGCTGGTTTTCATTTAGGTATGCTCTCCTGCTGAGGAGTCTGTTGCTCCACTTTTTCTTTCCAGCTATGGCACTAGGAGTAGGTGAAGGGCGGGCGAGTTTCTGGAGGACTGCCTGATGTTATTTTGACGTTCAAAAAGGGCTGATTCTCAACCTAATTTTAATAAATGACTTTTGATTTTGATTATGTTTTTAAATTAATTAATAATTAGATAGAGAGGAGATGGTTTCCTGTGACAGCGGTGGTCGCCACATAACGGACTCAGTGACGGCTTTCGTAGAAATGATGACACCGGGATTCAGCTTTACGGTGTCAAAAAACGCTCTCTTCGAAAACACAGCAACTTACGGGCGACCTATAGCGCCCACCGCAGTCATAGGAAACCTAAGCTTTACAGAAAAACAAAGTAGTGTTTTCACTTTCAGACTTTCGCTTCATGTAATAAATCAAATTAAATATTTAATGGAACTAAAAACAGGTTTAGAAATTTTTTGTGTTCGTTAACAGCTACATAGTTAAAAAAAACTGTGTTGCAGCCATTAGCGGGCCCACCTCCGAGAGAGGAGACGTCGGTGTTCCAACATTGATAATTCTAAAACCATAAAATTAAATTTAAAAAGTTATAAAAGAATCTAAAGTAAAATTAAGTGAATACATAAACTATTTAACTAAAATATTAATAACTACATTTAATTCCTATTATTTTGAATTATGAAAAAAATTAAAAAATAAAGGTTCGAGATCTATAGGATTATAATATTAAGTACAAAGAAGGTTGAGTCAGGAATCCTTATAACAGAAATGTAGCGCAGGGTTACAAGTAAGCTGTATCGCCTTTCAATCTTTTCTATGTCTTTCAGTGTCACTAGTATTGTTAACAAACTTTACATGCAATTTTACACGACCCACACAAAAGTGCGATGTACTGAATCCGTTTCGTATTAATTCCCAATCGATAAACCTGCAACACCAAGACCTCTAAATCGTATGAAAAATATTGGCAACAATTCAAAATACTGCACTAATCACTTGTCAACCTGGGGAATTGCAGATTGACAGGTTTTTAAAAGGTTTTATGAGTCAATTAAGTATCTATTTTAATTTTCTTATTCCGACTATTATCATTGTTGTGGCTGCTATTTCAAAAATCAGACATTTTTTATCTGAAGAATATATAACAGTTTGACATATAAAACTGTCTATGCAAAAGCTGTCAAGCTGCCTTATAAATTCGTCAGATAAAAGTTACCTGACTATTGCAAACATCAGCCCTTAAAAGAAAAAATGAACGAAATATATAGACAATCAGCACTTAATGGGTTTGGAATAAGGTCAAAACAATACAAAAAACGAAATCTAAAACAACATAAAACAACACTCGCTTCATCTTTTAGTTTTTAATTATTGTTTTTATTCTAAGAAATATCTCTAATGCCGTGTGATGCCGTACGTAAAATAATAGCACTGTCCCATTTCTTCCCGTGGGTGTCGTAGAAGGGTCCCAGCTGAATAACTAGAAGTAGATCAATGATCAAATAGAGCGATCTCTTGTTGCCGATAGTGTGCCCGAATGCATGATTTATTTATGCGAAACGTTTTTTGCCTATAACTTAACGTGCCTCTACATCAGAAATACCATTGACCCCATTAATATCCCTAAACATTGCTGAAAGAACCCAAAAATACAGACCTTACCCTCGTTCTACTCAAACGGGACTAATACCTATTTTTACGAAAGTACATAATTTATTAGGGAACGTATCCAAATATCCGAATATACGAATTATCCGAGTACCCGCGTCTCATTTTTCACGTCACGCAAATTGAGTCGTTCCAACTCCCTGGAGTTTGTGCCCGACGTAAATTACAACGTTCAACTTCATCTCGACGAATGTGTGTCTATGCCTTAAGCTTATATACGCACGTGACGTCATTAATTAGGGCGGGAGATCGGTCAGTAAAAGTGATGAGGGCTCGATCAAAGATTAACGGTAAAGAAGATTTTACACGAAACATAAAACTTAGTAAGTAGATAAATGAAATTGATGTAGTTTTAACAGTAATTTGGTTATTGGACTTAGCAGTAAGAACGAATCTATACCTAGGCATTACTTTTCATGAGACACCTTGACCTATGTTGCTTTTAAGAGCGTTCATCCAGCGCGGCTTGGCAACGTAGTGTTTTTTTTTTTGTTATTATCTGATTAAGATTAAATCAAAGTACGATATTTTTCAGCCAAGCACTAGATCGTTGGTATTTACGTTACGGTATTTACGTCGAAGTTTCTATGCTATTTTTAGCAGCTATTTTAGTATTTACCTACTTATAAAAATCGACTTATCGCCTATTATTTTCTATTTGCAGTACTTATTACAATTAGAAGCTTTTATTTATGAGTAAATGTTAAAAATAATTGTAAAGACCAAAAGATCTAGTGCTTGGCTGAAAAAAAAATTAATTTGATATATCTCTACATACCTAGTATAAAACAAAGTCGCTTTTCGTGTCTGTATGCTTAAATCCTTTAAACTACGCAACGGATTTTAAAGCGGTTCTGATCAATAGACAGAGTAATTCAACAGAAAAGTTATATGTATAATACACCGACCTCCACGCAGGCGAAACCGCTGGAAAAAGCCAGTATTAAATAAAATAATCACGAAAAACCAATATAAATGCGACGTTGCCAGCCCGTGCGGGATGAACGCTCTTAAAACATATTATTTCCAGTTCGTAGGCATAAAACAAAACAACCTCCAGACCAATTAAAAGATCTTATTAACCGTTTACTATTTTCAGATTTTCTCATAAGTAGGACCTTTTTTTGAAAAATACAGACCAAAATTTTATAAAAATCCATTCAAAACTTACTCTAACGTAATACTCTCAGTGTAACTTAAAAAATAAAATTAACAATTATCTTCCAGCTTGTGTAACCACTCCCTTACACGTAGCTATTGCCCAGTCTCTAGGGACGTGCACATAATGCTACAGAGGAAATTGCCCCGACTTCCAATTGCTCAACAGTACAACTACCCTTTACATGCTCAAATTCACAAGGTATTTCTTAGTAAGAATTCGTTTCTTTTCAGAGAAAATTGTTCTATGTAATTGGTGATACGGTATTGTGTTATTTAATTATTGCTAGCTTTTGCCACCAGCTTTGCCCGTGTCGAGGTCGAAAATTATCCGACGGGAATGCAAGTACTACCGGGACACAAAATATATTTTGTGTTAATCCAGGTTATAAACAATCTGTGTGCCAAATTTCATCCCAATCTGCTCAGCCGTTTTGCGTGCTTGAGTAACAAGTAAGTAGGATATATAGTAGGAAGAAGGATCGAAAACTAGTGACCCTCCCATGCTTTACGCGGATGCAATGACAACAGAACATCGAGATTTTTGTGCTATATCTAAGTTAATTAATGTATTATACAGATAAATCTTTCGGAATAAATTCTATAAACGATGAAGAAATAGCATCAAAATCCATTGCACAGTTATGAAGAAAAACGCCGTCATACAGAAAGACTTATAATATGTAAAGATTTAGATACAAAGTCCAAGATAAAGGAACACGATTACATAACCACTTCTGTTTTGTATTCACGTAATTTTAATAAAGATGCCATATTACCGTTTAGCCATTCCAAACTACGGACCAATAGTCAGCCAAAAACCTTCGTCTTTTTTAAATATAAACTCATGTAAGACTATACATATATTATGTACTTCAACACTCATATTTAACACACATTCCCACATCCATACCTCATTACTTCAAACTCACCAACAAAACCTAGCACTCTCTAATGGTACTTACTAAGATAAATTACAGATACACCGTGAAATTTTAGTCGTTTTACAAAGATGGTTCTCTCAATTTATCTGACATAAAATACCTCTAGGCGCGATGAAAAAATTGTTACCATTAATTAAGATAATCGGTACAAAGAATAATAAATAATGCTTTAGAATTATGAAACACCCTGTCAATAATATTTACGTATCAAAGGGTAGAAGATACCTATACCATTACATTCCATCATTCATTCCATTTCCATATAGGGTGTTTCAAACTGCGTCATGCGTCTTATTGAATATTTTCTTTTTTAAATTATTTATAAAAGTTCTAATTTTTAAAAATATTATTTAGATGATTGTATCACATGAAGTGGGTTGCCGTTGTAAGACGACTAAAATGTGAATATGTATATAGCAGTGACACACAAATCTCCTAAGATAAAATTAGATTATTCAATTGCTGAACATTATCCCCTGAGATACAGGTTTTCGCCTAGTTCAGGGTTTAGGGTCAAAACTCTGTGGACCTTATTACGATCACCACAAAAATGTTAAAATACTTCATGTACCTGTTGCTAAAATTGTAACTTTTAATGGTAGAAATAAACTTTTTTTTTTCGTTTTTTATTATAATTCTCCATGAAAATGTGCGAGAAAACGTGCTTATAATATACTTATCAAAACCGATCTAATTATACTATAATTAGAAATTTAGAACCTTTCATACCTAAAACCCTACACTATACTAGTAATTAACCACTAAACCAGGCATTGAAATAACTCGTAATTTATTCAACAACCAACACTATAATTTTCTTAACACTTTCATAACTAAATGACGGAGTAAGAAAGGTGTTAATTTATAGAACAATACTTCTAAATTAGCAGAGCGTAATGACGGTATTAAATCATTTTTACTTCGCCTAGCAGCATTACGCAGCATTTATTACAACGAATGTCTGTTTCGCGCCGTTTTCGCGAATTAAGGAAATTATTTACCTAATTGTTGTTTAATGTATTAGAAAGAAGTTGTTTTTCCTGCTGTTTTTTTTTTTTTTTAAACCGTATTATTATTATTTTTTCAACAGAAAACTCAATGTTTTTCACATTTCAAATCTGTTTTCATTGTCTACGGTTGACGGGAAAACAGTATTTATATTACGCATGTTTTCCTAGCGGTGCCTAACCTTTCCCAAATATATTGGGGTCGCCTTCTAGTTGAAGCAGATGGGATTAAATAATATCAATATTTTACAAAGAGCAACTAACGTCTGTTCTCCACACCCCAATTACCTGCTATGCAATTTTGATACTCTTAGTTGAGAGATCACTACTACTCCTCCACTTGTGGGGCTTTCGGACTTCTTTAATATTAATAGCATGGTACCTACAATGTGATAATACAGGATGACTTGTAATTTAACGTACTCCTTCCATTACGTGAAAGTGTGACCCATTTTCAACAATTAAGGAACCACATAAGACTGGGGCGAAAGTTCATGGTATTCGAGAAAATCCAACTTTTATGTGCTAACTAGCTTTTGACAGCGGAAGCCCACGTGTAGGACGAAAATTATTCCACAAGAACGTAATACCGGGTTAAAAAGTATCCAATGTGTATTATATGTTTGCCAAATTTGATCCCAATCTGTTTATCCATTTTTGCGTGATTGAATAACAAATATCCAAACATCTAAATATACAAACTTGATTGACAATCTCCCAGAATGCGTCACTAAATATCACTTTTCTCTAAACCCTAAAACTGAATGCTCTTCATTGCTATTCCATTGCGTACCTAATACTTTAACACTTTGTCATATGGGGTGCTAGATTGCTGTAAATGGGTCATATACTTTCACGTCCTGTTAGGAATACGTCAAATTACATGCAAAATTAAATGCAGAATTGCATATGTAAGCGGGCACGCCCTTTATGCCTGGAGGCTTTTAATTAAATTGTAAGTTCTGTTTACGTTTATTTTTATTTATTTCTACTTGAGTAAGTACGTATACTTCGTTTTCAATGTTTTGTTGGTATATTATTGTCTACTAGCTGACATATGGCAAATTTATTGTTTTTTGTGTTTCATAATGTTAATTACCGACTATTGTATCTAGAATCAAGCTATTCTAAATTAACAGACAGCTGTGCTCCTGGGGAGTTTGTTGCGCCACTTCTACTTCCCAGCTAAAGCACTAGGAAGTGGTGAAGGGCGGACGTTTTGGAGGACTGTCTTATGTAATTTTGACGTTCAAAAAGGACTGACTTCAGGCTCGGTTGAATAAATTGACTTTTGATTTTGATTTTACAAGTAAGTACGTATAATCCAAAAGTTGATCGAATTGTAAAGCAGAAACGAATCGACCAATATTTTCACTGCATCGTTTTCTCTCTCAGGAAACCTACAATTTATTCCGAAATAAGTTCAAATAGAAGCTAAAAACATAAACATTCACCCCAACAGATAAATATCCAACCTATATCGTCAGCATCAGGATTAATGCTCGCAGTCACCAGTCAATTACGCGACAGAGCTTAATCACTATATATTGGCACAAATGAGGCGATCCCTATGCATACCAGTTCACCCCTCCATTGGATTGTATTGTTGCTGGTAAATGGAGGTACCTAACTAGTTTACAAATAGGTAAAGGCTTGTGATTTTGACAAAAGGTTTAATATGCGAAGACAATCAGCAAAGCATATTCATCCTATTGTTTCTACTGCTGGGACACAGCTAGGCCTCCTCTGTGTGAGAAGAATTGGGCCGTATCCACCACGCGGGCCTAATGCGGGTTGGTAGATGTCACATGTCTTAGAATTTTTAGTTCTAAGACATTCCGGTTTCCTCGCAATGTTTTCCTTCACCGTTTTGAGAGCAGTGGAGATGAAATAATTTGCACAAAGTATAGCGCCTGTCTGGGTTCGAACCTATGACCTACAACTTGTAAGTCGCGACCGTTAGCACTAGGACTCTGAAGACAATGAGCTCTGCAGTTAAATTTATTTTGAAAGAAAAGCGTGGACAAGCTAGATTTTCAAGTAGGTATATAGAAACGTCCTCCGTTTGGTGCCGGACGTAGAAGAATAGCACCATCACATTTCTTCCCGTGGGTGTCGTAGAAGGCGACTAAGGGACTTACTATAGAATGGGCAGCAGCGTTCTCTATGCATTTTACCACCATACTGCGATCGCCAACCCGCCTGCCAAGCGTGGCGATTATGGCAAATCCACCCCTTTTGGGGGAGGCTTATGTTCAGCAGTGGACGTCTTTCAGCTGATATGATGATGATGACATAGAAACGAATAGCGTTCCACTAAATTTCACAGGACTTCATTTTTAGAGGCTGTGCGTGCACGATGCTAAGCAATAAGCTGACGAAACCCAACGCAATAAAGTTTTAATCAAGTTAAGCCAAGCTTGAAATGTCAGTCTACAAGCTTGTTTTTAGAGACCGAGGCAATAGGAGTAGGTACACACGATATATTTGTTTTAGTATCTTGTCAACTATACAATCCTTCACGTAGGTACCTCCAAGTTCTTTTTTAGGATTTTCACGTATAGTTTAACAAACGATAGTCCGGAGACTTGGCTTAATTTTTCTTAGAGCTGTAACAATGGAAATTGGCTGCACCATGTTTTTAACCATAATTATGGCATTACTTATGCCACAGCAAATCACATGAACATGCAGAACAGAAATAGGTAATAGACGTATTTTGCGTATTTTCTACTCTCGGTGTTCAATCATCAAATCATTTATTGGTTTGCAAACATGGGTAATAAAGTACATAGATGTTGTATTTATTTTATGAGTTCTCCATATTCTACTGTCACATGGGCATGCAAATCATATACCTATTATATTATTATTGAATTGCGATTTTTTTTTTTCGCTCTGGGTGGAGGCTCTGGGCGTGTCAGACTTTTACTGACTAAAACCCACCCGTGTTCCCTCAGTTGCCTGTGTGCCAGGGGCCACGGTATGTCTTTCGAAAAACCCGCACTCCTGGCAGGCATCGGCCCTAGCGGACCCCACCAGTTGGTGCTGACATCTCTAAGACGAGCGCGTGGAACACAACGCGCCGTCGACCCGGGCTTTGAGAATCGAATGGATCCCAGCGCGTAAAAAACCACACTGTTGAATTTGCGACCCTCGGCTTTTCAACATTCAAAATTACCAGGGCCTTAACCTAGTAATTTTGAATGTACTCGTCATATTGTCGTTATGAGCGATAATAGTTCTTACTGCATTCCGATACGGATTAAAATCTGTTGTAATAAATTCGAATAATAAATGAGCAGGCATTGTCGTAAAATGCAAATAAAATCGTATAAAATAAGATATTAACTATTTGATCATAAATAAAATCCATCACTGGATGCAGTTGGGCATTTAAAATTTTATGGTATATTTTTAATTACATTATTGGTATATTTATATTTTTATAATAATAATTGTTATTGAAGGGATAAACTGGTTTTAAAGACAATTAAGAGGTGACTTTGATGATTTTTTTGATGCATTAAAGTATGTTTTGAGTACGATCACTGTATGCCAAAGACTTGAAAATATCATATATTTCTTTGCTTTCGACATGATTTACGGTTAAAAAGATACACTGGTTTAAAAAATCACCATTTTGAGCGTTTTCAAGAAATCTCCGCCTTAAGTATTGCGTTGAAGATCCAGTGCGCGAAAATATCCCACCGCGATATTTTTACGTCCAAGCTTAGATGAACTTAACGTGCCTAACTTCTAAGGGACCATCCATAAATTACGTTACACGCTAAGCGGGTCTTGGTCAACGAAATGTGACATTGTGTCAAAAGCTTTGTAACGTCACATGTTAAAATCTAAAATACTAAAACTCGAAAACTCGATCTTTATTTATAATAATAAAGCTTCTTCCATCTATCTTAAATATTTTTTATAGATTATTTATTATATAAATAAAAAATAAAAAAAACTGCTGTTTATATTTAATTACGTCAAAATATAAAATTGAAAATTTTGTTACGTCACACAAGGGGGAAGGGGTTTTCACAGGTGTGAAAACCTCACCTGTCACATGGACGGGGTAGGTCAAAAAACCCTAAAATTTGTGTGTCGTAATTTATGGATAGCCCCTAATGGGGAAATTGGGCTCCCTACTGCCACTCAGCTACATAATAACACTAATTTCTACATGAAAGTCATTTCATCGCGCTACATGATAACACTAATTTCTACATGGAACTCTCAACAAGCAACCTGCCGAACTGATAATGCCTATTATCATAACGTTTCCTGACACAAATCGACCCCTTCCAATTTCCCGTCTTTGATATCATAGGAAATCGAAATACCGACGTCATCTTAATCATTACACTTTGAAATATCATGGTTTAATGTAATAAACAGGTGATGGTAGATAAATTAGAATATTTGGATGAATATACAGGGTCAAATCAAATTAGCTAGTGAAACTGCAGACGAGATGCAGAAATGTAAACGTTTTAACAACAAAGGTTATGATCGCTAGAATGTATTGTTTTGTTAAGGTGGAGTACCCAACACGTAATTTTTCTTAAATCATGACTTTATGTCCTCTTGAGGTTGCCATATGTAATGTCACATACCTAGCCTGTAACCAGTGGACAATCAAGATGCTTCCAACGATATCTCATTTATCAAATTATGATAAGTAGTTAAGAATAGATGAACATACATACAGTTACGAGCACTAATATGTATACGCTTACCAAGTTTGTGTTTGAAAAGAATGAAACTGATTCTCTCCTCTTGTGCTGATTGTAACTTTATGTTACTACATACTAGCTTTTGCCAGCGGCTTCACCCGCGCGGAACTTTTATCCCCTATTGAACTCCCTTAGGGGTTTGTTTTTTTGTTTTTTGGGTGGATATCAACAAATAACGTCTCCTGCTCTGGGTGGAGCAGGAGGGCGTGTCAGACTTTTACTGACTAAAACCCACCCGTGTTCCCTGTTCCCTCAGTAGCCTGTGTGCCAGGGGCGGCGGTATCTCTTTTGAATATCTCGCACCCCTGGCAGGCATCGGCCCTTGCGGAACCCATCACTTTGTGCTGACATCTTTTTGAGGTGCGCGTGGAACACAACGCACCGTCGAACTGGGCTTGGTCCTTACCGGACAGCGAGCTACCCATTACTCGCTGACCGCAAGCCCACGCCTACGGTGACTGGGAATCAGCCTGGGATTCCCGACGCACAGGGCGTCTCCTGCGGAAGCTAGGGCAGTGAGGGCACATATACTGCCTCTCCCTCACGTGCGCCGCCTGCCTCTTCGCGAGCATCAATGCTTCGCAGAAGGAAGTGACGGCTACGCATGCACTCTCGCTCCGTGCCGTGGCCTGGACCAGGGCCGGACGCGAGAGATCGTCGCCGCCGATCGCTTCCACGAGGAACCTCTGTCCAACATTTCAGCTTTCTAGGCCCAAGGGTTTGGACTGGGCATTGATGAGTCAGTCTATCATCAGGACTTTTCTTTCTATTTATATAGATTGAAATAATATTTTGAAATCAACACTATAATGAAATACCCTAGGTATTTTATCTCAAGGTTGCAATAGTTATATAAGGGAAAATCGCTTTTGAATTTGACTATGTTTAAACATACATATTAGTACTCGTATATACCGGTCAAAATCGTAACCCTCCTTTTCGTTTCGCCATAATCGGATAATAAACCTCTGCTTGACAGGTAACCATAATCTTAGAAATCTTCATCTAAAATTCTCAAACGATCAATTTACCCGAACCCCGTCCAACAAGACACTTCAATAGATAGTCCGAGCTCAAGAAGTCTTTCTGTTCCGAAGTGAGCCGAGCTAAAAGCAGCATCGTCGGTAAGTGCTTCTCTCAGCCACGTAGAGCTGTAACCGGTCGGTTTAAGAACTCGAACGTACGACTCGGAAGTGAGGGAATCAACCTAGTTCGGTAAATGGACTGAGAATGGATTAGATACAGGTGCACTCTTCTTATAATCTTAACAGCGTTTATTCTGAAAGTTGACAACGTCGAAAATAGCTGTCAAATATGTACCTGTTTTTATTAATTTGTTAATATTATATTACTGTATGGAAATATGAAATATCGCTAACTAGTTACCGAAAATATGAATAATGATTTGCAATTATAACACTGAATTTGATGTTGTAACCGTTTTAGGTCTGAAAGGGCATTTGGAAAGTTTCCAAGTTCTTTTTTTACATCTAAAACTAAATATTCGGTGTTAAGATATTAATTATTGCATTTCATAATCAATAGTTTAGTTAGCGATATTTCATATTTCCATACAGCAATCATCATCTGCCTAGCCTTTTCCCAACTATGTTGAGGTCGGCTTCCAGTCTAACCGGATGCAGCTGAATACCAGTATTTTATGTAGCGACTGCCTATCTGACGTCCACAACCCAGTTACTAGGTAATACGATACCCCTTGGTAAGACTGTACAGCAATATTGCCAAATTAATCAAAATAGTGAAATATTTGACAGTTATTTGCGAAGTTGTCCATTTTCAGAATAAACGCTCTTATTAAGACTATCCATTGCTTCGTGTGTTGTTTTATTTATCGTAAATGGCGCATCGAAATAGTATTATTATGTTTTAAATTAACCAACACCTAACCTACGTGGTATATCACTAACTAGGTTTTGCCAGCGACTTCGCCCGCGCGGAACTTTCATCCCCTATTTAACTCCCTTAGGGGTTGAATTTCGAAACATCCTTCCTTATTCCTTGTCTACGTTATAAAGGGAACCTCTGTGCAAAATTTCAGCTTTCTAGGTCCAAGGGTTTGGGTTGGGCGTTGATGAGTCAGTCAGTCAGTCAGTCTGGACTTTTCTTTTTATTTATACATATATATATATGAGTACGAAAGGCTTGTAGCAAAAAATAACAGCTGAATGAGTCGATTGATCAAGGTAAGTTAGGCTTGGTGGGGTTGGACCGTGGATGCTTGACCATATTTATGTACCAAAACCCCTTCGTGCTTCAGAAAGCACGTTAAGCCGTTTGGTCCCAGCTGTCATTCGTAGATCTTTGACAGTCCCTACAATTCGTCAGAAGCCCGAAAGTCTGTCAATCAGTTTTACCAAGGCGTATCGTATTACCCAGTAACTGGGATTTGGAAGTCAGATAGGCAGTCGCTCTATGTAAAAACTGGCACTCAGATGCATCCGGTTAGAAAGGAAACAGTTGCGATTGATGATATAATTAATGAGTAGGAGTAGTACTTTTCGTATCGTCCCAATGTACGAAGACATGAAACCTTTAAAAATTAAACTAAAATTAAATAATCATTTAGTTCAAAAAAACATTCCCATATTAAGCACTACAAATTACATAGAAATAAAACTAACATAAGGTCTAAAGATTCATTACAAGTACATTATAACATTACACATTAAAATAATTGTATCACAAATAAATATTATATTGAAAATAATAAAAAATAAAAAAATCAAGTTACAGCACATTCACATTTACGAGTATATTCATTAGGTTAAAATTCATTTGATAACAGTTAATAAATGGTGACGAACTGGCATGCAGGTGCATCCACGTCTCCAACATCACCGAGTCCCACCGCTTGGACAATACGCTCTGGATACTGTTAGTGCTGCGTTGGAAGCGACTTAGTAGCGAGGCAGTCCGCTTCCTAATATTAGCATAAAAAATCATCGGTTTGCGTCTGCGCGAACATCGTAGAAGCACTGCAAAACCGCGGCAGCCGCGTTCAGTACAACAATGCGTTTTTTTTTTGTTTTTTTGACGGTGGGAAATCATTAAATAACTGTACGCACTAGGCACTGTATGCTCGCTGCAATGTCTTCAGAACCTTGTTTTGACTCTGGCCAAAGTATTATTTCTAAAACAGAAATAAATTTCGCTGTCCCGAAGGGAAAATCGTTTATCAAAACCGAACATGTCCAAACGACATAATCCTGTAAATGGTTCGGTCAATAAAAGTATATAGCAGAACAAATTATTATCATCTCTAACCCATTTAGAACAATGCTCAATTCGCTAAATTCCCTCCTAAAATAGACAAAGCATTAAACCCGAATCCGATCATTACTGACTACATTGAATTCCCATCGAAAATGCGGTTAGAATTAGCCGTCGGTCGGTAAAACCCTGCGCGGAGTATTTGACAACGGTACGCTTGTCTATTACGCACTCATTGGTCGGATGACGTCACCAACAGGACTCCCCCATGACAATGACATGTGACGTTGTAATAGTAATGTATTTCACTCAACACTTTGATAGTTTATGTAATCAGTGCCCCGATGTTCAATTAGGAATGACGTCAATGTTTGTGTAATTTGTCACTGTCAGCAACTGTGACACGATAAGTGTCGTGAATGACGTGACGTGCCTGTTATCTCATGTCACGTTAGTGGCTAGGTCAAGAGGACAGCTGTCAGTACTCAAAACATTTCACTTGGCCAGAGGTGTTTAGTCCGTTAGCTAGTTAATTATATTCAATTTTCATCCTTAGTTCTTAATAAATTTGTCATATAGTTATGTTCGTATCAATGTACTGACGTGGTTGTCTAGTGGTCGCTACTGCAGAGAATGAGATCCTGGATTCGAATCCCAGGTCGGAAAAAATATTGGGGTTTTCTATCTGGAATTTTTAAACGCAGCCCTGAGTGGTGCCCGGTTGGTGGCAATAGGCTGGCCCCTATTACATGAGACTAAAACAAAACTGGCGAAATGTGTGAGAACTATAGGTATCTACATCGTGAAAGAAAGCGTGATACTATGTGTGGTTCATATGTATGTAATTGCCCTTTTCACCAATTCCGAGAATTAAAATCGTATCAACGGGTTGCAGTGACAACAAACCGTAGCGAAAAATCAGGAACTAGAAATGCAAAGCTGTTAAAGCTATTCATCATTTATACGTAATCTACTTTTGACTGATGCAATATTGTTCGATTCGTCAATCTATAGAGTGGAAAATGGGTTTTAGCTTGGTTTTCCAAAAACACGATAACTGTAAAAAAATGTACAACAACGAGGTTAAATTAGCAATAATGCATTGTGATTTTTAATTAAACCGGCACTAACTTGGACTTATAATTGTATTCAGTAACTTGACAGTTGACCGGGAATCAAACCCAGGACCTCATGCTCAGCAGTGGCGCTTGTAACAGAGGAGGCAGTTTATTTTTAGTGGGTTTTTTTATTACCTATACTTGGGCTTTTAATCTTATTCAGTAACGTGACAGTTCAAATAAAAATAATGTTTACTACCATACTAAAACTAATAGTGTCGAGGTAGTGAACGATTTTGCGTAAAGTGTGAATGATGAAATGATTTCATTTTAAATTAAACCATTTTTAGTATTCATTATAAAACTTTAAAAATCATTTGTAAGATGTGGAATATAAGAATAATTTATAATTTATTAATAAAAGTAAATTCCTTTTTTTTTATTTCTTCTAATAGAAAGAAACGAAATACATTACACATACACACACTTACTAATGAAAACAAAATATGTATCAAATTCTAGAATGTCATGTTTTTAAGACAAGTTATTTAATTTAAAATAAAATGAATTGGACGTAAGTACATAATTTCTAGTTCATTCAATTTCGTTAATTCTTACACCACCTTACTATCTTTTTTGTCAAAATCAGCACCCTAATTGCGTAACTCACGATTCATCATAATCTGTATCGTTTTGAAACGGATTGTTAAACCATTGCTTCATATGTTCGAAAAATGTGTCTGTTCGACAACATAAATAACGCAATGAATATTGTTTAACTGTGAAGACGAAACCAATTATGATCAATCGTGAGTTACGCAATTAGGGTGCTGGTAATGGTTTTTTCAATCTGATATTTCGGATTAGCAGCCTGGAGTCTGGAATTGCGCCCGGTTGATGGCAATAGGCTCGCCCCCTATTACATGGGCCTTAAACATAACCGGCGAAATGTGAGTCTACTATGGGTTCGGCACTGCCTGACCTTTCCGGAATTACAGTCGTGATGTCACGTTATGTAATAAATACTTTAATTTCGGAAGGCGGTGACAAAAAAATTTAATACATTTCCTAAGTCACCGACTTCCGAAATTAAAGTAATTTATCACTTTGTAGTGTTTTTTGACTGCGTACCGGAAGACGTAGAGTGGGAAGGCCTCACAGTGGACAGATGACCTTGTGAAGGCCGCGGGTATCCGCTGGATGTGGGAAGCACAAGACCGGTCGAAGTGGAGGAGCCTCGGGGAGGCCTGTGTCCACAGCAGTGGACGTCTTTCGGCTGATATGATGATGATGAGTGTTTTTTGAAGTCGGTTGCATTTTTTTTTAAGCCTTGAGTTCAAAACAATGCATATTTATGCGATAGCAGCAATCGCGGTTGATTTGCTGTCATGTTTTGAAGAGTTCCGTTGTTTGTCTCTGAAACGCATCATCAGATCTCGATGATTTTTTATGGGACCATTTCGGAATAAATCCCTTTCGAACAAAATTAATAAGAATTTTGCAAATCAATCTATATCTGACGGAGTTATGCCCGAACATACATTTAAAAAAACATGTCGAATTGAAAACCTCCTCCTTCCTTTTGAAGTCGGTTAAAAATAATCTCCATCCCCCTTATTAATAAAGGTCTTCTTCTTCTAAATAAAGGTGGCCTAAGATTACAACTAGAAGTTATACTTAAGAGGTAATAATAAAGGTGGATTTGTCGATGGAAGAATAGACATGACTATTAACTAAATGGTGTACAATAGGAAAAGATAGATATGTTTTTCTATTAATGATCACAGTTATTCGTTCCAAACGAATCATGATTTTGTAGATAATCGTAAATACTTTGTGGCTAACGAGCAGAAAGTTTGTTGTCAGTGTGATTTTGACAGTTTGGGAAGAAATATTCTTCTGAAATAGTCTACATTTTTATGGACCTAGCCAAAGATCGTTAGAAACGAAAGACAAAATGACAGATTGTAGAAGGATATACTACAGTGCGATGTCAAAAATGGAGAAACGAAATGTCACTTTGTATTGAAAAAGCACTGTCTATTCATCGTAGAAATAGAAAGCATCATGCTAAGCCTGCTGAGGTTACAACCAAAAGGTATACGGAAGGTAGCTTTAGATTTAGCATAGAATAGAATAGGATTTTATTTTGCAAATATGGGTAGTACACAATAGTTGTTAATATACATTATAGGTCAGCCATATTTTACCATTCGGCATGCAAACATTTACATTATTATACATTTTCTATTCTTTGAGGTTTAAAGACCTAACCTTACTGCGCATTTAAAAATGAGTGTGCAGACGTTTTGCAAGCATATCTGCAAGAATTGTATATCCATCTATTGCTAAATGCCGTTGCTATCCATTTGAGTTACAAAAGTCAATCCCCTACGCATACCTAACACTATCCTATTAATGTCAACACCCGAACTACCCTCCCAAAATCCAACTTATCAGTAAATTAGGTACTAATATATCAAAGTTACACTTCTCCAAGAGAACAAGTCTAAAAGTTAATACGCAAATAGGATTTACAGCCCATTAACATACAGTTTAATTTATACTTCAGACTACAGCTACATCGTACAATACGCCTCATCAATCATATTGCGCACACCAAATGCAAATGTAAACCTAAACGTTATGCAAATAAGGTTCATTTCCTAAATGGCGGGTAGTTTACCTCTAAATAATATGCATTTCACACAAATTTCATATTAGCTCATTGTGACACAAAATAGTCATTATTCATGCAGATTTGTATCCAAGGTATATGTTTAAGCGATTCTGTTTATGTTTTATAGCTGAAATAAAATATTATATTTGGCTTCATTACTTCTTGGTACTCAGAATGTAAAACTCATCATGAGTCTTGCATCTTTACGTACCAAGACCTCTCCGTGGCTCGGAAAGCATGCTAAGCCCTTGGTCCCAGTTGGCATTTGTGGATCTTTTACAGGTGTTTAAAGGTCGTGAGAAGCCCAAAGGTCTGATAACCAGTCTTACGAAGGCGTATGGTATTACATAGTAACTGGGTTGTGGAGGCCGGTTAGGCAATCGCTCTATGAAAAAACTGGTAGGTACTCAGCTGCGTTCGGTTAGACTGGAAGCTGACCCTAACATTGTTGGGAAAACGCTAGGCAGATGATCTTTCAAGTCTTTCAAGGTTCTGTGGGGACGTCACTTTTGTGTCGAAACCTTTCTCTGTTAAGACAGACAACCAGAGAAATTGTAGTCTTTTCAATATTACGTCGACAATTAGTACACAAATGTTTTGGTTCCCTAAAAAGCAACGGTCATACAAAATTACTGTCTGGCGGTTTTGAATATTTTGTATATGGCCTACGAAAATGTCCTACAGAGGAGCTACACGATGACTGCATGCATGCATGTCAGGGACAGGTCAGCTTTAAGCTGCAGCGGCTCTTTCTTTACAAGGCCCTTCCAGATTTGGTCCTGCATTGTTAGAGTCACATAAAATTCTAACATTTAATTTTTTGACTTTAAAACAGATCATGACCACTGTGTTAGTCGGCATTTCTTCTCAGAGATGTCAGCCAGGAAATTCCGGGGCCATCTCGTATTAAAATATTGTAAAAAGTGTCATGAAAGATCTACTCCTAGTAAAACATTTCATTTCAATAAAAACTGTCCAAATACAGAGCATTTTACTATATACATGACGGAACCGCTTTCCTTGGAAATCCAAACCATAAAGCCCGAAAACAAATAGCTGTAGGTATCTTAACATTGAACTTGAGCTTTATTTCAATTGCTATTATAAATTATATTCCATCTGACGGCCCGGCCGATGCAATCAAAATAAACAAGCGTTCTTAAAATTCTTAAATTCGTTTACAATAAACAAATTCTAACATAAGTCACGTTCTTCGCAAATCGGATGAAGAGGAATGTATAGTCATTACATTGAACATACAAAAACTTGGAAGAAAAATAATGGGCCGTCAAACAAATTAGATTTGAAAAATTAAATGAAAACAAAGATCTCAAAAATAGATGCAAACAACAAGACCAGTGTAGGTATTGCAGTAGTTTTACTTCCATAGATCCACTGCTCCCAAAACGGTGAAAGAGATGTTCAAAGAGATGTGACATCTACCAACCCGCACTAGGCCCCGCTTGGTGGATTACGGCCCACTCCTTCTCACTAGAATGAGGCCTGTGTCCCAGAATGGGAACATTATAGGCTGATTATCTCCATATCAAGAATCACGGCGTGATGTGTCTATTTTACATATAGGTAGTTAATCAGCTTTATACAATTACGTGTCGAATTGTTCTGGTTTATTTTATTCTTTCCAAACATCAGGGCTGTCTTTGAACTAGTTATTCTTTATTGTTTCTGTTTTGTGTATCTTTAACATCATTAACGGTCAGATTGCCTTTAACGTTTTCTTGTTATTTTTTGCTTTATCCAGAATTATTGTCCAAACCAATATCGAATTATTCCAATTAGATTTTTGACATTCTACCCCATAAATATAAACCATTATGAAACTGTCTTTAATCATTAAAAGAGTGAAATATGTCAAGCCACATAGAATAAAACAAATGGAAAATGCTTCACCACGTTATACATTTTACGACATCACGTCCCCCACAAACGGGAATTTCATCCCAACCTTATCAAAACAACGGAATCGTAATGTGTTTCATCATAAAACCTCATTTGATTGTTCCCGTCAATTCGAGGTCTCGTAAAGTCGTCTTTTTGTTAATGAACCTGATCTCTACCGGCTGTCTGCGTTAAGAATAGAAGTTGTTTACCACATCGGCCATTGTATACGTTGGGCGTATACGTAGGTACTCTCATCTGTCAGAGATGGGTCTTAAATTTATCAGGTGCTAATATACTTATGAATTATGAAGGCCTGAAGTAAGGTGTGAGGATGATTTAATAAAAGTGCGTTGAAAAATTTGATGTGAGATGACGATGTTAGGGAAAACTCCGGATATTTTTTTAGGCATATCAGACACTTGCATGGACGTTTTCGTTTCATGGGATTCTTTATTAAAAAGATCATTGAAATGTATAAAACGTACGAAACGTTTAACAGATTACGATATTTTAGATAAGCTAAACAATTCAGCGTTCACTGGTTATTTTATGACGCTAAAGAAACAAAGGTATGTTTCAGAAACTTCTACGAAAATGACGTCATTCAGACATAATACACTTCCGAACTTCAACGCCAATAAACACAGCACGACACGACTTTGGCATAGATGCGGTAATCGCAGTTATAGCACGAATTATTACCAGAACCGTTAGTATTTCATCTCCACACATTCCGCTGTTCGTTATAAAGACTTTAGAATTCGCGCGTGGACTGACTGTTACTGATATGCATTTACGCGCAGTGTATTCCGGGCTCCCGAAACAAAAGGTGTTCAGTGCGCAGTGTTGTGCGAAAACAACGCAAAATAGCTTCTAATACTAACACAATAAAGTGCAAATCAAAATGTCGGTGAATATTGATATGGAGAACTTTTCTGCAAAGAAGAATCTGAGGCGTCGCACGTTGAACACTATCAAATCGGCTGTGACGGCGCTCAAACAAATCGCTAGTGAGTGCTCCTAAATTCTATTATTTGGTGTACAACACTTTTGTAAATCCAATGATATTTTCCTCGCAATGTTGGCTTTTTCTGGAGTATTGATAAAAATCGAGCTATATTTTATTTAGCAAGCGAGACAGATTCGATTGATTGCTCGAATCGATATCTCGACTTCTTATATTTATTATCCTACTGTAGTGAATAGATATTCATGTAACGTACTGCCTGTATAATATTGTTATCAGTGAATATCGATGCCGCCTCATCAATATTAATGGACTTAATTATCATAGTGTGAAAATGTGAATGTTTTATTATCATATGTTGTTATTTTAAAGTTATTGTATGATGAAAACTCACTTCGATTCACTCCTACGTTTACATTAATTATTCAACATTTTCACAACTTTACAAGTATTTATTCAGCGCCTGGTAGTCGGCACCTATTATTTTCCCTTAACGTTTATTCAAATTCTAATAACGCAAATTCAATATTTACATCGTGATAACTTCGGAGGGTGAAAATAAACTCGGGAGACCATTAAAGTCGCGCCTTACTTTTCATAACACTTGGCAAAGTGTGCGGTAACAATTCGTCGAGTATTCGCGAAACGTCAGCTTCTATAATGAAGGTGTCATTCAGGGGCTCAGAAAACCCATTGTGTTTGTCATCTCGCGCCCAAACAGTCTCGTCACTCTGCGAGAAGCTCTCAAGCGCCTTGTTTGTCAGAACCAGCGATCGTTTGTTGTAGACGGAAAACACTTCACAATTCGTTACGTTTTATCTCCCAATCTTTTGTTACACCTGTGTTTTGGTAACTAGGGCAATGCTGACGTTAATAAATGAACCGCGGCTTACCATTGTCTCTTCACATTGATTTGATGTTACACAGACCGTTTCTGATGAATTATGGAATGAATTTGCATAAATAAACCTTGTTTGCTAAAAGCTTCCTTCGAATGCTGATGCATAATTTAATATAGACCTTATCCTCGGATACTGGCAGATGGACATGACATGTAACACAGCAAATTATAGAGAATTTATAATTCGGAATATTTGGGCCCTAGTTACAGCTGTTGAGAATGGAGTTTTAAGTAATCACAAGCGTATAAGTTAAGTTGTGATTTAGCTTCCCACAAACTTTGTTTGGCAAATACTGGCGCCCACCGCGGGACTGCGGAGATTGAATTATAGACACGCTCACGAGCTTAAATTACATAAATATTCATGTGTATTCCGTTACTTTGCGACATATGTTTGTACAAAATAAGCTGGAAAATCTTTCGAATTTAGACAAAGTTTAAAACGTACCATCCCTTAGATTTCACAGATGTCTTTTTTCCACATATAGTTTCAAGTTGAACTACCTTCACAAAAAGACAGGGCAATACATATTTTATTGGTGTTATTTAGGATTGAAGGGTAATTGTAATTATATCAGTTGTTATTGAAAACCATCAAAACACTTAACTTAGATATAAACATGTTAAAAATAAAATTTCCAAAATTATATTAAACAACCCAAGTAAGCACTAAGTGAGTATTGCCTCTCGAAATCTCTTTTTTACAATAACAAGTACCTACTATAAAACTTTAACTTTCTTTTACTTTAAAAGAGTGTTCACTTTCACACTCCACTTCTATTATATCAATACTTCATCTAACTTTTGTTTTTCCAACTCAGTCATAATCGTTGAAACTCGCAAAATAGACCGAAGTTTCCCCATTTCCCGCCAATACGGGGTCGAGGCCTGCGTTTATTTAGCGCGTTTCCTGACCGCGATCTTTTCAATGTAGAGGCCAAACTTATTACCTTAGGTCGATCATTCACTGCATAGTCTGTTATCTATTGTAAGGTACTATTGCAAGGACTTCTAGAAACAAAGAAATGATAGATTTTCTTACAAAGTAGTTTAACGGCACAAAAAATTAAATGATTTTTCATATGATTTCTCAGACACAGCTCCATTTTCATAAGCATTTTCTTCCAATCTTACTTGATCGCTTTCAACATTAAATGCTGATATTGCTACGCTCTTGACACGTTCTAAAATCATAAAAATGTGAGAGAAAACTGGTCAGACTAGAAATACTCAGCGCTTTAAAATCTTCAACATTCAGAAGAAAACTACCTATTGTACATAATCAGCAAATCGATATTATGTCAAAGTCTAGTGTCTTTTAAAACAAGTTTATACAATATTTTATACTCCTACTTGGTTTTACACTAACATACATACATACATACTCAGCCTATAACATTCCCACTGCTGGGACACAGGCCTCCTCTCCGTGAGAGGGAGTGGGCTGTATTCCACCACGCGGGCCCATTGCGGATTTTACATTCGCTTATGCTTATGTTTAATAACACATTATTTGAAATAGAACCCGTAAACATACGGTTTATTAGAAGAGCGGTGGCTCCCACATAACTGCTGCTGCGCCGTGACGGCTGTCATGAAAATTATAGCAGAGGCAGAGATTTAAATCATTAGATTCGCCCTACCGTGTCAAAAGATAGTCGAGTTTCTGTTTCGTTTTGACATCTTTGACACACAATGACGCAATGAATAGAGTTGTTAATACGTTTAAAGCTTAAGTAAAATCAAATCTTTGTTCTAAGGCATACTATTCTATCAATGACTACTTAAACGATAAGAATTGTAGGTCGCTGTGATTAACTCAAGACAACGTTTGTGTTCTTTCACCAGAATTAGCTTAACGACTGACAGGTTATATGAGTTACTCCATAGCATTGTTTATTTTATTTGACTGTATTTTTTGATGACAATTACATACCTGTTATTGTATAAAATCAAATTCTTCCAACTTATCAGACAGCTGTGCTGCTGACGAGTTTGTTGCGCGACTTCTTCTTCCCAGCTAAAGCACTAGGAAGTGGTGACGTGCGGGCGTTTTTGGGGGACTGTCTTATGTAATTTTGACGTGCAAAAAGTGCTGACTCTCAGCCTAGTTTGAATAAATGACTTTTGATTTTGATTGAAAAACTATTTAATCATTTCTGTGTGAGTTCACTTCCCTCAGTATGAGCACTATTTCACATGGCTACGAACGATGAGGGAAAATCTAGCGATTTAAATTTTGAGCAGCGGGTTTTGACTTTACCGTGTTAAAACGCCCTCTAAAACGAAAAATTTTTTTTTTTTATTCTGCACAAAAAAACGCACATTACAAAAAAAAAGTTACATTAAATGCACACATATAAAGGGAACCGAGGTTTTCCCTCTAGGAAAACGCACCAACTTACTTTCATAAATAACGTTTCAGTAACGTCATTCTCCGGTAAATTGCAGACGCTATGTGGGCCCCCACATAACGTCTGCAATTTACCGGTCAGAAAACCGTAACATAAAAAAGCTATGGACTTGTAACATGTTTTCCTAGCTGAACCTTGATAACTTCAAAATTCGCTCACATGGGGGCTACTACAATACTCATACAAAATTAACACACTCGAAACAATAACGATAAAGTAACTATACCATTATAGTACAAGTTCCTGTTGGGGCTAATGTTTTGTGTTCAATGTTCCAATCGCTATTCAGCAGGTCAACGTATTTTCAGCACTAACATTGTGAATCATTATCGCTGTTTGCCGCAGTGAAATGGAGGATTAACTCGCATTCATGCATAAATAGTCGATCGTAATTAGGTAACCGTAAAATTGGGTGTTACGACAACCATTTTGCGTGGTTGAGTCACGGGAATTGCCTATAGAAAGGTGTACCATTATGTGCAGTTACGATTACATGCAAACAGAAGTTTAAAAATGCTATTCAACTAAATCGTTCAATTATTACCATTTTTTGGCTTGGTCCCTTTTCTTTTTGTTGTTGAATGGGCCTGCTCTTGACCTCGGTTACGCCTAATAGAAAGCAATAGATGAGGTCTATGGTGGAACGAGCACGCCCAGAAGATGCCCGTTCCCTTGCTTTGATAGACAGTTTTTTTTGGGTGGAAAATCATCAAATAACTTATCCCGCTCGGGGTGGAGCAGGAGCGCGTGTCAGACTTTTACTGACTAAAACCCACCCGCGTTCCCTCAATAGCCTGTGTGCCAGGGGCCACGGTATCTCTTTTGAACAGCCCACACCCCTCGCCGACATCGGCCCATGCGGGCCCCATCAGTTTGTGCTGACATCTCTTTGAGCCGCGCGTGGAACACGACGCGCCGTCGACCTGGGCTTGGTCCTTACCAGACAGCGAGCTACCCATTACTCGCCGTCCGGAAGCCCACACCTACGGTGGTCGGGAATCAGCCTGGGATTCTCGACACCCAGGGCGTCTCCTCCGGGGGCTAGGGCCGTGGGGGCGCATATACTGCCCCTCTCTCACGTGCGCCGCCTCCCGCTTCGCAAGCATTACTGATTTGCAGAAGGAGGTGACGGCTACCCATGCACTCTCGCTCCATACCATGGCCTGAACCAGGGCTGGACGCGAGAAATCGCCGCCGCCACGAGGATACGGCGGTGCTCCGCCCAAGCTGAGCAGACCTCCATCGTATGCTCCACCGTGTCCTCAGGGCGATCTTCACACTGGAAACTCCCGGGCGTTTCCTCCCGCCTTATGCGAAACAGGAACTTCCCGAAACAACCGTGTCCGGTGAGGACCTGCATCAGGCGGAAGGTGAGGATGCCATGCCGCCTCTTAAGCCACTCCTCGAAGAGAGGACTTACCGCTGCAATCGTGGCGTGCCCATTTGATAGACGGGTTAAATGAGGAAGGGAACGCAGACGTTGGTAGAGAGTTCCACACTTTAGCTGTGCGCATAATCAATGTGGAGGAGAAGCGATGAATAGGAATGGTCGAGATATCAACCAATGCTGCAGTACGGCTGGTATACCAGTAGTAAAAAAGCGATGCTGGGATCAGGTCCTGGAGCTCCTGTGCAACTCTCCGAAGTATTCTCCTTTCTATTTAATAGGAATCGTAGTCCTATATACTTTCGTTTTATTGATACGCACACTGTACACATTTTATTTTTCAAGGCCAATGCATTACAATTTTAGAACCAGCCTTGAGTCAATGAGTGATTTTCTCTCTCTGGGCAAATTGAAGTGTTGGTAGAATTATTAGTACACAGTCCGTAAAAAAAAAAACAAAATTCAAGATGCCAATCATTATAACAGAAAGCTTGACCCAATTTCCTTAAATCGAGTCCAATAAAGAATTCGTTTTAAAATAATAAGTGTCTTTGCTCCCAATACATACAATTTGTAAGCAAAGCAAAAATCCGACGGGAGTACGAACGGAATTTAAATGACAGAAAGCCTGTTCGAGAGGATTACAGCGCTCTATAAAAGGAACAACTTTCGGTACGAGCGGAGCTCGGAGGACTCCTCGGGAAGTATTCGACTTTCAGACCTTAATGCGATCCTAAAATATTTTCATTTACACTGAATAAAAAATTTATTTCCATCTAACTGAATTTAAATATTTCTGTGCTTTATCTTAATTGTGTTTTTGTCTGTCGTTTGGCCTAGACTTTTCAGACAATGTTGCAGGCGGGTGGTTTTACATTACGTGACTGAAGAAAATGTTGAAAACAATAGACTGGACAATCTTAAATGGAAGCACCATTTAAGATTGTCCAGTCTAAATACTTGGAAATAAAGATGTTCAGAGACTACCATTTTCAGATTTTGAGGGTGCTGACTAGTTTTAGAAAACTCAAAAATACATTTTCAGAATGTTGTGACTTTCTGGACAGATGTATTTTTGTACTTTCTGGAACACAGAAGTATACTAAAACAAGGTTTTTTTTTTTTTACTTTTTTTTTTTTTGGGTGGGAAATCATCAAATAACTTCTCCCGCTCTGGGTGGAGCAGGAGGGCGTGTCAGACTTTTACTGACTAAAACCCACCCGTGTTCCTTCAGTAGCCCTTAAGCCAAGGGCTGTGGTGTCTCTTTCGAACAAACCCGCACCCCTGGCAGGCATCGACCCTTGCGGGTCCCATCATTTTTTGTGCTGACATCTCTTTGAGGCGCGCGTGGAACACAACGCGCCGTCGACTTGGGCTTGGTCCTTACCGGACAGCGAGCTACCCATTACTCGCCGTCCGCAAGCCCATGCCTACGGTGGCCGGAAATCGGCCTGGGATTCCCGACGCCCAGGGCGTCTCCGTATCCTGCGGCGGCTGGGGTCGCGAGGGCGCATATGCTGCCTCTCCCTCACGTGCGCCGCCTCCCTCTTCGCGAGCATTACTGCTTCGCTGAAGGAGGTGACGGCTCCCCATGCCCTCTCGCTCCGTACCATGGCTTGGACCAGGGCCGGACGCGAGAGATCGCCGCAGCCGATCGCCTCCACGAGGACACGGCGGTGCTCCGCCCAAGCTGGGCAGACCGCCACCGTGTGCTCCACCGTGTCCTCAGGGCGATCTTCGCAGTGGAAACACCCGGGCGTTTCCTCCCGCCCTATCCGAAACAGGAACCTCCCGAAACAACCGTGTCCGGTGAGGACCTGCGTCAGGCGGAAGGTGAGGACGCCATGCCGCCTCTCAAACCACTCCTCAAAGAGGGGACTTACCGCCGCAATCGTGGCGTGCCCATAAAACAAGGTGAGGTGTAATAAAGGTGTGATTGATTCTCAAGAATTTCAGCTTAATCTCACTCTTGGATAAGTAATACCATACTACCACACAGTTAAATATCAGTCTGTCAGTTCATATTAAAGTGTTCGTACATGCAACATCTCGTACAAAGAATTCGTGCATGAATATTCTAACATTCTCAGCAACATTATTATCTCTGCCTTGGTCAAGATAATGACGTGGCTCACGGTTCTCTTTCCCCACTATATAGTGGATACGAAGCTAAGAATTTACTGGCGCCGAATGAAATTTCGTATATTGCAAGACAAACACATTACTCGCGTCCATTAACCAATTCTGATTTTCTTAAGCTTACAACGTGCGAGAAAGATTTTGTTGTTTTACTCCACTTGTAATTACAGAATCCCAGTATAATGTATTAACAGTTTTTAATCACGCCTACTGTAGGTAATCTTTCGTATTCCAACCACGACCAACTCGCACTACATTTTATTATTTAAAATGGCTTTTTTGCCCCACCTAGAAATAACCATAATATGTTTCTAATCTGTTATTTAAATGTGTTGCCAATGTAGAATAATACAATCAGTTGCCATAGTGAAAATATTTTAAAGATATTACAATTTAAGTTATTTGTTCTTCAACAGTATTGCCACAGTGAATATTGTAATTGAATATAAAAATAAAAATGTAATTCATAAATTAAATAAATAAATAATAGTTTTTTAGTTATTGATTATTTAATTTATGCAACATTAAATGTAGGTATGGATGTGTTCTTGGTGAGTTCTGGATTATTCATCAGTACCGTACATGGCGCATACGGTTTTATCACGCCGCGTCATAACAAGATATATATTGCAATTGTATTATGGAAAGCTTATTTCTTACCTCAATCAAATAACCGTACCTACTTACATAATTTGTAAGCGAATTCACTTAAAAAAAAGTATTTCAAAGCTATTATCAATAACAACATCGATCAATTTCAGTTATGTTTAAAAAGTCTACCTAGTTATGATACACAGCCTGTTGTATTAGAATCCAGGATATATTTCGTGGATGAAATACAACTATAATAATCTGGACGAATAGGTACTGCCTTACCCTCTTAAGGATAAGTCGTTAAACTTAAATTATACGAAACGGAACGGTATGTTATGTGAAAGACAAAAAACCCAAAAAGAAAAACCTCTTTTCTTGCTCTCAGTATTATTATAATTGAGCGTCTTGTTCGTAAATAATGGAACTTGTTATGCTTTAGTTTTATATGCGTCCCGATTTCGTATTCTAAGAATATACCTAAATTAATTGTGTGATTTCAGCTCCTTGGCAAGGATGAAATGAAACCGAACTTTCTTAGTCTCATCAGTCTAAAAAGTCAGCACAAAAATGATGGGGCCCGCAAGGGCCGATGCCTGCCAGGGGTGCGGGTTTGTTCGAAAGAGATACCACAGCCCCTGGCATACGGGCGACTGAGGGAACACGGGTGGGTTTTAGTCAGTAAAAATCTGACACGCCCTCCTGCTCCACCCAGATCGGGCGAAGTTATTTGATGATTTCCCAGCCAAAAAAAAAATCTGTCAAAAAAGTTGGTAGGTACCATAGCGCATACTGGCTGGGTCGATCACTTTTCAACCTTATGACTTGAGATATAAGGGTGTGTGGTGGTACATTCTTTTTCATACTCCACCAACGAGCAATGGTCATCTGGGTGATACTAAAGTCGTTGTCATCTAGTCATTTAGTCTTGTGCTTGTGTGATTATGGCTATTAAACTAAAAGGCATACCGTTCCTCTTGATAATCATTATCGATCGTACATATTCGTAAAAGATTCTTCTGTTTAAAAACTAGACCGCCAGTTTGCATATAAGTAAGCAAATTCTTAGGTAGGTACATATACTTTAAAGCAACCCATTCTAGTTACCCTTATTGTAACCAGCAACTAAAATCGTAACTTTCGCCGAACACAAACTATTTCTATTCAGAATATATTCGAGAACACGCAACTTTGACCTCGTACGTGTAAAATTTAAATTCACAAAAGCCCGCTTTCATTCACGTTCACAGTCTTTCTTTTTGGCTAGTTTTTAATCTAACATGCTATCTATCCAATGCGAGTAGAAAAACACGTCAGAGTTTCCATCCGCGAACTTGTATCCAACCAATTAAAAACCAGACGGGTTCGTTCGAGGACACTCGAGGCCAATTTTCGGACGCCTACCAGCCTAGCACTTATTTTTTCGCTTTTACACGGTTCCATGGACCACCATTTCCACTACGGATGAGTGAAACTTGACGTTAGGAATTTTAAGCTATTTTCGGCTTGACCGCTTTTAAAACCCTTTAACGATCCACTGATGCGGTGTTATGGGTTTCAATGGTAGGCTAGACGATCAAAGCCTACCACTAGTTTGATTTAAAACTTCTACCACTAGTTTGATTTAAAACTTCTACCACTAGTTTGATTTAAAACTTCTACCACTAGTTTGATTTAAAACTTCTACCAGTAGTTTGATTTAAAACTTCTACCACTAGTTTGATTTAAAACTTCTACCACTAGTTTGATTTAAAACTTTTTCTGTGAATTTTTTTTCGTGGGGTCTAGTTTTTAACGAATATTTTTATTTCTGTTCCACAACAAACAAATAGTAGAACTGAAGATCTCGTGTACCTCCATAATTACAGAGTTCACACAGAATTAATTGCTCGGCCTTCCTCCGCGTTGAAGGATTAGCCTCCGTTGCGTGTTCGCAAATAACAAATCAGACGCACCTTTACACAAGCTACCTCACGGATAACAGGAGGGAAGAAGGGCCTCCATTAATTTTCATCCGCTTTACTTAAATCACCTCGAATTAGGGATTATTTAGGCGTTTATTGCTTACAACTGCTCTCTCGTCTCGCGGGAATCGATTCGGGCTATGTTGCCGAGTTTAGATATATTTAATTTGGCACACAATAACGCTGACCAAATTGGGTTTCGGCTTGGTTGGTCAAACGTCTAGTTGGTAAAAGATTAGGGGATAGGTTTCTTCTACGTTGCACAGCTAAAGGAAAATTCCTTTGATGACGTGGTTCCGCAAGTTATAGGAAATGGAACACCAAAGAGAGAGCAGTGAACTGTACGCATATTTTCCTTTGAATCCATATCATAATTTTGCTCGTGTTGACGTTTGTCGCTGTTTTAATTAAGTGAGAAATAACTGTGACAAAAAATTCAACGAGGAATTATATAGCCCATTTCCAAATACGCATTTAGTACATGCATCTATACAACAAGCAGCTATAGAACTCGTCTTGTAACAACAATAATAACACAAACAGCAATCAAAACCGAAATGCAGTCAGCCGCGAACCGATCAAATATACAGATCTCAACTGATTTCCATTCTGCATAATCGAAGGAGACAGGAATGGATGGCGGAATATATCAGACCGGATGACACTGCATTTTACAAGTATCAGAGAACCAATGACGTAACAATCTTGTATAATATATGAGCCTGTTGAATTTCTCACGACGACCTCGGCAGGAAAAGTCTTGAAACAAGTCGTAAAGACTCTCATGAAAAGTAATATAATTTTTAGATAAGTACGCTTCGAAGTGACACGGACTTTTGTGATGCTTTATTGGCACTTAACTTGATTCCGCTTGCCATATTGGTCAAGTGGTTGCGAGCAGTCAAGCTTACCAGGGAGTTTGATGCTCAGATCGAGTTCTCTTTAATCTCTGCTTCCTACCAAACAGCAGGATGACCTAATTTGGGTCTGCCAGTCCATTTGGTAAACGACCTAAACAGTGCAATGAAACTTCCGTTTCCCACGTTGCATGAATGGAACATAAGACAATGACTGTCACCGGATTCGATTCCCGAAACTAGGCCAATAATTGTAAAGCCTTTAGATTTGCTTCGAATCTGGATGTTCAGCATTTGACGTGAAGAGGAAGCCATTTTAAGTAGTTCTAGTTCTTCTGCTTGTATTTTGTATTTCATCATTATTTCATGCAAATATTCAGGATAAAAATAGCACCTATTCAAGGTTCCAGGCTACCCAGCCGTTAAATTTCATGACGATTGGTTCAGTGGTTTAAGCGTGAAAAAGTAACAAAGAGACAGACAGAGAGATACTTTCGCATTGTATTTTTCATTGGTAGTAAGCATTTTTTTTTTAAATGTATTTACAATTTTATATGTATTCAGTATGAATGAAGCAGTGCCTTTAGCGTGTAGTCACTCAATTTTAAGTTTTTAATCCCTGGTTGGAGGCCTTAATTTATTTGGGTAGCCACAGGCAAATCCGGTTCAGCATACAACAACCTCCTAGGTGTCTACGAGATGCAGTTCCAAAAAAAAAGATGAAACTGCACTGCATTATGCCTCAGATTAAAAAACATGTTTGATGTATTTAGACGAAAGGGACGAAAGCAACATAGAAAACCAACAAAATCTCCTGTTCTCATTTGTTCAAAGTAAACGTGTGCCAAAAATTATTTCGTTGCTCGGCCGCATTTTGTGAGCAGAAAAAAAAGCCGGACTGTTCGTTTCTTCTTACCTTTTTTCTTCAAGATGAAACAGTTTACTTGACAGTTTCTTCAAAGGATATGCATTCTTATAGATGTAATGTTTTGGTCGAAAATAACCCAACAAATTGTGTGACCCATTTCAAGATTCACCAACTCTTTTAAAATAATGATATTTAACCATGTTTTTTCATAAGTCACTCTCTCAAATGGGTCCTAAAGAAAACAACCTTATCGTGCTGCGAATTTTCTTTCATTTTCCCCGCCACCCGTTTTTCATGGGTAATTACCCCCGTGAGCGAGATGACGTCACGCGTGATTGATAACATCCCCTGATTAATATTTTATGTAATCTAATAAAATACATTTCTTATACATATGAGTCTTTTTGCGTCGGATAAAGATTGCGGTGTAAAGGCGAAAGCTGTATAACCTTTCACGTAGTTGATTCTTTTTATGTTCTTTATTGAGTTTATTTTAGGGCTCTTTATTGAATCTATTAATCATTTGGTGTTATTGTACTTTTTGGACCTTCGTAGCATGAATTAACCTTTAGAAGATGGATTCAATTACTTTAATGAAAACAATTTTGATTGTATGGAAAATAAAAGTATCCCTAAGGAGAAAATTCTACGTAAATATTGCTGTAAACACTGTTTGTATATCAATATAAGACAAAACTCATTTTGCAGGTATCCTACTATCCTACCCCACTAAATATTATTATAGATGTGAAAGTTTGAATGTTTAAATGCTTAGATGTTTGTTACTCAAACACGCAAAAACGGCTCAACAGATTTAGATTAAATTTGGCAAACAGATTGCTACCTGGATGACACATAGGATAAATTTTTCCCGATAGTACGTTCCCGTGGGGTAATTTTTTACCTCCACGCGGGCAAAGCCGCTGACAAAAGCTAGCACATCAAGCCACTCCAATCTGTCAATCTTTGATAGATTTTGAACTTTATTGCAAGTGAATAAGGTTAATTTTCAATTGGGAAAATTTTACAGTTTGGGATAGCTTGATGTGCTGGCGTCTGTACTGGCTAGCTAGTATGTTTACTAAAAAAAATTAGAAATGACAAATCAAAAGTTGAACAACTAGTGGAAGGATATCAATGTAACATGAGTTCAAACTGAATCGATTTAAAGCGTGTGTGTATGAAAGTAAAAAATGAGTAGGTTACCTAATTGGCCAGGATATTGAACGCTGCTCTATTTATGTGATGATTGCATAAATTACAACAGCTAACCAATTTCGCTTGCATTAAATTAAACTTAATTAAAAATATTTTCTAAGGGAAAAACTAATTTTACATTTTCTATAAGTAAATTCTTCGTAGCAACCTGAGTTTGGAATTTGTTCCACGATCCATGGCAGCAAGATTGCCTATGCCCAATAAACTTACCTGTAACATGACTTATGTCCATTTTTCCCAACACTAGATGACACCTGAAATGAATGCCTGAATAAAAGCGTTGTTAGATTTTAAACGCTCGGTTCTGCGTCGAAAGATTGAAAATCAAACAGCACACCTTTACTTAGGTGCGCGTAGGGTTAGTGAGAACGGGCATTAAACATTTATTATGACAAAATGATAGTGATCGGCTCTGCCTATAACTTCTGGTATTACAAGCGTAAAGTTATACATATTAATAGGTACATAACCTTATTAAAATGTTAGTAATCCGTTAAGGTAAATTAATTACAACATGCGGCAATTATAATATTTCCGTTGGATGTAGATTATTAAAACGGAAGTAATTGAAAAACCACGCAAGTCACGTTAATTAATTAACTTCTTAATAACAACTTCCTTAACGTTTTCTTGTGAGTTATTTATAATTAAAAGATTGCGTTCTTTACATTTGCTGACTGCGAATGTGAACAAACTTTATGAAAACGTTCTACTGAATGTAAAAACAAACTACCCAAGATTTTTTAAGTACAGTCAATCGCACAACAAATCTTGGCTACGTAATAACATCTGCATGGGTCGGTCGATTAGGTTAAGCTACGCTTGCCGCGGTTGGTCCGTGGATAGGTGACCATCTTTTCATACCAAGGTCCCTCCGTGCTTCGGAAAGCACCTTAAACCGTTGGTCCTGGCATTCACGGATATCGAACACAGTCGTTACGTGTCGTCATAAGCCTGAAAGTCTGACAACCAGTCTTACCAAGGGGTATAGTACTTCCCAATACCTGGGTTGTGGAGGTCAGATAAGCAGACGCTCCACGTAAAATACTGGTATTCAGCTGCATCCGGATAGACTGGAAGCTGAGCCCAACATAGTTGGTAAAAAGCTAGGTAGATGACTTGCCCAACGAAAATCGTCCTTGCTGCTACGACATAAAGGCGCTACCGATGTTACCACTTATGGGCGATTTGTCTCGGTTTTTAGTATGTACCTACGATTTATTAACTCACGGACGACTTTATTTCAATACTAATTATATTTTGAGAGTTTTATCGGTCGCCGACTATACCTAACCCAAAATAGCACCAATCAATGATATTAAAAGTTTACACTTATAATATCATTGGCACCAATAGTAAAAAAATAATTAAATTAAAGCAAGAATATAACAAAACCCAATTTTATAATGGGCAAAATCGAGTTAATTTAATCTCGATCTTTCACAAAACAAGGTTTATCTTCAGACCCAGGTCATCTTAAAGTCATTATGCCGCCAAAATTAAAGAGATACCGCCGCCCCTGGCATACAAGCTACTGAGGGAACACGGGTGGGTTTTAGTCAGTAAAAGTCTGACACGCCCTCCTGCTCCACCCAGAGCGGGAGAAGTTATTTGATGATTTCCCACCCAAAAAAAAAAAAAAAAAAAAAAGGTGCAGATTGTGAACGTTCTTAAGACTACGAGAATTGCCCCTTTTTTTGGGGTGTGTTCCTTCAGTAGCCCTTAAGCCAGGGGCTGTGGTGTTTCTTTCGAACAAACCCGCACCCCTGGCAGGCATCGACCCTTGCGGGTCCCATCACTTTTTGTGCTGACATCTCTTTGAGGCGCGCGTGGAACACAACGCGCCGTCCGCAAGCCCATGCCTACGGTGGCCGGAAATCGGCCTGGGATTCCAGACGCCCAGGGCGTCTCCGTATCCTGCGGCGGCACAATCTGCACCTTAATTGCGTAACTCACGATTAATCATAATCTGTTTCAAATTGACAGTTCAACAATATTCATTGCGTTATTTACGTTGCTGAACAGACACATTTTTCGAACATATGAAGCAATGGTTTAACAGATTAATCATAATCTGTTTCAAATTGACAGTTCAACAATATTCATTGCGTTACTTGCGTTGTTGAACAGACACATTTTTCGAACATATGAAGGTTTAACAATCTATTTCAAAACGAAACAGATTATGATTAATCGTGAGTTACGCAATTAAGGTGCAGATCTCAGTCTCAATCTGTCAAAAATACCTCGAGTTTCCATACAGTTTTGACAAGTTTTTGATATTTGATTGTCGCTGAGATGAGACTGCGACTAGATTGTGAACGTTTTTAATTACGAGAATTGGCCTTCTGATAAAAACACTTTGCTTCTAAATACAAAACTGACTAAACTTGTTGGAATAAACGTATCTCGTTTTATAATAACATGGTCAGAGTTTCAACAAGGAGTCCCTTTGCTTAGTGAGAATGCGCTAAGTAGCCTGCAAAATTCTAATTTTCTTACGATTTTTGTAATTTGCAGCTCAGTGTCAAATCATAATGTTGATTTAACATGGTTCGCGACCGTAATAAAATATAGCTTTACCTCATTATAATCATTAAAATCATCAATATAACCTAAAAGTTCATTTAATTCGATTGAATGACTTTTGCAAGTAAATAATGGTCACTCAATGGACTTCCCCCTTCATATGGTTTCACAAAGACATTTATTAACAAAGTAGAAACTCTTGCATACTAATAAACTTAGCAGCTGACTCTTCAATTCTGAAGTACTGTAGGTGAAAGCAACACCACGGAATAACCTGAATATAGTTTGTTTAGAATAAGTAACTGACTAGATTCCAATAATTTTTACACCATGTTATATTTAATCCCAAAAATGTTTTACAGGTGTGATGGAAAATGTTATCACCGGTTTACTACAATACAATCGCCGTACGGTTTTTTTTTTTTAGATGGGAAATCATAAAATAACTTCTACCGCTCTGGGTGGAGCAGGAGGGCGTGTCAGACTTTTATTGACTAAAACCCACCCGTGTTCCTTCATTAGCCCGTATGCCAGGGGCTGTGGTATCTCTTTCAAACGAACCCGCACCCCTGACAGGCATCGGCCCTTGCGGGCTCCATCATTTTTGTGCTGACATCTCTTTGAGGCGCGCGTGGAACAAAACGCGCCGTCGACTTGGGCTTGGTCCTTGCCGGACAGCGAGCTACCCTTTACTCGCCGTCCGCAAGCTCATGCCTACGGTGGCCGGAAATCGGCCTGGGATTCCCGACGCCCAGGGCGTCTCCGTATCTTGCGGCGGCTAGGGTCGCGAGGGCGCATATTCTGCCTCTCCCTCACGTGCGCCGCCTCCCTATCGCCGTACGGTTAGGTACCTACTGCCAAATTATTATCAATGAACACAATACGACGCTGGCAGGGTGCCGCGTGGTGACCATGTTTTGTGGAGTTAACTAGGTAACATAACAAGTTTATAACTTTGTGGTTTTTCAAGATAGAGTTTTAAAATTTTGGAAACAGATTTTTTTATATAAAACACTAGACACGTGTTTCGGGTTTCGCATATACTAAAACTAAGGTTGTATAGTAGCCAAAGTGTTTCATACTTCGCTGTAGCGAGTTATAAAGTACAAATACTCGTATGCTGGCTTCCACTTTAGAATATTAAACAGTTATGTGTAAGAAGCAAGAAGATAATAAATTGAGAGAGGAGTCATTTTCTCGGTGTCTTTATAACTAGCACGAACGTCTTACGAAATAGTATAGTCGACGTTTTATTTGTTACTTTGATCTAGAAATATTTGTAGGTGTAAGGTGCGGGACCTTGTAGGTTTATTTAGAACTAAGCGATTTGCTTGAGAAATGTATAAAAATTGAAATTCAATTGAATCTTTTACTACCATGTATTAAGTGCGTTTCGTTACTAAGAAACCAGGGTCGTCGGATATAGTTGAAATTTAGTAAGAAAACGATGGTTTTTTTTTTTTATAAAATGTATTATACTAATATATTATAATAATAGAAAAAAGTTATTTTTCAAATTGAATTTAATTCGAAAACATTCATTGGTTACTAACTAAACTTCAACTATTTCTGACGACCCTGGTTACTTATCTCACTTGGTGGTACACACGGCTACACATCAAGCTATACATTTCCAGTTTATGCTGATGTCACACTGGTCGGATTTATTTCGAAATGGTCCCATTAAAATTTCATATAGATCTGATGATACGTTTCGGAGAAAGGCAACGGATCTCTTCAACAAATTACAGCAAATCAACCGCGACTGCTGCTATTGCATATCGATGCCTTACGGGCGAAAAAGGATAACCGCCTCTTTTCAAATTTTACAGGGGAGTGATTTAAAGTTCAAAATAAACGAAAAATCATAAAAAATTAAGTATAGCTCCCGAAAGCCTGGAAATGAGTTTTGGATATTTAGCATGCTATCTATAAGATGGTGTTTTTATTTTTACGTAATTCAGCCTGCAAGAAGCAGTTACTGTCGGTTATCCCCAAATGGTCTTTTTTTAAATCACCCAAAATGTCGTAAATTGAATTATCAAATTATCTGATGCGAGTAAAAATGACCTAAATTCAACCCATGTTTTATTTAAATTAAGGAAAAAAAGGTCAAGTCTTGGTTTTTAGAGAAAAAAATGTGATAATATAATCTAACCAACAATGTAACAATAGTTGACTGAAAGGAAAATTGTATCAAGCACATTTTTTGAAAAGATGTCAATTATTTAGTGGATGTATTTTGATTATTTTACTTTAAAAAAACTGTTATCTCTGCATTTAACATTTCAAGTTCACCCAAGAGGTATAGGTATACAATAAAAAACCATTTAATTAGGTAATCAGCTCAGTCTTTAATTAACATAAAAATGGCACCTCGCACTTATCAAATTAAAAATAAAATTTAAAATTTAAAAAACCCCCGACCCAAACAAAAACTCAAAAAAGTAAAAAATAATATTTATAGGCCTTTTAATTTTAACGTAATATTTTGATCAGGGCATTGTCAAGTCGGGGGACGGCTAGGTCTCTGTTTGGCGTTTTCATTGACCGTCCCCCGACTTGACAATGCCCTGATCAAAATATTACGTTAAAATTAAAAGGTTGAGTTTTTGTTTGGGTCGGGGGTTTTTTAAATTTTAAATTTTATTTTATTTTTGCTTTTTAAACTTAATGTCTCCCTTAAATCACCATTTATCTATAATCTATTCATTGAGACCTTTTCAATGAGCCCAAACACGATACTTCTGCTGCTTGTTGGTGAATAACTTGGGTTTCCTGGAAATTCCAGGTGTTGCTCCAGCATCAGTTCAAGGTTATTTTATTCGTCTAATATCATTGAAGTAATAGAATCCCAAATTTTGAGTTGATCAGAGGCTAAAATCCGTTTTTCAACCAGAAAAGAGCTGATAATCTTCAAACGGCTGAATCGATTTTGATGAAACATGTCTAAGAACACTCCCGACTAATACACCTTTCAAACGAAAAAAACTAAATCAAAATCGGTTTATCCGTTCGGGAACGACGTTGCCTCAGACAGACACACACATACACACACACACACACACACACACACAGACACGTCAAACTTATAACACCCCGTCGTTTTTGCGTCGGGGGTTAAAAACAAGAGTCTGCAAAATGCAGCCAAAACGGAATAAACGACTAATTATGTTTTAAACACGAACAGGCATAACAAACTAAATACATATTTCTGAATTTTTTCTTCCAGCCAAAATAGTTTAACGTACAATCATTAAAATATTACAAAAAGTCCAAAAGGTGTAACTTCTTTATTCTTAAATAATTCGTAGATCAAACACCAAAAATTTTTTTTACAAAAATTGATGTCGTTTACAACGAAATAAATTGACAGAAGTCTATATTTTTCCTACCGCGTAACCGACAAAAAGTTTCACGTAGGCAAACGTTACCTAGACCAATCGACGCAGAAAAAAAAGGCGATTCTAAGTATGTATATAACTGAATTTCTCAAAAAATGTCGCTTATCCCTTTTCGGCCGTAAGACATCGATATATATGCATTATTTTGACCCCAAAGGATGATACATTTTCGAAGTGTGTGGGGTAAGTACTATTACTAAAAAGTGAAAAATAAAACTTTTTCCAAAAAAAAAAACAATCGACTTCCAGAAAAACAGTACAAAGTGAAAAATTACTTTAATTTCGGAAGGCGGTGACAAAAAAAAAATACATATCCAAACTGTCACTTTGTAGTGTTTTTCTGGAAGTCGGCTGTTTTCTTTTTAGTTTCTTTTTTTATATAAGAATCTACGACAAAATGTCAAAACTCTATCACGAAAAAGTCTAAAAGTTTTATGCTTGTTATGTTGTCTACACAAACATGGTCACCACGCGTAGCACCCGCGCATCCAGCGTCGTATTGTGCTTACTGATAAATAATAATTAGGCAGTCGGTATTATAATTAACCGGTGATAACATTATCCATCACACTTGCAAAACTTTTTTGGGTAAAATATAACATGCTGTATAAATTATTGAAATCGACTCAGTTACTTATTCTGAACAAACTATATTCAGGTTTCGCATAATTATACTAAAAATAATATTGTACAAGTTGCAACTTTAATTAAAAGTTGCTTTCACGGATCAACTGTTAATTTTAGTCTATATTCTAGCTTAAACATACAAACCTATGGGTTGGTGTATACTTAACGTAATACTTAATTATACATGTAAATACATTACCGACGCTATGCTAATATTTACATTACGTTGCTGAAGCGATGAGGCAATGGAATTAAACATTCGTATTATGATTGTGTTGAGCCGTTGAAGCATAGAACAGAAGAAATTAGTTTCCGCCTGAAAATATTAGTTCGTTAATCGTTTATGTAAAACGCTCTTTTAATTAATAAACGAGGTGCTTCCTACACGGACAACTGTAAGTCACTTGATCCCGCGTCAAAAATCCTAAATCTCTTCATATTTTGGGTGCAGAGACAAAAACTATAAAGTTAACTTATCTTACTTAAGTTAAGTAAGTTTTATAATAATGTAGCTGTTACTTTAGTGTGGCGATTGTGGTGTCTTCGACTTCCATGTGAACGAAGTTACGTGCAGAGGCTAGTAATAGATTAAATAAGATATTTATTTTCATATTTTTCTCGCGTGGACCGAGAAGTAAACATTGGCAATGACCAAAACGTTTCTAACAAATTAGTATTAAAAACATATGGGCAGATTGCTTGTAGATTTTTTTACATAATTCTAATTAGGTGGCAGGGAAATCAATGTGCAACCTGTTACCATGATTTCAGTTCTTACATGATTCTGAAGCTGAAAATTTCATAGTCTGAAAATCCTTAAGATATACATATGTAAATGTAGCCAACAATCAGAATGTACCAGTATGCCTAGAACGTTTTAAGTACTAGGTTTTGCCACCGGAAATTATCCTACGGGAAAGTACTACCGGGATAAAAAGTATTATTTATGTCAACCCAGGTTATAAACTATCTGTGTGCTAAATTCAATCCGAATCCGTTAAGCCGTTTTGGCGTGATTGAGTAACAAACATGTAAACAAACAAACTTTCACATTTATGATATCATAGTAGGATAACAAAACTACAAAATCCTAAACCACAACACTAAATAATAAAATATTGCTAATAGCAATCGATTACGAAAGATGTCCGTCCGTATATTTTCAAGCAAATGCAGCGCTGCGCCAGAGCCGGCTTACGGAGCTTAACGGGCAACAATACAGGGTACTGTCTACAAATATATTGCTGAATACAGCCGTGTTTTCAATTAAACTGAATTCTGTTTACAGTTTCTGTAAGGTATTTTTGTGACGAAGTAAATACTAGTTTAGTTTTGTGTCTGAAAAGGAGATAGCTCTAATCTATATAAATAAAAAGAAAAGTCCTGACTGACTTACTCATCAACGCTCAGCCCTAACCCTTGGACCTAGAAAGCTGAAATTTTGCACAGAGGTTCCCTTTATAAAGTAGACAAGTAATAAGCATCACCTCTGTACCTATTTTTCTGTTCTAATCTTCTTATCTGTTTATTTAGTGTGTACATAAATGGTTAAATAAATAAATAAATAATGAAGGATTTTTCGAAATTCAACCCCTAAATCATCTGTTCCCTACATTTTGACAAGTTACGCGAACATAAATGTATGGAACAGCAGATTTTTATTTTCGCGATTTCTGGTTTGGTCCTATAGTAAAAGTTGTTCATAATGATGAGTACAGTCATGTGTGTCGGTCAGTAATTACCAGCCACCCTATATATATATATCAATCCGCGCATCGCACCTCGGATACTACAATAAGCAGTGTGAGAAGACATCGTTTACCTCGATTAACCCATAGGGTACTTTTAATCCCGGTAGTACTTTCCCGTGGGATATTTTTCGACAAAGGGCGAAGCCGCGGGCAAAAGCCTCTAAAAAATTTTCTATGGATTTGGGTTAGGTTAGGTTTTCGAGAGGACACGGCGTGAGACACGCTGGCAGAGTGTGCCGCTTAGATGGAGCCGCGCCGTGCCCTCATCTCAGGAGTAGGCAGCGACCTATCGCTGCCGGCCGTTGTCGACTCGATGGTCGACAACGAATATTCCTGGGACGCGGTAGTGTCCTTCTGCGAAACAGTCATTTCACAGAAGGCGGCTGCGGACAGCAGGAGATTGCTTCCGCTAACCCGATCTGAAGCAGACACACCGGGCGTCGGCGGAGGGCAGACAATGCCCTCTTCCGGCCCCCTTAAATGGGTCCAGGAGCGACGGATCTGGGGAAATCCGTCGCCCCCTATTCCTTAGGACCCGAGATGGCGGCGCGTAGTGTTCCACGCGCGCCTCTCTTTGATGCAGCCCACAGACGCGGGCCGGCACTAGCCGGGGATCGCGGAAGTCTCACTAGTTCCCGGTGTAAGTGAGAGACGGAACACCGGGGTGGTTTTAGTCAGTAAGAGTCTGACAGACTCCTCCACCCTCCCCGGGGCGGAGGACATCCATGAGGATTTCCCCTGTCAAAAAAAGAAAAAAAAGGTTAGGTTAGGTTAGTAGGTACTATAGTCAATCTACCTAGTCTTTTCTCACCTGGTTTGGGCCGTCTTCTAGTGCAGCCACTGCCTACCTGACCTCCGGAACCCAGATACTGGGTAAGACGATATCCTCTGGCATTAGACAAATTTGTCAGACTTTCTTGCTTCTGACGGAGGGGTATTGGTATGTGAAGACCCATCCACGGACAAACCGCGGCAAGCTTAGTAGCTTAATCGATCGTCCCGTGTCCTATGGCCCTATGGTAACGTGCAAGCGGGCTACAATACAAATTACATGAAAGTAAATTAGATCAACAAGCAATTAATTTCAATGTAAAGTTCGATCAACGAGAACGAACTTATGTAAGCTTAGCTCCGAACAATAGAGCCGCTGTCTTAAATATATTGCTTCGACCGCCATGTTTTCAATTACACAGAATTCTGTTTAAAGTGTTCAGACATTACGGCACTTTGGTACTTTAGTTTTAGTTGGTTAAATAACAGAATAATTTAGTGAACACGAACAGTGCCGTCTTTGAGGATTTCAATGGGGAAGTTATTCTATAGATAGGTATCATAGTCAATCTATTTTGTGTTCTTGTCACCTTCTATTTGTGAACATTGCGCATAGTGTCTGATTTTTGCATAGATAAATTGAAATTGAATGAAGATTATTGAAATCTAACGAATCGCAAGGAAAACCCGCGCAAAAACCCATCCTTAATTTTGCCAAGTGAAACGAAAATCGTAACAGGTCGCTTTTTATTTTCGTGGTGTTTTTTTTTTTTGTCATGCTGGTTGGCAATTATGTATTTAGTCAGGCAAATCTAGTGTGTCTTGTCACTAGGACGCCCTATATGACGAGACAATGTCGTTGCTATTTCATTTTGGTCACCACAAAACGGTCGCAGTGACGCAGCAGGGTTTGAGTTAACGTCGTCAAAAAGCGCTCTCTAGGAAAGGCTTACTTTCTTAAATGATATTTCAATGACGTCGGTAAATTGCGGATGCTATGTGGCGGCCAGCGCTCTTTTAGCAATCCGTAGTTTTACATTATAGACATGTTCACAGCTTTATTTCAATACAAATAAAATTATTATTTGAGGCACGTTTAAAACATTTAGTGACGACCTACATACTGAATGGCGTGGTTTCCACATTTATATCATAATCAAAGATAATGGAATGTAATTAAAACCTGTTACTAATTAATTTATTCAGTTAAGTGCCATTAATTATGCATCAATGAAATAATATAATTTTATGGTATAAAATATGTAGGTACCGTGTACTTTAGTGCATAATTATGGCTATTCATTCAATATATATATAATAATACCAGCCTAACATTGCCCCACTGCTGGACAAAGGCCTGTTCTCATAAAGAGAAGGCACACAATTTGATTACCACGCTTTTTCAACACGCATACTTAAGCGTTTTCAGACTTATATTAATTTTAAGTCCAGGTTTCTTCACGATATTTTCCTCTACCGACGTCAATTAATCTAGATGTCGAAAATAAAGTTTACAATTATTCTACAAGTTCATAATTACTGTACCTACTACAATGGTTCTAGAGTGGTGACCGCGTACTGGAAGACGTAGCGTTGGAAGGCCTCCCACAAGGTGGACCGAAGACCTTGTGAAGGCCGCGGGAATCCGCTAGATGCGAGAACCACAAAACTCGTTGAAGTGGTGGTGCAATATGTTTAGCTGTGGACGTTTTTCAGCTAAATTGATGATGATGATATTATGCTGCAACACATACCTTAAATGAGTAGGCACTGATTTTACTCAAGTTTATTGCGTTTAGGCTCTTAAACTAAATTTACGGCATAACTTTTGAAATAACTATTGCTCTCTTAAGACAAAATTTGTGATAATTAGTCCAGTAAGTTTGCTACGACTTGGGTAGGTATAAATAAATTAACAGGGTAGCAGGGACATCAATGCGCAACCTAATGATGTGGATTCATAATTCTGAACCCCATTGCGTTGATATTTTTCGTAGGTTACAACAAAAAAAAATGCTGTTACATACATTTTGACCGCGTAGGTACTGCACTTGTCAGTTTGCCCGCGTAGGTACTGCACTTGTCATTTTGACCGCGTAGGTACTGCACTTGTCATTTTGACCGCGTAGGTACTGCACTTGTCATTTTGCCCGCGTAGGTACTGCACTTGTCATTTTGACCGCGTAGGTACTGCACTTGTCATTTTGTTCGCGTAGATATTGCACTTATAGAGGGGTTTCGGGGTAAGTATTATTAAGCTACGCTTGCCGCGGTTGATCCGTGAACGGGTGACCTTCTTATCATACCAAGACCTCTCCGTGCCTCAGAAAATACGGTCTCAGCTGTCATTTGTAGAACTTTGGCAGTCGTTACGGGTCATCAGAAGCCCGAAAGTCTGACAACCAACCTTTCCAAGGTGTATCGTATTACCCAGTAACTGGGTTGTGGAGGTCAGATAGGCAGTCGCTCCATGTAAAATACTGGTATTCAACTGCATCCGGTTAGACTGGAAGCCGACCACAATATAGTAGGGAAAATGCTAGGCAGACGATGAGGTATTGCACTTGTCTATGAAACGACAGATTTTTTTGAGGTTCAGAGACATGTACTCTACTGAATCTATGATAACAGGTTGCACATCGATGCCACCCTGTGTTATGTAAATACAAACTTAAATAAAAACGATTTTTTAGATTAGCTAAAAAGTATTTAGATCAACTAAGTACTAATAACAAAGTATCCTACAAACCTAAAAAAACTATGAAAATAGAAAAACATTTGCAATAATATTATTTCACGTAAAGTTTCAGTTTAGTTAAAGTAGGAGCAGTGGTGGCCCAGTGGTAAAGGCCGCGACTTACGAATTGTAGATCGTGCGTTCGAACCCAGACAGGCGCTTTTCTTTTTTTTAATAATTTCATCACTACTGCTCTCAAAACGGTGAAGGAAAACATCGTGAGGAAACCGGCATGTCCTAGAACCAAAAATTCGAAGACATGTGACATCTACCAACCCGCACTGGTCCCGCGTGGACTACGGCCCAATCCCTCTCACGGAGAGGAGGCCCGTGTCCCAACAGTGGGAACGTTATAGGCTGAGCATGTAGAACCCTTACATGTCTTGCGTGACCCTAATTGCGTAACTCACAATCAACCACAATCTTAATTATTTGAAGGATTGCTAATACATTGCTTCATAGGTTCGAAAAATTTGTCTGCACAACAACGTAAATAGCGCAATGAATGTTGTAGAACTGTTAAATTTAAACCTACTCCTACTACTAGTGTGTGTGTTACGCAATTACTCTAAAGATTTAAAAAGCCGAAGTCGATTCAACAAATTCACAACAGCCCATAATGTTATACCGTTTCTCTAAACATCTGTACAGCAGAATTGTTAAACGGTCTCCACTTGACACCGGGAGAACATTGGCACAGTTCAAAGTTTGCCAAATAACCGGCGCGCGTGGATATAGCCTACCCCCCACCGCAGGGCCGTTGTTGCCAGATTAAAATACGGGGAAAAAGGACTTTCTTAGGGGTTTTGGTTGTTATTATCTTCGCCATCAAAACAACAACTTCGAAAGAATAATAAACAGAAATCAGGATAGGAACACGTCTTCACACATGAACAGTTTGATAAAAAAAGAAAAAAGTGACGAAAAAAAAAAGAATGACAGGACGCAGTATTCAAAAGTGGCAAAAGGGTTCCAAATTCAAACGGAAGATGTTCTGACTCGAATCTCGAATTCGAATTCAATCACTCATGTCGCGTTCGTGTTTTATTTTTGTATTCCGCCATGACTTATTGGCGTATACAACACAACCGGTAGTGTAGGGACGTGAAAGATTGTCGCAACTCCGCTCTGGCTCCTGGGGCAGTCAATATTTTTAAGTGAACTTGTTCACCGGTTCCATTGTAAATAATATATCGTTTATTACTTGCGAAATTCATTACTTTTTTTAAAGCAATCGTGTAACTTGTGTATTATAAAATACAGACATGTCTATTCATTATTGTTTCAACATAAAACGATTGAATCACTAAAGTGGAACTCCTACACAATTGATACTCTTTACAATAGGGACTAAAGCGTCAATTTGTTATGGTTCCCGCAAACAGGCGCGACATGACTCTAGTAGAACAAATTCTATAAAAACTTCATAGAAATTGTTCTACCAGAATCTGGTTACACAGTCGTGTCGGGCGTTTCTACCGGAGCCTTTATCATAAATCATTGTCGTATCACATAATCATGTCACATTTACACAAGAGAAAAAATCTAAAAAATCTTTGCCAAAGATACAATCGCGTCGGCCGAGCTACGGTGATCCCTGTACATTATACAAAAGCTTGAGAGATTCTCATCCCATTCGCGACATTTAAATGAACCCCCGATGGCTCTATCAGCTTTTTACACGTCATCAGTTTTGGAGTGGAGCACCCTTCATTTTCCCTTGAATGGAGATTTTTCCAAAGCGCACATTGGCTCCGCCCTCCGCCTATATCTGTCGACAAAGCGGTTCGTTTCACTAAAAATGGCGCGCCATTTAAAATGAGTTGGCGTTTATTTACGAACTGTTTCAGCTTTAAAATATATTAAAGGGTGATAAATTGGTAATTAAAAGCAGTCGAGACTTTAATTTGTAATACTGGGTTGTTTATATAACGAGTTGCAGAAAAAGGTTTCACTTATTTGCTTTCGGATATTAAAAAGGAAAGTAATGTTACTGTAGGCTAAAAAGCCTGTAAAGTTAACCCTTAACCACTGACGTGTCATTTTTTTACACTACCTCTGACGTATGAATGATATTAGTCTCTGTTTTAAAATTATCTCCAAGCTAATCACCAAATGTAGTACCGTACCTATTTTATGTTTCTATTGATTTTTATATAATACTCGCACAATTCGTTCATGTTATTTGTTACTATATATTTCGTAGACGTGGCCCACTCAGCTTCGATAGACCTACCATGAATAATAATAAACGTGGTAAATATACAAATATATTACCTTTAGTAGAGGTACTATAGTGGTTTAATTAAACTGAGGTGAGGCAAATAAAACTAGTAAACAATTTGCAAACTCCGCCATTTACTCATTAGCGTGCCTACAGAGGAATATTGAATTAAAGAGAAGTTTCAACAAATTGGAATTAACTTCTAGCAGGTAACATAAATTACAGTTAAAAAGGTTTTGTATTACATTTTTAAGGTGTGTATATCGATGTTTTATTGATATAGAGACTATGTAAAAGTTAATGATCATCTAAATTAGTTCTTTGTTTTAAAAGTGATAAAGGCGTTTCCTAAACAAAGGACACGCAACAAAGGATGCTCAATATTTTTCGTATAGTTAGCCGTATTGGTACATATTACAAGCCACAAAAATTTAGTGAATTGTCAAACGTTCAAAGATAAGACTTATTCGAGAATATTTCACAAAATCAAATCGTAAAAACTTAGTCGCGTAGTTAGTTACGCGACAAAAAATCGAGAATATTTTTTGTGAATAACTCTTAAAATCAACTCAAGCAACTAAAGAAATATATATAAATTATTCTACTGAACCGTGCATTTATTTTGGATACTGGGAACGTAAAAAGTATTCTATGTGTTAATCTAGATTATAATCTATCTGTGTGCCAAATTTCATCCAAATACGTTAAGTCGTTTTTGCGTGATTGAATAACATCTTCACAAACTTTCACATTTATAATTTTAGTGGGTTAAATATTTACCTCCTGACTTCAACAAATAAAGCGATGTGATCACTATTCTTCACACAAAGCCACTTCAGCAAGTTTCAGGTTTATCATAATATAGCTCAGTTAAATGTGTATATTATTTATTTCTCCACAGAAAACTCTTCAAACAAACTATATCCCCCTTTTCACCCTTAAAGGGGTTAATATTTTTTAAATCTTTCGTTTTTTCTACATTATTTAACTTATCGGTTATTTATACCAATTTTATAGGTAAACAAGACACGCAGTAAAATCATCCCTTGTAAAATTAACTACCCTTTTTACCCATTTTGGGGTAGATTTTCGCAAAACCCCGATACATGTTATTCTTTATTTTTGGTTTTAGGTCTAAATACTGAGTTTCAAGTTAATCAGATAGCGCGTTAAAATTCTTCCATACAAACTGTGACACCCCCCAATCCCCCTTTAGGGGGTAGTTTAGAAAATCAATAAATAACTAACTTTATAATTTACTTAGATAAGTATTTGTGCCAAGTTTCAAGTTTATTAAATCAAGTAATAAGATTTTTCATACAAAGAAAATCCCCCTTTTCACCCCTTTAAAGGTCGAATTTCCAAAAACCCCTTCTTAGTGCTCCCCTACATTATAAAAGGAAGCCGTGTGCAAAATTTCACGTTCCTAGTCCTAGTTATAGTTTCGGCTGTACGTTGATTGATCAGTCAGTCAGTTTCTCCTTTTATAAATATAGAAGAAGATAGATATTATCTCATTTGTTGCCGCGATGCGATCTTGTTAAATATCTACAAACTTGCTTCTTGCTGCACCTTTTCAATAATTTAATAAGATACCAATAAAAGAAGTCTTCTTGAAAATCGTCTATACATTGCACTTAACCTTATTGTTTCGCGCCGCTTATTTACACCCAATACCAGTAATTACACAAAAAACTCAATTGTTCTCCTTCTAATTGAACAAAAGCGAGATACGGCCACAGCGGAACATTTGTTCTACCATCCGACTGTTTTTCCTTCTTCGAGTGCAGGAAGGGTTATTTTTATCGGAAAGAGGAGTATTTATATGGACTCGTAACATAAGGCAGGGTTTATCCGTTCTGCAAATATATTGAGTGTTGATACATTTATTAATGGCCCAGCTAACAAAACTCTGCAATTCTATTCCTACAAATGTTAACCTATTGATGCTAGAACAGAGTTCGGTCGTTATCGTGGAGTAGTTGTTCTAATTGAATTGTTTGAATGAATGTTTATTTTGACAGTGGGATTTGTGTAAGCATTTTTAAATTACAAATTGAGCTACGGGAAATAACGATTTTTCTACAAACGTCTGAAACATTTTGAAGAATGCTGTTTATTTTTGTAAGCCATTGATCAAACATATTTATAATATAATGTTAAAGCTGGCTACTTTAAAAGAAACAACTGTTTTATGCTCTAATTAATTCTACGTTCCCTTGTTGCATGTTAAATCTCCTCCAAGCGGTTTTGTCAACATATTTGCATAATCAAAACATCAATATCACTGCACCGTGTTTGTTAACGGCTACCAAACTGTACGAGTATCAGCGCCATTTTGTCGTTGCGTGCCGACATAAACTTGATGTCATCGTTGTTGTGGATTTACAACGTTGCATGCGATGCAGACATCTTTGTGGATCTTACTAATGTTGTAGGTAGTATTGTCAGGGTTAAGTTTGACTTAAAAGGCGGCTTAGTACACGTAAAATTATTTGCGGGTTTTATAGCAGAACAACTTATTTTTATTTGTTTGGGTTTCCTATCAGGAATATCTCAGTAGCAACCTGGAGTCTACATTTTCGCCCGATGATGGCGATAGGCTCGCCCTCATGGAATGGGACTTAACCCTTTGTATGTATGTAACGTGGATCCACGCGAGACACAAGGACTTTTCTATTGTTTTTGTAATTACGGCATTCAACCGGTTTTTTATATATATTTTTTACATTACTGGTGAAATTTGGGTCTACCTACTGTCGATATACTTCTGCCTAAACCTTCAGCATATGCTATGTTGATCATGAATGCAATTTTAAATTTTAATGTGATTTTACGAGTTCATGGATAAAGTATTCACAAAGAACTATATGTAGAAATGAAGTTTAACATTGTTAACGAACAAACTGCTAACGAAATGTTACTTAGACATAGATAAAGTAATTTATAAATTGGTATAATTTGTATAAAACGTCCGATAAAACTGTCATCATCATCATCAGTTCAGACGAAAGACGCCCACTGCTGGACATAGGCCTCCCCGTCCAAACGGGAAGGGGATTGCCATAATCGCCACGCTTGGCAGGCGGGATGGCGATCGCAGTATAGTAGTAAAATGCATAGAGAACGCTGCTGCTCATTCTCTATTAAGTCCCTTAGTCGCCTTCTACGACAGCCACGGGAAGAAATGGGATGGTGCTATTCTTTTACGTCCGACACCACACAGAACGGATAAAATTATCACAGCTATTTAAATGAACATAATTAATGTAAAACCAATATTTCAACATCCTAACTGCGCAATATATTATTCATACTCGTAGCTGTACTAATATGAATTTTGGTCCGTAATCTGTTAAAAGGTCACCAAAATTCAAAATTATATATCGGAATTAAATTATGCGTACCTACTTAGATACCGTACCTGGGGGCTTATAGTTTAGTAATCAAAACCTCACGGGTTGATCGATCAGGTTAAGCTACATTTGCCGAGGTTGGTCCGTGGATGGGTGACCATCTTTACATACCAAGACCCGTCTGTGCCTCGGAAAGCACGCTAAGCCGAATACGAAATTTTTGACAGTCGTTACGGGTCGTCGTTAAATACAGGTATTAAACTGCATCCGGTTAGACTGGAACCCGACCTCAACATAGTTGAGAAAAGGCTAGGCACATGAGATACAGTATCTACCTAATGTAAACTTTTGGAAACCAATTTTGCTTTTTTTTACATAGTAGAAAACAAAATCGCTTTTCGTGTCTGTACGCTTAAGATCTTTTAAACTACGCAACGGATTTTAATGCGGTTTTAATCAGACAGAGTGATTCAAGAAGAAGGTTTATTATGTATTATACACCGACCTCCACGCGAGCCAAGCTAGCAAAAGCGAGTATTCGATAAATGGTTATACAAAAATTAAGCAACATATTCTCGTTCTCAATTTCTCATTACAAGTCCCGCCTTCGTACCCAGATCACACTGAAACAATTATTTGAATTTAATTAAGGAAATTGCGGAATTATTATAACCTCACCCCCGGACATCCCAATTTTCCGTGGCCAAAGGCGTTTCCTTCCCCTTTGATAATTTCTGCTATAATTAATATTTTCTTGAGGAGGGTATTTTTTGCTACATCAGACATAAGTTAACGAGTAATTTGAAATGTAGGTCCCTATCTTTTATCTTTTTTGTTGGTCTTTTGTAAAGTTTTAGGTTTGTATGATGAAGTGCCAAAGTTTTGCGAAGTGCCAAAGTTTTGCAGTAAAAAAACTTTTTAGTAAAAAAAAAACGGTCAAGTGCGAGTTGGACTCGCGCACCGAGGGTTCCGTACAAACCTGTGGGTATATAAGTAAAAGTTCAAAATTGTCAAAAATATTTTTTTTTATATGACGAAACTAAAAATTTACGGTTTTCGTAATTTTTCCTATATCTGTACTATAAGACGTGACTTCGTACAAAATTTCAAGATTCTAAGTTCACGGGAAGTACCCTGTAGGTTTTGATTCCCGTGCGAGTTTCGAAAATTTGCGGAATTTTGCGGCCTAAATGGCTGTATCTTTTGATTGCGTTGACTTAGAAGGTTGATTTTTCTACAGCTTCCAGGGACAGTAGAACTAAGTATCATATAGAAATTTCAGTTTGATACCTCCACGCGTTCCTGAGAAAAACGGTCTTGACAGACGGACGGACGGACGGACGGACAACAAAGTGATCTTATAAGGGTTCCGTTTTTTCCTTTAGAGGTACGGAACCCTAAAAACTTTAATTTCGCAAGTCGATGTCTTCGGATCTGTATTAAAATACAAGTTATTGCGACTGACTTCCGAAATTCAAGTTAATTTTCACTTTATAGTGTTTTTTAAACAATTTTATTTATCCATCCTACCAGTTTGAACATGGACAAAGCCCTTTGACAAAGCGTTGGTTGCCAGTATATTTTCTTTTTTTAAAAACGTTGCCCCATAGGTACTAGGAATTTCTCCTGTATTGTGGGTGCGTTTACAAACATTTAAACTCACATACACAACAAACAGCCAGACCCGGAACAATTGCTTGTAGGTCATACAAATATTTGACCCGTGCGGGAATTGAACCCGCGACACGCAGCGCAGCAGTCAATCGCTTAACCACTGCTCCAACCGCGCCGTCCATAAAGTTTGTACAGTCGCCAGCAGGTCAAGCTATCCCAAACTGTCAAATTTTCCCAATTGAACATAAACCTTATTCGTTTGTAATAAAGTTGAAAAACTATCTAAGAAATTTGACAGATTGGGGTAGCTTGATGTGCTGGCCTCTGTACATGAAGGTTGCATTCGGTAAGCGACCAACCTTTACAGTACATACACCACATAAATTCGTATACCACTACTTGCTCTGTAAATAAAAGTGACTGGAAATATCAGAACATCGTCAAGATACATAAAGTGGATTCAAAATGTATCATCGACCTAACGCAAAAACTACCTGAGCAGAGTTAATAAAATTTAAATAGGACTACCCCTGAGGCTTATACTATCTATTAAAAAAAAAATGTTTTGAAATCAATCCATAATTGTTGAAGATATCGCGGAAAATACATACAAAAAAATTCTGACGAATTGAGAACCTCTTCCTTTTTGAAGTCGGTTAAAAATACAGTTATATTTCGCAGTTTGGAGTGTAACAAGGGGTAGTATTACCACTTAAAGCTGCAGTCATAACGTATTGTGTTTATAAGGACGGTGTACAAGTCCTGACAGTTTGCCCGTTTCGGCACCAACAAGAGCACAAACCACTCTGCTAAAAGGATTAAATTAACGTGCATGGCTGCTAGTAGGTACACAGCTATATGTTTTCATTTATTTTCCAAATGTGAGTGTAATGTGAATTACTTATCATAAATAAGTTGACTTTGGTTCTGAGAACACTGTCTTATCACAGTCACGGCGGCGGCGTGCAGCTGCCGACTATTTATGTTTTGTATGCCTATGTTTAAAAATATTTGTGTTATTATCATGTTCTTTTTTTTTAATATGTTTTTTCATCTTTTTATATGCACGTGTTTCTGTGACAAATAAATACATTTTTCTTTCTTTCTTTCTTATGAAATACGATTTTCAATATAATTATTTTACCAATTATTAATCTTTGATAACAGATCTATTGTAGCAGCAACGAAATTAATTAGTTTCTTTGAAGCTTAATAAACTATGAAACCTTTAAATAAATCGTCCACGCCTAAATTATCCCAACAAAAACTTAGTAAAAGAACATGTTAAAATCTACCTTCTAAAAATTCCCTTACAACAGGTAGACTTATGGCATCACTCCCACGGGGAGGCAGTTATCACCCCATATCTCTAACTTTATCTCATAACTCGCAGTACATAACTTCGATACGAAGCCTTTATTACTAAACCAAGAACTGTATTAAACGAACCATATTTGGACCGTTGGAAACTTCTGACAAGTAATAAAAGGGCAAATGGTGATAGGGTGACCATTTTCCTTATATATTTTTTTGTCTCCTTCGGTAAATGTCCAAAAATAAAAAAATAAATTGTGCAAACTTCTCAGTTCAAGTTAAAAATTGTCTTTTATTTTTATGAGTTTGAGGATCATCCCTCAGACTCATAAAAAATGTTAGTTAAAGTGGCGAAATTTTGAGTACTTTGGAAGCCACTTCAGCTTCGGAACCGAACAAGGCTTGCAGAAAAAAAAAACAGATTTAAAATGGCCTTTGTTCCATTGAACTTTGGATTTGGGTAGAAATTAAGTCTCTCTAAAATCCTGCAATTAAAACCACCAAAGATGAACTTCCTGGTTGATTCACAATTTTTTAAGTCTGTTTTTTCCTTTTTTTCACGTTTTCATGAAACAAAAAAAAATTATAACGGGAGGATACTGGCTCTTGCAACATGTATATACATTATTTTTTATAAAATAAAACACAACACAAATACAAGAACTACATCAAAGTTAGAAAACAGATTTTATTCTAAGGAAAATTTCATTTTAAATAAAAGTTAGTTCATCGCTCTGAAACTTGCTTTAGTGCTCGGATTTTTCTTCTTAGCTACAAATTTCAGTGAACTAGGAACTTAAATGATTAAAGAACTTAAATGATTAAACCATTAACGTAGTTCCCTATATTGTCGTGAACCTAAAAAAATATCCATTATAAAAACTTTGTCCCAGATAAATGGACCTGCTTAGGTAAGCGAGGTCACAATGTGTTAATTATAGGGTCTGAAATGGCGGATAGCTATTTACTGGAAATGTTAGGACCTAGGTACTTCTTATTGTGTTGCGAAAGCCTACAGAATGCACAGAGGGATGTTTCATTAGGGATGCCTTAAGAATATTTATATTCTTGAACGAAGTATGTAGGTAACATTGTTTTTTTTTTTATATAGAAGACTAATGGGATTGTTATACCTACCTCAACACTGTTTACCCAAATTCAGCACGCGAATTTAAAAAAAAAATCGTTTTCAAAAACATTTTTGTTAGTATTCAGTTTTTCTCCGCAACCGCCTGTCTATGACAGCCTCAGGTGAATTATCTGTGAGTTTATACAAACCGTCAATTGTCGGTCGAGTTCAGCGCGAAACGTATGCTGTGGCATTTATACCTGTCATTGTCAGACAACTCTCTGACACGACAAAATGTGGAACGACCCTTATCGGAATTGCCTTATCGGATTGACAGAGGAGACAAACATATTTCATTTTTTCACTACTTGTAATTCCGAGATGAAAATAAATCAGTTTTTTTTTTTGTTTTTTTTCCGTTTTATTTTAAAATGGACTGTAGTTTTCCCACTACTATACAATATAGTCTTTAACCGTAAGGTCTTGACTGAATTCAATTTTCATACTAGCATTAAATAATGAAAAAGGAGGACACACTCTCAGTATCCTCTTTGTATTTTTATACATTGGTTTATGGAAAAACTATAAATATTCTATTAAAGGTTCTATCGTAAATCGTACACAAAGAAAGGGAAACACGTTCGGTGGGAGAGCAAAATGAGATAAGTCACGTCGCGGCACAAAAGGGTGGCTCCACCACATATGGAACTTTTGACATATTGCCGCTATGTTTTATACGTCGTCGGTCAAGTTTGTTTATACGGAGTGGTGTGAAGAGACCTGTATAAATTACTAATCAATTGTGATTACTGTGTGAAGATCTGGGAAAAAAATCATTCGCATTTTTTTCAAATTTCAAATCCGCAAAGCATTTTGCCCTTACACTTATCTATTATAATTTTATTTGTTTAGGGGTTTTTATCTAAACAGATACGCCAACCCCATCGTGCCTTTTAACATTACATACAATTAACACTCATACATAATATAAGTATATACTTAAAACATCTAAACAATCAACTTCCCATGTATAGATATGAGAGTCACAGATGAAGGACTGTTCTATCTATTATATAAATTGCAAGTTTTCATCAGAATAACTCACAATTCTAACTAAGTACTAGAATAGTTTATCGTTTTTCATGTGCATAAATGATTCTCATTGGTTCCAATGAAAAAAAAATACCTGTAAGTCGAAAAATAAACTGTTAAATCTATTTCCGTAAATATTTAAAACTATGGTTAAAAACAAACATAAAAAAAAACATATTAAATTCAAATCAAAATTTGAACGATCAGAACTCCTTACTCATTCGATGCAATGAAATGTATTCGAAATTTAAAATTCAAAACTTCAATAGTGAACGTGCCAATCACTTTCCAGATTCAATATGCAAAACACTGCAGTTTGCAACTGCAAACGTCATTCAACGTTTATTCTAGAATTTGTATGAATTTTGTAATAAATATTTATCAAAATCAGATTTAGACGTGCCAACAAAGCAGAAAACGATTAGAAACTATGTATTTATTTTTATCGAACTTATCCTACGTCAATACCAACTTAACATTCTCTTTGAGATTTGCGTTAACATAAAATAATAAAATCAACTAAGTACCGTGCGTCAGTATCGCAAAAACTCGAAAATGGCTCGATCGATTCGATACAAACTGAGTGCGACAAAAGTGACCTCTATTGTCAAAATTCATTTATTTACGTTACACGTCGGTGCTTGGGTCTCAAAAAATCATAATTATGCATACCAAATTTTCAACATTCGATTCGGAAAAAAAATGGCTGTGACAGACGGATAAACAGACACATGAATAATTCCATAAGGGTTCCGTTTTGCATTCGGATCCTAAAAATAATTAAAAGGTATTGCAACGTATATTAATTACTTACTATATTTTTTTTCGGTATCAGCCCAAAAACATATTTTAACATAATGTACTGTAATGATTTTCTTAAAATAATATTTAAGAATATACTTATTTTCAAGCGACAGGTGGTGTACGCAAGGGCCGATGCCTTCCAAGGGTGCGGGTTATTCGAAAGAGATACCGTGGCCCGTGGCACACAGGCAACTGAAGGAACACGGGTGGGTTTTCCCTTCCGCTACACCTAGAGCGGGAGAAGTTATTTCATGATTTCTTACCCTCTAAAAAAACGTATATTAATTACTTACGATATCTTTTTTCGTTATCAGCCCAAAAACATATTTGAATATGCTACACAGATCATCCAAATCATAAACATAACGATATTCGAATACAAAAAATAATTATTCAAGATAATTAATTTCGAATAACATGGATTGACATGGCGTCACCAAACAATTTGCTCTTTAACGCGGACGTACGTTTTTAATTACCTTCGAAAAAAGTCAAAGGTACTCCACATAAAATGCGGGTTCAGGCAACGTTATCGATATTTTAAACATTTTGCGGCACATGAAATTCGCATTGTTGTTGACTGGAGTCATATTTATGTAAAAAAATGCGTGTTTACAAATGCTTCTTCATGCCAACACTTATACGGGGTTGTGCTTAAGAAGCTTTTGAGCAGATACATTGTAATTACGAGCCACTTATGCTTCTTTAGCCCAACACATGCACATGCATTGTAATTGATAAGGACGAGCGTTTTGAGCGACTGGTTTTTGCAATTTTGACAGTCAAAAAGTTCCGATTTCGTTAGAATAAATGACTTTGATTCTGAAACATGCAGCAAAAACAGTGTAGTTCATACGTTGACGTTACATTGGAAATTCTTTCTACCCAAATATTTCGAGATCTAAGTCTAAGTAATGAACAAGACTGCTTCGAGGAAAAAGTGAGAAGATTTTCTGCTCTATATCGTGGAATCGGTGCAACGCTAGATGAAAAGGGGGAAAAACAGTAACTTCTACTTCCGCGCTTTACTTTATAACGTTAATATTTTTAACACATTTTCTACCTCTATAAATCGTCAATTCTTTTCCAAGTAACCGTGCGGTAATGTAATGGGTTGTATAGTATATTTATTCAAACTACGTTAGTTAACTTGAAAGTAATGCCTTCGGTTACTATATACGTTATCTCGTTTCTATTTTCGGCCTAATGATGACCTTATGTTTGGCTAGAAGAAAACCTCTTGTGAATTATAAGGCTGTCTCAAACTATATTACACTTAAGTCCAAAATAACACCACTAATTCATTTTTTATACTCTTATTGAACGCAGTCAGTTTGATCAGTGATTAATGAACAGGGTTAACAAACATTTCATCTATTGATCCACCACAAGCACTGGCGTGCATGATTGTTTGACCTACATACATCAATGTTTCTTATTTTCATTAATATTGAAATAAAACTAGGTATAAAGAACGCTCTCCAATCCCGAATCCAGTGTATCTAAAAATTCTGTGCTCAACAACAATAACACTTAATCCCAAATTAACTCACCAACCACTAATTCAAACCTCCTCAACACTTCAACTGAACGCGGCCATTGGATCAGTGATTAATGAACAGGGATCACAAACATTTGATCTATTGATTCAGAACAGGACACTGGCGTGCATGATTGATTGACCCACATATATCAATGTTTCTTATTTTCATTGTTATCCGGATAATATTTTACCGTTGGTGGACGATTATCCCGGAGCGTGTAAGTGATGCTCCGGTGACTGATGTAGCTAATAATTCACGCTCGGTGCCGTTTATGCGAACGGGTGTGTATTTTGATAAAATAACATTTGAGTTTTTGCAATGTATTGCAGAATCTGAGCTTTTAAGGATTTGTTACAGTGTTTATTTTCAGAAGGAGATGCGACATTTAACATATTTTAAAGATTCAGACAGTTTTAGAAAGTTTTTTTTTGCAATTTAAAACGACCTTTCGTTGATTTGGTATGAACAAGTGAACTTTACTGATGTTACAGTATAAGTCCCAATGTTCCCACACAGTTTCAGCAATTAACCTTTCCACTGCTAAATGGTTTATCGAACCCACTGCAACATATTTATTTATCATCCAACTCATGTTTTCAACCTACTTATAGGTAGTACGTACGCCCACCCTTCTCTTCAATAACTAACTGTATTTCTACACCCACCATGTTAGCAATATGTATTCGAATTATACTAACATGTAGCGTATCCCTCCAATACTAACTTATTACTATATTTCCCAGGTCTCACAGCGCAGTCAGAAAGTAAGCTCCAGAATCCGAACTAAGCATGAACTTGTAGATTTTCAACCATCTACTCGAACTTTACTTCACACCAAACATCTGAGACTCCATTATCTAGTTATATTTCACAGTCACACATACCTTGATTGTAGTTTTAATAGTGCCAACAGACAGTAGAACACATTACCCCAAATTACTATTTCTAATACACTTACTTGCAAATCGATAGTGACTTCGTCGTGTTTGACACGCCTACAACATATGTGTCCCATTATTTTGGCACAATGTGTATCCTTTTACAAGCACGTAGCACGATTTTTGTCTCATTTTATTGGCTATCTCTCCCTATACCTATGTGAAAAATATCGATGTGCAACGAAGTATAACTTAGCAAATCAAGCAATATACTTAGTTCTTAGATACTTTTAAAGGAATAATGCGTTTTTATTATGACACACAGAACGATTTGAGCAATAATGGATAAACCAGCTAGAATTATTGTGCAAATCGATTTTTACTACATATCTTTAGCGAACATATTTTAGCCGTTTTTTACCCCTTTTTAAGCTCTTCGCCCTTCAGATCCACTTACTATTCAAGCATGAAGTAGTATCCGATTACATACCGATACATTTCATTCAATATTTTATACTTAGTACCGACACTAGTCGTGTTTGTGACATAAACATTGTGATTTGTACTAGCGTAGTTTCACAGCTCAATGAACGAGTAGAATATGCTTATGGTAAGTGTATGTATGCTAATGGTGTATAAGTATTTAATTGCAATCAGGAAAATGTTTTTGAAAGGTTCAGTAATAAATCCAGAAACTGTTTCACATTTTCTTCCTGGAATACATGTGGGGCGAGTAGTAAGTTTTGTTAAGTTTTGAATGGGACAGCAGATGTTAATGTTGGTCCCATGGAAAAGTTTGGTGGTCTATACAACCAACCTTAAATATGCCAAAGTGTATCACAAATGTGTGATCATCCACACATTTGTGATACACGTTTTATAAACATGCATTACATATTCGTGCACTAAAACTGAGGCCGCATTAAAAACATCATAAGAAAATAATTAATAAACATAATAATTTAGATAATTTGTTAAGATATCTTTTACAAAGCAGTAGGTAGGGCAATAAATAAGTAAGTACTGATCAAAGATATTAAAGAAAAATGTGCGTAAAATAAAAAACTTTTTAAAAAGCTGTTGAAGCAGAATGAAATTCTTCTTGAGATTTTACCTACTTTTAAATAAGTTGTAAACTCAAAATCCTCATCCCTTTCCACTTGAAGGTCAAGGAGTTCACAAGTACAATTAGGAGTAATGATCCCGAATTCTGTCGTGGACAAATTAAACTTGACTAAGTTCCATTGAATTACATTGTGTAGAAACGTTTGACATTTCCTTAGAGTGGTAGGGTTTACTTTAATTTTATGACTGGAACTTAAGGATGGTAGCACTATATTGACGTTTCTCTTTATACAAATAGCTCAGTACTTGCCTGATTCCTAAGCTGAAAAACAAACAGAATCATACAGGGTGGTTTATATCGACGCGCAAACTTTAATGAAAGGTTCAGTACATGATTCTGAATACCTACGTAGAAATGTTTCGTCGGTTATTTTTTGAAGTGAAAACTTCTTAAGGCGCGCTGGACATTTTTTGAGATTGGAAAAAACAACTGAATTGAACACTGTTACCGACACCACTGACAACCCGACCGTACAAACGAACAACGTTGAACGTACGTTGAACGTTATTTAATCTGACGATTAAATAATATTCAAACTATTACGTGGTAAGACCTATATATTATTCCGGTGTTTTGAAGGAGATTTGTCTGAATGTGCCTGACAATTTCATTTCGCGGCGCCGGATGCCACGCTTACTGGCAGTGCCAGACGCACGAACCGACTTGCTCAGCAAAGCGCCACTGACGCGCGCCTTGCACGCACTGAATGACACGGCTGACAGGATCGATATAATTACGTGTTCTCTGAATGAATTCACAAAAGTAATATTGTATGTGTTATGTTATTTAAGATAGTTTTTTTAAGATGGTTTAATTACGGACCACGCTACCGCATTAGGAAATTCCTGTAATGATAGCAGTGTTTGTGATAAATAAATATTTCCTGACGATAAAAAAAATACAAACGTAATTCAAGTTTTCAGTTTTGTCGGCACTCCCGGACTGGCACAATTTTTTTTTTAATTATGCTGTTCCATACATTTTCAGCGCGCAGGTAAATTCGCCACCTTGTATAAGTACTAAAGCGAGCATTAGAAATTGAATTTGGTACTCTGTCAAAGCGTTCAATCTTTCAAGTTGGAAAGTCCACCATCGTTAAAAAATGTAGCGTCTAAACATTGAGTCTCGAGTCATAATGGAGAAAAATTGTTATGTAGAAACAGAAATAATGTCATTTAAAACTCAGCAATATCTTGCATTACTGAGGCAATTTCGCGCTTATTCTGAACTTAGCTATTTGTGAAAAAGGAAATTGCACGTCGTCCTTTGTTGTCCAAGAAAAAATATCAAATAGAGTGCTTTCCACGTCTTCATTAGAACGTCTAGGCACCAGAGCGTAGACGAGAATGTACGCACCGACAACAGTTTATTAAGTAAATTCTCTTCACTTTGCTCGATGCCCAACAAAAGTATCATAATCCCCAAAACTTTATGAAATATTCACATTTTTCTTCGGAGTTTGTTAAAGCGTCTCCTCTTTTCTGGCGTGAATTTTCCTTAAGATATTTTTTTTTTTTTCAAAACTTTTCCATACTTGCGCAACAATTCAAGCTTTAAAAAACGTATTTACGAAGATTTTGTTTTATAATAAGAAAATTTGTTCATTGTAGATTTTGTAGAATTTTGTAATGTTTTATTTTACTCGCGGGTGTAATTCTTCTTTGAAAAATATAAATGGTACATACTTACATTTTGACGGTTTAATTTTACAGAACAAAAAAACTGCCTTGTAAAAGGTAAGTTTTTTTAGTTTAATCTGGAACTTTGTCTGAAGATTAGTACAAGACAGATGGTCTCTCTTAAGGATAGTTTTTATAATCTGAAGTGAGATAACTTCAAGTTAATGTTGAAAAGGGGTTTAAGTAGTTATAAAAAATACTCCAAAGCTCAGGTATAAACCTACTAAGACCTTGAATTTAAAATAAAAATCTGTCTCGAAAACCTGAATCATGCAGACACATAATTATGACTACAGAAAAGTTCTTAACGACAGAAATAAAAAAGTTATTGTCCATTACTATTTACTTTTACCTTAAATTGATAAATACACAATAATACAATCACTCAAGACTCACCTCAAAATCACAAAAAGAAAAACAGACAGTCCTTGAGAAATGACATTTACCCAAAATTCAATTAACACACTAGTCCACCAAAACCGCTGAAATTATGACCTACTTGCCAACCCCATGATATCACAATAATGGCCGTGTCACGTATTATATTAGCCAGCTGAGCCGGTTGAGACCAAAATGGTGGCCACTCTAGGGAACACAGAGAAAATGTCACAGACATGAGTGGGGATTACGTAAACTCTTGGACTAGCCAGTGTTTACAATGTAGGTTCAGGCAGTCTGTGATTAGCAGGGTATTCACTGGCTTACCACGGCGAGTGAGCGGTTAAACCTGGGATGTACTGCAGATAGGTCTTTGAGATACGTCCATTAAGTTTATTTAAAGGGTGTTAGTGCTGTGTTTAGTTACAGAAGAAAAAAAGGGTATTCATAATATAGTTTTTGTTCTGAACTGATCTTTTAAAAGTTTTGTACTGTAAAAGTAAATTCTAAATTTGCTAATTGTGATGTGTTAAGCTGGTACTAAATTATTTTTAAAGGGTTATATTTAGTGCTAACAGCATGTTTAGTTTCAAACGGGGCAACATGGTTTAATGTCTGTACTGATCACGAGCTGAAGCCTTTTCGTTCGCATTATTATGTTTCTTTGGTTTCTGTTTTTTATAATTAGGCTTTTTATGCTGTAATGTAAATAAATTCACTTATCTTTCTTTCTTTCTTTCAAAGTTTTTACAACAAAAGTCACTTCTAAACGACCTTACGTTGTTGATGTGTTTTTTTCCTAAGCAAAAAATATGTCATTGTTATGAAAAATTACATTCAGCAGTAATCCATTTCTACCTACCTATATTTTTGAGTCCGTCATTCACACCCCACTTCACTTCAAGTCGTTTTGAAGGGTGACCCAAAACCAAGCAATAAAGGCTGTAAAACAGTCCCGCATAAATTCACATTCATGAGATGATAATAACACAATCGTGCGATTCCAATTACGACGCCATTGATTTTCTGTTACTCTGGTACGTGAATATCAGGCTGTGGCAATTATATAAAGCAAAAATACGGCACTTCGACGTGCCGTATTTTACATGCACAACATTATTGAGTGAGATGCAGGATCAGTTATAGTAAACCAGGCGCGTAAAAATTAAGAAAAGTCTGTCGGAAGATGGGGTTTTATGAAAAACCACTGCATAAATCAATGACCAATTAAGTTGATTACACTTTTCGATATTTGAGCTTTGTCGGTACCGACTTGGTTTTGGACATTTTACAATTCTTTTAATACTTAAACACGCCCATAGTTCGGTGTTCCTCTGTAGGCTACATTTTGATTAGTTTGCCTCATTAAACACAAGATTTTTCAAGTCCTTCTTTGTAACACACCATCCCATCACCGAAAATCCCTTTATCTCAATGAAAACTGCCAAAACATGGCGGCCAAGCATGGTGAATTACCGCTGAAGCACCATCTTAAGTTGATTACACTTTTCGATATTTGAGCTTTGTCGGTACCGACTTGGTTTTGGACATTTTACAATTCTTTTAATACTTAAACACGCCCATAGTTCGGTGTTCCTCTGTAGGCTACATTTTGATTAGTTTGCCTCATTAAACACAAGATTTTTCAAGTCCTTCTTTGTAACACACCATCCCATCACCGAAAATCCCTTTATCTCAATGAAAACTGCCAAAACATGGCGGCCAAGCATGGTGAATTACCGCTGAAGCACCATCGTCCGGTTACTGGCAATGTAAGCAGTCCTCCCACCACAAAGGGCACTTCCCATCAAGTGTCCACTTTATGACGTACGGACAAGGTTTCACAATATTTTTACTCCTAATGTTATGGAAATGTAAGATTAGAATTTTCAGGGAGCCTTTATAATATAACATTACGTATTTATTCCCGGAAGAGGTAGGTATGTAGAGAGGTAAAAGCAAGAAAGATAGAAAGAATACCGTTTGTTTGGTCACAGTTCGTGAAATACAAAATAACAAAATAAAAAACCGGCCACGTGCGAGTCGGACTCGCACACGAAGAGTTTCGTACCACAAGAGAAGAAACGCGTAAAAAACACGTTTCCTGAATGAAGACCCCCTTTAATTATCAACTTTAAGCCGTTGGTCCAGGCTATCATCCATGGAACTTCGATGGTCGTTACGGGTCGTCAGAAGCCAGAATAAACTAACAACCACTCTTACCAAGGAGTAACGTATTACCCAGTAACTGGGTTGTGGAGGTCAGATAGGCAGTCACTCCATGTAAAATACTGGTATTCAGCTGCATCCGGTTTGAATGGAAGCTGATCCCAACATGGTTAGGAATACTCTAAGCAGATGATGAGTGAGTAAACATCGTCTTTCATCAAAGTACATGGCTTTCCTCGTCCCTCGTAGTAAATTCAATTAATACTTTACTTCAGTAATCCAATGAAACTGAAAGTTCACAGAACTTTAAACCTGCACCACTTCAGTGGCTTATGCAAATGTCTTTTCAGAATTTAGATGAAACTTGTGTTCATGTTCAAAGGGATCGTTAAGAGCTATTCGTACGTACAGGGCAACAGTGGTTATGGAATATTAATTATTTAAACAAAAACATAAATCCTGGCCAGTGCCTTTGTTATTTTTTTAAATTCATAAGTACATTTTGAGTTTAGATACATTACTCACATCGGTGAAAGAAAACATCGTGAGCAAACCTGGAACCTAAATTGTTCTTTCTAACTCTGAAACCATCTTGAGCAAGCACGGTGATAAATGCTCATGCCTTTTCTGTACGGGAAGAGGCATTTACCGTGATGTGGGTAGAGTAAGTATTATCAGCCTATAATTTTCCCACTGCAGGGACACCAGCAGCACTGGCCTCCTCTCTTCGAGAAGGAGTGGGCTAAATCTACCACACGGGTCTAGTGCGAGTTGGTAGCTGTCACAAGTCTTCGAATTTTTAGTTCTAGGACACAGACTTGCCCGGTTTCTTCACACTTTTTCCTTCATCGTTTTAACAGCAGTGGTGATGAAATTATTAACACAAAGTAAAAGGTCCACCTGGGTTCGAACTCATGACTAGTAAAGGTGCTCTTACACGCGCAATTTTTTGAGCCTTTATTGCTCGGTAAAACTAATGGATCAATCTGGATCAATTAAGTGGAGAAATCTGGAGCAACAACAATAAATTGCCGATGTATTTCGGCAATATTGCTTCTGCCGAATATCCAATCGGTTTTTATTTCTTTCTATCGCGTTTGTATGTATAACTACGTCTCGTTTTTGCGAGAGGAACCGACCGGCGGTGGAGGCGGCGAGGGAGGCCCATTGCCTAGCTTTTACCTATTCTAGCTGCTACCCATTCTCTGGTAAGTCCCTTCGACGCGAAGAAATGGGATTGTGCTATTCTTTTACGTCCGGCACGACACAGAAACATAAACAATACCCAAAATAAAAGTTATAATGAAACATTACATATTGTAAACCGAGCACAAAAAAATGAAGGATTATTATTTTAAAAGGGGTTCGTTGGAATTACTCCGAAAAATATCTTTTAATTTTTAACAGTGGTTTCACCCGCGTGGAGGTCGGAAACCATCCCACGGGAACGCATTACCGGGATAAAAGTACCTTGTTCATCTGTGTGCCACTTTCATCTAAATCCGTTAAGCCGTTTTAAAGTGATTGAGCAACAAACATCCAAACATCTCAATATCCAAACATTTAAACATACAAACTTTCACATTTATAATATTAATAGGATTATATAATACTTAGTTATTTTAACGGTCTCCCAAGAGTCATGTACAATTTTTAGATCCTTCATAATTTGAACTGAAAAGAAAAAGCCAAGTTATGTTGTTTCCAGAGAAAAAAGTAGGTAGATTCCGTTGTTCTCAAAGATCTCGAGACGAGACTAAAATATTTTATTCTTGCGTATTCAGATTACAGCGATCTATAGTTCCCAGAATTGTACCTTCGTACTTGACGTGACCTTTAAAAATGGAGGTAGGTTTAAGAAATCATTGAAAGTCGGAGTCACGTCCTTCCTATAATTTATTAGGTTTACCCTCTCATAGGTCGACAGCCAATATGAAATAGCTTTGCCACGTTTACACAAAAATATGCGATTTACGCGTTAGGTATAGTTTTTGTTATTTAATTTTAGGGCTCCGTAACTTTAACCTAAAGAGTGGCAATGTTTTTTTTTTTTTTTTTTTTGGTTGGGAAATCATCAACATGACTTCTCCTGCTGAGTAGAGCAGGAGGGCGTGTCAGACTTTTACTGACTAAAACCCACCCGTGTTCCCTCAGTAGCCCGTATGCCAGGGGCCGTGGTATCTCTTTCGAACAAACCCGCACCCCTGGCAGGCATCGGCCCTTGCGGACCCCACCAGTGGTTGCTGACATCTTTGACGGCGCGCGTGTGGAACACCACGCGCCGTCCCGTCTACCACTTTTCGGCCGCAGGGGATAGGGAGAGCGGCTGACGCTATACCGACACTCCTCTTCCCCTGCGGCCCCACCGCGTCCGCCATCCAACGGTGGCGGCCCCGTCCAGGCCACGGAAGGGAAGAGCGCTGCTCAGAAGCACCGGCACTCCTCCTCTACCGCAGCCCGTAACCCTCAGCCGCGATGCCTCCCATTCGACATCGCGGCCCACCTCAGTTGCGGTGCACCTCACCGCAACCTACTTTTAGGCCGCTACGTCGTCGGCTTTGAGGCAAAAGCCCTGACGAGCGGCCCCACCTTTGGGTTCCTCTTAGCTCCACCGTGGGTGGGAGACCACGGTTACTGAGCCCCCCCGCAACGACAATGCGGGAACCCACTCGGGGGGGATGCGGGAACCCACTCGGGGGGGAAGAGTGGCAATGTTACCCTATTTCTAATGCTCCGCTGTACGTCCGTCCATCTGTATGTATCTTTTGAACGGTAACAGACAGACACTTTTAATTTTCAATCAGTGTGTACGACTATATAATATCTGGATGACCGAGCATTGCTTCGTTATTTTTTCTTTGTTTGACGTTTTCTAAAAATGAAACCTAGCTAGATCGATTTATCTCTCCCGAAACCCCCTGCTTACTAAATTTCATGAAAATCGTTGGAGCCGTTTCCGAGATTCTGATTATATATATAAATCCAAGTATTGCTAGTTTAAAGGTATTAGTTTAACAAATAATACAAGTATTTAGTAAGTAAAGGGGTCCCGATGCAAGAAACATCTTTTTTTTTCACATATTGCTATAAAATGGAGTAGAAAACTTTTGTTTCATACATTCAAATTCAGACAGGAGTAGGTATGTAGGTTTAGTAACAATTTTACTTAATTTCTATTGTTTGTAGATTACAGACACAGACAACATAACATTTTATAACATTTAAAATTAAAATTCATCGTGGCAAGGGCCGATTCCTGCCAGGGGTGCGGGTTGTTCGAAAGAGATACCGTGGCTCTTGACACATAGGCAACTAAAGGAACACAGGTGGGTTTTATTCAGTAAAAGTCTGACTCCCGCTCACCCAGAGCGGGCAGAGAAGTTATTTAATGATTTTCCACCAAAAAAAAAAACAAACCGTGGAGCTGCATCCACCTCCGCAACATCGAAGAATCCCACCGATCTGCGAATACACTGAGAATACTGTTGGTGCTGCGCAAACACGGGTCGTTGGGTATGCACATGTACAGAAGCCAGCACATCAAGCTTCCCCAATCTGTCAAATTTCTTTGATAGTTTTTCAACTTTATTACAAAGGAATAAGGTTTATGTTCAATTGGGAACATTTGACAGTTTGGGATAGCTTGACCTGCTGGCGACTGTACATTTGTAATTTTTTTGGGTAAGTTTTTTGTATTATTAATATGTATTGTTAACTTGACTAAAGACAGCTTTGCTGGTCTAGTGGTTGCAAGCGCTACTGCTGAGCATGAGGTTCTGGATACGATTCCCAGGTCGGTCAAAGCGTTTTTTGGTTTTTCAACGTAGATTTTCTCAGTAGCAGAGCGGAGTCTCGACTTGTGCCCGGTTGATGGATATTGGCTCGCCCTCTATTACATGAGACTTAAAAACCTAATTTGCTTAGGAGTAGGTACTATAGGTTCACAACTGCCCAACCTTTTAGGGAAGCAATGCGTGATGTTTTATTACGAACTAGCAGCGCTCCGCGGTTTTACCCGCGTAGTTTGCGGAGATAGTGTAGCTTCCTAACAGTGAAAGAATTTTTCAAATCGGTTTAGTAGTTTCGGAGCCTATTGAATGCAAACAAACAATCAAATATTTCCTCTTTAAATATAGTAGGTATAGATATTAGTATAGATTAGCATAAGGTACATGTTCAATTGGGTAAATTTGACAGTTTGAGGTAGCTTGATGTGCTGGCGTCTGTACAGTGATACTGAACCCTTCGTGTTGGCATTTTTTATTTCCAATTTGTCCAGAATATTCGAATAACTCTGGTTCATATTAATCACCACGGGTTTGCAAAACAAATATCCTGCAAATATTTTTATACGGAATATGTCAGTACGGAATAAATGCAGGTATATAAGTACAGTCATTGATTGAAACTAAAATATTCATGAAAGGATTTACTTTCGGTGACTAAAGCTGTAAATGAAAATTTACGTTTATATACATTTTTAATTTACCTACCACTGAAATTAATTTGAAACTGGATGACTCTTTTAGCTGTATATTTTGAGATAAATGTATTATTTTTATATTTCGTTAATTGCTTCAAAGGGTATAATTGCGTTATAAACATTTAATGTGCTTTTCATTTTATTACAAATATTTTGAAACAATTTGAAATCCTGTTTATACAGTCAGACAAAAGTCAAGTTATGTATATCTCTTTACCTTAAATTAATTAAGAACATAAAAGACTTGCTCATTTCATTTAACATTTATTCCATCTCGTTATCTTTTAAGTAGCAGCTATCCTGATTCAACGAAAATAAAAACAAGAATAAAGAAGACTTAAATCCAACAGTTAAAAAATAACATCAATTGCTGTTTTTGTATTTCCTGAAGATCGCACAAACTGGATGAAGACAATTTCGAAGACAATTTTCTTTTATTTTCTAAATTGCACGATTAGCATAATATTGTTGTGCAATGTCATTTTAAATTACGGATAAACCAAGATAGGTAGTATGTACTATAGGTAACTTTATTTTAGTACTTTCAACATTAAAAAAGACATGTTTTAAACTAAAAGGAACAAAAAGCGAGGCTCAACAAAAAAAAGAAATAGATGCAAAGAATCCACCGATAAACTTTTCCATTATCTGTGAAAGAAGAACCCAAAGTTACAAACAATTTATTTAAAAACGAAGTTACATTTTTACAATATCAGCACACATCGGGCACGTTCAATAAATTCAGCGCACCTGACATGTAAAAATGATTTATAGAATTCGTAATATTCACGAAACCTCTTCACTACCGAACTCGAGATATTATAAATCAAACGGAATCTTCAAAGAACTCACAATACAAGACATCGTAGAAGAAGAAAATAAACATGTATTGAGGCTGAAGCTATGATAAAAGAGTCCGTTTTTAACCGCGAAAACCCGAGAGCGCAGCGGGGGTTAATTTTCTCGATGGCGCCAACAATCTCGATCGTCGCCTTCTGTTGCACCCATTCCGGATATTTTCCTGCGACTTTTCAAACTTGCTCTTTATAAATCTTTGTCAAGTCCGACTTTGTAAGCGACTTATTCTGGAGTTTCTTGGAGTTTTATAAGAACATTCTTATAAAACTCCAAGAATTATAGTATGGCAGTATTTGGGTAAACAGAGTGTCTGTCTTTTCATAACTTATTTAGCTATTGACATTTACAAAGATTGGGTTTACGCTGATCTTGCACTGTACGAAAATCTTATGCAATGCGCGATCAGCTTATACTGGAAATGTATAGCTTGATGTGTAGCCGTGTGTACTATTTTCTTTTTAATTCCTAGATTCAGAGTGTCGGTTTTTTTTTTATATTTCGCTCTAGATTACAAATCGAACTGTAAATATTATGTTTTCAGTACAAAAAAATTGAAAACACTATGAAAAAAAAAGGAAAACTTCATGTACATAACCACCATCAACAAAAACAAACAAACAAATAAATCATATCAAAGCAATTATCACAAAAATGTTACAATAAATAACATACAAAAATCTAATTTACCCTCGCTACAACCCAAGTCCTTTTCGCCTCATTTATACTGCCCAAATGACCGTAAAATTCATTGCTCAATACTTTTCAACCATAAAGGATAAATTGGTGGGTCAAAGCGTAAACTGGACAGGCGTGAAACAGAATAGGGCCGCGCGACTGTGAGCTGCACTGAGTTGATAAATAGTCCTACTTCGAGAAGTTTATACCATTCGTCTTTTAGGATGAAGTTCCCACAGTAATTGTCGACTAATGATCGGGACTTATTCCTTTTAGTTTTTACTTTCGAAGTTTCTTGGAATCAAAATGCTATATATTTTCAAGTTGGCAAACTATTGTTAAGTGTCGGAGCATCGTTATTTATGGTCTATTTTCCTGTCTTCTGTAGTTACTTATCAGACAGGAAGCGATGTAGATTTATTGATACCAAAACTTGAGGATTTGAGTTTAGAAAGACATAAATTACTGTCAGTATTGTGGGCCTGCCGTTACTCATTTTCATTAATTTGCGAAATATTTGATCATGTACTTATACTTCAAGGGAGTAAAGTCAGGGATACAATAAAGTCTCATTTCAAGATAAACGACAAAGTAGTTCTGATAAAAATATAGTAAGAACGTAACTTTAAAGATGAGCTTTAAAACAAAATTGCTCCTAGCGGTCATATTTGAGGATAGTTGTGGATACCGTCTGTACCTATTCTTTGAGATAAACATGGAAAGAGAATCGCTGCTTCAGGGATTTGCTGTCTTTGTGCCATCCTTGCGCTGTGTTATTTGTCTATACTTCTATTCTATTATAATATACTAGTATTAACGGTGTCAACGAGTAACGACCCAGGCTTGGTTGTGTAATGTAACTAGTGACAAAGTTCTCAAGAAGGCGGTGGTACTACTGTCACCAACGCCACCTACCAGCAAACGACACAAATACTTAGACAGATAATTTTTACACTCACAAGAGGGCACCACCTGTATGAAAACAAAGATATTTTCTTGGAATCATCATTTACTTACTATAGCATAAGGAAATATAACAATGGAAGAAATAATGGCAACCCTACGCTTAATTCAAAAAGATCTTGAAGACCAAAAAATCGCGATAAGGGAAAACGGTATAGAAGTTGCAAAAACAGTTACGGATAATATGAATTTGATTTTAGACGAAAAACTGAATCACCTCGAACAAAAATACAAAACCCTAGAAGACCAATTTGAAAGACAAGAACAAAGACTAAATATATTGGAGAAACAGGCAAGAAACCGAAACATTGTATTTTTTGGCATTGAAGAACGTAACCCACCCCACTCTTACTCGGATTTAGAAACGGAAATTATTAATTTCATATTAAGATATCTCGGCATTAAACTAGATCGTAAAGAAATTCAAGAAATCAGAAAAATAGGGAAAAAGACAGAAAAGCCAAGGACCATTGTGATGACACTGACCACTGTTGGTAGGAAAATTGAAATTTTCAAACAAAAGATGCTATTAAACGATACAAACTACTACATTAAGGAAGATTACCCACAACATATTCTAGAGAAAAGGAAAATGCTACAGGAACAAGTAAAAATCGAAAGAGAGAAGGGTAACAAAGCTATATTAAAGTATGATAAATTAGTTATATTAGGAAAACAAGAAATAAGTAACACATCAGGAAACAACAAACGATCCCTCCCAACATCGCCTCCAGAAACCTATAATCGCAATGAATCATCACCTAGCACTCAACCAAAAAAGAAAAACAAACCTACATCAAGCACCTCACAAAACACAGCTAGTTGTTCTGAAAACATAGTCAAGCCGGGGATCCTCAACTATCTGGTGAATAAAAACCCAACTAACCAAGTTCTACCAAAAAATAATCTGAACCAATAGCAATCGGCACCCCCTCTCAAAACCAACATAAATAAAAAAGACAACACAGTAAACCATCTTCCAAGCCGGCTGGTCACCGTGGAAGATATTGACCACTACCCTCCAAAGAAACAATTAGAAATCAACCCAAAATTCAGAAATCTATCAACAAACAAGTTATACATAGCAACATACAACGTGAAAACACTCTCTTCATACGAAAGACTATTAGAACTCGAAGAAGCCCTGAAAGAAATAAAATATGACGTCATCGGTTTGTCAGAAGTCAGAAGAATGGGCAGCCAAATAGAAGAATATGAGAGCACGATATTATGTTATGTAGGCCACACGCCAGGACTTTATGGCGTAGGTTTTTTAATAAAGAAATACTTACAGCCTTATATTGAACGATTTATAGGCTTTACGGAAAGAGTCGCTCTACTTAACCTCAACATTCAAGGATATATTATAAGCATTATACAAGCCTATGCCCCCACAACTCTTTCAAGCGAAGAAGAGTTAACAAAATTCTATCAAAATTTGGACAGAGCAATTCAGATATCCTCAAAAAATCTTATAATTATAGGAGATTTTAATGCAAAAATAGGTCAACCACTACAAGATGAACATATAATTACAGGAATATATGGTTATGGAGAAAGAAATGACAGAGGTCAAAGATTGTTAGATTTCGCCTTTGAAAATAGACTTTCGGTGATCAATACTTATTTCAAAAAGAAAATAAGTCGCAGGTGGACTTGGCGTTCACCAAGCGGAATATATAAGAATGAAATCGATTATATACTGTCAAATCGACCTAAGCTATTCTTAAATATAGAAACACTGAACCTTAACTTCTCTACAGACCATAGAATGGTAAGAGCTACAATGACTTTAAAAGTAGCAAAGAAAAGCCGAATCAAATTCACCAACAACCAAAATAGTACTTTAAAAGCGAAAGAAGAAATTGAAGCATATAAGCAAAACCTGAGCCATCAAATATCAAACTTAGTTTATTATCAAATGGAGACGACAGTGCAGGATTTTTATAACAAATTACTGCATATTATCAACGTCAGTCTACAACAAGCACGACAAGTTAAGAATACCGGTATTAGACACAAAATTCTCTCAGAGAGGACATTTTCATTACTAAATAGGAGACAAATATTACAAAGAACGCCGGTCAAGTCCCGATCAGAAAAAAACGAACTTAGCGCATTATATAAACTAACGAGTAAATACATAAAATGTGACTATAAAAATTACAGGAATCAAAAAATACAAACCTACCTTACACAAGGAAAAAGTTTCAAAAAAGCGATAAAAGAACTCCGAACAAATAAGACTTGGATCGAGGGATTAAACCAATCAGGACAAACAACGCACAACCGCAGAGAAATAATAAATATTGCTACAGAATTCTATAAAAACCTATACAGTGCGAATACACAACAGACAAATAGCAACAAACAGGAAGCATACAACAACCACGAAAACCTAGAAAATAATATAAACTATATTGACGAAATGGAAATTACACAAGCAGCTAATAAGTTAAAATTGGAGAAGAGCCCAGGCCCAGACTTCATTACTAATGAAGCAATTAAACATGGATGTGAAACACTAGCGTCACCACTGGCCTCACTATTTAATTTAATACTCAAAACTGCGAACACACCTGCACAATGGTCGGAATCCATTATAATCTTGCTCTATAAAAAAGGAAACCCTAATGACATCGGCAATTACAGGCCAATAAGCCTTCTACCAACTGTTTACAAACTCTTCTCTTCCATAATTAATCGAAGAATATCTGAAACTTTAGAAAAGAGACAGCCCATAGAGCAAGCTGGCTTTCGTAAAGGATATTCAACCATAGACCATATACACACTCTGGAACTCATTATTGAAAAATACCAAGAGAACCGAAGACCGCTCTACATAGCCTTCATAGATTACCAGAAGGCTTTTGACACAATTTCACACACAAGTATATGGGAAGCATTAAGTAAACAAGGAGTAGAAAATGAGTACATACAAATATTAAAAAATATATACAACAACAGCGTCAGTAAAGTCAAACTGGATTCAACTGGCCCCGATTTCAACATCAATAGAGGAGTGAGACAAGGGGACCCAATATCTCCAAAACTATTTATTGCAGTATTGGAATCAATTATAAATCAATTAGACTGGAAAAAGTACGGCTTGTATATCAAAGGAGAATACCTGAGTCATTTAAGGTTCGCAGATGACTTGGTACTGCTATCTGAAACCGGTGGCAGCTTAGAGCACATGATACAGTCACTATACGAAGCTAGCAGACATGTCGGATTAGAAATAAACTTGACAAAAACAAATACCATGACAAACAGTTATAAAAGAACCATCTCACTAGAACACAAACCATTACGATACGTGGAACAATATATCTACTTGGGAAAGCAGATAACATTGGACAGCAATAGCAACGAACTAGAGGTGGAGCGCAGAACAAGAATTACGTGGAATAAGTTCTGGAGTTACAGAGAAGTAATGAAAAGTAACATGCCAACAGACTTGAAAAAGAAAATGATGGATACTTGCATTTTACCATGTCTTACATACGCTTGCCAGACGTGGAAATATACGAATAACGTCAAGAAAAAAATAATAACGTGCCAGAGGGGAATGGAACGTAGCATGCTTAATATAAAAAAAAACACACAGAATCCGCCATACAAAGATAAGAAGCATAACCAAAACAGTAGATGCGCTCAATTATGCTCAAAGATTGAAATTCAAGTGGGCTGGCCACGTAGCACGACTTAAAGATAAGAGATGGACTTCTAAAGTAACTACATGGGACGGTCCTCAGGGCAAACGGCGTGTCGGTAGACCGTTAACGCGCTGGGAGGACGACATTAGAAAAGTCGCTGGACCGCACTGGATTTATGTCGCCAGAGACAGAGACAAATGGAAATCTTTGGAGGAGGCCTTCACCTGAGAGGGGTCCATGCATATAAAAATAAAAATTAATTACTTGATAATACTGAAAATAATAATAATTTAGCTATTTTAAGATATATTTTGATTATTCCAATTTTTATACCAGAAACATAATTATATCCGAATTGTTAATTTTTAATTTTAAGCTAGTTTCTTTAAATCTTCTAAAGAATAATCAAGCATGTGATTTAAATTCATTATTGTAAAATTATTTTGTAAATGCATGGAATAAAAGGTTTTTTATTTTTTATTATATACTAGCAGCGCTCCACGGTTTCACCCGCGTAGTTCCCGTTCCCGTGGAAATACTGGGATAAAATATAGCATAAGTCACCCGGGGATAGTGTAGCTTCCCAAAAGTGAAATAATTTTTCAAACAATCAATTCCTTCCTCTTCACAATATTAGTCTAGATAATTTATACTATAATTATAATCTAGTAATATTTTATAGAGAAAAGATTTGATTGTTTGCATTGAATAGGCTCCGAAACTACTGAAGCGATTTGAAAAATTCTTTCACTGTTGGGAAGCTGCACTAAACTCGGGTGACATAAGCTATATTTTATATCCTCGTATTCTCACGGAAACGGGAACTACGCGGGTTAAACCACGGAGCGCTGCTAGTATTATGTAAAACATAACAAAACATCACGCCCTGTTTCCCTGAAGGGTTGGGGAGAGTTGTACATAAAGTACCTACACCCACGATTCGCTTGTTATGTCCCATGTAATAGGGTGAGCCTTTAGCCATCAACCAGGAACAAATCCAAACTCCGGGCTTCTACTGGGAAATTCCAAATAGGAAAACCCAATAGCACTTTGCCTGACCTAGGAATCGTGTCCAGCAGTAGCGCTTGCCACCACTAGACCAACAAGGTGGCTTATTATTATATCTACTAAAAATAACTGGTAAAAAATAATAAAGTCACGAATACGAAGTACTCGCACGGCCAGGCGATTCGATGCGACGCACGACGGGGTGGGTTGGAGAGCAAGAAATTTGACGCAGACGAAGTTGCGGGCAGAAGCTAGTAAATTATAATCGGCTTTAACGACTCTCAAATAATCTGCGCCATCTGCACAAATCTACACGGTCCTCACTTGGTCTGACCAAGATAATTTCTGGACTTCAAAAGGGACTGTCACCTATGAGTTTTGGTTCTTCTGTATAGTCGATTAGGTAACACCGACCATAAGTACTAAAATATTATTATTTCTTTTGACGTGTAATCGTATTTTTAACCGACTTCAAAAAGAAGGACGTTATCAATTCGACATGTTTATATATATTATTTTTTTGTATGTTCGGGCATAACTCCGTCGTATATAGACGGATTTGCTAAATTTTTTTTTTGTTCGAAAGGGGTTTACTCCAAAATGGTCCCATTGAAATTTCATATAGATCTGATGATGCGTTTCGGAGACAGACAACGGAACTCTTCAAAAAATTATAGCAAATCAACCGCGAATGTTGCTATCGCATAAATATGCATTGTTTTGACGCCAAGGATGATGAAATTTCGAATTGATGTGGGGTAAGTAACTAAAAAGTGAAAACTAAAAACTTAAAAAAAAAAAATAACAACCGACTTCCAAAAAAACACTACAAAGTGCAAAATAACTTTAATTTCGGAAGGCGGTGACAAATAATTAAAATACACATCCAAAGTCACCAACTTCCGAAATTAAAGTTATTTTGCACTTTGTAGTGTTTTTTTGGAAGTCGGTTGTTATTTTTTTTTTTAAGTTTTTTGTAAAACCAATTTACAGAAATAAGATATCTTTTTTTTTTTTTACTAAGCCTTAACTGTCCCACTATTGGGCAAAGCCTCCCCCAAGTCCTCCCAGATATCTTTTATCATTTAAAATCCGTAATGAGGTGAGGTCAAACCGTCCCACTAAATATTTATCCATTACGATTCTTTAAGATAAAATATTGTGAAATTGCTGAAATACCGTCCAGGACATACCAGTGGTTCTTTGACGAGGATCAAGGCTGTTGTGAGGCGAACTCATCTATTTTTATTATACCCGCAATATTTACGAAAGCGGAAAAAACATGATGGCGGACAAAAAATTGGGCCAGCGGACGAGACATGTTCTACTTATTTTAGATTGTTAAAGTAATGTATTGGGACAATGGAACTACATAGTTGTTTTCGGATTATCTGTTGAAAAACTTTACATCAATTTTATTAGTCAGATTTAATGGAATGCGGTTTCCTATTTTTTAAAGTATTGTCGTAAATAAAGTTACACAAATTAACCAAAAAGTAAAATAATTTCATACAAATTATGTTCAATTATGGCTTTCAGGCTACAAATTAGTATAAATTGTTACAAAAAACGTTTCATAAATTATTCCACTTAGTCGGAGTAATGAGTTGTTCACGCCCACAGTAGTGTGAACAAAACACGCACTTAATAATTTTATTAATGGGCGATAAAAATCGTCTGGTTTTTTTATCGTGATCAATAATTATGAATTCCTACCCCTAAATAAAATAAACAAATGTGTGTGCTTAGTCTCAAGCTAAATTTAAAATTTTCCTGCAAATGTTTACAAGAAAATAAAAAACAGTGAACAAAACTCAAAACATTTATCACACAAGTACCATTAATTCACAATAATACCTATTTAAATAACGCCTCGCAATAAGTATTCTATTGTTTTATCTCATTAAGTGCCTTGAAAATCTTAAGCGCTTACCATAAGCTCGTTTCGAGAGAATAATTTTCATTTAAAATAGGGCTTCAAAAAACAAATGGCTTGGACAAATGTTCTTGGTCCGTTCACACGGCACTTCCGCCGCGAAGATTGCGGTTTCGCAATTTACCATTTGAATCTCGGTGCAAAGTGGCACGGGGGGGAATTTATGAGAACCGGTGTGTATTTTCGTTTTATTTTTAAATGATTTTTTATAACGCGTTTGTGGGGTTCTATTGACGTGATTTGTGTCGTTTTTAAGGTGTAGAATTTAAAATGCTTTTCTTAACTTAATTAAAACATGTTTTAAATTACCCAGTTGTGAGTTTGATCGAAAGTTTGAGAAAAATTTTTTTTTGAAGAAGTATTGTTCAAACCTCAAAAAAGTACTGGTACGAACTCAACTACTGAGATTATGCATAATTTCATATTTAACAAAAAGTACGAAGTAAAGTCTTGGTAATCAATACATAATTGGGTAAGATTGTAGGAGTTCCTACTTTAAAATCATACCCATTTTTTAAAACAAGAACACAAACGAAATAAAGCGCACTACGGCTCCCTATAACACGTAAACGCTCGCAAAAGTCAGCGAAATTAATTCAAATTCCACGGCAACAAAACGAAATCCGTTCACACTCACTCGCACGAATTCGTACCTATTCGTACGCTACGTCTAAATTATAACGCGGCGGTTATCGCCTCACAAAAGCCTCTCCGCATTGTTCCACTTCCGTGAATTCCGCGCTCGCTCCGCTCCGCTTCCGATCGACGCGTCCGCAATTCGACACTACCGTCTCACTCTAACACATAAAGAATAATATACCAGTCTCTGTCACGCGCGAGTGGTTTTGATCGTTATAGCTTCAGGTTCTGCGGTTGACTGGCTAAATATTGCACTATTAGAAATAGTTTAAGTCTTCGAACAATGGGTTCGCTGAAAAGCAGAAACCTTTTTTCTTTATTTTCGCTCCGGTTTGAAACACTCGCTACTTTTTTCATGCAATTTACAAACCGCACTTTTCCACGAGGTAAAGCATGTACAAAACGTTATTAATACCTGGAATTTTCTAGCTAGTCCACGAGAATGAACTACTTATCATCCTGTGCAAGTAGTTTCTCATTTGTGCAAAATGGAAGAGAGCAAAGTTTGCAACCTCAATGGAGTACGTACGTCAGAGCTTCACGTTGAGATTTTGTATATTATTGTGCAATATCTCAAGACCAACCCCCAACCACTAAACCAAGTTGAGCATAGCTACTCTGTTTTGTGGTCGAGAGGCTGTAAGGTATACCCACCCGCGCTTTATACGGTTTTATTTATTTAACACGCTTCGATTAGCTTGGTATGCATGTATGTCACTTAATCTTCGAACGTGATTTTGACCGACTTCAAAATACCAAATTAAAACTTTGCACACTTATCAAGGACTATTAACAAATCAATCGTTTAAAAAACACGCTTTTGTAGTTAGCGGAACGAAAAAGTAAAAAATAAATAAAAAGTTTAAAAACACGCAAACTAAAAAGGGAGAAAAGACTTCCTAAAAATCAAAATTAGGATAAAATGATTAATAAATGAAATCATTTCAATGTAAAAAAGCGTAGGGTGCTTTTTGAAGTATTTTAATGTCAGTATGCCATTCTCAACTAAGAGTGAAGTGAAAATCGGTACTTTAGAAACATTCCATTCCCTAAACAAGTCCGGGATACAACCACTCTAACACAGATTATGGACCAACTGCCTACAAACATGACAACTTGAGTCCAAACACCCGTCACACTACGTTGAAACACTCAGCCTTACTATGTTTTATTCAAGAGTCGAGGACTAGCGCCAAAGCCGACAAGTCGAAGGTTTATTCCCAAAAGCGAGGGACACGTCACCCCGACGCGACGTAGCCTTATCGTGGTCATCGGAACATGTTGGAAACACACGCGCGAATTGACGTACGTGTTCCGATTTGAAATTTTCGGTGGACGGTGAAATAAAGCGAAAGAACGGTCGAAGATGATTGGCAGTGAATTTGCAGGTTAACGTTTCGTTTTGTATGAAGAATGTTTCCAGGTCTCGTGTAATGTGTATCGTCATAAAAGAAACCATATTACGTAAGAGCCTTTCTAGAAAAATGTGTTTATACCTACTGCTGTCAAATGCCAAAATTTTCCTCACGTCCATAACTTTTTACCTGCAAAAAGTATGAACCAGACAAAATTTAGTACATACTCATCTTTGCTAACTATATTACTTTTTCACAAAGAAGTGTCGTTAGTTCTTATATTACCAACATTAGGTCCCGTTAGGAGTAAGCTCGGCGAGTAGGCAGCCTAACTTCACAAAGAATTATAAAGAAGGAGACGATCTCTTCAATAGCCGGTTTTTCATTTTTATGCTGGCTGGGAGAAAGTTGAGACTTATTTTTGTGTATATTTTGAATAAGGGGCATTAGCAGAGTTACTTTGTTCTTAAATAAATTTGTCAATTTAGGTTTTACTTATGAAAGAACTGGATTGTAACTTATTAAACTTTTTATTCCCAAGCTTTCAACTACTTGAAACTTATTCGGCTCTTATCCTACTAATATTATAAAGGTGAAAAGTTTGTGGAGATGTTTGGATGCTTGTTACTCAATCACGCAAAAACGACTCAACGGATTTGGATGAAATTTGGCACACAGATTAGAACCGAGATTAATACATAGGATACTTTTTATCCCGGCAGTACATACGTTCCCGTGGGATAATTTACGACCGCCACGAGGGCGAAACCGCGGGGGAAAGCTAGTTTATCATTCACATTACATCACGCCTTTTTTATCAAAAGGTTAGGCAACCTAGTACAGTCACGAGCACTAATATGTATACGCTTAACAACTTTTAAAAGTGACTTTCTCCTCTTGTACTATTTGTAATTTTATGTTATTATGAGAATAATATTTCGGAACTCACACTTTAATGAATACCTAAGTTATCTCAAGGTTGCAATCGTTATTTAAGAGAAAATTGCCTTTGAATCTGGCTATGTGTATACATATTAGTGCTCGTGACTGTACACCCACATTTCGCCAGTTTTGTTCAAGTCCCATGTAATAGGGGGCGAGCATATTGCCATCAACCGGGCTCAAATCCTGACTCCGGGTTTCTACTGAGAAATCCCAGATAGAAAACCCAATAACAATTTGCCTCACCTGGAAATCGAACCCAGACCGTTATTCTCCGCAGTAACGTTTGCGACCACTAAACCAACGTAGCAGGCTATTTATCATATCTTGATAAATAGCAGTTAGTACTCAGAACGTAAATAAAATGATTAATTAAAAACGCCGCGTCACACTCGCTTTTAATACCATAAAAGCTTTAGATGAAATCTCTGTATCCTAAAACGAAGCTGTAAAAATATCTGTAGTAAAGTTCCCACAGGAAATAAAGTGCGTTGAACAAATTACGGACATCGTATCTCCCTCATCAGACTGGCTAAATGTTTTATTCAGCCAACGCTGAGGCCGCTAAAGAGCTATCAGCGCCAGGCTACGGTAGACGGTCCACAGACACACAAGTTCTACTTTACACAAATATGTGCAAGTTTTTATTATGAAACCTTTTTTGAGTGTTTTTTTAATGTATGTTCGTGTACATTTGATTACTAACACATTGCTCAGATTACCAATTCACTAAAAGGCTTTTTACCCGGCAACGGCGAAGCAAAAATGAGGTTTATGATTTTGACCGGTATGTTCATCTGTTCCTCCATAACTTCTAAACTACTTATCATAATTTGACAAATAAGGTATCGTTGGAAGAAAATATTACCATATTATAGCCGTGCTTATATGCCTCCTACGTTAAAAAAAAAAACAATATATTCTATTAGTAGTAAGCGATTACAACATTTTGGGCAAGGTAGCATACGATTTCGTATGGTATACAATATGACTTTCAGATTAGATTATTTTCTTGTTGGATACCTACTTTTTAGAGCGTTTTGCAGGCTTTAGTTTTAACTTAATTTTGTGTGAATTACTCTTCATAGAAATCCACTTAGATATCACTATTATTAGGTAGGTATACTACCGAAAATTTGCAAAAAACGGTATTTTAATGACAAACACCTGAATTAATAACAAAAAGACCTGAATTAGTAACTCTAGCTTAAAAGTCCCAGAAACAGACTTAACTTTGTATACAAACCAAGCTATATTTCGATAGTTGGTCGAATATATTTTCATACAAGATTTATTTTGGGTCGAACAACTGTGCGACCTTCCCTACTTCCTTTTGCACTGAAACATAATTCATCGGAGTATAGTACAATTTCAAAGTATACCTAGCGCAAATTGACTACCCTGGACGTCGGGAATCCCAGGCTGATTCCCGGCCACCGTAGGCGCGGGCTTGCGGACGGCGAGTAATGGGTAGCTCGCTGTCCGGTAAGAACCAAACCCGGATCGACGGCGCGTTATGTTCCACGCGCGCCTCAATGAGATGTCAGCACCAACTGGCAAGGGCTGATGCCTGCCAGGGGTGTGGGTTGTTCGAAAGAAATACCGCCGCCCCTGGCACACAGGCAACTGAGGGTACACGGGTGGGTTTTAGTCAGTAAAAGTCTGACACATACCCTCATGCTCCACCCAGAGCAGGAAAAGTTATTTGATAATTTCCCACCCAAAAAAAACCCCAAATCGACTAAAGGTGATAAAAATATCATAAGAAAACGAAGACTAATAATTGTCTAAAATCGCCATCACACTGTGTGCTCACAATGTGGCGCATAATCAGCCCATAATGTTCCCAAAACTGGGACTCAAGCCTCCTCTCTTCGAGAAAGAGTGGGCTTATAATCTACCACGCGGGCACAGATGGCTTCGAAATTTTGTTTCTAAGTCATGCCGGTTTCCTCACGAAATTTTACTTCACCGTTTTTACAGCAGTGGTGATAAAATTACTTACACAAAGTAGTAAGCGACTTCCTACTACAGACTGGTCCATCGCTTTTCTTCTGAGTGGTAATCAACGCTCAGTCCTGTGTGTTGGACTCATCTTGTGCCCTTTACGGCCAGTATTGCCATTTCCATAGCTTTGTTTGTTGAAGTTGTGAACTTTTGCTGACGTCATTCTATCACAATCTGAGGGAATTTCAGACATTATTTATAGTGGATCTTCTTCTATATTCCTATTCTGCGATACGAGGCTGGGTAATAAGCTAGATAAGAACGGATTTGCCGACGTCCCTGCACTAAGTTATTAAATTCTCCCAGGATATGCGTAGTGCATGCTATGGTTAATATCTTTTTTATTGAAAAATGTTCACTATCTTGTAAAGGATTATACTTAAACTGAGTTTATTTTTAGAACAGTATATTATAAGTACGGTAGGTATGTAAAGAGAATTCACTGCACATAACAATATAACATCACGCCTTGTTACCCCGAAGGGGTGGGCACAGGTGTACCCATATTTCGCCAGTTAGGGGGCGTCCATTAATGACGTGAGGCGTTTAGGGGAGGGAGTGGGTCGAGTTGAATCTCACTCAATCTCACGTGGGGGAGAGGGGGGTCTACGCAATTATCACGTAATTAAAAAAAAACCGCAAAGAATCATGTAACATTACGAGAAAACCGGGTAAAATTATGTAAAACATGTTTTTCCGCCAATATCGGTAAATCCTACAAAATAATACTTATTGCGGTTATGCGAACGCCACAAAGTAGCACAGTAGCTCCTCGATGGTTAAACCGCCACCGGCCAGCCAAGCCAGCCAAGTGCAACGCATAAATCCAACGCAAATAGGCACAGATTAACGTTTTTACACTAATAGCACGTATTTGAAATATCTCACGTGAGATTATGAGGAGGGGGTGAGGGTCGAGCCAAATCTCACGACATCTCACCAAAGCGGGGGTGGGGGTCGAAAAATCGCCAAAATTGCCTCACGTAATTAATGGACGCCCCCTTATGTTTCAGTCCCATGTAATAAGGAGCGAGCCTATTGCCATCAACTGGGCACAAATTCAGACCCTGGGTTGTTTCTGAGAAATTCCAATTCCAATTTTACGTCTTCCGGTAGGTAGGTATCTAATGAGAATTTACTGAAACTGTTTTTGTTATGTTTTACCATATTTACCCTGCTTTGTATTAAGTACTCTACTAACTTAATATCTTATAACTAAATACTAAAAAGCCTACGAACTAAGCACCAAATAGGGTTAATTTTTAAAGTGTATACCATTAGCGGGAAGCTTTGGTTCTCCAATTGTAAAGCATTTTGTGCGGAGTAAGTTTGTTTAATATTATGGTACTAAATCTCTTTGTATTCTTTGTTGGGCCATTAAAATGATTATTTTTAATTTTAAGTTGTCTGTGATCTCCACCTGTTAAGGAGATTCACAGATTACTCCTTGTAGTGCTGTCCCATAAACAATGCGGCACTTAATACCTTGTCCAGCGTGTCCTGCCGTCTGCACGCTACAGGAGTTGATGGACACTGCTGAAAGTGCCAAATTCTAGGCAGACTGTATTTAGATTGCTATTGATATGCTAAGAAGAAGGTTTTGTTTGCAACAATAAATGCAAAACAAACCTAGTCAATAAAACAAAAGACCACAATTCACTCAAATTATATTCACAAAACAAAAGAAGTCCAGACAATTTATTATTCCGATACGCCCTATTACTCAAATTGTAAGTGAAAAATCTGTTCGTTCATTTGTCTTGATAAATTGCAGCGAATCTTGGAGGTAGACTGGTTTATTGAAAGAGGAAAATCGATATGAAAATAGAGATAGCGGTAGAACAGCAAATATTTGAGATGGCGTGACGTATCGGGTACAGCTAATGGCGCCGGTGTAATGTAAACATATCTCTAGTTTTTGCGTGCATGTTGTTGTTATGAGAAACGGTAAATAAGCTAGTATGTATTACCTTTGGCAATTAGTCACGTACATATAGAAGCAAGCGACGTTTACGTAGAAGCATTCCTCGCGTTTTGATGTAAAAATGTGTTCTAAAGATGCTGTTGCGGTTTTGCGTCTCTACGCGTGATTAGCCCGTGATTATCTCGGTTTCAATTGTCTCTAAAACAAAGTAAGCAACCATAATACACGTAACGTAAGGATGGGTAACGTGATCAGTGGTATCGGCTCTGACTTTTGAGTTTTAGGTCGTGAAGTCGTCGTCAAAACATCGTGAGGAAACCGGTGATATAAACATAAAATGCAACATTAAATAGCTTTACTGCACGACATAACCATATCGAACTAGTAGAATAAATGCTGTGGAAACGTGTTTCTTGCGAAGCATGTTTGGTGTGACTTTGAATGGCTGAGGAATATTGTGATAAGGCAACGGTGCAGTTTAAAAGAAGATGTAGTAACAAAAATTCAAAAGAGTACACCCACGTTGACCGATGACCTTGTGAAGGCCGCAGGAGTCTGCTGGATGCGGAAAGCACAGAACCGGTCGAAGTGGCGGAGCTTAGAGCAGGCTTATGTCCAGCAGTGGACGTCTTTTGGCTGAAACGATGATGATGATGATGACACCCACATAAATGGTTTGGACATGTTGAAAGGATGAATGAAATGCGACTAACAAATGGTATTTACAAGGCAGGTGTGAGTTGAAACGTCAGAAGAGGATGCCCTAGGAAGACAATAGTGACTCTATTGGTGATGTTCTTCAGAAAGATCAGGTGATTAGTACGTGCAACTGGCGTGCGTTATGACCAGATGTATGAACGTACACGAAGCAAAAGAAGTATGTAAGGATCGTAGCAAGTGGCATTTTGTAGTTTCTGCTTACCTCCATGGAAAAAAGGCGTGAGTTTACAAATATGTAGTAGGTGTACAATAAAATCGTCGTTGAACTACAGACGCCTTACGGCTGTAAATCAAATTCGGCCGCCATTTTTCATATACGCAAATATTGTATTCAGATCTTACCGTCACAGATACAGAACAGAGTGTACCTATGGCGCGCCCTTTCCGATATTATTGAATTTTGCCATCAGCGTCCATCCGCTGTTTTATCACATCTACATTTGATATTTTTGTTTAGACCTATGTTGAGAAACAGAACGATTCTGGGAATCTGGTTTGTAAAACTATTTGTTCAATTTTTTTACTGACAGGGGATAAAATTGTACTAGAAGATTTACTGGATTCAAAATCAAAATCAAAATATTTTATTTCACATAAGCCTGCATGAGCACTTAAGAAACGTCAGAAGCTAGGTGCTCGGTTCCAATTTGTCGCTTTCTATGGAGAAAAAGCCTGACAAGAAACTCCACGGTTACTCTTTTATTTATTTTTTGCTTTTACAATGTTTTCAAATTACAGTGATATTGGGTGTGGGAGGACAATGCCTGAGTACTGTCCGAGTTTATCTTGGACATTAGTGACATCGATAAAGGAATTAATTATCTGCCTAGCCTTTTCCCAAATATGTTAGGGTCGCTTCCAGTCTAACCAGATGCAACTGAGTACCAGCATTTTACATGGAGCGACTGCCTATCTGAACTCCACAACGGTAAAGGAATTCTGGACTAATAAAAATAAAAATCATGATCGTTTGCCCTGCAGTGGGACATTAATAAGGAGGTATTATATTATTATTATTATTTCCTTTCTAAAGGTGAGCCTCAAGGTGGACATGTCCAAGACCAAGGCGATGATCAATATTGATCATCACCTTGGTCTTGGTCAGAGGCGAGCTACAATTGGTGGCAAGCTACTGGACGCGATGGATCACTATATCGGAGACTTAATTTATCTTTTGGAAGCGAATAAAAAACTAAAGAAATCTTGAAACTCATACAACTGGGCTGGGCGGCATTTGGCAAGCTAGGTGCCTGAAATCTAAATTATATGAGCAATGTGTACTGTGTACAAAGACCAAGTTGCATAAAGGGCTATGAATCGAGTCATATTAAGCCTATCACTGAAAGACCGAGTACGTAACTCAGAGATCCAACGATGGTCTATGGTTCAAAACGAAGGACCAAGGGTGGCGGCTCTGAAATAGAGGGGGACAGGGACTTGGCTAGATGTGGTGAGGTTAGGTTAAACAAAGCTCTGACGGAATGGTTTGCCGAGAAACGGTAGAAGGAGCGTTGGCAGACCGATAATCAGGTGGTTTGTTGGTCAACCTATTGATATTACTATTAATATTATAATAGGAAGATATTAACACTTCATGTAAGAATAAAAATTAAAAATATACTCAATGTCTTAATGAAACAAAAGAAACTATTCTTTAACACTTTTCTTTAGAACTTATTTCAAAATCCATATATTGTTTAGCTATTCGAAAACTGATGCCAAAACCAAATACATAAGAGCCAGCGGCTGGTACAAAACAAGTTAAATAAAAGCTTGTTATATAAATGTCTTCCACATAAAGTAATAAAATCTGTGTAATTTACGAAACTGAAACAAAATAATATTAAAATGAGTACTAAAATTATTCCACTAATTACAAACGGGAGGTAGGTACACACGCTGCATTTCATTTCATGATTGCGTTACATAAATTATAGGTTTCGTAATTTCACAGTTTCACACAGTGGAAACACGTTGCGTTTCATTTGGCTTCATAATTATATTTCATACCGAATTCGGAATACATCATTCGTATTTCTGTTTCATGAAATACTCCAACTTTGTTTTAGATTATGTTTTAATACAAGCTGTAGGTTTAAACGCAGACACACATACGTTTTACTTTGAGTAAATTATTTCGTTACACTTGTAACACCAAAACCACTCTCAAAACGGTGAAGAAAATTGTCGTAAGAAAACAAAAAAGCATCTCTTAGAAACAAAAATTTCAATACATGTGACATCTACCAACTTGCTCTGGGCCAGCGTGGTTGATTACAGCCCACTCCCTCTCACCGAGAGGAAGCCTGTATCCTAGCAGTGGGAACATTATAGGCTGATTATGCTAAATAATGTGGAGTTTCTTGCCGGCTCTTCTCCATATGAAACGACACATCGGAACCGTGCACCTAACTTCTGACATTTCATTAGTGCCCATGCAGTTTTATGTGAAATAATTTGAAATAAATAAACCAGTCTGCTTTTTTTCCACGACAGGGCCAATGCCTCTTCTGATACAGAGTAGGCACGAGCATCGATTACCACGCCTGCTCAAGACGAGTTGGTGATTCAGACTTATATTGACTATAAGCCCAGGTTTCCTAACGATTGATTAAACTAATATTTTGGTGGCGTTTTTGTAATTTCTGTACTGTGAAAAATAAAACCCGAATCACTAAGGGCTGATTTTTCAAATGGGCAGATTATTTTTACCTGAAGAATAAACCTGACAGTTTGGCATATTTTCTTTACAAAAGCTATCAAACCGACTTATTTATTCCTCGAAAAATCAACCCTAAGTTAACTAGTGAGTTAAATTCGTCCCAATACCATAAAGGTTTTACCAAAACCTTTGAACTGATTCCCCTGACAATACACCCTTTCAAGATGTTCATATTTTCCTGCTACATAAACAGTTTAGGTAAATCTCAATCTAGGTCCCAAATGGTACAAATCACACAACCTATTATTATTTTATCTATTTAATACATGGGACTTAAACATACCTAACTGTCGAAATTTAGGTATACCTACTATACTAGGGGTGTTCAATAAAAAGTGATAATGAGTATGAAGCAGTTATTTATTAATTGTTATTTTATTTTTCGACATAATAGCCTTGGAGGTTTATGCACTTGGTACTCGTATATCGTTTTTCTAATCCTAAGATTCCTTTCTTGAAAAAATCCTCATCTTGATCGCTTAAAAAACATGTACGGTGGCAATCACTTCCTCATCATTGCCATATTTGTGACCTCTCAGTTGTCCTTTTTAACCGCGGGAACAGGTAGAAATCACTAGGCGTAAGGTCAGGTGTGTATGGAAGGATGTTCCATCAATTGAAATCTAGCATCTTGGATAGCAGTCATCGCAACTCGGGACTTGTGTGCGGGGGCGGGGGGATCTAGGTGATGTAACAACACAACTTTAGCAAGTTTGCCGCGGCGATTTTCGCGTATTTCCTGACCCATTTTTTTATTTGTTCTGCGTATAAGGTCCCCGTAATAGTGGCTCCATGATTCCATTATCACCCCCTGGCTGTACCGGCGGCGGATGGAATTCTTAGGCGTTGAAGATGACGGCCTCTTCCAAGTCACGGACTGTTGTTTCGTTTCAGGATCATAATGGTGGAGCCATGTTTCATCCATAGTTACGAAGCGAGCCAAAAATCGGTCCGGATCTTGTTGTAACAATCCCAAATTGATTTGAAAAATTCGCAGTCTTGTGTGTTTATACGCGTCTGTAAGCATTCTAGGCACCCAGCGCGCTGATACTTTTTCATGCCCAAATGTTCATGTATAATAAATACTATGGATACTTCTTATCGAAATCTTTAGTTCTTCAGCTACAAAACGAACAGTAACACGACGATGTGCTAAAACATTTTTTCACAACTTATTTTATCATTTCTTCGGGAACTACCGTCCTAGAGAGTCCCGAGCGCGCGTCGTCTTTAGTTAACTTTCTTCCTCTCTTAAACTCGGCACACCACCGGGCAACCGTAGAATACGGAGGAGCGTTAGGTAACCCCTAATGTTCCTTTCAAGTCTAGTTTTACTTGCTCAGTAGTATTTTTTTTTCAGGCAGAGATATTTTACTATGGCGTGAATTTAAATTTTATCCATTTTGGGAACCACGCTCCGACACAATGAAAACAAATGACTTCTATTTTTAAAATAAGAAAAGAAAATCTTTTTTTTATCAAATGTCTGGGCTTTACCTGCCAGTATTTACTTTTTTGTTGTTCAAGGAGTTTATTTACCATTATTACTTTTTATTGAACACCCCTCGTAAGTACACCTCTGCCCAACCCTTCAGATAAGCATGGCGTGAAGTTATTTTATACTTTATCCATAATTGAGTTAACAAAGCTTATTATTGACCTAATATACGGTAAAAATTTAAACCCGTTTTAAAGCTTTTCTAAGAGGTGCTTGTGGACAACAATCGCGTGAGTTGATCGATCAGGCTTGCCGCGTTTAGTCCCTAAATGGATGACCATCTTTACATACCAAGATCCGTCCGTGGCTCTGTCAGTACCGGCTGTCATTCAGTGATCATTGACAATCGTTACCACGGAACAAATAAATTGTTGAACAGGTAACTGGGTTGTGGAGGTCAGACCGGTAGTCCCTGCATATAAAATACTGGTGTTCAGCTGAACGGTTTGACAGGAAGCTGACCCCAACACAGATGAGAAATGGCTAAGCAGATAATGATGAGTTAATTTACGGTAAACCATCTGCTAGGCTAACCCCTGGCACCAAAGCAAACGGTAAACCATTAATTTTTCTCCTGACTTTTAGCTTGTCTAAAATCCCATTTGTTCATAATCTTTTAAACTACATATTTCACCATCACAAGTTGATACGTATGCACTAACAAATACGTATATTCAATAACCATTAGGTTATCTTCTCCCACCACATCAAATAACTGAGGTGCATAAAAGCTCATGAATGGGCATCGAATAAAAAAAGGAAGATAAAAAAACCGTGCTCTTTCACATGAATGCTGCTGATGCAACCCGTTGCGCCGCGTCCGCTTGGTACCCGGCGCCGGCTCGTGAAATAAATCGGAACCGTGCAGTAACGAACGTATAGCCGTTAATTATTTTTATTCTATCTCGTTTTTTTTTCGTTTTTTTTTTTGTGGAAATGGCTATTTTTGGCTTGGGGTTGATGAAAATATGTACCTACATTATTTTTCATGAAAAAATGTTTTGTGTACATTTATTTATCAACTATAAGTGTCGCCGCACACGAGCCACTCGCCACAGCCACAAACGCCGCCACTAGAAGCTAGAAGCGGCTACAAAGGTAGCTGAAGCGCGCGACAGCCACTTGTGGCCGGTGGTCGACACTTGCGGTCGGTGGCTGCTTGTTTGCGTGCAGTATCATAATGGACTCTGACGAAGAAGGTTTAATTGCGCTACTTTTGATAAAAAGTGGAGTGGCGTGTGGCGGCTTTTTGTGTCGGCGTTTAGTGGCCGGTGCGAGCCACAAGATGCAAGCTGCGACGATTTGAAGCGTGTGGCCGCCACCGGCGCCAACCGTGTGCGGCGAGTCCATATAAAATGTATGAAAAATACAGGAAATATGCCAGTGGCGGCGTTTTGTGGTTGTGGCCGGTGGCCCGTGTGTGGGAGCCCTAACCTAACAAAGCTCCTGCTTTATACATTTTACTGAACTTTCCTAAAAATAATGATATATAGGCTCAGTTGATGCATACAAGATTATGAAATCTACACTCCGAAGATAAGATTTATCGGTTACTTTTTTAAATGAAAATGAATTAACTAAAAGTTATGTTTTCTGTTCCACAAAGACACCTTAAATACACAACCACAACCATAATATAAAGATTATGACATTTTTGTGAGAATTAGATAACTCGTGGAGTTTCTTTCCAACGCTCCTCCAGGAAACGATCAATTGGAACCGTGCACCTAGCTTCTGCCGCTTCATAAGTGTCCATGTAGGTTTATGTGAAATAAAATATTTTGATTTTTATCTGCACTAGGAAAGCCTGTAAGTAGAATCACAGTAAAATCACACCTATTTGCTATCTGCCTTTTAATTTATTTTATTATTTGCTATCTGCCAACCCAACTTTTCCCAACTTTCTTGGGATCAGTTTCAAGTCTGACCGGATGCAGCTGAGTACTTGTTTTTTTAGATGGAACGACTGCCTATCTGACCACCACAACCGGTTACTAGGTTATACGATACAGCTTGGTAAGACTGGTTGTCAGACTTTCGGACTTATGTAGACTGTAGGTGTAGCTTAACCTGTTCGGTCTACCAGTGCAGCTGTTATTACTTAGCCACAAACCTATTTAATATGCTATAAATAAATACTTGCTTATCTTTATCCTTTCCTGCAAAATTAATGTTATGTACAAAACCCATCCCGTGTTCAAACGAGTGGAAAGTATGTGCACAGGCGTTTAATATCCTAAGAAAATGTCCTTAAAGTAGCAAACAATAGGTAATAATCTTTAACGTGCCGCCTTCACGATCATTATGCACGCTCGTACGCAGTCCGCTATTTCCATAATGGTTTGAGCCATAGAGCACGGAATCGTCTAGAATCGGCAGTATTCATAAAATTCGTGGCGTCGAAAGATCGTTTAGCGCACAAGTTCTGTTAGGTCTTCAAAGCCAGTCAGGTTCTACAAGTAATTTTTGTCGTATTGCGAGCAAACGGTGACACGCTTGGTTTGTACGGAAAGTGTTACCAATTGCAATTCTTTCGGGCCCTGTGGTTTAAGCTCTACTGTTTTAGTCTTAAACAGTAGAGCTCGACCCACAGAGCCCCAATTATCCACCTCTTCCCTTAAACTTTAAGGAAAGAGGTGGAAATGTGGGGCGATGGTGTTTCTGTGAAACTATGGTTATTTATATAAAGGAAGCAAATCTCATGTGCATAACCAAAACAGCCATAGAAAATATTTTGCTTGTCCACAAATTGAACCCAGTTCAGTGAATGTTCATTCACAATGCCAGTTCTTCGGGAAGCGTTTTATGTCTTTCGTTTTTTTTTTCTTTTTCAGTTAACTTACCTTTTTCTTTTTTGGTATGCACGTGTCTATGACAAATAAACTTTTTTTACTTGGAACTGGGACTTAACTTGCGAAATGTAGGTGTACTAAGGTACACCTCTGAATAAGCTGACTTCAGGGATAAGAAAATACAAAAAAAATCCGACCAACTGCGAGTAGGACTCGCATCTATAAAAACGGCAAAATAAAATCACGTTTGTTGTTTGGGAACCCCCTTAAATATTTGTTTTATTTTAACTTATTTTTTTTTTTTAAGTGAATTTATAACTAAATATTCTGTGAATGTTTCAAGCATCTGTTGCTATTATCAAAATCCAGCAAAAACGAGCAAAAAAAATCACGTTTATTGCATAAGAGCCCCCTTAAATATTTATTTTATTCTGTTTTTTTTTTGTATTTTTTGTTATATCGGTAACAGCAATTCATCATCTGTGAAAATTTCAACTGTATCACTATCACGGTTCATGAGATACAGCCTGGTGAGTCTGACAGCGGAGTCATAGTAGGGTCCCTTTTTCCCCTTGGGTACGGAACCCTAAAAACACTGACGTTAAAATACAGTCGATAAAATAAATTAAACGAGAGTTTTTGGCGAGATCGCGTTAGAACATGTCGCACGAATTTTCATTTTCATTAAATTTCGTGAAATAGCGAATTAAATTGTATAATTTTGGTAGTGAATTATTCAATTTAGTAACGTGTGAGTGCACAAGTGTAGTGAAGGTGAAAATAAGTGAGTAACGTGGACTTTTCGTGTTCCCCCCAAAAACTCCTTATAGGTTGTTGTAAAGTTACTACCGCTTTACAATAACTTTTATTTGACTGACTATGACTTTTTTGTAAGTTCGTGCCTGATATCGGGCCATTTACTTGATTGAAGAGTAAAATTACTTGACACTGGCTAAATGCACAAACCGTGCGAAGCCAAAACCAAAAAAAAAAAAAACGAAATACCCAACCACTGGGTAGGTATGCTATTTATCTCTAGGTTGATACAATTTACAATTCTATATACTTTTGCATATCGTAACCCTTACACAGTAGTTACAAATTAAACTTTGATACTGCCATAAACACAAAGTAAACATTAAATTAGAATTAGATAATAGAATAAACTGGTTACTATTAATCCGCGCATGTAGTTTATAGCTCACTGTAAAGGTAAGATACTTAATTACGAATGCTGTAGTTTACGCTAACGCTATGTAAGTCAGTAACTCAGTACAATGTACTTTACGTAGGGAAACCTATTTACGGTTTTATTTATTTCCTTTTTTCGATATAGTTGTGGGGTTTCTTGAGGGGCTTGTGGCTAAATAATAATAGCTGCACGGGTCAATCGGCCAGGTTAAGCTACGCTCGCCGAGGTTGGTCCGTGGATGGGTGACCATCTTTACATACCAAGACCCCTCCGTGCCTCGGAAAGCACGTTAAAACCGTTGGTCCCGGCTGTCATTTATGGATCTTTGACTGTCGTTACGGGTCGTCAGAAGCCCGAAAGTCTGGGTATCGTATTACCCAGTAACTGGGTTGTGGAGGTTAGATAGGCAGTCGTTCCATGTAAAATACTAGTATTCAGCTGCATCCGGTTAGACTGGAAGCCGACCCCAACATAGTTGGGAAAAGGCTAGGCCGACGATGGTTTCTTGTTTGGCCTGGTGTCGTAAATTTTTCGTGACAATTGGAGCACTTTTGATTTATTTATTTAAACATCACTATGCCTGAAGTTCATTAAAATTGAATTAATAACATAAGAAAAATGTAGGAGAAAAATATAAATAATATATATATCAGATAAATATGCTGAATTCCATCGACAGTAGCTCAGAATTTGCGAAGTTTTTAATCAACCAACGTTACATAATATATTTCTCTATAATTTTACATTCCTAAGGTATTAAAGCAGAGCAGTGGTACCGGCCCCAGCTAACGACTTCTAGGTCAGGGGTTCGAACCCAGGCAGGCGCTTTGGTTTTTGTAAATAATAGCCTACTCGTACTTCCTCTCGAAGAGAGGCCTGTGTCCCAGCAGTGGGAAAAGTATTCACCCAACATTTCGAACTGGAACGAATTCGTAAAAGTAAACAAGCGATGAACCGAAAACAACTCGAAATTCTACTGCAGAGTCCCCAAACAAACGAGATACGTGCAGATGCATTCGAATTATCAAATATACGGCGTATCTTCGACTGTGGTTCCCGTGTCCCAAAACAGGGCGTGTTGAATTAAGGGACATGTACCAGGACTACAAATATAGGCTTGAAACAAGGCTGAGTTTCAATTCGTAGAGTAGGTTAATGATAGAGCTTGTTTCTGGTCATCCACATCTGCATAAACAGATTTTGTGGTGTAGCCAGAATTAAAACAGTAGTGAGCTGCATGTAAAATTAAATGAGGTAGAAAAAGTGTATTTTATAGCATCGCATTTTACAAATCACCCAAAACGCATATACCGTCTCCGTTCCGTCTTGGGTAAAAAAAATACGTGGTTGCGCGGTTGCCTACGCCGATGGTCGGCTACGGCGCCATGTGCCTAGCTACGGCGTAGCAGGTGCTGTGCTACGGCGTAGACCGTGCGTAGACCTATAATTATCTTTAGTAACGATAGCTATGTAATTGGTGTACGATTTTTCTTTATACAATCTTCATATATTTACAAACAAGTTTTTTTATTTGAATGTAAGGAAATCTGGTGACCTTGCATGATTATGTTCGTTCCTCATTGATCTATGTAGCGACATGTCTTCCTAATATTAATGCCTTAACATATTTTATATAGAAGGTATACAACATGGCCTATCTCCATGACCCACTAACACTTTCAGCCGTATATCATCCTATAATGTCTGAAACATGGTCCGCACACGTCATCAAATTCTCCTCTTGCTAACTGCTAACGACAAAGGACACTGGCCAGCAAATCGTTGGAGCAATTTGCTTCAGCCGCAGCTGATGAACTTGGTCGCCAACTACTAAAGGATTTTGAGAGTAGACGGTGTATCTTAAGGTGACGTGGCGTATTGGCAATACGTAAAGGCGTTTATTTATAAACATTGCTTAAAGTTAAAAAATGGTTAGCGACTGTTTAATCATTCATTTTTGACGTTTAAACATCTCTTAACTTTAAGCAAAGTTTTGTTTTAGAGACAATTTTCCAATTGTTTAAATTTGGTCTGCCAGGGGCCTATTTATTGTATTTGATATAGATAGCAGAAAACGATTGCAAACAAAAATTACGTAGAGGAACATTTTTTTCTTTTTCGTATAATAACTAAACCACCAGCACCAATTAGACATTTTTATTAATAAACTGAGCCTTTCAATTCAATTTTTAACGCCAAAAAGAAAGAAAGAAAACATGTTTATTTACGGCACAACATTGTGCAAAGAAATCAAAACTTTCTCAGAGGCGGTGACAAAAAATTTAAATAAGAGTGCAAAGACACTGACTTCCGAAACTAAAGTTATTTTTCACTTTGTAGTGTTTTTCCGGAAGCCACTTGTTTTTTTTTTTTTGGAACAAGATTTTATTTTTCACTTTTTAGTTATAGTACCTACCCCACACCAATTCGCAATTTCACTATCCTTGGTCAAAACAATGCATATTTATGCGATAGCAGCAATCGCGGTTGATTTGTTGTCATTTTTTGAAGAGTTCTATTGTCTATCTCCGAAAAGCATGATATCTATATGAAATTTTAATGGGACTATTTCGGTATAAACATTTTTCGAACAAAAAAATAATTTTGCAAATCCGTGTTTACGTATATTACGGAGTTATGCCCGAAAATTCATTAAAACAACTAAAAACATATAAACACGTTGATATGATAACCTCCTTCTTTTTGAAGTCAGTTACAAACACTAAAAAAGTACGAGTTGGGAGAAAATGTGCCTCACATCCTAATGCTCATGCTAATTAAGCATTATATGCGTTCAGCATAGATGTATATAACGTAACATTGATTCACTGATATTCGTTTATAGTTTGAAAGTGGCTTCTTACTTTGTTCCACCTATCTTACTACGTATACGCTGACTGTAACAAAATAGTATTTCTCACGATTCAAGAACATAATGCGTTTTACTTCAATTTTAAACTTAAATTAAAATTAAATTATAATATGTACAGCTATATAAAAAAGAAAACAACGTAAGGCATCAATAAATACATCCGCAACGTTGTCAATAGGAAATGTGCCCAAAAGGCTGGCAGCATTGCCACTTTGTATGGCAATGCAGATTCTTTGGCCGAAAAATAGGCCAGCCCTTTGGTCAGAACATAATTTAATTAAAAGAAGAGCCAGGTCTCAAGAGCATCCCCTTAAAAGCCGCCATTAAAATCCGGTTATCTGGTACATTATTCAGGCAAGGTAAGGACCTGGAACTAATTAAATTGGATGCGTTAGACGGAAAGCCTTTGACTTGCTTTATTTGCCTGCAGTAGTAAATAAGTAGAAGCTTACACCTGCGCAGGTTTTCTTACAAATAGATTTGTTTGTTGTGCTAAGAAAAGCTACAAGTGTACGAAATAGAGACGGATGCCAATTAAAAATAATAATGATGTATTTTAAAGGTGACGCGAATAGCTTTCGGTCCTTGATAGCGCTGCTTAGTCTAAAAGTACATTTTACAGTGCAATTAATTCAATTCTTTGTTTCGACTTTTTTTTACAAAGTATCATAAGTTGGTTATACTATATTCACATTTCAATGTCACCTAAACTTTGATTCTTAATTCGCTAGACTAAAATGACAGCTGAAATTAATATTTTTTTACAAAGTATCACAGTTGGTTATTATACCATATTCACATTTCAATGTCACCTAAATTCTGATTTATATTTAGCTAGACTAAAATGACAGGTTCTTTTTTTGTTTTTTTTTTTGGGGGTGGGAAATCATCAAATGACTTCTCCTGCTGAGTAGAGCAGGAGGGCGTGTCAGACTTTTACTGACTAAAACCCACCCGTGTTCCCTCAGTAGCCCGTATGCCAGGGGCTGTGGTATCTCTTTCGAACAAACCCGCACCCCTGGCAGGCATCGGCCCTTGTGGACCCCACCAGTGGTCGCTGACATCTATGACGGCGCGCGTGTGGAACACAACGCGCCGTCCCGTCTACCACTTTTCGGCCGCAGGGGATAGGGAGAGCGGCTGACGATATACCAACACTCCTCTTCCCCTGCGGCCCCACCGCGTCCGCCATCAAACGGTGGCGGCCCCGTCCAGGCCACGGAAGGGAAGAGCGCTGCTCAGAAGCACCAGCACTCCTCCTCTACCGCAGCCCGTAACCCTCAGCCGCGATGCCTCCCATTCGACATCGCGGCCCACCTCAGTTGCGGTGCACCTCACCGCAACCTACTTTTTGGCCGCTACGTCGTCGGCTTTGAGGCAAAAGCCCTGACGAGCGGCCCCACCTTTGGGTTCCTCTTGGCTTCACCGTGGCCGGAATCCACGGTTACTGAGCCCCCCCGCAACGACAATGCGGGAACCCACTCGGGGGGGTAAAATGACAGGTGCGATCAATATTTTTTTGTCTACAGTTCATGACGGCTAGCTATAGTAACAATCGTCATTTTGGTAAATAAAAAATCAGAGTAAAGATAATGTAAATATAACTTTTGTTATACTATCATAAACCGTGGAATAAAATTTATTTTAACTATTTGAAAATGATGATTTGTAATTTCTGCTATGTTACTATAAAATTGAAAAGACACTGGATTCTCGAGTTCTATACAATGTGTAACGGAAAGGGTATATACTCGTACATACCAAAGGGTATGGCTTCTTTGGATGATATCAAACAGTATTGGAATTGTTTTTCAATCCTATCTCTACATGTTGGCAAGTAACGTGGAAAGTTATTGACCTACGTAGTGCGGTGACACGTTTATTACGATTTGAATTTAAGAAACATATGAAAACGTAAATTGTTATCAATGCTTAGAGTATTTTATTTTGAGCTGAAACAATGTATAATGATTCTATACCAGCTGTTATCTTTAGTGCTTAAGGATAGCAATAGGGTTTCTGTTACACCCTGTATAATAGTCAGCACTTGCACTACAGTTTAAGTTCACTCACACTGCACTAAACTCACTCAGAAGGTATCGCAAAATGAACACAATGTTGTAAACATTTAATTTTAATCAAGGTGTATGATAAACTACATTTTATTAGACTAATAGAATTTTCAAAGCTTTTACATAGATTTCCCGAGGGACACCGGGTGATATTAGAGTAGATCACAAATATTTATGGCTCCAAACACGTCCACCGAGACTATAATAATAAAATTACGTAATTTTTCATTTTGTACTTGATAACAATTTTAGGATTGCCATTTCACAAAATTAACTTTATTCTGTTGTTCGATATTTTTCAAACTGTATTTATTACTATTTGCGTTTTCACGAGTTATAAAAAACGAGATTTCTTTATTATGTAAGTTTAATTTAATAAATAGACAAAATTTCCTGAAATAATTCTCTAAGCGAAGATGAAAACCGTATCAAAATTTGTTGCGTAGTTTAGATAAACAACGCGGTCAAACATAGAGATACGAAAAGCGACAACAATTTATAATATGTATAGACATAGACATATAACAAACTATACTTGTTCAATTATCTACTTGCTTATCACGCTTGTCTTCTTGCAAAAACAAGTGTGATACTGATAACTTTTGTTTTAAAATGCTTTAAACATCAAATAAAATAAAATGTTAATTCAAAATATGTAAGCTAAAAATAAAACCATCTTTTGTTTAAAGCCATATACAAGTTGTAATTAAACAAATATATTTTGTTAATCCATTCACGAACTTCAAACTCGCAAATAAATAAACTTGAATAGCGAACAAAACACGTGTATCGAACATAATTCCTCATTGAAGTGTGGCTTCATCTATGTAGTAAGTTCGATATAGTAAAACTATAAGTAAGCTGAAGTACCCGCATTGTATAAGTTAGAGCTTTGTGCAAGTTGGGTCCCTGTGCGGCGATAACTGCGCACTTGGGCAAGAGAACTAGGAGCTTGTGCAAGAGAACTAGACGCTTGTACGTTTTAATATGTGAAACAGCATAGTTCATGTTACTTATGAAGGATTATTAATGGGAAGATCGTGTTTTATTAAATGGGTTGAAGTTGGGATTATGATCTTGGATCTCTGGAAGTAAAAGTTGAATATTTGGTGTGACAAACGTAATGTGCTAGTTCATCTAAAGCTATCTAATATTATATCTATAGAGATATAATATTATAATAAATAATACGAAGTCATAACTTTAGATTGAATATTTTTGAATGAAAAAGCAATTGATATGAGGTGTAGGAACAATTCTGATGCCGAAAATATCGTTTTTAGAATTTTTGTCGTTTTGTCTGTTCGTTTGTTTGTCTGGATGTATGTTACGGATTGGCGCAAAAAGGGCTGAATGGATTTGGATGAAATTTGTTTATAAACTATCTGTTTAAACATATAGGCCTATATGCCATGGAAACAACGGTCAGTGCGGCTTGTTTAAAAATAAAAATAAGTGAATTAATAAAGCCCATTCCAGTGCCGGAGTGCTTCTGAGCAGCGCTCTTCCCTTCCATGGCCTGGACGGGGCCGCCACCGTTTGATGGCGGACGCGGTGGGGCCGCAGGGGAAGAGGAGTGTCGGTATAGCGTCAGCCGCTCTCCCTATCCCCTGCGGCCGAAAAGTGGTAGACGGGACGGCGCGTTGTGTTCCACACGCGCGCCGTCAAAGATGTCAGCAACCACTGGTGGGGTCCGCAAGGGCCGATGCCTGCCAGGGGTGCGGGTTTGTTCGAAAGAGATACCACGGCCCCTGGCATACGGGCTACTGAGGGAACACGGGTGGGTTTTAGTCAGTAAAAGTCTGACACGCCCTCCTGGTCTACTCAGCAGGAGAAGTCATTTGATGATGTCCCACCCAAAAAAAAAAAAAAGCAGTCTGATGCAGCTGGTGACTTCAGATTTGACATTCAATTAAAATAACTGCCACCAACTTCATCAGATATCTTGAAGAGTAGTCTTGTTTGCAATCGGTACTTTTTAGCTTTTTAACCGACTTCGAAAAGGAGGAGGTTCTCAATTCGTCTGTATTTAAAAAAATGTAAGTTCCGTCATATCTCCGGAAGTTTTGAGTCGATTTCTAAAATTCTTTTTCAATGGTTGGTCATGCTTCAGGGGTGGTCCCATTTAAATTTTATTTGACTTTACTTGGCTAGTTTTTGGGTTGGCTTCCTTAGCTTAGGCACCATAACTAAAAAGTGAATAACATTTTTACAAAAAAAAAAAGTATTTTTTCTCTTTGTAGAGTTGAGTTGTTATTTTGGTAGCCTGTTGTTTTTTTGCTGAAAAACTGATAATTTCCAAGTCTGAACAAATCCTTACCAAGGATTGACGACATTGTTCCAGCCACCCAGCTAATTATAAAGGGCAATAATTACAAACCTCATGTCTCCTGACGTCATAAGCCCGCTTACTTTATTTCAGCTCGGATTTTAATTAAACATTGTGCTGGTTCTTAGTTGCCTCAACGCACACATGTATAAAGTATGTGTATTAATTAGGTGTGTGACGTCAAATGACGTTATTATGTAGCGTTAGTTGATATTGGTGTACTGATTATGCTTTTGTGCGTTGCGCGCTGTAGCTAATTAATGTTGATTAATATTTGAGTACACGAGAGAAGTGAATAGCTACAGTCAATGGTAATTTTTGCTTGTTACATATTATTGATTTTTAATTCGGTTGAGTTACTATTTTGATATTGTTAACCGACTTCAAAAAGAAGGATGTTATCAATTCGACATGTTTATACATATTTTTTTAATGTTTGTTCGGGCATAACTCAGTCGTATATAAACGGATTTTCAAAATTATTTTTTTGTTCGAAAGGGGTTCACTCCGAAATGGTCCCATTAAAATTTCATATAGATCTGATGATGCGTTTCGGAGACAGACAACGGAACTCTTCAAAAAATTACAGCAATCGCATAAATATGTATTGTTTTGACCCCAAATATGATGAAATTTCGAATTGGTGTGGGGTAGGTAACTAAAAAGTGAAAAATAAAAACTATTTTCAAAAAAATAACGGCGGTGACAAATAATTAAAATACACACCCAAAGGCACCGACTTTGGGCACGCCACGATTGCGGCGGTAAGTCCCCTCTTTGAGGAGTGGTTTGAGAGGCGGCATGGCGTCCTCACCTTCCGCCTGACGCAGGTCCTCACCGGACACGGTTGTTTCGGGAGGTTCCTGTTTCGGATAGGGCGGGAGGAAACGTCCGGGTGTTTCCACTGCGAAGATCGCCCTGAGGACACGGTGGAGCATACGGTGGCGGTCTGCCCTGCTTGGGCGGGGCACCGCCGTGTCCTCGTGGAGGCGATCGGCGGCGGCGATCTCTCGCGTCCGGCCCTGGTCCAGGCCATGGTACGGAGCGAGAGGGCATGGGGAGCCGTCACCTCCTTCAGCGAAGCAGTGATGCTCGCGAAGAGGGAGGCGGCGCACGTGAGGGAGAGGCAGCATATGCGCCCTCGCGACCCTAGCCGCCGCAGGATACGGAGACGCCCTGGGCGTCGGGAATCCCAGGCCGATTTCCGGCCACCGTAGGCATGGGCTTGCGGACGGCGAGTAATGGGTAGCTCGCTGTCCGGTAAGGACCAAGCCCAAGTCGACGGCGCGTTGTGTTCCACGCGCGCCTCAAAGAGATGTCAGCACAAAAATGATGGGGCCTGCAAGGGCCGATGCCTGTCAGGGGTGCGGGTTCGTTTGAAAGAGATACCACAGCCCCTGGCATACGGGCTACTGAAGGAACACGGGTGGGTTTTAGTCAGTAAAAGTCTGACACGCCCTCCTGCTCCACCCAGAGCGGGAGAAGTTATTTGATGATTTCCCACCCAAAAAAATAAATAAAAAACAACTGCGTATTTACTAAACCGTTTATAAAACATTAATTGTGAATGTCAGCGTAATATTGTATTAATACTACGACTTGCTTCATCAACGTTTAATTAAACAATGGGTTTATCGTTCACGCTTCACGCCTTGTTCGTTTTCCTTCTAAGCTCGTTATTTACTTTGACATGCCTATGTATTTATAATTGTATATTGTATCGTTTCTTGCCTATATAATGTTCGTTAGGGTTGGGACACACGAGACAGGTTTCCGTATGGATTGGAAAGTCATTACTGGTTTTAAACTCGGATACTACCAATGTTTAGTAATAAATTTAAAAAATTGCCCACTTCGTAGGCCCCAATCCCGGATTTTGTAGTAAAAATCTTCATGAATTGCAGGACGTTTAAGTTGGCTCCTCAATTCATGTAGGCAAATTTTGTAACTACCAAGTTCATCAAAAAATGTTTTTTCAATCAGGGGAAGTTTGAATGCTAGTCATAGATACAAAGAAGTTTATTTTCTCGTAGAATATAAGGTAAGAAAACCTATTTTGGATGACGAGGTTCTTTTTTCAGTCTGATTTCCTTGGCAAACCATAGGTTCAGTCTTTCTACAAATATTGTTTGATAAAGTCTATCTCAAATGCCAACACAGCCTGACGTTTCAGCTTCTATACCCATTTAAATTAATGTATCTTATCGTCTCTCTGTGTGAACGCGTTGGTGTTCTAAATTAGGATAATGATGCGCTTTTCACTATAATTTAGAGTATTTATTCCGAAAGGTTTATGAGGAAAATACACTCATAAAACTAACATATAATAGAGAAATCTTAATGTTTTGTCAAGTCGAAAACCTTGCGAAGCCGGGGTGGGTGATTGAATAAACAACAAAATACCAGATCAAACAAAATTTTATGTTGAGAGTGGTCGTACGAAAGACAGAAATACCACAAAGATAACAGAGTAAATCACAACTGTTTCTATTTTATCGCTAAAGACACCGACAATGTCTGAAACTTCTTCGTCTTAGTACATAACTGAGAACATTAAAGGGAATTTCTAGACATTCACACAATTTAACAGCTTTGTTATCTGGGCAATGGTTCTAGCTGTCTTCACTCTAAATCTCTTCGTCTCGAAATAATTGTAGCAATAGTAAATAGAATAGAACAATGGAATATAAAATAATGTTATTCCTTTACTACATTTTAATTTGAAACTATGAAAGGTTTCTAAAATTAATAAACATTTTAATTTTAATACTTAACACCTACATAATTTCCCACCCTGATTTTACACAAAAATAATATATCAAAAATAAACCCAAATACAAGCGCAAAGAGGTATGATACATAACCGAAAAATATGATTGCCCAAAAAAATTCATATCGATAATGAAGGTCAGAATATCGCATAAAAACCGAAATATACACCGAAGGGTTTTCATAAAAACCGAATCCGTAACTTGTGCCAATCTATTGTTCAGACCATAGACTAGGCTATGTTAATCAGTAAGAGTTTATCCTAATGATAGTGTAGCAACCTCAACCTCATTTCATATCAAAAGAAGTTACTAATTTGTATTTATTTGAATTTTATTAAATGTAGTTCTTTAACGTGGCTTGTGGTAGGAGTAAAGTGGTAGAAATCGCTACGTAACGAAATCGCGTCATTCTATGCGGCTTTTTGTTCTCTTTGCCCTTTCTTTTATATACAAGGGATAAAGAGAGAGAGTCGGTCAGTCAAAATGAAAATCGAAAATGGTGGCAGCAACAGTAAAAAAAAATGGCTTCGAAGCTTTTATGGGTCATGAAGCCGATAGTGAGGTCGAAATGAAAATCTAATATGGCGGAAACTTTAAGAAAGTTTATAGAAACTTATAAAAGATTGACTATATCAGATAGGAAACGCTGATCTCATCTAACTAAAAAAAAAGTTGACGTGTAAAAGTGTTTGTTCAAACCATCATCACTAAAAATAATTTATCACTAAGAAATCCGTATTAAAAACGCGTATTAAATTCACAGAAACATAGAGAGAACTCTCTATCTTTCTATCAGATTTTTTTTTCATAATTATAATAGTTATAAGTACAGTATTTCTATTCCACGGCGTGGTCACCAATGGGTCGATTCCTTCCCATCTCCCATGGGAAGGAATCGACCCATTGGTGACCACGCCGTGATATGAAAACATAACCTTATGATTGCGAGTGAAAGGTAAAGTATGACAACATGACATTGACGTGACATTTTAGTAGTACATTAATTATTCAAAAGTACATTGTTTATTTTTCACTTTAGCATCCACACAAAGACGTTATCCAAACGTAGCCTTGAATTAAAAAATGCGTTAAAAATGCAGATAAATAAATTTAAACAGCACATAAACAAATAACAAATATAGTTTTACTTAAGCCTCTATTTCAATTTTGAATATTTTAAGTACTTACATACTTTACCCACAGCGACAGTACGCGTAGCAACAAAGAGCTAACGATCGAACGATTTTAAAGGAGAAACCCAAACTTCATAGAAACTTGGGCCTGGCGTTACAGGGCTGGAATTTGGCCATAAATTAGAACATGTAGGAGGGTTTCACGCTTCCGATTTTCACGTCTTCCAGCAATGGCCAAATTGGTGAAATCAGACGATGTTTAAGTACATTTGAGGTTATGTTGGTTATTAAAAAAAATATTTTCGAGGTTTTATTTCCTACGTAAATGTGGTGTGCTGCTGCTTGCAGCTAATATTTAGGTAGATACCTACATAAATAGCGCTTAGGAGGTGACTTCTGATTTATCTGGTTGATGCTACTAAAAAAAACAGCTGATAACTATTTTTATTAGATATGGCCGACTTAGGTCACGTATGCCTTGCATTTGTTATTAATGTAGATGCAATAGTAACAAATGCAAAATGCATTTCCATTGCATTTGCATTTTCAGATTATAGTACCTACCTAATCTCCGATTGCAATACATTATAGGTTTATTAAAATAAAAAACAACATTGTGATAAATGGTTTTATTAATCACCTGCTTCATTAGGTCTATCATAATATAACAATACAGTATCCAGAAATTGTGCAGAAGGCAATTTACTACCCTGGTGCCATGCCTAACCAAATACCATATTATGCTCATGGTGTGGGCACAGTAACGAACCATTGTTTCACCAACGATACAGGGGAAAATAATATTGTACATTCTCGAAATCCAAAAACATACAATCAGATTATTTTAATGAAAACATACTTGATTTTGTTTTCCACTAAATGTGTGATAATTATCACTGATATAATTGAGAAAGCCCCATGATGTGCATGTTAAATGGATATCACAAAGAAAATTATTTGGAGGTACGTAATCGTTTTATAAGTAACAGTTTTTGCATCGTAATTGTTATTCAGTTTCTTTCATGTCTCCGACATCCTTCCACAAAACATCTACTTTTGGTTTCAACAGCTCTAAAACAATTGGGTAAAACCATAAGAGTTCACACAGTAGGTGTCCTGGGTGCAGAACTTGTTTCTTGCCTTGTTGAAGGTTCTTCTAAATGAGGAATGTCTTGACTATTTGCCCCATTGACAGCTGATGAAGATGCACCAGATGTTGAGGTGCCCGAATGGAAATGCCAGGATGCTTTATTAGCTCGCACCAACAAGAGTGATAAACAACACTTGAAGCACCCACCTGAAAATAATAATATATCTACATTAAATATTGCCTTTACACCAGAGCTGTATGAAGTGTTATAACATAGCCCACTTTGAAATAGACTGATCTAAAAAATTCTGTGAATGAGAAATCCTGATGTAGGAGCTCGACCATTATCCCACCGGCTTTCTGATTCACTTAAATGTTTATGCATACCAAATAACATTTTAAAATACCCTTGTTAACAAAACTAAAGAATGTTACTAATAAAACTTGAATAAAACTAATATACTAATGGTGCGTGGTAGGATCCATTATCTTGTAACTTCATGTATTCTTGCACTGTACCAGTCCTAAGTTGATGGCAACAAACTCTTCTCAGAAGAGAACGTCTACAGAAAATACACACTCATCGGTGTTTACTCTCTTCTGGTTAATTTCCATCAAGATATACAGCATTGGGATGATTCCAGCGAGTTTGGCAGATAGTCATTTTCATTTACCTGAAGCAAACATTTATAATTTGACTATTATGTCTAGAACTAGCATAGCATAGTTACCTTATTACATTCCCACTGCAGGGACACAGGCCTCCAGAGAGAGAACAGGCCATAATTAACCATGCAGGTTCAGTACGGATTGGTATATGAATTTGTTTCATGTTCTGGTATTATTTCATAAAACACAACTACCAACAGACAACTGAACATGAGCAATAACACTATGTAGTTTGATTTTATTAAATAATTACTTAGTTACATAGTACAAAAATGTTGCAGTTTAGAAAAATGGGATACTAACCGTTTGAGGTGCGCCCCATTGCTTTACTGTTGAAAGAATCATTTCGTCTTCCAATCTTCGCCTTCCTATTATATTGCAGCGGTCCGTTACTATTCCGCAATTCATGCACAGACTCATGGTCATGATATCGTTATTAACCAGTCGTCAAAGAGCAATATCCGGTTTTCCAGCAAAGGTGGCAGGTTACAGTGTCGAATGTTCAAGCGAGGGTTAGCCAAAAGGCAATCAATTACGGAGTCCAGTATTAGAGCAGAGGTCTAATGAAATAATAATAGAAATACAAGAAAAATCATTCACTTGCACAAAAATACGAAGTGACATGCATGACATTACAACCATGACAATTGACAGACATTGACATTTACCGTTTACTAGAGCAATCCGCGATGTAATCGATTTTATCGATATTTTTATTTCGTTTTGGCTTAATAATGGTGCTTACGTTAAAAATGAATTAGATTCCTGTTTTTTTTTATTTAACTTTGATTTTAATCCCTAAAAAAACAATTAAACTAAAAACATGGAGTGTTATTAATTATTTGTTACAGTATCGATTTCCACTAAATCGATCTTATTCTTAGGGTACGCTCTGTTGAAAAAATGGAAGCGTTTGTGAAGTTAGTGACGTTTTATTGAAATAAGTGATAAAAAGATTTACAAAGGTTGTTATGAGCTAAGAAAATAGAAATCAATCTTTTTTCTACACTTGGCCATTGCTAATGAGGCTAAGATTTCAATGAGTTAATTAAGAAAAATAGACGATTTTTTTGGTACATATCTGATTCCTGTAACGGTTGGGCCCAGAAACGGGTTTCTCCTTTAGAATAATCGTTACGCACACAACATTTACTTAGTTGTATGAATTTATCGTACTATTAAATGTGAAAGTTTGTGAGTATGGATGTATGTATGAATGTTTGTTACTCTTTCACGCAAAAACGGCTGATCGGATTTTAATGAAATTTGACACTCAGGTAGTTTGTATCCTGGAATAACACATAGGAAGCTTTTTATCTCGGTATTACGTTCCCGTTGGATAGTTTTCGACCACCACGCGGGCGATGCAGCTGGCAAAAGCTAGTTTTCATAAATTAAATGGGTTATTGTTTCTATTGATTACATCAATGCTATAGGATTTGGAAATGCTTTAGGATTCAGAAAACGTTGAAATTTACGTTACATTTTGTACAAACGCGATCGTAGGGCCTCTGACCCATAGTATACCTTGTATACCTACATGTACCGTATAAAATAAGCCGCTGTAACAAGTTCCTCATATTTGCTTGCATTGCACACAAATCTGTGTATTTCCTTTTCCTTCACGAACCGTTCGGCCGGTGTAAGACGTGAACAAAATGTAACATGAACAGATTTGTTTTGAATCTCACTGGATTTTATTTGGCAGGTCGGTATTGCATGTGCTGGATGTGCCATGAGCATAGAGTTATGAGAGTTTTAAACTTGGAATACAAAGAGGATGGATTGTAGGAACTTTTTGTTCTAAATCCAATTAATTTTATCGAATTATTCTTGAAAAGGGAACAATTTCTTAACGTAGACTAAGCTGGTCACTGGTCAAATGAAATTTTGCACAAGAGCTTTTTTTTTGGGTTTTGAGTTCGCACGGTTTGTGCATTTAGCCAGTGTCAAGTAATTTTACTTTTCAATCAAGTAAATGGCCCGATATCAGGCACGAAGTTACAAAAAAGTCATAATCAGTCAAGTCAAAGTTATTGTAAAGCGGTAGTAACTTTACAACAACCTATTAGGTATTTTTGGAGGAACACGAAAAGTCCACGTTAGTCACTTATTTTCACCTTCACTACACTTGTGCACTCACACGTAACTAAATTGAATAATTCACTACCAAAATTATGCAATTTAATTCGCTATTTCACGAAATTTCATGAAAATGAAAATTCGTGCGACATGTTCCAACGCGATCCCGCCAAAAACTCCACAAGTGTTTCTTATGTAACAAAAATGAGCATAAAGGGGAGATTTTTTAAAATGTATCAGGGGTTCAATAGGGGATGAAAGTTCGTTAGTTTTTCCGGTGAAAAATTCCTTAGGCTCGTAAAGTCATCATCATCTGATGGAAGGAATTTTTAAAAGGCTAGCCTCTACCCAACCACATTAGGGTCGGATTCCAGTCTAACCGGATGCAGCTGAATACCAGTATTTTACATATAGCGATTGCCTTGCGAGAGCAGTGGTGGCCCAGTGGTAGCGGCCGCGACTTACGAGCTGTAGGTCGTGCGTTCGAACCCAGCCAGTTTCGAAGACATGTGACATCTACCAACCCGCACTGGGCTCGCGTGATGGATTACGGCCCACTCCCTCTCACTGAGAGGAGGCTCGTGTCCCGGCAGTGGGAACGTTATAGGCTGAGTATGTGATTGCCTTTCTGATCTCCACAAGCCTACCCGATACCCCTTTGTATGACTGGTTGTCAGACTAAAGTAAAGTTATACATAATTGACAAAATTTCGAATTTGTATAGAACTTTATCTTGACTTTTTATTTGCAAGTTATTCCATTACAACATAATTTACGAGTATGTCATATATCAAGGGTATCATGACACCTAAACTTGCTCATTACACTTTAAAGTGGAACGTTTAGCCACTTCATAAAATAACCAGCATGTAACACGTCCTAAACCTTCCATTAAATATGCATCACTTGCTTTAAAACGTAGTGGCTCATTGTAGTTAATTGACGGCTCTTTATGCTGCTTTTACTTGGCAAATGTACTGAACATTTACTTAACTGTGACACTTTTTTTCCATGTCTTTCGAAATCTGTAGAAAGATTGCCTCGTTGGTCTATTGCTCGCAAGTGGTACTGCACTGTTGTTATGTACTGTTAGGTTTTCCATGCCAAATTATGTAATAGCCCGGAATCTGAATGTTTGCTCGGTTGACGGCATTAGGCTTGCCCCCCATTTCATAGGACTTAAATACATACTGGGCAATACGTGGGTGTAGGTAGTATACAACGTGTAAAGGAAAGGGTATACAGGATAAGTTTTTAAGCAGTGCGCAAACTGTAACCATGAATTCAACATAATTATCATTCTAGACCCCCAGAGCAGAAATTTTTCGTCGGTTATACAAAAAAAATATCTGCTGTTTCATAGAAAAGTGCAATACCTACGCGGTAAAAATGTATGGAACAGCTGATATATATAACCGACGATAAATTTCTGCGCTGGGGGATCTAGAATGATATGCTGAATTCATGGTTACAGTTTGCGCACTGGTTATAAACTTATCCTGTATACATTTGGGTGATATCAAACGATATTGGACGGGTTTTTTAATCCTATCTCTACATCTTCGGAAGTTATGAGAATTTTTTTATACATTGATACCAGAAACCGAACTTCATCACTTGGCAGAGATTTATCGTGATATTGGCAAGTAACGTGGAAAGTTATTGACCTACGTAGTGCAGTGATACATTTGTTATGATTTGATTTGATGAAACATATGAAACCAAAAAAAAATGATTTCCATTCTTAGAGTATTTTATTTTGAGCTAAAACTATGTATAGTGATTCTATACAAGCTGTTATTTTAAGTGCTTAAGGATAGTAACAGGGTTTCTGTTACACCCTGTATAATATTATGTACAGCTTTGCCTGTATATTGGAGGAAAACAGCCGTGATGGCGATGATGATGTTTAAGAGTAGTGGTAGCGGCCCCGACTTACGAGTTGTAGATCGTGAGCTCGAAGCCACACAGACGCTTTACATTGTGTAAATTATTTCATCATCACTGCTCTCAAAACGGTGAAGGAAAACATAGTGAGGTAACCGGCATGTTCCAGAAACAAAACCTCGAAGACACGTGACAACTACCAACACGCACTGGGCCCGCGTGGTGTATTATGGATCTCTCCCTTTCGCAGAGAGGAGGCCTGTGTCCCAGCAGTGGGAACCTTATAGGCTGATTATGCTAGGCGTGATGTTATATGATGTAAAATAAAAATAAATTATTTCAATTCAGGAGATCACCTTTTAAGCAAGAAGATGCTTGTGTTAGGTGACTCCACACTTCCACATAACATAACACAGAGTATGCAATTGAAAACAGAACAAAAAAGACAAGAAAATGCAAAATTCGAAAAGGAGCGCACAGATGTGTCTCTAAAAATCTCCGTTCCAAAATTTTCTCAGGGATTTCGACAGGTTTTGAATATATTATGAAGTACCTGCAGCAGGTATGAAAGGTGTACTTAACCCACCTCAGCTTGTTAATTACGTTTGCTTCACGGCCGTAATTTTACGCTTGTAGAAGCAGTGCAAACAAGGGAATCGCTACATAACAGTTAAGGAAAGCTGTCTGTATTATTTTAGGCACAAGATGTGAAGAGAAATAAATGTTCACTGTTTAAGGTTAACTCAAAAGTATTTAACTAATCCTCTAAAACGTATTGGCGAACCTAATAACGAACACTTAAAAAAAAAGACTTGAGCTACAGCTAAGTTCGTCGCAATTACTTGGCTATGTAATATTTTTAGCACCCCAAAAAGTTTTTTTCTTTTTGAGGTTCACAAAATGAAGAGCATTCATGCTATTATTCGATTGTTCAATCATATTTTTATGAAAGCAAATTGTTTTTTTTTTTTTGAGATTCGATGAGATATTAGTCATTGTGAAATATAATTTGGACAACTATTTCGGCAGCTACGAGTACATGTGAAATGTGGCTAAGTAGTATTGGCCGCAACTTACGAGTTTTAGGTTGTGGGTTCGAACCCAAGCAGGCACTTTACTTTTTGTAAATTATTTCATCACCACTGCTCTCAAAACAGTGAAGGAAAACATCGTGAGGAAACCGGCATGTCCTAGAGCCAAAAATTGGAAGATGTGTGACATCTAACAACCCGCACTGGGCCCGCGTGGTGGATTACGGCCCACTCCCTCTCACAGAGAGCAGGCCTGTGTCCCAGCAGTGGGAACATTATAGGGTGATTATGTATGTGTGTATGTATGTATGTATTTGTATAACCTATAGTACAGGACCATCAGAATTTTACTGATTGCTACAATCTAATCAACTATGCCTGCATTGCTCTCTGCCTCTCCTTCCTTATGCACACAATTCTACTTTTACTTAATGCGGGGCCTTTTAGCATCAAACTATACAAATAAATAAAATTGAAATATTAAAATAATAGCTTTTCACTAAATTCATATAAAGGTATATTTGTATATTTACGGTACTTTTAAACAAAAAAAGCCTTTTTTTATCTGTCTGTCTGTTTGTATCGGCTAATCTCCAAAATGGCTGGACCGGTTTTGAGGGACATAGGCTCTTGGTCTAAGCACGTTTGCATGGGATAATTTCCGAAATCTACGCTGCTGAAACCGCGAATACAGCTAGAGTAGGAATTAAATACTACGTTTTACAGAGACAAGTGTTTCTAAATGACGCAAAAGAAGGAAAAAAGCTTAATCACCAGTAGTTGAGCCGAAAAAATAAAATAAAACAAAAAAGTAAATTCAGCTAACAACCCGTGAACGACAAAAGGAATCCAAGTTAAAAGAAAACACTGACAACAAATAAACCTTTTTTCCCATTCGAGTTATCGAGACTTAATTACTTTAGCAAACAATCCTTAATAGGTGCTGAACAATGGTCCTTTGTTTACATCGTTTAAGCCAATAATGATTCGGATTCGTTAGAAAAAATATCTTTGATTTTTAACATGATAAATAAAAATATACCCTTAGAAACTTCTAGCATTTAACGGCCTATAAGAGTGGCGATGGCGATATTTAGGTAAATACTAACCCCTTTTTTAACAAATGTTGCCTTAAAGTTAAGTTATGATTAACGCCTGTATAACCATACATTTTTGACATGTCAAAATCAAAACTAGGTGCACGGTTCCAATTGGACGTTTCCTATGGAGAAAAGCCGACAAGGAACTCCACGGTTACTCTTTTCAAAATTAATTGGCTTATACAATGTTTTCTACAATGCTTTCAAATTACAGTGTTAATAGGTATGGGAGGACAGTGTAGGCCTGTCAATAATTACATACTAAATACTTAATAAATAGAAAATTGTCATCAAATCTAAAAACTTTTAAACGTCTCTTAACATTAATCAACGCGTACATTTAATTTTTTTACGAACAGTCTTATTGAAACCATACTGTTATGTAATAGGTATTATCTTAAACTGACATTCGTCATTACACGACACAATCGTTTTTTATTTTTATTTGCGTATTTGCGAGGTACTATGTTGGTGACTGTACGCTAGGAGGTTTACCGAATGACAAATGTGACTTTAAGAAAAGACCTATTATAGACATAACAGTACCTATGCTTTCGAAGAGACTGTTCGTAAAATCATAAAATTCCTATCAATACATAATAAAGGCAATTGCATGCAGCTGAGATAAGAATGTTAAGAAGAATGTGTGGTGCTACACGAATGGATAGAATAAGAAATGAGTACATAAGAGGAAGCCTAAAAGTGGCACCAATAACTGAAAACTTGTGAAGAAATCTGTTGTCATGGTATGGGCATGTGAATACGGAGGAATGAGGAAAATGTCGTGAGAAAAGTTTTGAGTATCAATGTCGATGGCTATAAGAGTAGGGGGAGACCAAAAAACGATAGATGGACTGTGTGAATGATGATATGGTTAGAAAGGGTGTGACTACGGAGATGACGACTAATAGAGAAGGTTGGAAGAAAAAGACAAGTTACGCCGACCACAAATAAAGTGGGATAAGGACAGGAGAATTATGATGATTCATCATCATTGATGATGATGACATAAGGTGAAAATCTGAATTGAATCTTGCGTAATTGTAAGGTGAATTCACTGCCTCGTTGTCCTAGTGATCGCAAATGCTACTACCAAGAATTATTTTTATTTTATTTATTTACATACATACGCTACCATAACAATGTCCCCAATTGGGTAGTGTAGTTAATTTAGGAATACTAGCCCTGAGTCTGGATTTTTAGACGGTTGATGGTTTGGCGGCATCTACATAGCTGTGTGGTGCCGAACTTAAAAGAATAGCGCCATCCCATTTCTTCCCGTGGGTCGTAGAAGGCGACTAAGGGACTTACTAGAGAATAGGCAACATTCTCTAGTAAGTCCCTTAGTAGTAGTAATGGGCAACATTCTTTAGTAAGTCCCTCAACTCTATGCATTTTACCACCATACTGCGAACGCCAACCCGCCTGCCAAGCGTGACGGTTATGGCAAAACCCGCCTTTTGAGGGAGGCCTATGTCCAACAGTGGACGTCTTTCGGCTGAAATGATGATGATGATGGCATCGCCACATGCGAATAACGCAGCATACTGACGTCACGCTAAATCCTGCATCGCGCAAGCAGAGTTTTCCGCGCAACTATGGCTAATGGGTTTCATTTTGACAATTCATTGAGTTGTTGAATTTTCCGAACACATCAAGCAATGGATTCTTCAAAACAATTAACATTGTGATTACTAGTGTGTTACCGCAATTAGGGTGCTAGGCAGTGAGCGCAGTTACCACCATACTAACTGCCATTTTTTTTTCTCATTTAGTAAGTTATACAATTTGCGCTAGAAAATTAACTTTCTAAAGGACGAAGAATGAAATCGTTCAGAAAATTTAATTTTACTACTAACTGGAATGTATAGCCCAATCAGGATTCCTCATTATCTTTATTAATCCGATTATCCAGCGAGCCTTCCGTTCTGTTTAATCAATTTCTATAAACATAAAACGTATCCGGACTGAATTTGTTCTTTGTTTACGGAAGAATATTGTTTTCTGCTGAAAGTAGTCTGTGTTAATAGAAAAAGCAACTTAAACAGAAAGTATGATTAAATTTTTAACTGATTTATGTCAATGTTACGTGTTACTGCAGCTGAAGTGGATACTTAATTAATATTGAAATGACCCCACCCATTTTCGTACACATAAAATCATATAGTTATTCATTATTTTTATTTTGATAGATTGAGACTGAGATTAGAATGTTAATGCTCTAGAAAATACGTAAATTGCCTGCTCAATTTTTTTTACCTGCTTATAAATCTTCTTATCTATATAAATAAAGAGAGAAGTCCTGACTGATTGAGTGACTGACTGACTGACTCACCAACGCCCAGCCCAAACCCTTGGACCTAGAAAGACCTAGAAAGCTGAAATTTTGCACAGAGGTTCCCTTTATAATGTAGACAAGGAAAAAGGAAGGATTTTTCGAAATACAACCCCTAAGGGAGTTAAATATCATGATAGTTCCGCGCTTGCGAAGCCGTTGGTAATTATATAACAATGAATATCTTTTTCCCTTGGTCACGTCATCACACGTGAACGGCTGGACCAATTTTGCTAATTCTTTTTTTGGTGTGTTTGTTATTGTCAGGAGAAGGTTCTTATGAAAGAAAAAACTAAAAAAGTTGCGCGTAAGATATATTCAAAGTTAAGCCAGGACAACGTCTGTTGAGTCAGCTACTCCACAATAAATAATATGATTGCTAATCTTGCATAAGTATCAAATTATAAATTATGTTTTTATTTTTTGCTTCTAAAACGCCTCATCGAGTTTTATAAAAATGCTTACCAGAAAGAAGACTACCAAAGCCTTTAAATCCGCCATTAAACAGATATTAACTGATCAATCTTCAATGTAAATCCTTCATTTTCCCGTCTAATAACTATCAAGAGGGCTTATAAAAAGCGCCAATGTGTGATCGCACGAAGACGGATGAAGGAAGTTACCCTCGTCACTGATGACGTCACAGCCCAGGCTTGAGTCTCCCGCGGTTCAGGACTATTTAATTTAATTTGGGCACAGATCAATTTGTTACTGCCAAGTGCGTGTTATAGTAAATTGGAGTTTTTAGTTAGAATTAGTTTAGTTTTTCGGGACTTTTGGGCGTGTAAGGAAGTAGAGCGTCATGCTTGGGATGTTGAGAGGAAGTTTTTGGAGACATGTTGAGACAAGTTAAGTCATTTATAAACATACCTACTTGGATTTTTCGAGGAAAAAATGTAAACATCTTAATCACAGTAGACATAATATTAGCATTAACTACATCATCATCATTGATTATCATCATTTGAGCCGACAAATATCCACTGCTGGACACAGGCTTCCCCGAAGCACCGCCACTTAGACCAGTTCTGTGCTTCCAGCACCTAGCGGATTCCTGCGGCAGTATTAACAGTCTAACTAGTCTCACCGTTATAATTCAAACAGCGAGAAATAAAAGTCTACTTTTTTTTTGAAGTCCTGAATTCGTTTGTTTAAATCAAACTTATTCTCAAGTTTTCTCGAAGAAATTGTTCCTTAACGTACAAATCTTTTGAATTTTTGCCTAATTACTGAGGGTCTGGACAAATCAAATGAAATCAAATCATTTATTGATTTGCTGGTGGCTTTTATGGAATAACAGCTGGATGGTTCAATCGATTAAGTTACGCTACAAGCCAAGAAACAAAATTCCAAAACAAGTACCCTAGTCTAGCAGGGTCATCATCATCATTATTTCAGCCGAAAGACGTCCACTGCTGGACATAGGCCAAGCTTGTAATTTTTGGGGGTTTTTGCCATAATCGCCACGCTTGGCAGGCGGGTTGACGATCGCAGTATGGTGGTAAAATGCACAGAAAAGGCTGCTGCCCATTTTCTAGTAAGTCCCTTAGTCGCCTTCTACGAAACCCACGGGAAGAAATGGGATGGTGCTATTCTTTCCCTTTAATAAAAAAGAAAAGAACATTGTACCGATAGCAACGTTGTCACGTTACACAAGGATAGTCGGTTTTCCGAGGAACTCTAAGCGCCCTTTTCTGAGAATACATACGAGCATTCATTTACATAGGAGGCCAACTTCCTCTGCTTTCTATAAAAGCTGTTTAATTCTTCTTTTGCATACGTTGAAAAGATCTTTGAATAACCTTCATGGTAAAAATATGACACTTACCAGAGATCTATTCTGAAAGTCACAGGTAGGTACATGACAGAAATAAATAGCGGGATCGAGCCATTTTGATCGTATAATAAAATCGTTTACCAAAATTGAAAATTAATTCTAAATCCAACAAAAAGCTGTAGCATAAAAAATCGACAGTGTCATATTATTACCAAGCGGCGCGTGCGACCACCCATTCTCCCCCGTGTCGCATGATGTTAATCCTATTAGCTAAAAGGAGATATTCACCTCACGTCCCACACATTTTGGTTATACGTGAGCCCCAAACGAGACCTACATATATGCAATGTTGGTAGGATTGTAATTGATATTGGCGTTTCGATCAAACTTGCCGAACAAATACGCTGTATCCGTGTAATTGGGCTTACGTGCGTACGAGTAGAACGTTAAATCTAGCATTGTATTGGAATATTTGTGGTTCAAATGGCCAATTTTGAATACAACTGTCACGAACTGATACTGTATCTTGTTTGAAAGGACAAGGTTAATACTCTGGCGTGACGTACGCGTGTGGTCACTATACCGCATATTTCATAGGATTGTAAAAATATGGATAAGGTCACAATGTAATTTTAAAGAAAATAAATCATTGTTTCACGACGCGGAGGTGCAGGATGATAGCTTTAATTGGTATCATAAACAAATTCAGTGCCTGATAAATATTTAAGTTCAGCGCACCATTCTATAGGTAGTTAACGCTAAACTATGAACGCTAACCCGAATTTATGAATGTGTGGAAATTATTGAGATGTTATAAATTTGATAGAACACAGACTAGCCTTAAAAGCCATTTCCGTACCTTGAGTCATATCTACAGTAATTAATCAATATGCGCATAGTTTGAAATATTTAACCACATGCACTTGTTAATAAATAGTCCACGATTATAAAATTAATACCAATAATAGAAAGGAATAGAGTATTCTTTATTATGTACACCATATAAATTACAGAATAAGTAGTGGTCAATTCTTAAATCGTACAATCGGGCTCTTAAGATACTACCTACTTAAGTTATAAATCAATAGACAAAAGGCAGACACCACCGTAGCATCATACATAGTTATGAGTTTTCAGCTTCAGTATCTATTTCAAAAAGGTCATGACATCTCCGTGGCTTCTTCGTTACCTTTTACTGCTGCAGAAAACCTGAACAAAAGCAAAACTTACATACATTGATATCAAAAGCCATACATTTGTGAAACCTGCACAAACAAACAAAACTGTAACCAACAACAATAACATTACATCACGTCACAAAACGCAACGATCAAGAACTTCCGTCGCGCTATAATCCTGAGCTCAGCGGTAAACAAACATCGCTCATTTTTCTCTCAGTTTCTCTCACTCGCTGAAACGCGTACGTGTCTTGATGAGGCGTGGGTAATTCTGAGGCGCCCTCTAATCCCTCTGATTTTCGAAGAAGCTGCGTAATGAATCGACTTTTGATATGGGTGTAGCGAAGATATGTAAGAAGGTACTATAAAGTATTAACGAAAAACGTACAAACTTGAAGACATTCAAGTTAGGAGTTTATACTAGAAGTATGAAAATGTCAAGATTTTCTGAACCCAGTCTCCAAACTGAGAAAGAAAAATAACGACAGTAGTACTATTACTTAATTATTTTTATAATTCATCACTATCTCCCCAACTCCACTAAAAGAACAATAGAAAAACAAACCGTGAACGGTAATAATTTACTCGCATTTGCCGTCATAGACCAGAGAGTCATTGAAAGCAGAGTGGTGGCTCAGTGGTAATGGCCCCGACTTACGAGATGCAGGTCGTGGGTTCGCATCTAGGCAGGCGCTTTACTTTGTGTTAATAATTTCATCATCACTGCACTCAAAACGGTGAAGGAAAACATTGTGAGGAAACCGGCATGTCCTAGAACCAAAAATTTGAAGACGTGACTTCTACCAACCCGCACTGGGCCTGCGTGGTGGATAACGGCCTACTCTCTCTCTCACCGAGAGAAGGCCTATGTTCAGCAGTGGGAACATAGGCTGATAATGGCATCATTAACACCAGCTCAATACTCTCTATGCATAACACAGTCGACATACTGTCGTTCTTAAATAAAGTTAAAACACATTATTTATACAGAGTGTAACAGAAACCCTATTGTTATCCTAAAGCACTAAAGATAACAGGTGGTATAGAATCACTACACATAGTTTCAGCTCAAAGTAAATAGTCGAACACAATAGAGAACCAAAATAAATACTCTAAGAATTGATATCAAATTTTCGGTTTAATATGTTTCTTCAAATCATAACAATTGTGTCACCACACTACGTAGTTCAATAACTTTCCACGTTACTTGCCAATATCACGATAAATCTCTTCCGAGTGATGTGTTTATTTCAATTTGAAAAGTTCGGTTTCTGGTATCTGTTTATAAAAAAATCTCATAACATCCGAACGTGTGGAGATAGGATTAAAAAACCCTTCCAATACCGTTTGATATCATTCAAAGAAACCGTGTCCTTGGTATGTATAAATATTCTGTTTGGAAATGTCAAATCAAATGAAATATTGAGGTAACATGGGTGGTGCGTACAGTTCTTAAATTATAGTCATAGGTCGCTATGTTATGCCAAGAAGCGTACAAATATGGTTGCATTCGAAATAAAATATGGATCATGCGAGAGGTAAACACAAATTATTTGGTAGGTATGTCAAAATTATTAAAATTAAAATTAGTAAATAAAAACTATAAATATCACAATGTGGAATAATTTCTACAGTACAGTGAAACATAGAAAGACACGTTACTCGATTTTAGTCCGAAAAACAAATAAATCCTTCTCAGAGAGATTTCTTATCTTTTCTTCAACAGTTCAAAAGTTGGCAGTATCATTACAATGTTCTCTCATTGTTTGTCTCATTTGTTTTAGTAAATTCGTTTATTTATGTATATTTATTTGTGCTTATATTTATATATAGTTAGGTATATATATATCTTATTTTTAGGTTAAATAGTTTTATGCACTTATTATTCCTCTAATTTATTGCACCTACCACTGTTTGTCTCTGCATCACCCAAAGGTCGACTGGTAGAAAATGCCTTTGGCATTAAGTCCGCCTCTGTACATGTACGTGTGCTTAAAGTATTAAATAAATAAATAATAATAAACAAATCTTTTTACAGTTAAGTACGTTTCTCTTTACTTAAATGCAATATTCAAACAAAGCACTCCGTTTCATTAAATTTTTAATTTAGTTTTCGTTCTTACTAATAGAATGGTGGAACAGTTTTCTTAAATATTGCTTTAAAACAATCTTTCTTTAGTTTACTTGTAATATCTACTTTCTAACTTGACACTTAATTTAAGCATATAGGTATATATACTTGAAATACCAAGTATTAAAAATTTTGGTAACAATATTTCTGATTATAACCTCAAAAATGAGCAGTCAAAATCAAAATATTTTTATTTCATATAAACAAACCTGCATGGGCACTTATGAAACGTCAGAAGCTAGGTGTAAAGTCACATTTACTTTCATATCCGCGTGCAATTATATTCCTTTATCGGACTTATCACCATTACGCTTCAGCTTCTCGCACATTTCCTTTCGATGGCCGAGGCGCTTGCAGTACGCGCAGAACGGCTTCTTTTCCTTACCTGCAGCGCCGGCGACGGTCTGGGCGGGCTCAGCGTTTGCGAAGTTGCCGGTACTCGTCACATCGATGACTGTAGGTACATTCCGCTGTGATGACGATGCTGCGCGCATGCACGGATGCGCGTGAGACTTCGATTGAGCTGTCTGCTCTTTTCTTGTTTCCTTTAGGGAATCTTCTACAGGGCGACACTTATGAAGTAGCTCTTCGAAACTATGTACGCTCTCTCTGGTCATGCGTTTTCTAATACGCGGGCTAAGCAAGCCGTACGCCATGTCTAACTGACTTGACTTTAATTGAGAGGTCGTCTTCTGATTACTTAGCGAATAGAGCACGTACCTTGGCCATTAAATAAGGCCATGTGTTCGTATTCCTGATCTAGAGTAAACAATTTCCTGTAGAGTAGGTGTGGTAGGTCATGCTCGCCAAAAGCCAGTAATCATGACTTTAACCATGAGATGATTAGATAACACCCTGTGACACACGGCTACACATCAAGCTTTACATTTCCAATTTAAGCTGATCTCGCATTGTATAGGATTTCCGTACAGTAGGAGATCAGCGTAAGCTTACACATCACAGCCGTGTGTACATGGATCAGTACGATGCTTTTGTTTCATTTATATTTAAACCCATTTTTCAATCTCAAAATAACTACACAACAGTCGTCATCATCATTCATCTGCCTAGCCTTTTCACAACTATGTTGGGGTCGGCTTTAAGTCTTACCGGATGCAGATGAATATCAATATTTTACATGGAGCTACTGCCTATCTGACCTGCACAACCCAGTAACTGGGTATCAATTGGTAAGATTGGTTGTCAGATTCGAGCTTCTGACGACTCTCAACGACTGTCAAAGATCCACGAATGACAACCGGGTCCCACAGCTTAACGTGCTTTCCGAGGCACGGAAGGGCCTCGGTACGTAAAGATGGTCACCCATCCACGGACCCACCTCGGCAAAGGTAGCTTAACCGAATCAAACCCTTGCGGCTTTTATTACTTAGCAACGAGCCTTCACTCTATCGAAATCGTTTCATGAAAGGCCATCCATAAAAATTCTGCCACCACAATAATCTCACATATGCTACATTCTACATCTGCAGTTGATTCCCAGCTTTCGACGCAATGCAATTTCAAAACCACGCGCCACACATCAGTAAATTGAACGCCAACATCTCGGGCGCAAGTGAATTCAATCAAAATGCAGAATGTTCTAATGTACAGTACTTGGGTTTGAATCCTGCAATCTGGGAGGTCTTCCATTCATGCATGCATGCATACAGGCAGTTATGCGACTGTGGGTTCAATCTGCAGTTTCCGCTCAGCCGTGGTCTTACAACTTTGAATATATACGTACAGGGATTATTAAAGGTAATTGTATTTAGTTGTGTTTACTAATCGTATGTAGAGGACTTTCTAGTTCAGGCAAACGAAGATTTTATTTTAAGAAACAGAAATAATCGTGCGTGGTTTTATGAAAGTTTCTTATAAAATCTATATAAATAATAAAAAGAAAAGTCCTGACTGACTGACTCATCAACGCTCAGCTTAAACCTTTGGACCTAGAAAGCTGAAATTTTGCAAAGAGGTTCCCTTTAAAATGTAAACAAGGAATAAGCAAGGATTTTTAGAAATTGATATCTCAATTTTGCTGTTTGGGCCTGAATCCAGCAATTTAGGAAGCCTTCAATTCGCATTTTGCTGGTACCTCTGGTGGTTTCCGAACGTCATGTTAAATTAAAAAACGATGTTTTGAGAAAACTATTTTTTGACCTCAAATTTTTTTTTTGGCCTTTCTTCTCTGTGTTTGTCAGAAAAGGTACCTCATCTAGTTTAAAACAATGATTGACGTGTCAAAATGTTCGTATAGACTTACTCACAGAATTAAAATCATTTATCAATATCGTACTTAGCTATATTCAGTGATGGAGGGTACTCAGTGAAACAGGAAACAACAAAATTAAATAGACTTTATTTTGGTTAAAACTTACTGTATTGGAACTATTTCTTTTGCATATTATTGTGGTTATGTGACACTTTTCAAGCTTCACACTTATTCATTGTTATTACTATCGGCCGTTTGTGTCCTATAACAGGACAAAGGCCACCCACCCCCCCGAGTGGGTTCCCGCATTGTCGTTGCGGGGGGGCTTAGTAACCGTGGTCTCCCATCCACGGTGAAGCCAAGAGGAACCCAACGGTGGGGCCGCTCGTCAGGGCTTTTGCCTTCAAGCCATTGACGTAGCGGCCAAAAAGTAGGTTGCGGTGAGGTGCACCGCAACTGAGGTGGGCCGCGATGTCGAATGGGAGGCATCGCGGCTGAGGGTTACAGGCTGCGGTAGAGGAGGAGTGCCGGTGCTTCTGAGCAGCGCTCTTCCCTTCCGTGGCCTGGACGAGGCCGCCACCGTTTGATGGCGGACGCGGTGGGGCCGCAGGGGAAGAGGAGTGTCGGTATAGCGTCAGCCGCTCTCCCTATCCTCTGCGGCCGAAAAGTGGTAGACGGGACGGCGCGTTGTGTTCCTCACGCGCGCCGTCAAAGATGTCAGCAACCACTGGTGGGGTCCGCAAGGGCCGATGCCTGCCAGGGGTGCGGGTTTGTTCGAAAGAGATACCACGGCCCCTGGCATACGGGCTACTGAGGGAACACGGGTGGGTTTTAGTCAGTAAAAGTCTGACACGCCCTCCTGCTCTACTCAGCAGGAGAAGTCATTTGATGATTTCCCACCCAAAAAAAAAAAAAAAAAAAAAAAAAAAGGCCACCCATCTCGCCTTCCACTTATTTCTATCCAGGCTTTCCAGTTACCTATGTTTATCATTTTCCTGGAAAACTCCATTTATAGACATTGTAGCTAAAAGCTAACTGTGTCACGTTCGCTAGTTTGTCTATTTGTTCATTCAACACGAATCTGCACTCATCATTTCATGCCAGTGCCTCTATCGTAGCCTTACTACGAGATCTCATCTTTTTAAAGAAGAATTTACATGAATACTTGTATTTAATTTGCGTTCTCGTCCACATAGATCTTAGTGTATTTTTTTTAAGTCGCTAGCTCCTTATTTAAATAATACTAAGTTCAAAAACGAAAATACGATTTCTGAAAAATCACGTTCTAAAAAGTATGTAACAAGAAAATATTCTAATCTAAAAGCCGGAGTCGTATGCCGCGTACCCTTAAAATCACAATACATTCTAACAGTAGTAAGCAATCATAAGCTTTAAGGCAAAGTTGTATGTACCCATCGCTTTCAGATCTCCAGCAGACGATCAAGACGCTTTCAGGGATACCTAATTTGTCAAATTATGATAAGTAAGTTCGAAGTTATGAGGGAACATATACACATACATGACAAAATCAGAACACTAATTTTAGCTTCCCATAGTCGTAAAAAAATAAAGCTGTGTTTTAATTTTAATTATATTCAAGTGTCAACTACTTATAAGGTTCTGTTTTCAGTTGCCTTGCTAGCTAGTCCATTTTATTAATGCAGCCCTCGATATAATATATTCCCTTAACTTTTATGGCCAAAATAACCTCAAAATGTAAGACAGCCATTTTGAATCGAGAACATCGCGTAGAGCCTGCGGTACATCTCCGCTGAGCAAGCTGACTTAGCTTCAATATTCATTTGCATTCAACATTCGAGCTCTTTCTGTGACATAAGACAATGGGGCGGCTACCTGCAACGCCTATCACGTGTTCGTGCAGTGCATACGAATGGGGAGGATTAACTCGATCGAATTCGTAAGACATTGTTGTAGAAGGTTTTACGAAAGGGTTACTAAGATTCACAGTAAATTTTCCAAGTTTTAATGTATTTACTCTAATTTTAATAACGGGTAGGGTCTAAAATAAGTTCATTCGGAAAATTTCAAGATGTAATTGAAATAACAGAAAAATTGGGATTTAATTGAAATAACTGAGAACCTGTTGAACTGACGGCGGTTGGAGACGGTCTGGTTACGATGATGAAATGAAAACCTCTTAAGGGTCCATTGTAGGTACCTACTCATCATTACCATGTACCATTTTTATTATGAACCAACCATTAAATCGCGGAAAAAGAGCTGTTTCTATATTACCTTTGTCGAGATATAGGAATATAAATGTATAGAGCAGCAGATTTTTTTTTTGTGATTTTACTGTTTTTCCTAAAGTAAAAGTCATTCATAAAGATGAGCTCCTTTAAGTTTTCACTTATTTTAATCACACCTTGCATTATAAAAATAAAAGATATGAAAAAAAAACACTCGGAGAAAGTCCTCATGAATTCTTAAAGCACTAAGGTACCTTGTAAAGACATAAACATGAGCAGCTCAGGGCAGAAAATCATACTTTAATATTACTTAAATATACGTGTATACTGCCGCTGTACGAAAAGGGTCGGATGCAACTAATTAACTCTTGACAAAATGAAAGCAGTAAGCTTCTTAATAGGACTTTGCGACTCAAATACCCTTTGCTGAAATATTCACACATTTATATTAAAAACGGATGATATTCTTTTTGTCGGCACGGTTGGCGCAGTGGTTAAGCGATTGGCTGCTGCGCTGCGTGTCGCGGATTCGATTCCCGCATGGAACAAATATTTGTACGAACTGCAAGTAGTTCCGGTTCTGGCTGTTTGTGTATGTGAGTTTAAATGTTTGTAAAACGCACCCACAACACAGGAGAAATTCCAAATTTGGGGCAACGTTTAAAAAAAACCTTTTTTTTTGGGCGGAAATCATCATATTACTTCTGCCGCTTTGGGTGGAGCAGGAGGGCGTGTCAGTCTTTTACTGACTAAAACCCATCCGTGTTCCCTCAGTTGTCAATGTGCTATGGGGGGAGGATTCATTCAACTTTGTTGCCCTATTAATTGACTTTTCGAAATGAGAATAGCCAGAGAACAGTAAAATTGGATGTAGAAGACGAGAACTCGATTACGGTTAAAAAAAACCTACTGAAAACGAATCAGTACCTAGTTACTAAGAATAAATGAAAGTAGAAAAGTGACATTCGGTTTCAAAACGTTTCGTTTCTGTTACGACTTTTGTCGACTGTTATGACAACTAGTCCCATTCTTACATTTTTGAATTTTCCATCATCGTTGGATTGAAACGCTACCCATCGTATCGAATAGCAAAAAACATTATTTTCTGTTCCATACATTTTGTGTCGAGTTGGTAAGTACTAAAACTTATCCATGTCATTTTAATGTAACGAGAAAGACTCGCCCTAAAAATTATGTAAATATTTCCCAGTACACCCTCTAATATCCGCTCTGGAAAATCTGACAGTAATATTGCCTCTTGAGTACAATAATTTTACAAAAATATACCTAAAAGTACTAGGTAATTTTGTATCTTAATTAATTGATTTACAACCTTAGCCAAAATAAAACTCGAGCCCGAAACAAGCTTAATTTGCTTAATAAAATAACAAATAACTGTGATTACATTTTAGCATGATTGGATTTTTTTCAGCAGCAATTACACTTCAAGGGACCATTGTGGCCCGGGGTGGGGTCGTCTTGGCGGTGTCATTAGACATCGCCAATGCCTTCAACACCCTGCCCTGGAGTTGCATAAGGGAGGCACTCCGGTATCACCGGATGCCGACCTACCTCTGTCGTGTGGTCGAGGCCTATTTGACGGACAGGGCCGTCATCTACCCCGGTCACCTCGGAGAGTGGAACCGGCGAGAGATGTCGTGCGGTGTCCCACAGGGATCGGTCCTGGGGCCGTATCTGTGGGACATCGGGTACGACTGGGTGCTGCGCGCCGACCTCCCTGGCGGCGTCAGTGTAGTCTGCTACGCTGACGACACGCTGGTCCTGGCGCAAGGGAGGTCGTACCAGGCGGCGGCCGACTTAGCTACACAAGGGGTTGTGACAATCGTCGATAGGATCCGGCAACTGGGACTCGAGGTGGCATTGCACAAGTCCGAGGCCATGTGGTTTCATGGTCCTCGGAATGCGCCACCGACGGGTTCCCAGATAACGGTGGGAGGGGTTCACATCGGCGTCGAGTCGACGATGAAGTACCTGGGACTCGTCCTCGACAGCCGGTGGAACTTCGCGGAGCATTTCCGCCGTTTGGCTCCCAGACTGGAGCGGGCCGGGGCTGCGTTGAAGCGGCTCTTGCCCAATCTAGGGGGGCCAAACGCCTCTTGCCGGAGGCTCTACGCGGGGATCGTGCGGTCCATGGCCCTATACGGGGCGCCGGTGTGGGCGCCTACATTGAGGCGCCAACCAGCTCGCAAGTTGAGGGCGTCCCATAGGGTCATGGCGATCAGAATGATCCGAGGATATCGCACGATCTCCGGCGAGGCGGCGGGCCTCCTTGCCGGATTACCGCCATGGGATCTGGAGGCAAAGGTCCTCGCGCAAATATGGGAGTGGCGCGAGGAGGCCAAACGCCGGGGCGTAAGTCCGCTGCCGCGGGAAATCGCGGCACAGCGGACAGAGCTCCGGCGGGATCTCATAGTGACATGGAGAGAGCGATTGTCGCAACCCAGTGCTGGGCACGCCACGATTGCGGCGGTAAGTCCCCTCTTTGAGGAGTGGTTTGAGAGGCGGCATGGCGTCCTCACCTTCCGCCTGACGCAGGTCCTCACCGGACACGGTTGTTTCGGGAGGTTCCTGTTTCGGATAGGGCGGGAGGAAACGCCCGGGTGTTTCCACTGCGAAGATCGCCCTGAGGACACGGTGGAGCACACGGTGGCGGTCTGCCCTGCTTGGGCGGAGCACCGCCGTGTCCTCGTGGAGACGATCGGCGGTGGCGATCTCTCGCGTCCGGCCCTGGTCCAGGCCATGGTACGGAGCGAGAGGGCATGGGGAGCCGTCACCTCCTTCAGCGAAGCAGTGATGCTCGCGAAGAGGGAGGCGGCGCACGTGAGGGAGAGGCAGCATATGCGCCCTCGCGACCCCAGCCGCCGCAGGATACGGAGACGCCCTGGGCGTCGGGAATCCCAGGCCGATTTCCGGCCACCGTAGACATGGGCTTGCGGACGGCGAGTAATGGGTAGCTCGCTGTCCGGTAAGGACGAAGCCCAAGTCGACGGCGCGTTGTGTTCCACGCGCGCCTCAAAGAGATGTCAGCACAAAAAATGATGGGGCCCGCAAGGGCCGATGCCTGCCAGGGGTGCGGGTTTGTTCGAAAGAGACACCACAGCCCCTGGCTTAAGGGCTACTGAAGGAACACGGGTGGGTTTTAGTCAGCAAAAGTCTGACACGCCCTCCTGCTCCACCCAGAGCGGGAGAAGTTATTTGATGATTTCCCACCCAAAAAAAAAAAAAAAAAAAAAAGGACCATAAAAACTGTCACTATTTTTTGTGAAGGTAAATTACTTTTGATAGTTTTGTACAGAACCCGAGCGTAAATAATGTGTAATACGGAAATATATTTATCAAGAAAATGTCATAGGTGGGTCATTCTCAGGAGACTCATTATTTGGTTGACTTCGGTGTCATTTTTTTTTTTTTAATTTAGGCCTTGTTAACATGAAATATCAAATCTAGAGTTAATTTAAAGCATGTTAGTAGTAGAGTGTTAACTCTAGATTTGATATTTCATGCCTAAATTAGATAACAAAAATTACACCGAAGTCAACCAAATAATGAGTCTCCTGAGAATTACCCAGGTATAGTAGCAGAAAGGACTTGTACCACAATACTCAATTGCTATCTGTGGAGGCTTTTATGGCTCACTATTCCTTCTGTCTTGTTAGCTGTAAGCCACTCAAAAACAATACAAAAAATATAAAAAACACACACTTTTTCGAAAACTGAATGTGCCATGTTCATGGCCCGCTTGCACCCTAATTGTGGTTTCAACCTCAATCAAAAGGATTTTGTAGGAAATTGATATTCAATGATCAGCACCCTAATTGCTTAACTCACGATTAATCATAATCGGTTTCAATTTGACAGGTCAACAATATTCATTGCGTTATTTACGTTGTTGATCAGACACATTTTTCTAACATATGAAGCAATGGTTTATCAATCTGTTTCAAAACGAAACAGATAATGAAGAATCGTGAGTTATTACAACAATTAAGGTGCAGGTCTATTCAACACAACAAATGACGCAATTATTGTTGTCGTTGCCATTGTAAGTGTGTTACGTAACTTGGCCGTAGAATGCCGTACAGGGGGGTATAAGCGTAACACACCAACAGTAGGCATGGTTTTCAGTTTGACACTTCAATAACATTAATTGCGTTGTTGAGCAGACAAACTTTTCGAACGTAAGAAGCAATGGATTACCTTCAAAATTATTCAAATTTTAATTAATGGTGTGTTACGCTATCAAGGTGCAGTTAATAACAAAATCCATGCGGATAACGAATAAGAATAGAATAGAAAACATTTATACGACACAGATACAACACAACAGCAACAAACACATAAAAAAAGAGAACAATAAACTTAGCAAAAAAAATGCAGTATCAGTTGTGCTGAGCGTGTCCATACCGAAAGGGTTACCATCTCAACATTTGCTGGGCATTAGACACCCACCGCTGGTTTCCAGTTGGCACTCCGCAGCGACACACGGACGCCAACAAACCCTGCGATCTATGTCCAATCCTATGCAAAATGTATCCCTGGCTCAAACGTGTTACGTAGCTCATGCTTGTCGACAAATGGAAACGAATTACATCCATTAGCGACTTTGATTTTGATGGACACGTATTAAGAGCTGCGGCGGCTGGTAGCCCGCCAACGTTTTACATCGTGAAAGGTGAATAATATACTAGCGATCACTGCGATTATGAACCCGATACAGTTTTGGGTATTTAGAAGGTGAAAGGAAATAATGACGCGAAAATATTGTTTGTGAGTCTGTGCGTGAGTTTTTTCCACCCATATCCGAATACAAAAAAAAGTAAGAAAACAGAAAACTACGAAACAAGACTATGAAGAGAATATTTTCTTGCTTCATACTTTTCAGAGCGTGACTTTTTAATAGCCGGGTTTCAGTTTTTTAACTTACTAGTTCTAAGATTTCGGCTGATAATTTTAGGGTTTTGCTTTGAGAAGTTAAGTCTTCAGAACAACGTCGTTTTATATCGTTTGTTCTCGAGATGTAAAATACATTATATTTACCTATTTATCTGCATATGAACTATCGACATTCAACGTCAACTATCAGTCTTATTAAAACCTACAACCATTCGGAGCCACCCAAATCATCGTCCAATGTTAGCGGTGTATCATGCAGGATTGCGCTCCCGGTTATTGCGCCAAGACATGTCATTCCTCTTGAATGTATTATTCAGTACTACATGCTATGAACTGGAACACTGTCTCTATTACAATTGATGTCGTGAGAGACGATTAGGAGATGTGTTGAGAGTTACAGAACATTAGCTTGTAAACTGGAATAGATCTTAGGTACTACGATCCCCCGTGAAGAGTGTTGTGTACATTAGTAGGTAGGTACAGGTTATTGCGGCTATTTAAGCATTTGTGTACCTATTGAGCATTTTGGGGTTTCCCACAGGAACGTCAAACGTTACTAATGAGGTCAGATTTCACTCTGTGGCATGTGGATACCTAGAACCGTAGATATCTTTATCAATTTTACTGTAATGCCTATGAAAGTCATGCAATAGTCAGATAGTTACTTTTTATCCTCAAGCAGTGTTTACAAAATATCAAAGAGTGACTGACTGGACTATATATAAAAATAATAATATGATCATTATAACGAAATGTACAGGCAAAATATCAAATAGTGGTAATTATTGGGTCAGGTAAGCTCCTAAAAACATACTCATATTTAGTTACTAGCTTAATTTTGTATTTTTAACCGACTTCAAAAAGAAGGAGGTTATCAATTCGACATGTTTATTTATAATATATTTTTAATGTATGTTCGGGCATAACTCCGTCGTATATAGACGGATTTGCACAATTCTTTTTTTGTTCCAAAGGGCTTTACTCCGAAATGGTCCCATTGAAATTTCATATAGATCTGATGATGCGATTCGGAGACAGACAACGGAACTCTTCAAAAAATTACAGCAAATCAACCGCGAATGTTGCTATCGCATAAATATGCATTGTTTTGACGCCAAGGATGATGAAATTTCGAAATGGTGTGGGGTAGGTAACTAAAAAGTGAAAATAAAACTTTTTTCAAAAAAATAACAACCGACTTCCAAAAAAACACTACAAAGTGCAAAATAACTTTAATTTCGGAAGGCGGTGACAAATAATTAAAATACACATCCAAAGTCACCGACTTCCGAAATTAAGGTTATTTTGCACTTTGTAGTATTTTTTTGGAAGTCGGTTGTTATTTTTTTGAAAAAAGTTTTTATATAATAACCTCAATGTACCCAGACAAACAACTACATACATAGCCACATTGAACACTTTTATAGCCAATTATGTCAATGTCAAGAGACTACCTTTACAAGACCCGCCCAAAAAGTTGCCACAGATAATAAAGAAAACAAAAACTAAGGCGACCGACACACTTGTTGCAGGCATTGTTATCGCTCTATGTTATTGCTGATTTACATTTTACTGTACGCTATTAAGCCGGGGATTTGCATAATGGCCGCTTTACGCATATTAACGGGTGATTGCGGATTATTGAATATAATTGACGTATTCACTGTCAGATTATTATATTATTCTGAATGCGATCTTTAATTGTTGTGGGTGCTGAACACGCGTTTTGTTTGTTTGGGTTGAAGCCATCAATTTGGATTAGAAAACCTCTATATTTTGTATAACTAATTCCTCTGCGTGATTTCAATTACGTATGGTTGGGTTTTTCCAGCTCTGTTTTGTCTCTGGTTTTTTGTGTTTTTATGTGGTCCGTCATAGGGATGAAACAGATAATCCAATCATTTTTGTTTCACATTTTTAGGTACAGTCACCAAAACAGATAAGTAACCAGGGTCGTCAGATATAGTAATTTGGATTTTAGTAAGAAACCAATGAAGGTTTTTGAATGTTTTTTTTTTTTTTTTAATTTGGTTAATTAAATGTTTGTTTTCTATTAATTTAATTTAATGTTGTTCAAAAACATCCGTCGGTTTTTTGTACTAAACCGACGACCCTTATGTCTTTTGGTGATCACTGACCGTAACACGACCTTCTCACATTACTTTTAAGAGGAACTTTATTAGACATAATTCCAATCCTCAACAGATTACCAACTTGATCACCAAAACAAATGCTCGTACATTCAGATCATGGAACTGCGCAGCCTATTCATTGTTCCCAGAGGGTTAAGTTCAAGTAAAGTCGCCAACTTCCGCACTACCGGCCAACTTGAGAGCCATTCACTCTGCAGTTTGTGTACAACTCTGTGTTTTAAGGAAACCTGTAGCAATCCATTTTTATTATACAAACTCTCTGAAATATTTATTTGGAGTTTTTAAATATGGTGTTATGTAAAACGTTTCGTCTATTTGTATTTGGGTCACTAGGTATTTACAAAATAGTCTTAATTTGTTGAGCTATTCTGAAAAAGCAACGCTCAGCAGCGTGTTAAATAAATGCTGACTCATTCTAATAAATCAGACAATAAACTGCCTATACATTTCCATATTCAAACCTGGAAAAATCCTCATCGACAATACCAACGTAAATAAAAAAAAACATGCGATATGACAAACATAACCGAGAGAGAATTAAAAAAAATAAGTAAATACAATAACTTGGTCGAGAACGCGTATCACGAGAATGTAAATCTGGTGCGCGTGGCCATGAATATTTTCATTATTTTCACCGAATCAACGACAGACAGGGAGGCATATTTTTTTTTAGGTGTGGCATGGTCATTTCGATGTCGGTTACGTATTTAATGTGTCTCTGTGTTCAGAATACCAATCGCTACCATACGATTGTTTATAATGCTAACAGTTGTTAAAAATAAATTAAGTGGTTCAGCGTTATCAGCCTATAATTCTCCCACTGCTGGGACAGAGGTCTCCTTTTGGTGAGAGGGAGTGGGCCGTAGTCTACCACGCGGGCCCAGTGCGGGTTGGTAGATGTCACATGTCTTCAAATTTTTGGTTCTAGGACATGCCGGTTTCATCACGATGTTTTCCTTCACCGTTTTTAGAGCAGCAGAGTGAAATAATTTACACAAAGTAAAGCGCCTGTCTGGGTTCGAACCCACGACCTACAACTTGTAATTCGGAGCCGACACCACTGGATACCACCACCACTCTTCAAGTAGTTCAGCGCCATCTATTTATTATATACTTAATTTCTGCTTACATAAACTTTTAGATTACTCACTACGAAATTCAAATCCAGTTAAAGAAGCGCCATCTAGGAGGGAAGCCATTTACTAAAATGTTGAGACAGCTAGGACACTCTGTGTGAAGGACTGAGCCATAATCCACCAGGCAGGCCTAGTGTGGGTTTGTAGATGTCACATGTGTTCTAAGGTATCCTTCTTCTTGTGTGTCGATGCCAAAAATAAAGAGTAAAAAATGTAAATAATATGTACAGTTATTTTTTGTTTGGCCCAAAATTCAGCAACGCGGATACCGTTCCCTGGTGCAGGAAGGGCATGCAGTGCAAGATGGGAGGTGAGCTATTGTCTATGGAGAGACGCTGCACACACACCGGAGACCTGAGCCGTCCATGAATCCCTACTTGTAGAAGTTGTCCTTACTGCGACCTACTTGGGTTCGAAGTCTATTTAAGGTTTTCCAAGTAGGCCACGGTAACTTGTGGCCGGATGTGAGGCTCTCAGATGGTTCAATTAAGAAATCAGAAGGCTTAAGTAGTTCTTTCCAAAGATCGCGTCTTCCCGTGGAGGGGTTGCTATCAGCTGGACTCACGCACCCAAGATTTTTTGCGGCTTTTAAGCCTCTGTGGCACTTGACTAGAGTGTGCATTGGGTGGTATCTTGACGATGTTTTTCTTCACTGTTTTGAGAGCACTGGTGATGAAATTATTTACTCAAAGTAAGCGTTGTGAGTTCCCAGGTAGGCCTGTGAACTCACAACCTACAACTCAATAGTCCAAGCCAATACCACTTGGCAACCACTGCTGTCAAGGTGTCCTTTAATATAAAAGGACAAGTCTCAGGCCAAAATAAAAATGTTGTCTGTTTTTTACCTCCCGACAACGCTTAATGCTGGAGGCTCTTATGATTGTTACTAACAGGAAAAAAACTCGATTTATCTCTCCCCATGCCGCAAGGGAAAACAGTAAAGATACTTTGTTAAGTTTATTATTTTTTACCTACTCGTAACGTTATAAAAAAGCTCGAGGATATAAACTCACGTTTGCACGGACTTAAAAACATCGTAGCGAGATTTTTTTAATGCATTATATCTTCAACGCTCTGCTAAGCGCAGATAGTTGAAAATAGAACAATGTGTTATCTCGACGAGCTGGGATACACTCTGTTGGATTCTGAATCCTCGGTTCAACACCGACAGTTTAAATTCTAGTGCACCATAAAATACCGGTACGATACATTTACGTCCGAACAAACGGGCCTAAAATCCTAATAAGATCTCCTGGAAGGCGATTTTAGTTAAGTGCCTGTATACATATTTTTGGTTGAAAGCTTTGCTCCCACGGTCTATTTCAGGTTACCTTGGTACCGCAATATCCATTATGGGATCATATTTTTACTATGTTTGCTACTTTCCTTTGTTAAAGATTGTGACGTCATAGTAAGCCGATCGAGGAGCTTAGAGCTTAGACGTACGATCCGAAAATATTTCATTGAATCCTTCGGATCTTTGTTCTTTATTGAAGAATTGTTGATAATTGAATTTATAGATAAGTAATTGATTCATTTGGAAGGGAATAGCGATTCTTTACTACTGAAGTATTTTAACTAGGTACTCTCATATCGTAAAATTCGAATCATAAACTTCAATACCGAAATTTAAAAACAGAATCATGTTATCAGACTTTTTCTGTTAGTAACAAAATAAGTTTATCAAAGAGTTTTTGGCGGGATCGCGTTGGAACAATGTTGCACGAATTTAAATTTTCATGAAATTTCGTAAAATAGCCAATTAAGTTGCTTAATTTTGGTAGTATATTATTCAATTTAGTTACGTGTGAGTGCACAAGTGTAGTGAAGGTGAAAATAAGTGACTAACGTGAACTTTCGTGTTCCCCCAAAAACTCCTAATGGGATGTTGTAAAGTTACTACCGCTTTACAATAACTTTGACTTGACTGACTATGACTTTTTTCTAACTTCGTGCCTGGTAACGGGCCATTTACTTGATTGAAAAGTAAAATTACTTGACACTGGCTATATGCACAAACCGTGCGAAGCCAAAACCCAAAAGGAAAAAAAAAACAGCAGAAACAATTTTTTTCCAATACGATACAGGGCAAATCCAATAAGTTAATATCACCAAGGAGTTTTCATCAATTATTTTTTACTCAAAACCATTAACAAAACTATTTCTTACTCTTAACTTTGATTTTTTATTTAATAGGTTCAATCCTAATGTATGAGAGTAAATATTGTGTGAAACTGCACGTAACTAGGTATTAAAACACTCACTATGCAATAGCTTCATACTATACTATTACACCACAGTTTAAGCATCAAAAATCTTCAACCAAGGACTACCAATCGGCATACGAAGGGGCTACCAAAGTGACGAAGCTTTCATCCTTATTTTCAATCATTTTCCACATTCCCTGCACTAAACCTACCATGTTGGGGTATTCAACACGTCATGGCGTGGAAATGGATAATCCAGCATGTAAGTCACGTTTCCGACGGTCAAACAGGGTCAAATCGTAAAAGTGTTTACGGCTTTTTCTCACTTCCCTCCAGGGCCGGATCGAGCCTATAAAGTAAATGTCAATAGCAACCGAAAGTCAGGTTCGAATTTTAACTGCACGTCATACGAATAAGGCAACATTTTTTATTTATTTGGTCCATTTTTGGTTAGATTTTTCAGTTACGGTTACATTTATGAATTCATCGGTTCAGGAAAACAGGAAAAGTTTTCCCTTGTGCCATAGAGACAAAAACAAATAATAAAGTATTGTTGTGTCAAAGCATTCAGAGAAAAGATAAATTTGTTTGTTAGATTAGTCGACTTTACATCAAAATTCAGAAGGCCAATTTTACCCTCGTACCTATGTCTATATATCTCAACTCACGCCTATTTCCCATGGGGGTAGGCAGAAACTACAGAACGCCGCCTATTAATTTGATTATATTTTCTTACTAAACTTGAACAAAATCCATTGATACAAAATCCGACAACCCTGGTTACTTATCTCTTTTGGTGACCTTACATATAAAACATAACCCTCTTTCTGACGCAGTCGGGTAAAAAGAAGCAATCTCACCTGTTAACAAGATAAATTAGAGCTTTTTACCCGACTGGGCCACAAGGAGGGTTATGTTTTTCGAGTGTATGTATATTTCTTTGGCACGCTCTGTAACCTAATCGGCTTGATCGATTTCAGCTAGAGAGGCGCCGTTAGATTTGTCTTAATTGTGAGAGTGACACTGGGTATATCAAAATTGAAAAAAAAAATGGCCGATTTTGGCGCCATATTGTGCCTTAATTTTTTTTTATACCGATTGGATAACAATTAGAATGTTCTTAATAATAACGGGATTGTCTCCTATAAGGAATTAATACTAATCACTAGCAGTTTAAAAAAAATGCTCTTCAATTCCCACATACAGAATCAACTAATTTATTTTCTCAAATCTCTTTGTTCCAAATTTTCTAGTAGCTACTTCTACACACGTCGCTCGTCGTCAAAATCAAGCCCAACTCCACATTAGAACGGTTTAATTAAAGGTTTTAATTTCCCAGTCGGTTGTCGTCACGGCGACGGTAGAGACAGGTGGCGACAGGTTGACATCTCTCAGGCCAACTTGGAAATGGGGCAAACGGAACGTTAGGAACGAATATTGTGGAATCAGCAAGTAGTTTTATACGGGCTATAGGAACTTTAGTGTGCAGGTACTTTTGAGCACATGGATGGAGGCAATCTTGAGAGCACGCCTGAAATATGCAGTCCATACAAAAAAGGAAATAGTTGTAGAAGATACTCGGCGTCATCTATGACAAGAAAAAGAAATAGCATGGACACCACCAACATCTGCCTAGCCTTTTCCCAACTATGTTGGACTCAGATTCCAGTCTAACCGGATGCAGCTCAATACCAGTATTTGACATGGAGCGACTGCCTATCTGACCTCCACAAGTCTACAACCCAGTAAATGGGTAATACGATACCCCTTGGTAAGACTTGTTGTCAGACTTTCGGGATGCTGACAACCCGAACAACTGTCAAAGATCCACGAATGACAGCCGGGGCCAACAGCTTAACGTGCTTTCCGAAGCACACCAGGGTATTTGTATGTGAAGATTGTCACCCATCCTTGGACCAACCGCGGCAAGCGTAGGTTGTTACTTAGCCACAAACTTCTCATGTAGGAAAACCTTTAGGTATTAATTTGAATACCCCCTTACGGTTCTTCTTACGGTTCATGTCAAGGAAACCCTTAAACCAATAGATGCAGGATGTACAAAAGGGTATTTTACTCTGTATGAGAAAAAATCGTAAAATATATTATTGAGATAACTTAGGCAAAATTTTGTCGGAAAATGTTGGTTTAATTCATGAAATAACAAAATAAATTTTAAAATACAATTTAAAGATTTCAGTTTTTTAAATCTGTTTTCGAACACCATGAAATAGTAGCCATGTTATTCGTCATACGGCATGTCAACTGAGCAACTTTCTACTTTTATTATTTCCGTAACCAAAGTAATTTTTTATTTAAATAATATATTGCATTCAGGAACAGCAAACCAACGAAAAGTAAAAATAAAACATTTTAAAAAAAATTAATAACAAATATCTTATAAAATATCAGCGCACAATGACAAACTGACGTCATACCCACAGAGCAATATGGCGTCCACAGCCATTTCCACAGCACTACGTCCAGTGTTTTCGTCAAATTACGTGCGAAATTTGAAACCGTAAAATTTAAATGCATTTTATGGAATTTATGGCACTAATCAATTAAATAAAAAATTTGTGGTTTTTTTTGTGGTTTATTAGCACTGTAGAATGAAATTAAGACACTTTTCAAAAATGGCTGTAAAACCCTAATAATAATAGGTCTTTACCTATGAAATTGCCGTTTTGTATGAAAAAATTTAAACGAATTTTTTTCATGAATTTTTTATTTGTATTAATCGAAGTAATCACCCATGCAATCAATGCATCTTTGCCATCGCAGTGGCAGTTTATTGATGCCCTTCTTAAAGAAATCAGCTGGACGGGAGGCAACAAATTCTTCAAAGGCATTTTGTACTGCCTCTCGGGTATTAAATTTTTTTCCCGCCAAGAAGTTATCCAAATTCTGGAAAAAGTAGTAGTCTGTAGGCGCAAGGTCTGGTGAGTAGGGCGGATGACGGAGAGCTTCCAACCCCAGTTCTTGCAACTTGGAGACCGTCTGCTGTGCAGTATGAGGTCGCGCGTTGTCGTGCAGGAGCAGCGGAGACGAGCGATTGACCAATGCTGGTTGGAGATGCGCCAGCTTCTCCATCATTGTGTTCAGTTCTTCACAGTACACATCTGCAGTAATGCTCACCCCGTTTGGTAAGAAGCTGTGATGAATCACACCGGCGCTAGACCACCAAACAGTGACCATCACTTTTCTAGGGGTAAGTTTTCGTTTAGGGCATTGTTTAGGTGCTGAACCAGGATCCAACCAACTTGCTGAGCGCTTACGGTTATCAAACAGAATCCATTTTTCATCGCAGGTAACAATGCGGTTCAAAATTCCTTCATTTGTGTGTCTGTTGAGCAGTGCAAGGCACGTCTCGACGCGTACTTCGCGCTGGCGATCATTGAGTTCGTGGGGCACCCATTTGTCAAGCTTTTTTACCTTGCCAATTTGACGCAAATGGACCAATATTGTTTTGACGCTAACGTCGAAAGCTGCTGCTAATTCAGCCGTAGATTGTGTATCATCAGCTTCCACAATCGCCTTTAATTCGTCATTGTCGACCAAAGTCTTCGGACGACCGCGAGGTTCATTTTTCAGGTCGAAATTTCCAGAACGGAAGCGAGCAAACCAATAACAGGTGGTGCGTTGGTTTGTAGTGTTAGCTCCGTAAACGTCGTTGATGTTGCGTGCCGCTTGTGCCGCGTTGCTGCCACGACGGTACTCATATTCCATAATTACTCGAATTTTTAACGTATCCATGATGACGAAAAAGATTGAAATGCGATGAAAATGTAACACTAATCAATAAAGAAATGACTACTTTTAGAAAAAAAAATCCATGTTTTTAAAATAAAATTAATTTGAAATTAGAATTCTTAGCCAAACAAAAATTATTTTGATTTGAAATGGCCAGTACTGCAGAACGGCAATTTCATAGGTAAAGACCTAATAGCATGTGCTTTTTAACGTAAGTTGTGTTTTTACGACGTCACAATCCGATAACGAATAAATTAGTTATGATTTAAAGTTCAAATTTGCAAGAAATACCAATTCTTGAAGCTTTACACCTTGTCTTATTTGTATAGTAAGCCTGCACAATAACTCATACTCAGCTCTCACAGGTAGTCACCTAGGTAGGTATGACGTATTTGGAGTTAGGTTTTCGGTGCTAATTGGGACGGCGCGGCGCTGAGTACCTTCAGCTGAATTTACGTTTTTTCTGTCCGACGAGATTTTGCTTTCCTTACGTACGCACGGCTACACATCAAGCTATTCATTTCCAGTTCATGCTGATCTCGCACTGTACGGAAATCCTATACAATGCGATATCAGCTTATACTGGAAATATAAAAGCTTGATGTGTAGTCGTGTATACAAAAATATATGGCTTTGTAGGTACATTGAAGGATTTCTCTACAAACCTGATAAGGATACCACCTAAGCTCTGAGTGATGATTACAGGAAACCATACATACATACTCAGCCGATAACGTTCCCACTGCTGGGACACAGGCCTCCTCTCCATGAGAGGGAGTGGGCCGTAATCTACCACGCGGGCCCAGTGCGGGTTGGTAGATGTCACATGTCTTCGAATTTTTTGTTCTAGGACATGCCGGTTTCCTCACGATGTTTTCCTTCACCGTTTGAGAGCAGTGGTGATGAAATTATTTACACAAAGTAATGCGCCTGGCTAGGTTCGAACGCACGACCTACAACTCGTAAGTCGCGGCCGTTACCACTGGGCCACCACTGCTCTCTCTCAGGAAACCATATAGTAATATTAATTTAGTTCCTAACTTCAGAACACGTCACATCAATGAGGTCTCGACCGCTGAACTAGGACCTCATGTATGATACTGCGGTTCTTCCAGTTACATGGATCAGCATGAGAAGGTTTAGACTATATACAATACACACAAACAATAATTTAAAAAAACCGGTCAAGTGCGAGTTGGACTCGCGCACCGAGGGTTCCATACAAACCTGTGGGTATATAAGTAAAAGTTCAAAATTGTCAAAAATATTTTTTTTTATATGACGAAACTAAAAATTTACGGTTTTCGTAATTTTTCCTATATCTGTACTATAAGACGTGACTTCGTACAAAATTTCAAGATTCTAAGTTCACGGGAAGTACCCTGTAGGTTTTGATTCCCGTGCGAGTTTCGAAAATTTGCGGAAATCTGCGGCCTAAATGGCTGTATCTTTTGATTGCGTTGACTTAGAAGGTTGATTTTTCTACAGCTTCCAGGGACAGTAGAACTAAGTATCATATAGAAATTTCAGTTTGATACCTCCACGCGTTCCTGAGAAAAACGGTCTTGACAGACGGACGGACGGACGGACGGACGGACGGACGGACGGACGGACAACAAAGTGATCTTATAAGGGTTCCGTTTTTTCCTTTAGAGGTACGGAACCCTAAAAAGAAATAAAATTAAAATTCAAAAACTTAGGCGCATAGGTACACTGAATTAAATTAATTAATGAAATTAATTTACTTTAAATCCCACTGTAATGTTAACCAACCTACCTACTGTTAATATAGGTACCTATGTACTATAATAATACCAGCCTTTTACTGTCCTACTGCAAGACAAAGTCCTCTTCTCATATATAGAGAAGGCATGAGTATTGATCACCACGCTCAAGGCGGGTTAGCGATTTCAGAGTTATAATAACTGTAAGTAAACTTAGACAGGATAAAATAGTATTATAGGTAAACATTAAGCGCTAAATTGCTTGGCTACCCTTTCATAAACCGCTCTGAAGGAAAAACATCCACAACTCGTTTTGATGAGACGGCCACAAGCCAATAATTTCCTTTGCGTAACTTCTGCAATAAAATTGAATGAAATACGTAATTTTATTGGCTTTAATAGGGAAACAACCACCACATTTTACGAGGCAATCATTTGTTCTACCATGGTTTTATATCGTGCCATAACTATGCAAAGCTAAGTATCCAAGAAAAACAACTTGCATTATTGATAGAGTTGATAAAGAACAATAAGTGCAATTTCCCTACAAATTGAGTTTTTCAAGATTTCTCTATGAATTTTTCGTGTACAGTACGTCGAAAACGGACACAAAAGTGAAGCTCTACTAATCATCGTCATCATTTCAGCCGAAAGTCCTCCACTGCTGGACATAGGCCTCCCCCAAGCATATTTTTGGGGAGTTATGCCGTAATCGCCATGGTTGGCAGGCGGGATAGCGATCGCAGTATGATGGTAAAATTGATAGAGACTGCTGTTGCCCATTCTTTGGTAAGTCCCTTAGTCGCCTTCTACGACAGCCACGATGGTGCTATTCTTTTACGTTACGGTTTTTACGATAATTTTACCAAAATGATTTTTAAGATGAAGAATGCGTTCATCCATTCGTTTTCATTTCCATCCCACAAACATTCCTCTTTTCCGCGCATGGTCTTTTTTGCAACCGCCTTTATTTTTCTGTTTTTAAATGCGCATGACAAGCATTATTTTTCGTCCCAAATTCCCGATTAAAAAATCGAATAAAACGCAATAGGCGGACACTCGCCAGTCATTAATATGCTCAAAAGTGTCCCAACTTTATCGGGTAGGTGTACATTTTCACGCCCCAAATAACCACGTACTTTGGCTTTTATTTTTATCCAGGTACGCAATACAAGTTATTTCCACATTTCGCGTGGGCTTCTTCCGGACATGTAAACCTCAATGCTTCGCAATCATTCGGGTCGTCCAGTTTAATGTGGATTTTATTGTCATCGCTAACCTATTGACCTTTTTAGACCCTTTATTGGTACACTTTGTTATGTAGTGCAGAACTCTTTTTTGTAGCATAATCTATTGCTATTATTGTTTATATGCCTAAAGTATATAAACCTATTGTCAACAATAAGTAAATAGCCACTTGCTTTTCAATTTATTCGACACTAATTTTATGAAAACCAATCTTAGCTTTCAAAGCAATTTCCAATATTAATTCGTACCTTTTTCGAATGACTGAGTAAATTTCTTTGGTAATTGACAGCCTATTCGGCCATTTGGATTGGCAGTGACAAAGCTAAGGAAAAATTCCTGAAAACTGTACAACAAAGCAGTCCTTGTTTCTAGAAAGAGTTTCTTCGCATTCTTGTAGAATGAAGGACATATTTTTTTTAATAGAAAATATTGAACAAAGAAATCAAAATGACTCATGATATGTTTTCAAAATTAAAACTCCGCTTGCTTGTTTCTGTTTTTAAATAAAGCAAGTTCAAAATTTTGCGAATTAATTCCTCAGTAACCTTAATCGACGATTTAACAGATTTTTTCTATGTATTTCTACGAATAGAATACTAACATAGTTATAAACAACGTGTGTGTTTTCAAAATAAAGTGAAAACTGTCTTCGGGATCACAAGTTTTATAGCATCCATAAAATTGCCTAGTTTCGAAAGTTGTCGTAAATACGGCCGTTTACGATCGAACCGAAAAGCGAATTAGATCTATGAACGATACTTCACCTACGAGTATAAACCTGGCTGGAAATCCAAGAGATGCCAGGAAACGTAAATCCGTCCGTATCTTTTTCATTAAAACATATGTAAAATTGTCGAATCTTCGCCGTCGAGTCTTCGTTTTGAAACAGCACGACACTAGTGCTTCGAATTGTGGATGTTGTTCCGATTTCAAAATGCTAGTTCGAATAACATTTCATTGTGGTATTCGATAATCCATTTTTGTTTTTGTTTTTTTTGTTTTGCTTCGCACGTTTTCTGCATTTAGCCAGTGTCAAGTAATTTTACTTTTCAATCAAGTATATGGCCCGATATCAGGCACGAAGTTACAAAAAAATCATAGTCAGTCAAGTCAAAGTTATTGTAAAGCGGTAGTAACTTTACAACAACCTGTTAGGAGTTTTTGGGGGAACATGAAAAGTCCACGTTACTCACTTATTTTCACCTTCACTACACTTGTGCACTCACACGTAACTAAATTGAATAATTCACTACCAAAATTAGACAATTTAATTCGCTATTTCACGAAATTTAATGAAAATGAAAATTCGTGCGACATGTTCCAACGCGATCCCGCCAAAAACTCCGATATTCCAGTTGTTTCTGGTTTGTCTGTTTTGCATGAAGGTTTTGGCCAAAAAAGGTTTACCATTGAAAACTGTCGAAAACGATTATAGTGATTCCGTTTTTGAATGTAGGTATGAATGAATTAGAATAGGTTTCAAAACAACTACCTAAAGTAAGTTTATAATTTCAACATACACTACATATCATTCGTCACAATTTCATCATCATCATCATTGGCAGCTCTGTTACACTCACTGCTGAGTAATACGAGTAGGTAGTCACCCTCCCTTTTGTTCCATGCTTCGCTGGTCTGTGCGAGTCATAACGAACAGCACCCTAATTGCGTAACTCACGATTGATCATAATTGGTTTCGTCTTCACAGTTAAACAATATTCATTGCGTTATTTATGTTGTCGAACAGACACATTTTTCGAACATTTGAAGCAATGGTTTAACAATCCGTTTCAAAACGATACAGATTATGATGAATCGTGAGTTACGCAATTAGGGTGCTGGTTTAGCATGACGCTTTCTATTTCTACTCTACCGTAGAATAGAAATTGCTTGTCTACTTTTTTCGGTACAAAACCGTCAACTGTCTACACGAAAATGTCATTTTTGTCTACTCTTCCGTCGACAAAACGCTTCTCTATGGTTCTCGTGTTAAGCCTGCAGCTCTTCTCTTTAGCCTTTCTCTTTCTTTATTCGGTCTCAATATAAATATCTACCTACAATTTTATTTTATTTACAAAAATAACATGACGTAATCCTCCTAAGGTAATAAAAAACACGCCGTACATTGCAACAAAACGAGCATCAAACAGCTTGTTTATTCCAATAAAACAAGTAAACCACTCGAAACAAGTAACATTGCAAGCTCTGTGTAATTTTGGCAACACAGTAAACTTTCTCTATCGTCTATGGCACGAGTGGCTGGCTGTACTCAATAAATGCCTTTGCCTTTTTAACTCACGACTCCTACATAACGTATGCTTTTTATTTACGATATTCTGTGTAATGGAGTAAAATAAAACTATGAGAGTGCTGTTAAAATAAAAAGTGTGGGTAATTTGCTTTTAGTGTGGGAGCTGTGTAAATTCCAAATTTCTTCAGAAAAGTAATGATTGTTTATAATGTATTATTTTAATGTAATTATTTAGTTGATTTCGTGGTCAAATAGGTTTTATATTTCCTGGAAATATAGGTTTCCACAACAAATTGTTATTTCCCCGAACTTGCTTCGGCAACGTCCTTAAATATGCAGAATATTGCAAAAGATTGCATTTATTTAGCAAAAATATTGAAAGCACCGACATAAACCACTACCATAAGCTTGCCTGGAAGAGATCGCAGAAAGCGATCATCATCATCATCGTCATCAGCCTATAATGTTCCCACTACTGGGACACAGGCGTACTCTCTGTGAGAGGGATTGGGTCCACCACGCGGGCCCAGTGCGGGTTGGTAGATGTCACAAGTCTTCGAATTTTTGGTTCTAGGACATGCCGGTTTCCTCACGATGTTTTCCTTCACCATTTTGAGAGCAGTGGTGATGAAATAATTTACACAAAGTAAAGCGCCTGGCGGGGTTCGAACTCACAACCTACAACTCGTAAGTCGTGGCCGTTACCACTTGGCCACCAGTGCTCTCGCCCATTGTATGTTTTTATTGTTTTATTTTTTTATGAGTTTTCTGGTGTACAGGCACCAGCACATCAAGCTACTCCAAACTGACAAATTTTCCCAATTGAACATGAACGTTATGCTTATGTAATAAAGTTGAAAGTCTATCAAAGAAATTTGACAGATTAGGGTAGCTTGATGTGCTGGCGCCTGTACAATAAAGCATATAATAATTAAATAATTTAAATCTAGTAGTTCTTTCCAGAATACTTTATAACAACACCTTAAACATAGGCAGGAGAGGCAGGAAAACAGTGAACAAGTAGCAGCATAAATTTATTCTCCATCATCAGCCTACAGCAGTTTGCTGGACATAGCTGCCTCTTCAACTGTACGCTATTCAACATTCCTGTAATTAATAAATTACAGGTATGTTTAATGGCGTACAGTTGGAGTGTTACAAAACTTACCGCGTGTTACAAAAATCAAAATATCACAAAAACTGCTTTGACACACTATTGATAAATGATAAATGATTTTATTTCTGTAAGTAGGTTTGTACAAACACTTTTACACGTCAATCATATTTTTTTAAACTAGATGAGGTCGGCGTTTCCTATCTGACTACTCTGAGAAGAAAGGCCGAAACAAACTCAGAGGTCACAGTCTCTTTTAAAGTCCAGAAATAATCTTGGTCAGATCATGTGAAGACCATGTGGATTGGTGTCTGAAATGGTCTTTTTAGGAAAGAACCACACAGATTGAGTGGACCTGTCCATTCCGTGTACGCATGTATCAGTAATCATACGGCTCAACTCAGAACTTGAGGAGCTCAACGATTTTATATTGAAGCTTTAGCTAACCATATCAAAGCTCCACTAAAGTAGGTATCACTAAGGGCTTCAATGGGCGTTAGATCATCCATCACGTCATCCATTGACATAGACTTCTTCTTAACATCGATTGCAAAAAGGTCAAACGTATTTGGCCCAAAATTCAGCCTCATGAAGAGTGCTCACTGACGCTGTCATAAGATCATCAAATGCACACGAAACCTTTTACCCTGTGAAATCGGAGACGTTGACACAATCCTTTGTTTGGCAACACTTATAAGTGTTGTTTGACCAAGAGTCAAAGGTCAAGGCTGGAGACAGCTTGTTAATTACTTGATCTCATAACCCGATCCGTCCCCATCTTTATGATGATTAATAGTGAAAACGATTGAACAAAGTGAAAATATAGGTGCCTACTTAATTTTCATTTAAACCCATCCTTGCAAAGCATTTTTAGGGCCAAAACATTTTTCAGTCACACACTTGCTAAAATGGCAATCTTTGATATCTACTGGACAAGGAAGGACCGAGACAAACTATCCGATAAGTACTCGAATGTCAGTGCAGTGTCATCATCATCTGTCTAGACTTTACCCAACTGGGTGACTGGGAATTAGTGACCGTCATTTAAACACGTGATTGTACTCATCATTATGAACAAATTTACTATGGGACCAAACCTGAAATCGCGAACAAAAAAATCTGCTGTTACCTACGTTTATGTTCGCATAACTCGTCAAAATGTAGGGAACAGCAGATTTTTTTTTTCGCGATTTCAGGTTTGGTCCCATAGTAAAAGTTGTTCATAATGATGAGTACAATCATGTGTTTAAATGTCGGCCACTAATTACCAGTCACCCTATATATGGGGTCGGCTTCCTGTCTAACTGGATGCAGCTAAATATTAGTATTTTATATGAAGCGACTGCCTATCTGACCTCCACTAGTTAAAGGGTAATACGATACCCCTTGGTAAGACTGGTTGACCCGTAACGACTGTCAAAGATCTACGAATGATAACCGCGACCACGACTTAACGTGCTTTCCGAAGCACGGAGGGGTCTTGGTATGTATTGATGGTCACCCACCCACGGACCAACCGCGGCAAGTGTAGGATCGAACCGTGGCTGTTGGTACTTAGCCACAAACCTCTCATGTAGGTCCCTACATACTAATACCTAAAGATACCTTTAGGTATTAGTTTTATTACCCCCTTTTCTACGGTTTATGTCAGAGAAACCAACTTTACGTACCCACCCACCCACGGACCAATCGCGGCAAACGTAGCTTAACCTGCTTGGCTGTTTTAACTTAGCCACTATCAGGGCAATGTAGCTAAACAAATTAAGTAAAGTTAACAGTAAGGACACATCCTTCGAATAGATACTAAGTCAAGGGCCGACATCCACACAGACACAGTCAAAATCTGTCCACCCAGGGAATCAGTGTCCTACAGAAAACTAAATCAACTCAAGTAGATACAGCTCTAATCAGCTCAATCAAGTTTAAGTTCAATGTCAAAGGTCAATCCAAACTGCCTGACAAACAAATACCTATCCAATTCATTGACCTAGACATAAACTTAAAGAAAAACGTCCACAAAAAGCAGCCAAGTGCGAGTCCAACTCGCAGACGAAGGGTTCCGTACCACCGTACAATATTTAACATAACATAGTTACTTCTTTTACACTTTCTAAAAAAGTTAATAACTAAAAGGGGGTTGGATCTTTAGTTTAGATTTTTTTTTTCAATTCTTATTATTTGTCGTTATGTACAACGGCCATAGTGGTACACACTATGTAAAAATGTCAAGTGTCTACCTATTACGGTTCAAGAGATACAGCCCTGTCGCAGATGGACGGACAGCGGAGCCTTAGTTATAGGGCCCAGTTGGCATCCTTTGGGCACGCAACCCTAAAAATCAGCATACTTAGCAACGATAATCAGGGTACTATCGTACTCGAGCACAATGTCAAGGGCCGCGCCATACTCGTCGTCACGCGATCGCGTGTGCTGTGCCAACTTCATCGCGACGCGACGCGTCAACGCGCCCGGCGCCTAAGCCGACGCTTGTTCCAGACGGCTGGCTGTTCGAACTTTGAATAAACTTGTTTTTGTAACCGCTGTAGTATTTGGAATAGGTTTTGCTAAAAGAAAGTGAGACGTTGAAGTTTTTAGTTTGAAGTGATTTTGGTTAGGCGTTTTGGCGTATGATATAAATTCAAGCAGTTCTGTTAGAGATCTGCCAGCATTATTCTTAAAGACTATAGAAGATAATGCTGTTATCTGACTTTAAATGAACTTTCTTACTCCTTCCGAACACTGTCTGTGACTTACTTACACGATTTACTTTCTCAATTTCAACTTGTAAACCTGCTAGATCTTACAAATCTCACAACATTCGACTTTTATACTAACGTCCACAACCTATAATGCCGTTATCCAACAAAATCATAATTTGAGATATGGACAAAAAACCGCAGGAAAATATGAAATACATGCTATTTAGTTATGCAACAGATTGTAAAATTTCTAGTAAAAATGTTAATTATAACTATTACAAGCCCTTAGTCACTTTTTAGATTAGCAATTTTGCTAACCTGCGTTTTAGCGTAGAAAACATTGACTAAACAAGGTAAGTTAAGTTAAGTAAGTTTTTTTTTTCTAGCAAGTTTCATCAAGATGTTTTCTTTAAACGTTTTGAGAGCAGTGTTGATGACATTATTAACACAAAGTAAAACGCCTACCCAGGTTCGAACCCACGACCTACAAGTTGTAAGTCGGGCCTTTGATGGCAATAAGCTTTTTCTTTGAGGGTGGGGAATCATCAAGTAACTTGTGTTCCTTCAGTTGCCTATGTGCCAGGGGCCACGGTATCTCTTTCGAACAACCCGCACCCCTGAAAGGAATTGGCCCTTGCGGACACACGGGAATTAAAAGCAACTGGTGAAATATGGGTGTAGGTACTATAGGTATACCTCCACCCAACCATTCAAGGAAACAACACGTGATTGTAAGTATGTCGTGCATAAAAAATAATCCCCTACGGGTAGTACAGTCTACAAAATCAAAAGCACGTACTCGGTAACTTAAGTAATAAGTAACCGAGCGTGTACGGCAACGTTTTTATCTGCGACACGGTACCTAGTTACTTTAGTGGGTAAACAGTTCCCCGCTCTTTACCCACTTGACTCCAAGCCAACACTAGCTAGCACGAATAATAAAGATAGTTTGAAAATAGAACGAAAAGAGGTAGTAAAGTGCTTGTTAACAGGGCGTGCGATTCGCCATACAAATGTATTCCCCTTTTTCTTCCGGAATAATGCCTCTAGAGCAATTTTTTTTTTTTCATAAAATCAAGGTCTGCTGTAAACACGTCCCTGTCATAATTTTTTTCAGTTGCTAATTAGTAAAGCGAATATGAATTACAAAAAATGCCCTATTTTTACCGCCTTGAATAAAGGACTACCAGACAAATTAGAAAAGTTTTTAGCATAAAAAAAATGATTGGAACCTAAATAGACTCTTTGTTAAAATGTTAATGTAAAAAATAATTGAATCAACTCAGTTTCGGGGAGAGAAAAGGGGAATACGAAACGTCGATCTCGTAAAAAAAATTGTGATAATTTCGGTCTGAGCTGCAGCTGACCACTACGGGGACTGACTTACTGACAGTGCGACAGCAATATTTTCTTCAAATACCTATTTTTCAAATTCTTCGCGGGCCCCGTCCCCTCTTAAGTTATTTAATGCTAGAAATTTGTTGTCTTTCATTGCAATTTTTGATTTGCATTGCAAAATATACAAAAGCAAAAAAAAAGAATGCTATCCGTAGTTTCGGCCGAAGATACAGGCGTATCCGAACACGGATCACCTACGGACATAAAACGAATTTGATTTCCGAACTAAGAATGAACGACACCACGATTTGACAGTTGTTCCTAGGCCCGATGTGTTTTACCCGTCTGAAAAATTTAATTTGACACTTGTTTTGACAGATCAACTACTTTTAGACGGGGTCCTTACTTTGCTGACGGACTTAAAGAGTAGACCCCCAGGTTAAAAAGCACTATCTAAGGCACGTAAAAACAAGTTTGATAGTTGAACAAGTTCGTTCGTTTTTTAGATGGAAAACTATAAAACTCTTAGCGTAGTAAAGTCCGCTGTTCCAGTAATTGTGTCAAGGAGGGGCTTTCATTAGAAGTAAAAGTTGTATCTACTAAGAAAGGGTAAAACGAAGCAAGTTGTCAAATGAAGTAAAAGTGTAAGCATATTGAACGTCAGCTTAAAATGACATTAAATTGAAAGCCAGTTTAGGTCTCGGGCGGTGTTTAGCAAAGCCGTTTGAAGCGACTTTAATCTCTTATTTTAACAGGCCGATAGTTAATACGCTTCAATTTTATCAACTCCTCCGTATTTTACGCAAAACATTTTCGCTAGAAAAAGTCTTTGTGAACGAATTAGCTCAAAAATACCTCTTTAGAAATGCACTTTCCACTGACACCATAGCATTTTTATTTCAGCTAGCTTCATTGGTGACGGTAAACAGAGTGTAGACCCGGGTCATGAATTTAAGAATACAGTACGTGACAGGTGCAAAGCGTAGGAAACCTTAAATTATCTCAGATAAAGACTGGACTCATCGAAAACATCACACAAAATCGTTATCACACACACACACACCTACAATGTCCTTATGAAAAGAGCCAATAAACCACGCCACCCTCACATTAAGAAATCGCAAAAAAAATATCGGCAAAGTACCGAAAACGAGCGCCAATCATTCAGAGGTTAATCTAACGCGAATTGTTCGGGACATCTAAAAGTTATTGTGATGATTTTTCCATTATCTTTGCCGACCATCGATCACTAATAAAGAACTAGATACACAATCCCAAGCAAAAGTTCTCTTAAAACTGTCACCAAATTGTGTTTAGGTAATGCTAGTTGAAATAAATATACAGTAATGTAAATTCAACCTTAAACGCAATGCTTAAAGTTTATTTCACAAAGCTATGTACAAAAAGCAATAAATTTTTACGACCGATACTCACTGATCAACGTAAATTTAAAAAAATCAACTTTACACGCATGTCTTAAAGTTTGAATTAAAAAGTGCTAATAAACAGCAATAAAGTTTTACGATCCAGGCTCTCCGCTAGCACAAGGAATGAGTGGAGTCGAACTGTCCAATATTTTTTGTACTGTAATAATAAATGGCCTTTTTTAATTACGTGGATAATGTATTAAAAAAAATTATGTACATACATTTTATCATATTCTATGGTGTATATGTGTAATGATCATAGTTTACTTGAACGCAAATGTTTTTGGATAGGGCACCACATTTATTTATTAACTAGCTTCCGCCCGCGGTTTCGCCCGCGTGGAAGTCAGAAATTATCCCGCGGGTACGTACCACCGGGATAAAAAGTATTATATGTGTTATTCTAGGTTATATTCTATCTGTGTGCCAAATTTCATCCAAATCCGCTCAATCGTTTTTTTCATGATTGAGTAGGTAACAGACATCCAAACATCTTCACAAACTTTCACATTTATAATATTAGTAGGATAAATATTTCTCTTCTGACGTCAACAATATAAAGTTATGTGATCACTATCCTTCAAACAAAACCACCTCAAGTTTATATTAATATGGCTCAGGCATGTGTATATTATTTACTTTCCTAGTCCTAGTAGTATCGGCTGTGCGTTGAGTCAGTCAGTTTCTCCTCTTATATACCTATATAGATAGATAGATGAAACTAATTAATAGTAGTAGTCATAGTCATTTATTTATCTTCCTTTTTGTTATACATATTTTATTAAACTTACAGACTTAAAACTAATAAACGATTAAACTTACAGGCAACGCCAAAAATAGCTGTTAAATATTTACCTGTTTAGATTAATTTGGAAATAGTGTATAGAAATATGAAATTATGCTAATCGCTAATATGAAATAATAGGTCTTTACCTATGAAATTGCCGTTTTGTATGAAAAAATTTAAACGAATTTTTTTCATGAATTTTTTATTTGTATTAATCGAAGTAATCACCCATGCAATCAATGCATCTTTGCCATCGCAGTGGCAGTTTATTGATGCCCTTCTTAAAGAAATCAGCTGGACGGGAGGCAACAAATTCTTCAAAGGCATTTTGTACTGCCTCTCGGGTATTAATTTTTTTTCCCGCCAAGAAGTTATCCAAATTCTGGAAAAAGTAGTAGTCTGTAGGCGCAAGGTCTGGTGAGTAGGGCGGATGACGGAGAGCTTCCAACCCCAGTTCTTGCAACTTGGAGACCGTCTGCTGTGCAGTATGAGGTCGCGCGTTGTCGTGCAGGAGCAGCGGAGACGAGCGATTGACCAATGCTGGTTGGAGATGCGCCAGCTTCTCCATCATTGTGTTCAGTTCTTCACAGTACACATCTGCAGTAATGCTCACCCCGTTTGGTAAGAAGCTGTGATGAATCACACCGGCGCTAGACCACCAAACAGTGACCATCACTTTTCTAGGGGTAAGTTTTCGTTTAGGGCATTGTTTAGGTGCTGAACCAGGATCCAACCAACTTGCTGAGCGCTTACGGTTATCAAACAGAATCCATTTTTCATCGCAGGTAACAATGCGGTTCAAAATTCCTTCATTTGTGTGTCTGTTGAGCAGTGCAAGGCACGTCTCGACGCGTACTTCGCGCTGGCGATCATTGAGTTCGTGGGGCACCCATTTGTCAAGCTTTTTTACCTTGCCAATTTGACGCAAATGGACCAATATTGTTTTGACGCTAACGTCGAAAGCTGCTGCTAATTCAGCCGTAGATTGTGTATCATCAGCTTCCACAATCGCCTTTAATTCGTCATTGTCGACCAAAGTCTTCGGACGACCGCGAGGTTCATTTTTCAGGTCGAAATTTCCAGAACGGAAGCGAGCAAACCAATAACAGGTGGTGCGTTGGTTTGTAGTGTTAGCTCCGTAAACGTCGTTGATGTTGCGTGCCGCTTGTGCCGCGTTGCTGCCACGACGGTACTCATATTCCATAATTACTCGAATTTTTAACGTATCCATGATGACGAAAAAGATTGAAATGCGATGAAAATGTAACACTAATCAATAAAAAAATGACTACTTTTAGAAAAAAAAATCCATGTTTTTAAAATAAAATTAATTTGAAATTAGAATTCTTAGCCAAACAAAAATTATTTTGATTTGAAATGGCCAGTACTGCAGAACGGCAATTTCATAGGTAAAGACCTAATATCACTCTCTAAAAAATGCTTCGAACATACAACGCGTCCTTGGGTCGGATTGAAGAATTCTTCGGATCTTTGACGTGCTATAACTGATATCCATTCTCCACACCTCATTGGATCTTGAGGAAAGCTAAAAAAAAACTTTCATCTATAATTTTATTACATGACCATAGTCAAAATTAAATCCATAAAATGTTACTATAATATTGACAGAAACAGCCAAGTACTCTCATTAAACAAACAAAAAACAATAATTCTTTACTTAATAATAAAATTTAAAAAACAATAGCGTCTCCAACAAATGGAACAGAATCAACGCACATAACCCGAATAATTTAAGTGGGCATGCTATAGCATGGTTAATACGTTTAGTATGAGTCTTTAGAATTGAGATGCTTTATAACACCTGCTGTTTAAAACGATTTATTTAAAAAAATGTTTTTACGATGATTTCTTGACAAAATATCAGCATTTATAATACAGTGATAACAATTATGTAATGATAATATTAATACTTACCGAAAATATCAAACTTCGTACTTTTTTAGCGTCCTAGATGTGTGATTTTAATATTTTTAAACGAGCACCGAGACATGTTTACCGTCGGAGCGTTCGAATGCTACTAAATGAAAAGCGCACCCAAATGTTCAAGTGGGTGCTCATTCGGTGAGGACATTTTTTGCCGCTGATTGTGTATCTAGTTCTTTATTAGTGATCGATGTTGCCGACATACATTTTCCTTATGAGCGGGAAGTGGCGACCGGGGCTCAAAGGGAGATGCAGATGTGGAAACGAAGCGTCATACACACAAATGGTGGATGTTTAGTTATTGCTGAGGTTACTATGAGTGCGTTTTAAGATTGGTTTTTATTTTCGATTTAGATACTTAAACAATTTTTTGTAATAAGTATTGTAACAGTCTGTCTGGTTGGGCACGCCACGATTGCGGCGGTAAGTCCCCTCTTTGAGGAGTGGTTTGAGAGGCGGCATGGCGTCCTCACCTTCCGCCTGACGCAGGTCCTCACCGGACACGGTTGTTTCGGGAGGTTCCTGTTTCGGATAGGGCGGGAGGAAACGCTCGGGTGTTTCCACTGCAAAGATCGCCCTGAGGACACGGTGGAGCACACGGTGGCGATCTGCCCTGCTTGGGCGGAGCACCGCCGTGTCCTCGTGGAGGCGATCGGCGGCGGCGATCTCTCGCGTCCGGCCCTGGTCCAGGCCATGGTACGGAGCGAGAGGGCATGGGGAGCCGTCACCTCCTTCAGCGAAGCAGTGATGCTCGCGAAGAGGGAGGCGGCGCACGTGAGGGAGAGGCAGCATATGCGCCCTCGCGACCTCAGCCGCCGCAGGATACGGAGACGCCCTGGGCGTCGGGAATCCCAGGCCGATTTCCGGCCACCGTAGGCATGGGCTTGCGGACGGCGAGTAATGGGTAGCTCGCTGTCCGGTAAGGACCAAGCCCAAGTCGACGGCGCGTTGTGTTCCACGCGCGTGTCAGAAAAATGATGTGGTTGTTATATGTATGTATATATTTATTTTTATTTATAGTTGTGTATATGTAAAAACAAATATTAAAGTTTGAATGTCAGAATGGTTACTGCTTATTTACTGTGTATGATATGTAGGGAACGGATTTCATGAAGTAAAGCACAGAAAGACAAGACTAGATATTTATTTAAATTAGGCTTGTCATTATTAAATCAGAAAACTAGTTGTCCGTTCCAAAGCTAGGTCTTTCATGGAGAAGAAGGACAAGAAACTCCATGGAAACAGTACAGATATATTCCATCAACATATCTCTTACATTGCTATTACATTTAATTACAACTCTTGAAGCTTTATCCAAGATAACTCGGCATTATTACAACAACATGGTATTTAATAAGCATCTATTATGGTATAATAACAAATTACTTAATTTACATGGCATCTGGTTGATTTATTCCACACAACAACGGCAATAGGACTAACCAGCTGAATATCTACTGAGCAACTGTCTCTCGATCACGTCATTACAATGCTTTTTATATCCTACCTACCAATGTCAATTTAGGTTAAACATTTCCCGCCATTTTGAACAAGTTATAGATCGTTACACATTTTGGCATAATAACTTCTAACACAGATATTATTAAACAAAGAATAAGTAGTGAAACCGTTTTAAAACATTTTATGGTAATTAAGCAATTTTATAAGAACTGATTCGTAATTCAAGACAAATAAAAGTATCTATCAATGTGAACTGTGAGTATGTTGCCAGTCATTTGAATCAGCGTATTATATTAAATAACATTAGAAAACCTTAAATAAAACACAAATATAATTAAATACTACGTAATTATTTATAGTAACAACATCCAAGTTATTTTCAAAAGCTAAGATAGTTATTTTTGTAAACATGTAGTCAAATTAGGTACTTCTACATTTGTTCAACGCTTTGTTTATGTGACAGATGACACTATCACCACACAATATTACAATAACAAAATAAATAATCTAACACGCGCCTCAAAGAGATGTCAGCACAAAAAGTGATGGGACCCGCAAGGGTCGATGCCTGCCAGGGGTGCGGGTTTGTTCGAAAGAGACACCACAGCCCCTGGCTTAAGGGCTACTGAAGGAACACGGGTGGATTTTAGTCAGTAAAAGTCTGACACGCCCTCCTGCTCCACCCAGAGCGGGAGAAGTTATTTAATGATTTCCCACCCAAAAAAAAAAAAAAAAAAAAACAGTCTGTCTGGTCAACGGTGTCCGACCCGTTTAGGCGAAGCAATATGATCAATTTTATTGACAAATCCACGATAATAAGGCACTCTGCCCCTATCGGTTTGAAATGAAGCGGTTGGGTTCATTTATTTTGCAATATCTACCTATAAAGACGTCCTAGTTGTATTAAAGTGGTTTCTTTTGACAGCTACAAACACAGGCAATAAGTCGACTTTAAAAATTTAATAAAAACACTCCCATTAAAACGTTAAAAATATTCTTGAAACGTAATTTTTTTTTTAAGAAAAAAAAATTTTTTTTTTTTTGCTTTTTAAATGTTTTCAAAAATAATAGACCGTTAGCATACCTTTTTTATCGTGGATTTCTCGACAAAATTGATTATATTACTTTGCCTTGACGGGTCGAACACCGATGACCTGACACACTGTAAATGCCGCATGTCCTGTCATTTGATGATCTTATGACAGCGTTAGTAAGCAGAGTTCGTGCAGCTAAATTTTGGGCCTTTAGGTGTTTGAACTGTTTGCCATCGATACGCTAAGAAAAATGATAAATATTTAATATCTGCCTAACCCTTCGGAGAATACTAGCGTGACGTTGTTTTTTTTTTCTTTTATTTTATGTAATAGCACGTACTTAGGTATATAGGTGGGTCAAACTAAATCACCGATTCATTATGGTGTGAATTTCGGTTTTAGCATCATAATAAATTGTACTATATATTTCGTAGTTGATAAACATGTTACATGCTATAAATACTGAATTTATAGTATTTGATTAAACAATTACAACGCCCTCATAAATAAGTATTTTATTAGACAGCCAATTGAACAAAGGAATAAAGTGAGACACCTAAATTGGTTTTTAGAAATGCTCTATAAATTCGGCTTTACTAGGAAATTCGTGTGAGAAATCAACAAATCATCCACACAAACGTCGATCCCTAATAGTATCGTGAAAAGGTAACATATAAATAATAAGCAAGGAAAATAAAACCCTCTCTCAGATAGAGGAAAATAAATAATGAGAGAATCGCTGTTGGGGGAATTACCTCTTTGCTGCAAATAAAGATAAATTGATTTCTGCGTAGAACGTACCTTTGGCTTCCTTTCAACACTTTTTTCCGTTTTGCTAACTTGGTACATTGTACGAAGACTGTGTTGTTCATCATTCCTAATTTAAATGAACGTGAAAGGGATAAAAGAAAATAATAAAAGTTAGAATATCCTGGAAAGTTGCAGCATGATACCTGCCGTGTATTCTGAAAAAATCTCACCGTGAAAACTAAGGTGAAGTGAGCTGTTATTCAGCATGTCGATTCTGTAACCATCTCACCGCGTGAAGTGAGCGTGGAGTGAGCTGTCAGTGTCATTTCACATAATACTTGGTCAATCCCTAGCATCAGTGGGATTACACTGACAGCTCATCATTCCACGCTCACTTCACGCCGTGAGCTGGTTACCGAATTGACATGCAGCTCACTTCAAGATCACTTCACCTATATAGTCACGGTGAGTTTTTTTAACAGAATAGATCGTCTGATTAGCGTTGCCTAATTTATCGCTTTAGCTCTCGGGTTTTGCAATTGTGATATTACGATTGATCTAGTTTAAAATAATATGATTAACTGATTCCGTCTTATTATAAAAGGCGATCTTACTTTAATTCTAGCATAAAGCTCTGAGCCAGTTTTGGCATTTCCAATTTTATTTCGATTTTTGTAAAAAGAACTGTGTTTCAATGTTTATTCGTTTCTTATGTTAAAAACAGGCTCGATGGTTTAACAATACCTAAAGAAAAATCTGGTTTTGTAATAAGACCCTTTCAGTTTTAAAATTTCAAGTAAATAATATACTTTAACTAAAATTAACGATAAATTATTCTTTTGTCTGAAATTTAAATCTTGAAAACAAGATCATGAATGTTTTATGATTTAAAGTCTTAAACACGTGTGTTCGAGATATTAATTAAAATTCTCAACTTGCGCAAGATAAAGTTAATTTATTACAGTTGTTTACGACTTTTCCCAAGTTTCTCTTTACCCGTTTATTATCGTTATTTCTACATCAATGACAACCAATGAACTAAAGACATTGAAAGATAAAAGCGCGAAAGGTTTTAATTTAAAACAAACTCTGGCCACAAATAAATTATGTAATCACGCAAGAATCAGAAACAAAATATTACCCACGTTCTTTTTTTGAAAACAAATCTACGATTCCAAAAACAAAACATTTAACGAAGTTCCCACATGTCACATGCCTCATATAACATAAGAAGCGAATAACCTTTTATCTACATGGAAAATAAAAGTTTGTAAAAATCTGTCACAAGCAAACAGAAAACGTAACAATAGATGTCATAATTCTGTAACTAAACGATTTAATTCACAGCTGCTTTCGTTGAGCCTGGCTTTAGTCCAAAAAGTATTGTCGATTGAACTCATACCCCGAGGGAAGATAGACAAAACGTATTCGGAAGACGTTTTCTTCCGTGCTTTGGGGCGTATCATAACGTCTACGGACCAATGCCAAATTCTACCTCTAGCCAGCTATTTGAGGTTTAATATGACGTTTAATACTTTGGTTGCTATTTTATTACAAACTAGCAGCACTCCACGGTTTCACCCGCGTAGTTTCCGTTCCCGTGGGAATACCGGAATAAAATATAGCCTATGTCACCCGGGGCTAGTGTAGCTTCCCAACAGGGAAAGAATTTTTCGAATCGGTTCAGTAGTTTCAGAGCCTATTCAATGCAAACAAACAATCAAATCTTTCCTCTTTATTATTATTATAGATTGATAATGAATAATGTTTGCTAAGTATACAGATACAAGTGAATAGGTGGTAATCATGTGGTACATAATACTACAACCTAGTCTAGCCATTTTGTATTGAAAGGTTTCCATTGTCATCACAAAAGACCAATTAGTTACCTACTCATTACCAAATTCAAAATTAGTCGGACCATCAATCCCTTTTAAAAGACACTAGCTTTTGCCTGCGGCTTGCCCTGCGTCAACAAATTACACAAAACCTTAACAAATTATACACCTAAACCTTTCTCACGAATCAGTATGTTTATTGGTGAAAACCACATGAAAATCCGTTCAGTAGTTTTTGTATTTATCGCGAACAGACAGACAGATAGACGCGGCGATGGACTTTGTTTTATACGTAATGATGATAGTCATAAACCGGATAAATCTGGTTAAATTCAGAACTTAAACTAGTAAGGAATTTCTAACTTGCTTCAACGAACCTAGTTCAGTCTTATGAGGCATGCATAACATGACTGCCACACAAAACCGCCTGCTCAGTGTTTAGAGTGCGTGATACTTTAGATTATAGCGGATTATTCACCTATCGTCTTATCGCATAGCAACCATGTTCCTATCTTATGCTAGGCAACGCTAATCCGGCTTGTCAAGCGGCGGTAATGTGAGTTAGCGCGAAGCTTTGCCGAATATCTACCGATAATGGTGATATAGCATTTACAGTCACTAGTTAAGTATACTATAGACACAAATAATATTGTAGTGCAAAAGTTTATCTCTCCGTCTGTTACCTTAAGCAACTGAGCCGTATCCTCGGCCTCGGCCATGATGAAGGAAAATGGCTACTTTTTATCTCGAATATTTGTATAAAATACACGAAGACGAAATCGCGCAAAGTAAAGCATGAACGTCTCTCCTAAGGTTTATCTGCAGCATGGACAAGCGAAGCTGGAGCGTCAGGTGTGGGTCGATTGTAATATTATTATCGTAAGAAATACTGTTCTTAAGTACTTTTGTAGGTATTCATATTTTTATTGGTTATTTTATTTATTTTATGTCCGTAGGTATGTCCGTGGCTTCACAGCAGGCCCTATCAGAATATATTGCGCTGCGGTATTTGTTTTTTTTTTTTTTTTTTCAAATTGCATCATGTTGAGATAGGAGCCTTTTTGGCCTCGCTCAAGTCCTCCTTTTTTGCATTTTTATAGTTTTCGTGGCTGTATTCGTTTTATTTTATTTTTTATTGTTGGTGCCTGTGTGTGTCCCAAATAAAACATTTTTCTTTCTATCTCCTGAGAAGAAGTTGGTTGCTCTCTAAAAGCTTATTTACTTCCTACTTCTACCTAAACGCAAATACTATGCTATTTTCCTCCTACGGCTAAATTGTGCTCATAATTATGACTTTTTATGGCAGGCATCACAAACCACACATTAACTTAACCCACAAATATCAACCAATGTTCATTGATTGGTAAAAGTCAAGGAAGCGAGTAATCAACTACGATTAAATTTGTGTGAATCTGATACAAACACACACGGAACACAGTTACATACGTATACGGAACTAAAGGGTCCCGAAACTCGAAACAAAGGAATAAAAGCAATTAACGAAATGATTCCCATTCTGTGGGAGTGAATCAATATTTGACTTTTAAACCACTCTGCAGGAATAAGGACAGGACTACATTTGCGCGGTGTGGATTCACCAACATTCTGCAAAAGTAAATACTCACGAAAATTCTGAATTTAATTCCTGGTATTTCCACCAGATGCCTGCACGAATATCTTCGGAATATGGTTGAGTATTTTGCATTGCATGGGCGAACTCTGCATTTTTGTAGCTGACAGGAAAAACAACGTTTTTTTTTTCGTGTTATGTTAGGTACTTGTTTGGAGAAAATGATTCTATGTTTTTTTTTTGTTGCAGGTATTAATTTCCTTTTTAACCGACTTCAAAAAGAAGGAGGTTATCAATTCGACATGTTTTTTTTTTATGTATGTTCGGGCATAACTCAGTCGTATATAGACGGATTTGTAAAATTCTTTTTTGTTCGAAAGGGCTTTACTCCGAAATGGTCCCATTAAAATTTCATATAGATCTGATGATGCGTTTCGGAGACAGACAACGGAACTCTTCAAAAAATTACAGCAATTCAACCGCGAATGTTGCAATCGCATAAATATGCATCCAAGTATGATGAAATTTCGAATTAGTGTGGGGTAGGTAAATAAAAAGTGAAAAATAAAACTTTTTTGAAAAAAGTTTTTTGGTAATTAATTTCACTACTGTGAAAATGTACAGACAATTTAGGTAAATGAGAGGGCACTTAATCTTGCTTTCCAAAATGTCACCTACATGCGGTGTTCCGTGCCACTGGCTGTTAGTCTGACGTGCAACAGATGGTACAATAACTGACTGGAACGACTGAACTGGCACTGTGGTTACCAAGCTGCTTGCTTTGTGACTTTAGTACTTGGCGAAAGCCAGGCAGTAACGCTATCAAAAGCTTGGCATTACAAGCCAAGCCTAGTTAAATATTTCCGGTTTAGGTGTTTTAACCGTCAACTTAAGAATGTTTTTGAGTAGGCAAGTATTGTCGTCAATCGTCAATACTTATCTATTGCAATTTCTCTTAAACAAAAGGCTCTTGCCCAATTAATGAGTTCTCAAATCAATACTCCGCTTAAAAACAAAAAATCAACAACAAAAACCCAGTTTAAAATCCTCGAACATTCGAGAAATAAAGTATTCAACGATGTGGGCAAAGCCTCTTGCATATTGCAGTGAAACGCGTGTTCTAGCCGATTTCCTTGCAACTTGCGGTCGGACACTGCTCGCCCAGTCCTCACTAGACTGCACTGAATAAAACATTGACCATAATTAGTGCACCTTTTTGTTTTTGCTTCGCAGACGGATATTGCAGCTCCGTTGTTACTAATGTTTCTTTGAGAATGTGTTATTTTTTTTTTTAGTATGTTTGTACTTTATTGATGATATAGGATTATCCACTTAATAAATATATACAAACATATTAACCAAGCATAAATATACAAAATAATTAGACAGTATGTACAAGTATATATAAAGTAAAAAAGGGAAGAGCTCACTGTGACTCAAAGAATTCGTCCGCATCGCTGTCAGTGGGAAAAGTGCCCAAAAGGCTGGCAGCGTTGCCACGTTGGATGGCAACGCTGATTCTTTGACCTAAGAATAGGCCAGCCCTTTGGTCACGTGAAGAGTCGACCAACCGCTTGGCGATGTCCCGAAATACTCGATGAGCGCTTGAACCCCACGGCCCTAGAGTTTCAACCCCAAACGGCTCAAATATATAGCTCCCAATAAGGTTGTTGTATTTGCGCCGTTTGAGGTTTTCTGCACCTGCAGCAGCCGCACCAGCGCAGCCCGCCGTGCTCAGAAGATGGGATGGCGCGAGGGTGTCGACACAGGTAGCATCCCACACCAAAGGCCTACCCACCTTCCAAGGCATTATTGTCATTCCGTCTGGCCTCTTTCCATCGTCGCGTGCCAAGCCATTCGGTTCTAAGACAGCTGGCACCCCGGCGGTGACAAGAGCCCGACGGATGATGTCATTAATGCTGGCGTGCCGTGCCAGCCGACCAGCGCTCTTGCTGCAAGCAAGGCCATGGTGTCCGAGGCGATCAACTGCTTCACCACACTGACAGCGATGCGGAGCCACGCAAGGTGCACCCAGACGCAGACTTGTAGCGAGCCGGAAAGTAGAGTCACCCAGCATAGTACCTATGTTAGGTGACGGTAGCGCCTGAAGCCAAAGTCCCGACTCCCATTCTCCCACAGCCAGCAGGCGGGCACGCTCAGCAGTATTGGTGGACGTATTAATGAGATTATTCCGTACCAACCTGCAGAGCGGCTCATCCCACTGTCTTTGGGAAGATGGGTTCAAGGGCTGAACCGTATTCGGACAAGCCATCTTCCAGGCGTTCATAGCATGTGTTATTTTAATTTTAAAATGAGTTTTATATACAACTAGCTGACCCGATAGACGTTGTCCTGTCTTAACTATGTATATTGATCTCGCTATATATATATGTTACGCGCAACTTTCTTATTTTTGTCTCTCATAAGAATTTTCTCCTGACAACAACAAAAAAAGAATTAGCAAAATGGGTCCAGCTGTTCACGTGTGATGCTGTGACCAAGGGAAATAGGAATTCATTTTTATATATACAGGATAAGTTTTTAACCAGTGCGCAAACTGTAACCATGAATTCAGCAAATCATTCTAGACCAGCGCAGACATTTTTCGTCGGTTATACAAAAAAAGATCAGCTGTTTCATAGAAAAGTGCAATACCTATGCGATCGAAATGTATAGAACAGCAGATTTTTTTTTTTTGTATAACCGACGTAACATTACAGTAACAGTTTGCGCACTCGTTAAATACTTATCCTGTATAGATAGATAACCACTACTTGCCTCGAAAACTACGTTGATCCTGCATGGCTGTCTTTCGTGTATCTTTGACAGTCTTTACAGGTCGTCATAATCCCGAAAGTCTGACAACCAGTCTTTTTTTTTTTTTTTTTCTCTTTATTTAATTTAGGGACTTTTATATAAAATACATGACAGTCCCATCGTACCTTATTAAATCTACAAAACAAAAAAAAGGAACTAATTAACCTCTTACAACAATTCATTATGTACACTTAAAACGAAGACTTACAAATTTAAACAGACTTTTAGCAGCATCAGACAGTGGTATAGACAAAATTTCGTGAAACAATCCTACATTATTTTGATTTAATTGTAGATCTATCATCAATTTTTCTCTCTCAGTCTGAAAGCGGACACATTCCGTCAACAAATGCACAACGTCTTCTACCTTACCACATGTCTCGCAGTTTGGAGAGTTGCACTTTTTCATGAGAAAACCAAAATTGTTGAGAGGCATGTGTCCAGATCTCAATCTGAGAGCAGTTACCAGTAATCGCCTACTTAACTTACTATTAATAAACCAAGGTATCCGAGGAGGTTCGGCAGCTATAGTCTTATACCAAATACCTTTAGTTTTAGACCTCAAATCAAAGTATTCCACCCAAAGTTGACTGCATTTATCCTTATATTTTGGCAACACTTCTGAATAATTCATTTTAAAATCCAAACCACTTCCTTCAAATATTCCTTTCTTTGCCAGCTTATCAACCTCCTCATTTCCTTTTAAACCTATATGTGAAGGAATCCATTGTATCCTCAGATCCACGCCCTTACTGGATAAAACATCAATTTTTGAAATAATATTATAAGCTATTGATGTACCTCTGTGACCAGAGGCGCATCGAGCTATATGCTGAAGCGCACTTTTGCTATCCACGCATATGAGTATTTTTCTGTTATCAATCGTTCCAGCATATGACAAGGCCTCCGAAATCACAATGAGCTCCAACGACATAACGCACAAAGGAGCACTAATATTAAAACATTTACTATTATCTGGTCTGAGGGGATCATAAAAGGCAGCACCTCTTCCCTCAGCAGTTTTGACAACCAGTCTTACTAAGGGGTATCGTATTATCCAGTAACTGGGTTGTGGAGGTCAGATGTAAAATACTGATAGTCAGCTGTCTGTCTGTCTGTCCTACTGTCTGCACGTTACAGAAGTTTATGGACGCTGCTGAAAATGCCAAACTCGTAGCCAAATTCTGGGCTGACTGTATTTAGATTGCTATCGTCACGTTAAGAAAAAGAAGTCTGCATCCGGTTTGACAGGACGCCTTTGCTTACTTTTGCTGACAAGGGGGAGGAAGGTTTAAAATTAAATACTAAAATTCTGATTACGTAATACTTGAACGTCTTCTTGTTTCCCTTAGTTTGGTTGGTTCTTGGTTGGTTGGTGATGCTGTTATACATAAAACTTAAAATTCGTGTTGCCCTCGTTGGTCTAGTGGTCGCAGGCGCTAATGCTTTCTCAGTAGGAGCCCGTTGTCTGGATTTGTACCAGGTTGATTGCGATGGGCTCACCCCCCATCACATGGGACTTAAACATAACTGAAGAAATGTGGGTGTACTACGGTACACCTCTGCACAACCCTTTTGGGAAACAAGGCGTGATCCGCGTAATGTTATATTAGCTGCCCATCCCGGCTTCGCACGCGTAGGCTCCCTATGTTTTTCGCTGGACCATTTTTTCTCCGACTTACTTTGTAAATCCGACTAACAGGAAAAACCCTTTTCATTTTTCGGGTTAATATATAGCTCATGACACTCACAAATAACGTGACTTTCTATTGGTAAAAGAATTTTCGAAATCGGTTCAGTAGATCCAGAGATTACTCCCTACAACTTCACAAACTCATAAACTTTACCTATTTATATTAATATTATTGTATAGATTACTCGATGTTGAAAACCGTTGTTTTGCTAAAAAAAAAAGTTGCCAATAACCAAGCTTTACATTAAAAAAAGTTGATCGAGCTTTCCATTTCATTTGACTTTCTCATAAAAAGACAAACAACAAAAACGTTACGCTCCATCAAACTTCCCTCAAAAATTCCGTTCTACACTATACGCTTACATTACCCGCCTTTGAAATAACTCAGACAAAAGGTTCAAGATATTCCCGTTTCATTAAACAGGGTCGCAGCGAGACAGTATCCTAGCCTAAAGCTTATTTACTTCGCCACAAAACACACACACTGTTCGTGACAGCCCTGTGTGTAATTAGTAATTAACACGTACTTCCTCGGCTTTTTCCTACCCTCATTTCTTGTGAGGCTGTGGTAGTAAATTAATAGGCATTATTTAGCATTTTACGCTAGTTTTTCTTAATAATGTGAAGGCTGATCGTGGTTTGTTTAACTATGGATAGTACCTCCTACACCAATACCTAAAATGGAGATGTGTACAAGTACAGACACAATTAGACATTTTAAGCCTAGAAGAAAACTAAAATATAATGTACCTCAACGGCAGTACTGCCAACCCTACTGTTTTAACAGTACAATAGAGATATGTATAAGTACAGACACAATTAGACATTTTAAACCTAGAAGAAAACTAAAATATTAAGTACAGTAGCCCTCACTAATGGTGCCCCAATCTCAAAAAGCAATAGATTGACACTTCGCTTTACCTTACGACCTTCTTATAATAAGCAATTTCTATAGGCTATAATACTATATACACACACACTCTCATACGTTTACGAATGAATGTATTTCCTAAATTCAACCGTTAAAGCAAATGGAATGATAGCTGAGGGTTACCGCACTTGATTATCGCGTTTGAGCGCAGCGAGTCGCGGTTTCGAATCCCACTCGCTGTGTGATAGTCTTTTTATTGTTTTAAAAATCACTTTTGAGTATAGTTTCTTGTTCTGTTCTTCTTATTTACTAAACTCGTTAAACTTTATCATTATACCCACAGAAACCTAAATAAATTTAAATGATTTACGACTCATTCACCGCGACTTATAGAACGGTGTTGGTTGATATTGTGTGCTAGTGACGTGTGTTTCATCTATTAGCGTTCTTCTAATTCATTTTAAAATGTAAGAAAATTTAAATATAGAAATGAAAGCGAATATTATTGCGCTGCATAAAAGTGGACTTAATACCTATATCACAAATACCCTTTATTCTCTAATGTGAGCAAATACCTATGTGATGAAACCGGACTGAGTGTGAGTATTATGATTTAAATATAAATATTAAACATTTATTTAATTAAAGTATAACTGCTGATCCTTGTAGTTATTTTTAAACGTTTTATAAAAATCACAATGTCTAAATAGAATAAAATATAAAATTTCAATGTAAATTTATTTCCTAGATTATAGAACGATGAAAATAACAATAAACTTAATATCTATGTGAAATTGCCCTTTTAAATAATTTTGTTACTAAATAGTAGGTAATACATAAAGTGTGTATTTTGCTTAGTAGCCTAACAGTACCCCTTTTTTGTTTTAGTGAAATACTGTGAGTTGGTGGGTGGAAAGATATGAGGAGGCGGTAGCCTTGCCCGTGGAAAGCAAAGTGGAAGACCCCAGCTCCTATAACAGGCACACGTTCAGCGAATATGAAACAAGTGGTTTCAAAACGACAAGACATTTTGCCGAATTATTCGATGCATCTTTACGAACCGTGCGCCGTGCACTCCACGCAGAAGGTTCGCATCATCGAAAACCAGCTCGAGAATCAGCTCAAAAAACATAGTTAACGGAAAAAACATTAACATTAAGTTATAAATTACAAATATTTATTTATTTTAGTAATATTCAAATAATATTTTGTCTTATCCGTAATCTGGATTATTTTGAGGTTTAGTTTCAATCTTCTTTTCGGAATGAAAATGAACACTTAAGCTATAACCTCTTTAAGTCCTATTAAATACGATTTGTTAACTTTGAGGTTTGAGTTAGAACGAACTCACTCGCAGTAGAATAAAAGTAGTACTACTGAGTCATTTAATTGTATTGTGACAACTTGTCTGCATTTGTTACTTTTACGTGGGTAGATTTTTGTAGAATATTGTGATTTATTTAGAGTACCGACACACAGTAGTAATCAGCACAATATTATTATATTACTAAGATACAATAGCCTGATTATCATAGTTCACCAACTAGCTTATTTACTTCAATAAATTGTTCTTTATGAGAAAATGAACTGTTTTAACAAGAAGTTATTATTAGTTATTTTTATACATTCTTCATGAAGTTATAACGAATAAACATTTTGTAATCATTTATTATTGTTAAACCTTTATTTAAATAACAATACGAGATTCTTAATCCAAGACGATACGCTGCACGCTACCGGAACTCAAATTATACAAGTAAATTTTAGCAATGTCATACCATTGCTAAAATTTACTTGACCGACCAAGGTCATGTCTGTCGTCGCCGACGGTATGTATAAAATACAGAGAGTAACGCCAGTGTGTGAGTGGAGTGGTGAGTTTTGTGTTAATACATCACTTATACACACAGCTGTAGGTACGGCCTGGACCGCCACTTCATAGCAATATAGCCCTTAGTATGCGACTGCATTAGTGAATCTTGATAGTACCTCAACGTCAGTTTTGCCAACCCTGTTTTAAGGCGACGATAGATGACAGCTACCTACAGCGATGTATCAAGTTATTCGAAAAACAACCCATGTTGATTTATCAAACACAATTCAAAGAAAAACTGTATCCTAAATTTTGGGTGATTAAATTGTCTTTAATATGGTGAAAGTTTCATGGAAATACACCTGATTGTTTTTGCGTGATTATCGTTTTTATGTCCGCGATAGACATTACTTTACCAATTAATTACATTATGTTATAAAATATTATTTAAAATATGCACATATCAAATGACGAAGAAAATTGTCTAGTTTCACATATAATTTTTTCAAATACATAAGACAAGCCGTTTAGACGTGATTTTCAATAAAAAGTCCTTAAAAGTCGGCTGTCTGCGCCTTTACAGTTTTTCAATGACATCGCTGTTTTCTGCTTTCGTCCATTTTTCTACTGTTTTATGTATGCTTTAGGCGCATCTGAAGGATCAATCCAAAATGCCTGTTTCTTGCTTCTGTTGTGAGTACAAACCAGCACCCTAATGGTGTCACAATATTTTGTTTCAAAATCCATACATGTTTCATCGATAAATGTTAGATAAACTCGTCTGCTTCTTCATCTGCCTAGCCTTTTCCCAATTACGTTGGGGTCGGCTTCCAGTCTAACCGGATGCAGCTGAATACCAGTATTTTATATGGAGCGACTGCCTATCTCACTTCCACAACCCAGTTACTGGGTAACACGGTAAGACTGACTGTCAAACTTTCGGGCTTCTGACGACCCGTAACGACTGTCAAAGATCCACGAATGACAGCCGGGACCAACGGCTTAACGTGTTTTCCGAGGCACGGAGCGATCTTGGTATGTGAAGATGGTCATGGCCCATCCAAGGACCAACCGCGGCAAGCGTAGCTTAACCTAATTGATCGATCTGTGCGGCTGTTATTACTTAGCCACAAGCCCCTCGTAATATACAGGCTGTAAGAGTAAACACCGTTATCCTTGTAACCAGTGATTTGGTATCGTTTAGAGAACGTAAAATCAATGAAAAAGAAAAACTTTCGCGGGGACCACGCCGCGTGGCCCGACTCCGACGCACGGGTCGCGAACCCGGTCAGTCTCGCTAGCGAGCGCAAGTAACGCCGCGTCGACGTCGTAGCGTCTCGCTCATTTCTCGCGCATAATTTGTTTTATAAACTCGCTCGTTTATTTAATACGAGTATTTTTAGTCGACTACTCATGCTTTAATTGACAACGGTGTTTACCCTTACATCCTGTATATAAAAGACGTCTGCTTATCAACGTAAATAAGGCTATGAATTTTTCGAATTGAAAATGAAAGGCATTACAATTGTTAGTGCATTACCCAATTACCGAAGGTCGTCTGATACTGATTCTGAAAAAAATAACCCCAAAATGTATAAAAACTAAGTGCTGAATATGAATTTTCGGATTTTGAAGCGTTTCTATTCTTTATCATGCTAGACAATAGAATTACTGTTCTGAAATTACTATTAACTATTTTTACTGTTCTTTTTATTACTGATTTGCTGTTTTTATTTTTTTATTTGGTAGCTTTCGCAACACTGCTCAATGCAAACACGTAATGAAGAAGCAATAAACTCCACAGTGTGCCAAAACAAAATTCCTAGACCAAAATATAAACCGCTTAGATATTCTTTTTCCAAGAAGATCAAAGACTAGTTTCAGACAGCCAGTCTTTAATGAACACCAAACCCTTAAACCACAGCTTTAGTCCGAAGTAACTAACAAGTTACCTAATACCGTTGAAGCGGATTCAGTAACAGTATACAATTATAACTTCTAGCCAAAGACATCTAAGCCATCAGTTTAGAGTTTCCAAATCCACCGCTGCAGCGCTGCAAGTGGAAAAGCGATGCGCCCGAACTTCCTAGACTGGATTGATCGCGAAAGACTGCGTCGAAATTGAATTTCGTCCAAATCTCAATATCGGATAATCGGCTCAAGCAAACGTGTCGGCGTGAATGCAATCTCGACGCCACTCCGCTTAGATTTGCTACTTCACACATCTACTATCTATTTCTGCGTAGGAATAGGTGGGAATAAACAGGAAGTACCTAAACATATGAACACATATACATATAGGTTCGTTTATTTGAAATATGGTATCAATATACGCTCCTGCCTTAGTAAAAGCACTAGTTAAGCAGAAAGGTAGCGTGGTTAACGTACGATCAGGCTGAACGTACAACTACATGGAAGTATAATACATTATATTTAACATCAAAATATTTTAACCCCACTATCTCAAATAAAGCCCGAAATCCTAAGAATATGTTGCCAGAAATCCACTAAGAACTCACTTAGAACCAACTTATCATATTGTCGCAAGGCTTATTAAGTCCCACAGCATAATAGGCTCACTGCCAACTTGAATGATAAATGGAAATCCTTATAACGACGTATGAAAACCTTTCGACGTATTTCTACAGTTTGTAACAATTGTGGCTGGCTCGCGTCCACATGTGCCCACTGTGCAAAATTTCCGTTCTACGCCAAGCAAAAGCAATTTCCTTGGACTGTTTGTTCTGTATCTATCACGGTTCTTGCCGTGTGGTGACAAAGCCGGCTTTGTTCTCAGTGGCCAGTGTCGCATGCCAGTAAATTATTGAGACATGTTTTATTTGGGAGCGTTTAAAGTTCTGTAAACGGAATCGAATTTAAGAAAACATAGCGCGCTGTATTTTTAAACCAACTGTATTTCTGTACAAAGACAAGAATGAATATTGACACAAATACGGTACAAATAGAACTCTGTAGTGATGTAATTATGCTTGCAAACTTTTGCCTAATAAGTTAATGCCTGAACTTTCCAATTTCATTACTCAATTTGTATCTGCTTTGAGTACAATGTTGATGGTATTATACTTTACAAAGTAGCAAACGAAAAACAATATACCTACAAACAGAATATAGTTTAAAATTATACGATCCATAAATTCTCCGAACTCTGACTGTTACATATTTTTTTTTTACAAAATCATTGAATAGAAAATCCATTTATCAATGAGTATTTTTTTTTTATCAAATCTGTTAGAATATTTCATTCATATATCTAGCCTAAAAGACGTATACTCATTCGCTCGATAAAAGCGCAGGAAATCTTAGAAAAACCCTTGAAAAATGGCGTAAAAAGTTTGCACAATACACGCGAACAGACGCGCGACGGCGCGGGCGGCACACCGAAATCAAACCAGAGACATTATTCACCGAGATAAAAAACGTCACGACGGATTTACCACAGACTATACATCGCTAATTATTCTCGTTAGTAGTGGTGTGCGATTATGGAATATTTGCATAGTTAATAACTAATCTACTATGTGATTAGTGATAGTAATATAAGCCTTTATTGTACATACTTATGTATGTAGTTTCGTGCATCCAACCTTGTTTTTTCAATTGGGCGCCAGATTCGAAAAGTCTCTAAGTCCACTCTTCATTTTATGTTTTTCTCTTTGTACAGACGCCAGCACACCAAGCTACTCCAATCTGTCAAATTTATTTGATAGATTTTCAACTTTATACCGTAAGCGTAAGGTTCATGTTCAATTGGGAAAATTTTACAGTTTCGGGTAGGTTGACCTGCTGGCGTCTGTACAATAAAGTTTTTATTTATTTATTTTGAACTGTGAGCAAAACAAGCACAAAAGTAAACCCTCAAAAGAACTTCGGACACCAAAATACACTAAATCATAGTACAAAAATATGCTTTTTATTTAAGTACTAGCTTTTGCCAGCAGCTTCACCCGCGTGGAAGTCGAAAGTTCTCCCACGGGAACGTACTACCTGTATAAAAAGTATCAAAGTGTTGTTTTTACTATTTTCCACGCAATTTTTTTTTCCATGACCCGAACATATGAAAAAATTATAATAGCCGAATTGGTTTTTTTTTTTTTTTGGGTGGGAAATCATCAAATAACTTCTCCCGCTCTGGGTGGAGCAGGAGGGCGTGTCAGACTTTTACTGACTAAAACCCACCCGTGTTCCTTCAGTAGCCCTTAAGCCAGGGGCTATGGTGTCTCTTTCGAACAAACCCGCACCCCTGACAGGCATCGACCCTTTCGGGTCCCATCACTTTTTGTGGCGCGCGTGGAACACAACGTGCCGTCGACTTGGGCTTGGTCCTTACCGGACAGCGAGCTACCCATTACTCGCCGTCCGCAAGCCCATGCCTACGGTGGCCGGGAATCGGCCTGGGATTCCCGACGCCCAGGGCGTCTCCGTATCCTGCGGCGGCTGGGGTCACGAGGGCGCATATGCTGCCTCTCCCTCACGTGCGCCGCCTCCCTCTTCGCGAGCATCACTGCTTCGCTGAAGGAGGTGACGGCTCCCCATGCCCTCTCGCTCCGTACCATGGCCTGGACCAGGGCCGGACGCGAGAGATCGCCGCCACCGATCGCCTCCACGAGGACACGGCGGTGCTCCGCCCAAGCAGACCGCCACCATGTGCTCCACCGTGTCCTCAGGGCGATCTTCGCAGTGGAAACACCCGGGCGTTTCCTCCCGCCCTATCCGAAACAGGAACCTCCCGAAACAACCGTGTCCGGTGAGGACCTGCGTCAGGCGGAAGGTCAGGACGCCATGCCGCCTCTCAAACCACTCCTCAAAGAGGGGACTTACCGCCGCAATCGTGGCGTGCCCAATAGCCGAATTGGTCGAGTCGTTCTCGAGTTTTGCGCTTAGCAACATTCATTTTATGTATAGGTATATATATACACATATAAAATAACACTTAACTTTCAGGAGCCTTTTATCCTACTAATATTATAAATGTGAAAGTCTGTATGTTTAGATGTTTGGATATTTACATGTTTAGATGTTTGTTCCTCAATCACGCAACAACGGCTGAACGGATTTGCATGAAATTTAGCACACAGATAGTTTATAACCTGGATTAACACATAGGGTACTTTTATCCCGGTAGTATATTCCCGCGGGATAATTTTGTAACTCAACGTGGGCGAAGCAGTTGGTAAAGGCAAGTGCAATATAAGTAATCTTGGACGTCAATTTAAACCTACTTCTAACTGTCGTATTGAAAATTATACTTTGTTAGGTATACTTACAATGTACTTCGGATGACAAAACTGTAATTTGATATCATGGAGCTGATCTAATCATGGAGCCAGGAGGTGGATAGTGGAACTCTTCAGTGACTACTAGTAAACCGTTCAAATCACAACTTGACTTGACTTTAGCCTTATATTAATTAAATGTTATATAATTATATTTTTAAGTAACTCAATTATAAATGTATTCTAGCTGTATTTTAATGTTGCGATTAGTACCTACCATGTTAATTTGCACACCTCATTAGGTTATAATACAATGAACCTTTTATATCTGTAACACCTTTTTAACATGTAGGTATTATGCAAATAAATTGTTTGATTTGATTTTGATTTGATTTGATTTGAACCTCCTAGAAAAAAAAAACATAAGCAGTTTAAAAAAAAACTACATCAGGCACAAAAAAAAACTTTCTTACAAGTTTTTTTTTATGCCTCATGAAAGCCTTTAGAATAAAGAATTTAGTTACGATATAAATATACCTATGCAGCCTGTCACTTCTTTTATAACTTACTAGCGACCCGTCCCGGCTTCGCACGGGTGTGATCCTTTTTTTTCTAGTAATGAGTATTGTCTGTTTTCCAGGGATATTGTAGCATCCTAATGGTGAAATAATTTTTTAAATCGGTCCATTAGTTTTAGAGTTTATTCGTTACAAACATACAAATCTCTCCTCTTTAACAAGATTTTGCCCGTGGCTTTGCCCGCGTGGACGTCGGAAAATCGTCGGTCCTACTCTCGGACCTAGCCGAGATGGCATCCGGTTATTTCCGGTGTCCTATTTATACTTTCATCCCCTATTTTACGCCCTCAGGGGCTGATTTCCCAAAAACACTGAAACACATGATTTTTACATTTTAATAAGAATTATAATCACCAATTTTCATGGTTTAAACTACAAAAATGACGATTTTCCATTCAAACTTTCATCCCCTATTTAACACTGTTTGGGGCTGAATTTCGAAAAATTCTTTGTCTACATTATAAAGGGAACCTCTGTGCAAAATTTCAGCTTTCTAGGCCCAAGGGTTTGGGCTGGGGTTTGATGAGTCAGTCAGTCAGGACATTTCGTTTTATTTATTTAAATAGATACTCGTAGTATACAGGGTTACTGGTAACTCGACGTATTCCTTGCAGGACGTCATAGTAGGGTTAAAATGCAACAAATTAAGCCACCAAATGTTCTACCGAAATTCAGTAGTTTTTGAATTAGTTAGAGTTTTAGTTTTTTTATGAAAAATCCCAGATTAAATCATTTGAAACCAATTTAAAAATGATTTACGGCGCGACTGTACTGAAATTTAAGTTATTATCATAGTTGATGCCGTAGCAGACCTTTGTTAATAATTAAAAGTTCAATAATGCCTAAAACTTTGGCAAATATCACTAACCAAACATTTATTTTTTTGTAATTTTTGCTATTACTTCATAAAAAATGTAGTCTAGTGCAAAAAAAAATGCTACACCTGGTGTACAAATTACTAAGAAAATATCCTTGTCTTATCAGCTATCCAAAAAGGTATGAAAGTTAATACAAAATCATGGACTACATTATGAAAATCGTTTTTGATTTAGTACAGGAGTGCGTTTCATAAAAAGGTGATTATTCGAAAAATCAAAAACAAAATCGTGAACATTATTATTATTTTTAATCAATATTAAAAACTTTAATTACACACATTTCACACGTCTTGTTCGATGTGCTGCCCTCGGTTTCGAATACATGTTCTTATTCGCTTCCTTACTTCGGTTTTTGTTATTCTTGATGTTATTGTTGCCCTCATCTGGTCCGCCGCATTTGTAATTCTCTCCCTTAGTATTTCAATTGAATTTACTGGGGTCACATAAACTAGATCTTTCATATGACCCCAGACGTAAAAGTCTAGCGGCGTCAGATCAGGGCTTCGTGCAGGCCACGGAATCGGCCCACCGCGCCCTATCCATCGGTTTGGATAGTTTTCATCCAGCAATTGTCGAATTGTGATTCGGAAGTGGGCTGGACATCCGTCATGTTGGTAAATCATGTTTGCTCTTCTTTCTTCCGGTACATCCGTGAGCAGTGCTGATAAATGATTTCTGAGGAAATCTTCATAAAGTTCCCCATTTAGTGTTCGGGGTAAAAAATGTGGGCCAATTAATTTGTCGTCAATAATACCCATCCAAACATTAAGCGAGAACCTTCGCTGGGATGCGGTTGGTTTCAGTTTTTTAGGGTTTGCTTCTGCTTTCGGTGCCCAGTAATGTAAGTTGTGGTAATTTGTGATACCATCACGATCAAAATATGACTCATCGGTCCACAGAATGTTTTTTTTTTAAGTTTTCGCTGTCGGCATCGGAACTTAGCATAAAACGACAAAATTCAAGCCGTCTCGGCGGATCTCCTTCTTCTAATGACTGGACTGGTTGGTAATGGTATGGATGTCGGCCTGACAAGTGAACTACAGACCAGACTTTCCACTGTGACATACCAAGCTCACGCGCTACGATGTTTGTCGATGTGTTAGGATCGTCAATAAAACGTTGAAGAATAAGCTCCTCGTCCTCAGCCGTGTATCTCCGGGAACGACCAGTGTCAACTTGCCTGCTTCTTTGGACGCTGCCAGTTTCAGATATTCGCCGATAAGTCGATCCGAAGACACTAACGTGGGGGAGTCGGCGGTTGGGAAAGCGAAGTTGATATTCTCGCCGCGTCTCAGCAGCGTTACCGTCACAAAGTCCGTAACAGTACATTATGTCAGCGTATTCAGGATTAGAATATGCAGCCATAGTCAGCGCTTATGAAGGCACAGCACAGCACAAGAGCAAGATACGCAGCAACAGTTAGGGAAATAGCCAGTAACAAAACACGAGCTTGCGCGACGTAGAGTTGAAACTAACTAACGCTGACGACCAAATTTTGCAAAATCGCACCCTCTGTCATGCCGAGAGAACAATAGCGACCAATCACAAAGCTCCCCGAGTGTTTGGAGTTCAAGCGCAGGTAAAAACTACGAATAATACGAATACGAAACAATAGGTTGACCGTCTCGCAATTTTACCTGCCCCCCATAAAACTCTTCTCTTCCCTGGCACACATGCAAAAGTATTGACAATCATACCTTTCTGAATAACCGATAAGACAAGGATATTTTCCTAGTAATTTGTACACCAGGTGTAGTATTTTTTTTTTTGCACTAGACTACACCCGCACTGGGCCCGCGTGGTGGATTACGGCCCAATCCCTCTCACCGAGAGGAGGCCTGTGTCCCAGCAGTGGGAACATTATAGGCTGATGATGATGACATTTTTTATGAAGTAATAGCAAAAATTACAAAAAATTAAATGTTTGGTTAGTGATATTTGCCAAAGTTGTAGGCATTATTGAACTTTTAATTATTAACAAAGGTCTGCTACGGCGTCAACTATGATAATAACTTAAATTTCAGTACAGTCGCGCCGTAAATCATTTTTAAATTGGTTTCAAATGATTTAATCTGGGATTTTTCATAAAAAACTAAAACTCTAACTAATTCAAAAACTACTGAATTTCGGTAGAACATTTGGTGGCTTAATTTGTTGCATTTTAACCCTACTATGACGTCCTGCAAGGAATACGTCGAGTTACCAGTAACCCTGTAGATAGCAAAAGATTAATTAAAAAAGCATAGAGCGGTTTTTGTTTGCTTGTACTATGTTCTATGTTATTCGGTCTGGTTTCGGCACTTAGTCCTTTAAGTGGACCATTGTGCGTGAGCCATGGCGGCCGTCAGTGGTTGTTCCAACCAGCCCACCTCCCTCTAGAAGCTGGCCATAACTCCTGGTCTGTTGAGAACATCCGTGTAAGATTTGGGTGCCCCGAGGGTTTCTGTTCTAATCTGGGCTACGCCTGTACATTCGAAAAGCACATGCGCAACGGTTTCCTCAGCCTCCATGCAGGCCTTGCACAGGGGGCAGTCCGTTATGCCTATTGTGTAAAAGTGTTTGTTTAGCGGGCAGTGTCTCGTGATGGTCCCGTCACCAGACGCAGGTCCTTTCTGTCCAGGCATAACAAGCGTCTGGTCAGCCTGCCAGTCAAAGATGGCATTGCTTCTTTAGACTGCCTGCAGCCTGGTATCGAGGTCCACCAGCTTTCTGCTTGTGTGTGTGTAGTCCTGGAGCCACCTGCGTATCTGGTTAAATGGGATGGGCACGATGGGCTCGGGTCTACAGACTGATGTGCTGGATGCCCTCCGAGCCAATTCGTCAGCGGCATCGTTGCCTAGTGATCCGCTGTGTCCTTTTATCCATTGCAGTGTCACGGTGTTGCGGTCAGAAACTGTTACTCGTTCAAGTGCATTGTGACATTCTAGTATTAAACTCGATGTTATGTATTTTTTCTCTAGGGATTGGAGAACTGAAGCACTATCGGAGAGTATCCGTATTTGGGTGTTTGTGACTCTCCTGGCTTCTATCGCGTATGCCGCTTGTATAATGCCCACACATTCCGCCTGGTAGACGGTGTAGAACATTCCCAGCGGGCTGGATATGTTTATGTTAAGGTCGTGTGAGAAAACTCCGACTCCCGTTCCGGAGTCAGTCTTTGATCCATCTGTGTAGACTCTTAGCTCTTCCGGGCCTGAGTGATCATTCTGTTCTTCTGTCAGTGCCACGTTGTAGTGCTTTTGAAAGCAGTGCAGTTTCAGGGTTTTATCGCAGGGTGATGCCATCATTGGTTATAGTTTGATCGAATCTTCCATAATGCGTTTGTGCTTGACTCTAGAGTCTTTGCCTAGGGATCCTGCTGTGTTGAGTCTGAAGGCAGCCAGGGCCGCCTCCTCCCGCACGATGAGGTGTAGAGGGGGCAGCCCTAACGTATGCTTGTACTCAATGTAATAATGATAATATTAATATTACATTGAGAACGTAACAACGTCAATATTTTTCTTATCTCTTATTTCCCGTATTTATTTATTTCAGTGAATCGCATATAATAGGTCTTTACCTATGAAATTGCCGTTTTGTATGAAAAAATTTAAACGACTTTTTTTCATGAATTTTTTATTTGTATTAATCGAAGTAATCACCCATGCAATCAATGCATCTTTGCCATCGCAGTGGCAGTTTATTGATGCCCTTCTTAAAGAAATCAGCTGGACGGGAGGCAACAAATTCTTCAAAGGCATTTTGTACTGCCTCTCGGGTATTAAATTTTTTTCCCGCCAAGAAGTTATCCAAATTCTGGAAAAAGTAGTAGTCTGTAGGCGCAAGGTCTGGTGAGTAGGGCGGATGACGGAGAGCTTCCAACCCCAGTTCTTGCAACTTGGAGACCGTCTGCTGTGCAGTATGAGGTCGCGCGTTGTCGTGCAGGAGCAGCGGAGACGAGCGATTGACCAATGCTGGTTGGAGATGCGCCAGCTTCTCCATCATTGTGTTCAGTTCTTCACAGTACACATCTGCAGTAATGCTCACCCCGTTTGGTAAGAAGCTGTGATGAATCACACCGGCGCTAGACCACCAAACAGTGACCATCACTTTTCTAGGGGTAAGTTTTCCTTTAGGGCATTGTTTAGGTGCTGAACCAGGATCCAACCAACTTGCTGAGCGCTTACGGTTATCAAACAGAATCCATTTTTCATCGCAGGTAACAATGCGGTTCAAAATTCCTTCATTTGTGTGTCTGTTGAGCAGTGCAAGGCACGTCTCGACGCGTACTTCGCGCTGGCGATCATTGAGTTCGTGGGACACCCATTTGTCAAGCTTTTTTACCTTGCCAATTTGACGCAAATGGACCAATATTGTTTTGACGCTAACGTCGAAAGCTGCTGCTAATTCAGCCGTAGATTGTGTATCATCAGCTTCCACAATCGCCTTTAATTCGTCATTGTCGACCAAAGTCTTCGGACGACCGCGAGGTTCATTTTTCAGGTCGAAATTTCCAGAACGGAAGCGAGCAAACCAATAACAGGTGGTGCGTTGGTTTGTAGTGTTAGCTCCGTAAACGTCGTTGATGTTGCGTGCCGCTTGTGCCGCGTTGCTGCCACGACGGTACTCATATTCCATAATTACTCGAATTTTTAACGTATCCATGATGACGAAAAAGATTGAAATGCGATGAAAATGTAACACTAATCAATAAAGAAATGACTACTTTTAGAAAAAAAAATCCATGTTTTTAAAATAAAATTAATTTGAAATTAGAATTCTTAGCCAAACAAAAATTATTTTGATTTGAAATTGCCAGTACTGCAGAACGGCAATTTCATAGGTAAAGACCTAATATTTAAATCTCAGTTTAAAACCTTAAGGAAGAAAGCCTTTAATAAATTCAAGAATAAAAACGCTGTTATAATGAAAAAGAAACATAACCCCAAAAACACTAATAATGACGGCTGTCAAAGCCAACGACAGGGAAATGAAATATTGAAAAATTAAGCATGATTTAATATGTTGACGAGATCAGCAACACGCCATACACGCCTACCACCCCCGGACTCGTCGCTCAGCTCCGCCTCGCCGCCGCCGGAACCCAGCCCCATCGAGAGTGCTGTGACACCGGCCGTGGCAGTTGCGTCGAGCTCGAGCGACGAATATTTTTCCCCGCCGACGTCGCCAACACCTGTACGTCGGCAGGGGAGAGGCCGGCCACCGAAGAGCTTGGGACTTAGGGGCCATCCGGCCCTGAGCCGGGTCCCCGCTGCCGGTGGTTGTGTGCAGCGCATGAGATGGACTCAGTCTATGAACGTGAACGTCATGCGCGCATATTACGGGTCTACAGAGGGGGGAACTAACCTCACTGCGTACCGCGAAAGGATGCTGTCTCTGTTTCAGGTACTGGAACCAACCGTCAACGTCTCGGCCTAACGACTGTCGGATCAGGTGCGGGTCATCCAACGCAATCACAGGTTGGACGATACCGCACTTGATAGGCTGCGCTCAGAAGTACTGAGCAACCTTATGGTCTCGACACCGACACAAACCGCGGCACATGCGTCAAGGATTGATGCGATATCGCCGCGGTTTAATCATGTTGAAGAAGATGATAGGGTTGTCACAGTAAGTAGCCAGTGCAACGCTCGACTGAGGAACGCACTGGAAGATGCGATTCGCGAGTTTCGGTCCACCCCGACCGAACTTAGACCCCGACTACCACGGTTATGCACAAGAAAAATAGGGCGCTGGTGTGTGCCTTGGACTCGCAGCTCAAGAATTTCTTCGAGAGCAGCGAGGATCTCGTTGATACACACTCGATCCTGTATTTCGCAGCTGTTGCGGCATGTCGTTTAGCTAACGTCAAGTTCCCAAACAGTGACGGAGCTACTCGACCGAAACCAGCCGCACCAGTCTGGCAGTGCAGGATTGAGCGAACAGAGAATCGTATCGATGGGGCCAGGGTACTCATCGGCAAACTATACTGCTTCAGGGAGGGCAATGCACGTCCACGAGTGATGCGTTTTGTGAAACGGGCTTTCTCGGGGACTGGAATCAGCCCTCCAGAATACATGTCCCGTGTCACAGAGCGCATCGACTTCCTGAAGCAGAAAGTCTGTGCATGGGCAAACCGTATTCGACGGTATAAGCGGCGGGTTGACCGATACACGCAGAATCGCATGTTCCAGAGCGATGAGAGGTGGGTATATAGAGCTTGGGAGCGACCCGAACGAAATGTGACGGACGTGTGCCGCCCGGATGATACCGCCACGAGTGCATTTTGGCGGAGCATTTGGTCGGTGCCCGTCTGTCACGTTGAGGCAGACTGGATGCAGGATGTCGAGCGATTGTGTGAATCAATACCAGAAATGGAACCGGTGTCTATTACACCATTAGACGTAGCCAAAGCAGTCCGTCCGTTACCGAATTGGAAATCACCGGGACCGGACGAACTGCATAACTTTTGGCTAAAATGGGTTACTAGTTCACACAATCGCCTGGCAGCTCAATTCCAGTCATCCTTAGAGTCAGGGTCACTACCACTGTTCCTAACAACAGGCGTTACCCACCTGCTCCATAAATCAGGTAGTCCCGCGGAACCCAAGAATTATAGACCGATTACATGTTTGTCAACGGTTTATAAACTTGTTACATCCATTTTGAGAGCGAAAATTAATACGCACATTGAGAAAAACTCGATTATGTCTTCCTCTCAAAATGGATGTCGGAAAGGGTCCCGCGGTACTAAGGAGCTACTTCTCATCGACATGGCCATTAGCCAACAGGTTCGTCGATTCCGCAAGGATCTGTCGACATGCTGGATAGATTATAAGAAGGCCTACGACTCGGTGCCACATGCATGGCTCATGAGAGTGCTGGAGTTGTACAAGATTGATACAACTCTACGCACCTTCCTTAAGTCGTGCATGGGGCAATGGAGAACAGTCCTTCGCTATCCGGGATGTCCACAGATCCAGAGGAATGATGAACCTGTATGGATCAAACGGGGAATATTCCAGGGCGACAGCTTGAGTCCACTTTGGTTTTGCTTAGCCCTGAATCCTCTAAGCACACTGCTGAAGGATTCAGGTCTAGGCTATCGGCTGAGGAGAGGTGGTGAGGTTATATCTCACCTCCTATACATGGATGACCTTAAACTCTTTGCCCCCAACAAATTGCAACTGATGGAGCTACTGAAGGTAACTGAAACTTTTAGTAACGCCATCAGGATGGAATTTGGTGTGGACAAATGTGCAGTCATGCATGTAAAGCGAGGTGAGATTATGGAATCCGAGGGAATTCAACTTTCGGATTCCATACACCTCAGATCCCTCTCTTCATCCGAGAGCTATAAGTATTTGGGTATGTCGGAAGCGTTGGGCATCAACGCTGCCGACATGAAGCAATCGTTGACGGAGCGCTTCTTTGGTCGCCTGAAGAAGGTATTAGTTAGTCTTCTTTCAGGCGGAAACAAGGTGCGCGCCTTCAACGGTTGGGTCATGCCGGTTTTGATGTACTCTTTCGGCATACTCAAATGGACTCAGACTGAACTCGACGCCCTGGATCGACGAGTCCGTACACTGCTGACTGCAAACCGGATGCATCACCCACGATCATCGGTGATGAGACTGTACATCCCGCGGAAGTGCGGGGGTCGAGGCTTTCTGAATGCCAAGACCCTCCACAACCGCGAGGTGTGCAGTCTCAGGGAATATTTTATAAAAGCCGAAGTGGGTATGCACCGTGATGCGGTCGCAGTGGATAAGGGACTCACCCCACTGTCCATGGCTAAAGAGAACTGGCGCAAACCTGTAATACTAACTACCGATGACCGCAAGGAAGTATGGCGAAACAAGGAGCTTCACGGGCGCTTCTATCGGGCTCTTCACGAGCCCGGTGTTGATTTCTTAGCGTCCGTATCCTGGCTACGTTTTGGTGACCTTTTCGGGGAAACTGAAGGTTTCGTCTGTGCAATTATGGATGAAGTTATCTTGACGAATAACTACCGGAGACATATTATGAAGGACGGGACGGTAGACGTGTGTCGGGCATGTCACCGTCCGGGTGAGTCCATCAGACATATTATCTCTGGTTGTTCTCGTTTGGCTAACGGCGATTACTTGCACAGGCATAACCAAGTAGCCAGGATTATTCACCAGCAGCTTGCTTTGCAATATAAACTTGTGGATTCGGAGGTACCGTATCACAAGTATGTGCCCGACCCAGTTCTTGAAAATGACCATGTCACGTTGTACTGGGACCGATCTATCATTACTGACAGGACTATTGTAGCCAATAAGCCTGATATAGTGGTGATAGATCGGTTAGCACGCCGCACAATGATAGTCGTTGTTACCATTCCGCATGACGGGCACCTCGTGAAAGCTGAGAAAGAGAAGCAAATGAAGTATCTCGACTTAGCACACGAGGTTGTTGACATGTGGAATGTGGACTCGGCTGTCATTGTGCCGATTGTCGTATCAGCCAATGGACTGATGGCCGAAAGCCTCGAACAACATCTCTCGAGGCTCTCGTTAGGCGGCGGGATCAAAAGCCTGATTCAGAAGGCAGTACTCCTCGATACGGCTCGCATCGTGAGGAGGTTCCTGTCTCTGGAGCCCTAACCACCGGTAGCTTGGACCCTGCTCCCAATATCGGCGGAACCCTATTTTATATATTTTTAAATGTTTTTTTTTTAATTTTTGTTTTATGAATTATTTAAAAATGTATTTAATAAGAACATAAATGAATAAAAGAATAATAATATTAATGTAATCAATAGATATGAAAGAGCGTAATCTATAAACGTTTTCCCGATAGCAAAGATCAGGTTAAAATCTACGAATTCAATTATTTTCACATTTCTGTTTACCAACAAAACTATCGATCTTGTTAAAACCATTTAACAAAACCATTGTGTAATAGTAACACACTCTGTTTAATTCCCCAAGGAACATTCGCTGTCTAAACTGACCCATTTCATTTCACTATTCCTTTACGATAGACTAAATTCGTTGGGTTAGGCTCGACAGATATTTATGGGATCTTCAATTGATCTATTTTGGGTTCGCTATCATTTCGGTTTAAAGACATTTATTTCTCAAAGAACAAATTACAGTTCACTTAAAGAGAAACTTAACTAGATTAACAATAAATAAGTTGTAGTTTACATTACGACGTTCAAGCAATTCAAGAAACTGAACATCATAGTTTCAAACATATAAAATTCAAAACATAAACAGTACAAGCTAAACTTATGTGTCTATATAAAAAAAGAATATACAATAAAAATAAAAGTCTAAACTTATGTGTCTAAAATTTAATTCCTAAGGTCTTTTTTCAATGTTGGTATACTTGTACACTCTCTGAGCTTTTTAGGTAATTTATTGTATATCCGACTTAATTTAAGAAACTCTATGACCCTCGGAGATAACTAGGCATATGTTATTTTCGAGTAATATTTCATTCGTTTTGGTGCACTTGTTAATTTTCACTCGTGCTTAAAATTATTCCGTGGAAAATATACGCAATATAAACAGACGTAGATTTTATTTTAAAAGCTTTAAAAGCAATTTGTTTTATCAATCGTAAATTTTATCGCTTTATTGGATTTAAATAACAATATTCGAGAGGCTCATTGACTAAAATAACAAGTGGAGTAAACTTACTCGAAAGCAGAATTCATAATTATGTATTAAATCTGGGAAAGATTCGTGAATCAATTGAGAGCAGGCACGAGTACCCGAAAACTTTCACAATCGCGCCTACTCGTAATAATTCACAGCGCTCGAAACAGTGATAGGCCCGAACTTGGTACCGATACCAAACACCTGACTTTTGCCCACTCCATCGTTTGTAACCGCAAACTGTTCTTTCTGAGAATTCAAATACCCTCCCTCAATAATGAGACGCAATGCGGTAGCCGTTGGATACAGGGTGAGCCTAGATGCTCAGTATTCGAAAAATCTGGTCTGATAAAACAAAAATACAGGTTGGTGCACAGTTTTGCAATCGATGGAAATTCCTGCCACAACTGCGAAATTTTTGTGGGCAACGAAACCTCTTTTTTGGGCTACCTGCCTATTTGGGAAGTTGGGTACTGTTTCTTAACGAGGCCTGAATTCACTATGACCACTTAACGATTCCTTATTCGTAACCACGTCAATCACACACGAATTCTGCTTATATCGTATCAATACGAGTAGTACCGACAAATTGTCTTGGAACATACAGAATATATAACATTTCGATTCCTTACCGTTACATTGTTTCTAAAAAAAAAACGATATTGACGTAGTTTGAACGTAGTAAGATTCCGCTCGGGAATCATTATAACGATACAGAATTGGGGACCTGTAGGGTATTTGATTGTGTCAAGTATGTTATCTCGTAATCATCGTGGCTAATTCGTGCATACCTATGTCACGATGCATACCTGCTCAAGTATTTCGGTTACAGCGTAGTTTTAAATTTTATGCCAAAGCATGGTTCAACTTCAACAATTCCTATCTTAATTCATTTCAGTATGCAACAAAGGTGTAGGCAACATTATTGCGCATCCGGTTAGTCTGGAAGCCGGCCCTAAAAAATGGTTGGGAAAAGGGCTAGGGAAATTATGATAATATTTGGCGGTAACCATTGTCCCTTTACTCTACCTAACGACTGCTCGTTTCTGCATACGCCGTAAAGTCGCCAAGAAGAAAACCCTTTTCACAAAGTCTTTCAGTACCCACCATATTTTCATTTTTCTTACGCACTGACGCATCGCACTCGCTACATAAAAATTATAGTATAACTTCATAATTTAGGAACTGCGGTCGCTCGCGGCTGCCGTTGTACGCAAGTCATTTACGAGCATTTTCACGGGCATCTGAAGTGTCAAACGTACGTAGTTGATATTCATGATGGCGGTTGGCACGCCACGCACGTACCCACGCCATAATCCGAAGTTCCCGACGCTAGGCCCGATAATATCGAGACATATGAAGCCACAGATTGGCGCCGTTCAATTTCGTCGTGTTCCTTAGGTACGCATATTTTTTACGACTCCTCAGAACTATACCGTTGTATCATCGAGATATATGACTCAGTTTGTGAGATTTATGCGGCAACTTGATATAGTCGGATGGAGGTATGGTTTCGATGCAAATATCTCAGATATTTGAAGGAAAAATAAGGAATGTAGTTGCCTATTCCCTAGCTTTATTGGAATGCAGTACGGGAGGTTTTTAATGGTGCTTATAGGGAACGTGCACGAACTATAGATGGCAGCACAAATCGGTATGAGCGCCACGGTGTGGTCAAAAAAGAAACTTTTCTGATCCGTCATCGTATTGCAGTCCATGTTTAAATTAATGTTTGCATTATATTTAAATCGTTTTAATGATTAAAATGATAAAATATGGGTTCTAGCCGATTAATAATAATCGCCAGCGTGGTCAGAATATGTCAAAAGGACAAAAACTCTTCGTGTCGGGGCATGTCTTGATAGAAGAAACAGTGAGGAATCATGAAATACAGTAATAACTGGCAAAATTGTGGCTCAAAACGACGATTTCTAACGGTTATGATGTCAAAATAACTGCATAACTCATTTTTCACGTAAATATTTTGTCTATATAATTATTTATGTTCATGTCGCCTTCTATTCAGCTTGTTTGCAATACAAATATTAGAAGAGCAAATCGCAAATGGTAAGGCAGGCCTATCTGAAAAATGTAAGCACATCTGTGCTTTAATTTACTTTAAAAATTCTCCAGATAGTGCTATATCGAAAACTAACTAAAATTATTTGAGGTTATGTTTACTTACAGATTTGTTTGTTTTGAGTAGTAGTACTACATACTCGGGAAATTTTAAACGGTTTTATTTAGCTTGCCCTGTTTTTACAAATAACATTATTGAGTAATTTCTAAATGTTTTGAAACTCATATTTAAACATATTTTTACTGCATTTTTAGACTTTTATCGTTTATCACGTAACCATGGAAAGTGAGTTTCGAATTCTACACCATTTCATTTATTTTTATTTATCTTGGATGTGTTCGAGCATCCAGAAACACGACAATTCATATTCACTTCACTTAGTAATTATTTTTTTTTTCTTTTTATGAGATTATTTTAATACGTGAAGTGTCAATTTAATGTATTGATTGTGTAAAACTTCGGCTTTGTGCCACCAGATGGCAGACCCTTCGTCGTGCACGTTCCCTATAGGCGTTGCCTGAGGCTCATATATGCGCAATTAGAAACGTGAACCGTGTTTCATTATACTAAGAGCTCATAAGTTGAGCTGCACCCACGCACGTTATGTTAATGTTCAGAACTTTACCTGCACAGTGTGAAAGAGAAAATGTAACGAGGCTACACTGTAGTTTGTATAACAAGTTTGGACTTACAAGATATAATTACCATTTTTCTCAATATTATAAGCTTAGTAACTATGGAGGTCTTGTTGTCCATCATTTTGCAACTAACACATTTCATTAGAAGATGTTATCTATACTTAATGACATCCAAACAGTTTCCTCCCCTTCCACAAAGGCATATTTTATTTCCTCAACCATTAAAATAGCTAAATAACTTTGTATACGGGTAAGTATATAAGCCTGAATTAAAATTCCTTTCCTAATCCGATATCCAAAGGTTCGGGATGGCACCTTTAATCGAAATGGGTGTAAAATTAAATTTCGTTAGCGGGACGGGATTCGCTAGTCCCCTGGAAAATTGCCTAATTTTATATTCTGTCCGTCCTGTTTACTTAATTTAATATTCTAATCACAACAGTATTGTTAGCCGTGTTGCTACTGCTTGTTGGTTTTGGACACTTTTGAGATGAAGCGATTGTTTTTGTTTTTATGTTTGTTGTTGGCGGTATCATTGGTCGACTTGTTTTCGTTTTTGCTTTTTAATGTAACCTTGAAGTTGTTACGGCCTGGCCCTTTCTCTTAACCGTTTCTTTAATAGAACGATGAAGATTATCCTTCTTAAAGAAAATGGAAATGATATAAAGGATGACTTAAATAGTGGTAAGTCCCCTCTTTGAGGAGTGGATTGAGAGGCGCTACGGCGTCCTCACCTTCCGCCTGACGAAGGTCCTCACCGGACACAGCAGTTTCGGGAGGTTCCTGTTTCGCATAAGGCGAGAGGAAACGCCCGGGTGTTTCCACTGCGAAGATTGCTCTGAGGACACGATAGAGCATATGGTGGACGTCTGCCCGGCTTGGGCGGGACACCGTGGACAGCCGTGTCCTTGTGGAGGCGATCGGCGGCGGCGATCTCTCGCGTCCGGCCCTGATCCAGGCCATGGTTCGGAGCGAGAGCGCATGGGTACACGTACATGGGTACCGTCACCTTGGGCCCAGGCGGCGCACGTGAGGGAGTGGCAGTACATTATTATACGCCCTCATGGCCCTAGTTGCCGCAGGAGACACCCTGGGCGTCGGGAATTCCAGGCTGATACCCGGCCACCGTAAGCGCGGGCTTGCGGACGGCGAGTAATGAGTAGCTCGCCGTCCGGTAAGGACCAAGCCCGAGTCGACGCGCGCCTCAAAGAGAAATCAGCACCAACTGGTGGGTCCGCAAGGGCCAGGGGTGCGGGTTGTTAAGCAACTGAAGGAACACGGGTGGGTTTTAGTCAGTAAAAGTCTGACACGCCCTCCTGCTCCATCCAGAGCGGGAGAAGTTTTTTGATAATGTCCCAAACTAAAAAAAAAGAGTGGTATCATCGACGCACTAACTGTAACCATAAATTCAGCACAATGACATGTTTCTCTAGAATCATGGGTTGAATTTGAGCAGTTTTTATACGGTTATCAAAACAAAAATCCGCTGTCTCATAGAATAGTGCAATACCTACGCAGTCAAAATGTATGGCAGATCTAAATATTTAATTAATAACCGTCGAAGAATTTCAACGCTCCCTGTGTTAAAAAATGTTCGACGGTTATTTTCAGAATCCATGAAGGTTGTGCATCGAAGTTTGTGCCACCCTATTTGTAGGTATTCCGAAGTTCCACGCCTCAGTAAATGATCGATAAAAAGGTCATCTGAATCTCAATTTATTCTTATCGCCACCCATAGATATTAAATATTTTCGTTATTTCAAGAAACTTTGTCGCTATTTGTCTATTTTAACCGACTTCAAAAAGAAGGAGGTTATTAGTTCGACATGTTGGTATGTTTTTTTTTGGTGTGGGGTAGGTACTATAGCTAAAAAGTTTTTCCGAAATTAAAGTTATATGTCAGTTTTTCCGAAAAGCGTTTTTTTTTTTTTAACATATTTTTCATCCCAACAACAAAGCAAACACCTATTCTCATCGATCACTAATAAGGAAATTAAAACATTATTGTTATATTTACAACGACTTACTTGTGGTTGCAAGCAACATTGTTCAATCGTTTTTTATCAAAAGAAGACTCTCTAATGTGTTTTGTTTATAGGAAGCAAATAATCTTGATCATGATTATTTGCTTCCTATAAACAAAACACATTAATATTTATTCATGTGTTTTTTGGGTGGGAAATCATCAAATAACTTCTCCCGCTCTGGGTGGAGCAGGAGGGCGTGTCAGACTTTTACTGACTAAAACCCACCCGTGTTCCTTCAGTAGCCCGTATGCCAGGGGCTGTGGTGTCTCTTTCAAACAAACCCGCACCCCTGGCAGGCATCGGCCCTTGCGGGCCCCATCATTTTTGTGCTGACATCTCTTTGAGGCGCGCGTGGAACACAACGCGCCGTCGACTTGGGCTTGGTCCTTAACGGACAGCGAGCTACCCATTACTCGCCGTCCGCAAGCCCATGCCTACGGTGGCCGGAAATCGGCCTGGGATTCCCGACGCCCAGGGCGTCTCCGTATCCTGCGGCGGCTGGGGTCACGAGGGCGCATATGCTGCCTCTCCCTCACGTGGGCCGCCTCTCTCTTCGCGAGCATTACTGCTTCGCTGAAGGAGGTGACGGCTCCCCATGCCCTCTCGCTCCGTACCATGGCCTGGACCAAGGCCGGACGCGAGAGATCGCCGCCGCCGATCGCCTCCACGAGGACACGGCGGTGCTCCGCCCAAGCCGGGCAGACCGCCACCGTGTGCTCCACCGTGTCCTCAGGGCGATCTTCGCAGTGGAAACACCCGGGCGTTTCCTCCCGCCCTATCCGAAACAGGAACCTCCCGAAACAACCGTGTCCGGTGAGGACCTGCATCAGGCGGAAGGTGAGGACGCCATGCCGCCTCTCAAGCCACTCCTCAAAGAGGGGACTTACCGCCGCAATCGTGGCGTGCCCAGCACTGGTTTGCGACAATCGCACACTCCATGTCGCTTTGTGTAGCCTTCTGATGCCTTTCGTAGTCACATATTCATCACTTTCTAAAAAATGCTTCGAACACACAACGCTTCCTTGGGTCGGCTTTTTTTTTTTTTTTTTTTTTTTTGGGTGGGAAATCATCGAATGACTTCTCCTGCTGAGTAGAGCAGGAGGGCGTGTCAGACTTTTACTGACTAAAACCCACCCGTGTTCCCTCAGTAGCCCGTATGCCAGGGGCTGTGGTGTCTCTTTCGAACAAACCCGCACCCCTGGCAGGCATCGGCCCTTGCGGACCCCATCGGTGGTTGCTGACATCTCGTCCCGTCTACCACTTTTCGGCCGCAGAGGATAGGGAGAGCGGCTAACGCTATACCGACACTCCTCTTCCCCTGCGGCCCCACCGCGTCCGCCATCAAACGGTGGCGGCCCCGTCCAGGCCACGGAAGGGAAGAGCGCTGCTCAGAAGCACCGGCACTCCTCCTCTACCGCAGCCCGTAACCCTCAGCCGCGATGCCTCCCATTCGACATCGCGGCCCACCTCAGTTGCGGTGCACCTCACCGCAACCTACTTTTTGGCCGCTACGTCGTCGGCTTTGAGGCAAAAGCCCTGACGAGCGGCCCCACCTTTGGGTTCCTCTTGGCTTCACCGTGGCCGGCATCCACGGTTACTGAGCCCCCCCGCAACGACAATGCGGGAACCCACTCGGGGGGGGTGCCTTGGGTCGGCTTGAAAAATTCTTCGGATCGTTGACGTGCGATAACAGATATCCATTCTCCACACCTCACTGGATCTCGAGGAAACCTAAAAAAAAACTCACATCTTTAATTTTGGTACATGCACTTAGTCAAAATTAAATCTATAAAATTTTACTATAGTATTTATGGAAGCAGAAAAGTATTCTCATTAAAAAAAAACAATCATAATTTTAGATTTTTTTCAAACAATAGCGTCTCCAACAAATGGAACAGAATCAACGCACATAACCCGAACAATTTAAGTGGGCATGCGGTAATATGATTAATATGTTTAGTATATGTCTTTTCAATTGAGATACTTTATAACTCCTGGTATTTAATATGATTTAAGTAAAAAAATGGTTTTACGATGATTTCTTGACAAAATATCAGCATTTATAATACAGTGATAATAATTATGTAATGATAATATCAATACTTACCGAAAACATGAAACTCCATCTTTATTTAGCGTCCTAGATGTCTGATTTTTACAATTTTTAAACGAGCACTGAGGCATGTTTACCGTCGGAGCGTTCGAATGGTACTAAAACAAAAACGCACCCAAATGTTCAAGTGGGTGCTCATTCAGTGAGGACATTTTTTGCCGCTGATTGTGTATCTAGTTCTTTATTAGTGATCGATGCCTAAGCCTATTCTAGATAATATTTAGCCGCTAATGACCAAGCACTTGAAAAAACCTAGGAATACTTAGTAAATTTTAATGGATTATGTTTTATTGTACTCTAAGAAAAAAGAACAGTTTTTTTGACTTAATCGATTCTCGAATACAAATAATAAAGACAATGTTGAGGAAATTAGAAGATACAACGTACGTTTCGAGTTTGTGTTCGACATCAAAGTTAAAATCTGTTGTTGTTATAAGAAACATGGTTATTGCATATCTTCCGTTAAAGTTCTGAGCTTGTTTACATTAACATGTATGAGGCTAAGTAGGTACTCTGAAGGTACATGATTATTCATATGTTATGATGAGTAGCATAATTTAGAAGCTTGTAGTAATTTCACGTTGTATAAAACATTATACGTAGCTGTATGTACCTAGTACCTGATTTGTGTAGGAAATTATTTTCTTCGAATAAATTTACATATCTACTATTTATATTTACCTGTTTTACTTATTTTCTATATCATAAACATCATTGTAATACAAACAAGACGTTATTTACAATTGAATAATCATAACTACTAATATTATAAATGGGAACGTTTGTATGATTTCCTGTTCGGATGTTTTTTGCTCAATCATCGACACCACACAGATAGTTTATAACCGGTATCATGCATAGGATACTATTTATCCCGGTAGTCCGTTAGGATATAGTATTAAACAATATATATAAATACATATTTATATTATATTATGTATTTTCAGTATATATTCATATTTTATATATTTATATCTATATATAAAAGCTAGTAGCAAATAAAAGATGACTTCGTTCCTTCAAAACTAAACTTTCTACTTTTAAGAGGCGGTTTGAAACGACAGGTCGCAAATTTCCGGTAAACCAAGATTTATTTATCTGTCAAAACCAAACGTCTACCAAACCGAACCGTAAACCGATATCCCTTGCACAATATGGCTGAACGTGACGTCACGTACCACGTTCTAATACCGCAAGTGACAGAACGAGAACAATACATAGCCGATTCTAAAATTAGGTATTTGAATAACTATATAAATAAATCCAATTTGCAACCCAACATTTCTGACACTTTTGACATAAAATTGTTTAAAACATTTGAGCCTCATTCTGTAATTACTTAATCATCCGTGAATCCCAGTTTAAAACTTGATTTGAGTTCATCTTAATTTAAAATCTGCCAATTTTAAAACGAGTTCCAAAACTTAGCATCATTCATCAAACAAGTTTTCGATTTCAACAGCTAAACGAAATGATTTTTTAATCTACTCAAAAGAACGAATGCTGTTATTGAAACAGAATACGTTCAGCTTACATAGAAAACACATTTTAAATAAAAAACACCCATTATGTAACGTTATCTGTAACGTTCACAACCTGGCTTGCGTCATCATTCCCGGAAAAAATAGCTTTTCACAGTTACTAAAGCTACATACCCAACTAGCAAAAAGTGGTTTTTAAACTATCCTAGAACCATCATTTATCGAGGACTATATGAGACTTATATCCTCATATAAGCCTGGAAAAGGGCCCACTTTATAAGTCTACTTTTACTTATAAGGTATTTATATTAGACCGCTGAAATGACATATACGACTATAATGCTCCTGTAATTGAGTTACGTCAATGCAATTACTCCTGTAAATCTCAATATAAGTAAGTTATAGTCAAAAATGAGATTAATACGCGCCTTGAAATGTATATTGTCAATAGTCGAAGTGAAGGTATCACTTGTTGTGCTCTGTAAAAAATATTTTAGGGTAGTATTTATATGAATCAGAATTTATTAATTTCTACCTTAGTAGAAAAACAAAATCTTCTTGTTGTCAAATTGTTAGTCTTATAGCTTAGTCGTCGGGGAATGTAAATTTTCTGTGAAATCTATCATGGTTTTGATAAAAAAATAAAGCGCCTCTTGAAATTTGCTTATTTACATTTTAGTATTAATTAATATTAAATAAATATTATTAAGGCAGCTGCCATTTTCTTGGTGAGCATTTCCAAGTACGATATAGTGCTAAAATAAGTATTTTTAGCATTTCCAAGCGTGACATAATACCAATATAAGTATATTGGTTCTATATTGGGTTACCTCAAAACCGAAAAAGATTCGCCATTGTTACCGATTAGGGTTAGGTTTAAAGAATCTTTATTCTCATAAGAACATGACAATACAGTTCACTTAAATGAGACTTAAATTTTAACATAGAGGTATAGGTAATCGTCGTCTAAAGACGAAGTATGCAGATGTAAAATAAACAAAATAACAATAACAACGTAGGTAATAGTAACGTAATAAAAGTGTAGGTAGTTACATAAAAAACAAGTTAACAGCTGGCCAATCTGATACCAAGGTACCCTCATAAGTACTGATTCACTTTGCAAGGAGCACAAACAACGATTAAGAAACGAAGTACTATGAATGTCTTTGTGTGTCCTAGCCTAGCGCGCGCACGCGTACATTTGCTTGTGTGCGACAAGTATAGTCTCGGAGACCGATGATCATATATGATTTTCATTTTATAATCTTTAGGTTGTTTTTTTTTTTTATTTTTTTTATATATCTTGTGCTGTATATATACATAAATATTAAATTCCCTGATTTTTTTTCTTACGTGCAAATTACTTTTTGCATAATATAATCCTTTAGCTTTCTTTTGTAAATATTTATACTTTTGCACTCTTTGATTTCATTTGGCATTTTATTATATAATTGAACCCCTTCATATAAAAAGTTATTTTTTCCGTATTTAACTGTTCTAGGAAAACGCAGAATTAATTCGTTTCTATTTCTTAGGTTATGTGTGTATGTCTTTTTTGTAAGTTTAATGTTGGTTTGTGTAGTGTTATCTAAAATCTTTTTTACTAGTATGCAAGTATTATAGTTGTATAGTTGACAGAGATTGAAATGTTTAGTTTTTTCATATAGCTGCTTGGTAGGTGTTAGGAAGTCATAACAATATAACCGTTTTATAATTTTGTTTTGGGTTCTCTGTATGGAATTGAGGTTAGTCTTGGATGCTGATCCCCAAATCTCAATCAGGTATTCTAGATTAGGTTTTACTAAAGAGTTGTATATAGTGCGTTTTATCTTAGGTGGTAGGCAGTTTCCCATTTTGCGTAGAGCTCCAGAAAGTGACACAAGTTTGGCTTTTACGTGCTCAATATGAGGTTTCCAGGACAGTTTGTCATCTAATAGTAGACCAAGATACTTTTCTGTACTGGACTGCTTGATAGTAAGATTATTAACAATCAAGGGGGCATGGGGTGGAATCTTTTTGTTTTTGGCTGCAAATATCATGTAAGATGTTTTCGAAGTATTTATAGTGAGTAAGTTATGTAGAAACCACTCATTTATTACGCTTAAATCCTGTTGCGCCTCACTGATGATATCGTGTATGGATTGACCGAAGTAAAATAGACTTGTATCATCTGCGTAAAGTGTTAGATATCCTGTTAACCCTATCTGATTAATGTTGTTCACATAAATTAGAAATAATGGTGGTCCCAGAATGGATCCTTGTGGAACTCCACAAGTAATTTTTTGGGTATCACTTTTGTAGTTTCCAATTTTAACAATTTGGCATCTGTTTGATAAATAGGATTCGAACAATTTATAAGCTGTTCCAGTGATACCCAAGTTAATGAGTTTTTGTAGTAATTTTGCATGAGAAACAGTATCAAACGCTTTTTTCAGATCAATAAAAATTCCTAGGCCTATATTTGTTTTATCTATATTTGATTTTATATTCGTAACAAGGTCAATAGTTGCTGACAAGGTGTTTGATTTTGATCTGAAACCATATTGTTGGTCTATTAGGAAGCTTTTCTCATTTAAGTATTCAATTAAGCGGTTGTATACTATTTTCTCAAAGATTTTAGATATCACCGGAAGCACAGAAATTGGCCTATAATTGTTCGGGTCCGTTTTCGCACCCGACTTGAAGATAGGAGAAACTTTTGCCAACTTCAGGCTATCAGGAAACGTACCATGGTCAAGACATTTATTAACGCAACTAACTAAGGGTGAAATTATAACATTTTTAATGCATTTTAATGCTTTTGTGCTAATTCCGTCCACACCTGTGCTAGTATCAGCATCCAAATTATCGATAAGTTTACTAACTTCCTCGATTGTACAAGGTCTAAATTGAGTAAGCGTTTCTGTGTGTTCATGTCCGTCTTTATACATGAGTGTGTTACCTGAATTTAAATGGTATCCTGATGGTATCCCATTAGCCAGCTCTGTACCAATAGTGGCGAAATAAACATTCATTATATCACAGATTTCTTCACCGTCTGTTACACTTTGTGAATTTACTATAAGCTTTGGAGGTAAAATGTTCGATTTAGTCTTATTCTTCGCTAGATAATTAATAGTTTTCCACATCTTCTTCGGGTTATTGTTACATTTTTGGAATTCTTTGTAGTAGTAACTGTTTTTATCATTATTTATCTTCTTACTTACTTTATTTCGTTCCATTAAAAATTTATTTTTTAAGATCATATTTTCTTCTTCATTTTTTAACTGTTCCCACAAGGTATTTCTGTTATCGATCATGTTAATAACTTCTTTGTTAATCCAGTCGTCCTTCGGTAAGTTTAGTATTTTTGATTTTTGCTTTTTATTTTGTAGTATGTGTGACGTAACGAAGGCTTCCAGACATTTGTAATCATCATCTATGCCTATGCATGAGGCTTTGCTAGCACTTTTGTACAAGTTTTCATAATCTATGGCCTCATATTGGATCTTTGGTTTAATTTTTGGCTTGTATTTGAACATTTCCAAATATATCTGTTTATGATCAGACATAGCAGACTCTAGAATGACAAAATGGAAGGACTGTTTTTGTAGGTCTGTCGCAACATGATCTAAGATGGTGTTTGTTGTTTGAGTTTGCCTCGTGGAGTATTCTTTATCTATTTTATTTAAAATATCGTAGCCACTCTCTTCAACTTCTGATAGGTATTGAGTGCTACATGTGTTTGGATTCAGTAGGTCTAAGTTAAAATCACCAAACACGATCGATCTCTTTCTAGCTTCCAGTTGCAACGTATATCTTTCGAGAAACTCTTTAATATTCGAATGGCCTGGTTTGTAGATACCTCCAATATGCAGCGCATATTTGGGAAGATATACCCATAGGTAATGGTTGCTATCCTTGTAGATGTCCTCTGTTACTTCAAAGGAAATGCCTTCATAAATGTAGATAGATACGCCCCCTCCCTTGCTGTCATGTCTATAATTGTAAATATGTTTGTAGTTAGGTAGATCGTATAATTTTGCATCTTGTTCTGATGTTATCCAAGTCTCAGTTAGAATTACGACATGAACTGTAGAAGGAATTGCTTTTAGGATGCACTGTAGTTCTTCAAGTTTTCCTGGAGTGCGGATACTTCTTACATTAGCATAGAAAGTTTTGAGGAATGATGACTTTGGGGGCAGATCTTTAAAATTGCTGATTTTTTGGTATGTAATAGTTCCTGGGCCAACATGTTCGAAACAATTGGTGTTAGCCCCGGTTAGTTTTTTGAAATGTTGTTGTTTTTGGTTATGGTAGGTACTCCTTTGATATATTTAATTATTAGATTTGTTTCCCCTTCTTGCTCACGCTGTTTGAGCTCAGTTTGGAGGTTTTGCATAAAAGTTCTTTGAGCTGGAGTTTGGTCCGAATATATTTTTATAGTCTTAGGCAATTTTGAGCGATTCTTCAATAAATATTTTGGTGTATCAGGAGAACTAAATACAATTTTTATAGGGCGGAGTTTATCTGCATGATATTTGCCCAATCTTGTACAAATAAGGGGCTTAGGACAATCTTGAAAAGCTTGTGTTAGGATTTTGTGTACTTCTTCAGAGTCGCAGTTGTTGTCTGTGGAGAGATCGATGTCATCTTGCTCGATCAGACCCACTAATATTATGTTCTTGTCTCTTTGAAGTCTATTTTGCATTTCGACAAAAAACTCATGCTGTGCTCCAAAATTTAATTCAGGTTTTCGGTTTTCACCTTTAAGTTGATGCAGCTCATCCTCGATTGTTATAATTTTACTTTGAGTAATTTTATGTTCGGTTGTAATATTTTCCACGGATTTATGCAGTTTTTTATATTCTTCTGTTAGGTTATCAGTTGTTAATTTTAGATCCTGAATATCTTGCCTAATTTCGTTCCGCATTTGTGTTATATTTTCAATTTGGTCGTTCATAGCTTCCTTTATACAGCCCATTATTTCGCTACGAAATTGGGCTAAATCTCTTTTGAAATCATATTCCAGAGTATGCGGTCTTCTCTTTCTTGAGTCTTTGTTAACTCGACCTTCATCATCCTCAAAATTCGACAAATTAGAGGTGGATCCACCACTCACACTCCCGCCAAACATTTGTGTCTTTGTTGGAGTTCGCGGTAAATTCATGCTACCTAGCTCTCGAACTATGCTCACGGAACCGGTTACGGCTTCTTATCTTTCTCGATCGTAGATAAACTGTTTGTGTGATTTATGTAGCTTTTTTAAAATACACTTTATTTGTAGCACCACAGAAGTTGATTTAGTATAGCATTAGCATTAATATTTTATACTTTAAGATATTTTATTTAGTACGTTTTAAACACGCGTCCGTACACTCCGACAGTCCACGACAACGGGTTCCGCAATGCTCAGATGAAAATCGATTGATATTTATAGATAAGTAAGTTAAAGGAATATTTTAAGGGTTTGTTCTACGTGCAAGATTAAACATTGTTTTTATTTGACTTAATTATATAACAGGTTGCCGATGGTTTAAACAAGACTATGCCGGATATGTTCCTGGATATCGATCGATTTTTAACCAAAAAAGATTTCCGACCTTTAAAGAACTTAAAATGGCCTCGGAGTGTTACACATTTCTTGTCGTCTGAGATATGTCCCGGTTGTCACAGCGTGGTTTCTATTATCAGTGTACATAATATAGGCCGAAAATGGTATGTCGAACTGTTGAAAACTGGTAATCCATCAACATTTGTTTAGAGTAATCTCATTTGATAAACAAAGCTGAAATACTGATGTGTAGGTTTTCTCTATTGGTATCTAGTAATGTTCGTGCGTCTTTAGGCAAAACATTGTTTATATTCTTATTTAAAATTTCAAGTAAAGAGTTCAATGCAGCATGAGAAATATTGAAATCTAAGGCCAAGTTATTAATAGAATCACGCAGTTCTAAATTTTGTTATAATCCGAAAGTTCTTCCTGATGATCACTTTCAACATCGCTCAAAGATTTGGTACTTTCCTAGTCTGAACCTCTTCCATCTAAAGTAGTACTACAATTATCTTGTCCGGAACCCTCGCTAGAATTCGTCTTCACCAGTTAAATTTAAAAAATCTTTGCTCACTGCGGTTAACATTTCTTTATATGTTTGTTTTTTTAGGTACTTTTATCAGATCAACTTTTTTAAACTGCTTCCACTTATTTAAATCCATTTTCAATATTTGTAGACAAAAACAGTTGTAATCAAAATGGCTGATGTTAAATCCTACAATAGAATTTGCAAAACTATATAAAGCGTGTTTTCACCTGTACTGGTCGTTTCAAGCAAAAGTGGCCTCTTAAGAGATTTAACCAGGATTGTTTGAGATTACTTAGACAATAACACTACTGTGGAATGCCTATATAAATATAGTCTAGGTTTAAAACGGCATACGATAAATCGATATAGAGAACACTTTATCCTACCGAGTGCTGTTATAATCTTGGTGATCTATTATTTTTTAAACGTGGATATGAAATTCATTTAACACTTACTTTTAAGTTTCTGTAAAACCAAACCAGATACATAAATGATTTACAGTTATTTAACTTTAATTTACTTAAATTGGTCATACATTTTTAGCTTATAAGAGGTTATAAGTAAAAATAACAAGAGTAATTGCTCCTCAGTGTATATATTCCTAGTACATGCTCCTACAGGAGTATAAAGATTTAAATGGTCCGCAGATGATATCTTATAGGCACATATAAGTCTGAGTTACCAGAGTAATTACTCCTGAGTGCAATTACTCTTGTTTCATGCTTTTATAGGAGTCTTGATCCTATATTTGTCAGGAAATATGATCCTATATACCGATATAAGTACAAATTTTAGGATTAAACGTACTTGAGTAAAAACAGCATGTATTTATGCTGTTAAAAGCGCAGTAGCAGCCACCAAAACTATCATCGGAGTGTTATAAGTCCACGTAGCATTATAAAATCGCATTCCAGGATTATTTTGCTTGTTGGGTAGTACATGATATGTATTTTTCCTGCGTATTAATGATCCCGGCATTGGGCACATCATTAAAAAAAATCGTCTTCACCAAAAAGGCTTAAATCATCCACAGTGCGTTCATACGTCAGGGCGTGACGTCACGGAACAGGACCACAAGGATCGCATTAAATTGCTCGTTTCATCCCTAATTGCAAGAGAAATGGTAAGCGAATTCCAGATGAATTAGGGGCCCGGCAATTAGTCTTAAGACAAACCGATTACTGACAATTTCCCGCCGACGAATTTCATTATAAGTACGTGGTGGAAAGTTAGACGCAGATGTAAGACAAGAGAATTAGTTATGAATCTTGAATTACTTTCAGTTAGTTTTTCTTTGTATTGAAGTAGATAAACAATTTATAAGTTTAATTGTCGTTTGTCTTTAGAATCTCAAAGTCTAGTATTTCTACAAATAATTAATGTAGGTGTTCATTGAAAAAACCTATTAGCATCTATTTCATAGCACAGGTAGGTATGAGTGTCACAGTTAAGGAACATTTTGCTCAGTGGCACTGCTAGAATGGTCCTCAAAGGGTAATTGGCCGGACTACATGCATCTAAACTACAGTCCAGACCATCGTTCTAAACGAGCCACAAGAAGTCAAGAAACATTTACGTAAGAATGAATTAGAAGGTACCCAACGCAAACTGCGATCTAATAATTGAACGTGTTTATATTTCAACGTCAGTAGCATTGGGTACGCCACGATTGAGACGGTAAGTCCCCTCTTTGAGGAGTGGATTGAGCGGCGCCACGGCACCGGTGTCCTCACTTTCTGCCTGACGCAGGTGGTCACCGGACACGGGTAGTTCGGGAGGTTCCTGTTTCATATAAAGCGGGAGGAAACGCCCGGGAATTTCCACTGCGAAGATCGCCCTGAGGACACGGTGCAGCATATGGTGGAGGTCTGTCACACAACTGAAGGAAGACTGGTGGGTTTTAGTCAGTAAAAGTCTGACACGCCCTCCTGCTCCACCCAGAGCGGGAGAAATTACTTGATGATATCCCGCCCAAAAAAAAAAAAACTTCAGTAGCAACTGGTGTTTAGAAAATCGGAAAAGACTCAGAAATAAAAGAAGATTAATTTTGATGGAAGCATTCATCGAGTCCATTGCTTCGGGCCCTCGTCCTAATGAGATGTGATTGAATTGTTTATTTTGATTGGTTGTTACTTTTTGGTATTAATTTTCAGTATTTTGAGCCTGTTTTCAGCTTAAAATAAATGCGTAAACGTAAAATTCGAAGCATTTTATTAGGTAAATAGACCTATTAAAATACTTCGAATTTTAGGAATCGTAAAATTCGAAGTATTTTTGGTAGTACCTAATTTATGCCCGAAAAATATAATTTTATGAGTTCGTTCGTTATTTTACGACGTCCTTAGCTTGTTGATTAGTTTGTAATAAATAAACAAAAGAACAGATAAAGCCCATAAGATAAGTTAAGAAAGCCTTGAAAAGACCATAGGTAGGTACTCTCAAATCATAGCCTCAAAGTGACTGCAAAGTATTGCCTTCACATCTTAACATATGCCACATAAGTGAACATAACGAAGAAAGGCTAAAACAATCATCAAAAGAGAACTAAACGCCACTTAAGCACGAACTTTCCTAACTCTTTGACTATAGAAACACTTAGGTACCTACTTGGAGCGATCAAATACAGTGCGCCTTGAATACTTGGCAGCACAAGGTGGCGCTAGTCGTGAAAGCAAAAAGCAGCCATATCTGTCAAATTCAATACATTTCTATTTAGTGCCCTATTTTGTCAACTGCTGAGATATATTGGGCGCACTGTATCTCTGCCATTGCCAAGTTTTGCTAGTGAATAACACATTAAACTTGCATAATAATTGGTAGTTAGGCGTAAAGGTGCGCTTACACGAGCAACTAAAATTGCTACATCTTGGACAATTCTCGTAAAATATGACGTCACGACTACATCCACCAATTTAGATGTTGCTCCATATCATGCAATATGGAGCAACTTAAAAAACTAGGCAATAGGCAAAAACGAGACGTAGTTATACGTACAAACGAGATAGAAAGAAAATAGACCAAAAACTTCTTTGATTGGATATTCGGCAACTCGATATTCCCGAAACATAATATCCGCAATTTACTGTTGTTGCTCCAAGATTGGTCCATTAGTGTTGCCGAGCAATAATTGCTCAAAAAATTGCCCGACCTTTACCCACACTTTCTTTTTTTTTTTTCAATTTATTACTCTGAATCAGGTTTTATGTTGATCAAAATATGATTCGCGATTTTTGATTTCGATTCTGTAAATCCGTACTACGGTCGCGAATCGTAATTTGTTCAATATCCAGCCTGACAGTTACCTACAAATTACAAAAACGTAAAGAAATTTGAATTGTGCGGACCTTTGTTCTTCTCCCATAACTAGTTTTATTCTCGCTGTTTACTTCAAAAATTCGCCAATTATCTATTTATTTAGCTACAATCACGTAGGTAGGCAGGAAAATTCTCGTCAACTTGATTTCCGGTTCGGGATTTAAATATCAGACGGCATTTGCAGTCGTCAATAATTTTGTTCGTATTTTTTCTTGTTCCACAAATTAGGTATAAAAGGTATCGACAAATGCGTAACAAGTTGAGCTTTAAGTAGTACTAGTCACCCAGTGGTCAAATTTCGACCATAATTCATTTAAAACTTAATGTCTTTGTAACGCAATCCTTACTTTAATATTATAAACGCGAAAGTTTGTATGAATGGATGTTTGTTACTCTTTCACGCAAACACTACTGAATGGATTGATTATAACCTAGACTAACACATAGGATACTTTTTATATAGTACGTTCCCGCAGGATAATTTCCGCCTTCCACGCGGGCGAACCCGCGGGCGGAAGCTAGTTTAAATTCAAATATTCACTTTCTGCACTCCTTCACTATATGTATAAACGTTAACTGGACCTAGGGTTGCCACCTTTTATTCATGCAGTTAGTTATTATAGGTAAGAAAAAAAAAACCGGTCAAGTGCGAGTTGGACTCGCGCACCGAGGGTTCCGTACAAACCTGTGGGTATATAAGTAAAAGTTCAAAATTGTCAAAAATATTTTTTTTTATATGACGAAACTAAAAATTTACGGTTTTCGTAATTTTTCCTATATCTGTACTATAAGACGTGACTTCGTACAAAATTTCAAGATTCTAAGTTCACGGGAAGTACCCTGTAGGTTTTGATTCCCGTGCGAGTTTCGAAAATTTGCGGAATTTTGCGGCCTAAATGGCTGTATCTTTTGATTGCGTTGACTTAGAAGGTTGATTTTTCTACAGCTTCCAGGGACAGTAGAACTAAGTATCATATAGAAATTTCAGTTTGATACCTCCACGCGTTCCTGAGAAAAACGGTCTTGACAGACGGACGGACGGACGGACGGACAACAAAGTGATCTTATAAAGGTTCCGTTTTTTCCTTTAGAGGTACGGAACCTTAAAAAGTACATAGTATCAAAATAAAGTACAATTTATTTTTCTTTATTATTTTGTTTAAAAACATGTTTTATTGGTTTTTGCAATTTGTATCAAATTAGTATCTCTACTAAACAATTTCACAGCATCTTAACATTTTTTAACCGACGAAAAAACGGAGGAGGTGATATGACCACGCATAACTTTTTCCAGAGTAAACCGATTTTGATAATTCTTTTTTTATTGGAAAGGGTATACACTGAATTTGGTCCCATATACATTTTGAAGAAAAAATCCAACCCAAAGGGTAAGAAAACAGGGGATGATTGTCACAGATTTTAATACTGAGTTGTGTATTACAAAAAGTAATCAAAAATTAAGCATGTTATCATCAAGCAGTTATTAGTAGATTATAGCCACAAAAAATATCGGTGACTTTGGATAAGTATTTAATTATGTCACCGCCTTCCGAACTTAGTTATTGGGGCTGGACAAAGCAGGTTTATTATTTTTTACTTTTCGGTTTTTCGGCGGTAATTTTTTTTTATTAAAAAGTTTTTTTGATGTAACATATTCACTCACATGTTGATCCGTTTCACTAACAAAATTACGTTTTGTAGGTGTATGTAGAGTATTCTTGTCCATGATTTCTATAGCATAAATCTATATTATAAAACTTTATCGTATTCTTTTTGCACTCAAACCGCTTCGCACAAAACAAACAAGCAATTGTGACAATGACACTGACATTGTTGACATTTGAGGTTAGGTTGCGTTCATAAATTGTTAAAAACGAGTGCTTAAGTAATGTGGTGTTGGCGAGTGGCGACATCGATTCAGCATCAATCTATAAACGTTTAACGAAAAAATACTTACGACTAAACTTTTCAAAATCCCAAAGAAATCAAATCATGCGAAATAAAGTATTTTCGTGTACTTTATTGTTCTCATAAATTATAGAGTACAATTACCTGAAAAAAACGTACAATACTTTATTATAAAGTACGGGTGGCAAACCTAACTGTACCCATACTCCTCTATTTGTGTTATTTTTGTAAAAAGGCGTAAAAAGTTTTTGCTTCTCGTATTATTATGTAGATAGATAAATGCCAAAGGCAACAAAACAGCTTTGTTATTACAGTTAAGTCAAAAACTACGAGTACAGTCCCCGTTTTGCACACACACACACATGTATATTTGCTCATCAAATTCATGCAGGAGATAAAATTGCTGAGTAACTGCGGGGTAATTGTGCGATACACCAGTAGGAATGGTCCGGACACGGTTGTTTCGGGAGGTTCCTGTTTCGGATAAGGCGGGCGGAAACGCCCGGGTGTTTCCACTGCGAAGATCGCCCTGAGGACACCGTAGAGGTCTGCCCGGCTTGGGCGGAGCACCGCCGTGTCCTGATTGGCGGCGGTGATCTCTTGCATCCGGCCCTGGTCCAGGCCATGGTACCGAGCGAGAGAGCATGGGTATCCGTCACCTCGTTCTGCGAAGCAGTAATGCTCGCGTAGAGGGAGGCAGCGCACGTGAGGGAGACGCAGTATATGCGCCCTCACGGCCCTAGCCGCCGCAGGAGACGCCCTGGGCGTCGGGAATCCCAGGCTGATTCCCGGCCACCGTAGTTGCGGGCTTGTGAACGGCGAGTAATGGATAGCTCGCTGTCCAGTAAGCACCAAGCCCGGGTCGACAGCGCGTTGTTCCACGCGCGCCTCAAAGAGATGTCAGCACCAACTGGTGGTTCGCAAGGACCGATGCCTGCTAGGGGTGCGGGTTGTTCGAAAGACATACCGTCGCCCCTGGCACACAGGCAACTGAAGGAACACGGGTGGGTTTTTGTCAGTAAAAGTCTGACACGTCCTGCTCCACCCAGAGCGGGAGAAGGTATTTGATGATTACCCACCCACAAAAAGAAAAAAAACCACCCACTCCATAGTCTAATATGATTCCAAACCGAAATTCAATTTCTCAGCCTCCTTGCAATGACATCCTTACACCCGATAAATGATAGATGATAACCGACAAACGAACGAGGCATCATTGTTCGAACTTCATTGTAACGCTCGGGTTCGTCGATAGGGCACGGAACCGATAACAAGAAACGCTTTCATCAGTCTCATCTCTTAGCGAATGAGCCGAGCCACGACCCGTTAGATTTTAAGTGCAGCCGAGATCGAAGATTCTTTTTTTTTTTTGTATTATAGATAGTGCTCAGGTTTTGTTACACTGGCTTTTGTTTAGAAAATACTATTACGGAACGTCAACCTTGTTTTCCTCGAAAAGATAGGCAGAGGAGTAGGTTTTGTACCACATTTTGACAGTTATATTTTATACACGGGGGAGCATATTGCATTAACTAGGCACAAACCCAGACGCCTGGTTGATAGAAAACCTAATAAGACTGCCTAAACTGGGGATTGAGACTAAAACGATTTAAAGGCTGGGCAGACAAAACAAAATAGTCTAGGGCTATTCTGAGTAATTGCTCAAAACACAGACATGGATTCAAAAAAAGTAACATTAGAAAGACTCTAGCATTACAAGTTTGTTTAGGCTTCCCTTGGGGCAAATGTTCAGCCCTTAAACGATATTGTCTTTAACAAAGGACGATGTTTTAAATCCGTCATCTTGGATGCCTAAAGGCTAACAATGGTACCTGTGAAACTGCCAGGCACGTGCGACTTCAAGGTTATTCACTGATATGATGTTACAAACACGTGTGTCGCGGGCTGATGGTCCGAGAGACGGTCCTGGGTCATAAATAGCCTCCATTATTTTTAGGTTTCCTAGACTTCTATTACATTTTATTTATTAATTTATCACATGACATGTTTCCTTTGCCATTACAGATAATAATAAATCTAATGCGACAAAGTAGTACTAAGTTACTAAGTATATGACCGCATCGTGACCAACAGCTTTTACTTACTGTCAAGTCCTTCGTTACTGTAGCTTAATCTACACTCTGTTAGTCGCTACTACTTTCATCAAAATTCAAAAAATTGAAAAGGCAGCCAAACATGCATTCTTCCCCAGTGCTTAAAATTTAGGGCAGAGCAGGGGCAGCTGCCAATGAAAAGCTATGCTGTATTGTATCTATTTGTTTTCAAGAAGATGTGACGTAACCTGGAGCATTAAAAGAATCTTCTGTTCTATAATTTTTAAACTGATTCTAAATTAGCTTGAGCGATCCAATTCAACCAGAACAATTTTTCTGTCAGCCTGCATAAGCTTCCCTCTAACAGACAACTACAGCCTCTTCGCGGAACCTCTCAAAAGCCATCAGAAAACCAATCCACCCAGTCCATCACAATCTAACCGGCACAATTTTCCATTACATTTCCAGATTCGGAACTCGAGGAGCTTGGAGAACAGTTGCCGCGGTACCGGCCAGACTCCATAGCGGCACTACGTCGGATGACGCGGTTCACAGAACCCGAGCTGAAGCGGCTGTATCGGGGCTTCAAAGCAGAGTGCCCCACGGGAGTCGTGAAAGAGGAAACCTTCAAGCTTATCTATTCACAGTTCTTTCCGCAAGGAGGTATGTTGATGATGATTTCAATCGTCCCTTTACTAAATGCATACTTGGAGGCCTCACAACAAAAGGTGAGTAAAGTCTGGTCTCTATTACAAGGTCTAAGAGCTGGGCCATGAAAGCTGCTCCCGATTCTGGATCGAAATCCATTGGCTACAGAGTTGAAAGTTGCATGCCAGACCGATCCGACCGATATGTTGCCAGTACTTGCCAGAAGAACAAAATCTACGAAGAGGTGAGAAATAAAGGTAGGTATTAGAAGGAATCAGACGACATTGGAGAAAATAAAACTACATACACATAACATCATGGACATATTCTCCGAAGGGTTGGGTAGACATGTACCAACCTATAGTACACCCACGTTTCGCCAGTTATGTTTAAGTCCCATGTAATAGGGGCGAGCCTATTGCCATCAACCTGGCACATATCCAAACTCCGGGCTGCTACTGACCAATTCCATTTAGAAAAACCCAGTAACACTGTCCGACCTAGGAATCGAACCCAGGAAATTAAGACTGAAACAGTATAAACTTCTTGTAATTTCAACAATGAAACAAGCCATGGTCGCCGTAGTTCTATGGTTTCTATTGTAAGTAAGTACAAATAGTATGTAGGTAGGTACAAACATGTGACCAATAAAGTTCGATATCAAACAAATCAACAAAAGGGCTTCAAACGGAAAAGCCCTCGACAGAGTTTTGGAGGCCACTTTCAAGTTTCTTGTATTTGAAGTTGTTCACAAGGTAAAGTATGAATACTTTGCGAATCGATAAGCACATGGCACAACTTGAGCAAGAGTCGGTTATTATTCAACAGTTAGTTACAACTTCAGTAGAATCACTTTAAGGCTCAAACGGGCGCGACGCGAATCACGAAGAACAATTTCTATGAAAACTTCATGGAAACAGTTCTGCTAGTGTCGAGTACACACGTCGCGCTGTCCGGTCGCGCTTGTATGAAGAAGCCTTTATGTTCCTCGTCGAGGATGACGCCAAGGTAAGGCGTTTTTCGAAAACGAATGTTATTAAATCCGATTTGTTCAATTACAACATCGCAAATGTTAGCAGATTAATCATCAGCAGGCTTAGCACGAGCACCGATTTGTCGATGGAAGAACAGACATTAACTAAATGATGTACAATAGAATAAGATAGCAGTTTATCTATTTATTATCACAGTTATGCGTTCTAAACGAATCATGTTTTTGTAGATAATCGTATATACTTTGTCGCTGTCGAGTAGAAAGTTTGTAGTCAGTGTGATTTTGACAGTTTGGGAAGAAATATTCTTCTGAAATAGTCTCCATTTAAGACAAAGATCGTTAGAAAAAAAAGACAAAATGACTGGTTTTAGAAGGATATCTACCATGCGATGTCAAAAATGGAACAACGAAATGTCACTCTGTATTGAAAAAGCAGCAGTGGTGGCCAAGTGGTAACGCCCGCGACTTACGAGTTGTAGGTCGTGAGCTCGAACCCAGACAGGCGCTTTACTTTGTGTAAATTATTTCATCACCACTGCTCTCAAAACAGTGAAGGAAAACATCGTGAGGAAACCGGCATGTCCTAGAACCAAAAATTCGAAGACATGTGACATCTACCAACCCGCACTGGGCACGCGTGGTAGATTACGGCCCAATCCCTCTCACTGAGAGGAGGCCTGTGTCCCAGCAGTGGGAACATTATAGGCTGATGATGATGATTGAAAAAGCACTGTCAAATAAAAAGCGTCATGCTAAGCCTGCTGATTGCGGACGGCGAGTAATGGGTAGCTCGCTGTCCGGTAAGGACCAGGCCCAGTTCGACGGAGCGTTGTGTTCCACGCGCGCCTCAAAGAGATGTCAGCACAAAGTGATGGGGCCCACAAGGGCCGATGCCTGCCAGGGGTGCAGGCTGTTCAAAAGAGATACCGCCACCCCTGGCACACAGACTACTGAGGGAACACGGGTGGGTTTTAGTCAGTAAAAGTCTGAAACGCCCTCCTGCTCCACCCAGATCGGGGGAAGTTATTTGACGATTTCCCAACCAAAAAAAAAGTCTGCTGATCAAGCTTGACTATGCTTTTGAAAGCTTGATTCGATGACTATTTAACAACCCAGTATCTACCCTAATTACGTAACTCACTATTAATAGAGTCTGGATCATTTTGAAACATATAGCTAATCCATTGCTTTATATGTTCGAAAAATTTGTGTGTTCAACGTAAATAACGCGATGAAGGTTGTTGAACTGTCAAATTTGAAGCCATTCCTATCGTTAGTGTGTTAGGCAATAACCTCGTTGGTTCTAGATATTCTAAAAAGCTTCATAAATACCGCTGCTCAGGTCAGCTCAAAGCTGCAATGGCCCTTCAAAAGGGCCTTCCAGAGATTGCCCTGCAATAATAGACTCACATAATTTCAAATAATATAATGTTTGGACTCTATTAGAGACCACGACCTCTGAGTTTGTTTCGGCTTTTCATCTCAGGGAACAGTCAGCTAGGAAATGCCAGCGCCATCTAGTTTTTAAAATATTGACCTACAAAATATTGACGTGTAAAAGTGTCTAAAAAGATCGACTTACATAAATAAATATTTCATTTCATTTCAAATACCAAGGTTTCCAAATAAACTCTAAACCAGTTTCCCAAATAAACCACACTATCCCCAATAAAGATTTCTACAATAAAACATCAGAGGAAGCAAGGCAAACATCAATACACCTCCATATAAGTATATAGAAAAAAAGGTAACCACGTTCAATAAACAATAGGAAAAGTGTTTTCGTTTTATTTACCCCCCTTACCCTTTTCTGCGAAACTTGACGAGTGTGAACGAACGCGGAAGTCATACGTATCGTATGCTCATCGGGATCACTCGAAAGGTAAGTAAGTGTGTTTGTCCCACAACGCTTTTAGCTGTGAAGGTTATGTTGAGGTGTGAGAGTGAATGTGATTGTGTCTTTAAAACATTTGTTTCTGGACTTTTGAATAAAATATAATAAAAGGGCAATGTAGCCTTTAAAGATAAACTATAAATTAAGAGAATGAAAGCTTTGGAATAAGTTCAATGCCTAGCTATCAGTGAGTAATCTTCTAAGCCAGTTCTAGCCATCGCGTAAATTTTTTATTAGGTATGTAGCGGCACTACAAATAAAATGCTTAGCAACAATATAAAGAAACGCAAAAAGAGAAGTGGCGCCATCTACATTGCAACAGGCGAACTAAATTAAGAATTCTTACATCGCGCAGCCAGAGTTTACCACGACACTCGAATATATACAAAATCCCGGCATCAACTGTCAGGCAGTTGCCCATCAGACACAATACCCGTCTGGTCGGAGGATCCTCCTTTACCTACATAGGTATGAGTGAACTTTACACCCTGTTCCTCATACCTCTATAGGTAAATATTTCCCGACCTGTTTCCCTGACACCGTATCCGTTCAAGATAACTCAGCAGATATAATCTGCCTACCCTTTTCCCAACTATGCTGGGGTCGGCTTCCAGCATAACCGGATGCAGCTGAATTCCAGTGTCTTACATGGAGTGACTGCCTATCTGATCTCCACAACCCAGTTACTGGGTAATACGATACCCCTTGGTAAGACTGGTTGTCAGACTTTCGGGCTTCTGACGACCCGTAACGACTGTCAAAGATCCACAAATCAAATGACGGCCGGGACCAACGGCTCAACGTGCTTTCCGAGGCACGGAAGGGTCATGGTATGTAAAGATAGTCACCCATCTACGGGCCAACCGCGTTAAGCATAGCTTACCACACACAAGCCCCTACTATGTTCCCATTTGCACTCCTGCAACACAGGCTCGTCGCTTCAAGAGGGAGTGCTCTGTAATCTACCACGCGGGCCTACCGCCTGAATTCACTATGACCATTTACTCGTAACCACGTCAATCACACGAAATCTGCTAATATCGACAAATTCTCTTGGAACATACAGAATATGACATTTCGATTCCGATTCCTTACCGTTACATTGGTTTCAAAAAAACACGATATTGACGTAGTTTGAACGTAGTAAGATTCCGCGGGGCATCAAACCGTACAGAATTGGGGGTTGGTAGATGTCACGTCTTTACTTTTTTGGTTCTAGCTAGAACTAAAAAAGCTGTGTGTGTCCTAGCTAGGACCTCCCATTTTGCTCACGATGATTTCCTCCATCTTTTTAAAATCAGAGGTGATGCAATTATTAATACAAAGTAAAGCGCCTGCCTGGGATCGAACCAACGACCTATTCGTAAGTCGGGGCCGTTGCCACTGAGCGACCATCACTGCTCAGTTTAATTTGTATTAGGTAGATATTTCCCGGCCTATTTCACTAACTTAGTTCAAGGTAACTCAGCAGATAGTGCCTATAAAAAAAGTTTTGATCCAAGCAACAGATTTTTATTAAAATGTCAACGTATGGTAGGTACCTACATACTCCTAGAAATACGTGACATTGAACAGCAGCAACTATACGCACTTCACAACTAACGTTTACCCCAAAATCTACCCTAACAGAATAACCGTCAAAGTTTACGTGAAGAATAAAAATAATTAAAAAAAAACCAACTTCACTTGCCAAATCAATATAACAACGTTGCACATATCCAATTAGTAAGAAATAAGCAGTACACGTAGGTAACATTGTAGTTGGGTATGTATCTGTGGTGAGTACTTATTATGGTTGTTAGCACAGAACTGATTCACTCTGTTCCCCGTACTAGTTAGTATAAACTGTATTACGGTGGAATAGATTTCCTCGTTCTCTGTAAATATACTTATATTAGCAGACTTGTGACAACATAATTAATGAACATAGCAACAAAAATGTTCGTTATTAATAAAGCCAAGGAGGTGCAACAGTGGTTGAATTAAGGTAGGTAAACCAAAACATACTTTGGTAAACTTCATATTTGTAAAAAACTTGTAGGTAGATGTTAAAGTTGTCATAGTATATGCAAAATATTCATATGCAAAGTTTGTTTACAAAGTGTTTGACTGTACTTTCATAATACGTTTATCCATTATTAAAACTAGTTGCGTAGAAAAGTTAAAATTAAATTATGAAAACGAAAAACTCAAATAAAATTAAAAGTTATAAAAATAAAGATTTTTGTTAAAATGTCAACGTATGGTACCTATTCCTAGAAATACGCGACATTGAACAGCAGCAACTGTACGCACTTCACAACTAACGTTTACACCAAAATCTACCCTAACAGAATAACCGTCAAAGTTTACGTGAAGAATGTTAATAAAGCATACCGACCGTAGTAAAGGAATAAAATAGGGACATGAAAAACGCATCACATAATCATATAATCCCATCATGTTGAGTGGTCTGAGTCTGGGTACCTACTGCTTAACATCCGCACAAATTGTCCGCGAGGTCGGTTCACGGACTTAGAGCTTTGACGAATGAAAATATGTTTTAGGACGTCAAACGTAAAGTACGATTTACAATGTGCCATAGAGCTACAAAAGAAAGTATAAGCAGAAATTTGAATATTTTGGTGTAACTCATCATCATCTGCCTAGCCTTTTCCCAACTATGTTAGGGTCGGCTTCCAGTCTAACCGGATGCAGCTGAATACCAGGGGCCTAAGTCTACTAATTTATAAACGTTACAATGGTCTCTCAATGGTGTGTTTTTGACAGTTTTTGTATGGCAAATCTGTCAAAAACTTACCATTGAGAGACCATTGTGACGTTTATAAATTAGTAGACTTAGGCCCCAGTATTTTACATGGAGCGACTGACTGTCTGAGCTCCATAACCCAGTTTCTGGGTAATACGATACCCAGACTTTCGGTCTTCTGACGACCCGTAACGACTGTCAAAGATCCATAAATGACAGCCGGGACCAACGGCTTAACGTGCTAACGCACGGAGGGGTCTTGATATGTAAAGATGGTCACCCATCCACGGGCCAATCGCGTCAAGCGTAGCTTAACCTGATCGATCGACCCGTGCGGCTGTTTATTAGTTAGCCACAAGCTCCCACAATATGTTGGTATAACTATTGGAATTATTGGCATGTTGGCTATTATTTCGGTACCTACTACTTAGAAATATGTAGGTATATGCTGAAATGGGATATTTGCCCTTCTTACTCCTATTTGAGTAGCTTCAGACATACGTCAAAAGTACGTTCAAAGTTACGTTTTTCATATGAAGATGCAGTACTTACCGCGCTCCAATATAAATGAAACTATGTAGATATATGTTTTCACAACAAAGTATCTGTAATAGCACTCTCAATTGCATGAATGCTGCGTTATGGATAATGGGCTCGGAATAAAAGCCCAGTTTTAAACGATAACGCTACAGCAATATCGTTTAAAACGAAACTTATACACCTGTAAAGTATTTCCAATCCCGAAAATACAATACCGAATAAAAAATATACCAATCATCATAAAACAGCAGTGAAGACTGCGAAAATTTCAAATAGCATTAACGTACTAAAGGAGGATCATTCAATCTTGGCACTTGGCCCAAATAGGGCAGGAGATAAAACAGACAGATGCCTACTAATCCATTCTCACAACCTTCGATGACAATGAGACATCTATCAGATCGTTAAGAAACAATTCCATCCAAAGTTAACTGATCAAGACTTCTCCAACGAACAATCAAGTGCAAATTGTCTCCGAATAAAATCGAATAGTAATGAAGGTAAGGCCACTTTCACGACCTAGGGTGACGCGACTTGCAATGCGATTTGCGTCAAACGATACGCGCGCGACTTCATACATCTAACGACCCGTGAATAGTGACAGCGATCTGTCAGACTGCGCTCGCCGGTTGCACCTGCACTGAAGACCTGGCCGCCGCGCTTTTAGGTAGTATATTGAAACAATCGCGCACTAAATTGCTCGTCTTTTCGTCCCACGAGTAGATCAAATCAATTCATCAACTCAGCCTATCGCAGTCCACTGCTAGACATAGGCCTCTCCTAGGCTGCGCCACAACACTCCGTCCTCCACTTTGACGTCGGTCTATCTAGCTGCATGCCGATAGGCGGTCTACTCCAAGAGTTATCGGCTTCACTAGCCATGGGTCCTTCGACAAACATGGCCAGCCTACTGCTACGTCAGCTTGCTTACTCTACAAGCTATGTCGGTAACTCCGGTTCATTTCCAGATAAGTAGGTAATACGCCCCAAACCGTCGTTTTACAAATCGGGTCGCGGTCACTCGTGGTCTTGGCACGCTATAAGCAACTTCTTTCATTTATTTTGTGAGAATTGCTGTCGCATAAGTCGTGACCAAAGGGTATCAAAGCTTTTAAAAGTCAATCGACATACTACGTAAGCGTTTATTCGTTTACAAGTTGAATAGTTGATTGCAGCATTTGCATTTCTAACTAAGACTGCGGGGATATATAAACTAAAGCCTGAAGCTTTAAAAAAAATTTCACTTCAAAATCACCCGGTTTTTATACGTTTCTTTGTAAATTAGATTTCTAAAAACCCATAATTTATATTCATAGTGGTAGTTCATATTAGGTTCAATAGATACCTATATTTCATTTGAGTCATTTTCAAAGCTTTTAAAATCTCCTTCATCAAGGTCTAGGTCATATTCTCTAAAAAGCCAAATAAAAAAAAGGAAGGACGCAATTACGCTAAAACTGCCAAAGCGCTGTCGCGTCGCGGTTGCTTGCTGGAAGCCGTATACTCCACCCAAACAACCCAAATTTTTCTTAAAATTAGCCCGCATTGGCGACATATATATAAGTACCTACCCCTACGTCACAATTACCCACACATCCACAGCAAATGCATATCATTATGATGTAAGTAATGTTAAAAGCAAAAGTGCTTTAGATGCAGCTTGCCAAGCACTCGCAGCGAGCAGTGAGTGCTTTCAGTGCAGTTAACAAGTGCTCACTGCACCCCAATGGCGGGGCGTGCAGAATAACAATCTCCTTTTGTATGTGCAGGCAGAATGGGGCAACAATTTGCGTCATTCTACCACTTTTTATTTAAGTATGTACCTTTTTATGAAGTTTAAAAATATATTTTTTTTTATTTTTTTTTTTTTTCCCTTGTTAGTAAGAACTAAAGTTCTTAGTAATTTATTACAATCTAGCCTAATAGACTAATAAGTAATTTAACTCTAACTTAATATTTTACGTGGTAGATTACGTTATAGCTAAGAATAGTGTCATTTTGCACTTTTACACAATTCCGTTGCACTTTCTTAGGGTCTGATAACAAAAATAAAAAACACTTTGTTCATGTGTTACATGTATAGCACATCACTGTCACTATTATACACTATTTATACACTACACTAATTCAAATGGTTTAGTTCTCTTTAGCCTACGCACTATGTCCGTGTTATCTAGCAGCTGAATTGCCTCAATGTTCACATGTCGGTGAAGTCTGCGTTCGTGGGCTTCAGCAAATTTTTTGATGATGTTGGTGACGAGTTCTATTTTAAGGTCGCGGTGGAGGTCGTCATTTCTAATATACCATGGTGCATTTACAGCATTTCTGAGTACTTTATTTTGGAATTGTTGAATTATTTTAACGTTACTTTTTTTGGTACAGCCCCAAAGTTGGATGCCATACGTCCAAATTGGCATAAGAATATGCTTGTATAATATAATTTTATTATGTACTGATAGGCAGGATTTCCTTCCGAATAACCAATACATACTTTTATAACGTATGTCAAGTTCCTGTCTTTTCTTTTTGACGTGGGATTTCCAACGCAGCTTGGCGTCAAGAGTTATGCCAAGGTATTTGGCTGTATTAGCATAAGGCACTTGCATGCCGTTTATGTAGATTGGGTGGTAATCGCAGTGTTTATTAGTAAAGTCAATATGAACTGATTTTGACTCATTGAGTTTGATCTTCCATTTTTGTGTCCAGTCATACACTTTGTTCACAGCTTGTTGAACTTTCTCTACTGCTTCTTTGTGGCTTGATCCAGTAGCCATAATAGCAGTGTCATCTGCAAAGGTCGCAATGGTGTTGTTTTCCAGTTCTGGGATATCACATGTGTATAGCAAGTACATGATAGGGCCTAGCACACTTCCTTGTGGTACCCCAGCTTTTATAGTTTTCAGCTCGGAATATGCATCTTCTTGTCTTATTCTAAACATTCTATCACTTAAGTATGATTCTAGAATGTCGGCAAATTCTGGAGGTAGCATGCGTCTGAGTTTAAATACCAGACCCTCATGCCAAACTTTATCAAAAGCTTGCGCAACGTCTAAGAATACAGTGGCGCAGACTTGCTTATTTTCCAGTGACTTTTCAATAATGTTAGTTATTCTGTGTACCTGATCTATTGTAGAGTGTTTTTCCCTGAAGCCAAATTGATGGTTTGGTATGAGGTCTTTTTGTTCAATTATTGGTTTTAACCGTTTCAATAACAGTTTTTCAAATAGTTTAGATAATACCGGCAACAGGGAAATGGGTCTATATGATGATGCTTCATGGGGTGATTTCCCAGGCTTCGCAATCATAATAACTTCCGCAACTTTCCATGGTTCAGGTACATGTTTTAGGATAAGTGCAGCATTGATAAGTCTCGTCAGTTTTACTATAGCTTTACGCGGGAGATGTTTTAGAATTTCTCCTGTAATAAGGTCGTAACCTGGAGATTTTTTCGAGCTAATGTTGTTTTGAATTTCTCTCAAAACTTCTTTAGGAGTCACAAGCCGAATTCTTTGACTTTGCGATAAATTTTCAGTTTCCAGTATTTTTATAGAGCTATCATTGGGTTGAAAAGTATCTTCTAAGTATTGGGCAAATCTAAACGCTTTTTGCTCATTGCTTACGGCCCATTTTCCGTCGCTGTTTCTGATGGGCGGTATTTGACCTATCGGCCTTTTTAGCGTTCTTGTAGCTTTCCAAAGAGAGAAATCCGTTGATTCGTCGTTGGTTAGCTGCACAAGGTGAGTATTCAGACATTCATCCTCAAATTGTATAATTTTCCTCTTTAATCTTTTAGTTAGTTTATTTAATAATGTTTTATCCCGCGGGCATCTTGTTTGTTGCCACCGCTTTCTTTGCTTTCTCTTCTCAGTTAGCAAATTTACGATTTCCTTGGGATAGATATGCCCCTTATATTTACGTTTTAACTGTGGCGTGTTGTTCCAAGCACATTGTTGGATATTAACAACATATTTATTTACTTCCGAGTCCAGCTGATCCCGATTATGTAACGGGGTTTTTAGGTCGATAATATTATCTAAATCAAGGGCAAAACTGTTCCAATCTGTAGACTTATTAACCAGGGTTAAATGGCTTTCTCTTAGTAGGATTTTTTGACTAAATGTTAGGATAATAGGGGAGTGGTCCGAATTCATGTTGAAACCTTCCTCCAAATTAAAGTAATTGGTGGATATATTTTTGCATATGAAAAAGTCTATAAGATCTGGTATTTTCTGGTGGTCAGTAGGCCAGTATGTTGGTTTGCCTGTGCTCATAACCTCACAATGTGTATCTTTAACTGCATTTAAGAGCTGCCTTCCCTTTGTTGTGGTAAGTCTCGATCCCCAGTATGTATTCTTGGCATTAAAATCACCACCTAGGATGAATCTCTGGCCTAGAAGCTCAAAAAGTTGTAGAAATCGCTCTTTTCTTATCATGTGCCTTGGGGGGCAGTATACGGCAGCTATGGAAAGGTGACAAAATTTGGTTTTGACAGATACTGCCACAGCTTGAATGTCTGGTTCTTGAAATTTACTCTGCTCGTAATGATTGATGCTTTCTTTGATTATAACTGCACTTCCTCCTCTGGCAGAGTTGTCAGGGTGGAGCGAATTATATACCTTGTATCCTCTAAATTTGATGAAAGTTTGGTTAGTGAAGTGCGTTTCGGAGATCAAACACACGTCTATATTTTCTGTTTCCAGGACTGCCTGTAACTCGTTCTGATGTTTAAGGAGCCCATTGGAGTTCCATGCCATTATTTTTAATGTAGTACTCATTTTTGGTTATTAAAAATAGCTGTTTTGGTGCTAGATTCTAGCTTCTCTAATCTTTTGTCAAATGTAGTAATACACTTCAAGATTTGATTTATCTTATCTTCCAGATTCGAAGGTTGTGTTCCTTGTTTTGCAGCTTTTGCATAGGAACTACTTAATTGAACAGGTTTTGCAGTTGTCTGTAAAATTTCTTTCCGTGCCTTTTTGTCAGGATTTATGGAAGAAAACTGTTGGGCAGTTGGCGCAACAAGTTTCTTTTTGATGTTTTTGTTTTTCAGAATTTGCATCTCCTTGGCCACTTCACACCCTCTGTAGTTGGCTGGGTGGGGTAAACCGCAGTGGACGCATTTTGGTTTCTCTTGCGGAGATTTAGTACAGTTGGCTGTAAGATGCTTGCCAGTGCACTTTACACACCTTGGCTCTTTTCTGCAATATTTATGAGTATGTCCATAAGCCTGGCATCTCTTACATTGAGGAATTAGTTTCGGATGTTTGAGAGGGTGTATTTCAATTTTACACCCTAAAATGTGCTTTATGCCATAGATTTTGTTGACATCCTCGTCATTATTAAATGATAAAACGAACATATTGAGCGGTTCTTTATTCTTCCAGCTCAACTTGCTGTCGACTTTTTCTATTTTCAGACCTTGCGATATTAAATCGTCTTTAATTCGATCTGGCTGGCAAGAAGAATGTATTTTTTTTACTACAACTCTTATTGGTCGAACCTGTTTGTTCTCATATGAATGCCAAAGATATTCTTTTACTGATAAAAGTCTAGCAATGGCTCTATAAGAGTCCTCGGTTTTGGCGTTGATCTTCACGCAATCTCCATTCATCATTTTAGCGGTGAACGATTCAGTTGGTTGGGTTTCAGTAAGTGAGTCGTAGAACACTTGGTAGTTCTTGACTCCATCTACTATGATTGGCGGTGGTGGAGGCACTTTTTTGACTAATGTCTGATCTTTCTCACATTGTTGGTGTTGTTGGGCGCTTGTTCCTGGTTGTTGTGGTGGAGATAGGGACGTGTTTAGCTTCCTTTTCTTCCTACTTTTGGCCCTAATCCACTCAGTCTCTTTGGCGAGTTCTTCCTCGTCTGTGCAGTACTCAACGTTTCCTTTTTCGGATTGAGCAAATTGTATATTGCTTTTAGCTTCCAACTCCTTAGACTCATTATTTTCTTGTCTCTTGGAGCTGGAATTTACATACTGGCTGCTTTGAAGTTGTCTCTGGAGGCCTTCTATCTGGACCTTCAGATCATTAACCATAAGTTCCAGCTTTTCTCTCGCTGATTTTTCGTGTATGTAATTGTCATACAACAGCCTTTCTAGGTCAGTTTTAATTTTTACCTTTGTTGGAGACATTATAAGGTTGGTAAATACTTTACCATCACAATTATTTAATTACACTGTTTACACTATAAATAACTAGGTCATAGCGGCGACCTTGAAAAACCGATTCCGCAACGCGGACACTACGGTGTTATTGTGATGCGCCAGCGAATAACTCAAAAGTAGAGCACCCGCGCGCGAATGACACACGTCCGTTCTCGCTAGAAGCCAAACGCGGAACTGAAGGAAAATATGTGGTAAGTTATGTGTTTTGGCTAAAATAATTTTTATTTTGACGAGTCTTTAACAGAAAAGAATTTTGTAAATCCGTCTATATACGACGGAGTTATGCCCAAACATGCATAAAAAAATATATATAAACATGTCGAATTGATAACCTCCTTCTTTTTGAAGTCGGTTAAAAATAAGCTTCATTCCCACATAAATAATTCAAACAAGTAACTCGTTAACTTTTAGAGCGACGAAGTATCAAGATCCATCAAAAAGGTAACCGAAAAATCATTTTTGGTGAAAAACGAGCAAACTTGAAATGGGATATAGGTACCTAGATAATAATAGATATTATTATGAGTGTTATCCTTTTGAAATTCTTAATAAGTAGTAGGTAGGTAGAGCATGGAGAAGATTAATTATACCACATAAATTATTGACAAGTTTTTGACATTGTTTGACGCTGAGATAAGACTGTGAATAGCGAACGTTTACGGTAATTGGACTTCTGTTATCGTCATATTTATTGATCCACTAAAAACATCTTTACCTAAATACCAAGACCCCTCTGTGCCTCGGAAAGAATAGAATAAAATTAGAATATAATTTTCTTTTTTACTATCCACAACTTGGTGACAAAATCAATTGTACAATTTTTTGTTACAGAGATAGTGACTTGGGAGACAGTGACTTGGGAGTCAGTGATTCCAAAACTTATACTTACATAAAACTGAGTACGATACACCATAATAAGTCTATTTAATAGACTTCTTAAAAAGGACGTTAAGCTGTTGGTCTCGGCTGTCATTCATGGATCTTTCGACAGTCGTTACAGGTCGTCAGAACTCCGAAAGTCTGGCAACCAGTCTTACCAAGGGTTTATCGTAATACCCCAAGTAAGTGGCTTGTGGACATCAGATAGGCAGTCGCTCCATACTCACACACCACACCTACATCACAAAACACACACACGTCTAACACTTAGTTACAGACGTTTATACCTTATAGTCCTAAGCAGTCTATTAAAATGTTTGTACCCCCGGCCCCGTGGGAACCTGGGCTTGCGTACCTTAATACAGGTTACCATGTAACCTAGCTAGGATGCCAGATTCAATTATGTTACTTTCTTTCTATTCGATTTAACCCTAAATTGTAAAATTATATTTATTTTAACAGACTGTACCACACTTTTTGAAATTAATAAATTATTAATGTAAAATACTGGTATTCAGCTGCATCCGGTTTGACTGGAAGCCGACCCCAAAATAGTTGGGAAAAGGCTAGGCATAATGATGATCTTAAGTGATTGTTCGCCACGTAGAAACCTGATGTAAAGAAAAAAAGAAAGAAAAAGTATTTATTGTGACTCGCACAGGAAGGTCACAGTCATATTAAAATAAACTAGTACAAAAATTATAAAAAACAAACAAACAGAGAGAGAGTAAAAACTATTAAAAATAAAACAGAAAGTCCTGCACGAGGCCAAAAGGCTCCTACCTCAGCATAATGCTGCGACATTTAAAAAGTTTCGCAGCGCGATGTGATGTCACGGGCAGTTACAGTCTAAATAAATAATCAGTACTAAAGTTAGATAAACTGTAAATATGTTAGCGAATAAAACAAAATACCGTCACAGCGCAAAGCGTGACCTCATTATTTGTCGATGCCATATGAGCATGTAACGTAACCCATTGGGCAAACTCTTGATATTCCTAGGTCTTACTTTGAGATGTCGGTCAAGTTGGGTTATTATAGTCTAACTACTGCGAAATTCAATCATATTGTTATCAAACTATTCACAGCAGCAACTATCTATATCCAAGTTACACAAAGCTAATATTTGTCCGTCTGTCTACGCCAAAAGGTAAGAGTTATCTAGTGGTTATTTCTGTTGATGTAATTGTTTCGCTGTTAGAAATAAATAATTTCTAGAATTCGGGGAGCTGTGGTGGCCCAGTGGTAACGGTTCTGACTTAGGCTTCTCCAGACAGGCACTACGCGACACTCGTAGAACAATTTCTATGAAAACTTCATGGATATTGTTCTACATGTATCGCGTCGCGCCTGTTTTAAAAAGCCTACGAAATGTACCTACATCGTGGTTTCGAAACCCATCACACAGGCGCTTTACTTTGTGTAAATAATTTCATCACCACTGTTCTCAAAACGGTGAAAGAAAAACATCGTAAGAAAACCGGCATGTCCTAGAACTAAAAATTCGAAGACATGTGACATCTACCAACCCGCACTGGACTCGCGTGGTGGATTACGGCCCACTCCTCATTGAGAGGAGGTCTGTGTGACACTGTCACAGCAGTGGGAATATAATAAGCTGAATACGATATCCAACTCAGCAGAAAGAGCTCTCTGTGTAGTTAGATTACTGGCCATCCATAAAGGTAATAAAAAATACCATCATCTGCCTAGCCGCATTTCCCAACTACGTTGGGTCGGCTTCCAGTCTAACCGGATGCAGCTGAATACCAGTATTTTACATGGAGCGACTGCCTATCTGACCTCCACAACCCTGTAACTGGGTAATACGATACCCCTTGGTAAGACTGGTTGTCAGACTTTCGGGCTTCTGACGACCCATAACGACTGTCAAAGTTAAATTATTTTGGTAACTATGTTGTTTATATGTTCATGCAAACAAAAATGTAAATGCAAAAATCACGTAACTTTCATAAAATGGACTTGAACCGCGACGGAGTGCTGACTCTGGACGAATTTCTCGACCGCTGCCTGCGCGACGAGGACATCACCCGGTCGATGGGCGTGTTCGACAGCAACTTCTGACGTCCTGAAGCCGGCGCGCGCGCCAACACGTACATGGAGCGACTGCCTGTCTGAGCTCCATAACCCAGTTTCTGGGTAATACGATACCCAGACTTTCGGGCTTCTGACGACCCGTAACGACTGTCAAAGATCCACAAATGACAGCCGGGACCAACGGCTTAACGTGCTTTCCGAGGCACGGAGCGTGCTAAGTATGTAAATATGGTCACCCATCCACGGCCAAACCGCGGCAAGCGTAGCTTAACCTAATCGATCGACCCGTGCAGCTATTGTTAATTAGCCACAAGCCCCCTAGTAAAAAATCCATAAATACCAAAATACGAAATAAATCGTTAAGTACCTACACTATGAGTACGCTTCATCAGTAGGTATACCTAGGTACTGATACGGTGTAACGACAACATTGGTATTTTTTGAAGTATGTGAAGGAAGGCTATAGCCTACCTTCATTTAACGAAATAATTTTATTTGAAATTTTTCCACAATAAAATGTCACCAAGCGTTTACCCAAACATTTTTTATTTAAATGAAGCCACGTAGCACATTTTATTCAGCCAAAAAGAGAGCCTCTTTTCACTGATCATAATTCCCAACTGGCTACACCTACAGATGTTTTATCTGTACGGGACAACACCCACAAATCTGCGATTTCATGACACATGGGCGTTTCGGAAATAACAATCATCGTTCATAAAACACACATGCTGAAACAACAAACTGAATTTACAACAGTTAGGTAACGTTTTGCACGTAACTTTAACGGAACAAAGTGACAGAACGTGGACAACTCTAGAAAAACTGTTCTAGTCTGTATTGGACCACGCACAGTGAAGGGTTCCGTACATAGAAATATGAAAACAGTGGTTCGGTAGTTGCGACGACGAATATTTGCCGATGCACGTCCACAGTATTTTATTTATCAACCGTAAAATTAGCAATAGTTATTTTAAGATATGATCATTTCATTATGCCCGGATGTTTCCACTGCGTAGATCGCCCTGAGGACACGGTGAAGGTCTGCCCGGCTTGGGCAGAGCACCGCCGCCCGTGTCCTTGTGGAGGCGATCGGCGGCGGCGATCTCTCGCGTCAGGCCCTGGTCCAGGCCATGGTACAGAGCGAGATTGCATGGGAAGCCGTCCTCCCTCTGCGAAGAAGAACCTCCTTCTGCGAAGCAGTAATGCTCGCAAAGAGAGAAGTGGCGCACGTGAGGGAGAGGCAGTATATGCGCCCTCACGGCCCTAGTCGCCGCAGTCGCCGACATGGTCTGTAGGTACAGCGAAAATGTGGGTGAATGTTTAAGTCCCATTGGCCACTAACCGGTAGTGGCGAAAGCACCATAGAACACGATTCCTACCGGCTTCCCTTCAGTGATTCGCATATCTAATCGCGTCAATAGTGTCTACTATTGCCAAAAATATGTTACACTACGGGTATTTAATTTGCCATAACATTCAAACAACAAAAACGCTTATATGTATACGTATTACAACAACGACAAAAAATGTTCTAAATTAACCTGGCGCCAAAACGTCATAATCGGGAACTAACAATTCATACAACAGCGATCCCATGTTGATGATATTTGAGGTCACGTGGCACCGCTTGATTTTGTATGAGAGCAAGCTGCTGTACAACGGGTTACGATAGAGACGGATTTAGAAAAAAATACGTCAGCGAGAACTAGATGGAGAAATATTGCACATTTATTTGGTTTTGTTTGGTTTTTATTATTTTTTGATATGTCAGTAAGTTAAAGCCGGATTCGTGCCGGCTTCTCTCTTAGAAAAATTTACACCTCGCCGCTGCTAACCGGACACAAATCCCGACGCCGGGCTACTACTGAAAAATTGCAGAAAGAATAACCCAATATCACTTTGCCCTACCCGGGAATCGAACCTAGGACCTCTTGCTTAGCAGTAGCGCTTGCGACCACTAGACCAACGAGGCAGAACATGGTATTACGTTAAAATACGCAATTTTACGTAACAAGTTTTCACGTTTTACACCACCAAAACAATAATCTAGAGAAATAACTTAAAATAAATGTACACAGAATATATATATCTATTTCCAATTTTTATTGATAAAGTGCTAAAACTATGCCGCTAATTTCTGGGTAGTTTGACTCGGATCGGCTTCTACCATCTCTTTCAATTCAGCTTTATTCACCTGTGTGGGCAGTCTACCACGTGGTTCGTTCTTCAAGTCGAAGTTTCCATTACGAAAGCGTTTAAAACAAAAACGCACGGTGCGTTCATTAGCAGTCCCCTCTACAAACGCAACGTTGATATTGGGAGCCATTTCTGTCGCGTTAGTTCTGCGTCTGAAATCGTATTCAGTAAAAACTTTTTTCAAAAAAATAACAAGCGACTTCCAAAGAAACACTACAAAGTGCAAAATAACTTTAATTTCGGAAGTCGGTGACTTTGGATGTGTATTTTAATTATTTGTCACCGCCTTCCGATGTAAAGTTATTTTGCACTTTGTAGTGTTTTTTTGGAAGCCGGTTGTTATTTTTTTTTTTAAGTTTTTATTTTTCACTTTTTAGTTACCTACCAATACCAATTCGAAATTTCATCATCCTTGGCGTCAAAACAATGCATATTTATGCGATAGCAACATTCGCGGTTGATTTGCTGTAATTTTTTGAAGAGTTCCGTTGTCTGTGTCCGAAACGCATCATCAGATCTATATGAAATTTCAATGGGACCATTTTGGAGTAAACCCCTTTCGAACAAAAAAAGAATTTTGCAAATCCATCCATATACGACGGAGTTATGCCCGAACATAGGTACATAAAAAAAAATAGAAACATGTCGAATTGATAACCTCCTTCTTTTTGAAGTCGGTTAAAAATAAAGATTTGTGATTTAAATCATCATAAAGTACAACTATAATCTCAAATCACCCTAATGAATGACCATTTAATGAAATCACGACATTTGAGTCCAATTCTTACTTAGAGAGTTACTTATAATGATGATTCAGATTACAATCTGTGAAATCATATTTTAGAACATGACACTAACCTGAAAATTGCAACAAACTTAAGAAAATTGTAATTTAGCGGGGCATCTTGGCGCATTCTCCTAAAGCTATATGCACAAAAAAGGCGTGCCGGTGACGTGACGTTACATGTTATGTTGTTTTGTTACCTATTATTTGAGGTGAGAACCGCCAAAAACATTATAAAATGGATGACTAACTCACTCGCAATGTTTATATTTGCAAAGACGGGATAATATACAGATACGTGGACGCATCATCAGCCTACAGCAGTCCACTGCTGGACATAAGCCTCTCAAATTCCACAGTAACACAAATAGTACCCACTGATGTGCAGTTGACCGTACCAAAGAATTGAGAATTTAAAGTATTGGTAAGCGAGTTTCAAAGATTTTCAAAATTAACAATTTGAAATCTTAACAAAATAATTGCAGCTTAGGATCGAAAAGGCTGCAACAGAGCTCTGAAACAAAAATCATAATCAACATATACCACATAAAATAACTTACTTACTTTTTTTAACTGAAAATAAATTACCTATTTAGGAAAATTTTACCCTTGCCAGTCACTACCCATAAGAGGACCTCAAAAACCGGGCCTATGGAAAAAGTCTAAAATCATTTTTTAGCCGTGGTTCCGTTCCCAGATAGTGCCAACGAGCCGTACAGAACCCTGAGTCCGCGAACACACTGGCGTTTTTCATCATGACGTTACAAAATCCTAAACCGGTTTTATCTCGAAGTGGAATCCATTACTCATAAGTTTAAAAAAAAAATGATGGAATGGTAAAAATACGTTTATCACAAGACTAACTTTTACAATTTAAATTTTCTAGTAAATTAAAATAAAAACACAAAGATAATATGTGTATAAATTTCTCGAGAAACACTCTGAAATAGACTTGAAACGGAACGCAAAGTCGACCTCTCGCAACACTAGAGGCTTCCGTTTGACGTCATCGCTCGACTTTGTACAACACTATGGGCGGAAGCAGCATCGTGCAGTTGGCTACACTATCGAGTCAATTGATTTTCTATTTAAAGACTTCTAGAATGTTCTAAACATTTTATAGGTAGCTAATATAAATATTTTCATTTAGTTCATGTTAACTAAATTCTGAATAAGTTTTCTCACTAGGCGGACATACAGACGATCGTGTTAATGAAGAAACAAATTAATTATTTTAAATTATATGATTTATTATTTACATAAATCGTTTCTAACTAATTTAGTACAAACTTAGACGACTAAATAATCATACCTCGAATTAAAAAAAAATCGGCGTCAGTGCGCAGAAGCGCGCCATTTCGCCGTTACTACTGCGCATGTGTTGGCAAACCTGCGTTGCTTCCTCCAAGCCACGACCGGACGCCATTACCACGCCATCGGACTGAGAATCTGTCACTTGTGCGTTTTTCGTTTGATAATCTTTAGATTTTCTACGAAATCTTTGCTCCTCTGTTATTAGTACCTTCAAATACATAAATACCAATATGTCTGACGAGAAAAAGGTGTGTATCTTACTATAGTATCAGTGTAGTGACGAAAAGTCAAAAACAGTGCTTCACCGACATGGCGTTATTAGCAAAATGTGGTTACCTGACTGAAAGTGAGAAGTGTTTCACCATTGTGTTTGTTGAGATGATATTTATATTGTTACAATATTTGTTTTTCAGGGAGAAAGCGAACACATCAACTTGAAAGTATTAGGTCAAGATAATGCTATCGTACAGTTCAAAATCAAAAAACACACACCCCTGAGGAAGCTAATGAACGCCTATTGTGATCGAGCGGTAAGTTCATCTTATTTACTAAGCGGCTTTTGATCATTCCATTATAAATAAAGTTAGCACTAAGACTAAAGATTCAAAATCAATGTTGCTTGCATACTGTATGAACAATGAAGGTATGTAAGTAACTAGGAGCTCAGGCGGGCCCCTATGTCCGGCAGTTCCATAAACGGACGCGTCGCTTCAAGTTATGTTTCACTGAAATCATAATTCTTTGCTTTTGAGTTTCATACACGAAAAAAACTAAAAGGTTTCTTTACAATAAAATGGATTTCATGTTCAAACTTGAAGATTGAGTGAAAACATAGGTTATATCTTTTCTATTCAATTTACTTTAAATAGGCTACAATATTCTATGAAAATTTATTAAAAGAAATGAAAGTAATTGTTTTGTAAACATATTCTGAAAAGATCACTGACCTTGTAGTTAGGGTAGGTTCGCAGTAATGTTTCATGGGAATACTGCTCTGCTCATAATATGGCCAAGACTTCTTTCTACCTGTATATGAGTCTAATGAGTGAAGGATTATATTAGCAAACATTCCGTGTCCTTCACAAGTGATGGCTTACAAGGGAGGAGTGGCCGAGTATATTATGTTGTTAGTACACTTATGTCTCTTGACATTATTTCACTTAACCCTTTCGCGGGTGTGGGTAAAATATTTGCCACAGCAGTATTTTGAATCTGGCGCGTAATCAATTTGAAATAATGATATTTTAATGTATAATTTAATAGCCAGCATAGGCAAAAATATTGCCACCCCCAATAAAAGTAAATAGGAGTATCTGAGGGGGTGCAATTATTCAGAAATTTTATGTAGGGGACCTCAAATACGTCGCCCTAAAATCTACGTATTTGGTACTGCCCGTTAAAGGGTTAAAATGGATTGATTCCTAATCACTGTTTTTGCCGCTGCGAAACTTATTTCTTGCCTTAAGTTGGGTATCTTCTAAGACGACCCACTTACCAAGATTTACACATTGTGGTCAATGCATATCACCTGTGCACTGAGCATTTAATTTAGCCTCACTTTTTGCAACACAAAACAACAACGTTCAGAAGACTTATTTTACAAACAGATAGTAACTGTTCTAATAGTTGATTAGGTTATCCAAAGATTGCTAACAGTTATATTGTGCAGGTGAAAGTGCAGCACATCTGTAAGGCAATTTAATTTCTATGGCATCATTATGAGATCTTGAAATGAGTTGACCTTTAGAATGTACAATTTAGCAAAATGAATATTTCTTAATATTGTGCAATTCCCACGTATATTATCTAGATAACAATGCTGATTATGAGGGTCTTGTGGCTAAGTAATAACAGCCGCACTGTTCGATCCATCAGGTTAAGCTATGCAAGGTATTAAATACGGATAAGTGCCTCGGAAAGCACGTTAAGCCACTGGTCCCGGTTGTCATTCGTGGATGTTTCACAGTTGTTACAGGTTATTGCAACAGGTAACTGGGATGTGCTAGATAGGCAGTCGCTCTATGTAAAATACTGGTATTCAGCTGCATCCAATTGGATATAGTTGGGCTAGGCAAATTGATTGCTGATTATCTAAAGGTACTAATTTATCTTTCCAGGGTCTATCAATGCAAGTAGTGCGGTTCCGATTTGACGGTCAGCCAATCAATGAAAATGACACGCCAACATCACTGGAGATGGAAGAAGGGGACACAATAGAGGTTTATCAGCAGCAGACGGGTGGCTCGCCTGTAGTTTAATCTTATCTTAAGGAATTGTCCATTTCCCATGGGAAGAACGCTATGGTGAACCCATCTCAACTTTAACATTAAGTTAATTTTAAATAAAACTATGCAAGTATATCATTGCATTATTTTGAGATACACTAACACTCAGCCAAGCTTTGTTTGCCTAAGCATTGTGTATCTTAAAACAGTAGTACTGTATACTCTATTTAATTAAGGAGAAATTTGAGGGAAACCAAATGTTCTAGGTAACTTCAATAATTATTCCATTGTGATAATTTTTTTAGTTGACACTTTTTTCAGATCAACTCCTAATTTTTTAAGTGTGGCCAAAAAAATGACACTTGCAAGTTCTAAGTGGTAATAATTTATTGGACATAGATCCAACCCAATTGTCAAGTTTATAACCACTATGTAATATCTGAAATAAATTAATTAAAAAACCATGTACTTTTTTCTACTTTTTATTTATAATCTTTATGCTCCTGTGATGTTTATCTGTATTTTATTTTATTTTACACCAGCACAATTATATTGCGACAAATTAGCAAGTCATCAAGGTGGTAAAGTGCCTCTCTTCCTGCCTGATCTTTAAAAATTACTACATTTTCGCTCAGAAATGCTGTGATGTTTAATGTTTAGATTATCTGACTTGTAAAATCACCCTTCACGAACTACCAACTTGCTAGATTTTTTTTTTTTAACCGACTTCAAAAAGAAGGAGGTTATCAATTCGACATGTTTATATTTTTTTTTTTTTTTTTTTTTATGTATGTTCGGGCATAACTCCGACGTGTATAAACGGATTTGCAAAATTCTTTTTTTGTTCGAAAGGGGTTTATTCCGAAATGGTCCCATATAAATTTTATATAGATCTGATGATGCGTTTCGGAGACAGACAACGGAACTCTTCAAAACATTACAGCAAATCAACCGCGAATGCTGCTATCGCATAAATATGCATTGTTTTGACCCCAAGGATGATGAAATTTCGAATTGGTGTGGGGTAGGTAACTAAAAAGTGAAAAATAAAAACTTTTTTCAAAAAAAATAACAACCGACTTCCAAAAAAAACACTACAAAGTGCAAAATAATTTTAATTTCGGAAGGCGGTGACAAAGAATTAAAATGACTACACCTCCAAAGTCACCGCCTTCCGAAATTAAAATTATTTTGCACTTTGTAGTGTTTTTTTTGGAAGTCGGTTGTTATTTTTTTTGAAAAAAGTTTTTATCTCTTGAAAAAATAAAAAAAACTAGCAGCTGTTAGTCATAGTTAACACAATTTCCGTACATACCTACAAAGTTCCAAGAACCATTCAACACTACCACTGAACCCTCGTATGTTAATAATTTATTGGTGACTCATTGGTATAAAGGTCATTTCTATTTCTACTACCACTGCATGGTTAGAATTGTCTTACTACACATACATTTTACTTCATACCCGCGTTCATAGAATAAAATAACATTGTCTTTTAAGGTTGATAACTAATTATATGGTATACCGCCAAACGATTCGTGTACGAGTGGTCAACATCGTTCTACTTAGACCTGACTGGGAAACCTGGACTATATTCTACGTAATTTACCAGTTCGCTCTAGTAAGTATCCCATTGCGTTGATTATCATGAACAGCAGCAGTAGCACCCTAACAAGCAGAACATGGTGACTACGAAAAACAAGTAAGTATAGGTATTTAGTCGTACTCTTAACATGTGCAAGGATCTTTATCCCGTGAATAAAATTGCCAGCATCTTGGCTATGCCAGGACATGACATGACTGGCTAATCTTTTACCACGTTATGAGCTGTTCCCCTGGTACCTATAGATGTACAGTAAATCTTAAAGGTATCGCGGCATTTATAAAATATTGACGTTAGGGAAACCTTGGCATTTACTGTTATTTTCAAAGACTGGAAAGACTACAACTTGGAAAATGTCCTGTTTTTTTAAAGATTTTGACATTAATTATCTGTTTTATTTTCTAGCGAACACCGCTCAGTACGCGCACTTCGTTTTCAACACACTGGACCAAGACAGAAGTGGCCTGTTAAGTTTTGAGGTAAATATACCATTTTTGGAATCCCTAAAAGTAATTTATTAACATTATCTCCAAAGGACGTGAATACAAACACGTACTTTGGTTGGCAAATCGGGGCTCTGGCCCCGGGCGGCAGTTCCAGGGGGTTTCATCTATTATGATTAAAAATAAAAAAACTTGCTCCACAAAGCGCCTAGCACGGATGCCTGGTTGGCTCTTGTTAAGACTGTAAGAAAAAGGCGCCACACAGACCTACCTAATTAATTTATCTCAAACGCTGGAGAGAGGGGCGCCACTACCAAGTTTCTGCCCCGGTTCGAAAAAATCGGGGATCCGGGCAAAGAGAGATCCGGGGCTGGTTGTGAATAGGGGTGGATTTATAATAATTTAATTTAATTTTACGGCTAGCACGAGGGATAAAAAGCTGACTCGACTAATAAAATTGGACCCTTGAACTAAGCTCGAAAGGAACCTATTGATCGAAGAAAGGAACGGTTATATTTTTTAAACTGTGTGAGCGTACGTATAAATTAACATGGAACTTTCACCCGCACCGATCGCCACCGAAGTCTTTCCCGGGAATACGGTTCTTTACACTTTAGGATGTTGATTATTTCAGGGCTCTAATATGTGGTACCACGTCTGTGCAAGCTTATCGTCGACCTTGTCATAAAGGCCGCCTAAGTATTTATTTTCTATACATAGGACAGGCCCAAGTGGCTCCACCTACTGCACTGTTATTCAGATTCAGTTTTCCCAATGAAAATATAACATCTTTTTATTTTCAGGAGTTTGTTACCGGGTTATCAATATTATCCAGAGGGACCTTAGAAGAGAAGCTACGCTGGACGTTTTCATTGTATGATATCAACGGCGACGGTTGCGTCACTAAAGAGGAGATGACGGAGATTGTCACCGCTGTTTACGACCTTATGGGAAAGATCGTAGACCCCAATTTAGAAGATGAGGTGATACGTGAGAAGGTTGAAAGACTGTTTCAGGTTCGTATTTCCGTTAATTTGGAAACATGGTTTTCTTATTCTAAGAATAAGCGACAATGGCGCAATGATTCAACGCGCGAACAGGCGATAAAAAAAGGTCGTGGGTTCGATTCTCACCGTTTGGATAAGAATAATGTTGCAGATGCAGATTTTTAATATCCGCGAATGCGGATTCGGATCTCAAGTTCTTTTTAAGTTCAGGCACTGTCAAGGTAGGCCTCTAAATTTAATCATTCTTAGGTTTTTTTGCAAATTGCAGCGCAGTTTTACGTTGTATAAAATAGAGTAAACACTATTGACGTGAATTTGTGGAAAAATCTTCGATAGAGATTCGATCAGAGATTTAATCAAAAGAATCATTTGGTACCTACAATGATTTATACAAAATATGCTGTATCATTTATTTTTACAAGAGATTGTGATAAAATTAGAGGCAAATACTAACTGATAATATCCACACAGTTATCTTATTCTAGTTTATGTACAGATAAGTCATACACACAGCCATTGTTATCTATCATAGGTCCCTATAATACCTACAAATTAAAGTAGTTGCATACATGTTTTTACAGCTGAATGTACCTACATACCTATTATTTTGGTAACTCATCATCTGCCTAGCCTTTTCCCAACTATGATTGGAGTCGGCTTCCAGTCTAACCGGATGCAGCTGAATACCAGTATTTTACATGGAGCGACTGCCTATCTGACCTCCACAACCCTGTTACTGGGTAATACGATACCCCTTGGTAAGACTGGCTGTCAGACTTTCGGGCTTCTGACGACCCATAACGACTGTCAAAGATATATTATTTTGGTAACTATGTTGTATATATGTACTACAAAAATGTAAATGCAAAAATCACGTAACTTTCAGAAAATGGACTTGAACCGCGACGGAGTGCTGACTCTGGACGAATTTCTCGACTGCTGCCTGCGCGACGAGGACATCACCCGGTCGATGGGCGTGTTCGACAGCAACTTCTGACGTCCTGAAGCCGGCGCGCGCGCCAACACGTATCGCCCCCCCTGACAGTACCGACATTCACCACCTACGTCATTTTGTACATAAACAGTCTGCAATGCATCAGCCAATTGATACGTAAGAAAATTTAAGGCGCTCCGCAGACTTCGGCAAACATCATCCGGCAAGCATCGGCGAGGTCGTTATGTCCTCCATGCGCATTATTGCATAGATTTCCATACGCTCTACCGTCGCAGACAAATCTTCCGTCGTCTGCTCAGCGCCTAAATGAAAAGTAGCTAGGAAAACAAATGTTGGTAGTGTGGTAATGAATGCCACTTGATGTCATAGATTTTTTCTTACCATCTAAATGGTTATGCCTCATTAGCTGATGCCAGACTAAATTAAAGATGACGTAGGGGGATACACAATGTATCTTTGATTGGTGAATGATGATATTATTGTAAAAAGAAATGCCTTATTTATAAGAAGCTTTAGCGAAGAAAACGTGGATTCATAGAAACGGTGTTTCATAAATGACACCAGTTGCTATGTAATATGAAGGGAATGACGTGTTTTGTATGTAGGTATGCCATCAACAAGGAATGATGTGAGGCTTATTTTGTACTAGTAATTAAATTAGGACCCTTACTAATTTAGTATAATTAAGTGTCCAGCTAAGAACTTGTTATAATTCCACTTAATTATAGTTTTATCGTAAATTCTAGTGGTATCCCTGCCTTCAATGGGCATTTCGTTAGATCTTCGCTAGTTTTAGTCAGCTGCATCTGGCTTTTAATCGTAACATTCCCATGACCAGGCGAACGCAACGTTTTTATTTAACCTTCTTGGTATTAACACTAAAATAAACCTTTCTTCTTGTATAGCTTAAATGTTATAAGATAAACCGAATTGTCTTTATAAACCCTATTTTATGTTTTAATAAATGTATTTTCTTCACAAGATAACATTTAAGAGTTCTAGTTTGGTGAATGCATTCTACTTTTTAATCGTGATTCTAAGATATCTATAAAAAATATAGTCTTTTATCTAAAGATTTCTGTATTCAAAATGGTAGTTTTATCTGAATATCACTGATAATAATTAACACTAAAAACTACAAAATATTTTAAAGCTGTTCAACTAGAATTAGACAATTTCTTCTTATACCTGCACCCTAATTGTGTAACTCACGATTAATCATAATCGTTTTCATTTTGACAGTTCAACCATTAATAATTAATCGTGAGTTACGCAATTAGGGTGCCGGACCAATCGTATGAATAAAATATTTATATTTCTATGCTAATACGACATGCCATCCAAACTAATCCTAAATATCTACTTTTTGAAAAGATTAAAAAAATGCTTTTAAAAGAATGCATAATTGACCCGTAGATACACCTGGCAGTATTACTCCTTATTAACCAAGCAATTTGGAGGACAAAGCGACAACCCAACATTTTCATGGTCCTAAATAATTAAGGACTACATGTATGCGGTAACATCGAATAGGTACTTTCTTTTGTATCAAAACAATGCCAGTGTTGAATGGGCACTTTACTTCACTTCTCAAAATGATTAAATACTTATTTTCCTTCATTTTGAATCGTTCCGGCCATTTTTCATAGTATTTAGAGTAAATAATTATTTCCTTTAAGATATTTCATTAAGCTTAGATTTTCCGTACCTAATCAAAGTGTAACGCTGATTAAAGTACTTACTACTAATAAAATATTACCATTTTTCCTTCTCATACAAAAAAAAAATGGTAACTACCTTACATCTTATAAAGGTACCTAATATCTCATTTCTCCTAAGAGATATGGTCTAAGGCGCCAATCCGTAGCTAGCTGTAACCAAATTGAATTCATAATAAAATGAAAATTCATAACAAAAAGGAAATTAAGAAAACACTGCCATAAAATATTTTCCTGATTCTCTACTCTCCCATTGATTCACATCAGTGTTAAAACATAACATTTCACCACTTTAATTCAACTGTCCACTTATTTTATTTCAATTGACAATAATTTGAATTTAATTATGTAAGAACCTTTGTTTTTTTTTAACGTTTAAGTACTTTATATCCATTATTTACATGTCGAATATGTATCGTTGTCTTCAACGCTGAAGAAATTAAAGATATTTTCTAAGAAGATACCATTAATGTAAATATACCTTGTAAATACCGATAATATAGATTTTAAACGTGTATATTTTCATAGTAAATGTTAAATGGAACCAAATAACTAGATGGCATTAATTAACATCGTATTTTAATGTTTAAAAATGATAAAATGACGCAAATAATAACAGCACTATTAATGTATTAATGAATTTTATGTAATGTGATTATAAATGATGAAATAATAATGTTAAGATGTTTTACGTTTGTTAGTAAATAATTAATGTGAAATAGATACACGGTTAAACGACCACATTGTGCTTAGAACATTTTAGCTAATGACATCAGTGGAAATATTTTCATGTACATTTTAAACATTATTTTATTGGTCGAGCTTACATAGATAAGGTTTATGTGTGTCTTCCCAAATAATACCGTTACGTTCAAACTATCTTACGACCATGTTGATATCTACCCATAAAACATGAGAGTCCCGTTGGAGAGATATTTATTACATACATAAATATATTATTTATTAACCATTGCGCCTGTATACCCAAAGGGTTAGTCAGAGGTTTCTACTACTAATTATTTTTAGTTTAAAAGAATACGAAGATATATATTATTATAATAGGATTAAAACACAATCTTATGATGAAAATTAGACATTATTACTTAGATTAAAAAAAAAGTATGTACAATCTTAGGTTGTTTTTTAAGAATGTTATTTTCATTAATGTACCTACTTACTGTAACATTTAGTTATAAATTATTTTGAATATAAAACTGCGTCCCCAGTTGTGACATACACGCGAACAAGTCTCTTAAGAAAGTTACCAACATGTGAATTTTAGCATTTCAGTCGGCGAACCTCTGAAGTTGGTAGTACAAACACAGTCGGTACTCAGATCTTACTTCCACTATCCTGTTTGCTTTCCTATAGCTAATTCTAAGATGCTGATAAGACATTCAAATTAATGTGATTATTCAGAAAGAGCTTCAAAGTGATTTAGTTTGAACTGAACTGACTATCCACTGGTTACTTGTTGACTATGCACTTTTTACATCGTTCTCACATTGATAATTTCAACATAATGATGTAACCAACTTTTTGTAACAAAATCTTGATTTTAAAAGAGTGTCCATGGAGTTTCTTGCCCGTTCTTCTCCATAGGTACCTACGCTTTGGAATGGGCAACTAGCTTCATCTTTCTAACTCACCGACCTTGACAATTCAAAAGTGCCTGTAATTGGTTTATTTGAAATAAATGCTTTGAGTTTGAGTTAAAATCACGTGTCAGATATATTTAAATCCAATATGTTACGTATAATAATGTGGACGAGGATTTCCGTTTGTTGGGAGAGTTCTTGGCGTTTTTGCCACAAATGAGGACGCGCAGCTTAACGTATGTTTATCTGATAATAATATTATCTTAGTGCCAAAAATGACCCTTATGAGCGTGCAGCCTTTTGTTATCAAGACGTGTCCTGTCGTATGTTTTTTTTTTTTTACTCCATGTAAAAGGTTGCACCAGTTAATTAATCAGAGCGTTTTTAATAGGCCTATTAGGATGGTAAATTAATATCGATTTTGTCTTAAGGTCCATGTACCTACTAGTCTAAAATCTACAGGTACTTGATGTTAGTTACTTTAGTATAGTTGCTGTATTGTCCCATAGGACTTAAATCTTACATTGCATGCGATGTCATATCCAAGAAGCTTTCGCAGTGAATGATTTACAAAAATTAACTTTCAACTTTTTTTCGCGTTTTTTCTTCCAAATATCCACGGAAAATGAAGTACATATCAGTCATTTCTAATTTTCTGATGTCTGAACCTACATTTTGTTTTTGGTAATTAAGCAGTGTATTTATTTGTTGTTGCATATGATTCAGCATCCGTACCTACCTACATTATAGCGTGGACGTAATGAATATCGCACCTCCGATAAAATAGGGTTACAACTCGAAAAGGTCGAATTTTGAGTTAACGATACAGAAATGCTTAAAATTGTATTAACTATCTTCTCCAAAATTGTTACATCTGTAACTCTAAAACTCGCTGCTAGATGGAGTTGTAACGCTACATGATTAAAGCATTTTGACTCCAGAATTATCTCAATCAGTGTTACATTTAGTTTTATGAAAAGTTGACATGCGTTTGTTGAGACAAGAAGTGTTACAATTTAAAACATAACAGTGTTTCAGACAGGTAAAATCTTGTTGCTTCCATCAATTTGACTAATGAAAAGTTACAAAACCAATTATTACAGTTTATTATTTAAGGATTAAATTAAACTAGTTCACTATTTCTTTAATAAAGTGATATATTTTGTATTGTATCAGTATTTTAGATAGGTAATATTATAACACAGTGTTACTCTTCACGTTGTAACAGTATTTGACGGAAAATTTTTGTATTGTCTGAATATTTCGACTTGTAATCTTGTATTATAACAAAGTTTAGGTATTTTCGGTTTATTTGCTTGGAATATGATTTATGATTCTGGGGTCAAAATGAAACGTAATGACGCAATTCTGCGTTTACCATTTGGGACAAAAATAAAATACCCGCCGATGATCATCAAAAGATTGGGGAACAAACTTGCAAGGTAAGATGCCTACTATACCTACCTGTTTTGTCAGGTTATTTTTTTTATTCTAAAAGTTAATAGCTAAGCTATTTGGTCTTTATTTTGTTTTCTAAGTTCAATCTAAGTTAGAGACCACAGCTCCCAGCAAATTCGCAACCCTATAATTGATGACTTAACCGATTCTTCTTCAGATACAGAAAGTACATCTTCCTCAGACTCTTCCAGTTCACCTTCAAATGAGCACAGTGCAGATAATTCGGTGAAAGACCCCGATTTTGAAATTGAGCAACGTCGTTCCATTGAAATGTCTGACGATTCCGAAACTGAAGACAACATCGGTAACCAAGCTAACTTTGAAGCTACATCCGCAGCTATATCTTCTGGGCCAACTGTTGATTTACTTCCAACGTTGAACTCAAACCCAGATGACACGCCAATACCGGACACAAAAAACGAAGCAGAAAACGTGTAGCTGAACCGACGGAATGGTTACAAAATAAATGTAAAATCCTTAGAATCTGCTTACGTAACACTAAAAACAAAGGTGCAGTAGGATGCTAGAAAAATTAAGCCACCGTGTAGCAAACGACGCTATTTTTGAAGATTCTGGGAGATATTATTTAGGAGATATTAACCGCCAAAGAGCTTTTTTCAGCAGGCATATGGCGCCAATAAAACGAAAATATAGATAGAAGACTACTCAAAAAGGCAGACAATTAAATAATGCATTTTACTTGACCAAAATGGGATGTCAAATCCCAATCTGCAAGACATTCTTCACAGTTACAATAGACATCAATTACAGAGTAATACAGACTGTAGTCAAGAAGAGGTCTGCAGGTTCCGTTGAAGAGGACAAGAGAGGCAAACATCTCAGACATCACATCTAAAATTTGGTGAAAACACCCTGAGGGTCTGCCTGGACTAAAACCTGCTTACGTCAGACAGCTCTCAATAGGCGAGAGGAAGAAAGTTGATTTGATGAGTTTGATTAATATTAATCATATAACATGGTTGTATGCGCCTTTTAACAACCAATTTTAATTTAATATTTAATTACATACACTTAAAAAAAAATACACTCTAATTATGAAAACACTGAAACTTAGACTTTATCTATGATTTTGATTTTTATAGTGATGATTATAGTTCTTAAGTAGTATTTTAACATTATTTCAATAGGGAGAACAGTAAACAAATATTATTTAAGCATAGCTTAATTAAAGACTACCTAAACTTGTATTGTAAAGTGAATAATTTAATTTGTGATGATTAGAATTGTTTTTTTTATCAGAAATTTTGAATGTTTTTGTTAAAGTTGATTTTGTTTCTAAGCCTACAGCTGTATGAGTACTTATTAAGTTAAAAAAAAAGATTAACTAACTGCCTGATTTGTATTATATTAAGAATTGTTACATTTGACATATTGTATTTTTGCTAGAAGAAGTTCGAATAGTTATCTAAAATACTGTTACAATTGGGAATTTTCAGGTTGTATTTCAGGAAAATTGAAAAACAGCGTATGCCATTAAAACATATTTTTTGTAAGCGTTTCAAATATGTATAATTTTTATCACATAATAACAATAATGTAAGAATAAAGACTGATTAACAAATCCGTGAGTTTATTTTCGCTTTTCTGAAAATCCAGGTTTTTCGAGTTGTAACCCTATTTTATCGGAGGTGCGATATGTTTAGGAACGAAATCTGTAAATTAGATATTTGAATATTGAATTGTTTATTTACAAATTGTATGTGTATTTTATAGAAAAATAAATAAATGCGATTATACAGTGTTTTATTCATATTCGTGATCGACACAAGTTGTTAAATTATCAAGTTTTCCTGACCTGGGAACTGAACCCGCGACATTTTTTGCGCTCATGATAAAACTAAAATAAACCCTGTCAGATTCCTACCAATAGAATACCTATATCACTAGCATATTAATGTTACGCCCAATGCATTGGTCCGGATACGACAGATGTGCGCACACTCAAAGATTCGGCGAGCGAGTGATAGGGATGGGCAAAAAATATCGAAAAAAATTTAAGAGCTCACTACATTCATAAGTATTGTAAGTCGCATTTATTAAATCGCGGACTGTTGATTCATCTCGAGCGCAACCAAACAAAATGTCTATGGATGGTTCCTTTGGTGCGTGTGACAGTAGCAGCTAGCTGTCCGCGTGCACGAATTGTAACGGCAGGAAGTAACGTTTCTCATTGTTTGTTTTTACAATGAACGTGTTTCTTGCAACTATTGTGGTAAATTGTATAAGACGTGAATAAATAATAAAACTGCCAGATGTGTCCATTTTTTTCACTCTTCTATATTTTGTCGGTACTTAAATAGTCTTCGGGTAAAAATATGGAAATATCAATATTTTTTACTTTACATATATCGATCCTCTACGATATCTTTTAAAAATAACGATACGATATACTTAAATCTTAGACATGGGTAGTTCGCGAACGATTGAAGGAAATGAACTACTTCATATCACAAAATAAACTTATCATTAATTCAGTATCTAGTAATTCAAATGTCACACACACATGTTCACATTTGTTCAGTGTTCAGTCTTACTTTTGGCTCGCACAAACTGTGCGTATCAGTAAAAAAAAAAACATACTAGGTACTTAATTAAGAAAAATGGTTTTGCATAAATTCATGTTTCTAACTTTCTAGGTTGACAGTCCTAAGCCTGTAGGTATAAAGTATGAAGGAAAATCAACATACGTATAAAATTGAACTAGTTAAGTACAGACGCCAGCACATCAAGCTACCTCAAACTGTCAAATTTTCCCGATTGAACATGAACCCTATGCATATGGAATAAAGATGAAAATCTATCGAAGAAATTTGACAGATTCGGGTAGCTTGATGTGCTGGCGTCTGTACATCATTTGTCGTAACTTATCAATCTCGTCATGTTATACTGATTTGACTCGTTCTGATTTGCTGAACTAAATGAAGTACTGAAGTAAATGAGTGGACTACTTCGTTAAGCGAAAAGATTTACTTCATTCATTTCTTTTCACTGACACATTTTGCGCATCTCTAAATATCGATATGATTTTTCATTTGCCCATCCCTGTGAAAGGAAAAAATCCCTGTGAGTGAAAGGCAGCCCGAGACTGCGATCGCGGTGTGGTGGGTAGCCCGATATAACGCCAGGAACAAGCATAGGTACATACAGAACTGTTGAAATCGTGGAAAAATACCAACGCGTGGTCAACTCGACACCCAAATTAAACACGACGTTTTTACACTTTGTACAAAATCTTTATTAAAATAATTGTGATGATAACATAATTAAAAATTCAAGTCACACGAACACACTCCCAAACAAAAACGAATGTTAAAATTAATTCAAGTAATATTTTCGAACAAAACAATAACATCTTTTTAATATGGCAAAAGTTGCTGCATAGCAAATTTACCTACATCTAGAGTGAATATTCGATTTGAGAAGGCGGCAAGATTAAGAATAAAACTAATTTTGAAACTTAGCTACTTAATTATTGTGCTAACTTTTGAGCAAAATGTCTTGTCAAAAAACTGAGCAATGCTTGTGAGACAGTTAATAACTGTTTTATCATAAATCTAAAACGTTACATTCTATTTGTGAGGCACTTGTGTTAAAACACGTTAGAGGGCCTTCTATTGGATACACACAACCTACTTGTAACAGTAACCCCAGAAGAAAAATACGATTGCCATTGATATTCTAAAATTCATTTCCAATCCTATAAACTACATTATTTTGAAAATAATGTAATTTACAAGTAAGCTTTAAATAAACTAAGAGTGTTGTTGAGTCTTTAGAGTACTTATTACCACTTGACGAATTAACTATGAAAAACCAATAATTGGTCTTCTTAGTTTTATAATTTACGCAGATTTGTACTAAGTATGTGTTTAATGATATCTTAATCTGAGTTCAATATATTATTTGCCATGTTAAGGTTACAATACATCTTAACCATAACATGCAACTATGTTAGCAATAATATTGTAATATAAAATGCACACATACAAAGATACACACGACAAACGTGGTCTATTTAATTTAAAATCTATCAATATTATTAATCTATCAATATCATTTAGGACGAAGAGATTTTCAAAGTCTTACTTTCCTAAAAATACAACTTGAAGTCACACCACTCCGAATAATTTCAATACTTACTACCTACATTACCAAAATATGATTTGTAGACCTAAGTCAATATAAAAATATCAATAATCAGTTTAAAAATAAAGAGAGCTTAATTAAGTATTAGAATTTTGTACGGTGGTTTCGTAACGCAGTAATTAATCTCAAACGGGTCTACCCTTTATAGCAGAACTTTTTATGTCATAATATTATTTTGCAAAACAGCGAATTAAATTTCATTTCGCAGAAAATCGTTTAAAACACACTCATTTATCATACATTCAAAACTCATAATTTTGGTCAGAATCATCTTTGGGGCACAAATTTAATATCCATAATTTAATTTCTTAATCCATCATTTTGGCATACTTAAGTAAAATAGGTAGAATTCGGTTCTTCTGCAGGAGACGGAGTTCTAAACCTAACCTAACCTAAGAATCTTTTATTGCGAGTATTTAACATAATATTTAACTTAATCTAAATAGTTCGTTTCCGGGTAGCCTACTAAAATATATTTGCTCTAAATAAAAGTTGTGCTAAACGAAATTATGCGGAATGTTAAGTTTGCCAAATAAAATTCTGCCATCTTAAAAGTACTTATGCCAGTGTAAATTCGCATACATAAACATTCGGCCAAACAATAATAGGGTATTTTCCAATTTAATAAAAACTATTTTAATTTGAAGATTGGGTAACAGAAAAATTAATATATATTGATTTATATAACCATTTTCTCAATTAAAAACGATTAAAATCGAATTTACTTTTCGTTGTTTTGAATTTACCGCCAAAATGTTTCTTAAGATGACTTTTTATCACGTGACCACATGTGACGTCAGATTTGTGTAAACTAAAGTAGTTGTAAGCAAGATTTTTAAAACAACGAAAAATAAATTTGATTTTAATCGTTTTTCACTGAGAAAATGGATATAAATCAACTAGTTAAAATTTTTGTTACATATTTCGTCTCAATTTTCAAATTATAATAGTTTTTTGAAAAATTGGATTACCTATTATTTTACATAATTTTGATGCCTTCAAAATATTCGTTTATAGTAGATTATGCCAAGTGTGTTATGCCAAATAAATTTCGGAGCATTAAGATTCTGCCAGATAGACCCATCTCAAACACTAACCTATATATATTATTATTATTAGACAAGTCATAAAAATATCAATAAAACATTGTCTCACAGATCTCTGGAGAAAATATCATATAAATGTGATGCATTATTGAAATACATAGCGTAATCAAATTATTTACACAATTTAAATTCTCTACCACATATTAATTTCTAAAATACATTTTTTTTTTTTTTTTTAACCAAATCTAAAATACTCTGTAGTAATTGTATTCTTTACATTCGAGAAGTAATTCATGTTCTAAGAAGCATGCAATTTAAACATTTGCCACCCATCAGCAACCAGAATTGCCTCTCTTTTTAAAAGAGGCGTTTGTGCAACAATAGATTGCAATTTATAGCCTGAATACAACAGAAATTAAAGAAGTTTGGGCAGTAGTAGTGAAGGTACTCTTTTGCAGTATCTTTGCCAGGCCGCTCCATAGCGCCACTTGCATCTATCATGGTCACGCCACGCACGGTGCATTAGCACAAGAATAGTCAAGATCGCCGGTGCTGCTGCCACATATTGTCCAGAGACAATGCCAGGCAAAGCTAGGGCGATGTGAATCAGTATATCACCTGCATAGTTCGGGTGACGTAAGATCCCCCATAGATTGGAGACCAGAAGCTTCTTTCCATGGAATGTGGGCATGGAGTCTACGTCTGAAAGAAAAAAAAATATTGAAATCATTTTTGGAAAATCATGATAATCTTTTTTTTTTGTTTTTAGTCTAACACTTTTTAATCTTTTTTTTTTTTGTTTTTAGTTTAACACTTTTTAATCTTCCTCATGAAACAGTACCTCAATACTAAGTTTGCAGTCACATCTGGCCCTGGTGGGATCAGTGTTACTAAAATTATTAAGCTTATGATTATAAATAATAATTTAGTATTAGTAACTATGGTACAAAACATATTCATTATTTACTGTTATATATTAAAACTATGTCCCACCATTAAAGCATTTACAAATAAAGCATAATACAATTAAATAAATAGCGTAGATGATACGGTTACTTACTTGCCAAGCTGAGAAGTAGAGGATCTTTCCTGAACTCATATTTAATATTGTTACTAACAAGCATTACGAAGAATCCCAGCACAAATAGTACACAAGCAGAGATTAGGGTGTTAGTAGACAGAACTAAGTCAGTGTCTGCCACATGTTTAGATATTGTTGTGAAGTAGAATGGGTACAGTGCACTTGAGACAGTCTGGAGGTACCCTACCCCTTCCGACTGCCAGTAAAATGTTGCTGTGATCCTATACTCCTTCATAATAAAGTTCAGAATGTAAACTATCTGCATTATAGAGAATATAATGATAGTTGGCTTCAACTGTACATTGTTCACCAACTGTTTTAAGTTTTCCAATGACAAATCATTCTTCTCTGACAGTTTGATTTGAAGTCCTTGTGTGAAGATTAGTGCGAGAAGTATCAGCTGAAAAAAAAGGAAGATTTTATGATGGAATAAATTATAGAAAACAACTGTTTATTATTCAAAACCTCATATAAAAGTATACATGAATGGCATTGATTCTACTTTCCTGTATAATTTGCCAGTTAAAACAATGATAAGCTTACCACAATGAGTGAACAGAATATTATTATCAACTTTAGCATTTAGCCATACTGTAAAAAAGTTTTATGGCAACAATTTTTAATTGTGTAAATCATTAAAATTGATGATGAAACATTTGGGAAAGAAAACCTTTAGTACTATATTAATACTTACAGAGCTAATATTTGAGATTCTCGATATCCAAAGTTTGACATCCAGCTTCATGACAAATGGATGAATTTCTCTCCCCATGAAGAAGTCATACAATGTATACCCAGTGTTTCCATACTGATTTAATTCTTCCTTTGTCAAGTCTCTGCTTTTTACATACAAAACAATACTCAGTATTACAGCAAAAATGTATGAGATGGCTGCAAGTCTCAAGTATTCATTCAATAAATTATCTTTATCGATAATTTGAAAGAAATCCAATAGGAAAAGGGCATTCACAGTCACTATGCTGGAGAAAAATGCATTGAAACAGTGTCTTGTGCCAGACTCATCCATGCGGTCAGATCTGGTACCAAGTATTGGTACTATAGCAAAGATGGCCTGTAAAACACATTGCACAAGAACAAAGCTAGATGCTTGTAAACTAAACAAAGTTTGTATAGATTTATATGCAGACAGATCTAAAAGTGATTTGAGAGAACATAATTGTTTACAAGAATTTAATATAAAGAATACTGTTAAGGGTATCAGGAGCATTAAGCTCAAGGACCCAATCCGTCCACCGAACTCCCATTTGCTTGCAACTTGAGTCAAGCTATTGATACTGTTTCGGAGGGGGGTTGCCAACTTTCTAGTCACTGACTTTGATTTCACCTGATGGTATTCCTCTTCAGAATTGTCCTCATCTGAGTATGCACCTAGTGATTTACTAACAGATTTACTTGTTGATTTACTTTGACTTAGGGATTTGCTTAGACTCCGTCTGATGTCTGGGACATTATCAACAAACTCTCGCAACCTACTAGACCTGCGAGGCGCGACCTCCTCGACAGATCTCCTGTTTCTCAGACCGTAAATGTCGTCAGATTCCAAGCCATTCACTTTGTTAAGAGAAAATTCACTCTCTGTAATACTCGATGTCAAATCTTTGAGGACGCGCTTAGACCGAGTCCGACGGTAGACTTCGAGCTTAGAAGATAAATCTTCAAGTTTGACCGCTACTGCTACTTCATCGATGGGAGGGCGCTTTGCTGGAGACTTCGGTACATTGGAAACCTCTGGTTGTGTGGTATCCTTAGTAGTTCTCGAAGGTGACTTGCGTGCGGGAAATTTCGAAGCTGGTTTTCGACTAGGCGATTTGCGTGCGGGAGATTTACGGCCAGACGAGCGCGTTGGAGGCGGAGTTTTCCCGGAGGGCGGCGGCGAACTTTTCCGCGTTCTGGCGGGAGAACGCGTTGGCGAGGCACCTTTACGTGTTCTCGAAGGACTCACGTCTATAACGCTAGTTCTTATCCGACCACTTCTAGTAGACATTCTGTAATTAATACCAAAACATTTTAATGGCTAAGTTTCTTTTTTTGTTGAGTCTAAAATTATCACAAAACCACACGCGATGATAATTACTTGTCACAATATTAAAATATTCATCGATTCACAACTTGCGTATTCCTGATAGATTACTTCTCTCTTTACAACACAACAAATGTCAACAATATTTTTAAACAAAAATCACAAAATCGTACGCAACATAAACACGATGAATGAACGCAAAACTACACAAAAAGCCAAGCGCCAACGAACGACGACGCTAAACTGAATTTGAAAACGCTGCCTGTGATTGGCTAAAAAAAGTTGATGCTATACTCTTCCAAGTACAATCCTCATTTGATAAAACCGTAGTTTTCCGAACTTTCGAAATAATTTTTTGTAGGTCATTCAAAATCTCACGTCCAAATACAGATTTTGACATCTTTTTGGCTACAAATCTATAAATCGGTTATCGATCTGCGTGTTGACATTAAAATAAAAAAATTGGGACTGTGTCTCTGCGAAGTGCGTGTGTATCAAGCATCATGAGTAAATAACACGCTTAGCTAGCCATGGGCGATTCCGAGATGTTTTAACAATCGAAAGAATCGAAGTCGTCAAAATAAACCATCGAGTCAACCATCGACTCGCCGTTCTACAAAACAATCGAGATGTTTTTCGATTGATTCGAGTCAGTGGAATCGACTGCTAGTTTTCGATTGTATTGAATCAGTGGAATCGACCGCCAGTTTTCAATTGTTTCGAGTCAGTGGAATCGACCACTAGTTTTCGATTGTTTCGAGTCAGTGGAATAGACCACTAGTTTTCGATTGTTCGAATCGGTCACCGAGTCTCGCTCGGTCGGTCCCTGAGGTCAGTCGATTGCATGCATCGAGCCGAGGCGCATGTTGGTTAGAGGCGAGAGCGTGCCAGACTCGAGTCGAGCGAGCTGCGCGTAATTTGTGAACGATTACCTTTACTTACGATTACGATGCACTGTTTTATTTTTTTTAACTAGTTTAAATTCATCAAAATGCCACGAATTTTTAAACAATCGCGCCAACCAACCAACTCGCGAAACCCTAAACCATCAAGGAACAACTCTCGACTCGAATGAACGCGTCATGCGCCCGCCAGTCGCAATAACAGATCGAGTCGGACTCGAGTCCAAGTCGAAACAATCGAGAACCATCGAGATGTTCGAACAATCAAAACAATCGATTAAAACCTCTCACCATCGCGTATCGCTATGCATAGCAGCAAAAGTGGCGCCATCTACAATGCCACAGGCGAACTAAATGAGCAATTCTGCATCGCGCAATCAGAGTTTTCCACGACACTCGAACATATACAAAATCCCGACATCAAATGTCGGGCAGTTGCCCGGACCAGACACAATACCCGTCTGGTCGGAGGATCCTCCTTTACCATCATAAGTATGAGTGAACTTTACACCCTGTTCCTCATACCCTAAAGGTTGTATGTAACAGGCTAAACACGATATCTGTTATCACTGTTACTGTTACTCAAAAATAACAGATCCAAATATCTGTTATTAAATTAATAACAGCCTGTTATTTTTGTACGTATCATAAGTAAAAAAAAAAGTAAATCTCAATGAATATCTTCTTTAGTTCGATTCGTAATTCGAAGTCGAAAATCTTTTCATAAGTATTGACTAGTAAAGAATGACGGGGTAGTGAGAAATCATAGAATCACGTTTATTTATATTCTTTTTAGTAGACATCCGGTTAGTATGGAAGCTAAACCCAATTTAGTTGTACAAGGCTAGGCAGATTGATTGGTTTCGATTGACAATGGTGCCGATTCTGTTGTCACAAAATTCTCTAAATTAGACTAAAAATCACCAAAATTTAGTTTATTCCTGTCAAACGACGATTTCCTATTCTGAAATTGACCAAAGTGACACAACTTAACTATATTTAGTTTGACAGCACTAATATTGCACTGAATTATTAGTTTAGTGAAAATGGTAATTTTGCTATTCTGTTGTTGTCAATTTCATTATTGTATTCAACCTAAAATTTTGGTTGTCTAACTAAATCTGACTATTTTTAATCGCGATTAAATAGGTGTGGAATAAAATTAGTTGTCAAGAACTAAAATTCACACCGACACCTCGACTTCTGGTACAAAAATAATACTGTATTCTTTTTTTTCTTTTCTTTTGCTTAAATCTCGAAAATGGTGTGTCCTAACGCAAAAATAATGAAAATTTCGACCCCCTTTATAAAAACCAAACAACTCTAAAACTCAATATGTGGGTAATATTTTTTCATATATTCCATGCAAAAATTGAATTTTCCATGAAAATTCCATATTAATCACGTCGAGGTTGCCGCCCCTGCGCGCCTTTAGCTCTAAAAAAAACCACGAGGTAGGGCAAATAAGTACCACGTTGCGAAGCCAAAACATACCACGTGCGAGTCGCGATTGTCAAATTCGATTTTAGTTGTGTCAAAATTGTTTTTAAATTTAGAGATATTTTTTTGCAGAATAGCGTTAAGATTCTCATAGTCATAAGTAAAGAATTTTAGTTATAGTTTAGTTAGTTTAGTTCGGTGTACATACAACAGAATCGGCAACATTTTCGCTTTACATATTATATTGGAGGTCACGTAGTGACCACCTATATCCACGAAATGGTAATTGTTTCAAACGTTTTACTATTCACGAACTAGAAACCAAATTTAAAAAATATAATACAGCTACAACCTACAACGAGCTACTAAGCGAACTAACTAGCTAACTATAAAACGAATAACCCAAACTAAAAAACTGTACTAATACGTAAATTGAATATAAACACTCATACGCCATAAAAACTAACAAACACTTTCGAAAAAATTGCAATTACTATTCACCAGTTCGTAATTTCTTACGAAAGGTGATTTCTTTCGAAAGCAAAATTAAAATTACAAAAATACGAAATATAAAAAATGTCAACAAACAAATCAGCCAAATTACTTTCAATTGAATATTATCTTTATTGCTATATGAGTAAGGTCGTATATACAGAACCCCAATCTGTCAAATTTCGTAGATAGTTTTTCAACGTTATTACAAAGGAATAAGGTTTATGTTCAATTGGGAAAATTTAATAGTTTGGGATAGCTTGACCTGCTGGCGGCTGTATATGGAACATTTTGCGACCAATCCCGTCAAACCAAAGACAATGTAGATCAAAGGCGTCTGTAGACGATCACTGTAATTTAAAAATTACAGTGATCGTCTACGGACGCCTGGTTGCATCTTTTTCCAAAATTGCAATTATTTTTTATTTCAAACCTGCACCCTAATTGCCTAACTCACGATTGATCATAATTGGTTTAGTCTTCACAGTTTTAAACAATATCCATTGCGATAATTATGTTGTCGAACGGACACATTTTTCGAACATATGAAGCAATGGTTTAACAATATGTTTCAAAATGAAACAGATTATGATGAATCGTGAGTTACGCAATTAGGGTGCTGGAAAATTACTCTCAATAAAATTGATTTCATCTTTGTTGGGTTTTCAAACGTATTAACCTGGAATATTTTGCGATGAATTCCGTCAAACCAATGTTATTATAGGCATTCGGACAAATTGCCATAAAGAAAAATATAATAAATTTTAGGTTTATTTATAATGGTCACTGGACAGTAGCAGATAAGTAACACGACCAAATTTAGGGGTCACTTTTACAAAATGTTGGTTCTTAGCAGACCACCAACTGTATTTTACGGATTATAAATCCTAAGTGCTTCTCTTTTTAGCGTAGTTCAACCGCTTCAGTTAGAGTGAGAAGTAAACATATTTCGAAGTAAACATATTATTTCGAAGTAAATAAAAATAATAGGTGTGTCTCTTTTTAACAAGGGTCATTTCTTAATGAGGAAGAGAGAGCCCTAGATATTTTTCTTCCTTTGTGTGCGTGAGTGCGTATGAAAGTAACAGCCGTGGTAACAGTCTGTTACTGTGTGGAGACTGATATATTGAAATAACAGTAACAGCCGTTGTAGCAGTCTTTGAGGGTCTGTTATTTTGAGTAACAGAGAATAATGATATTGGCAGTAACAGTTGTTATTTGTTATTTTTAAATGTCTGTTACGATAAATACGCCTCACTCCTAGTTTTAGTACCTAACGCTAGGTACAGTCGCCAGCACTGCCGTCCTTACGAAAAGTGCAATAACTCGAGTTTTGCGCCGAATTGAGATAAGTACATATTAGGAATTTGCAGAACAAGATCTATATATTCTTTTTACACACATTTTACGTATCTATGACGAAGCCGGTTTTAATACTAAGCCTAACTGCAATATCTAGGTCGGTGCTTTAACAAAATAAAATCTTTACACGCGTTTTTCTCGAAATCAGGTTTAACCTAGTTATTGCACTTTTCGTAGGGACGGCAGAGCAGGTCAAGCTATCCCAAACTGTCAAATTTTCCCAATTGAATATAAACCTTATTCCTTTGCAATAAAGTTGAAAACCTATCAAAGAAATTTGACAGATTGGTGTAGCTTGATGTGCTGGCCTCTGTACACACGCAGTGATTGCAAAACTTTTGTCGATTTCAAAATCTGACTTCCACAACAGATTCCTGCCCTGCTTTAATCGTATCTGCATTAATCGACATTTTGGGTTTTTAAGTTTTTTGCAGAAATGGTATCCTTAGACGCAAAGCTATATGGGAAAAATATTTGGCTACTGGAAGTATGTTTTTTTGTTAACGAGCTTCACAGTACTTGCATGAAAATTTAAATATTAGGTTTCCGCGTTTTTCTCGTAACCACTTTTTTTGCAAGTACTGCATTTATAATTAGCAGGGCAGATTTATGCTACCAAAATCTGTGGTGCGAGTTCCAGCATTAGCATATTATTCATTCTAATAAGTGCCCGCAAGACGATCAAACTGTTGTTAGATTCAAAGACGTATCCTCAACGCGTATTCTAAATTTTGGTTTCAGTCAAAAAGGTCACCAGTCAAACAGCAATTCTTATTTTGCTTGACAGGTTTGTAAAACCTTTATTGGTTGAAGTTTACGTTTCTTTGCAAAAAGTAGTACATCAAGTCGAACCCGTGTTACTTACACGGTGGTCTGATGTTGTGCCTATTTTTTGGCAACCACATTACAATTTGACCATAGAATAATCCCTAATGCTATGGCTACATTGTCACATTATCGAAAATTAAGTAACGGTCTCTCCATGTCGCACATAGCTCGACATCATGATGTATGTACAGACGCCAGTACATCAAGCTACCCCAATCTGTCTTTCTTTGATGGATTTTCAACTTTATTGCGTAAGTATGAGGTTCATGTTTAATTGGGAAAATTTTACAGATTGGGGTAGGTAGCTTGATGTACTGGCGTCTGTACAACAAAGAGAGTGCTACTTGAAGTTCTCGATAACTCGAAATGTAGCCGTAGCATAAAGCTTTTGCAATTTCGAAGGGTTCTTTCTGTATCCTGAGTTCGAAGGAAAGAAACAAGTACATTATTTGCACTTTTATTTGATCGCAATGCACAGCCCCGGATTTAGGGGTTGGGCAAAACGGGGCACCCACCCCGGGCGGCAGTTTCAGGGGGCGCTAAAATAATAATACAGTATGATTTAAAATTTAAAAAAACTTGTTTCACAATGCAATAGCATACGGAAGTCTGGCTGGTTCACCGTCGACTTGTAAGAAAAAGGCGCCATGCAGGCACACACCTAATTTTAATTTATCTCAAACGCTGGAGAGGGGGTTGCCACTATAAAGTTTCAGCCCCGGTTCGAAAAAATCGTAGATCCGGGGCTGGCAATATAAACCACATCCAAACTAATGATTTGTTTCTAGTAGTTCATTCTGAACCTATAAATGTCTCTCACATGCATCAGACTTTAATTAATCCATAGGATTTAGATAGCCGTGGGTTCGGTTTAAAGCGTTAATGCATCGCATGCAACATCTTTTAAACATTTGTAATAATAAAAGCTTCATCCTTCATAGATCATCAGCACGTAAGAATTAAAAACGGGATTGTTTGCGCTTTCGTCGTTTGATCGCGTTTTGCTGACTTTCAGCTTGCGGTCGCGGTAGTAAAATCATCCTTTTGCGCAAATGCATCGATGCCAATGCCTGATTTAGATATGCGCCATTCGGATATGAAGAAGTGACGTTAGAGCTTCCACGTAAATAATTCTGTCGTTGCCGTTTTCGATATTTTCTGTTTAATAATATAGCTAGTTGTCGTGTCGCCTCATCAGGATCCATGTCAATATCAGCATTGCTCGATGATTCTCTTTCAGAAAATGAATAAAGTCACTGATGCTAATAACTCTGCATGTGCACAAAGCGTGTATTAATGTATTTTGAATTTGACGAATCAGTAGAGATTCAATTCGTACGTCTCGTCAAATTTATAGGTACCGCTTGAGCAATTTTTCGAAATCGCGGGGTTGTACATCTGGTCCTAGTCGTTCAACAGGGATACCGACTTTATTGACAATAAATTTTGTGCAGATCGATTTAATCATATTGCCCTGCTTCGTGGTGCTGGGAAGACTGTGCTAAAACAAAATAATTCATAACAAAAGCTTTAATATTGACTCTGTAACAATAAAACTGTGCATAAGTTAAAGGAACTATTTATTTGGTTTTCCCATATCCCAATTCTGCGCCCACGAGTGTATTCTGACACCATGTACAGACGGCAGCACATCAAGCTACTCCAATCTGTCATATTTCTTCGATAGATTTTCATCTTTATCATATAACCGTGAGGTTCATGTTCAACTAAGAATATTTGAAGTACAGAGGCCAGCACATCAAGCTACCCCAATCTGTCAAATTTCTTTGATAGTTTTTCAACTTTATCACAAAGGAATAAGGTTCATGGTCAATTGAGAAAATTTGACAGTTTGGGATAGGTTGACCTGCTGGCGTCTGTACCTAAGTCTGACCAGAATCCTATGTATACAGACGCAAGCACAACAACCTTAAGCTTATGTAAGTATTAAAGTTACAAATACCCAGATTCGATATCTGTATTTTAGAAGTCTAGTCTTGATGAGAATATGAGATGCGCTAATCCCCTCACTACAAACTTAAATATCTTTCGGTCAAATACCTTTAATGAAACACAATTGGTTTTCTATTGTTATGGATCGAATTGGATCCAGGTGGTGCTAAACCGATAAAAGAAAAACATACCTTTAAATACTTCCACACATCAGATGCTTCTTCTCCATTTACGCCTACTTTAGCATAAAGATCGAATTTAACTTTATTTTCCTCAGCATGTGAAGCTATTTCTTCTGGGGTACCAGGATCTTCATCAAACTGATCGCATGGGAAAGCCAATATTCGTAATCCTTAAAAGAATACAAAGGGTATCTAGATAATTTCATTAATATACGTAGAAAATTAACGTCCATTGGTTCTCAATGCTACAGCGATAAAATAAAATCGATGACCCTAAGTGCATCTGTAAAAATGCTTTAAAAGTTTTCCATTGTTGTGTACCCCTGACTATCCATACAACGGCAACATCGAGCCTTCGTAAAGATATAAATTACAACGTCGAATTATGTACCTACGTAGTTTCTAAACATACTTATAAAATAGCTATTTTAGCAACTACCTTCTATGTTGCGCACTACGAAGCCACGACCACGGCGAGTGGCCCCACAGACCAGGGCCCCAATTCTGTATGGCTATAATGATTCCCCGCGGAATCTCACTACGTTCAAACTAGGGATGCATCTGATACCGATACCGATTCCGATATATCGGCGATACTCGAAGTTTGCCGAAATATCGGCATCGGCGATATTTTTATGGCCGATTCAACGATACTTTTCAAATATCGCGTTTTAAAAATGCAATGTAAACGCGCGTATTGTCTCGTCTATTTCGTTGCAAACGAGGCACGAACTAACCATACCTACTAAAATATACTATTAACGAATCTCAACCTGTCTTATAATTTTAAACGGTTTATTTAGTTTGTCTTGTTATTTGTTACTTTTATGTTAGTTAAAAAAATAGCCTGACTTGCGTATTATTTATTTTACCTTCATTTTTGAATTCAATAATCGTATCGGTATCGGTATCAGTATCGCCGATATTTTTATAAGAGCATCAGTATCGGTATCGTATCGGCAAAAAGGCGTATCGAGGCATCCCTAGTTCAAACTACGTCAATATCGTGTTTTTTAGAAACTAATGTAACGGTAAGGAATCGAAATGTCATAATTCTGTGTGTTCCAAAAGAATTTGTCAATATTATTAATACGAAATTAGCAGATTTCGTGTGTGTTACGTGGTAAGGAATCGTTAAGTGGTCATAGTGAATTCAGGCCCACTTGAGACCAGCACCCTAATTGCGTAACTCACGATTAATCATATCATATACCGTGTTCCGATATGCAACAAAAGTGATAATATCGCGAACCCGACCAAATTGAATAGGTAAAAAATTTAAGAGCTATCAGATCATTAGTACTGATTTTTATTTTGGTTGGCTTCGCGATATTATCACTATTTGTCTAATACGGAATGCGCCTATAATCTGTTTCGTTTTGAAACGGATTGTTAATCCATTGCTTCATATGTTCAAAAAATGTGTCTGCTCAACAACGTAAATAACGCAATGAATATTGTTGAACTGTCAAAATAAACCAATTGTGCTATATCGTGAGTTACGCAATTAGGGTGCAGGTTTAACTTAGTAGGTACCCATAGAAACAGAATGCGCATCGCGCAATTGACTGTAATGATCGACTTGTCGCACGGCCAGCCCTCCGACTAGTTGCAGCCAAACTTTGTGTAGGTACCTGCTATAGTTTGCACATCAAAACATCTTTGTCGGAGTTTCTGCGGCCAATATTACGACAGGTCGTCGTGGTCGCGTAGTGCGCTAGGTCCCTTACTGTCTCCAAATTCATCCATTAATTTGTTAAAATTCTTGTAATTTTGTAAAGTAACAGGGCTCTTTGAGCCAACGTTAACAATTACGCACACAAAGCCCTTGTATTTGTCTAATTTTATAAGTTCACCCTTCAAGTTGCGCACAGTGAATTCGTGAATGTTTTTGGCTCGTTTATAGTCCGGATTGTTTATTCTGTCCATAATGATATGATTTTCAAGTCATTTTTTGGATATTAAAATTTATTTTGATTTTTGTATGACAATCAATTTCTTGACCTTGTAGCTTGTAGAGTGCCACCACAGACTATATTTAAAAAAAAAAGCACAGAGTACTTCTATATATGGCTACAAGCTTGGGGTATTTATTTTCTGTGGCTACATTATATAATACCTCTTAAAAATATGGGCTACACGGCCTGCGAGGATATTATAAGCGCCTGAATGAATTACATTGACAGAGGAGCGTTGCTCTATCAAAAAGAGAAAAACTGGACATGGGTTGGATTAGGTAAAAACGATACCTAATCCTAGTATTTAAAATATCTAATCCATTTACCTAATCCGAATATTCATTCAATATAGCCTCTGGGCATTTATGATATAATTATTCTATGTGGATTGGGTAGGTAATGCTGCAGCCACACCACGGTCAACTTCAATGCCCAACATCGCGGTAATATGCGGTGGACGAAGGTTAGTGTGGCCGCTTTACCGCAATAATTCTCACGTTTTGTAACATCAAATGGCAATGTAGATACCGTTGTAAAATTATCGCGATAAGTTGTGGCTACACCTACGGTTAACGTCCAACATCGCGAAAATCAACGGCGTTTCTCGTAGGTGTAGCCGCACCATAAGAAATATTCGGTATGGATAACAGACATAGATATGTCTCATAATATGTCTGTGGTATGGTTTAAAGAGATGGACGTTCCATTTCTTCCGAGCTACATAGATGGCGCTGACGGCAGTGCTTATAAAACTTGAGACTTAACCCCCACATTTTAAGGTACGAAATATCTTCTGTGTAGGCTGTGTACGAATATTTTGTGCCATTCCTAATCCTCGACGCTTTGGATTAGGTACGGACTCGTATCTAAAAATACCTAATCCAATATTTATGCCTTACGTGAACTCACGTCTAAGAAAATCATTTTTGTGAAATTCTCACGGAAAGTCGTGAGTGTCGTGACCTATCGACATAGCAAGATAGCGGCATTAGTTCGGAATTTGGCCACGCGCCAAACGTACGATAAAGCGTTGGATATGAACACAAAGACGATATATTAAATGATTCGAAGCAGAGCTTATAAAGCTTAAAAAAATCCCGTAGACAGAGTGTAAGCAGTAAAAAAGTCACTAAAATTGTAAGCTAAAAACAATAGGTAATAGTAAGAAAGGCCGCACTTATTGGCTCTAGTAGTTGTCATCTCTTTCACTTATGCAAACCATTAGTCTGGGGCACATGATGTGGTCTGGGGTTCTGGCGTAGAATATAAAGCCCGGAATACACATGCCTGTAACTTTTACAAAAGTACATACATAGCTTACATGCTATTATGGAACACCAACCAGAAGTTGTTAAGAGGTATGCGCTAAAGTAGCCCGCGAAATTACAAAATTTAGTTACGTTCTTCAGTTTTTTTATGTGTACAGACGCCAGCACATCAAGCTACCCCAAACTGTCAATTTTTCCCAATTGAACATGAATCTTACACTTATGCAATAAAGTTGAAAATCTATCAAAGAAATTTGACAGATTAGGGTAGCATGATTTGCTGGCGTCTGTATTTAGATACGAATACTGCCCATTGATAAATTAATAATTATAATTCTCTATAGCCATATTTGTTGAGGTGGTGAATCATATTATTTTTAACCTCCGACGCAAAAACGACGGGATGTTATAAGTTTCTGACGTGTCTGTGTGTGTGTGTCTGTCTGAGGCAACGTAGCTCCCGAACGGATGAACCGATTTTGATTTTGTTTTCTTTGTTTGAAAGGTGTATTAGTCGACATGTTTCATCAAAATCGGTTCAGCCGTTTGAAGATTATCAGCTCTTTTCTGGTTGATGAAGGGATTTGAGCATCTTCCACGGGTCTGATCAACTCGAAATTTGGTATTCTATTACTTCAATGATATTAGACGAACACAGTAACCTTCAAATGATGCTGGAGCAACACCTGGAATTTCCAGGATGCCCAAGTTACTCACCAACAAACAGCAAAAGTATCGTGTTTGGGGTCATTCAAAAGGTCTCAATGAATAGATTATAGATAAATAGTGATCAGGACGAGGAATGAGGATAAATTAGTAACAAAATTCACTGTGGGAAAAATACGCAACGATGCGCAGATTTAAGCGAGCGAGACATTAAGTTTAAAAAGCAGGAAATAAAAATTGAATCAAAAATTTAAAAAACCCCCGACCCTAACAAAAACTCTAAAAAGTAAAAATACTAATATTTATAGGCCTTTTAAGATGAAGGTAGTTTTAAGTTTAAGTTTTTTGATCAAGGCATTGTCAAGTCGGGGGACGGTCAATGAAAACGCCAAACAGAGGCCTAGCATTTTCATTAGCCGTCCCCCGCCTTTACAATGCCTTGATCAAAATGTTACCTTCATCTTAAAAGGCCTATATAAATATTATTATTTTACTTTTTAGAGTTTTTGTTAGGGTCGGGGGTTTTTTAAATTTTAAATTTAATTTTTTAAACACTTGACATTGAACTGTAAATTGCAAAAAAACTTCATCATCATAATTTCAGCCGACGACGTCCACTACTTGATATAGGCCTCCTCCAAGCATTTTGGAGAGGTTTGCCGTAATCGCCACGCTCGGCAGGCGGAGTGGCGATCACGTTATGCTGGTAAAACGATTATAGAACGCTGCTGTCCATTCTCTAGTGAGTCCCTTTTACGACACCCACGGGAAGAAATGGCTGGTGCTATTCTTTACGTCCAGCACCACCAAAAAAAAAAAAAACAAAAGGCTGACCAGACCTAAAAATGGGATTGTTTTTATTACTTAAAAGGTTTTTTTTTTTTTAATTTAGAGTGTGCGGACCCAGGCAGCTATTCTGCCCGATAAATACGACACAAATTTCTCAAGCCAGCACCCTAATTGCGTAACTCACGATTCATCATAATCTGTATCGTTTTGAAACGGATTGTTTAACCATTGCTTCATATGTTCGAAAAATGTGTCTGTTCGACAACATAAATAACGCAATGAATATTGTTTAACTGTGAAGACGAAACCAAATAAGATCAATCGTGAGTTACGCAATTAGGGTGCAGATTAGTAAGTTGGTAGTAATGTAACTGGTTAGTTGTAGGTATACAAAACTAGCTTCATTTCTAGGTTAGTAAGCTAACATTTCAAGCTATGGGCTTCAGTTTTAGAACTAGTAGCCCCATTCATTTTACTATTGTGTAGGTACGCACGGCTACACATCAAGCTATACATTTCCAGTATTAGCTGATCTCGCATTGTAGAGGATTTCCGTACAGTGCAAGATCAGCGTAAACTGGAAATGTATAGGTTGATGTGTATGGGTCAGAATGTTGGGCCACAAAAGAGATGAATGAAAGGCAATTGCATGTAGCCGAGATGAGAATGTTAAGAGGAATGTGTGGATAGAATAAAAAATGACACGAATGGATAGAATAAAAAATGAGTACCTAGGAGGAAGCCTGAAAGTGGCACCGATAAGTGAAAAGTTGTGTGGAAATCGGTTGTCATAGTATGGGCATGTGATACGGAGGAATGAGGAAAATGTCGTGAGGAAAGTTTTGAGTATGAATGTCGATGGCTATAAGAGTATAAGAGTAGGGGGAGACCAAAAAAAAGATGGATGGACTGTGTGAATGATGATATGGTTAGAAAGGGTGTGACTACGGAGATGACGACTAATAGAGAAGTGTGGAAGAAAAAGACATGTTGCGCCGACCCCAAATAAATTGGGATAAGGGCAGGAGAATGATGATGTATAGCTTGATGTGTAGCCGTGTGTACTAGCTTCACGAGGCCGGCTGGCGAAACTATCTAATACCTACCTATTCGATTTTTGATGAATGCAGCTCATTTTAGTTTACGGAGGACCTTTAATCTTGCTTGCCCCAAGCTAGTGCTATGCACAGAGTACCTACATTGAATATATGGGACTATGTACAGAGGCCAGCACATCAAGCTACCCCAACCTGTCAAATTTCTTTGATAGTTTTTCAACTTTATTCCAAAGGAATAAGGTTCATGTTCAATTGGGAAAATTTGACAGTTAGGGATAGGTCGACCTGCTGTGGTCTGTACAGACGCCAGAACATCAAGCTACCCCAATCTGTCAAATTTCTTTGATAGATTTTCAACTTTATTACGTAAGGTAGTTACGTAGGTTTTATGTTCAATTGGAAAAAAAACCAGTATGGGGTAGCTTGATGTACTGGCGTCTGTACATGATGCAACATAATTTTAAGCCTAGCAGTAGAGTAAAGTGACCCGATTCTGTTGGAGCTTTGCCGGTCAGACGAAGCTAGTACATATGCCAGCACATCAAGCTATCCCAATCTGTCAAATTTCTTTGATAGATTTTCAACTTTAAAACATAAGCTTAAGGGTTCATGTTTAATTGTGAAAATTTGACAGTGTGGGGTAGCTTGATGTGCTGGCGTCTGTACAAAAACCAGGATAGTAAAATAAGTGGTAGTCGGCGCTACTTAGCTCAAAAATGCAAACTCAATAAAGGTATTAAACTTTTACACTTACTATCTTTGTCACTAGCTTACTAGCCTAAAAATGAGGATAGTTCTGTAAGTACAGACGCCAGCACATCAAGCTACCCCAATCTGTCAAATTTCTTTGATAGATTTTCAACTTTATGTCATAAGTTTAAGGTTCATGTTCAATTGGAAAAATTTGACAGTTTGGGGTAGCTTGATGTGCTGGCCTCTGTACCTATACATGAGACCACAGTCTTCTTGACCACACCAATCTTGATATGCTAGCTCTATAAACTAGCCTCGTGAAATCCAGGCATTAGGTATTTCAAGAACCCAAAAGATTGGCGAGAATTGTTGTTGATTTCTTATAACCATTAGCTACCTTTCTCCTCAGCATACTTTTCGTACATTTCATTCAATTGCTTGTAATTTTTAGCGGTAAGACCGCACCGTGAAGCCACATTCACAATTATGCAAACATGACCTTTATACACATCCAGTTTTACATATTCACCCTTGATGTTCTTCATGGTGAATTCGTGGATGGATGTAGCAGATTTGTAATTAGAACACCTTTCCCTGAAAAACGCTGCGTTCACTAGGTTTCTTTAACTGACCGCATCAGTGGACTCGTAACGCGTACCTAACACTTTCACTACGAATCAACTGATCCGAATCCACTGAACGTGCAAAATAACAGAACACCGATCCGACTAAAGGAGCGCATTTTTGACGATTGCCACTGTAGATAGTTTTAAAAACCTAATTTGGATATTTATCGATCGTTAACAGGCGGTAGTAAGTATCTAACGATCGATAAAATCAAGCATCTCTGTAAGAAGCTGACAGACAGTAAAACAGCAAATCTGTGTAATCCTGGTTCTCTCATAGTTCCAAAGACTACAATATTACACTGGCAACAATCTGGCTACATAGTTCGATGGGACGGCAATGCGACATGACCGCGGAGAGAACAAACGCAGCAGGACCAATTGCTTTATGTGCTTCCCAGACACTGCCAACTTCCAAACTTCGGGCAGCTCATGAGAATTTTCAAACAGATAAAGACCATATAGGTAACTGTTTCATTTTGTCTCGACCCAGGGACAATGTTAACAAATTCGCTGATGCTCAAAAACCCGTGGATTTCAAAAAAATCTGTTTGCTCTGAAGATTTATGAAAGTTTTTGGCTGTTTTATGCAGTTATTCAGGAGTTCAGGAACTGAGTCAGAATTGTTTATTTGTTTATGTGATATTTTCCAGTCATGACTCACGTTACGGTTTTGTTGAGACGGCACATGGTTTTTTAATTATTGTGATCAAAATGTTCAACACTTCCATATCTCTGTTTTGCTGTAGAATATTTTGTTTACCTTCGACAAATTGACAAAAAAAAAAAAAAAATTGACACTTACGATATCTGTTTAGAAATCTCGAATTAAATTCAGTCACTTTAGTTTCAAGTCTTTCGTCGGGCAGAATAAGTAAGGCAGAGGTTACACAGTAGAGATTACAAACGATTCGAAGCACCATTCTAGGCCACCCGATTATAAAGTAAGATATGGGTCTCTAAGGGCACTAAAGATGTATATTACAATGGAACGGCGGCAGAAGCGTGGTTGTGCTGCCAACACAATCAGTTTTATGGTGGGTATTTCATGTGGCGGCAGATTGATTGCGAACCCAGAGTACTTTAAACTATACTGAATTGCGCAACCAACCACATATTTAGTCAGCAGCGAGGCCATAGTTGCGCCACCAGGGTGTGGTATATTATAATACTCTTACTGTATAATTGACCTGTAAAATTATTTGTACGAACCTACTTACGGAAATAAAACCTTATAATTCCAATCGTTCCCATGAGACGGGCATCCGATGTAAAGACCTGACACGATAAATAAAAAAGAATTATTCGAAATGATTATGTTGTTATATTATATCATAAAACATAACAATCATTCTTAAAAACTACGTAATATATCACACAGTGCGGTTGCAGATTTTTTTTTACGATAATGCTAAAGCTACATTTACAGTAATCTTTCGACATGCCAAGTTTAAAAAATAACTGTGTACTTATATATATTTGCTTGAAGATGTATAATAGAAGTGATGTGAATGAATTAGACACTTTATACAGTTAAAGTTAAATGCTCAGTTGCTACAGTATAATAGTTACCTACTGCTGACCTGCCTATAAAATATCTAGATATAAAAATAAAATGCAAAGCCGTTTTTCCATTAGATTGATCACCAGTACTTCTCGAGAGACTTGACCAAGTCCAATGGGTCAACATTGGGTCCATGACGCTCAACGGGCACGCCATCTTTGTCGACGATGAATTTTGTGAAGTTCCATTTCACGAAACTGCCCAAAGTGCCACCTTGCTTGTGCTGTGAAAAAAAAAAACATATCAAATAGGAAATCTACATAATGGCGGGTGCGGTAAGGTAGCCCGCAAATTTAAAAATTTCTTACGTTTTTTGCAATATGCAGGTAAGTGTCAAGTGGTGTGTCCACTAAAATATAATTCGCGACCGTAACAAATATGGCATTACAGCAAAAATAGTAGATTTTACAACAAGTGCACAAAACAAACTATTTTTATCCGAGACTTTTAGCAGCCCGAGCCGAAGGCGAGGGCTGATAGTAATGTCGAGGATAAAAATGGTTTTGTGGACGAGTTATAAACTCTGCTTTTCACTTCGATTGCGAGGAAATAAAACAGTAGTATAACATAACATTTCTTTAATTAAAATTCAAAGTAAAATTAGCACAGTTTTGAATACCGCCGCTTTATTTTTTTTTAAATCTTACGACATTGATATTAGGCTGCAGACCTATACAGCCTACTATTAAATTAATTTTGTAATAATCATTTTCTTAAATCAACTAACCTACCGTACTTGAATTAAAATTTTAATATCTATTATATCTTAAAAAACACATAAGGCAAATAAATTAAAGTAAATATTATATAATAACGAATTCTATCTATGAACTTCTTATTGCAATTGGCTGTATGGCTCATTTTCTTTGCCTTAATATAATACATTTATGAGTAGATACGTTAATGCCCTTGTGCACAAAATTCGATTTTGTGCAGCCTATACCCTGCACAAAGAAGCACTTTCAGAGCATGAGAAGTGAAAAAGTAGTTTTTAATTTATAACAAATTTTTTTTTTCGTTATGCTAACTACAAAAAACTTTTTAACAAAAAATTAAACCGTCGAAAAAACTGAAAAGAAAAAAAGAAATCTGCTTTGTTTCTTTTTTTATAACTAAGTTCGGAAGTCGGTGACTGGATATGTATTTTAATTTTATGTCACCGTCTTCCGAACTTACTTAGTAAGGTTAAACAAAGCAGATGTTTTTTATTTTATTAGTTTTTGTGGCTATAATCTACTAATCACCTACTACATGCTTAATTTTTGTAATTACACAACTCAGTATTATAATCTGTGAGTGAACAATCAATCATCCCCTGTTTTCGTACTCTTAGGGTTGGATTTGGAATCTGACAGTTTGAAGTGGGTCAAAATCATGTACAAAGGAGTCGGTTACAAACAAACAAACATGCTTACGCATACTGGTGAATCTAATAAAAGCATGCATTTCGCGGGCTATTCTGCCACTTCCCAGAGGAAATCTTATTGGGCAGAATTTTTGGTTCTAGGACATCCGGCTTCCTCATTTTTCCTACACCGTTTTGAGAGCAGTGGTGATGAAATATTTTACGCAAAGTAAAGCGCCCGTCTGGGTTCGAACCAACGACCTACATCTCGTAATTCGCGTCAGTTACCGTTACTGGGTCACCACTGCTCTTGGCTTGGTAGGTAATAATTATAAATGGGTTAACCGTCCAAGCGCCTTTGTGTTAAAGGTCGGCGGGTCACGAGCACAAAAATTTACTGCAATACCTTCAACAATTCTACTAATATTATACATGTGAAAGTTTGGATGTTTCTTACTCAATCACGCAAAAACGGCTGAATGGATTTGGATGAAATTTGGCACTCAGATAATTTATAGTCTGGACACATAGGGTAATTTGTATCCCGGTAGTACATTCCCGCGGGATAATTTCAGATCTCCACGCGGGCGAAGCCGCCGGCAAAAGCTAGTACCTAATTAAATATAATTCCAAATCATTATCAGCCTAGTGTTTACGTACCTGGTGATAAGGTTCTAATCTTTATGATCTAGAATCTTATCCTATAGGCTATTACAAAGAAGATAAAAGTAGGTTTAGCAAAATCAGCCTTTAATGTTCCCACTGCTGGGACAGAGACCTCCTCTTTGAGATGGAGTGGCTATCTAATACGCGGGCCCAGTAGTAGATATCACATGTCTTCGAATTTTTGGTTCTAGGTCATGCCAGTTTCCTTAAGATACTTTCAGTTTTGAGAGCAGTCAGGATGAAATTATATTACACAAAGTAAAGGGCTTGCCTGGGTTCGAACTCAACCTACAACTCGTAAGTCGGACCCAAAATATGTATGTATATCACATACAAGTCTCTTTTGGTGTGACCATGTTGTTCTTATAAACTATGCAATGAATTTTGACGTGGTTTTTACCATCATTTAGCGACTTTATGTAGATAGTTTATGTACACATCAAGCTATACATTTCCAGTATAAGCTGATCCCGCATTGTATAGGATTTCCGTACAGTGCGAGTTCAGCGTAAACTGGAAATGTATAGCTTGATGTGTAGCCGTGCGTACATAATACATTAATATTAAACTTCCTTAAAATAAAGAATATCGATGTTTCGCCAAGTCGTTATAACCGTGAGAAGCAGGGCTGGACCGTTAGTTAACAATAATATTATAATTTATCCTTTTTCCACAAGTATAAAATCTACCACATGGAAAATTCTATGAGAAATACTGCCTTCATAAACCATTTCACATAATTACTAGTAATGACCATTCTGAGGCCATTTCCACAGAATTATGAATAATAGAACAGGTCTATTGATTTTCACCTTATCACAAATAGATTATCCAAGGTTGTCCTTCGATACATCTGTGGTTTGCCACATTGTAGCTACACACACACTAATTGTGATAAAAACTCATTATCATTACTCAGCAACTTTTGTTCATAATATGCAAGTTTAAAAAAAAAAAGAACATGATTTGTGTTGCTCCTATGACACATTGTTCTGTAGTCATTCTGACTTACACTTTTGACTGTTATCAACAAATACATAATTGATATTATGTTGCTCAATAATTAAATAGAATTCTTTAAATTTTAGGAAAAAAAAAAAGAAAATAAGATTAGGTTTAAGTTATTTCAAATCAAACTGGGCCTAGAGACAAAATACATTTCTGTTAGCGTTTACGTCAAACGCCACGCTAAAATGTAGGTATGGGAATGACATTACCTGCGGAAATAATACGACGTAACCTTTCCGCAGGTAATGTCACATGGTGTGTTTTGTCTAGGCCTGCAGAACTGTGGAATGTTCCACACTTTATTACATACTAGCTGCTGCTCACGGCTTCGCCTGCATGGATGTTGGAAATTATCCCACAGGAATGTGCTACCAGGACAAAATTATTGTATCCTATGTTACTCCTTATAACTCAGCTATCAGCCTAGTGAAAGTCCCGTCAAAATTGATACAGCCGTTTCAGAGATTAGCCGAAACAAACAGAGTATGTAGAGAGAATATGTATTTAGTATAAAAGCTATTATTTTGACATAACAGACTCTTCAATTTTATTTATTTGTGTGGATGTATAAATATTAGAGTATGTCATTAGGCTTGGTTTCTAGTTTTCTTAGATTTTAAATTGAATGTTACAAAATAACTATAATTCCTTTGGCAATTTTTAGTTAGTTAAAATTCAAAGCTTGCTACATAATTTAATATAAATTTTGTGTGGAGCCCCCTAATGTTTCAATATATTTAAACTAGCTTCCGCCCGTGGCTTCGCCTCGTGGAAGTCGGAAATTATCCCGCGGGAACGTACTACCGGGATAAAAAGTATCTAACGTGGTTTCGAGTTAATCAGAGAGCGCGTTAAAATTCTTCCATACAAACTTTGAGACCCCCCAATCCCCATTTAGGGGGTAGTTTAGAAAAACAATAAATAACCAACTTTATAATTTACTTAGATAAGTATTTGTCCCAAGTTTCAAGTTTATTAACTCAAGGAATAAGATTTTTAATACAAACAAAATCCCCACTTTTCACCCCCTTAAAAGTCGAATTTCCAAAAAACCCTTCTTAGTGCTCCCCTACATTATAAAAGGAAGCCGTGTACAAAATTTCACGTTCCTAGTCCTAGTAGTTTCGGCTGTGCGTTGATTGATCAGTCAGTCAGTTTCTCCTTTTATACATATAGATAACATGCTTAAACATAAACCCCCTTATTACAGAACAAGGTTTATCTTTAGGTATGGTTTAAACCTTCGAGCCTGTTTTTTTTAATTAGAACCTAACTGAAATCGAAATACAGCTCCTTTTACAAAACTGACAAGTTAGTCCAGTGCTAAATTGTCAGTTTTGGAAAAGGAGCTGTAATTCTGTTTCAGTTCTAAGTTCTTATTTCAAAAACAGGATCGATGGTTTAAACCATACCTAAAGAAAAACCTTGTTCTGTAATAAGGGGGAAATAAATTATTTAGATTTTTGTGTTTTAAATAAACATGAAGAACATGAAGGACTTATATACTTATACTCATATTATGCTAAAATATGGAAGATTTTGCTTCAATATTTTAGCATAATATTAGTAAAATATGTGCACATATTTTGTGTTTTTTTTTTTTTAAATTAAATTAATAAAAGTACAAAGTTAGTAAAAAGTAATTTCAAATAATGAAACTTATTTTATCCATGCCATATACATTACTGCTCCATGGCTATGCTACCATACCAAAATAGAGTATCCAGAAAAGTCTACCCACTTTTCTGTATACTCTATTTTATAGCCCAGAGATCCTACTATCGTACTTAATATTATAAATGTGAAAGTTGTCAATCATGCAAAAAGGACTGAACGAATTTCGATTAAATTTGGGACACAGATAAGTTGCAACCTGGAATAACACATAGGATACTATTCATCCCGAAAGTACACTCCTATGGGATAATTTTCTCCATTTTTCATGCAGGCAAAGCTGCTGACTAAAGCTAGTAGGGCAATAAACCAACAATGCATGCAGTAGAATGTTAGTAACCCAGTGTACAGTAGCTTTTATAATATTGCATGTAAACTCAAATCAAATGCATTCTGAAATATAAAATAATATACAGAACCTTTACCTTCAGGAACTTCCACAAAGGACTAGCATTGTCTCCGTTCACATCAACCTTCTCAAAAAGATCAAACTTCACTTTCCTGTCTGCGGCAAAGCAGACAATCTCCTCAGGGTTACCTGGCTCCTGACCAGCAAACTGATTGCAGGGGAACGCGAGAATACGTAGACCTAAAAATAGATAAAATTGTTGTAGCCAGGTAATCATTCATAGATATATTAACAAGCTGTCTATCTTAGTACATTACTACTCTAGCCAATCTTTATAGTTGCCCTGCACTTGAGGCGTAGGTATCTTGCACATACCTATGTACATTAACGAATATGTGGCGTAATAAATAGGACGTGCGCGGGTGTACACAGGGGCGTGCGGAGTATCGCTTTCTTTATTTCAGAACGGGCAAAGATTGTCGAGAATTGTTGTTGATTTCTTATCAGAACTACTTACCCTTCTCCTCAGCATATTTTTCGTACATTTCATTCAATTGCTTGTAATTATTAGCGGTAAGACCACACTGTGAAGCCACATTCACAATGATGCAAACATGACCTTTATACACGTCCAGTTTTACATCTTCACCCTTTATGTTCTTCACGGTGAATTCGTGGATCGATGTCGCAGATTTGTAATCGGGATTAGCACTCATTTTCCTGGAATTGTAAGATTAATAACAAAAATTATGAAAACTCTAAGTCAGCTCGTTATTTCTAAATTATTCATGAATCATTCAAAATCATTATTGACAGATTAGTGATGTACACAAAACGAATAGGTACAGCCGGTCTTGGGATGCATCACATAATTGCATAACACCTAATAAAATCAAACTAATTTATGATTTTCATTGAATTTTTCACTTACACTGCACTTAACTGAGCTCGAGATAAACAAATAACGTTTCCGACTATAGGCGCCACAATCTTCGAAATCGCTCTAAAACTGATTGTCATGTTCGTCGCAACAAATAGATCCTATTTAAATATGGCTCACGTTCGTAAACTACATTTATTTATACTTCGTGCTGCAATGGGACTATATTGTTTACAATTCTCGGTAAAAGATCAGAATTTTTATATTTACTTTATTCTCAAATGTAAATTAATTTTCATTAGTACTCTTAAAATTTAATGTGTTCTCTTCACTTCACCCGTTTTAAATCTGATGAGACAAGTTAATCCATAATTGGTCACAGGTTTCGAACGCAGCCGTATATGTCAATTGCTGTGCGTTCGAAAACCTATAATAACTATTATTTACTTCCTGAAGAAATAAACCATTTTATTAATGAATGTTGTTCTGATTGGTTTGTACGAATTTTGAAAATATTACATTAAGTCAGCTACTAGCGAGAATGGTTACCAGTCATGATACAGACGATTGATACTGCTTTCTTGAAGAATCTCTATTTCATAACAAGTCCTAAGTAAAGTATTTGATTGTTCGGATTGTTCTTGGCGTTATGAATTCTGTGCACAACCGCACAAAGAGAACACAAACGTCAAATCGAAGACCGCAGAATTTCTTCTTTTGTATACCTTGTGCAGTGTGTGTGGATACAAGCTAGAAATTGACAATATTTAATAAATAAAATCGAGTAATGATGGCGTTTCTGGTGACAAATATACGTAGATGCGTTTGCCTAAAAAGTTTCAGCAGTCCCAACATAATCCAAACCTCATCATACCATGCTAATGTAAGTACTTTCATGCAATGTCAAGGATTATCGATTTCACTAGTGAACTACGTAATTTCACGAATAACCTTGACCGATGATAAAATATTAAGTTATATTTTCAGTTTTCAGTGTAAGAAATATTGATTTTCATTATAAACTAGGTATGTGGACTATGTGACTCGAAACTAGTTCAATACGGTATGCATCAAAACTCGTTATCAATTAATTTTTAATTTGTTTACTTACATTTAAATTAGTCTTGCTGTTTATATTATCAAATATTATACATTACGAAATTCAAAGTAAAGAAATTAAATTAAAACTCCGACTGTGCTAATAGTATCCTTATACTAGTGTAACTGTGACTGAACTGAATTTTATGTAACAGAATTAATTTACATAAAATAGTAATTAGTGAGTTTGGTCCTTTACATAGAAACTGTTATTTCAGGTCATTGATCACTATGAGAACCCACGCAATGTTGGTTCCCTTGACAAGAAGGATAAAAATGTTGGAACAGGACTTGTTGGTGCCCCAGCATGTGGTGATGTGATGAAGCTGCAGATCAGGGTTGACGATAATGGCAAGATTATTGATGCAAAGTTCAAGACTTTCGGATGTGGATCTGCGATCGCTTCCAGCTCATTGGCTACGGAGTGGGTGAAGGGAAAGACGGTTGATGAAGCTTTGTCGCTGAAAAACACAGACATTGCTAAGGAGCTGTCGTTGCCTCCAGTCAAGCTGCATTGCTCTAGTAAGTGATACTGTAATGAGTAACTGTGATTCTGTACCCATTTCCTTCAAGGTGCTCTTATGAAGGCAACCCACGAATGCACGGCTATGTTGCGCAGTCACATTGACCATTGCCTTCGGAAAAGTATCTTTAGATAGTTTTGTTGTTTATAATTTGTGAAGTGCTGATTGGTATCAACGTATCTTAAGGCTGTGTTCATGTCAAATTGCAATTTTAAAACAGATTGTTTTAGATATATAATGATAAAATTTGACATTGTATTTTATTATCTTGACCTAACAAGTGGTTTTAGATAAGGTTTTGTAAACACATTTACAGTTTTTTTAATATACCTAAAGATTTTAAATAGAAAATAGGTACACACTTCTATGAATCATAGTCATCAAGTAGCCCAAATAAGATGAAAGCTACGATGCTACTTCAATAAACATTTGTACTGTGTTGCTCAATATGATAAATGTTTTTTTTTTCTAGTGCTTGCTGAAGATGCCATAAAAGCAGCGCTGTCAGACTACAGGATCAAACAACAATCAGGCGAAAAGCAGTAAAGGATGTCAGTAGAAGGAGTTTGGAACAGATCTGTGATTTATTAGGAAATCTAAGGAGGCTGGACGAGTACCTATTACATTATTAGAAGTAATTGTAGGTACTGAGAAGGAAAGGACCTAAATTATTAGATTTTTCCCATTGATTCAATTTGCACTAGAAATCGTTGGAATAAGTTTAGTGTTGTTTTTTCGTTTCTGGACTTTGATCTTGTATGCACAAAAATATTACACCATAGATATTCAGAGATATAGATCTCTATACCTAATTTAAAATTAAATGTTGTAGTCCATTGTTGTTGTCCTGAATAGTTGTAGTAATATTGTCAAAAATAGTTATTAAATAAATCTGATTATGAAGTATTCCTGGTTTGTTACTTATTTTTATCCCAATATCTATTATGTACAGAGGCCAGCACATCAAGCTACCCCAATCTGTCAAATTTCTTTGATAGGTTTTCAACTTTATCACAAACGAATAAGGTTCATGTTTAATAGGGAAAATTTGTCAGTTTAGGATAGGTTGACCTGCTGGCGTCTGTACATAAAATAACACTACAGAGAACCGAAACTGGGCGTATCATCCATCCTGAAATGAAACGGTAGGGAAATATTAAGTTTCCAAGCGGGACTTCCTTATCTCCACGAAGTACCTACCTAGTTTTCGTTTTTACTAGAAGCTAAGCCCCAACTTCTTTTCGAACTACAAACATATCGCATATTTTACCCCTTTAGGGCACGAAGTTTCGAAAATCTTTTATTGCTCACCTTCATTAGTAGATACAGATTTAATTCTAGGCGCGGTTTGGAGTGTGCTTTCTGTCACCGGAGGTATTTAAGATTTATGCCCTCAGATTATAAAACAAAGGCAGATAGACCGCGCGGAACAACAAGACTTAGGCCAAAAATCCAAATAACTGATTAAAAACTCTAGTTATGCGCCACAAAGCGTCGCATTGTATGTTACATAACATACAATGCGACGCTTTATTGGTTTTTTGGCCTCACTCATGGTGTTCTGCGCGGTTTATCTTTCTTTGATCGTCTACCCATTCTATCCTCTTATGTATCCAACCCTCTTTGTAATAGGGATGGTTGGCTACTACAAGTTGGAGGTAAGGCGCAATTTAGCACTGGCCAAATATGTTTTTATGGTTTTTCGTGGTATGCTGAATAATCCGCAAATACTGGAATCTTTGGGATTGCTCGTTCCAAATAGTAGGCTGCGGCAAGGCCCGAGGGAGAGGCTGTTTAAAGTCCCAGTGGCCCGTACGAACTTGTTAACATTTGCACCGGTGGGGCGGGCAATAAAAATACTCAGCGTATCTCTGCGATTGGATATCTATACTTGCTCTTTGGCGGAATTCCAGAGGGTGACACTTAACGAATTGTCCTCTCTGTGTAAACTGTACATACTTAATCATTTTATTTATTATTTTTCTGTGGTTGTTCACTGTCAGTCAGGACAGTTAAAAATATTTCCTTTTTATTTTTTGTCGGTGGTGGTACCGAATTCGTTTTTGGGTAACGTCTCTAAATGGGAAAATTATGACTACATTGTTGTATTGGGTTCCCAACCTGTAAAAACAATTGTATGTGTTAATAGTAAATAAATAAATAAAATAAAGAGGAAAGATTTGATTGTTTGGCTACTGAACCGATTTGAAAAATTCTTTCACTGTTGGGAAGCTACACTATCCCCGGGTACCATAGGCTATATTTAATCCCCGTATTCCCAATTTCCCACGGGAACGGGAACTATGCGGGTGAAACCGCGGAGCGCTGCTAGTATAATAAAATCTGAGTTTATGCCCTTTTACTTTTAGGTTCGTAAGTTTGTCACCAATTTAGTTGCCAGATAGGCCGGCCAAACTCGATTGTATGAGTGTTATCAGTCAGTAACGGCACTTGATACAGGTATCTCTCTTACAAATTGATATTTGTTATCTAGTTCACATGGCAATGTTAAGTGCAGCCGAAGGTTTAACCTATTTAATTATTAAACACACTTCAGCCAACCATAATTTTATAGGAGCAGTATTTTCTTTAAACCTATTATGTAGGTACTTACTAGCTTTTGCCCGCGGCTTCGCTCGCGTGGAGGTCGGAAATTATCCAACGGGAACGTAGGTACTACCGGGATAAAAAGTATCTTATGTGTTATTCCAGGTTATAACTGTGTGCAAAATTTCATCCAAATCTATTTAGTCGTTTTTGCGTGATTGAGTAGCAAACATCGAAACTTTTGCATTTATAATATTACTAGCTTTTGCCCAACGGCTTCGCCCACGTGAATGTCGGTTATCGCGTAAAAAAGTAGCTTATGTCCTCTACATATCCCAGGCTATAGCTCTGCCAAATTTCATGACGATCGGTTCAGCGGTTCAGGCGTGAAAGCGTAACAGACAGACAAGTTACTTTCGCATTTATAATATTAGTACTAATTAGTAGGGAATATAGTAGCTGTTGCCCGCGGCTTCACCCGCGTGGAGATTGAAAATTATCCCACGGGAGCGTTCCCGTGGGATAATTTTCAATCTCCATGCCCCGTTAGTGCTTACTAACGGGATAAAACTATTCTGTGTTAATCCCGGTTATAAAATATCTGTGTGCCAAATTTCATCCAAATCCGTTTAGCCGTTTTTGCGTGATTGAGAACAAACTGTATCCACAACATCTTCACAAACTTTTACATTTATTAGTAGGATGTTGGTATAATATTATTGCATTTCGCTGGAGCCCGTTGCAACTGGTAATGCGCGCTTGGCATTTTCTTGTTTTGATTGTCATTGCCCAACAATTTCTTCCATGGACTCCAAGAAATACAGTAAAATAAAACAACATTATAACCTAAAGTTATTTATTCTAACAAACATATCACTATGATGTACTAATCAAGTATAACAATAGAGTTGTATAAACAGTCGTATACAATTAGATCCTACGTGTTAAGGTTATATCACTATGCCTAATTTCTGTAATGCCAGTTGCGCGGCGTCGGCTTTCGCTTGCTTCTTGTTAGCGCTGGCTACTGCTGGCCGGTATTCTGTTCCTGCTACTTTTACCTGTAGAAAAATTGTTTATTTTTAATTAATCGTAACGAAAAGCTACACAATATCTTATCGTCCCACATACCGCAGTGTCTCAAGACAAGTCTTCAACCAGTGCGTGTTGCCAGTGATGACCTATGGCACTGAAACGTGGTCGCTAACAATGGGCCTTATTAGAAGGCAAAAAGTCACCCGAAGGGCAATGGAGAGCTCTATTCTTGGAGTTTCAGAAATGAAGAGATCCGTAGAACAAGGTAACTGAAATTGCCCGAAGAATTGCCAAACTTAAGTGGCAGTCGGCAAGGCTCAGAACGGATGGCCGATGGGGCCGAAAGGTACTGGAGTGGTGATCTCGTACCGGAAGACTTAGAGTTGGAAAGCCTCCCACAAGGTGGACCGATGACCTGGTGAAGGCTGCATGATTCCGTTTGATGCAGGAAGTACAAAACCGGTCGCAGTAGCGGTGCTTGGGAGACGCCATGTCCAGCAGTGGACGTTTTTCGGCTGAAATTTTGAACATAGCATCACGTCTGAGGAACAATTCTGGTATTCAAAATAAAATGAACACTAGTGAAAACGGCTGTGATGATTCACACCCGGTTGGTTGGAGCCAATGATAACTTACACAATTGACTTTACTGACTCATTATTAGAACTTACACTCTAAATGCCTTGAATAACTGAGTTGTGACGACAATGCAGGTTCGCAATCACCGATTCCAAAGTTCATTTCGACTCGACTGAGACACTGATGTAGGAGCGCTGAATGAATGGAGTGAGAGCGTGAAACCTAGCGGTATGGAATATAGGTACTACGGAAAAAAAGCAGCCAAATGCCATGCTCAATGAAGGGTTCTGTAGTCGAGATGAATATTTACTCATGCACAGTTTTGATTTTGTAGAATGCAAAGTTTTTATTTCTGGTGTTTTATAAACAACGGTTGTGAGTTAATTTTGGAATCGAACAATACCCCACACGCTTATGTGCATGTTTTTTTTAAATCACCCTCGAGTGACCCTCTGCGAGGGTGCCACTCCAATTTTGTTTTCGTAATTTCACTTCAAGATGAATATAAAGGTTTCGGTTTTTTCCATTTGGCTACGGAACCCTAAAAATACCGAAATCAATTCTTTGGCTGTCATCCAATAATTGACGATACTTTCGTACTGAGCATACCTCGCGTTCTATAGATAAATATACTTCATCATATGCTTAGCATTTCCTGAAAATATTGGCAAGAGCGGATGTAGGATTTATTTCTGGAAGGGGCACATGAGACGGATATGATAGATTTTATTTCGGCCATGCAAAAATATTAGCAGCCTTAATTTTTATTTTGCATACGCGCGGGGGGCCTCCAACTCCAAATTGCTTCGTACTGAATATATTTTGACCTTGTTTAGGATTTGGTTAACAAGTATTTCTCAAAATTTCAGCTACCCCCAGGACCAGGGGCCCGAAGCGGACCGCCCCTGCGTGCTTAATAATTTTACCACCCTACCTCTCGGATTGGTTTGGTTCGTTTTTAGGGTTCCGTACCTCTAAAGGAAAAAACGGAACCCTTATAAGATCACTTTGTTGTCCGTCCGTCCGTCCGTCTGTCAAGACCGTTTTTCTCAGGAACGCGTGGAGGTATCAAACTGAAATTTCTATATGATACTTAGTTCTACTGTCCCTGAGAAAAATCAACCTTCTAAGTCAACGCAATCAAAAGATACAGCCATTTAGGCCGCAAAATTCCGCAAATTTTCGAAACTCGCACGGGAATCAAAACCTACAGGGTACTTCCCGTGAACTTAGAATCTTGAAATTTTGTACGAAGTCACGTCTTATAGTACAGATATAGGAAAAATTACGAAAACCGAAAATTTTTAGTTTCGTCATATAAAAAAAAAAATTTTGACAATTTTGAACTTTTACTTATATACCCACAGGTTTGTACGGAACCCTCGGTGCGCGAGTCCAACTCGCACTTGACCGGTTTTTCTTTTTACCATTCATAGTACATACTAGATTTTCCACCGGCTGTTATTGTGGGTGGCGCAAACGAATGTTATTATAGCGTTATTGTTAGCGTATTCGTTTTTAATTCTGCTTAGTCCGTTTTTACCCGATTGCGCCAGAAGGAGGGTTATGTTTTTCGAGTGTATGTATTTGGATTTCTTTGTACGCTCTACAGAGCGTCAGATTCATCAAGCCTGAGAGGCGTCGTTAGATTCATCTCAATTGTGAGAGTGACACTGGGTAAAACAATATAAAAATTCAAATGACCAATTTTTGGAGCCATAATGTCAAAAAAAAAAAATCTTCTGAAAACTTATGGGGTGGGGTAGTAAAATAAAGGGTTTCAAAAACAGGTCTTATTAACGTCAAAAATAATTACATTAACTAAAAAGTGTAAAATAAAAAATAAATTCAAAAACATAACTGCAAGTTTAAAAAAGATGGAATCAAGAAACTCTTGATTAAAGATTTTGCCTATTAAAACTAAATACTTTATGCAATCTCATACAGTCGGATGCAATAAAGGTCTTTATTATTAAATTTAAATTGCTGCCTCCAGCTGCATCGGATTGCTTATCTTATAGTATTCAGTTTAATAGTCAACCTCTTAAAACAAAAGTTTCTTGTTTACATTTTTTTTAAAGTTCTTTTTTATGGGCCTGGATTAGGGTTGCCACCCGTACTTTATAATAAAGTATGGTACGTTATTTCAGGTAATTGTACTCTATACTTTATGAGAACAATAAAGTACACCAAAATACTTTATTTCACATGATTTCATTTCTTTGGGATTTTTAAAAGTTTCGTCGTAAGTATTTTTTCGCTAAACGAAATTTATCTATTGGTGCTGAATCGATGTCGCCACTCGCCAGCGTCACATCACAAAGGCGCTCGTTTTTAACAATTTATGAACGCAATCTAACCTCAAATGTCTACAATGTCAGTGTCATTGTTACAATTTCTTGTTTGTTTTGTGCGAAGCGGTTTGAGTGCAATATGAATACGATTTAAAGTTTTATAGATTCATGCTATAGTAAATCATGGACAAGAATACTCCACATACACCTACAAAACGTAATTGTGATAGTGAAACGGATCTGCTGATGCCGTGCAATTGTTTAGTAGAGATACATTAGTATCTCTACTAAACAATTGCACGGCATCAGCAGATGATACAAATTGCAAAAAGCAACAAAAAATATGTTTTTAAACATAATAATAAAGAAAAATAAATTGTACTTTATTTCGATACTACGTACCTTTTTTTTTTCTTACCTATAATAACCAATGTACTTTAACTGTATGAATAAAAGGTGGCAACCCTAGTCTGGATGTACTTGTGTTCAGCTTCATCCGGATAAGCCTGAAGCCTACCCCTTCAGGCCTATCTGGATGAAGCTGAATAGCAGTATTTTACACGTGGCGACTGCCTAACAGAAAGCCAATGCCCGAAATTAAAGCCGCTTTCAATCTAGTCACAATTTCATCTCAGCGACAATCAAGGTCAAAAATTAGAGGTATTCTTGACTGATTGAGATTAGAATACGAACGTTTTACGTTTAAGGATTGTCGCTAAGATGAGATTGCTACTAAATCGTGAACGCAACAACGTTAACTTAAAAAAAAACGTAAACTTACATGAAAAAAAAAAAATATAAAAAAATATCAACGTACGCAGACCTTGAACAGAAAGTTCTTTTTGTGATCGGGGCCGCATTCAAAACATAGGCTATATTCAGGGGGGCCCAGTTTCTGTTTGGAACAGTATTCTCCCAGTAATGATACTGGATGTTTGCCGCCGGCGACGAGTGGGGCGGGGCCTCGGATGCGACCGGGCCGCTGAGGTTTCATCTGTAAGGAAAAGTGAGTTCTAAATGATTATTTAAATAACAAATTGAGAAGGGTCCAACCAGACCGCGGTTTATCGACACCACGCAGTCAGCGTCGATTCACCACGGTCTGGTCGAACCCCTAAAGGGAACTTGGGGGGACAAGCAAAATAATACAATGAAGTAAGATTTCAAAATAAACCTATTAAAACGAATTTAAAAATAAAAACAAAAGTAAAAAAAAAAAAAAAAAAAAAAATGAAATGTTACTTACACCTCTATTGCGTCTACTGCTACTGACCTCTTCCTTGGCCTGTAGACCTCTGGTGTCCAGCTTGACTTCCAAGAGTAATGGCTGGAGCGTCCCAGTGCCTTCCTTACCCAACCCTTGGCCGGGCGTCCAGCCCATTTTCTGTAGCAAGTGCATGCCCATGCCCCCTTCTACGGGCGCGGCGCGCACTAGTTGGTCCTACACATAGTAGAGCTAGTTACAGAATGTATTGACATTGGTGACATGTATCAATTTTTGACTTGAAACATTTTTTTATCATAAATGTAATTTAATCCATTTTTAGTATTTTTTTGGGAAAAGTGAATTCCCATTTGTTCTTTTTAGAATGAGAAGTCTTGGAATACAAATCAGTAAGCTGAAAATAATCATCAAATCCATTTTCTTAGACACATTGTAAGAATTTTTTATATCACTTTGCGATTCTGCACTCAGTATGCACATCAAATAAAGTTCATTTTTGTTTGAGTAACATTGCACCCCTTCCCGCATTATACTTACCTCTTTGATTACATTGTAAGGTTAGCACCTATCATCGTAGACATCGAAGTGCACGCATCTCCTTATCACTTAAAAGCTGTAACAAATATTCATGAATTCCCCATTTCAGCCATACTTTTCTTTGAACCATCCAACGCTTTGTAATCTTGGGTTGGCAACCCCATGATATGTGTTTGAACATTTTGTAAATGCATTGGAAAATATTTCGAGGTTTGTATGTTGTGCAAAACTTCGCACATAGCTTTGCACAAATGTTAAAGCTGTTTTCGGAATTTCCAAGATAGCTCAAAGAATCGATGGGCGTTAGTATTTGGAGACTGACTAAAATGTACTTTATTTCTTATCCATTGGGTCTACATATTTACATTCACAAAAAAATCCGTGACCTAAAAATGATTTTTCATGTTTTCAATCTTAGACAAAAAAAAAAAAAAAAATTTTAAGAAAAAAAAAACCAGAACTAGGAACGATGAAATGTCTGCATTATTAGAATATTACTCTAAGCATTTTTAAATGCTGTAACCAATTTAAAATGGAAGTATACTGTTTAATATGTAGCATACGTATACATCGTAAAAAAATAAAAATGTAACAAAGGGATAACTTGAAAATAAATAAGTCAGTCATAACCAAGGGGAAAACTGAATATCTGTACGCAATCTTTGGTAATGATGATTGACATGCCAAATGGTAGTGGCATGAGAATTACCATCACATTAGAAGAATAGTGCGGTGTAACAAGCGAACTACAAAGTTCCCTCGTTACACGAACAAAGAATGTAACGAACGTGATGGTTGCAGCAACAAATAGTTCGAATAATACATAGTGAGGTTACACATTAAATATAATAATTCAAAGTGTTAATAACAATACAATACTTGCTATTCAAAACTTGATAATAAATGTGATGCAATATTCTAGATAGATTAGATTCAATTTGCATTCAAAGTTGTGGGAGGTTATACAAACATTTATTACTTTTTTACAAGATAAGATTACAATACGCATAAAATAGATATAATAACTCGCAGGGTAAAATATAAGCGAATAATATAAAAGACACATATATTCGAAAAATTCGAATAATTTGTTTGAGATTCGAAAACCCTTCAGAATTTTCCAGCATGATTTAAAACATGCAAAAACAATGCCAGAAGCCCCAATTTTCAGTGGACTTAAAACTGTGCGTATAAAAAAACCACAAACTCAAGCGTTTTCAAAGCTTTCGTTCATATAAATAAATGACATACAAGTAAAAACTGTGCTACAATATTGCTTCGTTTACAAAAACAGTGATATAAAGAAATAACAGTAAAAAGTAAGTTGTTGCAACCATCACAAAGGTATTGAAAAAGGTCAAAAAGTATAATACAACAAGTATTATAGGTTCTGACCGCACGGTAGAACGCGCTGGGACCGGCGATCCCGACCGGCGAAGCAATCAGCTGAAAGAAAAGTTATTGCCACTCTATTAAAGTATTGAACGAAACCTTTGGCTCACCGTCTATCAGTATTGGTAAGCTGTATGGAGTTCAATTTTGTTATAGTCATTTATCTAAACGAATAGTTTTTTTTTTACCAAGGAATAGGTAAGAAACGGAACGATAACATTTCTTCTGGAGTTGCGAACCACATCACACGAGTTCTTCAAATTATTCAATCTGTAGAAACGGAATCCATGACACTCTATTTGTTCAATATCCTGTGTTACCATTTCTTTTTCAGGCTTCAATGCCTTCTTTAATTTGACTTATCGGGCAATTCAAGTGGTAGAAATCTGCTATTGTTTTACTAAAACGTTACCAAACTATTAATCTAGCCGTACTTACCAGTTTAGCCTTGTAATGACAAATATTGAAAATTACAAGCTTTTTGGGCTTAGACCGCTCATTTTTTATTGATATTTCGCTGATTTTGTTTCACAGCGTTGCAACTACCAGGTATTTATATAATATTATTATTAGAATAGACGTATTTTGAAATAAATCTAGAATCTATATGAAGTAGTAATATTTTTAAGAATGACCTTTAAATTAATCTACTAAGATGATGTCTCATACAAACCCAATCTTAAAAAACTTAAACATATTATAATAAACAAGATTAAACACTATACATAGTACACAATAGGACAGCTGAGCTCTATTACTATATAGGTTTCGTTTGATACTTTAACGCTTATTTTATGGTTCACCCGTACGAGCTTATTGTTCTTTCATAATCACACGCCACAAAATATCTATATTTTTCTCTATAATTATTGTAGATTTGAATGCACAATCAATTCTTTTGCAAAAAAACCTCTAATTTCAGGATACGATCGATTTTTCTAATTATTTTCAGAATGGAGTTAATTATTTAATTTCAATGTAGGCCTAGTTGTTTTTCAACGACATTAGGATTGGGTCTACGAAATGCGGTTAGTCAACATTCACACGGACGTGATAAAATTGCGGCACGTTTTTTTCGCGCAGTAAAACACATGTTCGATTTTCGACACGCTGAGATGCACTCCGTTGAATTTTCAATGCCCAATTTAACGAGAGTTGAAAATACATTACGCGAAAACACCCCGCCGCGATTTTGTTACATCCGTGTGATGTGAACTTATGGTAAACGCGTTTTCAATGTTCAGATTTTTAGTTTTGCATCTACTCTATTGTAGGCAATTCGCAGTTTTAACATTCTACCCAAAAACCAATTAATTTGTGAAAGTGAAAGAACAACTTCACTGAAGTCATATAAAAAGGCAGCAATAAGATATCCATATATTCCGAAGTATATAATGTGTACCTTTTTGGCCCAGGCTTGTGTGCCGCTAGCTAGTTCCCTTGGCGTCAATATTTGAGCACCCGTTGTTCCGGTGAACTGACCCAGAGAAGACTCACTCACAGACCCCGCCGACCAACCAAACTGTGAAAACATTACCTACATTAGGAAAATAGGGTTATTAAAAACAATTCATCATTGTAGATCTTTGAAAGTCGTTACGGGTCGTCAGAAGACCGAAAGTTTCACAACCAGTCTTGCCGTATTACCCAATAACTGAGTTGTGGAGGTCAGATAGGCAATCGCACCAAACTGATTCGGTTAGACTGGAAGCTGACCACAACATAGTTGTGAAAAAGGCTAGGCAGATGATGAGCTTCGACATTACTCACATTAGTGAAGAAAAACATTGTGAGGAAACCTGAACTTACAGTGAAATTGCAAACTCGTCTTGAGCAAGCATGGTGCCTCAATGCTTGTCCCTTCTCAGAATGAGAAGACTGCAGGGCAAAGGCCTCTTGGCTTTGCCCCGCAGTGGGACAGTAATATGCTGGTATTATTAACAAGAAAAACTATTTTAACCCCATTTGTTACACAATATCTGCAAAAATTATGGACAAAACATTAAAAAAAAATTGCACATGTCAAAATGTTGAAAAAAACAGATAATTTAACATTTTTATAAGGTTAGGTTATAATTCTTATCTTCCGTTATGGAAATTAATTTTAAGGAGTACTCCTGCACGACAACTTGTGAAAAAGTAACTTACTCCATGTGTAGTGTAAAGTTCACTCTCCTCTTGCTCCTTCCGAATTATAGACAGCTTCGCAGACACGAGCGTCGCTACATCTTGCTGTAAGGGAATTACCATACTATCGTAATATAAATCTTGAGTAACACCGGCAACATTATTGATAATATTATTTTACTGATTATAATTGTCAAAAGCCATATTTGTTAGGTTCACGAATCAACTTGCAACCTGACACTGTTTTTTTTTGAGTGTGGGAAATCATCAAATAACTTCTCCCGCTCTGGTTGGAACAGGACTGTGTCAAACTTTTACTGCACTCGTGTTCCCTCAGTTTCCTGTGTGCCAGGGGCCACGGTATCTCTTTCGAACAACCCGCACCCTTGGCAGGCATCGGCCCTTGCGGACCCCACCAGTTGGTACTGACATCTCCTTATACTGACTTGCAAATTACAAAAAACGTAAATAAAGAACAATGGCAGACGTTCATACATAAAATTAGTTGAGAAGAAATGGTAGCGTCTATTTGACAAAAATATCTTAAAATGTTAAGCGTCAATTCCTCAGTTACTTTATAAGAGAATTTTGTACTGAGAAGGCCCCAATAAAAAGATATTGCCATTTGAACTTTTTTAGATTATGTCTTGTGTCAATAGACAGTCACGCAGAAGAACTAGATCAGAATTCTTTGGGCACGCATAAGTCACAATAAGCTAAGCGAATATCAGTCCCTGAGAAATGTTAGTCGATAAGAAATAATAAATTACACAGAAATGTTATGGCAACACTCAAATGAAATGTGACAGACTCGAAAAGCGCAGGAGCATCAGTGACAGACTACTTTCCTTGACAGTGACATTTCATTTTTGTTAAGGAGCATTCTTCACTCAACGTTAAAACATATATTAACCATTATGAAACTCGAATGCAATACACATTTCTTCTTCATAGAAGAAGCACTATTTCAAATAAATCTAAATTAGCTAAAGATGCGAAACGAATCAAAACAAAAGTGCACAACTGTCATTTTTGACAGCGCTCACGGTGATATTAGTATTACGCATCGCAAGATGGCGCATGTCATGACGTCATCAATGACGTTTCGCGGAACATCATTATCGTGCTCACGCCAATTCTGAACAGCAGGCCTAGACAAAACACATTTCTGTTAGCGTTGTAACGTTAACAGAAATGTATTTTGTCTCTAGGCCCTAGTGTGAGCGCGCTCAAATCGATATTATTGCATCTCGGAACGTGGCCTTAGTGTTGCCATATCATTAGGAATTGTTGCATAGTATTTATGATTGACGACTAATTGCAGAAAGTACTTTTTAAACTTATTTTCGAACATTTCACTTTATTTTTTATTATAACTGTAGTATAATTATTAGTAACTGCCTTTAAATTTTTTTTTTTAACCCTTAAGTGGTCTTACAAATACCTTTATACAAAAATAGTATGAATATAGATAATGGCAACTCTTGAATAGTGTAAATTAATATACTTAGTCATTTGATATTCTCAAAAATGTGTGCTTTTTTCTGCGGCTTTAACTGAAACACATTTTTATTTGAAAAATCATAGAAAAATAATTCATCTCATTTTGCATAAAAGCCTTTTCTAGACGCTAACATTTTTGTCAACTATTTTTCTGCCATTGTTCTTTGAATTTCGAGAGCTACCTTCGCCTTTAAAAGAATCGAACCTAAAATATCAGTCAAGTTTGGCACGCCCTTATTTATTTTGTGTAAATCGAGAGTAAAATGAATTGTAAATTATAGCATAATACTGACAATTTGCACCATCTTCGCTGCATCAACCCCTGGGGGGTAAGCTTGCGGTCCCGGTGCCGGCAACGCAGGTATCGCAGGCACAGAGTTTAGCTCTGAAAATAAATAACATCACAATTTTATTTCATAAAGAGGTTAGGCAGAGATACGTTCACGCGACGATAGATTAGCATATTTACCAAGTTGGACAAATAATCACAGTGTATTATGAGGAAAATGTCACAATAAGGTGCGAGGACAATTTTTTTTTTTAAATATTTTTATAACGGGTGTGAAAACACAAGTCGAGAGTCATGTGCTTCCCGTCATAGTTATCATTTTTTGTACTGGACCATACCCTCTGGTTACTGAGATGTTGAAGATAAAAGTTTCAACGTAGGTTTTTCACAAAAACGAGTTTTAAATATTATATGGTTATAACTTGACTTTAAATACCCTAACAACTCGTACCGTTGCATGCACCTAAAGCACGATGTTTTTCATGCGTTACAATGCGCGCTGCCGTAAACAGCAATTTGGCAGAACGAATATAAAATTCGTTTCCCAGCAAAAACTTTTCTATGTTCTAAAGGCTGAGTTTTTACGCAAAACACGCACTTTGACGTGGAGTTGCGGACAACAGCCCGTATTACCTATTAACTACCTAAGGCTGAGTTTTCAATGATCAGATAACTTTATCTGAAGAATAAATATGTCAGATTAACATATTTTCTTTACAAAAGCTTTCAAATCGATTGCGGTAAGTATTGATTTATTCCTCTGATAAAAATGATACCGTAGCCTAAAAAATTTAGTAAAAATACTGGTATTTTAATAATGTATTGTATATGTATAATTCTGACACTTACGGGTTCCCGTAGTAAAGCTTTTCATATAAGCAGGCGGACTTGACGATCTTTCCGATATTCTAAAACAGAACGTCATAATTTAGTACAATTATTGTTTATAGTTAATTAATGCCTTATTTTCATAGTGATAAAGTATACACTTACTTGGCGATTTCTGTGCATGTGTTAGTTGTAGAAGCTGCAGTAGTGCTAGATTTTGTTTTACTGCTACTGCTGCTGCTTGAGCTCACTTTTGCGACTTGCTGCAATAAAAGTTGTGAAATTAAAAAGAATTCAGTTTTGTTTAGTTATTTGATGAAGGACGCAATGGAAGGAAGCTTGATGCAACTTTGGACAAACACTACAGGCTGTTAATATAATAATTTTGCATCATTTCAGGAGTGCAATGACATGGCGTCTACGTAACCGTGCGAAGCAGGGGCGGGCCGATATTCTATATACACCTATGCAAATAACGTTGAAGTGTCTGGTTGTTCTGTCAAAACAACAGCATTTTAATAAATGCTCATGAAAGTTTATATGATATTGATAGCAAAAAACAATTTAATTTTTTTTTGTCTGGTTGTTACGGTTAATCTCCGAAAGGACTGGATAGATTTCAACGGCACTTTCACTGGCAGATGACGAAGTTACATAGGCTACTTTTTGTCCCAGTAGCACGTTTTGGACGCGAGCGAAGCCGCGGGCACAGCTAGTTACTACAAAGGTGATAATGAACAAAACATGTATATTACCATATCCTTCTTAGGCGGCGAGACGGGCACCCATTCCGTCGCTTTCTCTCTATGTTGTGAGCCCGAAGACACAGGAAACTGAAGTCTTAGCTCTTCCTTATTAGCTATTGGCAGAGGATTCGTCTTTATGGGCAGTGGGGCTCCTCCCTAGAAATATAATGACAAGTTTTAGGTATTCATCATCAGCAGAGGTCGGAGTAGGTAGATTGATTTAAGGTCGTTGACGTCAAACGTAGAGGATAATATGGATATGCCTCCAAAATACCGGAACTTCATATTTATTGTGATATTTGTTCCGGAATTTTTAAAATAGCACGAATTTGTGATATGGATATGCCTCCAAAATACCGGAACTTCATATTTATTGTGATATTTGTTCCGGAATTTTTAAAATAGCACGAATTTGTGTTTAAGGTGAAAAACGTATTAATAATATTAATCTACGCTACCAGTGTTAGCTAATGGTGAAATAAATCAGTATTTTATTTTATACAAAAATACCTTGGAATAGTTACACCGTATTTTGTCCCTTACTGTTGAATTGGAAATGAAGCTTGACAGTATGAGACAAAACTTAGACAGGGCCTTTTGTTTCTTTATGTCATGTTCATCTATGTTCACAACGCATTGACCGCACGCAACGACCAATCAGAAGCAAGTATCCTGTATGACTCATTGGGTGTTTGTTAGAACAATGCGCGCGCGCTGTGTTCCAGGTATCTCACTCGCACAATATTAAAAATAAATTAGAATATGTTATGGAACGAAATCCGGATTTAGACACAATTAGAGAATACAGCGAAAGTATTGAAAGAAACGTAGCAAATAATCTTTTAACTTATTTTAAATTTGCTCCATTGACGTCTACAGATGTTGGATGATCATTTTACACATATAAATGGATATTAGACGTCAAAAGGAATACTTTAAAATTAGAAAAAATTGAAAAAATTATGACTATTTATTTTAATTGTATTAACGTTGAAAGCCAACATATGGAAATTGTATCCGATGAGGATTAAAAATAATTTATTTATGTTTTTGTTTAATTAAAAATAATTGTTCAATGAATTCAATCAATCATTCATATAAGAAACGATTTTGTTAGCCTATCTGTATGTTCACGGGTCGATCGATCAGGTTAAGCTACGCTTGCCGCGGTTGGTCCGTGGATGGGTGACCATCTTTACGTACCAAGATCCCTCCGTGCCTCGGAAAGCACGTTAAGCCGTTGGTCCCGGCTGTCATTTGTGGATCTTTGACAGTCGTTACGGGTCGTCAGAAGCCCGAAAATCTGACAACCAGTCTTACCAAGGGGTATCGTATTACCTAGTAACTGGGTTGTGGAGGTCAGATAGGCAGTCGCTCCATGTAAAATACTGGTATTCAGCTGCATCCGGTTAGACTGGGAGCCGACCCCAACGTGTTTGGGAAAAGGCTAGGCAGATGATGATGATCTGTATGTTTTTTATTTTATTTTATTTCATCATTCCAATTCCGGAACTTTTTCCGGTACTTCCCGCACATTATGGATAAAATGGCATGTCCATATTATAATATCTTGACGCAAGTATATAAAATCAATCTACCTACTCCGACCTCTGATCATCAGTATCTTTAAGTACGTACCTATTAAGTTCTACGCGGAATATGTATGATTTTACTTTCGATTTTTGCCATGAGACGAATTTGCTTTATAGTCCGAGGACCAATTGCAAATGGAATGAACAAGAAATAAAAATCTTTATTTTTATATGTTGTAAAACACAGGGTAGCAGGGATATCGACGCACAACCTGCACCCTAATTGCGTAACTCACGATTGATCATAATTGGTTTCGTCTTCACAGTTAAACAATATTCATTGCGTTATTTATGTTGTCGAACAGACACATTTTTCGAACATATGAAGCAATGGTTTAACAATCCGTTTCAAAACGATACAGATTATGATGGATCGTGAGTTACGCAATTAGGGTGCTGGGCCTATGACCACTATTCCTTACTCGTAAGCACGTCAATCACATACGACATCGGCAAATATCGTATTAAAAATATCGACAGATTGTCGTTGACATTGGTTTCTACAAAACACGATATTGACGTAGTTTGAACGTAGTGAGATTCCGCGGGGAATCATTATAACCATACAGAGTTGGGGGCATACTCGATACCACTGCACTGAAATTGACCTTCGGTTATATCAAAAAAAAATAGTTTTTTTGAAAACCCACTAAAATGCCTACGCTAGGGGGGCTAGAAACGTACTGAATTCATGGTTACAGTTTGCGCGTCGATGCGGCCACTTTGTGTAGTGTTTCTCTTTTTTATAGATAGCGTTCAAATGTGTTTTAATAGTGTAATAGGCGTAAACCATTTCATTTAAAATAGATAAATCATCCTCCAACACTTATCCCAAGTTATTTGGGGATATTCCAGCACATTCTTTTTCTTCCAAACATCTCTATTAGCTAAGCTGATTTCACTTCCTAGCCTTATTTTTGAAACTTAAGGTTAACTAAAGTGACTATTTATAATTTTTATGATAAATCTAAATTATATCTTATAATCCACAGTTAGTACTAGCACTTATAATATGATTGCCAATGCATAATTCTATTCAATATGCGCACATTTTATTCAGTGCAAATGTAATATAATTAATAAAAATAACCACACGTGACGTAAGATTTGTGTAAACGACACCGGTAAAAATACTTTGTGTGGAGCAGTTTTAAATTCAAAACACCAAAAATATGTTTGATTTTAATCGTTTTTAATTGAGAAAACGGATATAAATTCATTTAATTTGATTTTTCTGTAACATATTTCGTCCCAATCTTGAAATTAAAATAATTTTTAATAAATTCGAAAATACCCTATTGTTGAAATTATAGTCCACTATTATTTCGTCATGAAGTATTTTCCGTTGGACTGCCTATTGCATTAAGAGACTCATAACTTTGTATGAATGATTGGCGTGATGAATCACGTGTTGATTAACGCTTGACTGCATTCGTTACATTTAGATTATTTTAAGGTTAGTACAGTGTACAGAAACTGTGAAAGTTGTGTTTTTATTTTAAAAATCTTCGACGTTTGTATGCCTGATTTAAGGTGGATTGTACAGGGACCACGACTTTTGTATCCCATTGTTATTTTATGTGTCCATCGCGGACACTGGCAGTCGACCACTTTTCAACCAAATTACTTGAGGTGGTGTTGCTTAAGGTACGTGGGTTAAAAGTGATCCACCAATATTTTCCGCGTTTGAACCGAATTTCTAAGCAAATAAACGATTATGGTTAAAGAAAAAGTTTTACTTGGCTACAGTTTATGAAACATGCATAGTACACAAACATAAAAATAGTTAAGGAATACTCACCCTTATATTCATAACAATAGGTGCTTTCTCTTTGACGAGGAAGGGATGGTGGAAAGCGAGTGTATCTTCGTTCTCGCTCATACCATCGTCATTTGAAGAGACAGAAGACAGCTCACCAAGGGCCTCCTTCTTTGATAAATGTTTGCAGAAGTCTGTCAACTCGTCTACTGATTTACCTGTGAAAATAATTTTTGTTTGAAAAGAAATCATGAGAAATTGTTATTAGAATGATACCGAATATCTGAGAAATTTTCATGGTTTTCGAGGGTGCTTAAGCCGATAGTGAGAAATGAAAATCCAAGATTTACAGAAAGAGAGAAAAAAAAGAGAACAAGAAAGAGAGAAAGTAGCATAACGATTTTTTATTAATATCTCTTCTATAAAATTATGTAGAGCTCAAACTTTATTTGCTAAGGGTTGCCTAATTGGGGTACATATTGGCTCACTTATAGTTCTTTACCCGAAATTGTTCTTCCTAATGATTTGTAATCCGAATGATCACTCTTCCTAAAAATGTTCATCCTAAAGTTTTCATTCATACTATTTGTAGTGCTACCGGCGATGTACATAACACTCATGTTTCCGAAAATTGTAATTAATAATATCATTAATGTAAATATATTTAAACTCATACTGTTTTTTATCATAACGCTTTTATCCCTAAACATAATTACCATAATATTTTCACTCATACTCAGAAAGAAACATTTTCGCGACCAATTTCGAGGTAGCGCTCGCCGGCCGCTGCCGCGGCACCGCTCGCTTTGCTCGCTCGGCTCGCGCGTAGTTGGTCACAGTTCTAACCTAACCTAACCTATAGATCCCTTCCACATCGTTTTCACGACAAACGGTTAGTCGGAGACAAAAAACACCAAGACACTTTAGCCTTATATTTAGGTGTATATAAGAATAATAGTACCATGGTACAATAGTTAAATACATGTTTTCATAATACGGATTATAATGAATAAAAAGAAATCTAAACAAAAAAAATATGACTTTGAATAATAGTGTAAAAGATGGTTATGTTGAGAAAATATAGGAAAACAAATAAAGTATAATAGATGTTTATTGCTACTGACATTATGAAGTTGAATGCTTCGGAATTATGAACATTAGAGATAGAGTAGTTAGGAATTGTGATTGTTAGGATGAAAAATATTAGGAAGAACATTAATCGGATTTCCAATTATCGGAGTTCAAAATTTAGGTGAACTTTGGCGCACCCGCCTAATTGCCTTCAATAGAGTAAGACCGCTGATGTATGAAATAAAGACATTACTATGTCTGTTCACACACAGATGTAAAAAATCTGGTAGAATAAAGTAATTAAGCAAATTATTTAAATTCTTGTATATTTTTAAACAATTTTTTGTAAAACATTTATTTGGCTAACCAACGATTATACCCATTACATTGGGTGCATCCAAGATTGTCCTTGGGTGCATTAGCATTGTGCAAACAGGTTCTAAACGTGCTGCAATAGGCGACAACGCCTGGTTGGTGCAGGACTATTGCAGACTGTGAAACCTAAACATATTGGAATATGCGTTTTATTTTTATTATTAACTGACCTCCAGACTGTATGGCAGCCATGACTTGGTTCCTAGTGTGTGGTGGCAGCGCGGCCGCTCCTGCGGGCACTGCTCCGTTCTTAAGCATGTTGATAGCATTCCTTCTGGCTACTTCCAGCAGTCGCTTCTTCTCACTGTCTGCGAGTTTCACTCCAGTTGGTGACCTTGCAAATATACAACAGTTACAAGTTTGTCCTAATCATTCTGGCAGTGCGTCAGATTATCCTCTGGCACAATCACGGGCCATAAACAGGCCTTTCGAGGCCAGATTATGGTCATGTGCGATCTAGTTCAAAATTAAATATACGCAAGGATGCAAGCTAATATTTTTGAGACGAAGCAGTGAACTATGAACACCCAGAGAACGAAACAATGTGTGATTTATTAAAGGAATTTATTAGGTATTTTTCTTTTTCAGTATTCTTTCATTTTTCTTTTATTACTAAAATATACACATTGTACGAACTCTAAATTCCCAACAATACGATCGTCACTGCGAAAACTGATTACTGTATGTATTTTAATTTCCAGATAAAATATATGGAAAATACTGTAGTTTATGGCAAAGAAAATAATCAATAACTATAATTTACGTAACATCTAATTTAATAAAGCAAGGTCTAAATAGCCTTAGTTTGTTATTAAGTTATTGTTGCTTATGTGTGACTAAATAATTTAAAAGGCAACTGGTTACACAAGGTTGTGGAAAGCCATTGGACGCAAAACGATCGATATGTGGAAACATTTTCAGTAAGTCGATTCAGTGTCATCCCACTGATGCTAGAGATTAACCAAGCATCAGGGCCTCAAGTCTGCTATTACAGTAGTGTTAGAATGGTCTATCATTGATTTCATAATTGTTGATTTTGACAAGATTCTGACAGTTCCTAAATAATATGTTAAAAATAATATGTAAAAATATATACATATTAGGTCTTTACCTATGAAATTGCCGTTCTGCAGTACTGGCCATTTCAAATCAAAATAATTTTTGTTTGGCTAAGAATTCTAATTTCAAATTAATTTTATTTTAAAAACATGGATTTTTTTTTCTAAAAGTAGTCATTTCTTTATTGTTTAGTGTTACATTTTCATCGCATTTCAATCTTTTTCGTCATCATGGATACGTTAAAAATTCGAGTAATTATGGAATATGAGTACCGTCGTGGCAGCAACGCGGCACAAGCGGCACGCAACATCAACGACGTTAACGGAGCTAACACTACAAACCAACGCACCACCTGTTATTGGTTTGCTCGCTTCCGTTCTGGAAATTTCGACCTGAAAAATGAACCTCGCGGTCGTCCGAAGACTTTGGTCGACAATGACGAATTAAAGGCGATTGTGGAAGCTGATGATACACAATCTACGGCTGAATTAGCAGCAGCTTTCGACGTTAGCGTCAAAACAATATTGGTCCATTTGCGTCAAATTGGCAAGGTAAAAAAGCTTGACAAATGGGTGCCCCACGAACTCAATGATCGCCAGCGCGAAGTACGCGTCGAGACGTGCCTTGCACTGCTCAACAGACACACAAATGAAGGAATTTTGAACCGCATTGTTACCTGCGATGAAAAATGGATTCTGTTTGATAACCGTAAGCGCTCAGCAAGTTGGTTGGATCCTGGTTCAGCACCTAAACAATGCCCTAAACGAAAACTTACCCCTAGAAAAGTGATGGTCACTGTTTGGTGGTCTAGCGCGGGTGTGATTCATCACAGCTTCTTACCAAACGGGGTGAGCATTACTGCAGATGTGTACTGTGAAGAACTGAACACAATGATGGAGAAGCTGGCGCATCTCCAACCAGCATTGGTCAATCGCTCGTCTCCGCTGCTCCTGCACGACAACGCGCGACCTCATACTGCACAGCAGACGGTCTCCAAGTTGCAAGAACTGGGGTTGGAAGCTCTCCGTCATCCGCCCTACTCACCAGACCTTGCGCCTACAGACTACTACTTTTTCCAGAATTTGGATAACTTCTTGGCGGGAAAAAAATTTAATACCCGAGAGGCAGTACAAAATGCCTTTGAAGAATTTGTTGCCTCCCGTCCAGCTGATTTCTTTAAGAAGGGCATCAATAAACTGCCACTGCGATGGCAAAGATGCATTGATTGCATGGGTGATTACTTCGATTAATACAAATAAAAAATTCATGAAAAAAATTCGTTTAAATTTTTTCATACAAAACGGCAATTTCATAGGTAAAGACCTATTATAAATGAAATCTGGCATGAATAAATGTTCATATTTAGTAGTATTTTTTCGAAAATTATTTCTACTAACGGGTTTTATAACAATGGTAATATGACAATGGTAACACAACACAATTCTTTTACGAGACCATTGACCGACCAATGATCGACCATTATGAATTTAGCAGATTACGAACTTTTATCAAAATGACAATGGGATCGTGTTGGAATGACGAAATTATAAAAATAGCAGACTTAGGCCCCAGGTCGAATGACACTGACAGCTCACTTCAAAAGGTGCGATGGTTACAGAAAAGGATCCGTACGCAAAATACGCGCTTTGACGTGGAGTTGCGGACAACAGCTCGTTTTACCTATTACCTACAGAAAAGGATGCTAGCTAGCTTATAATGATGACCAGCTGTGATTACAGGCCCAAAATTCAGTTGATACTAACTTTGCAAAAATACTACTGAACCTAGGTTCCAGCTAGCTGGGGAGACCATGATATTACTTCTTATCTTCTTAATTGGATTACACAATATTTCATAATATTATGTAATTAGTTTACATTACATTTACCAGGGGTGCTAAGTGCTACTGCCGAAACCAATGTCCAATCCGAACATGTGTGTAGCAACCCTCAGTAACTTTTCTACATACCTAGATCTTCTTCCTCTTAGTCCATGTCTGGGCGATTGACGCCTCAATCCCACCCGATGGCGCGACCATGATCTTGACCGCCGTCTCGAGCGTGACCTTGACCTTCTCCGAGACCTCGAGGTCGACCTATGTCGTGTGCGGCTACTGTGACGTGTCTTAGAACTTGAACGGTGGTGATTCTTTCTTGAGGCTGATGTTGAACGCCTGGATTTACTTCCTGATCTGTTTAAAGAATAAGTGTTAATGTTAGCTTTTTTTTCTAGTATAGATGGTCCAGCGTGGTTTGAATGTAAGATGTATGACAGAACAGACACCAAGTAGTCAGAAAATTATCTGGTATTAGCAGCGCTCTGCGGTTTCACATGCGTAGTTCCCGTTCCCCCGGGCATAAGGGGGTAAAATATAGCCTATATCACCCGGGGATAGTGTAGCTTCCTAACAGTGAAATAATTTTTTAAATTGGTTTAGGAGTTTCGGAGCCTATTCAATGCAAACAAACAATCAAATCTTTCCTCTTTATTAATAGTATAGAAAATGGTTTGTCAAACATCTTTAAGTTAACGCCGTTTGTGCAAAGTTCAAACTTTACAGATGGGATGGGTATCTAAATCCAAACACAATAAAAACAAATAGAAACAAATTTTCTTGGGGTCAGCTTCCAGTGTCTGACCCCCACAACCTAGTTACAGGGTAAACCAATAGCCCTTGGTAAGACTGGTGGTCAGGTTTTCAGGCTTCTGATGACCTGTAACAACTGTGGAACATCCACGAATGGCAGCCGGGACCAATGGCTTAACAGATTTTCTCAACTCATACATCTTTCTTTTACTGTGGCTTAATAATTTCTTGGATTTTGAAAAATCTAATTTAAAAAAATCCAGTCAATATAAAACGAATATTTTGTTATTTATTTATTTAATAATGAAACAAAAATGAATAGAAAGATACACATAATATTTTATAATAAAAAAAAAACTACCTCTTAGGAGATTTGCTTCGTTCCTTTCGTGGCGTTTTTGTCGAGGTTTCAGTCTTTTTGCTCTTCTTTGCAGCAATTTTTGCATCCTCCAATAAGTCACTACTAATAAAATAAAACAAATACATATTATTACTGTTGTTACATAGAAAAAGATATACTGCACAAATTAATTCTGATATCATCACTCAGAGCACTGCTTGTGTTCAGAGTGATGTTAATGATGAACTTCAAATTGTTTACTAAGGTCTTCATCAAACACTGAATAGTGTGGAAAGCACACACAATGGTACAATATTTTTTTTGGTTGGAAAACTTCTGCTCGCTTCGTGGAGCAGCATGTCAGACTTTTACTGACCAAAACTCTTTCGAATAGCACGCACCCCTGGCGGACAATGGTCCACTTCAAAGACTAAGTGCGGAAACCAAATGTAATCATTTACCTCTTTAAAATATTACGAGTGTACCTGTACTGTTCAAAACTTACAGAAAGATCAACATGATCAGAAATAAAGAAAGACTTAACTTACATTTTCATTTCATCTTCAGCTTGTTTCTTGAGTCCTCCCGGATCCGAGGTTTTAGGGAAATTTGAGTTATATACAATCTCCCTCTCAGTACCGCTAGATGAGTCAGTATATTCACCTTCTTCATACTTCTCTGCTTTCTTTCTAGCCTCTTCTTCTGCTTGTTTCACAGTTTCCTCAAATACCGCACTAAATTTTAGATTTTTTATTTGAATTTTACCCTTAGATTTATCATAGTCTGCACTGTTTACATCAGCTTTAGTTTCAGCTTTTTTACTATCTAGTTTTTGCCTCAAGTCAATGGTCGCTTTTTTGGATTCTGGTGGCAAGGGAATGGGGTGTGGAGGTGATAAAGAGTGATCCACTACTTTTACAGTCACTAGCTTTTTTGGGTCTTTTTCAACCTTAACCTCTTTGGTTTTCACATTTTCCAATTTTATTTCACTTTTCTTTTTCACATTATTATTTTCAGGTTTAATTCGAACAGGCGTCAACGGGTACGGGTATGAAGGCGACCGGCTCTCTCTAGAACGTTTGGTAGATTTCGTTTTTTTTCGTTTCTTCCTTTTGTGAGATTCGCTACCGTCCGAGCTAACACTGCTAGTGCTCCGGCTACGTTTCTTCTTTTCTTTCTTGTGTTTCTTCTTACTTTTTTTAGATTTCTTTGAAGTTACTTCTTTTATTTTAGGAGGATCCGCGTTAAAAGCACCGAATAGTTCTGAAAGAATCTCACTTGATGACTTTTTGGAATCATCTTTTTTACGTTCGGGAGTCGTCTTCTCCCGTTTGATTAATTGTTCAATTTTATCTATTAAGCTCGTCATTGCAATAATTAATTGGACTTATCCGTTTTCAGTCATAACAAAGTTCACAAGACAACATTTAGCAAACACAAAATCAAACATTAGTCGCCATGATGCGAAATTTTAATAATTTTGACATTTGAATATTTTCATTCAGTGTTGCCAGCCGGGTCTTCTAATACCTCGTTTACACTATCGCGTGAGGGGCGAGCTGAGCCGCCGCGCGCCGCGAGCCGAACCATGAGACGCGTGTGTTATCGGTGCGCTCGTGCCTCGCCTCGCAGCTCATCTCGCCGCTCGCAGCGCTCGCGTCGGAAGTGGTTTTTTGGGCACGAGTCAAAGGGGCTCGCGGTGGAAGCGCGGGTGGTGTTTACACTCGCGTTCGGTCTTTATTCGGTTCCAAACATTTTGCCGTGCCGGTTGTATGGATGCAAGGGATTGGTTTAGAAAAGCCACGTTACGGTTCATAGAAGTATTTTAAAAGGAGCGGATAGTTTGGATCCTATGAACAAATATCATAAAAATCATCAAAAAGTCAATGATGCTTGTTTGTGTTTGTAAATTAGTTGAGTAGTATTAGAAGCTCAGTAAAGAAAGAGTTGATCCCGCTAATACTTCGACGTCCTCCATCTATTGAAATAAATAAAATGAAAAGTCATGACTGACTGACAGACTCAATGCCCAGCCCAAATCCTTGGACCTAGAAAGCTGAAAATTTGCACATAGGTTCCCTATAGAATCTAGACAAGGATTAGGGTAGGATATTTTTAAATTGAACCTCAAAGGGAGTTAAATAGGGGGTGAAAGATTCGCGTGGGCGAAGCCGCTTGCAAAAGCTAGTAGTCGTTAGTTCGAAAACAACTGAACGCGCCGCGAGAGTGTGAACATACATTGATTATCTCGACCTGTGGACGAGACACGAGACGAGCTGCGAGACGAGCCGCGAGGCGAGAGTGTAAACGAGCCCTAAAGAGTTACCTGACATGGATAAAAAAATTACCTTTTAGTGTGAAAAATAACCTTTCATTTTTTTTTCCACCATTACCAATGATATTAAAAGTGTAAAAAGGTGACCTTAACATTAAAAGTGGATACACAGAAACTTACAAAAATAGTTAATTTTTTAATATTCCATTTACAAGTTTGCAACTTCAAGCTATTTAAAGTAATTTGCAAGTGGCATAAAAAACCGATTGTACCGATTGTAAAACTTCTTTCAAAGAGTCATTTTAAAATGTTTTGTAGAATAGAATAGAATAATATTTATTTGCTGTAAAACATGGTATAAAAAGATGGTAAAAAACAAAATAACAAGAGCATACATGTTTTTGCTTAACAGTTATAAGCGTACAAATTTACACAAGCATGTTTTATACATTTAACATTTATAGTCGAAGAATTCTTTGACACTATAAAAACTATGACTACACAACCATTCATGCAATTTATTTTTGAATAATCTCATATTTAGAGTTTTGACATCACTTGGTATCTTATTATATATATCTACATCAATAAGTATAAATATGTAAATCAATAGGTAGATGCCTTCCCCATCCTTATTATTTTTGATTCACAGTTTTGACCAATGAGCGCGTGCCAAAGCACGGACGAACTTGAACAAGAACGAGTCTGTCCGATTGAGCGAGCGAGTAACCGGACTCATTTTTTTATTATTATGAGTTGCACTCAGGAACTTTACAAATGCGATTCAAATAAGAATAGGAACGTCAATGACCTCTATCTGTCAAATGTTGATTGAAAAGTACGGTTTACAAAGAAAACTTATTTGTGTATCAATAGTGTTTTTTTTTTTGTTTAACTTAGTCTTAGTCAAATCCAAATGAAAAAAAAAACATTAAAAATTAGTCAAAATTAGTTATACTATTTTATTTTCATTGTTGGCAATAATTCACCAGAAAGTAAAGAAGATGCCAGCCCAGCCGCCATCTTGTCGTTGTTGATGTGGTTCTTCGTGCGACTGAGTGCTTGTAGAGTGTTACTGTTTCTTTCGTTAATTCTGTTTGTTACGTGGTTGTTTCCTGTTATATTTGTTGCTATTTGTTATTGTTGTTATTTGTTTTTGTTTTTACCTCACTGACTTTTCTCAAAAATGAGTAAACGAGGCACTGTTTTACATGGGAGGGCTCGAGAGATTGTCTGCAATGTAGACAAGTACTTTGAGAGTGAGAAACAGCACAATTTAGAATTGGTGCAACAATTAAAGGCAGCAAGCATCCTCTCAGGACCAGATGGGAATATAACATTGACCCGTGAAATGTACGCAATAATTTTGCAAACCCTGCAAAATACAAGTAAAGTGGCCGAGCGAGTACATACCGCTACTGGTATTAATAAAAATACTTTGACACATATCCGACGCGAACAGAGAGATACGCAAGCTAGCTGCAGCAAGGTAACGACACCAAAAAAGAAACCTCGAAGTAAATCAGTAGTTTGCGATAGTTTTGAAATTACTGCTCTGCATAATATAATTAATTCGATTTACACGGTGAGGAAAGAAATTCCTACGTTGAAAAAAATATTTGCTGCAGCAAAGGAGGATTTAGAGTTTCCAGGTAGCAAAGCAACTTTGAGACGAATATTGCTGGAGTCACTAGGATACAAATTTAAAAAGTGTCAGAGCAATAGATTGGCTCTCATACAAAGGCCTAACATTAAAGCCTGGCGTGCCAAATATTTGAGACGTATTCGTCAAAATGATGCGCTGGGGGCTGATAAAAAACCCGTTATATATTTAGATGAAACCTGGATTCATGCTCATTACACAGTGAAGAAATGTTGGCTGACAAGCACAATATCTGGCGTCAAAAAACATGATAGCGCAGGACGTCGATGGATTATTACTCACGCTGGGGGTGAAAACGGGTTCATAGACGGGGCGCTTCTTATGTTTAAATCAAAATTAAAAACGGGTGATTATCATGACGAAATGAATGGTTCAAACTTCACAAATGGATTAATGAAAGGTTAATACCCAATCTCCCTACAAAAGCAATAATCGTCATGGATAATGCTCCTTACCACAGCATGGAAGCATCTAAGCCCCCAAATATGACAACTAAAAAAGCAGAAATGCAGTCATGGCTAACAGAAAGAAATATTGAATACGACGAATGCTTCACAAAAGCAGAACTTTATCAGATAATAAAAAGGCACAAACCGCCAAAAGACTATGTCATTGATAAAATATTTAATTCACATGGTTTTGAAGTTTTGAGGCTGCCACCCTACAATTGCGACTTAAATCCCATTGAGTATATTTGGCACTTAATTAAGCGTAGGGTGGCAGACAAAAACGTTAGGCAACTCGAAAGTGAAATTGAGAGTCTGACATTAGAAGCCATTGCTTCAATTACGAGCGACGATTGGAAAAAATAAATTAACCACGTCAAAAGAATAGAAAACGAATACTGGCAACGAGAGATATTTGAAGACGATGATAACTTTAGTTTTATTATAAATACAGGTAACAGAATGCCTATTTTAATTTTAAATAGCAGTTGGTGAAATAAAATATTAAATACCTACATTAATTCATGTTTTATTTTATAGAGGAAAGCAGCACTGATGATGGTGATGACGACGACGATGACCACTCAAACAGTGATGCCGAAATGAGCGGAATTGAATTACAAAATTCTGATTAAAAATTCTTTGTTCATGATTCTTAAATAAATGTTATTTAAAAAAATATCTTGTTTTGCTCACCCTACCCAATTTATTCGATTTGACAGCTATGACGTCACAAAATGGCGCTAAGTCGATCCTATTCTTAATTGAAACGCATTTGTACTAGCCAATATTGGCAGCATTGCGTTCCGTTTCAAGTAAGAAACTAATAATATTCTACAAATTCCTCAAAATCACCTAAAGTAACCTTTCGAGTCGTGTAACCTAGAAATAACCTGAGGGAGTTAAAAATCACCTAAAAGGTTACAAAAGTAACCTTCTGGCAACGCTGTTTTCATTTGACAGTCAAGGGTTACTAGCAATAATTACAATAAATTATTTTGTTTTTACTCTGGCAACTAATACTACTCAGTGCGTCAGTAAGACATACATACAGAAGGTCAGTAAGAGCGAAAAATGTCGGGAAAATGGGAATCCTTGTGGTTTAATCGGTACCAAAGACCTTAAATAAATTAAAATTAAATTAAATAATCATTTATTTCAGGAAATTATTCCCATATTAAGCGGTACAAATTACACGGAAATATAAATAAAAATTACATTCTAAGTACATTATAATAATATTACACATAAAAACATTGCATTACAAATAAATAATAAATTAAAGTTAATAAAAAACTAAAATAAAGTTACAGCACATTCACAATTCATTACGTTAAATTCATTCGATTCAATTTTTTTTTTTTTTTAAAGCAATACTTAATCATTTAATAAATGGTGACGAACTGGCATGCAGGTGCATCCATCTCTCCAACAACACCGAGTCCCATCGCTCGGACAATACGCTCAGGATACTGTTAGGGCTTTTTTTTTTTTTTTTTTTTTTTTTTTTTTTTTTTTTTTTTTTTTGGGTGGGAAATCATCAAATAACTTCTCCCGCTCTGGGTGGAGCAGGAGGGCGTGTCAGACTTTTACTGACTAAAACCCACCCGTGTTCCTTCAGTAGCCCTTAAGCCAGGGGCTGTGGTGTCTCTTTCGAACAAACCCGCACCCCTGGCAGGCATCGACCCTTGCGGGTCCCATCATTTTTTGTGCTGACATCTCTTTGAGGCGCGCGTGGAACACAACGCGCCGTCGACTTGGGCTTGGTCCTTACCGGACAGCGAGCTACCCATTACTCGCCGTCCGCAAGCCCATGCCTACGGTGGCCGGAAATCGGCCTGGGATTCCCGACGCCCAGGGCGTCTCCGTATCCTGCGGCGGCTGGGGTCGCGAGGGCGCATATGCTGCCTCTCCCTCACGTGCGCCGCCTCCCTCTTCGCGAGCATCACTGCTTCGCTGAAGGAGGTGACGGCTCCCCATGCCCTCTCGCTCCGTACCATGGCCTGGACCAGGGCCGGACGCGAGAGATCGCCGCCGCCGATCGCCTCCACGAGGGCACGGCGGTGCTCCGCCCAAGCAGGGCAGACCGCCACCGTGTGCTCCACCGTATACTGTTAGGGCTGCGTTGGCGACTTAGTAGCGAGGCACTCCGCTTCCTAATAATAGCATGAAAGTCATCGGTTTGCGCCTGCGCGAACATCGTAGAAGCGCTGCAAAACCGCGGCAGCCCGAGCAGTATCCTAAACGCATTGTTGTACTGTACGCGCAAGGCACTGTATGCTCGCTGCACAAAGTTGGCCCATAGGCTGCACGTATAAAAAGACTGACAATAAGCTTTAAATAAGGTCACCTTTACTTGTTCAGTGCAGCGTGAAAACCTACGTGCCAACATGTTACAGCGAACCGACAGCGCCCTACGCTCCCGCTCGATGTCCTCATTGTCAGACAAGTTATCTGTGACCCAGACTGTGTGTGTGTGTGTGTTGTGTGTGTGTAAGGTGGATGCGCTAAGGGACCCTGCGAAATTCAAATTTTGGTGATTTTAAGGAAATTTGAATTTCGCTAAGTTAATTTAATTCCACTGACTATTTCATGAAAAAGTCATTACCTATATTTAATCTCATTGATAATATTTGTCTAATGGCAAAAACACAAAATCAAAAACAAAAATCAAAAGATATTTATTCAAATTAGGCAGAGAATAGGCACTTTTCGAACGTAAAAATACATAAGACAGTCTCCCAAAAACGCCCACCCTTCGAGACTTCCTAGTGCTTTAGCTGGGAAGAAGAAGTAGCGCAACAAACTCCCCAGCAGCACAGCTGTCTGTTTAGTCGGATGGACTTGATTCTAAACATACATTGGCAAAGTAATAAACAATTAAGCTTAATAACCAAATTAAAAGCCTCCTGGTAAAGGGCGTGATAGCTTACTTATGCAATGCTGGATTATTGTTAGGAGTATATCATGTCAATAACTAATGACATAATCATCATCATCATCATCATCATTATTCCAGCCGAAAGACGTCCACTGCTGGACATAGGCCTCCCCAGGCTCCTCAGCTTCGACCGGTCTTATGCTTCCCACATCTAGCGGATACCCGCGGCCTTCACAAGGTCATCGGTCCACCTTGTGGGAGGCCTTCCCACTCTACGTCTTCCGGTACGCGGTCGCCACTCCAGAACCTTTCGGCCCCATCGGCCATCTGTTCTGCGAGCAATGTGCCCTGCCCACTGCCACTTAAGTTTGGCAATTCTTCGGGCTATGTCGGTTGGCTTGGTTCTCCTGCGGATCTCTTCATTTCTGATTTGATGACATAATCATCATCATCATCACCATATCAGCCTTAAGACGTCCACTGCTGGACATAAGCCTCCCCCAAGACGGGGGATTTGCCATAATCGCCACGCTTGGCAGGCGGATTGGCGATCGCAGTATGGTGGTAAAATGCATAGAGAACGCTGCTGCCCATTCTCTAGTAAGTCCCTTAGTCGCCTTCTACGACACCCACGGGAAGAGATGGGATGGTGCTATTATTTTATGCCCGGCAACACACACGGGACGACATAATAAATAATAATAATAAAAAATACTTGGTCAGTAAAAAAAAAAAACATATATTAGTACATTATGGTACAAGTGTGTAACGTTTTCGTCCTCGGCTCTCTTAAGATCCTCGCCTAACGGCTCGGGTCTCAATGGCGCCTCAGCGATAATCATCAATACACACGTGTATCATACGACGTTTTTCAACACACTTGCGAAGAAAATAATACTAAAAAATCATCATCATCATCGTCATCATCATCGTCGTCATCGGCATGTCATCGTCATCGTCAACGTCATCGTCATCATCATCGTCGTCATCGTCATCGTCATGTCATCATCATCGTAATCGTCATCGTCATCGTAATCGTCATCGTCATCGTCGTCATCGTCATGTCATCGTCATCGTCATCATCGTCATTGTCATCGTAATCGTCATCGTAATCGTCATCGTAATTGTCATCGTCAATGTCATCGTCATCGTCATCGTAATCGTCATCGTCGTCATCGTCATTTCATCGTCATCGTAATCCATCGTCATCGTAATCGTCATCGTCGTCATCTTCATCGTAATCGTCGTCATCGTCATGTTATCGTCAAGGTCATCGTAATCGTCATCGTCATCGTTGTCATCGTCATGTCATGGTCATCGTCATGTCATCGTCATCATCATCATCATCGTCGTCATCGTCATCGTCATCGTCATGTCATCGTCATCATCGTCGTCGTCATCGTCATCGTCATGTCATCGTCATGTCATCACCGTCGTCATCGTCATCATCATCATCATCATCATCATCATCGTTGTTTTTAAGAACAAAGCAACTCAACCAATTAAAAAACAACCTATAACTCACTAAGAACAAAGCAACTCAACCAATTAAAAACAACCTATAACTCACTAAGAACAAAGCAACTCAACCAATTCTATAACTCACTAGTGAATAATAGTAATGAAAAAGTCACAGTTTGATAATAGGTGTCATTATGTGCCTAATTGCAGTGAAATTAGAGCCATTTTATGAGCAAGTGTGTTGAAATAGTACATTATGGTACAAGTGTGTAACGTTGGTGATTATCGCTGAGGCGCCATTGAGACCCGAGCCGTCAGGCGAGGGTCTTAAGAGAGCCGAGGACGATAATCATCAATACACACGTGTATCATACGACGTTTTTCAACACACTTGCGAAGAAAATAATACTAAATCATCATCATCATCATCATCCATCATCATCCATCGTCATCCATCAGCATCCATCATCATCCATCATCATCATCCATCATCATCATCCATCATCATCCATCGTCATCCATCGTCATCCATCATCATCTATCATCATCCATCATCACTCATCATCACCCATCATCACCCATCATCACCCATCATCATCATCCATCATCATCCATCGTCATCCATCATCATCATCCATCACCATCCATCGTCATCCATCATCATCCATCATCATCCATCGTCATCCATCATCATCTATCATCATCCATCATCACTCATCATCACCCATCATCACCCAGCATCATCCATCATCATCATCCATCATCATCCATCATCATCATTCATCATCATCCATCGTCCACCTCACTCCCCCACTCAGAGTAGCCCGGAGAGGCGGGCCGGCACTAGCCGGGGAGCGCGGAAGTCTGAAGGAAGAAGAAGGAATCAGATCCCGTGATCCCCGGTGTAAGTGTGGGACGGAACACCGGGGTAGTTTTAGTCACTAAGAATCTGATAGGTTCCTCCGCCCATGCCAGGGCGGAGGACATCCATGTGGATTTAAAAGTAGAATTAAAAAAACAGATAACAAATGGTACCTATACATACTTAGTACTTAGTCTTCTTTTGATCATTCGCTAGTGAGTGGGACGATACATTTCAAAAAGCTGTTTCGGCTTCTCAGCCTTTGCGGTACAAGGATATTGTCATGTAAAGGGTGCAGTGTGGCGGAGACCATGCAGACTCTTTCGTTGGAGCTTGCCACCGCTCTGCGAACTTCTGGTGGCGCTATTTCTGCTTGTGGATATAGATAGTAGGTATATGTACCGTAGTCAGCTTTAGGCAACCAGTGATGGTGCAGTACCTACGTTTCATTTGAAACTGTGTACATTATTTTTAGATGAGTAAAACGACTCCACACGCCGTGGAGAACGCCAATTCTTACACAGCGTCAGCTCAATAGTCCGCATAACGTCAGGCGAAGCACCGAGCAAGTACTTGGATGAGACTCGTCCCTGAAGAAGACTATTGCGAGTACCTATGCACCTCGTGCCTGCTTGATGATCTCGCAGTACGTGCGATTATTATAGTTAGGTATATGAGAGACCAGTTCGTTCATTGTGAATAACTATTGATCGCACGATTCTAAGTTTCATTTTTCCGCGCCGCGATCACCAGTGTGTAGGTGACGCCAATGATTCCATTGGCGTCACCGACACACTGGTGATCACGGCGGTCCGCTTTTTCCCTTTTTGTTCGAAGGGCACTCATTGTATAATTTATATTACCTGCATACTAGAATTAGTATGTAGGTGCTATAATTTATACAATGAGCGCCCTTTGACCAAAAAGGGAACAAGCGGTCACAGTTTTCCGACAGCTTTTTGATGAGTCAAAAGAAGTACCTAAGTCACTTTTGCAACTGACAAAACAACGTGGAAATAAAATGCCCTAGAATAGTGTCACGACAAGCCGCCAAATTTTCGAGTTCGCTTCGATCGTTCTTGCAGCCTTCATTCTTAAACTTTCTTTTATAAGTTGACAAAGTATCCATACATACGAGTAACTCTTCCATCCTTCATTCTTGCTTTTCATAAAAAGCATATTGAGAAGATGAAAACGCACCTCCCTGAAAAAAATATGCTGCTGGGTACAGTCGCCAGCAGGTCAAGCTATCCCAAACTGTCAAATTTTCCCAATTGAACATAAACCTTATTCCTTTGTGTTAAAGTTGAAAAACTATCAAAGAAATTTGACAGATTGGGGTAGCTTGATGTACTGGCCTCTGTACCTACAAGACACATGGTGTTGGAAGGGTATAATAACGTAAGATATACCTGTATTCTCAGATTATAAATTGTTTTATAATCTGAGCCTGTATTGCTTTGTCATTGTTCACACACAGGCTTAGTCCGCAAATGATTAGACTATGTCCTGACTGGACCTTTACTATGTGACCTCTTGACTTGAAGACTGAATCCGCTTTTGATTATGCCTACGATTCCTAGCCAGATAGGTTACCTCTTTATTTTAAGGAACCAATCGATAAACAGATAAATGATTTATTTCTTTGCTTTGCTGTCCGGTAAGGCCCAAGCCCAAGTCGACGGCGCGTTGTGTTCCACGCGCGCCTCAAAGAGATGTCAGCACAAACCGAAGGGGCCCGCAAGTTCCGATGCCTACTAGGGGCGCGGGTTTGTTCGAAAGAGATACTACAGCCCCTGGCATACGGGCTACTGAGGGAACACGGGTGGGTTTTAGTCAGTAAAAGTCTTACACAGTCCTGCTCCACCCAGAGCGGGAGAAGTTGTTTGATGATTTCCGACACAAAAAAGGCTAATATTTCAATAGTCAGATAACTTTTATCTGACGAATAAATATGTCGGTTTGATAGCTCCTGTATACAAAATATGCCAAACTGTCAGATTTTTTCTTCAGATTAAAGATATCTGACTATTTAAAAATTAGCCCTTAATAGGTTTGAACAAACACTTTTACACGTTAGGTATATAGATGAGTTCGGCGTTGCCTAACTCTGAGAAGAAAAGCCGAAAGAAACTCCCTCTGAGTTTGTTTCGGCTTTTCAGTCTCTTATAAAGTCTAGACTTAATTTTGGTCAGATTATGTGACGCCCATGTAGATTGGTGTCTGAAATGGTCTTTTGAGGAAAGCACCACACAGATTGAGTGGACCTGTCCAGTCTGTGTAAGCATCAGTCAGTGATCGTGTACAGGGCCCGATCTAGCTATTTAGCCGCTCCGGGCAAAAAATAATATTCGCCGCCCTTTACATTAACACCATATAAGTCGCCGGCGGGATCTCATGGCGACCTGGGAGAGTGCGACTGTCGCAACCTAGTGCTGGGCACGCCACGATTGCGACAGTAAGTCCCTTCTTTGAGGAGTGACTTGTGAGGCGGCATGGCGTCCTCACCTTCCGCCTGACGCAGGTCCTCACGGGACGCGGCTGTTTCGGGAGGTTCCTATTTCGCATAAGGCGGGAGGAAACGCCCGGGTGTTTCCATTGCGAAGATCGCCCTAAAGACACGGTGGAGAATACGGTGGAGGTCTGCCTGGCCTGGGCGGAGCACCGCTGTGTCCTCGTGGAGGCGATCGGCGGCGGCGATCTTTGGCGTCTGGCCCTGGTCCACGCCATGGTACGGAGCGAGAGTGCATAGGTAGCCGTCACCCCCATCTGTGAAGCAGTGATGCTCGCGAAGAGAGAGGCGGCGCACGTGAGGGAGAGGCAGTACATGCGCCCTCACGGCCCTAGCCTCTGCAGGAGACGCCCTGGGTGTCGGGAATCCCAGAACTGATGGGGCCCGCTGCCTGCCAGGGGTACGGGTTGTTCGAAAGAGATACCGTGGCCCCTGGCACACAGGCTACTGAGGGAACACGGGTGGGTTTTAGTCGGTAAAAGTCTGACACGCCCTCCTGCTCCACCCAGAGTGGGAGAAGTTATTTGATGATTTGAGCCTGAGCTTGCTATTCAAAAGATGGGATGATAGATATGTGATATTCTTTTAATTAAATAATATTCACCTACGTTCGTCTACTATGGCTTCTGAACAAGTATACAAAAATTCCTGAGAGTATGTTTGTAAGTATACATTTTGCCGCCCCTAATTCTTGCCGCTCTGGGCATTTGCCCGGCTTGCCCCCCCTTAGATCGGGCCCTGATCGTGTAGCTCAAGTGTAGGTTTTTTTTTTATATCGCAGTCAAGTAGTGTTATTTACACTATTGGGTAGGTAATTACTAAAAGGGAAGGTGAAAAATAAAAATATCGTTTATGGTTAGGTTTTTATTGTTTTCTCAATACCTTTGCAAGGTTGGTAAGTGATGAACTGAAAAACAATACCGAATGGATGCTATATTTTTTATAATTTTCTGTACGATTCTAACACACTGCTATTATCATGTCAACTGCAGCATAGGACGGAAAACTTGTCCTTTTAGTTTAGGTATAATTTATTTAGGTACGTGAGTAGGTAAGGGAGTGTTCAGAGAAAATGTCTTACAATTAATAATTTCAAGAAATCTCGATCTACTTATTCGACATGTACCTACATGTTAGTAGGAAAGCTTTTAGCATGATTTCATGGTATGAGTGTACATTTTCAGATAAACAGTTGAACGTTTTACAATTGACAGTTCCATAACATCTGTTTAGAAGAAAAATATCGTAGATGATATAAAATAATGCATGGTAGGTAATATCAATTTCTTTAACCTATCATCCAGTTTGAATAACTTCGACACAAACAAAGACAAGCACAATTCTATAGTAAATAATCGTTACAATAAAATGCAAGAACAATAAATACACAATTAATAATTTGGCAATCAATTTCAGAATTTAATAATCGGAAGCTCCAATTATTGAGCAATACTTAACTATACAGTTTCAGGCCTTTGCCAATCATTTTTTTAAACCAGGGTTAAATTAAAAAGAAAAAGGATGCAAGTGCATTTTCTGAAAAGTGTATACAGAAAAATAAATAGGGATTAGGTATAATATTTATGTATGATGAAATTCAAAACGAGTCCTTTTTACACTACCCGTTTTTGTCATAAGAGTTAACCGTCATACTCATTATAATGCCTTATGAAGACAGAATAAATACTACAAATTGGCCAAATTAATAAAAATATTCAAAAAGCAATAAATATTATCATATCACACAATAATATCCGTAATTAATACTTAATAAATCGATGATTAACTTAATAATTCTAATTAATATTCAGATATACATAAGAATAGCAAACGTTCTTTATTAGATACGTCGATACAATCGTAAAATACATTCCCGTATTAAAATACCTACCTATCTACGTTTTCGTATCAAATTTTAAATGATTTTCCATGTAATTGATATATAAAAAGTTGTTTGCTACAAAAACTAATAATAACTAACTGAAAACTAGTCACAGTTTGTTTTTATTTTACTCTACATTTATGAAAATATCTAGACAACAAGTTTATTTATTGTTTACGATTATTTTGCAATCACATTTTTTTAACTTAAATTATAAATTCAAATAGGTACATAATTGTCATTTCCTCCCATTTCTCTTACAGATCCGCATGGTCATTTACCTTATGAAATAAAAATGTTCAATGTTTATAACGTTTTTTTTTAATTTTTTATCATATTTTTAATATTCGTCGCGTTTGTCACTTAAAAGGTGCTTGATTAAATTTCTCGAATTGTGCAAACTGGGTGCAACGACGGCAACCTATCTTTCTCATGTACTTATATACATTTTCAAGTACTTACGTCAATGTTAAACGCTAACATCTTTTATCACACAGATCATAACGGGTCCCAAAAATTTTATAAACCATGAGACAGAACAGTTTCCGCTCGATCAACGAGTGGTAATGAAGCGTTCGCCTAAATGAGTAGAGCAACCAGCTTCACAAGTATTAGAGCCCCGAAACATTTACGCCACATGGTATTTGATTCACTGATAGCCTTACTATCCTAATTACAATATAATACAAGGAATGTTGAAGTGAGTGACTGTGTCAAACTTTAGCAAAAGCAGCATCCGAATGATCTGATCATATTCAGCGATAGGAAAACTAAAATGATAGGTTGGGCATGATAGCAGGTTTATTTAGTTTTATTGTCTGTACTCCAATAGTATCAGCAAAAAGAAGACATCGAATGCCGAAGCCTACTGATCTTATCGTTAAATGTCAGGGTTCCAAATAAATGGTGAACGCTAGTATTGTTGAGATCAGTAACTAGGCTAGCGCCAGAGAACGCGCAGCAAACGGCTACAGCTCTCGAATCTGACTGGAAGCGTGATGAGGCATCAGCTATATATGTACCAAAATGTAGGCTGACTTGTATGTAACGCCCAACAAGAAAGCCATTCGTTGTCAATATCAAGAAGTAGATACTAGGAGATTAAAAACGCTAATGGCAGAAAAATATTGCAGAGGCCCTATGTATAGAATTCTAAGAGCGCTTGTACACAGCGCCGGGTTTGCACCGGAGCCCTCCAGTCTGGTTGTCTGTCCGAGGCACGCGCGGCTGAGCTGTGTCTGTACAAGCGCCATAACGGAGCTAACACCTGTCGTATCGACTCAGGTCGGACCGAGAGCACTAGCCGCCCCATCTTAAAGCTACTACTAAAATTCTCTAGGCGATCAAAGATCGCAAGCTAAATTGATTTTATTCAAAAGTCTTAAAAAAATAAAATCTGCTAGTGATCAACTTTAACGCGTTAGCGAGGACGCAAAACGGCGCGCACCGTTCGGAAACGTTTCTCGAAGCCGAGCTTCATGTACAGAGATCGGGACGCGTCGTTTTCCGGACGAATGACGACGAAGGGTTTGTAGCCGCGAGCGGCGACTTCTTTGGTGAGACGGCGGGCCAAGTAGATCCCGTAGCCTTTCCTGCGGAATTCTGGCCTAGTTTGCATGGAGAACATGGCTCCGTAGTAAGACTGAACCATCCAGGCGGCTAGCTTCCCTTCGACGAAGATGCCGTAGGCGGGCAGTTCGGCGACCAGCTTCTCGAACACTTCGCAGCATTCTATGTCGCTCGCCGGGTACAGGTCGTGAACTGCCTTCATGTGTTCTGGCTGCAAGCGAACTAACTCCACGTCCGATGGCAATCTGCAATCATATTTTAATCCATGTTTAGTTTTTTTTTTTTCTCAGGGAGCATCAGACGTCCTGTAGGGAAGAAATGCTCAAAGTGGTAAAATTTTAAAACGTCAAGACTAAAATGCCACGCCGTGTTTAAAACCAAGTTTTGTTCGTGGATAGGTCTAAGTTGCCTCATATACTTGGACAAACAGAGTTCTCAAAACGTATAGTTACTTACCCCTCAGTACTGTCGTCTTGTGGTGGGTTATCACAGGCGTAGACGTCACCAGTAATCTTGTCGTGCGCCTCATAGTGCCTCTCGAAGCGGTTCACGATGGCCTCGTGAGTGAAGTTCAGGTACAACGGCTGGGTGAGGTCCAGGAGAATCTCCTCTGACGTCAGAAGGTCCACTAACTCTGCGCGCTCCGAAGGACAAAACACTGTCACGCTTTCGTATGTTGTTTTGTTCGGCTGAAATGATACAGAAACAAATAAAGGTTACACTAATTAGACAGAGGACGGGATTTATGCCACATTTTGCTAATCTGATGACTGGGTACTGGAATGTTTTCCCAATGTCACGTCACTGAATACAGCATTTATAAAACTTTTGTAACACCGTGAATTTTATGCAGAGACACCAATTAATTTACGCTGTGTTAAACTTAAATTCAGGTGCAAGGGCAAATTATACAGTCACATCAGTACCTACATATCTAAACCAGAAACAGTTGTTCCCAGTTGACATGATGTGGGCTGCGAACATAAGTTTCTGGGACACATTTAGTCCTAATACAAGAATGAAACCCGTATACAAAAGTCCCACTACATGATTTAGGTCATCGAGGTAATTAGACAACAAGGTCGCATTGGATTACTGAAAGCTCCGGAATTGAATAGGGAGACGTTTCAGTATCTGCTTCTGACGTTCGTTCCTATAATGTGTCTACCTTAAGCGGTACCTACGACTCATCAATTATCCGACAGATTTATCCTCGATTTTGGTGGTTTAAACGAATAAGTCAATCAGAAAATACAGTTTTAATTTTAATTAGGCTGTGCTACGAAGGGAGCTACGAAGCGCTACGACGACGCTACGAGATTTTATGATCAGAATCAATAAAGAAACAACGCATTCAAAGCGAAATATCTATCTGTACCTAGATAATTAACTATCAAACTCAAGTCCGAAAGACAAGTAGAGACATTTATGTACTGTAGTATCTCAAAATATTTGTTGGTACAAATATTAATAAGTTCACCTCCCGAAATACCTCACCGAAATTCACCTGACAACTGCGCAGACAGCGCAGTTGTCAGGTGAATTTCGGAAAGTTTGGCGCACAAAGAACCTTCATTTTACGACGTCTTGTCTGGACGGTGAGGCAATCAAACGAGTATTGTGTCTAAAATTAGGACAGTCTCGAAAAGGTCAGGTTCTAGCTAGATCCGAGGGACTTACCTAAATGGCTACGAACTTACAAGAAATTTAAGAGATCAACTTTTCAATTAAACACGTCTGCATTAGCTTTCATCTGCGGATATAGAACGCCAAGTAATGCTGGTAATAAATGATTTAGAAAGATAAGAAATAGCATTTTTCACTTTTGTTTCCTTCGGGATTTTAGAAGAAGTGTTACTAAACGTCCTACTAAAAGTTATCGATTCGAAGACAAGTCCAAAAGCAGAATTTTCTTCAGCCATATGAAAACAGTTAGGTTCTTGCATAATTCCTCAATGAGAAAATGATGAACGTTATCAATTATAACTAAAATAACATTACGCCTGTTATCCCTGAAGGCTTAGGCAGTGGTGAACCTATAGTGCAATTATATGGTGATTAAAACTGAATAAATTGTCATATAATCTATGTAGCATATCAAAATAGTTTCAGGACCCTTGGGTCGTCATTAGTAGACAAGGCGTGACTACGGGTTTGTTAGCAAGGTTCAAATTACATTTTCTATGAAGATCTAAAGTGCCTACAGAGCAATATGAACATACCTACACAACGAGTTCTCATTAGTGCAGATATAAGGTACCTACTGTTAACGCTGTGTGCGTTGACCGTACCAGAAAATATGTGGGGCAAACGCTACATACGAAAATAAGAAGCAATATTAATTTTTTTCTATTTTTCAAGAGGACGTTTTCATTTAATTGTTTTTTGAAAACGTTTGCCTCATATCCCATTTTGAAAACTAATTCTAAATTCGCTTAGGTGATCGAATTCAACCAGAGTTATCTTTCTACCAGCCTGAATGATTTAAGATTCCCTTTTGTAGACAATTTTTACAGTAAGCATCTATGCAATAGGGGCAAGCGTTTCCCCATGTTCTATGAATTGTTAGTACCTACCTTCTTATCGTTGCCTGCTCTGCTCTGTTCATTCTTCTCGAGTATTGTAGGGTTATTGCTCAAAAGTAAAATAAAGCTAGAAATGAGTTTCAGAGTCAAATATAGGTTCTGTAGAAGATTGATCCTAGAGACCAATAAGGTTTGTCCACGATAGCAGACCTACTTCTTTATTAGGTTTTATCGATTTCATCTTAGAAATTATAACTGAGAGGAACTCTTGGGTAAATAACACCCGCACGGGGCGAAAGAAAGTTAGGCTACCAGCTGAGGTGGTTTCGTGGATGGGTGACTATATCTATCTATTACATTTTGAGAACCCTCCGTGCCTTGGAAAGCAATAAGCCGTTGTTCTCGGCTGTCATCATTAAATCTATGACAGCCTAGTCTTACTAACGGGTATCGTCTTATCCTCCATGTAAAATACTGGTATTCAGCAGCATCCGGGTAGACTGGGAGCCGACCCAACATAATTGGGAAAAGGCTAGGCAGATTATTCTCAGAAATAACAATCATTATGCAATTGTTTAATATACGTAATCTACACTGCTTGACAGATATCAGAGGGGCAATTCTCGTAATTTCAAGAACGTTCACAGTCTGCTCAATCTGTCAAAAATACCCGAGTTTCCATACATTTTTGACATTTGCTTGTCGCCGAGATGACACTGCTTAAGGCCAATTTATTCTCGTAATTAAAAACGTTCGCAGTTTCATCTCGGCGACAATAGAATTTCAAAAATTTGTCAAAAATGTATGGAAACTCAAGGAATTTTCTGACAGATTGACACTGAGATCAGACTGTGAACGTTCTTGAAAATTACCAGAATTGCCCCTCTGATCTCAGTCTTAATCTGTCAAAAATACCTCGAGATTCCATACATTTTTGACATTTGCTTGTCGCCGAGATAACACTGCGACTAGATTTTGAACGTTTTTAATTACTAGAATTGGCCTTCAGATGGTCCACAAAGATGACTTTTGTGTTTCGAATTCAGCAAAGATAGTCTTCGAGAATTATCGCCTACGCCAGACTACTTTATATAATTAAGAGGGTATTGAGAGAGCCACATAGGTCGGGATCGGCTGCCGGCCCCGATGTCTTTAAGAAGTAGGCGTTTGTTTAACGAAGGGAAGTATCTAAGTATACTTGGGAAAAGTTATTACCTTCATAAAAAAAGCGAAATAGTGTGAAACACTGATTTAACACTTGATTTGCGGTTAGTGATGTAATACTGTCTCCATCGACTGCATTTGAGCGTGTACGAAAACTGAATAATCCAGCTCCGCTAAACACGGTACTGTATTACCTGTATGCCATGAAGTTAGTAAGTACTATATAGGTACAGTACAACGTATGTACGAAACAGTCCTATAGGATTAATAAGGTGGATTTCTTTAAGGTCAGATTTAATAAGATAACTTTTATCCACCTAGTTTCGAGCCAGAACCGAAACGACTGGCGAAGAATGACGAGGAGAGCCGACCCCAATTGAAATGGGATATGGCTAGGCAAAGAAAGAGAGATAACTTTTATCTGAGGAATAATTACGTCAGTTTGACAGCTTTTGTATAGAAAATATGCCAAACTGTCAGATTTATTCTTCTACCTATTTTATTCATTAACTGACTATTGAAAAATAAGCTCTTAATCTAATAAAGTTACTTAATTGTCTCTGACATCTAATGAATATTAGGTACGATTAACTAAAAATTGCCAGACAAATATTATTTCACGATCCGAATAAATTATCTTCCTAGAAAGTTTTCGTTATCATTCACAACTTTTTTCGAAAAAGCCGAAGAACTTTTTATCTGTTATCAGCTTTCTCTTAAGTCAGAAATCAAGTTCATTTTGACGAAGGTAATCTCAGTTTCTTTTAACAGATATTTTTTTTGCGATACCCTGCGTAACGACGTTGAACTTAGGCTTCTAAATTGTCTGAAGGCACTGAGAATGCAAAATTAATCCCCTATTTTTAGGCGATTACAGCACCCTCAATTTTTCTAGACCTCTACAATACGGGTACCTATATACGCTGTTAAACGTATATACACTGTAAAACTGACAAACCCAGCCAAAATATAGGGAGAAGCAAAACTAGTAAACAACATAAGTTTTAGTAAATGTGAAACCTGAATATAGTTTGTTCAGAATAAGTAACTGAATCAATTCCAATAATTTGTACACCATGTTATATTTTTTCCCAAAGAAGTTTTTTAGGTTGATGGAAAGTTTTATCACCAGTTAATTACAATACAATCGCCGTACTGTTGGGTACCTTCTGCCTAATTATTATCAATGAGCACAATACGCCACTGGACGCGCGTATTGCGCGGGGGGCCGCGTGGTGACCATGTTTATGTAGACCAAGCTTATAACTTTGTGATTTTTCACGGTACAGTTTTGAAATTTTGTGCAAAGATACTTCACATAAAAATACTAAACACGTGTTTCGGGTTTCGCATATACTAAAAAAAGCGGCTAAGTGCGAATCGGACTCGCCCAGGAAGGGTTCCGTAGCAGCAAGTAACATAATACGATTTATGACGTATACATTTTTTTGTAGTAGTTTTATCATTATTTTATTTTAGAAGTTACAGGGGGGGGGGACACATTAGGTTTAGAAAAAAAACATGATATTAGAAACCTCAATATCATTTTTGAAGACCTATCCATAGATATGGGTTTGATGAAAAATTGTTTTTGTATTTCAGTTCTAAGTATGGGGAACCCTCAACATTTATTGTTTTTTTCTATTTTTGTGTGAAAATCTTAATGCGGTTCACAAAATACATCTACTTACCAAGTTTCAACAGCATATAGTTCTTATAGTTTCAGAAAAAAGCGGCTGTGACATACGGACAGACAGACAGAAAGACAGACATGACGAATCCATGAGGGTTCCGTTTTTTGCCATTTGGCTACGGAACCCTAACTAAACCCTAGTTAGGGTTCCGTAGCCAAATGGCAAAAAAGTTGTTTATGTAACCTGATTAAGCGATTTTACTTTAGCAACGTTTTATTTAGCTTGTGTTTCCTGCATTTATAAGGGAACCCGAGATTAGCTAGGCAAAGAAACACTTGTGATGACGAGCTCTCGAGACCGCTTACGTCACGAGATAAGTGATGTTGTGTAGGAAAAGTCGGAAACGATGCCAACTTAAATGTCGTTGTTAAGGAGAGGTATAGAAATTAAGGATATTGGTTTTTGTCCGAGTTTGATACCGCCCTGAAATTGTAATTGAGAAGAAATAAGTCGTTACGGTTACAATTTCTGAGGCATTGTTATCGAAATTAGTCAATTTGTTGCGTAAGAAATTGAGGAAAATTATTTTACTTGAATGTCTGTTAATGAAGTCATGAAATCACGTTTCTTGATGGGATTCCGAGAAGCTCAGAAACACTTTTCACGATCACGGTACCGTAAAAGTAAAATTACGGATTTTAATAACAAGTGGCAAATCCTGCATTATTTCTGATTTCCGAAACCGACCTCTAACTCTTTGACCTTTGTGTCATCGTAAACTGCTTCCCAAAACAAAAGAAAACGATTTTTCCTTCTGCAATATTTTCTCTTTTCAATTCTTTACGGATTTCTAGACACAGAATAGTTAAATAATGCATGTAGCACAGCGAATTGCAAACACCGGTGATATAGCTCGTTAGCTCGCTGTGAAGGCAGTCCCTAAGGCACGAAGGCTGAAGATAGGTTTAGAATACCCACTGCATACAAATGGACAAGTTTGCTAAGACGGCAAACCAAGAAAAAGCGGCCAAGTGGGAGTCGGACACGAAGAGTTCTGTACTACATTAATTTTCAAATGACGCGGAAAAATCTCGTTTCTCGGACCCCCTTTAATTTTTATTATTTGTTGTTATAGCGGCCGTAGTGGTGCATCTTCAGCTAAATTTTCAAAAGAAACAGTCTTATGACAGACGGACAGCCAACGGAGTCTTAGTAATAGGGTATCGTAAGCACCCTTTGGTTAGAGAACCCTAGAAATGAGGTAAAAGTAAGAAAAGCCAAGTCATAACTTAATTACTTTAAGAGATGTGATACGCAGTTTTGCTGACGACGACGTATCGTTGCTAGTCACGTAATAAAGTAGTGAACGTTGGGCAATGATCTGGAAACATGATGGGTAAGGCCCGAAAACACGCAGGCAATGAGCTGATAACGTCTCATAATAACATTGGCGACGCTACACATGCGCGTGATTGACGGCGGAAAAGCGCGGGGTATCGGGGTACCGAACCCAGACGTGACGTGACGTGACTAAGGGACTTACTAGAGAATGGGCAGCAGCGTTCTCTATACCTACATTTGACCACCATACTGCGATCGCCAACCCGCCTGCCAAGTGTGGCGATTATGGCAAGTCCCCCCTTTTGGGGGAGGCTTAGTCCGGCAGTGGACGTCTTTCGGCTGATATGATGATGTTGATGATGACCTATTTTAATACAGTCTACTTCTTCTTTTATTAATAAGTCCAGTTGAGCCCATTAAAAAATCAACCTAGTTAATTTTGGGATGGGTTAATGGACCTTTTGGTAAGTGGTTCACGTCTGACCGGTCTTAGACAGACATTTTGAGTCTTTAAATAGGAACCAGATACGTTGCATAGTAGTTCTCTATCTATGCTAGAGGGTTTGGTTTCCGCACTCAGTAGTTATACCAAACAGCCTACAATGAATAAAAAATTGTCTATGTAAGTATTACACCTTATAACCAATCAATCAGCCTAGTTTTTTCCGACTCTGTTGGGGTTGGCTTCTGGTCTTACCCGATGCAGTTGAATACCAGTATTTTACATGGAGCGAATTCGTATCTGACCACCACAACCCAGTTACTGGGTGACACATTACCCCTTGTAAGACTGGTTGTCAGAATTTTGGGCTTAGGATTATCCGCAGCGACTGTCATATCTACGATGACAGCCGGGATGGAGGCACGGAGGGGTCCAGATATGTGAAGGATGGTCACCCATCCACGAACCGACCGCGGCAAGCGTTGCTTAACCTTCGATCGACCCAGGTGGCTGTTATTATTCAGCCATGAGTCCCTTTTAGGGCATTTTAGCGACAACCACCACTTATACAAAAAAAAAACGGACCTCTCATACAAAATAAATAGTCAGCTGATCGATTTTGTATGGGAGGACCGTTTTTTTTTTCATATTTCAACCCATGTTCCTTGAAGAAAGTTGTTCAATTTATCGGGAATTTTTAATCACCAATTAAATTTTTCAGTGTGATAGACACTGAAATATTTAAACGGTGACTAAAAATTCACCTTGTATATTGTTTTATCGTGCGGAAGTTCATAAAAGCGTGTTCTTAGAAATGAGCCTTTATACTTTCTTGTGTAGTGTGAGTAAGCAAACTCGCAAACGGCACGTTCCAAACTCATTTCCTGAGCCCGTTTTATGGATTAAAATAGCAACAACCTTTAACCTTAACGTTAAGTAATGACATTCTCGTTTATATAGGCTTAATGTTTGGGCTGAATATTGTAGCACTCTGGTTTTATCATTTCTAGGTCTTAAGTTTCGTGTTTCTGGGTATATGGTTTTAATATTTCATGGAGATCGTTGCTATTCTTTGAGAAAATTGGAAAACTAGATATCGAATATTAAAAAGATAGAAGAGCGCCGTTATGTAGCACGGTTTCGAACCTGTTTTGAAATGGAGGTATCTGATAGGACCATTTCTATGATTGATTAGAACGTTTTCATCGCAAGAATATATAGGTCTTCTTATTAGATCTAATGAGTTTTTAACGTTCTTAGCAACTGCTTCTAAATCTCTACACAAAATACAACGTGTTGATTTGCATCCTCGTCAAATTTCAGGAGGCTGTTGTGAAAGACATAAATAATCAAATAAAATTACGATACTTGCTCACTAATGAATACATACTTGTATTTTTCGTTATTTAAATTTAACAGTATTTCAGAAAACACCTCTTTCAAAGAACAGAATCGCCCCGTTCCGTATGCGGTAGGCAGTGTCGCACGACTATATCGCTGTGTTATAGTGCGGTATCACACGGGCCGGGTTTTAACATGCGTGTCCGAAAAAAAAATGCCAAATGCCGATTTCCGAAAATATGAAAAAAAAAACCTACTTATTTTATTATTGATTCGTGTCGAGAATCATTAGCATCGTTACCTCCTTGAATTTGACGAGGATGCAAAACAACACGTTGTATAAACAAGTCACATTTCGTGTGCAAAACTGACAATGGATTTTTATGCGGTAAGTATTCAGTGTAATTTAGAGCATATTAAAATGAACATTATGAAATGACTTACAAGTAGTTGTTCAGGGTCTGGCTGTTTGTGTATATGAGTTTAAATGTTTGTAAACGCACTCATAATACAGGAGCAGTTCCTAGTGTGGGGCAACGTTTAAAAAAAAAGAAGTAAAAGTAATGAAATGAAATATTGAACTTAAATATAGCACAGATATACTGATATTCTGACAGGCCACATCAGTAGGCATTGCACCCGCACGGGCTTCGCACGAAGCAGCGCCCTAAGTGCGTACCACACAAATTAAGAATGTTTCTAATCCATTACTTCCTAAGTTCGAAAAATATGTCTGCACAACAACGTAAATAACACGATGAATATTGTGGAACTGTCAAAATCGAATCCATTGCTACTGTTAGTGTGTTACACGATTACCCCTCTGGGTGGGTCCTACTACTATTTATAAAGAGGAAAGGTTTGGTTGTTTTTTTTTTTTGCATTGAATAGGCTCCGAAACGACTGAACCGATTTGAAAATTTATTTCACTGTTGGCAAGCTACACTATCCCCGGGTGACATAGGGTAGATATATTTTATCCCCGTATTCCCACGGAAACGGGAACTAAGCGGGTGAAACCGCGGAGCGCTGCTAGTTATTAAATAATAAAGTAAGATATGAACAGCTAAAGGTGGCTTACCCACATTTATCAGTACAGTGTAATTACCTATAGTACGTACTTCTCTATTGTTTTCATAAAAAAATCTTCATAATTTGCCTTGCCTTTTCCCATGTTGGGGTCGGGTTCCAGTTGAACTGGATGCAGCTGAAGCAACTACCTATTTGACCTTCACAACCCAATCACTGGGTAATACGATACCCCTTAGTAAGTCTGGTTGTCAGACTTTCGGGCTTCTGACGACCCGTAACGACTGTCAAAGATCCACAAATGATAGCTTAACCTGATCGATCTGTGCAGCTGTTATAACAAGCCCCATTATTATATCAAAAATAATGGTCTTAAAATGTAGGCACAGTTACGTAAATTGATATTTCTCGAGCAGCAGAGAAAATAAGACGCTCTATCGTTTCAGTACCCACTACAATTTTAATCTCGAAGCAAGTAGTTGCTGAGGCACAAAAGGTCACTTTTGAATAATTTAATGTAGGCCTTTGACGTTAAATGGACGGCGGTAGTTTCTGTTTTCAATTTTAGGTTCTCTTTTTGAACCGACGAAAAAACGGAGGAGGTTATTGAACCGACGAAAAAACGGAGGAGGTTACTTACTCAATTCGACGCGTATATATTTTTTTAATTTTTTTATTTATGTATGACCACGCATAACTTTTTCCAGAGTAGTCCAATTTTGATAATTTTTTATTGGAAAGGGTATACCCCGAAGTTGGTCCCATATAAATTTTGAAGAAAAATTCTAACCCTAAGGGTAAGAAAACAGGGGATGATTGATTGTTAACTCACATGTTTTAATACTGAGTTGTGTATTACAAAAAAAGTAATCAAAAATTAAGCATGTAGTAATTAGTAGATTATAGCCACAAAAAATCATAAAAAATAAAAACTTTTTAATAAAAAAATTAAATAATTAAAACTAAGTTCGAAAGGCGGTGACATATAATTAAAGACATATCCAAAGTCACCGACTTCCGAACTTAGTTATTGGGGTTGGACAAAGCAGGTTTATAATTTTTTACTTTTCGGTTTTTCGGCAGTTTAATTTTTTTATTAAAAAGTTTTTTCAATGAAACATACAACTCTTTAAGGTTTCATTTAGAAACCTATACGAAAAGGTCTTTCTTTAATTAAGTACAGATTTTGAAAGTGTATGCTCTAGGTTTCAACGTATAAATTATCTTTCTATACATATTAGAAAGTTTGACTGAACTTGCGATACCTAGTTTATTTTCCTGTCAACTTGTAATCTACTTGAAATAATTTTACATGCTTTGCTTAACCACCTATCTTCTTTGAGTTAAGTAAATATATGCTTTATTTATTCATTGCATATGTAAATGTTACCCCACAGACTTCCTGCAGTAGCCTCTCCCTCTTTAAATTCATCTAAAGGTTGTCTTTAAAAGATCGCTTTTAGAGATAAGACCGCCCATTGTGTTGTTACCCTATGTAAAATTTCTACATTTATACCTGTAAATTGTATGGTGTAGATAGAAAAGAGTATTCTATTCTTTTCTGTCTCCCACATCAACGCGTCATCTTATGTAGGTGTCTTCCTTTTTCTGTCCAAAAATAAATAAATAAATTCCATGTTTCTTACCGTACTGGTACAGCCGGGGAAGTGCAGACAGATCGGATCCTCGGGCCAATTCTTCGCTACATAAAAATGGAAGTCCCACACCTTGTTGTTTAGATATGTTTGAATCGTTTGGTGAAACTAGAAACAGACAGAAAAAATACATTATTGAAAAGTTACAAATCTTCTTACTCTGATTATAATAATTAGTATTATTTCCGGAATTAAATTTATGTTCTCAACCCCTGGAATTTTAATAACATTCTAATTTCAAATTATCTTTTTTTATATAAATCGTACGCATCGATTTGACGAGTTCACGTTCATGATAATAATTATTTGAAAACAAATAAGTATAATAACCTCAATATGAAAAATATTTCCACCCCAATTTCTAAGCCGTTTGAAGTACAATCTCATTAAAAGTTACCTTTAAAGATTCAGGCAAATACTGCACTAAAACATCGGCCACAGCTGGGAGCTCGTCTTCTGAAACCAATCGAAAGTTTTTCCCTTCGGGCACGATTTCCATCTCTGAAACAAACGTTGTAACGGTTTTCACTTTGCTCAGGTATAAATGGCGGGAAAGCGGAAAGCGCTTGTGTGTCGAATATGGGACGGCAGCCAAAGGCAGCTGTGCAAACTGCCAAGTATGAGTCTTTAGTTATGGTAGTTGTGTATGTATGAAGGTTTGCTCATTTTGCTTTACTTGTGGGTGGACTCGAAATATAAATTGAATTAATGTTGTCAAGCATAATCAACCGCAATGTGGCCACTGCAAGAATACAGGTTTCCTCTTTGTGAGAAAAAGTAGTGCCGTAATTTGCTACAGGGCCCCAGTGTAAATTGGTGGATGTCTCATGTAGCCGAATTTTTGGTTCAAGGAAATGAAGAGTTTCACTATGTGTTCCCTCACCGTTTTGAGAATAGGAATTAAACATATAATGTGAAATAATTTAAAGAAATTAAAGTGCCTGGCGGGGTTCGAACTTCTGAGGTATTCCACTCAGAGCACTGATTTGAACAGCACTTGACCAAACCGCACCTGAACACTTCCACTTACGGCACTGAAAGAAAATGTTGTACCATGCGGTTCGGTGGAATAGTTTTTAGTATTATTATCAGTCGCCGAACGGCATTGGCATACAGTATTACGACCTACAATCTGTTGACAAGAAGTTCCTTAATTAAGTACTTATTTATGGGTACCAATATTATAGTGTCAAACATAATATTAACTTGTCTAGAACAAACAATCCAAACCGTTCCGATTACGTCACTCACATCTACGTAATCGTTATGACTGTTTACAATAATTTCGTACCTAGATGTGACATTACTTACATAATATTTACCTACTCAAGTCTTTGTCTGTTTCCAAAGGTTAATATTAGCCCTCATAACGACTTGTATCGTAAGTTAATCAACCGTCATTACTAGAGTTTCTAAGAACTGTAAATTGTTAACAAGCTGCTACGGTATCGAGTCAGAAGTCACTAATGTTGTACTGCATGCGATGTGATATTTTACCTTATGATTTATACGTATTAGCGCACTATTGCCATGTCAACTGTGTTGTTGCATTAGTATCGCACCTTATACCTATGGTACGTGGTAGAAACGCGAGAGTTCAAACACCTTTATTACAATAATTTTTAGTCACTTAAATTATTGTTTAAGACTGTTACCCGAAAGAGGTTGTTAACTTCAAATTCGTGTTATCACAATGGAAATCTTGTATAAGCGAATTATATTTTAGAAAATAATATGCCTACAAAGGTTGTAAGTTTCGTGAAAGAAATAACTACAGACACGCTACGGGTTGAAAGTTCTTTACTATATTGTGTGCTTTGCTACTTACAACATGTGATAAAGAAAAACGAACCACATCTTTTCCTTCTAGTGGCTATCACTCTGCGTAAGAAAAGAAATTCGTAGCGATAAAGGAAATGACCGCGAGCTTGCTACGAACGCTACGCTTTTCGTAGCGCTACGAGCTACGAGCCCATAAAGCGAACGTTCATAGGAAAAAAGTGCCCCTATATTAAGTAGATATACGACCGCCTCTAGCCTAGAGGCAACAGAAAAATAGTGACACGACCTCATAAAGCAATTTCTAACATAAAATATAGAAAACAGAAACACTGCAACAGCGCGGAGATTTTAAAGATAAAATGTTGGAGAGAAAAGTGCACAGTGAGCGAAATTCATGCCAAGGTATCGCCGAGTGTCGTTGAAAGTGGATTACTGAATGTCAGCCAGATTTAATCTTGTTGAACTGTATATTTTGTTTGTGGTAAAGCATTTCTGATATTTTTATTTTAAGATTTAAGTTTTATTCTTAGTCTTTGAAATATTATGTCCTGGGATAGGAATTTGGAAAGGAAAAGGTACTGGCCTAGTTTGGGTACTTACATGTAATTAACAAAGATAAAGAGCATGCTCATTCATATTTTATTCACAACAAAAATAAATCACATAAAAAGTATGATTTCCTATTAACAAAATTAAGAATTGATTTTTTGCTTAGACATTGGGCACTTTTTTAAACTAAAAACCAACATCAAAATGAAACATGTTACATTACGAGGTCACATCATAAACTGACATAGAATCTTGCATGTTGCACGACACTAAAATCACGGCTGATGTTCTAAGTTCAAATGTATGGTGGTAGATCTCGTGACGGTTGGCGGGTTATTCTGAACATTTATATGCGGGCACCTAAATGAAGTGCAATTTCCTTAACGTTGAGTTTAAACGCGCGACTCGACGTGACCTTGTTATGCAGTTTGAATTCTGTTTAAGTAAACGTTTTATTCAGTGGTTTTAAGTGAGTGTAGAAAGTGTACCTGTTGGAAAGTTAGAAATCATAAAAATGTCAAAGTCAAAGCATTTATTTCAAATAGGCACTTAAAAGGCACTTTTAAACGTCAACATTAACATTAAAATAGAATTGATTCTAGTCGCCCCTTCTAAAATGTAGTTTCGTATGCAGAAACTCCACCGTTACTCTTAAAATGTTTTAAGGACAATATTTAACATCATCATCATCATCATCATCACAGGCCTCCTCTCGGTGAGACGGATTGGGCCGTAATCCACCACGCGGGCCCAGTGCGGGTTGGTAGATGTCACATGCCGCTTTCCTCACGATGTTTTCCTTCACCGTTTTGGACCAGTGGTGATGAAATGATTTACACAAAGTAAAGCGCCTGGCTGGGTTCGAAGTCGCGGCCGTTGCCACTTGGCCACCATTGCTCTCACTGATATTTAACATACATTCACCATATAATTATGTGTGAAAACGATGCACCCAGAATAAAATTACCACACCAAAATAGGTAAAAAGAATTTAAATAAAGCAATGACAGATAAATTAATTTTATGATACCTACATGGTGCTCACATATTTACAAACACGATCAAAAATATTAAGAAGTATTTGAATCATTTATTAAATGCATCGAGTTAACGGAGGCTTTTGCCAATAGGCACACTGAACTAAGATACATTCTGTAAGCTACATCTCAAAATAATACAATGAAAATAAAAAAAATATTTAAAGGGGTAATATTTTCATTTAAATGCACGATCCATTTAAATAATAATATTACCCCTTTAAATCATTTTGATATGATCACAACAGAACAATAACCACCTTACTAAAATTCGTGTGCCTGAAAGGGTTTCCTTACGATCCTTTGTCATGCAAATAGACTAATTTGTATTTGTATAAATCAGTGGTGCCTTATAGCCTTTACATGGGAAGAAGAGGTGCGTTGCGCCTCACTATTTAGGAGAATATTCTGAAATGTACAAATCAAGATAAAAATAGTTGAGTTGGCGTATTATTACCTATTTACACAGAAAGTATGTAACAGAAATTCAAGAGATAAACTTGCCACACGTAACATACCAACGCGCGATTAAGAGAGGTATGCTAGGAGCCAAAAAAGTTGACAGAATAAGGAACAACGTCATCAGGCACAAGACTAAGGTTCAGGACGTAACCCTCAAAATTAGAAGACTAAAGTGGAAATGGTCGGGAAATATGATAGGAGAGAACGACAAATGGAGCATAATAGCTACGTGGAAGGTACCCCGGAAACGGCCAACGAAAGAGAGGTAGACCACAGAAGCCTTTGCCAAGTACGTAAGTATTTTTAATACTTTTTACAGGTTTTTGTTTGTGTCGGGGGTTTTGAAATTTTTTATTTAACTTTTATTTCCTACTTTTTAAACTTAATATAATAGTAATCACGCTACGATCAATCTCAATAATTTTGTAGGAATCCATTGCTTCATTTGTTCGAAGAATTTTTCTGCTCAAGAACACGAATAACGCAATGAGTATTGCTTTTACACTTATCATACAGTTCAAAACAGGATGTTATAAGTTACTGAGCTTTCAATATTATGCACGTTTTATTATAAGTCTGTCATTGTCATTATCAATTGGACTTTGAAAGGTATAAAATGGGTTAGTTTTGTTTGACGGAAATCGGTAAAAACATAATTTTATTTAACTAGATAGGTAGTTTGAATTTGGAATTATTTATTAGGTACCTATTTCTGTTTGTGAATGTATTGTATTTGATTTATAAAACTGCTAATACAAGTCCTTAAAATATTTAGCAACAGGCATAGCTAGGTAGCTAGGGTTACAATCACTGCAATGTTTTGTGTTTTCAGAAGTACAAGCAAGTACCTACCTACCTAATGGACGTCCAGTTTGAAAACAAAGCCAATGGTGGCGAAGTTTTTACAAAAAAATCTACATAACCGAAAACATTGCGAAGCCAATCAAAGCCATCAAGTAGGAAAAACGTGAATATGTTTTGAAATATGAACCTTTTGAATTTGGAATCGAATTGTTTGTTACCCCTGTTCCGTCAGATGTTTTCACAAAGAGGGAAAACGTGAATCATTGTCAAAAATATGACAAAGACAGTGATTGCGAAAAAGTCACGTGCATGGAATTAGAATGTACTATATAATTACTTGGGCACGTGTTTATAGGCCATTAAAACATTATTCTAGGACGTAATTGACTCTCAGCTTATCGATTTCTAGGACCAACAGAGGTCGTATCATGTTATTGTGACGTTTTATGGGTAATAACCGGCGTTTTGCGTTTAATGCGAATATGTAGACGTTATGGAGTGTCGGTACGTGTGTCTGGGTTTATGTGAAAGTCACTGGTTGTTTGAAAACCAGGTCACACGAGTGGAATTATTACCTTAAATCCATTAAATGGGTGCATTGTATTATTTAAAATGCTGTTTGCTTACTTTACTGTTGAGAATATGGCAAATACAAGCTATAAGCCTTAAACCCCCTTATTTATAAACGTTGCTTAAAGTTAAATAATGATTAGCGTCTGTTTAACCGTACATTTTTGACGTTTAAACATCATTTAACTTTAATCATCGTTTATAATATATGGCCCTCAATCAATAACGTTTTTGGAACGGAGAGTAGCCTTCGCGGGAAATATTATAGTGCAAAAGTGTGTGCGCAAACAGGTGCACTCGCTCTTCCGTCACTCTCATAATCTGATGGGACGATAATCCGACACGACCAGAGAGATATCAGGCACAGGACCAACGTCTAACGTGCTTTTGCTTTGATGCTACGATAACCGTAGCATCATAGCCTTTTTTCGTAGCAGCAGTCTATGTAGGCCTACGCTTACCGTTTTAGTACCGGTTTCTTGATACCAATTCATGGTCTCAATCGATTTTGAATGTCGGTCGTAGGTTTGGTTTGCGAAACTATGTATATCGCAGGCTTTTAAAACAATTTACTGTGGCATCCTACGCGGTTACGGGGCTATAGAATTTCTATGCAAGAAATTGAAATACTTCAAATACATTCTCAGCACGAGTGTAAAGTGGTGACGTAGTGCGTAGAAATATAGAGTAGTAAATACTGCGTAGTATTTGCCTAGTAAATAATCTAAAACGGTCGCTCTTCAACAACATTCAATGCAGTCATTCTGTTGATTATTTAAAAAAGATTCTTAAGCGCCTATAGTGGCGCATCTTGACATGATAAATTTGTTCGACCACTCGGATCTTCATCATCATCATAACTTCAGCCGAAAGACGTCTACTGCTGGACATAGGCCTCCCTTAGGCTCCTCCACTTCGACCGGTCTTGTGCTTACTCTTCTAATTGTTAGTTTTCATGTTTGTTAGAAGCGTTTTAAGGTAAAAAATTCTTCAACTTTTTTCAAAGAACCTACACAAATTATCATTTAATACTGCATCTTTGACGGAACCGCACGGAGATGCGGTGTCGGTGTGTTTACCCTGCGATTTTTGTATTCAAATCAAGATTATACAGTTAAAGTTAAAAACTCTAGCACCGGTCACCGCTCCGGTGCTGCAAAGAACTGCAGTGTGATAAACCGCTTTACCTTAGTTACACGATAAGGCTAATGGTTCCATGAATCGTTTTGGGATTTAGTTACTGTTAGTGTTAGGTACAGTCACGAGCTCTAATATGTATATGTCGTGGCCATATCGTAGATTTGCTCACATCATGAAATGCTCGAGAATTTCATGAAATGGTCGCATTTCATGAAATTCTCGTCTTGTTCTGGTTCTTATATTACAGAAGAAGACGGTCAAAATCAGGTTGACGGACTCCGTGGGGCTTCTATTTCTGTCTGCAGGGTTTAAAGGAACCTAACCAAACCGAACCTCGGGGTGCCTCTGACGTCGACCGTTTTCTCGGGAAAAAATTCTCGAGCATTTCATGAAGTGAGCAAATCTACAATATGGCCACGACATATACATACACATAGCTGAATTCAAAAGCGATTTGCTCTTAAATAACGATTGCAACCTTTAGACAACCTAGGTATTCATTATAGTGTGGGTTCCAAAAAATATTTTTAATAATAATGTAAAATTACAATCAGTATAAGAGGAGAAAATCATTTTTATAGGTTGGTAAGCGTATAGGTACATACTAGTGCTCGTGACTGCAAAATTCAACGGTTACTTCTTATAATTCATATTGAACTTCCCAGTGTCCTCTCGAACAATAACAAAATGCAGATAATTATGTATTTCACTTCATCGTCATCATCTGCCTAGTCTTTTAGCTTCCAGTCCAACCGGATGCAGCTGAATACCAGATTTTTACATATAGCGACTGCCTATCTGACCTCCACAGCCCGGTAATTGGGTAACCCCTTGGTAAGACTGGTTGTAAGACTTTCGGGGTTCTGACGACCCTTAACGGCTGTCAAAGATCCACGAATGATAGCCGAGACCAATGGCTTCACGAGCTTTCCGAGTATCCGAGGTCTTGGTATGTAAACTTGATCGGTCAACCCGTTCGGCTCTAATTACTTAGCGAGATGCCCCACTAATTATGTATTTCACTTAAATAAATGATTTATTTTACTTGAATAAGTTAAATACGTAATTACCTGCAGGTTAGGGATTCCCTATAATATTAATTGCTATGTCCGGACGCTGCTTATCTCTGCGCCACAGGGTTTATTTTTAATGGATGTCGCTAATTAGGGAGACATTTTATGTTTTGGACACTTTCAAGGGTCAGTTTGAGCCGCAGGGAGGTTTGACGCAGTCACTGGCTTTTTGGTAACTGGTAATCTAAGCTCTAAAAAATATCGACCTTCGCCGGATGTAAACTATTTTGTATCAATACAATAATATTACAAATGGATGGCTTAATTAAATATGTTCATGGCTAGGTATATTTAAAATAATGTATTTACTTCATTTGTCGCCTACCGTTTGCTGGTGTCCATGTAGGTATTATCGGGTTGCCAGGTATAAACAAGTGGGTTTTTTTTGAGGGCGGGAAATCAACAAATAATTTCTCTCGCTCTGTGTGGAGCAGGAGGGGGTGTCAGACTTTTACTGACTAAAACCGACCTGTGTTCTCTCAGTTGCCTGTGTGCCAGGAGCCACGGTATCTCTTTCGAACAACTCGCACCCCTGGCAGACCCGCACTCTTGGCAGTAAACAAGTGGGTTAGGTTTAGACCAGACATAGGCAACTTAACTGTTACATGTTGCGTATGCTTTATAATTTCAATTTTAATTGAATTAGTTCGGCAAACAAGTTAGTCTCACTGAAGACAAGCTACGAGTATGTGCCCGGTTAGATCCCATCGGTAAAAAATCTGAGATTCCATAAAAAATATGTTCTCAATTAAACCCCCATGTGAACCAATAAAAGAAAACTTTTGTTAATGCTCACTTGCGTTATTTATGGAACTCTTGCTTGAAATTTCAGTTTTCTAGACTAAGTGGCTTAGGTTAGGCGGTATCTAGTGCGTTAGGTATCTATCACTGAATGAATGAAATTAAAACAGAGTCATTTGTTGTGCACTAACCGAACTTAATTTAGTCTATACAAGAAAGAGACGGAAATAAATTAGAGCTGTCATATTTAGTTGAATTATGATTTTTTCCGACGCAACTACGACGAACTATATTTAATATGCTTAAAATCACGCCAAATTCAAGTCAATCGAGACTTAATATTTAGTTTGACAGTTCTAAAGCGTCAGTTGTCTTTTTTTTTGCGGTCGTCAGTAAGAGATAGCAATAGGTACTCTTATGGCACCAGTACATACGTTACGTACCTTTATTGGTACTGAAGCAACGTACTATCTTTCGGAGCTTTTAGTCTAATCTGTTTTCAGAACACACGTTATGATGTTTACAACAAGATAATGGGGCTAATGATTTATTACGAGTCAAGTACCTGATAAAACACGGCACATTAGTAGGCTTCGATTACAGAAACTACATTATCGGTACATACCTAAATTGTTGCTTTGATATCTTTCCTTCAGATTGGCACACAAAAATTGGACACACAACCCGATTTTTGTGTGCCGCTCAGTCCTACCGCTGGCGATAAACGAGAAGCGAGTATAGCTAGCAAGTAAAAACGAGGTGGCGAGCAATGAGCAGCGTGTGCGTGACGGCGACGAGCGATTACTCACTGGTATGCCTATGTAGGTACCAAGCGTGAGTCTCTCAGCGAGGGTCCTGCCAGCTTAGCGAGCCTCGCTGAGCGAGTACTCTCTTTGATAGACGTAGATAAACGAGTATTAGGCTGCGGTGTGAACAGTCAACGATCAGCTAATGACAGCGATCAACTATTAATATCTGTATATCGTTTCACCCGACTACGGCGAAGCAAAAAGGAGGGTTATGATTTTGACCGGTATGTATGTCGGTATGCACCTTCATATTCTGTACCCTCATAGTCGTAAGCGATCATAGGCTTTATGGCAAAGTTGCATACGACCACAGCTTTCAGGTGAGGACGTTTTCTTGTTTTATATATTTGAGAGTGTGATTTTTCAGTAGACTTTATTCAACTTAGATACTTTTTTGCTTAGGTACAATCTTTTGTACGTTTCTTGAGTGAGAAAATCATTGATAGGTAGTTGCTTCCTCGTGGGCGGTGGAAATCCTATGGAGGAAAATGGATTCGCGACACCTACTGTAAGCTAAAATGAGAGGTTCAAAATTACCTGTATTTTTTCTTATACAAACTTGGCTGTATTCATGGACGTTAGATTAGTACCTTAATGATGACGTCTTTGAGTTAATTTCCTCTCATCCAAGTGGGTGTTGATCAGTCAATTAGTTTATGAAAACCTGTTTCTGAACTAATTTGCAAGCGAGACTCGGGAATTTTGCTAAAACTCCCCAAGTTACATAATTAATAAATTAAACGCTCATGAATTTGCAAGTTTTCCGCAAAAAGTTGAAACCGGTACTAAAAGTTTGTATGGTAAAATCCGAAAAGTATTATTTAAAAAAGTTTTCCTAAAAGAACATGAATTAAAAACACATCCAACTGTACTTTTAGTTTTAATAATACCGTGGAACACGTAAATATTTTGCTGCCTAATTAAACGTTACGTCGCGTCGTATAGAAAAGCTGCTCGCAATTAAATTTGCAATTTAAAGCAGGTGCTACACCCCTGCAGTTAGCAGGAAGGGGTGGTCGAATGCAGCTGGCGTTTCAAGGACACGCATGACGTCATATCCGCACGTTCCGAACTGGTTAGGGTTGCCAAACGTAACTCTTTATGCACGAGGTCAAACAAAACAATGATGGTTCCCCTATGCAGCAAACGTAAGTGAGTCACTACCTACTCTCATGCACACATAATTATGTAATGAATGTACTATGTTAAATATTGTACTTAAATTTTTTTACATAAAAGAGTAAAGGTTCTTGCCCATTCCTCTCCATACGAAAATAGGTACATTTTGGAAGGGGCGACTAGAATCAATTCAATTTTAATGTAAATGTTGACGTTCAAAATGCCTTTTAAGTGTCTAATTGAAATAAATGCTTTGACTTTGACTTTGAGTCACCAAATTATGTGCAATAAACGCCAATAAAGTACATTTACCTGAATGATTTTATTTCTGTAAGTAGGTATTGAGTTCGTGTTGAAGAACTAGTTAACTAAATTCGTATAAAAAGCCACTGAAATAGAGCTATGTAAAATATAAGATGACACAAAATTGAGAGACTTAACAAAAAAACAAACATTGTTTTTTATTTTTCCGCTAGTTTGGTTTCATCCCTAGCTTAGGGGGTGTAAATTTATTATTAATTATTTAAGTATGCCAAGTGCCTGACTATATCTATAGTGAGGTAAATAGGTTTTTATAATAATACTAGCTGACCCGACAGACGTTGTCCTGTCCGTCCAAAAGTCATTCATACAAAATCCCTACCCTACCTACCTACCTACCTACCTACCCTACCAACCCTACCTACTTACCCTACCTACCTACCCTACCTACCTACCCTACCAACCCTACCTACCCTACCCTACCTACACTACCCTACACTACCCTACCATACCCTACACTACCCTACCTACCTACATACCTACTCTACATAGGTACCTACACTACCTCCCATAAATTGAGATGTAAGCTATCCTATCTTTCAAGTTGGATCAAACTGCACACGGTATACAAATTTGATTAAAATCGGTTAAGTAGTTTAGGAGTCCATCGCCGACAAACAACGTGACATGTAATTTATATTATTAAGATTATAAAAGTTATGTATGAAGCACAATATCCGCATAATTTGTACGGAAAATGGTGCATAAACATAATTTTTGGATGCAAGGATTCTACATCGTACTACATCGTAATATCGCTAACTCGACCACTAAATCTTATCGACCAACGACCAAGACCAACAACAATTAAAATAAAAAAGCAAAACGTGTGTAGCCCAACTCAATCCAAGAGCTTCTTAGCCCCATTGATAACAAAAAACTCAGAAAACTAACTCAGAATCAATATATCAACATCATCAGCATAATTTCAGCCAAAAGACGTCCTCTCCTGGACATAGGCCTCCCCCAAGCTCCGCCACTTTAACCGGTTATGTGCTTCCGCATCCAGGGAGAAGTGGCAGTGAGCACATTGCTCCCAGAATAGATGGCCGATGGGGCCGAAAGATTCTGAAGTGGCAACCGTGTACCGGAAGACGTAACGTTCGAAGGCTACACAATATGGACCGAGGACTTTGTAAAAGCCGCAGGTATCAATAGATATATTTAGCGCAAAAACTGACAGTTCCCAACAATTTGGGATCCTTCGTAAGGGCGAATTTTATTGAGTTGGGAGCTTTTCCTACGGGAACACAATCTAAATTAGCTGAATAACTTGGGCAGGCGAGATTTCGTTTTGTGAACATTCATATAATTATCATGAAGGCAAATTATGCTGGGTATAACTGAACGTGTCGGTCTGTCATTTCTCTAATTAATTTTGCGGCAATTTTAAATGTTTTTGTTGCATCACATAGCGTTTCTTTGTTTGAAGACTAATGATTTGACTTTCATTTTGAAAGAACTCGTGAAAAATTCTCATCTGCAATGTGCACGTCATGAAATAACAATTTTTATTTTAAACTAGTCAAGAAAGCAATATTTGTAAGTGTTACTTCTTCGATAATAGTTCACGATCACGCTGCTATTTTTCAAATGAAATTGGTGACTCAGCAATATTTCTTTCCTAATGCTTTTTACGACTGGTACATTTCTGTGGTGAAGATATGGGTTCGTTCGATATCTAACTGATGAAAACTGATTGCATGGACTGAATTATGGGATAAGAGAGACTTATAAGAAATCGTTGAAAGTAAGTTTTATGGAAGGTCTTGCTTATCGAAAGGCTCTTCGACAAAACAGTTGGAGTTTTAAGGAAATTTGTATTTATAACCGATTTCAGTAATGAGGAGGATCACAATTCGTTTTATTTTGTATGTATGTTTGTCATCGATTGATTTCGAAAATTCTGTGTCTCATATACATTTTATTAACGAAGCATAAAGATGTAAATATAACTTAACGTAAATCAAAAGTTACAGTCGCTTTTAGAATTCCGAATCGGAGATAACAATTCTCTGAATGACGTATGAGCTGAAACGCGACGAATAAGATGTATGAACGTCTTTATTCTAGGAGGGTAATCGAATATTTATGACCTGTAAGAGAAAGCATTAATATCTCTTTACTATTTCACGAATATCCTCTTTGCCATTCACATGCCATGTCAGACTCGCTTGATAACAGTCAGTAACCCACGTATTCCCGAATACTGAAATTTTTAGCTCACACGTCAAACGTTAAAATTGTTAGGCTTTATGGTTTTTTTTTTTGAGCTGAAAATTGCCGGCGTTTTTCAAAGCCTCGCCTGAGAGCCGTCATTCCGTCCGTGAACATTTAAATTTTGTTTTAGCACGTCATTTGGGCCGGTATTTTTAATGAACGAATGGTCGTAAACCAACAGAAAACTACGCTTTTGGGCCCGTAAAGGGTTAGGCATATTTTTTGGTTAATTATGTGTTTATTGGTAGGTTATTCGTTAACCCTTAAGAGTACTATTTGTCTGGGGTTTGTTATTGACAGACTGTTTCATGACCTGTAATAAAACGCGATAATTGGCAATCCTACAGACACGATACAAAAACATCCACCAGATAAATTTGTCTTTTAGATTTAGTGGCAAAAACGCCTGCTAGTTAAGACTAGATTGACCTAGATCTAGACAAATAGGATTAGAATTGATACAATGTTTTTTTAGAAAAAAATACTAAGATTTATGCCCAGTGTTTTTTATCAGTTGGATCTACAATTCTACACTTTGTCTGGCATGCTAGTACACCGTAAACATGTCAAATCCTGAACATACTTAATTGTTTCCATAGGTATTTTGACTTGTCGGTCTTGTGTCTACAAAAACGCGTCTTTAACTAGCTAGACTAACCTACAGCTCGGTTCGAGCAAAACAAAGAAATGAACATAGCGAATGCATAAAAATACGAACCTAGAAAATAAAAGTTAGGTACTAAAAAAAAACACGTATGTTGGCTGAATTTAAAATTTAGTTCGCAACAGCAAAGATCTTTTAACTACAACAAATTAAACTTCAAACGCTTTTCATTGCAAGCTTTAAGAAGTAGGCAAATTGAAATCTTTTTCATCAGCTTTAAATCTTCTTTTAATCTAGCTCGACTTTCAATTAAAGAATTAAACTAGGTAAGAAGTCAGGTAGAAAGGCAAGAATTTATATCTGCAGGATTAATATTCGTAGGTACCTCAATTGGTTGGGAGCTGAAGTCTCCCAACCAATTTACCGTTTGCTGAATTATTACTCTACTTAGTGGTTTCAGAAAATGTATTGGCATGTCGCCTTTGTCTCGAGAGAATCGTCGTATATCCGGCACTAGATCTTAGGGCGAATTATACAAGGGATCCCAATGGGAGCTTTTCGAAGTATTTTTTTATTTTTGTGTACATTTAGGTAGGTAGTGTTCTAGTTTTAGCATATCCTACTATTCTTATTTTCCTACTCATCTTTTCCTTTTCCCAACTATGTTGGGGGTCAGCTTCCAGTCTAACTAGATGCAGCTGAATACCAGTATTTTACATGGACCGGCTGCCTACCTGATCTCCACAACCCAGTTACTGGGTAATACGATACCCCTTGGTAAGATTGGTTGTCAGACTTTCGGACTTCTGACGACCCGTAACGACTGTCAAAGATCCACAAATGACAGCCGGGACCAACGGCTTAACGTGCTTTCCGAGGGACGGAGGGGTCTTGGTATGTAAAGATGGTCACCCATCCACGGACCAACCGCGGCAAGCGTAGCTTATTCTGATCGATCGACCCGTGCAGCTAGGTATTTTATTTTTAGATGTTTGGGTGTTTGTTACTCAATCACGTAAAAACGGCTGAACGGATTTGGATGACATTTGGCACACAGATACTTTTTAACCTGGAATAGGATGGGATACTTTTTATCCCGAAAGTACGTTCCCGTGGGATCATTTTCGACCTCCACACGGGCGAAGCTGCTGGCAAAAGCTAGTAAGTAAATAACGAAATACCTTAAACTACTAATCCTGTATTTACTTCATCAAGGTAAAAAATCTGCTAAGTTACGGCTTCCTATACCTACCAATGGAGGTAACTGCCCCCGATGCTCATCAATCACGCTCGCGTGTCGATGCGGATGTATCAACTTGAACCAGGGAACTTCCCCTTTCCCGCTATCAGCTGATCGAGTTTTATTTCAGAGTCTCCTTCTGAAGTCGTTCTTATTACGTCAAGGATAACTTGACATTTTGCATGGCTGGAGTTGAGACCATAAGTAGGTAGACAGGACGTAGTTAAGCAGAAAGGACTCAAGCCACACAAAGTCACTTTTGAGTTATGGGCGTTTGAAGTTTAGGTGCTGGTTTTCATACTGTGGGTTGAGTCAGGGTAGCGAGAAAAACTAGTTTCCGTGTACATTAAAAAAATGAAGGCGGTGACAAGAAATTAATAAAATACATAACGTCACCGACTTCCGAAATTAAAGTTATTTTTCGCTTTCTAGTGTTTTTTGGAAGTCGATTGTTTTTTTTTTTTAAAACGTTTTTATTTTTCAGTTTCTAGTTATAGTAGGTACCTAACCCACACCAATTCGAAATTTCATCATCCTTAGGGTCAAAATAATGCATATTTATGCTATAGCAGCAATCTCGGTTAATTTGCTGTCATTTTTCGAAGAGTTCCGTTGTCTGTCTCCGAAAAACATTATATTCCGATCTATATGAAATTTAAAAGGGACCATTTCGAAATAAATCCCTTTTGAACAAAAAAAGAATTTTGCAAATCGGTCTTATGACGGAGTTATGCCCGAACCCCCACCTAACTCGTAACCGTTAAAGAGTTGACCTTCCTCCATCAGCACAGCGTCATGAGATGATGATGACCATACGCAAATGTCTCAATAGCTTTAGAAAATATATGAAAAACATTGTTAATACCTATGACATTTGAGGGTTGCCCTCGATTTCCCTGGGATTCCATCATCAGATCCTGCCTTGGAGCCAATGGGAACACCTCAAGAGTATACTCTTTCAAAAATAAAATAATTTTGAGAATCGGTCCACAAATGGGGGAGAAATCGAGGAACATACATAAAAAAAGAAACAGTGGAACATATAACCACAATTTTTGGAAGTCGGTTAAATAGGGTTTTCACTACATGATAGATTCGACCCACCCTCAGGAGTACGATGGCAAACTTAACTCAATTTTGACCAAAGTGTGGATTGAGTCCTTTCTGCGTAACTACGTACAGTTAATCTTTTCTGTAAAAATCTTACCGTGAAGCCTTCGGCGATAAGAGCTGTAACATAGGTTCAACCCTTAGAATCATTTGGGATGACATCATACATACATAATCAGCCTATAATATTCCCACTGCTGGGACACATGCCTTGTCTCGGTGAGAGGGGAGGGGCTGCAATCCATCACGCAGACTCAGTCCGCAGACGCCGTACGGTTTGATGGATCTCAAGTATCCTCGAATTTTTGGTCCTAGGACCGGTTTGCTCACGAAATTTTCCTTCACTATTTTTAGAGCGGTCTTAATGAAGTTAAATACACAAAGTAATGTGCCTGCTTGGGTTTACGATCTACATCTCGTAAGTCGGGCCGTTAGCACTGGGCTACCACTGCTCTCAATTCAAGCTCAAGAACATTTTTGCGAAAAACACAGTAGGATTTTTACAGAACAGAAATTGGTTGGAATTGGTTTTCAGTTGGAAACACGTACTATTGTCTCGTGCTTAGCCGATATAGAAGTCTGTGACCGTATACGTTACGATGTCTTACGTAACATGCACAAAATAAAATTATTACAATAGGTAAAAGGCATTGGGCAAAAGGGTGGCTGAATACTTTTGAATTAGAGATACGGCTGTCAAACAAGGAAAATTGCGGGCTTAATTTGTAGCATATCTTATTTATCTTAAAATGGAAGAATCGCTTCGTTGGAAACTGTATTACCTACCTTTCCTGCTTTATTACGTGTTTATCTTAACAACCTTCCTTGATACGCAAGTCAAATTTTGTTTGGTATTGTTTTGAATAATAAGAGAATATAATTGTTTGATCGTCATATTATGTATTATTGAGGCTGTATCACATTATATATATAGAACTCAAATGAGTTCGGGTGTTGATTTAAATTCCTTTAAGTTTTAATTATTACTTTTAGATATTAGGAACTTAATTTGGAATTAAATTATCTCATCTGTCTTTATTTATTGATGCCATTTAATTACTACTATAAAGTTCTTATTAATTTCATATCTAATTGTTGTTTTTTTAAAGTAAGTAAGTTAGTAATGATTTATTTGCCAAAATGTAGGTGTACAAAGTAGTATGTTGTTATTTTTGATAAAAATATCGGCTTGATGCTGACAAAAAACATTCAGTTTTTAGAATATTAAATAAAAATGTTACGTTTATGCCATTTACTATTTCTTCTGGCCAGTTTTGACATTTATCTTTCAATAAAAATATTTTCCAAAAAAGGTTGTGTTTCCCTAATGTATAGACTTATAGGCAGGTTAACGTGCAAAATAATAAAAAGGAGACCATTCGTTATCCATAAAAAGTAAATAAATAAAAACGAAAACTTACAACACGAAAATAATTTGAGCGTAAATGGCCGGTTCTTACAAATATAACATTCATCAAAGAGGTTGCATTAAACATTTATACCTATTAAATGAGATAGACATAAATTATGTAGGTTATGATTTTTTGTAAAAAATAATCATGGATGTACGAAGTTTTCAAAAAAGTTTGATAGCTTTACAGAGTTGTGCCTCATTCTGACCTTGTTTACCTAGCTATATTATAATTTCGCAATCTAGGTGATTTCTTACACTTATGTACCATGTAATATTTCATTCAAAAGTAAAAACTAATGTGTTAAATTCCCTACACGCGACCAAATAGCAGCCATATCACGTTAGCAACGACTTTGCGTGTGAAAGCGGCAGCGTCGCGCGCCGCCCTTGAATCTGAGAGAGAGTACTGCAGTGGCCGACGCGACGGCGATCGATGGATTACCTACTTATTTAAATCTCTTAACAATCCTATTTATTTCCCCAGTCGCAGCTAATTGAAACAGCAATAACAGAAGGGTTAAATGTAAGAATAAAAGTATTTATTTATTATGTTCGACAGATGAAAAGCGTTTGTACCCTTACATGAAAAACTGAAACGTGCTCTGAAAATTAATTTTCATTTTCTGACTAAGACTTTTCTTAAACTGTGTTTTGAAATATATTTTAATCTTGTATATGTATAATCTGAATCTCGGAAACGCCTTCAACGATTTTCATCAAATTTAGTATGCTGGGGGTTTCGGGGGCGATAAATCGATTTAGCTAGGTTCCATTTTTAGAAAACTTCAAACAAAAAAAAAAAAACGAGCAAAGCTCGGTTTTCCAGATTTATTACGTTAAGTCTGATAGATTATTATGTCAAGAAAATTACACAGCACAGCCAAAAATTAACAAAAATATACCTCCTACCTACGTATTGTACGAAAATTATTACTTTACAGAAATATGTTGTCGGTTTATAATAAACTAGCTTTTGCCAGAGGTTTCGCCCGCGTGGAGGTCGGTGTATTTCAAAATCAAATCAAATATTTATTACATACAGGTTTACAAATTACAGCTACGATAGTTTCAACAACTGTGTTGCAGCCATTAGCGCCCACCTCCGAGAGAGGAGACGTCGGCGTTCCAACATTGAAAATTCTAAAGCCATAAAATTAAATTCAAAAGTTATAAAAGAATCTAAAGTAAAAGTAAGTAAATACATAAACTATTTAACTAAAATATTAGTAACTACATTTAATTCCTATTATTTTGAATTATGAAAAACAAAATACATTTAAACCTTCCTCTTGAATATATGTAACTATGTAAGGATTTTTATAATATGTAAGGATGATTGCACGTTGAAGTGATTGATTTCTTTGTAATCAATGCTGAATTTTTAATTAATTTCCATTGAAATGCATTTACTAACTCGAGTACGTTGTATGCATTGTTAATTATTGGCAGTCAACCAATACATAATTTTACTTTGTAAGTGAGTACAAAGCGATAAATAATGCGTGATTCTGTGATTCATAATTCAAACACAAAAAGAGACTTTATATTTAAACAGCTGACCCGACAGACATGTTGTCCTGTCCAAATTTCAATAGTTCAATAATTCCAAAGAAAAGATGGCTTTCAGCATTTCCTGAATTTAAATACCGGACCATTTTTTTTCTATAAATATGCGATTGGGACTAATATGAAAATTTAAAACAAAAAATTGTTAAATCGGGCCCGCCATTTTCAAGTTTACGCTTACCAACAAAAAGCATTTTGTTTTTTTATTTCATTGAAAATTATTCAGCACTGTAAAAATGTTTAAAAAAAACGGACTTCACTAAAAAGAAGGTTAATTAGGTACTACATTCTCCATAGGTAAATATTGTAGTAAATTATAATTAGTAAATAAGAGAAGTTCTTCTTTGATTTTTGGATTCGTTATTTAATAATAGGTACTAGGAGTTCATAACTCGGTAAAAGTTTTTTTAAGTCAATCAAGGTGAATAAGTACTTGTATCAGTAAAAACCTTTTCAGGTACGAATAGTGTAGTTTTTTATGTCAACAAAGCATTGTCATGTTATTTTAGTTTCTTTCAATATAAACTTTAGAGTACCTACCACAATAGAAATTCATGCAATTTTCTTTGTTCAAAAGAGCACGAGGCATTCAAATATAAGACAAGTGTACTCGTAGCTGCGAATCTTCAAAGCCAAAACAATAGACAAAGTAGGTCAGTTTCAGTGAACTTGCATAGCAGAACAGTGAAGAACAGTAGTACCTACTCTATTGTAGGACATAACTGTTGTTGTATTACACAGGAAAAATGACAAACTATTTGGTGTAGCGTTTGTCTATTTCTTATAGTTTCAGTCGGTCTATTGTGTAAAAATCATACCGTAAAAAAGTAGGTGAAGTGATCTGTAATTCCACTTTCTGTCAGGGGTCACCAATACTGACAGCTTACTTCAAGCCCACTTTACATTCATTTTCTCGGTGAGACACATCTCAACACCAGAGCGGCTGTCATTGTTTAGCCAAGAACCCCTGTGCCCCTCTATGACCATTTTTCTCTGAAACCTGATTTCCCATATAAACGCCCGGGCACTGTAACTAGCTGCTTAGTAAGTGATCTCGTTAAAACAGTAATGTCAACTAAATGAGAACAAAATTCGCAATTTAACTATCCTGGGAATGTCAATTATAAATTTCCGCGAAGTACTAAGTGGGCTCTATGAAATTTATCAGGAGTTCGACCTACGCTTGAGCTTCCACATATGCAATTTGAAGTGGCCTTGTAATAATATAATAAACCTACTTCATATTACATAACATCACGCCTCTAGTCTCTGCAGGGTTTTTTTTTTTTTTTTTCTTGGGTGGGAAATCATCAAATGACTTCTCCTGCTGAGTAGAGCAGGAGGGCGTGTCAGACTTTTACTGACTAAAACCCACCCGTGTTCCCTCAGTAGCCCGTATGCCAGGGGCCGTGGTATCTCTTTCGAACAAACCCGCACCCCTGGCAGGCATCGGCCCTTGCGGACCCCACCTGTGGTTGCTGACATCTTTGACGGCGCGCGTGAGGAACACAACGCGCCGTCCCGTCTACCACTTTTCGGCCGCAGAGGATAGGGAGAGCGGCTGACGCTATACCGACACTCCTCTTCCCCTGCGGCCCCACCGCGTCCGCCATCAAACGGTGGCGGCCCCGTCCAGGCCACGGAAGGGAAGAGCGCTGCTCAGAAGCACCGGCACTCCTCCTCTACCGCAGCCTGTAACCCTCAGCCGCGATGCCTCCCATTCGACATCGCGGCCCACCTCAGTTGCGGTGCACCTCACCGCAACCTACTTTTTGGCCGCTACGTCAATGGCTTGAAGGCAAAAGCCCTGACGAGCGGCCCCACCGTTGGGTTCCTCTTGGCTTCACCGTGGATGGGAGACCACGGTTACTAAGCCCCCCCGCAACGACAATGCGGGAACCCACTCGGGGGGGAGTCTCTGCAGGGTTAGGCAAAGATCTACAGTCACCGAAAGAGACATGTCGTCGGATATAGTTGAATTTAATAAGAAACCCACAGATATTTTCAAATGTAATTTAATTTGACAAATGTCCCGTTAGTTTTCTATTAATTTAATTTGAAAACATCCATCGGTTTCTTACTTAACTTCGACTATAACTGTACCTTATTGTACATCCGAATGTTGCCAACGGCTAACAAAGAAAATAATCAAGATAATAAAATATTGTAATTCGATTTTCGAACTACGAGTATCATCACACTGAACAAAAACTGATGAATAAATACGTGAGTCAAAATAGTGTTTTTTTAACAGGAATATTAAATGGTAAGATTCATCATTCTCAAAAATTGTTGTTGGTAAATATACTTATTCTACCTAGTAGCTACATGACATCCCAGATGACTGGTACGTGATTTCAGCTTAGTGTTACGACATCGCGACGTTTAAAAACCGTACTTAAATATGAAACGGCAACATTTAAAACGGTCTCGTATTTTTATTCCGGCTTTCCGGTTTTGGCTTTACAAGGGCTTTCCTGTGCCTCATTACTAGAACATCTTGGCATTAACGCCACGAGAGATATCTAGGTTAACACCGCTTAAGTATTCAAGTGGAAAATGTTTTTTTTTCTATAGCTACACGTTTTTCAGCGCCTTTTAATTTATAAGATGGTTTATTTTTGTGCTTATATCATATTGTTAGTTGCTGCAGCGTAGTATGCTATCTATAGGTATTTTCTACATTTATTACGGATGCAAAATGATAATGTGCCAACTGCATTATTTATTAATGCATCTCGTGTCTCCTACAAGTGTTAAATGAATGCAGGGAATTAACTGTGACAAGTTTGATTCACTGATAAATTTGATTTAATAGAGCTTCTGTCATTTATGACAGTTGTTATATACAGTGCATCATTTGTGTTGACAATTGTGCAGATTATCATCGCGTGTCTCGAGATATATTTATCTCACGCCCACTTACAATGTTAATTAGCTAATGTAATAATCTATTTTCACCGATTTTTATAACAATGTTCGCGTGATCGTTCGTTTAGCGTGTTAACTAAGTTCGGCACGGTTTATGGTGTTTCTTAAACTCCCAAGCTTCGATAACGATACTTAAATTGTGTGGAACGAATAATCGGTGATGGAAATTAATATTAAGTGTGTCCTTGGCAGTAATACGCGAATATGTAAGCAAAGCTTGAATGAAAATGTCGCCGATAATACTGTAGCACCCTCGTATTGATTCGTTTCGTTCCAAGTTATGATTGAGTCGCCAAATCGAGGTTGAATAAATATGCATGTAGGTTTTACTATGCTGTGAATATGTTCCGACAAACAAAGAAGCCGAGTTGCGTAAAAGCTTTGCGCAATATATTTTCATGAAAATAATGCTAATCACTGAACTGAAATGCCTGGCTCATTGAGTTGAATACTTTTAGTTCAGAGTAAATATCAATATATTAAATGGAGTTGATTGGAGCCTTTACAACTGGCAGTTACAGGAATATAAAGTTTAAACATGATAAAAAAAATCCGGCAAACTTTAGTTCGAAACTTAAAATTTTAAAGAACGAGGAAACATACCAAATTCAAATTCTTATCTTTCAGCGAATGAATGGGTAGAGGTAGGTCGGAGCTTGTTCATTAGCATCACTTCAAAGGATTGTCATACTAAAAGACTTATAAATTGTACTACTGGTAAAACGGGTGCTTCCAAATGCGGAAAAGACTTCTCTAGAGTTTACAACGTGAGAATTATGTCGATGTAATCCCCAGCGAAGGAATTAGAGTTGCCAATGCTGCAAAATCCTTGACTCTTTATTAAACTCTCGCGATTTTAAGAGCTTTCTGATCAAGGAGCAGTTCTGGCCCAGAGATAACAGCAGCAACTTACGAGTTGTATGTGGGTCGTAGGTTCGAACCCAGACAGATGGTTTACTTCGTGTAAATTATTTCGTCACGACTTCTCTCAAAATTGTGAAGGAAAACATCGTGAGGAAACCGGCATGTCCTAGAATCAAAAATTAGAACACATGTGAGATACGAGTACACCAAACCGCACTGTGCCCGCGTGTCGGATCACGGCCCGCTCCCTCTCACAGAGAGGAGGCCCAGCAGTGGGAACGCCTAAAGCCTTTATCTGCTGAACAAAGAGACCCGCTTCTTGAGGATAATCAACACAAAAAATATTCATCAAACTGTGAAACTCATGTCAAGTGATTTTCAGTGAGCCAATCATAGATCTTAACATAAATTTGACAGTAAGTAAGTTATTTTGTGCTTGTGTATTTCAAAATCAGCGGTGTTAAGTTGATCAATACTAATATTATAAAGGATTAAAATTCGTCTGTTTGTAGTTTGTATGTAGGGGGTAATCTCCGGAACTATCAGTTGCATTTGGTAGTCCAATTCTTGAGGAAACTATATCTAGGCTATTTAACATACCTAACCCTAAGGAGTCGAGTTAAAAGAAAAATAGTCAGAAATAATGCTAAGAAAAAACGAAATAATATCGAGGGCAGGCGATGCGATGCTATACGATATATTTTATGTTAAAACAAGGAATTACATGCGGACGATTTCGGGGCAGAAGTTATGGTAAAAAAAATCTTTTTTAATTAGGTACCTGGTTTATTTTGTACTTTTTCTTGTCAAATTGTAAACCGGGAATTTTAATTATTAAACTATACTAGCAGCGCCCCACGGTTTCACTCGCGTAGTTCCCGTTCCCGTCGGAATACGGGGATAGTGTAGCTTCCCAACAGTGAAAGAATTTTTCAAATCGGTTCAATAGTTTCGGAGCCTATTCAATGCAAACAAACAATCAAATCTTTCCTCTTTATAATATTATATAGTATAGATAAGTATAATATTAAGCCATCTGGCTCTAATGTATGTTAAGTTATATCACAATAGCTTAGGTATTAGTAGGAACTGTAACTTGTAAAATAATGTAACTACCTCTCGGCTTATTTTATTGTAAACCTGTTTTTACGTTAATTTTAAAGGTGCAAATCACGGAGAAAAGAAAGAAGCTTCTTTCATTACTTCGTGGTGCAAATAAACATTTTTATTACTTTATTCATTATCATCATTTCAGCCGAAAGACGGACATAAGCCTCCCCCAAAAGGGGTGTTTTGTCATAATCGCCACGCTTGGCAGGCGGGTTGGTGATCGCAGTATGGTGGTAAAACGCATAGAGAACGTTGCTGCTCATTCTCTAGTAAGTCCCTTAGTCGCCTTCTACGACACCCACGGGAAGAATTGGGATGGTGCTATTCTTTTACGTCCGGCACTACAGGGAACATAATTTTATCATTATTTATTATTTTTAAAGCACCTAAGATAGTTAACCAAGTGTGATGTAAATGAATATCAATACAAGCTATTAAATAGGTACGTAGGCGATCATGAATTGATATGAGACACGTGTAACAGGAGCTCTGTAGCCTCTGTAGGTAATTCTGGAAACAAAATAAGCCTCTTAGTGAAGTCACCAGATATTTTCTTCGATGTCGTACGGAAAATTGTGTAAACAAGAAGAGTATCATCCGTGCCTTTTCAATTGTTAGATAAGTACCTACTAGAACATTAAATAGACATACACTGGAGATACAGCACATGATGGAGGTAACTCGGGGTATCCCGAAGCACATGATTTTAGAGTACAACTTTATCGTCGGCTGTCAAAAAAAACCGCGGTTTCATAGAAAACTGCAATAGGTACCTACGCGGTCAAAATGTAGAGCGATTTTTTTTAATAATTGGCGAAAAATTGTGCGTCAATTTTCCTGTATGTATAAAACCAGAAAATTTTCACAAGATATCCAACACAGCATCATACATGGTACAGAATTATTTTCTAATGTTTCTGTCATTCTGTAGTAGAACTCTTTTTCGTTAGTGAAAAGATATGAAAATCATGAAAATTGGTTTTAGAAACTGTGCGCAGGCAAAGTGGTTTTTGCCCAACCAATTTGAGAACAATTTCCATCCTTTTTAGGATAAGAATGAATGTAGTTATCCAATCATTGTAGGAGTACCAAGTAGGGGCTATAAGTAATCTTATCCTACTCTAGTTTGTATGCTACTATCCTACTTTAACATTATAAATGTGAAAGTTTGTATGTATAGATATAGATGTTTGTTACACAATCACGCAAAAACGGCTGCACGGATTTGGATGAAATTTGGCACACAGATAGATTATAACCTGGATTAACACATAGGGTATTTTTTATCCCGGTTGTACGTTCTCGTGGGATAATTTTAGACCACCACGCGAGCGAAGCCGCTGGCCAAAACTAGTTTTACAATAATATATTAATCTGTGTCCTTCTAGCACTACAAGTTAAGTAAAATTGTGACAGGGTTAGTAAGTATGGACTCGTGTCTGAAATAAGAGTTTTCTGTTCTATTAGGCTAAGTTACACTACTACTAACATTATATGGATGTTTATTCCGAAATAAAATATTTGAATTAGATTTTTTTTATATAGGAATGTGTAAAACATGGTCATAAACGAAGGCGATAGTGCACAATAGGACCTTCGTATCGCATAATATTTCAATTGACAATAAATTCCATTGACTCGATTTGCTTGGACGACTGTGCCAAGTCCTGTGTGAATGCGAAATGGCGGGATGGCTTTTGCGGTTCATGACATTTACATTCATATCGCGAAATATGAGAATATTCCCCATTTAAAATATAATTCAGAATATCGACCAAAGCTCAAAGATGGCGTCTGATCTGACGTAATTATAACGGCTACCCGAAGCAGGGTTCGCCTCAAAAACTTTCGGGAACATAATAAACTGGCAACACTTGGAGTTTTGGACTTCTTGACTCAAAAGAGTTACAGTGCTGTTCGAACTAATTTCTAAGGGCCTTTACTCCATTCTTGACATTGGCAGTAAAGCGACGTTTAATAGGGACAGGGGAACAATTAAGTGCGTCTAGGTTTTATTGAAGATTTTACAGCTGAAAGTAACATGTTCGATCGAGTTTAAGAAGGTGGCTTTTGGTAGGTGAAGTGGTACTAGAGTGAAGATCGATAGCCGCACTGAATGAGAGCCGTCTCGATAGCCTAGTTTTTGTGGCGGCTTAGCAGAATTTACGCGGTACCCCTACAATAGCGTTGGATTTCAGCTTAATGTCGCCTGCTTCTCACTTTTCGTTTAAGGCCATTTGACGCAATCTAGAACCTATGTCTATTTCGGCCCACTGAGTAACGATCTTTTTGTTTGTATAAATGGGATTTTGATTGCGTAGTTTTTGACGCGGCACGAAAGTTGGTCAGAAATAGAATAATATATATCAATCAATCAGTTTGCTCAACTTATCGAAGTAATTTATTATTATTTCATTTATAAAGTTATAGTTATCTAGTTGTTATAGTAGGTAATATAATTCGAAACAATGTAGTAGAAAATATATGTTTATTTTCAGGTGGAAAATATCTTATATAGCTAACCCAGCAGACATATACTATTCATGTCCAAATTTTGATTACTTAAAAAATCCCATCGAAAAAGGACTTTCAATTTTACACGAATTTGAAATTTTTCCTGAAAACTTATCCACACTTTTATATAAAAAACCTAATTAGAACATTACGAACATTAAAAAAAATAGTCAAAAAGAACGATCAGCATTTCGTTTTATTTGTAATAAATAACTGACTTTGGCATTTCCAACAATCTTCTGCACCCAATTAACTAAGTAGATCAAAACAAAAGTGTTATTTCGTTAAAAGGCCCTATCACATTTCCACTGCGGGCAAGACAGCTAAATATTAGCTGTAGTCATAAGACAAACGGTATGGAAATGTACGACCATTTCATCTACCATTACCGCCATTAAACTATGCCAGCTTTAACGATCCAAGGTGCTTTTCTTTTTGAAAGAACTGTGAGTATATTAAAACGAATTAATGTTGTAATAATAAATTTTTCAAAAGAATAGAGTCGAAAATAACCCATGAAAATAAATACATATAAACATTAGCGTATTTGCCCCCAAAATAATTTTAATGCATGTTGTTGATTCCTGAATTTAAATGTTGAGGATTTCCTAATGAAGTGAAATGTTTATGAATATGAAACTAAAATATAAGAAGAGAGTAATAAACAACTGCAAGACTATTCATAGTGTCATCTTATCATCTGTTCAGATTTTCGTTACAAATTGAATATAATAGTAGACTAGAGAATATTAATAGACATAATGACGTGCTTACAGTGTTAAATCTGTAAGAGTCGATAAGATCAGTAAAAACGTAACTGTGGTTAATTTGGCATAAAACGTTAATATTCTATTTTAAACGAAAGCGCTACAAAACTTTGTAGCTCACTGTTTCAGACAAGATAAGTGCTTTGAGGCGTAAAAGTAAAGTTTTTACATCTGTCGTTACCTGAGGCTGTTTGCTATTGATTTACTTAAGATTAGATAAAGATAATGGGCAAAATTGCCTTCGAAAATAATCTTATTTGTTTTAAAGCCCGCAGTGGCCCTTTTCGTCACTTGAGGATAGTTATCGTAAAAAGAGTCTTAAGGGATTGTATCCATATACATTTAAATGGATAAAGGACAGTCAGCAACGCCTGGCACAAAGACAAAGTTATAAATCATCAAACCTTCGAATTGAAAGTTTTCTTTCTTAGTACCTTATATTGTAGCGGTGCAGGTTCAGCAGTAACTTTGAGACTGATGTACTTAAGTAGCCTTCGCGAGCTCTTCAGTCTTCGCGATCCTAAAATTTACGTCCGGCGCAAACAGAGTAGTGAGCCCCTCTGCCACCCTACTGACTGGCGGCTGAATCACGGGGAAGCTGATCTTATAGTTTTTAGCGACACGTGTATACTGTAATGACAGTAGCTTATATGTGTACGCGTTTCTCAGCACCGATACAGTAGCGCATTTCAAGGACACGCGACTGCAGCGTCGCAAGGTCAATTAGCTAAGCCGCTTGTATCGGTACTATGAGTATGTGTGATAGTAGTAATCTGTGGAAGTCTGTGATGGTTGTATTACTGGTACTTTAATCGATATAGCTATGCGACTATATGGCTGCGGGAAACCGCGATGATTTTACCATAATGATTGTTACCGTCTATTTCGCGATGCTGAATTTTTAGAGTACAAAAAATCGATTACATAGTTTTATCAATACCTACACCCTCTTTACAAGAGCATAAGGTTTGTATTGTTGGCAAATCCACAGTCTAAGTTTATCCTTATTGTTGCCGTCCGATAAAAAGCCGGCCAAGTGCGTATCGGACCACGAACAGTGTTGAGTTAAAATCGGATTAAGGAATTCTTATTGCATATATTATATGTAAAATACTAACTTTGTGTTCACCGAAAAAATAATATATTTTAGGTACTCATCAATGGAAAAACAAACTTTATTTTCTTTTATAAAGGCACAAAAGCTTCAGTAAGCACCACAGGTCATTTGGATGCGCTTCGCTCAATGGAAGCTCCATTGAGGTAGGTTTGAGTGTCAGCACGTTCTTTTATATGAATGTGTGCAGGCATGTGTAAAATGCATGACTGTATAAAATGCACCTGTATTACATGCGGTAATATTAAAGTAGGTTTCGTTCATCAAAAAACAATACGAAACAGATAATTACTTGACGGATTATGCGGGTTGTATAATTGACGGTTATAAGTATCAATTTCCAAAAACAATAATGTCAGAAGAGTGATAGTAAAAGTGTTTGAAACAAAGACTATCAAAAAGATAATGTTTCTTGCCGTTTCTCGAAATTGCGACGACAACACGCTTAGCACGACAATCGTATGGTTTGTTAAAAAATTTATCGCTCTGAGAAACCGCACGAGATCCGAGGAAAACCCTTAGGTACTGGATATTATATTAGGTCGCGAAAATTCATTGATTAAGTGGATTTTCGTGGTAGAATAAACGTGGTCTAGACTTGAATCGCAAAACTAGTTTAATATTTTCAGATATCGGAAAATTAGGTGCTGGATACGACCGTTTCTTCTTAGCAAGCACGAAGAAGAAATGAAGAGTCATACCTATGGAATTTGGACCACGAAGTGTGTGATTGACCGACGTCCTAGACAACGCAGTTACGCACAAGTAAAACGTCATAAGTACTACAAAAATACGTGATTTACTAACTACGCATAGTATGTAATGCAGATTCTAGTGGAAGCCGTAATGAGGAAAGGTCAAACACAATGCCTTACTCGTCAATTAGAGGATTAACGGCACAACCAACATACGGCAGCCGACAAAAGAGGAACGAGGATTTATATCGCGTTCGCACTCTTTTGTCATAATGCAGCAACCCCAGGTGTTCAACGGGAGCAGATTTTTTTTTGCTAGCCATCAAACAATTAAATGTGGCATTGTACCGCAAATGAATAGTGGATCCAGGGCGGATATGTCATTGCAAGCACATAATGAAAGGTATACCTTTTATCCGGCGAGCCCTGTGTGCAAACGCCGGCGTCCGTGGCAGTAAGCCTCCGGTGATGTAGTGTCGTAGAGTGTAAGGGTGATGGAAGCGCCAAGGAGGGCTCCTGGCCGCGAGGGGCCGGCGTTGCTGCGCGTAGCGAGCGATGGGCGCGCGTGTGCCTCGAGGTCGGTATGCCGGCGGAGTGGGCCGCGCTGTCACAGCCGGTGAGGGTGCGCGCGCCTGCACCACCGCGCATGCGCCCTCGTGCGCCGCAAGCGATTAAACTAAATACACCAACACGCAGCGCCACTACATGTGCTATACTGGCGCGCTGCCGCCTCACCTACATAATATCGAGGTGAGTATTATACGTATTCTTTTTATAATCATCTGTTTTGACCTATATTATTTACTTACTTATTGTATTACAAAGTTATTGTAAACGTTTAGTAGAATTAATTGAACCAAGGTTTCGTTAGAAGTTGTGTTCGTAGCGACGAGCTACATCAACAAAAGCTTTGACATTCGTGAACGTTCCTGTAGATGAAAGAACTTCAGTATCGTGACAGTTTTTTTCTTTAGCCAGTTTACCATTAGAGATTACCGTACAATTTATCGAAATATGTAGACGAAGGGTGAATAGTGGTATTGTTTGATATAGGTAGTGTAGTTGTTAAGATCAGCTGTTTGTATATCAGGCTATCGGTGGGTGGTATCGATTGACGGCACTTTCACCGCTGGGCGCGAACAGTAACTGTTATCCTATGTTTTGGCGCGGCTCCAGCAATGGCGGACACCCACCCTGTTACTAAGCACACGCCATTTTCGCGTAACCATTAGGACTAAGTTAACTGACTAAAACTAAAAAAAGTTGCCGAAGATAATAAAAATATTATTTTTCTGATCGTTATGTGATGTATTTATTCGGGATGCTGAATAGAACGGCATATAAAGAGATCAAAACAGACGTTTGTGTATCCTTCATGGTTCATATAACTCGTGATGGTCCTTTTGTCGAGTTCGTAGGAGCGGCACAACAATGTCTGTGTTTATATCATGTGAAATTGTAATCGCATATGTAACGTTAGCGACCCTGAAAATAATTTAAATTGAAAATAAGATTTATTTAGTAGAAACATAAAATTAAAATTCTTTTTTACCAGTTGTAGGTAGAACGTAAATCATCTCGTATTAAAAAGTTCCTATTTAATTCACAAAAAAAAAAAAAAAACAATTCTGGCCAGTGTCCTTTACACTTAAAAAAATACTGCTACATAAGTTTTAAATAAAATAATTACAAATTTATTAACTAACTTCGGTACCTACTCATTACTCACATTCTATATGTAGGTAATTGGGTAAGTATTCGTACAAAAAGTTGTGAATACGTGAAAACAAAACTAAAACGCACCATGAAGGTATATTTTCTTAACGTGTTTATGCGTACGCTACGTGGAGTATCTGCATTGCTACAAACCATGCTAAAATCTTTAAATCGAGAGTTTTTAATTTTTCGTTTTGTTTGTTCATTCTATAGCCAGAGAACCACTATTACAACCATGTCATTATCGAGAGCCTTAGTGCAAAAATAGAAAACTAATAATAATAAAACGTTAGATAAATAAAGAGCTATTGGTCTAGCAGTTGCATGTAGTGATTTTTTTCTGCAATCAAGAAGAAAAGAAAACTTCTGTGACAGACCATTTTATTTATACAAAAACTGTTTTAATTTAGGGTTCCATGGTCGATATACTCTACATAAGTATGTATAACTTTTCAAAGGGTCAAGTCCGGTGTAGTACTTTAGAAGATGACCTTGCTTTACCCAACGTGGAGGGTACGAAATTATTACCGGGCACACAGCAGGCATTTTTTTTTGATGCAAAACAAGGTCGCCCCTCTATTTATTGAATGATTATTGATAACATGACCAAGTAAATATTTTGTATGAACTTTGAGCCTGTACCTTTTGCACTGTATTAACGTAAGTATAGCCAAATAAGGAAAAACAAGTTAGTTTAAATATTATTTTACTGGCTTTTGCCAGCAGATCGCCCGCGTGGACGTCGAAAATTATCCTGCGGGAAGTAATATCGGGATTTAAGAAAGAGAAGAAAGAAAAAGGATTTATTGTGACTCGCACAGGAAGATCGCATACTAAAATAAACATACACTCGAACAATAAATAAAAAAAACGAATTTCTTGGAAGTAAAAAATAATAAGTCCTGCACTAGGCCAAAAGGCTCCTCAGCATGATGCTGCGACATTTAAAAAGTGTCGCAGCGCTGGTATTCTGATAGGTCTCGAAGTATCCTATATGTTATTCCAGGTTATAAACGATCTGTTTGCCAAATTTCATCCCACTCTGTTCAGCTGTTTTTTCGTGATTGAGTAACAAACATCCAAACATCGAAACTGTCACATTTATAATATTAGTAGGATAGTAGGATTAGTGGGATAGTAGGATAGTAGGATTAGTGGGATAGTAGGATTAGTAGGATAGTAGGATTCATTTACATGACGTGTGGCCGATGGGAATTCCTTTCGGCAAAGTTCCCTATAATTTTTTCACACTGTAAAGCTGATTCTAATATAATATGATAAAGGATAAGATTTCATTTTCATTACACTATTCTCAGCATTTTTATTTTTAATATGAACGAGCTTCTGCCCACATCTTCGGCCCTCATGGATGTCCGTAAATATCCTACGGAAACGCACCTACTACTGGTAATTAAAGTACCTTATGTATTAATCCAGCACGGTAATTGCGTAACACACTATAAATAGAGATGGCTTTCTATTGAGCAGTTCAACAAAATTCTTTGCGTTGTCGAGCTGACAATGACCATAGTTATATTATATCTCATAATATTTTAACTTATTTTTTAATAAATAGAAGGTACTCGTAACGACAATTTTTCTTTTTAACCGTTATTTTGTTGGTTATAATATAATGGTTGTATATTGCATACAATCCAGAATCTACTGATTGGGTGAAGACACTGGCTCCTGTACACAGGTGTTTTACCTAGCGCAGGAGTCGGGGCTCCACTTTGTTTGTATCCTCTTTTTATGCCAATAAAGAATTTATTTATATCTTTCTAATATAAACTTTCTGTGCGCCAAATTTCATTCAAAGTTTACGCGCCGCAGCTCCAAATCGGCATTATTTTTCCCGACATCTTCAACAATCATCGTCATATTTCAGCCAATTTACATAAGCCTAAATGTACACTTAAACCTTTCCCATAAATCACTCCCTCCATTGAAGCATTGGTCAAAACTGTATGAAAATCAGTTCGGTATTTTTTAAGTTTCTGACAAAGTCAGACTCAGGGACTTTTAATACATTATCTATTTGAATAGTGATGAGTAAAGAGCCGACTGCCGACATGTCGCACCAACATAACTTACGTAGGACCCTGGTTAACTACCCCCCCGAGTGGGTTCCCGCATTGTCGTTGCGGGGGGGCTTAGTAACCGTGGTCTCCCATCCACGGTGAAGCCAAGAGGAACCCAACGGTGGGGCCGCTCGTCAGGGCTTTTGCCTTCAAGCCATTGACGTAGCGGCCAAAAAGTAGGTTGCGGTGAGGTGCACCGCAACTGAGGTGGGCCGCGATGTCGAATGGGAGGCATCGCGGCTGAGGGTTACAGGCTGCGGTAGAGGAGGAGTGCCGGTGCTTCTGAGCAGCGCTCTTCCCTTCCGTGGCCTGGACGGGGCCGCCACCGTTTGATGGCGGACGCGGTGGGGCCGCAGGGGAAGAGGAGTGTCGGTATAGCGTCAGCCGCTCTCCCTATCCTCTGCGGCCGAAAAGTGGTAGACGGGACGGCGCGTTGTGTTCCTCACGCGCGCCGTCAAAGATGTCAGCAACCACAGGTGGGGTCCGCAAGGGCCGATGCCTGCCAGGGGTGCGGGTTTGTTCGAAAGAGATACCACGGCCCCTGGCATACGGGCTACTGAGGGAACACGGGTGGGTTTTAGTCAGTAAAAGTCTGACACGCCCTCCTGCTCTACTCAGCAGGAGAAGTCATTTGATGATTTCCCACCCAAAAAAAAAAAAAAAAAAACCCTGGTTAACTATCTCTTTTGGTGACTGACCAAAAGAGATAATTAACCAGGGTCCTCAGATATAGTTGATCTTGGGTAAGTAACCGATGCATGTTTACGTATGAAATTTAATTTGATAAATTAACTAATTGTTTTCTATTAACTAAATTAACTTTTTTTCGAAACCATCCATCGGTTTCTTACTCTCTACTTCAACTATATCTGACAACCCTGGTTACCTATCTCTTTTGGCAACTGTACCTATTTAGGTACAAAATGCGAACGTTTAGGTAGATGTACCTAATTCAATCACGTCACCTCCACGACTGAATAGATTCGACTGGACATCCGTCGCATCGCGTTGTATGTTGTAACAAGGTTAGGATAGGACCTACAAGTATAATGTGTGTCAAATTATAGTCTGGCCATTTCATTGTGTGTTACACTTCAGAAGTTTTTCTGTAGCATCCAGGAGTCACCATCACTGCTCTCAAAACGGTGGAGGAAAACATCGTGAGGATACCGGCGTTTCCTAGAAACAAAAAAATCTACAACATGAGACATAGTACATAACCGCACTGGGCCCGCGTGGTGGATTACGGCCCATTTTCTCCCACCGATAGGACGCCTGTGTCCCAGCAGTGGGAAAATTTTAGGCTGATCAATGGGTAATTAATAGGATAGCTCCTTATTTAGGGGGCTCATCATCATCATCATCATCATTTCAGCCGAAAGACGTCCACTGGTGGACATGAGCCTCCCCCAAAAGGGGGGTGTTAGGGGGCTCAAACTAAAGAAATTGGGATATTCTTTACAAGTAGTACCTACATGGGTACACTGCCCATCTTACGAAAATAAAAGCGGGAATTTTACAATTTTCTTAAAATACGATCCTGTTGGAAAGCATTTGACAGTCGACAAGCATCCTTTGTTTATTAAGCTTTGAATGTATCGCCTTACCTGTTTGAGCTCGATACTAAATATTTTCGGAATAAAATCTGCTCTTCTAAAATAATTGAGGTCACTTTGATGCCACGAAAATGCCTTTGTTAGTAGATTTTAGAGAATAAGCGACTTTACAGGAAGACATGAATTTTTTGCTCAAAACGCTCTAGAATGAATGAACAGTTTACGATAGCAAAAACATCATTTTTCAAGATTAAATAACCTCAACATACATAGTCTCTTTTTCTAAGTTTCTTTAAATTTCGGTGTCCTGTCTGTATATTCATCTGTCATATCGAGTGCTGACGTAATTCAAAATTTGTACTTACTACGGAAATCAATACCTGCATTCAACAAAAGGGGTCAAAATGGGGAGACAACATTAAAAGTCGTAACGAGGCCAAATGGGGTCCACATGAATGGGCTACATTTATTTCAAACGATTATAGTAGGTACTTAAATTAAAAAACTTGTTGTATTATTTTTATTACTGTACTTACTTTGGTAAATACATTTAATTGCACGTGTATAAAATACCTCTTTTAGAAAAAATAATGTTTTTAACCTTAAAAATACGATCACGTTTCTAACTTTCGCAAGATCCTCAAGTTGCTCCCCATTCGACTTCGCAGAAACTCTCGGATATTGTGTTTGCTATTTAACATTCTTCACAACCCTAAAACACCATCCTATCTGCGGGAACGCTTCTCCACGCCCGTCCTTTTGATGCGCCTTGCAGGTTGCATCTTAGAAATCTCCTCAAAGGGACTTGAGGAGATTTCTAAGATGCAACCTCACACACCACCACACTCAATCGACTTCTACTCCTACTCCTTCACTGTGCACGCGGTCCGGTTGTGGAATTCACTTCCGCCTGACATTAGGAACTGCCAAACTGTAGCAGTATTCAAAAGAAGAGTGAAAGAACACCATCTCTCCACTTTGTCATTAATTGCATTTGTATTTATTATTTAAATTAAATTATAATTATATATATTTTAGTGATATTTATTTTAGTAGTATGTATAGTATAGTGTATGTGTAGTATGTGTGTATATTCTTATATGATATGTGTGTTTATAAATTAGATTATAGTTTGTACTTTCATGTTTTCCCTTCTATTATTATTTACACGCGTTGTCTACATCTCTGTTAGCTTCTCTCCTATCGCAGGTGTGCTGGAAGAGATTTCTGTAGAAAAAAGCATTACCTTTGTACGTATTTTTCTGTTCCTTAATTCTTGTCTGTTTTTATGTGTGTGCATAAATGTTTAAATAAATAAAACAAAATAAAAGCGTCTAGCAACTCGAAATGTCATACATAGCCTCACATAGCCTTTCTTGACTAAGTAGTGAAAGATCTTCACTGCATCAAGAACGGAAACCCCCAATAAATTAGCTCCGAGTATTTTAGCAACAATGAACTCGTATGTGTTCGCTGCGGCTAGTGGCATCAGGTCAAGGACAATGCACAAATCCGCAGTCTCCTTTGTGGCGCATATCTACTGACATATACACGCATATCGTAGTTAGCAGAGCGTTGTGGAGTCGCTGATCCGGGGTAATTCTACCACCATATTTATTTGTAGAAACCGCCAAGCTTTATATTCCGATTTCAAATGCGGTATCTACGTGCGTGTATATAGAGGTACATGAGACATTTCGACTTCGTCTCAATGATGGCAAAGTAACTGGAACGCTTCGCCACTGGGTACTTTCTTGCAGTATTGTATTGTGGTTTGGGTGAACTCAAATCGTTTCTTCTTGAGATCGAACCCATTGTGTCACCCTAAGTACTCGTACAAATTCTACCTTCATAACTGTAATTTTTAAGAGCGTTGGTGATTACTATGTATCATTAGTTAAATTGTGTGTTTTCGTTTTTTATAGGATGCAGTATGGTATACTTATTAAAAAATGCAACATCCTAATTCAACACCCCAGTCATAAAATTCGATTTATTTGTATTTTTTTTTTACATTTAATAGCAAATTAGTGGTTATTGCTAAGTGGAATTGGGCACGCCACGATTGCGGCGGTAAGTCCCCTCTTTGAGGAGTGGCTTGAGAGGCGGCATGGCGTCCTCACCTTCCGCCTGACTCAGGTCCTCACCGGGCACGGTTGTTTCGGGAGGTTCCTGTTTCGGATAGGGCGGAGGACACGGTGGAGCACACGGTGGCGGTCTGCCCGGCTTGGGTGGAGCACCGCCGTGTCCTCGTGGAGGCGATCGGCGGCGGTGATCTCTCGCGTCCGGCCCTGGTCCAGGGCATGGTACGGAGCGAGAGGCCATGGGTAGCCGTCACCTCCTTCAGCGAAGCAGTAATGCTCGCGAAGAGGGAGGCGGCGCACGTGAGGGAGAGGCAGTTTATGCGCCCTCGCGACCCTAGCCGCCGCAGGATACGGATACGCCCTGGGCGTCGGGAATCCCAGGCCTATTTCCGGCCACCGTATGCATGGGCTTGCGGACGGCGAGTAATGGGTAGCTCGCTGTCCGGTAAGGACCAAGCCCAAGTCGAAGCGCGCCTCAAAGAGATGTCAGCACAAAAAATGACGGGGCCCGCAAGGGCCGATGCCTGTCAGGGATGCGGGTTTGTTCGAAAGAGATACCACAGACCCTGGCATACGGGCTACTGAGGGAACACGGGTGGGTTTTAGTCAGTAAAAGTCTGACACGCCCTTCTGCTCCACCCAGAGCGGGAGAAGTTATTTGACGATTTCCCACAAAAAAAAAAAAATGCTACCTAAGTGGAAGAGAGGATTCTCCGAACACAAGCAATTCATTCTTAAAAGGTGATCTCCAAATCGTGTATGGAAATGGACTTTGTAATTGAATTAGACAATTTTTTTATTTAATTTTGCCTGGTTTGGTTTTTTTTTTTTATAGGAATCAGTCTATTATTATTAAAAAATCCAACACCCTAGCTCAGCTCCCCAGTCGTAACGTTCGATTTACAGGGTCGGTTTGAATTTAGAGTGTAGTGAATTTATGGTGATACTAAGTATGGGAGCTTGCCAATTGAGCACGGTTGCATAATGCATGTTCGTTTGTGTGTTTCTTGCAAAGGTCACCCCTCGTGTGGATAATCAATCCATGTTTTTGTTCAGTCATTTCAATTGTGTAAGTTTTATTAATCATGGGTATCGATTTTTCCTTATTTGTACCCTTAAAATGAGCTCTATTAGGGCCATAAATATAAATGGGGTCCACAATATTCATTATATTCTAGTGGGTCTAAAAAGTTATTTCAAATCGGTTATATTTCGCGTGACTGCGAGTAAATAAATGATAAACAATTAACAATCAAAATAAATCGGTTAATTATAACGTATATGTAGTTTGTACAAATTTCTTTGAATTATTGCACGATGACGTCTTCTATGAGATCGTACGTAACAATTTAATTTACACTACGTCATAGTGCAGGCTTCATTGTAATGATTATGCAATATCTGCTACGTGAGTCTACGAAATAAACACGGCTACGTTCCTTCGTAGCAAAGTTCTACATGATATTTCAGTAGCAGGTACCTAATTAATACAACGCGATTTTCGTAGCACAGCCTGGTAAAAGCAAAATTTCGTAACTTCACTACCGCTACGGCGTAGCCGATGGCTACGGTGATATCTTATCTCAATTGCGTATTATATCACGATCCGTTAATTAATTGGTATTTAGACAAAATTGGTGCTTATGTAACCTATAAATGTGGTAGTATTGTACGTGGGCTGGAAATTAGTTCTCCATTACGGCTACTAGTGAAATTGGAGCCCGAATGAAATCACTTGGGCGTGCTGAATACGAAATCGATTGGTGGGAATCATACCTTAGTTTTTCGCAAAAAAATGTTATTGAGATTGAATTCGCAAGATTTTCTTCCTACAATATTTTTAGTACGTATGTAGAGTATTGCCGTTGTGCCAACATCGTACGGAACCTAAAATATGAGGAAATAGGTCAGACATCAGTCGCTGTACTGAAAACCACTTACCAGCCACATTATCAAAATATTTAATGCAATGTCGACTCAGTGAGTTTACAAGGTAGATTGTTATGGTAGGTACTAGAAGATGAACACATAAAGCAAAGTCGCTTTTGCCTGCAGCTTGGCCAGTGTGTAGGTAAAAAAATGGCAACCGGAACATACTGTCGGGACCCCCCGAGTGGGTTCCCGCATTGTCGTTGCGGGGGGGCTCAGTAACCGTGGTGTTCCACCCACGGTGAAGCCAAGAGGAACCCAAAGGTGGGGCCGGTCGTCAGGGCTTTTACCTTCAACCCAATGACGGCCAAAAAGTAGGTTGCGGTGAGGTGCACCGCAACTGAGGTGGGCCGCGATGTCGAATAGGAGGCATCGCGGCTTAGGGTTACAGGCTGCGGCAGAGGAGGAGTGCCGGTGCTTCTGAGCAGCGCTCTTCCCTTCCGTGGCCTGGACGGGGCCGCCACCGTTTTATGGCGGATGCAGTGGGGCCGCAGGGGAAGAGGAGTGTCGGTATAGCGTTGACCGCTCCAAAGTGACAGGCGAGACGGCGCGTTGTGTTCCACGCGCGCCGTCAGAGATGTCAGCAACCACTGGTGGGGTCCGCAAGGCCCGATGCCTGCCAGGGGACCGGGTTGTTCGAAAGAGTTACCGCCGCCCCTGGCACACGGGCAACTGAGGGAACACGGTTGGGTTTTAGTCATTAAAAGACTGACACGCCCTCCTGCTCTACCCAGCGTCAGAAAAGTCATTTGATGCTTTCCCACCCAAAAAAAAAACATACTATCGGGACCCTATGTCCTAACCCTGGTCACGGTGTACAGTCACGAGCACTAATATGTATACGCTTACCAACTTCTAAAAGTGATTTTCTCCTCTTGTACTGATTGTAATTTTATGTTATATGATAATAATGTTTTGGAATCCACACTCTAATGAAATACCTAATATGTATTTTCTCAAGGTTGCAATCGTTAGTTAAGAGAAAATCGCTTTTGAATTTCGTTATGTGTATACAAATTAATGCTCTTGACTGAAAGGTAACAGACAGACTGACACACAGACAGACAAAGTTACATTCGCTTTTAGGGTTAATATATCAAGTATTGGTGGATATGCGCTAAGGTGGCCCGCAAACATTTTCATGAAATAGTCATTCAATAGAATTAAATGACCTTAGAAAGTTTAAGAAACAGAAAAAAAAATGGTGCAGCCGGTCACGTGTGATGCTGTGACCAAGAGAAATAGGGATTCATTTAGATAGAGCCATATTGGTTACGGTCGCGAATCATATTATTTTAATCAACAAACAACCCTGACCTGCAAATTGCAAATTATAAGTTTTGAAAATTTAAGTGAGAATGCTTGAAACTTTAAATGGTTATAGTGTTGGATAATTATGTATTATACGGCATATTTTGATATATACGGCATAAAGAAAACAGTTCGTAACGATAATAAAATATATAATAGGGAAAACGAGTAAATCAGGACTGTACAAAGCATGAACCAAAAACGGATGAGATGTGTCATGTCAAAATCAACTAACATCCGTCATAACACAAACAGGTTGTGCTTATAACCAGGATATATTCTAACACTAGCCCTTAAGGGTACACTAGTCGCGGGCTCGAACTCACTGGTGGGCCTGGCTAGAAAGCACGCTGTCTCACCAGGCTTCGTGTCCGACAGAGGTAGTATCAGTGATGAGTAGTTAGACGCTAGTCTACACGCACAACATTATTGAGTGAGCTGCAGGATCAGTTATAGTAAAACAGGCGCGTAAAAAATTAAGAAAAGTCCTCCGGAAGAACGGATTTTCTGAAAAAACCACTGCATAAATCAATGACCAATTATTGAACTTTTCGATAATTAAGCTTTGTATCGACTTAGTTTTGGAGATTTTACATTAATTCTTTTATTACTTAAACATGTCCAAAGTTACGTTAAATTAGCAAGAAAAACTAATCTTTGTTGGCTCATAACTTTTTAATGGCTTTTTATTTTAGTATTCTGTTTCCGTACCGACAATATTAATAGTAAGACAAAACCATACCATGTTTAGGTTTTGATGTACATAGTCAAACAGTGGAGTAAAACCCTCCCGAAGTTTGTATGAAAAAAATGTGGACTTGTTTCACCTTAAGCGCAAAATAACACAATATTTAGGCTTCTATGGCACTTTGTAATACATACCTACACATAAAATTTATTATACAGCCAACAAAACTTACAGTAATTTTCTTTGGTCAGTGATTTCGTCAAAACATCAGCTACCATCTCTTTAGTTGATGAGTATTTAACTTCAACTATACCACTATTAACAATTTCCTTAATGAAGTGATGACGAATATCGATGTGTTTCGTCTCAGAATGGAACATATAGTTCTTACAAAGTTTTATAGCAGACTGATTATCATTAAATATGATAATTTTAGTCATGGTACCAAGGATCTCAAGTAAAAGTTTTCTTATGAATAAAGTTTTACACGTGTCAGATATTGTTTATTCTAACTTAAAGATCCTAAACGGTTATTCAAAATGAAAAATGAGGAAAGCAACCTGAACATGATTTTTAAAGACCTAATCAATGATACACTGGACCTCAGATTATAAAACAAAGGCAGATAGACCGCGCGGAACACCAAGAGTGAGGCCAGAAAACCAAATACTAATGCGTCGCATTTTATGTAACATACAATGCGACGCTTTGGTATTTGTTTTTTTGGCTTCACTCTTGGTGTTCCGCGCGGTCTACCTGCCTTTGTTTTATAATATGAGCACTGGACATAGTTCGTGGACTTTCATTTCTTTCTTTTGATTACTGTCACGTCTTTAGCTGTCACGCTTGTCACTTAAGACAAGACAGTAATCAAAAGAATAATACAAATTGTTTGACGTAAGAATCATCAAAATCTGCGCGCACGTCTCTAGAGGGCCACAATGGCACAAACATACATTTAAAAACAGACTGATAAACACATTACCCTCCGCAGTCGGGTCATCATTTCGGCCGAAAGACGTTCACTGCTGGAAATAGGCCTCCCTTAAGCTCCGCTCCACTTCGACTGGTTCTGTGCTTCCCGCATCCAGCAGAGTCCTGCGGCCCTCACAAGGTCATCGGTCCACCTTGTGGGAGGCCTTCCAACTTTACGTCTTTCGATACGCGGTCACCACTCCAGAACTTTTCGGCCCCATCGGCCATCTGTTCTGCGAGCAATGTGCCCAGCCCACTGCCACTAAAGTTTGGCAATTCTTCGGGATATGATATGTAATGATAATTAAAACAAAAGAAAATTTGAATTTCGCAAGCTAAAGCAGGGAGGGATAAGGATGGAATTGTGGGCCGAGTTGGTAAACCATGTACTTCTTGATGCATGCATGAGCAGGTCCATGAGGGTGGTTGAAAGCTTGTAATCAAAACGAGGTTGCCACGGACCTGCCGAGATCGTTTGAAGTGACGGTAGAAATACGCTTTGTTTGTAACCTACATAGGAGCTAGGGTTCCCACTTCGAAATTTAAAAAAAAGACCTGACAGAACGGCGGAAAAGTCTTTTTTTAAATCTTTAACATAATTTAACGTCACGTCTAATAATCCTCGAAAACTTAGGCACATTTGTACTGATAGTACACCCAAATTTCTCCAGTTTTTATTAAGTCACCTTTTATAGAGGCGAGCCTATTGCAATCAAGCGGGCACAAATCTCAGACTCCGGACTGCCACTGAGAAATTCCTTAAAGAAAACCCCAATAACACTGACCTGGGAATCATGACAAAAAACCCTGAAAAAACCCAGGATCGCATACTAGACCAACGAGGCCGTTTTTAATCTTACTTTTTCATCAATAAAATATTTTTTTATCTAAAAAAGAACCTGAACTGTTTTCGAAAAGCCCGGACGAAAAAAATCCAAAATATACGAATAAATGACAACCCTACCTAGTACTTTATTATTTCAACATTATAGACATTACCGTGCTTACGAGTAGTTCTGCGTTACGTCACATTGGCAAAGCTTTTAGTTTGCTGTTTTCAGGGCCACGGATTCCTGACATCCCTACATTATGATTAATTTATAGTTAGCTATTCCCGGTGTATTGTTTGCTGACTAATACAATGTTTGTAGATTACGCTGCTCTGCACCCACATGACAAACATGCAATAAGTAACATAAGTAAGTTCCTACGTAATCAAGTGGTAGCCCATTCCAATAACAGCTTAGGTACAGAATTTTCTACGTTTACCTACTTTCCCGAAGACAGAAAAACATTTCCGGATTAAGGCCTGACTTCATTCGGCTCTGCTCGTCGGTTTATATCTCGGTACCTAATTACTAAGTTAAATATTCTAATTTGAATCTTGGCATTCTCTCACAGTCCATTTTAAAGAAGTAGGCCATACTTTTCATCACAAAATAAGCAAAAAACGTCTGTAGTATTTCGTGCGTTGCCAAATTCTGTAAGTTAGTTGAGTTACTCAAGTCGTATACAATGTATTTTTTAACCGACGAAAAAACGGAGGAGGTTCTCAAGTCGACGCGTATATTTTTTTTTTATGTATGACCACGCATAACTTTTTCAAGAGTAGCCCGATTTTGATAATTCTTTTTTTATTGGAAAGGGTATACCCCGAAGTTGGTCCCATATAAATTTCGAAGAAAAATTCCCACCCTAAGGGTAGGAAAACAGGGGATGATTGATTGTTTGCTCACAGATTTTAATACTGAGTTGTATAATACAAAAAGGAATCAAAAATTAAGCATGTAGTAATTAGTAGATTATATCCACAAAAAATTATAAAATAAAAACTTTTGAACAAAAAAATTAAACCGCCGAAAAACCGAACTTAGTTATTGGGGTTGGACAAAGTAGGTTTATTATTTTTTACTTTTCGGTTTTTCGGCGGTTTAATTTTTTTGTTAAAAAGTTTTTTTTTCATAGGCTTAAGTTTTGTCATAAAGGTGCATCCATCTATTCTCAAACTGAATGCCAGAAGTAGGCTGGCGTTCAGTTCGAGAAGAAGATTAGGTATTCGTTTGTAAACTCATTACGTGTACTTAGGGTTTCGAAAGGGTAGCATTCGGTAGATCGTCCTCACTAAAGTTTCTTGCACGAGTTTTTTATGCATCTAGGTATGAGAATCAGGTAGCTCTTCTTCACTTCTTTGTCTGTGAATTACGACCACATAATATACAACGAGCCTCCAACTTATGCGGTCTTTTACAGTGTGCTACAGACGCCAGCACATCAAGCTACTCCAATCTGTCAAATTTCTTTGATGGCTTTTCAACTTTATTACGAAAGGTTAAATTTTCCCTATTGAACATGGGTCGGGAACCCATGTTCAATTGGGAAAGTTTGACGGTTTGGGGTAAGCGTGATGTGCTGATGACGTCCATACTTACTGCCTCCAACAGGCTTCCTCAATGCGTCTGACCATCTTACCGGTGTCTATCATAGATATTCACAGCTAAAATGTACTTAGACGAAAGCTCGAGCAAAGAGTCTTTACGAAACGAGTTCTAACTTTAGTTCGTGCTTAAACTTTCCAGCCAGTTACTTACTGCAGTAGTGTTAGTGTATTGACGTACCTAAAGTTATTAATATAAAATTGTCAACTTTGGTCTAAGTTGGACCTAAAATTAGTTTTTCTTGACAGTTTTACGTCAGAGGAGGCCTAGCATTTTCATTAGCCGTCCCCCGATGTGACAATGCCTTGATCAAAATATTACCTACAACTTAAAAGTTCAATGTGTATTTTTTTTTTACTTTTTGTTTGGGTCGGGGTTTTATTAATTTTTTTATTTAACTTTTTGTAATAAGGCGTCTCGGGCACATTGCTGCTTCCAACTCTCTGGTGAACTCCGTTCATATCTCAGACAAGGAGGTAGTATCCTTAACCACAGGCATTCCTATTCCTGCCCCCAGACAGGTTTTACCAATGACTCAGCGTTTTAATTTTTGCGTAGTTGGTGTGAGTCAATTCACATAGGGCAGTTAATGGATTGTTTTGGTTGTCATTGACGATGCGAAAGTACTGTTTTTGTATTGTACAAATTTGTCGACGATCTAGTGACGATACCATAATGACACGGTGTAAGGAACATTAGGTAGTACGCACGGCTACACATCAAGCTATACATTTCCAGTTTATGCTGATCTCGCACTGTACGGAAATCCTATACAATGCGAGATCTGCTTATACTGGAAATGTATAGCTTGATGTGTAGCCGTGTGTACCTAATTGCGAGGTTCAATAATATTAGATACCTACTACAGGTTTTACAGATAGATAGGTAGAGACAGCTTGAAAAAAGTGTATGCATCATGTTCTCCATGGTATGCATCGACAGGAATTCATTTAACTGTCTACAATATTTTTTATATAGGTACCTAATATGGTTGGTATCAATGAATGACCACAAAATAAACACATTGAGTACCTACTAAACTGTAGCGAATAGGGTATTTTCCCAGTTTTCAAAAACTATTTTATTTTGAAGACTGGACCGAAATATGTAACAGAAAAATAAAATAAAAATGATTCATGTCCATTTTCTCAATTAAAAACGATTAAAATCACATTTGTTTTTCATTGTTTTGAATTTACCGCCAAAACGCTCCTTATGATGACTTTTTATCACGTGACCACACGTGACGTCAGCTTTGTGTAAACTAAAGTAGTTCTAAGCAAGTGAATGTGGAGTTTTTACAATTAGGTAACTAGATAGAAAGTGGTATTACTGGTGTGCGGTGCCTCTGTGCACAAATACTTCTAAAAATGCGCCACGCAAAGTATTCGTACCGGTGCTGTTTACACAAAACTGACGTCAGACGTAGACGCCAGCAGGTCAAGCTATCCCAAACTGTCAAATTTTCCCAATTGAACATGAACCTTATTCCTTTGTGATAAAGTTGAAAAACTATCAAAGAAATTTGACAGATTGGGGTAGCTTGATGTGCTGGCCTCTGTACACGTCCGAAATTAAAGTTATTTTTCACTTTGTAGTGTTTTTGCGAAACTCGGTTGTTTTTTTATATCAAAACCTCTAAGTACCTGGTACTTATTGGCAGGCTTGCACTGTCCTCCTATAACATACCATACCTATTACCACTGTAACTTGAAAACATTGTAAAAGCAAATTATAAAAAGAGTACCTAACCGTGGAGTTTCTTGCCGGCTCTTCTCCATAGGAAGCGACAAATTGGAACCGTGCACCTATCTTTTAACGTTTCATAAATACCCTTGCAGGTTTATGTGAAATAAAATGTTTTGATTTTGATAGTTATTTATTTTATTTCAAAATTTTACATATCTTTTTAAACTTTTTTTTGTACCGCTACTGATAATATGCAATAGTTGATCAAAATATTGTAGGTACCTATCAGCTTTTTTGTTAACTGTACTTTAATTTATTTTTCCTTGTGGTCCCAAAAGACTACTAAAAATAATTACTGTATTTTTAAAGGTGGCATTCGGGACCGCGGCGCGTTCCCGGTCCCAAAAGCTCCATGACCCTGTAAGACAGATTTCCAGGATCGCACCACTTTAAACATACCTACTTAATCAAATGTTATGGCCTTTTAATTCAGATTATAATTGAATGAATTCTTGTCAATAGATAGAGGTAAAACAGATACCTACTTAACAACAGTTTGAAGCTCACTGTTCATACATAGGTAGGTGTAACCTTAGACATGGTAGGTACTGCCAGGGGTGCGGGTTTGTTCGAAAGAGATACCACAGCTCCTGGCATACGGGCTACTGAGGGAACACTGGTGGGTTTTAGTCAGTAAAAGTTTGACACGCCCTCCTGCTCCACCCAGAGCGGGAGAAGTTATTGGATGATTTCCCACCAAAAAAAAAAAAGACCTGGTAGGTACAGGATATTGTATCTGAACTGACTATTGCTTGTGGCTTTGTAATAACAGCTGCACGGGTCAATCGATCAGGTTAAGCAACGCTTAACGCGGATGGTCCGTGGATGGATGACTATCTTTCAGTGGCGTAGCTAGGTAACCAAAGGCCCTGGGGCAAAAAATAAACTAGGGCCCCTAAACTATTTAAAATCGTTTGTTTCTGGATCTGGGTTACGACAAATCTGGAGTACTTCGAGTTCGGAACACGACGAAGACGGAACAATTCTTTAAAATTTTATCAATACAAGTCAATACAGGATAAGTTTTTATCCAGTTCGCAAATTTTTGCCATGAATTCAGCATATCATTCTAGAGCCCCTAGCGCAGAAATTTTTCGCCGGTTATACAAAAAAAAAAAACAGCTGTTTCATAGAAAAGTGCAAAACCTACGCGGTCAAAATGTATGGAACAGCAGTCCCGGCTGTCATTTGTGGATGTTTGACAATCGTTAAGTGGTATAGTATTACCCAGTAACTGGGTTGTGGAGGTCAGATAGGCAGTCGCTCTATGTAAAATACCGGTATTCAGCCGCATCCGGTTAGGCTGGAAGCCGACCCAAGATAGTTGGGAACAGGCTAGACAGATGATGACAGAATTTTCGAAATCTGTGATTTTTTTCTCAACATACGGTCTTCGAAAGTAAATCAAATTTATCGGGAATGTGTAATAATTACTTTTATTTTTTACAGATGGGGAATTTTTTGCTGTTAAGGTCGAGCATCAGAAAGAATATGAAGCTTAATGGATTGTTGGTCAATGCATAATAGCCTTCCACTTAACCCCACCCTTACCTATTTCATAGGTTAAGTTTTACGATAACTTTTAGATCAAGAAAAATTCAAATAAATGACGCTTTTTCTGCAACAAATCAAAGGTGAGCACAAAAAATATATTTTAAGCTAAAATATGCTAACACTATAATGCATTTTTTTAATGTACTAAGCCAAAATGCCAGAAGTCACGCCATCAATAATGAGCCGGTCGCAGAATGACAGTGACAGTTTCATAAATGATGTCTTGTCAAAAATTGTTATGGTTGTGGTTGAAATCGGTACATTTATTGTAAAAATAACTTTTTAAATGTCCTAAAGCACATTTTCATCACATTCCAAACGTAGTTTATAGCCTTGTGTAATAACTGCTTTTTGGACGCTTTTAGTGGTCTTATTATGTATGTAACGACACTCATTTTTAACATTATCCTGGCAAGCCCGTATCCATTACTCGGATTAATGTTTTGGTTTATGTAGTTTGTTTTCGTTTTAACAATAACCTATTTTCTGTACAGAACAACTAAAAAACTTGAAGATGTCCAGATTCCGCTTTGGACGCCAGCATGATGGGTATCGTCTAGTATCGAACGACGACAGCGGGTTTTCGGATGCACAGTTTGAAGGACCACCGCCTAAAATACCCTGGAAAGCAATATCTCTTGCGGCGTTCTTATTTATTGTGGGTACAGCACTACTTATTGTAGGAAGTTTAATTGTTACTGGTCACATAGATACCAAGTATTCTGACCGTTTGTGGCCTATGATAGTATTAGGCTGTATTATGTTCTTGCCAGGGGCATATCATATTAGGATAGCATATTATGCCTATAAGGAATATCCTGGTTACAGTTTTGCTGACATTCCAGAGTTTGAATAGTTTAATTGTATTGTAATGAACATGAATGTTCAAGATCTGTTTGTTATTGTTTAGTTTGTTTACATTTTATTTATTTGTATGCATTGCATTAGTCGAAATAAAAACTTTTAATTCCTTGAATGTCGAGTAGTTCATAATAATAAATTGTCTGTTTAGCACATACACTCCTAGAAGTGGTTTAGATTAAGTATTATTTATTATAATTCTCAATTTGATTGAACGCCAGTATTTGACTTACTTATTGTAATAAGTTCATATTAATAATTATCTATGTATTATTGTGATTTAATATATTAAATTAGGCTTAATGATAGCTTTCATATTAGCACCATGTTTTGTGTGTTTCTTTATGAATACAAAAACATTACATACCAGCAGATATTTTATTTGGGGTTACATAGAATAAAACGAATAATCCATTGACAGTGATCATAATTTTAATAAATAGATTGATAAAGTCACTTTTACAACTTGTAGAGATTTTAAAGAAAATCAACTGATTCTCAATGATTAGTTAATACTTCCATCCTATCTAAATTGCACATGTTTACCTATTAGCTCGTTTACCTTTTCTAGTCTGTGGAGTAAAACTAGTCTGCGGGAGAGGTACTGAGTGCCCTGTCTTTTTTAAGTGGTCAAACAATTTATTCTTTGATGGGAAGTCTGTTTCACAGACTGCACACCTGAGGGTCAATGCTGTGCTTGAGTCTTCTGTTTCACTTGTTTTAGTCCTTACTGGTTTTCTTTCTACCATTTTTTTTGGTTTGATATTCCTTTGTGTCTTGGGTAGTGCGGGCCTATCTTTTGGCAAAGCTGCTTCACCCAATGCATCATCAGTGGGTGTAGTACTAGACACTTCATACAGATTCTCTGTTGAAGTCTGTGACTGTGAACCTTTCTTTAATGTAGCTTCTTTCTTAGCTTGTATCTGACTCTTCAGCATATTGAATTTCTTAGCTTTTCTGCTGCGTGCTGGTCCTTCAATTTCATTGAAACTCATCTCATCATGACTGTCATTGCCTTCACTTTCTGGCATTGGTATAAACTTCTTTTTGTTCTTCTTCTTTTTATGACTCTTGGGTAAAGCCTGTAAAAAATAATAATCTTAAAACACATGTTGGACCAGCATTTAGTTTCATCATTATCATTTCAGCCGAGCCTCCCCCTGCCATAATCGCCACGCCTGGCAGGCGGGTTGGCGATCGAGGTATGGTTGTATAATGCATCGAGAACGCTGCTGCCCATTCTCTAGTAAATCCCTTAGTCGCCTACTACGACACCCATGGGAAGAAATGGGATGGTGCTATTCTTTTACGTCCCGCACCACACGGAACTCCGGCACCACACGGAACTAATTTAGTTTAATTTAACCTATCAGGTCAAAAAATTGCCTAAAAAGAAACTCAAAATTTATATTTGATGCTGAGCCATATGATGATGATGGGACTCCCTTTTCCGCACGTAGACTCCCGTTCGGTCCGTTGTGCATGTGCTGAGCTCATAATCATCAACAGCAGTGCTGGACAAAAGCATCTCCAATTGCATGCCATGTAACTTGATACTCTGTTTCAAATCTACTGTCACCCAGCAGCAACCAGCTGCTAGGTAGCCACACTCTACCTTGCCTATGGCTGTTCTTGTCCTACGTATTTTAATCTATGCTCTGTCAATTGTTGTCACAGGCATTTTGCTATCAACCTTAACACAAATAGTTTGAAGGGCAGTAGCCACTCACCTGGACTTTATCAGAATCGTCACTCAGAGTTTCTCTGAAATCATTATCTTCATTGTCTTCGATATCTGAAGTTGAGTTTTCCATTTCTTCTACTACTTCCTTTGTCTGACCATTCACTTTATCACCTTCACCTTTTCCCTCCTTCACTGGAACTTCGGGAACATCAGCATCTTCATGATCAATATCCGATATTTCAATATCATCATCTAATTTCATGTTAGCTACATTTTCTTTGTGTTTCTTGCTGTTCTCGTGATTTTCAAATGATTTGATATTTTTAAACATTTTGTTGCAAGCTGAGCAGTAAAGATTTCGCATAGTTTGTTTAGATTTTGTTGATTTTGCTGTTGCTTTTGATGCTTCACTTGCCTGTAATTATAAAACATAAAATTATTTTTTATGCATAAAGCATGCTTTAAGCATGAAATAAGGTATTTTCCAATTTGATAAAAACTTTTTTGATTTGAAGATTGGGACATTATATTTAACAGAAAAATAAAAATAAATTTATTTATATCCATTTTCTCCATTAAAAACGATTAAAATCTAATTTATTTTTCGTTGTTTTGAATTTACCGCCAAAACGTTCCTTACGATGACTTTTTATCACGTGACATCGTGACGTCAGCTTTGTGTAAACAGCATCAGTACAAATACTTAGTTTGGCGCAGTTTTAGAAGTATTTGTGCACGGAGGCACCGCACACAAGTGATTTCACTTTCTATCCATAAAAAATCTTGTTAATTATAAACACGACACTCACTTGTTTACTTACTAACTACTTTAGTTTACACAGAGTTAACGTCACGTCATAAAAAGTCATCGTAAGGAGCGTTTTGGCGGTAAATTCAAAACAACGAAAAATGAATTTGGTTTAAATCGTTTTTAATTGAGAAAAACTTTTTTCAAAAAAATAACAACCGACTTCCAAAGAAACACTACAAAGTGCAAAATAACTTTAATTTGGGAAGTCGGTGACTTTGGATGTGTATTTTAATTATTTGTCACCGCCATCCGAAATTAAAGTTATTTTGCACTTTGTAGTGTTTCTTTGGAAGTCGGTTGTTATTTTTTTGAAAAAAGTTTTTATTTTTCACTTTTTAGTTATCTACCCCACACCAATTCGAAATTTCATCATCCTTGGGGTCAAAACAATACACATTTATGCGATAGCAATATTCGCGGTTGATTTGCTGTAATTTTTTGAAGAGTTCCGTTGTCTGTCTCCGAAACGCATCATCAGATCTATATGAAATTTCAATGGGACCATTTCGGAGTAAACCCCTTTCGAATAAAAAAAGAATTTTGCAAATCCGTCTATATACGACGGAGTTATGCCCGAACATACATAAAAAAAAAAAATATAAACATGTCGAATTGATAACCTCCTTCTTTTTGAAGTCGGTTAAAAATGGATATAAATCAATTTACTTTTATTTTTCTGTTACATATTTTGTCCCAATCTTCAAATTAGAATAGTTTTTAATAAATTGGAAAATACCCTATTGCTATTATAAGTGCATTAGGAGGAGTGTCATGGTCATGGGCATGCTGATGCAAAAATACATGTTAAATTATTTCTGTTCACTCCACTTGAAATGTAGTTACAACATTGTCTTATGATTCATGCCCTGTAGTTGGAATTTCCAAAAAAGTTGTTTCTCTTGATAAACAAACATGATAAAAAAAGATTTGGTATTGTTTTCCAATTTGATGGGTTAGAAAAAACTATAGTTAAATTTATGTTAGCTAGTAGCTTTCCCAAAAATATATTATTTGTAATTTTAGGTTAAAAACTCAGTACAACACATCAAAATTTGTTTATAAATGTAAAATAACTTGCTAGGAATAAATAAAGAAATAAATAAAGGGGTATGCTTGGGGTGCTTAGGGTTATGCTTACCTCTTCAGTCTTAGAACTTTCTTCATTACTGCTTTCCATTCCCCCTTCACTAATGGTGTCATCATCAGAAGACAGTCCAAACTCTTCAGCCAGAAGAGACTCGATCTCACTCAGCTTTTTCTGATAGTCTTCGCTCTGTAAAAAGGAACTTTCACCTTCTTTTTTCTTAGCTTCTTCAATTTCCTTCTGCCTCTGTATTATCCTTTCTCTTCTTAATTGTTCAGCCTGAAAAAATAAATGCAAGAATGTTTGTAAAATGATCAAAATTATAGTTCAGCTGTGTTAAATGGAGTATTTAATAGAATATAAGATTTATTTATTTGAGTAACCAAGACACAACAACATTGTTAGTAAACCCTAGGACTATTTTAGTAAACACAGACTGTACACAAACCAAGGCAAACAATACAAGAAATAATGGTTGGTCACTGTTGCGACATCTCATGAGAGACGGCACAACAGTGACCTGCGTATATACAGTCCAGGCGACTCGCAACTATGCTTAAGACACTAATATAACTATTAGAAATGTATGTGGTTACATTTCTAAACACAGAGTTTGAGGTAATGGTTATCATAGAAATGGATGACATCATCATCATCATTGATTAAATTGGTGTGTCTGGTATGGTCAGACCTATATAATATTATCATTCCTATATTGTTATGAAAGATTCAAACGAATACAGATTGGTACTTCGATTTAGAAGTCGAGGTTCTGGACTTGGTCCTAGGTTCCTACAGTCTAAGAAATGCTAGATCAATAATAACATGTTAACCGCAACATACCTTTCGTTTATTATCTTCAGCTTTCTCCTGCAACAGTTTTGTGTGCTCTATTACCCTCTTGTCCTTCCTGCGGACAAAGCTTACAAGTCTCCTAATCTCTTCATTCCTCTCTTTGCGCGCTTTCTGCCTAATTTTATTGTTTTCCTTCTCCATCAGTTTAATAACTCTCCTGTTATCACCCTGTGAGATTTCATACTGGTCTAGCCACACGTAACCTGGAAAGTTGAGAAAGAGATATGAAATACATTATGAAATGTGATAAGTTCTTGTTAGCATGTTAATTTCTTCGAAATTCTAAATTAAATAGGTACAACAAATTAATTTATTGTTTACTGAGAAACTAGTTACTTTTATTAGTTGAGAATGCCATCCAATAAGCATAGAACTCATTGACTTCTTCATATGGAGTTGTAGAGTTGCCAAATGCAGGTATTTTAGTAACTTCCTCTGGGTCATCAAGGAAGTCAGTTTCCTCAGTTATCAGTTTGGAGAAAACCTGTAAAATAGAAATCGACATTATAATCAAATTATATCAGTGAGTACCAATACATTTGAAATAAAATATTATCAGTAAGTACATAAACACTTTATACAAAAAGCAGCGTTACCTCATTGTATATTCCATAGAACCCTTGAGGGTCATCACCAAAGCCTTTATAGCAGGACGGACTAAAGTAAGGGTAAACATCAAGACTGTCATCATTATAAGAACTGCCGGCTCCACGTAATAGTTGGTCCCTGTGATTGTCATACCTAAAAAAATTGGGTGGGTTGAAGTCATTTAAGAATGCGCTTATTTATTGAATAAACATTTGCGGTGCCAAATCATACAATGATAGATTTACATTAGGACTTACCAAGCTCTCTCTTGTGGGTCGGAAAGCACTTCATATGCATTCTGCACAAGCTGAAACTGTTCTTTCGCTTCTATTAAATTCTCTAAGTTTTTGTCGGGATGCCATTGCAGCGCAAGGCGACGATAAGCCTTCTTTATTTCAGAGCCGGTCGCTTCTTTCGTCAAACACAAAACTTCGTAGTGGCACTTCATTTTATTACCATTCTACGCTCACTTTCACAATATTTTTTCACAGCCACCTAAAATGTTAACCTGAACTACAAAGCTTAGTTCCAAGGGATTGTGACGAAAAATAACAATTAATGTTTCTACTAGTCTAGCGAACTAGGGAAGGAACTTTGCACACAAGATCAAATGGTTTGTGCAGAAAAATAATATCGATCTATTTTGAAGATTTCAGCGAAAAGACACGACGTCCATGCTTCTTTCCGATTTGTTTTTTCTGAATAGTGTTGTCATACTTTGAAAATTGAAAGTTGCAGTTGTAATCTGTAGGACTTTATCCGGCTTACATCTTACATTGTAAAATATTTAAATAATTTGAAGCTTAAGTACACTATTCCTTCATTCCTAATTACTATCATTCATCCGGGTAGTAGTACTATATCTTTCTTTGTTTTCATAAAATGATTAATTTTGTCAAAAATAATTATATTTCTTGGGAACACCATGTTAACTGTCTCCTAGAATGTCAATGTCAAAATAAATTGATAGGAACGTTTCGTTTTACGTCTGACTGGGGATTTTGTCATTGGTGCCGATTCTGTTGTACACCGAACTAAACTAACTAAACTATAACTAAAATTCCTTACTTTTTACTATGAGAATCTAAACGCTATTCTGCAAAAAAATATCTCTAAATTTAAAAACTATTTTGACACAACTAAAATCGAATTTGACAATCGCGACTCGCACGTGGTATGTTTTGGCTTCGCAACGTGGTACTTGTTTGCCCTACCCCGTGTTTTTTTTTAGAGCTTGCAGAGCGCTGGGGTCGGCAGAGTATATGTGTTCTGTGGTCGGCAGCCTCGACGTGATTTATATGGAATTTTCACTTTTTTCATGGAAAATATGAAAAATTATTATCCACATGTGGAGTTTTAGAGGTGTTTGGGGTCTTATAAAGGGGGTCGAAATTTTCATTATTTTTGCGATAGGACACACCGTTTTCGAGATATAACCAAAAGAAAAGAAAAAAAATACAGTACTATTTTTGCACCAGAACTCGAGGTGTCGATGTCGGTGTGAATTTTAGTTCTTGACAACTAATTTTATTCCACACCTATTTAATCGCGATTAAAAATAGTCAGATTTAGTTAGACAAACAAAATTTTAGGTTAAAAACAATAATGAAATTGACAACAACAGAATAGCAAAATTACCATTTTCACTAAACTAATAATTCAGTGCAATCTTAGTGCTGTCAAACTAAAATATAGTTAAGTTGTGTCACTTTAGTCAATTTCAGAATAGGAAATCGTCGTTTGACAGGAATAAACTAAATTTTGGTGATTTTTAGTCTAGTTTAGAGAATTTTGTGACAGCAGAATCGGCACCATTGTCTTGGTGAGAAGCACGCGATTCTTAACCTCAACTTTGATTTAATCTTCGATCAATAATAGTAGTAAAGTTGCTGAAGATGTGGCCTATAAAGAAACATTACATTTTATTGAAAACATTTCAAAAATAATTATTTCATTAAATAGTTTTCTTCTGTTAAGATTTTCAAAATTTACCTGATCTGATAAATCTTTCGTCACTTCTAAAGATATAGCTGATTGCACTTTTATTGGTCCCTGAATCTAAAAAAAGTCATAATCAACTTACTATTTTATCAAAATGTTATAATACAGCAACTATTTTAATGCTTTATGATAATTACCTACCTGCAATTTGGGAACCGCTGTTTTTAGTTTTGCGTGTTTTTTTTTTGCGTGTTTCCAGCTAAATCGAATCTGTCAAAATGAATCGAACATATTCTCGAATTTTTACAAGGTTTGTATATTTCTTCACCTCTTTCTTTCGCGACAATAGATACCCATTCTGCACAGCGAAATGGGTCACTAGGAAATCTACAAATAAACATAACATTATAAAATGTCAACACTACTCCATGCATTCCCTGTTGAAGAACAGTCGATGTTTGATACAATAGTTGGTGCGTCGTAGCAAACATTGGCCAAACAATTATAATATAAGCTAATTGAATTATATTTCCAATTTAATTCTGTTTTTATTTTATTAAAAACACTTATTGATTTAAACTTACCGAAAAAAAGATATTCCTTCTAAAACCTTGGTGTTACGGTGGTTATTTACACAGTTTTTGAACGCGCACTGCGGCATTTTTAATGTTGGCTATGGTTGGACCATACTAATTTGAAATAAGACCACAAAAGTATTCGTGGTCTTATTTTTCGGGCCGTTTTTGAAGCGCTTATCGGGAATCTAGTACTATTATTGATCGAAGGATTTAATAACAAAATCTGTTTGTAGCTTAGTTTGCAGTGTTGTGATTGTATTGTGTGATCAGCACCCTAATTGCGTAACTTCATAATCAGCACCCTAATTGCGTAACTCACGATTAATCATAATCGGTTTCAATTTGACAGTTCAACAGTATTCATTACGTTATTTACGTTGTTGAACAGACACATTTTTCGAACATAAGCAATGGTTTAACAATCTGTTTCAAAACGAAACAGATTATGATGAATCGTGAGTTACGTAATTAGGGCGCTGTTTCGTTTTGAAACAGATTGTTAAACCATTGCTTCATATGTTCGAAAAATGTGTCTGTTCAATAACATAAATAACGCAATGAATACTGCCGTCATAAGAAAAAAGGCCGTAACTGAAAATTTTGTCAAAAATGTGTTATTAACATATTCGGAATCAGCAAAGAAAATGCTATCTTATGGACTTACAAAGCTCTAACTCGTATGAGATTAGAGATATCATAAGGATTTTTAGACTTAACTACCTACGACATAAATTCTGTTTTCTGAATCTGAAAAGCCTTAATTACACAATAACGGCCTTTTTTGTTAGTATTTTCGTATTGCTAGTCTGGAAGGCCGCAATTACCAATTAGGGCTTTTTAAATAAGCAAAACCTCTCAATTTACTACGGTAAAAAGCCCTAAATTCGCATTAAATATGTCCAAAGTTACGTTAAATTATCAAGAAAAACGAATATTTGTTGGCTCATAGCTTTTTAATGGCTTTTTATTTTAGAATTCTGTTTCCGTAGGTACCGACAATATTAATAATGAGATAAAATCATACAATGTTAAAGTTTTGATGTACATTGTCAAACAGTGGAGTAAACCCCTCCTGAAGTTTGTGTGGAAAAAATGTGGTCATCCCCGGACCATCCGGATGGCCATGATTCCATGGCCGTCCGGACGCCTTCCACCGGCGTGCTGGTTGGCGCCTCAATGTAGGCGCCTACACCGGTGCCCCGTATAGGGCCATGGACCGCGCGAACCCCGCATAGAGCCTCCGGCAGGAGGCGTTTGGCCCCCCTAGATTGCGCAGGACCCGCTTCAAGGCAGCCTCGGCCCGCTCCAGTTTGGGAGCCAAACGGCGGAAATGCTCCGCGGAGTTCCACCGGCTGTCGAGGACGAATCCGAGGTGCTTTGAATAAAGGTAAACAGAAAAAAACACGTGACTCATAGGTGCGAAACTTTTTATTTCATATGTTAAAATCATATTATATAATATAGTCATACTAGCTTTTGCCCGCGATTTCGTCCGCGTAGAAGTCGAAAATGGTTCTAATAGGATTTTAAATTAGTTTTTTTACTTTATAATTGTTATATCATATAAAATAGTATGTTAAAATGTAAGCGCTTTCTTGCTGACACAACTATGTCAGGTGTACTCCTACCGAGTTATAACAACCTGGTACTTCGAAGGCGTAAAGCGTTTAAAAAGGTGACTAACAAAATGTATTGAGAAAACTGCGCCCGTTTTTCACCCCCTAAAAAGAAGGGGTAGAATTTCAGAAAATCCTTTCTTATTAGATGCCTACGTCATACAAAGAATACACCCTCCACGTTTCAGGTCTCTACGATCAGCGGTTTAGGCTGTGCGTTAATCCGTCAGTCAGGACAAAGCATTTTATATGTATAGATAATAATAGTAATATAATAAATAATTCTGAATTTGAATCGGAATCTGATGAATCTTAATCTGTACTCTTTCTTTCTCTAAATTCAGAATGTAATACGTGTTCAACAGTCAGATGAAAGTTTTCTGACTATTGAAAAATCAGCCTAGTGTTCTCAGCTAAAAGGTACTAGGTACTCGTAAAAAAACGACGTTTTTGTCATCCATGGAAACCGCAGATGTTTCACACAAGCAGTCGTATGTTTCACACTCTCGTCGATCAGCACCAACGAGCCGCGAGTAAAACCGACGTTATTTAAAACCGCGGTATAGGCTCGTACGACAATTAATCTTTATAAAAGTAACATGGACGGTCTGTGATACTGATATGTACTGAGAAAGTCACGATGCAATAGTCAAAATGTGTGTTAGTAAAATAATTAACAAAATATTGGGGAAATATTTTATAACAATCGTCTAAATTCTAAACATTGCAATTATTAATAACATTTTAAAACTATTATAAATTAAGTATCAACGCCTAGTAGGTACCTATATATATTTAGGAAATCTTAATTTTTTACAATTTAAAATTAAGTTCTTCAAAATACTACCTAATAATAAATATAGATAAAGTTTAGAAAAAATCTCAACATACAAATAAGTATTTAAACTATTATAAATTAGGTATTAGTGGAACACCTAGAACAGTTACTAATAACTTAATTAAAATGTCAATAAATAATAATAGGTATCATAATTTATTCTATTCATACCAAGTTGGTGTGTAGCGTTGCTTGAATTTCCGTTCCGGCAACCTGTGAAAAATACAAGTTTTTATTAAGGTTAGGTAGAAAATGGGTTCAAAGTCTAAGGAAACTTCTAGCTGCAACCTAGCATAGCTGACTTCATCAAGTTACGACATAATAGTGTCATGCCCAAAATATAATTATATTGACAGACCTAAGCCTTCTTGTCGGATGGCCGCCATTGGATCTGGAGGCAAAGATCGTCGCGCACACATGGGAGTGGCGCGAGGAGGCAAAACGTCGGGGCGTATCTAACTTCGCTGGCGCGAGAAATCGCGGCACAGCGGACAGAGTTCCGGCGGGATCTCATAAGACATGGAGAGTGCGATTGTCGCAAACCAGTGCTAGGCACGCCATAATTGCGGCGGTAAGTCCCCTCTTTGAGGAGTAGATTGAAAGGTGCCATGGCGTCCTCACCTTCTGCTTGACGCATGTCCTCACCGGGCACGGTTGTTTCGGGAGGTTCCTGTTTCGGATAGGCGGGACAAAACGCCCGGGTGTTACCACTGCATAGATCGCCTGGAGGACACGGTGGAGCTTACGGTGGAGGTCTGCCCGGATTGGGCAGAGCAACGCCGTGTCATCGTGGAGGCGATCGATGGCGGCGATCTCTTTCGTCCGGCCCTCGTTCAGGCCATGGTACGGAGCGAGAGTGCATGGGAAGCCGTCACATCCGTAATGCTCGTGAAGAGGGACGCGGCGCACGTGAGGGAGAGGCCCTAGTCGCCGCAGGAGACGCCCTGGGCGTTGGGAATCCCAGGCTGATTCTCGGCCAATGTCCGGTAAGGATCAAGCCCGGTTCGATGGCGTGTTGTGTTCCACACGCGCCTCAAAGAGATGTCAGCGTCAACTGGTGGGGCCGCAAGGGCCGATGCCTGCCAGGGGGGCGGGTTGTTCGAAAGAAATACCGAGGCCCCTGGCACACAGGCAACTGAACACGGGTAGGTTTTAGTCAGAAAAATTCTGGCAGGCTCTCCCGCTCTGAACGGAAGTTATTTGACGATTTCCGATTCTTAAAAATGGGAAACCCAAAGATAAGGAGAATGATAGTAACCAACCAGCAGTAAGCAGGCTAATTAAGCAGAGGCGGAAAAGCAATTTCTGTGTCAATCATAATTTAATGTTTGACCCTAACTGTCTTTTGTAAGGCTGGGGTCTATCCGTCCGTGTCCGTCACCGACGACGCGGACGGCCGATTGCTGTGTTAGTAAGGTTCGTGACTACATAGGCGCGGTCTCGCTCGCAACGTCTCGCAACAACGCCCGCGACCGCCAGGTGCGACGGCGGCAACGAACGTTTTGGCGACCATCCGCCGGGACGTCACCACACGCTGTCTGAAGCAGAAACCGTAGACAAGTAATTTGAATAAAATAATGAACAAACCTTGGATTATCCCACAATTTGGAAGCGTCGTAGAATAGTGCTGTACGGTTCTGTAAAGTGAAACAAAATACCTTAAATTATAAATAGAAAACAGAAGCAAAGTAAAAGCATGTCTACATATTTTGCGCATGATCATAATATTATCAAAAAAATGTACAAGCAACTTGCTCGAATTCCTACTAATATTTTAAATATGAAAGTTTGGATATTAAGATGTTTGTTACTCAATCACACAACAACGGCTGAATGGATTTAGATGAAATTTGGCACACAGATAGATTATAAACTAGATTAACACACACGATACTTTTTATCCCGGTAATACGTTCCCGTGGCTTAATTTTCGAACTCTACGTGAGCGAAGCATCTGGCAAAACCTAGTCCTACTATCTTACTAAAATGATAAATGTGAAAGTTGGAATGTTTGTTAATCAGTCACGCAAAATCGGCTGAAGGGATTTGGATAACATTGGGCACACAGGCGTGCCTGTATATAATAAAAGTATCGTATGTGTTAACATATTATGATACTTTTTATCTCTGAAGTACGTTCCCGTACGTGGGATAATTTCCGCCCTGAACGCGGGCCAAGCCGCTGGCAAAAGTTAGTACCTACAATATAAATTTTACAATCAGAATGACTTAAAATAGAAACTATTTCGTTTAGTGTAGTTTTAAACCTGTACTATCAACTCCATCTATAAAACCATGGCCTAAACTTGTTCGTATTACAAAAAGATTAAAAACCGTGGTTTTCTTAATACCGTCCTTTGAGCCATTGTCTTAATATTAACACAAATATCACTCATTCGTCATGATATCAATTAATTCGACCATGTTAAAATTAATTTTCGGATAAAAACAACAGCACAACGAATTTAAAATGCTAACCTAAAAGAGGAAACTTGACAAATACGTCTGACACCCATCGAAAAACTAGCGGCCGCCCAGGTTTAACGTTAGATCAGCGTTTAGTTAATGGTTTATCGCAAAACCTCTTTTTGTAATATTACTCTTGTATAGATCGTAGTTTATAGAGGTTTAAATCTGGGTTTTGAATTAAACCGCTTTTTGTAATAAGACCGTTTAAGAATAAGTCATGATAAAAATATATAAGTATTATGCTAATTAGATAATGATATGGTAGTGAGACTCACGGCCCGCAGCGTACGCAGAGCAAAACTTTGAGTATCGTGGAGGCTATGTTTCAGTTTCTTGTGAAGTTTTCCATGAATTCTTAATAGGTACAAGTTGGAAACATTGAGAAAATCATGCTTACTAGGTCTTCGTCTGCTTCGAATGTCGACGGTTTCCTGGCGGTGCCCATGAACTTGGCTGGTGGCGGTGGCACTGGTTCTCGGAGTACTGTTGGCTCAACGAATTTCTCGTACAAGTCTTGACGAGGCCCTACAATACTATCCTGTTTTCCCAGGTGACAGTTCTCTTTTATCCACTTCTGCTCAGGACGTGATGGGCCCCTGCGAACGTGGTTTGTTGGGACGTTGTGGACGGTCGGAAATTAATGTCTTTTGTTCGTTACTACCAATCTATTAAATTACATAAATATAGCTATATATTTATGTAATTTAATAGGTTGGTAGTAGGTACTATCGATAGATACATATCTAGTATATAGGGTGACTGGTAATTTGTGACCGATAGTTAAACACATGATTGTACTCATCATTATGAACAACTTTTACTATGGGATCAAACCAGAAATCGCGAAAAAAAAATCTGCTGTTCCCTACATTTATGTTCGCATAATTCGTCAAAATGTAGGGAACACCTGATTTTTTTTTCGCGATTTCGGGTTTGGTCCCATAGTAAAAGTTGTCCATAATGATGAGTATAATCATGTGTTTAAATATCGGTCACTAATTACCAGTCACCATAAATATATAGAGATGCTGTGAAATACAGCAAAATTGTAGACAAAGCTCAATCAAAACATATAAATTGAAAAGTCTGATCATAGACTCATCAAAGCTGAAAGAAAGTTGAAATTTTGCACGGAGGCCAGGATGCCTTTATTCAAATTTAAATTTATTTATTTTGGGACAACGAGATCCAAAGGTTAGTTTACAAAAAATAAAAAACTTACAAAACTATTGTTAGTACCTACTTAAATAAACTTACACATCGTTCTACACACAGATTCCCCTGCGCTGAGACACCCCGCCACGTCATGATAACCAATAGGGAGATGCCTCCCTAAAAGATCATCAGACGAACGAAATGCCTCAACACAGGGGCACGTACATCTTCAGCTATAGTTTTCAGGATGCTGTTGTGACTCCCCCGCACCCTCCTCATAAGTGACACGACTTTTTTCCGGATGACGGCATGAAAGCCATCAGTATGAGCCTGCGCAAACATCTCAGAGGCACTGCAGAAACGAGGAAGTCCCCCTTTATGATGTAGACAAGGTGATATCGTTTTTCAACATTTCAATAGGATGGGGAATATATGCTGGATGAAGTCGCTGACAAAGCGCTAGTGTGATAATATAATTTTCGAAGGGTACGATGTCGATAGTGTAAAACATTTATGCCCATTTACGCGGACATCCTCTAAGTTTATGGGATCCCCTAAGAATGGATGGAGGGCTATTAGAAGGTGGTTTCTGTTTCACCAGCATTAAGGGGACAGTTAAACGTTAAATAAATAAAATAAATAAAAATAAAAAAGCCTTTTATTCCATGCATTTACAAAATAATTTTACAATAATGAATTTAAATCACATGCTTGATTATTCTTTAGAAGATTTAAAGAAAATAGCTTAAAATAAAAAATTAACAATTCGGATAAAATTATGTTTCTGGTATAAAAATTGTAATAATCAAAAATTTTCTTAAAATAGGTAAATTATTATTATTTTTAGTATTATCAAGTAATTAATTTTTATTTTTATATGCATGGACCCCTCTCAGGTGAAGGCCTCCTCCAAAGATTTCCATTTGTCTCTGTCTCTGGCGACATAAATCCAGTGCGGTCCAGCGACTTTTCTAATGTCGTCCTCCCAGCGCGTTAACGGTCTACCGACACACCGTTGGCGCTGAGGACCGTCCCATGTAGTTACTTTAGAAGTCCACCTCTTATCTTTAAGTCGTGCTACGTGGCCAGCCCACTTGAATTTCAATCTTTGAGCATAATAGGGTATTTTCCAATTTTTCAAAAACTATTCTAATTTGAAGATTGGAACGAGATATTTAACAGAAAAATAAAAATAAATTGATTTCTATCCATTTTCTCAATTAAAAACGATTTAAACCAAATTTATTTTTAGTTGTTTTGAATTTACCGCCAAAACGCTTCTTACGATGACTTTTTATTACTTGACGTCAACTTTGTGTAAACTAAAGTAGTTGGCAAGTAAATAAGTGAATGTCGAGTTTATAATTAACAAGATTTTTAATGGATATAAAGTGATATTACTGGTGTACGGTGCCTCTGTGCAAAAATACTTCTAAAACGGCGCCAAACTAAGTATTTGTACCGGTGTCGTATAAACAAAGTTGACGTCACATGTCACGTGATAAAAAGTCATCGTAAGGAGCGTTTTGGCGGTAAATTCAAAACAACGAAAAATAAATTCGAATTTAATCGTTTATAAGTGAGAAAATGTGTATTAATAAATTTATTTTTATTTTTCTGTTAAATATATCGTCCCAATCTTCAAATTAAAATAGTTTTTATGAAATCGGAAAATACCCTATTGAGCGCATCTACTGTTTTGGTTATGCTTCTTATCTTTGTATGGCGGATTCTGTGTTTTTTTTATTGAGCATGCCAACGAATAACGTGCCAGAGGAGAATGGAACGTATTCCATTCTCCTCTGGCACGTTATTATTTTATTCTTGATGTTATTCGTAAATTTCCACGTCTGGCAAGCGTATGTATGACATGGTAAAATGCAAGTATCCATCATTTTCTTTTTCAAGTCTGTTGGCATGTTACTTTTCATTACTTCTCTGTAACTCCAGAACTTATTCCACGTAATTCTTGTTCTGCGCTCCACCGTTAACTAAACGTTAAAATGTCCCCTAAATTTAGGTGGCTGAAATGTGGGGCCATAAACCGGCACATACGTGTGTGATCTCTCAAGCAACGAACATGTATAGTGATATGTATCTATCCCTACTAATATTATAAATGCGAAAGTAACTCTGTCTGTCTGTCTGTCCCGCTTTCACGCCTAAACCGATCATCATGATTTTGGCAGAGATTATAGCCTGGGATATGGAGAAGGACATGGGCTACTATTTTACGCGTTAACCGACATCCACGCGAGCGGAGCCACTGGCAAAAGCTAGTAGTGATATATTTGAATTTGTTGAACATTTATAAACTGTTTCTACTTTATTCGACGTACGTATAAATAACAGCCGTAGACAGACTTCGAAAATTTTGATGAAACTGACTTTTTTCAAATATATACATAATCAGTCAATGCAAAAAATATCGTCAAAAAATAAAAAATAAATTTTATTTGAAACAGTAAAATTACTAAACTAAAATATTTATTAAGTTATCTAAATTCAAAATGTCTCATTCAAAAATTCCGTAACACTTTATTATCCCTTACTAATTAGCAATATTTTTAGTTCTCTCTTAAATGAATTAACATTCATTACCTTATGGGCATTAGGAATTTTATTGTATATTAATGGGGCCATGCATATTACACTTTTTCTTAGAAATGCTGTTTTGGCGGAGAGTGATTGGACCCAAAGTTTGTACTTCTCACGTCCATTTCTACCTGAATTATTAGTCAGAAGGGGAAACAAATGAGGATTGGTTTTTACAAATAGTGATATTTCTAATATGTAAAGAGACGGAAGTGTTAGAATTCTCTGCTGCAAAAATATTGGTTTGCAACTGTCAGTAGATTGCAACCCAAACATTCCCCGTATACAACGCTTTTGTGCTTTGAACGCAGTGTCCTTTTGAGTTGAATTGCCCCAGAAAATTATTCCAAAGCTCAACACTGATTCAGTAATCCCGTAATATGCAGTAAGTAAAGTATCCGTATTGACAGTCGGTGCTAACTTATAAAGAGCATATGACGAAGTACTAATTTTTTTACAAAGTTCATTAATTTGAGTTTTCCAATTAAGTTGTTTGTCAATGATTAATCCCAAAAAAGATGAAAAAGATTTAACATAAGTTAGAATTTCCTGATAATAGGTGAGTACATAACTTATTAAAGTTTTTATAAGTAGCCCATGAAATAAAAATTTGCCGATAACGTAACGTAAAATTGGTAAAAAATATCACACAACGCACATTCACTATATTATCAAATAAAAAATCTAAACTAGTTACGGTTACTCTAGTCGCGGGCTCGAACTCAGTGGTGAGCCCGACTAAAAAGCACGCTGTCTCACCAGGCATCGTGTCCGACAGAGGTAGTATTGGTGATGAGAAGTTAGATCAGAGTTTTTTTTTTTTTTTTTTTTTTTGGGTGGGAAATCATCAAATGACTTCTCCTGCTGAGTAGAGCAGGAGGGCGTGTCAGACTTTTACTGACTAAAACCCACCCGTGTTCCCTCAGTAGCCCGTATGCCAGGGGCTGTGGTATCTCTTTCGAACAAACCCGCACCCCTGGCAGGCATCGGCCCTTGCGGACCCCACCAGTGGTTGCTGACATCTTTAACGGCGCGCGTGTGGAACACAACGCGCCGTCCCGTCCACCACTTTTCGGCCGCAGGGGATAGGGAGAGCGGCTGACGCTATACCGACACTCCTCTTCCCCTGCGGCCCCACCGCGTCCGCCATCAAACGGTGGCGGCCCCGTCCAGGCCACGGAATGGAAGAGCGCTGCTCAGAAGCACCGGCACTCCTCCTCTACCGCAGCCCGTAACCCTCAGCCGCGATGCCTCCCATTCGACATCGCGGCCCACCTCAGTTGCGGTGCACCTCACCGCAACCTACTTTTTGGCCGCTACGTCGTCGGCTTTGAGGCTAAAGCCCTGACGAGCGGCCCCACCTTTGGGTTCCTCTTGGCTTCACCGTGGCCGGAATCCACGGTTACTGAGCCCCCCCGCAACGACAATGCGGGAACCCACTCGGGGGGGGGGGGGGGGAGTTAGATCAGAGTTAGATGCTAGTTTACATGCCCAACGTTATTGATTGAGATGCAGGATTATTTATTTAAGTATAGTAAAACAGGCACGTAAAAAATTAAGAAAGTCCTACAGAAGATGGAGTTTTAAGAAAAAACCAGTGCATAAATCAATGATCAATAAAGTAATTTGAACTTTTCAATATTTGAGCTTTGTCTGTACTGATTTGGTTTTGGAGATTTCAAACTTTTTTTATTACTTTAACACGCCCAAAGTTAGGTTAAAATAGCAAGAAAAACTAATCTTTGTTGGCTCATAACTTTTAAAGGCTTTTTATTTTAGTATTCTAATTCCGCACAGACAATATTAATATTGACACAAAAACATACCATGATAAAAAAAATATGTACCTACACTGTCGAACAATGAAGTAATACACTTCCGAAAGGAGGAGGGTTGATGAGAGGCTTTTTTCGCCCACCGCAAACTCGAAAAAAAAAAGTTTCGATTTTCAACTATTTATTAGCACTTGTACAGTTGAAGATATGTATTTTTATTTCAATAAAATTTACGTGATAAATAATATAGTAAACCATTCCAATTATTGCCCAAAAAGAGTGTTTGGTCTTTTTTGTAGATTTTTTACATTTTTTCAATCTTTAAATTAATATTTTTAAAGAAGCGTTCTTTGAAACCAATTCTTTTTACCTGACAATGAAACTACTCTTTATAAGCTTTAATGTGAGTACTATTTTATTTTGTTTCACTGTGCGCTTCTACCCTAAAAGGAAAAATATATTACGCGTGAGAGTAGGATAGACTGGGTACGATTTAAACAAACAATGAACATATCCGGGTTCTGGGCTCTAAAATCCGGGGTTTTCATGCGTTTTGTCCTGGTTGCCAAATTTTAGAGATGGCAACCTTATTTATAATTTACAGACTAGCGTCTGTACAGACGTCAGAACATCAAGCTACCCGAATCTGTCACATTTCTTTAATACATTTTCATCTTTATGCCTTAGGCATAAGGATAATACTATTCTGAATATCGTTCGGACTTGTTGACTTCTTCGTTCGTCCCTGTACCCCTCTCCGTATCGCACACTATTGAGAGATAATAACACTGTTTCAACCATCGCATATTCCCCCCCGAGTGGGTTCCCGCATTGTCGTTGCGGGGGGGCTTAGTAACCGTGGTCTCCCATCCACGGTGAAGCCAAGAGGAACCCAACGGTGGGGCCGCTCGTCAGGGCTTTTGCCTTCAAGCCATTGACGTAGCGGCCAAAACGTAGGTTGCAGTGAGGTGCACCGCAACTGAGGTGGGCCGCGATGTCGAATGGGAGACATCGCGGCTGAGGGTTACGGGCTGCGGTAGAGGAGGAGTGCCGGTGCTTCTGAGCAGCGCTCTTCCCTTCCGTGGCCTGGACGGGGCCGCCACCGTTTGATGGCGGACGCGGTGGGGCCGCAGGGGAAGAGGAGTGTCGGTATAGCGTCAGCCGCTCTCCCTATCCTCTGCGGCCGAAAAGTGGTAGACGGGACGGCGCGTTGTGTTCCTCACGCGCGCCGTCAAAGATGTCAGCAACCACTGGTGGGGTCCGCAAGGGCCGATGCCTGCCAGGGGTGCGGGTTTGTTCGAAAGAGATACCACGGCCCCTGGCATACGGGCTACTGAGGGAACACGGGTGGGTTTTAGTCAGTAAAAGTCTGACACGCCCTCCTGCTCTACTCAGCAGGAGAAGTCATTTGATGATTTCCCACCCAAAAAAAAAAAAAAAAAAACCATCGCATATTGCTAAAAGTACTTATCTCAATCTTTCTGATTATTTTTGATGATTGATTATTTCCCATATTTATAATATTGAAATAATTATAGTTAATAACCTTCTTTTATCTTAATTTTGCATTTAGTGCTCTAATAAACAGTTGTTTTTGGTGCTAAAATGCATGACAATATCGTTTATAATAATAAATGTTCATATTAGATACATAAATATTAATTTTACTTATCCCATAAATTACAAGATTTTATTTAAAACTAATTGTTTTTTATATTGGTCATGATGTATACTATTAAATCAAATTTATATCACATCAAGTGGCTGATGGGCGAAAAATGCCTCTTATCAACCCTCCTCCTTTGTATGGAAAAAATGTCGACTAAAAATGACAACCCTAATAAACTCTGCAAATGTAAATAAACTCTTAAACAAAACTCACGACGTCACAAATTTAAGAAGTGTCATATACAAATAACACACGACGTTTCGTAATGTATACACAGAGTTACGAGTATTATGCAAGAAAACATGAAATTCATTCAAAATATTAATGAAATAATATTTCATCATCATCAGCCTATAATGTTCCCACTGCTGGGACACAGGCCTCCTCTCGGGAAGAGGGATTGGGCCGTAATCCACCACGCGGACCCAGTGCAGGTTGGTAGATGTCACATGTCTTCGAATTTTTGGTTCTAGGACATGCCGGTTTCCTCACGATGTTTTCCTTCACCGTTTTGAGAGCAATGGTGATGAAATAATTTACACAAAGTAATGCGCCTGTCTGGGTTCGAACTCACGACCTACAACTCGTAAGTCGCGGCCGTAACCACTGGGCCACCACTGCTCAAATAATATTTATTATTGCCATAAAAACATATAAAACGATTTATAAATATCTGTACCCATATAAGTGTATACTTTAGAGAATTTTATAAAAGCTATCTTGTTACAAAGTATCGATAAGTTGATAGACGAATCAGTCACTATTAACACGAATACAAAATGTTACATTGATAATATGTGTCCCCTATTTAGGTGAGAAAACTGATGGTGAAACGAAATTTAATTTAGGGGCTAGTTTGGTTGAGCTTTTAAGTTGAAGATCCCATACGTAGGTGGTAGTGTACCTACTAAAGAATTTGAAAAAAATTGTATTTTTAAATAATTTTGTGATGACGAGACAATGGTGTTTCTAACGCAATAAATGTGATGACTTCATGAGTGAGCTGTCGGTACTCAAGCTTACCTTAAGATCTTTGTGTAGTCTTGATGTTCATAAATAATTTTCCTTTTATCATCGTAGAAGCCGTCTCCGGTGTCAATGTATCCTTCAGGTACATCTAGTTCAGGCTGACAAGCCATCAGGTACGACTTGCCAGCAGGCTGCACACCATTGGTGTATTCTTTCATATATCTGTTCACATAGAAATATATCAGAATTTAGTGAAAGTAAAACGGGAGAGTAGTGGTGGCCTAGAGGTATCGCCCACGACTTAAGATTTATAGTTCGTGGGTTCAAACCTAGGCAGGCACTTTACTTTGAATAAATAATTTCATCACCATTGCTCTCAAAACGGCGAAGGAAAAAATTGTGAAGAAAACGGCGAGTCCTAGAACCAAAAAATCGAAGACATGTGACATCTACCAACCCGCACTGGGCTTGCGTGGTAGATTATGAAATAAAAAGAGGAGGCCTACTGTGTCCCAGGAATGGGAATATTATAGGTTGATTATGCTAAAAAGGGTTACAGAAAAAGAAAATTAAAAAGAAAATGTCTTTATGGGAATTAGTCCGTACAGCATAAAGGCTGTAGCTTAGTGCTGCTTGTTACAGGTAGCCGCAGCAATATTCAAACAAAAATTAACCAAGGTAGAAGAGTCCTCTTAAATTTATTCGATATTTGACATTATCCATAATACCTACCTTTTCATTTACACGACTTTCAAGTTTTTTTTTCAGCAATAGCAGGAAATATAATCGAAGGTACCTTCTATCAGGCATATTGCAGTACTGCCAATTTTTAACATCGTGCTCCAGAGTACCGTCAAAGAGAAGTGTTCTCTCCGTCATCACGTTGTTCTTCCACTGGCCGCGTATGATCGCCTTGCCACCAGGAGTTTGGTATTTCAGCTCACCCTTACCGTGAAACGTACCTTCAGAAAACTCGCCTTCATAGACGACTCCTATAAATAACAAGAGTTTTATGGAAAATGCTGTTGATTTAGGCACGTGATAGTTATGGATTCGCAATTTTGAAGAAATTAATAATTGAAGTCTGTTCAAAACACTCTTAGGCGGGAAATTACAAGGTTGGTGCAGAACAGGGAAAATAAACTAAACAAGGAAAGGTTTAGGTTGCTCTACCACACTAAAAAGTTTGCTAAGACATGCTGAAAAGGTGAAATATCTGAGGGACAGCAAAATTCATCCCTCGTTACTTAGTTCTATTGCTGGAGTGATTAAGAATAGTGCTGCTTATCTCTAAATAAAATAATCTTCACGAGTAGTGACATTAAGCGTTCGCCTGGCATACTCCGGTGCATCTGGTTCAGTCCGCTACGCTACGAACGCAAATTAGACGCGTATACGAGAGAAGCACCAGACACTACTGACTACTGTAAATGGAGCCGTTGCATTACCATTAGTAAACGTGTACACTCCATAGCCATGCATGCCGAATCCAGTTCGCCACCCACCATTATAAGTGGCACCTGTAAAGAATTCTTGAGTTTTGCGTGAAGGTCCGGACACTTCCACGATCCTGCGGGAAAGTCATAGTTACCAAACAATAGAGTTATCAACCTATTCCGTTTCCGATTTACTCTTTTTTAATTGAATGTGTCCCGTTGTTATTGGTTGCCTTAAACATATTATAATTGGAAGAAAATGGTGTGAGTGTTCAAAGTTATTACTCACAGTAAAACTATTTTTTTAGTTTATTAGTATCACCACTAGTAGATAAATATTTTTAGATTATTATGACAAGCATATTGTGTTTAAGAATTTAAGATAATAAGTGATTTAGGTAAGAATCTAAGTAAAAATGTCTCAACACTAACCTGCATTTTTCTTCGTGTTTTTTTCTGAAATCCCTCATAAGGCACAGCCAATGATTAGAGCTTGGATAATTAGAGCTAAAAGCATAATTTTAATGAATAGTATATACAGGTTTATAGGTACTTACGTAGGTATACTGTTAATTTACTGGGCACTGTCTCCATAAATATTTAACTCAATGCACTTAGATGTCGCATATTGTAAGTTAAAGCTCACGCAGGACAACAGTGACGTAATGGTTAGCGTTAAAATTATTTTAAACTTACGTAGATCTTGAACTATGGTTCCTGCATGACTTCATCTTGTAGATTGGAAACAACTGTAAAAAAAAAACAACGTTAAAATTTTATTTTCATTGGCGATCACGCATCGAGGCATCCCAAGCGATCACGCATCGAGGCATCCCAAGCGATCACGCATCGAGGCATCCCAACCAGTCACGCATCGAGGCATCCCAACCGGTCACGCATCGAGGCATCCCAAGCAATCACGCATTGAAAAAACCCAGTAGCAGCTTATTTTATAGAACAGAATATTGTTTAGGTATTTTGATTGTTCTTCAAAACAACTTGGAAGATTCTATAAAACTGAAAGGTACCTAAAATAATGGAATTTTAATATTTTTTTTACAACATTGCTTCGTGATAGAATCTTTGTCATTTTGACAGAATATTTTATGTGAGTATGTCACTGAAGGATCGAAGTGGTTTTGATTTTAAATAAGGTTAAAACAGAGATGTTAATCGATGGTTCTAAACCAGAGTATACAGCCATGTCTTTACAAAAGTGTTCTGCCTTGTTTTTTAGCGTAGTCCAACCCCATGTTCATTGGGCACGCCACGATTGCGGCGGTAAGTCCCCTCTTTGAGGAGTGGTTTGAGAGGCGGCATGGCGTCCTCACCTTCCGCCTGACGCAGGTCCTCACCAGACACGGCTGTTTCGGGAGGTTCCTGTTTCAGATAGGGCGGGAGGAAACGCCCGGGTGTTTCCACTGCGAAGATCGCCCTGAGGACACGGTGGAGCACACGGTGACGGTCTGCCCGGCTTGGGTGGAGCACCGCCGTGTCCTCGTGGAGGCGATCGGCGGCGGCGATCTTTCGCGTCCGGCCCTGGTCCAGGCCATGGTACGGAGCGAGAGGGTATGGGGAGCCGTCACCTCCTTCATGATGCTCGCGAAGAGGGAGGCAGCGCACGTGAGGGAGAGGCAGTCTATGCGCCCTCGCGACCCTAGCCGCCGCAGGATACGGAGACGCCCTGGGCGTCGGGAATCCCAGGCCGATTTCCGGCCACCGTAGGCATTAGCTTGCGGACGGCGAGTAATGGGTAGCTCGCTGTCCGGTAAGGACCAAGCCCAAGTCGACGGCGCGTTGTGTTCCACGCGCGCCTCAAAGAGATGTCAGCACAAAATGATGGGGCCCGCAAGGGCTGATGCCTGCCAGGGATGCGGGTTTGTTCGAAAGAGATACCACAGACCCTGGCATACGGGCTACTGAGGGAACACGGGTGGGTTTTAGTCAGTAAAAGTCTAACACGCCCACCTGCTCCACCCAAAGCGGGAGAAGTTATTTGATGATTTCCCACCAAAAAAAGAAAAAACCCATGTTCATTGGCAAAAATAATGAATTCGCATAACCTATCGGTGCAAGACGTCATTGTCGCGCCGCCTGGACTTCAGGGAAAGGCCTACCCTCACACCCGGATGCTCCTGGATACGATTATACCCTCCTTCAACACTTTGTATCCAGCCACCAGGAAAAAGACTAAGCTTAAATTATGGGATGGCCCGTTGGTATTTCTCATCAGTATGAAGTTCCATACAAACTTTTATCCCCTACTACCTATTGCCAGCGGCTCCGCCCACGTGGATGTCGGTTATCGCGTAATAAAGTAGCCTACGAGTATAATATGTCCTTCTCCATATCCCAGGCTATATTTCTGCCAAATTTCATGACAATCGGTTCAGCAGTTTAGGCGTGAAAGCGTGACAGACAGACAGAGTTACTTTTGCATTTATAATATTAGTAGGGAAGTAGGGATTTAACATATTCAGGGGATCAATATTAAAAAAAAAACCGTCCTTAGTGCTCACTTTCGTTATAATTATGCTGTGTGCTTCTAGTTCTAGACCTAGCGGTTAGATGCATCTTGCTGACTTACCGACTCCTTGATAATGCAAAGATGCCTGTTATACTTGAAACTAGCCTTTGCCAGCGGCTTTGCCCGCGTGGATGTCGAAAGTTATGTATCCCACGAGAACGTACTATCCTATGTGTTAATCCAGGTTATAATCTATATGTGTCATATCTAAATCCGTTCAGCCGCTTTTGCGTGATTGAGTAACAATTAATATCCAAACTTTTATGATTATAATTTCCTTTATTCCGCTAAATATACATATAAATTACATTTTTAAATATTATTATAAAAATACAAAAACATTTAAAATATAAAAAATAGTAGCCCACCGGTATCGGGAACAAGGTACAAGCTACCGGCGGTCAGGGCTCCACAGAGAGGTACCTCCTAATAATGCGAGCCGTGTCCAGGAGTATCGCTTTCTGTATCAAGCCCTTGACCCAGCTGCCCAACGAGAGCCTTTTTTGAGTTTCAAGTTTAGGCTGTGCTTTGTCTGGCAGGAATTAATAAAATTCAGAAGCTATCGAGAGAGCCGCCATGAAAGGCTAAAATGAAAGCCATCTCCTTTGACAATTCAACAATAATCATTGCGTTGTTTACATTGTTGACCAGACAATTTTATTGAACAGTAGTGGATTAGCAACATATTTCAAAATGATTTAGATCCCAATAAAATTGATAGTGTATTTTGCATTGGCTTGCAGTACCCTAATTGCGTAAAGCACGATCAATCATAATCTGAATCATTTTGAAACAAATTGCTAATACATTGCTTCATATGTTCGGAAAATGTGTCTACTCAACAACGTAAATAACGTAATGAATATTGTTGAACTGTCAAAATGAAAGATTTATCGTATTTTACGCAATTACGGTGCTAGTTCTGCCTGTCACTGTGTAGGTACGTGTGTACGTCTGAATGTGCTCCACTGAGATTTGGTGATTCTGTTAAAACCACCCGATACGGATTCTGATTCTGATTGCTCCCATTACCTACATTATTTGTCGCTATTTGATCGAATTTAGTCGTCAATTGTTAAAGTCGTGCAAATCAAAGTCGTCCCGTCGTCGTTTAAAAACAGGTTTTCCTTATAAAAGTCATCCCCATTTACAGACTGCTGGGGCATACGCCTGCCTCCTGCGTGCGCGCCCACGTCTCAGCACCGTACGTCATGGTGGGAAGATACTATAGTTATAAGGCGGGAACTACGGACTTTGTGGAATTGGCTGATCACAAAAGGTCTTCCAGTTTTCTAAATGCGGCCCCACCCATTCTTCTCGATTTATATACATTTTTTAGGAGAGTAGTAATGGCCTAGTGGTAGCGACCGCAACTTAACGGGAACCTAGTTGCGGGCTCGAACTAACTGGTGGAGTCCCACCAGTTAGTTCGAGCCCGCAACTAGGTTGCCCGCAACAGCCAGTCGGCTGAAAAGCACGCTGTCTCACCAGGCTTCGTGTACGACAGAGGTTGTACCCGTGATGAGCAGTTAGACGCTAGTCTACACGAACAACATTATTCAGTGACGTTCAGTGAGCTGCAAGATCAGTTATAGTAAAACAGGCGCGTAAAAAATTAAGAAAAGTCCTACGGAAGATCGGGTTTTCTGAAAAAACCACTGCATAAATCAATGACCAATAAAGTTTATTGAACTTTTCGACAATTGAGCTTCGTCGGTACTGACTTGGTTTCGGAGATTTAACACTTCTTTTATTACTTAAACACGCCCAAAGTTACGTTAGTAGGTTAGTTAAATTAGTAAGAAAAACGAATTTTTGTTGGCTCCTAACTTTTTAATGGTTTTTAATTTTAGTATTCTATTTTCGTACAGACAATATTAATGATAAGACGAAACAATACCATGTTTAATTTTTTGATGCATTGTCAAACAGTGGAGTAATACACTCCCGATGGACACACTACTCCCGATGGACACATTTTCCCATACACTCTGTATGGGAACATGTGGACTAGATTCACCTTAAGAGTTCGTAGGCCGAAAGTTCGAATCTAGACAGGCACTCTACTTAATTTATTTATTTTCTTTATTTATTATTATTATTTATTTTAATTATCACCACTGCTCTTAAAACGGTGAAGTAAAACATCATGACGAAACCGGCATGACCTAGAACTAAAAACTCCATGGCAACTACCTCCCCCGTACGGGTCTGCGGGGTAGATTATGGCCCATGCCCTCCGAGAGGAGGCCTGTGTCCTAGCAGTGGGAATATTTTAGGCTACGTTTTCTTATTTTTCCTTGTCTAATTATTCGTATTTTCCTTACCTACTAACGATTTCTACCACAACATTTCCTAAAATGATTAGTAATTAATGTTTTCAATTTCATAATAATGATTGATTAACCCGTACCTACGTATATGAAAAGGTAGTAACTTTTTTTTCGTTCCTAAGGCGATTAACACACGGCACCGCGCACCGCCGCGGTAGGCGGTGAAGCGGATTTCATGTCGCATTGGTTTCTAATAAATCCGTTGATGCCAATCACACGTAGGTACAGAGGCCAGCACATCAATCTGTCAAATTTCTTTGATAGTTTTTCAACTTTATCACAAAGGAATAAGGTTTATGTTCAATTGGGAAAATTTGACAGTTTGGGATAGCTTGACCTGCTGGCGACTGTGTGCTATGCCGCATGCCGCCGCGGCGGTGCGCGGTTCAAGTTTTCTATAGTACCTATACACAACTGCTGTTCAGCTAATGTCAGAATGCTGTAGTATGTGAGAGTTAAAAATATTGAAAAAAATAACAACCTAGGTACAAACTAAATCTTTATTAAATAGGAAATTACATTTACATTTCGAAAATGATAGAGAAATATTTATAAACAAAATTAATAGTAAAATACGTAAGAATGAATAAAATAAGTCTAATTTCAAAATTTGAGCGCCGCCGACTGGAATTTACGTAGCGGCACGCTGTAAAAAAAAAAAAAAAAATAATAGGCTGATTTACATCGATCCAGTATCTCAATCCAGTGCTAGAATTGAGTGGTCGTCAAAATGGGATGCTTCGCGTGACGTTATACGGACTACTGGGCTGGTTCTTTCTCTTTCTGCGGGTGAATCAGTGGCGTAGCTAGGTAACCAAAGGCCCTGGGGCAAAAAATAAACTAGGGCCCCAACTAAACTATTTAAAATCGTTTGTTTCGCGGATTCGTCGTGTTCCGAATACGACGTAGGTACTCTAGATTTGTCGTAATCCTGATTCTTCGAATTAAAGATTCGTAGTAATATAGTCAACTCCTTAATAAAATTCAAAACCAAATACAAATTGTAACTTATTTTAAAGAATATTATTAAAATATTTTATTAAAATAAAATAAAATATCTACCTGTTACCGTTCAAAAAACACTGTCCTGTGACAGACACACAGACAGCGGAGGCACGTTAATAGGGTCCCGTTGAGGACTCTTTGGGTACGGAATCCTAATTAAGTAGAGAACACCACTTTCTTGACCGACTAGATACGTTTTACGACGAATCTGGGTTTCGACAATTCTGGAGTTCGTCAAGTTCGGAACACGACGAATACGGCACAAATCTTTAAAAATTATCAATAGAAGTCAACATATAAATATGTAGTTACATACATATATATACTTGCTACTTTATCATCAGTTCTTTAATGTGAATAGCAGGGTTCTATACGCAAAGTTTAGGAATAAAATTGGATAAATTAATTAATATAGGTATTGGTATTAACGGATAAAACTAAGTACTTACTTAAATCAAAATGTTTTTAAATAATGACTTATTGAAAGTGAGCGTGTACATCGCTTTTTAAATCAGTCTACTACAAGTACCACCGCTTCGCGGCGTGCAATGAATACAGGGGAGTTCTCCGCAAGTTTCAAACAAAGACTTGTTGGGAATTCCCTGTATTTTTTCAAATAAGTTGCCATTATTAAAGTCACGTTCCTGGGAATCTGGTTTATTTATATTTCGAATGTGGGAAAAATTTACACTAGTTCAATTTATAGCTTGTAAGTCAGAGTCTGAGGGGCCCCCTGAGCTTGGGGACCCTGGGGTCCTGCCCCGTCTAGCCCTCCGGTATCTACGCCACTATGAATCGCCTGCCCTGTATGGGGTCGTCCAGCCCATGCAAAGTTAGTGTATACAACTCTGAATGAAACGTGGCATCCGTGCCGGATCATCACTGGCTGCCTCAAACCGACCCAGGTGCAAAAGCTGTATCCACTAGCTGGAATAGTGCCACCAGAAATTCGCAGAATCGTGGCAAGCTCAAGTGAAAGAGCCAAGATGCCCTAACAGCTTTTTAACTAAAGTGTTTCCTCCCAGTCACTGACGAACGGTCTAAGAAAAGGCAAAGCAAGATGGCGCGTCGCTACCAAACCAATTCGTTCTACCTGCTGAAAATCTTGCACCTGAGTTGATCTGAATTTCCTGGAAGTCTTTATTATAGGCTTCGGACTCAGGTAGGCCGAAGCAAATAAAACCTGCTCAGGGGGAGATTCATAGATGACTACGACGTGGAGTGTAAATGTGGTGCTGTCCCACAAACGATGGGGCACTTATATCTTGTCCAGCGTGTTCTGTTATATGCACGCTACAGGAGTTAATGGACGCTCTGAAACTGCCAAGCTCGTAGCCAAATTATGGGCTGACTGTATTTAGATTGCTATCGACACGCTAAGCAAAAGATTGAGTGACGCAGGGTGGATATTTAGATGTAGTTATTTTATTTATATGAACTATACTGAATTGAAGCTCGTTTCAATTCAGTTTGGACTCTCTTTGCTTGCAAGATACTGCCTGGGCTGCTAAACATATGAACCATTCTCCACATCAGTTGTATGTAAATAATAATAACCAATCGGCCGCATTTTAGCTGCAAAAATCACAATCATTGCAATCTTACTACTTAATCATACCTTAGCAAACCAACGTCTGAGGAGGGCTCGTAGAAAGCTGGTACACTCTCCTGCGAAAGTAAACAAAACTTTAAATATTTATGAAACAAATAAACATTGGGCAACAAACTCCTTAAAATAAAGGCTCTCTGTGGTTATTCAAGACTGCGGTAGCCGCTAAATATCGTTCGCAATTTACCGTCCAATGACGTCACTGAAACGTTATATATGAAAGTTAAATGGTTGTGTTTTTTGTCACCGAATAGGCATTTCCATGATGGCTGTTCAACTGCAGCCATTTTGTGATAGACCTTTTTTGTAAGAAACCCAGTTCAACTGATGGGAAAAATTGTGTCTGGGACGATGCTTAGTCCCAATAATTCGAGACGAAGTTATACACCGTGTAATTGATTTATCGGCTAAGTTTTACCTTATCTGACGTCGAGTAGTGAGTTCATATTTTTTTCACAGATAGGTTGTAGGTACTATTAGAAGGCTGCACACAAAATTTTAAGTTGCGAAAACCTACAGTTATCGAGATTTTTTTTATTGAAAATTGAAATATTTTGTAGTATTTGAGAGAAAGTATATCGAATAACGCCTTGAAACGTTCCGTGTTACGTTCTGTAAAACTTGCGACTATTTGTATTTTGTTTTAAATATGATAATAACCACAATTAACTACTATTCATACTGTTTTTCAAACTAAATTAACAATATTTAAGGCAGTTTACAATTTTTTGCTTTGATTTGGTTAAAATTAACGCAATTATGTTTTTTACACATCAATCGCTATATAGAACGAAACGTAGCGACTCTAAGTTGGCACCGGCTGTCAAGTATTTTTCTATAGCAATCTGAAATCCCTTCCGAGGCAGAACCAACATGGTTAGGCAGTAGGTTTTTAAGCTTTTTTTTATAACCTCCCGGAACCACTTCCGGGGCAGAACCGACATAGAGTAGAGTAGGTCGATATGAGTGACAAGAGACGAGTGTGGCAAATCCGACTCGGACCGGTTAGAAGGCTCAGGCGGGAGTGAAGCGAAGCGAAGGCTCATCAGGTAGGTATTAGGTTAGGTTAGGTTAGAACTGTGACCAAAGCGCGCGCGAGCCGAGCGAGCGAAGCGAGCGGTGCCGCGGCAGCGGCCGGCGAGCGCTACTTCCAAATTAGTGGCAGTTACTTGACACGTCGACAAAAGTTAGGTTAAGAAATTAAAAAAAACATAATTGTGGAGGGGGTGTTTCGCAACTTCTCCTTTGGGGGGGTGGGTTCCTCCCTACCCCTTTTCCTCCAACCCCCCTCGCCCCCCTTAAATCGATGTCAGATAAGGTAAATTCCTACCGATTTATCTGAAAATCTTAACCCTTAATTACGTACGCGGGGTTCGACAGACCCCGGTCGGTATTCAACCATTCATATTTCTGAGATTTTTACGAAGGGAAGACATTTAATAGTTTCATACTAACAAAATTATAGGATGAGTCACTTTATTTATTTTTCATTATAAAGAAAATAATAAACAGGTTTTTGTTGTTATTATTTCTGGTGCAATAAAGTAGAGAGTGATTATAGGTTCTATTTGGAACAACTTTTACTTGGGAACCAAACCTGAAATAGTTTGAATGATGATAGAGTTGCGGACTTCTTCTTGAAGCTAACTACAGGGTTGGGCAGAGGTGGCGGGTCCGGTACCGGCACTGACCATGACTCGTACTGGTCCTGACGAGGACCTACCGTGCCCAGAGGTTCCTTACGACAGTTGTCCTGTAACCACTTCTGTTCTCGACGTGAAGGGGCTCTGCGAATGATTCCAAAATCGTGAAATCATAAAACTATGGAACGAGAATTAAAGACTTTTGATTGTTGTGTTGGTTTGCTGGTAGATTCTTTTGTCCACCACCTAAACTAAAATAAACGCATTGCTATCTCTTACTGACAGACCGCGAAAGCAAAAGACAAGTGACGCTTTAGAACTGTCAAACTAAATTACGTCTCGATTGCCTCGGATTTTAAGCATGATGAATTGAGTTTATCGTAGTTCGTCGAAGGAAATCTTACGTCAACTTTTGAGAGTTGTTATTCCGTTTCTTTCTTGTTTCGTTACAAGAAAAAAAGATACGAATAGCCGAAAATAACAGAATCATCACTAGTTACTGGCACCAAGCAGCGTTGCTATTCTCCGAGCTGAAGGCGTAATTCAAGCACATGCGATATTTCAGTCATGCCTCTGGGACGGTAAAGCAATGCGGTATTTCTGGTATCAGTCGTGACCACTTATTTTCAAGTGGCCGCTTCCTTGGTAGCTATCAGTTCCAAAAAAGTTTGCAATGACATACCTATAAGGGATGGGAGTGCTTTACGAAATGTATTGGTGCATTGGCTTGCAACACTGTTTTTAAACGCATGTAGCTGTTAACGAACTCACAAACGTCCTCGTAACTTAGGGTCCAGTTGAAAACCAGCGTTAGGAACTATTTTTCTGTCATGTATGCTGACCTTGACCTATAGTGCGCAGCTGTGAGGCACTCAATACTATTTTAAATGTTTTTTTTTTGTTTATGTGTGATTATTGTATGCTTTAACCTGGGTCAAATGAATTTATTTTCTTTCTCCTTTCATTCTAACTCTAAGGTTTGTAAACCTGTTTTTAGTTCAAACAAAATATTTCGATTTTGGTATTGTTAAATTGAACGCAAACACTTACCTTATGACATCGAATGGTCGTTCATAATCACAAACGTTTTTCGCCACAGGATTGTAGAAGCCGTCTCCACTATCATACAAACCGGGAGGTATCTCTCGGGGAGGGTCGTCAGCTGTTAGGTGCGACTGGCCGCCAGGCATTAAATCCATTTCGTATTCTACTCCATATCTGTTTCACATATTAGGTAATAATGAAATGGCTTATTACCTATAGCAGGGTCAGCAGGTATGTGGAGACTTTTTGATAGATTAAAAGCTGTTTACGATCCTATCAGTATGAATACAATTCGTTAGATAGCCTAGCCCAGGATTCACCAAATAGCGGAGCGCGGTTCGGATATTTTGAGCGGACTCGTTAAATCAACAGTAAAGTTTATAGGTAACTCAATATTTGAACAAAAGTTTTGAGTTAGTCATTTAATTTAGCCTGATCATTGTCTCTCTGCTATCGACACTCTAGACTTCTAAGAGAGGTTCAGGTTGAGTAAAAATTACATTAATTTTAATCACTTAGGTACAGACGCCAGCACATCAAGTTACCCCAAACTGTCAAATTTTCCCAATTTAACATGAACCTTATTCATATGTGAGAAAGTTAAAAATCTATCAAATACATTTGACAGATTGGGGTAGCTTGATGTGCTGGCGTCTGTACTTTGTTATTTTTGTTTATTACATAATATTAATAATTCAATTATTAAAAACTATTTGCTAGTAATCGTCTGCCGCACGGACAGCGACAGTTATATTATTTTAAAAACATCCGGGTAGTTGCATATCACACTAATAATCGCAATAGATTTCATTTTGACAGTTTAACAACATTAATTGCGTTTTTTACCGATTATGATTAATAGTGTGTTACGCAATGGGGTATTTTACTGTAGATACATGATAAATAAATCTAAAAATATATAATTGAGATAGCTTAGGCAAAAACCAGTCAGAAAATGTTGGTTTTGTTTCATGAAATAACAAAATAAATTTTAAAATTCAATTCAAGGATATCAGTTTTATTAATCTGTTTTTGAACACCATGAAATAGTAGCCACCATGTTATTACGTCATACCGCTGTTTTAAGTAATCAACTGAACAACTTTGTACTTTCATTATTTTCGTAAACAAATTTATTTATAATGAAATAATATCTTAAATTCAGGAACAGCAAACCAACGATAATTAGAATAATAACGCATTTTTTACATTATAAACAATAATCATACAGAATATCAACGCATTTGTTTATTCAGAATACTGACGTCATACCCACAGAGCAATATGGCGTCCATTGCCAGCGTTTTCGTCAAATTACGCGCGACTTATGAAAATTTCAATGCATTTTTATGGCACTAATCGATTCTTTAAAAATGTTGTTTTTTTTAGTGGCTTATTGCATTTTAGAATCTAATTAAGACACTTATCAAAAATGGGTGTAATACCCTATTACGGTCCCCCCAGTGGTCACCACAATTTACCGCCAAAACGCTCCTTGCGTTTTGGCGGTAAATGCAAAACAAAGAAAAATAATTTGATTTTAATCGTTTTTAATGGAGAAAATGGATGTTAATAATTTTATTTTTATTTTTCTGTTAAATATATCGTCCCAATCTTCAAATTAAAATAGTTTTTATCAAATTGTAAAATACCCTATTCAGAAGGGGATCCATTCACAAAATAACAAATACCTATGCGTGAAAACTTTCCTAGTATATAACGCTTTGTCAATCCCATGATTTGGAATGACGAGCGAGACGAACGACACGATACATAATTACAAAATGGTGGATACGTAGTGCGCCTCTGACTCGCACGACGTCACAATCACGGATCAATTACTTTTATTTTTTATATATCTGGCGCCAAATTTAGCATTTTCATTAGCCATCCCTCAACTTGGCAATGACTTGATCAAAATATTACCTAAAAGGCCATTTTTTTTTTTTTGTCGGGTTTTTTTTTATTTAACCTTTTAAATGTTCATTTAGTAGGAAACTACATCATTTACGAAAAAAATTGTTTTTTGAAAATATTTATTTCGTACAGGACGTACCTAAACGATATTAGCGCAGAATTACATCTCATCACGTTGCTACGTACAAAAATGGCGGCTGTGAATTTACTGCCAAAAACGTTACCCGCGTATTTTTTGCTTTAACTCACACTAATCGCCTATCATAACGATTTGTTTTACTTATACGGATTTTTACCTCAAAAAAAGCGTTTATTCTAATGAGGATAAATGATGAAAAAGCCTTTTTTGTAGCATTTACTTAATTCTGTACCAGAGATGCGCGGATAAAGAGGGTAGGCATCATGTGGGATTATCAAACGCTTCAGCTTAAATATTTTCATGAGGCGAATAAAAATGGTTATTTTTTTGGAAAATTAAGTGGAAAAGAAAGAAAGAGTAAGTTTTTTTTGAGGGTGAGAAATCATCAAATAACTCCCGCTCTGGGTGGAGCAGGGCATGTCAGACTTTTACTGACTAAAGCCCACCCGTGTTCCTTCAGTCAGTTGCCTGTGTGCCAGGGCCGACGGTATCTCTTTCGAACAACCCGCACCCCTGGCAGGCATCGGCTTGTTGCTGACATCTCTGACGGCGCGCGTGGAACACAACGTGCCGTCAACACGGGCATTTTTTTTGTTTAACGTGGAGAAATGCCTACTGCGCTACCACGGGGATATAGCGCAGTTATGTGGGACTGTAACCCACTTACAACTCCGCGGTGTCCTCCAATGCCGCTTGAGGCGGGAACACGGAAACGCGCAAGTCATCCGCAAACCCGCCGCGGCTTTCCGTCACCGGGCACTCCTCGGAGGGGAATAACCCTATCACCGGCGCACCAGGACACGCCGTGACCATCCCAGGAACCAAGCATCAGGGCACCAGACGACCCCGTGTCTGGCACACTTGGTCCCCCTGTGACGGGCCAGCACAGTGGCCCCGCCGCCTACCACTTTTCGGCCGCAGGGGTTAGGGAGAGCAGCCAACGCTATACCGACACTCCTCCTCCCCTGCGGCCCCACCGCGTCCGTTGTGTAAACAGCACCAGTACAAATACTTAGTTTGGCGCAGTTTTAGAAGTATTTGTGCACAGAGGCACCGCACATCAGTGATTTCACTTTCTATCCATAAAAAATCTTGTTAATTATAAACACGACACTCACTTGTTTACTTACTGACTACTTTCGTTTACAGAAAGTTGACGTCACGTGATAAAAGTCATCGTAAGGAGCGTTTTGGCGGTAAATTCAAAACAACGAAAAAAAAATTTGGTTTAAATCGTTTTTAATTGAGAAAATGGATAAAAATCAATTTACTTTTATTTTTCTGTTACATTTTTCGTCCCAATCTTCAAATTAGAATAGTTTTTAATAAATTGGAAAATACCCTATTGCCTGCTTAATTTTATTTAAGCAATAAAGGAGAGTGCCCGATTTGTAATGAAAGTTGGGTCTCTGTGGAAAATTATTGTTCCCTAAACATTTTTATTTTAAATAATAGTTAAAACATAGTATTTTCATAATCAGAAACCATTTTTGATTTATTCATCCTGGTTCAAGATATAGGTATCATTGTCTTTCTGTTGTAAAAATCTAGGTTATAATTAGAATTTGACATTGACATAATCAATCGTTATAGATCAATCAATAAAAACTACTTTGTTAGGGGGTTGGGGTTTTTAAATAAATATGGCTATTATTTTTGCGTCTATTGCTTTCGTGAATATTTATTATTTTATTTATTTATTTAAACTTCTCGCATACAAAAAGGTACAAAGTCGGACTTAATGTCTCAGGCATTCTCTACCAGTCAACCAAGGGTGGTGAAGAGATTAGATGGCAGGTGCTTAGGTTGAGAGGAAAAATGATTTGAAAAGCAATACAAATTATATCATAAAGAATAATAAATAAGATTGGTACATATATAACTTATAATACGCATACAAGCATACATATCTACTATAGTATATATATATATATATATATATATATCTACATTTCAAGGGAAAGAGGTGATTTGATGACTCTACGCTATTATTAATTTATATAAATATTAATTTATCGGCCTTTTATGAATTTATGCAACCTATTGTTGTGATCGTTCCATCGGTTTTACTCGCATAGACTATGAGCAGTGTTTATTTATCCAATCGTTTTCGTCATCAAGAATACATACTTTACATAAAACTCATATTTGGCGTACACCAATTTTTGTTAATTTCAGATGTATATGGTACAATAATACATATAAAAAGACAGGGATAACATAATTCTACCATAACGTCGTAAAACAAAATGCTAACACAGTAGCGTTGAAGTTGTCAAATGTTGAGATCTAATGTAAACAAATATAGTTACCATGATTTATCTACAGCTAGGAATGTTATGCTGCATAGAATTTACATAAATAGTTTTTTTGCTGTGGGGATATCTTTTCGCTAGTTAACCTGCATAACCGGGCTAAGTAGACATAAGTAGGTGACCGATAAACACAAACCATATACAATTATTATCGATAATTACACTAAAAGGAGAAATTTTCGTCGACCGCAACCGTTCGAATATAAATATAGTCGAAAATATTTTATGTATTCGTAATCAATCTTTTTCTTATAATCACGAATAATTAGTGCGTATTATACTCCCAAAATGCGTGAATATTTCTCAAACTTCATTAACTTGAAGTATGCTTAGCAACGGTGTTCGTACAGGACGTAGAGTAAATCCGCGGACAATGCGGAGTGAAACAACTCCTAGATTATAATCTAATATCACATTCAATTTGGAAAATGTTCTTGCGGATTCGTACAACTTTTGGGTTCCTAACCTTGTGGCTTCAGTGCTGTGTATTCAGATTACACTAAACTTGTTTTATCAAAATGAGAAAAAATGAAAATATGCTTCTGTTACGTCGGTTGGTATAATCTTAGATTACCTACATTAGTTTTCAGGCACACAGATGTACCCCCGAGTGGGTTCCAGCATTGTCGTTGCGGGGGGGCTCAGTAACCGTGGTCGCCCAGCCACGGTGAAGCGAAGAGGAACCCAAAGGTGGGGCCGCTCGTCAGGGCTTTTGCCTTCAAGCCGATGACGTAGCGGCTAAAAAGTAGGTTGCGGTAAGGTGCACCGCAACTGAGGTGGGCCGCGATGTCGAATGGGAGGCATCGCGGCTGAGGATTACGGGCTGCGGCAGAGGAGGAGTGCTGGTGCTTCTGAGCAGCGCTCTTTTGTTCCGTGGCCTGGACGGGGCCGCCACCGTTTGATGGCGGACGCGGTGGCGCCGCAGGGGAAGAGGAGTGTCGGTATAGCGTTGGCCGCTCTTCCTATCCCCTGCGGCCGAAAAGTAGCAGGCGGGTTGTGTTCCACGCGCGCCGTCGAAGATGTCAGCAACAGCTGGTGGGGTCCGTAAGGGCCAATGCCTGCCAGGGGTGCGGGTTGTTCGAAAGAGACACCGTCGCCCCTGGCACACAGGCAACTGAGGAAACACGGGTAGGTTTTAGTCAGTAAAATGTTCTTGTGGAAAAAAACAGATTTTCTTTAAAAAAAGAAGTTTTATTTCATTGATTTTACGATCTATAATTAACAAAGTTTACAACGCGGTGAAGCCACGTTGTAAACCTTGTTAATTATAGATTTACTAGCTCACACGAAAGACGTTGTCCTGTCGAATTTTCGACAATTTATACAAAAATCTATAGAAATAATGACGTTAAGTTTTTACCGAATTTATAATTTTCGGAAAACTTTTCCAATTTTTATTTCCTCATGTACCGAGAGCAGTGGTGGCCAAGTGATAAAGGCCGCGGCTTACGAGGTAGGTCGTAGGTTCGAACCCAGACAGGCGCTTTACTTTGTGTAAATTATTTCATCACCACTGCTCACAAAACGGTGAAGCAAAACATCGTGAGGAAACCGGCATGTCCTAGAACCAAAAATTCGAAGACATGTGACATCTACCAACCCGAACTGGGCCTGCGTGGTGGATTACGGCCCAATCCCTCTCACCGAGAGGAGGCTTGTGTCCCAGCAGTGGGAACATTATAGGCTGATGATAATGTACCTAATTCAGACTACCTATTACGATTATTTTAAAACAAGCAAGTAACTCACGAACAGATACAAATTGTCAGTAAGTTCATATGTGGAATAGTATCTCTAACTGCTTTTTTTATTACTGTTGGAGTTCGATTTTACTAAAATCATTAACTGCCGAATAAGTCTATTCCCAACTACGTTGGGGATCGGTTTCCAATCTAATCGGGCGCAGCTGAATACAAATATTTTATATGGAGGAACTGCCTATCCGCCCTCCACAACACAGTTACTGTATAATAAGTATACCCCTTGGTAAGACTGGTTGTCGGATTTTCTAATTAGGCACCCATAACAATTTTACTGTCAACAGACCAAACGGATTAACATGCTTGCCGACGCACAGAAGGGTCTCGTTAACAATACTAACGATTCTAGAAAATATAATGTCACCTTCTATCAGGAAAGTCGCAGTACTTCCATTTGTGGTCAGCATACTCTAAACTGCCGTTGAAGTAAACTTTTCTCTCCGTCAATTCTCCTTTCACCCAGACACCGCGAATGACTGATTCTGTCCCATCTTCATTGTAGACGAGCTCGCCATTGCCGTGGAACATGCCATCTACAAACTGCCCTCGATACAGGACTCCTGAAGAAAAACATATTTTGAGTGTGCGAGAAGAAGCTACAACAAATATGCGTGTGGACCAGCGCAGCGGCGAGGCGTAATTTTTTCTAAGAGACAAGCCGAAGCGAAGTCGGATTTAACTTACTTACTTATCATTCTAAAATTAATATAGGAATGTAAAGAATTAAATACAATAAGATCGAACAGGACAAAACTAAATAAAGTGTGTACTATGTGCAGTATTCCTCCATCTCGTTCTCGCTGACGCATTTTTATATCTGTCTCTGTCATAATCCGTTGTACAGCGGCTTGCTCTCGTCTATATCAAACGGTGCCACGTGACCTAAAGTGACATCATTACGGGATCGCTTTTGTATGAACTTTTTGTTCCCGATTATGACGTTTTGGCGCTGAGTTAATTTAGATAATTTTTTCTTGTTGTTCTTTTATTTTTAGCTTTGTATTACAGCTAAAAATAACCATTTGGTTGTTTGAATGTTATGGTGAATTAAATACCCATAGTGTAACAATTTTTTTGACAATAGTAGCCTATTGACGCGCCATTTTTTAATAGCGATAGAGTCACCGATGCGAATCCCCGAAGGGAAGCCGGTAGGAATCGTGTTATATGGTGCTTTCGCCACTGGCTGTGGACTGATGGTGATGACTGTTTGGTTAACCCTATGACGAACTCTACAGGCACTAAACGGAGTGGTGGTCGCCTAGTAGTAATGGCTACGACTTACGACTTAGGTCGTCCGTTCGAGTCCAGACAAGCCGCTTTACTTTGTGTACTTTATTTCATCACCACTGCTCTTAAAAACTGTGAAGGAAAACATTGTGAGGGTTTCCTCATGTCCTAGAACCGAAAATTCGAAGACATGTGACACTGCCTGCACTGTCTTGCACTCTCAGGGAGGAGGCCTGTGTCATAGCAGTGGGAACAGTATAGGCTGATTATGGTATACTAGCAGCACTCCGAGGTTTCACCGCTTAGTTCCCGTTCCCGAGAGAATACGGGGATAAAATATAGCCAATTTCAACCGGAAATAATGTAGCATCCCAACAGTGAAATATTTTCTCAAATCGGTTCAGTAGATTCGGAGCCTATTCAATGCAAACAAACAATTAAATCTTTCCTCTCTATAATGTTAGTGTAGATTATTATTATTAGTATAGAATAAACGCCTTAAGGCTTAGTAACCAAATTATTAAAAAATAAAACTTGTTGTGTCTCGTTTAGTGCCCTTCAACTAATTAAATATGTTACTAACCATGAAGTGGTGACCACAACCACTTACAAAGTGTAATGACGAAGATACTCGTAAGTGAGTGTAACTAAATAACCTAGCAGTAGCATGTCAGTTGTTCGAACAATTTCATACTGTCTGCTACTAGAACTGAAGCCACTGTCTTACCATTAGGAAATGTGTATTCTCCGTAACCGCTCATTCCGATGGCATCGTACGTTCCGTCATAAGTGCAGCCTGTCGCGTAGGTCTTTCGTGGAGATATAGGCATCTCTGTTGCACTGCAGGAAGACTGTGGTTACCACTGAACGTATAAAATGACTTTTCAATACACGGTGGAATGGACAAAGTTTGTTTAACGATGTGGCTTCTACAACTACGTATAAACGGTGAATAAGAAAAACAATTTTTACACTAACTTGCAAGTTACTTTGTGTTTTTCGGAAAACTTCCTCATAAGATCTTCCCATTGCGATACCCATTTCTTGGTGATAAAGCTACAAATGATATCTTACATTATTGACAGCTCAAAAATATTGTAAAGTTGGGTTTTAATTTAGCATGGTCTTGTACAGTCATTAAGTTTAAGTTCACGTTAAGCCGTTGATCCCAGCTGTCATTTCTGGATCTTTGGCAGTCGTTACGGGTCCTCAGAAGCTCAAAATCAAAATCAAAAGTCATTTATTCAAATTAGGCTGAGAATCAACACTTTTAGAATGTCAAAATACATAAGACAGGCCCCCAAAAACGCCCACCCTTCAAATCAAATCAAATCAAATCAAAATATTTTTATTTCTTAAAAACCTGCATGGGCACTTATGAAACGTCAGAAGCTAGGTGCACGGTTCCAAAATGTTGTTTCCTATGGAGAAGAAGTTCCGGCAAGAAACTCCACGGTTACTCTTTTAAAAATAATTGGCTTTAACAATATTTTCAAATTACAGAGATTAAATGTATGGGAGGACAGCGCAGGCCTGTCAATAAGTACCAGGTACTTAGACGAATACAGAATAGAAAATCGTCTACAAATCTACAGTCAGTAAGGCCTACAACGTTCTCTCATTCACAATATGTAAAATAATCTACATAAATAAAATGAACCTAAATAAAATTGATGTATAATGTCAATTAATGACGAGATTATGTCAGCATTGTAAAAATAAAAAGAATAAAAAAGAACATTGTATTTGAGAGCAGTTAATACACTTTCACATAGTTATGCTGTTAATGAGGTACCAGGGAAGCCACATGTGCAGAAGGAATTAATGCCAAACTTCCCTGTCTTCAACGTAGTCTTTTATCTTATAATATGCTTTTTTGATAAGGACACGTTTGATGTGCGTTTTAAACTTTCCATCGCTAAGTTCTGTAACCGACTTTGGCAACTTGTTATAGAAGCGGATACTGTTTATTAGAAACTAGCTTTTGCCAGCGGCTTCGCCCGCGCGTAACTTTCATCCCCTATTTAACTCCCTTAGGGGTTGAATTTCGAAAAATCCTTCCTTATTCCTTGTCTACACTATAAAGGGAACCTTTGTGCAAAATTTCAGCTGTCTAGGTCCAAGGGTTTGGGCTGGGCGTTGATGAGTCAGTCAGTCAGTCAGTCAGGACTTCTCTTTTTATTTATATAGATGACTTGCTAGTTTTAGTCAGTCTAAATTTTGGAATCACAATTTCATCTTTACTACGTGTATTCAGATTATGGAAATCGCATCGTTTTTGGATGACGTGATTCCGACACTTCCTAGTGCTTTAGCTGGGAAGAAGTGGAGCAACAAACTCCCCCGAAAGTCTGACACCCCGTCTTACCAAGGTGTATCTTGTTCCCCTGTTCCTGGGCTGTGGAGGCCCACTCCTTCTCACAGAGGAGGCCTGTGTCCCAGCCTCTGCTGGGACAGGTGATTATGTTAAGGGGGCGTCTATTAATTACGTGAGGCAATTTTTGCGATTTTTCGACCCTCACCCCAGCTCTGGTGAGATGACGTGAGATTTGGCGCGATCCTCCCCCCTCCGTCATAATCTCATGTGAGATATTTCAAAATGCGTATTTTTTAGTTTAAAAACGTTAATCTGTGCTTATTTGCGTTGGATTTGTGCATTGCGTTTGGCTGGCTCGGCTGGCCGGTGGCGAATCGAAAAGCTACTGTGCTGCTTTGTGGCGTTCGTATAACAGCGATAAATATTATTTTGTAGGATTAACCCATATTGGTGGATAAACATGTGTTACTTAATTTAACCCAGTTTAATGGCAATTTTATACATTTTCTTAAAAAAAAAATATGTGATATTTAACGAGACCCCCATCTCCCCCACGTGAGATTGGGTGAGATTTAACTCGACCCCCTACCCCCCTAAATGCCTCACGTAAATGATGGACGCCCCCTAATGATTCCCGTCGTCGACATAAGTGTCTTCGCGTCGCTCGGTCACAGTCATTGGTCGACCAAGCGAAAAGCTTTGGGAAAAATCGTGGTTATAATAATTGCCATGTGGTTGTTATTAAGTTTGTGCTGCTTAATGATCAGTGATAGGAATAGGTAGTGCCTATTTGCCTAAACTTTCAAGAACAGAGACAAGAAACGGAGACTTCCTTAGGACAAATATTTCTTTTTCCCGGGATTTGGGAAAAATTTTCAGCAAGTTAAAATTTGCGCACTGGATAAAAACTTATCTTGTATAAGATGTGTAAAAGCTATTTTTAACTAAACTTGCAATTACCAAATTTTCGGGATTTTCAAGTAAAATCCAGAAATAAATAATCTAACTTTAATTCATGTATTCGATTTATATTTACGATCCAACTAACCGTTGTATCAAATCATGAATTAAAGTTAGATTATTTATTTCGGGATTTTACTTGAATATCCCGAAAATTTGGTAATTGCAAGTTTAGTTAAATATAGCTTTTACACATCTTAAATAAAGCTTATTTTCAACTGAAGATTTTTCCCGAATTCCGAGAAAAAAAATGTTGTCCTAAGGAAGTCTCCGTTTCTTGTCTCTGTTCTTCGAAGTTTAGACAAATAGGCACTACCTATTCCTATCACTGCTAATTACCTATTAATATTGTGTAAGAAAAAGCAATAATTATTTGAATGAATCGTGATCGGTTAATGAAGGTGATCAGTTTAAGACAATATTCGAACTTACGTGGTTCCTGTAGAAAGCCTCTTTTTTGACATAATTGTAGAACAAACTGTAAGCAAACAAAATTGTAGGTAAACTAATATAAAACGTGGCCAAGTGCGAGTCGGACAAGCACACGAAGGGTTCGGTACCACCCTACGATATTTAACAGTACTAAGATACCTATTATTAAAACACGTTTCTTGTATCCCTTTTAATAATTTTATTTATTGTTTTAGCGCTCTTTATAGTAGGTATACATTCTGTGATTGTTGTTATGCGCCCCTATTATATAAACGCATTCTTCGATATTTTCCAAGTGTCTACCTATTACGGTTCAAAAGATGTAACTCTGCGGCAGACAGATGAAAGGACGGTAAGAGCCTTAGTTATACCACTCGTTGGGTAGGGAACTGTACAGACCAGCACCCTATAATTGCGTAACTCACGATTAATTATCAATCAATGAACCAACTCAGCCTATCGCAGTCCACTGCTGGACATGGGCCTCTCCCAGGCTGCGCCACAACTCTATCCTCCGCCTTCCGCATCCAGTCTGTCCCAGCCACCTTTTTAAGGTCGTCGGTCCATCTAGCTGGGGGTCGTCCCACACTGCGTTTGCCGAGACGCGGTCTCCACTCCAGGACTCGTTTGCTCCACCGTCCATCAGTCCTTCGACAAACATGGCCAGCCCACAGCCACTTCAGCTTGCTCACTCTATAAGCTATATCGGTTACTCCGGTTCTTTTCCGGATAATTTCATTCCTGATTTTATCCTTCAAAGAAACTCCGAGCATAGCCCGCTCCATAGCGCGCTGAGCGATTAATAATAATCTGTTTCAATTTGACAGTTCAACAATATTCATTGCGTTATTTACGTTGACACGTTACACATTTTTCGAACATAATAAAGCAATGGTTTAACAATCTGTTTCAAAACGAAACAGATTATGATTAATCGTGAGTTACACAGTTAGGGTGCTGGTAGAATAAAACTCACGTCTGCAACAACAGCGCGTTTGCTTCATTACGGCAGAATTTACAATGTACACACCTACTGCATTGTTCAGTGTACAGTCTCCAGCAGGTCAAGCTAGCAGCAGCAGGTAACGTTGAAAAACTATCAAAGAAATTTGACAGATTGGGGTAGCTTGATGTGCTGGCCTCTGTACATATGTATAGTAATTTAGACCGAAATTAAATTGAAAGTCACAATGTTTAGTATTTGTTTCTCTTTTATCTCATGAAGAGACGTCTGCTTTACTAGTGATTATTACATGTTCAAACACGCTGCGTGAATATGTATATGAGCAGGAGCTCTCGGTACCGTCCGTGAGAATATCGAAGTTGGAAGCACAAAATACAGAGAGTATTGGAAGTGTGGGTGTGAGTGTGTGTTTTATAACCTGTCGCTACTCGTCTTTACACGCACATTCTCAACGTGTTTGTACACTCGGATATCATAAGTAAAGCGCGTGTCGCTTCATGGGATAAAAATACTGCACTACGGTGTATGTTGGTGAATAAAATGATTTTGTAATTTCGGAAGGTTTTAATATAATTAGTGGTCGCCTAGTGGTAGACATTCAACCATAATTTAAACATACATATAAGCTTTCTGCACTACTCCTCCATAGATACTTTAACTGTGCTTATTGCGTACTTCTCCGTCCGCGTAATTTTTAACCGACTTCTGAAAAAGGAGGAGGTTATATGTTCCACTGTATGTATTTTTTTTTGTATGTTCATCGATTTCTCCCCCATTTGTGGTCCGATTCTCAACATTCTTTTTTATTTGAAAGAGTATACTCCTGAGTATACGACTAGGTCCCATTGGCACCAAGTCAGGATCTGATGATGGAATCCCAGGGAAATCGAGGGCTACCCTTATTTTTTTTTAGGTATATTAACAATGTTTTTCATATATTTTCTAAAGATATTTGCATATGGTCATCATCATCTCCATGACGCTGAGCTGATGAAAGAAGGTACAACTCTTTAACAGTTAGGAGTTAGGTGGAGGTTCGGGCATAACTCCTTATTGTTCGAAAGGGGTTTATTTCGAAATGGTCGCATTTAAATTTCACATAGATCGAATGATGCGTTTCGGAGAAAGACAACGGAACTCTTCGAAAAATGACAGAAAATTAACCGAGATTGCTGCTATAGCATAAATTAATATGCATTGTTTTGACCCCAATAATGATGAAATTTTGAATTGGTATGGGGGAGGTACTATAACTAAAAAGTGAAAAATAAAAACATTAAAAAAAAATACAACCTTCTTCCAAAAAATACTGGAAAATGAAAAATTACTTTAATTTCGGAAGGCGGTGACTACAAATTAATAAAATACATATCCAAAGTCACTGACTTCCGAAATTAAAGTTAGTTTTCTAGTGTTTTTTGGAAGTCGGTTGTTTGTTTTTGTACAAAGTTTAATTTCACGTACCTATTACACAGTCCATATAATGTTGTACACACGGCCACACATCAAGCTATACATTTCCAGTTTACGCAGATCTCGCACTGTAAGAAAATCCTATACAATGTGAGATCAGATCATATACTGGAAATATATAGCTTGATGCATGCTTGACACACACGGAACCCAGAACTTTGGCGAAAAAAGGGGGAGACCTATACCCAGCAGTGGGTGATTCCGGGCTGAGATTATGATGATGATGATGATGCTTGATGTGTAGCCAGCGTTAAAATGTGCTTACCTTGTAACGTTAACTAAAAAATCCTCAAAGTTTTTGCAACGTTTTTTCTGTATAAATACATAGCAAATTCTGTAAAACTATTTAAAAACTGTTAGTTAAAACACACTGTTTTGTAAAAATTCTTGTACAGCAATAGAAAGTTCATGAATGACTCTCTCCGCCATTTGTCAAAAAGACATGATAAATTTAAACTAAAAATTACATCAGAATTTTCGTTCTAAATTTGAGTATCCCACGATTATCCGCCATAGAGTCGGCAAACATTCACCTCAAGGTTATTAATTAAAACCTTTTCATGGCGGAATTTTGTACAAAGGGTTGTTGCGAGCAGAGTTAGACCGTCGCTTTTCTGTACTACTTAAGTTAATCTTACTTAAAGTTTCAGAGGAAACGTGAACTATTTTTAAATGTTCTCCAGTCTTCCTTCTCTGTATCTATGACCAAGAGTTTTCCATCTTTTATTGTTATAAGGCAAGTTATAAGTCAGGACCCCATGGATTGGTTTCCATTTAAGTAGATAGTAAACGTCTCGAACAACCATTTTGGTTTCCATTGTTTTAGAGCCCTTAGCCATTATTATAGAAAAGCAGGTTTACGAGGCCACGAAAGAATATAGACATGGACAGCCAGATGATAAGGGTAAGCAAAGGCTTATTAATAGATATACCTTCTTAGATAAGAAAAAATAAATAGGAGAAAATCGTAATACGTTTTTCTGGAGTTGTCGATTTGCTCACATAATTAATTAACTTCGTGCGAATGGCCTACAGAAAATAATATATTATTTAAGTGTCGATTCGCCCATTCCGGCAGAGTATACTCGTGCGCATCTACTCATAAGCCTGGGAAATTGGTGTCGCGCGCAATCAGGGGTTTCTGAAATGACGTTCACTAGGTGGCAGCATTGAGACGCCAGGTCGGGGTACCTGTCAAAAGTGTCAAAGTGCCTACGGACTGAATGGTGAACGAAATGAAATGAAATAGAATGTTTATGAAATTAAAAGTTTATGAAATGAAATGTTTATTTATGTAAGTAAATCTTACAAGACACTTGTACACGTCAATATTTTGGAGCTCAATATTTTAAAAACTAGATGGTGCCGGGCATTTCCTAGCTGACTGTTCCCTGAGAAGAAAAGCCGAAACAAACTCAGAGGTCGTGGTCTCTTTTAAAGTCCAAACATTATGTTATCTGAATTTATGTGAGTCTAATAATGCAGGGAAATGTCCGGAAGGGCCTTTTGAAGAAAGAGCCATTGGAGCTTTGAGCTGACCTGTCCCAACATACGGCATGTTTGTATGAGTCACCATGTAGCCCAAACCTATTTTAGTGAGCTCAAAGACCCGTCACAAGACGCTACCAGATCTGCAGGATATTTGCTTACGAACGAATGACATCAAATATTTTAAGTTCATTGTCGAACTGGAATATTCAAGAAAACCCTGATTTGCAGACCCACCGTACCCTGACCATACCTCTGGTGGTACGGTGGATATTTTAAAGTTAAATGATACCACTGTATGAAGTGACCGTAGTGCTGTGCCGTATGAGTTATTTGGTATATTATGTTAATTTCTCATTCATTCGTTAGGTACTTAGGTAATGCATAATTCCTTAAGGCGGGGTGAGCTGAGCGCGGTAGGCATTTAACGCTTACCTCAGCCCCCGAAACGAGTAGCGAGACGTAACTAGTTACGATGCGCAAGCGACGCATACACCAAACGCAGCTGGCGGCCGGCAGCAGTATTAATTGCGTTACCGGATAGAGCAATACAGTAGATCAACTTGAACTGAATACGATCAGTTAGTTTTATTTTGTTTTATTATTGTAGTTTTTTATTATAGATAGAAAACGATGCTGAAATGAGATTTCTTCGTGTTATGTCCACGTTCACACGGACGTATTATAATCGCGGGGGGATGTTTTTCGCGTAATTAATGGATTTTGCACTCTGTTGGATTATCGACCCTCGGCTAAATACCGGGAGTTGAAAATCCAGTGCACTAAAAATAAAAATTGCGACCATGTGACTGTCGGCTTATTCTTTGGTAACTCCGTATTACACTTGGCCAGCTCAAGGTCATAGTGTTATCACATACAATGCCTACCCAGGCTATAAATCAATGTTTTTTTTTTGTTTTGGCTTCGCAATAAATCAACTTTATAAAAATTACCCAGCCCAATGCAGTGGGTTGAACTACCTCTTTGATATTTTGAAAACAGTAAATAAATCATTACAACATTTGCGCGCATGGTGGCTTTATGCTCCATGACAGGTTTCAAATTCAACAAGATCAAGAATCCGACCATCATTTAGACTTGTTTTTGCGATTTAATTGGATGCAGTAAAGTGCAAGTAATCGTGTATCGCACGGCCGGAATATCTAGATCAAAGTGCGAAATATGTAATAATGTGAAAAAAAAACATTTCATGTTATCTATACCAATATTACAAAGAGGAAAGATTTGATTGTTTGTTTGTTTGCATTGAATAGGCTCCGAAACGAATGAACCGATTTGAAAAATTCTTTCAGTTGGGAAGCTACACTATCCCCGGGTGACATAGGTTATATTTTATCTCCGCTCTTCGAACTCTTTAGTTAAACCGTACATTTTAACTTTTTCAAAGCGTTCGTGACAGTTGACAATTTCAGAATTTTTGTTGAAGAATAATAATTTTTGTGAAACGAATACAAATTAAATTGAATTGTTTTACCTACAGGATAAGTTTTTATCCAGTGTGCAAACTGTAGCCATGAATTCAGCATATCATCCTAGACCCCCAGCGTAGAAATTTTTCGTCGTTTATACAAAAAAAATCAGGCGTTCCATACATTTTGACCGCGTGAGTATTGAACTTGTCTGTGAAACAGCAGATTTTTTTTTGTAATGGTTACAGTTTGCGCACTGGATAAAAACTTATTCTGTATAATGGACGATAGGTACTGAAATAGATTTCATCCAAATAAATGTCGGAAACGCCCTTTTTTCTGGCAAATATCGTTATCATCGCCACCACAAAACATATATAAACGGCTCCATGTTGTGGCAATGTTCATCTTACAGCAAAACCCCACTGCTCCCAATAATAAAAATTAAATTAAAAATTTAAAAAACCCCCGACCCAAACAAAAACTCTAAAAGTAAAAAATAATATTTATAGGCCTTTTAATTTGAACGTAATATTTTGACCAGGGCATTGTCAAGTCGGGGGACGGTCAATGAAAACGCCAAACAGAGGCACATTTTCATAAGCCGTCCCCCGCCTTTACAATGCCTTGATCAAAATATTACCTTCATCTTAAAAGGCCTATAATTATTTTTATTTTTACTTTTTAGAGTTTTTGTTAGGGTCGGGGGTTTTTTAAATTTTAAATTTAATTTTTTTAATTGGTTGAGTTGCTTTGTTCTTAGTGAGTTATAGGTTGTTTTTTAATTGGTTGAGTTGCTTTGTTCTTAAAAACAATGATGATGATGATGATGATGATGAACACGATAACAACGGTGATGATGACGATGATGATGACGATGACGATAGCATGACCATGACGACGATGACGATGACGATGACGATGACGATTACGATGACGACGACGACGATGACATGACGATGACGATGACGACGATGATGATGACGATGACGATGACATGACGATGACGATTACGATGGCGATGACATGACGATGACGATGACGATTACGATGACGATGACGATGACGACGATGACGATGATGATGACGATTACGATGACGATGACGATGATGAAGACGATGACGATGATGATGATGATGATGATTTTGTAGTATTATTTTCTTCGCAAGTGTGTTGAAAAACGTCGTATGATACACGTGTGTATTGATGATTATCGTCCTCGGCTCTCTTAAGACCCTCGCCTAACGGCTCGGGTCTCAATGGCGCCTCAGCGATAATCACCAATGTTACACACTTGTACCATAATGTACTATTTTCAAGTCGTTGAAAATATTTTTAAAGTAGTTTTATACATACTACAATGAATAAAAGCCCTCAGTTGGTCATAAAAAGAAGGGAAATCAAAACTCTTAAATTGGCAACACGTAGATACAAGATGGACCCAATATTCACGATGACAATGACAAATTGAACAAATTATTCAATAATTAAATAAGACAATAACTGAATGCGCTACTCCGATCCTGTTTATTTTTTAGCCCCGCTGAATTTTAGAGGTAGGAACGACACAAGACGGCATAATTTAAATAAATTGAACACCGGTCAAACACGTCGCGCGATACGACAGTCACAGAGTGACTGATCGGCTACGCGTCAAACTACTCTATTTAAAGGTACACTAGTCGCGCACGATGTCTCACCAGGCTTCGTGTCTGACAGAGGTAGTTATCAATGATGAGCAGTTAGACGCTAGTCTACACGCACAATATTATTGAGTGAGGTGCAAGATCAGTTATAGTAAAACAGGCGCGTAAAAAAAATAAGAAAAGTCCTTTGGAGGATCGGGTTTTCTGAAAAACCCACTGCATAAATCAATTATAAATTAAGTTTTTTTAACTTTTCGATAATTGAGCTTTGTCGGTACCCACTTGGTTTTCGAGATTTTACTCTCCTTTTATTACTTAAACACGCTCAAAGTTAGGTTAAATTAGCAAGAAAAACGAATCTTTGTTGGCTCATAACTTTTCAATGGCTTTTTATTTTAGTATTCTGTTTCCGTACAGACAATATTGATAATGAGACAAAACCATACCATGCACTACTTCAGTACTAGGCGCTCTCACGGCTTCTGGTTCTTTCTGTATTCTGAGCCTGTGAAGTACGTCCATTGAGTAAATTAAGTGAAATATTGAAGGAAAAGTGTAATTTGCGAAAAATTTTAGTTTCATCTGATGAACCTATTGAACAATAATATACGACAAGAAAAAGAGAGATTTTAAAGAGATCGGGGTGAATTTTGCAATTGGAAAATATCCTCAGTATGAAGGCGTGAAGCACCTACTTCAGAACGCTAGGAACAAATCTGCACAAGTTTCTAAAACTGTTTCCTACGATTTGAGTGAAATAGAAGTTCCAGTCCAGTATCATAATTTCGTTTTGGCAGATTATTACTATGACGACTCAGACAAGCAAAATCTTATTTTAGTTTTTTGCTCGAAAGAATCGCGACAAATAATTCCAAATATTGTGGAGTATTTTGTTGACGGTACTTTTTATAGTTGCCCAAAACCATTTTCACAATTATAATTATAATATTCATGGTGACCTGGGAAGTGGTGCGGAAACTACTAAAGTGAAGCCCTTAATATTCGCACTTATTCGACCGAAAAGAAAAAAGTTACATTATTTTGTTTAACATGATAAAGTTAAAATACCCGAGTGGACCCCACGTAAAATTCACACAGACTACGAAAGAACAGCGATGAACGCCATTTTAAAAGTATTCCCGAATATTACATTGCGAGGGTGCTATTACCTTATGACTCGCAACATTTGGAAGAAAGGCAAGTCTTTTGGATGTACGAAAAATAAAACAGGACGAAGAATAGTTACCCTGGCGAGTGCTTTGCCACTTCTTCCTGACTGCGAGATTCAAAATGGCTTTCAGTAAGTGAAATCTGAATCTGATGGCATGGTACAAATGGAAAAATTTATTAAATACTTAGAAATATATTGGTTTAAGACGCATTCATCTACTATAAGTGTATTTGGTGAACGCCATAGAACCACCAACATTTTAGAGACGTTTCACTCCAAAATTAATAAACGTGTCAACAAGAATACTGTGACATTCTTTTTTTTGGAATCATCTCCAATGTATGAACACACAATACATTGGAGATGATTCCAAAAAAAAAGAAGAAAGGATCAAATCATCAATGATGACTTCATTACTGACGTACAGTTACAAATTGTAAATAAAGAAATTTCAATTGGTCACGCATTAGAAAAATTGCGCCATAACAACCTAATTACTAAATTATATTGTTGTTCTCAAAAGTGGTTTTAACTAGTGATACAACACTATTACCTGCTTTAAAATACCCACCGTACTACCAGGGGTATGGCCAGGGGTACGGTGGGTCTGCAGTGATTATGGAGATACCTATATAATATATGTCCAGCTTTGAGTGTAAGTGTCATCAAAAATTGTCAAACCTGGATGTTATAATAAAAAGTAGGTACAGTCGCCAGCAGGTCAAGCTATCCCAAACTGTCAAATTTTCCCAATTGAACTTAAACCTTATTCCTTTGTGATAAAGTTGAAAAACGATCAAAGAAATTTGACAGATTGGGGTAGCTTGATGTGCTGGCCTCTGTACATTATAGGATACGATAGCAAAATCAGTTTGCGGAGAAAACTCATTTATTTTTCTTTAGATACCTATTGCCATATTTGTTAGTTTATGAACACATTCAGAATTCTTTTGAAATATTTGCAAAGTGTGTGAAGAAAATATTTCTAACTTCACTTATTTTGAAACAATTTGTTAAAACGCTTTTCTTTTTTTAATAACGTTGCGTTGTTTTAACGTTTGAAAAGGTGACTTCTGCAGCCAGGTCACTAGGAAGCTCTGCAGCTAATGAAACGTTACTGGAACATTTTACAGCTTCTAAATAAAAATCACCTATCATTAGAGCCTCTGGTTGGTAATCAGTAAGTTCTGCAGCTTCTGATTCTTTGTTTATGAAACTCGTTTCTGGCTGGATATCAGCGCCATTTAATTTAACACAAATTGACGAGTTTTCAAAGCCATTTTCATTAATTGTCAGCAATTCTTCCGAATCTTCGTAGAGCGTAGGTGGTTCCGTATACTGTAGATTAAAACGACATAACTTAAAATATACCTATAGTAAACGAAAAAAATAATATTGTTATTCAGACATTTAAATCGTAATCAACCTATAGTATTCCCACTCATGGGACAGGCCTCCTCTCTTCGAGAAGGATCAGGCTGTATGTAATCTACCACGCGGGCCCAGTGTGGGTTGCTAGATGACACATCGACGACGAACTACCTATACCTACTAACTACCTTTTTTCTATTTTTAGTTCTTAGTGCCAATCGACGTAAATAACACGATATTTAACCATTTTGATGGGAAACATGGTTAAATATCGTGCTCTCAAATCAAAATATTTTATTTCATATAAACCTGCATGGACACTTATGAAACGTCAAAAGCTAGGTGCACGGTTTCAAATTGTCGCTTCCTATCGAGAAGAGCCGGCAAGAAACTCCATGGTTACTCTTTTAAAAATTACGGCCTTTTTTTTTTGGATGGTGGGAAATCATCAAATGACTTCTCCCGCTCTGGGTAGAGAGTAGAAGGGCCTGTGTGGACTTTTACTGACTAAAACCCACCCGTTGCCACAGTTGCCTGTGTGCCAGGGCGACGGTGTCTCTTTCAAACAACCCGCACCCCTGGCAGGCATTGGCCCTTGCGGACTCCACCAGCTGTTGTGGACATCTCCGTCGGCGCGCGTGGAACACAACGCAGCTGTCCCGTCTACCACTTTTCGGCCGCAGGGGATAGAGAGAGCGGCCAACGCTATACCGACACTCCTCTTCTCCTGCGGCCCCACCGCGTCCGCCATCAAACGGTGGCGGCCCCGGCCAGGCCACGGAAGGGAAGAGCGCTGCTCAGAAGCACCGGCACTCCTCCTCTGCCGCAGCCCGTAACCCTCAACCGCGATGCCTCCCATTCGACATCGCGGCCCACCTCAGTGCACCTCACCGCAACCTACTTTTTGGCCGCTACGTCATCGGCTTGAAGGCAAAAGCCCTGACGAGCGGCCCCACCTTTGGGTTCCTCTTTGCTTCACCGTGGCTGGGAGACCACCACGGTTACTGAGCCCCCGCGCAACGACAATGCGGGAAAATAATTGGCTTTAACAATGTTTTCAAATAACAGTGATAATAGGTACGGGAGGACAGGCCTGTCAATAAGTATCAGGTACTTAGAGGAATGAAAATACAGAATAGAAAATCATCTACAAATCTACAATCTGTAAGGCCTACAACGTTCTCTCATTCACAATACGTAAAAGAATCTTCATAAATAAAATTAACCTATTTAAACAAAGTGACATAATTTCATGACAAACACTGAAAAATAGTAGATATTAAAATTGATGTAAAATGTTAAATAATGACGAGAATATGTCGAACATTGTAAAAAATAAAAAGAACAAAAAGTGAATTGTCATTTGGGAGCAGTTAATACTTTCACATAGTTCTGCTGTTAATGTGGTACCAGGGAAGCCACATGTGCAGAAGGAATTAATGCCAAACTTCCCTGTCTTCAACATAGTCTTTTATCTTATAATATGCTTTTTTGATAAGGACACGTTTGATGTGCGTTTTAAACTTTCCATCGCTAAGTTCTGTAACTGACTTTGGCAACTTGTTATAGAAGCGGATACTGTTTATTAGAAATGACTTGCTAGTATTAGCCAATCTAGATTTTGAAATTACAACTTCATCATTACTACGTGTATTCAAATTATGGAAATCGCATCGTTTTTTGAAAAGGCCTAAGTTTTTGCGAACATACAAGATATTTTCTAGGATATAAAGAGACGGCAGAGTTAGAATATCAATTTCGCTGAATTTGTTTCTAAGAGACTCGCGAGGCCCCAATCATTAGATTGCGCGGATTGCCCTCTTTTGTAAAATTAAAATTGAATCTACGTCAGCTGCCGATCCCCATAGCAGAACGCTATAAGACAATACTGTGAAAATAAGCAAAGTAAACTAACCTAGCTGTGGCTACATCAGTCAACTGCCTTATTTTTCTTACAGCGTAAGTAGTTGAGCTTAATATAATTGAAAGAGCTCTAATGTGAGCACCCCATTGAAATTTTGAATCTAAAGTAAATCCAAAAAATACAGTTTCCGAAATAGCATCTAGTTTCTTGCCATCAAGTTTTAAATTTAGACCTACTGCGAGTACATTTGGTAACGAGAACTTTAGACATTTAGTTTTGTTCGCATTGAGTAAAAGATTATTAGGAGCAAACCATTTCGAAAGAACAGCTAGGCTATCGTTGATATGTAAGACATCCGTATCTTTTCTATTTATTCTAAAAATAAGAGAAGTGTCATCAGCGAATAAAATTATATCCGAGAAGTTAGCCATCAGGTAAGGAAAGTCATTAATATAAACTAGAAATAAAAAAGGGCCAAGAATTGAACCTTGAGGCCAGTGGCGGCTGGTAGATCATGGAACTGGTGGTGCACTTTACTAGCTCACTAAGTATTAGGGGGTAGTAAGTAAATAAATAAAATTTATTAATTTCAGATAAGTAATTTAAATCTAAACGAATAAAAATAAACAATAGTATTCAGTTTTACGTAAACTAAGCTTCGCGGTGACAACAATGAGTCGGTCATTCATTATGGCCGGCATGCAAACTTCGCCAAACCTCGGGCGCTCTCGGTAATCGACGTTCGGTAATATTTGGTTCAGTTCGCCAAACTTCGGTTCCCCCGTGCGGCGCACGAGAATGAACAAATTACTCCGTATCGCTTCATACAGTTATGTCAACTATCTTCTGTCTCACGCGCTAGGCGTTTTAGCTCGGATCTCATAGAAATGATAAGCATTCGCCGTGCGATTCGGCATAGCGCACGAGGGATCTTCTATACCGCGAAAATAAGTCTTAACAGTTTAGCAAAGAGCTTATATTGTTTCGTCAGTTTTGTTAGTATTACATATACCACAACCAGTGGCCACAATGCGATTATTAAACATTTTGTGATTCTTTCTACACCTATTAAAATCTGGTAGTTCAGCGCACGAGTGCACTTAAGGGACAGCCGCCCCTGCTTGAGGCACGCCCACCTTAACTAGAGACCTCGAAGACGTCGCCCCATTAACGTTTACTTTTGCCGCCTTTTTGATAAATAGGAAAGTACAAGATCAGCAGCTTGTCCACGAATTCCGTTGTGGTAATTGAATCTACGTCAGTGTATTGTAGTCAACGCAGTCAAACGCTTTTGAGAGGTCACAAAAAATGCCAATCGCGTCCTGGGAGAATTTTCCCAGGATTCCAAAATGTGACTGATGAGTTTTACTCCTGCGTCAGTCATCGACCTACCTTTCTTGAAACCATACTGTCGACTATGTAAAATTCCATTCGTGTTAAAATGTGACAACATCTGGTCTAACATGATTTTTTCATAAATTTTGCTCAATGCTAGAAGCACAGATATAGGTCTATAATTAGAGGGATGGGATCTTACTACCCGTTTTGAAAACTGGTACTACTTTACTATGTTTCATTAAGTTAAGAAACGCACCGCTGTCTAAACATTGATTAAATATGCCTGTTAGGACAGGGGAAATTGTGTCAATGATATTTTCGAGAACCTTAATGGAAATCCCCCATAAGTCTTCAGTGATTTTTATGTTAATACTTTTAAATGCTGTTTTAATTGTGGCAATAGAGACGGGTTTGAATTCAAAACTTGGAATGTCCTTGCTGAAGTTTTCTATAAGAAGAGATTCAGCTAATACAGATGATGAGGGGAGAGATTTCGTCACTTCTATTGGGATGTTGGTAAATAAATTTTCTAGAGTCTCGGCAACTTGTAACTTATCTGAAATGGTTTCATTATCAATTTTTAGAGCGAACTCATTCCGATTTCGCTGTTTCGTGTTTCCACAACAAAGAAATTCTTTGTTAATTACCTGCCACATAGCTTTTATTTTATGTTTGGAGATACTAATTTTGTTACTTATTAATTTACATTTAACTTGAGCACTTTTGAAAATCTTAGAATAGTTTCTTACATAATTATGAAGCTAGGAGATTTTGCCAATACACGCAACAATGCATTTTACGTCGATTGCAATTAAAAACAAATAATCGAAAAAAAGTTAATTAGGAGGTTATTGGTAGTTCGTCATCGCATGATGTCTTAGAATGTCTGGTTCTAGGACATGTCGGTTATCTCACGAAGGTTTCCTTCACCATTTTGAGAACAGTCGTGATTTACACATAGCACAGCGCCTGCCTGAGTTCGAACCAACGACCTACAAGCTCCATTACCACTGGCCCACCACTGCTCTTAGATTGACATTTAAATATTTTTTATCAACTGCCACAACAATGTACTTTAGATAAAACATTAATTATTTATCATAATAAGTGTTGATGAATAAAAGACTATATAAAGTTATCGTATTGTTTAATCAAATTATTCAGAACTAAGTATTAATGCAAATTATTACAAAAAATCAAATATCTCTTATACTCGTAAACGAAAACAAAGGGTACTCTAGACATAAAGTAAGTGCTCTTGTCATAATTATAATAAGAAAGCAGAGATAATAGTAAGAGGTAGTTAACTGTCGCTAAAGCAGCTTGATGAATCTGACATCGAACCGTCGAAATCAAAGAAATTGAATCCTTTGTTCTGAAGACAAGAGATAAGAACCATCTTTGTAATTGTGATCGAAGAACTTAAAACTAAGATGAATTTGTCAGACAGTGAAACGAAACCCGCGACTGATGTTTAACTATGACATAATTCTGAAGTGGTACGGTACTGTCACCAAAAGAGTTAAAGTTAAAAAGTTTGAAAACATACATCAGTTTCTAACTGAATTTCAACCATAGCCGACGATCTGGTTACGTATCTCTTTTGGTGACCATAAATTTACTAAAACTTTGATTACTGATACCTAAATAAAGAAAGAAAGAATGAGAACGAATACTGTTTATTTGGGCACAGTTCGTGAAGCACAAATTACAAAAAGAAATAAAAAAAGTGAAAATAAATAACTACAACAATGTGTGCCTCACGGCTGCGTCAAAAAGGTTTCTTTCAGCATTAATGCCAGACAGATGCTGCCTGACGCTGGTTTTCTAATGAACCTTTAGGGACAAGTGACCGAAGTGAAGTATCTGTTATACTACATCTATATTTGTATGAAATATTGGCTTAGAACATGTCTGAGATGGACACAGTCGAGTGACTGATGCAGTAGGAGGCACCGAGTTAGCAGGAGTCAACCATACTGCTATTTTTCCCAGACGAGATGTATTCATTAGGATTTCCGCAATAATAAAAAAAGGACTAGAACAGGCTTAGATTTTGATGGTGAGGAAAACCCGTTTTTAAAGGACAGCCCCGGCCCATTAAAATAAAAATATAAAAATGGCTAGTACCACAGTTTTAAGATTAACGAGTTCTATCTCTTAGGTTCGATCGAACCCAGACACGCGCTTTACTTTGTGTCAACTATGTCATCGCCATTGCTCTCGAAATGGAGAAGGAAATCATCGTGAGGAAACCGGTATGAACTAGAACCAACAAATCAGGACATGCGACCTCTACCAATCCGCACTGGTCCCTCGTGGTTGTTTACGGCCAGCCCATTCCCTATCACAGAGAGGAGGCCTATACCCCAGCAGTGGGCGCATTATGAAGATGATGATGATAATTATAGAAATATTTACTAAAAACTATACTTACAATCTCAAAGTCTTCATACATCGACTGTGTCCTGAACGATGCCATCACGCACTTGACGCCAGCAGCTGGTGGAGGTGTTGGTTCTGGCTTCAGTACAGGCTCTGTATACTCCACGTATAGGTCCGGACAAGGTCCTAGTGGCTTCGCGGGGTTGACACGACAGTTCTTGACTATCCATTGCTGCTCTAGAGTTGTTGGGGATCTGGAAATATTATAGTTTGAATGTTTTCTTCGTATATTCGTCTTCCATAATGTTATTGAAATTCATGTGGTGACAGCAGTGGTACACAGCAGTGGTACAGCAGCGGCTTACTGAGTTGTGGGTTGTGGTTTTGAACCTTGGCACGGGCCTTACTTTGTGTAAATAATTTAATCACCACTGCTCTCAAAACGGTGAAGAAACCGACATGTCCTAGAACCAATTCTAATTAATTCTAAGACATGTGATATCTATCAACCCGCACTGGGCCCGCGTCGAAGATTACAGCCCAATCCCTCTTGAAGAAAGGAGGCCTGTATGGCCAGCTGTGGGAAACATTATAGGATGATAATGTTATGTGTTTTGAAACACATACATTTTTGATTTAATTAGTTTGCTATTCTTCCAAAAAATTAAGCTAAGGTGGCGTTACTAAAATTAATTGTTAAATGTAACTTGGACACATCTTTGAAAACTCCAGTTTGAGATAGCTCATACTAAGCATGTATGTTGATAAAAAATCATACGTTATGGACAATGGATATTTGTATGAAAATACAGTTGCATACTAATTGACATGTGTGGTTATCCCACTACTTTATTTGTTATTCCGTGATACTTGTGTAGTGTTACAGACAACAAGGCGGGTTAATTATTATCTACTAGCTTTTGCCCCCGATTTCGCTTGTCCGCACAACAACGGAGGTGGCATATAATGTATCCCATGACAAAGTAAACGTCGCTAAAACACAGCCGCTGGATTACTCTGGTCTCGTTTTCGCGAAAAAATTGATCCCATGATAATACTTTGTGGAACGTAAAAGCTTAAAAACTTGCGAATGTTTTACCTAACTAGGTAAAATCTATGGTCTGTTTCAATAGTATCAGACAAAAGTGTAAACAAACCCTCATCAGGTTAAATAATCTTAAGCAATCACTCACTAAAGGCAATGCGTAACACATTCATATGTATTTAGAACGTTTAACTTTATGTGTCACCAATTTTTCCAACATTTTTTGTTTGTATGATAACATAAAATAATATATTATAAAATAAAGACGTAGAGTTGGAAGGCCTCCTACAAGGTGGACAGATGACCTTATGAGGGCCGCGGGAGTCCGCTGGATGCGAGAAGCACAGAACCGGTCGAAGTGGCGGAGCTTGAGGGAGGCCTATGTCCAGCAGTGGACGTCTTTCGGCTGAAATGATGATGATGATGATATAAAATGATAACAATATCGAATGGTAATTGAAAAAACCCCACGATAATTGAGGTAATAAAATTAATCTCGATTGAAAATGAAACATGTCTTTAAGTTGGTTTAAAACTACAATAAAGCAAAAATAATCAAATCAAAGCACACATTCTTTAAGTGACATACACAAGTAGCTACTCGTACATTTGCAGATCCGTTAGTTTACACTTTAATCAGATATTTTTGGAACAAAGTATAGTGAAAATTGTGAACTAACACAAATGATAAACGTAAAAGAACCGTACAAAAATATTTCCGTTTCTCAGAGTTGTTTATTCGAAGAATTACATCGGAAGAAAGGCTAAACAAAGGGACGGTAATAACGGCATAAGCTGCATAAATATTTCTACGTCTAAGCAAAGCGGTTCGTTTTTATGAATTTTGTTTTCTTCTGCCGTTTGTTACTGACGCAACGTGGGAATAAAAGCAAACGGTAGTAAGTACTTAAAGTAATTGATCGAAATCGGGCAATCTGTAAGTAAAAGTACTTTTTGGGACAAATGCTTATTTTTGTCACAATATTTTCGTTGCTTGGATGAAAAATAAGAGAGATTGTATGGTGATAATAAATGTAGTACTCTCAGTTATAAAGGTAACTAAAGAGAATGTACCCACTGTGATGTGTACTCGTAGACTCCCTAAATCAAGCTTTATTGTTATACTCACCGTTGAATTGCCAAGGAAGGTTGCCAATTCTGGGCTTTATTACTTTACCTATACTTGGTAGTTGTTTAAGATGCCTTCAATAAGGGTTACATAATCTTATGTAATCAGCCTATGATGTTCCCTCTGCTGGGACACAGGCCTCCTCTCTGTGAGAGGAGTAGGCCGTAATCCACCGCGCGAGCCCAGTGGAGGTTGGTAGATTCCACATAACTTCACCTTCACCGTTTTGAGATCATTGTTTTTTTTTTTTGAGGGTATGAAATCATCAAATTACTTGTGGGTGCTGGTGTGCTGGGTCACGTTGTGGGTGGAGCAGGAGGGCGTGTCGAACTTTTACTGACTAAAACCAACCCGTGTCAGTTGGCTGTGTGCCAGGGGCCACAGTATCTCTTTCGAATAACCCGCACCCCTGGCAGGCGTCGGCACTTGTGGACCCCACCAGTTGGTGCTGACATCTCTTTGAGGCGCGCGCGGAACACAACGCGCCGTTGACCCGGGCTTGGTCCTTACCGTACAGCGAGCTACCCATTACTAATCTTCATTAATTCAGTGAAATGATGGCAATAAATCCATGAGAACATTTAGGAAAAAGTCTAGCCCTACTAGGTATCCATGATTGAGTGCTTATTTCTACTATTTTGTGTAGGCAATAAGCGTGAATTATTCGCAGGGATTAAAACCAGGGGCCACCAATCAGCGAGTTAATTAACACACCAATTAAGGTGCGTTTCGACGGATCACTAATTTACGGCCGTATACTGTCGAGCTTGTGCGATATTTGACTTTATGAAATATTCAATTTGGTTATCATTTAAGTATAGGTTATATTGCTATTGGAATCTTATTTGGGACAACCTATATACAGGGTAAGTTTTATCCAGTACGCAAATTGTAGCCATGAATTCAGCATATCATTCTAGAACCCCTAGCGCAGAAATTTTTCGCCGAATACACAAAAACAAAAATCAGCTGTTCCATACATTTTGACCACATACTTTTCTACGAAACAGCAGATTTTTTTTTGTACAACCGGCGAAAAGTTTCTGCGCTAGGGTTTCTAGAATGATATGCTGAATTCATGGTTACAATTTGCGCACTGGATAAAAACTTACCCTGTTCGCAAGGAAGGACAATTTATGATCTACGGGGTAGGATTCTTCCTAACTTAGTTACGAGTTTCGGGATCAACTTATTCGTATGTTACGTAAAACTTATTATGTTGATTTCTATGATCAAAGGGAGACAGAAAATGTAATTTCTGTGCTGTAATACAGAAGTTGAGATTTAGATAAGTAAGTTTAGAAAAAAAACTGCCTATATTTAAAATGATAGGTATTCTAATATTTATTATTAAGCGTTATTCCGATAGCAAAAAAGATTCACACATAAAAGGCAGTTTTGAATGGCATTTACAAGAAAATAGGATACCTGTATTTTCCCTGGTACCTCATTAACAGCATAACTATGTGAAAGTCTATTAACTGCTCTCAATGTTCTTTTTATTCTTTTTATTTTTACAATGCTGACATATTCTCGTCATTATTTGACATTATACAACAATTTTAAAATCAGCTATTTTTAGTGATTGTCATGTTAATCACGTCACTATGTTTAATTAGGTTCATCTTATTTATGTAGATTATTTTACATATTGTGATTGGGAGAACGTTGTAGGCCTTACAGACTGTAGATTTGTAGACGATTTTCTATTCTGTATTCGTCTAAGTACCTGGTACTTATTGACAGGCCTGCACTGTCCTCCCATACATTTTATCTCTGAAAACACTGTTAAGCCAATCATTTTTAAAAGAGTAACGATATTGGAAGGGTTTTTTAAATCCTATCTCGACATGTTCGGAAGTTATGAGAATTTTTAATACATTGATACTAGAAACCAAATCATCAAATTGCAATAAACACATCACTCTGAAGAGATCTATCGTAATATTGGCAAGGAACGTGGAAAGTTATTGACTTACGTAGTGCGGTGACACGTTTATGATTTGAATTTAAGAAACATAAAATTTGGTATCAATTCCCCCCCCGGCCCATCTCCATATTCGGCAAGCCGATCCCTTGGGAAAAGCGAGCCAAATATCTTGGAGTGATTCTAGATCAGCACCTCTCCTTCTCTGAGCATATCAGGAAGGCGCGCTCACGCGCCGCCTTCGCTCTCGGAAGGTTGCACTCTGTTCTGAACGCACGTAGCAAATTGTCACTCAAGTGCAAATTGCGGATTTACACGGCGTGCATAAGGCCCATCATGACGTATGCATGTGCAGTCTTTGCACACACGCACCCCCGACACATCCATAGGATGCAGACCCTCCAAAACCGTTTCCTTCGCCAACCCACAGGCTCCCCATGGTTCGTTCGGAACGAGATCCTCCATCTCGATCTGAAAATGGCCACTATTGCTCAATTTCTGAAACGCAACTCGAAGCGTTTCTTCGATAAAGCCGAGTTACATCGCAATCCCTTGATTGTGAAGGCCGCTAGCTATGTCCCCAGTAGAATCAGTAGAATCCGCCGGCCGAGACATGTCCTTTCCGACCCAGACGACCCCATCACTGTTCTGCAAGAAAAGAATAGGGCCACCAGCACAGCACACAAAAACAAACGACCGTCTTTCCGACCTCGCCGCCGAGGTCCTCGCGCCCCGCGAAGACCCCCCCCCCGAGTAACGATCAGACCCCCGACCGTCCCTTGCTCGTTGAAGCGCCAGCCCGCGCCGCAGCTGAGCCAGTAGCTTTAAATTCCCCGTCTAATAATCATGAAAATATCTTGATCCAGCCTGTCCCTGATAGTTAGTACTAGCTGCCCCCCCCCCCCCCCCCGCCAGCGACTCCCTGAGCCGAGGTTCGTACCCCACAGGGGGTGCCCTCAGTGCGCAGTCGTTTTAGGTTTAAGTAGGCTTACGCCCTGGCTGGAGGCTTTTAGATTCCTAAAAACCTTCACAGGAAAGTCCGGTTGAGCAGTCACGGCCTCTCAAGGTCAACTGCGAGAGGCCATTCAAAAAAAAAAAAAGGGTATCAATTCTTAAGGTATTTTATTTTGAGCTGGACTATGTATAGTGATTCTATACCAGCTGTTATCTTTAGTACTTAAGGATAGCAATAGAGTTTCTGTTACACCCATTTCGCATCATATTGTTCAGTTCTGCGTTTTTTAACATTTTCCGAATCTTTCATTTTGCATTATGCGAGCAAATCTTTTAAAGTTAGCCATTCTTCTGTTTATCAGGAATGTAGCTAATAATAAACATCCATTTCATGTTATTCCAGAGTAAAAAGCTTCTCGTTGCCACAATTATCTTTGCAAAAAGAGATACGATTCTTGAAATTAATACAAAAGGATATTGATTTGAAACAAATCATCGTTTGGATTACCTGATAGTCTGGCAATAACACAATAACTGATTTCTTTTAGGTGATTCGTGAACCAAAAATCTAACACAGAATATCAAGCGGACCAAAGTTGACGGCCACACTTTGTTTAGCTTGATATTAGAATTTTAAATAGCATTGTTTCAAGACATTTTGTATTCTTTTAAAATGCAAAGGGGATTCAGAATCTAGAGAGTACTGAAACTTGCAGAAACGCACAAAGTCGTCTCAGACGAGCTTATCCTTTCGTATTTCCTACCGACTAAATTCCAATAAGATTTTCTTTTTGCAGTTTCCAATACAATTTGTTTTGCAATTCAAATGTGCATCTAAGCGTATATACGGATATCTAATCATAAAAATATGTACAAGTTTTCAGGAGGATATGAAAAGAATACAGGTACAGGTGCTTTGATTTTACGTACCTACAGTAGCATATTAATTATTTGTAGTATTAGCTATTTGTTAGCTGGTTAGCAACACTTTTTGATTGAAAAGTGTAGAAATACAATGTAGTTTTTTTCCAATGAATAAGTTTTCTCCAAAATCGAGCTCAAAGATCAGTTGGTCGTTTTGTTCTATACAGGACGGCAAGTCTATCGACGCGCAAATTGTTACATGGATAAAAACCCCAGGGGTGTAGAAATTTTTCGTCGGTAAGCCGTTCCATTTACATTTTGACTTCGTAGCTAATGCAGTTTTCTATGAATCAGTAGAGTTTTTAAATGATAACCTATCCATAAACTATCTATATTCATGTGCTGAATTTATGGTTACAGTTTGTGCGTCGATGTACCTGCCGCCTTGTATAATTTAAAAAGTCTCCACCCTGCAGACCCTCTCTTATGTATAGGCTGAATTTTTGAGATGGGACACAAAACTTCATCCTGTACCTGCACAAGATAGGGTCAAGAAAACTTGTTCGTACTTCTATTCCGTGATTGTAAAAAGAAATAAAGTCACGATTGCCCATGACGTCACCACAGTCCAGCTATACAGTCGTGCCTCGTACCTAGAGTACGATATGAATAATTGGGACTTGATTGTTCTGCAATTTGCTCAGACATCAATATGATTAGTGGTTCAACTGAATTGTGGTTACGACAAGCAATAACCTGGTCGTTGCTCTTTTGGCTTTATATTTTTGCAATGTGCAAACTAAGCTAGTTGATTTTGAAGTTATTGTTTGACTTTTTCTCGAACGTTGGACGTCGTCATAAATCCGAATGTCTGACAACCAGTCTTACTAAGGGGTAAAGTATTACCCATTTAATGGGTTGTGGAGTTCAGATATGTAGTCGCTCAGTGTGGAATACTGGTATTCAGTTGCATACAGTTAGACTGGCAGCCGACCCCAACATAGTTGGAAAAGGCTAGGCAGATAATGATTACGGTATTATGGTATCAATACTGTCCCCATGGGTTGCGAGAATCAGCATGATGCAGGCAGAGTAAAACTAGGACTGGTCGTGATGGTAATGCCCGCGGGAGTCATGGTGGAGGTGAAGGCCTATTGTTAGTTTTCACTTACACTAAATTAAACCTATATGAATGTCTAAATAAAAGCGTTTTGTAGTATTTTCTACTTGCAGAGCTGAGCCGATTGATGGAAAAACATCCATGTCATATAGGCATATGTTTTGCAGAGTTGAAGGGGACTTATGGCTAAATTTTAAGGAATTAGGCTAGGCTTCGCTTACCACGGTCGGTCTGGAAAGGTGATCGTCTTTGGTACCAAGGTTAGGTACCAAGACCCCATCCATATTTGAAAAGTTAATACTCAAGCAGTTGCTAAGACATTTTAATTTAAATAGCCTCCTTCATGATGAACAATATGGTTTAACAAAAGGTCGTTCGACTACAGACGCGGGTGTTGCCCTGCTGAAACACATATTTAACGCATGGGAGAACTCACAAAATGCTATTGGAGTTTTCTGTGATCTTTCCAAAGCATTTGATTGCGTGCACCATGACACGCTTTTGCGTAAATTACGTCATTACGGTGTTCAAAATGAAGCGCTTAACGTAATAAACTCCTATTTAAATAATAGGCACCAATGTGTAGATATTAATTGTGTGAAATCTTCCGGGCTACCAGTTCAGTTAGGTGTACCTCAAGGCTCAATACTGGGTCCATTCTTATTCTTAGTGTACATTAATGATTTACCATTCTATTTAAAGGGCATTTGTGACGTTGTACTGTTTGCTGATGATACCTCTCTTATCTTTAAAGTAGACAGGAATAGACAAGATTTTGACGACGTAAACAGTGCACTCTCAATGGTGTATAAAACTAAATGTATAAAGTTCGCTTTGCTGAATGTAAAAAATCTGGGACCCAACATCGTCTTAGAAAATGAGGTGCTTGAAACTGTAGACTCGGCAGTTTTTTTGGGCATAACAGTAGATGCCAAACTTCAGTGGGGATCACACATATCAAGCCTAGCGGGAAGGCTCAGTTCGGCTGCCTACGCCGTCAGGAAAGTAAGAGAATACACTGACGTTGATACAGCTCGGTTAGTCTATTTTAGTTATTTTCATACCGTTATGTCCTACGGCATTCTGCTGTGGGGCAAAGCCGCTGACATTCAAAATATTTTTGTTCTGCAAAAACGAGCTGTACGTGCAATTTACCAATTAGGTGCTAGAGTTTCTCTGAGAGATTTTTTTAAAGATATTGGTATTCTCACGGTGGCATCACAATTCATCTTCGCTAACATCTTATATATTAGGCAAAATATACACTTATACACTAAAAACAGTGATATTCATAATATTAATACCAGAAATAAGGACAAACTACGTGGTCCCTTTCACCGGCTTCATAAAGTTCATAACTCATTCGTTGGGCTCGGTATCACCTTTTATAACAAGCTTCCCTCTTCTTTGCTAGATTTACATTTTAATGCGTTTAAAGCTAAAGTAAAATCAAATCTTTGTTCGAAGGCATACTATTCAATCAACGACTACTTAAACGATAAGAATTGTTGGTCGCTGTGATTAACTCAAGACAACGTTTGTGTTCTTTCACCAGAATTAGCTTACCTACTGACAGGTTATATGAGTTACTCCATAGCATTGTTTATTTTATTTGACTATAAACCATTTTTTATTTATTTTTATTTTTAATATTGATATTTCCATTTTTTTATGAAATTTAATTACTTACCTATTACTGTATAGAATCAAGTTCTTCCAACTTATCAGACAGCTGTGCTGCTGGGGAGTTTGTTGCGCCACTTCTTCTTCCCAGCTAAAGCACTAGGAAGTGTCGAAGGGTGGGCGTTTTTGGGGGACTGTCTTATGTAATTTTGACGTTCGAAAAGTGCTGACTCTCAGCCTAGTTTGAATAAATGACTTTTGATTTTGATTTTGTATCTCGGAATACACGATAAGCCATTGGACCCGGCTGTCATTCTTTGATAGTCGTTACGGGTCGTCAGAAGCATTACGGGTCGTCAGAAGCCTTACGGATCGTCAAGCGAATCGTAAAGCTTCTGACGACCCGTAAGGCTTCCTTACGGGTCGTCAGAAGCTTTACGGGTCGTCAAACGTCCGAAAGTCTGACAACCAGTTTTCTCAAGGGGTGTCGTTTTACCCAATACCTGGGTTGTGGAGGTCAGATGTGCAGTCGCTCCATGTAAAATACTGGTATTCAGCTGCATCTGGTCATACTGCAAGCCAACCCCAACATAGTTGGGGTAAAGCTAGTTAGATGATGACGTCTTGCAGAGTTACAGTGGACGTCTTTCGTTGCGATTATGATGCTTTCTCAATGAGGCATATAAAGTTCTAGGTAGTTCACGTATTCAAGTCCAAGAAAACGGTTGATTTGATGACCGCCAGAAGGCACGCAGCCGTATGTTAAGCGCAATCTCACAATACTGTCGATATTTACCTCAAAATCGCTGACATGTCTTCATACTTATAAATGACTTTCGTCTTAGGGTCGTAGAAGCCGTCTCCGGTGTCATAGTATCCGGGAGGTATCTCTCTGGTCGGCTGATCTGCTGTTAGATTTGACTGGCCAGCAGGCTTCAGTCCTGTGACGTATTCCATCTCGAATCTGTAAGCAATTTAAACTTTCACACCATGGATACCATAATAGCATTTTGCGCAATTCTGGTGCTGGGTAGTGGAATCTCAAGGTACCTAGGATTATTTATCACTTAAAGAGGTTTTTCGTTTACCCAGTTTCCCGAATAGTCAGTTTAAAAATGACAGTTATCTTATTTACATAGGGCCTCCACTGGAATAGGTCGAAATATTGTATAGTTTTTCATTTTTTTTATATCTCAGTCGTCTTAGTTAAACAGGCTATTGAACTACAAACTCCTAATTCTAGAGATAAACATCGAAAAATGTTACAAATACATTAAGAAAAAAACATTCTCTGAGAGCAGTGGTGGCCCAGTGGTACCGGCTGTGATTTACGAGTTGTAAGGTCGTAGGTTTGAACCCCGACAGGCGCTGTTTTACCCGACTGCGCCAGAAGGCTAGGGTTATGATTTTTTGTACATTATTTCATCACCATTGCTTTCAAAACGGTGAATGAAAACATCGTGAGGAAACCGGCGTGTCCTTGAACCAAAATGTCGAAGATATGTGACATCTACCAACCCGCACTTTGTCCGCGTGGTCGACCCTCTCACAAAGAGGAGACCGGTGTACCAGCAGTAGGAACATTATGCATTCTCAGTTATCAAGGTTTAATTATTCCCAGTAACAGGTATTTCAATGGAGAAATGTGGGGACCCATTATAATTAGCAGAAGCAGAGATTTCTCACACATCCAAGATCTTCATTATCAGGTTGAACTGTAATACTTTTTAATTTTGTAGCCAGTGAGTTTAAATCAATTTTGAAATCTCATTTTGCCGGTCTTGACCAGAAACCATTGATTAAAAGTAAAACAATTGCGTTTTCAGGTTAAATAATATTTGAATTTAATTTAACCTACAATACTTCCTAATTTGCCCCGATGAAAGTTGAGACGGGAATGAAAATTTTAATTTCAATTTTCTACACAATAACTTTTTGCACATTATTATTTAATTACCGACTTCATAACGAAGGTTAATTAATTAGGGATCTGCGTTGTAAAATAATTTTTGTTAAGTAACTGGGAGAGTTTTGGACAGTTTTGTGCTAAAAATCCCAGACAAAGCGAGCAACATCGTACATAGAACAGAAGGATGATTTCGTAACACACTAACAGTAGAAATAAAAATTACTTCCATTCTGACAGTTCAGCAACATTCATTGCGTAATTTCCGTTACTGAGCAGACAAAATATCGCACATTTGAAGCAATGGATAAGCAATTTCTTTCAAAATGATGCCGATTCTGATTGATAGTGAATTGCGCAATTAAGGACCTGGCACTGGTTTTATATCATTGCCAGACAAGCAGTTGATTATTCGAGGGCCTGTTAAGGCGACTATACTGATTGTACTGTCTTCTTTTTCATCTTCCCAAAACGATATGTTTCTTACCGATCTGGCGATAGGGATTAGTTGATGTGTTAAAGACATTACAGGGCAAGCTGATAATCTTCCCTCCTTGATATAGCTCTGTCTCTTGTGTTTTTTGCCCATACTTCCTAGTACTCAGCAAAGGTCTCCCCCATAAATTTCCATTCAACTTTGTTTGCTTTTTACATTAGCGTATACAATCTTGGCCAGTCATTTTGTCTGAACGCTAATGGTAAGTGCAAAATGATTTTTACTATTATGGTATCGCTTGATAAAACCTCAAGCTAAGGTCAGAAATCTAGTTCTAACTCTTCAAACAGAGAAGAACACCGTACCTTCTATCAGGCATCATGCAGTATTTCCAGTTGTTCTCAGAGTACTCCATGTTATCACTGAGCAGCGTCCGTTCGGTCAAGACACCATTCACGAACTTACCACGGACGACCAGGCCACTTGCGTATCTAAGCTGACCTTTGCCGTGAAACATTCCGTCTTCGAAGTCACCCTCGTATATGACTCCTGAAAATGTTTATCAACCACTAGTAGCGCTCCGCGGTTTCACCCACGTAGTTCCCGTTCCCATGGGAATATGGGGATGAAATATAGCCTTTGTCACGCGGGGATAGTGTAGCTTTCCAATAGTGAAATAATTTTTCAAATCGGTTCAGTAGTTTCGGAGCCTATTCAATGCAAACAAACAGAAAAAAACAATCGAATCTTTCCTCTTTACAATATTATTATTAGTATATATTAGCTTCTGCCCGCGGATATTGTCCCACGGAAACGTGCGACTGGAACAAAATGTGGCCTTTGGAAAGAACAAAGGCTGGATGCAATATATCGTCTTCCCAAATTTTATCGAAATCAGTTCAGTGGTCTAGGCGTGAAAATGTAACATACAGGGTTACTTTTAAATGTATAATTCAGTATGGATTATTAAATCATCCAGACCGATTATGTACCGATTTTTGAGCAGGAGCTAAGTTACATATTACAAGAATTAAGATGAACGTCTGTTTGGTCCATACCCACGACCTAGGACTTGAAAACCACCGTGGGCAACAGTTAGCACTGCTATATCTTCTTCAATGTATATTCTAGTTCCATTTTGTACAGCTATAGCAGTTTCAATTATCCGTTGTACTTCTATAGGCAAAAAAGAGTCATACCTACCATTAGGAAATGTGTACACTCCGTAGCCGCTCATTCCTAGTACGTCCCACGAGCCTTCATACTGGGAGCCAGTCGGGAAGTGCTTGGCGGAACGTTCAACACGAGGTATGTCCATTGCATTTGCCCTGCGGGAATAATTTGGTTACGCTTCGGCCGAGTTCAGTTGAACTTAGTTTTGTAGTGCTATAAAAACGGCACGCCCCGTATATGCATTCCATTAGAAAAAGAAATTGATTAAAACTCACTAACTATTGGTAAAAAAAAAACTATTACATTATTTTGTTAGAGTAGGTACTAGTATCCACGGGCACGGAGGGATTTTGGTATGTAAAGATGGTCACCCATCCACGGACCAACCGCGGCAAGCGTAGCTTAACCTGATCTATCAACCCGTACGGCTGTTAGTACTTAGCCACAAGCCTCTCCCTGCCTCCTTACACGATTCGTAGGTACCACAAAAATCTCATATAATTTAGACTTCTGTGGTAGGTACTTACTTGAATTGTTCCTTGTGTGCTTCAGAAAACTTTCTCATGAGTTCTTCCCATTGCGATATCCGCTTTTCCGTAACGTAGCTGAAAGTATGCATAAAGTATGGACATCACAGGGCGTCTCAGATAGTGACACATCTGACGTCACAATTTGGCAAAGAGCATGTGGTAAATGGAAATAAGAGACCACACACAAACGCGAAGAAAGTGTGTAATTACCAGTAAAATATGTCAGTGTACTTAGCAACGGTTATAGTCAATGCAAGCAATGCAATTGGGCTAAAGCAAATAGGTACAAGTGTGTCCTATTTCGGCGCAAACTTCGCGTAAGCCAGCCTTACCGAACTGAAACTTTGAGGAGCACTTTATTTACAATGTATGTTTGATATCCATGTTGCTGTTCTTGGGTGGTACGTTTTGGTGTTTGCTCTCATCTATACTAATATATAAAAAGGAAAGATTTTATTGTTTGTTTGCATTGAATAGGCTCCGAAACTACTGAACCGATTTGAAAGATTTTTGCACTATTGGGAAGCTACATCATCCCCGGGTAACATAGGCTATATTTTATCCCCGTATTCCCAAGGGAATGGGTACTACGCGGGTGAAACCGCGGGGCGCTGTTGGTCTGTTATAAATTGCAATTTGAATTCTTGAAATAGTTTTGAGGCTGTAAGTTCTATATGCCACAGACTGTGTTTATGGTGATCGAGTGCTTATACTAGAAGTGATAACTGAAACTGCTTCATAGAGATTTGAGTAGTGTAACAAGTAAAATGCTATAAGGTATTTCGTCACCACTGCTCCCAAAACAGAGATGGAAAACATCGTGAGGAAACCGGCATGTCCTAGAAACAAAAATTCGAAGACATCCGCCGATCAGCACTGTGATAGATTACGGTCCACTCCCTCTCATAGAGAGGAGGAGAGTAGGCCTGTGTCCCAGCCATAGAAATATAAAAAGTTCTTAAATCTATGGTCCCAGCAGTGGGAATATTATAGGCTGATTATGGATGACTTACTACTTACTAGTCTATGGACATACACCTCTTTTTTTTTGGGAAGCCATCTTGAAGTTGACCTTGAGAGGCCGTGACTTCTTAACCGAACTTTCCTGTGAAGGCATTTTTAGTGAAACTAAAAGCCTCCAGTCAGGGCATAAAACCTACTTAGACTAAAGCAACTGCACGCTGAGGGCACCCCCTGTGGGGTACGGGCCTCGGCTCAGGGCGTCACTGGGGGACAGCAGGTGGGGACAGGCTGGATCAAAATATTTTCATTTAACAATCGGGGAATTTAACTCTACTTGCTCAGCTACGGCGCGGGCTGGCACTTTAACGAGCAAGGGACGGTCGGGGGGACATAGACTTCTCCAATTGAACGCTATTTAATTGATCCTCCTACTCTATCCTTACTCGTACTTCCTATTCCTCCTACTTCATATGCTATGTAGCAAACCTACAAAGTTCGTTGAACCACCTGCGAACGAAATAGGCATTAGCCTATTGAAGTTCGCAGGTGGTTGAACACACCATCAGATGACGATGATACATTAATAAATTCAAACTTACGTAGATGCCATGCTAGGCTTTCTCGAGGACGCCATTATGAAGAAAACTGCAAAGAAATAAAAACAGGTAGGTAATTACGAAACCACAGGCAATATCCAATAATTGGAAACCTATTTCACAATTTTCAATCAAAAAATGGCTACCAAATTGTACTGCAGACCTTGTCTAAGTGCGTAATATCAAAAGGTACTCAAAAATTCGGAAGATAAAATCAGCAAAATACTTTGGTCGTTGGTAGATCGTGCTTCAGTTCAATTGCTTGTCTGTATTTACGTAGATACATACACTGAAAATATCTGATTTGTCGATAGTAAAACGCGAGAGGAAAAATATTTCGGTTAACAAAACGCAGGGGTGTTACTTTTACGCATTTAATTTGATTACCTGTTAATGACTTACTCAAGTAGTACCTGTTTCAAAATCCCGTTTCTAGTAGGAGGTATCCCATAAACATTTATAGGAAGGAGTAATTTAATCAAAACGTTGAATTTATACCGTTAAGAACCCTTTTTAGCTGTGTAAGATAACTAAGTGGCGACTTTCATTGACTTGAATGTGCCGTAAGTATATGTCATGCTCACTCGAATGTCTCATGTGGCGTGTGTGTTGGATCATTAGTTCTCTTCAAAATGGTTGAGCTGAATGTTACTGATCCAAATGAACAGGCACCGTCAGCCGTGGTAAGGACTGGTCATCTCTAGCTGCTATGGCTTATTAAAATTTCTGACGTTTTTATTACGGACGCTTATTTTTCTACACCGTTCTCACACGTTTAATTTCAACACGATTTTTGTAACAATATTTTGCTTTAAAAGAGTGTGTGTCCATGGAGTTTTTTCCTCATTTTTCTCCATAGGTACCTACCTACTACGCTTTGAAATGGGCAACTAGTTTCAACTCTCTGATTGACCTAGTATCTGGTTTAAAAAGGAAACAAAAGGAACACAATATCAATTACAGTTACGGGGCGCTTCCTTTGAAAGTGAAAGTATTCATATTGTTTTAAACTGATAGTTAAGAAATAATGAGGAAATTAGCTACCCCTAAAAGCCTCACAACTGGCGCTCACTTTATTTCTTTTAACCAGCTTCAATCACCATTTCCCAGCCCGTTATCAAGGTTAAGATCCAAAACAAAAGTTCACGGGAAATCCGTTGGAGAAATGAATACCATTGTGTCAAAGCCTTAGTATGCAGAAGGCGATTGTACGGTCATGGTCACACACACTGTCACATGCATTATTTATAACGAAAGAGTGAAACTTGTGCTTCGAACAATAAGTTTATTGCGTTCAAAGGGACCTGAGATGATGTCCGGGTAAAGGGTCATTGATACCTTCGGGTGTGACGTGGAACATTTAAGATGTCACTATGCTCTCTTGGACGCTAAGCCTGACTGTGATGTGTTTGCGGATGAATAGAAGAAGAACTTGTCAGTATGTCTGGAGTATTGTGAGATGGGCGTATGCCTGGCGAGTAGTTAGTGGTGGAAATTTAACTTTTTGTTAGATTTTTAGACTAATGTAAATGGCTTTGGCCGTTTTATGTTAAAACAAATAAATGCCAGAATTTCCTGATGAGATAGCAAGAAGAGTTCATATTTCGCTAGTTATGTTTAAGTCCTATGTGAGCAAAATATTTCAACTGGACACCAGTCCTGACTCCAGGCGGCTTCTGAAGAATTCCTAAAGAATAATCCAATAAAATTTGGATGCCGGGAATCGAATGACGGACCACACTCTAAGCAGTCATGCTTTTTTTTGGGTGGGAAATCATCAAATAACTTCTCCCGCTTGGGTGGAGCAGGAGGGCGTGTCAGACTTTTACTGACTAAAACCCACCCGTGTTCAGTTGCCTGTGTACCAGGGGTGGCCGTATCTCTTTCGAACAACACGCACCCCTGGCAAGCATCGGTTCTTGCGGACCCAGCCTGTTGGTCTCTTTGAGGCGCGCGTGAAAGACAACGCACCGTCGACCTGGGCTTGGTCCTTACGGGAGAGCGAGCTACCCATTACTCGCCAGCCGCAATCCCGCGCCTACGGTGGCCGGGAATGAGCCTGTGATTTCCGACGCTCAGGGCGTCTCCTGCGACGACTTAGGATGAGTCATGCTTAGTTTAGAAATTTTTGACCGACTTCAGAAGAGGATTAAGTTCGATGTATTTTTATGTACATATGTTCATCGATATATTCATCAATTGTAGACCGATTTTACCGACCGATCGGTATCGTCCTGAGGTGGTCCCATATACCTTGGTAAAGTTCTGACGAGTGGTTTGAATTTTTTGTATACTGATGATATTATTATAAGTAGTTATCACTGTTATATGTAATTTCAAAGCAAGTAGTGGTAGGCAAGTGAATTCGTGTAGGGCGAGTAACACAACTAAAATATAAAGAAAAGAATACTTTATTTTAATAACTGGAGAGAATGGCACAAACGGGAACCAAATACAAAGGAATAGATGAAACGATTGTTTTGACACGGATGTGTGAGTGATGGAAGAAGGCTAGAAGGGCAGAGTGTCAGGTGCTCGTCATCTCGACGTAAATATTCAAGAGAGGGAACGAGGTCACTCATTGTAGTCGCTGCAGGCGCTCAGTTTGCACACTCTATGATACTTTGTAGGTAGGTAACACGTCATACACGTGGCTAATGGTGGGTGTTGACGCTTTTAGACATAAAGCTTAACGCTTTTAGACACATATTCAAATGATAGATAAACAAAACGATAAAATTGATAAATCCAAAATTAAACTGTCTACATTAAAACGTTCTAAAGACGAATTTAACAAAAAAAAAAAAAAACGTTAACAGATCTTAGGTACAATCTAAAAAATAAAGCCTCCAGGCATAAAGGGCGTGCTCGCTTACATATGCAATTCTGCTTTATGTAAACATGGCTATAACTTGTAGTAAAAAAAGTTAAACTAGGAAGGACCGTTGGTATAAAAAGTTAATACAACTAACAATATCAAAACCATGGTCAGCAAGCAGCAAAATGATAGTCATTCCTACAAGTAGTGTGTTACGTATTAACTCCTCTGAACAGAGTTTGTTTACACTTAGATCAGATTATTTTGGAACATACCATAGGCATACCTACTGTATTGGAACAGACTAGAAAGCACGCTCCGTATGGATATTTAATTTTCTTTTCACTCAGCCAATAGAAAATTCTAAGAAATACAAGCTGTCATTTCGAGCCCGCACTAAAACAAGATATTTAATTTATTTGCTTACAAAATGCACGTATACTAAAACTTGCCGAACAAATGCTACAAAATGCATACCTTCATTACTAGGCACACATAAAACGTGCAATAGTTCAAATTGAATGCGATATTCAAAACGGGCGTTTCGCAAACGTGAAACGCGGTATCAGAATGGCTCAAACGATTTCCTGCGAATATGTTTTCCGCTGTTTGCCGCAGCCGAGGTATTTGAATAAACTCATGTTATTAGAATTTTGTATACTTTCAAACGGATAAACATAAACAAGCCTTTGTATCCCAAATGGTAGCCTAGTTTATTTTGTTTGGAAGGAATACTCGTTAAATCTAATGTCTGGTAAAAAGTCGCCTTAACGTGTATAAATCTATACAGTGTGGTAGGGACATCGACGCGGAACCTGTGATTCTACAATCATCCCCCTGCATTGAGAGCTTTCGCCAGTTATAAAAAAAAATGCTGATCTATACATTTTGACTGCGTAGGTACTATTCTATGTAATAGCAGAATTATGTTTTTGAAAACCGACGAAGAATTTCTTTGGATCTAGAATCATGTGTTGAATTCGTGGTTACAGGTTGCACGTCGGTCGATGTCCCTGCCAATTGTATCTAAGTATATAAAAACTGTAATTTATATTAAAAAGAGAGAAATCACGGTTAGAACAATTTACTGTATTTAGGATGATGCTTCGAGGAATGAAAACTACAATAGTAGTGTAGCTTTAAAAGCATCTATTATTTTCAGAAATCTTACAAAATATATCAATCTTATGAATGACTATATCTGACAAAAATTGCTTTGTGTTCCTATTAAATATGTTTCCCTAGCCTTTAGATCTTTCTCTATTTAGGTGACTGCATATAATAGTAATTACCTGCGCCTCGCGGTTTCGCCCGCATAAGTCTCGATCCCATGGGCATATCGAGATAAAAAGTATATTTTTCAAAATCCATTTAATAATCGTTAATCTATCCATGTGCTAAATGAAGTTTAAATCCGTACAGCCGTTTTATCGTAACAGCGTAACAAATAAACATACACAAAATAGAATCTTTTTCCTATTATATTAGTTTAGATAACCAAGCACAAATAATAATAAAAATCAAAGTATGATTTTCTAGGTACATTCTTACCTTGGTCTGCTTATCGCAAAGAAATTAAGATAAGTTTTTCTCCGTATTTTTTGTGTAAAATTAAAGCACATTTAATAACACTTGAATACAACTGTTACACATAACATTTATACAAAAATGTATAAAATATAAAGTGTAAAGATTCATAGACTCATCACCTCCTGGTATCTGACAATATCATAAATTATATAACAAAAATATAAACATGACCATCTCGATTGGTGTTTCAAAATTAATGTAATATCGAAGCTTTCACAGCCAGACATTATTTGTTTTAAAAAGGTTTCGGACAGTTAGCATTTCGTTGTTTTGTTTATCTCCATTTATATCTCTATCTTTTCTCAGAAGAAAATTTCAGAGATCAATCTACAATGGTCTTCCCATGATCTGGTCAATAGTATGTCTAGACTTTAAAAGAGACTGTGACCTCTAAGTTTATTTCGGCCTATTCTCTCAGAGTAGTCAGACAGATAACGCCGACCTCATCTATGTAGGATTGACGAGTAAAAGTAATTGTACCAACTTATTTTTTTTTATTAGCCTGCACTGCCCCCAAATCCTTTCCGTGTATTCCCGCTGTCCCCGTAGGCCATGTCCCCGTTAAAGGGGACAAAGGGAATTTAATAAAATAGCGTTTTCTAGCTAACAAACCTACATATGTTTTTTTTTGGCTGGGAAGTCATCAAATAACTTCTCCCGCTTTGGGTGGAGCAGGAGGTCGTGTCAGACTTTTACTGACTAAAACCCACCCGTGTTCCCTCAGTAGCCCGTATGCCAGGGGTTTCGGTATCTCTTTCGAATGAACCCGCACCCCTGGCAGGCAGCCCTTGCGGGCCCCAACGGTTTGTGCTGACATCTCTTTGAGGCGTTCGTGGAACACAACGCGCCGTCGACTTGGGCTTTGTCCTTACCGGACAGCGAGCTACCCATTACTCGCCGTCCGCAAGCTCATGCCTACGGTGGCCGGAAATCGGCCTGGGATTCCTGACGCCTGGGGCGTCTCCGTATCCTGCGGTGGTTAGGGTCGCGAGGGCGCATAGACTGCCTCTCCCTCACGTGCGCCGCCTCCCTCTTCGCGAGCTAAACTGCTTCGCTGAAGGAGGTGACGGCTACCCATGCACTCTCGCTCCGTATCATGGCCTGGACCAGGGCCGGACGCGAGAGATCGCCGCCGCCGATCGTCTCCACGAGGACACGGCGGTGCTCCGCCCAAGCCGGGCAGACCGCCACCGTGTGCTCCACCGTGTCCTTAGGGTGATCTTCGCAGTGGAAACACCCGGGCGTTACCTCCCGCCTTATCCGAAACAGGAACCTCCCGAAACAACCGTGTCCGGTGAGGACCTGCGTCAGGCGGAAGGTGAGGACCGTATGCCGCCTCTCAAGCCACTCCTCAAAGAGAGGACTTACCGCCGCAATCGTGGCGTGCCCAGCACTGGGTTGCGACAATCGCACAATCCAGGTCGTCATGAGATCCCGCCGGAGCTCTGTCCGCTTTGCCGCGATTTCCCGCGGCAGCGGAGTTACGCCCCGGCGTTTGGCCTCCTCGCACCACTCCCACATTTGCGCGAGGACCTTTGCCTCCAGATCCCATGGCGGTACTCCGGCAAGGAGGCTCGCCGCCTCGCCGGAGATCGTGCGATATTCTCGGATCATCCGGATAACCTACCTATGTTAGGTGAGCTCTTACCAAGTCAAAGAAACCTGGTACTTCTTGCACGATACAAATTTATAAAAAAAAAAAACCGGTCAAGTGCGAGTTGGACTCGCGCACCGAGGGTTCCGTACAAACCTGTGGGTATATAAGTAAAAGTTCAAAATTGTCAATTTTTTTTTTTTAATATGACGAAACTAAAAATTTTCGGTTTTCGTAATTTTTCCTATATCTGTACTATAAGACGTGACTTCGTACAAAATTTCAAGATTCTAAGTTCACGGGAAGTACCCTGTAGGTTTTGATTCCCGTGCGAGTTTCGAAAATTTGCGGAATTTTGCGGCCTAAATGGCTGTATCTTTTGATTGCGTTGACTTAGAAGGTTGATTTTTCTACAGCTTCCAGGGACAGTAGAACTAAGTATCATATAGAAATTTCAGTTTGATACCTCCACGCGTTCCTGAGAAAAACGGTCTTGACAGACGGACGGACGGACGGACGGACGGACAACAAAGTGATCTTATAAGGGTTCCGTTTTTTCCTTTAGAGGTACGGAACCCTAAAAACTACTTATAAACGTGTAAACATTTCTTATTTGTTTCTATATTTTAATTTTAAATCTAAAATAATATACAAAATACCTTTCATTTTAGTTCTAGGATTGCCGCTACCCACGTTTAAAAAAGAAAACATATTAAAGTGGACAACGATACGTGAAATCTTAACTATACTTTGTCCGTACGTATATAATGGGGAAACCGTTAAGGAAATTTTTGACGTCCCCTTGTCCCCGTGACGGGGACACAGATTACGGGGACAATGGGAATACACGTTCTTGGCCACCTCGATCCAAGGTTTGCGATACGCGTCTAGGTCGTATCGCCACCTCTTCTTAGGCTTCCAACTTACAGAAATAAAATCAGTTATCATTTATATCCTAGACATTTCATCGTCATCAGCATCTTACCTCACATTCCTCACGTACGTATCTCAGGCAGGATTTAATTCTTGAATTAATATCCTTTGATTAGCTTTCTGTCTTTGTTTCGGAAATTCATAAAACGTTTCAGATTATGAAGTCTGAACAGAAGGAAGGCTTTGATTAATCAGTATCGATTAAACTCCTAACAATATTATTGTTCAAAGATTTCCTCTTGCGGACGTGTTCAGAATTCATCACAAAATTTTCTGTATAAAGTATTTTATTAGTTGTGGCGAAGACGACACTTAGCAACAGACATATTGTCTCCATTCGCATTGTCGGCGACACATTAATAATTAGTTCCGTTGACTGTACGCGATTCGTTCCAGAGAAAGTCCCTAACACTATACAGACATACAGCACACTATGTCGACAGACAACTAATGTTGATAGTTGAATTTAATGTGTGGAATTTTTCACAACATTCAATTTCGATTTGCGGAACGCTTTTCTTTATTACTAGAAAATATAGGTTTGTTAAAAGCTTTAAAGAGAATTAAGTACTTTAAGACGTGCCCAACCATGTTGATGGTTATAAGAAAAGATGAATGGCGGACGTAAAGGAAAAGATGAATAGTTTATATGAAAGATGATACGAAAAGGAAGCAAGTATACACTTAGATGTTGGCTGATAGAGATGAATGAGAGAAGAAGACACACTAAATACATCAGAAAAGGACAGGAAGATGACGATGCATCTTGTTATGCTTATTACAGGTTAATAGAGTTCAAAATTGCAAAACAAAAATTGAAAATGTACAATCGAACTATTTCTTTTGTTTTCTGTGTCCTAGTGGAAATGAATTTGTTAGAGCAAAATACACAAGTTTTACTATTTCAGTGAAAGAGAAAGAATGATGCATATTCTCTTGTATAGTTGGTTCGTTATAGTTTTATGAACTCTGTCTCGCGTGTACCGTCTGTTTTCATTGCCTCTTTGTCAAATAAGTATGTTATGAATATATGTTTCAAAGTAGTTTTTGTTCGAGTGGAATATATTACTCCTTTCGTGTGCACTGTTCCGTTTATGTTCTGGGGATTTTTTCTGCTGTTTATTTAAAGTTCTGCGAATATGTTTTCGAGTTTGGAACCGTTTTCGACTAGAAAATATTGTAATGCGATTATTTGGGTTGATATTAATTATAATGAATTATCATTGTTAAAAACAATCATGAATAACTCAAAGCTAGATATTTTAGTACAAAACTTAAATAACATATTTCTGAGTTATCTAATATGGAAAGTAAACATGAAGAAGCAAAGTATGCATAACAAATAATCAGGCTAATGTTCCCACTGCTGGGACACTACTCCACCACGAGGGACCAGTCTGGGTTGGTAGATGTCACATGTCTTGTAAATTTTGGTTGTAAGACATGCCGGTTTCCTCACGATGTTTTCTTTAACCGTTTTGAGAGCAGTGGTGATGAAATAATTTACACAAAGTAAAGCGCAAGAAAAGGTGGCGTGATGACCTAGACGCGTATTGCAAGGGCTGGATCGAGGAGGCCCTGGAAAAGGATGCCTGGAAGGAACGTGTATTCCTATTGTCCCCGTAATCTGTGCCTGCCCAGCAGTGGGACAGTGTAGGCTAAATGAAAAAAAAAAAGCGCCCGTTAGGGTTTGAAACTACGACCTTACAAGTCGTAAGTCACGGCCGTTTACACTGGACTAACACTGTTCTCGAATATTATAATTCATTATATAGATTACAAGATTAGTAAGACCTAGACGAAAGCAATCAGCCAGCACGATGTACAACATCACTCACCTCTTTCTCAACGACTCCTATTATCTCCGTAACAAGTACCTAACTACTTATTACAGCATTTATCTTATTTATCAAACAAACATAACTGACAATGCAACATCCAGGGATCCATTGTTATATCATATTACTTAAGTCGTTACCAATTAAATTCGTGTGCGAATTACGATCACATCTAGTCACGTTATCTAGTGGGCGGTGGCGGCCATGTTGCGAAGTGTACAAAAAGCAGCGCCCGCGCATCATTTCTCACGATATGATGGATTACGGCATCACAGAGCACGCGATCTGCCAAATCATAGACTAATTAATGTTTGTGTTGAATGGCTTTTACAGTTTTTATGAGAGTAGAAGTAATGTGTGCGGTATGTGCTGAGAAATTAATGTTTGAAATGATGTTGCGGATACCTAATTGAAATGCAGACTGTGTTTTGCACAAATATTCCTAAAAATGATTCTTTTTTCCGGAATTTGGACCCTACGTATCGTAAGGTAGAATGCCCTCAGGCTAGGTGGAGCGACGATCTTCGCAGGGTGGCTGGGAGCAGCTGGATGAGAGTTGCCGAGAATCGAGCTGAATGGCGTGCAATTGGTGATGCCTATGTCCAACAGTGGACAGCTGTAGGCAGATGGTGATGTTCCGGAATGCTTCATTAAATAATTAAATCACTTTACCGCGAATTAAATTAATTAATAGTAACCTATAGTACATACTTATATTGAATCGATTGTAACATCAATGGAGTTGCTCGATAAACTTCAAAAGCTAAACTTCAGTATCGGCAAGCACAGCTAACAAGCTATGCATTAAATGAAATCAAAATTAATCCATTGATTGTGCAAACACATGCAACACAATATTAGCATATAAACGTGAAGAATTCGAGTAAAAATGTGTTTCCGTAAAAAATATCTGTAATTATATGTAATAGCGTGTAATCCGCCATTACTGCGGATTTTATTGTTTGGAACATGTATCTTTTGCAACACTGTGCACACAGATGTGTGTCGTTGGTCCAGTTAGATGTCAAGCACAGATTCTTAACTAGAAGTTTCTATGTCGTGGGTGCTGATTATGTACAGACGCCAGCACATAAAGCTACCCCAAACTGTAAAATTTTACTAATTGAACATGAACTTTATTCATATGTAATAAAGATGAAAATCTATCAAAGAAATTTGACAGATTGAGGAGCTTGATGTGCTGGCGTCTGTACGTACAAAGCATCTCTTAAAGGACTTTAGAAACTGAGCCCTATGTGTAGTAGCCCACATTTAAGTGTAGTGGCACAATTTGGGAGATGCTTTTGTCCAGCATTAGATTGTTGAGTTGATTCATCTATTGCTATTGCATCTATTGATTCATCCATTTTATTATCATATACCTAGCCTTTGGCTATGTTGGGGTCGACTAATACCAGTTTAAATAGAGCGACTACCCATCTGACCTGGTCTCTACAACCCAGTTACTGGGTAACATGAGACCTCTTGCTACATAACCACTCTTAGTTATCAGACTTTCGGGCATCTACCGAGCCGTAACGACTGTCAGAGATCCACAAAAGACAGCCGGGGCTGCCTCAACCGGCGGATCGGCTTAACGTGCTTTCTAAAGCACGGAGGGGCCTTGATATGTAACTAAAGATGGTCAGCATCCACGGACGAATAACTAGACCTAATCTAACAATGCACCCTAATAGTAGTAATCCATTAACTACCAAACAAAGCCATTACATTCAATAAAAAATAACCTTGACACGATCAACAAAAGCAGAGCATCACAAAAAACTCTTAAACATTCTCCGGTGTATATCATTTGATTGGGCCACGTCTCCGTCATGAGAGTGATGAAAATTTTAATGAGAGATGCAATGTGCTCTGTGAATGCGCCATTGTTGAGTATGACCGGAGTAAATTAGTGCTATCTTTTACGAAATAAATATTTGTCTTTAAAATAGGTGTTACAATGGATTAAATAATGGTACATAATTTTGTAATTTATTGTCGCTTGTTGGTGTAATTTTGGAGTGTTTTTTCTCATTTGCTAGACTAATCTGGCTCACCACGTAAAATAATAAATTATATTATGTCCTAGAGATCATTTGCAAAGTTGAGGGTACTCTATTGTGTTTGGTAATGATTTAAACTTGCCTTTTTTTATTTCTTGTAGTCATGAGCTTTGAATGATTAGTCAAAAAGAGGGGTAATTGCCTGAAACACCAGTAGTAAGAATGGCTTTCGTTTTAAAAGATCAACAACATTTATTGCGTTGTTTACGTTGTTGAGCAGACACATTATAATAAATAAAAAAATAAATAAAAGTTTATTTCGGAACAAATAACACAAGACTAAGTACAACAAGTAAAACGATGGTAGCTGCAAAAGTATAAACTGCAGCGCAGCTAACAACGCCCTTCTCCAGATACAGAATGGAATTGATGTTCCATACAGAAAAGTGCTTAGTAGGTAATCAAATTATTTTTAGATTTATAGTAAAAAACAAAAAATACGGTAAAAAATAAGCAGTACAGAACAATGATTTGGGATGTATTATGACGTTTAGTTAATGTGGTGAGTGTGAGGTGAATGGGTGAGTGTTACTGATGTGTAAAGGGGTGTTTGTGGCATGTGTTTGTGTGTGGTTTTGTTAGGGTGTGTGAGGGAGTGATGAGTATTTTACACTTCCACGAGTTTCTCTGTATCCTCATAATTTTGTGATTTTAACCAGGAAACAAGTTTTATTTTGCATTTGCTCTTTGTTAATGGGTAGATGTGTAGGCTTTTGTTTAATTTATTATAGATCTTTGATCAAATATATGATGCCATGAATAAACAATATCTTTGAAAATTATTAAAATGATATGACTGTACCTATAACGCAGGTTGTTCAATAGTCTGTACAACTTGATTCACCAGATGTGCTAAATTATCAAAACTTGGGCTAGAAACAACATATCTACTGTTCGATTTCTGCATCGTCAGGATATCATCATCTTTACAGGTTAAAACAATTGTCGGTTATACAAAAAAAAGTCAGCTGTTCCAAACATTTTGGCAGCGTAGGCATAACAGTTTTTTTTGTATAACCGACGTAAAATTTCTACACTAGTCTAGAATGATATGCTGAATTCATGGTTACAGTTTGTGCACTGGTAAAAAAATTACCCTCTATAATCACGAGCGAGAACTACCTACTTCAAATCATCATCTGCCTAGCCTTTTCTCAACTACGTTGAGGTTGCCTTTTTTTGTTTTGTTTTTTTTTTTATTTTTTTTTGGGTGGGAAATCATCAAATAACTTCTCCCGCTCTGGGTGGAGCAGGAGGGCGTGTCAGACTTTTACTGACTAAAACCCACCCGTGTTCCATCAGTAGCCCGTATGCCAGGGGCTGTGGTATCTCTTTCGAACAAACCCGCACCCCTGGCAGGCATCGGCCCTTCGGGGCCCCTTCGGTTTGTGCTGACATCTCTTTGAGCACAACGCGGCGTCGACTTGGGTTTGGTTTACTCGCCGTCCGCAAGCTCATGCCTACGTTGGCCGGAAATCGGCATGGGATTCCCGACGCCCAGGGCGTCTCCGTATCCTGCGGCGGCTAGGGTCGCGAGGGCGCATAGACTGCCTCTCCCTCACGTGCGCCGCCTCCCTCTTCGCGAGCATTACTGCTTCGCTGAAGGAAGTGACGGCTACCCATGCACTCTCGCTCCGTACCATGGCCTGGCCGGACGCGAGAGATCGCCGCCGCCGATCGCCTCCACGAGAACACGGCGGTGCTCCGCCCAAGCCGGGTAGACCGCCACCGTGTGCTCCACCGTGTCCTCAGGGCGATCTTCGCAGTGGAAACACCCGGGCGTTTCCTACCGCCTTATCCGAAACAGGAACCTCCCGAAACAACCGTGCCCGGTGAGGACCTGCGTCAGGCGGAAGGTGAGGACGCCATGCCGCCTCTCAAGCCACTCCTCAAAGAGGGGACTTACCGCCGCAATCGTGTCGTGCCCAGCACTGGGTTGCGACAATCGCACACTCCATGTCGCTATGAGATCCCGCCGGAGCTCTGTTCGCTGTGCCGCGATTTCCCGCGGCAGCGGAGTTACGCCCCTGCGTTTGGCCTCCTCGCGCCACTCCCACATTTGCGCGAGGACCTTTGCCTCCAGATCCCATGGCGGTAATCCAGCAAGGAGGCCTACCGCCTCGCCGGAGATCGTGCGATATCCTCGGATCATCCGGATGGCCATGACCCGGATGGGATGCCTTCAACCGGCGAGCTGGTTGGCGCCTCAATGTAGGCGCCCACACCGGCGCCCCGTATAGGGCCATGGACCGCACGATCCCCGCGTAGAGCCTCCGGCAGGAGGCGTTTGGCCCCCCTAGATTGGGCAGGAGCCGCTTCAAGCCAGCCCCGCCCGCTCCAGTCTGGGAGCCAAACGGCGGAAATGCCTTTGCGAAGTTCCACCGGCTGTCGAGGACGAGTCCTAGGAACTTCATCGTCGACTCGACGCCGATGTGAACCCCTTCCACCGTTATCCGGTTCCCGTTACCGGGAACCCGTCGGTGGCCTTACAGTCTAACCGGATGCAGCTGAATACCAGTATTTTACATGGAGGACTGCCTATCTGACCTCCACAACCCAGTACTGGGTAATACAATACCCGTAAGACTGCTTGTCAGACTTTCGGGCTTCTGACAACCCGTAATGACTATCAAAGATCCAGGTATGACAGGCGGGACAAATGGCTTAATGTGCTTTCTGAGGCACGGTCTTGGTATGTAAAGATGGTCACCCATCCACGCTTCAACCGTGGCAAGTGCATAACCAGATCGCTCGACCCAAGCGACTGGTATTGTTTAGCCACTAGCCCCTCTACCTACTTTAAATCCGCCATTTTAATGGCACAAAAGTAATTTTATTTCCAGACGAATTTTCACACAACTAGCTGCTTTTATTCCCAAGCTAGGTATCATAAGTTTAAAAATGTCTGTGCATTCATTTCCCGTTTACATGCATGAGGTAAAGCATAATGTAACATTAAGTTCAAAATGAAATTACTGTTTAAATAATGCTGGCTTCAAGTCTGACGGTTGCGTTCGTGTAATGAGCAAGTTCTAAGTAGGTTGCATTAGGGAACAGGGGACACAGTGTTTGGCAATTTTCCAGAAATGTAATGTTCCTCTTATTACTGTTGGGTTGATAATATTATGTGCTTTGGTCTGGTGAACTTGTGGTTGCCATGTTCTTAGTTGAAAGCTTTTTGTTATTGAATTTTATCGTGCACGTTTTTTCAACGGTTTTCTACTACATTTTACTAGTCCTACTAAAAGTTTGTTTATGGATGTTTGGGTGTTTGTTATTTAGTCTCGTAAAAACGGCTGAACGGATTTGGATGAAATTTGGCACACAGATATTATCATGACCTGCATTAACATGTTGGATACTTTTTATCCCGGCAGTTCGTTCTCGTGCGATAATGCTTTGCTCGGTAATGCTTTGTTCATTCCCGACATGCTTTAATATTAAGAAATATGAAACAGAGAATTTTGAGTTATGGAATGCTCAAAGTACTCCTGACCTTTTTTATACTTTACTTCCAATCTATGGATTGGAAGTAAAAAGAAGGCCGTGCCCCATATTATGTAACGTACTCTGTACAGTGCCCACAAATTCATTGGAAAGTGAAATGCGCCTTTAGTTCTCCAAAGCCTTACACTATCTAGCCTAGTGTTTAGTCAATCTATTGATGTACTGACCTCAGCACTGACATAGACAAATGATACTCCGTGTATGGTTTCAATCACTACCCCAATACCTTTGATCGCTTTCAGTTTCACTTCTACTATAAAAACGTGACGAATTTTTTATTCTTTGTCCACATACAAAACATTTATGTCCTTTAATCTTCTTCAATTAATCTCAACCTTTTCGTGGCGTAAATTGCTACTCGCATAGTTTCATATAAAACTGATAGTCTCTTAATGTTCAATTCTCGGCTTGAAAGGATGAATTTGCGAGGCAATTTGCTAGGATTGCCGCGTATTACCGACGTTATGTGGGAAACGTAGTACATTAGGTCCGTAATGTACTGGGTTAGTGTTATTCCGTATCCTTTTGGGGATGAGTTATGTAGACGTTTGTCGTGTGATAAATAGTTTGTGGACTACTGTATATGGTTTGTAGTAAGTTATGGGTTCTTGGAGCGATAGTGCCTAAATCTCGTAGTTTGGCTGGCGTACCTATACAATATAGTAAAAAACTTTTTTAGAAGTCGGTTGTTATTTTTTGAAAAAAGTTTTTATTTTTATCTTTTTAGTTACCTACCCCACACCACTTCGAAATTTCATCATCCTGGCGTCAAAACAATGCATATTAATGCGATAGCAACATTCGCGGTTGATTTGCTGTAATTTTTTGAAGAGTTCCGTAATTTGTCTCCGAAACGTATCATCAGATCTATATGAAATTTCAATGGACATATGGACCATTTCGGAGTAAACCCCTTTCGAACAAAAAAAGAATTTTGCAAATCCGTCTATATACGACGGAGTTATGCCCGAACATACATAAAAAATAATAATAATAATATAAACATGTCGAATTGATAACCTCCTTCTTTTTGAAGTCGGTTAAAAAAGGCTTTTTAATGTTGTGATATTTTTTTACTTGTTCTTTTTTGTGTTTGTGTTTTTGCGTCATGTGTATCTCAAATAAACGTAGTTTTTCTTACTTTTTACCATATTTAACGATTTGACCTTCTACGAACATGAAGGATTGATTTTGTTTTCTCTACCCACATACATTTTTAAAAGGACATACCTACAGCTATCGATCGATTGGCTTAAAATTTCATGTGATCTTTTGTGATTTGACGCAATTTATCGGATTCATATACAGGGTAAGTTTTTATCCAGTGCGCAAATTGTAACCATGAATTCAGCATATCATTCTAGAACCCCTAGCGCAGAAATTTTTCGCCGGTTATGCAAAAAAAAAAAAATCTGCAGTTCCATACATTTTGACCGCGTAGGTATTGCACTTTTCTATGAAACAGCTGTTTTTTTTGCATAACCGGCGAAAAATTTCTGTGCTAGGTGTTCTAGAATGATATGCTGAATTCATGTTTACAATTTGCGCACTGGATAAAAACTTTTCCTGTATTTAAGGATGCTACTAAATGCATTCACAGACACTAATCACATGCAGTTGGTATTTCTGATTTAAGCTTTACCAGTGAACTATGTGATTCTAAAGCAATGTCGCTTTCCTACAACTGCATTCTCGTGAATCAAATTATCCTAACGCGACGTACAGACACCAGCACATCAAGCTACCCCAAACTGCCAAATTTTCCCAATTTAACATGAACCTTATGCTTATATTATAAAGTACAAAATCTATCAAAGAAATTTGACAGATTGGGGTAGCTTGATGTGCTGGCGTCTGTACAGCATCCAACCACACATTCTCCCGCTTCACAGCTGCTGTGTTTTAATATTCAGCTGGAAGCTCATACAAATGAGACAGGCTATGTGTGTGGTACTTATTTTATCGTGGGCTATAATTATCGCCTTTCTCGGAACATTTCGCGCCGTCGAAATTATTAATGAGCTCCACTTTTGCGATGTTTTCCTCCTTGCTTAAATTATGGACTTAATGTTGTGAATTATATGTGAAGTTTTTGTCTTCGTGATTATCCTCTTGTCTTTGCTATGCTAGTGTAGCATTTCATCTTTTTCAATGAAGTCTCTATCATTCGTCGTCTCAGTATTCACCCCTTTCCTAGCCATATCAACCTTTATGGAATTTATGTAGGGATACATATAAAACACAAATATCTGGTTGACCGAGCTTTGCTCGGATTTTTGTTTGTTTGACGTTTTCTAAAAATGAAACCTAGCTAGATCGATTTATTGCCCCCGAAACCCCCTGCATACTAAATTTCATGAAAATCATTGGAGCCGTTTCCGAGATTCAGATTATATATTTACAAGAATTGCTCGGTAAAAAGGTATTAATATTTATTCATATAATTGTAATGCTTTAAATAATATTAATAATATGTACATGTCGCATATCACAAAAGAGGGAGAAGAATCATAAGGCATTAAAGAATTCGTCCGCATAGCTGTTAACAGCAAAAGTGCCCAAAAGACTGGCTGAACCGCCGTTGTATGCTATACTGATCCTCCAGCCGAAAAAATTGTGTATACTTAAATAATTTTTTGCGCTCTCTTTTCTTGTAACTATCCATCCGAAATTTTATAGTATAGAATACTAGTATAGAAAAAAGATGCCGTCTCGTCAAGTTAGATTAGATATTATAAAATTGATGCAGTCGGCAATGCTGAATTATTAAACAGCATATTACCACTAGATTCGTACACTCCATGTTCCCGAAATTCGCGACAACCACAATGACGTCATCAATAGATTCCGTCAACTGACGGGTTGTTCTGCCTAATTGGCACCTCTGTTGAGACTAATGCCGGGTACTGATCGACAAACCGCAACATGTAATGTAACACACGTTGAAACATGTGCCTAGTTGTGTTATATTTCATGTTGCATTGTATTTATAAGGACGACTTTGATTGATTGATTTTTATTTCTGTAAGTAGGTTTGTACAAACAATTTTGAACGTCAATCATATTTTAAAAACTAGAAGATTTTAGCGTTTTCTATGTGACTACTTTGAGAAGAAAGGCCGAAACAAACTCAGAGGTCACAGTCTCTATTAAAGTCCACACATAATATTGGTCACATCATGTGAAGACGATGTGAATTGATGTCTGAAATATAATTCCTACTTTAAAAAGTAAATAAATGTTACATTACATGTTACGTTTCACCAATCTGTACTCAACTCTATGTTGATGTACGTTCAATGTAGATCCAGATTTGGATTGAATTTATGATGAGACTAGATTAAATGACAAATTCTCGCTCTTTGTTTACAGTGAACGTCCATACGTTTCTGGACGAGCACCTGCTTGATAATAATACAAGCGTTAAGTTGATATGGAATAAAACTAATTTTGCTGACTTCTTGATAAATAATATATCAACATGTTTACAATAGAACGGTCAAAATTGTTCTCAATAAAGAGTAAAACATCAATGTGCGATATAGGTAAATGTACCTACAGTTTTTGTTAGCAGACCTTGTTATGACGCATTGTCAATTCTTTTGGTGCAGCAGTAGGTACCTGTCCATAGATGACAGTACCATTTGTCTGAGTTATTTTCCAACAAATAACGTCAAACAGAAAATAAATCGATATAAAACAAACCACCATGAGGCTTACTGGCGTAATCGTATCTACAACAATTTTGTCTTTTAACTTCCTGCAATTACATTTAAAGAAAAATTATAGTTTATTTGTACCCCAGAAATATCTGTGTAATTTATACAGTTCTTATCTATTAGTTAAAGAAAGCGGATTAAGCAATAAAGAAGTTTAAATGATGCCCAGTTTATGCATAACTAAATTCCATGCTTCATTTTATTCATATTTCGATTCCAATTATGCTATAATTAATTTAGAAAAGCATGTATGTTTTCATTCCGACAGTTAAAATAGGAGTCGGAAGCTCTTGTTTTTGCTTCAAATCAAAACAAAATGTAACTCAACGAATTTCAAAAAAAAAAAAACACGACTACGTTTTTCGTTCGTAATCGTAAAGTTCTCGAAATTCCTGATGGCTTGCAAAATACGGTACACTTGGCACCTCGAAGGGACATTAATAATTCATCGCATCAATTTGGTATACACAGGAGAAGTAAATAATGTACAAACATCATTATAAATGTTAATGTGACGTAGGTAATCACGATAGCGCAATAGCTCATGTGTGATGTATGTCCGAGTATGCAATTAGATTATTGCAATAAATTGTATGTTTGAGAGATTTATTAGATGTTGCGAATGTTTGACGCGTTAATGACTTTTGGACTTGGTGGTGTGAAGATGTTTTTTTTTTCTTTGAGCATGGGAAATCATCAAATAACTTCTCCCGCTCTGGGCGAAGCGGGAGGGCGTCAGACTTTTACTGACCAAAACCCACCGGTGTTCCTTCAGTTGTCTGTGTGCCAGGGGCCACGGTATCTCTTTCGAACAACCCGCACCCTTGGCAGGCCTCGGCCCTTACGGACCCCACTAGTTGGTTCTGATATCTCTTTGAGGCGCGTGTGGAACAAAATGTGTCGTCGACCCGGACTTGGTCCTTACCGGAGCTTTGTATGTTCATGTTCCAATTACCCTTTGGTATGCATGTGTTTCTGTGAATCTTTTTGTCTTTCATTCTTGCAATCATTTCAATTTATTAAATGGCCATTTTAAACATTTTCTAAATGAATCTGTACCTAATGATTGGTAAAGTAAATCCTCTTCAAACTCAAAAAAAAAACTGTCAACGGCGACACATTTCTGCAACAAAAACTTGCACCACAAATCAGATCCAACAGACTTCAAGACTTTTATTTTCACGACTTTACAACAAGCCGTGAGTTCATTGACCTAATTTAACACGGTCAAACAGGTTGAAGAGAAAGACTAATCGTATTGTTTCTTTGGGTTCCTCTCTTTTTATCTGCAGACCCTTAAACGATTCAGGCATGAAGTTTTCGAGCGTGCCGTTACGGTGGATCAGTTTGTGGGACCGCTAGTTTTTGATGTTCCATTCCAACGCCACTAGTAAAAACTTAGTGACCAATTGTAATGAATTTTGAGGAGCTGTGAGAGTGGCGGAAACGACAACATCTAGATGATTTTGATATAGTTTCGTCCATGATAGAGTTGGAAAGCGACCCAGAAGGTGGACCGATAATCTTGTGAAGGCCGTAGGAATCCGATGGACGCGGAAAGTACAGAATCGGTCGAAATGGCGGAGCTTAGGGGAGGTCTATGTCTACCAGTGGATGTCTTTCGGCTGAAATGATGATAATGATTGTCAATTATCACTTTATTAAGTAGTCTCCTAATAGGACGTGTCTTGGGTTTTTGTAAAACACAACAAACCCAACTGCACCTATCTGAAATGTTCTTAATAGTACTGTCGTCGATGAATTAGTGATTGCAAGCAACACTGATGTATCCATAACTTGTTGAAGAAGAGTAGAAATAAGATGATGATGACTTCGAAAATATTGAGAGTTCCTATGCAGTACGTCGACCAAATCTTCGACTGTTGGATTGACAAAGAAACTTTTGACGTACCCACTCGTTACCGTAAGTTCGTGTGTCTTTGAATATTCGTAGAATTCTTCTTCTGAGCGTATCGATAGCAATCTAAATACAGTCAGCCCAGACTTAGGCTACGAGTTGGCTGTTTCACCAGCGTTCATCAACTCCTGTAGCGCGCAGAAAAAGGACACGCTGGACTATCACGGTTGCTGCTCTTGGCGTAAGCCACCAAGTGCTCAAACGAGAATGACATTTATAAATTATCACCGTAGATGTTGGTTCCATCTATTCCTATAATTTATCAGTTAGCTTTGAAACGTATTTATTAAACATAGTTTACGCTCAAATCCGCTGTTTTCACAGCCTCACCGTAACGGGCAAGTCCCGTAACTCATCGTTCACACTGTGGTTTTAGTTTCCGCAGTTAACGTGTTTTAGGAAAAGAAGTAAAACGACGCGGTATGCAAACCAGCAGTTTAGCGGAAGTTAAATAATTCTAGCGCTGGATAAAGCTGATTTAGCTCGTGTTAGTTAGTTATCCCGGCTCTTTATTAATTTCGTTGGGGTCGGTTTGTAGGCTAACCATATGTGGTGGAGGCGGCCTCGAAATTTCATTCGGTATTTTTGATACGAGGTGGGACTCTAGTTCGGAGCGTTGTTTCAGTTGAGTTTATTATTCATGAAGCGCTTTTTTCTTTTTTTCATGTTCGAGCTTTGTTTATTTATGTATTTTTCTGAATATTCATCAGATACTGTTCTTTGTAAGGGATATTTTTGAGTAGCTAATTTGTAAGGGTAATTCCTAATCTTCTTCTTTCGAGAGAGCACGAGTCGTTCGAGAATAGTTCCAGTAAAATTATAGGTACTTAAAGATTAGTCATTCAGAAGGGTATATAGCTGACTTCCCTGTGTGCGATGAACGTGAAAAATAGTAATATCAGACCCTAATACAAGCAGATATATTGCAAATATATTTACAAAATCGTGTAGCCAAATCCCGCGTTATTTTTTATTAAATTTATCACATATTTCCCGAATAAGTTGCCGATTTCGTGGGTGGCCCCAGGGAAATTTCAGCACTTGACAGTCGCGACTCACACAAGCGGATATGGTAGTGAATCTGAATGTTTTTAATGTCTTAGAAATGTTGACCCTACGTGACGCGTATCGTGTAGGGTCATACATTAAGTCCCAGCGGTAACGGCCACGACTTACGAGTTGAAAGTTGTTGTGAGTTGAAGTTGTAGAGTGTTGTAGTTGTAGTGAGTTGTAGTTGTAGTGAGGTGTAGTTGTAGTGTATTGTAATTGTAGTGAGTTCGAGTTGTAGTGAGTTGTAGTTGTAGTGAGTTGTAGTTGTAGTGTATTGTAACATTCACCTACCGGCAACTCGCCGGCGTGGTGGATTACAGCCCCCTCTTGGAGACCTGTGTCCCAGCAGTGGGAACATTTTAGGCTAAATGTGGATGTAATGTAGTTTTATCATTTGTTTTGTTGCACGTTTCAAACCTCTTTGGTTAGTGGTAGGCTTGTGGTGGGGAAAACTCATAATGCGATTTGATCTTACCTCAGTACCCGAACCTTATCTGTGCCAAAGTTGGAAATCAAAGGTTTCCTACCCAAAAGTGATAAGGTTAATAAGAAGATATTGGCTTTCTATAGAATAATACGTAGCTACGTTGGTTCTGTGGAGACTTTAGATTGGTAGGATACAAGTTTACAACGACGGCGTTTTCAATTAAATCTTTATGTATAAAAATGAATCCCTATTTCACTTGGTAATGGCTGCAACAATTTTGCTAATTCTTTATTTGTTGTGTTTGTTATTATCAGGAGAAGGTTCTTATGAAACAAAATTAAGAAAGTTGCGCGTAAAATATAATAATGCAAATTCAATATTCATAGTTAAAGACAACGTCTGTCGGGTCAGCTAGTTGGTTACAAAAAGGTGGTTATAAAAAGGAATTTGCTTTTGAAGTATTGTTATAGAAGTAAATATGGAATTTCTTGCCCAATCTTTTCCTTATGAAAATACAGGTATCCTATTTTCTTGTAAATGCCATTCAAAACTGCCTTTTATGTGTGAATCTTTTTTGCTATCGGAATAACGCTTATTATGAAATATTAGAATACCTATCATTTTAAATATAGGCAGTTTTTTTCTAAACATACATTTCTAAATCTCAACTTCTGTATAATGCACAGAAATTACATTTTCTGTCTCCTTTTCATCATAGAAATCAACATAATAAGTTTTACGTAACATCCGAATAAGTTGATCCCTAAACTCGTAACTAAGTTAGGAAGAATCCTACTCCGTGGATCATAAATTGTCCTTCCTTGCGAACTTTATATATGAACGCTTTTTCATTCCTAACTTTCGATGTTACGATCCAGTTTTTTTAAATATTGAATCTAAAGCAAAACTAGCTCTATACCTAGGTTATTTTGCGGCTGGCTGAGCTTCAGTTTAAATTAGGTTTTAGTTAGCTTAGTTGTGGAATATTTCCCAAGAGTCATGAGCTTTGAAACTGATTACTCCTAAAGTGTAAATGTTATAAATATCATATACTATTATACCTGTAATTTAAGGTAATCATAACTGTTTGTTTACCTACGAGGGAATTATTTTTATTAAGAACATTCATCCCAAGCGGGCTGGCAATAACGCATTCATAGTAGTAGTTTTAAGTGATTATTTAATTAAAAAATAAAATAAAATAAAATAAAATAAGCCTTTATTGCTGGTTCTACAATTATTTCTTAAAGTATCGGCGTTCGGTGCACTCTTCTTTAAACCGCTTGTCTTTCGACAAAGGCCTTCTCTAAAGATTTCCATCTTTCTCTGTCTCTCGCCCGCCGAATCCACTCCGGACCAGCCACTCTTTTGACATCGTCTTCCCATCTTTTCGCTTGTCGTCCTCTGCTCCTTTTTCCATCCCTTGGGTACCACTCTGTTATTAATTTGGTCCATTTCTCTTTTTCCTCTCTTAGCATATAGCATTTATAATTATTTTTAACGTTTAATCTTACTAAATAATGCAAATTAATTGAATGAATTGATGGATTTTATAAGTAAATACCAAAATAACTTAAAAAAAGCATACAAACTTGTAAATACCAAAGATCTAGTGCTTGGCTGAAAAAAAAATTGGCTATTTTTGTTTGTATTTAATGAAATAATTAAGAAAAACCGCTATAAAGAAAAAAAGAATACCGTTTATTTGGACACAGTTCTCAGTTCAGTTCAGTAGTATAAACGCACCGTTGCCAGGCCACGTGGGATGCACGGTGTGACTCTTAACGCATTCAACGGGTATAACAGACGTAGGCAAGAAGGCTGCCTGGCTCAAATGGGATTGGGCGGGTCCCATCAGCCGCATGTAGGATGACCGCTGAGCAAAGGTCTCTACACAATGGGTGCCTGAAGATGGACGATGCCGCTGCCACCCTGGTCGGCCCAGAAAGCGGTGGCGAGAGGATCTGGACGTGCACCGCGAGGGTTGGTTCGAGGTGGCGCGTGATAAGAGTTCCTAGAAGAACTTGGAGGAAACCTTTGCCCAGCAGTGGGGCGGTATGGGCCAAACAAAAAAAAGTAAAAATATATATAGTGGGGCAGTTTTTTGTTAAATAACGAATTATTTTTAGTTTACCAATAAACACATACACAGCATTACCCCTAAACTTCCACGCACAACGGACCGAATGGGAGTCTACGTGCGGAAAAGGGAGTCCCATCATCATCATCATACCCCTAAACTTTTTTAACATGAATAATGATTACTAGCATATTTAAGTTGTAGGAGTCTGGCTCCAAACTGCTACCAAGAAATTCCGATTAAAAGTAAACTAAATTGTCCATATTTCACGGGAAACACATGGCATTACTTGCTTCAATGATGAATGAAATTTTGAAATACTTCACAGAAATTTCTCTAATATTTTGCAAGTTTGTAATATTTACGACCAATTCTATCGACTTTTGCATCTTCGAACTCTGAACCCCATAGATTATTCTGTACGTGACTAGGGCACTATCAGACTGGTATTGGTACACCATAGAGCTATGTTCAACTTTTAAGGAGGATTTACATATTTCACTTGTGTCTATGGTAAGAATGGATCATTTGCTTATTTCCTGTGATGTAACGATAAATATATTTCTCGTTATTAATATTTATTTTTGCAGAAATTACATTAAGTACCTACGGATTCCTGAGGAATATATCGTTCCATCAATTATCCTCCATTATTTATGGAATTCATGGTTACAGTTTGCGCACTGGATAAAAATTTATCCTGTATAATAAAATTGCTACCGTGGTGCTATGTTCAATATAGTCCTTTTAATTAACAAGTAAAGGAGATATTTAGATACGAGAATGCCCGAACTCTTTGCAAGTGTTCATGTCAAGAAAATGGGTAGTGGAGAATAGGTTTTTTTTTTTTTCTTGTTTGGGAAATAGTCAAATGACTTCTGCTGAGTAGAGCAGGAGGGCGTGTCAGACTTTTACTGACTAAAACCCACCCGTGTTCCCTCAGTTGCCCGTGTGCCAGGGACGGCGGTAACCCTGGCAGGCATCTGCCCTTGCGGACCCCACCAGTGGTTGCTGACATCTCTGACGGCGCGCGTGTGGAACACAAGACGCCGTCCCGTCTACCACTTTTCGGCCGCAGGGGCTAGGGAGAGCGGCCAACGCTATACCGACACTCCTCTTCCCTTGCGGCCCCACCGCGTCCGCCAGTGGAGAGTGGGTTAAGAGTTCCTTTTGTGCCGGTAACCATTTTGTTCATATAATTTATTTTACTAAAAATACTAAACATTAAAAAGAAGAATATTTTAAAATAATCTTGAACACTGGTATTCAGCTAAATTCTGCTAGTTGGAAAGTAGATCCCAAAATAGTTGCGAAAATGTTAAGCAGGTGATGATGAGACATTTTCAGGGTTCCGTACCTCAAAAGGTAAAAAAGGAACCCTTTATAAGATTACACTCTTGTCCATCTGTCTGTCCGTGTGTCACCACCGATTTTCTCAAAAACGGGTGGCCCTAGCAAGTTGAAATTTATACCAGGTACTGAGGTCTATAGTCTGTATTAGTTGTATAAAAATCGAGGTCCTGAGTCAACACGATAAAGATATGGGCAAATTTAGATTAACGCGAAAACTTGTAAGTACCAAAATTTGCCTTAATCTTCAAATTTTTAATTTTTCGGAATTTTACCTTAACGTGTGCTATAAGAGCTTGCTTTTAACCAAAATTGACAATTTTAGGTCAACCGGAAGTACCCTATAGGTTTTCGGTCGAAAATCTATATGGTAGTTCCCGTTGATTTAGAATAATGAAATTTGGCAAAAAACAAGGTCTTCAGCACAAATAAAGAAAAATCCTAAAAAATAAAATATAAAAAAATAAGGTAAATCTTTGCTACTTACAAAACGCTTTTCGCGAAAATATAAATTTGCCCATATCTTTTTCTTATGTTGGTATAATGGGTAGGTACGGAACCCTAGGCGCACGGGTTCGACTCGCTCTTGACCGGTTTTTTAGTACGTAATGTGTCATCATCATCATCATCATTTCAGCCGAAAGACGTCCACTGCTGGACATAGGCCTCCCTCAGGCTCCTCCACTTCGACCGGTCTTGTCATTTGGGGGGGGGGGGGGGGTTGCCATTATCGCCACGCTTGGCAGGCAAGTTCGCCAACTTCCAAACTTCCAAAAGGGGGGTTTTGCCATAATCACCACGCTTGGCAGGCGGGGTGGCGATCGCAGTATGGTGGTAAAATGCATAGAGAACGCTGCTGCCCATTCTCTAGTAAGTCCCTTAGTCGCCTCCTACGACACCCACTGGAAGAAATGGGATGGTGCTATTCTTTTACGCCCGGCAACACACACGGGACACTTACTCGTAATGTGTGTCACTACTAATTTAAATAGTCGTCGCGTGGTATAGTGCACGTGCCATGTTTTCTCTCTGCGACACCCTAAGGTTGACTGGTAGAAAATGTCTCAGGCATTAAGTCCACTTTTGTACTGTTTTTTTACTTGTGCATTAAGTTTTAATAAATAAATAGTGGTCGTAATTCGACCGTGTTTTATTTTTATTAATTTATTGTATTCCTAATGCATTCTTCATCATCATCTGCCTAGCATTTCCCAACTATGTTGGGGTCGGCTTCCAGTCCAACCGGATGCAGCTGAATACCAGTATTTTACATGGAGCGACTGCCTATCTGACCTCCACAACCCAGTTACTGGGTAATACGATATCCCTTGGTAGGTAAGACTGGTTGTCAGACTTTCGGGCTTCTGACGACCCGTAACGACTGTTAAAGATCCACAATTGACAGCCGGGACCAACGGCTTAACGTGCTTTCCGGTGCACGGAGGGTCTTGGTGTGTAAAGATGGTCACCCATCCACGGACCAACCGCGGCAAGCGTAGCTTAACCTGATCGATCGACCCGCGCAGCTATTGTTACTTAACCACAAGCCCCTCCATTCCTAATGCATTATTATTTAAAAAAAAATAGCTTTATGTAATCTTTCTCTATATAAACTTCATCATCATCATCAGCCTATAATGTTCCCACTGCTGGGACACAGGCCTCCTCTCAGTGAGAGGGAGTGGGCCGTAATCCACCACGCGGGCCCAGTGCGGGTTGGTAGATGTCACATGTCTTCGAATTTTTGGTTCTAGGACATGCCGGTTTCCTCACGATGTTTTCCTTCACCGTTTTGAGAGCAGTGGTGATGAAATAATTTACACAAAGTAAAGCGCCTGTCTGGGTTCGAACTCACGACCTACAGCTCGAAAAGTCGCGCCGTTACCACTGGGCCACCACTGCTCCCCATAGAAACGTATCTATGCCAAATTTCATACTCCTCCACCTGCGTAATTTTCGTAAAAAGTGGTACAAAGTTTTTGCTTCACGTATTAATTTAAAGAAGATCACAAAAATACAAAAAAAAAATAATTATTAAAACAAGTGGAATATGATCCTGATGTCTTTTCTTCTAGTTAGATTTGCGTATAGAAAAAATGTTAACGGTTTGATGGTGGACCATCATCTGCATAGCTTTTTCCAAACTATGTTTGATAGACTTCCAACTTATCCAGATACAGTTGGATACTACTATTTCACAGTATATGGTGAGACTGGAATGATCATCATAATTTCATCCAAAAGATGTCCAATGCCTCCCCCAAACATAGGCACATACATATTGACTGGAATATATTTCACAATTCTGCCATAATTTTCCGCCATCGTGAAGCCTCAGCCTAATTATTATTTCTTTTCAGAGACAACAATGGTGTGTACTTGTGTTAAGTGTAAGCCGAGTATAATCCGCGTGCCAACAAACGAAGCAACGTGATCCAATAAACACGAGCTTGTAATCTTATGCGAGTTTGTCTCAAGTTTGAGGGAACTCAGGAATAAGACAAATAAGTAAAGTAGTTAATAACATGCAGGTCTGTATCTATACAAATAAATAAAATTGAAGTGTGTGGTTGTAACGTCAAAGTAACAGCTTTTTAATTAATGAATATGAAAGTAAATATGGTATCTTTAACAAAAAAACTATTTTCATTTTTTTTGTCTATTTGTTCGGGTTAATTTCCAAAACGGCTGCCCCGATTTTGACAGATCTTTCACTAGATAGCTGATGTTGTAAGGAGTAACATATAAGCTATTTTTTGTTTCGGTAGCACGTTTCTATGGAATGATTTCCGACATCAAGCCGCGGGTACAGCTAGTTTTAAATGAAGTTGAATATGATTTTATGTTTGGCGTTTTCACCATTTTTTGTAAAAAGCTTTTTAGATGGCTAGTACTGGTTTTCATTCATTTGTCTCGTACGTGTACCACATTCAAATTATGAGGCATAAATAAACCACCTAGATGGAGTAAAAGGAAATAAAACGAAAAAGATCCTTGGTCCGAAAAAGACCAAAAAAAGCAACAGAACAGACTCGTAGCTTAAGATAATAGAAATAAGCTTTGATTCTTTCCATTACCTACAATTGTATTGTCAACGCAATGTCATCATCATCTGCCTAGCCTTTTCCAGCAGCAGTCTATAAGAAACACCTGCTTCTGCCTTACGTCCCTCAGCCCCTAACAAAAAAGCGGCGTCCCGACAGAGTTTGTAAGACTGAGCTCTGCAGGCTAGCGTTGGTTAGTCGCCACTTCCACCATACCAGTTCTAAACTTTACAATTACATAAATTCAAGATTTAATATTTACCCTATGACTAAAAGTCTGCTAAGGAGAAAATTGACTGACTGGCTTAAATCTTTGTCTTACCAAGAAACTGAGCAACTTATGGTATCACAAACACGGTAAACTCACGCGCATACACACACACAAACACACACATACACACACACATATTCACTTCGCCCCACCTCCACGCTTCACTTATACACATAGTAAACTCCACATAGAGTATATTGACTTAAAAAAAAATCCTCAATTAATTAACTTTCTTAGACTGGTTGTCAGACTTTCGGGCTTCTGACGACCCGTAACGACTGTTAAAGATCCACAATTGACAGCCGGGACCAACGGCTTAATTTGCTTTCCGAGGCACGGAGGGGTCTTGGCATGTAAAGATGGTCACCCATCCACGGACCAACCGCGGCAAGCGTAGTTTAACCTGATCGATCGACCCGCGCAGCTATTGTTACTTAGCCACAAGCCCCTCCATTGTTAACGCAATGTCAACGTGAAAAATCTTCATAAATCGCTAACACTAAAACTCACACAAAAATATCCCTCAACAATAAAAGAGATGAAGCCATTTAATCAGGCTTCATCTCCTTACCTACATATGATATAGGATGATGTAAGAAATGACACGTAGCTAAGCTAACCCGAAACTCAAAGCCGACCGTAACCCTCTTGAGCCGACTTACAGACAACGAATATGTGTGAACAAGAGTTACGCCTGTATAATCCGACCTTTGACAATCTACATCTATGTAGCCTACAGGTCAATGTGATGAGTTTATTGAGAAATACCTGGACAGCATGAAATGACGAATTAAACTTGAACAATTACGTGTTTTTGAGTCGTCGGGAAATATTTTTTGAATCGTCAGATTAAACAACGTTCAACGTTGTTCGTTCATACGTTCGTGTTGTCAGTGGTGTCGGTAACAGTGTCGCGAGTTAAATTGTTTTTTCCCATTTAAAAAAATGCCCAACGCGCCTAAAGAAGTTTTAACTTCAAAAACTAAGTCTCGACTACTGAAAAATCTGATTGCAAAAAGTAAGAAACATTTCATCTGAAAGCCGTGGTCGAATGCCACTTTGCCCTTAAACTTCATCATCTGCCTAGCCTTTTCCCAACTATGTTGGAGTCGGCTTCCAGTCTAACCGGATGCAGCTGAATACCAGTATTTTACATGGAGCGACTGCCTATCTGACCTCCACAACCCAGTTACTGAGTAATACGATACCCCTTGGTAAGACTGGTTGTCAGACTTTCGGGCTTCTGACGACCCGTAACGACTGTCAAAGATCCACAAATGACAGCCGGGACCAACGGCTTAACGTGCTTTCCGAGGGACGGAGGGGTCTTGGAATGTAAAGATGGTCACCAATCCACGGACCAACCGCGGCAAGCGTAGCTTAACCTGGTCGACCCGTCCAGCTATTGTTATTTAGCCACAAGCTCCACTTTGCTCTAAAGCTTACGATCGCTTATTACTGTTAGAATGTACTTTTAGGTGGCAGTAGTAGGTAAGTTAAATAGGTAATAAATTATATTAATAAATTAAATAATATTAAAATAATAAATAATAATTCAGAAATTATGAGGGAACAGATGAACATATATTATTTAGAACTAGCTGACCCGTGCCCACTTCGTTGGACGGTAAACATTTTTACTTGTGATGAAATTGTGAGTGTGGTTTTTTCACCGACTTACTTTGCAAATCCGACTACCACAAAAAAGTATTTAAATTGTTCGGATTAATATAAAGCTTAAGATACTCACAAATAACGGTGGCTTTCTATTGGTAACAGAATTTTTTAAATCAGTTTAGTAGATCCAGAGATCACCCCCTACAACCTCATAAACTCACAAACTTTACCTCTTTGTAATAATAGTATAGACAGTATAGATTAATTCAAGCAAAGGGTGGTGATCTAGTCTAGACCAAATGCTAATCTCAAAACAGGGACAGCAGGAAACAGAAAGGAAGACTAAACAGTATTAGCGTTTTTAACCAACGTCATACAGAAAATAATCTCTTCCGCTTTAGCCAACCGTTACTTACAAGACTTCTGCAATACTTATAAAAGATAATAGAACCTCTACATAAATAATACAAGCTGTAATAATACACAGATAAAAGTCGAAGTAATTCAAGAAAAAGAAAATCTTCTTGTACAAGTTTACCGTATTCTTGTTCATTGTCTGTTTTTAGGGATCCGTCAAACTTTGAAACTTTGAAATAATGTCCGTGACTGCTCGCCTGTCTGCCTGTCATAGCTGCCCTTTCGGTGTGAAAGTTTGACGTTTTCAATTGTTTGATATACTTGCGACCCAATTACGGAAATTGGTGTAGCTGAATTTTAGTTTTCAGATACAATGCTGGCTGGTGGAATTAGATGAGTTTAATATGGAAACGTAAAAGTTAATAGTATTACACGCATTTTGAAAAGTGTTTTAATTCGATTCTAAAATGCTAATAAACCACAAAAAAGAACCACAACATTTTTAGTCAATCGATTGCCATAAAAATACATTTATATTTTAAATTTTCATATTTCGCGTGTAATTTTACGAAAACGCTGGACACAGTGGACGCCATTTGGTCTGTGGGTATGCCGTCAGTTTTCTGTGTAAACAAATGCGTTGATATTTAGTTATGATAATTATTGTTTATAATTAAAAACATGAGTTATTATTATTCTACTCGTACTTATCGTTGGTTAGCTGTTCCTGAAAATAAGAAATTATTAAAAAAAACATTGGTTACGAAAATAATAAAAGTACAAAGTGGTTCAGTTGATGAGTTTAAACAGCGGTATGATAACACGGCGGCTACTATTTCATGGTGAACAGATAAAAAACTGAAATTATTGAATTGAATCTAAAAATTTATTTTGTTATTTCATGAACTAACATTTTCCGACTGCTTTTTGCTTAAGCAATCTCAATAATATCCTTTTAGATTTATTCTCATAAAGACTCAGATATAAAGAGTAAAATACCCTATTAAGAGAGATGGCAACGATTATCAAAATTACCTAGATCTAGTAATTCTACAAATTTATGATTTACCTCGTTTGTCTAGTGGTCGCAAGCTAAGCATGAAGTTCTGAGTTCGATTCCCAGATCGCGTATAGTTTTATTGGGTTTTTATATCTCAGTAGCAGCCCTTAGTCTAAATTTGTGCCCGGTTGATGGCAATATGCCCTCTATTACATTGGACTTAAACATTACTGGTGAAATGTGTGTGTATTTTTGAACCAACCTATAAAATTTTGGAATCGTTTAAAAAACAATTAAGATGCACTTTTAAGTGACTCACAAATTCAGGGTAGGTACGGAACCCAGCGAAAAGTTCATCTAGAACTTGCCTGTTTTTAACTTTACTGAATACTTCGCATAGAAAGATGCTTATTTACTTGCTCACCGGTGCTATTGTGAAAGAGACAGAATAAACGAATTATGCATTTTCTACAACGTAAAGTTACTGTAGGCCATGTAGTTCTGTGCTGTCAAGTGAAAATGAACCGTATAATCGGATAGCTGACGCAACAACACGGCACAAGATAGCAGGAAATTGTACAATTGTATGCAAGAGATGGCTCGAAACAAAGTTATTTCTATCTACAAGCATTTTAATGGGTAGTGAAATTAAAGTATAACAGTGGATTTACGTAGGCAGCGACAACGGATTACGGATGTTGGTGTTTAATAGATAAATAGATAAACCAGTAAAGAATACCCTGTATATTATAACTATATCTAGAGCTGATAGAAAATATTGCCAGTAATAAACTAGGGTAAAAGTTAAATTTAAAAACCCCGACACGAACAAATACGTGTATGTTTAATACCTATAAGTTGGATGTAATATTTTGATGAGAGCAGTGGTGGCCAAGTGAGAGCAGTGGTGGCCAAGTTGTAACAGCCGCGACTTACGAGTTGTAGGTCGTGAGTTCGAACCCAGCCAGGCGCTTTACTTTGTGTAAATTATTTCATTACCACTGCTCTCATAACGGTGAAGGAAAACATCGTGAGGAAACCGGCATGTCCTAGAGCAAAATTTGAAGACATGTGACATCTACCAAACCGCACAGGGGAGGCCTGTGTCCCAGCAGAACATTATAGGCTGATGATGAATATTTTGATCAGTGGCCCTAGTGTGAGAATTTGACTATCTCGATCAAACGCATCGAGCGCGTTTGACGCTTCGATTGGTCCGTCACAAATCCAGGGCCAATAGGAGCGCCGAACGCACTCGATGCGTTTGATCGAGATGGTTAAATGAAGTCACACTAAGGCCTCAGAACATCGTGGTGTCGAGGGCCGGCTAATGGAAATGGGAAGATAACAGCAGCTATCCTGTCTACAACAGCAGTCATTCATTATTGCTGGCCCCCCGTTTGTTTGGCGTTCATAAAAAAAAAACACAAAATCGGTTCAGCCGTTTGGGAGCTACGATGGCGCAGACAAATACACATCTTAAACTTATAACACCCGTCTGTTTTCGTCAGGGGTGAAAAACTATCCTTCTGAAATTACTTTTTTCCAGTTGTAAAATACCATTCCCTATCACAATTCACATGCCCCGACTGGACAACGCCTTTTGCATCCAATTTGCCCCAACCAAATTCAAACAAATGGAGTTTATGAGCGTTCCATAAAAAGCTTGGGCAAAAAATAACTTATGGCCACAATCGCTCTTCAGGGACTTCTAGTGTTCACATTATTCAAAGATAATAGGATGTCATGTAATTACGTGCAGAAAATAAAGGATGTCGTAGGTTTTATTTCTTATGATGAAGCTCATTGCGGTGCCAGGCGTGTTAGATTTCCCTAGAGTGAGGAGCTGGGCGGTACGGCCTGGGTTCCAACTTCTTATACTTCGATAATCTGTTTGAGTGATAGTTCTTTGTAGGAGTTGGGATCCATTAGTTCATTATAAGGTAATTTGAGTTACTATAAGCTTTTTATGTGCCCACTGCTGGGACACAGTACTTCGATTGTTGAGTGCGGGTTGGTAGATGCCACATTTATAAGAATTTTTGGTTCTCGGGCATACCGGTTTCCTCAAGATGTTTTCTTTCACCGTCTTGAGAGCAATGATTAAATTATTTACACAAAGTAATGCTCGTCTGGGTTCGAACTTATGATCTACAGCTCTTAGGTTCATTATCATGATTTTAAAAGAGTGTCCATGAAGTTTCGTGCCTTTTCTTCTCCATAGGTGCCTACGCTTTGGAATGTGCAACTAGCTTGCCTGTGTGCCTGTAAATGGTTTATTTGAAAGAAATGCTTTGAGTTTTGAGTTTATCCAGTGTTTGCTTCCTGGAACCTTTTGTATTTTAATTGCAAGGCTTGTTCTATTTATTCGTGAGTAGCTGAGAGAGTGAAAATGTTTAATGGGGGTAAAAAATTTCACTTGTGATGAAATTATGGGTGTGGTTCGGTTGGAATTGAGTGTTATGATTTATTTCCTGACTGCCAAAAGGAGGGTTATAATTTTGGCTATATTACCGGTTTTCAAATGAATGAATGAAATGATTATGAATGAACAATTTATTTCTAAACAGATTGAAGTGTTATAGACGAAAAAATACCGTCAAATCTAAATATCACTCGAATAGTTTACGACACGGTCGCGGTTCCATACCTATGTCGTATTATCTCTTTATCCATTCGTCCAAATTGTATGCAGTGAAAGGGAAAAGTCTATTGTTTTAAACAATTGAGACGATAAATTTACTTATTTTGAATGTGAATAATTTTTATTGAATATACAGGAAAAGTTTTTATCCTGTGCGCAAATTTTAACCATGAATTCAGCATATCATTCTAGACCCCCTACCGCAGACATTTTTCGCCGGTTATACAAAAAAAAAAACAGCTGTTCCATACATTTTGACCGCGTAGGTATTGCACTTTTCTATGAAACAGCTGTTTTTTTTTGTATAACCGGCGAAATATTTCTGCGCTAGGGGTTCTAGAATGATATGCTGAATTCATGGTTAAAATTTGCGCACTGGATAAAAACTTTTCCTGTATAACCAATAGACATGACCTAACGCAATTTTTTTTTTAATATAAAAAAAAACTACTTTTTATGACATAGATGTAAAAGTTAGACATATGCTGTCACTGACTTTTTGTAGGCATTATCAAGTTTTACAAATTTGCTCTTGAACTTCATCATATAATGTCTCAAACTTAAGGCAGCGTTCGTAAGAAACGTTTTCATTCGACCGTTTTTTCTCCGGCTTACTTTGCAAATCCGACTACCACGAAAGAGTCTTTTCATTTATCGGGTTAATATACAGGGTTACTGGTAACTCGACGTATTCCTTGCAGGACGTCATAGTAGGGTTAAAATGCAACAAATTAAGCCACCAAATGTTCTACCGAAATTCAGTAGTTTTTGAATTAGCTAGAGTTTTAGTTTTTTTTTTTTAAATCCCAGATTAAATCATTTGAAACCAATTTAAAAATGATTTACGGCGCGACTGTACTGAAATTTAAGTTATTATCATAGTTGACGCCGTAGTAGACCTTTGTTAATAATTAAAAGTTCAATAATGCCTAAAACTTTGGCAAATATCACTAACCAAACATTAAATTTTTTATAGTTTTTGCTATTACTTCATAAAAAAATGTAGTCTAGTGCAAAAAAAAAATACTACACCTGGTGTACAAATTACTAGGAAAATATCCTTGTCTTATCAGTCATTCAGAAAGGTATGATTGTCAATACTTTTGCATGTGTGCCAGGGAAGAGAAGAGTTTTATGGGGGGCAGGTAAAATTGCGAGACGGTCAACCTATTGTTTCGTATTCGTATTATTCGTAGTTTTTACCTGCGCTTGAACTCCAAACTCTCGGGGAGCTTTGTGATTGGTCGCTATTGTTCTCTCGGCATGACAGGGCGTGCGATTTTGCAAAATTTGGTCGTCAGCTTTAGTTAGTTTCAACTCTACGTCGCGCAAGCTCGTGTTTTGTTACTGGCTATTTCCCTAACTGTTGCTGCGTATCTTGCTCTTGTGCTGTGCTGTGCCTTCATAAGCGCTGACTATGGCTGCATATTCTAATCCTGAATACGCTGACGTAATGTACTGTTACGGACTTTGTGACGGTAACGCTGCTGAGGCGCGGCGAGAATATCAACTTCGCTTTCCCAACCGCCGACTCCCCCACGTTAGTGTCTTCGGATCGACTTATCGGCGAATATCTGAAACTGGCAGCGTCCAAAGAAGCAGGCAAGTTGACACTGGTCGTTCCCGGAGATACACGGCTGAGGACTAGGAGCTTATTCTTCAACGATTTATTGACGATCCTAACACATCGACAAACATCGTAGCGCGTGAGCTTGGTATGTCACAGTGGAAAGTCTGGTCTGTAGTTCACTTGTCAGGCCGACATCCATACCATTACCAACCAGTCCAGTCATTAGAAGAAGGAGATCCGCCGAGACGGATTGAATTTTGTCGTTTTATGCTAAGTGCCGACGCCGACAGCGAAAACTTTTTAAAAAACATTCAATGGACCGATGAGTCATGTTTTGATCGTGATGGTATCACAAATTACCACAACTTACATTACTGGGCACCGAAAGCAGAAGCAAACCCTAAAAAACTGAAACCAACCGCATCCCAGCGAAGGTTCTCGCTTAATGTTTGGATGGGTATTATTGACGACAAATTAATTGGCCCACATTTTTTACCCCGAACACTAAATGGGGAACTTTATGAAGATTTCCTCAGAAATCATTTATCAGCACTGCTCACGGATGTACCGGAAGAAAGAAGAGCAAACATGATTTACCAACATGACGGATGTCCAGCCCACTTCCGAATCACAATTCGACAATTGCTGGATGAAAACTATCCAAACCGATGGATAGGGCGCGGTGGGCCGATTCCGTGGCCTGCACGAAGCCCTGATCTGACGCCGCTAGACTTTTACGTCTGGGGTCATATGAAAGATCTAGTTTATGTGACCCCAGTAAATTCAATTGAAGAACTAAGGGAGAGAATTACAAACGCGGCGGACCAGATGAGGGCAACAATAACATCAAGAATAACAAAAACCGAAGTAAGTAAATGTATTCGAAACCGAGGGCAGCACATCGAACAAGACGTGTGAAATGTGTGTAATTAAAGTTTTTAATATTAATTAAAAATAATAATAATGTTCACGATTTTGTTTTTGATTTTTCGGATAATCACCTTTTTGTGAAACGCACGCCTGTACTAAATCAAAAACGATTTTCATAATGTAGTCCATGATTTTGTATTAACTTTCATACCTTTTTGGATAGCTGATAAGACAAGGATATTTTCTTAGTAATTTGTACACCAGGTGTAGCATTTTTTTTTGCACTAAACTACATTTTTTATGAAGTAATAGCAAAAATTACAAAAAATTAAATGTTTGGTTAGTGATATTTGCCAAAGTTTTAGGCATTATTGAACTTTTAATTATTAACAAAGGTCTGCTACGGCGTCAACTATGATAATAACTTAAATTTCAGTACAGTCGCGCCGTAAATCATTTTTAAATTGGTTTCAAATGATTTAATCTGGGATTTTTCATAAAAAAACTAAAACTCTAACTAATTCAAAAACTACTGAATTTCGGTAGAACATTTGGTGGCTTAATTTGTTGCATTTTAACCCTACTATGACGTCCTGCAAGGAATACGTCGAGTTACCAGTAACCCTGTATAGTAGCATATGACTACGCTCACAAATAATGTGGCTTTCTATTGGAAAAATATTTTTCTAAATCGGTTCAGTAGATCCCGAGATTACCCCTAAGATCTCACAAACTCACAAACTTTACATCTTTATAATATTAGTAAACCGTGTGGTGCCGGGCGTAAAAGAATAGCGCCATCCCATTGCATCGCATTGCATCCCATGCGTGTCGTAGAAGGCGACTAAGGGAATTACTAGAGAACGGGCAGCAGCGTTCTCTATGCATTTTACCACACCAACATACTGCGATCGCCAACCCGCCTGCCAAGCTTGGCGATCAAAACCCCCTTTTGGGGAAGGCTTATGTCCAGCAGTGGACGTCTTTCGGCTGAAATGATGATGGTTATTAATACAGATGTGGCGAAAAGACATGTAAGTAACAGACACAATGCCTTCAAAATGTATTGTTACCAGTCATCAATGACCGCATGTTTACGAAGAATCACACATCAGACAAAATGATGTTTACAACTAATCACTATTGTTCATCTTTTAATAATTTTATAACGTCATCCCAAATTTATAAACGATGGTGACAAATTATGTTTGTTTGTGAAAGGAGGTTTATACGATCGGTTACTCGTGAATAATTATTTTAAAGCTAAATGAAGTTTGGTTTTTCTTGTTCGACTACTCTAAGAATAAACACCGAAACAAAGTTGAAGGTCACAGTCTCAGACATAATCTTGGTCAGATCATCTGAAGACCATGTAGATTGGTATCTGTAATATTCTTTTGAGGAAAGAACCACACAGATTGAGTGGCCTCATAGTAACCAGAGTCCGGATATTAACAGAAATATTGAAGTTACCTTTAATAGGATTACTCAATTCCTAGATTCAATATCACAAGATTACGTCTAGAAGCTCGAAGTAAATTAAATGCGAACGCAAAACGAGCAACGTTGGCTTAGCAAAACTAGTTCCGAAGGCAACAAAAACAAATTGAAAGTAATGTCTGTAGACCCTTTGATACCCCACCAAAGGAACGACGACTCAATTTAAATGTCGCAAATTCAAAATGTTTAGGATTACAAAATTGGCCAAGCTCATTAGGACAGAAAAGGGCAAAGTTTAATCACTTTGAAATTAGTTAGACAGAAAACCGAGGGAACGAAGTCTTGTGGACCTGTAGCCATAGGCTTTGTTATTTTACAAATCGGGGCCTAATCAAGTCACGGTAGTTGCTAATAGATCAGTGAATTGCTGGAACAAAGTAGGGCGCGGGCGGCTCTCTAATTTCCATATATTTCAACAAGACGTGCCATGCATATCTAAGCCGTACTCAAGGTTTTTCAACGAGCTTCGAGGAGGCTTTCAAAGAAGTTTTGTGGCCGTTGAAAGTAAATTAGTGTAATTTTGGTCGATTTAAATCGTGATTTGTATAGCTTAGTTCAATCCGGTTGCCATGTCGTATCGTACACATCACATGTAGTTGCGTATGTGTTTAAGAGCGAGTCAATGTTCTGTTAACAAAACTTTATCATGTGAGTATGTATGTAATGTGATGTTTCTATAACATGAACATTTAGTTAGAATTCCGTAGTAAGAATTTCGCATCGGTATCGCATATTGGATTCAGAAGAAGTTTGCAAAGTTTTTTAATATACAACATAGCAAACAATATCCCCAAATATAGATTGGCTTCCATTCTAACCGGATGAAGCTGAGTATCAGTATTTTACATGGAGGGACTACCTATCTGACCTCAATCACCCACTGGGTAATACGATACCTCTTGGTAAGACTAGTTGTCAGAATTTCAGACTTCTGACTACTCGTAACGATTCTCAAAAATCTACGAATGACAGCCGGGACCAATGGCTAACGTACTTTTCGAGGGACGAAGGGGTCTTGGTATGTAAAGATCCCCATCCACGGACCGGCGATAAGGCGAGCTTAGCTTAATTTGTTCGATCGACCCGTGCAGTTATTATTATTTAGCCACAAGTTCCAAATACACAAAGAATAATATTTAAAAGAATATAATTTGGGATTCAAATTTTTACCACTATTGTGTAAAGAACTGTATGTATCCCCGAACAATTGCAGAGATCACCAACATTTCATATGTTCTGCAAAAACTTGGTCCACCAGCAATTAACTCCGGAGAGGCAGCTGTTTTAAATTTTAGATGAAGGACACAATTCTGTGGTTTTTAGTTGTACTTACTTTTTAAAATTCTCGTGGGAAGCTTTCGTTGACAAGATTACTAAGGTCGTGCTGTTTTGTTTTGTTTAGCGAACATTACGCAGGTCATAACTCAGATCTGTGGTGTTTGCTTCTGGCTTGGAACGAATTGATTGCTATTTTTGATGTCTTTAGTCTCTAGTGGCGATTGAACATTTTGATACATAGGCAAATACATAATTGTGACTGTGATACCGTGTGGTGCCGGACGTAAAAGAATAGCACCATACCATTTCTTCCCGTGGGTGTCGTAGAAGGCGACTAAAGGACTTACTAGAGAATGGGCAGCAGCGTTCTCTATGCATTTTACCACCATACTGCGATTTCCAACCCGCCTGCCAAGCGTGGCGATTATGGAAAAAACCCCCTTTTGGGGGAGGCCTATGTCTAGCAGTGGACGTCGTTCGGCTGAAATGATGACTGTGATACGAATTATTGCGCTATTGATTGATTTATTGATTGATTTTTAATTGTTGATTAATCTATCCCTTCTATCTGACCCGGGGGTAACAGCAGCAACTTACGACGACCTTACTTTGGGTAAATTATTTCATCACCATTGCTCTCAAAACGGTGAAGGAAAACATAGTAAGCAACCGGCATGTCCTAGAACCATAAATTCGAAGACATGTGACATCCAACAACCTGCACTGTGCCTTGCGTGGGCACTCTCAACCTGTACGCTGCTAATATAGGCTAATAGGGTATTTTCCAATTTTTCAAAAACTATTCTAATTTGAAGATTGGAACGAGATATTAACAGAAAAATAAAAATGAATTGATTTCTAACCATTTTCTAAATTAAAAACGATTTAAACCACATTTATTTTTGGTTGTTTTGAATTTACCGCCAAAACGCTTCTTACGATGACTTTTTAAAATTACATTTTAAAATAAATTAATTATATTTTAATCGTTTTTAATTGAGAAAATGTGTATTAAATTTTTTTTTTTTTATTAAAAATATCGTCCCAATCTTCAAATTAAAATAGTTTTCATCAAATCGGAAAGTACCCTATTATGTTATTCCAAAGAGGAGGCCAGTGTCCCAGCATTGGGAACGTAATAGGCTGAGTATGTATGCTATCCCTAATGCTTTCGGAAAATAGTTCATGGTAAAATTCTGCAATATTACGTAACAAACCATTGTAACCCATCTCTCTATTGCAACAGGTTGTAATATTATTCTAGTGTGGGGCGATCAGTCGCAGGGACTGAAATAGAAAAGTCATTGGCATTACAGAAGGGTCTGTGATTCTAATTTCAATAACAAACGGGCTGCGTAGATGTTTTATGCAAACTGGGTAACTTTCCCTTTGTAGCTTATTCAATCATCCGTAGACTGACCCTACGAGACCTCGGACTTGATTGCGTAAAAATAAGGATGGGAATGTGAGCTTCCTGATTTAAAGGTCACGAAAAAGCAAATAATCATCGTACTAATATTATAACTGTGAAATTTGGATGTTTGTTACTCAATCACGCAAAAACGGCTTAACGAATTTGGTTGAAATTTGGCACACAGTTAGTATTTGACCTGGTTTCACATATAGGATAGTTTTCATTCCGGTACTACGTTCACGTGGGATAATTTCCAAACTCCACGCGGGAGACGCCGCTGGCAAAAACTAGTAATATTATGAATGTAAGAGTTTGTGTGCTCTGATGTTTGGATGTTTGTTACTCAATCACGTAACAACGGCTGAATAGATTTAGATGACATTTGGCACACAGATAGATTATAACCTGGATTAACACATAGAATACTTTTGAGTACTTTCCTGTGGAATAATTTCCGACCTCTGAGCAGGTGGAGTCGCAGGCAAAGCTAGTTTAATCAGTCAATCATTTATTTGCAATGAATGTAGGTTACATTGAAATACAGGTGGAGTAGATAAGAGAGTGCCAATTATACATTCTGCCTAGAAATAGGCACGCAAAAATTATTAATATAAAATAAAAAAAATGTTAAGAAGCTAATTACAAATTAAAATGTCACAGTTAGAATTATTACAATTATACATACATACATTCATTAATATTTAAAAAATGTCAAATTAAAATGTTGATATAGGATAAAATTAAAAATAAATGTAAATTATGTCCATATTTTCAACGTAACACTAATTATATTTATTATACAGACTGCTGTTTAACAAGTTTTGTCCAGTAAAAAAATATTAATTGAATAATATCATTTGTCTATTAGAAAAGCTACCAATTTATTTTTAAAGTTTTTAATTGTATCATTTTTCATTACATCTCGCCAAGGCTTGCTTTATTTTCCCTTCAGACCCTACACGAAACCTAGCCGCACGTAACTTGGTCTAGATTTTGTTATATGGTAAGAGAAGAGTCTTTTATCTAAAAACTCACCATTCCTTGAGTAAAAATTACTTACTTTTTCGTAACCGTAAGAAAAATTGAGAAACGATGTCACACGAGACAAAAGACATTTTCACCTCAATTTTGCTACGGGAAAACCTAGTTTTTAACCGACTTCAAAAAGAAGGAGGTTATCAATTCTACATGTTTTTTTTATGTATGTTCGGGCATAACTCCGTCGTATATAGACGGATTTGCAAAATTGTTTTTGTTCGAAAGAAGTTTATTTCGAAATGGTCCCATTAAAATATCATATAGATCTGATGATGCGTTTCGGAGACAGACAACGGAACTCTTCAAAAAATTACAGCAAATCAACCGCGAATGCTGGTATCGCATAAATATGCATTGTTTTGACCCCAAGGATGATGAAATTTCTAATTGGTGTGGGGTGTCACTAAAAAGTGACAATTATAAACTTTTTTCAAAAACTTACAATTGACTCCCAAAAAAACACTACAAAGTGCAAAATTACTTTAATTTCGGAAGGCAGTGACAAAGAATTAAAATACACATCCAAAGTCACCGACTTCCGAAATTAAAGTTATTTTGCACTTTGTAGTGTTTTTTTGGGAGTCGGTTGTTATTTTTATGAAGAAAGTTTTTATTTCTTAAAACTTATTTAGATTGACGTCGTAATTATCAGCGCAGGTTACTATTGTATATTTTGCTAAATGTTAAAGGGTTTGTTCACATTTCCGAAATTGAAATGTGTTTCATGCAAATCTTGACACAGCCTTTACAACCCAATTGTTATACTGGAAAAGTTTTTGTTTCCATTGTTTATTTTTGAATGAAACGTTGGCACATCGCCAGGATTTCATATTCATCAAAATCTAACACCAATTCCAAACCACAAAAAAAAGCAATACTGGTATTCAATAAAATTTAATGAACAAACAACGCCAAGTAATTAAGAAACCGGTACAATTAAAGCTGTCCATTCATGAATCTGGATATTATATTCTAAACAGCTCCGACCTCTTTTAATTAATTAATAATAATGACTTTACAAATTGATATGTCCACTTACTCGTGCATTACACTTTACAAGTGCATGTCACACGTCCTTTCCATACTAATGTGGACATGATATGTATTCAGGTTGACCCATTAGGAGAAATTTACTTTCGTCCGCGTCTGAACATAACAATACACTTGCAGCCGAAGAAATTAGGTCAGCGAATGAATCTGAAGCGTCACGTTGGACACTGTTAAGGCTGAGATAAATATATTAGTAGCGTGATCGGCTCTTTCCTTAATTAATTATTGTGTGTGGTTATAACTGATGATGATAGTGCTGATACATTAGTCTTACGGTGTAAGTGTGTTCATTTTGTTAATACAAAGTGTGAGTCTGATCGTAATTTATGGAACAGGCTGAGAATTTCAGTCGTCACGTGACCTACAAATATTAAACCAGCCATAACTTAGGATTATTTAAGTAATCCGGATCCCGATCACAAGTATTCCAAAGCCTAATTGAAACTATAAATTACAGATTTAAAGTTTAAAAGCACAAAAACTTAATGCTATGGTTGTAGAATAGATTGTTTACTACTAATGAGCGTTTTACATGTTTGGACCGTTGTAACTGGACCAGAGTGAGAGGTCAACGGCCTGTCACGCAAGATACAGTTAAGAATCTGATAAAATTAATGATTTCGCTAAGTCCGTCCCGATTGCAACTAAATCGCCTTTTTCGGCTAACGAACAATTTTCGTCTGCCTTTAAAATCATTATCTGCGACATTATGCGGTCAGTGACGTTTCCCTGAAGCAACGAGTACCTACACTTGCGGTACGTCAGGTGGTCTGTATAAGAAAGATTGCACGGCAAACCTCGAGTTGAGTCTGGATTGTCTGGGAGCTAACACAGATACGCCACCGTGATAAATCGGTCTCTGTCTCGAGGGAGGCGAGAGAATAACCGAAAGTAGAGTGATAGCCGGAGGGGGCACTGGCGCAGCCTGACGCCGCTCTCGCAGTGTGTTGCCGCCTTTACTAGTCGGAACCCGCGCGCGACTACGCTCTCTGAACTCGACGAACGGAACGCATGACATTCGACGCTTGAATTTAAATTAAAAAAAATATTGGACATTAAAAAATAAATAGGCGGGAATTATTCGTGTTTTATGTTCCGAAGTTAAAATGCTCTAATGAACTCTTAGCATTGAAGTTTTTCCGCAAGTGATCGAGTTATCATCGGTAAGTTTTAATTTATTATTATTGATTTATGTCTGAAACTTTTATTTTCTGCCGTCGTGTATTTATGAAATAAATGATCTGGTGACAGTTATATTTATAAATAATCAGAAAGTAGATTTTTATGTGGCTACTTTATTAAAAATGTGCTTTCATAAAACTTTTAAACTTTTCGCATGTTTCCGATTAAATATAAAATTGTAGAAGTAAGTACAGCTTTTTGCTACTACTACTCAGCAAAAATAATCCAAGGGCCACAAGTTTTATTTATTTATTAAGCTTTTAAAAAGTTTTTTACGGATGCGTTCAATGAAAGAGGTTTATAATATTTTCAACAATGTTTATGTCATGGGATATACCTAATAAAAATTCCAAGTTACAATAACTTTTTTAATTTGAAAAGAAATATAAAAGTTGTAATAAGAGACGGTGGGTGAATAAAGTTTGATATACACGACCGGGAAGAATAGATATTTTAAATTGCATCCCTTCGTTCCGTTAGTTTTCCTTGTTTTATTAAGAAAGTTTTGTTATTAGGTAGGTATTGTTCTAGATGGAGCCTCGGTGTAATAACAGCGGAATAGAGGAAAGCCTCGTTCTAATTAAGAGTTAAATTAAAAGACTTGAAGTTAAACGCCTTTTAGATTGTTATGCAGCTTGTTATTTATATCAAATCTTATTTGATGTCATTGGTCTTAAGGCGTTATTTAGCCTATTAAATTTTATATTGATATTGTGTAATAAAAAATAAAAGTAGCCGGATTTCCACGATACCTATTTAAAAATATATTAAAAAAACAAAACAAAAAGATTTCGGCGTTTCAAGCACGATAACTGTAAAAAAATATTTGTAAAAAGGTGGCTGTAACTAGAAAGTTGCCAGTGCAAAGATACTTTTTACAATTAACAAGTACCTTTTCGGTACTGGTCAAAAAATCTATTGCAAGCGAACACAACACAGAATAAAATTAAGACACACCCTACATAAGTACAGAGAAACCTAACAAACGCATGTCGCTCGTATATTTATTTTCAAAGCGAGACTGAACTTGCAAAGTCTCGCTTGCACTTCTCCGTTACAATGTCACGAACTGTAACGTAAAACTAGGGGTCGTGTGTACTAAGCCTTACTCCTAGAACACAACTTTGATCTCATACTTCGTTCTTCGTTCCAAGACTTTTATTTACCAAGGGAATGTAAGTTTTTTTAGTAGAAGTCTATTTTCTGTTCCCGTGAGGACTAAGTACGCGAGAGCCTAGTGTTTTTGTACTTAGTCTCGAAAGTTATGATATCTGTACTTTTTTTTTGTAAGGATTGTTGAAGCAATATTTATGACGGTCGTACATAAGTTTTCGGAATATTTATGGTTTTAGAGGCATTCTATTTGGGTGAACTATTTGGGTAACTTATTGATGTGAAACCAACCAAAACTGAATTTAAATGATACATTTATTGAAATGTATCATAGAAGTTCCGTGTGGTGCCGGACGTAAAAGAATACCACCATCCCATTTCTTTCCGTGGGTGTCGTAGAAGGCGACTAAGGGACTTACTAGAGAATGGGCAGCAGCGTTCTTTATGCATTTTACCACCATACTGCGATCGCCAACCCGCCTGCCAAGCGTGGCGATTATGGCAAAACCCCCAGGCCTATGTCCAGCAGTGGACGTCTTTCGGCTGAAATCACTTCGGGCACTTATGAAACGTCAGAAGCTAGGTCCACGGTTCCAATTTGTCGCTTCCGATGGAGAAGAGCCGGCAAGAAACTCCACGGTTACTCTTTTAAAAATGATGATCATTGAAATACTGTTTCGGTTTGTTTTAACTTTTGTCTTAAATTATTCGGACAGCTGCTTTCGATTAAAAACCATTGCTATTGATATAACTGGGTCACGTTATTTTTACTGTAGCCTTATTTTTATTGGAAAATAAGTTTTTCACTGTTTATTTGGAGGGAATGAAATACTTACACACACACACTGATTTTCTGTTTTTTTTTTTTTATACAATCATAAAAGAGTTTTTTACTAAACTTTTGTTCACAAAAATATAGACCGTGACGATGTATTCGATTTTTCAGTGTTTGCCACTTCATAATCATATATTTTTTTAGTGCCTAGTGGGCAGAGCATATTGCTCGTAGAACAGATGGTCACTTAAGTTTTGCCATTCTTCGGGCTATGTCGGTTACCTTGGTTCTCCTACGGATCTCTTCATTTCTGATTCGATTGCGTAGGGAAACTTCAAGCATAGCCTTCTCTATTGTCCTTTGGGTGACTTTCAGCCTTCTTATGAGGCCTATTGTAAGCGACCACGTCTCAGTGCCATATGTCATCACTGGCAACACGCACTGGTCAAAGACTTTCGTCTTTCGTTTGCCACATATATGAGTTTAATAATTTCCGTCTCAAATCAGGCCATATGTTCGTTAGTAGAGCTATAACAGTACAATACAAGGGCCGTTGGGTGCTTGTCAATTTCTCGCAGACACCCATTACAAAGTCACGACGTGCGTGAAGTCGTGACGGACGAAGCTTTAAAACTAAAAAAAAATCGTTCATTACTAACACACTTATGTCGACGACCTGTTTCTTGTGCACTTATGATTAGATCTGAACTAGATTTTTGCGCAAATTCGTAAAGATTTTTTAAAATAAGGTTAACTTTAAAGGAAAATATAGCATTAGCTACAAATTTGAGTCAGCCTTGCAATATTTGAACCTGTACCTACCTGAAGCCATTAATTACAGTTGTGTCAAAAAGTGTAAAACACACTGAAACCAATTTATTCGTACGATAGGTATAATGTTTTCCTAATAATGATTAAAACGTAGAAAGAAAAGAACAGGCCCAGGATCTGGAATTGACCTCGGTTGATGGTAATAGGCTCCCTCCTATTACATGGGAGTTAAACATAACTGTCGAAATGTGCGTGTACTATAGGTCCACCTCTGCCTAACCCTTCAAGGATAACAGGCGTAATGTTATATTACTCAGCAGCGGCGAGGTGTCAATTTTTCTAAGAGAGAAGCCGAAGCGAAGTCGGCTTTAACTAACTGACATATTAATAAAGAATATATATTATCATTCCAAAATTAATACAGGAATGTAAAAAAAAAAATACAATTTTTTTTTACAGCTGAAAACTAAATACAATGTGCCAGTGGCGAAAGCATCATATAACACGATTCCTAGCGGCTTCCCTTCGGGGATTCGTATCGGCAACTCTATCGCTATAAAAAAATGGCACGTCAATAATATTTCACATTTTATTTGTTTTTCAGTTGTTCAAATTTGTTTTATTTACTTTTTATATTCCTATATTAATTTTAGAATGATAGTAAGTATTATTTATTGACTAGTCAGTAAGCTAAAGCCAACTTCGTTTCGGCTTCTCTCTTAGAAAAATTGACACCACTGGAATGTGCAATATTCCTCCATCTCGTTCTCTTTGATGCATTTTTTTTTTATCTGTCTCTGCCATAACCCGTTGTACAGCGGCTTGCTCTCATATGTATATCAAGCGGTGCCACGTGACCTAAAGTGACATAATTATGGAATCGTTGTTGTATGAATTTTTAGTTCCCTATTATAACGTTTTGGTGCCGAGGTATTTTAGAACATTTTTTTTTTTTTTGTAATACAAAGCTACACATAACCGTTTTTGTTGTTTGTTACAGTGAAATAAATACTCGTTGTACCTATTGACGTGTCATTTTTTAATAGCGATATAGTTATCGATGCAAATTCCCGAAGGGAAGCCGGTAGTAATCGTGTTATATAGTACTTTCGCCACTGCAACTCAGAAAGAAAGTGTAAAGTTTAAATTAAAACTTATCAAAACTACAACGAATTAGGTTTAAAGATATTAAAGTGCCGTGCTTCTAAAATTATTCGTAAACTTTTACTATGCTATCTATTTACTCATGAACACTCCCTTTGTTTTGCATCAAAACTTCGTGGATAAACTAATAATATTATTATAACTCTGTTTTACTCAATATCAGGATCTGTGTTCGATGATATTGTATGAAACTCCAACAAGAAGTTTATTTCGTTGTCGTTTCCAAGTTTAGGAGCATCGTTGCCCAGGATTAGAAGTTCGTCCGACCTTTGTTTGTAAGTTTATTGCGAAACGGATCGGATCGTATTTATTTCTCTTCGGGTGCGAAAAAGGATTCCATGTATTATATGAAATGATTTTTTTAAATCTGGACTTGTATTGTTTCTATCTGTTGTAAGCATGGATTTCCGAAGACTGCAAGTTAGTCTTACAAGTAGGTATTGTAATAATAGGTCTTTACCTATGAAATTGCCGTTTTGTATGAAAAAATTTAAACGATTTTTTTTCATGAATTTTTTATTTGTATTAATCGAAGTAATCACCCATGCAATCAATGCATCTTTGCCATCGCAGTGGCAGTTTATTGATGCCCTTCTTAAAGAAATCAGCTGGACGGGAGGCAACAAATTCTTCAAAGGCATTTTGTACTGCCTCTCGGGTATTAAATTTTTTTCCCGCCAAGAAGTTATCCAAATTCTGGAAAAAGTAGTAGTCTGTAGGCGCAAGGTCTGGTGAGTAGGGCGGATGACGGAGAGCTTCCAACCCCAGTTCTTGCAACTTGGAGACCGTCTGCTGTGCAGTATGAGGTCGCGCGTTGTCGTGCAGGAGCAGCGGAGACGAGCGATTGACCAATGCTGGTTGGAGATGCGCCAGCTTCTCCATCATTGTGTTCAGTTCTTCACAGTACACATCTGCAGTAATGCTCACCCCGTTTGGTAAGAAGCTGTGATGAATCACACCGGCGCTAGACCACCAAACAGTGACCATCACTTTTCTAGGGGTAAGTTTTCGTTTAGGGCATTGTTTAGGTGCTGAACCAGGATCCAACCAACTTGCTGAGCGCTTACGGTTATCAAACAGAATCCATTTTTCATCGCAGGTAACAATGCGGTTCAAAATTCCTTCATTTGTGTGTCTGTTGAGCAGTGCAAGGCACGTCTCGACGCGTACTTCGCGCTGGCGATCATTGAGTTCGTGGGGCACCCATTTGTCAAGCTTTTTTACCTTGCCAATTTGACGCAAATGGACCAATATTGTTTTGACGCTAACGTCGAAAGCTGCTGCTAATTCAGCCGTAGATTGTGTATCATCAGCTTCCACAATCGCCTTTAATTCGTCATTGTCGACCAAAGTCTTCGGACGACCGCGAGGTTCATTTTTCAGGTCGAAATTTCCAGAACGGAAGCGAGCAAACCAATAACAGGTGGTGCGTTGGTTTGTAGTGTTAGCTCCGTAAACGTCGTTGATGTTGCGTGGCGCTTGTGCCGCGTTGCTGCCACGACGGTACTCATATTCCATAATTACTCGAATTTTTAACGTATCCATGATGACGAAAAAGATTGAAATGCGATGAAAATGTAACACTAATCAATAAAGAAATGACTACTTTTAGAAAAAAAAATCCATGTTTTTAAAATAAAATTAATTTGAAATTAGAATTCTTAGCCAAACAAAAATTATTTTGATTTGAAATGGCCAGTACTGCAGAACGGCAATTTCATAGGTAAAGACCTAATATTTTGAAGCAAATTTCGGTTTATACTTGAGTTAAGTAAACAATCATATATGTAATAATTTTAATGTCTAATAAACATCTAGTTATGTCATTTGTAGATCTTTGATAGACGTTGCGGGTAATAAGAAATACAAAAGTCTGACAACCAGTCTTACCAAGGAGTATTGCGTTACCTAGTAAATGGGTAGTGGAGGTAAGATAGGCAGTCGCTCCATGTAAATATTTACTGGTATTAGGCTGCATCCGGTTAGACTGGAAGCCGACCCCAACATAGTTCGGAAAAGATAAGGCAGATTGATCATCTTGGGTTAAGTAAAACAATCATATCCAGTAAGTATTTAGCTAGTCTAGATAGCGACCATTTTTATAGAAAAGGCTAGAATAATCGTGCTGTTTAAATGATTAAAGATATAAAATTACGTGAAAACCTACGAGAGAAAGGCGATGTAATAGCTCAAACACGTCCTATAACATTTTTACCGCTATCGATGCATCTCACAATACAATCTGATCACCAACTAAACGAAAATTTCGTGAACATGAGATTGCTTTTCAGAATAGACCAAGCGTTGCATGAAAATATTTTAGCATCACGTCTCTGTTACGTCACGATTCGTTCGTAGATTCAGTGAGTCCAACTCCAAAGCTTTAGACTCGCAGTATAGAAGTTTGTTCTTGGTTGGTTCTCGACAAAATCTCACTGTTTAAACGTGTCTTTTAGAACTCATGTTTAAGAACACGGTTCTTATTGAACATCTTTTGTTTGTTTCACACTTTGTCGTAAAAGAGAACTGGGTATACGATTTAGTTTTCAACGTATCGGTTGCTCAGTTGTTGTATCTACGTTTTGTTTTCGTTTTGTTCGTATACTCAATCGATTTTATAAAACTACGAGGCTCAATTACTAGCCGTATAAATGCACATAATTATGATCTATATGACTTTTGAGGCTCATTGAATATACAATAAACACAATCTGGAAATATAAATTCCAGTTTGTGTAATAATTTAATAGTTAATTATATCGCTGATTTGCTTTTACGTCGATTCCACAGCAAATTCATTTTTATTGTGCTTCACATAACTCAATTCTTCCGATTTATCGTCTGTCTACAGCCTTTACCAAGTATTCTTCAATCTATCTACAAGGTCTACCAATAAGCTACCACTCACTCGATTTCGTGCAAATCAGCCCATCAGACAATCGCGTCATAAAAAAGGTTGACAATCATATTTGTATCACGCGTAAAGCTCAAATTGTTCCGATTTGATGTGACGAGTAACCTTCAGTTCCTATACGAACAATAGTATGTAATAGTACCTCGACCGGGCTATAAACTTACCTCGTAAAAGGCAGTACTTTACCTGCACATGTACCATTTACGATAGCGGAAAGTGAAAGATGCACATGCTTTTACCACGAGAGTGCAAAGTGCTCAAAAATGAAAGGATATCTGCGTTTTATGGGTCAGTAAAGTGATCTGAGAGGAATAGCTTTTCAAGTGGAAGGGTTGCTAATTAGTAAGGGGTACTATAGTGTTACGGAGTTTTTGAATGACACATTTTGAATTTAGACAATTTAATAAGTATTTTAGTTTTAGTAATCGTACTGTTTCAATTATAATTTATTTTTTGACCATATTTTTCGTATTAACTGATTATGTAGCTATTTGAATTGATTTAATTTTGAGTACAATAAAAAAGATTCTTATTTATAATTGTAACTAAATATTATAGCTATTCTGTATAGCTATTTTGTACGCCGAATATGGCAAAACATGTTGAACCTACAATTTTAAACAAATTTCCATCCATATGTGCATATTTATGTATCATGTTACACATGTTTATACAAATAAATAGGTACATCTTTATCTTTCAATGTTTAATCTTATTAGGATGGACTTTAATTGAGCTAACCATATGTATTTTTAATAGAGGGACTTGTGTCTAAGTAACAATAGCTGCGCGGGTCGATCGATTAGGCTAAGCTACGCTTGCCGCGGTTGGTCCGTGGATGGGTGACCATCTTTACATACCAAGCCCCCTCCGTGCACCGGAAAGCACGTTAAGCCGTTGGTCCCGGCTGTCATTTGTGGATCTTTGACTGTCGTTATGGGTCGTCAGAAGTCTGAAAGTCTGACAACCAGTCTTTACCAAGGGGTATCGTATTACCCAGTAACTGGGTTGCAGAGGTCAGATAGGCAGTCGCTCCATGTAAAATAGTTAAAATACTGGTATTCAGCTGCATCCGGTTAGACTGGAAGCTGACCCCCCGGAAAAGGCTAGGCAGATGATGATGATATGTATTTTTAATTTGGCTTGTATTAGGTTTTTTTGTATCAAGAATAATTCGGAAAGTTTAAACAGGAAACATCTACCGTCAAATTCGAGAGAATTTGTGTTTTTTAAATCTAAAATGCTGTTTTCGATTTCTTTTGTGTTAAGAAGAATTTCGAATGTCTAAACAGGAAACATCTACCGACAAATTAGAAAGACTTTGTTATTTTTTAGTTGAAAACACTGTTCGAGTTCTGTTAAGTCCAGAATAATTCTGAAAGCCTAGCGAGGAACATCTATGGACAAATTCGATAGAATTGGTGTTTTTAAAATCTAAAATCCTTTTTTCGAGTTGTTTTGTATTAAGAATATCTAATTCGGATGTCTAGAGAGGAAACATCTATCGCCAAATTAGAAAAAATGTGCGCTCTTTTAAAAGACAGCTTAGATAATCGTAACTTATCAGGAAGTAGTGAAAACGTATTGATTAACATACAATATCAAGCTTTCTTCCTTAAACAACATATAAATGTAGTACCGTGTGTATTATTCTGTGCACGAGTTTAGTTCGTAAAAATAACCAGTACACATAACGTCGTATGGTCAATAGACATCAACGGTCACGACCAGGTGGAACATGTTTATAACAAGTTTGTATGCAAGCGATGTAACTATAATCTCAGCACTGAAATTACCGCAGCATTGAGGTAGGTTATGTTACGAGACACGTTTAAACGCAATTAATAAAGACGTTAATTAGGTGATTAAGTTTAAGTGATGTTGTAAAAGTGTGTCATGAATTTATTTTTAGTTTATATATTACAAGATAATACGACTAACGGAAAATAGGGAAGAAAAGAGCAAGAGAGTTATGCCCGAAATTGTGGGTTTGCACCTATATAATTATTTAGTAGAAACGAAACATAAATGTTGTTCCGAAAATCTAAAATACGTATTTAGGGGATATTTTCATTTACACTTAATCCTAACTTTTAGTTGGTTTTTCCCATTGGTATTTTTTCTTTATGTATTTGATTCAAAATCTTATGATCCGTACACTTCCACAAAGGTTGCAAAGAAAAACAAAAGAAGTACATTTCAAAGGTAAGCAAGATAACTTTTTCCCTCACGTTTCGAGATTGCGTTTTTCTTCTGTTAAAATAGTGATGTAAGTTATAGCTGCATTGCGGGTTATAGAAAAATTAGGTCACGACTGTAACGGCCTGCGGACTTTCCTATATTTGACAGGTTTCCAATATCAGATATTTTGCCGTAGGATTTGATGAGGTACGGAATTACTGACCCTTACAACACTTAGTGCGTGTGCGGTGCTTCTGATCAGACCACTTCCCACTTGCTGGAGTGTCCTACGTGCTTGTTCACTCGTATCATTGCTGACCCAAAAATGCTACTGATATCGCAATGCACGTGGCCAAATACTGGAGGCTCAAAATGTTCTATAGTACCTACTCCAGACCGTATTTCGGTCATGGCCGGAGAAATTATAGTACACAAGTGTGTGCGCAGACAGAGGTGCACTGTCTCTTCTCGCACTTTCATAGTACGATGGGACGGCAATCCAACACGACCAGAGAGAGGTCAGGCGCAGGACCAACGGCTCTTAATGAGCTGCCCGAAGCACGTGGGTATCACACCGTCAAATTCCAAACTCCGGGTTTAAGACATTTCTGATGAGAAAAACCCGAAAAGAAGACGAAGGATATGAGGCACAAATTGCTATACATACTCACATATATAACCTCCATGGTTCTAACTCAATGTATTCATTCCTGTCTGAGGGCGTACGATTTATCCTTCACGTTATTTTTTATGGGTTTTATATATCATTTTTATGTTTCCAATTCATTTCCAACCTTTTTTATTTTCTTATCGAGAGGATGCTGAGTCGTATGATTGTGTGCCTGATACATTATTATAGGAATGTTTATATTTCATTTGGAGCCTTAGGGTTCCGTTCATCCTGTAGGTATAACACGTTCAAAATTAAGTCAAAATCTCTTCTCAGCGATAATCAATTTCAAAGATGTTGTAAAAATTTGGAGGTATTTTGGATTGATTGACACTGAGATAAAAACCCTTCTGTTAATTAAGAGGTTCTCTCCAATGACAACGTTGTTTATGGTTAGAATAAATGTTGGTAGGAATAGTTTGAACCAATCAACCTAATTCAATCAAAATAGTGGTATTGGATTTCAGTTTTTGGAGTAACGAAAGCCTACAGGCGAAAAATGTAATTGCTAGTCACTGCTTTCTGTTTTTTAATTTTATGGGTAGCCAAAGTATTGAGTATCACTGTAACTAAGGTATTAAGGTATACGCGCCCCGAGATACAGACTAACTACCTATCTAGTTTGAGGCTCACTACAAACGGGCCTACTAACACAAGGTAAAATATTACCCACAACTAATGGGTAATATTTTACGCCAAATAGGTATGACCTTTCAATTTGTGTTTAACCTATGTACCTGTTTATGTATTACCGGGATAGTGATAATTTTTTTATTCTATTTTAGCGTCTTGATCGGTCGCTGGTTATATGAACGAATATTATTATGGCGCCCTAAATGAACTCAAAAAAAGAATTAAGCGTATTGCTATTGGGTATCAAATGGGTATTCTAAGTTATAATTTCAAAAATAGTAACTTTTTGAGAGCTTATAAATTAGTGTGCGACCTCCACACTAAACAAAGTAGTAACAAATATAACATTCTAGAAGTGACGCACATTGATGCTAAAATGTGATTATTGTTATTGTTGTTTGTTCGCCCGCGTTGAGTTTAACGCTTCAAGTTAAATTGCAAACAGTAAAACAGCGATAAAAGTGGCCCGGCTGGTTCCTGACGATAGAAAGAGAAAAATAGATCCTTTTTGTGTCTCTCCACACTCCGATACACATTACAGTCTTTGCTATGTAGCTTAGGGCTGGCGGTAAGTCATATAAATATAACACTACTGAACCACATCACATAACACACTTCAAGTAATCCTATGGTCCAACGGGTACGAATGAACGTCTATGATTTTAAATGCCAAAGGTTATTGTAATGCTACGTAAATATTTGACTATGAAACGTTTCGAATAACTCGATTCAAAATAAAATCTTCTCCCAACCCTAGCCGAAGTAAAATTATATAGACATCGAAGTATGCATTTGTGAGTAAAAAAAGTAGCCGCACATAAAAGTCGACTCAATAATGGTGGTAATCGAATCACGAATGTGCTTTTTTTTTAGTTTTATTTTTATCATTGGAACGAGATAAAAATAGTCGTGAGTTCTTTCACACCGAAGTTAAATAACCGACAAGTTATGTTTTTTTTTTTTGCGGTGCTGACATTGTTGGCTTTGGTCGAGGTACGAGGCTTTTTGTCAATCATCGATCCCGTTGGACGTTGGTGCTATATTTCGGTGCAGGTCATGTTATTCTCACGGACACTGCACGCTTAATTTATTGTATCATGGGTGTTGTGTGGCTTTCATCTCATGTTTGTGAAACAAAAGTTTGAGCTTTGAGAATCAGGTTTCGAGCCTGTTGAGCAAATTTACGCGGATGCTTTAATTTATGAAAGTTTAGTTATTACTAAACCGTTTTACAACTTTGTGCGATGTTCATGTTTTCATGAATACGGTGGGTAAACTTTTCACAGTTCATTTAAATAAAGCAAACGTACATTTTTAGTATAGGTACCAAGAATATTTACTTCGTCGAAATATTTCAGTCACGTCGAAATCGAGTTAGAATTATCAGTGATTAAAAAACTGAACATTGCGCACGTCTGAAATACATAATACTGGTTTTATCAGTATGCTAAACGAGTACTTAAACACTACTTAGTAACAACAAAGCTCCCAAGCTTTGTATTAACTACGAAAACATTTAATGCTATTTTGTAATTTATATTAGCCATTGCTTCAGCAACTTGCAAATTCTAGAAGCGGTGCCTCAGAGGTAGTGGGATAAAGACAAACTATACATGGGTAGATATTATCTCATCAATATCGCGGTATCCCAACGGACATGTAAGACGAATTTGTTATCGGCAAGACGTATGCCAATAATTTATGGAAGGAATACCTTATAACTAGAACGGGCCAATATTGGAATTGCAATATCGTGTGACGTAATCCTATATCCCTACAGTACTAATATGTCAGCATATTGGTTGAATTTAAAGTCGCGAAGTCATTATGTTACCTTATAATTATAACTACTTACATGATTTATTTGTATCTCTCAGATTTTAAGTGACCAATTGGTGTTCTTTACCTTTTTTCACCACGTGTGTCCAAAAGCGCCTCATGTATGAAGCTTAATGGGTAGCTCACTGTCCGGTAAAGACCAAGCCCAAGTCGACGGCGCGTTGTGTTCCACGTGCGCCTCAAAGAGATGTCAGCACAAAATGATGGGGCCCGCAAGGGCCGATGCCTGCCAGGGGTGCGGGTTTGTTCGACAGAGATACCGCAGCCCCTGGCATTCAGGCTACTGAGGGAACACGGGTGGGTTTTAGTCAGTAAAAGTCTGACACGCCCTCCTGCTCCACCCAGAGCGGGAGAAGTTATTTGACGATTTCCCACCCAAAAAAAAAAAAAATGTATGAAGCTTATGCCAGAAAACGCGATTAATAGGGCTGATGATGACGGTTTCGTGACGTTGCAAAGTACGCGAACGAATAAGAACCGCTCCGGCAAATCTTCTACATGGAGCCCGACGTCAGCTTGCGCACTACAAAGCCGAAAAAACCGTTGTGGTGTAGTGGCTCTTTAGACAATTTTAATGAAATGCAGCACTATCACTATAAACCAACTAGCTTCTGCCCGCAACTTCGTCTGCGTCAAATTTCTTGCTGCCCCGACCCACCCCGTCACATCGAATCGCCTGGCCGTGCAAGTACTTATTCGTGACTTTTTTCTTTTTGCTCGGCTCCTAAGGGCTCTAGCGTGATGTTATATAGCCTATAGCCTTCCTCGATAAATGGGCTATCTAAAACTGAAATAATTTTTCAAATCGGACCAGTAGTTCCTGAGATTAGCGCGTTCGTTCATGCAAACTCTTCAGCTTTATAATATTAGTATAGATATATGATGGGAAGCACAAGACCGGTCGAAGTGGAGGAGCCTGGGGGAGGCCTATGTCCAGCAGTGGACGTCTTTCGGCTGATACAATGATGATGGTAGATATATGGTGTGAGCATACCTTTGTAAATGTAGGCTCTTTTGGGGCAGTATTGTTCTAATACCAAAGTCTTTTATTATGCAAATGCTAATGTTAGATTGGATACTAAAAGTTGTATTACCCAAGCTATTGTCGCGAGCACTATCGTTATATGTTACCATTTTGTCCCACTTTCTCGGAATAAAACTACGTGATTTATATGCTATCATCCACTTATTGTCCCGGCGTAATGCCTGAAGCGCAATCCCGAACATTATTCGACATGTTCAGCATAATATGGCCGTCTAAAAACATTTCTAACAAAAATATTCATAATATTGTAGTTATGAAAAATAACAAAAAGTCTTGTAACAGAGTTCCTCTTTGACTGTTTCGGGGATACAAGCTGAAAATATTCCGACAACATTTGAATGATCAAAGAAATCAGATAGAGGATGGAGGTCCTTTGAGTAGGTGGATATAAAGGTTTGCCCTCATGTTACCCACAGATTTAATCACTTATGTGTCATGTAGGTAAATGGATCCAGATAGTTCTTTGAGAGTTTCTAGTTAATTAAATACGAGTCCTGACGGGTTTGATTAGAGATGTCGTGCCGACTAACGAGGACATGTGAAAAAGTGCATTGGAATTGGAATCTTTATTCAAATCCAGAAATTCAGTTGTGCATTTCTGCTTGTCGTGTTCCTATTTTTATAATAGTGATTCATTCGATTCGTTCACAATGTTGGTTAGTTTCAGAATTCGTTCTCGTTTATTTGAGGCGCAAAAACATTTATTTTCTCAAGTAGTGCTTAGAGCTGCGTGAACTAAATATTGAGCCATTTATCTTTTCGGGTCTTTAATTTTTCTGAACGGTAAAACCACCCCAATAACTTACAAAATAAATAAGCTCGAAGAAAACACATTCTGCGAACGCGTCAGTCGGTACCTATCTCAGTACAATTCGCAGTCAATAATGCAACTATTAGTTACAAACAGCTTATAGCGCATCGGGGTTATAATGAAAACACGTACCAGGCTGTAATGACTTTCTGGAGTGAGCAAAAAGTCCAGGCGAGGCGTGTTTATGGCACGAACCCTCGGGCACTGCTTTGCGGTCGCTCTAAGGCCACCGACATACACCCGCGATATATCGTGCAATCTAAAACGTTCCAGTTTCGAATTCCGTTCAAATCGTTCCATTTTCGAAAGGGAAATGCTGAGCGGCGAGTGGTTGGAATTGATTAGCGAAATTTCGTGTTCCGTGTTCCGTAATGATATATCTCGACTCGCAGTAAATCAGAGCATTCTCCCTAAATTGATTTTATGCTCAATTCAATTGTTGCAAATACCAATTACGCCAGGAGTTGTATTATATCGCGTAAATGTGTCTTAGCCTTAACTCTCAATAGCACCGCAGATGTCATTAATACTAGATGACATTTTTTTATCATGGCACTTCTAGTTAGGAACTAACAACTCTCATTTATAATGCTCTTTGTAAATGTACTTTTGTAACAAAAAAGTAACGTTTCCTAGGTAATTTTCTCTGGAATTTATTTAAATATATGATGTTATGTCCCGTATGTGTTGCCGGGCGTAAAAGAATAGCACCATCCCATTTCTTCCAGTGGGTGTCGTAGAAGGCGACTAAGGGACTTACTAGAGAATGGGCAGCAGCGTTCTCTATGTATTTTACCACCATACTGCGATCGCCAACCCGCCTGCCAAGCGTGGCGATTATGGCAAAACCCCCCCAAAAAATGACAAGCAGCCCTACAAAACGGCCCCTAGTACCCGGCGGCCCGCCTACCCTTGGCTACGGTAGCGGCCAAGGTAACGGTGAGGCAAGGGGTGCTAAGAATCTCCGGAAGAGATCTGGCTACCAAAACAAACGGAAACTGCACCTGGCAACGTACAACACGCGTACACTCCGGACCGACGAGAAGATTACCGAACTCGAGGAAGAATTGAGCAGGTTACGGTGGGGTATAGTAGGGTTATCTGAAGTTCGAAGAGAGGGGCAGGACTCGATAATCCTCAAATCCGGTAACCTGCTCTATTTCCGGGAGGGCGACCAGCAGTCCCAAGGTGGTGTCGGGTTTATTGTCCATAGGTCCCTTGTGACAAACGTGGTGAAGATCGAGAGTGTGTCGACCAGGGTGGCGTACCTTATACTCAGAATATCCGCAAGATATTCGCTGAAGGTCATACAGGTCTACGCCCCGACCTCGACACACCCCGACGATGAGGTGGAGACCATGTATGAGGATATATCCAAAGCCATGCATGGCTCTAAAACTCATTTCACCGTTGTCATGGGGGACTTCAACGCGAAACTGGGCAAACGGAACGAGGATGAGCTGAGAGTGGGGCAATTTGGAGTTGGACGACGGAACCACCGGGGTCACTTGCTGGCCAGTTTTATGGAGAAGGAAGGCCTCTTTATGATGAACTCCTTCTTCAGGAAACGGGAGCACAGAAAGTGGACCTGGCAGAGCCCTGATGGTGCAACTAAAAACGAGATTGACTTCATTATGTCGACGAAGAAGCAAATATTCAATGATGTCTCTGTGATCAACGCGGTGAAAACCGGAAGCGATCACCGCATGGTAAGAGGCACATTGAATATCAACATCAAGCTAGAAAGATGTCGACTAATGAAGTCTACGCTCCGTCCAGCACCGATCCAGGTCCAAAACCCCGAGAGCTTTCAGCTCGAACTCCAGAATCGTTTCGAATGCCTAGGGAGCTCCGTGGACGATTATAACGATGGGTTCGTGGAAACTGTCCATACGGTCGGGTCTAAGTTCTTCAAGACCCGCCGTACTAATGGCAAAAAGAAACTCTCTGATCCTACTCTGCAGCTAATGGAGGAGAGGCGTGAAATGATCCTGCAGTCTTCAGACGACGCGCTAAAGTACCGACAGCTCAATAGACAGATATCTAAGGCCTTGAAAAGCGACCTTCGCCGTTTTAATACGGACCGCATAAAGGACGCGATAGAGCGGAACAAGGGCTCCAAGGTCTTTTCAAGAGATCTGTCTATTGGACAGAGTCAGCTTGCGAAACTGAAGACCAATGATGGCAGGATCGTTTCCTCCAAGCCGGAGCTGTTGAGAGAGATCGAGAGTTTCTATGGACAGTTATACACGTCAACAAGCAACCCCGTTACGGATCTGGCAAACGACCCAAGAGCCAGATTGACCCGACACTATACCGAAGATATCCCGGACGTTAGCTTGTACGAGATTAGGATGGCTCTGAAGCAGCTAAAAAACAACAAGGCGCCGGGTGATGACGGAATCACGGCCGAACTCCTGAGGGCCGGCGGAAAACCCGTTCTTAAGGCCCTCCAGAAGCTGTTTGATTCCGTCATACTCGAGGGCAAAACGCCACAGGCATGGAACAGAGGTGTGGTGGTACTTTTCTTTAAGAAGGGTGATAATACTCTTCTTAAGAATTATAGGCCCATCTCACTTCTGAGCCATGTCTACAAGCTGTTTTCGAGAGTCATCACGAACCGTCTCGCGCGCAGGTTTGACGACTTCCAGCCTCCCGAACAAGCCGGATTCCGTAAAGGCTTTAGCACCGTAGACCACATACATACGCTGCGGCAGGTTATACAGAAGACCGAAGAGTATAACCTGCCTCTCTGCTTAGCGTTTGTGGACTACGAAAAAGCCTTCGATTCGATTGAGACATGGGCTGTACTGCAGTCTCTTCAACGGTGCCAGATCGACTATCGGTACATCGAGGTGCTGAAGTGTCTGTATGAAAACGCCACTATGTCAGTCCGACTCCAGGACCGGACTTCGAAACCTATCCTTCTGCAGCGAGGTGTGAGACAGGGAGATGTTATCTCTCCGAAACTGTTCACCGCTGCACTGGAGGATGTCTTCAAGGTTCTGGACTGGAAAGGGGCTGGCATCAACATCAATGGCGAGTACATCACTCACCTTCGGTTTGCCGATGACATAGTCGTCATGGCTGAGACCATGGAGGACCTCAGTGCAATGCTCGATGACCTCAGTAGAGCTTCCGAAAGAGTGGGTCTTAAAATGAACATGGAGAAGACAAAGGTCATGTCGAATGCCCATGTAACACCCACTCCCATGACGATCGGAGGCGCTACACTCGAAGTTGTGACCGAGTACGTTTACCTAGGACAGACTGTCCAGTTAGGTAAGTCCAACTTCGAGAAAGAGGTCAATCGTCGAATCCGACTCGGCTGGGCAGCGTTCGGGAGGCTTCGCAATATCTTCTCGTCCCAAATACCACAGTGTCTCAAGACGAAAGTCTTTGACCAGTGTGTGTTGCCAGTGATGACCTATGGTACAGAGACGTGGTCGCTCACAATGGGCCTTATCAGAAGGCTTAAAGTCACCCAAAGGGCAATGGAGAGGGCTATGCTCGGAGTTTCCCTACGCGATCGAATCAGAAATGAAGAGATCCGCAGGAGAACCAAAGTAACCGACATAGCCCGAAGAATTGCCAAACTTAAGTGGCAGTGGGCAGGGCACATTGCTCGCAGAACAGATGGCCGATGGGGCCGAAAGGTTCTGGAGTGGCGACCGCGTACCGGAAGACGTAGAGTAGGAAGGCCTCCCACAAGGTGGACCGATGACCTTGCGAAGACCGCGGGTATCCGCTGGATGTGGGAAGCACAAGACCGGTCGAAGTGGAGGAGCCTGGGGGAGGCCTATGTCCAGCAGTGGACGTCTTTCGGCTGATATGATGATGATGATGATGTTATGTGTGAAGTTCAGTAACATTTATATTTGTTTTTACTTTTAGACCTCGCTCCGGATTCGTTAAAATGATGCCAGTGTAATATTCACATCTTTTTACAAATTTATTGAATGCTTCTGGTTATGTTTTCCACGTTGGCTTTTAGTAAAATGATTTCCCAGTAAATTAAAAGCACCTTTATTAGAATCGAAGGAACAAATGGATTGATTGGCATTTCCCTAGGTATATAGAAATAAATACACTGTCGATGTTGTTGTTTATAAATAATGTTGAGTGTTCTAATCAAGGAAATGAAGATGTTTAAGCTTTAAGTCGACAGCACTCTGCCGCATCACTAACTATTTTTGTTCTTTACTTTGGCGAAAAATACTTATTCTGAGGTAAACTCGTCCTATTGTGGTAACATAAAGCACCTACTTAGCTACTCATTTTATTCAGTAAAAAAGCTTTTTTTTTTAGATTTTGTTTTTACCAAGCATAAGACAGAAGTAGTTACTCAGTGGGTACCTAGGTTCTTGGTTTAATAAAAACGAGGAGAAGCGTCGAAACGTCTACAGAAAAAAAACATGGTTTTGTACACTCACGTAAATATTTTTATCAATTTATGAATATTTCACGTTTTTTCATATTATTATAAGGAAGGTGATGTCTGAGCGCATACGGTCGTAAACCAAGCCGTGCAAACATTCTCCTCCATATTCCAAGGTATATGAGCAGAGCTTTAAATAAATAATCCTTTGTAGCGGAAGATTTTCTTCTAAGCGAGAGATTACAAAGAGAAAACGTTGACGTATGTAGGAAGATTATTTAAAGCTTTCTTCAAAAATCCTGATGTTTGTGAAATGCTGAGATATCTTGTTATGTTTCGTTTGCTATTTTTACATTTCTAAAAGCAGTGGTGCTATTCTATAAAAATCTTACCCTGAAAACTCAGGTGAAGTAACCTCAGAGTGAGTTGGCATTCCACCTGCACCTTGATTGTGTAACACAATGGTGTGTTACACAATCAAGGTGCAGGTGGAATGCCATTATTCTTTTCTCTGCATTCTGCACAAAAGCTCAACAGTTTACGTTCCATTTTACAAGTACCATGAACTTTTGTCGGAACAGTCAAAGCAAGTTCGTTTGACAAGTGTTGTCACTTGTCAAACGAATGCTTTATGCTTACTCTGGAAGCTATGTCAGTTACTCCGGTTCTTTTCCGAAGAATTTCATTCCAGATTTTATCCTACAAAGAAACTCTGAACAAAGCCCGCTCTATAAATTTTAGCGATCATCAACATTGATTACATTACACAATCGGTACCTAGTCAAATATTTTTATATCGCATGTTGCATTAGTCTAGATACACCCTTATACTAAGCTTTTTAGCTTCATTTGCTTATTTATTTCAAAACCCTTTATACAATGTATATCTTTTCTCTGCATTCTGCACAAAAGCTCAACAGGTTTACGTTCCATTTTACAAGTACCATCGACTTTTGTCGGAACAGTAAAAGCATTCGTTTGACAAGTGACAACACTTGTCAAACGAACGGCTCATTCCGTCACTAAAAACACTTGCAGCTGCGGAAAAAATCACTCTATTTCGTTCCCAGACAGTGTACAGAAAAGAAAAATTAAACAATCGGCCAAGTGCGTGTCGGACTTGCACACGAAGAGTTCCGTAACAAAAGGCAAAAAAAAAGCGTCTGTTGTATGGTTAAAACAAAGTTAAGAAAAAATTAAAGGGGTCTCCCTTCTTTTGTTTTACTTTATTTAATTTTATTATTTGTTGTTATAGTGGCAATGGAAATACATACTCTGTGAACGTTTCAATTGTCTACCTATTACCGTTCATGAGATACAACTCGCTGCAGTAGTAGCCCCCAATACAAGAAAAGTGTTTTTTTCGACGGGTTTTGGTAGTGAGCGTTTCCCCTTGAATTTTTGACTTAATTTGATTATTAGGGGTCATGAAATACGTACAGCCCGCTGACAGAGAGACACACGGACACTGGAGGTTTAACAATTCCGTGTTCCGGTGGCACCCTTCGGATACAGAACCCTAAAAAGTATTTGTGCGTAGTCATCGGAGCATATCGAGCATTTTTGGATGCACGCTATCTAAATTGCGGACTCGGCGTGGGAATGACTCCGCCCGGTCATTACCTTACTGCCACACAGTTATCCGTTGAGAAACAATAACTGTTACTAATTATTAATTAACCAGCACACTCACACCCTCATCTACATTCAATAGCTAACGAGACTTTATGTTCTTTCTTAGTATTTAGCATCTAATTATGTCTGTAAACAATATGACATTACCGTTAACTCGATTCCATTTTCGAATCGATTTCTCATTTCGATATTGTTGTTGCCAATTACTATATCGATGTTAGACTATCGTGTGTATTGAGCTATCGAGTGGGGATCAAGTTTTGTGTGTCGAGTGTCATTGTATCCACACTTTCATTATTGAAGATATCTTTCAAGTTGCGAAGATATAGGACGCCAGTATAACAAGATGGGCGAAAAGATTGATAGGGTTCGTGCAGAATAACAAGATAAAGGTGCCTACTATTTTTTCTTTTGAAAATGGAATACGATTATGGTTTCTATGATATTAGAGATACATTTTGCGTGTTTTTGTACATGTTTTTTATTATTCGTGGACATTTTTCGTTGTTTGTTATTTTTGTCAACAGACTTAAGCTCTTATTGACAGATGGTTTTATTCTTACACAAAAGTAATCCTTTTAGGTACCTACGCAACATTAATATAAGTCTACAAAAATAACAACAACACAGAAAATAAAGCTGGAATCTGTAAGAAACATTATGTCAAAAATATGTGTTTCATTCAATTCTGCCAATGAAGTGTTGATAAATCGAGTTATTTGTTTCGAACTGTTAACTGTCATGACATATAAAGCGATTTTACCTTTTCAAGATTTTTTTATTTTTAAGCGTGTTTAAAATTGAAAATTACCTACGCAGCGCACATGCATAAAACATCGTTTAAATGAAATAAGCGTTGATTGATGTCAATGTTTTATTTTTTGAAATTTTATTAAAGCCGGATAAAATACTTTCTTTAAAATCCAATTATAAATGATTGAGTTAAAGGGTTCCTAATTATTGATTCTTTATTCTTCACAAAACATTATATTTCATGAATGATAAAAGATGGTGATAGTGGTGTTTATACTACGATTCATAATTATTCATCGGAATCTACATTTTTGCATGTAATATAGTTCTGTGTTGTCATTCTCGTTTTTTATTCCGTTGCGGTTTTACGGTCCTTGGTGACTTACCTTGGTAAAAAGTGTACGATATAGCCACTTGCCCTATTTTCTGTTCTAATTATCTAGTATCATCAGCAACTTTGTGCTTACGAGTATCTAAACGACTTAAAAAAAAAAGGTTTATTCATTGGCAAATTCCAAAAAAAAAAAAAAAACTCAAGCTGCATAATATACACGGTAAGTAGGTACAATTTTGTTTTACCTTTTAACTACAATATAACTTATAGACATAATATAAACATTATTTTATTAGGACTATTCCGGTTTTCTGGAAAAAAGATTTGGGTTTTATGTAGGACATATACAAAGGTACGTATATTTATGATTTCACACAAATAGATTATCTTTTATTGGATTGCTGGGTAGTTTGTTGAGCAACTTCTTCTTCCCAGCTAAAGCACTAGAAACTGGTGCAGGGTAAGCGTTTTCGGAAACTGCAGTAATTTTGTCGTTCAAAAACTTTTTAACAAAAAAATTGAACCGCCGAAGAAACTGAAAAGAAAATAATAATAAACCTGCGGTGTTTAACCTTAATAACTAAGTTTGGAAGGCGGTGACATAAAATTAAAATACATTTCCAAAGTCACCGACTTCCGAACTTAGTTATTAAGGTTAAACACAGCAGGTTTATTATTATTTTCTTTTCAGTTTCTTCGGCGGTTTAATTTTTTGTTAAAATGTTTTTATTTTACAATTTTTTGTGGCTATAATCTACTAATTACTACATGCTTAATTTTTTATTACTTTTTGTAATACACAACTCGGTATTAAAATCTGTGAGTAAACAATCAATCTTCCCGTGTTTTCCTACCCTTAGGGTTGGTTTTTTTTTGTCGAAATTTATATGGGCCTAATTTCGAAGAATTATCAAAATCGAACTACTCTGTAAAAAGATATGCGTGGTCATACATTAAAAAAATAAAATAAATACGCATCGAATTGAGTAACCTCCTCCGTTTTTTCGTCGGTTTTAAGATTTAAATTCAAATGCGTTGCTTTCTGGAACTCACACTAGGATTCCCTGTGTTGTGAGATCTAGGGTCCTTCGTTCCGTTAACATTTATTGCTATAATGCTATACATGTAATAGTACGTTACAATATATTTCTTAATTTCTTCTAATCTACTGGTGATCTACTAGAAAATAATACACAATTAAACATAAAACAAAATAATTAATCAATAAATATCAATATTATCTTTATTTTGGGTGCTAAAAAGCTTTTAGTGCTATGCCTACCGATATACCTAACCTTATAGCGCTAAAACTCAAAAAGAAAAACCTCTATCCACATTCAGTATCCAATTTAGTTTGTCGTCATTACCGTTTCCCAGTCCGTTGCATTTGTACAGCCGTTGATTCAGTTATCAAGTCCCCGACGTTGGCACCTGTTTTCTTTTTACCCTTTCATTTCCGGCAGTCGGGGGTAAAGACTTAGTGACGTCACAACATGAACGTTTGAGATTTTTCTTGCTAGTATCCGATTTACTGTGTTCGTAAATGAGGGTTGGTTTTAAAAGGACTTGTTTTGTTCGTCTTCGTTGTGAAAGGAAATGTTTAAATAATTGTATGGTTTTTGGTTGAGGAAATAGTCTTAGAAAGACGAAAGAAAGAATAAAAAATAGTTTATTCTGCACCAACAAAACGATCATTACAAAAAAAAGATATAAAACGTAGTAGCCAAAAGCCTCATATTTAATCAACTAAAAGTTTGTCAATTTTGTCCATTGCTTGAAGTCAAGGCCAGATATTGGCACCTTCTTATGAATGGCTAAGCCAGTAGTCATTGTAGATTACGCAGTCAGCAAGTTGGCATTGGAGCTGACTGTGCACCGAACGTAAATAAAGAGTATCCAATACCTTTTTTTTGATGGTGGGAAATCATCAAATAACTTCTCCCGCTCTGGGTGGAGCAGGAGGGCGTGTCAGACTTTTACTGACTAAAACCCACCCGTGTTCCCTCAGTAGCCTGTATGCCAGGGGCCACGGTGTCTCTTTCGAAAAACCCGCACTTCTGGCAGGTCCAATACCTTATATATTAATTTAATATTATAAATGCAAAGTAACTTTGTCTGTCTGTCTATCTATAGCATTTTCACGTTTTCAACGGCTGAAAAGATTTGGATAGACAAACGGATAGATTTGGATTAGGACATGGAATATCTCCACGCAGGCAAAGTCACGGGCTAAAGCTAGTCACTGTATAAAATAATACATGTTGAACTAGCAAATATTCCACTGTAAATACAACGCTTTAATTCTTGGAAAGATATAAATCGACGCTACTAAATAACTTTTCTATGAAGTTTGTAAATTAGGTAAAATTCTGCTGTTAGTGGTACCTACCGACTAACCGCAGTAGTTTACTAAAACCCATTTCAACTCCAAACTTTTCAACCGTGTGTTAGTGGCCGGAGTTTCCACGAAAGAGTAAACAACACTAACATATATTTTGATAACCTTTGTATACAGTCCTGAGTTAAATAGATCCTTAAATTCAGTTTTATAGAGCTAATGCTCGTTTTCACTAGCGTAGCCTAGAAAAGCAACGCCTAGTTTAGGTTATGCTTAATGTAAGCAAGCCTTAACCAACCAATCTTGTACCCTGATTGCGTAAAGGTTCCAGCAAACGGGTGTGGTGCGACAGTGCTGCGACACGACTCTAATAGAACAATTTCAATGAAAACTTCATGGAACTTCATCTAGGTACTAGAAACTCCTCACGCTGTTGTGCCTTAACACGCTTTCAACGATAATCTCAGTTTTGAAAGAATTTCCTAATCTATAGCTTCTATGAACGTAACTGAACTTTCAAAATAGAAGAAAATCAGATCAATTGTAATTTTAAGTGTGTTATACGATTAACCCGCTGTTTCGGTATTCATTTCTCAGTAGGCAACTCGTAAGCTTCGAAATCTACATTTTTGGCACTTGTCCATTGTTGTGTGGTATCTGTCAAAATTGCTAGGGAACCTGTTAAAGTTATTTCTGCAGTTTCATTGGTGAAATTGTACCTAAGTTATTATTTAGTTCCTAAAACTTAGTTTTATGGTAAAAGAACATCGCCTTGTTTTAATAAACTTTTAGCCAAGAATAAAGAGAGAACGGAGTGCTAAAGACACCAAAGGGAAAATAGTTAAGTCCAAGTTAGAAGTTTAATAAACCTTTAAACCATCTTTAAGTAACGCCAGTTAAGACAAAGTCTGTCGGTATTTCGTAAAATTCTGTGTAAAGATATTATTTGAGATTAACAGAGAAAGCTTAGTTCTCGAAAGGAGATTAGGACTTCGTGACTAAACGGAATGAGATAGTGTTTAGAGCTACTATATTGTTTTGTAACCTAACCTAGATCATGTTAAACGATGAAATATGAGTTTCATTGGTTTATCACGATAGTATTTTAGTGTTCTTATAATCACAATTGTTTAATGATAAAGTACGTCGATATTCAATGTGGTTTACAAGCTCAGTTCATAAAATTTTTAGACTTACAAAACTATACAGTGACAATATTTACATACCGAGACCCATCCGTGCCTCGGAAAACACGTTAAGCCGTTGATCCCGACTGTCATTCGTGGATCTTTGACAGTCGTTAAAGACCCGAATGTCTGAAAACCAGTCATACTAATTGTGGTTCAAATAAATGGTAACAATTGGAATGTAGAGGTCAGACAGGCAGCCGCTCCATGAACAATACTGGTATTCAGCTACATTCGGTAAAACTGGAAGCCAACCCTAAAATCAATAATTATGTTTGATGCTGTTATGATTAAACTTAGATACAAGTATTAATTTTTATCAAGTACCTACTTTGATATAAAACACGTAGCTTTAGCAAAAGTTTCTACTAATGCTATCAAAAACATAACTCTCTTAGAAACCTGGCGAGCAAGGAAGTCAATTAAGAAGCCAGTAAGTTGCAGTAAGTTCAAATGTAACACGAGGAGTCATTAGTGGTGCCACAGTCCCGCAGTTAAAGGGTTGACACACATTCCTAGGAACGGAATGAATGAAAATGTTCCACTACTTCTATGAAATATTATGTGAAGTACTCAGAGGGAAGTACTCGATGTCAAATGCGGAGTTTCTTGGTATTTATTGCACTAAAAGCGGTTCTTCTGGTGACGCAGATTTTGCTCTGTACATATTTTAGGTCCTCATGAGGGACCTCACAATATAAATGATTTGGGTATCGTGAGGCTTTGAGTTAAAGGGCGATAAAAAATAAAAAACTGCTGTGGGTCCTCCATCTTGGATGTACAGACGCCAGCACATCAAGCTATCCCAAACTGTCAAATTTTCCCAATTGCATATGAACCTTATTCTCTTGTAATAAAGTTGAACAACTATCAAATAAATTTTACACATTGGGGTTGCTTGGTGTGCTGGCCTCTGTAATTTGGACTGAATAATGGTAATAAATCTTCATTTTTTAGGTTAACGCTGGGTCCAAGACTAACTACCAACAAAGTTATTTTACTGTGTGTTTGTGTGTAACATCAACGTTCTTCAAACTGATGTAAAAGACCAAGATAAAATCAAATTATTTAGCTGTCATACATTAGGTACTTTATAGCATCTAGGTTTCTATAGTAATTCGAGGGGCTTGTGGCTAAATAACAATAGCTGCACGGGTCAATCGACCAGGTTAAGCTACGCTTGCCGCGGTTGGTCCGTGGATGGGTGACCATCTTTACATATCAAGACCCCTCCGTGCCTCGGAAAGCACGTTAAGCCGTTGGTCCCGGCTGTCATTTGTGGATCTTTGACAGTCGTTGCGGGTCGTCAGAAGCCCGAAAGTCTGACAACCAGTCTTACCAAGGGGTATCGTATTACCCAGTAACTGGGTTGTGGAGGTCAGATAGGCAGTCGCTCCATGTAAAATACTGGTATTCCGCTGCATCCGGTTAGACTGGAAGCCAACCCCAACATAGTTGGGAAAAGGCTAGGCAGATGTTGAGGTTTCTATAGTAATTCTATCGCATCTTCAATATAAGAATTTCCCACGCTTAATTTTTATTTTATTTTAATATTATTTGCATAGTAAGTGTCCCAGGAGAGATGGGCAAAAAGTGAGGTACTTAGCTTCCTTTTAAAGTAATACAAAAATGTTATAATTAGCATTATAGCACTAGGAAAATCTTAATGATTCATCATTTAGTCGGATCAAAAATACACTATTACGCTGAATAATTTTAAATAAATTTGCGGTTGAAATTCTGTTCTGAGAGTCTCGATTTCTTAAGTATCTCGTTTCTACATAAAGACTACTAACTGGCTACATTTTCATTGCTGGCAAAGGTCTCAACAATATTCTGCCTCATTTTTGTATCTTTGTCTTTTGAAGAGTACGAGTACCTAGGTGCCATTAATATGATCCATTTTTATTATATTACTTTTATTGTAAATCGTTTTTTTTATAGACGCTATTTACTGAATACATCTGTCGCTTTTCGTTATCTCTCTAAGGATGTCACACCATTCCTAAATGGATATCTATTTTCAGTACCATCTTTCATTCCTCCTCCACGTCACCAATAATTCTCAAGATATTATTTCAACATATCTTATGACAATACTAGATACGCTCTATGTTGATACTATCAACTTAATTGCCATCGTTCACGCTCAGCTAATTGTCTTCAAGCACCGTTATGACTCCGGTAAGACACATCGTGTACAACTAAGGCTGTGTTTAGATGGAACACATATCTGCGATTGTTAGACTGTCGTTAGTTCTTATGACCGTGTGTTTTATTTTTGGGTGGTACCTATAATACCTCATGCATAATCAGACTAAAACTTTCCTTCTCTCTGTGACAGGGAACGGTCTGTTACCTTCCACGGGGATCCAGTTCGGATTGGTACCTATACGTCACATGTCTTTAAATTTTTGGTTCTACTTGTAACGATTTCCTTCGATGTTTTCCTTCACCGTTTTGAGATGAGTGGTGATGAAATCAGTAACACTAATGACTGCTATTTTTGGCTCCTTGAGTACGGGTTACTCTGGTGTACTATAGTACACCAGAGTAATTTATCTGAAGAAGGTAAGCTTTTTCTTTCCACAATCTTTCTCACTAAACTCTCCCTGCAAACGGGTAAGTATTGTATTCTTATCTGCTATGCTGCAGTCACGGAAATGATTATCAATACCGGTGACCATACGCATAATCTCCTTACTTGGTAAAGCTTCAAGTCCCGTATTGGAATATAATACCGCTGAACTGTCTCTATAATTGCTCGTAAACGGGCAACAATATACGACGGATTGTTTAATTTCTTGTTCTTTGAATTTAATTGGCGACAGTTCATGCTTGGATAATTGTGAGCGAAGACCGTTACGAGTGCGGTAAGCCAATAAGCCACATTATTGTTGGGATAAAGTTGGGTACAGTTGGGCCACTTTCGTGCGATTGTTTAGTTGGTATTGAATTAGGGCGCCAACTAATATTGACTCTTATGTGTTCCGTGTTGACAATGTACTAATACGTAGGTGCTGCTTTCATATTGTTGTTTGAAATCGGTTTAATGTCCACTGTCATACATAAGTAGGTAGGTTTACTAGCTTTATCACATAATAAAGAGAATATTGAAGTGACTACAGCAAAAAATATTATTATTTCTTCTCCAAACTGAAAAAATATAAAAGTTACATTCATATTTATTTCATAAAAATTGCAGAATAACATTGTAAATTGGTAACCTGAACGAAATTTTTGTTTTTTTGGGATTATGTTTTCCATTTATAGGCCACTACTTTCACATTTATAATATAAGTGGGATTGTGTTCGAAACACCAGAACAAGCATTTAAGAAAAACATGACATCACGCGTGTATTCCCCGAATGGTTAGGCAGAGGTGTACACCCACACTTCGCCAGTTTTGTTTAAGTCCAATGTAAGAAGAGGCGAGCCTATTGCCGTCAACCGGGCGTGAAATACACACTTCGGGCTACTACTGAGAAAATCCAGATTCAAAAATCCAATAACATTCTGCTTGACCTGGGAATCTCACCCAGGATGCAATGATTAGCAGTAGCACCTACTACCACAGGCAGCCAGCAGCCTGAAATTGAAACTAGAACCATTATGAAATCCTTGTGGTAGTCATAAAGAGTTAGATTATGTCACACCTTAACGAAACAAGTGAACACGTATCGTAGTATTATCGTTGCTATATGGTACAAAGATAATAGGATACATTATATCATCAAATACATAACTTAATAGTAACAATGAGCCAATCTTGATTATTGTATAACATGTTGTAAGCTCCTTGCAGATATTCTTTGAGATATATTTTTTTACCTAGAAAAGTAAGGTAGCAAGAATTTTCAAAGAAAATTTATGTGAAATTACTTCTTAGAAAAAATGCAATGCACTTGAAAGCTTGAATAACTTGCATCTTTAACAATAACTATGTATTTGAAACGTTAATAAAAACTGTACCGCGATGAAGTACCTCAAAAGTTTTTTTTTTTTTAAGTTTATAGTTACAATAAAGACGGTCTTCCGTTAAGTCGTACTTCATGATACCTGGCAATGGTTTTTTAATATTCACGATAGCGATGCGCGAAGGCGAGAGGTTTTATTCGATTGTTTCGATTGTTCGAATATCTCGATGGTTCTCGATTGTTTCAACTTGGACTCGGGTCCGACTCGGTCTGTTATTGCGACTGGCGCGTAACGCGTTCATTCGAGTGGAGAGTTGTTCCTTGATGGTTTAGGGTTTCGTGAGTTGCTTGGTTGGCGCGATTGTTTAAAAATCCGAGGTATTTTGATGAATTTGAAAACGAGTTAAAATAAAACAGTGCATCGTAATCGTAAGTAAAGGTAAACGTTCACAAATTTCGCGCAGCTCGCTTGACTCGAGTCTGGCACGCTGTCGCCTCTATCTAAAATGCGCCTCGACTCGATGCATGCAATCGACTGACCTCGGGGACCGAGCGCGACTCGGTGACCGATTCGAACAATCGAAAACTAGCGGTCGATTCCACTGACTCGAAACAATCGAAAAACATCTCGGTTGTTTTGTAGAACGGCGAGTCGATGGTTGACTCGATGGTTTATTTAACGACTTCGATTCTTTCGATTGTTGAAACATCTCGGAATCGCCCATCGCTAATTTACGATGTAGAAATAAGACATTAACGCTTAAAATACAAAAACCATTCAAAACTGTTTCAAACTTACAAACGTCATTATTAAAACTATTTTGTGAGTGTATATGCACCTGGCCAACTGGCGAGTTCTGATAAGTGTCAGACTCTCAAATAAATACAATAATTAAATGGAAAATGAACTAATTTCCAAAACAACCAACCCAACTCTGACCGCTATAATCAAAAAGCCGCTCCGATCTCAATCTCCTCAAGGAAATGAAGACACAACTTCAGAACGCCTTATAAACTTATTAAAGGACTTTAAAGGCGAACAAATTATACCTGTTAGCTATAATTAAGTTCAAAGCGACTCTCAGCGTAAGCCAACTTGTTAAATCTTTGCTTATTCCCTGGATTATTTCTAAGGAAGGCTTCTTAGTGGTAAAGCTAGGTTGGTGCTGAGAAAACTGTGTACTTGGGTAAATATACTTAGATTTTGTAGGTTTTTGTAAATAAATATTGAGGTTTAGTAGAGTATTGATGAATAAGAATAATGATGCCTATCGTCGAGAAATCATTTTTATGATTTAAGTAGGGAGATAAATGTATCGAAAGGTAAGATAAGGAATGAACGTTACTTACGTAAAACCTTCGTGAAACACGTGTCGAGTACGGATTCGGGTTGGATGTTGCATTTGTTGCACTTTGCAGGTTTTTTTTTTTTTTTTTGGTGGGGAATCATCAAATAACTTCTCCCGCTCTGGGTGGAGCAGGAGGGCGTGTCAGACTTTTACTGACTAAAACCCACCCGTGTTCCTTCAGTAGCCCTTAAGCCAGGGGCTGTGGTGTCTCTTTCGAACAAACCCGCACCCCTGGCAGGCATCGGCCCTTGCGGGCCCCATAATTTTTTGTGCTGACATCTCTTTGAGGCGCGCGTGGAACACAACGCGCCGTCGACTTGGGCTTGGTCCTTACCGGACAGCGAGCTACCCATTACTCGCCGTCCGCAAGCCCATGCCTACGGTGGCCGGAAATCGGCCTGGGATTCCCGACGCCCAGGGCGTCTCCGTATCCTGCGGCGGCTAGGGTCGCGAGGGCGCATATGCTGCCTCTCCCTCACGTGCGCCGCCTCCCTCTTCGCGAGAATCATTGCTTCGCTGAAGGAGGTGACGGCTCCCCATGCCCTCTCGCTCCGTACCATGGCCTGGACCAGGGCCGGACGCGAGAGATCGCCGCCGCCGATCGTCTCCACGAGGACACGGCGGTGCTCTGCCCAAGCAGGGCAGACCGCCACCGTGTGCTCCACCGTGTCCCGTGCTCCCGCCCTATCCGAAACAGGAACCTCCCGAAACAACCGTGTCCGGTGAGGACCTGCGTCAGGCGGAAGGTGAGGACGCCATGCCGCCTCTCAAACCACTCCTCAAAGAGGGGACTTACCGCCGCAATCGTGGCGTGCCCAGCACTGGGTTGCGACAATCGCTCTCTCCATGTCACCATGAGATCCCGCCGGAGCTCTGTCCGCTGTGCCGCGATTTCCTGCGGCGCACCTTGCAGGCTTGGATCTATGTTTTGACGAAATTAAAACGAATTATAGAATTTGCACTTGATATATAATATTAATGTTGTGAAAACTACGGCCTAAGATCCCCTCATAAAAGCTACATCTTTGTTTTGCTGTATTTTAATAAAACAATAACTTACATAATTGTAACGGACTACAAATCGAATCTACTGTACTTTTTAGGCGATAAATCATACAGTATAAAGAACAAATAACTCCATTTTCCAACGACCTGTTTTTCTCAAAAGCTTTCTACAATTTCCTCGCAAAACTATTAGGTCATTGAACACAAACTACATACAAATTCAATTAAAACACAGAACTGTATATTTAGCTTTTTAAACACGACCATATTTTATGAATGCAGCTTCGAGTGCGGTTTTCATTTCGATGTTTGTTCGAGCATATGACATGGCAAACACTCGGTGTGTGGCGCCAACATAGCCAACACGACCTATATGACCAACATGTTGGATATACGACGTGTTTGCTGAGGGCACTTAGCAAATGTTGTACGTCTATGCAAAGGCAACTGCAACACGGCTATTTTGTGAGTTTTCACCATCGAGTTCGCGGAGTGGGTAAGCTTAGCAACTAACATTTGACACTGGATGCAGAAGTGAGGTTGATAGTGAGATATTTCAGAATAGACAGGATAGATGAACCATTTTTTTATTTAGGAACCTTTGTCTTAATTGAAAAAAATAATCGTAAAACGCCAGCATTTATTTGCCTGAAATATGGTATTTTACAGATTTTATAACACATACACAATAGTTCTTCCTTCTTATTCCTGATGATACATTCAGCAGACGGTTCACATAATTTTTGTTCCCATCATTACTTATTTCCAACAATGAGATATTTTGCAACATGGAAGTATATTATCAATCCCTAATTTAATGTTTTCGAATGTAGTAATTAAGTTACCTTCTCTTACAATCCTTCATTGTATTAAAAGGCATATGCGTATCATTAATTTTTAATATCGGTTTGTCAAAATCATTGTGAAAAATTCATAATCACGATTCTATTTTGACTCGTCAGATAGAATGTCATAACAGCAAGGTCGGTATTGTCTGGTACCAGACAATGATAATAATTAAGAACTAAATGATAGTTATTCATGAGGCAACGATGTGTGAATGTCTTCATCATTGCAAAAGTGAACTGAATCAGAGATGTCTATTATAAGGTTTCGTAATTTGATAACTCTATATAATTGCATATTTGTTACGTTATAACAATGCGATTGCGACCAGACAGTGTCTCCTGATTGACTTGGTGAACTTTGCATATAAGATTTCGATCTCAATTGTGTCCTAGAAATTGTTACGTGATAGTATGCAACTATAATATCCATCTCGTGTATAACAGTCTTTATGTTATTGGTATTCGAAATCAGTCTCGTATGGGCACTTTAGATCGAGATGTGAAGTAAATGCCAACATTTTCCCGTAAAATACGGATCGCTGGAGATTTTCCCGCCGTAGGAAATGGTCGTAAAACAGTTGTTATCGAGGCTTCTAAAATCGAAACACCTCGACGTGGCACACTTACTAACAATGTAAGGGGAATGGTTTTCTAGGGAGACATTGGACGAGAGCTACCTATCTGTAAATGTCCGTCATATGGATAGAAACTCTTCTATAATCTGTTCGCTCGGCTGCAACTTGTGGTTCCATCGGAATCTTTATTGATTCCTGGTGCTTCCGCTGCCGGTATTAAAAGCTGAACTGTGGTGATAGTAATATTGTAGGGCCATTCGATTCTGTGGTTTCACTGAACGATGCCTGTAGTTTTGGGATTGTTAATTATTTATATTGCATTTTTGTTTGCTACTTTAAGTTAAATATTAAGTAAAAAAATGTGGCAAATAGATTTAAAGCTCTCTTTGCTCTGGCTGGTCTCATCCTAATATTTAGAACTCAATTCGTTGTACATTATAAGTCAGTTTCCAATAAATAATTATCAAGTCAATTAAGATTTTCACACCTACCCGGCCTTGACTTGGAATAAGTGGTGTAAATAAAATCAACTCTAATACTTTCCGCACTCACTCTGTTCCAAAGTGACATTTAGAAAGATACAAAATAAAAAATATCCTATTCTATTAAATAATCCAATTTCAAACCAACCGTACTAACGTACAATCAAATACAAACTTGCAATTTCTTCGAGCGACCGCATCGGGGCAGTGTGCGCCTAGCTCTGACAATCCCTGCGGTCTGAACGTTTATGCAAACGCAGTACTGCAATATTGTTTATTATTCAGACCACTGTGAACAAACAACACCCCAGAGATTGCACTAACACCAAAACAACATTTCTTAAGACTTTGGAAACTCCAAAGTCTTCCAAAGTTCTTTCAAAGATTTTCGTCCAAGTTTATTTACTCTTTTAAAGTTCAAGACAGTGAATTGTTCTGTTTTGACTTTATTTTGTTTGGAAGTTAAGAATTTGAGTAAAGTAAAGGAATTATGGTGCTAGCATTGTTGTGTTGAAATGATTTAATTTGTTTGAAAACCGCGAAGGTTGTGTTTAATTTTAGATGATGGAAGATTTTGAATCGCGTAATTGAAATAATTCGTTTAGTAAATAAATACTTTACTGAGATATTTTTAAGACCCAGTTTCGTCAAGAGCGCCTTATAAAATCAGCGGACTACATTAAAGATGGTGGTACCAAAACACCTTGATAAATGTGTCACATATTCTGATCTCTTTTTTTTTTAATACGATTTTATTAGCTTCAACTGTGTGTTTGTTAGCATGTTTGTAACCGACTCAATGACAATTCAACAATAAAAAAAAAAATCACGCGTTTGTAGTTTTATAGTTTAATTTGTTTTTTAAAGCGTGTTTTTTTTATCTATTATTTACTATTTAAATGTTATCTCGCAATTCAGTCTAGGAGGTGGTCAGCTTTTTAACTGGACTTGCTTGTGGCTGAATTAATTTTTGCCAGGGCTTGGAAACTAAAATTTAGCGACTGCTGCACTGCTCTGTGAGGTATGAATGGTCGCTGTGGGACATCAAGAGATGGGCTTGATTGTAATTAAATTATTAGTATCAGGGCCGGATTTAGAGGTCTGGAGGCCTCGGGGCAACAAAAGAGTGGAGGCCCCCTGCCCACAAATTATTTTCTAAATAAAATGAACAAATCTTTTCAGTAGAGTTTTTCAATAAATCATTTATTGTGAAACCAAGTAGATTCTTTTAGTATTTAAAAAAACATATATAAATATAATCGAACCTTCCGACTCTTCCGAGCTTTTTTCGCCGAAAAATCGCTGATGATTTTTAATAATTTATTTTCATTTTCAATAATCATGTTTGTACAAAGGTAAAGGTAAAACAGCGAAAAAAATATCAAAGGAAAAGTTGTTTACTAGTCGAAATTTGAAATATTTATTTCTTCGAAGTCTCTATTGTCCTTCTTTTGTGGGGGCCCCTCTTTGGTGGCGGCCCCGGGGCTGTAGCCCCGGATCCCCTAAATCCGGCCCTGCTTAGCACTAAAAACTCCGTGATATTTACACTGCTGATACAACAGAATCCCTACATTAAAAGATTATTCCTAAGAGACAATACATAACGAACACTTGGCACCAGCCCATTACAAGTCCTCGCCATTCTTCTCAAAGCGCTGTGTTTATCGTATGAATCAATGAGGGTATTACGTGAGCGAACTGACCAAAATTGGTCTGCGGTTTCCGTGATCCAATTTGTTGGTCTCCGGAGTACTGTACGAACCGTTCCGCATAGCAAACGATGGAGTTGTTCGGAGCCTATAAAATTGTCAGCGTTATCTAGTTTCTGTGGTCCAGTGACGAGAAATTCCAATGGGATTGGCTAAATTATGAGACTGCAGGATTGCAAGTTTCCCGTTACATATATATATATATATATGTCACGTATTCTAAAAATAATCCGACTACTGAAAAATTACCTTCAAATCAAATCATTTATTTGCATATTACAGGTAGGTTGTAAAAAATATAGAACAAAACAACATTCTCACCTGAAAGCTGAGATCTTCTCTGGATTATTTTTCTTAGTTCATCACTTTATTTATTTTAGAAGGTGTCATTTTGACATACATACATACCCACATAAATTCATACAAAAATACGTACACACCGGTCACAAAATCGATTTGTTGACCATTGTTAATGTATTTCTTCCGAGTGATAGTGTGTGTGACATCTTTGTAACAATTAAGCACCATATGTAGCTTAGCCGAAAATCAATGGGATTCGATTAAATCCAAGTTTAAAGCCATCTGATAAAGATAAGATACATTTTAACGATAATGCCACCTTTTGTGTCACTCTATGCCAACATGTATATGGTGAAATACCTAGAATAGAATTTCTCTTTATTATGTAGGTACCTAAATTAACGAGTAGTTTTATTCTAGGTATTTAAAAAAAAAAAACCTAAAATTAAATATAATTTGTCTCTAAATTATCAAATTGACTGGTCTTTATTGTTATATTTTTTGGCAGTTATTACATCAAAATTAAACAGATTACAATTATTATTAATGTAATCTGTTTACACTTTACGTAATGTGTTTATGATGGGCAATATTTTGTTTACTATAAAATTATATTCATGTCGGTAAAACCGGATTTTACAGCGAAACCTATAGATAACCGGAAAATTTAATTTGGCTCGTAAAATATTTATAAAAATAATTTGGATGGATAGCTCGAGTTTTTCGGTCTCTGAATTATTAAGTTTAATTTGCTGTTTTAAAAACAATACCGATAAAATGATATACTTGAAACAAACGCAGTATCGTTAAAAGTTGTTTTAATGACAGCTCTGTTAAGTTTAAAAAATGAAATGAAATGAAACTTAATAAACGAAAAATAAATATTTGAAGGCTTTTAAAATCTCATGAATAAAATTAAGCAAAGTTTGGACACTCTTAGTTAAAAGAGAGCCAACTTAGGTTGTTAGCAAAATATAAGTTTTTAATTGTTTGTAGGTAAGTGGCTAATGAAATGTAGTTCTTAACTAGAATTCTTAGAAAATACACGTTACAATTAAATTAGGCAAAAAGGTTTAAAACAACTCGACTTATAAAATATTTATTTAAACCTTTTAAGAAATGAAGCTACTACTTTAGTGTTGAATAATATAGGTACGAATACTCGTATGTGGGAGCAGTGGTGGGTCAGTGGTAATGGCTGTGACTTACGAGGTGTAAGTTGTGGGTTCAAACCCAAGCAGGTAATTTACTGTGTGTAAATTATATCACCACCACTGCTTTCAAGACGTTGAAGAAAACCATACACTGGAAACCAGTATTTGTGTGTCTTGAAACAAAAATTTCGAAGACATCACATCAACTCACACTGAGTCCGCGTGGTGGCTTTTTTTTTGGTTGGGAAATCATCAAATAACTTCTCCCGCTCTGGGTGGAGCAGGAGGGCGTGTCAGACTTTTACTGACTAGAACCCACCCTTGTCCCCTCAGTTGCCTGTGTGCCAGGGGCCACAGTATCTCTATCGAACAACCCGTACCCCTGGCAGGCATCGGCCCTTGCGGCCCCACCAGTTTGTACTGACATCTCTTTGAGGCGCGCGTGGAACACAACACGCCGGGCTTGGTCCTTACCGGACAGCGAGCTACCCATTACTCTCCGTCCGCAAGCCCGCGCCTACGGTGGCCGGGAATCAGCCTGGGATTCCCGATGCCCAGGGCGTTTCCTGCGGAGGCACTCCCACTCACAGAGAGGAGTCTTTCTCAGCAGAGTAAACATCATAGTATTTTTTATGAGCTGCACTTTTACTTATTCAAGAAACCTTCGGCTTAGACTAGGATTTTCACCCACGCTTAGGCCCAAAGTAATAAAGTATGTGTAGTTGATACAAAAACTTACTTCCGAGCTATTAAACGCTTGACCAATGGATTTATGGAGCGGAAAGCTTTTTACTTTTTAACCGACGAAAAAACGGAGGAGGTTACTCAATTCGACGCGTATATTTATAAAAAAAAAAAAAACTATGTATGACCGCGCATAACTTTTTTAGAGTAGTCCGATTTTGATAGTTCTTAGAAAAAAAATCCAACTCTAAGGTGAGGAAAACAGGGGATGATTAATTGTTCACTCACAGATTTTTTATGCTTGCTGGTGTCGGTGCCTTTCGAGAAGTATTTTAATTTTATGTCACCGCCTTCCGAACTTCCTTATTAAGGTTAAACAAGAAAGGTTTATTATTTTTTACTTTTCAGTTTTTTCGGCGGTTAAATTTTCTGTTAAAAAGTTTTTATTTTCATTCTTTTTTTATTTTGTGTTTCACGAACTGTGTCCAAATAAATGTTATTCTTTTAAAGTTAATTGCTGAAGCTTTTTCTCAAATGCCATCAGTTAGGAAAAGCTAACGCCAACCAACAAAAATCAATCTAACAAAACTTTTAGTATGCATAAATAAACAACATTAAATTTTCAATAGCAATCTACCACGCGGGCCCAGTGCGGATTGGTAGATGTCACATGTCTTCGAATTTTTGGTTCTAGGACATGTCGGTTTCCTTACGTTGTTTTCCTTCACCGTTTTGAGAGAAGTTGATATGATATTAAATACATAAAGTAAAGTGACTGCATGGGTTCACGACGTGCAACTTCTAAGTCATGGCCGATACTACTGGGCCACTACTGCTAACTTTCACAAATACACAAATATAGGTACCTATATTGATAGTCTTCGAGACCGTATTTCGGCCATGGCGGCAAATCTCAACGGAGACTAGCTTTTGACCCGGGAGATATTATAGTGCACAAGTGTGTATGCAGATACAGGGGCACTCGCTCTTCCGTAACTTTCATAATCCGATTGGACGGCAATCCGACACGACTGGAGAGAGATCAGGTGCAAGACGTGCTTTCCGAGGCACGGGGGAACTACACCACCAACTTCTACACTCCGGCCTGTGGCTAAGAAATTCCTAATGCAAAAACCCAATCACACTACCAGCCCTCGGTATACATCCAGGTCGTCTCGCCACAGCTTTTTGGGCCGACCGTGGGGGCGTGGTCCATCTTCAGGCACCCATTGTGTAGAGACCTTTGCCCAGCGGTCATCCTGCATGCATCTGATGTGACCTGCCCAATCATTTGAGCCTAGCTGCCTTCTTGCCTACATCTTTTATACCCGTTCTGGAACGCAGCGTAGTGTTCCGAATTTTGTCGTGTCCAAAAATAACAACGTAAATTAATTACATACTATCATAGACCTTATTCAAAGCTTACATCACATTAAATACCATACGGAGGTTTAATAAAGTTACAGCATGCATGTAATATCGGCACAATGATCTTGAATTACATAACGCGAACAATAGGGGCTACAAGAGTAGGTATGCCATTAAGCGAGCTTCGACGTGCTTATGCTTCGTTACTGCATATTTCAGTCGGTGTTACTAAATTGAGAGCAGAGAACCCACTTTGTTCAATGTTTGGTGAACAAATTAGCTCATATGTGAGTAGGTACTGGTGACAAAATGAGGTGAAGTGGTGTCAGACTTTATTTGTGCATTCGATGATGTTGTTGCCATTGCGGGCCGATCATGAAGAAGTATGTCATAGCAGCGTTTGGTCATAAATACCTACTACTTATAAATAGATAATTTCATCATCGGTTCTGCTTAGCATTTTTCCAACAATGAGGGTTTTTTGAAATGACGTTCACTAGATGGCAGTACTGAGACGTCAGGTCCGGGCACCTGTCAAAAGCGTCAAAGCGCCTACGGACTGGATGGTGAACGTATGAATGAAACGAATGACATCAAAATTATTTTAAGTTCATTGCCGACCTGGAAGACCTCTTGTCAAAGTGGCACCAACCGCTGGCTTGAATATTGAAGAAAACCCTCATTTGTCGCTTCCTATGGAGAAGAGCCGGCTAGAAACTCCACGGTTACTCTTTTAAAAATAATTGGCTTTTACAATGTTTTCAAATTACAGTGATAATAGGTATGGGAGGACAGTGCAGGCCGTCAATAAGTACCAGGTACTTAGAGGAATGAAAATACAGAATAGAAAATCGTCTATAAATCTACAGTCTGTAAGGCCTACATTTGATGATGTTGTTGCCATTGCGGGACGATCCTTAAAAAGTATGTCATAGCAGTGTGGTGTCATACATAATACTCCTTATTTATAGATCATTTCATCATCGTCATCTGCCTCTCCGTGTGGTGCCGGACGTAAAAGAATAGCACCATCCCATCTCTTCCCGTGGGTGTCGTAGAAGGCGACTAAGGGACTTACTAGAGAATGGACAGCAGCGTTCTCTATGCATTTTACGACCATACTGCGATCGCCACCCCGCCTGCCAAGCGTGGCGATTATGGCAAAACCTTTTGCCTTTTGGGGGAGGCTTATATCCAGCAGTGGATGTCTTTCGGCTGAAACGATGATCTGCCTATCCTTTTCCCAACTGGTTTTTGGAGGTTTCCAGTCTAATTGGATGCAGCTGAATTTACGTATTTGACGTGGAGCGACTGCTTATCTGACTTCCACAACTCAGCTATTTGATAAGACTGGTTGTCAGACTTTGGGGCCCACTGACCCGTGATGACTGGCAAAGATCGATGAATGACAGCTGGGACCAATGGCTTAACCGCGTCTCCCTTCTCGGTATATAAATATCCGCCGAAGGCCGATCCACGTACCAGATTAGGTAGATAATAGTCATAACTACAATCAATCAGCTACAATCTGCCAAGGGTGCGGGTTGTTCGAAAGAGATACCGTGGCCCCTGGCACGCAGGCAACTGAAGGAACACAGTTTTTTTTTTGGGTCTTAATCATTAAAAGTCTGACACGCCCTCCCGCTCCACCCAGACTGGGAGAAGTTATTTGATGATACACAAAAAAAAAAAAAAAAACGGCTACAATAATTATTTAGAACTCTACACATTTACTTGAGCTTGTCTACCTCGTAGCTTACTGCAAAACAAAGTGAACGAATCGATTTCCGGATCGCCCCTTCTTTGACCATTTCTCAAACGTCACTGCTTGGTGGTGCCACATACAATCGTTCACAATAATCGATGTGTCAATTTAGTTGATTTAAAAAGAAAAACAGATAAATGAAACGGTGGGTTATTTTTACACACAAATAGATGCACATGCCCAGCAATCGGTAAAATTGGGCTGTGGATATTAATTATGAATATCACTAATTATCTGCCTAGCTTTTTCCCAACTACGTTGGCGTTGGCTTCCAGTCCAACCGGATGCAGCTGAATACCAGTATTTTACAAGGAGCGACTGCCTATCCGACCTCCACAACCCAGTTACTGGGTAATACGTTACCCCTTAGTAAGACTGGTTATATCACTAACGTTTCTTGGTACCAAGTCTTAAATACTGAGTCCCTGTTTACAATGAGGAGTTTCTGAAAAACATACCATTCAGTGCCCCTTAGAAGCATATTTAACCTTCATAAAGAGATTCTTAAAACCTACAGGATAAGCTGAAAAGCCAACAAAAACGCAAGTAAAGCTACTACAGCACGTCTGGCCGCATTAAAGTTTACGTGGGCATTTGGTCGCGATTCAAAGTGGATGTTCTGAACGCTTTTTAGCTAGTGATGTTACGATACATTATCGCACACACGGAATCCCTGGCGTGCCAACTTTGCCATTGATGTTTAAGCGTGTTACCAGTCTGTGTTGGCGATAGAGGAGCGATAATTAGGTATAAATAGAGATGGGAAGGTATGGGTTATCGACTTAAGAGTAACGCACGTTGGACGAGCGTATCAGGGAGCGATTATTTTAAGTGATGCAGTTTTTATTAACTATGAAATAAGGTTGCTGTCGTTGATCAAAGAAAAGAAGAAACCGTATAGACTTTTTGACGTAGCAAAGAGGCAAGGCTTTAGTTTTTCAGAGAAAGCTTAATTTATGGTATAGAATATACATATAGGATAAAAGAATATTATAAAAAGGTAATTTTATTTGTATTGATGGTTTTTTCTTGTATGGGTCAGAATGTTGGGCCACAAAACAGATGAATGAAAGGCAATTGCATGTAGCCGAGATGAGAATGTTAAGAGGAATGTGTGGTGTTACACGAATGGATAGAATAAAAAATGAGTACATAAGAGGAAGCCTGAAAGTGGCACCGATAAATGAAAAGTTGTGTGGAAATCGGTTGTCATGGTATGGGCATGTGATACGGAGGAATGAGGAAAATGTCGTGAGGAAAGTTTTGAGTATTAATGTCGATGGCTATAAGAGTAGAGGGAGACCAAAGAAACGATGGATGGACTGTGTGAATGATGATATGGTTAAAAAGGGTGTGACTACGGAGATGACGACTAATAGAGAAGTGCGGAAGAAAAAGACATGTTGCGCCGACCCCAAATAAATTGGGATAAGGGCAGGAGAATGATGATGATGATTGATGGTTTTTTCCTGAACCGGCCACGGGACCAATTTTTATGAAATTTGGTAGGGGTATACTTTGAATCCTGGGGAAGGACATATGCCATTTTTATCCACATACCACGCGGGTGTAGCCACGGGCTGAAGCTAGTGTACGATAAATAGACTGGCTAAAGGGCGTTAAATGTAATATTCATATTTTGGTTCACACGCTTCCAAATTAGTTTCGCTACAAATAATTAATGCTTCGATGTAGCTCTTGCATTAATTAATCAATCTTACGGCAACGGCTTGGTTGAGGCTTAAGACTGCAGCGTAGCATTAAGTAATCTTCATAATAAGAATTTTTAAATTCATTCAAGCATTAACTTTACTCACCAACAGAAAACGCATAGCTGGGTGCATGCATTTTGCACATAATATTGCGATGTGCCTGATCATCTGGTTTTGTGTTTAAAGTTGTAAGTATACCTAATATTTATTGATTGAATAAGCCATATGCCCGATAGGAGTCGGTAAAAAAAATGTTATCCCCTATCCAATCCAAAATCCTCGCTTAGTGATCATTTTCGTTACATAAGGACCTGCACCCTAATTGCGTAACTTACGATTCATCATAATCTGTATCGTTTTGAAACGGATTGTTAAACCATTGCTTCATATGTTCGAAAAAAGTGTCTGCTCAACAACGTAAATAACGCAATGAATATTGTTGAACTGTGAAAACGAAACCGATTATGATTAATCGTAAGTTACCTACCAGTCAACCATACCATAGCCAGCGAGCCCATATACATATGAATTACGATGAAATTTTTATCGACTATCGTCCAAGTCACTTTATCTTTAGGTCTCTGTCTAATCGATAGACTATGTTACTTCAAGGTATCCACTAATTTAACTTACTTACGTTTTCTTTATAAAATTAATCCCTACGCTCCAGTTATATCTACAACGTTTGATGTATACTTTCACTTACTCGTAAAACGTCTTTAAGCAGAGACGACATGACAGATCATGTGACATTTCGTTTGTCTATGTCAATCTAATATATTTCTAGTGCTTCCTATTTTTCGTTTGCGATAAAAGGATGTCACTTGTCTAAGTTGTCTGGGAACCACTTTGTGTCCGTTGGCGAAATATGTATATTAAGTTCTCTGTAAATTATAAAATCAAATTGTAAAATATAAATCTTTGTAGTACAATAAGATCAAAGTTTTTCTAAATAATAGTAATAATAAATATTATGAGTATTGAATTTTATAGATTTTTATTTTTATATTTATTACTAAAACAAAATACAAAAATACTTTATAAAGATTATAAATATGTATACAATATGTCCGGTACACTGTGTCTTACCTTATCTTACTGACCTCCATAACCCAGTTATTGGGTAACACGATACCCCTTGGTTTAGACACCCTTGTCAGAATTTCGGAGTTTTAACGAGGCGTCACGACTGTCAAAGATCCACAAATGACGGGACCAATGGCTTAGCGTGCTTTTGATCTCCCATCTACCGATCAACCGCGATAACCGCTTAACCTGATGTTATTTAGCCACCAAAGCAGATAAATTCAGTACAAAATCACAGTCCCGCTCTGTTTATCCCGGTTCGATTCAGCTCAACTCTAAACCCCCTCAGAGCTTTACTGCCCACAGTAGGAAGTCTCATGCTTCGTTTATCTCATAGAGAGGTGACGTGTGAAACAGCTATTTAATAACCGTTATTTATTAGTAGCATGCATCCGATCGTTTTACGTTTTTATCACAATTCGCTACACCGGATTAAATGGTTCGCAAGTTTTTAATGATGTAAGATGTTTTTGTTCCGTCGGTGTTCGTGGTTATGTTGTTGTTTATGATACTTTATTACATAATCGTTTATTATATATATGAAGGAATATAAGAGGATAGAGTCTTAGTTTTAGTTTTATAGATTGGTTAGCTGCTCTGCTTGCAGATTGCTGACTTGCTAAAAAAAATACTCGTAGCTGGAAATACTTCAAATAGTTCGTCCTGATACGAAATAAGGTGTATTTAAGTTTGGAATATAGAAACCTTAACACTAATTCTGTTTTATTTATTTTCAGATCTACATCAAGATCGAGAGAACAGCACAACCCGTGAGTATCCATTATTCTTCGTAACATTATAAAAGCAAATGCTCTACAGTCTACATCGTTATCACCAAAGCGTTAATATTTTTCAACTATACTTTTCGTGGCAACCATGATTTCTTTTTTAGTATAATCTGCCTAGCCTTTCCCCAAGTGGGCTTCCAATCTAACCGGATGCAGCTTAATACCAGGATTTTGACATGGATCGACTGCTTATCTGACCTCCACAACCCAGTTACTGGGTGATAAGATACTCCTTGGTAAGAAGGCTTGTTACACTGTTGGGCTTCTGACAACCCGTAACGACGACTGTCAAAGATCTGTAACCGATTCGTTTTCATCATTCTCTTAATTAATAGGCCAGCTTATTTTTGCCCCTACAGAAAAAATGGCGTCCTTCGACTCAAGTTTTAATTATAAAAACGATCTATTCAAACCTTTCATTTGTCTGAAAACTGAACCGTTACAGACCAAAGTACATAGAAAGGATGATTGCGTTCTTGTAATGACAACATAGACTGTACAATTCGTTTTATTATAATCAGGCGTCCCTCAGGGAGTACTTTCATTTTATTGTAATGGTGTAACATTACACAGATTGTATTGTAACTTGCTAGTTCTAATGTTAGGCAAATTTCTAGGAATATCTTTGGAAAGTTCTAGACAAGTTTATTGTAAGTTTACGGCTCTTTACAGTTTAGTTTTACGGGTAGTTGGAATGTGGTTTATTAGTAGTCAAGTTAGTTTATTACTTTATGTTAAGTTAGAAGCACATATAGCTTGAAAAATTGTTGTACTGATAGCGACTTTTTTACCAAAATAGTTAAGAGGTAATCACTTATATTATTATTATGACTGTAACTCGTTCGTACAGACGCCTGCATATCAAGCTACCTCAAACTGTCAAATTTTCCCAATTGAACATGAACCATAAGCTTACGTAATAAAGTTTGAAAATCTATCAAAGAAATTTGACAGATTGAGGTAGCTTGACGTGCTGACGTGTGTACAACAATACTCTTTTGCTATCTGTGGAGGTTTATCAATGACTTGTCGTAAATTACCTCACTACTACTTTTGTAGGCCCCTCAAACGCAATAAAATAAAATAATCTGACACGTGTGATCAGGACTTTTTTTTAGTATTAGATTAGAAAAATAATTGAAAAAAAAAAAAAAAAAAACCTTCTAGAGTTACTTTAAAAAAGAGATGCTTTAAGTTATTAAGAATTGTAGTCTTGTCCTTACCGGTGATAACAGAAATTCAATTAGCACTTTGAACAGTGAGTCTAAATGTAAAGTTACAAAGGGAATGAAATAAATTTTGCTTTTCCTACGAACGGTCTGAATTTATAAAATACCTACTCGTAAATTAAGAAAAGATGACAAATATCTGAATACCAGAGGCGGTTCGATTTCATTATTTGATTGGATTTTAAACAATTATCTGTGGGCTAAAAACTTTAGCACAGAATGTCCGTCCGATAGTGACCTATTATTCTTTCATTCGAAAAGTAAACTGAAACCTAATTGAAGACAAACTTCACTAACAGGGAAGGCAAGGTTAATTTAAAACACGTTTCGTTCACGACCTACGATAACAACACTATAGAGCGAATGTGATACTTTTCCGCAATTTATGATATACTATCCTGATTCTTGTAATTATAATTATTTTCACCATTATCGAAGTGGAGGAGCCGAGGGGAGGCCTATGTCCAGCAGTGGACCTTTTTCGGCTGAAATGATGATGATGATGATAACCATTTACAAAACCTAAAATGGGTTTGAGTTTTATTTTATTTATTTATTCAGGGACAATAAACAGCTACAATATGTGTTTAAACAAATAAAAATTAATACAATTTTTTTGCAAAACTGCAGCCCACTACATTATCCGCAAATTAACAAAAGAAAGTTCAAAAGATAATGAATGCCACTAGGTTATCCACGAGATCCTGCTACTGGAACAAAAAGTTAAGCCTATTTTACTCCTTATAACATCAGCTATCTAGCAATGAAAGTTTCGTCGAAATCAGTTTAACTTTCTCGGAGATTAGCCGTAAATAAACTTTTGATATTACCAATGGACACTTCCATTTTATTCATTTGTAAAATCTTTTTAAAACAGATTTGTTCAGTCTTAATTTAAAAAAAAAAATGGTATATAGCGATATATTGGTTGACTACCATCCTTAAGGGGAACCTAGTCGCGGACTCGAACTCACTGGTGGGCCTGGCTAAAAATCACGCTGTCTCACCAGGCTTCGCGTCCGACAGAGGTAGTATCAGTGATAAGCAGTTAGACGTTAGTCTACACGCACAACGTTATTGAGTGAGATGCAGGATCATCTATACTAAAATAGGAGCGTAAAAGTTAAGAAAAGTCCTTCGGAACACGGAGACAAAACCATACCATGTTTAAGTTTTTATGTACATTGTCAAACAGTGGAGTAAAACCCTCCCGAAGTTTGTATGGAAAAAATGTGGACTTGTTTCACCTTAAGGGCATTCATTATAGGCTGATGATGATGAAGGGGAACCTAGTCGCGGGCTCAAACTCACTGGTGGCCCTGGCTAAAAATCACGCTGTCTGACCAGGCTTCGTGTCCGACAACGAAATTTATACATTTATACACAACGTTATTGAGTGAGATGATCATTTATAGTAAAACATTCGCGAAAAAATTAAGAAAAGTCCTTTGGAAGATTGGGTTTTATGAAAAAACCACTGCATAGATCAATGATTAATAAAGTTTATTGGACTTTTCGATAATTGAACTTTGTCGGCACCGACTTGGTTTTGGAGATTTTACACTTTTTGTGTTACTTAGATACCCCCCAAAGAAAGGTTAAATTAGCTAGAAAAACGAATCTTTGTCGGCTCCTAACTTTTTAATGGGTTTTTATTTTAGTATTCTGTTTCCGTACAGACAATATTAATTATAAGAAAAAACCATACTGTATTTAATTTTTGATATATATTGTCGAACAGTGGAGTAATACACTGCCGAAGTTTGTCTGGAACAAATGTCGACAAGATTCACCTTGAGTAATTATTTATCTGGATGATTCAATACATCACCTTTAGTCCATGAAGTAGCTTATTATTCAGCTAAAATCAGGTGCAAATGACAGAACACGAACCGGCACAGCTCACAGTGTTTGTGTGGGAGACGTGAGAGGTAAATTGGTCATTATCGTCATCCAACCCGTCTTTGTGCAGACTGTGGGCCACTCGACCCCGACAGCTGACTAAGTCATAACGTAGGTACGTACAAGAAAGTTTCAGCTGATATGCTAAGATGAAGATGCGTAGGTAAAGTGTTGAAATACTAACCATATTATAAGTTTGAATAGTGTTTAGAGGAACAAGAACACTAGAAAGAAAAAAAAAACTACAAAATCGCAAGAATTCATATTATGACATTAACAACCAAAACTGGGCCCGCGTAGTGGAATATGGCCCCCTGTCGTCACAGATAGTGGGCCTGTGTCCTAGCAGTGACAAAATTAAAGATCCTTTTCTTTTAGCTTATAGAGTACTAGAGGGCTGTATCGAAGCGTGGGATAAAAAAGTCGGGGCTTAAAAAATACCCTTAATTCGTTTTAAAGTAAAACCTAAATGCTAAAGCCCATTACGTCACTATTTCATTCGTGAAAATGTACCCTTGCCGTAACCGTTAAAAGTGCAACTCATTGACATGATTATCATTGTTACACAGGTACCTACCTCCTGACAGGATGACTTGTAATTTGACTAATTCCTTCCAGGATTTAATAATGTGACCCATTTGCAACAATTAAGCAATTAATTAAAGCATAGGCGAAAATTCATGGATTTCGAGAAAACTCATTTTAAATTATTTTTTAAACATCCCTAAATTCGTAACTAAATATCACTTTTATCCAAACTCTCAAATTGAATGGCCTATAATGCTGTTCCTTCGGATACCTAATACTTTAATCAGTTAAATCTTAAAGGAAGAAGTTTACTAACCAAATTCATAAAAATAACTCACTATTCATGTCCTGGAAGAAATACGTCAAATTACAAGCCACCCGGTGCAACTATCAATCATTATTCATACTTTGTTTACTCATTGAAAATACAACATCATAGTGTGTAAATATTCCTATTTGTATGCGTCAACTTTTACTACAGTAACTCTGTTTGAATTTAAATAGTAGCTATTGCTTTTCCAAATACAATTGAGAAAGATGAGCAAAATATGTAAATATCAGTCCAGAAGTTGTATTATTGTTCTGTTTCATGACTCTATCTATAATATATATAATATTTAGATGAATTTCATTTCACTTGTAACCTGAAAGGTCTGAAATTATTGGAGAAACTTTTACCTAGCTGCGGTAACGATACAGACTGAGCTTAGCTATACATACTGTAGCGGTTATTTATATTAATATTGAGAGAACAATATCACCCTTTATGAAATAAGTTTAAGCCGCCATATGTTTTTCGAATATTAGCTCTACCCAGACAGAGAACTTTATTATTCAACTCGAAATTCAATTTTATTTTCCGTTTCACGTTGTAACCAAGGTAACCGACATAGCCCGAACTTAACTGGCAGTGGGTAGGGCCCATGGCTTACATAACAGATAACCAATGGTGCCGAAAGGTTCTGGAGTGGCGACCGGATAGTAGAAGACGTAGCGTTGGAATGTCTCCCATAAGGTGGACCGATAATCTTGTGAAAGCCGCAGGAATCCTCTGGATGCACAGAACTGGTCATAGTGGCGGTGTTTGGGGGAGGCCTATGTCCAGCAGTGGACGTCTTCCGGCTGAAATGATGAGGCGTGGACTTCGGCATGAGCCAAGCTTCCTTTATGGAACATTAACTAAATAATCAGAAAACATTTACACACCTGTAAATCAAGAGGTACCTACTTATCCAATCGAATAGGGACGAAAGTCGGGGGAAGTTGGGCGCACAATAAGTTATATGGTGTATAAGCATGGACCTAGCTATGTATTACATTGTGTATAATGTATGTATATGTACATTCTTAATCAGTGCGCAGGTGTGAGGTAAATGTAGCTGTCAATACGTTGGATATATTTCTTTAGTTACCCCTAACGACCCCTATGGGAACTGATGGGATTAGGAAGAATTCTGGTTGTATCTGTAGAGCGGTTGGTTTATCTAATGTTGTATTGGCTATACAGGAAGACACCAGATGAGATGAAATCAAATCTATACAGTAAAAAGTTTTGTCTGTCTGTCTGTTTGTTCCGGCATTTCCGAAACGGCTGAACTGATTTGACGGGACTTTCACTAGCTGATCTTATAAGGAATAACAAAGTTTACGCTACTATCTCACATAAGATTCTTTGAAATTCCCTTATCATCATCATCATTTCAGCTAAAGACGTCCACTGCTGGACATAGGCCTTCTCCAAATGGGGAGGGATTACCATAATCGCCACGCTTGGCAAGCGGGTTGGCCATCGCAGTATGTTGGTAACATACGAGTACATAGAGAACTCTGCTGCCCATTCTCTAGTAAGCCCTTTAGTCGCCTTCTACGACACCCACGCGGGAAGAAATGGGATGGTGCCATTCTTTTACGTCCGGCACCACACGAAAAAAATCAAATTCCCTAACTAGCCGTATTCCCAATAGAAAACATCGATAACATCTACTAATTATTATGAAAACATTTTCCACAGTAATCGATTTTAAGCTGAATAGTTAAGTTAATAAGGACCTTTTGAAACAAAATGTCAATACTAGACGTTTGGACTATTCTGGAACTAAAAGACTCAATGTTATCCTAATAAAATGTCTAGAAATTAAACAGTAACTTGTTGAAGGCTTTTACAAAGTAAACGACGATAAACGGTAATTAAAATACATTTTGAAACAAAAAATATACATAAAAGAATAGTAAGAAAGTTTTATTACTTTTTCTCTTGTGGACATGGCTATCTTTTCCTTAGAATGTCGAGTTCTTACAACCTAGGCTTTTTATTATTTTTCAAGCTGACCTATTACAGTACGGCTTATACTTAATAAATCATGGCCGGTTTGTAAGGCGGATTTTCACGAATTTATACAACACATGGATGAGAAAAGTTCACGGTAAGTACATACATGCAATAAAGTGCATAACGTTCAAATCGTGGTAATTTTCTAATACGTCTTTCTGAATTTGTCGATTCGCCTACAAATAAATTAACTTCGTGCGTTGTTAAGCTATTCAAAATAACATATAATTTAAAAGTGTCAATTTGCTCGATTCGTGCGAGTAAATTCTTGCGAATCGAATAATAAACCGAGTGAACATAGGCTCTCATGCATGTCCTCTCACTCAAACTCGCCACACGTCACCCTTAAAAAAATCTTGCATCCTTCTGCGCAAAGTTCGAACCAGCTATAAATCATTTGCCATTTTGTACATTACCAAAACCTATCAACGGAATCATAGATAGCAATATGCGGGGTGGCAGGGATATCAACGTGAAACCTGTTCCTATGGATTCGATACGCGGAAGCCAGTTCAGACGGTTTATCATGCCATCATGCGAAAGGAAGCGGCCTCCACATACAGCACTTGCATGGTAGTGACAACAGCATTCAGAAAATTATTGCTACCAGAGCGGACTGTCCAGTTCAGTGACACTGTTTGGCAACTGTCATAGGACTGAATAAATAATTCATTTGTGATGAACCACCGATATTGACTTATTTATCTAAGCACTGTTGTTACTAACATCAAAATACCAAAAAAAATGTGGAGCTTAAACAGAAATAAAGTTTAATTCTATTTTATTTAAGTACCATGATTCTGAATCCAGCTGCGTATTTATATTTTATGGCTTTTCGAAAAAAAGAAATTGCTGTTCCATACATTTTGACCTCGTAGGTATTGTACTTTTTATAAAACAGGAATTTTTTTTATGATAACCAACGAAACGTTTCTGCGCTACGTCTACGTCTGGAATCTTGTGCTGATTTCCTGCTTTCAGTTTGCATGTCGATGTCCATGCCATGCCATCCTGTAGGTTAATATAACAAAATGAACGTCATCCATCTAGAACATTTTCAAAAGGCAAAATAAAATTAAATTTTTTGTTCCAGAACATAGATTCGGAAACATACTACAGGCATAACAGCGCACATACTACAGGTCATAACAGCGCGCATATTACAGGTCATAACAGCGCACATACTACAAGTCATAAAAGCGCAATCAATGAATTAAAATTAATTTCAGTTACTAACGAACCGGTTCAGGTTTCATAAATATGAAGTACAACGTTGTCGGGAATCGTCATTTATAAATGAGCGCTCGTGAATATTTTGTAACTAAATATGCAGCATGGCTACTAATATTACGAATAAATATTAATCATTACATTTTCCACAGGGGAATGATGCTATATTATTATGGGTTTCTCATTTAACTTAGCTTAATATTGGCAAAATCTAACGACTGCACACTGTTGCAAAACAAATTCTGATGAGGATCATAAAACCATCCCCTAGTTAATGATGCTATATCTCTATGTCTGGGAACCCACCTTACACTTTATGTCCACATTTCCGCGTTTAATTCACCATCCACCCACACCGACACTGTATATACTTAACTAACGAAATCATTTTTCACATCTGCAAATAGTTAATACCTAGAACTGCTATTTCGAATGATAGATTCCACGTAAAAATGGACTTTAAAGACATCGATTGTTTGATAAATACATTCCTCTTCCCACCTTAGTAGCGACTCCTTAGCCTAATAAACATTTGTAAATAACAGTAAGTCGTCAGCTAATATATTATATAGCTACTCAGATAATAATATCACACGTAAATCACTGGCATCTGTGATAGGCGATCGACATAATACTAAGTAAATCAGTCGGAAGCTCACGGATCCTATTGATCATCAAAACACAGCATAACGAGCGACAAAACTATTGTCAAAATTCGCGCAAATCTTTTTGCATACAGATTGGACCGATTTTTCTGTCTGCCAACAATGCTGATTTTAAAGTTATCTTATATTTGTATATAATGTGGTTCTTCTCTTGATTATTGTGGATAGCAAGATTTAAATAGCTTTATTCATAAAGGTTAATTCAAAGGTGCTATCATCTAGTTTTCTGTCAAATATCAATACAAGTTAATTTACTTCTAACTGGTGTAACATGGAAATTCATCTTGTATTTATAGTTTCACTACGAGAATATTAGTATAAACGTTTCATTTACGTTCAAACAACAAATAAACAATTGTCACACGATATTATCTACACTGCTCCAGCAACATTCATTTGTTTGCTTCTGTTTAATTTAGTCATAATATTGTTTTCATTCTGTACTAATTTATCCCTCTTCATTTATTAGGATACTAGCTTTTGCCAGCGGTTTCGCCCGCGTGTAACGTACTGCCGGGATAAAAAGTTTCTTGTGTGTTAATCCAGATTATAAACTATCTGTTTGACAAATTTCATCTCAATCTGTTCAGCCAATTTTGCGTGATTGAGTAACACACATCTAAACATCGAAATATCCAAACATACAAATTTTGAAATGTAAAATATTAAGTAGGATTTCTTCACTAAAATATGCCTACCTTTTTGGATGTTTAACATATCACATAGCATACAATCACGCCTCGTTTCCGCTAAGGGTTCAGCAGCAGTGTAAATATACAGCTCCCACATTTCACCAGCTATGTTTAAGTTCCATGTAATGCTTGCTGCCAATCAACCAGACACACATCCAAACTATACGATACGTGTGGTTTAAAAAAATATTTTTTTTCCCAAATGCATGCTTACATGAAATATTAATCGCGTCAAAAAGTCTCGTTATACTCAAACGTTCATATTTACAAGAAGACAAACATAAACACAATACACCTGAACCATCTTTAGATGTTACCAGATGTTTTTATAGGAAGCAAATAATATGAGTCAACAAAGCAAACGGAAATGACAAAATCGGTACGTTTTCCTTTCCGTAGGGTTGGTATAGAAAACTCCTTTTAATTTCCTTCTGTAAACTGAAGTTATTTTATGAATTTGATGGTTTTTGAGATTAATAATATGAATCAATGTATGGGTCAGAATGTTGGGCCACAAAAGAGATGAATGAAAGGCAATTGCATATAGCCGAGATGAGAATGTTAAGAGGAATGTGTGGTGTTACACGAATGGATAGAATAAAAAATGAGTACATAAGAGGAAGCCTGAAAGTGGCACCGGTAAATGAAAAGTTGTGTGGAAATCGGTTGTCATGGTATGGGCATGTGATACGGAGGAATGAGGAAAATGTCGTGAGGAAAGTTTTGAGTATGAATGTCGATGGCTATAAGAGTAGGGGGAGACCAAAAAAACGATGGATGGACTGTGTGAATGATGATATGGTTAGAAAGGGTGTGACTACGGAGATGACGACTAATAGAGAAGTGTGGAAGAAAAAGACGTGTTGCGCCGACCCCAAATAAATTGGGATAAGGGCAGGAGAATGATGAATATGAATCAATGTGCCTAGCCTTTTATCAACTATGTCGGGGTTGGCTGCCTGTCTAACCGGATGCAGCTGAACCAGTTGACTAGTATATTACATGCGCGTGCCTATCTGACCTCCACAGTCAGTTACTGGGTAATACAATACCCTTTGACAAGGTAAGACTGGTGGTCAGACTTTCAGGTTACTAAAGACCCGTTACGGCTATCAGAGATCCACGAATGACAGTTGGGACGAACGGCTTAACGTGCTTTCCGTGGCGGTCAGGGGTCTTTGTATGATGGTCACCCATCCACGGACCAACCGCGGCAAGCGTAGCTTAACCTGCTCGACCGACCCGTGCAGCTGTTATTACTTACCCACTTAGTGATCTTTGAGTAAATTGGCCAAGGAACGGAAAATCCCTGGAAAAATTTAATATTCTGCAATGTCATCCATCAATGTGTTACAATTTCTATAGGCATTACTTCAAAAGTAATTTCTTTAGCAAAAATTATTAAACTTTGCGTACCTACTTCCTTTTTCTAAAATTTCCTACTCTTTATATAAATCAGACCCGCTCTGTTTCTCACGGTTTTCAGGAATTGAGAAAACATCGAGATTTCTTTATTTTGCTTTGTTTAATATTAAGGCGGTGATTTCTTGAAAACGCTCAAAAAGGTGGTTTTTCAAACCAGTGTATCACTTTAACCGTAAATAGTTTTGAAAGCAAAAAAATATATGAAATTTTAAAGTCTTTTTTGCATACAGTGATGGAACTCAAAACTTAATTAAATAAACTTTAATGCATCAAAAAAATCATCAAAATCACCTCTTAATTATATTTAAAATCAGTTTATCCGTTCAATAACAATTATTATTGTAATTAAAAATATACTATAAAATTTCAAATGCCAAATTGCATCCAGTGATGGATCATTTTTTTTATCAAATAATTAATATTTAATTTTATATGATTTTATTTGCACTTTTACGACAATGCTTGCTCATTTATTATTCGAATTTATTACAACAGATTTTAACCCGTATCGGATTGCAGTAAGAACTATTATCGCTCATTACGACAATACGACAAGTACATTTAAAATTACCAGAGCCTTAATGTACTAGTTTCTGCTCGCGACCCACCCCGTCGCTTCGAATCGCCTACCCGTGCGAATACTTTGTATCCGTGACTTTTTCTATTTGCTCGGCGCTTAAGGGTCTTAGCCTGGTATTATATAGCCTTCCTCGATAAATGGGCTATCCAACACTAAAATAATATTTCAATTCGAATTAGTAGTCTATTTCCCTTGGTCACGGCATAACACGTGAACGGCTGCACCAATTTAGGTAATTCTTTTTTTTTTGTTGTGGTCGTTATTGTCAGGAGAAGGTTCTTATGAAGGAAAAAAAAACTAAGTTGCGCTTAACATATATTCATAGTTAAGACAGGACAACGTCTGTCGGGTCAGCTAGTATTAATATATAATTATAATAATATTATAAAATATAATATGTATTTAAGATAAGAAGATAGAATATATTATATAATATACATACCTTCCGGAATAAATTCTCTAAATGATAGTGAAAACCGCATTCAAACCAGTTGCGGCGTTTAGAAGAATAACGCTGTCGCCCAGACACACTAATAAACATGTGTCACAAAAAAGTTTTGCTCCGAATATTTTGTTTTTTTACAATATACGTCAGAATGTCGTACTTTTAAAACAGTATCACTTTTCAACTGGCTGGAAACATCTCATGTTATGAGTGACGTAACATGAAAACAGTTGCAGTCGAAATTAACATTGATGACTATTCTGTGTTCACATTAGCTCCAGTATTTTATGTAGATATACGTTTTTATTCACTCACTTTCGACCGTTTTGTTTTCAAAAAGAGATTATTGAGTTAGTTGATAACTATCAAATATTTTGGACATTATATTGCTAGGTACCTTACATTATGCTGCGCTGAGGCCCTTTTGGCATTATTATCATTGTTTTCTGTATATTTTTTTTCATAGCTTTGAGGATTTTTTATGTTGTAATGCCAATAAAATGAAATGTTCTTTCTTTAAGTGTGTAGTGTGTCAACTAATCTATCAGGTATCGTATGATTGTTGAATTGACTTGATCGTTGTAACAGTATTACGATTTCCAAAGCAGTAAAATTAAAAAAAAAAATCTGTGCCGGAGTTCCAATTAGTTTCCATTTCATGCGTCCTAAGTTCCTTTTAATGTTTTCCGTATTAATTCTGTCTTATGTTCCGTCATTGCATAAAAGCATAACCCCTAAAGAAGCCGTAAGAGCGTCATTTTAGTTAATGTTTATGTTTATACGTGCTAAAGTGTATCTTTTTATGTCTGCCATTATACCTACACACATGACTACGTAGTGCTTTTTCGTACCTAGTAGGTTTCGTATGAGTTTTAAGAGCTATCTTTTGAGCAAAGTGGTCCAGCCTTGGACTACTAATTACTCCCAAAGGTCTAATTAAGAAGCACGTGTAATGTGTCCTTTTGCGCATACTGATGCCAGGAATAAAATTAAATGTTCCATAATTGCTTTTAACATTTTTGGGGCTGACTTTTTGAAAATATGAATGTAAATGTTATCAGTGACTTTTTGGTAGCTTTTACGGGTCACAATTTTTTTTTCGCAAGATGTTTTAAACTTCGTGACTCATATTATTTTCGTTTATTTTTTGGGTTAGTGTCGAGATTGGCTCTCTTTTGTAAATAATGATTACAAAAACAAACATTGATATTAGTATTATTGTTTTCATGGAAAATTCACTACGCTTTTTAATAAACTTGATGTAAAACTTACCTACGTACCATGTCTTAAGCATGGCACTGCATCAAGCGACAGCACTATTTCACTGTCTCTTGGAAGCCAGTGTTGACAGTGTTGAATAATACATTCACTACTTCATTTTATGAGATAACTAGCTCAGACTGCGGCCTCGTTCACGTGAAGAATTTGAAATTGTCAGTCAGACAACACCCATAATTTATAAACTTCTGCTTTTTTAATATTTCAAATTAGGACAAATAGTGTCTAATCGTGAAGTAAGCCTTTTCCCAGTTTAAAAGTCAGTAAAGCAATATCGCTGTTCGGACGTAAACAGGCGAAAATAATATTGCAACAACCAATTAAGTCACGACATAAAAGACCCATAAACCTCGTGGTGATCTATTCACCTTTATTAACTATAGAATATTACTCCACCGAGCCGTTTAATCATAAACAATCCTTATAGCCTTAATCCATACTTAATCCACTCAAGCAAGAACGTCGATCTAAAAATAAATAAGACTGGCTCCTATTTAATTACCGGTTCATCTGCGCTAAAACGAAGTTAACTAGCTAGGACGAACGGATATGGCCAATAAAAAATCTATATATCTTCGATAAGATTGCGTCGAGGCAATTTTCCGACGTTTGCATTACCCCATTAAGCGTAGGCCACAGTGGGTGGGAAGCTAAGTTCGTTCTTCTTCTTAACGTGTCGATAGCAATCTAAATACAGTCAGCCCAGAATTTGGCAACGAGCTTGGCACTTTCAGAGCGTCCATTAACTCCTGTAGCGTGCAAACAACAGAACACGCTGGACAAGATATTAAGTGCCGCATTGTTTGTAGTATAGCACCACTTGTACACTTCAGGGTGGAGTCATCTGTGAATCTCCACCTGCGATGGTTTTCCTTGCTTCGGCCTACCCGAGTTCGTTTTTGCTTCGCTCATATGTAGCTACCGCGTCTTTTCATACTTCAGTTCGCAGTGTCAACCGAAGTTTTTAAACACGTGGTAGCTATACGAGCGAAGCTAACCGAATTTAGCTTCATTCCCAGTGTGGCCTGCGCTTTAGGTAAGGCGCACGCTCGCGACTGTACCGACGGATGTGCGACCGCAAAGTGTCGTCATTAGTCGTGATGGGCAGTACTGTCGCGATTTAGGGTCAGTCTGACTAGCGATGTTGTGGTTTATGTGGACGTAATTGGGGGCTTAGAATTTTTGTGGTGAATGTTGGCTTTTAAGTGTCATCTTTGAGATCTCTCTTCAAGGTCTGTCATAAAAAATCGGGATTTAAACTTACGAAAAATAAACATTAGGTATACAGGATGTTAGAGATATCGATGCCCAAACTATTGTTACAGTAGATTCAGTACATGATACCGAAACGATTAAAAAAAACCTACGAAAAATGTCCATATTAGGGGTTCTAGAATCATCATAGATTCATGGTTTCAGTTTGCGCGTCGATGGTGCCATCCAGGGAATATCTTCAAATCTTACGTACTCAGCAAGCTTAATGACGGTGGAACTTGTACCTATCAAAAAACATGATCATTTAGGTCCTTATTGAAAACGTTTTAACAGAACTACATTTAAAAAAAAAACATGTTCCCAACAAAAAAAAAATTACAAAACCTAAAAAAGCCAGCGTAGGTCGTAAGTATGTTCATACAGTTATCATTTTACCACAACGAGACGTCGACGACCCGACTACGTCGTGTGAGATGCCTGAGAAGCAATTTTCCGTTACTTTACGGCAAGTTATGACTGTGACCGTGCGTGAAATGAGACATCAGAGGGGAGCTATGAGTAGCTAGATTGCCTCGCCCTAATGTGGGTAAATGTGGCCTTTAGTGGGAACTGGGTTAAAATAAATAGAGGCCAAGAATGTGTTGGTTGTATTTATACGCTCATACGTTGGGTTGGAGAATCTTTGCCGCGTTGCTGGGTTTTGGAGAGTCTTGAATGGAGCCAGCTGTTTTCTTTTGTGGAAGCGTCTCTGCAAACACACGTCTCAGGTATCAACACTGTTTGAGAAGTTTATTCAAATCAAATCAAATCAAAACGTTTATTTCGGACAATAACAATCCATATTTTGTTAATAGGTACAGTAAGTATTTTACACTTTGATACACATACCATTGAAAAACAGAATAAACTAAATTAGATCAAATTAAACTAAATTACAACTAAATTAAACTGAAATCAGGATTAAGTCAAAATTAAATCAAAATCAAACCAAATTAAATCTAAAACAAATAAAAATCAAATCAGAATTAAATCTAAATCAAATAAAAATTAATTAAAGCATCAGAAACATAATAAAATCAATTAAAATTATAAAATCCCCTACCAATCGTCAGCCCCCGAGTACGCAGGTGCGTGTACATCCAGTGCCCAACCTACCTTAGCTTTAGACTTGACTATGCTAGACTTTGATTTTATCTATATGTGTTGGTTTTTGTATCAATCGGTGCCTATCGGTGTATGTGATGCCGGACTAAAAGAATAGCACCACATCATTTCTTACCTTGGGTGTCGTTAAAGGCGACTAAAGGAGTTACTAGAGAATGGGCAGCAGCTCTCTCTATATATTTTTTAAACCCAAGTGGACGTCTTTCGGCTGAAATTATGATGATGATGACGGAGCCTATGATATGGGTGAAAACCCATCATGTTAACAGAATATAACATTGTTAAAATTGCTGTAAAATTGAACAAACAAACACATCACTCTCGGCGAAACAATATTACAACAACATACTCCAATTTTCTCAGAAAATTATACAGTTCGCTTTGCACAAGGGATAAGTAAGCGTGCAAACAAATCCTTCACTTCCACAAACAATTACTTTAAAACAAGAGCAGAGCTTTCTAGAACTTTTCAGCATCTTAACCTAAATAACGGCAGTGCAAACACGATCTGTCCTGGGAAGCAATTATTCGGAAAGTGTACTTACTCTCGGTACGTTTCGCTAGAACAGTACAATCACATAAATGGAACGTTAATCGAAATAGTCGGCATTAAGTTAGTGTAATGTGTTTGGAACAGTACTAGAGTTCATTTAGTACCTACGCACTTGAAATGTTAGGTTTCATTATTTAACGTAATTTCGCGTTTAATTGATTTTGAGTAAAACTTTGGTGAATAATAAAGGCTCCCACAAACAGGCGCGGCGTGATAGCGTGAGTGTCACGCAACTCTCGTAGAAGAATTTCTATGAATACTTTATGAAAATTGTCCTACAATAGTCGTGTCACGCTGTCGCGTCACGCCTGTCAGGAGAAGCCTTAATTCAGAGGTAGGTAGATCAGTTTTATTTATTCGTCAATAAAGCCTACAAGTTGGACTTATTTACAAGAATGGGTTCACGGAGTTAACATGTATCAAGTAAATGGTTGTTTTTTTTTTTGGTAGGTAATAAAAATTCGTATAATATGATTTCGATATCATGAACAACCGGTTATGACAGGTCTTATTAGAGGGACAATTCTCGGTCTCAATCTGTCAAAAATACCTCGAATTAAATACATTTTTAACAAGTTTTCGACATTTGCTTGTCGCCGAGATGACACTACGACTAGATATTGAACGTTTTTAATTACGAGAATTGTGTGAAGTGTTTTTGGGATTTTTCGTCAGGAATTTCTCAGTATTTAGCTGCTCTTAGTCGGTATTTTTGCCGGGTTGGTGGCAATAAGCTCGCCCCCTATTAAATGGGACGTAAAACATAACTGGTGAAAGGTGGGTTTGGGCTTTAGGCACACCGCAATGGTTACGTTATTTTATAATGAGCAAATATAATTTTTCTAATTTTGTCATTAAAATCGTCAAAATTCAATATACAAGAAGAGTACAAGAATAATTTACAAATAATATAAATTATACTTTCACTGTTAAAAATAGAGGAATCTTTTTACAGTGATAAATGTGATAATAAACATGTTTGCGTCACACGTATCACCCCGTATGCTGACACCCGTATCATGGCGCATGCGTTTTATATTGACGCGATAAAATGCCTTCGTTTTAAAGCAATTTGTTTGTGTAAACTCTGCAGTGGTATTCAATATTGGGTTAAAATTTTCATTGTTTTCTGGGTAATATTCGTGATTTTGGCTTGAAACTAATAAATGGTAGCTTTCTTTAAATCATGGAATGCACCGAGATCAAATATGCTAGGAGACCATGGTAAGTACGCGTTGTATAACACTAGCTTCCGCTCGCGGCTTCGCCCGCATGGAGGTCGGAAATTTTACTATCCCACGGGAAAATATTACTGGGATAAAAAGTATCCTATGCATTAATCTAGGTTATAATCTATTTGCGTGCCAAATTTCATCGAAATCCGTTCAGTCGTTTTTGCGTGATTGAGTAAGAAACATCCAAACATCTTCACAAACTTTCACATTACAATATTTGTAGGATCATCTATCAAGTTATTTCCAAATGCAAAAAGGCATTACTTTATGAGCACATTATTTATGCGTAGGTCACATATCTACTTACCTTTATTTTTAGAAAATTCTCACACTTTCGTTAAAAAACTTATTGAGCGCTTTCCTTTTCATCGAACAAATCTAAAATACTGAAATGATAAATTATGGCTCTCAAAATTGTGTAGGTCGCAGGTGATTGACCTGAGCGAAAGATTCCGCCTACGTTCAATCTTAATTTATCCTCCTCTAACATTCCTTTTTCGCTTTATTTAAGTTGTCAATACTCTGTGTTTGGCCAGCAAATACTGCAGCCTACGCCTGACCTTGATTTCTTGTAGGTATTTATTACCTGTGTATCGCCTTTTGTAGTATTTATTCACATGATTACTTTTTCTGAAGACTGACACAGATTTTTGTTATTTTCTCAAAAATATTAAATTACTTAGCAAACGTTTTTGCATTAATGGGACAATTATACCGAGAGAAAGAGGGAGAAAAATAAGGCTACAACATTTTTAGTAGTTTTAAGATAAGGTTTAAATTATCTTTCGTACATAGCTGGTATGAAATTATCTGTAAGAGTAGCGTAATGTGTCATTTGAGGTCAATAGGTAAAGCAACATGTCGAATGAAGTGATTGATTCGTCTGTCACACGATAGATGAACGCAGTTTGTACCTACCGACGTCCTACATACAAGAAGCTACATATGCATAGATTCTGCCATACTTCCACATCCTAAGAGAAACCCCTAGAGCCACATACATCCATTAACAATAACTTAAACATTCTAGCAACACGCAATGTCCTACAGAATTAACATAGAGACACTATTGTGCTATTACAATACATAATGTATTCATTATTAATGGAATGTAGGCCGATTCTCAGTAGCTCCCTTTGAATCAGATGAAAAGGAGGAGAAATCGGGTTGGACGTGCGACGGGCCATAATGACTTGAGCGTCGATAGACTGAGCGACGCGACGAAGTGTTAAATGTGGTGGTATTTTAACTACCCTGCTTATTTAGAAGAGGTACAGTAAAAAATTATTTGCATAAGTTGCATGTATCTTCTATACTCTATAAACTATTAATAAAAAGAAAAGATTTTATCGTTTGTTTGCATTGAATAGGCTCCGAAACTACTGAACCGATTTGAAAAATTCTTTCACTGTTGGGAAGCTACACTATCCCCGTGTGACATAGGCTATATTTAATCCCGGAATTCCCACGGGAACGGGAATAACGCGGGTGAAACCACGGGGCGCTGCTAGTAGTAAATAAGATGATAGTTAAAATGTGGGTGATCCTTGTACAGAGGCCAGCACATCAAGCTACCCCAATCTGTCAAATTTCTTTGATAGTTTTTCAACTTTATTACAAAGGAATAAGGTTTATGTTCAATTGGGAAAATTTTACAGTTTGGGATAGCTTGACCTGCTGGCGACTGTACAATAGAAATAAAGGTATTAGGTATGCAACATTATTATAACATGTAAGAATAAAAAGATAAAAATAGTGATGACAAAGATAAATAATTTTTAAGGAAGGTATTACAGCTGAACAATAGTCGGCATGGTACATTCATATAATAAAACATACAGGGCCAAATAAATTTAGCTAGTGAAACTCCTAATCTTACACGACAAAAAAAATTTTTTTTTCGGTATTAGTTACCTACTTGAAGTGTGGGTTTAGAAAGTCTGTATTTATTTTTTTGTTTTACCAAGTTTTTAGCTGCTAGCTGATATTTCAAGTGGCTATACTTCCTGCGGTTCATGGCCCAAAAACTCATCAAATTAATTTATTTGATTATGTTTAGATATGGATATATATCAGTGGAGTTTCTTGCTACTTTTTCTCCATACTTAACTACCTTGATGGCCGCGTTGTTCCAGTGGTCATAAGCGCTATTGTTAAGTATAAGGTCCTGGGTTCGATTCCCGGGTAATTGGGGGCTGAGTTTTCTTTTTAATTACACCGTTGCTTTAACTAGTATGGGTTTGTTCTATTCGTTTCATAATTTTAATTCCTCTACAAATCTACAGCCTTCTGTGCCTTCTGTATTTCAGAAATTTGTCTTCTTTGTGTGGTATGTGATTTCTGTTTGCTGTGTGTACGGAATTCTCATTAGGAAACCTATTTGACCTCAGACCACATACGCTTTCATATAAAATCCTATCACCACTCGGCGCCTATAGAAAAACGTGTCGCCTATTCATTAAAAAAGAAAATTCTAGAATTCACTGTGCTCTCGGTTCCTCGTTAGTAAGGTGGCATGCACCGGTGCTTGCCCGAGAATTCCTAAGCTATACAAGCAAAGTAAGCCATCTATAGATGTGAACATAGCCTTATATAGTGAAAAGAGCAATAAACGGTGTAACACTAGCCTTCTTATTCATGAAAACCTGTCAGTCATTTTCTTGAACAGTTATGAATAAAGCTTTAGAAATTATGCATTGCTCATCTGGACCACTTGTGCATACTGTTGACCGTCATGACAGTGACCGGGAAAATGTACTTTGATGTTTTTCCAATAGCGTATGCAGACAGGCTATATTTGGAAGGTTTTAGAGTTGTGTGGTGATTGTTCAGCTTGGATATTGGCTGACACTATCTATATAGGTACAGTCAGCAATAAAAATAAAAGAGACTTAAGTTCGTAAGTGCCTACTCACACGCATGAAGGATCCCTAGACGGACAGAATATTGTTATTTGGTTGCTTATTAATTTATAACTTATTGTAAAAAACGTATCACCATCATCACTATTTCAGCCGAAAGACATCCACTTCTGGACATATGCCTTTCCCAAGCACTGCCACTTAAACGGGTTCTGTCCTTCTCGCATCCAGCAAAATCCTGCGGCCTTCACTAAGTCATCGCATTAAGCATTCGGTCCATCTTGTGGGAGGCCTTCCAACGCTACTTCTTCCAGTACGCAGTCGCCACTTCGGAATCTTCCGGCCTCATCGGCCATCTGTTCTGCGAGCTATGTATGTGCCGTGCTCACTGCCACTTTAGTTGCAACGCAAAATACTTACTCATTACAAAACAAAACAGAATTTGATCGACAACTAGCCCCTGTAATTTCTATAAGTATATCACAGAAATAATAATTCAGAATAACCTGTAAGAGCGTTTACGCACAGTATCCGATCTCCAAACAGGAAATGTTCTAAATTCGGATCTAGTGAGCAAATCGTGATATAAATGGTGCTACCGCCTCTACGGACCGACATTTCTCAGATTCGAATCGAATGGAGCCTGCAAATGCAGTTATTGTTACTTTAAGTCTACAAAAAGCGTATAGGTACAAATTGAGATTTCCTGGAATAGAAATGCGAATATATGGGCAAGGGTATTGAAGGAATCACTTTAATCGACCTATTTTTCTAAGAATGTAGGCCACAAATCCATCACCATCCCATTTTTTTAAACAATGTATCTAATAGAGAAATAATAAAACAAATGACAGCCTCAAATACTTTGATGGTCACTAATTTCATCATAGTTACATCCATCCTCTGTTCTGTTCTATGATGATTAATGAGCGACAGTTTTGTGTCGGCAATGTATTAGTTGTCGGACGAATTCTCACAACAATTTGTTGTAATTTGCGAAGAATATAATTCCGTAATAGGCACGTACATACGTAACTGTAACGTGATCAATTATTAAAAGGGTTCTCCGGAGAGAAAAGTGTTCGAATATTTTTTTGACAGAAATTCTCTTGGATATGAAAAGGTTTCTAGTCAGTTGAACGATACCTTAAGTTACTGATAAAGGTATAATTTTATACGTTTTAGAACAGTTACACTTTTGAGAAAAGAACTTCTGTAGGCTTTTAGACTTACCTTCGAAGAGTTTGAGAGGCTTTTTACAAAAATATCTAAGGTTACGAACATTGATTTAATACATAAAAAAACGTAGCCCAGGTCGACAACGCGTTGTGATCCACGCGCGCCTCAAAAAGATGTCAGCATCAACTGGTGGGGTCCGCAAGGGCCGATGCCTGCCAGGGGTGCGGGTTGTACGAAACAGATATCGTGACCCCTGGCACACAGGAAAATGAATGAACACGGGTGGGTTTTAGTAAGTAAAAGTCTGACACGTCGTCCCGCTCCACCCAGAGCGGGAGAAGTTATTTGATGACTTTCCACCAAAAAACAAAAACACAACATGACATCACGCCTGTTTTCCTTAAAGGCAGAGGTGACCAATTACAGCCACATTTCGCCAATTTTGTTTAAGTCTCCTGTAAGAAACTCTCCTCTACTTCTCGTAGAGGGCGCGCTATTGCGTTTAACGAGGCAAAATATCGACTCCGGTCACTTCTAAGAAATTGCTGATGGAAAAACCAATAACACTTTTCTCGGCCTGGGAACCGAACCCACGACCTCATGCTTAGCAATCTATCACTTACAACCACTAGACTAACGAAGCAGTTGATTTAATTGATAAGAAACAATTGTAAACACACTAACCAAGCCTAATAAAACCTATATCAAGAACTCCAAAATCTGATTCCAACTTAGATAAATGAGTGCGAACTACCAAATAGATAGATAGACAAGATAACACAGTCTAACCCTATTTATTAGCTAAAGTGCCTATTTCGTGGGACGCTACCAAATATCCCAGACTTGGTTAAATCTAGCCGAAATCAGATTACGTTGGGACGGTTCGTAGACATACTAATAGACGTATAGGACGAGACAGACATAGAGTACTTAAGTGTTTAATTGTTTACTCGTTGAGTAAGTAAGAATAAGGTAAAAGGTAGCGGCGGAAACGTGCCTCTTTTAATTGAATTGTCTTACTGAATGTGTTATGCTGTGGCAGACATATTCAAGTCGTGCTTTTGGTGTGATTTCATAACTAAAACAATGATTTTCCAATTCTGGAAAATCCATTACCATTATGTATTTTTGTTGACATGATTTTTCGACACAAGTGATTTTATGATTTTACTATTTGTTTTTTTTTTTTTTTACTATGCATGTCGATTTAATTTGTTTTTAGTATTGACTGACATAGTTTTAATTGGTTACCTCTTAAAAATTACGGACAAATAAGTCTGACCTTGTGAAGACCGCAGGAATCCGCTGGATGCAAGAAGCACAAAAACGGTCAAAGTGGCGGAGATTGGGGAGGCCTATGTCCAGCAGTGGACAACTTTCGGCTGAGATGATGATGATGAAGTCAGATATAAATGAATTTAATTTAATGAAATTAATTAGTCTTACCAAGGGGTATCGTATTACCCAGTAACTGGGATGTGGAGGTCAGATACTCCATGTAAAATACTGGTATTCAGCTGCATCCGGTTAGACTGGAAGCTGACCCCAACATAGTTGCAGAAAAGGCTAGGCAGATGATGATGAATTTAATGAAATTAATTAAATATTACCATTTCTAGTTACATTCAAAGTTTCTTATCGATTTTATTTCCTTTGAAAAAGCTATTTTAATTATTCACCGAAAACATTTATTCTCATGATTCTACCAGACTTTCTTCCTTCAAATCCTTACAGAGTAACCATAACAAAACCTGAATTTTCGAGCTCCAACATTTTACCAATACAGGGTAATACAGTATAGTAACTTTAAGTTGCAAGCACCGGAGATTGCAGCCGTCGCCGCGCCTTCGTTAGCGATAACTGCCGCAATGGCATAGGACGTAGTTTAGACAACTATGTACAAGATGTATCCGTCTGGATTGATCGAGGAAATAATTCAGAGCGATTTAGATGTTTTCGTTTCTTTAGATAATTAGAAAGATAGATGGAATACGTAACTACCCTTAATTGCATACAATTACCTTCAGACATGTGGCAATGGTGATATATAATGTGCGGTGCAATCTCTTAATTTATGGGAACAAGGTTATATCGGCTATTCTGCCAGTATGTATGAAATTGGTACTCCCCAAATGGGTAATTGATACTGGCGAAATGGTCAAACTTGTCTCAGTTTTTAGTATTCTAAGGGCGAATTTCACAAATCAGAAAATTAACTACCTACGTCTAAAGCTGTCAGTGTCATTATTTTCTGTGGAAAAATTACACTGACACTGATAACTCTTGAACGCGGTTTATATGTGCTGATTGCGTTCAGTTTCGTTGATGAAATTCGCACTACCGAAGAGGTGAAACAACTTTTTGAGGACGATGCATCATCGTATATTTTGGCGTCGCTGGTCTCGTTTGATAGTTTACAGTGTTACAATATTTATGCTGCTATTTTTATATCAGTTATTATTGCCTAGTTGTTCGTAGCAATATATTTACGATCGAGAATTTACAAAGTATGTTTAGGTAATACACACTTTTTAAAGCTAAGTTCTACTTTGGTATTTATTCCACCACATTAGCATAATTTAAGCTATTTAACTGTTACCGGGGAAGAATACTGCTATAGATCTTGTCACACAAATCCTATTTTAATCCCAAACGCGACAGAATCTAAATACATATTTTAAAATTATACTGCAGTAGCCGAAGTAATGAAGATTGGCAGTCACTGTAAAATGGTCCTGGTTTAAGAGTATTTTGAAAATCCCACCACGAAGTTTCCATTTTTATTCTGTTTAAAGCGATATTTATAAATAGCAAAAAGTGCCTGTTTTTGTGACTTCTTAACTACAGTATGTATTTAGATGTGGTTTTCGCATTTAGAGCATTAATTGCAACAACGAAACTGAATGCGATCAACACAATCATCTATACTGCATTCATAAACATCAATATTCAACAGAAAATAATGACACTGACAGCCCTTAAGGGGAACCTAGTCGCGGGCTCGAACTCACTTATGGGCCTGGCTAAAAATCACGCTGTCTCACCAGGCTTCGTGTCCGACAGAGATAGTACCCGTGATGAGCAGTTAGACGCTAGTCTACACGCACATTATTGAGTGAGCTGCAGGATCAGTTATAGTAAAAGAGGCGGGTAAAAAATTAAGAAAAGTCCTTCGGAAGATCGGATTTTTTGAAAAAACCACTGCATAAATCAATGACCAATAATGTTTATTGAAATTTTCGATAATTGAGCTTTGTCGGTACTGACTTGGTTTTGGAGATTTTACACTTCTTTTATTACTTAAACACGCCCAAAATTAGCTTAAATTAGTAAGAAAAACGAATCTTTGTTGGCTCCCAACTTTTTAATGGTTTTTAATTTTAGTATTCTGTTTTCGTAAAGACAATATTAATAATAAAAAAAAAAAAACATGTTTAATTTTTGATGTACATTGTCAAACAGTGGAGTAATACACTCCCGAAGTTTGTATGGGGAAAATGTGGACTAGGTTCACCTTAAAAGTAGTTTTTTTTTTTAACAAACCCGCACCCCTGGCAGGCATCGGCCCTTGCGGACCCCACCGGTGGTTGCTGACATCTTTGACGGCGCGCGTGTGGAACACAACGCGCCGTCCCGTCTACCACTTTTGGCCACAGGGGATAGGGAGAGCGGCTGACGCTATACCGACACTCCTCTTCCCCTGCGGCCCCACCGCGTCCGCCATCAAACGGTGGCGGCCCCGTCCAGGCCACGGAAGGGAAGAGCGCTGCTCAGAAGCACCGGCACTCCTCCTCTACCGCAGCCCGCAACCCTCAGCCGCGATGCCTCCCATTCGACATCGCGGCCCACCTCAGTTGCGGTGCACCTCACCGCAACCTACTTTTTGGCCGCTACGTCGTCGGCTTTGAGGCAAAAGCCCTTACGAGCGGCCCCACCTTTGGGTTCCTCTTGGCTTCACCGTGGCCGGAATCCAATGCGGGAACCCACTCGGGGGGGACCTTAAACGTAGTTCATGTGCTGATCTCATTCAATTTCATTGGTGATATTCGCCCATAAATTGTTGGGGAGGTCTGCATAGGGAAACAACAGTCAATACTATGAAGCATATAATTGGAAAATATAAATAAGTCAAGTAACTAAATTAGTCTGCTGATACACATTGTGTGAACCCATAAACAGCCCCACGATTTCTTAGTGGCCAGTGTACATATCGACATGTAGGTGTTATATCTTTAACAATAATACGGAAGGTTTATCTGTATTATAATACCAAGTCTATTATGTCAGGCAAAAACCTCTTTTCATACAGCGAAGGCATGATCATTGATCACCACGCTTGCTCAAGACAATTTGGGGATTTTAGACTTGGGACATGTTAAACTATATTAATAATGAGTCCAGATATCTTCATGATGTTTTTCCTTCACCGTTGGCAGTAATTTCCAAGATAAACTCAGACTTTTCAATTCCAATGCACTTTTTGACTGTGTCTATAATTCATTAATATCTATTAGACTTAATTATAGCACAAAAATTACGATGTTTACACAAGTCGTTTAAATTCGAAGACATGTGACATCCACCAACCCGCACCGTGCCCGCGTGGTGGATTATGGCCCACTCGTAGACTTAATTGTAGCATAAAAATCAGGATGTCCACCGCCACATCAGTACCTTGTACCCGTGCGAAGCAGGGTTGGGAGTCTGTAATAAAATGTATCCAGTCGCTTCCGACCTACTTTCCGCTACCCGATTGATGTTTTAATCTGTGAAAGAAAAGAATTGGCAGGAAATAGGACAGGCTTCAGCGAGATTTCACGGTTGAATGAATTTGTTATCTGTAATAACATAAGCTATGTTTTTTTTTTTGGATGGGAAATCATCAAATGACTTTTCCTGCTGAGTAGAGCAGGAGGGCGGGCGTGTCAGACTTTTACTGACTAAAACCCAGCCGTGTTCCCTCAGTAGCCCGTATGCCAGGGGCCGTGGTATCTCTTTCGAACAAACCCGCACCCCTGGCAGGCATCGGCCCTTGCGGACCCCACCGGTGGTTGCTGATATCTTTGACGGCGCGCGTGTGGAACACAACGCGCCGTTCCGTCTACCACTTTTCGGCCGCAGGGGATAGGGAGAGCGGCTGACGCTATACCGACACTCCTCTTCCCCTGCGGCCCCACCTTTGGGTTCCTCTTGGCTTCACCGTGGCCGGAATCCACGGTTACTGAGCCCCCCCGCAACGACAATGCGGGAACCCACTCGGGGGGGAACATAAGCTATGTTCAGTTTTGTATTGTGCTTTCAAGTTTTTTTTTGGAGTTTTGGCTTGGCACGGTTTGTGCATTTAGCCAGTGTCAAGTAATTTCACTTTTCAATCGAGTAAATGGCCCGATATCAGGCAAGAAGTTACAAAAAAGTCATAGTCAGTCAAGTCAAAGTTATTGTAAAACGGTAGTAACTTTACAACAACCTATTAGGAGTTTTAGGAGGGAACACGAAAAGTCCACGTTAGTCACTTATTTTCACCTTCACTACACTTGTGCACTCAAACGTAACCAAATTGAATAATTCACTACCAAAATTATACAATTTAATTCGCTATTTCACGAAATTTCATGAAAATGAAAATTCGTCCGACATGTTCCAACGCGATCCCGCCAAAATTTCCTGCTTTCATGTTAGTTTTGGATTTCTTGAAGATGGAAGTGTAGCCAGGGTAACCCGCAAAATTCAATTTTTCTTACGTTTTTTGCAATACAGGTCAGTGTCTAACACGTATTTACAGAAACGTGATTCTTAAAAACATAAATCATCATCTGCCTAGCCTTTTCCCAACTATGTTGGGGTCGGCTTCCAGTCTAACCGGATGCAACTGAATACCAGAATTTTACATGGAGCGACTGCCTATCTGACCTCCACAACCCAGTTACTGGGTAATACGATACCCCTTGGTAAAACTGGTTGTCAGACTTTCGGGCTTCTGACGACCCGTAACGACTGTCAAAGATCCATAAATGACAACCAGGACCAACGGCTTAACGTGATTTCCGAGGCACGGAGGGGTCTTGGTATGTAAAGATGGTCACCCATCCACGGACCAACCGCGGCAAGCGTAGCTTATCCTGATCGATCGAGCCGCGCAGCTATTATTACTTAGCCACAAGCCCCACCTCTTAAAATCATAAATACAATGATTATTTCATGCAACGGTGATTCTACAGGATTAACTAAACCGCCGTGTATTGCCGGACGTAAAAAGAATAGCGCCATCCTATTTCTTCCCGTGGGTGTGGTAGAAGACAACTAAGGCACTTACCAGAGAATGGGCCTCAGCGTTCTCTTTGTATTTTATCACCCTACTTCGATCCCCAACCCGCCTGCCAAGCGTAGTGATTATGGAAAAACCCCCCAAAATCCGCTGGATGTGGGAAGCACAAGACCGGTCGAAGTGGAGGAGCATGGGGGAGGCCAATGTACAGCAGGACGCCTTTCGGCTGTATTGACGATGATGATGGTAATTATTTTGCATTAAAAAATTCATAAGCGGCCAAGTAACAATATGCTATCCGTCTAGGGACCTTCCATTTGTCAACTTGTCAACATACACCATGACACTGCCCTGAAAATTTCAAAAACGTAAGAAAAATCTAATTTCGCGAGCTATCTTAGCGCATACATGGTTTTGTTTCAAACTGTCATAAGATTCACATGTGTTCTTCTCAATCACTCATTTCTTTTGAATTGAACTCGAAATCTCTCAGTCTTATGTATTATATTACATCCATGGGAAGAGATGGGGCGGTGCTATTTATTATTTGCTGTCTAACACATGTTTTGTTAATTTCCTGCCTGATATTATGTGCAGCAGTACCTACATATTTTATTCGAAATAAGATGGATGCAGCGTGCTCTCTACGGTTAAAACCTATTTTTTCAAATTATTGACTGGCAGAAAGAATCCGTCTTCCTTCACCTTGGTAAAAAAAAAAAAAAAAAAAAAATATGACCATCTCTATAAATTCAGATAAATAAAAGTTTTAACCACAGAGGTTATGCTGCAGTTACAACCAATTTTTTTTTTCAAAATTTACACATCAGAATATCCGGCTGTTTTCGTTTTTTTTTTTAAATTTTCCTATTAATTTATACTTTAATTGGTTGAAACCGCTGCAATACCTAAACATTTTTGGCTGGTGTGATGACTACTACAAGCATCTTACTAAGTCCCCATAATAAATAACCCTGATAGAACCGTAGCTTTCATAATCAATAAGGTATTTTCCAATTTTTCAAAAACTATTCTAATTTGAAGATTGGAACGAGATATTTAACAGAAAAATAAAAATAAATTGATTTCTATCCATTTTCTCAATTAAAAACGATTTAAACCAAATTTATTTTTAGTTGTTTTGAATTTACCGCCAAAACGCTTCTTACGATGACTTTTTATTAAGTGACGTCAACTTTGTGTAAACTAAAGTAGTTGGCAAGTAAATAAGTGAATGTCGAGTTTATTAACTAGATTTTTAATGGATTTTTTAAGTGATATTACTGGTGTACGGTGCCTCTGTGCAAAAATACTTCTAAAACGGCGCCAAACTAAGTATTTGTACCGGTGTCGTATAAACAAAGTTGACGTCACATGTCACGTGATAAAAAGTCATCGTAAGGAGCGTTTTGGCGGTAAATTCAAAACAAGGAAATTAAATCGATTTTATTTGAGAAAATGTGTATTAATAAATTTATTTTTATTTTTCTGTTAAATATATCGTCCCAATCTTCAAATTAAAATAGTTTTTATGAAATCGGAAAATACCCTATTAAGACTAACATCTAAATAAACTCTTCCTATGGCAATAACCCCTGAAGGCTAGAACTCAGTTTAACGCATAACTACACGTTAACTAACGTCAACTGGTTTTCTAACTGGACGTGAGATGATAGATAGTTATGTGTAACCGTCAGGATCGAGGAACGAACGCACGACGTTTATGATTCCAGATATAGATTGCACGGTGATGTTAAAGGAGATGTATTGCTTCCTTGTTTCCAACATGGGTCGGAAAATGCAAGATAAAGGAACGGTTTGATAATTGATCGTTAAACTAGGATTTGTGTTGTGAATTTTTATCACCGTTTGTTGAAAGCCCAATTCAATCTCTGACCAGTTAGATTTGATAGAGGATTCAGAAAATCGGGCTAAGTCAAGTGTACAAATTCCCGACAAAATAAGCCGCCACAAGTAAAAAAAAAAATTTTTATTGAGTGGCTTGTTTTTGCCCGCGGCTTTACGCGCGTTGATGTCGGAAAATATCTCGCGGGAATGTATTTTATTGAATTTTATTTCTTAAGAAAACTTACAGCTAGGATACAGATAGTGGACCGTTAGTGAAAGAAGACCAATTAAAAGTTTTCGCTGACAATGTTAAGGTAGCACAAGAAGCAGCAGACACGCAAGCAAAAGAAAAAAGGCAGAACAGGTTTTAGTGATCTTCAAAGAATTTTTTTTTCACAGTATTTTTTTAAGTTGAGGAACACTGGTGGAGAATAAGTCAAGATCATCAATACTCTGACACATCGAGTTGTATGTCCTGCTAGCTCTTATATGATTTTTGTCGATATATGCACCACACAGAGGGAACATACAGAGGTTGATGATTCCTAAAGGTGAAGGATGGAACACGCAGCTCAATTTTGCTCATCAATTCAGAACAATCGGAGGTATTTCTGAGACCTTATGTGTGTAATTTCAGCTAAATCCGTTCAGGCATTTTTGCCCCCAATCCGTAAGATAGGTAGGTACATCCAAACAAACAAACAAAATTTATTCGATACTATTTTATTACATTTTTATATAAATCTTGCAATATATAGATACAATTTACTATAGTAAAACAATAATTTATAATACATAAATATATACACAACGAAAATAATTGACGACGAATACAGATTATTACAGTTACGTGAACAAGATCACACAAGTAATGTTCCTTCACGAGTCTCTTAAATAAAGATGACGATTCCGCGCTTTTTCTTTGAACTGGCAATGCATTCCACAAACGAGCAGCCTCAACCTCAACATATCAAATCAAATCAAATCAAATCAAATGTTTATTTGCAAGAAATACATTGTTTAATAGGTGAGATCAAGGACTCAAAAAAATTAACAGATAGATAGAATCCCTACGTGTCCTTCCCTAAATGGGAAAATAACTCTGTCTGTTACACTTTCACGCCTAAACCGCTGAACCGATCGTCATGAAAGGCAGGGATATAACCTGGGATGTGGAGAAGGACATAGGTTACTTTTTTACGCGCTAACCGACATCCACGCGGGCGGAGCCGCAAAACGTAGTACGCCATAAAACTGATAAGAGAAACTATAGGGTGTCCCAACAAGAGCGCCGGATTTAATTTTAAAGAAAAACACATTTATTATTGAATTAAGCAAACATTTTTCCTTCAACACTAGCTTTTGCCAGCGGCTTCACCCGCGCGGTACTTTCATTCCCTATTTAACTCCCTTAGGGGTTTAATTACGAAAAATCCTTCCTTATTCCTTATCTAAATTATTAAGGGAACTGCTGTGCAAAATTTCAGCTTTCTAGGTTTAAGGGTTTGGGCTGGGCGTTGATGAGTCAGCCAGTCAGTCAGTAAGGACTTTTCTTTTTATTTATATAGATAAAGAAAAATAATTCCGATTAAACGTGAAATACAAACATCAGGCACATTACCACCATGAAACCTCTGGCACAGGATTATTCTGTATTTTCGGCAACAGTTTCCCCTACTGTGGCTATATTTTCGAATCACCGACAAGGAACAATGATGTTCTGATTCATCAGCGTAAATTTGGTCTCAAATTTCCTAATTAAACGTCTCACTGTCGATTCATTTGGCGCATTATTGCAACCAAAAACTTGACGTAATTGGCGAATTGTGTTCGCAAAACTTTCACAATTTTTGCAATGTGTTTTTACAATAAGTAAACGTTGTTGGTTTGAACACTTCTCCATATTCTTAAATAGCGTGGTCTGTACGTGACAATTGTCTAAAAAAAAATCACCGTACAACTCGTATTAACAAAATGGCGGCTTTAAACCCGGCGCTCTTGTTGGGACACCCTATACAAACCAGCCTCTAAGTTCAAAAATCCTTATTATCAAGAACACGAAACACCTCCTTCATACTATCGACTACAAGTTCCGTACACCCAATGAACCTTGAGTATAATTAACTCTGATTATATCTTATAGCCCGCGTTATCCCCGAGGGCTAATCGACGCGCCGATAGCCACTAATATGCGTATAAACTTGACTGTGTACGATAGGAGGAGAATGTGTACTGTGATGTTGCTGGGAAACTAATATTATGTGTGTACGTGACCCTTTGAACGTTGAGTTTGTAGCATAATTATGTACCTACTTAAATTCACACGATATTCTGTGATTTCTTGTTCCCGACCCACCCTGCCGCATCGCATAGCGTTGCGTTTTCGCTTACAGTTCAATCTTACTTTTTTCTTATTGCTCGCCTCCTAAGAGTTCTGGCATGGTGTCCCATGTGTGTTAGCTTATAGCTTTTCTCAAAAATTGGACTAGCAAATGAAAAAATATTTTTTCAATTATTTTTTGTAGTTCACGATATAAGCGCGTTCAATAAAACAAACAAAAAATCAAACAAATTGTTTAGATTTATTAAAGGTGTTACGAATACCAAGTCACACATAAAATTAGTTGAGGCAAGGCAAGAAAAACTCGAACTACTGCCATTATGTGGCATTTAAATATAACATAAATAAGTATAACATCATGCCTGCATTTCTCGAAGGGTGAGGAAAAGATGGAGCAGCTATGGTACACCCACATCATCATCTGCCTATCTATTTCCGAACTATGTCGGGGTCGGCTTCCTGTCTAACCGGATGCAGCTGAGTACCAGTATTTTACATGGATCGACTGCCTATCTGACGTCCACAACCCAGTTGCTGGGTAATACGATACCGCTTTGAAAGACTGGTTGTCAGACTTTCGGGCTTTTGACGAACCGTGACGACTGCCAAAGATCTATAAATGACAGCCGAGACCAACGGCTTAACGGCCATGGTACACCTACATATCGCCATTTTTGTTTAACTCATATGTGGTGAGGGGCGAGCCTATTGCCATCAACCGGGCTCTGGGTTGCTGCTGAGAAGTTCCAGATGGGAAAACCCACTAACACTTTACCCGATACAGGCGTCGAATCCAAGACCTCATGCTCGTTTGTGAAAGAGCAGTGGTGGCCAAGTGGTAATGGCTGCGACTTACGAGTTGTAGGTCGTGAGTTCGAACCCAGCCAGGCGCTTTACTTTGTGTAAATTATTTCATCACCACTGCTCTCAAAACGGTGAAGGAAAACATCGTGAGGAAACCGGCATGTCCTAGAACCAAAAATTCGAAGACATGTGACATCTACCAACCCGCACTGGGCCCGCGTGGTGGATTACGGCCCAATCCCTCTCACCGAGAGGAGGCTGTGTCCCAGTAGTGGGAACATTATAGGCTGATGATGATGCTCGTTTGTGACCACTAGACCGACTAGGCATTCATTTTTAGAAAAAAAAAAATATTACAATGAAAAATAATGCTTTATTCGACATGGGAATTGTATTTACGACCGAACCAGACCAATGAAAAAATGATTATGAAAATAAAACCAATTTATAAATAATCTAGTTACACCCGAAGAAACGTTTTATGAGAAAAATGTATTTTTATTGTTTGTTTTTGCAAAGAAAAACTAGGGCCAGCGTTGTAACTGTCGACTGATGTACTGAAAGTGTATTCAAATAGTGTTTTATAAGCGATCAAACTTTTTTGAATACAAAGTGCCTTTTTAAAAGAAAACCCGGGCGAAGGGTTAATACGTAGCTCGAAGCTACGTTGATGTTTTGTAACGTTTTTGTTATTGTATTTTGCATGTAAATAAACAGTAATAGTCTTAAGGCTACACGGCTTCGAAAAGTCTATAAATTAATTATGTTTGTTTTCACTAACTCTAAGCGACACCTAAATGAATGCCTTATTAAGAGCGCGCTATTGAATTTTCAACGCTCGACACAGCGGCGAAAGATTGATAGATACATAGTTAGAATACTCTTCATTATGTAATTACGCCATAAAAAATATAAATGTAAATGAGCGGCTTTTGTGTTGTGGACAACAGCCCGTTTTACCTATTACCAATGACCGGCTTTTGTTAGTGAAAATGGATCTAAGCCGTTCGAACTTCCAGCATTGAGAAATTGACGAGAACCAACTTCCTAGGTTTTTGGGATGACAGTTTAGACTTCACAAAATAATTCATACATAGTTTACAGTTGAAGATTCCACTAACTGTAACAGTATTTATTATCTGTAACCGCACATCGCAAGATCACAATATAGATTTTAATTAGGTATATGAATAACTTGGCTACTAACTTATATTGTCCCTATCTTTAAATAACAACTGTCATACATTGACAGTTCTATAAAATGGCTATATCAGGGAAAATGTAAGTAAGGCATCAATTTGCTTCCTAATTAATTTCCCTGACTGACCACTATGCTGCAGCTAACCTCTCAATGCTCTAAATTAAACAATCGGTAACATATCCACGCAATTGAACGAAGTTATTCGAAATCTTACCGTCACCGCATCACATCTGTGCTTGTAAACATCAATCGTCCTAGAAAAATTGAATCGAGAAGGAAAATGGAACCTTTCGATATCGGAAAACATATTGCATTGAACGTTGGAATCACTTGTCTGTTCCTATACAGAGTAACATCGACGCGCAAACTAGAACACATGGATTCTCTAGCTAGGATGATTTCACCAGTTATAAAAAGAAAAACTGGTAGAAAAAAAAAAACTGGTGGTCATAGAAAAGTGCAAACCTACGATATCAAATGTACGGAACAAAAATTTGTTTTAATTATCGACGAAATATTTAAAAGCAGGGGAAGTTCAGAGTCCTGTAGTGAATCCATGGCTCTGCTACTTCGTAGAAAATGTAGAATCAAATTATTTACATATCCACATACCCAATTTTTCAAAACATGTCTTGGTTTCTTGTTCAAGCATTTAAACATTGTATTTTTAAACATTGTCCCTCATTATTCGCATTCCAAAAGGAGGCTCCCAACTTTCCCCTTAGCGAAATGTAATCTCAAAATATAATTCTTGTTTCAATTACTAAGTTGGTAAAGGATTTAATCATTAATAGTAGCCCAGTCTCCGAATTGTAATTGAGTAGCCACAGTATCTTAATTGGCAGCTTTACTCCAGAAATAAGTGTCGGCAAACTTAGCTTCAAACTATCTTAGTTTCTTGACACCGCCGCCGAACACAACCTAAGTCATGTCACCCTAAAAACGTCGAACTCTGAACAAAAGTTTCCTTTCTAAACGGCACGGCAAACGCTCCTGAAACGTCTGACAATCATGACCTAGAAATTTCAACTGCGAAGTAAATTGACACGCAAAATGAAGGCTTTAAAGTTGTAGAAGCCTATAAATTTCCACTTTTAAGCCGATAATGGAGATTTATCGTTTGTTTTCTATTATTTGATTCTAAATTTATTGTCTCTGTAAGTGGTATTGGAAGTCTTCAGGTTTTTCGATCGTGAAACTTTACGAAATTGTTGGAAGATATAAGTTTAAGAACACGTGACTCTATACTTACTTAAAAACTTAATATTTTGCAAACAGATCCCTTTTTTTGAGGTTGGAAATCATCAAATAACTTCTCCCGCTCTGAGTGGAGCAGGAGGGCCTGTCAGACTTTTACTGACTACAACCCACCAGTGTTCCTTAAGTTGCCTGTGTGCCAGGGGCGACGGTATCTCTTTCGAACAACCCGCACCCCTGGCAGGCATTGGCCCTTGCGGACCCCACCAGTTGTCGCTGACAACTCTGACGGCTCGCGTGGAACACAACGCACCGTCAAACCACGGATTTTTTTTTGTGGCTACGCCGCGTGCCACTTTTTGGCGGCAGGGGACAGGGAGAACGACCAACGCTATACCGACACTCCTCCTCCCCTGCGGCCCCACCGCGTCCGCCATCAAACGGTGGCGGCTCCGTCTAGGCCACGGAAGGGAAGAGCGCTACTCAGAAGTACGGGCACTGCTCCTCCGCCGCAGTCTGTAACCCTCAGCCTCGATGCCTCCCATTCAACATCGCGGCCCGCCTCAGTTGTGGTGCACCTCACCGCAACCTACTTTTTGGCCGCTACGTCATCGCTTTGAGGCAAAAACCCTGACGAGCAGCCCCACCTTGGGGTTCCTCTTCGCTTCACCGTGGCTGGGAGACCACGGCTACTGATCCCCCCGAAACGACAATGCGGGAACCCACTGGGGGGAAACAGATCCCTTGATCGCAAAATTCTTTTCACAAACCCGCAATTATTAATTCGCAAATATTTTTGATAGATCTATCCCATGACACGCCACAGCATGGTTAGAAGAGAAAAAAAAAACACCATCACTTTATGTGTACAGGACATACCAAAAAGATTTTTCCACCTGTTGGCGTAACTAATAAGTCTATCCATACAAAAATACATATTTCTAAGAGTCTCTGAGTTAAGTTGCGGACAGACAGACGGGCGGACATGAAGAAACTATAAAGGTTCCGTAGTCAACAAAGAACCATATCACACACCACAAGCCAAATAATTTTTTGAAGGTGGTACAGATTACACCTTTGTTAAAAGTTGCTTTTAACAGCACTTCCCAATCACACACCAACTAGATACATTTACAAAAAAGTCATGCTGTACCAAGCATGACAAAACAATTTCACAAAACCATCATTCACAACCTTGAGGGTTGCATTCATTTTCCAACTCCCAGAACTAGACTGACGGACAAATAATAAAATTAAATAAAATCATTTATTTCGGATTCACCATAAGACTACTTCCATAATTTGTTAGTAAAACCTCTTTGCATGCACCAATATTTCAATCCTTGCCGCGTTGGATTCGCGCCAAAATATGACGTCATAATGACGGCTCTTGTATTAGTAACATGTTTTAGTAACTAGTATCGTTGTATCACTAAAGTAGATTTTAGTGTGGCGCTCTGAAAGCCTTTGTGTCTGCCGCCACGGTTTGTCTCTACGTGTCGAGTAAAAGTTGGAGAGGTATGTACCAAAGTGTATCATGAAGTATGACAATATTATGAAAGTACCAACCTGTGTACCGACAACATCAAAGTTCATATTGTTAAATGTTTCAAAGTTACATAGATAACCTACATAAGCAGGTATTGTTTTAATTAATAACATTTTCTCAGTACTAAAGGTGTGTCGTGGTTTAAATGCCGTTATGACAAAGTATCCGCAATCTTCGCATTGCGTGTTCGATTCTCAAATAGGGACAGATATTAATGTGATTTATCTTCAGATATTTGTTCCGATTGTGGATATCAGTGATCGAAATTCGCAAACCTTTAAAAATTGTTAGGAAGTTACTTTGGAAGAGAGATGCAAAAGTTAGGATAATCTGCCAAAAGGTTGGTGAAGACCAGCTGTGAACTAGAGTAAGTGGAGAAAATAGAGGAGGCCTATGCCGCAAGACAGCCTGACCTGGTAGCTGATAATGGCTCATTTGCTAACAATCAGAAATTATAATCCGATTAAATGTTATTTTAATTAGTATAGTTTAGTAAAAATAAAACATAGGAAATAAAGAAAAAAAAAATTACTACGTCTTTAATTGGTGAGTTAAGTCGTCCTATATTTTATATTTAAAGTTAAATGTCACTTGCATGTTATAAAACAATGAGGTATATTTTAAGTTAAATACTTTCAACTGTAAGTATATCAATGGTTTTAACCACAATGATGTTGCAATTTAGTAAGATTTATTTCAAAGGTTCTAAAGGGATAAAACAAAAATTACGAATTTATAGAAATAATCTTCTCATGTGTACTTATAATGAAATTATTCTATATAAATAAAATATGATACTGGTCGTTGGTAGGTTCATCACTTGAGAATGGCTAAATCGATTTCGCTATATTTTAGTTCAAAATGTTCGGTATAATGTTCTGTCCGAAATGGATATTTATGAAACGAATAATTGGATAAATTTAGAATTCGGGATAACTTGAACGTCCCTTTTTCTATGGGATTTAGACAGGACAACGTCTCTCCGGTCAGCTAGTTTCAAATAAATGTGCCGAAGGAAATGTTCTACAACTTAAGGATATAGTTATATGAGACAGCAGTTTGTCGCTGCCCGCCCTTTCCCTGTAACTTACTAAGTTATATTGGATTCTTTGAGCATCACAAAGTAGGTGGCCAAGGAAATTAGATTGAGACATTACTTTAAAACCTACTTAGAAATCTAAATAAAACTGTACTGGACTGGCTCATGCCAATTCGTCGTCGACACATCCTGTCGTTTTCGCATAGCGTTCTTTAATCCTATTATTTTTGCTCGGCTTTCAAGAGTTCTAGCTTGACGTTAAATAGCATAGCCTCTTTCAAGAATTTGCCTATTAAAGAAAAAATATTTTCCAAATCCGTTAGATAGTTCTTGAGATTACCGCGTTCAAAAAAAAACAAACTTGTCAGCTTTATTATTAGTAGCAAATTGTGATTGTGATAGTCTTTTTTAGACTAAAAGAATTTTCCTACAAATAAAGATATTAATAAAAAGAATGGGTATTGTTACCTTATAATGATTGTAGTCTTACGTAGACCCTCTTAAATTCACTGCTTATTATTTCGAGCACGTAGCAAATAAAAATGTTCGATACTTTTCGATTCGATCGAGATCCAGACATTGAACTCAAAAAGTAAAAGGCTATCACTTTACCTGTGGTCAATAAACCCATTGTCACACCGACCATTTTTTTTTAATGTAAACGGACTTTCTTGCATCGGAAATGCCCGAATGAGTCATCAGTGAAATCGCCAATGTAATGTTGAGAATGGCCCAAAACAGATGGTCGTATATGGCCGTGATTTTTTTTTTTTTTGGGTGGGAAATCATCAAATAACTTCTCCCGCTCTGGGTGGAGCAGGAAGGCGTGTCAGACTTTTACTGACTAAAACCCACCCGTGTTCCTTCAGTAGCCCGTATGCCAGGGGCTGTGGTGTCTCTTTCGAACAAACCCGCACCCCTGGCAGGCATCGGCCCTTGCGGGCCCCATCATTTTTTGTGCTGACATCTCTTTGAGGCGCGCGTGGAACACAACGCGCCGTCGACTTGGGCTTGGTCCTTACCGGACAGCGAGCTACCCATTACTCGCCGTCCGCAAGCCCATGCCTACGGTTGCCGGAAATCGGCCTGGGATTCCCGACGCCCAGGGCGTCTCCGTATCCTGCGGCGGCTGAGATCGCGAGGATATGCTGCCTCTCCCTCACGTGCGCCGCCTCCCTCTTCGCGAGCATCACTGCTTCGCTGAAGGAGGTGACGGCTCCCCATGCCCTCTCGCTCCGTACCATGGCCTGGACCAGGGCCGGACGCGAGAGATCGCCGCCGCCGATCGCCTCCATGAGGACACGGCGGTGCTCCGCCTAAGCAGGGCAGACCGCCACCGTGTGCTCCACCGTGCCCTCAGGGCGATCTTCGCAGTATGGCCGTGATGTGACAGTAACTCAGTTACTTGGAACACAAACTTATCCCCCTCCTTCCATTATAACTGCAGGCTCTGCATGACGCTTTCTATTTCTACGAAGAATAGACAGTGCTTTTTCAATATAAAGTGACATTTCGTGCTCCATTTTTGAAATGACACCGTAGATATCCTTCCACAATCTGTCATTTTGTCTTTAGTTTCTAACGATCTTTGTCTAGGTTCTTATAAATGTAGACTATTTCAGAAGAATATTTCTTCCCAAACTGTCAAAATCACACTGACAACAAACTTTCTACTCGACGGCCACAAAGTGTATACGATTTTCTACAAAATCATGATTCGTTTAGAACGCAAAACTGCGATAATTAATAGAAAAACATAGCTATCTTCTTCTATTGTACCTACATCATGTAGTTAATAGTCATGTCTATTCTTCCTTCAGCCTGCTGGAATGGCTTAGTGTGCCTCTTGATTGTTAGCAGATATATTAAAATGTAAGTAGTTATGATGAAGATAAATCCTTTCATATAAATTTAATGTATAGAATGGCACATTGTAAGCTCAAGCTAATTTGTAACGAACAATAAAGTTAAGTTATATTTATGTTGGTTGTAAACATAAATATTGTCCAAAGCGGACCTCTATTTTCTAAGTTATATTACGAACAAGTAATTAACATTTACACGTAATGTATTCGTAAATGTCAACAGTTGTATATAAGTTTACTGTAAACTAACGGTGTAGACAAGATATTGCTGCCTATAATCACTGTGCTCGTTATTTACATATAGACTTATGTACAAGAAAAACAGTTTCAGAGAGCTTTGAAAAAATAATAAAACACAATGTTTCATTATCTGCCTAGCCTTTTCTCAACTACATATATTGGTGTCAGCTTCCAGTCTAACCGGATGTAGCTAAATAGGTACCAGTAGTTACATGGAGCGACTGCCTATCTGACCTCCACAACCCAGTTACTGGGTACCTAATACGATACCTCTTGGTAAGACTGGCTATGGCTGTCAGGTTTTCGGGTTTCTGACCACCCGTAACGACTGTCAAAGATCTACGAGTCACAGTCGGGACCAACAGCTAAACTTTCTGAGGCACGGAAGTGTCTTGATATGTAAAGATGGTCTCCCATCCACGTACCAACCGCGGCAACGGGACCTTTACCTGTTCGATCGTTATTACTTAGCCAGAAGCTTCGTGAAGGAGCATTACTTGTTGTTGTGATTTTGTTGTAGCTGTTTTAATCTGTAGTCGTCATTTATTTTCTTTGCACCAAAATCAACCCCATTTTTATGTCCACACAATCACTGTCCATTCCAAAGTTGCCTGGAAGAGATCGCAGAAAGCGTTAAGGCCGCCCATTGTATGTTTTTAGTGTTTAATGTTTTATTTTTGTCATGTATTTTCTGGTGTACAATAAAGAGTATATAAATAAATAAGCTTCTTCTCCACAATGTTTTTATTTTTTAGAATACAACATTATCCTGTATTACCCGATATTGTCCAAATTTAGGATGCAAATATGTATAATTTCTACGAAGCTACTGCAGACGCGAATTTAAATAATTATCAAAGTGAGTTGGAAGGTCCTCGAATTTTAGGGTTGAACTGTTAAATAATACAATAAGCTTGCCTCGCTTACTTACACTGGCGAAACTTTAGGGTGCGTGGTATTTGGGAAGTAAGTAGTATTTACTGGTTGTAAGTTCTGAAAATACAATTTGTAGTCTAATTCAAATACTCCGGGCTGTTAGCTGTAAGTAAATAGTTACACTACCAATTTGAACAAGGTTTTCAAATTGTTATTAATTTTATACTCCAGTACTCTACCGCTCGCACTCGCTTACTTACTTTCTCAGTGTAAACGCGCCCTTACTGGCGCAAAGTTAATTAAAGTTAGCGCTAATGTAATTTACTTATCGACGTTCCTGGGCCATAAAAATAAATTATTTATATTGTTACTGCAGCTTCAGAAACTATTTTATTTATTTGGGTCAGAGAAACTTCGACCCAATAAAGTTTGCACGGTACGATATATTACTCGTATCTACTGAATTAATTGCTCGTATTGTGCTATTGCGTTGTGATCATGGGCATTTGAATTAACATGAAATAATGGTAATTATGGCTTACTTAAGACGATATAAGCAAAAAAATGTTATGTTAGAAATTGTACCGGGTTTTTTTTCGGTTGGGAAATCATCAAATAACTTCCCCCGCTCTGGGTGGAGCAGGAGGGCGTGTCAGACTTTTACTGACTAATACCCACCCGTGTTCCCTCAGTTGCCTGTATGCCAGGGGCGGCGGTATCTCTTTCGAACAACCCGCACCCCTGGCAGGCATCGGCCCTTCCGGGCCCCATTAGTGATAAGTACAATGATGTAAAATTTATGGAACGGCCAATTTGTTTTTAATAATCGACGAAAAATGTTAACGCAGCTGGATTTAGAATAATTTCTCAAATTTTTCGTTGGTCATCCACAATTTTTTTAAACCTTGTGCTAAATTCATGGTTTCAGTTTGCTCTTCCATGTTCTTCCCAACCTGCGTAGCTATTGACGCGGAAGAAACTTCGACTTTTCTTCACCCTGCCGTTATTGATCCCAGATTAAATCAGGTTTTTCTTTGCAGCACAATTTCCTGTACTATGTTTATAAGTTGCGAATAGCTTTTTCAGAACTCGCTTTTTCGAAGCGAGTCTTCTCTTTCCATAAGCCTGATAGATTAATTTTTGTTCTGCAAAACCTGTTCCAAACAAAACAATAGGCAGTTATATTATGTCAATTAAAAATGTAGGCAGAAAGTTAAGCACTTAAGCTTTTTTTAACAACACAATGACGCATAGAGAAGCACATATTTCCAAAAAAAGAAATATGACTTAACTTCTAAATGCCCCAATTCGCTTCGACCAAAATTACCAAAGCTATCTTATAATCTTCCGTAACGGAATGGCCGAGTAATTCGCCAATCGTGACTACAGTCATGCTCAAGCCGAGTCTTATAAATTTTAGAACGATTCGTCGGTAATTATGAGTTTTTTCCGCAAACAAATACGAGATTCTTTGGTGCACTGGTTCATTGACCCTTGGCGAGTATTTTACCGTTATTTCTGAGTTTACTTCCAGCTAGGCTGCTCGCCTAGTTCTCTTTAATCGTTTCAACTGTTCTGTGCTCATCTGATAACTTAAGACTAAGGTTTTGTTGAGGGTGTCGCACTTGTTCTTCAAGCTTTCCATTGTAATTGGTAGATTGATTTATAGAATCACTATTGGTGGTGTTCCGTGTGGTACCGAACGTAAAGAGTGGCACCATCCCATTTCTTCCCGTGGGTGTCGTAGGAGGCGACTAAGGGACCTACTAGAATATGGGCAGCAGTGTTCTCTATGCATTTTATCACCATACTGCGATCGCCAACCCGCATGCCAAGCGTGACGATTACCTATGGCAAATCGCCCCGCTTGGAGAAGGCCTATGTCCAGCAGTGGACGTCTTTCGGCTGAAATGATGATGATTGGTGGGCTGTGTTAAACCGACTATTTTTGTTTTCGGTTTTAGTATGGTTCGCCATGGTTAGTACATGAGGGTAAAAATTGGAGATTACACTTCATAAATTGTTATTGAGAGGGACGTGTGGCTAATTAATAACAACCGCACGGGCCGATTCATCAGGTTAAGGGGAATCTAGTCGCAGGCGAACTCACTAGTGGGCCTGGGCACGCTGTCTCAACATTCATCGTTTCCGACAGAGGTAATACCCGTAATGAGCAGTTAGACACTAGTCTATACTCACAAGATTATTGATTGAGATGCAGGATCAGTTATAGTTAAAAAGGTATATAAAAATAAAGAAAAGTCTTTCGGAAGATCGGATTTTATGAAAAAACCACTGCATAAATCAATGACCAATAAAGTTGATTGAACTTATCGATATTTGAGCTTTGTCGGTACTGACTTGGTATTGGAGATTTTACACTTATTTTATTACTTAAATACGCCCAAAGTTAGGTTAAATTAACAAGAAAAACGAATCTTTGTTGGCTCATAACTTTTTAATGGGTTTTTTTTATTATTCTGTTTTCGTACAGACAATCCTTAGAATATACACAGAATATAGAATAATAACTTTAAACGAGCAAATCTTGTATAAATATAATCTGAATCTCGGAAACGGCTCCAACGATTTTCATGAAATTTAGTATGCAGGAGGTTTCGGGGGCGATAAATCGATCTAGCTAGGTTTCATTTTTAGAATACCAGGTCATATTATTAATGATGAGACAAAACCATACCATGTTTAATTTTTTATGCACTTTGTCGAACGAGTAATACACTGCTAAAATTTGTATGTAAAAAATGTCGACAAAATTCACTTTAAGCTGCGCTCGCCGCGGTGGTTCCAAGCCTCAGAAAGCGCGTAATCCCAGCTGTGGGTCCGTGACAGTCGTTAGGGTTGGTCAGAATGCCGAAAGTCTGACAAACAATTTTACCAAGAGGTATCATTATATACAGAAACTGGGTTGTGGAGGTCAGATAGGCAGTCGCTCCGGTATTCAGCTGCATCCGGGTTGACTCGAAGCTTGGGAATTCGGAAAAGGCTAGACCAGTGATGACTTCTTCTATTGTTCCTCGTTTCATTTTGTAGAAGTATAAATCATTAATACTTAATCTAGTTTGCTTAACAAATATTATATGTTTGTGATGTTTAGCATTAAATATGACTGCGTATTCTTGAATGATTGCAATAATGTAATTTACGAGTAGCAACAATAAATTACATTTTATTCTATACGTTTTCATTAAAGTAAACAGCTTTGAGCCAACTTTCATTCACTCAATAGTGTTATCTACGTTAGCGGTCATCTGATTAGGACAATACTGTCATTGTTAAACATTGTACACTTGTTCACTAGGCTTTCTATTAGATAAATAGATTTAGATGTAGGTCTTTCAAAGAGGTCGGCTTTTGTTAAGTCTTTCGTAGATAATGCGTTAATTGTTGTTTCTGTTAATTTCGATTTCCTTGATCTTGATTACAGGTACTTTGGTGTGAGTCGATAAATATAAATTAAAATTAATTACTAGTCGCTGATCTTGTTTTATTAATTTAGCATCCATTTTTAGTTACATTGGAGATTTCAATAAATGCGGGCTCAAAGAATGGGTTTGTTATCTTTGAGATTTTAATAGACCATTTTACTGATCTTGGCAATATTCAAAGCTTAAAGATAGGGTTGTCTATAGATTCATGCGGCACGACTAGAATTTATAATCAAATCAAGATCAAAGATTGTCACTCAAAACCCAATAGTTATGAATTCACCCGCAATCGCCCAGTAAATTATGTACTACAGTGGTGAAACATCTTACAACATGCCTTTGTACGTTTCAGCAACTCAATATTTATTAAACGCTTTGCTATTCCACCAATCCATAACATCGCCACAGAATTTGAATCAACTCTCACTGCCGCGGCTCCCACGTGTATTGCAGATTGCTAGAATAATTTCAATCAGTATCGAGCACGCCACGTTTATGCACGAATGCGCCAAGTGTTGCCAAGCGATACATCACAATGTTACGAGATCGTGTGCAATGCTGCATAATACCTAACTCTTACCCCTCACTTTCACACTGAATTAGCTATGTTAATATTGGAATTGTCTTCACTCACTGAAGTGTCGGTTTATTGATTAGTTGTGGAACTGAATTTACCGTCTGTGGGTGGTAATGGAGTAGTTGGCTCACATCTGTACCTTTATGTCTATGTTTCCTTATAGAGATTGCTACAGTGTTTTGTTTTCTTCTTGCATTATGTTTGTTTGAGCTTCTGATTAGATTCCGTGTTGGTCCGTTTCGTAATTCATAAATTCTACTTTCATGAGGGAAATAATGAAATCAAGATTAAGGAGTAGTTACTGTTTTATGCTTATGTATATTATTACACACATTGTTGTAATCAATCCTTTAGTTGTCCTTTCGAGCTACCCACGCCGCTAAGTCTCACCCATGCTACCGACCGTGGGATGTAAAGAGATGAAGTCTAATCTTTCCCAAATATACACCTCTTTGTATTTTTAATTTCCTTATTATCCTTCCACTCCATCTTCTGTTTTATCCTCCAAATCTTTGTCACCATTTTCGTTGTCTTTATCCGCATTCTGGGACATTCGCGAAGCATTCAAGCTACTGTTATTATTAATAATTCATGCTTTGTTCGAATTAGCTAGACAAATGCTTGCTCACACACATTTTGCTTTTATGATTTTCAAACGAGGTCTCGACTCTGTCCCAGTGTAGTGTAACGGTTCTTAAAACGTTGTAAAACACTTAGATTTGTTTGACATTTGTTTATGTAATTTACAATGAGGAAGTTGTGAGTTTTAAAACAACATGGCAGTTTGTTTAACTGTATTTGGAAGGTGATATTTATGTGAAATGCATGCAGTGTCTGGAGGTTCAGTTACATTGTTGAACTTGCCTGAACTTTGGCGTAGTATGTCATTGGGTTCTTCATAATTCGTATGTTTGATATATTCGAACATGAGGCGAAAAGGTTAAATAATATCCTCATTAATTTTGAACTAATTTCATCCAGTTAAATTATAATGAAGCGGGTATAATTAGGTTAATAAAATTCAAACTTCATAATTAATGCGATTGGTAGCGAGTGTTACCCGAATGCACAAGATCTAAAATTTGAAATCTATTTTACTTAGTCAAATAACACATCAAATTTGAAGAACGAAATTAATAATAGAATAAATAATGATATCAAAACATGAAACTCGTATTAAGTGTAGGTAAAGTACACCCACATTTCGCACGTTATTATTAAACAGAAGAAATAAAGAATACCAATACTTCCCATTACGGAACCCTGAACCATCCGTTACCCGGCACAAAAATAAAGAAAGAAACACACACTGCGCAAAAATATATCTGACACAATACAGCCTACATTTATATGTTTAATAGTGCTATTACTCACCGATGTAACTTGAAGGGAACTTAGGGGTTCAGTGAGGTATAGGAGGAAGTTGGAGACTCTTACGTCAGTTCTGTCTCGTTCAGTGAGGAACTTTATACTTGTTCGAAGTTGAGGAGATGCTGAGTGACCTAGTGTCATGTTTGTGGTGATATTACCTACTTTGTCATTTTAGAGTGGTCGGCGGATGAGTTTCGGTTCGTATAGTTTGTTGATTTTACAAGATCATTGTTCTTACATTCCAAGCCCAAGGTATTTAAAAATTACTTATTTTTGGTTATGTTTTCTACAATATATTAATCCATTTATTATTATATGTTGGCCAGTTTGCAAGGTAATAAATTTAAATAGTCTTTTAAATTTAAATTATTGATTTTTCTTTACTTTCGAAAACTAACTTATTTTACTTTAAAATCCAGATCGCAATATTTCTCATTAGTTTACTATGAATTTATTTAATTTCATCCTTCATTTCGGTAATCTTAACATAACTTTCCCTGACTTTAGAGTTGAGCCCATCAAGATCTACCATGCACATTTTTATTAAACGACAGATATTATCGTTTAATTATATGAAGTTAATTAAAATAGTTACATCCTCCGACGAAGATAACTTATTTTATAGCCAATCAAAGTATAAAGTGTCTACTCATAACTTGGTACTTCAAGACGTCTCCTAACACTTAATCATGTTCGTTTTGTGAAGTTATTTCGAAGTTACTGAGAACTTCAGGATATCATAACTTTTGTTCTGCTAGATTAAACTTTATTGCTCCGCGATCTGGCAACTTTACTGGATTGCAAAGTTTATGGTAAAGTAGGAAATCTAATTTATTTTTGCTGGTGATCAAGATTTTAGAGCTGCTCCAGAAAATGGGCTTGTTGCGGTCGATCGATTTAATTTTCTTGTAAGATATTCCAAATCTTGCTGAGAGAGAGAGAGAGATTTTCGGAATGTTTAGAAGAACCATTATTATAAAGAGAGTACGTAAATAACAACAAATTCATAAATAAAATAACAAAATTACATCCTTACTTACCTGAAACAATTCACAAACGAAAGTATAGCGTCGAACAATTCATCCGCATCACTGTCGACTGGTAATGTACATAAATTAATTATTATTTTTATAATATATTTTTATGTATTGCATTATATAAATCATACAGAATGCTCTTTTTGCAGTAGTCTGGCATTTGGCCTTTTTCGTTGGTAAGATATAAAAACTCAATAGATCTACCTCCTTAGTGGTTATCGGGAAGTATTTTGAACACATTTACGACAGTATAGTCTTGTGTCTTTCTAATAGAAAATACGTAAACATGATCACTGCGTAGATATACGTAATACAGATGTTAGTTACATCGCTCGTGCATCACAGTAATCGCCATGTTGTATGGAATGCAGGAACACATTTTTTTGCGGTGCGTGTCTCATGTAAACGACGTTCATAGTCTAATTACGCTAATTAATGATAACACTGCGAACATTGAACTTGTAATATGAATTGACTGATTTTAAATCAATGATATATTTATGGTACTAGCTGACCTGACAGACGTTGTCCTGTCTTAACTATGAACATTGAATTAGCTTTGGTTTAATATTAGAAAAGTTAATATGGTCGTTAAGTTTTCTTAATTTTTTTTTTCATAGGAACCTTCTCCTGACAGTAAAAACACACACAAAAAAAGAATCAGAAAAATTGGTCCAGTCGTTCACGTGTGATGCCGTGACCAAGGAAATAGGGATTGATTTTTAAATATATAGATAGATATAAATTAGTTTGCATGTTGAAGATAAACAGAGAGCGATAAAACAACATAACTTCACGCCTATTATCCCCGAAGGTTAACGTAGAGTCCACATCCAAATTTCGCCAGTTTTGTTAAAGATGATCTTTCTTTTAATTAACAGTCTAAGTATCGAAAAAGTATTTTTCTCCTCTGGTGATGTTCTTCAGAAAGATCAAGTGCGTAGTACTCGTAACCACCGTGCATATACAAGGTGTAACAGAAAGGGTATATACATACCAAGGGCAAGGCTTCTTTGGATGATAGCAAAGGATATTGGAAGGGATTTTTATGGTATCTCTACATGTTCGGAAGTTATGAGAATTTTTAATTAATTGAAACCGAACTTTTCAAATTGAAATAAACACATCACTCGGAAGAGATTTATCGTGATATTGGCAATAACGTGGAAAGTTATTGAACTACGTAGTGTGGTGACACGTTTGTTATGATTTGAATTTAAGAAACATATGAAACCGAAAATTTTATATCAATTCTTCGAGTATTTTATTTTGAGCTGAATCTATGTATAGTGATTCTATACCAGCTGTTATCTTTAGTACTTAAGGACAGCAATAGGGTTTCTGTTACACCCTGTATAACCAGTGGCCCTAGTGTGAGTTTCATTTAACCATCTCGATCAAACGCATCGAGCACGTTCGGCGCTCCGATTGGTCCGTCACCGATGTATGAACGTAAATGAGGCAAAAGGAGTATGTAAGGATTGTAGCAGGTGGTGTTCTGTATTTTCTGCCTACCCCCATGGAAAGAAGGCGTGAGTATGTATGTATTTTTCTTCTCTCGTATCAGCAAATCTATAGGTTTGAGAATAGCTCTCGTCTTGTAAAGGGGAATCTAGTCGCGGGCTCGAACTTTCTGGTGGTTTGGCTAAAAATCACGCTGTCACCAGGCTTCGTGTCCGACAGAGGTAGTATCAGTGATGAGCAGTTAGATTTTGTCTAGACGCACAACGTTATTGAGTGAAATGCAGGATCATTAATGGTGACAAAGGCGCGTAAAAAATTAAGAAAAGTCCTTCGGAAGATCGGGTTTTATGAAAAAACCACTGCATAAATCAATGACCAATAAAGTTGATTGAACTTATCGATATTTGAGCTTTGTCGGCACCGACTTGGTTTTGGAGATTTTATACTTCTTTTATTACTTAAACTCGCCCAAAGCTAGGTTAAATTTGCAAGAAAAACGAATCTTAGTTGGCTCATAATTTTTAATGGCTTTTTATTTTAGTATTCTGTTTCGTCACAGGCAATATTAATAATGAGATGATGATGGGGACTCCCTTTTCCGTACGTAGACTCCTATTCGGTCCGTTGTGCGTAAATATTAATAATGAGACAAAACCATAAGTCCCGAAGTTCGTATGGAAAAATCTCAACAAGATCACCTTAAGGATTGAGATCAGGTCACATCCCGGTTAAAATACTACCTACTAGGCTAAAGGTGATAGAGAGGCCGTCTGCCTAGGGTCCTCTATAAATAGCCTAGCTATATCTAAACATAGCTTATAATACAGCACAGTTCTCGCTACATTCTAACCGGTCAATTGGCCTTATCCTTTACCATGGTCTATAACTGCAATTTCTCACCCATTAGGTGTAACAAGAGTGATTTTGTAAAGTAGTTCAAGAGCAACAAATCATAGTTTATGGTTATTACTTAGAGTTACTGCGACTCCCCGCAGTTCAGATCTATGGGCGCGCTATAGCCCGCAGTATCAGATAAACTACGAGCTGTTGGACGCTCTCCGTTTAGCAAAAACATAGGTTTATGCGTTCTTAAATCTTGTTACATTGTCACATAAAAAATATACATAGATGTATGCAATCACGCCTTTTTCCATGATAGAAAGGCAGATATTAAAAAATGTCACCTGCTACTTACGATATAATCAAGCTTGTATTCTCTGAAGGGGTAGCCAGATGTGTACACTACACATAACTTTGAACTGACTTCGATTCGGTTGTTTTTTTTTTTGTTTTTACCTAAGAACTCCGTCATTTATAAACCGATTTGAAACATTCTTCTTTGGTTTGAAAGGGTATACATATACAGGGTGTAACAGAAACCCTATTGCTGTCCATACCAAACTTTCGGCTTCATGTTTTTAAAATTAAAATCATAACAAACGTATCACCGCATTACGGAGGTCAATAACTTTCCACGTTATTGCCAATATCACGATAAATCTCTTCCGAATGATGTGTTTATTTCAATTTGAAAAGTTCGGTTTCTGTTATCAATGTTTTAAATATTCTCATAACTTCCGAACATGTTGAGATAGGATTAAAAAACCCTTCCAATATTGTTTGATATCATCCAAAGAAGCCGTGCCCTTGGTATAGTTGGTATGTATCCTTTCTGTTACACGTTGTATACTTACCGAATGGTCCCATATTTAAATTTGTCAAGTTCTAATTAGTGGTTTTTGAGCTAGTTTCAATACTACAAATTTTGTTCTACTTACTGTATGTTGATGATGTTATAATAATTTTCGGTCACTAATATCACAGGTCTGCAAATTTGAACTCTTATTTTCCCCTTTTGGATTTGATTGCTGATCTTGAGGTATTTTGGTGCGCTGATTACGAATATGTACTTGGATTTGTCCTATCACCCTCAGTTTTTTTGAAAAATCCTTTTATGTGAAATCGGAAAAAAAGGCCAACTTTACAAAGTTTTTTTTTATTACAATGAAGTAACAATTATATTACTAAACTTAAAACATTAAAAATACATTGAAGGGACAGTAATAAATAAATTAAAAATATTAAATACTTTTATGGTATCTTGCTTTTTTTTCACCGAAGCTCCGATTGTGAGATTTTCGCTTGAAATTCCGACTTGGATCATCACGCTTTAATAGCCAACAGTAGTCTGCCATCATTACTTTATTCCACTTTCCCTGATAGCGACGTTCCATCTCCTTCAAGTCCTGGTGAAATCTTTCGCCTTGCTCTTCACTTACAGCTCCCAAGTTATCAGGGGCCTAAGTCTACTAATTTATAAACGTCACAATGGTCTCTCAATGGTAAGTTTTTGACAGATTTGCCATACAAAAACTGTCAAAAACACACCATTGAGAGACCATTGTAACGTTTATAAATTAGTAGACTTAGGCTCCAGGAAAGTAGTCCAAATGCGAATTAAGGAAGTGAAGTTTAATGCTCATCGAACATCCCATTTTGCCGAAATTTTCAATCATTTTCTTTACAATTTCCTCATAATTTGGACTTTTATGGTTTCCTAGAAAATGCTTCACTACTTCCTTAAAAGATTTCCAGGCTTCTAATTCAATTTCACTCAATTTTTCATCGAAATCTATATATTGCACAGAAGTACTGACTTTTTAAAAATAGTGATGGTGCTATTTATACAAAATAATATTAATCTACCCTCATTAACTGTCTTCTAACGATTTAAGTTAATTTCTATAAAAAAAGCATTTAGCTTACAAGAAACGAGGTCTTTAGCAAATGACCTAAAAATCCACTAGTTTTTTTGATAATAAGGGTATATCACATTCTTAATTAAAAGTTATGTTTAACTACATTTATGAGAACTCATTAATTAATGTCTACTTCAACCATTTAGTGTGTTTTTTGTTCAATAAGATACGATTAAAATAAAATAATTAATAAATTACTAGGAAGGCTTAAGTAATTTAGGCAAAAAAAGAATGATCTATAACTAAAAATCCTGACGTGATGGATTTTTTTTAATATTTTTCCCGTAATCAGCGCCCCAAAATCTATCCAAATCGCTCATCAAAACTGAAAGGGGAAAACCATTGCAAACCTGTGTATTTATTTAGCAAGTGAAGGCATAGAAATTTCAGTAGTTTTACAACTCAAAAGCGAAAATAAAATGTTTTTTTAAAAAGACCGATCTTCGAAAAAAAACACTACAAAGTTTAGAAATCTGTTGTTAGTTTTTATTGTTTAAGTAACGTCAAGAGTGTGACGTTGGGGTGAGCCTATTTACTATAAACCTGGCTGGTGGAGAAATTCTTGAAGAAACCAGAAGTCTTTTGACTACCATAGGTACCCGGACCCACGAGGTAGAATGGCGATCAGAATAAAATCTTCATCAACCCACAGAAAACTTCAAACAGTTTTGTCATGTCATAAACAGAACAGTAGCCAAGGCTTTTCTATTTCAGCATTCAGCCTGGAATATCACTAGCAAATCAGTTTAGGAATACGATTGACCTGAAACTCACCTCGGATACTCGATTACTGAAACTTGCTCGTATATAAATTTGTTCGGTACCTAGTTTCTAAGTTAATAATGTTTACTTAGAAACATGATTTGTTTATGTAAATTATAATAACACGTGAGTAAGCAATATATTCCAATATCTTAATTATATTATTTAATCAAAGTTGGTTCTCAATAAATAGAAACTAATAAATTGATTCCTACGCTTTTGCCCGTTCAGATAGTTGCGTATTTGAGGCAGAAATGGATTAATTATTAATTAGCAATTTATGTAGCCGTTTTCTCTTGGGAAATAGAAACAATAGACGATCAATATTTTAACGCTGTAAAAAGGCTTGTGGAGCAAGACGACATTATAATCTGCTGAGTTTAATGCCAACTATATTGGGGTCGGCTTCCAGTCTATCCGGATGCAGCTGAATACCAATATTTTACATGAAGCAACTGTCTGTCTGACCTCCACAATCTACTCACTAAGTAAAACGATACCCCTTGGTAAGACTGGTTGTCAAACTTTCGGGCTTCTGACGACCCGTAACGACTTAGCCGGCCCATCACTATACCTACTACTTATTTAGTTTTTTTTTAATCACTGTTTTAATTTCGTGTTAGATAGAGAAATTAAATCACTTCTGGAGAAATGAAGGCATTGTATTGTATAACTGATGAAACATTAGATGACGAGTTTTGTGTAATATGTCATATGTGTATGTTTTAGTATTGTGTAACTGATGACGACGAACTTTGTGTAATTTATGTTTATATATTTTAGTATTGTTCTCAAGTGAGTGACATGTATGTCTTATTGATAATTCTTTCTTTAAACCTAAATCGAAACCTAAATTAAAGGTGAAATCGAAAAATGTGTTTTTTCGACGGGTTGAGATGCACTCTGTTGGATTTCGAATGCTCGATTCAACACCTAGAGTTGAAAATACTTGCGCGAAAAATCCCACCAAGATATATTTACGTTCGTTTGAATTCGACTCATGCATTCTATTGGCAGTGTTTTCATTCATTCACGTATTATATTGTAGTCTCCACATTTTATTTACATTAATTATGACAATTATTCTATTTTGATCTTCTACTGTCAGGCCAAACACTTACAACACCAGTCAAGCTCATTTTAGAAACGGAATGAAGGCTCAAAATGAACGGAAACTGGGCCCAAACCGGAGGCGTATAGTCCCGGCCTAAGTAAGCTCATTATTCCGGTAGTAATATAAGCTGTGTAATTCAGAGAAATTAATTCATATTAAAGCCATAAACTAAGGGCCTGACCTTCTAGGTAGGTATAACTTATACAAAGTCTTATTTTACAGAAGGTCAAATAATTCCTACGGAATAAAAGGACTTATGAATTTGAACGACTTCTGTTGTAGAAGCAACTACGCAATCAGAAAAAGTGAATTGTTATTTATTATTTTCATTTCATCATCATCATTTCAGCTGAAAGACGTCCACTGCTTGACAGAGCCCCCCCCCCCCCCAAGCTTCGCCACTTCGATTGGTTCTGCGCTTCCCGCATCCAGTGGATTCCTGCGGCCTTCACAAGGCCGTCGGTACACCTTGTTGGAGGCCTGCAAACTCTACGTCTTCCGGTACGCGGTCGCCACTCCAGAACGTTTCGGCCCCATCGGCCATCAATTCTGCAAGCAATGCCTGCCCACTGCCACTTAAGTTTGGCAATTCTTCGGGCGATGTCGGTTGCCTTGGTTCTCTTTTCCCTCATTTTTATTTGCTTCATACCAATTTATTTGATGTCTCTCATTTCATTTGCACCTCATCTCCAACCTAGTTTTTATCTCATCTCATATAAATTGTTCACAAATAAGGGGGCTTTTACCACCAAAAGCATTTCAGTGTAACCTAACTTACAAAAAGCCATAAAAAACGTATAACAGAAAAGTAAAACAGTATTCATGTACTGTAAATACTGAATTTTAAGTCCAAAACAGTGTGCCAACAAGCCTAAACTTTTTGTTTATCTCTTTTGGAAGCCTGCCCAGTCTGCAAGGCAAACTTCGATAGTTCAAACACGTCAAATCCTGCAGTGCTTTTATATCACGCTGTCTGTTAGAAACAAGTAGACAGTGATTGTGAGCTCTTAAACATTTTTTTAAATTAATTATTCAGTGGCAGACTTGCTTTGCTCACTTATTGAAATTGAACGGATGACAAAAACTGTGACAACACGAAGCTATCTTTCGTGGATCAACCAGCCTCTCTATCACGTTTTTGTTAAGACAAAAAGTGATAGTGAGGCTGGCTGATCATACAAGGGGTATCGTATTACCCTGTAACTGGGTTGTGAAGGGCAGATAGGCAGTAGCTCCATATAAAATACTGGTATTCAGCTGCATCTCGATGGGCTTCAAGCAGAATGAGGAGTGTTATAAACTTTTATGTTTTTGAGTTTGAAAAACCTACGGCAGAATTCCCAAACACAAATTCGTTTATTATTTTGTAAACATAGAGTAAAAATTATACAGATGTTATATAAAACTATGTTGGACCATACTATGTCTCCCGCCACAAGGCATACAAAATAGGGTGGTAAATCGAATGTCAATTAAAAAAAATTAAAACAAAAAGTTAAATGAATAGGTAAGATGTCACAATTTCTTTCCAAACACTAATATCTACATAATTAGTAATATGTCAATAGATTGAGACGGCACGAAACAAATGAATAATTTAAAAAGCTTAGGTAATTTGTTATAAAGTTTTGGAGCCAACTTTTTTGAGTGCCGTTGACTTTCAACAGATTTAAATAAAGACATGTTGTTTTTTACAAAGATACAGGCTTCATAGACATTAAGTGATGATCCAGTCAGTATTTTTAAGTTTTGGAAATGTGGCTCGCATGAATCTGTTCGTTTAATTTTACTTATGGCTCGAAGTCATATTTTAAAGTCACCTTAAAAGTTTGACGCTGTTACTATCACTTTAATGTGTAATGTTGTGACAGAAAGCTTTAAAGATACTAAAAGAATTTGGGGTCGTTTGAGAATTAAAAGGTTAAATTCTCAGAATCACTGGAGTACTTTTAGGGCGGATTTTTCAATAGTCAGACAACTTTTAATTTGAAAAATAAATATGACAGTAGGATTTTCGTCAGTAAAAGTCTGACACTCCTGCTCCACCCAGAGCGGGAGAAGTTATTTGATGATTGCCCACCCAAAAAAAAAAAAAGGTATAACGTATTATTGTACAGACGCCAGCACACATCAAGCTACCCCAATCTGTCAAAATTATTAGATAGATTTTCAACTTTATCACATATGAATAAGGTTCATGTTAGATTGGAAAAATTTGACAGTTTGGGGTAGCTTGATGTGCTGGCGTCTGTACATACGAAATATTCAGAGACAATCGTTTTTGATTATTCAAAACCCAGCCCTAAAAGGTTTCTTCCGCCTGACGCAGGTCCTCACCGGACACGGTTGTTTCGGGAGGTTCCTGTTTCGGATAGGGCGGGAGGAAACGCCCGGGTGTTTCCACTGCGAAGATCGCCCTGAGGACACGGTGGAGCATACGGTGGCGGTCTGCCCTGCTTGGGCGGAGCACCGCCATGTCCTCGTGGAGGCGATCGGCGGCGGCGATCTCTCGCGTCCGGCCCTGGTCCAGCCCATGGTATGGAGCGAGAGGGCATGGGGAGCCGTCACCTCCTTCAGCGAAGCAGTGATGCTCGCGAAGAGGGAGGCGGCGCACGTGAGGGAGAGGCAGCATATGCGCCCTCGCGACCCTAGCCGCCGCAGGATACGGAGACGCCCTGGGCGTCGGGAATCCCAGGCCGATTTCCGGCCGCCGTAGGCATGAGCTTGCGGACGGCGAGTAATGGGTAGCTCGCTGTCCGGTAAGGACCAAGCCCAAGTCGACGGCGCGTTGTGCCCCACGCGTGCCTCAAAGAGATGTCAGCACAAAAAATGATGGGGCCCGCAAGGGCCGATGCCTGCCAGGGGTGCGGGTTTGTTCGAAAGAGACACCACAGCCCCTGGCATACGGGCTACTGAAGGAACACGGGTGGGTTTTAGTCAGTAAAAGTCTGACACGCCCTCCTGCTCCACCCAGAGCGGGAGAAGTTATTTGATGATGTACCACCCAAAAAAAAAAAAAAAGGCCCAAAAGGTTTGAAGGATAGGTTAGCAGGGTGACATTTTTATCACAATTTTAAAACTAATTAGTCATCTTTCTAGTTTCACAAGAGCAGGCGTGTTGCACATTTCAGTTGCTGGCTTCCTGTGTGGCAGTGGTTATTCATTCAATTTGAATCGATTAAATAGAATACCCTGCTTCCGCAGAGAGAATACCTCATTCACGGCGGTTTTAATACTTGATGAGGACGGGGCATGAATTGTTTTTAGCCAGTTTAGGGGTGATTAAAGATTCATTGTGCGTCTACATTTTGTCTATTTAGGTACGGCATAATTATGTCTGTAGCAGCGTATGTTGTGATGGGGTTAATTTTTGGCTCTGCATGGAAGGATTTTTTAAGTGACTTCAAAAATGGAGGAGGTTCTTAATTTGGTCGCTCTATTTTTTTATGTTTAAGTATTTTATACTTACCGAGTAGCCCCATATAATTTAATCAAGTTTTGATACTAGTGGTTTTTGAGTTAGCTTTAATAATACGTATTTTTAACATGTTTTGATTAGCTTGGTACGTATCTATGTAACGGAATCTTTGAACGTGATTTTCACTCACTTCAAAACGTCGGATTGATTTGAAACTGCACACTTATCAAGGACCGATGACAATTCAATAATTTCATTTTGTTCCATAATACTGGCGAAGAAAATAATTTTAATGTAAAAAGCATGGTGTTCTTTTTGATGTTTTTTTAATTAACAATTAATACTGCACTCCACACTTCAAAAAAAATAATTTTGCACTTTGTTGTGTTTTTTAGAAGTTGTTTCATATTGAATTTATGAATATTTTTTCGTTCCTTCCTTTAGGAACAAAAATATCCTTCCTTTTTTTTCCTTTTTCTCACAAACCTTGTGACTAAGCTACGTTAAAAATATTTTTTCCAAATCTCCCTTCAAAATTCAAAAATACAAAGCTCGACAGCTGACCTCCGAAAAGGTCACATTACAAATCCCATCCTGCTTTAAAACCGTAGGGCTGATTCATTGCATATTTTAGCAGTATGGCTGTGATAGACGCCGTCAGCCGTTTAGCCCGGATACGATCTACAGATGCGGTTATTATCAATTTAACAGCAGTGTTCCTCTTAAATATTCATGGCGGCTGGTTTCAACTTCAGTCTGTTAAGTGCCAGATAAGTTTCTGCGATTGATATTAAATGGAGAGTATTATGTTCTATTTTATCTTTCGGGTTGGAATTGAATTGAATGGTTTTACGTATGAAAATGTAGCTTAGATGGGAAAATTTTTGTTACTTGTTCGTTTCCGATAGGAAATAGATTGTTGTTTGCCAGAAGAAGAGTAGAATTCGCTGTTGTGGGTGCATGAACTCTGTTCTGATTCGTTTTAGAAATTGTGGCTTGTTTTTTAAGGATGGATACTTCGTCTAGTTAGCTTACAGTCCCTGCAGCATAGCTATTCCAGTACAACTATTCGATACACTACCATATCGAATGGAACGTCAATAAATGTTATTGTAGGAGTCCGATATACGCAGTTCACAAATCCAAAAACCCAATATTTTTGTCACTTTCAATCAAATAGACGACTGTAGCTGTCGGAAGAATAGCAGTCGTCTATTTGATTGAAAGTGACAAAAATATTGGGTTTTTGGATCTGAAGATCTGATGTGTCATTTTCTATACAATAGCCTGTCGAATGGTATTTTTTTTTTTTTTTTGGGTGGGAAATCATCAAATAACTTCTCCCGCTCTGGGTGGAGCAGGAGGGCGTGTCAGACTTTTACTGAATAAAACCCACCCGTGTTCCTTCAGTAGCCCTTAAGCCAGGGGCTGTGGTGTCTCTTTCGAACAAACCCGCACTCCTGGCAGGCATCGACCCTTGCGGATCCCGTCACTTTTTGTGCTGACATCTCTTTGAGGCGCGCGTGGAACACAACGCGCCGTCGACTTGGGCTTGGTCCTTACCGGACAGCGAGCTACCCATTACTCGCCGTCCGCAAGCCCATGCCTACGGTGGCCGGAAAACGGCCTGGGATTCCCGACGCCCAGCCTGTCGAATGGTTCTGAATGCAGATATAGAAAATGATCATTCGCTTATCGAAAACCATTTATCGTTTCTATGCAATCCTATTATCATTTTAAAAAAAAAACGCCATTAATTATTAAAATCACCACACAATACGTCTAGCACAACGTAATTAGCCGCTAAAAACTTACCTCACAATTACGTTGGTAAGTATGATACCGTATCAATTGATCGATAAACTGATCCGCTGTTATTAATTAATAGCGCATTGTTCTGTAACGAGTGTAACCCACTTCAGGTTACATCATGTCGTGTCAATGTCAGTTGAGTTCTCGTGTGGAGTGGTGGAAGGCATAAGCGGAGCGCGCTGCAGGAGGGATAGCGAAGAGTCCTACTATATGTATATGTTAGTCCATATGTTTGTCACCCAGTCACGCAAATACTGCTAAATTGAATTGGATGAAATTTGGCCCAAAGATAGTTTAAATCCGCTGGTATGTTCCTGTGGGATATTTTCCGACATACATGCGGATGAACCCGCGGGAAAAAGCTAGTAGGATGAAAAACTTCAAGAAATGAAGGGACAATTTGGTAAAACCTACATAGTTGCCATAGGTAGAAAATGATAATGGTAAGAAAATAATGGAAACTCGCGAGAGAAAAAATGTATCATGTTTGTCTTGTTAAAATAATGTAGATAAATAAATCCACCTTTTAAAAGCTTGAGCAATCTTGTCTAAAAACTTAAAAGCAGAACATCTATTTATCTTTAGAATTTTTACGTTACCTTACTAATACACCAACAGGTAATTAACGTCTCATTTCCAATTTCCATGGCTAAGACCTTACTCCGGCAAAATATAAAGACATTTCAATAACCACATCGCTCGGCCCCGTTACCTACAACGACAGCACAAAAACGGCGTTTTATTTACATTTAATTACTAATCTTCCGCGCTCCAAATCCGCTGTCGTCTATCTCTTAATACATACTTTATAACTGTCAAACGAGTCGCATCGGTGGCTAGTAACGGCTCGTCGCGATTGTTGGAGACCAGCGAACCGTGGAACATTGCCGTAACATCGTGTCTGATGCATCATCTACTTGCTTGTCAAAATTGAGTGAGGTAACCGATGATGATCGTGGTAGGTATGTGTTGGAATCTTACCCTCTTACTAATAAACACATAATAATGTTATTCCAAGTTTGAACCTATGAAAACGCATGGTTCATCATCATCATCATTTCAGCCGAAAGACGTCCACTGCTGGACATAGGCCTCCCCCAAGCTCCGCCACTTCCACCGGTTCTGTGCTTCTCGCATCCAGCGGACTCCCGCGGCCCTCACAAGGTCATCTGTCCACCTTGTGGGAGGCCTTCCAGCTTTACTTCTTCCGGTACGCGGTCGCCACTCCAGAACTTTCCGGCCCCATCGGCCATCTGTTCTGCGAGCAATGTGCCCTGCCCACTGCCACTTAAGTTTGGTAATTCTTCGGGCTATGTCGGTTACCTTGGTTCTCCTGCGGATCTCTTCATTCCTGATTCTGATGATGATGAAAATGCATGGTTATTCTTTTGTTGTTCCCTAGTATAACTTTATTCCATGTTTATTAGTAAGAGGGTTATCTACACTTTAATAATACACTCGTAGGTAACTTCAGAGCTGTATTTATCGAAAATATGATTAAATATTAGATATTTCACCTCCAGTCACCATTTTGGGAAAATAAAATGTCATTTGAACATTTGCCCATCTTTATTTCTTTATTTTTTTCACTTCAAGTTACAAACATCAGTGTAGCCGTGGCTCTTGTACTAGGAGTTTCTGTATCACAAGAGTCAAGAACTCCATTGCCATCAACAAGTCGCAAATCGGAGAATCTAGGCTGCTTCTGAGAAAGGATCAACTTATTCATATTATGTCCAATGATAGCAGGATATTATGGCCTAAATACAGAGCTAAGGCCTCTTCTCCTACTGATAAGACACGAGTTGATCATTACACCAGGCTTGCTTACTGCGTATGCGTTGGTTTTGTCAGAACTTTGCATTTCATCATTCAGTTATTTCATATCGCAGTTTGTGTTACATGTTATTGTTGTGGTTAAGAAAATGCAATGTTGTAATTGAGAGTGAGAATAGATTACCTTGACCGTTGTTCTATATTTAATTGTTATTTCGGAATCTAACGTTTTCTTTTTTTCTGATTATTTAAATTTAAAGACTGACTTCTGACCGTGACTTTGTCCGCGTAAAATTTCTTTATCTTCCGACCCACTCCCTTTTTTTTGGTATGGTAAATCACCAAATTACTTTTCCGCTCTGGGCGCAGCGGGAGGGTGTGTCAGACTTTTATTGACTGAAACCAACCCATGTACCAGGCCTGCACCAGGCCTGTACCAGGCCACGGTAACTTTTTCAACAAATCCCCGACCCTGGCAGGCATCGGCCCTAGCGGACCCATTCCATTGTTGCTGACATCTCCTTGAGGCGCGCGTGAAACACAACGCGCCGTAGACCCAGGCCTGGTTCTTACCGGACGGCGAGCTACCCATTGCTTGCCATCCACAAGCCCACGCCTACGGTGGCCAGGAGTCCGCTATCCCGACGTCCGGGGTGTCTCCTGCGGTGAATAGGGTCGCGAGGGCGCAATCCTTGCATGTCCCTTACGCTCTCCACCTCCTCCTTCGCGAGCATTATGACGGCTTCCCATGCACTCTCGCTCCATACTATGGCCTGGACTAGGGCCGGACGCGAGAGATTGGCGCCATCGGTCGCCTCAGAGAGGACATAGCGGTGCTCCGCCCAGGCAGGACAGACCTCCATTGTACGCTTCACCGTGTCTCCCAGGCGATCCGACCCATCCCTCACATCGCATCACCTGGCCGCGCTACGATTTCGCTTAGCGTTCTTTTTAACTTTTTTTTTCTGTTTTCTCACCTCCTAAGGGCCATAGCGGGATGTTAAATAGTTTTTAGCCTTCCTCATAAATTGGGCTACTAAATGCAAAAACAATTTTTCAAAACAATCGGTAGTTCCGGAGATTAGCGCGTCCAAACAAACAGACTCTTCACCTTTACTATGAGCATAGATTAAATGAAGTGAATTTCTGTTTGTTTAATGAATTCCTTTTGTATCTGTTTACTTCTTGCCTTTTACATCAGTAACTAGATCTATATTTAGTTCCAAGATAGCTTTTATAGTAAAACTAGTTACCTACTAGAAATCTCGTTTGTAGACTATCTTTATTGAGTGAATGAATATTTATATCTAGGGAGTTACAAGTAAAAAAGGTTTTATGATTATTCATAAAACCTTTTTCAGAAGGTCCACTTTTAAGAGAATTTAAAAACCCATTTCATTAACTTACATAACAAATATGTCACCAATAAAGTTGAGTGACCTCCCATCTCGTGCGACAGGTGCCCCACATATAGTCGGCAAACAACTTGCCAAAACACAACGGAACTACCGTCAACAGAGATGACGTTTCCATATTCGAACATTCAACTTAAGACAACATTCATAACTGGGTTTACAAGCCAGCGTTTTGGATTATCTTTGACAAAGTAGGCGATGGAAAAGACGATTAGTTAGTCATCGAGGTAAACTGGTGGTTCTCTTCGGAGTGACAATGACCGTAGATTTACTTGTTTAGCAGGTTTATTCACAATTTTACAGTTTATTTTGTTAACAGCTTATGTTTATTAGAGTTATAAAATCATTTTTATGTTTACGTTTATTGGTTTTTTAATACTTTATTATTAGATGATAGGATTTAGCGAGGTTTTTCAATAGAGCTGCTTTTATAGGGATGTTCAAATTAGGTTAGGGATGTTGATTGAAGAGAACTGTTTTGTTGACACTTGATGTGGGAGTTAGCTAAGTAGTACTGTAATTTTAGAAATGAAGATCTAAAATGGAATCATTAATGTGACTAACAATGCAGACTTGTAAGCTAGTAGGTAACTTTTCCTAATTCTTCTTCCCAAGTGAAACACTGGTTCCCATTGTTTTCATAAGAATCAAAAACAAAAGCTTTGAAAATACCGTACCCACATAATGCGGCAGTCTATATTCTGCAGCAGGTGCTCGAACATTTGCTGTCAATCAAATCAATCAAAATATTTTTATTTCATATAAACCTGCATGGGCACTTATGAAACGTCAGAAGCTAGGTGCACGGTTACAAAATGTTGTTTTTTATGGAGAAGAGCCGGCAAGAAACTCCACGGTTACTCTTTTAAAAATGATTGGCTTTAACAATGTATTCAGAGATAAAAGTACAGGAGGACAGTGCAGGCCTGTCAATAAGTACCAGGTACTTAGACGAATACAGAATAGAAAATCGTCTACAAATCTACAGTCTGTAAGGCCTACAACGTTCTCCCATTCACAATATGTAAAATAATCTACATAAATAAAATGAACCTAACTAAACATAGTGACATGATTAACATGACAATCACTAAAATCCAACGACCCTTCCCTGCACCATTACTGCTACCAACCATAATGGTATTGGATACTATTGTATAAACAACACAATATCAATTTTCGCAATGCAATTAAGTAGGTAGGTCCCAGTTTCAAAAACAAAACAAAATATTGTACACACGGCTACACATCAAGCTATACATTTCCAGTATAAACTGATCTCGCATTGTATAGGATTTCCGTACAGGGCGATATCAGCGTAAACTGGAAATGTATAGCTTGATGGCAACTAGTCAGACCCACACGAATAAACAATTTCTTTGAAAATATTGAACATCAGATTTTAATTAGTCAGGTGGTATATATGACAGCAATGATTTCATACCGAAGCAGAAAACGAGAGATATAAATTAATTGAAGAACCTAATTATTTTGATATTCTCAATTGAATATGAAACTTAGTAAACTAACCTTGACAAAAGAGGATAACTTTACGAAAGTTCACAATAAGATTTTTTCGATTCTGTAACACGGTTTCAGTGATATGCCTATTGTTTCATCAATAAACCGTTATTGGCAAAACATGGACGCTCACAACATATTAATTTACGACCCTGAATATCTGATTAGTCAGTTTATGTAAACGCATGTTTGACAAATAAATTATCTGTAATAACAAAAAAAAAAAAAAAATGCTTTAAAAATACCGGTTCCACCTATGCGACAGTCCATACGCTGCAGCTGACGTTCGAAGCAAATATTTGCTGCCAATGTTTGTGCCAATTCGGGAATCCAACGAGAGGTTACTGCACTATTGGAATTGTACTGCTATCAATCATAATAATTATCTACTGAATACCGACCTAAATGTTCACTGTTATCTATTTCATAATCTGCCTAGCCCTTTCCCAACTATGTTGGGGTCGGTTCCAGTCTAACTGGATGCAGCTGAATTTCAGTATTTTATATGGAGCGACTACCTATCTGACCTCCACAACCCAGTTACTGGGTAGCACGATACCCCTTGGTAAAGACTGGTTGTCAGACTTTCGGGCTTCTGACAACACATAACTACCGCCACGGAAGACGGCCGGGATCAACAACTTAACGTGCTTTCCGCGGCATGGAGAGGTTTTGGTATGTAAAGATGGTCACCCATCCATGGATCCACCGCGTCAAGCGTAGCTTAACCTGCACCCTAATTGCGTAACTCACGATTCATCATAATCTGTATCGTTTTGAAACGGATTGTTAAACCATTGCTTCATAAGTTCGAAAAATCTGTCTGTTCGACAACATAAATAACGCAATGAATATTGTTTAACTGTGGAGACGAAATCAATTATGATCAATCGTGAGTTACGCAATTAGGGTGCAGGTCGATCCACGTGGCTGTTATTATTTATTCTTTGTTATTCTTCGTTTCCAGTCCCCAAATCGAAACTGCCTAGACGCTTTTACAGCTGAACATCGCAAAACAAATAAAGAGTTGAGCTTGAACTGAACCTTAGTTCTACACTAGAATTCTTGTAGAAAAACTGAACAAGTCAATTGAATCATTAGTCAGGTGCTCAATCTGCCTAGTCTTTTCTATACTATATTTCGCTGTACATATATTTCTATTGTAGCTGAATACCAGTATTTTGCATGGAGCGACAAGCCAATTAGTGGGTAATATATCATCATCATCATCAGCCTATAATGTTCCCACTGCTGAGACACAGGCCTCCTCTCTGTGAGAGGGATTGGGCCGTAATCCGCCACGCGGGCCCAGTGCGGGTTGGTAGATGTCACATGTCTTCGAATTTTTTGTTCTAGGACATAGTTTCCTAGTTTCCTCACGATGCCGATGTTTTCCTTCACCGTTTTGAGAGTAGGGGTGGGTAATACGATGCTCCTTAATAAGACTGGTTGTCAGCTTTCTGGGCTTGTGACTACCGGTAACGTCTGTCACAGGTCCACATAACATATGATTACCGTATCAACAGTTTAAGGTGTTTTCCGAGGAACGTCGGGTTCTCGGTATGTTATGAACAGTGACCTTTTTTTTTTTTTGGTATGGCATCTCGAAGTTGACCTTGAGAAGCCGTAACTTCTTAGCCGGACTTTCCTGTGAAGGCATTTTTAGTGTTACTAAAAGCCTCCAGCCAGGGCATAAAACCTACTTAGACTAAAGCAACTGCACGCTGAGGGCACCCCCTTATTGGGTACGGGCCTTGGCTCAGGGCGTCACTGGTGGGGGGGGGGGACAGCAAGTGGGGAGAGGCTGGATCAAAATATTTTCATTATTAAATAAGTAATCCCAGGTTACCGGGATTGAACAATTATAACAAACTTAATGAAATTAAAGCAGTGGTTATTTTGATTTAGTATTTTTATTTTATTCAGAACAAATGGCATATCAATAAAAAAATATCGATCCAACAGATTAGTGATCGAATCGACTAATTTATTGTATTTTATACGAACGGAACATTTTCAGCAATGTCAGGAATTTCAAACCATTCCGGGATCTGGGTTTCTGAAAGGCATGTCCGTATTATTCTTTTGTGGGAATAAAAGTGCAGCTCCGAGCGCCTCTAAATTACTTAGTATAAGCATAATTCCCTATAACGTTCCCACTGCTGGGACACAGGCCTCCTCTCGGTGAGAGGGATTGGGCCGTAATCTACCATAAGGATCCAGTGCGGGTTGGTAAATTACTTAATATTATGGTAAGAAATGGTTTGTCTCACTGAAGAAGAAAACTGGTTCAAACCAGTTAAAGAACCTTATTTGATGTGCTCATTTGAATATTTGCAAGTAACTAACCTAGCCTTGACAAAAGAGGATGACTCACAAAACAAGTTCACAGTAAGATTTTTGAGATTCCGTAACACGGTTTCAGTACTATTTAGTAGGCCATGCCTTTCTGTGTCTTTTTGGCAAAGACCCAAACAATACGAAATGGTTTATTGTGTTTAGCTACAAGACTGGGTACTCTACCTTTATTTTTCTAGTTGATTAGTGGGCACAGGCCGTGCATGAACAAACATAAATGGAAATCCAATATACGTATACCGTTGTTATTTTGCTTGCGGTACCGATTGTGTATGTATATCAATAACATGGTATTGATATACAAACAGAAATCATGGTAATAAGGATCGATGTGTACATAAGGATGGGATTTAAGTTTACAGTATATTTCGTTCATAATATTACTAGCGACCCGCCCCTGCTTCGCATGGTTTTTATCACTCGACAACATATCTAGATTTATTAAATAAAAAGTTTATTATTCACATAAATATTACGGAATATATTCTTTAAGTGATGGTCAATATTGTAGTTTAGAAGAACAACGCGGTCGACAGACTCGAAAAGTGGGTTTAAGATAAAGATGAAGAAGATGTTTAGTCATCTTACGAAAACGTTGATCACTTTTGGACTTTGCTTGCCAACTGTAATTTTCACTTGTGCAGTTATTCTTGACTCTGCATTTTTAATATGTCAAGATCCTAAGTAAGGTTCGAGTTTTCATTGATCGACTTTATAGTGGTTTTAAATGACAGGGATCAAAAATGTTTTTTTATTGCAATTACCAGGAAAACAAAAACAAATTGTTTATGTTTGAGATAATATGGAGTCGGTAAATAATGTAATTTATTCTCAGTTCCAGGTGCAGAGTGTATGGGAGGTCAACATGCGAGCTTTACTTTGTTTGCTGCTCGCTGTCAGCTGTGCGTCGGCTGATAAAAATGATAACAGGTAATTATAAATATGTAGGATATTGAAAAATAAACAGATTCTTCTCAAAGGAATAAAGCAATGAAATAAAAAAAGAAAGAAGAATCGAATACAATTTAATGCAAAACAATAATTCAATAATTTGCATCTTGAGCGAGTTACAATTTTTTTTCTGGTTCATTTTCTTACGAATTTTTTGTAACTGTTCCAGGCGCAATAAACTACCATTCGTCGCTGACGCCGTCGGGAATTCGTTGCCACCGCCATCCAACGTGCCAGCTACCGTAGGCAGTCCCGTGAATCTTCTCACACCTGACCGCTACGAGTTTTACACTTTCGACGAATCAGGAGAACTTGTGAAGAGGCTCATGACCCTGGAAGAAATCCAAGCAATTGTTGCCGCCGGCGAAGAAGCTGAAGGCTTAGTAACTTTCGCAAATGACAATCAACCAACTGTTTCTTTCAACATCAATCAACCACCCTATACAAAAGTTCATAGCGTTGTGACAAATGTACAAAATGTTCTCAAAGCGCAAATGGAAGCTCACAAAAACAAACCCCATGTACAGCCTACATTAGATACGCCTGACGTTTCCGATTCCTGGAGTTTAATCTTGCCCTCAATTTTCGGAAATACGGGAGTTGATATAGTTCTTGACAAAGCATCTGGCTCAGTTACACCGCCAGAAACAGACACAATAGACGAAAATGTTGATGATGAAGACAATTCTTTGAGCAAAGAAGGTAGTAATCAAGTTATTAGTAGTTCTACAACCTTAGGAGAAGACAAAGTTGTTGTTACGGAGAAATTGCCTACAACAGTAGAAATTAAAGAACTGCCATCAACGACAAGTACCACAACTACGACTACGACAACCACGACAACTACTACACCTAGACCAACAACAACCCGGAAACCAATGACGACGACGACTCATAAACCTACAACTACGACGCGAAAACCTACAACTACAACCCGCAAGCCTACAACTACAACTGAAAAACCAACAACCACCACTGAAAAACCAACAACCACAACTATACAACCAACAACCACAACAGTCAAACCAACAACAACCACAACTAATGCTCCAACCACTACTACTACTTCTACTACTACTAAGAGACCAGTCACTTCAACAACTACAACAAAAAAACCGACTACTGCAAACTTTCCGAATAGGTTAAGCTCGACCACAGGTGTACCATCAACTAAAATCACTACTAGCCCACGTCCAACTACAACAACTGTTGAACCAACAACCCCTAAACCAGTAATTAAAACAACTGCAAAGGTAACCACAACAGAGCCTGAAGTCACAACTAAAAAACAAAGCGTAAACATTTTGCCAGAGCAAGATACTGAGAATATTATGGTTCAAATTCAACCTAATGCCAATGCAATTGCTTCTACTGAGAAAAATGATATAGAATTTGAAAAAATAAGTACCTTTATTCCAGTGTCTACGGTTAACTATATTACTGACCGCACAACGCGTAAACCATTTGTAACTTCTAAGTCTCCTACCATTTATGCAAGCACAACAAAAAGGTCTGTCAGTACTACGACTCTTGCACCAATTACTGAGATACCTAAAATCCAAACGTTTGCAACTACAAGTAAACCTGCTATTAGTACATCTAATTACGTTTCAAGCACTCTGAAAGAACAGGATATCGATAAAATAAATGTAACTACTATAACAACACAATCTGTATCTCCATCAACAACTATGTCATCTACAGAAATAGTGTCTGCTAACAATCTAAATACAGTTGATGATGATAATGATGAACAAGACAAAGATGGCGAACCTTTACTTCCCTTGTTTGATGTTGCTCAAAGCATCAGTCAAATAGCTTCCGATCTTGGTGGAAATTATCAACCAATTCCTACAGCTAGCAATTTATTAGATACGACGAATCCTAATGGGTTGGACTTAGAAAGCAAAGAAGTTCTAGATATGGATATACCATCTGGTGCTGGAAATGAAACCGATGTTAAAACTCCGGAAACTTCAGATAAAAATACTGATAATTTTGTTAAAATATCTACAATAGATCCCCATGGGCAAAATAAAATCAAAGAAAATAATCAAAAAGGAAATGACAACATATTAAAAGAAACAGGATCAAATAAAACTGAGACACAGGAAACTGCTGTTCAAAAAACTGAGACACAGGAACCTGCTGTTCAAAAAACTGAGACAAATGAAACTGCTGTTCAAAAAACTGAGACACAGGAAACTGCTGTTCAAAAAACTGAGACAAAGGAAACTGAAGTGACAAAAACGGATACAAAAGAAACTGAAATAAGTCAGGCTTCAACTGATGGCAGTAAAAAACCTAATATTATTATTAATGACATTAAAAAAGTGGACTTGTTTACGACTGCCGCTGCTGAAGCTACTACTATTGACCCAATTTTATCTGAGTCTATGGGTGACTTATTATCTCAAGTAGTGAATGAAGCACCGCAATCTATTGCGGATTCAAAAGAAACTCCCGAAAAAAAATTAAAAGTTACGACAACTGAGAATAATGTAGAGCTTACCACGGTAGAAAGTGTGCAAACTTCCGAAACATCCTCTGAAATATCCAACAAAGTGAAAAAAGAAACAAGTTCAACTACTGAATCACCAGCGAATTCACTGAAAGAAGTAGTTCAAAGTAAAGATAATGATGTCAGCAACAAAATCAAATTAGCCTCCGAAAATAACAAAAATAAAATAACTGAAGTTGAGGAGAAGAAACCGATTGAAACCTTGGTAAAACCAATTGAAAGTAAGAAAGGCGAAAACAAAAAAGGAGAAATACCTGAAGATAATAGTAAAAACTTTGTACAGATTTCAGTTTCAACTAATAGTATTAATAAAAATAAAGTAGAACCGGGTCCCACTGAAAATAAGGACAGCATTGACAGATCCACTGAAAACCAAAATAATATTGATAAATCTATTGAAAAAAATACTGATGGAAAAAAAGAGAGTGTCGAAATCAAATCCGAAAAGGAAATGACAAAAAATGGGAATAAAACTACCGAGACTGAGACTGATAATGTTTCTAGTATAGAAATAACTACAAAATCACCAAATCTTGATACTACATCAACTACCACCACTTCAAATAAGATAAGTCAGTCAAAATTCAATAAAATCAATTTGCCTGAAAAAATCAATATAAGCAATAAAAAAGATAAACTTCCTGAACCATTGCCCAAAGTTGACGACTTCAAGAAAAAAATACAGAAGGTAAACATCGATGAAGAAGAATTAGTTAGCGAAAGAAATAATTCATGGAAGCTTATTCCAACTCTATCTCCACCAAAAGCAAATGAAATTCCAAAGGATAAGGTCAAGTCTGAGAATCATTATATTCCAGATAACGAAAATAAAGATATTGTTTTAGAATTTTCAAATGAAAACCAAGGATTGGAAGTGACGACAAAGGATTTGGGTGAAGATGTTGCGCGTTTTTCTGAATTATCCAATGAACTAGCTTTTAGATTCTGGAATGTGATGATTGACGATATCGACAAAAAAAGAAGTTTTGTTTTGTCGCCTTATTCCATATTTTCGATGTTAGCCATGATATTTATGGGAGCCAGAGGTGCTACCTCGGGAGAAATGAATGAGATCTTGAAATTGGACGACATGGTAACATTTAATCCCCACTTTACATTGAAGAATATATCTGACTCTATTGAAACAACTCCAGAATCCGGGGTAGCAGTTTCTGCATTTATTAGAGAACTTTACAGTGATAGGAATAAGGGAAAAATTCTAACATTTTACAAGGAAAGAGCTCAGCACTTTTACAATGGCCATGTTGAGGAGATTAACTTCAAATTAATTAGCGACATAATAAGAAGAAGGACTAATTTGCTTGTCAAGAGGTATACTTGGGGCAAGATTCCAGAATACATGAAAACCAATAACATTGTTATGCAACCACCTTTGGCTGCATTTACGGCTAATATTTTCGAGGTGAGTGGTATTTTGTTCTTACTTTACTATTAAGCATGCTTTCTGTACCAAACTTACGGTATACTGTAAGTTTTTGAAAATGATAGTGTTCAGTAATAATTATATTGGGCTTGAAAGATATGAGTGAATGAAGGACGACATTAATTATTAGATTTAACAGGATCATACGTATCCTGAATCCACTGAACCTTTTCATGTGGTCGTCGCTTGACCTCAATTGTTGCTCTTCGCCAGTTTAGGGGCTGATTATAAATTAAACCAATGATTACTTTTGGAGACGAGCAGAAACATTTAACTTCTATTATTGTTTTATAACTACTTAAAAAACAATATTAAACGCAGTAAACATTTGTTGTAGCATAGTAAAAACCCTTTCAATTCCAACGACGAATTCAAAACTATTATTAGATTTGTATTTTTCATCTTTCAGACTGACTGCTCAGGAACATCGGTAGAAGGCAGAGATGGTGAGATGTACTTCGTGGTATCACCAAACGTCCGACAGCGACGGCTCGTGCCTGTGCCAGCCGTGGTTTACAAGAGTGGGTTCTTGGCTGGTTACGATCCAGTCCTAGACGCCACTGCAGCAGCCTTGGGAAATACTAACACTATAGTCAGCACGCTGTTCCTAATGCCTGGTCAGCAAGGAAATGTTGTACATGCTGATGATTTAGAAAAGCTTGAAGAACGTCTACTAGACACTTTGCCAACGACTCCTACATGGAATCGAGTCTTACGCACTCTGCTTCCTCGGACCGGCTTGGAACTTCAAATCCCAAGATTCTCTCACAAATCAACTTTCAACGTCTCATTGAGTTTGAAGAAAATGGGGTTAAAAGACCTATTCGATGGAGACCATGCTGATCTTGGTGGCTTGAATGGACCTTCGAAGGATCTTTACTTATCGGACATGGTTCAGCTGAACTCATTCGCCACTTGTGGTGAAGATGGAATTGGAGAACAGCATCACACTGAAGAGTATCCTGAGACTTTGAGTGTTTCACAAAGACGTCGCACTAGATGGTTAAACGATTGGGATGAGCCAAGAGACTATCAGAGAGCTTTCCACGATCCTCATGACGTTGGAGATGCGATGCACCTGCCCCTACACCTCCGGCCGAGACAGGCGCGTCTGCCAGCGCGAAGTGCGCTGCCGGCGCGACTAAAGTTTGACCGACCTTTCCTCTATTTCGTGAGGCACAACCCATCTGGCATGATACTGTACTTCGGGCGGTACAATCCTCGGCTTCTCCCTTGAAGGCGTTACAAAGACTGTTAGCTTAGTTTAAATAACATTCCTAAAAGGAAAGTGATAAGGGAATACTGGTGAGTGTGATAATGAAAGTTGTTCTATGAGCATTTACGTGACAGTATTAATAAGTGTATCAGTACGGAGTAGGCTCGTTGAACAGTACAATAAGAATTGTACGGCTGGACGTACTTTTACTCTGTCTCATATCATGTATGTATAAAAGAATGCTAATTATGAATTATTGTTGAATGTATGCATAGATTGTACTGTAATAGCTAATGATTAAGTAGTGTAAGTAAGTATGTTTGACGTGGAATATTGTCATTTCACTGTCTTATTAGTTTCAATATTAGAATAAATGCGATGTTTTGAGTAAGTGTTAATAATTTTATTTTCCTTTTATGCTACCCATTTGCATTTCAGCTAGTGTTACACCATTTGTTTAAGATTTTTGCCATTAAAAAATGTATATATTTAGAACTAATATTTTACTATGTAGTATTTAATGACAGTTTATTTTCTCAATGAAAAAACTGTTTACATTCTCTTAAGTATTCTTTCTTCTCTTGACATTCACTGGTTTCTATGTAAGTTGGACATTCCTGTAAAAAATAATAATAGTTAGTTAAAGTCCGAGAACTACTACTAGGATTGATTGATTTGATTTCGGTATGTAAAGACATGAATTTAGCTGCAATCGTAATTAGAATAACAAATTTTCTCAATATTAAAATAGTGATGTGCATAAAGTAAAAGTGAAAATAAAAGTGTAAGAGACGCAAGAATTGAGAGAGCTCGTGTTAGGTCGGAAGTCAATATCGGTCGGTTCTCAGAAATAAGCTGATTCTGATGCCAAAAAATAATGCTTGACGACAGTAATCACTCATGTTACACACTTACCATTTCTATATAATTTCTGATGCATCCTTGAAAATGGAAGAATGAGCACGTATGCAATGGTAAAGCAGGTCGATTTTCATCTTTGCAGTATACTTTGGCTTCGAGCATAACGTCAGAAAATACTGGGTTCAGTGATACCCATCGGTCAAGATGAGCATAGTATTTGTCGATATTAAAGTTGTCGTTTGAATCCAATATACCGTATTTGTCGAGGACACAAAACCAATACTTACACTGAAAAACATATAACATTAATTACACTTCCCTTAGAGTCTGAATTAGATGGAATTATTGTTACTACTATATTATTCTCTACCAGGGAGTGGAGACACAATAATACCTTTTAGTCAACGACTGCTTCACTTTCCCATATCGGTAATAGATTTTTAGCAATACAATATAATAAGTTACTACCTAAACTTAATTAACTTAAGGTTGAAATATTTCCGTTTGGGTCTGAACCAGATGTAAAACAATTTTTGGAAAGACCACCTTACGAAAAATTGGTTTACTTCTGCATGGATACTGGTAGCGGCATCTACACCGCCACATGTGAACTACTCGTCACTCTAACGTCACGCTAAATCCTGCTTCGCGCAAACAGAGTTTATCGCGCAACTAGACTATACAGGGTGCAAGGGGAACGCTTCCGAAACGAAGACAGGTGTTAGGGCTAGTGATTCTCGATACAGTACAGTAAAAAATCTCGTTTCTTTTTTTTTTAAAGTACCAAATTTTTTAGCGTTTTTTGTACAATATGATGTGAGAACAGTTAAATGAACCATTATTTGAGATTAAACACATTTAAAAACGACCCCAAGTCCAGGCGGCGAGTTTAGGTTTAGGCATCCTTTGTAAAGCGACGCCTAAATAAAATACATAGAAACATTACAGAAGCGTTAAATGTTTTAAATTGATGCAAAATAACCAATGTAAGACGAAAGATTATTGGTATCCGTTTGCATTCAGATTGTATGTAACCTGCGTTCTGGCTTCGGTTGCGTTCGCCTTACCCTTGTATAAAACGTCCCGACATCTATCATCGGGCAGTCGCCAATCCAACACGACACCCACCTGGTTGGAGGATCCTTCCTTTTCGATGGAAGATGAGTAAACTTTACACCCTGTTCCTCATTTCTCTATATTAATTCATACGCTAACGCGACACCAATAAACATGCTGTCAGGCATAGCGTTCATCCTATATTTAATAGGAAGGCTAGGAAAATGTTTGAAGACTACAGAGTTGTTGAAAACATAGAATTCCATGGACGTGTCAGCGTATACTCAGGTGGGTAACAGTCTCCCCCTGGACCTGCACCTTCTATCCAATCCATCCCATTAGCTAAAAATTCCTTGGTTACTTATGTCTGAATACTCTCAGATATCTCTGATTGTCCCCCCTTGGTTGATGTATCCCTACAACGAAATACTGTTCTATTATATATACTTACATCAAAAGCAATCCTTTTAAAGCCAGATATATTATTCTTTTCGTCATAAAAATCTTGATGTAAAGCTCCTCCGCACATCTTATTAACCTCTCGAGTGAAGAACGGAGGGAACAAACAGCAAACTCGATACTAAAAGAAAAATGAAGCATGTAGTGTCGTCCAAGTGTTAATAGCGATTTTTTAAACGTGACAATTTTTATGGGATTTTTTACAAGAGTTCGTGCTAGAATAGTTTGTGCAATACACATTATTGTAAATTCATGTTTATGCTTTGAGCTTTGGTCACTGAGACATACTTATTCAAAAACTGCACGTAAATTGAACACTAAATTTATTTTAATTTAATTCACAAATTCTGGAAAGCAGCGCCTTCACGAAAATGCCGAGCAGTATCTAGTAACACCAACTGTGGTCAAAGTTCCGTTTGATAAAGCTAGATGGCGGGAAACTAATAAACAGATTGGTTTTCAATTTCAATAAGTTTAGAAAAGCTAAACAAAAATGTATTGAATTAAAAGCAAACGTTTGATGTTGTAAGACTACTTCCTACAAAAGTACAAAAATGTGCCATATGTTCGAATGCTCCCAATTTTGGAAGTTCGGGTTACCTATATTTTTGCATGATGGCTTTTTTCAGTTAAATAAACTAAAGTATCTAGTCGGGTCCGTGTTAAATTACGGCCCTCTGAGAGATCACAAGATAGAACCGTAATTGCTTAACACATTTCTAATCCACTGCTTTATATTGGGTTTGAAAACATCTGCTCAACAACGTAAATAACGCAATGAACATGGTTGAACTTTCAAAATAAAATGCATTGCGATCAATTGTTATTTTATATGTGATGATACACAAGTACCCCACGGGTGGCCCGTGTCCCTGCAGTGGGAAGCCTATAGGCTGATATTTTCCCTCTTATTAATAAACGTTGCTGAAAGTTAAGAGACGTTTAATCGTCAAAAATGTATAGTTAAACAGACGCTAATCATTGCTTAACTTTAAACAACGTTTATAAAAATGGGTGTATTCTATTTATTTATTTTTATTTTATTTATTATTTAAAGGTAACTTATAAACGGTGGTTAAACTTACGAGGTGTTCAAACGTCAAAAATGTATGGTGAAACAGCCACTAATGATTAGTTAACTTTAAGTAGGGTTTATAAATAAGAGGGATCTTTTATCCAACTTACCAGAATGTCTGCGTTTGGTGCGCACGGGTGTAAATTGATTGGATCTTGTTGACATTCTCGTAACACCTTTAATTGAGTAAAATCAAATTGTGAGTATCAGAATTGATGGGAGTAAGATGCCATTGAATTGCTAAAGATTTGCCATGTGAATAATGTTCAGGATTAGATACTGTTATTGTAAACGTTCAAAATAACAGCGCCTTTATATGGTAACCTCATTTCAGAAGTCAAAGTCAACTGAAAGTAGGTAAAGCACGTTTCTATTCGAACCACTTATAATTATTTGTGATATAACGAATCAAACCTCTAATAATTAATTCACTGTAATATAATGACTGGGCCTGGTTAGACTGGAAGCCGACCCCAACATAGTTGGGAAAAGGCAATGCAGATGATAATAATGACTGGGCCTTTTAATATGAACATGAATTAAATTATACAGGGTTTTTTTAATCAGTACGCAAACTGTAGCAATGAATTCAGCATATCATTCTAGACCCCCTAGCGTAAAAATGTATCGTCGGTTATACATTTAAAAAAATCTGCTGTTTCATAGAAAAGTGCAATACCTACGCGGTCAAAATGTATAGAACAGCTAAATCTTTTTTGTATATTTGACGAAAAAATTATACTCCAGGGAGCCTAGAATGATTTGCTGAATTCATGGTAACAGTTTGCGCACTGGTTATAAATTTATCCTTTATAAAAACCTATTGTAGCCGGCCGCTGTCTCGGCACCGCTCGAGCGCGTTTGTTCGGATTTCCAACTTAACCTTACCCATTTGGTTCTGGTACCCCAGCTTAGTTAATGCAACCCAGTGTTAGAAAAAGCCACAATATATAAAAGCACTCAATCATTAAAAAAATGCAACAATGATCACGAGGTTCATTGATTTAAGAAAATGTCTACATTAGAAGGTCAATCAGTTTTTTTAAAGATTCAGTTAAATATTTCACTTAAAATAATACTTACATAAATTAAAAACGCGACTAAAGCTGCTGTTTTCATAAATTCCAGTAATAAAACACTTTGAAGACAATTCTTTGTAAATTGCGGACTTTAAAATACGAATACAACTAGTTTTTTTTTAACCTTCCCATGGGTTATTGAGGTGGAAGCAATCGAACGAATGCTCCATAGGACACACGATAACTGCGTTTTCGTACTGTTTAAGTAATAGAAGAAGCTTATTGTGAAATTAGCACAATAGGCATAGTTTCGCGTTGCATTGCAAATCATAATATTTTTGGAGTTCTAGAATTTCTTCTAATAGGTATGTGCCTGCCAGTACGCCGCACGTTAATGCTAACAAAATCAGTAGGTATATATGCTGACCAGTTATTCTATTGAAACTTCTTACAACGGTACCTACCTAGATAATCAGTGTATGATTTGTTCTAATTATAATTGGAAGCGCACACTTGTGTTCACTGTAGGCCTTACAGGCTGTAGATTTGTTGACGATTTTCAATTCTATATTTTCATTCCTCTAAGTACCTGGTACTTATTGACAAGCCTGCACTGTCCTCCCATACCTATTATCACTGTAATTTGAAAACATTGTAAAAGCCAATTATTTTTAAAAGAGTAACCGTGGAGTTTCTTGCCGGCTCTTCTCCATAGGAAGCGACAAATTGGAACCGTGGACCTAGCTTCTGACGTTTCATAAGTGCCCATGCAGGTTTATGTAAAATAAAATATTTTGATTTGATTCTCTGGATCTTCTTACTTCACAGAGAGCTGATATTACCGGAAAAAGATTACCCGGTTCTGTAGTATAGTTTGACCAATACCGCTGTACCGCGCCTTAGGTATGTGCGCGGCGGGATGGGGGAGCAGTGCAGGCCGCTGATTCGTCATTGCAAGCCGCTCATTCGTCCGCCCCGTCCCCCGCCTCGCCGTGCATACCTAAGACGCGGTACAGTGGTACTGGTCAAGCTATAATAATGGGGGATCCGGATTGTCCATATTAGGATAATTTTACCTTTTAATTCCAAAATGGACTCTAATGAATTAATCGAGTAAGTGTATTTATTATAACTTTTCATTTTCATGTTAAAACCCAAATGTATTCTTAACTTTATAAAAATCTAAAATTATTAATTAACATTGCTTAAGTAATATTTACTGAGATCACAATAATACTATGAGAATGCTAACTATTATTACAATAATGAGTTTGTACTATTAGTATTTATAACTCTTTGGTTTAATCAACTAACGATAAGCAATTATTTTAACTACATACATTATTAAAAAAAAAAAAAACTTTTGTTTTTGGCAAAAGGATCGATCAAAATAGTATCAATTGTGTCATCTGCCAATAGATTTCTAATAGAGCTACAAACATACCCAGCGACGATAAAGACCCGTTACCTTGTCAGCAAATAATCATGAATAGCAGACAAATATTCTCCTCGATCTCCTTCACTTTCAAATGCATTCATATCCTTCTTTAGTACTTTATCAAAAGCTTTCTCTTTTCTTTTATATTATGGTGTAAGACGTCGCTTCTTGCTGGATTTGTAGTAGTAAGTCTTCTTGTTATGTTACATCTCTTGGACGAATTGCACGCCCTACGCATCATTTAAAGTAGGTACCTACTGAGTTATGCAAAAGAGCGATTATTTTGGCAATAAATAATAGATTTAAAAAAAAAAACCAAAAAAACACGCTATAAAAACCAAACTAAAAAGCAGAAAATAATTTCAAAAAAGCGTGGGGTTCTTTTTGAGGTATTTTTATAATCAATTAATATCAAGCACCCCACGCTTTTCTAAAATTATTTTCTGCTTTTTTAGTTTGGTTTTTAAAGCGTGTTTTTTTAGTTTTTTTTTTTTATCCAATATCTATTGGAAAAATAATCGCTCTGTTGCATAACTTTTTTAATCTCTTATTTATTTTCAATTTTTTAGTTCTGCCAAGTACAAAAGCGTGATTTTAATTATTTTTTTCACATTATGGATCAAATTTATGAAATTAATAAATTGTCATCGATCCTCGATAAGTCTAATAAGTTTAAATGAAATCTGACCGTTTGAAGTGGGTCAAAATCAAGTCCAAAGGAGTCGGTTACAAACATGCTTACAAACATACGGGTGAAGCTAATAGAAACGAATTAAAATGGCTATGACCAGGGCCTAGAGACAAAACACACGCCACGCCAAAATGTATGGGAACGACATTACCTGTGGAAAGGACACGATATAACCTTTCCGCAGGTAATGTCATTCCCATACATTTTGACGTTGCATTTGGCGTGAACGCTAACAGAAATTTGTCTTGTCTAGGCCTGCAGATCCGATAAACGTTTAGTGACGCCGGATCCGCCGGATTACCTGTTCCGGTTTTCCGGATTGCAATCCCTAGACGTAATTCGTGGTGTTATATAGCTGATTATGATCCAGTCTTCGAGCCACTGCAGCCACCTTGGGATACTTACACTATAGCTTGAACAACGGGTGTAATTAAGTCTGTTTGACGTGGAATAATGTCATTTCACTGTCTTATTCGTTTTAATAACAATAAACCTTTTGAGTTAGTGTAGGGTAAAAAGTGTAGAAATAATAGTGAGAATGACATACATAATAACACATGAACAAAGTGTTTATAATATCATCATATCGGACTCTAAGAAAGTGAAACGGACTTGTGTGAAATACAATCAACACTATTTCTAAATTTTAAAATAATTATCATTAAAATTAAGTAAGATTTAAATTGCTTATTAGTCTTATAGCTTGATTTGTGGAACATACCACATGCGAATTACGTGTCAAAGACTTGACGTGACACAAATTTTACATCGCGCAAGCAGAGTTTACCGCGAGACTCGTAGATATATACAACATCCCGACATCAACCGTCGGGTAGTTGCCCACCAGACAAAAAACCTGTCTGGTCGGAGGATCCTACCTTTTCCATAGAGTATGAGTGAACTTTAAACCCTGTTCCTCATACCTCTACAGATTGTCATCAATTATTAAGAACCGGGTTCTTTTTAACCCCTCGCATGTCAAGTGCACACCTAGCAAGGGGAACGCAAGGGAAAAAAATGAGTTTTGAGTCAGTCACTGTACACTTTGTTATTTAATTACCTTTCTGTTATCGATTTCATTTCTGCTAGTTCCAAAGCATTTGTTTAGGCTTTTATCATAAAAAGTTATTTCGGAACTAGTATTTTGTTGTCTAGATAATTTACATACAATTTATTTTTTTCTATAAAAATACTGTTTACATGCTTTTAGGAATTCCTTCTTCTCTAGACATTCACTGGTTTCTATATAAATTGGACAATCCTGTAAAAAGAGAAGAGAGTTCGTATTAGGTCTGACCAACTCAATATCGGTCGGTTTTCCAAAAATAAACGACAATTATGTGACAGCATAAAATGTTTTACGTCAGTAATCATTCGTGTATACTTACGATTTCTATATAATTTCTGATACATGATTGAAAATTAAAAAATGAGCAAGCAGGCAATGGTAAAGAGGGAAGATATTCATCCTTGCAGAATACTTGAGCTTCGAGCATGACGTCAGCAAACATTGGGTTCAGCTGTACCCACATATCAAGATGAGTATAGTATTTGTCGATATTAAAGTTGTCTTGTGAATCCAATAAAGCGTATTTATCCAGGACACACATCCAATACCTACACTGAAAAACATGTTACATTAATTACAGTCTCCTTAGAGTACAATTTCTCACCAAAGCTAATGATTGAGCCGAGATGCCGAAAGATGGAGACGACCGCAAGAAGCGCGCCATCTTACGCCATGGCTTCAGAACTGGAGAGACCGCGGAAATAGCAAACATCTACCTACCCTTTTCCCAACGATTTTAAAGTTTGTTTCCAGTCTTTAAATACTAGTAGTGGTACCTAATAGTCAGAAATCTAGTATTTTACGTGGAGCGGCTGCTCCTCACAAATCAGTTACTGGGTAACACCCGTACCCTTCGCAAACATAATATTCTTAAACATTCATTATAATCTGTACCAAGGAGTGGGGACAAAAGTAAATGCTATAACTAAACCCATACTAAATTAACAAAATGTTAATATAATTCCGTTCTGTTGGCCAAATGTGGTCCTTTCCAAAAATGAGTTTACATCTAGATTGATCTTCTGTTAATTAATATTAGTAAACACAGCTCCATTAAGTGGTTACCCCTCCAAAAGACATGTGCGTTCAAATCCGTGTGCCCAAGTTACTTTTTGTATTTAGCAAAAACATTTTATTATAATTACTGCATTATTTAGTAAATATGTTTAACATTTACGACTAGTCATTCAACATCAAATCAGACCGGTTACGAGACCGCTTGCCGTGCATAAGATTGTAGGATCGAACCCTGGGCACGAAATGTGCTTATTGTCATATTTTTTAAAAATAATTTTTTTTATAGTAATTAATTGATAATTTACTATAAGTACATGTTTTTCCAACTAACACAAACTGCACCCTAATTGCGTAACTCACGATTCATCATAATCTGTATCGTTTTGAAACGGATTGTTAAACCATTGCTTCATATGTTCGAAAAATGTATCTGTTCGACAACATAAATAACGCAATGAATATTGTTTAACTGTGAAGACGAAACCAATTATGATCAATCGTAAGTTACGCAATTAGGGTGCGGGTCGCTATACAAGTGACATCCTTTTAACGCAAACGATAAAATAGGAAGCGCTAGAAATATTTGAGATTGACTTAAATTAACGAAATGTCACGTGATCTGTCATGTCATCTCTGCGTGCATACAAACGTTTATGTGATCGTAAACATCAAACGTTGTAGTTATACCTTGAGGGAAGGGATTAATTTAATAAAAAAACGTGAGTAAAATTAATAGATACCCTTATATAACATAGTCTATCAATTATACAGAGATATTTACAGATGAAGTGACTCGGATGATACTGGATAACAATTTCAACGGAATTCGTATTTTCGTATGGGCTCGCTGGCTAGTTCGTAAAACTGCCAGTATCTATTAGTATGCCAACGTTCGGTGATGCTATGATTCGAATACAAGTCGAAACAATAAACTCTATTTGAAGTATTCTGTAGATTATTCGAAACGAATTCAATGTTGTAGTAGTGTAACATTTTAAAACCTGAGGGGTTAGCACATACTGACGCTGTGTATACCTACACCAATGCGACACCAATAAACGTCTGCTGCCAGCTAGTCAAATATTATATAACCATAGTGTTCAGTTGCAGGCTCTCCTGCAACCCTCTCTGGGTAGCTATCGCCCCCTGAACCTGCACCATCCATCCAATCCATTTCATTTTGAAAAAGATCACTTACATAATTATGTCCAAATACTACAGAATATCCTTGATTGCCGCCCCTGGGTTGATCTACCCCTACTTAGGCAAAAGATGGTTTCACCCATACGGAATTCTATTGGCTATCTTTGAAAGTATTATCCGTTATAAAGCCTGACCGATACCGCTGTACCGCGCCTTAGGTTTGCGCGGCGAGGCGGGGACGGACGTTGTGGTTGGTGATGAATGAGCGGCTTGCACTGACTAATGAAAGGCTTACACTGACGAATCAGAGCCCTGCACTGCTCCCCCGTCGTGCCGCGCCCATACCTAAGGCACGGTACAGCGGTATCGGTCAGGCTATAGCTGTTGCACATTCACTATAAATTTACACTATTTACTTCACACTCCCGTGTGAACTAAATTTTCAAACAAATAACGATTTAAAATGCTTACATCAAAAGTTATCCTTTTAAAGCCAGAAACATTATTTTTTTCATCAAAAAAATCTAGAATTAAACCTCCACCACATTCCTTCGCAACCTCTCGAGTGAAAAACGGAGGGAACAAACAGCAAACTCGATACTAAAAGCAAAATAAAATAAAAAGGCTTTTTAGATAGTCGTGACGAGACACTTATAGAACAATTTCCATGAAGTTTTCATAGAAATTGTTCTACGTGAGTCGGTCGCTCCTTGCCTTATAGTCCAAGTCGTAATCGCGTTTTTTTTTAAACTGGACCATGCGGAATTTTTAATTTAATATTTAAACAGTTCGTGCCAAAATAGTTTGTACATTATTTATTCATGCACAAGCTAGAACTGTAGCAGTAGGTGGTACGCACGGCTACACATCAAGCTATACATTGCCAATATAAGCTGATTTCGAATTGTATAAGATTTGCGTACAAAGCGAGATCAGCGTAAACTGGAAATGTATAGCTTGATGTGTAGCCGTGTGTAAATTCGCACTTTGGGCTTGGAAATTTTAAAAATACAATAAATGCACGTAATATGAATACTAAAATAAGCGAATCTTACTTTAATTGAATTCAACAATTGTGGAAAGCAGCGCCTTATGGCAAATGCCGAGCAGTTTCTAGTAATAGTAACTTGTCAAAGTTCCGTTTGAGAAAGCTAGATGGCGGTTAATACAAACAAACAGTTTGGTTATTAATTTCCGTATAAATTATAAATAATTATAAATTTATTGAAACAATAATTATTATAATTATTACCTTATGATCAACTTAATTTAGTGTTGATCTGTAACTGTTATCGATTTTCGTTTTGGTCTTACGGAAGACCCCAAACTAGGCGGCGCGCTTGTATCTAGGGGATCAGAGTTAAGAGACAGTGCTATTTACCACAGGAGTTTGAAGTAATTGTGAAAGATTATAATAAAACGAATTAAATGAATCTTGAGATCAAAGTGAAAGAGAAACTTAAATCGTAAATGATAACAAACAAAAATAAAGCTTAATTTGTACTAAAGAACACATTAAACTAAAATATTAAATAATCAAACATTATAAAAATGTTAAACAATCAAAACTTAAATGTTAAACAATGTAGAACAAATGTAAGACAGTCAAAAATTAAATTAAATGTTAGAAAATCAAAAATAAGGTGCGAGTGTGTTGGGGTGTGTCCGTGTTAGTATGTGCGAGTGTACGCGTGTGGTGTGTGTAAGTGTCAGTGTCTGTAGTGGGAGTAGGATTTCGAGTGTGGGTTGAGTGAAGTGAGAATGTTTCCGATTTCTCGTATGAAAGACCTAATAGCTATTGTTTGACAACATTTTTGCATGTGGGGAGGGAGAGTTCTTTTGGGTCACAAGGCAAACTGCTGGTGATCTTGATATACACAAAAGTGTGTAGATAGGCTGGCAGCGTCTTATTAGGAGAGATGTGGTTCGTTGAATCAGGATGTGAAAGACACGTTTAGAAGTCAATGAGTGGTAGTTTACTGAAGAATACCGGAAAGAAAGTATTGAAAGCAAAGGTTTGATTTTGCTGTTACACTAAGTACTACAAAAACTACAAAGAGAGAGAGAGACTAATTGTATTGGTGCTCCCACTTTTGGGGTTACATTTTTAAAGTTAAGCAAAATAAATGATCTGGCTGATCGCTGAGAGGTCATAAGACAGCACCCTAAGCACCCTTGCGTTACACAAATTTAATCGCAATCTGTGGGTTTTTGAAGAATCGCCCTAATCTATTGCTGATTGCTGACAGGAGGCCTATGTCCCTACATGCAGTGGGAACGTTTTCGTGTGATTATTTTATTTTTAGTGATAATCTTATTTTTTTACCAACTTACCATAACGTCTGGGTTTGCTGTGCACTGGGGTATATTTATTGGATCTTGTTGACATTCTCGTAATACCTTATAATGAGGAAAAATCAAATTGGGATTAACAGAACGTGCGAGTTCAACTCGCGTGGGGAGTTATCAACTAAAATCCGTATGATGAACTTATCAACTAAAAACATTTCACGTGAAGTAGGTTGCCAAGAAAAACCTAACGCTTTCCTAGTGAAAAGGTATCAGGGGCCTAAGTCTACTAATTTATAAACGTTACAATGGTCTCTCAATGGTGTGTTTTTGACAGTTTTTGTATGGCAAATCTGTCAAAAACTTACCATTGAGAGACCATTGTGACGTTTATAAATTAGTAGACTTAGGCCCCAGATCTAATGTAGTTTCAAACCCCTAACTCCGCAAGGCTCAACTCTACAAACCTAACACCTTAGTTAAAATGTTCGGCGTGGCCGTTTCTCGACTATCGCACAGGCACTTTTTTGGGTTCAATCAACTCAGCCTATCGCAGTCTACTGCTGGTCATAGGCCTCTCCCAGGCTGCGCCAAAACACTCTAGCCTCCGCCTTCCGCATCCAGTCTGTCCCAGCCACCTTTTTAAGGTCGTCGGTCCATCTAGCTGGGGGGCGTCCCACACTGCGTTTGCCGAGACGCGGTCTCCACTCCAGGACTCGTCTCCTCCACCGTCCATCGGTCCTTCGAAAAATATGGCCAGCCCACTGCCACTTCACCTTGTTTACTCTGCAAGCTATGTCGGTAACTTCGGTTCTTTTGCGGATAATTTCATTCATCATTTTATCCTTCAAAGAAACTCCGAGCATAGCCTTTTTTGGGTTAATGGTAAGAAATTAAGTCACTGGTCTTTAATGCGCAATAGCACAATGGAACGACAACGCTATGTATTTGACCAAGATTTAAGGTTTTCAGATTTTAGCCTTGAAGAGTTAGGGCCTTGGCTCTATATTAGATCTGTAATAGACCCTGACCAGTCCCTGTAAGGGAGTTAGAGGGTATAAGTTACAGATTTTATAACTTAATTTATGTTTGCATAATAGTAGTAGCTATACGACATAGCTGAAGAGTTATGGGTTGACCACAAAACAGACTTAACCCATTTCCAAAAAACATGGGCTTACAAAAAGGCTCGATATTTCGCTGCCAAACGAGCTCATTGAAAGAAACCTAATCAATCGTGTACCTACTTTTCGGTTCTCTGTTTTCCTTAAAATAATACTTACATAAACAAGAAACGCTATTAAAGCCACTGATTTCATTAGTTCCACTGGTTACACTTTCAAGACAATTCTTTGTAAGCTTGGGCTTTAAAATATGTTTGCAAAAAATATTATAACCTTGCCATGGACTATCCCGGTGGAAGCAAACAAACGAATGACCCGTAGATCACATGACAACTGAATCTTAGTACTGTTTAAGTTATAGAAGATGGCTGTTATGAGATTAGTAAAAGATGCATAGTTTCGCGTTGCATTAAAAATCATAATATTTTGGATGATCTAAGATTTGTTTTAAGTTAGTGTTATTAGGAACCTACAGTAGGCCGTACGTTAGTGCTAACAAAACATAGTATAAACTGGCCAGTTATTGTATTGAAATTCAAGGTCAATGTGTTACCATCTGTCGTGCGGCCGACTGTACAATCCAATGGTCAAGCGCATGACAATTTATTGTCCTGCACCCTAATTGCGTAATCACGATTAATCATAATCTGTTTCAATTTGACAGTTCAACAATTTTCATTGCGTTATTTACGTTATTGAGCAGAAACATTTTTCGAACATATGAAGCAATGGTTTAACAATCTGTTTCAAAACGAAACAGATTACAGACTGATTATAGACTGGTAGCTTTTAAATTATTTGCATATTATCTTGGAAATGATAGGTAAACCATGATTAGAGTAATTCAGCAGAGCGAAAATTTTTATTACCACGTAAACCTATTTTTTTTTTTCATTTTTGGTTTCTTAATTACATATGTATTATCTAATACCTTTAAACGAGCAATTCTTGTATTTATGTATTATATAATCTGAATCTCGGAAACGGCTCCGCAAACGGCTCGGCTAAGCAGGGGATTTCGGGGGCGATAAATCGATCTAGCTATGTTTCATATTTAGAAAACATTAAAAAAAAACTGAGCAACGCTAGGTAATACCAGACTTTTTTTTATTGTGTTGGCATGGAACATTGTGTAGATATCTCAACTAACGTTTGGATACAAAAAATAGATTTTATTCATTTATTAATTAATAACCAAGTTTTAATCACAGTTTGCATCTTGCAGATCTTGCAGTTAAATTTTATAAAACAGGACAACATTTTATCAAATCAAATCAAATCATGTTTATTTGTGGAACAGTGATTACAGTTCTCAAATTACAGTCATAGGTCGCTATGTTATGCCAAGAGGCGGACAAATATGGTTGCATGCGAAATAATTATGTTGTATATTTATTTCATTTATGAAACCAAATAATTGACTTCTTTGGAAAATATTATAGATAACATAATTGTTGCATTGTGTTTTTAATTGAATATTTTTATCGGTGAATCTGTCACCCAATGCGATTATTTTTTATTAATAATTATTTGAAATGTCTTTGTTTCTATTGGCGATTTTTTCGTCATAACCCTTAGGTTTCATATAATATGGTTTACACTCATCCATGTGTTCTCTTAGACGCTGGCATTCTTCGAAGTCTTTTAGTTTGCACTCCTGAAATAGAATAGTTACTTATTGGATTTGTTTTAACCCGATATTTGTCTCTAATGTAGATAAAACTGTACCTAATGAAAATACTGAAATTAAATACACAAATAACACTGCTTTCAAATCGGTGAAGGAAAACATCGAGGGGAAACTGGCATAACCTTGAACCAAAAATATGTAGCATATCTTCATATGTGACATCTACCCACCCGCACTGAGTCCGAGAGGTGGATAATGGCTAACTCCTTCTGACAGAGAAGCCTGTCTCCCAGCAGTGGGATAATTATAGGTATGATGATGAAAAAGATACACTGATAAAAAATAATCTTCGGATATTATCAGAACCAGTTTGAATTCAAACCAAAATGCCATCGGAAAATAAATATCTTACAATGTTTTAAGTTTTAGAAAACTTACCCATAACATGTGAGACTGCAGACACAAAAATACTCTATCTGGGTCACAAAGTTTTGGAGGTTGGCCGATATTCCACAACTCTCCTTTTGGTTTTGCACATAGTGGTTTGGCTGCTAATATAGAATCAGTGAAGTCTGGATTGGAAGCTGCCCATCGGTCTATGTAAATCCCCAATTTCTCGTAGTCAATACTTCCATTTGCCATTAGTAAGTTAGTCTTTGTCATCAGACATATACCGTCCTGGCAAGGAGCCTATAAAAACAGGATATAAAAGTCAATTCGTATGGGAAACATTGAGAATCTTCTATTTGGGCTCCTTATTCAGTTTGGATCGATAACGCACACCCTGCCCTGGAGTTGCATAAGGGAGGCACTCCGGTATCACCGGATGCCGACCTACCTCTGTCGTGTGGTCGAGGCCTATTTGACGGACAGGGCCGTCATCTACCCCGGTCACCTCGGAGAGTGGAACCGGCGAGGGATGTCGTGCGGTGTCCCACAGGGATCGGTCCTGGGGCCGCATCTGTGGGACATCGGGTACGACTGGGTGCTGCGCGCCGACCTCCCTGGCGGCGTCAGTGTAGTTTGCTACGCTGACGACACGCTGGTCCTGGCGCAAGGGAGGTCGTACCAGGCGGCGGCCGACTTAGCGACACAAGGGGTTGCGACAATCGTCGATAGGATCCGGCAACTGGGACTCGAGGTGGCATTGCACAAGTCCGAGGCCATGTGGTTTCATGGTCCTCGGAATGCGCCGCCGACGGGTTCCCAGATAACGGTAGGAGGGGTTCACATCGGCGTCGAGTCGACGATGAAGTACTTGGGACTCGTCCTCGACAGCCGGTGGAACTTCGCGGAGCATTTCCGCCGTTTGGCTCCCAGACTGGAGCGGGCCGGGGCTGCGCTGAAGCGGCTCCTGCCCAATCTAGGGGGGCCAGACGCCTCCTGCCGGAGGCTCTACGCGGGGATCGTGCGGTCCATGGCCCTATACGGGGCGCCGGTGTGGGCGCCGACATTGAGGCGCCAACCAGCTCGCAAGCTGAGGGCGTCCCATAGGGTCATGGCCATACGGATGATCCGAGGATACCGCACGATCTCCGGCGAGACGGCGGGCCTCCTTGCCGGATTACCGCCATGGGATCTGGAGGCAAAGGTCCTCGCGCAAATATGGGAGTGGCGCGAGGAGGCCAAACGCCGGGGCGTAACTCCGCTGCCGCAGGAAATCGCGGCACAGCGGACAGAGCTCCGGCGGGATCTCATGGTGACATGGAGAGAGCGATTGTTGCAACCCAGTGCTGGGCACGCCACGATTGCGGCGGTAAGTCCCCTCTTTGAGGAGTGGTTCGAGAGGCGGCATGGCGTCCTCACCTTCCGCCTGACGCAGGTCCTCACCGGACACGGTTGTTTCGGGAGGTTCCTGTTTCGGATAGGGCGGGAGGAAACGCCCGGGTGTTTCCACTGCGAAGATCGCCCTGAGGACACGGTGGAGCACACGGTGGCGGTCTGCCCTGCTTGGGCGGAGCACCGCCGTGTCCTCGTGGAGGCGATCGGCGGCGGCGATCTCTCGCGTCCGGCCCTGGTCCAGGCCATGGTACGGAGCGAGAGGGCATGGGGAGCCGTCACCTCCTTCAGCGAAGCAGTGATGCTCGCGAAGAGGGAGGCGGCGCACGTGAGGGAGAGGCAGCATATGCGCCCTCGCGACCCCAGCCGCCGCAGGATACGGAGACGCCCTGGGCGTCGGGAATCCCAGGCCGATTTCCGGCCACCGTAGGCATGGGCTTGCGGACGGCGAGTAATGGGTAGCTCGCTGTCCGGTAAGGACCAAGCCCAAGTCGACGGCGCGTTGTGTTCCACGCGCGCCTCAAAGAGATGTTAGCACAAAAAATGATGGGACCCGCAAGGGTCGATGCCTGCCAGGGGTGCGGGTTTGTTCGAAAGAGACACCACAGCCCCTGGCTTAAGGGCTACTGAAGGAACACGGGTGGGTTTTAGTCAGTAAAAGTCTGACACGCCCTCCTGCTCCACCCAAAGCGGGAGAAGTTATTTGATGATTTCCCACCCAAAAAAAAAAAAACATTCTAGTCCTACTTCGGCTCAGTAGATGGCGACGCTGATAGCGGGTACGGTAACGTTCTTTAATTCCTCAAATGTGCAGGATATGGAAACTCCAAGAAGTGGGTCGACGTCTGGTCAGGATTACAGTGTGTGTTTGCAGTGACCTATTTAAGTGTATAATTTATTAAGTGCCTTCCACATATGCCACAGCAGGTCGCGTCCGAGTGGCAGATGTAACCGGGATCGTGGGTACAATTATTTCCACACCTTACTTTTCACCTTAGATGGTATTTTGGTTGTACCACATCTCGCCTGTTCGTCGTTGTTTATAGACCGCAGCAATGTGATGTTGGTGTTTGTAGAAGTTTTGTAAGGAGATAATACGAAGATCATCTGTTGGTGTAATACTCACTTTCTTGGTTTTGGGGCTTGCAACATTAGAACCTTTTTCAGGCGGTTTCTCAATTCCACAACTATCCAAAACTTCGTAGGAATATAGATTTGGTTTTGGGCAACATTTGTGTGTGTCTATCTGTAATAAGTTATGTTTAAATCATCTATACAAAATGAAAATATATTTCAGGGTCAAATGGTCAGTATGGTAACTGTCACTTGGTAACTTTTTGCACTGTCCACTGATCGTTTCTGAATAAAGAAAAAAAGTACCTACATCAGGTGGTGGGTGCCAACAATGACGCGGTATCATCTGTTGATAGGGGTGATTTACACCAAGATGATTCAGTTCTCGTGGTATTTTGCCAAATATCACCTGTAAAAGAAAATAAATGTCGCATGTAACTTTTTTAAACGACGATAAAGACGTTGACGATGCTATTAAAAAGTGACGTGTTGTAAACTGAAACACCTGCAATCACAAATGAGAAGTCAAAATGTCAGAGAACTAGTACATACTTCAAGTTTGTAATTGGTAGAGACCTGGCCTAAAAAAAATGCGTATCGAAAACTAAACCCGACTAGGATCAGTTCAATTCAAAAATTGTTTTCACCCTCCTCTGCCAAATAGAATCAATATACAATGTATAGAAGTAAAAGTGAAGGGGAAGAGTTAGATGGTCGCATAGACCAGGGAAGCATGGCACAAAAGAGAGGAGGCCTCTTGTACTTAATTATGCAGAAAACAAAAACAAATGTTTTGTTTCTAACCTGCATCACTGCAGCTAACGCTAGAAAGCCACACGATCTTTTCATGGTACTGTGCTGTGGTGAAGTGAGGACATTATGTAGGCCCTAGCTGTTTTATAGCTAGGAACTGTGATGACTGTCAACAACAACAACACAGAGATAATATCAACGTAAACAAAATTCTTCGTATCATTTTACGTTGGGAAATGCGGCCACATTCGACCAAGAGTTGGCATGTGTTACGTTTTGTTCTTTGAATTGTAAATCGTAAACAGAAGCAGCATCATTTTCTTGTAAACAGCTAAGGAGACTATTTTCTGACGTCCTTAGGGTATCTAACTACTGTAGCAAACACAAGTTTTGAAAATATAATTTACCAGAGTAAGTCAGTCACATGTTTACCTGAAGCTTTGTTGAAACGGTTACGAATCGAAGTTGAATCTGCGTGTCATTGATCAGTTTCCCTCACTCGTCTGTTTATTAGGTTCGTCAAATCCGATGGTTAGTCAGTAGTCAACGAGATGTAGTTTACCTTATTTTTATTATTTGCTATGATATAGGCCGAGATAACGGCCCTCTGCCAGGCAGCAATTGGGTACCGTTGGCACCCTTCAGGTGCGTAACCTCAAATAACGTTGACACTAAGACTGCCCTATTTTTGAGGTTGGGAAATCATCTAATATCTTCTCCCGTTCTGGGGTGAACAGGAGGGCGTGTCAGACTTTTACTGACTAAAACCCACCCGTGTTGCTTCAGTTGCCTGTGTGCCAGGGACCACGGTATCTCTTTCGAACAACCCGCAACTCTGGCAGGCATCGGCCCTTGCTGATCCCACCAGTAGGTGCTGACAGCTCTTTGAGGCGCGCGTGGAACACGCCGGCGCGCCGTTGACCCGGAGTTGGTCCTGACCGGACAGCGAGCTACCCATAACTCGCCATCCGCAAGCCCGCGCCTACGGTGGCCGGGAATCAGCCTGGGACTCACGACCCTCACGGCCCTAGCCTCGGCAGGATACACCCTATCCTGCCGAGGCTAGGGCCGTGAGGGTGCATATACTTGCCCTGAATGTTATTAACAGGGTGTAACAGAAACCCTTTTGCTATTCTTAAGCACTAAAGGTAACCGCTGGTATAGAATCACTATACATAGTTTCAGCTCAAAATAAAAATTCTTTAAGAATTGGTACCTTTTCGGTTTCATTATGTTTCTTAAATTCAAATTACACGCTTGTAATCACCGCACTACGTAGGTCAATAACTTTGCACGTTCCTTGCCAATATCACTATAAATCTCTTCCGAGTGATGTGTTTATTTCAATTTGAAAGTTCGGTTTCTGGTAGTGAAAATTCTTATAACTTCCGAACATGTAGAGATAGGATTAAAAAGCCCTTCCAATATCGTTTGATATCATCCAAAGAAGCCGTGCCCTTGATATATACCTATATACCCTTTCCGTTACACGTTGTACATATTTTTATATTTTTTGATTAACTTACAGCATGGTGATATACGCTTTTTCAAACAAAAAAAATACCCGAAACCGAAATACAATATGAGTATTCCACAAGGATCGATGTTGGGTCCTCTAGTAAAAATGCAATCGTATGGCACCCATTTAACTTACTCGTGGCATTGTTGCAAAGTCCTGCAGCACCTCACGCCTGCAAGGAGGTTCACACTGGTGTCTCTCGCCACGTAAGTGTGAAGCTATCAGAGGCAGCGCCTCACGATCAGCGGAAGGAGCGTCCTGGCCTCTCACGACACGTGCTAAGAACGCCCTCAGCACTGGAGGCGTCCTCGTTCTGGAGCGGCGTCCTCGATCAAAGATTGACTAAAAAATCTGTTTCTAAAAAACTGACGGCCACCTTGTGTAGTGCCTAAACTAACTTTTTTGAAGTATCTGTTCTCCGTTTCGAAAATAATACTTCATATTTCATCGTCCGTCAGAAACAACAAAGATACACACTAAAGCATTACAGTCTGTGGTGTAAGTGATTCATAGAAGCACTTTGGTCACCCAAAGTTTCTGCCTGAGATATTTTAGCATCAATAAAGTTGAGCGTTATCTTGCTTATAGCTAGGTCACGATCATCTTTGAGAGGGATTGAAGAGGATGTTATATTCTCTGAAGAAATGTCACCAAGTCTTGTTATTTGTTCACTCAGAGAAAACGAAGAGTCTGATGGTTCCTCATCTCTGATAGGTGTGTATAGGTTGGTCGGTATGGCTCCTCGTCTCTGATAGGCATATTCAAGTTCGGCTTTGTTTAAGAGATTGTATTTAAGGTGAAATGTCCAGGGTTTGCGGGCTACCTTTAATCTTCCAGTTCCACATTAATTGGTAAACTCTTAAAAGTTAAGCTAGTCTTATTAGTGCGAACAGTTCATTTTCGTAGTCCGCACTATTTAAGTCGAATAACGTTTTATGGTAAAGCAATTGGCCGTCTAGGGAAAGAGAGAGTTCCGCCGGCCCAAAACCTCTAACTCCTTCATCTTTTATCTTTTTTTACTGTCCTTTTATAAAGTGAGGTATCAAAGTTCTGATTGTGAGATAGTATTGAATCAAAAGAAACTAGAATTTGTCGATAAAACCGTTTTCCTTGAGATCACGCTCGACTCAAGGTTGCAGTGGGGTCCTCATTTAACATCTCTTGCAAGACGGGTAAGTTCAGCAGCCTCGTATGCTGTCTGAAAAATCTATCAATCTACTGAGCGTCCATCAGTTCCTGCAACGTGCAGATTACAGTACACGCAGGACACGATATTAATATGTTCCATCGTTTGATCATAAATATTAAGTACATCAATCAGCCGATCAGCTGAGTTCATTAGGTAACTTAAAAAAATTGTGCTCACGCTGAGTGAAGACGAAAAACAAAGGTACAAGTTGACATATAAATATTTTATTAAATAACATCGTGCCTTTGAAATAGTTGGTAATATTTGAAATAATGATAACCACTAAAGAACATAACTTAAATGTAAAGATAGTTCCTTCTACGAAATTTTCTTTATTTACATGAGAGTAAAATAAGATTCAATACGACTAAATTTTAGATTTTTGCAGATTTATTATTTCATGCTCCAACTGTTGCCAGTAATATGGTCTGCACTGATCCATGTGTTCCTTCAAAGTCTGGCAGTCACCTGGAACATCTGTGTTTCGAAGTTTACAGTTCTGAAATTTTTTAAACCAGGTTATTTATTTTAAAGTACCACATTTCTACTTTATACACAGGTATTGTATTGTTCATTTTACGAAGAGCTTGTGGCTTTTACATTGTGGCATTACTTGGCCACAACCTCTTCGTGAAATCTCCCCCTGCTGTCTGTACCGATCGATCAGGTTAAGCTACGCTTGCTGTGGTTGATCTATGGGTGGGTGACCGACCATGCCAAAACCCCTCCGTGCTTCCGAAAGCACTGCACAGCTGTTGAGGCTATCATTCGTAAGTCTTTGACAGTCGTTACGAGTTATCAGAATTCCGAAAGTTGGACATCCAGTCTTACCAAGGGGTACCAGTATTACCCAGTTACTGGATTGTGGAGGTCAGATAGATGCATCCGACTATGCCTACCAGGGGTGCGGGTTGTTCGAAAGAGAAACCGCCGCCCCTGGCACACAGGCTACTGAGGGAACACGGGTGGGTTTTAGTCAGTAAAAGTCTGACACGCCCTCCTGCTCCACCCAGAGCGGGAGAAGTTATTTGATGATTGCCTACCCAAAAAAAAACCCCAACATAGCTGGGAAAAGGTTAGGCAGATTGATTTTTATTTTTACTTTTAGTGATTGTCATGGAAATCTTAACTTTGTTAAAATAGGCTCATTTTATATATGTAGATTATTTTACATATTGTGAATGAGAGAACGTTGTAGGCCTCACAGACTGTAGATTTGTAGACGATTTTCTATTCTGTATTTTCATTCTTCTAAGTACCTGGTACTTATTGACAGGCCTCCACTGTTCTCGCATACCAATTATCACTGTAATTTGAAAGTCTTGTTAAAGACAATTATTTTTAAAAGAGTAACCGTGGAGTTTCTTGCCGGCTCTTCTCCATAGGATGCGACAATTTGGAACTGTGCACCTAGCTTGTGACGTCTTGTAAGTGCCCATGCAGGTTTATATCAAATAAAATATTTTGATTTGATTTGATTTACTGTTTTTTTTTGCATTTTCACATTATACACAGGTACCTAGTGTACTTTCGCATATTTTGTACTTGGAATACAAAGATAAACAACTGGTATAACCTTGTATAAATCGAATAGAGCCCCTTACTACTATGTTTATTTGAGTATGAACGTGTGTGTAAAATGTTATGGCTATAAAGGCTAACAGAGATGCATAGAAGTAGAAATAAATGTATGCTAATCATTAGGAATGCGTTTCTCACAATTAATACAATACCCACTAAAAACTCATGTTGGGAACACATAAACAGTATTGCCCAGACAATGCACAGACAGAACTGCTGGGCAAGGACGGGGCCAAGTGACATCGTAATTAGAAAAAAAATAAAAATATCTTACCCATAATACGTTTGAGGTGAGGCAATAGAAGATTCTATCTTGCTCACAAATTGGTGGGTCGGAGGGACCTCCGTTTCTTGCACATATCTTTTTAGCTTCATATATAGGGGCAGTAAACTCAGGGTCGGTATGTGCCCAGTTGTCAATGAAAGTCCTCAATTTTTCATAGTCAACACTTTTATTTGCCAAAAGCATGTTAGCGTTTTGCATCAGGCATATACTTTCTTGGCAAGGAACCTGATAATAGAAACAAGCATATCTATTAAAAAATCAATGAGTTTGTTTGCGAAATATCTGAGAATTCTCTTTATTCCTCTGATTTGATTATTCTTCGTTTATTATAATGTACTAGCTGACCCGATAGACGTTGTACCGTCTTAACTATGAATATTGAATTCACATTATCCATAATATATGTATGTATATGTTACGCGCAATTTTCTATTTTTTTTTTCTTTCATAAGAACCCTCTCTTGACAATAAAAAATACAACAAAAAAGAATTAGCAAAATTGGTCCAACCGTTCACATGGGAGAGCAGCGGTGCCCCAGTGGTAACAGCCGCGACTTACGAGTTGTAGGTCGTGCGTTCGAACCCAGCCAGGCGCATTACTTGGTGTAAATAATTTCATCTCCACTGCTCTCAAACGGTGAAGGAAAACATCGTGAGGAAACCGGCATGTCCTAGAACCAAAAAATCGAAGACATGTGACATCTACCAACCCGCACTGGGCCCGCGTGGTTGATTACGGCCCACTCCCTCTCACTGAGAGGAGGCCTGTGTCCCAGCAGTGGGAACGTTATATGCTGAGTATGTATGTATGTATGTATGTTCACGTGTGATGCCGTGCCGTTAATTTTTATACACTTATAGAGAAAATGTATTTTGAGGCGATATTGGTTTTGATGTTTAGCATAATGTATAATGTACCCATTTCTGGGACACCAGCACCAGCATTTCTCTTCGGGATGGGAATTGGCTATTATTTATCACGCGGGCCCAGTGGAAGTTGGTTACTGTTACGTCTTAGATTTTTTTGGTTCTAGGACATACTGGTTTCTTTACTGATTTGAGAGCAGTGGTGAAAAAAATATTTACACAAAGTAATGTGCCTGCCTGGGTTCGAACCCACGAGCTACAACTTGTTAGTCGGGGCCACTACCACCGCCAACATTCTCTGTGGGCCATCACCGTTATTTTTAACCGACTTCAAAAAGACGGAGGTTATCAATTCGACATGTTTATAATTTTTTTTTTCATGTATGTTCGGGCATAACTCCGTCGTGTATAGACGGATTTGCAAAAAATTTTTTTGTTCGAAAGGTGTTTACTCCGAAATAGACCCATTGAAATTCCATATAGATCTGATGATGCGTTTCGGACACAGACAACGGAACTCTTCAAAAATTACAGCAAATCAACCGCGAATGTTGCTATCGCATAAATATGCATTGTTTTGACGCCAAGGATGATGGATGAAATTTCGAACTAGTGTGGGGTATGTAACTAAAAAGTGAAAAATAAAAACTTTTTTCAAAAAAATAAACAACCGACTTCCAAAACAACACAACAAAGTGCAAAATAACTTTAATTTCGGAAGGCGGTGACAATTAATTAAAATACGTATCCAAGTCACCGACTCCCGAAATTAAAGTTATCTTGCACTTTGTAGTGTTTTTTTGGAAGTCGGTTGTTATTTTATTGTAAAAAGTTTTTTCTTTGATACATATGGGAACTTTAATAATAATTAAGATGACATGTATGAATTCAAATTTATGTTTTAACTAATTTGCATAATCTATACTAATAATATTAAGATGAAGAGTTTGTTTGCTTGTTTGTTTGCTTGAACGCGCTAATCTCAGGAACTACTGGTCCGATTTGAAATATTATTTCAGTTTTAGATAGCCCATTTATTGAGGAAGGCTCTATAACACCATTGTTAGGGCCCTTGGGAGCCTAGCAAAACGAAAAAAAGTCAAAAGGAATACGAAGTACTCGCACGGCTAGGCGATTCGAAGTGACGGGGTGAGTCGGAGCAAGAAATTCAGACAAAGTTACGGACAAAAACTAGTATTGTATAATAGCAGAATGTGCTTTAAACTGGTATCTAAGTAGATACCTATCTGTAACATCCATTATATTTACAACATTTAATGCAAATAAAGAAACGAAATGCTCATTTAAGTATATCTCCCATTATTCTTTTTTTTTAGCCCACTCCAGTTGAGATTAACCAAAGAAAAACTAGGAAAAGAAAAAGAACTCTCTAGAAATCGATGACCTAATATTCAGAAATACTTACTTTGAGCTTAGGTGGGCCATTGGATCGATTTACCGACGCTTTCTCAATTCCACAACGCACCATTTCTTCATCAGGAAAAAGCTTGGGTAATGGGCAACATTTTTGTAGATCTATCTGTAATCAATGTGGAGATATTTACGAGGACTTACATGATGTAGGTAAAACGCAGCAGACAGAGAACAGTGGAGGGCTATGGGGAGACCTTTAACCAGAGACAACGCAGGTAAATAATAATAAAAAATGCACTTGCATGGTCCGTCATTGTCATTTTTTTCCTTTGGAGTACGTGAAGACAGATGGTAGGGTCGAATGAAAAGACTGATGGCGCTGCTAGCGCTTTTATCAACAAACATGGCAGGTATTCGTCATTATCCTATTTGATTATTTCACAGATATGCCTACCATTCTGTCGTACACTATCCTCTTAAAGGTTTCCTGTGATAATATGGCAAATATTAATTAGTTATTTACCCCAGGAGGTGGAGACCGGCAGTGGCTCGGTATAATCGGCACATATCCAATATGATCCTTTGGTGGTAGAAAGGGTTCCGAAGCCAAAGCGGGCTCTTCGCCCTGGCCAAATATCACCTGTAAAAGGTCTTTATTATTATTAGTCGGCTAAGAAATTAATATTTTTGATTGTGTTGCCAGTGGGAGATTCAGATTTTTTTTTAATAAGCTCCAGGAAACGGGTTCAGATACCAGTGCAAAATAATGATGGCGATTATAATTTCCATGAAAAATTAGACCACAAGCATTTTTTTCAATTAGGCACTTAGAAGGTACTTTTAAACGACAAAATTTCCTTAAAATAAAATTGATTCTAATCGCCCTTCCAAAATGTAGTGTCGTATCGAGACGAATGGTTGAGAAACTTCACCGTTACTCTTTTAAAATGTTTTATGTAATTGTACTTAAGCTGGGTGCGCCCTTAAGGATATTATTGATCAAGAAATCAAAGTCTTAGTTGTGTAACCAATCTTTGTAATCTTGTTTTTAAAATAATAAGTAATGTTAATTACTTACCTAATATTGCATAGAATCAAGTTCTTGTAACTTAACAGACAGCTGTGCTGCTGGGCATTTTGTTGAGCCACTTCTTCTTCCCAGCTAAAGCACTAGGAAGTGGTGAAAGGCGGGCTTTTTGGGGGACTGTCTTATGTGATTTTGACGTTCAAAATGTGCTGACTCTCAGCCGAGTTTGAATAAACTTTTAATTTTGATTTTTCTTACCTGAAACACGGCAGCTAACACTAAACCGCTACAGGATCTTGTCATGATGCTGCGTTGGAGTGGAGTAACGACATGACGTAGTCACCAGCTGTTATATACTGAGCCACTACCGGCCGTGACCATTGTTGTCAGCACGGGAAACCATCAAGGTGTTGATCATACTTAGAGTATGTTGTAAATTGTAAAGACAAGACACTGTTGATATTGTTTGTTGGGACTGTTTGGTAGGTTTTATACCTAGCAGGTTTAAAATGATTTTTTCACACTATTTGCAGTGATTTTTATACGTATTATAGATGGTCCCTACCTCCCTACGTACAGTCCCCTGAGTGATAGATACGTGATTTGCATGTTTTGTTTTCGTAACCTTCAGGCCAGCCTAAACTGTCGTTTAAAGTAACAAATATAAGCTAATATGGCAAAATGCACTTTAAATCCATCACGACATTACATTAACTAGAACGTAATGTACACGTGTTTGAAACTTGGAAGCGCTCTCCTGTAAAATTTGTCATTTGTAGTTATGGGATTATACGTAGGGACCGTCGATATGTTTTTTTTTTTTTTGGGTGGGAAATCATCAAATAACTTCTCCCGCTCTGGGTGGAGCAGGAGGACGTGTCAGACTTTTCCTGACTAAAACCCACCGTGTTCCTTCAGTAGCCCGTATGCCAGGGGCTGTGGTGTCTCTTTCGAACAAACCCGCACCCCTGTCGATGTGATTAGTGATATTTTATAAAATAAAATATTGTTTTCATAAATATATATCTTTATTGGATCAAAAACGCATTTTACACATTGATTTCTACATAAGTAGATACATTAGTAGCAAGTGTCGCAGCTATTAACGCTCACCTCCAAGAGGGTGACTACAGCGTTCTAGATACCAGATATGAAAATACAGTATTAAAAATTAAAATAGTAAAAAAAAGTAAAGTAGTAAAACATAAAACAGTAACCAATTAAAATAGTAACGAATTAAAAAATTAAGTTTAAATTGAATGTTGTGCATGTGGTAGTGTTGTATGAGAGTGTAGTGCGTGTCTGTGGGGTGTAAGTATAGAGTGTGCTTGTGTAACCTGCCCACGAGCACACTCGACGCTACGTGTATTTGGTGTGCATGTCTACGGAAAATGCTACTATATTTTGCCATTTCTGTTCATGTTTACTCTATGATAATTAACAAAATTAAGTGTTATGGGTAGTGAAAATCATGTCAAAACTATTTCCATAATTTTCTGTAGGTAATTGCCCTCATCACTTCATTCATACCAACTATTTTAAACCATTTTTCTTTGCCATGGGGAGGGTTTGCCATAATCGCAGGCGGGTTGGCGATCTCAGTATGGTGGTAAAATGCATAGAGAACGCTGCTGCCCATTCTCTAGTAATTAGTCGCGTCCTACGACACCCACGGGAAAAGATGGGATGGTGCTATTCTTTACGTCCGGCACCACACGGATACAGTGGATAAATAAAGTGGGATAAGAGGAGGAAAATTACCATACATGAATGATGATTCTTTTTGCTCCTAATACATTTCGGTAAACATTTGAACGCTAATTACTCAGTTTTGATTTTGCTAATTTCACCTTCGCAACTTCGTAAGCATGAGAAAATTCTAAAGAAAAACACACAAAAATACTTTAAATTCATAGAAATATTGCAAACGAATATCAAGTGCAAGTATTATACTCACAACAATATGTGAAGGCCTACTCGTACATGATTAAAATAAATTATATGCCACTTATTTATTTTGATTATGCAATTTTAAACCACACCGGTAACGGCTGTACCGTCATAATATTTCTTGTGGGTTAATATAAAACACTAATCCATCATATTAAAAGACACGCAATGACCTACTCATGATTTTAATGTTTGTCGTTTAGTAAAACATGTACATCCGGAAAGTTATAAAAACAGGGATGAAGTGTCGCCGATAAGAGTAACTTGAAACGGTGCAAGATGACAAGCAAATTATAATGTTCAACGGACACACACAGTCTCATCATTTCAGCCGAAAGACGTCCACAGCTGGACACAGGCCTCCCCCAGGCTCCTCCACTTCGACCGGTCTTGTGCTTCCCACATCCAGCGGTTTAAGTTTGGTAATTCTTCGGGGTATGTCGGTTGCCTTGGTTCTCCTGCGGATCTCTTTATTTCTGATTCGATCGCGTAGGGAAACTCCGAGCATAGCCCTCTCCATTGCCCTTTGGGTGACTTTAAGCCTTCTGATGAAGCCCATTGTGAGCGACCACGTCTCTGTACCATAGATCATCACTGGCAACCCACACTGGGCAAAGACTTTCGTCTTGAGACACTGTGGTATTTGGGACGAGAAGATATTGCGAAGACACACACAGCCTATGGGGAATGAATTAATTGCATCACTGAACATTATTCATTAGTTTGCCTCCATGATAATAACTCACCCTGTAATACTATACTCTAATATTACAACCAGATCCCTTTAACTGTACTATTGCCTACCCCTTTGTTAAATAAGTGCTGCCACTACCAAAATCTAAAATCCTACTTCATCCTACCAACGTTTCCCCCCCGAGTGGGTTCCCGCATTGTCGTTGCGGGGGGGCTTAGTAACCGTGGTCTCCCATCCACGGTGAAGCCAAGAGGAACCCAACGGTGGGGCCGCTCGTCAGGGCTTTTGCCTTCAAGCCATTGACGTAGCGGCCAAAAAGTAGGTTGCGGTGAGGTGCACCGCAACTGAGGTGGGCCGCGATGTCGAATGGGAGGCATCGCGGCTGAGGGTTACAGGCTGCGGTAGAGGAGGAGTGCCGGTGCTTCTGAGCAGCGCTCTTCCCTTCCGTGGCCTGGACGGGGCCGCCACCGTTTGATGGCGGACGCGGTGGGGCCGCAGGGGAAGAGGAGTGTCGGTATAGCGTCAGCCGCTCTCCCTATCCTCTGCGGCCGAAAAGTGGTAGACGGGACGGCGCGTTGTGTTCCTCACGCGCGCCGTCAAAGATGTCAGCAACCACTGGTGGGGTCCGCAAGGGCCGATGCCTGCCAGGGGTGCGGGTTTGTTCGAAAGAGATACCACGGCCCCTGGCATACGGGCTACTGAGGGAACACGGGTGGGTTTTAGTCAGTAAAAGTCTGACACGCCCTCCTGCTCTACTCAGCAGGAGAAGTCATTTGATGATTTCCCACCCAAAAAAAAAAAAAAAAAATCCTACCAACGTTTCAAGTCAAAGCCAGTAGGTATTAATTAACAAACCACTAACTGTAGTTTTATTGCACTTTCAAATGTAATTCCTTAGTTTTTACTCGACTTAGTTGCAGCAAATGGACCATTAACCGCCACCCATAGCATTCTCATTAGCTCCAATAATTACTCCCGACTGAACGTGATCCACATTTCCTTGCAGTAAATCAAGCCGTTCGTAAGTATCTTCGTTCATTCCCTTGGGGACTAAGTCAAGGTCCATAATTAGGGGTCATGGAAGCCTAATTTATGAAGTATTTACGTTGAAAATATTTTGGCGAATAAAGACAATGCTATCCTACTTCTTACTCGTATTATAAATGTGAAAGTTTCTTACTCAATCACGCACAAACGGCTGAACGGATTTTGATGACATTTCGCACATGGATAGTTTGTAACAAGCACCACAACTTGTTGCACCTGCATGATGTATTTTTCAGTAATTGACGCATCTCAGGATTGTGCAAGCATTAATTACATCACTTGCATGCATCTATGTAATTGCAAATTAGTTCATAATGTTATTCTATCTTAAGCATCATCTTGTTTCAAACTGTGTATTGTTTGAATGTAATTGTAAATTAAGTTCAAGGGCAGCTACTATTCATTTGTGTCCATTCAATTTAAATATCATTACATCTGTTTTTTTAATTGAATTTTCACTTAAAACCTTATCAGACCAAATTGTCATAACTGTTAATTGTTTACACAGCCTGCTTAAACATTATTGTGACAATCGAAAGCCAATTACGCATACGAAATCGGCTGTTAATTACCATTAAATCGGACATAATAACAACAATAGCCGTGGAAGTGTGTCGGATGTCCTCAAGGAGGCCTGCGATCAAGCTGAGTGAATCAGTGTCAAGTGCTCTTAAGACCTTGAATGCTGTTGACGACGTATAATTACGCAGGTACAATGAACCAATGGATAATGCTGGGTTATGCACCCACATAGTACTTGTTGTTCAAGCAATAAAGATAACGTAATCGGAGTGCCACAAGAAGCTGTTCTTGGCCCTGTATTGTTGTTTATTAATCTGAGTGAAGTATTATATTGAGCGTGATGTACTGTGCTGTGTGCATCACTTATTAATTATATTAGGCAACAGCAGTGCATTGCATTGACAATTAGCTGTGATAATTACATCAGACCTATGCATCTTGCATAGATTTACATTGGCAATGAATCTATGCCGCATGAATTTGAGTCTGCAAGATCAACCAACATTTGCTGGTGCGTATAATAACTAGCATTTCACCGGCGAATTCGGCCGCGTGCCATTTTGGCCCCTGACTTACCGCGTCGCATTGCATCACCCGCCAGTATTGCTTCGTTTCCACTTCGTTTTCTTCCGAGTTTTTTCTTTTTGTTCAGCTCCTTAGGATTGTAGTATTTGTAGTGTAATGTAGGCCATTTTACAAAATATTTTAACAACTCTTATAGTTCCAGAGATTACCCCTACATTCACACTCACACTCACATTTTTCCTCTTTATAATTAGTATAGTATTAGTAATTCATGCTAATAATGTTGACATGTTCTAATTATTATGATGTCATATTGAATAGAGTGTCATCGGCTATTATATTCGTTTTGTCAGTCATAAGGAAGAACAATTTCAATCGATCACTAGTGGCATTGGTGCCATAAATGCTTAAATTGTGTTAGATTTAATTGATGTATTGACAGCTTGTATGACGCTTGAACGAAACATAGTTACAGCAATTGTGTACTAAAATGTTATTTCTTTTGTCGAGTTGGTGTGAGAAAGTTATCAGCATCATCATCATCATCATTTCAGCCGAAAGACGTCCACTGCTGGACAAAGGCCTCCCCCAGGCTCCTCCACTTCGACCGTTCTTGTGCTTTCCACATCCAGCGGATGCCCGCGGCCTTCACAAGGTCATCGGTCCACCAGGAGGCCTTCCCACTCTACGTTTTCCGGTACGCGGTCGCCAATCCAGAACCTTTTGGTCCCATCGGCCATCTGTTCTGCGAGCAATGTGCCCTGCCCACTGCCACTTAAGTTTGGCAATTCTTCGGGCTACGTCGGTTGCCTTGGTTCTCTTCATTTCTGATTCGGTCGAAAAAGTTATGTTAAAAACAAATAGAGCACTTTTGAGATAATAGTTAGTTTCGATACCTATTGTTATCAGCTGCATTCAACTAGACTATAAATACATACATATTTAGGAATTAGGCATATTATTATAAAGTCGAGAGAGTTGGAATAGATTTTCAGGCTTTGATATACAGAGATGATGTCTTATAGTAACATTTCCATGCTGCATCAAGAAATGTTTTCTGAAATGAAAAGTATCTGGTTCACGTGAATATGCACGATGTCTGTTTACAAAATAACAGAATTTTGTCTTTCGTAGAACGAAGATCAAAACATTTTGAATTGATCAGAAGGTGTTTGCCAGAACAATCTGAATAATTGATATTGACATTACCATTTCACATTCTTCAACTGTTGACCTGTCTACATTTTATTGACAAATATTTTAAACAACTTTTGTATATTTTGTGTTTATTATCAAGTTACTCTGTATGATTGTCTCCTTGCCGGATTACCGCCATGGGATCTGGAGGCAAAGGTCCTCGCGCAAATATGGGAGTGGCGCGAGGAAGCCAAACGCCGGGGCGTAACTCCGCTGCCGCAGGAAATCGCGGCACAGCGGACAGAGCTCCGGCGGGATCTCATGGTGACATGGAGAGAGCGATTGTCGCAACCCAGTGCTGGGCACGCCACGATTGCGGCGGTAAGTCCCGCGGTAAGTGGTTCGAGAGGCGGCATGGCGTCCTCACCTTCCGCCTGACGCAGGTCCTCACCGGACACGGTTGTTTTGGGAGGTTCCTGTTTCGGATAGGGCGGGAGGAAACGCCCGGGTGTTTCCACTGCGATGATCGCCCTGAGGACACGGTGGAGCACACGGTGGCGGTCTGCCCGGCTTGGGCGGAGCACCGCCGTGTCCTCGTGGAGGCGATCGGCGGCGGCGATCTCTCGCGTCCGGCCCTGGTCCAGGCCATGGTACGGAGCGAGAGGGCATGGGGAGCCGTCACCTCCTTCAGCGAAGCAGTGATGCTCGCGAAGAGGGAGGCGGCGCAAGTGAGGGAGAGGCAGCATATGCGCCCTCGCGACCCCAGCCGCCGCAGGATACGGAGACGCCCTGGGCGTCGGGAATCCCAGGCCGATTTCCGGCCACCGTAGGCATGGGCTTGCGGACGGCGAGTAATGGGTAGCTCGCTGTCCGGTAAGGACCAAGCCCAAGTCGATGGCGCGTTGTGTTCCACGCGCGCCTCAAAGAGATTTCAGCACAAAAAGTGATGGGACCCGCAAGGGTTGATGCCTGCCAGGGGTGCGGGTTTGTTCGAAAGAGACACCACAGCCCCTGGCTTAAGGGCTACTGAAGGAACACGGGTGGGTTTTAGTCAGTAAAAGTCTGACACGCCCTCCTGCTCCACCCAGAGCGGGAGAAGTTATTTGATGATATCCCACCCAAAAAAAAAAAAAAAAATTGTGTCATTATAATGGCCGGACAGTATCAGCATAATATTTCATAGAACGTCACAACCATGAGAAACAGTTCATAAAGTACGTTTTTAAAATCTAGGTAGTAATTTGACATGTGTAATGTCAAACTCCTATAAAAAACCCAACACATAAAGAGTTGATCTGTCAGATTGTACAGGTATGATTTATTGAAGCCACAAACCGCGTTTGTGTCATTGAGTGCTGAATGCAATGTGGTAGGTAGTTAGTACTTCAATTTGGTTTAAGTTACCTGTATTGTCTTAATGGTTCATCATCATCATTACAGCCGAAAGACGTCAACTGTTGGACATAGGCCTCCCCCAGTTTGGAGGGGTTTGCCATAATCGCCACGCATGGCGGCGGGTTGGCGATCGCAGTACGGTGGTAAAATGCATAGAGAACACTGCTGCCCATTCTCTACTAAGTCACTTTGTCGCCTCTTTCGACACCCACGGGAAGATATGGGATGGTGCTATTCTTTACATCCGGCACTACACGGAACAAATTCATGGTTATTAAAGCAGTAATTTTCGATGCAAACTGCAGCAGTGCTGTTAGCACGTCACTATTGTCTCAGAGTTGGTCTCGTGATCGCAAGTGCGACTGCTGAGCGTAGAGTCCTGGGTTCGATTCCCAGGTCAGGCAAAGTGTTATTGAGTTTGTCCATTAGGAATTTCTAAGTAACAGTCCGTAGTTTGGAAATTGGCGGTGTATACCCTATGCCTCGGAAAGCCATTGGTCCTACGTCTGATCTCTCTGTCGTGTCGGTTTACCGTCCCATCGGACTTTGAGACTGAAGGAAGAGCGCGTGCTTTTGTGGCTGCGGACACACTTGTGCACTGTTATATCTCCCGCGTCTACTTGTGCACTGTTATATCTCCCGCGTCTACTTGTGCACTGTTATATCTCCCGCGTCTACTTGTGCACTGTTATATCTCCCGCGTCTACTTGTGCATTGTTATATCTCCTGCGTCTATAGCGAGTTCCCGCTGAGATGGGCATGGTTTCGAGGGCTAATGTAATTGTAGTATGATAAAATTACCTACGCAATGTACGGCTAAAATGCAACCACCTTCATTCGTGCATCACGTCACATGGAAGGCATCATAGCTTTCTTTCTATTAACAACAAGAAACAGCGATTACTGGGCCAGGCGCTGTGATAACAGTGTTTTTGTTTGTTTGTTGCTTGCAGAGGTCATTTTGTTGCTAATCATAGTGGTCATAGTGTTCTGTTGACTCTTTAAGGGTTAGTGGAAAATGTTTGATGACATTGTGAAGGCCGCGGAAATCAAGTGGAGGAACAGATCGAAGTGACAGTGCTTTGGGGAGGCCTATGTCCAGCAGTGGACGTCTTTCAGCTGAAATGATGAGTGGAAAATGAGAATGATATTATGTTTGTACCTTCCTATAAAGAAAAATAAAGTTTGAGTCGTCTTAGAGTCACACGACTCCGAGATGAAGTGCCGCTATAATCTCTGATTTATTGCAATAATAAACGAAAGATTGTAAATGTAGGCATAGCAACGTTGCAATAAATATGGTTATCTTAACGTCAAAGTACTACTTAATCGTAGTCTCTACTTGACGTAGGTACTCAGGCGATACGGCTATAAATAATATCTAGTAAAAAGTAAAGTTAAACTATACTAACGGATAATATTGATTTTTCAGGACTTTATTTTTCAAATAAAATCAAATCAAAATATTTTTTATTTCATAGAAATCTGCATGGGCACTTATGAAACGTCAGAAGCTAGGTGCACGGTTCAAAACTGTTGTTTCCTATGGAGAAGAGCCAGCAAGAAACGGTTACTCTTTTAAAAATGATTGGCTTTAACAATGTTTTCAGAGATAAAATGTATGGGAGGACAGTGCAGGCCTGTCTATAAGTACCAGGTACTTAGACGAATACAGAATAGAAAATCGTCTACAAATTTAATATTGTATGTCTCTATTGTTTTTGTTTTTAATTTCGGTTTCGGGAGTTTTGTATTTAATTATTTTATACTTAATATTTACTTATTTTAAAAGCTAACAGTCTTGAAATAATCATACGCACAGGTACATCAAAACAAAAGAATCATGGGGCATGAAAAAATTCGTCCACAGTGTGTCAACAGAAAAAGTTCCCAAAAGGCTGGCAGCATTGACACGATGTATGGCAATGCTTATTCTTTGGGCAGAAAAAAGGCCAACTCTCTGGTCACGTAAGTCCAATCGTTTGCCAATGTCTCGAAAAACTAAATAGGTACTTGGACCCCGTGGCCCTAGAGTTTCAACCCCAAACTATTCGAACATATTTTCATATAAACTCCAATAAGATTGGAATATTTGCGCCGTTTGAGGTTTTTCGCATCTGTAGTAGCCGACCCAGCACATGCCACTGTGCTAGGTAGATGGGATGTCGCAAAGATGTCAACATGTGTCGTATCCCACCCCATTATTTGATAACGATAATTTAATTTTAGAATTTGAATCGCAAGTTAAAAACAACGAACCCACTAGATTAAACAGTCATAAGTACGGTTCATGCCAATACCAACTGACCCACATTCATAAAAGAAGTGTTGGAGTGAGGGGACAGTAATGCTTTGTGAAACATAAATAACGAATACAAATAAAGAGTTCAAAACAGTTTATCCTTACCACAATGATTAACAAGTAAATACATAATTGCAATTTAGTTTTGTCCTTCAGTGCTAACATTTCCACGCTGCATCTGGACATTTCTGTAAAAAAATATGCAATGTTTCAACGTTGTACTTGGATGGGCCGCTATAAAAAAAAAAAAACATGCTTGCAATACTATGGAGTGTGCTGAAGCAATAGAGTACAAAAAACTTCTTAGAGCCATTTTTGACATGTACCATGCCCAAAATCAGACCATATACAGGGTAAATTTTTATTCAGTGCGCAAACCATGAATTCAGCATATCATTCTAGAAGCCCTACCGCAAAAATTTTTTGCTGGTTATAAAAATAAAAATCAGCTGTTTCATCGAAAAGTGCAATACCTACTCGGTCAAAATGTATGGAACAGATGGATTTTGTATAACCGGCGAAAAATTTCTGCGGCAGGGTCTAGAATGATATGCTGAATTCATGGTTACAGTTTGCGCACTGGATAAAAACTTTTCCTGTATAGTAAAGCAGCTTCGCTGTAAAATTGGGTTGACATGATGGTTGATTTTCCTGGTTTTTTTTCATTGAATTTCTCAGTAATAGCCCAGAGTTTGGAAGTTGGCAGTGTGATACACCCGTGCCTCGGCAAGCACGTGAGCAGGTCTTCGTCTGATCTCTCTCCGGTCGTGTCGGATTGCCGTCCCTTTGGATTATATGAGTGAGGGAAGAGCGAGTGCACGTGTGTCTGCGCACACACTTATGCACTATAATATCTCCCAGCCCAATGGCTAGTCTCTGTTGAGATAGGCCGTCATGGCCGAAATACGGTCTAAAGGACTATATCGATTTTCCCGGAAGGCAAGGAAGTATTATATCCTTGATATGAAATGTACAGAATTACTTGGCATACACATGCCTATTACAACCTTTCGTGTACCTAACCCTGTTGTGGTTGAAGAGAACAAATAAACAGTTAGGCCAAATAAAATACTGGTATTCAGCTGTTGAAAGAAGGCTAGGTAGATAATGATCATTCGACTATTTACAATACAGAATACAATAAAACCATTCCTACCTTCAACATAGCGATGCCAGTGCAAGTGAAGACATCATAGGCCTTGCAAGGGAAGTCCAGGTGTTGTCTGGGGTCGCTATCGACGCAGTCCTTTATAGCTTTGTCCACAGCAACGGACCAGCCTTTATTCTTCTCGTCCCATTTCCTCAGGTGGGTTTTATAGGCTTCCTTGTTCAGGGTATTCCTGTCAGTCAGGAAGCCAGACTCTTCAAACACGCATTGGACGTCGTTGCACTGGAAAATAATACCTTTAAGAGCTTGTATTCATCTTCAAAAATTACTAAAATTTAAAAGTGTCCACGTCTGCAATTTGCAATTATTACTACTAACCACTACAATAATACACGACAAAATACTATGTTTTTTTTCTTTCTGTACTAATTTCAATACTAAATATATTCTATTTGAAAACAAATATCAAGTATTCGATCTCACATGGGAACACAGGGAATTTAACCCTATTAATAAACGTTGCATAAAGTCAAGTAGTGATTAGCTTCTGTTTAACCATATTTTTTTAAACCTTTATACATCTCTTAATTTGAAGCAACGTTTATAAATATGAGGGTTTATGTTTAAGAAAATTGACACCCTACGTCAAATTGCCGTGTTGCATTCCATAAAGTTGTCAAAGAATGACAATTGTAATTTGAATACCTACTTATTAAAATGGGCAAATAAGATTCAACATAAATTCTCATTGACCGATCACTCCTTGACAGATCAAAAGAAGGTCAGGGAACGCACAACACAGGTAGGTTTGGAAAGAAAAAGGGGAGGATTTTCCCAGCAGTGGGACACAGTATAGGCTAAAAAGAAAAAGTGTTAAGCGTTTGCGATAGAATATACGGAAAATTTAACATAACATCACGCTTTATATCCCCGAAAGGCTAGGCAGACGACATTAAACTTTAAATTGATCCTTTGTGATGTTCATCGATTTGACATTTGATGTAGGTATTGTAGCGGCACTACAAATAAAAATAAAAATCTAAGAAACGCAAAAAGAAAAGTGGCGCCATCTACAATGCAACAGGCGAACTATCTAAGCAATTCTACATCGCGCAATCAGAGTTTACCACGACACTTGAACGTATACAAAATCCCGACATCAAACTGTCGGGCAGTTGTCCACCAGACACAATACCCGTCTGGTCGGAGGATCCTCCTTTACTGACAGGTATGAGCGAACTTTAGACCCTATTCCTCACACCCCTAAAGTATCATTCGATAGTCCGTTTCTCTTCGGTTCTCTTATAAAAGCCAGGTACAAGTTTATTCTTAACAGAATAGGTGCATCCAGTGCATGAACGTGAGAAATTGTCAATACTTTGTTGACATTATGTTTAAATCCTAAATGTCAACAAAGGACGGACAATTTTAGTTGTTAGTCAACTTGCTTAACAATTAATTTCCCTGACTTATTTTCTCTTATTGCTTAGTCTCTTGTAATTAAAACTGACTCCAGCAGATGTAATTTCATAATTGAAAAACTCACCGGGCCCGGAAGTTTGGGGTTGGAACATTTCGTCAAATGTTTTGCATCACCGAGCTCTGGTATATCACAGCATACAGATAATGGTTTCTGAAAAACAAACAACAATTTTTATTTTAATGATAAAACAAAATCATCCCGTACTGGCTGCGTGTTGGGACACGCAAGCCCAGTGCGGGTTTGTAGATGTAACTTGTTTTATGAACAAGCGCTTCTCGCCATCAAACTGCAAAGTTTGGCCAGCATCATCATCATCATCATCATTTCAGCGGAAAGACGTCCACTGCTGGACATAGGCCTCCCCCAAGCTCCGCCAATACGACCGGTTCTGTGCTTCTCGCATCCAGCGGGCTGCTCCCGCGGCCCTCACAAGGTCATCTGTCTGTATAGTTTGGCGAGCGAAATTGTAAAACCCAAAAAGTTATATTGTTTTGTAAAAAAAAAAAGTTAGTACTTATGATATAGGTAGTATCAAAATGGTACATTATTGAGAATAATTAATTAAGTAATTCTAATGAATATTAGTTATTCTTTCTTATTATTCTTAATTTAATTTAACTTGTAAAATTAATTAATTTTATTACTTACCAGTGTAGCACCTTTGTTTTCTCTTTGATTCAGGAGATCAGCGTGCGATGCCTGAAATTAACAACAATGTATTAAACTTACCCACACAAACAGATTATAAAGGGTCGAAAAACAGTACACAATTTAAGTAAGTAAGTTCTAAGTAGCACTCTTAAAAACTCAGGAAATAGTTTGAATCGAAAAGTGAATATCTGTTCAAATTGTCTACTATATAATCTGCTAAACGCTATGAAGACGATCGATTTCTGTTTATTTTATTTTTATATATAAATTATGCAGATGGCAGGTATCGACGCACGTACTGTAACCATGAATTCAGCACATTATTCTAAACACCCTAGTGTAGATATTTCTAGTCGATTACCGAAAAAATATAACTGCTGTTTCATACAAAACTGCAATACCTACGGGGTCAAAATATGATACGGCGAATTAAAAAAAAGCCGATAGTAATTTAATCGCAGGGCGGTTCCGAAACATGTGCTGGTTCCATGCTTAAAGTATAATAGGTAATTTAATGGTTACAGTATAAAAGGTAATAACAGGTTCGCTTTAAAATTAAATATTGTAAACACTTACAGCAACGAATAAAACGAAAACTAAATATTTAAACATCTTGAACCACGTATATCCGAGACAGTAGCGTTATTATGACTGATTTATTGCAAAAAATGAAGAGTTATATTTAAACAAAATAGTATCTGTGTTTATAAACGCTATATTGTTATCAGAGAGTCAAAGAGCAAATTACTCATACGTTTTAATGTTCTTGGAACACTCTTTTGTTCTTTTTATCTTGAAATATGGCACTACACTACTCTGTGGCGTTAGGGTGCAGACACCATTTTTTTCGTGTGGATAGCTACCCGTCATTTAAAAAAAGAGTCGGATTACGTTGGTTTTCTATTGCCTAAATTATACAGGAAAAGTTTTTATCCAGTACGCAAACTGTAACCATGAATTCAGCATATCATTCTAGACCCCCCCTAGCGCAGAAATTTTTCACCGGTTGCGGTTGCTTGTGGCTAAATAACAATAGCTGCACGGGTCGATCGGCCAGGTTAAGCTACGCTTGCCGCGGTTGGTCCGTGGATGGGTGACCATCTTTACATATCAAGACCCCTCCGTGCCTCGGAAAGCACGTTAAGCCGTTGGTCCCGGCTGTCATTAGTGGATCTTTGGCAGTCGTTACGGGTCGTCAGAAGCCCGAAAGTCTGACAACCAGTCTTACCAAGGAGTATCGTATTACCCAGTAACTGGGTTGTGGAGGTCAGATAGGCAGTCGCTCCATGTAAAATACTGGTATTCAGCTGCATCCGGTTAGACTGGAAGCCGACCCCAACATAGTTGGGAAAACCCTAGGCAGATGAAGATACAAAAAAAAAAATCTGCTGTTCCATACATTTAGATCACGTAGGTATTGCACTTTTCTATGAAACAGCAGTTTCTTTTTTAATAACCGGTGAAAAATTTCAGGGGTCTAGAATGATATGCTGAATTCATGGTTACAGTTTGCGCACTGGATAAAAACTTACCCTGTATAGGGGCTGCACAAACACTGGGAACTCGGGATTTGGGAACTGCAATTCCACGAAAAAGTGCGTATGCAAAAAAAAAAAAGATTCTGACTAATTCAGAACCTCCTCCTTTTTGAAGTCGGTAAAAAATGCACGTTTTATGGGTTAAGTGACAGAAGGTGACCAAGGTATCAGGCAGTTTGGGCTGAAAGAAGACAGTCTCATCAGCGCTTTAAGTTAACCAGGCATTTAACTTGGTAAGCTCCTTAATAAATAAGGAGCCAATGAAGAATAGCCAGACATACCTATTATGTTTTTCTCGTACAAAAACATCATTATCATGCACTGGTTGATATAATAAGCTATTTTATTATTATTGTTTGTTGTTATTAAAATTGTTTACGTACCTAAATCATTTAAGAATGCATGTGCACTTCCCTTTACTTTTAAGAACTATGACTGTGATATTAAAATTTATTTTTTTCCTCTTTTGTACTAGGAATAATATTATATGTAACTAGTTCGTTCCTATTAATTCGATAATGACAGTTCTTGTTTGCAAAAAAAAAAAACCATATGTTAACAGAATTTGAGCAAAAATGAGATAATGTGATACATTAAACGTTAACGTAAATATTTATGTCAAAAACCCAAAAATAAATTATATGATAAAGTAATGACTTAAGGTCCTCTTACACGGGCAATTTTTTGAGCAATTATTACTCGGCAACACTAATGGATCAATCTGGATCAATTAAGTTGAACAATCTGGAGCAACAACAATAAAATGCGAATTTTTTTCGGGAATATTGCTTCTGATTGCTTCATATATTTCACATTTCTCAATGTTGCTAATATGAATTGCCGAATATCCAATCGGTTTGGACATTTTTAGTTAACGACTGGCGTCGGAGGGGGTGGAGGCAGGGCTTATTGCCTAGTTTTTTAAGTTGCTCTATTTTGCATGGTATTGTGTGGCCGTATCTCTGGCAACACTTTGCTACATGTTGCCATTGTTCTAAATTGCTGGATGTAGTCGTGACGTGATAGTTGACGAGAATTTACCAGGATGGAGCAATTTTAGTTCCTCGTGTAAGCGCACCTTTAAGGTTCCTCTTATTTTTGTAGCTCCAGATTGCTCCACTTAATTCATCCAGATTGATCCATTAGTATTGCCGAGCAATAATTGCTCAAAAAATTGCCGGTGTAAGAGCACCTTTAGGTTTGTGGGGTACATACCTACATTAACATTTATTTATGTATATTATAAACACACAAAAACAAACACATTATTTATTCATATTTATCTATCAGCATATTCACATACGCTGGCATTCGGATAATGTCGGGCTACCAGTATTCACTGGACTCGCGCACGCCGCACTACGTCATCGTGACGTAGCCGGCGACCGCCGCCCGGCCGAGGTGGGAGCGCGCGTTCGATCACCCTGCTGCGACCTTCAGTCGATACTTGCCCACGCGCCGCTCGGCTACGCATAATTTTGTGACACCTATCTTTCTTAATTGTTTTCGTTTAAAATCTATATTAAATGTTATTATTGTGCCGTGACTATTGTGACTGTGTGTGCGTATCGTAATTGTAACTTTACTCCTTCTGACTATTTCCTGTGTTGTGTGTGTATATTTCTCAATATAACTGTGAGTACCAAAGCAGATTGACTTTCCTTATAACTCTGCCTACACACCCTAACAACCTACTATACTGGTGACCCCGAGTAGAACACACTTAAAATACAATGAGTGATAGTGAGTCTGAACACACCGCGTCGTCACAGCCGGCGAAATATGTTACATGCAGGAAGCGCGAAGCAAAGCGCGTTTCCATTGAGCACGAGAACGACAATTACCGCGTGTCATTAAAGTTGCCACCATTTTGGCCGGAAGAGCCAGATATTTGGTTCGCGCAAATTGAAGCGCAGTTTGAGAATGCGGGGGTGACCAATGACGTCACCAAATATAATTACGTGGTGGGCCATCTGGACCCCCAATTTTCAAAAGAGGTGAAGGACGTCATCATGTCCCCTCCAGCCACCAAACGGTACGAGAAGCTTAAGAAAGAATTGGTGAAGCGCCTCTCAGCCTCCCAGGAGAAGAAGGTGAAACAGCTGTTGATGCATGAGGAGCTGGGAGACCGCAAACCATCGCAGTTTCTTCGCCATCTGCAAGGGTTAGCTGGACCAACCGTGCCCGAGGACTTCGTGCGCACCATCTGGAGTAGTCGGCTCCCCAGCAGTATCCAGCCCCTTCTGGCATCGCAACCTCAGAGCACCTTGGAGGCATTGGCTGAGCTGGCAGACCGCGTCCAGGACATCGTCGCACCACCAAGCCATGTGGCTTCAACTTCGGCAGCAGGACCAACCGTGAGTGAGATGGCAGCCGAAATCGCGGAACTCAAACGGGCGATGAAAGACCTGACGGTACAACTGCGTGATAGTCGATCTCGGAATCGTTCGCACAGCCGCGACCGCAATACGAGACGCAACTCACGCCAACGGTCTTCGACCCGCTCAAACTCCAGCTATCGGAAGCACTCGGTATGCTGGTACCATGCAACGCATGGCGAGAAGGCTAAGCGTTGCATCAAACCCTGCGACTATAAGGGAAACGCCGCGGGCAGTCGGTAATGGCGACAGACGATTGCCCCGCTTCTACTGGTCGCCTATTCGTCGCAGACCGAAGAACGAAGACGCAGTTTCTGGTCGATACCGGAAGCGACCTCTGCGTCTACCCTCGTCGTCTGCTCAGTGATCGTCGTGCATCTACGAACTATCAACTAGTGGCCGCGAATGGGACGCCCATTCCGACGTATGGTTTTCTGGAACTTAACTTAAATCTAGGACTGCGTAGAGACTTTAAGTGGCGTTTTGTAGTAGCTGAAGTTACTAAACCGATAATCGGAGTGGACTTTTTATGTTTTTACTCGTTAACCGTTGACTGTAGAAATCAACGGTTAATTGACAGTAGCACCAATGTTTTTACTATAGCCTCAAATCACTCAGACTCCTCTTTATTTTCTGTAAAGGTTACTTCTGGTGATTCGAGGTATCATAAAATATTAGAATGTTTTCCTGACATCACCCGACCTGCCGGTACACTACGCACTACACCACATAACACTGTACACCATATCCGCACGACCCCAGGCCCTCCAGTATCTTCTTCATTTCGGCGATTAGCGCCGGACAAACTTAAAATTGCTCAGCAGGAGTTCCAGCTGATGCTGGCCAACGGAACTGCCAGACCCTCGGAGAGCCCCTGGTCATCCCCACTACATCTCGCGCCTAAAAAGGACAACGGTTGGCGACCCTGTGGAGATTACCGGATGCTCAACGCTCGAACCGTTCCTGACAGGTACCCCATTAGGCACATACACGATTTTGCTCACAGCATTTCAGGCTGTCGAATTTTCAGCACCATCGACCTCGTGAAAGCCTATAACCAGATACCTGTCAGTCCGGACGACATCCCGAAGACGGCGATTACCACACCGTTTGGATTGTACGAATTCCCGTACATGACGTTTGGTCTGCGCAACGCAGGCCAGACATTTCAACGTTTTGTCGACGAGATGACGAGAGGTCTGGACTTCTGCTACTGCTATTTGGACGACTTCTTGATCTTCTCCAGGACAGAAGCAGAGCACGAGGAGCATCTTCGCGTCATTTTCAGCCGGATGAAGGACTTCGGCATGTTGATAAACACGTCCAAGTGTGTTTTCGGTGTCCCGGAAGTAACTTTCTTAGGTTACTATATCTCCGAGAAGGGCACCAAACCACTTGACGCTAAGGTCGACGCCATCAAGAACTTCCCTCCGCCGAAAGACGTTCGGCAGTTGCGCAGATTTTTGGGCATGATTAATTTTTATAGGCGTTTCATGCCTCACGCAGCCCAAATACAGGCGCCACTCCACGACCTCTTGATCGGCAACGTAAAGGGTTCGCATCCTGTATGTCTTGCGGAGAATACTTTGCAAGCATTCGAGGACTGCAAGGAAAGCCTTGCTAATGCTGCTTTATTGGCCCACCCCGATTGCAATGCCAAACTCGCATTGGTCACCGATGCGTCGGATACTGCAATCGGCGCGGTGTTACAGCAGCTTAGCGACGAAGGATGGCAGCCATTAGCTTTCTTTTCCCGAAAGCTCAGCCCTTCGCAAACAAAGTATTCTCCCTATGACAGGGAACTGCTGGCCATTTACGAGGCCATCAAATACTTTCGCCATATGCTGGAGGCACGACACTTCGTCGTTTATACGGACCATAAGCCGATCACTTTTGCATTCCATGAGAGAAAAAAGAACTGCTCTCCACGGCAATTTCGGCACTTGGATTTTATCGCCCAATTCACCACCGACATAAGACACATTTCTGGGAAAGACAACGTGGTGGCCGACCCCTTATCTCGCGTGGAGGAGCTCCAAGCTCCAGTCAGTCTCGACAACCTCGCGAAATCACAAGCGTCAGATCCAGAACTGAAGAAACTTCTTCAGGAAGGGTCTTCGCTGGTGCTGGAGAAGGTGCAAGTTCCCGGGGAGCGTACAACCGTGTACTGCGACGTCAGTACAGCGTCCCCCAGGCCATTTGTACCTAAAATGCTGCGCAAACAAGCCTTTGACGGCTTGCATTGCCTCAGTCACCCAGGTGTCTCAGCGACTGCCAAATTAATCGCAGAGCGCTTTGTTTGGCCAGGCGTCAGGAAGGACTGCAGGGAATGGGCACGAGCTTGTCTCGCTTGTCAGCGAGCGAAAGTGAGCCGTCACGTATCCGCGCCCTTAGGGAGTTTCCATCTCCCACGTGCCAGGTTTACAACGGTCCACATTGACCTTGTGGGCCCACTACCAATTTCACAGGGCTTTAGATATTGTCTGACGGCAGTCGACCGATTTACCAGGTGGCCAGAGGTCGTACCTATCGTCGACATTACTGCCGAGACGGTAGCTAAAGCTTTGCTGTCTGGTTGGATTGCCCGGTTTGGCTGTCCTACCACCATTGTTATGGACAGAGGCCGTCAGTTTGAGTCGGCTCTGTTCGAACAATTGTCGAAAATTGTTGGTTTCCAGCACAAGCGGACCACAGCATACCACCCAGCGTGCAATGGCATGGTGGAGCGTTTCCACAGGCAACTGAAGGCGTCCATAATGTGTCATGCCAATGACAAGTGGACTGAATCATTGCCGTGGGTATTGCTTGGCATACGGAGCGCATTCAAAAAGGATGCCCAAGCGTCCTCCGCCAAATTAGTATACGGCGAGCAGCTAAGACTCCCGGGCGAATTCTTTTCACCCAGTGATGACGGAACGACCGACATCACGGAATTTACCGCGCGCATGCGTCAGTTTGCCCAAAAACTGCAGCCAACTCCAGCTTCCCGCCACATTAAGACGAGCATTTTTGTTTTTAAGGATCTGCAGACCACTGATCACGTGTTCCTCCGTGAAGACGCATTACGTGGTTCGCTGCAACCAGCCTACACAGGTCCTCACAAAGTTCTGCACAAAAGTGATAAAACTTTTAAAATTTTATTTAAGGGTAAGGAGGTCACGGTCTCAATAGACCGCCTAAAGCCAGCTTACATATTGGCCGACAAAGCTGACCCCGAAGAAGATACTCCATCTCCAGACAAAAAAGAGTATACTACTCGCTCCGGACGACGTGTTCGATTCCCGGATTTTCATTGCCCTTGACGGTCTCTGGAGGGGGGTGGTGTGGGGTACATACCTACATTAACATTTATTTATGTATATTATAAACACACAAAAACAAACACATTATTTATTCATATTTATCTATCAGCATATTCACATACGCTGGCATTCGGATAATGTCGGGCTACCAGTATTCACTGGACTCGCGCACGCCGCACTACGTCATCGTGACGTAGCCGGCGACCGCCGCCCGGCCGAGGTGGGAGCGCGCGTTCGATCACCTTGCTGCGACCTTCAGTCGATACTTGCCCACGCGCCGCTCGGCTACGCATAATTTTGTGACACCTATCTTTCTTAATTGTTTTCGTTTAAAATCTATATTAAATGTTATTATTGTGCCGTGACTATTGTGACTGTGTGTGCGTATCGTAATTGTAACTTTACTCCTTCTGACTATTTCCTGTGTTGTGTGTGTATATTTCTCAATATAACTGTGAGTACCAAAGCAGATTGACTTTCCTTATAACTCTGCCTACACACCCTAACAACCTACTATAGGTTTTTTTCTTTTTTGGGTGGGAAATCATCAAATGACTTCTCCTGCTGAGTAGAGCAGGAGGGCGTGTCAGACTTTTACTGACTAAAACCCACCCTTGTTCCCTCAGTAGCCCGTATGCCAGGGGCTGTGGTATCTCTTTCGAACAAACCCGCACCCCTGGCAGGCATCGGCCCTTGCGGACCCCACCAGTGGTTGCTGACATCTTTGACGGCGCGCGTATGGAACACAACGCGCCGTCCCGTCTACCACTTTTCGGCCGCAGGGGATAGGGAGAGCGGCTGACGCTATACCGACACTCCTCTTCCCCTGCGGCCCCACCGCGTCCGCCATCAAACGGTGGCGGCCCCGTCCAGGCCACGGAAGGGAAGAGCGCTGCTCAGAAGCACCGGCACTCCTCCTCTGCCGCAGCCTGTAACCCTCAGCCGCGATGCCTCCTATTCGACATCGCGGCCCACCTCAGTTGCGGTGCACCTCACTGCAACGGCCGCTACGTCGTTGGCTTGAAGGTAAAAGCCCTGACGAGCGGCCCCACCTTTGGGTTCCTCTTGGCTTCACCGTAGGTGGGAGACCACGGTTACTGAGCCCCCCCCGCAACGACAATGCGAGAACCCACTCGGGGGGGAGCACCTTTAGGTTAGGTTAGAATTGTGATGAAGCGTGCGCGAGCCGAGCGAAAGAAGCGAGCGGTCGCGAGGCAGCGGCCGGCGAGCTCTATTTCAAAGTTAGAATTCTTACTGACTAATTCCGATTTTTATCCCCCACATGTAACTGCCTGATCAGTCATTTTACTGCGAAAAAATAATACTAAGACGGTACTTATTTACTTTTTATTAAAAAAAGTAAAAATACGCGTCTCTGGCAACAAATAATTGTGTGGACGATTCAGAAGGCCCCAAAAAGTCTCAAATTCTTTCTAGCAAGGCGACACGTTTATAACTTTAATTTAAAATAAGTATAAGTTAAAATCGGAAGCAACCGAACAAATGCTACATTCCGAGATATCATTCGTGACTCAAGTTTTAACTAAACCCCAATCACTATTTTATAGCAATTATATGAATACACTGAACTTTTGACATTAAGCAGCTGGTCTCAGCAAAAAGCGTTCTCACATAAAATTGATAATTGAATCCTCGTTACAACATCGTTTCTGGTAAATTGGTCCAAATTCAATTTGTTGAACAGCACCTACAAAACTAATGTTTAATAAGTGCATTTAAATGCAAGAGACATGGAAGTTTTTCAACTATTCAGATACTAGCAGAATTTTAAATTTTCACTTAGGAACAGTTACATGGTACACCTACCACAATAGTAGGTACACATACTCTATATTAAAACGTAGGTACACACGGCTACACATCAACCTAGACTGTTTGGACTTTGAACTATTAGAAGTTGAACGCTGCGAATAGTGCGAGAGGGTACGATATGTTTTTCTTATTTCGTCCCGCTTACGCACGTCGTCGCCTGCGGGAGCGCGCCGCTACCACCACCAAACGGCGTTCTATTCTATACCTAGGTGTGTATATTATTTTGTAAACAAGCTAAGCTCTCGTTACGTTCATTTACGATATGTGTTATTTATTTTTCGATTTGCGCTGCGCCTGTGAGTTTGCACCAATACATCCATTAGGCATTTATTAACAACTAGCTGACCCGACAGACGTTGTCCTGTCTTAACTATGAATATTGAATTCGCATTGGTATAATATTAGAAAATTATATGGTTATGTTACGCGCAACTTTCTTATTTTTTCTTTCATCAGAACCATAAAGTGTTTGTAATTCTCCTGACAATAACAAACACAACAAAAAAAGAATTAGCAAAATTGGTCCAGCCGTTCACGTGTGATGCCGTGACCAAGGGAAATAGGGATTAATTTTTATATACCTACTTACTTAATATTTATATTATTATGAATTTCTAGCTGTTACACGCGGTTAGCACGCGTGCAATTTGGAAATCTAGTTCATGTTGGGTTTTCAAACAAACTTACTATACTTATCCGTTTTTTGCCACCATTGATTTTATAAAATCAACTAGCTGACCCGACAGACGTTGTCCTGTCTTAGCTATGAATATTAAATTGGAATTAGCTATACAAACCTTGTCCTGACAATAAGGAACACATAAAAAAAAGAATTATCCAATTCGGTGTAGTCGTTCGGAAGTTATGCGCGTACATACATTTCGGCGATTCATTTTTAGATAGATAGATAGATAGATTTGTAATCAAAATTCTTCACGACAGTCAAAAATTCAATACATATACGTGATTTTGCACAGACGATATTAGAAGCCTGCACAATAATTGCTTGACGCACGATCAACCATAATCTGAACCACTTTAAAACAGATTGCTAAACCATTGATTCATATGTTCGAAAAAATGTGTCTGCTCAACAACGTAAATAACGCAATGAATATTGTTTAACTGTTAAATTGTAACAAATTATGATTGACCGTGAGTTTACGCAATTAGGGTGCTGGAAATTCTCATTGCCAAGGGAAAATACTTTACTGATATCTATTTAAATGCAAAAAAAATTGCAAGCAAGTATATCTGCTTCATTAACTTTTACAGTAAAACGACTGAATACTGAGAGCAGTGGTGGCCAAGTGGTAACGGCCGCGACTTACGAGTTGTAGGTCGTGAGTTCGAACCCAGCTAGGCGCTTTACTTTGTGTGTATTATTTCATTACCACTGCTCTCAAAAACGGTGAAGGAAAACATCGTGAGGAAACCGACATGTCCTAGAACCTAAAATTCGAACACATGTGACATCTACCAACCCGCACTGGGCCCGCGTGGTTGATTACGGCCCACTCCCTCTCACCGAAAGGAGGTCTGTGTCCCAACAGTGGGAACATTATAGGCTGATGATGATGATGATGAGGACTGAAAAAATTAGGGGTAGCTTGGATTGGTTAATCCCTTGGATGATAGGCAAACTCATTGAGTCTGATACTAATAGAAAAGTAATTGTGTTAAATTACTTGATACTTAAAGGTATAAAATTGTTTTCAAATGGGTCAACATTGATACACTATACCTACTAAGAATACGAGCTTTATTTTTCGTAGTTAGGTTCAATATTAAAAACGAACTCTTTCTAAATCACAACGTTACCTTTTAGGTGGCACATTAAACTTATTAACTAAAAACATTAGCTAGAGGCCTATTCTATTCAGATACTTTTAAGCGATATTCGCTAGATACCTTTTTGTGGGTAACGAAATTCGAGCAGTATTCCGCCGGGTGTGGTTTTCGTATTCTGGTTTCGCGCAAGCGGCGGGACAGAATAACCTAGGCCATACCATAGCCCCTTATAGTCACTTAATGCATGGATCATTATAAATGTGTCTCCGAAATGACTTGACAGGGAACGAAATCAGTCGAGGAAAGCTTAAAAAGAATTAGAAATTTAAAACATAAATTCACAAAGCTACGCACGGTCCTCGTCGACAGCAACAGATAATGATTAATTATAAACGTTTGTAAGGATAATATTAAATAACTATCACAATCCGAAAATACTATAAAAATACTAAAAGCTTCCTCAGGAGCCAACAACAATTAAAAATCTAACCAACAATGAACATACGGCGCGTTGTGTTCCACGAGCGCCTCAAAGAGATGTCACTGATGTCAGCACAAAATGATGGGGCCCGCAAGGGCCGATGCCTGCCAGGGGTGCGGGTTTGTTCGAAAGAGATACCACAGCCCCTGGCATACGGGCTACTGAAGGAACACGGGTGGGTTTTAGTCAGTAAAAGTCTGACACGCCCGCCTGCTCCACCCAGAGCGGGAGAAGTTATTTGATGATTTCCCACCCAAAAAAAAAAAGAAAAGCAACAATGAACATAAAAACATCACAGTTGTAATTTATGTGAGCATTTTAATCAACACAATAGGTAGGTATATAAGAGATATATTCCACAGTGATAACCCCCATAATCATCGTGACAAATAAAACTTGACATGGTTTATTATTCTATGCCAATAATAGTTAAGTATGAGAAATCCCTCACGCTAGGCAAGAGTAACTTTATGTAAATACATAGTTTTAGATCAATTATATTTATGGCTTTAAGCTGAATAAAAACAAACATTGAGCTGAAATTACTTTAAAAAAATGTAGAATATTAAAAACATTTAACAATCAAATATTGTTATCAAATACAACAAACTACTATTAAAAAAAATAACCAACTCTTCAAACAAAAATAAAAAAAAATAGAATAATAAAAAAACATTCAACAATCAAATAATGTTATCAAGAAATACAACAAACTACTATCAAAAAAATAACCGACGCCTTTGCCGCGTAATTACGTGAAGCCCGGACGATACTTGGGAAATGGGAACTGACTGGCATGGCATGCAACAAAACACTGAACACGAGCAAAAAGAATTTGAAATATTTGAAGCTAAAGTTTTTGGCAAAAAATGTGCATCTGTGTGTGTGGTTGCGTAGGCCAACGCAGCAAATGCTATGATTGGCCGATGCCACGATGCGCAGTCCCTTTCGTACAATTCTCTGTATTGCTGGTAGCGTAGTTATAGATATATAGGGTGTCTAACTTGATGTGTAGCCGTGTGTACAAGCAGACAGGCAAATCGCGATAGAGCGACGTGACTCTTGTAGAACAATTAACATTTAGTTTTTAACCTACTTCAAAAAGAAGGAGGTTATGAATTCGACATCATCATTATCATCATCATTTCAGACGGAAGACGTCCACTGCTGGACATAGGAATCCCCCAATCAGGGGGAGGCTTGCCATAATCGCCACGCTCGGCAGGCGGGTTGGCGATCGCAGTATGGTGGTAAAATGCATAGTGAGCGCTGCTGCCCATTCTCTAGTAAGTCCCTTAGTGGCCTCCTACGACACCCACGGGAAGAGATGGGATGATGCTATTCTTATATGTTTATTTATATATAATATTTATATTTTGTGTATGTTCGGGCATAACTACGTCCTATACAGACGGATATACAAAACTCATTTTTGGCCGAAAGGGGTTTATGCCGAAATGGTCCCATTTAAATTTCATATAGATCTATCTGATGATCCGTTCCGGAGACAGACAACAGAACTCTACAAAAAATAGCAGCAAATCAAATTGGTGTGGGGTAGTACTAAAACGAAAAAGTGAAAAACTACAAAGTTTTCTAAAAAAAAAAAAAACGACTACCGGAAAAACACTACAAAGTGAAAAATAACTTTAATTTCGGAAGGCGGTAACATATCCAAAGTCACCGACTTCCAAAATTAAGTTATTTTTCACTTTGTAGTGTTTTTCCGGAAGTCGTTTGTTTTTCATAGAAATTGTTCTATTATAGTCGTTTTGCGTTGTCGTGTCTGGCCTGTATGTGTGAAGCCTAAAACGATTTAAAAGCATTAGTTATCTACCATCTATCACTTAGTTAAAATAAAAGCATTTTCTTTGTTTTCCATGTAACATGCATTGCATTCCCCTACAATTTCAAACTATGACAGAAAAAACACTGCACGACGGGGTATCGAATCCAAAACCATGCTCAGTATCTACTGAGCATGGTTTCATGGTTTTGGTGATCTCACTTTACCAACAAAGTTGACCAATTGATAATTCGGTACCGCTCGCTGTTACGAACTAGTTTTAAAATAATTGCTTTAAAAATAATAGGATAGTGGCACACTTTTCTCTTTGAACAGAAATTAGAGCGCATATTGTAATTAAATTGAGTTCTATTTCCAAATCAAGATTTCCACACCGTGGAATGGCCACTAAAACGAATTTCATATTTATATTATTTTCAGATACCATAAAAGTCTTTTAGCAAGTTACTAACCTAGTGGTATGAATAATTTTAAGGGAACAACTTTAGCTTTTAATAAAAATATTACTTAATAAGAACAAAAAACCCGATTGCCTAAAAAGTGAACTTTAGGTTATTAACAAAGATAGAGAAACAAGAAACTTGTTTTAAAAGGATGACTATTGAGAATACTGACTGTGAATACTATATGAAATCGCATGCAGTCGGAGGCAATAAAGGTCTCTATTGTTAAATTTAAAAATATGCCTCCGACTGCATGAGATTAGTTTTTTTTTTTAGTTTTCGTAGTTGTCTGCCATACACACTTAATATAATTAATGAATAATCATGTAGTTTATGTTGTAACGTTGACTATTTTGTTGCTTTTTTTATTATTTTAGCATTTTCATTCCAAATTACAACGTAAACATACAAGTTGCCTTAATTTTTGCAAGCTATTTATGAAACCCTTTATTTTGATACCCGATTCAATACCTTTTGAGAAAAAAAAAAATGATCGAAAACATTGTGGCGCCAAAAATCGGGCATTTTTTTTTCAACTTTCATATTGGTACCCAGTGTCACTCTCACAATTAAGACGAATCTAATGGCATCTCTCGACCTGAAATCGATCAAGCCGTTTAGGTTACAGAGCGTGCCAAAGAAATATACATACACACTCGAAAAACATAACCCTCCTTCTGGCGTAGTCAGGTACAAAAATGTATTACCTATTCCTTAAATATTTAATTCCACCGTTTTTACTACCTTCCTACTCGTACTACTGCAATCTGACTAAATGTGACTTTATGTGTGTTATTATTTATTATTTATTGCTGTTAAATTGTGACCATCATAATGACTTCGAGACATGTATTTTACTTAAATCTTTTATTACTGAAATGTGTCATAATGTGTTTAAATTCGTTATAATAATATTAGTTTCCGTTAAAGTGATAATTATGATCATAAACTCAACAGCAAACCAACATTGTGCTTTGCAGTGCCCTGACAGGGTTCATGTACAAAAACCGACTAATATTGTAAAATGTGTGATGTGCATGAGAGCAAATAAATAAATAAAAATGTAATCGAATGTATAGATTGATTTCGCAGTCGAATCTTTTCGATTCAAATTGAACTGCGAACGGTTTTTTTCCATTACGGAGCTAGGTACTGTCATAATGTGACCCTCGTCTGCCCATGACTTTATGTGCGAAGTGACAGATTGACAAGTGACAGTGTCTGGAAGCTTCTAAATCTTAATTCACTTACTCAATTTAAATCATATTTGAAGAGGAAAACCAAAATGCATTGGAAAGTTTATATAGCAGTCATCATAAAATACCCTTTTAAATGAATGACGTTCTATAATACATCTTAGTACAAAAAAAAAAAACTTCCGGAGCAATATAATTTTCGTAGTTAAGGATGACAAGAAGAAGCAGGGATTTTTTTTTTTTTTTTTTTGGTGGGAAATCATCAAATGACTTCTCCTGCTGAGTAGAGCAGGAGGGCGTGTCAGACTTTTACTGACTAAAACCCACCCGTGTTCCCTCAGTAGCCCGTATGCCAGGGGCCGTGGTATCTCTTTCGAACAAACCCGCACCCCTGGCAGGCATCGGCCCTTGCGGACCCCACCAGTGGTTGCTGACATCTTTGACGGCGCGCGTGTGGAACACAACGCGCCGTCCCGTCACCATTTTTCGGCCGCAGGGGATAGGGAGAGCGGCTGACGATATACCGACACTCCTCTTCCCCTGCGGCCCCACCGCGTCCGCCATCAAACGGTGGCGGCCCCGTCCAGGCCACGGAAGGGAAGAGCGCTGCTCAGAAGCACCGGCACTCCTCCTCTACCGCAGCCCGTAACCCTCAGCCGCGATGCCTCCCATTCGACATCGCGGCCCACCTCAGTTGCGGTGCACCTCACCGCAACCTACTTTTTGGCCGCTACGTCAATGGCTTGAAGGCAAAAGCCCTGACGAGCGGCCCCACCTTTGGGTTCCTCTTGGCTTCACCGTGGATGGGAGACCACGGTTACTGAGCCCCCCCGCAACGACAATGCGGGAACCCACTCGGGGGGGAAGATGCAGGGATCAATGTGTTATTTTGTTATAACTTTTTCAATACTATTCGTTCTTTATCAGTTATGTATATGGGAAGTAGCTTTCTGGTCTTCCAGCACACACTTCTTGTTCGCATTCAAAAATATCAAATGCCAGTTACCTCAATGCCTTTCCCTTACGCAAATATACATTTTAGCAGTGGCATAGTTTCTTGCTAACATAAAAATAGCCGTTTTTACTAACACTTTTATTAGCTAGAAAAGCAACAGATTTCTGTCATTTAGATTGATTAAGATCCATAAGCCTCTCGGGCCTCCTATAAATCGTAATGTTTCGCGAATCTAAATAATAGGGTTTCATTAGCTACCCATTCAACCCGCACTTACAGCTGAAATATCACAGTAATTTGTAATGATTAGGACAAAATAAAATTTTAAATACATTTTGTTGTTGCATCAGCCTGCAAATTGATGTCAGTAATTTGTTGAAGGGTTAAAATTGGCGAAAATGGTGACAAAATATTATTTTTAGATTGAAACATTGTGTACTTCCTGATTGGGTAAGGAAAAGGGTGTAAGATAATATTTTGAAATATTTTTTAAATACATTTTGTTGTTGTATTGATGTCATTATCATCAATCGATTAAAAATGTTCGCTTTCTGCACTCTTTCTCCATATAAACTTTATTTGTGCCAAATTTTATACTCCTCCGTCCATGTAATTTTCGTAAAAAGGGGCACAAAGTTTTTGTTTCTATTATAGATGATAAACTTATGGTGAAAACGGGACATTTCAGTACCTATCTTAAAAAGGAATAGATTTTGGCAGCAGACAGGTCGAATTGAAAAGGCCTCAACCAATTACTCCAATAAAACAATTAATTCGAAGGCTTTGTAGTAAACATCAAATATGACATGGTCCCGGCAGCTTTTAATATGGTTTATCGGCGGGCTGTAGCGGACCCGAATTACTCTACTGAATTCAACCCTTATTATCGTCGTTTCTTAATTAATTGAAGTAGGTACTACGATGATTTCTAAATACGCAGTACTTTTCAGGTATCTATGGATTGGTTGAGATAGGTGATAGGTTTCCTGTCCATTATAACATAATACCAATTTATTTAAACAATGACATGTATTTATTAAAAGTCTATTAACTGCTCCCGAATTAAAATGTTCTTTTTTATTCTTTTCATTTTTACTGCCTATTTGAGTTACTAACCAAGTAACTAGGTAATGCAATACCCCTTGCTAAGACTGGATAGTCAACGAACGCAGAATCTATTTGCAGAAATATAATCATTTAGCAGTGGTGGCCAAGTGGTAACGGCCGCGACTTACGAGTTGTAGGTCGTAGCTTCGAACCCAGACAGGCGCTTTACTTTGTGTAAATTATTTCATCACCACTGCTCTCAAAACGGTGAAGGAAAACATCGTGAGGATACCGGCATGACCTAGAACAAAAAATCGAAACCATGTGACATCTACCAACCCGCACTGGGCCCGCGTGGTGGATTATAGCCCACTCCCTCTCACCGAGAGGAGGCCTGTGTCCCAGCAGTGGGAACATTATAGGCTGATGATGTATGATGAATTGATGATGTAATCATTTATCACCATTAATACGCTGGCTGAGGCTACAGTTGACAGCGATTTGCGATGCGACTGGAAAGAAACAACAAACAACCGACAACAAAGTTGACCAATTGATAATTCGGTACCGCTCGCTGTTACGAACTAATTTTAAAATAATTGCTTTAAAAATAATAGGATAGTGGCACACTTTTCTCTTTGAACAGAAATTAGAGCGCATATTGTAATTAAATTGAGTTCTATTTCCAAATCAAGATTTCCACACCGTGGAATGGCCACTAAAACGAATTTCATATTTATATTATTTTCAGATACCATAAAAGTCTTTTAGCAAGTTACTAACCTAGTGGTATGAATAATTTTAAGGGAACAACTTTAGCTTTAAATAAAAATATTACTTAATAAGAACAAAAAACCCGATTGCCTAAAAAGTGAACTTTAGGTTATTAACAAAGATAGAGAAACAAGAAACTTGTTTTAAAAGGATGACTATTGAGAATACTGACTGTGAATACTATATGAAATCGCATGCAGTCGGAGGCAATAAAGGTCTCTATTGTTAAATTTAAAAATATGCCTCCGACTGCATGAGATTAGTTTTTTTTTTTAGTTTTCGTAGTTGTCTGCCATACACACTTAATATAATTAATGAATAATCATGTAGTTTATGTTGTAACGTTGACTATTTTGTTGCTTTTTTTATTATTTTAGCATTTTCATTCCAAATTACAACGTAAACATACAAGTTGCCTTAATTTTTGCAAGCTATTTATGAAACCCTTTATTTTGATACCCGATTCAATACCTTTTGAGAAAAAAAAAAATGATCGAAAACATTGTGGCGCCAAAAATCGGGCATTTTTTTTTCAACTTTCATATTGGTACCCAGTGTCACTCTCACAATTAAGACGAATCTAATGGCATCTCTCGACCTGAAATCGATCAAGCCGTTTAGGTTACAGAGCGTGCCAAAGAAATATACATACACACTCGAAAAACATAACCCTCCTTCTGGCGTAGTCAGGTACAAAAATGTATTACCTATTCCTTAAATATTTAATTCCACCGTTTTTACTACCTTCCTACTCGTACTACTGCAATCTGACTAAATGTGACTTTATGTGTGTTATTATTTATTATTTATTGCTGTTAAATTGTGACCATCATAATGACTTCGAGACATGTATTTTACTTAAATCTTTTATTACTGAAATGTGTCATAATGTGTTTAAATTCGTTATAATAATATTAGTTTCCGTTAAAGTGATAATTATGATCATAAACTCAACAGCAAACCAACATTGTGCTTTGCAGTGCCCTGACAGGGTTCATGTACAAAAACCGACTAATATTGTAAAATGTGTGATGTGCATGAGAGCAAATAAATAAATAAAAATGTAATCGAATGTATAGATTGATTTCGCAGTCGAATCTTTTCGATTCAAATTGAACTGCGAACGGTTTTTTTCCATTACGGAGCTAGGTACTGTCATAATGTGACCCTCGTCTGCCCATGACTTTATGTGCGAAGTGACAGATTGACAAGTGACAGTGTCTGGAAGCTTCTAAATCTTAATTCACTTACTCAATTTAAATCATATTTGAAGAGGAAAACCAAAATGCATTGGAAAGTTTATATAGCAGTCATCATAAAATACCCTTTTAAATGAATGACGTTCTATAATACATCTTAGTACAAAAAAAAAAAAACTTCCGGAGCAATATAATTTTCGTAGTTAAGGATGACAAGAAGAAGCAGGGATTTTTTTTTTTTTTTTTTTTGGTGGGAAATCATCAAATGACTTCTCCTGCTGAGTAGAGCAGGAGGGCGTGTCAGACTTTTACTGACTAAAACCCACCCGTGTTCCCTCAGTAGCCCGTATGCCAGGGGCCGTGGTATCTCTTTCGAACAAACCCGCACCCCTGGCAGGCATCGGCCCTTGCGGACCCCACCAGTGGTTGCTGACATCTTTGACGGCGCGCGTGTGGAACACAACGCGCCGTCCCGTCACCATTTTTCGGCCGCAGGGGATAGGGAGAGCGGCTGACGATATACCGACACTCCTCTTCCCCTGCGGCCCCACCGCGTCCGCCATCAAACGGTGGCGGCCCCGTCCAGGCCACGGAAGGGAAGAGCGCTGCTCAGAAGCACCGGCACTCCTCCTCTACCGCAGCCCGTAACCCTCAGCCGCGATGCCTCCCATTCGACATCGCGGCCCACCTCAGTTGCGGTGCACCTCACCGCAACCTACTTTTTGGCCGCTACGTCAATGGCTTGAAGGCAAAAGCCCTGACGAGCGGCCCCACCTTTGGGTTCCTCTTGGCTTCACCGTGGATGGGAGACCACGGTTACTGAGCCCCCCCGCAACGACAATGCGGGAACCCACTCGGGGGGGAAGATGCAGGGATCAATGTGTTATTTTGTTATAACTTTTTCAATACTATTCGTTCTTTATCAGTTATGTATATGGGAAGTAGCTTTCTGGTCTTCCAGCACACACTTCTTGTTCGCATTCAAAAATATCAAATGCCAGTTACCTCAATGCCTTTCCCTTACGCAAATATACATTTTAGCAGTGGCATAGTTTCTTGCTAACATAAAAATAGCCGTTTTTACTAACACTTTTATTAGCTAGAAAAGCAACAGATTTCTGTCATTTAGATTGATTAAGATCCATAAGCCTCTCGGGCCTCCTATAAATCGTAATGTTTCGCGAATCTAAATAATAGGGTTTCATTAGCTACCCATTCAACCCGCACTTACAGCTGAAATATCACAGTAATTTGTAATGATTAGGACAAAATAAAATTTTAAATACATTTTGTTGTTGCATCAGCCTGCAAATTGATGTCAGTAATTTGTTGAAGGGTTAAAATTGGCGAAAATGGTGACAAAATATTATTTTTAGATTGAAACATTGTGTACTTCCTGATTGGGTAAGGAAAAGGGTGTAAGATAATATTTTGAAATATTTTTTAAATACATTTTGTTGTTGTATTGATGTCATTATCATCAATCGATTAAAAATGTTCGCTTTCTGCACTCTTTCTCCATATAAACTTTATTTGTGCCAAATTTTATACTCCTCCGTCCATGTAATTTTCGTAAAAAGGGGCACAAAGTTTTTGTTTCTATTATAGATGATAAACTTATGGTGAAAACGGGACATTTCAGTACCTATCTTAAAAAGGAATAGATTTTGGCAGCAGACAGGTCGAATTGAAAAGGCCTCAACCAATTACTCCAATAAAACAATTAATTCGAAGGCTTTGTAGTAAACATCAAATATGACATGGTCCCGGCAGCTTTTAATATGGTTTATCGGCGGGCTGTAGCGGACCCGAATTACTCTACTGAATTCAACCCTTATTATCGTCGTTTCTTAATTAATTGAAGTAGGTACTACGATGATTTCTAAATACGCAGTACTTTTCAGGTATCTATGGATTGGTTGAGATAGGTGATAGGTTTCCTGTCCATTATAACATAATACCAATTTATTTAAACAATGACATGTATTTATTAAAAGTCTATTAACTGCTCCCGAATTAAAATGTTCTTTTTTATTCTTTTCATTTTTACTGCCTATTTGAGTTACTAACCAAGTAACTAGGTAATGCAATACCCCTTGCTAAGACTGGATAGTCAACGAACGCAGAATCTATTTGCAGAAATATAATCATTTAGCAGTGGTGGCCAAGTGGTAACGGCCGCGACTTACGAGTTGTAGGTCGTAGCTTCGAACCCAGACAGGCGCTTTACTTTGTGTAAATTATTTCATCACCACTGCTCTCAAAACGGTGAAGGAAAACATCGTGAGGATACCGGCATGACCTAGAACAAAAAATCGAAACCATGTGACATCTACCAACCCGCACTGGGCCCGCGTGGTGGATTATAGCCCACTCCCTCTCACCGAGAGGAGGCCTGTGTCCCAGCAGTGGGAACATTATAGGCTGATGATGTATGATGAATTGATGATGTAATCATTTATCACCATTAATACGCTGGCTGAGGCTACAGTTGACAGCGATTTGCGATGCGACTGGAAAGAAACAACAAACAACCGACAACAAAGTTGACCAATTGATAATTCGGTACCGCTCGCTGTTACGAACTAATTTTAAAATAATTGCTTTAAAAATAATAGGATAGTGGCACACTTTTCTCTTTGAACAGAAATTAGAGCGCATATTGTAATTAAATTGAGTTCTATTTCCAAATCAAGATTTCCACACCGTGGAATGGCCACTAAAACGAATTTCATATTTATATTATTTTCAGATACCATAAAAGTCTTTTAGCAAGTTACTAACCTAGTGGTATGAATAATTTTAAGGGAACAACTTTAGCTTTAAATAAAAATATTACTTAATAAGAACAAAAAACCCGATTGCCTAAAAAGTGAACTTTAGGTTATTAACAAAGATAGAGAAACAAGAAACTTGTTTTAAAAGGATGACTATTGAGAATACTGACTGTGAATACTATATGAAATCGCATGCAGTCGGAGGCAATAAAGGTCTCTATTGTTAAATTTAAAAATATGCCTCCGACTGCATGAGATTAGTTTTTTTTTTTAGTTTTCGTAGTTGTCTGCCATACACACTTAATATAATTAATGAATAATCATGTAGTTTATGTTGTAACGTTGACTATTTTGTTGCTTTTTTTATTATTTTAGCATTTTCATTCCAAATTACAACGTAAACATACAAGTTGCCTTAATTTTTGCAAGCTATTTATGAAACCCTTTATTTTGATACCCGATTCAATACCTTTTGAGAAAAAAAAAAATGATCGAAAACATTGTGGCGCCAAAAATCGGGCATTTTTTTTTCAACTTTCATATTGGTACCCAGTGTCACTCTCACAATTAAGACGAATCTAATGGCATCTCTCGACCTGAAATCGATCAAGCCGTTTAGGTTACAGAGCGTGCCAAAGAAATATACATACACACTCGAAAAACATAACCCTCCTTCTGGCGTAGTCAGGTACAAAAATGTATTACCTATTCCTTAAATATTTAATTCCACCGTTTTTACTACCTTCCTACTCGTACTACTGCAATCTGACTAAATGTGACTTTATGTGTGTTATTATTTATTATTTATTGCTGTTAAATTGTGACCATCATAATGACTTCGAGACATGTATTTTACTTAAATCTTTTATTACTGAAATGTGTCATAATGTGTTTAAATTCGTTATAATAATATTAGTTTCCGTTAAAGTGATAATTATGATCATAAACTCAACAGCAAACCAACATTGTGCTTTGCAGTGCCCTGACAGGGTTCATGTACAAAAACCGACTAATATTGTAAAATGTGTGATGTGCATGAGAGCAAATAAATAAATAAAAATGTAATCGAATGTATAGATTGATTTCGCAGTCGAATCTTTTCGATTCAAATTGAACTGCGAACGGTTTTTTTCCATTACGGAGCTAGGTACTGTCATAATGTGACCCTCGTCTGCCCATGACTTTATGTGCGAAGTGACAGATTGACAAGTGACAGTGTCTGGAAGCTTCTAAATCTTAATTCACTTACTCAATTTAAATCATATTTGAAGAGGAAAACCAAAATGCATTGGAAAGTTTATATAGCAGTCATCATAAAATACCCTTTTAAATGAATGACGTTCTATAATACATCTTAGTACAAAAAAAAAAAACTTCCGGAGCAATATAATTTTCGTAGTTAAGGATGACAAGAAGAAGCAGGGATTTTTTTTTTTTTTTTTTTGGTGGGAAATCATCAAATGACTTCTCCTGCTGAGTAGAGCAGGAGGGCGTGTCAGACTTTTACTGACTAAAACCCACCCGTGTTCCCTCAGTAGCCCGTATGCCAGGGGCCGTGGTATCTCTTTCGAACAAACCCGCACCCCTGGCAGGCATCGGCCCTTGCGGACCCCACCAGTGGTTGCTGACATCTTTGACGGCGCGCGTGTGGAACACAACGCGCCGTCCCGTCACCACTTTTCGGCCGCAGGGGATAGGGAGAGCGGCTGACGATATACCGACACTCCTCTTCCCCTGCGGCCCCACCGCGTCCGCCATCAAACGGTGGCGGCCCCGTCCAGGCCACGGAAGGGAAGAGCGCTGCTCAGAAGCACCGGCACTCCTCCTCTACCGCAGCCCGTAACCCTCAGCCGCGATGCCTCCCATTCGACATCGCGGCCCACCTCAGTTGCGGTGCACCTCACCGCAACCTACTTTTTGGCCGCTACGTCAATGGCTTGAAGGCAAAAGCCCTGACGAGCGGCCCCACCTTTGGGTTCCTCTTGGCTTCACCGTGGATGGGAGACCACGGTTACTGAGCCCCCCCGCAACGACAATGCGGGAACCCACTCGGGGGGGAAGATGCAGGGATCAATGTGTTATTTTGTTATAACTTTTTCAATACTATTCGTTCTTTATCAGTTATGTATATGGGAAGTAGCTTTCTGGTCTTCCAGCACACACTTCTTGTTCGCATTCAAAAATATCAAATGCCAGTTACCTCAATGCCTTTCCCTTACGCAAATATACATTTTAGCAGTGGCATAGTTTCTTGCTAACATAAAAATAGCCGTTTTTACTAACACTTTTATTAGCTAGAAAAGCAACAGATTTCTGTCATTTAGATTGATTAAGATCCATAAGCCTCTCGGGCCTCCTATAAATCGTAATGTTTCGCGAATCTAAATAATAGGGTTTCATTAGCTACCCATTCAACCCGCACTTACAGCTGAAATATCACAGTAATTTGTAATGATTAGGACAAAATAAAATTTTAAATACATTTTGTTGTTGCATCAGCCTGCAAATTGATGTCAGTAATTTGTTGAAGGGTTAAAATTGGCGAAAATGGTGACAAAATATTATTTTTAGATTGAAACATTGTGTACTTCCTGATTGGGTAAGGAAAAGGGTGTAAGATAATATTTTGAAATATTTTTTAAATACATTTTGTTGTTGTATTGATGTCATTATCATCAATCGATTAAAAATGTTCGCTTTCTGCACTCTTTCTCCATATAAACTTTATTTGTGCCAAATTTTATACTCCTCCGTCCATGTAATTTTCGTAAAAAGGGGCACAAAGTTTTTGTTTCTATTATAGATGATAAACTTATGGTGAAAACGGGACATTTCAGTACCTATCTTAAAAAGGAATAGATTTTGGCAGCAGACAGGTCGAATTGAAAAGGCCTCAACCAATTACTCCAATAAAACAATTAATTCGAAGGCTTTGTAGTAAACATCAAATATGACATGGTCCCGGCAGCTTTTAATATGGTTTATCGGCGGGCTGTAGCGGACCCGAATTACTCTACTGAATTCAACCCTTATTATCGTCGTTTCTTAATTAATTGAAGTAGGTACTACGATGATTTCTAAATACGCAGTACTTTTCAGGTATCTATGGATTGGTTGAGATAGGTGATAGGTTTCCTGTCCATTATAACATAATACCAATTTATTTAAACAATGACATGTATTTATTAAAAGTCTATTAACTGCTCCCGAATTAAAATGTTCTTTTTTATTCTTTTCATTTTTACTGCCTATTTGAGTTACTAACCAAGTAACTAGGTAATGCAATACCCCTTGCTAAGACTGGATAGTCAACGAACGCAGAATCTATTTGCAGAAATATAATCATTTAGCAGTGGTGGCCAAGTGGTAACGGCCGCGACTTACGAGTTGTAGGTCGTAGCTTCGAACCCAGACAGGCGCTTTACTTTGTGTAAATTATTTCATCACCACTGCTCTCAAAACGGTGAAGGAAAACATCGTGAGGATACCGGCATGACCTAGAACAAAAAATCGAAACCATGTGACATCTACCAACCCGCACTGGGCCCGCGTGGTGGATTATAGCCCACTCCCTCTCACCGAGAGGAGGCCTGTGTCCCAGCAGTGGGAACATTATAGGCTGATGATGTATGATGAATTGATGATGTAATCATTTATCACCATTAATACGCTGGCTGAGGCTACAGTTGACAGCGATTTGCGATGCGACTGGAAGAGCGAAACGAGATAAACATGGTATGGCTATAGGCATTATAGGTAAGCAAAAATCCGGCGTATATTCGGCGATGACGTGGCTACAGTACACATGCTACACAACGAATTAGCAAATCATCTATCGCGGTTTACTATACCCATAATGTAGCCACACGCATATTTACTAGCACTATTGAACTAGTCGTGCAAGGGAGAAATTTTCTAATAAATTCGCTTAAATTTTGCTGATAAGTTGATGTATGATAATAATAAGTCGATGCCATGATTACTGTAATGTTGTTCCTATCGCATAAAGAAATCAAAGATCGCTAATAATTTTGATGTACGGTGTAGCTATATACGTGAGCATTCATTTATTTGTTTTAATCGCTCATGTGTCGCAGGTCGCGTCGCGGCATGACGGAGAATCAGCTACATTTCGTCAATGAGACCCCATGACAGCTGTTGTGAGGCAGGCCCACAATGGTTTCACATTGATGTGGCACCTTCATTGTCTTAGATGCCACTGTTCCTTGTCAGCGCAATGTTCTAGGAATAATTATTGATTTGTCAAAACAACGTGTTTAAACAACGGGAACAAAATTAATTAATGCATGTTTGGGGATCCCTGATTGTTAAAGTAAGTAGTTTACACTTGTTTGCTTTAAAATCAACAGATGAAAGTTGATGACGAAAGCATATTGATGAGAGTTCTGGTCCCCAATTCTGTATGGTTATAATGATTCCCCGCGGAATCTTACTACGTTCATACTACGTCAAAATTGTGTCTTGTATAAACCAATGTCATCATCATCATCATTTCAGCCGAATGACGTCCACCATTTCGACCGGTCTTGTGCTTCCCACATCCAGCGGATACCCGCGGCCTTCACAAGGTCATCGGTCCATCTAGTGGGAGGCCTTCCCACTCTACATCGTCCGGTACGCAGTCGCCACTCCAGAACCTTTCGGCCCCATCGGCCATTTGTTCTGCGAGCAATGTGCCCTGCCCACTGCCACTGCAAACCAATGTAACGGCCCAAGTCGACGGCGCGTTGTGTTCCACGCGCGCCTCAAAGAGATGTCAGCACAAACGTGATGGGGCCCGCAAGGGCCGATTCCTGCCAGGGGTGCGGGTTTGTTCGAAAGAGATACCACAGCCCCTGGCATACGGGCTAATGAAGGAACACGGGTGGGTTTTAGTCAGTAAAAGTCTGACATGCCCTCCCGCTCTACCCAGAGCGGGAGAAGTTATTTGATAATTTCCCAACCAAAAAATAAAAATAAAAAGAAACGGTAAGGAATCGAAACGTCATATTCTGTATGCTCCAAGACAATTTGTTGATATTATTAATACGATATTAGCAGATGTCGTGTGTGATCCAAGGAATTGACGTGGTTTCGAAGTAAGGAATCGTTAAGTGATCATTCTTAGTAAATTAGGGCCCTGTTACGAAGAATGAGGGATAGAATTTTCTTTGCTTTAAGTACTGACATTTGATTTTAATTTGATGTATTTTGTTTTCCCTTAAGTGTTACACACATTGTCTACGTCTCTTTTTATCTTATCTCCTATCACCCGTGAGACAAACCTGCACCCTAATTGCGTAACTCACGATTAATCATAATCGGTTTCAATTTGACATCATCATCATCATCATCTGCCTAGCCTTTTCCCAACTATGTTGGGGTCGGCTTCCAGTCTAACCGGATGCAGCTGAATATCAGTATTTTACATGGAGCGACTGCCTATCTGACCTCCACAACCCAGTTACTGGGTAATACGATACCCCTTGGTAAGACTGGTTGTCAGACTTTCGGGTTTCTGACGACCCGTAACGACTGTCAAAGATCCACAAATGACAGCCGGGACCAACGGCTTAACGTGCTTTCCGAGGCACGGAGGGGTCTGGGTATGTAAAGATGGTCACCCATCCACGGACCAACCGCGGCAAGCGTAGCTTAACCTGGCCGATCGACCCGTGCAGCTATTGTTATTTAGCCACAAGCCCCTCAATTTGACAGTTCAACAATATTCATTGCGTTATTAACGTTGTTGAGACATTTTTCGAACATATGAAGCAGTGGTTTAACAATCTGTTTAAAAACGAAACAAATTATGATTAATCGTGAGTTACACAATTAGGGTGCTGTTTGTTGGAAGAGATTTCTGTAGAAATAAGTAACAACTTTTTTTTTAATTTTCCTTTTCGCTTCTTCTTGTCTGTTTATGTATGTGAATGGTTAATTATGAATCATCGAAGGAATCATCCTACTATTTCCTACTACTATAATAAACTAGCTAACCGCGGGAAAGTACTATCAGGATAAAAAGTATTCTATGTATTAATCTTGGTTATCTATACTAATAATAAAGAGGAAAGATTTGATTGTTAATTTGTTTGCATTGAATAGGCTCCGAAACTACTGAACCGATTTGAAAAATTATTTCACTGTTGGGAAGCTACACTATCCCCGGGTGACATAAGCTATATTTTATCCCCGTATTCCCACGGGAACGGGAACTACGTGGGTGAAACCGTGGAGCGCTGCTAGTTATCTATATGTGTGCCAAATTTGATCCAAATCCGTTTAGTCGTTTTTGCGTGAAAGAGTAACAAACATCCATAAATCCATACATACAAACTTTCGCGTTTAAAATATTAGTAAGTAAGGATGTGCAAGTTTGGATGTTTGTTACTCTTTCACGCAAAAACGGCTGAACGGATTTGGATGAAATTTGGAACACAGATAGTTCATTATCTGGGTTAACACATAGGGTACTTTTTATCCCGATAATAGGTTTTCTTGGGATAATTTTCGACTTCAACGTAGGCAAAGCCGCTGGCAAAAGCTAGTGGTTAAATAATTTTTATTGATTAATTCAATAATAATTGTTTCAAGTATTATTGGTTAGTCTAAATCCTAATCACAGTTTACACGGCTTTGAGCGTTGTAAGACGTAAGACTGATCACTATTGGTATGAGCTCACGCAGTTTATAGCCCATAAACTGAGACCTTCTCAATCGGAATGAGACGAGTGACGGTTTATGTGGTGACACATATGATTTACAAATTAGTCACGTGTTTATTAGGGTATTAGTGAGGGATTGTACCTACTTTATCACGGTATAGTTAAGGTCAAAGCGCCAGGGTTTTTTTATGGATAGGAAATCATCAAATAACTTCTACCGCTCTGGGCGGAGCGGCCGGGCGTTGATCTTTCAAACCTATTTTAAAATAACTTAAAGCGTTAACTCAAATTTCCGAAAGCTCTATACAGGGTAAGTTTTTATCCAGTGCGCAAATTGTAACCATGAATTCAGCATATCATTCTGGAACCCTTAGCGCAGAAAGTTTTCGCCGGTTATACAAAAAAAAAATCAGCTGTTTCATGGAAAAGTGCAATACCTACGCGGTCATAATGGGACAACAGATTTTTTTTTTGTATATCCGGCGAAAAAATTCTGCGCTAGGGGTTCTAGAATGGTATGCTGAATTCATGGTTACAATTTGCGCACTGGATAAAAACTTTTCCTGTAGAGGTACAAATTACCGACAGTGAGAGTTCTCTCAATTAATTAGTCTTCGGGATGGCATTAAGTGCAGTCCGATCCAGATAATATGCCAATTGACCTTGAATAGCAGGACATAGTGCCTATTAACCTGATATTTTGAAATGTTAACTATTTATTTTTCAATCAGTTTAGTACGGATTCGAAGATTATTAAAAAATCTATTAACCAACATCTAAAATTGCCTACCGAAGTAGGACATTTTAAGAATGTTTTGGGGCAATTCCTATGCCTTATACTTAGATTTATTTTGCGATAATTTTCTTTCGAGAAACTGGTCCTTGGTTAATCAACTACATATAGAGAGGCTAGGGCCGTGAGGGCGCATATACTGCCTCGCCCTTACTTGCGCCACCTCCACCATATGCTCCACCGTGTCCTCAAGGCGATCTTCGCAATGGAAACACTCGGGCGTTTCCTCCCGCCTTATTAGAAACAGGAACCTCCCGAAACAACCGTGTCCGGTGAGGACCTGCGTCAGGCGGAAGGTGAGGATGCCGTGCCGCCTCTCAAGTCACTCCTCAAAGAGCGGGCCTTCCGCGGCAATCGTGGCGTGCCCAAACAAGCATGATGATAAATGCTCATGCCTTCTATGTATATTATGAGGAGAGGCCTTAGCCGTATAGAGGGACAGTTTATGGCTGGTAGGTAATTTATTTACACTACTCTAATAGCTGCGTATGCCATGATTTCAAATGAGCATCGATAATAAATATTATGGAATTTAAAACGCGTTTTCTTTGTAAAACTTTTTAGTTTTAAAAAAATATTTTTTAAACTGTTAAAGTTTGTCATAAAACGAGCAATAACATGAAATTGATATTATCTAGGTAGATATTTAGAGAAGGGTAACATAGCGCGTAATTTGACGCTTTTATGCTTTACTTTTAAGAGAGGTAATGTGTTTTGACAAATATCAAGAACGGGGGAATATTCTGTCAAGCATTCCAGTGTCATTAACATAGCTATTCCAGATCGTGTTACTCTTCCCATAGAATGATAATAATGCTAATTTTCCTTTTTAGTCAGTTATGTTTCCTCTCGATACTTCGTACACGCCTACGTAGAGATTGTGGGTGAAATTGCGTGACCTTTATTGAACAGAACAAAACATTGATGTTCTAGATTTCTAAATACAAACCTGGAACAGCTAATAACTGTCGGTTATAAATGAATCTGCTTTTTAGCTGCAAGACTGTCAAACATCCCAGTAGCATTTCGCTCGATCCAGAAATCAAACTCAGGGACTATTTAGCTGTCGCACTTGTGACGACTAAACCAACGAAGCAGTTTAATATGTAGGTAACACAGTATGGTATGTAAAAATAAGATGGCACTTTTACCTTGCTGTCCTAATGTATTACGGAGTTTTAATAAAATAAGAGGCGAGGTGATTTAATTAACAATGGCCCTATACAACATAATTTTAGTATATGCGAAACCTGAATATAGTTTGCTCAGAATAAGGAACTGAATCGATTACAATAGTTTTTACACCATGTTACATTTTTTCGCAAAAAAATATATTATTTTAGTTATCATCATTTCATTACAAAACAATTGCCATACGGTTAGGTACCTACTGCCTAATTATTATCAATGAGCACAAACCACGCTGGACGCGCGGGCGGCGCGTGGGGCCTATGGTGACCATGTTTCTGTAGACAATTAGGTAACATAACAAAGTTATAACTTTGTGATTTTTCATGATACAGCTTTGAAATTTTGTGCATAGATTTTTTACATAAGAATACTAGATACGTCGGGTTTCGCATATAATATAAATAAGGTTGTCGAGAATATCACGCCACGCTGGGCGACCGCGGGGAAGCTGCGGTCGCGGAGGGGACCCCCGCGCAGCGGGCGCGCACCGGACGGCTCGGCACTGCGTCTTCATCCGAGCGACGACATACATTGTATTAGATCTTCCTTTTCTCGCCGGTTCAAATATAGTTGACGTGTTTTAGTCCTCGTACCACCTGGAGGATATTACCCATTTCTTTTCAGGTTGTATAGGGCCATTTCATACTGGCTACCCTAACGAACACAGTATAAATATGGACAGTACAGAAATTGCAATCAAACATTCACTGAGCCCAGCCAATCAACGACCCACTCCATCTCACTGAGAGGAGGCCTGTGTCCCAGCAGTGGGAACATTACAGGCTGAATATGCTGAACAAAGTAAAGTGGCTGTCTGGATTTGAAGACACAACTTACGGCACTTAAGTCCGTTACCAGGACATCAGTGTTTATCTTATTTCTACTTAGGTAGGGTTTGAAATAGTATGCAAATATTGTCCTTGCTGGCAACGCGGTGACATAGGTAAACTGAAGGTCGATAATAGGGGTTTTCTCACCTTTTTCAAGCAGACGTTTATTATGTTTGTTTGTTTACTTTAATTTTGGCTGTATTAGTTTAGAGTACCTAATAGATTCTTGTTCACTTTTAGACGACCGGAAAAAGTATTCCGGTAGTAAATGGAGGGAAATAGAAGAGGCCTATGTCGCAAGACAGCCTGGTCTGGAAGGTGATAATAGCTAATTTGGGTCATTCTCAGGAGACTCATTACTTGGTTGACTTCGGTGTCATTTTTGTTTTCTAATTTAGGCATGAAATATCAAATCTAGAGTTAACACTCTACTACTAACATGCTTTAAATTAACTCTAGATTTGATATTTCATGTTAACAAGGCCTAAATTAAAAAAAAAAAATACCCCGAAGTCAACCAATTATTGAGTCTCCTGACAATGACCCATTTGCCAAGAAAAGTTGCGTTCAGAAGATGTTAAAATTAAGTTATTAAAATGTTATTAGTTTATGAGAACTCGTGTTTGTAAAATGGTTATTTTCATTTTACTTCATATATAATTTTATAGTTTCTAGTTAAAAAAAAATTACCGTGTGTGATTTTTGTGTACTATAGGTACACCTGATGACGATGCGAGATGACCTGGATGCGAACCGAAAGGGCTAGTTTGAGGTGGCGCAGGAAAATAGTTCTTGGTAAGACTTGGGATTGGGAGTGTGTGGGGTAGGTAACTAAAAAGTGATTAACTTAATTTCGGAAGGCGGAGAAAAATAATTAAAATACACATCCAAGTCACCGACTTCCGAAATTAAAGTTATTTTGCACTTTGTAGTGTTTTTTTCGAAGTCGGTTGTTATTTTTTTGAAAAAAGCTTTTAATCTGATGTGCTTACAAAACTACGCACATCACAAGAAACCGCAGTTTAACAGAAGTACCTACCTATATTTTAACTAAGTACCTATACACACTCCTGCAATGAAGTACATTTTATCGTTTTCCCCACTAGGTATAACCTTCGGTATTCGGTAAACCAAAATATGATTGAGATGTTGAGAAAAAACCGTACACATAATGTCTTTATACATTTTATGTGAACTTTCAAGACCAAGTGGATTTTCCTTAAACGCTGGCTTCGTTGGTACCGCAGTCTACCTACATTAAATGCACTTTCACTCCAAACATGGGTTCCTACTTTAAAAACGAAACCTTGAAAACTTTAATATTAAGAAGGAAAAAGTGGATGACGTCATATTTTGCTACTCTAACTAATTCTGATAACCTTGTAGAAAATAAGAGTCTACTTAATTTCGTCACAATAAGATCCTTCTGCCTACTATATAGTTATATATTCTACTAATCCCTACAAATATTACAAACGCGAAAGTAACTCTGTCTGTCTGTTACGCTTTCACGCCTAAACCGCTGAACCGATCGTCATGAAATTTGGCAGAGATATAAAAGTACCTACTAGTTTTTTACACGATAACCGACATCCACGCGGGCGGAACCGCAGGCAAGAACTGGTAATATTAGAAATGTTTAAATGTTTGTTACACAATCACACATAAACAGCTCAACGGATTTAGATAAAATTTGGTACACAGATAGTTTATATGTAGACTAGATTAACACATAGGGTAAGTACTTTTATCCCGGTACTACGTACCCGTGGGATGATTTTCGACCTCCTAGCGGGGGAAGCCAGATAACTTGAAGCTTAAAATGCCTATGCATTCCACGACATTCCTCGACCATTCCTTCACTGTCCAGGCCGCGCGTTTGTGGAATGCATTGCCTGTTGAAATTAAACGCGCTCAGTCTTTATATGTGTTTAAAAGACTTGTCAAGGAACATTACCTGTCGTTGTAATCACGTTCTCATACCATACTGTAATTTTCGATGTAAAGTCTTCATTTATTTTCGTTCCTTATATATTTGTATGTATGTATCTATGTATTTATTATATAGGATAGGATATGTATATATCTGTGTATCTATTTTATTATATTGTATATTTATTATTTGTGCCAACAACATCCCCATTTTATATCCAGACCAATCGCTGTCCATGCCAGGGTTGCCTGGAAGAGATCGCGGAAAGCGATAAGGCCGCCCATTGTATATTTTGTAGTGTACCTTGTTTCTTTTTTGTAATGATTTTTTTGTGGTGTACGATAAAGTATATATAAATATAAATAAATAATAAATAAGCCACTGGCAAAAGCTAGAATTTTATATGATAAATGCGAAAGTAACTCTGTCTGTCTGTAACCTTGTCACGCCTTACCAGCTGAACCGATTTGGATGAAATTTGGCACACGGATAAACAATGACTTAGGGTAGGATATAAAATATTTGTGTGGTTTCTTCCCTCAAAAGACCATTTCAGACACCAATCCACATGGTCTTCACATGATCTGACCAAGATTATGTCTGGACTTTAAAAGAGACTGTGACCTCTGAGTTCGTTTCGGCCTTTCTTCTCAGAGTAGTCAGATAGGAAACGCCGACCTCACCTAGTTTAAAAAATATGATTGACGTGTAAAAGTGTTTGTACAAACCTACTTACAGAAATAAAATCATTTATCATTTGTTATCCCGGTAGCACGCTCGATTCTTTGCGGGCAAAATAGAAATTAAATTGGAATTAAATGAGCTCTATTCCAATTAAAACTTTGTCAACGCGTCACCGGAAAACAGGTGTATTTAATTGGCGAAAACTGTCCTTATTGGTTGACGCAATATAGTAGGTACCTACTTATTTTCGCCATAATAACGTATGACAATCTAAAATTGGTCTCAACCATTCCCATTTGCGATCTCTGAGCGCCTTTGTATTGCATGTTTTCAATCGCGCGAGTCGTTGGCGATGACGTGTGATAACTGAATTTGGTCTCTTTTGTACTGTGGGCGGCGAAGCGTGAATTGAGTAGACACCTACCTAGGTAGGTACTGTAAAGGTTGGTTGGTTACCGAGTGCAACCTTAGGGTCGTAGAGGCAGGCAAAGAAATGGCTTTGACACATTCGAACTTTCAAGAAGATCAGTCTAGAAGGAATCCTTCAAATATTTTAAAATTAAGTTTTGTTTCGGAGAGAAAAAGTTGATTAACAGGCGCGGTCCTGTAAAGATCAAAAACGTGGAATAAACGATACAATTTATATTTAAACGCATACAAGCGTTTTATTTATCAAATCCGGTACTTAGGATCCTCAGGTCCTACAGTACTTACATAGGTATGTTGGGTAGGTATGTTGGGTTGTAGGTGTGTTGGTAATCGATAAAGATCGTACGAACCAAATTCTCGGATAATTAGGGCAATATTTTTTTTGATGTTGACAATGTCGTGGCAAATAAAATGTGACTTTGATTCGTTCGGTCTTATCCCAGCGCCAAAATTAGCTCAACATAACTACATATTATAAAACAAAATCTTCCCATTTGGTCTGTCTGTGAAAAAATCTTATTGCATTTGATAGCCCTTCTTCAGGAATGTTTATAAGCTATTTACTATGACGTTATAGCCCTTAGGAGCTAAGTACGAAAACGCGGGCAGAACCTGGTACTCTATATTATATGTGTGTGGTATGTGCGCCTATCCATATGTATAATTGTGTTGGAAATAATACCCATCACTTGTTAGGTTGGAAATGGTTGTTTCGTGAAACGAAAAACGACGCGACGTTTCAAGATGGCGTCTGCAATCAACATTTTTTCTAGCAACAATTTTATGCAAACAGCAGAAATTACAAACTTTTTAAATACGCATTTGACGGTGTGAGCTTGTAGAAGAGGTTGTGCTCTTTTTCAAAGCAAACATTTTCTTTTGTCTAAAGTGTTTTTAATAAAATATTTTTTTAATTAACTTTGAACTTAAAAGAAAAACAAATACTCTTTTATGGTTCCAAAAAATCTTTTTTAATGAAAGAATGTTACGGTTAAATAAAATAAAACTTGGTTTTGAAAGTGATCCACATAAGTCGCCACAAGTATGACACAAAAATAGATGACATGAACAATTTGTTTACGATTTTTTTGATAACCCCTTGCGAGCTTTGTCAACCCTTAACCCACCATATTCCTCAAAGGCTTGCAATGGGATCGACAGTTCTGGAATCTATGGGTCATATTCATAAACGATGATTAAAGTTAAATGATGTTTAAACGTCAAAAATGTATGGTTAAACAGACGCTAATCATCATTTAACTTTAAGCAACGTTTATGAATAAGGGGTATATAAATAAACAGAAAACTCCTGACTGACTGACTCATTAACGCCCAGCCCAAACCCTTGGACATAGAAACCCGAAATTTTGCACAGAGGTTCTCTTTATAATGCAGACAAGGAATAAGGAAGGATTTTTTGAAATTCAACCACTAAGGGAGTTAAATAGTGGATGGAAGTTCCACGCGGGCGAAGCCGCTGGCAAAAGCTAGTATTAAATATTTGGTTAGTGGGTATGTCTTATTACTCAGCTTTTCTGAAAAAAAAAAAAATTATGCAACTTTATTGGGTTATTCATACCTTTCGCATATCAACTAACCAATTGCCACTTAGAGGAGTCCAGAAGGTTAATTGTATAACATACTAAAAGTAGGAAGGGCTTTAATTTTAACAGTTCAACAAAATTCATTGCGTTATTTACGTTGCTAAGCAGACGAATTTTTCCAACATACAAGCAATGGCCAATGTACCAGGCCCCTTACTTTGTGTAAATTATTTCATCACCACTGCTCTCAAAACGGTGAAGGAAAACATCGTGAGGAAACCGGAATGTCCTAGAACCAAAAATTCGAAGACATGTGACATCTACCAATCCGCACTGGGCCCGCGTGGTGGATTATGGCCAATCCCTCTCACCGAGAGGAGGCCTGTGTCCCAGCAGTGGGAACATTATAGGCTGATGATGATGATGATGAAGCAATGGATTAGCAATATCCTTAAAATAAGTCAGATTCTGATTGATGGTGTGTTATGCAATTAGGTTTAAAGTGATGACAAAACCATGCAGTTTGGAATCCAGTAAAGTGTAACAAATCTGGTGCAAGTTCATTCGAGCAAGTGTCTTTCGTACAACTGTCTATTCGCGCAAGTGTCCATGGGCGCAGGTGTACATTCGCGCAAGTGACCATTCGCGCAAGTGACCAGTCGCGCAAGTGATCATTCGCGCAAATATCTTTCTTTCACGTAAGCTTCACAGGCAACAAAACACTAGAATTTTATTTAAAACATTACAAATGTTTCTTATTCATTCATCGTCTCTAAAATATTTTCTTCCAAGGTAAAAGGTACTAAGCTGAAACGGATATTGTTAAAGATTGTACTAGCACTCAGGTATGTGAACCACGATGCAGTTTCATGTTGATTAAAAGATTAGAATTTTTCAACCGAGTCTCGTCTCTCGTATACATTTTTGGATGGTAGTTTTATGCATGTCCAAAGTATTAGACAACGAGTACTAAAGCAGGCAGTATATATATTTACACAGAAAAGAGTTGGACGAATGAATGTCACGTAATTCAAAAGCTCTCGCAGACAGGCGGGACCAGACTTTAGTAGAACAATTTCTGTCTGCAGTATCCTTGACATAATCAATACTCACATAGAATAATGTTTCTGAAAAAGTGGCGATAACTCATTTAAAGATTTTATGATTGAAAGTAATAAAGAGAATAAATTTGGCTATCAGTCTTAGAGAATAGACCTATAAGAATGCAATGATTGAAAGATTTGTCCCTTGTTAAAAGGGATCTGATCAAAACTACCTGTGTTTTATGAAATGGATTTTGAAATATGACATAAGTAAATATAACATCACGCTTATATTTATCAAAGGGATAGGCCAGTAGTGCATACTACCGGTCCTTTAACCAGAAAGGAGTTAACCCTCACTTGGTAATTTTTACTTTTTAATAGAAACTAAGAGAGTTCACAATTCTCTATCTTTCCGTCTAACAAACATTTTTACAATTAAAATAGTTCCTAAGTTATGAGAGTTTGAGGTCGTTAACTGGAAAGTATTCTTTAGGGTAAACAGAAAGAAATATTAGGTCTTTACCTATGAAATTGCCGTTCTGCAGTACTGGCCATTTCAAATCAAAATAATTTTTGTTTGGCTAAGAATTCTAATTTCAAATTAATTTTATTTTAAAAACATGGTTTTTTTTTTCTAAAAGTAGTCATTTCTTTATTGATTAGTGTTACATTTTCATCGCATTTCAATCTTTTTCGTCATCATGGATACGTTAAAAATTCGAGTAATTATGGAATATGAGTACCGTCGTGGCAGCAACGCGGCACAAGCGGCACGCAACATCAACGACGTTTACGGAGCTAACACTACAAACCAACGCACCACCTGTTATTGGTTTGCTCGCTTCCGTTCTGGAAATTTCGACCTGAAAAATGAACCTCGCGGTCGTCCGAAGACTTTGGTCGACAATGACGAATTAAAGGCGATTGTGGAAGCTGATGATACACAATCTACGGCTGAATTAGCAGCAGCTTTCGACGTTAGCGTCAAAACAATATTGGTCCATTTGCGTCAAATTGGCAAGGTAAAAAAGCTTGACAAATGGGTGCCCCACGAACTCAATGATCGCCAGCGCGAAGTACGCGTCGAGACGTGCCTTGCACTGCTCAACAGACACACAAATGAAGGAATTTTGAACCGCATTGTTACCTGCGATGAAAAATGGATTCTGTTTGATAACCGTAAGCGCTCAGCAAGTTGGTTGGATCCTGGTTCAGCACCTAAACAATGCCCTAAACGAAAACTTACCCCTAGAAAAGTGATGGTCACTGTTTGGTGGTCTAGCGCCGGTGTGATTCATCACAGCTTCTTACCAAACGGGGTGAGCATTACTGCAGATGTGTACTGTGAAGAACTGAACACAATGATGGAGAAGCTGGCGCATCTCCAACCAGCATTGGTCAATCGCTCGTCTCCGCTGCTCCTGCACGACAACGCGCGACCTCATACTGCACAGCAGACGGTCTCCAAGTTGCAAGAACTGGGGTTGGAAGCTCTCCGTCATCCGCCCTACTCACCAGACCTTGCGCCTACAGACTACTACTTTTTCCAGAATTTGGATAACTTCTTGGCGGGAAAAAAATTTAATACCCGAGAGGCAGTACAAAATGCCTTTGAAGAATTTGTTGCCTCCCGTCCAGCTGATTTCTTTAAGAAGGGCATCAATAAACTGCCACTGTGATGGCAAAGATGCATTGATTGCATGGGTGATTACTTCGATTAATACAAATAAAAAATTCATGAAAAAAATTCGTTTAAATTTTTTCATACAAAACGGCAATTTCATAGGTAAAGACCTATTATCAATTGATGTTTTCTACAATCAGTAACGTTAGTATCATAGTTTTTAAGAAAAAAACGATTGGCGCGTTTTTTGCTATTTTCTTGGAAACAACTTTTAGGACTTAACGCCTGTGTAGTTAAAGGACGGCAGCGTAGTACTCCCACATTTCAATAGTTACGTTTCCAAAATGGCCCTATAATGTTTCCACCGCTGCCGCTTTGTGACACAGGCCTACAGTGAGTGGGCCGTAATCCACCACGTGGCCCAATTCTGGTTGGTAGATGTCACATGTCTTTGAATCTTGGTTCAAGGTTATGCCGGTTTTCTTAAAACGTTTTCATTCACCGCTTTGAGAACTGATGAAATATTGTATACAAAGTAACAGCGCCGAATCTACGATTTTTTCGAACCGGTGGAGAAAGTTGATAGTGGCGCCCCTCTCTCCAGCGTTTGAGATTAATTAATTAGGTGTGGGCCTGTGTGGCGCCTTTTTCTTACAAGTCATCGGCGAGCCAACCAGGCTTCCATATGCTAGGCGCTATGAGGAGTTTTTTATTTTTAATCATGCTATATTATGATTTTGGCTCCCCCAGAGGGCTGAAACTGCGTTATGCGGGCGCCCGCGACGGTCGACCGTCGCGGGTCTATGTGCGTGGACACGCGAGGTGGGATCGTAATGATGCCAGTCGCGGGGACATTTTATTTAAGACTAGCTGCTGCCCGCGGCTTCGCGAGATCCGCGTGGATGTCGGAAATTATCCCACGGGAACGTGCTACCGCGACTTAAAAAGTAGCCTACCCCGTGACGGAAGCCCGCGCTTGGGACCGCGACGGGGCACATTTGTATGAAACCGTGCGGGCGTCCGCTTAACGCAGTTTCAGGCCTGAAACTGCCGCACGGGGCGGGTGCCCCGGATTGCCCCTCTATATGATTTTGAACCTTACCTAGGAGTCCCAGGATCTATAACTTCTATGTCGCGGCCATTACCACTGGGCTGACTAACTGACTGTTCTCCTATTATGATGAGTTTAATAAAATTGTGAAATCATAAAGTTTTCTAGGAACGAATGTTTGATCAAATAGCAAGGAAATGTCTCGCTGCAAATGATAGCATTTACTTCGTGTAATATTTTTTTTATTTTACGACTTGAAGATGCTTTGAAATACGAGTGGACCATCGACATTGAGAGAAAACCTTAGTTGCGTTGCGGGTGATATTAAAGAAACTATGTAGAAGTACTGTTAAATTTCACTGGTCTACTGAGTACAAAGGAATTAAATAAATTTATTCTTCAAAATTCATAACATAATGTTGTATACAAAAGGTTAGATTGTGAGAGCAGTGGTCAGATCAGCCTCGATTTACAAGTCCCAGGTAGTACGAACACAGGCAGTCACTATAATTTATGTAGTTAATTTCATCACCACTGTTCTCAAAATGGTGACGGAAAATATTGGAAGAAACCTGCATGTCCTAGAAACAATTTTTTTTGAGTTATATGCTACGAAATAATCCACGCTGGGGCCCAGTTGTCTGGCGGTTTATGACCCACTCCCTCTCCCAAACAGGAGGCCCATGACCCAGCAGTAGACCCATCATAGGCTGATTGCGATGAAATAGTTCCGTAACTGTCAGATGAATTTACTGACAGATCACGCATAGACAAAGCAATTGAGAGTGAATGCAATTACAATACTTTTTTTTTTTTTGTACTTAGGTACTTGGGACATTCAGAAAGTTTTGCGACAGTAAAAAAAGGTTGTATAGGTCAATTTTTTTTTTTTCTTTCAAAGTACTCTCCACTAGCCTCTATACAAAGTTTCATGCGTCTGAACCAGTTTTCGAAACACTTTTTCCAGTCTGCCACAGACGCCTCGTTTACAGCCTGCTCGAACGCTGACAGCGCATCTTCCGGCGACGAAATTTGTATCCCATGGAGCTGTTTTTTTTTTTCGTTAGTAAACGATACACGGTTGCCTTAGAAGGGCCTTCATCCATGAATGCCATTTGAAATCTATCGAACGATTCGTCCGGTTTCAGGCGACACTTGAAATCGTAAAAATCATAGCGCAAAAATGTTCCCGGAGCAGATCATTTTTTTTTAATGCGAAACGATAATTTAAATTAGTTCGCAAATAATGCGGATGGAAACTTTGAAATTGGAACGTTCCTGTTTTTACTTACAAATAATCATATTTTCGAAATAGATTATAACTGGCCAGTCGGAGTTTTTGGCGGGATCGCGTTTGGAACATGTCGCACTAATTTTCATTTTCATGAAATTTTGTGAAATAGCGAATTAAATTATATAATTTGGTAGTGAATTGTTCCATTCAGTTACGTGTGAGTGCACAAGTGTTGTGAAGGTGAAAATAAGTGACTAACTAGACTTTTCGTGTTCCCCCCAAATACTCCTAATAGGTTGTTGTAAAGTTACTACCGCTTTACAATAACTTTGACTTAACTTTGGCTTGACTGACTAAAGACGACTCTGACTTTTTTGTAACTTCGTGCCTGATATCGGGCCATTTACTTGATTGAAAAGAAAATGGGTAAATGGACAATGTAAACCGTGCGAAGACAAACACAAAAAAAAAAAATCTGGCCAGTGTCTCATACATAAAAACTTTTTTTCGCAATACTTTCTGAGTGGCCTGGTACATACATTCCTAGAACTAAAGGAGCTAGTAGCACTATGAATATCTAGTTACTTAATGCCTGAAAAAATAATAAAAAAAACAACCTGTTTCATTAAAAGGCGACAAACATGCTAAAATTGAAGTAGTGGGCGTATGATTCCTTTTTTATAAGTACGAGATATTGTCATTCTTTAGTAACAATTTCTTTTCTTTTCTCCACTGGCATTGCGGGCCAGTCATTTCGGTAGGATTCAAATTCATCCCTCCATCTTTGTATCGGCGACGAAGAAAGACAGACGATGTGTAGAAAAGGGAAAGGGACCATGCCCACCAGCAATGATTCAAATAGATAAGATAGATTATTTTGCTTTTTTGTATAACATAGTGTCATCCACCGTAGGAGGCGACTAAAAAAAAAAAAGGTAAGTCATATGCATTTTACCACCAGTAATTATGACAAAAACCCCCTTTTGGGGGCCAGCAGTGGACGTTTTTTGGCTGAAATGATGATGATGATGATGATAACTGCCATAGCGAGCTTTTCTTTTCGGTAGGAGTCAAATTTGTCCCTCCATCTTTTCGTTGAAGAAGATCGACCACGTGAAGAAAAGGGGTAGATAGACCTTTGCGCAGCAATGGGTCATTACGGCCTAAATAAATATGTAGATAGATGCTTTTCTCTCTACATGAACAAATACGAGTCCATAGGCCTTCAGCGTTACAGGTCATAACGGGTTTATAGCCAGTAAACGTGTCGGTCTAAAGTACCGCACGCACATTGTCGTCGAGACAACCCTCGCACTGCCCATTACAGATTTTATTACAGTTTATCACGACCATTCCGTTTATGACACATAACTTATCTGCATTTTCGATTGCATTAGGTTTAATTTGTTGAAATGTAATTGCTTCCATTTATTTGTAGTAAATTTTTGGAAATTGATTAGATTTGTTAATAGTTAAAGCTCAATTTCATGGCGTGTTAAGTACTAAAGAGAGGCAGGAATAATAAAAAATCGATGTCATTAGTAGATCCTTTTTAAATATTGCTTTTCCTTATTGTTTTTTCAGTTTTCCAGAAACTCCAGCTTCTGCAGACCATTTGCTACTAGCTGCAGCTATAGATGACGATACACATAAGGCTGAGAATCTGGAACTGGTTGTCGACCTTCAGTTTTCTTACCCGGAACAACTGTCAAATCAATTAGGACGCAGCGCAGCTGATTTGATAAGGGTGGATTGATATACAAAAAACCCAAGATACACAATCAGCGTCTCAAAAACGTCCGCATAAATAGGGCGCAAATAGTATCGTCAGTCATCTTTCAGTCAGTCTTTTTGGACATTGCTTTGTAAAAACCACTTTAAGTCATGCGTGGAAGGTTGAATTTTCAAAAAAAAAAAAAAAGGTTTTATCAAAACTATAACCACTGGCGTATAAAATTGGGGATAGTTTTTTTGTGTTACTTCTGTTTGAGACTGTGCAACTTGGGTTTTTTTTTATGTCAATGGGGTGGATTTAAAAACTGCGTTTAAGAGTTGTCATTGTCAATATTACACAACAAAGATGACACTAACATGACATCGGCTAAATGCATGAAACGTGCGAAGCCAAAACCCAAAAACTATTTTTTTGTAAATATGACAGCTCGCGTTCAGTTTCATTGGTAAAATTGCTACTGAATCATGAGCTATTAAAATTGCCTTTATCTAAAAACCTTGTACTCTCATGATGACTTTGAAATATTTCATGCTGAATCAACTCCACATCCGATTCTCTGACTCAATCAACCGCCATCGAACCCTCGCCATTACAATGTCTGACATTTAGTTGAAGAGGCTCACAAAACAAGCGACGTGGTTGGCTAACTAATTAGAAATCACTGCTTCCACGTATTTAGGCAACGACTGGGCTAGATAATCGATATGATAACGATTATTAAATGCTAAACTGTGTACAGGCGTCATGTTTCTGTGATTTATTGTAGATTTTTTGACATTATCAGCCTGGAGATTTCCTGGGAACATGGGACTTCTGATAAACCGCTAATCGTTACTGGGCTGGGAATAATGTTGCCATGTCATTAGAGTGACGAACTGGCTGGTGAGAACGTCATGTTCACGGGATAGATAAAAGAGAACACCTCTTTAATCTATTCCGTGGTTATGTTGTTAGCTGATAAGAGAGCGGAATTCCCCATCCTTCCGTGTTGGATTGGTTCCGGAAAGTGAACCGTATCTACATGAAATGAAAAGGTTGCCTGCTAGCCTTATCATTTTCCATAAAATACTATAACAGCATGCTTTGTTTATCAGAAGGGCTGGGCAGAAGTGTACCCACATTTCGCCAGTTATGTTTTTAAGTCCCATGTCATAAGTCCGAGCCTATTGCCATCAACCGGGCATAAATCCAGAATCTGAGCTGCTACTGAGTAATTTCCAATGACACTTTACCCTACCTGGGAATCAAAACCCAGGTCCTCGTGCTCAATAGAAGCCCTTCCGACCACTTGATCATCGAAACAGCAGTCATTTAATTATATAAACGCTTAATTTGTGATCATTTTATCATTCATGGAATACCGGAGGTATTTTCCAATCCTTTATCGTAAAGTTTGATACGTCACTAGTTTACCTTAATGGTACGAAGATGGGACCTTCCTAAATAAATAACGAAAATCTACTAATAAAAGTACCTGTACTATACCGTGTGGTGCCGGACGTAAAAGAATATCAGCATCCCATTGCTTCCCGTGGGTGTCGTAAAAGGCGACTAAGGAACTTACTAGAGGGGTGCGGGTTCGTTTGAAAGAGATACCACAGCCCCTGGCATACGGGCTAATGAAGGAACACGGGTGGGTTTTAGTCAGTAAAAGTCTGACACGCCCTCCTGCTCCACCCAGAGCGGGAGAAGTTATTTGATGATTTCCCACCCAAAAAAAAAAAATTAAAAAAAAAACCCAGTAACTGGGTTGTGGAGGTCAGATAGGCAGTCGCTCCATGTAAAATACTGGTATTCAGCTGCATCCGGTTAGACTGGAAGCCGACCCCAACATAGTTGGGAAAAGGCTAGGCAGATGATGACTATATAAGTAGGTACAGTCAGCGTCAAAAATATCGAACAGATTGTCCAAAATAATCTCATCAACTAAGAAAATGAAACTATAACTCAATTGGATAAAGATATCGTCAGAATGACAGGTGTCGTTGTCTTCATTCCGAAACATTCCTTGTGTCATTAAGTTAATATTAATTTTATAGTAGCTTAACTCATTTTGTACAGTCTGTTCTTCCCGATATTATTGATGATGACTGAACTTATATTTTGGCATATAAATCGATTTCAATTTCAATAAACATATGGGTCAAAAGGTGATTATCAGTGGAAATAATTATATTTGTTGTTGGCAGTACTTAAACCATGACGCAGGACTCACCCCTTTAAGAAAAAAAAAACGCGTGTGCGTATACTACAGTCTAAGATCGTTAAACGTTTTGCGATCCACTCCGGGGCTTATTGACCTATCTCATTTGATAGCTTAGTGAATTACCAGTCGGCGTCGGTATTACATCAGAGCATTACTTAAAAAGCTCATCCTGAAAGCTTGAGGGTTAATCGATAATCGAGCATCGGTTTTCGTAATGTACGTATTCGATATTCGATTTTGTTGATGATTTATTTATAGGTAACGTGTTTGCCTGATATTAGGAATCTACAATTTCGAAATATGAACCGAAAAAAAAAACGGTTTCTAATGACTGATAGGGTCGTTTTAAAAAATTAATAGTAGGATGAATCCTACTATTAATTTTTTAACTTTTTACCATTTTGTTTCATACCACCTATTGGAAAAGGAAGAGAATTTAACAAAAATGGAAGAAAAAATAATTTACGGGCGACCTGGGGTCGGAAAGTGGATGGGAGTGCTTTTTTAAAGGGGAAAAACGGTTTATCTCGATTTCCGGCAAAACTATTACGACAAAAGTCCTATGGAAAAAGGTTGAATGGCAAGGTAATAAAAAGATCACTTTTTTATTCACACTTTTTTCACATAACCTCAAAATGTATGTGAAAAATTCCAATAACCAAGTTTTGGTTTTTTTATTTTTTACTTTACAATTTATTTTATTTAACGAAATTTGCAACACACAAATTTCTTTAGGTTTAAAATATTTATTTTTTCACCTTTTTTTGACTTAAAGCACCCTAATTTTCAATCGAAAATTTTCCCGTCAAAAATGCTTTAAAAAAAATAGGCATCTACGTATTATATTATTTTAAGCGAAGATGCCTATTTATTGCTATTTTAAGGTAACTTATATACCTGAGTGACCTACGGAAAATGTTGGCCCTTCAAAAATACCATCAATTTTTGCATTTTCTGAGAATATTTACCATATTTTTCACCATCAGAAATTAGAGATTCCAACGAACAAAAAGCTAACCAGCCTTTTTTTGAGGTTATGTGAAAAAAGTGTAAATATAAAAGTTGTAGATCTTTTTATTACCTACAAGTTTTCCACCTAACTTTTTTCCATAGGACTTGTAGTTTTGCCGGAAATCGAGAGAAACCGTTTTTACCCTTAAAAACGCACTCCCATCCACTTCTCGACCTCAGATCGCCCGTAAATTATTTTTCCTTTCATATTGTTATATTTTCTTCCTTTTCCAATGGGTTGCATCCTTCTATAATCTATTTTGGTTTAAAAATTATCTACTCTGGTCTAAAAAGGCTGTAACCGATGACTTATCAGGTGGAAAGCCAACACAAAAGGTGCTAGTATCTATAATGTAATAAATTATAACCCAATAAAACAACAACATAACACAAAACACGAACAACATAACTTATAATATGAATAAGGTTATCTTTCAGCAATGGTTGATAATGTGTTTTCATTTTATTGATTTTTGAAAAAGCTTTAAGGCCAATCAATACTCAATACTCTATTAAAATTGGTTACACTAGGGTTCTTTATATATTTATGTTACCGTAGGGACAGTCCATAACCATCCTACCTATAGTAACATAAAACAAAGAACATGCTCATACAAAATCAAAAGCAACTATCAACTATAGAACATACAAATACGTACCGATCCATCAAAACTTTACAACAAAGAAAACTTAATTTTCTCACAAACCCAACCATACCCGATACAATTTTCTCACAAACCCACCCCAACCCGATACAATTAACTTCTTAACCTACAAACTAGTGTAATGCTCTATTTTCTCACCTTTGATATGATAGGAAGTCTGCCGTGTCTGAACTTTGTTACTCGACACCTTAGCCCGCCGACTTGGGACGTGGGCGTCGTATCGTCATCCCGCACCAATCATATTTCCTTTTGTTTGCTCACAGTCTCCCCATAGTCGGCCGACGCCATTGTCAGGTCAGAAAAAATAAGAAGCCCCTACCAGGGGTTGGCATGTGTTCGAGTTTTTGTGTGAGAGTTTCTTTAAGGATCAGATGGCTGTGGGAAATTTGAATATGTAATGTTTGATAAAAAAATGGTGGCTGTTTTTTCTATACTATTTATAAATATCTATAGTAATATTATAAAGAGGAAAGGTTTGATTATTTTGTTTGTTTGCATTGAATAGGCTCCGAAACGACTAAACCGATTTGAAAAATTATTTCACTGTTTGGAAGCTACACTATCCCCGGGTGACATCAACTATATTTTATCCCCGTATTCCCACAGGAACAGGAACTACGCGGGTAAAACCGTGGAGCGCTGCTACATAAATGTAATAGTAGTTCAATACACAGTTTTGCGATCATTGCCAGCTCAGTGCCTATCTTGGATGACGGTAGTGCCTGAAGCCAAAGGCTCGTCTCCCAGTCTCCCACAGCCAGCAGGAGGGCACGCTCAGCAGTATTGGTGGACGTTTTGATAAGAACACTCCGTACCAACCTGCAAAACGACTCATCCCGCTATCTCTACGAAGACGTGTTCACGGGCCGATCTGCATTCGGGCAAGCCGCTGGCCAGGCATTCCAAGCATCAGTCAAGCACAGCACTTCAGAATAAACCAGAGAGGAGCAAAAATGGTCCTGGGAATTTTTGTAGACAGAAAGAGGACAGGAACAGCAAATAATTTTAAAGAATTTAATCCTACTAATTTAAAAAATAACTGTTTTAATTAAGAAATGTTTATTATTAAATCATAATCCTGCAAACCACATACAAATCATCATCATCATCATCATATCAGCCGAAAGCCGTCCACTGCTGGACATAGGCCTCCCCCAGGCTCCTCCACTTGGACCGATGACCTTGCGAAGACATGCAAATATCTACTAATTAATTCCTGAAATTACCACAGTACTAAATTCTAAGAAACAAGCACTTCGATTTAGATTCAAAATTATTAGTGCTCAGTTCGCTATAATTCCTCTACAAGTCTTTCTCGCATCAATTATGAATTTCTGCGTTACTAGCAACTGTAATTTCACAAATACCAAGCAATTTGCGGCTTGTTGGGTTCTCCATCATTTAAAATGTCCCTCTTTAAGAGTACCTCTACTATTCTCAGTTGCTATCACTACGCAAAAACAAGATTAAATTGTTATAAACTCTAAATCTCTCTCTAAAAATTCCGAACAGAAATGGTTTTATATAACAATTCTTAAATAATAGCGTTCTAACTTTCTTGAATATTTACTTTTGAATAGGCCTTAACTTTTGCGCTTAGTTTATTTTCTTTCTCCCAATTCGAAAAAGTTAAAAACTTAATTTGTGTTTGAATGTTGGAGGTATTACATTTTGGGTTTTTTCCTTGTATAACTATGGTATTATTAGATAACGGCGAAGATACAAAAAATTGGGGCTGCAGACTGCAGAAGTAGAGTCGTTTATACTAGTGGAAGCTTTTAAACATGAAAAGAACTCTTTCGATAGATACCGTCACACGATTATTATTAAAAAGAACCCGATGTGCCATAATACAGCCGTGTTCGTTTTGAAACGGATTGTTAAACCATTGCTTCGTATGTTCGAAAAATGTGTCTGCTCAACAACGTAAATAACGCAATGAATATTGTTGAACTGTCAAAATGAAAACGATAATAAACCGAAATTGTGAGTTACGCAATTAGGGTGCAGGGCCTAGAGACAAAATACATTTCTGTTAGCGTACACGCCAAACGCTACGCCAAAATCTATGGGAATGACTAGGCCTGCAGAACCTCTAAAGATTTTGACCAATCAATCTGCTTATACTTTCCCTAATCATGTTGGGGATAAAAATAAGTAAATACCCCGGTGTATAAGAGTGGAGATAGAGACGATGTTAATAACTATCGGCCAATTTCTGTGTTGACTTCCATTTCTAAAATCATTGAGAAGCTCTTGAACTCTAGAATAGTGAGCTACCTGACTAAGTATAAGATCCTATCTTCTTCTCAGTATGGTTTTAGGAGGGGAATGTCGACCCAGGATGCTACTGAGGAGCTTGCAACGGTAATAACTAAGGAAGTGGATAAGGGGAACAAATGCCTAGTGGTCTTTCTTGACCTCAAGAAAGCCTTTGATACCGTCTCTATTTCTAAGCTTAAACACAGGCTGGAAAACTTAAGATTTCGAGGTTCTGCTCTCTCCCTTCTCAGCAGTTACCTTCGAAATAGAAAACAGGGGGTAAAAATTGAAAACCAGGTTAGTGACGAAGAGAACGTGACGTATGGCGTCCCGCAGGGCAGTGTCCTCGGCCCGACGCTCTTTTTGATTTATATTAATGAGCTTTGCAATCTTATTATAGACGGTGCGAGGATACTGTCCTACGCGGATGATACCGCTATTATCTTCTCCGCCAAGACATGGGACAAAGTTAGGCTTGAGGCTGAGAGGGGATTAGCTAGAGTTAGTAATTGGCTAAATGAAAATCTACTTACGCTTAATACCCAAAAAACAAATTATGTCTGCTTCACTAAATACACAAACTCTCAGCCGGCGCCTGACTTTAATATTAGAATACATTCTTGTCCTACCCCAACCCAATCTACCTGTAGCTGCCCTATTATTCAGAAGGTAAATTCCACCAAGTACCTAGGTATTGTAGTAGACCAAAGATTAAGTTGGTACCCACACCTTGAACTGACTATAGGGAGGGTAAGAAAACTCATATGGGTTTTTAAATCTCTGAGACATGTTATGAGTGCAGAATTACAAAATAAAATTTATATCGCACTGGCCCAGTCTGTAATTATTTATTGTGTCTCGGTATGGGGTGGAGCAGCTAAGACGTATTTTTTAGATCTAGAGAGGGCACAGAGATCCTTGATTAAAGTCATGTACTGTAAGCCCTACAGGTTTCCTACTGAATCTCTATACTCAAGCTCTAAGCTGCTCTCCGTCAGGAAACTCTACATCCTATACCTTGTACTCAGATACCATAAAATTCTACCCTTTAGCCATGCCAAACTTAAAAAAAGACGCTGTGATATAGTAGCTCCTACATACTCAGCACGTTCAATTTTTGCTAGTCGCCAAAATGTAGCTCAAGCCCCACGCGTTTATAATAAAGTAAATCGCATACTTAACATTTACCCTATGCAGCTGTACGAGTGTAAGAAGCTATTGAAGGAATGGCTCTTCACACTTAATTATGATGCCGTGGAAGACATTTTGGTTACACAGGGTTGAACGTCACGCATACACACACACTCACACACACACAAACCATCTCACTCACTCACACACACTCACATACACTCTAACTCACACACACACACCCACACACCCACTCAAACACACACACATAGACACAAAATATACTTTCACACGCACAGAAACACACATTTACACCTTTCTACCATATGCACGATTTAATTCATTTTCAATTTTGTTTTTCTTTTCTTTTTTCTTATTGGTTTGTTTTTAGTAGTTTTTAATTTTATTTATTTTTTGGTTTCATAAAATATGTGTAACTTATACCTAATTAGCACAACGAAACAATTGTACTAATCGAGGGAGAGCGAGGTTTATCCCATCACAAGTATCTTCGGATTACTTTCTGGGAAGCCCCGGCAACTTAATTGTATCTAGATTTAAGATAATAAACACATTTTTTTTTTTTTTTTTAATGTTGTATACAAAAGGTTAGATTGTGAGAGCAGTGGTCAGATCAGCCTCGATTTACAAGTCCCAGGTAAGTAGTTAATTTCATCACCACTGTTCTCAAAATGGTGACGGAAAATATTGGAAGAAACCTGCATGTCCTAGAAACAATTTTTTTTTAGTTATATGCTATGAAATAATCCACGCTGGGCCCGTCTGGCGGTTTATGACCCACTCCCTCTCCCAAACAGGAGGCCCATGACCCAGCAGTAGACCCATCATAGGCTGATTGCGATGAAATAGTTCCGTAACTGTCAGATGAATTTACTGACAGATAACGCATAGCCAAAGCAATTAAGAGTGAATGCAATTACAATACTTTTTTTTTTATACTTAGGTATGTCCGTGGGACATTCAGAAAGTTTTGCGACAGTAAAAAAATGTTATACAGGTCAATTTTTTTTTTTTATAATTCTTTCAAAGTACTCTCCACTAGCCTATATACAAAGTTTCATGCGTCTGAACCAGTTTTCGAAACACTTTTTCCAGTCTGCCACAGACGCCTCGTTTACAGCCTGCTCGAACGCTGACAGCGCATCTTCCGGCGACGAAATTTGTATCCCATGGAGCTGTTTTTTTTTTCGATAGTAAACGATACACGGTTGCCCTAAAAGGGCCTTCATCCATGAATGCCATTTGAAATCTATCGTACGATTCGTCCGGTTTCAGGCGACACTTGAAATCGTAAAAATCATAGCGCAAAAATGTTCCCGGAGAAGATCAATTTTTTTTATGAGAAACGATAATTTAAATAGTTCGCAAATAATGCGGAGGGAAACTTTGAAATTGGAACGTACCTATTTTAACCTACAGATAATCATATTTTCAAAATAGATTATAACTGGCCAGTCGGAGTTTTTGGCGGGATCGCGTTTGGAACATGTCGCACTAATTTTCATTTTCATGAAATTTTGTGAAATAGCGAATTAAATTGTATATTATATTGGTATTATTTTGGTAGTGAATTATTCAATTTAGTTACGTGTGGGTGCACAAGTGTAGTGAAGGTGAAAATAAAGTGACTAACGTGGACTTTTCGTGTTCCTCCCAAATACTCCTAATAGGTTGTTGTTAAGTTACTACCGCTTTACAATAACTTTGACTTAACTTTGGCTTGACTGACTAAAGACTACTCTGACTTTTTTGTAACTTCGTGCCTGATATCGGGCCATTTACTTGATTGAAAATAAAATGGATAAATGCACAATGTAAACCGTGCGAAGACAAACACAAAAAAAAAAAAACTGGCCAGTGTCTCATACATAAAAACTTTTTTTCGCAATACTTTCTGAGTGGCCTGGTACATACATTCCTAGAATTAAAGGAGCTAGTAGCACTGTGAATATCTAGTTACTAAACGCCTGATTTAAAAAAAAAAAAAAACCTGTTTCATTAAAAGGGGACAAACATGCTAAAATTGAAGTAGTGGGCGTATGATTCCTTTTTTATAAGTACGACATATTGTCATTCTTTAGTAACAATTTCTTTTCTTTTCTCCACTGGCATTGCGGGCCAGTCATTTCGATAGGATTCAAATTCGTCCCTCCATCTTTGTATCGGCGACGAAGAAAGACAGACGATGTGTAGAAAAGGGAAAGAGACCATGCCCACCAGCAATAATTCAAATAGATAAGATAGAATCTTTTGCTTTTTGTATAACATATGTCATCCTTTAATATTGTTTTTTTATTTTCTCCACTGCCATAGCATGTTCCGTGTCGTGCCGGATATATAAGAATAGCACCATTCCATTACTTTCCGTGGGTGTCGTAGAAGGCGACTAAGGGACTTACCAGACAATGGGCAGCAGCATTCTCTATGCATTTTACCACCATATTGCGATCGCCAACCTGCCTGCCAAGCGTGGCAATAGGGTATTTTCCAATTTTTCAAAAACTATTCTAATTTGAAGATTGGAACGAGATATTTACTTTTATTTATTAACATACAGATTAACAGAAAAATTAAAATAAAATTTCGATCCATTTTCTCAATTAAAAACGATTTAAACCAAATTAATTTTTCGTTGTTTTGAATTTACTTACCGCCAAAACGCTTCTTACGATGACTTTTTATCACGTGACGTCAACTTTGTGTAAACTAAAGTAGTTAGTAAGTAAATAAGTGAATGTCGAGTTTATAATTAACAAGATTTCTGATGGATATAAAGTGATATTACTGGTGTGCGGTGCCTCTGTGCACAAATACTTCTAAAACGGCGCCAAACTAAGTATTTGTACCGGTGCCGTATAAACAACGTTGACGTCACATGTCACGTGATAAAAAGTCATCGTAAGGAGCATTTTGGCGGTAAATTCAAAACAACGAAAAATAAATTAGATTTTAATCGTTTTTCACTGAGAAAATGTGTATTAATAAATTTATTTTTATTTTTCTGTTAAATATATCGTCCCAATCTTTAAATTAAGATAGTTTTTATGAAATCGGAAAATACCCTATTATGGCAAACCCCCTTTTGGGGAGGCATATGTCCAGCAGTGGAAGTTTTTCGGCTGAAATAATGGTAGTGATGACTGCCATAGCGGGCTTTTCTTTTCGGTATGAGTCAAATTTGTTCCTCCATCTTTTCGTTGAAGAAGATCGACCACGTGAAGAAAAGGGAAAGATAGACCTTTGCGCAGCAATGGGTCATTACGGCCTAAATAAATATGTAGATAGATGCTTTTCTCTCTACATGAACAAATACGAGTCCATAGGCCTTCAGCGTTACAGGTCATAACGGGTTTATAGCCAGTAAACGTGTCGGTCTAAAGTACCGCACGCACATTGTCGTCGAGACAACCCTCGCACTGCCCATTACAGATTTTATTACAGTTTATCACGACCATTCCGTTTATGACACATAACTTATATGCATTTTCGATTGCATTAGGTTTAATTTGTTGAAATGTAATTGCTTCCATTTATTTGTAGTAACTTTTTTGGAAATTGATTAGATTTGTTAATAGTTAAAGCTCAATTTCATGGCGTGTTAAATACAAAGTGAAGCAGTAACATTAAGGAATCGATATCATTGGTAAATACTTTTTAAATATCGCTTTTCCTTATTATTTTTTTCAGTTTTCCAGCAACAACAGCTTCTACAGACCATTTGCTACTAGCTGCAGCTATAGATGACGATACACATAAGGCTGAGAATCTGGAACTGGTTGTCGACCTTCAGTTTTCTTACCCGGAACAACTGTCAAATCAATTAGGACGCAGCGCAGCTGATTTGATAAGGGTCGATTGATATACAAAAAAAAACCGGTCAAGTGCGAGTTGGACTCGCGCACCGAGGGTTCCGTACAAACCTGTGGGTATATAAGTAAAAGTTCAAAATTGTCAAAAATATTTTTTTTTATATGACGAAACTAAAAATTTACGGTTTTCGTAATTTTTCCTATATCTGTACTATAAGACGTGACTTCGTACAAAATTTCAAGATTCTAAGTTCACGGGAAGTACCCTGTAGGTTTTGATTCCCGTGCGAGTTTCGAAAATTTGCGCAATTTTGCGGCCTAAATGGCTGTATCTTTTGATTGCGTTGACTTAGAAGGTTGATTTTTCTACAGCTTCCAGGGACAGTAGAACTAAGTATCATATAGAAATTTCAGTTTGATACCTCCACGCGTTCCTGAGAAAAACGGTCTTGACAGACGGACGGACGGACGGACGGACGGACGGACGGACAACAAAGTGATTTTATAAGGGTTCCGTTTTTTCCTTTAGAGGTACGGAACCCTAAAAACCCAAGATACACAATCAGCGTCTCAAAAACGTCCGCATAAATAGGGCGCAAATAGTATCGTCAGTCATCTTTCAGTCAGTCTTTTTGGACATTGCTTTGTAAAAACCACTTTAAGTCATGCGTGGAAGGTTGAATTTTCAAAAAAAAAAAAAAAGGTTTTATCAAAACTATAACCACTGGCGTATAAAATTGGGGATAGTTTTTTTGTGTTACTTCTGTTTGAGACTGTGCAACTTGGGTTTTTTTTTATGTCAATGGGGTGGATTTAAAAACTGCGTTTAAGAGTTGTCATTGTCAATATTACACAACAAAGATGACACTAACATGACATCGGCTAAATGCATGAAACGTGCGAAGCCAAAACCCAAAAACTATTTTTTTGTAAATATGACAGCTCGCGTTCAGTTTCATTGGTAAAATTGCTACTGAATCATGAGCTATTAAAATTGCATTTATCTAAAAACCTTGTACTCTCATGATGACTTTGAAATATTTCATGATGAATCAACTCCACATCCGATTCTCTGACTCAATCAACCGCCATCGAACCCTCGCCATTACAATGTCTGACATTTAGTTGAAGAGGCTCACAAAACAAGCGACGTGGTTGGCTAACTAATTAGAAATCACTGCTTCCACGTATTTAGGCAACGACTGGGCTAGATAATCGATGTGATAACGATTATTAAATGCTAAACTGTGTACAGGCGTCATGTTTCTGTGATTTATTGTAAATTTTTTGACATTATCAGCCTGGAGATTTCCTGGGAACATGGGACTTCTGATAAACCGCTAATCGTTACTGGGCTGGGAATAATGTTGCCATGTCATTAGAGTGACGAACTGGCTGGTGAGAACGTCATGTTCACGGGATAGATAAAAGAGAACACCTCTTTAATCTATTCCGTGTTATGTTGTTAGCTGATAAGAGAGCGGAATTCCCCATCCTTCCGTGTTGGATTGGTTCCGGAAAGTGGACCGTATCTACATGAAATGAAAAGGTTACCTGCTAACGTTTTCCATAAAATACCATAACAGCATGCATTGTTTATCAGAAGGGTTTTTCGCCAGTTATGTTCTTAAGTCCCATGTAATAGGTCCGAGCCTATTGCCATCAACCGGGCATAAATCCAGAATCTGAGATGCTACTGAGTAATTTCCAATAACACTTTACCCTACCTGGGAATCAAAACCCAGGACCTCGTGCTCAATAGAAGCGCTTCCGACCTCCTTATTTAATGACCGTTTCGTAATCAATTTATCATTCAATCGGAATACCGAATTTATTTTCCGATCCTTTATTAAGTTTGATACGTCACTACTTTACCTTAATGGTACGAAGATGGGACCCTCCCTAATTAATAACCAAAATCAACTAATCCATACGAATGTTATAAACGCGAATGTAACTCATTTAAATCCGTTCAGCCGTTAAGGCGTGAAAAAGTTGCTACCTTTTCACGTTCAAGTTAGGCAGGTGGTGGCCCAGTGGTTACGGCCGCGACTTACGAGTTGTAGGTCGTGAGTTCGAACCCAGCCAGGCGCTTTACTTTGTGTAAATTATTTCATCACCATTGCTCTCAAAACGGTGAAGGAAAACATCGTGAGGAAACCGGCATGTCCTAGAACCAAAAATTCGAAGACATGTGACATCTACCAACCCGCACTGGGCCCGCGTGGTGGATTACGGCCCAACCCCTCTCACCGAGAGGAGGCCTGTGTCCCAGCAGTGGGAACATTATAGGCTGATGATGATGACAGAGGTAGACCGTGAGGACATGGGATTTCTCCTTTTTCTTTCGGCAGTAGGTTCCCATAGTCCGCTGGATGCGGGAAGCAAAAAGGTTGAAGTGGCAGAGCTTAGGGGAGACCTGTCCAGCAGTGGACGTCTTTGCTGAAATGATGATGATGATGAGGTTCCCGTGCTATAGCTCCTGAACTCCACGTGGTGAAAGTCGTGGACAAAAGCTAGTCACCCATCAATCAATAAACTCAGCCTATCGCAAACTGTGTAGTAGCCGGGCGTAAAAGAATAACACCATCCCATTTCTTCCAGTGGGTGTAGTAGAAGGCGACTAAGGGACTTACTAGAGAATGGGCAGCAGCGTTTTCTATGCATTTTTACCACCATACTGCGATCGGCAACCCGCCTGCCAAGCGTGGCGATTATGGCAACCCCCCCCCCCCACACAATGACAAGCACCATAAATAAATACCTGGGGGAGGCCTATGACCAGCAGTGGAAGTCTTTCAGCTGAAATGATGGTGATGATGATGATCGCAGACCACTATCCTCCGCCTTCCACATCCAGTCCGTCCCAATCACTTTCTTAAAGTTGTCGGTCCTAGTTGGAGGGCGTACCACACTCCGCTTGCTCCGCAATCTCCATTTTAGGACTCGTCCGCTCCACCGGCCATCAGAAAATAAATAATCCGGAAAGGAGTTCCGGATTTACCGAAATAGCTTGCAGAATAAGCAAAGAGAAGTGGCACTGGACTAGGCCATGTTTGTCGAAGGACCGATGTCTGGTGGAGTCACCTATACCTAGTTAAATCTTATTAATCAATTAATCTTCTCGTCCCAAATACCAGTGTATCAAGACGAAAGTCTTTCACCAGTGTGTGTTGCCAGTGATGATCAATGGTACAGAGACGTGGTCGCTCACAATGGGACTTATCAGAAGGCTTAAAATCACCCAAAGGGCAATCGAGAGGGCTATGCTCGGAGTTTCTCTACGCGATCGAATCAGAAAGAAGAGATCCACAGGAAAACCAAGGCAACCGACATAGCCCGAAGAATTGCCAAACTTAAGTGGTAGTGGGCAGGGCACATTGCTCGCAAAACAGATGGCCGATGGGGCCGAAAGGTTCTGCAGTGGCGACCGCGCACCGGATGACTTAGAGTGGGAAAGCCTCCCACAAGGTGAACCGATGACCTCGTGAAGGCCGCGGGTATCCGCTGGATGTGGGAAGCACAAGACCGGTCGAAGTGGAGGAGCCTGGGGGAGGCATATGTCCAGCAGTGGACGTCTTTCGGCTGAAATGATGATGAGGATGATGATGAAGAAATTAATGAACAGTCTTAACTGTGAGATATGATCTAATATATTTTATAATAATATACTGTGCCTTATTAATATTAACGAAGCAAGACTGTAAATTTTATTACGATTATGTATGATGTGTATGACTAATGAGATGAAATTGATGAAATTTCATGATATTATTATGCATGTGCTAGAAATATATATTATTTGCATAACTGATAAGTCGAATATGGTGTGACTAAAATTATTTTGCCATGTTAATGTGTAAGTACAGTCTAGCCGCATGGTTCTATCGATCAGGTTAAGCTACGCTTGCCGCGGTTGGTCCGTGGATGGGTGACCATCTTAAAATACTAAGACCCCTCCGTGCCTCGGAAAGCACGTTAAGCCGTTGGTCCCGGCTGTCAATTGTGGATCCTTGACAGTCGTTACGGGTCGTCAGAAGCCCGAAAGTCTGACAACCAGTCTTACCAAGAGGTATCGTATTACCCAGTAACTGGGTTGTGGAGGTCAGATAGGCAGTAGCTCCATGTAAAATACTGGTATTCAGCTGCATCCGGTTAGACTGGAAGCCGAACCCAACATAGTTGGGTAAAGGCTAGGCAGATGATGACTATGTAAATAGGTACAGTCAGCGTCAAAAATATCGGGACGAACAGATTGTCCAAAATAATCTCAACAACTAAGAAAATGAAACTATAACTCAATTGGATAAAGATATCGTCAGAATGACAGGTGTCGTTGTCTTCATTCCGAAACATTCCTTGTGTCATTGAGTTCATATTTATTTTATAGTAGCTTAGATCATTTTGTACAGTCTGTCCATCCCGATATTATTGATGACGACTGAACTTATATTTTGGCATATAAATCGATTTCAATTTCAATAAACATATGGGTCAAAAGAAGGTAATTATCAGTGGAAATAATTATATTTGTTGTTGGCAGTACTTAAACCATGACGCAGGACTCACCCCTTTAAGAAAAAAAAAAACGCGTGTGCGTATACTACAGTCTAAGATCGTTAAACGTTTTGCGATCCACTCCGGGGCTTATTGACCTATCTCATTTGATAGCTTAGTGAATTACCAGTCGGCGTCGGTATTACATCAGAGCATTACTTAAAAAGCTCATCCTGAAAGCTTGAGGGTTAATCGATAATCGAGCATCGGTTTTCGTAATGTACGTATTCGATATTCGATTTTGTTGATGATTTATTTATAGGTAACGTGTTTGCCTGATATTAGGAATCTACAATTTCGAAATATGAACCGAAAAAAAATCTGTTTCAAATTACTGACAGGGTCGTTACTTAATGTGGTAATCATTTGGCAAAATAAACCAGAGTTAAAAAAATAAATAGTAGGATGAAAGTTGAAACCTATTGGAAAAGGAAGAGAATTTTACAAAAATGGAAGAAAAAATAATTTACGGGTCGGAAAGTGGACGGGAGTGCGTTTTTAAAGGGGAAAAACGGTTTATCTCGATTTCCGGCAAAACTATTACGACAAAAGTCCTATGGAAAAAGGTTGAATGGCAAGGTAATAAAAAGATCACTTTTTTATTTACACTTTTTTCATATAACCTCAAAATGTATGTGAAAAATTCAAATAACCAAGTTTTTGGTTCTTTTTATTTTTTATTTTACAATTTATTTTATTTAACGAAATTTGCAACACACAAATTTCTTTTGGTTTAAAATATTTATTTTTTCACCTTTTTTGACTTAAATAACGAAAAAGCACCCTAATTTTCAATCGAAAATTTTCCCGTCAAAAATGCTTTAAAAAAAATAAGCATCTACCTACGTATTATATTATTTTAAGCGAAGATGCCTATTTATTGCTATTTTAAGGTAACTTATATACCTGAGTGACCTACGGAAAATGTTGGCCCTTCAAAAATACCATAAATTTTTGCATTTTCTGAGAATATTTACCATATTTTTCACCATCAAAAATTAGAGATTCCAACGAACAAAAAGCTAACCAGCCTTTTTTTGAGGTTATGTGAAAAAAGTGTAAATGTAAAAGTTGTAGATCTTTTTATTACCTACAAGTTTTCCACTTAACTTTTTTCCATAGGACTTGTAGTTTTGCCGGAAATCGAGAGAAACCGTTTTTACCCTTAAAAACGCACTCCCATCCACTTCTCGACCTCAGATCGCCCGTAAATTATTTTTCCTTTCATTTTGTTATATTTTCTTCCTTTTCCAATGGGTTGCATCCTTCTATAATTTTTTTTTTGGTTTAAAAATGATCTACTCTGGTCTAAAAAGGCTATCGCCGTTAACTTATTAGGTGGAAAGCCAACACAAAAGGTGCTAGTATCTATAATGTCATTAAACTATAACACAAAACACGAACAACATAACTTATAATATGAATAAGGTTATCTTTCAGCAATGGTTGATAATATGTTTTCATTTTATTGATTTTTGAAAAAGCTTTAAGGCCAATCAATACTCAATACTCTATTAAAATTGGTCACATTAGGGTTCTTTATATATTTATGTTATCATAGGGACAGTGCATAACCATCCTACCTACAGTAACATAAAACAAAGAACATGCTCATACAAAATCAAAAGCAACTATCAACTATAGAACATACAAATACGTACCGATCCATCAAAACTTTACAACAAAGAAAACTTAATTTTCTCACAAACCCACCCATACCCGATACAATTTTCTCACAAACCCACCCAAACCCGATACAATTAACTTCTTAACCTACAAACTAGTATAATGCTCTATTTTCTCACCTTTGATATGATAGGAAGTCTGCCGTGTCTGAACTTTGTTACTCGACACCTTAGCCCGCCGACTTGGGACGTGGGCGTCGTATCGTCATCCCGCACCAATCATATTTCCTTTTGTTTGCTCACAGTCTCCCCATAGTCGGCCGACGCCATTGTCAGGTCAGAAAAAATAAGAAGCCCCTACCAAGGGTTGGCATGTGTTCGAGTGTTTGTGCGAGAGTTTCTTTGAGGATCTTGCTGTGGGAAATTTGAATATGTAATGTTTGGTAAAAAATGGTGGCCTTTTTTTCTGTACTTTAAATAAATATCTATAATAATATTTTAAGAGGACAGGTTTGTTTGTTTGCATTGAATAGGCTCCGAAACGACTAAACCGATTTGAAAAATTATTTCACTGTTTGGAAGCCACACTATCCCCGGGTGACATCAACTATATTTTATTCACGTATTCCCACGGGAACAGGAACTAAGCGGGTGAAACCGTGGAGCGCTGCTAGTTATACATAAATGTAATAGTAGTTCAACACACAGTTTTGCGATCACTGCCAGCTTAGTGCCTATGTTGGATGAAGGTAGTGCCTGACGCCAAAGGCTCGTCTCCCAGTCTCCAACAGTCAGCAGGTGGGCACGCTCAGCAATATTGGTGGACGTTTTGATAAGAACACTCCGTATCAACCTGCAGAACGACTCATCCCGCTATCTCTAGGAAGACGGGTTCACGGGCCGATCTGCATTCGGGCAAGCCGCTGGCCAGGCATTCCAAGCATCGGTCAAGCACAGCACTTCAGAATAAACCAGGGAGGAGCAAAAATGGTCCTGGGAATTTTTATAGACAGAAAGAGGACAGGAACAGCAAATAATTTTAAAGAATTTAATCCTACTAATATTAAAAAAAAAAACTGTTTTAATTAAGAAATGTTTATTATTAAATCATAATCATGCAAACCACATACAAATCATCATCATCATCATATCAGCCGAAAGCCGTCCACTGCTGGACATAGGCCTCCCCCAGGCTCCTCCACTTGGACCGATGACCTTGCGAAGACATGCAAATATCTACTAATTAATTCCTGAAATTACCACAGTACTAAATTCTAAGAAACAAGCACTTCGATTTAGATTCAAAATTATTAGTGCTATCTTCCCTATAATTCCTCTAGAAGTCTTTCTCAAATAAATTATGAATTTCTGCTTTACTAGCAACAGTAATTTCACAAATACCAAGCAATTTGCGGCTTGTTGGGTTCTCCATCATTTAAAATGTCCCTCTTTAAGAGTACCTCTACTATTCTCAGTTGCTATCACTACGCAAAAACAAGATTAAATTGTTGTAAACTCTAAATCTCCGTTTAAATGTATTCTGGACAGAAATGGTTTTATATAACAATTCTTAAATAATAGCGTTCTAACTTTCTTGAATATTTACTTTTGAATAGGCCTTAACTTTTGCGCTTAGTTTATTTTCTTTCTCCCAATTCGAAAAAGTTAAAAACTTAATTTGTGTTTGAATGTTGGAGGTATTACATTTTGGATTTTTTCCTTATATAACTATGGTATTATTAGATTACAGCGAAGTAAACTCTTATTTAAACACAAAAAAATTGGGGCTGAATGAAGTATATCTGCAGACTACAGAAGTAGGGTCGCATACACTAGTGGAAGCTTTTGAACATGAAAAAGAACTATTTCGATAGATACCGTCACACGATTATTATTCAAAAGAACCCGGCCTAGAGACAAAACACATTTCTGTTAGCGTTCACGCCAAACGCTACGCCAAAATGTATGGGAATGACATTACCTGCGTTTCGCAGGGAAGTTTGGCATTAATTCCTTCTGCACATGTGGCTTCCCTGGTACCTCATTAACAGCATAACTATGTGGAAGTCTATTAACTGCTCTCAAATACAATGTTCTTCTTTTTTTTTGTTTTACAATGCAATATTCTCGTCATTATTAGACATTATACATACGCGGACGACATAGCAATTTTAATCTCGGGGAAATTTGAGGGCATCTTGTGTGATCTCATGAGAAGTGCCTTCAAAATAATCGAGAGTTGGTGCACGAAACACGAACTATCGGTTAACCCCTCGAAAACAGAACTAATAATGTTCACCAACAAAAGAACCCTGGGACCCCATAGGCTTCCAAAACTCTTCAACACAGAACTAACACTCAAAGACGAAGTCAAGTACTTGGGGGTGATCCTTGACAGCAAACTGCTCTGGAACAAGCATCTTGACTACAAACTCAATAAAAGCACAATTGCACTATACCAATGTTAAAAAATGTTAGGAAAAACATGGGGGCTTTCTCCGAAGATTACCCTGTGGCTATATAAAGCGGTGATCAGGCCAATGTTGGCTTATGGCGCTCTGGTTTGGTGGACGAGGACCGAACTCTCAACCACCATTACTAGACTATAGCGCTTCCAACGACTGGCCTGTTCAGCTACCACTGGCTGCATGAGAACCACCCCAACAGCAGCCATGGAGATAGCCCTTCAATTAACTCCCCTGGACCTGTACATACAGCAGGAGGCCGCACTAGCTGCTATCAGGCTAATGCATCTGGGCATATGGGGCAAGAATTTAACCAGCCCACACGCTAAAATCCTGGACCGGGCGATTGAGTACCAGCCACTCATCGCTGCCCCGTGTGAGAGAACACCAAACCAACCTATGTTCAATAAAAACTATATTATACAAACAGTAGAGGAAGAAAGGGATCAGTCGGGAGCCAATGAAGTGCGCATCTACACAGATGGCTCAAAAACACAAAACGGTTCAGGTGCTGGCGCACACTCCCTTGACCTCAACATCAACTTTCACATACCGCTAGGCACACACAGTTCAATCTTTCAGTGTGAATGTGTTGCCTTAACACAAGCCGCTACAGCAGTAAAGCGCTTAGGCATCCGGAACTACGGCATTAAATTCCTATCCGACAGCCTATCTGTGCTCAAAGCTTTAGAAAACAAACAAACTAACAACAAACTAATTTTTGAGTGCCATCTTGCCCTGGAGAGTTTATCGACGTCCAATCGTATTGCACTCCAGTGGATCAAAGGGCACAGTGGATCTTTAGGCAATGATGCCGCAGATGAACTTGCGAAGAGAGGCTCTGATATGAAAGTGCTAGGCCCGTACCCACTTCTCGCCCTGCCTTTCTCACAATTTCGTGCGTGGATTCGCCAAAGGTCGACCGAACTCCATAACAACAGATGGTCACGGGCAACAGACTGTAGACAGTCAAAATTGGCTTTACCAACTGTACACCCGCGATTAACCAAAAAACTTCTCAGCCTGAGCAGAAATAACCTTAGAATAATAATAGGAACAATTACGGGCCATAACACCCTTAACAAACACCTTTTTAACATAGGCGCCACAGACAGCCCGCTTTGCAGGGGCTGCCTTGACGCCGAGGAATCAGCCGCCCACGTCATCCTGGAATGCGAGGCCGTGGCTTCTCAACGCGAAGAAATCCTCGGAACAGTGAGGTCGCTCCGCGAAGCCTGTGAAGCTCCCAGGAAGCTTCTGTGCTTTTGGGCGGAGCTAAGCTGGCTCTGCTAGCCAGCATCCCCACGCACAACGGACCGAATGGGAGTCTACGTGCGAAAAGGGAGTTCCATCATCATCATCATCATAGACATTATACATCAATTTTAATATCGACTATTTCTAGTGATTGTCATGGAAATCATGTCACTATGTTTAAATAGGTTCATTTTATTTATGTAGATTATTTTACATAATGTGAATGAGAGAACGTTGTAGGCCTTACAGACTGGAGACGATTTCCTATTCTGTAGGTATTCGTCCAAGTACCTGGTACTTATTGAAAGGCCTGCACTGTCCTCCCACACATTTTATCTCTGTAATTTGAAAACATTGTTAAAGCCAATTATTTTTAAAAGAGTAACCGTGGAGTTTCTTGCCGGCTCTTCTCCATAGGAAACAACAATTTGGAACCGCGCACCTAGCTTCTGACGTTTCATAAGTGCCCATGCAGGTTTATATGAAATAAAAATATTTTGATTTTTTGACTATCCGCAGGTAATTTCATTCCCATACATTTTGGCGTAGCGTTTGGTTCGCTAACAGAAATGTGTTTTGTCTAGGCCTGCAGACCCTCTAAAGGTTTTGACCAATTAATCTGCTTATACTTTTCCTAATCATGTTGGGGTCGGCTTCCATTCTAACCGGATGTACCTGAATACCAATATTTTACAAAGAGGGACTATCTAACACCTAGTTACTGGGTAGCGCTAAACCCCTTAGTAAGACTGGTTGTCAAACTTTTGGGAATGTAACTACCCGTAACGACTGTCAAATATCTACGAATGATAAATCAAAATCCATTTATTAAGACTAGGCTGCGAGTCAGCGCTTTTTGAACGTCAAAACTACATAAGACAGTCCCCAAAACGCCCGTCCGTCACCACTTTCTAGTGTTTTAGCTGGGAAGAAGCAGTGGCGCAACAAACTCCCCAGCAGCACAGCTGTCTGTTAGGTTGGAAGAACTTGATTCTATACAATAATAGGTAAGTAATTAACATTCAACAAAAAATTAAAATAATAAAAAAATGGTTTACACAGTCAAATAAAATAGACAATGAAATGAAGTAACTCATATGATCTGTCAGTAGGTAAGCTAATTCTGGTGAAAGAACACAAACTTTGTCTTCAGTTAATCACAGCGACCAACAATTCTTATCGTTTAAGTAGTCGTTGATAGAATAGTATGCCTTAGAACAAAGATTTCATTTTACTTTAGCTTTAAACGCATTAAATTGTAAATCTAACAAAGAAGAGGAAAGCTTGTTATAAAAGGTTATATCAAGCCCAATAAATGATGGGAGCAAGTAGTTTGTCCTTATTTCTAATATTAATTATATGAATATCACTGTTTTTAGTGTATAAGTGTATATTTTGCCTAATATACAAGATACTAGGGAACATGAATTGCGATGCTTTCGTGAGAATACCAATATCTTTTTCAAAAAACTCTCAGAGAAACTATAGAACCTAGTTGGTAAATTGCACGAACAGCTCGTTTTTGAAGAACGTTTTGGAAGATAGCCAGGACCAGTGGCTTAACGTGCTTTCCGAGGCACGGAGGGTCCTCGATTTGTACCTAATGGATGGTCAAACATCCACGGACAACTCGAGGTAGTTGTAGCTTAACCTTTGATCGACTCGAGCGGCTTCTATTATTTAGTCCGAGCTTTTGACCAATAATAAGGAATTAATTCCAATAAACCCATAGTAAGGGACATCTAATGAAATAGATAACTATACATATTTGTGAACTAACAATTAGTGAAGCACATTCATGGGCACACGTATGGTGAGAATGTCCCATATTAGACCCATTGGCTATGTCATCTTATGGTGTAGTAAAAGTTTGCCACATTAAATTATAAGCACATAGAATTTGTTTGCCGTTCATTATTTTTTATAACTTATTAACTATGCTTACATATTTGTGGCCTGAACTTGAAAGGTAATTAAGGACTAAGGGCGCGGTTGTACTAATAGGCAAACAGTTTTTGCCGTTCAATTTTTTTTCCTGATTGGTCTAAGCTTCTTCATCATCATAATCAGCCTATAATGTTCCCACTGCTGGACACAGGCCTCCTCTCTGTGAGAGGGAGCGGGCCCAGTGCGGGTTGGTAGATGTCACATGTCTTCAAATTTTTGGTTCTAGGACATGCCGGTTTCCTCACGATGTTTTCCTTCACCGTTTTGAGAGCAGTGGTAATGAAATAATTTACACAAAGGGGCGCTTTGCCTGTCTGGGGTCGAACTCAGGACCTAAAACTCGTAAGTCGCGGCCATTATCACTTGGCCACCACTGCTCTGCTATAAGCTTATGAACGTATTATACCAGTTACGAACCACAAAGTTATTGTCCAGAGTGGTAAATTAAATATTATAAATGTTTTTGTTCCGTGTGGTGCGGGACGTAAAGAATAGCACCATCCCAACTCTTCCCGTGGGTATCGTAGAAGGCGACTAACGGACTTACTAGAGAATGGGCAGCAGCGTTGTCTATGCATTTTACCACCATACTGCGATCGCCAACCCGCCTGCCAAGCGTGGTGATTATGGCAAACCCTTCCGAATTGGGGGAGGCCTATTTCCAGCAGTGGGCGTCTTTCGACTGAAATGATGATGATGATGATGATCTGTTTTTGTTAGGATCGTTGCATGTTATCACGCTTTGACCTTCTGAAAGGCAAAGCAGAACCATCAGAAAAAAGTACATTTCATATAGTATTTATATGACCAACTGTTGCCCACGATTTCGTCTGTGAAGATAAAGTAGCCTATGTCCCTACCCAGGTTATGGTCTATTTGTGTTCTCAATTTTAATCCAAATCCGTTTAGTCGTTTTCGTGTTTTTGAGGGTGTAATCATCAAATATTTTCTCAAGCTCTGAGTGGAGCAGGAGGGCGCGTCAGACTTTTACTGACTAAAACCCACCCGTGTTCCTTCAGTTGCCTGTGTGCCAGGGGCCACGGTATCTCTTTCGAACAACCCGCACCCCTGGCAGAAATCGAACCCGGAACTTCAAAATTAGCAGCTGAAGACCTGCACTTTAGAACATTAAATTACAGTTCAGAACCAAAAAGAACAAAATTCTTAAATTGCGATTCAAAAGTAAGTAAAATCCAGCGAAATCGAACGTCTCAATAAATTGAACATTGTGGCGCGTCTCAGCGAAACGCGATTTTAAGCCCACGTACGCCCGGACGTAAAAATATCGCGGTGGGATGTTTAACGCACTTTCGCCGAGAATTGAATAGAATAGAATCAAAAAAAAAAAAAAACTAATAGTGTTTTTTTTCCACGTGTTGTGCAGTGTTAGATTCTCAAAGCTTGGTTCTAAACCGAGAGTTCAAAATCCAGTGCGCAATCCCGACGCGATACTTTTACGTCCATGCGAAGGTGGAGTTAGCCCAGAAACACCAATTCCCGTATTTATGTTCAAAATCTAGTCGCAATCTCAGCGATAATCAATGTCAAAAATCAATGCCACAAAAAAAGCAATGTCGGAATTGCGACTGAGATCTGAGGGGCAATTCTCGTAATTTTAAGAATGTTCACAGTCTGATCTCAATGTCAATCTGTCAAAAATACCTCGAGTTTCCCCACATTTTTGATAAGTTTTTGACATAGATTATCGCTGAGATTTTTGACGTTTGTTTGTCGCCGAGATGAGACCGCAACTAGATTTTGAACGTTTTTAATTACAAGAATTAACCTTCTGACTGTGAATGTTCTTAAAATTACCCCTCAGGGAATTGGCCCTCAGGTAGCACGGGCGACTTTTTTACGCGAAGATTTTTATTCACGCACTTGATTTTGACTCCCGGCGTTGATTCAAGTTTTGGCAATTCACTCTGTTGAATTCCACCGCATGGAAAAAACAGACTTGTTTTTTCAATTCTTGTCACTAATCAGGGCGTTGAACATCCAGGGCTCGGTAAAAAAATCGCCGCGTTTAAAAACCGCCCGTGGGTCCGACGGCTTACCGGACGAACACTTACGGGTCGTTACTCACGACTTACGAGTAGTTGGCTATCTACTTCACGATGGCTGCGGTACTTGTAGCTGACAACGGGAGTAACACGAGCAGAAGTGGCCTTTCCTAGAGGTTAATTTATGAGGTAGTCCTTGTTCTCAAGGATTATTCGATTTTATTTGTTTAAAAAAAAAACCTGCTTAACCGCCTGTAAGAGCGACGAAACAGAGTGTCATTTTATTACCGATATCAATGATGGAATAGCCAAAATATATTGGATTGACATGATCTTATGACTGCGTCAGTACGGAGTTCGCGCAGCTGAATTTGAGCCAGAGATGTTTGAAATTTTTGCCATCGATAGGCTAAGAAGATGAGCAGTGCTGACCCAGTGATAACAGCCGCGACTTATGAGTTGTAGATCATAGGTTCGAACCCAGGCGCTTTACTTTGTGTAATTTTTTTCATCACTACTGCTCTCGAAACGGTGAAGGAAAACATCGTGAGGATGTCTTAGAAAAATCGAAGACATGTGACATACACCAACAAACACTGGGCCTACGTATTGCATTACAGATCACTCCCACTCACTAAGAGGAGGCTTCTGTCCCAGCAGTGGAAATATTATAGACTGATTATGCTTATGATAAGCTAGGGAAAAGCCTATGTCAATCCTGTTGAAGGGCGTTGTAGAAAGACGAAATGCTTTGAAACGTATTTTGGCCTCCTGGACTCTCGCCACCAACTTGCTTACTGGGTGGTATCTGATTATATTTCCAACAACAGATGTTTGAGGCTAACATAATAATAAAACCATGATGATAAACCTGAAAACTAGATCACATTCTTGGAATTGAAAATTTTAAGGTATTTAAAATGCTGAAAATAAAAACTTAACATAAGATCACCTTGTTATCCCGAACTGTTGGGCAGAGGTGTAGTACATCCACCAAAACGAGTATAATTTCGTCAATTTTCAAATTAGATTCAAGCCTAATTTTGTAAAGGTCGAAAAATGTATGAGACAGCCCCCATAACGCCCACACTTCACCATTTCCTACCGTTTACACTAGGAAAAAGATGTGGCGGAACAAATTCCCCAGCAAAGCCACATTATTTATTTATTTAGGATCTCCAACAAAGAATACACAAATACATAATAAATCAAAGTAATAACAAGGTTCTTTTACGTGTGTTCCTTCAATTACAGGAGACCACAGCATGCACATAATAAAACTAAGTGTAAACCCGATAAAAATGAAGAAAACAATGATAAATGTTGAAAAATAAATTATGAGATTAGAGAAAATAGAAAAAAAAAAAACAATTTAACATGTCAAGATTGAGCATTTAAATAACGATATGTTAGTAGGATAAAACATAAAAATACACGATTTTTAAGTAAAGTAAGATTTAAATTTAAATTATTCCAACACATTCAATAAAAATCATGATGACTGTTGAAGCTACCAAAATTATGATCAAAATAATCTAGTATTTCCCAATACGAACTAGATTTTTCGAAATATAAATGTTTTACAATTATCGAATTCTAAAGTTAACGTTATTGTAAAGCAATATTCTATTATCCGTGCCTCGAAAGCACGTGATTCGTAGATCTTTGAAAGTCGTTACGTGTCGTCAGAAGCCCGAAAGTCTCACAACCAGTCTAACCGAGGGATATCGTATTACCCAGTAACTGGGTTGTGGAGGTCACCATAGGCAGTCGTTCCATGTAAAATACTGGTATTCAGCTGCATCAGGTTAGATTGGAAGCTGACCAAAACATAGTTGGGAAATGGCTAGGCAGATGATAATGAAAACATTATTATTTATTTAATCATTTATCTACAGTCGCCAGCAGGTCAAGCTATCCCAAACTGTCAAATTTTCCCAATTGAACATAAACCTTATTCCTTTGGAATAGAGTTGAAAACCTTTCAAAGAAATTTGACAGATTGGGGTAGCTTGATGTGCTGGCCTCTGTACACACATAGCATACAACATTATTTTTAGTATATGCGAAACCTGTGTATAGTTTGTTGAGAATAAGGAACTGAATCGATTCCAATAGTTTTTACACCATGTTATATTTTTTCCCAATTTTTTTTAGTTCTCACCAGTTAATTACAAAACAATTGTCGTACGATTAAATACCTACTGCCCAATATTATTAAAGAGCACAATACGACGCTGGACGCGCTGGCAGCGCGTGAGGCCTATGGTGACCATGTTTGTATAGACAACTAGGAAACATAACATAACTTTGTGATTTTTCATGATACAGCTTTGCATAGAAACTTTAATACTAGACACGTGTTACGGGTTTCGCATATACTAAAAATAAGGTTGTAGATAAACAGACAAAAAGATTATAGCAGAAAAATAGGTACAGAGGTAATGCTTCTAAGGAAATCTCTTCCAGTATACCTGGATAGGAGAGACGATAAAGAGATGTAGATAACGTGTGTAAGGGTAAAAGATAAAATAAACTATATAATTACATATAAGCTTATATGAAAAAACTATCAGTCGGACAGCTGCTGTGTGTTATCGAATGGTCACGTGACCAGCACATGTCATGTCATTCCCATACTACATTTTGTTGACGTGTTTATATTTGGCAATTCTTAATAGATATTTTCGAAGAAATTGTAGAAGCTAAGGATATTTAGGAGGCCCGAAAAAATAGGCCTAGTATATTCATCTAAGTACCTACTTATTTTATAATGGTCTCAATAAACATGTTGTTGGTGAAATGTGGCTGCACTGTAGTTAGACCTCTGCCTAAGCCTTCATATAATACAGGCGTGATGTTATATTATCTCTGTTACATTTATTACTAAGATTACAAATAGTAGGTATCTATAACACTCGAGTTGAAAAACAACCCCGGGATAACTTATGGACCTTAAACTTTGTTATACTCAGTCACACTACACAATGATAAAACACAATAAAAAACTCAGTTTTCAAGTGATAGCTGTTCGTGCAAATGAAGGACCTACATACTCTCAAACATTGCCATAGATTTTAACAGTGCCAACGAGTCATCGTGAAATTAAAACACGAATTACTGCACTATTTTAATTAAAAAAACGCAGCTTCGGTCTAACTGTGCGTAAAGCCTAAAGGCTTCTACACACAGGCGAGATGAGACACTTGTAGAACAATTTCCATGAAGTTTTGAAAGAAATTATTCTACGAGAGTCGCGTCGCGCCTATTTGTGGGAAGCCTAAATCTATATAGGTATTTAAGAGCATTCATCCCACGTGGGTTGGCAACGGCGTATTTATAGCAGTTTTTCGCGATTATTTCATTAAATACAAGCAAAAGTAAACATGTTTTTCAGCCATGCACTAAATCATTGGTATTTTTTTGTTTGTATGCTATTTTTTTTCAGTGATTTTGCTATTTAATTACAAAAATCAACATACCGTCAATTATTTTCTGTTTGCATTAATTAGTATGATTAAATATTTTTATTAAAGAGTAAATGTTAAAAATAATCATAAATACAGAATATCTAGTGCTTGGCTGAAAAAAAATTGTACTTTTGTTTGTATTTAATGAAATAATCACGAAAAACTACTATAAATGCGTTGTTGCCAGCCCGCGTGGAATGAATGCTCTTAATTACCTGTGACATACGGTACCTACCTTAAATTGAAACAAAAATAAAAATGTCACCGTCTACACAGTAATATGACGATGAAGGTCATGTTGCTTCAATTTCATTGTATGCAAGAAACTTGCATCGTATACCTGAACGGTAAGGTTAGATATTAAATTCTCCTGTCAGTCCAGGGACCAAAGGACACCCGTTTGTCCAACAAAGTGTGGGTAGACGAAGAAGCACCGACAACTTTGTAGGTAAGTCGGTAGGTATCCGACATAACCCTCTATCTTCCGTGAAAGGTGACCACGACGGAGTTCCCACAAAGAAAAGTTGTACTTGAAATGTAACTTCAGTTATGTGAATAGTTTTGGTCGACTTTTACAACTTGTGTGTTGTGATAAGCATCTTTAAATCCCTGATTAGGTTGGTATAATTAATTACAGTTATATTACTTCATCATATTACCTACTTAATATAATTAACCCACATCATCATCTGCCTAGCCTTATTTACCAACTACGTTGGGGTCGGCTTCCAGTCTAACCGGATGCAGCTGAATACCAGTATTTTACATGGAGCGACTGCCTATCTGACCTCTACAACCCAGTTACTGGGTAATACGATACCCCTTGGTAAGACTGGTTGTCAGACTTTCGGGCTTCTGACGACCCGTAACGACTGTCAAAGATCCACAAATGACAGCCGGGACCAACAGCTTAACGTGCTTTCCGAGGCACGGAGGGGCCTTGGTATGTAAAGATGGTCACCCATCCACGGACCTACCGTGGCAAGCGTGGCTTTATTAACCCACATAAAGGTAAAAAATAGAATACCTAGTACTCGATGGCTAACAGCTCTTGGGAGGACGTGATACAAGAATTGACTGCATTTTTAAGATTATGCATAGTAAAAGATGGTTAAAATCAATTGATTGAGCAGGTCCACTCAACCTGTGTGGTTCTTTCCTCAAAAGATCATTTCAGACACCAATCCACATGGTCTTCACATGATCTGACCAAGATTATATCTGGACTTTAAAAGAGACTGTGACCTCTGAGTTTGTTTTGGCCTTTCTTCTCAGAGTAGTCAGATAGGAAACACCGACCTCATATAGTTTAAAAAAATAAGATTGACGTGTAAACGTGTTTTTGCAAACCTACTTACAGAAATAAAATAATTTAACATTTGTCATAATTAATCAAACAAAGCAGCATATCGCAGTCCACTGCTGGACATAGGCCTCTCCCAAGCTGTACCACAACGCTCTGTCGTCCACCTCAATCATTCTGCCTTGCCTTTTCCTAAAACTGCTGGGGTAGGCTTCCAGTCTAACCGAATTCAGCTGAATACCTGACGTCTACAAACCAGTTACTAAATCTGACTAGTCGTTACAACTGTTAAAGAAGCTACGAATGACCACCGGGCTCAAAGGCATAACGTGCTCTTCGAGGCACAGTGGGTTCTATATATTATGGATACCCCATCCACGAACCGATCGTGGCAAACACAAATTAACCTTCGATTGTCCTGTGCGGCTGGTAATTTAGCTATTAGTCCAATAAAAAAATATTTGGGTGTCATTAAATACTAAACTTAGACACTGTCACGCTAAATACTAAACTTAGACACTGTCACGCTAAATACCTAAAACTTATTATAATTTTTACTGAAATTACTTTTTGAAAACTTTCTGAAATAGGCAAAGTTCATTAAGTATTCAATCTTTTGCTAATTTAAAATAAAAATCGAAATCATTTTAACAATTACTAAGTCAAACAAAATGACAAAACAACATATGACCGTATTTTATTACTCAAACAAACAGAAAATACATTTCCAAATTTATAATCTCAAAAACAGTTTCGTTTCATCTTCATAAAAACAATAAAGGTAGGCAGTATTAAAAAGCTACCTTTAAAATATATGTAGTTAAAACGCGGCAAGCGCCTTGTCGCAATGATATAACGAAAATATTATCTTCCGTCAGAAAACGTCAATAATTTTGTTTGCAACAAACATAAAAATAAAACGTTTCCGAGGGGAACTTTTTCAGGAAACACATCACATTTATTTACTCTTTTACGGGGTAACTTTACTCGGAGAAACATATTTTACAATTAGGTACGCGAGTCTATAAAAGTAAAAAGTACACAAAGAGATGTATGAGCTAACGAAATACTAAATTATAGCTGCTGTAGAATTTCTAGCATTTTGTTAACAAAGTGACGTATCGTATCTCCATTTTACATTAAAAAGGCTTCGGTTATTTTACGTCAAAGCTCTTAAAGCTTATTCCCGTAAAAAGTTACGTCCAGCGATTAAACTTACACCTAAACATGTTAAAAAGGTATCACCACTTCGCAAAATACGCGATACACGCTCCTACACTTAAAAAGCTAAATATTTTCAGAGCGATATCTGTTAAATTACCTAACACTTCGAACATACGCAAAAAGGTCTAAATGTGTAAAAATAATTATTAAATTTAATGTCATCATACAATTTTGTTGCCTAAAATTGAAATGCAAACTATGTTAGTAGCATTACGGCGATGATTAGGGCGGTGGGCGGGTAGGGCGGCCGCCGAGAGTGCTATATAAGCGAGCGGCGGGGCGGCATACTGCATAACACCACTTGTTGCCGACGCCAGTGCCTGCTTGTTGCCATCGTTGCTGAAACAACACTTCATACGAATCAGGTAAGTGGAAAACAAAAATAGTGAATAGGGAAAATCGTTTCAAATTTTTTCTGAAAGTTTTCTTTGAAAATTACAAAAAATCCCAAAACATGCGGTCGATAAATAAACATACACAAATGCAAAGATGAAAAAAATATACTGTTTAAATCAATACAAGTGAAATCTTTAATTTTGATATATTAAAAATAAGCTCTAGAAAATATGCAAGTACTAAAAGTGTATCTAAAGTCTTAGAAAAATATTAATAATACTTAGAATTAAGAATACCAGAAAAAGTTTAAACAGTATCTACAAAAAAATATTAAATAGAACAGACACAAACTTCTAAAGTCAGAGTCTCTCTTATTTACTGTGAAGAAAGCAAAGCGATGTCCTTGAAAAGTTTCAGTAGCCCCCGGTTTTCAATGCTTTTCGACGTTTTTTCGACGGTTGTAGAAATGCATTTTTGTTTTGTGCCAGTTATTATTGTTAACTTTAATAATGTAAACTGTAATTATCTATGTCATTACTTTATTTAAAACTTTATTAAGTATTAAAAAACTCTTAATCATTTAAACAATTACCTATTCAAACATACGACCGTATTTTAATACTAAAACAAACAAAAATTATCTTCCCAAATTTTCACCTCAAAATCTGAACTGCCCTTTTAAATTGAAACCACTTTTAGACGTTCGCTAATTTGGCGTTAAACCATATAATCGGAAAAACGACGTAAAAGATAATCTCCTTCGTTTAAGCTTTAACTCTATACTTCCATTATTATTTCATTAATGACTCAAACTTCACTTTCAACCGCTCAACTTCGAGTTGCGAACTAATAAAATCCGTAACACTGAGTTGGAAAACTATAAAAAAGTTTTCTAAACGTTACCATCGTCGAGAAAATATTAGAAAAGTTACGTTTAAACTTCGATTAAGCTCTTTGATCAAGTCATTTAATATCCTTATAAAAATATTATGTATTTAGTTTGGAAGTAACGTGATTATAGAAAAACTTTTGAATTTTTAAATTTGTTTAAAAAGAAAGACACAGAATGAAAATTAATTTGGTTTGCTTACATTCAAGTTTGCTACGGTATTAAACACTTGAATTAATTTAAATATTTTAAGCACATAATTTGTGTTAGTTCTATGTATATTTTTTTCCAAATTTACAATTCTTTCACCAGAAATTCGCCCCACTTATCAACGTACAAAATGCAAAACTTTAAGGGGCATATTCATAAACGATGATTAAAGTTAAGAGGTGTTTAAACGTCAAAAATGTATGGTTAATCAGTCGCTAATCATTGCTTAACTTTAAGCAGCGTTTATAAATAAAGGGGTAAATGTTTAATACTCCTCTAATCCACAAAAAGTACTAAAACACCTTGACCAATCATCGAGACCTTTCTCTAATCAATATTTCTCTCCCTTTTGCATAAGTAAAACAGTTTTAATATTCTCTTAGATATTTTTCATTACAAAACAATACAACGGGCAGCAAAGAATTGATTAATATCATAGCATTCAAACATGAAACCAAACGTTTTCATTTCTCGATAAAAAACATAAAGGAACAGAGATTTTGATTTGAAAAGCATCCGTATTTTTTATCATCAAGGTTTGAAAGAACCAAACATTCGGCATTCACACCAAAATGATACACAAACATCTGAGTATCTAAAATATTAAACATTCTTAGGGTTTGTAACGGATCTGCTATAACTTAACCAAAGATTAAGTTCCTGCTTACTTAGTCGCTCATAAAATTAATTAGAACGCTTGTGGGCTAACTAGCCACTAGCTGAACCGACGTTTTAAGTCCAGCCTGTATTATATCTAGGCTTACAACTTACCGCGTTGGAAAACCTACCACGTTCAGTGGAAGTGAGGCTTCCTATTTACTTTTTTATGCATATTGTTGAGTGAAGTTGTCAATGGTTTTAATTCAACTGAGTGTAATGCGTTTTACGTCAGAGGCTGCAACATTATTTGACGAGAGAGAGCATCTGAGTATAATGTTTGGAACTACCTACTACGTGACTTTGAATTTCACGAATATTGTTTACATTCTGAATTTTTAATTACAATTAAACTAGCTTTTCTTCAAAAATTACTTTAACAAATTGTTGACCATTTTTCTCGTCAACATAAGCCAAATTAACATGGCTATTTAAATAGTACTAGTTTTTGCCAGCGGATTCGCACGCGCGGAACTTTTATCCCCTATTTAACTCCCTTAGGCGTTGAATTTCGAAAAATCCTTCCCGAATCCTTGTCTACATTATAAGGGAAACCTCTGTGCAAAATTTCAGCTTTCTAGGTCCAAGGGTTTGGACTGGGCGTTGATGAGTCAGTTAGTCAGGACTTTTCTTTTTATTTCTATAGACAGATTTTCACTACGTGAATGAGTACCTCGTTGCACACACAGTATAGGAAGTGAATTTATAAAATAGTTTCTTGGTGCACATCTACACTTCTTAAATCCTTTCTTCTTTTGTGTTTCTATTTCCAGCGGTTTATAAAGCTGTAAATCATACAAGATCAACTAGAGGATCTTCTTCAAAACCACGTTTTAAATTTCATCTACTTCACATGTTTCTTCGCTTCAAGTCTAAGTGAAATTTACCTTTTCATATTTGCATATACCGTATGATGAGTCACATGAACATACACCTCACTAATTGCTTCCCTTATAGCCTGGTCTAAGGTATCCCCTTTAACGTAATCATCTAGTTAAGTCAATAGTGTAAGACAAAACGTGGTGTTTCTCACCTTTATAATGTTTATTGGAACATTTTCCTTAACAATATGGGTGGTACCCGAAGATTATGAAGCTATAATCCATGTGTATGTGGGTAACAGATAAGTATTTAAATCCTTTTGTCATCTTAATCACCTGCCTAGCCTTTTCCCAACTATGTAGGGGTCGACATCCAGTCTAACTGGATGTAGCCTGGTACAAATCAAATCAAAATATTTTTATTTCATATAAACCTGCATGGGCACTTATGAAACGTCAGAAGCTAGGTGCACGGTTCCAAATTGTTGTTTCCTATTGAGAACAGCCGGCAAGAAACTCCACGGTTACTCTTTTAAAAATAATTGACTTTAATAATGTTTTTAAATTACAGAGATAAAATGTATGGGAGAACAGTGCAGGCCTGTCAATAAGTACCAGGTACTTGGACGAATACCTACAGAATAGGAAATCGTCTACAGTCTGTAAGGCCTACAACGTTCTCTCATTCACAATATGTAAAATAATCTACATAAATAAAATGAACCTATTTAAACAAAGTGACATGATTTCCATGACAATCACTAAAAAATATTGATGCATAATGCCACATAATAACGAGAATAATGTCAGCATTGTAAAAATCAAAAGAACATTACATATTTGAAAGCAGTTAATAGACTTTCACATAGTTATGCTGTTAATAAGGTACCAGGGAAGCCACATGTGCAGAAGGAATGAATGCCAAACTTCCCTGTCTTCAACGTAGTCTTTTATCTTATAATATTATGCTTTTTTGATAAGGACACTTTTGATGTGCGTTTTAAACTTTCCATATCGCTAAGTTCTGTACCTGACTTTGGTAACTTGTTAGTAACGTTTGAAGCGGATACTGTTTATTACAAATGACTTGCTAGTTTTAGTCAATATAAATTTTGGAGTCACAATTTCTCTCAATCTTTACTACCTACGTGTATTCAGATTATGGAAATCGCATCGTTTTTTGAAAAGTCCTAAGTTTTGCGAACATACAAGATATTTTCTAGGATATAAAGAGAAGGCAGAGTTAGTATAACAGTTAGTAAAATACATACGGAGTAACTACTTACTTTCTGAACACCAAAACCCAGATACCTCTTGGTAAGGCACGTTTGTAGACTTTCGAGCTCTACCTCATAACTTCAATAATATCGGTAGAAACAGTTTCAGACATTTGTCGTCTAACCCACTTTAAACAAAAAAGTAAATTGTATGTTCAGTATAGCTTAGTTGACTACTAGACCCACGTAACTAATTCAGAAACCAAGCTCAATAAAGCAATCTTTTAAGATAAAATACCAAGTTGAAACTCCAACATTACTCACGACCACAGAATAACCTTACTGGTCTCACATAATTGCCAACAAAACCAATCGTTGTTAATCAAAATCAAAATCAAAAGTCATTTATTCAAACTAGGCTGAGAGTCAGCACTTTTCGAACGTCAAAATTACATAAGACAGTCCCCCAAAAACGCCCACCCTTCGACACTTCCTAGTGCTTTAGCTGGGAAGAAGAAGTGGCGCAACAAACTCCCCAGCAGCACAGCTGTCTGATAAGTTGGAAGAACTTGATTCTATAAAGTAATAGGTAAGTAATTAAATTTCATCATATAATAATAACATTTGTTCCACAGTAATCCAAAACGTCCAATAAATAATATATCAGTTATAGTATTCATCGTTGTATTACTTAGGTAACCCCACAACTCTATGCCATTGTGAAATCAGATACCTGTCAATCTTGAAAACATAAGTTCTTACTTTTTAAAGTTATTTACTACTCTTTGACCTTATTAAACGCTTATTTTTTTACCAACTTCAGAAAATGGAGGAGTCTATGCGTTCGTGAAGTCTATTTTTTCTTGTACAGGCATAGCACCCATTTTTTATGTGTGAATTTCTCTACACTTTTACCTGACATTCCGCCTTCACATATAATTTTCTCACACAATATTTCAATGTTATTATTATGCCAATCAGTGAATGTAAGTAGACCAATGATATAATGTGTCACCTATTCGTCTTTCATGCGGAAGAAGTAGGTCATTGTCGATACACGAAGGGTTCACAATGCGAACTGACGTATGCACTGTAAACACATACTACGTTGTTAGTCAGTCTGAGTAGTCTCCAGGGAATAATCTAAGTTCCAGACTGAATATTAAGAAAAGAAAAACGTTGTTTGTTTGGATTTTCTAGGGTTACGAAGATGCAACTTTAAGAATAAGAAAAACAACAGAGCTATCATTTTTCAGTTATTATTTTGACTGCAAAGTTTTGTTCTTAGTCTGAAATAGAAAACCTTTGGTGTGTCTGTATAAAATATCAATTCACTATGACCACTTAACGATTCCTTACTTCGAAACCACGTCAATTCCTTAGATCACACACGAAATCTGCTAATTAATATCGACACATTGGAAAATACAGAATATAACATTTCGATTCCTTACCGTTACATCAGTTTCTACTAATCACGGTATTGACGTAGTTTCAACGTAGTAAGATTCCGTGGGGAATAATTATAACCATACAGAATTGGGGCCCAGTTGTAATTAATCACAGCTTACGATGGTAACTGTAAATATGATAGTAAACAGGGTGCCAGGGACATCGACGCAGAACCTGTCTCTAGGGATTCAGTATGTTATGATTCTGAAATCCCCAGCGTTGAGATATTTCGTCAGTTAGTTAAACAAAAATAGTTGCCATTCATTTGGATCGCGTAGGTATTGCATTTTTCTATAAAAGTCAGTGTTTTTTAACCAACTTCAAAAAGAAGGAGGTTATCAATTCAATATGTTTTAATTTTTTTATGTATTTTCGCGCATAACTCCGTCGTATATAGACGGATTTGCAAAATTCTTTTTTTGTTCGAAAGGGGTTTACTCCCAAATGGTCCCATTGAAATTTCATATAGATCTGATGATGCGTTTCCGAGACAGACAACGGAACTCTTCAAAAAATTACAGCAAATCAACCGCGAATGTTGCTATCGCATAAATGTGTATTGTTTTGACCCCAAGGATGATGAAATTTCGAATTGGTGTGGGGTAGATAACTAAAAAGTGAAAAATAAAAACTAAAATAACTTTAATTTCGGAGGGCGGTGACAAATAATTAAAATACACATCCAAAGTCACCGACTTCCCAAATTAAAGTTATTTTGCACTTTGTAGTGTTTCTTTGGAAGTCGGTTGTTATTTTTTTGAAAAAAGTTTTTTTTTTATAACCGACGAATAATTTCTGCGCTAGGGGAACTAGATTCGTGTGATTAAATCATGGTGTCCCCCCTGCCACCCAGTGAAAGTATCGATTGTTTCCAAATTAATTTCCATAAAATATGCTTTGACGTTATTTCCTCCATTATTATTGAAAAATATTGAGAGGGGAAGTTACGCAAACGCGTTCAAAGAATCAAACACATATCTAACATGTTCCTATATTCAATATTGAAATTCATATCACCCTGAAACGATATTTGTATGCAAAAAGTATTTCATTAAAATGTAGGAGATATTAAGTCAATTAAATTAATAACGTCAAAACCCACACACCATTTTCGCTCTGAAAAAATAATAATTTAAATTTTCTCCAATGCCTAATCTCCAACGCCAATGCAATCAGAAAATAGAAGCAATATCTATATTGGAAGGAGGGTAACAATTTTCTAACAAATGAAAAACGTTTTATAAAATTAAATATTCACGTAGTCTTTTATAGTTAGTTGGAAACGTAAACAAAATAAATTAAGCATTTTCTAAGAATTTGCAAAAATAGACAACTAAAATTAAGTCCGCAATAAAAGTTGAGTGAAAACTGTAAAAAGCTAAAATGTAGTTAGAAATAAAATTGTAACAACACTACGCTCGTTTGCACGTGCTAAGTTGGTTAAATATACAAAGTAATATTCGTTTTTTAAAGTACCAATTGAAACACTAATACTAATGAAAGTTATGGAAATCCTACAAGGAGACCAGCTGTTATATTCTGTATAAACGTTAACATAAAAAAGACCAACCGACTTCAAAGTTCCAGACTACGAAGTAAAAAATTACTTTAACTTCGGGAGTTTTATTTGTATTTTCGTTTTTTGCCACCGAATTCCAAAATTAAAGTTATTTTCCACTTCTGATTGATTTTTTGGAAGTCGTTTAAAAAAAAGTAATAGCCTTTTAATTTTCACCTTTTAGTTGTGGTACCCACGCTACACAAATTCGTATAACTTCACTTGCTAAGTAAATGACAGTGCCAGGAAGTTATTATAACATTAGTTATGTGCATACACTAAGTGGAAAAAATGCGCACTAACTCAAAAACAACTAATCAAAACTTGACAAAATTTACTTAGGTATATGGTAGTTTATAAGTACTCGTACACCTTTTGAAACAAAATAATAATTTTCCAAATCGGCCTATAAGTGACAGAGTACAGAGGTAACGAACATAAAATGGTGTCGATCCCTAGTTTCAGGTAGAATGACAGCTCACTTCACTTAAGTGTGACTCGCTGCAGCGCTATTTTGTCAAGACAGCGAACTTTACAGAACAGCCGAACCTTATACAAGTGACAGTTGACAGCACAAAATTCGAACGCGGAAGATACTTTTTTTAAATAAAACAATCGATGATAGACGTTCCAATTTCGAACTGATGATGGATGACTTTAAGGAAAAACACCAAATAGGTACACCTACTCAGCAATGGGTGAAAAGGGTTGAAAACGAGTGCCTTTCTATGACGGATGGGACAAGTTTAAACAATATTATTTATTATACACGTACATCCTTCTTAGCACACATAATATTATTTCGGACACACACGGATGAAAAAATCCGTAATCCACCACGCACCGGGCCCGTGCGGGATGGTAGATGTCACATGTCTTCGATTTTTTGATCTAGGACATGCCGGTTTCCTCACGATGTTTTCCTTCACTGTTTGAGAGCAGTGGTGATGAAATAATTTACAAAAAGTAAAGCGCCTGCCTGGGATCGAAGCAACGACCTACATCTCGTAAGTCGTGGCCGTTACCACTGGGCCACCACTGCTCTCTATATAAACTCACTGTATGAAAGCTCTGTATATGAACAGTTTTAGGTATTTATTTGCAGCTTTTTACCTCATTCATATTACTAGAACCCAAGAGTACGTTTTTCTTCAAAGTTTATGTTAAAACCCCTCTGTTTTGACAATAAAGTCGTTCGGTTTTATGTTTATTAGTAAAAACAGTGGAAGCGTTTTCGTCTTTAGTTACTTGTGGGTGATTTCAAGTTATGTTACTTGAAGATAAGCTCTAGCTTGTTATAAAAGTACCTACCTAGTACCTAGTAGTAGTTACCTTGTTGTTGCTTGTTATTTAAGTTACCTTGTATATTTATTCTAGAATAACTTAACTTCAAAAGGTGTTAAATAATTATTACTCTTATCATGTGGGTTGTTCCCAAATAATTAAGATTATAATTTTGTTTTATTAAATAAGTTAGGTACTTCGTGACGTAATGCACGGAATAAGCTAAATAATACAATTCTGCTACAAATTTATACAATACTACGTTTTAAATAATAAACAACTACAGTCTAAATATACATAAATAATTATGATCTTTCCTAAGCAAAGTATTATAATTTCATAAAACGTCCCTACTTATGTAGAATTTAAAATGAAATTATATGAGTCCAGTTTCAAAGTGTTATTGTAGGTAGGTACTTACAACAAAAATATATTTTATAAATGTCACTAGTTCAAGAGATTTAAGCGCTGCCCAAACAAAGGACATCGTAAAACGCTGAAGTGTTTTCTTAGTTATACATAATATGACAAGGCAGAAAAAATATAGTATTGTCAAATATTCAAAGAAAAGAACAGTGCAAAATATTTAATTTTTTTATCATGATAAATAACTCGAAAAACAGATCTCAAACAAATATTTTTACGATTCTCCAAATTTTCAGCGTCAGCTATCATATTTTATGCAATGGTAATAAAATAATTTCAATCAACTAAAGAAATACCTATAAAACATTCCACTGAGCCATGCATTTATTTTTTTAGTTAAATTAAAACAGTAAGATATAATTTTATCTTGGTGGTCATTCGATTCAACTAACATCATTCGCATCACTATTTTGAACCTTATTTATTGCCGCGATGCGCTATTGTTAAATACGTACAAATTCACTTCTTACTGCGTCTTATAATTTGTTTATTTTTATTCATTTTCTTAAATGGCCAACCAACAATTGTTCACACAGTTACAATTTTAAGATAATATTTTACTTACATGTAAGGTTATGTGTAACAATTTCTTATAGGTTAGCACCGCGTGCCCCATAAACGTAAAGATCGTGCACAAGCACTATGGAATAAATAATGGCTACCCTTTATAGATTGTTTTATGCCATACCATTATTTTGCATAACAGCGAATAGCTTATACTTCATTTCGCAGTAAATCGTTTGGCACACACTCGTATAGAATACGTTAAAAACTCATAATTTTGTAAGTCAGAATCATCTGTAGGCAACCATTTCATATCCATAATATTTAAAAAGTAGAACTATCATATCGCAGAAAGAGAATCGTCTTTTGGCATAAGTAAAATAGGTAGAATTCGGTTCTGGCAGGTTCGCAGGGTGTCGCAGTTCAAACCCAACCTAATCTTTTATTACGAGTATATAACATAATATATTTAACATAATCTAAATAATTCGGTTCTGGGTAGCCTACTAAAATATATTCGCTCTAAATAACAGTTGTGCTAAACGAAATAATGCGGAATGTTAACTTTGCCAAAGGTAATTATGCTAAATAAAATTGTGCCATCTTTATTGTAAATTCGGACGTATAAAAGTTCGGCCAAACAATAATAATGTTAAATATTTTTTTATGCCTTAAAAATATTCGTTTATAAAAGATTATGCCAAGTGTGTTATTCCAAATAAATTTCAGAGCATCAAGATTCCGCCAGATCTGACCCTTGAATAACTAGGTAAGTACAAACGGAGGATAAAATAATAATATATATATAGGACAATATATCCCGTATGTGTCGCCGGGCGTGAAAGTCCCGTATGTGTCGCCGGGCGTAAAAGAATAGCACCATCCCATTTCTACCCGTGGGTGTCGTAGAAGGCGACTAAGGGACTTACTAGAGAATGGGCAGCAGCGTTCTCTATGCATTTTACCACCATACTGCGATCGCCAACCCGCCTGCCAAGCGTGGCGATTATGGCAAAACCCCCCATTCGGGGGAGGCCTATGTCCAGCAGTGGACGTCTTTTGGCTGAAATGATGATGATGATGAGGACAATATATAATATATAGCAACGTGAGAAAGTTAATGCTATCATAGCTTTCTTCTTCTTATCAATGGGCATGGGGAAATCATAGTATTAATAGACTATTTTCTTATTTATAAAAGTTACTTAATACTTGATCCACGTGATGTTTTCTTAACGTTTTTCGTTCCAAAGTAGCGACATGATTGATTAATAAGTATTTATACTAAAAACTGTATTAGTCGCGAGGAGATATTTTTTTTTCTTTTTAAACAATATAAGGTTTTTATTAATGATATAATGCCAATTAACGCATTTTTATTTCTTTGTGTCGTGCTTTTTTTAATATAACAGAGTTAGGTGATTTCTTAAGTTATCAATTATCATCCACGTGTTTTAACCTAATTTATTTGAGGTAGCGTGTCTTTTTCTTCCAAATTCTCAATAGGCTGGCAAAAAGTTACTTTAACAGTTGAATTCTACGCGCGCCTCAAAGCGATGTCAGCACCAACTGGTGGGGCCCGCGAGGCCGATGCCTGCCAGGGGTGCGGGTGTTTTGAAAGAGGTACCGTGGCTCCTGGAATACAGGCAATTGAAGGAACATGGGTGGGTTTTAGTCAGTAAAAGTCTGACAAGCTCCACCAAGAGCGGGAGAAGTTATTTGATGATTTCTCCACCTCAAAAAAAAAAGACTTAATATTTAAATCCCTCAATATTATTGGAATCCAAATTTTGTCCTCATCATCATTATCATTTCAGCCGAAAGACGTCCACTGCTAGACATAGGCCTCCCCTAGGCTCCTCCACTTCGACCGTTCTTGTGCTTCCTTCGTCCTCAATTTAAAGTCAAAAAAAAATCAATAATAATGCCAGCTACTACCTCCATCAAACAGAAATACCCACATGAAACTACCTATAATGCAAGAAAAACAACCAAATATCATAAACTTCCATTCGAAAATGGAACCATTTCATTAACGATTCAGTTAAAGGCTTAAAATTTCATTAATAACAGAGTAAATCCAAATAAATTGAATTTAATCATATAGTGGCAGTTGCACATGCTGTTGGGGACGGCCGCGTCAATTTCACGCGTCCGGAAATCTACACGCAGCTTTAATTATATTATCCATTTCACCCTCCGATATTTTACATGAATCGGTTAATTTACGTACATAGCACCCTCATAGGCTTAACGTGCTTTAATAAGGTACGGATAACCGTTTATGTGCCTTCAATTAAAAATAATTGTGTCAAAATTACCGTAATTTCAGAATTTCGTAAAATATAACTACGCCAGACTTAATAATGGGTTGTATCAAGTTGGGAATTTCTAAGTAAATATAAGGTTTATAAGCTTAGCTAAGTTTAGCAATTGTACAGTCTCCAAAAGAGATACGTTACCAGGGTGGTCGAGTATAGTTGCAGTTTAGTCAGAAACCAATGGATGTTTTCGAATTTAATTAAATTCGATAAATGAACTGTTTGTTAAGTATTATTTAATTCAAATTTTATACGAAAACATTATCGGTTACATAATAAACTTCAACTACATTCGAAGACTATGGTTACTCATATCTTTTGGTGACTGTACTTAAGAGGGCACGATCGTACAGGTTCTGTCCTTTGTCATGTTTTGTGTCAATTGGTGACCCATCATTGTATGTGCAAAAAATAACAACAAATTAAAGCGCAAAGGACATAACATATGAAAAAACGCAACTTAAAAAATTATACCTGACATCGTTTTACAACTTTGATCACTATTCAATTTTATTCACATGCAAATCAGTGGTTAGAGGCGTCAATTTTTTCGTACTTTCAATAGGTACCAATATAGGTAATACACAATATTATAACATGAAAATTCAGCAGAAATTCCCACAGGGACTTACGATCATTGACGATACGAATCTTTCAATATTTTGGTGAATCAAATTGTCAGGTATAATTTCTTTTTTGTACGAAAATCATACCTGGAGATGTTGCTTGACAATACCGTTTTGAATAAAAATACACTTTGTAATAATTCCTTCTAAGAATCTAGTATTATTTAAGGCTTTCTATGTTAGTTTTCGAAAGTCTGCCATGACCATGATTGATATCCCTGGAAAATCGTATACTTACTTTTACAACGTTTGTAAATATTTGAGCACCATGTATCTATATTACAATTAATTTATCTGTAATTACTTCACTTTCATTATTTTTACCTATTTCGGGTATGGTAATTTTATTCTGGGTGCCTCATTACCACACATATATAGTGAATGTATGTTAAATATTGTTACTTAAAGCATTTTAAAAGAGTAACGATGGAGTTTCTTGCCCATTCTTCTCCAAACGAAACTACATTTTGGAAGGGGCGACTAGAATCAATTCTATTTTAATGTAAATGTTGACGTTCAAAAGTGCCTTTTGTGCATAAGTAAATGCTTTGAATTTGACCTAACATAACAGCATGCAGGCCGGTATTTCCAGAAAACGTTTATGTTTCTATTATTCACTAAACTCATGTTATTATACCAGCCTTTTTGCAAGGCACAGGCCCCTCAGATACAGAGAGGGCCCTACAAAGTGAAAAATATCTTTTTTTCGGAAGTCGGTGACTTTGGATGTCTTTAAATTTTTTGTCAATGCCTTTCAAAATTAAAACTATTTTTACTTTGTAGTGTTCTTTCCCAACACGAATTCGAAATTTCATCATCCTTGGGGTCAAAACAATACATATTTGTGCGATAGGAGTAATCGCGGTTGATTTGTTGTAATTTTTTGAAGAGTTCCGTTGTCTATCCCCGAAAGTCTTTATCAAATCTATTTGAAATTTAAATGGGACCATTTCGGAATAAAGCCATTTCGAACAAAAAACTAATTTACAAACCCGTCTATATATGACGGAGTTATGCCCGAACATACAAAAAAAAATACATAAGAATGTCGAATTGATAACCTCCTCCTTTTTGAAGTTGGTTAAAAATAGCTGTTCCAAACATTCAAAAAATATATAAACTCAGAAAGTACAGTCATGAGCACTAATATGTATACACATCGCTAGATTCAAAGGCGATTTTCTCTTAAATAACGATTGCAACCTTGAGATAACTTAGGTATTCATTATAGTGTGAGTTCCGCAATTTTATTTTCAAAGAGGAGAAAATCACTTTTAAAAGTTGTTAAGCGCATACATATTAGTGCTCGTGACTGTACATATGAATTGAAAAAGTCACATTGGTACTCACCCAGATTTGAAGTTATGAACCCTTAACTTCGTTCAAGAGAAGCGACGCCTTAAACGACTAGGCCAGAATTCTTGCCAAGTCCCACGTAATAGGGGGTGAGACTAAAGACTGTGAGAGAGCAAGTCTAATTCCTAACGACTCCTCTACATTCAAATATCGGTATAAAATTACAATTCTCGTAGTTTGCCCTACACAAAAACATTAGAGAGGAATACAGTATCGTTACCTTAATGTTTACCGTTCGGTAACAAGCTTTACCCAAAGGGTTTTACAAATTATTCTACATCTAAAGGAAAAACGTACCAAGTCGATATTACTGTTATCGCATTTACCTTTTCGTGTTCTAACGTAAAATTCAAATGATTTCTTGATTACATCGTGTTCTGTTGTTAACATTACAATTTTACAGAATTTCGTATCAAGAAAATTATCCATAGAGATAATTTGAAATTAACGTTCTTTTTACAGAGGTCGCAGCAATCGATTCAAAATTAAACGAATTTTCTTTTTTATTTTCGATTTCTAACTTCTCAAGTCTTCTAACCAAGAGTACAAGCCTTTCTATGGATAAATATTTTCTTTATCTTTAGGCCAACAGACATAAAATAATGATTTATGTACGTAGGTACTTTTTTATAAAACAACTAAACAATTTACAAATAAATACCTCTTTGTAATATTATAGAAGATAGAAAAAGAAAAAATAAGCACAGGGCATCAAAAAATTCGTCTGGATCGCTGCCAATGGGAAAATCCTAGCAGCATTGCCACTTTGTATGGTGATGCTAAATCTTTGGCCCAAGATTAGATCAGCCCTCTGGTCTCGTGAGGCCTCTATGAGTATATCTATATTCTTTACATAATATTATAAATAAAAGTCTATTTTCGTATCTGTGTGACCGTTTTCTTCAAACTTCACAACGGATTTTATGCAGTTTTCACAAGCTTTTTCAAATAAAAATCGCAAGTGTCGCTTGTACATTTAGAAATTGATGACAGTCAGGATCATCGTTTACTAAAAGCATTACGTGACTATGTATTATATTCTCATAAAAGCATTATTGTCCTGAAAGCACTATTGTTAAGACGTGTTTTGTTATCCATAATGTATTTCAACAACGTTTTTCTTGCACTACTTAAGTAGTTAGAGGTATTGTGTTACATATCTCCCAGTTTGAACATTATTGATGGATTAACCTAAGAAAAGTTGAAGGTAAAAATACAGACATTACTAAAGGACTAACTAATATTATAAATGCGAACGTAAGTTTTTTGGTTTGTTACGCTTTCACGCTAAAACGGCTGAACGGATTTGTATGAAATTTGGCATACAGATATACAATGACCAGGGTAAGAAAATAAGCTACTTTCATCCTGGATCACGCACGAAGTTGCGGGCAACAGCTATATACTAATAAATACAAAAATTCTTTGTTGGTACCACAGGCGTACTCGTCCGCGTCTAAATTAAAATCCATGTCCCTAGGCCAGGTTTCGGTAACAATAAAATATTTTTTCTTAAGAAACTACTACTGCGTACCAAGCAAATATTAGTTTGGTCCCCATGGATAATACTGGCAGATTAAACCAAGCTAGCGAAACTCCGATATTCCAGAGAGAGACTACAATGCTTGAAAAAATGTTCACCACTCCTGATGAATGACAACAATTCAAGTCCGTTACAATTATTTTATCAACTAACCGCCTGGGTGGGCTTCGCACGGTTTTTGTGACTTGACAAAACATAGATTTTATTATTGGATGTAAGTTCAATATTAATGTCTTTTACACATTTAACCCATTCGAAATAAATTACCTAAATGATGGTGTAAACTGCACTAAAATCCGTTGCGAGGTTTAGAAGAACGCCGCAGTCAGTAAAAGAAAAGCGAGTTTCATTTATGATACGAGTATGTAACTATACGGATCTGGATCCGTGATATCTAGAAGCAGCATCACTATTTTACTGTTCAATGAATTCGGGAAAAGGATTGCATTCTGCCGAATGGTGGAAAGGTAGTATCTTTAATACGTGTCCCATTCTTGCTGTGACTTTTGTAAAAGGATAATAAAAGATTTTCGATTTCAATTAGATTCGGTGAAAGGGAAATAGAAAATTGATAAGTAAATATTTTTTGAGATTCATGGACGGTAGGACGTTTTTTCGTTGGATGAAGGTATTTAATTTAACTTTCAGAAATTAATTTTCAATAATGTTGCCAGTGAATATTAATGAATTACCCAAATAATATAAAATTCTTGCATGAATGATTCAACAATTTGGCACCGCCAGAAAATGGTTTGTTTCACTAATTGGGCTTGCAATTAAATGATGAAATCCTTTAATTTATTGAATTGGTCCGGAAGCACAATATTAACGTGGCTTTTAATCAATCAATAAATCATAAAATGTTCACTTGATACGAGTCTGATTTCATCAAATTGTGGATATACAAAAGCCAAACCAGATTATGAATGATTATAATGTTATATCATTCGTTTTGCTATGAAGGGGTGAACGACCGAATGAACCGTGAAAGCAGAGTGAAGATGATTGATGTGATGAGGTGAATGATACACGAATCCCGTACGACTGCATAATTTGCGTCTACGTTGATTTATTTTCGCAATATTGACTGATTTTGGGCAGTGATTTCACCCATCGTGTTGTACAAGAAGCTAATAGATTAAATAGGTTGCACGATTTTGTTTTTCTTAATCTTTATTAGTTTATAGAGGGTTTAACCAGTATGATCGTGTCACCCAATAATCCTACTATTTGATTTTTTAAGTGTCAGTATTAACTTTCCAATTTCAGTTGGATTTATCATAGAAGCGCTTCGTTTTACAAAATTAGGCTAAATTAGAAGTCTATAAAACCAATAGTTTCAGTTTGTAATTTTGTATACAAAACAATTTTGACACTCTTTTCTGTCACTTATGTAAGTCTAACAACAAAATATACTCACTACTAAGTAATAAGTTTACACAAAATAACACAATACATTTTTTGACAGAATGGAACGAAGAAATATGTGTCAAATAATATTTTACTACTGCAGTATGTGTGAAAAGTTCACTGTGTCTCTGCTTCCAATATCCGTCACCTACATTTGATTGTGTACAAAATCGTGCTTGCATTTGTTAAAATGGCAACCCTAGGGAGGTCGACGTCGTCCATTTGTGGTTTAGTTGATTCGACGGCTCAATTCGTCGTCGCCGCTGCGGTAACATCGATTCTCCTAACTATATTATGGACCGCAGTCGAATCTGGTTGGTACGAGTAAAGTTTGTTAGAAAGATTGCTTCGTGAGGAACTATACAAATAAATAAAAAATAAGTGTCTGTTTTTTCAATGTCAAAATAACAGCTTTTAACTAAATGTCTTTGAAAATATAAAACCTTTTTTTTATACATATTGTCTGTCTGTCTGTTGGTTCTGGTAATCTCCAAAACGGCTGGACCGATTTAAAATTTCCGATTTTTTCGACATCCAAACAGGCGAAACCGCGGGCACAGCTAGTAGTAGAAATAACTTTTTTACTTTATGAAAACAATATTTTGAGAGAATTATGAAATATTTTCGATTAAATTATATTTAGAAACTTTTAGACCTATGCTGTGCCTAATAATTGTTAACTGTAAGAACTTTTTGAAATGAAATATTCTTTAGGCGCGTTGGTAATTTTTGGAGATGGGAAAAAACAATTGAACTCGCGACACTGTTACCGACCCCACGGACAACACGAACGTACGAACGAACAACGTTGAACGTTGTTTATTCTGTCTATTCAAAAAATACACACGTAATTGTTCAAGTTTTCACTTCTGTTCGCCCAGAGTGCCACTTTTTTTTCCCTGGTTTGTGTTCAACTTAATCTCTCTTATTGCTAATTAGTTACACCTAGTAATAAAACTATCAAGATTTAATCTAGTGAGTTACTCTTTTCGTTTATCTAACGAAACCCTAAATTCACAAACGTTGTAAAGATGTTTGAAAGACCTTATTTTACTAGGTACCTACCACAGACGCGTAATGAGTACACGCAGAGGCTGTACCAGAGTTTCCTTTGTAACAAAAAGAAAACAACGCAAGTAGCACAAACTCACTCATAGGTACTTATGTAAGTATTATGTTTGACATGCGGGTATAGCAACATCTATAGTATTCAGGGTGGTAGGGACAGTGACGATAAATACGCTGATACCATATATTCAGTACATGATTCTGACCGATTCGTCGGTCAAAGAAAATTTAGCTATCCCGTCCATTTTGCCCGCGTAGGTTGCATATTTTACTTTTCTCTATAGAAAAGTGCAATTGGTTTCAGTATGCACGTCGATGTCCCTGCCACCCTGTAGATTAAAGATATAAAGGTTTTCGTGATTTTAATTTTTTTGGCAAAACTACCGACTGTTTATTAATTGTTTTTACTCAGTATTTAACAAGAGAAACTCTTGCAATAAATTGAAAATTAATATGGCAATAATTTAATATTTCGTTGTTCATAGTTTTGTCATACACCAAATTACAAATAAACATGGAACTTATAAAAAAGAATGATCAAAATCGGACAACTCTGTAAACAGTTATGAGTGACATACAAAAAAAATACATTAACGCGTCTACATGTGAACCTTCTCCTTTATTATCATCGGTTAAAATAAGCCACTAAAATTTAACTTAATTTGAAATCTACCAAAACTAAACAATAGTTACTGAATTGTTATAAGAAAAGAAAGCAATGTAGGGAACCATGTTCTCGGGGAAAATTATTATTTGATGAAATGGAAAACGATGGTTGGTTTAACTTTGATTGTATAAGGTATTCATCTGTAAAAGTAGATAGACCAGCAATATTTATGGTACGAATAATTTGATAAAAGAGAACCATTACATTTTGACGTTGTTTTTAGAACAGCTTTAAACGCAATACTTAAAAAAAAAACCTGAAACTAAAACCATACCTAATTAATTCACTACAATATATGTAATTTTTATACTCTGCCGGAGAGGTAAAGAAATTATGTCTGTAGATTATACAGAAATAATTTCTTTACCTCTCCGGCAGAGTTTTAAATTTAAGAAAAAATGGGTAAACTTCTATTGAATAAATGAGTAATACTCAAAATCAACTCAAAGCATTTATTTCAAATAAACCAATTATAGGCACTTTGGAATTATCAAGGTCGTTGAGTTAGAAATATGAAGCTAAGCGCATTCCAAAGCGAAGTAGTACTATTTATTACTCAAGCAACTTTTAAAAGATACATTTCTGAATGTCTACTTCAGTTTTGCTACTAAATTCCATTCACTTTGACACTAGTTTCACGTAGCTAGTTTCCTCAGAGGGCCAACTAGAGCTTTAGATAAATATATGGAATCCCTGTTATCTCGCTCTATGTGCCCATAAAAACAAAGATTTGTTGTATTTCCCAAACCGAGTGAAATACCGAATACTTTAGTATTGTACAGAAGGTTTCTGAAGTAAAAATAAAAGTAAAATTACTTTAACTGTGATGGATAGTGTTAAAGACGTTAGTGCACACTCTAGGGCTGTTAATAAAGTAGTTGGTTGTTATGCAATTAGTGGAAATGTCAATTTTGTGTAGATATCATTAGAAATCAAATGTCATCGGAAATGACGACATGAACCCCTTTATTTACAAACGTGGACGTAAAAATAAGTGACGTTTAAACGTCAAATTAGTATGGTTAAACTGTACAAACTCCATTTGAAATAGAGAGTGTGAAGAGTTTTTGAAGTGAATTAAGTTAAATGAAATGAATGAATCCATAATCGTTTAAACGGAACCTGGTTTTATTCATATAAAGTTCGTTAGTATATTAAAACGGTGGTGTTTACAGATATACAATTCAGAATACCTTTGACACTGAACAACATAAAAGAATAAATTTACATGTTGCCCATACAAACCTTAAAATATATGAAATAAAACATGAAGGGACAAAAGCCATTTCAGTGTTTATTTCTAGGCATTTTATTAGGGCTTTATAAATAGATATACATACATACATGCACACAAACCATGATCTATATATTAATACGTGAAGCAAAAACTTTTTCCCCTTTTTTACGAAATTAACGCGTACACGGAGCTAATATATTATTTAATTACAGTCGAATTTCGTATTTTTAAATTATGGTCGAATTTCGACCACTGGGTGACCTCTAGTAATTGTAAATCGAAGAAGCTATAAGATACATCTAAAGCTATACTATAAGTTGTAACTTATAGTCGCTCATTGTCTCTTATTCGTAAGGTTTAGAGTTATTTTAGGTTAACATTGCATTGCAAGATAGAGGCGGCAAAAGATCTCTCTGTTGGTTATTTCCTTTTTTTAAGAAAATTTTAATGGAATGGCCGGTCTAAATTCATACTACAAAAAACAAAACGTTTTCTAAAAGACATTTCTACCTTGACTTTGTGAATGTTCTACTCTTCAGGGGGCTGGTAGCCAAGTACTAACAGGCGCACGGATCTACCGGTCAGCTTAAGCAATGCTTGCCGCGGTTGGTCAGTGGATGGGTGACCATATTTACATACCAAGACCTCTCCGTGCCTCGGAAAGCACGTTAAGCCGTCAGTCGCGACTGTCATTCGGGGATCTTTGACAGTCAGACGCCCGAATCAGAGGGTATTATTGTGTTACTTTGTAACTAGGTTTTGAAGGTCAGATAGACAGTTGTTTCATATAAAATACTGGTATTCAGCTTCATCCGGTCAGACCGGTAGCCGACCCCAACGGGAAAATGCTAGGCAGATGATTCCACTCTCGTGATTCTAACATCATCACTTTGTTATACTGAAATCTGCTTATACTGGAGTGTTTATTCTCTTTTCACTTTCGATCGACGAATATATTGTAATCGTTTTACATTAACCTCATTTTGCAACCTTTTATCATTATGGCCGTGTACAAGAAAACACAGTTTTATGATTATGTTGAAAGAAAATGCATAGCACTTAGGACCAACTCATAAAATATTAAACAAAGCGACACTTTTGGGTAGTTTTGAGAACGTTAAGTATTCACGGACTAAAATAACAGAGCTATGATATGTTCAAGTGAAAACGTGGTCTTTTTTCTTCATTTTGGGACTGCTGGCTTGCTCATACATAATCAGCCTATTAGGTTCCCACAGCTGAGACTCAGGCCTCCTCTTTTTGAGAGGTTGTGGGTCGTAATCCACCCCGACGAGCCCAGTTCGGTTTGCATTAGTAAATAGAAAAAAAAAAAAAACAAAGCAACCCACGCTTATTTGAAATAAATTTCTGCTTTTTTAGTTTTTAAAGCATGTTTTTTAGATTTCTTTTTACATTATTTATTTTCTATTTGTTACTTCTGCTAACAACAAAAGTGTGATTTTTTATATATTTTTTAAAAACATTTTTTAAACATTATGGAACAATTTATAAAATTATTCAATAGGGTATTTTCCAATTTATTTATATTATATTTATATTAGTTGCTAACTACTTAGTTTGCACAAAGTTGACGTCACGTGATAAAAAGTCATTGTAAGGAGCGTTTTGGAGGTAAATTCAAAACAACGAAAAAAACATTTTATTTTAATCGTTTTTAATGGAGAAAATGGATAAAAATAAATTTATTATTTTTCTGTTAAATATATTGCCCCAATCTACAAATTAAAACAGTTTTTATCAAATTGGAAAATACCCTATTGTAATCGGTCCTCGATAAATCTGCAAAGTTTAAATGAAATCTGACCGTTTAAAGTGGGTCAAAATCAAGTCCAAAGGAGTCGGTTACAAACAAACATGCTTACAAACATACAGGTGAAACTACTAAAAGCGTGTTTAAAAACTGCCAGTCAGCAAGATCTTACCGAAGTTGACTGCCCAGCAGGATGCACTGAACGTACATTTATAAATCGTAGACAAGTCTTCTATTAAGAAACTACAAAAGAAGAAAAGGTACTTATTTACGCCTTACGGGCAAAGTGAGCCACTTATAACTGTAATGAATGTTTAATAAAAAGGGTACATCTAAATTTAGCAGCGGTGACAGACAAAGGTTAACCTCATTTAGCCGCAATTCACGTGAACATCTTAAACATAATCCTACGGTGTCACAAAGTGAAATAGGCCACTCTCTAGGGAACAGCAGAACATAACAAAGACTGTTGATAAGAAAAATGAATGGTTTGTGTAAACTGATATAAATTTAGGTTATTTACCCAATATAAGTAGTTACCTACATATTAGAATTATATTTTCTCATTAATACCGAATTAACACTGATGAAGAATCAATGTTTGTAGCTAATGCTTAAAAATGCTTCGAAGCTAAGTCGTGTTAAATAAAGTAAAAAATATATAATCTGCTTTTAATACACATGGCATTTCATCATCATCAGCCTTATAATGTTCCCACTGCTGGGACACAGGCCTCCTCTCGGTGAGAGGGATTGGGCCGTAATCCACCACGCGGGCCCAGTGCGGGTTGGTAGATGTCACATGTCTTCGAATTTTTGGTTCTAGGACATGCCGGTTTCCTCACGATGTTTTCCTTCACCGTTTTGAGAGCAGTGGTGATGAAATAATTTACACAAAGTAAAGCGCCTGTCGAAGACCGCGGGTATCCGCTGGATGTGGGAAGCACAAGACCGGTCGAAGTGGAGGAGCCTGGTGGAGGCCTATGTCCAGCAGTGGACGTCTTTCGGCTGATATGATGATGATGATGATGATGAAGCGCCTGTCTGGGTTCGAACTCACGACCTACAACTCGTAAGTCGCGGCCGTTACCACTTGGCCACCACTGCTCCCATTGGCATTTCCCATGTTGATATTAGCGTCATATCATATTCTATTTCTTTTTCAAATTATCATACAACGAAAGAAAGTATGTTATGAAATGCGTAAGTAGAAATAACATTTTAGAACAATCAGGATGTGATTGAAGTAAGCTACCTACATTTTAGTTAGATAACAAGGAAAATAAAATGAGATCCTAATAGTTTATATAAAAGCCCTAAGTTTTTAACTAAAATAATAATAGACTTTTTCATGAAAAAGATAAATATATATATATATTTCTAAATCTCAAGCCAGACAAGACAATTAACAAGCGGAAGTGCTTCCTGCAATTAGAACTGCCATAATACTTTTGTTCTCCGTCTCGGACATTTCTAGCCTTTTCTTGAGCTAGTTCCTTCGTATAATTTTTAATTATTTTTCAAACTTGTGCAGTGAGGTGCGAACTCGTTAGTCGACGTAACGCCATTCCCCTTATTGGATCACCGTCTCTCGGATGGGCTCTTACCTACCGCCAGGTGTTTATCAACCTAATTAACTTTGGTATGTTTATCTTTTTCTACCTTAAAGATGGTCTTTATGTCATTTTATACTTTTTGGGTTTTCTTTTTGTTTTGACGAAAATCTGATTTAGAAGACTTTTTGTTTAACGATGAGTTTACACATGAACAAATAGTTATTGAGATAGAAAATCTCATCGATAAATTGCTCCAATTCGTGTTAAATCAGTTTTTGTAAGACGTCTTTTGTTTCTTTGAGTGAAATAATGCCAAATTAATTCGTTAGCTGTTTTTATGGTAATCTTGTTTTCTGAAACATTGATACTGGGTTCAAAGCGATTGGTAGATTAGTGATTAAACAAAATTATAGTAGTTTTTTCTTGAGACAGTTTTGTGATTGTCTACATAATACTATCTTCCCCGGTCTTACGTAGGAGTGTGACTTGCCCTCAATATCATGTAAAGGCGATTGCATACCTAAACAAAGTCGAGTGAAAGACAACATGTGTGGTCTAAAGATTGAATTTCCTATTCATTTATACGAGGTGACGTTATTCAGTCTTACAAAATCCGTAACCTCTACGGAGCCATTTTTAGTTTTAAGTACGACATTGAAGTAGGTAGATGGTGACAATAATACTAACTACATACAACGGCAGTACATTGTACTAAATCCCTGTGGACGGAGTTTTGTTGTTTTATTCAAGTGCATATATGCAATAATTAAATACTTAAAGTTGTATGCATTTACGTGCAATGTAAAACCACAAAACTTGATGATGAATGTAAAACTTAAATTTATTTAGTTTAAATGCCATCATAAACCTTTTGAAAAATACAAAAATGTTTGGTCAGCATTTTATCAACCGTATAATTTTTATGTACAGATGTTGGAGGGTCTAAAAATTTTGTGGACAGAGGCAAATGATCCTGTAACTGTTTATCATGGCAATTAACTGTAGCGGCAATGTTCGCAGAATATTTTGTGACCGCGTAACTGGATGGCTACAAAACGAACACTTTTTGCGTTTTTCGCTTCAAAATTCAGCGTCGAGTGACCAAACCAAAATTTATTTTATTAACACGACGGTTGAGTTGATATTTTAAAAGTAGAACGTCACTCATTTTGATGCAAACGCAATGTTTTCGTGGCTCTTGCTTTTGACCATGATCTTGAGTGAGCTTTAAATTGAAACTGGATTTACTTAACGTGTTACGTGGTTCCTTGAAAATGTATTCTGCGTCCTCGCGTCAAGCGACAGGCGCTATTTTATATTGTAGCTTCGTGTGTATAAAAAAATCTCTGAACTGAGTAGCACATAAAAATCTTATGCATTATTTATTTACGTATTCTTAAGCATTTATTATTACTAATATTCAAGTATGTATCTATTTTCCGTTACCAATAGTTTACTTTTATTTTTTACCTACGTCTGTGTGTCGCTGCGGGGTGCCAACTGAAAACCAGCGCTGGGTGTCTCACGCCCAGCAATTGCTGAGATGGTAACCTTTTCGGTATGGACACGCTCAGCACAATTGATACTGAATGTTTTGTTTGTTATGTCTAACGTTCTCTTTTTTTTCATGTGTTTGTTGCTGTTGTGTTGTGTCTGTGTCGAATAAATGTTTTCTATTCTATTCTATTCTATTTGAAAGTTGGAATTAGTAGATTAATGTTTTCAGGAATTTCAGACTAAAGTTTTTCTTTAAAAGAATGTCGGTATCAAAAGGTTTCTGAAAAGAAAGAGTTTTGAAAGTCCAACATTCTTTAATCACAGTCAGTCAAGTCCAGTTAGTTAGATCATTGAACTTTTGAACTGTCAAGAAGTTGGACAGTATTGAGAAGTTTATAAGTAAGTCGTTCGTCATCAATAATAGAACAAGATGTCATTGAATTCTTCTATCTTCTTACTGAAATAAATAAAACAGTGACATACGTTTATTGGTCGATAAAATACAGTCTGGGGAGCAGTGGCGGCTGGTAGGTCATGGAACTGGTGGTGCACTTTACTAGCTCACTAAGTATTAGGGGTAATAAGTAAATAAATAAAATTACTTTTTTACAGATAAGTAATTTAAATCTAAACGAAAAAAATAAAATAAACAATAGTATTCAGTTTCACGTAAACTAAACTTCGCGGTGACAATAATGAGTCGGTCATTCATTATGGCCGGCATGCAAACTTCGCAACAAACCTCGGGCGCTCTCGGTAATATTCGGTTCAGTTCGACAAACTTCGGTTCCCCCGTGCGGCGCACGAGAATGGACAAATTACTCCGTATCGCTCCATTCAGTTATGTCAACTATCTTCTGTCTCACGCGCTAGGCGTTTTAGCTCAGATCTCATAGAAATGTATGAGCATTCGCCGTGCGCTTCGGCATAGCGCACGAGGGATCTTCTGTACCGCGAAAATAAGTTTAGCAAAGAGCTTATATTGTTTCGACAGTTTTGTTAGTATTACATATACCACAATCAGTGGCCACAATGCGATTATTAAAAAAATTGTGATTCTTTCGACACCTATTAAAATCTGGTAGTTCAGCGCACGAGTGCACTTAAGGGATAGCCGCCCGTGCTGGGGAGTAATCTGTTCCACTTTAGGAAGTTTTTCATGTCAACAAAGAATTTATGAGGATTTTAATCGTGTTTTTGTCGATTGTGAGCGGAGTGTGGCGTTATTTATGATGATGAAAATGAAATTAAATTTTGTTCAAATGGGCAGTCTGTTATAACATAAGGACATTCTCATACACTTGGATGTTTTGTCATATTGGATGGTCAAATCGTTCCAAAAGCTATTCTTACTTGCAGTAAATCCATGTTTTGGAACGTTTGATAAATGATTTTATTTCTAAGAATAGCCGAAACAAATTCAGAGGTCACAGTCTCTTTTAAAGTTTATTTGAAGACCATCTAAGTAGATTGGTGTCTGAAATTATATTTTTAGGAAAGAACCACATAGATTGAGTAGACCTGTCCAGTCAATGGAGGCATTAATCAGTAATCCGGCAGCTTAATTCAGAATTTAAGGAGTTTAATGATTCGACGAATAATAACAACGAAAAAACATTTGGGTAGGCCAAATAAATTGCTCAAACTGCCAGATAGGTATTATGGATTCATGACCTACTTTTTTTCTAACTTCAGATAAAGCTGCAGCTTGAGGAAAACCTTTCGCCATCATCATCATCATCATCATTTCAGCCGAAAGACGTCCACTGCTGAACATAGAATTCCCCAAAGCACCAGCATTTCGACCGGTTCTGTGCTTTTAGTATCCAGCGGATTCCTGAAAATCTTTATACTATCATATTTTTTCTATTTCACCTATAATCCTTTTGACTACAGCAAAGCGGCTGTCTGTCGGTAACATAAGTAGGTGTCGGTAAATTCGGTAATGGATCCAAACACGACGCGGCACTTCGGCGTACAAACAACAATATTGGTACCCTTTGAGATAAAATAAAAATAAAATGCAGAAATATTCTGTAAGGTTTTAGATCGCTTACTCCGGTAACTATTTCAATTTTTTCTAGGATTCATTTTATTTACCGTTTGGTGGTTTAGCTAAAGAGGAGATATCTAAGTAACAGTGAGGATGCAAATATCGAAATATTCTAAATGGAAGTTAGAACCTAGTACGAAATCAAAAGCCATGAAAAACTTAATTATACTCTTTCGTAATATTGACATTTTAGAGCATTTGGTTTAATTAAATATTCGGTATTTATTTTGTTTCTCTTTGTCATGAATTCAATTAAAATTAAGGAACGTTTCTCACTAATTAATTTGCCAATAATTGGTAAAATTAATTCAGGAAATTTGTATTTAGTGAAGTGCATTTGCTTTTCGATTTTCCATGTTAGGCTTTTTTTTTTTAATTGTGGGTTTTTGTCCAAATAACAATTATGTACCTATTAGTGCTGATTAAATTCAGATTCTTGGAAAAACGCAGCAATTTATAATTAGAGATTCATAAATATCGTTTTGTTCAAAAGTTTCTAAAGTTGGGCTTTACGGTTATGTAATTTGCAAAGAGTTAGGGAACTCATTAAATTCAAATGTGATTGTTTGTAAACAAAATTCATTAGAAATATAACACAGGATAATTCAAATCAAATCCACTGAAAGCAAATAATTAAAATTACTTCTTCATCACCTTCACAGTAAGATTTGGAAGTAAGCTGTATTATCAAATTTATAAATTAGGAACAGAGTTTAGCCTTTAATTAAAATCTTTTTAGGAAATAGGCCATGGTAACTTTAGATAGTTTCGTTATGAGCGATAATAGTTCTTATTGCAATCTGATACGAGTTAAAATCTATTGTTATAAATTCGAATGATAAATGAGCAAGCGTATGTCGTAAAAATGCAAAAAAAAAAATCGTATAAAATTAAATATAAACTAATAAATAATCCATCACTGAATGCAGTTTACCACTTGGAATTTTATTTTATATCTTTAAATAAAATTATATTGAAGGGACAAGCTGCTTTTAAAGATAATAAAGAGATGATTATAATGATTTTTTGATGCATTATAATATGTTTAATTACGTTACGACCCATAACGACTGTCAAAGATCCACGAACGACAGTTTAAGCCTAGGTATGCAATTACAATAAGTCTTAAATCTTTTTAAGCATTTCGTTTATTTTTAATTACATTTTATTTACCTATTAGGTATTCAGTTGTTCCGTATGATACCGGACGTCAAAGAATAGCACCAGCAGCGTTCTATATTCATTTGACCATACTGCGGTCGCCAACCCGCCTGCCAAGCGTGGCGATTATGACAAATCCCCCCTTTTGGGGGAGGCTTATGTCCAACAGTGGACGTTTTTCGACTAATATGATGATTTAGGTTATCATCTAATCGTTTACACAAGCCATTGACCAATACACGAGTTCATAATACCATTGACATCATTTTATACGAAATGAACGAATATGCCAATCCAAGGGGTGAGGGAAAAATGAAGCCAATATTGAAGCTGGCACGTGACAGGACAAGCTATGACGACATCATATCTTTAGATTATTATATTTTATGACCATCTTTATTAGCTTTTTGAGGCATGAATAAATATTATATTTTCTTTATTTACTTAAAGTGAATTCGCAAAGTTGGTATTTTATTTAGATGCGAATGCAGCGTAGTGGTATTCATTGTTAAGAGAGCTTAATATGTTTAAAAAAAAATAGAAACCAGTGAAAGACTGCATATTTAAACGCATAGATACTAACATAAGTTTCCTCTGTTTTAATCCAGATTCTATGTTAACTGTGTACCAAATTTCATTATTTTATTCAAATACGTTCAGCCGTTTTTGCGTGATGGAATAGCAAACATCCAAACTTTTACATTTTTAATATTATCGTAGGATAGTAGGATTCTTAATTCGTTATCTGAACCTTTCTACGTCTAATAGATATTTCTAAGAAGGAATAAATTGTGGTCAAGTTTCAGAATCATAAAACTGTAGAAACTTGTGACTATAATATATAAGCAGCTGTAGCGAATAATAAAAGTGTTGCATAATAACATAGAGCTAATTGGAAAATAATTTTACGGTAAGGAGCGTCTTACTAGATAACACAAGAAGTATCTAATTATATTTCGCTGCTTTTCACTTCATTAAAAACTTTAAACAAGTTGTACACCAGTGTTTAACAAATGAAACGTTGACTTTGACTTTGATGTTTGAGAAATTTTAAGAATTGGAAAATGGAAATGTCTTTAGGAGGTACTTTGAAGAATGCTTTATTTTTCTCTGTTTTAATTACTTATTTTGTTATGTCTTTCTCATTGTGACCTTTTCCTAGTTAGTATGACTGTTCCGTTTGTCTTGTGGTCGCAAGTGCGACTGCAGAGCGTGGGGTTCTGGGTTTGATTCTCAAGTCGGGCAGTGTTTCTGGGTTTTTCCATTACGAATTTGTAATGACAGTTCGGAGTTTGGAGGTTGGTGGATATGCCCGTGCCTCAGAAAATACGTTAAGCCGTTAGTCCTGTGCCTGATCTCTCTCCGGTCGTGTCGATTGCCGTCCCATCTGTATATGAGAGTGACGGAAGAGCGAGTGCACTTGTGTCTGCGTACACATTTAATTGTGCACTATAATATCTCCCGCTCGATGGCTAGTCACCGCTGACGAAGTTCACTCTTTAATTTTTATTACTTTTTATTATTATTTATGACTATAATATTCTTCAACAAAGTTGAATAATTTAATTTCTATGTCAGACTTCGTCTTTAACATTAATCATAATTTGTGCCAAATACTTCATTCTATCAAAATAATAATAACCCCTTTATACCAAGACTTCTAAAGTAATTCCTCGTTTTCAAAGTTTATCTCGTAAAGTCCGTACCATTTGGGAATGCATTAGTCATACCTATATAGAATTATGTAATTAAATTAGTGTTCCCACCAAAGTCTACTAAATGGTTAGATTAATTGATTGCGGACTACAACTGAATTAAATTATTTAATTTCCACTTAGAGATAGGTCTCTAAGTAACCCTACTCTAAGTTCCCTCTAGGGGTCTATGTACATACATTTTGGTTTCAGTAATACCTACTAGAAGGGGTATAGTCTCTACCTACATAATCTTTTAATCGTTGGCATCTGCGATATACAGGGTAAATTTATCTACAATGTGTCTAGAATGATATGCTGAGTTCATAGTTACACTTTGCGCACTGGTTAAAATTTTATCCTGTATGATGAATTGATGATTATGATGATGATGATGAATTTTATAATAATCGTTTATTATTTATTTATTTTATATACTCGACTTTATATACCGAGTATTTTGACGTCTTCATGACATATATATGTGTACGTCAAATACGTTCTAAAGTTCTTATAGTTTAATTACAAAAAACTGAGGTTTAACAGTATGTTTTAGTTACTTTATTGTTCAGAACATTTGTTAGTGTGGAATAGACAAGAAACATTTTCAACCCAATCCATTGCGAATACACAGCACCCTTACTTACACGTCGACAAAAACGTCATAGTTCGTTAATAAAACAAAATTTTCCGTGTTGCCAAATTAATTTTGGAAATTTTGTATTTCTCATTTCACCCGCCCACATATATTATTCAATTTAAATTTTAATCAGGACAATCCGACAGACCTCGGTATGAATGAATTAGTCTTGCAGAATTTATTAGGTACCCGACAGTTATGTGTGAAATACGTAAACCTTAAATTCCTGCATGTTTATAATTGACTGTGTTTTGGTATCAGGAATCAGAAACCTGAATACTGGTGTTAAGGTCTTCGGTCCAAAAACAATGCCAAAATCTAAACCTAAACTCTTTGGTCGTATAACAAATAAAGTTAGTCTATTGATGTGTCAGGAAGTCATGAATTCGTGAATTTAATTATTTAAAATGTTTTAGCGACTTATTCTTTAATTTGCATAAATAATCATTTGTTATGAATTTATTAGAAGTTTATTATTTTGTCAAAGTATTTTAGTTCATTTAATCAATTTTGTTAATCACTACTTTGATTAATGCTTCGGGTACTGTGGCGCGAACGCCATGACGGACGCCATTAAGGGGTTGCCGTTGCGAACAAAACAATGAATATAAATAAATGTGGTGTAACACTGAGCGAAAGTTGCCAGAGAAAATTGTATTGCGGTGAGTAAGTAAAAGTTATAATTTTGTTACGTTACGAGTTTTATTCCTGGCCCAAACTAAGTATTAGAAATATACAGATTTAGACATATTCGTGAGTTTCTGGGTTCGATTCCCAGGTCGGGCAGAGTGTTATTGCGTTTTTCTATCTGGATTTTTTCATTAGCAACCCGGAGACTGGATTTATTTCCGGTTGATGGCAATAGGCTAGCCCCCTATTACATGGGGCATACACATTTCTGGCAAAATGTGGATTTACTATAGATAAACCTCAGCCTCACCCTTCGGGGTGTTAGATATATTTAAAATACTAGTAATCGTGTAATAAGGTATTTCTTTGTTTACATAAAACCTAATTAACTTCTTTATTGTAGCCTGCAATACCTTAAGGCCATGGTAACTTCAAATATTATCATTATGAGCGATAATACTTCCTATTGAAATCCGATACGGGGATCTGTTGTAATAAATTCGATTAATAAATGATCAAGCATATGGCGTAAAAATGGAAATAAAATTGTATAAAATTAGAAATTACTGAATGCAGTTTGGCTTTTGAAATTTTATGCTATATTTTTAATTATATTTGTAATTATTATTGAAGAGATAAAACTGCTTTTAAATATAATTAAGAGGTGACTTTGATGCGTTAAAGTATGTTTAATTATGTTTTAAGGTCCATCACTGTATGCAAAAAAAAAGACTTGAAAATGTAGGTACATTTTTTTTTTTGCTTTCAAAATTATTTACGGTTATAGACATACCTACACACTGCTTTAGAAAACCACTTTTTTACCGTTTTCAAGAAATCTCCGCCTTAAAAATTAATGAATTCAGCAAACTGTTGTAACAACTTACCTGTACAAAGTAACTTCCTGAAACTTCAAGCTTTTCTCTTTGAGCTTTTCCGGCATAATCTAATGCATTATGTGATTCATCATTAATAAAAATAAGTTGTGTTTCACGGGATACAAAAACCAACTGAACGCAATCAATCACATATTGATGGATTGTTCAGTTATAAACTCATTCCTGAATGTTTTTCTTGTTCAAACTTAAGTAGGCCAGTTTTATTCCTAATTTCAAGTCAATTTTTATATGGGTATCATCTGACTTGAATTTTGTGTGAGTTACTATCATTTATTTTATACTAGTACTTACCAGGAGATTTAAATTTATTCTCACTTTTAGTCGTATCTTTCGCAACACTCATTTTCTGCAATCAACTATTAAATACTTGAAACTGGTGATAATGTTTTCATTACTTAGAAAGCATTTAAAATTTTAATTGAATAGTCCAGTCTTCATAAATAATTTCAAATACCTGAGAATATTCTTATTTTAATTAAAATAAGGTGTAAATTCTAAGACTTGGATTAAAGAACAAGATGTTAAATAAAAAGACACTTTGATCAATCACTCGTAACTCATAATGACCTATAAATTTTTTTTATGTCTTTCTTTTAGAATTTATCTTCTTTTAGCATCCATTTTTGACACCATTTATTGTTGTTTTAAAATGTTCCGAGATGTTTGGGGTCTTTAGAGTCTTTGTATGTTCTGAGTTACGCTGCACGATTATTTACAAATGCATGCATTGTCTGGTTCTTTCCTCAAAATACCATTTCAGACACCAATCTACGTGGTCTTCAAATGATCTGACAAAGATTATGTCAAAACTTTATGTACCTAATTCACGGATTCACCTTTACGGTTCTTCTAACAACTACAAAAGACAGAACACAAACGCAATGTCAAAAGAAACAACTCCTGCAATCAAGACACCAACAAAATGGTGTTCAAAAGCGTGACTTCAATAAAATACTCTCACTTCAATAATCGTGTTTGCTCAGACACTATTGGCACACAAAACTCACAAGTTGACACATCTAGACAAGCTTTCACAGATGTTCAAAGAGAAATATCACTTTTAAAAATACCTTCTGTTACTGTGGTATATACAGAGACAATGTTTTCATTTCTTGTTAGACTAGAATTGCACTCCTGCACCTTTACGTGAAACGAAGTCACTTTTACGATGTCAGAGTGAAAATAAAATGGAGGTTTTATGATAGATGTAAATAAATACTGTGTGGTTTAAAAGTGTTGGAACTAGAATATGTGAGTTTGGTTTATGTTAAGTACGTTAACTACTAAAAGTTTATGAAGCTCAACGAATTAAGTGAAATTAAAGTTTGCTACAAAGAAATTGCGTGGGTTTTGCCACAATGTTGGTAAAAAACAGTGGCACTCCAGGAGAGCCGACAGAAGTGATAACACGAACTTATTGCTATTAAACTTTAAATTTTCATTTAATGCGCATTTTAAACATGCATGTGTATCTATTTACGTACATACGCAATGTATGTACATACTTATACACAGAGGTTTCGATAACCGTAACGGTAACAGTGTCGCGAGTTCAATTGTTTTTTCCCATCGAAAAGAATGCCCAACGCGCCTAAAGAAGTTTAAAAAAACGCAACATTGATGGGATTTGGAAAACAAGCCAAGCGCAAAAATCTTTTGGAGAAAACAAAGGTACCTAATATTTAACATAATATCACGCCTTGTTTCCCCGAAGGGCTGTGCAGTGGTGTACCTATAGTATACCCACATTTCGCCAGTTATGTTTAAGCCCCTTGTAATAAGGGACGAGCCTATTGCCATCAACTGGGCACAAATCCAGACTCCGGGCAACTACTCAGAAATCCTAAATTAATCATTAACTTACGCAATATTATAGAAAGGGCAAATTAATACTGACTTAAACTGAAATGTGAGATCAAAGTTACGGTCGAAGTTATTGTTTTGTTCTAACATCTATCACGCACAATACTAAGAAGAATTTACTTTCCACAGAAGCATAAAAGAACTTCATTCCACGAGCTACCTACACTTCAACGCTTCCATTATTTTGTTTTTATCACAGCAAAGCCTATAGGAACTTTTTGTTCCAATATTAAAAAGCAACAATTTGTGATTACTGTTCAGAAAAACATTTCGTATTTTGTTTTTTAAATAACGAACAGGCCAGTTTCTCTCATTAACAGCCAGTCCCGCCACCTCATTGTTGCTGGTAAGGGGAAGGTGGAAAAAATGCGCTCACTGCACACCATTTGAAAAGAAATTAGGATTTCTTCACAAATAAAATCTTTTTACTAGTAATTCAGTTATTCGCTCCTTTTTCTACGAAGCTAACTTCGAGCTTTTGAAGTTATTTAAACTTAAAAAGTAGAAAAGAACAAAAAATAAATTCCTGTAGACAAGAACGAAATTTAAACGCTTTTACACTTACCAAGTTGTTATTTATTGTTCCGACCCACACCAGCATTGTGGTAGCACATATTTCACACAACTTTTATTTACAACAAAGCTCGACTGTTACAGGTACGAAATAATTTAAAAAGAAAAACGCGAATGAACAAAACCAGAAATTCCACAAAAAAGAGAACTGTGTTCAGTTTTTTCTACGCCATGATTAACTGACATCATGCTCAACGAATAATAACAACAATATACAAAATCTCTTGAATACAAAATCACTACAATCGTAAAATTATTCCTATTTTTGTTCCAATAACGAGGTAAAGAGAAAGCTTCAATGGAAGGAAAATCGATTTCCTGAAATCGTTTAGTGAGTAGATGTAGTAGATTTTTTTTTGTGAAAGAATTCGTCTAGAGTCTATATACTCTGTTCTTTTTGTGATGATTGATATGGCACACAGACAACATAACGGTTAGTTCATGCTGTACGGATTCGTTTCATGAAAGGATTCTTTCTGGTTTACGGGTTTAAGGTGTGTGGGTGAACCTGAGCAGCACTAGGTAACCACATTAGTCTTCTTAAGTCCTGGGAATTGGAGGCGTAGCTTTAAAAGATAATTCCAAATTCAAAATCTTTTTCTTTTTTCGTTGTTTTCGTCCAAGATTCGGGTCTCGTTCAATATTACACTGGGTAACACTAAACTATTTTATTAACATTGTTTTATTATTGAATTATTTAAAAAAAATACAACAAAAGCTTTTCTGTGTAGTTTTCCCTGTCCCTGCAATTTATAAGCATATTATAACATAGCGCGAGGCATTACATGTCATAACAGTAAAATGAAACACATTGCACCACAAAAAAACAGCGAAAAGGCCATAAATCGTTTTAGCTGAGCTAGCGTGAATAGATATATCATTTTTCACTGCATTATAAATTCTGAAAACTTTTAGAACTACGCTTTTTTGACAAGCTTCCATTTTTGACAACATTTATTTTAATTTTCAAGTCAAAAGTGGGAAAACGATAATACCCACATGAAACAAATAAAATGTACCAAGATGTTTGGGGTCTTTAGAGGTCATAAGTTCTGAGTTACGCTGCACGATTACTTACAAATGCGTGCACTGGGTTCTTTCCTCAAAAGACAATTTCAGACACCAATCTACGTGGTCTTCGTCCGGCCCTGGTCCAGGCCATGATACGGAGCGAGAGGGCATGGGGAGCCGTCACCTCCTTCAGCGAAGCAGTGATGCTCGCGAAGAGGGAGGCGGCGCACGTGAGGGAGAGGCAGCATATGCGCCCTCGCGACCCCAGCCGCCGCAGGATACGGAGACGCCCTGGGCGTCGGGAATCCCAGGCCGATTTCCGGCCACCGTAGGCATGGGCTTGCGGACGGCGAGTAATGGGTAGCTCGCTGTCCGGTAAGGACCAAGCCCAAGTCGACGGCGCGTTGTGTTCCACGCGCGCCTCAAAGAGATGTCAGCACAAAAAGTGATGGGACCCGCAAGGGTCGATGCCTGCCAGGGGCGCACCCCTGCGGTTTGTTCGAAAGAGACACCACAGCCCCTGGCTTAAGGGCTACTGAAGGAACACGGGTGGGTTTTAGTCAGTAAAAGTCTGACACGCCCTCCTGCTCCACCCAGAGCGGGAGAAGTTATTTGATGATTTCCCACCCAAAAAAAAAAAAAAAAAATCTACGTGGTCTTTAAATGATCTGACCAAGATTATGTCTGAACTTTAAAAGCGACTGTGACCTCTGAGTTTGTTTCGGCCTTTCTTATTAGAGTAGTCGGTTTTTTAAAAGTAAACATACCTACTTACAGAAATATAATCATTTATCATAAAAAGGAGCCAGCCAGCATGGCATGGTTTATAGAAGTTTTTTTATAGTCATGTACCCAAATACAAGATTTGTTACGATGTCTAACAATTTTTTTAATGGAATATAATTCGATTAATAAGCCGTTTTGGCAGTTTTATAGATCTAAGTAAAATATTTTCCCAAATCTGTTTTTATTGCCTTCTGTTGGTTCAAGTAGCTTGAATTCTTTTTCGCTTAGCAGTAGCTTAGCTGTCTTCAAGTGAAGAGCTACACACGCCACAGCAAGGTACCCTTGAAGCCAATTGCCGGGGAACACTGACACGTAGGGGCGACATTTATAGAACAAGGGAGTGAACTAGTGAAAAGTAAAAAACGTTTTCATGTTATCGTATCGTTTATTACGTTCGCGGAACTCGTGGCTAAGTAACGACAGCTGCACGATGCTTGCCGAGGTCAGTCCGTGGATGGGTACCATCGATTATATACCGAAACCCCGGAATACTGTGCCCCGGAAAGCATGAGCATGTTGGTTTCTGCTGTCATTTTTGCTTTTGACAGTTGTTACGGTTAGTTAGAAATCTTAAAATCGGCCGACGTTGTGGAGACCAAAAAGAGCGTCTCTCCATTTAAAATATTGGTATACTGTTGCAGCCGGTTAGACTGGAAACTAGAATAGTTGTAAAATGACATGAAAACAGGATTTTTTGAAAAAAAATAATGATTCTTCATGGTGTGACCGTTAATTACGAACGCGTTACTATCTATGCTTCCATCTTTGTAACGAAAATTCATCACCGAAATTGTTAAACATAAGTGCAAAATTATGTATATCTCGGTAAAGATTTTCCCTAATATTTGCATTTCCATTTAATAAATTAAGGCTGAAGGACTAAGACTGTGCCCGTCAGTCCCATCGTCCCTAGATAAGCAATGTTATAAGCTAGATTGGATTCTGGCAATGATTCCTGACCTTCTTCGTTTTGAATAAGGTTTATTTTAAAATACATAATTAGAATTCTACTATGTAAGATATAAATTGGGTCCATGATAAGCTGATCAACAAAAAACAATTTAACTTACCACAACAAAATAAAGAGATTTTTAATTTTGAATTTTTTGAAATTTACTATAATATTCACTTGGATAAATACAGAAACATATAATTTTATAAAATATTAATGTGTATTCATTTTCATCCCAGTCGGTTTTAAAGCTGAATCGAAATTGAAAATCTTTGATAAAAATAAATGTTTATCATAAATAAAGTCATTTTTAACTGACGAAAAAACGGAGGAGGTTACTCAATTCGACGCGTATATTGTTTTTTTTTTTTATGTATGACCACGCATATCTTTTACAGAGTAGTTCGATTTTGATAACTCTTTTGTTATTGGAAAGGGTATACCCCGAAGTTGGTCCCATATAAATTTGGAAAAAAAAAATTTACCCTAAGGGTAGAAAAACAGGGATGATTGATTATTCACTCACTGATTGCAATGTAAAACTACGCATATCTGCTTACAGAGTAGTCCGATTTTGATAATCTTTTTTTTTATTGGAAAGGCTATATATACCTCTAAGTAGATCTCATATAAATATCGAAAAAAAAAACCAACCCTAAGGGTAGGAAAACAGGGGATGATTGATTGTTTACTCACAGATTTTAATACCGAGTTGTGTATTACAAAAAGTAATAAAAAATGAGCATGTAGTAATTAGTAGAAATTTTGTTTAAAGAAAAACTTTTAACAAAAAATTAAACCGCCGAAAAATTTTATGTCACCGCCTTCCGAACTTAGTTATTAAGGTTAAACACAGCAGGTTTATTATTTTTTTCATTTCAGTTTTTTCGGCGGTTTATTTTTATTAATAAAAGTAGATATACTACTAAAATATTGGTAAATTTTTATTGCTTAATTTTCTGTAAACTGGTGTATTTTCTTTTTAATTTTCTTTTTGTTGTAAAGTTCAGTTTATGACAGACCCAGCTGCAAAAGAACGAAGTGACAAAACGCACATGCACGGAATGAAAACAAAAACTTTCATGCTCGCTATTCACGAGAAAAAGTAGTCCGTTTTTCTGAAGTTTGAGCATATGGTTCTGCCAGTTACGTTGGTAGATAGTTACCTCCTGTTTAAAAATTTATATTTTATCGTTTCTACAACATTCATCACGTTTTAAGATGGATAATAATGATATTTTTTTGAGGGGCTTGTGGCTACTTAACAATAGCTGCACGGGTCGATCGATCAAGTTAAGCTACGCTTGTCGCGGTTGATCTGTAGATAGGTGATCATCTTTACATACCAATCTTGAAATACCTCTCTTAGCCTTGGAAAGCAGGTTAAGCCGTTGGTCCGAGCTGTCATTCGTATCTACAAATAACAGCCGGCGACCGTCAAAGATCTCTTTGATAGTCGTTACGGGTCGTCAGAAGCCCGAAAGTCTGTCAACCAGTCTTACCCAGTAACTGGGTCGTGGAGGTCAGATAGGCAGTCGCTCCATATAAAATACTGGTATTCAGCTGCATCCAGTTAGACTGGAAGCTGACCCCAACATAGTTGGGAAAAGGCTAGGCAGATGATGATGAAAACAATATTATACAACGTGTAACGGAAAGGGTATAAACATACCAAGGGCACGGCTTCTTTGGATGATTTCAAAAAATCTTTAGGGATTTTTAAAAGTAATCTCTGTTTTAATTTTGTTAAAGATAAAGATGTATTTAAAGAAAGAAAGAAAATTGCGTTTATTGGCATTATATCGGTAGTAAAAACCTTAAATTATTTAAAAAGAAAAGAAAAAAAAAAACAGAAAACAATGAGCTCAACAATGATAATAATGCCAAAAGGGCCTCAGCTCAGCATATTGTCAGATGGCAACACAGTATGCACCACCTGACGCTGATTTTCAGCTGCAGCCCACGAGTACCATACGCTAGAATAATCAAATAAAGACATAGTGAAGTGTGTGTCCGTAATAAATTAACATGTGTAACATGATACATAAATATGCACATATGGATGTAAATTTGTAGGTTCATGTTATTTAATCAAAATCAGCCTAAAAAGTTTCCACTTCTGGGAGACAGGCCTCTCTGTGAGAGGGAGTCATGGGCCGTAATCTACCACGCGAGTCCCGTGCGGCTTGGTAGATGTCACATGTCTTTTGGTTCTAGGACATGCCGGTTCCTTACGATATTTTCCTCTACCATTTTGAGTGCAGTGATGATGATATTTAATGCACAAATATTCAGCATCACACTTATAATAAGTGTGTATAGTCCCTAAAGTGCCTGCCTGGGCCGTGAGTCCGAATCTCACGACCTTCAAACTCGTAAGTCAGGGCCAGGGTTATTGATGGGTTTTTGATTGATTATAAGAAAGTATATCTGTGGTACAGTTACAGCCGTAGCATCCCTTATAGTGAAACATTGGGTACTTACAGTCTCATCCAAAGTAACCATAAAAAAGTTATCGCTACCGTACAGCATTCTAGAGTTTTATCACTCCTGCGTGACCTTATTTAAAAGCGATTCCAACTTTATCAAAAACATAATGAAGTTATTCACCGACGCCTTTTAATACCAAGATTATAGGAACCAGAATCGCCGCTTGTGGCTTAAAAGTCGCATAGGCCGATCGAAGAACACCGAGAGCTCTCCAGTCTTGTCTTACCAAAGTGTATCTTTGTTCACCACTAACTGGGTGGTGGAAATCAGATAGGCTATTGCTCCATATTTACTACTGGTATTCAGCTGCATTATTTATTCAAAGTAAAGGACTTGCTGCTCTCGAAACGGTGAAGGGAAACCGGCATGTCCTAGAACCAAAAATTCGACGTGTCATTTACCAATCCGCACCGGTCCCGCGTGGTAGATTACAGCCCGCTCGTTCTCGAAGAGAGGAGGTTTGTGTCCCACTGTGTCCCCTGTGAGAACATTAGAGGCTTATTATGATGATTCATCTGAATCCAGTTAGACTAGAAGCAGACCACTACATACTTTGGGATGAAACTAGGCAGATGATAATTAAAGAAACCAAAATAATCGACGTCAAAATTACACGCTCTAACTTTGTAGAAGAACCATGCCACCGGTAATAATCTACAGTAATTTCATGTAAAATGGTGTTCTAATTTTATCTTCTAACTAAAATAGAATACTGCAGCATGGAAATGTATGTCAAAAAAACACTTCATTCACCCTTAGCGTAAAATCTAAAATCTAGAAATAGACACAGGTTTTCAAACCCAGCGTGCGACGGAATGACCGTCCAAATATTATTAGCTCATACGTTTAAATGACAGTTGTGTGTGATATAACTAATTAAAAGCGGTTATCAAATCGGTCAGAATGAACGGCAATTCGTTTTGTTTCGACATTTCACTAAGGTTATGAATAAATAGTTGTTTGTTGATAGTTTCAGTTGTTCTACATCGAATGTTGCTTTGATTATTGCGACGGTTGTCACGGAAAGCTATATATATATTTTTGTTAGATAGAAGGGTGGTCCCATGTCAAGGAAGTAAAAATCTGATGGGATCCTGATAAAATTTAGAGATACCCTCGAAAATTGTGGGCACGAATGGTGGTTCTGTTTACTTTTCATAACTAAATCAGGTTTGTAATTTTTGACATAGTCCTTAGTGGTCTAGATTTCACTCACAGACTTCACAGTCTTCAATTTAATCGGCTTCACTGCATACGTAAAGCTAGACTTTAATAGTCCATAGCTATCTTCAAGACTTGATAAAGTTTTCAAAGGCTTTAGTAAATAGGTAGGCAACTATCTCGCTAGATTATAGTCATTGTTAGCAAGATCAGAGTTTGACTGAATCAAACTAGTCGTCTAGTAACATGTTTATGCATACCTACACAATTCTGTATTAGACTCTTGCCGTTTTATCTTACAGTTTATCGTCAGACTCATGTTTAAAACATGGAGCCATTTTTAACACGCTTTTATTAACTTCACCTGTAGGTATGTTTATTTGTAATCGACTCCTTTTTTGGACTTGATTCTGACTAATTTCAAACGGTCAGATTTAATTTAAATTTAGTAGACTTTTCGAGGACCGAAGACAATTCAATACTTTCAACACAAAAAAATACGCTTTTATAGTTAGCAGAACTAAAAAATAGAAAACAAATAATAGTTTAATAACTAAGAACCACGCAGGGGTGCTTTTTGAGGTATTTTTAAAATCAATTAATATCAAGCACCCCAATCTTTTTAATATAATAAATTATTTTTACTTTTAAGTTTGTTTTTCAAAACGTGCTTTTTAGTTTTTAAACTATTTTTATTTGTAACTGTATTCCGATAAAGCTAAAGCACGTAGCACAGAAGTGACTTAGCACTTTACTAAATTGTCAGGTTTGTAAAAAGAACTGTATTTCAATCATAATAGTTACGTTTGAATTTCCAAATTAGATCGATGGTTTAAAACATACCTAAAGAAAAACCTTGTTTTGTAATAAGGCTGTTGGTGTTTTCCTCTTGAAAGCTCATTTTTGACATGACGTCGTAATTCAAGTAAGAAAATATCGCTAGTAAATCTCCTGCTTTTCGTGTCGACGATACAGTCACGAGCATAAATATCCACCGTACGATAACGTAACATTCAAACGCTTTTTATGGAGAAAAAAATTTGCTACTTAAAGAAAAGAACCTGTTATGGAAGTTCTTTTCATTATATAACATAGTAGTATGTTCGTAACACCATAAAATACATCAATACTTTAGAATAAAATTGCTTTTAAAACTTGCGTAGATATAAGGTATTTATTGCTCATGTGTGTACCGTCATGGTATTATTACTAATTTACTGCTCTACATTGTTTGAGCCCAGCAGTGGCAGAATGGGTACTTAGGCCACTCCAGGATTTGGGACATGGTTGGACATTGGCTAAAAGCAGCGCCCTCGCACTGGGTGTTGGATGGGTCGATAATCCCCCACTTCACCGTTTTTTGCAATCTACATTACATTACTATTATTTAGTGTCAATTTTCCCATTCTAAACTTAGTATTTCCTGTAAAACACAGAAAGAGAGAAAGCCTATTATAATTTTAATTCACACATTCAAGTGACAAAACAATTATTCCCAACGTAATCATTTATCAAGTAACGTGTCTGGACAGTCACAAACTACATTTAAATTACTCGACCCTTTTCAAGTTGAAAATTTTATGTCAAGTTATCACAGAGTCTGTGGCGTGTGATCTTTGTACTAACAAAAACTGTCAGTCATGAGACCCGGGATAAAATGAAGTGCCATATTTTATTACTTATCATGGGTTTGGTGGACTATGAATCTATTCTGATACCGAAATGTCAGAATAGATTCATAGTTCACCAAACACAATTTAAAAATGAAATTGGTTTCGATCTGTCAAAAAAGTTTTGACAGATCGAAACCAATTACATTTTTAAAATGCGTTTTATAAACTTGTGATTTTCATTTGTTATTCAAAGAAAGAAATAATGCGATTTATGCGGTTTACACATAAAACCGGTGCACATAAAAATGCACGTTTGTGCGCTTACAAATTCTTTTACTGAATTTTATTTCAAGTAAATGAATCATACATACGGTGTTATTAAACAAGGTGAAATCACCAATGCAATCTACCACAGTAAAAAAATCATTCAAAATACCAACAGTAACAAAATAAAGTTTAAACGCAGGTCAAATAAAAAGAAAACTCGCACATGAAAACAAAAGCGCCAACCTATTTTAGGTGAAAAGGAAATAAGTAATAAAAGGGAATTACTAAGTATATCGGCCAATGTAAGTAGGACGTACGAAGATTTTAAATTGTAACAGAAACGGTGAGTTGGTTTCTGAATGTAACTAAATTGGGAATAAGTTAAGCATACTTCAAGAAGCCTGAGTTTTGAGTGTTAGTTGTTCACATGTATTACGAAAATTTGGCAAGAAAAACTTACCTTTGTGATAATAGCAGGTATATTTGGCAAGACGAAATGTTAACAATGAGTCTGAGTCTCAGAACGCGTGACATTCTGTTATTGTTACTTACTAGAACAATGAAAAGTGATACAATCTAAGTAGGTAAGTACATGAAATAAACATCTCTACCCAAACAATATATTGTATTCGCAGACTATAACTTTATTATGTAAAACAGAATAAAGTTCAACTTACTTAAGTTACACGAACAGATAATTTTCAAGAGCTTTTTAACATTGAAACATGATGCTTCTAAGGATAAAAGGTTTTCCTGCTAACAATATCGCTCAAGTTGGAAGCAAAAACAAAACCTTTTTGTCAAGCCCATGGCTTACTTCATGAAGACTAATCCAAAGCAATAATTTTAACACATCAGGTGCTTATAATTGTGACCAGTTTATCACAACTCGTCCTCTTTATTTTAGGTCCCCTGAGAGATATTCAATTTGTTACCATTAACCACTGTGGGTGGGTTAAAGAGTAAAATATGGGTACATAGGTACTACTGTATTTGTCTAGATTTTAGAGGAATTTGGGATATACTCGTATTATTTAAAATGAAGGTCTAGTAAAATTACTGGTTATACTATAGAGTAGCTTCCGCCCGCGGCTTCGCCCGCGTTGAAGTCGGAAATTATCCCGCGGGAACGTACTACCGAGATAAAAAGTATCCTGTGTGTTAATCTAGGTTATAATCTATCTGTGTGCCAAATTTCATCCAAATCCGTTTCGCCGTTTTTCTATGATTGAGTAACAAAGATCCAATCATCTTCACAAACTTTCACATTTATAACATTACGAACTACCATTTTTTACCCCTTTAGGGATAGGTTTTAGAAAAATTCTGTTACACGTTATTCTTTATTTTTGGTTTTAGGTATATATAATACTGAGTTTCGAGTTAATCAGACCGCGCGTTAAAATTCTTCTATACAAACTTTGACACCCCCCAATCCCCCTTTACGGGGTAGTTTTGAAAAACAATAAATGACCAACTTTATAATTTCCTTAAATAAATATTTGGGCCAAGTTTGAAGTATAACAACTCAAGGAATACGATTTTTCATACAAACAAAATCCCCCCTTTTCACCCCCTTAAAGGTCGAACTTCCAAAAACCCCTTCTTAGTGCTCCCCGACATTATAAAAGGAAGCCGTGTGCAAAATGTCACGTTCCTAGTCCTAGTGGTTTCGGCTGTGCGTTGATTGATCAGTCAGTCAGTTTCTCCTTTTACATATATAGATGAAACGATTATTACCTATTACAGATTATTTTCCACAATAAAGAAAACTAACAAAATACATTGTCAAGGAAGAAATTACTATTAAAAAGCGATATAAAATCGAGATTTCACTCACAATACCTAAGACGTTATCAAGTCATCTAGAGATATCATTATCTATTCTGTAAGTTCACATCGTTTTTTTTTTTTTTTTCTGGGTGGGAAATCATCAAATGACTTCTCCTGCTGAGTAGAGCAGGAGGGCGTGTCAGACTTTTACTGACTAAAACCCACCCGTGTTCCCTCAGTAGCCCGTATGCCAGGGGCCGTGGTATCTCTTTCGAACAAACCCGCACCCCTGGCAGGCATCGGCCCTTGCGGACCCCACCTGTGGTTGCTGACATCTTTGACGACACGCGTGTGGAACACAACGCGCCGTCCCGTCTACCACTTTTCGGCCGCAGAGGATAGGGAGAGCGGCTGACGCTATACCGACACTCCTCTTCCCCTGCGGCCCCACCGCGTCCGCCATCAAACGGTGGCGGCCCCGTCCAGGCCACGGAAGGGAAGAGCGCTGCTCAGAAGCACCGGCACTCCTCCTCTACCGCAGCCCGTAACCCTCAGCCGCGATGCCTCCCATTCGACATCGCGGCCCACCTCAGTTGCGGTGCACCTCACCGCAACCTACCTTTTGGCCGCTACGTCGTCGGCTTTGAGGCAAAAGCCCTGACGAGCGGCCCCACCTTTGGGTTCCTCTTGGCTTCACCGTGGCCGGCATCCACGGTTACTGAGCCCCCCCGCAACGACAATGCGGGAACCCACTCGGGGGGGAAGTTCACATCGTGAAGATACATTTGACGGCACGGTTAGCGCAGTGGTTAAGCGATTGACTGCTGCGCTGCGTGTCGCGGGTTCGATTCCCGCACGGAACTACAAGTAGTTGCTCTGGATCTGCCTGTTTGTGTATGTGAGTTTATATGTTTGTAAAAGCATCCACAATACAGGAGAAATTCCTAGTGTGGGGCAGGGTTTTTATAAAAATTATAAAAGAATATATACATGAAGCTGCTTGAAGTGACTGATGTTAGGGATGGATGCTATAGACAGCTAACTTCAAGCCCACTGCACCTCAGTTTTCACAGTAATTTTTTTACAGAATAGATCGACTGGTTACTTAAACCTAACTTGAACAATAAATTGTTGTCCAAGAAAGCACTCACCTTTCAAGCAACTTTTCGATTCAAAACGAGAAAATGATTACATACAGATTCAAAGCAATACATAAGTTAGCAACTTTTTCTCTCAAACTCCTTATAAATTCTTTGGGAAATTGTTTTTTTTTTTTTTTTTTGCACCTGAACATTTATTTCCTTCGAGATTGATGAGATGCGAATGTAACAATTGTTCAAAAAGAGATTAGACCGTGGAAAAGTTTTCAAGCTTAATTTAACGTTTGTAATGTTTTTGCTGTCGAAGTAAAATACTTCAATTTATTTTTGATAGCATCTTCATGAAGTTTCAGTCCAGATAAAAGTGGAAAAATATCCGAAAATGTGGATTATTTACAAGTCTTACAACTGAAATATTTTCTTACTAAGTATAGAAAGCACATAAAAAAACAGTTAATCGGTTTATTGTCCTTTACAAACTTACCTACAATATGTTCATGCTACCATCGTGTCCTTTATTATAGTACAATTTAATTTTTTTATATATTAGGTCTTTACCTATGAAATTGCCGTTCTGCAGTACTGGCCATTTCAAATCAAAATAATTTTTGTTTGGCTAAGAATTCTAATTTCAAATTAATTTTATTTTAAAAACATGGATTTTTTTTTCTAAAAGTAGTCATTTCTTTATTGATTAGTGTTACATTTTCATCGCATTTCAATCTTTTTCGTCATCATGGATACGTTAAAAATTCGACTACGGAATATGAGTACCGTCGTGGCAGCAACGCGGCACAAGCGGCACGCAACATCAACGACGTTTACGGAGCTAACACTACAAACCAACGCACCACCTGTTATTGGTTTGCTCGCTTCCGTTCTGGAAATTTCGACCTGAAAAATGAACCTCGCGGTCGTCCGAAGACTTTGGTCGACAATGACGAATTAAAGGCGATTGTGGAAGCTGATGATACACAATCTACGGCTGAATTAGCAGCAGCTTTCGACGTTAGCGTCAAAACAATATTGGTCCATTTGCGTCAAATTGGCAAGGTAAAAAAGCTTGACAAATGGGTGCCCCACGAACTCAATGATCGCCAGCGCGAAGTACGCGTCGAGACGTGCCTTGCACTGCTCAACAGACACACAAATGAAGGAATTTTGAACCGCATTGTTACCTGCGATGAAAAATGGATTCTGTTTGATAACCGTAAGCGCTCAGCAAGTTGGTTGGATCCTGGTTCAGCACCTAAACAATGCCCTAAACGAAAACTTACCCCTAGAAAAGTGATGGTCACTGTTTGGTGGTCTAGCGCCGGTGTGATTCATCACAGCTTCTTACCAAACGGGGTGAGCATTACTGCAGATGTGTACTGTGAAGAACTGAACACAATGATGGAGAAGCTGGCGCATCTCCAACCAGCATTGGTCAATCGCTCGTCTCCGCTGCTCCTGCACGACAACGCGCGACCTCATACTGCACAGCAGACGGTCTCCAAGTTGCAAGAACTGGGGTTGGAAGCTCTCCGTCATCCGCCCTACTCACCAGACCTTGCGTCTACAGACTACTACTTTTTCCAGAATTTGGATAACTTCTTGGCGGGAAAAAAATTTAATACCCGAGAGGCAGTACAAAATGCCTTTGAAGAATTTGTTGCCTCCCGTCCAGCTGATTTCTTTAAGAAGGGCATCAATAAACTGCCACTGCGATGGCAAAGATGCATTGATTGCATGGGTGATTACTTCGATTAATACAAATAAAAAATTCATGAAAAAAATTCGTTTAAATTTTTTCATACAAAACGGCAATTTCATAGGTAAAGACCATTTGTGGCCACATTTTAATTTATTCAAATTGAATAACCGCAAAACATACCACGCGACTCGGTTGAATATGAATCATTTTATTTTATTTTATTTTATTTTATTTAGGGACAATAAACAGCTACAATATATAATTTTAACATAACAAAAAATTATAGGTGTGAATAACAATATTGCAGCCCACTACATTATCCGCATATTAAAAAAACAAAATATAGGCAATGAGTGCCACCAAAAGGCATTATTAAACATACAGTACATATTGAAAATTATTACATCATTCACAACAAATAACTAATAATTATATAAACAACTCAGTGACGAGAGAAAAACAGAAAATTAAAAATTATACAAAACAGGATTAGATCTATTATTAATTATTATACATTCATTTCATTGCATTATTATTTATATTATATTATTATATTTTATCTCATTAATGTACTCGTACTTAGCGTGATTAATATTTTAGGTAAGTATATCTACTTGGAATGATAAATGACCCCCAGTACCTACGTCAGCAGGTGTACTATATTTTTAATCGTGTTTTCCAAAAATGAAGAATACTCAGGGCCTAGTACTACTGGGACTATTAGGCTATCTTGGAATACACGTTCACCTTCCCTGGCCGCAATAATTTGATCATGTCGATATTCATACAATTTTCTACTTTATTGCTATGGCAATACGGTCCTATTTTCAATGAAGCCAGTAAATTGCTCGGGCTTTTTTGCGTTGTCTGAACTGATCCTAAGACTGCGGTGGTCGTCACCGAAACTTACTCATGAAAGTAATAAATAATATTACCCTTGAGAGCGTTTTTAGACACCGTAAAGTCAAATCCTGCTGCCACCAATCACCTAGGAAACCAGCTTTAGCGACATATCCTGGCGATTGCTAAGACACAGGCCGCTTCAGTTCACATAGCAACCGCTTTCTACACTACAGGCTGCCTTATGCGCGACGGCTCTTAGAGCCAGTTTATCCCAAAAAAAAAGCAATTTCAGGGAACAATAAATTGAATGAGATCGTGTGTGAAATCCCTGTTGGTTTGTCCGACGCCGATTGGTCTTAATATATTGAATAGTGATATCAATTTTGATTGAAAGAGAACAGGGTTACTCAATATTTTTGGTGTGGAATTCCCATGGTAGATTGTGTGTAGATATTTTCGTTATGTTTGGAACAAACTAACACAGTTTTCGGAACCATATTTTACTGGTGACACATACATTAGTAAAAGGTATATTATCGGATACTTTTTATCGTATTTAAGTGTAGTCAAAAGGGATCAAGAAACCTCTAAAATAAAACGTGTGAAATTGTCTGCCTCAAGTTTATAGTCCTCTGTGGTTTTCATGAGCGTGAATACTATCATCATAATATGGTATTAAGTATTAGCAGAATAAACAGGGTGGCAAGGACATCAGCGAAAACTGGGACCATGAAGACAGCACATAATTGTAGACTAGACTTCTAGCGTAGAAATGTTTGGTAGGTTATCAAAACAAAAACCTGCTGTTTCATGTAAAAGTGCAATTTATACTGTCAAAATGATGGAATAGCGATTTTATTTTAATAACCGCCGAAAACTGACAGCCGCGGGAGATTCAAAATCGTGTACCTACTGAATATATACAGGTTATACTGGCACTCGTATAGGAAGTGGTAGTTCATTTGATATCACCCGAAACTGGATTGAGCTAACATTTTTGAACATTCAACATTCTGCTTAGTTTTACAGAATCTCTCATAATCTCCAGTTTTTAGAATTATTTATGAGTAAATCCCGCTTCTAGACACAAAGGGTTTTTTCTGCTGTCTGCTAATTTAATTAATTTCCAGCTAAATCATTTCGATAAATTGCGTAGGTTTTGAATATTACTGAGCAATCAATCATGGTTTCATTCGGATATTATTATTGTTTTACTGAGTAGTTAGTAATATTCACATTTTTATTTGTATAAAATAAATAAATGTGTTTTAAATTAAATTTGAACAACTGCAAATAGAGAACAATAATAATCGAATTATTTATCAAGGACGGACGTTATTAGATAATACACAAGGAGTCTTTAGGGCTCCCTGTGTATTGATAGTATGTTCATATGAAATACCTTCACTGAATGTTTCTCAACAAACTGCGATGGAGGTTATCAAGGACAATGTGTGCGGAGGTAAGTCCACCCAATAGTTGCCAAAATTAACCGAAACGTTAGCCTCGAACGAGGTCACATAGACAACACATTGTTACTTACGTTTTTCCTTAAATAATAACATACGTAGTATACGTACACCTACCACTATTTTGACCCACTTCTTTCGCTTCGTTTCCATTTTATTATTTACAAATTTCTTTGAAGGTATATCAGAAATATTGATGAACATCAAGACATTTTTTGAATTTTTTTTTCTTAAACTGTTATTCAAATATCATCCATTATACTTGTTGTTGTCTCGTCCTCGATGATGAAGAATTTTACTTATGTAGTATATTTACCGGCTACTGGAGGGCATCACATATACTCTAAATCTTGAAAACCCAAAAAATAAAATCGGTAATGGTACGCATTCATTTCCCGCTCACAGTTCTATTATCTGTGGACTTCATTTAGTTTTATGCCAACAAGTAAAAAATCTAAATATAAATATCTGATTGTTACAACCATTGGGGCCCATAAGGATGGGTGGGACCCCTCATCTTCGGACGAGACAACAACAAGAATAATCTCAATCGAACGGCGCTTACTGGTAATCTAGTTTGATTGTTCAAATATTCTTGAAAATATTTTTAGATAAGCTTATTTCAAGTCACAACACCACATTTTTGCGTTACTACGTTACCTGAAAGTTATTGCGACCCACGCGTTTCAGTTTAACGCAAACGTGAAAGTTTGGAGTTATGGGGCCTTTAGTATGGAATGGCAGCAACGACAGCTATTCCTTTTGACCTCATGCTATGCTTTTGTGTTATATTCTGCTACATGAAATATTCGAATATTTGTCAAATTTACACAAATAGGCTGGTTAACATACCAAAATTTCTAAATAGTATAAAGTCGCTGTTTTCGTCTGTCTGTTACTGTGCTTACTTCTAAAGTAAGCAATGGAATATGATACAGTTTGCACTATTAACTAGAGATTTTTTTCCAAAAAAAAAAAATAAAAAAAAAAAGTTTTGAATGTACATACAATACATGCATATTTATAGTACAGAAAAAACCGTTTTTTTTTTAATTTTTTTTTTTTTAATATTTTTATTTTTTATTAAAATATTCAAAAAATAATAATAATTGGGTGCATAGATTGCTAACGCTGGCACAACTATACGAAATAGATCAAAATAATGTACTACGGAAATGTATATCTTAAAAAACTCTACAGAAAAGTCTGCAATAGTATATGTGTATCTCATAAGGAATATGATAGGCCTCCCCCAGTCATGGGGGGTTTTGCCATAATCGCCACGCTTGGCAGGCGGGTTGGCGATCGCAGTATGGTGGTAAAATGCATAGAGAACGCTGCTGCCCATTCTCTAGTAAGTCCCTTAGTCGCCTTCTACGACACCCACGGGAAGAAATAGGATGGTGCTATTATTCTTTTACGCCCGGCGACACATACGGGACCATACGGATAACCCATGGTAACCATTTTTATCTTTAACATAATACTAAAATAAAATAGATTATTTACAAATCTATTTTATACAAGACAGTATTAATATTTATGCAAATAAATACGTTAGACACTTTGTGCATGCCCGTTGCCGTCCAAGCGAAGTCCAAATGCACTGTATACCCGGAGGGTCTCAGTCTATAAGAAAATGTGACGATTTTCGCACTGTATAAAACATTATCTACCTGCAAGACTTAAGGAAAAAGGTGTCTCCTTATATTTGCACAAAATGAGGAGACGCATGCATAAACTTTATGGGAGTTCATGTATGTGCCTCCTTACAGTTGCATAAAATTGCATTCATAACATAATTTAAATACCATAACATTATCATCTTCATGAGATTTTAAGTCTCTGCTCAATTTACATTGTTGAATAAATTTAAAGTTGTTAATCGCATTATGCTTGTGTGCATTTCATTATGCAAACCTCATTATGTGGGCTCAAAGAACTCTTGAAAAGAAAGCTTAACAGCGGCGAGACTTGCAAATAAGCATACTTACATAGCTTTTTCTAACTTCAGACAAACCGTTCTTTTTATAGTTCCCAAATGTTGTAAATATATACCTAAAAGTTTTTCTACAGAATAATTTATTTTAAATTCCACCCTTTATTAAATTAATGAATTTGAATAAATACATTTCTCAACATCAGCCAGCAGTTTGGGTTTGTACCCGGTTGATGGTAATAGGCTTTCCTTGGAAAAACTGTCGAAATGTAAAAACAACCACCGACTTGTGGAAAAAAACTACAAAGTGAAAAATAAATCAAGCCCGCTAATGAGACACAATTGATTTTCTATTGTATCGTACCATATCCCTTTATAGGACGGCTCATACAAAGTGGCCAGTAAACTGGACAGTCACTTCAAGGTCGTTATCTCATAGATTATTATTTGAATAATGATTCTTAAGAACATTTACGACCCGCGCTAGAGCACACTGGCCCGTCAACTGGCCAGCGTTCAAGTTCGTCGCGCGCAATCACAGATTCCCGCCTTTTTTCAAGATGGCCTGTGTACTGGCCACCGTACACCCGCGCATGAACATTTGCTGTCATCGCGTGTATACGTTACGTGTTTACAAGTGCTAAGGTAATGAAAAGTCATGTGTTCTCGGAAAAAGTAAGTGAAACTATTATTTTATAGTATATACCTTCATTTTATGTGCAAACATAATAGAGGATAAAAAGAAAAACATGTATTTTTGGAGATTGAATACAAACCGGTCTGTTGAAAAATTTGAACCTAAAATTTGACAACCTAACTTTGAGCTATTGTTTTGAGTTTTTATTTTCGAGTAACACCTATGAACCATATCGTTTTACAACAAGTATATAAGCATTTGTTATAATATAATAATATTTTTACCAAAAACCATCTTGTTTGGCAGTTATAACATATTACTATGAATATATTGGTTTATTTTTTCGCCATTTTTTGCAGGTACTTACGAAAATCGTTCTGTAATAGTTTTGCAATGTAATTTCCTCATTGTTTTGACACACGTACACTTATCAGGAGTTGGAGTCACTAGATGAGGACCAATGGAATGAGTTCGTGGGTATAACAGATGACCTGGGGAGTTTGTTGCGCCACTTTTTCTTCCCAACTAAAGCACTAGGAAGTGGCGAAGGGCGGGCGTTTTTGGGGGACTGTCTTATGTAATTTTGACCTTCAAAAAGTGCTGACTCTCAGCCTAGTTTGAATAAATGACTTTTGATTTTGATCAGGCCACACAACCAGACGTCGGTGGTGATTCTGAATCTGATGATTGTTTCAACAATCTCATGATTACAGAAAGTAATAAATATGCCACACAGTACCAGCAGACTCTAAATATAACTGAAGAGGAGCTATAATCTTTTATAGGAATTCTGATAACTATGAGATTTCGTAATTTACCTTCAATGCGGCATTATTGGTCGCAAGATAAAAACTTTCATGTATCTATTGTAAAAAATTCAGTGAAAATGTTATGTGAATTAACTATATTTTTAATTGATGACTGATTGTTCTATGCAGCATAGGTATATGTTCTATTATTAAACGCTGATTAGGAAATTCATAATTGAAGTCTTTTTTTGTATCCCTTCACAAAAATGACATAGATTTTGTTAGTGTCCAGTTTACTGGCCAGTGATCTTGCAGTGATGGTTAATGACGCAGAACGTTCAATGGCCAGTTTACTGGCCACATGTTTTTTGTGATTTTCTCGAAAAATAACGATTTTCAGGTTTTTTTCAAAAACACGTCATTACGATTTACGGCAGAGAATATATATGTATCACAAAATATAAAGAATTCAAAAAAAAGTTTGGGTGTGCGTTAAAGGGATATAGGGTGCGGGCGGTGCTTGATTTCAGAAGGCGGTGACTTTAGATATGTTTTTTTTTTTTGTACCGTCCGAAACTAAAGTTATTTTTCACTTTGTAATGTTTTTCCGGAAATCGGTTGTAATTTTTCTGGAAAAAGATTTTGTTTTTCACTTTTTAGTTATAGTAGGTACGTACCCAACACGAATCGAAATTTAATCATTATTGAGCCGTTGATTTGCTGTCATTTTTTGAAGTGTTCCGTTGTCTGTCGGTTGAAATTTAAATGGGACCACTTCGAAATAAACCCCTATCGAACAAAACAATAATTTTGCTAATCCGTCTATATATGACGAAGTAATACATGTCGAATTGATAACCTCCTTCTTTTTGAAGTCGGTTTAAAATAACTTTTACATACTTAAACATATTTGGGTCAATTATTAGAAATTCATAACAAGATATTAGGTAAGTTATTAATAAGTTTTTGTAAATTTGTTTAGTAGACTTTGACTAAGAATTAAAAAAAACAGGCCAATTAAATACTAAACTTAGGAAAGTAGTCTATGACCTAGAAACCGACGGACCTGTCGGTTTCTATAAATAAACTATTTTTATAAAAGCGTTTCATTGATAAAATGACGAAATATCATGAGAAACTAGAATTCAATTGTCTATTCTTGTCCATAAGTTAACTGTATTAGCGAGTTGTTTTCTCTTTTTCCGTTCTTTTAACTGCATTCGGACGTAAGTTAATTTCGTTGGGAATTGTTTCCGAACTTGCTCCATTTCAGGAACAGTAACTGAATTACTGAAACCTTTTGAAGTTCGTGTTTCGAGTAAACGAGGACCTTTGAGATTTCACGGATTAGTTAGGTGAATGCATAGAAATGTGCTACAAAGTCTTTGATGACTGAAAATGCTGGTCCATCCATGAATGAACATTGCAGTTTAATTCTTAAATCTAGTGTAACTGACTATATACTTTATTAATTATAAAATCCACTAGGTACAGACAAAACAAATTGTAAAATGAGCGTGATAGTATTAAAGGAGATTTTAAAAGGTGCATTCTAATTTCAGCCTCTAAAATATCTACTGGCATTAAAAAAATACACTGACTGTCACTCAGGAGTCTTTTGGCTAAGTAATAACAGCCGCACGCGTCGATAGATTAGGTTAAGCTACACTTGTCGCAGTTAGTCCGTGGATGGGTGACCATCTTTACATACCAAGTCCCCTCCGGCCTCAGTAAGCACGTCAAGCCCTTCCTCCCAGCTGTCATTCGTGGATCTTTGACAGTCATTACGGGTCTTCAGAAGCCCGAAAGTCTGTCAACCAGTCTTACTCAGTAACTGGGTTGTGGAGGTCAGATAGGTAGTCGCTCCATGTAAATTACTGGTACTCTGCTACATCTAATTTGACTGGAAGTCGACCGCAACATCTTCTTCGCAGATGATGATTGTCGCTCATATGAAATTCCGACTAGATTTTTAACGTTATAATTTATGAAGAAGAAGATAAACAAGTATTTATTAGACTCGCAGAGGAATATTACAAACTTAACTACACAATATCCTTAATAAAATATAAATTTACATTTAAAAAAAAGTAAAATAATAAACAAAGTCCCGTACGAGGCCAAAATGATCTCAGCATGATGCTGCGACATTTAAAAAAAGTTTCGCAGCGCTGGTATTCTGATAGGTCCCATTGTAAATATCACGGACAGATGTAGAACTAAAAAATAAATAAAAGAGAACTGGCTGTCAGAAATTTTAATCGTCAATATATCATAGTACTTATCACCTACACCCACACAATAGTAAACTTATGTGTTGTAATAACCTACAACAATAAAGCAATTAGTAAGTTAGTAAGTGCGACTAAATCGTGCAAGTAATATAGTTTATTAAATAAGGAGGGATCGCCGCCGCCGGCGCCTTCCAACTTGTCGGTTATATGGATAACTTGGCTAAATTTAATTTTGCGCCAGTTTAGGATTAACTTTGGGTAGGCTACTCACAACGGATTATGTTCTATAGATTAGATTTGTTTCTTTCTTGTATACATTACTTCGTATGTTATATAAGAGACCCATTTTATTTTTATTTTTTTCACTGCAGACAGAAAAAATGGTTTTGCTATATTTTTCGGAAAATATGTACCCATAACGTACTCTTTTTCTACCGGTCTAAATGTTGAAAGGCCTCCACTATCGTCAGACCCATATTCCTGTCCTGGAACTTTTTACATCGATAACCAACTTAACCTAACCTAATATGTGGTGAGAATTTTTTGAGTATGAATGTCAATGGCTATAAGACTCGGGGAGACCAAAGAAACGATGAAAAGACCGTGTGAATGATGAAATCGTTATAAAGGTGACTGTCGAGACGAAAACTAATAGAGAAGCAAGGAAGAAAAAGATATGTTAAGTGTCCGGGCAGGAGAATGATGATTGGCAGTACCTGACATTAATTATAAGTCGGACAATTTTCGGCAGTATAGCTAGAACAATGAATATTCAATTTGAATTTGCATCTTGAAATCAAAACCCGTAAAAAGGTCATTCAATCTAAAGCACTTACCTACACAAGGACAAGTGAATTTCGTTGCTTAATTTCAGTTGTCCATTTACGAGTACAAAACAATATAGTTGTTAGGGACAGGTCTATCTACTCCCATTGTACTCTATTGTGTATCATCGGGAACGAAATTGTAAATGGAGATGAAGTCTTCATCTCGAGATGACATTTCGGAATAACTACCACGGTTTTTCATCTTTAAACCTTGAATCACCAAATATTTTTCTTAGTTAAAACGGAACTAAATATTACTCCAATAAAATTGAAATTGTTAAGTACAAACTAATTAAATGAATAAAACGTATACCCATCTCAATCAATCTGGCGAGCCTTATTTCTAACTACGTTGGGGTCGGCTCTCTGCAGCTGAATACTAGTATTTCCCTATGCCTCCTGCATCTCATCATCATCATCATCATCTACCCAGCTTTTCCTAACTATGTTGGGGTCGGCTTCCAGTCTGTGGCGGCATCATCAACGCCACATGCGAACTACGCATCGAGACTTCACGTCACACAAATCCTACATCGCGCAAGCAAAGTTTACCGCGCGACTCGTATAGGTATACAACATCCCGACATCAACCGTCGGGCAGTTGCCCACCAGACCCAACAGCCGTCTGGTCGGAGGATCCTCTTTTTTCCATACAGTATGAGTGAACTTTACACCCTGTTCCTCATATCTCTATAAGTCTAATCGGATGTATCTGAATACCAATATTTTACATGGAGCGATTGCCAATCTGACCTCCCAAATCAGTGCTTCCTGCATCTATCATTTAAAAATCATTAATTTTTCATCATGCCTCATATTCACTATTATTACATTCTTTTTTGAATGCTGGGTTTTACATTTGGTTAAATAATCCACAAAGCGGACCCCAAACCTAATTTAACATCTTAGAAAATGTAAACATTTACAAAAGTAACTTTTCGTCTAACACCGTAATGAAATAAAGAGAAAATGTTTTCGAATAAAAAGGCGATCAAATACTTTTCTTTAACGATTATAAGGAAACCAACAGAGCGTTGAGTTTTATAGCTGCTTTAAATACACGAAATTGTAAAGAACTGAATAAAATGTTACAAATGAATTTCATTTATTTTTGTCTGAAATTACGATACGATGTTAAAATTTTTTTTAGTGGACAATTTAATTTTGTTTTGACCTACAAATGAATGGAGTGTGTTTTTAACAAAAGGTTTCAGTTCAACAGTATAAAAATTCTTACTCAAATTATTAAAAAAAAATCATCTTCATAGGTCCACATTCCTAAACCTTCTTGCAAAGCTAAAATTATTCTCAACTTACCACAAATTCCTCGCTTTAAAAGCATTTCTCGGATTATCATTTCAACAAAGTTAAAATGCTTGAAGGATCCGCTTATTTCTTTTACTTTCTATTGTCATTAAATGCTCGTAGACAATTAGCCGCGGCCGCTAAGTCGGTCTGTCAACAACGCAGAAACGTGCCTTGCATTTGTTCCCATTAATTGTGGACCTAAAATTTGCTATTCTAGTCGCAGAATATATGACATCGCTTGAAAAAACTTGGCTTTTGATAGAAAGGCTTTTTATACTGATCGAGTTAATTTAGATGCTTTATGTATTTAATTTGAATTATACGGACCCTAATCTAATATTAGGAATATTTTTGAAGGCAAATTGGCACTAAGCAAACATTCAGTATCAACGGCAGACAAGGCAATGCTGTATATCATTTTTAGTAACCATGGCGGCGTAAAACCAAAATGTGCTATATATACCATGACAAAACTTATTGACAACACATCAATCCATGGAATTACAGTTGGGGTAGGACGTACGTACAGCGGGGCAATTCAAGTCATGTAATCAGTCACACATTACAAATATGTACGGAACTCATCCATCACAGAGCGACGGCTTGTTATTGGCTACTATTGCACACCTATTCTGTTACTCTGTTACAATATTAGAACAAACGATATATTTTAGGAATGTATTTTCTGTTGGGTCTTCAGACGATGTTAATGTTTTTGAAATTTTGGCTGGTTTACGATCTTCATTTGTTTTATCATCGTGATTTTGATAAAGTTTACTATTGTTTTTCTAATAACCTACTAATCTAAATCTTCATGTACTCAGTTGTTTAAATTGGATATTTTGACGTCTGATATAATGAAGATTTTGTTACAGTAGTCTGTTTAGAAACTAGTCCTCTTGACACTATTTTTATTCTTCTATTTTTGAAGTCAAAATATCTTTAGGCGCGTTGGGCATATTTGAGAAGAGAAAACATAATTGAATTCACGACACTGTTACCGTTACCTCTGTATTAAGTAAGAACATTTATTGTGTATGTACGTACGCACGGCTACACATCAAGCCATACATTACCAGTATAAGCTGATCTCGCATGTATAGGATTTCCGTACAGTGCGAGATCAGCGTAAACTGGAAATGTATAGCTTGATATGTAGCCGTGTGTACACACGGCTACACATCAAGCCATACATTTCCAAAAAATGCCAACAAGCATGTGTCTCTATGTACATAGAGACACATGCATGTTGGCATTTTTTGAAATGGGAAACAACCATGAACTCGCGACACTGTTACCGTTCCCGTTACCGACACCTCTGTACTATCAAGACTCACTAATGCAGTCGCATACTAAGGGCTATATTGCTATGAAGTGGCGGTCCAGGCCGTACCTACAGCTGTGTGTATAAGTGATGTATTAACACAAAACTCACCGCTCCACTCACACACTGGCGTTACTCTTTGTATTTTATACATACCGTCGGCGACGACAGACATGACCTTGGTCGATTCATACCATTGCTAAAATTTAATTTTATAATTTGAGTTCCGGTAGCGTGCAGCGTATCGTCTTGGATTAAGAAACTCATAGGTCTGGGTTCAAATCTCGCGATGAAGCTTTAATTTTTCTTTTCAACAATCATGTTCATCTGTTCTTTTATTATTCGATTTATTAATATACCAGAATAATAATGTAACATTTTTTTATTATTACTCGTATTGTTATTTAAATAAAGGTTTACCAATAATAAATGATTACAAAATGTTTATTCGTTATAACTTCATGAAGAATGTATAAAAATAACTAATAATAACTTCTTGTTAAAACAGTTTATTTTCTCATAAAGAACAATTTATTGAAGTAAATAAGCTAGTTGGTGAACTATGATAATCAGGCTATTGTATCTTAGTAATATAATAATATTGTGCTGATTACTACTGTGTGTCGGTACTCTAAATAAATCACAATATTCTACAAAAATCTACCCACGTAAAAGTAACAAATGCAGACAAGTTGTCACAATACAATTAAATGACTCAGTAGTACTACTTTTATTCTACTGCGAGTGAGTTCGTTCTAACTCAAACCTCAAAGTTAACAAATCGTATTTAATAGGACTTAAAGAGGTTATAGCTTAAGTGTTCATTTTCATTCCGAAAAGAAGATTGAAACTAAACCTCAAAATAATCCAGATTACGGATAAGACAAAATATTATTTGAATATTACTTAAATAAATAAATATTTGTAATTTATAACTTAATGTTAATGTTTTTTCCGTTAACTATGTTTTTTGAGCTGATTCTCGAGCTGGTTCGATGATGCGAACCTTCTGCGTGGAGTGCACGACGCACGGTTCGTAAAGATGTGTCGAATAATTCGGCAAAATGTCTTGTCGTTTTGAAACCACTTGTTTCATATTCGCTGAACGTGTGCCTGTTATAGGACCTGGGGTCTTCCACTTTGCTTTCCACGGGCAAGGCTACCGCCTTCCTCATATCTTTTCACCCACCGACTCACAGTATTTCACTAAAACAAAAAAGGGGTACTGTTAGGCTACTAAGCAAAATACACACTTTATGTATTACCTACTATTTAGAAAGAAAATTATTTAAAAGGGCAATTTCACATAGATATTAAGTTTATTGTTATTTTCATCGTTTTATAATAGGAAATAAATTTACATTGAAATTTTATATTTTTATTGTATTTAGACATTGTGATATTTATAAAACGTTTAAAAATAACTACAAGGATCAGCAGTTATACTTTAATTAAATAAATGTTTAATATTTATATTTAAATCATAATACTCACACTCAGTCCGGTTTCATCACATAGGTATTTGTGATATAGGTATTAAGTCCACTTTTATGCAGCGCAATAATATTCGCTTTCATTTCTGTAATTAAATTTGCTTACATTTTAAAATGAATTAGAAGGACGCTAATAGATGAAACACACGTCACTAGCACACAATATGAACCAACACCATTCTATAAGTCGCGGTGAATGAGTCGTAAATCATTTAAATTTATTTAGGTTTCTGTGGGTATAATGATAAAGTTTTACGAGTTTAGTGAATAAGAAGAACAGAACAAGAAACTATAAGTACTCAAAAGTGATTTTTAAAACAATAAAAAGACTATCACACAGCGAGTGGGATTCGAAACCGCGACTCGCTGCGCTCAAACGCGATAATCAAGTGCGGTAACCGCTCAGCTATCATGCCATTTGCTTTAACGGTTGAATTTAGGAAATACATTCATTCGTAAACGTATGAGAGTGTGTGTGTATATAGTATTATAGCCTATAGAAATTGCTTATTATAAGAAGGTCGTAAGTTAAAGCGAAGTGTCAATCTATTGCTTTTTGAGATTGGGGCACCATTAGTGAGGGCTACTGTACCTACGAATTTGAAGTGAAAACTTCTTTAGGCGCGTTGGGCGTTTTTTGGGAATTGTTCAAGTTTTCACTTTTGTCGGCACTCCTGGAGCGCCACAGTTTTTTAAGTATTTTTTATTTTACGTCTTACATTGATTAACAGAGCTTAAACGTACCGGTTCTGTAAATGTGGACTGGGACGTGTAGAATTTGGGTTATAAAGTTGGTAAGTAAAAAAAGGTTTCCTTTCCGATTGGACTTGAAAACCTCACGTACACTTTTGAAAAATGAATCCAATTTTGCCAAAATGGGGCCAAAATCCAATATAGTTTTCAATGGCGAATCGTCTATAGGCGTGCGGTTGTGACCGAACTTTCAATGTTCTATGAAAAACTTTATAGAAATTGCATTTTTGCAGAGGTGGAAATTTTCGGGGAAATTTTCTAAATTGGTCAGACGTGCTTTTTCATTGGCGATGTGGCGAAAACTATTTCAATAAGAGTGACTTTTGCTCCTAGTAACGAGTTTCATTGGTTTACTTTTAGAAATCATAGTTTTTTATTATGTTTATCAACGATAAAACTTTGCCTTTTTTATTTTAACCTCAATGGTTACTGTCACACTAATCTCACATAAAATGATTTCAAAAAATACCAAGGGACAGTCGTTTTTATAGTAAATTTCGTTACTTTCCATTTGAAATGCCTTCATTAATTTTTGATTCGCACATTGAGAATAACAAAGAGAAATTAAATTAATTAGGTTATGGTGCTAATGTAATAAGGAATTCAACTTTGACATTAGCCAGACAGTTAAAAGGGGATTTTGTAAGCCATTTTCTTTTGATATACTAGTAGTAGTTTGGATAAACCTTACTTCCTTTAGCTGCCTAGGTACCTACTTATTATTTTCTTGTAATCTTAAATGTAAATTCACATTATCACATAAAAGGCTTAGAAGTTATTTGAAGTGAAGCAAAAGATGATGACATTGTTAAAGAATCGTTTCGACTATACAATGCTGTTCGTAAAACAATACCAGCTGTAGATAGTGCACATTGCACAGACAAATATGTGTGGGGCAAAGAAATTGATGAAAAACTTGAACACGAACTTTTTGAGCCTGTATTTATTGGTGACGAAATCGAGTTTATGTTAATAATTCGTCACTAACTAAACTAAATAAATGTTTAAGATTTAGGTAGCTAATCCTACAATCCTACTGATTTTATAAATATGAAAGTGTATATTTAGATGTTTGGATGTTTGTTACTCAATCACGCAAAAACAGCTGAACGGAATTGGATGAAATTTGGCACACAGATAGTTTATAACCTGGATTAAAATATAGAATACTTTTCATTCTGGTAGTAGGTACATTCCTGTGGGACCTCTACGCGGGTGAAACCGCTGGCAAAAGTTAGTTTTTCATAAATAAGAAAGCAATAATTGTGTACATGTTGAAAATTACGAGTATATATGTAATACTTTAGTTCGACACTGAAATTTTCTACACTTACTTCAACTGTATTATTTTCAAGAAAAGAGAAAAGAATGTATCAGCAACTAGCTTTATCCAGCAGCTTTGGCCGCGCGGTACTTCTGTCCCCTAATTAACTCCCTTAGGGGGTTTAGTTCCGAAAAATCCTTCCTTATTCCTTGTCTACATAATAAAGAGAACCTCTGCGCAATATTTCAGCTTCCTAGGTCTAAGGGTTTGGTCTGGGCGTTGATGCGTCAGTCAGTCAAGACTTCTCTTTTTATTAATATAGATCTGTCTACATAATAATATATAATCAAATATCCGGATTTTTTTGTATTGTATCAGGTTATGCATAATCCACTGAACCTTTTTCCGCATTATCAAAACCAGTAAGGTCTTCAAATAAGGTCAAGAGTAACTTAATATAAAATGTATTGCAATACAAACTACTATTCAATCTCACAAAAGATTCCGTTGCTGGGGATCCCAATTTGTCGAGATCCGTCCAAAAGATATCCGAACATATATCATTGTGACACGCTAGCTCGTTATACTTTGCAGAAATCGATATGTATATTCGTAACCTTTAGTACTATATTACAGTTACTAGGCATGTACCTGTCCCTGATTAGATTACTGAAATATCTAATTAATCTATTTTTGATGTCACAATTAGTTTCCGATAAGCTATTGATACACGACCTAAATGTTCTAATATATGTAGTTTGTTTGTCTTGTTGTCTACAGGAAATTGATATTGACGCGTTTGAAGACTGTCATGTTACAATTTTCTCATATTATTTACACTTCATTACTTTTAGGGAATTTTTCTAGGCAATATTTGAAATATTATACAGGTACTACAAAAATTGTTCGTGACAGACAATTTGTCCTCTTGTCATAAACACATCTACTTGAAATGACTTGAAACATGAGATGTAAAACAATCTCAAATCATGATATAACACAAATTATCAGGAGCCACGAGGGAAGAAGACAACCTACATAAAAAAACACAATCAAATTTAAATTTCAAAAGTCATTCAAAAAATACAATTTAAAGTGCGCAAACAAATTTTATTTGCTCTACGTTGTAACACGCGAATTCGAGCATCATAAACAACAATATTAAAGGATTCATTAAGGACCCAAATCGTTCCGGGAATGGAATAAAGCAGACATTCCAGAATTTATGGCTTAAGGTCGGGGTTATGGGCTATTTTATGAATAAGCGTTTATGATTATTGCTCTGAGATCCGACGATTTTGTTGTAATTTGTGTAGCTTACCACTTATAGAACTAACAATTTTATCTCATCTATTATTATTATACTAATCGTTTTAAGTGTTGAAGCAATTGAAGCCTTATTATCGCTTGATGTATTACACTTCTTGGAAAAGGATTGTAGTTTCATATAACCCACTCAACGTATACGACTCATTAAAATCCCCTTGTCTTTATCTCACTTTATTCGGGGCTGGCCCAGATCCTACATCTTTTTCTTCTATACGTACATACATCTCATCAGCTGTCATATTTATGTCGACATTCTTCCGAGCCATACGAAGCCATACTATGATAACTGATCACCTAGTGAAGGCCGCAGGAATGTCGAAGTGGCGGTGCTTGGAGGCCTATGTCCAGCAGTGGACGTCTTTCGCCTGATATAATGATGATGATGATATTAACAAATGATGCTTCACACCATCTATTCATCTCTTCAGTCTTCCTCTTTTCTTAGACCCATCCAAATTCATACCTAAAACAAATACTCTGTTTAAATACATTGTCAGGCATTCCAAATCGTACTTGACTAATTTCTGAATCTACATGACACGCAACCCATTGATTAAACAATTTCTTAATGGCTTTTCTACTTAGTATCATATTTATTCAGATTTCCACGCTCTTTCACACCAACTTACTGAACACAAACTCAAAAGTTCATCTGTAAAGTTAAATTTTCAGTCAACTTCTCTTTTGCTATAAATCTAAATTAAGAAGTTCCGACTTAACTTTTGCTACGAAACTCGAATACGATATCCGATTGCTTTTTAATTTTGACTAGCTCAGAGCTAGAAGCGAACTACAAGTACTTAAATAATCTACTAAAGAGGTATGTGAATCATCATCATCATCATATCAGCCGAAAAACGTCCACTGCTGGACATAAGCCTCCCCCAAAAGGGGGGATTTGCCTTAATCGCCACGCTTGGCAGGCGGGTTGGCGATCTCAGTATGGTTGTCAAATACATAGTCAAATACATAGAGAACGCTGCTGCCCATTCTCTAGTAAGTCCCTTAGTCGCCTTCTACGACACCCACGGGAAGAAATGGGATGGTGCTATTCTTTACGTCCGGCACCACACGGTACGGTATGTGAATACCTTAAAGTAATTAAAATAACTCAGGATATAACGTGTTTCTTATGAATAAAGCTAAAACATCTAAATTAATTGAGAAAATAACTCAAGTCAAAGTTGCTTACATGACGCAAAATCTCTAGCATTTTGTAATCTTGTGTAAATTTGATAGCTCTTGTGGTTGAAGAAGGAATCTTGTTAATATCAGCTATTATTAATAGGTTTTGAGTTTATTAAAACCTGTTAGTGTGAAAATCTGATTTTCTTAGACGCCATTGACAAACTAAGGAAATTAAATCATTCAGACTTTAGTAAGTTACTTTTTTTTGTGTTTTGGCTTCTCACGGTTTGTGCATTTAGCCAGTGACAAGTAATTTTACTTTTCAATCAGTAAATGACCCGATATTAGGCACGAAGTTACAAAAAAGTCATTGTCAGTCAAGTCAAAGTTAAGTGAAAGTTATTTTAAAGCGGTTGTAGCTTTACAACAACCTATTAGGAGTTTTTGTAGGAACACGAAAAGTCCACGTCAGTCACTTATTTTCACTTTCACTACACTTGTGCACTCACACGTAACTAAATTGAATAATTCACTACCAAAATTAAACAATCTAATTCGCTATTTCACGAAATTTCATGAAAATGAAAATTCGTGCGACATGTTCCAACGCGATCCCGCCAAAAACTCCCCAGTAAGGTACTTACAGGGTAGCAAACCATTATTCTAAAGCAATGTCAAGCTTATTGAAATAGATTTTAAAGAAATATAACACACCATCACGCATGTAATCCCCAAAGGTGTACCTGAAGTATATCCTCATTTCATCAGACGATTTAGTTGATTTTAATAAAATCTAGCGGCGCTCCGCGGTTTTACCTGCGTAGTTTCCGTTCCCGTGGGAATACGGGGATTAAATATAGCTTATGTCACCCGGGGATAGTGTAGCTTCCCAACAGTGAAAGAATTATTCAAATCGGTTCAGTAGTATCGGAGCCTATTCAATGAAAACAAACAATATTATCAATAAATATTATAAATAATATTAATTAGTATAGATTATATTATTAGTACAGATCATCATCATCATCATTTCAGCCGAAAGACGTCCACTGCTGGACTTTGGCCTCCCCCAAAAGGGGGGTTTGCCATAATCGCCACGCTTTGCAGGCGGGTTGGCGATCGCAGTATGGTGGTAAAATGCATAGAGAACATCTAGTAAACAGACAAACATACTTATCTCCTTAACCATTTCCCCACTTATTTTGGAGTAGCTTTTAGTCCAGTCGGGTGCAGCTGAATACCAGTATTTTACATGGAGCGACTGCCTATCTGACCTCCACAACCCTGCTACTGGATAATACGGCCCTTGATGGCCCTTCCGGGACCAACGGCATCGTGCTTTCCAAGGCATGGAAGGGTCTTGGTATGTAAAGATGGTCACCCATCCAAGGACCTACCGCTGTTATGACTTAGGCACATACCCCTTTAATTAAACTTCAATCAATCTCTCCCAGGCTCCGTCACAACATTCTATCCTCTGCCTTCAGCATCCAGTCTATACCAGTCACCTTCTTAAGGTCGTCGGTGCATCTAGCTAGAGGGCGTCCCACACTACGCTTGCCGATACGCGATCTCCAATCCACTAATTAAACTTACTCGTAGCAATGAAAAAATAAAAGCTTTTCTAAAGTGGAAAACCACAAAACTATTCATTTAATCCTACGTTTTATCCTGAAAGCATGTTTATTTATGAGCACACCATATTCTGACAATCGAAAATATATTATTAAAGAGACAACAGAAATAATTTAGAGGAAATTTTATCACAGACCAGTGACCGCAAAGCGACCGGCACAAAGGTATCAAAATCATGAGACTTTAGAAAGTGACATTTTTCTTGAACGGGAATTTATCCAAGTGAAAGTAGCTTCGCAGATTTAATTATTTATCTTTTCCGAGTAACAATGGTCTTTTAAATCCTACTATTCTTACTTCCCTACTAATATTATATATGCGATAGTAACTCTGTCTGTCTGTTACGCTTTCACGCCAAAACCGCGAACAAAAGCTAGTTTTCTTATTATATTTTTTTGTTAAATAATAATTCCTATGGAGGTATTATCTACTGCGATGGGTAAATATATAGGTACACTTTACATTACAAACTCAACTTGTAGGATACAGGGTGGTAGGGCATCGACGCGCAACCTGTTAGAGGATTCCTTACTGAACCCCCCTGAGATATTACGTCAGCTTAAAAAAACTAACTGTTCCATACATTCTGACTGCGTAGGTATTTCAGTTTTGAATGAAACACCAGATTTTTTTTTTCGAAATCCGACGAAAAATGTGCCACTATTTTATTTTAATTCGTTTAAATTCACATATGGTAAGTATAACTTATAAACTAAGCCCCACAAAACTGTAGTAGTGGTTTGACTGTGGGGATCATTGAGTCTCTAAACACTCAATCCCTCAACTCACTCAACTCAACTCAATCACTCAACCCTCTAAATAATAATTAACTTTGAGTACTAAGTTTAGTACTCAAAGTTAATTATTATTTAGAGGGTAGCACTTTATCATATTTTTTTTTTTTTTTTTGTTTTAACTATTATTGTTCATTTTACTCCTTATGTCAGCTGGCAAACTGTTCAATAGATATGGTATTTGTTTTAGGTCCTAGGTCTAAAATAATGCGCGGTTCATGGCTTCAGTTTGCGCGTCGATGTCGCATACCACTCTGTTTTCACAAACGAATTATCTTTTAGCTGCTAAATATATTTTAGTTTCAGTGGACAGCAATTTTTTCTCACAAAAAAATCGTAAACTATAAAACAATTTCAATGCTAGACCATACCTAATAATGTATTATTGACAGTAGACCGCCTTTGAACTTAAAAATCACTCACGTAACTTTACTAGTGACATGTTTCGCTTTACACTTTGTACGTATAAAGCCTCGTTGAGTCCCACTAGCCTGAAGCAAAAAACTCTTCGCTCGTTAGTCGGTATGAGCCTTTCCTGTACATTGTCCCGCGCAGGTTCGTTTGCACCTTTGTATTTGAGTCCAGTTTTAACTGTATTGCTAGCTGGTTCTGGTAAAGCAATGAATGTAGGCAGAAACGAACTTAGTTCTGTACTATGTTCAATCACTTTTACCTGATTTTAGTTCTTATAAAAATGTTCATAATATCCATTAGCTTGTCTTTATAATGCATATTCGTATTATAAAAACATTAACTGTAAACTGTATTAAATTAAAGGTAATATAATTTATTTCTCAACCTCATCAATAACATAGTATCATAAACTCAAACTCAAAGCATTTATTTCAAATAAACCAATTACAGGTACTTTAAAATTGTCAAGCGTCCGTAATTAAAAACAAAAATTCATAACATCACGTCTTGTTCCGCCGAAGGGTGTCCACAGGCGTACCTTTATTCCCCCCATTTCGCCAGTTATGCACAAATCTGGACTCCGAGCTACTACTAAGATATTTTAGAAAGAAAAATCCAATATCACGTTGCCCGACCTGGAAATTAACACCCGGATCTCATGCTCAACATTAGCGATTGCAACCACTAAACCAACGAGGCAGTATTCTTCAGTCTGACTCCATCAATGTCATTCATGTATTAAATAGAGCCTAATATTTAACAAAAGTCCAATTTCCCCTTGACAAAAACCCTACTTATAATATCATGAATGCAAAAGTAACTCTGTCTGTCTGTCTGTCACGCTTTCACGCCTAAACCGCTAAACCGATCGTCATGAATTTTGGCAGAGACATAGCCTGGGATATAGAGAAGGACATAGGTTACTTTTTTACGCGATAACCGACCTCCACGTGGGCGGAGCCGCGGGCTAAAGTTACTAACCCTTAAATTCGTAATACAACCTTTTAATCCCCTGAAAAGTAATCAGTTTTAACTCCACTACGACCATGTGCTTTCGCTATCATATGCGATTTCCTTTATCACAATCATGTAATTGTTGAGTTTTACAAGATTATACTGAACCATGACGCAATACTTAGTCGTGCGTACTATTATTACGTCACCGGTTTTCACAAAGTCTTCAAAATTAGATTATTCTTTTTTATCAAAAACTACTGAAGCATTTTGCCGTTCAACAGTAGGTTTGCAAAGAGAGTTACGCTCCAGTACCGAATATATTCGAATGGGTCCGTAATTCTGAATCACATCTAAGATTTTCCGGCACATGGGTTAGTGGCCCGAGAATTGTTAGTTCATTTTACATCGTTGAGGAATAAAGTGGAAACCTGAGATGGGGACTGGGCAGCGCTTTCACGCGTACAATAATTACATTTCTCTATTTTCTAGTGACTTAGCACCTACGTATTTTTTTTTTAAACATTATTTTCGCAAAACAACGCATACATATAACTATACCTTTTATCTTGCAGCTAATAAAATCGTCATCAGTCATCACAAAAATCATATCGCACCTTTAGAATTATAGAGACCTAATGCGAAATCAAACGCATCAAGCAAAATAGGTCTATATAGTAATTCTAAAGGTGCGATAATTATGTTATTGAATGACTTTTCCATGAAATATTCTTTCAATGCGATTATAACTTAGAAGGTTCTATTGATAACTTTAATGACTAAAATTCCGTTGATACATACTTTTTAATTGACGCGAATGATATTTTGTTCAATATACAGTCTCTTCCGTGTGTTGCCGGGCATAAAGAATAGCACAATCCCATTTCTTCCCATGGGTGCCGTAGAAGGCAACTACGGGACTTACTAAAGAATGGGCAGCAGCGTTATCTATGCATTTTACCACCACACTGCGACCGCCAACCCGCCTGCCATGCGTGGCGATTATGGCAAACCACCTCCTTTTGGGGGAGGCGTATGTCCAGCAGTCGGGACGTCGGGCGTCTTTTGGCTGAAGTGATGATGTGATGACAGTCTGACTCAACTGCAAATTTCAAAAAAAAAACCTTAGAAATTTTAATTTCGTGGGCAACCGTGGATAATTTTTATCCGGTATTTTGGCAACATATGTACTGAACGACTTACAAATAAACAACACTTAATGTTTCTGACGGTTTAACAGCGAAATTTTCATAAATGTCATACCTGAAAAAATGACGCCGTAGGAAGCGATATTTAAGTTAATGTAAATGAGATTGTTACGTGGGCCAATTTGCCTAGAATTACATCGCGAAATACGGTGCGAGTGTGGCAAATCATAATTGACATTATGAAATATGTTTTTCGTGCGATACTGTTGAGCTTGGATAAATAAAGAGAAATAAAGAAAATACATTTATTCTGCACAGACTAAAGCCACACAATATACAGCAGGAAAGAGTAAAATAAAAAAATAAATATCAAGTAAAAAGTGTAAGGTGTCAGAAACTAGCATTATATTGTGCCTATTGGCTGCGCCGAAAAGACCCAGTTCAGCAAAAGTGCCGGACAACTCGTGCCTGACTAATTAGGTAAATCCTTTTTAAATGTCTAGTCAAACATGGTGGATAAATCTGCGAACAATGCAGGCTGAAAATTACAGGAAATACACTCAATTCAAAAAACAAAATACCAATAAACCAAACCAAAACGTAGTGGTATAAAAAAAGTAAATCGTGCAAATTAAATTGTTTTAAAACTAGATGAGGTTGGTGTTCTTTACTCGACGACTCTGAGAAGTAACACCGAAACAAACTCAGAAGACACAGTCTCTTTTATAGTCCAGATATAATCGTAAAGGTCTAGTTAATTTTGCCACTACCGTCAGTGTTTGCTTAACCACTGAACATTCTAACTCTAGTTAGGTAGGGACCTTAGATAAAGGCGTCGCAGCTGTTTCCTGTAAATCCCTTGTCCGTTTCCGTAAATCCATCTGCAAAAAAAAGTAATACCAAACTGCATTGTAACTAGGCCAAAATGGAAACTTAAAAACAATAGGCAAGCTTGGAATGAACCCAAAACAATTCTGCTAAAACGTGTATGCGTCTCCTCTGTCAGCGGTTTTAGCCTAGATATTATTGTGTTTACACTGTGTCTATTTATGGATTTATTATTTCAACGACTGTATTTATTCAGTAATTAATTAAAACATAACGTGACAAATTTTTGTACTGAAAAGTTCAAGTAAAGGTCAAAAATGGTAGTTCGTTAAAACTTCCTAATCACGGTATTTGATAAGTTTCCTTTTCATTAGAAGGCTATTTTTACGCAACTCAACCAAAACAAATCCAATCGCAGCCTATCTTAGAATATTCTATCAAAGTAATCTATTTCGGCCTAAGTATTCAATTTTCTCAGGTGCCACAGTATCAATCAGGTCAACATTACCCAAAGTATGAATGAAGGCCTTTGGGAACCCATGTGGACTTTCAATATCTAGATTATCTTCAACTCGAAAGTTTACTCTACCCGATCGAGTGACCGAATCTGTACCACGTAACACCTTGCTATAATCGAATCGTCCTCTAATTACTACATCGAGAGCTTTGTCAACATTCCGCTTGATCGGCTTCACAATGATAATGGTGTATGTAGATTACCGTTACAATACCCTGTTTAAGTTCTGAATTTGTCGGTGCTACTGTATTTTAGATTTGAACAAGGTCAGGACTATTGCGTGAGTCAGAATTCGGTTTAAAGAATTTATTTCTCATAAGAACTTACAGTCCACTTACAATGAGATGTAGAGTAGTAAGTATGATAAATTAATAGTACAGTACAATACAATTTCCTGTAGAGTATTAGAAGTTATAATGTACTACATGTTTCTTAAGTTTATTTTTAAATGTATTCACGTTATCGCATTCTTTTATTTCGTACGGCAATTCATAGAACAGCTGTGCTCCTTCGAACAATACGATAATATGATTACCGTAATTGGTGCGTACGCTGATAAGTTTGTTTTTATAAATATATTTCTCAGGTTATAAGGCATTGTTTTTTTCTTTAGTTGTATTGTAAAAAAACCGGAATTGAACAATTATTTTGCCGTCCTACCTGCTACTTTTTTCGCTTATCTACCGGAAGGCGTTGGAAGGCCTACCACAAGATGGACCGATGATTTGGTGAAGACCGCAGAAATCCGCTAGATGTGAAAAGCACAAAACCGGTCGAAGTGGTGTTAGAGGGAGGCCTATGTCTAGTAATGGACGTCTTTCAGCTGAAATGATAATGATGATGATGATGATGACGAAAAACTACTCTATTATTGTCTTCTGAAAATATATTTTTCTCGAAACCTTTAAGTAGCATTATTATCACTCAAAGAATTTCACTTAGAAACAACAACAACAGTAGTAGCATTTCTCTTGCAAGGTGGGTGCGTTCACAAACACGTTCCACACCGAAATCCTTTGTAACAGCTACATGTATAATTCCCTCGTCTACATGTAAATAACTTAAAACATCCTCAACCTTTACTCCTCCACCTACAATGAAATGAGCATCATTATTGTTCCTGCAATGTTTTTCTGTTATTCTAACAGCTGGTACCTAATTTACATCACCAGAAACATAACTTCATACTCATGTTATTATATCGTCTGTCTGTGTCAATTTGCAATTCGTGTGCTACAAGGTAATGTATTCAAATCAAGTGTAGATTTAATTTAGAAATTGTGGCTTTAGTTTTGGTAACATGGGTGTATGCTTGAATTAAGTTTGGAATTCTAAGCATAGATATGTCCTTTTTGAATTCCGTCAACGCTCTAATGAGATGTTTACGGATGTAAATTCTGTTAAGTAGGAATCTACACTCAACAGTGATTACTATGAAAAGAACAACAAACCTTTAGAAAACTGCTTCAAAGCTGTGTAGGTACTTACCTCATCATCATCATCACTGCTGGGAATATACCTATCTTTCTTGTGACAATCCCTACGTTCATCCCTGGATCACACCGGGGCTTTTAAGGTGCATACGGAACAGGGATAAGCTTTGCCTTAAATCAAAAAGAGACCCTAATAATACTATAGTACAAGTTACATTCAAGCGGTACAGAAACTTCTGTAATAATTTACTTAAAAAAATTAAACGAGAATATGAACGAACGGAGTTTGAGAGTCATCGTAGGAATCCTAAGGCTACATGGAATCTTATTAAATCAATTTCTAATCTTCAAAACAACAAATCTTCTGCTAGTGAACTTTTGTCCATTACACCTGATCCTTCGGATTCAGTGGATAAAGTAAATGCCTTCTTTGCGAATGTGGGAAAGACCCTTGCATCAAAAATAACTAATGCACACTGTACACGCTCCTCTGACAACAATGCCTGTCCTAACTCTATGGCCATTCTCTCAACAGACTGCAAAGAGATTGAACGCATCATACTCGGCCTCAGGGCCAATTGCGCCGTGGGTTGGGATGGAATCTCTGCTGCCTTGATCAGGGCTGCCCGCGACACCCTAATCCCTATTATTTCGCACATATTTAACCTTGTACTCACATCAGGAGTATTCCCGGCTGTCTTTAAAAGAGCACTTGTACATCCCATCTACAAGAGTGGGGACAGGGGCAGTGTCAATAACTACAGACCTATCTCTGTTCTTACAATTTTGTCCAAAATTTTAGAAAAAATTGTAAATAGTCGTCTACTTAACTACCTCAATAAAAACAACATAATTTCAGCGAACCAATATGGTTTTCGAGCAGGTAGAAGCACAGAAGATGCAGTATTAGAAGTAACTGCAACTATAGCAAAAAATATAAAGAATAAACTCAAAACAATAGCAATTTTCCTAGACCTTTCGAAAGCTTTTGACACAGTCTCTGTTCCCCTCTTACTGGAAAAGTTGGAGCATATTGGTGTTAGAGGAGTGTGTCTGGATATTTTTAGGAGTTACTTGAGTGGGCGTTCTCAAACCGTAAAGATAGGAAATCACATTAGCAAACAGCAATTTTTAACTTATGGAGTCCCGCAGGGTAGCGTCCTTGGACCTACCCTGTTTCTTATTTACATAAATGATCTGTGTAATCTGGCTCTAACCAATGCTAAAATCATAACCTACGCGGATGATACCGTCATGCTCATTCATGGTAAGGATTGGTTAGAAACCCGCTCATATGCAGAGTCCGCTCTGCTTGTTGCAATGAAATGGCTAAATGAAAACCTGCTAACCCTCAATGTAGAAAAAACCAACTTCATTACATTTGCTCCAAGTAGAGCCTCTCAACCTGCCTGTCCCTATACTCTGACGGCCCATAAATGCGGGTTAAAATCGACTGATTGCACCGGTTGTACTCAGATTGCGCGCACCCATAGTATTAAATACTTGGGTGTTATAATTGATAGTACGTTAACATGGAAGGAGCAAATTGAGGCTCTGGTTTCCAGGGTCAGAAAATTAATATTTGTTTTTAAAAATTTGCGAACATCTGCTGATTATGCCACACTACGAACAGTATACTTTGCTCTGGCACATTCCATCCTGAAATATTGTATTTCAGCTTGGGGTGGGGCTGGGAAGTGCTTAATGCTCCGTCTGGAAAGAGCACAGAGGGCAGTGTTAAAAGTCATGACCCACAAACCTGTTCGATTTCCAACTGCCGAACTATACGCTCTTTGCGAATTACCAAGAGTCAGACACGCATTTCTTCTTGCTGTAGTGTTGCGTAAACACTCAGACCTCCCATTCGATACTGTTGTCGCCAACCAAAAACGCAGATCGGATAGAGTCTGCCAGGTGGAATCTGCCAGAGTTCAAGTTGCTCGGAGGCAGTATCACTTTCTTAGCTCCACTTTGTATAATCGTATAAATAAACAGCTTAATATATATCCACTGACCTTGCGAGAATGTCGTAGGATCACGGATAAATGGATTCACACACTCTCTTATGAAGAACTAGAAACATATGTAAAAATTTAAACTCACTTCCCAAGTTCCCTTTCTATGTATTAGTATAACATGCGCAAACACACCCTACCCTTTGCACAAACGGACACCTCTCCCACACATACACACACACCTCACACACACTCACGTACACTCCACGCACAAAACATACACAATCCTTCCATACAGACACACAATCTCACATAAAATTACGCAGTGAAAACATTGCTTAGTTTTAATTTTAAGTTCTAATTTTTAATTTTAATATTTTTAACTTAGTTTTTAGTCTTTTAGTTTTGCTTCTGTCTCGATTTTGTGGAGGTGGGCATTAATGACTGCGACACAGTATTATACTAATGCAGTTGTTATCGAACACAGAGTTTATGTAAACTGAGTTTTTGTTTCAATAAATTATTATTATTATTATTATTATTATATGCCAACATCGTACACTTAACTACAAATCATTTAATCTCCTAAAATGAATCAAATCGAAACTGCAAAAGAAATGCCCTCTTTAAGGCGTCCCCACAATTACGCAATAAAGTTACCTCATAGCCAATTTTCACAAACGTGACAATAAATTTGGTACACGTAACAAGTCAAAAAAGTAAATTTGGGAGTACTTTGCCTACAAAAATAACTTACGTAACGATCCTTAAAAACTTATGTAGCAACGTATTTACTTTTATAAACCAATTAATCTGAAACTTTTAATGAAATAAGACTAGAAAAGGAATGAAAACTAGGTCAACAGTATGGCTATGTAACCGCGTATCGTATCCCGTAGTTCTTTCTGATGAGCAGAATTAATTAAAAGTTTAAACGTGTCGCAGGAAAGGCATTTCGTATGTAAATCTTTACAAATGGGAACTTTAGATGATTTTCTCTCTCAGTGCTGTTACACTAGCATTGTGAGTTTTTATTCCAAATTATATATCCTCATATAAAAAAAAACGAAAGCTTTAACCAGGCACTTCGTACTCAAAAATAATTGGTCTTCCTTACAACTAGCATACGGGCTCGCATACGCGCAACTTTATTATTTTGTATCGGAGATTCACCTTTGTAAGTAGACCCACGTTATAATAACATATCCAATTATTTGAACACGAAAGCTAAACGAGCTTGACTATCCAACAAATCCCTTGTGAAACTATTGTTATAGTTTATATCCGAAATGCGAGAATATTCCATCCAATGAACAGCGTAAGCTGTAAATTCATCTTCATGCGTATATACTGCTTTGAAGCTTATTTCCGGCACATTAACTAGACAATAGACTTGAGGTAATGATAGGATTATCTCTGCAACAAATCTTACTACAACAGGTTCCTTGTCGGTGTAATTCGATCCAGTCTCATTAGACCACAATACTGCTCAGCAGTCTTGTGATCAACACAAATTAACCCCATATAAGATGCGGTCAGAGCTGTTTGTATAATGTCCAGCGTATTAAATCGGTAAGCGAGCGAGACTATTGAGAAGCCTAAGCCAATTATCTGGCAAGCTCATTGAAGATGCTAATATACTCTCCTCAAGTTGGGAAGCGAGTACAATAAACTAGCTTGTTAGACTAGTGGGATGATTTTGAATGATGATAATGTTGGTAATTTGTCAGAAATGAATAAGGTGACAAACGACAAAGTAACGAGACAATTCAATGAAAAAACGATGAGAAATTCCGCAGCGGATGGTAGACTAACTTTTTATCGGAACTAAATGATGGATTTGTTAAAGATAATATTTCTTCGAAAAAAGTTCTTGACAGATTGATTGCTGTGTAAGGTTTTGACAAGTTTTAACGTACAATCAATTTCATGTGTCAGGATAAATTACGTGCTATTATTGATATTCTGTAGGTGTCTGAAAGAAAGCCATATGTAGCAGATAAAGAATTCAAAATCTACAAAACATCTGCATACATTTGCGAAATGGCAAACAATTTATGCCATCTACTAAGCTGCGTTACTTGCCCTATCGCGTATCTGAGCTAAATGGGGCCTTTTGCGGCCGATCGGCGGGACAAGCGACTGCAATCCGATTGTAAGCCCCACTTAGAAATGTAGGTGGAACTGGAAGCCGTTAAGTGCAACGCAACAATCTTTTATACAGATTACTATGGAAGCTAAACTTGAATGGAAGCTAAAGTTTCTACAATAGAGTATCTACGTAAAACCTTTTGATAAGGCATTACATTTCGTTGTTAAACGAAATGAGGTGGAACGAGGATAAGAAATGGGATGAATAAAAGTACGACGATATATTTTTGAAGCACGTGCTTGTACGATATATTTTGTATATCGATTATATCGACAGGAGATGTTGACATGTTTACTCATTGAACGCGACCTTTTAAAATATTAACACCTTAGTTAGGACTAACTAATTTGTAAACATAAATGACCTTTTAATAAAAGGTATCATCAGGATAATCCCATCTTTTATCATAATTATGTTGTGTTCAAACGGTAGGTACACCTGGAGCTTATAGTAATTTATTTAAAGCTTTATTTTTTCCGTTATAAAATGATACAATTGTACATTTCGTTTGTGGCAACCCTAGGATGTCTCTACTGCCATTGTTATATTACTTATGACCTACAGAATTATAAATAATAACGTGAATAAAGTATATCTCATTAAAATTCTGAAGTTGGAACTTTAAGAGCATTGTAATGTTATATTCTACTTTTCCTATAAGTGGTAACATGGATCCGACATTTTGTTTTATCAAATTGAACAGTCAGCACTTATCAAGATAATTTTAACACGATGAAATGCGACGAGTTCTGACACTCTACCACAAAATTGAAATTCTCTTTTAATAAAATCACATTAGAGAGTCAATATTGACGTTGATTTCGTTAAAAGAGTTTCCGTTTTCGTTTATTTTTGGACATGAAGCTTATTGAACGGTGTTTTTAGGATATCGATAAAGATATTGTGTTGGTTTATATTTCCTTCACGGCTTTTAGAATAGGTAGGTTGTTGGAAATAATAAATCAAAGCAATGTATTCACTTTTAATCAACACAATTTTCTGTGCCTTTTTCCAAAGAAAGAGGATAAGTCTCGGTGTAAACCACGACATAAAGAATGAAACGAATGTGAGGGACGAAAACATGCGGAATTTGAAGACTGTATTTGTTTCAAAACAATTTCACATGTGAAAATGTTGCATAAAGTAAACTGAATTGACATGACATCATTATTTTTACTAAACTATTGACTTGCATGCTCATAGTCAATTAATTTGGAAGAGTATTTTTGTCAGAGACTAAAACTTTAGAATCTTAGGCAGAAATAAATTTGTATATTCTCCATTTTTGGATCTTTCACTTCGTCCGTGATCAATTTTCCGTTGTGTTTCTTCGCATGACACATGTCTTACGGAGAGCCAGGTCGATATTTTTTAATCATTTGAAAGTTCCAGTATATTTATATGTTGTCAAATTGATTGCATTAATTTTTCCCTTTGTAAATACGTTACTTTTAAATATTAACCAAGTTTATGTTGTCTTATTCCAGTATGGTGCGTGTGACCTGTTTGCTAGCGAGCTGCGTGCTCTTCGCTCTACTCCTCATCGTACCCGCCTCTGCTTACCCCAGGTAGTGGTATAATACACAGTTCGAAATCTCCTTTAAAAAAACTTTACTAAAATTACTTTTCGCATGGCGCATACCATCCTAACAGACTCAATAAACAGAGAGTGACGTCATTCATTATTCACAATCAAGAATGACCACACTAAGATATTATCAGTGAGGTAAAACCTTATCTCATAGAACCTTTCAGGGTTATAAAGTAAAACAATAATAATATTAGCAAAATGTGCTTATTTTACATAGTTCTCAATACTAAGATAAAATGTTTTATCGTTTTCAGTCCAAGCAACTACTTCCGCGATGGATACGAACCCGAAGAGAATATCATGGATATGATGAACCGCATCGGTAACCTCATCCAGTTGGAACGCAAAATGGAAAAGTAAGTTGACGAAAACATTGTCATTATGAGTCACTATCATCAAGTATCATTCATCGAAATACTCGTACATTTCAAAGTAGAAGATTTTAACAAGACTAATGAATAAGATCAGTGAAGGTACTATATTAGGTTGATATAATTATACAGATACTCTATGATGATAATTATTTAATTTTGAGAAAAGAATACGTTAAAGTTCTCCGAAACGTAATTCATATCAAATCTTCAAAAGTTAGTTAACATCAGCTATTTTGAGCTGAATTTTTTTATTAAGCTCTTAAGAAATATCACATAATTATTATATCGATTTGAATGTTCTGCATAGTTTTTAATTGATGTGTGTCTAAAAATTGTAACATTCTCATTCATTGTGAAATACTATTTTACTTTTTTTCCATTTATTTATTTTATTTGATATATAGACCTGAACTGATTATTTTTTAAAGTTTCTGTAGAATCTTTTAGAAAGTCAACTAATTATTAATTTGGTTCTGGTTTTTGGATTTTTGAGAATTTTTTGACCAAAATGTAGGTAGTGATAATAATTTTACCGTCTACTATTTGTGTAATATCTGTTTTTATCTCTTTGCAGCTATAGAGAAGACATTACTAGGTACGTCTATATGTCGTACTTAGGTTACCTTAGATTAGTGCGAATATCTTCCTGTTTTCCGTGCATTTTTATCTTAATTTGCTAGAAATGTAATTATCACTGAATGTGTTTCTTGCATGAACTTATTCTGTTTGGCTAGTACCTATTATGAAAATTCCTGATGCTTCCAGTCTTTAGTTAATCAACAAGTTAATCTTTTAGCTTTATTACATTAGCTGTTGTACCTGCTAGCGTCTTTATAGCTTGATTATACGAAGTGTTAGCTTTATTACGTCAAGGATTATTGCGAAGAGCTCAAGAGTTGTAGTTTTCTCGTATTACGAACAGAACCTTCGGTATATCACATTCATAAATGTATATTATAGACTTACCTTTTTATAAATTCTACATTTTATGTTACTAAAGTCAATGAGACTAGTTTTAATATACTCACATCTTTATTATATTTCCAATAATGTTTTACGAATAACATTTCTTTACCGAAATCATATTCATCTGTTTCTCTTAAAAAGATTTGCTATCGCAATTCGTGGACTATTGCCCTACAATAATAATATATGGCATCAATCTCTAGAGTCCCTGATTTGAACTTCGGTAACTCCCTGTAGTTCTTGTTATAGACAGTAACTATCTGGAAACCATGTTTTGAAATAAAATGAATATATCTAATAGCATGTATTGTATTAGCAAAGTGTATTTTTGGTGTGCACGGCTTTTGCATATCTTTTTGAAGCTACGTTATGGTAGTATGTTTAGAAAATCAAATGTAAATTACGTTCTTCTCTTCCAAAACAAGTACTTATAGGAGATTGATTTACAATCAAAGTGAAAAACGATTAACAAGAATAAATAAACAGAGCTAGCTTTAAATGTACTACTGAACGACAAAGAGGCAGACGAACGAGCATTGAAAAAATAGCCTGCAATTTGCTGCAAGCATTTGTTTAGGCCTACATAAAAATGTTTCAAGCGCTTCCCACGAAACAATTTACAACATTCAACGGGAGGCATTCACATTAGCATCCCGGTCCACGTTTACACTGAAGTCAACATTTTTTACGTCCCTCGTTGAAACTGTTGTACCTGCAAAATGTTTTAGACGACACTGTGTTAAAACAAATTACTTGTAATCATTTGTTGTAGGTATTGTGGTGTCTGTTTAGTCTTTGCAAGAATATGCACATGCTACTAATACGCTTACTTGTTCATTACTAGGTAGCATGCTTTCTATGCCTGTAAAATACTCAAGCTGTTTTCGTATACGATGAAAAGTAGTTGAATGATACAAAGTAGCATTTGTTCGAAAGTAGCATGCTCTTGTACCAACTACTACACTCGAGAGCAATGCATTAGGACTTTACGGTAACTAAGAAGTTTTATTACTTTCATTTAGGGAACATTTGATTGTCTCTTAAACTCAATGTATGTCATTAAGCTAGCATTCTTAGTTTTCGAGACTTTCAGCTATCTATATGTGACCCTAATTCATTGCTCTCGAGTGTATATTCCACGATTTAATCCTTTTGATGTGCCTACTCTTGAACCTACCCTATTAGGTACCTAACGTACCGTACTATAGAATTAATGGAATGCGCCAATTGCAAACTATTAAATTTCCTTCTAGATTTGCTTTCTACCTACCTCATCACCGTAACTAACCCTAACGTCTCCATTTCCAGCGAGAAGCGAGCCCTCGACCTCGGACTCAGCCGTGGATACTCCGGCGCCCTTCAAGCCAAGCACCTTATGGGAATCGCAGCAGCCAACTACGCCGGTGGCCCCGGAAGGAGGCGACGAGATGCCAACTAAATCTATAGCATAACCACCCGAATACTGCACTGAGGTGGACTACAATACAACCAATATAACATATAACCACATCTCTATGCAGTAGTCAACTTTATTAGCTTTGGTCAATCTGGCTGGCTCCATTGAACAAACATGTCATCCATATAGATTATAGTCAACTTTATTCAAATTAACGCTTAACGTGATATATTTCTAGTCAGAGATTTATAAAAATAATGATATCCATGTTATATTAATGATGTATTTTGAAATAGATTATAAAATGGTCTGTTATTCGCTTGTAACGATTCTAATCCAGACGTAGCTGAATTAGATTGTATCCGTTAGAGAGTTCTTATTATCTATTTACATAATATTACTAAAGCGCAGATAGTAAAAAAGATGCAAATTGTATTTTTTTAAATATAAAGTTTTCTCTTTCAGATATAATTTTTGTACTACACTTATGTAAAACTCAGAACAAAAGTTTCCAAATCTACCTTGTAGTTAAAGTTTTATGAAAGACAAAAAATACATTTGACTGATTTTGATACATTTTTACGTGGTCTGATGATGTACCTACCTAAACCTATTCTAGTCATCACTAGTCGTGTATAATTTTCTTAATAATTTTCAATCCATTTCGGTGTCAGTATTCCTTCAGTATTAAATATCATTAACTATTTTTCAAAACGTAAGATTTAATCACGAATGCCGTCTTTATAACGCTTATTACTTATTGTAAATTAGAACCTACAGTATTTCCACCTCTAGTATCTGTAATAGATTCAATGTTACCATTCATATGTATTTACGTGGCAAATTAGTAAATGGATAAAAATTAAGTGATAAATACCTCCTGTCTAGAGTTTATTGTTAAAAATAAAGAGATATTCATATTTATATAAATGTGTTTAAATTATTAAGTACGTCTTGTTAAAAATCTTTGTCTCTACTGTATGTCTAACAATATCACCCATTACTGCAATACCAAAGGCTTTCAATGAAATCCCCAAAAACGAAATACTTCCCTTCTACTTCTATCAAAGAAATTAATTAATATATCTCATTCAATACCAGTAGTCTCAACACATAATTTTATTTTAAGGGTTTTGAGAGCAACGCCCTCTGTTGGTTATGCGAGCTAACTATTTGGCACTGATCACTAGTGACACCTGGTATCTATAATTTACACTTTTTGCTCACTCACTTTTTATAAATTCCGCTCACGGCAGAGGTCGCTTACTCTGTTGTATGAGCGCTGCTTAGCGATGAAGTTCTAAAAAAGATCCTAGATGTCGTTGCAGGGTCTGCATTAGTTTTAATTTTAGAAAACCTTACTTGTAAAATTGACAAGCTTTTAACTACTAGAAAAAAATAGTGCCAATTCCAAAACACGAGTTTTAAAATTTGGAAATACAATAAGTTGCACAGATAATGTGTAATGTTAATGTAGTGTATCTGCATAAATAACAACTAAATACAGAGAAGCTTTGTGAATTAAAAACAAAATAATTTCGAAACTGAATATTGCATCATGAAGACAGAAAAGAAACGTGACATACTCAAGGCTTAACGTTAATTTGAGAGTGATAGCCAGTATCCCGTATGGTCTAGTGGCTAGGATACCTGGCTTTCACCCAGGAGGCTCGGGTTCGATTCCCGGTACGGGAAAATCTTTTTGATATTTTTGTTTAAATTCATTTTTTTATTCTATTACACGATAGTCTCTTGTATGCATAAATTGTTTATAGGTCTTGCTAGTAAAAATGATAAAGCTCCAACAAAATAATGATTCATCAAAATTGTATGCACTGGAGCTAAAGAGGAGTGTCAACAAAGGTGGCACGAGCAAATGAAAGCAAAAGCATCCAGTTTATCAAGAGCCCTAACGCTAGCAACTTTCTTCCTACCACACCAGATTTTTTTCAGGGTTCGGATGTCGAGGGAGGTCTAAGTATACTGGGCTGCAGCACTGGGGTGAATTGTGTATTCGGATGGATGCCCATACGTTTTTTCAACATGGCCGCTCGCTGTATTTATAGTTAGTGTTTATTTAGAGCTCACATGTTCAAAGGTGTTAGACAAACAGATGGGTAAATAGACACATAATTCTGGTGTTTTAAGCACTAGAGATTGGATATTGTTAGCCAGACGATTAAGCGCCGTATTGGCTATGCGATTATGGTCAGGCACGATTTTTTGCTAACTAAGTAGGTATTTACAGTTTTTGTTACCTGAATAGCTAATGTATAAAAAAAGTACTGCTACGGGAATAGCCCATGTTCTTGTCATATGTACTTTTGAAGGAAAGAAGAACGAAGGGAGGATTTTAAAGTAATTTCGTCATATAAAATTATAATTTTCGATTCAATTTCGCTCAAAAAGATCGTAGTTAAGGCAATTACCGTCGATGTTAAGCCACATCTGAATATACTGAAATCTCTACCAAAACATGGAACGAATAGACGATTGAATTGTGATTTTTAAGTTATTTAGTAATACGTATTTTTTTCACTTAGTGTACGTACTTAAATGTTGTTAATGTCATAATACAGTTGTCACTGTTATTTACTTAGTAAGTTTGTGTGAGGTACGTACCTAGGTACCACAGCTAAAAAGTGGAAAATAAATAGTTTCTTTTAAAAAACCGATTCCAACCGATTTCCATAAAAACAAATTTAAAAAAAACTTTAATTTCGGAAGTTGGTGGCAAAAAAAACAAAATACAAAAAAAAAAAAAACAAAGACACCGACTTCCGAAATTAATGTAATTTTCACTTTGTAGTGTTTTCTGTTTAACACCTACGTAATAGGTACATAAATTATGGTCGTGTGGGTATACCACGCTTGGGAGAAGGGGTTAGTCATGACAATATGATGTGGTTAGTTCACAGATGGTCGCAGCTGCCCATTTTCCTGGAAAAATCCTTTAGGGTATGGCTCTTTGTGTAACCTGGATTCATTAATGGAATTTTTTTATTACAATATGGCATTTGCTTATGAAACGATTTGCTGACACAGTCTGCTAAATGAGTGTTGCTTTAAGACAAAACCTACTAGATGTCACTGATTTATCAATCAATGCTGGTTTACAAATAAAGCACTAAACCCACTGAAAGTGTACAATTTCGCATAGGCATGTAGGTACATTTACTGTGTTTTTTTTAACATAGGAGTAAGTGGATTAACTTTCCTAAATTGAAAACATTTCATCTGCCAAATCAAGAAAAAATTCAAAAACTTTCGTTGTAGACTCCTTTTTGAAGTGAGGACTACAAAAAAAACGAACAAAACAAAATAGGAAATGATGGTAGGTAGATAGGTACTTGATTGTATATAATTATTCATCCCTCGCCCAACTACGCTATTTCCTACTCCCCATTTTGAGCGTCACTTGGCAAACGAAAAACCGAGTGACCAAATTCTATTTCACAGCGGATGCTGATATCTTAGTTGTTAAAATGTATATTGATACATCTAAGAAAATAAACAAAATTTAAGTGCCCGTTTGCAATGTCTTACTAACAGTTTTTTTTTTACTAAATGCGTTTGAAAGTAGTTATATACCAACATCAAAAATTCAATTTAAAAATTTTCGTCTGACTGCCTTTTTGTTCCGGCCAATCTTCGACGGCAGCATCGAATTTGACGGGACGTTCACTGGCAAATAGCTGGTGTTTCATGGAGTAACATAGACTTGGGATAATTTCCGACATCCACGGGGGCAAAGCTGCTATTATTAAATAATATCTTGTTCCATCTCTGAACCTGCTTTTTAGTGGACAGCCAAGAGGAATGACTAGGTCTTTAATACTTGTACCTAAACAGGTACAAGTATTAAAGGGACACTAGACACGGGGTCGAACTCACTGGTGGTCCTGGCTAATAAGCACGCTGTGTCACTCGGCATCGTGTCCGACAGAGAAGGTATCAGTGATGAGCAGTCAGATGCTACACGCACAACGTTATTGAGTGAGATGCAGGATCATAGTAAAACAGGTGCGTTAAAATTAAGAAAAGTCCTTCGAAAGATCGAGTTTTATGAAGAAACCACTTCATAAATCAATGACCAAGAATGTATATTGAACTTTTCGATATTTGAGCTTTGTCAGTACAGACTTGGTTTTGAAGATTTTACACTTCTTTTATTACTTAACACGCCCAAAGTTACGTTAAATTAGCAAGAAAAACTATTCTTTGTTGGCTCACAGTCATAACTTTTTAATGGCTTTTTATTTTAGTTTTCTGTTTCCGCTCAGACGATAGTAACCACACCATGTTTAAATTTTATGTACTTATTTTATGGAACAGTGGAGTAATACACTCTCGAAGTTTCTATGGAAAAAATGTCGACTAGATTCACCTTATGCTTAACTGTGCTTAAGGCAAGGTTAAATACTCCATCAAAGTGTTGTGCATGAAACCAAATTTGAAACTGATTTATAACCAATTTTTGTCCCTTCGTCTGGGAATAACAGAAAGCGAAGTATGTCTGGCACCTACTCCTAACCCCTACTGTACCACCGTCTTATACACGTAAATATACGTAATTAAGAAGCCTTTAGAAATATACTTAAAACGTAGGCATACTATGAAAAGTTGCCTCGATATTCTCGCCCCTTATGAAGTCACACAGGCGTAGTCTTCCCACGAAAACGCAGAAAACCGTATCTACCAAAATAATCTTTCTTACTTGACATCCTACGTTGCCCGGGCTTATAAGAACGTTCTCAACGAGGTCAAAGACCCGGATCGATATTGCACCTCCGTGAGGCGAACGCGAAGAGCCAGCCACTAATTAAAATGCCTAGTGCCTTGCCTACGTAATAGCTTACCTGAGAGTAATAATAACTCATCTTTGAGCAATTTAGCTTAGGTTTCAGAGCTATACCGTTAGTTAGCGGGGAACGGTGAAAGTTTTATTAGGAAAGGAGGTACAAAAGTGTCCCCCTCAAGTGGGTTCCCGCATTGTCGTTGCGGGGGGGCTCAGTAACCGTGGATGCCGGCCACGGTGAAGCCAAGAGGAACCCAAAGGTGGGGCCGCTCGTCAGGGCTTTTGCCTGAAAGCCGACGACGTAGCGGCCAAAAAGTAGGTTGCGGTGAGGTGCACCGCAACTGAGGTGGGCCGCGATGTCGAATGGGAGGCATCGCGGCTGAGGGTTACGGGCTGCGGTAGAGGAGGGGTGCCGGTGCTTCTGAGCAGCGCTCTTCCCTTCCGTGGCCTGGACGGGGCCGCCACCGTTTGATGGCGGACGCGGTGGGGCCGCAGGGGAAGAGGAGTGTCGGTATGGCGTTAGCCGCTCTCCCTATCCTCTGCGGCCGAAAAGTTGTAGACGGGACGGCGCGTTGTGTTCCACACGCGCGCCGTCAAAGATGTCAGCAACCACCGAAGGGGTCCGCAAGGGCCGTTGCCTGCCAGGGGTGCGGGTTTGTTCGAAAGAGATACCACGGCCCCTGGCATACGGGCTACTGAGGGAACACGGGTGGGTTTTAGTCAGTAAAAGTCTGACACGCCCTCCTGCTCTACTCAGCAGGAGAAGTCATTTGATGATTTCCCACCCAAAAAAAAAAAAAAAAAAGGTACAAAAGTGTGTATAAAAATTGATAGAGATTTTAAACTGAGGATTGTCATGTAAGAAAAACTGAATTTAATTGCATGGAGACCTTTTGACAGTTTTAATTGCAAATATTAAATGGAGAGGCTTTATAAAATACTTGTGAGACTATACCTACAGTATGTGATACTGTTTGTGAGTGGCGTTTGATATTTTAAAGAATGGTGTTCGAACTGATACATTATTGAAAGTATGACGTCTTTACTGATATCAATCTCCATTTTCCTGTCAACTTTCGTAACGGCCGGTTGAATATGGTGGTGTGGTTGATTGTGTGTGGGTTGATATACAAAAAACCACACATATACAATCAGCGTCTCAAAAACGTCCGCATGAATAGGGCGCAATGTCAGTCAACTTCCAGTCAGTCTTTTTGGACATTGAATCAAAAATATAGACGAGAAGAAGACTTACTTCTTCAAGAATAACACTGAAAAATTTAGTTTATCCTCTTTTTTCCATAAAGCGGCCAATTTGATCATCAAACTACAGTTCTGTGAACAAAACACACAGGTGGAGCGCGCAATCAACTCAATTTTGCGGCCATTTTCGTCTGCACACGGCAATTGTGGCCCAAATCCGATTTAACTGTTAGTTCAATCATCGGCTCGGGTTCCGAACGTGATTAGTTGCTTCGAAACGCAACAGGCTAACTTTATTTGTGAAACTATGTAGGTATTGTTTGACCTGTAACTAGCAGGTTGTTAAGCTAACTAAACTAAAGTTAAAACAAACGTTTTTATTCTATCTGTTTTAGACTATTTTGTGCATCATACTTTTTGTTTGCATTGTTGGTCTAGTGGTGTCTAGTGCTACTACTTAGAACGTGGTTCTGACTTCGATTCCTAAGTCTTGCAAAGTGTTATTAGGTCTTTTCTATTAAGAATTTCTCAGGAACAGCCCGGAGTTCGATTTGGGCTCGGTTGATGGCAATAGGCTCGCCCCTCATTCATATAACACTAGCTTCCACCCGCGGCTTCGCCCGCGTATAAGTCGGAAATTATCTCGCGGGTATGTACTACCGGAATAAAAAGTATTATATGTGTTAATGTAGGTTGTAATCTATCTGTGTGCTAAATTTCGTCCAAATCAAAGTGTCCTAATAATTGTTTGACGCATCGGGCGACGTCATTACGTCAAAGCCGGCTGTCACTGAAAACCAGCGCTGGGGCTCTGTCTTGCATAGGCTCGCAGCATAATGCTGAGCGATAGCCGTTTTGCGTGGATGTGACGCGTGTTTCGCTGAACCTTTTCTTATTTTTCTATTCCTGTTCTTTTTGCGTCATGTTTACCGCAAATAAACGTTTTTTCTTTCTTTCTTTCTAAATCCATTCAGTCGTTTTGCGTGAAAGAGTATTAGACATCCACACATCCATACATACAAACTTTCGCGTTTATGATATAAGTAAGGATATATGGATGGGACTTAAACATAACTAGCCAAAAGAGGATATGTGGTACTATTCTGCCCAAGCCTTCGGGGAAGAGGTTCAGGCGTGATGCCATGATCATTTTGTTTCTACTGTACTGAGATAATGCCGACTGACCAAATAAATCATAATCTAACTTTCCACACTAAATTCTTGAAAATCTGCAAAATAAATGCTAACAACACTTTCCTTCTCTATAACATAGGATTATTTGACGTCACTCCATGAATGAGACTCCCACATCAAACTGAATGCACCCAAATCACGTATCTTATATTTGTTAGCAAAATGTCGGCCATGGAAATAATATTATGAAACCATAACTAATTCTTACTAATATAATTAATGCGAAAGTAACTCTGTCTGTCTGTCACACTTGCATGCCTAAACTGCTGAAGCGATCATCATAAAATTTGGCAGTGATTTAGCCTGGGATATGAAAAAGGACATAGGCTACTTTTTTATGCGATAACCGCTATCAACGCGGGCGGAGCCGCGGGCAAAAGCTAGTCGTTTATATTTTTAAATACTGAGTTTTCTGAAAAAGATCAAGGTTTTCAGGGAGTAGTTACATCAATCAACTGAGCCTATCGCAGTCCACTGCTGGACATAGCCCTCTCCCAGGCTGCGCCACAACACTATCCTCCGCCCTCCGCATCCAGTCTCTTCCAGTCACCTTTTTAAGGTCGTCGGTCAATCTAGCTGGGGAGCGTCCCACGCTACGTTTGCCGATACGCGGTCTCCACTCCAGGACTCGTCTGCTCCACCGTCCATCGGTCCTTCGACAAACATGGGCAGCCCACTGCCACTTCAGTTTGCTCACCCTACAAGCTATGTCGGTGACTCCGGTTCTTTTCCGGATAATTTCATTCCTGATTTTATCCTTCAAAGAAACTCCGAGCATAGCCCGCTCCATAGCGCGCTGAGCGACCTTAAACGCGTTGTTACATCAGTATTGGTTAAACAAATTGATACAATGTTTAATTCTTAAAACGTTTTTAATTATTAGATAACATTCAGGTAACAAAACACAATAAAAAGACATGTTGACATCCACAAGACAACATTCACGTCATACACACGACATCATAAGGACTTTCTATGAAGTAGGTGTGCATAGACACTTGTCCTACACGTCCAGCCACCTCGTACAGACATTCAGGACCATTGGGAACTGTGTACTGTAAAAAAAAAGAAACACTTGATCATCCTTTAGTTAGACATCGCATAGACGTATCATTGCGTGACTAAAGTGACAGATCTATAATTATTGCTATTTTTCGTTTGTTCTTTTTTTGTAAGTATGTTTGCGAAGACCGCGGGTATCCGCTGGATGTGGGAAGCACAAGACCGGTCGAAGTGGAGGAGCCTGGGGGAGGCCTATGTCCAGCAGTGGACGTCTTTCGGCTGATATGATGATGATGATGATGATGATGATGATGATGTTCAGCAAAATATCTGACAATTGAGGATCGATTTCAAAAATATTTTATTAGTATTTTATTTGGAAGTCGTTTTTTTTTTCAATTCACGGTATTTTTATGCTAAGTCTTATGCCCTCCACAAAAGTACCTAATAATAAAGATATGAAAAAATATGGATAACTACGAGGGACTATAAGATGCTAAATCTGACTTACTAAATGGACTTGCTAATTTTAACCACGGCGCGAGTAATTATCATGAACGTCATGTCGACACGTTTGGAGACACGATGATGAAAATAGCTATTCTACAATAAGGACAGGAAAACAATGCAATGAAGAAGAAATAGAAGGAAAGTTCCCTTACCCGTACGGCAGTCTCACCAGAATATTCGAACCAGTTCGTGGATCCACTTTTAATGGCGTATTGTGCGAATAAATTGAAGCCTATTCCGATGAGCTGATCGTCGTAGATGAGAGGAAACCACGGGAACATGGCTTCATCAACGCAATCGCTGCTAGTTGTCATGTTGTAGTAGTAGTGATAACCTAAATGCATATGGATTGATTTAGAAGTGATCTCAAACTCCAAGCATTGGTTTAAAATGAACCATTTACTGGCACTTTTGAATTGTCATGGTGAAGGTCAGTTAGTGTCAAAGTCAAAGCATTTACTTCAAATAGATATATGAAAGGCAATTTTGAACGTCAAAATTTACATTACAATAGATTGGATTAAAGTGAGAAAGTTAATGCTATACTAATTCAAAAGCGTAGCTTCCTAAGGAGAAATTCGGGCAAAAAAACTTCATGAGTAGTCAGTCTACTTAAAAATCGAATTTAGGTATCATCATTCATTATCATCATTTCAGCTGAAAGACTTCCACTGCTGGACATAGGTCTCCCCCTAGCTTTACCACATCGACTGGTTCTGTACTTGCCGCATCTAGCGGATTCCTGCGGCCTTCACAAGGACATCGGTCCACCTTGTAGGAGGCCTTAAAACTCTCCGTCTGCTGGTACGCGGTCGCCACTCCAGAACCTTTGGGCCCCACTGGCCATCTGTTCTGCGAGCAATGTTCCCTGCTCACTGCCTATTAAATTTGGCAATTCGTCGGGATATGTCAGTCGCCTTGGTTTTCCTGTGGATCTACATTCCTGATTCGATCACGAAGGGAAACTCTATGCTTGGAGTTTTCCAGTCACCCAAAGGGCAGTAGGGCCTAGGCCCTATTGAATTTTAGCCTTCTAATAAGGCCCATTGTGAGCGACCACGTTTCAGTGCCATATGTCATAACTGGCAACAAGCACTGGTCAAAGACGTTTGTCTTGAGACACTGCGGTATGTGGGACGAGAAGATATGAACTGCTCAACCGAAACAGATTCAACAATTTACCTATTTCTCGAAGTTGGACGCTTTCTTCAAGTTTAGGTATGCAATGAATTTAGAATAACCTTTTTAAGTAAGTTAAATTTGGTGAAATACCCTTACCCATCCTCAGAATACACTGCTGTTTGGTAAAGATACTTTCGGGACCGGTGATATCACTTGCTTTCGTCGATATTTCGTACAGGTCACCATTGATACCAGACACCTTAAAGCTACGATCTTGCAGGAGTAGGGACGAGTTGCGGGCGGCTATGCGACTAGCTTTATCCTTAGCCAAAGTTTCTGGAAGAAGATGGTGTATGGTGTTTTAGATTAATTTAATGGGCTCCAAAAGGCCAAACCAATAATTTGTGGGAATGACATATTAAGAGCGTTTATTATCTGATGGGCAACGTCGCAAATAGCTGTCAAATGTTATTACTCTTTTCATTAATTTCGCAATAATACTGTATGGAAATATGAAATATCGCTAACTAGTGACCTAAAATAAGATTATGAAATGCAATAATTAATATCTTAACACCGAATATTTAGTTTTAGATGTAAAAATGAACTTGGAAACTTTCCAAGTGCCCTTTTTACACCTAAAACGGTTACAACATCAAATTCAGTGTTATAATTGCAAATCATTATTCATATTTTAGGTCACTAGTTAGCGAAATTTCATATTTCCATACAGTAATATTAACAAATTAATAAAAACTTGCGACGTTGCCAACTTTCAGAACAAACGCTCCTAAATGTGTCTCAAATTAATGACTCCTTTATCATTAACATTTCAATCGTTAGCAATTAAATTGTCAGCGATAATGGGTAGCCCTGTTGCTCTAGAATCGGAATACAATTTTTACGTACCGTTTGAAACGAAGTATTGTTGAACGGTGTAATAATTTTTCGTGGTGTTATTCAGGGTGGTGGTCCAGTTTGTGAATCCTTGTACGGACCAGTCGTATACAGGGTTGGAAATTAATTCCTTGTCGAACTGTAATAGAGAGGTCTTTTAAATTGCTGGCACAGGAGCGTTAGTATTTGCAGATGATATGAGAAGCCTATGCTCAGCAATGGTGAAGTCACGCTGTGAATGATGATGATGATATTGTTGGAAAAGATAAAAATTTAGATTTTTTTAAAGTATAGGGCATACTCACGGCTATCTGTAATCCAGCAACATAGCCGGTATCATCGAATAATAAGCAAACTGTATTATCGCTATTGGGACACATCATCACAAGAGAAGTAAGTCCTGTAGGGCCATTAGGCCTTGTTTTCTGAACCCATCCAGATGCAGTAGCCGCGGTCACATTTTGCGGCAATTCGATGAACGCTATGGTTCCAATCCCGACGCATGTGAAATCGAATCTTACTGCAAATGATAAAGTTTACCTGACATCGTCAACTACGAGTAAATAAATATGTTTATCACATCGCTAGTTCTCACACATCACAGGGTCGAGGGGCTTTTGGGACCGGGACCGCGGTCCCGGGTGCCCCCTTTAAATACTATGACAATCATAATCATAATCTTTTATTTGTCAGATTATGAAACATTTTATGGTCTTAAGATTACTTTGGTGTCAACCAAGTGCGGCGTAGAAATATTAATTACCCAGCGTACATATATTTTTACCATCCTACAAAGATTATTTGGTTAGTATAAATTAACATTAGTGACAAAATTATAATTTGAGGTATGTCGGTTAAAAATCTATACTAATCTATAATATTATAAAGAGGTAAAGTTTGTAAGTGTGAGGTTGTAGGGAGTCATCTCTGGATCAACTGAACCGATTTTGTAAATTATATTACCAATAGAAAGCTAGGTTATTTGTGAGTGAAATAGGCTATATCATCATCATCTGTCTAGCCTTTTCCCAACTATGTTGGGGTCGGCTTCCAGTCTAACCGGATGCAGCTGAATACCAGTATTTTACATGGAGCGACTGCCTATCTGACCTCCGTAACCCAGTGACTGGGTTATACGATACCCTTTGGTAAGACTGGTTGTCAGACTTTCGGGCTTCTGACGACCCGTAACGACTGTCAAAGATCCACAAATGACAGCCGGGACCAACGGCTTAACGTGCTTTCCGAGGCACGGAGGCTATATATTAACCCGAAAAATGAATAGACTTTTTCGTGGTAGTCGGATTTGCAAAGTAAGTCGGAGAAAAAACGGTCGAACGAAAACTTTTCTTACGAACGCTGCCTTAACGATGAGAGTTAAATGATTGAGTTCTAGAGAAAAGTTGTAGAGCTTGAAAATGCCTACAAAAAAATTCAGCGACGGCGTTATGTCTAACTTTTACATGAATTCTTAGGAAAATAAATAAATTTATCATCTCAAGTGTTGTAAAACAAAAGATGTTTCCCTTTTACTGCATCTAATTTGGACGAATGGTTAAGGTGACACTTGTCCACATTTTTTCCATACAAACTTCGGGAGGGTTTTACTCCACTGTTTGACTATGTAAATCAAAAATAAAACATGATATGGTTTTGTCTCGTTATTATTATTGTCTGTACGGAAACAGAATACTAAAATAAAAAGCCATTAAAAAGTTATGAGCCAACAAAGATTCGTTTTTCTTGCTAATTTAACCTAACTTTGGCCGTGTTTAAGTAATAAAAGGAGTGTAAAATCTCGAAAACCAAGACGGTACCGACAAAGTTCAATTAACAATAAATTCAATAAATACTAACTACCGATGATCGCAAGGAAATATGGCGAAGCAAGGAGCTTCACGGGCGCTTTTATCGGGCTCTTCATGAGCCCGGTGTTGATTTCTTAGCGTCCGTATCCTGGCTACGTTTTGGTGACCTTTTTGGGGAAACTGAAGGTTTCGTCTGTGCAATTATGGATGAGGTTATCTTGACGAATAACTACCGGAGACATATTATGAAAGACGGGACGGTGGACGTGTGTCGGGCATGTCACCGTCCGGGTGAATCCATCAGACATATTATCTCTGGTTGTTCTCGTCTGGCTAACGGCGAATACTTGCACAGGCATAACCAAGTAGCCAGGATTATTCATCAGCAACTTGCTTTGCAATATAAACTTGTGGATTCTGAGGTACCGTATTACAAGTATGTGCCCGACCCAGTTCTTGAAAATGACCATGTCACGTTGTACTGGGACCGATCTATCATTACTGACAGGACTATTGTAGCCAATAAGCCTGATATAGTGGTGATAGATCGGTTAGCGCGCCGCACAATTATAGTCGATGTTACCATTCCACATGACGGGAACCTCGTGAAAGCTGAGAAAGAGAAACAAATTAAATATCTTGACTTAGCTCACGAGGTTGTTGACATGTGGAATGTGGACTCGGCTGTAATTGTGCCGATAGTTGTATCAGCCAATGGACTGATGGCCGAAAGCCTCGATCAACATCTCTCGAGGCTCTCGTTAGGCGGTTGGATCAAAGGCCTGATTCAGAAGGCAGTACTCCTCGATACGGCTCGCATCGTGAGGAGGTTCCTGTCTCTGGAGCCCTAACCACCGGTAGCTTGGACCCTGCTCCCGATGCCGGTGGACCACTATTTTTTATATTTTTAAATGTTTTTGTTAATTTACTTTTATAAAAATATTTAAAAATGTAAATCATAAGGAATGAAAATAAATAAAGGAAATAATAATTCAATAAACTTTATTCGTCATTGATTTATGCAGTGGTTTTTTCAGAAAACCCGATCTTCTGAAGGACTTTTCTTAATTTTTTCGCGATTTTTTTTCCAAAAATGCTCCTGCATCTCACTCAATAACGTTGTGCATGTAGACTAGCGTCTAACTGCTCACCACTGATACTATCTCTGTCGGATACGAATCCTGGTGAGATAACGTGATTTTTAGCCAGGCCCACCAGTGAGTTCGAGCCCGCGCAAAGTGTCGCCTTAAAGAGATAATTGGACATAGGTATGGAACCGCGACCGTGTCGTAATCTTTTGAGTGATATTTATATTAGACGGTTTTGTTTTTTTCATACAACAATGCAATCTATCTATTTAGAAATAAATTACTCAGTACTAACCGAACCATACTCTTTATTTACCGCCCAACGAAGAGGGCATGGATCAGCCAGTAATATCATACACACACTTGATTTAGGATGTCAAAGTGTCATTAAATGTCGTGGGAGTGTCAATACAATATTCAACTCACCTTTTAAACTGGGTGCATAAAATCCTGAAACAAAACATTAATTTAAAAAGGGACAAAAGATTGTGTTGAAAAGAAAAATCAATCAGCAACCGGATTAAAAAATATAAACATAGAAAAAAAATGTTACCCAAAGCAGGAGTGCCAATGATGCACAGTAAGGTAAGTATACGAATCATTTTATAAAGTATAGAATGCAGACAGTAAAGTTCCTACTTAGTGAATGTCGCCGCGTCGCCCCAAACTTATATACCAGCGGAGACGGCACATGTATTTGGAGTTCAGCGAACGATATTCGCGAGCAGTGGTAGGGCAATTATTTACACAAATTAAATAAAAAGTCATGGTACGGTTATCATGGTACACACAGCTACTCATCAAGCTATACATTTCCATTTTACGCCGGTTTCGCACTGTAGGGAAATCCTATACAATGCGAGATCAGCTTATACTGGAAATGTATACCTTGATGTGTAGCCGTGTGTACGAGCATGTTACACGGAGTAATGACGAAAATGTCGTTACAAAAGTTTTGAGTATGAATGTCGATGGCTGTGAGAGTAAGAACGGATTAAAGAAATGATGATTGGACTGTGTGAATGATGATACGATTGGAAAGGGGGTGACTACCGAGATCATAACTAATCCTACTATCCCACTATAATCCTACTGTCATACTATCCTACTATAATCCTACTATCCTACTATAATCCTATACTATAATATACTATAATCCTACTAATGTTATAAAATGTGAAAGTTTGTATGTTTGCTACTCAAACACGTAACAACGGCTTTACAGATACGAGATATGCAATTTGGCACCCAAATAGGCTATGACTTGGATTAACACATAGGATACTTTTCATCCCGTTAATATGTTCCTGTGGGATAATAAAAATTTCGAATTCGAATTTCTCCACACGGGCGCAGCCGCTGGCAAAAGCTAGTCCTTACTATCCTACTATAATATTATAAATGTGAAATTTTGTATGTTTGTTACTCCATCACGCAACGGCTTAACGGATTTGGATGAATTTTGGCACACAGATAGTCTGTATTAACACATAGGATAATTTTTATCCCGATTCCCATTAGATAATTATCAATCTCCACGCAGGCGATGCCAGCGGCCAAAGCTAGTACAGAAATGTGGAAAAAAAGCAGAAAATGTAGGTGTGGTGTGTGTGTGTAAACGGAAGTGAAAGAGGTTGAGCATAGATACGGAGTATCCACTCACTTCCGTTTACACACACACCACACCTACATCACAGAACACAGACATACACAACTACATCACAAAACACACACACACCTCACCTACATCACATCAGAATGATGATGAAACCCTGGTAATATTGTCTTTATTTAATTAAACCTCATCCCATAGTACTCATACTGTCACACATCGTGTGACCCACAAACAAAAGATAGCATCACAACGAATTCTACTTTATATATTCCCGACTCTTCATTAATATTCGATTCATACCCAATTCAGCTGAAAGCCAGAATTGAACAGGCCTTCAGTTCGTCTGTCATTTATTATGGAGCACCGAATATAAAAATAAAAGCTTTATCATGTGATATTCAGTGATTTTTAACTGCTTATTGGCTTTTGCGTGATTTATCGTGGAATAATAGGTATTGAGAAATCTGATTGTGATTGGGAATTTTTGCAGTAGCTATAATCGTCCCGTGAAGAAATTTTACCTTTCAATTATGTCTTGAAAATGTAGAAGTTATTTAAATAAAACGAATTCCCCTCGATAACGCTGATTGACAGTTCCCGTGACCCAAGGGCTGGTTTTTATGTTGCCATACAAAGAAAGAAAGAAAATACACGTATTTAGCACAGACTGAAACGGCACCTCATGATACATACAAAATGGTAGCATTGCCAGTCTCTTGGGTACATTATCAGTCGACAGCTATGCGGATGAAATTTTCGACGCTTTATTTTAGTTTGTGAATAGTTTTAGTTAATTCATAATAAGATTTTGGAATTTTTAACCGACTTCAAAAAGAAGGAGGTTACCAAATCAACATGTTTATATACATATATAATGTATGTTCGGGCATAACTCCGTCATATATACACGGATTTGAATTGTTTCGAAAAGGGTTTATTCCGAAATGGTACTATTTAAATTTCCTAAAGATCTGATAAAACGTTTCGGAGACAGACAACGGAACTCTTCATATAATTACAGCAAATCAACCGCGATTGCTGCTATCGCATAAATACTCGTATTAAATATGCATTGTTTTGACCCCAAGGATGATGAAATTTCGAAATGGTAAATAAAAACTTTTAACAAAAAAAAAAAAAAACAGACTTCCGGAATTAAAGTTATTAAAGCTTAAAATTATTTTTCACTTTTAGTTATAAGTTGTTAATTTCTATTGCTTTAAGAAATAATTAGTATCTACATCCTATTCAATTCTCAAAACTACAAAAGTACCTTTAAAGCTTATTCAAATATGAATTATACATATAGTATTTATGGAGCTGATTACCGTACAATTTCAACGTGTGTCCTTACTCGTCATTTCCTAAAGAATTGAATAATTACACGGGTCGCCTCCTAAAAGCAAGGGCGAAAATATAATTTAATTTACTAAAATATATGTCTACATACCTCCGGAAAGTCGTTTAGTATGCCGTGGTTGGTAGGTTTTGTATTTTTAAACACAAGAAACGTTACCTTTTCATATTATATGTTGAAGAGAATAAAATAAAAATAGGTTTTTTGCCTTTGATTTAATTCTATTTCCTGTAAAACCTACGTATTTTTTTAATTTAGTGTATTTTTTTTTTAAATTCCGACATGTGTTGTTTATTTTCTTTCACAAGTTTCACTTAAACGTGTTGAATAAATAGTGGTAGATTTACACATTAGTGCCTTGATAACATAAGAGAATACATTTCACACATTTTCCAGATGTCTCCAAAGTTATTTTTGTACAAGAATATTACGGTAGCACTTAAATAAATCAATAATTAGTAGGGTTTTTTTTGGGTGGGAAATCGTCAAATGACTTCTCCCGCTCTGGGTGGAGCAGAAGGGCGTGTCAGACTTTTACTGACTAAAACCCACCCATGTTCCCTCAGTTGCCCGTGAGCCAGGGTTGACTGTATCTCTTTCGAACCATCCGCACCCCTGGCAGGCATCGGCCCTTGCCGACCCCTCGGTCACCCTGCGACGGGTCAGCACATGGCCCCGCCGCCTACCACTTTTCGGCCGCAGGGGATAGGGAGAGCGGCCAACGCTTTGCCGACACTCCTCTTCCCCTGCGGCCCCACAGCGTCCGAAATCAAACGGTGGTGGCCCCATCCAGGCCACGGAAGGGAAGAGCGCTACTCAAATGTACCGGCACTCTCCGCCGCAGCCTGTAACCCTTAGCCGCGATGCCTCCCATTCGAAATCGCGGCCCACCTCAGTTGCGGTGCACCTCACCGCAACCTACTTTTTTGGGCCGCTACGTCGTCGGCTTTGAGGCAAAAGCCCTGACGAGCAGCCCCACCTTCGGGTTCCTCTTCGCTTCACCGTGGCTGGGAGACCACGGCTACTGAGCCCCCCCGCAGCGACAATGCGGGAACCCACTCGGGGGGGATAATTAGTACGGTCAGATGTACTACCCGATTTAAACAATAGCATTCTTTTACTGTTTTTCATAGGATCAGGAAACTCACCACACTCAATACAATTATTCAAAACTATCTTTTGCCAACGGCTTCGCCCGCGTGGTGGTTGAAAATTATCCCACGGGAACTTACTATCGGGATGAAAAGTATCCTATGTGTTATTCCAGGTTATAAACTATCTGTATGGCAAATTTCATCTAAATCAGTTCAGCTGTTTTTGCGTGATTGAGTAACAAAAATCATGCAAACTTTCACATTTGTAATATTAGTATGATAGCAGCTAGAATAGGTGACACAATGTTTATAATCGACTTGGCAACATCCACGGAATTACCTCATAGGTCAGCGGTTGGGCACGCCACGATTGCGGCGGTAAGTCCCCTCTTTGAGGAGTGGTTTGAGAGGCGGCATGGCGTCCTCACCTTCCGCCTGACGCAGGTCCTCACCGGACACGGTTGTTTCGGGAGGTTCCTGTTTCGGATAGGGCGGGAGGAAACGCCCGGGTGTTTCCACTGCGAAGATCGCCCTGAGGACACGGTGGAGCACACGGTGGCGGTCTGCCCTGCTTGGGCGGAGCACCACCGTGTCCTCGTGGAGGCGATCGGCGGCGGCGATCTCTCGCGTCCGGCCCTGGTCCAGGCCATGGTACGGAGCGAGAGGGCATGGGGAGCCGTCACCTCCTTCAGCGAAGAAGTGATGCTCGCGAAGAGGGAGGCGGCGCACGTGAGGGAGAGGCAGAATATGCGCCCTCGCGACCCCAGCCGCCGCAGGATACGGAGACGCCCTGGGCGTCGGGAATCCCAGGCCGATTTCCGGCCACCGTAGGCATGGGCTTGCGGACGGCGAGTAATGGGTAGCTCGCTGTCCGGTAAGGACCAAGCCCAAGTCGACGGCGCGTTGTGTTCCACGCGCGCCTCAAAGAGATGTCAGCACAAAAAGTGATGGGACCCGAAAGGGTCGATGCCTGTCAGGGGTGCGGGTTTGTTCGAAAGAGACACCACAGCCCCTGGCTTAAGGGCTACTGAAGGAACACGGGTGGGTTTTAGTCAGTAAAAGTCTGACACGCCCCAGGAGGGCGTGCCACCCAGAGCGGGAGAAGTTATTTGATGATTTCCCACCAAAAAAAAAAAAAATAGGTCAGCGGTCTTTTTAAAATTTAATGCTGTATGAAATGTTTTAACTACATACCCCAGATGATAAAATTTTCGTTTTTCCTAATTATATTAATATTTGTATTTAGGTCAGTTCCCCATATCTTTATAGGTAACATATTAATATGAATAGATTTTTTTACCACTTTTACTTACATTACCAAAATGAAATCCTTCTTATAAGCCCCAGTTGTTTTGTGCCGGTAGAATGTAAATTTATTCATTGAAAATTAAAACCGGACGAATTCCGGATCCAAAATGTTAAAATTTGGAAAGGTTAAATTCGAATGGATTCTATACAAATATAGTTATATTTAACATCCAGTGGATTAAAACTGGAATTCATTCACTTTGGCAGTGGTGAAAAGAAGCATTCATACGTAATTCTTACTAAGTTTCAGGTTTCAGGTTATGTACCTAAGCATGTGCAGGTTCATAAATGTTATGTAAGTATTCTAAGAGTGTTGATACCGGTTTCAGTATCAGTACACGCTATATTTAGTGATGACGGTGACCAATTTTGATTTTGCGTAGGATGAGCGACTCACGTAAAAAATAATATCATTTTTTTCAAAAAAAAAAAATTTTCAAATAAAAAAACATTTTTTAAAATAAAAAAAACATATTTTCCTGTCTAGGTACACCCAGTTACATATGATAGCTGTGGTATCCTGTAGTTGAAAGAGCACACGCAAAATAACCTTTCGTAGTATCGTGAGTTCCATTGTATCTAAGTGTATCATTTGTTGGAGATCCCAAATTAATAAACATAAATACTGACGCGAAAAAACATGAAGTAGTGCCTTCATCAAATTATTTTTATATGCACCTAGCACCTTAAACCCTATGGCCAACTAGTAACTAGGTCATTCCGGTACTACAATCAGAGCTCATAACACCAAGTCGACGCTAACGATGACGCTAGTCTATCCATGAGGAACCGAACTGCACCGTAATTGCGTAACTCACGATTCGTCATAATCTGTTTCGTTTTTAAACGGATTGCTACATATGTTCGAAAAATGTGTCTGCTCAACAACGTAAATAACGCAATGAATATTGTTGAACTGTCAAAATGAAACCGATTAAGATTATTCGTGAATTACGCATTTAGGATGCTGTTCTATTACTTCTTGGACCTACTTTCCAGCCTATAGAATAGAATACAATAATTTATTTGTCCATCATAGGTACGACGTTGGCTTCCTGACGCCTTCCAGATGCGGCTAAACACAATATTTTTGATAAAAACGACTGCCTTCTGACGTCCACAACCCAATGACTTGCATTATTCTCAAAAGTAAAAAAAAATATTTTTACCAATACAGGGTAAGTTTTTATCCAGTGCGCAAATTGTAACCATGAATTCAGCACATCATTCTAGAACCCCTAGCGCAGAAATTTTTCGCCGGTTATACAAAAAAAAATCAGTTGTTTCATAGAAAAGTGCAATACGTACGCGGTCAAAATGTATGGAACAGCAGATTTTTATTTGTGTATCCGGCGAATAATTTCTGCGCTAGGGGTTCTAGAATGATATGCTGAATTCATGGTTACAATTTGCGCACTGGATAAAAACTTTTCCTGTATAACAAAATTAAAGTATATCAATATTGCGTCTTATATTTATTTAATTAGTTACTGGCAATTAATTTCAACAGCCATATGGCATCTATTTTTAATGCAGAATTATGACGCTTGGATAAAAATGTGAGTTTTCCAGAAGCAGCTATGCAATTAAAATATGTCTAGGTACATAATAACTGCATCTGTGTTAACAATAATGAGAATTACTTTTGACTATAATATCAATAAAATATTATTTCTGTACAAATTGACAATATTATTAAGTTAAGAGCTAAATAGAAAATTAACCCTAATTGCGTAACATTGTAAATCAGTGATTTTTTTTCACTCTCCACACCAATTCGAAATTTCATCTAACTTGACCAAAACAATGCATATTTTTACGATAGCAGCAATGGCGGTTGATTTGCTGTCATTTTTTGAAGAGTTCCGTTGTCTGTCTCCGGAACGCATCATCAGATCTATATGAAAAAATGGGACCATTTCGGGCTAAACCCGTTTCGAACACGATTAAGATTGCTGATAAGTGCTTCAACATCCGGACAAACCTATTGAGGTTTTTGTGATGTTTCTATTTATATTTTGCTACTTCCTTTATTAATAAAAAAAAATGCAAATCCGTCTATATATGGCGGAGTTATTCCCGAACATACATAAAAAAAACCTATATATAAATATTTCGAATTGATAACCTCCTTCTTTTTGAAGTCGGTTAAAAATGACATACGTTCCTACTGTTAGTTCATACACTGGTAGGTACTTAGTTTTATTCCTTAATACCAATACCTTTTTTTAATAAAATCCAACAATTCATTCCTAAACTCTGCATGTAGAACCAGGACGTGCCCTGCTATGCACAATAAAGAACTGATGATAAAGTAGCTTTTCAACTTTAAAGTATTTAAATGTAACTACATTATTTTATTTACGCGCGCTTTAAAACGCCTAATGTGTACCTACTCGCTCTAAGAGCAGGTTCACATGACAAGCGCCTAACGCGCGTTTTGATAACGCGCGTTTGACAACTACATACATTTATTCAGGCCGTACATATGCTAACGGGCGTTTTGATCAAGCGTACGTTGAACGCTGCGCTAGCGCTCGACTGTTGTCAGCGCGCTTTGTGATCATTGGTTTTGAGCTCTAAGTACCACCGGTTCGCGGCGTTCAATATAAGGCCAGTTACACATTTGCGCCGTCGAATGGCAACGTCCAGACGCGCGCGCTTGTAAATTCACTTTTGACCTATACCAACCTAAGAATACAAGGGAGTTCCCCGCAAGTTTCAAACAAAGATGTTCGAGACTTGTTGGGAATCCCCCTGTATTTTAGTCCTCGCGGAATTTTTTCCGAGCGCCACGCGGGCGAATCCGTTGACAAAACCAAGTCCTTCATAAAAACCATTTTAAAATAACTCCTACCTTTTGCGTGGGTTTTACTAAAAATAGATGTAATAATAACAATCTTTGATATTGGATATCCATTAAAAGTACCTAACAAACTTTTTATTCTAAGTATCTAAGTTTCATAATACAAAAGAGTTGCTACTTTTAAGTTTAAGAGTTTACTTAAAGGCATTAAGTATTCTACGCACTTTTCTAAGACGTTTTCTTATGTTTATACTATTAATACCAGTCTATTACTGGCCCACTGCAGGGTACAGACCACACAGAGAACGCACGAGCATTGATCACCATCAACGCGCTTGCTCAAAACAAGTTGGCGATTTTGGAATTGGTATATACTAACCTTGTACAAAAGTGACTGTTTATCTGTTACGCTTTCAAGCTTAAACGGCGGAACAGATTATGTTGAAATTTAGCACACAGCTATACCATGGCCTAAGTAAGGAGGTAGGCTACTTTTTATCTTGGATCGCAGCCAAAGTCGCGAGCAAAAGCTAGGAACGAAAAGTCCAGTTTTCCACAGAATGTTTTACTTCACCGATGTTTATAAGGTTCAAGATAACCTCAAAAAGTAGGTACATGAAAGAGTTTTAATTATATTTCGTTTTTTCTATATTCAGCATGGTGGATATGGGTATGGCCCCTGGGCCTAAATTCACTATGACCAGTACTACTTACTCGTAACCACGTCAATCACACACGACATCTGCTAATATCGTATTAATAATATCGACAAATTGTTTTGGAACACACAGAATACGACATTTCGATTCCTTACCGTTACATTGGTTCCTAAAAAACACGATATTGACGTAGTTTGGACGTAGTAAGATTCCGCGGGGAATCATTATAACCATACAGATTTGAGCACCTGGTGAGTCAGCCATCAAGATAGGTACCGAAGCCGAGTGAAAAATAAACGGTACCTAGAAGTATTTTACAAAATATAAGAACCTAAAATAATGTTAGAAGCAAAATATTGCAGAGTTATTTTCAAAATAAATAGGAGAGAGTCATCTTATTACCTCTTTATCTTGAATTTTAAATATTAAATACTTCACCAGCCTTGGCTAACTGGTAGAGAATGCATCAAGCATTAAGTTTGCCTTTGTACCTTATTGTGTGCGAGAAGGTTATGTTAATAAATAATTAAAAAATTAAGTACGTATGTATGTTTCTAATCATGTATTCCCATATTATTTGTTTAATTTATTTAGTGTTTTTTATTTTATTTTATTTTTATTATAAATGTCGTTTATTTTCCCTTTTTCACACACGATGTCTACATCTCTTTATCTTCTCTCCTATCGCAGGTATTCTGGAAGAGATTTCTTTAGAAATAAGCATCACCTCTGTCCCAATTTTTCTGTTCTAATCTTTTTGTCTGTTTATATAGTGTGTACATAAATGGTTAAATAAAAATGAATATTATGACGGAAAACCGTTAATATCTCATCTCTTTAAGAATCCTACGACCGAAGCTCGCAACTAGGATTCGGGCGGAGACAATATTTCGTCTGAAAATTGCTATCGTTGCGCTAGTGTTAGTACCTGTCGAGGATACATACCTACAGTGAGCAGTACGATCACACACACATTGACAATGGCTTGACGCGATAGCGCTACTAGCTACTGACCATTTATGATGAATTTGGATGTGTTCCGTAATACCAAAAATGATGAATGAAAACTTATTGTATTTTAATATTTTTTTCGACAATTTACAACTTGATAATATGAGCTATGCTTCTGAGACAACAATATTACGGAAATTGTTGGTTATAATACCAAAAACACAGTGAGAAAACATGTCATTTACGCTGTAAAAATGTGCGAAATGCAATTCGCTTAAACTTCATTTCAGGTAAGTATTTTGGAAAAAAAACCCCTACGAGCCTAGATAAATACTGTCTGAATCCGAATATCATCATAATATGATGGAAATATGCTCAAGTTGCAAATGATTTAGGTATTACGTATGTGTGGACAGTTCATTGTACGTAGGCCTCTTAAGTAGAACCAATTATCACCAGTTACAGATCATTACACTCGCTTAGTTTCGTTAAGAGATGTTGTTTTCCTACAACGCTTTCTATCCCCCAGGATTTTATTTTTCTGAGGAAATTAATACATTTAAACATATTTCAATTACCGGTAGGTTTTGTCATAGCTAAAATAGTGCGCCCCGCCATTATGTATGTACACTAGGCATTTACCTGGGGGAGACCTATGTCCAGCAGAGCAGTGGACGTCTTTCGGCTGAAATTATAATGATGATGACACGGCTATACATCACAGCTACGCATTTCCAGTTTACGCTGATCTCACACTGTACGGAAATCTTATACAATGCGAGATCAGCTTATACTGAAAATTTATAGCGTACGTACTCGAAATTCAAATTGTTCATACATTTTTGCAATATACAGGCAGTTTCAGGTTGAATTTTGAATAAAATACGAGTCGCGATCGTAAGACGTATTTATAGAATTATAATAATTAAAATCATCAATAAAAGCCTCTAAATTCAATAATCTCATTGAATTCGTTTTTCATGAAATAGTCATTCAGTCTTTGTCCTAGAATCATGTGCTGAATTCGTGATTACAGTTTGTGCATCGATGTGCCACAATATATTTATTATATAACATCTGGATGATCGAACATTGCTCGTTTTTTTTTTTGAAGTCTTCTAAAAATGAAAATGAATTTCGGGGCGATGAATCGATCTAGCTAGATCGATTTATCGCCCCGAAACCCCCTGCATACTAAATTTCATGATAAAAACTGTATCCAAAAAAAAAAGACAACTGACTTCCGGAAAAACACTGCAAAGTGAAAAGTAACTTTAATTTCGGAAGTCGGTGACTTTGGATATGTGTTTTATTAATTTCTTGTCACCGTCTTCCGAAATTACTACTGCAGTCGAACGTATAACCGTCTTCTTTTTGGAAGTCGGTTAAAAATCGTTGGAGCCGTTTCCGAGATTCAGATTATATAAATACATATATTAAACAAAATAACGCGTTTAAAGATATTAGATATTACTAGCTTTTGCCAGCGGCTCCGCCCAAGTTAACCAATTTAAACAAAACCTTAACAAATTATACACCTAAACCTTCCTCATAAATCACTGCCTTTTGGTGAAAGGCGCATGAAAATCCGTTCAGTACTTTTTGAGTTTATCGCGAACAGACAGACAGACAGACGCGGCGGGGGACTTTGTTTTATAATATCGTAATGTAGTGAAGAACTATAAATTATATCCATTATATTATATTTATAGTTCTTAATAATATATTATGTTCTTCTTATCCTTATATTTAAATAAATATTTATGCGAAAATTTTCGTTATTGCACTTACCAGTTTGTCTCTCCATCACCCAAAGTTGAATGTTAGAAAATACCTATATTCTCTGTTCCTACATTTGTGTGCATAAATTCAACTTATGTAAAGGAAAATCATTCAAACTATTTTTCGTATCGGAAAATTAAAAACTTTCCACTCGAGCGGTTCCTCGGGTTCTGCTAGTTATGTGTGAAGGGTATTTCAGTTAACCACTAATAGCTTTTACTGGTTCACTGAGTTACTGCAAATCGCTTTCAGAGGTTTTTTCTGAAATATTTGGTAGCTAAATAATAATATATAGGTTTACAATACTAAGTCTACTAAGCATGTTCTAAATATTCTCATTGTGTTTTATGTCTAATTTATTTCATGGGTACTTCAAAAGGTGACATAAGAAATTGTATCTAAAGGCAGGCATAGAAGAGAACTGCAATCAAGAATTGCTTACTGTTAGATTTTCTGGGAATATCTTCTATGGACAACTTTGTAGGCATACTATAAAGGACTCAATGTGGAGTCGTCGAGGGCCTACAACATTTATTGATGGAATGTGCCCAATATAAGTCCAGGAGAAATATTTTAGTAAGGTCCCTGAATTTGAACAGAACTGATGTAGGCATGTTCCATACAATTTTATTCCAACCAAATGGCGACGATGTGAAGGGTTTGTTTGAATTCATGGCCCACGTCTTGTGAGAGTACAATTGTTTAGGACTATAATATGTCTACTAATATTATAAAGAGGAAAGATTTGATTGTTTGTTTGTTTGCATTGAATAGGCTCCGAAACTACTGAACCGATTTGAAAAATTATTTCACTCTTGGGAAGCTACACTATCCCCGGGTGGCATAGGCTATATTTTATCCTCGTATTCTCATGGGAACGGGAATTACGCGGATGAAACCACGGAGCCCTGCTAGTTTAGGATACGATGGGACTGACATACTTTATGCGTAAAAGCCCCCAAAAGCAAATAAAAAAAGGGAATAAAAACTACAGACTCGTAATTAAAATATTGATATGATTCAATTGATTTGTGTGGACTCGTGGCTAAGTAATAATAGCCACACGAGTCTATCGATCAGGTTAAGCTACGTTTTCTGCGGTCAATCCGTGAATGGGTCACCATCTTTCCATGCCGAGACCCCATCCGTGTGTCAGACCGTTGCTGCTGGGGAATTTGTGGCGCCACTTCTTCTTCCCAGCTAAAGCACTAGGAAGTGTCGAAGGGTGGGCGTTTTTGGGGGACTGTCTTATGTATTTTGACATTCGAAAAGTGCTGATTCTCAGCCTAATTTGAATAAACGACTTTTGAATTTGATTTTTGATTAGAAAGCACGGATCCCGGCTATTATTCGTGGATCTTTGACATTTGTTACGGGAAGTCAAAAGCCCGAAAGTCTGAGAATAAGTCTTACCAACGGTATCGTATAACCTAGTAACTGGGTTGTGGAGGACAGATAGGCTGTCGCTCCGCGTAAAATACTGGTATTCAGCTGCATCCGGATATACTGCAAGCGGATCCTAAAAAAAGTTGGAAAAAGCCTATGCAAATGATTATTAAATGACGTTACTGGTGACGCAACAGAAGTACAAGAAAGGTGGGGTAGTATAAGAAAGGTGTATTCAGCTTTAAGGGTGTGGTACATACTATCAAACTAAATAACTTTCTCGTGATTCGTGAAGGTTCTACCTTTTTTTTTTTTTTTTGGGTGGGAAATCATCAAATAACTTTTCCCGCTCTGGGTGGAGCAGGAGGGCGTGTCAGACTTTTACTGACTAAAACCCACCCGTGTTCCTTCAGTAGCCCTTAAGCCAGGGGCTGTGGTGTCTCTTTCGAACAAACCCGCACCCCTGGCAGGCATCGACCCTTGCGGGTCCCATCGCTTTTTGTGCTGACATCTCTTTGAGGCGCGCGTGGAACACAACGCGCCGTCGACTTGGGCTTGGTCCTTACCGGACAGCGAGCTACCCATTACTCGCCGTCCGCAAGCCCATGCCTACGGTGGCCGGAAATCGGCCTGGGATTCCCGACGCCCAGGGCGTCTCCGTATCCTGCGGCGGCTGGGGTCGCGAGGGCGCATATGCTGCCTCTCCCTCACGTGCGCCGCCTCCCTCTTCGCGAGCATCACTGCTTCGCTGAAGGAGGTGACGGCTCCCCATGCCCTCTCGCTCCGTACCATGGCCTGGACCAGGGCCGGACGCGAGAGATCGCCGCCGCCGATCGCCTCCACGAGGACACGGCGGTGCTCCGCCCAAGCAGGGCAGACCGCCACCGTGTGCTCCACCGTGTCCTCAGGGGATCTTCGCAGTGGAAACACCCGGGCGTTTCCTCCCGCCCTATCCGAAACAGGAACCTCCCGAAACAACCGTGTCCGGTGAGGACCTGCGTCAGACGGAAGGTGAGGACGCCATGCCGCCTCTCGAACCACTCCTCAAAGAGGGGACTTACCGCCGCAATCGTGGCGTGCCCAGCACTGGGTTGCGACAATCGCTCTCTCCATGTCACCATGAGATCCCGCCGGAGCTCTGTCCGCTGTGCCGCGATTTCCCGCGGCAGCGGAGTTACGCCCCGGCGTTTGGCCTCCTCGCGCCACTCCCATATTTGCGCCAGATCCCATGGCGGTAATCCGGCAAGGAGGCCCGCCGCCTCGCCGGAGATCGTGCGATATCCTCGGATCATCCTGATCGCCATGACCTTATGGGACGCCCTCAGCTTGCGAGCTGGTTGGCGCCTCAATGTAGGCGCCCACACCGGCGCCCCGTATAGGGCCATGGACCGCACGATCCCCGCGTAGAGCCTCCGGCAGGAGGCGTTTGGCCCCCCTAGATTGGGCAAGAGCCGCTTCAGCGCAGCCCCGGCCCGCTCCAGTCTGGGAGCCAAACGGCGGCCAAAGGTTCTACCTTAAAGTGAATCTAGTCGACATTTTTTCCATACAAACTTCGGGAGTGTATTACTCCAATATTCGACAACGTACATCAAAAATTAAAAATGATATGGTTTTGTCTCATTATTAATATTGTCTGTGTGGAAATAGGATACCAACATTGTGCTTTGCAGTGCCCAGAAAATTTTGCGAGGCGGCATGGCGTCCTCACCTTCCGCCTGACGCAGGTCCTCACCGGACACGGTTGTTTCGGGAGGTTCGGAGGAAACGCCCGGGTGTTTCCACTGCGAAAATCGCCCTAAGGACACAGTGGAGCACACGGTGGCGGTCTGCCCGGCTTGGGCGGAGCACCGCCGTGTCCTCGTGGAGGCGATCGGCGGCGCCAATTTCTGGCGTCCGGCCCTGGTCCAGGCCATGGTACGGAGCGAGAGGGCATGGGTAGCCGTCACCTCCTTCAGCAAAGCAGTAATGCTCGCGAAGAGGGAGGCGCCGCACGTGAGGGAGAGGCAGCATATGCGCCCTCGCGACTCTAGCCGCCGCAGGATACGGAGACGCCCTGGGCGTCGGGAATCCCAGGCCGATTTCCGGCTACCGTAGGCATGGGCTTGCGGACGGCGAGTAATGGGTAGCTCGCTGTCCGGTAAGGACCAAGCCCAAGTCGACGGCGCGTTGTGTTCCACGCGCGCCTCAAAGACATGTCAGCACAAAAAATGATGGGGCCCGCAAGGGCCGATGCCTGTCAGGGGTGCGGGTTTGTTCGAAAGAGATACCACAGCCCCTGGCATACGGGCTACTGAGGGAACACGGGTGGGTTTTAGTCAGTAAAAGTCTGACACGCCCTCCTGCTCCACCCAGAGCGGGAGAAGTTATTTGATGATTTCCAAACCGACAAAAAAGTAAAAGACCTATGTAACTTACGAAAAAAATTATACAAACCAGTCGAACTCGTGCGCCCAGGGTTCCGTGCCTACCCATTATACCGCCATATAGCACAGGTGAAGGGAAAGTTACGAAAAATAAAAAAAAGTTGAAATTTAAGGTAAATTTTAGTACTTACAAGTTTTTGCGAAAATCTAAATTTTCCTATATCTTTTATATCTACTCGTACACCTAATAGGAACTATAGACCTCAGTATCTGGTATAAATGTCAACTTACTAGGTCCACCCGTTCCTGAGAAAATCGGTGGTGACACACGGTCAGACAGACAGACAGACGGACAAGAGAGTGATCTTATAAGGGTTTCTTTTTTACCTTTTGAGGTACGGAATCCTAAAAAAGCAACAATGATGTATTCTGCCACACTGTAATGTACTTTTTCTTTATAGAAACATATTGAACACTCAAAAAAAATCCATTCATGCTGAAAACTAAAACATTCTCCCAGTCAACACAGACTAGTCGAGTTCTAAGTATACACGGTATACCAGTGGAAGAGACGGTCTAGCTTACTTCCAGTACAGTGGACAGGTCGAGGGGAACGAGGGGGAATGGGAGGGGAAGAGAGCTGAAGAAGGCAGTGGGAAGGGGGTTTTCCGAAACAACGGGCACGGAACGACCCTCCGCTTATAGACTCCTATTTACATAATCCGATGAGACGCAACACGTATATAACCAACTGTTACGGCGCCCTTTCCGTGTCCTTTTTGCTTATGCTGCCTGGTATTTAGGTTTGATTGGAACAGTATTGTAGCTGCTTTAGTAGTTAAAATAACTTATTATAAATATGGTCCTAGTTTATATTGTCATACAAGTCATTTTGCTGTTGTTTAATCGTCCGAAACCTAAGCAAACTTGCTTAGATTCCACTCGACTGTTAAAACTTAAGTGCTCTAAGCTTGCTTACTTCAGTGTTTAAAACATAGAATGGGAACAAATTCAGTCAATATTTTAACCTAAAAGCTATAGGGAGGACAAATTTTGCAGATTTTTGATGATTATTAATTAGTTAAAATGCCCAGATTTCGATATACACAGTGTTAACACCATGACCACCGCTATAGGAGGCATGTACTTAATATTGGCACTGTTTTTAAGGTAACGATATCCCAGGCGAACGTACTATCGAGATAAAAGTATCTTAAATGTATTTTTTCAGGTTACAACCTATCTGTGTGCAAAATTTTATCCAAATCCGTTCGGTTATTTTTGCGTAAATAAGTAACAAACAACCGTCACATTTATAATACAGAATAAGTTTTTATCCAGTGCGCAAATTTTAACCTTGAATTCCGCATATCATTCTAGAGTCCCCAGCGCAGAAATTTTTCGCCAGTTATCCAAAAAAAACAGCTGTTTCATAGAAAAGTGCAACACATGCGCGGTCAAAATATATGGAACAGCTGATTTTTTTTCTAGAATGATATGCTGAATTCATGGTTAAAATTTGCGCACTGGATAAAAACTTTTCCCGTATTAGTAGGATCACAAATCTTGAAATGAACTTGTACTTAGTTATGAATGATATTTTGAATATTTATTTACTTAGTTATTTAGTTATTTCAGTAATTTTCTCCAGAATTTCTTAAATGAATTAAAAAAGGTATCCAATTTTTCTTCTACCAAATCGTTGAGAATAACGAATACCACTCTTATCGCGGTGGATTTCGCGACACGTCCTGCCTTTTTTATGAATAGGTACGAAAATCAGATTATTTGTGACCATGTGATTGGGATAACTAAGTATGAGATTATTTTTATGGAAAACACGGTGAATATAGGTCGGTTTAGAAGTATGAAAAGGGAAGGGAAAAGGCAGTTATTATGTACCGAATAAAATTAGCAAGCCTGAAAAATATCTAGTAATTTTCGTGTTTAATGAAAATAATCTTAATGATAAGTTGTATACCTCCGAATTGGCCATCCTGTATAAATACTAACGATATTTTTTATCTCTCACAAAAGCTCTAGATAAATTGTAGAACATCCAAATCCTGCCACAACAAAAGGCAATCCCATTAATTCAAATTCAATTAAAGTAGGTAGGCACAAAAATAAGGCGAACGATAAATTCTTCTATTTTACGTTTTACCTCACTAAAATGAGACATTTTTATAGCTAGGATCAACTTTTTGCTGGTAAAATATTACTGTCTTCTTCGATTTTCGATATAATTTCAACTTTTCTAACAAATCTTCAGTTATTGAAAAAGAATCAAGAGTTTGGAAATTTATGGAGAGTTATGGACGGATTGGATGATGGGTCATGGGAGAAATATGGAATGGGTTAAGTTTTCGGAGTTAATGTTTCATGGTAATATTGATAGCTCGAGGGGCCTGGTGGGTCCGTGGATGGGTGACCATATGAACATACCGAGACTCCTTCGTGAATAGGAAAGCACGTTAAGCCATTGATTCTGGCTGTCATTTGTGGATCTTTACAGTTACGGATCATCAGTCGCTCCATGTCACCATCATCATTTCAGCCGAAAGACGTCGACTGTTGGACATAGGCCTCCCAAAATGGGGTTTTGCCATAATCGCCACGCTTGGCAGACGGGTTGACGATCGCAGTATGGTGGTACAATGCATAGAGAACGCTGCTGCCCATTCTCTAGTAAGTCCCTTAGTCGCCTTCTACGAAACCCACGGGAAGAAATGGGATGGTGCTATTCTTTTACGTCCGGCACCACACAGAACATCAATCATCGCTCCATGTAAACGACTAGTATTTAGCTGCGTCCGGTGACACTGGAAGCCGACCCTAAAATAGTTGGGAAAAGGCTAGAAAATGTGTCCTTATCGATGTATACATCGTCTAAAGGCAAGTCGATTGGTTTTTAATATTGATAGCCACCTTCGTCTTATAAGGCTTTACAGCCACCTGGTCGAGTAAATCTCTCCACTGTGACCTATTTCCAGCACTTTGCGCTCTTACTGAACACGCTGGAGCGCATACAGTCAGCCCCAGTCGTAAGTTAGCACTTCTATCGTATAGTCATAAGCTCAAGCACACACCGATTTTATGTCCAATTTCTCACTCCAACAGTTCTTAAATCTTGATACCCACAAATATAATTATCGTAGAAGTTTTAAAACTTGTACTGCTGAAAGTTCATCAAAGTATTCCTAAGTGCCATTTAGATAACAATTACAAAGAACAAAAACCTTATTTTCCTGAAACGTCTAAGTACCCAAAATAATGGTCGTTACAAACATTTGAACTTGCTAAAAGACGCAATATATTAGTTTTATTACTTTACTTGTTAGTTCATAAACTGCGTTATTTTGGAAACACTTCCAGATTTAGGGCATGTAGAAAATGGGTCAGCTCATCCAGTGGCCGACAATTCTGTTTGACAAACATCTATTACACAGAGTAAAAACGTACAGAAAGGCAACTGATTACGATTCCTGATAGATAAAGTTATTCATACGTAAAGGCTGATATATGAGGAAATTTGGGAAGCTCAAGCAGCAGAAAGAAGTTGTAACAGAATACAAGTAATAAATTACACTACGAAACACATGGTTAGAGAACCATATGCAACTAAGGTTGACAGGTAATAAAACACTCTTATTTGCTTAATTCGCTCGATTATTTATGCCATTAGATAGCCTGTACTACTCGTAAATAAGATTACTTGGCATTCCTAGTTTTGGTAAAAGTGATAACTTATGAAGTTTGAAAATGCAATCTTCTTATTCCTTTATTTCGCGATATTATTTATGCCATTCGAATGCGCGCATCTGCGACCTTCTCCACACCTTTCTCTCTCTTTTATCTCTGACAATAGACTTTGATGAAGAAATATAACACCATCCTAGATTATGAACCTAATGACTAGTGTGCTAGCTTCAGGACTTTCCATGTCAGGGTCTCAGCGAACTGAATATCGGATTACAATATTATGTGTGAATAAACTTTGACGGCTTTGAATTAGGGTCGATCGATCTGCAAAAGTACGGCAATCTTCTGTTTTAACAATTGTTTCACCTTCTGCCTATTGTGCTTCTGCGACTTCCTACTCTGTGTCCATGCTGACATCCAGTCCACTCTCAACTCGCCTTCATAATTAATACGTTGGAAGTGAATAAACAGAGCTCCACAGTTGAAGTTATCGCGAGAATTACCATAATCAACGACGGCAGCGCCCGCCGCGCGCCGGCGCGGATATAATGGTGGAAAAGTATTCTGTACCGTGTCTATTCTATGTTCTAATGAATTTGCATTTTTATTATTATTCAGGGATGAAGGAAGTATGTGAATATTAATATTTATGCAGATAGGTTTGTCACTATATTTTATATGTAGGTGGAGTTTCGACCTTCCTCAATTTTTTATTTATTTTTTGTACCGTGTCGTCCTATTTGTGTTCAAACTTGACGACGCGTTTGGCAGAGTGGTTCAGCGATTGATTGCTGCGCTGCGTGTCGCGGGTTGATTCCCTCACAGAACAAATATTTGTATGAACTACAAGTAGTTGTTCCGGGTCTGGCTGTTTGTGTGCGCACCCACAATACAGGAGAAATTCCTAAAGCGGGGCAACGTTTAAAAAAAAAAAACTTGAAAACGAAAGTGAGGTTGTGGATAATGTAATACTAGTAATGACTATCCATTAAAAAAAAATGTATTCATATAAGCATATCCAAAAGGTACATGTCAAACATACACTATACTATTCATTCATTCAATAATTAATAATATAAATTGATGTCCTAATGGATTACGTAGGCGTCAATTACAAACATGAATGATCGTGTTATTAAGTAAAGTACTCGCATGTTTAACTATATGTGATGTTTATTATGTAATATGTGGACCATTGTGTCTTATATGGCATTATGTAACATCACGCCTTTTTTCCCGAAGGGTGGGGCAAAGGCGTACCTGGTACAGGCCCAGTTGCCATCAACTGGACATAAATCTTGACTCCGAGCAGCTACTGAGAAATACCAGATAAAAACCTAATTACACTTTGCCCGAACTGGGAATCAAAACCCATGCCAAATAGTTGCGCTTGCGAACACTACACCAACGAGGCAGACAAAATGGCGTTAGTGTTTTGAAATAAGAATGAAATGAGAGATAAGAATAAGATACACGCAGCAAAATAATACATTTTATTTCTTAACCTACCCAGTCTAGTCATCATCATCATCTGACTAGCCTTTTCACGACCATATTGGGGTCAGCTTCCAGTCTAACCGGATGCAGCTGAATTCCAGTATTTAACATGGAGCGACTGCTTATCTGACCTCAACAACCCAGGTACTGAAATCCCTTAGTAAGACTGGTTGTGAGACTTTCGGGCTTCTGACGACCCGTAACGACTGCCAAAGATCCACGAATGACAGCCGGGACCAACGGCTTAGCGGGCTTTGCGAGACACGGAGGGGTCTTGGTATGTGAAGATCACCCATCCACGGACCAACCGCGGCAAGTGTAGCTTGACCAGATCGATTGACCCGTACGGCTGTTATAACTTAGCCACAAGCCCCCCAATCCATCTACCCAATCTTTAGTCTCCCACAAGAAGCTCTCGTATTGTTGGTCTAATCGTGTTTTAAAAGGAAACCAGGTAGTTTTTCATCGCGCTCAAATACAAAACCGACCATTTACTCTATGGGCACGCCACGATTGCGGCGGTAAGTCCCCTCTTTGAGGAGTGGTTTGAGAGGCGGCATGGCGTCCTCACCTTCCGCCTGACGCAGGTCCTCACCGGACACGGTTGTTTCGGGAGGTTCCTGTTTCGGATAGGGCGGGAGGAAACGCCCGGGTGTTTCCACTGCGAAGATCGCCCTGAAGACACGGTGGAGCACACGGTGGCGGTCTGCCCAGCTTGGGTGGAGCACCGCCGTGTCCTCGTGAAGGCGATCGGCGGCGGCGATCTCTCGCGTCCGGCCCTGTTCCAGGCCATGGTACGGAGCGAGAGGGCATGGGGAGCCGTCACCTCCTTCAGCGAAGCAGTGATGCTCGCGAAGAGGGAGGTGGCGCACGTGAGGGAGAGGCAGCATATGCGCCCTCGCGACCCTAGCCGCCGCAGGATACGGAGACGCCCTGGGCATCGGGAATCCCAGGCCGATTTCCGGCCACCGTAGGCATGAGCTTGCGGACGGCGAGTAATGGGAAGCTCGCTGTCCGGTAAGGACCAAGCCCAAGTCGACGGCGCGTTGTGTTTCACGCGCGCCTCAAAGAGATGTCAGCACAAAATATGATGGGGCCCGCAAGGGCCGATGCCTGCCAGGGGTGCGGGTTTGTTTGAAAGAGATACCACAGCCCCTGGCATACGGGCTACTGAAGGAACACGGGTGGTTTTAGTCAGTAAAAGTCTGACACGTCCTTCTGCTCCACCCAGAGCGGGAGAAGTTATTTGATGATTTCCCACCCAAAAAAAAAACCCATTTACTCTACCTGCAATACTAACTTTAATTTAATCATACTGCTGTTTTTTTTTCTTATTGTTATTATTTTCTTGTATTATAACATTGTAATTTTTCAATATTAAAGGCAATTTTAAGTTCCTGTGTTAATTCTATTTCAATTTTGAAAGGAAATACGTTTCCAACATAATTCATACATATGTAGTTAGTCAATTAAAACGATAATAAACGTTTCCGTTTCAGTAGCATATTATGTATAATTGAAACGTAATAGTTCAAATTATAGGTATCTGTTTTAGCCGACACTAGCAAAACATTGACCTAGTTGAGTTCGTCTCTCCTCTGTGGATACCATCTGTAATGCTTTAAGTGATGCCCTTACTCGGTTACCGAAGTCAATATCCACCAGGGTCAGCAAATGGAGAGCTTTCTTCAGTATATCTGGAGATACGCCTACTAACGATTCTGCAACGTTTTCCACAATCCTCTGTCTGTGTGCATCACTTTCTATGATTTCATTATAGAACTCTGCGACTGGTTGCAAATCCACAGCGTTTCTTTGTAATGGGAGTAATCTCTCTGTAGGTCGTGCTTCATCCACGTAAGGCATGGGTCCGTTGAAAGAATTCGGGTAAAAATTCGGTGCATCCCTCATATTGTCCCGCAAAGGTGGCTTCCCATCACGATTATAATTCCTGTCATACAAAGGGGCATTTAATCTTGAATTTGCATGGTTAACTCCCACACGGTAGTTTTGCGCGTCTGGATAGAATATCTTTCTTGCTTTGAAAACAAGATCAGGCGGTCCTGTTATACCGGGAACTAAGTTATCTGGGTTGTATGCGCCTTGCTCAATATCTTTGAAAAAATTGTCTACACGACGATTGAGAACTAATCGTCCTACAGGTACGGTACGATAGGTTCCTCTTTTCCAAAATCTTGTCATATCAAAAGGATCGTAATCAATTCTTGATAAGTCTTCCTTTGTTAAAATATCCATTTCTAGTCCCCAAGCTGGGTAATCGTTCGCAGCAATTGCGTTATATAAATCTCTGTTGTAATAGTCGGGATCTTCAATACCTATTGCTGCCGCTTGCGCATTTGTCATATTAACCATACCTATCTCGGATCTATAATTGAATTTGACATAGAATCGTTCTCCATGTTTGTTGTATACTTCATAGGTGTGCAATGGGAAATAATTCGACTTTCTATACCCATCAGGTATGCCAAGATCAGATTGTAACCACAAATTCGCGTGCAAGAAGTCAGGTTTCAATGTGATAAAATCCCATCTGGCTGTATTGTCAACTATTCCAGTACGAGGATTTCTTCTGAAGGCGCGGACGAAAAAATTAAAGCCCAGTGGATCTTTATACAAAAAGACAGGTATGTGGAAGCATATCATGTCTAGATTACCTTCGTCTGTATAAAATTTAATGGCCACAGCCTTTGTTTCTCTAGTTGCGTCATTCCCGCCGACATTTTGTCTTGCCGTTGAAAACCTAGTTGCTACTGGTGTTCTTTTGCCGATTCCATTAAAGACATCTGATTTTATGTACTTGGAGACGTCATGTGTGACTTCGAAATATCCGAATGTTCCATATCCTTTAGCATGTACTACACGTTCGGGTATTCTTTCTCTGTCAAGATGAGACCCAACTAGGAAATGATGTTTGTTGTTGAATATATCCGTATTTAGTGTTATTGTATCTCTTATGTCTATTGGGTCTCCTGTGAGCTTGGTCCACACTCCTGTTGGTCTCTGAAATATAAAACCAAAATGGTTTAATACAATGCATCAGACTTTCAAATTCAGTTTACTTAGATCCGTCAAAGAAATATCTTTGACGGAGTTTCGGGTACTAATAATTAATGAACGTTTAATAAAACGTTCATTAATTGTTAGTACCCGAAACTTTTAGATTCTTACTTCGGGTGTGGTAATTTAGTTGGTTTACATTATAATGTAAATAAATTATTAGGAGAAGCATTGACTTCGCTGTCTTATCAATTCGAGAAATAAACTATATTGCTGCTAACAGCAGCTAGTAACCGCTGCATCCGGTTAGACTGGAAGGCGACCGCAATGTATGATGCTTAATTGTTTTCTTAAAGAGATACGACAGGAAATTCCAAACAATTAAATAGGTACAAACATACATACCGGGTGTAGTTTTCTAAACTCGGCCAGCTGTTGCGAGAAAGCATCTACCGTCTCATTTTCGTATCTATAGGCAGACACATACTCTATTACCGCGCACACACAAACACAAACGATAACTTGCCTCATCCTTACGAAGTGAAAACGTTGCATTTGTTCATCAACTTTATATACATGCAAAGTAATTTGTAACGCGAGTTATAAGAGCAACCAGCACAAAATATTATATTTGCCTACTGAGGTTTTTACTGGTACTGATTTTGATTTGTTGTTTTTTTTTTATTAAATTTACCTAAAAGCAAAACACGATCGCGATGAGTTGTACTCAAAGTTTCAGTTAAGAGATTCCACGCACAATGGTCTACCTGTAGGATTACCACGCACAATGGTCTTCCTAAAGGATTATGTCTTGAAATCAAACCCTCCAACATAACAACAACAGATTTAAGTGACAACCTCACAATCAGTCATCATCATTAACTTTTTGTTTAAAAAAAAATCTTGTCTATTTTCTTCTTTGCAAAAATCCCTTACATAAAGTGAAATCAAATTAGACAACCTCCATTAATACGTAAGAAAATAGGAAACTGACAGGTGCCAATTCTGTTTTTCCTGAAGATGGCAGAATCAGATATCGCGATTGATGATAGTGGACAGGCCTAGTGTTAAACTACCCTTGTAAAAAAAATTGGGTTTTTAATAAATGCTGCTTATAGCTAAGAGAAACTTAACAGTCAAAAAATACCCTTACACGTGTTAAACTTGCTGAGACTTAGTATCTTTAATAAATGGATGCATTCATGATGGTGTATCAGTCGGGAGTGTTCTTAAACATCTTTCATCAAAATCGATTCAGCCGTTTGAAGATTATCAGCTCTTGTCTGGTTGATAAAGGGATTTAGGCATCTTCCACGGGTTTGCACCCTAATTGCGTAACTCACGATTGATCATAATTGGTTTCGTCTTCACAGTTAAACAATATTCATTGCGTTATTTATGTTGTCGAACAGACACATTTTTCGAACATATGAAGAAATGGTTTAACAATCCGTTTCAAAACGATACAGATTATGATGAATCGTGAGTTACGCAATTAGGGTGCTGATCAACTCGAAATTTAGTATTCTATTCATTCAATGGTATTAGAGGAACAAAGTAACCTTAAACTGATGTTGGAGCTACACCTGTAATTTCTAGGATACCCAAGTTACACCAACAAACAGCAGAGGTATCGTGTTTGGGCTTATTGAAAAGATCTCAATGAATAGATTATAGATAAATGGTGATCAGGACGAGGAATGAGGATAAAAATTAGTAACAAACTTCACTGTGGGAAAACTACGTAACGCTGCGCAGGTTTTTTTTTTTTTGGGGTGGGAAATCATCAAATATCTTCTCCCGCTCTGGGTGGAGCCGGAGGGCGTGTCAGACTTTTACGGACTAAAACCCACCCATGTTCCCTCAGTAGCCCGTATGCCAGGGGCTGCGGTATCTCTGTCGAACAAACCCGCACCTCTGTCAGGCATCGGCCCTTGCGGGCCCCGTCCCTTTGTGCTGACATCTCTTTGAGGCGCGCGTGGAACACAACGCGCCGTCGACTTGGGCTTGGTCCTTACCGGACAGCGAGCTACCCATTACTCGCCATCCGCAAGCTCATGCCTACGGTGGCCGGAAATCGGCCTGGGATTCCCGACGCCCAGGGCGTCTCCGTATCCTGCGGCGGCTAGGGTCGCGAGGGCCCATAGACTGCCTCTCCCTCACGTGCGTCGCCTCCCTCTTCGCGAGCATCACTGCTTCATTGAAGGAGGTGATGGCTACCCATGCCCTCTCGCTCCGTACCATGGCCTAGACCAGGGCCGGACGCGAGAGATCGCCGCCGCCGATCGCCTCCACTAGGACAGGGCGGTGCTCCACCCAAGCCGGGCAGACCACCACCGTGTGCTCCACCGTGTCCTCAGGGCGATTTTCGCAGTGGAAACACCCGGGCGTTTCCTCCCGCCCTATCCGAAACAGGAACCTCCCGAAACAACCGTGTCCGGTGAGGACCTGCGTCAGGCGGAAGGCGAGGACGCCATGCCGCCTCTCAAACCACTCCTCAAAGAGACTTACCGCCGCAATCGTGGCGTGCCCAGCACTGGGTTGCGACAATCGCTCTCTCCATGTCACCATGAGATCCCGCCAAACAGAGGCCTACCATTTTCATTGTCCGTCCCCCGACTTGACAATGCCTTGATCAAAATACTACCTTCAACTTAAAAGGTCTATAGATGTTATTTTTAACTTTTAAGAGTTTTTGTTTTATCCCCTATTTTTGTACTTAGTTTGTACAAAAATAGGGCTAAACAATACAGCTAAACTATTTCTACTCAAATGATAACGGATTCAACCTTTCTCAAATACTGTGGGTAGGCTAGCAGGCAGGCTACGGGCATGGCCCTTAAAGCCCGTGGTGTAATATGATGCCGGGTTGCATCTAGTATCGTTAGGCAGGAGTTGCGGGGTAAAAATGGTTAAAACTGGTAGGGCCGCTGGTACCCGATTATAACGCTACCACTCTTATCAAAAGGTAATGCATACTTTTCGAGAAAAGTTTCTAACCTCAAATCAGCTAAAAGTTAAAACGGAACGTTGAAATGGGTGATTGTAAACCAAATCTGACACAAAATATTGCCTGTGGTGTAAAATATCGTGCAAAATCGATAAAACGGAACGTAAAAAGAAAGCGGAAAGTATTTGACATGGGTATAAATATTAAATTAATCATCAAATAAAATACATACAAATGTCAATGTCAAACAAAATTAAATTAAAATAAAAACACATGTCTACATGTGTTTACAATATACAAATATACAATACAACTAACAAAATAAAAATATTACATAATATTATTACGAGGGGAGGCGCTACTATCAAGCTGCATCCGATTAATTAGCTACTAGGAGAACTTCGGATGTAAGAGCGAGCGAAGCGAGCTCGGGACTTGCGACACCACGACTCGGACAGGTTAGGTTAGAAGGGTTTATTCCCTTCGTGGTTATTTTTTTTAGACCAATGAGCCCTGCGAAGTGGGGCTCATTGGTCTATATATACTACTACATATACTACTATAGACAAAGGCGTATGATAAATCAGCGGTAATTTAATAGGTACATACTTACAAATGTAACGCCTTTCAATTTCAAAATTCAGCAACATTCATTTACATAGTCGAGCAGACGAAATTTTCAAACATATAAATTAGGACTTCCTTCAAAATCTGTTGGATTGTGATTTTATACCATTGAGGTGCAGAAAATAAAGAAAATTATTACCAATAAATGTTTTATTTAGAAACAGTACAAAGGTATCAGAAAAACCACAGCAATACATGGCGACATACAATTATATTATCGACACAAAATGTTCTTCGGTCTATGTTACATCTTGTGTAGGTACTATTTTCTTTGTGTTATATTTTACGCTGTTCTCATTAACGTTAGCTATGCATTGTGTGATTTGTTCCCGTCTCTCCTGTGGTACTACAGCTCTCAATGCTATTAAAGCTGTTCTTACTTGAGGCCCTAAGTCAATATCTACCAGAGTCAGCAAGCGAAGAGCCTTTTTTTCTACGTCCGGAGGCACATTTACCAGCATCACCGCAAAGTTATTAATAATCCTCTGTCTGTGCGCATCAGAATCCACAATTTCATTGTAAAACTCAGCCATAGGTTGCAAATCAATAGCATTTCTATGCAAAATTAATAATCTATCCGTAGGACGATTCTCGTCTACGTAGGGCATCGGCCCGTTGAAGGAATTTGGGAAATAGTTTGGAGCATCTTTCATGTTATCAAGCACAGGCGGCATACCATCTCTATTGTAATTATTGTCATACAAAGGAGCGTTCACTCTAATATTGTCATGATTTACTCCCAATCGATAGTTTTGTGTATCTGGATAGAAAACCTTTCTAGCTTTAAAAACTACGTCAGCTGGCCCCATTATACCAGGAACTAGATTATCAGGGCTGAATGCAGATTGCTCAATGTCTTTAAAATTATTATCAACTAGCTTATTGAAAACCAGTCGTCCCACTGTAACAGTACGATAAGTTCCTCGTCTCCAGAGCCTTGTTACGTCAAATGGATCATAATCTAACTTTTCCAACTCATCTTTTGTTAGAATATCCATGTCTAGTCTCCACGATGGATAATTTCCAGCAGCGATTGCATTATACAAGTCTCTATTGTAATAGTCAGGATCTTCAATACCAATTGCTGCTGCTTGCGCATTTGTCAGATTAAATAAGCCTAAGTTAGTTCTGAAGTTGAATTTCACAAAAAATTGCTCACCCTCTTTATTGTATAATTCATACGCGTGAATTGGGAATATGTCCATCTTTCTGTATCCATCCGGCAATCCAAAATCAGAGAGTAGCCAGAATATTGTGTGTAAAAATTCTGGTCGTAAATTGATGAAATCCCATCTAACAATATTATCTAAGGCGTCGGTACGGGGGTTTCTTTTCAGTGCATGCGCAAAACTGAGGAAGTCCATTGGATCTCTGTATAAAAATATGGGAATGTTCAAACATAAGAAATCCAAGTTTCCTTGTCTAGTATAAAATTTCACAGATAAACCTTTTGTTTCTCGTGATAAATCGGTTCCACCAAGATTCTGTACTGCTGTAGAAAAACGTCCAACAACCGGCGTTTTCTTTCCAATCCCATTGAATACATCGGCTGTAGTGTATTTGGAAATATCGTTTGTCACTTCGAAGTACCCAAAGGCGCCATAGCCTTTGGCATGTACAATTCGCTCAGGTATCCTTTCTCGGTTGAGTTGAGAACCGACGCGGAAGTGGTGTTTATTGTTGAAGATGTCAGTGTTAAGGGATATTGTATCTCTTATATCTATTGGGTCTCCTGTTGTCTTAGTCCATACTCCAATTGGTCTCTGAAAAAAATAACCACCAATTGTAAGACTTTCTTATTACATACCGAATAATCCATTACATGGGTTTATTATATTTAAGTACTTACTGGATGTCGTCTCCGAAAGTCGGGCAACTGTTGTGACACAGAATCTCCCACCGTATCATTATAGAATTGATAACTGGTCACATATTCCACAGCTACACAGACACAAACACAGACTGCGATTTGCCTCATCCTATCCTTAATAGGCGAGTGCAAGATTACTTATTAGTACCACCGTTTTATATAAGTAACTGCGGGGAAACTAGTGCGATTACTGGCTATAATTTCAGGGTAATTATTTAAGCACAAAAAATACGCATACAATACAATGCAAATCGGTATGATTGTTTGTTATAGATGATTGAGAATATCGTACTCGTCATTTTTGGAGTCAATCAGATTGCTACCAATGCAGAGATGCATTGGTAGCATTTTCAAACACGGCTTAAAACTATCAAAATTCCTTCGATTCTACGTTACTTTCAACGGTGAACAATTGTTGTCAATAACATTTAATTGGATGTTTATTATGTTTAAAAATGCCTGTGATTGGCATACCGAAGTACCTATGTATTAAACTCAATTTAGCGAAATAGAAACTGATGACTTGGATGTTCCAATCATAATGCCGATGGAATGGCGAGTATTATTATCTAGTAATGTGTTGCTTCCCACTTTATGTTTCTACCTTCTGAAGTGTATAATTATATTATAATGATATGCCTATCAATTATTCACAATAAGGCACTCATGTAACAGTCTAGTGGATCGATCGACCTGCGACATTGATTTCTTTTCTGCCGATTCTATTTTGTTTTTCTCATTCCCGTCCATACATATTGGGTATTTAAAAGTATAAAAGCCCGACAACTGGACTGCTCTAAACATAAATAAAACTAATTCGTTTTCAACTTCTTCTTGCCCTTACCCCATAGAAAAAGCATGGTTTTTGTTTTTACATTCATTTTGCTATCATTCCAAATACAATCTATCGTTTTGATCTCCCTCTCAGCTCTTCATTGGATGTCTATGGGAATTTGTCCAAGACAAACGATTCTCTTACGTCCTCACGCTTATTGATCTCTGAAAGAATACCATGGAATATCATGTAGTTACTACTACTAAAACTTTGCCACATGTAAATGATATGGGGTTCGGCTATACAACAAATTACCTAAAAACTCAGAGAGTGTACAAGCATACCAACATTTTTAAAAGGCCTCAGGAATTACATATTATACACATAAGTTTAGATTTTAAATTTTATTGTATTTTTTCGTTTTTGTATAGAAACATAAGTTTAGCTTGTAGTGTTTTGTGTTTCGAATTTTATTTAGACATAAGCACATATTTGCTACATGTTTTATTGAAACTATGAAGTTCAGTTTCTAGTAATGTAAACTACAACCTATTGTTAATTTAGTTAAGTTTATCTTTAAGTGATCTGTAATTTGTTCTTTGAGAAATAAAATGCCTCGCAGAAAAAACTGAGTATGGCGATTTCGAATACGTCCATAATATAACTGGTTGTCGTGATCTTCTCGATTCGTTCTGTTTTCTTTGTGCAACTTACCGTCACAAATCTGTAAACAAATGACATATTCATGATTGAATAATTTGTGCGTCTACTGTTGATAGTAGTTAACAAATGCCTATTTTTATTTATTGCAAACATTATTTTACTCACACGTACGATATTACGATTATTCATTTGCTTATAAATTATACATTTATATATTTAAACAAACAAGTAATCAAATACCCAATCATCAACAAGAACGCTTCCAAGCTTTACTGTAGAATAAATTTCTTAAACATTGCGGGTACTTATGTACCTGCATAATTTTACTCCACAAATTCCACTTTTCAAAACATCAATAATAATTACTCGCGTAGTAATCTCATCTGCTCGATGTCCGTGGGTCACTGCAGGTCCAGCAGAATATCAGCGTCAGGTATATTTGCCTGACACACGCTGACCTGGACTCCCATTTGGTACAACTTTGAGACGCACACTTCACTTTTGCACTCCACCGCACGTTACTTCATTTGAATATAATATTTAAATTATTGTGTCATAGCCTGAAGTGTCATCACTCTATTTGTGCCAATCTATTTTTATTTTTTCTTATTGTATTGGCACCTTGTTCTTTTCATGTACCTAGTTAGTTTAATCTCATAGTGCTTTGTTTGTTGTGTTGTCTTTTATATGCACCAAATAAACGATTTATCTATCTAAATGGGACATAAAAGTGTGATCAATAACTAAGTACGGACTTAGCTATTAACCCGTGACATACTCCACCGACATAAAGATACACCCACAGATGACAAGAACGTCATCGTGACCAGCAGAGAGTAAACAATTGATTGGTTGCCACAGATTTATATAATTTAGCAACGGGAAAGTACTTACCGCCCATCAGCATAATGCCAGGAAATGCAACATTTTACGGTGTTCATTGAATAGAAAATGTTAATATTTCAATATTTTTTTAGACCGGTGGTTTTAAGTGATATAATATCTCTGATCATCATGTATTAGGTACTAGTGTTTTTTTTTTTTTTTTTTTTTTGTTAAAAATTCTGATAATAAAACTAGACTAAAAAACTAAACTGAGCGTATAATGTTGTCTATTGTTTTGCCTACTGCTGGAACACAGGCCACCACTCTTCCGTCTTCTTCCGTTTCAAGAGCAGTGGTGTGAAATTAAATTCACTAAGTACCTGAATGGGTTCTACTCGTTCGTCTGGGCTGATATCACTGGGTCACCAATGCCTCTCAAAAGATAATACCAGCTTCTAAGTCTCTCCACTGCAGGATAGGAAAGACTTCTATGACGTCGGATTGCCGATTTCAAATTTATATTTACCTATTATAAATATACTGGCAATCCGCACCGTGCTGACAAAAATCTAGATTTCCTAAAATGCTCTGAATTATACTTAAATCCACATCAAAATCCATTATGTCAATCAGACAGACACCAATAGCGACTTTAACTTAAAATAAACATACATTAATTATGGATTTGGATCTTAATGTTATCAAAATAAACAAGCAACCAGAAACAGCAGCTTACATAAGTGTATTGTATACTTATCAAACGGTTTAATTTCCAATCTCGTTAACTCTTGGCTAGAAATGTTTAGACAACAGTAGTTCAATTAGTAAAGCTATCTAGGTTGGCTATGCCAATTATTTTGATTGAGAACAAAATAAGAGACTCGAAGACATAATTGTCATATCACATTTAACGAGAATAAAATCGTTTCACTAATGCTACGGCCACTAGTAATTTTGTCCCGCTCCCATACACCATATACCATAATAAAATACATATATACATAATCAGCCTAAAATGTCCCCACTGTTGGGGCACAATTTACCACGCAGGCCCAGTGCGGGTTAGTAGATGTCACATTTCTTCGAATGTTTGGTTCTACGAGTAGCACATGCCGGTTTCCTCCCGATACTTTTCTTCACCGTTTTGAGAGCAGTGGTGAAGAAATAATTAACACAAAGTAAAAGGGCCTGGAGCAGTGGTGGCCCAGTGGTAACGGCCGCGACTTACGAGTTGTAGGTTGTGAGTTCGAACCCAGACGGGCGATTTACTTTGTGTAAATTATTTCATCACCACTGCTCTCAAAACGGTGAAGGAAAACATCGTGAGGAAACTGGCATGTCCTAGAACCAAAAATTCGAAGACATGTGACATTTACCAACCTGCACTGTGCCCGCGTGGTGGATTACGGCCCAATCCCTCTCACCGAGAGGAGGCCTGCGTCCCAGCAGTGGGAATATTATAGGCCGATGATGATGATGATGATTAAAAGGGTCTGTCAAGGTTCGGACCTACGATCTACAACTTGTAAGTCTCGACCGTTACCACCGGCCACCACTGCTCAATTGAAACATATGTGGTGCACTATTACTGCCGACCTCATCTGCCTTGCCCTTAAACTGCTGTGCAAATCACAATAGTATACAAGCCCTGGTAATAATTGAATAGCGGTATTTTTGAGACATGCAGAACGTTGAGTCGTGAGTGGTGATGCATGCAGGTATAAAAATAATTCCTCACAAGTAAAAATAACATATGAAATTTATTGAACACTTTCAATACCTCGGGGATTTGATGGAATAACAAGTAATAACTGAGGTAATATCATCCTAATGGACTTATTCAGTCGATATGAAAAATATGACCACGATATAGCGAGTAGTTATTTAATATCAGGATAAAAAAAAAACGTACATACTTATATACCAACAATGTTATATTGCATAACTACACATTAACCAAACTCAGGTTATACAGATCCATACCAATTACAATTATTTTAATTTCATTGAAAAGATAAAAAAATACTTTATACTAATTAGAGGAAGTATAAGAAAGTCACCATTTAAACAGTTTTTATTTGCAAGGAAATCAATTTGTAACGTAATGAGGATACACTGAGAATTAAATAGTTTATTAATACTAAATCAAAAGTTTTATTGAGTACGTATGCTGTGTGCCTTTTATTTGGGGATTCTTTGGAGGACCAGCAACTGTAGGCGTGTTTCTTATAGGTAGATTCGGAGGAGGAGTTGCTTGAGCTGCTTGCCCAGCTTGTGACTGTGCGAGTGCTACTTCATAGCCAACGCGCACGCGTTTTCCCAAATCACGATCGATGAGATACATCAACTTGATCGCTCTCTGCACCACCGGCTGTGTGACTGGCACAAGAGACAAATAAATATTCTCAATAAATCTCTGTCGGTGCGCTTCATCTTCAAGAATGTAGTTGTAGAAATACCACAGAGGCTCCAAGTCCACAGCGTTACTTTCCAATACTTGTAACTTCTCCCTCGGTCGCTTTTCGTCCACATAAGGTATTGGACCGTTGAATGAATTTGAATAATAGTTTGGTGCGTTTTTCATGTTAAGCCTAGTAGGTGGCGTCCCATCACGAACGTATGTCTTTGCGTACAATGGCATATTAACGAGAATTTTGTTGTGATTTCTTCCCAAGCGATAATTTTGTGTGTCCCTGTAGAACATTCTTCTGCCTCTGAACAAAAAATCAGGTGGCCCAGGAATACCGGGCACCAAATGACCAGGATTAAACGCTCCTTGTTCTATATCCCTGAATTGATTTTCAACATTCTTGTTTAATACCAAACGTCCAATTTGCACTGTGAAAAATGTGCCATTCTTCCACAGTCTGGTAACATCGAAAGGATCATAATCAACATTTTGTATGTCATGTGGTGTCATCATGTCCATCTCTAATTTCCATGCAGGAAAGTTTCCTTGGTCAATAGCATTGTACAAGTCTCGGTTGAAGTAATCCGGATCAGTACCTTGTATCACAGCTGCTTGAGCAGACGTAATTGCTGAGAAACCCTGCTCAGTTCTGAAGTTAAACCTCACATAATGTCTCTCCCCATTCTTATTTGAAATTTCATAAGTATGAATTGGGAAACCATCCATCCTTCTATACCCATTCGGAATACCGTAATCAGCTAATGTCCAAAAGAAATTGTGGTTGAGAACCGGTCTTTGCGTTGCTAAATCCCAACGAGCCGTGAAATCGAACAGGTTTGTTTGTGGATTTCTTTTGAATGCATGTACCAGGTTCAGAAAGAACATGGGGTCTCTATACAGATAGACAGGCATTTGCAAACACAAAAGATCTAAATTACCTTCTTTGGTGTAAAACTTGACTGACATTCCCTTTAATTCTCTGCCGAGGTCAGAGCCTCCTACATTCTGTAAAGCTGTTGAGAACCGGACAACCAACGGGGTTCTCTTGCCAATTCCGTTGAATACATCAGCATACGTGTATTTGGAAACGTCATTTGTGACTTCAAAGTAACCAAAGGCACCGGTACCCTTAGCGTGTACCACTCTTTCAGGTATTCTCTCACCATCAAAATTCAACATCGTATCTAGAAGTAACTGATTGTTAAATTGGTCGGAGTTTATTGATAGTGTGTCCCGTATTTCTGTTGGATCTCCACTATTCTTCGTCCATAGTCCTATCGGTATCTGCAAATAATAACAGTTTATCAAATTGGATGCACGTAATGTCACATGTTTTTCTACTTCTTTTATTTTTTTTCTGCTACCGCTCAACATAGGTCTTGGGTTTCATCCCAGAATGGGGCAAAGTGTTATTGGATTTTCCCATCTGGAATATCTAAGTTGCAGCTCGGTGCCTGGCAATACGCTCGCTCCCTATTACATGGGACTTCACCATAACTGCCAATATGGGTGTGCTGTTAGGTACACGTCTGCCTAACCCTCCGAGGAATACAGGTGTGACGTTATTCTATTTAATTCTTACTGAACGCTTTAACTATTGACTAAAATTGAGAAAACGAAAAAAAATTGTACACACCGGATGGTCCCGTTTAAAGTTCAGCAGCTGTCTTTCCACGGGTTGATACGTGATATTCTCGTATCTAACACTTTCCACATTGAGTACCAAACAAAAGAGATACGCAACGATTATCTTCATGTTGGAAATCAACTGCGTGTTCGTTTCCGCACTGGGCCGATGAAACATGCTTATATAGCCTTAGAGATCTAGATTAGAGATCAACTACAATCACGTTAAAAGGTTATTCAGTTATCATGTTGTACTGAAATTCCATTCTTAATCACTGCTTTGTAATGATTCTGCTCGTGCTATTTCGGTTGAATTGCTTCATGAAGCTTTTTTTTTTTTTTTTTTGGGTGGGAAATCATCAAATAGCTTCTCCCGCTCTGGGTGGAGCAGGAGGGCGTGTCAGACTTTTACTGACTAAAACCCACCCGTGTTCCTTCATTAGCCCGTATGCCAGGGGCTGTGGTATCTCTTTCAAACGAACCCGCACCCCTGACAGGCATCGGCCCTTGCGGGCCCCATCATTTTTGTGCTGACATCTCTTTGAGGCGCGCGTGGAACACAACGCGCCGTCGACTTGGGCCTGGTCCTTACCGGACAGCGAGCTACCCATTACTCGCCGTCCGCAAGCCCATGCCTACGGTGGCCGGAAATCGGCCTGGGATTCCCGACGCCCAGGGCGTCTCCGTATCCTGCGGCGGCTGGGGTCGCGAGGGCGCATATGCTGCCTCTCCCTCACGTGCGCCGCCTCCCTCTTCGCGAGCATTACTGTTTCGCTGAAGGAGGTGAAGGCTCCCCATGCCCTCTCGCTCCGTACCATGGCTTGGACCAGGGCCGGACGCGAGAGATCGCCGCCGCCGATCGCCTCCACGAGGACACGGCGGTGCTCCGCCCAAGCTGGGCAGACCGCCACCGTGTGCTCCACCGTGTCCTCAGGGCGATCTTCGCAGTGGAAACACCCGGGCGTTTCCTCAAGCATTATCCGAAACAGGAACCTCCCGAAGCAACCGTGTCCGGTGAGGACCTGCGTCAGGCGGAAGGTGAGGACGCCATGCCGCCTCTCAAACCACTCCTCAAAGAGGGGACTTACCGCCGCAATCGTGGCGTGCCCATGCTTCATGAAGCTTGATTTTCTTCTTTCATGCTCTCAATTTGAGTTGGAGGCTGGACTAGTTAGATCCACGCACCCTACAATTTTTTTTCGGCTCCTCTACCTTGAAGACTGAGGCGTAGTTGTGCATTGAGTGGAGTGAATCAGCGTGTAGCTTCGCCGTCTCCATGCGTCTGGCTATAGTTTTTTTTTAGTGGGAAATCATCAATTGACTTCTCCCGCTCTGGGTGGAGCAGGAGGGCGTGTTAGACTTTTACTGACTAAAACCTACCCGTGTTCCCTCAGTTGCCCGTGTGCCACGGGCGACGGTATCTCTTTCGAACAAACCGCACCCCTGGTAGGCATCGGCCCTCGCGGACCCCTCGGTCACCCTGCGACGGGTCAGCACAGTGGCCCCGCTGCCTCAACTTTTCGGCCGCAGGGGATAGGGAGAGCGGCTAACGCTATACCGACACTCCTACTCCCATGCGGCTCCACCGCGTCCGCCATCAAACGGTGGCGGCCCCGTCCAGGTCACGGAAGGGAAGAGCGCTACTCAAAAGTACGGGCATTCCTCCTCCGCCGCAGCCTGTAACCCTCAGCCACGATGCCTCCCATTCGACATCGCGGCCCACCTCAGTTGCGGTGCACCTCACCGTAACCAATTTTTTTGGCCACTACGTCGTCGGCTTTGAGCCAAAAGCCCTGACGAGCGGCCCCACCTTGGGGTTCCTCTTCGCTTCAGCGTGGCTGGGAGACCACGGCTACTGAGCCCCCCGCAACGACAATGCGAGAACCCACTCGAGGGGGATGCGGCTGGCTATGGTCATGCAAATGTTTGGAGGCGCAATGCCAATCAATAGATACAGTATTCGTGCTAAGATTTGAGTTTGACTAATATCGTTTCTTTCCCTACTAGTAACCATGAATGATGCGGTGCGAGTTATTCGAAAAAGATGCCGTGGCCCCTGGCACATAGGCAACTGCGGGAACACGGGTGGGTTTTAGTTAGTAAAAGTCTAATACGCCCTCCTGCTCCACCCAGAGCGGGAGAAGTTATTTGATGATTTCCCACCCTCAAAAAAAACATGCGTGGTAGTCTCTGGGGACTGCCGATAGAAGTGAAAACCAAGTAACTTCTAGAGATATACACAGTATACATATAGCTCATGGAAAGCGTTCGGTGACGATGACGCGAGTTCCATGATTTTTGTTCACCCAAAAAGCACACATATATACGTAGTATACATATAGCTCATGGAAGTAAAGAAGTATGTCATGCTCACTTAAATGTCTCACTGATGGTGGAGCGTGATCATTCGGTTCCCTAGAAAATGGTTGACCTGGATGGTGCTGATCCACGCGTCGAGTTCGTGAACGGGCGCCGTCGGTTGAGACTGGTCATCTCCTATATGCCATGGCTTATTTTGAATCTTATATTTTTATTTATTTTTTACATTGTTCTCACATATAGAAGCACCAAGAATAATGTTCCCAAAATTTTGTAATACCCATGATTTAAAAGTGTCCTTGGAGTTTCTTGCCCGTTCTTCTCCATAGAGATTTACGTTTTGGAAAGGTCACCCAGCTTCAACTTCGATTTTTGTTTAACAATTCAAAAGTGCCTGTAAAAGGTTTAATTTAAATAAATGCTTTGAGTTTAAGTTTGAGTTTTGAGTTTGTGGTTGGAAAGCATGCGGTGACGATGGCACGAGTTTCACGCTATTATCCACCCAAAAATTACACATTTATACACAGTAAACATATAGCTCATGGAAAGCGACGGTGACGTTGACACGAGTTCCATGATTTTTGCTCACCCAAAAAGTACACATATATACACAGTATACATATAGCTCGAGGAAAGCGTTCGGTGTCGATGACGCGATTTCCATGATTTTTAGTCACCCTAAAAATACATATATTTACTTAAAGCTTTTGGAAAGCGTTTGGTGTCGATGACGCGATTTCCATGAATTTTGGTCACCCAAAATGTGCTCAACGCGCCAAAAGAAGTTTTCACTTCAAAAACCATGAATGATGTATGCTACTCGTATCATCGTCTGTATGCCATCGTTCTACCACTTTTTCGTTTTGTTTTTTATTGGTAGCAGCAAGCGATACTATAAACCCAAATTACTTTTCACATGTTCTTTTGAGTTTCACTAAGATGTCACTAGCTCATAGACAAGGAAAAGATAGTGAGAAGTCCTGAACTCGTAAGCCTCGGTCGTCGCTTCCTTCTCTATTAGAGAAAAGCCTTGCCCGCACTGGTTCAACTACAAATCAAAAAACTAACGGGTAATCGAACACAGTTACAATCGGTTCGTACGTTTTCGTATATTACGTATTTTTTTTCTTCATTTGAATGCAATCAACTTCATTGATCAAGTAACTCCCAAAAATCACGGGTTCAATTAACAGTTTAAACCTAGGTTTTTTCAATCTATTGATTATTACAAAAAAAATTGAGAGATGAAATTGAATTCGTGCCATTAAGCTATCTATTCTCACTATTAGAATAGAATACAATAATATTTATTTGCTGTAAAACATTTGCTAATAATTATTTGTTGAAAGGAAATGCGTGTCTATAGCCAGTTCAACTATCACGCATCTAAAACGGCTGAAAGATTGATTTGCTTTGTAGTAGGTCGTGTAGTGTCTTGGAACACAAAACTGTTTCGAGTACATCCCCTTTCATACATTTATCTGTCTATTGCTATTGGCCACTCCCTTGTTTTTCTTTAATTATCATTTGATCAGGAATCTCTTACAACTGTCATTTTTTTTTTTAAGCAGCACTTTATTTTACTCTTTGATAAGAAATTATGGTAACTTAGAAGAAACATGGGTGGTCAGAGGACCCCCGTGAGAAAAGAAGTGTCTTACACGATACTCCTAAAACGACACCCATGACGAAAACAATTGAAAAGAAAACGATACCCATGACGAAAATTTTCGCAGCTGTCATCTTGAATTTTCACTTCTATCTCACTATTGGCTTTAGCACCCTCCATAACCATGATTACCTGTCTAGAAAGTTGCATGGAAGGGGGCCTAACTTTAATTCGTTACGTGAAGATTTCTACCACTTTACTCCTACCGCAAGCCACGTTAAAGAGCTTCGTTCAAAAACACAACAAGGTTTATTTCTGTAACTATTTTTTAAAACTGTTCAAATAGTACATAAAATAATGGGCTTTCAAATTGCGTGACCATTAATCCTGAAACCTAAAGCGAAATTTTCTGGTCTAAGAATAAAACCTTGTGGAACACTCATTCTGATCACAAAGTCTGAACATTCATTATATTTCTTCTGGTTTGTATAACAGGCTACCCTGACCTTTACGAAACTAAAATTTCTGTTAGTCTTATGATTTCCAATCCTTCTCATGCATTACCATTATGAAATCAATGCATTGACAACTGAAAGTTTATCATGAAACTATCCTTTTTGCTACAACTTGTACTGGTTGTAATCGTTAGAAACCAAAACACTGACAACCAGTCTTACCAAGTTATAGTATTATTATCAGCATTACCCAGTTACTGGGTTGTGGAGGTCAGATAGGCAGTCGTTCCACGTAAAATACTCATATTCAACTGCATCCGGTTAGACGAAGCTAACCCCAAAATAGTTGGAAAAAGCTAGGCCGATTGATACTGGCACATTATTTGCTTTCCTGCTACAGTCTCATCATATCACCAGCAGTATTACCAAGTCTAGAGATTAAAATAATAGATGATGTAAAGTTAAAGTCACGTAAGACCTTTTTATTGATGTCTAGATGATGTACAATAAAAAACCGCCTCTATCACGTGTACCGCAGGCTTGTCAAGCTATCAAGAAAAAAAAAGAATGTGGAAAGAGAAAATCAAACAACTGATGAATAAAATACTTTATACTCTATCGTTACACATAAACCAAATACACCTTTTTACCATATCTACCGAAACCGATATCAATTATTTTGTATGGTTTCTTAGTATTCAATGTAACACCTACTCAATTAATTGACATTACACATTATTTATGATTATCTTGTGTAGTTTTTCCATAGATTGGCGTCTTAGGAGCTGCTTCAGCATTTGGTGTATTCCTTATAGGTACGTTCGGTGGAGGATTACCCTGTGCTGGTGCTTGCTGAGCGCTTCTCTGTGCCAGAGCTGCTTCCAACCCAACACTCACCCGTGTACCTAAATCACGATCAATAAGATACAACATCTTTATAGCTCTTTGCACCACTGGTGGCGTGACTGGCACAAGAGTCAAAACCATAGTCTCTATAAACCTCTGTCTATGTGCCTCATTTTCAAGAATGTTATTGTAGAAATATCGCACGGGTTCCAAATCAATAGCATTACTTTCCAATACTTGTAACTTCTCCCTCGGGCGCTTTTCGTCCACATAAGGTATTGGACCGTTGAATGAATTTGAAAAATAGTTTGGTGCGTTCTTCATGTTAAACCTAGTAGGTGGCGCCCCATCACGAACGTATGTCTTTGCGTACAATGGCATATTAACGAGAATTTTGTTGTGATTTCTTCCTAAGCGATAATTTTGTGTGTCCCTGTAGAACATTCTTCTGCCTTTGAACAAAAAGTCAGGTGGCCCAGGAATACCAGGCACCAAATGGCCAGGATTAAACGCTCCTTGTTCTATATCCCTGAATTGATTTTCAACATTCTTGTTTAATACCAAACGCCCAATTTGCACTGTGACAAATGTGCCATTCTTCCACAGTCTGGTAACATCAAATGGATCGTAATCAACATTTTGTATGTCATGTGGTGTCAAAATATCCATCTCTAATCTCCATGCAGGATAGTTTCCCAATTCAATAGCATTATACAAATCTCGATTAAAGTAATCCGGATCCGTGCCTTGTATCACAATAGCTTGAGCATTACTTATATAATTAAAACCTTGTTCCGTTCTAAAGTTAAACCTTACATAATGTCTCTCTCCATTTTCATTAGAAATTTCATAAGTATGGATGGGAAAAGCATCCATTCTTCTGTAGCCATCTGGACGTCCAAAATCAGATAATGTCCAAAAGAAGGTGTGCATAGTACTCGGTTTTTGTGTGATTATGTCCCAACGGGCCGTAAAATCTACCAAAATGTTAGTCTGCGGATTTCGTTTGAAAGCATGTACAATAGACCAGAACAAAATCGGATCCCTGTATAGATATACGGGTGTCTGTAGACACAAAAGATCTAAATTGCCTTCTTTAGTGTAAAATTTAACTGACATGCCTCTTAATTCTTTGCTGACGTCTGTTCCTCCAAGACTTTGAGCTGCATTTGAAAACCTGACAACTACTGGCGTCTTCTTACCAACTCCATTAAACACATTAGCATAAGTATACTTAGAGACGTCATTTGTGACTTCAAAATAACCAAAGGCACCAGTTCCCTTGGCGTGGACCACTCTCTCGGGTATTCTCTCTCCATCAAATGTCAGCATTGTATCGAGAAGTAACTGATTGTTAAATTGATCGGAGTTTATCGTTAGTGTGTCCCGTACTTCGGTTGGATCTCCATTATTTTTAGTCCATAATCCTATTGGTAACTGAAAAAGACAAGAAATTTTTAGCACGTTCATACGTTATTTTGAAAAAATCACTTATTTGCGTATTGGCTAATGATAAAGAGCTAAAGACTCCATATTAATATGACTAAGAAAAAGCTGATTTAAGAACTAATTTCACTTAAGGTGTGTAGGGTACAAAATACTTCACACAATTGACTGTTTTGACATAAGTAATACCGATTTTTAGACCTTATTTAAATAATTTTTACCTACCGGATGATCCCGTTTAAAGTCCAAAAGCTGTCTATCAGCAGGTTGGTACGTGACATTGTCGTATATAACACTTTCCACATTTAGGGCCACGCACAGCACACACGCAACGATTGCCTTCATGTTGGGAATCAACTACGTGTTGCGATGGTTTATTAACTAAACTCACTTATATAGCCTCGGATCGACTGGTTTTAAACAATTAAATCTTCTTGTCTGCATTTAGATGCATTCTGATTCAATAATCGTAGTTTCAAACATAATAGCCTCTTCCTAAAGTATATTGCATGATACTCTTTTTAATTCAGGGTTCCGTTTATTTTGGCATTTTTATCATGACGTTCATTTATTATAGGTGTGATTAATTCATTTTTATCGCTACCTACCTTTAAACTTATTCCTATTTACAAAGCCCGTAACTTAACTTATTTTTAATTTTTAAAACTGATTTTTATTATATGGGTTAAGCAGAAGGCAATGCTTTGTTGGATTTAATATTTTGTATAAGTTGATATTACTGATATATCTTCCAAAATACATGAAATCAAATACAACTGAAACATCATTAGGTACATTTGTAGCTAAGTATCAATCAAACTTATGCAACGATTACTAATAATGGAAGGAAATGCGTGTTATAGCCACCACACCTATTATTATGAAACTATAAACCGGTGTTGAAGTGTTCATTTATAGTGCAGTTTTTTTATCAATTACCTTTAAAAAATAGGGCTGCAAGTAATTTTAAAATTATCGACACTAGTTATATTTTTAGGATCAGTTAAATCTTTATTTGTAAAGGTATTTATGATCTGATGATATGGTATGTAGACGATTTTCTATTCTGTATTCGTCTAAGTACCTGGTACTTATTGATAGGCCTGCGCTGTCCTCCCATACATTTAATCTCTGTAATTTGAAAATATTGTTAAAGCCAATTATTTTTAAAAGAGTAACCGTGGAGTTTCTTGCCGGCTCTTCTCCATAGGAAACAACAATTTGGAACCGTGCACCTAGCTTCTGACGTTTCATAAGTGCCCATGCAGGTTTATATGAAATAAAAATATTTTGATTTTGATTTTTGATTTTGATTTTGATCTGCCAGGGGTGCTGGTTTGTTCGAAAGAGACACCACAGCCCCTGGCATACGGGCTACTGAGGGAACATGGGTGGGTTTTAGTCAGTAAAAGTCTGACACGCCCTCTTGCTCCACCCAGAGCGGGAGAAGTTATTTGATGATTTCCCACCCAAAAAAGAAAAAGGTATTTATGATCGCTGTCATTTTAAGGAACATCGAGCTGACCTGACAGACCCTATCCTGTCTAAAGTTCAATCAATTACACAAAAATCCCATAGAAAATACCATAGTCAGTTATTCCGTAATTTTCTGACTTTTTAGGCAGCATTTCCAATTTTTCTTCACTTCAAAACCTTTCAGAACTAAGAAAATGAACTAAGCAAGTCCAGCCGTTGTCAAGTTATGCGCTTACCAAGGGACAGCATTTCATTTTAATTTATATCGTCATCATATTCACCATCATCGTATCAGGTGAAAGATGTCCACTGTTGGACACAGGCCTCCCTCAAGCTCTGACACTTCGACCTGTTCTCTGCTTCCCACATCCAGCGGATTCCTGTAAAATTCGCAAGGTCATCGGTCCACCTTGAGGGAATCCTTCCAACTCTACGTCTTCCGGAACGCGGTCGCCATTTTAATCTAAATAGATAATCAATATTTTATGAAACACGATAGCACATGGTAGACGTAGATATTATGAACCTGTCGCCAGCAACAACGATTGGAAATAAACTACACAATAACCTTGACTGAGAACTTTATTCGTTTCTTTACGATGCCGTAAATGATGCCAAGGACTAAGGATGTCTAAGATATTGAGTCTCGGAAATGTTGAAGTTAAATATCTTGTGTTTTATCCGTCGATCTCAGTACGAACATTTAGAAAACTACACAAGGTCGGTATGGGTTATAAAATAAGCTAGTAATAAAAACAAAAAAAATACAAAATCAAAAAACCCGACTGCGTAAAAGTAAACTTTAAAAAAAGATGGAAACAAGAAACTATTTTTAAAAGGATGACTATTAGACTGAATACTATAAGCAATCGTCGGAGGCAATAAAGGTCTTTATTGTTAATAAGATTATGCCTCCGACAGTTTTTAGTTGATATAATTATTTTTGACGGTAATGAGATCAATTTATTAAAACCTTTATTTTGATACCCTACTCAATAGGGTTTGAGACAAAAAAATTGAACACTATAATATGGCGCCAAAAATTCACATTTTTTTTTTTTTTGTACGACTTGTGTAGACCTTAAATGTAGATAAGTATTTTCGCAAAATACGAATCAAATAGAGATTTAAGACAACAACAACAACAACAGATCAACAGATCATCGGATTCAGAGAGATCTCCTATAGAGAAGCTATGCGAAGAAATGTCGTAGAAAAACTGTTATCTCATGTCTCAATAACGCCATCTAGCATAACATGGCAAAATTAGAGCGGCTTGCAGGCGTAGACATTGTCTAGTGCTAACTGTACGCTGCTCCACTGTTGGTTGCATCCACATTTCAAATGTTTACAATGACATTTTGTGGAGGGGCGTGCAGTTTTAAATTATACGATCTCTACCACACTAGACTGAGCGACTTTTGCCTGTTTTGAATGTATCGTATTACCATTATTCTGTTATCTATGTCCCGTCTTTTGTTAAGTAAAAAAAAATGTTTTTATCTATACTTTATTGTACAGTCGCCAGCAGGTCAAGCTATCCCAAACTGTCAAATTCTCCCAATTGAACATAAACCTTATTCCTTTGACAGATTGGGGTAGCTTGATGTGCTGGCCTCTGTACACCAGAAAATACATTTAAAACTAAAAACATACAATGGGCAGCCTTATTGCTTTCTGCGATCTCTTTCAGGCAACCTTGGAATGGACAGTGATTACGTGGACATAAATGTGGGATTGTCATCAGCGCAAAATATGCATGATGATGATAATGCCATTGGAATCAGAACACAAAACTTTCCAGTTCTAGCCGTCTTGATTACGGTTTTCCATTTATAGCCAACTTATTTTGAGTTTGGAAACTATTTCATCTGTTACGTCATACGTATTTTCACACACTTACAAAAATACGTCTTAGTTTTACTAAAACTTCCTCATGGCACGGTTTATGTACGGAACTATAGAAAGGAGAATAAATATGAAATCCCGGAGAGCGAAGTCCTCATCTACCAACCCTAGCTGATTGATTGAACACAAACAAATGGGACCTCCCTTCGTTCGCATTTTATTTATTTTTAGATCGTTACCTTTTATGTAGATCTTGACATATCTGTTTATGTATTTATTCGAAGGCAGTTGAAATATATGTAGGCCCTTTTGGATAGTAATTTGATTTGTGGATCACTGTAGATACAACATTTCTTGCCTTGCGGCAGTACATTCTCGTATAGATTTTAGGCAGTATATATATTGCTGGTTTTCGTATCGAAAATTACTTAACTTCCGTAAAATAATTGTGTAGTAACGAGACAAAAATTCAACAAGGCACGTCATGTTCATACATACATGACTTATAATAATTTAAGATGAAAATTCTACTAAAGGAGACACGGAATTATGTAAAATTGTTTCATCTAAATTTACATAGACACGTTTTTATACAGGCCCACATACCATACCAAAACATTTGGTAGTCACAGTCGCCATTTAAAGTAATACCTATGTACAGACGCCAGCACATCAAGCTACCCCAAACTGTCAATTCTTTCTAATTGAACATGAACCTCATGCTTATGGAATAAAGTTGAAAATCTATCAAACAAATTTGACAGATTGGGGTAGCTTGATGTGCTGGCGTCTGTACATATTACCTACGTTCAATGTAACTTTTGATTTAACAAAGTTGGAGCAAAGAATATACTGGATGGCATGACATTAACGTACAAACTGAAACCATGAATTCAGCGTAGGATTTGAGCGTAGACATTTTTCATTAATTATAAAAAAAAAAAAACAATCAGCGGTTTCATAGAAAACTGCAGTATCTAACCTACGCGGTCAAAATTTATGAAACAGCATTTTTTTTAATACCCTACGTCGATTTTCTACAATAGGGTTCTAAAATCATGTGGTGGATTCAAGGTTACCACCCTGCCACCCAGTAGGTATACTATTACTACGTAGTTTAGTTTTGTTGTGTTTTGTTTCTTCCGCTTACGTCATTCCTCTCTACCAACACAAAATAAACAACTACCCTAAACATAACAAAAAGTTTCAACTACCCTGCAGCTGTATTCATAGCAACGTAGATGGCCGTTACGTTCAAACTAATTCATCACTCCCGACATTCTAATCGAACGTGATTGATTGAACGAACGAATGTGTATGCGATCAATTATTTTGTACCTATATCGCCTGCCAAGTGTGGCGATTATGGCAAAATCCCCCTTTTTGAGGGAGGCCTATGTCCAGCAGTGGACGTCTTTCGGCTGAAGTGAGCTGCTGTATAAGTAAATGGTTTTATGTGATTAGGTACTTGGTAGACGAAGAAACTCATTATTACTGTCTAAGTTTATGTACTGTCACCAAAAGCGATAAGTAGACAATCAGTAGTAAGGAACTGATGGATGTTTTGATTTGAATTTAGTTAATTAAAAAAATTACGATTCATATGAAAACATCCATCGATTTCTTACTAATCTTCAACTATGTATATCCGACGATTCTGGTTATTGATCTCATTCGGTGACTGTACAGTCAGCGGTAACAGTCTTCTTCCGTTTTTCTCTTTTTCAGGTTTAGGTACTTCTACTTTAGTATTTTAATCTTAATGCTTGAGTTAAATACTTTATTAAAATTGGAAGCGAAAATGGCACAGAAAATATTAAAATTAAAAGAACATCAACTCTAAGCATTATTTGAAATGCTGAAAAGCAATGTACCAAATTTTTTCGTATCAAATTTTTAAGATATTCTAAAAGTAACTAAGTTACTGTTTTGTTGCTGATTGTACGGAACACTAGTACCCACCTATTCAAAGGATATCATAGTAGGTACGTAAGTATAGCATAGTGCTAAGTCTGCTAATTGATTTAAAGTTCAATCAATTCAATTGCACCCTATTCATATAGCGCCGGTTCAATGGAAGATAGCGTAAAAGAATCCTTTAACGCAATGACCTAGTGAAATCTACATTTTATAAATGCCTGCAAGAATGGAAATACCTTCGCAGGAAAATAATAAAATGTAAGATGATATCTATTAGCTTATAACTAGAGTCCTACCGACTTTTCTTTCGGCTTTCGGTACTTTTCAGGCTGAATATCCATTTTCGCCAATGTTCAGTAGTAATTATTATGCCGGGAAATTTATCCTTTACATTTATTCATTTATTAGACAATGTTGACAGTCACGACAACGTAAATCAAAGCCAAAAAAAAGAAATTCAGTTGGACTCGTTGGCTAAATAGTATTTACACAATTCAAGACTAAAACTACTCTTACCCGTAGCTACTTACTTGTCTAATTTGCTTTGTTAATTTTATTTTCTCTAGCAAAACCCTCAAATACTTTAAACCACATATTTAAAAATAAAACACAAGCGCGGCATTCATAATGGTGTGGTGCCGGACATAAAAGAATAGCACCATCCCATTTCTTCCCTTGGGTGTCGTAGAAGGCGACTAAGGGACTTACTAGAGAATGGGCAGCAGCGTTCTCTTTGGATTTGGCCAACTTACTGCGATCGCCAACCCACCTGCCAAGCGTGGCCTTTTGGGGGAGGCTAATGTCCAGCAGTGGACGTCGTTCGGCTGAAACGATGATGATGATAATTCATAATGGGGTAATAACAACCTCTTTATCACCATAACCACAAATTTCTACGATAATACGGATCCCATTAATATTATATTAGCTACGACCTGCATAGAACAATCGATGTCGAATGTCTCGCGATTCTATTTCGGGAACAGAGACAAGCAACTCAAAAGTTAACTTTAAAGCGTGAAGCATAATGTTGAAATTTAAATGGAAACGTATATACATATTGACCTGAGTCAGACCGGGAGCAGAAATAGGTCAGGCGGGGTCGCTGTCTCACCCCAGTTCTTTTTAATTGGTATGTACCGTTGGAAGTAATTACGACGTTGATTTCACCTGTGGATTGTAGAAGACTAGACGGCTATGATTGAATGTAAATAAGTGTTTGTATTTGGGTTTTTGTATTTCAAAATAAAAGTTAAAATATTTTATTTCACATAAAACCTGAATGGGCACTTACGAAACGTCAGAAGCTAGGTGCACGGTCCCAATTTGTCGCTTCCTATGGAGAAGAGCCGGCAAAGAACTCCACGGTTACTCTTTTAAAAATAATTGGCTTTTACAATGTTTACATACAGTGATAATGGGTATGGGAGGACAGTGCAGGCTTGTCAAAAAGTACCAGGTACTTAGAGGAATGAAAAACAGAATAGTAAATCGTCTACAAATCTACAGTCAGTAAGGCCTTTTGAAAATAGAGGAAGGTTAAATATATGCAGCATCACAAAGATCATCATCATCATCATGGTGGCCTCCTTGTTATCCAATCTTGGATGTAGGCCTCTTCCCTCTTCTTCCACTCCTGTCGATCTTGTGCCCGACTCATCCAGTCTCGACCTCCGTGTCGTCGGATGTCATCCACCCAGCGCTGTGGTGGTCTTCCGCGCCCTCGGGTGTCCGCTCTGGGTCTCCATTCTAGGACTCGTCTTGTCCAGTGGCTCTTGTCCATTCTGGCAATGTGCCCCGCCCATGTCCACTTTCTTTGCGCTACTACAGCCATAATGTCTCTTACTTTGGTCTTACTTCGAATCCAATCATTCCGTTTCCGGTCTCGTAGGGTGATCCCGAGCATAGCTCTTTCCATGCCCCTCTGCGCGACTCGGAACTTCTCGGCGGACTCCTGCGTAAAAGTTATGGTTTCCGTACCATAGGCTAGTACGGGCATGACACACTGCTCGAAGACTTTGACTCTAAGACGTAGGGGTATTTTTCCACACAGTAGTTGTTTGTTGGCACCGAATGCAGCCCACGCCTGCGCTATTCGTCGTTTCACTTCCGCTACTTGATTCTCAAAGCCGAGTGTAATCTTATGCCCTAAATATATGTACTCAGTCACTCTCTCCACTGGAAGCTGGCTGTTTGTGACTTCAGGAATGTTGGTCATTATTTTGGTTTTCCCAATATTCATTTTAAGACCGGTCTTCTCGGATTCCACCTTTAAATCCTCTAGCATCGTCACCATGTCCTCAACGCTCTCCGAAACTAGGACCAGATCGTCAGCAAACCTCAGATTTGTCAGTCTCTCTCCATCGATCATCAGCCCTTTCCCAGTCCACTGCATCTGTTGGAATATGCATTCTAGTGCCAGGGTAAATAATTTTGGTGATATTGTGTCTCCTTGCCTGACACCCCTCTGTAGATGGAATTTCTCGGTTTTCTCGTGCAAGGAAACACAGGCAGTAGCGTTTTGATGGAGGTGATTGAGGATTTGTATGTACGGTCGCGGTCAAGAGTCCATTCTCATGCTAAGGATTATATTGCTATGACTAGCGGTCCAGGCCGTACCTACAGCTGTGTGTATAAGTGTATGTAACCAGGCCGCACACCACTGTCGTCGAAAGATACAAAAAACATACCGTCGCACAGAGTGCTCTGTCTCTGTCTGTACTGTGTTACGTAGTAACTACGTATGACCTTGGTCGGTTCATACGATCGCTAAAATTCACGTTCTAATATCATGTCTCGGTAGCTCGCAGCGTATTGTCATTGATTAAGAAACACATAAGTCTGGGTTCAAATCTCCTGATGAGACTTTTATTTTTCTTTTCAACAATAATATTCATCAGTTCTTTTATTATTCGTTATACGAGAATGTTTTTTTTTAAATTACTTATATTATTATTTAAACAAAGGATTAAGAATATTATGTGATTACAAAATGTTTATTCGTTATAATTTTATGAAGTAGGTATAAAAATAACTACTAATAACTTCTTGTTAACAGTTTATTTTCTCATAAAGAACAATTTATTGAAGTAAAGTAGCTAATTGGTGAACCATGATAATCAGGCTATTGTATCTTAGTAATATAATAATATTGTGCTGTAATTACTACTATGTGCGGTACTCTAAAGAAATCACATTTTTCTACGCAAATCTACCCACGTAAAAATAACAAATGCAGACAAGTTGTCACAATACAATTAAATGACTCAGTAGTACTACTACTGGAATAAATCTACTGCGAGTGAGTTAGTTCTCTCAAACCTCAAAGTTAACAAATCGTATTTAATAGGACTTATCGAAGTTATAGCTTAAGTAATCATTTTCATTACGAAAAGAAGATTGAAACAAAACCTCGAAATAATCCATATTACGGATATTTCACAATATTATGTGAATATTACTAAAATCAATAAAAGTCAATAATAATAAATATTTCTAATTTATATCTTAATGTTAATGTTTATGTTTTTTGAGCTGGTTTTCAATGCTGGCTGCAAACCTTCTGCGTGGAGTGCACGGCGCACGGTTTGGAAATATGTGTCGAATAATTTGGCAAAATGTCTTGTCTTTTTGAAACCACTTGTACTGTCGCTTTATTTTATAAGCTGGGGTCTTCCCTTTGCTTTCGACGGGCAAGGCTACCCCCTTCCTCATATCTTTTCATCCACTGACTCACAGTATTTCACTAAAACAAAAAAGGGGTACTGTTAGGCTACTAAACAAAATACATACTAATATGTATTACTATTTAGAAACAAAATTATTTGAAATATAAATTTCACATAAATATTTAATCTAGGAAATAAATTTACTTTGAAATTTTATATTTTTCTTCTATTTAGACGTTTTGATATTTATAAAACGTTTAAAAAATAACTACAAGGATCAGCAGTTATACTTTAATTAAATAAGTGCTTAATAAAATAATTAAATCATAATACTCACACTCAGGCCGGTTTCATCAGATATTTGTGATATTTAAGTCCGCTTTTATGCAGCGCAATAATATTCGCTTTCATTTCTATTATTAAATTTGCTTACATTTTAAAATGAACTAGAAGACCGCTAATAGATTAAACACACGTCACTAGCACACAATAACAACCAACACCGTTCTATATGTCACGTCGAATGATTCGTAAGTTAACTATCATTTAAATTTATTTAGGTTTCTGTGGGTATATTGATAAAGTTTTAACAGTTTAGTGAACAAGGCGAACAGAACAAGAAACTATAGTCAAAAGCGATTTTTAAAACAATAAAAAGGCTAGCACACCGCGCGTGGGATTCGAACCCGAGACTCGTTGCGCACGAGGGCGCTAATCCAAGTACAGTAACCACTAAGCTATCACGTCATTTACTTTAACGGTTGAATTTATGAAATACAATCATTTGTAGACGTATGAGAGTGTGTGTGTCTACAGTATAGAAATTACTTAATATAAGAAGGTCGTAAGTTAAACCGTAGTGTCAATCTATTACTTTTTGAGATTGGTACTCCGCTTTTGGATCCTACTGTACCTTTCATCGATGCGGCATCTGGCTAGGGCTCGTTCTATGAACCACCACTCTATCGAGTCAAATGCTTTCTCGTAGTCGACGAAGGCGAGGATAAGTGGTTTCCTGTACTCGTTACATTTCTCTATGACTGTTTTAAGGGTTTGTAGGTGGTCATTGGTACTGAAGCCTGAGCGAAATCCTGCTTGTTCTCTTGGTTGGAAAAATTCTAGTCTCCTGTCGAGTCTGTTCACTAGAACTCTCGAGAAGATCTTATAAATATGTGACAGCAGGCTAACGGGTCTATAGTTTTCCAGCTTCTTGATGTCCCCTTTTTTGTGGATCAGGGTGATTATTGCGTTGTGCCATGATGCAGGTACTTTAGTTTCCACAATGCATTTTGTAAATAATACTGCTAGCACATTGCTGACGACCCTTCCGTTGATTTTAATCATCTCTGGTACCACGCCGTCTTCCCCTGGTGCTCTCCTACTTTTAAGTTGTTGTATAGCCAGCATTACTTCATCTGGGATGACATCGGGAATTTCTTCGGAACCTACATTCTGGATTAGTAATCGGGGTTGCCCAAGAGTTGCTATTGTCTGGCTCGGTGCTGCTCTGCTCTTATATAGAGTTTCATAGTACCCCTTTGATATTGCAAGTAGCTGCTCCTTATTTGTAACCTCTTCCCCGTATCCATTGAGAAGTTTGAAGATTTGTTTCCTTCCCTCGCTCAGCTTCAATTTAAGAACCCTTCGGCTGCTGTTCATCTCTAGCGCTTCCTGTATGAGGTTGGTGTTATAGTCAGTCAAGTCGTTCCGAGTCTGTTTACGGATGCGCTTCTGTAGGTCTCTGTATTCAGTACTGTAAGGAAAAATGTAGCATAAAATTACAACACAATAATACTATTATATCCGAACCCAAACAAGTTGCGAATATTTTTAATGATTTCTTTGCGTCAATAGGAGAAAACAACAACAATCCATCTGGCACTGCACTGGGCGGCATGTCAACATTAAATCCCACGGAAAACACCATGTTCCTCAGCCCAGTAGAAGCTTCGGAAGTTAACAAATTAATCAAAAACTTAAAAAATAAACGAAGTTACGGTTTAGACGAAATTCCACCCAAGTTATTGAAAGAATGCGCAAATGAACTCACCTTACCTTTTTATTTACTATTAAATCAGTCTTTTACAGAAGGCACTTTCCCCGAACTGTTAAAAAAATCATTAATTAAACCAATCCATAAAAAAAACACAAAAACTGATCCTAATAATTATCGCCCAATAGCTCTCTTGCCCTCAGCCTCTAAGATTTTCGAAAAAGCTATGTGTGACCGAATTTATTCCTTTTGCGAAAAATATAACATATTGAGCGATTGTCAGTACGGTTTCCGAAAAAACCGTTGCACCACATTAGCTGTTTATAAATATATTCAAGAGGCCCTAAATATTATAAATAACAAGGAATACGCCGTAGGGATACTACTGGACATGACCAAAGCGTACGACAAGGTGCAATTTAAAATACTCCTAAATAAACTGTATGGAATAGGGATCCGCGGGAAAGCCCATGAATGGCTTACGTCATATTTAAAAAATAGAGAACAAGTAGTTGAAATCGAGTTCTTTAATCACAATAGTAGAGAAATAGAAAAAATCCGGTCCAAAAGCAAAATAACTAACGCTTCCATTCCCCAAGGAAGTGTCATAGGTTGCCTATTATTTCTCGTTTACATCAACGACCTACCGAAAGCCATAGCGGGGCCATGTGTTTTATTCGCAGATGACATATCTCTATTAGTCTCCTGTCAAAACAACACAAACATAGAAGAAAAACTCAGTTCCACACTCACAAAAACATGTAACTGGATGACCTCACATAATTTAGAAATTAATTATGCTAAAACTAAATTAATGATCTTCCACCCTTATCAAAAAGCTCCACTACAATTGAATTTCACCTTAAATGGCTTAAAATTGGAAACTGTTGATGAATTTACATTACTTGGACTTACAATAGATAAACATATAAACTGGAAAACACAAATACAAAAAACCCGTTCAAAAATCTCAAAATTCTCATACGCTCTCCGCGAAATTAAAAAGACAACCGACCTACAAACTGCCCTCTCCACCTATTATGCGTATGCCAATGCATGGCTTAGCTACGGCGTAACCCTCTGGGGAAATAGTACAGATGCACTGACACTTTTTACCCTACAAAAGAAATTAGTTAGAATCTTGGTAAATATTGATCAAACTGACAGCTGCAAACCCTATTTTCTAAAACACAATATTTTAACCCTCCCCAGTATTTACATTCTAGAAATATGTAAATTTGTCCGTAAGCATCAAGAGTTCTACACAAAACGCGAAGACATCCAATCACAGTACACACTCAGGCACCGATCTAGGCTAAACATACCAACATCCAAGCTAAAAATGCATTCTACAAGTCCCTACGTAATGTCTATAAAAATATACAACAAACTACCAGAGGTAATAAAGAAAGAAGAAAAGTTCAATATATTTATAACAAAACTTAAAAAATTACTGATAAATAAATGTTATTATTCCTTAGATGAATATTTAAATGATAGACACAAATAATATATGAAATATTTTAGAGTAAGTATATGTTAGGGAAATGACTAATATAATAAAATAAAAAATATATATATAAGAATCATAGTTGATATCAATAATAAATAATAATCTCGCAATCTATTAGGTAAATTTAATGTATATTAATGTAATGGTTAATATTAGATAATAAATAATTATATAATAATTAATAATATAACAAAATAAATTATTAATTTTAATAGCAATATATTTGTTCATAATCTCCTATAACAGGGCTTCCTCTCTCCTACCCTTTTGCTGTGCCCTACAGGGTCCATAATGATCTCGATTATATAGTTACCACCTAAGTACACATTATGGTAAAGCAATAAAGATATTGAGTATTGAGTATTGAGTATTGAGTATTCCTGACTATCCACGTTTCCCCCACTGCATAGCGACCTTCTTTGGTCCATCATCTTTATAGTACCTGGTGTTAATTTAGTTGGCCTATTAGGTAGGACACTTGGGGTGTTTTCGTCAAGGCTGTGAGTTAATGCTTTTTTCAGTTGATCGTTAATCTCATCTATGGTCATGGTGGATAATCGTTCAGAGTTGAGTTTTGCCTCGACAGCATTCTTATATAGATCTTCGTTAGCTTGCTAAAGATAATTAACATAAATTACAGGAATCATGTGTCATTTCTGCTTCTTTAGCCTCGTTGAGCGATTTTTGGGAGGGGCAAAACTTATGGGTTCGCGTCACCGACTTGCTTATGAGACTGCATCACCGCCATGCTGATGTGATATCTTGTTTTTCCAAAGTTTTAGCTTCTGTAGGGTAGGTAGCAGAGACATCGACGCTCAATCTACGTGCACCTAGCTTCTGACGTTTCATAATTGCCCATGCAGGTTTATGTGAAATAAATTATTTTGATTTGATTTGAACTCGGTAGATAATTCTGAACATCCCATTTTTTTTAAATAACCGACGAAAATTTACTTTTCAGTGTCCACAATCATGTGCTGACTTCATAGATATGCTGACATAATCTCGTCATGATATATTATGCTGACATAATCTCGTCATTAATTGACATTATACATCAATTTTATTTAGGTTCATTTTATTTATGTAGATTATTTTACATATTGTGAATGAGAGAACGTTGTAGGCCTTACTGACTGTAGATTTGTAGACGATTTTCTATTCTATATTCGTCTAAGTACCTGGTACTTATTGACAGGCCTGCGCTGTCCTCCCATACATTTAATCTCTGTAATTTGAAAATATTGTTAAAGCCAATTATTTTTAAAAGAGTAACCGTGGAGTTTCTTGCCGGCTCTTCTCCATAGGAAACAACAATTTGGAACCGTGCACCTAGCTTCTGACGTTTCATAAGTGCCCAGTGGTTTATATGAAATAAAAATATTTTGATTTGATTTGATACATTTTGCGCGTCAATGTGCCTGCCACGCCGTTTACAATATGTACCTACATACATACACTACATGTCTACTTATCTAAATAAATATATACAATAACAATCAAACGAAGAAACACTGACGAGGATTTGCGAAATCTGACAAAGTTTTTGGAAGAGAAACAAGAGGATCTTGATTTTGAGCGACTCGGCTCATAAAAATTGGTAAGTTATTTTGAATCGCTGATTAACGTAGATTGTTAATCAGAGTTCTTCGCTCTTTGCGAGTATTACTTATTTTGCGATACCGGGGCATAATGCCAAAATTAAAAGAGCATAATCACTACAGATATATTAACAATACTAACTTTTGCCAACGGCTTCGCCCGCTTGGGGGTCTAAATTATCCCAGGTGAACGTACTACCAGGATAAAAAGTATCTTATGTGTTAATTTTGGTTATAAACTACCTGTGTGCCAAATTTCATCCAAATCCGTGTTGCCGGTTTTGCGTTATTGTCAGCCATCCATCCTCACAAACTTTCACATCTATTTAAATAAAAAGAAAAGTCCTGACTGACTCTTCAACGCCCAGCCCAAACCCATGGACCTAGAAAGCTGAAATTTTTCACAGAGTTTCCTTTTATAATGTAGACAAGGAACTAGGTAGGATTTTTTGAAATTCAACCCTTAAAGGAGGTAAATAGGGGATGAAAGTTTGTGTGTTGTAGTTTGTTTGCCGCGGCAGGTTCGCGGATGGCTTGCACGTTTCCGTGTTCAGGCCTCAAGCGGCACTGGAGGACACCGTGGAGTTTTAGTGGGTTACAGTTCCACATAACTGCGCTATCTCCCCGTGGTAGCGCAGTAGGCAATTTTCCACGTTAATGCCCGGGTCGACGGCACGTTGTATTCCACGCGCGCCGTCAGAGATGTCAGCAACAACCGGACCCCACTGCAAGGGCCGATACCTGCTAGGGGTGTGGGTTGTTCGAAAGAGATACCTACCGTCGCCCCTGACATACAGGCAACTGAGGGAAAATGGGTGTGTTGGTATTCCAGAGCGGTAGGTATAGGTAAGTTATTTCATGATGATGATGATTGGGACTCCCTTTTCCGCACGTAGACTCCCATTCGGTCCGTTGTGCGTGGGGATACTGGCTAACAAAGCCAGCCTAGCTCCGCCCAAAAGCACAGAAGCTTCCTGGGAGCTTCACAGGCTTCGCGGAGTGACCTCACTGTTCCGAGGATTTCTTCACGTTGAGAAGCCACTGCCTCGCATTCCAGAAGGACGTGGGTGGCTGATTCCTCGGTGTCAAGGCAGCCCCTGCAAAGCGGGCTATCTGTGGCACCTATGTTATAAAGATGTTTGTTAAGGGGGTTATGGCCCGTAATTGTTCCTATGATTATTCTAAGGTTATTTCTACTTAGGCTAAGAAGTTTATTAGTTTGCCGGTCGGTTATTTCATGATATATCCTAGCCTCAAAAAAAGAAAAAAAACACAAAATTAGTGTTTATCATTTTGATTAAAAATTAGAACCACGTGAAAGGGGCGTAAACTAGGGGATGAAAGTATAAACAGCACCTCAGCTCGGTCCTCACGCCTTCTTCCCATGCGACGGAAACTAGTGAACTGGGCCATCTCTTACGAATCTTACATACTTTTTGCTTTAAAACAATGACTCGCTCAAAATCAAAACTCGCACCGAACGAAATAAAACTTAATTTAATAACGAAAGACCTTAGTCAAAATGTCAAGATGAAATACTGCATTTAAAATGGAAAAACGAGCACTCTGGGGTCGCGGATACTTCACCGGATTGTTCTTTCTCTAAGGAAAAACGATTTCAGATGTAAGACATTTGCATTTTAATGAAAGGAAAATAAATTTCAATTCACAATTTGAACTCGGTAACTTAAATAACTTTCAATTTCCGATGTGTTCTTGTTAAGAATGTACTTGGCATTTCTTTCGCGGAAATAAATTGAAATTGGATTGTGTATGGATTAAGGTATAGCTGGGGTTGGCTTACAGGGTTTCTTTTCACATATTTCCTATTATTAAGGCTTTTCGGTAAGCAATAACAGCCGAATGGATCGATCATACCAGTTAAGCTACGCTTGTCGCTGTTGCTTTGTGAATACGTATACTATCTTTACATACCAAGACACCTCCGTGCCTCGGCAAGAACGCTAAACCGTTGGACCCGGCTTTCGTCAGTCGTTACGGATTGTCAGAAGTCCGGAAATCTGACAACCAGTCTTAGGGGTATGGTCTTACCCAGTAACTGGGTTGTAGAGGTCAGATAGGCAGTCGCTCCATGTAAAATGCTGATACTCAGCTGCATCCGTTTAGACCAAAGCCGACCCAAATATTGTTGTGAAAAGACTATGCAGATTCATAACATATAACATGACATACACTTATGCCTTCCTACCATGAGTAAGCAGAAACTACAGAAGTGACGTTCTATAGTTTTTGATCCTTACCTTTTGGCCTCATTTACCTTCATATATGTGAACATACACGTACCTACGCCGGTTTCAAGTAGGTAGTACGCATATGACCATTCGCAATTATTCGTAGTTTTTAACCGACTTCAAAAAGAAGGAGGTTATTAATTCGACATGTTTTTTTATGTATGTTCAGGCATAACTCCGTCATTTATAAACGGATTTGCAAAATTCTTTTTGGGATTTATTCCGAAATGGTTCCATTAAAATTTCATATAGATCTGATGATGTGTTTCGGAGATAGACAACGGAACTCTTCAAAAAATGACAGCAAATCAACCGCGATTGCTGCTATCGCATATACATATGTATATGCATTGTTTTAACCCCAAGGATGATGAAATTTCGAATGATGAAAAAAATAACTAAAAAGTGAAAAATAAATACTTTTTCCAAAAAAAAATTACAACAGACTTTCAAAAAAACACTACAAAGTAAAAAATACCTTTAATATCGGAAGGCGGTGACAAAAAATAAAATACTTTTTCAAAGTCACCGACTTCCGAAATTAAAGTTATTTTTCACTTTGTAGTATTTTTTAGTAGTCGGTTGTTCTTATTTTTATTGACACAGTTTGAACGAGTCGATGTTGTAATTCATCATTATAACATGTGTGATAAACACTGTACTAACTTGAAATATATTTTAAACAGAGAAACTAATCCGAACATCAAAATACCGCTTCTGTTGTCCCTATTCGATCTCCAAAATTACAAGAATAAGCATTTCATAATTACAGCGAAAAGACAGCCTCTTTGAAGCTTTGTACTAAACTTAGAATAAGCAACTACCCTCCGAATTTCAAAACAAAGAATTAGCATTCGAAAACCCGATACGAAAACGTAAACGTTGCTCCTAAAATAAGACAGTTACCATCTAAAATTTCAAAAGCCCCGTTGGATCACCAGGTATCCAGTTTATATGGATCTCCCTCCCTATCCCCGTCCTTAAGCAAATGGAACGTAACAAGGGGAAGATAATAAGTTCGTACGGTTCAAGTTTTAATGGTTTTACGTCACGTTTGTGTATTCAAGTCGTAAAGAAAGACTGCGTTTACACCGTGACTATATTTTATTGCATTACGTATCAAAGTTAAAAATTACAATTAAAAACACAATAAAATAAAACTATTTCCCAACTACAGGCGTGGGGCGTGGTGTGTGGCGTGTGTGTGTGTGTGGCAGGTGTTTGCCAGTTTACGTCTCTTCGGCATAAATAGTTAGCAGATTTTAACTGCGTTTAGGACTCAACATCTTCCAATAGCTGTCCCCCGATATCAGCAACACATCCTAGAAAATCAACAGCTACCCTGTCAAATTATTTAATTAACCTACAGCCGGTCTATTCTGTACATCTTGACGTGAGCTGTAAGTTAGTGCTATTATTATTTCCTTTATTTAACATAAACACATATAAATTACATTTTTAAATATTAGTATAAAAATATAAAAACATTTAAAAATATAAAAAATAGTAACCCACCGGCATCGGGAACAAGGTCCAAGCTACCGGCGGTCAGGGCTCCAGAGAGAGGAACCTCCTAACAATGCGAGCCGTGTCCAGGAGTACCGCTTTCTGGATCAAGCCCTTGACCCAGCTGCCCAACGAGAGCCTCCTCAGATGTTGGTTGAGGCTCTTGGCTATAATGCCATTGGCTGTAACAACTATCGGTACAATGATCGCTGAGTCCACATCCCACATGTCGACAACCTCGTGAGCCAAGTCAAGATACTTGATTTGTTTATCTTTCTCGGCTTTCACGAGGTTCCCGTCATGCGGGACCGTTATATCAACGATCATTGCACGCCGCTCTAGTCGATCCACCACCACTATATCAGGCTTATTGGCAACAATAGTCCTGTCAGTGATGATGGATCGATCCCAGTACAGTGTGACATGTCCCTTTTCGAGAACTGGGTCGGGCACATACCTGTAGTATGGCACTTCTGAATCCACAAGGCTATATTTCAGAGCAAGTTGCTGGTGAATAATCCTGGCTACAAGGTTGTGTCTATGCAAGTACTCCTCGTTAGCTAGACGAGAACACCCGGAGATTATGTGTCTGATTGATTCACCCGGACGGTGGCATGCCCGACAAATGTCAACCGTGCCGTCTTTCACAATAAATCTCCGGTAGTTGTTCGTCATAATAACTTCGTCCATAATTGCACAGACAAAACCTTCGGTTTCCCCAAAGAGGTCACCAAAACGTAGCCAGGCTACGGACGCTAAAAAGTCTACATCGGGTTCATGTAGAGCCCGGAAAAAGCGTCCGTGAAGCTCCTTACTCTGCCATACTTCCATGCGATCATTAGTGTCAAGCACTACAGGCCTGCGCCAGTTCTCTTTAGCCAAGGAGAGCGGGGTGAGGCCCTTATCCACCGCAACTACATCTCGATGCATACCCACGTCAGTTGCTAGGAAATAATCCCTGAGACTGCATATCTCGCGATTGTGGAGAGTCTTTGCATTTAAAAAGCCTCGACCTCCACATTTTCGCGGGATATACAGTCTCATTACCGATGACCGTGGGTGATGCATTCGATATGCAGTAAGCAGCGTACGGACCCTCCTATCCAGGGCGTCCAGTTCGGTCTGAGTCCATTTGAGTATGCCGAAAGAGTACATCAAAACCGGCATGACCCAACCGTTGAAGGCGCGCACCTTGTTTCCGCCTGATAAAAGACTATTAAATACTTTCTTCAGGCGGCCAAAGAAGCGCTCCGTCAACAATTGCTTCATGTCAGTTACATTGATGCCCAACGCTTCCGACATACCCAAATACTTATAGGTTTCGGCTGCGGAGAGAGCTCGAAGGTTTATGGAATCCGAGAGTTGGGTTCCCACGGATTCCACAATCTTCCCTCGCTTTACATGCATGACCGCACATTTGTCCACACCAAATTCCATCCTGATGGCGCTACTGAAGGTTTCAGTTACTTTCAGTAGCTCCATCAGTTGCAAATTGTTGGGGGCAAAGAGTTTTAGGTCATCCATGTAGAGGAGGTGAGATATAACCTGACCACCTCTCTTCAGCCGATAGCCTATACCTGAATCCTCCAGCAGTGTGCTTAGAGGATTCAGGGCCAGGCAGAACCAAAGCGGACTCAAACTGTCGCCCTGAAATATACCTCGCTCAATCCTTATCGGTTCGCTATTCCTCTGGATGTTTCGACATCCTGGATATCGAAGGACCGTCCTCCATTGCCCCATACATGACACCAGGAAGGTGCGTAGAGTTGTATCTACTTTATACAACTCCAGCACCCTCATGAGCCATGTATGTGGCACTGAGTCATAGGCCTTCTTGTAATCTATCCAACATGTCGAAAGATCCTTTCGGTAACGGCGAACCTGTTGGCTAATGGCCATATCAATGAGGAGCAGCTCCTTAGTACCGCGGGACCCGTTCCGACATCCATTTTGAGAGACAGACATGATGGAGTTAGTGTCTATATGATTGTAAATTTTAGCTCTCAAAATAGATGTAAGAACTTTATAGACCGTCGGTAAACACGTGATCGGCCTATAATTTTTGGGTTCCGCGGTACTACCTGATTTATGGAGCAGGTGGGTAACTCCTGTTGTCAGGAACTGGGGTAGCGAACCAGACTCCAAAGCAGTCTGGTACTGAGCCGCCAAGCGAGCGTGCGATCCCATGAACCATTTGATCCAGAAGTTGTGCAACCCGTCCGGCCCTGGAGATTTCCAGTTGGGCAGCGGACGGACTGCACGAGCTACATCTTGGGGGCTGATGGTAATAGCTCCCATTTCTGGTATGGGATCGCAGGCTCGCTCGACGTCTCGAGCCCAATCACCTTCGGTGTGACTGACAGGCGCCGACCAGATATTGCGCCAAAAAGAGCACATGGTGTCATCATCCGGTAGGCGCGTATCAGCCACACCTTGGTCCGGTCGCTCCCAAGTCCTATAAACCCACCTTTCATCACTCTGGAAGGTGCGGTTCTGAGTGTATCGGTCTACTCGCCTCTTATACCGACGAATACGGTTTGCCCATGCATACACTTTCTGCTTCAGGAAGTCTATGCGCTCTGTGACACGGGACATATAATCTTGAGGGCTGGTATCAGTCCCTGAGAATGCCCGCCTCACAAAGCGCATCACTCTAGGGCGAGTGTTGCCCTCCCTGAAGCAGATTAGTTTGCCGATGAGGGCCCTGGCCCCACCAATACGACGTTCAATCCTGCACTGCCAAGCTGGAACGGCTGGTTTCGGTCGCGTAGCTCTAGAGTCATTTGCGAATTTGACATGAGCTACACGACATGCCGCTACAGCCGCGCAGTACAGAATCGAATGAGTATCGGTGAGGTCTTCGCAGTCATCAAAATAATTTGATAACTGCGAATCCAAAGCCGCCACCAGCGCCCTATTTTTGTTATGCATGGGCAAACGAGGTAAGCGTGGCCTAAGTTCGGGCGACATGAACCGATATTCCCGAATCGCACCCTCCAAAGCACTCCTCAATTCCTCACTGCACTGGGTACTTACGTTTGTAGCCCTGTCATCACTCCCCTCGTCAGCTTGACTTGTGGTAAACTGTGGTGGTACCATAACAGCCTGTAACGGGGGGACGATGACATTGCTACTCCGCATTTCAGTTCGTAGGCGATCAAGTACAGTGTCATCCAACATATGATTACGCTGAATGACCCGCACCTGATCCGACAGTCGTTGTGCCGAAACGTTGACAGCTGGCTCAAGCACCTGAAAAAGAGAGAGCATCCGAACACGGTACGCGGTCAGATTGTTTCCTCCTTCTGTAGCCCCATAGTATGAGCGCATGACGTTTTCATTGATGGATCTTGTCCATCTCATGCGCTGCACACTTCCGCCGGGAGCTGGGACCTTATCAGAGGCCGGTGGCCCTCGAGGTCCTAAGCCGTCCGGCGGCCGGCGTCCTCCCCGTTGGCGAGCAGGTGGTGGCGTCGTTGGCGGGGAGAAATACTCGTCGCTCGAGCTCGACGCAACTACCGCGGCCGGTGTCATCACAGCGCCCGCAGTGGGGCTGGGTACCGGCGGCGGCGAGGCGGAGCTGAGCGACGAGTCCGGAGGTGGTGGGCGTGCTTTTCTTGCGGCTGATCTTGTCAACATTTTATTAACATATTTTCATCATTTCCAATTTTTATTTTCTTGATATTTTATCGGAGGTGACATGACAGATGTCACCTCCGATTCGGTAATTTTAAATTATTGTATTTTTGCATATTCGGTTTTTCTGGTCTATTAATTATTTTATTTCCAATGATTCTTCCGATTTTATATTTGTTTTATCACGGAAATCACTTTTGATAAGGGTCGAATTTATTATTAAATGTTAAAATTTGCAAATATGAAAAACGAGACGTCTTGTTGACTATTATTATTAGTGCTATTATTATTAGTTATTTATTTATTTAATATTCTGTAAAAATCTCAAAGTGATTACTTGGATGAAGTGAGCTTAAAGCGGGCTGTCATGCTGGCTGGCGAGCTCACTTCAAGGTCACTTCACCTAAGTTCTCACGGTGAGATTTTAACAGAATACGTCGGCAGGTGGAATGATAGCTTTAAACTCATTTCTCCTACGTTTCCACGGTGAGATTTGAACAGAACCGCAGGTAATTTAACAGGTTCTGAGGATGAATTTTGAATTTCACGGGCTATCCTGCAAAAGGACTGTGTATACTTATACTAGTTTACTATATTATAAGATATATAAGTTAATCTGAATTTGTACGGCTCTCTGTCTTTGCTCAAAACTGGTATGCCGTACATTACCTACAGCACATTTAAAAGTACCTAATTGATATTTACGTAACGGTGTGACAGCTAGCCCTTCATAACGAGAACTTTACAGAGCTACAAATGTCTGGGCTCAATTTTGCGATGCCAATTTAAATGCCAATCAGAATGCGCTTTTAGCTTTCAATTGGCGCCATTACTTGTTTATGTAAAGTATTTATATACATACTAGCTTTTGCCAGCGGCTTCGCCCGCGCGGAACTTTCATCCCCTATTTAACTCCCTTAGGAGTTGAATTTTGAAAAATCCTTCCTTATTTCTTGTCTACATTATAAAGGGAACCTCTGTGTGAAATTTCAGCTTTCTAGGTGCAAGGGTTTGGGCTGGGCGTTGATGAGTCAATCAGTCAGGGATTTTCTTTTATTTATATAGATTCTCCTATTTATTAAATTACTTACCACAAAACAATGACTTTAGTTTAATAAAAAATTTAGTATGGAAAATAATTATGCCTAATTAAGTTTTTTGCTTCTTTGAACTCTAAAATATGGCTTAGAATATTAATCATAATAATTATCTACTTCTAGGTAATAATTATTATAAAGAGCTATTTGTGACTTTGTCTTCTACTAATTCGGAACTACTGATATGATTCTGAAAATTCTGTCACTAAATGGAAGCTACGGGTATTGCTGAGTGTCATAGGATATATCTATCCTATAGGGTACGAGTATATTCCCTTTTATGTTAAAACTAGACATTTCACGCGGCAGATGTCGCAGGCAGAAACTAGTGGGTAACATATGGCGGCATCTACAACGCCACATGCGAACTACGCATCAAATACTTGGCGTTACACAAATCCTACATCGCACAATCAAAGTTTACCGAGCGACTCGTATATCAACAACACACAACATCCCGACATCAACCATGGAGCAGTTGCCCACCAGACACAACACCCGTCTGGTTGGAGGACCCTCCCTTTTCTATAGAGTATGAGTGAACTTTACACCCTTTTCCTCATACCTTTATAAACATACTAGCTTCTGCTCGCGACTTCGTCCACGTCAAATTTCTTGCTCCCCCGACCCACCCCGTCACTTCAAATCGCCTGCCCGTATGATTACTTCGTATTTGTGATTTTTTTCTCTTTGCTCGGCTCTTAAAGGCTCTAGCGTGATGTTACATAGCCTATAGCCTTCCTCGGTAAACGGGCTATCCAACTCTAAAATAATTTTTCAATTCGAACAAGTTCTGAGATTAGCGCGTTCAACCAAACAAACAAATTCTTCAGCTTTATAAAATTAGTATAGTGTGCAGGACGCCCGCTCGTAGAGCAATAGAAAGCATATCTAAGTGTATATAGTGTAATATATAGTCTTAAGTAGACATATTTTCGATTCTGCTTACCCCTTAGAAACATAGTTATGATCTGCACACTCTAGTCCAGATCGAGTTCGGAGCAGGTTTAAACTTGTCGAAACCGGTAGAAACTCCGAGACGCCTCTGCCTGTCTTTTATTGGTGGATCTGGAGTCGAGCGCGAACAAAATTTATCCAAAATAAATATGATTGGAAAATTACGTGTCGAAACACGGCGCTATCGCCGCTACTTGCACCTATGTGTATTTATATGACTATAGGGCCATTTGAACTGTAACTTAGTATCCGGTTGAGCAGTCACGGCCTCTCAAGGTCAACTACGAAATGCCATTCACAAAAAAACTGTAACTTAGTCTTACGAAAATCTGGATGTAAATATGAAGAAATTGTGGTGCATAGTCAGCAATCGCTTGTAAACAGGCCAAATATTATAATAGTGGAATAAATAATTATTCATGCCAGTTATGTACTAGCGCTCGCCGAAAACAGTTGTTTGATTTACATGACTCATAATACCTAACTAATAAACACGTACACAGTAGGTACACTTACATCTGGTGACCCCGATATCGAACAGTACTAACACGCGCCGCGATTTTTGTTATTGTGTTTCTTGTGATTTTACCGTGTCGTGTGGTAGCTGCACTGCACAGCCTTATCAGCCTTCCACAAGCGGATCTCCCTGGTTTGGTTTTCAAGAGGCACATAGTTACCCAAGACATGAACCCTAGCGGAAGTTGTGGAAGTGGGACACCTACACATACACCAACATGCGGAGCGACGAACTTCAGTCAGGCCGAAATTTCAGCACTAGGAATATCCTCGAAGATACCAGATTTTTGGATCGAGATGCCCAGAGTGTGGTTCGCGCAGTTCGAGACTATGATGGCTCCCCAAAAACAGGGCGACGAAACAAAATACGGCGTCGTGATTTCCAAGCTCGGCAAGGACGCAGTAAGCCAGGTGACCGACATAATCATATCACCACCTGCCACCAATAAATATGGTGCCATTAAGGAAAGACTCCTAGCCGCGTTCGAAGAGTCAGAGGAGCGACAGTTTCAAAAATTGGTCAGTGAAGTAGAATTAGGCGATCAAAAACCGTCGCAACTGTTGAGACGAATGAGGGATTTGGCACGAAAGAGCCAGGTAGCCGAAAATACCCTGCATAACTTGTGGATGTCAAGACTCCCTGATCACGTTCAAGCAGTGTTAATGGTCAGTCAAGATCAAAAACTCGAGAACCTCGCCGCTATAGCAGATAAGATTTTGGAAGGAAGATCAGGGGAAGTTTCAGAAATATCAAGCGGTCAGACACAGCTTATGGTTGAGTTAGTCAACCAAATGAGTAAGCTAACCATGGAGATAGCAGCTTTGAAAACCAACTCATATGATAATGGAAATCGTAATTATAGACGTAATCGAAGCCTGTCACGCTCAAGATCCCACTCTAGACCGAGAATTACATCCGACAGTCCCAAATGGTTATGCAAGTATCATTTTCGTCACAGGAACCGAGCCCGAAACTGTGAAAAACCATGCAATTGGAAGAACCCGTCGGAAAACTGAGTTCAGCGTTGACAGAGGCGGTCGTCAGCGCTATCGTACCGTCAAACCGCCTTTGCGTTACCGACCGAAAAAGTGGGTATCGTTTTTTGGTTGATACTGGCGCTAATATTTCAGCAATACCTAGAAGAGGTAAACATTTAAAAACAGACGACACATATAAAATATACGCAGCAAACGGAACGCAAATTAAAACATATGGCGATAAAACGCTGATATTAAATCTAAATTTGAGACGGCCGTATCGTTGGACTTTCATCGTTGCTGACATTACGCAACCAATACTGGGTGCCGATTTTCTAGAAAAAAATAACATTTTGGTGGATATTCGTAATAAACGTTTAATAGACGGTACGACTGGACTTCAGAGAAACGTAAAGTTAATGAAGTCAAGCACACCAACACTTCGGACTGTGAATTTAACCGAAGATTATGCAGATATTTTAGCAGAGTACCCGAACATTCTGAAACCTCTTGACGCTCAGTCACAACCGAAGCACGACGTAGTCCATCAAATCATCACCAACGGACACCCTGTTTACTCCAAGTCAAGACCTCTGCCGGCGGACAAATACCTAAGACTGAAAAAAGAGATAGAGCACATGCTAGAGACAGGTTTATGCAGGCCTTCCAAGAGCCCGTGGGCAAGTCCTTTGCACGTAACGACAAAGAAAGACGGCGATTTACGGCTATGTGGTGATTACAGGAGATTGAACGCTATCACTGTACCGGATAGATACCCGATTCCGAGAGTACTAGACTTCACATACCTATTACCAGGAACCAGTATATACTCAAAGATCGATTTAAAAAGGGCTTATAATCAGATACCAGTACAAGATGTAGAAAAAACCGCAGTTATTACCCCGTTCGGTCTATTCGAATTTCCAAGAATGCCGTTCGGACTACGCAACGCAGGTCAAACCTTTGTCAGATTCCTGAACACAGTCTTAGCGGGACTCGACTTCATCTTCGTATACATAGACGACATATTAGTGACGTCATCATCCGTCAGCGAACACCGACGTCATTTACAAGAAGTATTCAAACGGTTAGACGAATATGGCATCGCAATAAATCGAGCCAAGTGCGTACTGGGCAAACCGCAAATAGAATTCCTCGGATATCAGATCACAAAAGACGGTATCAAACCATTACCGGACAAGGTCGAAGCAATCACCAAATACCCAATGCCAAAAAATGTGCAAGAGTTGAGAAGATTTTTAGGCATGATTAATTTTTACCGGAACAACATACCACAAGCAGCCCAATATCAAGCTCAGCTGAACAAATACCTAAGCGGCTCGAAGAAAAGTGATAAAACTGAAATACAGTGGACTCCAGAGGCACTAGAAGCATTCGATCAATGTAAAGCAAGTCTAAGCGACGCTGTTACATTGACTTCACCAACAACGCATTCCCCGCTATCACTCATGACGAATGCGTCTCAAACATGCGTAGGCGCCGTTTTACAACAGTATGAAAACGGAAACTGGAAGCCGCTTTCCTTCTTTTCAAAGGGACTAAGTGAAACGCAATCAAGATACAGTACATATGATCGAGAATTGCTGGCAGTTTACATGGCAGTAACGCATTTTCAACCTTATGTCGAGGGACGAGAGTTGATAGTTTACACCGATCACAAGCCATTGTGTCACGCCTTCACGACTAAACAAAACTCTACAAGTAAAATTACAGCCCCAAGGCGGCTACGTCACCTCGAGTTCATTGCGCAATTCACAACAGACATTCGTCACTTATACGGTAATATGAATCCAGTGGCTGGTGCATTATCGCGAGTCGAACAAATAGATTGCCCGACACCTGTGGATTGGAACGAGTTAGCAGATACGCAACGCAATGACAATGAACTAACTCAGCTGTTAAACAATAATAACCTTAGCTGGAAAAGTATGCAATTAACAGGAACGAGGCAGCTACTCTGCGAAAATTCAAAAACAAATTTACGCCCATATGTGCCGAAGCCACTTCGAAAACAAGTATTCGACACTATGCACAATATAACACATCCTGGAATTAGATTATCAAAGAAAATGATCACCGAGCACTATTTCTGGCCACGCATTAATACGGACGTCGGTATTTGGGCGAAAACATGTGAGGCATGCCAGAAAAGCAAGATATACAGGAACAACTCTGCTCCAATCGGAACTTTCCCATCTACAGCACGGTTAGATCACGTGCACATAGACATCGTCGGCCCATTACCAGAATCAAACGGCAGCAGATACATTGTGACAATGATCGACAGAGAAACAAGATGGCCGGAAGCTGTACCAGTAGCAGAGATAACAGCAAAAGTTGTAGCCGAAGCTTTCATAAACACCTGGATAGCGAGATTTGGATGCCCAAGTACCATAACCACAGACCAAGGACGACAGTTCGAGTCAGATTTATTTATCTCTCCAACTAAGTCACTTGGAATTAAGAAAACCAGGACTACCAGATCATCCGCAGTCAAATGGCATAGTAGAACGCTGGCATAGGTCAATGAAAACCGCGCTAGTCGCGCGCGGTAATACGACAAAATGGTCGAACGAATTACCCATAGTTCTACTGGGATTACGAGCAGCACTACGACTGAAAGAAAATATAAGCCCCGCGCAAATGTTATACGGAACGAACATACGCCTGCCAGGAATGTTTATCGAGACGAAAACGCAAGATACATCACCAGTAACTTATGCAGAGACTCTCCAAAGGACAATGGCAAACCTAAGCCCGTTCAACAATCACCACGCCACAAGTCACAAACCATTTATTCACCCACATATGAAAAACTGTGAATATGTATACGTCAGAACGGATGCTGTGAAGAAACCACTAACCCCGTCCTACGAAGGCCCATTTAAAGTGCTAGAGAAACACGAAAAACATTTCAAAATCCAAATGCCAAAAAAAACATCTATAGTAACAGTGGACAGATTAAAACCAGCCTACATTTTAACTGACGAAAAGGTAAACGAACCTTTAGAACACTCGAAAAGTAGCAGTAACCAAGTAAACAACCACAAGAATGTTGACACAGCGGAAAGGAACACGACCGCACCGAACACGACACGTTCAGGTCGCGACATACGTCCGGTGGTGCGATTTGCAATACAACTAGATCAGCAAAAGAAATAGACGAAATGAATCAAAACACAATCGTTCACCACAAATAAGCAAATCACAGCAGGAATAACACACTGCTATAAAAACAACCAAAACAGAAAAAGCGACGTTTGGAAAAATGGGAAGCTGGGGCTCAAAGGAAGAGATCGTGGTGGCACAAACCGCCGCCGCAGCCGGGTCTGGAGGAACCAATTTATCAATCACGGAAGTCACCATGGGTTTTTTTTTTTTTTTTTGGGTGGGAAATCATCAAATAACTTCTCCCGCTCTGGGTGGAGCAGGAGGGCGTGTCAGACTTTTACTGACTAAAACCCACCCGTGTTCCTTCAGTAGCCCTTAAGCCAGGGGCTGTGGTGTCTCTTTCGAACAAACCCGCACCCCTGGCAGGCATCGACCCTTGCGGGTCCCATCACTTTTTGTGCTGACATCTCTTTGAGGCGCGCGTGGAACACAACGCGCCGTCGACTTGGGCTTGGTCCTTACCGGACAGCGAGCTACCCATTACTCGCCGTCCGCAAGCCCATGCCTACGGTGGCCGGAAATCGGCCTGGGATTCCCGACGCCCAGGGCGTCTCCGTATCCTGCGGCGGCTGGGGTCGCGAGGGCGCATATGCTGCCTCTCCCTCACGTGCGCCGCCTCCCTCTTCGCGAGCATCACTGCTTAGCTGAAGGAGGTGACGGCTCCCCATGCCCTCTCGCTCCGTACCATGGCCTGGACCAGGGCCGGACGCGAGAGATCGCCGCCGCCGATCGCCTCCACGAGGACACGGCGGTGCTCCGCCCAAGCAGGGCAGACCGCCACTGTGTGCTCCACCGTGTCCTCAGGGCGATCTTCGCAGTGGAAACACCCGGGCGTTTCCTCCCGCCCTATCCGAAACAGGAACCTCCCGAAACAACCGTGTCCGGTGAGGACCTGCGTCAGGCGGAAGGTGAGGACGCCATGCCGCCTCTCGAACCACTCCTCAAAGAGGGGACTTACCGCCGCAATCGTGGCGTGCCCAAAGTCACCATGGGTGGCATTTTAATCATCGGCGTCGCAGTATTAGCGGTCTGCCTAACAAAAAGTGTAGGAAAAGGTTTTACAAGAAGGTGTTACGTCATATTGACAGCAGATCAACTCAGGCGGTTCCGGTCCCAACGGTCTCCATGCGTTGCAGTCAGCACCCGAACGGAGCACAAGGAACCCAAAACGTGTGAAGAATGACCCAAAAGGAGAATACAAAATCGTTTTACACGAAGAAAACGAAATAAGAAAAATATAACGGCGTAGTGTATTTTAAGATATTAAGTTTATTTTATTTTTATGTTTTTGTGTGACAAATTTGGACCATAATATTGCTAAATAATCAGTATATAGTTAACAATTATATTGTTATGTAGGTGTACTTACAAAATATAAAATTTAAGTTTTTTTTTAAAAAAAAAAGGGGGGAAATAATGTGGTGCATAGTCAGCAATCGCTTGTAAACAGGCCAAATATTATAATAGTGGAATAAATAATTATTCATGCCAGTTATGTACTAGCGCTCGCCGAAAACAGTTGTTTGATTTACATGACTCATAATACCTAACTAATAAACACGTACACAGTAGGTACACTTACAAAATAAATAGTCTTCAAGCTTTGCAAGAGTTTTTAATGAAGTGAACAACGTAGTGGTGTCCTCCAACCCAGCGCACATAGATGTGAGACCCAAAAAACTCGCATATAGATATGAGTATGACTAGAGAATGGGAGCAGCAGATTTTATTTTTTTCTTAAGAAATAAAACCCACGTGGCTTGATAAACTTCTGAGGAAAATTTTCGCAACTTGTAATTAACAATACCTATAATAATAAAGAACTTTCTTACATAAAAATCTCGTGTTTCGTTGAACCAGTTACGTAAACAATTATATTTATTCCTCTACGCCACCAGGCCGTTTTGAAAGGGTTATTTTTGTTTTCCCTCATGAGAAAATACTTACATAATAAGCAATCGTAACAGGGTTTTAAAGATTTTGTTATAAAACTATTGTATATTTTAGAGAAGGTATGACGTAATTAATTTTATGTGAATTGGACTCAGACAAAGTTTTTGTGGTCAAGCTAGCCCCAGTATACCCTTATTGGATACTGTATTGAATAGGTTTCTTCTACAATAGTCATTTTAATTTATGCTCTTTTATCTATCTATTTTTATAAAGAGGAAAGATTTGATTTTGCATTGAACAGGCTCCGAAACTCCCGAAACTACTGAACCGATTTTAAAAATTATTTTACTGTTGGGAAGTTACACTATCCACGGATAACATAGGCTATATTTTATCCCCGTATTCCCATGGGAACGGGAACTACGTGGGTGAAACCGCGGAGCGCTGCTAGTTTTCTATAAACTTTTAAAAGGAATTAGGTTTGCCCGCCGCGTTGCCACAGAGTAGATGGCGGAAAATATCCCACGGGAAAATACTACAGCGATTCTAAGTCTTGGTCCAGGTCCAGGTCAGATCCATAAACTATCTGTGTCCTAAATTTCATCAATGCGAAATCCCTTCAGCCGTTTTGGCACCAATCAGAAACATACATCCAGACAAACAGACAAACGGACAAAAATTCTTCGTCACTAATTTATTATACATGGCGGGCGGCGTGAGACATCGATGCACAACCTGTTACAATGGATTCAGTAGGCACATGATTCTGTCTTGTAATTTTGATTCAGTATATGATTTTGCCTTGTAATTTTGATTCAGTATATGATTCTGCCTTGTAATTTTGATTCAGTATATGATTCTGCCTTGTAATTTTGATTCAGGATATGATGCTGCCTTGTAATTTTGATTCAGTGTATGATTCTGCCTATAATTTTGATTCAGTATATTTATTTTATTTATTTACTTATTTAATAGTACACATACATTATGATTCTGCCTTGTAATTTTTATGCAGTAAATGATTCTGTCTTGTAATTTTGATTCAATGTATGATGCTACCTTGTAATTTTGATTCAGTGTATGATTCTGCCTTGTAATTTTGATTCAGTATATGATTCTGTCTTGTAATTTTGATTCAGTATATGATTCTGCCTTGTAATTTTGATTCAGTAATGATTCTGCCGTATGATTTTGATTCAGTATATGATGCTGCCTTGTAATTTTGATTCAGTGTATGATTCTGCCTTGTTATTTTGGGTCAGGTATTTACAAAAAATGCTGTTTCATTTCATACATTTTGATCGCGTAGGTAAAAGCATTTTTTTTTAAAACCGACGACTCCTGTATTTACAGAGCTTGATATTGAAATGCTTGCTTGAGTTATCTACAGTGCAATAAAAAAGTAATACAAAATAAATAAGAAATGTAATAAACCCTTGTTATTTCCATCTCGTGTTCTTCGATCAAAAGTTAACACTTATAATAAAACGAATACCAATCTCCCAAGAACAGTGTAAGGAAAATTCATCAATTTATGGGATCTACCTTTTTATAGCTCCATAAAGTCTCAAGTTACTGCGTATTCTTACTTAATGACGTTTTCGCTTTATTTTTGTGACATAAAACGGGATGTTAAACTAAGTTTAGCCTGATCAAATATAATGGAATGTGAGTTAGAAACCTGTTACCAAGCGATTTATTGTTGGTTCTTTTGTAAACAAGGTCAATCAGTAAAATTTATGAATCTGCACTATAATTTATATTTTTGAACCGACGAAAAAACGGAGGAGGTTACTCAATTCGACGCGTATGTTTTTTTTTTTATGTATGACCACGCATAACTTTTTCCAGAGTAGTTCGATTTTGATAATTCTTTTTTTATTGGAAAGGGTATACCTCGAAGTTGGTCCCATATAAATTTTGCAGAAAAATTCCAACCCTAAGGGTAAGAAAACAGGGGATGATTGATTGTTTACTCACAGATTTTAATACTGAGTTGTGTATTAAATAAAAAATTAAGCATGTAGTAATTAGTAGATTATAGCCACAAAAATTATAAAATAAAAACTTTTTAATAAAAAAATTAAACCGCCGAAAAACCGAAAAGTAAAAAATAATAAACTAGCTTTGTCCAACCCCAATAACTAAGTTCGGAAGGCGGTGATTTTGGATATGTATTTAATTATATGTCACCGCCTTCTGAACTTAGTTATTGGGGTTGGACAAAGCTAGTTTATTATTTTTTACTTTTCGGTTTTTCGGCAGTTTAATTTTTTTATTAAAAAGTTTTGTATAATTATTATATTAGTGTAAAAGAATTGTTTCCGAAACTGATCACGCATAGACATGTTCATAAAATTCACAAACGATTACTAGGTAGGTACCTACATCATCATCTGCCTAGACTTTTCCCAACTATGTTGGGGTCGGCTTCCAGTCTAACCGGATGCAGCTGAATACCAGTATTTACATGGAGCGACTGCCTATCTGACCTTCACAACCCAGTCACTGGGTAATACGATACCCCTTGGTAAGACTGGTTGTTAGACTTTCGGGCTTCTGACGACCTGTAACGACTGTCAAAGATCCACAATTGACAGCCGGGACCAACGGCTTAATGTGCTTTCCGAGGCACGAAGGGGTCTTGGTATGTTAAGACGGTCACCCATCCACGGACCAACCGCGGCAAGCGTAGCTTAACCTGATCGATCGAACCGTGCGGCTATTGTAACTTAGCCACAAGTACTAGGTACCTGCATACTTTTATTCTTATTTTTTGTTACAGAAAGCTAACAGACTAATAACAAACTAAAAATGATTTGTTGGCAAGAAAAAAGTTAAATTTAAAATTTAAAAACCCCCGACCCAAACAAAAATGCCAAAACGAAAAAATGGCCTTTGAAGCTGTAGATAATATTTTGATCAAGGCATTGTCAAGTCAGGGGACGGCTATTAATGAAAATGGATTTATGGATTTTTTTATTTAACTTTTATTTCCTGCTTTTAATCTTAAAGTCAAGCTACAGCTGATAATCTTGAAACGGCTGAACTGATTTTAATGAAACATGTCTAAGAATACTCCCGAATTATTCACCTTTCAAACAGAAAAAAACAAAATCAAAAACCGTTTCATCCGTTCGGGAGTTACGATGCAAAGGACACACACACACACACACAAACACCCACAGAGACTCGTCAAACTTATAACAACTCATCGTTTTTGCGTCGGGGGTTAAAAACTTACTAAATTAAAAGCTTCCACATATATGAACAATACTCATTTGCTCTATAGCTTTAAGTATTTCCACACACATCGATCACAGGAACAACATTAGTTGTTTCCCTCCACTACCTAGCAATACTCATAGTAACACAAACTACTCATTATTTATAGTGTTTCATGAAAGAAATAAATCACAGTGTCGCTGATATAGATCACTAGGGCGAGTAAACAAAAGAGATACTACATCAACGTAAGAAAACTCTAGGGGAATAATCATCATTTCAGCCGAAAGACGTCCACTGCTGGACATAGGCCTCCCCAAACTCCGCCACCTTGATCGGCTCTGTGCTACCCGCATCCAGCGAATTCCTGCAGCCTTCACAAGCTCATCGGTCCACCTTGTGGGAGGAATTCCAACTCTACGTCTTCCAGTACACGGTCGCCACTCCAAAACTCTTCGGCCCGAAAGAAGGGAAATAATATCATAAGAAAATAGGAGAAAAATGAGTGGTCTAGAAGCTTACGTCACTCTATTTTGCATGTTAAACGTTTTAGCAAAGAATATTGGATAAGAGATAGTGACTGACAGTGATTAAGTTTCAATATGGCGGCTTGAAGACGCTTTAGAAAATGGAAAAAGTTGTTATTTTATTTTATTACCCGAGGGTAGGTCTTTTTTGGGTGGGAAATCATCAAATAACTTCTTCTGGGGTGGAGCGGGAGAGCGTGTCAGACTTTTACTGACTAAATCCCACCCATGTTCCTTCAGTTGCCTGTGTGCCAGGGGCCACGGTATCTCTTTCAAACAACCTGCACCCCTGTTATCCGAGGGTAGGTTAAAGTGGAGTTTCTTAATGACTGTATTTAGGGCACATGCTGATGATGTTAAAGGGGAACCGAATAAGCCATTAATTCACTGGAAAAATACTTAAAACCGTGTTGTTAGAAGAGAAATGTGAAACTTTTTGGCATTAATCAGTACTTATAGTACCACCCACAGACACACTATGATCAGCCTGTATCGTTTCCACTACTAGGACACAGGCCTCCTCTCGGTGAGAGGGACCAGGCCGTAATCCACCACGCGGGTCCAGTGCGGTTTGGTAGATGTCACGTGTCTTCGAGTTTTTAGTTCTAGGACATTCCGTTTTCCGCACGATTTTTTCCGTCACTGTTATGAGAGCAGTGGTGATGAAATAATATACAAAAGTAAGGCGCTTAACTGGGTTCGATGATTCTACGACCTACAACTCGTAAGTCGCAGCCGTTACTGGCCACCACCGCAGTACCTACCATATAGTGAGTTTAAACCTAGCTAAGCTAGAAGTTCAACCCAAGGCCCACTATAGGCTACATTAACTTATCTAAAACAAGCACGTAGTAGGAATACCACAAAAATATTCGCCAATATTAAATCCCAAAAGGATCCCATAAATTCTGCCAAAGGATATAAATTACCATTTAAACCAGCAGGAAGGTTGCCAAGAAAACTCTATTCCTTCACACCTCAAGTTCGGAAAACCGGATTCAGCTATTGTCTTTGGCAAGTTGAGTATAAAGCTTCGGCCATACTGAATGCGTATCGGGAGCCATAACGGTAGCGTTGGCAACGATATAGAAACCTATTTACAATAGTGGAATACGCAAAACAGATAATGTCAGACCCTTCCTTTGTACTCCACTTCCTTTTTTTTTTTTCTTTTCTTGTTGATGGGGTGTATACTACCTAAAGTAAACCTCTGCCCAGAGAAACAAAGCGATAGGTTAGCTTCTTTTTTAGTTCACTTTTGTTTTTCATTAGACATCTTTAACTGAAAGTAAAACATCTGAACACAAAATAAATTAAAACTTAGATACATACATAATCAGCCTATATTTGTCACACTGGCTTCTCCTCAGTGAGAGGGAGGAAATAAATCAAAAGTGAAAAATGTATTTATTAAACCAATCAAACAATGTTCTCCTCGCTTATAGAATGATCGAAAAATGAAATTATGTGAGCACATGCACCGTAGTTTCTATGTAATTTTGTCATGTGTCGTAAGAACGTGGAATTAAACAAAAATGAATATTCACTCGAGTGAAGTGTCTTAGATTAGGTTAATATAGTGTTATAACTTGATACTACATATTTAACACACACATACATATTGAATTTCCACGCTACCGCTAGCGTAGAACTTTTCATGCCACTCTCTGCAGTTCAAAAATGATCCCAAAGGACCGTACCACCGGAAAAAAGTATCCAGTGTTAATCTAGGTTATAAACTACCTATGTGCAAAATTTCATACAAATCCGTTCGGCTATTTTTGCGTAATTGAGTAACAAACACCTAAACATACATACCTTTCACAATTATTTTATTAATAGGATGTGATCAAATACTTACGTCATAGTGACCGCGGTGGGGCCGCGGTCACTATGACTCAAACTCAAAGCATTTATTTCAATTAAACCATTTACTTTTGAACTGTCAAAAAAACGATCAGGTGGAAAGTTGAAGCTAGGATGCCCATAGACTCGACCCACACTGCCACCACAGCTAACCCGCTCTCACTGTTACCAGGCCCTACTAAGCTTGTTTTTAAACTCCGCTACGTGGGCGTGGAGGGAGGAGCATCCCGCTCATGACGTCACCCAAGATCAAGGGCAGACAACTAAGCTTCGCCATTTTTTGTCTCAACTTAATTGCACGAGCGAAGGAAAGTTTCGAAGTTTCTTAATGACGCTTTTAGGGTCAAGCGGGTCTTTGTGGCTAGGCTGTGTGTTTTACCGATTAAATGTTCGTTATGGATTTTTTTATGAAAGTGGCGAAAGAGTACGTACGCCCTTCGTACAAATATTAAAAGCATAAATTTATCTAAGTGGCCTTATAAGATGTTAGTTTCTTAATATTGTATCAATGTGCAACCGGTTTTTTTTTTATCCCTTTGCTACTTAATTTATCATCATCATCATTTCAGCTGAAAGACGTCCACTGCTGGACATAGGCCTCCCCCAAGCACCGATATTTAGACCGGTTCTGTGCTTCTCGCATCCAGCGGAATCCTACGGCCTTCACAAGGTCATCGGTCCATCTTGTGGGAGGGCTTCCAACGCTACGTCTTCCAGTAATTATTTGTAGTAATGCGCTACTTAATTGTAGCTACACAATTGTAGACAACCAAATGAATTCTTGTCGATATATAGGCTGACTGTAAGTCTGACAACCAGTCTTACCCAGTAACTGGGTTGTGTTAAATACTAGTATTCAGCTGCATCCAGTTACACCGGAAGCCGACCCCGACATAGTTGAGAAAAGTCTAGGTAGATATAGACATAGGCTGGTCACTGTACTTGGAATTTTCTATTCGACCAAACATTAGGAAAGTACTTCGGTTACCTAACGAAGGAACTCTTTCTTCCGATACGATTCGCTCAAGTCGTAGCAAAAATATCACCCAGTCAGTAGGTAGCTAAGGTAGGTAAGCAGGATTGACCTCTAGGGCTGGGCTACATCCATAAATATCGTCATTCGTGTAGGCTCTTTTATTGCACCCCGTTCGGCGATTGTTATTGTACTTAATAGGACAAAGACCTCGTATATTCAGGTTTAACGCAAAATGAATGACGTCATTTCCGACTGCGTGTATTTCGGGAAATGAGGTGGCCTTTTATCCGTAATATCGTTGTAACGTGTGTACCCAATACATTTGCGAGGTACTTTAATATTTATCGTTGTTATATTGGACAATTTGTACGCTTCTTGTATGGATCCTCTTTTCAAAGATCTTGAGTCTTTCCTCTTCATCGCAATGACGACATTTATCGACGTCTGGGAAATATGTAAATATTATCCAATTAGAGATTGAAGATGTAAGAAATTAAAAAGATGCATAAGAAACATAACCCTTCCTTTGCTTTCGCGCAATCGGCTACATGTATGTTAAATTTTGTCTTCTGAAGGCTCCCGCAGACCGCCGCGGTGCCATGCGACTCTAGTAGATTAATTTCCAATAAAATCCATAAAATGTTCTATTAAAGTCGCGGCATGCCTGTCTGTAGGTGCCTTGATTAACGCCTGTATTTTTCTCAATGGTAGGTATAGAAGATGGATTCCTACCAATGTAAAACACAATTTCAATTATAAGTGATTATCCAATCTCCAATAACGAAAACAGTTTCCAAAAACTTTAAGTCTTTAATAAAACTATATTCCAACTCCTATTTAAAATCAGTCCAAACTAAAACACAGTATTGCAATTAATCAAGTTTGCAGAGTTGACTCAGGGAAGCGGGGCCTAATGGCGTCTGAAAGCGTCGAATCAGCGAACTGTTGGTGCAATGTTGCAAACTGTGGACGAAATAAATTGTGTGTTTACTCTGTTGGGAAGTTATTTTCCTTTAGAATATACATCTACGTAAACACATTTAAAATTACAGTGCATTTTCGTGTCTGTCTGTGTCATTGTGATGTTCTTCTGAACTACGCAACGGATTTAAATATGGTTTTGAAACTCATTTAGAAAATTTGTTCCAAAAGTTTGCACCAGATGGCTGAATGTCATTTGGTTAAATTGGATATTGATGGTAACGCACTCGAATTTGTGATGTTTTGTTTGGGTGATTATGAATTCACAAATTATGTACGACTACTTTTTACTTATAACTACCATTAAGTAACTAGTAATAGTGAAATGTTTGTTCACAACAAAGTATATAACAAGAATATTGCTCAATAATAATTAATTCAGTCAGTAAATTCAGTCAGTTTAGATTCAAATATTACGCAAAAACTTACAGAAGACATACTATTATTTGGCACCTTCGTGTTTTCATACTATTTTGACAATATCACACTTTAATTTCACTTAAAATTGCATACAAGAGCGAAAAATATCATTCACGGTTTGCGCTATTGACGCCATATTTGTTTTGGTGACTAGCGTCGCAGTAAAAAACAAACTGAACTAAATTTGAATCACTTGGCTGAGTCCGTCAGTCATCTCCAAAGGGCTGACTTTCAACAAGCCAAGTTGTTAAACGTTGAATGATTCTAGTTCTATTAACTATCGGCCTAGGCATCCAATTGGCTAGCTAATTTAACCAAATGACTGCGACATACATACACAATTTAACGCTGGTATTTAGCTGCATCCGGTTAGACTGGAAGCCGACCCCAACATACTTGGAAAAAGGCTAAGCAGATGATGATGATGATCATCACTCGACATAATATATATTATAACAAAGGCAGAAGCAGGGACGGGTCGCTAGTTTTTTTTTTTTTTCCAACATAAAGACTTGAATGGTAAGTAAATGGAAGAATATGAATAAAATAATCATTGTTTGTTTTGTCTGTCGATTACAATTTCGGAAGTTAATCAAACCTCATGTTGCGCTGTAATAATGGTTAAGAATGTTAATTAATTTCAAGATTTATTGATATTGCTTGCCTTGGAAAGTCCCTGCTGTCATTCGTGAATCATTGAAGTCATTACGGGTCGCCAGAAGCCCGAAAGTCTGACAGTCAGTCTTACTCATAAAGGTCAGATAGGTCACGGATCATCCCATTTCTTCCCGTGAGTGTCGTAGAAGGCGACTAAGAGACTTACCAGATAATGGGCAGCAGCGTTCTGTATACATTTGACCACCATACTGCGATTGCAACCCGCCTGCCAAGCGTGGCGATTATGTCAAAACCCTCTTTTTGGGGGAGACTTATGTCCGGCAGTAAGCGTCTTTCGGCTGTACCTATTGATGATGATGATGATGAGGTAATTGCTCCACGTAAAAGACTGGTATTGAACTGCATCCGGTTAGACAGGAAGCCGACCTCAAGATAGTCGGAAAAAATCTACGCAGATTGATTGACCTTTTGTACCCAAACATGCGGTTTCTGCCCACATCTGCCGAACACAAATTGGTAATAGATACCTCCAACAAACACACGATCTAATTTAAATACGGCTTCTACTCAAACAACGTAACGTACCTTAATCTTTTACGGGTTCAACAAACATTTGGACACCGAATTAGCTTATTACATTCTTAAACAGCGCGATCCAATCCCAAAGGGTGAAGGGAAAAATGACAAAGGGATTTAAGGGGCCAAACTTTTTAATGAATTCCAGAAACGAGCCAATTGATATAATTTTACCAAATATTTTAATTAAATCTATGTTTGGATAAATTTTTCGGGTATTTTTTTTAGTACTTACCTTTAAAATAATACGACAGAAATTATTTTACTTAGTTAAAATGTCTAAATTCGTACACAAGTACCTACACAGACAATTAAAGTAGCATAAGAAAAGCGTTTGCATATTTTCATGAAAAAATAGTAGCTTATTATCAAACATCGACTTACATACATACATTGTCAATACGCTGACTCATTTTATACGGATGCCCTCATCATCATCATCATCATAATTTCAGCTGAAAGACGTCCACTGCTGGACATAGGCCTCCCCTAGACTCCTCCATTTCGACCAGTCTTGTGCTTCCCACATCCAGCGGATACCCGCGGCCTTCACAAGGTCATCGGTCCACCTTGTGGGAGGCCTTCCCACTCTACGTTTGCCGGTACACGGTCGCCACTCCAGAACCTTACGGCCCCATCGGCCATCTGTTCTGCGAGCAATGTGCCCTGTCAACTCTTCGGGCTATGTCGGTTGCCTTGGTTCTCCTGCGGATCTCTTCATTTCTGATTCGATCGCGTAGGGAAACTCCAAGCATTCCCCTCTCCGCTGCCCTTTGGGTGACTTTAAGCCTTCTGATAAGGCCCATTGTGAGCGACCACGTCTCTGTACCATAGGTCATCACTGGCAACATACACTGGTCAAAGACTTTCGTCTTGAGACACTGTGGTACCTATTTGGGACGAGAACGGATGCCCTGCCCTTTTTTTTTTTTTTTTTTTTTTTTTTTGGGTGGGAAATCATCAAATAACTTCTCCCGCTCTGGGTGGAGCAGGAGGGCGTGTCAGACTTTTACTGACTAAAACCCACCCGTGTTCCTTCATTAGCCCGTATGCCAGGGGCTGTGGTATCTCTTTCAAACGAACCCGCACCCCTGACAGGCATCGGCCCTTGCGGGCCCCATAATTTTTTGTGCTGACATCTCTTTGAGGCGCGCGTGGAACACAACGCGCCGTCGACTTGGGCTTGGTCCTTACCGGACAGCGAGCTACCCATTACTCGCCGTCCGCAAGCCCATGCCTACGGTGGCCGGAAATCGGCCTGGGATTCCCGACGCCCAGAGCGTCTCCGTATCCTGCGGCGGCTGGGGTCGCGAGGGCGCATATGCTGCCTCTCCCTCACGTGCGCCGCCTCCCTCTTCGCGAGCATTACTGCTTCGCTGAAGGAGGTGACGGCTCCCCATGCCCTCTCGCTCCGTACCATGGCCTGGACCAGGGCCGGACGCGAGAGATCGCCGCCGCCGATCGCCTCCACGAGGACACGGCGGTGCTCCGCCCAAGCAGGGCAGACCGCCACCGTGTGCTCCACCGTGTCCTCAGGGCGATCTTCGCAGTGGAAACACCCGGGCGTTTCCTCCCGCCCTATCCGAAACAGGAACCTCCCGAAACAACCGTGTCCGGTGAGGACCTGCGTCAGGCGGAAGGTGAGGACGCCATGCCGCCTCTCAAACCACTCCTCAAAGAGGGGACTTACCGCCGCAATCGTGGCGTGCCCAGCACTGGGTTGCGACAATCGCTCTCTCCATGTCACCATGAGATCCCGCCGGAGCTCTGTCCGCTGTGCCGCGATTTCCCGCGGCAGCGGAGTTACGCCCTGGCGTTTGGCCTCCTCGCGCCACTCCCATATTTGCGCGAGGACCTTTGCCTCCAGATCCCATGGCGGTAATCCGGCAAGGAGGCCCGCCGCCTCGCCGGAGATCGTGCGATATCCCCGGATCATCCTGATCGCCATGACCCTATGGGACGCCCTCAGCTTGCGAGCTGGTTGGCGCCTCAATGTAGGCGCCCACACCGGCGCCCCGTATAGGGCCATGGACCGCACGATCCCCGCGTAGAGCCTCCGGCAGGAGGCGTTTGGCCCCCCTAGATTGGGCAAGAGCCGCTTCAACGCAGCCCCGGCCCGCTCCAGTCTGGGAGCCAAACGGCGGAAATGCTCCGCGAAGTTCCACCGGCTGTCGAGGACGAGTCCCAAGTACTTCATCGTCGACTCGACGCCGATGTGAACCCCTCCCACCGTTATCTGGGAACCCGTCGGTGGCGCATTCCGAGGACCATGAAACCACATGGCCTCGGACTTGTGCAAGGCCACCTCGAGTCCCAGTTGCCGGATCCTATCCACGATTGTCGCAACCCCGTGTGTCGCTAAGTCGGCCGCCGCCTGGTACGACCTCCCCTGCGCCAGGACCAGCGTGTCGTCAGCGTAGCAGACTACACTGACGCCGCTAGGGAGGTCGGCGCGCAGCACCCAGTCGTACCCGATGTCCCACAGATACGGCCCCAGGACCGATCCCTGTGGGACACCGCACGACATCTCTCGCCGGTTCCACTCTCCGAGGTGACCGGGGTAGATGACGGCCCTGTCCGTCAAATAGGCCTCGACCACACGACAGAGGTAGGTCGGCATCCGGTGATACCGGAGTGCCTCCCTTATGCAACTCCAGGGCAGGGTGTTGAAGGCATTGGCGATGTCTAATGACACCGCCAAGACGACCCCACCCCGGGCCACAGCATCCCCCGTCGTGAGGGCTCGCACGCGCATGATGGCGTCCACCGTGGAGCGCCCCCTGCGGAAACCAAACTGGCTCTCCGCCAAATCCGGCCCCACCCGCACCAGCCGCCCGACGAGGCGGTCTGCAATTACTCTCTCAAAGAGCTTGCCCACCTCGTCGAGCAGCACAATGGGCCGGTACGCGGACGGAGAGTCCGCTGGGCGCCCCGGCTTCTTAATTAGGACCAGTTTCCCCGTCTTCCAACGAAGCGGAAACTGGCCCTCCTCCAAGCATGCGCTTAGGAGCCCTCTTAGTCGAGGCCCGAGAGCCTGCAAGGCCAGGACCCAGGCTTTGCCGGGCAAGCCGTCGGGTCCTGGGGCGGTATTCTTGGCATTCAGCCTACGTACCGCCACTCTCAGGTCTACCTCGGTCACCTCTGGAGAGTCGTCGTCGTCGTCGGTGTGGTCCGCATCGGGCACCGCAGGAGGCGGAGCCATAGGCGGGGGAGCGTGCTCCCCTCGCGAGGGGAACAGAGCGCTCACCACGTCCTGCACGAGATGAGGCCGGAGACTCTGCGTCAGCGGGGGAGCCCACGGGCGGATTTTATCCCGCACCGTTTTGTAGGGGCGTCCCCACGGGTCTCTGTTCAGAGTCTCCAGCGACTCCTCCCGGGCCACTACTCTGGCCCGCAACATCTCATCTCGGAGGGCGGTCTTCGCCACTCTGTACCCCTCGTACAGCTCCGCCTCAATGGCTACCGTATCCGGAGGGCGGATACGGAGCCTGCGGTGCCTGGAGTAAAGGTGTCGCGCAGCAACACACGCCTCGCGCAGTGCTGTCAACTGCGGCGACCACCAGTACACCTGGCGTGAAGCACGACCTGGCTGGACCCGGGGCATTGCCACGTCACATACGTCGGACATGGTCTCCCGGAACCACTCGGCCTCGTCGTTTATGTCGGCAGGCCTGTCCGTTGATGACACCCAGGCCTGCACGATCGAGGCTTCCAGGAGAATCTCCCGGTCCAGCTGCTTCAACGCCCACCGCGGACCACACGGGGCCCGTCGGACCGGCGCGCTCGAGGTCTGGGCGGAGACGTCAAACCGGATGTACCGGTGGTCGGAATACGTCTCCACCCCTCCATGACGCGCCAGTCGATGACACGCGTGTGATATAGTTTTTTCTTTAACTAATACAGGATACAGGTTATCTTTTCCACTAATGTTTAGTACTGTTATCGCATTGTTCTTCATCATCATCATTTCAGCCGAAAGATGTCCACTGCTGGACATAGGCCTCCCCCATTGTTCTTGCTTTATAAATAACTGGTGAAAAAATAATCTTTAACAATATTTTTGGAACAGGAAATTTTACTGTAATCTTTTAATTTTCGTCCATAATTCTCAACTATATTACTATACTTTGTTTCACTTAATTTTAAAAGCACATAGTTCACAGATATTCCTTGAAACTCGGCATCAGTATCTTTATATAACCTTAGGTACCTACATTCATGCTCGTTTCTTGCTATTTACGATGTAAATACAGCGTTATAAATAACCCTTTTGTAGCCCGTAGGTACAACTCTATTAATAGTTTTTAGTACGAAATATATCTTCATGTGCAAAATATTATCTCGACAAGTCGACGTTTATAATGAAAGTACCTACTACATTTTCAATTTAGATGGAACCAACCGAAATGAATCGTTTGTCTAAACATAAATTAATCATTCCATGTCAGCATATGCAATTTATATTGTGCATTTCAATTCATTCATTTTCGAATTTACAAAACATTTGACTCCACAACATTTACGTAAGTACATTTTTTTTAACAAAAAAAGATTTTACGAATTACATGCTGTTATTAAGAAATAATGTATAATAATTGCAAATGTAGCAAAACTTTGTTCACCTACTTACACTATAGCTTAGATTTTTCCCCAAAAATAAAACAATGTTTTAATTTCATAATATGAATCTATTTGGTTGAACCTCACAACATACACCAATAACAACATATACTTATATCTAAGCACTAGGTCCACGTATCAAGATCTACATTAATCTTTCCTCCTTTTTCCAATAGATAGCAAAACAAGATGTCTTTCACGCATATTCAAGGTCAAAGTAAACATTTATTGTATCCGAAAATATTTTTCTTGTAACATTGACGAATTATGTTGATAAATCAAAAGCTTAGCGGGTAAAGATAGAATCGTGGGTTTTCATAGAATATTTGAAAGACACTGAGTCAAAGTCAAAGCATTTATTTCAAATAAGCCTATATAGGTCACTTTTGAACGTCAACATTTACATTAAAATAGAATTGATTCTAGTCACCCCTTCCAAAATGCAGTTTCGTATGGAGAAGAACGGGCAAGAAACTCCACCGTTACTCTTTTAAAATGTTTTAAGTAAGTACTTAAAATATTTAACGTATATTCATTACATAAATGTGTGAAAACGATGCACCCAGAAGAAAATTACCATACCAAAATAGGTAAAAAGAATTAAAGTAAAGCCTTCATCATCATTTCAGCCGAAACACGTCCACTGTTGGACATAAGCCTCCTCCAAACGGGGTGGGAATTGCCATAATCGCCACGCTTGGCAGGTGCGTTCAACTAATCACTGAGTGTAAATCAATGTCATAAATATAATTAACTACACAATTCAATTAGCAACCAGCTTGATTTTGTCTAGACTCTAGATTGTCCTATGGAGCAGGACCAGCATGTTTCCAAGCTTCTTATCTTGGATATAATCCTCTAGTTTGTATTAAGCTTGTTGTAATCGAGAGAAGAGAGTTGTGATAGAATGAATTTCGAATAAGGCGGGCGGGAACGCCCGAGTGTTCCCATTGGGAAGATCGCCCTGAGGACACGGTGGAGTATACGATGGAGATCTGCCCGGCTTGGGCTGAGCACCACTGTGTCCTCGTGGAGGTGATCGGCGGCGGCGATCTATCGCGTCCGGCCCTAGTCCAGGCCATAGTACAAAGCGAGATTGCATGGGTAGCCGTCACCTCATTCTGCGAAGCAGTGATGCTCGCGAAGGGAGAGGCGGCATATGCGCCCTCACTGCCTTAGTCGCCGCAGGAGACCCCCTGGGCGTCGGGAGTCCCAGGCTAATTCCCGGTCACCGTAAGCGTGGGCTTGCGGACGGCGAGTAATGGGTAGCTCGCTGTCCGGTAAGGACCAAGCCCAGGTCGACGGCACGTTGTGTTCCACGCGCGCCTCAAAGAGATGTCAGCGCAAACTGATGGGGCCCGCAAGGGCCGATGCCTGCCAGGGGTGCGGGTTGTTCCAAAGAGATACCGCCGCTCCTGGCACACCAAATAACTTCTCCCGCTCTGGGCGGAGCGGGAGGGCATGTCAGACTTTTACTGACGAAAACCCACCCGTGTTCTTTCAGTTGCCTGTGTACCAGGGGCCACGGTATCTCTTTAATAGAACAACCCGTACCCCTGGCAGGCATCAGCCTCTAAAAGTACTTGTGACGTTTACGCTGACACTAGACGTCACTGATGATGGCATGACAGAAGACTTCAACCATAGACAGAATAGTGACGTTGCATAAAGCGTATTATTTATTCATTTCAATATTAAACACACAAAAGAGGCTCCGTGTGAAACTGAGTGAATATATCAGTCGATTTACAGACAAAACTCCCCAGAGAAACTTACATAAAGAATCCGATATTCAAACTGTTCAAGAGTTATAACTTTTTGTAAGACGAAGTTGTTGATGTTCATCAATAACGATGGGCCCTTTCTTGTGAACTATTCTCTGGTTTCGGTATCAGAGTTGTAGAAGTCTATTTAATACAGTAACTTCTGAGGAGCCGTCTCTTTGGTTGGTTAACTTTGTCAAGTTACAATAATATTATTTTGATTTGGAATTATTTGTTTTGAAGTATGTTTTAGATTCTGAGGGCGTCCTTTCTTACGTTTGCCGAGTTCACGGACGATAGCGACGAGCTTCGCATGGTGGCTGGTAGCAGCTGGGCGAGAGTTTCCGTGAATAGAGCTGAATGGCGTGCAATTGGAGAGACCTATGCCCAGCAGTGGACTGCTGCAGGCTGATGATGATTAGATTCACTTTGATATTCCAGTATGGATGACGATGTCGTATTTTTCCTAAACTTACCTTTATCTACCAACACTGGAACCATATCCTACGAAAAAATATCTCTGTCCTTTTTTTTTCTTAGATAAAAGCTTATTAGACTTTCAGTCGAGTTTATTCCTAGTACGCTTCTTTTCTTACAAAGATTTATTCAGTCGTTCAAGGATACTTTTATCCTACGTTATAAAGTAAAAACATAAACAACCGGCATAAAAAAACAACTTATTTTGGAGTTTCACCGACGCCGTAAAAAATACTATAAATAAACGAAGGTATTAAAAATGTTATGGGATGTAACTGGAATGTTTTCCAAGCCACTCCTAGTACCAACTAATAAAAGTTTTCATGTCTATTCCTGAAAATACGAAACATTAAATCAGAATGTCGTAGTATTTTTAACGAAAAACTATGTTTTTTCGCCGAACTGTAAAATGAGTATAACGAAAGATAATTCAATAGAAATGTACTACAAGCTGTTATTAACTTTATATCTCCTTCTAGAACTGCCGGCTGTGTTTAAGCGGTTATTGCATGATCAAATTTGTAGAAACTCTAACTGGGAACCTCAGAACAAAACAAAGGCAGATAAACCGCGCGGAACACCAAGAATAAGCCTAAACCAAATACGAGTACTAAAGCGTCGCATTGTACCTATGTAACATACGCTTCATGGCGTACTAACTCGAGTTTTGGATCAGTATTTGGTGTTTTGGCTTCGCTCTTGGTGTTCCGCGCGGTCTATGTGCCTTTGTTTTGTTCTGAGGTTCAGTATAACGTCATAAAAAACAACAACCGTTCAATGCTTTCATTAATAATTTAGAAAATGATGACAGCAGAAATATGAGGTTCCTTCGAAAGAAAAGGGTAAATACCACTCCAACATTTTTCCTCAAAAGTCCCAAATCCCTTAATGACTATACCTACGTGTAATAAAAACACGATATTACCAAGATAATCAGAAAAGATCAAGCTATAAAAATCCAGTCATGTCCCTGGATACTAAATAAGGGAATTTTCCAAGCTTAACTAAAATTATGCAGCAATAAATCTTCTTCGCAGAACCCCCGAATATTGCAGGCGTGTTACTTTAACAGGCACCCGAAAATCAAAGCTGAAATACGTCATTTATATGTAAGAGTAATTAACATTAATCTGTGCGAAGCCTTTACTTAACCTAGCTCAACCACATCTGGCGAAACCATTAAGAATTGGTCTAGATCTTTCTCGAAGATTTAGACGCAAGTAAAAGGATAGACAATTAGACGCAGACCCACTTAGGCTACTGATTTTACTCATAACTATACTAAATTGTATATAGCTGTTCATTCACTTAGCTTAAATAAAAATAGAGTTGGTATATGCCTGAACATAATTGAAATGACTGTCGGAAAAATCTAATGAAAAACACACTTTCATTTTGACAGTTCAACAATATTCATCGCGGTATTTACGTTTTTGAGCAGACAATTTGTTCGAGCATATGAAGCAATGGAGTACCAAAATATTCTTCAAAATCATTCAGTTTGTGATAGATCGTTGGTTACGCAATTAGTAAATCACAATTAGTTAAATCTATTTTTACGAAAGACCAAAGTAAATATGGATGGGCTGTGTGAAATATGATACGGCTTAAAAAAGAAACGATGGTGATATCTATATTTTCTTTGGTATGAATAGGTCTTGTCTTTGCTGTTAATCATTAAACTAAATACATGCATCGCATGACTATTCCCGTTGCTGACGATTACTGGGTTACGGGCTATATTAAGCTTATGTTAGCATAGCTATTCACAACCATTCGATAGGCTACCGTATCAAGAATGACTAATTGTGATAACCTGCAGGCTTAGCATGACGCTTTATATTTCTACGAAGAATAGACAGTGCTTTGAAATACAAAGTGACATTTCGTTTCTCCATTTTTGACATCACACCGTAGATATCCTTCTAAAATTTGTCACTTAGTCTTTCGTTTCTAACGATCTCCGTCTAGGTCCTTTTAAATGTATACAATTTTTGAAGAATATTTCTTCAAACTGTCGAAATCACACTGACAACAAACTATCAACTATCTACAAAATCATGATTCGTTTAGAACGCTTATCTGTGATACTTAATAGAAAAACATAGCTATCTTCTCCTATTGTACATGATTTAGTTAATAGTCATGTCTGTTCTTCCGTCGACAAATCGGTGCTCGTGCCTGTTGATTTACCTTGTACCCAACAGCAAACTGTTGTCGGAAGAGTAGCGGTCGTCTATTTGATTCAAAGTGCATTTTTTTCAGATATTGTATTTCTGAGCAGCAGGAGTCCTATAAATATAGGACTCCTACGATAACATTGATTGTTATTCGATTCTGAAATTCGGAAGCGCATCGAATGGTTGTGAATAGTTTTGAACAAATGTTTTTGTTTTTACTTTAAAGCTCCTTTTTAACTTTAAAGCTCTTGATTTGGATCGAAAACTTTGTTTTAAGATTTATAGCTATCTGGGTAGATAGCTATAAATCTTAAAACAAAACACAACCTAATCTTACAACTTTTTTGTAGGGTTACAATGCGTAGAGTAAAGTACAATTCTACTTCTATCTATCTAAAATACCTAAACACCAATTTCCTCTCTTCGAAACCCAGCCTTACACGTCACATTGTATAGTAATGTGCAAGTAACAAAACGCCGAGTGTGGGCTATCGATCTCGCCCTTCACCTTGGCGCCGCCGGGGATCAACAAAAACGCGCCTATTACGCAGTACCGTTCCTTGTGTCGATGAGTATGTACCTGGGGATCAATGAGATGTATGGAAGAAATGTTTGGTGATTGAGCTTCGTTTAGCATAAGACTGAAATACCAATGGTTTGTGTTATTGGCTAATTGTTTTAAGAGTTTTATTAGAAGTAGAGTGCTATGTTGCCCATTCCTACTACAATGTTTTTGTTTTGTTTCGCCTATAATGTCCCACAGCCGAGCAAAGGCCTCCTCAAGTTCTTCGAGGAACTCTTTTCCCGCGTCACCTTGAACCAACCCTCGCGGTACGCGTCCAGGTCATCTTGCCACCGCTTTCATGGCCGACCGCGGCGGTCCCTTCCATCTTCAGGCACAAATTGTGTGAAGGCTTTTGTCCAGCGGTTATCCTACATGCGGCTGATGTAACCCGCCCAATCCTATTTGAGCCCCATTTAACTTATTTTTGTTAAACAAATTGTCTACCAATTTAATTGTCTGTATATTCAAATCTTTTTTTATGGCAGTTGTGATTTGGCTTTATTACGGCAAATTGACGTACGATGTTAATTGTTTTTTTAATTAATTTCCCTGACTGTACAGTAGTGGCATAAAAGGGAACTTTCCTAATGCCATGCCATGCCTTATCTACTGTTTGTACCAACTTAAAATTTCAACATAAGAAAATGCCACCCAAGTTTCCGTCGGAAAAGATTACTTAATTCAATTTCTCTTCCAAAGATCTTAAGAAGTTCACCACGGTGAACAACCGTTCAATTCCGATTTCGACGAAACCCAAGTTCACGGCACATACATTAAGTACGTATTCGTGGAAAATGCCTATTTAGTTACTTCGCATCGACCTCACGCCTCGGTAGACACCGCCCTCTCAATTACTAAGAAAGTACCTACTACTACGCAATATTTTACAACTGAAATTGTGAAACTCGAACCAAAACAGTGGGAATAATAAATATAATTATCATAATATAGATTTATCTTCACATAGTACAAAACAAAGACGCTTTTCTTGTTTGTCCGCTTAGATCTTTTTAACTACGCAACGAAATTTAATGCGGTTTTCTTCAACAGACAGAGTGATTCAAGAGGAAGGTTTATGGTATAATACACCGACTTCCACGTGGGCGGAGCCGCTGGCAAAAGCTAGTTAGTAGATTATGATACATTTAGTTGTGTACACTACGCTACGCGGATTGCTACGACCCTCGAAAGCCCTACTAGCTACGCAAGTAGCTAAAAAACTCGAATAGTTCTTAATGGTGTTTTTAATGTTTTCATATGAAAAGGTGATCCTATCAGTGGAAATTTTTAAATTGATAAGCTATCGGCTTTTTTTTTTTTTTGAGGGTAGGAAATCATCAAATAACTTCTCCCGCTCTGGTTGGAGCAGGAGGGCGTGTCAGACTTTTACTGACTAAAACCCACCAGTGTTCCCTCAGTTGCCTGTATGCCAGGGGCCACGGTATCTCTTTCGGCCCGAACCACTGGCAAATAAGCTGTGGGCTTCGATTTTTTTGTCTTTGCATACCGATTGGTGCTCAAACATGTTCATCAATCATTCTGCCTAGCTTTTTCCCAACTATATATGGGGTCGGCTTCCAGCCTAACCTGATGCAGCTGAATAGGGACAAGAATTTTACATGTTGCGACTACCTATTTGACCTTCACAACCCAGTAACTGGGTAATCCGTACCATCTGGGCCCTAATTCACTATGACCACTTAACGATTCTTTACTTCGAATCCACGTCAATCCCTTAGATCACATACGAAATCTGCTTAAAAATATCTACAAATTATCTTAGAACGTTTCCTTACCGCTACATTGGTTTCTACAAAACACGATATTGACGTAGTTTGAACGTAGTAAGATTCCGCGGGAAATCATTATCATCATTTTATTTTTGTTTACAGACGCTTTTAATTTCTCTTCTTTTCATTTTATCTTTTTTTTTACATCGTTCTCATATTGATAATTTCAACATAATGATGTAACCACCTTTTTGTAAAAATAACATGATTTTAAAAGAGTGTCCATGGAGTTTCTTGCCCGTTCTTCTCCATAGGTACCTACGCTTTGGAATGGGCAACTAGCTTCATCTTTCTAACTCCTAACCTAACCTTGACAACTCAAAAGTGCTCATAATTGGTTTATTTGAAATAAATGCTTTGAGTTTGATGATACAGAATTTGGACCCAGGTAAGACTGTTGAACGTGAAAACTATAACAAATCTGCATAAATAGCTATAAGGCTATGAAGGCTGTACGAGCTACGGGCTACGAAAGTCGAAAAGCGAATAAATAGTAATTTTTCCTTACTTTACTTTCAATTTGCGTAATTTCATTCACATCGCTAGTTTTAGTTTTTTAATTTTTTTTTATTGTAAGTGTTTGTAACGAAAACGCGAACTGGCAATAGGTATAGCTCGACTGCTTACACATTGTAAGTTTGTGAATTTATCTATCGCCCCTTGTATTGATCTGGACCCACTCCGAGCATTAGCATATTTATGCTTAGGTACGAGTACGTAGTTCGACACGTATTCAGTACCGACGAATTATTTGCTACTGAAATAACTAATTGTATCCTTACAGGCAGTTTGAGTAATTTATGCGGCCTACCCAAATGTCCTATTCTTTGGTATTGTTCGTCAAATCGTTGACCTCCTCAAGTTCTGAGTTGAGCTGTATGTTTAATCTGTGTGGATCTTTCCTAAAAATACCATTTCAGACACCAATCCATATGGTCTTCACATGATCTGACCAAGATTATGTCTGGACTTTAAAAGAGATTGTAAACTTTGAGTTTGTTTCGGCCTTTCTTCTCAGAGTAGTCTGATAGGAAACGCCGACCTCATCTAGTTTGAAATTGTTTATTGACGTTTAAAAGTGTTTGTACAAACCTCAGATTATAAAACAAAGCCAGATAGACCGCGCGGAACACCAAGAGTGAAGCCAAAAAACCAAATACTAAAGCGTCGCATTGTATACAATGCGAGGCTTTAGTATTTGTATTTCGCAACAGGGAGCCGTCCGCAAGCCCACACCTACGGTGGCCGGGAATCAGCCTGGGATTCCTGACGCACAGGGCGTCTCCCGCGGCGACTAGGGCCGTGAGGCCGAAAACGAAACTTTTCAGTTTCTCAAGCCACTCCTCAAAGAGGGGACTTACCGCCGCAATCGTGGCGTGTCCAAAGTGGGTTGTAGGGGTCAGATAGGTGGTCGCTTCATGTAAAATACTAGTTGTCAGCTGCTTCCGGTTAGACTGGAAGCCGACCTCAACATAGTAGGGATAAGGCTAGGCATAACAAAACATAATTTCACGCCTTATTTCTCCGAAGGGTCGTGCAGAGACATACCTGTTTTACACTCACATTTCGCTAGTATAAAACCTATGTAAAAAGCTAGGCATACATATTTATTTCAGTCACTTTTCACAGATACACAGGTAAAGTTAGAAGAAAAAACAATTCCGTTTAAAAATGACAGTGGGAAGCCAGAAGAAATCCTTCTTTTCCCACATTTTAATTATAGAACTAAACTTTGCCTTCAACTTAGCTCTTTGTTTTAATAAATGTTTGAACGTACAACGTTTTGTTTTATAATTATTCATGAAGTTCTAATGTTATTTCGAGATCTTGTACTAAAATAGAATCCAGAGTTTATCTACTACGTTGTACTGGAGATAGTAAATTATTTAAAAGGGACTAACGTTCGCTTGGTTCTTAAAATATATTTTGAGTTGATACCTCTTTCTCCTGCCAGAGGTGCGGGTTGTTCGCGGGTGTGAATACGGGGATACGAGTATAGCCTATGTCACCCGTGGATAGTGTAGCTTCCCAGCAGTGAAATAATTTTTCAAATCGGTTCAGTAGTTTCGGAGCCTATTCAATGCAAAAAAAGAAACAATCACATCTTTCCTCTTTATTAATAGTACCGTATAGATACCTATAGATTATTACTAGCAGCACTCCGCGGTTACACTCGCGTAAAATCTAGCCTATGTCACCCGGAGATAGCTTAGCTTCCCAACAGTGAAAGAATTTTTCAAATCGGTTCAGTAGTTTTGGAGGCTATTCAACGCAAACAAACAATTAAATCTTTCCTCTTTATAAAATTATTATAGTATAGATTATATTAATAGTGTAGACGTGTTTTTACAAACCCACTCACAGAAATTAATTCATTTATCAGTAAGGTTTATTTTCTGATACTCAAATTATGATGGAACTATAATATAATTGAAAATCTGATAACCATGCTTTGCAGTTGGATTCATAACCACATCATAGCAATCATCAGTATACCGTGTGTAATATAATAACCAAAACAGCATAAGTAAAATTTAATTCTTCTTCTCGTGTCATTAATTAAATTAAAAAATTATTACCAGGGGCTTGTGGCTAAGTAACAATAGCTGCACGGGTCGATCGATCAGGTTAAGCTACGCTTGCCGCGGTTGGTCCGTGGATGGGTGACCATCTTTACATACCAAGACCCCTCCATGCCTCGGAAAGCACGTTAACCCGTTGGTCCCGGTTGTCATTTGTGGATCTTTGACAGTCGTTACGGGTCGTCAGAAGTCCGAAAGTCTGACAACCAGTCTTTACTAAGGGGTATCGTATAACCCAGTAACTGGGTTGTGGAGGTCAGATAGGCAGTCGCTCCATGTAAAATACTGGTATTCAGCTGCATCCAGTTAGACTGGAAGCCGACCCCAACATAGTTGGGAAAAGGCTAGACAGATGATTACCAGTGCGCAAACTGTGACCATGAATTCAGCATATCCTTCTAGACCCCCTAGCAGAAACATTTCGTCGGTTACACAAAAAATAATTTGCTGTTTCACAGCAAAGTAAAAAAATACAATACCTAACGCGGTCAAAATGTATGGAACAGCTGATTTTTTTTTTTTGTATAACTGGCGAAAAATTTCTGCGCTCGAGGGTCTAGAATGATATGCTGAATTCATGGTTACAGTTTGCGCACTAGTTAAAAATATACCCTGTAGATAAGGAAAACCATATCTAACAGCCGTTAATGACCCTTCCTTTTTGCTGTAGTCGGGCAAAAAAACTCACGTTTGAATATTTTCTCACGTAAACGTTAAGGAAAACCCATTGAAATACATATCAGAGGGTTTCATAAAAAAAGCTATTTTCGTACGAACCTCCGACACTGTTCGCGCTTATTCGGCATTGAAATCTAATTATCTTATGAAGGAAAATGTGCCAACGATACATACATACCTTCGTATAATAGGTGTAATAATGTATTTAATGGAGGGCGAAATTATTTAGGAATTCTGGAATACAGGAAATTAACATTGTTGAAAATTGTATTTAATGCTTGCAAAATAGAATTTTATGAATTAATTTTCAAACACATTACTAAACATAGTCAGCCTATAATATTTCCACTGCTGGGACACAGGCTTCCTCTCTGAGAGAGGGGGTGGGAAATAATCCACCACGCGGGCCCAGTGCGGGTTGGTAGGTTCTTGTATACCCACTGAAAAGGCAATTAAATATCTGCCATTTCCTGGACATATTTATTCAAGACTTTCTGGTCCCATGAGAAGAACATATACTTCAACACGCTTTCAATCGCGAAATATTTAATTATTTCTGGCGAGCAGAGCCGTGGACAAAGCCGAAACTGTAAAAACGACAGAATCAGACAAAATGATATTAAAAAGAAATTCTTTACAGAGTAATTTTTGCCGTCGTGGGTGTATCAGCGGTTTGCCAGCCCCATTAGAGGTTGTTCTCATAATGGACCATGTTTTTTTTTTTCATTTTTTTATATCTGGCACATTATTATCATTTGTTTGGATATCATCTCCTCTGGATCGTTTTTCTTTTGGTATGGGCAACATTCCAGTCGGCGAAAGCTGAAAACGATACGGTTTGTTGATATTTAGGTCACTGTGAATTATTAGTTGGCTAAGGCTTGGTTTTAATATTGTTATACAAGGTTTTGCCAGCGGCTTGCCCGTGTGGCGGTCGGAAATTATCGCAAGGAAACGTATTATCGGGGTAGAAGTATCCTAAATGTTAATCCAGGTTAAGAATGATCTGTGAGCCTAATGCTTTGCTTCTTTTCAATTATTCTATTGATTTTGAATTAAAGAGATTAATAAAATATTTCATGCGTGGTTAGTGATAACCACGCATGAAATATTTTATAAATATTTTTCTAACTCCATTTTCAAAATTTCAAATAAATACATGTCGTTTCGAACAATGAATACGCACTACTTACCATTTTATTTCAAAGAATTTCAACAGTCTGTGTCATTAGTAACGCACGGACGTTCTTAAGTTCTTATTTCAAAAACAGGCTCGATGGTTTAAACCATACCTAAAGAAAAACCTTGTTTTGTAATAAGGGGGAAGGGGTTGTCTAAACGATATCCACTCAGGTGCTTAACCTTGGTGGGTGATCAAGTTTCTGCTTTTTTATTTTCATTTTCAAAGCTCAAAAGTTAAATCTAGCGTTTAACAAAATGTTAAAGTTCCAAATTTACGTAAGATTTAATTCGTACTACCTTTGCAGTTATTAAAAGCATATTTATTTTTATTTCTCGCATCTTTTGTAGACAATTATAAAACTCACATTACACGTTTCTTGTTTGCAACTAAACTATTTTTCTTTTATACTATTAAAGTGATTAAGAAATAGTAGGAAAGAGGATCTTGTAAATTCACCTGGATTTTGTGATGTTTTCAAAATTATACGATATTTTTTAAATAAAGTTCAACTAATTCCCACGCTACCTGCAACGCTCTCCATTTTTAATAGATGGGCATGAAAGCCATGTAGGTTGGTACAGTCAGCAAAAAAGATAAAAAACAGGGTTGTCGGATATAGCTGAAGTTTAGTAAAAAACCGATGGATGTTTCCTAATTAAATTAAATTTAATAAATGTAATATTTGCTTTATAATATTTAAATTTAATTATAAAACATGCATCAATTCAGTTTGTTACAAAACTTCAATTATATCGGACAACAACTCTAGTTACTTCTGTTTTGGTGACCGTACCTACCGAAAAGCAATCATCCAAGTAACATTTAATAACTATGCTATGTAGTTTCGTGTAGGCGTTACCTTCATAATAATTGTGCGTAATATTGTTATAGAACCATCTGAAACGAAAACAGGAGGTTCATAGTATATGGCGGGTTTATATATATTCCTTCATTTAAATGAAGGCTTGGTCGACATCGCCTACGCTCGCCGCAGGATATTTCTCATAACAAGTATTATGTAAGAGTTTTATCGTACGATACGAATATTATAAATGTGAAAGATTGGATGTTTCGATGTTTGTTACTCAATCACGCAAAAACGGCTGAACGGATTCGAATGAAATTTGGCACACAGATAGTTTGTAACCTAGAATAATACATATGATACTTTTTATACCGAAAGTATGTTCCTGTGGGATGATTTTCGACCTCGTACGGGCGAAGCCGCTGGCAAAATAATATGGCCGCAGTCTATGATTTCACTAGCAAGCTAGATGGTCTAATGCATGTAACTTGATAAAAAGGATTCTAGATCCCATTCTGGGTCGTATTGGTTCTCTATCAATTGTTGTCATCGATGACTACGATGGCACGGACCGCCACCTATCGGATCCAAATTATCCTATATTTCGAGCTGAAACCAATCATACACACTCACAAAATGTCATTGAAATCAGTTGGGTGGTTTTGGAGATCAACGTGTACACACGGCTACACATCCAGCTAAATATTTCCAGTATAAGCTGATCTCGCATTGTATAGGATTTCCGTACAGTGCGAGATCAGCGTAAACTGGAAAGAATAGCTTGATGTGTAGCCATGCGTACAAACTTAGTATAGGTACGTGACTTTAAGTTTATTAAAAAAGCACGGATATGACTTAAATAAACTGCAATAATTATGTTTAACTATGAAAGAACCTATAAAGGGGACTTTTAAGTTTTTTTTTTTATATTTGTGTCGGTCTGTTTGTTCCGGCTAATCTCCAGCTGGGCTAATTTTGATGGGAATTTCATTGGGAGATCCGTGGGCGAAGCCGCGGGCACAGCTGGTAAGATAAATAAACCTCCAGTCCTATCTCGTTTTAGTCAAAACAGATCAATTTGTTTGCATTCCTAAAATATTGTTTGCAAAGTAGGACCACTGAGGTCTCATTAGGCACCGCTCGTAACTCCATATTACCGAGACCTTCGTGGAAACAGCAGTGTATGGACTAGGGAATAAGTTCTCGACTGATTTGTGTTACCACTGCTACGAGCTAGACATGAATTCTAAGAAGATATGCGGACTAAAATGTTTGTAACGTATAACAAAAAATTCAACTATAATTAAATGCCCGTGTCCGTCCTTGGCAATTGTGTGGCTAAAACATTTTTTTTGTTCTCGGATCAATCCATCAGTATTTAAAAATGTCTGGGTCAAATATTCTCATTACAGCCTCGACAAGAAGAAGAGGTGGCTTGATGCCCCGAGAGCGATGAATTAGCTAATGGTCAATGAAAGATCTTCTGAAAGAAGTTCTACCACAATGTTTCAAACTGAGAATTATGCACATGTGTATTCTCGAAATTTTCACATATGGTGCTCAAATCTGCTCAGCATAAGTGGGACTGGGACGGATATACCTTCCGCATATTAGATGAACAAATGGGCTAAGAGAAACACCGATTTGATCTCACTTAACGCACGAGGACGATGCGGTAGGCCGAGACAAAGATGGTGGGAAGACCTTGACTCCTCCACACAATTTTACCTCTTTATAATTATCAGTTTAGATTATAGGAGAAAATGGGGTAACCAATGCTACATTCCTTTTTGTCATGAAAGGATGCATCTGCCTTGTTATGGGACAGTTTTAGGCTGAAGCTACGAGTATTCTTACGGTTCTTCATATGGTTTTGAAGAAGATGCGATCCTAGGACAAACTTTGTTAAACTTCCATACCTTATCTGTTAAAAAAAGACTGACAAAAATAGCTATGACTATATGATGATAGTATGACCTTGGTTTTCAAAACAAACAGAGAGTTCAATCACTACACTTTTTTTTAAAGAGAAATTTTCTACGAAAGCCTAATCCGAATGAATACGTTTCGTGAAACAAGAGTTCGTGTTAGTTCTCAGATTCTTTTTCACCAGAGGACCTAGCCCTCTCGCCACGAATATCCAATAGATTAAGTACTAAACACAGTGGTAAAGCTATACGTTAGCTATTTTTTTTCCATTTTTTTTTTTTAATTAGAGTTCCTCGGGAAGAGCTACGGGTTGGGTTTAGAAACGTGCTGCCTTGCTAACAAGATTGTGAGACATTTATCAGTCATTTTAATTTGGGATTTTGGCGTATATATCTGTTTATGTTCCTAACCTGTCTTCCTAACTTACTTAAATAATAATGTGTGGAGAAACATAAAAAAGAAACACGAGCAATGACTGAAAGAATGATTAATTGATTCGATCGCCTGATGTATCCGCAAAGAGTACAAATTACAGATGTATGAATGATCGAAGATTGTTAAAATTACCGATGGAGCTAGAAGCTCAACGATGCTTCTTCATCCAGAATTATCAGGAAGCATCGCTCTAATTGAATAATTACTGTAACAATAACGCTTTGCAAATGCGGCAAAACATTTTGATTCCCAGTTTCGAAGTGGATTTATCAGGCGGTATTCATGTTTAGTAATAACAACTGCTCGGGTCCATCAATCAGGTTAAGCTACGCTTGCCGCGGTTGGTCCGTGGATGGGTGACCATTTGGCTTTGGAAAATACCTTAAGCCGTGGGTCTCGGCTGTCATTCGTGAATCTTTGACAGTCGATATGGGTCGGCTGAAGCCCGAAAGTCTGACAATCCAGCAACTGAGTTGTGGAGGTCAGATAGGCAGTCGCTCCATGAAAAAAAACTGGTATTCAGGCATCCAGTCAGACTAGAAGCTGACCCCAACATAGTTGAGAAAAGGCTAAGCTCAGGATTAGAAGTCACAGTCTATCGCTTCTTAATAGCCTGGCTCCGTAACTGTGCCACTAACTCAACAATTCGCACGTCCAGATCTGCCTTTTCTCATTACCGTAGGAAACTCTTCAGACGTGACTGCACTGTCTAAATTAACAATACCCGATGTTTTGCGTTATTTTATTACATTATGGCGGTATAATCAAGATGGGCGCCCGCTGATATTGTTTGTGGAGGAGTTTAGTGGGATTACAAAGGCTACAAGTATTGAAGCTGAGGGATTGTGAGATTGGTCGATTGTGAAATTGTTTTGGTCGCTTTAGATAGTTGTTTTGTATTGTTTTTGTACGTTAGTAAGCAGTTGGTGAGCTGGAGAGAGAGAGCAGTGGCGGCCCAGTGCGTTAGGCCGTGACATGTAAGGTTGTAGGCTCGAACTCAGGCAGGCGCTTTATTTTGTGTAAATTATTTCATAACCACTGCTCTCGAAACAGTGAAGGAAAATATTGAGAGGAAACCGGCATGTCCTACGAGAGATTGTGGAATGGACTTGATTCAAAATTAGAAGGGATGAGGATGGGCAATTATGTATTTTTCAATTTTCACCCATAATGTGATCACCATTCTGTTCGCCAAATCAATCGATTTTGGTAGAACGATCTCATTTTTAACCGACGAAAAAACGGAGGAGGTTCTTTGGCACTGATTCAAAATTACTTAGGTACTCGTATATCTACTTACATTAGTGAATGTGAGGACTATGTGGGTCATGTTTTGCATTTTTGTTTTTATGTTTCATCTCCCGCTCAGTTAGTTTTTAATGTTAATCTGGCAGTTTGAGTACTTTATGCGGCCTATTTGTTCGACATATCGTTGAGCTCCTCAAGTTCTGAGTTGAGCTGTATGATTACTGATAAATGCGTGCACTGAATGGACAGGTCCACTCAATCTGTGTGGTTCTTTCCTCAAAAGACCATTTCAGACACCAATCCACATGGTTTTCACATGATCTGACCAAGATTATGTCTGGACTTTAAAAGAGACTGTGACCTCTGAGTTTGTTTCGGCCTTTCTTCTCAGAGTACCCAGTCAGATAGGAAACACTGACCTCATCTAGTTTAAAAAAAATATGGTTGACGTGTAAAAGTTATGTACAAACCTACTTACGGAAATAAAATCATTTCTTAGTAATTATGGTTAATTGAAAACTCAAAATAATTACAAAATATATACTTAGGTGTACTTACTTTAGTTTAAGAACTTAGTTATTAAGGTTAAACAAAAAAGGTTAATTATATTGTTGCTTTCAGTTTTTTAAAGTAGTATGTTTTGTTAGTACAGTTTTTGTAATTACACAACGTTGAAAGTTGATACTACGATTCAAAGTATCAACCACCGTTCAACCAAAGTTTGGTACTAAAACTTGCTACCTTTAATTTCAATGACTTTTTCTAAGTTATTTCTAAAGTCTAGAATAAATGTAGCAACTGGCTACTTCTAAGGTACTAAAAGGCTTTTAACTAAAGCGATTACCCGAAACTTCGGCATTCAAGTAAGGAAATCAGCTCACTGCCTAATGGTCAAGCTTAGAGCTAGTACCAGGGAGCTAGGCAAGCGAGAAGGCTGGCACAAAGTTGAAGAAGTTCCCCGCCCTATCCCCACTCCTGTGCCGAATGACGTCAGAACTGAACGTGGATGTAGGAGACTAGAAGTGTCTTGTGTAACTAAGATAAAGTTAACATTTGTATAAAATTGTAGGTCAAGATACGATATGATATTTCATTTTGATATCTTTATCTATATTATTCTATTCTACTGCAAGGTAGACACATCCTTTATATGTCTGCAGGTTAAATGATCAATTATTTTCTCTTCACCCGTCCTAGGATATTTTTACACTGTGAACACAAAAAAAAATTACCGACTTCAAAAAGGGGAGGAGATTTTCAATTCGGTTGTTTTTTTTTTTTTCTGTTAGATACATTCCTCAGAAATCCGGCATTGAAATTGGTCCCATATACATTTAGTCAAGTTCTGGTTAGTGTTTTTTGAGTTAGCTTCAATAATATCTACGTATTTTTTTCCACTTAGTTTATGTGTAACTTCTTGTCACTGTTATGTACTTAGCAAGTAAAGGTATAAGAATTTGTGTAGCGCCCGCACCGTACCGCCACTAAAAACTGATTTTTTATCTATTATTTATTTAAAAACCAAATGTAAATAAACTTACAAAAAGTGAGAAATAATTTTAATTTCCGACGTTGGCAAAAACACGAAAAAACAAAGACACCTTTGTAGTGCTTTTTTTGTTTGGAAGTCGGTAGTTTTTATAAATAAAGTTTTTATTTTCTGAAACAGTTTTGTATAGACATTTAAGTAAATATCTCATCTTGGACCATTGAACCTCATTGATTTGAAACTGCCTTTTGCATTATTCAGATGGTGTATCAACTATGCAAACCTTCAGCAAATTGTGTATCCGCACTACAGTACCTACCTACCTACGTCCACTTCGTTAGTGTTGTAGATAGAGGTCAGAAAGGTCAACGTACAATCAGCAGTTTAGTTACCATGGCGACACGACGTGCTTTACAATATTTCAACGTTTCCTGACTATAGTAGCAAAACGGATTTTTAACGTTTTAACATTTTGTTTTAAACCGTTTTTTGTTGTTGACATCAATCTCAATCTTTCTAAAATTATGCAGTGGCTGAGTAAAAACCTTTTGATAGTTTATTTTTATTTTAAATTTATAATTATTTTAATTAATAATCACAATTATTAAGATTTTTTTCAGTCTTTCTAATCCCAAAAAGTCATATAAATATGATTATGACTTCACATTTATTAATAAAAGTGGTGAATAATTTCAATTAGCCTTCATATGATAATATAAAGTACACATAATCATTCTACGGCCCACGTGGTTTTAGTTTTAAACGGTGTTAGACAACTTTAAAACGGGTTTTAAGCCACGGATTTTGTTTTAAAACGATTTATTTACAACTATATTCCTTTCTACTAACTTAGCATTCCTATGAAACCATATCGTAATTACTTTCGCGAGCATTGAAAATGTAAGTAAACAGTCTATTTTAAAATTCTCGTTACATAACACTAGAACAAAAATCTTACATGCAAAATGAACAGTATTTTAGTGCGAATTAAATGGAAACTGATAATGAAACTAATGGTTAAGAGAAATAAAGTTGTTTATTCCGTGACAAAAGCTACATTTTACATAATATATAGACCATTTTGAATCATTAAAACTGAAGGTTAGATATTCAATACAAGTTTCCTGGTCGTAACGCACATTTTAATGGTTCCGTGAACGTAGGCATTAAAATAAGAGGCAAATTCCAAGGACTTTAGACTGAGATATGAAAATATTGTATTGTGTATTTCATAAAATTAAATTATTGTTGAAATGAAACATATTTCTAGCGTGCATTGGGAGGAATATTTTAACCGCGGAACGACATTTTGACGACATTTCGTTGAGTTTTTATCAGCGAGTGATGGGTAATTTGTACACTGACACTGGCACGTATATACTGACAGTTGGGCTGGTCCACAAATTTATTAAAGCCGCTCAGCGGGCTATGCTTGGAGTTTCTTTGATGGATGAAGTTATCCGGAAAACAACTAGAGTTACCAACATAACTTGCAGAGTTAGCAGGTAGAAGTGGCAGTGGATTGGCCATGTTTGTCGAAGGACCGATGGCCGATGGAGCATACGCGTCCAGGAGTGGAGACCGAGTAACCGCAAACGTAGTGTGGGGTGCAGTGGCGGCTGGTAGATCATGGAACTGGTGGTGCACTTTACTAGCTCACTAAGTATTAGGGGGTAATAAGTAAAGAAATAAAATTTATTAATTTCAGACAAGTAATTTAAATCTAAACGAATAAAAATAAACAATAGTAGGTATTCAGTTTTACGTAAACTAAACTTCGCGGTGACAATAATGAGTCGGTCATTCATTATGGCCGGCACGCAAACTTCGCCAAACCTCGGGCGCTCTCGGTAATCGACGTTCGGTAATATTCGATTCAGTTCGCCAAACTTCGGTTCCCCCGTGCGGCGCACGAGAATGAACAAATTACTCCGTATCGCTCCATACAGTTATGTCAACTATCTTCTGTCTCACGCGCTAGGCGTTTTAGCTCGGATCTCATAGAAATGATAAGCATTCGCCGTGCGATTCGGAATAGCGCACGAGGGATCTTCTGTACCGCGAAAATAAGTCTTAATAGTTTAGCAAAGAGCTTATATTGTTTCGTCAGTTTTGTTAGTATTACATATACCACAACCAGTGGCCACAATGCGATTATTAAACATTTTGTGATTCTTTCTACACCTATTAAAATCTGGTAGTTCAGCGCACGAGTGCACTTAAGGGACAGCCGCCCCTGGTGGGGTGCACCCCAGCTAGATGAACCGAAACTCCAAAAGGTGGCTGGGTCAAACTAGATGCGGAAGGCGGAGGACAGGGTGTTTGTATAGCGCAGCATGGGAGAGGACTATGTCCAGCAGTGGACTACGATAGTTTGAGTTGATTGATTGATTGATGGGTAATTTTAAAACGGAGGAAGCAATTTCAATTTGCTGTCTAGACCTACTATATGTAGTTACATCTTGTTTTATAATGAAAACAGTTTTAGTAAAATTTTGTGTGGATGTTTATATGTATGATACTGTTTAGTTTGTTGCAATTTTTTGGTTCTAATTGATTTCATATGCGATTGTCTGTCTTTAAAGATGGTTTTGAATAAAGCCTTCACAATTTTAGTGAACAATTAAAAAGTACTTTCGCTAAATCACAGACTGTTTCTAAAATATAAGCTAATTAGTATTTAAATATTTTTACAAAAATATTAAACTAATTTAATGCTAGTACGACATATGTCAATAATATAAACAATATTCAGTCATTAAGGCGAAATTATTTAATGATAATACGACATAAATATTCAGTCAGTGTGGCGAAATTATTTAATGATAATACGACATAAATATTCAGTCAGTATGGCGAAATTATTGACAAAAAGAGCGCGCATCTCTGGGTTTTCGCGATTTCCCATGTTTATACGGATTATTTATTTCCCCGCAAATACGATTTCCTTGTTTGTAATCTCGACATTTCTACGAAAAGGCATGTTTGTTTACAAAATATGAAAGAAACATCGCCACGAACTTCACTCATATAACGCTACCTACTGTAAGGAAATAAATTTTGCTGCTGTGTGAAAAGAATGTGTCTATCTATAGATTTGTTTACCATCGTAAATTAAGTGTAAAAGATCCAAAAAAATAAAACATTTGTAGAATTATATTTCGTAACGTAGCCTAAAAGTGTCACCCAGTAACAGTATTGTGGAGGTCAGAAAAACAGTTGGGAAAAGACTAGGCAGAGGGATAGTGATTGAACTATCTATCTATATATTTTTCTAAGAATGTTGCCATTTGCACCGAAAATGTATAACCAAGAATACCGTAGATTGCTCACTTTAAAAATAAAGAAACACATACAATACAACACGGATCCACATCCAGTCATTTTAATTCCGAAACAAGACATCCTTTCAAGGTCACATGGCTCCCTTGGTGCGTTCCGAAACAACACGACCAATCCAGTAATGTATCGAAACACATTCAGACTAGTGCCAGCTTCAATAATACTGATTTAGGAAGGTTCTATTAATAATGGATGGTTAACAGGGCAGGTAATAATTATATTGTTTATTGTTAAAGAAAAATTCGTTAATAAGATGTTATATTATGTAGGATAATCCTTGTTTAGGACTGATTAATCTACGAAGTATTTTCTGGCCCGTTGTCTTTTCACATGTAGGTGTGGAATTATAATGAGCGGAAGAGTCCTGAGGCCCCAAAGTCCCATTCTATTAGCTATAAATATGATTAAAGAGTTAAAAGTGTAGTATTGACATGGCCAGCTTGTACTGTTCCCACAGCCGGGACACAGAGCAAGCAGCTAAACTATAAGTTTATGATAATAATTCTCATCATCGACATCATCTTTTCAGCCGAAAGCCGTCTAGTGTAGTCATAGGCCCCCAAACACAGGTTCTGAACTGGCGACCGCGTACTGGAAGACGCAGCGTTGGAAGGCCTCCCAAAAGATGGACCGATGACCTGGTGAAGGCCACAGGAATCCGCTGGACGCTAGAAGCACAGAACCGGTCGAAATGGCGGTGCTTGGAGGAGGCCTATAATTCTCATATCGTGGTCAAATATAAGCCAATCAGCAAACAAGGTGGCAGCGGGGACTATCCAGTACAGCAACGTGTGAATGCAGCAACGTGATGGCTATTGTATTGCACCCCAACGGTTCATTAATACAAAGGTCGCCAATCGTTTATCCAAAAATAACGTTCTTGTTGTTGCCGTCATTCATAAATATATGTGGCTTTTCAGCAGTAGGTATTGTAAAGGTTGTTCGCTTACCCTCGCTTACCGAAGGCAACCTTACGTACATACTGGCAGCCAGATTGGGGGTTGTTTATGTTCGAACAGTCAGGAAGTTCAAGAAGATAAACGTTAAGTAATTTTACATAGGTTTTGTTTCGGGAGAATTGACTCGGTTGACAGGCGCGGAATTGTAAACTGCTAATCCTTGAAATAAAGTGAAGTTAACATTTATACGCGTACGTGCGTTTAATTTTATAACTAGAATCATCCCAGGAAGGACCCTTCGCAGTCCTTATAGTATCCTATGTTTACGAGCATTTTATAAGTGAAAAAAATTTATAAGTAGGTTACCTACCACGCAATTTCACGCTGTTTTCATTCGTTATAATAGGTCTTTACCTATGAAATTGCCGTTTTGTATGAAAAAAATTAAACGAATTTTTTTCATGAATTTTTTATTTGTATTAATCGAAGTAATCACCCATGCAATCAATGCATCTTTGCCATCGCAGTGGCAGTTTATTGATGCCCTTCTTAAAGAAATCAGCTGGACGGGAGGCAACAAATTCTTCAAAGGCATTTTGTACTGCCTCTCGGGTATTAAATTTTTTTCCCGCCAAGAAGTTATCCAAATTCTGGAAAAAGTAGTAGTCTGTAGGCGCAAGGTCTGGTGAGTAGGGCGGATGACGGAGAGCTTCCAACCCCAGTTCTTGCAACTTGGAGACCGTCTGCTGTGCAGTATGAGGTCGCGCGTTGTCGTGCAGGAGCAGCGGAGACGAGCGATTGACCAATGCTGGTTGGAGATGCGCCAGCTTCTCCATCATTGTGTTCAGTTCTTCACAGTACACATCTGCAGTAATGCTCACCCCGTTTGGTAAGAAGCTGTGATGAATCACACCGGCGCTAGACCACCAAACAGTGACCATCACTTTTCTAGGGGTAAGTTTTCGTTTAGGGCATTGTTTAGGTGCTGAACCAGGATCCAACCAACTTGCTGAGCGCTTACGGTTATCAAACAGAATCCATTTTTCATCGCAGGTAACAATGCGGTTCAAAATTCCTTCATTTGTGTGTCTGTTGAGCAGTGCAAGGCACGTCTCGACGCGTACTTCGCGCTGGCGATCATTGAGTTCGTGGGGCACCCACTTGTCAAGCTTTTTTACCTTGCCAATTTGACGCAAATGGACCAATATTGTTTTGACGCTAACGTCGAAATCTGCTGCTAATTCAGCCGTAGATTGTGTATCATCAGCTTCCACAATCGCCTTTAATTCGTCATTGTCGACCAAAGTCTTCGGACGACCGCGAGGTTCATTTTTCAGGTCGAAATTTCCAGAACGGAAGCGAGCAAACCAATAACAGGTGGTGCGTTGGTTTGTAGTGTTAGCTCCGTAAACGTCGTTGATGTTGCGTGCCGCTTGTGCCGCGTTGCTGCCACGACGGTACTCATATTCCATAATTACTCGAATTTTTAACGTATCCATGATGACGAAAAAGATTGAAATGCGATGAAAATGTAACACTAATCAATAAAGAAATGACTACTTTTAGAAAAAAAATCCATGTTTTTAAAATAAAATTAATTTGAAATTAGAATTCTTAGCCAAACAAAAATTATTTTGATTTGAAATGGCCAGTACTGCAGAACGGTAATTTCATAGGTAAAGACCTAATATTATGCAAAGACAATAATATAACTTTGAACAAACTTCCCTATAATTGTATGAAATATAAATAACTTCAATACGTACTTACCAAATCCTACCGACAGTCGCAGGGCTGTTCCATAAATTCAAGGTCGTTCAATGAACTGGGAGGGTTACTTAATGTTATTGCGTCGTATATAACTTATACGTTGGATTCTATGTTTAGGATACTTTTTTTCATAAGACACAATGGCAAATTGATTACAAATAAATTTATAAATACATACAAAAGGTTAAATAAAGCAGTCCAGTGTTAAATTAGGCATTATGGCTCGAGAAAATAGATATTGTTCGTGTTCAAGGTAAAGCTAATATAATTAAATATGATTAAATTTAACATAGGTTTATAGTTCGCATGGTAAAAACAAATTTAAAAAATATGTCTTAAAAATAAACTGAAATTACGTCGATACAAAGCTGATACCAATCTTGCTGACTGGCTATAGAATGCGACATAAAATGACAACATATAAACATATTATGTACAAACATAAATTCATGCCTTTTTGAACATATGTACAAACGTAATTTCATGACTTTTCCAACATATTATAAACATTATGTACAAACGTAAATTCATGACTTTTTCAACATATAAACATAAATGTTCAAACGTAAATTCATGAATTTTTCAACATAATTATTATAAACATATGTAAGTACAAACGTAAATTCATAACTTTGTCAACATATAAACATATGTACAAACGTAAATTCATGACTTTTTCAAATAGAGTGGGAAAGCCACCTGCTACGATCCTGAAGTACTCCTTTTGCTTCGTTCATACATAACCACTTTAATTGCTCAATCAGAATTTGAAACATTTCGAAAGGTAGGTATTGCTAATCCATTGTTTCATAAGTTCGAAAAATTTGTCTGCTTAACAACCTCAATAACGAAATGAATGTTGTTGAACTGTCAAAGTAAAATCCATTTCTTCTGTTAGTGTGTTAAAAGATTATAGAACTACATATACGGGTAAAATATAATTATAAGCAATCCACATACTCCCTCTCTCCAACCTACCCCCGTCCGTCGTCCCGTCGTCGGCATCCAAGGCGAGCGAAGTCTATCAAAGTAGTTAAAGCAGTGAAAGCAGGCCAAACTTAGTTACATGAACTTACATGTGGTCTCAACTAAAACTTATACTTACAAGTAACACTGGATTCACTTGTGAGGTCTGCTCATGCGCTGTGGGACTAACAGTAAAAATTGTAGTGTCTAAAAATAGGGCCTAGTAGATAATATTTGAGAAGTATTAATATAATGGAAACTATGGTCACTTTTGAATAGTGTAAAAATATCTAACGGAATCAAATCGATAAAAAAAATATATCTATAAGTTTGAGTGGACAGGTACCGATTGACACAAAGAGGATTTTTAAATCAATTCTAAAATATGTTTATAGTTACTCGAACATAAAACATTATTACTCTGTTTCTGTCAGTTGTTTGACGATAATAAAGATGTTTAGTGCTAAACGCATTCAGTTATTTGTAGGCCTTTTTTTAGGGTAGGAAATTAAAAACTTTCCGCGGTAAACAGAGCGTTGAAGATCCAATGCGCGAAAAAGTCCCACCGCGATATTTTTGCGAATGTGGAGTGAACGTGCGTGCTTACACGTACAAATAACAAACTCAAACTCAAAGCATTTATTTCATTTAAACCATTTAAAGGCACTTTTGAATCGTCAAAATGTCGATCAGTTGGAAAGTTGAAGCTAGTTGCCCATTCCAAAACGTACATCTCTATGGAGAAGAACGGGCAAGAAACTCCACGGACACTCTTTTAAATCAAGTTCGATATTACAAAATCTTGGGAATATTATTATTGTTGCTTCTATAAATGAGAATAATTTAAAAAAAAAAAAAACTAAATACAAAATCAAAAATAAGCACTGGAAGTTAGGAGATGACCAGTCTCAACCGACAGCGCTCGTTCACGAACATGACGCGTGGATCAGCACCATCCAGCTCAACCATTTTGTAGGGAACCGAACAGGCACATAAACAAAAATAATGCTAAAAAAATAAACAGGAAGTTATCCAATTACGATTTTTTAGCTTGTTTTTCTTAACCTCCTAAAAAAACGCCTCCCTTCAATCTTTCCTTTGCTTCTTTAATTTTATCACATTTTTAATTGAATCAAGGAGAAATTTAACTACATGGCTTCTTACAGAGTTCCAAATAAGCAAATACATCTTGAGTAATATAATATTTGAGGAACATTTTTATTTTTACTCCTTCAAAGCGTGATTTACGACGAAAATAATATCTAATGTTTGTATTTAATGGAATAGCGTATATATTTAGATTAAAAAAACTGATGTTATTTTTCTTCAGCAACATTTTCACTTTCAATCATTCAACATTCCATTCGTTTTTGTATTTGTTTTTCGGTACCAATCAATAAAGGTCGTGATCACATGAGATTACTGTCTCTCTTCTCTTCTTAGATTGCTTCCTCAATGCTGAGGATCGCGACCACATCCGACTCGATGCCAAGTTATGCGGTCTTCTGCAGTGTGGACCACTCTGTATATGCTGCCTCCAACAGCCTTCTTGATCTCATCGCAAGTGACTATTCTGGCTATTCACTGCCTTATGCTTGGTTTCCTTCCCCCCCGACCCGGTATCAAGAGACTTCTGTAGATACCTATCTTATAAGTACCTAAGTACCACTCAATTATTTGAAAGACTTATACGTGTTACGTCACAACACAAAATTGTGGCGATTACAAGTCTCTTACCCGACCTATTTACTTGCTAAATCACCGGCTATGCTTCTAAACAATGGACATTATTTACCACTCGATTTTTATGAGAATAAATGATTAAAAAAACGTAAGTAAGCGTAACAAATTCAGATAGAGATTACGAGTGTTTTATTTTCTTTTTTAGGGTAAGACGTCGAATATGAAGAGAAATACATTGTGAGGAAACTGTGGGTTCTGTCTTGGAAGCCTGTGTTTTATACTTGGATACTTAATTCTAATTATGTAAGTCCTGGTTTGGTCCTGGTCGGAGAGCAGTGGTAGCCTAGTGCTAACGGCCACGACTTACGAGTCCATAGGTCTTAGGTTTGAACCCAGAAAGACGCTTTAATTTGTGTAAATTATTTCGGCACCACCGCTCTCAAAACGTAAAATTAAAACATCGCGAGGAAACCGGCATATCCTAGAACGAAGTATTCGAAAAGATGTGACATCTACCGAACCGCACTGAGCCCCTTGTGGTGGATTACGGCCTATTGCTGGAATAGTGGGAACATTAAAGGCTGATAACTTATTGTGTAAATCGTCGTTCCATTAAGTGTGAACATCGTAATATTATACCTACTTGCTCCTACCTATACATAAATACTCATTATAAGTCTAGCGAGTTTAGGTTACATAACATCGATACATATTTTGTCGAAACCTTAAACGAAAACCAAAGTATGTAGCTATCACGACGTGCATATGTCACAGTAAGATTGTTGGGCACGCCACGATTGCGGCAGTAAGTCCCCTCTTTGAGGAGTGGCTTGAGAGGTGGCATGGCGTCCTCACCTTCCGCCTGACGCAGGTCCTCACCGGACACGGCTGTTTCGGGAGGTTCCTGTTTCGGATAGGGCGGGATGAAACGCACGGGTGTTTCCACTGCGAAGATCGCCCTGAGGACACGGTGGAGCACACGGTGGCGGTCTGCCCGGCTTGGGCGGAGCACCGCCGTGTCCTCGTGGAAGCGATCGGCGGCGGCGATCTCTCGCGTCCGGCTTTGGTCCAGGCCATGGTACGGAGCGAAAAGGCATGGGAAGCCGTCGCCTCCTTCAGCGAAGCAGTAATGCTCGCGAAGAGGGAGGCGGCGCACGTCAGGGAGAGGCAGCATATGCGCCCTCACGACCCTAGCCGCCGCAGGATACGGAGACGCCCTGGGCGTCGGGAATCCCAGGCCAATTTCCGGCCACCGTAAGCATGGGCTTGCGGACGGCGAGTAAAGGGTAGCTCGCTGTCCGGTAAGGACCAAGCCCAAGTCGACGGCGCGTTGTGTTCCACGCGCGCCTCAAAGAAATGTCAGCACAAAAAATGATGGGGCCCGCAAGGGCCGATGCCTGCCAGGGGTGCGGGTTTGTACGAAAGAGACACCACAGCCCCTGGCATACGGGCTACTGAAGGAACACGGGTGGGTTTTAGTCAGTAAAAGTCTGACACGCCCTCCTGCTCCACCCAGAGCGGGAGAAGTTATTTGATGATTTCCCACCCAAAAAAAAAAAACCGTAAGATTGTGAATATCGTTAGTTATAATCTATCTCGCGAGATTATAAACTGTCGACGAATTGTGAACTGCACTATAGTGCTTACCGACCGAATAGGATAGGTTTGGTTAGAACTGCGACCAACGGCGCGCGAGCCGAGCGAGCGAAGCGAGTGGTGCTGCGGTAGCGGCTGGCGAGCGCTACTTCCAAGTTAGTGGCAGTTACTTGACTATTTAGTAATGGCGCAGTCCAAATCAAAATCAAATTATTTTATTTCACATAAACCTGCATGGGCACTTATGAAACGTCAGAAGCTAGGTGCACGGTTCCAATTTTAGCTTCCTATGGAGGAGAAGAAACGGCAAGAAACTCCATCCGTCTGAATACCAGTTCACAATTTGACAAGGACTAATCACAGTAAAAAAGGAAAAGCAAAACAATTTTTCGTTGGGCCACTTTTATACCAACTGCTTCAGTTGTAAGTTTGTTTTAAGTAGCATTTAATCGTAATTTATTAAGACTGCTTACGGGGTTTAATTACATCCCTAAATAAAGAAAATTATTTGAACACAAAACAATTTATTTCGGTTCAAAAGTTAAATGGGCCACCGGTGTTTCTTTTTACAGCAAATGTTTTCATCTTTTTACCCGTCTGTGCCAGAAGGAGGGTGGTGTTTTTTATACGTTTGATTATACAACTGATATGTGAAGGGTTTTTTAATCTTATCTCTACATGTTAGAAAGTTATGAGAATTTTTAATACATTGGATACCAGAATTCGAACTTTTCAAATTTAAATAAAAACATCACTCGGAAGAGATTTACCGTGATATTGGCAAGTAACGTGGAAAGTTATTGACATACGTAGTGCGGTGACACGTTTTTTTATGGTTTTAATTTAAGAAATATATGAAACCGAAAATTTTGAATCAATTTTTAGAGTATTTTATTTTAAGCTGAAACTATGTATGGTGTGTAATCTTTCGTGCTTAAGGATAGCAAAAGGGTTTCTGTTACACCCTGTATATTGTAAAAAACGTACGTACATATAGTCTTGTAGTCTATTTCCTGAGTTCCTTTTTAGGTCAACAGACCACCACAAAGCTACGTCACTCAAACATTCAGAGTATTTATTTGTAAACATAGGTAACAGATACACAGGTATGTGAGATGTTAAATTTTTCAAATGGTAATTGCTTATCACACGAAAAAAAAATGCAACGTCTCCCATTTTAACAATTCACCAACATGCATTGCGTTATTTACGTTGTCGAGCAGACGAATTTTTAAAACAAATGAAGCAATGTATTAGGATTTCATTCAACAGATTGTGAAAGAAAATGTATATATTGGCGTGCTGGGTTCAACCATTTGGTTAGCAAAAGCATAATACGCTCATAATATTCACGTGCAAGCACCAATTTGTCGACGGAAGAATAAACATGACTATTAACGAAATGATGTACAATAGGAAAAGATAGCTATGTTGTTTTTCTATTAATTATCACAGTTACGCGTTCTAAACGAATCATGATTTTGAAGATAATCGTATATACTTTGTGGCCGTCGAGTGGAAAGTTTATAGTCAGTGTGATTTTGACAGATTGGGAAGAAATATTCTTCTACATTTATAAAGGACCTAGACAAAGATCGTTAGAAACGAAAGACAGAATGACAGATTAAAGAAGGATATCTACGGTGCGATGTCAAAAACGGAGAAATGAAATGTCACTTTGAATTGAAAAAGCACTGTCTATTCTTCGTATAAATAGAAAGCGTCATGCTATGCCTGCTGGGAGTCAGACCACCTCTCTTCGGGAGAGAGTCGGCTATAATCGACCACGCGGACCTAGTGTGGGTTGGAGGAAGCCATAATGTCTTCGAATTTTTGGTTTTAGGGATATGTCGGTTCCCTAACGATGTTTCTTTCACCATTTAAGAAAATGGCTCTGGATATTTTGTATAGCGAGTAATTCAGCGAGTAATTGAAGTAAATTTAAGCTAAGTAACACAGCAATATTGTAGCAGCGACTATTGTTTTATTTTCTTTTTTTTAATCACTTGTCTTCAGCACTTCTTTTAACCTTTAGTTAAATCGTGGACAATGGTGTGGGTTACATGTTTGTTAAATCTTAGTTTAATTTTTTTAATTTCAAAAGCATGTAACTGTTTTTTGTCCCTAATAAATAAATAAATATATTTTGAGAGCAGTGGTGATGAAATTATTTAAACAAAGTAAAGTGCCTGCCTGGGTTGGTACTTCCAGAACACCACCACTACTCACTATTAATGGCGTACCTACTTACAGTCCTCATAATAGTATTTAAAATGAAAAAACTAAAATCAAAACGAGAACAATTGAATATATAAATAGCAGAACAAGAACCCAGTAATCGACTTGAGTCAAACAAAAGACGGCTTTATTCGTATTTAATCACCTGCCTAAATCAGCCTGCGAACAAATGAGATTAGTTCATTCAAATGATATTAATTCCCTTTCAAATGCGCTTCACAGAATGTGATTCAGGAGGTACTGTGCGCTGAATAGGCTTGTAATCAAGTTAGCGTCACGCTTCTTTTGAGTTGTAAGATAAGCAGTACAAACATACGCATATCTATAGTATTATACCTAAACAAGATGACTACAGATATGTCGTCTCAATCGTTTTGCACGGCTGTGGTTTGTGGTTTGTTAGTTAAGGCGCAGACAGCCGACTTTTAAGGACTTTGTATTGAAGATCACGTCTAAGCGGCTTCTCGAATGTATTTGAAAAAATTATATGTTAAATTAGACAATTCTTTTCGTCATTTGATATGTGAATATTTTAAACCCTTTTTTTATAACATAATGTAATTAATTGGTAAAGTAATGTATATCGCGGACGTAAAAACGATAATCACGCAAAAACTATCGGGCGTATTTCCATGAAACTTTCACCATCTAAAACACAATTTAATTACCCTAATTTTTTTTTTTTTTTTTTTATAATTATGTTTGATAAATCAACATGGGTTGTTTTTCGAAAAACTTGATGCGCGTTGAGGCGGGGTCTCTTGCGGGCGAACGGGCGGCTGTGCATCTCTGTAGGTCACTGTCATCTATTGACTGTCAAAATAAACTTACACCCTTTTACAATAACCGAAAATTTCTCAGCCAAAATAGATCCTTGCATTTTCAGGTCAGTGTATAAGTCTTTTTTTTATATAACCTACTTCATTCTTCATTGAAATGAACTACTTACTTATTACAATGTTTTTATGATGAGTTGTATTGAAATATGTGGTTAGTGACCTCGATAATTGATCATACTATTCTTGACTGAGCAACCGACAGGAACATCATTATGCTCCCTTAGAAGCCACTGCTTGCGGTAGCATCGGGGGTCGGGTTGCCTCCCTCAAATATAGTGACCGGTAATGACTGATTTTTGTGTTATGCTCGTGAACGGGTGCTGCCTGTTTTGTTGCGCCACTTTTCTTCCCAGCACTAGGAAGCGGTGAAAGTTTTTGATGTAATTTTGACGTTTGAAAAGTGCTGATGCTCAGCCTAATTTGAATAAATGACTTTTTTGAACACAGGTTGAATGAAGAAAATTGGTTGGTACTAAATACTTAAACAGAAATTCCTGTAAGCTTTTTCTGTCAGTTTATAAGGATTAAGGACAAACATTCGTGAATAAAACTTCTTTTCAGGAAAAGTTTTTAACCAGTGCACAAACTGTAGCCATGAATTCAGCATATCGTTCTAGACGGGGAGTCTGAGTGCAGACATTTTTCATTGGGTATACAAAAAAAAATCTGCGGTTTCATACAAAAGTGTTATACCTACGCAGTCAAAATGTATGGAACAGCTAATTCTTTTTTTTTGTATAACCGACGAGCAACAAGCAACGTACCTGTGTAATTTTTATCAAAAAAGTTTCTACACCAGCAACCATAAACATCCCCATTAATATCAAAATTCAATTCAGAAGAAATCCAAAACTTCATAATGAAAGATTCTTGAACCTGTCTTTTCATTATGATCTTCTTTGTAACAGCGAGGCGATGTTCCTTTATTTTCATCCGCAGTTTTGGCCTCGGGGTAACGGTCTAATAAAAGAAATTCTGTAACTACCTCAGAACAAAAGGAACATGTGTAGTATAAAGAATAATTAAAAACCGCGAGCTGGGTTGTAACTGTAGTTATTTTTCCTGGTTTTAAACTTGGAACTAGTTTCATTTTCATGAAAATAATCTTTTAGATGTTCTTGGGGATTTGTTTGTATTTTTTAAATGGCCCAATATATTGTTTTTAATGTTCTTTGTCTTTTAGTGGTTTTAGTGTTAATGTCAAGCTACTTATTTCTATGCTTAGGTCTTTACGAAACCAATTCATTGTCTACATTATTTCTTTTCGACGTTTTTTCTTTTCTTTTTAATGTACTCTATTGTTCAGAATAGGTACTTGAATAAAGTAGTGTTCTTTGTCTTTTAGTGGTTTTAGTGTTAGTGTCAAACTTCTTATTTCTATGCTTAGGTCTATACAGAACTAGTCCAAGTTTTAGTTTTATTAAAACTAGAGAAATAATGTAGACATTATTAATTTTTAGTTTATTTCTCGGAATAGATAACTGAATAAAGTAGCTTAATGTACTTCGTCTTTCAGTGGTTTTGGTAAACTACTTATTTCTATGCTTAGGTCTTTAGAAAACTAGTCCATTGTCTACATTATTTCTTCCCGACGTTTCTTTTTTTTCGCTCTTTTGTTTACTCTATTTCATGGAATAGGTGCTTGAAATAAAGTAGCAAAATTGTCTAGCTGCGTTTCAGAAACGAATGCTCTTAACTACGTATTATTGCAGTACCAACTACAATGTAATAAGCGTCGTGAAGGGTAGGCGTTTAAAAAGCACGAAATGAGTCCTAGACCCTTATGTAGTTTCATTTTATCGGAGAGAAATAAGAATACCCATATATTGCTCTCTCTTGTTATGTACACTTTCGTTTAACTCACCATAATAGAACAAAGGAAATTATGTCAAATGATAATAAAACGTACAATTTATGAGGGTGTCTGTATGTAAGGGTACGTTGTGTAAGGCAGGGTCTGCTACACAAGTATTTAAGGAAAATTTGGTTTTGTAGAGGGTCGTCTGTATCACTATCAGTTTGTTTCGGCTTATCTTTTCAAGGATCAGTCATAGAAATGCAATGGAAGATTGACATGTGAAGAAAGTGCCTTAAAAGATCTGCATTAGGGACTACTCACACTTATTCAGCTCTGTTCAGCTTTTATCCATAGAAAACAACGATTTTGTATAGAGCCCGTTCAGCTTTCCGCGGTTGAATGGATACGTACGCATCTCATACAAAATCATCTCATTAAATATCATCGACGGCGTCTACGGCTGGACATAAGCCTCTCCCATGCTCCGCCACTTCACCACCGCATCGAGCGGATTCCTGCGGCCTTCACAAGTTCAACGGTACACTTTATGGGAGGCCTTCCAATTCTACGTCTTCCGGTACGTGGTCACCACTCCAGAACCTGTTGGTCCCAGCGACCAACTGTTTTCCGAGCAATGTGCCCTGCCCACTGCCCCTTAAGTTTGGCAATTATTCGGGCTATGTCGGTTAGTTTGATCCTTCTGCGGATCTCTTTATTTCTGATTTGATTACGTTATGAAACTCCACGCATAGCTCTCTCTATTGCCACCCAAAAGGGCAATGAATTAAACATCATTTCATTTAATGTCACTCAGTGTGGCGGTCACTTTTTAAAGTTCGGTGTGTATCTGTATACCGTTTGCAGTCTGAACCTGCCTCAATTTTATGATAAAAGGTTTTTAATAATATATGTTTAATGTTAACAGATGTATACCCAACTACCTACCAAATCTCCAATGTAAATTAAATCACTCCCACGTAACATAACCTAACACAATAAATCGAAATAAACTTCAAGACCACAACAATGAAAACATCAAACACCACACATTCTACATTACTAAGTTAATATTCAATAGCTGTTCTATTAACTTCGAACTTAACTGACAGTCTGCCATTCGCACTGGAAGTGGAGAGGCTTCGAAACTGAAAATGTTGAATGGAAGGGAACTTGAAAACGCTAAATATAAATGAAACACTTCATTTCGTTCGTTCAAAGGGGATTGCTACGAATGTACTACCAAATGTTCTGAAAAGAACGAGAAATGCAGGACTACAAACTGAAAGACAATTGTGTAGCTTGCGTGATTCGCCATCCATATTCGACATAAGGCTTGTATACACGCCAAGGACCTTTGGCATTTGGGCGCACTAAATTTGTGGGCGAGTGCGGGGTGATGTAGCCGTGCAGTCTTTAATCGGTTGCATTTTTAATTTATTATTACAAAATACATGCATATTTGTAAAAAGTAACAAATCAAATCATTTTTCTTTGTATTGCAAAGCAGTAGACATATTTTTATTACACTTTTGTTAAAAATGAAGGAGTAAAATGGTTTCATCTCAACGATTTGGAGTAGATTTGGTGTTTTTTTTTCTTATTATTTGATACCCATAGAAAAGTTATGCCTAAAGGAAACGACGTATCATATTACGTATATTACAAAAAAAAAAAAAAAAAAATGTAATTTCTTTGTAAATGCCGACGAAAAGTGGTTTCATCTGCATGCTGTTTTCAACCATTTTTTGAGAGGACAGCCTTAAGGTGGTATTGAAAAAAATGTGCAAGTTCTTTGTAGTGTAACTTTTTAAGTAGACGGAATAGGGATTTAACATTTTGGTGTATGTTTTATATGACCCCTTGCATCCTATAAAAGAAGTACACGATGTAATGAAATTTTCATGATACAAAATAAATTGCAAAGTTCTAAATACGTTTATGTTTTTTTTAATATCAAGGCGTAACGAGAGTTACTGAATGGAGTATAAATACTTTAAAAAAAAACTTTAAGAATCTTGAATTACACACAGTATCTGTTGTGCTTCTAGACTCAGCGCGCTGGGCATGACATTTTGCGCAAGAGTAGGTACCTTATATAGCGATGGTGAGCACTTAACACGTATTTTTTTTAATTCCTTCCCTGATGGGTTTTAATTAGGGTATAAAAGTTTTTATCAAAGCCTCTAATTTTTTCCAGTTGGAAATCCCATCGGGAACGTGTATTGTAATAAGGCCTACTCACGAAGTCATTAATTTTATTTATGTATATTATTTAACATATTTTAAATGAGAGAACGTTGTAGGCCTTACAGACTGTAGATTTGTAGACGATTTTCAATTCTGTATTTTCATTCCTCTAAGTACCTGGTACTTATTGACGGCCTGCACTGTCCTCCCATACCTATTATCACTGTAATTTGAAAACATTGTTAAAGCCAATTATTTTTTAAAGAGTAACCGTGGAGTTTCTTGCCGGCTCTTCTCCATAGGAAGCGACAATTTGGAACCGTGCACCTAGCTTCTGACGTTTCATAAGTGCCCATGCAGGTTTATATGAAATAAAATATTTTTATTTGATTTGAAGTAACTTATATTTTCGTAGATCCAAAGACATTACGACCAATCTGTCAATAAAAAAATTTGCATGATGATAACGACATCCTATATTTTTCCAGCATTCAGAACAAGAGAAAAACGGCAATACAACAACATCATCATCTGCCTAGCCTTTTCCCAACTATGCTGGGGTCGGCTTCCAGTCTAACCGGATGCAGCTGAATACCAGTATTTTACATGGAGCGACTGCCTATCTGACCTCCACAACCCTGTTACTGGGTAATACGATACCCCTTGATAAGACTGGTTGTCAGACTTTCGGGCTTCTGACGACAATGCAACAACATACACAGCAAAAGCTTAAGTTTAGTATAGTTGATGCACATAATCTCATCACTATGAACTGATCTGAATTGCAAACTCTTTTATGCCGTGTGAAAACGACCTTTCACTCACACTACCTAAGAAAAACCCGGGAAAAGCATCTCAGGGGAAATTTTATTTCGTTTAAACGCCAGCGGTGTGGCACTGACATTCTTATATTGTGCCTTTGTTGGGGAACCTACTGGAATTCTCGGCGAGTAGGGTAAATATTTGAGTTTGGTATTATAATAAGTTACTCTATGCCCTGTGCTCACTAAAGAATTCAGTTTCACAAATGATTTGGACTTGAAGAATAGTAGTCCTTAAGGGTTTATTTAAATACATTTACGAAAGTTAGAACAAGACGTTTTAACGTCAGAAAATGATCATAATTATGGCTTAGCAGACGTAAATTTAAAGCGAGGCTAAGTAATAACAGCCACACGAGTTGATCGATCGGGCCGCGGTTGGTCTGTGGATGGGTGATCATATTTACATATCAAGACCCCGAAAGTCTGACAACCAGTCTTACCTGGGAGTAACGTATTGCCCATTAACTGGGTTGTAGAAGTTACAATAGTAGCAACCAACTTATTACAAAACGCAAACTTTGCATTTCCAACTTCATTTCGATTTGCGTAAAGTTCTTATTACAGAAAAGAAAAACTTTGTAAGACTTCAAGAAATGAAAGATTTAAAAGGGCACCTACTGTAGTAGCTCTAAGAAAAGAAAATTTTAAATCTCAACCCGTAAGTGCCGTTAACGGAGAATTGTAGTTTATAAGCCGAAGTTGTGGACAACTACTGATCAAAATAAATTCAATCTCAGTCCAGAGTCTCCTAACAAACTGCAAGTATAAATTGGATTCTCAAATACAACTTTGATTACTACCTTGTATTGCAGAAGGTACACAGTCGCACTTCATTTCGGTAAGCCGTACCAGGCTATCTAATCTACTTTAAAGTTTCCTTTGAATTAAATACAGTTTCAGAGCAAAACAGGTAATGAATTTCAAGCAAGTTTGAAAATTAAAAGAAAACTTGCTGCGGATGTTTTTCTAAGAGGACGGGAACAAATAATATTTAAGGTGTTGCAAAATTTAATGCAGGTTTTGTAAACAGTTTTCTTAAGGCCCTGGTAATTTTGAATGTACTCGTTGTATTTTCGTTATGTGCGATAATAGTTCTTACTGCAATCCGATACGGGTTAAAATCTGTTGTAATAAAATCGAACAATAAATGAGCAAGCACTGTCGTAAAAATTCAAATAAAATCGTATAAAATTAGATATTAACTATTTGATAATAAATAATCCTTCACAGGATTCAGTTTGGCATTTGGAATTTTATGGTATATTTTTAATTATAAAAATAATTGTTATTGAAGTGATAAACTAGTTTTAAAGATAATTAAGAGGTGACTTTGATGATTTTTTTGATGCATTAAAGTATGTTTAATTATTTTTTGAGTTCCATCACTGTGTGTAAAAATAATTGAAAATATCATATATATTTTTGCTTTCAAAATGATTTACGGTTAAAGAGATACACTGGTTTAAAAAAACACCTTTTTGAGCGTTTTCAAGAAATCTCCGCCTTAAGCTGATGTAATAAGGGTAAATAATAAATACATTTTAAGAGAGCTTTTTCTCAACACACATCGCGCAAGATGGTTGACGAGAGAAGAGACAGAGAACACAATGACGGTTAGCATTTGACATTATGACATTGACAGGTATTGATTGACGTATGTTTATAAATACCAGTGCACAGGATAAGTTTTTAACCAGTGCGCAAACTATAACCATGAATTCAGCATATCATTCGAGACCCCCCCAGCGCAGAAATATTTCTTCAGTTACACAAAAAAAAATCTGCTGTTTCATTGAAACGTGAAATACCTACGCGGTCAAAATGTATGGAATAGCCGATTGTTTGTAACCTATATAGGAATATTGCAAATATTAAAACCCTGTACATGATCCTACAGCTGAAGAAGTGATAAGATTTTAAAAGTATTCTTACTTGTTGAAGAAATTACATGAACTATATATACTTACTATACTATAGGAGAAAAGGCCTTGAGGAGGAAAAGTCAGGGTAGCCCACGAATTTCAAATTTTCTTTTGTTTTTTTACAATTTGCAGGTTCAGGCTGTACTCCAAATACACTGACAAAAATGTCTCCTTCCTCTAACACATCAGAATTAAGAATACCTATTACTATAATCAAGATTACAATTACCATAATTGTCTCGAACATCTAAACGTCAATAACCTCTCAATTGTTTACACAAACTACTCATTTCTATCAGATTTTCTAACCCATACACCAACATTAATCCTTCAAAGAAAACATTTCATAATAAAAATCATTATGCACTTCACACAAAAGGCGACTATTCTATAAAGTACAAGCTATTCATTTTCATAGACAGCCAAGAAAGAGGGGTCACCTCCTCCCTTCCCCCCTCCTTCCACTTTTCAATATGGCTGCGCTTCCAGTGGCATTACTGGGTTTTTTATGACACTTATCCATCCATATAAGAAGTGAGGTGAATCTTTTCAACTAGCTTTTAGTTTAAAATGCAGTTTTATTTTTAAATGTAGGAAGATAATTTATTTCAGTCTTGCAATTTAAGTCTGGGGTCCAAGGTACAGACAACCGTCACATCAGTGGTAACAATTTGACATTGACGACGCATTTCTGCCGTAACATTAAGGCCCTTAACATTGTAAAAAAGAATGGATTAACATTTTGTAATAAAGGTATATAAACTGTTTAACTACACTGTTATTGTTGATACTAGACGCGTAATTATAACTTGTTTTCTTTAAAATATTTTTCTGCCAGTTTATGACAAGACATGTAGATCCATGTAGACGGCACGTTTGGCGAAGTGGTTAAACGATTGACTGCTGCGTTGCGTGTAGCGGGTTCGATTCCCGCACGGAACATATATCTCATCTCTTGCCCTTACGCCAATTTATTTGTGGTCGGCATGTCTTTTTCTTCCACACTTCTCTATTAGTCGTCATCTCCGTACGTACTCTCACCCTTTCTAACCATATCATCACTCACACAGTTCATCCATAGTTTCTTTGGTCTCCCCCTACTCTTATAGCCATCGACATTCAAAACTCAGAACTTTTCTCACGACGTTTTCCTCATTCCTTCGTATCACATGACAATCGATTTCCAGACAACTTTTTATAATTTATGTTAAAACAAGAAATTTCACGTGGACAAAGTCACGGGCAGGTGCTAGTTTATCATAATATTATTATGATTTACTCAAGGCACACTTCAAAAACACGAGCAATATCAATCAATTTTATAGGCACCGCTTACAGTTTTACTAACCCATTGGGAAAAATATTCGACGATAAAGCCTTATAGTCCCTATAATAATGTTTTTTTATTGGAAATGTCACCTTTGAACAGCTTAAATAACCTTTCGATGAATGCCAGCTGTGTAAATATCTCTTGTAATGGTCATAGCTTAATTTAAACTGAGAGGCCAGACAAGTGACGATCGTCTTTATAGCGTTTCGTATTTCTATAACGACTTTCAACAGGATTGAGAAATTCGGTAGCTTAAATAGATTAAACCAGTCAGAGAACTGGCGAGAAATGGGCCTCCTTCTGTGAGGCTGTGATCGCCCAGAAGGAGTCTGCTTTTCAAATTAAATTATTTTCTACTTTTTTAGTTTGTTTTTAAAGCGTGTTTTTTTATACTATTATTTATTTTCGATTTTTTAGTTCTGCTAAAAAAAGCGTGATTTATCCGTTTTTTTTCTTGATTTTTTGAAATTGTTGAATTGTCCCGATGACAATTCAATAATTTAATAAAAAGACGTACAGGGGGGACTTTTTTTTTCGCCTCGTGCACTTTCTTACATGCACGCTGGTCGCGAGTTCTATGCACCTGGCCTTTCTGAAGAGCATCTCCTATAAGGTCACTATATGTCCTCCTAGAGAGTGTCCAGGCGTTCCCACTCACACTTCCTCACAAATACCTTTTTAAGAATTTTTGTGTGGCAGTGGGCAGGCACATTGCTCGCAGAACAGATGGCCGACGGGGCCAGAAGGTTCTAGAGTGGCGACTGAGTACCGGAAGACGTAGCGTTGGAAGGCCTCCCACAAGATGGACCGATGACCTTGAATCTGCTGGATGCGAGAAGCGTAGAACCGATCGAAGTGGAAGAGCTTTGGGAAGGCCTATGTCCAGTAGTGGACGTCTTTCGGCTCAAATGATGATGATGAAGAATTTTTAAATGGTTTTTTTTTTTATAATTGTTACTTGTTCTACACTTACATTCACAAAAAATCAAATAAAACTAAACTAACCACTATCTAACTTAACCCTACACACGAGAAATGTTGTCCCACATTTCTATCAGTTTTACTACACAAGACCACGAAATGTCATTTCCTGAAATAAAGGTCAAAATGTATTGACCGTGTTCTAGCCGAACGTTCAGCGAGTCTCGAAGGAGGTCAAGTCCCTTAAATGTACGTATCGACCAAACTAGGCACGCGAAATCCTAGTTTAGTAGGTTTTTCTTTAATTCGGTGACAACAAGTTGTTGATTTTTAAGAAAAAAGATAAAAGTTTTCTTAAAGAGAGAACTTCTCGTGTACTCTGTCGGTATATTGTGTGAAAATGTCACCGTTTTTTTTTTTTTTTTGGGTGGGAAATCATCAAATGACTTCTCCTGCTGAGTAGAGCAGGAGGGCGTGTCAGACTTTTACTGACTAAAACCCACCCGTGTTCCCTCAGTGGCCCGTATGCCAGGGGCCGTGGTATCTCTTTCGAACAAACCCGCACCCCTGGCAGGCATCGGCCCTTGCGGACCCCACCAGTGGTTGCTGACATCTTTGACGGCGCACGTGAGGAACACAACGCGCCGTCCCGTCTACCACTTTTCGGCCGCAGAGGATAGGGAGAGCGGCTGACGCTATACCGACACTCCTCTTCCCCTGCGGCCCCACCGCGTCCGCCATCAAACGGTGGCGGCCCCGTCCAGGCCACGGAAGGGAAGAGCGCTGCTCAGAAGCACCGGCACTCCTCCTCTACCGCAGCCTGTAACCCTCAGCCGCGATGCCTCCCATTCGACATGTCACCGTGAAAACTCAGACGAAGAGTGCGGTAAATAGTGTCAGTGAAACGTCAGCTCATTTCAAACAAGCTTCACGGTGAGTTTTTAAGAGAATAGACTGGCTGGACTCTCTTATCAAGGGGTATCGCGTAACCCAGTATCTGAGTTGTGGACATCAGAGAGGCAGTCGCTCCATGTAACATACTGAAAAACACGCTTGCCACATTCGGTCCGTGGATAGTTGCATCTATACATACCGAGACTCTTCCTGTGCCTCGGAAAGCACGGTATGCTGTTGATCCCGGCTGTCATTCATAGATCTTTGACAGTCGTTAGATGTCCGAAAGTTGGACAACCAGTTATACCAAGGAGTATCGTATTCTGCCAGGGGTGCGGGTTCGTTCGAAAGAGATACCGCAGCCCCTGGCATACGGGCTACTGAGGGAACACGGTTGGGTTTTAGTCAGAAAAAGTCTGACACGCCCTCCTGCTCCACCCAGAGCGGGAGAAGTTATTTGATGATTTCCCACCCAAAATAAAAAAGGGATATCGTGTTGCCCAGTAAATGGGTTGTGGAGGTCAGAAAAGCAGTCGCTCCATGTAAAATACGGGTATTCAGGCCGGTTAGACTGGAAGCCGAAGGCTAGGCAGATAGAACGCGATATCCCTTGGTAAGACTGGATTACATTCCTGTCTTATTGAGTATAAATACGATGTAAGAAGCTACATTCCATATATAATTCCTACCTATAAATAAACCTTGACACTGGATCTAGATTACATCGAGCGGGAAATAGCTAGACATGCTAATAAATATCTATTCCTAGATTTTTATCAACAAGAAATTGTGTAAGCATTCACCATATGGCCCATTTCATTTCATAGTTACTATTGTGTGTATATTGTACGCCCGTTTGCTGTTACTTTTACTGACAGACGTTTTATTTCTCACATAAAAGTCTTCCTATACACCGCGACAAGACTATGTAACGGATTTTGGTAGACTTGTGGACATTTTATACATACAAATTTTTTTTTTTGTCTATTATTCTATTGCCGGAGGAATAAATGCTTTCTAGCGTTGATTACTACAGTTACTTGCTATATCTTTGCGATTTCAGGTCATTAAGTCCAGGCGATCGACCTAGAGAGTTAATACTACGGATTTAAGCTAAAATTACGGGCGTTTCATACTCCATATCACCATCAGACGTAAGATTAGTTCGTAGACCGAACTAAGAATGAATGACAACACCATTTGACAGTTATCCTTACCCCCATTTTCGTTTTGCCTATCCGAAATATTAAATTAACCGGGACTACGGTTCATTCCGAAGCATTTTCGGACGAATCGTCGTTGACAGACGTAGAGAGTAGACTTGGGTCCCGTCCAGCAAGTGATTGCATTACAGATGATAAAATTAGGTGAGTCATATTAAGAAAACATTAATAACTGGCTCATTTTTAATCGGCTTAAAAACAACACCACGTCTGCTATCACTGAAAAGCTAGACAGAAATGTATCTACAGAATAGGTTTTTAACCAGTGCGCAAACTGTAACCATGGATTCAGCATATCATTCTAGACCACCCAGAGAAGAAATTTTTCGTCGGTTATTAAAAAAAAATCTGCTGATTCATAGAAAAGTGCAATACCTACGCTTTCAAAATGTATGGAACAGCTGATTTTTTTTAGATAACTGACGAAAATTTCTGCGCTGGGGTGACTAGAATGATATGCTGAGTTCATGGTTACAGTTTGCGCACTGGTTAAAAACTTATCCTGTATAGTACAGTCACGAGCAATAACATGTAAACACATCGCCAAATTCAAAAGCGATTTTCTTTTAAATAGCGATTGCAGCCTTGAGATAACTTAGATATTTTATTACAGTGTGGGTTCCAAAATATTATTTTCATAAAAAAATAACATTACAATTAGTAAAAGTGGAGAAAATTACTTTTAAAAGTTGGTAAGTGTATACATATTATTGCTCGTGACTGTTCACCCACATTTCACCAGTTACGTTTAAGTTCCATGTATAGGGTGCGATGCTATTATCATCAATCGGGCACAAAGTCAAACTCTGGGCTGCTACTGGTTAATTTCTAATGGAAAATTCAATAACACTCTGCCCGACCTGAGCATCCAACCCAGGACCCTATGCTCAGCAGTAGCGGTTGCGACCTCTAGACCAACGAGGCAGTCGTTGGCTTAAAAGTGGGTCCATAAACCTTTAGGCCACCTAGATATTTCTCAAGATTCTAGATCCGTTAAAATCCGGACATATCTGTCACGTGTCTGTATATTTATTTACTCAACATTCCAGATCCGTTAAAATCCGTACATATTTGTCCGTGTCTGTATTTATGTCACGGTGCGTGCTAACCCAACATTATGAAGCACGTCGCTGTTATTTATAAAAAAGAACACGGATTACAAGCGAAAAGGCTACTGTAAATTCGGTTATAAGATACATTTTGAGTACCACGTTGGGCGCCAAAATTAGGCAACGTAAATAAGGCAGAAAAGGGTAGTTGTACCCTTTTCCTTTGATGCGTTTCCGAGATTTATCTTTTGTTGTGTAACTGATTTTATTAGGGGTCAGTCTTCCGTTTTAATCAAGTTTGGAATTCAAAGGCTGTAAATAAAAACGTGGATGGATGAAAACTGCCCAGAATCGAACTGAATGGCATGTAATAGAGTATTTTAATCCATATGAGAAAAAATCTAAAAATATATTATTGGTATAGCTTAGGCAAAATGTTAGTTTTAGTTCATGAAATAACAATATAATTGAAATACAATTTAAAGATTTCAGTTTTTTACACACCATGAAATAGTAGCCGTCATGTTATTACTTCATACGGCATGTCAACTGAGCAACTTTGTGTGTATTATTTTCGTAACCAAAGTAATTTTTATTTAAATAATATTTTGCATTCAAGAACAGCAAACCAACGATAAGTAGAAAAATAAGTAATTTTTTAACTTTAAACATTTAACTCACAAAATATCAGCGCATTTTTTTTTTTGGGTACTGGCTTCACACAGTTTGTGCATTTAGCCAGTGTCAACTAATTTTTCTTTACGATCAAGAAAACGGCCCGTTAGTTAGTCAAGTTAAAGTTACTGTAAAGCGATAGTAACTTTACAACAACCTATTAGGAGTTTTTGGGGGGAACACGAAAAGTCCACGTTAGTAACTTATTTTCACCTTCACTACACTTGTGCACTCACACGAAACAAAATTTAATAATTCACTACCAAAATTATACAATTTATTTCGCTATTTCACAAAATTTCATGAAAATGAAAATTCATGCGACATGTTCCAACGCGATCCCGCCAAAAACTCCTATGAGCGTATTTGTATAAAATAGCAAACTGACGTCATACCCACAGAGCAATATGGCGTCCACTGCAGCTGTCAACCATTTTCGTCAAATTACGCGCGAAATTTGAAAATGTTAAATTTAAATGCATTTTTATGGCACTAATCGATTAAATAAAATTGTTGTGTTTTTTTTTTGTGGTTTATTACCACTCTAGAATCTTATTAAGACACTTTTGAAAAATGGGTGTAATACCCTGTTGGAGAGTTTTATTCTTATCTAGCAGTGGACTGATGTACTCGTAGGCTGATGATGATGAATTTAGAGCATTTCGAATAAGATTTTTTTATGTGCGGCCTCCAGTCTAACCTCCTATATAAAAATAAATAATAAATAAAATAAAATTCATTTATTTCAGGCAAGTTTTTTTTTTAGACGTACACCCATAGTATTAGAAAATTAAAAATTAAATCAAAAAGAAAAGAAAAAAAAAACAGATAAATCAAAATTAAAATTAAATTAAAATTAAATTAAATTAAAATTCAATCAAAATTCAATCAAAATTAAATTAAATTAAAGTTAAATTCGAAATTGATATTAAATTAAGTTAAGTTATACGTATTATTATTATCATACAGATTGGTTTGCTTATAAATGTCAGGCAGGTTTATCTTAGGTTTAAATTCAATAGTCACACTAAAATGAAATGCTTCGTTGTCATATAAATGGTGCGAAAAACAGTTGTCACAATGCTGTTTTTACATTTAATCAGTCTGAGGTGAAATGATGCTTTAAGCCTATATAACCAGCTGAATTTTACATTTGTGTAAACCTACTTACAGAAATAAAATCATTCACATCTCCAATACTTTATTTATCAAGTCACTACACCCAATGAAAAGTTTCCAGTACTGCGTTACGAGAACTATCAGGCCATTATAGTCAATTGGCAATATTATTATAGTGAACTCAGACATATTCGTCATTTTGCGATGACACGCCTAATCGAAATAATGCAGTTCGATGACGGTAGTTATATATGTTTTTTTTTTTTAATTAGCTCCCAAGATACATAATAGTAAAATTCTTTGTATTAGCTAAGTGTTCCGCTGCACGCAGCAGTGCTGCCACTGTGGTGCTGCGCAGCAGTGCTGCCTGCCGCGCTGATTCCGAGTAAAGCTGCAGGCTGCAGTGTTGCGCTGTTCGTGGTGATGCGCTGTTGTGTACTCATACATTTGCTTTGAGTTGACAAGATGTCGATCGATGACGAACTTTTATTTATATTGTTGGAAGAGGAAGAAGATGACGATGATATGTTGTTGTTGGTTTTAACAATAATAAAAGAAAAGCAACAGATTCGTTTTATAAAAGCGGACTCAAGGATGGAAGTTACAAAACGATGATTCAAAACCATTTGATAAGTGATGAGGAAAAATTAATTTTTCCTCTTCGGATTCAGGGTAATTCAACTTTTTATTGCCAATTTACTAGTCATCATTCACCTATGTAGGTACTATCGCTGCGGTGGCAGACGCGTCACTACTGGTCTGTCGTGGCGGTGGGGCGACACTGTCGCGCAGCAGTGCTGCCGCTGCATTGCTGCCGCGACATTGCTGCGTAGCTCGGAATGTAATCTCATATAAACTTATAGAGAATGTGTGGGGACCAGCAGTGCTGCGGCAGCACTGCTGCGTGCAGCGGAGTTCTAAATAATACCTTTATTCTAGACCTCGTAGCGTAGAAAGGTTCGTCGATTATCAAAAAAAAAACGAATGTTTGATAGAAAAGTGCAATACCCACGTGGTCAAAATGTATGGCTTATATAATAACAGCTATTTTTAATAACCGACAAAAAATTTGGTAAGGTTCGAAATAATATACTGAATCTATGAAAACAGGTTGAACGTCGATGCCCCTTTTGGATAAATACCTACCAAACCTACTATCATCAATGAAAGTTCTGCCAATCCCTATTTTAATTTCATAGCCTCGCAAAATACGTCATCTATTTAAAAAAATAGGTCAACCGTTGGCACAGTTTGAATTTGGAATTCTAAATGGATTCCGTTTGAATTTTATCCCACCCAACCGTCAGACAGTTTAAATACAGAGCGAGTATTGCTGACTCAGCGAATAGAATTCTCATGATTCTCCGAATAATTCACTGAACGTTTGAAATGAAATGTTTAAACCACTCAAATACTACAGACTACAGACATTACGGCATCCTAATAAATCAAGAACATAAAAGGACTTTGTAGACACTTGTAATAATTGATGAGGAGGAAATTCGGATATTCATGACCTGGCTTAGGAAGCTCACATTGAGAGCGGGCGGGAACTAATTAAAGGAAAGCAATTTATTTAGTATTTGAAACATGTTTAAATACGATCTAGGTACTCCTGTAGTGGAGCAGTTTTACCAGTAAGAAAATACAGACTATTGTAAAGAAACACACCATCAGGCAAAAACATAGTAATAAATACTTATGTAAATGGTAAAAGGAATAACTCAAGAATATCGGTCAATGGCAACCGTCTGCGCTAATTGTAAATTATTTGACTGTAAGATTTCTAAAGAGTAAGTAATAGCTTCCTCTCTTTTCATGCTATCAAACGTCTTATCGGTCTTAGTACAATATTTTGAATTTCTACTAAAAGTCATGGTTCAGTAATCTAGTAAAAACCATCCTACGCTAAGCTGATACGCCGATTACAAAAAAAAGAGAGTTACCACTCCGTTCTCAGCTTCGCTTTCAGTCTGACACAATCTCGTAGTCTCTGAAACTGTCTTTCCAACAAGATGTGTTAAGCTGCATAGCGATGGATGTGTAAGATATCACCCAATTGGATCTTTTGATTTCACAGCGTACCGTAGAATCGTAATTTGTGCTTCGATCAACAGGGCTCAACGAAGCTATGTTTTTCACATACACGCAAAGTACATCATCATAGCACATCATACCCAGTCCACAAGCTCGGCTCAGCGACGAAAGTTGAAAATCCATCGTCACGGTTTCATTTAGGCATTCATTTAAGGGTCGTCTATAGTTAGTGAAAAAAAAAAAAGACTTTTGTAGCTTAGCTTCACCGCTCAACTGCCTCCAATATCTCTGGTGGAAAGGCCTTACCGTCCCAGGCTCTAGGGATATTACTAAAACACCCATATCAAAGAGATCCCGGGGAATTTAAATGTATTCATGATTATTTCACAAACACCAGTAAATGTTACGTAAAATAAACTCTATTTATATGGAGTCTGAAATAACAGGGTCTGTAGAAACGCGGGATGTGTGGGCTCATCTCTTTTCGTTTGTATTTGTTACTTTTGTTGGGGTTTTAAGGTCACATTGGGAGTAGGAAAAAACACAGTAAAATTAATTTCAATTATGCATTCAGAGTTGAGTTACGAACCGTAGCTTTATAATAATTAGGGCTCACAATGCAATGTCAGTTTTAAATCTATACACATTTAAGACGAACAAAGGATCACCATCTGCCTACAGCAGTCCACTATTGGACATAGGCTTCTCGAAATTATGAACCTCAGTACTCGGCAACTCTCATCCAACTGCTATGCCACCCGGCGAAAGTCGTTGCTCCTAAGAGCCTGAGGGTAACCTCTATTACATTTTCCGAATCACCCTCTACTTTCAAGATCACGTCTAGATATCCATCTAAATTCAAATCTAGCAAAGAAGAGGGAAGCTTGTAATTAAAGGTTATCAAGACCAACAAATGAGTTATGAGCCTTATGAAGCCGGTGAAAGGGGGCACGTAGTTTGTCCTTATTTCCAGTATCAATATTATGAATATCACTGTTTCTAGTGTACAAGTGTATGTTCTGTCTAATATAGGTGTTGGCCAAGATGAATTGCGATGCCAAGGTCAGTATACCAATATCTTAGTGAGCTATGCCAAAAACTTTGGTATTTTGCCGGATCACCTCGTTCCGGATCCGATATTGTTTATTTGTCTCCCAAGCCGAGAAAAGAAGCATCAAAGCATCATATCGTCGGCCTAATTCGTTAACCTGCTAAGTCCATTTTTTGGCTAAATTTACTTTTTATACCAGTTAAAAAGTTCAATCTAATATCTACCGTATCATTTAAGGAATAAGTTCGATATTAGCCAAAAAAGGTGACAAATGCTATGCCCGAAAAACTGCTTTCTGAACAACAGTCAATCTCCACAACGAAAACCTGCTAAATCTTGTTGGGTCCTCAGTTTTGTACTTTTTCAGACTGATTTCTAAATATTGTTAATTTCAGATTTTTGGAAAATTATTTATTATTATATTTAATTTTCTTTTTCGATATATTCACCTGCAAGCCTAATACATTTTTCAGATCTTTCAATAAGCTTATGCATATCATCAAAAAACAAAAAAAAAAACCTTGAAACCCCCTAAAACTGCGTCCTTCACTTGAAAATTTCTTGCCACGAAGTTATTTTTTCATGTTTGAGAACAGATAATAATCGCAGGGGGCCAGATCTGGACTATATGGGTAGTTAATTATTTCGAAGCCAGACTTGTGTAGGGCAGCCAGGGCAACACGGCTCTTGTGAGCAGGCGCATTGTCGTGCGAGAGCAAGATGCCTTTTGTCAATTTTTTCTCTTTGATAGCTTCCCTCAAACGCTCCAAAATTGACGCACTGTATTCTCCGGTTATATTAAACCCTTGTCCTTATAATCTATCAGCAGGATTCCTTCAGTATCCCAGAACAGTCGCCATGAGTTTTCCGGCCGACTGCAACACCTTGAACTTCTTAGGTGGTGGTGTGCCTTTTTTATACCACTGCATAGAGTCTTGTTTAGATTCAGTTTCATAATGATGAGCCCAAGTTTCATCTCCAGTCACACTTCGACTCAAGGTACCCTCTTGGTCTTCGTTACAGAGGTCCAAAAATGCACGTGCACTCTCAACGCGCTGTTGCTTTTGCGGCGGTGTGAGCATTCTCGGCACCCATCTTGCACTGACCTTAGTCATACCGAGATGGTTATGAAGAATTTGTAAAAATGGTTTTATCGGATATTTCAACCATTTCTGCAAGCTGTTCCATTTCTGCTAACCTAACTTCTTAAGACGAGCGTCTTCCAATATTATTTTTTCGACTTTAGCGATGATTTCTGGTGTGGTCACTTCGATGGGGCGCCCAGGCCGATGTTCGTCTTCAAGTGATTCTCGTCCTTGCTTGAATAGACGATGCCACTTGTAAATCATGGTTTTACAAGGGCAAGAGTCTCCATAAACGGAGAACATCTCTTTCGTAATGGTTTGGACGTTTTTCCTTGCTTGGTAAGGAAGTTTGTAACGGCGCGTTGCTCGATTTTTTCCATTGCGAATGCTGCCTTCCCGATTAAGTTGCTTGGTTGATGGTAGTTCATCGTAATAATACTCGGTATTTATACTAATAGTGAATCACTCAACTCGTTGACGTACTAATGAGACCCCTCTTCAACCCCGCCATTCCGCGAGCTTAAAAACGCACCCTCGTCGTAAAACATGATTAAATGGCTGTCATTAATAATTATAAAAAAATGCTTAGAAGTATCCTGTCAATATGTGTTGGTTTTGTAGTATTACGTGTTGTACGACACGTAATACTACAAAACCAACACATACTCGTAATAACGTATATTAAAACTATTACAGATTGTTTATGAAAAGAGTATATCTTAGATATTTTAACCGTTTCCTATTAAAGAAGACTGATTGTTAAATTTTTAGTAATATTTTTTTTGATTAGGTACTGATTGAATTCGTTTTACTGCACAATTCATTAATCTATACACCATACTCAATTTTTATTTTATTTAGAAAACTGCTAAGTCCTCAAGCAAATTGAAACTTCACCGCGACAAACTGCTGAATAATTGCTTTTCAAAATTTTATAAAATGTGTATAAGTTATGCTGCTACATTTATTGTTAAAATATCAAGAAAAATTATAGAAACCAACGGGATTTTCAGAATTTTGATTGATAAATTAATAGAGATATAATTCAGATTTTTCTTTGTCCTGTAAACTATGTCAAAATGAACTTAGCAGGTTAACGAATTAGGCCGACGATATCACAAAAAAACATTTTAACAGAAATACTAAAGCTTTCAAAAGGCTAAAGGGAACAGCAAAAATGTTTTCAAAAAGATGAACTCATTACCCGTTTATTTTATAACTCCTATACATTCAGTAGTAACTTTTCATTCCAATTGCTCCAGTTAAATTTCCGACGTCTCGTGCCCCGAGGCACTCTAATACCGTCTCTATTATCTTTTAAGCTACAGCGAGATCCAAGTCTTATCGTGAATTGAAATCCACAATTTATAACTTTTACAACTATCGACATTCGTAAACCAACCGTAGCTACAGGAATGTATACTTTCAAATATATTCGAAGGAATGATTTTGTAGGTAGTACATACCTATTATAATTTGTCTTGTTTACCATTTTCGGGTGAACAAATCTGAGACATAGATTGGAGTATCGGAAAATTTTGTGTAACATTCCTCTGTAGAATTAATTTACATGGCATCTCATACAATCTCCTCCAAACAACGTTGAAGTTATCTAGACTAGGATTTTGAGTGAATAAATGATGAGTTTACTCGGTATAAGTACCATCGCGAACGCTGGCGGTCGACCACTTTTCAACCTTACTACCTAAGATATAAGGGTGAAGACTGATTCACCGCTAGGAACCGTGGTTGTACCTACTTTCATTGCCTTCAATTATAGTTCACTGTAACACAGTACTAACTAGTAATGCGTAGTATAGTAACTGTTTCTGACAGCGTTATATATCGTATTGTCAGGTAATATAAACCGTGCACTTACATATAAATATGTAACTGTGTGTAAATAAGATATTCAGATGAGCCACAATTACAGCCACACAAGAGCGGCTTAAATACATAGACTAGTTTCTGCCCACGACAACTCCCGCTTGACTTGTTCGTGTTTGTTTCAGCCGACCCATTTTGTCACGTCGCATAACCCGCCATGCTTCACCAGTCCCGCCATTACTTCGTTTTTCGTTTAGCGTTCTGACTATACAAGTTGTAACGTAAATAACGCACAACCTCTTAAGGGGTCATTGTACTCATCATTATGAACAACTTTTACTATGAGACCAAACCCGTAAACGCGAAAAAAAAATCAGTTGTTCCCTACATTTTGACAAGTTATGCGAACATAAATGTAGGGAACAGTCAGATTATTTTTTCGTGATTTCAGGTTTGTTCCCATAGTACAAGTTGTTCATAATGATGAGTACAGTGACCCCTTAAGAGGTTGTGCGTTATTTACGTTAAACCTTGTATATTTTTTTGTTCGGTTCCTCTAGGTCCTATAGTGACATTACAAACGTAAACAAACTCGTCAGCTTTATTATTAATTTAGATGTATGCGTTGGAAATACATTGTACATTTAATATCTAAACACGAAAAGCATAGAAAATCTTTCAAAGACACCATTACGTCATACCTACTTTCTGAATGAAGGGCATATGCTGCTATAGTGATAAAACAGTATATTTTTTACGCAAATATTATTTTTCAAACGCCTATCAATCATGCCTAAGATAACTAGCGCTACCTATCTCCGATCTTCAAGCAAACACATTAGACTAGTACAACAAACGATGAATTACATATAAGAACCAAGCTGAAAATTACTTGCTTTACTTACATGTAGTTCGGGACAGGAGACCGATTGGGGCTGGATGAGCATTTAACTATAATTATAATTCAAAAATTCAAATTCTATTCTTATTGTTTTGTAAACATAGAGTTAAATTATACAGATGTTATATAAAACTATGTTTGTCCATACTATGTCCCGCCGCAAGGCATACAAAATATGATATAATAAAGGTGTATATAATAAAGGTGGTAAATCGAATGTCAATTAACAAAATTAAAACAAAGAATAAAATCAATAGGTAAGATGTCACAATTTCTTTCCAAACACTAATATCTAATTAATAATATGTCAATAGATTGAGACGGCACGAAACAAATATATAATATTTAGTCACAATTTCGTTTATAATGATAGATGCTTTAAAAATGTCATTAAAGAATGTTATTATCTTGAGAGAGCAACACTTTAATTATAGACATATAACATTTTACAAACATTATTTTAATGTGTCACTAAGGTAAGTAGTAACATGTGGTTTATTTCTCTCATAACGATACATTGTTACAATAATTTATTTATCCATTTTTGCCTTATTCTAGAACCTTTGTGAGAGCTGGAGTCTGAACTAGGTTGAACATGATGATCATATTTTACGGCATTTTAATTCAAACTATAAAAACATTAAAAAGAATAGAAAAAGATTTATCTGAGCGCAGATGTGTGTAATTTAGAGCAACTTTTTTTCAAAAGGTTTATGAACGTATCATCTGCCTAGCCTTTTTCCAACCATGTTAGGGTCAGCTTCCAATTCAACCGGATGCAGCCGAATACCAGTATTTTACATGGAGCGACTGCCTATCTTACCTCCACAACCCGGTTATTGGGGAATACGATAATACTTCTTGGTGAGACTGGTTGGCACACTTTCGGGTTTTCTGACGACCCGTAACGACTGTCGATGATCCACGAATAACAGCCGAGACCAACGGCTTAACGTGTTTTCCAAAGCACGAAGGGTATTGATGGTCACCCATCCACGGGCTAACCGCGGCAAGGTTATTACTTAGCCATGAGCTTAGTATTAAGAGCATTCATCCCGCGTGGGTTCGCAACGGCGTATTTATAGCAGTTTTTCGCGATTATTTCATTAAATACAAACAAAAGTAAACATGTTTTTCAGCCATGCACTAGATCATTTTTTTGTTTGTATGCTTTTTTTTTGCAGTGATTTTGCTATTTAGTTATAAAAAAAATCTGCTGTTTCATAGAAAAGTGCAATACCCGGTCAAAATGAATGGGGCAACTGATTTTTTTTTTGTATAACTGGCGAAAAATTTCTGCGGTAGGGGGTCTAGAATGATATGCTGAATTCATGGTTACAGTTTGCGCACTGGATAAAAACTTACCCTGTATACTCGAGTCCCAAACCGGTCTTGTCAATTCCATTTTCACAATCACGCTTTCATTTCTATAAATTACTTTTATGAAAATTTGGAAAATCCCCTCAATTGCTTGAGAATCCTTTGGTTATATCTTTAAATTGCACAGTAATGCCAGGGGTTGGGATAAACGATCTGATAAGTCAAAGCTTTCGGTTGAGTTTTTGAATAAATTTTATATTGCCTTGAGTTGGTATTTTATAACCTAATTCAATTAAAATAACAGCTTGACGTATTCTATAATGTATTATACCTTGAAACAACTTTATATACCATGTTTTATGCGAATAAATATTATTTCTATTTCTATTTCTATAAGTTCAATAGGGTATCTTACTCTATAGGAGAAAAAATCTAAAAATATATTATTGAGATAGCTTAGGCAAAAAACAGTCGGAAAATGTTAGTTTTAGTTTATGAAATAACAAAATACATTTTAAAATTCAATTCAATGAGTTCAGTTTTTTATCTGTTTTGGAAGACTATGAAATAGTAGCCGCCGAGTTTTTGGCGGGATCGCGTTAGTACATGTCGAATGAATTTTCATTATCATTAAATTTTGTGAAATAGCGAATTAAATTGTATAATTTTGGTAGTGAGTTATCCAATTTAGTTACGTGTGAGTGCACAAGTGTAGTGAAGGTGAAAATAAGTGACTAACGTGGACTTTTCGTGTTCCCCCAAAAACTCCTAATAGGTTATTGTAAAGTTACTACCGCTTTACAATAACTTTGTTATAACTAGAATACGAATAAAGACTTGGCTAAAAGGTCTCTGAAACCAGGCCATAAAACTAATAAAAAATAGTAGTCGCCATGTTATTACGTCATACTGCTGAATAAACTAATAAACTGAACAAGTTTGTAGTTTTATTATTTTCGTAACCAAAGTATTTTTTATTCAAATAATGTCTTATATTCAGGAACAGCAAACCAATGATAAGTAGTTTTATTTTTATTTTTTGTTATAAACAATTATCATACAAAATATCAGCGCATTTCCTAACAAAGCAAACTGACGTCTTACCCACAGACCAATATGGAGTCCACAGCGTCGAGCGTTTTCGTCAAATTATGCGCGAAATATGATTTTTTTTTAAATTTAAATGCATTGTTATGGCACTAATCGATTAAATAAAAATGTTGTGGTTTTGAGTGGTTTATTATCATTTCAGAATCTAATTAGGACACTTTTCAAAAATAGGTTAATACCCTATTTATAACTAAAAGTCGGTCTACGAGTTATATTTTTATTTTTTCCTCTTACTACTCGCTAATCACTTACTCGGCTACTAACGACATCTGACTCCCTACTATTTTGTTTACTATTCCATTTTAAATTCGATCTTTGTTTTCTAATTCAGTCATCTCCGTTACAACGTACGCCGAAAAAAATGTGTAATAATACCTAAGGATTACCAAAATTAAAAACTGTATCCGTTGCTAGATGCAGTTTTTAGTACGTTTTTAAAAAGATGTAAAAAATTAAAGGAACCATACAAGAAACGTGTTTTTTTCGGCACTTTTTGCCTTTTGGCACTGTCGGTGGTGTTCGTGTGCGAGTTCGACTCGCATTTGGCCGATTTTTAGAGCACCAAGCGTTGTAAGTAGTAGACCTACGTATTTGATATTCGCGTTCCTGAGAGTAGGGTCTTGACAGAAAGACATACAGACGAACGGACAACGACATGATCCTATAAGGGTACCGTGAGTAGGTACCCAAAAAACAAAATCTTTAGCATTACTAAACTTTTAAAAGTAATCTTAGATAATTAATAGAAAGTAGAAAATAGAAAATATTTATTGTCCAGGTAATAAGCATATATAGGTTAAAATCAAGAAGAGACGACATATTGACTAGCTTAAATATTACCTACAGCTTGTTACATATATTAATTGCCAGTGAACCCCAAAATTAGAAAGTTAGTCAGAATCAGGATACGAATTCTAGAGTGGAGACTAGTGAGGTGCTTTCAAGCAACTATCAGTGTGTGTGTAAAGTTTTTATGGTGTCTGACGTGTGTGTGTGGTGTGTGTTTAGAACTATAAGATATAATCATTGTATCCCCTAGTATTTACTGGGAGATGTTATTAACTATGTTAATTTATGTTTTCTATTGTTTGTACTAGTTTAGTAAATACTCAACTTACACACAAAAAAAAGAAAGACGGAAAATTATGCCAGCTTCGCAGTAATTACAATCTGTCACTACCTAGTTAAGAACTAAATTGCACAGAATAATTATGGTAATTAAAGTTATCTCTTTGCACGGATCTCTGGTAGGCATCTCAGGCGTAATTAAGGACCGTTTATGGTATCTACTTCTATCTTACAATGTTAATTTTTATTATTTTTATTTGTTACAATATCTGACATATTCTCGTCATTATTTAACACTGTATATCAATTCTAATATCGACTATTTATTAGTGATTGTCATGGAAATCATGTTACTTGGTTTAAACAAGTTCATTTTATTTATGTAGATTCTTTTAAATATTGACAATGAGAGAACGTTGTAGTCCTTACAGACTAGATTTGTAGACGATTTTACATTCTGTATTTTCATTCCTCTAAGTACCTGGTACTTAAAGACAGGCCTGCACTGTCCTTCCATACCTATTATCACTGTAATTTAAAAACATTGTAAAAGCCAATTATTTTTAAAAGAGTAAGTGTGGAGTTTCTTGTCGGCTCTTCTCTATAGGAAGCGACAAATTGAAACCGTGCACCTAGCTTCTGACGTTTCATAAGTGCCTATGCAGGTTTATGTGAAATAAAATATTTTGATTTTGATCTTTCCAGTTTTATATTAGGTAGGAATATCGGATCATAGAGGGGCTCGGGGCTTAATGATCAGTGATGGCTCCTCGGTTCGATTGAAGGAGCCAGATAAAACCATCCATTACATATCGTGATACCCCACGTTAAGCCGTCAGGAAGATAAGTCCTCAGCAGTCCTTTAGGTGTTCTCAACAAAAATCTTTATTATCTGGCTATTTGCCAGAATCTATTACCGCTTGCTACAATACCAATAAACATTCAAATAGACAGATAAACCAAACAGACAGACAGATTTTTGACAATCGTTTAGGGTAGTCAGAAGCACGAAAGTCGGACAACCAAGGGGTATCGTGCTACCCACTACCCGGGTTGTGGAGGTCAGACAGTCAGCCGCTCCATGTAAAATACTGGTAATCAGCAGCATCCGGTTAGACTGGAATCTGACCACAACGTAGTTGGGAAAGGCTTAGCAGATAATGATGAGTAGCCGTCTTGCATAAAACATCTCATGTTCCAATCATTTTCAATACCTAACCAAAAATATATTGTATATACATAAGCAATTCTTTTTCATATTAGCTCATTACATATTCACATCTTTGCAATAAAGCCTGCGAGTTACGCTTCATATTATATCGATGTATCGACCTTCCAAATCCTGAACTCGCTTATTTCTGACTTACGAAGATATAATACAAAAAGTAGGTGAAAAAAAGAAAGAACGAAATAATCTAAATAAATGCAAAAAAGAAGTTTACATCACAATTTCGTTTTTGGGATAGAATTCGGGGTTTTGTTGACTATAGTGTGTAGTCCCATTTCTTCCCGTGGGTGACGTAGAAGGCGACTAAGGGACTTACTAGAGAATGGGCAGCAGCGTTCTCTATGCATTTTACCACCATACTGCGATCGCCAACCCGCCTGCCAAGCGTGGCGATTATGGAAAAACCCCCCTTTTGAGGGAGGCCTACATCCAGCAGTGGACGTCTTTCAGCTGAAATGATGATGATGATGATGAGTGTGTAGTGAAGAAATTAGAAAGTCTTTCAACTATAGACGTAATTCTTTGAAAGTTGCGTGAAATGGCTATATCAAGGGTAATTGATGATCTTAGTGTGACTTTACCTAGTTCTATCATGATTTGATACCCGTCATTTCTGTCAAAATTTACCAGTACCTTAAATAAACCTACATAACACACTATAAATCACGATCTGAATCTCTTTAAAGGTTATTGCTAATCCATGGCTTCATATGTTCGCAAAAATCTGTGCTCAACAAAGTAAACAACACAATGAGTATCATTGAAGTGTCAAAATGAAGGCCTTAACCCCGCCGTTTATTTAACTGATCTCGAATCTGGGCCCCAATTCTGTATCGTTATAACGAATACCCGCGGAATCTTACTACGTTCAAATTACGTCAATATCGTTTTTTTAGAAACCAATGTAACGGTAACGAATCGAAATATCATATTCTGTATGTTCCAAGACAATGTGTCGATGTTAATAATACGATATTAGCAGAATTCGTTTGTGATTGACGTGGTTACGAGTAAGGATTCGTTAAGTGAATAGTCATAGTGAAGAGTCATAGTGAATTCAAGCCCTGTATATTTAGGTTTATACATTTTATTTCTATTGTGCGCAGAAAAGAGCCTAGTTTATCTACAATTCCCCAGTGAGAAATATATTTAAGTATTCCGTAGGTAACCTAAAAGTGTCATACATATTCCAAAAATATCTAGCCAAATATAAATTCTTATGAAACCTGTCTCCATCTAAAATATATTCAGAATTGTATATACATATAGAATGATATTACGTTTTGTTCTGTACAAAAAAGATGGGATGTAAATTATACGAGCCCACACAAGACAGCGATAATGATAACGTAACTCCAAAAATAAACTTTGCTCTGCGATGATATTTTTCTAACATTTCACCCACGGTTTCTCGTTTGCGTTTTCGGTGACTTATAATTAGAAAACGTTTCGGGAAAAATGTGAAAAGAGAAATCATAATTTTAGTACATTTTTGGTTGAAATATGAATGATATCACTTAAATTCACAACTAACTTCTGCCGGCGACTCGTTCCACCTGGGAGCCATCTACACAACAGAAGATATCCTATGGCACTCGGCAATAGTGTAGCTCTCTACCAGTGAAATAATTTTTCAAATCGGATAAATACTTTCAGAGATTCATCATCATTATCATCATTTCAGCCGATATACGTTCAGCGCTTCACCTGGCCTCCCCCAGGCTCCGCCAGTTTGACCGGTTCTATGCTTCACGCATCCAGCGGATTCCTGCAGCCTTCACCAGGTCATCGGTCCACCTTGCGGAAGGCCAAGTGGTGGCCACGTACCGGAAGACGTACTTCGGTACGCGGTCACCACTCCAGAACCTTTCGGCCCTGTCCGGCATCTAGGGGCCTACTCCCTAAGCAAGAAATCCGTCGTTTCGGTCGAAGTAACGGGCGTTTCCAACTCCGTATCACTTACGGACAGAAGATTAGTTTGGGACCCGAACCAAGAATAAATGAGAACACGATTTGACCGATGTCTCTGCTCGAGATGTTTTTGCCCGTCCAAAAAAGTTAGTTAATGGTCTGTAGGATTAACTAAAAAGTTTCGAACTACTTTCGGTCGGGCCCGTTTCTTCGTTGACGTAGTTAGAGAGCAGGCCCCCAGCAGTTCTGCGAGCAATGGGCCTTGCTCGCTGCTACTTTCGTTTGACAATTCTACGGTTTTTGTCGGCTTCTTTGGTTCTCAAACATGTAGATGAAGTTATGTAAAAAACGTGTTTAGTAAACGTAGTGACTGCCTCGTTGGTCCTGAGCATGACATCCTAGGTTCGATTCCCAGTTCGGGCAAAGTGTTTTAAGTTTTATTCAGGAATATCTCAGTAGCAGTCCGAGGTCTGTATTTGTGCCCAACTGATGGCAATAGTCCCTATTATATGGGACTTTAGCATAAATTTTATGTACGCGAAAGATTTTATGGATGTATGGATGTTTGTTACTCTTTCACGCAAAAACTACTGAATGGATTTGGATGGAATTTGGCACACAAATAGATCATAATCTAGATTAACACATAGGATATTTTTTATCCCGGTAGTACGTTCCCGCGGGATAATTTCTGACTTCCAGGCGGGCGAAGCCGCGGCCGGAAGCTAGTATGAAATATAGGTGTTCCCAAATTTCGCCAGTTTCACCAGAAGTGTACCTCTGCCTACCCCTGCGGTGATTACAAGCTTTTTTTTTTTTTTTGGGTGGGAAATCATCAAATAACTTCTCCCGCTCTGGGTGGAGCAGGAGGGCGTGTCAGACTTTTACTGCCAGGAGGACGGACTTTTAGCCCTTAAGCCAGGGGCTGTGGTGTCTCTTTCGAACAAACCCGCACCCCTGGCATTGATGTAATGTTATGTAAACAAAGTCACTCTGAAAATCTATTTCGTAAGCTATTCAATAATTCAGTTTTAAACCTAGCTTTGTTCGTAAGCTTTATTTCCCTCAATTAAGCACGTTTCATTTTCAATACAGTACTTGGAAAATCTAATTGTAAGTAAACGCTATGTTAGCCTAGCCAATTTTTCTAGACCAGCACCCTAATTGCGTAACTCACGATTGATCATAATTGGTTTCGTCTTCACAGTTAAACAATATTCATTGCGTTATTTATGTTGTCGAAAAGACACATTTTTCGAACATATAAAGCAATGGTTTAACAATCCGTTTCAAAACGATACAGATTATGATGAATCGTGAGTTAGGTACGCAATTAGGGTGCTGTTCGTTAAATACGGCTAAACGAAACGAAAATGTGTTTATTAAATGGAAGTAGGGTTTTCCCCGAATTTACAACTGTAATTAGCACTCTCTGAGTTTAATTAAAATTATATTCATGAAATTCTGAGCTTTTGCGTCTTACTTATAGAAATAATTTTCCAAACACTATGGGGTTTATTTATAAACTTTGATTAAAGCTAAGAGATGTTTAACCATAGTTAAACAGTCCCTAAACATTAGTTAACTTTGAACAACGTTTATAAACGAATATAAGGTACCTAAGGGTGCCTATCATTATAATTAAAACATTGTACAGAAATGTTGACTGCACTTAGTTCTGTCTTCAATTTGCATTTTCATCCCTCGTTTGCAGCGCAAATTGTTTTTGCAAAAACAATTTGTGAACTTTGTGTTTTACATACGAAATTGAAAGATGTTTTCCACATCTGTACAATTAAAATAATAATTAATAAAGAGCGATTTTCCGTGTACTATCATCGTCATTTTAATTTTACAAACCGTGTTTCACAGCTACTCAACATGAGGTTGCATATTGTCCGTTCACGCACCAAAAAGTCCACTCGTCCACCCGTCAACTCTCTCCCTCAAGTTTAGAAATGTCACTTTAAGATACAGAACGTAAAGCTCATATTTCAATGTTGTGATAATGTCAGGTGGAATTCTGTTATGTCAGTATAAATGTCACTTTATGGTTTACAGTTTAAAGTTCATATTTCAATACCGTTTATTCAGTTGAGTCGGTAATGAGATGTTTCGGTGTGCGACATCCATACAGCTTCCAAAACAGGTGGTCCTGCTCTCAATGTAGTTTATCGACATTCGCCATACTGTTCAATAATCCTTTGATCAAGCCGCTTATTGCGAAATGACGTTTATTTGGGTATGATGAATGCTGCTTCAATAGCTTGACGTCATTAGCTAATGGGTAATAGGTATGTTTTGGTACTTTTTTGCTATTATTAAGTTAAATGCAGTGTTGGTACCTACAACGAACCTGATACTATACTTAGTCCTATAGTTATTATAAATATGAAAGTTTGTACGTACGTTTTTTTTTTTTGAGTCTGGGATATCATCAAATGACTTCTCCCACTCTGGGTAGAGAGCAGGAGGGCGTTTCAGACTTTTTCTGACTAAAACCCACCCGTGTTCCCTCAGCCACGGTGCCTCCCATTCGACATCGCGGCCCACTTCAGTTGCAGTGCACCTCACCGCAACCTACTTTTTGGCCGCTACGTCATTGGCTTGAAGGCAAAAGCCCTGACGAGCGGCCCCACCTTTGGGTTCCTCTTCGCTTCACCGTGAGCCCCCCCGCAACGACAATGCGGAAAGTTTGTATGTTCAGATGTTAGAATGTTTTCATGTTTGTAACTCAATCACGCAAAAACGACTGAACGGATTTGGATAGATAAGAGTTTTAAATGTGCACACGGCTTGAAGTGAAAGAAAATGTGGCAAAACACGAGCACATTAATATGTTTTCAAGCCTATACCGTCTCACAAGACAAACACCTGCCCTAATTCCTTCCGGGAACACTTTTCCCGCACCACCTCGAACCAGCCCTCGCGGTAGGTATCCAGGGCACCGCGCTACCTCTGCCTGGGCCGGCCTGCGTCGTTCACCTTCAGGCACACAAGAGCCCAGGGTATATCACTTACACTATGATAAAGATGAAAGATTTTATTGTTTGTAACATTTTTTGTAATGGATAGGTAAACTCTAAGCGATAAAAAAAAACACCCATGGAAAGCTACATTGTTCCGGAGTAACTTCATTTATCACGCGAACAAAGTCGGGCGAAGTGCTAGTTAATCATAAAATTAAAAAAATGCCGGGCGTAATCTAATGTTTATCTTCGCCAACACGCCAAGAGCAATCATACCTGTCTGTGCTAGAAGACGCACTCAGTGAAAAAGTTACAGGCGTTAAAGTTCGTCTACTATTTTACAATTCATTATTTTTGTGTATATACGCAGAATGTACAAACATTTAGGGCGAATTTTACCGATGAACGCGATCAGCACATTTGAAACGTCTGTATCATCTGACCTCTGTCAGTGTCGTCATTGTTGTGTGATATGGACACTGACAGCTCTCGATCACAGTTTCTGTTTTTTTTTTTTTGTGTTTTGGCTTCGCATGGTTTGTGCAATTAGCCAGTGTCAAGTAATGAATCTATAAAAAAAATATTTTCGATCAAGTAAATGGCCCGTTATCAGCTACTAAGTTATAAGAAGTCATAGCCGTCCAAAGTCAGTCAAGTCAAAGTTATTGTAAAGCTTTGCAACAACCTATTTGGAGTTTTTGGGGGGAACACGAAAAGTCCACGTTAGTCACTTATTTTCACCTTCACTACACTTGTGCAGTCACACGTAACTAAATTGGATAATTCACTACCAATATTATACAATTTCATTCACTATTTCACAAAATTTCATGAAAATGAAAATTCGTGCGACATGTTCCAACGCGATCCCGCCAAAAACTTCTCGATCACAGTTAAATGTGCTGATCGCATTCAGTTCATCAGTGAAATAAACCCTTAGACAACATCATAGACTTAAATTAAACACAATCTGTATAACGTTCTGTTTTCAAAACGCACAGCGAACATCACAAAATGGCGTCAACGCCCTAATGAAACTGTGAATTACGTAAGAAGGATTCACATTAAAGATAGAACGTGTGTTATTAAGACAAAGTAAATAAATTGTACGCTTTCATTACCACAAAGAAAATTAATTTCATAAATGGAACGTAAACAAAATGAACGCGAATTGAAAACTTTTGCAGACACGAAGTTTCTCGTCAACATTTTCCCCGGCGGAATGGAATCTCGAGTGACGGAACTTTAATGTAATTCGATCAATCAATACATTTTCGTTCGAGATTCATTGAAATCAATTAAAACAGTTTGGCGTTGATGACGGGCAGGAGTTGGGAATGGTTTCCCAAATTCATTAGTTATTAAGGAATTCTGTAGTAATCTTTGATCAGTTGATTTGGTTTTGGGCAAACATGTGACAGGTTTTGTTTTATTTATGCAAGTGTTTGAGTGTGTTTCGGTAATTAGTTCTTTTGCACACCTGGCTTCCTTGATAGTTAGTTGGTAAACCAAATCTTTGTGAGGTATCCGGCGACTTGGACCGCATATAAATCGAACCGCGGTCCCAATGGCTGGCAATGGCAATTTTAACATTTACTTCCGGCGACTGGGACCACCCGTAATTAAATTACAAAATCAATTGTTGAAGCCAAAAATAGTACAATCAAACGAAAAAGTGTTTAAAGTAATATAAATAAAATAAAGTCGGGTTAGTTACACCATTTGTTACACCACCAGCGGTACGTTTCCTGACTTAATCAATGTTTAGACAGCGGTACATAGTAAAGTAGTACCAATTTTCAAATCGGGTAGTAAGAGTGATCCCTCTAATTATAGACCTATATCTGTGCTTCCAGCATTGAGCAAAATTTATGAAAAAATCATGCTAGATCAGATGTTGTCACATTTTAACTCAAATGGGATTTTACATAGTCGACAGTTTGGTTTCACGAAAGGTAGGTCGACGACTGACGCAGGAGTAAAACTCATCAGTCACATTTTGGAATCCTGGGAGAATTCCCAGGACGCGATTGGCATTTTCTGTGACCTCTCAAAAGCGTTTGACTGCGTTGACCACAATACACTGATCTGTAAATTACACCACTATGGAATTCGTGGACAGGCTGCTGATCTTGTACTTTCCTATTTATCAAACAGGAAGCAAAAAGTAAACGTTAGTGGAGCGACGTCCTCGGGGTCGCTAGTTAAGATGTGCGTGCCTCAAGGTTAAATTCTTGGCCCTTTTTTATTTCTAGTTTATATTATTGACCTTCCTTACCTGATGTCTAACTTCTCGGATATAATTTTATTCGCTGATGACACTTCTCTTATTTTTAGAATAGATAGAAAAGATACAGATGTCTTACATGTCAATGATAGTCTAGCTGTTCTTTCGAAATGGTTTGCCTCTAATAATCTTTTACTCAATGCGAACAAAACTAAATGTCTTAAGTTCTCGTTGCCAAATGTACCCCAAGTAGGTCTAAACTTAAAACTTGATAGCAAGAAACTAGATGCTATTTCTTAAACTGTATTTTTGGGAATTACTTTAGATTCAAAATTGCAATGGGGTGCTCACATTAGAGCTCTTTCAAGTAGATTAAGCTCAGCTGCTTACGCAGTAATAAGAAAGATAAGGCAGTTGACGGATGTAGCCACAGCTAGGTTAGTTTACTTTGCTTATTTTCACAGTATTATGTCTTATGGCGTTCTGTTGTGGGGATCGGCAGCTGACGTAGATTCAATTTTCATTTTACAAAAGAGGGCAACCCGCGCAATCTATAAAATGGGGCCTCGCGAGTCTCTTAGAAACAAATTCAGCGAAATTGACATTCTAACTCTGCCGTCTCTTTATATCCTAGAAAATATCTTGTATGTTCGCAAAAACTTAGGCCTTTTCAAAAAACGATGCGATTTCCATAATCTGAATACACGTAGTAAAGATGAAATTGTGATTCCAAAATTTAGACTGACTAAAAGTAGCAAGTCATTTCTAATAAACAGTATCCGCTTCTATAACAAGTTGCCAAAGTCAGTTACAGAACTTAGCGATGGAAAGTTTAAAACGCACATCAAACGTGTCCTTATCAAAAAAGCATTTTATAAGATAAAAGACCACGTTGAAGACAGGGAAGTTTGGCATTAATTCCTTCTGCACATGTGGCTTCCCTGGTACCTCATTAACAGCATAACTATGTGAAAGTCTATTAACTGCACTCAATGTTCTTTTTTATTCTTTTTAATTTTTACAATGCTGACATATTCTCGTCATTATTTGACATTTTACATCAATTTTAATATCAACAATTTTTTAGTGATTGTCATGTTAATCATGTCACTGTGTTTAATTAGGTTCATTTTATTTATGTAGATTATTTTACATTATTGTGAATGGGAGAACGTTGTAGGCCATATAGACTGTAGATTTTTAGACGATTTTCTATTCTGTATTCGTCTAAGTACCTGGTACTTATTGACAGGCCTGCACTGTCCTCCCATACATTTTATCTCTGAAAACATTGTTCAAGCCAATCATTTTTTAAAGAGTAACCGTGGAGTTTCTTGCCGGCTCTTCAACATAGGAAACAACATTTTGGAACCGTGCACCTAGCTTCTGACGTTTCATAAGTGCCCATGCAGGTTTATTTGAAATAAAAATATTTTGATTGATTGATTTATAACTCAAGAAACTGAACTAAACTCATTTAACGGGGAAAAAGAGGAAAATTCATTTTCTCATACATTTTGTGTCGCAGCTAGAAAACGCTTTATGCCTTCGAAGTTCCAGGGGCTCATACATAATTCGGTAAGAGCTCACCTAACATAGATAGGTGCATCAACTAGAAAACGCTTTATGCCTTCGAAGTATCAGGTTGTGATAGCTTGGTAGGAGCTTACCAAATATGGGACTAATCAAATTAAAAATAATCAACGTACTATAGAGTTGTGGTTGATTTCTTTAAGTATTACTTTTTTTTATCGTTTGACTGCACTGTTTTTGGCTTGAACAACAGACGTTTTATATTCATTCATGCGTGGCCCCAGTCGTCGGAAGAAAAATAATAATTAAACTGGATCCGGAGACTGGGTCCGCGGTTCTAGATAATTGTGGCCCTAGTCGTCGGAATCCTCGCTTGCGTTACCTAACCTTCGCTTCAAAATAAATAATAAAATTTATTTTTCCTATGATTTTTTGCCTCAATAAAATTATCACGATGAAAGCAGCAAAATCGCAAGAAAAAAAACTCTGGTGTATGGAGACCAGGTCCTCGATACATTGGATAAATAATGATAATGATTTCTTGATTTAGTTAATTTCACATCATTTTGCAATGCATTTCATTTATAGAATCCCAAAACCACAGTAGATACATCAGATCAAATGAAATAGCCAACTATAAACCAATATTGCCCAAATAGTGGAAGGTTTATGATGAATCAATACCAGTCCATGAATAATAAATAAGCAATTTTGTAGACGTTCAACTACTTACGTTTGTTACTATGGCGTGCGTAGAATAGTCTGTTTAGTACAGGGACCAAAGATGTCATAACGAATGGAGTACTAATACTCAAAATCCTCCCTAGATTGATCCAAACCTGCGAATTGATAGCGGTTGGTGAAATGAAATGTTAAAGTGCGTGATAACAGCCTTTTTTGTCGTGGCGAAGATTTCGCGCCCTGGCTACACCCAGTATGGTAGATGGCTGTGTCGTCTGCGAACAGTGCCAACTTTTGGAAATATCGCTAGTGAATAGCATCAATATGAGAGGGGACAGCATGGCGCCCTGAGGGACACCTGCGCGAATGAGATGGGGGACGAGAGCGCCCCATCGATGCGATAGCAAAAAGTGCGGTTTGACAGAAAGTCTCGTAAGATGAGTACGAGACGATCAGGCGCGCCGAGTTGGTACAGCTTGTATATTAGGCCGTTGTGCCACACCTTCTCAAAGGCTTTCGCTATATCGAAAAATACTGTACCGGTCATATAACCGCGTTGGAAACCAACGTTTATATGTTCTACGATCCGGTGTACCTGTTGTACGCAACTGTGCTGGGTTCGGAAACCGAACTGCTCGTTGGGTATCAGGCCTTTTGTCTCGGCGAAGTCCCTGAGACGCTTATAAATAAGTCGCTCATAGATTTTTCCGAGACCATCCAGTAAACTGATGGGACGGTAGCTCGTGGGCTCGGTCTTGGGGATGCCGATGACCGTGGTTTGCTTCCATGCCTGCGGGAAGATGTTGTTGCTCAAGGCTCCATTGAAGATGATGATCAAGAGCATAATCAGGTGGGCGGGCAGCATCTGGATGACCCTATTGGTGATACCGTCAGCGCCGGGGGCCTTTTGGGGTTTCAGACCTTTGATGATCTCGTGAACTTCGTCCGGGGTGACGAGAGGTAATGGATCATCAGGGTCTTCAACGGACGGGAGTGAGGTTCTACGTTCGTGAGCTTCTTCATGCAAACAAGTATATATCTAAGAGAAGCACATTCGAAAGAAGAGAGAGCTGCAGATTGACACTGACAGACGAGCAGATACTATTGAAGAGCAGTGGTGGCCCAGTGGTAACGGCCCGACGAATTGTAGGTTGTGGGTTCATACCCAGGCAAGCTCTTTACTTTGTGTAATTTAGTTCATCCATCACCGCTGCTTTCAAGGACTTTGAAGGAAAACGTCGTGAAAAGCCGTGTGTGTGAATGTCCTACAACTTAGAATGAAGAAAAATAAAATTTAAAAAACCCCCGAACCCTAACAAAAACCCTAAAAAGTAAAAATAATAATATTTATAGGCCTTTTAAGATGAAGGTAATATTTTGATCAAGGCATTGTCAAGGTGGGGGACGGCTAATGAAAATGCTAGGCGTCTGTTTGGCGTTTTCATTGACCGTCCCCCGACTTGGAAAGTGGTCGAGTCGTCGCCTCAGATAACACAAAGTTGCAAGTTAATGCAAGTTCTTAATTAACTCCTTTCAGAGATAATTGCAATGTATGCTTATCTCTGAACACGACAGCGTAAAACTTAATATTTTTAATGAAATAGTCCATAAGTTAGCCCGCGGAAATCTTTTCTCACGATTTTTCGGCTTTTTCATGAAAATATCATTAAATGGGATTCATTTAATCCCAACATAAACAGTTGTATTGATGATTTTAATAATTATAATTATTTCAAGCGATAGTTATGAATGATATTTAAATCAGCAGAATTAGCACGAATCAGCAGAATTAGCACGAGCACCTATTTGTCGATGGAAGAAGAGACATATATACTCGTAACTATAAATTAAATGACGTACAATAGGAGAAAACAGCTTCGTTCTTCTATTAAAATTATCACAGTTAGTCATTCTAAACGACCCCATAAGTTTTGCCCCTACCAAAAATCGCTCAACGCGGAGAAAAAAGTTTATCTGCAAAAATCTTAAATACCTACCTACTGTACATTGATTTTAAAGGTAGTTGAAAAAATATTCAAAGTCGGCAATTTTCCTTTTCAGCGAGTCTGGCCTACCTTCCATAATTATCTTTCTTGTTCATTTTCTTTTCTTTTGCTGAAATAAATGTTTCTTTTTCTGATTGAAGAGCCTCTATATTTATGTATATAAGTGGGATAAATTATGAAAAGGTATGTAAGGTTGCGTAATAACTTAATAGCGGTTTTAAAGGTTGTATTGTGATTAACGTATTATTTAACGGATGGTAAGTTGTCTCTTCGTTTTTTTTGGAGTCTTGCACTTTTTTTTTTTCAACTTAAACGATAGATGGTTTTCATGGTGAATGGTGGGCCTTTTTAGTATGACTCTTTTATTCTAGTTTACGGGATATTAAGATTTGAAATTAAACTAGAATCGGTTCAGCTATCTCGGAGATTAGCCGGAACAAACAGACAGACAGAATAAACAACAAAAAGAGGTTTTATTGTTAAAAGTAGTAACGTGATTACTTTCATGTGCATTAAGTTAAAAGCTGTTATTTATACACTACAAACAGACACTTTTTTATTTATTGGTTTAGAAATACAAACTCTACATCTTTACTTACCAGTAAATAAAAAATCGTCTGTGTCATCTATACAGATGATAAATATTTTAGGCCTACTACGTTAACCTTATGAGTATATTACATAATATAGACATACACACCACACCATCCCATTTCTTCCCGGGGCTGTCGTAAAAGGCGACTAAGGGACTTACCAGACAATGGGCAGCAGCATTCTCTATGCATTTTACCACCATACTGCGATCGCCAACCCGCCTGCCAAGCGTGGCGATTATAGCAAACACCCCTTCTTTGGGGGGGGCTATCTCACGCAGTGGACGTCTTACGGCTGAAATGATGATGGTGATGAGACATATATGTATACGTCGGATCTTTCATGAGTTGACACTTTAAATTAGACACAAAGCGCCTTTGTTTAGCGTTGTGCGGAGTCTAGGATTGAGTATGGTGTCGATACGGACGCATGAAGCGAGAGTGAAGTGATCGTTTAGACGTGGTCCTAACATAGACTGGCATAGGAACTGTACTGTGTCTCCTTTTAAACTCAGAGTATTATCGTAGGTATTAGTAATTGGCTTTGTAACAATAAACTGTGCAGAAGTAACAAGAGCTATTTCTTTCGTTTACCCGTATACCAATTCTGCGCCCACGAGTTTATATTCAGACACTATGTATGCCAATAAGTAGGTCTGATTAGAATCCTAAATACCTGGATCTGACATAAATACATATTATAAATATAGTCAACACAATGCAAAATTTGCTTTGTCACTGCTATAACATGATATCATGACATTGACCGTCGAAATCTGCGCCTAATTCATTTGGCCTTGTGTTCAAATTGGCCTAATTCTCGTTTTGCATGCTGAGCTCGCTTGTAACTTTCTGTTATTTGGGTATCCTATTGTTTTAAACTCATCACGTTTCACATACCTAAGTTATTTTATAAAACGTTTGTAATACCTCCTGAAGACGAAAGTCTTTGACCAGTGCGTGTTGCCAGTGATGGATGACATATGGAACCGAAACGTGGTCGCTCACAATGGGCCTCATAAGAATGCTTAAAGTCACCCAAAGGGCGATGGAGAGGGCTATGCTTGGAGTTTCCCTGCGTGATCGAATCAGGAATGAAGAGATCTGCAGGAGAACCAAGGTAACCGACATAGCCCGAAGAATTGCCAAACTTAAGTGGCAGTGGGCAGGGCACATTGCTCGCAGAACAGATGGCCGATGGGGCCGAAAAGTTCTGGAGTGGCGACCGCGTACCGGAAGACGTAAAGTTGGAAGGCCTCCCACAAGGTGGACGATAACCTTGTGAGGGCCGCAGGAGTCCGCTGGATGCGGGAAGCACGGAACCGGTCGAAGTGGCGGAGCTTGAGGGAGGCCTATGTCCAGCAGTGGACGTCTTTCGGCTGAAATGATGATGAATGACCTATTGAAAATACAACCTCATAATTTTTAATTGTCCTATCATAATTCCAATTTATTTGGGATCGTGTCTTTGGGAACATGTCTTTTTTTTATACTTACCAGTAAATGGGTTGTGGGGATACGATAGGCAGTCGTTCCATGTAAAATACTAGTAAGACTGAAAATCGACCCCAACATTCGGAAAAGGTTAAGCGGATTGGCATCTCTATACGCAGTTATCATTTTTCAAGCCATCATGTGTGATGGCTTGAAAAATGATGACTGCGTATACATAGAGATAGGTAGGTCTATCCATCGTTTATTTGTTCTTGGCCTATTCGTATAGCCATCCTTATACTCAAAACTTTCCTGACGACAGTTTAAAATTCGATCTGTAAAGAGTTAAATATCTATGACTCTGAATTTAAACTCCTTTTACTAAAGTTTTCAGTAAAACCTCTAAATGTTTACACAAAGTATCAAGAAAAACAGTCTATAATTACACCCAAGAACACAAGTGCCAAAAGAATTAATTACAAACCAGAAGAAAATGTTCAAAGAAGCGCTCGGACGTGAAGCTACCCACAGTATATTAAAACTTTCAAAAGCCTCTTATTGGAATCGGCTTAAAAAGTGGAAACCGCACCCGTAAAATGGGGTAAAAAATGAAGTCTTAAGAAAAACTTATTACAAAGAAAAACAAACCATAAGTTTTAGTTGCTAGGGTTGAAGATCCAGCGTGGTTTTATTAGTATTGGACAACAACGACAGTTCTGGGCAGGTTTTCCAATTCTGCTAAAAGGATGTTTTGTCGGGGAAAAGGTGCACTGGGATGTTTCATTGAAAGTTGATTTGACGACTTGTGTGTCGTCGGTGAATTCCTAACAGCACTTACGTGGATTTCTTTGATATTCTTTGAACCAGGAATAGCGTTTTGTACCTATAGTTGTGATAAAATCGGCTAAGTAATTTTTGTGGTGTAGGTTAGAATAGAATACTTTTATTTCAGACCGAGTCCATAAGGTTAGTAATCATTTTTATTTTCTAGTTTATTAGTACTTTGCCAACACATAAAATATAAAAGAAAAATTCAGCGTGGAACTGCATCCACCTCCGCAACATCGGGGAATCCCAGGCCACCGGTCTGCGAGTGTTTTTTTTTTTTGGGTGGGAAATCATCAAATAACTTCTCCCGCTCTGTGTGGAGCAGGAGGGCGTGTCAGACTTTTACTGACTAAAACCCACCCGTGTTCCTTCAGTAGCCCTTAAGCCAGGGGCTGTGGTGTCTCTTTCGAACAAACCCGCACCCCTGGCAGGCATTGGCCCTTGCGGGCCCCATCATTTTTTGTGCTGACATCTCTTTGAGGCGCGCGTGGAACACAACGCGCCGTCGACTTGGGCTTGGTGGGCGAGTGTTAGATGGCTTTCTGAAATCAGGGTTTACTTCTTTTTTATCTTTCTTTCGGTTCAACAAGTATGACGCTTTCTATTTCTACGAAGAATAGACAGTGCTTTTTCAATAAAAAGTGACATTTCGTTTCTTTATTTTTGACATCGCACCGTAGATATCCTTCTACAATCTGTCATTTAGTCTTTCGTTTCTAACGATCTTTGTCTAGGTCCTTATAAATTTATTTAATATTTCAGAAGAATATTTCTTCCCAAACTGTCAAAATCACACCCACAACAAACTTTCTACTCGACCGCCACAAAGTAAATAAGAATTATCTACAAAATGTGATTCGTTTATAACGCTTAACCGTGATAATTAAGAGAAAAACATAGCTATCTACTCTTGTACATCACGTAGCCCTCTTCCTCTCTCCTAATTTTGCTGTGCCCGCATATTAAATTAAATTAAATTAAATAATCATTTATTTCAGGAAATTATTCCCATATTAAGCGGTACAAATTACACGGAAATATAAATAAAAATTACATTCTAAGTACATTATAATAATATTACACATAAAAACATTGCATTACAAATAAATAATAAATTAAAGTTAATAAAAAATAAAAATAAAGTTACAGCACATTCACAATTCATTACGTTAAATTCATTCGATTCAATTATTTTTTTTTTTTTTTTTTAAAGCAATACTTAATCATTTAATAAATGGTGACGAACTGGCATGCAGGTGCATCCATCTCTCCAACAACACCGAGTCCCATCGCTCGGACAATACGCTCAGGATACTGTTAGGGCTGCGTTGGAAGCGACTTAGTAGCGAGGCACTCCGCTTCCTAATAATAGCATGAAAGTCATCGGTTTGCGCCTGCGCGAACATCGTAGAAGCGCTGCAAAACCGCGGCAGCCCTAGCAGTATCCTAAACGCATTGTTGTACTGTACGCGCAAGGCACTGTATGCTCGCTGCACAAAGTTGGCCCATAGGCTGCACGTATAAAAAGACTGACAATAAGCTTTAAATAAGGTCACTTTTACTTGTTCAGTGCAGCGTGAAAACCTACGTGCCAACATGTTACAGCGAACCGACAGCGCCCTACGCTCCCGCTCGATGTCCTCATTGTCAGACAAGTTATCTGTGACCCAGTGGCCCAAGTACTTAAAATGGTAAACCCTATTCAGACTAGCACCACAAAGAGTGATTGGAGGTGTAAAAGAAAAGCATTTGGTACCAGCTTTGAAAATCATATACTCACTCTTTTTAGGGTTGTACTTGAGCCCATGAGCCCCAGCATATGTCTCACAAATGTGCAGGAGTTTCCGCAACCCCCCAACCGACGGGCTCAGCAGCACCATGTCATCCGCGTAGCTAATGTTATTAATAGGCACTCCGCCTATTGAGCAACCCGCATTAGCACTGCTGAGCTCGCCGATCAGCTGGTTCATGTACAGGTTGAACAAGCGGGGCGATGTTAACCCCCCCTGCCTCACACCGCAATCCAACCCGTAGACGCCGGAATATACTCCCGCCCATTTCACACTGTTCCGCTGGTGACTGTACCAATACCTAAATACCGACACTATCTCACTCGGCACCTGTGTCTCACTGTGCAGCTTGTGCCACAGCATGTCATAATTGACTAGGTCGAAAGCTTTTGAGAGGTCTAGGTAACAAGCGTACACAGGAGTATTTCTAGTCGTGTAGTACTGAACAGTCTGCTTGAGACAGAGGATAGCACTCTCAGTTGACAAACCAGGCGTGAAGCCAAACTGAGCATCATGTATATGAACGTGCTTCTCCAGCTGTTTATCAAGCAGCCTGTCCAGCACCTTGGCTATGACAGTAGCGAGCGAGATAGGCCTGTAGTTAGATACATCCGACACATCACCCGTTTTATTTTTAACGATCGGAACTACTACCGTGTACATGAGATCATCAGGTAAGTAACTATGGCTGATGCACAGATTGAACAGCATTGCCAGTACCCTGGGTAAATGTACACCAGCATGCTTCAAGTGCTCGATGCTAAGGTCATCATGACCTGGAGACTTACCTCTCACCATCTTCTTAATAATGACAGCTACATCCTTGGCTGTAAAGCTAACACTAAGGTCTCCATGTTTACACTCAGCACCAAGCACCTGCGCCGCCGGCCCAAGTGGCGACTCCACCTTGAAATGGCGTTGGAAGAGGCTAGCAATGTCACATGGGTCATGAGCGTCACCTACACTCACCGGGAGGCTCGATCTCACTGTTTATATACCATCTATTTAATACATTTGGATTGCAATAAAGAATTGAGTAGGTATATAGTATTTAGTTAATAGTCATGTCTAGTCTTCCGGTGCTAAGCCTGCAGGGGTAACAATTTGAAACTGAGTACGCCTTTGTCGCCTGTGTCGTAGCAGTCATGGCAAGTTTCCTAGTCCAAGTGATATCACTATTGTGCGACTGACTGTACAGCTGCTTTCTCGCTCACCAGGTGTCCTTGATGGATGGGTACGAAGCCTCACTAATTTCTACGTGCCTAAAATATTACAGGTTTTTAACATCAATAGGTACAAATAAGACTAATATATCTACTTAGTTGCTGTGACTTTGTGTTTTTCAAAGGAAAATTCAAAGTAAACTTTCAAGGCAAAGTTCATTTAGACGTTGTTATTGTTTACAATCTAAGGTACTTGGAATGTTAGTAGGTAATTTATACAGTTAAAGTTGCTTTAACACTCAAACAAACATTAGTATTTCTAGCGGTAGATAAATACACGAATAAAAGGAGAAAGCTTTGTTAAGCCCTTTGTACACCGCATGGTCTCTTTACGGTACAGTGTAAACAAGCTTCAGAAACTTTTCGCCGGTTATACAAAAAAAAATCAGCTGCTTCATAGAAAAGTGCAATACCTACGCGTTCAAAATGTATGGAACAGCTGATTGTTTATCGTATATCCGGCGAAAAATTTCTGCGCTAGGGGTTCTAGAATGATATGCTAAATTCATGGTTACAATTTGCGCACTGGATAAAAACTTTTCCTATATACCATGCCGTAGAAAAAACGTGACTATCAACTAGCTTCCATACTTTTCCATACAACACTGACGACCGTGCCAACACATGGCGTAGGTATAAACCGCGTAGAAAAACCATGTCTGACAACATTTACAACCAAATTGTGCATTAAGTTAATTGAATTCTTTTTTATTTTTTGTATGCTGTACCGGTCGACGTCATTACGTCGGCTGACACCTGAAAACCAGCGCTGGGGCTCTGTTTCGCATAGGGTATCATTTCTTATTTTTTATGTTTCTGTGAGTGTGTTTAGTCTAGTTTGTGATATTCCTGTGCGTGTCCATTGTCTTTTTCTTTCTTTCTCTATTTCATGTTAAAGTGATGTAAATAAAGTGCTCGATTCCCAAATAAATAAAACTAGCCAACACACAATTTATTTAAAGAAAAACAAGCATTATTCAAATGAACGTTCATCATTTATTTCAATACCACTGGATTGTAAGCCAGGTGCACAAAAGCCATACAAATCAGTTTACACGAATATAATTTTATAATGCTCGGTTTGTGGTGACTGACAACCGCAGGTGTGGACCGATGCAGACTTATTTGGATAGAGTAGTTACAGAAGTACCAGTCTAGCCGATGGTCAGACGTCAGCACATCAAGCTACCCCAATCTGTCAAATTTCTTAGATAGATTTTCATCTTTATGACATGAGCATAAGGTTCATGTTCAATTGGGAAAAGTTGACATTTTGGGTACTTTAGCTTGATGTGCTGATGTCTGTACTCTAAAAATCTCAATTATAAATTCCCTTCAGTTATTTTTACCTCTGAATTTGTATCACTGTCAAAATCAAAGTCATCTTTATTTTAATTACAATAAGGTTGCTGTAGTGTTGCCACTGACTAGTATGTCAAAATCAAAGTGATCTTTCTCAACGTTACTATAAGGATGTAGTTGGGTTGCATCAATGGCAACAATGTTAGGTGGATTGACAGCTCATTTTAAACTCACATAGAGGTCGTTATAGACCGAATAGAACAGCAGTAGACGTTTTTTGGCTGTGATGATGAGATGTGAGATTCATATTGCATTGTTCGTTCCACAAAAGTAAGGTGCTCGTTAAATTGAACCTACGTTTTCATGTTGAGTTTCTTAAAGGGTAGGCCTATACATTGACTTCCCAGTGAGCCATTTTGAAAATTAACAAGAACATCTCACCGTCACAGTCAGAAATGTACACAGCTGGGTACCTAAAACACCCTAAACATCGCCACAATGACGGTTCCTGCAATTCCTGCATGCAGTGAATTTCTGAAACGTTCACCAGGTCGATTAGGCTCAATCTTAGTCTAAAGCCTCTCCTAGGCTGTACCACATCACCCTGTCCTCCGCCTTCCACTCGCTTAAGGTCGGCCGTCCATCTAACTGGGTGGCGCCCCCGTTCTCCAGTCCAGGACTCGTCTGCTCCACCGGTTACCGGTCCTGAGGTGGAGTGACACCTCACTTCCACTTTACTTCATCAAGTTTTCACACAAAGATCTTTCTGAATAATCTTTAAGGCATGCTAGTTGTTTTTTTTTTACTTTCTCGTTTAGTTGGTCTTCTGCCCTTTTATTATGTAGTGGATTGTCTATGACGTGTAGGCTTTGAATAAAATTAGCGGCCATACCCATGTTTTCATGTTTGCTACAAGTGACCGATATTTTAGGATGTATGACGTCATATTGAGTGACAGTAGACGTACTTGCTGAATGTCAGCATGATCGCCCTTTAAGGGTATTTGAGAAAACTCTAGACTGTACACTGTACTCTAAACTCTTCATTAATTTTGGGTTTTTGACGTTAATATTTACGATCCAAAAACAAATCTTGGTTTCGGATATCCCTATAAAAAATTACGCCCAAAACATATTTAGAATATTCTAGAACCCCTAAGTAGTATAATATTTTTTCTAGGGGGCATCACGTTTCTAATATTTAACCATTAAAAGCAGCCCTGCTTAAGCTAATGAGGACGTCTTGTCAAATAAAATGATAACACCAAACATTTAATTCTGAACTTGCAAATTAAAAACTTTTGATAAACTCACCCGTTGAGACAAGATTGTAAAAACTTGAAAAGTTACATAAAATTGTTAAGACTCAAACAATTGTCATTCTTCGTTATAAAGTTTTGTAATTAATTGGTCCGTTGAGTAACGAACTTTATATTGCATTCTGAGGAATGATAACAAGACAGCTCATGCTTAGCAGGTCTCGAAGGCGTGTCCTGTTGTCTGCTCGCTACAGGTCCTGATGGAGGCTACTGAAGGTGCCAGTAGTAAAGTACTCGTAGCCAAATTCTAGGCTGACTGTATATATGTTGACAGGTAATTAGTGACCGACATTTAAACACATGATTGTACTCATCATTATGAACAACTTTTACTATGGGAACAAACCTGAAATCGCGAAAAAATATCAGCGTTCCCTACATTTATGTTCGCATAACTCGTCAAAATGTAGGGAACAGATGATTTTTTTTTTCGCGATTTCGGGTTTGATCCCGTAGTAAAAGTTGTTCATAATGATGAGTACAATCATGTGTTTAAAATTTTAAATGTCGTTCACTAATTACCAGTCACCCTATATAGATTGCCATCAAACCGCTAAATAGAATGATGGCTTGATTATGTCAAAATCAAATCAAAATATTTTTATTTCAAATAAACCTGCATGGGCACTTATGAAACGTCAGAAGCTAGGTGCACGGTTCCAAAATGTTGTTTCCTATGGAGAAGAGCCGGCAAGAAACTCCACGGTTACTCTTTTAAAAATGATTGGCTTTAACAATGTTTTTAGATATAAAATGTATGGGAGGACAGTGCAGGCCTGTAAATAAGTACCAGGTACTTAGACGAATCCAGAATAGAAAATCGTCTACAAATCTACAGTCTGTAAGGCCTACAACGTTCTCCCATTCTAATATGTAAAATAATCTACATAAATAAAATGAACCTAATTAAACATAGTGACATGATTAACATGACAATCACTAAAAAATAGTTGATATTAAAATTGATGTATAATGTCAAATAATGACGAGAATATGTCAGCATTGTAAAAATAAAAAGAATAAAAAGAACATTGAGAGCAGTTAATAGACTTTCACATAGTTATGCTGTTAATGAGGTACCAGGGAAGCCACATGTGCAGAAGGAATTAATGCCAAACTTCCCTGTCTTCAACGTAGTCTTTTATCTTATAATATGCTTTTTTGATAAGGACACGTTTGATGTGCGTTTTAAACTTTCCATCGCTAAGTTCTGTAACTGACTTTGGCAACTTGTTATAGAAGCGGATACTGTTTATTAGAAATGACTTGCTAGTTTTAGTCAATCTAAATTTTGGAATCACAATTTCATCTTTACTACGTGTATTCAGATTATGGAAATCGCAACGTTTTTTGAAAAGGCCTAAGTTTTTGCGAACGTACAAGATATTTTCTAGGATATAAAGAGACGGCAGAGTTAGAACTGAAAACCGTAATGTCATTTTAAGCAGACCGGAGGACTCAATTCAATTGCCCATCTTGTTATTGTGTTCCTACAGCACCCTCATATTTAAATGAGGGGATGGGGGTTTAGTTTATTTTATTTGGAGTCCTTTGAGAAAATCCAAAAATATTATCTGCATATTTAAGATTAAATGCAAGCGTAAAGCCATGTCTTTGGGCACGCCACAATTACGGCGGCAAGAGGAGTGGATTGTAAAGCGCCACGGCGTCCTCACCTTCCGCCTGACGCAGGTCCTCACCGGACACGGATGTTTCGGGAGGTTCCTGTTCGGATAAAGCGAGAGGAAACGCCCGGGTGTTACCACTACGTAGATCGCCCGAAGGACACGGTTTAGCATACGGTTGAGGTCTGCCCGACTTGGGCGGAGCACCGCCATGTCCTCGTGGAGGTGATCGGCGGCGGCGATCTCTTGCGTCCGGCCCTGGTCCAAGACATGGTACGGAGCGAGAGTACATGGGAAGCCGTAACCTCCTTCTGCGAAGCAGTAAGCTCGCGAAGAGGGAAGCGAAGAGCGTGAGGGAGAGGCAAGGATTTCCTCCGCCCTCACGCCCCTAGACGCCGTAAGAGACGCCCTGAGCGTCGGGAGTCCACAGTGGACTCCCGGCCAGCGTAGGCGCTTGCATACGGCGAGTAATGGGTAGTTCGCCGTCCCGTAAGGACCAGGCCCGCGTTTACGGCGCATTGTGTTACACGCGCGCCTCAAAGAGATGTCGGCAGTCAGCACCAACTGGTGGGGTCCGCTAGGGCCTATAATGCCAGGGGTGCGAGTTGTTCGAAAGAGATACCGTGGGCTCTGGCACACAGGCAACTGAAGGAACAAGGGTGGTTTTTAGTCGGTAAAAGTCTGACACGCCGAGAAGTTATTTGATTATGTCCCATCCAAAAAAGAAAAATGCTATCACAGTTAAAATTAGCTTACGAAACTATTTATTTGCCCAGTTTGAAAATAATACTGCTACCATTGGTAAGCAAAATGATCCGTTTCTGTTTATAGGAACCGAGTATAAGCTGTCACTGTACCTTTTACGTATCGCAGCAGGTTTTTTTTTTTTTTTGAGGGTGGGATATATCAAAAACTTTTCCCGCTGTGGATGGAGCAGGAGGGCGTGTCAGACGATTACTGACTAAAACCCACCCGTGTTCCTTCAGTTGCCTGTGTTCCAGAGGCGGCGGTATCTCTTTCAAACAACCGGCACCCCTGGCAGATCACAGTAGGTACAGTGACAACTAAGTCGACATCCACACGGACGTAAAAATATCGCAGCAGGATTTTATTGCTCATTGGAAGTTCAACGCTCGGTGTTAAGCCGAGCATTTAAAATCAAACAAAGTGCATCTCAGCTCATCGAAACAACTTCATCAAACTCAGCTGTTCGATTTTCAACTTTCGGTGGTATGCAATGCGTTGAAGATCGATTGCGCGAAAAAATACCGCCGCGATATTACTACGTTCGTGTGAACGTCAGCAAATAGGATATTTTACTCTAAATGAGAAAAAAACTATTATTGAAATCATTAATAATTTCAACCTATAAACGTTCACTGCTAGACATAGGCATTCCCAAAAGTAATATGGGGGTTGTTTGCCATATTCACCACGCTTGGCAGGCGAGTTGCCGACCGCAGTGTGGTGGTTATTGAGATAGCTTAGGCAAAAAACAGTCGGAAAATGTTAGTTTTAGTTCATGAAATAACAAAATACATTTTAAAATTCAATTCAAAGATTTCAGTTTTTTTGTATCTGTTTTTGACAGCATGAAATAGTAGCCGCCATGTTATTACGTCATACCGCTGAATAAACTAATCAACTGAACAACTTTGTAATTTTATTATTTTCGTAACCAAAGTAAACCAACGATAAGTAGAATAATAACTCATTTTTTAAATTATGAACAATTATCATACAAAATATCAGCGCATTTGTTAACTTGGCAAACTGACTTCATATCCGCAGACCAATATGGCGTCCACTGCGTCCAGCGTTTTCGTCAAATTACGCGCGAAATAAGATAATGTCAAAGGAGAATGCACCCATTCTCCTTTAAATGAATGTTTATTGCACAAATCGATTAAATAAAATAAAATAGCCTGTTTAATGTTTTATTTGCATTTTAGAATCTAATTAAGACACTTTTCAAAATTTTTGTTATACCCTATTGTCACATAAGATAATGCATTTTAGTATGAAAAGATCGACAAATCAGTGACACATGTCACAGTTTGCGATATAAGCCACGACTTACGCAATCTCTCTAATACCAACAAGGACAAAGATACCTAATCATTCACTGATTAGAATATTTAAAACAATATCTCACGTACCGCCAAGTTCAAGAATTACAACAAAGAACAATTCATGAACGAACTTATCTAATAGTTTTACAACTGATTACAAGCTGATAAGATATTTTGAATAACGCCTCACATTGAGATTATGAATGTGTGAAAAACAATTGCTAATAGACTAAAAATGAATTTCTATAAATACTGCAAAAAAATCTCCATTATTATAATCCCCACATACATAATAGGTCTTTACCTATGAAATTGCCGTTTTGTATGAAAAAATTTAAACGAATTTTTTTCATGATTTTTTTATTTGTATTAATCGAAGTAATCACCCATGCAATCAATGCATCTTTGCCATCGCAGTGGCAGTTTATTGATGCCCTTCTTAAAGAAATCAGCTGGACGGGAGGCAACAAATTCTTCAAAGGCATTTTGTACTGCCTCTCGGGTATTAAATTTTTTTCCCGCCAAGAAGTTATCCAAATTCTGGAAAAAGTAGTAGTCTGTAGGCGCAAGGTCTGGTGAGTAGGGCGGATGACGGAGAGCTTCCAACCCCAGTTCTTGCAACTTGGAGACCGTCTGCTGTGCAGCATGAGGTCGCGCGTTGTCGTGCAGGAGCAGCGGAGACGAGCGATTGACCAATGCTGGTTGGAGATGCGCCAGCTTCTCCATCTTTGTGTTCAGTTCTTCACAGTACACATCTGCAGTAATGCTCACCCCGTTTGGTAAGAAGCTGTGATGAATCACACCGGCGCTAGACCACCAAACAGTGACCATCACTTTTCTAGGGGTAAGTTTTCGTTTAGGGCATTGTTTAGGTGCTGAACCAGGATCCAACCAACTTGCTGAGCGCTTACGGTTATCAAACAGAATCCATTTTTCATCGCAGGTAACAATGCGGTTCAAAATTCCTTCATTTGTGTGTCTGTTGAGCAGTGCAAGGCACGTCTCGACGCGTACTTCGCGCTGGCGATCATTGAGTTCGTGGGGCACCCATTTGTCAAGCTTTTTTACCTTGCCAATTTGACGCAAATGGACCAATATTGTTTTGACGCTAACGTCGAAAGCTGCTGCTAATTCAGCCGTAGATTGTGTATCATCAGCTTCCACAATCGCCTTTAATTCGTCATTGTCGACCAAAGTCTTCGGACGACCGCGAGGTTCATTTTTCAGGTCGAAATTTCCAGAACGGAAGCGAGCAAACCAATAACAGGTGGTGCGTTGGTTTGTAGTGTTAGCTCCGTAAACGTCGTTGATGTTGCGTGCCGCTTGTGCCGCGTTGCTGCCACGACGGTACTCATATTCCATAATTACTCGAATTTTTAACGTATCCATGATGACGAAAAAGATTGAAATGCGATGAAAATGTAACACTAATCAATAAAGAAATGACTACTTTTAGAAAAAAAAAACCATGTTTTTAAAATAAAATTAATTTGAAATTAGAATTCTTAGCCAAACAAAAATTATTTTGATTTGAAATGGCCAGTACTGCAGAACGGCAATTTCATAGGTAAAGACCTAATATTTTATAAAATATGAAATTTTAACCGCAATAGTAACTCTGTCTGTCTGTATGTTACGCTTTCACGCCTAAACCACTAAACCGATCGTCATGAAATTTGGCCGAGATATAGCCTGGGATATGGAGAAGAACATAGCCTACTTTTTTACGTTATAATAACCGACAACCACGCGGACGGAGACGCGGGCAAAAGCAGTTTTATATCACTTGGAAGCAGTGGTGGCTGTTACCACTGGCCGCGACTTACTAGTTGTCCGTCGTGGGTTCGAAACCAGACAGGTGCTTTACTTTGTGTAAAGTCTGTCTCGTTTTTGAATGTCAGCGGCTTTGCTCCACAGAATGCCGTAGGACACAACGCTTTGAAAATAACCAAAATAGACTAACCGAGCTGTTTCAACGTCAGTGTATTGTCTTACTTTCCTGACGGCGTAGGCGGACGAACTGAGCCTGTAGTTTAATTCATCTGTCCGATCCGACTAAAAGAAATTCTGATAAATATAGGAAACTAGCTTTTGCCAGCGGCTTCGCCCGCACGGAACTTTCATCCCCTATTTAACTCGCTTAGGGGTTGAATTTCGAAAAGTCCTTCCTTATTCCTTGTCTACATTATAAAGGGAACCTCTGTGCAAAAGTTCAGCTTTCTAGGTCCAAGGGTTTGGGCTGGGCGTTGATGAGTCAGTCAGTCAGGACATCTCTTTTTATTTATATAGATATAAATAGATGTCAGGCACTTTACTTTGTATGTTTAATTTCATCATCACTGCGGTGAAGGAAAACATCTTGAGGAAAATCGGCATGACCTATTCGAAGACGTGTGACATCAACCAACCAGCACTGGGCCCGCGTGCTGGACTACGGCCCATACTCCCTCTAAAAAAGAGGAGGCCTGTATCTCAGCAGTGGGAACATTATAGGATGATTGTGTGATAGGAAATGGCACACCTTTGGAAAAAGGGCGTCTTTGAAAAGCCTTACAGCTGATTTTGGGTCTACCTAATGATAAAAACCTAAAAAGGTTCCGTGTGGTGCCAGACGTAAAGAATAGCACCATCCCATCTCTTCCCGTGGGTATCACAGGAGGCAACTAAGGGACTTACTGGAGAATGGGCAGCAGCGTTCTCTATGCATTTTACCACCATACTGCGATCGCCAAGCGTGGCGATAATGGCAAACCCCCCAAATTGGGGTAAGCCCATGCCCAGCAGTGGACGTCTTTCGGCTGAAACGATGAATTATAATGATAAAAAGCCTACAGCTAAATTCTCCTGTCCGATCTGACTGAAAGAAATTCAGATAACTTAAGGAAATTACACCTTTACAAAAAGAGCTTTGCAAAGCCTAACAGTAACTTAGACATCTACTATAAAATCCCATTCTCTTGGAACGCGGATTTGCAGGAAATTAAATTTTTGCACCCGGTGATGAGGATCCTGATTTTTATTGGTTTTACATAAAAATCAGGAACTTCCTCAGCGGGTTTAATTAACTATCGGATCTTTAAGATAAGTATAGATAAACTAGCCATGAAGAATAGGGATACCTCATTGAATTTGCATGTCTAAGTATGTACACATTTAATAGTGTTTCTTTTTTGGGTGGGAATTCATCAAACAACTTCTCCTACTCTGGGTGAAGCAGGAGGGCGTGTCAGACTTTTACTGACTAAAACCCACCCGTGTTCCTTCATTAGCCCGTATGCCAGGGGCTGTGGTATCTCTTTCAAACGAACCCGCACCCCTGACAGGCATCGGCCCTTGCAGGCCCCATCATTTTTGTGCTGACATCTCTTTGAGGCGCGCGTGGAACACAACGCGCCGTCGACTTGGGCTTGGTCCTTACCGGACAGCGAGCTACCCATTACTCGCCGTCCGCAAGCTTATGCCTACGGTGGCCGGAAATCGGCCTGGGATTCCCGACGCCCAGGGCGTCTCCGTATCCTGCGGCGGCTAAGGTCGCGAGGGCGCATATGCTGCCTCTCCCTCACGTGCGCCGCCTCCCTCTTCGCTACTAAAACCCACCCGAGCTCCCTCAGTAGCCTGTGTGCCAGGGGCCATGGTATCTCTTTCGAACAACCACCCCTGGCAGACATTTAATAGTGTTTAAATCAAAATATGTTATCCTTTGTTCACTCTATGATTAAACTCTCGTTAGTAAATAAATATATTTTTTTACATATTCCACTTCACTAAAAGTAACATGGGCACTTATGAAACATCAGAAGCTAGGTGCACGGTTCCAATCTGTCGTTTCTTAAGGAGAAGAGCGGGCAAGAATTAAAATAGCGCAAAATTTAATATTGTACGCACATTAATTTACTTTTTGTTTTAATGTTTTTTTTTTTAATTTAAATCCGGATATGAGTTCTATGACAATGACTGTTATATAGGTGTTGTATTTGTGTTGCTACCTAGTTTTTAAACACTCTAATTGTAATCTGTGGAGAACGTAGTGGGTAGCATAATTGTTTAAAACTCAATATTTAAGATAATTTTATGTCTATCTCTTATTGTGCTACTGTTTGTTTTCCATAAATAAATAAATAAAAGAAATACCATGGTTAATCTTTTAAAAATAATAGACAATCATACTCCGAAATTACAGTGTTGGATATGGGAGGACAGTATTAATATCTCAGTCTCTATGAGCATTACCTTGCAGTTGCATTTTACAAAATTTTGAAGGAAAAACTTATTCAAAACACAATACAATAAAAACTTAAGAATTACGACGCATTTTGAGATAGGCATGAAGTGGATTTGCACATTTAATCTTCAAGATTACTCTATTTTTATACCGATACACGTATCAAGAAGCACTCGATATTTATAAAATCGATTATATTTCATCGATGAATCGGCAACCTATTGAAACGATAGTAAGTGAAATCCTCGCGAATCCTTGACACCTCGACAAGACCCAAACGGCGAAACCTGTCGTGCAAGTATGTAGAATTTGCAATATATCTGTCCTTTTCATACATGGCAACGTTGAATATGTGAAAGTAGGACGGAGAGATATCCTCAATTTGATTGTGTAAGTGGTTTCTGTATGTAATGATAAGTGATGTGCCAAAATGGTATTAAATTGACTTACTTATTTATTTCTTAGTAGCGGCGCTCCGCGGTTTCACCCGCGTAGTTCCCGTTTCCATGGGAATACGGGGATAAAATAAAGGCTGGACCCGGGGATAGTGTAGCTTCCCAACAATGATATAATTTTTCAAATCGGTTCAGTAGTTTCGGAGCCTATTCAATGCAAACAAACAATCAAATCTTTCCTCTTTATTATATTAGTATATGATCTACATTTGTATACTTGTGTATTTGAAAGTAAGTAATGGAAAATTTGCTATAGTTAATCCTACCATACCAACTTTTTATAAACATCTTCAATCAGCCTAGGCTTTTCCCAACTATGTCGGGGTCGGCTTCTAGTCTAACCGGATGCAGCTGAATATGGATATTTTATACGGTGCGGCTGCCTATTGGACCAAAACAACCCAGTTGCTGGGTAACACGATACTCCTTGGTAAGACGAAGATGCCCCAATTGGGCTTCTGATTACCCGTAACAGCGTCAAAGATGGACTAAGCCGGGTCGATCGATCGATGGTCACCCATCCACGAACCGTCTGCGGTTAGCGTAGCTTAACCATCAATCGACCCATGCGGCTTTAATGTTATTATTTAGCCAGTAACCAAAAAAAAACACCTTATATATAGGAATTACCACCATCAAAGTGATTGTTATTCGCTTGTTATCTACTGTAATCCATTATTCGTCTTGAAATAAGATACCACCAAATATGGGTTCTGTGAAACTTAAATACAATCTAGACTATATTATCATAATTTCTAGGTTAATTGACAGATTATAATTTTCCTGTAAAATAATAACTTAGATCCTATGCACTAGCTAGTACCTACAATGTAACTATGCAAGCCTATTAAATTATAATGACTTAATGGAACTTTAGATATCTTTGATATTAAAAATAATCACCGTATAATTACGACATGTTTAAAATTATCATAAAATTAACAATTATTTTTCTAAAGGTCATCTTAATTATGAAAACCTTACCTGCAACTACGAATCCGGTAATTAAGAATGGAATTTGCCTCTTCACGTACCCAGAGGCTGGCCAAAGGATTAGCATTGCCAGCCAACGTGGCAATGCTGACAGAGTTTTGGGCACTTTTGCCATTGACAGCCATGCGGACATTTTTTTATTCCCAACTAGCTGACCTGACAGACGTTGTCCTGTCCGTCCAATAGTCATTCATACAGAATCCTTACCCTACCTACCCTACCTACCCTACCAACGCTATAAACCTCACGGAGCCCGCAACCTTTCCAACGAATGCAAAACCGTGGAAATCGGTTCGTGCGTTCTGGAGTTTATAGCGTCAGGAAGGAAAACCCGACTTATTTTTATATAGTAGATGAGCTCTTCCCTTTTCTTAAATATACTTGAAGTGACATCTTTCACCGATAATTTTGTGGACGTTATGTTGCCACCACACCTCTAGGGTACCTACCTTATCTTTACCTTATGATTGATCAATGGATAGGTGACTATCTTTACATACCAAGGCCCTTCCGTGCCTCGGAAAGCACGTTAAGCCATTGGTCCCTGCTGTCATTTGTAGATCTTTGACAGTCGTTACGGGTAGTCAGAAGCCGGAAAGTCTGACAACCAGTCTTATCAAAGGGTACCATATTACCCGAGACTGGGTTGTGGAGGTCAGATAAGTCTCTTCATGTAAAATACAGGTATGCAGTTCATACGCTTAGCCTGGAAGCCGGCCCAAACATGGTTGTAAAAAGGCTATGCAAAATAATTTCTTATGTAGCTGTAGGTTGAAAATGTGCAATATAAAACTGAGTCATCGTTGTTTTGCCTCAACAACATCAACAGTAATCGCATATAGCAAAAGTTTACTCACATTTTAATTATATTTGTGGTTTTCCTTCTCATTGATAAACAATAGCACGTGCTTATGTAGTGGTGCAATTATTATTCAAATGTAATACTTTTAAGTATTAGTAAGTACTTTTTTGTAAGTGGCAATTAGCAGGGCACATTGCTCGCAGAACAGATGGCCGATGGGGCCGAAAGGATCTGGATGGGCGACCGCGTAACAGAAGACGTAGAATTGGATGACCGCAAGGTGGACCTTGTAAAGGCCGCAGGAATCCGCTGGATGCGGAAAGTTCTACGTTACAGTAGAATAGAAATCGCTTGTCTACATTTTTCGGTATAAAACTGTCAACTGTCGATACTGAAACGTAATTTTTGTATACTTTTCCGACGACCAAAACGCTTGTTGCTACAGTTCTCGTTCTAAGCCTGCTAATTGTGACTGCAAGTGTGTCTATCTTTTTTTCCTTTTTTTTATCGTGTTCAAGATAGAAGTAGATAGAGAGATCTTCATGTACATCACTTTGGTGTGTTTATGTTTCTAATTACACTCCATACATGCATCGCGTATCACTGCCATTATTCAGATGTTATGTCATGCAATTATTTCAAGCATCGTGGTTGCGTATCAGTTTCTAATTACAGTGTAAATTGTGCCTTATTGCAGTGTTACATGATATGTTTGTGTACGCATAATACTAGGATAACATTCACTAGTAAATTATTATGTTTCAACAACATTTCACCACTAAGAATGGCACACCTACTATGTAGGTCTTTTGCTTTTCAGTTGACGGCGACGGTATTTTGATTGAATCTATAATATGTACATACGTTCTGTGTGGTGCCGGACCTAAAAGAATAGCACCACCCCATTTCTTCCCGTGGGTGTCGTAGAAGGCGAATAAGGAGTTACTAGGGAATGAGCAGCAGCGTTCTCTATGCATTTTATCACCATACTGCGATCGCCAACCCGCCTGCCAAGCGTGGCGATTATGGCAAAACCCCCCCTTTTGGGGGAGGCCTATGTCCAGCAGTGGACGTCTTTGGGCTGAAATGGTGATGATAATGACATACATACAAATAAATATAATTGAAGATGTTAATATCCCTCTTCCGATAAATATCCCCTCTCTTTTAACTCATTCCTCTCCTGAACTGCTTGTGGCGCTGATGATTATCATCCGTCAAAATAATATAAAATGATGATTTACTTTCGTTTATGTTGGTGTTTTGTGTATTTTTAATGTTCTAACAATTTTATTATAAATGAACATTATTTTATTAATATTATTTTATATTTTATCATGATGATGATGATGATGATGTAATTTATTTATTCTTTGTTTGTTTCAGTCCAGTACTAACCCCACAAGATCAACAGTTAAGCCCAACTGTACCACCGAAGATTATCATCGTTCTTCTTATTGTTTTTTTTTTTTTGTAATAATGCACACATGCTTTTTCAATTCACTTTTAGACATTGGCAGAATAGTAGACATCGGCTTTGCTTGTCATAATAAAAAATAGAATAGAAGATGTTCGATAAGTCAAAATAACAGCTTTTTACTAAAACTGTGCTACTGCGTCCAAAATGTGTGACAGAACGATTTTTTTTTTAAATCCCTTCAGCTTTTTGAGAGCAGTGGTACTTAATAAAATAATTGACACAAAGTGCCTGCCAGTGTTCGAAACTAACGACATACAACTCGTAAGTCGCAGTGTTTTTTTTTTTTTTGTGGGAAATCATCAAATAACTTCTCCCGCTCAGGGTGGAGCAGGAGGGCATGTCAGACTTTTACTGACTAAAACCCACCCGTGTTCCTTCAGTAGCCTGTACGCCAGGGGCGGCGGTATCTCTTTCGAACAAACCCGCACCCCTGGCAGAAGTGGCAGTGGTTACCAGTCGCAGTGGTTACCACCACTACTCAAAGTTTGAATAAACAAGACATAAATTAGTTTGTACGCCAGCAGTAGATAATATTGTACCTACTGGCGTTGGTAAAAACCCACTGATTATAGTAGGATATAACCTGCTAGCAAACATTATTTTTGCTGATCGGTTAATGTGGTATTTTAGGCGCACGTTATTCGACTGTGAAGGCAAACCTATTTTCAGACTACTAATTATTGTATTTGTTGTAGAGGCCCATTGTGAGCGACCACGTTTCGGTTCCGTTGCCAGTGATGACATATGGAACCGAAACGTGGTCGCTCACAATGGGCCTCATAAGAAGGCTTAAAGTCACCCAAAGGGCGATGGAGAGGGCTATGCTTGGAGTTTCCCTGCGTGATCGAATCAGGAAAGAAGAGATCCGCAGGAGAACCAAGGTAGCCGACATAGCCCGAAGAATTGCCAAACTTAAGTGGCGGTTGGCAGGGCACATTGCTCGCAGAACAGATGGCCGATGGGGCCGAAAGGTTCTGGAGTGGCGACCGCGTACCGGAAGACGTAAAGTTGGAAGGCCTCCCACAAGGTGGACCAATGACCTTGTGAGGGCCGCAGGAGTCCGCTGGATGCGGGAAGCACAGAGCCGGTCGAAGTGGCGGAGCTTGGGGGAGGCCTATGTCCAGCAGTGGACGTCTTTCGGCTGAAATGATGAATAATTGTATTCGGTGCGCCATGTTTATGATCAAGTCAAGGTCAAATGACCTGCATGATTTTATTCTTGTAAATTTAAGCATGGTGGGTACCATGTTACCCAGTTACTTGTGATAGTCAGATAGGCAGTCGCGCCATGTAAAATACTTGTATTCAGTTGCATCTGGTAAGGCAGGAAGCAGATAAATAATAATAATAATAAAAATTTTATTCAATAATAATAATAATAAATTTTATTCAAAAATTAAAATTGGTACAATACAGTTTAAATCTTAGAAATAATATAGGTAGTAAATCAAAATCAAAAATCAAAATCAAAATATTTTTATTTCATATAAACCTGCATGGGCACTTATGAAACGTCAGAAGCTAGGTGCACGGTTCCAAATTGTTGTTTCCTATGGAGAAGAGCCGGCAAGAAACTCCACGGTTACTCTTTTAAAAATAATTGGATTTAACAATATTTTCAAATTACAGAGATAAAATGCATGGGAGGACAGCGCAGGCCTGTCAATAAGTACCAGGTACTTAGACGAATTAGGAATAGAAAATCGTCTACAAATCTACAGTCAGTAAGGCCTACAACGTTCTCTCATTCACAATATGTAAAATAATCTACATAAATAAAATTAACCTAAATAAAATTGTTGTATAGTGTCAATTAATGACGAGAATATGTCAGCATTGTAAAAATAAAAAGAATAAAAAAGAACATTGTATTTGAGAGCAGTTAATAGACTTTCACATAGTTATGCTGTTAATGAGGTACCAGGGAAGCCACATGTGCAGAAGGAATTAATGCCAAACTTCCCTGTCTTCAACGTAGTCTTTTATCTTATAATATGCTTTTTTGATAAGGACACGTTTGATGTGCGTTTTAAACTTTCCATCGCTAAGTTCTGTAACTGACTTTGGCAACTTGTTATAGAAGCGGATACTGTTTATTAGAAATGACTTGCTAGTTTTAGTCAGTCTAAATTTTGGAATCACAATTTCATCTTTACTACGTGTATTCAGATTATGGAAATCGCATCGTTTTTTGAAAAGGCCTAAGTTTTTGCGAACATACAAGATATTTTCTAGGACATAAAGAGAAGGCAGAGTTAGTATATCAATTTCGCTGAATTTGTTTCTAAGAGACTCGCGAGGCCCCATTTTATAGATTGCGCGGATTGCCCTCTTTTGTAAAATAAAAATTGAATCTACGTCAGCTGCCGATCCCCACAGCAGAACGCCATAAGACATAATACTGTGAAAATAAGCAAAGTAAACTAACCTAGCTGTGGCTACATCAGTCAACTGCCTTATTTTTCTTACTGCGTAAGCAGCTGAGCTTAATCTACTTGAAAGAGCTCTAATGTGAGCACCCCATTGCAATTTTGAATCTAAAGTAATTCCCAAAAATACAGTTTCCGAAATAGCATCCAGTTTCTTGCCATCAAGTTTTAAGTTTAGACCTACTTGGGGTACATTCGGTAACGAGAACTTAAGACATTTAGTTTTGTTCGCATTGAGTAAGAGATTATTAGCAGCAAACCATTTCGAAAGAACAGCTAGACTATTATTGACATGTAAGACATCCGTATCTTTTCTATCTATTCTAAAAATAAGAGAAGTGTCATCAGCGAATAAAATTATGTCCGAGAAGTTAGCCATCAGGTAAGGAAGGTCATTTATATAAACTAGAAATAAAAAAGGGCCAAGAATTGAACCTTGAGGCACGCCCATCTTAACTAGAGACCCCGAGGACGTCGCCCCATTAACGTTTACTTTTTGCTGCCTGTTTGATAAATAGGAAAGTACAAGATCAGCAGCTTGTCCACGAATTCCGTAGTGGTGTAATTTACAGATCAGTGTATTGTGGTCAACGCAGTCAAACGCTTTTGAGAGGTCACAGAAAATGCCAATTGCGTCCTGGGAATTCTCCCAGAATTCCAAAATGTGACTGATGAGTTTTACTCCTGCGTCAGTCGTCGACCGACCTTTCGTGAAACCAAACTGTCGACTATGTAAAATTCCATTCAAGTTAAAGTGTGACAACATCTGGTCCAGCATGATTTTTTCATAAATTTTGCTCAATGCTGGAAGCACAGATATAGGTCTATAATTAGAGGGATCACTCTTACTACCCGATTTGAAAATTGGTACTACTTTACTGTGTTTCATTAAGTCGGGAAACGTACCGCTGTTTAAGCATTGATTAAATATGCCTGTTAGGACAGGGGCAATTGTGTCAATGATATTTTCGAGAACCTTAACGGAAATCCCCCATAAGTCTTCAGTGTTTTTTATGTTAAGACTTTTAAATGCTGTTTTAATTGTGGCAATAGAGATGGGTTTGAATTCAAAACTTGGAATGTCCTTGCTGAAGTTTTCTTTAAGGAGAGATTCAGCTAATACAGATGATGAGGGGAGAGATTTCGTAACTTCTATTGGGATGTTGGTAAAGAAATTTTCTAGAGTCTCAGCAACTTGTAACTTATCTGAAATGGTTTTATTATCAATTTTTAGAGCTAACTCATTCTGATCTCGCTGTTTTGTGTTTCCAGTTTCTTTGTTAATTACCTGCCACACAGCTTTTATTTTATTTTTAGAGATGCTAATTTTGTTACTTATTAATTTAGATTTAGCGTGAGCGCAGACTCTTTTGAATATCTTAGAATAGTTTCTTACATAATTATGAAGGGCCTGATCAGAAGTCAATGATTTTTCGTGATACAAATTATATAAGATATCTCTGCTTTTTCTAATGCCAGCAGTGGCCCATTCGCTAAATTTTGGTTTAGTAGTTATCGTAACTTTTTTTACAGGACATGCTTTATTGAATTCTTTGCATACTGTAGAAAAAAGTGTGCCATAGTTTATATTGGGGTCTTGTGAATCAAAACTCGCTGTTGAGAGCTTGCTAAGAACATTATTATTAAAAGATTTCAATTTATTTTTAGTCAGAGGTCTCAGTTCAATGGTTTTATCTAGATGTAACTCTTGATCTAAGTCAAACGATACAAGCTGACCAGTATGGTCTGACCTGACGCCACTAATTAAGGATGAGTCCTTTATTTTGCTGCAATTAGTAAATACATTGTCTATGCATGAAGCTGTGGTTGCTGTTATTCTAGTCGCTTCATTAAATATACATTTTAAATTGAATGATGTAAACAAAGAGATAAGCTTACTTTTTTCTGGTGAATTAACTAATAAATCAATATTTAGGTCACCACACACAAAAACTAATTTATTATCTTTGAAAAGTTTACCTAATATTTCTTCCATAATTATCAAAAATGATGACAAGTTTGTGGCTGGTGGTCTATACACAGATAAGAAAGTATGGCCTTCAACCTCCGCACATGCTACCTCACATAAGCGATCAACAGAGCAAGCGGTGATATCCTTTCTTTCCTTATATCTAAAACAACTATTACACAATATCAAAGTACCACCCCCTATCGAAGACCTATTGTACGCACTGGCAACTGAAAAATTATTTACATTAAACAACATCCTATCCGGTTTTAACCAAGTTTCAGTAAAACATAAGATATCCATATGATATTTATCTATTAACATTTCCACGTCTAGAATTTTGCCAGAGAAGCGATTTATATTTTGGTGATAAAGTAAAATACACTTATTATGCTTCTCTTTTGTCGCGTCTAAAAGTTTAAAGAATTAATTACAGTATTATTAGAAGTACTAGATAATACTGTTTCGTCACCTAACCTAGTCTCAGTTAAATTATCAATAACTGCGTGTATATTGTAAGCTAACAAAGTAGCTAATACATGTCGACTAGTATTGGGAAGAAACATATGTTCCCGAACTAGTACAAAATCTCTAACAAAATTGTTAGTATCAAAATACAATAAACGGTCACTATGACGACATGTCAAAATATGCATTAAATTATTTAGGCTAAAAATGTAGTCATTTTCTTCATAATTCAAATGATTTGAATATGGCAAAGCACATAATATTATTTTACCTAATTTTAATTTAAGTAGGGTGTCAATACCATTAACAATGTCCCTTTTAGTTAAGCTCAGACTGTTTCCAATTAAAAGAACTACAGTTGTCTGCTCATTCAATTTTGTATGTTTTATTTTATGAACAAGCTCATTAAAATGCAGGTTATGGTAACAACAATTAGTTATAGTAAGTTTAGAGCGGTTATTTAACAATGATCCAAAACCTGTTCCTAATCTATCAGAATATACCAAAACATTACTTTGAGTGGGACAGACACTGTCTAGTGTATGAGGTAAAATGGGTGAAGCGGCAGGAACAACAAACTGAGACATGAGAGGTGGCGGAGTGGGAGCACAACTACAAGTGAGATTGTTTGTCAGTGACTCATACCTCTCTGCATTGTATTTAACCAGGTCCACCAACTCACAGGCCTCCTGCAAACGTTCACTTAACATTTGTTGACTAGACTCATACTTACAAGATATTTCTTTAAGTGTATTTTCCCTGCTCAGTAATTCCTTTTGAAGGTTTTGTATGTCAACATTATACATTAATCTGCTTGTTTCCAACTTATTATTACATTCATTTAGTTGGCTTTGTAAGTTGACACGTTCTTTCCTAAGATTTAAGTTAAATTTGTAAACACTTTGTAAAATAAAAGTATAATGTATAATGCCTGTACTAGGATAGGAGATAGTTGAGATAAGACAGATTATGACATTTAAGTATGTAGCTACCAGCCTTTTGGGTACTTTTCCTGTTGACAGCAGCGATGCAGACAAGTTTGTTGATGCCCTTTGAATCGTTTCTCTCTTTTTTTAAATAAATGTACATATTATTGATATTATTTTAAATCTCTTCGTTTTTATATTTTGATCCATGAAAAACTCAACAATTAGCATGCCTACTTCATTTTTCTTTTAATTAAGCTTCATTATTAAAATTACTAAAGGTCACGTTGTGCAAACGTTAGAAACCTGTAAGATACTTTGAAAGAAAGTCATATAATAAATATTGCCAAGAATAAATAACGTAAACAAACTATTTTTAGAAGCAGGGGAAGGGTGAGTCACTTTATGTCATCGGAATGACAGAACAATATGCTATGGGGAGGGAAACAATAGGTACTGGGGAACCTTTACTTAGTTTACATAATCCCTCTTAAGGATATGTATAGGAACGTAAATAGCTTTACTGTCTGTGTGTCTATATCATCATTGTCGCTTTGCAAACGTCAACAGTTGGCATAGGTAAATAGATTTGGTTTTACCATACATTTTATGGCATATCGCGGCAAACCAAAACGAAGATGGAGGGACGAATTTGACTCCTACCTAAACGAAAATAAGGTTCAATTTATCTCATAATATCTCACTGCTGAGGGGTCATTTTGTAAAACACTATCAATTGGAATCGCTTTAATTTTGACATTAACACAACATTCATGGCGTTGGTTACGTCGCTTAGCAGACAATTTTTTCGAACATACAAAACATTGGATACGCAATCTCAAAGCTTTTTTACAATACAATGTTTATTTTTGTTAATCACATCTTCAAAATGTTTAAAATAAGAATAGAGTGATTTTAGTGTAACTAATATCATTAGTAATTATACCTAAACTAGTAGGAAAGTAGGTGACCAAGTTAAAAAATCATGCGGAATAAACCGGTACCTATTACAAAATGTAATTTGTTAAATGTCGTGTGCAATGGTGCATGGTCGCTTGGAGTAACTAGTATTGTGTTACGTAAAAGATTATAGGACCCTGACCTATTATGAACTTATCACCTTTTTGAACATAGCATATTTGCTATAGACGTCCACTGACTGCTCGGTACGTTTTGTGTAAACTACCTTTATCTCATCTTCATCATCTATAGCCCAACTTCACCAGCCGCTGAACATAATTACAGGATAAGTTTTTAATCAGTGCGCAAACTGTCACCATGAATTCAGCATATCATTCAAGAGCGCAGATTTTTTTTACCGGTTATATAAAACAAAAAGTTTCACCGCGTGGATCACTTTTTTAAGAAATAGCTGATTTTATTTTGTATAACCGGCGAAAATGAGCTGGGGGGTTAGAATATGCTGAATTCATGGTTACGGTTTGCGCACTGGATAAAAACTTATCCTGTATAGGCTTCTCTTTTCTTGTGTCAATCCCCGCTTCTGTGCAAGCCTCATTCAGCGGTAATTGCGTTACACTCGATTAGGAGGAAAACCAAACTTCTAAAAAATGATCTTCAAAATGTTTAAAATAAGAACAACAAAAATAAAACATTGTATTGTAAAGTCGCTTTGAGATTGCGTATCCAATGTTTCGTATGTTCGAAAAAATTGTCTGCTAAGCGACGTAACTAACGCCACGAACATTGTGTAAATGTCAAAATTAAAGCTATTCCAATTGATAGCGTTTTACAAAATGACCCCGCAGCAGTGAGATATTATGAGATAAATAGATCCCTTTTTCCGTTTAGGTAGGAGTTAAATTCGTCCCTCCATCTTCGTTTTGGTCTGCCGCGATATGCCATAATGTATAGTAAAACGAAATCTACTTACCTATGCCAACTGTTGACAATGATGCTATTGACACACAGACAGTAAAGCTATTTACGTTCCTTATAAGGGATAAAAGGCTACTAGTGAATTTACAAGCAAGCGAGTCTAGAGAATTTACAAGCGCGCGCTTTTCTTTTATTTTCATAAAATAGTTTTAATTTGTTCATTAAAATAAGTTACAAGTTTTATTTGGTTTTTAATTTTATTACCTATCGAGTCAACTGTATTACGACAAATCTGAAGTACCTACGTCGAATTCGGAACACGTCGAATACGGACCAAACGATTTTAAACAGTTTAGTTGGGGCCCTAGTTTATTTTTTCCCAGGGCCTTTGGTTACCTAGCTACGTAACTGGAATCTATATACCTATCTATACTAACAAAACTGATTGAAAAAAAACTAGCTCACTGACTCTCATTAAATTTAGATTTGCCTGCTTAACTGTTATTCTGCAACACAAAAATCTGTAGGGTTTTTTTTTGAAGATGGGAAATCATCAATTAACTTCATTATACCTAGTCTCATTAAGTGATATATCAATACCATTGATATTTCACTTAAATGGGACTGATAAATATAAAATAACATTACGCTTGTAATCCCCGAAGGGTTAAGCAGCGGTGAATCTATACGTATAGTACACCCAAGATTCGCCAGTAATGTTAGGTGGGCGAGCCTATTGCCATCAACTGGGCACAAATCCAAATTCCGGGCTGCTATTGAAAAATTCCATAACACTTAGCCCGACAAGGGAATCAAACCCAGGACCTCATGCTCAACAGTAGTAGCACTTTTGATCACTAGACTAACATATAGCATAATCAGCCTATAATGTTCCCACTGCTGGGACACAGGCTTCCTCTCTGTGAGAGAGAGCGGGCCGTAATCCACCACTGGCCCAGTGCGGTGAGGGTTGTCTTGAATTTTCGAGCCACCAGTTGGCGCCACTTTGACAAGAGGCCTTCCAGTTCGACAATGAACTTAAAATATTCGATGTCATTCGTTTCATTCATTCGTTCACCATTCAATCCGTAGGCGCTTTGACACTTTTGACAGGTGCCCGGACCTGACGTCTCAGTGCTGCCACCTAGTGAACGGCATTTTAGAAAACCCTCATTTTTTGGTTCTAGGACATGCTGGTTTCCTCAAGATGTTTACCTTCACCATTTTGAGAGCAGACCCTAGAGGTTAAAAATTATATCTTAAAAACCAAAACAAAGGCATGAAGATAAAGTTAAAAACACCAGCTGGTTGCGTTCTATTAACCCAGATATGGCTAAAACTTCGCATGAAATTACTTGAACATTATATACCTACATGTAATTACTTAGCCCCGCAAGTACCTACCGAGTTCAGCATAACGTGACGGACGATAAGCAGCTCCACTTTGTATTTTCTTTGTTTTTCATTTGGAAAATTGGTTGCTGCTCTACTTAGTCTAAAAATAGCAATGTGTACTTTATCAGCACGAATTACGTGAGCTTTCAATATCGCCACGATAATATAACTCAAATTACATTTTTTAGTGAGTACTTAAATTGTAGTCTTCTTACTTATTTGAGGCCTTTACGGACCCTGTATTGTTAGACTCATATAAAATACTAATAATATAACTTTTAGACTTTTTTTTTGGTTGGAAATTATCAAGTAACTTCTCCCGCTCTGGGTGGAGTGGGAGGGCGTGTCAGACTTTTACTGACTAAAACGCATCCGGGTTACTTCAGTTGCCTGTGTTCCAGGGGCCACGGCATCTCTTTCGAACAACTCGCACCCCTGGCAGGCATCGGCTCTTGCGGAGCCTACCAGTTCGTGCTAACATCTCTTTGAGGCGCGCGTGGAACACAACGCGCCGTTAATCCGGGCTTGATCCTAACCGGCGGGCGAGGTACCCACTCGCGATCCGTAAGCTAGCGCCTACGGTGGCCGGAAATCAACCTGGGATTCCAGACGCCTAGGGCGTCTCCTGCGGCGACTAGGGCCGTGAGGGCGCATGTACTTGTGCTCCCTCGCGTGCGCCGCGTCCCTTCTTTGCGAGCATTACTGCTTCGCAGAAAGAGGTGACGGCTACGCATGCACTCTCGCTCTGTAACATGGCCTGGACCAGGGTCGAACGCGAGAGATCGTCGCCGCCGATCGCCTCCAACATCACAACAACCTAAAATTGACCTGCAAATTGCAAAAAACGTAAGAAAATTGAATATCACGGCCTACCATTGGCGCATTTATGTATCTTAAACAGTAATGATGTTTATGGAATTTAGTTATACTATCTTTAATTCCTGTATCTGATTCTACTTCCAGGACTTTAGTGAAAGGCCGCACTATCTAGAACCATCCATCGCAATGATCTTATACCTGTACCGGCACCACAAATAAAAATGCTTCGCAACAAAATCGAAAAACGCAAAAAGAAAAGTGGCGCTATCTACAATGCCACGGGCGAGCTATTCTTAGATATTCTACATCGCGCAATCAGAGTTTACCACGACACTCGAATAGATAAAACATCCCGACATCAACTGTCGGGCAGTTGCCCACCAGACACAATACCCGTCTGGTCGGAGGATCCTCTTTTTCAATAGAGGATGAGCGAACTTTACACCCTGTTCCTCATACCTCTATATACCTATGTTAAGCGGGATTTATACAAAATGTGGGCTTATAGTAGATAACGCTAGACAAACATTTACCTTCCTCAAAAAAGTCACATTGCAGTGACTCTAATAATAAAACGGGAAAGAACCGGGCTATAAAAACTCGAAACAGCAAACCTTATCAGTTTCTCATTCTAACAAGGAAAACCAAAACGATACCTACTCCGTTGTCCCTTGCCTATAAAATTCAATTAGGTACAGTCGCCAGCAGGTCAAGCTATCCCTAACTGTCAAATTTTCCCAATTGAACATGAACCTTGTGTGTAAGAAATAAAGTTGAAAATCTATCAAAGAAATTTGACAGATTGGGGTAGCTTGATGTGCTGGCTTTTGTACATAGATACAAATAAAAGTAAAATAAACGGCTTTTACAAATAATCGACTGAAATTACCTTGATTCTATTTTGGTAGAAAACATAAAACCGGTCAAGTATGTGTCGGATCACGCACAATGAATGGTTCCGTAGTTGGGTTGGACATTGTAATTGAAGAATAATGCTCCCATACATTCCAATTGCAAATGTAAGTTTGTCGAATATTAGGTAGCTACTCGATAACTTGTAAAGCCTAGTTAGCTGTGATAGTTTGCCTTTTAACTTCGATTTACTACTGCCGTGATTTATTCACGTAAGGATCCAAAAATAACCATGATATGCGAGGGGAACACTTAATTTTAACCAAACTTTAACAAATCTTAGCATGATAAAGCTTAATATTTCTCAAACGGATCACTGAATCGAAAAATGGTATCGCCACCCAAACCCGTAATATTTTTGAACCCACACAATGTGATGAACCACAAAATGGAGAAAAAGCATCCCTACTTTATTGTAGGCTAACTGCTGCTGCAATTTGGCCATAGGTGTAAGTTTCGCTTTCGAAACTTAAACTACAAAACTTAAAACTTACCATGAAACTTACCAAATATAAGGGTTACGAAGTGTTCCTTGTTGACTACGAAACTAAGGGTTCCGTAGGTAACAAGGAACACTTATGGGGTACACGGGTTTTGCTGTTCAAATTATTTTTAAAATTTTAACTATCATGGCTTGCTTTTGTATTGCTCGAAACTTCTGAGATCTGACTAAAGATGAAGGCTTGCGGCTTAAAAACATTTTCATATCAGTTTCCTTAAAATACTTGCATGAATTAGAGACTATTAGTATAAGGTATATGCACATATCATATAACCAGGCCGAGGGTTCGCTTAAACAGGCAGATTTTTGTGAATTTCGTAATTTTTGCGTAATTGTCAACTGTACTCACAGATTTTAGAAAAATGGTACCTACAGTCAGCTAGAAATCAATTTACCTGTTTTATTTTACGATGTATGACAGATTAACAGATTCTTCAAGTCCTTTGATAGGTTAGAAAAGTAGAACCAGAAAAGCCAAAAATCGCAAAACATTTGCCCTTACTTGAATCCCGTCTCAAAAATCCACCCTGTAGACCTCGCAGAATTTCTTAAACAACAAGAAGAACAGATTAATGACCATTCCATTCCTTCACAATGACAATGTTTATCTCCTCGGTACCAATAGGTACTACCAATTTCAAACAAGCGTAACTATAATGTAGACTCATCATAACTTGCTAACATAAAAACAATAAACACATCTTACATCATGACAACTGTAAAAAAGCTGAGCACGAGAATCATATTTGAAACGCTCTAATTGTACCGTATTGTACATAAAACCCCCACAAGTTAAACAGATTCCTAACTACATTAGGCTAAAGTTTAAACTCAATTAGCAGTGAAAACACTTTTCACCAAGTTTGCTAAAGTGTCAAATTAAGAAGTTCTCGCTTGAGTTGCTGACGCCTATCACGAATGCTTGTTTTAATTTACTACACTTATATGTATAAACAATCTCTGTACGTTTTAGTGGTAAGACCAGAGACAAAAATATGTTGAACGAGTCGGGTGGCGCTGCTTGTCACTACAAGTGACAACTACACGTCAAATTCAGTTCATTTAAAATTTAGTTCCAATTTTCACCGTCTGTCAAGATATACTGGTTGTGTATTCATGGGGAATGCGAGGTGCAGATTGAAACACAAGTAATAAGTTATGTATGTACGTCCGTACGTATGTGTTTGTGGGTGTGTTCCGTATTCGCAAGTCACTGTGTTTTATTTGGGTCATGTGTGCAAGTGTGGGTGCGTTCATAGGGGTCGTAACTTTTTCCCTTTGAAGAGTGTTTGGGCTTATTGTTGTAGTACTTGCTTTAAGAGTTGTGTTGGTTCTGTGCTGTAATCATTTTGTTTCTTCTTTTCGGTATTTGTTGATTAAGGGTACACTAGTCGCGGGCTCGAACTCACTGGTGGGTCTAGCCGAAAAGCACGCTGTCTCACCAGGCTTCGTGTCCGACAGAGGTAGTACCCGTGATGACCAGCTAGCGTGGCTAGTCTACACGCACAACATTATTGAGTGAGCAGCAGGATCGGTTAAAGTAAAACAACCGCGTGAAAAATTAAGAAAAGTCCTTCGGAAGATCAGGTTTTCTGAAAAAACCACTGCAAGAATTAATTACCAATTAAGTTTATTGAACTTTTCGATAGTCGAGCTTTGTCGGTACCGACTTGGTTTTCGAGATTTTACACTCCTTTTGTTACTTAAACACGCCCAAAGTTAGGTTAAATTAGCAAGAAAACCGAATCTTTGTTGGCTCATAACTTTTTAATGGCTTTTTATTTTAGTATTTTGTTTCCGTACAGACAATATTAATAATAAGATAAAACCATACCATGTTTAATTTTTGATGTTCATAGTCAAACAGTGGAGTAAAACCCTCCCGAAGTTTGTATGGAAAAAATGTGGATAAGTGTCACCTTTTTTTTTTTTTTTTTTTGGGTGGGAAATCATCAAATAACTTCTCCCGCTCTGGGTGGAGCAGAAGGCACGGAGATGGATTATTTATTTACAGATTTAAGTCTCGTTTTATGGGTAAGCCCCGTGCAAACAATGTGGCCATTTTCAGTAGAATTTGGTGTGCTTACTCGTAAAAGTTCAATTTAGTCGCCTGTCACACTCACCCAGTGTAGATATTGAAATGTCTTACTCTTTACACAAAGTTAAGTCTGCCCTGCATAGGGCATTATCACAAACCTGAAATTAGAAAATTGTAGTTTCCTTAGTTTTTGTAGTTTCTTTTATTTTTGTTTTTTTTTACTTACATAGATTTAGTCTGCATCTTTTTATATATTTTTCTTTTCATTGGTTGGCATAACGTCGAACAAATGTGGTTGGATCAATCGTAATTAATGAGTGTTCATTTGTATGTGTATGTCGGATTTATGTAACAGTCTATTTATGTAACAATATATTTAAATAAGTTAAATCTGTTTTGTAACTGCATTACCTACTTCTATATTTAATGCATGCCGTGGCAGCCTTTAATTAAGGCTACACTATAAATTGTTTGATTGTAAGTGCCTTAACATGTATTTTTTGGTGTAAGCTTTGTTGGTTGTCCTTAAATAAATAAATAAATAAAAGTGAATTATCTTCAAATATAGTACTTTTGGAAACAGAAAACCTTCTTACGTAGTCGGGTATGTTATAATCAACACCGCAATACACAATACATAAAATTAGCACGAAACGTCGAAGGGCGACCAATCTAACATAAACACGGTAATATTAAGTATGTTTTGAATAGTTACTATTGGTCACCCAGTGGTCAAAATTCGAGCATGTTTTTTTTTATTCTATTCATGTACCTATTTCCAATGCATTATTTGAGGCATTATTATGTAAAATACTAGCAGCGCCCCTCGGTTTTACCCGCGCAATTCCCGTTCCCGTGGGAATACGGGGATAAAATTATAGCCTAATGTCACCCGGGGATAGTGTAGCTTCCCAACAGTGAAATAATTATTCAAATCGGTTCAGTAGTTTCGGAGCCTATTCAATGCAAACAAACATACAAACAATCAAATACTTATTTCCTCTTTATTATTAGTATAGATTAGCTTTCTGCACTCCTTCTCCATTATAAGCTATGCCTAATTTCATCCTCCTCCGTTCGCGTAAATTTCTAAAAAAGTGGTACAAAGTTTTTGCCTCACGTAGTATTAAATAATAAGCACTTCACTATCTCATACACACTCATACACATCATTAATGAGGCAGCTGTTACAAATGTCAACTGTCCGTCACCAGGCATGGCGGGAAAAGGTTGACAGGGATCAAGCAGTGTCTGCACAAGGAGGGTTTCTGTGATGATGAGCCAAATGACCTGTTATTTATACGAAAACCAAATAGAGTACACACGGCTACACATCAGGTTAGACATTTCCAGTTTATACAGCACCCTAATTGCATAACGCACGATTAATCATAATGGGTTTCATTTTGACAGTTCCACAATATTCATTGCGTTATTTACGTTGCTGAGCAGACACATTTTTCGAACATATGAAGCGATGGTTTAATATAATAATATTCCAATAACCTATTGGAAAACGAAACAGATAATGATTAATCGTGAGTTACGAAATTAGGGTGCTGGTTTAATCTGATCTCGCATTGTATAGGATTTCCGTACAGTGGGAGATCAGCGTAAACTGGAAATGTATAGCTTGATGTGTAGCCGTGTCTACCTACCTATTCATTATCATTTTCCTGCAATTTATTTGTGGTCGTCGCAACATGTCTTTCTCTTTCACACTTCTGTATTAGTCATCATCTCCGTAGTCACACCCTTACTAACCATATCATCATTCACACAGTCCATCCATCGTTTCTTTGGTCTCTCCCTACTCTTATAGCCATCGACATTCAAACTCAAAACATTCCTTACAATATTTTCCTCATTCCTCCGTATCACAAGTACCGTACCTATTAATACATTTCGTCTGTTCATTTGTTTCACCAAAACTATAATAAATAATGACGTCACCTTAGCACATTTTTTTTTTTTTTTTTTTTTTAAAAAACCTTAGCACATCATAATTCAGGTAATCACCTGCCAACATGTAGGTCACGTGGACTTCAAGAACAACTTTCTACGTCCATCATTACATATTCTTATCGCTTGCATATTCTTCTTTGATGAATACAAATTTGAATTATTTTTCGTGCAACGGAAGGAATTTCGGTTTAATTTGAAAGAATGTGACACTATTTAGGGGGTTGTAAAAGGTCTTCTAAAACCTTCAAAACAGTATTATGTAAATAGTTTAGCAGTTCATTTATACTTACGTTCCTAACCTAATTTATTTTTATTTTATTTTTTTGTGCATGGGTCAGAGGACTGTAAAGAAGCCCCAAATAGTTTTACATTCTTTCAAGCGAAGGGGCACATTTCTACACCAAAACTGGCTTTTAATAATTCCATTAAGATAAGATAATCATTTATTTTCCCAAACATGAGTACAAGACATACAACACAAATTGTCAGCATGCAAGAGATGTTAATAGTAAACATAAAACAGATTATCACGTTTACCTTAAACAAGGTAATACAATAATAAAATTATAATGTCACTCCTAAACAAACTATTAAAAAAATCATAATAATAAAAGATTAATAAAAAACAATGATTAAACATAATAAATTGTTAAAAATCATCATAATCTCTCATTTAGAAACTCATTCAGGTTATAATAAGCTGTATTAGCTAGAAAATTAATAACTTTCTTTTTAAATTGTAAATCAGTTAACTGCTTCCAGCTTTTAGGTAATTTATTATAATTTTTTGGAGCCATTCAAAAGACATGCACTTTCATTTCATTTGTGTTTCCCTCTATAATGCATCTCATAACCGCAGTTTTCTTTGTGCAGCTTTCCTCGTAAAAAAATCAATGAAATTACTCGGAAAAGCTCATCACTACAGTCTATTTTATATTATACTCTATGCTTGTTAAAATCCGAGAACCGTGTACAAGGCGCTTACCCACTCAGTGTACTCCGTTACAAAACAATTCATTTTTAACCTTGCAAGTCAATTACTTAAAGCGATGATCGTCATAGAATAATAAACGACTGCGAATTATTCGTATTAACATTCTTATACTGTATTACAGCGAATTTAAATTCGCGTGACGCTTCAATAACATGTTTGGTTTTTATTGCGGAGTTTGTTGTTATGTGAATATGTGGTATGTTTCATTGGAAATAGATAAATTAATTACAACATAACATATCAACACGCCAGTAGTCCCGAAGGGTTAGGTAGAATAGAATAGAATAGAATGGAATACAGGGTAAGTTTTTATCTAGTGCGCAAACTGTAACCATGAATTCAGCATACCATTCCAGAACCCCTACCGTAGAAATTATTCGCTGGTTATAAAAATGAAAATCAGCTATTTCATAGAAAAGTGCAATACCTACGCGGTCAAAATATATGGAACAGCGGTTTTTTTTTTTGTATAACCGGCGAAACATTTCTGCGGTACGGTCTAGAATGATATGCTGAATTCATGGTTACAGATTGCGCACTGGATAAAAACTTTTCCTGTATAATTTATTTTGCAAATATGGGTAATACACAATAGTTGTTAAGATACATCAAAGGTCAGCCATATTTTACCATTCGGCGTGCAAACATTTACATTATTTCTGTAAGTTGCACTTACATTTTGAAAACCACAGCAAAAAAAAAATTGTCGTTTAAGTGCCATGTTATAGGGGGCAAGCCTGGCCTTCAACCGGGGACAAACCCAGGCTTCGTGAATTAAAATGAGAAGAGTGCCCGTGAAGAGTGAAAATTGAAGTGCACCCAAAAGCTAGGTGCATGGTTCTAATTGGTCATTCCTAAGGAGAAGCGTGGTTGCTTGCCCTGTCGGCAAGAAACTCTACGATTGCTCTTACAAAAATAAATGGCTTCCACAATTTTTACAAGATGATTTATGAGATGAAAGTCCAGGCCTGTCAATAAGTAGCAGGTACTTATTATGAGAAATGAAAATCCAATATAAAAAATCATCTACAAATCTATAGTCTGCAAGGCCATCTTCATAAGAGGATCTTCTGGATGAGACTCGCACAGAACAAGGGAAGCATGACACAAAAAGAAGGAGGTCTATACTTGGCAATGGGTGGTATAAGGTCGTCAATGATAATAATGTTTCATCATAATCAACCCATAATGTTCCTACTGCTGGGACACAGTTCTCCGGTCTGTGAGAGGGGTGATAATTACGTTTAATGGAGTCTAATTTATCTAGTATGTATTGTCCCACTGCAGAAAAAAGGCCTTGCTCTCCCTTTTCGATACTTTTCTGTCTTTTGCTAGTGCTGGCCAGCCCTTTCGGTAGGTGTCAATCTCATCCCGTCATCTTCATCTCGGCATACCGCGATAGTCTTGTGTTTAGTGGGACCCAATTCGTGATTCTCTTAGCGCATTTGTCATCTATATTTTGGTTAGTAAGAGCGTTGAAAAGTGAATCGTGGTTAATGGTGTCGAAGGCCTTTGCATAATCGACGAACGCCGGATCCACCGGTCCTTTTTATTGACGATTTTCTTAAACATCCACGAAGAAAAACAGAAAGAAACAACATTACTATTCAAAAAGTTGCCTAAGACAACACGTGCAATACCATCAAACGACCTCTGAGGTCACACAGACCGGTTATTCCAACATCGCATATGATTTCAAATTGTATATGCAATTTCGTCGAGGATTTGTGAGACCCTAGTTGTAATGTTTGGCGAAGTTCCGAGGCGAGAGAAGGCATATAGATGCACTTGTATGTAGGTTTGCATAACGACGCGGCACGTGTAAACCCTTCTGTAAGTGTTTGTTTTTAAAGTTAGCTTTTCTGCAAGGTTAAAATTTCAGTCTGTTATGTGCTCTATAAGCCGTGGGGGTTTATGTATTGTTTGTCAAACACCAGAAGGCCCATTCCCGTAATTAAAAACGTTCAAAATGTAGGAGCAATCACTTCTCAGAGACATACAATTTATTTTTATTTTTTAATAAAAGTTGTGGTATGTTTCACAGATTGATAAAATAGGGCGTTTTGGCATTGGTTCTGGCAATGGCAAGCGAATTTTCTTTTATTTTGTATGTTCTACCATGCAACGATGTAATTCAACTAAAATAGACTAGTTTTTTTTTTCGTTTACTGATGAACGTTCATACGTAGTTATAGGTCTGCCTGTATATTAGTTACAAAACATAGCTACCAACTAATAAGTGCGTGACTGCGTGCGCCCGACTGTCGCCTAGGCTCGACAAATTAACAATTCTATTGCACTCAGACCTTGTCGTAGTGATGTGCAATCGTCTGCAACTGAGTTTAAATGATACCGATACCAGAATTGTTGGCTTATGTTCGTATCAAATAATTTGAGGAGTTTTATATCAATATTAGTATCTAAAATTAAGAAAGGGATTGCCAAATTTGTTAATAGGTTGACTGTAATATTATGCACATTATTATGCAACTGAGCTAAAACTATATAAATTATTTACTTTTTCCTAGCGTTATCTTGACCTACAAATGTCAGCATCTGCTTCCCGGATTAATCTTCGGCACTTCGCTTAATGTTTGTAATATTTTGCAAGAAATGTATGCTCACCAAAAACAAAGATTGCATCACAAATTCACAACATAAGATGTATTCGGTGTTACACAAGTTCTAATTATACGTTCCAATATTATAAACATTCATCGCCTTGCAGTTATTAATAAATTAACGAGTCGTCGCTCCTTTCTTGATTGCAAATTAGATTTATGATGATGAAACGCACAATTTTGGCGCCGATACCAAAACTGATTAAGGTTTTCTTCAAGGTATGCAACATTGATGAGTATTAATCTTAAATGGAAACCACGAACGTTTTTTTAAAGGTTTATACCAATACATAAAAAGCCAGGCCTGTTCAGTCGCAATTGGCGTTGATTTTCTTAAATATAGAATGTGTTTATTTTTTACAGAACGTCTGCGACTAGGACCAAAAAAGTAAGGTGATGTGTGACTTTTAGTATGGGTATCTACGTAGTAAATTGCTAAAAGTGATCACGCAGGTGAATTATATTGCCCATTCTCGTGATAGATGTCTTAGTTTCCTTAGTGACATGCTTGGAGATCGATTGGCTGGTCCAATATTTTGTGGTCAAATAATACTTTTGTAGGAACAGCGACTTTAAAAGCGTTCATCCTCGTGGGCTGGGAACAACGCATTTATAGTACTTTTTCGTGATTATTTCATTAAATACAAACAAAAGTCCATTTTTTTTTTCAGCCAATCACTCGATCGTTGGTATTTATAATTATTTTTAACATTTCGTCTTCAATAAAACCTTTAATCGTAAGTACTAAGTAATGCAAATAGAAAATAATTGACGGTACCTATGTCGATTTTTATAAGTAAATAACAAAATAACTGCAAAAAATAGCATGCAAACTTGTAAATACCAACGATCTAGTGCGTGGCTGAAAAACAGGTTAACTTTTGTTTGTATTTAATTAAATAATCTCGAAAAACCGCTATAAATGCGACGTTGCCAGCCCCCGTGGGATGAACGCTCTTAATTAAAATAATGTATAATATTATAAATGTATGTTCATCATCATCATCATTACATCCAAAAGACGTGTACTGCTGGACAGATGCCTCCTCCAATTGGGGGGATTTGCCATAATCACCACGCTTGGCAGGCGGGTTGGCGATCGCCGTATGGTGATAAAATGAATAGAGAACGCTGCTGCCCATTCTCAAGTAAGTCCCTTAGTCGCCTTATACGACACCCACGGGAAGAAATAAATGTATGTTAGTTTTGTGAAAAACAGATTTGACGAAATTTTATAAACAGATAGTTTACATCTTGTCCTTCTAATTGCGCCTTCTTACCGCGCGGACGTATCTTGCTTAGCTTATTATGATACTATTAATTAATTATAAATATATTTGTTAGAAATAATTGCGTCGTCAGTGATATAAGTGTGTCACGAGTGAGCATTACGAGGTTACTTGCGTTGTGTAAGAATGAGCTAAAGTATTTTTAAAGATATATAGTGTTTCTGTGTTAGATATGTCTAACACTGGATCTAGCCCGTTTGGCCGTAGCCAGCTAGTGACGCGAAGTCCTCCGCCGACACCAACTCAAGATTTCCAGCCTGCAGACCCAAAGCCACAACCTCCCTTGGAACATGAGCTACCAGCCGAAGTTATTTCTACGCCGGAGGTACAGAAATGGATGGGGTCCATAGAAAAAATCCTAAATGAAGTATGCAGTTTAGTTGCTGAGGGGAAAATGAACGCAGACCAAAAGGTACGTGTAGCCAATCTTTGCCGTAGTGTCTCACATGGCGCATCTCAGATGGCTGTCTTATATCAAGCCTTAAAGCAAAAAACGATTCAAGCCCACAGTTCCGTTCAGCACTTACAGCAACAACAGAACATCGCGAACTCTCTCCTACAGTTCAAAGAGGTAGTTGAAGGCATTTCAAAGCCGACAGTACCCGCTTCGTACGCTAATATGGTCAAAAAAGGCTCGGATAATTTTGTGCGCCCAGCAAATTTAAGCTCAGTTGCCATATATCCCAGCGACAAAACCAAATCTAGTGACGATACCAAGTCTCTCGTACAGAAAATTATTTCGCCCGGGGAACTTAAACTACATGTCCGTGGCCTTAAGAAAGTAAAAAATGGAGGTGTTCTTATCAGTACCGACTCCAAAGAGGACATTCAAAAGCTCAGAAGCTTAGAAAAACTCGTCTCTTCAGGCCTTAAGATTGAAGAACCATCAAAGCGGCGCCCAAGAATCACTGTTATTGGAGTCCCGGTAGCCCTGACTGATAAGGAGGTTTTGGATTGCATCTACGAGCAAAACCTCTCAGATAAGTTGACCAATACAACTCGTGAGTCGTTTGAAGAACAAATAAAATTGAGCCATAAATCTGGGAAAAAAGACCTCCCTAATTGCAATTTTATTCTAGAAGTGCCAGCTAGCATCAGGAAGATCCTAGTCAATCAAGGACGAATATTCATCAATTGGACGTCATGCCCAGTTCGAGATTTCACGATCGTTACTCGGTGTTTCAACTGCCAGCAGTTTGGACACGCGGCCAAGTTCTGCCGTGACACTAACCCGACGTGTAATCACTGCGGAGAGACTGGCCACACTTTTAAGGAATGCTGCACAAAGTCCAGTACACCAAACTGTGCGACGTGCAAACGTTTTAATAGGAAAAGTGATCATAAAACTGGTGATGTAAATTGTCCTGCACGGAAATATGCCGAGGACAGCTATATCCATTCCATAGATTATGAAGGCGCCTAAGAGCGCTACCTATTAACCTATCCTTTAAGCACACTAGTAGTAGTTTTTGTTTGTTTATATTTATTAGGTGTTTATTTATCATGACTGATCAATTACTTAAGGACCTAGATCAATTTTCTGTGTCTGAAGTTATAAATTGTAATATTGATGAGTGTAAGCACCACTTTCCCTTGGGAGAGAAACCGCTGACCTTTCTCACACAAAATATTCGCAGCATAAATCGAAATATAAATGGTTTTGAAATATTGCTACAGAACCTGGGTATAAGTTGTGACATTATCGTCCTAACAGAATGTTGGTTGTCAAACCAAACCACTGTTTTACCATCTTTAGACGGATATGTTTCGCATAAAACCAACAGAAACATCAACCAGAATGATGGTTTAGTTGTATTTGTCAACAATAATTTAGGTACAACTGTAGAAGAACCTTTGCTACAAAATTGTAATTGCTTACTCATTAAAATTAATACAGATACGGTAGTTATGGCTATATACAGACCACCTTCTCAAAATGTCGCAAATTTCTTAGATTCACTAAACGTACAGTTACAAAGTCTTACAACTTTTAAACACATAATTCTAATGGGGGACATTAATATCAACATTGCTTCCGGGAAAATGGACATTCATGCACATAACTATGTTAATATCTGCTCATTCCACGGACTCTTGCCAGCTCATTACCACCCCACGCATCAAAGTGGTTCATGCTTAGATCATTTCATTATAAAAACAAATAAACCAGCCAAAACATTTGTTACTAACTCTTCGCTCACTGATCACCAAGCAGTTTTACTAATATTACAAGTTTCTTTACCAAGAAAAAATTGTTTACGCAGCTATACCAATGTCAACATGACACACCTCGAAAAAGACATACGTAATATTAATTTTGACCCAGTTTATAATTCCACCGATGCAAACATTGCTATTAATTATTTTATAAATTCACTTCACTCTGCAATAATAAAGCATACAGTCGCCAAAATAACGCCAAGGAAGTACAAGTGCATTAAACCTTGGATTACACCCGGACTTGTTCGATGTATTAGGCATAGAGACAAACTTCACATAAAGTTCAAACTTGAGCCTGAAAATGAAATTCTTTCCATTACTTATAAAAGATATAGAAACTTCTGCAACAACCTTCTGAAAAAAATAAAAAATGAATATGACAGAAAAGAACTGCAGAAAGCAGGCAAAAATAGTAAACTTATTTGGAAATTTATAAAAACAAATACATTTAGATCAAAACAACTTGAACCTCCACTTGACTTATTGACTATAGAGAACAACCCAATAGAATCAACAAATATAGTTAATTACTATTTTTCTAACGTAGGCAAAACCTTAGCAGAAAAGACCATACAATCTAGAGGTTCTTTCTCTCAAAACCAACCTAAATCTTTCCCCAGACTCAAATCTTTTGTCTTACTAGATACGGATGTCGATGAAGTATTAACAATCATTTCTGGATTAAAGGACGTTTGCGCGGTTGGGTGGGACGACATATCAAACAACATACTTAAACATTTCAAATACCTCCTTGCTCCGCCGCTAACTCATATTTTTCAGTTATGCTTAACTAATGGTGTATTCCCTAAGTCGCTTAAAAAAGCAGTGGTTACTCCTGTATATAAATCTGGTGACAAAAAATGTGTTAACAACCACAGACCCATATCAGTTTTAACAGGGCTCTCCAAGATCTTAGAGAAAATCATTAATATTAGATTAATGAAATATCTAGAGGATAACAAATTGCTTTCGGATAGACAATTTGGCTTTAGGCCCAAAAAATCAACTAATCAAGCAGTACATCAAATGACGGATTATATAACAACTAATTTGGATCAGGGCATGCACTCCATTGGGATCTTCCTAGACCTCGCCAAGGCCTTTGACACAATTTCCTGTCCTTTATTATTGGGCAAGCTTGAAAGACTCGGAATAAGAGGAACAACGCTTACACTGCTTTCTGATTATTTAAGAGACCGCGAACATTGTGTAAAAATTGGTCAGTACGTCAGTTCTGAGCTTCGAAATAGTAATTACGGAATACCACAAGGTAGTATATTGGGTCCTACTTTATTCCTAGTATATATTAATGACCTGTGCAGCTTAACACTCCAAAATGGTGTCATAATGTCTTATGCAGATGACACAGCTCTATTGTTTTCAGACAAGTCTCGAGAGGAGGTGTATAAACAAGCCCAGAACGGTTTTAATATAGTGTCTAATTGGCTACATGAAAATCTCCTAACACTAAATGCAGAAAAAACTAAACACATTTTATTCACTATGAGAAATACTAACCTGCCAACTACTAACATAAACATTTATGCGCATAAGTGCGGCAAGTACGCTGACAATGCATGTAATTGTCCTACTTTAGCAAAAGCCGATCATATGAAATATCTTGGAGTGACGATTGACACAAATCTGAACTTCCGTAAACACATTGATTTATTATGCACTCGAATGCGTAAATTAATATACATTTTTAAGAATTTACGATATATAACGGACTACAAATTAATTAAACAGGTCTATTTAGCTTTGTGTCAATCCATTCTTACATATTGCATAACTTCATGGGGAGGGGCTGCAAAAACAATCCTACTACCATTAGAACGTGCGCAGAGAGCTATCCTTAAGGTAGCCACCTTTCGCCCATTTAGATTTCCCACATACGAGCTTTATACGGCATGTAAGGTTTTAACTGTGCGTCAACTATTTATATTAAAGATAGTATTACACCAGCATAGCAATCTCCCTTATACCCCCATACCTATACATAAGAGAAGAAAAGACCTAGTTTGCATAAAGCCTCAAACTAGACATACTTTTATAAATAAATTTTATGGTTTTTTAGGTCCGTTCTTATATAATAAAATCAATAAGTCTCTAAGTATATATAGTGTAAATTGTAAAAAATGTAGTGAAATGTTAAGTGAATACTTAGCGACATTAAATTACTCAGACACTGAAAAATTGCTAGAAATCATGCAATAAGTTTATTAATGTTAAGGCAATTTTCATTTAATAATATAATTATTATGTATCAATGCTAGCTCTATGTACATTAATTTAATAGTCCAATAAAACACTCAGCGTTGTTACGTGAAGGCCTGAAACACAGGTTTGAATAAACCTACATCAGGCAGGTCGCTATTGTTTTTCATTAGGCCTTTATCCAATATATTATATAAGTTATACCTACACTAGATTTATTTTAGGCATAGTTTAATATTTGCTTAATAATTTTAATATGTAACTCTGTACTGATGTCACTTCTATGTAATTTATATGTGAACTTATGAATAAATAAAATTATTATTTTCGAGAGTGTTCTTTTTCTCAGCTTTAAGGCTGGTTTTAACCACATTTACGGGCCAAGCCAAGTAAATGCAGCGTATGTTGTGTAAGATTTTATAAATGTTTATGTGTTGTGATGAGTTCCTACCTCGTTCTCTTCTATCTGCATGAACTTCCTGACAATTCTACATGTATTTAAAATGGCAGCTTTCTGAAGTGTTATGTAGAGTGTTTCTTTAAGGTCTAATAATTTTAAGCTATGAAGAAGATGTTTAGGAATAACTCCTGTGGTGGAAATAACGATTGGGACTACATATACTTTTTCCTGCCTCCAGATTCTAGTCACTTCTTCTTTTAGTTCAGCATATTTACTGATTTTCTCACCTATCGTTTTTTGTAAATTATGTGTATTAGGGACTGCAATATCTATGAGGTATGTGACTTTATTAACTTTATCTTTAAGGGTTATATCGGGTCTATTAAAGTGAACGGTTCTGTCGGTTAGTATAGCGCGATCGTAGTAGAGTTTGTGTGTGTTATTTTCTAGAATTATTTGTGGTACGTACTTGTAATAAGGAGTGTTGGTATCTTGTATCAGTTTATATTTGAGTGCTAGTTTTTGATGGATGACGTTTGCCACCTGATTGTGTCGGTGTGTATAGTCCGTTTGTGTGAGTGTTGTGCATGCCCCTGTTATGTGTTGTATGGTCTCTGGTTGGCTGTGACATTTGCGGCATTTATCGTTCGTTATTGTGGGGTCTTTTATAATGAATTTCCTGTAGTTTTTAGTATTTATGATCTGATCCTGTATTGCAATAATAAAACCCTCAGTTTCCGGAAATAAGTTACCGATTTTAAGCCATTTATTTGACGCTATTGGGTCTATATGAGATTGTTCTAGATCATGGGGGTGCCGTCCATGCAACACTTTCTTTTTCCAGTCTTCTAGCTTTTGTTTATGTGGGTCATCATTGCTGGAGTGTTGAGTAACTATCTGTTCGTGTAGGTTAAGTGGGGTGTAGCTGATATCGTTCACAACTACAGCTTTATGTATATTGCTTGTGTGTGATTTAGAATAAAAGAATGTTCTTAGTCTAGCTATCTGGTTCTGCCAAAGATGATGGACATCTATAAGGCCTCTCCCTCCGTTTTGCCGTTTGATGGTCAGTCTCTCTATTGCATATTTAGGGTGTAGGTTATTGTGTTTAGTGAGTGTGGTGCGTGTTGTTCTCTCTATTTGCTGGATGTCAGTTTTTGACCATTTAATAACTCCAAACGAGTATGTTAATATTGGAATCGCGTAGGTGTTCAATGCCTTTATTAAATGTTTTCCGGAGAGTTGAGTTTTACATACTGCGATCACTCTTCTTTTGTATTCGGTGTTTAAGGTGTGTTTTATTGCTGTATGATCTATTCCTTTGAGTTGTTTGTATCCTAAATATTTATACAGATCCGTTGACTCCATAGCTGTGATTATGTCTGCATTATTAACAGGATAGTCACCCGGTTTTATTTTGCCTCTTACTATATGAACTGTTTTGCATTTATCTAATCCAAATTGCATGTTTATGTCTTTACTAAATTCTGTTGTAGTATCTATTAAATTTTTCATCTCTTTTTCAGACTTTGCGTATAATTTTATGTCGTCCATATAAATAAGATGAGAGATTATTGTTTCTTCAGTGGTATGTTTAAGGGGATATCCGACTTGGCAGCGATGAAGTAGGTGGGACAGAGGGTTCAGAGCGAGACAAAACCATAAAGGACTTAGCGAATCTCCCTGATAAATACCTTTCTTGATAAATATTTGTCGAGTAGTGATAGCGTTTTGTCGATAGTTTAACTGGAGTGTTGTTTTCCAACAGGACATGATGTTCTGTAAGAAACCTATTATTTTTGAGTTTATTTTATAGATATGTAATATTTGAATTAGCCAGGAGTGTGGAATACTATCGAATGCTTTTTTATAATCTATGTATGTGCAATGTAGGTTTTTATTTTTTGTGGCGGCATGTTTGTGGATTATTGAATCTATAACAAGTTGCTCTTTACATCCCATGTGGCCCCTTCTGCAACCTTTTTGTTCTTCTGCTATTATGTTATGATATTCTATGTGTTTATTCATTTTTGTAGTGATAGCTGAGGTTAAGATCTTGTATATTGTAGGTAGGCATGTGATCGGTCTGTATTGAGAAGGTTGTGGTGAGTATTTAGTTTTTGGTAACATATAAGTTATTCCTGTAGCAATAAATTCAGGGAAGTTCTGTTTGCCTAAGATGATTTCTGTTAAATTTTTAGCTAAAACTTTGTGTAATGACTCTAATTTTTTATACCAGTAATTATGTATTTTATCAATACCAGGGGATTTCCAATTGTGTAGTCTTGCTGTTATACTTGCTATGTCAGACTCAGTTAATTCAATGAATTCCATTTCTTCTAGTGTGCTCCATCTAGTTTCTTCATCTGTTATCCAATCTGATTGTTTATTATGTGTCACCTGCTCTTCCCATATGCCAGACCAAAACTTTTCTAGTTGTTCCGCAGTCGGTAGTTCAATGTTGTTTGCGAGTGTCGGTGTATCGGTTTCAATGTGTGGTTTCTGCAATTTTCTATTTATTATTATTATTATTATTATCTTGTATTACCTACCATATAAGTAGGCTACTTTTACCCTGGTAGTACGTCCCTATTGGATAATTGCCTACCTCCACGCGGGCGGAGTCGCTGACAAAAGCTAGTAATAATGGTATACTTAAATGTAAATGTTTGTATGTTTGGATCTTTTTCACTCAATAACGCTAAAACGGCTGAACGAATGTGAATGAAATTTGACACACAGACAGTTTAAAACCTGTATTAACACATAGGGTACTTTTTATCCCGGTAGTACGTTCCCGTGGGATGACATACGACTTCCACGCGAGCGAAACCGCTGGCAAAACTCAGTCAGTTATATGCAGTTAGATTATCCCTCATACTTTCCGTATAATATGTAATGTGTTATACACATACAGCATTCGGGGAGAAATACCTACTCTAAATGATGGGGAAACTCGTATCGCGTAGATGTAATTTAGCACACAGATAGTATATGACCAGGGGCCTAAGTCTGCTATTTTATAAATTCGTCATTCCAACAAGATCCCATTGTCATTTTGCTAAAAGTTCGTAACCTGCTAAATTCATAATGGTCGATCAGTGGTCGGTCAATGGTCTCGTAATAGAATTGTGTTATAATGGCATTATCGTATTGCCATTATTATAAAACCCGTTAATAGAAATGATTTTCGAAAAAATACTACTAAATTTGAACATTTATTCATGCCAGATTTCATTTTTATGTATTTTTACATATTGTTTTAGGAATTGTCAAAAATTACCGCCAAGTCAGTCATTCATTTGTCATTATGTACGAGAGTACCAATAAATGCCATTTCTTTCAATGGAGTGTCAGTGGCTGACCATTGGAAAGGCATAATGACGCCATTACATTAGTAGATTACCAAACTTGTTAAAATCAACAATTATGAAATCAATGATAGACCATTCTGACACTATTGTAATAGAAGACTTGAGGCCCTGGATGAACACATAGATACTTTTTATCCCGGTAGTACGTTCCCGAGGGATAATTATCGGCCTTCACGCGGGTGAAGCCGCGTGCAATAGCTACTGCATAATATATATTAGACTAGTCAACAGTAAATACCTACATGACATATGTATATTTATACTGTTGATAACTTCAGTCCTATTTCACTTTCTTCTATAGAGATATTGATATATGAGGAACAGGGTGTAAAGTTCACTCATACCTATGGTGGTAACGGAGGATACTCCGACCAGACGGGTATTATGTCTGGTGGGCAACTGCCCAACAGTTGATGCCGGGATATTCTAGCTATTCGAGTGTCGTGGTAAACTCTGATTGCGCGATGTAGAATTTCTAAGAATAGTTCGCCTGTGGCATTGTAGATGGCGCCACTTTTCTTTTTGCGTTTTCCTATTTTGTTGCGAAGCATTTTTATTTGTGGTGCCGCTACACTTCCTCATTAATTTCAGCGTTTTTGTACACTGGCTAATTATAAAACTTACTAATAACTAAGTATGGAATTTCAAACGTTTCTCTAATTACTAATGCAATCTACATAATAGACATTCTATTTCAAAACAAACAACCTACTTTGTTTCACACGTAACTTACTATTAGCCAATTACTTACAAGTACAAACAGAGTAATTTAATATTTTTAGTTTAATTTTTAACAACTGTTTTTATCTTGATGCTTAATTAGATTAAAACTAAGATTTTCAACACCTTGCTTGGTTATAAATCAATAGCTTCTGCTCGCGACTTCGTTTTCGTCAAATTTCTTGCTGCTCCGACCCACCCCGTCGCCGTCGCTTCGAATCGCCTGCCCGTGCCAGTACCTTACTTCGTATTCGTGACTTTTTCTCTTTGCTCGGCTCCTAAGTGTCTTAGCGTGATGTTATATAGCCTAAAACCTTCCTCGATAAATGGGCTAGCAACACTAAAATAATATTTCAATTCAAACCAGTAGTTTCTGAGATTAGCGTGTTCAACCAAACAAACTAACTCTTCAGCCTTTTATATTAGTATTAGTATATAGATAATGAGCAGTGGTGGCCCAGTGGTAACGGCCGCGACTTACGAGTTGTATGTCGTGCGTTCGAACCCAGCCAGGCGCATTACTTTGTGTAAATCATTTTATCACCACTGTTCTCAAACGGTGAAGGAAAACATCGTGAGGAAACCGGCATGTCCTACAACCGAAAATTCGAAGACATGTGACATCTACCAACCCGCACTGGGCCCGCATTGGTAGATTACGGTCCACTCCCTCTCATGGAGAGGAGGCTGTGCCCCAGCAGTGGGAACGTTTATTGGCTGAGTATGTATATAGATAATATTGCTATTAAATACGTCCTGTTCGTCCTGCCCGATAATACTCACGATGCTGAAGCTTGGACACTGACAGTTGAGCTGCTCCACAAACACAAGGTCGCTCAGAGCGCTATGGAGCAGGCAGGGCAGAAATGAAATTATCCGGAAAAGAACCGGAGTTACCAACATAGCTTGCAGAATAACCAAGCTGAAGAAGCAGTGGGCTGGCTATGTTTGTCGAAGGGCTGATGGTACTGGTGGAGCAGACGAGTCCTAAAGTGGAAACCGCGTATTTGCAAGCGTAGAGTGGGACGCCCTCCAGCTAGATGGATCGTCGACCTTAAGAAAGTGGCTGGGCCCGACTGGATGCGGAAAGCGGAAGACCGGGTGCTGTAGTGTTGCCTAGGAGAGGACTTTGTCCAGCAGTGGACTGTGATAGGCTAAGTTAATTGATCCATTGAACGAATGTTTTTCAAGCATACAATTTTTTATTTCCATATTGTTTCTTCTGCTGGAATTCAGGCGTCGAGAAATAATGGGCTTCCCATCCACCAATCGGGCTTTGTACGGGTCGTTGAAGGTCAAATGTAATCTTTTTTACTCTAGGTCATACCGGTTTCCTCACCAATTTTAGACATTAATTTGAATATTAATCATTTTAAAACATAAAGGATCATTGATCATTGTAAAAATTCGATTTCCCGTCACGTCTTGCGAAGTCGACGTAATGGATCGGTTGAGGTACTTACCAACAATGCGGATCGGTTTAAGAAAACCCTACTCATTGTGCTTCCACTTTTGTAAGAAAATTTGTCATTGCGATCGTGAAATATCGGTCCCTTTCATACAGAAATAGATGATTTATCGGTCTACTGATCTTCATAATCGAATGTCGTAATTTTTTTATTTACAAAAGAAGCTTAGAACCGGTAATTTTTAGTAAGTCAACGTTTGAACGGACGTAAAAAAATCGTGGCAGGATCTTTTCGCACACTGGTTCTTCAAAGCACTGCTTTGCACCAAAAGTTCAACAAGAGTGTTGAACTTTTTGAGTTGAACTAGCGCTTCTCGCCATCAAACTGCACTTTGGCGAAGTAAAACTGTAAGAATATAAAAATTATGTTGTTTGAAAAAAAAAAATAGTTAAAAATTAAACAGTGTGGTTTTCGAAGACCTGGTATGCACTCTGTTGAATTTATCTATGCTCGGTTCAACGTCGAGGGTTGAAAATTCAATGTGCGATTAAATCGCGTCGTGATATTTCTCGTCTTTCTTTCTCTTAGGAAGAAAAGTACATAAACCTCTTCCTTTTTGAAGTTACAACTAAGTATTTATCCTTTTTGGAGGATAGTTGAAAATCAAACGTGTGTTTTTCGTTTTTCTTTGAAGGTTGAAAATCTAGCGTGCGATAAAATCTCGCCCATGCGAACGGAGTCTTAGGAAGACAAATAGTCAAAGAAGTCCCATTCGACTTTTTAAGAGTTATTTCTGTAGGCAATACTTTCTCCGCTTAAGTGTGTCAATAAATCGTAAAGAAATCTTTGGTAGGTACGAAAACAAGATTTGTAACAATAAGTTAAGGTCAAAAGTAATAGTTTGGGGTGCCCTTGATGGTGAAATACGCCTCGTTGGAAGGTCACTCGGAACTAATGGAAAATAGCGAAAAGCCTTGACATCAAATAACTTTAGTCTTGTTAATTAATAACGTATTTCATATGCCACGTGCGTATTATATTGAATTTGGGGGAATTTTTAAATTAATTTCTTTGTTTGGGACATTGACTGAATTGTGACAAGGTTTCCTTATTTTCATGTTATGGAATTTTTTACACGGAACCATCATAACGGATGGTAATAATATTCCATAATTACAAATGCAGGAATGTTAGTAATTTTTCTTACATCGACAATTATGCCCGTAATGTCGATACAAGCAGCCACATCACTACGGTTTTAATAAATGAAAACTATCCTATTTTCAGTATAAGCTGATCTCGCATTGTATAGGATTTCCTAACAATGCCAGATCAGCGTAAACTGGAAATTTATAGCTTGATGTGTAGCCGTGTGTACGTATAACTTGTAACATTGTAGTTTATTTCGGAACATCTTCCAAATCATCTTGGTGTAATGGTCGCAAGCGCTACTGCTGAGCATGAGGTGCTGGGTTCAATCCCCGGGTCGGACAAAATGTTAATGGGTTTTTCCTTCTGGAATTACTTACTAGCAGCCTGGAGTATCGGTTTGTGTCCGGGTGATGACAATAGATTTAGAACTTAAAGATGACTTGGATGTTCGTACACCCCTGCCCAACCCTTCGGAGAAATACAGCATGATGTTGTTATGTATGTCTTCCAAAACGTGTCTGGCATTGATTAATCATTCATAATCATTCAGACAAAGTAACGAATTAATTTATTCATGAAATTCTGTGCCATGAGATAACATTAATGTAACCATAACACTTAATTGACAGATTAGTGATGCAATCAAATGTTCACCATTCCTGTAAGGCAAAAGTTTTTTTTTTTTTTGTATCCCAAATGCGAACATGCAAACTTTTACTTGTTTTCTTATACAATATTTATTTTGTTAGAAGCATACTTCCGGGGAGTGGTCGCTCACAATGGGCCTCATAAGAATGCTAAAAGTCACCCTAAGGGCAATAGAGAAGGCTCTGCTTGGAGTTGCCCTACGCGATTGAATCAGAAATGAATATAACCATAGTAGAACCAAGGTATGCGACATAGCCCGAAGAATTGCCATACTTAAGTGGCAGTGGGCAGGGCACATTGCTCGCAGAACAGATGGCCGATGAAGCTGAAAGGTTTTGGAGTAGCGACCGCGTACTGGAAGACGAAGAGTTCGAAGGCCTCCCAGAAGGTGGACCGATGACCTTGTGAAGGCATTTCGAAGGGAACAACAGATACTTTTCATGGTTGTTTGTTTTTCTCTGAGTAAAAGTGGTTCTTTTTTTGGGTGGGAAATCATTAAATAACTTCTCCGGCTCTGGGTGGAGCAGGAGGGCCTGTCAGACTTTTACTGACTAAAAGCCACCCGTGAACCGCCGCCCATGGCAGGCATCGGCCCTTGCGGACCCCACCAGTTGGTGCTGACATCTCTTTAAGGCGCGCGTGGAACACAACACGCCGTCGAACCGGGCTTGGTCCTTACCGGACAGCGAGCTACCCATTACTCGCCGTTCGCAAGTCCGCGCCTACGGTGGCCGGAAGTCCGCTATGGACTCTCGACGCTCAAGGCGTCTCTTGCGGCGGAACTTCGCGGGCTAACTATACTTGCATACCCTTTAAAATATCTCCCTCGTTTAACCTAACAAACTATTAAGGTACATTTTTAGTATTATCAATATATGAAACATTACCTTCCAGCCGAAGGGTAACCGTATCTATTTCAGTCTCTTCATTCCATGCCATGTTGCCTTTGTGTCGATCGAAGCACGAAAACATAATAGAATATTTCAATTCATCGTAACGTACAAATAAAAGTTGAGTAGAAGCGAGTGAATTACTTGTAGGCACGTAGGTACTGTATGTGGTAAATATAGCTTAGCAACATAATACAAATATAATTCAAGAAGGCAGCCAAATGCGAAAATTTCAAGTTTCCCATCTTCTGCCTAGCCTTTTCCTAACTCTGTTGGAGTCGGTTTCTAGTCTAACCGGCAGCTGAATACCAAATTTTACATGGAGCAACTGCGAGAAATAGAAACTATGATTTTTGTAAAAATTTCATCTGCGTTGGAATTGAGCACACTAAATACTTTTAGTAGTCTGTGTCCGCGTCACTAAAACGAAAACTATCATCAATCATTAGCACCAACATCCAAAATTCCTTTTATCAATTAAATACTACATCCGTCACGAGTGTTACGTGTCCCATCCATATAGAATATGACAAACACGCGTTTATTTAAATAGTTTACATCAATCTCATATCTACTGCTATAAACTTTATGTCACAGCATAAATTATTTTAACGAGCATCTTAAGGCCTATCATTAAGTGAAGATGGTCCTACTGGACGTAAACCGTGTTTATTGTTAGACTGTGAACGTTTGTAGGACACACGGTTGTGGTAATCACGTATTTATCTTGCCAGTACCACAGAATAGGTAAATGGGTACAGTAGGTAGACCTTTAGTATAGCCAATCAAGATTATATGTTGGACTGACCTGGTTATCAAGAAGTTAGACACCTGGGTGTAATTCAATATTAGGTATTAGAAAGCCAAAAATAAGTTACGTAAAGGTAAGGTCATGTTCGCCCCAATAACAGCAACATCTACCCGCTAAACTAATTACAAAATATGGTGGAGTAAGTCTCTTTATATCACAATCGTCTATAGAGTTCCCACTGCTGGGACACAGGCCTCCTTTCTGTGTGGTGTTGGTGGATGTCATGTGTCTTCAATTTTTGGGACATGCCGATTTTCTGAAGATGTTTTCCTTCACCGTTGTGAGAGCAGTGGTAATGAAATACACAAAGTGAAGTGCCTGCCTGGGTTCGAACTCACGACATAAAAACTCATAAGTCAAGGTCGATATGACCGAGCCACCTCTGCTCTTCCAATGGTCTCCTTATATAAATCTCAATACTTCCATTAGACAGGTTCTCAAAAATAATTAACAGTGTCCTTTTAAATCACAACAGCTCAACTTACTTTACTTAACTTCTGCTAGCCTGCGCTGTTCCACCACTTGGTGAAGGCCTCCCTCCACGCCTTCCATCGGTTCTGTCGGTGCCGGTTCGTCCGGGCATAGGCTTTATGTCAATAATACCTTGGCCGAACGTCACGCCTGTGGCGCCACCCGCCATATTGAATAAACATTGTGTCTCTAACCGGCGTTTGAGTTTGATGCATCCCTACCCCTAATAAGTACCTACCGCGTGTGCAAACTATCTCAAAAATTAAAAGGCTCTCTTTCGGTCACACAATCCGGTTTTTTTCAAATGTGGAACGATCCTTTCGATAGGAGTCAAGCTCATCCCACCATCTTTGCCTTGGCCGCAATGAAAGAAATCCTAACTTATTCTAACTTCGAAGAAAGCCGAAAAAGAAGATTTACTTCTCTTATCATGCCATTTCAGAGAGATAGGCAGAAAAGCTTGGCAACTGTCCACTATCTATGTGATAATGTGTTATCTATACACTCGCCACGCCATTATGACACGCGTGTTCAACATATCAAGTATTGACACACTTATTTATATTAATTATTATTCTACAATTAATAATTATGGGTTCTGACGTATTATGCATTTAATATACTTGGATGTATCTGTCATTATGGATTTTGTGTCTTTCTACTACTGCTTTGACGGATGTGGTAATACGCGGAGATGGTCAATGGAGTTAAACTTTGGTGACCAAGGCTGAATGGTGGCCAAAATGAAGCCGAAAAATCCAAGGGCGCACAGAAGTATGGCTGAAGAACAGGGAGGCTGATACCCAGCATTGAATGATTAGGGGATAATTTGCACAAAAAAAAACACGTTAAAGAAAAAACATAATACAAACCTCTGTCTCGTTGGGCACGCCACAATTGCGGCGGTAAGTGAAGAAAATGAAAGTAAATGCTTATGTTGGAAAACATATTCAACATATTGATTTTCTTTTGACAACATCAGAGAAATGTCACAATTTAACAATGAAATAAGTCTTAGATGGCTTCCAGAATAAATCAAGGAGGATTTATTAAAGTACAGTCTGACTCGAAAGTCTAGACTAGCTCGTGGCGTAGATTGGACTGAGATCTCAACATCGATCGTTACTTTGACGGCGAGATTGAACTATTAATTCTAGTATTAAATGCATTAGGGGATTTTTGTTGGAATCTCTTTTGTTATAACTCTTTTTGTGTTCGGATTAATTCTTTATTTAAGGTGAAACCAGTCCATATTTTTACCTTACAAACTTCGGGAGTATTTTACTCTAATGTTTGACAATTTAAACCAAAAATTAAACATGGTATGGTTTTGTCTTATTATTAATATTGTCTGTGCGGAAACAGAATAGTTAAATAAAAAGCCGTTAAAAAGTTATGAGCTAACAATGATTTGTTTTTCTTCCTAATTTAACCATAACTTTGGGCGTATTAAAGTAATAAAAAAAGCATAAAATCTAAAAAATAAAGTAAGGAGCAACAAAGCTCAATCATCGAAAAGTTCAATAAACTTTATTTGTAATTGATGTATGCAGTGATTTTTTCATAAAACTCGATCTTCCGAAGGACTTTTCTTAATCTTTTACGCGCCTGTTTTGAATGATCATGCATCTCACTCAATAACGCTGTGCGTGTAGACTAGCGTCTCATTGCTCATCACTCATACTGTCTCTGTCGGACACGATGCCTGGTAAGACAGCGTGCTTTTTAGCCACGCCCACCAGTAAGTTTGAGCCCGCGACTAGCGTCCTCAGCTTGCAGAGGTTCCTTAATCAAAAGAAAAGCCCTGTCCCCCTCTTCGATGTTGAGAGGTACAATCTAAAAGTGGAAAAACTCGCTACTACTTTTAAATATTTCGTTGAAATATCAGATGAAATAATGATGATCATCATTTCAACCGAAAGACGTCAGTTGCTGGCTTGCTGGACATAGGCCTCCCTCAAGCACCACAACTTCGACCGGTTCTGTGCTTCTCGTATCCAGCGCACTCCTGCGGTCTACACCAGGTCATCAGTCCCCCTTGTGGGAGCCTGTTTTGGTAAATTTGTCTATATTTTATTATTTGAAAATAATCATGAATATCGTAACGATAAAAATATTTAGTTTAAGGTGTATAAAAATCATTTGGAAACTTTCTCAGTTCTTGTTTTAAACTTAAAACTAAGTGTTGTTATTGGAAAAAAAACAAGAGTTTAGTCTAGTGCAATAAACCCAATATTACACAATTTCATACGTAGCTATACAGGAATAATTTTTTAGTCAGTAATTCAGCTTATTATTCTAGAACCCCAGGGCAGAAATTTTTCGTCGGTTACACAAAAGATATCAGCTATTCCACACATTTTGATCGCGTTTTATATTCTTTGAAACAGCAATTTTGTTATACATAACCGACGAAAAACTTACGTGGTTACAATTTGCGCACTGATTAAAAATGAATCCTGTATGTACTTATTTAGGTTGAGCTTAATCATAATTGCCAAAACGTGGGTGTACAATAGGTACCCCTGTGCCTAGCCCTTTGGGGAAACAAAGCGTGATTTTATTATTGTTAACATATTATTCCAAACAGCAAAATATTTGACAGCTATTTGGGACGTTGTCTACTATGCACATTCAAGTAACAGGCAGTACAATTGTGATATTCTGTGGCATTTTGTTGGTACAAAATGCCACAGAATATTACGATTTTATTAGAAGCACCTGCCATTCAACTTTGACGTACACAATTTATTAAAGTGGAGAATATCGATCCCATTATGTCAGATTGACTGTCAGAATTTTCCATCATATGATTTCCTGCATTAATGGTTGGTAGCTAACACTATGTGGAGAATATTTTAAATTTCGATAGCCGCTTTGACTCAAATCAAAGATGAATTAAATCCTACTAATATCATAAATGTGAAAGTTTGTATGTTTAGATGTTGTTACTCCATCACACAAAAACGGCCGAACGGATTTGGATAAAATTTGGCACAAAGACAGTTTATTTATACCCTGGATGAACACATGGAATATTTTTTATCCCAATAGTATGTACGTTTCCGTTGGATAATTTCCAATCTCCGCGCGGGGGATGCCGCTGGCAAAACTAGTCGCAAATAAAAATGGCGTCTATAAAACGGTCAATGATATTTCCTTCCAGAAACTGTTCGTACCACCTGTTGAAAATCGTGCACCTGGACATGAGTTACCTTGGCTTTTCCGAAAGTCTTTAAAGACTTCGGAATCAGATATACCGAAGCGGAGAAAACCTGCTCAGGTGGATATTCACAGATGACACCGGCCTGGAGTCGGTGAAAAGTCGGTAAATGTGGTGCTGTCTCACAAACAATGGGGCACTTTATGAAATGAAATGAAATTTATTTATTTTTCAGAATATAGGCACAGACGCCAACACATAAGGTAACCCAATTTGTCAAATTTCTTTGAGACATTTTCAACTTTATTCCATAAGAATAAGGTTCATGTTCAGTTGGGAAAATTTTACAGTATGGGGTATAGCTTGATGTGCTGTCTTCTGTAAACAACATTATTTTTAGTATATGCGAAACCTGAATATAGTTTGTTCAGAATAAGTAACTGAATCGATTCCAAAAGTTTTTACACCATGCTATATATTCCCAAAAAATGTTTTTCTTTATTACCATTTAATTACAAAACAATTGCCATACGGATAGGTATCTACTGCCTGGTTTATTATTAATGAGCACCAACCACGCTGGACGCGCGAGCGGCGCGTGGGCCCTATGATGACCATGTTTGTGTAGACAACTAGGTAACTTCCACTACTTTTAAGCAAATGTTTTAACCTGATTATGATTGTTATAATTAATTGCACATTTGACCTTATGACTTATGAACCTGACTATAATAATATTAATAGACTTCATTTTAATTTTTGTTTTGTTTTGCTGACTTTATTTCATTTGTATTAATATTTTAATTTATGTAATAATTTGCACGCCGTAAGGTAGAATGTAGCTGATCTCATTAATTTATGTACAACATCTTATACCTGTACCTACATTCATAGCAAATAAAGTTCTGATTCTGATAACTTTGTAATTTTTCATGGTACAGCTTTGAAATGTACATAGATTCTTTACATAAGAATACTAGACACGTGTTTCAAGTTTCGCATATGCTAAAAATAAGGTTGTATACATAGTAACATGGAGCGGTTTGTGGCTAAATAACAATAGCTGCACGGGTCGATTGACCAGGTTAAGCTACGCTTGCCGCGGTTGGTCCGTGGATGGGTGACCATCTTTACATACCAAGACCCCTACGTACCTCGGAAAGCACGTTAAGCCGTTGGTCCCGGCTGTCATTTGTGGATCTTTGACAGTCGTTACGGGTCGTCAGAAGCCCGAAAGTCGATACCCCTTGGTAAGACAACCAGTCTTACCAAGGGGTATCGTATTACCCAGTAACTGGGTTTCGGAGGTCAGATAGGCAGTCGCTCCATGTAAAATACTGGTATTCAGCTGCATTCGGTTAGACTGGAAGCCGACCCCAACATACACTCAGGGGCACATTTAACCGTCCACTCATTCGAAATTCCATATCGGTTGTTTATGTTAACTTGCGCTTTGACTACAGGCCTTTTTATATGGGTATATCTAAAATAAAGAAAATACATATACTCGCGTTTTTTTTACTTTTGTGGTTTTTATTCAACAATAATCAGTTCAGTAGAAATTTGACAGTCTCGCCCCTCGTTTTGTGTGAAGGATAAATTTGTTTTACAACGTTGTCTTACCATTGTTTCGAATAAAACCGAGGTATTGAAGTGCTATGACCTTATTTACACCAAAAAAATGCCACTAGACGCAGCTGGAGCAGCTAGGACTGTAGCACTTGCAGACGCTGGGTTCAGTCAGCGTCGGATTGGACGAATGCTTGGATATCCATGAAGCACTATCCAAGATGCTATCCGGCGTTTCAGAGAGACCGGTACCTACACAAGGAGACCAGAACAAGGTCGTAGACGGTGTACATCAAACGTTCGTCTCGAACGTTCTTCGAAATCGGTTCACAACGGCTTCTGAGGCTCGTAACCGCTTATTTGAGGTACGAAATGTAAGTGTGAGCCTAAGAACAATAAGAAAAAGGTTAGCAGAGAGGGATCTGGGATCATTTCGACCAGCTCGAGTACCACAGCTAACGACAACTCACAGAAGAGCGAGACTTGCTTTTGCTCGAGAACATTTAAATTGGACGTCAGAGCAATGGAAAGCAGTTCTCTTCTCTGATGAATCAAGAATCGCTTTACGAGGTCCTGATGAACGTCAGCGGGTGTATAGACGCCGTGGTGAAAGGTTTGCTGAATGTGCTGTGGTTGAAACAGTGGGCTACGGAGGGAAGCTCGATATGGTGTGGGGTGGCATTTGTTACGAGGCCCGTACAGAGTTGGTGGTCTTCGATAGAGGCAGTGTTAATGCTCATAGGACCGTGACGGAAGTCCTAGAACCACATGTGAGGCCATTCGCTCCATTCATTGGCGATACAAAATTTTAATGCACGACAACGCTCGTGCACACACCGCGAGAATTGTCATAGAGTACTTGGACGCCACCAATATTCAGAGATTACCATAGCCAGCTCGAAGTCCTGACCTGAACCCAATAGAGCATGTATGGGACAACCTAAAAAGACGAATTCGGAGTCGAACACCAGCTCCTACGACCATCAGTGAACTGAAAACTGCAGCTGTTGAGGAGTGGAGGAACATTCCACAAAGCGACATCCAAGACATAATGGACGGGCTTACAAATCGATTACAAGAGGTGATTAGGGCCAGAGGAGGAAATACACGTTATTAGTGCGATAATTTAGAGCACACTTTTTTTAAAATTAAAATTTTGCTAAATGTCGTTTTTGGTCAGAAAACTGCATATTCACATTTAGATTTTTTTTTATCTCTATTAAACCATTTCACAATTTACACATGTTTTATTTGTGTTTTCAAAGATTCACCCAAATTAATTTTTTAACAAAATTAGTTAAAATCCGATAAAATTTTGAAATAATCGACAAAATGTAGGTGGCCGGTTAAATGTGCCCCTGAGTGTAGTTGGGAAAAGGCTAGGCAGATAATGATGACATAGTAACATGGTCACGGTCGCGTCCAGTTGTCTGCACGCTACAGGAGTTGATGCACGCTACTGAGAGTGTCAAGCTCGTAGCTAAATTCCGGTTTGACTGTATTTAGACTGTTTGCGACACGCGAAGAAGAAGAGACCTATGCTAGAAATGGGCCTACCTCATGTTGAACCATAACACTCCATTTTCCATCTTCTGCATCTAATCTACCAGTTTAGTTCTCACGTCACATCTACCTACTATTTCTATTCCACTTCCAGTCACCGGATGCAGCTGAATACCAGTATTTTACATGGAGCGACTGCCTTTCTGACCTCCACAACCCAGTAACTGACAAACCCGGGGTTTTACAGTTCTACTTTCTATACTTTTTTCTTTTTTTGAGGGTGGGACATTATCAAATAACTTCTCCCGCTCTGGGTGGAGCAGGAGGGCGTGTCAGACCTTTACTGACTAAAACCCACCTGTGTTCCCTCAGTTGCCTGTGTGCCAGGGATCACGGCATCTCTTTCGAACAACCCGCACCCCTGGCAGTACTTACCTCTGGGTACCACGTGGTACGTTGGTTGCCAGATTTCCCCATATTATCGTCTAACATCAGAATAGTTCAATTAAAAATGCTCCGTCAGTTAAAACATCACAAAGCCACATTGAAAATGCGTCAATTAAAAGAAAATAATATTAAATATTTAGTACATTAACATTAACAAGATACTGATAAGAACCCGTCAAGGGCACGTTATCAAGACGCCATATTATCTATTTTAGTTATGTTATTAGCAAATAAATAACGTTTTAATGTGGAACGTTTACTTTGTTGTCTATATTTGTGTCAGTGGAGATTATTTTAATTTACCTACATATCTAAGTACCAGTTTCATTCATTGTTTAATAGCTTCTCTGCCAGCGGCTTCGCTCGCGTGGAGGTCAGAAATTATCCCACGGGATCATACTACTGGGATAAAAAGTATCCCATGTGTTAATCCAGGTTATAGACTATTGGTGTGGCAAATTTCATAGAAATCCGTTCAGCTGTTTCTGCGTGATTGAGTAACAAACAACCAATCTAAATATCCAAGTTTGTACTTTCAAATTTATAATATTAGCAGTATTTACATAATCTGCGTCGTTGGTGTAGTAATCATGGGTTTTTTTTTTTGGGTGGGAAATCGTCAAATAACTTCTCCCGCTCTGGGTGGAGCAGGAGGGCGTGTCAGACTTTACTGACTAAAACCCACCCGTGTTCCATCAATAGCCTTTATGCCAGGGGCTGCGGTATCTCTTTCGAACAAACTCGCACCCCTGGCAGGCATCGGCCCTTGCGGCCCCATCGGTTTGTGCTGACATCTCTTTGAGGCGCGCGTGGAACACAACGTGCCGTCAACCTGGGCTTGGTCCTTACCGGACAGCGAGCTACCCATTACTCGCCGTCCGCAAGCTCACGCTTACGGTGGCCGGAAATCAACCTGGGCAGTAATCATGGGTTAGATACCAAGTTGGGACCAAGGGTTTTCTTTCAGGAATTTCTCCGTGGCAGCCCGTACTCTGGATTTATGCCCGGGTGACCTTAAACTCAAAGCATTTTTTCAATTAAACCATTCACAGGCACTTTTGAATTGTCAAATAAGTCAAACGTTCAGAAAAATGAACCTAATTAACAATAGGAGCAACCCTTAGGTATTGCATGCGACTTAAACATAACTGGCGAAATGTGTGTGTACTATATGTACATCTTCGCCTAACCCTTCGGAAATTAGAGGCGTGAAGTTATGGTATGTTATACTAACCGATCCGAAACGTGGTCACTCGCAATGGGCCTCATGAGAATGCTTGAAGTCACCCAAATGGCGATGAAGAGGGTTATGCTTGGAGTTTCCCTGCGTGATTGAATCAGGAATGAAGAGATCCGCAGGAGAACCAAGGTAACGGACATTGCCCGAAGAATTGCCAAACTTAAGTGGCAGGGGCAGGGCACATTGCTCGCAGAACAGATGGCCGATGGGGCCGAAAAGTTCTGGAGTGGCAACCGCGTACCGGAAGACGTAAAGTTAGAAGGCCTCCCACAAGGTGGACCGCTGACCTTCTGAGTGGCGCAGTAGTCCGCTGGATGCGGGAAGCACAGAACCGGTCGAAGTGGCGGAGCGTGGGGGAGGCCTATGTCCAACAGTGGACGTCTTTCGGATGAAATGATGATGATGAACTGATCTGGGCCTAGAGACAAAACACATTTCTACATTTTGGCGTAGCGTTTGGCGTGAACGCTAACAGAAATGTGTTTTGTCTAGGCCTGCTGTTATGTTCCTTTTTCAGCCTCCACAAATAAAGAAGATTCCCAATTCGACTGTTTGTTTTAATATATTGAGTTTCATTTTCCTTGTATCGTACGCGTGCTTTAGGAGAAGCACATGAATACCACTTCGCTACAGCTAAAATTATAATTATAGTATTCATAACATTTGTGTAGGTACGGCTACACACCGACACCGTGACTTGCATAATATTTACAAAAAACCTGTTTTGCATGAATATTATTAATATATGAATAAATCTTCACTAAAGTCGTCACATTCCCCCTCAATACAAAACAAGGTTTCCATATTCAGATGAAGTTAGTTCTAACTTCATCTAAATATGGAAACCTTCAAACCACCGAGGCAGTTTCTGAAATATGAACCCAAATATGTATAGGCATGTACCTAATTAATTTCACAAAAATGACAACTTAGTCCGAAGCTAAGTTGTCATTTTGTATTAAGAATTTACCCTTTACCCAAATCTAAATAAAGCTGGGAATGCAAAAACTGACTCAAAGGTTTTGGCTAGAACTACATTTTGCTAAACTAAAGTTAAATAGCATTTTGTTATAAGACGGAACATGATTATCTAAATAAACAACGACTGACAGACAATCAAGCTTTCTTTTAAACCGCCAAAAAAATTAAGAAATATTGCTTAGGTACGGTGAGCACAACGATATCTTAAATTTAAAAAAATCCGCAAATCCACCGGAAGGACCAAGGTTTCAAAAGAGAGGAAGGACTAAGGGTGCGACACATGTCAACAACTGCCAGCGTAGTGTCGCTTGTCTGTCAGTGCCTTAATGAGAAAAGACGGGGAAAACGCTAAGAAACAATTGTTTCAAAATAATGTAAGACTTGTGAAATCCCGCCGAATCAAATGATAAAGGATTGAGGTAGAAAAGTCATCAATTTCTTTTATTTGATATTTTTAAAGTAATGGTTTACGTTGGTACTAATATGTTTCAGAACTGTAAGGCGTAACATTGGTGGATGTGAGCTTTAGTGTAAGGCACGCAATAGTGCGAGATCCCAGAGCTTTCTGGCATAACTTATTTTCACAAAGATGAAACCTTAGGTTCTGAGTAGTGGCCTCATGTACTTTTAATATCTGCGTGTTTGTGAAGTTCGCTCAGTGACACCTGAGCAGGTACCAGGTGAGAAAGTTACCAAAAATTAAGTGTAAATTTACTTATTTTCACATGGCTGATTTTTATATACTAGCTGACCCGGCAAACATTGTTTTGTCTTAACCCTTATCACTTAGGGGTATGGAAAATAGATAGTAGCCGATTCTCAGACCTATTGAATACGCATATAAAATTTGGTAAAAAACGGTAAAGCCGTTTCGGAGGAGTACGATAACTAACACTGTGACATGGAAATTGTATACATTAGATTGTAGAATATTACTCTGAAGTAATATCAAAAGTATCAGACGTTTTCCATGGGCCGGAACTTTTGTCAGACGCTGTACAGAAAATTCATTAACTTTACTTATTTTTACATGTCTGATCTTTAAATATGTTACTAAGACAACTATTACAAAGTTATATTTAATCAATCAGACAAATTGTAATGACCAAACATCCCCTAAACACAAATAAAAAATCATTCATAAGTATGAACGCGAGAGCCTTATTCTGCGTTTCACAGCGAGTGAGACATCCATGGTAACTCGGTTACCCTTCTTAAACTCACAATCTGTTTCAGTCTATTGTGTATGTGTATGCGCCAAGTATAAATATTCATTTATAAGTACGAGTAGGTATTACATCGTTTTAGATAATATTTGCAGCATATAGTATTATAAAAACTTTTTACTCGTTTTTGGTGTCAAATGTCATTCGTCCGTCACGTGTAGAAAGCGTATGGTTCTCAATCGTCGAGTTTGGGTCTGTAGAGCAAATGATTTTCTCAGTTAATAGTGTGATTTGTGAGTGATATTAAGTTATTTCCAATAGTGAATATCATGGAAGAATCCTCGGCAAACTCAATTATATGTACATTTTGTAAAAAACCTCCTGATAAATTAGTATTATTTTCAGAAGAAACATTTAAAAAGTGCCAAAATATTTTAAAACAAAGAATAATCCTTAACCTAAAATCCAAAGATGTAGTTTTACCGGATGAGTTGTACGACACTGGTTACCATCGAGAATGTTACAAATATTTTACTGCTTTGCCAAAAAAGTATTGTTCTACAATTCCAGAAGAACCAAAAACATTCCAAAAAAAAAAAATTTGAGTACTGTTGAAAATACATCAGTAGCATCGACTTCAAGCCTACCAAGTATATCTATCACTAATAATGATCAATTTACAGCGTCTACCTCAAGTCAACTAACTAATTCTATAGTGCCGGGTTCTGCTATAGCATCAAACTCAGGTCCAGCTAGCACTGTACCTGAATCAATGGTAATACCTGAGCTAGCTGTAGAATAAGAATCAGCCGAACTGGTCTCATCTAATTCTGGAGAACCTTCCGTGGCGTTTGAATGTGTTGTCGATTCTCCTTCTCATAATATTTCATTTGAAAGTTATGTAAGTGCTGACGAAAAAACGCATGTATATATTGTGACCAGAAGACTGAAAGACAGAAATTAAGAAGAGTACCTACTATTACATACGTGTGATAAAAACGATTTTTTAAAGAATTTGAATGAAGAGGAAGATTATATTGTGACCAGAAGACTGAAAGACAGAAATTAAGAAGAGTACCTACTATTACATACGTGTGATAAAAACGATTTTTTAAAGAATTTGAATGATGAGGAAGATCGATTCAATAATATACTAACACAAGAAATGTCAATTGGAGTATTCGTATAAGATATCATCAAAAAAGAACACAACTAAAATGTCCTGGCATGATCTTCGTTTATTTTACCACGATACCATGATGTTCCATGGTATCGTGGTAAAATGCATAGAAAACGCTGCTGCCCATTCTCTAGTAAGTCTCTTAGTCACCTTCTACGACACCCAGCGGAAGAAATGGAATGGTGCTATTTTTTTACGCCTGGCACCACATGTCATAGTAGATATATAATCATAATTGAATATTTGTCTACTAAAATTATTTTTTCTTTAAATTGAATAAAAATTATTACATAAAAAAACGTTTTTGATAAAACACAATTGTTCTTAAAAAATAAACAATTTCCCCAAATATAATTAATTAAATTAATTCAAAAATATTTATTTTTACCTTAATAAAAAAAACATCTTTTTTAAATACAGACGCAAGAATATAAAATCGAAAGCAGTAAGTTTTCTTATGTTTAAATACTCTGAAACGCAGAATAAGGCTCTCGCGCTCATACTCATGAATGTTTTTTTTTTTTGTGTTTAGGGGATGTTTGGTCATTACAATTTGTCTGATTGATTAAATATAACTTTGTAATAGTTGTCTTAGTAACATATTTAAAGATCACACATGTAAAAATAAGTAAAGTTAATTTATTTTTTGTAGAGCTTTAAAGCGTCTGACAAAACTTCCGGCCCATGGAAAGCGTCTGATACTTTTGATATTACTTCAGAGTAATATTCTACAATATATATATAAAAATCAGCCATGTGAAAATAAGTAAAGTTACACTTAATTTTTGGTAACTTTCTCACCTGGTACCTGCCCAGTTGTCACTGAGCGAACTCCACAAACACGGAGGTATTATACTTATAATACCTCCGTGTTTGTGGAGTTCGCTACGTTACATGAGGCCACTACTCAGAACCTAAGGTTTCTTCTTTGTGAAAATAAGTTATGTCAGAAAGCTCTGGGATCTTGGACTACAAAGTAATCGCGGTGAAATTTATGAAAATTATGATATCAGAATCTTCAAAAAGTCTAACGAAATAAATGAGGGGCTTTCATATTTCTTTCATTACCTACATATCTGCAGAATTCCCTAAGTAATTATTTATCTCTGAGATTTCTCGTTTCTCAGTTATTACAAGGATATTTTTCTTTTGTAAAAGAAAAGAAAAAAAGATAAAAGAAAATCCAATAGAAGAACAAAAGCACGGGACACGTAACGGGCACACAAAAGCTTTGCACCATCTCACTTATGTAGGGTGACAAACTTTACGTTTATTTAAATGGAACTTCATATCGACAGTGGAAAGATAAAATTGTTAAAGCGCCAAAGGATATGTATGAATTTTAAATGATTTCTAAATCATTCAACTTTAACATTCATTCGTGAGATTTCAGGTTTTAGCGCTGTAGCCATTTTACCTTTCCACTGTCGATATAAGTTATTGGCTAAACCATAACAACCGCACGAGTTAATTAAAACTTAAGCTACACTTGCTGCGGTCGGTTGGCGGATGGGTGACCATCCATAGCATATTGAGACTCCTTGCCTCGCTGTTGGTCCCGGTTGTTATTGGTATATTTTTGACAGTCGTTACCGGCAATCAAAAGCCCGAAAGTCTGACAACCAGTCTAACCAAGGGGTAACCATATTACCCAGTAACCGGGTTGTGAAGGTCAGATACGCAGTTGATTCATGTAAAATATTAGTATTTAGCATGCAGTTAGACTGGAATCCGACCTCCACATAGATGGGAAAAGACAATCAGTTTGATGGATTAAAAAAAAAGCTGTATGTAAACTCTCTCAACATTATCAGCCGAAAGACGTCCACTGCTGGACACCCCAGAGCATGGCCACCTCGACCGGTTGTGGGTGGGGGGTTGCCATAATCGCCACGCTTGGCGGGCCGGTTGGCGATCGCAGTATGGTGGTACAATGCATAGAGAACGCTGCTGCCCATTCTCTAGTAAGTCCCTCAGCCGCCTCCTACGACACCCACGGGAAGAAATGGGATGGTGCTCTTTACGTCCGGCAATACACGGAATTTTTCTCAAGTGTACTTAACTATCAAATACTACGAGATGTAGATTGCACGTTGCCAACCACATGGCTTCATTCAGAATTATCTGTTCCTGGAATAAAATAACAAACCGGTCCTCGCCGCAAGATTGACAGACCACTAATCGTCATCATTACGGTGATATTTTGCCCCACCTTTATAATGGAAGTATCAGAGTAATGGATCCAATAATTACCGTATCAATCTGAGCTTCCATCGATACGGTCAATCATGTTTACACTGCGAAGTACTTGAAATCATAAAACACATTACGTAACGTCTGTCAAAGATCCATGAATGACAGCAACCGCTGGGACAAACGGCTTGTTTATTTTTTTTTAATTTTGGAAAATCCATGTGTTTAAAACCCATGTTTTCCCTCATTTGCCTGAGTGCCAGGGGCCACGGTATCTCTTTCGTACAACCCGCACCCCTGGCAGGCATCGGCCCTTGCGGACCCCACTAGTTGGTCTTTGAGGCGAGACCAACGGCTTACCGTGCTTTCCAAGGCACAGAGGAGTTATGGTATGTAAAGATGGTGGACTCATCCACAAACCAACCACGCCTAGTGGTACTTAGCCACAAGCCCCTCTATTATAATATCAGTATAAGACAGCAAAATTGGTTTCGCTGATACTGATTTCAGCACCCTAATTGCGTAACGCACGATCAATAATAATCTAAATCCATTGCTTCAAATGTTCGAAAAATGTATTTGCTCAACAACGTAAATAACGCAATGAATATTGTTGAACTGTCAAAATGAAACAGATTATGATTGATCGTGTGTTACGCAATTAGGGTGCAGGTCTTAAAGTTTATTATGGACTAGCTGTGCCCGCGGCTTCGCCAGCGTCAACACGCCCCCGCCGCCCGCCCCACGGGAACATGATGCCAGAATAGCCTATGTTACTTCTTATAATATAAGCTACCAGTGAAAGTCCCATCAAAATCGGTCCAGCAGTTTCAGAGATTACCCGGAACAAACAGACAGCCAGACAAAAAAAAATGTTTTTTTGTTATTCGTATATACCGTACTAGCTTCCGCCCGCGGCTTCGCCGGCGTGGAAGTCGGAAATTATCCCGCGGGAACGTACTATCGGGATAAAAAGTGTCCTATGTGGTAATCTAGGTTATAATCTATATGTGTGGCAAATTTCATCCAAATCCATTCAATAGTTTTTGCTTGAAAGAGTAACAAACATCCTTACATACTAATTTTCGCTTTTAAAATATGTATTAGGTCTTTACCTATGAAATTGCCGTTCTGCAGTACTGGCCATTTCAAATCAAAATAATTTTTGTTTGGCTAAGAATTCTAATTTCAAATTAATTTTATTTTAAAAACATGGATTTTTTTTTCTAAAAGTAGTCATTTCTTTATTGATTAGTGTTACATTTTCATCGCATTTCAATCTTTTTCGTCATCATGGATACGTTAAAAATTCGAGTAATTATGGAATATGAGTACCGTCGTGGCAGCAACGCGGCACAAGCGGCACGCAACATCAACGACGTTTACGGAGCTAACACTACAAACCAACGCACCACCTGTTATTGGTTTGCTCGCTTCCGTTCTGGAAATTTCGACCTGAAAAATGAACCTCGCGGTCGTCCGAAGACTTTGGTCGACAATGACGAATTAAAGGCGATTGTGGAAGCTGATGATACACAATCTACGGCTGAATTAGCAGCAGCTTTCGACGTTAGCGTCAAAACAATATTGGTCCATTTGCGTCAAATTGGCAAGGTAAAAAAGCTTGACAAATGGGTGCCCCACGAACTCAATGATCGCCAGCGCGAAGTACGCGTCGAGACGTGCCTTGCACTGCTCAACAGACACACAAATGAAGGAATTTTGAACCGCATTGTTACCTGCGATGAAAAATGGATTCTGTTTGATAACCGTAAGCGCTCAGCAAGTTGGTTGGATCCTGGTTCAGCACCTAAACAATGCCCTAAACGAAAACTTACCCCTAGAAAAGTGATGGTCACTGTTTGGTGGTCTAGCGCCGGTGTGATTCATCACAGCTTCTTACCAAACGGGGTGAGCATTACTGCAGATGTGTACTGTGAAGAACTGAACACAATGATGGAGAAGCTGGCGCATCTCCAACCAGCATTGGTCAATCGCTCGTCTCCGCTGCTCCTGCACGACAACGCGCGACCTCATACTGCACAGCAGACGGTCTCCAAGTTGCAAGAACTGGGGTTGGAAGCTCTCCGTCATCCGCCCTACTCACCAGACCTTGCGCCTACAGACTACTACTTTTTCCAGAATTTGGATAACTTCTTGGCGGGAAAAAAATTTAATACCCGAGAGGCAGTACAAAATGCCTTTGAAGAATTTGTTGCCTCCCGTCCAGCTGATTTCTTTAAGAAGGGCATCAATAAACTGCCACTGCGATGGCAAAGATGCATTGATTGCATGGGTGATTACTTCGATTAATACAAATAAAAAATTCATGAAAAAAATTCGTTTAAATTTTTTCATACAAAACGGCAATTTCATAGGTAAAGACCTATTATTAGTAAGGATATACGTTCATATGCATTTAGTAAGAAGCTGCTATCTTAACGATACAAACAGACGTTACAATTGTATCTATGTGATTGTATAGATAGATTACTTTTACTTATGTATCAGCAATCAAACAAAAAAGTGAAGTGGTTAACCTATACAGTAGACTTCGTGTTGTAGTTGCGGGTCAAGGTTGAAAAGCTTTTCAATGTAAACGCTTGAGCTGCCGAGCGCAAGGCTCGTGTGGAGATAAAACACATGAGTAAATAACATTCATTTTTAACCGACTTCAAAAAGAAGGAGGTTATCAATTCGACGTTTTTTGCATGTTCGGGCATAACTCCGTCATATATTCCGGATTTGATTTTTGTTTTTTTTTTTTTGTCTAATGAAATTGTCCCATTTAAATTTAATATAGATGCATTTCGGAGACCGACAACGGAACACTTCAAAAGATGACAGCAAATGAACCAAGATTGCTGCTATCGCATAAATATGCATTGTTTTGACCCCAAGGATGATGAAATTTCGAATTGGTGTGGGGTAGGTTAGTACTATAATTAAAAGTGAAAAATAAAAACAACTTCCAGAAAAACAAACCAAAGTGAAAAATAACTTTAATTTCGGAAGGTGGTGATATTTGATTATGTATTTTATTTTTTGTCACCTCCTTCCGAAATTAAAGTATTTTTTTTTTAAGTTTTACGTTTCACTTTCAACCTTTCTTTACAATTCTTTTTCGTTTTTTTTTTATCAATTAACTGTATGGTGATAATCGATTGTAATGTTTTGCTTTTTTTGCTCATCATTGTCTTTGTCTGAAAGCTTCCTTCTGCTGCTAAAAACATTAATGTAAAGCCACTCTCAATCCTGTTTAATTTTAACTAGCTTTTTTTGCCTTCAGCTTCGCCCGTCTGGTAGTAGGAAAATATCTCACAGAAAGTGCTACAGGGATTAATAGTACCCTATGTATCCAGGTCGAAATAGTCTTTTTTGAGAGGAATAATTCCGTGATGTATTTTTTTTTTTTTTCATATCTATTTGGTTTGCGCGACACACGCTAGTAAAGCCCCCAATCAGAATGACTTTTTCCGACATCTTCAATAATCATCGTCATATTTCAGCCAATTTACACAAAACCATAATGAATTGTACACCTAAACCTTCCCCATGAGTTACTCTGTCCATTGGTGCAAACCGTATAAAAATCTGTTAGGTAGATTTGAGTTTATCGCGTTCAGAACGACAGACAGACGCGGCAGCGCGGGGGGCAGCGTAGACATTGATTTTTAAACTGTACGGATTGATTGGGCCATCCATAGCGTCCAACTACATCGATCTTACATATATTAGGTCTTTACCTATGAAATTGCCGTTCTGCAGTACTGGCCATTTCAAATCAAAATAATTTTTGTTTGGCTAAGAATTCTAATTTCAAATTAATTTTATTTTAAAAACATGGATTTTTTTTTCTAAAAGTAGTCATTTCTTTATTGATTAGTGTTACATTTTCATCGCATTTCAATCTTTTTCGTCATCATGGATACGTTAAAAATTCGAGTAATTATGGAATATGAGTACCGTCGTGGCAGCAACGCGGCACAAGCGGCACGCAACATCAACGACGTTTACGGAGCTAACACTACAAACCAACGCACCACCTGTTATTGGTTTGCTCGCTTCCGTTCTGGAAATTTCGACCTGAAAAATGAACCTCGCGGTCGTCCGAAGACTTTGGTCGACAATGACGAATTAAAGGCGATTGTGGAAGCTGATGATACACAATCTACGGCTGAATTAGCAGCAGCTTTCGACGTTAGCGTCAAAACAATATTGGTCCATTTGCGTCAAATTGGCAAGGTAAAAAAGCTTGACAAATGGGTGCCCCACGAACTCAATGATCGCCAGCGCGAAGTACGCGTCGAGACGTGCCTTGCACTGCTCAACAGACAAATGAAGGAATTTTGAACCGCATTGTTACCTGCGATGAAAAATGGATTCTGTTTGATAACCGTAAGCGCTCAGCAAGTTGGTTGGATCCTGGTTCAGCACCTAAACAATGCCCTAAACGAAAACTTACCCCTAGAAAAGTGATGGTCACTGTTTGGTGGTCTAGCGCCGGTGTGATTCATCACAGCTTCTTACCAAACGGGGTGAGCATTACTGCAGATGTGTACTGTAAAGAACTGAACACAATGATGGAGAAGCTGGCGCATCTCCAACCAGCATTGGTCAATCGCTCGTCTCCGCTGCTCCTGCACGACAACGCGCGACCTCATACTGCACAGCAGACGGTCTCCAAGTTGCAAGAACTGGGGTTGGAAGCTCTCCGTCATCCGCCCTACTCACCAGACCTTGCGCCTACAGACTACTACTTTTTCCAGAATTTGGATAACTTCTTGGCGGGAAAAAAATTTAATACCCGAGAGGCAGTACAAAATGCCTTTGAAGAATTTGTTGCCTCCCGTCCAGCTGATTTCTTTAAGAAGGGCATCAATAAACTGCCACTGCAATGGCAAAGATGCATTGATTGCATGGGTGATTACTTCGATTAATACAAATAAAAAATTCATGAAAAAAATTCGTTTAAATTTTTTCATACAAAACGGCAATTTCATAGGTTAAGACCTATTATGTATTTCAGGATTTCCTGACTACATTTGTCAACATAAAATAAAATAACGCTTCGATTCGATCAATTCACGTCCATAATCAAGTCGCAGTCTCACCTCGGCGACAATCTAATGTCAAAAACTTGCCAAAAAAGTATGGAAACTAGAAGTATTTTTAATAGACTGTGAACATTCTTTAAATTACGAGAATTGGTCCTCTGATATGTGTACGATATCTGTTAACAATGTTATTTTTTTTCTTATAACAATCCGAAAAAAAAACCTATTATTACCCTAAAGCCTGGTCCCACTACCGATCTCCGCCCACACCTCGGGCGAGATGTGTCCCATATACCGGCCGCGTCGTGCTAAAATAGTGAGAACACTCTTTACAAGTCACCGTGGTAATACAAAGTGTAGGCTCTAGTGTTCAGAAACAACAATGTATACAGTTTACTTTGTTTTTTTAAATCGTGTTAGGTATTACCTTTACTGAAAAGTTGGTACTGGGCTTATAATAAGCAATATACAGGCTCAAGTTAAATTAGCTGGCAATAATTTACCCACGTGTGGGATGTCGATATTGAAAACGAAGGAAAAATTAAGATTATGAGAAACAAAGATTATTTAAACCTAGATTAACATCATCATCATCATCATTTCAGCCGAAAGACGTCCACTGCTGGACATAGATTAACATATCAGTAAAGAATTGTACTTAATTATTTACCATCGAGTATGCACAGACAGACGATATTCTTGTTGCCTGCAAATAGAACCGCTAACATACTTTTTTTTAGTTTTGTTTATTCCAAGATTTAATTTACGTGTGTTTCGTGACGTTGACGTAAAAGAATAGCATCATCCCATTTCTTCCCGTGGGTGTCGTAGAAGGTGACTAAGGGACTTACTAGAGAATGGGCAGCAGCGTTCTCTATGCTTTTTAAGAGCTTATGAAGAGCGTTGTGAACCAAACGATAGCGCGATTCAGAAAACGGGACATCGCCATCTACTGAGCTCAGGTGCACTAAAACGGGAATAGTGGGTTCATATAAAAGTAGCTCATAAATGTGTTTTAGATTTTCTTTATAAATACAGACCTGTTACGTAATACTGGTATATTAACATTTTTTTTAAATACGTAAGGTAATCTGATAAAAATTAACTATGATAGAAACTGTTTCAATACGTATGGACTATGAGTCCATGATTGATGATTTTTTAATTTGATTATAATCGATGTATTTTGTAATAGTTTTATTTTACTTACTTATCTGTAATTTATTTAAAAACGAGCAATAGATACTGTTACACTTCTTCTTAACTTCAAACATACCTTTTCAAATTTCGTTCCAAGGAACGTTTATTTGGTTGGTGTATTTATTCGTCCAACTTAATAAATTGTATTATGTTTAAAAAAAAATGTCTTGGACCACGAATATATATTTTTAGTCGCGTCAGTGTAGGCAGTTCAGCATCAAACCGCCAAAACACTCGTTTGTTTTAGTTCCAGACCATAACTTTTACAAAACAAGCAGGAACTTCAATGACGTATGCAAAGAATATAATTTTGATCCATTCACAGTTAGTGTGAATTCGGCAAGAAGGTGCTTAAGCCTTAAGTTTTTCAAGTAGCGGTAGGTTAATTGTATTTGTTTTTTATTATTTTTTCTATTTTTTTAGTCATGTAATTGTAAAACTTTTTTTTGTATTTATATTACTTTTCTGTTTATTAAGGCGATGTGTGGTTTTCTTTGTTTTTGTGCTCACAACATAAATTATTGTTATAATACGTCTATACGTGAGAATTTGTAATTCGTTTTCTGGTGACTATAGCTTCCTTTTTTATCTGTTTTTAATAGCTGTAAGTCCTCCATGCTCTTAAATAAATAAAGATTCACCTATGCACTGCTATCTAAAAAAAATGGTTTCAACAAGAAACAAAAATAATATACTCCGCATTTTTTCATCTTGTTTCTATCCTACTGCTATTCTTAAAATAAAACATACACATCAAAGTAAGTATCTTAAAAGAACTTAGAGAATTCATCAAAGTAACCTACAAGCAAAATCGTGCAACAATTCTTATGGCAACATAGGGCAACCGGCAACCACAATGCCGGTCAATGTAAGGGACGTTTACGTCACCCACCAAATTGAATCCACGAGTAATTTGGGCTACCCTTCATATCGACTAATGTAAAGGGTAGTGTCACCATGTGACTTGTAGTAAATAGTGGATATCCATAAATGTAATTGTGTCTTTTTAATCGAATTCAAAAAAACGTTCTCAATTCGCCTGTATGATTTTTTTTCGTATGTTTGTTCCGCTTGCTTTTTTTGCTACTTCATTGTGGACGGATTAAAAAAAAAACGTTTTTAATCCACTTTACATGTCTAGATGACATTCTGCTGCTTCCTGTCACTGTTATTTACATAGCAAGAAGTGGTATCCGAATTGGTGTGAGGTATGTACCATAAGGTCATCGGTCCACCTTGTGGGAGGCCTTCCTACTCTACGTCTTCCGGTACGCGGTCGCCACTCCAGAACCTTTCGGCCCCATCGGCCATCTGTTCTGCGAGCAATGTGCCCTGCCCACTGCCACTTAAGTTTGGCAATTTTTCGGGCTATGTCGGTTGCCTTAGTTCTCCTGCGGATCTCTTCATTTCTGATTCGATCGCGTAGGGAAACTCCGAGCATAGCCCTCTTCATTGCCCTTTGGGTGACTTTAAGCCGGGTATCCGCTGGATGTGGGAAGCACAAGACCGGTCGAAATGGAGGAGCCTGGGGGAGGCCTATGTCCAACAGTGGACGTCTTTCGGCTGAAATGATGATGATGATGTACCATAAATAAAAGTGAAAATTAAAAACTAAAAAAATAGTTGCGTTTACATTACGGGTCGTCAGCAGCCCTAAAGTCTGACAACTAGTCGTAATAAGTGGTTTCGTATTACCCAGTAATTGTATGTATGTGTACTAGTATAGAATTGTCAGACTCCTAAAAATGCGCGCTCGAAACTACATATAATTATAATGTCGACAAAATGGATCACTACAGATATAATTATTGTTTTTTACGTCCTCATCAAAACAACGGCGTTGTCACCCCTACTATACAGAAGGTGCCATTTACGATCGCGTGGTGTTCCTCAGGCCCTGTAGTTATTATTATTCATCAATTAAAATTGTGAGAGAATAACGTGTGAACGCGAATATTCTGAACTATGAACTTGCAACGCAAAGCTTGTAAAGCTCGCAAGATTCGGTTCGTAATTCGATTCTCATTCATCAGCCTACAGCAGTCCACTGCTGGACATAGGCCTGTCCAATGCATGCCATTCAGGTCAATTCTCAGCAGCTCTACTCCAGCCACCCTTCGAAGATTATCGTTCCACCTAGCCTAAGGGCGTCCGTTCCACCGTGCCGTTTGCTGATTCGCGTTCTCCACTTAAGAACACATTTACCCCAACAGTCAACGGTTCTACGGCTAATATTGCTGGGCCACTGCCACTCCAGTGTGCTTATTCTTTAGACAACTTTGGTTCTCTGACCGATCACCTCATTTCGGATTCTATACCTCAGAAAGACTCAGGACCAGCCCTACCGTGAGTGACCACGTGTGTAGGTCATAACAGGCGGGACGCACTGATTGAAAACTTTAGTCTTCAGGCTCTCCGGAATATACGACGAGAAGACTCGACTAAGCTTCCCAAACGCTGCCCAGCCCAGCTGTATTCTTGTCAGCCTCCTTCTCATACTTGTTCTTACCAAACTGCAGAGTTTGTCCGAGGTAAACGTATTCTCGAACAACCGGGCAATGATTCTCATTACCACCCAATATTTACATCCACATTAACTTTAAAAAAAATGGAATTAATATTATAGCTTTAACTAGTATGGGTTCAATAGACTTTAATTACGAGCTCGTATGGCCATTTAATATACAAATCCCTGAAAGTAGCGTTAACTTTAGATTGGAATTCCAAAATTTCCATATAAAGCAATGAGGTTTACAGTACGAGGTTTAATCTTTGATAAATATGTTTTATTGTTTATTAACCCCCGACGCAAAAACGACGGGGTGTTATAAGTTTGACGTGTCTGTGTGTGTGTGAGTCTGTCTGAGGCAACGTAGCTCCCGAACGGATGAACCGATTTTGATTTTGATTTTTTTTTTGTTTGAAAGTTGTATTAGTCGGGAGTGTTCTTAGGCATTTTTCATCAAGTTCAGCCGCTTGAAGATTATCAGGTCTTTTCTGGTTGATGAAGGGATTTCAGCGTCTTCCACGGGACTGATTAACTCGAAATTTCGTATTATAATACCTCAACGATACTAGACGAACAAAGTAACCTTGAACTGAGGCATTGTCAAGTCCGGGGACGGTCAATGAAAACGCCAAATAAAGGAGGCCTAGCAATTTCATCAGCCGTCCCCCGACTTGACAATGCCGTGATCAAAATATTACCTACAACTTAAAAAGCGAATAAATATAATATTTTACTTTTTAGTTTTTGTTTGGGTCGCGAATAAAAAAAAGGAAACTAAGATGATAGACAAATTTTTGGTTTCTTTCAGACATATTTTCTGAAAATGATATATACAAATAGAGATAAATAAATCGTTTATTTGGTGCACACAAAGACATAATCTACGAGTATGTATAAAAGGAGAAACTGACTGACTGATCAATCAACGCACAGCCGAAACTACTAGAACTAGGAACGTGAAATTTTGCACACGGCTTCCTTTTATAATATAGGGTAGCACTAAGAAGGGGTTTTTGGAAATTCGACCTTTAAGGGGGTGAAAAGGGGGGATTTTGTTTGTATGAAAAATCTTATTCCCTGAGTTAATAAGTTTTTCTTTGGAGAAGTAAATAATATAGGTACACATATATCTGAGCCATATTATTATAAGCCTGAAACTTGTTGAGGTGATTTTGTGTGAAGGATGGTGATCGAATCACATTAAATTTTTGACGTCACAAATGTTTCCTGTAGATGTTTGTTACTCAATCACGCAAAAACGACTGAACGGATTTGGATGAAATTTGCCACACAGATAGATTATAACTTGGATTAACTAATAGGATACTTTTTATCCTGGTGGTAGATACGTTCCCGTGGGATAATTTCCACCATCCACACGGGTGAAGCCGCGGGCGGAAGCTAGTACAACATACAAAGCACGATGAGATAAAAAACAAATTACATTAAAAGAACTAGGTACCAATAAACTAAGAAAAAAAAAGAAGAATGGAAGACGAAGAAGATAGTGATGAGTTTATGAAATTCAAATGAAATAAATGGTAATGGTAGCAACAAATATAGAATGGCGACACTATGAAAGTTTGATGAAATCATTTATAATAGAAGCTCTCGCCTTCTATTAAAAATGATTTCAAGAACACATTCAGACCGATGATAATTCACCAACATGTTCCTACTTCCATTTCATACACAATTGTACCTACTTCCGTCGTATGTTCCAATTCGCGTAAAACTCGCTTTGTGTCAGAAATTAGAGTGGCCTCATTTTCACACGAGTGGAACAGGAAGAAACGAAAATATTCATTAGCTAGTAATAACAGTGTTCGCTAGTTTGTTCGTTTTAACTAGATAAATTGTGCTATAAATTAGTCTGGTTGGGTCACCGTACTCGGGCACAACTAATTACTCATTGTCAAAGTTCTGTGTTGCCAGACTTGCCAGTAGAAGTTCTCCTTCTTTCTGCGGTAATATTTCCGTGCCATACCATCTTCTCATCCAACTAAGGAAGGACATTTTGTCCATTAAACCTACTTTGCGTCAGTTATGTCCAAGTAACATAGTACGACGTAATCGGGGACGTATTGCTAGTTACTCGGCACTAATTTAGACCACTAGTTCCGGTTCGGGTTGTAGCTCCCTCTCTAACTCACTTATTTTGCTGTTCCCAACATGGTCCATATCATAATCATCATCATAATAATCTTTATTCACAAATAAGAGACAACCATACAGAGTAACTTAATAAATAACACAAAATAGACAATACTCGCTTAAAGAAAAAATTTCGACTAAGTATAAAAATTTGGACAACAGTTGGAGAATGTGAGATGGTAGATTGTAAAGATAGATAGGTAGTTTGGCTGTCTTCGGACTGATTCGCCCTGTCCCCTCGTACTAGTATATAACTGTATTACGAGCGGATAGTCTTCCTCAACCTTAGAACAACTGATTCCCACAAGGTTCTAGTAACAAGTCACATAAGCAGATTCATTACCCACTGTTTATGTAGTAATTGGTAGTACAGTTATATTAATTAAGTTACAAGATTGGAAATGTCTATGTTGTGATGTGTTTGGGTATGGGTATAGGTATATGTGTGTATATTTTATGTATGTGTCTGTAGGTGTATAGTTTTGTGTGCTTTATCATTTATGCTCCTTATATATAACAACCTTTAAGTAGATTTTCCGTGCAGTCGTAGTCTAGTGTTTTCAAGTATTTATCCATAGTTTCCTTGCATGTTCGACTATCAAGATTCTTTAATTCTAGATCTTTACTTATTTTGTTGTAAAGGCTAGGACCGAGATAATTGTGAAATTTGTGTGCAAAAGATGTTCTATATTTGGGTATGTTATAAACTACATCTAACCGTCGCCTTTTTGCATAGTGCGGTTTCACTTTATGCTGTGCCATGATCTCTAGTTTAATGAATAATTTTCGAACAGTTAGGACGCCCAGTTCTGAGTAAAGTAGGTGTGTCGGATAAGTGTACTTCTTGCGAGAAATAACTTTAAGTATCATGCGTTGTGCTCTTTCCACAAACAACATGGTGGTTTTTGAGGTTCCTCCCCATACATTCAAACCGTATATCAGTATAGACTGACATAGTGCTAAATAGATTTTCATTATTAACTTAATGTCACATGCATTTCTAATAGATTTAAAAATATAAATTAACTTTCTTGCGCGATTACTTGCCTTCATGACATGTTCTTTCCAGTTTAAGTTTTGGTCCACTATCACACCAAGATATCTTATGGAGCTAGTTCTGGTGATTGGGTTACAATGACAGGTACTTGGATTAATGCAATTGTGAGTTAGTATAATTATTGAGTTAGGAGTAGGTTGAGTTCTGTCGTTAATTGTGAATGTAATAAATTTGGTTTTGTCAAGATTAATTGTCAACAAATGATTGTTCAGCCATGCGGTCACTAAAGCAAAACCTTCATTTGCTGCTTCAGTTACATCTTTCCACGTGTTGGAGCTAAACAATAATACTGTGTCATCTGCAAATGTAATTATTTGACCATTTTGTAAAAGCAAATTGCAGAGGTCATTAATATATATTAAAAACAGCGTAGGACCCATTACACTGCCTTGAGGCACTCCGAAAGTAACATTTTCCTCATGGCTTACACTGTTATCAATTTTTATAACCTGTTTTCGGTTTGTTAAGTAATCTTGGAAAAGTTGGAGAGGTATTCCTCGAATACCTAAGGTCTCGAGTTTGTTCAGAAGGATAGGTATAGAGACGGTGTCGATCTAAGTAGTCTAAGTTACCACCTTAGAATACCTAAATGAGGAATGCAATAAAGTATTGAGAAAGATATTACCCAGATTGCGTATAACACAATCAATCAGAATAATTATTATTTTGAAGAATAATGCTAATCCATTGCTTCTTGTTTGTACAATTGTCTGTTCAACAACGTAAATAACGAAATGAATGTTGTTGAACTGTCAAAATGAAAGTCATTGCTACTGTTATTTTATTGCGCAATTACCCCTCTGGGAGTTCAAAGTAGAACCAATTCTCAGCAGACTGGCTAAAATAGTTATTTGTTATTCAAGGCTGCAAAATTGTTTTTGGCGCGAGTACTTCAAAGCGAGGGTTTCAAAGGTACAAGACGCAGAATACCTTTGCTACCGAGCGAAACACAGAATTTTTCACCTCACTACAGCGAGGAAAATAGTAGGTGCAAGAAAAACAGCCTAAATAATGTCTCCATCCATCATGATCATCATCATCATCATTTCAGCCGAAAGACGTCCACTGTTGGACATAGGCCTCCCCCAAGCTCCGTCACTTCGACCGGTTCTGTGCTTCCCGCATCCAGCGAATTCCTGCGGCCGTCACAAGGTCATCTCTCCACCTTGTGGGAGGCCTTCTGTCTCCATGCAATGAGCAAATTGTAATATTGATGCATGCATTGAGCATTCAGCATTATGTACCGCTTGTACTAACTCTGCAGATGTTAAATTAATATCTTCATAGATGCTGGATTCAACGACGTTATTAAAAAACAAACCAAAAAATTGAATAGTGATATTTTTTTTCATGCAGTCCTCGTGCTGACCAATGCAATTATTCTAAAAACGTGGTTGGCGCACTGACATGAAATAAGTATTAATGCATTTTCAGTGCCCTGGGGGTATAGAAAATTATTGAATAGAAATGTTCGAATTTCAAAAACTCTTTCCGCACGAGCGGATAAAATGCATTTTTGCATGCAGATTACGAAGGACAAACAAAATCTTTCCGAGGCTGTTCGCGCCAAAAAACTACTTTCCAGCCTTGCACAACAAATAACGATTTCCCTTTATCTCATTTTTTTACATGATATTCTTGTTCTTTTATTAAAAGGGGGGGGAATTATTATGACCTCCAGCAACATCGCACATATTTACGCACTCGCTGGCGCGAATGACGTCTGCGCATCGATTACAGTGAATGAATGACTTATGACGTCTGCACTGTTTTCGCTTGATCACAGTTAACTATCATGAATGTAACCTAATTTCTGTAAATTATGATGTTTTCCTTATTCTCAATAATGTTCGTATTGGACAAATTTGTTTTGATATGTTTTTTAACCGACTTCAAAAAAAAAAGGTGGTTATCACTTCTACATGTATATATTTTTAATGTATGTTCGGACATAACTCCGCAGTGAGTGTTTGCAGTGTTTTTTCCGGAAGTCGGTTGTTTTTTTTTTGTTTTTGGATATAGTTTTTATCAACATGATTGTCAACATAGCTCGCTCAAAAAAGTTCTTCGCCTGGCAGTGGGACACAATAGTCTATAAAAAACCAACATAATTTATCTTAATCCAAGTAAAAGTAACCCAATTTAACTATTACAGAGCAAACAATTAAACTAAAATGTTGCACAATAAAACGTCAATGTTTTATTTGTATTCGTGTAACCCTAGCTGACTGGTTAATTCTTTTCGGTCTGTTTTGGGACTTGTAAAATATGTATTACTCACTTAGAGAGAGGACATAATCAGAAGGCCAATTCTCGCAATTGAAACCGTTCAAAATCTAGTCGCAGTGTCATCTCAGCGACAAGCAAATGTCAAAAATGTATGAAAAATCGAGGTATTTTTGACAGATTGACACTGAGATCAGACTGTGAACGTTCTTAAAATTAGTAGAATTGCCCCTCTGATATCAATTTTGGTTGTCGATTTTTTTTTGATTCATGCTTACATTTTTGTCAATATCTAATTATATCGGCCTTATTTTTCAACATTATTGACGGCACGGTTGGCGCAGTGGTTAAGCGATTGACTGCTGCGCTACGTGTCGCCGGTTCGATTCCCGCACGGAACAAGTATTTGTATTACCTACAATTAGTTGTTCTTGGTCTGGCTGTTTGTGTATGTGAGTTTTAAATGTTTGTAAACGCACCCACAATACAGGAGAAATTCCTAGTGTGGGGCAACATTAAAAAAAAAAAATAAAAAAAATTTAACTCTGACAACAAGAGAAGTCGCTTTATTTTGTGTAAATTGTTTCATCACCACTGCTCGCAAAGTTGCAACACAGCAAAGGAACACATCCTGCGGGAACCGGTATATCCTAGTACAGAACATTCAAAGACATGTGACATCGACCTACCCGCATTGGGCCCGCGTGGTCGATTACGGCACTGCCTCTCAAAAAGTGTGGAGACCTGTGTCCCAGCAGTCTGATCATTATAGGCTGTATGTGTATGAGTTAGTACCGTGTGGTGCCGGACGTAAAAGAATAGCACCATCACATTTCTTCCCGTGGGTGTCGTAGAAAGCGACTAAGGGACTTACTAGAGAATGGGCAGCAGCGTTCTCTACGCATTTTAGCACCATACTGCGATCGCTAACCCGCTTGCCAAGCGTGGCGATTATGGGATTACTGGCCCTTTTGGAGGAGGCCTATGTCCAGCAGTGGACGTCTTTCGGAAGTGGTGGTATGAGTTAGCTCTAATGAACAGAAACTAGAATAAAAACAAAACATGCACGTCATACATCTATTACGTCAACTTCAATCTGTAGTAATCAAGAAAAACAAATGAATGCCGTAAGCCTGCTCCTTTCATTCATTGATGAGCAATGGAGTGAATGAAACCTCTTGATTTCCATTGAATGAATGGAAATCAAGAGGTTTCATTCACTCACAGCTGTGTCACTAGGGAATTTGGCACTAAAAGACTAGCCTTTATGGGTAAACTATCATAACAAAGCCTGAATTAATGGTTGTACGAGTATATGGTATTACTGAGGCGCTTATGGCTTAGTAACAAAAGCGGCTCGTGTCGATCGATCAGGTTAAGCTGCTTACCCCGGTCGGTCCGTAGATAGGTGACCATTTTTATATACAAGACCCTCCGTGCCTTGGAAAGCACGTTAAGCTGTTGGTCCCGGCTGTCTTTCGTGGCTCTTTGACACTCATTACGTCGTCAGAAGCCCCAAAGTCTGACAACCACTTTTACCAAGGAGTATCGTGTTACCCAGTAAGTGGGTTGTGGAGGTCAGTTAAGAAGTCGCTCCATGTAAAATACTAGTATTCAGCTTACCGGTTGGAATGGAAGCTGATCCCACCATAGTTCGGAAAGAGCTAGGCAGATGATATCATCATCATTTCAGCCGAAAGACGTCCACTGCTGGGCATAGGCCTCCCCCAGGCTCCTCCACTTCGACCGGGCTTGTACTTCCCACATCCAGCAGATTCCCGCGGCCTTCACAAGGTAATCGGTCCACCTTGTGGGAGGCCTTCCTACTCTACGTCTTCCGATACGCGGTCGCCACTCCAGAACCTTTCAGCCCCATCGGCCATCTGTTCTGCGAGCAATGTGCCGTGCCCACTGCCACTTAAGTTTGGCAATTCTTGCAGAGGATACGGTATTACTATAATAGGGACTGAGCCCGCAGAGGAAGGATAAACGTAATGTGCTTCATTGGACAGAGTGGAGGAAATATATGCCGAAGTCAAGGGATCGGCCAAGTGATTTTAATTTTGCAAACGGATAGCCCATTTTGAAGAAATCCTTTGCTCGTCAAGAAAATTCTGAAGCTTAGGTATGCATGAGTATGATTTTACAAGAGGGAGAAATCAAGTAATTTTAACGACACACAACGACATATCAAGCTACACATTTCCAGCTTTAGCTGACCTCACACTGAGGTTTTTGTAAAATTAGAAGTCAGATTATACTGGAAATATATAGCTTGATATGTCGTCGGGAGTACAGCCTCAGATCTATACACATATAAGAATTCGTTTAAATGTCCACAATCATTGTTCCATAATATTGTATCAATGTTTAGACACAAACAAATTAGACATTTCATAATGTTATTCGGTGTGTGTCGCGGTTTCGTAGTTGTAGTGTAGTGTAGTAGTGTCAGTTTCGATAATAGTGTACAACTAATTGTAGGTAGCTACACAATGATACACTATACAATTTTCAGTGTTCGATAATAGTGTATCATTGTGTAGCTACCTACAATTAGTTGTACACTATTATCGAACACTGAAAATTGTATTCAGACAAACGTTTTTTTAAATACATCTTTTTGAGCCTGACTGTACCTGCGTACACGATACTTGCGCCTGTTACTAAATAACATTTGATATGGAAATGAGTTGTGATACCAAATATTTTAGTAGGTAAGATAAGTACTTCGAATACTCACCTTGCATAACTTAATAAAGGTCATAAGGGTGAGGTACGTATTTAAATACATACACAACATATGAATATGCAAATGGACGATGGTACTTAATAATTAACAACAGTGATGGTAAATTCCGACCCTCAAACAACCTCCATGGTATCATAACGAAAAGGTTTTATATGATCAAAGACAACAATTGCAAAATTGATCATCATCATCTACCTAGCATTTTCCCAACTATATAGGGCCATACTGTGCGCGCTGGCGGACCGGTGGGACTCTCCGATGCTGGCTCGATGGATACGGATGCACGCAGTCGTATAGTTATTTGTCACCATCATTCGGGGAGTCCACCCGGACCCGCCACGCCACTGTTAAAATTTGTAATTGTTATTATTAGTACTAACACTAGTTTGTAAGTTCACAATTATACCTACTAACAAATTATGGATGTAATCATAAGGTGAATCCGAAATAAATGAATTTTATTTATTTTATTTATTTATAGGGGTTTTTTTGGCTGGGAAATCATCAAATAACTTCCCCCGTTATGGTTGGAGCAGGAGGTCGTGTCAGACTTTTACTGACTAAAACCCACCCGTGTTCCCTCAAATCAAATCAAATCAAATCAAAATATTTTTATTTCATATAAACCTGCATGGGCACTTATGAAACGTCAGAAGCTAGGTGCACGGTTCCAAAATGTTGTTTCCTATGGAGAAGAGCCGGCAAGAAACTCCACGGTTACTCTTTTAAAAATGATTGGCTTTAACAATGTTTTCAGATAAAAAATGTATGGGAGGACAGTGCAGGCCTGTAAATAAGTACCAGGTACTTAGACGAATCCAGAATAGAAAATCGTCTACAAATCTACAGTCTGTAAGGCCTACAACGTTCTCCCATTCACAATAATTATGTAAAATAATCTACATAAATAAAATGAACCTAATTAAACATAGTGACATGATTAACATGACAATCACTAAAAAATAGTTGATATTAAAATTGATGTATAATGTCAAATAATGACGAGAATATGTCAGCATTGTAAAAATAAAAAGAACATTGAGAGCAGTTAATAGACTTTCACATAGATATGCTGTTAATGAGGTACCAGGGAAGCCACATGTGCAGAAGGAATTAATGCCAAACTTCCCTGTCTTCAACGTAGTCTTTTATCTTATAATATGCTTATTTGATAAGGATACGTTTGATGTGCGTTTTAAACTTTCCATCGCTAAGTTCTGTAACTGACTTTGGCAACTTGTTATAGAAGCGGATACTGTTTATTAGAAATGACTTGCTAGTTTTAGTCAATCTAAATTTTGGAATCACAATTTCATCTTTACTACGTGTATTCAGATTATGGAAATCACATCGTTTTTTGAAAAGGCCTAAGTTTTTGCGAACGTACAAGATATTTTCTAGGATATAAAGAGACGGCAGAGTTAGAATATCAATTTCGCTGAATTTGTTTCTAAGAGACTCGCGAGGCCCCATTTTATAGATTGCGCGGATGGCCCTCTTTTGTAAAATGAAAATTGAATCTACGTCAGCTGCCGATCCCCACAACAGAACGCCATAAGACATAATACTGTGAAAATAAGCAAAGTAAACTAACCTAGCTGTGGCTACATCCGTCAACTGCCTTATCTTTCTTACTGCGTAAGCAGCTGAGCTTAATCTACTTGAAAGAGCTCTAATGTGAGCACCCCATTGCAATTTTGAATCTAAATCTCAGGAGCCTGTATGCCAGGGTCTGCAGTACCTATCTCTTTCGAACAAACCCGCACCCCTGGCAGGCATCGGCCCTTGCGGACCCCATCGGTTTGTGCTGACATCTCTTTGAGGCGCGCGTGGAACACAACGCACCGTCGACCTGGGCTTGGTCCTTACCGGACAGCGAGCTACCCATTACTCGCCGTCCGCAAGCTCATGCCTACTGTGGCCGGAAATCGGCCTGGGATTGCCGGCGCCCAGGGCGTCTCCGTATCCTGCGGCGGCTAGGGTCGCGAGGGCGCATAGACTGCCTCTCCCTCACGTGCGCCGCCTCCCTCTTTGCGAGCATCACTACTTCGCTGAAGGCGACCGTAGGCGTCAGCTTGCGGACAAGCTGACGCCTACGGTGGCAGGAAATCAACCTGGGATTCCCGACGCCCAGGGCAACTATATAGGGGTCATATTACAGTCTAAGCGGATGCAACTGAATACTAGTACCAAGAGAGACTGGCTATCTGACCTCCGCGACCCAGTAACTTAGTAATACGATACCCCTTCTTCATCATCATCATTACAGCCGAAAGACGTCCACCACCTCGGCCAGTTCTATGCTTCCCCCACCTAGTGGATTCCTCCGGCCTTTGCAATGTCATCGGTTCACCTTGTGGCAGGCCTTCCAACTCCTCGTCTTCCGGTACGGGGTCGCCACTCTAGAACCCAACGGCCCCATCGGCCATCTGTTCTGCGAGCAATATGCCCTGCCCACTCCCACTTAAGTTTGGCAATTCTTCGAACTATATCAAATAGGTTTAAATACTTTATTCTCAAAAAGATTACCTTGGTTCACCTGCACATTTCTTCATTCTTGATTCAATCACGTACGGAAACTCTAAGTATAGCCCTCTCCATTGCCTTTTGGGTGTTTTTAGTCTTCTAATAAGGCACATTGTGACCGACCACGTTTGAGTGTCATGCTGTGGCCACACTACGGTCAACGTTAATGCCCAACGTCGCGATAAACAACGCGGTAACGAATCGGCTAATATGCTCACGGTGGACAATGACAAACGTTAGTGTGACCGCTTTATCGCCATAATTCTCACGTTTTGTAACGTCAAATGGCAATGTGAATGCCGTTGTCAAATTATTGCGATAAGTTGTGGCTACACCTACGGTTAACGTCCGACATCGCGATAATCAACGGCGCGGCGGCGTCTCGTAGGTGTAGCCGCACTATCATAGGACATCACTGGCAACACGCACTGGTCAAAGACTCCGTGTCTGAAGACGAAAGTCTAAGTAAGTAAAACAGATCGTCAGACTGTGGGGCTTCTGACTACGATCTAACGTAAAGTCTGTCAAAAATCCACGAGTGACAGCAGAAACTAACAGTTTATTATGTAATGGATGGTCACCCATCTACGTCCCAACCGCGTCAAGCGTACCCTAGCGTATTTAACATTGATCAAAACTAAAAGCTTCTAAACTACCAGAGAGAACAATTGCAAAATTGATCATCAAATAAAAAGACCCCTTCACATATAGGGGACAATATTATTTGGTAATTGGTTCCAACTAATGCTGCATAGGAAATGTTCCAAGTTCAATGGCATAAGTGACCTCAGTGAATGTCCGACCTTAGTCGCAGTGAGTCGACTCGTGAATGGGTAACTGACTTTTATACGGTATCATAAAAGCTTGTTTTACTAGTGTGGGGTATAAATAGCTAAGATGCACTATGTACATAGGTACTTAAACAATGTATAAATATACTATTTTATTCCGTGTATTTGGTTCGGTGTGTTGCCGGACGTAAAAGAATAGCACTATCCCATTTCTTCTCGTGGGTGTCGTAGGAGGCGACTGAGGGACTTACTAGAGAATGGGCAGCAGCGTTCTCTATGCATTTTACCACCATAATGCGATCGCCAACCCGCCTGCTATATATATATAATTGAGGGAGGCCTATGACCAATAGTGGGCATCTTTCGGCTGAAATGATGATGATGATAATATGCACTCTATGTGTAAGTACTTGTACAAATAGTAAATAAACTATTTTATTAATAGTCCAGGAAAAACAGGCTTAAACATGACATTTACATCAGCTTTGTTTTCCTGGAGGGTTGTGCAGAGGTGTACCTACCCTGTTTAAGTACCATGTAATAGGGGGCGAGCCTATCACTATGTACGGTCCATGGCCCTATACGGAGCGCCGGTGTGGGCGCCTACATTAAGGCGCCAACCAAGTCGCCGGTTGAGGGCGTCCCATAGGGTCATGGCGATCAGAATGATCCGGGGATATCGCACGATCTCCGGCGAGGCGGCGGGCCTCCTTGCTGGATTACCGCCATGGGATCTGGAGGCAAAGGTCCTCGCGTCACTCCCACATTTGCGCCAAACGCCGGGGCGTAACTCCGCTGCCGCGGGAAATCGCGGCACAGCGGACAGAGCTCCGGCGGGATCTCATGGCGACATGGAGTGTGCGATTGTCGCAACCCAGTGCTGGGCACGCCACGATTGCGGCGGTAAGTCCCCTCTTTGAGGAGTGGCTTGAGAGGCGGCATGGCGTCCTCACCTTCCGCCTGACGCAGGTCCTCACCGGACACGGCTGTTTCGGGAGGTTCCTGTTTCGGATAGGGCGGGAGGAAACGCCCGGGTGTTTCCACTGCGAAGATCGCCCTGAGGACACGGTGGAGCACACGGTGGCGGTCTGCCCGGCTTGGGCGGAGCACCGCCGTGTCCTCGTGGAGGCGAACGGTGGCGGCGATCTCTCGCGTCCGGCCCTGGTCCAGCCCATGGTACGGAGCGAGAGGGCATGGGGAGCCGTCACCTCCTTCAGCGAAGCAGTAATGCTCGCGAAGAGGGAGGCGGCGCACGTGAGGGCGAGGCAGCATATGCGCCCTCGCGATCCCAGCCGCCGCAGGATACGGAGACGCCCTGGGCGTCGGGAATCCCAGGCCGATTTCCGGCCACCGTAGGCATGGGCTTGCGGACGGCGAGTAATGGGTAGCTCTCTGTCCGGTAAGGACCAAGCCCAAGTCGACGGCGCGTTGTGTTCCACGCGCGCCTCAAAGAGATGTCAGCACAAAAAATTATGGGGCCCGCAAGGGCCGATGCCTGCCAGGGGTGCGGGTTTGTTCGAAAGAGACACCACAGCCCCTGGCATACGGGCTACTGAAGGAACACGGGTGGGTTTTAGTGAGTAAAAGTCTGACACGCCCTCCTGCTCTACCCAGAGCAGGAGAAGTTATTTGATGATATTTGATATCACCATGAACCGGGCACAAATAAGACTGCTAATGAGGAATTCTAGATGAAAAAACACTGTCCACACAGCCGACGTCATTTCCATGACATAAATACCAAAGAAGTTAAATATGTATCTATACCATGGTTATACGTCAGCTGCATACATCACACTCATGACACCACACAATATCGCGTCACTGTTGCACGAAGATTGATGGGAAAGTAATTGATTGCGCTGGAAACGTCCAACCTGTTGTAAACTGTTTTGCAACATTTATTTACGAGTCTCTATGCAGAAATCTCTCGGGCAATGCACTTAGGAACTTCCAGTAACCTGTGCAGTGCTGCATTAGCAAGAAATGTGTCTCAAACTTCGCAGAATTTTATGCATTGACAAATCTGTGACACAAATCTTATTACAACATTGAACAAAATACAGATGAGATGAAATGGAACATGCTGTTCTCTATATTTTGATCGCTAAACGTTGTAGTTTTTGGGTTGTTCCAGTAATAAAATGGTTCATTGGTGATTATTCTGTTGTGCACCAACTAACCTTACTTTAGACTATTGTTATCTTTGCCTTCTAATGAAACAAGAATGAGACGAAATTAAAATAGAGCTGTCAAATTTAGTTGAACTAAAATTTTCTTCGACGCAACAACAACGAACTAAATTCATCATGCATAAAATCATGCCGAATTCAAGGCAATGGAGACGTAATTCAGTTTGACGGTTTTAGTTTAGTTTCGTGGTCGGTCAGTACGAGATGGCAATACTCTTATTTTAGTTTATGTGGTGAACATAAGAATCGGCACCATTTTCATGATTCCTGATAGCACGTTCCACGTTTAACTTATCTCCCTCATTTAACCTAACACCCTGTACAGGTATCTCAATAATATAAATATGTTAGCTGTAGGTGAAGGATTGTACAGACGCCGCTCAAGCTACCCCAAACAGTCAAATTTTTCCAACTGAACATGAACCTTACACTTATGGAAGAAAGATGAAAATCGATCAAAGAAATTTTGCAGTTTGGGGTAGCTTGATGTGCTGGCGTCTGTAAATATCGGCTCGTAAAGGCCAACCTTTTTTGTAATCTGTATCTTTGCTTTTTTATTTTAGTCTACAAAAATTTAACCTTACCCCTTCCTCTGGTGAAAAGTAATTAAAAGCGAAAGAAAACTTAATTTGTTTATGAATGTCTAGCAGCGCTCCGCAGTTTCACCCGCGTAGTTTCCGTTCCTGTTGGAATACGGGGATAAAATATACACTATGTCACCCTGGAATAGTGTAGCTTCCCAACAGTGAAAGAATTTTTCAAATCGGTTTAGTAGTTTCGGAGCCTATTCAATGCAAACAAACAATCAAATCTTCGTCTTCATAATATTAGTATAGATAATGTGTAAACTAACTCTAGACAAACTGCAACCTTCTTTCAAGCTACCTACTTTGAAAAACACCTTCACACCCACACCAGTTCAAACTGCAAACTCGTCTGAAATTACCAGGAGACTATAAAAAATATATGAAGTTACTTTGCAAAGTATTCCATACATTTGCGTCCGTGGGTGTTATTGCCCACTCTGCCCAACCCTATATACACCAGCATAATATCAGCTATGTCATAATATAAAAGACAGTGAGCTGATAACCTAAGCCCTACCATTATTCACAATCTCGGGGGGTTTTCGCTTGTGAACTACGATAAGTGATATGTTGAATCGACATATTTTTTAAATCTTTTCCTCAACGTTTATTTTGAACGATGCTCGTCAATTTGACCTGTATCTTGGTACGTGAATAATCAACATATAATTTTCTCACTGCTGGTACAAAGGCTCTTCGAGGGGGAAGTGGGCTGTTTTCTACCACGCGGGCTCAGCGTGGATTGGTAGATGTCACATGTATTCGAATTTTTCGGTTCTAGGAAACGTCGGTTTCCTCACGATATTTTCCTTCACCGTTTTGAGAGCAGTGGTGATGAAATTATATACACAAAGTAAAGCGCCTGAATTACGAGTTGTAGGTCGTGAGTTCGAACCCAGGATGGCACTCTGTGTCTCCCTCCGGGTGGAAAATCATCAAATAACTTCTCCCGCTCTGAGTGGAGCAGGAGGGCGTGTCAGACTTTTACTGACTAAAACCCACCCGTATTCCATCAGTTGCCTGTGTGCTAGGGGCCGCGGTATCTCTTTCGAACAACCCTTGGCAGGGGCCCACGTGGTCAATTATGATTACTTCTCACAAAAATACCCTAGCTGTGTCCCAGCAGTGGGAACATACTCAATACCCATTGTCAAAACAGTGAGTACTGTTCTGGTCAAGCGATCAGAGAAAACGCCTTGGACCCTTTCTGTGTTCCACGCACGTTCTCTGTCAATGCTTTGGCATTAAATATCTTCTATATTATAATCCACTAATATTATTAAGAGGAAAGATTTGATTGTTTGTTTGCATTAAATAGGCTCCGTAACCACTGAACCGATTTGAAAAATTATTTGACTGTTGGGAAGCTACACTATCGCCGAGTGAGATAGGCTATATTTTATCCCCGTATTCCCACGAGAACGGGAACTACGCGAATAAAACCGCGGAGTTCTGCGTGTTTTATAAATAGGTTAAATAGGTACACTGAGTCATCAGAATTGCTAGCATGTACAGCCAACAAAAGAGGTACATAACCAGGGTCGGCGGATATATTTGTACTTTAGTAAGAAACCGATGGATGTTATCGGATGAAATTTAATTTGATAAATGAACTATTTGTTTTCTAGAAATTAAATTAAATTTTATTCGAAAACATCCATTAGTTCCTTACTAAAAGTCGGTCAAATGTAGTTGAAGCTTTTCTGACGGTCTTTTGGCGACCGTACATACTCGTACCAAAAGATAGTTTAAGAATTGCTCGCGCAATTTTTATTAACCGCGGTTACATCGTCCATTAAAATTTCGGTCACGTGGCCGCTGTTTCAGGCTCGAACGAAGCTCACCGATGGTTCTCCTATTGGCTGTCGAACGGACATGACTGCGTTTGAAATTGGGGACAGCTTTTTAAAGTAGTTACGGTCCACTGCTACATGTTAACGAATGAGTAGGTACTGTTAAAATAAATACTCCGTATATTTTTCTTGTTCCGTGTGGTCCCGGGCATAAAAGAATAGCACCGTCCCTTTTCTTCCCATGGGTGTCGTAGAAGGCGACTAGGGACTTACTAGAGAATGGCAGCAGCATTCTCTATGCATTTTACCACCATACTGCGATCGCCAACCCGCCTGCCATGCGTGGCGATTATGGAAAACCCCTTCTTTTGGGGGAGGCCTATATCCAGCAGTGGACGTCTTTCGGATAAAATGATGATGATGAATAGGGTATTTTCCAATTTATTCAAAACTATTTTAATTTTGAAGATTGAGACGAAATATGTAACAGAAAAATAAAAATAAATTGATTTATATCCATTTTCTCAATTAAAAACGTATTATTACAAATTTAGTTTTTTTTGTTTTGAATTCACTTTCCCATGTAATTCCCACTGTTCGTCGAAACGAAAATTAAAAAAACTTTTTTCAAAAAATAAGAACCGACTTCCAAAAACAACACTACAACAAAATTCAAAATAACTTTAATTTCGGAAGTCGGTGACTTTGGATGTGTATTTTAATTATTTGTCACCGCCTTCCGAAATTAAAGTTATTTTGAATTTTGTAGTGTTGTTTTTGGAAGTCGGTTCTTATTTTTTGAAAAAAGTTTTTATTTTTCACTTTTTAGTTACCTACCCCACACTAATTCAAAATTTCATCATCCTTGGGGTCAAAAAAATTCATATTTATGCGATACCAACATTCGCGGTTGATTTGCTGTAATTTTTTGAAGAGTTCCGTTGTCTGTCTCCGAAACGCATCATCAGATCTATAAGAAATTTTAATGGGACCATTTCGGAGGAAACCCCTTTCGAACAAAAAAATAATTTTGCAAATCCGTCTATATACGACGGAGTTATGCCCGAACATACATAAAAAATAAAAATAAAAACATGTCGAATTGATAACCTCCTTCTTTTTGAAGTCGGTTAAAAAAGAAAGACAATGCCATCATCATAATGACGTCATAATGATTACGCGATCATTGTTATGGCGTTCGTGTATTAATGGGAAATTCATTAGTTAGGGTGCGTGCACATTGCGCTGTAAGCGTGGCACGCGATCTGTTAAACTGTCAAACGGTGCATGTATGAGTTGCACGCTACTTCATATTGGAGTGTAGCGATGAAGTTTTCAAGGAAGATAGAATTAACCTACAATATCCACACACTAGACCACACACACTCTAAACCGATTATTAAAATTATTAAAAAACGTGTACCGAGAGTATCTTTTCTTACAGGCTATTGTTGATGTTGGAAAGAGATTTGAGAAATCTAACAAAATGAATGAACAGGGTGACATTTTTCAAAGGTTATAAAAAAAAACGTGTTTCATGTATTTATTGCACTTTTTTATGAAAATGCAGATTATTTTGTTATAACCGATGAAAGATTTACATGCTAGTGGGTTTAGAGTCATATGCTTTATTAATGGTTATAGTTACCGCGTCGATGTCGCTACCACCCTGTAGATTCCGTATGAAAGGTATCCATATTGACTAGCCGTCGATAGCCATTATCTGTGCCTTGTAGTTAAACTTTCGGTGTCGACGTCATCCCGCCATTTAAAGTGTGATAATAATGTGTTTGTGTTTGACCCGCAGTGAGCACGCACCCTAAGGTACTCTGGGAATTGTCTCGCCACTCTAAATTTTAATAGCAGGGACCTGCAAGAAATGTTTAACCGCTACGTGTTTACAGTCAGGAAACTTTGAAAATGACGTATTTTAGCCAAATAGATAAGTTTGTTTCACGTCATGACGTCACTGCTATAAGGAACTTAAGGCCGCTCGCAAACAGGGGCGAAGTGACTCTGGTATAATAATTTCTGTGAAAACTTCTGGGAAATGGGTCTACTTATGTTGCTCATGGTTGGCTTTGAGTTTCCGTTAGTTAAGTCATTAGTATTCGACTATTCGTTTTGCTCAGTATTCTGAAATTAATGGAAAACCGGCGATAACACAGGATGATATTGGAAGTACCTATTGCAAGCAAACTAGGAGGAATAACGTGACTAATAATTTAAAAGCCGCTGTTCGGTAAACCATTTTGACTACACCTTCAAATACCCTTACTCTTGACTCTTGGGTGTCCCGCGCGATCTATCTACCTTTGTTTTATAATCTAAACCAAAAAAAAAATACAAATACTAAAGCGTCGCATTGTATGTTACATAAAATGCGACGTTTTAGTATTTGGTTTTTTGGCCTCACTCTTTGTGTTCCCCGCGGTCTATCTTGCCTTTGTTTTATAATCTGAGATCACGACATATCCCAGTTGAAAATCTTTTTACCCCTACAAAAATTATGAATGTGAAAGTTAGATGCGATCACGCAAAAACGGCTGAAAGGATTTGGATGAAAGAACAATGGCAGACGTTCATACATAAAATTAGTTGAGAAGAAAAAATGTTAGCGTCTATTTGCCAAAAATATCTTAAAATGTTAAGCGTCAGTCTCTGAGTAATTCTTTAAAAGAATTTTGTCCTGAGAAGGCTTCCAAAAAAAGATATTTCAATTTGAACTTTATTTGGTTATGTTTTATGTCAAAACATAGTCACGTAAAAGAGCTAGATCAGAATCATTTAGGCACGCATAAGTCACACAAAGCAAAGCGAATATCTGTCCATAAGCAATCCAAGTCAAATATAACTAATATAATAGCAAAAAGAACACGAACACGACCACCACGAAAAGCGCAGGAGCATCAGTGACAGACTGCTTTCCTTGACAGTAACAGTTCATTTTAATTAGCGTTGCCATAACGTTAAGAATTGTTACAAAGTATTATGACTGACGCACCAATTATATAATTGCAGGAAGTACTTTTAAACTAATTTTCGAACATAACACTTGTTTTTATTATTACTGGTAGTATGGTTATTAGCAACTGCTTTAAAAGAATATTTTGAACCTGTCTGACTTACAAGTATATATTAGGTCTTTACCTATGAAATTGCCGTTCTGCAGTACTGGCCATTTCAAATCAAAATAATTTTTGTTTGGCTAAGAATTCTAATTTCAAATTAATTTTATTTTAAAAACATGGATTTTTTTTTCTAAAAGTAGTCATTTCTTTATTGATTAGTGTTACATTTTCATCGCATTTCAATCTTTTTCGTCATCATGGATACGTTAAAAATTCGAGTAATTATGGAATATGAGTACCGTCGTGGCAGCAACGCGGCACAAGCGGCACGCAACATCAACGACGTTTACGGAGCTAACACTACAAACCAACGCACCACCTGTTATTGGTTTGCTCGCTTCCGTTCTGGAAATTTCGACCTGAAAAATGAACCTCGCGGTCGTCCGAAGACTTTGGTCGACAGTGACGAATTAAAGGCGATTGTGGAAGCTGATGATACACAATCTACGGCTGAATTAGCAGCAGCTTTCGACGTTAGCGTCAAAACAATATTGGTCCATTTGCGTCAAATTGGCAAGGTAAAAAAGCTTGACAAATGGGTGCCCCACGAACTCAATGATCGCCAGCGCGAAGTACGCGTCGAGACGTGCCTTGCACTGCTCAACAGACACACAAATGAAGGAATTTTGAACCGCATTGTTACCTGCGATGAAAAATGGATTCTGTTTGATAACCGTAAGCGCTCAGCAAGTTGGTTGGATCCTGGTTCAGCACCTAAACAATGCCCTAAACGAAAACTTACCCCTAGAAAAGTGATGGTCACTGTTTGGTGGTCTAGCGCCGGTGTGATTCATCACAGCTTCTTACCAAACGGGGTGAGCATTACTGCAGATGTGTACTGTGAAGAACTGAACACAATGATGGAGAAGCTGGCGCATCTCCAACCAGCATTGGTCAATCGCTCGTCTCCGCTGCTCCTGCACGACAACGCGCGACCTCATACTGCACAGCAGACGGTCTCCAAGTTGCAAGAACTGGGGTTGGAAGCTCTCCGTCATCCGCCCTACTCACCAGACCTTGCGCCTACAGACTACTACTTTTTCCAGAATTTGGATAACTTCTTGGCGGGAAAAAAATTTAATACCCGAGAGGCAGTACAAAATGCCTTTGAAGAATTTGTTGCCTCCCGTCCAGCTGATTTCTTTAAGAAGGGCATCAATAAACTGCCACTGCGATGGCAAAGATGCATTGATTGCATGGGTGATTACTTCGATTAATACAAATAAAAAATTCATGAAAAAAATTCGTTTAAATTTTTTATCACAAAACGGCAATTTCATAGGTAAAGACCTATTACAAGAATAGTATGGATATAGCTAATGGCAACTCTTGAATTGTGTATATTATTCACATTAGTCATTTGATATTCCCAAAAATGCATGCTTTTTTCTGCGGCTCTAACTAAAATACATTTTTATTTGAAAAATCATAGAAAAATAATTAAACTCCTTTTGCATAAAAGACGTTTCTTGACGTTAACATTTTTGTTAACTATTTTTCTGCCATTGTTCTTTGGCACACAGATAGTTTATAACCTAGATTCACACATGGCATACTTTTTATCCCGATAGTACGTTCCCGTGCAATATTTTCCGACCTCCACCAGGGGGAAGCCGCTAACATAGGCTAGTCCAAAAATAAATATTTAATCAACCAAAAAAAATACGAACTTATTATTTCACTCAGAGCCGGCTATATACACATTAATTTTAATCAAGCTTTTTTTTAAACGGTTTTCACAATACCAGCTCACTGAGAACTAGCAAAAACAACAATTTCTTACCAAATTCAAATAACAATTTGATACTTTGAGTACCAATTTTACGTAAAGCAGACAATAATAAATGATGATACAAAAAGCTCTACACTTTTTTTTATTTTAACATCAAAATTTTACCACCAAACATAACAAGCTCATATTTTTATGATAAGTGCAAAGATAAAATAGCAAGACAATGGTAGCGGTGATCCGCCCACGACAGTCAAAAGTACAAGGGGTAGGTAATCTCGAACAAACAGACTGGAAGCCAATTATATTAACGTTACCGTACTACGACTCAATTACGGGTCGTTTACCTTTAATACTACACGTTATTATTAATTTAAGAACTGAAATAATAAAACAAAAGAAAAATAACCGATTTACCTGTTAGATTAAAAGCCAATTTTTCATAACCGGCGAATAACTTCAACGCCGTTATGGATCGTGTATTGTATCCATGGTTTAACCTTTTAAGGTTGCGGATCGATGTCTTTGCCATCCTCTATAACAATATGACGGTATGACAGCTTTTCTATCTTAATTCAAAAGCTTTAAACCACCATATTTATTCATCGTGAGGCAACCTGGACGTATAGATACACAGTAAATTTTTAACCAGTGCGCAAACTGTAACAATGAATTCAGCATATCATTCTAGACCGACTAGCGGAAAAATGTTTCGTCAGTTTTACAAAAAAAAAATCTGCTGTTTCATATAAAAGTGCAATTACCTACGCGGTCAAAATATATGGAACAGCAGATTTTTTTTTATAAGTCTGATTTCGCCAACCCGTCTTGAGTAAGCGTTGTGATCAATGCTCTTGCCTTCTCTATCTAAGAAGAGGCCTTTTAAATCCTGTAGTTGGACAGTAATAGGCTGGTATTACAATTATATATACAGGGTAAGTTTTTATCCAGAGCGCAAATTTTAACCATGAATTCAGCATATCATTCTAGAACCCCTAGCATAGAAATTTTTCGCCGGTTGTACAAAAAAAATCTGCTGTTTCATAGAATAGTGCAATACCTACGTGGTTAAAATGTATGGAACAGCTGTTTTTTTTTTGTGTATCCGGCGAAAAATCGCTGCGCTAGGGGGGGGGGGGGGGGTGTAGAATGATATGCTGAATTCATGGTTACAATTTGCGCACTGGATAAAACTTTTCCGATATCTATATTGTGAATGAGCAATAAGACAAGCTTTTAATGAGAACCACATCCAGAAATCGTCGTTCTTCTAGACTAGACCCAGTCATAAATAAAGATTGGGCTCAGGTATTATTCGATTCGTACGAATTTAGTCGCCCATAGCAGACGAATTAACACTTTTTTTTTTCTGTAGGAGATCCGCTTTTTTTTTTTTTTTTTGGGTGGGAAATCATCAAATAACTTCTCCCGCTCTGGGTGGAGCAGGAGGGCGTGTCAGACTTTTACTGACTAAAACCCACCCGTGTTCCTTCATTAGCCCGTATGCCAGGGGCTGTGGTATCTCTTTCAAACGAACTCGCACCACTGACAGGCATCGGCCCTTGCGGGCCCCATCATTTTTTGTGCTGACATCTCTTTGAGGCGCGCGTGGAACACAACGCGCCGTCGACTTGGGCTTGGTCCTTACCGGACAGCGAGCTACCCATTACTCGCCGTCCGCAAGCCCATGCCTACGGTGGCCGGAAATCGGCCTGGGATTCCCGACGCCCAGGGCGTCTCCGTATCCTGCGGCGGCTGGGGTCGCGAGGGCGCATATGCTGCCTCTCCCTCACGTGCGCCGCCTCCCTCTTCGCGAGCATCACTGCTTCGCTGAAGGAGGTTACGGCTCCCCATGCCCTCTCGCTCCGTACCATGGCCTGAACCAGGGCCGGACGCGAGAGATCACCGCCGCCGATCGCCTCCACGAGGACACGGCGGTGCTCCGCCCAAGCAGGGCAGACCGCCACCGTGTGCTCCACCGTGTCCTCAGGGCGATCTTCGCAGTGGAAACACCCGGGCGTTTCCTCCCGCCCTATCCGAAACAGGAACCTCCCGAAACAACCGTGTCCGGTGAGGACCTGCGTCAGGCGGAAGGTGAGGACGCCATGCCGCCTCTCAAACCACTCCTCAAAGAGGGGACTTACCGCCGCAATCGTGGCGTGCCCAGTAGGAGATCCGCTTGATTTTAATTTATTGATGGGCGAATCAACAACTCCAGAAATACGAATTAGGCAATTGGCACGTTTAGAATTTTATGCAATATTATTAACATTTTATTTTATTTTTCTTGCTACTCGTAGATAATAGGAGAAAATCGTACTAATGTTATTACTCTTTTATCACTCTTAGCAAATGGATTGTTATGTCCATTCATAACAATCAATGGAAATAGCATATTTATTTCATTTATATTTCTACTGCCCATGTTCTTGACATTATCTCACAGTCACATTTAGCTTCACCCACGCAAACAGAGGGAGCGGTATTCCTAGCCAGTATGCACACAACACATGTCTATCGCTATTTTTACATTCATTTTTCATTGAAGTTATTTCTTCTGGAAAATTACTGCGAGGAAGACATTACAGACGTCTTGGGGGTCATAACTCGCGAACGCTATAACGTAAGCATCTAAACGTCAAAATAAAATATGGCCAACGGCTATTTTATGGCGTTTTAAACGCCCATTCAAAGACACTCCTTGAAGCAATGGCACCTGAAAATAATGGTGGCTTCATTTACTGTGTCGTTTTGCGAAAATTAATGATGTAACATTCCGTGCCGGATATTGCTGTTCCTATACATATACATAATACTTCTCATTTTATTTCCTTGCTTGACAAGTTGACAAACGCATAAATCTATTTTTCTTTCTTTCATAAATGATAACTGATAGAAAACTAGGGATCGGATAATCGGATGCATATTTTACCTAAAGTAATTTTTTTGTTATGAAAGTATGCGAGCGGCTTCTTAAAGTATATATTTTTATTAAAAAATCCCGGGATGCCAGGAACACCGGGAATGCATAACTAGTCAGGTGTATAGTATGGAAGCGACTTCTAAATTATTAGGATTGCGTAACTATTCAGATGCATATTTATTTACAATAAATCCTGATGCAAATATGTGTAGGTCTGTAAGAGGAGTGGTGTGTATTAGTTAACACATTTTTTTTTTTTAATTAAAATAAGATTTTTTCGATACAAAAGTGCGTTCCATATCAGCCAACATCTCAACTTTAGGTTAATATGCATCCGAATATCTCTGCTGATAACGGTATACTATCACTATCCACTGCCGACAAAAGAGAACCATATAATAAGATTATTTAACTGTATTAAAAATATAAATCGTTTCTCTGCAAAATCCTAGACGTGGAAATGTTAATATAGATAAATATCATATGGATATCTTATGTTTCTGTGAAACCTGGTTAAAACCGGATAGGATGTTGTTTAATGTTAATATTTTTTCAGAACAACAGGGCTTCAATATACGGTACCTTGATATTATGTCACAGTTATCTTGGATATAAGGAAAGGATATCACTGCTTGCTCTGTTGATCGCTTATGTGAGGTAGCATGTGCAGAGGTTGAAGGCCATACTTTCTTATGTGTTTATAGGCCACCGGCCTCAAACCTGTCATATTTTTTTATAATCTTGGAAGAAATATTAGGTAAACTTTTGAAGATAATAAATTATTTTTTGCTTGTGGTGACCTAAACTCTGTACTACGCTAGACGAGCTCGAGGTCAAAGATACCACCGACACGAGGTCAAGTATACCTACTTCATAAATTGTAGTATCCCGCCATTTTATCACAACTTTACCGAAACTATGATAAATGGTCATAACAGAACAAAATTAATTTATGATAGAACCCATCGCACCATACTAGCATATACGAACTTTCTAGCATAAAGTTGCGTTCAGTGTAGACTCATCAATTTTCATTCGGCCAACAACCTTTGTCTTGTCCAAACTCGAAGAATATGGCGAGACATAAACTTTGTCATGTTATTTTCGTAAATTATAGCGTTCACATATTTTAACTATTAGTTGAAGTAATAAGGTATTATCATCTAAGTACATAACATGGTAACGAAAACATACCGATGCTTTTCACTTTGGGAATGTTAACGTGAAAATCACGTGCTTAAATATCTCTGTTGAATACATTAAAAAGCAGCTTGAACCATATAGTAGTAACAAATTTTCTTGATAAAACATGGAATCTTTAATTTAAACGGTATATTATTTTTGCAATCTTCCGAAAACTTCGAAAACCTAATGAAAATGTTCCACCCGTGCCATTTATCTATTTATTTATTCTCGGTATTTTCTTTGAACAATATGTTTATCTGGTCGAAAATTGATAATTAGATTGAGTGAAAGGTCTTCCGTGCTAAGAGTTATAATTTTTGCCGCGGACTTTGTGACTTATCAAAATTCGAACATATGTGACATGTATAAATGTCTTGTCAATTTGTAGTGGGAATGCTCTGAATCCTGGCCTTTCTCTCAATTGACACGTCAGTGAAATTGGACTCACTTTGACATCCGATTCGCGCTGTCTTCACGTAATTTGGGTTCGACGAAGTGAAGTCGGGAGAGTGAATTGGAATGAAGATTTGAGTATGTGAATGCAAAAGAACGAGTTAAATACATCAATAAAAAAACAGATACCTTTGCTTATCTGTTTTATAATGTCAATTTGTATGTTTTTATTACTGTGCTGTCTATTTATTTACTTGAAGATGGCGGCGACGAGCTGGACTAAACAAACGACAAGTGGTCCACATTAGCCCTGGATCGCATAGAGCCCTTGCCCAGCAGTGGGATGATACAAGCTAAGATAAACAGTAAAGTCTCAAGTAAAAGCTTAAGCCAAACATGATACCTCTCAAGTATCAGCAATTAGATTACAAGCAAAATTAAAACCGAAAATTCTTAGTAGTATTTGTAAAAACAACAATTGCACGAGAAGGTCGGTGTTAAATAATATTTAATTATCTTTGACAATAACGCCAATAATCGTAATAATTGGTGGTTGGTCACGGCTCACCTTGGCACACGCGAAACTGTCTCGTTGGAGGCAATCAATTTATATTGACCATTAGTCGCACGACTGGGTGAATCGTAAAAATGTTTTCATCATAAAAACGTAAAACAAATGAATAAAAACCGTAATGGATTGTACCTATTACCTAAGCTTTGTAAAGGTAGATTCGTGGGTAACTTCGTAGAGACTTTTCGTGGTCTATCCCACAATATTTGAAGACTATAATTATTAGCCTTCAACCGCTTCCCGCCCGTTACGACATACGGTAGTGAAACGTGGACACTGACGGTTGGGCTGGTCCATAAATTTAAGAGAATATCAGAAATGGAATGATCTTTTATTTATTAGCAGATCATGCGTATCTGTTTCGGATAGGGCGGGAGGAAACGCCCGGGTGTTTCCACTGCGAAGATCGCCCTGAGGACACGGTGGAGCACACGGTGGCGGTCTGCCCTGCTTGGGCGGAGCACCGCCGTGTCCTCGTGGAGGCGATCGGCGGCGGCGATCTCTCGCGTCCGGCCCTGGTCCAGGCCATGGTACGGAGCGAGAGGGCATGGGGAGCCGTCACCTCCTTCAGCGAAGCAGTGATGCTCGCGAAGAGGGAGGCGGCGCACGTGAGGGAGAGGCAGCATATGCGCCCTCGCGACCCCAGCCGCCGCAGGATACGGAGACGCCCTGGGCGTCGGGAATCCCAGGCCGATTTCCGGCCACCGTAGGCATGGGCTTGCGGACGGCGAGTAATGGGTAGCTCGCTGTCCGGTAAGGACCAAGCCCAAGTCGACGGCGCGTTGTGTTCCACGCGCGCCTCAAAGAGATGTCAGCACAAATAGTGATGGGACCCGCAAGGGTCGATGCCTGCCAGGGGTGCGGGTTTGTTCGAAAGAGACACCACAGCCCCTGGCTTAAGGGCTACTGAAGGAACACGGGTGGGTTTTAGTCAGTAAAAGTCTGACACGCCCTCCTGCTCCACCCAGAGCGGGAGAAGTTATTTGATGATTTCCCACCCAAAAAAAAAAAAAAAAAAAAAAAAAAAATCATGCGTATGTACAATAGTAAATTATTGTTCTACTACTAATTTCAATAAATAAAAAAAAAAAAAACAAAAGGACATTAAGGGCTTTCAAATATGAAAACTGAACGCGTTCAGTACTTATAAGGCACGTTCAAGAGCTGTCACTGACAAAATCGTTATGAAATATTGACATTGACACTGACAGGTGACAGTTCTTGAACACCGCACTTCGGCGTTTACTTCGGCGAAAGGCAGCGATGTGAACGAGTACACGTTCACATCGCTGCCTTTCGAAAACATGCCCAGGACTGGCATCTGGTATTTCTATCAGTTCCAACGTAAAAATACAAAAATAATTCATTCATTTCATCATTTGCGGAGCCTAGTCGAGCAGTGGAGGCCTTTTGGCTTTTTTAGCTTGGTGTGCTAGAGTCTGTACGTAACCTTTTTCAAAGCTGAAGGTAGCTCTGAGCTACTGTTATGTCGCAGTGTGTTTAACCTAGATGTCGTTGATTACCAATATGACGCACATGCCTTGCCAGACCATTCAGTAGTGACAATAACGAGCAAATAGATAGAACCACGCAAACGCGCAATTAATTTAACAGAAATACGTTCTACACCTTAATTAAAACCGCAGAATCTTTTAATTATCTTTCGCGTCTACGAACGCTCCAAGAGCAGTGAACCGTTCGAGAACCTTTTTTATTCGATTTTCGATCGGACAGCTTCCATCCTGAATTTTTCCCGTACCGGAATTCTGTCTGCAATGTTTCAAGGAAATTCGAACGATAGTGAAATTCTCGATACGTAACAGTAGCCGCACTAGCTCAGCAATCGTGGAAAACTAGACGCAAATTGGAATGTTGGTGAAATGGCGTGTTTCGGAAAAATCGAAGGATTCTTATTTAGTTCTACGTTATTAACGGCACGAGTGGTGTTTTCGTACTTTTGTTTTTCCCTCAATTAAGCAGAATTTTAAGATTGGCAGAAAACAACATTTGTTTTCTTGACTGACCGTTAATATTGAAGACTTGGACGCGGGAATCCACTGGATGCGGGAAGCAGAGGAGGTAAATGGGGCAACGCTTTTTCCCGATCCCGATCCATAAGTCCAGCATAGGACGTCTTTCAGCTGAAACGATGATGATGTGATTCGCGTGTAGATCATCATCATCTGCCTAGCCTTTTTCCCAACTATGTTGGGGTCAGCTTCCAGTCTAACCGAATGCAGCTGAATACCAGCATTTACATGGAGCGACTAGATATTCTAGCTAATTTTATTCTTCTTTTATTTCGGGGTGGCAGGGACATTGACGCGCAAACTGTCACCATGAATTTACCACATGATTCTAGAACCCATATAACGTCGGTAATAAAAAACAAAATCTGCTGTTTCATAGGGCAACGGGCAACATCCACAGTCGTGGTCAAAATGAAAGAAACATATTTTATACCCGACTAAAAATTTAAATGCCCCCTGCATTGAAATTTTTAGTCGGGTATAAAATATGGTCTTATTCAAAATTATATACTGAATCTATGGTAACAGTTTGTGCATTTACCCTGCGACCCTGTGTACAGGGTAATTTTTTAACCAGTGCGCAAACTGTAACTATGAATTCAGCATATCATTCTGAACCCGCTAGCATAGAAATTTTTGATCGGTTATACAAAAAAAAATCAGCTTATCCATACATTTTGACCGAGTGGGTATCGGACTTTTCTATGAAACAGCATTTTTTTTTTGTATAACCAACGTCAATTTCTATGCTAGCGGGTCTAGAATGATGTGCTGAATTCATGGTTACAGTTTGCGCACTGGTAAAAAAATATCCTGTATTTAATAGCTTTGCTAAACATGCTTGTCACAGCCGACAAAACATATTTAACTTCAGAAAAATACGACCACAACAAACAAGAGAAAATATTTTTTCCAGTATCATAATTCTCCCATGTAATTTGATGAATAACCCTCCGTCTCATCGCGTACTCAGGGGAATTTTTTTTCACCTTTATGTACTTTTGCAGGCATAACAAAGCAATCTTTTATACTGCGTATATTATGATTAGATTTCATAGATTAGAAATTCACTTAATAGGTATAGTATATCAAATTCAGTCTACACACCTTTCGCAAGACAATCTTAAGATGAACAGGTATGGAGATATAAAAAAGATAAAGGAACTTCCGGTGATAGAATGGTTAAATGATAGGTATCTGATAAGCCATTGGCCATATATATTTACCTTTTACCTCGGCGTGAGTTTGCTGATACGAGAGAAGAAAAAGAAGCGAATCATAACCGGGTGGTCTAGAATGTTTGCGTTTGAAATTTGTATAATTAGGTATAATGATGACGAAGTTTAAGGCAAACATGACTTGAAAAACATCGTTCTAACCAATATTGACCCTGAAATATTCACTGAAAAATTAGAATGACATTTCTTTTTTGTAATTGTTTAGATAACATACTATTTCAAGACGGTGAAGATTGGGTAATCTGATAAAAAACGAGATACTAATGTTGTACCTTATACTTAATACATTGCACCATAGTAATTTCGTATCTAATAATACATTGCACCATAATTACGAAATCCAAAACAAATGTCGCATAATCAGCCTATCTATAATGCTCCTATTGCTTCCCAGCACCTTCTTCCTCTGTGTGAGGGGCCATAATCCCCCACGCGGGCTTATTGCGGGTTGGTAGGTGTCACATGTCTTCGAATTTTTGGTTCTAGGACATGCCAGTTTCCGACGATGTTTTTGTTGACCGGTTTTAGAGCAGTGGTGAAGAAATAATTTAAAGCGCCCGTCAGGGTCCGAACCTACGACCTTTTAGCTCATGAATCACAGCAGTTACCATTCGGCCACCACTGCGCTAAGAAATGTAAGTAGATACCTATCTTATCTTTACCATTGATGGGCGCAAGAAAGTATCTCATTCAAAATACAGCTACAATATAATTTCACTAAAATAATTTTGACATGCTTGCCAAGCATAAAACACATATTTTTGCACTCCGTAAAACAAATTAAAATACTAAAATGCATGAAACTGAAAAATTATTTTGTTTTGAAATGTTACTTTTACTCTCTTGTTGATTGATAAATCTTTTTACAAAGACATGAACTTCATATTTTGCTGACACGAAAGACAAATATTGGCACGGAATTTAGTAGTTATAGCCTCCATTCCATTGCAAATATAATATGACAAATATATTTATTTATATAATAATAGGTCTTTACCTATGAAATTGCCGTTTTGTATGAAAAAATTTAAACGAATTTTTTTCATGAATTTTTTATTTGTATTAATCGAAGTAATCACCCATGCAATCAATGCATCTTTGCCATCGCAGTGGCAGTTTATTGATGCCCTTCTTAAAGAAATCAGCTGGACGGGAGGCAACAAATTCTTCAAAGGCATTTTGTACTGCCTCTCGGGTATTAAATTTTTTTCCCGCCAAGAAGTTATACAAATTCTGGAAAAAGTAGTAGTCTGTAGGCGCAAGGTCTGGTGAGTAGGGCGGATGACGGAGAGCTTCCAACCCCAGTTCTTGCAACTTGGAGACCGTCTGCTGTGCAGTATGAGGTCGCGCGTTGTCGTGCAGGAGCAGCGGAGACGAGCGATTGACCAATGCTGGTTGGAGATGCGCCAGCTTCTCCATCATTGTGTTCAGTTCTTCACAGTACACATCTGCAGTAATGCTCACCCCGTTTGGTAAGAAGCTGTGATGAATCACACCGGCGCTAGACCACCAAACAGTGACCATCACTTTTCTAGGGGTAAGTTTTCGTTTAGGGCATTGTTTAGGTGCTGAACCAGGATCCAACCAACTTGCTGAGCGCTTACGGTTATCAAACAGAATCCATTTTTCATCGCAGGTAACAATGCGGTTCAAAATTCCGTCATTTGTGTGTCTGTTGAGCAGTGCAAGGCACGTCTCGACGCGTACTTCGCGCTGGCGATCATTGAGTTCGTGGGGCACCCATTTGTCAAGCTTTTTTACCTTGCCAATTTGACGCAAATGGACCAATATTGTTTTGTCGCTAACGTCGAAAGCTGCTGCTAATTCAGCCGTAGATTGTGTATCATCAGCTTCCACAATCGCCTTTAATTCGTCATTGTCGACCAAAGTCTTCGGACGACCGCGAGGTTCATTTTTCAGGTCGAAATTTCCAGAACGGAAGCGAGCAAAAAAATAACAGGTGGTGCGTTGGTTTGTAGTGTTAGCTCCGTAAACGTCGTTGATGTTGCGTGCCGCTTGTGCCGCGTTGCTGCCACGACGGTACTCATATTCCATAATTACTCGAATTTTTAACGTATCCATGATGACGAAAAAGATTGAAATGCGATGAAAATGTAACACTAATCAATAAAGAAATGACTACTTTTAGAAAAAAAAATCCATGTTTTTAAAATAAAATTAATTTGAAATTAGAATTCTTAGCCAAACAAAAATTATTTTGATTTGAAATGGCCAGTACTGCAGAACGGCAATTTCATAGGTAAAGACCTAATATATAAGTTCACAGACATAAAACAATAAAGTATGTACACGGTTTGTGGCTAAATAACAATAGCTGCACGGGTCGATCCACCAGGTTAAGCTACGCTTGCCGCGGTTCGTCCGTGGATGGGTGACCATCTTTATATACCAAGACCCCTCCGTGCCTCGGAAAGCACGTTAAGCCATTGGTCCCGGCTGTCATTTGTGGATCTTTGACAGTCGTTACGGGTCGTCAGAAGCCCGAAAGTCTGACAACCAGTCTTACCAAGGGATATCGTATTACCCAGTAACTGGGTTGTGGAGGTCAGATAGGCAGTCGCTCCATGTAAAATACTGGTATTCAGCTGCATCCGGTTAGACTGGAAGCCGACCCCAACATAGTTGGGAAAAGGCTAGGCAGATGACGATGACACGGTTTACAAAAAGAATCGCAGGGTATCGAAAAATTCGTCCACATCGCTGTCAACAGGAAAAGGGCCCAAAAGGCTGGCAGCATCGCCACGTTCTATGGCGATGCTGCTTGTTTAAAAAAAATAGCTGGCCTATTTATGGCCTAAGAATCAGCATCCCTATCCGACCCCATGGCCCTAGTGTTTCAATCACAAACGCGTGGCTCGGAATAAGGTTTCTTTTTGTTTTATATTGAGGTCGGTGTATCCTACCTTACTCCTCTGAGAAGAAACACCGAAGAAACTCTTTTAAAGTCCATACAATTACATCTAATGGTCAGATCATATGGAGGCCATACTGAAATCGGTCAAGTACCTTTAATGAGACACAATTGTTTCTCTATTGTTATGGATCGAATTGGATCCAGGTGGTGCTAAACCGATATGTCCTAAGCTGGTCTCTTGTGGAAAGCACCACGCTAGAGTCACAGTATAAATGTGGACAGTATGGAAAATACGCCTGTTTGTTTAAATAATTACCTACGCTCCATTGGAGCATTTGAGATGTCGTGTAGTTAGTACGACGGCAGCAAAGTGGAAAGAGTCAACTGTACTTTTTACGTAATTCACTATTTGCATAATTAAGCACAGAATTCTTTGTTTTGTGATAGAATTTCTCTTTCTGCTTGCTTCTCAAAGACAACTACAACAAATTTTCTCAAAGTGGCGAAATATTGTATTTTGGAACAAAAAACACACAGTATATACAGTAATATTGGCCTTAACCATTACGATTTCCATTCCCTATTAACTGAATTATGTAAAACTAGCTTTTGCCAGCAGCTTCGCCCGCGTGGAACTTTTATCCCCTATTTAACTTCCTCAGGGGTTGAATTTCGAAAAATCCTTCTTTATTTCAATTCTTTAATTTAATTTATTGATTTTATTGGAAACGAATGGTTAACATTCGTTTGTCATCAGTTAGCAACAATCACCACCTAACATATAAAATACCTAGGCCTCATCATTACCACAAAGCATACGTTAACCACGACCACGGTATACCCGTGAAATCCACAATTATGCCACAATGGCCCGTCTCTTAATCTCAAAGAGAAACATTAAACGCTCCGAACTTATTTGCATACATTACAACAATATTACAATGCTGCCAGCATGACCGTGCAAATTGGAGAACGTATTTGTAAAACTAAAGAGGTTTACGCACCACCTTGTATCGTCTATAATGCACAATAGCTCATCGGAAAACAAATCAATTGGAAAACATTTTTCTGGATTTGCACGACGCATTTTCTGGCCGCTATGCAACTCTAGCGTTATGCACGACACATTTTCTGGCCGTCATGCAAACTTTGTATTTTGCACGACGCAGGTCGTCGTCAGGCGTCTTGCGTATATTAAAGGCACACGTTCGGGTATAAAGTGCAAAAAACCGATATGATATTATCTTGGAGAAGAAAGAAATTCGTAATCTCTGGATGGATTTCGTAAGATTATTTATTTTACTGACAGCAAATTAAAGTGTTTACAGTCACGCGTTTCAACATGTTTGCTTTATTTATTTTTGAATATTTAATAATATTTTGAGCGCTATGGATTATCTGATATCATTATAATGATATACGAGTAACAATACCATTATGCTGTTTATCTCTACAAATATGATTCCCACGAAAGATTAGGAGCAGAATAAAAAGGACCTGTCAGTTTCTGCCATATTTGACTTTTCTTTGCCGTAGATTGTTAGTGCAAATCACAATATTCATAATATTTGCAATATGAACTGTGCTTATACAGGATAAGTTTTTATCCAGTGTGCAAATTTTAACCAAGAATTCTAGAAGATAAAAACTTTTCCTGTATACAATGTAGGTATTTAAGTCAAATCTACCGCTGAAGTAATCTCCGAATTAATCTTAATTAACTCCCGAAACTTCTACGCAAAACGACCTACGCAGAAAACCAAAACATTACAAGAATAAACAGTTGACGAAATTGAATAACAAACATATAAACGACTCATAATCTACGCGTATATCATAAAAACAGCGCAACTACGTAAACATTTTCATATTACATAAATAATTCCAGCTACAATTGAATTAATAATGTAGTAGACTGCATTAATAACTGTTCTCTACTAGCCTAATCTAAACCTGCACCCTAAATCCCTATCCGATCCCTAATGATTATCCAATCAGTAGGGATCGGATAATCGGATGCATATTTACCTAAAGTTAATTTTTAGTTATGAAAGTACGGAAGCGGCTTAGTATAACATTTTATTTTGTAAAATTAAACAACGGGTGTTGATTAGTCAGGTGTATAGTATGGAAGCGACTTGTAAATTATTAAGATTGCATAACTGCTCATATGCATATCTATTTAAAACTAGCAGCACTCCGCGGTTTCACCCACGTAGTTCCCGTTCCTGTGGAAATACGGGGATGAAATATAGTCTATGTCACCCTGGGATAGTGTAGCTTCTCAACAGTGCGATAATTTTTCAAATCAGTTCAGTAGTTTCGGAGCCTATTCAATGCAAACAAACAAACAAATCTTTCCTCTTTATAATATTAGTATAGATTAACCCCGATTAAAATATGTGTATGTAGGGTGTAAGTCTGTAAGAGAAGGGGTAGTGTGTATTAGTTATAACAATTTTTATTTTTACATTAAGATTTTTCGATACAAAAGCGCGTTCCATATTAGCCAACATCTCAACTTTAGGTGAATATGCATCCGAATATTCGATCTCTGATCATCATACAGGGATAAATGCATCAGGATTACATATCAAGCATTAATTTATTAATATTTCCTCTTTATTGCCGCCATAATTAAACGTTTTAATTTGATGTAGTAGAGCCAAGGAATCCAGTATTCTGCCAAAGTAATTAAGAATGCAAATAGATCGCAACTCAGGAGGTCGGATGGCATAAATCTTAGCCCAAGGTCAATAGGGGTGTCTAATATTGGATTGTTTATGATATTAGTTATTAATTCAGTGATATTCTTGAGATGATGGAAAAAGTGGGAATAGCACGAACGCGCGGAGTTAAGGCTTCCGCAGACAGGGGCCACGCGACTCTGGTAGGACCATTTCCATGCAATTTTCAAAGAGTCGCATCGCGTCTGTGTTTGGGAAGCCTATACGTAAATTCCAAAGGTTGGTGCTTGTATCGCACATTAATATTCAAGAACGTAGTTTTAACAGGTGACACTAATTGTCGTTACGGGTCGTCAGTAGCCCGAAATTCTGACAGCCAGTCTTACCAGGAGGTATCACATTACCCAGTAACTGGAGTGTGGAGGTTAAAAAGGCAGTCGCTCCATGTAAAACACTGGTATTTATCTGCATCCAGTTCGATCGGAAGCCGACCCCAACGTAACGGTTAAACGGTTAAAAAGTGTGATTTGACGAAAAATTTGCAGAGTGCAACGATCACCGATCCAACTTCAAGAGGCTTACATTCAAGGCCTCTCAATTGTCTCAATTTTTTTTTATACAAACTTTGCCCCACACTAGAATTTCTCCAGCATTGCGGGTGCGTTTACAAACATTTAAATTCACATACACGAACAGCCAGACCCGGAACAATTACTTGTAGGTCATACAAATATTTGTTCCGAGCGGGAATCGAACCCGCGACACGCAGCGCAGCAGCCAACCGCTTAACCACTGCGCCAACCGTGCCGTCAAAATTTACCTACCTACTAAAATTTATGGAAAGGATAATGATTAGATACCTATAGGAAACTCTGACGATTCGGGAAACCATTCAGGAAGTCAGTCTAATGGTTGGTACAGCCTGTTTGAATCTCTACAGTGAATTATTGAGTACCTTATCCTGTGAGTGATATATGTTAACGCTTGTCCATTTTTATGTAAAGAAAGTCCCATTTATAATGCCAGCTTGAATCTTGCCGACATACTCTGTCCTTCTTATACACGGTGTGTTTTAATATACAGGAAAAGTTTTTATCCAGTGCGCAAATTGTAACCATGAATTCAGCATATCATTCTAGACCCCTAGCGCAGAAATTTTTCGACGGATATACAAAAAAAAAATCAGCTGTTCCATACATTTTGACCGCGTAGGTATTGCACTTTTCTATGAAACAGCTGATTTTTATTGCATAACCGGCGAGAAATTTCTGCGCTAGGGGATCTAGAATGATATGCATTCATGGTTACAATTAGCGCGCTGGATAAAAACTTACCCAGTATAGGGTGACTGGTAATTAGTGACCGACATTTAAACACATGATTGTACTCAACATTAATAAACAACTTTTACTATGGGACCAAACCTGAAATGGCGAAAAAAAATCAGCTGTTCCCTTCATTTCTGTTCGCATAACTCGTCAAAATGTAGGGAACAGATGAATTTTTTTTCGCGATTTCGGGTTTGGCCCCATAGTAAAATTTGTTCACAAATTATGAGTACAATCATGTGTCTAAACCCTATATATTGCCCCACTGCCTGCTGGGTTTGCCAGCAGAGAGAGATTTGGAAGAGTACTGGTGATGCCCAGAGGTCTCCCATATACTTTTTCAATTTTCTTCGTGTCTTCTTCAGCCAATCGGTCAGGAACGAGCCCAAATCGTCACGCTAGCATTTATTAGGCTGGCCTCGGTTACCACATCCTTCTTCAGATAGGTTTGTGAATAAAAAGTAGTATTAGGCAACAAACATTTTTTTACAAAATTATCAACAGTGCCCCCTCATACCCTTAGTTTTTTTTTTCTGGAGAAACGTTACAAATACCCTCTGTTTGAGGAGAATGAAGGTTTTTGACGGACTCCTACTGGCTAAAATCCCAGTTTCTTCATTATGATTTACTATGGAAAAGTAAATCATAAAGAGTCTCCTAACACAGGAATTGTTTGTTTAAAAGGAGTCTCCAAACACGAAACCCTTTTTTGTAAACTGGAGCATAAATAAAACCTTTTTTTTCTACCCCTACCATGAGGCCCGGGAGTCCTATGGTGCATTCGCCGCATCAGGGGGTGCGGATAATGCACCATAGGACCTCCGGGCCATATCGGGCTGGGATTAATCTCACTTTATGCTAAAAAAGGATCTAATAAACTCCGGCATTTAGGCTGTATAAATTTGTCGAATAGACAGACAGACTCGCTAACGCCTACCGAGATTAGCAGGCACAAATAATTATCTAGAACAAAGCCTCCACCAACATGCCACTATTTTGTTTCCATCACAAAAGATAACACAGATTCCTGACATTCACAAACACCCACAGAGGCCTGATTTTATCTCAGAAATAAACAACAATAAACTACATAGTAGAACAAACTTTCTCACCCAAGTCTCTAAGCACAATATTCATAGACCGCACTTTGTATTTTACTTTACTAAGTAAAAGTTTTATACGAATATAAACTATGCCGAATAAGTATAAGATTCATATTCGTGTGAGACACCAGAAGGTACAGTAAGCGGTTCATACGAGTATGACAATTACAAAAATAAGGTTAATATGTATTTGTGTCAATAGCTTGTTCACATTCACTAATACGAATATGATCAATATCATTCAAAAAGGAAATAATAATTATATTATCATTATCATTATCTGCCTAACTCTTTCCCAACTATGTTGGGGTCGGCTTACAGTCTAACCGAATGCAGTTGAATACCAGTATTTTCTGCGAGGGGTGCGGGTTGTCCGAAAGAGATACCGTGGCCTATGGCACACAAGCAATTGAAGGAACACGGGTGGGTTTTAGTCAGTAAAAGTTGGACACGTCCTCCTGCTCCACCCAGAGCGGGAGAAGTTATTTGATGATTTCCCACTCTTATAAAAAAAAAACAATATTTTACATGGAGCGACTATACCTATCAGCAGGCCTAGACCTGCGAAAAGGACAAGACGTAACCTTTCCGCAGGTAATGTCATTCCCATACATTTTGGCGTAGCGTTTGGCGTGAACTCTAACAGAAATGTATTTGTCTCTAGGCCCAGATCTCCACAAGTCCACAACCTGGTTAATACGATACCCCTTGGTAAGACTGGTTGGTCAAACTTTTGGGTTTCTGGCCACCCATAACGACTGTCAAAGACCTACAAATTATAGCCGGGACCAACGGCTTAACAACTCGGTTTGTAAAGATTTTTTTAGTAAGTATAAGAAGTCACAAGTAGGTACAGTCTCATTCATAAGGTTTATATTCGTGTGAATGACTCGTTCACATTCGATAGTATGAATATGATTATTATAATGTGTAGTTCCAAAATGTAATGCTTAAATACTATAGTAGGTCTAGGTACTTATATTATTATTCAACCTACTATTAACACTTATAAGAATAAAGTTTTATATTCACATGAAACGCTTACGTAGTTTATGTGCACTCTGAGAATTTTGCCCTAAGACCGTAGATCTTCCCTAACATAGAAATATCTCGGCGTGAATAAACTTTCGAGTAGGTAGGGAAACTCATTATATTGTCTGGAAGAATATTTTGGCGTACCCCTACTGAATTTTATAAAGGTTTTCATCCAGAATTTTACGTAAGTATCTGGACAATTGAGTTAAAAAGTGTGGGTGAAAAGCGCCCAAGTTTTTATTTTGACAAATATTGATGGGAAAATGGTCCAGAGTTAAAAAACTTCAACGATCGATCTGCCTAGCGTTTTCTCAACTATTTAATGGTCGGCTTCCACGCTAACTAGATGCAACTGGATAGCAGTATTTTGCATAAAGCAACTGGCCTACCTGATTTACTGGGTAACACGATACAACCCAGTTACTGAGTAAAACGATACCCCTTGGTAAGACTCCGCTAACCTAATCCGCGGCAAACGCACCGGGTGTCGGCGGAGCAGCCCATTTAGGGCCCCAAAATGGGTCCAGGGGCGACGGATCCGGGGATATCTGTCGCCTCCTATTCCTTAGGACCCGAGATGGCAGCGCGTAGTGTTCCAGGCGCACCTCTCTATGATGTAAGGGGGAGAGTTTAACATTTCACTTTTTTCCCCTAACTTGAAGTGGCCCGCAGAGGCCACTACTGGTACTAGCCAGAGATCGCGGAAGTCGCATTAGATCCCAAGATGGGGGGGGTGCAAGTGTGGGACGGAACACCAGGGTGGTTTTAATCAATAAGAGTCTGACAGACCCCTTCACCCTACCCAGGGCGGAGGACATCAAAGAGGATTACCCCGTCAAGAAAAAAAAACGGTGTAAGACTTTTACGGTTTAAGACATTTATTTCTCAAAAAGAATACGATTCACTTAATATGAGAAATACAAGCTAGGTACCTAATCTTAAAACTAAATATGAGAATTACTTATGAAGAAGGTAGGTATTCATAAATAAGTAAGTTAATTAGAAGACACACGATTTTTACAGTGTTGTGGGTAACAGGAAAAAGTGGGTGTACTATTAGATATCGATTCTTGAAGGCAATTTTGGGGTTCGGTACCCGTAACGACTGTCAAAGAACTACGATTGACAGCCGAGACCAACGGCTAACGCTTTTTCTGAAGCATGGAGGGTTCTTGAAGCACGGAGGGGTCTCGATATGTAAGGAGACCATCGACTATATATTTACTAACTGACCGCGACAAGCGTAGCTTAGCCTTCAACCGACGCGTGTGGCTTATTTAGCCACGAGATAATTTCTCAAGTAATAGATAAATAATAATATGTTCATCCTACCTATTTACTACCAAAATAACTGGAAGTGAAGAAAAACATTGTGAAGAAAGTGGCGGGCCAATTGCGTAACACACAGCAGCAATGGCTTTCATTTTGAAAATTCAACAACATTCATTTCGTTATTTACGTTTTTGTGCAGACAAACTTTTCGAACACATGAAGCAATATATGGATTGCTAGCAATCTTCAAAATTATTTATTTAGGCACTATAGATGACTTACAGCTATATAAAGCAAACAGATCAAAATGTATGTGAGACTGACAGCCAAAGAGCGTGAACAGCACAATACAGCTACCGGAAAGGAACAGAAAAAAAAAAAACAGAATAGCATTCAAGCTTTAGGGTACACTAGTCGCGGGCTCGAAATCACTGGTGGGCCTGGCTAAAAAGCACGCTGTCTCACCAGGCTTCATGTGCATTTGGATTGAGTGATCTTTTTTTATTTCGTGACAAAATCTGATTGTACATTTAGTCAAAAATAGTCAAAACTCATAGCCCAAAGTAAAAAATTGACACTCGCAAGGGTCTTCAGTTATTGCCTAAAGTGTGGATCACTCAATTCAGACATTTTGCAAAAACGGCAATGATCTAAATCTCAACAAAAACTTACTCTAATGACTAAATTTATATCTAAAAAATTAGTCATCAAATTGTCACAATGTTTTATAAAACCATCTAGGGATTTAAAGCTAATTCCAGGTATCTATGATAGTATCATTGGATCACTCAATTCAGACATCATTTTGTCTGAGAGATCGTTGTAATAAAGTTTTGGTTGACTTTTTCCGTACATCTTTTTTTTTATCCTAAAATTTATGTTCCGAATATATTTGTACAATAAATTTCATTACACAAATACCTTTTGTTAAAAAGTTAGGAGTAATTCAATATTTTTAAATTTGCTGAACTGAGTGATCCATATGAATACTTATAGGTAACTACCCACTTCGTATTGATTTACACAAACAATGAATAATTTTTGTACAACTTTATGACTAAAGTTTTACATAAAAATCATTTACATAAACAGCTTAATTTATGAGATATTAGAACTTTAATTTTTTAAAGAAGTTGAGTGTTGTAGGGTGTACATATGATTTTAACTTTTAATGAATATTTTTTCTTCTACCCGACATATTTGATTGTTATTTGCAGCGTCGCATGTTTCATTTAGTTTTATACGAGATTTAGTGCACATATGTACGTGAGCTGTGAGCGTTCAGTCTATCGGTGTAGTGTCTGTCGGCGTTAAGTCGTACATTGGAACGGATTTGGATGAAATTTGGCAAACTGACAGTTTATAACCTGGATTAACGCATATTACACGGTATTACGCTTAGCTAGTAATTATAATGAAAATTAGATCGTACAGGTTACTTGGAGGTATTGAATTTATTGCTTCTCAACATCCTGACGGCATCGGTCATTATCGAGCGCATGGCTGTATAAATGGACGAATAGGTTGCTATGACGATAATTTGGCTAAAACTTATGATAGTACAAATTTACCACGTTATTATCATACACTTATTTACGCAGTTTATGATTTGTAAGTAATATTGTATTTTTATTTCCTTTCCTGTCCTGTATGTGTCGCCAGGCGTAAAAGAATAGCACCATGCCATTTCTTCCAGTGGGTGTCGTAGAATGCGACTAAGGGACTTACTAGAGAATGGGCAGCAGCGTTCTCTATGCATTTTACCACCATACTGCGATCGCCAACCCGCCTGCCAAGCGTGGCGATTATGGCAAAACCCCCCATTCTGGGGGAGAACTATGTCACGCAGTGGACGTCTTTCGGCTGAAATGAATGAATGAATTTCCTTTCTAAATAAAAGAGACGAGCTTATATGTACTGTATCATTTTTATTTCCGATGATCTCATAATATATGGTCACCCTAGTGCGCTTTTCCTTGACCATAAAATTAAAAATCTAATATCTCATAAATGAAGCTGTTTAAGTAAATGATTTTCATGTAAAACTTTAGTCATAAAGTTGTACAAAAATTAATCGTTGTTTGTGTAAATCAATACGAAGTGTGTAGTTACCTATAAGTATTCATAAGGATCACTCAGTTCAGTTCTCCGGTCCTGTACCTACTATATACTTGCGATATTCCTGAATTAGGGCAAAACACGATTGGGACCTTTGCTGATGATACAGCTATAATGGCTGTAGGAAACAGCCACGAAGAAGCAGCAGAAAAGGTTCAATTAGCTGTAAATCAAGTTTACGACTGGACCAAAAAATGGAGGATTAAACTAAATGAATCCAAATCTGTTCACATAGACTTTTCCAACAAAAAACATCAGTATTCTCCAGTTTACATCAACAATAAACTAGTACCATACGAGAATACAGCCAAATATCTCGGTATGACCCTTGACGCAAAGTTACGCTGGAAAGCCCACGTCAAGAAGAAAAAAGATGAACTCGACCTCCGATTCAAAAGAATGTATTGGCTGCTTGGAAGAAACTCCGTGCTATCCGTGCAAAACAAATTATTGCTTTACAGACAAGTCCTGATGCCAGTTTGGACTTATGGTATTCAGCTGTGGGGCTGCACCAAACAGACAAATATATTAATTATACAACGATTCCAAAACAAAGTGCTAAGGGAAATTGTAAATGCACCTTGGTACATACGAAATGATGACCTCCATCGGGACCTAAAAGTTGAGTTCATCGCAACAGTGATCCAGAAATTTGCAGAAGCTCACGAAAAGAGACTTCATCAGCATGTGAACGTCGAGGCAATCCAGCTTCTCGACCACACAAACATAATTAGAAGACTTAAAAGAACAAAACCGTTCGAGTTAGTGTTTAGTGTTAGTGAATAGTGTAAACAAACACAAGAACGAAGTGTATTCGCCTTAATAGAGACAATAAGAAAAGTGCTATTGGACACATTCTTAGTAAAGACAATTTAATAGTTTAGGTTATAATTAAATTACTTATTAGTCTATCTATAGGGCTAGATTGTAATAAGATTAGGGTCCATCCTATTGATGAACCATAGGAAAAGGGAAAAAAAAAAAAAAAAAAAAACTCAGTTCAGCAAATTTAAAAACTCCTAACTTTTTAACAAAAGGTATTTGTGTTATGATATTTATTGTACAAATATATTCGGAACATACATTTTAGGATAAAAAATAGATGTACAGAAAAAGTCAACCTAAACTTTATTACAACGATCTCTCAGACAAAATGGTGTCTGTACCTACTGAGTGATCCAATGATACTGTCATAGAAACACGGAATTAGCTTTAAATGCCTTGATGGTTTTATAAAACATTGTGACAATTTATTAACAAATTTTTGAGACATAAACTTAGTCAGCAGAGTAACTTTTTGATGAGATTTAGCTCATGGCCGTTTTTGCAAAATGTCTGAATTCACACTTTGGCCAATAACTGAAGACCCTTGAGAGTGACAATTTTTTTACTTTGGGCTATGAGTTTTGACTATTTTTGACTAAATGTACAATCAGATTTTGTCACGAAATAAAAAAAGATCACTCAATCCAAATGCACATCCAGGCTTCGAGTCCGACAGAGGTAGTATCAGTTATGAGCAGTTAGACGATAGTCTACACGCACAACATTATTGTGTGAGCTGCAGGATCAGTTATAGTAAAACAGGCGCGTAAAAAATTAAGAAAAGTCCTTCAGAAGATCGGGTTTTCTGAAAAAAACACTGCTTATATCAATGACCAATTAAGTTTATTGAACTTTTCGATAATTGAACTTTGTCGGTACCGACTTAGTTTTGGAGATTTTACATTCTTTTATTACTTAAACATGTCCAAAGTTAGGTTAAATTATCAAGAAAAACGAATCTTTGTTGGTTCATAACTTTTTAATGGCTTGTTTCCGTACCGACAATATTAATAGTGAGACAAAACCATACCATGTTTAAGTTTTGATGTATGTCAAACAGTGGAGTAAAACCCTCCCGAAGTTTGTATGGAAAAAATGTGGTCCTGTTTCACCTTAAACTAAATTCACTTTTGATATTGTATACAAGAATATAAACCTGAACAAACAAAATCTAACTATCCATTTCTTGCTGAAATTCCCAACACACAAGCCCCAGTCAGTAATGATCAATACTGGTTTCTTCTTTAGTTAAACTTAACCCTCGTTATCTTTCAAGTCAGTTTTATTTCAGTAAATAAATTACTTTTATTTACAAACATTGTACCAATTTATTTAGTTGCATAATTAAACTGCGGTTAATACACGACCATGTAGGTATATCTATTGAAACTGGAACGAGGTATAATGATAACGTCTGAGGACGACTATTGCGAAACCTATTAAAATTTAATACCATTAAAATGACAATTAATTGAACGTACGATAGTGATAGCAGCTAAATTACCAGTTTTATTCCGAACCACCTGAATCAAACGATGAGTCTTTTTATAGGACTTCAAATTAGGAGTAGGTTGTATGTTATGGTTCTGTGTGTATGTATTGTTTTTTAATGGATGTCCGTCGATTAAAAAAAAAACATTTGGTAGACGAAAGCCACGCGATGGTCTCAAATAAATTTCGTCAACTTTTCTTGTGTAGTTTATGAAATTATGTCATTACTCGTAGCTTAATTATTATGTATTTTAATAAACTTGGTGTATGTTAATGATGGTCTTGTCACTGTTTATAAAACAAGTGGAGGCATGCGAATTGATGTGGGGTAGGTATACAAAATTACTGTTTCATACATTTTGACCATGTATTTTCGACTTTTGCATGAAACAGATTTTTTTATAACCGACGAACCGACGCGACGACCGATTTTGAATGCTTTTGTGTCTAGAATCATGTGCTGTCAATCAGGGTAACAGTTCGCGCCTCGATGTCCCTTACACCATGTAGGTATTTAAAAAGCAGGGAACAATACTTCACCTTTTCCCCACATTTCATGAGAAGAAAAACAGCTGACATCTCATTTTAACCCATAATCGGTGCTAACAATGAGTTCAATATCTATTATGCAGCAGAATCACTAATGAATGCTGGGAACTGGAGCAAGGCGAATAATTTTGCACTAAATAGCAGCGCTATCTTGGATCTAGGTATCTAGATATAAAATATGTATAGATAGTGCTGTATTAAACGCGAAGGATTTCTTGGAATCATCATCATCATCATCGGCTGGAATATGATGTCTGTATTTCAGATTTATGTCCACAAGAGCATCAAAATACACGACGAAATATATATTTTTAACCAAATCGCAGAATAATATGTTGGTAGTATAATAATATTTTTTCCTGGTTCACTGGCTTAAAGATCTAGCATCGACTTGATTAGCCCATCTCATGAAAATCAGATACTAGAAGACTATTTTTGAAAAAAATTTGCCGGCAATATTTATAATTTGAATTATTAGTGGCTAAAAAATAAATCATTCTTATCTTTGCCTTATTGGTTTATTTTCATTAAAACACAGATAATTTAACGTGTTTCACAAACATCTAGTCACGAAATTTTATCCATTTTTTTACTAAGTTCTGAAGCAAGATTTTGCCCACAACAGTATTCTCCACAAAAACATAATCGTGGTACGCTACAGGAAAAAACAATGTCTATATAATCAGCTGATCATTATCGTAGAATCTTTATGAGTCAGCTGAAACAATAGATATCATAGCAATGAACCTAAATCTAGCAGATATTAATGAATGCTACTACATTACGCATAAATGGATGGGTACTTAAGATAAGGTATGTAGATGTCGATGCTAAATATGACCTGCAGTGCGATTCTGTTAATTTCTAGACAGTGAAAACAAGGCTTAGTGGTCTATTCGCAAGAATTTGCTCACCCGAAACAGGCGAATTGACTGTTTTAAATAAAATATCATTTTCTGTAGGTGCACTAGCAAGAAATTGTGTATTGTCTTGTTGTTTTATTTGCGAATCGAAAACTCCTGAAAATACGAACTAGGCAATTGGCACGTTTTGATTAATGGAGTTCGGAACTATCCCACGGGATTGTACTACCAGAATAAAAAGTATTCTATATGTTAATCCAGGTTATAAACTATCTTGTGAGACAAATTTCATCCAAATCCGTTCAGCCGTTTTTGCATGATTGAGTAACAAACATCCAAATATCCAAGCATCTAAACATACAAACTTTCTCATTTATAATATTAGTAGGACACATTTAATTGACATTACTTTGTATTGTATAAATTCAGACTTAAAAAAAAAAAAATTGTTCACCAATTTCATTGGTAGGACATAGAGCTCGCCTAAAATTTATACATAAGACCTATATTGTAATACCTGTGTTCACGAGTAATTGATTGATTTTTTTGCAGTTTATTCCATGTTCTTGCAATTACCTTTTCTCATAATCTTATTGCATAAAAATCAAAACTTGCTCATGGATACGTATTTCCGGAGTTTTCGATTCGATATTCGCCCACAAATAACTTCTGGCGAGTCATAATAAGATAATTTATTTTAAAGTGTCGATTCGCTCAATTCGGGCGAGTAAATTCATGTGAATTGACAAATAAGCCCAAAACGGCTAATTAGTCGATTCTTTGGTGAAGTTTCAAAGTTTTTGGTGAAGAATCTTACGTGACGGCTCACAGCTAGCCGTCACGTAAGATGACAGTTCACTTAAAGCTCAACTTTATTTAATTTCCACGGTGGGATTTTACAGGATATCTCGGCTGATTTATTAGTTAATTAATATATCAATAACTAATTATTTTGGGAACGATTTCAATCATCAAAAAAATAAATGATTGTACAAACTAAAACGAAGTGTTTGTACAAACTAAAACGTGAAATAAAAACATTTATCATTTATCGCAGACGAACGAGTAGTAATCGTGCCTACACTTCTTCGCTTTGACTCACGTGTACGTATCGGGATTGTCCAAAACTGAGATCAAGAGGCCAAGCTGCCTATTCGAATCACGACCTCTTCTTATTATCAAGAGTTCATGACTGAAAACTTCTTTTTATTACACAACTTGTCACAGAGTGCGTGCGTGCGTATCACTATCACTAAATATTATAAAACAAAGTCGGGTCAGCCTGTCTGTCTGAAATATCAAGAACTACCTGTCTTTGAAAAAATCTGATTGTATTTCCGTTTAGTCCACTGTCGGCTCCTCGACCCCTAAAAAAAGGTTTATTTATTTGTTTACATACAAACCCCCAATCATAGTTCACACTCGACCCCCAGGGGGTGAGACTGAATTTTCATACAAGGGACAGGTATACCTCGTCCAGTTTGGACCCCTGGTTCAGTAAGTACCTAAAATTAATATTTTGAAAACTTGGCTGGAAATCCACTCTCGACATCCAAGGGTCGAGTATCAACCATAGTCAGGGATCCAGTGGACACATTATTTATTGGGGGTCAAGGGGCCAAGAATGAACAAAACGTGCATTTCATAGCCCAATTTTTGAAGAAGGTTATAGGCTTTTTAACATCACGCTATAACCCTTTTGAGAGGAGCAATAAGAAAAAAAGTCAGTGAGAACGCTAAGCATAAATCGGTGGCCAAATTACGAGGCCGAAGTCGCGGGCGAAGATAGTAACTTCGTCGGTCGGCACTGCGTGCGTGAATAAACCGATCAAAATAAAAAATGAACTCACCACTCCCAAAACTAGGCTCTAACGAGTTTAGTCCAAATTTAGTCTTTGTATTATGTCTATCGCAGCATGTTCTTTATCTTTACATAGTATAAAACAAAGTCGCTTTTCGTTTCTGTACGCCTATAGATCTTTAAAACTTCTTAACAGATTTTAAAGTGGTTTTCTTCAATAGACAGAGTGATTCAAGAGGAACGTTTATATATGTATAATACACAGACGGGCGAACCCGCTGGCAAAAGCTAGTATACATAATTGTTTTTGTACATCCTAGGCTAACGCATTCGATATACCTTATACCTTATGCGTGAAACTGGAGACAAAGCGGACTTGTAATTTCTTAAACAATATCTTCTCTCATAATCAAGAAATGACACGCAAAAACGTTCCGAAAAAAATATTGCGCGACTGAAACCAATGCAAAACTACACATACAAGATAGCTTAAGCCTTAACGACATTCGCACTGCAAGAAAACTGTTTACCCAAAAAAACAAAGACGATAAAATACTCAAAAGAAGCGAACGAACGAGTGTACCCAACGATAATAACAGCACTTCACAAAGACCCAAAAAAGCGGTTCAATCCAGCTGAAACCGGCTCAAACCGGTACTGTTTTGAGTTTAAAACGAACTCTGCGGCCGCAAACAGACTCCTTTTACGTACATTCGTATGTCTAATGCGACGGATATGGTGGCTCTTGTTAAAATTTCATACACCGAGTAATCCTTAGGGAGTTTCAGATGAATATGTGTCGCTGCGAAGCTCTGGAAGCGCTAGATAAGACGGAGTTGCTCTTTGTTGTAGAAATGCTTTGTTTTAATGGGTCATATGTTTTCAAAGACGTGTTAGATATTAATGGATATTATAACTTCTCTCGTATGCAATTTGATTGCCAATTTAGAGAATGATTGAATATCATGTAGTAGGCTATTGTTTTAATAGGTGTGTTAACTTTTAGTGTCGATAATAAAAGATGCTTTGTAGAATTTGAGATAAAAAGAGGCCTCTCCCTCTCACAGAGAGGAGGCCTGTGTCCCAGTAGTGGGAACGTATTATTTTAGCTACATTTATCTGTATCGTTACAATGAAAGCGGTAAATGCTTCAATAATAAAAACGATACGAAAAACAGGTTTGCTTTTTCCCAGAAAACTGGTAAAAGCCATCGACAGCTAACACGAAATCCCGAAAAAAGCTTTGAAAATGCACCTCCTGAAATTGTATTACAGTCTCCCTTTGAGTCTGTGACCTAACAGGAATATAAAATCAGTCTAGACAGGATACGAAATAAACGACTTACGTTTCAGCGTGTATGATTTCAGAACAGAAAAGAGTTTTGTAGTGTTATTTTTATGGACAGAATAATGCTTGGTGAAGCATTTGTAGATAGTTATTTCAATCAAAGACTACTTAGTTGTAGAAATGGGACAATGAAATAATATAGTAGAGGGAGAGAATCTTTAAGTACCTAAGTAAGATAAGAATTGATACTTTGATTCATCGAGGTCTTAGTATGGTGACTATGGGAAGCAGAGGGGCTTGTGGCGAAGCAATAACAGCTGCACGGGTCGGTCTATCAGGTCAAGCTACGCTTGCCGCGGTGAGACCGTAGATGGGTGGTCATCTACGCATACCAAGACCCCTCTGTTCCTTGGAAAGCACGTTAACTCGATCATTAATGGATCTTTGTTAGTCGTTAAGGGTCGTTAGAAGCTTGATGTCTGTCAACCAGTCTTATCATAGGATTTCGTATTACCCAGTAACCGGGTTGTGGAGATCCGATAGGCAGTCCCTCCATGTAAAATACTGGTATTCAGCTGCGTCCGGTTAGACTGGAAGCCGACCCTAACGCGGTTGGGAAAAGACTAGGCAGATGATGATAGTTCGGGAAGCTAAAGATAGGGCAGACTTTAAAGATATACGACAATCATATGATCAAATTAAAGTTCTAGAGAGTCTCTGCATATAAATTATTATACATATTTAATCAAAATTTTAGTAGAAAGTCTAGCATCCAGTTGTTGCCGAAAAAAATTAAGATATGACGACGGCGAAAATGTTGTTTTTTGCCAGTTTCCTACATACAAAATACGATGAATCAAGGCGAACATACCCAAACAAATAGGTGAGTAACAACGTACCTGAAATACTTTTTACTATCTTTAACGCTGATTTGTGGAATACAGATATCGGAATGAATCATATCCTTTCAGTGGTGACGTAAAAAAAAAAAAAAAAAAAAAAAAAAAAAAAAAAAAAAAAAAAAAAACGGTCACCGTTGGTCAGGTTGCGAAGATATCTGCCATTGGTTTCATTGCCATTGTTAGTAACCATGCATGCACGTAGCTTTTTCCAAAAAGTTTTATTTCTACAAACGTAGTTATGTGTTTCATGGTGGACTCGATTTCCAGGTACATTTTCAATTCAATTTACTTTTCCAGTATCTAACAATTCACATCGCGTTCGCATAATTAGATAGCAAACAGCAGAGTATTATTAGAAAATTAACAACACGCAATAACAATTTTGTGCAGTGACAAAACCCATGAACCATTTGCTTGACCTGAGGAGCAGACCTCCAGATGGGGTCCTGCTCTGATATTGCATTTTCGACCTTAAGACCAACTACATAAGTATTCTTCATCATAATTAGTCAGTGCATGGAGGAACACGGAGTGGTGGCATGTCTGGTTTTAACATCATTGAAAAACAAAATCGCATCGGCAGCTATCTTGTCTGTACAACGCTTAATAAGCAGAATATGATTCAGCAACGTCTGTTAATGTACCGTCTGCGAACCACCAAGGTTCCGTAGCGTGGGTTTTATATGCACCCATTCAAGTGTTCACTCGGAGTTTTATGTGTATAAGTAATGACTAGAGATGTTACGTCGCTTATGATTACAATTTCGTTCAGACCAGTGAATGGTATGTGATGCTTAATTGTTTTGATAGGCAGCAAAACACTGACAACATTATATATAATAAAAAATAAAAATAAAAATGAAAATGAAAAGTGTTTATTCACAAAAAAATAGTTCGTATAAGTTACATTTACCTCCGCCAAACTGCATAGCAGTTTGTTGGCAGACGTAGCTCCACTTTTGTAAATGTCTAATTATTAACATAGTTTTTTTTTTTATAATTACACTTTTCCACCCAGTTAAAAACCTCCTAAGTTCCTTAAATTTAAAACAAACATATCACGCCTGTATTCACCAAAAGGTTAGGCAGAGCTACGAGGACACCCACATTTCGCCAGTTATATTCATTTCCCACCAGCTTCCGCCCGCAGCGTCGTCCGCGTGGAAGTCGGAAATTATCCCGCGGGAACTTAATACCTGGATAAAAAGTATCCTATGTGTTAATATAGGTTATAATCTATATGTGTGCCAAATTTCATACAAATCCAATCAGTAGTTTTTGCGTGAAAATTTAACAAACATCCAAACAAACAAGATTTCGCGTACAAAGTATTAGTAAGGAAGTAAAGATTTAATAGGGAGCGAGGCTAATGCCTTCAACCGGTTAAAAGTCCAGACTCCGGGTTGCTACTGTGAAATTCCCGAAGAAGAAACCCAATACTTAACACTTACCCGACCTAGGATAACACGGATTGAAAATCGTTTGATCACCAGATATATACTAATCCGCATCTTGCATTTTTTTGTAATCAGGCGATCACACAGAGACCCTGAAAATCGGAAAATGATTGTGTTTATAAGGGCTATTGTAATACAGGGTGCCATCCATAACTTCAACATATGATTGATGAGACGCCTTAGCGAAGAATTTTTGATTAAAAAAAAATACCTCAAAAAGCACCCCCCCCCCCCCTCTTTTTTGAAATTATTTTCTGCTTTTTTAATTTGGTTTTAAAGCGTGTTTTTAGATTTTTTGATAGATTATTTATTTTATATTTTTTAGTTCTGCTACCTACAAAAGCGTGAAAATTCAGTTTTGTTTTTTTTTTTTTTTTTAGCAAATAAACATGCTTACAAACATACTTACAGGTGAAGCTAAGCGTGTTAAAAATCTACTGTTTCAAGAAATCTAATTCAAATTGCAATACCGACGTGGTCAAAAAGAATGTTAAAGCAATTTATTTTAAAACCAAATATTTATAACGCATTGGAATTTAGAATTATCACACAGCGGGGGGGGGGGGGTACTAAGTCATCAAGTAATAAGAATACTGAAAATCACCTTGGTACAGTGCCACCCATTTTAACGGACTCTACGAATACAGCATCTATTATGTAGCAGGAAAATTATTATTTGTACCACCTTATTCCATTCAATCACGTCACCTTCTAATTAAATTCACACCACTATCAGATACAGCTGACATCTTTACGACAATGAAAACAAGAACTATACAATAACTATAGTGTAGTTACAACGCATCAGACCATTTGTTTGACAACGTCATTCAATGTTTGCTGACTCGTGATCTTCAACAGGTTTACTTTGGCTGCATTCCGAATAACGCTATAATCGATTTGAGAGTGCTCACGCTCGTTCCAAATTAGCGTGAGCGCGATCTCGATGTCTCGTGAATTGCAATAATGCATGTCTTATACTATTATTATTATTATTTTGACAATACTTACGGTGGTAACCGTAAGCACTGTCTAAAATGACAGTTGTGCTTTTTCTTCCACACTTCTGGTGAATATCCCCCTTATTCATAAACGCTGGTTAAAGTTAAGTAATGAGTAGCGTCTGTTTAACCATACATTTTTGACGTTTAAACATCATTTAACTTTAATCATCGTTTATGAATATGGCCCTATATGTTTTGAAGTTAAGCTAGCACTGTTGTTAGCACGTTCCGAATTGATGACAAAAATGGCAACTCTCAGCTGTCATTTTATTATTCTACACACCGAATAATTATCTCTGTAGCAGAAAGCATCGACTGCTAGGCGTGCCTTCGTGTCGGACAGCAGCCCGTGCTGCGTCTCCCGTACCGCGCGTAATGACCGCACTAAACAAGCTCGTGAAGGCCAAACCCAGACTGCGATCTGTTCGTTTGTGAATATTTCAATACATATATACATACTCAGCCTATAACGTTCCCACTGCTGGGACACAGGCCTCCTCTCGGTGACAGGGAGTGGGCCGTAATCCACCACGCGGGCCCAGTGCGGGTTGGTAGATGTCACATGTCATCGAATTTTTGGTTCTAGGACATGCCGGTTTCCTCACGATGTTTTCCTTCACCGTTTGAGAGCAGTGGTGATGAAGTTATTTACACAAAGTAATGCACCCGGCTGGGTTCGAACGCACGACCTACAACTCGTAAGTCGCAGCCGTTACCACTGGGCCACCACTGCTCCAGTGAGTATTTAATTTTTGTTATTAGTCTAGTTGTTAAGTTTATAACAACTAAACTATGATTTATGTAATTGGGTTTTTAAGCCGTGTAAATCTAATAAATAAATATCTTAATCTAAACGTAAATTGTTGATGTGAATGCTGTGTGCGATTATGGCTTAACTCGGAATGTAGCTTTTGTTGTTTTATAAATACAGTAGTAGAGTACTCACTAGGTCGTTTAGAACTAGTTTTTTTGTTCTTTAGTCTGTCGTTATTGTACCTATTAAGATGATTTTTATTTCTGCGTGACTTATGACTAGTAAAGTTAAATGACCATCAAGTGTCAACATCCGGTTGAAATTGTCGTAATTATTTTTGCAGATAGCAATTGTTTGAGCTGTATTCTTGGTATCTTCGTAATGGATAAAACAGTTACGTGTCCTTCCCGTCCATAGAGTATGGAGTGAACTTTACACCCTGTTCCTCATACCTCTATAATACCAATCTTTTATTAATGTTTCATGTGCAGCCTACACTTTTCCATAGCTCATACCTAACAACATTTTTTATGAGAAAATCACTACTACAATTTCTGCTTCCGTTCAATGTTCCCAAATAAATCTTTAACGTTAAACGAAATTAAAAAGACCATCTTTGGATGGATTTGCAGAAAGTACATTCGTCTAAAAAGTATTACAAATTCAATCGCTGATCGTGATTTTTTTGTCCTGACCCAATAAATTCCCTATCGGAAAGATATGAATATAAAAAAGCTACAACACGAACCTTCTTTGAATTTTATTATTGTTTCATTTCGATTAAACAATTAAAACAAAAGCTGCGAATAAAATCGGTTTATCATATCGAGTCAGCAAAAAATCAGTAATTGGTGAGCTATGGAAGTAATTGTGTTATTTCAGTAACAATAGCCTTCAAATGATATCTAGATAGCCAGTATTTTGTTTGATAAATCTGCTTTTACAGCAAGTATCGACCGCTGAAAATATGATGAAAGTGATTTTTTTTTAATGGAAATTGTCGATTGATACGAATTGTATCTGTTGTAACGTCTGTTGCCGTCTGTCGTTTTAGACAGGACAAGTAACATATTTTTTTAATTTTTTTAATAACAATTGTGCCAAACAAAACTCATTTGTCCTAAACGAAAATTATTATCTATTACGAGTATTTAAGTATAAACGACGATGTATATTAACTGTATGACAGACACCGTGTGATTTAGATTAAAGTAACGGAGTCGCAGTTTTGTCGCAGTTTGCCCAGTGATGCGCTTATAACTTTAGAACCCCTAATCCAATTTACCTGATTTTTGTTTTAATACATATAGGTTTTATTACTTACTAGTTTAACAAATCAATAATAATGAGTGTTCAAACGGCACAAGTTTAACGTTATCTGAATTCTTTTACAGACAAATAATGGTCGTATTCGGCAGAAAACAGTTTAATCTCAGAACATTTATCTATGTACGTGACAATGGCACCTAGGTTATATTATGCACAAACATTACACATCGCTTTGTATTTTTGTGAGTAACTGATAAGATTTTTCAGTATATAAATAGCCCCTCCTTTTGTAATGACAAAAGGAAGTAAGATCTGAATAAAATAAGATTCTTCGAATGAGTCAAATCTTTGTCTAACGAACAAATAATTCTACCAAATTATGGTATTAAATTTACTTAGTGTCGAGCACCTATTGTAAACTAGAGTACCTTGAATGAAATTATAAATACACAAAAGAATAAACTCACTAAAAAAGTTTTTATTTTTCACTTTTTAGTTACCTACCCCATACCAATTCGAAATTTCATCATCCTTGGCATCAAAACAATGCATATATATGCGATAGCAACATTCGCGGTTGATTTGCTGTAATTTTTTGAAGAATTCCGTTGTCTGTCTCCTAAACGCATCATCAGATCTATATGAAATCTCAATGGAACCATTTCGGGGTAAACACCTTTCGAACAAAAATATATACACAAATAATAATTTTGCAAATCCATCTGTATACGACGGAGTTATGCCCGAACACACATAAAAAAATATATATATATATTAAACCTCCTTTTTTGACGTCGATTAAAAACAACAAAATCACGTTTCCCAAAGAGTGTTTTACATACGTCATACATACTCGTAGGTCGTAATTGAGTTACCATTTTTGTCAGCAATTTCCATGCAATTGAAATTTCACTAAGGTTGAAACTATCTGACTGGCGCATAGACAAATAAACCTAGTTGTTTTATGACATGCACAAGTTCAACTACTTATATTATATATAAACGAAAAACAATTAACACAATTATTTTTTTACCTAAATTTGCCTTAGAGCTTTAGATACTGTCAATGTTCCAAAAGCTATAAGATTGATATCTTGGCCAACAACCAAATGTACGTAATGTAATTCTGATCCCGTTTACAACTATACAGTATGTTAATGGATGCCAAATATTTATAGGTTGTTGTGGACGAGTATTGATAGGGCAGTCAACATCCACTCCTATGTCTGTTTTGTACATTTTCATGACTAATCAATCCATATGCCAGGGGTGCGGGTTTGTTCGACAGAGATACCGCAGCCCCTGGCATACGGGCTACTGAGGGAACACGGGTGGGTTTTAGTCAGTAAAAGTCTGACACGCCCTCCTGCTCCACCCAGAGCGAGAGAAGTTATTTGATAATATCCCACCCAAAAAAAAAAAACCATATCGAACCGAATTTGATGACATTGACAAAATTGGACGCAGCTCTAGTAGATCAATATCGATGAAGTTGTCATAGACATTGTTATATTGGCCGTCACGTCGCACCTGTATACTTTATGAAGACTAGATTTATAAAATACTAGCAACTTACGCCACGTGGAGGTCGGAAGTTACCCAGGGAACGTACTACCGGGATAAAAAGTATCCTATATGTTAATCCCGGTTATCCAAGAAGTAGGGTTATTTTGCAGGGTTAAACAAAAACAAAAAAACATCAGCAGGTTTATCATCTACACAAAAGAATGTAGAAAGAACATTGACAATATTTTTCCAAAAGAAAAATTATATTAAAACGAGGCGGGCGTGAGATTTGAATGAGGAAATACAGCACATGGCATAACGCCTTGTTTCCAAGTGTAATACAATTTTGTTCAGACCAGTGAAGTGAATGATATGTGATACTTAATTGTTTTAATAGACCGCAAAATATATCTATATAAATATAAAGAAAAGTCCTGACTGACTTACTGACTGACTCATCTACGCCCAGCCCAAACCCTTGGACCTAGAAAGCTGAAATTTTGCACAGAGGTTCCCTTTATAATGTAGACAAGGTATAAGGAAGAATTTTTCGAAATTCAACCCCATAAGGGAGTTAAATAGGGGATGAAAATTCCGCGCGGGCGAAGCCTCTGGCAAAAGCTAGTTTTACAAATCTGTAGTCCCCACCGGGTGAAGCAGAGGTGTACCTACCTATAGTACACCCACATTTCGCCAATTTAATAGGGGGCGAACCTATTGCCATCAACCGGGCACAAATCCAAACTCCGGACTCCGGGAAGAAATACAGGTTAGCAAAAAAATCCGTCAAAGCTCTCTCAACACGAAATCCGTAGTTTCGGCTAAAGTAATGAGCGTTCGATACTCCGTACCACCTATGGACCTATGGACATAAGATTAGTTCGAGGGCCCGAACTAAGATTGAATACAACACAATTTGATAGTTGACTTGATGTGTTTTTGACCGTCTAAAAATATTTATTAGTCAGTAGTAGGATTCATTCTAAAGTACCAAACTGCTTTCGGACGGGCCCGTTTCTTCGTTAACGGACGTTAATAGTAGGCCCCCTGGCACGAGATACTTTAAGAAAAGGTGTGCCTAGTGAAACAAGAGGTTGCATCTACTATACCTATGTTGTAATTAGCATAAAATTATGGTCCATCCATCTGTTTACAACAAACATGGCAGTTATTTAATTACACTTACTCATCATCATCTGCCTAGCCTTTTCCCAACTATGTTGGGGTCGGCTTCCAGTCTAACCGGATGCAGCTGAATACCAGTATTTTACATGGAGCGACTGCCTATCTGACCTCCACAACCCAGTTACTAGGTAATACGATACCCCTTGGTAAGACTGGTTGTCAGACTTTCGGGCTTCTGACGACCCGTAACGACTGTCAAAGATCCACAAATGACACAAATTAATTACACTTACTACAACAATAAATTAATAACGGTTGGGCACAGGTGTACCTATGCCCATAAAACAAAAACATATTCAACTTGTATTGTTATTATAATTTTCAACTCAAAACAACCCATTCCGTTTCCTGTGCTCTTTAACAATCTCTCACTCAACTACTCAATCATACCAAATGTTACTTGTTGATACACTTCCAGTATGAAAAAACAGCAGACCAATAAACTAGACCAGTTTGTACAGGTATTACCAGTTACCATGTGTTTCGGTGACGTATAGTCTGTGGGTAAACGTGCCCACACGACCTGTTGGAAGTGAGACGATCTTGTATGACCAATTAGCACTGAAATTATAATTTCGTAGGCTGTTGCGGTTATTTTTTAGAACTATAAAACATTTTTAATTTTGTAAAACATTACAGGCCAGTCTAATTTGCTTGTGTTCTAATTGTAAGATTAACGAACTCATTACTTTTTTCTGAATGTATAACAAAACGTTTTTCTTCTCAGCAAAAGTTGTCCAGTTTAAAATACCTGGCTATTGATTATAATTCTTTACGTCGAACTTTCCACTGTGTCCAAAATTTTCGCTACTGTTCCCAAACCTTTGAAAAGTAGTTATAAATATGAAAAGTTTTTTGTTCTGTGTAAAGAATGTCGGAATCACTTCTACACATAAAAACAGCCTATTTGACTACCCCTGAGAAAAAGTGGCGACACAAACACTAGTCTCTTTTAAAGTCCAAGCATAATCTTTAGATCATGTGAGGGTAATGTAGATTAGTGCTTGAAATGGTCTTTTAGGAAAGAACCATACATGGACAAGTTCAGTCAATGCAAGCATTAATTTTTCAGTTTCACTTTTAGGTATTTCTTTTCATAACCTAAGTACATTAACGAATACAGTCGTTTGCATACCAGCTTAAATACATTATGCATTCAACGCCTCCACAGAACTGCATATTTTTCGTACCCACAAAGGAATGCTTCGCTAGAAGGAACAAGACTCTGATGGAAATTAGAGCACCCTCGAGAGTCCTTCAATTCTATTGTGAGCAGAATTAATATCTTTTATCAAATTCTGCAATAGGCGGCTTAACACTGCTGAATTACACGGATTACTAAATAAAGTTAGTGAGGTATAAGAACTTTTAAGTTCGCCTCTTTTAGGTTTAATGAAAATGCAATAATCATGAATCACAGAAGATTAGATCGTTGTTTATTACATTAGAAACCAGGGTGTGTCTGTACACAATATTTAAAAAAAAGTCTAGTCACATTTATCTACTTGTTGACAGCCCTAAACTGTCCACCCACACCTATTAACACTGTAATTTTGAAATGATTGTAAAAGCCAATAATTTTAAAAGAGTAAACGTGGAGTTTCTTCTCTTCTCCATTGGATACAACCTAATGGAAATGTACCTACCTTCTGATGTTCTTTTTCATGTACATACCATGTAGGTTTATCTAAAATAAATATTTTTATTTAGATTTAAAAAATATCTGTAACTTAGAAGCAACAGAACAAAAACGAAGCTGTGCCCAATTCCATTGATTCAAATAGGTTTTTTTTTTTGGGTGGGAAATCATCAAATAACTTCTCCCGCTCTGGGTGGAGCAGGAGGGCGTGTCAGACTTTTACTGACTAAAACCCACCCGTGTTCCCTCTGTAGCCCGTATGCCAGGGACTGTGGTATATCTTTCGAACAAACCCGCACCCCTGGCAGTGATTCAAATCCAAATACACTTATAAGATCGAACAAAAAGAAGAGCTTAAAATCGGATCGAAAGTTGTCAACATGGTCACCTCAATATTTAGTGCCAATAATGGCCAGTATCATGTTCAACCGAGGGTCAACTACACGTAATTAGTTGTTTACGCCTTTTAGAAACAGACATCACACTGCAAATCTCGCTAATTATATCTCTTTATAATCAAGTTTAAATTTTGGAAACCAAAATGGCGGAGCTGTCGTTCCCTGCCTTTGTTTCAAATTCGCATCGCTTGGGGCCATATCCACCGCACATTCATAAATGAGCAGAAAACAGGCAACTTGCTTTATTTGTTGATATTTTGGTATATTTCGTTGCTCCTTTGTTTTATTGAGATCAAAAACATGGCTTTTGTTAATGATAAAAAGGTAATTTTGCAGAAAAGGTTGTTTCAGAAATGTTATAGGTAACGAAAATGGAACTAGCATGCGTGGCCAACACAATGGATCTTAATTAGAAAAAAAAAAATGTTGTTTGAAAAAAGAACGAAACTGAAATTCGAGAAAAACTGGATTGCTAGGTGAGAAGAAAACTAGCAAAAAAGGCAAGAAATGGAGAGGCCTATAGGCATCCAGCCGTGCACTGCTGATGATGATAGACATGATAACACATTGGATCACAACACAGTAAACATTTGAAAACTCCGACGCTTTTAATTCTTATTTTGGGTTTATTTTTTAGAGGTACCTAAGTACGTGGAACAGGGTTTAAAGCTTACTAATCTTTCATGGAAAACGAAGAATCCTCCGACCAGAAGTGGGTGGGTACTGCCCGACGATGGCTACGACGAGACGTTGTTTATAATTTATGCTTTTAGTTGCGCGATATACTCTGCTTGCACGACGAATTTGAAAACAAAATCCCGTGCATACAATGACCAAATCTGTTGGCAAGCGTTATTATAGCGGCTGACCGCTGCAAGCAATAATAGTCCTTACGGTGTATAAATGTTAGTTTCCTCGATAGTACCTTTACGAAGAAACAACCAAAACTAGCATGTCCTTTTACTACCGGACTACCAAACGTACTGCGGGGTAGGTACCACCCGCACATGGTTGACATCCCAATCAGTCGTACTCAGTAGAGATGCGCAAAATGTGTCAGTAAAAAATTAAACCGCCGAAAAACCGAAAAGTAAAAAATAATACACTTGCTTTGTCCAACCCCAATAACTAAGTTCGGAAGGCGGTGACATATAATTAAATACATATCCAAAGTCACCGACTTCCGAACTTAGTTATTGGGGTTGGACAAAGCAAGTTTATAATTTTTTACTTTTCGGTTTTTCGGCGGTTTAATTTTTTTATTAAAAAGTTTTTTTTATAATTTTTTGTGGCTATAATCTACTAATTACTACATGCTTAATTTTTGTTTACTTTTTTAACCGACGAAAAAACGGAGGAGGTTACTCAATTCGACGCGTATATATTTTTTTTTTTATGTATGACCACGCATAACTTTTTCCAGAGTAGTCCGATTTTGATAATTCTTTTTTTATTGGAAAGGGTATACCCCGAAGTTGGTCCCATATACATTTCGAAGAAAAATTCTAACCCCAAGGGTATGAAAAAAGGGGATGATTGATTGTTTACTCACAGATTTTAATACGAGTTGTGCATTACAAAAAAAAAAAAAAAAAATACGCGTCGAATTGAGTAACCTCCTCCGTTTTTTCGTCGGTTAAAAAAGAAATGAATAAAGTATATCTTTTCGCATAACGAAGTAGTCCACTCATTTACTTTAGTTCTTCATTTAGTTCAGCAAATCAGAACGAGTCAAATCAGAATAAGATAACGACAGTGATTGACAAGTTACGACAAATGATTCACTTCACTAGTTCAGTTTTATACGTATGTAGATTTTGCTTCATACTTTATACAGGCTTAGCACTGACAACCTAGAAAATTAGAAAGATGAATTTAAGCAAAACTATTTTTATTAAGTAAGTAGTATGTTTTGTTTTTTTTTTACTGATACACAGTTTGTGCGAGCGAAAAGTAAGACTGAACACTGAACTAAGTGGAGTAGAGACACATTTGAATGACTACTGAATGAATGATAAGTTTATTTTGTGATATGAAGTAGTTCATTCCCTTCAATCGTTCGCGAACTACCCATGTCTAGTACTCAGCGCTTCTCCTCCACATTCATTATGCGCACAGCCTAATTTTAGAACTCTCTCTCAGCCGCTGTGTTCCCTTTGCACATTTTGCTCGACTGCCTTCAAAGCAAGAGTGAACATCTTTTCAGCACGCTCGTTTTTATCATAGACCCCATCCATCGCTTCCCATCAGGCGTGATCGAGGTCAAGACAGACCCATTCAGCATTCAGCCTAGGCAACAAGCAATTTATTACCATACTAAACACATCTATTATATTTTTTCCCCTAAACCGTAGTCTATAATAACACAGTCACCCATTTCCTTAATCAATATTAAACGCTTGGGAGACTTAGCACCTGCGGAGGGTAATTTTCTTTTATTTCCTATCTATTTGTGAACTTGAGTTTTATTTATATTTTTAATACTTTGAGGTCATACGTGGCTGACTTAATGCTATGACATTCTTTACTAGACAACCTTCGGTTTTGGAGGAGGAACCAAAAAAAACATGATTTCGATGAACAGAGTTCACAAAACAAACTGAAGTAAGTAAGTATAATTAATTTGAAGGGGCTTGTGGCTAAGTACTAACAGTTGCACGCATTCATAAATCAGGTAAAGCTACGCTTGCCGCGGTTAGTCCTTGGATGAGTGACCATCTTTAACACCAAGACCCCTCCGTGCCTCGGAAAGCACGTTAAGCGCTTATTAGTGGATCTTTGACAGTTGTTACGGGTCGGCAGAAGCCCCAAAGTCTGACAAGCAGTCTTACCAAGGGGAAACACGATAGTGTAACCCAATAACTGGGTTGTGCAGGTCAGATAGGCAGTCGCTCACACACTATAAATCAGAACCTGCGTAATTGAATTACATAACACACTATCAATCAGAACCTGAATAATTTTATTACATAACACACTATCAATCAGAACCTGAATAATTTTATTACATAACACACTATCAATCAGAACCTGAATAATTTATTTACATAACACACTATCAATCAGAACCTGAATAATTTAATTTCATAACACTATCAATCAGAACCTGAATAATGTTTTAAAGGATATCGCTAATCCATAACTTCATATGTTATGGTACAATGTGTCCGTTCAACAACATAAGGGGCCATCCATAAATTACGTCACACAAATTTTATAGTTTTTGTCCCCCCCGTCCTTATCACAGTAGGTGCCCACACTTGTGAATCTGTTATGTGACGTCACATATGTTTCAATGAAGTTAAAATAGCAGCAGCTTTTCCATTTCTTTTTTATTTATATTAAAACAGCATTCGCCGACTACTTAATCGTACATAGGTAAGCCTTATTAATTCGATCGAATTAGAAATATTTGTAAGTTTCTGGTTTACATTAAAATTTTGCGGTTTAGTAGTATTGTCACAAAGCTTTTGATGCAACCCCCTCCCCCGTCCTTTGTCACGCAAAGTCACATTTCGCTGATCCCCTCCCCACCCCTTAACGACGTAATTTATTGATGGCCCCTAAATAACGCAATAAATGTTGTTAAACTGTCAAAATGAAAGTTTTCCTACTGTACGTATGTTAATATTACAGGCTTAATGTAAGTAATGTTATGTTATGTCAATACATAGGTACCTATATATAAGATTGTAACCGGGAACAAATTGAATTATTCCCTATTATAAATCCAATAAACTAACTACAAGGCTCTGTTTTATTATCATTCCTCTAAGTACTTGGTACTTATTGATAGACCTGCACTGACCTTCCTTACCTATTATCACTGTAATTCGAAAACATTGTAAAAGCAAATTATTTTTATATGAGTAACCGTGGAGTTTCTTGACGGCTCTTCTCCATGGGAAGCGAAAAATTGGAACCGTGCACCTAGCTTCTCAAGTCTCTTATGTGGCCATGCAGGTTTATGTGAAATAAAGTATTTTGATTTTGACAGGACTTCTTTATGGTGGGACCACCTGGGATTCCAGACCAACAGCCATTAAATACTACTCATAACATGCTGGTGTCCATCTTACCATAGTTTTACTGAATCAATGAAAAATGAATTAACATATTTCAGGAAATTGGATCAATGGCGTCTGATGGTGACACTTTCTCTGTTTCAAGCGCCATTGTGTTCTGCAGACGTATCAAGTGGCAACCGGGAGCCATTTCACGATTCGTGGAAAAAATCTGAATATTGAAACATTCTTGGTAAGTTTTCAGTTTATATTTCAATTGTGCTGTTATTTGAGAGTCGCCAACTTCCTAATAATACAATAACAGGTAAATAGGAACACAAAATTTGATATTTTCCTGTACTGATAACAGTATTTGCACATAATGATGAATGTTTATAATATCTGTGCACACGCATGGGCTATGGTTGACCACGCCTACTTTTGACAACTGAATGAGAATGAATTAGAAAATAATGAGAATGTATGCGAGTCTAAACTTACGTATGCCACTTACTGATTTGCATGTCCATTTCCATCTAATGATGACATCATCATCATTTCTGCCGACAGATGTTCACTGCTGGACATAGGCCTCCCCGAAGCTCCTCCACTTCGACCGGTTCTACGCTTCTCGCATCCAGCGGATTCCTGCGGCCTTCACAAGGTCATCGGTCCATCTAGTGGGAGGCCTTCCAACGCTACGTCTTCCGGTACGCAGTCGCCACTCCAGAACCTTTCGGCCCCATCGACCATCTGTTCTGCGAGCAATATGCCCTGCCACTTAAGTTTGGAAATTCTTCGAGCTATGTCGGTTGCCTTCGTTCTCCTGCGGATCTCTGCATCATGATGATGATGATGATGATGATGATGATGGGACTCCCTTTTCCGCACGTAGACTCCCATTCGGTCCGTTGTGCGTGGGGATGCTGGCTAGCAGAGCCAGCCTAGCTCCGCCCAAAAGCACAGAAGCTTCCTGGGAGCTTCACAGGCTTCGCGGAGCGACCTCACTGTTCCGAGGATTTCTTCGCGTTGAGAAGCCACGGCCTCGCATTCCAGGATGACGTGGGCGGCTGATTCCTCGGCGTCAAGGCAGCCCCTGCAAAGCGGGCTGTCTGTGGCGCCTATGTTAAAAAGGTGTTTGTTAAGGGTGTTATGGCCCGTAATTGTTCCTATTATTATTCTAAGGTTATTTCTGCTCAGGCTGAGAAGTTTTTTTGCATCATGATGATAGTAACTGCTTTATTAATTTGAGGAAGAAAACCGTTGCTTATCTGTGCAGTAATAGATTAGGGTATTGAATGATGTTCAATGTCCCGAATCTTCTATGTGCTTTAAAGGCAGAAAAATAGGCTTTAAAATACATAAAAATGTTGTCCCCATAAAAGTAGGTAGTCACAGACCATCACACACATGCACAGATTACGATCAAACATCTGGTATAAAGAAAAGGTATAATAAAATAGTGCATTGCCATTCAAATATGATTTTCTCATGCTCATTCCAACACCCATTTAATACTATACTTGTCGTCTCCCATAACAAAAGACCTTATTAAAGGGATAGCTGCAAAACAAAAGCGATTGGAATGCTCGTTAAAGCCCCCATTATGCACAACTACATATCTGAGACGTAGACAAAAATGTATTATTTACCTCTGCCAAAGTTATGACGGACGTAAATTGGAGCCATTGAACTCAAAAAGTATTGTGACTGGACACTTGGACGTGACAGAGAAACGTAAAAGAAGGTTCACACAGAAAAGAAGCGATGTGAACTTTCTTATTTGAAGCGTCCCTAATAAACACTGCTGTTGCATCTCTTCTTATTTCATCACGTTCTGCTTGCCTTATGTGATTTATTTCCAGACTGAAGAAAGAAGAAGAACTGAAGAACTTTTATTCCCCCAAATATGATCCAGCTCGAAGGATGAGTGTTGAAAGTAGTGTTCGGCGCTATTACTAAAACACGTTTCTCGTATTGATAACTTATAGCGTTTATGGTAAAAATAAAAGTATCGAATTATAAGGGAAATAGCTATATTGAATCACTATAAAACTTACAAGAAATGGTGAAAATGGTAAACGATACAACTAGCTGATTGCCCAAATGGTAATGGTAATGGTTTTAAGGCCGAAAGGTTCTGGAATGGCGACCGCGTACCGGAAGATGTAGAGTTGGAAAGCCTCCCACAGGTAGGCGAAGCCATGCGCTTGTGAAGGCCGCGGGAATCCGTTGGATGCGGGAAGTATAGATCGGGTCGAAGTGGTCGAGGCTTATGTCCAGCAGTGGACGTCTTTTGGCTGAAATAATAAAGGTGAATAGTTTTGAATACGCCAACATTTTACAAAATGAGGCATGATCGCATTCGATGCAATTATCATTGCATTTGTTTTGTTTTATTTGTGTTTTTTTTTTTGTAATTTTTTTTTTTAAAGTAACTTAACAAAAAACATTTAAAAATATAAAAATAGTGGTCCGCCGGTATCGGGTCCAAGCTACCGGTGGTTAGGGCTCCAGAGACAGTAACCTCCCCACGATGCGAGCCGTATGAGTACTGCCTTCTGAATCAGGCTTTTAATCTATGCGCCCAACGAGAGCCTCCAGAGATGTTGATCGAGGCTTTCGGCCACCAGTCAATTGACTGATACGACAATTGGCACAATTAGATCTGAGCTCGCATTCCACATGACAACAACCTCGTGTGCTAAGTAAAGATATTTAATTTGTTTCTATTTCTCAGCTTTCACGAGGTTCTCGTCATGTGGAATAGTAACATCGACTATAATTGTGCAGCGCGCTAACAGATCTATCACCACTTTATCAGGCTTATTGGCTACAATAGTCCTGTCAGTAATGATAGACCGATCCCAATACAACGTGACATGGTCATTTTCCAGAACTGGGTCAAGCACATACTTGAAATATTATTATTAGTATTTACACAGAGAAACTCGAATATTTTTCTATTCTACATATAAGATCAGGCACAAAATGAAGGAAAGATCTGTCGTTAACTTTATTATGGCAATTGATAACCTATTTCTTCGTTTTCAATGATCGGAAGCTTGTAGTTAGTGCTGTGCCAGTTTTACACAAATTTATCAGCGGTAAATATATGGTGCATAGTGGATCTTCGGAAATATATGTAATGTGACCCAAATTATAGAGTTTTACTGAATTGAGGTATTTGAGCAATAAATAACAACAAATGTGGCGTTAGAGCCAACAAAATTTTGGCACTCATCAATATAAAAAATATGGAAATGTATTTTTATAGTTTTTGGCTACTTTTTAGATAACCTTATTTATGGATTTAATGTTCCTGAAATGTTTGTCAGTGCACAGAAATGAGGCGCCCGACTTGTCCATACAGTTGTATTCTACCTACTAATGTGAAAAGCTACCACACATAGCCAAAAACCGAGTAGCGTGTTATTTTCTCTAAAAGCTGATATCAAACGCAAGATATCTCTTATCCATGAAATAAAGTTGGCGTCTAACAGTTTTCTACAAATTCAAAAATATATACTGCCCCGTTTGTTTAGTCGTCGCAAGCGCTACTGTTGAACACGAGGTCTTGGTTTCGCTGCCCATGTCGGGCAAAATGTTATTGATTTTTTTTTTCTGGTATTTTTGTACCCGGTTGATAAAAATAGGCTCGCCCCTATTAGAGGGGGGCTTAAACATAACTGGCGAAATGTGTGTACTTATAGGTACACCCACACCTCTGCCCAACCTTTTGGGGAAAGAAGGCGATCTGTTATGTTTATGTCAAAATTATTCCTCGGATAAAGATCACAGCAACATTATATAAGCTATTTATATCACTAATCGATTTAATAAAGAAAACTTGATTGTCAGCATAATTCATCAAAATAGTTGTTTGAAAAACCAATAAATGTATCAAATATTTATTAGTGACCATTTTATTGATTTTTCGAGTAAATTATAAATAACATATAAAAAACACGTTTAAAAAATCTTTAAATCACTCGAAAAAAACAATAATAATGTTTTTATTTTATCGACTTTTCCCATCTCTATCTGTAAAGCGGATGAAGGAATCCACTTTCCTTGCTTCGACGTAAAAAGATAAGGATTAACTTTGTCTGTGTGGATAAAATTCTGAGCGATATCGTCGACAAATCCATTATGTAGGTACGTATCTTGCATAACTATAAAACATTGTCAATGAGCTATGTCATCATATGCCTAGACTTTTTCCACTCACTTCAACCGAAAGACGTCCACTGCTGGACATAGGCATTCCCTAAAAGGTGGAGTTTGCCATAATCGCCACGCTTGGCAGGCGGGTTGGCGATCGCAGTATGGTGGTAAAATACATAGAGAACGCTGCTGCCCATTATCTGGTAAGTCCCTTAGTCGCCTTCTACGACACCCACGGGAAGAAATGGGATGACGCTATTCTTTACGTCCGGCACCATACGGAACCGCCTTTTTCCAACTATGTACTTATGTTCGGTTCGGCTTCCGGTCTAATCGGTGGAATATCAGTATTTTACATGAAGCGACTACCTATCTGACCTCTACAACCCAGTTACTGGTTATGACACCCCTTGCTATCTTGGTTTAAGTATCTAAAAGGAATATGAAAAATTATTAGTCGTTACTAATCATTTTTGATATTTCTTTTAGGTACTGTGATTGTCAAAATAAGCTAGCAAAGTCATTTTAAATGTTGTCGACCTCTGACTCTTTAATATTAAAGCAACCTGTCATACACTGTTTAACATGACGTAAATTACACGTTACAGGTATTTATTATGAAATCTACGAACAATATGAAAGCTGCCTACGCATTTTAATATTTTACGAACAAAATACAAAAAAGTAAAGATAGTCCAAAAAGGAGTCAGAGAAACCAACGGATTATTTTAGTAGGCAAAGGAATTACAACATTCTGCCAACAATGTAAGTTGTGGGCGAAGTTCGTAACCTTTATGGTATTTACCAATTGTTTCTTAAGAAACAGCAAATAGAAGCAGTGTACTTACCGATAGAAAAGTTATTTTTCTTCGAATACCTTTATTTAAGGCCAAACTTGCAACTCAAGACAAGAGACCAGTCTTGTGTATCCAGCCTTACAAAAACTGTGACAGTTAATAGGTACATTATGGTTATTTAGGGTTCATCAAACAACCTCATTGTCCTTAAGGTGAAAATGTCAAACTTTATTGATTTGTGGCTTAAAATATCTGTCTTGTCTTCACGTTATTTAAAGTGACCGTTCATTATAGGTCAGCCTGAAAATGACCACTGTTTGAACTTACACCTTTAAGAATACCAGCTTATAATACATACCTATTACTATCTCGGGAGGGCTGCTTCTAAGTTAACCTACAAAAGTTAGGAAGAAAATTCTTATTACATCGGTCTTTTCGAGTCTATCTTCTCAATCGATAGTCTTCAAATGGGAATAGCCATCTGTACTATCTCTATCTATTTAATATATATTTTAACCTCATTTAACAATATCTCAATTACACATCTGTAGTGAGATAGCTGTCATCTGTCACTAATGTCAACTGTCATTCACCACGAACGACGGGAAACGATTGAAAGTGAAGCGCTCGAAGCGGTGCCTGCACGAGACGCTTTGTTGATGAGTAGGTATAGTCTTATTCTTAGCGTGTCAATAGCAATCTAAACACAATCAGTATTTGTATATTAATACGTAAAACAAAAACTTTGTAGGTACCTCCGGAGGAGTATAATATTTAGCACAGTTATCGTTTATATGAAGTAGTGAAGAAAGCTTATATTTTTATATAGATATAATAATGCATTAGAATTAGATTAAGTTTCAAATGAATTATGATCGAATTTCGACCTCTGGGCGACCACTTCTACCGAATTTAGAGAATTCGACACCATCCTTGCCTTAGACACAGGTATTGCAAAATCTGTACACTTTTCTGCAAATTTTAGGTTTAGTATCTACAGTGCCAATAGACAAGAAAATCTTATGATTGTGGAGGTCTGCAGGCCTAGAGGACACGACGTAACCTCTCCGCAGATAATGTCATTCACATACATTTTAGCGCAGCGTTTGGCGTGAACGCTAACAGAAATGTGTTTTGTCTCTATGCCCATTGCCCAGGTCAGTCGCTCTATGCAAAATATAAATATTCAGCTGCATCATTAGATTAAAAGCCGACCCAAACATAGTTGATAGGCTAGACAGATTTACTCAAGAAAATCTTATAATAATTTGGTAGATACTCGTATCTTCCTAAAGTGACATTCTCGCTAAAAGGTAAAAAAATTCGTCGCGAAAATATGTTTCAACAAATATTTGTGCACATTATAATTATATTACATGTAGGCAAACGCCGAGACAGTTTGCTTTTGGCGAGCCTGCGTTATCAGCGATCTGAGTTGACGAGATAACCCTGAAAATGGTTGAAAGTGCGGCTTGCTGAATTAGGTGCTACGTAATACTGGTATATCTAATTTATATCTGATTATGAAACTAAGATCACGTTCGGACGGACATAAAAATATCGTGGCAGGATTTTCAACTCTAGGTGTTGAAGTGCACCCCAGCGCGTCGAAAAACACACTGTTTGATAGATCCAGTGTGTGAAAAATTTCGCCAAGATATTTTTACGTCCGTCCGATCAAGGAAAATAACACCAAGCATGTATTCCTTAAACGGTAAGGTTGAAGTTTACCTAGTACACCCACATTTCGCTCAGTATGTTTGAGTCCTAAGTAATAGACGGCGAGCCTATAAATATTTCTATCTTTTTAAATAAAAATGTCTTCATCATGCTAGAAGCTGTTTCAATACAGAGAAAGTAGATTAGAAATAGTAAACAATAAATTAAAGTGTCACTTTAGCCTAACAGTCATTTTTCGAGAACGCGAAAAAGTTTAAATCAATGTAAATATCATTACAATGTTTTTGTTATGAAATAAGTTGTGGTTATTCCCTCCTTTTCGTTACTACTGGCCTATACTGTTGGTACTTTTATGAGGAATCAAAGTGTGAAACAGTCTTCTTCCGTATCGATAGTTTCGAAGTAGGTAATATGATGTTGATAACAGTCATGTCATGGTAAAAATATTATTTTCTAGGTAACAAAAAATTGATTTCGTCCAGTGAGCACTGAAATAAAAGAAGTACAGCCAGGGAAATTAACTGTTAAGCAAAATTGAATCATCATCACCATTCACAGCCCGACTTCACCTATTGTTTGGTAGCCTCTCTTTTCATGTACCATGATGGCAACATCGCGTCGACGTCATAGAGTGACAATTACATTAGCGATTTTAACATCATTATCATTTTCCTGCCTCTTCCCCAATGGTCAATCTGGTTTCGATGGAATATAATTTATATATTATTATTATTTTTTATTTTTATTGTTTATACATATGTATTTTTTTTTTCTATGATTTGTCATCTCAATAGTCACTCCCTTTCTAACCATATCATCCTTCACACACTCCATCCATCGTTTCTTTTTTGTTCTGAATATTCCACTTGCTTAACAATTAATTTCACTGAGAAGTGGAGACTATTTGGATGAAAACAAAATTCAAAAATACTACGAAATGTTGTCGGGAAAAACTGAATCAGCCTATAACGTTCCTACTGCTGGGCCAAGTTTGTGAGCTATAAATCATCACGCGAGCCCAGCGGGTTGGTGAATGTCAAATGTCTTCGAATTTTTGATTCTAGAACATGCCGGTTTCCTCACAATGTTTTCCTTCACCGTAATTGAAATACTGACGTCTATTTACTAGTACATCCTACGATATCATCAATACCCTACTTTATGTGTAATGCGAGTAGAACATTGCGGTAATCGTAGATTAGCCGATAGAGCTGATAACGCGTGATCAAATCTTGACTGACGTTAACAGACTACGTGATACTCAAATGAATCGTACCTATGTGTTAATAACCTAGATGACGTCACAATGTCATAGTATACATGTGAGATAATGTGGGTACCACGAAAGGTTTGCAGATAGGAATAATATTTAGATATGCACGGTAGGCCGTTTTTCCAGGGGCTTGTTGCTAAGTAATGCAATAACAGCCACACGGGGCAATCGAACAGGTTAAGCTACGCTTGTATCTTTACATACCAAAACCAAGATGTCACTCAAATGTCCTTCCGAGTGGGTTCCCGCATTGTCGTTGCGGGGGGGCTTAGTAACCGTGGTCTCCCATCCACGGTGAAGCCAAGAGGAACCCAACGGTGGGGCCGCTCGTCGGGGCTTTTGCCTTCAGGCCATTGACGTGGCGGCCAGGGGGTGGGTTGCGGTGGGGTGCGCCGCGGCTGGGGTGGGCCGCGGTGTCGAATGGGAGGCGTCGCGGCTGGGGGTTGCGGGCTGCGGTGGGGGAGGGGTGTCGGTGCTTCTGAGCGGCGCTCTTCCCTTCCGTGGCCTGGACGGGGCCGCCGCCGTTTGGTGGCGGACGCGGTGGGGCCGCAGGGGAAGAGGAGTGTCGGTATAGCGTTGGCCGCTCTCCCTATCTTCTGCGGCCGAGGAGTGGTAGACGGGACGGCGCGTTGTGTTCCGCGCGCGCGCCGTCAAGGATGTCAGCAACCACAGGTGGGGGCCGATGCCTGCCAGGGGTGCGGGTTTGTTCGAAAGAGATACCACGGCCCCTGGCATACGGGCTACTGAGGGAACACGGGTGGGTTTTAGTCAGTAAAAGTCTGACACGCCCTCCTGCTCTACTCAGCAGGAGAAGTCATTTGATGCTTTCCCACCCAAAAAAAAAAAAAAAAAAAAAATGTCCTTTCTTTGGTTGAGCTCCTCAAGTTCTGAGTTGAGCTGCATGATTACTGATAAATGAGTGCACTGATTGGACAGGTCCACTCAATCTGTGTGGTTCTTTCCTAAAAAAGACCATTTCAGACACCAATCCAGATGGTCTTCACATGATCTGACCAAGATTATGTCTGGACTTTAAAAGAGACTGACCTCTGAGTTTGTTTCGGCCTTTCTTCTGAGAGTAGTCAGAAGGCCAATTCTCGTAATTATAAACGTTCACAATCTAGTCGCAGTCTCCTCTCAGCGACAATGAAACGTCAAAAAGTTGTCAAAAATGTATGGCAACTCGCGGTTTTTTTTGACAGATTGACACTGAGATCAGGCTGTGAATGTTCTTAAAATTACGAGTATTGCACCTCAGATAGGAAACGCCGACCTCTTCTAGTTTAAAAAATATGACTGACGTGTAAAAGTGTTTGTACAAAACCTACTTACAGAAATAAAATCATTTATCATTTAAAACCCCTTTCGTGCCTCGGAAAGGACGTGAAGCCGTTGGCTGTCATTCGAGGATCAGACGTCGTTACGGGTCGTCAGGAGCCCGAAAGTCTGACAACCAGTCTTACCAAGGGTATCGTATTACCCAGAAACCGGGTTGTGGGGGTCAGATAAACAGTCAGTCTATGGAAAATACTGGTATTCAGCTGCAATTAGACTGGAACCAGCACAGACAGCCTAGATATGGCAACACTGGACAGCCTAGATATGGCAACACTGCCCGAGTGACATGTCAAAATTTTGTTCCGTATTTTAAAATTAGTTTTATTTAGTTTTAAGTGTAACTATCGTGTATTAATATAACTAAATGTAAAATAACAACATAAATACTAAGGATTATTGTTATCCTCCAAATTTACAAAGTAAAAGACAGTGTTTGGTTACACACCGTACCGGTAACCTATTACGAACAGCTGATGTTCGACTTGCGGATTAATAAACGGGGAGTATTGTTCACTTTTATTCTGTAATTAGCACACAATCATCATATAGACTCAGTAACTCATTAATTCGTTCTTAGTATCAAAACTTTTGGTTAAATTGCAATCAGCAAAACTAGTTTTTAATTTTTTTTTTCTCTCTGTTTTAAATTAGGCAGCCTACCCACACAAATGAAAGTAAAATTATAAGGCAATAGAATCAATGTAACTTTGTATTTGATCTACTCATATTATTATTAGTTGCATTTCAATTAGATTTAGCCGCCTATCTCATTACTCTATAGCAGCACTAACTTCTCCCAATTTTTTCTTAAATTTCTACCTTTCCCTTTTTGATTGTCTGTCTACTTAGTTCTTACCGTTCCTTTCATTATACTTCCAGTACCTATTCCTGAAACCATGCCTGTGATGACCCGTAAGGCTGCTGCTCAGGAGTTGGAGCTTAAATTGAGAACAACCCTTTATGAACTACAGGCTTCACAAAGTAAATGTCAAGAGCTGTTAGACGAAAGAGAGGAAAGTGAGAAGGAAGTTGAGAAAGTTGTCAACAAAAACACAAGCTTAAAACAGGAGCTGGTTGACTTACATCTTCAATACCTTGATGTTGTGGCTGAACGGGATCAACTAAGGATGGTTACAGATGGTTTCAACAACTGCAGTAATTTGTATGAGGAGGCTTTATTTAAGGTTAGGGACTTAGAGGATGAATTAATCCATGCAAATATTAAAATTGTAGAATTCCAAAAGGTTAAAGAACATACTCAGGTCAAAGAAACAAACCATTTGTTAAATGAATTGTTAAATACTAATTGTAACCCTCATTCCATAACAACAATTGACCTAACAGAGGATTCATTACTGAAACATAACTATAGTTATAAAATGAGTCAAAATAAATTTAAAAAATATGCAAGGCTGAATAAAATCATTAAAAAATGTAATAAATTAAAGAAACATCAAAAGCACTATTCCAATAATATTCAATTAAGGAAAGAACGTGTTTCTCTTGTCAATAAATTGAAGAACTATGAAATTAAATTAGAAAACAGTATCAATATTTATGAAATTGACACTCAACGCTTACAGTCAGAAATTCAAGTTCTTGATGACTCTCTAAAGTCCCTTTATAAAAAATATGTATGCTCTCAGCACCAAATTAAGGAACATATCCTTGCTACTAATGCGTTGTTAGACAGAGTGGACTCGCTGACTCTCAGCAACACTCTGTGTACTTGTCAAAGCGAAACCAACCTTGATGCCCTCCAGCCTGAGGTAACGGAAGAACCGTCCCAAGTTGTGAGTGCTCTGGACTGTAACCCCAGCCAAGATTTACCAGATATTGTGCAAGTACCATCTCAAGATCAGTCAACTAGTAGCGTTATCCCTTGTAGTAGTCAAGTTTGTTATCAGTCAGTTATGTTTTCTGATAGTATAGGAAGAGGATTAGGGAAATTACTTAGTAACAACTTGAGTAATTCTTCTCAAAACAATTGTTTACCTGGGAAATCCTTCAAAGAAATAATGACATCAGTTACAAGAAATCAATATGATTGTAATACCAACATAACTGTACTTGTAGGTAATAGTTCAAAGGTCAATAAACAAGATATCACTGACAGTGTTACTGAGATTTTAAAGATTAATTGTAATAAAATTATTTTGTGTGCTTTTCCATATTTTGAGAGATTATCTAGTAGAAAAAACAATGATATACATATACTTAATAATCATATGCAGTTTTTAGTAACTCACTACAGTGATAAACTTATATTTTTTGATACCAACAGTTTTGTTGTTAAGTTAAAATCGACAAGGAATACAGTGTATCTGCCCATTAGGTTTAGACTTAAAATAGCGAGGCTATTAGCTTATATAAACCCAGACATATGTACTATGTCGAAGTCTTCTTTGATTAATGTTAGTAATGGTACTAACACTACTTTTGATTCGCCTAGTAGTTTAAACTTTTAGGTGCGACAACGGGTGAGCCGCATATGTTGAATGTTGTTCATCAAAATATGCAGGGTCTGTCCGGCAAAGAGCTTGAGTTAAGCTTATTTATGGAGAACTATGATGTTCAGGTGTTATGTTTGACTGAACACTGGTTGAAGGAACATGAAGTAGTGTTTATCAATGATGATAATTTTACTGTTCAAAGTGCATTTGTAAGAAAAACTGCTATTCGCGGTGGATCTTTAGTTCTTGTTTCAAACAAGTTAAAATGTAAACAACGTTTAGATTTAGCTAACCTTTCTATTGAGCGCACTATTGAGTTGTCTTGTGTTGAACTCGAGCGATATGTTATAATTTGCGTTTATCGACCCCCCTCTGGGGATTTCATTCGTTTTGAATCGGTAATGGAGGATTTACTCAATAAGTTAAAATCAAGTAATAAAAGTATAATTTTATGTGGAGATTTTAATATTAATATTTTAGATGTTACTCCATTAAGTATTAGACTTCTCAATCTGTTTAGGTCTTTTAATTTAATTAACTTGTTTTTTGAACCTACTAGGATCACGGCATCTTCGTCAACATGTCTTGATAATATGTTTACTGATTGTGATGCCAAAAATAAATTAGTACTAACTGACTTAACGTCCGACCACTGTGGTTTATTAGCTAGCTTCCCCATGCCATTACATAAAAAGCGACCAAGTACACTTGAATGTAGGCCTTATACAGCTAGTCGTTGCAAAAGGTTTAAAAATAATATAGCTCATAGAATTACACCATCCATAGCACAACACGAGAATCCGAATGAAATTTATGAAGCCCTTTTTGATGTTGTGCAAAAAGAGTATCAATCTGCTTTCAAGACCAAAACCATTAACATTAATGGCTCCTCCGCTGGCTTTAATCAATGGGCTACTCCGGGTATTTACAAAAGTAGAGCGAGACTATACGAATTATATGGATTGAAAAAATACAGGTTTGATACTCCTTTCCTAGAGTATGTCAAAAACTATTCAAAATTATTTAAAAAGATTAGTGCTTTTGCAAAATCGAAATTTTTAAGTGACACAATTAAAAATTCTAACAATAAAGTTAAAACCACTTGGAAAATAATTAATAATGAAACGGGCAAGTCTGTTAAACAAGACAATCAACTTGAGATTTTGGTCGACGACAAATTAATTATTACAGAAGCTGAAGTAGCGGAGGCATTTAATGAGTTTTTTGCCAACATACCTGTAACTACGACTCGCTCCTTAGATTCATCCCCGTCTAAAGCAGAATACCTTTTGCATAGTAGTGTGCCTAAATGTAGTGACCTATTCAGTTTCGAACATGTAACGCCTCGTGACGTAGTTAATGTTTTTAACACACTGAAGTCTAAAAACACTGGTGATTTCTGGGGCATTTCCATTAAACTTTTAAGTAATATTATAGAAATTGTAGCCCCCTATCTAGCTGTCACTTTTAATAAATGTGTTGATTCAGGAACTTTTCCTGACCTCATGAAGAGTAGTAAAGTAATACCATTATTTAAATCAGGTAATAAAAATGACATTCGTAATTTCAGGCCTATTTCTATCTTACCTGCATTTAGCAAAATATTTGAAAAGTTAATACTCAAGCAGTTGCTAAAACATTTTAATTTAAATAGCCTCCTTCATAATGAGCAATATGGCTTTACAAAAGGTCGTTCGACTACTGATGCGGGTGTTGCTCTGTTGAAACACATATTTAACGCATGGGAGAACTCGCAAAATGCTATTGGAGTTTTTTGTGATCTCTCAAAAGCCTTTGATTGCGTGCACCATGAGACGCTTTTGTGTAAACTTCGTTATTACGGTGTCCATAACGATGCTCTAAACGTAATAAATTCTTATTTGCAAAATAGGGTTCAATGTGTAGAAATTAATGGTAAAAAATCTTCCGGGCTGCCAGTTCAGTTAGGTGTGCCTCAAGGCTCAATACTCGGCCCATTCTTGTTTTTAGTATATATTAATGACTTACCGTTCTATTTAAAGGGTATTTGTGATGTTGTACTGTTTGCAGATGATACTTCTCTTATTTTTAAAGTAGATAGGAATAGACAAGACTTTGACGACGTAAACAGTGCACTCTCAATGGTTACGGATTGGTTTACGGCAAATAACCTTGTTCTCAATGCCAAAAAAACGAAATGTGTAAAGTTCGCCTTACCGAATGTTAGAAATCTAGGTCCCAATATCGTCTTAGATAAAGAGGTGCTTGAAACCGTAGACACGGCAGTATTTCTGGGCATAACAGTAGATGCCAAACTTCAGTGGGGATCACACATATCAACACTAGCAGGGAGGCTCAGTTCAGCCGCCTACGCCGTCAGAAAAGTAAGACAATACACTGACGTCGATACAGCTCGATTAGTATACTTTAGTTATTTTCACAGCGTTATGTCCTACGGTATTCTGCTGTGGGGCAAAGCCGCTGATATTCAAAATATTTTTGTCCTTCAAAAACGTGCTGTTCGTGCAATTTACCAGTTAGGTGGCAGATTTTCCTTGAGGGACTTTTTTAAAGATATTGGTATTCTCACAGTGGCATCACAATTCATATTAGCTAACATCTTATTTATTAGGCAACATATACACTTGTACACTAAAAACAGTGATATTCATACCGTTAACACTAGAAACAAGGACAAACTACGTGCTCCCTTTCACCGGCTTCATAAGGTTCATAACTCATTTGTTGGGCTTGGTATAACTTTTTATAACAAGCTTCCCACTTCTTTGCTAGATTTGCCTTTTGATGCGTTTAAAGTTCAAGTAAAATCCATCCTTTGTTTAAAGGCTTACTATTCCATTAACGACTATTTAAATGACAAGAATAGTTGGTCGCTGTGATTAACACAAGACAATGTTTATGTTCTTTCTCCAGAATTAGCGTACCTAGTGACAGGTTATATGGGTTCATATATTTATTTAGTTAAATACCTTTTTTTTTTTTTTAAACTTTATTGACCAAGTGTTTTTTATCATCTATCTAGTAAGTCATTAGTTATTGACATATAGAGCCCTTTATACCAGGAAACTTTTATTTTAGGTAATATGCGTTATTGTTTATTACTTTGCCTATGTATGTATAGAATCAAGTCCATCCGACTAAACAGACAGCTGTGCTGCTGGGGAGTTTGTTGCGCCACTTCTTCTTCCCAGCTAAAGCACTAGGAAGTGTCGAAGGGTGGGCGTTTTTGGGGGACTGTCTTATGTATTTTGACGTTCGAAAAGTGCTGATTCTCAGCCTAATTTGAATAAATGACTTTTGATTTTGATTTTGATTTTGGAACCCGACCCCAGCATAGCTAGGCAGATGATGCGGATGATGGTAGACCGTTTTTCATTGTTTTCAAAAACTGTGGTAATGAAATGAAATTAATGGCTCGTTTCTGCAGCACAAACATAGCCTAACTGTCGGCTGCTTTTCCCCACATCAAAATGCCTAAAATATGCTAATGGAGCTGTTTCTACATCAGTCAAATGACACACTTTATAGACTGCATAGGCTGCAGAACAGATTATACAGGGTGTAAGGGAAACGCTTCCGAAAACGAAGACAGGTGATAGGTCTAGTGATTCTCGATATAGTACCACAAAAGAAAAACTACTTTTTTAAATAAATTTTTACCTAACTTTTTTAGCATTTTTTGTACACAGTACAGTACTACAGTTAAATGAACAAGATTTAACACATTTAAAAACGACCCCAAATCCAGGCAGCGACATTAAAATAAGTGGAAACATTACAAAAGCGTCAAACGTTTTAAATTGATGCAAAAAACAAATTTAAGGCGAACGGTTATTGGTATCCGTTTGCATTTAGGTTGTATATAACCTACGTTCTGGCTTCGGAAGCGTTCCATATACACCTGTATGTGGACCCACAGCACTATAGGTCCGAGTCCAAAGTAATACCTAAGAACACAGTGGTGTCCACAAGATCCAATTCCACCTAATTAACTAGAACTGCTGTAGTATTGCTGTTCACCTGCACGTTAGGAGTCAGAAATCGAATGCATTTAGTTTCTCTGCTACGACACGATTTTCACAAGCTGGATGAGAATTGGACAGCCCTAAATCCAGCAGTGGGTTGCCATAGACTGATGATGGTGATAACTCGCCGACAAAAAATTCCGAAATACTAGCTGTGCCACGTGAATATCGGGTTTAAACGCATCCTACGTATTAATACAGGCCATGGTCTACCCAATTATGTCGTACTTCATTAAAAATATTCAAGTTTAACACTATCTTGAACAGAAATCATTCAGAGATAAGCATACATTGTAGTTATCTCTTGTAAAAATTAATTAAGAACCAGCATTTACTTGCAACTTTGTGATAAGTGAGGCGACGATGAGAACAGTTTCTGAACTACGAAATGGTTTAGAGCTAACGCGTGCAAATGAAAACTGACTTACGTTTAGTTTTCGGTTTGTTTTTTCATGTTTAATTACTTGGTGGAATAGCAGAAACTTTCTAATGATTATGAGAAGAGCACGGAAGTATTTGACACTAGCTGCGCCCTGCGGTTTCACCCACAAAGGTCTCGATTACGTGTGATGGGAATATCGGTATAAAGAATACTATGTCCTAATCGAGGCCATGAGCTACCCATGTTCAGGCGTTTTAGGGTAAAAACAAAAATACTGAAATAAAATCTTTTAACTTTATAATATTAGTGCCAAGCCTTGCCAACTATGCAAAATGACGAAATTCCATAGAAACTTTCATCCCCTATTTAACCTCTTTATGAAATGGATTTGCCAAAATCCTTCCGTAGTGCTCATATTCGTTATAAATATAAGGAAATCTTGTGCAAAATTTCATGCTTTTTAAACCCAGTGGTTTTGATTTTGTTTTGTCACTGAATATTGATTTTGATTAAGTACCTAACAGGTTTTTTCAAAAAAGAACAAGAAATGTTTGACAAAAAAAAGCACTCATCAAGTAACATCACACGCGTCATCAACTAGATAAATAGAGACACCTACCTCCACCTCACCAGTATGTCAAAAAGTGATGGAAAATTGGATCTCTCGTTTTCGCGCTACCACTTTCCAAACATAATGCAAAAAGTAAACCTTAAAAAAAAGAAAATGTAATCCAATTGTAGACAGTCAATATGTTTTTATTTCAGTTCAGATATACCCAGACCCTATTGAAAAACCCTTCAGGAAGGTGACATTATAACGTCACGGTTGTTGACGTCATCATCAGGGGCAAGTCCTGGCCCGTTACCTCTAGTAGAATATCACGGTGCCCGTCCTATGATACTCTTTTTGAAAGCTGGCGCTTTTTGCAAACAACGCTCAACAAACGTTCAACCTCAATCAACAATCAACTCAGCCTATCGCAGTCCACTGCTGGACATAGGCCTCTCCCAAGCTGCGCCACAATACTCTATCCTCCGCCTTCCGCATCCAGTCTGTCCCAGCCACCTTTTTAAGGTCGTCGGTCCATCTAGCTGGGGGGCGTCCCACACTACGTTTGCCAAGACGCGGTCTCCACTCCAGGACTCGTCTGCTCCACCGTCCATCGGTCCTTCGACAAACATGGCCAGCCCACTGCCACTTCAGCTTGCTCACTCTATAAGCTATGTCGGTAACTCCGGTTCTTTTCCGGATAATTTCGTTCCTGATTTTATCCTTCAAAGAAACTCCGAGCATAGCCCGCTCCATAGCGCGCTGAGCGACCTTAAATTTGTGGACCAGCCCGACTGTCAGTGTCCACGTTTCGGCGCCGTATGTCATCACGGGCAGGACGCACTGGTTGAAGACCTTAGTCTTCAAGCATTGCGGAATAGGCGACGAAAAGACTTGACGTAGTTTCCCAAACGCTGCCCAACCCAACCGGATCCTCCTGTCGGCTTCCTTCTCAAAGTTGTGTCTACCGAGCTGGATGACTTGTCCTAGGTAAACATACTCCTTCACAACTTCGAGAAGCGACCCTTCGATGTGGATTGGACTCGGCAAGACGTGGGAATTGCACATGACTTTCGTCTTGTCCAAATTCATGCCGAGGCCAACCCGCCGAGAAGCTCCGCTTAGGCTGTGCAGCATCTGGTCTAACTGTTCCAGTGTCTCTGCCATTATGACGATGTCATCGGCAAACCGAAGGTGCGAGATGTATTCGCCGTTAATATTGATACCCTGTCCAGTCCAGTCCAACGTCTTAAAGATATCCTCCAACGTGTTGGTGAACAGTTTCGGGGATATAACATCCCCCTGTCGCACCCCTCTGAGGAGTTGGATGGGACTTGTTTCCTTATCCTGGATCTGGACAGTCATCGTAGCAGCGTCATACAAACATCTCAACACCTCGATATAGCGCCAGTCAATTCGACATCGTTGCAGAGAGGCCAGAACTGCCCATATTTCGATGGAGTCGAAGGCTTTCTCGTAGTCCACAAATGCCATACACAGCGGTTGGTTGTACTCCTCAGTCTTCTGTACAATTTGCCGAACAGTATGGATGTGGTCTACGGTACTGAAGCCTTTTCGAAATCCGGCTTGTTCTGGCGGCTGGAACTCGTCAAGTCTTCTGGCGAGACGATTCGTGACGACCCTCGAGAACAGCTTGTAGACGTGGCTCAGAAGTGAGATGGGTCTGTAGTTCTTCAGCAAGGTTTTGTCACCTTTTTTGAAGAACAGAACCACCGCACCTCTGCTCCACGCCTCGGGCGTTGTACCCTCTTGGATGACGGAATTGAAGAGACTCGCTAGCTCTCTTAGGACTGGAGCCCCGCCCGCTTTAAGGAGCTCTGTCGTTATTCCGTCATCACCCGGTGCCTTGTTGTTCTTAAGCTGCTCGAGAGCCGCCCTAATCTCGCACTGGTCGACATCTGGGATGTCTTCCGTGTAGTGGCGCGTTAATTCGGCTCGGTGGTCATCTGCACTATGTTCCGCTGGTTTTGCCGTCCGCGTTGAGTAAAGTTGCCCGTAAAATTCCTCGACTTCCTCGAGTATCTCGGACTTTGAAGTCACGATTCTGCCATCCGCAGTTCTTAGTTTCGTCAGATGGGACCTCCCTAATTGCTGAGCGAACACTTTCGACCCTCGGTTTTGCTCAATGGCGACCTCAATGTCGCGGGTGTTGGAGCACCGAAGGTCGCGTCGCGTCAGCTTTCGTATTTTTAGGTTTAAGGCCCTTTTTTCTGACGAAGACGGCTGCGTGGATGGCAATTCCCGTCTTTCCCTCATAAGTCCGAGAGTCTCCGAGGAAAGTTTGGACACCTTACTTTTTCGCTGCGACGGGAAAAGTCTGCGGGACACGTCACGTAGTGCCTTAATCACCTCGTCGGCTTTTTCGTCAACAGTGCCTGAGGTTTCCAGCAGGGCGAATCGATTTTGAAGTTCCAGTTGGAACTTTTCGGATCCTAGAGCAGTTTGGAGCTGCGTAGGTCGGAGGGTAGGCCGCATCATGCGGATTCTCTCAGATCGAAAATTGATATTTAGAGTGCCTCTGACAAGCCTGTGATCGCTTCCGGTATTGAACCTGCTGATCACGGAGACATCTCTAAATATGTGCTTCTTATCCGTCATGATGAAGTCGATCTCGTTCCTTGTCACGTTATCGGGGCTCTGCCAGGTCCACTTCCTTCGGGGCTTCTTTTCGAAGAACGAATTCATCAAAAAGAGCCCCTGCGACTCTAAGAAGTTTACCAGCATTTGCCCCCTATGATTCCTGCGCCCCAAACCGAACGGTCCGATTTTCGATTCGCTGCGTTCTTGTACTCCCACTTTAGCATTGAAGTCCCCCATAACAACGTTGTAGTGAGCCTTGGTCGTACTGTGTATTGCTTTGGCAATGTCCTCGTACAAGGCCTCGGCTGTTTCGTCAGAGCATGTCGAAGTTGGCGCATATACCTGTATCACTTTCAGGTAGTACCTGTCAGTGAGCTTTAGTACAAGGTACGCTACCCGTGTCGACACACTACTGATTTCCACAACGCTGCTAGTGAGTTCTTTGTTGACCAAGAAGCCGACACCGCCTTGGGAGAGCTGATCACCCTCGCGAAAGTAGAATAGGTCGCCTGACTCCAGGGTTATCGTATCCTCCCCCTGTCTTCGGATTTCAGATAACCCCAGTATATGCCAGTTAATGCGACCCAACTCTACCTCAAGTTCAGCGAGGTGATGGTCCAGCCTCATCGAACGTCCATTGTACGTAGCCAGATGTAGTCGTCGTTGGTAGCCTGTCGTAACCCGGGGATTCTTCGCACCCCCCGTCCCGCCGTTACCGTGACCGCTACCTTGGCCAGGAATAACGGGACCACCGGGAACTGGGGGCCGTAGTTTTGGCACTTTATCCATGGGAGGTTTTGATGCCCATAGTCACCACGCTGGGCATGCGGGTTGGTGACCGCAGAGCCAGTCCTTTCGCACTGATGACGCTGCTGCCCGTCATCGCTCTGGAGAATTTAGGTTGGCTTGCTGGATGGTTATACCGCCATCGGTCGGTCGCCAGCGCCTCGTCTGTCAGTGGCAGGGTGTACCGCGTGCAGGTGAGGTTGACATTTGGGGAATCCGGTTGTTGTATGCTCCCCCTTACACCCGTTCACAACGTTCAACCTATCTATTTCTAAATATTCTAGACATTTTCCGACACCAAATGTTTTTTTTTTTTGTCTCTTTTAACTTCAAACTTAACTTTCAAAACGTTGTGTAGGTCAATTCTTTCGTTCAAAAAATAGCAGTCATTATTATGTAGATTACATGGGCGAAATAAACTTATTCCCGTTGTGTGATCTACGTCATTATGCATATTTAGCGGCGGGTGTTTTTATGTTAACGTCATTGACGCACTATTTGCTCCCAGTGCTTACCTCATAAATAGAAACTTTACCGTTCTATTGCTTTTTATTTATTTAGTTATTAAAACTTAATTATTAAAACTTTGCACAAATAATAAAATACTGTACAAAGGCGGACTTAATGCTTGAGGCATTTTGATGCAGAGAAAAAACATGGCAGGTGCAACATACGAGATAGACAGCTCGGAAATAACTATAAAATACAATAATAAATACTAACACATTGATTCATACACACATACCTACATATAAACAAAAAGGAAAGACGGGAATCCATCAAGAATCACTTCGTTTTCGTACGTTCAAGTTCAATTAGCCTACTTTGTCCCACTGCTGAGCAAAGGCCTCCCCCAAATTCCAGACATCCTTTTCCAGGGCCTCCTCGATCCAGCCCTTGCAATACGTGTCTAGGTCGTCACGCCACAAGTTTAATTAGTTTAATTTCCAAGGGACCGTAGACCTACGTCCTACGTCTATGATCCCTTGGGGCACTAAAATAATCAACCTTCTAAGTCAACGCAATAAAAAATATGGCTATATTTGAGGCACGATATAATAATAATTTAAAAAAAAAAACAATTATTTCGGACACTTATTCTACAGATCTTTGTTAGTAATACAGCTTACGTCATTAAGTTAGTACCACGTTAGTACCTTTACTTAAATTACAATTATTCTAATTCATATGTTTTTCTGCAGCATCAGATCTGCAGTTAGGCATACGGATCCAATACTCCAGGACCTATTCCCAATCAAGATGCTATTGGCACTCCCCCAAAAACTCCCTTTTGAACTAGAATCATAAAATTTGGCAAGCAGCAAGGTCTCGTTAACAATGAATAATAATCATCATCATCATCATCATTTCAGCCGAAAGACGTGCACTGCTGGACATAGGCCTCCCCCAGTAGGGGGGTTTTGCCATAATCGCCACGCTTGGCAGGCGGGTTGGCGATCGCAGTATGGTGGTAAAATGCATAGAGAACGCTGCTGCTCATTCTCTAGTAAGTCCCTTAGTCGCCTTCTACGACACCCACTGGAAGAAATGGGATGGTGCTATTCTTTTACGCCCGGCGACACATACGGGACAATGAATAATAATAATCAGCCTTGTCACTGCAGGCTCCCTTTTCTTCTTCCACTCAACTCGATCCTGGGCAGATATGAACCAATCCCTCGTGTAAACGTCAAGGTCTCGTAACACAAATAGATGAAAAGACTGAAATTAAAAGAAAAAATGCGTTCTACAATTTTACATTTGCAGTTGGAGTTGACCGTGACTAGTTTTTCAACTACAATGTTAAGCTTGTCTTGGGATAAATTCATCCCAACCATGGAACCTGACATTGTGCGTGGTCAAACTTGCACTTGGCCGGGTATTTTATCTGTATCTCGCAGGTCAACCTAGGAGGTTGTCAGCTGAGGCCCAAGTCTGCTATTTTTATAATTTCGTCATTCCAACACGATCCCCTTGTTTTTGCTAAAATTTCGTAATCTGCTAAATTCATAATGGTCGATCATTGGTTAGTCAATGGTCTCGTAATAGAATTGTGTTACGAGTATAATGGCATTGTCGTTTTGCTATTATTATAAAACCCGTTAGTAGAAATGCTTTGCGAAAAAATACTACTAAATTTGAACATTTATTCATGCCAGATTGAATTTACTTCATTTACTTCAAATAATATACATTTTTACACATTATTTTTGACATATTATTTTAGGAACTGTCAATATTTTAGCAGATTACCTACCGCCTAAGTCAGTAATTAATTTTTCAACTCATTATGTACGAGATTACCAATAAATGCCATTTCTTTCAATGAAGTGTCAGTGGCTGACCATTGGAAAGTCATAATGACGCCAATATAGGTATCATTAGATTACCAAACTTGTCAAAATCAACAATTATGAAATCAATGATAGACCATTCTAACACTATTGTAACAGCAGACTTGAGGCCCTACAACCGATGCCTTAATAAATTAAGGCCCCCAGCCAGGGCATATAATTTATAAACTAAGCGACTACATGCTCAGGGAACCCCCTGTGCGGTACGGACCTCGGCTTCGGGGTTGTCGCTGGGGGAGGGCAGCAAGGGATGGGCTGAATAGGATCGTGGTTATTTAGAGACTGAATGTTCTTGACTTTCTTAGCTTTTATTGATTTCATTAGTAAAGATTCCTTCAATTTTAATGAGATTGTTGGTCTCCACAATCAGAAATAAAGAATTAAAATTAAATTAAACAGTTCCAATTTCTAGTTAATGGTCATTTTAATTTAATGCGTTATTAATGGGAATAAAACGAATCCGTTGAACATTATTTATCAATATTTAATCACAAGCATCATTAATTTCATTTTATTCAGTTATTCGATAAGATAACAATTCTAATAAAGTAGTAATGAAATGTAGTGGTAACTGTCCCGATGCCGTATCTGTAATTAATTTCATTTTCTGTAATTAGTTCATTCGTTCACTCACTCGTTCGTAATTCATTCGATTGTTCACTGCCCGTTCGTTGTTTCCGTTCATCAGTTTATTAACGAGTGAATACGATTACTCGCTCATACATCTACAAATACATAAAATAAATAGTAACGAAGAATTGCTGTCCGTTTGTCTCTGGATGTAAACGATGTGAATGACGCAAAAACAACTGAACGAATTTAGATGATTTTTTACACACAGATAGTTTACAGCTTGTAAGAGCTTGCTTTGAATTCCGGTAATACGTTCCCATGGGAAATTTTCCGACAATCACGTGGGCGATGCCGCTGGCAAAAGCTAGTTCGAAATGAGAATAAATTTAAATCCTCCAACGGTCATAAAAAAAACCTACCTAATGTAATGAATGTAATGATACACTACTTATTATATTTACAAACAATGGAATAATTATTTTGAATTAGGAGGCTAGATTGAGGCAGACACTTTTTTACTAGCCAGATATATTAGTATAACTAGATTTACAAAAAACATATGGTACCAATAACAACAACAGAATTATAACACAAAAAGTAGGTAGGTATATTTTTTCGTATTCATTTGAATAACAACTACAAAGAAATATTGAAAAGCTAGATAAGTAAACAAATCAGAACGAATAAATGAGTTTCGTTTTTTTCACAACAAAAATATCGTCTCGTATTTTTTACTTGATAAAATCGATATGAATATGAAACCTGAATAGTCCATTCTCATGCAATGGAGTCTATCATGATACCGATACCGAATCGCGATATTATTCGAAAACGGTTTCGTATTTCGAATGAAAATGAATAAAAGCGGTTTAAAAATAGAACGTGAACGTTGTGTTTTATGATTCTTTTGAACTTCTATTCCACGTGAAAATTAATTCGGATACTAAATGCATGTTTTGAAAGTGATGCTTTAAAAGTGACCGTGAAGTGTAGTTTAGTCGCTTCTGCGTTATTTATTTTCATGTTAAAAAGTTATTGGTAAGAACTATACAAATCTTGCAGCTAATACTGATAATGGTTAGGTAAAGTTACCCACGTATAAAGTTGACGCCTATTTCTAAACATCTTTGTAGAATTCTTGTGTTGCCTTCTTTCAGGATTTGGCCTTTTACTTTTAATAAACTTTTCCACATACTTTTATCCATTCGATAAAAATTCGTTCATAAAATCCGTCCGTCATTTCGTTCATTCCTAAATCTCGCACGCAAACACTTTCCCGTGCGACTATTTTGACACTTAGAAGAATTATTGCGTGTCGCGTCCATTAATTAGGTTTTCCTTCATATATCATTGTCACAATGAATCCGCATTGCTTGATATTTAGACAATGTATTTTTTTATGAAACGACAAACAATCGTTTAGATTATCTCGAATAAGATTGTAAAATTTAAGATGATCTGCTCATTAACACCCTACTTTGTCATATTAATTGGTAAAATATTAAATGATCTGTTTAGGCTCCCACAGCTAGGCGTGTCGCGACGATGCGACACGATAATTGGAGAACAATTTCCATGTCGTTATCATAGAAATTGTTCTACTATTCGCGTCGCGCTATCCGAAGCCTATTATAATACTGTCCGAAGCCTAATGTAATGGGAATGACATTACCTGCGGAAAGGTTACGTCATGTCCTTTCCGCAGGTAATGTCATTCACATACATTTTGGCGTTTGGTGTGAACGCTAACAAAAATGTGTTTTGTCTAGGCCCTGAGGTCGTTCCATGTCAAATACTTGTATTCAGCTGTACCCATATAGACTGGAAGCCAACCCAACCTATGTTGGGAAGGGGTGCGGGTTTGTTCGAAAGAGATACCGCCGTCCCTGGCATACAGGCTACTGAACACGGGTGGGTTTTAAGTCAGTAAAAGTCTGACACGCCCTCCTGCTCCACCCAGAGCAGGAGAAGTTATTTAATGATTTCCCACCCAAAAATAAAACATATTTTGGGAAAAGTCTAGGCTGGGATTATGTGATTCTGATGATAATAATTTGCACATAGCACGTGCCGAATATAGCTAAAGAAATTTTCTTTTTCTTAGTGTATTGGGCACAATATAGGAACCTAATGGCGCAAAAGGACTAAGGCGTCGTCTCAGCGGAAGAGCCTACGTAGATATAGAAGGCAGTAGGTTTCCGCTTAACATTAGCTAGCTAGCTCACACCGTCACACGACAGTGATTCTGATTGACCTTTTTTCCAACGGGTGAAAAAAGGTTAGGTCCCAATTGTGTGTGCTAGACCTAAAAACATTTAACAATACGAAACTAGAGCGAGATTTGGTGAAAATACATTTGTACGGTCTGTTGATAACAATACGACAACGTATCGTCATCATCATCAATATTGTACCGAAACATGGTAACATGTAAGTACCTATATTCTGGCAAATAAATAAATACAATTTCAATTTTTATCTGCCTAGCCTTTTCCCAACTATGTTGGGGTCAGCTTCCAATCTAACCGGATGCAGCTGAATACCAGTATTTTACATGGAGCGACTGCCTATCTGACCTCCACAACCCAGTTACTGGGTAATACGATACCCCTTACTAAGAATGGTTGTTAGACTTTCAGGCTTCTAACGACCCGTAACGACTGTCAAAGATCCATGAATAACATGGAGAGGTCTTGGTATATTAAAATGATCACCCATCCACGGACCAACCGCGTCAAGCGCAGCTTAACCTGATCGATCGGACTGTGTCGCTGTTATTACTTAGCCTACAAACCCCTCCAATACGGCATTATTTAACAAAATAATTATAGCATAAAACTGTATGAATTATTATATCAGCTTATTATTCACGCAAATTATTAATAGTAAGTAGGTAATTGGCCTGAACTGTGAATAGTTTTGAGTTATTTCACAGTAACTTTAACGAGTTATTATTTTCGGAGTTGAGTAAAGCCCACGTTGTTTCTGGTTATAAATCTTAGAAATAATATCTAATATAATAACAATGGTTGCTCAGTTTCTTACAAACTTGCGATTACCTAACGGTTCAGTTAATAGTTAGTATTAGAAAACGCAACAAGAAAACACTAGAAAGTGAAAAATAACTTCAATTTCGGAAGGCGGTGACCAGAAATTAATAAAAGTCACCGACTTCCGAAATTAAAGTTATTTTTCGAAGTCGTTTTTTGGAAGTCGGTTGTTTCATTTTTGGAAAAAGTTTTTATTTTTCACTTTTTAGTTATAGTACCCACTCCACACCAATTCATCATCCTTGGGGTCAAAACAATGCATATTTATGCGATAGCAGCAATCGCGGTTGATTTGCTGTCATTTTTTGAAGAGTTCCGTTGTCTGTCTCCGAAACGCATCATCAGATCTGTATGAAATTTAAATGGGACCATTTCGGAATAAAACTGTTTCTAAAAAAAACATATTTGCAAAATCGGTCTATATATGACGGAGTTATGCCCGAATCTGCACCTAACTCCTAAGTTAAAGAGTTGTACCTTCCATCATCAGCTCAGCGTCATGAGATGATGATGTCATACGCAAATGTGTCAATAGCATTAGAAAACATAGGAAAAACATTGTAACATAAGTTTTGAGGGTTGCCCTTGATTTCCCTGGGAGACCATAATCAGATCCTGACTTTGACTTGGTGCCAATGGGACCACCTCAAGAGTATACTCTTTCAAATAAAAAAGAATTTTGAGAATAAGTCCACAAATGGGGGAGAAATCGAGGAACATACATAAAAAAAAAACGTTCGGTGGAACATATAACCTCCTCCTTTTTTGGAAGTCGGTTAAAAAGGAATGAAGTGAAAATAAACCTTTCGCCTAGAAGATAATATTTGCCATTGGTCCCGGCTACTGTCATTTGAGGATCTTTAACGGCAGTCAGCAGCCCGAAAGTCTGACAACCAATCTTACCAAGAGGTATCGTACTATCATCATCATCATCTGCCTAGCCTTTTCCCAATTATGCTGGGGTCGGCTTCCAATCTAACCGGATGCAGCTGAATACCAGTATTTTACATGGAGCGACTGCCTATCTGACCTCCACAACCCAGTTACGGGGTAATACGATACCCCTCGGTAAGACTGGTTGTCAGACTTTCGGGCTTCTGACGACCCGTAACGACTGTCAAAGATCCACAAATGACAGCCAGGACCAACGGCTTAACGTGCTTTCCGAGGCACGGAGGGGTCTTGGTATGTAAAGATGGTCACCCATCCACGGACCAACCGCGGCAAGCGTAGCTTAACCTGGCCGATCGACCCAGACTATTTATCGTACTATCGTATAATCCAATAACTGGGCTGTGGTGGTCAGATAGGCAGTCGCCCCATGTAAAATACTGGTTCATTCAGCTACAACCGATTAGACTGGAAGCTGACCCCGACATAGTTGAGAAAAGGCTACGCATATGATGACGATAATGATGATCGATGAAACTGAAAATATGCCTTTACATACAGTGCAGTACATACAGTTAAGGGGGAAACGCCACTGTTTTTTTTTTTTTGGGTTGGAAATCATCAAATAACTTCTCCCGCGCTGGGTGGAGCTCTGGGTGTCAGACTTTTACTGGCTAAAACCCACCTGTGCTACTTCAGTTGCCTGTGTGCCAGGGGCCATGATATCTCTTTCGAAGAATCTGCACCCGTAGCAGGCATCGGCCCTTGCGGACCCCACCAATTGGTTCTGACATCTTAAGGCGAGCGTGGAACACAACGCGCCATCGAGCCGGGCTTGATCCCTATCGGACAGCGAGCTACCCATTACTCGCCATCCGCAAGCCCGCGCCTACGGTGACAGCACCCGAATTGCGTAACTCACGTTTAATCACAATCGGTTTCATTTGAAAGTTCAACAGTATTCATTGCGTTATTTACGTTGTTGAACAGACACATTTTTCGAAAATATGAAGCAATGGTTTAACAACCTGTTTCAAAACGAAACAGATTATGATGAATCGTGAGTTACGCAATTAGGGTGCAGGAATTAGCCTAGGATTCCCGACGCACACGTTAATACCGTACCCTTCTATTTTGAGGTTCGTAACCTGTCTACCCCTTCAATTACAGGTTTTATTTTATCCCAGACTTTGTCCATCTAAAAATATACCGACAATCCGGATACGTAGTCCAGACATCATGTGTCTAAATGTGTTTATCTCAAAGGTACAGTTATTTACGGACACACAGACGGTCAGATGTCGCGTTAGATAAATGGAGATTAATTAATTGATAATAGGAAGTGGTTTAGTTGAGTTAGAAGAAGCTATAAAAAGATGATCTGAGGTTAAATGTTTGTGGATCTGCGATGGTTCTGGGGACTGCGGAAGTTCCTGAATTCGAGATGTGATTTTTTGGATGAACAGCATCTAGATTCAGGCTCCTAGCTGGGTGATTATTTAGTCCATTATCAGTTTTTTTTTTTGGGTGGCATAACATCAAATAACATCTCCCGCTCTGGGTGGAGCAAGAGGGCGTGTCAGACTTTTACTGACTAAAACCCACCAGTAGCCTGTATGCCAGGGGCGGCGGTATCTCTTTCGAACGAACCCGCACCCCTGGCAGATTATCTGTTAGTTTAGCTTTTTCCCAAACAATTTGTTCATCATGGGTATCGTTTACATGGTGTTCAACAATCAATTCATCTATTTTGAATAACATTCGGATTTGAAGAAAAGGCAAAAAACCTTCGTTCCTGACGGAGGACCTTGTGCGGTGTTCATTTTCTAGGTCGAAGATGGCAGATGACCTCAGTTACCTGTTATACCAGTATTTTAAATGGAGCGAATGCCTCTCTGACCTCCACAACCCAGTAACTGGATGGTGTGAAACCCCTTGGTAAGAATGGTTGGCAGACTTTCGGGCTTCTGGTATCTATACCAACAATCAATCCCTTACCCACAAACCGGCCATGGCTAGCTTAACTTTCGATCGACCCGTACGGTAATAATAACAGATTATTTAGTTCCACGTATAGGTAATACCGGTATGGTCTGTGGAAAATAAATGGTCCTTTTTCCCGCTATTCCCTGCCTGGTAGCATGGAGACCGAGACTCGGCTTATACCTACCGCCAGGGGTGCAGGTTATTCGAAAGAGATACCGTAGCCCCTGGCACACAGGCTACTGAGGGAATGCGGGTGGGTTTTAGTCAGTAAAAGTCTGACACGGCCTCCTGCTCCACCCAGAACGAGAGAAGTTATTTGAAGATTTGCCACCCTCAAAAAAAAAGCTTATAGGTACCTACTGCATTATTAGAATGGTGTGGTCATATTAAAGCTCTTTATTTTGGATATTCTTTTTATTTTTCTTCTAAGTACAAGCTACAGGCTATTAATATTATAAATATGAAATATTGGATGTTTAGATATTTGGATGTTCATGTTTCTTACTAAATCACACAAAAACGGCTGAACGGATTTAGATGAAATTTGGCACGCAGATAGTTTATAACCTGGATTAACACATAGCATACTTTTTATCCTGGTGGTGCGTTCCCGTGGGATAATTTTCAACCTCCACGCGATTGAAGCCACTAGCAAAAAAAATATACGAGTGAAAAATAAAAATGATTTAAAATAACTACAGTAAATAAAGTGTCAGCATTTACAACCGCATAAACTGTATAAAATTTACAACACATCACGGCTACGGAAAACATCAATCTATTCATCACTATATGCCAAAATATACGATAAATTACGGTTTTCATACGTCATTCTTTAAGAGGGGCGCGTTGCTAAATAAAAATCGACCGATCGGCAAGGTTAAACTAACCTTGCCGAGGTCAGTCTTTGGATGGGTGACACATTGAGGCATAAAGTTCTCTTTTCATGTTTTGGAAAGCAAGTCGGTCGTTGCGACGTCGGTCAAGGTAATCATACGATTAAGACTGTCATACTAACACAGGTAGGTAATCAACAACAGTCTTTAGGTAAAAAAATCAAGAAATTAAATGTGTACAGTCACGAGCAATAACATGTAAACACATCGCCAAATTCAAAAGCGAATTTCTTTTAAATAGCGATTGCAGCCTTGAGATAACTTAGATATTTCATTACAGTGTGGGTTCCAAAATATTATTTTCGTAATAAAATAAGATTACAATTAGTAAAAGTGGAGAAAATTACTTTTAAAAGTTGGTAAGTGTATACATATTATTGCTCGTGACTGTACAATAAAATGCAATAAGTTATGAGAAAAGGTCAGTACCAGCAGGCTTAGCATGAAGCTTTCTATTTCTACTCTACTGTAGAATAGAAATAGCTTATCTACATTTCTCGGTACACTGTCAATTGTCTACACGGAAATGTCATTTTTAACTACTCTTCGGTCGACAAAACGCTTCTCGTGCTAAGCCTGCTGTACACGCAATAAAGAGCTTAAAACTCAAAATGTCCCAATTGCCCAACACTGGTTTCTGGAATTGACGATTCGCCTATAAATAAATCGTTTGCATGCGAGTCGCTAAAAGAAAATATTTACATTATTTGTTGCTGTTAGTAACACAAGATTGAAACTAACAAAAACAAAAAACTCTCTATTACATAAAAAGCCGGCTAAGCCGATTATTGTTGAACTGTAAATACCTATCTAAAAATCTCTCATGTTATAATAATTTTGCATACCTATTATTAGGTCGATTGTACAAGAATCACCCATATTTTAACTGTCATCTTATTTACTGTACCTGCAATCTATGCAAATATTTTTTTTACTTTACTTTACATAAAATTAGCAAGCCTTTTTCACAGCAAATTGTAGGATTACCTAGTAATTAATTAACTTAGCTACCCAGGTGCCTGCCAACATCCATCTCGGTTTAGTGCCGATGTAGCTGTAAACCTACAATCCTCTTACACTAAATTAATTAATGGTTTCTAAACTTATTTACTGAATACCTGTTCTAGTGGTTTATTTTATTTAAATGTTTAAGTTTAAGCATCTGGTTGAAAATGGTGTATAGAATTTAATTTTGCCACTAGATATTAGCCTCGTAAAAATGGCACCGGTAACTGAAAAATTGTGTGGAGGTCGGTTGTCAAGTCAAAAAAAATCAGCTGTTCCATACATTTTGACCGCGTAGGTATTGCACTTTTCTATGAAACAGCTGTTTTTTTTTTTGTATAACCGGCGACAAATTTCTGCGGTAGGGGGTCTAGAATGATATGCTGAATTCATGGTTAAAATTTGCGCACTGGATATATACGCACTGGATATACTTTTCCTGTATATACCTTTTGGTACTTACAAGTTTTCGCGAAAATCTAAATTTTCCCATATTTTTTTATTATGTTGACTCAGGACCGTGATTTTTAAACACCTAATCGGGACTATAGACCTCAGTATATTTTTATCGTTTTTATCTTTTCAACTTGCTAGGGCCACCTGCACCCTAATTGCGTAACTCACGATTAATCATAATCTGTTCAAATTTGACAGTTCAACAATATTCATTACGTTATTTACGTTGTCGAGCAGACACATTTTCCGAACAGATGAAGCAATGGTTTAACAATATGTTTGAAAACAAAACAGATTATGATTAATCGTGAGTTACGCAATTAGGGTACTGTTCCTGAGAAAATAGGTGGTGACACGCGGACAGACAGACAGACAAGAGAGTGATCTAATAAGGGTTCCTTTTTTAACTTTTGAGGTATGGAACCCTAAAAAATGTCGTGAGGAAAAGGTTTGAGTATGAATGTCGAAGGCTATAAGACTAGGGGGAGAACAAAGAAACGATGGATGGACTGTGTGAATGATGATATGGTTAGAACGGGTGTGACTACGGAGATGATGAGTAATAGAACAGAGAAAAAGACAAGTTGCAACGACCTCAAATAAATTTAGATACAGGCAGGAGACTGATGTTTTTTATGGGTGGGAAATCATCAAATAACTTCTCCCGCTCAGTGTGGAGCAGGAGGGCGTGTCAGACTTTTACTGACTAAAACCCACCCGTGTTCCCTCAGTCGCCTGTATGCCAGGAGTGGCGGTATCTCTTTCGAACGAACCCGCACCCCTGTCAGGCATCGGCCCTTGCGGGCCCCATCGGTAGGAGGAGACTGATGATGACATTTGTCACGTACCGACGTCGGCTAAGGCAGAGATTTGAACCCTATTACCTATAACTGTGTATGCTGCTAGACAGAACCTGGAAGCTTGTTGTGGAAGTAAAATATTTCGTCAAATAATTCGCCCGCATTTGGTAATGTACCCAAGCGACTGGCGGCATCGCCACGTTGTATGGCAATGCTGAGCCTCTGGCCAACGTAAAAGCTAGCCCTTGACTCACGGGACGTGTCAACCTATCAATGTATAGGTATATAGGTGTCCGGGAAATTTCTAATAATAACACCAGCCTATTACTGCCCCACAAAAATCGGCTGGATGCGGGAAGTACAGAACTGGTCGAAGTGACGGAGCTTTGGGGAGGCCTATGTCCAGCAGTGGACGTCTTTCGGCTGAAATGATGATAATGGTAGTTATTGACCCACTGCAGGACAAAGCCTCTTCTCATATAGCGAAGACACGAGCGTTGATCCCACGCTTGGTCAAGACGAGATGGCGATTTCAGACTTTTATTATTAACCATAAGTTACCTCACAATTTTGTTTTACCGGTGTCAGTAATGTCTAAGATAAACTCAGAAAGTACCTACATAATAAAGCCATAAGAACACTGAAGTCCCATCAACAATGAATGGGAATATAATAATAAAATTAATTAACATAATAATTAATATCGTTCGAAGATCAAAATAATAAAATGATAAAATGATTTTCGTTTAAAAACTTTTCCTTATCCGAAATGTTCAATAGCAGTAAACTTAGATGACATACAAGAAAAGCTATTTAACCAAACAATACTTAGATACCGAATGGCAAAAACTTGAAAACAAGTGAAATGAAGGAAAAATAATAAAATATAATGTTCGATTCGTATCTAGGAAGAATTTAATACTCGGAGAAGCAATTGATCTTGAAGAAGTTTTTCAATTATGAATAGTGCAACTTGATATTGCATTTCGTTCTCCTCCATTACAAACTTTGATGCTTGGTTCGAGAGGAAAATTTCTATGGGTATGTATCTGCTGATTTGTGTTTTTAACCGCGATTGCTGCTATCACATAAATGTGCATTGTTTTGACACCAAGGATGGTGAAACTTCGAATTAGTGTGGGGTAGGTACTATAGCTAAAAAGTGAAAAATTAAAACTTTTTCTAAAAAAAAACAACCGACTTCCGGAAAATCACTATAAAGTGAAAAATAACTTTAATTTCGGAATGCGGTGACAATTTTTTTTAATAAAATACATAAATCCAAAGTCACCGACTTCCTCTTATGATAGTTCTTCTTATCATAATATCACGCTTGCACTATCTGAAAGTCAAATTTGTTCTTCACAATAAATCATATTATCATTAAAAAAAAAAACACTTATCCGGTCTAACAAATAAAATAATTGAGGAGAAATGGGTCTCAGTCTGCTAACTTTTTTTCAACAGTAAGACAGAAGAATCATAATCCCAGCAAAGTAACAAGGACCAACATCCATGGTTTATCTTTATTTTTTCTCAAAAATGCAACTTATTAGACGATTCGCAAGAATTTAGGTACTCACCCAAATGAAAGAAAGAAAAAAAAAGTATTTATTGTGACTCGCACAGGAAGATGACATATATGTTCTAAACTAAACACACAATCGTAAAAATTATAAAAACAAACTTGGAAGTAAAATAAAACAGTCCTGCAAGAGGCCAAAAGGCTCCTACCTCAGCATGATGCTCCAACATTTAAAAACAAAAATCGAGCGAATTGACAAGTCCAATACGTAGGAGTTTTTGGCGGGATCGCGTTGGAACATGTCGCTCGTATTTTCATTTTCATGAAATTTTGTGAAATAGCGAATTAAATTGTATAATTTTGATAAGTAGTGAATTCTTCAATTTAGTTACGTGCGAGTGCACAAGTGTAATGAAGGTATGTGACTAACGTGGAATTTCGTGTTCCCCCCAAAAACTCCTAATAGGTTGTTGTACAGTTACCTACTACCGCTTTGCAATAACTTTGACTTAACTGACTAAAGACGACTATGACTTTTTTTATAACTTCGTGACTGATAAAGGGCCATTTAGTTCACTGAAAAGAAAAACTACTTGACACTGGCTGAATGCACAAACCGTGCGAAGCCAATAATAACCAAAAAGAAAAAGTCCAATACGTATAAGACAATTGGCATGTCTTAAATTTTATGCAATAGTGTTATGAAAAAAGGTAACTGCAAGAACATGCAATAAAATATATATTATTCAAAACTGTCGATTCGGGCGAGTAAACTCGTAGGAATCAAAAGAACACTCCACATACAGCATCGCAGCACGAAAACTACTAATTATCATCACAACATTTATCTCCATTCTGCTCATTATTACAAAAGAAAAACAGCACGACATAATCCAGAAATAAGTCCAAACAATAAGTCAGCGACAACAGGACCCGACCAGAATCTCGAGCGAGCAAATTAGATTAAATATTAGATTAGATGTTACCATCAGACGATGCTGACAGGAACGTTACAGCATCCTGAAAGAATGTAGGTCGCACGTGGACTCGCAAATATTGTTTTGGTATTATGAGATGGGAAAGAGAAAACATATGCTTTGTGAGGGTAGAAAAGCAATATTTGGAGTAGTTCGTGCGAAGCAAATTGCATTTTGACGAGTAAAAGATAGAGAAGGCTAACCCATTGCTCGGCGAAATGCCAACGGATTGAAGTTTCGTTTTTTTTAGCCACATATAGAAGTCTACTATGTATGTATAATGGATGTCATAGATTGGAGTAGAAAAAGCTTCCATGTGTAGCAATATTTCAGTACATTCAGCGAACCCTGGGCAATCAGCACCGCTACCAACCAAGCCATGCCGAATTGCGGATTGGATATTCTTTTTGGGTACTAAAATATTACCTAGGTCATTACTCTATGCCAAGAACACTATTGGGTTGATGGATACAATAAAAGCGTTTCGATAATCTGTTTATATTAAAACGTGAAACAAAAACTTTGCACCCCTTTTTACGAAAACTACGCGGACGGAGGAGTAAGGAAAGCACAGTTAAAGTTTATATGGAGAAAGACTGCAAAAAGCGAATATTAAAAAGCGAATATTTAAATTTAACAATGCATTAGAAACACATTATAATTTAAATAAATTGAGGTCGAATGTCGTCCACTGGGCGATCATTAGTAATTATGATTAAACGACAAACAAGTCAACCTGATGTAATCCATACAAATGTGCAGCACGTGATTTCATAATATTGGATGTTACTTTTACGATTAAGATTTATGCCATTTCAATATTAGGCTTTTAAATTGCTTATTATGTAGCTAGTTCTTGTAACTCTACCTGCAAGATTAAAAAATGCAATCCTTGAGTTCATTTAAAAAACCCGTCATATTGCCACGAAATGGCGGGAAGCAGAGCTAATGCAAGTATTATTGATTCTCTTTCAGATCTCGAGAGCTCGTGAGATGCTGGGATCACCGAGTGTGTGAGAGGTGAAGACTCTCGCTGGGAAGCTGTGAGCGTGAATTTTAAAAATGTTGGAGTGTTAAACTTTCAAACTCCCATAAGTACATACCTTGTTGTTTTATATTTTTTTTCTTCGTTTTCCACACTAGGACTATTATACACAAGGCGGTGAGCATAATATTATGAAGAGTACCTAGTGTCATTTTCTAACTTACTAGCTGACCCGACAAACATTGTCCTGTCAAACAATTAAGTCATACAAAAATCTGTTTTTCGCAAATTGACAAACTTTCCGGGCTACATTTCCAATTTTTCTTTTACCAAAAACCTAAAGGGCTATTTCGAACATTTTAAACCAAAAATTGCCAAATCATTTCAGCCGTTCCGTTTCTCAAGTGATGCGCTTTCCTGCTCCACCCAGAGTGGGAGAAGTTATTTGATGATTTCCCACCCAAAAAAAAAATCTCCTTACCGCGTTACCAACAAACAACAAACGCTTTTCAAACATATTGACTCACTAGTTATACTTACTTTAAAAAAACAATCTAATTAGATTACCTACACCCAGAAATCCCATGCACAGTTGATTAGCTTCTTAAGACGATTCCGGTATCTATCTTTCCACACAGGCACAGTGATGACAGGTGGAGTAAGGCTGGTGACAGAGTGGCGCCCAAGGACTGGAAGATGAAATGTCGGTCGTCCGGCGGCGAGATGGACGGACGACATTGTTGCCATCAAGGGCAAAACCTGGATGAGCTTGGCACAGGACCGTGGGAATTGGCACAAGAAAAGAGAGGCTTATGTCCAGCAGGCTCAGCATAACGCTTTCTATTTCTACTCTACCGTAGAATAGAAATCGCTTGTCTACCTTTCTCGGTTCAAAACTGTCAACTGTCTACACGGAAACGCCACTCTTCCGTCGACAAAACTCTTCTCTACGGTTCTCGGGCTAAGCCTGTAGCAGTGGGTGAAGTCGGTCTGTGGATGGTGATGATGTTCCACACATATTAGGGACGTGACAGGGTCGTGGCAGACACAGGTCAGGCACTGGAGCTCCGTCACCGGCCTGGAGACGAACATGTAATGATCATCTTCCTGTGGTGACGTGTTGCGCCGACTCCGAAGAAGAAAGACATTTATTTAGAACACACAATATGCAGGAAAATAAATAATTAAAATAAAAACCAACAAAAAGTATAAAGTGCGATGTCAGTAACTAATATTAAAATGTGCCTCACGGCTGGGCTAAAAAGGCCCAGTTCAGCCAAAATGCCAGACAACTTGTGTCTGATGCTGTTTTTCAACTGGACCATTCTCCACCGTCAACCGTCACACAGTGACTTTCACGTCATTCCTCACACTATCTATCCATATTTTCGTTGCCGTTCCGTTCCCTCTCCATCCATCCACATTTAGATTAATCACTATTTCAATCACATGCGTTTCTTCCCTCCTCATCACTTACCCATACCAAGCCAAACGAATTCCTTTCAACTTTTCTGTCACTAGCGCTACTTTCAAACTTTCCCTTATACAGAATAATTTTTTATCAGTGCTCAATCTGTAACCATGAATTCAGCACATCATTCTAGACCCCCCAGCGTAGAAATTTTTCGTCGGTTATACAAAAGAAAATCAACTGTTCCATACATTTTGACTGCGTAGGTATTGCACTTTTCTATGAAACAGCAGATTTTTTTGTATAACCGACGAAAACTGTCTGTGCTGGGGGTCTACAATGATACAGTTCATTCATGGTTACAGTTTGCGCACTGGTTAAAAATTTATCCTGTATTTAATTTCTAACTTTATCCATTTTCGTCACTCCACACAACCATCCAATATTTTATTGAGCCCTGACGGTGCACGGTCTGACCACGTCCCGGGCACGGTCCTAATAAGCGTGGATAGACCTTAAAACTTGTAAGTCCAACGAGTAAAAACGCGTGTGACGAGTAAATAAAATCTTGAAAACCGTCTTTTACTTACACGAGTTACACATAAACGCATAATCATTACATTAAAAAAACGTACCACAATCCATTGTTGCCTATATCCATCAATTGACTTTTACGACTCGACACGACACTTTAAACTTTACTGTGTGCAGATAAGGAAAGAAAACGTTTGCCATGTATTTATCTTAAACTTACAGAAAATACATTTTTAAAAGACCTATAACCAAAATAGACGATGCTACGGTCAACATGAGCCGTATACGGAGGAATATTTAAACGTAACTTATTTGGGAAGCAAGTGCTCTGTTATGTGTTTCGACACCTTTTGATATCTACTTATTTTGGGCTTCATCCAATTCATAACTAAATTCTAAGAATCGCCCTGCAGGATAGTCGCGTGCCACATATAAAATGACAATTGATCGCATTTGCTTTCATTTTGACAATTCAGCCGCGTTCATTGCGGTATTTACGTTGTTGAGCAGACGATTTTATCTAACTTATGAAGCAATGGATCAGAAATATATTTCAAAACACTCGGATTGTGATTGAAACTGCTTAACGCATTTAGTTGGTAACAAAATCAGTAAAAGCTGGCTTCACCATCATCAATCTATAGCAGTCCACTGTTGGACATAGGCCGAGGAGAGCCTAGTGTACGCCATTCAGCTCTCTTCTCGGCAACTCTCATCCAGCTACCACCGGATACCCTGCGAAAATCGTGGCTCCACCTAACCCGGGGCATCCTACTCGTACCTTACGCTGCTGGCCTCTTATTCTATTAAAACTTCGTACTACGCTAGGTCAGCCCAAGGCCAAGTGTAATGACGTGCAGCCTACTGTACCAAAACGCTGTAGGTATAACCTATACCTTCCCTAGGGCGTGTCAGACTTTTACTGACTAAAACCCACCGAAGTTCTTTAAATTGCCTGTGTGCCTAGGGCCACAGTATCTCTTTAGTAGAACAACCCGCACCCCTGGTAGGTTAGTATCCCGTTGAATCACAGCTACACGACTAAAATTAATGATGTGAAATTAACTATGTATTAATTTTCCTTCTATTCAGAACAAGTCATATTTCTCAACGTCTTACATAATATACAGTCGTATGTCATGTGACACCGACATAATTTACACCTTGTTAATTATAATTACTTAATGCTAAGTCTCATTAGACACTCAGATAGCTTGGTGCGATTGTGCATGTTGTGTGAAGAGCTATGCAATGTATGGCCATGATTTCACTATTGTTTACGAGTATTTTATAATTGTATGGATAGAGAAAGATACAAAGTGTAGTTTCAAACCCAGTCAGGCACTTTATCTAATCTAATACCTTTAAATGAGCAATTCTTGCATATTATATTTGAATTTATATCTCAGAAACGGCTCCAAAGATTTTCATGAAATTTGATATGTAGGATTGATAAATCGATCTAGCTAGGTTTCGTTTTAAGAAAACGTCAAACAAAAAGAACCGAGCTAAGCTAGGTCATCCAGATTTCTATAAAAAATATTCGTTACTAATTTATTATAGCTGTACCTATACATAACGTGACCAGACGTCCCGTTTTGAACGGGACTGTCCCTTTTTATAATAACGAGTCCCGGTGTCCCCGAAATGAACTCTGGGACGCAAAATTGTCCCGTTTTCTAAAACCGCGCGAAAATTTGAGTAGTCGAGCCGGCCCACAGTGGATCGTCCCCATACAAGAGGTGTGACATAGAATCAAAAATTGAAAAAGTATTTAATTTAAAAAAATTAAATATACAGTTGCATTCCTCTATTAAAGAACAACAAAAAAAGTTACTACGCTTTTTTTATTTGACCAGCACTTTCGGAGCGATTCGATGAAAACTGTTATTTTTGTATGGAAACGAACACAAAAATGTCTGTATCTCATGATTCCCTCCTTGTTTCGATTTGCGGTTTTCACTAATGTTATTTACCCATTTTATGCCACATTTTCTTCAAGGACACATGGTGCCCCCAGAGTGCCCCTTCCGAGATATTTTGCCTATAGTAACCATCTTTGTTATTGTATTCCTGATGGAATGGAGGTACATTAAGTATACTTATTACTGAGAATGAGTCATCACTAAGTAGTTCCTTAAATAACAGGTGCATTTGTGAGTACTTTAATGACTTATGAACGCTTTTATTGCAATATAACAAAAGCGTTAATGAGTCAGTAAATAACGACCACCAGTATGGGCGGAGCTAGGCTGGCTCTGCTAGCCAGCATCCCCACGCACAACGGACCGAATGGGAGTCTACGTGCGGAAAAGGGAGTCCCATCATCATCATCAACGACTACCAGTAGTATTTGCTTAATCTAATTAGTTATTGTATTTACTGAGAATTACACATAATTAAGAAGTTAAATGAAGAAAAGGCATTAACGAGTTCTATATATTGAAAAAAATATCGGTAATGAGTTGTGACATCGCAGTAACAAGTTGAAAAGAAAAGAAACGTTTTATGGTGAATAAGAAAATATGTATTAATATCTTTTTTATTTATAAAGTATAACACTGTAAAATAGCATTAAATCTTAAAGTAAATTACAATTAAACCTATGATAATTTATAAATAAACAATAAAACAACTACTAATAACTAAATTATAAATTATAATTATAAAAAAAACTACCATTTAGTCACTAAAATTATATTAGGTACTATAGGTAAGACTTAAACTATATTTTCTTCATCATAATCATTATTGTCGTCATCTTCTTCAATGTCACTAGATTCCGAAACTGCTCCAACTATTGTATCAGTTGAAATGTCAATGAGCTCCAATTCACTCCGATCATGTATGAGCAAATCGTCCAGTTCTCTAAATGAAGATTTTTTTACTTTATTGTTCATTTTTGGTCGTAGGCTCGTTATAAGAGGATCGGAAGATAACAGGAGATTATGAAGGATGTCTTCATTAGTGGCGATGCTACTATGCTTTCGTGTATGATTTTCTCTAAATTTACGAAAATCCTTGTTTCTTGCTTCAGATGCTTCTTCAGACAAAAAACCTATAGGCACTACTGATAGGTGCTCCACTATCTGCGATCCATGAATCAGCAATTTATGTAAACTTGATGGCATGTTATACCATGGATATAACTGCACGAATAAATTTGCTGTTTCATCACAATATAATTTGAATTTTAGGATTTCAATTTTTTCGCCTGAGGAAATACATTGCAAAATTACGGCGAGTCTTCTAATTAAATTGACGTCTAATTTTGTAATTTCCGCAGTCATTTCAGGGTTTGCAAAAAACCTTCTAGCAGCATTTCCAGTGTTTGTATTGCCACTACCCTGCTTTACAACATCCAGAAGTAAGCCTGTGTTTCTTCGGAAAGCTGCTTGAATAGCTTCTTTCCTATCTTTAACAATTTTTTTATTGTCGTCACCTTTTGCTTGCCATGATTTTATGTCCATTCTGTAGGCAACGTGTAATAAACACTCCATAGAACGAATCCAAGCATGCAACGAACTAAATCCATGCTTGTATAAATCTTCATTCACAGGTTTAGCTCTCACTTCTTCCAATTTATTCATCTCGCTTGGGCAAGCTTTGCACAAATCACACACTGCTGCCGATGTTCCAGATATGATTGAATGCACCTTACCATCAATCATGGTTAACCACAGATTGTGCGTAATAGTAGCATTGCCGCAATCAGTTGGGTTTAGTCCACGAATCTCGGTCTGAAATATATCCATTTCAGCCTTTACATTTGCTTCCGTTTCTTTCATAAACGTAAATGAAATAGGGCGACAATAAGTGGTTGACGATGGCCGATCATTCTGCCACACTGTGCTTCCACTAGAACTCACTAACTTAAGAGGTACAAGACTTGCCATAAATACACTGGATAAATCTTGTTCACTTGTTGTTGTCCTTTGATGATAAATGCTTTGACTCGAAGCTCCATCAAAACCCCATTTACTGTGAAGCACAAGTTGTTCACCAGCATCAAAATTCGATTCAAGTGAATTGATCAGCCTCCTAACCGTGAGATCAAGGAGGGCTTGGAGTCGTATCTTTGCGGAAGTATCAGTCACAGTTACGTCTTCTTTTGCCGGGTAACACTTAAGTTTTTCTTTCACTAACATGTAATAGCTTGGGTATTTCGCATGACCTTCTTTAAAACTAAAGTCCCTAAGTGTGATGTATCGCCACTTGGAAAACTGCATGTAAACGTAAAGAGCAAGTGCTTTGTGAGTAGGAACTTCACGAAGCAAAGTATTCTGTTTAGTTTCCAGGACATTCAAAACTGTTGAGACGTGTTCAGGATTTCCCAGCAAATGTTTCATAATTCTGGCCACATCATTTTTTCCGGCAGATTTAAGTGCACTTTCAACAGTATGTAAAAGCTCATCTGGACGACTGCAACTGGCAATATTTTCATCAACACGTCTTCTTTTCTGTCTACTCGATAAATCTTCAAAGCGTTTGCGAGGAGATTTATATGTTGAAGTTGATGCATCCGATTTTGATGGACTGATCACCTCTTCTGCCTCATTTTCAGCTTCTTCAGTGTGAACAATATTTTCCTTAAAGCAATCTGGCCAAATGATATCTGAACTTAACCACTCTCTGTTCTTGTCCATGAACTTGTCGACTGTCCTTCTTGATTGCACCCATTTGGAGTAAATCCGATAGCAAAATCGACGACACCAGTTCTTTAGATCTGACACATCATTTTCACTTAACTGAACATTACTATCCGACTTCAGTGTGTTAAATAAATTTTCATAGTCACGAAAATCTTTATGATTACGAAGAGCAACATAAAGATCTAGATAAGTAGAAAATCCACGGAAAGCCATAATGACAACACTTGGTAGAGGTTATAATTAAAACTGAATTATATTTGCAAAACACACTGAAATATATAGGGCAGCAAGTTTGCAACTAGCAATTAATTTGATATGCTAATAATGACATGAGCCAATCGCAATGCAGAGCTTAAGGGCTGTTAACATAGTAATTACAATACCTAATTAGATTGAGCAGTACTGGTGGTCGTTATTTAATGACTCATTAACGCTTTTGTTATATTGCAATAAAAGCGTTCATAAGTCATTAAAGTACTCACAAATGCACCTGTTATTTAAGGAACTACTTAGTGATGACTTATTCTCAGTAATACGTATACTTAATGTACCTCCATTCCATCAGGAATACAATAACAAAGATGGTTACTATAGGCAAAATATCTCGGAAGGGGCACTCTGGGGGCACCATGTGTCCTTGAAGAAAATGTGGCATAAAATGGGTAAATAACATTAGTGAAAACCGCAAATCGAAACAAGGAGGGAATCATGAGATACAGACATTTTTGTGTTCGTTTCCATACAAAAATAACAGTTTTCATCGAATCGCTCCGAAAGTGCTGGTCAAATAAAAAAAGCGTGGTAACTTTTTTTGTTGTTCTTTAATAGAGGAATGCAACTGTATATTTAATTTTTTTAAATTAAATACTTTTTCAATTTTTGATTCTATGTCACACCTCTTGTATGGGGACGATCCACTGTGCGGCCGGACGCGAGCGGTGTGCGAGAGCGAGATCGCGTCGTCGCCGCGTCGGTCGACACGACCGACGCCGACGATAGCCGAGAGTGGCCAAGACGTCATTGCTCGCGCTTTGTTGACTTATAGGGTATTTTCCAATTTATTAAAAAGTATTTTAATTTGAAGATTGGGACGAAATATGTAACAGAAAAACAAATTAATTTATATTCATTTTCTCAATTACAAACGATTTAATTACATTTAGAAGTCGTTTTTAAATAGCAGTTTTTCAATTTGTTTTTTTAATTAAATTAACCCGTTGAAGATTTGGACGAGATATTTAACAGAAACATAAAAATAAATTGATTTATATCCATTTTCGCAATTAAAAACGATTATGTTCATTGTTTTGAATTTACTGCCAAAACGCTCCTTCCGATGACTTTTTTAATCACCTGACGAGACGTGGCGTCAGATTTCAGATTTGTGTAAACGGCACTGGTAAAATAATTTATGTGGGTAGTTTTAGAAGTATTTGGGCACAGAGGCACCGCACGCCAGTAATACCATTTCCATCCATTAACAAGCTTGTTAATTATAAACTCGACATTCCCTTGTTTTATTAGTTTACACAAAGTTGACGTCACATGTGTTTTTTTTTTGGGTTGGAAATCGTCAAATAACTTCTCCCGCTCTGGGTGGAGCAAAAGGGCGTGTCAGACTTTTACTGACTAAAACCCACCCGTGTTTCCTCAGTAGCCTGTGTGCCAGGGGCGGCGGTATCTCTTTCGAACAACCCGCCAAGTGTTATAAAACTCACCTGGAGCGTTTTGGCGGTAAATTCAAAACAACGAAAAATATGTTTGATTTAAAATAGTTTTTAATAAATTAGAAATACCCTACTGTTTGACAGGTTTGTCGTTCACCCACTTCTCGATATTTATTTGTTGTTGTTTGATGTTCGTGTAGGTACCTGTTAAATAATTAAACTTCTTTTGTTTTGGAATCATAAGTTAAGATGAAGAAACACAAGTGTCCATTCAATGTTAACATTAAGCAAAATATTCGTTTATCAAGCAAATAAATACCTACTCCCTCAGATGTCAGATGCGAAAAGTAAGTATCGTAGGTACAGAACTAAAAAAGTTTTTTTTTTTTTACTGACTACCTGTTAATTAACCTGAATAAACCAATGTCCCGTTTTGAGTCACAGAATAAATGGTCACGTTATGTATACAGTACAACTATTTTCTTAATGTACCTCGGGAATCATCACATTTTCGAATACAAACGAGCTTTCCTCCCATTTTTAAAATAAATAACATACAGTTCAAAGAGTATTAATAACTCTATATACTTCCAAGTCGATTAGGAGTGTCCGGTGTGCAGCAAGTGCAAAGGGTAACTGATAGAAATCCGACGGCTGATGAAACACAACGTTGACCGTGGGACAATATAAGAATAGTTGCACTGTATACAGGATAAGTTTTTATCCAGTGCGCAAACTGTAACCATGAATTCAGCATATCATTCTAGGACAGAAATTTTTCGTCGGTTCTGTAAAAAAAAATCAGCTGTTCCATACATTTTGACCGCGTAGGTATTGCACTTTTCTATGAAACATCAGATTTTTTATTGTATAACCTACAAAAAATATCTGCGCTACATCTAGAATGATATGCTGAATTCATGGTTAAAGTTTACGCACTGGATAAAAAATTATCCTGTATATCTGTAAACTGATGCCTGTGTTCTCACTCTATCAAATCACTCAGGAAGCCTTCGGGGATTAGAAACAAGAGACAGTAAAAGTTACTTACGTGAAAACAAAGGATATCTCAGTGATTTTATTTTCGGTGTGATCATATCATCTTTCCTAATAAGCAGGCTATAAGTACAGAGGCCAGCACATCAAGCTACCCCAATCCGTCTTTCTTTGATCGTTTTTCAACTTTATTTCAAAGGAATAAGGTTTATGTTCAATTGGGAAAATTTGACAGTTTGGGATAGGTTGACCTGCTGGCGTCTGTACCATAAAGTAACAGGTACGCACGGCTACATATCAAGCTAAACAATTCCAGTATAAGCTGATCTCGCATTGTATAAGATTTCCGAACAGTGCGAGCTCAGCGTAAACTGGAAATGTATAGCTTGATGTGTAGCCATGTGTACTACTAGCTATTCTGGAGCAGCAAAGGATACACACCTACACGGTTAAAACAAAATACATACAAATAAATAAAATTCAAGGCTCTGTTTGTCATGTAATTTTTTATTATTTCTGTCTGCTTGTTCCAAGTAATATCCAAAACGGCTAAACCGATTTTGACGGGACTTTCACTGGCAGATAGTTGATGTTACTTGTACACTTAGGCTATTTTATTTTAGACTAGCTGACCCTTGCCCACTTCGTTGGGCAGTAAACATTTTTACTTGTGATGAAATTATGAATGTGGTTCGGTTAGTACTTAGTTTGTGACTTAAATATAAAAGTTAGACATATGTTGTCGACTACTTTTTTGTAGGCATTATCAAGCTCTACCACTTTTCTCTAGAACGAATCATATATCTCTCATCGTGGCAGCCTTCGTTAGAAACGTTTTCGTTCGACCGTTTTTTCTTTGACTTACTTTGCAAATCTGACTACCACGAAAAAGTATTTTAATTTTTCGGGTTAATATATAATCTATGACACTCACAAATAACGTGGCTTTCTATTGGTAAAAGAGTTTTCTAAATCGGTTCAGTAGATCCAGAGATTACCCCTACAACTTCACAAACTTTACCTCTTTATAAAATTAGTATAGAAAAAGAATCGGGTAAAAAAATAAACCATGAAATCCACATCCACGCGGGTGAAGCCGGGGGCTGAAGCTCTTCCCATGAGGAGTAGGCAGAAAGTACAAAACGCCACCTTCTACGATCCTTACATACTCCTTGTTTCGTTAACGTTCATGCACACAAAAAAAAAAAAACAACAAAACAAAATAGTAATTGGAACCCAGGGGAACGGTCTAAAATACTGACAAACACCACAAATATCCCATTGTTGTCTGTGTTCTGGCTACAGTCTGATATTTGTCACGTTCGCCTAGCACTGACTAATAAATCATGGTTCCATTTATTATCCATGCTGATTCACTTAAGGAAAGTTTTACATTAACTTGAGGAAAGAAGAAATTATAGGTAGGTACTTTTACTGCCATTGTTCAATTTACGTAGATATATTTTAGCTGGATCAGAGAAGTAACTGCTTAGCAAACTAAAATCTATATTTATAAGGCTTCTTCTGCCTATCTAAAATATTTGACTTTGTTTGCATTTGTTAAAGATTATTTTTAATTTAAATAAAAAAAAAGAAAAGCTGCTGTTTAAATGTAATTACTTCTAAATATAAAATTGAAAAATATGTGACGTCACACAAGGGGGGAGGAGGTTTCACAAGTGTGACCAGCTGTGACAAGGACGGGGGGGGGGGATAAAAAACCATAAAAAATTGTGCAACGCCCCTTACGAAAATAATAAAATATATTCCGTTAATATAGTCCGTAGAGCAGTGGTGGCCCAGTGGTAACGGCCGCGACTTACGAGTTGTAGGTCGTGCGTTCGAACCCAGCCAGGCGCATTACTTTGTGTAAATAATTTCATCAGCACTGCTCTCAAACGGTGAAGGAAAACATCGTGAGGAAACCGGCATGTCCTAGAACAAAAAATTCGAAGACACCGCACTGGGCCCGCGTGGTGGATTATGGCCCACTCCCTCTCACGGAGAGGAGGCCTGTGTCCCAGCAGTGGGAACGTAATAGGCTGAGTATGATTCCGTTGATTAGTTTAGACAGCAGAATGACGTAATAACATGGCGGCTACTAGGTATTTCATGGTGTTCAAAAACAGATAAAACAAAAGAAATCTTTTAATTGAATTTCAAAATTTATTTTGTTAAATTCATGAACTAAAACCAACTTTTTGCCAAATCTATCTCAAAAATATATATTTTTCGATTTTTTCTCATTTACAGTAAAGTACCCTATTAGGGTGCAGGATTTTGGTGAATCATATTCGGACTTATTATACCTAAAACAAGATTTACCTTTAGACCCCGGCAAACTATCGAGCGAATTTTTAGTTCGTTAAAGATCTAAACCCAAAAACTTATTTTAAAGTGAGGGTTTAAAATCAGCTTTTGTGTGATCGGTAAAAGGTTTGAAATACAAAGTTTGAACTCGTTTTTAATGAGGCGGTTTGGTCTAGCCAGATCAAACTCTGGGCTAAACGAGGGCTACTTACAGTGATCAATTCAAATCCCAGATTAGGACTTTTTTTTTTTTTTTTTGGGTGGGAAATCATCAAATGACTTCTCCTGCTGAGTAGAGCAGGAGGGCGTGTCAGACTTTTACTGACTAAAACCCACCCGTGTTCCCTCAGTAGCCCGTATGCCAGGGGCCGTGGTATCTCTTTCGAACAAACCCGCACCCCTGGCAGGCATCGGCCCTTGCGGACCCCACCAGTGGTTGCTGACATCTTTGACGGCGTGCGTGTGGAACACAACGCGCCGTCCCGTCTACCACTTTTCGGCCGCAGAGGATAGGGAGAGCGGCTGACGCTATACCGACACTCCTCTTCCCCTGCGGCCCCACCGTGTCCGCCATCAAACGGTGGCGGCCCCGTCTAGGCCACGGAAGGGAAGAGCGCTGCTCAGAAGCACCGGCACTCCTCCTCTACCGCAGCCCGTAACCCTCAGCCGCGATGCCTCCCATTCGACATCGCGGCCCACCTCAGTTGCGGTGCACCTCACCGCAACCTACTTTTTGGCCGCTACGTCAATGGCTTGAAGGCAAAAGCCCTGACGAGCGGCCCCACCGTTGGGTTCCTCTTGGCTTCACCGTGGGTGGGAGACCACGGTTACTAAGCCCCCCCGCAACGACAATGCGGGAACCCACTCGGGGGGTCGTCTTGCCATCTTTAGGAACGTCTTTTCTAACCAATACCTGGCTTTAAGTATTTAAAGCTGTCATCATCGTCTTTTCAGCTGAAAGACGTCCACCGCTGGACATAGGCCTCCCCCAAGCTCTTCCATTTCGACCGGTTCTATGCTTCCCGCATCCAGCGGATTCCTGCGGTAAGCTGTAAGCAAATTTATTTTTTGAATAATTAAGTTCACAACACTCTCACGGTTACCTCTGATCACATAGTTCCTAATAAACTGTACCCAAGTTAACAAAATCGAAGCAAAACGAACACTTATGCAGCAAGTTACTTCTTAGATCAACCACAACCCTCGTCACTTGTTCCTTTTCACTTTCTGTCCCTAACCCAATTTTATACGTCCCTTTCCTTAGAGGATTGTCCCTAAGATTGCATAAACTTATTTATTTTCTTGTGAAAGTAAGAATGCAAACTCAGAAACTCAGGAAATGGTCCTTTTTCCGAAGTTTTATAAAGGACCAGGAAGTTTGGAAGGTTAACTCTTAACCCTCGCCACGTTTAAAAGGATAAAAAGTTTTAATACTTTCAAAGTTTGCTCCCACGTGGAGTTGAAATGTAAGTAAAAAGTGTAGTTTAGCTAAAATTAAATCTCGTCTTATGAATAATAGAGATGTATTATTAGCCAGCATTTATTTAAAAAAAAGTAAATAAGAACCATGACATTTCTGAGTAATTTACTGTTATTAAATTTTTCTTCCATTTACTTTATTATCGTCAGACTGATGATAAAGGATTTATTTCTGAAAGTATGTTTGCAAACACTTTTACGCGTCAATCATATTTTGGGCTTGCGGACGGCGAGTAATGGGTAGCTCGCTGTCCGGTAAGGACCAAGCCCAAGTCGACGGCGCGTTGTGTTCCACGCGCGCCTCAAAGAGATGTCAGCACAAAAATGATGGGGCCTGCAAGGGCCGATGCCTGTCAGGGGTGCGGGTTCGTTTGAAAGAGATACCACAGCCCCTGGCATACGGGCTACTGAAGGAACACGGGTGGGTTTTAGTCAGTAAAAGTCTGACACGCCCTCCTGCTCCACCCAGAGCGGGAGAAGTTATTTGATGATTTCCCACACAAAAAAAAAAAAAACATATTTTTTTAAACTAGATGAGGTCGGCGTTGCCTTTCTGACTACTCTGAGAAGGAAGTCCGAAACAAACTCAGAGGTCACAGTCTCTTTTAAAGTCCAGACATAATCTTGGTCAGATAATGCAAAGAATGGTCAATCTACATGGGTAGATTAGTGTCTGAAATGGTCATTTGAGGAAAGACCACAGACTGAGTGTCATGAAAACTTCAGTCCTAAGATTTTTGTTTTCAAAGAGCTGATTACGGCTGCTTTTTACGCAACGGCGAAAAAATTTTTTAACTCCTGATTTGTTTTCAAAGAGCTGATTACGTCTGCTGTTACTGTAGTATCTTGAAATTATGAGTTAAGAGAAACCTTTTCTTTTGTTTTATTGGCATTGAATAGATTTGGACGTAGAGTGGGAAGGCCTCCCACAAGGTGGACCGATGTCCTTGTGAAGGCCGCGGGAATCCGCTGGATGTGGGAAGCACAAGACCGGTCGAAGTGGAGGAGCCTGGGGGAGGCCTTTGTCCAGCAGTGGACGTCTTTCGGCTAACATGATGATGATGAATAGATTTGGACACGTACCTATATGAAGTTTTACCAGCAAATTTTATTTCACCCTGCAAATTTAATATAATGTTTCCACTGCAGAGACACATTCTTCCTCTCTGTGGGAGGGAGTGGCCGTAATCCACCACGCAGGCCTAGTGCGGGTTGGTAGATGTCACATGTCTTAGATTTTTTGGTTCTAGGACATGCCGGTTTCCTCACGATGTTTTCCTTCACCGTTTTGAAATCAGTGGTGATGAAATAATTTACACAAAGTTAAGTAAAGAGCCTGATTGGGTTCGAACCTGCGACCTAGAACACCTAAGTCGCGGGCGTTATAACTGGGACATCAGTGGTTACGGCCGCGACTTACGAGTCGTGAGTTCGAACCCAGACAGGCGCTTTACTTTGTGTAAGGTATTTCATCACCATTGCTCTCAAAACGATGAAGGAAAACATCGTGAGGAAACCGGCATGTCATAGAACCAAAATTCGAAGACATGTGATATCTACCAACCCCCACTGGGCCCGCGTGGTGGATTAAGGCCCAATCCCTCTCACCGAGAGGAGGCCTGTGTCCCAGCAGTGGGAACATTATAGGCTGATGATGATGATGATGAAGTAAATCTAGGATTAAAACACGACACCTACTTACCAAGGCTAAATAAATGATTTAATAATGTAATAAATAACTTTTGATAAGCCGGCCTTCCTACACGTCGTCGAAAGTATTGCAACGCGGAAGAGTCTCGGGCTCTCGGCATTGTTCCAGCGCTCGGCCGCAGTTATGTATTTTGTTATTTACAGACACCCAACTGTCCGTAGTAAATGTTTTGTTGAATTTATGAGGAATTAGAATAAGTTATCACGTTATTATAATTTAGATTATGAATGGAAATATACTGGGTGCGAACGTACACACGACGCTGCCCTGTGGGCCTGCCAGGAACGCGCGGAGTAAACGTTACGTAAATTCAGTGGCGTAGCTACCACCGTATCAATGATACGGGGCCCCCAAACTACTGGGCCCCCTAGAACCCCGACGTTATTGTACAGCATGTTAAAAACACAGACACGTTAAACTGATAAGGAGGGGTCTTATCAGTTTAACGTGTCTGTGTTTTTTTGCATCGGGGGTTAAAAAATATTCAACACCTCAAATACTTGTTGATGACGTCGCTCTTGCAGGAGTCAGGACGCTGTTTATTTTTGTTATAATAAAAATAGGTAATATCGTATTTTTAAGCTTGGCCGCAGAGGGGTAAAAAGGGGGGCCCCTAACAGATTCTGATACAGGGCCCCTTTAGGACTAGATACGCCACTGCGTAATTTCAAACGATTCTTGAATCGAAATATAACTATCCTATAGCATTATCTGTTTAGCCTTTTTCTCACTATTTTGAGGTCAGCTCCCAGTCAAAACAGATGCAGCTGAATACTTGTATTTTACGTAGAGAGTACGGTACGCCTTGGTGGTTTTACCAAGTTATCAAGCTGTCCATACCTAGCTACGTTTCAAACAAATGTTAAATGAAACTGCCTTGTGATCCTTAAATTACCTATACAGTAAAAGTTTTTATCCAGTGCGCAAATTTTAACCACGCATTCAGCATATCATTCTAGACCTCCGACCGCAGACATTTTTCGCCGGTTAGACAAAAAAAAAGCAGCTGTTCCATACATTTTGACCATGTAGGTATTGCACTTTTCTATGAAACAGCTGGTTTTTTTTTTTGTAAAATCGGCGAAAAATTTCTGCGCAAGGGGCTGAATGATATGCTGAATTCATGGTCAAAATTTGCGCACTGGATAAAAACTTATCCTGTATATGGTAATAGGGTATTTTCCAATTTATTAAAAACAATTCTAATTTGAAGATTGGGACGATATATGTAACAGAAAAATAAAAGTAAATTGATTTATGTCCATTTTCTCAATTAAAAACCATTTAAACCAAATGTATTTTTCGTTGTATTGAATTTACCGCCAAAACGCTCCTTACGATGACTTTTTATCGCGTGATGTCAACTTTGTGTATGCTAAAATAGTTAGTAAGCAAACAAGTGAGTGTCGTGTTTATAATTAACAAGATTTTTTATGCATAGAAAGTGAAATCACGGGTGTGCGGTGCCTCTGTACACAAATACTTCTAAAACTGCGCCAAACTAAGTATTTGTGCTGGTGCTGATTACACAAAGCTGACGTCACGATGTCACGTGATAAAAAGTCATCTTAAGGAGCGTTTTGGCGGTAAATTCAAAACAACGAAAAAGAAATTAGAATTTAATCGTTTTTAATGGAGAAATGGATATAAATAAATGTATTTTTATTTTTCTGTTAAATATATCGTCCCAATCTTCAAATTGAAATAGTTTTTATCAAATTGGAAAATACCCTATTACGTAAATGCTGATCAACACTGAATGCACGGAGCCTGTGACTTTTATTTTAATGATCGAAATTCGATTCTTAGTCCTGTATTACAGAACCCCACTCGGAGCTCAAGCATTGCTTAAAACTAGTTTCAACCAATCAAATTATCACGTTAAGCCGTTGGTCCCGGCTGTCATTTGTGGATCTTTGACAGTCGTTACGGGTCGTCAGAAGCCCGAAAGTCTGACAACCTGTCTTACCAACGGGTATCGGTACCCAGTAACTGGGTTGTGGAGGTCAGATAGGCAGTCGCTCCATGTAAAATACTGGTATTCAGCTGCATCCGGTTAGACTGGAAGCCGACCCCAACATAGTTGGGAAAAGGCTAGGCAGATGATGGTGATGATACACCGCCGTTCCGTCTTTGCCCCCGAGGCCCACCGCGACGTCCCAATCCATGTCCACCCCGACCCTTACTCGAACCACCGCGCGCCGCTGAGCCTGTAGCTTTAATCCAGCCCGTCCCTTGCTACCAAGCGACGCCCTAAGCCGAGGTCCATACCCCGCAGGATATGCCCTTTGCCCTGGCTGGGGGCCTTAATTTATTGAGGCAACCACAGGCAAGTCCAAATAAGCAGCCGACAACCTCCTCGGTTGACATGCGAGAAAAGATTTACAAAAAAATTTGTGGGAAATGGCTACATGTCTTTTGGACACAGATTTGGAGGTAGTAATGACATGAAATTGGACAGCCATTTGCAATAATTAAGTCCTAATTAACATAGCCATACTTTTTGGCTGTATTGTGGTAAAAAGAAAATGTTTCTTTAAAACCGCTTGCCATTATTGACCATGGAGTACACTGTGCACTATCATACGCTCCAATCAATTCTTAATAAATCCAGTATTGCGACCAGATGTTTCCGTCTGAGCTATAAATAAATAAATAGCCAAACGTTAAAAATAACATGACTTTTGCACTACCGCGATATTATACGCAGTTTTAATAAAACCTACCTATCTAGTTTTAAAAGCATATATGTCACAAAATAAAGAAATATGATGTTTTAAACACGGACTGGGCGTTGCCCGTGGCTCTACGAAGATTTATTTTACCTACGTTAAATATAAACCAGACGAATTGTGTCTGCTTTGAAGTTCACGGGTGCTGTTTTTAAATCATGAGCGAATTTAAAAGATGACTTAATTGAAAGACAGGTCAATTTGTTTCTGTAAGCAAGGAAACTTCTATAATTTTATAGTTTACCCAGTATCAGAATCGACTATTTTTGTGTCAGAACAAGGCTTCGCACCGTCACTCCTTGGCAACCAAGCAACAGTGAAGAGGCCCTATAGCAGGAAGAACACGGGTGGAAGTCTGACACGCCCTCCTGCTCCACCCAGAGCGGGAGAAGTTATTTGATGATATCCCAACCAAAAAATAAAAACCACTACCACTTAAGTTTGGCAATTCTTCGGATTATGCCGGTTGCCTGGTTCTCCTGCGGATCTCTTCATTCCTGACTAAATCACATAGGGAAACTCCAAGTATAGCCCTTTCCATTACCCTTTGGGTGACTTTTAATAAGGCCCATTGTTAGCGATCACATTTCAGTGCCATAGGTCATCCTCATCATTAAGTATTAGGTACCTACTTATAGATAATATTGATTCGCACCTAAACCAACCAACAACGGATTTTCTCTTATTGATCTTTGAAAAACATTTCCTGAAAAGCACGCAAAAACATTATAAACATTTCACGATCATGTTGTTTTTCTTCAGAACACTAAAACTTTTACTACCCACATCAAATCCAATTATGTCTGAATCCGTTTTCCCTACATTAATCCTGAACCGTCCCAGGATACTATTTGCATCAAATAAATCACATTTCCATACGAGACTGGTCTAAAATGGCGCCGGCGTCGCTCGCTAAGTAAAATTACTTGGCATGACTTGCATAACATGATAATAACGTGTCGAGACGACGTCGGCGACTGACGGGGGAATGAATGGAAACTAAGAGCAACAAGATAAAGTTGTATTGACAGGAACAATGGAGGTAAATGGAGTTTGGTGCGGAATATAACAAATTATGTTCGAAAATTAACATGGGAATATAATGAAGGTGCGCACTTGGTGAAATAGGTAAATTTGGAAGACCATAATATGTACGGTTGAGCCGCCAACCAATTCCCATTTGCAGGGTATAGTTGCCGTATTAGAATATAAAAAATAGGTTGCCGGTCAGGTTTGCATTTATTAGGGGGGACAACGGACTTGTGATCCCTGTACTACTTACCATCAGCATGTTTGCATGCCACTATAAATAAACCAAATAGCTTAGGCAAAACATGGAAGAGCGAAGGTTCGGCACATGAAAAAAACAACCGACTTCCGGAAAAACACTACCAACTGAAAAATAACTTTAATTTCGGAAGTCGGTAAGTATGGTTATGTATTTTTTATGTCACCTCCTTCCGAAATTAAAATATTTTTTCACTTTGTAGTGTTTTTTTTTTCCGGAATTCGGTTGTTTTTTTTTGTTTTTTTTTTTCACTTGTTAGTTATAGTACCTACCCCACACTAATTCGAAATTTCGTCATCCTTGGGGTTAAAACAATGCATATTTATGCGATAGCAGCAATCGCGGTTGATTAGCTGTCATTTTTTGAAGAGCTCCGTTGTCTGTCTCTGAAACGCATCATCCGATTTATCATCATCTGCCTAGCCTTTTCCCAACTATGTTAGGGTCGGCTTCCAGTCTAACCGGATGCAGCTGGATACCAGTATTTTACATGGAGCGACTGCCTGTCTGACTTCCACAACCCAGTTACTGGGTAATACGATACCCCTTGGTAAGACGGTTGCCAAACTTCTGACGCTTCTGACGACCCGTAACGACTGTCAAAGATCCACAAATGACAGCCGGAACCAACGGCTTAACGTGCTTTTCGAGGCACGGAGGGGTCTTGATATGTAAAGATGATCACCCATCCACAGACCAACCGTATCAAGCGTAGCTTAACCTGATCAATCGACCCATGCGGCTGTTTATTACTTAGCCACAAGCCCCCATGAAATTTAAATGGAACCCATTTTCGGAATAAACCCCTTTCGAACAAAAAAAGACTTTTGCAAATCCGATAGCTATATATACATTTTTAAACATTTCGAATTTATAACCTCCTTCTTTTTGAAGTCGGTTAACAATTCAACAAAAAATGCAAGTGCATGCTTCGATACTGAATTACTACCACGTTATTCTCATTTAACATTTCCATTTACGTAAAGGAATGATGCACCATTTTTGTACATATGTCAAGCCTTATATAGGATATAATTAGGTATTATTTTACTACTAATAAGGTCAGCGTGTGTCTTTGACCCCTCATTGACATATTATATTCGCAAACAGAGCACTCGACTGAACTCTTCATTTTTTTTTTGGATATTTTTATCTATGATCTTGATCAGTTTACAGGATCACCATCTGCCTAGCCTGTTCCTAACTATGATGGGGTCGGCCTCCAGTCTAACCGGATGCAGCTGAATACCAGTATGTTACATCCGCCATCGAGTTTTTAAAACAGTGACCAACAAAAGATTGACGTTTAAAAGTATCTTATAAGATCTACTTACATAAATAAACATTTTATTTCTTCACATGGCCCGACCTCCTATCTGACCTCCACAAACCAGTAACTGAGTAACACGATACCCCTTAATAAAACCGGTTGTCGTTGTTGTGGTTGTTGAACGTCTGTCAAATATCTTACAACATTAAGACGATATTTTTTCCCTATACGAAATGATTTTTCCAATAGGTTTTAGGTGTCCTGCAACGGAAGAGCCTACAAATCAGCGTTTTTTTTTGGGTCGGAAATCATCTAATAACTTCTCCCGCTCTGGGTAGAGCAGGCGGGCGTGCCAGACTTTTACTGACTAAAACCCACCCGTGTTCCTTCAGTTACCTGTGTGCCAGGAGCCACGGTATCTCTTTCGAACAACCCGCACCCCTGGCAGGCATCGACCCTTGCGGACCACACCACTTGATGCTGACATCTCTTTGAGGCGTGCGTGGAACACAACGCGTCGTCGAGCCGGACTTGTTCCTTATCGGACAGCGAACTACCCATTACTCGCCATCCGCAAGCCCGCGCCTACGGTGGCCGGGAACCAATCTGAGATACCCGACGCCCGGGGCGTCTCCTGCGGCGACTAGGGCCGTGAGGGCGCATAACTGCCTCTCCCGCACGTGCGCCGCCTCCCTCTACGCGAGCATTACTGCTTCGCAAAAGGAGGTGACGGCTACCCATGCACTCTCGCTCCGTACCATGGCCTGAACCAGACCGAACGCGAGAGATCGCCGCCGCCGATCGTCTCCACGAGGACACGGCGGTGCTCCGCCCAAGCCGGGCAGACCTCCACCGTGTGCTCCACCGTATCCTACAGGCGATCTTAGCAGTGGAAACACTCGGGCGTTTCCTCCCGCCTTATGCGAAACAGGAACCTCCCGAAACAAAATCAGCCTGGCTCTTGAAAAATGTGTATAACTTGTTAGGTATTCAAGTAGCTACATAGCTATGTTTTATAAATTGCTTGGAATGTATCTGAGATACATAATATAGTACCGATCATTTATACTTAAAACAAAGCAACGGATACCCTGGAATAAACACTCAAGAATAATTCCAAACTTATTCAAAACATCTTCATATCATATCATAACATTTAACATTACGTAAAACAATGAAATTACGTAATAATTGCTGTCTCACCTCGCGTTACATTTCTTATCTATACAATATAGGTACATATGTACATGCAGATAACAACATCAAACTCTAAATATTTATACTTGGCCTTTCCAAACACCTTTGCATGATACGTTCAATGAAGACAAACGATGGAAACACCGGTTGGTAATTATCGATAAATGTGAGTTTCGACGTCACTACATCACTAGGGTTGACCGGCACCCTAATTGCGTAACTCACGATTCATCATAATCTGTATCGTTTTGAAACGGATTGTTAAATCATTGCTTCATATGTTCGAAAAATGTGTCTGTTCGACAACATAAATAACGCAATGAATATTGTTTAACTGTGAAGACGAAACCAATTATGATCAATCGTGAGTTACGCAATTAGGGTGCAGGACCATCGAAGATAAGAATTTGTTTCGAAAATGCCAAAGAATTGTTCTCCTTTTTTTTCTAAGAATAAAATTTCTAGCTGTAGACATAGGTGCGATTTCGGAAAAATATTTTTTACACATAGGTACATTTTTCCCAGAAGAAAAATCATTACCAATATTTGTCAGAAAATATCGCCACAACAGATACTGGAAACTAGACGCTATAAAAATAAAAGCAACTGACACAAACCCACTAACAGGGAGGTAGACAACCTTGTATAACAAACAATTTGTCTAGCCTTTTCTCAACTATGTTGACGTCGGCTTCCAGCCCCCACCGGATGTAGCTTTTTACATGGAGCAACTGCCTATGTGACCTCCACAACGAAATTACTGGGTACACGATTCACGATACTTACCCCTTGTTAAGACTGGTTGTCAGCATTTTAGGCTTCTGACGTAACGACGACTGTCAAAGATCTGCGATTGACAACCCTATAGAACACCCACCTTGATATAACATGAGAACAAAACACGCACCAACTGGGATCAAAGATTGTAATACTGCACCAATTATGGCCGACTGTGAGTCCGACGCCTACGAGAGCTGCATTCGCAAGCCGATTTATTGAATCTTGATTCGATTGAGCAGATATTCAATTGATCGATTAGCACTAAAACGACTCGAGTGTTTTGAATTCGATTTTTGTTGCGCATGCTGCTAATGGAGAAAATTGTTTTGGTATTTCTAGAAGTAATTAGGTACATCTTGTATCAGAAAGGTATGGTCATATTTAAGGGTGTGGTACAGACTATCAAACTGAACAAATTTCTCCTTGGAAACCACATATGTAGGGCTGACCAAGTGGATGGCTGGTGGGGTCCGGAAGGGCCGATGCCTGCCAGGGGTGCGGGTTGTTTGAAAAAGATACCGTGGCCCCTGGTGGCACACAGGCAACTGAAGGAACACGGGTGGGTTTTAGTCAGTAAAAGTCTGACACGCCTTCCTGCTTCACCCAGAGCGGGAGAAGTTTTTTGCTGATTTCCCACCCAAAAAAAACCCTAGTCACTCTTTCTAATACATAATACATTGCACCTATACCTATATATATTGGTGATAGTTTGAAATGGCGCTTCTAAAATAGGACTAGGTACCTATCAAGTTTGAGTGCAAACTCTCAATTATCCAATTGAACGTCGCGGTCGGCTTCTTTTGTCACTCAACCGTTTCTAAGTTTATCTACAAAATCTACAGTTCTCTTAGTAAATTCTAAATGTGGCACACATTAGTTCGATCGTTCACCGAAGAGGTTCATCGACAAATTAATATTTGCTTTTATACCTAATTTCTAACGTGGCAACATTATCGTGAACGTCCCCGGCCATTACAGTAAATAACACAGGCAAGGAAAATGTATGGCATTATATGAAGACGCTTTTAAATTTCCGTCCACGATAACGATAACTTTATCACCATCATCAGCCTATACTGTTCCCACTGCTGGGACACAAGCCTCCTCTCTGTGAGAGAAAGTAGGCCATAATCCACCACGCGGGCCCAGTACGGGGATATAGCTGGCACATGTCTTCGAATGTATGGTTAGATGTGTTCCTTCACCGTTTTGAGAGCAGTGGTGATGAAATTAAGTACACAAAGTGCCTGCTGGGCACCACTGGGCTACCACTTCTTCTTAGCGTGTCGATAGCAATCTAAATACAGTCAGCCCAGAATTTAGCTACGAGCTTGACATTTTCAACAGCGTCCACCAACCCCTGCAGCGTGCAGACAACAGAAAACGTTGGACAAGATATTAAATGCCCCATTGTTTGTGGGACAGTAGCTAGGTACCACATTTATATGGCCACCGTTGCTGGTAACTTTATAATTTTATAACGTGCACGTATTTCAATACATCGTTACGTCACGTTAGAAATAATAAAAGCGTATATACATTCCTTTATTTACGTCAAGCCTTTCCCTCAAGCATCTTTTACGACTTGGCAACAAGTTTTGGAAACAATAAATATAAAAGTAAACAGTGTTTGGATGATTCGCAACAGTGCACACGCTGCATTTTGTTCGGCGGGCAGAAAATAAATATTTATAGTGAATTGTTTATCAGGTGAACTTCGAGCTCCGAATGATGATGATTAAGAAAGCTTGTTGCATCAACAAATCCAACAATCAATCGATTCCTGTTCTTTCTGCTCATCTCCCGAGAAAACGTGGTAGTTGAAAATATCGGAGGTAATGGTAAATAAACAGAAATTCCAAAGCATCTTCTTTGAGCGTCACGCCAGACAGATTCAAGCAGAAATTTATGAAAAAAAAATCGTGTAGTTATCTAATACCTACTTATTAATAAACTATCCGCCCCTATTCCGCAGTGTTGTTAAGACTTGACAGAACATCGAAGTTTCATTATAATGTGAAGTTTAATTATAAGTATAGGTATGTGATGTGGGAGTGGTCTGGACAAGTCGCGCGAATACACCCCGAGAGATGTGCAAAAACCGTCATTCACTGGATTTGATACCTACGGTTTGCAGGGCCGATATGGCCAAAGCACGCATTTTGGAAGGCAAAAGGCTTGGGCTTGGGCTTGAGGCCTTTGCCCAACAGTGGGACACAATATAGACTAAAAAAAAATCAGTTTATTAAACACATAAACCTTCCGCAATAAATTCTCTAAATCATTTTGAAAACTACATCAAAATGACGGATTTTAGAAGAACAACGGGGTCACACAGACACTACACGAAAGGCGACTTAAATTTACATTATGTAGCTGTAGTTATATAGAATATATGGATATAGAAGAGCAGGGCTATGCTGTCCTTGTGGTGGCCTAACACCAAGAGCAATGTCATCCAGGAATAGACAGCGAGTAGCCATTGAGGCACCGTTGAATTGCTGCCAAGCACTCGACGAAGACAGACGGATAAAAATACACCAACAATGTCAGGCCAACGTAATGCCAGTTTGTGAAAAAAATTGCTAATTCGCTTATGTAAAACTTGGCAACGCTGCACGCTTCTTCGTTTAGCTTTTTGTATATATTGATGTTATTTTTTTTGTTTACCATCCGGCGTTTACGTAAGTGACGTGCGAGTGCAACGGATTATATGAATATTGATAGGTTACTTACTGTAGATTAATTATTCATTCATGGTTAGATATTGCATAATATTGATATCTGAGAATGTACAATTTTGTAAATTAAAATTCAATTACTTTATATAAAGTTATGCGTGGGAGAGCCCAGGGACGGGTCAACTTGCGAATCTGCATGGTGTTGAGAGGATATCGTATCGAATATAGGTAACACATTTTGATAGCCCGAGCTACCTTGCCTCCGACAGCAGACAGCTTTCAGAAGAACAACAGTCGTCTATTTGATTGACAACTGACAAAATGTTCGGGTTTTAGATTTGTGAAGAGCATTTCTAAGACTCCTACAAATACATTGATTGATATTCTATTCGGTACCGAAGCGTATTAAATGGTTGTATATGTTCGCTCCTCTTTTTTCGGTCGTTAAAAAAACATACTAATCGTCGAATTTCCGTTATGTACATAAGTCTAGTAAGTTTTTGTAGATCTGAAAATCTAAGTGCCTTTACATACTTAGTATCTATATTACAACACCTACCTATTTATGAGACATCTACTAAGGTTACATCATTGCGTGAAGTAAGTAGGTAGGTAATAGGTTATCAACCTATCAGACGCTACAGCTGGAATCTCCTATATAACGCAACCCGCTGGTAATGATTCTACTCGGTTTTATTCCGTCCATAAAGGAAAAGAACATGAAAGTAGCCAGATATAGGTATACTTACGTGTCTATTACTTACGTATGCAGGTATATCTAACCAATGTTTATTACTTACGTCAACCACGATGTTTACAAAAGGCGACTAACAAATTATCCGGCCGTGCTAATTCTGGCTACATTTTGACCCGGGATAGAGCCGGTTATTTATGCCGGGAACCCCTTGTTCTATGGTGTGAAACGGTATATTAATATCCTCTGACGTCATCCCACCTACGCCAATTCTAATTATCAAATGATGGATAGATAACACCTAACAACAATTTCCGTTTCCATAATGTCATTTTTTTATTAAAATAATTTTAGTAGTTTTTCCTAATTGGGAAACGAGTTTCATTTCATTAAAAGACTGTTGCTGTCTCTTTTACTCGCTCACACGACACGAAAGCAAATGTGTGCCGAGTTAATTGAGTTTATCGCGTCACATTACACCCGGCGCTAATAAAAAGCGTGCCACATCAGTCCCTTCAAGTCATACATTTTAAAAATGGAAGCATTTACATACGAAATTAGTATGCCGGCAATTTGGACTGGACATGACCTTATATTTCGTGAATGGTAACATAAAATTAGAAGTTAAGTGCAAACATTACTTGGGTTTCATGTACAGTCATGTTTTGAAAAAGAACTTGATTTTAGTGCATCATTTTTGTTTGCACGTTTAACTTAGTAATAGAGGTTAATGTGTAAGTAAAAGTAAATTAAATAAAACTGATTACAAACAATAATTAACTTATTCCGATAGTCAATCAATTTTAATGAGCTATTTACTTCGCTGCAATCATTGGTCACTGACATAGTAACCTTATAAGACCTTTGCTAACAGCACCACCTTTAATAAATCCGAACTCCCAACATTTTATTAAGTACGATATTATTTTGGCAGACACAAAATGTATTTAAGACTAATAATTATAAATCCAATTAACATCCGTAGGTAGTCTCATCAAGGTTGCCAAAATATCGATACCGTTTTGGCATAAGTAAAACAACACTACTCGTACTTCAGAGAATGACTCGTTTTGCCATTTAGGGCAAGCGAAAAGTGGGTGGTACTTTTAACGGGAAAATGTTTAATTACAGAATGCCTTTAAAAAAGGAACAAAAAGATTGAAAAAAGAAAGAGTTTTGGCAAATGGGCAGAAAAAGAAAGATGTTTCATCGAGGAAAAAGAAAAGAAAGAAATTTTTCATAGAGAGATAACAAAGAAAGATATTTTGCATAAACAGCTAAATAAAGTACCTAACTTTGTGATAAGTCTAGGAATGATAATGATATCGGTGACATTTGTGCGACAAGTGCAAACTCCTCGGTAACCCGTATCTCTAGAAGCTAATAGATAAGACCAAAGGCATTAATTTATAGACTGGTCCGGACATGTTAGTCCATAGATAACTATTTACTATATAGGCTCTACCTAACCCCTTCCCTACAGACCCACTTCTCTCTCTTTACCTTCACTGCCACATGGCCAGGACGTGCAAAGACCACTTCACTGTTTTCAATAGGGGCTTAGCACAATGTTATCACTACACCAAAGTGTTTAATTCATTCAAATCAAGGCAAACGGTGACTTTATCGCGTTTATCAACAAACAATATCCACATGTTTTCTTTGATAACCTCTTGCCAAAATAACATTGCTTTCAAGTTTCAACTGTTTGTAGGTTTGATCCGATATGAGAACTCAAGAACTGCCTCAACTCGAAGATAGATCTACTTTATAACACGTCCAGTAATAGATCGGCGTTATTTTTCGCGCGTATGACGTCACTCCAGCCGGTCTCGCTATCCGCCACGCCCCGGCTGCAATTGATGGACCTGGCAGTCCTCCTGAGTTTACACTTTCTCATAATAATTAGAGTGGGTTGAAGGAAAATATTAGACTGAACCACGCGAAATGACATCATCTGTAAGAATAGACTCCATAACGCATAAGTTCAGGTCTCCAATTGCGTTACTTTCTAATACTAAATTAATTAATTTCATGTATTTTTTTCCAGCTTGTCTTTCCTTCTAAGGAAATTCTTCGTGAATCAATTCTTAACACGTTTCTCAAGACATTCATTAGCTAGTATTTATTGCCTTGACTAATCAATTAAGTAAATTATTTCGACATGACGGATTCGCAACGCTAGGAAGGTAGACACATAAAACAAGCAGAGTGGCGACCTCGTCGTGTACCTTCCAAAAGCGACCGTTCAGCATTTTATCGTCGACGATAAGATACGCGGTCTTTAGACAAGGAGCCAAAGATAATTTTTAGAGTTTCGTACGCTTATCTGACGTTCGTACGTTCAACTTGAATCCTAAGTAATTTACATAGCTGCGAAGCAAGGACATGACGAAGGTCCATTCCTACGATGAGTAATATTTGTAGAACATAAAATCATTGGTGAACTTGAAAATGAAAACTGCGTATTACAATTCTGAAGGAAAGAAAACAAATGTTTTATTTCTCGGCCGTTCCATTTTTATGTTCGAGCATTAACATGAAACATTCATCGGTATGCGTGAAGCGACTGTGAACTCTATTTGCACTATGAAAATGTCACCGTTAATTTTCCACTGTTTGTCTATCATTCGCTTCCAATCAAATTAGTTCACAAATAAATACTGTTCGTTTCAATTCAAACTGGTTAGGTATTTAAATGTGGAGGTACTCCATTGCTTTCCTTCCACTGCGTGTTACCTACACAATTATTTGTGTATTCTGAACGGTTTCCGCTCATTGTTTATAATTTATCACTTTCAGCATTTATTTACTTTGTTAATACATAATTGTAGTAGTTCACACGTGAATAGAACAAGAAAACGAATACCTATTAGTTAAATAAGTAAATATGTCGTGATCCAACGCATATATTACCTACCTACCTATTCGCTAATTGATTGGATTTGTAAAGGAAATGTTGAAAGAGATATAATCATGCGAAACAATAAAAAGAACAAAGCACAATGGTAAACCGAAACTAATAACAAATATGTAAAACCGTACCTAAGTACCTGTTTATACTTTCAAGGGGAAATCACTGGGATGTTTCCAATTACATTAGTGTGATCCATAGTCATACTCGTTTAATTGCTGTGAGTGATGATAGAAATAGGCCACAGTTCCTTCCCCTTTCACTATGGAGCACTGTGGAAAAAGTCGAGCGGATAGTCTTTTTCTTCGCTATAGGTACGTAGAAGCATGGGAAGTCAAATTTAGATGTAGAAACTGTCTTATTTCCCTTCTTTTCTTAGGATAGCACTTGATTTCACTTGAATGAAGCAAATTAATCGGGCATAGTAACAGTGGCCATGCCATTCATAAAGGGCCCTATATCAGCCTATGTTAGGAGCTCCTTTTACCCGACTCCGGCGACGTTCCAAAAGAGGAGGTAACTTTTCACATCTTCAGTATCTACTCATTACGGCCCCTCGTGAATAAGAATTTGTTATGTTGGAAAATATTTTACGAATTTTACTTACTTGCACGCGTCGGTTGGTTCCAACTTTCGCAAGAGACTCAAATGGCTCCCCATTCGCCTTCGCAGGGACTCTCGGATACTGTATTTGCTGTTCAACCTTCTTCACTATCCTAAAACCCCTTCCTATCTGCGGGACCGTTTTTCCTACGCCCGTCCTTCAGATGCGCCTTGCATGTCGCATCTTCGGAACCTCCTTAAGTCCCCTCCCCACTCCACTGACTTCTACTCCTATTCCTTCACAGTGCACGCTGTGAGGTTGTGGAATGCACTTCCTCCACCCGACATTAGGGACTGCCAAACTGTTGCAGTTCTTAAAAGAAGAGTGAAAGAACATTATCTGTCCACATCGTCATAGTTGTGTATGTATTATTTAATTTACATCATTATATTCTCGTTTATTTTCTTTTGTACATATTAGGTATATTTTTAAATATTTTTACATCATTATTATTATTAATAAAGTGATATTTATTTTAGGTGTATGTTTGTATGTAAGTATGTACGATCCAAGTATGTATGTTAGTATATTATTATTTGTTTAATAAATTTAGTGAATTATTGGTTTTGGTTATAAATGTAGTTTATTTTCCCTTTCACCCTTACACATGTTGTCTACATCACTTTATCTTTTCTCCTATCCCAGTTATGCTGGAAGAGATTTCTTTAGAAATAAGCATCACCTCTGTACCTATTTTTCTGTTCTAATCATCTTGTCTGTTTATTTAGTGTGTACATAAATGGTTAAATAAATAAAAATAAAATAAGTAAACAGTATCCAGCGTTATAATCTTGCTTAGAAAATCAATTATGATAAGGTAAAGATAGCGATAAGAGCTTGTAAGACGATAGCTATTAAATCTCTCAAACGATGAGGATCGTTAGGAAGATTTAATATATTCTGTCTTTAGCTAGCGCAACTTTGGCGCCATACTCTCACAATTCGCAACTAAAGATTAATTGAACCAATAAAACTAGACGACCAATCACCATAACTTTGTCTCCTAATATGCGTCGCCAGGAGTAACGATTTTATTGCACATGACGTTACCATATTAATCTTATCGGAATCAATTGTATTATTAAGTTAATACAAGTGTTTTATGAGTAGGAAGTCGCCTAATCGAGTCGAGATAGAGTGATTAATAGCGAGAACGACTTCCAAGTCCTAAGATCCTGGCTTAAATACTCAAGACTAACTCCAACTCCTAGTTTCTGCAAACGTTCAATTGAGATTGAACGGTTGTAAAAGAAAGTCCCAAAAAAGTAAAGGAAATCAATATCTAAGTAATTTTCAAGAAGTTTTGTTTTTTCAGAATTTGAAGAAAGTTCAGTTTTATTTCAGCCTAGGCCAAATTCGAAGACTGATAGAGAATTCCCGTGTGTGCTAGAAGAGTCTACTTATTTTAATTATGCTTCTGACAAACTATATGAGCGCTTTCTTCTGTAGCCTTTAATACATTAGTTACATTAGGGCAGTCCCGGGAATACTTTGAAATGACTTCTCATCGCATAGGCAAAGGGTTCTATTTAACTTAATGAGAGCTCCTAAGGGAAAGATTTGTGTTTCATATGACACTGTAAAGTGAAAATACACATTAAATAAACAAATAAACATGAGGTAAATTAACGAGGCTGCAACGGTACAAATTGCGTTATTTTTGAATATGCAAAACAGGCAAAATAAATTCATAGCGTCCATAGCTGTATAACGCTATTCCCCGATTAAGAAAGATAATCTACCAGATAATGATACGGATTCCCGAAAAAGAATGTAAAATAAATATTTACCTTACACTAGCATTTTACAGTGGCCTATAAAAAATCTTCAAAGGCAGGAATGATTGAAACGGAAACTGCGCAATATCTGTCCCATCAGAGGAAAACCAAATTTCAAAGGTGTTCCCACATTAGAGGAATCGGAATTATAAAGAGAACGCTGACACAAAACGTTCTTAGACTTTTTCCTATAAACCTTGAACGGCACCCTAATTGCGTAACTCACGATTGATCATAATTGGTTTCGTTTTCACAGTTAAACAATATTCATTGCGTTATTTATGTTGTCGAACAGACACATTTTTCGAACATATGAAGCAATGGTTTAACAATCCGTTTCAAAACGATACAGATTATGATGAATCGTGAGTTACGCAATTAGGGTGCTGGTCTGCCGACCTTACAGTCATAAAACGGTCGCTTTGTGAGCACTCTGCTTTACGGTTATGAATAATATTATGGAAAATGCATAACACCCGCCAATTCTCTAATAGAGGTTTTTAGGCAACATTGCCAGTTGCGTCGAACCCTTTTACAACTAGCCAAACAAAAAGTTGTTATCTCCCAAACTCGTTTTATCTTGACTAGAATTTAATACACATTTTATAAGGGTATGTAGATGCCTACCACGTAACTAAATATAAGGAAAGTTATTATTTCATGAATAATAAAGTATGAACACAGTTTATTCAACAGTCAAAAGAAGGATAAATTGTCATTGAAAGACATTTTCGAACTTTTCGAAAACATTGTGAACAACAGTGGGGGCAAAGAGTTGTTAATTACGCGAAAATTCGCCATCAAAGATGCCATAAAAAAAAACAACGTGGGAAAACCTTAAAAACACGTGACTATAGTTGCTATTCTAGCGACAAGAGCGAGATGAAACTACAACGCCTCAAACCTTGGATGATATTGCCGTGTTTGAATGTGAAAATTAGCATGTGTAGTACCGATGACGTTACAAACTCTGTCGAGTGGAAAACGGACATCTGGCGAACAAATACGAGAGGATGGATTTGACCCCTAGCTTTTGCTACATCGAGCAAACGGGGATAATTACGGACCTCAACTGTAGATAAGTGGTAATCACAAAGTGGGCAATGGACCTTTCCACTGTACTTACCAGACGTCCCCCATTAGAAAACAGGCTGTTCACGACGTTAATCAAGTCAAATCAATTCGTAACAGCGTGAGAGTCCGTGTTCACTGATAATAATATACCTATTTAAATTCAAGGATATTTTTCGTCGACATGTCGCGGTTCCAAACTGGTTTAAAATATAGAAAAACTTGACATTTACCTCAAAACTAACACAGTCGTTTGTTATCGAAATTAAAGAGGATGTTGTAATTGTGAGCGACGCCTGATCATAAGCAAAGATTATTCCGCAATGTCGGGCCGCGTATACACTGTTGGATATACGTAACATGTGCTTTCTCAGGCCCCAAGGTTGCGACAGTTGGTTGCGAGAACGAACCAGCCTTATAGGTAACACACCTACCTACTTATTCGCAAGCGCAAAACGCTACATGAGCGTCGACACTGTCGACGGTCTATTATGTGTGTTCCACTTAGGAACCGATCAATATTTGACACATTAAAGCAACTTTAGCAAAGTAACTCCACATTTCTGAAGTAATGAAGACTGAATTATTGATAGTGGATATTACGAAACGACGGGAATAGGTAGGCCACTTGTACCCAAGAGGAAACTTATATATTACTTGAAGAAGAAATCAATTTAAACGCCTTGAAATTTAAGATAACGCTGGGTAACGCTCTTAAATCTTTAATATCCGAGGAAATGATTTAACTTATCAGGCTTCCAATAAAAATTGCATTTCAAATTCGGTGGAGCATTCTGTCGAATGAATTTGTACATTGAAACCCTTATACGTCAACACAGCATGTCCTGTACCAAAGCACTACTTAAAACGGCAAAGATAATGTGGATGGTCCATTTGCAAGTATAAAATTTATCGTTTCTGGACAGAGCTTGTTTGGCACGTGTTACTAAGCCGTGTTAAGTGTTTCGAACTAAACATCTATTGTGTGGATTGATAATGATCCTACTTGCAACAACACGGATCGCGTGTCAAATCAGAACAAATCCTACTACATACATATATACCAACGCTGTTACACAGATGATTTTACTATATCTTCGGTTATGTAAGTATATACCTAGGAGTACTTGAGTGATTGTACAGTACAATCATAGAACAATAATAATAATTCATAGTACAATTCTTTACAACTACATAAACACAATCAGCCTTATAACGTTCCTACAGTTGGGTTGGGACACACGCCTCCTCTCCGTGAGAAGGAATTGATTGTAAACCACCACGCGGGCCCAATGCGGACTGGCGGATGTAACAAATTTTCGATTTTTTGGGACATGCCGGTTTCTTCACGATATTTTCCTTTAGAACTGGCTAACTGGTATGGCTCTTAGATATATTAGGTATATGTATGGTATAGGTATATGGCTCTTAGGTCAAATTAACAAGAAAGTCGGCAAGAGCGACGTAACACTCCCCGAGTCCCGCAAAAGCACTTGAATTTTAAGCTCCATGCATTTTTTGTGATACATGGAGACTGAAATGTCCATGTATATTGATACATTTATAATTACATACCCATGTAAGAAAGGAACGGAAAAGGGCAGTGATTCTATTTCACACTATGACGAACTAAGAATAAGTTGTGTGTTCATGCCAAATTGGTAATGTAATCTAAAGGTTATCGAACGCAACATACATTGATATGGCCAGAAGATAATACATTTGAACAAACATCTAAATAGTGTATTGATACAATAAATTAGGTAGTTTGTTAACATTTTGTACAGCGTTCTACTACATAAATAGTTAAAGCACAAATTCCACTGCGTTTTGCAGCAATGTCAGCAGACAGACGTGATTGAGAACTACCTACGTTCCTATGAATCAGTATGCATACCACCTACGCAAACATAATGAGAGAATTTCATGAAGTTACCTTATTACAGTTGAAAGGTTTTAACAGTAATGTTATCGGAAATGTTCCCGCAGACTGGCGCGATGCGACTCTAGTAGAATTTCTATGAAAACCTCATGGAAATTGTTCTACAAGCATCTCGTCACGTCGCACCCGTCAGCGGGACCCTTGATTCATTCTTATGTTAAAATATTTGTATGCGTCACATCACCGTACCATTCGCAACAGAATTTTAAACTATCGTAAAATGTGAATTTTAGCACATTTTGTTTAGACTGGATGCTTGTTCTGGAAAACAAGAGCGTGGGCGAAAAATGGATAATTCGTTTTAGTCGAACGAATGTATGTGAATACATGTGATACTTAAGGTTGTCAATTGACTCCTTCCTACAGAATCTACAGATACAGATCAGATGTATTTTTAACCCCCACCCAAAAAGAGGGGTGTTTTACGTTTGATTACAAAAACTGTCCGTTACTTCCCTGCCTACAGTTTTGTTTCACAAAAACGTGATATGGCAAAAAAAGATTACGATACGTAATTAAAATTGTATGTTAAAATTTAATGCACATTCAGAGATCTAATCACAGAATTAAAAGCATTAGCACATCAGTCCCTAACAGATTTTAAAACTGGAGTAAACAATAACAGAAACGACAAATTGTACTAATTAATACCAGACAAAAAAAATCTGCGAGGCGTCAGTTTAATTAGTGAGAAATGGTTGTTACATGGCAGTAGCGCGGAAATAACTGTGAATTATTGCATCCACTATAGAAACAGTGAGCGATAAAACAAATCTTTATCTGTCTGGCAATGATGAAGAGCGTACGGGCGGCGGAGCATTCCACTTTATTAGGAAGCCACGTATTAAACCGGCTCGTTCGCCCCACGTGCTACAGACGTGCTGCTCCAAACGTGCGAACAACGTCAAACAATACAACATACGTATATCCAGGCGGATATTTTATCTTCGACGTACCAGCTACCAAGCCAACGAACATACGTCGGAAAGCAGATGTGCCAAATACACGTATCGTGTAGTCAACACTGGAATAGAACACCTTTATGTCATATAAAATCAAACCATTGTTTACTGTTACATCGATATTTTAATTTCATCGTAATTTTATGGAAGATCAATACATGGTGACAAATAATTACTGAAATTAACTGACTTTTTACACTTGAACTTTCAATGCTATAGGCACTCGATATAATAGATCTAGATGTGAACATTTGAATATTTAATACGCACAGATATAAAAAGACGACGGTTCGCAAATACACATACGGTCACACTAATGTTTATAATATCCAAAATGGCTTAAAATGTTCACATTAGAACGTTCATATATTGTGTCGATGAGCAAGTTGTGAAGCTAATTGGAATGAAAGACCGCGGATATCTAAGCTGATTCCGAATCTCCTAATTACTAGGGATACGATCACTCTACAGTTAGGGTCATTTCGCCTGTTCGCGTCCATCGCCCAATTCGCGTCCATTTTACGGGTCTCCCTTTAAAAATCCTCGAAAATAAGTAAACTAACACACCAATCAAACGAAAAGTCATTACCGCTAATACCTCAATGTATAAGAGGCACGCAAACATGGACAAAAGGTACGTGCGCCAAACCAATCCCGTTTAGAAAAAATACTTAGTCTCGGCTGTTCATCAGGGAGTGCGTACGCGCGGGATTTTTAGATAAAAAATAGTGTGCAGTGGCGCGTTCGATGGTAAGTTTTTTATTGTTTTATGTGAATTTTAGGATACATGGCTGTTTCTAGACTTTTATAATAAAAAAAAGAATAATTTTAATTATGAATTTGCTTATGATTTTTATATTTAACGAATAAAATAAGGTGGACGCGAATTACTACATCGTATTTACAAAACGTCCACTTTGCGTCCGCAATGGACGCAAACTATTCCTACAGCGGATAATAATAAACGAAATTGCGTCCACTATTTTCGTTAAAAACAATTGGCTTGCTTGTAAAAATAATTTTAAAATGTATTGATTTTTATTATTGTAATTTTTTTATTATGACTACGTGTTTATAATTCTATTTTTAAATGAAATGAGTAATTTCTTTCATTGTTATTTTTTTCTATTTAACATGAGTTCTTCGGAGACAAGAAAGAAGAAGGAAAAGAGAACATACACAGAAGACGATAAAAAAAAAAGCGTTAAATGAAATTCGAGAGAAGAATAAATCGATAAGACATATGCAAAGAATATGCTATTCCCAAGACCACAATATTGAACCAAATCAGTGGGCGCAGAACAGATGGAGTAAAGAAACCGGGACCAGAATCAGCGCTAAGAGTAGATGATGAAAAAAAGTAGTTGAATGGCTTCTTAACATTTCCAAATGTGGATTTAATGTGAAAAAGCAAGAATTGTTGGATACTGTTTGTGAAAATAATTCGAGAAGGGGAGTTTTAAAATAATTTCAAAGATGATCGCCAAGGTCAAAAGTGGTTTGGAAAATTTGTGATTTTGGGGTAAAATTAACAGAACTGATTACTGTTTATTCTTAAAGGTGCAATCATTATTTACCTACTACTGAACTAATTTTATGTTCAATCAATGTTGAGAAGATTTTTATTTTTAAGTGATGTTTTTAATTATAATAAAGTTGATTTTTAATATTAATTATATTCTTAAATAAAGAAATTGTTAAAATACAATCTTTCTGTACAAATTCTTAAAAATGTCACCCCTATATTCCTTTTCTAAGCTGGTGGACGCTAAATGGTCCACGGGTGGACGCAATTTGGCTTTTGTGGACGCAAAGTGGGTAAAACGCCTAATTCTGAAGTTTATCTATTTAAAAAACAAACACAAGATGTTTGGAGCAAAAATGATATTTAATCTTAAAATAGACTATATAATGAACACATTACATATTTTTTTCATAGAAATTAGTGCTGGGATATTTTTATTATCGCCGTCAAACTTGCCAACTGCACTAAATGGACGCGAACAGGCGAAATGACCCTATATACAATGAATGTTACGAAGGGTACACACCAGATACTCTTATTTAGTTATTTAGTCAATACAATATTTATAAAAATTAAACGCTGCGTTGACACTACAAACTGCAGGAGTTAAATTACGCGAATTTGAAAATCGTTAAACAATGTCTAATTGGTGAATGTCGATTTCTTACAGAGTAGCAAATAATTCATTAGTCCACAAGCAATCTGCTTAGACAATAGAAAATAGATAAAACATCTTGCGCTAAGAAATAACTGTCGCTCAGAACAATGTCTCGAAAGCAACCTGAGAATTATTAGTGTGCCTTCGACTCAATGGCGCCAGATGGATCGAAGCGTGATTTTTATTTAAGACTTGGTATACTGTCACTTTCAAAACTTTCAAATTAACTATTCTATAAATTCTACTAGCTATCTCTTAATAAATATCTAAGTGTTTGGACACCAAGCTTTCAACATTGCCACCTCAGAAACAGCGTTTAGCTTACAAAATTAACAATATGAAGTGACTAGCTACTTAAGTATTGTTCTACTATTCACTGATACTTCAAGACTTACTTTATGACTTACATAAAAGGTGCAAAGTTTAATACTGACATAATATGCGATAGGAGTACCAATTTAGCACAGCAATTTACATAAAATATTATTGTTGTAAAGAAGTAGGCAATGAATTCAATTAATTAAGAGAATAAAAAGCATTAACAATTTAATCTAAATATTTACACAGCAGGACCATTTCCAAAATAATAATTATGGCACCGAATGAAATAATAGGTCTTGATTTTAAAACTAAATTATTAGAATAAAGGAAATTAATAAATGATTTCAAGGTCTAAAGATTTGTCAACAGACATTTCACCACAAGACATTGTTTATATAGCACAGATGCTTAGTAAAAAAAGTATAAGCAATCTCAATCCAAATTCGTAATTGAAGTTTGACATTGAATGATCATAGAAAAGATTGAGTGTTTCATTTACAATATACATTGACTCAAAATGATTAATTTAGTGTACAATTTGATATGATTTTACATGTAGTTATTATCATAACTTGACCAGTTCCAATTGTAAGAACGAGGACAGTACTAACTCAAAGACGACAATCTTATGCATGCATCAGACATAGCTCAAGTCACATCAGTAACGTTTTATAATAAATATGAATGTGCACAGAGCGGTTAAGTAACCTTCCCATGATATCAACCTAATAACTATTACCACAGACGCTCACAATGTACACAATTTAAAATGCACTACAAATTACTAGATATTTATTTGTACAGCCTGGATTCAAAGTCCTACATCTAATAGCTAACAAACTTTATAGTAAACTTTGCCAATTAATCATTGCTGTATCACGCACTCCAAAGAATGGTGGGACCAAAATTAATAGCTGAACCTGATTATAATGATATCATTCTCATTATACACATGCTTATTGATAACATCAGTCTCAATGACAAGATATCAACGCATCCGCGCTTCAATGATCTATGATCTAACACTAGGTACCTTTAAACATATTCCTATTCTTAATGAAAACAATATCTCATATATAAAAATTCTCTCATGTCTTACTTTGTGCTGAATACCAAGTTGTAATGTATAAAACTATAAACATTTAACAGGACAGAAATATTGTTGCAAATTGGAATATGTTTAAATGAACAATATTTTATTGCTTTTAATATTAACTGATGCTAGCAATAAGGCCAGGTCACATAGCACAGTTTGTTGAGAGGCTGACTTTAGAATATATATGTAGATGTATTCATGCACATTCTGAATGGTTTGACTCCACAATTAACATAACTACACTTAAAACTACAAAATAAGGAACTAATACAAATTACATTTAAATTCAAATGAATCCTCACATCAGATCACAAACACAGGTCAAATTGCACATGTGAACACAACTACAATGAATACATATACAATAAATTAATCTCTTCAATAGTTTGACGTAGTTATAGTTTCTTACTTAAAAATATCAACTGATACAACAATATTAACACTATAAATAAAAACCAATAACGAAATGTCAATTAATTAGAACCTATACATGATTAATTATAACATTCCATCAAGATAAGTAATACATAGTTTTAGGAAATTCAATTCAGTAATCTAATAAAGTATTAGTGATGGTTGTTGAAATTGCTCTAAGTAGACGGTTTAGTGATGTATTTAGATAAAATCGAAATTGAGAAGTTCGACTGTGAATTCTTAAAAGCAACAAGAAACTTTGATCATTTACATATTACAAAATTCTATTCTTGATTTTGTAAAAACAATAAAAAATATTATATATTAATAAAGCTCACCACATCCCAATGCTACCAACAGCAAACTACCACGTACCATATGAACGACCAGGTAGCAAGACATTGAGTGCTGAGCGAGACGCTGCGGGGTCAGTGGTAACACTCAGGATATCACCAGAACAAGGATCACTTCAGCTCGTCTACCTGCTCTATGTTATGTCAACTTGAAAGGGCACTAAGCAAATGAACGCCACCGAAATATCGGAAATCAGTTCTACTATCATCTTGCCTACACTCCAAATTTGATCCACATGGTGTGCCAGCCAGGGGCCGCCTCAGCGTCTATAATCACCCAAAGCTGTGGCAAAGAGACGCACTCGTCACCGTTCCACGACCACAATGTCACGGAAGATTCACTAAAAACACCTACTCACGGGAGTGTCCGCTCGCAGGCACCAACTACGCGCTCAGAACTCGGCGAACTCCTTCGCACACTTCTCAGTCGATGAGATACGTAAAGCCTCCTCCTCGTAGTCGTCGAAGTTGCTGGTGTCGCCCGGGCCCTTGCAGCGCGGGATGAACGGGGCCTCGATCTTCTTCTGGAAGACGGCGATCCAGTCGGTACTCGCGAACCACTTGTGGCCCTTTATGTCGTTCACGCCGGCCTTCAGGTTACCGTAACGCTTAGTCAGATCGACTTGCAATAGATTACGGAGCAGATCCTTCAGATCCGAGCCGAAGTGAGAGGGGAAGCGCACCTTACCCGAAACGATTTTTTCGTAAATCTGGATGGGCTGATCGGCGAAGAACGGCGGGTAGCCAGCCGCCATTTCGTATACTAGGACGCCGAGCGCCCACCAATCGACGGCTTTGTTATATCCTTTGGAGAGGATGATTTCCGGCGCCAGGTACTCGGGCGTGCCGCACAGCGTCCACGTACGGCCCTTGACGCGCTTCGCGAAACCAAAATCTGTGACTTTGAGGTAGCCTTGAGAGTCGATGAGGAGATTCTCGGGCTTGAGATCCCGATAGATGAGGTCCAGGTAGTGAAGGTATTCGAACGCGAGCACAATCTGCGCCGCGTAGAAACGCGAGTGCGGCTCGGAGAAGCGCCCCACCTTGCGCAGATGCGAGAACATCTCACCGCCAGGCACATACTCCAACACCATGTACAAGTTCGAGTTGTCCTTGAAATGGAACTTGAGGCTCACCAGGAAAGGGAAATTGATAGCTTGAAGAATTCGCTTTTCATTTAACGTATGCTCAACCTGCTTCAATTTTACCACTTTCTGTTTATCTAATATTTTCATAGCATAATATTCTTTCGTAGGTTTATGTTGAACTATCATGACTCGACCGAACGAGCCTGTACCTAATGTTTTTATTCGCTCGAAATCGTTCAATCCGGCGGTGTTGGTAGGATTCTTCTTCCATTTCTCCTCGAAATCCTCTTTGGCCTGATCGAGGAACTCCTTGACGCTTTCGGCGGCGTCCACCTTCTTATTAGCGCTGGGAGCATTGTTGCCCATGGCGCACCCCACAAACTGGTCCTACACCCTCGATTCGCCGTTATTAGAGGCCGCTTTACTGCACTAATCGATGCCTGCTGTGCGACCGCGTAAGAAACGGGGCAGGTCAACACAAACCAATTTGAAACACGTACATTCTCAATTTTGATATCACGATCACACGTCACGAAATACACTCAATACAGGTACACATTGACACAATTCCTTGTACGGAAATTCACAAAAAATACTTTGTCACATTCACAAGAATAAAATGGCTTCCACAACCGGACTCGATCGACAGAGCGAGATCGAGCGACGATTCGCTCACGGGTGGCGGTCAATTAAAATAATGTTGCCAACTCACAACTAAAAATCTCCTAATGTGTTGAAAAAACTACTATTGATGAAACCTACCATTAATTAATTTCAGAATGCACTGTTTTAACTAGGGATTTAAGTAACAGGAACATTTGGAATTTATACATTACATGAATACTAATCTAGTGCTCCATGAACTGTCCGTGTCCAATCTCCTCGTATTTATCACTTGTAAATAAAGGCCGACCGAGTGCTGAACGAGAAGTGTGGGTAGGAGGAGGGGGTGCCCCCTTCTCCCTGGCATCACTCCCATGAAAAGGTAACACACGGTTTCCGAGAAAAAATATTTTTTGTGACCTAACCTCAAAACACTCAAAAGTTGCATAAAGGCGTAGTCGGATCCCCACTTCGCGGGGCTCAGTGGTCTAAAAAAATAACCGGATTAATCGGATCCGATGAAGCTGCATCCGATTATTAATCGGATGCAGCTTCATAGTAGCGCCTCCCCTCGTGATATGTAATATTTTTGTGTGTTTTATTTTGTTAGTTGTATTGTATATTGTAAACACATCGCACCTTCATTTCGAACCGTTACTAAACAAAAAAACAAAATTTTCCAGGAGAGCTAATTTACTATTTTTGCATGACTATTTACCTCTTATTAAAAAAGTAATGAACACATAATATGAGACATTTCTGGCATTATTTGTTAAATTATTGGTTTCGTTTTAAGGTGTGTAGTCATATAATCTAATATTTTCTGTAATTATTTTTTTGTAATCATTTCAATTTATATAGTAACACTTTTGCGTTAATGATTTTTTGAATTAGGATCCAATTATGTAAAGTTAGTATAAAAACAATGTTACTATATTAAAAATTGAATTCTTATTATACGGACTGTTAAAATATATTTCGAAGGTATTATAGGCTCAGGTCAATTAAAACATAATTATCCAAATCAATTTTAATTTATTAAAATTTAAAATAGTACTTTTATGACAATTAATTAATAGACCTGTCAAATTCATTCCGTAGATTTTGCCGATATAAGTAAGATGGCGTTATTATCTCAATTTCGCGAAAATTTCAGTTAGTAACGGTTTCGAAATGAAGGTGCGACATGTAGACATGTGTATTTATTTTAATTTTATTTTGTTTTTCATGACATTTGTATTTTATTTGTGATTAATTTAATATTTATACCCATTTCAAATTACTTTCCGCTTTTTTTTTTACGTTCCGGTTTAACGATTTTGCACGATATTTTACACCACGGACAACATATTGTGTCACATTTGGTTGTCCATCACCCATTTAACGTTCCATTTTCACTTTTAGCTGATTTGAGGTTTGAAACTTTTGTCGAAAAGTATGCAATGCCTTTTGATAACAGTGGTAACGTTATAATCGGGGAACCAAGCCCTACCAGTTTTAACCATTTTTGCCCCCTAACTCCTGCCAAACGATACTAAATCCAATCCATTAAATTTTCAATTTAAATATTATAATTTAAAGTCGGTTCTCATGTCTGTGTGACCCCGTTGTTCTTCTAAATTGCGCAATGGATTTTGATGATGTTTTGAAAGGTACTGTGTTTAATATTGAACCCACGAAATTATGTTATAACATCTTGATATTGATTCAAGTCATTTCATAAAATACTAGCTTCTGCTCGCGACTTTGTTCGCGTCAAATTTCTTGCCCCCGACCCACTCCGTCGCTTCGAATCGCTTGCTCGTGCGAGTACTTGTGACTTTTTTTCTCTTTGCTCGGCTCCTAAGGGTCTTAGCGTGGTGTTATACAGCCTATATAGCCTTCCTCGATAAATGAGCTATCCAACACTTAAAGAATATTTCAATTTGAACCAGAGGTCCCGAGATTAGCGCGTTGAACCAAACAAACTCTTCAGCTTTATAATAGTATAGATTGAGACATTTTTAGCTATGAAAAACAAACATACAACGTTTTTTCCATAACTGTTTTCGCCTGAAAATACAAATAAAACCGAATTTCGTTTTCATTATAGGATTTTTTTTTAATTAGCCAACCATCTTTAGCCAAAATACTAACGAAATTATAGAACTAAAAACTAAGCTGCCAAGACTTGTTTTAAAACGGTAACTTCAGAACATCCGTTCGTGTTGTGGGTTCCACGAATTCTTCAATTCTACTATTCGTTTAAAAATATTTATATGTGGCAACATAGTACGAATTTCCTTAAATTGGTCATAGGTGGCAGCATGTTCTTTGCACTACACAATTTCTCTAACTGTAGTATTTCAAGATCGTGCTGCCAAAGTCTGCCACAGCGGCATATTGCATAACTAATATCAATCGATTTTTTTTTTCTCTTTGCCACTCTTTGGATATTTCGGTGGTTTACACACCGTGCTGCTCTAGTGAGCGTGATGGACCTTCCCACTCCCAAGAATCTTATAGCAAACCATTTTGATTGAAAACAAAAGTGCGTGAATGTCTAGGCTTATGGGATTTAATCGATAACAACATTAACATTCCAGGGATGAAACAGCAGTATTGTGTATTTAAACAATAGAGAATGATTATGATTTTCCTTTCATGAACTACCTCGTTGTTTTACAGTCAACCACACACCAGGGGCATTATTAGCACTGCGAACAAAAATCACCCTTCTTGCTACGACATAAGGCACTGTCAATGTCAAATTGATGTGAAGTTGACTGTGCTTTATCCACTCAGTTGCTTACGCCTGTTCGGGCGCCGACCGTCACTTGCTTCAGTTCGGGCGCTTTTTTAGGAGCTCGCCACTATCGACTTAAACACGATTTATGACTCAATGGAGTGGTTCTATGATAAAAAGATAACTGTACTAAGAAGCTGATTAAAGGAACCATCTATTTCGTTTATAATATGCGTTTCGGTAGTGTTAAAATAATTCACAAACAGTGATCAAAATTCACAGTCGAAAATATTAACATGTTGTTTAGGTTTTATTTAAATACATTAGAATCTAAATCTTTAACGTAAATTTTTTATACTTTATTTATTTCCTTTATTAATTTATCTTTACATCTAAATTAAAGTAAATGTATGTTTTCTTTGAAAACATTACCAGAAAAAATCGGAAACTTAGTGTACAATTTCGCAAGACGGCGCGAACTGCGTCTAAACCATGTAAGGCAGGAAAGACGGTTTAACTCCGAATCTAGAAGAATTAGAACAAAAATACGCCTGGCTCTAGAAAGACACAGTTCTTACCTATAATATTCTACTAAAAAAAATTAAATTTGGTGGAAACTAAAATCATACAAACATGACAAGAAGTAAGGGTTTATTTTTAAATTTAAATTTCGCACATTTTTGGTAGCTGTATTAACAAACCCCGCACAAATTTTTAAAATCATAATTACAATAGCCGTAATGAGAAAGTTCTGTAGTTTACTACCGTATACGAAACATGACAAGTACGTTTGTAATTTACGAGTAATACAACAAAGAATAACGGAAAAAAACAGCGAGCGCGTAATGCAGATGTGCGTAGAGCTCGTGTCGGACGTTAGGTTGGCGGCACACAGCGCACGTTGCTTGACAGAATTTAAATTTAAATTTATTATTTTGGAGGATGGTGGTTAGGTTTGATGTTTTTTTTTTTTTTTTTTTTTGATTAAAGTTTATAATGCAGGTAAAGTAAAACAATTTTTATAGAAATAAAAATATAATTATTTCGACGTTTTTGTATACAATCATACAAGTTGTTCTCGTATAAATGAAAAAAAATTAATACAACTTATGTCGTTACTCTCACATTATCTATATTGATTTCCAAATAAAATTCAAATTATTGATAATAATTTATTTTTACTAGTACTATAAAGTACTAAAAAAAAGCGAAACCGCACGCAAAACTTAGTCTCGGGTCCAACTCTTCAACCAAATGAAAAACCAAACAAAATTACTGTGTATACCACCATCCTGTTGGCGAACAACGTAACTGCTAAATGTAACTCAAGTCACATGAAGGAGATTTTACAAAATATTTTACCCACTCTGTGGCTTTGCCGATCAATCCTGTCTACAAATAACAATATTAAGATTCGAAAAATCTTTAAAACACTCCTTATTAATTTGTTCACAGTTATCGCACAATAGTTCAGTATCAAACAATGATAATCGTAATGTAATAAGTAGAAAACTGGCGGCAATTACAGTCAATTCACAGCACACTGTCATTTCGTGTAGTATTATGACAAAAATCACCAAGTTTGACCAAAAATATATACTATATCGATTAGATCACTAACAAACGATTATTTTAATACTTAAAACTTACTGAAATAATCATAAATCTATTAATTATGGATTTCTAAAAATTACTCGCCCGTCCATGTTGACCACAAAATACACTCACTAAGAAATGTCACTTTTATAGTATTTTATTACGACATTCTCGCTCAATTCTCGCTTTTATTCTTTTTGGTTGTTAGTATTGTCTATGATTCGTTCAATTACATTCAAGACAAGGCAAAATATACCTTCTAATATATTATTACAGTTCATTTTCCTGGACCACTACTAATGTAGCTCGAGTCACATGAAACATGTGGACGAACTTTTTGTCATGTAACACGAGTCACATGAATCAACTGAGTGGTTATTACAGTCAATAGTTCAAAAATAATTTAATTAATATGTAAAGGTAATCCAGTTACTAGCCAAACAAAATAATTTTACATAATAACGAGATTCGATTCGGTAACCTTACGTTATTTTCCTTGAAATCCACAATCCACATAGCGTAGGTATTACGAGTCTGCAACAGCTCAGTTGCAAAATTAATTTTATTATTATTACAGCCACGAGAGCAGACAACCTTGACGAAGCGACGTAGCAACTGGAATATACATGAATTCATATAATTAGTGCTTCATAACGCATTTAATTAAAGTTTTTATTACAAAAAAATATATACAAAAATGGTTGTTTTTTTTATCATGTTGGTAATTTGTAACTTGGTTAAATCTTCGTCGGCATGTTTGTTGCACTGTGCGTGCTGTGTGCACCTGTACTATAAACTGTGTACAGTGCAACAAACATACACAAACACACATACTCACAGTACACTTCACACCTACTCGGCTACAATGATCTTTGGCGCTCGGTTGAATGACGTTAACAGATGGCGCTGTTTGCAAACATTTGTGTTCGCTTTTGTGCAATGTTTTATGGTGAACTTCGAAATCGATAGCAGCGTTAGTTCAGATTTTGGCCACGCGCCATAAGATGATTGTATTCTCAACCATTCGATTCGATTCTGTACCGAATCGATCATCAATAATATAATAATAACAAAACTTTATTTATTTCTCTCACAATGGTTGGCATATATTTAACAGTTTTGGACTATAATAATTTTTAATAATTCACATTCTGAGAACTGGTGCCTGACGTGGGTTTTAGAAAAACCTGTATTACAGGTCACCAGACCCCACTTTGTGGTATCATACGAATAGACAGGCGGGTAGAAGGTGTTTCTACTAACTATTACTAGATACTTATGCAAATAAAACCAAAAAAAAATAACCAACTAAACAAACAACCAAAAAAAAATTCAATCAACGTTATCGTAAGTGTCCTGTTCACAAATCCAAAACCGGTTTTTTTTTGGATTTAATCAAATAAACGACCGCTACTTCTTCCAACAGCTGTATGATGTCGAGGTTATCAGATCTCATATAGAGCCAAGCTTCTAAGTCTACAAGGCCTTACAAACTCTGCAGCGTAGTCAAAATATATAGCTTGGCCATTTCGCTACATTCAAATGGGCGTAAAGTGAAAAATGTAATACACTATTCATTACTTTTCTATATGTATAGAGGCCAGCACATCAAGCTACCCCAATCTGTCAAATTTCTTTGATAGTTTTTCATCTTTATTACAAAGGAATAAGGGTTATGTTCAATTGGGGAAATTTGACAGTTTGGGACAGCTTGACCTGCTGGCGACTGTACTATGTACTAGTATCATAAAGAGGATTTTTTTTTGTTTGTTTGTTTGTTTGCTCCGAATAGGCTCCGAAACTACTGGACCGATTTTACTACTACTGGACCAATAGAAAGCTAAATTATCAGGGCCTAGAGACAATATACATTTCTGTCAGCGTTCACGCCAAACGCTACGCCAAAATTATTCGTATCGTAGTAATAATTCTTATTCAAATTAATTGTTTTATCATCAGTGGCAATCATGTAGCAGTAAAATAATTTTTAATTGATTCGATTTCGAAGTTATCGCGAGTATAACAATGCAATACGCGAAAACTTTTAGAACTGAACTACTAAAAGACTTAGGTTGGGTAACCTTCCCCCATCAATCACAAAATGCTGTAAATACTATACAATTAAAATCATAATCTGTTAACGAGTTGTCTGAATTTGTCAATTCAAAATATGTTGACCAAAAACTTGCTTCATCATCAGCTGCCTAGCCTTTTCCCAACTATGTTGGGGTTGGCCTCCAATCTGACCGGATGTTGTTGAATACCAGAACTTTACATGGAGTGACTGCCTATCTAACCTGCCCAACCCAGTTACTGAGTAATACGATACCCCTTGGTAAGACCAAGTGACGACCCGTAACGACTGTCAAAGATCCACAGATGACAGCCGGGACCAACGGCTTAACGTGCTTTCCGAGGCACAGAGGGGCCTGGTATATAAAGATGGTCACCCATCCACGGATCAAATGCGACAAGCGTAGTTCAACGTGATCAATCGACCCGTGCGGCTAATATTACTTAGCCACAAGCCCCCAGGACCAAAAAATGGTGTAATCGTGGAAAAAAAAATGTTTTTGGACGTTCCTGGTGAATAAGGTAAAACTTTCCTTGCTAATATGAATTTAGCTAAAGTACGGCAATCCGGAAAAACAACACTAGCAGTTGCTTCTTCCGGAATTGCCGCAACTCTTTTAAAAAACGGGAAAACTGCCCACTCGACGTTCAAATTGCCGTTGACTGTGTCTTTTGAGCAACGGTCAGTATGCTGAATTCGAAAATATGGCCCTTTGGGAATCCTATTACGTCCCTCATAATATGGAACGAAAATACCATGAGTCATAGGGCTCATGTTGATGCAGTAGACCGGACGTTAAAAGTCCTTCGTAAATCAAGTGCTGTGATGGGGGGGTGACTTTTGTCTTTGCTGGAGATTTTAGGTAAACACTTCCTGTTATCGCCAAGGGAACACGTGCCGATATCGACAAGGCTTAATGATATTATAGTACAAAAACGACCAGGAGATATTAAATGCTACAAGTTCATCGACACAGTGTGCAATATCGAGGACGCTGTCCACTACCCTCAAGGAATTTTTAAACTGTTTAAATCCATCTGTTCTGCCGCCACATGTACTAAAGTTAAAAGTTGGAATCCCCGTAAAGATATTAAGAAATGTAAACCCTTCAAGCCTGTGTAATGGCACAAGAGTTTTAATCAAAGAACTTCGACATAATGTCATTGTAGCTACCATCACCACGCACCGGTCCCACAGCCGGACAGCTCCCACACATTCCGCGTATTCCAGTGACACCGACGGATTTGCCTAGGTATATCATTTAAGAGGCTTCAGTTCCCGGTGAAAGTATCATTAATAAATTACTGGAACAAATATTTGCACCGGTCAGCATCGACTTATAAAAAGAATGCTTCTCCCATGACCAATTATCTTTTATTTAGTTATATTTTCCATTTTTATTTCCTCCATCCAATACGTACTCGTAAATACGTAAATGAAATATTCGCTGTGAAAGATTATATTACTGTGTCTACATTAAATCAAATCCTACGTGAAAGTTTTTGTTAGGGATAGCTTGACCTGCTGGCGACCGTACATAATACGTTTGTTACTTCTTCACGCAAAAACGAATAGACCGATTACGATGAAACTTGATAGGTACAGAGGCCAGCACATCAAGCTACCCCAATCTGTCAAATTGCTTTGATAGTTTTTTAACTTTATAACAAAGGAATAAGGTTTATGTTCTATTGGGAAAATTTGACAGTTTGGGATAGCTTGACCTGCTGGCGACTGTACATAGCTGTTACCTACAGCATTTTCTTTTTATCCCAATATTCTCACGGAATCGAAACCTACGCGGGTGAAACCGCGGGAGCAGCTAGTCTGCTATACAATAATTCTTGTAGTAACGAAACGGCCATGCCACATATTTTGACTAAAGTGTAGAGTTTGTGAAGTTAGGCCTTGTAGAGTTAGGGCGTGTAAAGAAGCTTGTAGCTTGACTCCACATGAGTAACTAACTATTGACTCTACATGAGATCAGGGGCCTAAGTCTACTAATTTATAAACGTCACAATGGTCTCTCAATGGTAAGTTTTTGACAGATTTGCCATACAAAAACTGTCAAAAACACACCATTGAGAGACCATTGTAACGTTCATAAATTAGTAGACTTAGGCCCCTGGAGGCCAATTCTCGTAACACAATCTAGTCGCAGGGTCATCTCGGCGACAAGCAAATGTCAAAAACTTGTCAAAAATGTATGGAAACTCTAGGTATTTTTGACAGATTGCGACTGAAATCAGACTGTGAACGTTCTTAAAATTAGCAGAATTGCCCCTCTGATAACTTTTTGCCAGTGCGAGTCATAATTATGGTCTCGTGGCAACATTTTACATGAAAATGTTTTTGGTGGGAGTATCTTTTTGTAAGTTCCTTGTCACATTAATTTTATATATTTTTGGGGTTTTACATTATTTTTTATTATTATTTATAACAACAAGGAGTCCCTATATCAATTCTCAATCCTATATCGTCAAAATTGCGGAAGTCTCATACAAACTTCAGTCCATGTTTTCGATTTTTTGTTGTTGTTTGTTTACTAATACTAGCTTACATACCAAATTTCAGCTTTCTAGGATATTAGGAAGTACCCTAATAATTTTGATGATCATCAGTAAGTCAGTGACGACATCAGGGTTTTTTAAGATATCAATAAAATATAAAGTATAAGAGCTATGCAATTAAAACTTTACATGTTTAATAAGTCCACTATTGATGACATATCCCGAGAATTTTGTTTATCTTGTATAATCCAAATCCAAGTTATAAGGGTTCAAAAAACCACAAAGCGCTTCTAGAAACGGTAGGTAGTGCCCTTGCGCTCCGCTTGGGTCGCCTTGGCGAGGGCACTACCGTGCCCCCAGATTATCCATACGATAGCCCGTCAAATGGTTGTGAATAGCCACGCAGGTGCACTCTTCTGTTTGGAGTTTTCATTGACCATCCCCCGACTTGACAATGCCTTGATCTAAATATTACTTACAACTTAAAAGGCCATTTGTTTTTTACTTTTTAGAGTTTTTCTTTGTGTCGGAAGTTTTTAATTTTATTAACTTAACTTTTATTTTACTGCTTTTTATACTTATGTCTCGCTTAAATCTACGCAGCGTTGTGTATTTGTTTCCCACAGAGAAGTTTGTTTCTAATTTATGCTAAATCCTCGTCTTGATCACCATGTATGTAACCTATTCATTGAGACCTTTTCAATGAGCCCAAACACGATACTTCTGCTGTTTGTTGGTGAGTAACTTGGGTATCCTGGAAATTCCAGGTGTTGCTCCAGCATCAGTTCAAGGTTAATTTGTTCGTCTAATATCATTGAAGTAACAGATTACCAACGACTTGATCAGACCTGTGGATACTCAAATCCCTTCATCAACCAGAAAATAGCTGATAATCTTCAAACGGCTGAACCGATTTTGATAAAACATGTCTAAGAACACTGCCCACTAATTCACCTTTTAAATAAAAAAAAAACGAAATCGGTTCATCCGTTCGGGAGCTATGATGCCTCAGACAGACACACAGACACACACACACACAGACACGTCAAACTTATAACACCACGTCGTTTTTGCCTCGGGGGTTAAAAAAGGTTTAAATACGTTTTATGCAGAACTACGCTCTACAGATCACAAAAGACTGTTGTACACACGGCTACACATCAAGCTATACATTTCCAGTATAAGCCGATCTCGCATTGTAAACGATTTTCGTACAGCACGAGATCAGCGTAAACTGGAAATGTATAGCTTGATGTGTAGCCTTGTGTACAGAGGCCAGCACATCAAGCTACCCCAATCTGGCTTTCAAAGTACCTCTTTCATACAAGTGTAGCATTGTATTTTGTTTTTAAGTTTGCACTGCTACTGGTGCAATCATTCGGACGTCAGTAAAACTACAAAAACCACCCTTATTGCTACTCAGAAATAGAGGCGATGCCAAAGTCCTATTAGGATAGCTATTCACAACCATACGACAGGTTTTCCAATGGCAAATTTCACGTTTTCAATTACTAATTTGTCTTGGCCCCGACAGTAAATAGCTAGCGGAAGAATAGGATATACATATATTAATTTTGATGACTGACAACATTTTTGGGTTTTAGATTGATATTCGATTTGGCACGAAAGCGTATCGAACAGTTGTGAATAACTAAGTTGGACAACTTTTCATGAACCATCGACAACCGGTGTATTATTGCCCCCTAACCACCTCATTAGAACAAACTAATTGGTATCTAACCATTTCAAGGTATTTTAGTACCTATGGCAGATAAGAGTCGCTATATTGTCCATTGTGATACCTACGACACGAACAGTAGAAAAGAGGGTTCTCTATTCTTTTCTCAAATTCACACAATACGTGGATTGAATACTCGCCTCGGATCTACCCGAACCCAACCATAGGGCGAAGGACACAGAAGTTGGGTTGGGGTGCCGAAATGCGAAAAAATGATTACAATTTAAACGTAAAAGGGCCACAAGATAATACTCTCGGTTTCTACGTCTGGCGTCTGCACGCCTTGTTAGTTGTTACTATGCTAAATTCAAAACAGTTTTTTTATTTGTAACTAGCAGCTACTTATTAAAAAAAGTGAGGAAGTTATAAAGCACAGTCTTAAAAAAAACCGACGCGGCGGCGCCTAAACAGGTTTTCGTTATCGTTACATTGAAGTTTTTTTGTGGCTCTTTTACAAACAACCAATAATAGGCCATGCGGCTTGCCATTGATGCAGATTGCAGTGACTTCGATGTATTGTATCCGCAAAATGCTGGTTTTGGCCTATAACGGTCTTATTAAAAAAGGAGTAGGTAGGTAGGTAGTCTCCAAAAAGAAGTGATGTTTTTTTAATACAAGTGGTACCTAACAATCAACCTGGGGCCTAAGTCTACTAATTTATAAACGTCACAATGGTCTCTCAATGGTAAGTTTTTGACAGATTTGCCATACAAAAACTGTCAAAAACACACCATTGAGAGACCATTGTAACGTTTATAAATTAGTAGACTTAGGCCCCTGAGAAGCGGAATAAATGCTTCATGACGCGGCGCGGCGGCGGCAACTTGGAGCCGGCGCACGCGCAGCTGGCGTTGCCTGGCGTTTCATTCAAAGACCGTACAGTGCGCCCAGTATATTTCGGCAAGCAGTGAAATATGGCATTAAATGTGTTGCCCAAAATTGCCAGCGCAGTAAAATGACTTCTTAGCAGGGTGCGATGATGCGGTTTTCATTATGAGATGCTGATGTGTTTTAGCTGCGGAAAATAAGTTTGTCTTTGTTTGCCAATTTATTGGCTTCACATTTTTTTCGATAGCGGAAACTTTCTAAGATAAAAATTCTCGAGCTCATTTTCAACGAATTACGTAATTTTTTACGACCATTCATTCAAACGAAAGAAAGACAAGTTATAAAGTCCATTTCGTCAGCATTCTTAAACAATGAACAGTCGAACCAGCCCCCATACAAAGATCCATTGTATTTTCGAGTTTACGATAAGCGGGCGGAGCGCCCGCGACGCAAATTGGTGTGATGACGTCATCGCGGTCGCTTTACGTTATTTAATATAATTCGCTTGGCCGCTCGACCGGATAGTGAGGTCAAAATAACGTTTGAATGTTTATAAGATGGAGTAAACGACGATAAGAGCTAAGAGAGAAGTGAGACGAAAAAGCGAGAAAAAGAGAAAACAAGAGAGCGAAACGTAAGAGAAGAAAAAGCGTAAGGAACTTTGTTCCTGAGAAAAAGGTACCCCCAATTCTTCACGTTTTTCTTTTAATCAACGTGAGTAACGTTACTAACCATAAATCCCATATATTAGGCTAGGTGTAATGTTTGAATTTCAATAAAATGTTAATCGTACTTGCTCGGTTTTTGGTAAATCCCTAGATTCTAGTTTGACAATCAAATATCAATTGATAGTTTGGTAGATATAGTACCTATATCATGATATAGACTTTATCAGTAGATATAATATATTATATCTACTGATGTAGTTAATTATAAGTATTAGCGAACCCTGCTTCCAAGATGAAATTATACTGGGAGGTAGGTGAAATGGTCTAAGGGGAAGGGTGATCTACTAAACTGTAGTTTACTATAACAATAATACATCGGTAGACGGTTGGTAGGTACGGTAATGTCGCGTTCTGTAACGTTAATAACCGACCGAGATCGTGTCCGTTTCAATGGCGCGACCACGGCGATATTTCCAAAAAATAATTCGAACAAGATTTTCTAAAAATTTGTAAAAGTTGATTCCAAAAATCATAAACTTGTCAAAGTTACGGTTAAAAAGTTATCAGGGTTTTTTTTTGGGTGAGAAATCATCACATAATTTCTCCCACTCTGAGTGGAGCAGGAGGGCGTGTCAGACTTTAACTGACTAAAACTCACCCGTGTTCCCTCAGTTGCCCAACCCGTACCCCTGGCAGGCATCGGCCCTTGCGGGCCCCATCAGGTTGTGCTGACACCTTTATGAGGCGCGCGTGGAACAAAACGTGCCGTCGACCAGGCTTGGTGCTCATTACTCGCCATTCGCAAGCCCCCGCCTACGGTGGCCGGTAATCAGCATGGGATTCCCAACGCCCAGGGCGTCTCCTGCGGAGGCTAGGGCCGTGAGGGCGCATATACTGCCTCTCCCTCACGTGCGCTGCCTCCCTCTTCGCGAGCATCACTGCTTCGTAGAAAAAAGCGACGGCTACCCATGCACTCTCGCTCCGTACCATAGCCTGGACCAGGGCCGGTCGCGAGAGATCGCCGCTGCCGATCGCCTCCACAAAGACACGGCAGTGCTCCGCCCAAGCTGCGCAGACCTCCACCTTATGCTCCACCGTGTCCTCAGGGCGATCTTCGCAATGAAAACACGCGGTCATTTCCTCCCGCCTTATCTGAAACAGGTACCTCCCGAAACAACCGTGTCCGGTGCGGACCTGGGTCAGGCAGAAGGTGAGGACACCGTGCCGCCTTTCAAGCCACTCCTCAAAGAGGGGACTTACCGCCGCAATCGTGGCGTGCCCAGTACTGGGTTGCGACAATCGCACTCTCCACGTCGCCATGAGATCCCGCCGGAGCTCTGTCCGCTGTGCCGCGATTATCCACGGCAGCAGAGTTATGCCCCGGCCGCGGCGTTTGGCCTCCTCGTGCCACTCCCAAGTGTGCGCGAGACCTTTGCCTGCAGATCCCATGGCGGCAATTCGGCAAGGAGGCCGGCCGCCTCACCGGAGATCGTGCGGTATCCCGGACCATCCGGATTTGACCCTATGGGACGCCTTCAACCGGCGTGCTGGTTGGCGCCTCAATGTAGGCGCCCACATCGGTGCCCCGTATAGGACCATGGCCGTCGACGTTTTGGCCTAGATTGTGCAGGAGCCACTTCAAGGCAGCTACGGCCTGGTCCAGTCTGAGGACCAAACGTCGGAAATGCTTCGTGAAGTTCCACCGGCTGTCGAGGACGCGTAGGTAGGTACTTCATCGTCGACTCGACGCCGATGTGAACTCCTCCCACCGTCCAGGCTGATTTGCGGCCACCGTAGGCGTGGGCTTGCGGACGGCAAGTAATGGGTAACTCGCTGTCCGGTAAGGACCAAGCCCATGTCGACGGCGCGTTGTGTACCACGCGCGCCTCAAAGAGCTTTCCACAAACCGATGGGGCCCGCAAGGGACGATGCCTGCCAGGGGTGCGGGTTTGTTCGAAAGAGATATCGCCGTCCCTGGCATACAGGACACTGAGGGAACACGGGTGGGTTTTAGTCAGTAAAAGTTTGACACGCCCTCAGCCACGACCCCCACCAAGAGCGGGAGAAGTAATTTGATGATTTCCCAACCAAAAAAAAAACTCCTTCTACCGTTATCTGGGAACCCGTCGGTGGCGCATTCCGAGGATCATGAAACCACATGGCCTCGGACTTGTGCAAGGCCACCTCGAGTTCCAGTTGCCAGATCCTATCGACGATTGTCGCAACCCCGTGTGTCGCTAAGTCTGCCGCCGCCTGGTAAGAACTCCCTTGCGCCAGGACCAGGGTGTCGTCAGCGTAGCAAACTACACTGACGCCGCTAGGGAGGTCGGCCCGCAGCACCCAGTCGTACCCGATGTCCCACAGATGCGGCCCCAGGACCGATCCCTGTGGGACAGCGCACGACATCTCTCGCCGGTTCCACCGGGGTATATGACGGCCCTATCCGTCAAATAGGCCTCGACCACACGGTGATACCGGAGTGCCTCCCTGATGCTGCAACTCTAGGGCAGATGTTTAGAGAAACCGCCAAGACGACCCCACCCCGGGCCACAGCATTGCCCGTCGTAAGGGCTCGCACGCGCATGATGGCATCCACCGTGGAGCGCCCCCTGCGGAAAAGTTATAAGGGGAATATAATATACGAATTTTGACAAATTCAGTGTGCAATGCTTTTTCAGCGAGGTTTCAGCGATATCGTGTTTTTCACCGTTTCAATGGCGCGTCCGTGGTGTTCTTACAGCTCCTAAAATATCAACCTACGATTTTTTTTTCTATATAAAAAAAAGCTAATTCAATCTTTATTTACCTAAATTTCAGGTCTCTGCAACGCTTAGTTTTAAAGATCTCTGTGGCCGCGCGGTTCTCCGCGTTACAATGGCGCGGCCACGTTCAATCCCTTATAACTTTTTAACCATAACTTTGACGAATTTATTGTTTTAAGAATCAACTTTTACAAATTTCTACAAAATCTTGGTAGAATATTTTTTTGAAATAACGCCGTGGCCGCGCCATTGAAACGGACACCCGAGATCAGTGGGAACGGAATGAATGAATGAGTAATAATCACAGATTATAAAACAGATGGTTACTTTTCGTATTATTCTCATCCGCATTCTTTTCTTATGAAAATTACATTATTCTGCTTTCATTTCATAGTCACTGTGTCAGTGACTCAGTGTCACAGCTATTATTTCAATCAGCACACAACTAAAGATAGACAAGGTAGCCGCCCTTTGCAAGCGTGAGATATTTTATTTTCACGTGATAATCAATCTTATTCTTTTCTCACTAGGGCTGATATTAATGCTTACAGTTTCTATCGGCTATTTGCAAGAATACCACCACGTGATATTCATTCGTAAATACAAAACCCTAAGGTTGATATTCTCGTGAAGCTAACAAGTGCATTGGCTAGAATCATTGAAATTGTAGACGCGATAAGGTATGTTGGATACATGTTGGATAGGTATGTCTGTATATGTAGACTACATAGTCGTGAAGCAATGTAGTGGTGCTTACATTATACAATTAGCCATAATGTATAATCAGCAGCACGAAGAGGTTATGTGACAAATTCCTTGTATTTTTTATCGGAATTCAATAGGATAATACGTAGGAAAGACTAAGCAAGCTAACTTGGCAGTGGGCTGGCCATGTTTGTCAAAGGAGTGATAGCCGGAGCAGACGAGTCCTGAGAAACGCGTATCGGCCTTGGAGAGGCCTATGTCCAGCAGGGGACTGTTATATGTTATTGATTGATAAGTAGCTATGTAAGTAGGTACTTAATATCATAATCATAATCATAATCAACCTATTATTATTCTAAGCCTAAATTAATCCCACTGCTGGGATACAGGCCTCCTCTCTGTGAGAGGGAGCGGGCTGTAATCCACCACGCGGGCCCGGTGCGTGTTGGTAGATGTCACATGTCTTCGAAGTTTTGGTTCTAGGACATGCCGGTTTCCTCACGTTTTCCACGAGTTTTAATGAAATAATTTACAGAAAGTAAAGCGCCTGTCTGGGTCAGAACTTACGACCTACATCAGGTAAGTAACGGCCGTTACCACTGGGCCACCACTGCTCCTTGCTATGTACAGACGCCAGCACATCAAGCTACTCCAATCTGTCAAATGTATTTGATAGATTTTCAACTTTATACCGTTTAAATAAGGTTCATGTTCAATTGGGAAAATTTGACAGTTTGAGGTAGGTTGATCTGCTGGCGTCTGTACTTAACTACTTTAAAAACTAGTTTCGTTTCAAAGAAGACTCCTTGTATTTCTTCATTTTACACGGGCCAATGTACAGACGCCAGCACATCGCTACTCCAATCTGTCAAATTTCTTTGATAGATTTTCATCTTTATCACATTAACATAAGGTTCATGTTCAATTGGGAAAATTTGACATTTTTGTGGTAGCTTGATGTGCTGGCATCTGTACAAAAGACTGTTTGAAAATATCTAGAACTGCTTATTTGAGTACCTACATGAATTGTTTTTTATGGCCGCCATCAACCTAACTAACGTTAATATTAAATAGCTGGATTTCCTGGTTCTTATCAAGGTTTAAAAATAAACCTAGAGACATACACATGGCATACCTACTTGTTATAAAATACACTAGTTCTACCAGCGTGGGTGCCTAGCTGGCTACATTTATGATAACATAACCAGTTAAAATTGATGGGTCAAAAATATAAAACAGACCTGAAAGTAGTTTGTTCCTAAATGCCTACCTACTGATTTTTTTATTCGAATTCAGTAACGTTTAGCATGTTTTTTTTAAGGTATTTTGCCACAGGGCAGATTGTGCCAACCAAGTATCTACCTATAAATAGTCCACAAAGACATAATGGTTTCTATTGGATAAGTTTTTCCCAAATTTTTCATCGGTTATACAAAAAAAAAAAATCATCGGTTCCATACATTTTGACAACATTTAGACCGCGTAGGTACAGAGGCCAGCACATCAAGCTACCCCAATCTGTCAAATTTCTTTGAGAGTTTTTCAACTTTATTACAAAGGAATAAGGTTTATGTTCAATTGGGAAAATTTGACAGTTTGGGAAAGCTTGACCTGCTGGCGACTGTACTTATTGCAATTTTCTATGAAACAGCAGTATTTTTTTTTATAAAACCGACGAAAATTTTTTGCGCTGGGGCAGGGGGTCTAGAATGAATTATGCTGAATTCATGGTTACAGTTTGCGCACTGGTTAAAAACTTATCCTATATAGCTGCCGTCATGTATGCCAGCAACTAATTAGCACTTACGCATTATTTCCACATAAGTTACAGACACCCATGATGTAGGTTAACGTATCATAGGCTATGATACGATACGTAGGTACATGTACCTACTATTTTTATTTGTGTTACCATGTGAGACTAGGCTCCCTAATTGTGTAACACGCTATACACATATCAGAATCTGAATAATTTAGAAGGTTATTTTTGCTAATCCACTGCTTCATTTATGTTCGAAAAAATGTGTCTCCTCAACAACGTATTTATGCACAATGATTTCTTTGATAGAGTTTCAACTCTATTGCAAATCCGTAAGGTTCATGTTCACTTGTGAAAATTTGACAGTTTGGGGTAGCTTGCTGGCGTCTGTATACAACCATAGTTATACTGAGTTATACATAACGTGACCATTTATTCTTTGACTCAAAACGGGACATTGGTTTATTCAGGTTAATTAACAGGTAGTCAATAAAAAAAACTTTACTTTACTAGTAGGTATTTATTTGCTTGATAAACGAATATTTTGCTTAATGTTAACATTGAATGGACACTTGTGTTTCTTCATCTTAACTTATGATTCCAAAACAAAAGAAGTTTAATTATTTAACAGGTACCTACACGAACATCAAACAACAACAAATAAATATCGAGAAGTGGGTGAACGAAAAACCTGTCAAACAGTAGGGTATTTCTAATTTATTAAAAACTATTTTAAATCAAACATATTTTTCGTCGTTTTGAATTTACCGCCAAAACGCTCCAGGTGAGTTTTTTATCACTTGGCGGGTTGTTCGAAAGAGATACCGCTGCCCCTGGCACACAGGCTACTGAGGAAAAACGGGTGGGTTTTAGTCAGTAAAAGTCTGACACGCCCTTTTGCTCCACCCAGAGCGGGAGAAGTTATTTGACGATTTCCAACCCAAAAAAAAACACATGTGACGTCAACTTTGTGTAAACTAATAAAACAAGGGAATTTCGAGTTTATAATTAACAAGCTTGTTAATGGATGGAAATGGTATTACTGGTGTGCGGTGCCTCTGTGCTCAAATACTTCTAAAAACTACACCACATAAATTATTTTTACCAGTGCCGTTTACACAAATCTTAAATCTGACGTCTTGTCAGGTGATTAAAAAAGTCATCGGAAGGAGCGTTTTGTCAACAAAACGCGAGCGATGACGTCTTGGCCACTCTCGGCTATCGTCGGCGTCCGTCGTGTCGACCGACGCGACGACGCGATCTCGCTCTCGCACACCGCTCGCGTCCGGCCGGCTCGACTACTCAAATTTTCGTGCGGTTTCAGAAAACGGGACAATTTTGCGTCCCAGAGTTCATTTCGGGGACACCGGGACTCGTTATTATAAAAAGGGACAGTCCCGTTCAAAACGGGACGTGAGTTATACATGACTGTTAGGGCGCAGCAAGATAACTTAAAACGAATAATATTGCAGTGAGATCTTAGGGACTTCCACAATTAATATTATTATTTAAACTAATATCTAGCTGTATACATAAAAATATTATGAGTTTTAATTAAGACACAGTTATAATATTTGAACTTGTTGGCGATTGCCGCGCTCTCTTTACAATGTAAAGAGTGACATCAGCGGAACGGCATGGTGGCCTCCAACAGACGAGGTGCTTGTGCTGCAGTATCCCGAGCCAGACGTAAACATCCTCAAGATAGGGTCAAAATTCAGTATGGGAACAGAAACAACAGCAGCGTTCTCAGGAGAGTTTCATAGAGACTGACTAGGGGGGACTTCTTTAGAGACCGCTGTAAGAGGCAGTCGTTTCATGTGTTAAATATTTCTCTTATCATTCTGTATCTTTATTATATAGTTCGAAGTTATTATATTGTAAAAAGTACAAAGTGGTTTCAATTAATAGTTGGTGCTCTAAATACCTATAGAGCTAACAAACTCTATTTTAATATTTTATCTTCCGTAAATTATGCAATGAATGAATGTTGTTCAACTGTGGAAATAAAAGCTATTCCTATTGTTGGTGTGTTCTTCAATTACTCCGCAGGTGTAAAGGCGCACCATATTGGTTTAAATTACGCTTATCCTGCACGAATAACGACATCCAGTGACACGCGTTTGTATTTTTACCCGACTGCGCCAGAAGAAGGGTTAAGTTTTTCGAGTGTAAGTATGTATGTATGCATATTTATTTGCCACGATCTTTAGCCTAAGCGGCTTGATCGATTTCAGCCTGAGAGGTTTCGTTAGATTCGTCTAATTGTGAAAGTGACACTAGGTACACACGGCTACACATCAAGCTATACATTACCAGTTTACGCTGATCTCGCACTGTACGGAAATCTTATACAATAGGAGGTCAGCTTATACTGGAAATGTATAGCTTGATGTGTAGCCGTGCGTACTCAATATTCCAAAATTGAAAAAACAAACATGGCCGATTTTTGGCGCCATTTTTTTTTTCTCTCAAAACCTATTGAGTGGGGTAATGAAATAAGGGTTTCTTAAATAGGTTTCATTAACGACAATTTTTTTTTTTAAAACAAATTACAAAATCAAAAAACCCGACGGCCTATCCAATATAGTCATCCTTTTAAAACAAGTTTCTTGTTTCCATCTTTTTAAATTAAAGTTCACTTTTATTAAGTATCTTATTTGTAATACAAAATACCTACATAACGAACATCATCACTCATCAGCCTACCATTAGACTAGAAGCCGCCCCCAACAACATTGGGGGCGGCTTCTAGTCTAACCAGGTGCAGTTGAAAACCAGTATTTTACATGGAGTGACTGCCTATCTGACCTCTACAATCAATTTAAGTAGGTAGTGGGTATTCCTTGGTCAGACTTTCGGTCCCCTGACGACCCGTACCTACTGTCTGTAAACGATCCACGAATGACAGCCGGGACCAAGAGGCATGGTCTCGGCAAGGAAAGACGGTCACCCATCCACGTGCGACTGCTAGCGACTGTTTAGCCACGAACCCGTAAAAAAAAAACAATAGGTACCGACTTACATTACGTACGATACACGTGCTATTTCGTCCCCAGGCAGTGAAAAAAAAAACGCTATCGTAATTGTTACGTAGTTCCGTATCGACAGGCATCCAAACGGTTTGTAATCTGTCGTTGGCAGCCCTAGCTGTCCGGATTTCGCACGTCCCATCGCACGCACCACGCACGCACCCTGTATAAAATCTAAATAGGTTGGAAGGGTGGGGAGACAAAGTGCTACACACAGATATAGATAGACCTATATCTGTGGTGCTACAGGATTTTTAGGGTCGTGCGTGATACACAGATCACATCAAGCGGGGTCACAGTCACAGAAACCCTTTTTCTCGCTCGTAGAACAATTTCTATGAAAACTTCATGTTCTACAAGTGTCGTATCGCGTCTTTCTGTCTGAAGAAGCCTTTATACGATACCCCTCCAGAAGACTGGTTGTCAGATTTCAAAAGAATGTAAACAAAGATCCATGAATCACAGCTTGATGAACATCTTGATATTTAAAGATGGTCACCCATCGACGGACCAACCGCGACAAACGTAGCTTAACCTGGTCGATCGTGACTCATTCATTACTGTTACAGTGTTACCTACTAAATAGGTACGGGTTTATTTAGTAAGTAGGAAGTACACACTAAACTGCTGAATATTTTAAAAACATCTTCCAGAATGTTCTAAAGTTCTGACTAATCCAAGCGGCTCGGTACGCCCGCCGGGACGCGCGCCGGCCGGTCCGCTTCGAAAACGCTAGCGGCAAAATGTATAGATAATGTTGCGGTTTTGCACTCAGTAAATCACTGCCGTCCGCAACGGCAAAAAAGGTCGTGAGCATAGTATTGCGTCATCACTCATCAACGTAGTGTTTAGTACGTTTATCCATATTGGTACCGAGGAGTAATATTGCCAACGCCTCCGCGCGTACAGTCAACTGCACGTCAGTGATGTTGTGACACTAGAACCACTAAAACTACGACAACCACCCTTGTGTAGCCCATTCACGATTTTTTTAACGTAATACCATTTTGAGTCATTGTAATGTAACTCTTAATTGATTGTCATAAAGTATAAATTGGAATGATGCCGTATGTTTCAGACTTCCCTCGGCAATCATTCTAATTTATTATAGCGATGACCTAAGAGTTACTTATCAATGATATACTAATGGTTATATGTAAAAAACTACCTTGAATAAAGGTAGGACACCACAAGGTTTCCGGCCTCCCGCAGACAGACGCGACGTGACTTTAGTAGAACAATTTCTATGAAAACTTCATGCAAATCGTTCTGAAATAATCACGCGTCGTCGTCGCACTGTCGCGTCACGCCTGTCTGCGGGAGCTTTTACATCTATGAAACAAAACTGCTGTCAAAGTATTTAACTAGGTACCTACCTTCTGCCTACTATACTACTCACATTGCCTACTATGACGTCACGAGTTTGTAACGTAACATTACTGCCACGGTAATATCACAGTCTAAAAACATTTTATAGGTACTGTGGTATACTTATTATCATACTACTTTTCCTATCTATTTAATGGGTAGGTAAGTATTTACGCACGCTAGGTACTTCTACACACCCGCTTTCGCACTCCAATTATGTTCGTTCATCACTTTATTCTTACCTAACTTATTTGATGGCATTCTTGTACACACGGCTACCACATCAAGCTACATGGACATTTCCAGTTTACGCTGATCTTGCACTGTACGGAAATCCTATTCAACGTGAGATCAGCTTATACTGGAAATGTATAGCTCCATGTGAAGCCGTGTGTGCCGTGCGTGAGCCGTGGCGTGAGTGAGCCTGCCAAGTGCCACAGATAAGACAGAAGATTGTTTGACTGTTTTCATATTTCTAGCCATAGAAATATTTATATCTATGGATATTTAAGTGTTTTATAAATTATTATAATTCTACCATTGTCTTTGAAAGTACACGCTGAGGCCGTATGTCATGGCTTCGTTTCGCCCCGACTTGTAGGTTATGTGAAGTGTGAAGCATTCAATTTTACCTATAAAAGTTCGTAGGAATTGGCTGCTACGAATACAATAGGTAATACTAAACATTCCTGAGTACAAAAATAAATAATTTAACAAAGTATAAGGTAGGTACCAGAGTGCTTACTCTGGAATATAATTCCGATAGATCGACATTGGTCAAACGTCAGTTGGTTGAGTTAAACGTTTGGGATTGGCTGGATTCACCGAGTCTAGCCAATCCCTGACGTTTGAGTGACAATTCCAATGTCGATCTATCGGAATTATATTCGAGAGTAAGCACCCTGGTATGCACCTACATATATGCATCATACAGTCATACTACATGTTACACAGGGACGAACCTTCCTACTTTGTTTCTTATGTTCTGAATGTATCCCAAATAGAATTCATCCAATTCTAAACTTCATTCCGTTGGAGTAAGGTCGAAAATGTTAAAATAATTCCTAGATCGATAATCCAATCTGCTAGCCAAAACATCTCATCCCACAAACTCAACCAAATGAATGTGTTCTTTATACCAACTACGTAAAGGTTAAAATAGTACTGCCAACTCGACCCTTGAAATGATCAGAACAAGCTTGTTTCTAAAATAAAAAACCCAGGCCTCTTTTCCATTACACGGTTGTTCAAACGTACGGTGTGTAAGCCGTACGGTTGTAAAAACGTGCTAGCTTGTACATGATACGGCAAAATCACCGCGCGAGACATTGGTAAGTACTGGCTAGTAGCGCTTTTTACTCGGGCTGTGTAGGACGTGCTGCGTCATGAATTTTCTTACGAAAAAAAAGATTATAGTTGCTTATTACATATATAGGAAAAAGAAAATAGAAAAAAAAAGGGAAGTAAGGTTTTGGATACATCCGATTTTAGAAAAAAGGGAGGAATATGGCGCGTTTCATACACTTGTCAAGAATCAATTGAGAGAAGATGAAGACAAGTTTTACAATTATTTTAGAATGCAGAAAACTACATTCGACAACTTGCTCCAAAAATTATCCCAGGAACTAAAACATCAAGATACGTTTATGCGAGAGAGTATATCGCCCGCAGAAAGATTGGCTGTAACTCTGAGGTAAGTAGGTACAAAATTAAATGACATATTTTAGTTTAAAATTGTTTATTGCACACAAACAAAATTTTTACATGTAATTGAATTTTAATAATTATTAATTTAAGAACAAGTAAATCAAAAAATACACTACGCTGAAAATGCTACTCAAATGCGGTACTAAAATCGAATTCGTCTTCAATAGAAACTTGAGAATCTGCCGAGATACTTTCCGCATTTACACTATGTACAGATAATTGTGATTCGGGTCGGTAGTGGATTGGCTCTAAACCAGAACCGTGTCCAAAATCATGAGAAGACGTCTGTGGACGACTTATTCCATAGCCCGATCTAGCAGCTGTAGAATATCCATATGTTGACGATTGCGCATTTGAGGATGCTGTACCACTTTAATATCCTTGATGGCCTTGATCCCATTGGTTTCTTGATGTAGGTATATACTGAGTACACTGTCTTTGTTGAATATTTTTAATTATTGAAATTACTTGAAACTGAAAGTCTATCATATTTTCATCACTGAACTTGTCAACTGTATCAGCGATTCCCATAAAAAAGTTCATACTACGGCTTTTCTTTTTCTCATCTCGTTCTGCTGAATCCATAAACTTCATAAACCTAATGTCAACTTCACTTAGTTCATTTTTTCTTTTTTTTTTAGCCCTTTGCGTCTCACTCCGTTCAGTGTATCCCGAGCTTGATTGATTCGGGACTGCACTATCAAAATTTTCATTACTGAGGCTAGAATCATGAACATGTTCAGTCATGTTAGAATCGGTCTTGCGAGGCTCAACATTTTTTTTTAGGAACATCATTTCATCATAGAACATATATTTTCTTATTTTTTTTGCTGAAGAACCAGACTTACATTCATTAATTTTTTTGTCATATTTTATCCAGCTATCTTTCATATTGGTCCACTTCTTCATCACCATTTGCCCTGAAAATAAATAAATAATAATTATTAAATTCAAAATTTATAAAAACCCCCGACCTAAAATGGGGTTTTAGTATTTGAACCTGAACCGTTTTGTTTTATATTTCAGGTATCTAGCAACAGGAGATACCTTTACTGACCTATACTACAGCTATAGAATTGGAATAAAAACCATAAGTTGCATCGTACGTGAAGTATGCCACTACATTTGGTTAGAACTGTATAAAGAATATATGAAAATGCCATCTAAAGAAGACTGGCTACACATTGCAAGCAAATTTCAAGAATCTTCCAACTTCCCGCTGTGCTTAGGAGCGGTCGATGGAAAACACATCAGACTTATTAAGCCAATTGATAGTGGCTCGATGTTTTTAAATTACAAACATTTTTTTTCTATAGTTTTGATGGCAGTAGTAGATAGCGATTACAACTTTATATTTGTTGACGTTGGCGCCTACGGAAAGGAGTGTGATTCCAGTGTGTTTAAAGAGACCCCATTTTGGAAAAATTTAACAAACAACGGATTAAATCTACCCGATGCAACACGTTTGCCTGGAATTGACTACGATTTGCCATAAATGTGTTCGTTGCGGACGAAGCCTTTGCTTTGCATTATCACTTGCTTCGTCCATTTGGTGGTCATCAGCTTGATCAATTAAAACGTACATTTAACTACAGACTCACCAGAGCGCGAAGATTTGTTGAATGTGCGTTTGGCATTTTATCCAATAAATGGCGAATTTTTCACCGGCCAATGAATGTGTCCATCGATTTGGCAGTTGATATTGTGAAAACATGTTGTGTTTTGCAAAATTTTATACATAAGCAGGAAAACTTTCAGTTTCACAATGCGAGTGAAAATGAGTCCACCCTTGATTCAGAATCGGAACTAATCCAGTTACCTATCACGAATGCAGTTCGCGGAAGTTTGGCGGCTAATGAAGTTCGCAACAGATTTGCACAATATTTTGTATCTAACGAAGGTCGCCTCTCCTATCAAAACAACTATGCATAAGTAAAAAGTTAATAATTAAATATCTGTAACTTACCAAACTGGTTTTTCTCATCACCACTTAAATCTTCAAATGTGGGCTGGAAATGAATAAATATTTCTTTCCAGGAATCATATTTAAGCCGCTTATTTTTATAATCGTCGATGGTCTTATCCCATATTACAGGCCTTTCTTGAATCAACGTAATTAATAATTCTTGATTTATGTTCATTTTATAATAAAATCGCGAAACAGCGTATATAAGCGGTCACGAATCCGTGCGTACGTCCGGCACCGTCGACACACCCCGATAGACTGCCATACAACACTGGTGAAAATCACGCTCATATAGTGATCCATACCACACTGACGACCGTGCCTACACGCGGCGAATTAACCGTAGATTTTCACGGCGAGAAACCGTGTAATGGAAAAGAGGCCTAAGTTTTAAATTATAATATATTCGAAAATGTCAAGTCATCAAGTGGCAACTAACAAAACACCGATGTCGAACAAATTGTAGCATTTGTAGCGCCGCACCTGCTGTAACAGATAAGTAGTTACCTACCTATTATAATAGCGATCGGAAGTATCGGAAATTCGGAACCGAACTTTATTAAATAAAATAAAACCATGACGTCAGAGAACCGTACATTTTTCATCAAAATAAATTTTGAATTCTTCGTTGCTTGGTAATGCGATGGTGTAAGTACCTACCTACCTCATACACGGGTCATGCAGCCATGCTAAGCCACGACAACGCGATTTGAGTTCTAATAGCGATGAATATATAAGTAGGTAGGTAACTACTGTAACGACCTGGGTATCACGAAGGCACGTGGATACATTGGATCACGAACTGTGTTCTGCTTGACGAATTCATATTCTGACGAAATCACCAAGTAGTGCCAAGATTTCTTTAAAAAGCCATCGACCTATCACGGGACTACGTTATATTTTGCGTCTAGTTAAAATCATTATGGTCCTTATGAAATTGGCATAAGGAATATAATATCGCAGCATGATGTTTTGTAACTTTCTGGTGATGTTGGCTCTAAGAGTCATTCGGACAAGACTCCGACTGTTGGACTTTTCTGGCACACACAAACTGTGGTTGGCGGGAAATAAACGCGTTCTCATTGCAACGTGGTGAATTGATCACGTAATTAGGTGATTCTTTAATTAAATGCGAGCAAAATTTAAATAATTGCCACTAGGCGGGTATTTTTCACCTATACCTACCTATATCTTTTTAAATATCCCAGGTAGGTTGACGACACAATCGGACATTGACCTCTCAAAAACCACACACGCAAATTTTATTTCACGGTCTCTTAATTTACGGTAACACCTACCTCTTTTTATTTAAATACCTACCTATCTAGGTACCTACCTACCTTTGTAATATTAATTTAATTATAAAACAATTGTCGTATATGTATAGTGATGAGTAGTGATGACTGATGAAATAGGGTCAGTAAATAAAACAGTGGAGTCTAGCTAGCTATCAAATGGCAAAGCTATAAAGTAGTGAGTAGCTGTAGGCCTGTAGGGCCTTCACTATCTTGAATGAGCAACAAGAACGTGGAGGAGGCTAATAAGCGGTTATCAGTATCACACTGCATCGGACACCGCTCCGGTGTGCGATGCTGGGGTTTTTAACTTTGAACGCAGATGAGGTGTCAGTGTGACCCGGTGGTTTCTGGATACAAATCAAGATACCACACACCGGAGCGGTGTCCGGTGCAGTGTGAAAACCGCCTAATAGCCTAGTAAGTGTCGTAAGGTACAGAGTAAAGTAGGACCTCATGCGCTACTATTTTACTACACCCATGAATGAAAAATGCCAATGCCTTTCATAATTATAATGTATAAGCGTTTGTTAGGTATAGATACACACAGTTTACAGTCATATTACTCGCGCCCCTACATTCAATCGACGTTTAGTAGGAATAGGAACGAATGTAATAAAATACCCTAGGAGCGTGGGTAAACGACTCAACTACTTGTAATTATTCGAAATTCAAAAGTTACTTTTTGTTATTTGTGTGAAAAATAAGTAAATTCTTAGCTTTCATAGAATATTTCCTAGAGCCTAAGTCGTAAATAAATACACTGTCATTAATTTATAAGTTAATTAAGTATTAGTTAAATAGCTTCTGCTAATTGTTCACGGTCTAGACGTAAAATCGGCTTTTTGTTATAATAACTTTCCAGAAGAATACTCATTTATTATTTTGTCTTGTTGGAACATTAACGATTGTATTTTTTAAACAGGCAAGAGAGAGAAAGGTATAGTGTTGCTTGCTCGTTTTGTTTCTAGTGCGACTTCAAGGTTGTCTGAAGATGAATGTAAAATCGATATCTATCTCTCTCTAGCAAGCGTGAATCGCGGTTGGTTGTTTCACCATCTTGAAGTAGACGCAGCTAGCTTCACATCGAGTTTTGTACGGATACGCGGTACGAACTACGAGTCCCCCGCGCGAGGCGTCGCGCATTATATTTTTTCCTTCTTCCTCCTTCATTTGGTCGTCGGTGTTTGTGCGGTGAACATTGTTGTACGTTGTGCGTAACACGTGCTTAAAATTATTTCTTTTTAATTTAAAAGTATCTCCTAAAACTAAAAACATAATGGCAGACGCAGCCGTCGAAAAGAAGTAAGTTTTTACGTTAAAATCATTCAATTTTAGTATGTTTTGCGGTTTAATATTTTTGGCGGCTTCGAAAATGTGTTCAAAATGGCTTCCTATTTATGAGTGAAATTGGTGTTTTCTGTGAATTTACAGTGTCTCAATAGTGTTTTAACATTTGTATCGGTTTGTTTTATTTGTGCGTTAGTTACAAAATATTGTTTTGATCTACTGATAGTTTGGTGATGCTTTTTTTTGTAAACGCCGCCAAAAGATAAGACACGCGGGAAAATGTTATTTTACTGATAAACGATAAAAGTGGATTTCTGAGCCTCAGAATGGAAGCTTCTAGGCGCATTGAGTGTTGGAGAATGCGAAGTGTCGATTAGATTTGATTGTTTTTCCTGTTATAGCGTATTAAAATGAACTGGAAAAGTTATAAGCACGCCGGGCGGCGGGCGCGGGGCCGCTTGTTTTATCCAAGATGGCGCTGCGTGCGCGGCGTGCCGGCGCGTAGCGTCGCCGGACGCCAGCGCGCGCTCGTTTGAATTCGCCGAGACCTCGAGTTTTGCAACTCAGGCAGGTTGCTGTTCGGTTACGTTATCGCGGGCGACGCGTGTTGTCATTAGTTATTTTTAACGCTTTACGACTCTCCGTAAAGTGTAGCCCACTGGAGCGAGTAACTTATTCATTCAACAAAGGTGATCAGTATCACGGTTATAACAGTTTCCTATGTTGCAACTTTCCCACATGCAGCCTTGCGCAACAACCACTTGTTTTTGTTCCGGTAGACTTTTCCTTTTATACCGCCCCACTTAACCGCTGAGCATTGCCTCGTGTGGTGGAACTGTTGCATTGTTATGGTCCGTTACTGACTCGCTCACTTCGCATTAGCAACGGTGCGTAGGTATTTAGATTGAAGATTTTACGACATTCAGTGCTGATAATGCAAAATGCAACAACACTTGTATTTATTAGTAAATAAACTGTCAAATATTCTACTTAGTTTATCTAGACCGGTAATAGATTTAAGATTTCAAGGAAATCTAAACATCATACCAAAATTAATAACGCTAAAACTATGATGCTTTCAGGGACGTCGTAGCTGAGGAGGTCACCTCAACTGAGGTGAAGGAGTCTCCAGTGAAGAAGTCTCCCGCCAAAAAGGTTGCGGAAACGATCGAGAGCAACGGCAACGGCAAGGAGGAGAACGGAAGCGAAGCGGCCTCCGAGGACGCGCCCGCTGAGAACGGTGACGCCGACGATAGCAATGACGCCGAGGAGAGCAATGACGCTACCGAGAATGGTGATGCCACAGGTAAACACTTCCTACACATTTATACTTACAACTAAAATGTAAAAATAATACTTTTCCTTTCATAGCTCTAGGTAAGTTCGTCAATGGTTTTATTAACAGTTAAACTTTGTATTACAGATAAGAAAGAAGTAGGCGTGAAGAGGAAATCTGTTTCCACCGACAACGGTGACGCGGAGAAGACCACGCCAGAGAAGAAGGCGAAAGTAGCAGAAGACGCGCCCCCGGCCGAAGCAGAGGAGGCAGCTGCTTAAAACTTCTTACCAAACTACCTCGCTTGGTTTACTGCAATGCAACCATGTTCATTAGGGCTCAACTCAACCCAGATACATATCTACATTTATATTACAAAACTTAAACTACTCGGACTTCCTAACATGCCAAAATTTACAGACAATAGATGACATACAATAGAATTTACCCAAACACACATACAGGTATTATGTTGTGTGTAGATAGATAGTTACAAACTTTTAGATACCCTGACACTTAGGAAGTCTTGGTAGTTCCTATTCACAGTTTATATGCTGCGTGTACAATAAAGAGTTGAGCTCTTTTGTGACCGCACTTATATTTAGGTTTATAATACATTGTGTATTAAATCTTACCTGTGAAGTACCTGTAAATTGTAAATTTAATGTTACTGTCAATGGCGACCAGTATGCATCGCAGTGAACTGAACATTATTGCACGAGTCAGTTTAGGTGTTGTATGCTGTTTTTGAGTATTGGTGTCTATCTCAACGGACTAGTAGCGGTGGATTATTGAATTGATGAAGGTAACGTGTATCGGTTTACATATTACGACAGTAATGTACTGCCAAAGTAATTCACAAAGTGTGAAATCAATTCACAATCCGTTCTGTGAACGACGCGTTTTATACAACAGCTTCCGAAAAACAAGGATTTTAGATAAAGATTTAAGATTAATTAAAAGTTTAGATTATTAATTCAGTTGTAAATTTAAGTTAGCAGATAAACGCACATTTTTGTATTTCATAGGCATTATTACTTAACCATTTGAACATTCCTTTGACATTTTGGTTACGGTTTGCAGTGTGAACGAGTAACTTCCTCAGGAGTTGGATGGAATTGCGTTGACCCTACAAACAACTGATTCATGTAACTGTATCGTGAAACGCTTGTGAATTCCAACCGGCGCGCTATGGAGCCCGTTATTTAAAAAAAATTGTTCACGTTGTAACACTAATTTTAAGAATTTGGAATTTAATTAAAGTTCAAAGTTGACAAATAAGGTGATAGTTCATATTGACATAACTAACTTTTGTGTGCTATTTTTTTTTTGTTTGTAATTCTATGGACAACTTTATTTTTTCTTATATCCTGTTTTTCTAATTTATTTTCTTAGAATGTGATAGTAACAGACCTCGAATGTAAGATAACCCTTGTGGAAACGAATCTTCATAATATTGTCGAGTAAGTTAACACTTGTGTGTTCTTCCTATGAAATAATATTGTATTAAAGTTGTGACTAACTCTTTCAGATTGTATCTTACAATTTAAATAATAATTTTTGATTCATAGTACATTTAGTATTAGATTTAAAGTAGTGTGTACAGTTTACACTTTACTTCTCTCAACTGTGGAGTTAGTGTTTGTTAAACATTTCTGGCAATAAAATAGTCCAATCAAAATAATATCTTGTTTTGTTTTCGCTACTTATACCTACCTACCATATTGTAAACATACCAAATTTTCGTGTTATTGACGTCAAAATAACCACGTGAGAACAAGAATATGAATGTGAAACATTGGCCTTCTCTTGCTCGGTTTATTACTAATCTACTTTTTATTATTTTGTTTTTGTTCTAAAGCTAGATTTGATATGACTGATGCATCAATGTTTTCAAAGGATTATAAGTATTTATCTTGTCTTCGTATCGTAACATATTATACCTATCACTAAGGTTGGTATAACCATAGAACTTAGGTACCTATGTGTAGTATTTTTCGGATATGTAATAATTCAACTTTCCTTTGAATATCTGGCGGTAGGCGCGCATTGCGCTGTTTTCGTATGTACGGTTTCATATGACTTATTTCTGAATGCTAATAGTAATTATAGCCTTCCTACTCGGCCACCAAAGGTAATTTTATAAAGGGCATGTCGCATAAACGTCTGCCATGACGTAATCGGGCAGTAAAGTGGTATTAGACGACGAGACAAACCTTATGACTAGGTCTACATCAGAGTAACTTGTTTATCATCGCATATAATTAACTATTATTTATGTACTATGTCATATTTAGTAAGTGTATGTTGTCTGCTTATCTCTTTGAACAAACATTTGTATTGATGTCCAATACATCAATAGGACAAGCCGATTCAAGGTCGGGCATTGCCGTGGAAACTATACGGTACACAGAGCATGTGGGTGAACCACCCTCAGTCGATGGTCAGATAGCTCGGTGATCAGTCAGTGGGTTATTGGGAGGGAGCAGTGACGATGTGCGACACGAAACCGTCATAGGAACAAACATGTCAGCGTTCACTATTTTTCTTCTTTTCTATTTGGTTCGGATCGCTTTTGGGCAAACTACGCAAAATATAAATGTTTGTAAGTCATGAATCAAAATATTTTCCTAGTGGCACTGACCCGATTTAATTTACTTTAGCACAAGCGGCTCCATAGTTTTCTTTGTGTAGTTTTCGGCTGTACGATTTTACAAACTTAAGCGGTATTACTCATTCTACTCTAAACAAACAAATTGGTGCAAGAATACGCTTCAGAGCGACGTATAAAAAGAAATGGCTTTTAAAATAGACATCTTTATTAATTTACAAATTCCCGGTTGCGTTTCCAGTACTGATTAACGAGGAGAGTAATGCTTTGGCCGAAAAGGCTTTTGAAGTAGCGAAGGAGTATGTGAGACGTAATCCGAGCTTGGGTCTTGCTGTGGATCCCGTTATTGTTGTCGGAAATAGGACGGATGCGAAGGCTTTCTTGGAGAATGGTAAGAAAAAGTACTTCCAAATTAGTTACCTAGTCTTTTTATCCTACCTAGGTAACTAGGTTATATTTATTTTATTTTAACCTTGTTTTGTAGAGACGTTTGTTTTGTCGCGATAGTTGCAGTCTTTTTGTGCATTCATAGTTTCAGTTCCCATGATAAACACATGCAAATCTGTATGCATCACAAATAAGTTTATCTCGCAAGTTACAAGATTACCATTGACTGAAATAGCCGATAAACAATCTTAGACTAAAGAGATTATGTTTGTTTCAACCATTTTTAGTTTGCAGAAAGTACAATGACATGCTCTTGGCGAAAAAGACTCCTCACGTTGTTCTCGACTTCACAATGACTGGCGTGGGTTCGGAAACTATTAAATCTTTCACAGAAGCTTTGGGCTTGCCAACTATATCCGGGTCGTTTGGTCAAGTTGGCGACCTGAGGCAATGGAGGACTCTGAATGCTAATCAAACAAGGTTCCTTCTGCAAGTCATGCCCCCAGCTGATATTCTACCAGAAGCTATCAGAGCTGTCGTCACAAAACAAGAGATTACTAACGCTGCTATTATTTTCGACGAATTCTTTGGTGGGTTTGTAGCAAACGTATTTATAAACGTTCAGTTTTATCGTAGGTATCAATCAATAATGACTTGTTTTCCACATCAAGCGTGAAATTTGAGCTAATATAGCGTTTAAGTCAAGGTTTTCAAAGCCCCAGTACAAAACCGTTTAGATAGCGCCCGCATAACTTTATCCGTTAAATAAATGTATTGTTGGTTACCAAGTCATTTTAACTGTTCTTGATAATAAAATCTGTTTGTTTACAGTTATGGACCACAAATACAAGTCTCTGCTACAAAACATACCGACACGACACGTGATCACACCCGTGAAGAGTTTTGAGGCAAACGAAATAAAAACCCAACTGGAAAGTCTTCGGAACTTAGATATTGTGAATTTCTTTATCGTTGGGAGTTTGAAAACGATAAAGAATGTTCTAGATGCTGCAGATAAAAATCAGTATTTTGGAAGGAAAACTGCTTGGTTCGCTTTATCATTGGAGAAGGGCGATATTAGCTGCGGTTGTAAAAATGCTACAATCGTGCACATGCGGCCGACACCCGACGCCAACAGCAGAGACCGATTGGGAAAGATTAAAACCACATACAGCATGAACGGCGAGCCAGAAATCACATCCGCCTTCTACTTCGACCTGTCTTTGAGAACGTTTTTAGCTATCAAGTAATGACCTTTACTATTCCTGTTCTAGTGTGCTAGTTTCTATTTTAGTACACCACATGCAATGTGTTTTGTCTAAATATATCCTGGCTTATTCCATGAGAGTTCACGTTTATGAATTTCCAGATCACTGCTGGACTCTGGCAAGTGGCCAAACGACATGAAATATATTACATGCGACGACTACGACGGCAAGAATACACCAAACAGGACCTTGGATCTTAAAACTGCGTTCCAAGAGGTGCGTTGACATATTTAGGCTGAACCCATTTTTTTTTATCTATACCCCCGATTACTACCGGCTATGCTACAAGTCACTGTTTTTTTTACAGATAAAAGAGACGCCTACATATGCCCCGTTTTTTATTCCGCAAGATGACCCCATGAACGGAAGAAGCTACATGGAATTTAGCACCGATTTGCTCGCGATCACGGTCAAAGATGGAGCTTCTATAAGTAGCCACTCTCTGGGTTCCTGGAAAGCTGGCCTCTCCTCGAACCTAACCTTGACTGACCCCAATAACATGAGTAATTACTCCGCACAGCTTGTGTACAGAATCGTCACAGTCGAGGTAGGTAAATGAACTCCGCTATTGTTTAAAATTCTGTTGGCAACTTGATAAAAATTTGTCAGTTTACTTAACAACAAACTGTTCAAACAACAGTCTCAGTCTCGTCTTTGGTTCGTTTGGAATTTTGATAAGAAACGCACCATTTTGATAGCCATGCTTATAAAACCCATCTTTTCTAGCAAAGGCCGTTTATCATACGCGATGAAGACTCACCTAAAGGCTACAAAGGCTATTGTATCGACCTCATCGAGGAGATTCGGCAAATCGTTAAATTCGATTATGAAATATCTTTGGCGCCGGATGGTAACTTCGGCATAATGGACGAGAATGGAAACTGGAACGGAATTATAAAAGAGCTTGTTGATAAGAAAGCAGACATAGGCCTGTCTTCGCTGTCCGTCATGGCTGAAAGAGAAAATGTCGTTGACTTCACTGTACCGTATTACGATTTGGTCGGGATTACAATAATGATGAAACTGCCGAGAACTCCGACATCCCTGTTTAAATTTCTAACTGTACTGGAGAATGACGTTTGGCTATCGATACTGGCTGCATATTTCTTTACCAGGTAATCCAATGACATCATCAGGTCAGGTTTAGCGTTGCAGAAACCAGTTTCAAGCACAACTGCTTCACAATATTTTACAATTTCCGAATTCTTTGCAGGTGACCTTATTTTTTATCCCTGTCCTTTTTGTGTGAAAGAGAGAGATGGAGTGCGAATTTAGTTTGAAACCAGTATTTTAATCCTACAGCGGTTTAAAACGACGTGGCGTACATAATCTGAAAACGGGCGTTCATCCGTGACATTTTGACATTTATTACGATACCTGTGCGATCGATGGGGCAGTGCCCACCTGCTTCCATTATTTCTTATCTGATTTTATGGAACGAGGTCAAACGATGGACCTAACACGTCGTGTATACGCCGATGTTACTATTTATTTATGAAAACCTATGGCTACATTTGCACGTGCCAAGGGAATCCTAATTAATTAGACCTTAGGTCTTGTAACATTAGGGATTTACGTAGGTAATTGGTATCAGATTTCTAGAATGTTGCAGGTATGTGCGTGTTTTTGTTATTAACAAAAAAAAGGAATCGATCAAAGACTATAATTACCTACCTAATGTTAGTCTTGCTTAGTAGTACCTAGGTTAGACAGGCAGACTGCTGAGGTATACAACGTGTCGTTTGGCATCCTCGTCAAATTTGAGGAGGTAACTATGCTAATGATTCTCGGCACGAATCAATAATAAAAAAACATAACCCTCCTTCTGGCGTAGTCAGGTAAATACTTACCTAAGTAGGTTTTCTTTTTCGTATTTTCGGAAATCGGCATGTGTGGGACACGCATGTTTAAACGCGGCCTGTGTGATACCGCACTGTAACTGCCCTTTTACACACCTAAAAACGCGGCCACGGAACGATTCTGAGGCCTAAAGGGCGTTTACATTTGACTGAATTTAGTAATCTAACTAGTCATCTAAATTCAGAAGCAACATTAAAAGCTATGGATGCTAGCTTGCTAATAGGGTATTTTCCAATTTATTGAAAAGTATTCTAAATTGAAGATTGGGACGAAATATGTAACAGAAAAATAAAAGTAAATTGATTTATATCCATTTTCTCAATTAAAAACAATTTAAATCGAATAAATTTTTCGTTGTTTTGAATTTACCGCCAAAACGCTCCTTACTATGACTTTTTATCACGTGACGTCAACTTTGTGTAAACTAAAGTAGTTAGTAAGTAAACAAGTGAATGTCGTGTTTATAATTAACAAGATTTTTATGGATAGAAAGTGAAATCACTGGTGTGCAGTGCCTCTATGCACAAATACTTCTAAAACTGCGCCAAACTAAGTATTTGTACTGGTGCTGTTTACACAAAGCTGACGTCACGATGTCACGTAATAAAAAGTCATCGTAAGGAGCGTTTTGGCGGTCAATTCAAAACAACGAAAATAAATTTGATTTTAATTGTTTTTAATGGAGAAAATGGATTTAATTTTTTTTTTTAAAATATAACGTCCCAGTCTTCAAATTAAAATAGTTTGTATCAAATTGGAAAATACCCTATTGCGATTACACTTGACTAAATTCAGTAACGGCTGAATTTAGATGACTAAATTCAGCCAAGTGTAATAAGCGCTTTAGTGCGAGTTTCATTTAACCATCTCGATCAAACGCATCGAGTGCGTTTGGCGCGCTGATTGGCCCTGCACCCTAATTGCGTAACTCACGATTGATCATAATTGGTTTCGTCTTCACAGTTAAACAATATTCATTGCGTTATTTATGTTGTCGAACAGACACATTTTTCGAACATATGAAGCAATGGTTTAACAATCCGTTTCAAAACGATACAGATTATGATGAATCGTGAGTTACGCAATTAGGGTGCAGGTCATTTTCGTTCGGTCATACGGTATGGCTCTTTGTAAATGTACGAGGAGCTATTAGAACGAATAGACCGATTACAAGTCAGCATTCGGAAACGTTTCTTTTAGTACAGTGCTAAGAAACGGTTCCTATTCGTTCATCGCTCATGAACTAACACTAATACTTATCCATCCCAGTGCAGGGAAAAAGGAAAAGTCTAAGTGGTGACAGACCAATCGGAGCTCCGAACGCGCTCGATGCGTTTGATCGAGAGAGTTAAATTAAACTCACACTACGGCCACTGTTCTTTGACAAAAGTGTATTCTGAAATACTGTTAAACTTAAATAACTAAAAAAACAAGCATGTACGCACGGCTACACATCAAGCCATACATTTCCAATATAAGCTGATCTCGCAATGTATAAAATTTCCGTACAAAGCGAGATCAGCGTAAACTGGAAATGTATAGCTTTTTTTTTTTTTTTTTTTTTTTTTTGGGTGGGAAATCATCAAATAACTTCTCCCGCTCTGGGTGGAGCAGGAGGGCGTGTCAGACTTTTACTGACTAAAACCCACCCGTGTTCCTTCAGTAGCCCTTAAGCCAGGGGCTGTGGTGTCTCTTTCGAACAAACCCGCACCCCTGGCAGGCATCGACCCTTGCGGGTCCCATCACTGTTTGTGCTGACATCTCTTTGAGGCGCGCGTGGAACACAACGCGCCGTCGACTTGGGCTTGGTCCTTACCGGACAGCGAGCTACCCATTACTCGCCGTCCGCAAGCCCATGCCTACGGTGGCCGGAAATCGGCCTGGGATTCCCGACGCCCAGGGCGTCTCCGTATCCTGCGGCGGCTGGGGTCGCGAGGGCGCATATGCTGCCTCTCCCTCACGTGCGCCGCCTCCCTCTTCGCGAGCATCACTGCTTCGCTGAAGGAGGTGACGGCTCCCCATGCCCTCTCGCTCCGTACCATGGCCTGGACCAGGGCCGGACGCGAGAGATCGCCGCCGCCGATCGCCTCCACGAGGACACGGCGGTGCTCCGCCCAAGCAGGGCAGACCGCCACCGTGTGCTCCACCGTGTCCTCAGGGCGATCTTCGCAGTGGAAACACCCGGGCGTTTCCTCCCGCCCTATCCGAAACAGGAACCTCCCGAAACAACCGTGTCCGGTGAGGACCTGCGTCAGGCGGAAGGTGAGGACGCCATGCCGCCTCTCAAACCACTCCTCAAAGAGGGGACTTACCGCCGCAATCGTGGCGTGCCCAATGTATAGCTTGATGTGTAGCCGTGTGTACCTATTCATTAGCGAGCGGTATCGTAATTTTATTTGATTATTTTTTAGAAATATTTATTTTTTTATTTTTTATAGTTTATTTGAAATTTGACGAGGATGCACGACACGTTGCCGTGTTGTTTAAAAATGTTAGGTATTGTGAAGGACACAAGGCACATCAAGCTACCCCAAACTGTCAAATTTTCCCAATTGAACATGAACCTTACACTTATGGAATAAAGTTGAAAATGTATCAAAGAAATTTGACAGATTGGGGTAGCTTGTTATAAATAATAATAAATAGTAAATAATTTCTTTATTTGTATAGAATGCAGGTGTTACAATAATGGTGTTAATTTCAGATACGTATTCCCAGTACATTCTGCCTGATGGAATACAAAAATTTTGTGGTTAACTTACAGATAATTTATAAACAAGGTAAATTCAAAATGAGATCATGAATCAGAAGTCCAAATTATTTACATAGTTTACATAGAAATGAGATACAAAATCGGTAACAGAGTAATAACATTTCTCTATCAGCAACGACGACAGGAGTTTCTTAAATTTTATTAAGGGCTGGTCCATAATACAATATGGCAATTTGTTAAGTATATATAATAGGTGCCATACCAATAGTGTTTTTTTAAGGAAAGCAGTGTTATATCTACCAGTAAACAATAGACTCTGATATTTTGATCTCATGGCAGCAGTTCGTATCCTCGTATCATTCAATGTAGGAAATTGATGCTTGTTAGTTTTCAACGAATATAGCTACTTCGAGAATGTATATACTGGGAAAAATTAGTATATTATGTTTCTTGAAAAAAGGAATGCAACTATCTGTAACCTTGAGACCAAAAAAATATCTTATGCACCGTTTTTGGGCTTTCAATATAGACTCCCTTTCGGTACAATTACCCCAGAATACGATACCAAACCTTAGAACAGAGACCACCAAACCGTGATATGCAACCATTGTATCAATGTTAACTTTCTTTGAAAGATTGTACAGAGCATACGCAGACGTGCTTAATCTTTTGCAAACTTCTTCAGCCTGCGGTTTCCAAGTTAATTGACTGTCAATCAATATACCCAAGAATTTAGCCACGCTGACGCTCTCGATAGTTTGTCCTTTATAATTATTTTTTAGGTTTAAAGGAAGATTTTTTTGATAGTAATGCATTATGTTTGTTTTATTGAGGTTTATGATAAGATTATTATCGTTGAGCCAGTTTATTATTAATTTTAGAGAATTATTTTTTCATCTTAATAAAGCTCTTTGTTGAGGCAGTCTATTAGGATCGTACTGTCATCTGCAAATAACACATAAGGGTATGGGATGTGACGGGGTAGATCATTTAAATACAGCAAGATTAATAATGGCCCTAGAATGCTGCCCTGCGGAATGCCATATTTAATTTCCCTACGACCAGATAAATATTTAACTTCACGTTTTGATTTGACGCATATTTTAGAGATTTCTGTACATTGAAGACGTCCACTTAGATACGATTTTATTAGACGCAGAGCATTCCCTCGTATACTGTAAGCATAAGCATCAAGTTAAGAACCATGAAACGCTTTTGGTCAAAGCGTTTCATGGTTCGCGTAATCAAAAGCTTTGGTCATATCGGTAAAAATGGCACAAATTGGTATTTTTATCCACATTAACCATTATTTTATTTATTAGATCATCTAAGGGCATATTTATAGTTTTGTTTTTACGAAAACCTTTTTGTTCCTCACATAATAAATTATATTTTGACAGAAACTAATAAAATGACTCATAAATTACTTTTTCAATGATTTTGGAAAATACGGGGATTAAAGCTATTGGTCTATAATTAGCCATGTCTTGTTTATTGATCTTTTTATGGAGTGGTTTAACCATTGTGGTTTTAATAGGCCTACCACACGCTCAAGCTTCACCACAGTTTTGCCTGCGCAGGCCGGTTTGTACACGGAACACCGTGTAGAAATCGGCGAGTTTTACCAACCACACGCACGGTGTTCCGTGTACAAACCGGCCTGCGCAGGCAAAACTGTGGTGAAGCTTGAGCGTGTGGTAGGCCCATTAGACTATCGGGGAATGTTCCAGCGGATATGCTTGCGTTAATAATTTGCTTTAGAGGGTTAGCTGATGTGCTGGCGTCTGTACCTAATCACAATGTTGCAAGCACAAGTTTTTACCTATGTATTAGATGCTTGCAGCGCGCCGCGGTTTAACCCACGTAGTTCCCGTTCCCGTGGGAATACGGGGATAAAACATAGCCTATGTCACCAGGGGATAGTGCAGCTTCCCAACAGTGAAATAATTTTTCAAATCGGTTCAGTAGTTTCGGAGCCTATTCAATGCAAAGAAACAAACAAACAAATCTTTCCTCTTTATTGTTAGTATAGATAATTTCTTGCCTATGTATTTAGCTGCCTAGTGATAATTGAATAGTTGAATAATATCTACTATTACCTAGAGATTTAAACGGCTCAGCAATAATGAGTATAGTACCTAAGTACCTACGACAAATATCGGAGTACTACCTTAGGTTATCTCTACAAGTCTTCGAAATAAGATAATAAGCAAAGATCTTTTAAAACTTAATACTCTTACATTCCAAAGATAATTGAATTTCCAAAGCGCAACGAACTTTTTTGCTTTGGTCGATATGCGTCCAAAAATTAGTCACAGTTTCAATGAAAGACTAAAGTAAAATGAATACGCATAGCAACAAGTATTTCCCAAAACAGCCTTACAATTTCCAACCTTAGTGTTCTAGACTTAGGAATGAAAATGAGTGTTTCAGCACGAATGTACCAGCTATATGCATATTTCTACGTACCGCTGAAACATATGTTTATTGTACGTTATTACGAAAATAATGAGGAACTTTACAGTGATATTCTGAATTTCAATGTATTTTAACCAAACGAAATACCTAATGGTGACAAACATTTAAATAAATGCAGTAAAAAAGAAAAATATATTGGAGACTCTTTAGAGATTGTTTGCAATAAAACATTGTTTTTATTTCGAACAACTGCACCATTGAATTTGAAATGAGAACACCAATTAGAACATTAAAAACTGTTTTGCTTTTAAAAACATACAACGTTTAAAAGAGGTTTTAAAGCATTCTATGGCTACTGGTAACTGGCCAGGGGCCTAAGTCTACTAATTTATAAACGTCACAATGGTCTCTCAATGGTAAGTTTTTGGCAGATTTGCCATACAAATACTGTCAAAAACACACCATTGAGAGACCATTGTAACGTTTATAAATTAGTAGACTTAGGCCCCAGTACTTACGCACTGCATATGACGAGGACCGTGCCATAACGAATGATTAAATAATCTGTGCTAGTTCAACGAGGAAAAGTTGACCTAAATCGTTGCTATTTTTGTCGCCACACATGATTTCATGCGAACTTAACGGGACTGAAAACCACACACACACTTGTATAATATTATTATTCAAGTATACTCGTAATGAATCTGACACAAATAAGTTTAGCATAGCCGGCTAGCGGATATACTACATTATGTGGACTCACGTTTGTTTATGCAACGACGACTATTTTTCTTTTCTGAATCCACTTGGATTTGAACTTAGGCTTATTGCTTTAGGTAAGTTCTCAAAATCTTTTTTTTTTTTACAAGCTACCAAAAGTTTGCGTCTCTCTGCTAGGCAGTTTTGAAAATGATGTCCTAAATAATGCATTGCGTGAAATACAATATCGGACTACATTCTGGTCGTTCTAGTTACCTATTTCCTTATTTACATAACACACATGTTCTCGGCTATGTTAACAGTGCAAATATTAAAAACATTTATGTAAATTTCAGTTTTTTAATGTGGGTGTTCGACAAATGGAGTCCATACAGCTATCAGAATAACAGGGAGAAGTATAAAGAGGACGAGGAGAAAAGGGAGTTCACTTTGAAGGAGTGTCTATGGTTCTGTATGACATCACTGACTCCTCAAGGAGGTGGTGAGGCGCCGAAGAATTTGTCTGGACGACTGTTGGCTGCTACTTGGTGGCTCTTTGGGTATGACCTATGTCAACATTTTATTGAGAAAAGTTCTTATTAGTTGAAGGTATTTCAGCCTCATTCCTTGAGAGTCGTTAATTTTATTTTGATAGTTATGCTTTTTTTGAGGCTTGATCATTTTAACGCTTTTGATCATTTTAACCTTTGCTTCGAATTCTTAAAAGCGCTCTCAATTTGTGTTGTTTTTCGATCTTAGCCGAAATTGAGCTAAACTCTGCTTGAAAGAGCATTTATGGGAGTGATATAGCGTGACGGTTCTTAGGAGAGTTGGATGGGAGGGGAATGGAAGAAGAATACGCGTTGCGCCGAGTAACACGACACAAGGGAAAGATGATGGCATGTTTTGGGCACGCCACGATTGCGGCGGTAAGTCCCCTCTTTGAGGAGTGGTTCGAGAGGCGGCATAGCGTCCTCACCTTCCGCCTGACGCAGGTCCTCACCGGACACGGTTGTTTCGGGAGGTTCCTGTTTCGGATAGGGCGGTAGGAAACGCCCGGGTGTTTCCACTGCGAAGATCGCCCTGAGGACACGGTGGAGCACACGGTGGCGGTCTGCCCTGCTTGGGCGGAGCACCGCCGTGTCCTCGTGGAGGCGATCGGCGGCGGCGATCTCTCGCGTCCGGCCCTGGTCCAGGCCATGGTACGGAGCGAGAGGGCATGGGGAGCCGTCACCTCCTTCAGCGAAGCAGTGCTGCTCGCGAAGAGGGAGGCGGCGCACGTGAGGGAGAGGCAGCATATGCGCCCTCGCGACCCCAGCCGCCGCAGGATACGGAGACGCCCTGGGCGTCGGGAATCCCAGGCCGATTTCCGGCCACCGTAGGCATGGCCTTGCGGACGGCGAGTAATGGGTAGCTCGCTGTCCGGTAAGGACCAAGCCCAAGTCGACGGCGCGTTGTGTTCCACGCGCGCCTCAAAGAGATGTCAGCACAAAAAGTGATGGGACCCACAAGGGTCGATGCCTGCCAGGGGTGCGGGTTTGTTCGAAAGAGACACCACAGCCCCTGGCTTAAGGGCTACTGAAGGAACACGGGTGGGTTTTAGTCAGTAAAAGTCTGACACGCCCTCCTGCTCCACCCAGAGCGGGAGAAGTTATTTGATGATTTCCCACCCAAAAAAAAAAAATGATGGCATGTTTGGCGAACAGTATAAGGATATGGTGGTGGTCTAGTACTACCGAACGCGACTAAGGAGTTGTAAGTCGTGGGTTCGCTAAGCAGGCACTTTACTTTGTGTAAATTATGTTGTCCCCACTGCTCTGAAAACTTTGAAAGAAAACATCGTGACGAAACCGGCATGTCGTAGAACCAAAAATTCGAAGACTTGACATCCGCCAATCCACACTCGGCCCGTGTGGTGGATTAGGCGCACTCCCTCTAACAGAGAGAAGGCAGACAGCAGTGGGAACATTATAGGCTCAAATTATAAAACAAAGGCAGATAGACCGCGCGGAACACCAAGAGTGAGGCCAAAAAACCAAATACTAAAGCGTCGCATTGTATGTAACATACAATGCGACGCTTCGTGGCGCACTAACTCGAGTTTTGAATCAGTATTTGGTTTTTTGGCCTCACTCTTGGTGTTCCGTGCGGTCTATCTGCCTTTGTTTCATAATCTGAGATTATAGGCTGTTATTTTTGATAAGTTCCTTTTATTTCCTTCTTGAAAACCTTAACCTCTTTTCTTGCAGTTTCATCATAATCGCATCGTACACGGCGAACTTGGCTGCGTTTCTGACAGTTTCTCGCCTGGACACGCCCATTGAATCCCTGGATGACTTATCGAAACAATACAAGATACAGTATGCTCCTCTAAATGGGTCTGCGGCAATGACTTACTTCCAAAGGATGGCTAATATCGAGGAAAAGTTCTATGAGTGAGTAATGAAAGTGGTTCTAGAAATTTGTCATAAAAAATTACCTGAAAAATAGGACGAGTTGGTAGGATGTGCTCAGGCTAGGTAGGTGGAGCGACGATCTTAGCAGGGTGGTTGGTAACAGCTGAATTGGTGTTACCGAGAAGCATTGTACAGCAAACGATTGCAGTAAGCTGAAGATGATGAAGACTGAAAATGGTGTTGAAATGTGCACATTGAATATTGCTGTGTAACATTTTTGTACTTGCTTACATTAAGGTATGGTAACTAGGTACAAAAATGTTATAATTTATTCCTATTCCATATGCTAAGTAGGTATAAGATTGGTGTTATTGTGGTAGATATAGATAAAGATAGCAGGTGGGTTTAAATTGAAGTCAAATGTTTTGATTCAAGTCATTCAATATCATAGATATATGTGATTACTGCTATCAGTTATTCGGAATGTGGGACATTTTCCTTAAATAAATTAAATAATGTTATGAAATACGTAGGTAATATGATTTAATATATTTTAACTGTCTAGTGGTTGTAAGCGCTGCTGCTGAGAGTGAGGTCCTGAGGTCGATTCCAGGGTCGGGCGAAATTTTATTGGGTTTTTGCATCTAGTTTTTCTCAGTGGCAGCTTAGAGTCTAAATTGTGCCCTGTTGATTGCAATAGGGTCGCACCCATGGCATGGGATTTAAACATAACTATCGATACGTGGTCCTTCCTACTACCCATAGCCGCACCTCTGCCTAACCTTTCGGGGAAGACAGTCGTCATGTTGTTATCTAATTTATCACTACTCGAACACCGACGTTCTTTCTTTGTTTTTAATTATCTACAAGGAAAAAGGGGTTAAAAAAATCATGCGTGTTTTAATCATCTATTTCGAAATAGTGCTACGCACATACGATAAACTGTTAATTTATTATCACATGACAACGGCCTACTGCCCAAATTACATTTTAGGTTACCTAGCGTATCTGAATGAGGATACTAGGTCTGCAATGATTCACTGTTCAGTGTTTAGTACAATACTATTTGAACATGTTTAAAATATAGAACAAAAGATTAATGCATGCGACCTCGTTCGACGTGAAATTCAAATTCGATTTTTAAAAAGTGGCCGCTAAAAATCGTAAAAGGAAATGAGTTCGTTTAGTTTTTACATAGCCTGATGAATTGATGATGTTATTTATCTATGGTTTTTCTAAAGAGGTCTGTTTTCTTTTGACATGTTTCGTAAAAGTTAAAAATAATCATCTGCTACTAACAGAGCTATGCGGGGTTATCGCAGGAAGATAGTCAGCGGAACTGTGGAATCTCCAGTAGGTAAACTTCACACAATATCTCGGCCGGGAGATGATCTTACTTGTAATTTTTTTCCGTGATTGATACACTTTACCTGGTTTACGTTCATACATTAGGTGGCGTTCTGGTCTCTGCCTATCCCATAGGAAGAAGGCGCTAGTTTAAGTGTGTGTGTGTGTGATGTGATACACATTAATGTGCAAATTGTTCATCTACGAAATGCAATAGAAGCGATGGACTTTACACAAAACATCGTTCGATCGTTTCGGGGACCCTCTACTGTGTTCTTGAGGAGAACAACGTCTAAATGAGGTTCCCCCTCCTCATAACCAAAACTAATGTTATACAGTTTCAGCAGGCGTTATGGCAATTTCCCCTAGAAGCAAAATAGCGTCCCGTTTAGAAATCCTCACAATCTTTTATTTGTCCAGTTGTACACACGGCTACACATCAAGCTATACATTTCCAGTATAAGCTGATCTCGCATTGTATAGGATTTCCGTCCATTGCGAGATCAGCGTAAACTGGAAATGTATAGCTTGATATGTAGCCGTGTGTACGCACGTTATCGTTTCTTATCGGTCAAATGGCACAGGCACTTTCGTTTAATGTGACTCTATGATAAGAAGCGTTTTTTTTTTATTATCATTGTAATTCGGATCTCAATCTACGATCAAACATTAAAGTGTCATTCAACTCGTTTGTTAAAATTAGCAACTTTATTATTTGGAGGCAGGAAGGCGGAAAATTAACGTGTGGGACTTTGGCACTGCCGAGGCTTTGATGTTAATGTATACCGTGCGATGTTGATTTACATGTTCAGGGGCACGTAATCGGCTAATTAATTCTATTTTCTACTTTATAATCGGTCAGAAATGAAGCACTTTTGGTTAACAAGGTAAAGACAACACTACAAATACTCAAAATGATGGATCGCGATTTCTGCTTTGTAACGTCAGAGATTTTAAAGTTATGAAAAGTTTGTTTGAAATGAATTGGGAGTAAGTCTTCTTGTGTCTTAATTGCCAGTCCCCAGAACTTTAAGTATAAAGTTATAATTGTTTAGGAAAATAACAGCCTACGCCTGTCAACAGTGTAGTACTTATTAGCACCTTCATTCAAGGCTCCGAGTTGAAGTTGACATAAGTAGGCAGTCAGGCACGTCCAAAAACCATAAAAAGTGAATTTAATACATAAACTAAAAAACTGATCCTTGAGAAATTATGGATGCTGAAAATTTCGATTAAAATTCCAATCCAACTAATTAACATTCAATGATTCTAATAAACGCACCGAGTTTTTTAAACTGTAACATTTATACGGATGCCATCTTGATCAGTTAGCGTTCCCGCGCTTTTGACGTGGAAAGAAAATATTAAATTGGGAAATATGACTGCATAGTAATTACAAATTATTCTCGATTACTGGTTGCACTAGGTGTCACGAAGGTCAAACGGCACTCGCTGCGCGTAACACCAAAAAGATAGTCAGGTCACGGCTAAAGGAACTGGTCATGCGCTCATTAGCAACCGGACATTCTCAATACACGAAGAACAAGATAGAATGATGCCACTGTAAGCAAGAGCAGAGTATTATCACTACTAAGATTAGGACATTAGGTACGTAAAAAAAAGGTCCACAAGGATTAAATCTGTGTGAAAAATAACTTTAATTTCGGAAGGCGGTGACAAAAAATTTAACTCATTTTCACTTTGTAGTGTTTTTCCGGAAGTCGATTGTTTTTTTTTTTTTTTGGAAATTTAGTGTTTTTGAACACATGAAGCAGCAATTTCTTTCGAAATGATTGAGATTGAAAGTGTGTTACATAATTAGGGTGCCGATTTCTCGATTCTGTCTTTAGATTGCATGACCGCTGTACAGACGCCAGCACATCAACCTACCCGAAACTGTCAAATTTTCCCAACTGAACATGAACCGAAAGCTTTTGTAATAAAGTTGAAAATCTATCAAAGAAAATTGACAGATTGGGGTAGCTTGGCTTCTGTACGTAGGTTTGTAAAATAAAATCTGCAGATATATCTCGAGATACTAAAGCTTATTAAAATTAAGTAACTAAAGATTCTTATCAACGGTGTTAGAGCCAGCCCTAACAATTTAATACAGAAGTAAAGTTACTAAATACAATGATGTAACACATTCACTGATAACGATAGACCACAACTAGTGATATGGGCTAGTTTATCGCTCACGTATGTAGGCATAGTACAGTACTAGTGACCTACTTCTGTTGTTCTTACACCTCGCGAGAAAGATAAGCGACTGAGTCGGTTTCTATTATTCTATTGAGAGAACTAGCTATAGATAATGAAGAAAGAGACCGTTTCCTGCAATTTGCGCCTCATTCAAAATATCAGGTGGAGTAGATTCCATATTAATATCAGTTTCCTCGCTTGAACTCATAATAAAAGTTTGTTTATAAATATCAGTCGGAAACTCGCAACAATCTTTGACGTTTCTAATATGAAAATGGCGCGAATTTACAAATGGCGCCACATGCCCGTGGTGAAAATTAGAACTACATCTTTCATCTCATTTACTCTTTATTATTAAAGTGAGACAAACGTATTGAGCAAAATCGTTTCCAAGGAGGTTCGATCAGTCAGCTTATTTATTCTCGTAATGTGAAACTCCTTGGACGAAATTCTTATAATATTTTATGGAAATTAAAAAAAAAAACCGTAAAGAATACGCACGGTGCCATACAACGAGGTATGCGGTAAAATAGGTACTTAGGTGAGAGTATCTATTTTACCGCACGTTCCGTTGTATTAGTGCGTAATTTTTAAACTTTCGAACCATGTATACAGGCATCGTAAATGCAGTTTTTGAGCAAATGTGTTGAAAATACTGTTACTGGCCTTTGTGAAGGATAGACTCAACAATCTATTCTTTTATTCTTCAGATTTAGACTAGCGGTTGCCTGCGTTTTCACATTTTTTTCGTACAATAGGGTATTTTCCAATTTATTAAAAACTATTCTAATTTGAAGATTGGAACAAAATAAGTAACAGAAAAATAAAAGAAAATTGTTTAATATCCATTTTCTCAATTAAAAACGATTTAAATCAAATTTATTTTTCGTTGTTTTGAATTAACCGCCAAAACGCTCCTTACGATTACTTTTGCATCACGTGACCACACGTGACGTCAGCTTTGTGTAAACTAAAGTAGTTGTAAGCAAGTGAATATGTCGAGTTTATAATTAACAAATTTTTAATGGATAGAAAGTGATATTGCTGGTGTGCGGTGCCTCTGTGCACAAATACTTCTAATACTGAGCCAAACTAAGCATTTGTACCGGTGCCGGTGCACAAAGCTGACGTCACGATGTTACGTGATAAGAATGTCATCGAAAGGAGCGTTTTGGCAGTAAATTCAAAACAACGAAAAATAAAATTTGATTTTAATCGTTATTAATTGAGAAAATGTCAAACATATCATCCCAATCTTCAAATTAATAGTAGATTGTTAACCAAGGGCTATATGACATCAAGTGCATACGAGGTTTTTGGCGCCTGAGCGCAGCGAGGGCGCTAATTAGCCCGAGTATGCAATTGATGCTTACACCCGAGATAAACACTCTGCTTTACATATCGATTGTGAGGTAAGTAAAAAAACAAGAAAGCAGGTTTCTATGAACATTTATTAAAGAGAAACATGTGTATTTAATTAAAATTAATAGTAAATTTAGAACAATTTGTAAAAGATATAGTCACGATAATAGATTTTCTAAAACTGTTTTTGCTTGTTCTTTTATAAAATCGGGGGTTAGATGCATGTCTTCGTCACTTGACTCCCAGCTAAAGCACTAGGAAGTGTCGAAGGGTGGGCGTTTTGGGGGGACTGTCTTATGTTTTCTTTTTCTTTTTTTTTGACGTTCGAATAGTGCTGACTCTCAGCCTAGTTTGAATAAATGACTTTTGATTTTTGATTTTGATTTTGACATTTTTCAACAAAAATAACTTTTGAGAAAGAACTCCAAAACACGAAAAAAAATCACTTTCGCGCCTAGCTAGTCGACTGCCTTTTTTACTCTTCTCGATTTTATGGTACGCAAGCGCGTCAAATCGTGCTGGCCAGTTTGATTTTTAAATCGATTTCAACTAACATACGATGTGACTGCGAAACAAATAGTTCGATATTTAAAATAAAATCTTCATAAATTCTAATATAAATTGTCTCGATTCCGATTCGAGTAAATAATCCATACCAAGATTTTTATTTATTAACTTTTAAAAATATTTTTCTTGCAGTATGAGTATGACAGTTCTTTTTTCAAATTCCAAAGCCTATGCTGTAATGATATCCATACACCCCGGCATTCAGGGAAGTAGAGTGACTACTAACAGAGCAAGAGATATGTAAAATAGTTTTTATTAAATTGGAAAATACCCTATTATGCAGAGAGATAATTCCGCTTCATACACAATAGGCTTTCATTTTGATAGTTCAACAATATAAATTGTGTTACTTACCCAGCTAAGCAGACAATTTTTTCGAACATTTGATGTCATGGATTAGCAATTTCCTTCAAAATGATTCAAATTATGATTGATAGTGTGTTTCGCAATTAACGTCCAGGATGAAAGTGTGTAGTATGTTCCTGATCTCAGACTACCGCTCTGTCGAATTTCATAAGGATCTTTTCAGTGGTTTAGGCCTGAAAAAGTAACAAACGGACATAGTTAACTAAGCATTTATTTTATGGGAGTATAGATCTGCACTCAATAGCGTTGAATAGTACGCTTTTTTGTACCCTGCCTTTGTCCGGCCTTAGAACTAGGCATGTTTCCAAATCCAAATTTTACATAAAGTTTATTTTAAGTTTAAACGGAGTCCTTAGCATTTATTTCAATTAAACCATTTACAGGCACTTTTGAACTGTCAAAAAGTCGATCAGTTGGAAAGTTGAAGCTAGTTTGCCCATTCTAAAACGTAGATCTCTATGGAGAAGAACGGGCAAGAAACTCCACGAAACGTCTCTTAACTCAAGTAACATTTCTAAAGATGAAAATCGTCTGATATTATCATTATGGAGTCATAAATCAGTCAATACTTGCTTGACAAACTTTAAATGGCCCACTTCAGCCTCTTTTGATGGCCATCATGGACGTTGAACTGTGGCTTACCTTGGCCTTTGTTTACAAAAGGCTCAAGACATCAACTTTGGATACAACCAAGGTAATCTTTATTCAAGTTCTGCCCATCAGATAGCGAAAACAAGCGTGCAATATTAAAAAATTAAACATACTGACAAACGCTTCAATAATACCTGCTATAAATAAGTAATGTGTTATGTATTAGCATATCATAGGAAATTTTCAAATTCGGGCTTACTAACTACACTTTCTGGGCGAATGATACGTCTAGTTTCACCGTATTTGTACAAAGAGATCATAATAATATAAAAATGTGGGATCTTTCGTAACTAACTTCAGTTGAATTCGGTTTGGGAAGACTATTTTAGAACGAGCATCCCATCCAAGTGAAGTTAGTCAGTTCTCGGTCAAGGTCTCTTCTATTCCTATTCTTATCTTGAATGCATAGAACGAAATCCTAAATATAGGTAGTGCACGAATCAATCGCACGTCGACACCGCACCTCACTGCGTTTTCATACAACAGTAGGTACTATGCTAAGTTATTTTTTTAATACCAGAGACTAATCTGACATTTCAAGGTTTTTGTGTTTGCTTTTTTATAATAGGAGTTTGACGTTACACATGTTAAGTTAGTAGATAATATATTATATATCTGGGTTTAAAAAATGAACTGTGGTCCTAGTGGGAGTTTCATCGACCACCTTTGGCGCCAGGGCCAATCAGTGGCCCTAGGGTGAGTCTAGTATCCATCTGGATCTAACGCATCGACCGCGTTCCGATTGGTTCTTCGCCAATCCAGGGCCAAACGGAGCGGCCGAACGCGCTCGACTCGATACGTTCGATTGAGGTCTTTCAAAGAAACTCATACTAGGGCATCGGAACATTATATTATTATACTGACTGAATCAAGAGTTTCTTCACATTGTATCTTTGGTCTCCTACCTTTATCCCAAGTTAGGCTCGGCGCAGGTTCGCAAAACCTTTACATAGGACTAAATAATTCAAAGAGCTGCCGCATTTAGTACGAAATAAAGAGCGTTTTTGATAAGTCTATCCTAAAATTACGAAACCGTGAGATTCACTAAATGACCACAAATGACGTAGTTATCGTCACGAGGTTATTACCAGTCTTCTTTTTTACTTGGAAATACTCATTGTGTTTTTTTTTCAAAAGCCTTGAACATTTTGAGATAATCATTATTGCGAAACTTAGCTTCCGCGTCGCTATGAAAAGAGTAATGACTCCATTTTGACGTCCATTGAAATATTATGTATTTCTTTTATTTTTATTTTGTATAGAAATGGTGCAATGAATATTAATGTGGGCTAACGAGGTATAGCGCATAGCGCAGCGCAGTTTTGAGCGCAGACGATTTCGATCGAGGTGTAATGAACTATTGTGACAATGAGTCAACATAGACTACCTAGGTACCTATAATATGCACTTTGTCGTTTAATCGAAAACGTCAGTCACTATTGCAAGTAACTTCAAAGAGTGCACATACTTTGTAGTGAAAATAATATCTATCGAAATAGTATCCATTAGAACTACTTACAAAAATAAAGATCTACAAAAATCTTACGACATAAATACGTATAAATAATAGTCCTCACGTTTTTGGCGCTGCCCAGTAGATATTTGGCCATATTTTAAAGTGAATAACAAAAAAATCTCGTTCACGCCTGATGGAAAGCAATTGATGAGGTCTATAATGGAACGAGCTGGCCCACAGATACCTGTTCACTCTTGTTTTGAAGGTAAACGGTTAAGTAATAATAATTCTATATTATTATTATTCCAGGATATGGAAAGAAATGAGCCTAAACGATAGTCTAAAAGAGGTGGAACGCGCAAAACTAGCAGTATGGGACTACCCAGTCAGCGACAAATACTCCAAAATGTGGCAAGCAATGGAGGAGGCAGTTCTCCCTAACACCATCGAAGAAGCGTTGCAGAGAGTGAGGGATTCCAAGAGCTCCAGTGAAGGATTCGCCTGGCTGGGAGACGCTACTGATGTGAAGTACCATGTGATGACCAGCTGTGACCTTCAGTCAGTTGGAGACGAGTTCTCGAGGAAGCCATATGCGATTGCTGTGCAGCAGGGTTCTCCGTTGAAAGACCAGTTTAATAACGCGTGAGTACCTTAGTTTGAGTGTTTTTTTTTAATGTTTTAAAGGCTAGGTCTATTTAAAGTCGTGTGTAGGAAGTAAGAATGATTAATTATGTTTTTTTTTATTGCTTTATATAGCTAGAATCATATACCAAGACTTGTTTTTTTTTAAATATAAGTAAGTACCTACTTGTGCACCTAGCTTCCGACGTTTCATAAGTGCCCATGCAGGTTTATGTTTTTTTTTTGTGTGGTTATAATTTTTATTTTATTTATAAAAAAATTGTTTTTATGAAACGTTGCCCCACACTAGGAATTTCTCCTGTATTGTGGCTGCGTTTACAAACATTTAAACTCACATACACAAACATCCAGACCCGGAACAACTACTTGGCTTCCAGTCTAACCGGATGCAGCTGAATACCAGTATTTTACATGCAGTGAACACTAAAGGCCAAGGAAAGGAGTATCGTATTACCGAATAACTGGGTAGTTATTCGGTAATACGATACTCCTTTCCTTGGCAAGATAAGACTGGTTGTCAGACTTTCGGGGCTTCTGACGACGACGATATAAGTAGTCCTTTATAGGTGTCTATTGAAAATATTTCGCTGTTGTAAAAACAGAGAAAGAAAATTAACCAATACAAATTGGGCTACGTTTCGTTAATTGTAATTTAAATGACTAAATCATTATTACCATTCAATGTGCAATATTTGCATAAATTTTATCGTAGACTGTACACGTTTCTTCAGTTTTGTTCATTGAACCATATATTGTTATTTCGACTAAATAAATAGACTTTAGTATCTTTGTAGAACGTATCTGGATTCAGTTTACATAGCTTTAAACAATGTACCTAACACGTATTGCCGGTCAACGACCTTTTATTTCACGACTTCCCGCCTTTTTTCGTGCAACGTTTTCATAGACAATATTTATGCGAACTCCCGGCTTCCTTACGATCGTAGGCTCAGAAGCGTGACTGAAATACTGTTAATAAAAATTCTTTCTCAAATTATGCGTAGTTGAGAAATTTTCCGTAATTCTGTACGCAATGTTATTTTCTTAACGCGAGAACTAAAATCTAGCGAACCTTGTAAACGAATATTTCTGTACTGCGTGAAATGACTACTGTGAACAATATTGTCACCATTCGGATGAGAATGAGTAGGTATTAATTACAGGGATTTCCACATATTAAAGCAGTTAGGTACTAATTAAACACACGCCGGTGATGAGGGTCGTCCTGTTGTTGGCAAAACCTCTTTTTAATATAAATTGCTTCGCAATGCTTTTTTTTTCGTTTTACTACCTCTTTGTTCCTCCTTCTTACTTGCCAGTTGTATATAAGTGTCTTCGTGTCAAATAAAAATAATGTAACTTGCATTCATTGAAATGTTGCATAATTTCATCTAGAGATCGAAAAATGGGCAGCTAGGCCTTACCAAATTTTTGAGTTGAGCTGCACGATTACTAACAAATGCGTGCACTGACTGGACCGGTCCACTCAATCTGTGTGGTTCTTTCCTCAAAAGGCTATTTCAGATATCAATGTACATGGTCTTCACATGATCTGACCTGTGTTTGTTTCTGCCTTTCTTCTCAGATTAATCAAATAGGAAACACCGACCTCATTTTGGGTTTTAAAATATAACTGACGTGTAAAAGCGTTTGTATAAACGTACTTACAGAAATAAAATCATTTATCATAGGAACTAGATACAAGTACCGACCACCATACAGATATTTATTTCACCACATTTAGGCTAAGCGCGCACTATGTATTTTAATCGTTCCGATAAATTCGCTAATCTGTGAACAAAACCAATATTCTAGAGAACGCGCACTGCAGCAAAAAATGGGTCGGGCGGCTTTTGGGACTGAGTTACGCAATTAGGGTGCGGGACCGCGGTCCCGGATACCACCTTTAAATATAATAATTAATTTTAGTAGTCTTTTGGGACCACAAATAAAATAAACAAAGTTGTGTCTTGGTAAAGTAGGGCCAATCAAATACATATTTTGATATTATACCAATAAAACTATATTTTTCACTGCTAGCATGTTTTCTTCCGTAACAGCCGGCAAAGGGCGACCAATTCTTTCTTTATCCCCCAAACTTAGTCAACCGCGCTTGAATTCGTTTTACCAACGATACACGGTTGCCTTAGAAGAGCCTTCATTCATGAATGCCATTTGAACTTTTGAACTCTATCGTACGATTCGTCCGGTATCTGGCGACACTTGAAATCGTAAAAAATAATAGCGCGAAAATGTTCCCGGCGCAGATCCATTTTTTTATGAGACACGATAACTTATTATCTCGCAAACAATGTGGAGGGAAATTTTGAAATTTGAATGTACCTTTATTTACTTACAAATTATCATATTTTCATAGTAGATTATAACTGGCCAGTCTCTAATACATGAAAACTTTTTTTCGCAACAGTTTCTGAGTGTCCTAGTATTAAAAAAAAATACATTTTTTTAAACCTTTTGTTTTGCACCCGTACTGATAATATACATGAATAGAGTTTATCAAAATATTATTTCAGCTTTTTTGTTAACTGTACTTTAACTTATGGTCCCAAAAGACTACTAAAAATAATTATTATATTTAAAGGCGGCATCCGGGACCGCGGTCCTGGTCCCAAAAGCCCCACGACCCTAAAAATCACCTGCGAATCTGCTTGAAAAATTATATGGTTTTGCGATTTTATTTCGCATGGACACGCGATTATTAAAAACGTATCGCAGTGCGCGCTTTGTCTTATGATAAAGAATCTAATCGGGAATTAGCTAGGTATAGCTGTTGGCTTAGAGCCTGGCCTAAGCTGGTAGGTGTACTTTAAGCAGGTAATGTCGCATGCAAATGGTAGCTAAAGGTGACCGCGCTGACATTTTGTCGATTCTCCGTATAAATTGTTTATAATGCAGCTTGCCCACAGCGGCGCCATCGTTATACCTTCCTATTTGTGAATTGTATCGGTCATACACATTGTTCTGAATACCTTAATACAATCTACACTTTAGTAGCTCGTGTCGTGTCTGAGTTTAATTAACTGCTTTAAAAAAGAATCTATGCTAGTTTTTACGCGATTACAGCGAAGCAGGAGGGTTTTGATTTTGACTAGTATGTATGTATGTTCATGTACCATAATCAGCCTATAATATTCCCACTGCTGGTACACGGGCCTCCTCTATAAGAGAGGGAGTGGGCCATAATCCATCACGCGGACCCTGTGCGGGTTGGTATGTTCAACTATTTCTATTCCCTCATAACTTCGAAACGACTTATCCATATTAAGACAAATTAGGTATCTTTAGAAAAGTCCTGATGGCTGGCTGGTTATAGGCTATGCATATTAAATACCTATTATCATTATTGATCAACAATGTGACTGATCTAACCCTAAAATATATTAAACTAGCTGTGCCCGCGACTTCGTTCGCGTGTAATTTAACAAATTTCTAAAATAAAAGTAGCCTAAGTTACTCCTTATAACATCAGCTATCTGCCAGTGAAAGTTCCGTCAAAATCAGTCCAGCCGTTTCAGAGATTAGCCGTAACCAACAGACAGACAGACAAATATTGTAAAAAAAAATATTTTGGTATATGTACCGTGATACATCCATGTGCATTCAAAGTATAAAGCGGTTATTTTAATATTACAAACAGACATTCCAATTTTATTTATCTGTGGTAAAAAAAAGTAAGTCCCGCATTACAGAACGTCAACCAATTCAACCAATCAAATGGCTTGAATCTAGTTCCCCAATCGAAAAATCACGCTTTAAAATTTATGAACAAGAAAACATTCTCATCAGGCAGCCGTGGTCTTTTTAGAGCGTTATTTTTCTGTAACCGGTTTTCGGGCGTTTTACCACTGCTACTTACTGTAGCAGAAAGTCATACATAGAGCAGGATTTTCAGTTAGCACACACCGAGTGGCGTTTGATATTTGTATTTTATTTAAAGTATGGCGCATGCCTGTAAAGAGAAAAAAAAAACAGCAATGATTTATATTTCTAAGTTGCATGCAAATAGCAGTGAGCAGTGGTGGCCAAGTGGTAAGGGCCGCGACTTACGAGTTGTAGGTCGTGAGTTCGAACCCAGACAGGCGCTTTACTTTGTGTATATAATTTCATCACCACTGCTCTCAAAACGGTGAAGGAAAACATCGTGAGGAAACCGGCATGTCCTAGAACCAAAAATTCGAAGACATGTGACATCTACCAACCCGCACTGGGCCCGCTTGGTGGATTACGGCCCAATCCCTCTCACCGAGAGGAGGCCTGTGTCCCAGCAGTGGGAACATTATAGGCTGATAATGATGATACAAATAGCACAATATAATAAGGTGACTTTTTCGACTTTGACTCATATTTGATAACACACGATACACTATATCTTATTCATATTGATTACTTCCTAATTTCTATGAACAAATTACAGTAATTTGTCATAAGTTCAAAGAATGGTTGTTTTGTTGTCTCTACTTGTATATTTACCAACATATAGCATCCTGTTCGATACTTAAATAGGAAAGACATAATTATATTTACTTGAACTTCTTTAGTTCGATCGCCATGTTATATTGACCATAGAAAACAGAACAGTAGGTAACATTAAAGATTAATGCTTTGAAAACGCTTTCAAGTTCCGATCGATGAAAATGCTTTATAATATCCATATTATTATGTAACATAGTTCATATAGGTAGTTATGGGTAGATACAAGTACAAAATTAATGAAGACGCAGCAAGTGGCGCCTCCTCGTTTTGTTACGAAGTTACTGGAATTGCCATTAAGGTCGGTTATGAGTGACACTGGCTGGTGACAGTTACTCTAGCAGAGCATCGCATCGATGGTTGCGTGGAGCCTGTCTTCTGATCATAGTAATGTACTACTTACTAACTCACTTGTACATACACCAGCACATCAAGCTACGTCAAACTGTCAAATTTTCCCAATTTAATATGAACCTCATGCTCATACAGTAAAGTTGAAAATCTATCAAAGAAGTTTGACAGATTGGGTTAGCTTGATGTTGATGTGTCTGTACATTCGTGTTTTATCTATGGTTCTGACAACAGACCACAGATTATATTCCGGCACAATTCTAATGATATTGAAGTTGCTGAACCACTAATACGGTGGTCACTTCTGGTAAAAGCTATCCATCGCCGTTAAATAAAAATATGCCAGAAAAAAACGACAAAAAGGAAGAGAAAACTTTATAAGCATATAAGACGTGTGCGCTAAGGTACCCTTGGCCTTAAGATTATAAATTACCATTAAGTATTTAATATGCTACAGTTTATTCCGGTTTGAACTGATAGCAATTGCTAGTAGAATTGTTTTTCAAGGCGAAGGAAATGTGCTGGCACTACTTATGATCTAGCAAACTAGAATGGCCCACCTAGCTGCGAAATATCATACAAGAAAAACTAGTCTTGGATATATGCTCGTACAACTTAATAGTCTGATCAATAGGTAGCTATAGGAACGGTCACCAGGCCCTGAATTCACTATGACCACTTAACGATTCCCTACTCGTAACCACGTCAGTCACACACGAATTCTGTTAATATCGTATTAATGATATCGACAAATTGTCTTGGAACATACAAAATATGACATTTCGATTCCTTACCGGTAACGGTAGTTTGAACGTATTAAGATTCCGCGGGGAATCGTTATAACGATACAGAATTGGGGCCCAGAATAATTTTCACATTGTCTGCATTGAAGATAGAACGGATCAGAATATTTTTATGAAATTGACTATCAAACACGGGTGTAGCCAGGGGGGGGGCGGTTTGGGGGTTCAAACCCCCCGAAAAGTTCAGATATTAACATTCGTAGAATAAAAATAAGAACAGGCGTGCGGCATATCTCATTGATTACTAACTATTACCTACATTAAAATATACGGTGGTTTGGATTGAAAGCAGCTATGAATCTCACCTCCCCTACTCCAAAATCAGCTTCGGAACGCTTAGATAAGTGTGACCAAAAACTATATCCAAACATTTAAACATTGTTGCAAATATTGGCTACCATATCTGTTTCCACTGTTACCCCAGAAAGGACCTTTTGAAGCCTAAACGACTTGCGAAACAACGAGTAAAACAGACTGAACGGCTTATGGCTCTCATGAACATTCAGGGATAGAAATTGATGCGAAAGAAGTAGTGGATATATTTAAAAAGAAAAACAGAAGATAATTTTTGAAATATTCTGTGTTTCTGTTATATATAATCGAACGTTATAATTTTATTTAGCTTATAGTATAAACTAGCGTTTGCCAGCGGCTTCGCCCGCGCGGAACTTCCATCCCCTATTTAACTCGCTTAGGGGTTGAATTTCGAAAAATCCTTCCTTCTTCCTTCTTTACATTATGCAAAATTTCAGCTTTCTAGGTCCAAGGGTTAGAGCTCGGCGTTGATGAGTCAGTCAGTCAGTCAGTCAGGACTTTTCTTTTGCTGTTCCATACATTTTGACCGCGTAGGTATTGCACTTTTCTATGAAACAGCTGATTTTATTTTTGTATAACCGGCGAAAAAATTCTGCGCTAGGGGGTCTAGAATGATACGCTGAATTCATGGTTACAATTTGCGCACTGGATAAAAACTTACCCCGTATAGATAGATTGTCCTGCCTCCCCCAATTCCTTCTAGGAGATTTTTTCTGTATGTCATGTATTTTTCAGATCTTTAATATTTTTTCTTAAATAAGGGTTTTGTTATGTACTTTTAGTCGTTTTATTTTCTTGAACCCCCCCGATACTAAACCTTGGCTACGCCCGTGCTATCAAATGATGCGTTAACCAGAACGTATCCGGAAATAGTGGAATACTTAAGAGTTTGTGTGACCAGTAACTGGGTTGTCGAGTTCAGATAGGCAGTCGCTTCATGTAAAATACTGGTATTTAGCTGCATCCGGTTAGACTGGAAGCCGACCCCAACATAGTTGGGAAAAGTCTAGGCAGAAGACGATGGTTTTGTATTTAATATTTTCATTTCACATTCCAGAATCCTGCAACTCCTTAACAAACGCAAACTGGAGAAGCTCAAAGAGATATGGTGGAACAACAATCCAGAATCGATGAAATGCGAGAAACAGGACGACCAATCGGACGGGATCTCGATCCAGAACATTGGAGGGGTGTTCATCGTCATCTTCATGGGCATCGGACTGGCGTGCGTCACCCTGGGGGTGGAGTATTGGTGGTATAAGTGGAGGAAGAGGCCCGTAGTTGGAGATGTGGTTCATGTCACTCAGGTATGGTAGGAATACCTAGGGTTCTTTTTGTTTTGCTTACGGATCGCGAAGAGTTATATGAGCTATGTAGATTATGCTGAGGTAAGAGTGAGTTCGTGTGGTGCCGGACGTAAAAAGAATAGCACCATCCCATTTCTTCCCGTGGGTATCGTAGGAGACTAAGGGACTTACCAGAGAATGGCCAGCAGCGTTCTCTATGCATTTTACCACCCTACTGCGATCGCCAACCTGCCTGCCAAGCGTGGCGATTATGGCAAAACCCGCCTATTGGGGGAGGCCTATGTCCAGCAGTGGACGTCTTTCGGCTGAAATGGTGATGAAGATGATGAAGAGTGTATTAGCCAGCGGTCAACAAATAGTCTAGGATAGTTACCCACATCTTCGACTTATCATCTGCCTAGTGGTAGCCTTTTCCAAATATTTTGGGGTCGGTTTCCACTTTTCCAGTTTAACCGGTTGGCGATTGCAGCCGAAAACAGACACCGAAATCACACGCAGACTAGCATCATCTTCCTATGTGTTCATAGTCAGGCACATGATCAGAATCGCATAAGTTTTCATGAGAATAGGTATAATTATTTTACCAGTAGCGTACGGCTGCGGCTGGGAGCTTCAAGCCCCGGTGGTTCCTTAAGGAACCACCCCGATGCATGCGGTTTTTATCTTTATTTTAATACAATAGCTACCTAATAACGCTTGTAGCTAAGTAGTAACAGCTGCACAGGTCGATCGATCAGGTTAAGCTACGCTTGCCGCGGTTAGTCCATGGATCCACCATATTTACATAATAAGACCGTGCCTCGGAAAGCACTTTAAACCGATGGTCCCGGCTGTCATTTGTATATTCTTGGGCGGTTGTTACGGGTCGTCTGGAGCCCGAAAGTCAGACAGCAAGTCTTACCTAGGGATAGGCAGTTGCTTCATGGAAAATACTGTTAGTCCGCTGCATCTGGTTAGACTGGAATCCGAACTGGACATAGTTGGGAAAAGGATAGGTCGCATGGCGTACGTAGTGGAACTGGACGATGAAGGGACCATAGACAGCGACATCCCCACCACGCTGACCAGAAGCAAGACAGACGTGCCCGAGATGGACGAACGAAGCTCAGCGTCCAGCGCCAACGACGTGGTAAAGCACCCCGGAAAGGATGGTTATGTGGTACCAAATTTTAATAAATAAATTACAGATGTTTCAATATTCTTTTCAGGTAGAACCAGCTAAATCATCAAGAAACAACATCGACAAACAAGGCGAAGGTTTCAACTTCAGAGGAAGAAACCCAGGTCTTAGCTTCAAACCGAAGTTTTAAAATAATAATGTTCCTTCTTAATTATCTTTAGGTATTATGGTATTTTCCATGTGATCATTGATCTCATTTTTTATTAAGAGTAATTGTATAGTTCTGCCCCAATGTATGCAAGTGTGTCAGCAATAAACACGTGGCATTTATTTGTGGTTTTTTATTACATGATCCCTACTAATATAAACCGGAAGCGATCGTCATGAAATTTGGCAGAGATTATTTTAGATAGTCTGGGATATGGAGAAGGGCATAAGTTACTTTTTTACGCTTTAACCGACTTCCATGACTTCACCCGTAGTTAGTTTTCTTTATAATATTTATATTTTCTTTAAATAAAACAAAGTCGGGTAATTACACCACATTCCTATATATGTTTTCTTATTATTTTTCGTGTCAGCTGGAAAAAGCTTTATGCCATCGAAGTACCAGGTTGTCATAACTTAGTAGGAGATCACCTAACAAGTGTGTCAGCTAGAAAACGCTTTAGGCCTTCGAAGTACGCTTTACCTAATAAAGGTGTGTCAGCTACAAAACGCTTTTGCCTCGAAAAAAAAAAAAAAAAGTACCTATAGTCCTACCTATACCTAAGTCATAACTAGGTAAGAGCTCACTTAATACTTACTCGAAGTACCAAGTTGTCATAACTCGGTAGGAGCTCACCTAACATAGGTGTGTCAGCTAGAAAATGCTTTACGCCTTCGTAGTAAGTACTAGGTTGTCATAATTTGGTAGAACACCCGCACATGATTCATGATGTGATTCTGCAGTCGTACGAAGTTCGCGGCGCTCAGCTACTAAAAAATGAATCAAACCAGTTATTTGCATAGGTACGAATTGGAGAATTGGTAGAATTATCATCTTGATTCCTTAGTCAGGTAAGCGTATTTCGCTTTTCGTGTTTAATTCGACACACTATTTTTATAGCATGCTTCATGAAGCTATGGTAAGTTCGGTTACTGAATTCTGGAAGATATCTCATATGCGCTTATTCTACTTAGGGCTGATTTTACCAAAGTCAGATATCTTTTATCCGTAGAGTAAAATTTACGTCTGACAATTCTACTATGGAAGATCTGTCAAAAATTCAAAATTTATTCTCTGGTTATGCATAAGACTTATTCTAAGTATAAAAGTTTGGTGAAATTCGCCCTTAGCAAAATTTAATTGTCCATGAAAAAGTTGCGTTCTAAAATCGATAACTTGTTAAGTCCCCTTTATGAGTTTTTCGAAAATAATAATCAAAACCTTGAAGTCGACGTAAAACTATATAATTTTTCAAATTCCTATGTATTACCTAATTCCTCGGAATCTTTGTCAAAAGATTAATGGGTAACCTTTAATTGACTTTGGACGAGACCTTTGTCAAATTATTGTTAGATTTGTATAATATTGCATGACGCCGTGTGAATGTTGCATTGACGCAGTCTTTTTTCCGCTGGTCATTTCACGCAACCGGTCTGTGTCACGAATTGAACGCAGAATGGGAAATGTATACTGTCGTATACATTTCCCTTTCTGTCGGTAATAAATAAATAAAACCCAAGTACACGAAGTATGATTCCACATGAAGTAACTTTAATCTGCATGACAAAATGATAAATAAAACTTCTAGAAAATTTCAACGTAAAAGGTTGTTCGGAAAAATTCGATAGATGGCGTTGCTAGTATGAACGTGAAAATTCACAGCAGAAACCGTTACGTTACGTTAGAACCGTTGTAGGTAGTTCTTTTCAAAATAATAGTTTTCAATATAAATCTTTGCTCTGTTTTTGTCAGACTGCAATGCTTTGCTGTGAATACGTAATATTACAACTCAAAAGCCACCACCGATTTTTTTTTTAGTATAGCTAGTGTCGGTTTGTCAGGGCTTAAATAAGACGTTGTGATGTACCCTAGAAAGTCTGGAACTCCAGGACTGTAAGCGTATGTGCTTCCCTTTCACATTCATCCCGTTTGCCTTCAAAGCAACAGTGAACAAACATATTCTGGGCTGGGCACGGTCGTTCCACCTTGGACCTCATGCATCGCTTTCTGACAGGCGTAATCGAGGTCAAGAGTAGGTCTATTCAGCAAAAAATAAATAATTGACGTTCTTGAAGATAATTTCTACAAACACTGGTGTGAAATTAATTTACTATTTCTCATAAAAAGACAAAACAAAAGCTTATTATTACAAAGAAGTTTATTACAATAACTTAACTCGCTACGTTACAAAAGTACGATCAACATAACTCTAATACAATGAACGTGGGAGTGTGAACCAATTGTCTACATTACTATTTAAATACGTTAATTAGCTATTATGTACAGTCACGAGCACTAATATGTATACAAATAGCCAAATTCGAAAGGGATTTTCTCTTAAATAACAATTGCAACCTTGAAATAACCTAGGTATTTAATTATAGTGTAGGCTCCAAAGTATTATTTTCATAATAACATAAAGTTACAATCAGTACAAGAGGAGAAAATCGCTTTTAAACGTTGGTAAGTGTTTACATATTAGTGCTCGTGACTGTAGATGACGCACATGGAAAGATTACCGTGATGAGGTTATTACGAATAGTTGGCCATTGTTAGGAGTTAAATTCAATTAGCGCCATCTGTTGAACGTTTGCAGAAATTAAATAATAATTTTGGTGAGATAAAATATCAGCCTGAAATGTGAGGGAGTGGGCTGGAATCCACCACGCGGGCCCAGCGCTTGTTGGTAGATGCACAAATTTTTGGTTCTAGGACATGCATGTCTCCTCACAATGTTTCCTTCACCGTTCTGAGAGCAGTGGTTAAGAAATTATTAACACACGCGCGATGACAATGATTGCAAGATAAACTTACTTCGATTAGATATTTTTTCGACTGCGGAGGTTGGATGATAAGTCTGTAACGATTTTTCTTGATAATTACTGGACGGTAGGTACGTTCATTTATGATGACGTATCATCATCATCATCATCATCATCATCATCATATCAGCCGAAAGACGTCCACTGCTGGACATAGGCCTCCCCCAGGCTCGATGACGTATATGCCCAAGCAATTATATAAGTCTATCCACGGTATCTTAAAATGTAGTTTTTCCATCATAACACCCAGTTGGTAGCATTCGAGAGCTTGCGTATATTAGTCTACAATTGGTTCACACACTCGTCCCTTTCCTAATTCTGCTAGTTGAGTATTATGACGGCAATAATCTAACATAACTTTGATAAACTCAACTACAGTATCATATTGTCCACTATAAGGCAAGAAATCGTCATAGTTTACTTTCCTCAAACCACGATCTGCCACACTTGGATTCTCTTCGATAATTCTCTCTTCATCACTTCTCTTTGTGACTTTGTTAATATTAGTATCTAACAAGCCATCTCGCCTTTTCTCTTAATTTATATTTACATTAGAAAAATAGCCATTTAAATATAAATATTAAATTATTGAATTTGGTAATGTTTTATAGCTCGATGGTCTTGCCATGTTTGTTCAGGTTTTTCATGTTCTTGTTGCATAATTCTAGTTCTAACCTGAGGCCGTCTACCTCTGCTTCTAAAGTACGAGATCTCTTGAACATTTGGACGTAGTTCAGCTGTAACTGTTTCTGGTATCGTAGAACTTTGTCCTTTTCTTCGGACCATTTTCGCCTTTCAGTGTTGAACTGGGTTTCCTTAGCTTCGAGCTCGCACTTGAGTCTGTCGACGATGGCAGTGGCGGCACAAGGCTCGTGGCAAGAGTCTGGGAGCTCTCCATTCAGTCTTTGAACTTCGGCATCTTCTAGGGCGCTGTCACTGGAGTTCCAGTGGTATTCGTTTGTTTTGCAGACGTCGTAGATACCTCTCATGGTCCTCCCACACTCAATGCCTTCGTACCCGCTGAGGGAGATATCTGACAGTTCTTGTCGTAACTCCTTCAGTTCAGTTTTTAGTCTTTCGATTTCATTTTTGCTGGTTTCCTTGGTCTTAGTGAGGTCTGAGACGCTCGCCATGAGATCGTTGGTGAGCCTGTCGACTTCTGTCTGCAGTCGGTTGATGGATTTTTCTTTTTCGTCCGTTTCCGCTCGGAGCCTCATGATTTCCTTTTCTTTCTTGTCGAGGACTTCTCTCAGCTGGCGGCAGTCAGCTTTCAGTGTCAGGTATTCGTGCCCCTTTGCTGTTTGTTCATTCTGAAATCATAGATAAGAATACGTTAGTGGTTGGTTAAGCAGTTGTCAGTGCTAGGTTTGTGACATGCTAAGCCCGTCGGATCTGATGGTCCACTTTGTGATAAGCCTAAGTTATATGAGTGATGTTAAGTTGGCCACTCGACTCGATTATACAAGCAAGATCAGCAACTAACAAAACTACACATTATGTTTTGTGATCCTATGAGTGTTCAAGCTAGTGTCTTCATTCGCTCTTGGAATGTGCTTTGGGATTTTGTTCCTGTCTAGGACGCAATTAATATCCTTAAGTTTTACCAACCTGAGCATCTTTAAGCTGCGTCTTCAACAGCGCAATCTCGCCGGCTCTCTGGCACAGACTCCATTCCGTATCCTCCAGCCTCTGACGCAACAACGCGCGGTCTCGCCTCACTCGCGCCAATTCTGCATCCCGTTCGTCTCGGGAGCGTCCGAAGCTCTGCATCATCAGTCCTCGGGCAGCCCGAACGCGAACCTCGTGACTGCGGACTCTTTCTGTCGTGCTGGAATTTGGAAAGACATTTTGTTTAGATTTGGTGGTGTAAGGTCGACTCCAAAGAGAGATTATAAGTGTAAAATCACCAATACAATTTAACCAAAGGTGGTGAATCGAGATTAATGCTCGTCTTCTCATTACGAGAAGAGAAATTTTTAAGGTGAGACAATAAAGAGCTGGTATTTAAGGAACTGACCATTTTGAAGTCGAGTTTCTAAATATGACTGAGTTTCTCGAAACGATTATAGATATTGGGTCTTAGCCAATCTACTCCAAGCTTAGTTTTACCTCTAGACATAAAACTAGTGATAGTATTAGAAAGTATAATATATTCCTTTCTCAGATGTACGGATCTGTACAATTTTATTGCGGTTCACCGTAAAACCTCCTAACCCAACTTAATAAAATAGTCGAGAGTTGAATATTTATAACCACAATAATTCTGTTATATGAAGAATAAGTAAAACAGTGATGTGTTGACTATTTATTGCCTATTGTATTCTCTCTTTATAGGATCGCTTGCAATAACATCACGCCTGTTTTCTTCAACGGTTAGGCAGAGGTGCACAGGTTTTTTTTTTAATTTTGCTGTCTATAAGTACATTTTGACAGTGTAGACATTGCACTTTTCTATGAAAATGCAGATTTTATTTTTATAACCAACGAAAAATGTCTACGCCAGGGGTGTAGAATCATAATTATACTGAAATAATAGTTATAGTTTGCGCACTGGTTAAAATTTTACCCTATATAGTTACAACAAGAAAAAAAAAAACAAATGATTTGCTGTAAGTATTAAAAATGTTTGGCAGTATTTATTCTTCTGCCATACCTACAAGTGATTTGTTAGAAAGTACACTTTCCGAAAATAACACTAATTTAGGAAACTGTAAAATCCTATTGTAGTTCTTCGAATGCAAGCTGGTATTAAATAAGGGAGCTCAGAGGCCACACTCTGGTTGATGTGTGTGACGCCAATCATACGGTTGTTGCTACTGGCGACGGCCTGTTGAGCATAACTGTGCATAATCTGAGCGTTTGCCCTACAAAGAGCCGCAACCTCTATGGAAACCAGCTTCTTGTGGTTCTCTCTGAAACTTTATTAGGCGAAAGTACCTATTTTGTCTTTATTTAAGAGAAACAATGAAGATAAATCTTATGAACTAAACAATTCTCTTATTACATTTTCTTTGTGTTCAAGTTTCAGTAAAGACGACATAAGGTATGACGATTCGGTGTATATTGAGAAATTGACAAAAATATCAATTTTACGAATCAGGGCAATTCATTTAATCTAGGTAGCTGCGCATTACGTGACCAGATTTAGCCGCGTGAATGTCGGTTATCGCGTCAAGACTTAAGTAACCTATATGTAGTCTTCTCCATATCCCAGGCTATATTTTTCTGCCGAATTTCATGACGATCGGTTCAGTGGTTTAGGCGTGAAAGCGAAACAGACAGTTACTTTCGCATTTATAATATTAGTAGGAATCCGATCAGTGTATATACCTATTGATCAAATAGACACTTAGATAGTGAAACCTCCGCCTTACAGTTGTTTTCTGATGGGATACCACCACCTCATAGTATGCAGTATCTAAATAACCAATTAGTGCTTAGGTACCTATAGTCATGATGGTCTCTCTCCAGCTCGGCGACTCCGGAGTCTGCGGGTGAGGGGGCTGGCACCGGCTCCTTGTCCGCACCGCTCAGGACTGAACTCGACTTTGTGCTGGAAAAGAGAAACGTTTACATTGTAGTTAAGTTACAATAATTAAGAATTACCACCAGAGAATGGGCAGCAGCGTTCTCGGTGCATTTTACCACCATACTGAGATCGACTATTCGCCTGCCAAGCGTGGCGATTATGGCAATCCCGTCCCCGTTAGGAGGAGGCCTATGTCCAGCAGTGGACGTCTTCGGCTGAAATGATGATGATGAGTTAAGAATTATTCGTTCTGAAATTGTTGGAGGGACAGAAGTGTGTTGATACAGAGTAACAAAAAAAAAAAAAGAGGGGAATCGAAAGAATTTGAGCTCTTTCTAAACTCGTTACACTGCTGACGGAATTATACAGGTCTTGCTGCTTTATGGATGAACTGGACCATACTGTAGTGACATCTACACCTCCACATGCGAACTATGCATGACCTGACGTCATACAAAAATTACTGCGGAACTAGCATTTATCTATGTACAATGTTCAGGACAGTTATCCACCAGACACAAATCTTGTCTGGTCGGAGAGTTCTTCATTTTCTATGGAGGTTGAATGAACTGATACTTTTTGTATTGAAATGCTTGAAACACAATGTTGACATTTGAATCATTGTGTCGCTTTGTGTCCCTCACATAATAAATATTCATACAACACATTAATAGATAACAGGTGCACGATTTCCATTTAAAACGTAGTTTTATTATGTCTTCTATAGAACGAGACCCATAAATGTTACCTATATGATTATAATAATCTACACATTTATGTCCGTGACAACATCAACTACAAATTCAAACAGCAAATAAGCAACATTAGACCCTAGAATTTATAGACTGCGTCACAATTTAGCACATTTACCATCCATTTATCATTTTATGTATGTTATTATCTCGGACTTGTGTTCCACAAATGGCTTAATAACTCCTCAGTTACTACAATTTGACTTTTATGTGCAAACTGCATTTAGTATAATACTGCGTACCCGTAAAATATGACAGAATTTAAAGGTATCATCGATGTTGGTAATCAAATTGTCGAAGCGAGTATGGGTTAACGCTCCGTCTCAAGTTATAAACGCCTTTACAGAGCGTCAGTTAGGCTGAAGTCAAGTCGTATTCGCTGAGCTGTTATCATGATTGACGAATTTTGTCGACCTTTAAGATTCGTCGTGCTGTATCTTAGATTCTGCGCAGATATGGCATTTGGCATCGAACGGTAAAGCCGTAAAGGCGTTTGATATTTTATTACTATTTTTACAACCTGTTCGATCGTCGCCGTTACCTGAATACCTAGTTTCGTAATCTAGTCAATTAGGACCGGTTTGTGGTAGTTGTTCTTCGTAAAAGGGGTGATAAATTATATCTTGTTCACTTCTTGGTGCTTAAACATAAACAGCCATTAAATGATGTTATTGGGACTCAAGCCTCTCTCTATGAAAGAAAGTGGGTAGTTTATGTGGGATGGTAGACGCCACCTGTCTTCAAATTTGAGGACATAATCAGTTTTCTGTCACCATTCACATCACCGCTGGGCCCGCCTGGTGGAGCCCTCTCACAGACAGGAGGCTCGTGCCCCAGCATTGGGCAACGTTATAGGCTGATTATGCTTCAAGTGGCAGGTTTTTGTTCAAAAAGGGCAATAAATAAATAGTTTGTTTACCTATTGGTGCAAAATGCCTATCATCACCATTCAAAGTAAATATACCGCTACATTTTATGTAACAGTCATTTGTTGCTACGATTGTATGAATGAAGCTGTACTAACGAAGATTGATGCATTTCGATTATTACTCTTGTTGATTTGTTATGGTTATTCGAGTTATGTAAGTCTTTGATTGATATTATGTAGTCGGGTATGGAGATACAAGTTCGGACAATAAGAAACTGTAACTTTCTTTTCTGTGTGGTTTCCCTTTTTTCTGTTGTATTTATTATTTTCTTAATGGTTTAGGTAATGCTAGCAAGTTGGTTCCTTTAACCATTTTTGGTGAACAGTTTTTGACTGTCTCTAGAAAACTAAGGAAGACGAAATCCTACACGTGGCTATTTGTCTAACTGGTCACAACACTCGAGTGCAAATGGATGTAACAATAGTGCTAATTTTTTGTGCACCAAATAAACTTAATTTAGCCTATTGCTATCTTTTTACTTCTAATGAGACAAGAAAGAGACAGAAATAAACAAGAGCTGTCAAATTTAGTTGAACCAAAATTTTCTTCGACACAACTACTTACGACGAACTTACGCCCCCTTATTACAGAACAAGGTTTTTCTTTAGGTATGGTTTAAACCGTCGAGTCTGTTTTTTAAATAAGAACCTAATGAAATCGAAAAACAGCTCCTTTTACAAAACTGACAAGTTAGTCCAGTGCTAAATTGTGAGTTTTGTAAAAGGAGCCTTAATTCTATTTCAGTTCTAAGTTCTTATTTCAAAAACAGGCTCGATGGTTTAAACCATACCTAAAGAAAAACCTTGTTTTGTAATAAGAGGGCTTATGTTTAAAATCACGCCAAATTCTAGTGAATCGAGACGAGAGAATTAAACTTGACAGTTCAAAAGTGTCACTTGTTTTTTTCTCTCGCTATCCGTCAAAAGGAGATAGCAATACTCTTATTTCAGTTTAGGGAGATGGTGAACAAAAGATTCGGCAGCTGTGTCTGCCTGAAGTTAAAAACCTGAAACTTGATATGGAGTGTCCGGTCGAGGTCAATTTCCAGCTTCAGCAGAACCAGCCCAGCTCTTAGCTCTTGAGCAGGGAAATGTTCTCGAAGGGTGATTTACTTTAACCATAAATACCTCTACCTCAGAACAAGTGCACTAACGATGTTCATAATAATTATGAAAGGCAGGTCGCGCTTCGTGGCGCGTCTTGCATCACTGCCCGAGCGTTACTATGACTGCGTCTGCGCAGCTTATGAATCTATTGTGCCTGCTTTAATTATGGATGTAACGTGCCAATGTCAGGAGTGATGCGTTATGGGCCGAGCTATGGCAGCTTATTAAAGGTCATTGTGGTTCCGCGTTCGTACGGTAAAGGTAACAACCGTTCGTAAAACTAACTTAAGAATTAGGTCAAGAGAATAGGTAGCTCTATCTTCTGCTACTTACATCTTCATATCGAACGAAACCAACCACAAGGGGCTCGTGGGTAAGTGATAATAGCCCTCCGGCACGGAGATGTCTCGATATGTATCCCTACTCCTAAGCACGAAGTCCGTCGTTTCGGTAAAAGTAACGCGTTTTCAACGTATCACTTACGGACAGAAGATTAGTTTGAAGCCCAAACTAAGAATCAATGACAACACGATTTGACAGGTATCCCTACTCTCGATATGTTTTTGCCCGTTCAAAAAAGTTAGTTAATTAGCTGTAGGATTCACTAAGAAGTTTCGAACTACTTTCGGACGGGCCAGTATCTTCGTTGAAGGAGGTAGAGAGTAGGCCCACAGTATTTGTATTTAGAACTTTATTACTTATATATTTTTGTATAAAGAACTACTTGTTTTTAACAGTAAGGTTCTTAATTCAAAACCTGATCTAAAGCAAAATCTAGTTTTGTAATAAATGGGCATAAGTTTGGGTGTGATTTGTGTTCAAATTACAGGCCCAGAAAATGTGGGAGAGATTTCAAAAAACTAGCATCTGAAGTCAGACTGTTTCATGTGACAAATATGCGTAGGCGTATCGACCATTAGCTTAAATCTATTCTGATGGTATAATATTACGAAGGTAATCATAATCAACTATGGTAGACTCATCAGTCAATAATTGAAAAATTACGTTGAAATCTGTGTATAAATATTTACCTACAAATAATAATGTTTGTTAATGTTAATCGATAAAATATTGATTTATGTTATTGACTGATCCAGAGCTGATCACCTCTAGCATACCTTAGTGGCGTATACAGGGTGTAACAGAAACCCTATGCACTAAAGATAACAGCGGGTATAGAATCACTATGCATCGTTTCTGAAGCTGAAAATAAAATATTCTAAGAATTGATACCAAATAAATTTTCGGTTTCATATGTTTTTTCTATTGACACCGCACTACGTAGGTCAATAACTTTCCACGTTACTTGCCAATATCACGATAAATCTCTTCCAAATGATGTGTTTATTTCAATTTGAAAAGTTTGGTTTCTGATGGTATCAATGTTTTAAAAATTCTCATAACTTCCGAACATGTAGAGATAGGATTAAAAAACCCTTCCAATATCGTTGATATTATCCAAAGAAGCCGTGCCCTTGGTATGTATATACCCATTCTGGTACACGTTGTATACGACGTAGGTACTAGTATTGTAATCGGGTAGAATCCCATGTGGCATAAGCATAGCATAAGCAGCCTATAACATTCCCACTGCTGACTGACTGCGTAATTGGTTTCAACTTGACAGTTCAACAGTATTCATTGCGTTATTTACGTTGTTGAGCAGACACATTTTTCGAACATATGAAGCAATGGTTTAACAATCCGTTTCAAAACGAAACAGATTATGATTAATCGTGAGTTACGCAATTAGGGTGCAGGTCATTCTCGTTCGGTCATACGGTATGGCTCTTTGTAAATGTACGAGGAGCTATAAGAACTAATAGACCGATTACAAGTCAGCATTCGGAAACGTTTCTTTTAGTACAGTGCTAAGAAACGGTTCCTATTCGTTCATCGCTCATGAACTAACACTAATACTTATCCATCCCAGTGCAGGGAAAAAGGAAAAGTCTACTTCCATTACTGTTTTTTCCCAAAAACATCGGCCTAATGGCAAAACGCCGATGCAAATAATGAGAAAATTTGCATTCCTGTCAAATGTGGAGCCTTAATACGTAGATTTCTGCTCTAGATGTTGCTAATGTGAATGAATTAAGGAGTTATGGCTAATTTACTATTACAGAAAACTCCTTGAAAGTAGACCGTTACGGTCAACGGAGGTATTTCGTAAACCTTCGTTGCATAGATCTCGAGAAAACCTCTGTGACAGAGACGGATAAGCAAGTGATCTTTTAAAGGTTCTGTTTTTTCTCCCTACAAAAATGAATACAATTCATTATTATGTAGTGGTCGGAAAGAATTTGCATTTTGTAAAGCAAGAGTAGGCATAGCAAAAAAAGGATCAAACTTGTGATATACCTTATTACTGAAATTACGGCGAATATAACTATTTGAAAGAAAACCCCATGGTCTTGAGGGTACACCCCAAACGTTGGCTAGTTCAGACGGTAGGTAGAGATTAACTACGATAAAATGAACCGCCCCTCCAAAATTGAAAACGTTTGAAACTTATGACAGTATTTTGTTTTAAGTGTCACCAAGACTTGCATGTGTGCAGTGTGCGTACTGAGACGCTACTGAAGACGGATACTTTCAAATACATACAAACTCTTTCATAAGGATGACTATACATTTTTTACTACAAATAGTAAGTAATACGGAGGGGCGCGCCATGATATCGTAGATAATCTCTACTTAGAAGTAAACAGAGGGGTAGGGTAAAAGTTAGCTGCCACGCTTTTCGAAATCAGCACTCTATATCTCTCAGTACAAAAAGAAAAATACTTTATTTGTAAAACTAGTTTGGTTTATAATCTAAAAATAAACATTATCTTTAATATTTCTAGAGTATTAGCAATATTTACAGAACTCTTTATATCAAAAAATCAAAATATTTTTATTTCATATAAACCTGCATGGGCACTTATGAAACGTCAGAAGCTAGGTGCACGGTTCCAAAATGTTGTTTCCTATGGAGAAGAGCCGGCAAGAAACTCCACGGTTACTCTTTTCAAAATGATTGGGTTTAACAGTGTTTTCAGTGATAAAATGTATGGGAGGACAGTGCAGGCCTGTCAATAAGTACCAGGTACTTAGACGAATACAGAATAGAAAATCGTCTACAAATCTACAGTCTGTAAGGCCTACAACGTTCTCCCATTCACAATATGTAAAATAATCTACATAAATAAAATGAACCTAATTAAACATAGTGACATGATTAACATGACATTCACTAAAAAATAGTTGGATATATATTTTGGGACATCTATCCCACGCAGGGAATAGTTGTCTAATCCATTTAGATTACGTTTAGGATAGATGCCCCGCTAAGAAACAGGACATCTATTTCGCAAAATGCCATGCAATCGCACACCGATATGCAATTTAGTTGTAATACTTGTAGTTGGAGTCTTTCGAGAGATTAATAAAATAGCATGCGATTCATCCGCGAAATTAGAGTAATCACGATTAGGGCAACTATACCCCTGGGGCAACTATCCTCGCTTTACCCTAATTGCGTCCCAACAGTACGAATGGCTTTAATAATGGCAGGTCAACAACATTTTTCTGCGTTATTTACGTTGTTGAGCAGACTTTATCGAACATTTGAAGCAATGGTTTTTTTACTTTCAAAATGATTCAAATTATGATTGATAGTGTGTTATGAAATTAAGGTGCCAGTGGAATTTCTACTGTTCAAGACACAGGAATTGCTTGTCATTGGATCACTTATAATTTTCCAACTATTATTTTATTACCAATGTTCTTAGTCCTACTTAGATTCCTTGAAATACGCGTGTAGATAGCGCAGCAAATGCGTAATAACAATGTATTATATTAACTGAATACCACTTGTGTTGGTAGACAAGCGGAAGACTAGAAAGTGAACGATGAAAGCTATAGGGAGGCTATATTTTATGATGCGGCTTATATACGAGAAAGCGAATTATGGGTAGGAATCTAAGTATAGAGAAACATATATTGGAAATATGAAATATACCACATAGACCACATCTCTTACGGGGGCGATAGACGCACGAGTAGGGAGCGTAACTACTTATGGCTCAACAGTTTTTAAGCCGTGTTACGCCGATCGTCCACCACGCTACTCAAAAGTAATGTGTTACAAACTGTAGCGTGAAGATCGACATTCAATTTGGATCAGTATCAGCTGCACTTCGATGTTCTTGATTAGATTTACCGTAGCGGATTTACGCTACAAAACTCTAATCATCAATGAGTAGCCAGAAAATGTGGTAGTTCCGTGTCAAGATTTATGTTGAATAAAATACGATTCACGCAGGAGCAACCGTCGTTTTACTCGTTTTCGCCTATGTAATGCCCTAACTACGCGAACTTTTAGCGTCAATGGGTGAAAAAGGTAGTCGAGCGCTAAGATAGAAAACGAAATTAAAATTTTCGTAGTTATATTTTCTGCAATTTGCAGGTCTGTTCATTATCCTGCAAATCTTGCGGATATTCTTTGAAAAATAAGTTCGCAAGATACCATGGCGCTTCCCCTTAAAGGTGCTAGGAGCTGCTTGCTCGTGCGTTTATCTGCTCTCAGCCACTTTACACCGGAAACTGTAGTATAAATAACCAACAATATGTGGATATTATTGTTGGAACAATAAATAACACAAAAGAGGAAACGGTGCGTCAAATTTCGCAGTGACTGCAAAAGTTTCGTAACACCGCACAAAACAATTAAGTACCTAGCTACATTATTTAGAAAGGTTTAAAAAAAATATACCTATGGCTGGCGATTGAAGCAATTGAAGGATTAGAAGTGACATACAATATGAACCTATAATATCAAAGCAACCAAAACGTATATAAATAAATGGAAGTAAAATAAACAGCATTTTGTTTGACTAAGAAAGTTAAAACTTAGGGGATTTGACAAACTAATAATTGAGTTTGGAACCACGTAGGTCTCTGGTCTCGGAAACCGGAAGTCTAGGAGGAGTAAATACATCAAAGATCTTTGCCAATGACAATTTAGTTTATTTAATTTATTTCAGAATTGTTGGATAGTGTTGCCTATCCTCAATTCTTGCGGTGAGGAAAGAAGACCTTACCTGAGTTCAGCTTAATCTCCCTCCCAAGAAGGCTACACTATAAATACTACTATTCTATTTCCGATTTGCACACACCCTTCCTCATACTCGCCAGTTTCCGTACTACGTAAAAAACGTTACTTTTTGCGAAATATTGTTATCATGCACAACGAGGCATGGATAGCCATTCAATAATGTAAAGCGAATTGACTTAGAACTTGAAATGTCAGTTCATTCAAATTACAACTGTTTTTTGACAGTTGTGTGTAATCTATCTACATATATACAGGATTCGTTTTTATCCAGTGCGCAAACTGTAACCATGAATTCAGCATATCAATCTAGAAATTTTTCACCAGTTATAGAAAAAAAAATCTGCTGTTTCATAGAAAGGTGCAATACCTACGCGGTCAAAATGTATGGAACTGCTGATTTTTTTTTGTATAACCGGCGAAAAATTTCTGCGCTGGCGTCTAGACTAGAATGATATGCTGAATTCATGGTTGTCATTCGTGATGATCCCGGCTGTCATTCGTGGATCTTTGACAGTCGTTACGGGTCGTCAGAAGTCCGAAAATCTGACAATCAGTCTTACCAAGAGGTATCGTATTACCCAGTAACTGGGTTGTAGAGTATAGGCATCCGGTTACGCTGGAAGCCGACCCCAACATAGTTGGGAAAAGGCTAGGCAGATGATGATGATAATTTTATGAAGTTGGAAAACTATCTAAGAAGTTTGACAGATTGGGGTAACTTGATGTGCTGCAGGCTTAGCATAACGCTTTCTATTTCTACTCTACTGAAGAATAGAAATCGCTTGTCTACATTCTCGGTACAAAACTGTCAACTGTCTACACGGAAACGTCACTTTTGTCTACTCTTTCGACGACAAAACGCTTGTCTACAGTTCTCGTGCTAAGTTTGTTGGCGTCTGTACCTTATACGTCTGAGAGGTAAATTGGGAATGTGAAGCGTGTGCGCACGTGCGCACCATGCATGGAACAATGTGCACGGAACAAGTAATAAGTATTTAATACGTGGAGCTAAAACTTTGTGTCCCTTTTTACGAAAATTACGGGAATGGAGAAGTATGAAATGCAGTGCAGAAAGCTTATATTTTTTTAAATTATAGTCGTATTTCGACCACTGGGCGACCTCTACTAAATAAGCAAATTGAAGTAAGGTGTCAATTCTCTCAACAATTAATTTGGCTGACTGTACATATAGTACCTACCTAAGTACCTAACTACATGTAAATGAGATGGATGTGGGAGCAACAGACCGTAGTTCCTGGCTTCATCTCCGCAAGCCTATTGTTAGGGATTTATGAAGGTTTTAGCCTTTGATTATATTATACATACAATCAAAGGTTTTAGCTACGTGAGTGATGAAATTTTTCACGCATTTTTTTTATTTTTAAGAGTAGGTATGTATACCTATTTAATCAGATTTTTTTACTGTAGTGTCTCAGAAAAAAGATTGATTGATCTTTTGTCTGATTTCATTAAGAATTCTCACATAAAAGAACATATTATTGCATAAAATAATATGATTGTCCTATGTCTATTTAACTTTATCATCATAATCATTTCAGCCGAAATATGTCCACAACTGGACATAGGCCTCCAAGCGTCGCCACATCGACCGCTCCCGTACTGCTCGTATCCAGTTATTTCTTAGCTTGCTTCAATTCAAATAAACGAAACCAGACAAAGGTTAAATAAAAACTGAAGCTTTACCGAAAACATAAATAAATAAGGTTAGCGTTCCGTAAAACATCCTATTCAGGTCATTGCCGACTCAGCGTCGATTGTGGGGCTTCATATAAATCGGTTCAGTCGTTACAGAGGTTATTCTAGCACAGGCATACTAACATACCAAGGTCGATTTTATTAACAAAACTCTTAAACCAGTGAACCGATGTTCTTGTTTTTATAGCATCTGTTGTGAATGGGAGTCTAATGAATCGTTGAATGAAGGCTAAGCTAATGCTTACGAGTTGTGATGTCATTCTTCAGTCGGTCATGAATGAAATTAGTAAACTCTTATAGGTGTTATCTTTAGTCATAGAGGGTGGAGTTTTAGCAGTTTCTTTTTTGTGTTTAGTAAAGGAATTTATAATTTAATAAGATGTGTTCATGGGAGACTGGGAGTTAGTAAAAATTGGCTCGGTGATTTCCCATAATCATTCATCCAACTCAGCATGTCACAGGTCACAGCCCACAGGTTGTCAGAAGATACCCACAGGTCAACAAACAATACTTATTACGGGGACCGAAAAACGCATTTTTATACACATAAGATAACATCACGCCGTTTTTCCCCGAAGAGATGCGCAGCGATGTACCTATCGTATACGCACATTTCGCCAGTTATGTTTTAAGTCCCATGTAATAGGGGGCGAGCCCATTGCCAGCAACCGGGCACAAATTCAGACTCCGGGCTGAGAAATTCCAGACAGAAAAATCCAATAAGTAACACTTTGTCCGACCTGGTATTCGAACGCAAAACCTTGTGCTTAGCTGTAGCAAGTAGCAATTGCAACCACTAGACCAACGAGGCATTTTTCTACCCACTGTACATAAGCAGACTATAACTACGCAAAGTCGTAATACCAAGACATTAAGGTTTAAAACCGAAGGTTGAAACAATCATTACCAACAAAGTGCTAGCTCATCTTAATCGCAACAATAATAACAGTTTATCTTAAACCAATTAACGTTTCAAAACAGCTCTCCATATTCATAATCAGGAAAATCTAAGGTCGTTTATTTCTAGAGCAACCACGGAAACTCGTCATTAAGGAAAAATTAGTTAAGACTGCTACACACGTAAAGGTAACTAACTGCTTGTAATGCATGCTTGGTCATCGTGCATGACTACGTACTTGGTTGTTTTATGCCAGTTTACATTAATAAAAATAAAAAATACTTCTTAATATAATGTTACAAGCCTGGTTACAAGCCAGTCATAATAAATAGCACACGAATGTATTGGAAATGTAATCCTATCCCCCAAACTAGACCTGGACCTATATTTTAGGAGTCAGCGTTAAGCCATGGGTTCTATTTTCAATCTGACCTAACAACCAGTCTTACCAAGGGGTATCGTGTTACCCAATTACTCGGTTGTGGAGGTCAGATAGACAGTCGCTCCATGTTAAATACTGGTATTCAGCTACATAGAGTTAGACTGGAAGCCGACCACAAGATAGAAGACACGTTCTGCACTACTTTTGAGCAGTAAGTAACCTCACAAAATATACTCCCTACTAAAAGTACCACGAACGGCATGCGGCAATGGGACGAACGAGAAATAGGTACACGAAGTCACGAATATTACGATTATGCAGTTCAAAGTAGAAACACTGCTAATAATACAAAAACATGGTTGAACTACATGCTACAACACACAGCTGAAACGAAACGTTTGAACTAAACTACCTGGACCATTATTCTTGTCAAACTCACGTCGTCTGTTCGTACCGTTCCAAACAGAACATAATTACGACGTAAGTAATTATCCAGTGTACGAGATTAACTAACAGTTGCGAGGGTAGTCACGCCAGGTTATTTGTCACGGATCTTGCTAGATGATACTGATACGCGGTTACCAAACGTAACGGGCTACGTAACTGTAGAAATTGAAGTTTGGTGGCAGTTTTACAGTGTGTATGAAAGGTAAATAGTTGTGCATAGTATTAATAAATAGACATTTGAGCATGATAAAGTTCATGAACAAGATTTTTTTAGATGACATGAATAGAGTCTGGATTTGTGCCCGGCTGATGGCAATAGGCTCGCCCCTTTACTATGTGGGACTTAAACATAACTGGCGAAATGACCTCATTTTCCGTTACCATATTGTACTGGAAATCAGAGTGTGGTGAATTTCTTGTCAACGCCCATGCTGAGATCTCTCAGAATAGGGTATTTTCCAAGTTGATAAAAACTGTTTTAATTTGAAGATTGGGACGATACATTTAACAGAAAAATAAAAATAAATTTATTTATTTCCATTGCCTCCATAAAAAACGATTAAAATCAAATTTATTTTTCGTTGTTTTGAATTTACCGCCAAAACGCTTCTTACGATGACTTTTTATCACGTAACATCGTGACGTCAGCTTTGTGTAAACAGCACCAGTACAAATACTAAGTTTGGCGCAGTTTTAGAAGTATTTGTGGACAGAGGCACCGCACACCAGTGATTTCACTTTCTACCCTAAAATCTTGTTAATTATAAACACGACACTCACTTGTTTACTTACTAACTACTTTAGTTTACACAAAGTTGACGTCACGTGATAAAAAGTCATTGTAAGGAGCGTTTTGGCGGTAAATTTAAAACAACGAAAAATAAATTTGGTTTAAATGGTTTTTAATTGAGAAAATGGATATAAATGAAATTACTTTTATTTTTCTGTTACATATTTCGTCCCAATCTTCAAATTAGAATAGTTTTTAATAAATTGGAAAATACCCTATTGTAAGAAAACAGTCTATTTATTGGATCTTTAAAATCTTTGTATCATCTATCTAGAAATGATGGTACAATGGGACCGGAAGTCAAGAAATGCAATGTATGTTTTCTGAAGTTACAAAATATTTGCCCATAATAAAACATTCATAATAGTGTCATAATCAGACGGAGATGGCGGAATAAGGCGGACTCCTTTAATGAAGATTGGTCCTTGACAGCCGTGGACAGACAGAGATGGAAAGAGAGTAGGGAGGCATTTGCCCAGCAGTGGGACGTTAATGGCAAATAAAAAAAGAAAGTGTTATATGTTATAATTTTTTGATAAGGGCAAAAGATAAAGTGTCATTTATATCAAATGAGTAACTAAAGCCCTTCAGTTTGTTCTATTACCTATTTCCTAATCTATCTTAGCATTCAAATAGTGATAACACTGACCACATTAAATATAATAAACGATAGAAAATAATTAATTAAATGCCCCACTTCTCTTATCTAGAAGCCAATGACTGTAAAGGAAGTTCAATCATCAATAAAGCTGATAGTCTTCGTACGAAATAGCAAAGTGATTGCGAATATGTTGATAAAGCAATGTTTGTAAAGCAAATAATGTGAGTAATGAGATTCTTCTCTGGCTCATTAGTGTTTATTGTTTTTGTAAAACGTTTTAATCATCGCATTCCAGCACCTTAATTGCGTAACTCACGATTAATCATAATCTATTTCGTTTGAAACAAATTGTTAAACCATTGTTTCCTATGTTCGTAAAATGTGTCTGCTCAACAACGTAAATAACGCAATGAATATTGTTGAACTGTCAAATTGAAACGGATAACTAATCGTGAGTTACGTAATTAGGGTGCTGACTGCTTAAAGAAGGTCATGTAAAAACAGGGAAATCCCTTGGGCACAAGGAAAGAAAAAGAAAGGATAAGGAAAATTCTTCTCACATCGATACAACATACTCATGTTGGTACATTGTATCGATGTGAGATTATTTTTCCTTTTAAAATGCTTGCGTGGTCTAGATATTATTTGCGGAAACTAGATTAGAAGAAAGGAATTGTCCTAGATAGAACCAAAAACTCGAACACGTGTGACATATACTGACCCGCATTGAGCATGCGTGATGGATTACGGCCCAGTCACTCTCACAGGCCTGTGTCCCAGCAGTGTTAACATTGTTGGCTAATTATGCTCTATTAATATTGTGTGTTAACTAACAAATTAAAAAGTTGTAAAAGCAGGTCCCGTCTTCCCAAATGCGAATCGTCTATTCAACAGAAAGAGTAGTACACACATGACCCTGTTCGGGTGTTCAATAGAACAAAATGTCCCTTGTTTGGAACCTCAATAAAAGTAGTTTTCCCTGTAGAACCAACATTTTAAAGATCCTCTTAGAAACAATACAATTCTAAAACACAAAGCAGCTTCTAACAAATACAATAACTTTAGTTTTTATTGATTGGACTGGTATATATTGTGTATAGTGAGTGCATTGTACAAAATGCTACTACTACACTGTGGCCCATTCTCCCATTCATTCACTAGTACTGTAGGTAGGTAGGTACTGCAGCTGTAGATAGTTTGTGTGAAGGGAAGCCGCCAATACAACGTTGTAGGTCAACCGATTTTGTTACAAAAGGACTATACAGGGTGAAAGAATAATACAGAGTGACATATTTTTAGGGGTGATTACGGACAATAAGTACATTTTTTTTTCTGTTTTTTTTTTTGGTTTACTCACGTGTGTGTATGCTAAACTATTTTCGAATTTGAACAGAATCACTAGTCTCGTTTTTATGTAATTCTGTTGTTATTTTTAATAGTTATCGCATTCTTTACAGCCACGATGGACCTTTGAATATTTTAGCTGAAGATTGTCCGTATTTGTTAGCAACGTAAATACGACTAAACAAATCACCAGCAGGATAGGTCCCTATGAATGTAAACTCCTCCGAAATTAATGACATCATTTGGTAATTGTCAATCGGTTGATCTTTGACAATCGTGATTATTGACTATTATTCGAAAAGGATTGTTCATTCTGATGACGAAGAGATAATCATGACGATATTCTTGAGGAAACAACGATTGGCTCTAATAAAACTATTTTTATAGGAGATTGAAAACTAAAACTATAATATTTCAATACAGATTTTTTTTAAACGCATAATTGTAAAAAAAGGAAGTTCCTATTCGATTTCCTAACCTAAGTCTTTCATTGACCGAAGTTTAATAACGATTGGCATTGCGGTATTTACTTTAGTAAATTATTTTAATTGTAGTAACACTAATAACAGTAGTAATTGGAAGACCAATTAATATGTCCATCGAATTAATGACAGCCAGACGGTAAAGAAATCGTCTATACTTTGTAAATACTGTTTCTATATGAGTAGAAGACCAAAGAAATTATGGATGCACTGTTTAAAAGGTGTTATGGATAAACAGGGAGGGTACCGAAATAACAAGTTGTGCCGACCTCAAATAAATAGGGTTATTTAATTCTTTTTACCTATTGTGGTATGGTAATTTTATTCTAGGTCATCGTTTTCACATATATACAGGGTAAGTTTTTATCCAGTGCGCAAATTGTAACCATGAATTCAGCATATCATTCTAGAATCCCTAGCGCAGAAATAGTTCGCCGGTTATACAAAAAAAAATCAGCTGTTTCATAAAAAGTGCAATACCTACGCGTTCAAAATATATGGAATAGCTGATTTTTTTGTATAACCGAAGAAAAATTTCTGCGCTAGGGGTTCTAGAATGATATGCTGAATTCATGGTTACAGTTTGTGCACTGGTTAAAAACTTATCCTGATGTAGGTAAATATGTAAAATATTGTTAAGCATTTTAAAACAGTAACGGTGAAGTTTCTTGTCCATTCTTCTCCATACGAAACTACCTTTTGGGAGGGTCGACTAGAATCAATTCTATTTCAATGTAAATTTTGACGTTCAAAAATGCTTTTTATATGCCCTATTTGAAATAAATGATTTGATTGTGGACAGGAGACTGGCGATTTGTAAGAATGTTCCTACATTCATTGCTAGGAAGGAAAAATATTTCAATTAGACTTGTTCAACAATCGTTCTTGAGTTTTTTGTGGCAAATAGGTGCCTCATTTTAGCTCGCAGTCATTGAGAAACAGTCTACCGTGACTATGAAAAGGCAAAAAATAGAAATACCTAGATTCGAAAGAAATACAAGAACTTGTTTTTTTTAATGAAAGCTACTGGGATACCATTAGGTTCTAACGAAGTGGTTACTGACTAAGAAAATAATGACGATATTTTACATAATAATAATACTTACAAAACGTTTATTTTAAACTTTGACAGTAGAGCACGAATAAGGAGCTAACTTTGTTAGAAACTTGTGCCTGTGGTAGGTTTATATAAAAATAAAAAAAACTGAATTACAGGTCACCAGGGCCTGTTACTTGGATACACAACATAGTAACAAGATACGATAGTTAACTAACAATTAATTAATTAAGTAACTCAGCCTCACTGCCATATGAAACCTCACTATAATATTAAGTTTTATCCTACAAAAAATCGGGTTAACTTATAGAATCAAAATCAAAATATTTTATTTCACATAAACCTGCATGGGCACTTATGAAACGTCAGAAGCTAGGTGCACGGTTCCAATTTGTCACTTCCTATGGAGAAGAGCCGGCAAGAATCTCCACGGTTACTCTTTTAAAAATAATTGGCTTTTACAATGTTTTAAAATTACAGTGATAATAGGTATGGGAGGACAGTGAAGGCCTGCCAATAAGTACCAGGTACTTAGAGGAATGAAAATACAGAATAGAAATCGTCTACAAATCTAGTCTGCATCTGAATACCTACATAGCATTATTTAACTTAAATCATTGGTAGGTAACTTGATTTGCATAGCATACATACAAAGGCCACAACATGACTTTAAGCTGCATTAACCAACCCATCAACCATAATATATTTCTTCCCTCAAAACTCACCTGAACATGTCACAAAACTCACTTTTCAATAAACTACACCATTTTCTTCACAGGAACACGTATACACGTATAAAATCACAATTTCATAAATAAACACTGTTTATTGCGTATGCGCACCGGCTAGCCGCTACTCTGTTCAACGCACGAATGTCTGCGCGCGTGCCCGCCGCGCCGCTAAGTTGCCGCTTCGATAATAATTGCTGAATAAACCGCGCAAATGAGTAAATATATTATTACGATGTTGTTTTCGCTAAGATGGTTTAAAAGAAAGGTGAATATGAATGCAACTAAGTGTAATGTTGGTATGTCAGTTTTTGCTCGGCGATTTTATCTGAAAGAAAAAGTTTCAAGCAATTGCCCGCAACTTTCTTTGAAATTGGTCAGGTACTTTTTCCTTGAGTATTTTCATTTTGTGAAATACCTATGCGGGTGTTTTTCGAATAGGCAACTTCTAGTTAAAATAACTTTTAGCTATCTACTTAATATGTACTTAGTATACTACATATAAGTACCTACTTCAGGTAAAGTAAGTGTATAAGTAACCACCCACACCATATATTTTCTAAACACACCGTCTTATTTTTGCAAGTTTCACCGCGTTTTGTACGCGATCTAACTTTAGTTCTAGCCTAAAGCTCTGAGCCAGTTTTTGCATTTCCAACTTTATTTCGATTTCGGTAAAGTCCTTAATACAAAAATGAAAATTTAGCACCGGACTTAAGTTGTCAGTTTTGTAAAAAGAAGTGCGTTTTGAATTGTTTTACGTTCTTGTTTCAAAGCCATCGACCCTGGCTTTGAAACAAGAACGTAAAACAATTCAAAACGCACTTCTTTGTTTAAAAATAGACCTGACTACTTAACTTTTACTCTATTATATAAAAAACTTTCTTAAAAAACCGGGACGCGTAACGTGTATTTATTAACTGTTTATTAAATTACACGTTGTTCTTTCTGGTGAATGAACACGCCACGGAATGAATGAATAAGTAACATTTTACGGCTCCTAAACTCTTAACTCATTCACTAGCTTATAGCATGTTCATGTCGCAGTTACATGGCACGCTCAGCCATTTTGCTAAACTTCTAATTATTCTTTCGTTTAAACGAAACAGCACCCTAATTGCGTAACTCACGATTCATCATAATCTGTATCGTTTTGAAACGGATTGTTAAACCATTGCTTCATATGTTCGAAAAATGTGTCTGTTGGACAACATAAATAACGCAATGAATATTGTTTAACTGTGAAGACCAAACCAATTATGATCAATCGTGAGTTACGCAATTAGGGTGCAGATTATGATTTTACTTTACCTATGCAATGTTCAAACATGGTTCTATTTAAAACGAATTATTAATCTTAATAGACTTATATAGATTTTGCCTAAAATTGAGACTGGTCTAATTTTATCTTTGAATTTTAACGTTAATATTTTAATATCATAGTTATATGATTTTTGTAAATATACAAAATTTAAGCGGTTTCATTACAGTAAAGACTTACGGCGACAATGACATTGAACGCGATCCAAACACCTATACTGCGTTCAAGAGCTATCATTCTGTTAGTGTCAATAATCCCCAGAAAGTAATGACACTGACAGCCCTTAAGCGTGGTTTAGTGCTTCATTGGTTAAATTCGTCCTTGATCATTCTTAACTTTTGAAAAGACAACGAACTATGAACTTAGTAAAACTTTAAACTTTTTCGTAGCGCTACGCAACGTAGCAGCATAATTATACTACCGTAGATATTTTATGTAATTCCTATTTCACTTCTCTTCCTACAACATGCACATAACGTCACAATTATGCTAAGTCTCAATTATTCGTTTAATGAACAGATGCATCGTCTTGTGTGTCATTGACGTGTCAATTGTAGATTATAGGGGTACATCGTAGAAAGTATGTGAGTACTACACACATGCTCGGGGAATTTAATTGTTAAGCAAATTCACTTATCTGCTTACCCTGTAACCTATTATGTTGGGTCGGCTTCCAGTCTAACCGGATGCAGCTGAGTACCAGTACTTTACATGGAGCTCCTGCCTATCTGATCTCTACAACCCGTTACTGGGTAATACGATACCCGTTGGTAAGATTGATTGTCAGACTTTCAGGCTTCTGACGACCCGTCACGATGGTCAAAGATCCTCGAATGACAGCCGGAACCAACGGCTCAACGTGCTTTCCGAGGCACGGAGGGGTCTTGATATGTAAAGATGGTCACCCATCCATGTACCAACCGTGGAAAGCGTAGCTTAACTTGATCGATCGACCCGTGCGGGTCTTCTTACTTAGCCACAAGCCCCTCTTGTTAAGCAAATTGACTATCGACTTAAATTTTACGACTAATAAATTATTTGACAGTTATATGAAATGGCTATACGCTTATAACACAGCAAGTTGACGTAGGTTGTCAACTTGCTTAACAGTTAATTTCCCTGACTGCACGTCATAATAGCTTGCGATCTATTCTCGTATGATTTCATCTACACTCTATATCTATACTATTAATAAAGAGGAAAAATTTGATTGTTTGTTTGCATTGAATAGGCTCCGAAACGACTGAACCGATTTGGAAAATTCTTTCACTGTTGGGAAGCTACAATAGCTCCGGGTAACATCTATACTATTAATAAAGAGGAAAAATTTGATTGTTTGTTTGCATTGAATAGGCTCCGAAACTACTGAACCGATTTGGAAAATTCTTTCACTGTTGGGAAGCTACATTATCTCCGGGTGACATAGGCTATATTTTTATCCCCGTATTCTCACGGGAATGGGAACGACGCGGGTGAAACCGCGGGGCGCTGCTAGTTATTTATAAAGAGGGTGCATGGAGTGAAGTCATCGTCTTTATTGGTAGTTATTGAGGCTATTTCTGGATGGAGTGCGGAGTAGTTTTAGAAGTGTGAGTGATTAGGGCCATGTTGTTAATGTTGCTTGCTAGAAAATAAACGAATGGATGGAGGGCACATGTTTTTGTCAAAGAAGAACATTTTAAAACACTATGTATTGATGGTAAGTAATGCTTTATTTACCAAAATGTAGGTGTACAAAGTAGTATGCTGGTATTATTAATGTGGCCCATGTACATTCTACCATTACATGTGGTGTGCAAATATTTACCTTCAGAATACATTAAATTATTAAAAATGTCATAATATTCCTTCACTAAACGTTACAAAAAGACGTTCGTAGACGTAGACGTTATAAAGACTCGTTGATACACTACTAGCTTTCGCTAGTGGTTTCGCCCGCAACTTATACACCTAAACCTTCCTCATGAATCACTTTATCTATTGGTGAAAACCGCATGAAAATCCGTTTTGTTTTTGAGTTTATTGCGAATAGAGGGAAAGACAAACGCAGCGAAGGCCTTTGTTTTTAACCGAATTCAAACAGACGGAGGTTATCGATTCGACATGGTTATATTTTATTTTGTGTTTTTATTTATGTATGTTTGGGCATAACTCCGTCACATATAGACGGATTTGCGAAAATATTTTTTTGTTCGAAAGGGGATTGGTCCTATTTAAATTTCATATAGATCTGATGATGCGTTTCGGGGGCGGGACGGCGCGTTGTGATCCACGCGCGCCGTCAGAGATGTCAGCAACAACTGGTGGGGTCCGCAAGGGCCGTTGTCGCGGTTCGAAAGAGGTACCGTCGCCCCTGGCACTTGCCTATGTGCCAGGCAGGTGGAACCAGGGTGGGTTTTAGTAAGTAAAAGTCTGACACGCACTCCTGCTCCACCCAGAGCGGGAGAAGTCATTTGAAGATTTCCCAGTACAAAAAAAAAAAAAACCGCTACTGCTGTTATCGCATAAATATGTATTGCTTTGACCCCAAGGATGATGAAATTTCAAAATGGTGTATCAAAATGTGAAAAAACAACCGACTTCTACTTGTAGTGTTTTTCCGGAAGTCGGTTATTTTCTTTTTTGGTAAAAGTTTTTATATGATATTCAGTAATACAAGCAAGTTGAAGTAGCAATGACCTGGCCATATTAGCCGTAGAAACGATGACCTTGACCTGAACTTAAGGTAGGACGCCCTCAGGCTCGGTGGAGCGACGATCTTCGGAGGGTGGCTGGTAACAGCTGGATGAGAGTTGCCGAGAATCGACCTGAATGGCATGCAATTGGAGAGGCCTCTGTCCAGCAGTGGACTGCTGTAGGCTGATGATGAACTGTACTGTTGTGATTTGAAATTATTGGCATGTTTCTAGGGGGTAAAAGTTCATCCCTTGCAGGACGTTAATAATGAAACGATGGCGACGTAGCTAATTTCTCACAGTCTCAGTGAAAGTAAATTATATTTACATCACTAAGAAAGTAATTTTTGGTAAGCTATTTTACAGTAAGACAAAATATGCCACACACCACCAAAAAAAAAATAGATTGTTTTGTAAAATAAAAAAATAAAATAAAAATAAATACTTATTTTAATCCTGAAAATATGTTAACCGCTGCGGTTGTCTCAAATGTTAATAACTTTGCTACAATAACAACGTAAACAAATTTACTTTTACTGGAAAGTACCCACATGTATTCAAACAGATTTAATTTCACGAAAACGATTATACTTATTATACTTACCCACACGAAAATGCGTGATCATACAACTTTCTGTCAGAGAATTAAAATTAACTTCATTACTTTAGATGACGATCTAATTTAAACTTGTTTATTACGAACGTTAAAATATAGACAAACCTTTTCAAACTTTCAATTTTTTACCGACGGAAAAAAGAAGGAGGTTATCAAATCGACGCGTAGGTATTTATTTTTCTCGAAACTTATTGCTATGTATTTATTTAAAGATAAATAAAATAAATCCAAACACATAGGCGTCGAAGTATTCGTCCGCATCGCTGTCATCAGGAAATGTGCCCAGAAGACTGGCAGCATTGCCACGTTGAATGGCAATGCTAATTCTTTGGCCGAAAAATGACCCAGCCCTCTGGTCACGTGAAGTGTCGACCAGCCGGCGAGAAATTTCCTTAAAGAGGAGACGTGCACTCGGGCCCCATGACCCGAGCGTTTTGACCTCGGACGGCTCAAAACTGTAATTACCCATAAGGTTACTGTATTGCTTGTTTAATGCTGCAGCCAATTAACAAAAATGTTTAGGTTTGCAAGCTATTGTTGATCCAGTTGATCCAAGGAAGGCAGGGTTTTTCTTTGTGCGCCTATACATACTTACAGGGTGGTACATCGACGCGCAACTTGTTACCTTAGATTATCACAGTAATAGATTCTGAAATTCCCTGCGTTGAACATTTTCGTGGCTTATAAAAAGAATGTCGATCTAGAATCATGTTACAGCAAGCAGACTTAGCATGAGGCATTCTATTTCTACTGTACCGTAATATACATTTATCGGTTCAAAACTGTCAACTGTCTACGGAAACGTCATTTTTGTCTACTCTTCCGTCGACAAAACGCGTCTATACGGTTCTCGTGCTAAGCCCGCAGTTTGCGCGTCGATGTCACCCTGTGTACCTTCAACTAAGTAATACGAACTAATCGTAATATTCAGCAAAATGCTGTGTCAATGACAGCATAATAAATTCTTTCGTAATACCAACCAGTCACATTTTATGTATAGTATACCTACTGTAGGCCTATAGAGGAGACCTATTTTTTGGCAATTAGGTATGGCATAATTCAACGTTCCGGTGTACGGTTCCGGAACACAATTAAATATACATTGTGTAGTTTCTATGTAATGTAATAGCGGCAGCTCCATACGAACAAAATAATTTTATTATGCGTTTAGTCCACTCTGCACCAGCGCTGGGTGTCTCACGCGCAGCAAATACTGAGATGGTAACCCTTTCGGTATTGACACGCTCAGCACAACTGATACTGCATTTTTTTTTAAATGTTTAACGTTCTCTTTTTTTAATGTGTTTGTTGCTGTTGTGTTGTGTCTGTGTCGAATAAATGTTTTCTATTCTTCTTCTTTATTCTTCTCGATCCCTCGACCCCCAAGAATTAATGTGTCCACTGGACCCCTGACTATAGTTTATTCTCGGGTTCGAGAGTGAATTTTATTTCCCCGTCAAGTTTTAGTTTCCTCTCGACCCCCAATCGAAACCGTACCAACTGTACCAAAATACTAATTTTAGGTACATACCGAACTAGGGCTCGAAAGTGGACAAGCTATGCCTGTCCTTTGTATGAAAATCCAATCTATGTTTAAGGGTTGAGAGGAAACAAATAATCTTTTTTTAGGGGTTAAGGCTTCCGTGTGGTGCCGGACGTCAAGAATAGCATCATCCAATTTCATCCCGTGGGTGTCGTAGAAGGCGACTAAGGGATAAGTCCCTTAGTCGCCTTCTACGACACCCACGGGATGAAATTGGATGGATTGGACTAGAGGATGGGCAGCAGCGTTCTCTATGCATTTGACCACCATACTGCGATCGCCAACCCGCCTGCCAAGCGTTGCGATTATGGCAAAACCCTCCTTTTGGGTGAGGCTCATGTCCAGCAGTGGACGACTTTCGGCTGAAATGATGATGATGATGAGGGGTCGAGGTGTCGAGAGTGGACTAAACGAAAATATGTACGAGAATACCTAAACTAGCGACTTCCTCCTGCTTCCCACAATATTTTTACAAGTAAGCAAATAAATCATACAAAAAGTTGGTTTACAGATAGATTATCCTAGATTAACACATAGGATACTTTTTAGCCAGGTAGTACTTTCCCGCGGGATAATTTCCGAATTCCACGCGGGAAAAGCCGCGGGCGGAAGCTAATCTATAATATATATGGATATGATTACTACAATGTATATCTAGGCTCTAAAACTAGTACATATTTATCACAATTGGAGCTATGTAGTTCTAACAATTGAACTAACAATGGAGTGATGTCATTGGTTTAGCGGAGCGGAGAGTATAGCGGAAACGACACAATACGAATTCAGTGTTCCATTACCTTCTAGATTTTGATAAGATTATTGTATAAGGAAGTGCGAATAGGTACGAGTATATTCCTTGTAGTCTTGTTTAGTTCGTGAACGATGAACTAATAGGAACCGTTTCTTAGCACTGTACTAAAAGAAACGTTTCCGAATGCCGACTTGTAATCGGTCTATTAGTTCTTATAGGTCCTCGTACGCCAGCAGAATCGTCGAGACAACGAGAATGACGGCGACTGATTTGGCGGATACGATTTCAATTTTTATTCGATGTTTGTGAACGAGAACGAGAGAGAATAGCCGACGAATGACGATGCTACCCGAGACCCGACCGACCAAACTCACTAGAATGAAACGCGCGTAATAACATTAGATTAACGTAGTACTGACTGACAGTCAGTACTACCATAGATCACAGAGCATAACAGCCACCATTGCTAGGAATTTGTTTTGTGATCATTATCCACAGCCTGACTTCTACCAATTCTGGGCATAGACCTCGCTTTGTTTGTACCAATTTACTCTCCAATTTTTTGTGCCTGCCTCATCACTACCCGCGATGATGATCAGAATGAATCAAGACAAGAAATAAAAGACATGAAGCAATGGACAAAATTGAATTGGTTGAATACGAGGCTTTTGGCTATGTGTTGTCTTTTTGTGTAATGTGCGTTTTTTTGTACAGAATAAACAGTGTTTCTTTCTTTTCTTTTCTTCTGACTATATAATCCGCTCGTCTTGCCGCCAGCTGACCGAAACTTCTACTTCCAGTCCTTAGACGCCACTCAAGCACAGTACACTACACTAGCATCTACTACAAATTAATCGTTATCATGTAAGTCCGTTTAAATTTCAAATTTTATGCAATAAAATGAAGTATAAGAAAACGTCACTGCAAGTACATGCAATAAAGTGCATAAAATTTAAAACGTGCCAATTGCCTAATACGTAAACGATTGGATTGGAGAACGACTGGGAACGAATCAACTAATAAGCCATTGACGTGACTGTTGTAAGATGTTGACAATCACCATCTAGGTACGTATTAATCATGTGGAAACAAAGTCAAAGGAAACTCACACAATAGCAGAGTGATGTCTCTGGTGTAGCGGGTTGGATGGCGTGGTGGGCGGCAGGGCGGACAGGGAAGCAGGCTGAGGAGAGCCGCACCACCGGCCCTCGCGCACGTCTGATGAGCCTGCCAATAAGACAGAGGTGGTAAGTTAATGGCCTGTGCTTTGGGAAAAAAGGCCACATTTTTTAGGCTGTAGTTACGACGTCACATCCCATTATTGCCGCCTAAAGACAGCTCTAACCAAATGGGGTGGGTACTCAGAAATTCAGAACATGACACCTTAGCGACAAAGTTTAAAATGCCTTTTGAAATGCTTCTGTTTTCACCGGAACCCTTAAAATCAGAGCACAGTAATATTGTTAGCTGCTGCTGCATAACAAGGACCAGCACTCCATTAATCGTTAATTTAATAGGGTTATACCTATTCCCCTTCGACCTTTCGTTCACAATCAATCTAATGGGGCACCAATATTAGGTAACTGCCAATTTCATTAATGAAACTGACCTCGATCTGCAGATCTAAACCACATTCAAGAGCTGTCAGTGTCTTCTTTGTAGTGGAATATTGATACAGACAGCTCTTGAAAGCAGTTTAGATGGACTGATCGCGTTCAGATTCGCCCCAAAAGATTTCCATAAGCGACTACTAGAACTATTCTTGTCTTGCTTGTGTCGACAACATCGAGAAGAAGTGGTATACAAAAAGTCCAGAAAATAGTTTGTTCATAATAGACTACAAAATGGAATGCGGTAACTTTTAATAAGGGTTTTTTTTTTCAAAAAGTATGTATTTTGCCATAGCTACCTCCGATTGAGCCAAATAAAATTTAATACTATCTCAAGGCAATATGACCCCAGCATAGAAAGCAATATTAATAATATGTAGTTCGCTTTAAAAAAATATAAGTTTTGACCATTGTAATAAGCTTTTGACGCAACACTCCTATGGAGATGTCCATGGTCTTGTGATAATTTTGTTACATGTTGTATAAGACTCATTTCATATAGTGAAAGTCTGGTGTTGCTGATATACTCACTGCCATAGAGCGTTAGGTGGGATGGTGGTCTGCTGGCCAGCACCGGAGTGGAGCCATACCTTTCCCCTCCCGCAGACAGGCGCCCCCCGAGCGGCTTGAACGCTATCGGACGGATCACTGATTTGCCCTGGAACAAATAAAAGTTGCAAATTAGATATGAGTGAAATATAGGCTGGCAATTAATGATAATTATCGTTGACATCTACTGGAGAGCGAAAGAATTATCTGATATCTTCACATTGACTACGAAAATGCTGGAACTTCACACATAAGGGTGGACCTCTAGTGGTATCCGAAAGAGCGCCAGCTAACGGACATAACGGATTGTAAGCTAAAAAATTAAAAAATTTAAAGAAACCAGCACTGAAAATTAACATGAATTAATTTTGCGTAACAAATGCGAGAGTACCGTACTGCCAAATAACCATGCATGTCGTATTCGGAATTCGAAAGGAGACACAGTAAAACACCGTTTACTCCAGCGGGGTAATTGCATGCATACAACTCTATCAACACTATGGTTTTAATTTACAATAGCAATGGTTTTAATTTTGACAATAACAACATAAATTGAAAGCAAGAAAGAAGGAAAAATAGATTTGTTTGTCACAGAAGTACGTATATACAAAAAGATGAGTTCACATTAAAAATAACATGAAAACAACACAGATTATACATAGGCACATAGAACATAAATAGACGCCAGCTAAACGCCGCGCGGTCACTGTGACAAGAAGGCTTCCACTCAGCATGATGCTGTGCTATGGGACACACAGCAAAGCGCTGATTTTCAGTGGTCACTCGTTGCGTTATACCGCTATTACCGCATTTATAAATGTTGTTGAACAGACAAATTCATCAAACTTATCAGGCAATGAATTAGCAATATCCCTCAAAATGTTTCAGATTGTGATTGTTACACAATTATGATGCTGGTCAACAACAGATTACAGATAAAACATCACATTGACATTTCCTAAAGACCAATTGCTAAAGTCTACTCACCGACCATTATCTCAAGGACCCAAACGAATTGTTTTTTAAAAGCGTTCGTTAGTTAATAAGTCCGTGCGCATTTATGTGAGCACGGATTTGACATTTCGTACGCAACAACGCATCTAAATGTCATGAAGAAAAGGTCAAACTTGGAATATTCGGTGCATCAACGTGTGTTACCGTTACAATGATGTATGGGGAAAATATATGGATTTCGTGACGACATTAATCAGGGCTTTGCGTTTAAATTAGGCCAGAGCATTATTAAAGTCGTGTAGCGGACTCATATGGAATTCCATCGGTTGTGTAATATATTTCTATATCTGTGTTTGTTTTAATATATTCTTGTGTATTTCACTGTGAGTACTGTATGTTTACGAATAAATTGTTTTGTAAGAACTTCTTCACTAGGCATATCATGTCAATGATTTGTTTCAACAACAGTCTCTTGATTTTGCATACTGTTTTGCTGTCATATTGCAATCGTTTTTACTTATCACATCAATGTGTGGTATTACAACAAATTGATCGTATCTTACTTTAAGAACAATGGGAATTAATTTATGTAATTCTAATTAGTTACTAGATATTGCGTATGCTTTATTTGATTCATAATTAAGTTGTTGTTGTTCTTACATATTGAGTATTATGAAGGAGGTTATGAAATACTTTACACTCGCGAAGACACTCTATTACAGTCGGTTTATTTTGTAAAATCTCACGCGATGAATGAATTAAATGTACCTACCCCAGCGTTATTTGACCAAGGGTCAATTAATCGAATAAACCCCAAGATTTGCACTAGCCCCTGAGGCCTCATATTTCATGGTGCTACAGATGCCATTGTATAGCATATCAAGGAGTAGACCGGGGGGCGCCGTAATGGTCCCTGTCCCTACTATTACGGCTTTCCCTTAGGGTAGGGAAGCATTGCGAGCCGTACCGGATCTGCATCCTAGAGTAAGCATTGGACTGGTGGAGAGACGGGTGATGTTTATCTATGGGATTTCTTTTAACGACGTCCTCGCCATGTTGATTTAGATCGAACTTCACCGGTGCATATTTGATATAACAGTTACAATAGTGAATACAAAATTGGCTACTGCTTTACCTTCCCAAAGAGGTTCAATTCTTGAAAAGACGAAAGAAGAAACCAGAATAATAAGCCCTCGGCTAAAATATATCTACGAGTGGAATGCATTTGCATCGCATGCACAAAAGACGAAACTTTTTTGATGAAGTAATTAAACAAAATAAATATACGCAATACTTGTATAACGTGCCAACGAATCAATCAGGCGGAATGACGCGAATTGGTAATAAAAAACGCGTGCCTTACGACTATAGATGTCGAACAGAGTACGGGCAGAGACGGAGGAATGTCCAATATGTCTGTGACAAAAACTTGAACACTTGGCATCGCTGTATACGGCACTGTTTGCTTAACGTTTCCTTTGAAGAGCTGGTATATGAATATAATATGAACTTGCATGTGACACAGAGTAGGAAATGCAGTGCGACCATCAGACCATAATGTGATTGTAATTTTGTTTAATTACAATTATTTTTTGCGCTGTGACTGGAATTGGTTTCATCTGTCACTCTGGACCATTATCAGTCTATAATATTCCCACTGCTGGGACTCAGGCCTCGTTTCTATGAGGTAGGGGGCCGTGATCCAGCACGCTCAGTTCGGATTCGTGGATGTCAGATGTCTTCGAATTATTGGTCAAGGATACACCGCGCCGGTTTCTCGCGATATATCATGTCCTTCATCGTTTTGAGAGCAGTGGTGATGAAATTATATACAAAAAGCGAAGTGTATATCGTTGAAGGGACTCCCATAAGGTGGACCGATGACATGGTAAAGGCCGCGGGAATCCTCTGGAAGCGAGAAGCATAGTACCGGTCGATGTGGCGATGCTTGGGGTAGGCCTATGTCAAGCAGTGAACGTTTTTCGGCTCAAATGATGATGATGATGATGATGAAAGTGCCTATCCCCAGATAGGCACTTTCATCATCATCATCATTTGAGCCGAAAAACGTTCACTTCTTGACATAGGCCTACCCCAAGCATCGCCACATCGACCTACGACCTGGGGTTGCTGCTGCACAACAAGTTGTGAGCTTAGCTTAGCGCGCTTAGGTTATGACAGCGAGGATAGTGTTTTTGCGTTCTGATTCTTATCTAACCGAGCTGATCAACATTTCTAATTAGGCCTCTTTTTCTTTCTGTTTATCTGATAAAGATCTTTATAACGGTTCATACGACATGTCTTAGTAGTGCAGGTACCTATTTTTAAGATGTGCAGCCATAATACAAGTTTATTATAATTACGTAGGTTAAACCCTGATAAACACGAATAAACACGACCATTTTGTTTCAGGTCAGGATTTTTATTTATGAAGTTTAGCGCCGCGGAAAGCACGTTAAGCCGTTGGTCCCGGCTGTTATTCGTGGATCTTTGACAGTCGTAACGGATCGTCAGAAGCCCGAAAGTCTGACAACCAGTCTTACCAAGGGGTATCGTGTTATCTGTAGCTTCACATCAGTGAATTAGTTTTCGGTATCGATTCAGTAGTTCAATAGTAAAGATTACCCCTACACACAAACTCACACATTTAAACTCTTTATAATACTTAGTACCTATAGAAGAAGTGGGGTAGATGCCGAAACGTGGCCATTGGCAGTTGGGCTGGTCAATAAATTTAAATTAGCCTGACGCGCTATGGCGCGGGCTATGCTCGGATTTTCTTTGAAGGATAAAATCAGGAATTAAATTATCCGCAAAAGAACCGGAGTTAACGACATAGCTTGCAGAGTAAACAAGCTGAAGAGGCAGTGGCCATGTCTGTGGAAAGATCGACGGCCGGTGGAGGGAGCAGACGAGTCCTAGAGTGGAGACCGCATATCGGCAAGCGTAGTGTGGGACGCCCGCCTTTAGATGAACCGACGAACTTAAAAAGGTAGCTGAGACAGACTGGAATCGGAAGGCAGCCCGGGAGAGGATGATGTCTAGCAGTGGACTGCAATAGACTTAGTTGATTGATAGTAGTAGCGGATAGTGACGTGATATAAAGATAGTACGTTTACAAACCTGTTACTTATAACTGTTACTATCGGTGTGAAAATGTGAAACTGGATTGTAACTGCATTAGCATTGCAAAATACATTCGCAGGAAGTCTTCACGTCATAATTGTTCCATGTTGTTGTTACTGGTATATTTTATGAGTTTTCTTCAGTTTATGCACATTAAATTACGAATGTTATGGCTGCTGGGTTTTAATTTATTATTTAGTGCTGAGCAGTGCTTGATGCCTTATTTGTTTTGATTTATTGTATTTAGATTTTTTGCTCATAAATCCTAGGTTTACTAGGCGTAAATAGTATTGGTTAGTAACACTAGTGGCTCTTTCAATATTTGAGCGTGCTCTAGCCTACATAATTATATAACTAAACCGACAAACGTAGTCCTGTACAAATTTTAATAAACTGTGGGTTCTGTGAGTTCATACAAAATCCCATAAAAAAGGACGTGCAGGTTCTCCCGAATTTTAAAACTACTGAGATTTTTTTCTGGCTATTACTCACATTTTTAATCCAAAAAGAAAAAAATCTGGTCCAGCCATTCTCAATTGATGCGCTTACCAATGAACATAGTTTCATTTTCAGTATATAGAAAATGTACATGAAATCATTCTTCTGCCGAACGAAACTAGACTTCTAAATACACTCGAAATTATATTAAGGAAGACTAGACAGCTACCTTGAAAAAGGACCAGTTATGAAGATATCACGACTAAAAAGGCACTGAAAATATCTTTAGCAAATGGCTTGAAGAACAAAATGCAGTTAACAGACAACATTGCCAGTCGGCCAAACACTCAAAGACAAGTATGTGCAACACAAACAAACGCCTATTTGTACAGGAAGACATGTTTGTGGGTTAAGAGACAAGGCGATTTCGAGGAAACCTTCTAAACGCCCCATTATCGTCGCATAAAGTAAGATAATGACAATATTATACGTGACATGATGGGCTTTCGGTCGTAAATTATGCGACAAACAAACACACGGTAACATGGCAGTTGATACGCAGATACCGCTTTGATGGGTTCATCGTGACACGACAACCGTTGTTGCGTTGAAGGGTTTGATCGTAAACAATCTATAAACTAGACTTTTCGTACGTATCATAGCGAATCTGCTTCGGAGAAAAGTTGACACGTGCCAAACTGTCAAAATAAATAATCACTAAAATCATCAATACAACTCTATATTCATATAGTACAATTGAATGACTTTAAAGAATAAGTTTTTAACCAGTACGCAAACTGTAACCATGATTAAATATATCACTCTAGACCCCCTGAAATTAGCTGTTCTATACATTTTGACCGCGTAGGTATTGCACTTTTCTATGAAACAGCTGATTTTTTTTTGTATAACCGACGAAAAACTTCTACGCTAGGGGGTCTACAATGATATACTGAATTCATGCTTATTTATTTATTTATTTAACCATTTATGCACACACATATAAACAGACAGAAAGGAACAGAAAAATACGTACAAAGGTAATGCTTATTTCTACAGAAATCTCTTCCAGCACACCTGCGATAGGAGAGAAGATAACAGAGATGTAGACAACGCGTGTAATAATAATAGAAGGGAAAACATAATAGCACAAATTATATCTAATCTAATTTATAAATACACATACAGTTGCTTACAGTTTGCGCACTGGTTAAAAATGTATCCTGTATTTCATGAAAACTCATTTAATTATGTGGACTAAGAGGGCTGATTTTAATGATTTAATTAGACCCCCAAGAGCAAGTGAAGATCAAATAAACTATGGATGTGGGAACTGTGACATGTGTGATAGATGATGTGGCTAGGGTGTAGGACGCTAGAGAACACCGCGATGACGGCTGATAGAGAAGTTAATACTTGCCATTGCAAATAAGTTCCCAATTTAGGGAAAACCAAAGACACCATTTTTCGACTATGAACGCTGCGCTACAAAAATAAATACTTCACAACAAATATTGAAAAACGCAAAAAGAAAAGTAGCGCCATCTACAATGCCACAGGCGAACTATTCTCAGAAATTCTAAATCGCGCAGTCAGAGTTTACCACGACACTCAAACATATACAAAATCCCGACATCAACTGTCGGGCAGTTGCTCACCAGACACAATACCCGTCTGGTCAGAGGATCCTCCTTTTCAATAGAGGATGAGCGAACTTTACACCCTGTTCCTCATACCTCTACAGTCAGATGAAGACTGACCAGAACTGTAAAAATGGCATGCAGTGAGTGACAACCCCAAATTCATTGAGTATCCTCCATATTTCTATACGTATCAAGTCGTCTTAGGTCTCAGTCGTAAAATATTGTTGAAAGACAAATAAAAAGTTTCATGATGTTTCATGTTTTGGACTACAAAGAACAGGTATACTCGTATGTTCAAGAAGACAGTTTCAAAAGTCCAGTGGCGAATGGGTTTGTGGGTTAACTGTGACAAGGCCAGGCAGACGACCAGTCTGTGGCTTTATGTGGCACAAGTCAAGGCAGATAGCGAGTTTTATAGTTAGCCCGTATTGCAGTAGTGTTGTCCAAGTTATTAGATTTAAGACTTTAAGCTATGAGACATTAAACAATGAGTGACGGGTCTTTTTAAGAAAGACTTACACTTTTACTTTAGAATGGATGATCGTAGAAATTTGCATGACTGCGTAAAAATTATGATAATGGTCTGGCAAATGAGCGGCTAGTTCGAATGATGCCTAAGCTCGAAATTATTTAAATAATTTCGAGCTTAGGCATCATTACCTATAATTTTTTTATTTCAAGAATATAAAGATAGGAGTTAGGACCAAATATTGATAGTCTCATCACAGTCTCAGACACATTTTCCATTACCAGTATCTTTGTACTGGTAATGGAAAATGTGTCACCTCTCCTAGGCGATGAGTTTGACATTTCTTGTTAACACTTAAAATTCGCGTCATCTTCCCACTTATACCACTTCCTAACTGTTTGTCTCGTTGCCACGCGGAACAGCCTGCAAGAGATTTGTCTCCCGTTTGCGAGACCGGATAGTCTTTATCGATAATTCTTACTCGATTAAAGACGAATCGATATCGATAATAGTGTCGTTAATTTAACGATTATGTGCCCTCTTTCTAATACGTTCTATTAGTTTTATTGCAACGAGTGAATGGCTTGATTGACACAGTTATACAAATACATTGTAATTTCTAGACTAACATTCCAGACTAGATCCGTCTGAGCCCAGAAAGTGGTCCACTTATGAACTATCACACTTACGATACTGGAGAAATGTGGACTCTTTTAAAGGTAAGTAAGTGATCGAGTTCCTTTTGAGGTGTTAATTAATTATACTGCGATTTACATAATGCTTAAGATATCAGATATTAAGACCTACAGAACAATACATCAAGTGGCCCATTTAAATGGCAAAAGTAACATAACGAAAAAAAAAATCTTGTAGTTTTCAAATCCGCATGCATTTATTGCATTCTATATAGTAAATAAGATGTTACAAAATGCTTGAAGAGTTATTACAAAAATATGGACCCCGTAAGCACAGCAAAAGGATACAATTAAGATTGCAACTGAATCTCAAATCATCATCTGAATCTGAATCTGTTCTCATGGTGACATGCAGAGAGCGATTGTCGCAACCCAGTGCTGGGCACGCCACGATTGCGGCGGTAAGTCCCCTCTTTGAGGAGTGGTTTGAGAGGCGGCATGGCGTCCTCACCTTCCGCCTGACGCAGGTCCTCACCGGACACGGTTGTTTCGGGAGGTTCCTGTTTCGGATAGGGCGGGAGGAAACGCCCGGGTGTTTCCACTGCGAAGATCGCCCTGAGGACACGGTGGAGCACACGGTGGCGGTCTGCCCTGCTTGGGCGGAGCACCGCCGTGTCCTCGTGGAGGCGATCGGCGGCGGCGATCTCTCGCGTCCGGCCCTGGTCCAGGCCATGGTACGGAGCGAGAGGGCATGGGGAGCCGTCACCTCCTTCAGCGAAGCAGTGATGCTCGCGAAGAGGGAGGCGGCGCACGTGAGGGAGAGGCAGCATATGCGCCCTGGCGACCCCAGCCGCCGCAGGATACGGAGACGCCCTGGGCGTCGGGAATCCCAGGCCGATTTCCGGCCACCGTAGGCATGGGCTTGCGGACGGCGAGTAATGGGTAGCTCGCTGTCCGGTAAGGACCAAGCCCAAGTCGACGGCGCGTTGTGTTCCACGCGCGCCTCAAAGAGATGTCAGCACAAAAAGTGATGGGACCCGCAAGGGTCGATGCCTGCCAGGGGTGCGGGTTTGTTCGAAAGAGACACCACAGCCCCTGGCTTAAGGGCTACTGAAGGAACACGGGTGGGTTTTAGTCAGTAAAAGTCTGACACGCCCTCCTGCTCCACCCAGAGCGGGAGAAGTTATTTGATGATTTCCCAACCCAAAAAAAAAAAAATTCTGAATCTGTTCTGATTGATCAGAACTATTCATATTTGCACGCCATTGTATGTGGCAAACATGTCTGAACCTATAAAATTCTCATTATGTTATCCTGGATGCACGTTTATATTCTTGTATGTTCACATGTCTCAGCAAATAAATATTATCTTATCTTAAAATATATATTTAAAACTACTAAGTACTAATATAAAAATAGGTACTTATTTAAATTAATTTAACGATATAATAAGAAAATAAATTGTTATTAAGATTAGATGATCACAAATTAAGTGTTATACAATATGTTTGCAGGTTTTGGGTTTGGGTTTTTTTTTTAATCCAGGAAGTGTAAGAATTTTAACCATTAGAAGGTTTTGTAAAATCTCAGAAACGTCGTTACAGCTAAGGTTTTTATTTTTGGGTGGGAAATCATCTAATAACTTTTCCCGCTCTGGGTAGAGCTAGGGCGTGTCAGACTTTTACTGACTAAAACCCACCTGAGTTCCTTCAGTTGCCTTTGTGCAACCACGGGTTAGGTCTTAAGTCTACTACACGTATAGGTAGCAGCACCATCAGACAAAAAGACCGAAAATACAAAAGAAAAATAAAAACAAAACTCCACAATTACATCCGCATCAAATAAAACCAATCTTGTACATACTTGTGCCTACTTCCTTACAAAGATCCGTAGCCACTTGCTTGTATATTAAACTACTACACTATATATTACATAAAGTTTCCTCCACAGCCGGGGGTTACAACATAACCAGTTGATCTAGTATCCGACGGAAGATTGCGCATGCGCATTATCGTGCCGCATTGGATAGGACAGATAATTTCCGCCATCGTTAGCTTGACAGACCATTTCCAATTACTAGAAAATGTTGGTAAAAAATGGGAACCGTTAAATGGTCGGATTCTGGTAGTTGGTATTGCGGTGGAGAATCTATTGGTATAAGGATGTGATTTGCATGTCTTTTTTAGACCCTTAGATTAAACATAACGGTGTGATAAGGGTGAGTAGATAGGTGGTTCAGAAGGACCGATCGGGTTAAACTACGCTTGCCGCGGTTGGTACGTCGATGGGTAAACATCTTTACATACAAGGATCCCTCCGTGCTTCAGAAAGCACGTTAAGCCGTTGGTCCCGGCTGTCATTCGTAGATCTTTGATAGTCTTTACGGGTCGTTAGAAGCCTGAAAGTCTGACAACCAGTCTTACCAGCAGGCTTAGCATGACGCTTTATATGTCTACGAAGAATAGACAGTGCTTTTTCAATACAAAGTGACAGTTCGTTTCTCCTTTTATGTGATCGCACCGTAGATATCCTTCTAAAATCTGTCTTTTGTCTTTCATTTCTAAGGATCTTTGTCTAGGTCCTTATAAATGGTAGACTATTTCAGAAGAATATTTCTTCCCAAACTGTCAAAATAAAACTGACAATAAACTTTCTACTCGACGGCCACAAAGTATATAGGATTATCTATAAAATCATGATTCGTTTAGAACGCATAACTGTGATAATTAATAGAAAAACATAGCTATCTTCTCCTATTGTACATCATTTAGTTAATAGTCATGTCTATTCTTCCTTCGACAAATCGGTGCTCGTGCGAAGCCTGGGTATTGCGTTACCCAGTAACTACCTAGGTTGTGGAGGTCAGATAGGCAGTCGCTCCATGTAAAATACTGGTACTCAGCTGTATCCGGTTAGAATGGAAGCCCACCCCAAATTAATTCGGAAAAGGGTAGGCAGATGATGAAGGAAGAGTACCTAGTTCATTAAATGACAGCCAAAATAACTTGGCTGAATAACTGCGAAAAAGCGAAAAAACTGCTGTCTGAAAAGACCCGAAACGTCTCAAATAAAAATATAGCATTGGAATCTTATGAATTAACCAAGAGAAAATCATTGATTGGAATGGTCAACTCCAATAAAAACCCGTAGCATCAACCATAACATTATTATAATCACACAATCTAACTGTAATTGCTAATAAAGTAATAAATAGCTTCGTTTATACGCCAGATACAAGTACTGGCGTGTAGTTGGCTGGTGCCTCTCTATAAATCATGGACGCCACCCAGAGAGTGGATGTGGGACGCCAAGTCTAGTCAGTGCGAGACTAAAGATGCGTTTACAAGGGAATTTTTTTCCAGCAATTATTGCTAGATGAGCAGTCGTGGCCCAGTGGTAACTGCCGCGGCTTGAGTGTAGATAGTATAGGGTTGGACCGCAGACAGACACTTTGTGTAAATTATTTCATCACCACTGGTCACAAAACGGTGAATGAAAACATCGTGAGAAACCGACATGTCCTAGAACCAAAAATTCAAAGACATGTAACAACCTGCGCCCTTGGCAGGCAACTGCCTTTGCGGACCCCACCAGTTAGTGCTGATATCTCTTTGAGGCGCGCGTGGAACACAACGCGCCGTCGACCCGGGCTTGGTACTTACAGGACAGCAAGCTACCCATTACTCGCCATCCACAAGCCCGCGCCTACGGTGGCCGGGAATCAGCCTGGGATTCCCGACGCCCAGGGCGTCTCCTGCGGCGACTAGGGCCGTGAGGGCGCATATACTGCCTATCCCTCACGTGCGCTGCCTCCCGCGGTGTGAACTTGCACTGGACCCACGTGGTGGATTACTGTCCTCTCCCTGTCACAGAGAGGAGGCCTGTGTCTCAGCAGTGGGATTATTATGGCTGATTATGTTATGTAGCCATGTTTGGTACATACACGATATGGGGAAATTTCGCTCCATGTTGCAACATGGATGCGAACGAACATTGTAGCAATTGGTTTTACAGATACCTCCACTAAATGCATCTATTGAAAAGAGTACCTACCTATATGCTTCGATGGTTTGGTCATGTTGAGTACATGAATGAGTGACAAGGCAGATGTGAGCGGAAACGCTGCACCCTAAAAGGACATCATCATTGTGTGTGTGTGTGTCCACAGCCGGACATAGGGTTCCCCCAGAAGAAGGACATATCCTACTTGGTGATTTTGTAAAGAAACGTCAGATACGTGGTACTTGCACCGGCGTGCTTGTATGACCAAATGTATAAACAAGCAAACAAACGAAGCTAAAACAGTGTAAGGATCGAGGTAGCTTTCTGCAGTTTCTGCTTACCCGTATATAAAGTGACTGGTAATTAGTGACCGACATATAAACACATGATTGTACTTATCATGAACAACTTTTACTATGGGACCAAACCTGAAATCAAGAAAAAAGTCAGCTGTTCCCTACATTTATGTTCGCATAACTCGTCAAAAAGTAGGGAAACAGATGATTTTTTTTCGCGATTTTGGGTTTGGTCCCGTAGTAAAAATTGATCATAATGATGAGTACAATCATGTGTTTATATGTCGGTCACTAATTACCAGTCACCCTATAATGTGGCAGCAAAATCAACGTACCTACAAACTGAAATCATGAATTCAGCACGTGATTCTGGACGTAGCGTAGAATTTTTATCAGGTTATCTAAAAACAATCAGCTGTTACAAACAAACGTGTAATACGAACGCGGTCAAAATGTATGGCAGTACTTTTTTTTTTAATAACCTACGAAAATTTTCAGCGAAGGGGTTTACTCTATCCATGGTAAGTTCGTCCGTCAATGTGTCGGACTACGCACACACATTGCAAATTCATTATGAATCTATTTAGCCATGTCTACAGAATTTTCACATCCAATACCGGAAAAAATACTGCTGAAAAAAGTGCCTGTGTAAGCGTAGCTTAATTTTAACAGACTTCGGAACAAGTCTGGTCTAGTCACTACACTAGTGCGTCAAGCAGTAGCTACGGATTTGTCACCACTCGATATAATATTTCTATTTAATATTTATAGGTATTGGTGATTAAATATTCAGATTACATTATCTTCGGCAATTTATAGATTATCTTGATCTAATCTGCTGATCAAATGACGAAGATGAGACAAAATTATGTTTTAAATATTAAATTATAATAAATGTATGTTTTTATTTATTGCCCATCTAATTAATAAATTGTTGGGAATATAAAATATTAATAACCAACTTTTTTTAAACATTCAAATATGTAATTTGATTTTCAAAGCTCGACTAACTTTTTCACAACCTTACACTATAGAGTTTCTTGATCATTGAGTTTCTACATGTACGTAAACCTAATTAATCTCTAAAACGGTTATATTACCAATGTTGTAGATGCATCTAACAATGTTTAATAACTTGGAAGACGGTAACAAATCGATGTTATAATTAATTGTGTATCCGCTATTCTTAATACTAATAACGGTAAACCAGGTGCTTATGGATAGCAAATAACGTTAATGATAGGCTAAATGACGACGAAGACCGTGAGATTCTTTAATCACTAGAGCTATTCTATGAATCGCATTAGTTCTAGTAAATAAATATACAAGATATGGACATAATTTGGAATAGAATGCCCATCATAATATAATCTAAAAATAATGCAGAAAAACAAATCAAGCTTCAAAGTTTATAAAGTTAGGCGAATACCGACTGCAATATGAAAACGTTCTAGGATCATAAATAAAATAAAAAATAGCACCATGACAGAAGAATAGTCTCAACTTGAAAAATGTATATGTGTAACATTAATAATACACCAAAGATTGGCTACTGAATATTAAACTCCTTTAACTACGACCTTATATCGTCTCTTGTCTCAATGAATTTCTATAATAGGCGTATGAAATGATAATGTAGGTATGCGTTCGTTAAATTAACATAAACATTCGTTCTTACATCATTCTGTGTAAGAAAAGAATACCTGTGCAATATTTTTGCAACCCGGCTGATTAGGCGTAGGCGTGATTTAATCACGCCTACGCCTAATCAGCCGGGTTGCAAAAATCTAAATTTGCATGACACTAAACAATAACGTATAGCAATTTGCTATAACAAATATGGCAGGACCGGTACCACGTGTGTCGATGAAGTTTGTGGAAAAACTCGCAATGATCTCGAACTAAGATCTAATTTGATTCCATGTCTTGATACGTCTTGACTTGGTCAAAGGCAGAAAACAGTAGGCAATGGTTTCGTCGCGTTAAACGCCGATGAAAAGAAAGATTCCCACCATTAGTAAAATTTTAAACAAATAATTAAATCTCACCTTAAAATTTCCTTAAACACTCAAAGCAAGTCATTAAAATTATTGATTCAAACGAAAATGATAATGACACGGACGATTTCGATGCGAGTAACAGAAGTATTCGCAAAACATTTGCGAAACCTCGGGCGTTCTCCCACGTTCGGGCACGCGAGTTAGAAACACGTGTAAACCTCAAACCGGTCATTCCTTTCCTTTCTAACATCATAATAAGCGTAAGCGACAGGCTGAAACAGCCCCCAGCTAAATCCCAGGCTGTCTGCCAGTCTCAGTAACAACAAATTTTGGAATTCCACCTTTTTAGTTGGTTAGGTAATTGTTTGCTTCCCGAGGGCTTCTCCCAAATCGTAAAAGGTCCAGTTTCGACTCTAAATAGCGTCCCACGCTCTTTAGAGTATGGTAGTAATGTTTTAATAGCTCCTTTAAACGCCTAATGCCACAATCATAATGCAGCAGAATTGGAGCAGTGCACGCGATTTAAATAATCTGGGAATGTGCAAACAGCTTTAGGACCATGTAAACGTTTTCAAGAATTCAGTTCAGATATTGAATTTGAAAATCCATGTCATATTCTGCATTGGTAATAAAATCTGCATGACAAGCGATACCACCAGATTTTATTTCACAATAAATACATACGGAGTATCGGTTACTGGGACATTTGAGCATAATACAATTACTTCACTCCTTTGATACACCTATAAAAATTTGAAGGCGGTATAAACCGTATCGTAAAGGACAAGATCCGATCGTCGTCGGCATTTGATTGTGGCATTACGAACGTGATCATAAATTAGGCGATAGTGATCTTTACAGGACACATTACAACGACATACGGACCGCCGAGGAGCATAAAGACATGTAAGAAGTACAGCCGTCACAAATATTGGAATAGTGCCAATGGGATGTAAAATAAATGCAGTTCTTAGTATTATTTAGAGAATAATAGTGAATAGCAATGTGTAATGCATTTACAATTTGTCAGGTTCATTCCCCTCAGACCTAATTTGTAGTTGCGCGTAATCGCATATTATAATTTACAATATAATTCTTTATATTTATAGCAAGGGGAACCTACAATGATTTAGTATAAAATTCAGTTCGTTATTGTTTAAATGCTATACAAAGTAGAAATATAAGGCGTTTCATATCAGATCGTTAATGAATACCGAAATTTGATATCCTAATCAAACTTATCGTTATTTACAACTATAAAACTACCGTTACAGGCGTTGATTTCGAGGTGTCATATTAAATTTCAATGGTAATACGAAGGCTGTAACACGATAGTAGGCTCCTTTAATTGCGCTTAGAATAACATGTTAATAAAGAACTGAATGACAATCAGTTGCACGAATGGGCATATTATATTAAGCTTTATTGATTTCTTGTTAGACTGGACCTAGTTTTATTAATTTAATAGCTATCATTAAGGCGTCATCAACCTAGGCTTTATCAAATGTGTTGGGGTCAGCTGCCAGTTGGACCAGCTGCGTTTGGAACCGCTTTTTAGCAATGATCATTAAGTTTATACAAATCAAGCTTTAAATAGACACAGATTCATGAATACCGTTATTTTTTTTGCTTTAAATCTAAAAGTCTTTATGATGGGTTCCATACAAAGGCACACGTGCCAAGCAGATGTTCGAAGCAATCCATCTGCTATTTATGCACCCTCGGGGAATGTTAATGCAATTTGCTGAAGTGTTTCGAAATGCAGGGGCAGCTTATGGGATGTTTTAGGATAAAAAAATACGGGTAAATAGATTTTAAAAGTGAATGCAGTTTTTGATGACATCGAATGTATAGTGGAGCAGATTAAAATTGGATATTGTTCCCTTCCTTCTATTTTTTGGTCAAACGTTTCGATAGGCTTTACAAATAAAATACAAGAGAGCAAACCATTTTAAATGGGTACTTTATCCAAGTTGTTTATTTTGAACGATAGGAATCTTTTGTAAAATATTCTATCCTTACAAAAATAAAGTATTTTCAACATCATTGAGATGAAGACCATTCAAGGTAGTCACTGCAACTTGCAAACGAATAATGCAGAAAACAGCCGACATCACTCCGACAGTAGGAAAGAGATAACTCAAAAAGGAATATAATTTGATACATAAACTGAATTCAAAAGCGTGTCCTTGCAAAGTAAGCACAAAGCGTTTGCCATTTTATTGCACATTCATTCATATAAAGAATGCGGTGGTGATGTAGAATAAGGTATTGCGGGGTGTGGCAGGTATAAAGGATTGTAACAAGCAAACTTTACGACTGCTAATAGGAGTTATTCATCTACAATGACATCGAATTTACATAATTAGCAGTATGTTAGCAAAAAACTGAAGTTCTTTTTGTTATTGTTAATACATTTTCCATCATAATTTAATGTTGTTAAATTATTGTAGCCTCTTCGGATGTGTCTACTACGCTAACACAATTATCGTTATCTACCTTTAAAATACAGAAGTTGATTATGACACATTTCTTTCTACCTTTGCGACTCTTTCTTACATAAATCTTTCGGTATCTCTTCTCCCATCAAAATGGCAATCTTCAGTTGCTTTTCACCATCTCAGTAACTGATGCGATCTTTAGGTACTACATGTCAGTCTACTTCGCTTTCTTCCCCCGTACTTTCGGATTGCATATCTTCACCGTCAATCTCAACACTGTAGGTACACGTACACCAAATGTCTTTTAATTTCAATATTCCCAACAAAAGAAATTTCACTTTTGCGACTACAAAACCTTTTATCTTTAGGCCTTTGTAACTCCTTTCTCTCAATTACTTGATTGATGTTATACCGTTCAATCAATAGAGGAATTATTTCAAGACGATAATGTTGATGAACCTTACCCTTTGATAGACGGATTGGCAGTGAAACAACATCCGGTTGTAAAACTTTCATACCTAACTATGATTTGCACAAAAAACTATACACACAACTGCGAAGCTGTTTAACTCGCGAAATATTACATGTATACAATTTGATACTTTATTTCTTTGACAGTAAAAGTTGATTCAACAGGTGTTCCCGCATCGCAAACGGAATGGCTAAAAAACACTTTTGCTGCATTGAAAAACGATATTAATATCGAGAGCAAAAGTACCAATTAATATTCGACAGAGATATGATAGCTATCATAATTACCTGAAGTCTTTGATGGAAGTCTGTCGTTTTGAGATACAGTTTTTCGTTCGCATAATTAATATTATCTGTATCTAAATTACAGGTTGGCAAAATAAACTGTTGTTTAACTTAATAGTAGGTTCTCATCTTTGGATATTAAAGAATCAGCAAAAAATCTATTAGATTAGTCTGGGGCGTCTATTGAGAAAATAATCGAGGTTTGATTCATCGATAAAATCAAGCACAAATCGATACAACTTTGCCTGTAGCGATCGGTACGTAATGCGAGCCGCGTAGCTGTAGAGGTGTGTATAATTTTACAAGCAGCACAATAACAATCAATAGATGGGCAGAACAGGTCCCACACTTGCGTATCGACTTTTTTGTAGGCTGGAGAAAGCGAGTCGCCGAAATGAGCCAACGAGACGTCAAGGTATCGGAAAGATTATCGATTAAGATTTATGTCGAATATCGATATCGGAAAAGTCACGATTGGAAATGGAACGACATAAAAGGCGTGTTCGAAAGATGATTTCTGTTGCAATTGTTATCGTTATATGATAGACACGATACGGGTCATCAACCGACTGTTTCAAATGAAGTCGTGTCTGTTTGCTGAAGTATTCACGAAGAAATGTGGAGATATAATTAGCAACGTATTTGTAAATCCTCACGCAAATTTACCTAATCCACGAAATTTAAAATACGAAGACAAAGTACCGTGGCACATTACGTCGTTCAGTGATATAATCATAGTGCACATTAGAGAAACATTTGAGACCTTGGCACGAATGTGGTGCAGCTCGTGACGGGAGCACGAAGTAATGCGATTAAAGAAACTCACGATGTACGTACATTATATTATGACTAGGTACCGCACATTGGTAAGCACCCAAATATATGCCGTTCTCAGATTATAGAATAAATTGTATAATCTGAGATGCTGTTAAAGTAAGCGCCCTAAATATGTATATTTTGAAATGAGGCGCTTATGAGGTGGCAATGTGCGAAACTTGAATTAACTGAACCAAATTACTGAATGCAACAAGAGGGTGATGAAGATGCAAATGACCGTGACAATGCAATGCGATGCAATGACCAAAATGATACAGTTTTATTCGAATACCACAACCATTTAACAATTCATTGAAAACTATAAAAACAGCAAGAGAGGAGATAAATCACCGAGAGACTAAGCCACTTCATGTAACACTTTTCTTACAAATACGAGTATATGTATATTGGTTACAGACTTGACCAACAAGATACAAAAAAGAGACTGCCCTTCATGTAATACTAATTAGACAAGTGATTAGCTAACTGGACACAAACAAACAGTACTCATACAAAGGCTCATTACCAATGTCACTATCACTAATTACTGTTCTATGACCAGTAGGTGAAGGTTACTAGTTAATAACATAACAAGATGTTATTATCACACTAGTTTCTATTAGTAATTGCACATTGAAGCTCTGTTTGGCCTCCAACTCTTTACAATTTGGCAAATATGCGAAGACTTTTACTAGTGACGGCTTTGGGTTATTATATGATAATTATAATGTAATGATTTTGCTACACGTAATGTTGCTACAATTATTATGTCTGTCTTTTCATTGAATTCTGATTTTGCGTCTGCACAAGCTTTTAATGACTCTAGAATTTTAGCATCTCGACAACGCATTTGATGAACCACAGATGTGGTACTTAATCTGGGGAAAAACGTTAGTCAGTTGTACACATGTTGATTCTAAGTCCGGATGTTTGCTCACATGTAGCCCTTTTGTGTGTGTTACTGCTCATAGAATAATACATAATACGGTAGGTGACACTTGTGCTTACATACTACATTTAGTTTGATCTATAATTATTTTGCTAGCACACGTTCACGCAGAATTTGCTAATTAATGCTGGTAAGGTTTCACTGAAAAGGTTGCTATGAAAGTTATACTACAACGATATCGCTAAAGCTATCGAAAGTACTAAACTACAAAGAAAAGAGACAACATAGTAACACAAAAACGCTCCCCACTTATTAGATCATGAAATTATCGACCACAGAAATCTAAATAGTATCAGCCATTAAAATAGGCATTTAGACAACAAAGACACATATAGTCCTTGATGCAAAGATAGCCATCATTTAAGGCTAGTTAAAACGCATACGGATACGGGTAAAGATTGTCGTAAAATCGATAACCTTTAAGATTTCCAACCCATGAGATAGGAGGGTAGTGACGTAGTCCGAGGCCTTCCGGACCCCAGGCTATAAGGCAAGATAGCCATCTATTTGATAGCGTAGGTACAGTATCTTTTATTTTCTTTGCTGTAAGGTTTAATGGCATCAAGGAATTCTCATTCCGTATTATTATTATTTTCCCACAGGCTTTTTGCTTTGACCTTTTCAATGGCAATTACGTGATCCAATCAGCTATAAGTGAATAATTAAAAAAAAAAACATACTATCTTTTGCGTATCATAATGAGAAAGGGTTTCTGAGTGAAGAACAGGAGTATTTATAGTTATTGACTGTCCTCTTAAATCGCAACAATTTTTTATTATTGTTTTTAGATAAATAAAACAGCAGCAACAGTTTCTCAGCCAACAGGATTAGTCATCATTTCAGCTGAAAGACTTCCACTGTCGGATATATGCCTCCTCCAAGCTCCACCACTTCGACCGGTTCTGTGGTAGCATCCAGTGGATTTCTGCGGCATTCTCTAAGTCATCAATCGGGGATCCTGCCGTTTTGCCAAAATTATTTTGACAAAATTTAATTATCCAAACAAATTATAGCAACCTTTTTATACCAATGCAATAGGTATTTGAAATAATTTTGGTTTTTAATCAAATGATTTATTACAGAAAACAACCTTTAGAGTTTAGACAATAATCATTTGGTCAAGTGATTTGTAATGAAGAAAAAATATAAGATTTTTTGGGAATTAGGTTAGAACTGTGACAACACAACGCAACAGCCAGAAACATATTTTTGAATGTAAAACCAGAAACGACTACCAGAATCTTAATATATTTTTACCTGACGATACCAAATATTTCGCTTATTTTATTTTGCGTAAATATGTTAAACCAACAAAATATATTTGACTACATTAAAATTGGAAAAAGTACTAGTTGGTAAGCAAGTTATTGTTTAAATGTTCACTTGCCTAAAATTAGGTTTGCGTTATAATTATTTGTGAAGAGTTTATTTGTTAAGTAATAATTTGGCAAATTATGTTTAAAATTGTTTGGAAACTGATTTTTTTTTGATGAATCTATGATAACCCCGTCAATCGTGTCATCGTGAATAACTATGATGAATTCATGTAAAATGTCATCCAAACCGAAGAATGGTTCTTTGGCTAGTATTCTACCTCGAATCTCGCAATACAGTGCAAATCACTATAATAGAATAACTGTCCGTTAAAATTGATTTTACAAACTGCTGTACTGAAAATGGTTGGTGATTACCGCTTAGCGACCAACTAGCGTTTAGGTGATAATCATTTTGTGCAACAAGCACCTCGGACAGATAATAAGTATAATAATAGGTCTTTACCTATGAAATTGCCGTTTTGTATGAAAAAATTTAAACGAATTTTTTTCATGAATTTTTTATTTGTATTAATCGAAGTAATCACCCATGCAATCAATGCATCTTTGCCATCGCAGTGGCAGTTTATTGATGCCCTTCTTAAAGAAATCAGCTGGACGGGAGGCAACAAATTCTTCAAAGGCATTTTGTACTGCCTCTCGGGTATTAAATTTTTTTCCCGCCAAGAAGTTATCCAAATTCTGGAAAAAGTAGTAGTCTGTAGGCGCAAGGTCTGGTGAGTAGGGCGGATGACGGAGAGCTTCCAACCCCAGTTCTTGCAACTTGGAGACCGTCTGCTGTGCAGTATGAGGTCGCGCGTTGTCGTGCAGGAGCAGCGGAGACGAGCGATTGACCAATGCTGGTTGGAGATGCGCCAGCTTCTCCATCATTGTGTTCAGTTCTTCACAGTACACATCTGCAGTAATGCTCACCCCGTTTGGTAAGAAGCTGTGATGAATCACACCGGCGCTAGACCACCAAACAGTGACCATCACTTTTCTAGGGGTAAGTTTTCGTTTAGGGCATTGTTTAGGTGCTGAACCAGGATCCAACCAACTTGCTGAGCGCTTACGGTTATCAAACAGAATCCATTTTTCATCGCAGGTAACAATGCGGTTCAAAATTCCTTCATTTGTGTGTCTGTTGAGCAGTGCAAGGCACGTCTCGACGCGTACTTCGCGCTGGCGATCATTGAGTTCGTGGGGCACCCATTTGTCAAGCTTTTTTACCTTGCCAATTTGACGCAAATGGACCAATATTGTTTTGACGCTAACGTCGTAAGCTGCTGCTAATTCAGCCGTAGATTGTGTATCATCAGCTTCCACAATCGCCTTTAATTCGTCATTGTCGACCAAAGTCTTCGGACGACCGCGAGGTTCATTTTTCAGGTCGAAATTTCCAGAACGGAAGCGAGCAAACCAATAACAGGTGGTGCGTTGGTTGTAGTGTTAGCTCCGTAAACGTCGTTGATGTTGCGTGCCGCTTGTGCCGCGTTGCTGCCACGACGGTACTCATATTCCATAATTACTCGAATTTTTAACGTATCCATGATGACGAAAAAGATTGAAATGCGATGAAAATGTAACACTAATCAATAAAGAAATGACTACTTTTAGAAAAAAAAATCCATGTTTTTAAAATAAAATTAATTTGAAATTAGAATTATTAGCCAAACAAAAATTATTTTGATTTGAAATGGCCAGTACTGCAGAACGGCAATTTCATAGGTAAAGACCTAATATTAGCACTAGAAGATATAACCACGTCGTGAAAATGATTCTAAAATAAATAAAATGTTGAAGTGAACTATGGAAATGGTGAAAAGAAATTATGAGAATTGAAATTAAAACAAAACCAAAAGGAGTATCATGTAAGGGCTGTGTAGCAAGAGGCTTTCATAGTTTTAGTCTAATCCAATAGTAAGTAGCCGTGAGTTTATTTATGTGTGCATGTATGAAATTTAACGATTTAGGATTTTGAACAAATATCGACACCTACTTAGAGATACTATTGTACTTAATTGTGATTTGAAAATGTCTGTAGAAGTGAGATCGATCATAGAAATCTAAGAAGCGTTTAAGCACCAGGGTTGCTTAAGCTGACATTTAAGCAAAATAGTAAATAAGGTCCTATTAGACAAACATAAACTGATTCAACAATAGCTCGATCCGAAGCTAATGATGGTAACGCAAGCGCAACGTTTTGCGCAACGGAGCATCATCGATCACTTATTGTTTAGAAATTGTAGGCGGTTAGCTGATAGTTATCGCATCTTCAGTCAAGGCATCGTGTTATAGTCTCCCACGAGATATGGGAAAGTAAAGTGGAGATGAATTCAAGTTATTAGAGGATTCAGTATTTGTAATCAGATTCAAATTAGTTTTAAGACAGTTGTTACAGCATCAAAACTCTCATAATAAGAGAACCAAAACTGTGGTTTACTTTCGACTATCAAGCCCGATCTATTATATCTCTATTTTTAGAAACCTATGTCTATACATCTACTCTTGTTCGAGTAATCTTTATCATGCGTAGGAAAAAATGTGCGGGCTGTGGTTATTGCGGTGGCTGCTGCGGTGGATTCTGCTGGCCTGTTTTTTCTTTTTTTTTGGTAGAAAATCATCAAACATCTTCTCCCGCTCTAGGTGGAGCAGGAGGGCGTGTCAGACTTTTACTGACTAAAACCCACCAGTGTTCCTTCAGATGCCTGTGTGCCAGGGGCCAAGGTATCTCTTTCGAACAACCCGCACCCCGGGTAGATTCTGCTGCCCTTGCATCACGATCTACACACGCTGTACAAAAATTTGCTAGTGCTAGTGAATTGCGCCTCTTCGCGTAGACAAGCCATGGTGTCTCCATCGAAGATGGCGAACCGATGCCTCCGATGTTTGTGCCTTCGAAGTATGCAAACCCGTGTCGTTTTGTGGAAAAAACTACTCTAAATAAATGGACACTTTGACTATGAGCTAGCCTAGCGTAGAATGAAGCTTCAATAAAAGAACAGGTCAGCTTTTACCAATATTTGCTTCTGATTTTACTGCCACTAACGTGCCACCTGCCGTAGGGGATAATCTTTTTATAATACCTACAGACCTAACAATGCAATGGAGGATGCAATTTCTTCATACATAGTTCTGAGTGGGTTGATGATATTTTCCCTTTTCATTAAATTACATGAATTTCGTCCTCAAATACCTTAACGTCTTGTTTAAAAATCGCTGCCACCCAGAACCCAAATTGTTATGTGATGCAACACCAATGACATCTTTATAAAAACGTCATATTTATTTCCATGAAACCTTATATTCAAGGCTCAATCCCTTTTACAGATGTCTTGTCAAAAATATTGAATAGTATGGTCATTCAATTTTGTTACCCGCTGGTAAGTTTAGCTGTAGCATCATTCATTTAACAGATTACGAAGTTAATTGCATTTCGTTGTAATAAAACAGCAATAGTGGTTAAATACTGATGAAATGATGACACACATACACCCTGTTTTAAAAACAACAGAACGATGAGTAATTAAATTCAAAACAATGATGAACATGAAATCTAGGCACTTTGAAGTGTAAATGCGTGGGATGTCATCTCTTATGCATTGTGAAATACATCGATCATTAACAATGGATAGTTAATTGATTTAAATTTATACTTATACCTAAACTGAACAATAATTGACTACAGACAATAAAGCCAATTAATCAGAAATGTTGAATTCTACGTTTTAACGAAGCAAAACGAAGTTTAAAATGAATGATTCATAACAGTAAAACTTAAGAGTATTCGCACAATTTCAAATCATACAAATTAAAAATGTACAGGATTCGGAAAGCTAACAAATCGACAAAAAGTAGAGCATCGCGTGGATGCTCAAAATTTCAATTAAGATCCAAACTCGTTAAGCACATACAAAAAATCGTTCGAAAATGTTAATCGGTCATTTCAAATTCGTACTGGCACCAATAAATTCCGAGCCAACAGACGAATTTAATTTGCAATACCTTACAAGAAGGATTGAATTGTCAACACGACTTGCAGTAAGCCCGGGTTCAACCACCACCAATCAAGCTTTACTGCATTATAATCACGAAACGGCAGGCAGAATTTTAATGACATGGCTACACAGCCTACGCGAGAGAAAGTGAGAGTGACATACGAACCAATGTAATGAACATTTTTGTTAATGGACTAACTAAGAATGCCAACGTAGAAAACGAAACCTAAAACATGATCATATATACATTGTAAGTTTTAAGTCGTGACCAAATTGTGTTTCAAATGTTAAACCCACGCAATAAATATACCTACTTTCTAACTATTGATAGAACATTTGTAATATCAAATATGAAATTGAGAGCAAAATCGATCACGCTCAAACAACATTTCTAATTTTCAATATGAAGAATGTGACCGGAAAGTAGACAAACAATGCAATATACTTAACATTAAAGGTAATGATATAGTCAGAGACGGTGCTAAAATAATTAACAATGCACAATGCAATCCAGAAACGAAGTAATTTACTGCTAAGTCAGTGTTACAAGAATAGCCCAGTTCATTTCTAGTTAATCATACGAACAACGCAGCGCCAGTCAAACAAATAGACTTGTCAGCACATAGTTTCTTAATGTAGGAGGCGTAGGCGATGCAATCTTAGTACGGTCATCAACAGCCTTCCTATCGGATAGGCGTGAATAATCCACCACATGTTAGCCGACATTCGTTTCTACAGGGCTGCCAGATAACCAGTATTCCTCTTAACACAACATTTAAAACATATATAAATCTATTTATAAATGTAATACCATTATGAAGTAATCCTATAGCTTTATACTCGTTTAATAGCATAAAAGGATAAGTAACGTCGCTCAAGACAACCCTGCAAGAGTTTTGAAATGCTAACGTATCGCAAACGTCTAGATTATTGTTGCTAATGTATAATGTCTTACACAAAGTAATTGACGGACATTTGTCGCGCTGAATGTTGATAAATATTTGAGCCCAGATATGAAGTTGTCATTGCATTTTCAAAGATCAGTTTCGTAAACATGTAACTAAGTATCTCAGTTTATGCAATTAAGAAAAAAAATCGATATAAAAAATGATGCAATGAAGAAAATAACCGTCAATGTATTTTTGATTGGCCACACGTAACGGAAGAGGAAACTATAACTGATATCAACCAACACAATCAAGTTAAGGATATATTCAGAATGGAATTCGCAAAGACGTCATTAAAACGGAATCTGTGTGAGCAATCACCAATTATTAGAGTAGTGGTGTTTTATTAACTTCTATCCTATGATAATCTGAATGATATGTTAGAAATCAAAACTCAATAACCATTCTAAGACCATGCAATGACTGATACACCAGAATGAGACTAGAATAATGACGAGAGATATTATCTTGAACATGAAGATAGGTAATAATGTTATAGTTGCATGTGGTTAAGCTTACGGTGTATCTTCGAGATAATAGGAAATAGAAACATGGATAGTGATTTATGTACCAACTGTACACGTTCTCAAGCATATCAGGCCGGAAGAAAATTATGTTATAGACGAGAAATAATCATTAAAATCATACCATGCTTTAAAATAATAAGAGTTTTTGCAGGAGCAGCTATAGGTACTGTAGTCACAATCGGAATTCCCTATAAAGGTAAGGTAGCTTACGAAATGATTCGTAAATCTTGTGTTAAAAGACGGGGGAGGTGGCTAAAGACTCATTTATAAAAGTAACAGGTCCTACAATTGTTAATAGTTATTAAGCTTCTTAGGCTGGAAATGTAAAAAATGAAGAACTTGTTCTTCAAGCAAACAAAGCAGAAACTAAAAGACCCATTCACAAAACAAATTTCAAATCCAGTCAAGCCACCAAACAAAAAGCTAGTTTAAGAAAAAGGACGTGGTAACGGTTAATTAACATAGATACTAGTACGCAGTGTGCAACAGGTTTGCGATGAAGCGAGAGCCGATATGCAAATGTTCCTACCCGGTGGTCCTAGATGCACCGCGCTAGATATTACACCGCCTTATTCTGACTCATCCTTTTTATTCTGCATTGTAGACTTTAGAACGTAAGCACACGTATCTAGTTATTGCCATAATGAAAGTATTGGAAGAAATACGTTAGTAATTTTGCCATAGTTTTTCAATTGCCAAAGTGTATAGTAAAAAGTACCTACATCTTTATCATTTGATCATCGATGAGGCATGATGGTGTGAAAATGAAGACAAAATTAGACTTTCTGAAAAGATCTTGTCACCAAAAAATCTTTCACCAGCATTCTGCAATATTATCAGTAGCATTCTTGTTCTCATGAGTTTGCTTCGGAAACTGGTAAAACACAGCTTTTTCCATTATTGTCTCGTATCCGGTTAAGGTTAAGATTAAAATATTTACTTTGACAATAGAATTCATTCACCCTGACGTTCACAATGTCCTTTTTCAAAACACCAGTATTTAAACGGATACAGTTACTTGAGTACAGTTATCTACACTACTGTTGTTAGAACTTCCTGCACAGAAAGAAAAAGGAAGGCAAAAAGTGCAGGAAATATAATTGCGAACAATAATTACATAAATGCACCAATGAAGCGAACGACTAATAATATAGCCATATATACTATACGTTATACATATATATGGCTTCTGAGAAACGTCACAAGAATAACTCGACTATCTTTTTTTCATGAATAGTCAAGTGTGCTGCTGCAAAAGGCTTTACAAACCAGAGTCCACACAATGGGGTTGATTAATAAAACATTGTGTACGGTGCCTATCTCGTATTCACTATCGTGTACTATTGGGTCGGCGCGTGCGCTTTCAGCCCGCCAAGCTGCAGACCCGACCTGTTTGTGGGTCACACGAACAGCTTTCAGATATTTGCATATTATACACTTGTATGTTGATATCTCATCACAGGCGTATCCGTAAAGAGACAGCTCATCTACGCTTAAAAGGAGAGACATTATAAACACTCTACGAAGGAACATATTGGACTCTGTAAATGGAAATATGTAGGTAAAGGCTACATGATATACACAACTGTGTCTCTAGTTCAAATTGAGCATCGTGTAAATACCGTGACGAAACATCATTTCCAATGTTATGGGAGAGTTGACAAAGTACTGTACACAATGTATTTGCAAGAACTTCTTCTTGCAAGACGAGAGATTGACTCACACTATGCAACTCCATAAAATCGAAATTAGTTACGGTGAACGGCTGATCATACGGACGGACGCAGCGTTCGTGACCGTGGACCACTCAATCGCTCAGAAAACTAAATATTCGAAAAATTTCAACCAAGTGAATTGTAAAGTTTTAAGAAATGTCATGACCCGAACTAATTTTGTGATGAAATATAATTTCCAAAATTAACTGCTAAACCTTTTTCCTCATTTTGTTTGTCGACAGATTTCTTTCAAGTGCAACTTTACAATCTGCCGATAATCGAAAAGGTAAATACAACAATAGGTTATGAATTTATATGATACTATAGACAACATTTTTGGTAACACCGGTGACTTCAAAGGCAGAACCAATGTTCCAACGCCACTTTATTTATGTTGCCGTAAACCACATCAATAAAGCTCGGTTTAACGAGGCTAACACTACACGGATATTAATACTCAATATCAGTTTTATCACGAGCCTTTTGTGGGGTTGCGGGACAGCAATTATCAAAGATTTAAGTAAGCCTCGAGTGAGTCGTGACCACCGGATCTCAAGTCCGTTACCGGTGGCTAACCTTGGACTATTTCCACACACCTTTGTATCTAACTGCAATAAAGGTCAATTGGAAAGTCTGCTGGTAGCTATTGTTGCATACGTTGATAATAGTATATATCGGCTGATCTAGTTCTATCAGTGATGCAACCTAATGGACAATCAAGGTTATCAATTAGTTGTAGTGCAGAAGACAAAGCTGTATCTTCCATTGGAAACACGAGGCTTGACCAGATTCTATGCAAAGTTGACATTCCACCATGGCCATACACGTCTGATGTAACAAGTCACTGGAGTACAAGGTCAAGTGCAAAGCCAAAGCTACGGAATCGATTATGAACGCCGTATCAAATGACCGCCGAACGTAACAGTTTACCACATAAATTCTCAACATCCGTAATAAGCTATTGTTTAATTTATATTTATATTTAGAGATGTCAGAGAATTCATGAATAAATTAAGGTGTAACCGATCTTATTTGAATGGATACTCGTCGACGGCGACGGACCGTGGCAGAACAAGCCGTTGGCTATCTCAATCGCCTCGCCTCGACCGGCTCCGTTTATGCTAATCATCTGGAATTTCTAAGATCAGAACCGCGCAACAAGTATTATCGGTATCACCCAACTGTGATTTGTGGGCGTCGGTCGTCCGGAAGAACGATGGGCCCAAAATTTTGTTTTTTAATTAGTGGAGACTGGAGGCGAGGTCAATCGGTCTCGGTTGCCTATAAAATTTCTCGCCTATCAAATGTGGTGATCGAGATGAGTTTGTGGGCAAACTAGGTGCGAAGATGCTCATTGATAATTCATAAAGAAAACAAATAAAACTACCGGTGATACGACTTTTATCTCAATTTGTCACAGCGATCATCAAACTTCCGAACTTTCGTAGACCCTTCTGTACACAACACTAACCCTGGTGGCCTTTCTCGCTCAGTTCCCACCCAGACTTCCTCTCAATTAGGCAAATGATGTTCCATTGTTTGCAGGTTGGTTTTTTAAAAAACCGATTGCTTCACGGTGAACAATTCATTAATTTGTTTGTAATCGGTAACATCAGTCAACCGTCAAGAGGGACGCACTCCCACGGTCGATCTTCGCGCAGACGACACCGTTTGTTCCCAGAAAGGTAAACTTACGTTACACAATATCTATAATTAAAAAGTCAGGGACGTAGAGAAGCTTTGTAACAATGTTTTCAATTGGCATTGCGTCAGGTATCTAGTTAAGGTTCGATTGAATGCAAAGGCTTCTGATTTCGGTTCAATAGAGATGAAACATGTATCCGAATCAGATCCATAACTTCGTTTGCAACAATACTATTATTATCCAGCCTTCAATGACTCAGAGTGATCTGCTCGAATTATTGCGCTCTATACTTTTTGTCCTGAGTTTTTGCCTAGGATAATCGCAGCAATCATCGAGCACTTGTTTTGTAAGGCATCAATATAATTGCTTCAAGAAAAATAATGCGGAAGTCAGTACCGAAATTGCAAAAATTTGCTAGTCATACATTTCCATTTTGATTGTAAGAAATAAGAATAATATAAGTATTATGAAGACAGATGGTGCGATTCAGGGGCCTCTCGACCTCGTAGACGCGAATGGCGTGACGAAAGGACATACAAAGGGGCAAAAAATCAAGACAATGTTATGAATTGAAGACTAGGTACTTGGGAGTAGTTGAGAGTCACACATATGAATGGAGAGACAGTTTTGCTTTTGTTCTGTGACATTATTACGGTATAGAGTTACGACCAGCGGAAATAAGTGCGAAACTGCCGAGCGTGGCTGAGAGGTGAATCACTAATGAATGCACGGCAACCAAAATAAAGGAGTACGTACGCGTATTTTTCAGTGTGTTTAAGAAAAGGTGCGTATTTGGGATAATTACGTGACGACGGTTTATTCCGGTTATTTTTATTCGAAAATAATTCATGTGGAAAAGAACTTTTTTCTGCCTTTTCTAGACGTCTCTGATTTTATTATTGTGTCATATTTTATAGGTATCTTAATATCTATCTATATTTCGATAGGAGTGGTGAGACGTATGGCCGATCACCATATTATAAACTTAATTTAAAAAAGTGGTGCAAATTATATTTTTATGTTCATATTATGTTTTATTTATTTTTAAGGATTCTGTCTGGTAAGACATTTATTTGACTAGATGATCAAGAGATCAAGTTTTTATTGGTTTTTGGTGCAAAAATAAATTCTCGTTCCTATTAACATGAAATGACGGATGAACGAAGATGGACGACGGATTCTGCAAAGGCATATTTCATCTACAAAAATGTAGGTACCTATGTACTTTCCTTATGAATTAAGTACTTAAAAACATCCAAAGGAAACCTGGATTTCAACAAGGATCCTTGCCACAGATCTATGTCTGTGATCCTTGCCCCACAAATGGACAATTACAGGCAAAACACAATAATGACTCACCAACGCCCCTATCCAACTATTAATTAAAACAAGGGGAAAGTTTAATTCCCATTAGTAAATAGAACATACATTGGCTGAGTCATCACTGTAGCCATTGGGCCCAATTTTCATTTGTGACTAAATCCCACTAACCCCGGCTTTATACGTTACTAGCTTTTGCCCGCGGCTCCGCCCGCGTGGATGTCGGTTATCGCGTAAAAAAGTAGCCTATGTCCTTACCCATATCCCAGGCTATATCTCGGCCAAATTTCATGACGATCGGTTCAGCGGTTAAGGCGTGAAAGCGTAACAGACAGACAGACAGACAGACAGAGTTACTTTCGCATTTATAATATTAGTAGGGATAATCAATGTTACAAAACCGGCTGCGATGCGCTTCCAAAAATGAGGTTTCTAACCCAAACATTATAAAACATTTTAATGTTGTTGAAAGGCATTCTCGTGTAGTTAAAACGTCATATCGAAACGAATGGTTTCCTCTTTACTGTTGTCTGTTGACTCGTGTTAATGGTAATGAAGCTTTCGTCCAATCTATCAGGGTCAACATTGTCACACACAAAGACGATATATTGTGATAGCCATTGGGCTATTACGATATAATTATTATCTAACAAAAAAGAATGGTAGCACTATTCTTGTGAAGTACTATTCAGTATCAACCTTGACTTGAAAATATAATTACACTGAAAGTAATTATGTGTAATTAGTAGCTGCACAAACAATAAATTGAATTCGTAATAACTATCATAGAGATACCTACGTCTATAACTAATGAAAAATTCTGAACACGCATACAGTACAAAATAATTACCATGAAGTATATGTATAACTAGGCTGCCTAGATTAGCCAATTTAAAAAAGGAACATGACGCCATTTTGAAATCCGTTTTGCTTTTGTCTTACACCAAAATAAAAAATAAATGATTCATGTTCGATGTTTAAACTAAAAAAATGGTCTACAAGATTGGTGACTATAATATGACGGAAAATTAAGATATCAATAAACCTACCATCCCAAAAGGAATACGAAAAATTAATCACTAATCGAGTTGATCCAAATCTGGAGTTTGTGAATGGGAGGCAGACATGTCTGATCGCAATGACTCACTGATGCAGTGACGTCATTTCAACGGCCACCAACACCATAGTCCTGAACGACATGTTAAATATGGACACGCGGGGAATGCTGAACGACGGTTAAGATTTACGGATTAATATATAAATAACAGTGAACAGAAGACGTACTTTAAAGACAATAAAAGTAAAATGGCGATTTGAAACCTTCAATAAACATTCGAAGTTAGAGCTTTCGTGAAAATAATGTAATATGGATTCCATGTAGAGAACGATAAAGGAAAACCAGATTATTATTTTTGTATTGTGTTCATTTTGATGATAGGTATGTTGGCTTATAAAAAATGTCATGAAACAGCACAGTTAACGTGTTATTTGACAGCAAATTAACCGCAGATTAACTTATCAGAAGTTCAATCAGACTGGCTGAAACTATAGGTTTTTTAACCATTATTTAATTGTTACTTCATGATTTGATTAAACCTAATAATTAATAATATTACCAATTGCTAATACCGCTGTGTATATTTAATTAATGTAGAATTTGGGTAAATTTTAATAGCTTAGCGTATTATGCAAAGTAAATCTAATTGATAAAATCTTAGAAATTAATAATAGCAATAAATTATTTGATTGTACTTACATATAAATGTATAATTTGCGTAACATACATAAACTTAGTATAAAACAAATAAAATAATTCATGAGAAACGTTGTTATGACTTACGATTGCATATCTAATTATATGCACATTTAATTCCTTAGTTCCTTATTCCAAATTAAGAAATATTTAGTACTGCACGCACATTAAACCATATAATAACATTATTTATATGTAAATGTATGTAAATAACTCGTCGACTATTTGAGAACGGTAATGGACTTTTTATATAAAACAAAGTAATTATGTATTCCCATTTGAGGTTGAAATAGGTGTTTCTTTAAAAGGTAGAAAACGTTTAGAGTGCAGTCTATCGTAAAATATTGCGTCATTAAAACGATTTTGTTTAAAAAAATTAAACTCAATTGAAACCATCAATACTTTTAATTTTTATTACAGTTCTGACACTTACTCGTATTACCTAATTCCATCATAAAACAAAATGGTTTCTAAAACATGACTTCTAAATATAAAAATCATGAGAAACAATTTAAAACACGTTATCAGGTAGTCTAATAACGATATCAATAAACATTTCGAATATAAGTTCCTAATCTAATCCTAATATCGACATTGAATGGCGGCCCATCCGAATATAATTTAGACTGGGGTCGCAGTTCAAATCGTTATTCGCATTATATTTTACATAACCTGCCTCGTTGGCCTTAGTGGTCACAAGCGCTACTGTTGAGTATGAGGTTCTGGATTCGATTCCCAGGTCGGGCAGTGTTATTGGTTTCTTTTTTTACCATCTTCAAAAAAAGGAGGTTCTCAGTTTGACCTGTGTTTGTATTGTATTATAGATTATCTCGCGTTTGGCTGAACCAATTTCGATGCGGTTTTCAGAAAAGTATTTGTTACATTTAGGAGAAGGTTTCGTATTACGAGTAGGTATTTTAACCGACTTCAAAAAAGGAGGTTTTCAGTTTGACCCCTTTGTATGTATGTTTGTCCGCGATTATCTCGCGTTTGGCTGAACAGATTTTGTTGCGTAAGTATTGTTTATCTGAAAAAAGTAAAGTTTTATCTCAAATTTATCAGTAGAATCCCGGGGTCTGGACTTGTGCCCCGGTTGATGGTACCAGGATCCCCCCAGTTACATGTAGGTCATAAACATAATTGGCAAAATGTGAGTGTACTATAGGTAGGTACACCTCTGTCTAACCCTTCGGAAAATACAGGCGTGATGTTGTGTTATTTTATTTACATAATTTCGATATCATCACTAAAGAGAAACTTAAAGATGGTAGATCTTTATGCTGTCGAGGCTTCTGATACGAAAATAATGGTCAAAACAATGATGATAGCAGTGAAAGCGACAAAGTACCCATGAACTATGTAATGACGGGTATCGCACACATTATCACTGTTTCAAAAGCGGTCATTCGGTGAAAGTTAAATTATCTAAATACAGTTATTCGGCGGTTAAGTTCGTTGATTATATCTCCAAAGGAGATGGAAAACGGTGGGCCCAAATGTAATAAGTTGAGATATGATCTAAAAAATTAGACATATTTTTTTATCTTAGAATATGAAATATCCCCTCAATTCTCAATCTGGAAGCGGAGAAATGTGAGAAAGATCGTTTTCGTGAGATTTTCGATTGATTAATCGATTACACAGTTCCGTAAATAAAACCTTTGCACTAAATAATTAACTCAAAGTAATTAAATGCACTATGTATACTTAAATGCAATCTAGTGTATATCATTATAGTCCTAAATAAAATATCAATTAATTACTGAAAAACCAATTTAAAAAAAATATTTCATTATAAACCTGCATGGGCACTTATGATACGTCAGAAGCTAGGTGCAAGGTTCCAAAATGTTGTTTCCTATGGAGAAGAGCCGGCAAGAAACTCCACGGTTACTCTTTTAAAAATTATTGGCTTTAACAATATTTTCAGAGATAAAATGTATGGGAGGACAGTGCAGGCCTGTCAATAAGTACCAGGTACTTAGACGAATACAGAATAGAAAATCGTCTACAAATCTACAGTCTGTAAGGCCTGCAACGTTCTCCCATTCACAATATGTAAAATAATCTACATAAATAAAATGAACCTAATTAAACATAGTGACATGATTATCAATCACTAAAAAATAGTTGATATTAAAATTGATGTATAATGTCAAATAATGACGATATTAATGATTATCGATTTCATATCGATTAAAATCAGTCTTTTATTTTTAGTCTGTCACTAGCAAGATCACTGACTGACATTGACACTAGACAGTTGCCGATTGCTTTTGTTTGCTGACTCGTTTTGTGTTTTCCCATGCGTTTTGAGTGCTTTCCCTATTATTATCCTTCATTTTTCACGACCACTGCTTTGGATTTTACGGATTCCGACCGTTTTCCAGTGTGAAAGCCAGGGTCAAACAAGGTAGGCAGTACCTTGTTTGACCCTGGCTTTCACACTGGAAAACGAAGATCACTCACACGTTTGACTAGGAATTGTTATTTTGGATTTTGCCGCCGGCTTGTGGATTGGATATTGTTGAAACTATGGATCGCTGTGTTGTGTGAATTGTGGGACAACAACTGGGCACTACAATACACTGGGCCGATGACCCTTACACGATGAAACAATTCTGTCAGTTAAAGATTGTAACATAACCTCAGTTTAACTTGATCTCTTATATCGCTGTTCTCAGATTGACAAAATCCACAGAATTTTCAGTGAAAGGTTGATAATATTAATGCTATTAATTGACACCACTGCCATCTTTTTACATCTAGGCCCAAGATTGTATGTAATCGTTTCAGTCTCCTTTAAATTCTTATAAGTTTTGAAAGTAGGTATTACATAAAAAAAATTGAATTAAATTTTAACGGAAACATTTAGAATAGGGTGGGAACACACGTTCATGGCAAACAGTAATAATATTTTCAAAGCTTATCCGTTATTTTCAATGACGCAGAACGTAGTCGATAAGCAAAGCTAATATTTTATTAGAAACGGTCGAAAGATTGCCTACTGATAAGATAACAAAAACAAACCATAAAAATTCAAATCACATCGTTAGTGTGTGCATAAAAACATTAGTAGAAAGAAACTGTTAGATAGAGGTATGAAAAAAGTCCAGGTACCTATACAAAAGCTTTACAGATTTTTTGGGTTAATATTGATTCCCCCCTTACTTGTTGCCCCCCACCTCGATATTTCCTGGTGAAACGGGATTATAAAGTATAAGTAAGTACATAATTATTTTTGGGTGCAAACAAGAACGTGGAAATCAGTACTACACTACTACTTCGATTTTTGACGTAAGTATCTATCCATTGCCATTAGCACTTGCTTTGTCTGAGATGCACACATTTTAAGATCCCGAAAACCATATAGAGATCCATAAGAAACCATAACCAAATGAGGTGACAAAAGCATTTTGACATAATTATGAAATCCACGATAAAAACGACGTAAACAAAAGCCAACCACCCACTAATTGGCTTGGCAGCTGCCAGATATAACTGAACAGTCTCAAAAAGACTGCACCAGACCATATTTGGAAACCTCGGAGAGTTTCGAGCAATTGTAAACAAACAGCAGAAAGTAAACATCAAACATGCTAGGCGATAGCACGTTGCGTTGCTTGCCTTTCGTTGTCAAGCAAACAGATCAGCATCGATATTGACCTGTACAAACATTCACAATAAAGACATAATTATGTTAGAAGATGGAAAAATTTACAGTTTCGTTGGTGTAGTTGGTTGTATGCGCTACTATTGATCATCCAGGGCCACAATTCTGTATGGTTACAATAATTCCCCGCGGAATCTTACTACGTTCAAACTACGCCAATATCGTGTTTTTTTAGAAACCAATGTAACGGTAAGGAATCGAAATGTCATATTATTTATGTTCCAAGACAATTTGTCGATATTAGCAGGTTTCGTGTGTGATTGACGTGGTTTTGAATAAGGAATCGTGGTCATAGTGAATTCAGGCCCTGGGTTGGTTTGACAAACCGTAATTGTGTTTTTTCGCCAGAAGTTAGGTTGGTTTGCCCCGATTTCGTCAAATGACGAAATGTAAGTGTGTAAGTCACTAGCTGCCTGGATTCTGGAATTGTGCCTGATTTATAGCAATAACCTCGCAACCTAGATTTCTTCAGGTGTGTCCTGGATGTCATCGAATGACGAAATTCACGAAATGTATGCATATAAATGCTATATGCTTCTGCCTTGCCCTACGGAGAATATAAGCGCAATCCTATGTTATGTTTAACACGAAAAAAAAACTTGAACCAAAAACAGTAACGTGTTTCACCAGAAGGCCTCTTTTATGTTTAAATTGGATAAACAAACTGCGTTTCTGAACCTTTCCGCTTCCCAATTAGATCCTCAGTGCTTTTTGAAGTCATAAGATATGCTTGTATGCACCAGGAACTGTTTACGTGTAGGATGGTTTAATGGCAGTGTAACATGGCCTTCTGAATGTGATATGACGTGATGATAGACGTTCCAGTTTTAAAATCGTGTTACAAAAAAAACACGTGTCTAGTGTTCTGCGAATGGCATCGGATGCAAGTATAACGTTGCCCTTTTAGATAAGAATGGGGGTCAGAATCTCAGAATGTCGTGAGAATTTTGATGTGTAGTTTATCTGGCGTTGATCAAATAAGTATATTTGATTAGTTATCTGGGCTGAAAATTCAATAAATTCTGCAAGTTGGACTTAAGTACTTTAGTTAAACTTTTCATGCTTATGGCATATTTCTACACCCAATCATTTGAATATGTTCGATAAATTTATTTACGCACACACATAATGTGTACATATGCAAATTAATTTTTAACATGTCTCCTGCCGTGGGTGCAGTGCAGTGTCTAACCCAATATTTACTCTGTCACATCCACTCTGTGACAACGCATACGAGACGACATAATTTGTTACACAAAAACACATTTGAATAATGCCACATGTGTTCAAATTATTGATTGAATAATCTTAAACGGTTATTTATTACGACGAACTTCAAATATGAATATTTAATTAGGCCTGAATAGTAACGACTTTTGCCTATTTAAATTATGCTCGGCCATGAACTTGAAATGTCTTGTAAAAAAAAATCTCGCTTTTAGAAATTCCTACAAAATACCTTGCAATTTGGGCTCATAACGTTTAATTGTCTAAGAAAAAATAAAAGGTTAACAACAGTGTAGTCCAGTTTGCGAAGACAATTACTCAACAAAAACAACTAAATGCCAAGTGGAAAATGTCGTGCACTCACCTCATGGTAGACAGACGTCATCATCTTGAAACACTTTGTTTTGTTTTTCAAAATTATAGCTTCACAATCAAACACTCATTTCACTATTGTAAAATAATTCGTACAGTATGGCTGCCACTTTTTTTAAGTTCAATAAAAAATGTATCTGTCAAACTTCCCGCCAAACGCGCGTAAAAAAAAAGGCAAAGGCACACTGTTACGCAGCCTACGTTGCTGGCGCGTGTGACGCGTTCCGTGTTTAGGATCGGCACTGAGCGACGGGCGATAGCGGCGGCTGAATGGATGACGATCCCGCTCAGCTGCTTATACTCAATGAACCATTCGAGTTCGGAGGTCACCGATCAACGCGACCCCATCGTTTCTGCTCAAAATTTCTCTATTACCCTATAAACCCCAAATTCTGTATGCGATGAAGTTATTTAGTGATATTTTAACGCACGTTTTTAACGTTCGGTTATTTACATAACAAATACTGACCTACATTTATTTTATTCTATAGATTTTGTGATTGGAATTGTTGCAGTAATAGTGTCACTCAGTTTACTTTTAATTACATGTCGAATAAATTGAAGTTCGTAAAAGTTTTTGTTATAAAACTTGTGCATCGTTGGCGAGTTTCGTAGCAAAAAGTCGGAGGTATCGACCCGTTACTATATCGTGTTTAGCGTGGCCAGTCGAAATGTTTTTACTGATGACAGGCTGCTATTGGAGTTCGTCGACAGTGATCATTCAGATTATTTTGTCATGGATCTTGATGGAACCGGTATTATCGCCTGAGTCTGGAGCTAATGCGGTGTAAAACACGAACACTTAGGTTATCAATAATCCATTACGTTAGTTCTTCATACTCATTGCTGGAAAAATACAAATTGAAAAATAATCTGTGTCAAAAATGCGGTCTTTGTGCAGTTTTGTAAACTATTGATGGATTTTCTAGACGATTTCGTTCGGTTCCTTGCGGTACTGGTTGCACACAATGAAATTGATTACAAAATTATAGACTATGTGCAAATTGCCAATAGATCTACCAACGGGATTTTGATGGGAAATAAATTGATTTTCGGACGACGCGTCGCGACGGCTGCAGCGTGACTGTACCTTCGATAAGAAACAATATTTCTCATTTCGAAAGCTTTTATCTGCCATCAAAACAGCATACTATTGCTCCAAGAAGTATAGTACAAATATAAACAATGTCTATCAAGTTCTTCTAAATGAACAGACAGCTGTAATGCTGAGGTCGCTGGGAAGTTGGTTGCGCTACTTCCTAAATAAAGCACTTGGAAGCGGAAGTGCGCGCGTTTTTGTCTCATGTAATTTTAACAGTCAAAAAGAGCAGTCTCAGCCTTGTTTGTACAAATGACTTTTGATTTTTGATCCCAAACAATTGAGAACCCAAATTTAGGTCTTCTACCTATATGAATAGAAAAGAGTCATCGATTTGTCCATCAATTCTGTAGAAACCAGTGTCAATCCACTTCGCACTTAACACATCGTGCAACAAGCTCCAAAGCTTCAAACCGGAAAAAGTCATTATGAAACATTATCCAACTCAGAAAAAGTATACCTAAATCTGTTATGAAATGAAATGTTTAATTGTGTAAGTAGACACTTTTTTTGTAGACGTCAATATTTTGTTGGTCAATATTTTGTTGGCCAATATTTTAAAAACTACATGGCTCCGGCATGTCCTAGCTGACTGTTCCCTGAGAAGAAAAGTCGAAACAAACTCAGACATCATGGATTCTTTTAAAGTCCAAATATTATATTATTAGAATTTTATGTGAGTGTAACAATGCAGGCAATGTCTGGAAGGGCGCTTTTGAAGAAAGAGCCATTGCAGGTTTGAGCTGACCTGTCCCAACAGACGGCATGTATGTATCAGTCAACGTGTAGGTCAACCCTATTTTAGGAAGCTCAACGACCCGTCACAAGACGCTACCAGATCAGCAGGACATTTGCGTAGGCCATTTTACAAAACACTCAAAATCACCAGATGTGTTATAAAGTCATGTGTTCAATCTAGCCTGCATAGTACACACATTCACTGTTATCATTTCGCTAAAAACAATGTGGATATCTCGCATCAGACTGTTAAAACTGTTGCCATTATAACAGTTGCAGTAACATTTAACGAGTCTTCGTTACGTGTGGGTTACCGCCATTGTTTAAAGCAAAAACATAATGTCAGCGGTTTGTTTATGTTATTTAAAGTGTAACTTAACGACCGTTGAGGGAAAAGCAGGTGAGAGATATAATACAAATGTTTTAGTAGAGTAGGTCTTGTTGACAGTTTAGCAGAAATGTGAAATAGCGGGAAAGAAATGACTCAAGGTTGAGCTTATTTTGGTAAATATGGTGTTGTCTGAACGTTAGATAGAAAAAAATGCGCTCATGGCAAAGTTAGCTTCCAAGAAGTTTGAGATGCAGTTAAAGTTGCAACTACCTAACCATAAAAGTAAAGTGAGGTGACATCTACCACAGCAAAATCATGCAAGCTAGCTTAAAGTATAAGGAAAGACAACTACAGAGATCAAGAACCTACTCGTAAACTTAAAAGTGTTTAGTTCATAGAGCAAACAATCAATTAATACGATACCCAAGGTGAAACAAAAGAGCAAATTTAAGTACATGTACACTAGGTAATCCAGTAGCAATACTGCGGAATAAAACCCTAACAAACAGACTAACAAATTAAACAAACCAGTAAGAATAAAGTTCAATCGATTCTTATATCGCAGACGTGGGAACCAAGTACAAAGACGACCGCTAGTTTATAGCCGATGTCCTCGAGTATCCATATAAATTGTACGGGGAAATTCAACGGCCATCTGAATCTGATAGCCATCTTGATGGATAGATTATAATGGCGCTCGCACTTAGACTTGTGGCTGAATCGAACGAATAATTGATGTGAACGAATTGTTTGTTTGGAGGTAACCAATTGAATGTGCGTAGTTGAGTTTGTAACGGTCGTGGAGAGAGAAATGGGTTCGGCTAAATGGAGAGTGAAAATATTAAATATTCGAGTATCTATAAATTTTGATTTCCCCCTCAAAGTAATACACAAGAATCTGAGTAAGACAAGAAGAACAGTGAATGTTGTCTAAGACCCAAACAATGGATGAAATCTGGTAAAAGTCAACTAAAAAAAACCAAAATGATCTTGGCGTGCTAACACAGAAATATATTTTGACTAAGAAAAAATGTCACGAAAGAATTAATTTGACTCACAAAATTGTACTCTCAAAGATTCTAACATCGGAGAACAACAAAAGCTCCGTCGCGACTGCACGTTCGTCTATCTTCGATCTTCAAGCAATATGGCGCCACGGCGCCGATTCTAAATCACCGTTTTAGACAAAAAACAACTCATCATCTATAGCAATTCATTATTAAGAATCGATCGGGTTCGGAAACTTGAAAAGAGACCGGGATGCTGTATTTCATTAGACGTCCACTTGAAGACGAAAATGTATTTATCAATTTAACAAGATTTAGGTACGTTATAAAGAATTTTGGAGTTTTTTTGCTGATTTTAATTATATGCGGTAATATTTATTGGTGTTCGGTGGTTTAAAATAAGACGTGAATAATAAATATGGAATTTCATTAAAAAAAATTGCAATGAAAGATTTTGATGAAGCGTTTATTTTACAAGTTTTCCGCAACGATTTTTAGAACAACAATCAATCAATTCTGCCAAAAACAACCAACAACTACCGAATAGCCGTTACGCAGCATAAATAATAATAAGTGCCCAATAACATAACATACATTAGCACTTCTACTTAACGCAGTGGGAATCTGTAGAAAGTTGTCACGAAAACCGGCTTAAACCAGAGTCGAATTTGCGAGAGAAACCCCACAGGCCCGCACGTGTGCAAGTGTCCTTAATTATAAGTATGTGCGTCAAAAATATTATGTAGGTAGAGCTACTCGTATTACCGTCACGCAAGGAATCCCAGGGGCTGGCCGATGTGGTTTACTCGAAGTACTAGAACTTGGCTTGAACGTTGAAAATGTTGGACCAGACGACTTGGAAGTGTTTGTAGCCTCCTCCTGACACTTTAAAAGGTCAGCAGGAGACGACTCAAAGATAGTTTGAAGAATTTCACACATGCCTCAATTTTGAATTTGCACAGAAAACCACTGTTGCCGTGAACAGATCAAGATGGAAACTAAATAACAGTCAGATTCCCAAAAATATTTTAGCCTAGTAATTTACCTATCTTAAAGAGATGTTGACAGAATCGCTAATGATGTTTAGCATATACACAATAGATGACAATAGTTAATTGTTTTCGTCGAATTTCAACCGACTATTGATACCCCGATATACCGATGATGACCTTCTGTGTTACGAATGATGCAGCTGCCGTCATCATATAAACCATTATTATAAACAATCAAAGGCATTAACTTTATCGACAGCCAATCTCTAATTTGGTAAGGTAAAAGTTGATAGTTCAAGAAAGATTTATAATGACCTTTATATACACATTATGTAATTCCTTTAAAAATGAATACAAAAGAAACCATTGTACAAAGATAATAATGAGAACATTCTCTAGCAGTAATTTCAAATACCACGATCTGTGGGCTTATCGCTATAAACCCATCAGGTAATAAGGGACTGTAATATCCTACTATTTTGTAAGCATTTTGATGCTATTTTACAAGATGTAACAAAGATCAGTCTTTGTTACGTCTTGTAATTTCTCTTAGCAAAGTGCTTAGTTGCATTGCTTGCTATAGTGTTCTGCACGAAATACAATATTATCCATGTAACTTGGGAAACTTCGAAACAACGTTAACACCATCAGCAATTAGAAAAGGAATTGTGTCTATAGTTTGATCGTCTTGAAAATTAACGGATTCGTGTCATATGAAAATTGGTAAACCTGGAAGACTCTTTAAATGAATATTATTATGATCAGAAGATACATCACAAACAAGTTATAACGTAGATCGACGACCAACGCTTTTGTCACAGCAGCCATTGTTCTATTTTTCAAAACGCAAATCTCAGAAGGATATAGGCACAATGATCCGGATGTGTATATAAATATAAAAATATCTGCACCCGTTTGGTTTTCCCAGGCAATATAGGTGTAAGATACCCACGCAGTCTTGAATAGGACATAAATGGAAGATCTATGTAGGTTGATGTCGTTTGTCATACGATTAGACAAGCCTATTGTTATGCGATCATTATTATTGGATCATTCCTCTTTATTGGCTGTAAAGTCTGGTTTCAGAATCTGATTCTTTTGCATTTGTACTTTGGTATCTGCTAAAGGATATGGTGAGTTGAACTATAGAAATATTTGTGTATACTTATTACTTTTTGTTTGACATTAGTTCATATTACGATCTTTCCTCAATTCACTTATGCTTCTATTGCGATAACCTTACACCAATTATTTTATGTTGTAATATCTTTCTTTTTTTTCTGTATTGCATGATCTAATTTCAATGCATTCGACTTGATCAATATTTTCTAGTTTTTCTTCTTTGTAAGCATTCTAGGCTGCTTGACTTTCTTAGGATGTTTGAATTATCAGAATGTGAATGTTTAGTAGTTGTTGTTGACCAACTCTGCATGACTCCTACGCTATTAAAGAAAACTAATTTAATACAGTTACTACCATTTTATGTAAAGAAACCAGATATACGTTCAAATTAATCTCAATAAACAGCCTCGCATGCCAGCTGTCTAATAAATAACGTCAGTGGGCCACTCGGGCCATACATCGTGTAAGTGGGCCACCAACAATCGCCCAATTTTGGCCAAAGTGTCACACAACAGCTGATCACAACGCGCCGTGAGCTTGTGCTAAAAATTCGTGACTCCACCTCACGATGTGAACGGAACCTGTCAACTGACATGTATTGTTCGTTCACCCTTATATTGTCGCCATTGATCTGCGAATGTCGATCTTATCGTTTAACAATCGAAGGGAAATTAAAACTAGTTTTGTTTGAATTTGCGTAGTCTTGACTCTTGCATCGTGTCGTGGTTTCAGCTTATAAGGTAAGCTCTGACAGTACATATGTAGGTACTAATTTGCAGTTTGTTGGCGGTGCGAAGCTTTGTTCGCTTTTAAGTCCAAAATGGTAAGTACTTGTAAATTGTAATTGTTAGGCCATAGAACTACAAACTGTGGTGTATCCTTCTACAGCACTGCTTTGTAAAGCTCCAATGTTTAAGGATTTATGAGCTTTGAAACATTGTCTTTATATATTTTCCAGGAATATCTCCAGCCGTACCTACGACCGTAGATATTATATGGATTTATACATTTAAACAATGTTGAGACAACAATGCGACACTATATAAAATACTGGCAATACTAATTAATGCATAAGAGTATTTTGTAACTCTGAAATAAATCCTAGCTTAAAATAAAAACTATCTTTTCCAAACAAACTAAATACATAGTAGTGATGAGTATTGCCAATCTTTGATTAGCTATAGTGTCTAAACTATTCGATGAATTTTCGTATGCAGACTGGGAACGTCGTTAAAAACATGCAGTTTAATTTGGCGTCGTATAGTCATCTATAGACTACACCTAGTTTATAACCTATATATTAATACGTGAAGCAAAAACATTGTACCTATCTCTTTTTCGAATTTCGACCACGGGGCTATTGGACTACCATTAATAAAGATAAAGACATATCCTTTATTGTGAATTCATTCAGTCAGATTGTATAGTCTATTAAAACTTATTGTTTTAGGAACACCTAAAAGAGTAATACGTAAGCGAATGGTGTCCAAGACAAAATAAAAGAAAGACCCAAGAGGCCAAGTCTAAGATGGGAGGACGATATCCGTCAAATAGGTGGGGTAACACCGTAACATGAAGAAGGATGACCCATGACATGAGAATGTGGCATACTCTAGGGGATGCCTTTGCGGAAACGCTAAACGATCTTAATATCAGTGTCAATAGGTTAAGTAATTAATATAACATATTCAAGTTATAGTTCACCTACTTGTACATCCACGTTTTGTAAGATTGTTAATAAAGGCTATAACAATAATAAATGAGTAATAAATCCGCAGTTTCCATGGTCTTCTGAAGCAATGAATAGGAACAACACTTGAATGCTGATCCTTCCACCTATTAAACGTTATAAGATATCAAAATAAACGTAAACCAAATCGTCTGATTGCGCATAGGCACATTTATTTCTACGATAATGGCTTATAAACAAATGGATCGAGATATCGCTTTGCTAGCCTCGCTACACACCCTCCTTTTATAAGATGTAATCTTACAAACAAATTGCATTTGTGCATACCATCATCAATTATTTTTATCATTTCGCTCACGATTAATTATGGTCATTGGAGAATCCTTATCGATATATTTTTTTTCTATAATCTTAGCCTTGTCCTCAAGGGTAAGGCTAAGATTCCATCTACTCATTATCTACCACCAAACGAGCATCTTCCTGCAGGGTATATATAACCTTCGATCGTGGCGTCCATTTGAAAGTCCCTGAACCGTCTCTAAACCCAGGTGGGAAGTTGTAAGTCAACCCTCATAAAGTGGGGCTACGACGGAACTGAAGCAGAGGATGGATATGGAGTTGTGTCAACCTACCCTCAACCTTCTATCTTGGACTCTGTGTCCTAAAGAATGAACCCAAACTGACCTCTGCGCAGCTACCCATAACGCCGTAGAAGTGGCAAAGTTTTTACATAAAATTTGAGTACTGTCGTGAAAAAAAAAAGTCTTAGTTCCTAAAAAAGGAAAAATTCATAGATCTGAAAGCTATATCGGCAGAATGAAATATTTCTGTTCTAAAAATTCTGTCTCTCCTTTTAATTTATCCCAAGGTTGTAGAATTTCTAATTTATATCTGTAATTCATATGGTGCAAGAATAAAATAGAACCCTCTTTATTATGTACTCAATACATAATAAAGAGGGTTCTATTTTATTCTTGCTAAAGATTGCCGTTGAATCTGTGGTTGCATGCAAATTGAAATGCAAAAAACTATCCAGAAATAGCCATTTCGCAACATCTGTCAATTCGTTACACAATTTTTTCATCATTCAAAATTCATTTTTTGACACAAAAAGTGCAAACCCGTGAAATATAATTTGCCGGATCGAATGTCGCTATTGTATGAAAAAAGACAAGTTATTACATTTGTCGTTTTTTTTTTTTAAACGGCTATAAACTTTTTTAGTTTATCTTTTCGGAATTGAAAATTGCCGATAACCGTGGAATTGTTTTTTCTTGTCATGAAGTAATTTGGAAATTGATAGACAGTTTATCCAATGGCTTTTAAAATAAGCGCATCAGTGTATCAGTATTGTAAAGGAGATCTACCAAATCATTTCAGAAGTTATATAAATTACGGTAAATGAACCGTTATTTCTGTCTATTCTGGTGTTGTTATCATCTAAAGAAAATACAATAAAAGATTATGTGCCTACAGTAGTATAAAAGTCCAGACACATAAAAATCATTTTAATGAGACAAATTCGTTCCTAATTTATTGTTATTTTATATTAGTTTAAAAAATCGATCTCATAACCAGTGGGTGGCCTAGCATGAATATATTTAAAGCGATTTAAATTTTAATTAGACCATTATTTCTATTTATGATATGCGTTCATAAAAATTAAACACAACTTCTCCAAAAATTGTATTTCACACAAAGATTCTTGTTTAAACACACAATCTTTTAATTTGTTAATTCGATCGATTAGTTTTTATTACCTCAACTGTTATAACACAGCCACACGCTCATTACAATGGCTTTCTTTAGTTCGGCTAGTTATACAATGGATTCTTATTTGATTCTGTGTGCAACAGCAGCAACAGCATTTTGCTGATAGGCATGACAAAAGCCACATAGGGAGGCATCTTAAAGAATACCCTGTTTGCGGTAGAATGTAAGTACTAACATAGCATAAAAATTTAATAATTTTTATATTCGATCTAGAAGTTTTATGATTTTGGAAATGAATCCAGTATTCTGATTAGTAAAGAAATTATTATAACGATTCCTAGGACTCGCTTTCGAAGCTCTGCAGTCCCGAGAAACTTTCCCTTTATAGCACAGCCCATTGACCTTGTTTTCCTTGTTAATAATTCTTTCAACCTTCGCTACTGGTTCCAATATTATTTAATACCTTATTTGACACTACTTTTAGAACATGATTTATTTCTTTAGAACGGTCACGTATAAGTTGGTACATTATAATTTCACGCAACACCTTAGACATGGCGCCAAGTAATAGCTCAGCACCGGTAATAGGCTCATTCAATTGTTTATCGCTTACTGTGATTATAGCTTGTATAACTAAAGGATTTTGTTTAGGTATGCTTTATTGGTTTTACTTTGGCCAACACTGTTTACCGTATTTGTTAGATTTTTCACTAGTCGCAATATTCACTCGAGTAAATTACTATTGATTTGAGATAGAGTGCCCAGCCGCACCTTGTCACTCTAAACCAATATAATTGGACAAGTCATGACAACCTCTCAAAACAGAGTTCAATAAATCGAAGACGATCAAACAAAATGATTTAAACATAACAATTTATTATTATATTGTCAGCGTCTTCACGAGTGCTGACACTTGACATGTGATCCCATCGAGATTCAAACGATCAATGATAGGAATCATATAAATGTCCGTGAGAATATTATCGATGTCAGTAGCATGAAACTACACTCACAAATGTAGGTTCCAAAATAACATAAAAAACTGGGTTATTCTCGTTATATTAACTTTATATCTTTAAAAGTGCTAGCAATTTGCACGCGCTGCGATTTAACAACCACTAAACGATCTGATTTCACCAATCAATTGATTTTATTATTTCAAATTACGTTCTTTATTAAAGAATAACCCAATTTGAACTTCTTTTAACTCGTGGTTTAAGTGTTTTCATAATTATAATTACGGAAGTATGTTATGTAAAAAATACTTAAGATTGTGCATTACGCTTCGTAAATTATGTGTGCCATGTTAAATGGGGTTTGAATTTAGAACGCTTTAAGATCCTGTTGAGTGCCAGTATTCTTTAGAGCAAATATTGAGCAATCATGACATCAATAACATAATCTATCCAAAAAATGCCAACACAACAAATATATAGAAAAAAATCATGGAGTTAGTAAGTACTTTAAGCAGGTATATACCCTCATTTAAAAAACTGACAGTCGTCAGAATGACAACCAGAAAACAAACCGTAACTAACCTCGTCAAGATAATACCATGAAGAAGGGTTCTCTCAAGTAGGTCCCAATCACGGAGATTGCGCCCCACAGACCGTTCCCATGACCCATGGTGTTCTGCTGATTGGACCAAAAGCTCTTATTTATGGGAAACCATCATGACTTCGTGTGGTATAACTGTTTTACGACTAACAATATCTGGGGTAATAACAAATCATTCGATGGAATATTGCAAAATTGTCCGATCAATAGGTTTACTGAAATGCCTTCACAGAAGATTTAAATGGATGACTAAAGTGTGTTCCAAATACGACACTCATTTTCACGATCTATTTATTGAAGACATTTCAAATTACGTACATTTATCTCGGCTTTTCACGCACTGCTATGAAAATACAACATAAATATGAGTCATATTATTATTTTATTTGAATTTTTGGGGCTCGCCTCAATTACTGAGCGTTTCATTCCAACAGTTCTCACCATATGACCTACATTCACAGTTCTGTACCAAATCACATTTTCGATATATCGAAACTGTTAGAAACTAATTTAATTAACGGTTCCTTAATAACTTGCGTCCATATAGTTTAAACAGTTGTATTTCCTATTGTAACAAGAATTATATTTGCGTTCACACTAATTCTTTACGATTTATTTTTTATTTTTGAATGTTTAAATTTTAATTGTAATTGCATGTAATTTTTGATTAATGTTAATGTGACCGTGTCTTCTTATCCTATTATTATGAGTCTATGTTACTTGAAATAAATGATTTAATAATTTATAATTCCATATTTTTTGCCGGCAGATATGAAAAATGCGTTTTTGTAAAGCTAAATAATCCTAATGGATTTTTAGTGTTTCAATATTTGTAAAGGATGCAGAATCATCCATCAATGTCTCGTTTAGCTCATTAATTATAGGGAAAAGTTGTTTTTAACTCATTTCTATCGTTATCTTCGCTTGCCATAATTTTAGTTGAGTCATAACAACATAATTACTGCTGAGTTTAATGTGTAACTAACATTTAATTAGAAAATAACAGCTGAGGATCGAAGATTGATGACATGAGGAGTGGTGTTATGGAGTTGTTTTTGAAGTTCTAGTTGCTACGGCCTCGTGAGTTCGCTACTAAAGAGGTAAGCTGTTAAGTAGCTTAAAGCCCCATTTACACGGCGCAAGTTTCTTGCATGAGGCATACAATTTAATTAAAGCACGACTTCAACTTATGGTATGTGGCGGGCAATTAAATCGCACCGTGTGAATTAGGATTTACCAATAGACGCTCTTAAATTGTCTTTAGATACTTTTAATAGGATTCATATTATGAAGGCTTTACAGACTCTAGGACCTCAAGTCCACGTCAGATTTATGATCTGAATTATGATTAAGTCAGATTTGCAGTCCGAATCTGGCATGCTTTTTTGAATGTCATTTGTTTTTTTTTTTTTCGGACAAAAGTTACCAAAACTATCTTGTAACTTGAAAGACTAATTTTTATTTATGATGCTCATTTTAATCTAATTTTATTTTGAATTTTAATTGGATATAATTTTTATTAATGTGACTGAGTGTGTTCTTGTTAATCCTATTATGAGTCTATTGTTACTTGAATTATTTATCACTCTCTCCCTGGATCAAAATCTAACAATTATTCATTTTGTAACTTACTTAGCTTAAACTGTTAAGCAAGTTAGACTACCACAGTCCATTGTAACGGCAGTACAAGTGTGACAGCTGCTCAGTACTGGACTCTCTTACTTTATTGATATTACTGCATGCATGTCCCGTTACTGTGTTGCGTTCTGTAATTTTAAGTTGGTTAAATACATGAAGATTTGTGTAGGAATCGAAGATATTTTCGTTACTGTTAATAAGTTAGCAAATTCATGATTTCTTAAATTTTAAGTATTTTGAACTTAAGTCTTTGTAAGAATGAAGCAGTTTGTAATAAAGAAATTTCAGTACCTAATTGACAATAATTTAGGAATCGAATAGTTTGATTCAAAAATAAATGAAGACAGGGTTCGCTACAACCCACACCGAGAACGATGAATGAATGCAATTTACAAGAAAATGGTAGCTACTCTTTCGAAAATTTCGAAAAAACGACCTTGAGTTATAAATACTTTACAAAATTAATTACTGACGTCTATTTTTGTATGTTAATTGTTTTAGACAGGAAATATGATTTCCGTTATTTACACAACACACATAGTTTTACTATAAGGAAATGCTGTTTTATAGACAAATAATTGGACAAACTAAAGTTATTGCTAGAACAAAAAGAAACAAAACGGCTTCACGGATTGGACAAATTGAATTTCTCACGAAAACAATGTATCTATGGGAAGAATAGATAACATCACAATTATTTGTAACAGCTACTAAGAGCTAAATGTAGGTTGGGACCAAAATATTCGGCCTATTGTTTTATAGAGCCCATTTTTTAGTTCATATCAATTAGCATCATCATCATCTGCCTAGCCTTTTCCCAACTCTGTTGGGGTCGGCTTCCAGTCTAACCAGATGCAGCTGAATACCAGTATTTTACATGGAGCGATTTCAAAATCAAAATCAAAAGTCATTTATTCAAACTAGGCTGAGAGTCAGCACTTTTCGAACGTCAAAATTACATAAGACAGTCCCCCAAAAACGCCCACCCTTCGACACTTCCTAGTGCTTTAGCTGGGAAGAAGAAGTGGCGCAACAAACTCCCCAGCAGCACAGCTGTCTGATAAGTTGGAAGAACTTGATTCTATACAGTAATAGGTAAGTAATTAAATTTCATCAAAAAAAATGGAAATTTCAATATTAAAAATAAAAAAATGGTTTATACAGTCAAATAAAATAAACAATGCTATGGAGCAACTCATATAACCTGTCAGTAGGTAAGCTAATGCTGGTGAAAGAACACAAACGTTGTCTTGAGTTAATCACAGCGACCAACAATTCTTATCGTTTAAGTAGTCGTTGATTGAATAGTATGCCTTCGAACAAAGATTTGATTTTACTTTAGCTTTAAACGCATTAAAATGTAAATCTAGCAAAGAAGAGGGAAGCTTGTTATAAAAGGTGATACCGAGCCCAACGAATGAGTTATGAACTTTATGAAGCCGGTGAAAGGGACCACGTAGTTTGTCCTTATTTCTGGTATTAATATTATGAATATCACTGTTTTCAGTGTATAAGTGTATATTTTGCCTAATATATAAGATGTTAGCGAAGATGAATTGTGATGCCACCGTGAGAATACCAATATCTTTAAAAAATCTCTCAGAGAAACTCTAGCACCTAATTGGTAAATTGCACGTACAGCTCGTTTTTGCAGAACAAAAATATTTTGAATGTCAGCGGCTTTGCCCCACAGCAGAATGCCGTAGGACATAACGCTATGAAAATAACTGAAATAGACTAACCGAGCTGTATCAACGTCAGTGTATTGTCTTACTTTCCTGACGGCGTAGGCAGCCGAACTGAGCCTTCCCGCTAGGCTTGATATGTGTGATCCCCACTGAAGTTTGGCATCTACTGTTATGACCAGAAAAACTGCCGAGTCTACAGTTTCAAGCACCTCATTTTCTAAGACGATGTTGGGTCCCAGATTTTTTACATTCGGCAAAGCGAACTTTATACATTTAGTTTTCTTAGCATTGAGAACTAAATTATTCGTGGTAAACCAATCCGTAACCATTGAGAGTGCACTGTTTACGTCGTCAAAATCTTGTCTATTCCTGTCTACTTTAAAGATAAGAGAGGTATCATCAGCAAACATTGCCTATCTGACCTCCACAACCCAGTTACTGAGTGACCGGGACCAACGGCTTAACGTGTTTTCCGAGGCACGAAGGGGTCTTGGTATGTAAAGATGGTCACCCATCCACGGACCAACCGCGGCAAGCGTAGCTTAACCTGATCGATCGACTCGTGCAGCTTTTGTTACTTAGCCACAAGCCCTTCATAATGTAAGGTGGAAATACATCAATGATGTAGGTACGGCGTAAGAGAGCGGCCTCGCTGCTAAACAGACTCCGTGGCAGCCAACAGCATTCTACGCGCTATAGCCGGGAGACCTGACAGCCCGTTGGTGAGGTCACTTGTCACCTGTGCACTGTCTGTGTTATTAATTAAGTACTAACATAGGACTATTGTTACTAACCCTATGGAACTTTGTCATCTGAATAAAAAAATGAATTATTTTACATAAAAATAGCAGCAGGCAGCACATAGCAGGCTATGGACGTCCCATAAGCAAACAACCTTTTAACATCAGCCCATAGAATGATGTCCGCAGATGGACATGGGCCTCGACCTACAAAAGACAATCAAGTCTGTATTGTCAGATTGCTAACAAATACGAATCGTTACAAAATATTACATGACTAGCTGTGCCCGCGACTTCGTTCGCGTGCATGTCGGAAAACAATAACGTGTCGCTTTGACGGTGTAGGTACCACTCCTCCGATCTTCCGATCTATCCTGGTAGGAATCTACCACAGCTTTCGAATGCAGTTCAGAGCCTAGAGACAAAACACATTACTCTTGGCGTTCACGCCAAACGGTACGCCAAAATGTATGGGAATGACATTACCTGCGGAAAGGACACGACGTGTCCTGTCCGCAGGTAATGTCATTCCCATATATTCTGGCGTGGAGTTTAGCGTGAACGTTAACAGAAAGGTGTTTTGTCTAGGCCTGCAGGCGTCTTTAGGGGTTATAATGATATTGCGACGAAATCTCACTCCGATTTTTAAGAATAAATATAGATCAAAGCGCCTGGTCGAGGCTCATTTTATAATAAATGTGCACCTGCCGTAGGTACAGTAAAAGCTCTTTATTCGCGAGGTATACGTTCCGTAAAATACCTACCGCGAATACAGAAACCGTGACTATGGAATGGTAATTTATATGGGATTATAGGGGATACGTTCCTAGGTGACAAAAAAAAAAACAATTTATTTGAAGTTTTTGACCATATTGATTAATTGTATGAGCGTGATATGGATGCAAGCGACTCTCCAAGGCGTAAACGATCAAGCATTTCTATGCGTTAAACAGATTTTTTCGCGTCGAAAATCGTTTTTAAATAAAAAAAAATTTTTAAAATTTTGCAATGAATGGAAAGATGAAACAATAGGTAAAACACGCAAAGCGGTTCGTACCAAAGGATGGAATGTCTATTATGTCGCAGCATTTATAAATGTGGGGGAGGCCTATGTCCAGTAGTGGACGTCTTTCAGCTGAAATGATGATGATGATGATATATAAATACACTTTATGGTGATGAGGTTGGTTTCGTTATGTTTGTTTACATTCTCAAAAAACTTTTTTCAAAAAAATACCAACCGACTTCCAAAAACACTACAAAGTGCAAAATAACTTTAATTTCGGAAGTCGGTGACGTTGGATGTGTATTTTAATTATTTGTCACCGCCTTCCGAAATTAAAGTTATTTTGCACTTTGTAGTGTTTTTTGGAAGTCGGTTGTTATTTTTTGGAAAAAAGTTTTTATTTTTCACTTTTTTGTTACCTACCATACACCAATTCGAAATTTCATCATTCTTTGGGTCAAAACAATGCATACTTATTTATGCGATAGCAACATTCGAGGTTGATTTGCTGTAATTTTTTGAAGAGTTCCGTTGTCTGTTTCCGAAACGCATCATCAGATCTATATGCAGGGCCCAATCTAAGGGGGGGCAAGCCGGGCAAATGCTCAGAGCGGCAAAAATGAGCGGCGGCAAAATGTATACTTACAAACATACCTACTCTCATGAATTTTTGTATACTTGTTCAGAAGCCGTAGTAGACTAACGTATGTGAATATTATATAGTTAAAAGAATATCACATAATTATGGTCATACCATCTTTGGTAGAAGCTCATGACTTATATGGTGTTAGTGCAAAGGGCGGCGAATGTTATTTTTGCCCGGAGCGGCTAAATAGCTAGATCGGGCCCTGTCTATATGAAATTTCAATGGGACCATTTCGGAGTAAACCCCTTTCCAAAAAAAAAAAGAATTTTGCAAATCCGTCTATATACGACGGAGTTATGCCTGAACATACATTAAAAATATAAACATGTCGAATTGATAACCTCCTTCTTTTTGAAGTCGGTTAAAAACACCGACCGCAGCGAAGGCGGCTATTGTAGATGTCAAAGGCCGAACCAATACAGCAGCGATATCATTTGACAATGTACTTTAGGCGAAGTTGTAATAAGGTCTATTTCACTTTTTTATAGTCCATCTGACGACGCGTTTACAAAGGATATTGGGTTGGATACCTATTGGAATCCTTTTTGTTATTTGTTAATATGTATGTACCGATGTACCGATTAGACCCGCAAATAAATAAATCTTTAGCCGCGGATATAGGAATTGGGTCGCATTTTTTTAATCCGCGAATAGTGAAAACGCGAATGAAGGAAGCACGAATAAGGAGCTTTTACTGTACTTACTCAATAAATCGACTGCGCGTCTGGTTGAGTGTGCTGAAGCATTATTCCACACGGGGGCGGGCGCCTATCTCGGCCCGTACAGGCGCGTGTCTTTTAGCTTTGTTTATCAAACGTTGACCACTGAATAAAACCACAGCAGTGGGAATGCTCTGCACGGACTGCGATAGGCCTCGACAGGTAGCAGTGCAGTAACACCTGACGCCACCTGTCAGTTAACGGCCCGTGGGACCATGGCGTTATCACGATGAAGAAAGATCACGCTGTAAAGGTGGATACTGACCGGCGTCACGGGTCAAAATGCTCCTAATATGTTACCAAGCAAGTATTCGTGCAGTCAGTAGTACCTACGGCAAAACATGCGAGCGAGCAACACTGATTTTAGCACACGGCGTAAAGACATGCTCGCTGCGAATGTTACATTACCTACGCCCCGTAACGTCGGTCATTATCCACATTAAAAGCGCTGTTGAAAAAAAAAACCAAACCAGGCACAAAAAAACTATTTAATTGTATAGCACGGGTTTTCTATGAACATAGTAAGTACGATGTTGTTGCTACGTAGTGCCATACCGCGCGCGCCCCTACCTCTCTCCCCGCTGCTGACGCAGGCAGCAGGAAGAGAGAGAGCCCGATCCCGAGGATAATGGACGTAACAGAGCGATCCTCCGCGACTCTCAGTTGCGATGCCTTTTTATTGTAAATTGTGATCAAAAATGTTTCAGTGTTTCTTTTGTTCAGCCATACATTTATTTGTAGACCAATAAATAATTATATTTAAAGAAGCGACTTTAAAATTGTCAATATTTTACTATTGTGATTTCTATTGTTCCTATGTAGGTAATGTATCCTTTGTTGGAGATGCCAAATGGATAAATAAATACATTTTTAAACTTGTTTTAACTAAGAAAATGCTTCTCTGTAAGCGATGTTGCTCGGAAGAGCACCGACATAACTACAGTTGCCCGTGTGAAAACCTATCTATTTACTTAAATCCACCAGTAGTTAGGGTCGCAATTTTGGATTTTTTTTCCTGATTTTCACCATCCGACCTCGCTTGAACCCCTCCCCACCTCGAAAACTAACATCACGAAAATTAGCACATAAGTATTTACAACTCTTTACTCCCAAAACTCCCATTATTTGAATCGAGTAATGCTGTAAACACGCATTTAAATTTAACATTATCAAATTTCGCGCGAAATCAAGTTGTTGTCTTTGCATGTTTGCTATTCAAACCTAGATGGCATTACTGACGCTAGAGATTAAGAATTTCTATGGAGATGTTCCTCTAGCCGCTCTAATTTTGCTATATTATGCTAGATGGCGCTACTAAGACATTTATCACAATTACAAATGAGATTTCTTCCCCTCTATTTGTATTAATTTGATTGATAAAACTAATAAATATTTATCTAACATTGCATTCTAGGTATATGACTCAGAACACCACGTCATTTAATATTATCACAACTTTTTATTTGAAATTCTTTTAGCTTTTTTGATTCGTGGGAATCAACCACCAACGGAAAGCGATTTTAGTAATCAGTATCATTACTTTTTGAAATAACACAGACACAGTAAGTAACTTAAATGAGAATGACGTGTTATTAAGTATTCGTTAGTACCGTTTCACGCCAATAGATGTCGCTACGTAAATAATTTCTTCTTGAACACTTTAAATTATTTAGATAGGTTGACCGAAGCGATTGCGATGAAACAAAGACTAATTTAAACTCTGAGTTATAAACAATATTTGAGTATGAAAGATAACCATATTAGTTTCGTTCTTTTGACGTGATACTTGATCTATTCAACATAGAAACTGAAAAACCGAGCTACAGACAAAAATTTTGATAAGGGTTAAAATGTCATCTGTTGATTATCCCTTACCACCCCAAGCAATTATTTTCGAAATATTTTAAATGTACAGAAAAAGTTCCTTTACAGATTTATTATATGTATAGATATAGATTAGCTTCTGCCCACAACTTCATAGGCATGAAATTTATTGTTCCCCCGACTCATCCCGTCACATAGCATCGCTTACCCGCGCTGCTAGATACTTCATATTTTCGCTTAGCGTTCCTCAAAAATTACGCTATCAAATACGAAAAATACGACTGCTAGTTCCAGAGATAAGCGTGTTCAAAACAAAAAAAAAACAAAAAAAATCTTCAGATTTATTATTGGTAATACATAAACATATCATATGTACGAGTAGATTACATTCACACCTTGAAGAAAAATAAAACTTGAGAGAAAATATGAATATAAGATAGCTACAATAGAGGAACATAATAGAAACGATGGAGTTGATTGTTTTTTTTAATTTTTTTATTAATAAATGGACTTGCTCTTGAGCTTGTTCACGCCTGATGGGAAGCGCCTGATCGAGCGTGCCCAAAAGATGCCGTGTGAAAGATGATGTGGTTAGAATAGAAAGGAGATGAATAGTAAGATGACTAAAATGCTGATGCCAAATATATTGAGACGAATACGGGGTATGAAGATGATGGCTGAAGAAAAATAACCAACGTACAGACGCCAGCACATCAAGCTACCCCAATCTGTCAAATTTCTTTGATAGATTTTCAACTTTATTGTGTATGCTTAAGGTTCATGTTCAATTGGGAAAATTTGACAGTTTGGGGTAGCTTGATGTGCTGGCGTCTGAACTATTCCGATTATGAACTTGTCGAAACGATCGATAAACACTACGTACTTCACGCAAAGCCGTAAAAGAACACTACCAAGCGTGAAGACCAATCCATTCCACAGACAAAGACAAATCAAACCTGGGATCGCTCTATTTCTAGCGCACGCATCACGGAAATGCGGTCGTCCTTTTAAGGATATAAAACGATCCTATCTCCGAAGTAAACGGAACAGTTTAATGTTTTCTAAGCCGTTAGTTCAAGTGCCTATAAAGAAGAGCCTATGTTCACGTCTAGGAGGGGACGTGTGGCCGTATGTTGTGGTAAATTAGCGACAATTTATGTTGAGGTGACGATTTGGAGTTGGTGTTTGTGGGAGCATTCAATTGGGGCGAGGATTTTAACACGTGAGAAATTCGCTTTAGTGCAAGAGGTCAAATAGTTTGGGCGAGTAAAACTCGCCTTAAAAATTCTAGTCAGGAACAGCGCGCTATGGAGCGGGCTATACTCGGAGTTTCTTTGAAGGATAAAATCAAAAAGGACGCTATTCGGAAAAGAACTGGAGTTACCAACATAGCTTGCAGAGTAAGCAAGTTGAAGTGGCTGTAGTATAGCCATATTTTGCGAAGGACTTATGGCTGGTGGAGCAAACGAAGTCTTAGAGACCGCGTATCAGAAAGCGTAGTGTGGGAGGCCCTCCAGCTAGCTGGACCGACCTCAAGAAGGTGTCGGGGACAGACTGGATGCCGAAGGCGGAGTACAGGGTGTTATGGCGCAGCCTGGTAGAGGCCTAGGTATGTCCGGCAGTGGACTACGACAGGCTAAGTTAGTTTGATTGGAGCAGATAGGTCCTGCTCATTGTAAGGGTCTTGTTATTCTTTTTCAATCATGGTAACTTCACCAACAATTTTATAGGTAGTATGTTCATATTGATTACATCAGATTCAATGTCTTCAATCAAATTAATTCTATCTAACGGTATGCACTGCACATTTTATCGAACATACTCATCTTATTTATATTCATAGCATACACTGTCTACTTGAATAGTCCTACATTGAAGATAATTGTAATCTCCGCTAATTGATGCTGCATTATTAATTGCATACAACTTCATTCTACAATTTTTTTGCACGCAAGATTGTAAAAAATCATCTGCTAATTAATAAATACACCCTGGAATGTCTTGTAATCTTTATTTCACGACACTATCTCTAGTAATTGATATTTAATTGCTTCTACATACATAATATTAATTGCAAACGACTTTGTATAGCTACGCTACTGCCTACGCAATTTTTTTTCGCAACATTGTATGCATATCACTATTAATTTACACTCCACGCGGGATCTTCTCCACAATGTAATGTTTACAGTTTACACGCTTTTTTACAGTTTTGTAAACAATAACAGTATGCTAAGCGCTACAAAACATTGCATAATGCTAATGTATCGTTAGAATACTGCTAGAACTCTTGTTTGTCTTGCAAAATCTCAGATTCTTGTCACACCCTCAGATGCGATGTCGTGCGGAAGACGGAAGACACACGTTCAAGATCGCTTCCTCGACTGACAGGGATGGAAATACTGGATGTGATTTGCTGAAGGAATTGAGCGCACTTTTGTGGTCTTGATTAACAGTGCTAATGTGTAAAGAATTGTTTGTATGAATTCTGAGCGGATTTACTTGTAAATTACCCAAACAGCAGAAAAGTGTGATTCATAGACTCATACACCCTGTCTGAACTGTAGGTACAATTATTTGTATAAAAAATAAACTACATACGTAAAGAAGAGTCGAAAAAGAGGCCTCTGACCTCTGACACGCGAAACTATAGCGTTAAATCTTTCTTCATTATAGGAGGAAAGAATGAAACTGAATTCTAAAGATTCTTTCCAAACTTGAACCGTTAATTAAATGCTATTCGTTCTAAGTAAATTCATGTGTACAACAACTCTGACGATAGCACATCCAGCCACTCTACCTCCACAACTCGTCTAGACAATGCACATTGTTATTTTTTGCATCTGCGCAAGTTATACACAGTCGTTTACACTTATCAAGCTGAAAGGTCGTGGGACTTTGTCTAAATAGATATATATGCGGTAAACGGCACAATAACAAGAGGTAATGAACAGATAAACATGTTTGTTTATGTAAGTTAGTGCCGTAATTGTATTGTTTTGTTTAAATTCTTAAGTAAACGGGTATCCACTTAATTTGTTGATGAAACGTTCATTTGAGGTTAACAGGGGAGTATGCAATAGAGTTCTTCTCTATTTAACGACACCGGTAAGTGAATTTTCAGGGGCAATTTTTTTAATAAAGCTCAAGATTTACGATACCTACTGTATATGAATCTAATACAAGGTAGCAAGGATATTGCCGCAACCAGTTTTCATAGATTCAGTATAAGTTTCAGAATCCCTCTGTGTTGAAATCTTTCGTCCGTTATTTAAAAATAGCTGATCCATACATTATGACCGCGTAGGTATTGCACTTTTTTTTTAAGAAAAACGAGTTGTAGGCCATTACCATATACAAAGAGTAAATAATGTAATATCTGATAGATAACTACATGTGAACAGATACCCAGAAGACGAGGGAGGTAGTCATTGATTCCCATAAACCGTACAGAGTTCATGTACGGACACCAAAACCGCATGTATAAAATCGAATAAAATTTAATTTAATTAATAGGAATCAAAACAGTGAACTTATGTAATTTAATTTCATTCAAAAACGGCCATCGATTTTTTACTAAAATACAATATATTTGACGAGTACGGTGACTTAACTGTTTTGGTGAAAACCTATCAAATTAAAACTGCTGACTGTTAAATCTTAAAACACGCATGGTACATCCAACCTGATACTTGATGCCATACAAAACCTCGTAAACAAAGCCCATAGTTATAAACAACAATAAAGAAACCAGTAAAGTGTAAATCACGGAGGACGGTTCCAATTAAACCAATTAAATTGAATTATACAATTAAGGGAATGGTCTACCAGACGGCTTATTGAAGTAAAAATGGACAAAGGAACGCTGATGGAGGTGACAACTTTGATTTGGACTTAGGGATGCGCTTGAAGTCACTTCAATCGTAATCTTGACGAAATCTGTGATTCGTCAATGCACGAATTGATTGGCAGTTATATTTGTGGTTAGAAGTTTGTGTCAGTCATCATTCCTCATCATCATTTCAGCCGAAAGACGTCCACTGCCAGACGTAGGCCTCCCCTAAGCTCCGCCACTTCGACTGGTTCTGTGCTTCCCGCATCCAGCGGACTACTGCGGCCCTCACAAAGTCAGCGGTTCACCTTGTGGGAGGTCTTCCAACTTTACGTCTTCTGGTGCGCGGTCGCCACTCCAGAACTTTTCGGCCCCATCGGCCATCTGTTCTGCGAGCAATGTGCTGGCAATTCTTCGGGCACTGACAGTAATATTACTAAAAACATATTATAAAATTATGTTGAGCCAGATACGTAAAAGCTATAATATAGCTTGATATGTGCGTATTTTATCAACAGGCAAAGCTGTTGGCCAGAATGCTTAGTAACGTTTTTTTTTTAAATCTTTTGTTTGAAAACATTCGACAGTACTGTTTTTGAAATTGATTTATAAGTATCAGTTTTCAGTACAATGAAAGGCTTCTGTTCTGTGCCCACAACATTGACCGAGAAACTGAAGACTTAGTACGGATGTCGCCAAGGTTGGCAGGCATTATTGAATGTCAAACATAATGAATACTTTCCAGTTTTTATCTAATCGTGTGGCAACATAGCTTGCTATGCCACTGAATTACTTATTTATGAGGTAAGTGAGATTAGCTATGTACCCGTTCGGATTTCTCTCAAACGGAAACCTAGCATCGCCTAATTAAAATTTGGGATATTTTTTACCTTGGTTTTTACTCCCTTTTGCTTAATAAAAGGTACTTTTGTGCAAAATTAAACGCTTCTAGGCTGGGCAGTTTAGGCTGTACGTTGCGTGTCAGTGAATGTTTTTTTTTTGTAACATAGCATTTTTTTAAATAAAAATTAAATTAAAAAATTTAAGAAACCCCCGACCCTAACAAAAACTCTAAAAAGTAAAAATAATAATATTTATAGGCCTTTTAAGACGAAGGTAATATTTTGATCAAGGAATTGTCAAGTCAGGGGACGGCTAATGAAAATGCTAGGTCTCTGTTTGGCGTTTTCATTGACCGTCCCCCGACTTGACAATTCCTTGATCAAAATATTACCTTCGTCTTAAAAGGCCTATAAATATTATTATTTTTACTTTTTAGAGTGTTTGTTAGGGTCGGGGGTTTTTTAAAATTTTTAATTTAATTTTTTATTTCCTGCTTTTTAAACTTAATGTCTCGCTCGCTTAAATCTGCGCATCGTTGCGTATGTTTCCCACAGTGAAGTTTGTTACTAATTTATCCTCATTCCTCGTCCTGATCACTATTTATCTATAATCTATGCATTGAGACCTTTTCAATGAGCCCAAACACGACACTTTTGCTGTTTGTTGGTGAGTAACTTGGGCATCCTGGAAATTCCAGGTGTTGCTCCAGCATCATTTCAATGTTACTTTGTTCGTCTAATATCATTGAAGTAATAGAATACAAAATTTCGAGTTGATCAGACCCCTGGAAGATGCTCAAATCCCTTCATCAACCAGAAAAGAGCTGATAATCTTCAAACGGCTGAACCGATTTTGATGAAACATGTCTAAGAACACTCCCGACTAATACATCTTTCTAATAAAAAAAACAAAATCAAAATCGGTTCATCCGTTCGGGAGCTACGTTGCCTCAGACAGACACACACACACACACACACACACATACACACACACACAGACACGTCAAACTTATAACACCCCGTCGTTTTTGCGTCGGGGGTTAAAAATAAATAATTATCAAGCTTTCCCAAGGCGCCGTTTTCCGCTGAAAACGTATTTGTATTTTCTTTTATTTAATTGGTACGTAAACATAAAAAATAAACTAGAAGTCATGAGTTGATATTGTGAACCAGTATATGACTTGCTCATCGGGCGGTTATCAAAGATGATTAAAATTTGTAAAATAAAGTAGAAGCAGATGTCCAATTTTATTAAAACTTCTCCTCCTATTCCTCCTAACAGAAATTGTAGCAGAAATATGAAAGCAAATGGTAGCAGCCCTATTGGCGCGTTTCTTTGAATGCATTGTAAACATCTCAGGGGACGCTCGTGAAAGCTCAGCAAACAAAAAACTAGTTGTATCTACCGAGAGAATGTGTCGTTTCACTTGTACTTGTTTACTAAAGCCGTGTGTACACTTGGCAACTTGTTACTGGCCAGCAACATTGCGTTATGTTGCCAGGCAGCACATGGTGTGAAGAGATTTAAAAAGAAACAAATGCCACAGTTTGGCTGCCAAAAATGACAGTTATCTTAAGCCGGGCGATGCAGCGATGTTGTGTCAAAGATAGGAGGGGCAATTCTGGTAATTTTAAGAACGTTCACAGTCTGATCTCAGTGTCAATCTGTCAAAAATTCCCATACATTTTTGTCAAATTTTTGAAATTCGATTGTCGCCGAGATGACACTGCGAACGTTTTTAATTAGTAGAATTGGCCTTAGGTTCTCTGGTTACTTATCTTGGTAAACTTATTTGAAGCGGTCTGTCTATATCTAATCAAGGAATGACAACAAACAAAAGTCACTGGCGATGTCAAAATGAAACATCGAGCAACTTTTGTCGCTTGGTAAGCACGCAGCCGTAGTAATACTAATTGCTCTTTCTACGAAAGAAATTATCGCCATCAATTTGTTAGCCGATCTGAGAAGTAAATACAGATAATGTTAGTCTTATCTTAGTAAGAGTTAGTCTAATGGAAATGGATTGCTCTGGCCTTGTAGCTTGTTACTGCAAGTGATTGCAAACTTTCCGGATTGATATTAATTGCTGTAGATTTTAAACTGGAGTGGAGGATAAGTTAATCGATGAAATACAAGTTAGCTGTATTAAGGAAAGTATCCGGGAAAACTTAAGGCAAAAATAATTTCAGTCAAAATATCTCATTAAAAAACATACATTATGGTTGCTGCTTTTTTTGTGTTTTAAAAATAGCTGATATCAAAACGTTTTAACAAAAAAAAAAAAAAAATTACCACCGAATTTTATTATTATTTGCTTTTCAGTTTTTTTCGGCGGTTAATTTTTTTTGTTAAAAAGTTTTCATTTTATAATTTTTTGAGGCTATATTCTACTAATTACTACATGATTACTTTTTGTAATACACCACTTAGCATTAAAATCTGTGAGTGAACAATAAATCACCCATATTTTCCCAACCTTAGGGTAGCTTTTTTTTTTTCCAAATTTATATGGGACCAACTTTGAGGTATATAAATAGCCTTTCGAATAAAAAAAGAATTGTCAAAATCGGACTACTTTTTCCAAATTTATATGGGACCAACTTCTAGAATGATCAAAATCGAACTACTCTGTAAAAAGATATGCGTGGCCATAAATAAAAAAACAATACGCGTCGAATTGAGTAACCTCCTCCGTTTTTTCGTCGGTTAAAAAAATCTGTTATTTTGTAAACTTTTGTGTGACTGTAAAGACGAGATTTACTCTAGTCTTTATAGTAAGTAAATCAGCGGTTTATAGGGCCAAATTAATCTCTTCACATAACATTAAAATCTGAAGCACTTCGAAATTATCTTACAACTTGGAGAACATGTTTTAAACAAAATAACCGTAATACTTAACAAATTAAGATTCCCTGAAAAGATAACATACCTATACATATATTTCAAGAATTTACAGTAGTATCTTAATTCGATTCCAAGTAAATACAGGCACAAAAACTTGTAGAAACAAATCAAATAGCTCGCATTCCTAGTTCGTTGAGCTAAGATTATCTCTTTGGGACTGTAGTGCAGGCATATAAGGCTTGCTAATACGCCCACTATAGGCGCGTTATAGGAATGTGCTAATCTTGAAAAATGATTTGTTTGATATTTAGTTCCTAATTTGTAGTTGAACGTGTCAATTAATTCGATAAATCAAATTGATGTGGCTGATTTTTGGTTTCGAGAATGAGATTGTTTTCATTTATATGGATTTATGTGTGCGTAGGATAGGTATGCGAGTCTTAACGATTTTTAGAGCACTATTTTAGACGATTGCACGTAATGATTATTATGATCTATCTCTTGTTCAAGTAACACTAAATCCACTGGGTAAGTTTTGTATCCAGTGTGCAAACTGTAACCATGAATTCAGCATATCTTTCTAGACCCCTAATGCAGAAATTCTTCGCCGGTTATAAAAAAAAAACTGCTGTTTCATAGTAAAGTGCAATACCTACGCGGTCAAAATGTATGGAACAGCAGATTTTTTTTTTGTATAATCGGCGAAATATTTTTGCGCTAGGGGTCTAGAATGATATGCTGAATTCATGGTTACAGTTTGCGCACTGGATAAAAACTTTTCCTGTATAGGTACTATAATATCATAACGAGGTAAAATTTGTTTGTTTGTATGTAGGAATAATTTATGGAACAGCAGTTGGATTGGTTTACTTTTTTGCATTTGTTAGCCCAATTGTTTTGGAAGGCTATAAGTAATTTAACATGAAGTGATGGAGCCATAAGGAGCCCAACCCTAAAGAGCCAAGTAAAAAATATAACCAGAAGAATATGCTACAGGATATTATGTTTTACGTTAAGGAAAAAAAACGCGTATAAAGTCACGGATAGAAGCTATTAACGTGATAATTATAATAATAATAAATCATTTATTTCAAGTAACAAGACTCATAATAATAATTGGGCACGAACATAGCAGGACAAGCACACACAGTCACATTGATTAAAATTACATACAATTACAATTCAATAAAAATAAAATGTTAATAAAATGAGCATAAAAATAAAATATCATTGGTTACAATCTACGCGTGCTACGTGTCGCTTAGAACAATGAGTCACTATAGCACAATCGAGCCTTTCCGCGAGCGCGGTTAGCATGCTGTTGGGGCTCCCCCGCACGCGCCGCACCAGCGAGGTGCTACGCTTGCGCATTGTTGCGTAGAAACAATCTACGCGGGCTTCCGCAAACATCGTTGATGCGCTACAATAGCGGGGGAGCCCCATCATCATCCTGAACGCGTTATTAAACTGGACACGAAGGGCGCTGTAGGATTTTTGCGTGTAGTCGGTCCATAGACTACATGTATACAGCGTGGTGCAGTAGGCTCTAAAAAGAGTTATTTTAACTGCTGTTGAGCACCGAGCAAACCTACGGATGACCATGTTCGCTCTGACCGCCAGCGCCCTTCGCTCCCGTTCAATATCCTTATCGTCTTTTAGGGTAGGTGTCATTAGATGGCCTAAGTACTTAAACTCGTCTACCCTTTCTAACGGTAACCCATTCAGTGTAATTGGTGGCATAGATATTACTTTTCTGGGTCCACCCTGGAAAACCATACACTGACTCTTCTTCACATTATACAGCAGTCCATGATAAGCTGCATAGTCCTCACAGATACTAATCAGCCGTCTAAGTCCGCAGACCGAGGCGCTCAGTAGTGCCATATCGTCAGCATAACTGAAGTTATTAAAACAGACGCCATCTATGTGACATCCTATATGTTGCCCGCTGAGCGCCTCGATCAGCCCATTGATGTACAGGTTAAAAATGGAGGGAGAGCTCAACCCTCCCTGCCTCACCCCACATTCCAACCTATACGGGTCCGACAAAGTGCCTGCCCACTTCACGTTGTTCACCTGGTTCCCATACCAATACTTAAAGATGTTGATAATTTCGTTCGGTATATGGGAAGATCTCATTTTATTCCACAAGATATCATATGAAACCAGGTCAAAGGCTTTGGAAAGGTCGAGGAAGCAAGCGTACACGGATGTTTTTCTCTCAGTATAGTATTTAACAGCACTCTTAAAACACAATATTGCGGTTTCTGTAGACAATCCCGGACGAAACCCGAACTGATTATCGTGTAACTTTAGGTATTTATTTAGTTGTGTGTTAAGAATGCTGTCAAACACCTTTGCAACGATTGCTGCCAAAGAAATAGGTCTATAGTTTGACATATCCGACAAATCTCCATTTTTGTTTTTTACTACCGGCACTACGACAGTCCGCATCATGTCTGTAGGTAGGTAAGAGTGTGAGATGCAAAGGTTATACAACAAAGCTAACACTCTACACATATGCGGCCCAGCGTGCTGTACATGTTCCACACTTAATCCGTCATGACCAGGGGATTTGCCGTTACAAATCGACTTTACCGCCATTGATACATCCTTGGCCGAGATTCTGGTATCAATATATTCCCCACTCATACCCTTTTTCTGATCACAAGATGGTCCTAACGGTGACCTAACAAGAAAATTACTTTTAAATTTATCAGCAATGGTTTTTAAATCATTCGTACCGTCTACATTCACGGGAAGACCAGGCCGACTCTTCAATCGATTAGTGTTTTTCCAAAAACCACTAAAATCTTTTGTACTATGCTTAGCTGCCAGAATATCCATTTTGATTTGCTCTTGATGGTTCTGACACCATTTTAAACGAGACTTAAATATTTTTCTGGTCTCGCACATCTTTACATACATGTCACCTGTTGTTGGACTACCACACAATAACCATTCCCGAAAACTCGCCCTCGCCGCCCCATGACTGTCGCTTACAAATTTATTCCATCCAACAATGGTTTTGGCCGGACGCTTACTCCGCTTACGCTTGCCTCCCCCACCCTGAACCGACGCCTGGGATAATGCAAGCACGATGTCCGAGTACAGCTTATCAATAAGTAAGCTATGAGTAGATTCGTTACAATACCGATCACCACACATTTGGAATTCAGTAGGAAATTCAATTAGTCTGAGACGTTTATGACATTCAGATCGATATTGTATGATTTGGTCAGCTGTTTTCTCACCCCACACAATCTTATTATTACATACACTAGTTACACTTCTTAACGGAGTCAAGCCTTGCAATTTGCAATCACATATAACGGGAAAATGATCTGACCACACCACGTCATAATCAACATACACACTGCATACAGACATAGCGGCCGATTGTGACACAACACAATGATCAAGCCAGCGCTTAGACCCACATGCTTGATCTATGTAGGTAAATGTTTCCGAAGCCAGACCTAACTTAATTACATCAATAACTTTCCATTTAAATTCATCACATAAAATATTCAATTCATTAAAAAATAATTCACCGGGATGAGCATTAAAATCCCCTAAAACAAAAATAGGTTCGCTTTCATAATCATTACTAATAGCACTTACAGTTCCCATGCAGTCCGTAAACATAATCAGGTTATCGGATTTGTTTGTCGGCATATAAACACTCACCACTATAAATGGACTAGCGGAGGTATTAACACGAATTGCACTTACTCGCGGATTATCGCACTGAATCACTGTAACACTAGGAAACACAATGGTGTTCCATAGCAGCGCAGTACCGCCGTAAGGCCTACCGCGCAATAAGCCGGCCGCCGTGTCTACAGCTGATGTTCCCTTGCAACTAAATCTGCTATCTATGCTATTCAAATACGCCAATTCTTCGGGGAGCAGCCAAGTTTCCTGTAGTGCTATCAGAACACACTCGTCACATAAACGTCGAATATCGCTAACGGCGCTCTTCACATTTTTACAATTATAACTGGCAAACTTGTAGATCGAACTATCCATCGTTAGAGAGCAGTGGGCCGATTGCAGCGGACACTCTGAATTATGACTGTTTACTAACGTTATGTCCCGTGACAGGGCCACTCAAAGCGTTACCTCCAGCGTTCGCATTATTTTGCTTGTAGTTTGTGAATCGCCTAAATATAATGCCCTGGGGCCAAAGTTTGTCATCTAAGAACGTAGGTAATTTTCGTTCCGAAATAAAGAACTTGTACGCACTATGATATTTATCTCGTAGCGAGGATATTTTCTCTAATTTAATCACTTCCTTCGTTTTTTGGAAAATGTAATCTATAATATCACTTTCAGTTGTATCTTTATGAACTTTGGTGATAAACATAGGAACCTGCCTGTCTGCGGCTTTAAATTTACAGCCCGTATCGTTGGAAATTCCCATTTTACCTAGATATCGATAATTCACCTTATGTTTTCGATGCTGTACAATTTTCCAATCACTGTCCACACCTGTTTTCACCATCTCCGCAAAAGATCTATTTTCAATTTGTTTTACGTCAATCACATTCTCATTAGCTACATACGTACTATTTGAAGTAGCTGCAACCAGCTGATCGGCCGCCGTTACGATCTGCGAGCCGACATCTCGACTAGCGGGCCCTGGCTGTGGTGCCCCTGCCCCTTGCATCATAGTCGCTTCGCTGACATCGCTCATTTTCACAACTTGTGGGTAATTTTGTGATGAACGCGCGGCTTTCGGTACTGGGGTTACTTTAGGTGAAGATGATATCGTATTACTATGATTCGTAACTGTCGCGTCGATATGAGAAAGTCCCATAGGGCCACTATCCAGATACGCACCACGCTTTGTATTTATCCTCATATTCCGATATTGATATTTATTGGGGGTCGACTGATTAACTGTTTCCGATGTAGAAATTATATTTCCTAACGCCAGCTTAACTTCCTCTAGCTGATCCGACGTAACATACGTAGTTTTTATATCTTTTAGCTCTGTTTGAAGGATCAAAATATCCTTTAACAATTTTGTGACATCTAGGTGGTCGAAGGTCACTGGTGGAAGTTTTTCCAAATCACGAGCTACAAATACCGGTATCACCTCCCGATCAGTCCCCTTGAAAAGAGATATAATATCCTCAACATCTCGGTTTTCTTTCCCTTGCCGTTTACGCGAGATTTTTCTCTTGCCTGACGGCAGCGATTCAAAAAGTAACGTTTTCGATCGTTTTATTTCTTCACTTTTAAAAGCTGACACACAAATTCTGGTCAAACTGTCCTCATCAATGACTGATATTTTGTTTTGCACATATGCTAACAACTCGTCTATAACAATATTGCACGATATGCACTTCACCGTCGAAGTCATTTTCGAAACTACTAAAAGATCCGATATCGAAAGTACGCACACCCTTCGTCGCTAAGTGCGCTCGCGTGACTAATTATGGACATTTCAGATCAATTAAGGCAATTTATCTGCTGGCTCACTTTACCCCGTTAAAGTCTCAATATTCAACCAAGCCTCGGACCACAACAAAAGCAAAAAAAAAACTCAACAAAGCCAACAACAGCCCATTCAATTGTTCATTGCCATAGATACATTACAGATCATGAACAAACCGATAAAGCTCAAAGCTCGTGCATACTTTCCTTGCACTTGACCGTCTCAACAATTATACCATAAACTTTCGCTGGTAGCGAGGTATGCAACTGACCTTCATCGGCCCAGTGTGCCACAGCCCGCGGCTCCGACTTTCACGACAAATCTGACGATCGATCGCGAGACAAATCGATATATCGATTCTAGAATATCGATACCGCGAGGTGCTGCACTAGGTAACGACTGTTTCACGAATTCACTCGATAATTTTTGTGTGTCATTCGATTTTACAGTTGGAACTGTAACGAATTCGTATTAGTATTGATTTGTTCAAACAAATCGATTTAGTTGTTTAGTACTTCCGTGTGAGAATTGGTTGGTAACCTTTTTTCTGGCTTCGCTACGGTGTACATTTACTGTGTGTTTAATGGGTAAATTCTTCCGTCTTACTATTTTTAGGTTGAGACAAAATGCCACAGTTGCCATGACATTCCGTAACATCACGCCGATATTCTCCAAAAGGTTAAGCAGAGGTGTATCTAAAGTACCTACACCCGCATTTCAACAGTTATGTTTTAAGTTTCATGTAACAGGGGCCGACCCTATAGCCATCAACAGAGCACAATTCCAGACTCCAGGCTGCTACTGAAAAATTGGAGATAGCCTTGCCTTTTCCCAACAACGTTAAGGTCGGTTCCCAGTCTTACCGGATGCAGCTGAATACCAGTATTTTACATGAAGCGACTGTCTATCTGACCTCCACAACCCAGTTACTGGGTAATACGATATCGCTTGGTAAGACTGCACCCTAATTGCGTAACTCACGATTCATCATAATTTGTATCGTTTTGAAACGGATTGTTAAACCATTGCTTCATATGTTGGAAAAATGTGTCTGTTCGACAACATAAATAACGCAATGAATATTGTTTAACTGTGAAGACGAAACCAATTATGATCAATCGTGAGTTACGAAATTAGGGTGCTGGTTGTCAGACTTTCGGGCTTGTGACAACCCGTAAAGCTTGCAACCACTAGACCAATAAAACAGTCACAATGATTGGTCAAGATTTGTCATAGTAGCAACATGTCAATCTCAATTACAATAATGTCAACATAAACTCAAGACATGCGACAAAAGAAAGCTGGAAATGTGAGCACGTGAAGATCAAATTACATATTAATCAGATGTGCAAAGAATTGCAAAGTATATTCTTGCCGAAAATCAAGAGGGGGAGAATATTACTAGTTTCTTTTTGCTTATTGTAGAATTTTACTTTCTTCTTGTCAATGCTTCGTTACATAAACGCGACTACTGAAATATCACGCTCAAAAAAGTATGAAACGAGAAAAATTTCTCGTCTGAAAACTGTGGTCGTATGCCATATTGCCCTAAAGCTTGTGATTGCTAACTACATGAAATGTAATGTTTTGTTAGGGTAGGTGGCATACGATAATCCGTCGCCCCCTACTTCTTAGGACCCGAGATGGCGGCGCGTAGTGTTCCACGCGCGCCTCTCTTTGATATGGGGGGAGTTTAACACTTCGCTCCCCCCCTAACGCGAGGTGGCCCGCAGAGGCGGGCCGGCTAGCCGGGGATCGCGGAAGTCTCACTAATTCCCGTGATCCCCGGTGTAAGTGAGAACGGAACACCGGGGTGGTTTTAGTCAGTAAGAGTTTGACAGACCCCTCCGCCCTTCCCGGGGCGGAGGACATCCATGAGGATTTCCCCCCGTCAACAAAAAAAAAGGTGGCATTCGATCACGGCTGAAAAGTCAGTACCCGGGTTTTACTTTTCGAACTCACTTATTATTTAAATTATTTTGGGGTTAGCTAAACTTTTTTTATTCGTGACTTTATGTCCTCTAAATGGCGAGATATTCAATTGAATGTGTCGTCACGTCACATAGCCTTTAACCAGCGGGCGATCACTCACAGACGCTACCAGCGATACCTCATTTGTCAAATTATGATAAGCAGTTTAGAAGTTATGACTTATGAGGCACAAGGAGCCTGTTGCATGCATTCTTTCATGCCTTGGGCAAATGATAATATATTATAATTTCAATAATATAATTTCTTTCTTTCTTGATGTCAGAAATAGAGATGGAAACTGGCGGATCCAGGATTGTCGTTAAGGAGGCGCTTGACCGAATTGATAACAATTGTACCTTAGATAGTGTAATTCTTGCTAAAAAGTTTAATTAGAATAATATCAAGTTCAGTTTAAGATTGATCAAGGAAGAGCTCAATAGTTTTGGGGGAGGCTTGAGCCCCTTAGCCCCCTTCTGGATTCACCACTGGATATGGATACATCCACGGAGGTTCTTCACAATTAACTTGATTGGGTAAGTTTATCTTTTCGTTCTTGGAGAGCTTTCGCATCAATTCTAGCAAACTCTGGTCTGAATCCTATACCCAATTTACATCATCAGTTTCTTTGACAACATATTTGTTGCTATCCGCAACACACTCTCACTGATCAAGAACAAAGCTAGTCAGGTGTAAGCCCAAATATTGAGATAACTCGACCACTTTCATTGGCACAATGGACTCGCCCACTGCTTTCACTGCTCGACTGATTGCCGCGTCGATACCAGGTACTTACTCGCTATCTGGTAGACAAGCACACAACACATTATATTACCATTTTAGGTGCATGCGTGGGTTCCAAGTTTCAAACTTGACCATGGAGAATGGGTCACCTCATTTGCTTGTCTTTAGATAGAAGAGAGAGAGCAGTGGTGGCCCAGTGGTAGCGGCAGGGATTTACGACTTGCAGGTCGTGGGTTCGAACCCACACAGGCGCTTTACTTTGCATAAAATATTTAATCAGCAGTAATCTCAAAACGGTGAAGGAATATGTCGCGCCTGACTTCATTTTAACATCAAAGTGTATCTGCATTTCTCAGTTCTTTTATAACGTATGAGAAAATATGAGATGAAACTATAGCCACGGATTTTTCCGACTATTCCTGGTAAATATAACATTTATCAAATCTATAAAACCAGTTTTCTCAGATACTGTTTGTGGGATAAGTGTATTTCTCAAAATATTTCAACATTTTAAGGATCCATAACTTTAAGATAGTATGGTGCTTGTAGGCGATGCTTAAGTAAGTTGTCACTGCTTATGGCACACAGCCTATTCAAGTTACTTTACATAAAGCCTACCCAATATCGGTAAACTTTATAGATTTGGTGTCGATTGATCAATAGTTTGAACAACCAAGAGAATGCGTTGGCTTCTACATAGAAGGATTAACAACTTGCTTGTAGTTAAATACAACAGTTTTAAAGATCCTTTTTTAAACTGTATAAATAGATGACTACAAGAAATTCTCTATTTTTCTCCAATACCTACATACACACCACAACAACTTTTGATTAATGATTAAAGTTATTTATCATGCCTATTCACATTATAAAGTCATCGGTTACTCCGCTTTCCTTTCAAAACAAAAGAAATATGATTTCAAAAAGTGATAATTAGCAAAAAGTTTTCAACAAAAATATGTCATACCTAGGCAAAAATAACATCATCATTCATTTAGCGTGTCCACACTTCATTTTGAACGTCAATTCGAACATGACTTTTTAATTTTTTTTATGACAAAGAAAAGCGAAAGTGTTGCTCCACAATAGAGCAAAGGTCATAAGTTTAAATGTCTCTTCGTGGACGATTTTTCATTTCGGAATATCGTATTCAATTTGTGAAACCAACCGTGGTTCGTCGTTAATGTCGTTTGGCAGTAAGAGTTATGTAAGTGATCTTGTTAGAGATATTGTTCGTTTATGTTTGACCTTTTTTATGAAATTATTTTTTTACGTTTTGACAGTTGGTTATGTTGTCAACGCCTAAATTTATTAATAGTTGACAATCGCTTTTTTAGCTTTGATACCGGATACATTGTCTGATTTCTCAGAAAGTTGATAGTAGGACTACATTATCTTTACAAGTTGATAATTATTACTACAATCTAGATGTTATCGGAGAACTTCGGACATTGGAAAAAAGTCTGATTTCTCTTAACAGTTCAAAACTCTATAAATGATAAAAATGGTTAGGCAACAAACAGTTAGGTACAGTCCAGTCTAGCTGTTAGAGTGCTAGACCAGAACCCGCGTTTGAATCGCGCATTGTATGAAGAACAAGTATTGCTAGAAAGGTCAGTGTGTTGATAACACTATTATGTGGAAAATGGACGGCTGCAGTGCTACAACCTTCACCCACATACGGATTTACTGCACTTAGGGTCATCGAAATTTCCTCAAAAACTTAAAAACACATCTACACTTAGCAGTTTGGAGACATTCCCCTTTATTTATAAACGTTGCTTAAAGTTAAGTAATGTTTAGAGACTATTTAACGATACATTTTGACGTCTAAGCGTCTCAGAGTTTATGAATAGAAGAACAAGTATTGCTAGAAAGGTCAGTGTGTTGATAACACTATTATGTGGAAAATGGACGGCTGCAGTGCTACAACCTTCACCCACATACGGATTTACTGCACTTAGGGTCATCGAAATTTCCTCAAAAACTTAAAAACACATCTACACTTAGCAGTTTGGAGACATTCCCCTTTATTTATAAACGTTGCTTAAAGTTAAGTAATGTTTAGAGACTATTTAACGATACATTTTGACGTCTAAGCGTCTCAGAGTTTATGAATAGAAGAACAAGTATTGCTAGAAAGGTCAGTGTGTTGATAACACTATTATGTGGAAAATGGACGGCTGCAGTGCTACAACCTTCACCCACGTACGGATTTACTGCACTTAGGGTCATCGGAATTTCCTCAAAAACTTAAAAACACATCTACACTTAGCAGTTTGGAGACATTCCCCTTTATTTATAAACGTTGCTTAAAGTTAAGTAGTGATTAGCGAATTTTTAACCTTACATTTTTGACGTTTAAGCGCCTCTTAACTTAATGCAGCGTTAATGAATAAACCCCTTGGCGCCAATTTCGCCATTCAAGAGCTGTCAGTGTCAATATTCCACTGCAATAATTTTTCAGTTTCGCTGGTGAAATCCGTCTTAATACTTAGAACTAAAATATAGTATAACTCCGTCAGTAGCTAGTAACTCGGTATGTACAAAGGTAAGTTTTCCTAACTTTATGGGAATTTAGGATATCTGATGCTTTCTAGTCATTTAGATGGAGTTATGATGACTCGGGAAATAGTTATAAAATTAATTTTATTCTGTCTTCAAAAGGACATAAACTTAGTTATCACTAAAGAAGTAATAAAAGTTGTATTATACTGTTTATACGACAGATGCAACAAAGTCTATAAACTTGAAGCTTGTCCGGGATGTTGACAATGTGGCAACCCTATCAGGAAGTGTGCCAACAGGTTCGAGCGGACAGACGACCTACTTCGAAAGAGGCTATCTTACACCAAACCTACATAACTATAAATCACCAGCTATATACTACTTTGCATTTCGTTTCTGGGACGGCAAGTTGCCCTGAAACCGATTAAATGCAGTTTTGTGGGGCAAAGAGATAAGAGTACGGTGTTTCATTAAGAAGTTTTGATGGTAGATATGGACCGAACTGGCCAGTGCTCGCTGCAACTGGTGCTATCACAATCACCTGCGATTCGAAGAAAAAATAATGTCTGAACCCATTTCAGCTGCGCCATTTTGATTTCAGTGTTTTGATTTTGGAATTAAAATAATGAGACTTGATTTATGTCTTTTCCTGCTTGCATGCTTTTTTGCTTGTGACGAAATGATTTACTGTTTGTTTAATAAGAAATACTAAAACTGTAGCAAAGGTGGTTATTGCAGGCAGTTAAATTCCGGTTAGGGATATAATTGGAGTCAGATTTTCAAAGTAAACAATCATAAAAATCAAGCAAACCATTAAAATAAACATTAAAAACTCACCGCAAAACATCAAAAATAAATAAATCAAGCCAGAAAGCGAATATTCTTACATTGTATTGTAAGCATTACTTTAAAAAGCAAAAAAAAAAACAAGTCATATTAACCCTACGGCTGCCAATTAAAGTTGCAAAACCCACATTGATGCGCACACAGTAATAAAAAGTAAAAACGTATGAAACCCGTCCACGGTCCCCACACTGAGTTGCAAACGTTGGAAATCAACGCTTTAATGACGTCACATGGACGCGGGATTGACAAGTGGTGGCAGACGAAAGACGTATGCACATCTCACAGGGTTAACAGTCTTAAAATATTTTTGCAAAATGTAGTTTTCAGGCTCAGATTTTCTGCAAAAATATTTTTCAGTTAACATTTTCACCATTTTAGAGCTCTTAAGATTTTAGATGGTCAAGCTTGAAAACTTGCGGACAGCTGAAGACAGCATTGGTTTGCGACCTATTTGTAAAAAAATTGAAAATGCTTTAGCTTTTCTTTCAGCATCGCGCTATTGGCGAAAAGACAGCCCTTTGCAACCGGAACTAAGCATTTTACGCTTCACGCACCTTCAAGCTTTGAGACGATTTTCCCCGTACCTAAATTGTTTTATTTTATAAACTATAAGTAATTTAATTACAGATTGAAAAAGTTCAAAGGGAAACGCGTCAAAATGGATAGACTTCTCCAGAAAGATTCATATATTATACTCTATGTATATTGACAATAAAAACTTAAAAATGCAACCCTAACCTACTACAGAAAAGCAACAAATGATCGACATTGATGGATGGCCGCTCTGGTGGATAGGTACTAATTGGAGATTAGCATATATTCCCCCCCTCCTCACAACTCCTAGACCCTCCCGGCTCCGCTTAATTAATACCTGCATGGAATCAGTTCCTATTGAAGAGTTACTGTTAGAACCTCTTGTTTGTGTGGTCTTATGTTGAGATAGAGGCTGCGATGGTAACGGACCCTTTGTGATGTACTTTGTAGTTGTAAATGGACTAATGTGTTTAAAGAGACTTCACACGAGGAAGGCAGCCATTCTACGGTTCTTTCGGAAAAGCTAAATGGTTTTCGTAGAACCGTTGAGCTCATCAGTATTCTGATGATAAAAAAATGAAGGCCATTTGGCATTTCTCTTAACCCATAATATGTTGTTAGTTGAGGGCTAATACCAAATGTATGTATGCAGTATGCAGAATCAAGTTTCATCTTTCGTGCTTCGGAAAGCACGTTAAGCCTTTAGGCACCGCAGTCGTGGATCTTTAACAGTCGTTATGGGTCGTCAGAAGCCCGAAAGTCTGACAACCAGTATTAACAAGGCACCCATTTACTGGGTTGTGAAGGTCAGATTGGCAGTCGCTCCATGTCAAATACTGGTAATCAGCTGCAACCGGTTAGACTGGAAGCCGACCCTAATATAGTTGAAAGAAGGCAGATTGAATCAAGTTTGATCTCAGAAGCTTTGCAACTAAGATTCGCTATTTCCGCTTGTCTAAAGTCTTAGACAAGCGGAAATCGCTTTCAAAGTGTTTCGTATTTCTACAATGACTATCAAGTTTCAACAGGATTTACATAAGTTTTTCGGTATCTTGTGTCAATTCAATATGAGTTTTCAATCATCGACAGCTCCTAACGTCAAATCGTATATAACGCAATCTGTTCTAGAAATATTTTCCATTAGCCTTCTACCCAAAGTCAAATTTAAGCTTCGTATTTCTATGAAACACAAAACGGTGACTGGTTTAAGGGTAGTATATACATAGCTGTAAGAGCAAACATCAAATATTTGGAAGCAAAAGGACCAGTTTGAGCAAAATTATTTGAGACATTTGATTAACCAATCCAAATAGGACGATACAGACAGTACTCAACGCACAGCATTTTTTAAGACTCCAAAAAAGCAAAGAAGAGAAAGAGAATCGAGATTGAGATACCACTTCCCCAACGTTTTCCCCAAGTACGTTGGGGTCGGCTTCCACTCTAACCGGATGTAGCTGAATAACAGTATTTTACATGGATTAACTGCATATCTGACCTCCACAACCCAGTCACTGGGTAATACGATACCCCTTGATAAGACTGGTTGTTGGACTTTCGGGCTTCTGACGACCCGAAACGACTGTCAAAGAACCTCGAATGACAGCCGCGACCAAGGGCTTAACGTGCTTTCCGGGGAACGGAGGGGTGTATACATGTAAAGAATCTACACTCATCCACGGGCCAACTGCGGCAAGCCTACCTTAACCTGCACCCTAATTGCGTAACTCACGATTAATCCTAATCGGTTTCAATTTGACAGTTCAACAGTATTCATTGCGTTATTTACGTTGCTGAACAGACACATTTTTCGAACATATGAAGCAATGGTTTAACAATCCGTTTCAAAACGAAACGGATTATGATGAATCGTGAGTTACGCAATTAGGGTGCTGATCAGCCGACCCGAGCGGCTGTTTTACTTAGCCACAAGCCCCTCTGCCAAATTCGTTTTAATAAGTTTTTAATTATTTGTTAATTTTTGGAATTGTCGTAATTTTAGTGATGATAAGCATATCTACTTTGATCTGCAAAATGTCATCAGTAGTCACGTTACTAGACTCCTATGTCTTACTTCATAGCTGACAGACCACAAAGTGGCGACCATCACTGCCCACGCGCATGTCGTGTCGTGAATTATTGTCAGCCCCCGCGCCCCCCGCTCCACATTCGAACAAAGTGGAACGAAAGCTTTCCAGAACTACAGATACAGTTTAACGGTTCAATATTGCATACGAACAGCTTGATTTACTGCTGACACTCTGAGAAGAGCAAATAAATCTACAATCTGTGAGACTTGTATTCCAAGTTTTAGATTTATTTTCAAAGAAACGGACAAATTATAGTGTTAGTAAGTTCAAGGATCAGTCTAGCTTTTGAGGATTATAAGTGCATTTCTTCATCTATCTCGTAAATTGAAGTGGATTTTTATGTCTTAGTCTCTCAGTGAGTGCGATGTTCTTTTAAACTACGCAATGTATCACCATCATTTTATCCGAAAGAAGACTTCCAATGCCGGGTGGTATTGGAAGTCTTTCGGACGGCCAAGCAACAGCTAATAAACTTACATGAGCGAATTCTGTGCGTGATCTCCGAAACCACAGACTGAATATTTGAAATATTCTTTCACCATTTCAAAGGTACATAATTCCAAATGATCATCGGCTATATCACGTAAGTAAATATATGGATACAAAAAGAAGTACTTAATGATATCTACTAATGAAATACTATCTTGAATTCATACAAGCCTAGTCATTTTTGTTAGGTTACTGCTCAGAACTTGTGCATATGTTGTGAACAAAATTCAGTCTTGGCATGTAAATGGCATCTGTGCGAAGCTGCGGCGGAGCCCTAACTGCGTCAGAATCTGAATAATTTCGAAGATCCAAGGTGGTGAATCCACTAGTCAAATTTTTAAAACTTAAAGAACCAATTTCTGTAAGTTTGATAAAAAAATCTACTCAGCAACGGAATTAACGCAATGAATGTTCTTAAACTGACAAAACCAAGCATTCCTACTGTTAGTGTCTTACGCCATTACCCTAATCATTGATAATAAATAAAACTCGAAGATTTGTCCAGTTTGCAAAAACCGTGAAAAGCAGGGTCAGATCGTTAATAAATTCTAAATGGTACAAATAAAAGTAGCAGAACGTATACTTAAATTGTAAAACTTCACTGCCCCTGCGCAAGCATCTAGGTCTAAATTGCACGGATATTCCATCATAAAAAAGGGCTAATATTAATACATCCGGCTGTTCTGTGCAAAAAGGTAGAACATGTCTAGATACTCGCATATTTCTTGTTGCTCCAACATCCTGACTCGCGAGCCGTTTTCTATAAAATAAAAGGCAAATAAGTATAATCTTGCTTGTCGAGAGGTCAGCCGTGCAGTGCCCTTTTTTGTCTTCCTATATTACCGGCCATAATGCCCTTTCATAGCCTTTAAACATTGAGGAGGAACAAAGCCGAGGGGAGGCACACTAAAATTGACAATACGAGAGTAATAACATATACTAAGCTATTGTATGCAACCTTGTATTGAAGATGGCGGTGCAGTAAAAATAAATTTAAGGTTATTTTTGTTTGGCCTGCCTTTGTTTATAAGGAACCAGATACTGAAATATGCTGTAAAATTGCCGATGTATATACAGGATAAGTTTTTAACCAGTGCGCAAACTGTACCATACAACCATACATTTTGACCGCATAGTTATTGCACTTTTCTATGAAACAGCAGATTTTTTTTTGTATAACCGACGAAAAATTTCTGCGCTGGGAGACTAGAATGATAATATGCTGAATTCATGGTTACAGTTTGTGCCCTGGTTAAAAACTTATCATGTATCGTTTTAGCAGTATTTGGAAAACCGTTTGTAGAACCCTCGTGAGCCATATTTGTATTTAGGGTTGACTAAATACACTAGCGCGGTAATTGTGTAACATGCGTCTTTCATTTTGTCATTCGTTGCTTCATCTATCTATCTATACCTATACTTAAGCAAAAACTTTGTACCCCTTTTTACGAAAACTACGCGGACGGAGGAGAACGATAAAAACTTTTTTCAAAAAAATAACAACCGACTTCCAAAAAAAAAACACTACAAAGTGCAAAATAACTTTAATTTCGGAAGTCGGTGACTTTAGATGTGTATTTTAATTCTTTGTCACCGCCGTTTTAGTAACCTACCCCACTCCAATTCGAAATATCATCATCCTTGGGGTCAAAACAATGCATATTTCTGCGATAGCAGCATTCGCGGTTGATTTGATGTAATTTTTTGAAGAGTTCCGTTGTCTGTCTCCGAAACGCATCATCAGATCTCCATGAAATTTTAATGGGACCATTTCGGAATAAACCTCTTTCGAACAATTGAATCGAACTTTGCAAATCCGTCTATATACGACGGTGTACGAACATACCTACATTAAAAAAAAACATGTCGAATTGTTAACCTCCTTCTTTTTGAAGTCGGTTAAAAATGGGTACAGTCAAAGTTTATATCGCCGGGTTAAAGGCAAAACCAATTATTTAGTCCCAAAAAGTCAATCTAAAATGTTCCAGAAGCGCATTTGTAAAGGGGTTTATAATTTATTTTTATTATTTGCAGTAATTAAGTAATTTTTTTGTTTAGTATATATAACTGTCTAAAACAAGTAAGCTGTCGATTTGTTTACATTTAAAAACTGCTAAAGGATGCAACAAGAAGAAAGTAAGGTAAGTTAATGGCTACAAAAATAAACATTTAGGCGTTTTGGATGTCGGTCACGCCGCGCCGGCCGGGTGCATCGCGAATGGACGCAAGAGTCGAGTAACGGTGGTATAGTGGCCAATTAGCGGCGCAGACGCAATACCTCTTTAGGTGCAAACACGATTAAGTAATTTAGTTATGTGAAGCACAATGGTATGGTATAAAGTATAACAATAGAATGGGGTATTTGAAGGTTTCGTTCATAAGTTTCTTGGTTGTGATATCAAGGTATTTTGGTGCTAAAATACAGTTTGTTATAGTTCTTGAAATAGGCAAGTAAGTAGACCGAATCTTTTTAGAAGTTTTGGTGTTTGATGTCCATTGTCCAACCATGCTTTGATTGTATTCATAAGTATTTTAGATGCAAAAAAATCGATACTTGATACTTAGTTATTCGGTTTTTAGACTAATTTAATTTCCATCATTTAATACAAATTAGATACTATATAGCACTAATTAGCGCTTAATAAAAATAATCTAACTACGTCGAAATTATTTGTGCCATTAACATCAACATATTATTACGCATCTACTTAAATGGACTTTTACTACAAACGGAAGCAATCAATATTTATCATAAAGTAGTAACTAACATCAAGATATCAAAGCATTATTATCGTATTTCTTTCAATCGCTGCAGGCTAATCAGCGTGCAGCGTAATGCAAGTGGAGCTAATAACATAGCGAACCACGCATCCGTACAGGTACAAGTAGTAAAAGCTCATCAAAGATCTGCAGTGCGTTTATTAGTTGTCAGATTGTGAGATAAACGAATGGAAAGAATAAAGTATATGCATAATAAATATAAAAATGGCTTTTTAGTCGATTCACAGGAATCTAAATCGATTTAATTTAGATTGTCCGTATATGCAAAGACGACTGCCAATCTTTGTCAGTACAGTATACTCTATCGGTTTAGGTAATTAAATAAAGGTAAATAAATCGTAAAAAAGGGTATTTTATAGTTGTCACTTTCTTGTTTAAAAAACGGTATGACGAAATTAAATTTATTTTCGATTTATACGACAGTGTTCTGTTTTATTACCTAATATGTATTAAACTTTATCTTTTATTCTTAAACCATTCTTCCTAGATGTAACTACTTGAGCACAATTTGTTAGTTCGATTTATTATGATAAAATAATATTTTGTAATCTGCCTATTGTAAAGAACCCAAAAAGACAGGTTCCCCTTAACCTTTTAGAAAATACAACGAATTAGATAACGGTGCTAAATTGAAAAGTAGGTATAACTGTGATGTAGTATGACAACAGAACTGCCAGTTATTACGTTTAGTCGGCTACTTAAATAAAATAACTATAATAAAAGAAGAACAGAAAATGTTTGAAATAGATAAAATAATTGATGATGCAACGGAACGATTTATTATTACTGTGACAGAAAGTTCATCATATTCTGATTCACATTCAGAATAGAGCCTTTTAATGAATTACTAAAAATAACATTATTCTAACATTTGAAATAAAAGGTTTTGCATCTATGAGTCACGTGTTTTTTTTATATCTTTAGGTATTTGCCTACCTAAATCTATAGGGTATATAGTACGAAGAGGCAAATTAGGTAAGTAAACAGTGAATATCCCTGATTGTTACATGATGTTAATATTCGTATATTCGTATTCTTTTAGCGGCGAATTTGTCCTGGATTTATTTATATCGACCAACTTTGTACCTACCATATCCGACGAACAAATGTCTTTGAATAACATAGAAAACGATCTCATCCCGTGGGTATCATAGGAGGCGACTAAGGGACGTACTAGAGAATGGGCAGCAGCGTTCTCTATGCATTTGACCACCATACTGCGATCGCCAACCCGCCTGCCAAGCGTGGCGATTAAGGCAAACCCCCCAAATTGGGGGAGTTCTATGTTCAGCAGTGGACGTCTTTTGGCTAAAATAATGATGACGATGACCATAGAGATCAACGGTAACTGCACCCTTGTGCAACACACCATTAATCAAAATATGAATCATTTCGAAGATTATTGATAAATCCATTGCTTCATATGTTCCAAAATTTGTCTGCTCAACAACGGAAATAACGCAATGAATATTGTTGACTGTCAAAATGCCATTATTTTTATGTGTGCGTTACGAAATTACCCCACTGTTAACAAACTTTACCCCAACCGTAGATATAGGTAACACAACACAAATATCAGTGTGTTTTCACACTGTTTTATTTTATTTATTCAGGGACATTAAACAGCTACATACAACATGTGTTGAAACAAAGAAAAATTATGTGAAATATTAACAATATTGCAGTCCACTCAATTATGCACATATTAACAAAAGAATGAGGGCCAATAGATAGGTTATAAATAATTCAAAACATCGCATTAATAAAAATAATTAATTACATCATGCCAAATAGAAATTCCAATTTGATTGGCAAAAAAGTAATAACGAAAACAAAAAAGTTTTTTTTTAATTAATGTACTAGTATTGCTTCAGAGTATATACCAGTAACATCTTAGCTGTAATGCACGTATACTAAGCATACTGTATCGTTGCCTAGATACCGACCCGCCACTCACTCTTTGTTTATGTTTGTATGCCCTACGGTCACTGTCAGGAGTAGGGTGGCTAGGAAATCTGATACAGTTGGACATTTTGCTTGTAGTTTGTCTGAGCATCAATAGATAGTAAATGAGTATGTCGTCAGATCAGTGGTTATCAATCACAATCTGAATAATTTTGAAGTACAGACGCCAGCACAGCAAGCTACCCCAAACTGTCAATTTTTCCAAATTGAACATGAACCTTATGCTTATGCAATAAAGTTGAAAATCTATCAAAGAAAATTGATTGCTGGATGTGCTGGCGTCTGTACTTATATTGCTTAACCCATTGCTCCATAATTTTCGATAAAGTAGGTATGCTCAACAACGTAAATGACGCCATGAATGTTGTTGAACTGTCAAAACGAAAGGCGATCCTATTGCGCTGCTACTACTAGCGCTGTGACACTTTTTTAAATGTCGCAGCATCATGCTGAGATATGACTTTTTTTTATTATTTTATTTATTAGTGATTGTTATGGAAATCATGTCACTTGGCTCAAATAGGTTCATTATTTCTGTAGATTCTTTTACATATTGTGAATGAGAGAACGTTGTAGTCCTTACAGACTAGATTTGTAGACGAATTTCTATTCTGTATTTTCATTTCTCGACGTTCCTGATACTTATTAACAGGCCTGCACTGCCCTCCCATATTTATTATCACTGTAATTTGAAAATATTGTAAAACCCTATTATTTTTAAAAGAGTAACCGTGGAGTTTATTGCCGGCTCTTCTCCATAGGAAGCGACAATTTGGAACCGTGCACCTAGCTTCTGACGTTTCATAAGTGATTTTACTTTTTTTTTTTGTTACGCATATTGTGTAGTGACGTTTGTGATATTCCTGTGCAAGTCTAATAAATACTTTTTCTTTATTATTTTACTGTTAGTGTGTTACGGAATAGGGTATTTTCCAATTTATTAAAAACTATTCTAATTTGAAGATTGGTACGATATATGTAACAGAAAAATAAAAGTAAATTGATTCATATCCATTTTCTCAATTAAAAACGATTTAAACCAAATTTATTTTTCGTTGTTTTGAATTTACCGCCAAAACGCTCCTTACGATGACTTTTTATCACGTGACGTCAACTTTGTGTAAACTAGAGTAGTTAGTAAGTAAACAATTGATTGTCGTGTTTATAATTAACAAGATTTTTTATGGATAGAAAGTAAAAACTGGTGTTCGGTGCCTCTGTGCACAAATACTTCTAAAACTGCGCCAAACTAAGTATTTGTACTGGTGCTGTTTACACAAAGCTGACGTCACGATGTCACGTGATAAAAAGTCATCGTAAGGAGCGTTTTGGCGGTAAATTCAAAACAACGAAAAATAAATTTGGTTTAAATCGTTTTTAATTGAGAAAATGGATATGAATCAATTTACTTTTATTTTTCTGTTACATATATCGTACCAATCTTCAAATTAGAATAGTTTTTAATAAATTGGAAAATACCCTATTCCCCCGAAGATGTATGAACGTACACAAAGCAAACGCAGGTATGCAACGATCTTAGCTGGTGGCGTTCCATAGTTTCTGCCTACCCCCATCGGAAGTAGGCGTGAGTATGTATGACCTAAAGAAAAACATGAAATCAAACCTTCTAGAAAGTACCGTTTCAAGCACGATGTCCTTCATCATGGCGAACCTACTTACCGTTCGTAATAAGAACTATAAGTTCATTGAAGGTAACCCAAGCAATTTATGTCTGGAGGAGATTGCTTTGTATAATCTGTTACATAGGGGCCCGGGGCCCTCGTCATCATAAAGTAGCACCTGTAAGAACCATGGGGGCTAATCCGATGCTTAGAGCCTCATAGTGATGCCCTATTAAAAGTTTATGAGCGAAGTTATCGTTTTGTTTTTTAAAAAAAATAAAAAATAATAAAAATAAAATTTTTTTATTGACACAAAATACAGGTGGAACATACTTAATTGAAGCCCTGGCTCCTGTGCTAGGTAGCAACCTGTGTTACAGGAGCCAGTGTCTTCCCCCGTTTGTGGTACATTTCATGACAGTCTGCGCAAAAAACTAATTAGGTAATCAAAACAAAAAGAAAAAAAAACATGGTAAAATAAAATAAATGAAAGTGTGTGTGTGTGTGTGTGTGTGTGTGTGTGTGTGTGTGTGTGTGTGTGTGTGCGTGCGTGTGTAGGTGGGTGATGGTGTGCGGGTATGTGTTTTACGAGTACTGCTGGTGTACTAGGTCTTCCGTCCGGTGATAATCCAGTGTTTGAAGCCATGTGGTGATTTTCTTTTTACTGTCTCTAGTTGTTAACGGGTTTATGTTAAGGGTATTGTTTATTTTATTGTAAATGTATGAGGCCATGTAAAAGTGCTGTCGTCTGGCGGAAGCTGTTTTACAAAATACTGGTCTACTTATGTCCGTACGAGTAATAGTTCTCTTTAGTTTTGTGGTGTGAATCACAGGTAGAATGTGATGTTGTTTGATTGTGAGATTAAGAAGGTACAACTGTCTCACGGTAAGTACTTTACAATTTTCATACAGATCTTTCGTAGGAAACCGGTATGGTTTGAATGTCATGACCTTTAGCAGAGATCTTTGGGCTCTTTCGAGGTGAATCAGAAAGGTTTTGCAAGCGCCTCCCCAGGCCGTTATACAGTAGCCTATGATTGACTGCGCCAGCGCAAGATACACCGTTCGCAATAGTTTAAACTGAGCCACGTGTCGAAGTTTCTTGAATGCCCATATAAGTTTTCTAACGCGGGAAGTGGTCAATTCAATGTGGGGACGCCAGGTAAGACGTTCATCCAGAAGTACCCCTAGGTACTTCACCGACTTTTTGCGTGAGATTGGAAGACATGGGCATTGGTGACCGTTAAAATCATTACAGGAGTGTGCTTTGAGACTTATTTCCATGGGTCTAGTATTGGCGAAAGTAAATTGTAGATATGAGGTCTTTGATATATTCAGGGTTAGTAAGTTACTTTCTAGCCAACAGATTATCTCACGTAGGCCCAGCTCTGCCGCTTTTTGCGTTGCTTCCCAACTCTCGCCATGACATATTAACACGGTATCGTCTGCATAACTAAATATTTTACCGTTATTAAAATACTTCTCGCACAGGTCATTAACATAGATAAGGAAGAGGCTTGGGGATAGGCAGCTACCTTGTGGTACACCATAGTCAATTCTAACTTCATTGCTAATCTCTTTACCAACCTTTACTTTTTGTGTTCTATCAGTCAGAAAGTCAGTAAATATGCTCAGAGGCTTTCCCCTAATTCCGATATGGTCTAGCTTCTTTACAAGGGTTGAAATACAGACAGTGTCAAACGCCTTGGCTAGGTCCAGAAAAACACCCAGACATTTCTGCTTGGTATCAACTTTCTCAGTAACGTAGTCAACCAGTTGATTGACTGCATCTACGGTGCTTTTCCCAGATCTGAAACCAAATTGTGAGTCTGATAATATTTTGAAATGCTCTAGGTATCTTATGAGTCTATGGTTCAGTAGTTTTTCCAAGATCTTTGACAGTGCTGAAAGTACTGAGATAGGTCTGTAATTTTCAATCTCTCCTTGACCCCCTCCCTTGTGAACAGGCGTTATTAAGGATTTTTTGAAGATTCGGGGAAAGATTCCTTGTTCAAAACATATCTCAATGAGTTTTGTAAGAGGAGGGACTAGTACATCTTTCCCCAGTTTGAGTAGTTTGGCCGGAATTGAGTCCCATCCTGTGGCACAATCGTTTCTCAAGTTATTAATCACCGACTCAATTTCGGCTTCATCCGGGGATAGCAAAACCATAGACTCACTGGCCACGGATGTTTCAAACTTATATGGAGCACTTGGGGAGTTTTGATTTTGAATAATAGTGTCTGCTAGTTTCTTACCAATGTTTGAAAAATAATGATTTATTTCCTCAATGGCATTATTATTCGCAGTTAAGAGTTTGTCCGCTGTTATTTTTTGTCCAGATTGGTTAGTAATCGTTTTAATAATATTCCATGTGTCTTTATTGTTTTTTGAAGATTCTAAAGCGGATCTATCGTGATTTAATTTAATTTTCCTAAGTAACAAGTTGCAGAAATTACGATACCGTTTATATGACAACTCTATAGTTCTGTTTTTTGGATTAGCTAGAGATGTTTTATGAAGATTATCCCGGTGTCGAATACAACGTAGTAGGCCGGGTGTAATCCAGGGCTTAAGTACTATTTCACGATTTGGAAGTTTCTTTACTTGGGAGTGTTGAGATATTGTGGACATCAAACATTCGACAAACTTAGTTGCAGCTTCATTTGCATCGCATTTGTCAGATATAAATGAGAAGTCGGTATTTTTAAGCTGCTCTACAACTGCCTCATAATTTACTTTTGTGACGTTTTTATTCATGTGTGACTTGTTTGTAACGCCCCTATTTAAGCATATCAATACTGAGGCATGGTCGGTGACTGTTGAATCTATTACTATGACAGTCGCACAACTAGATTTGTTAAACATTGCGTGATCGAGGCAGTTCTGTAATCTTGTCGGATGTGTGTGTCCCGGTAAGAGGCCCAGTTCAGCGGTCAGATTAAGATACGACGAACTGTTCCTGTCAGTATTACTAGGTTTTATGTCAATATTAATATCTCCTGTTAAAATGATGTTGTTCGCTTTTTGTTTACTTAAAATGTTTCCTATGGAATTTAGGAAGCTGTCAATACTATATATCGATGGAGATCTGTAGGATGCTAGAATACATGTATCTGAATCAATTTTTAGTAAAAGAAAGTTGGCACCTATCGAATCTGGTTCCTCCACTGTACACTGAATACTACTCTTAACATATATTGTAATGCCATCGTTTTGATTTAAGCATTTTTTACTGGAGTATGTCACATAATTTTCAATATGAGGAATCGGTTTGTCGTCATTAAGCCAACACTCGGTTAGAATTATAATGTCCATTTCACTACATAACCTAGCTAATTGAGCCTGAAAGCCGTCTAAATTTTTATATATGCTTCGGATGTTCTGAGTAATTATTTTTAGTGAATCCTTCGAGGTTTTTAAAATATTGTTACAGATATTAGTATCACAGTAATGTGAAGACGCCACCGCGAAGTTATCTATTTGTGATGTAATATTAGTGTTTATGTTAGCCATTGGGTACCGTAATATTTTGAATGTTGCATGCTAATGTGCGGGAACTCATCTTAGGCGTGGTATAATATAGTAGTAAGGGATTGTCGGTGGGTCCGCTCAGAGAGGAAGATGTAAGTATGCTGATAGTAATATGTTTATGGTGTATTTGTGTTTGGTGTAATGAGTTGTTATTAAAGTGTTTGATCGTTTCATGTTTATGTGTTATACAATAACAGAGCAGGCGTAGAACAAAAAATAGTAAAACAATTATCCAATAACAGAGCAGGTGCAGATAAAAGAAGAGTATAACAAAAACATCCAAATAAATAGAACAAGCGATTTCCTGGGCCAGTCATTGTACTAAGCTTGGTTTAAGGTCATCCTCGCTTTTTATATATATGTGTTGAGTACCTTCTCTATGACGAAGAAAAACCTTTCCAAATGACGTCCAGCAGAACTTGTAATTATTTTCACTAGCAAATTTCCTTGCTAGAAAGAACAAGCGCTGTGCCTTCATAGTCAGGCTCTCCGACAGATAAATAGGTTTTATGTCACCTGGTATATTGATATGTGATGTGTTTAACTTGGCTTGGGCATTCTTGCGATTGTAATTGCGCACTTTCTGCAAAATATTTTCCCTTGTGGTAACTGATACGAAGTCGACTATGACAGATGATCCACCATCCCTTCTACGCAAGCGAAAAATATCCTTAACTTCATGACGCTCAAGAGGGACATCCAGAACTTTAGCTGTTTCCGATACTATATTACACAGATCCTCTTTACTTTCTCCTTCCTTTTTTGGTATATTTCTAAGCTCCATTTTTGTTAGACACATAATCCTTTCTAAATTCTCCACTTTGTCTTCCAGCAGATTTATATATGAACGATCGGCTTTTCGGTCTCTTTCAGTATCAACCAACCTTATTTTCATGTCGTCGTATTGCTTATTGACAAATTCTATGGATTTCTTCAATTCTGCATTCTGCACTATAATCTCAGTCATAGATTTTTGAAGTGATGTAAATTTGTTTTCAAATTGAGCATTAGACGCTTCCAACAAATCCCGGATTTCCTCCATAAAAGTGACCAATTCGGGGCCGCATTTACTTTTTTGTTTACGTGACGTAACGTTTGTACCATCTATGCTGCTTAAATTTGGGACAGTTCCGGATAGAGTAGTAGCTGTAGTAGTCTCATCAATAGTTCCAGAGCCACTAGCTTTAAACGCTGCCGGTGACATACATGGAGGCGGCGTACGTCTCATATTTTTATTGGTTGTACCTTATTTGTGTGCGGGCGCTGTGCGTGTTGCTCTCGGTAGGTAGCGGTAGTTCGGAGTTGTAGGTGATTCACAGGAGTGCGCGCGGTCGCTGTGCAAGCGGGCATTTTTAAATGATGCATCAGGCGATTTTTAGGAAATATGAACTTGAACAACCTTGTTTTTTGGATTTCTTACGAAAGTAGCAAGTAACCTTATGCTCAGCTGATTTCCAAATGCGAGATGCTGCCATTCAAACTGATGCTAACTTCCAGGGCTTATTTTTTACCGACTTCCAAAAGGAGGAGGTTCTCAATTCGTCGGAACCTTTTTTTTTATTATATTTTTTTTTAATGTATGTTCCCCGATTACTCGAACATGGCTGGACCCATTTGGATTTTTCTTTTTTTTGTTTGAAAGGGTATACTTCCCAGGTGGTCCCATGATCATCAAGTCAGGATCTGATGAAGGGATCCTGGAGAAATAGAGAGAACTCTTCAATTTTGATAGGCACACTTGAAGCGATTTGGGCAGTTTTTGGAAGAGTACTTTCTCGGAGTGCTCCCATTTCAATTTGGTGGAGATCTGATGAAGAACTTCGGAGATAGGCAACGGAACTCCTCAATAAATGATAGCAAATGGACTGGGATTGCCGAAATCTCATGTCTATCTATTGTTTACACCAGTTCATAACATAACATCACGCCGGTACGCTGTGAAGGGGAAAGCACATGTGAACCAGTGAAAAATAAAAACTATTTCCAAAAAAAAAACAACCGACTTCCGGAAAAACACTACAAAGTGAAAAATAACTTTAATTTCGGAAGGCGATGACAAGAAATTTATAAAATACATATCCAAAGTCACCGACTTCCGAAATTAAAGTTATTTTTCACTTTGTAGTGTTTTTTCCGGAAGTCGGTTGTTTTTTTTTTTGGAAAAAGTTCTTTAATCTTAGATTTTGGAATTGTTTCTTTTCTTTTTAATTTATTCTCGCATATTTTTATATTTCTTATGGAACAAGAATAGCCTACCCAGGATTTTGTAAAATCTTCATTTAAAAGTGTCCTTGGAATTTCTTGCTCGTTCTTCTCCATAAAGATCTACGTTTTGAACTAGCTTCAGTTTTCTGACTAACTGACTGACTTTTTGAAATTCAAAAAAGCCTGTAAATGGTATAATTGAAATAAATACTTTGAGGTCGAGTTTCGAGTTTGAATGTCACAATTGACAGCTCACTTGTAGTTCACTTCACCTTCAAGTTATCACGGTGAGATTTTTACAGAAGAGTCCGGTTGTTTTTTTTTTCGAAGACCTTTTTTATATAAATTGTATAGAGGTAGGTCTTCCTTCTTGATAGAGTCAAAAAAACGAATTTTCAACTGAATATCAGAAAGTAAAACACCAGGTACTTAGTTACCAGGGAAAAAAAGTACCCTACACTTAACACCAATTTATCATCTGATAACTAGTTCAATTTCCACATAATCTCCAGCTGGACACTATAAATTGTCGCCGACCATCCATCATTGTGCTTACACACACTGAAAGCGACAAGGCCGAGTAGCTACGTTTTGATTTACGCATCACTTTCATCCCGATACCGTTAAAGCTTTTAAACCGGCTGATATCGAGGAAAGTCGGTAAAGCAAGACGGATGGTCTGCTCTTGCTTAATTTTATGCTAATGGGCGCAAAGCGCGTGTGAAACGGAACGACGCTGCGCGGGCGCATTGTCGCTACGGATTTGTGGCGTAGCGCTTTCGTAACAATCGGTGTTATGATAAATGGTAAGGAAATGCGTGCGTTTTGGTTTATTTAATTCAAACGTTAAGTGGGTACTTAAGTTGGTCTATTTATTGTGTTCAGTATAATAGTGCGCGAGAGCTTAGCGGGTTTACTTGAGTATATTGTTATGAACAGTTAATGGTAAATTTATTTTTAAGTAGAGGCTTTTCCGTCACGACTGTGGACCCAGAAAATGACTTGTAGTCGTATTTATACTTTGCTAATTTTTTAAGCTTTCCGCTTGTTTCGACATTCAATAATTAAATGTCACTTTCTGAAACTTTCTGAAAAGTGAAATCCAAATAGTAACTTACTGTAAAATCTTAGTAACACAAAATTCGTGAAAGGTGAAATCGAAATTTCCTTCCAGAAATCACAGATAATGTCATCGTTTTTCTGTCTTTTTCAGAAGCCAATCACAAGCTGTCTAAGAGGTACACACGGCTACACATCAAGTACATTTCCAGTATAAGCTGATCTCGTATTGTATAGGATTTCCGTACAGTGCGAGATCAGCGTTAACTGGAAATGTATAGCTTGATGTGTAGCCGTGTGTACTACACATAAAAGTCTGGTCTATTATTGACCGCTCGCCGCATGTAGGGCGGCAAAATAGAATGTATACAGGATAAATTTTTAACCAGTGCGTAAACTGTAACCATGAATTCAGTATATCAATCATATAATTTTTTCGTCGATTATACAAAAAAATCTGCTGTTCCATACATTTTGACCGCGTAGGTATTGCACTTTCCTATGAACCAGCTGTATGTTTTTGTATAACCGACAAAAAAATTATATGCTAGCCTAGGGTCTAGAATGATATGCTGAATTCTGGGTTGTAGTTGGCGCACTGGTTGGCACAAATGCGTCGTGTATATAATTATGTATGTTGACACCCGACTATGCACGCCTGACATAAAGGCTAGTACTCACGTTGCCGAGGAAGCCGCTGCAGGGCTGTATCTGTGGCGGCAGCGGGGGCAGGTCCGGCGAGCGATGCGCCCGCGGGCTCGCCCGTGTATTCCGCGCCTGCTCCGACTGACCCATGGCTCAGTTGATGTGCATCGCTGGAGAAGAGGTGACAACGTTAATTACGGCTTTATTGTTTTTCTCTACATAATGGGACTGTGGTTACGGAATAACGGGTCGGGTCGTTGATGGGTGACCATCCATTAGGTACATATCAGGTCGACTTCGTGCTTCGGAAAGCACGTAAAGCCGTTGGTCCCGGCTGTCAACCCACGACGACGACTGTCAAAGATCCATATCTTTGACAGTCGTTACGGATCGACAGAAGCCCGTAAGTCTGACAACCAGTCTTCCAAGGAGTACTTGTCGTATTACCAAGTAACCGTTGGGAAAATGCTAGGTAGTATAGTATAGTTGGGAAAAGCAGATGTTGAGTGGCTTTCTTTCAAAAGTCCATCGTTTACGGGTATTAAAGACTAGTGCACCGCACCGCGCCGCAACGCGAGACATTGTAAAAACCCATTTTCATCACTTTTGTCCATTTTCTTTGAGCCAACGTACACTAATACCACACTTTTTTGTATGAAAATGCGTCGCGCTGCGGCCCGTTGCGGCTGTAATGTGCGCTTGGCTTTAGTGGAGCACTAGCAAGTAAGACATGGCAGACCATGTCCCGCTGTCTAGAGTGGTGTGTTACTCCTCAGTTCGCCAAATGGGTGTTTAGCCTATATTTTGCAATCGATTGAGTGCTTTCAATATAGGCCATTATTTCAAATAGGTGGTGTAGGACTAGGTAGGTCTGATTTAGGGTTCATTCCCGGGAATTCCCGAGCCGAGAATTCCCGGGAAATCGTTGAGATTTGTTCCCGGGAAATTAAGCTCGAGAAAAGTCGAGAACTCGAGAAATCATATTTGAATCTATAAAATAAAACTATTTGCCTTTGTCATTGGTTTATAAACGGCGGGCGGCGTGTAGCCGAATTCGGAATTGAATTAGTTTTGTTACTCGACGTCAGAACTAGATGCAATTCAATGCTGGCGATGATTGAACGTTTCTTGAAATAAAAAAATGCTATCAAAAAGGCATTGATAGATTTAGATAGCTAATACAAATGGAATGAAGATAATAGTACTGTGCTAGAACAACTGCAGATGATATTAACACCAACTAAGCTTGCAGTAGAGGCATTGAGTAGATTTTTCAATTTCAGGAAATGTAGTAAAAAAAAAGCGGCCAAGTGCGAGTGGGACTCGCTCATGAAGGGTTCCGTAGCAGCAAGTAACATAATACGATTTATGGTGTAATAAAAAAACTACTTACTAGATCTCGTTCAAACCAATTTTCGGTGGAAGTTTACATGCTAATGTACATCATATATTTTTGTCTTAGTTTTATCATTCTCTTATTTTAGATAGTTACAGGGGGGGTACAAATGTTACCACTTTGGAAGTGTCTCTCGCGCAAACTATTCAGTTAAGAAAAAAAAGAAATCTGAAACCTCTATATCATTTTTGAACACTTATCCATAGATACCCCACACGTACCTATGGGTTTGATGAAAAAAATATATTTTTGAGTCTCAGTTCTAAGTATGGGGAACCCCCAAAATTTATATCGATATATTTTTTCTATTTTAGTGTGAAAATCTTAATGCGGTTCACAGAATTCATCTACTTACTAAGTTTCAACAGCATAGTTCTTATACTTTTGGAAAAAAGTGGCTGAGACATACGGACGGACAGACAGACATGACGAACCCATAAGGATTGCGTTTTTTGCCATTTGGCTACGGAACCCTAAAAATAAAGAACCGGCTGTCTGATAAAGCTATTATATAAATGCTTTGGTTTTTCTAAAGGCATATTTTATCACACAGAGTAAGCAGATCTAATTGTTTTGTATTTCGGATGTTGTTTTATTGATCTTCCAAAGTTTAAAGTAGATTTTTTTCCTAATTAACCTGCCAAAAATGGTGCTGTGATTATAATTATAAGTCAGCGTGCGTACTATTAACGACTTAACGTTTTTTTATATAGGTATTTTGTTTGAGAGAAGCTAACTTTGTTAAAAACTGTCAATAAAAGTTTTATGAGTATTTGATATTTTCATTTCACAGGAAAACCACTTACTTAATTTGTTTTTCATGATGCACATTTTTTTGAATTTTATGACGACTTTTTTATTATTTGAACCGAACAGATATGCAAAAACATACGCAAATGTAAATTTCTCGACAACCCGAGAAGACCCGAGAAATTAGCCTCGAGAATTCTCGAGACCCGAGAAACTGATAAGCTCGAGAAATCATGAACCCTAGTCTGATTGGAGAATGTTCCTGACCTTTAATAAAGTCTATTTACAATTTGAATGAATAACACAATGTAGAAGATTTTCAGTATCATGTTCTAAGGATTTTATTTCCCGCTAAGGTCGAGGTCATTCAATCTTTCATCTTCTATTAAACTGACATTTGATATAGGTTCAATGTAATTAACCTTTGGGGTCGTAAATCATATTTACCTCATTTACGATAAATAAAATGGTATCTAAAATTTCAGTATGTTATAAAAATTGCAAGCAAGATTTTATTGGGCATTAATAAAAACTTTTCGGAGATGTTTTTTCAAGACTAAGAATAACATTTTTTAATTAAAACATAGATAAATAGCAACGTTTTCCACCCCGAAGGGAAGAAAACGATTATTTCAGGTCTTGCCGAGGCTTGACCTTTCGGAGATTACCTACCTTACCTAGAGTACGCACATACCTGATACTTGCTACCTTTCGTCTTCGTGTGAGCTGTGGGCGTGACCCCGGGTTGCTGCGCGGGGGGTGCAGCGGCGGCAGGCGCGCGCGAGTGTAGCTCGGTCGCGCTCTCGCCAGTACCTATCTCCGAAAGCCGGCAAGAGCTTGCTCAGGTCAAGCCTCGGCAAGACCTGAAATAATCGTTTTCTTCCCTTCGGGGTGGAAAACGTTGCTATTTCAGTTCTGTGCCTTCGGCTTGACCTTTCGGAGAAGTGTTTAACCTCTGCCGGCGCCCTTAAGCGTACTGTGATCATGAGAAGTTTACCATTCACATAAATTAAACACTTTATTTTAGTAGTAAAAATCAAATTGTTTATTGAAGTTAACCATCACTCTAAAAGGCACAAATATTATTCTTATAAGATAATAACAGCCGCATATCAAAACGTCACAGGTTTATACAGTACTGAGATCAACAATGAGATCGAAAAATCATACTATGCATTAAAATCAGACTTAGGCTACCGTAAAGGAATCATTAAGGACATTAACATTTGAACCCCGTGGCTGCTCCACTGACTTACAATAATGTTTGAAAAAGTTAGATGCCCCTCTCCAATTTCCTCGGTTAAGGATATCATCGAGAGGCACATTGTACCGAAAGTTGTTAGAAGCGACAGCCGATCTTATCGAGCCTGGGCTGTAGCTTATACCTATTTCCTTGAATGGTATCTTAAGCCAGCCTGCTATAACAGCTCTCGAAGCTGCTTTTACTGTACCTCGCGTTGTAATAAACAGACTATGCAAGTCACCTCGCGCTTTTCTCCTGTTTGTTGATACTTCAATCAGACACTCGACCCATTTGACCAAACTCAAAGCCGGGTCGCCTGAACATGATAAGTGCCATCCAGATTGGCGGACCCTGTCATTATCCGTTTTTGAACCAAATCTAGGCCAAAATGTTATTGTGGAATCTGATTTCTCGCAATGCTGATCATCTATCATAAGAAGCGTGAGATCATGAATACGCCGACCCGACGCTAACAACAAAAGTAGAGCTACATGTCGAGAAACTTGGAAAATGCTCTCCTTCACAGGCAAATTCGATTTTAGCCACTGCAACAGATCTTGGACGTTCCAAATTTGTGTTTTTGGAATAATGGACATACATTTTTTAATCTTAATAGCTTTGAGCATGGCAGACACTAACGGATGGTTACCTAGCTGTTTTTCTCGAGTCGGGTCCGCAAAAGTAAGAATTACTGATTTGTGGACTAAGATTGTGGAGGGAGCCAATCTTCTTACGCGCGAGAGGGAGCCCAGATAAGCAGCCACATCAAGAGGCCGAGGACTACTAGGTTTCACCCCCTTTTGTTTACACCATGCGACCCATTGCTTCCATGCTGACTCGTAAGTGCGCCATGTCGAATCACGCCATGCTGACTGTATCAAGTCAATGTCATCCCGCTCTAGCCCTGCCACTAACTCATTCCACCCCGTACCCTCCAGACCTCCAAAAAGAGGGTTTCGACTTTCAGTGGCGGTAGATTCGTGGATAGGTCGATTAAGTTCTTCCTCAGGTTGGGTATTGGGAACGGCGCACATAGCCCTCTGTGTTTGAGATCGCTCCTCCAAAACACTGCTTCCCAACGAGGTACCACGATCAGAAATGTCCCGGATGAATTGTTTAGATGTTGAAGGACCCGGGGAATTAGTGGTGGAGGAGGAAAAATCCAGGCCAACTTGAATTTCCAAACTCTGCTGAACGCGTTGATGAAGAGGGCTTGTGGGTCCCTCGCGTCTAATGAGACGTATACCGGCACGACCTTTGAATGGTTCGTGGCGAACAGATCTATCTGAGGGACTCCCCACTTCCCAAAAATCTCGTGTGTGATCTCGTCTATGAGATGCCAATCGGGTAGGTCTTTTCCCCTGGACAGGCAGTCGGCGATTGAGTTGTACCGACCCGGTAGGTAAAATGAGTGGAGAGTCACACTTAGATTGTGTGCTAACGATAGGATCTCCCGCGTAATTTCCAGGAGTGCCACCGACCTTGTTCCTCCCTGATTCCTTAAGTATGACACCACCGTCCTGTTGTCTGACTGTATCATAATAGACTGGTTCAAAATTACATCTCGGAGATTCTGTAAAGCTATCAGGACAGTGAAGAGCTCCTTTCTGTTGATGTGCCATTCCAATTGCTCTTCCGTCCATGAACCCGACAGGAGGTGGTCGCCCAGCTGAATGCCCCAACCTTCGTCGGAAGCGTCTGTGGTGGCAAATATCGTCGGCTCCGGTACATGAATCTTCCCTGGTCTTCTGACGTTCTGAATCCACCAACGACAGTCTTGAAGAGCCTGCGAAGTTACAGCAACTTTCATTCTGGGATGGTCTTCTGAAAGTTTTTTGCCTGCTCTCTGCATGTGTCTGGTGTGTAACCGTCCTAGGGGGGTTACGAGCGAGGCGAATCCCAGCCTCCCTATTAGCGCTGTGCCCAATTGCCATGACCACTGGCCTGTGCTCAAAATGTTGTTTATGTCTTTTGACACTCGATCTATTTTTGGTTCCGGGAGTCTTTTCTGATTCGACGCCACGTCCCAGATAATTCCCAAAAATTCTATTTCTTTTGTTGCCTTCAACACGGATTTTTCCAAATTGATGCACCAACCCAGGCTTTGTAATACGTACACCGCATAACGCATATGGATTTCTAGCACGTTTGGGTTCTGGTGTGCAACCAAAAAGTCGTCCAAGTAGACTAGAACTCGGAGACCCTTCTCTCTCAGGAAATTTGCTACCCACTTGCTGACGCTGGAAAAGGCTGCCGGTGCACTGGACAGGCCAAAGGGTAGAGATGTCATTTGATAAACTTTGTTTTTGTAGGCAAAAGCGAGATATCTTCGATGGCTCTTCTTTATCGGAATGTGAAAGTAGGCCTGGCTGATATCCAGTTTTCCGAAGAAGTCCCCTTCCTGTATAAAATTGGGAATGTGACTTTGATTTATCAAACGAAACTTTGGAGGTTTTAGAAACTGGTTTAGGCGTCGTAGATCGAAGATTTGTCGAACCTTTCCGTTCGCCTTTGGTATCAGAAACATACGTGATAGGAAACCGTTCGTGGCTTCGCAACTCTCTGCTATCCCTGATTTGATAAGTGCTTTTAACTCTTTCGACATGGCTTGAGATGGTTTCGTTGATAACCTTACTAGATTCTCGCATAGGGGAGCGGAAGGCGGCTTTGTTACAAAGGGTATTGTGTAACCTGAGATAATCTTTAAGATATATTTTGGGGCCCCCAGTTCCTGCCACCGGGACAGGAACTTTTCCAATTGCCCCCCTTGAAAACTGTCAATATTTACGGCTTCTTTGAGACTTCTTGTCCTTGCCAGATTGGGCGTGCTGCTTACCCGAGGACCTGAAACTTCCTGGCGGGCGATAATTTGATGTCCGAGTTGATGATGTGAGTGTTGGCGCTGAGGGACGAGTGCGCCAAGCTGGCTGTCTATTTTTGGAGGCTTGAGTAGGCATTGTCGGCTTGCGAAATGTACTCCTTGTTAATTTCCTTTCTGCGAATTTGCTCGAGTTAAATATTTGCGCCGAACCTCCGTTATCCTTCACGAAATTCCCTAATAACTTTTCGTCGAAAAGATGGGTCGACGAAGGAGGTATGGCTTGTACCGTTCCAGCCAACGCCTCACTTTTGCATTTGAATGCCTTGCGTCTAATATCAATAGCCTCCGCCCGGTGAGCACATACGTACTGCAGAAGTTGGTCTGACAGAATCCTAAACGGAGATTCTTCTGAAAGTGCCTTCCTCAAATCCTCTCCAGCTTCCGGACACCTCTTCCTTACAGCGTTAAGTTCCTCCGCGAGTGCCTTTCTTTGCAAAAGAAGGCCATGACAGATGGTGCCCAACATACCCTCCTGTTTGGAGAGCCAGGGGGATGGTTGCGTAGCGAGGCCTCCTAACTCGGCGTTTACCTTTAGTGCACTAAACACCGGCGCTGCATGGAGATGCTTCTCCACATCTTTATAGCGTATTCGATTCCAACCCTCGGATCCAAATCTCTGGCATTCAATCCCCTCCTTCTTAATCTGTGGAGATGGCTCTGGTATCAGAGGTTCGGCTTCCTTTATCTTTGGTCTGAACTCTATATCCCCCTGGTCCTCATACCGAGGAACATCCATATAGGGGTCCAGGATTGGAGCCCTCCATGATGTAGCGCCCAGCGATTCCGAGAGCGAATCAGCATCCGACTCCGAAATAAGATCTTCCTGGTCCGGTTCCGAGTCTGTAACAGGCCGCTGCAAAGTCTCTATTTTTTCCAGTAGGAGGGAAAACATGTTCTCCATTTTCCCCTCTAATAATTCGAAGCGCCTATCCTGAGACGTGGAGCGAGACCGCGACGACCTGCGGGGCTTCTTACCAGATGACTCCTGGTTATTGGATGCTATGGACGTACTGCGACGCTTACGTCTAGTCTCTTCGACTTCTGGAAGAACGCCAGCTAAGATCTTGTCGGCCTCGGATCGAGTATGCAATAATGGGTTTATTACTTTCACTGACTCTTTGAAAAGTTCCGTTCGCGCAGCAGAACCCCTTATCCTATTGGCGATAGCCGGTGGCCCAAGAATAAGTGCTCGAGTAAAAGCCCAATCTAAGAGCTTGCATCGCACTTCTCGGTACCCCTTCTCTGAAAGATGGTCAGCGTCCGGGTTGAAAGCGCGTGCTAAGCCTACCGTCGGCAAGGCAAACACAAGCTTGTTAAGAACACTTGCCTCAATTTGTTCTCCAAAAATCTCTTCTCTGGAGGCTCGGCGAACTTGCCAATGCGTCCAACCCTCAGGTAGATGCTCCTGAGATAGAATCTTGATACGGCCTAAGATTTCTTCATCCTGCTCTGTGGTGCCGCGTTCATCCAAGAGGTCTGCCAGGGTGATGAAGTCCTGTCCCAGCGCCATCTGGAGACGAATGCAAACCGTTACCACCCAAAGCCAAGCTAGCTAAAGCTTATGTATCTAATATGCCAAGCGACTTTGAAGTTGAACCGCATCACGAGCAAACTCGAGCCGCGCCGCTCACTGATTTGAGTCTTCCCACCCAAAATATTGAGCCGGCTTGCAGATTCGAGCCGCGCCGCTCAACAAATTGAGCCGTGCCGCTCGTAAACCATCAGCCACGCCGCTCAAGTATTGAGACGCGCTGCTCAAGTATTGAGACGTGCCGCTCAACTATCGAACCGCGCCGCTCAAGTATTGAGCCGCGCCGCTCAAGTATTGAGCCGCGCCGCTCGAGTACCGAGCCGCGCCGCTCAAGTATCGAGTCGCGCTGCTCGAGTATCGAGCCGCGCAGGTCCAGATTTAAGGGTACTTTTGACCCTATCCAGAGTGGCTGACTGACCAACGCGTCGCGTGAATATGCACGCACGACTAAGTTTGTGGATGGTATGTCCGACAAACACGATTATCACTAGTTGCGGTAGCGAACTAAGCGATATCATTCTGCGTCTTATTCCAACACAGCTCCGCACCTTAAAGCACACAAAGACAAATACAAAAGAAATAACTTACCCCAACATTCAGTTTTTCAACACACTTAGGGTATACACTTATTATAAATTTCTTATTACAAACGTTACAACAACGTTAACAAACGTTACAACCACGTTAACACTGTTATTTACAATAACGCGTATTATATAGTGTAACCAATATCAATACGTGCGCACGCTAGCGTAATAATAGCGTACTGGCGAGAGCGCGACCGAGCTACACTCGCGCGCGCCTGCCGCCGCTGCACCCCCCGCGCAGCAACCCGGGGTCACGCCCACAGCTCACACGAAGACGAAAGGTAGCAAGTATCAGGTATGTGCGTACTCTAGGTAAGGTAGGTAATCTCCGAAAGGTCAAGCCGAAGGCACAGAACTGAAATAACATTATTTCTTGAACAGGGGGTCTACTGGTCAAGTTTCACTCGCAGTATCTCTAATGCAGTCGGAGGCATCTTCTTAAATTTCACAATAAAGACCTTTATTCCCTCCGACTGCAAGACACTGCTTATAGAATTCAGTTTTATAGAATTTTCATGTTTCCATCTTTTTCATTAAAGTTCACTTTTACGCAGTCGGGTTTTTGTTCTTTTTTTTTATTTTACACTTTTTAGAGTAACGTTGCGCAAAAAAACTCTTAGCAACACGTCTATTTCTGATTTGTTATAGATCATTAAATCGGTGCTGCCAGGGGTGCGGGTTTGTTCGAAAGAGACACCACAGCCCCTGGCTTAAGGGCTACTGAAGGAACACGGGTGGGTTTTAGTCAGTAAAAGTCTGACACGCCCTCCTGCTCCACCCAGAGCGGGAGAAGTTATTTGATGATAGGGTTCATGATTTCTCGAGCTTTTCAGTTTCTCGGGTCTCGAGAATTCTCGAGGCTAATTTCTCGGGTCTTCTCGGGTTGTCGAGAAATTTTCATTTACGTATGTTTTTGCCTACCTTTTCGGTTAAAATAATGAAAAAAGACGTCACAAACAAAAAAAATATGTTTCATAGAAAAATATCTTATTTTAAATCAATAAATTAAGTGGTTTTCCTGTCAAATAGAAGTATCTTAATAATCGTAAAACTTTTATCAACAGTTTTCAACAAAATTAGCTCCTTTCAAACAAAATATAACATTAATACTACATCATCATCATTTCAGCCGAAAGACGTCCACTGCTGGACATAGGCCTCCCCCAGGCTCCTCCACTTCGACTGGTCTTGTGCTTTCCACATCCAGCGGATTCCCACCGCCTTCACAAGGTCATTGGGTCATTAATACTACGCTGACTTATAATTACCTACAATCACAACACCATTTTTGGCAGGTTAATTAGGAAAAAAATCAACTTCTGCATTATCATAAAACAACATCTGGACATACGAGTATGTACATACAAAATAATTAGATCTGCTTACTCTGTCTGATAAAATATGCCTTTAGAAAAAGTAAAGCGTTTATAGCTTTTTTTAATATTGTACAATAGAGTCACATTAAAGGGTAAACTGATGCCTCCTAAACTAGGCCAAAAGCCTGTGTTTTAGGAGTCAAGGTTCCTCCAGATATAGTGGCATACAAATGGTATTAAATATCGTGCAAGTACTTATAATTACAAAAACATAAATTAAACAAATATGATTTTGGGCACGTCACGATTGCGGCGGTAAGTCCCCTCTTTCAGGAGTGGTTGGAGAGGTGGCATGGCGTCCTCACCTTCCGCCTGACGCAGGTTTTCATGCTTCGCTGCTTCGGGGGTTCCTGTTTCGGATAAGGCGGGAGGAAACGCCCAGGTATTTCCATTGTGTATATCGCCCTGAAGACACGGTGGAGCGTACGATGGAGATCTGCCTGGCTTGGGCAGAGCACCGCCGTGTACATGCAGCGATCTCTCGCGTCCGGCCCTGGTCCAGGCCATGGTTCGGAGCGAGAGTGCATAGATACTATAGCCGTCACCTCCTTCAGTGAAGCAGTAATGCTCGCGAAGAGGGAGGCGGCTCACGCGAGGGAGAGGCAGTATATTCGCCCTCATGGCCCTAACCTCCGCAGAAGAAGCCCTGGGCGTCGGGAATCCCAAGCTGATTCCCGACCACCGTAGGCGCGGGCTTGCGGACGGTGAGTAATGGGTAGCTCGCTATCCAGTAAGGACTAAGCCCAGGTCGACGGCGCGTTGTGTCCCACGCGCTCCTCAAAGAGATGTCAGCACAAATAGGTGTGTAGGTATCGCTCGGAGAGACACTAACACTAGCGCATCGTGACAGTATTCACTTCTGCCAGGGGTGCGGGTTGTTCGAAAGAGATACCGCCGCCCCTGGCATACAGGCTACTGAGGAAACACGGGTGGGTTTTAGTCAGTAAAAGTCTGACACGCCCTCCTGCTCCACCCAGAGCGGGAGAAGTAATTTTTTTGTTATTTTTTTTTATTCCGATTCAGTTATTTAATGATTCCCAACACAAAAAAAAGACAAGTATGTTTTCTCGAGTTCTCGACTTTTTCTCGAGCTTAATTTCCCGGGAACAAAGCCCACCGATTTCCCGGGAATTCTCGGCTCGGGAATTCCCGGGAATGAACCCTATTTGATGATTTCCCACCCAAAAAAAAAAAAAAAAAATCGGTACCTACTAGAGTAGGATCAAAGCCAGATCACTAAAAAATTATTAAAAAGTGTTAAGTGGCTGTCATCTTATCAATTTATCAATCAGTTATCTCAGTACGATCTATTTCTATAGCTAAGTTTAGCTATTTAATGATAATTTTGGCTAATTTAATGTGCTTTAAATGTTTTTTTTTTTTTAATTTAATTTATCCAATTAATGTTACATTCAACTTTGTCTATCTTAATTTTGTAGATAATTAAAAGCTTACGTATCGTATTTGATTTCCTTTTATAATTCTATTTTGTAAAATTATTTTCGGATGTGATGACTTGATGAGATATAACATAATTTAGTGGTTTTATGTGGTCTAAATAAAATTGATTAGGTAACCTATAGAAATATCAATATAACGGGGTAGTCTTCGTAGCCTTTACAGAAGTGGTAAGCTTCAAGAAATATAGCAGTTCCTCGTGGACGAGGTACCGGTACGACCACAGAGCATAATATTATATACGGGGTACGACAGCAGGTCCCCTGACATTCTCTACGTCATCAGAAGACAGCCGCCACGCAACCATCGATGTGACACTCTGCTATAGAGTGACTGTCACCAGCCAGTGTCACTATTATTCGAGCTTTTTGGTGATTCCAGTAAATTCATATTAAATAATATATTTGAAGTATTTTAAACCATTCGAAAATATATATTGTAATGATTTGATGACACATACAGACACTAGGTACCAAAAGTTGTACACTAGTATATTCACCTACTCTACTTGCTAGATCCCCATACATTTATCGTGATTCGTGACTTCAACTTACACGACATTAATCATTTTACATCCAATTCGATTTTTAAAAACTCAATTAAAACATGATAGTGTGTCAAATCGGTTCTTTATCTAGCGTGGAATAGGGAGGTCATCTAGAGAAAGCTCCACTACAATATATTTAAAACTTTAGGTCTTAAGCCATAAAGTACATAATCCTTTGTTGTTTTAACAGGTTTTAGAATGAACGTTCTTGATAATTTTACGTTATTTTGGTTTGAAAACAAGAAAAACATGATTTTGTCAATATGATTGCGGATGTCTGCCGTGTATTGTGGTATATGGTGATTGGGAACCAAACGGTTGCTGTTCGAGGTCGTTTGTTCACCTCAGATTATAAGCTACCATTATTTATTTTCACAATCGATACTCGAACTTACGATCGAGTGTCAATCGAGTTAATCGTACTAATATGTACTATAAATGTGAAAGTTTGTGAAGATGTTTGTAACTCAATCACGCAAAAACAGCTGAACAGATTTGGATGAAATTTGGCACACAGATGAATTTTAACCTAGATTAACACATACGATTTTTATCCTGGTAGTGCGTTTCTGTGGAATAATTTCCGGCCTACACTTGGGCGAAACCGCGGGCGGAGGCTAGTAAATTATAGATCAACATGACAGCGGGCATCGACGAGCAAACTGAAACCATCAATTCAGCACATGCTGAAACGTAGCGTATAAATTTTTCGGCGGTTACATTAAAAAAAATATGCCGTTAAATAACAAGTTTTAAAATACAACATATAATACAAAATTATTTATAAATTATGTATGATAGTACCTAAATGAAAATATATAGCTTTATTTTAATTCAATTTGTATCAATCCCTACTATATATATATAATATAATATTATAAATGCGAAAGTAACTCTGTCTGTCTGTCTGTCTGTCTGTTACGCTTTCACGCCTTAACCGCTGAACCGATCGTCATGAAATTTGGCCGAGATATAGCCTGGGATATGGGTAAGGACATAGGCTACTTTTTTACGCGATAACCGACATCCACGCGGGCGGAGCCGCGGGCAAAAGCTAGTTATGAATAAAGCTATTTATTTTAATTTAGGTACATATTTCATCATATTTTTTTTGTTTTTGTATTTTATGTTGTTTTTTAAAACTTGTTATTTTATTAATAAAAGTTTTAAGAACATGGCCCGTATTTATGAGTCATCATTATGCGGCGCAAAAATGTACGTAGTATGATGTACCTACCTAAAAATATTCTAAAATTCTCAGTAACCTCTAAATAGGCTCTAATATTAAAATACATATTTCAGAGAAAATGCTTGGATTTAATGGTGTTTCTTTGTGAAACGAGGCATTTGGCTTGCATTGGAACTAACAACAGTAGGTAATTCCGGGGAATATGGCCAATCGAAAGAAATACCACTATTTTTTTTTTATGACTAGCATTTGCCAGCGGCTTCGCCCTCTTTAACACAAAAACATTACAAATTATGCACACAAACCTTTCTCCTGGATAACTGAGTCTATTGGTGAAAACCGCATGAAAATTACAGTACCTAGTGTTCGAGTTAATCGCGGCCACGGACTTTGTTATATAGTGATTATGATAAGAAAACCATAACAAAAATAGTGAAAATCATGTTTCCAATCAGTTTCTCAAAAATACTGTATCAAAGTTAGTAGAGCCACCTAGACACTTACCCTACAAGCACACTATACGTACCTACTACTACTATACCCGGGGTGATAAGAACATACCAGGGTCACGGATTTGTTCGAAAGAATTACCGTGGCCCCTTTTTTTGTGTGGGAAATCATCAAATGACTTCTCCCGCTCTGGGCGGAGCAGGAGGGTGTGTCAGACTTTTACTGACTAAAACCCACCCGTGTTCCAGTTCAGTTTCAGTTGCCCGTTGCGACGGTATCTCTTTCGAACAACCCGCGCCCCGGCAGGCATCGGCCCTTGCCCTGACCCTGCGAGGCTGCGACGGTTCAGGACAGTACCGTGGCCCCTGGCACAAGCAACTGAAGGAACACGGGTGGGTTTTAGTCAGTAAAAGTCTGACACGAAAGAGCGGGGGAAGTCATTTGATGATTTACCATCCAAACAAAAAAATTGGTAATAAGAATCGAAATCATACACACATTATTTTTTACTATTTCGAAGAATAGACTCGTACCTATAATAAATAGTGGTCTGGTAAATATTTCTAGCATTCTGCACATTATGCGTAATTCCACTTACAATTTCATCCGATTACACGAGTTAACGAACCCAAACGGACGGTTTCTTTTATTCTTAAGCTGATTAATGATACAGACAAAGAAATATTAACTGGTTACTTTTGTTGTTTATGTGGAATATGGGGTTTAAGTAGAGGCATTAAAATAGCATCCACAAATTCCGAAACTATAGAGTATAGTATAGTCTGTCCGGCACAATTAGGGCAGTCATCCGATTTTCCTTCAACCTTTTCAATCTTTTTTTTCTTTCTTTCATAAATAAAAATTAAATAAAAATTTAAAAAACCCCCGACCCAAACAAAAACTCTTAAAAGTAAAAAATAACGTTTATAGACCTTTTAAGTTGAAGGTAATATTTTGATCAAGGCATTGTCAAGTCGGGGGACTGCTAATGAAAATGCTAGGCCTCTGTTTGACGTTTTCATTGACCGTCCCCCGACTTGACAATGCCTTGATCAAAATATTACCTTCAACTTAAAAGGTCTATAAACGTTATTTTTTACTTTTAAGAGTTTTTGTTTGGGTCGGGGGATTTTTAAATTTTATTTTATTTCTTGCTTTTTAAACTTAACGTTTGGCTTAAACCTGCGCAGCGTTGCGTAGTTTTCCGACAGTGAAGTTTGTTTCTAATTTTTATCCTCATTCCTCGTCCTGATCACCATTTATCTATAATCTATTCATTGAGATCTTTTCAATAAGCCCAAACACGATACCTCTGCTGATTGTTGGTGAGTAACTTGGGTATCCTAGAAATTCCAGGTTTTGCTCCAACATCAGTTCAAGGTTACTTTGTTCGTCTACTATCTTTGAACTAATATAATACCAAATTTCGAGTTGATCAGACCCGTGGAATCTGCTCAAATCCCTTCATCAACCAGAAAAGAGCTGATAATCTTCAAACGGCTGAACCGATTTTGATGAAAGATGTCTAAGAACACTCCCGACTAATACACCTTTCAAACAAGAAAAACAAAATAAAAATCGGTTCATCCGTTCGGGAGCTACGTTGCCTCAGACAGAAACACACACACACACACATAGACACGTCAAACTTATAACACCCCGTCGTTTTTGCGTCGGGGGTTAGTAAAATATGATCAACCAACGAAACGAACGAACGAAAGAAACGAACGATGAATTTTTTATAAAGACAATAAAATTCATCCTTCGTTGGCCCCTTAAGGTCTAGGTTTATTTTATTTGTCTTAAAGGTCGTGGTTTATTTTCTTTCTTTCTTAAGGTCTAGGTTTATTTTTTTTTCGGTTTAAGGGTTATTTTTTAACAAAAAAAGAGGAAGAGCTATTGTGTAACGTTAAAAGTGTGCTGACTTTCAGCTTAGTTTGAATAAATGACTTTTTTTTTTTTTTTATTTGTGTATTATGTGTGGCAATACCTACCTGACCCACGAGCTAAAACTTTCTATTTGGGGTTTTAAGAAGACATAAAACGAAACAACACAAGCCCCAATAGAAAATTTTGTGACGAGAAACTGACAGACACAATTCTGGTAGCATAATTTCCATGAAGTTTTCATAGAAATGGTTCCTTCTACTAGAGTCGTGTCGCGCCAATCTGCCTTCATACGAAACTAGCTTTTGCACGCGGCTCCGCCCGCGTGGATGTTGGTTATCGCGTAAAAAAGTAGCCTATATCCTTCTTCATATCCCAGGCTATATCATCTGCCTAGCCTTTTACCAACTATGTTGGGGTCGGCTTCCAGTCTAACCGGATGCAGCTGAATATCAGTATTTTACAAGGAGCGACTGCCTATCTGACCGCCACAAACCAGTTACTGGGTAATACAATACCACTTGGTAAGACTGGTTTTCAGACTTTCGGGCTTCTGACGACCCGTACCGACTGTCAAAGATCCACAAATGACAGCCGGGACCAACGGCTTAACGTGCTTTCCGAGGCACGGAGGGGTCTTGGTATGTAAAGATGGTCACCTATCCACGGACCAACCGCGGCAAGCGTAGCTTAACCTGATCGATCGACCCGTGCAGCTATTGTTACTTAGTCACAAGCCCCTCAGATATATATCCCAGGCTATATATCTGCCAAATTTCATGAAGATGGAGTCAGCGGTTTAGGCGTAAAAGCGTAACAGACAGACAGAGTACTTTCGCATTATAATGTGTAGGGAAACCACAGCTCAACAGTCGACCTATTTACTTTTTAAACAAGAAAAATGCCTTATCCTAAGTTCTTACACCTAGATATTTTATACCTCTCCAAGCCATTTGTGGATGAAGTGAAACTGGTCTGTTTCTATCTAGTTTCTTCGTTTAATATCTAATTATTAGTTCATTTACATGCTAAGTATCTTGTTCGTCAGTATTGCAAAATGTCGGAATGAAGACTCGATGGTACCGAATAGTTATGCGAGGTTACCTATTTATCAGCATTTACCCGTTTTCTACAAACTTGAGTTGCGCAAGGGAAGGTCTTTGCATTCAGTTTTATTTTCTGATTTTCGTATACCAATGTTCTAGCTTATTTTACTGTTTGCTGTAGAAGTCTAAAAACATTTACATTTTAATTACTTAAATCAGTACAATAATTTAATACTCAACATTAAACTGGTCGATTTTCATGGCAAGATACTTTTGGTAACATATTGCACAATTAAAATAGCAACACTGTATTTTAAATACAATGGCGTCTGAAATATTTGAAGTACCTTGCAAAGTGTGCCCATAAGTTTTGTTTTTTTGCTAATTTTGCTGCTAATTACGGAGCTCGTCACGTAGTTTTATGTTTTGATTTGTGAAATTTCAGTGGAGTAATTGTAATTGTTTGATAAATTGGTTAGCAACGACATAGGTAGGTACCTTGTTTGAAACACTTTTATCATATACCTACATATTTTTTTTTAGATCTGTCGTTGAATATTCTCTGATCTAAAATGATTTGTCTATCGTTTTATAGCAAAATGTCTAAAAATTGATAGTTTATTCGAAACACCTCCGTATTAACGAAACAGACGACCTTGTATCGTTAGCGTAATGGGTACCTATCGGTTGATTAGGTTTCCTACCGGTCTAACGGCCGTCCATCAATCAATATCATTCCGACCATTATGTGGAAAACAGACCTATAAATTGAATTTCAAAAGAGGCCTCGGATTCCAAAAGTGGCCGTTACAGAAATTTATTGTGCAGCACCCTAATTGCGTAGGTAATGCACGATTAATCACAATCGGAATCATTTTGTAACAGATTGCTAATCCATTCCTTCATAATTATGTTCGAAAAAATTGAAATACCCCCGAACCAAACGGAAACTCTAAAAAGTAAAAAAAAAAAAATGTATTGGCCCCGATTAAGTTGTAGGTAATATTTTGATCAAGGCATTGTCTAAAGTCAAAATATTACCTAAAGCAGCGCTCTGCGGTTTCCGTTCCCGTGCCCGTGGGAATATGTGGATAAAATACTTATAGCCTATGTCACCCGGGGATAGTGTAACTTCCCAACAGTGAAAGAATTTTTGAAATCGGTTCAGTAGTTTCGGAGCCTCAATGCAAACAAACAAACAATCTAATCTTTCCTCTTTACAATGCTAGCATAGATTAGTAACTTAAAAGGCCAATTTTTTTTTTTTACTTTTTGGAGTTTTTGTTTGGGTCGGGGGTTTTTAAAATGTTTAATTTAACTTTTCTTTCTTGCTTTTTAAATTTAATGTCTCGCTTAAGGCGACACTTTGCGCGGGCTCGAACTCACTGGTGGGCCTGGCTAAAAATCACGTTGTCTCACCAGGCTTCGTATCCGACAGAGATAGTATCAGTGGTGAGCAGTTAGACGCTAGTCTACATGCACAACTTTATTGAGTGAGATGCAGGAGCATTTTTGGAAAAAAAATCGCGAAAAAGTTAAGAAAAGTCCTTCAGAAGATCGGGTTTTCTGAAAAAAACACTGCATAAATCAATGACGAATAAAGTTTATTGAATTTATTGTTAATTGAACTTTGTCGGTACCGTCTTGGTTTTCCAGATTTTACACTCCTTTTATTACTTAAACACGCTCAAAGTTAGGTTAAATTAGCAAGAAAAACGAATCTTTGTTGGCTCATAACTTTTTAATGGCTTTTTATTTTAGTATTCTGTTTCCGTACAGACAATAATAATAACGAGACAAAACCATACCATGTTTTATTTTTGATGTTACATAGTCAAACAGTGGAGTAAAACCCTCCCGAAGTTTGTATGGAAAAAATGTGGACAAGTGTCACCTTAAGAACGCTGTCACAGGTCCACTAGCCACTCCTTTAAATAGTACATTATGGTACAAGTGTATAAGGTTGGTGATTACCGCTGAGGCGCCATTGAGTCTTAAGAGAGCCGAGGACGGTAATCATCAATAGACACGTGTATCATACGACGTTTTTCAACACACTTGTGAAGAAAATAATACTAAAAAATCATTTTGTCCTTGGAGTTTTTAGGTAGTAAAATTTCCATAACGTTAAGGGTTTCACATCTTATATCGGGCGGTGTTACAACATACATAATTTTCTTCATAACTAGTACTTGTAGTCATTTTAATGAATAAATAACTATAATTTCAACAGTGAAAACGAGTTGAGTTTTTTTTTTGCCAATGGCGGGAAAAAGTAATCAGTTTTCCAATGCGCGCGCATCTAACAATGGCGATCGGCCTTATAATAAGGCCGCATTCCGAATTAGAAAAATAACGCTCTGAGCGCTCACTTCGATATTTTGCTTTACGAGTTAGATATCACGATTCTGACAGCTAAGAACCGTCATTTTTGTCATCATACGGAACGCTCGTGATCGCGATAAAAGTGTTCACTCAACGTTAAAACATATATTCACCATATTAAACTTGTATAAACCACACATTTTTTCTTCTTAGATAGTAGCACTATTTCAAATAAATCTAAATTAACTAAAGATTCGATGTGACTTAAAACAAAACAGCACAACTGTCATTTTTGACAAGATGGCGCATGTCATGACGTCATCTATGACGATTCGCGGGACGTCGTGTGTGAGCGCGGTCAAATCGATATTATTGTAACTCGGAACGTGGCCTAAAAGAATGACGTTTCTTTTTTTTTGCTTTTCGCGGATAGGGCTTTAGCCACGTACAAAATGGGGAATTCAAAGTTTTCTTTATTACAGAAAAAAACAAAAGTTATATTTGAGTAAAAGTTTTATTTATTAAAAACGTACAAGTTGAAATTATCTATTTAATTACGAAGTTGCATGAAATGAGCAAGCAATAGGTATTCTTAGAAATTAGACCAGAAGTGACTTTTTTAAAAATAATTTTAGAAATACCTACAGGAAATGGTTCAAATAAACGAATGAAACCGACAACAATTTAATATCAAGAACCGAATAACAAATTAACTTAACAAAAAAAAAATACACTCCTAACTGAACTAACAAATTATGGCGCGAACACAGACAATAATTTAAAAAGATGTAACCGACAGAGTGACGACCTAACGATGTTGTTCTCACGGCGGCTCCAAGTGAAAAAAAGGGCCGGTGCTAGTGCCGCACCGCCTTATATAGGTCTTCCCCCTCTTCATATCTTCCTATCTTCTACAGTATATTAATTTATTTGTACTATTGAGCACGACCTTTTTTGTATCGAAACTTTTTAAGAACAAAGCAACTCAACCAATAAAAAAAAGCTATAACTCACTAGTGAATAATAGTAATGAAAAAGTCACAGTTTGATAATAGGTGTCATTATGTCCTTAATTGCGGTGAAATTAGAGCCATTTCATGAGCAAGTGTGTTGAAAAAAATATTATCTCGTGACTGAAAAGGAATTATGAAAAAAAAAAAACTCAAAACCCATATATTTATGAAACCCTTTATTTTGATACCTCATTCAAGGTCAAAATAAAGGGTTTCATAAATAGCTTGCAAAAATTAATGCAACTTGTATGTTTACATGTAGGTAATTTGGAATGAAAAATGCTAAAATAATAAAAAAAGCAACAAAATAGTCAACGTTACAACATAAACTACATGATTATTCATAAATTACATGTGTGTATGGCAGACACCTACGAAAACAAAAAAAAAAACAAAAGAAAAACCCCGACTGCCTAAAAAGTGAACTTTAGGTAACTAAAAAAGATGGAAACATAGTCATCCTTTTAAAACAAGTTTCTTGTTTGGCGTCAAAAATCGAGCATCTTTTTTATCAATGTTGGTATACCCAGTGTCACTCTCACAATTAAGACGAATCTAATGGTACCTCTGAAGCTGAAATCGATCAAGCAGTTTAGGCTACAGAGCGTGCCAAAGAAATACACATACATACATACACTTCTGGCGCAGTCGGGTAAAAACGGCTCAATCAGCTGTCTCTGTAAGTGTATCTAGAATTTTCTAATACCTTTTATAAAGTTTCATATTGAGACACGAAGCAACAAAATTCGATCTATAGAAAAACGGCCACATTCCTCTAGATCGTATTTTGTTGCTTCGTGTCATTATGAAACTTTTCATAATTCCTTTTCAATCACGAGATAATATTTTTTAAAGGAGTGGCGCTAGTGGACCTGTGACAGCGCTCTTAAATCTGCGCAGCGTTGATCTTGATTATGTTTCCCACAGTGAAGTTTGTGACCAATTTATCCTCATTCCTCGTCCTGATCACCATTGATCATTACCTATTCATTGAGAACTTTTCAATGAGCCCAAACACGATACTTCTGCTGTTTGTTGGTGAGTAACTTGGGTTTCTCGGATATTCCAGGTGATGCTCCAGCATCAGTTCAAGGTTACTTTTGTCGTCTAATATCATTGAAGTTAATACTTTTATTGAATACCAAATTTCGACTTGATCAGACCCGTGGAAGATGCTCAAATCCCTTCATCAACCAGAAAAGAGCTGACAATCTTCAAACGGCTGAACCGATTTTAATTAAACATATCTAAGAACACTCCCAACTTTCACCTTTCAAACAAAAAAAAAATCAAAATCGGTTCATCCGTTCGGGAGCTACGATGACACAGACCTCGTGCCACAGACTGACACACACACTCAGACACGTCAAACTTATAACACCCCGCCGTTTTTGCGTCGGGGGTTAAAAATGTGTCTGCTCAACAACGTAAATAACCTAATGAATATTGTTGAATTGTCACATTGAAACATTATGAATTATTATGATTGATCGTGTGTTACGCAATTAGGGTGCTGGTTATTTGTTTAATCATCAGTGAAACCTACTTGTGTGGGTAAGCTTCGTTAGGTTCCAATGAAATATCATGCACCCGTCAACCAACGCGAGTGCGGTAGGTACTCCTGATCAGACCATGCCCCAGGTGATGGAGCGTCCGAAATGTCCGTCCACTCTTGACGATCTGAACAACGCCCATGGCCACCGAGAGCGGGGTGCAAGAGGGTGCATCCCTCTAGCTTCAAAATAAAATATAGGCACAAAAAGTAGAAACATTAGGAATAAAAAAAAATATCCGAGAACAAAAAAATATTCGAGGCGAGATTCGAAAATTTTCTGCAATACCAAGAGGTTCCTGACTTTTTTTTAAGAATTAAGCTTTCTGCATTAGTAAATAAAGTACCGAACTCCTATTTCCGAAAACTCTAATCGACCTCAGGCGAGGTGCTAACATTATCGAGCTTGCGTCGGTCGCTCTTGCATCCTACTCTAAGTATCATATAAATTGAAACAATCCTCATTCTGTACCTATGCATGGATAAAATAAGCCCAATCCCATTCGAAGCGATAGTTAGCCAAAATTATCAAGCTCGCTTTGTTTTTGCATCCAACATTCTCTTAATTAGTAATTTTTTCTGCTTAAGTCAACAAAGGTACCCCTTGAATGGACCAACGATAATGTAACATACCCGAAGTGAAGTGCAAAAATGACCAGCCTCGCTTTGTGGTGCTGAAGATGCACACCCTTGAAAACAAACTTGTCAGTGCTCATGACAACGACTTTGACACCGCAATAAACGTGGCCGTACACCTACTGGGCCCTACCACCTTCAACATAATGTTAATAGTTATGAAAAGAACGAAATATGTAGGTCCATAATTTTCGACTAGCTTCAAAATACAAAGAAACGTTACAAGTAAAATCTCACTCCTATTATTCTGTAAATAAAATGTTGTGCCTAGAAACGCCGACACCGAATTCCAATCCTTTATTTATAAAAGGCCCGTTGCGCTAGCGCATCGGCTTAAATTATAGAGGGTGAATCGTCTGCAGTTAAACGAACCACGACTCATGAAGTTGTAGGAGCTTTTTGTACTTTTTACTAGCAGGCATTAGATCGCAACGTCTCGTCGGCCATTATTAATGCGCCGATAAAGACCGAACGGCTTCGGCTGCGCTCGGTCAATTGCGCGGGCGTCGATCCATAGACAGAAAGCGTTTCTCGCCATTTTAAATTTATTGATTTATACCACTACACAGGTTGTCTCCAATACCTATTTTTATTAAATGACAAAATTATCAACGCTCTGCATATTATCGCCCACATAGCCGGAAATGGTTTTGTCAAAATTAATTTACACAATCCGATTCTTGTCCATATGGCCTTTGTGGGATAACTAGTTCCATTTCTAATTGCTTACTTAAAATTCTGACTGTCGAATATTTTATTCGCTGGTCGTTCGTTACGTATGCCATCTGTTCGTCCACAAAAAGTTGTTTAAGTATTTCAATGGCCGTTTTACGAGTGACTCCTGCAAGTCACGGCGGCGGCGGCTCGCCAATAAAGAGACGTAATGTAGCAGGAACTTCAGTAGATACTTAGTGAGAGCCCAGATGTTCATGGAGCGTCATTACCTACCTCGGTGGTCGCGCCGTCGTATAGGTGATAAATAAATGGTTATCTGACCGGATCGACGCATGCGCCGCCCGCCGCGTGGGAACTACGGCATGGTTTCAAAACAACACGCCGCACTTATGTTACAAGCCGTATAATTGTTACAAGTGATACTAACTTTCTAAAAAGTTGTATAGAGTTACTTGTTTTATGATAAAACTTATAGTTTTCTCCTGTCGATACTCGTATGTTAACCGAGTTTGTGCCCCGTTGGGTGGGACTGGAAGCATTACAGATCGAATGAAGGTAGGTATGTAGTGTGGATGGTTATTGGAAAGTTGATACGATCAAGACAAGTGCAGCACAAGGAAAAAGGTTTGTGAATAGCCATAATTTCAAATTTTCAACTCACACAGACTGATACGCACGAGAAGATTCGATTGAAAGCTAATCAATCCTTAATCATCATTTCAGCTGAAAATCGTCCACTGCTAGACATAGGCCTCCCCCAAAAGGGGGGGGGGGGGTTTGCCATAATCGCGACGCTTGGCAGGCGGGTTGGCGATCGCAGTATGGTGGTAAAATGCATAGAGAACGCTGCTGCCCATTCTCTAGTAATTCCCACGACACCCACTGGAAGAAATGGGATGGTGCTATTCTTTTACGTCCGCCACCAAACGGAACAATCCATAATGTTTAGATATCGAGTTCGCGTCATGGCATTGACATTTGACGCAGCCTATTTCATGATCCAAATATAGACGCTGAACTATTCTAACAAAATTCTCAAGTTCATTTCTCATAAAACTCGTGCACGAAATGTTTTCAACGTTTTTATTATACATATTTCGCAAGAGAACGCCGTGAAATGCTTCGGATTCTGTAGCGCACGAGTTTTGACGGCGCCCGCGTCGCTGAGACGAATAAAGCTTTTTGCCGGTTGACCGACGACCAACCACTACAGGCTTCTTTCGACTACCAAAACCCTTATTTCTTAGGAGTTAAGATCGATAATTGAATGGATTAGTGGACATCTGTGTTGATAGAGATCAAGTTAGAGTGGTACCGTAAGCCAGCGGTTTGACAAAGGGAGTCAATTTGAACGTAGATATCTGAGGATCGTTCGTGACTCATCTGTCTATGGTGATTATCTCGAAACAATATGGCGGCCATCTCGTGAGGTTTGCTGTTCCGTCGTGGAAAGAAAATTGGGAAACAACTAGATGAGGTTTTTAATCTTTATTGATATTATTTTGTAAGCTCGGGATGCTGCCGCGCGTTCAAGTCTTTTCTTCTTGATTTATAAAATAAGGTGAAGCTTTAAAGCTTGGGGGAGCTCTACGTTATAATTTATTTCGTAAATATTTCATCCATGAATGCAAGATTTTATTTTTATTAGGGTAAGACCGAAATAATAAAAAGAGATAGTCCGAACCAATAGTACTGGGGAGGGGTTCCACGCGAAATAGAAAAAAAAAACGGATCAAATAACCTGTTTGTATTTGTGCACAAGAACCTTTATATAGATTACCTACCTACATAGGTTTTTTTTTGGGTGGGTAATCATCAAATAAGTTCTCCCGCTCTGGGTGGAGCAGGAGGGATTGTCAGACTTTTACTGACTAAAACCCACCCGTGTTCCTTCAGTTGCCTGTGGGCCAGAGGCCACGGTATCTCTTTCGAACAACACGCACCCCTGGCAGTACCTACATAGGTAAGTAGACATTTTCATCGTTGGTAATTGAAAACTGCACTCAATGGTCCACTCCATGAATGTTCAAGAAAAGCCACAGTACGGGAGGAATGGCGACGGATTGTGAAGCTTGCCGCCAACCCCTGATGTGATGACCACAACCACTCTGCCAAGAGTGTGACGGCAAAGAAGAAGAACAGAAGATGAAAAAAATATGAACACGGATCAAGATATTTTTTCTACGGCTCCCTAGCGCGTAGAAATACATATTTGTGATCATTCAACCCAGATACCTGACACCTACTGGAAATATTATAAACAGTGGCAGAAGATGATTTCTAGTGAAACTATCAGATTAGTATTAAGTGGTAGGTATTAATTTAAGAATGTTTAAGAGACTGACAAAAAAAGTAATATTTAATAGGTACCTAATTTTGGTGAGAAAACTTAAGTGATTAACTGATTTTTATTAGATTACTGATTACATTCTCGAAGATTTTGGTCTTACTCCCGATCCAGCCTCCCTTGCTACCAAGCGACGCCCTAAGCTGAGGTCCTTACCCCACAGAGGGACCCATTAGCGTATACAGTCGCTAAGTTTTTAAGCTCTGGCTGGCCTAATTTATTGGTTGCCGCAACAGGCAGCAGCCGACAATCTTCAAAGTTGACCTGCGAGATGCCACAGTCAAAAAAAGATGTTGTCTTATTCAATATGAAATGAGAAGTTTGAGTAGGTAAGTACCCACTGAATATCTAACAGTGATTGCCGCTGGCAAGTCGTTCATAATGAGAGACCACAATTTGATGAGACTTGCGAGCAAATCTGTAATAGGTTATTACTGCTAATGCTGCTGATCCCACCACCACACTATGTAACTATCCCTGCCAATGATCCATACTAATTAGGTGCTATCTACATACAGGATATGTTTTTAACCAGTGCGCAAACTGTAACCATGAATTCAGCATATCATTCAGGACCACCAGCGCAGAAATTTTTCGTCGGTTACTTATACAAAAAAAATCAGCTGTTCCATACATTTTGACCGCGTAGGTATTGTACTTTTCTATGAAACAGCAGATTTTTTTTGTAAAACCGACAAAATAATCCTGACAAAATGATGATTCTAGAAGAATATCTACGGTGCGATTTCAAAAATGTATAAATGAAATGTCACTTTGTGTTGAAAAAGCACTGTCTATTCTTCGTAGAAATACAAAGCGTCATGCTAAGCCTGCAGATGTATGAACGTAAACGAGGCAAAAATATTGTCTAAGGATCGCAGTAGGAGGGGAGCCGTCACCTCCTTCAGCGAAGCAGTGATGCTCGCGAAGAGGGAGGCGGCGCACGTGAGGGAGAGGCAGCATATGCGCCCTCGCGACCCCAGCCGCCGCAGGATACGGAGACGCCCTGGGCGTCGGGAATCCCAGGCCGATTTCCGGCCACCGTAGGCATGGGCTTGCGGACGGCGAGTAATGGGTAGCTCGCTGTCCGGTAAGGACCAAGCCCAAGTCAACGGCGCGTTGTGTTCCACGCGCGCCTCAAAGAGATGTCAGCACAAAAAGTGATGGGACCCGCAAGGGTCGATGCCTGCCAGGGGTGCGGGTTGTTCGAAAGAGATACCGCGACACACAGGCAACTGAAGGAACACGGGTGGGTTTTAGTCAGTAAAAGTCTGACACGCCCTCCTGCTCCACCCAGAGCGGGAGAAGTTATTTGATGATTTCCCAACCAAAAAAAAAAAAAAAAAAAAAAAAAAGGATCGCAGTAGGAGGTGGTGTTCTTTAGTTTCTGCCTACACCCATGGGAAAAAGGCGTGAGTTTATATAATGTATATTGTTTGTACGTATGCTGTGTTATAGGCTGAGTACGTATGCTGGGCTAAGGCCTCCCTACTCTCCATCGACACCTCTTTCTATATCGACAATCTTTTTTCCTTGGCAGCTCTGGAGTCCACGACCTCATCCAATCTGGCCATCCTCAGCCAATGCTATGACATTAAGCGTGTGTTTAAGATTAGTAGGTGTGTGGGTACTTTTAGGCTCTTATCGACTTCGTCTCCTCCACATCTCTTACTCGTAAAGTTAATAAACAGGAGGTAAACGGAAACAGTCATTATTGGTACTTACCTAATAAGTACGCATGCAGTTTCCCAAGTGCCTATTAAAATGGATGATCTTGTTAACCACAAAATTACCACAAACTGCATTTAGAACTAACAATGGGACAGGCTTTCATTTTAACACATCAAAAACATTCATTGAATTATTTACGTTGTTGAGTTGACAAATTTTTCGAACATATGAAGCAATGGATAAGCAAAAATAATTCAGATTTTGATTACGAGTGTGGATGCTGTTCTTACAAACACCGTAGAACAACAACACAGATCATTAAAACATTTAAATGTTTTAGATACCTACTCTAATTGGGTTCAGTCATTTCGTTAATCGACAAAATAAGCCGAACATCGTGCACAAGACGTCAATATTTATTGGTCCCTTACAGCTGGATATTAAGGGGAACCTAGTCGCGGGCTCGAACTCACTGATGGGCCTGCTTAATGAGCCAATATTAATAATGAGACAAAACCATACCATGTGTGTGTGTTGTACGAGGGTCATTCAATAAATACTTAGCCTACAAAAAGTAAACGAAAATTTTGGAAAAGTGGCAATTTATTTTTCAACATAGTCTCCTTTTAGTTCGATACACTTAGCCCAGCGATGCTCCAACTTTTTCAACCCGTCCGAAAAATAGTTTTTGTCAAACTCTGCAAAATAGGCCTCCGTGGCGGCGATGACCTCCTCATTCGATCCATATCTATTCCCGGCGAGTGATTTTTTCAGATTAGGAAACAGAAAGAAGTTACAAGGGGCCAAATCTGGAGAATACGGTGGATGGGGCAGCAATTCGTAGCGTAATTCGACCAATTTGGCCATGGCATCGGCAGACGTGTGAACCGGTGCGTTGTCGTGGTGAAACAGCACTTTTTTCTTCGCCAGATGGGGTCGTTTTTTCTTTAATTCGGCGTCGAATCGGCCCAATAAATCGGCATAGTAAAGCCCTGTAATTGTTTTACCCTTCTCGAGGTAATCGATGTAGATCACACCTTGTGAATCCCAGAAAACGGTGGCCATAACTTTTCCGGGCGATTTTACAGTTTTCGCCTTCTTTGGAGCACGTTCCCCGGTCTGGATCCATTGTTTTGATTGCTCCTTGGTCTCTGGTGTGTACTAGTGGATCCAGGTTTCATCGACGGTCACAAAACACTAGTCCGCATTTTTAACACTGATAGTCTTTACAAAGTACCAATTACCTAAACCTCTTAAGGAGTATTAGTACCGTGAAACATGATCGTAAATCTGCCCCTCAAGGAACGTAACCAGCTAATCCCAGTAGTGAAAGGATACCTTGGAGGCCGAGAAGAAGGCATAATGCCCAAAACACGACCGTCTTACACAAGTAGATCTTTTGTTCGACTAGAGATGTTTAGATAACCATCTAAACAAAGGAGTTTCGCTACAAAGTTGATAGCAGATAGCTATATTGACAGGAAAATGGATCGCGGTTACGAAATTACTGTTTGTATGCAAAATTGTTTTGCTTACGATTGCAGCATGCTGTAGTTGTGTAAAAGTAATCGTAAAATTTCATGCCTAATGATATATTGTTGACGTAAACTTCATACGCGTTGCGTTTATTCAATAAACTCATGAATGGGCAGGTAATGTGATATGTGATACTAGATAGGTACCTACCTACTAAGTTGGGCAAAATTCCCTACACTAGGTAAATGCCTAGGCCTACTTAAACATAATTACAGTTGTTTTAAAAGATGATAATAAGGCTATTACTACCTAAATTATTTCAAGAATAGACCGCGGCATTGTCATCAATTTACACACATACGTAGATACATTTCTATTTCCATACCATAGGCCGGCCACACTCGCATCGGTTCGTCTATCGAGTTTTTTTTTTTTTTTTTAGTCATCGTTATCACATCTGGGATCTTAAATATAACATGTGGGGAGGTTATACCGCTGTTTATAGTGTAGCGTGGACAATGGGCTGGTGGCCCGGTAATTACACAGGGCGTGGGCAGACGATAGCGCCTTCAGGACTATTGTGGCTATCTCGCGATCTTACTCTGCTAATAAGACTGGCTGATTTGTGCTTCTCCTCTAGCGTGCATTAAACAAGCTTTGTTTGTTCATATAGCGTGACCACAGGAGATTTCGTAGCACAGGAGGTAAGACCCGTACGTACGTCTAAGATAGGAGAAGTTGTCTTCTAGTTAGATACCTAGGTACCTACCTACTTTCTAAGATAGCGAATAAGCGACGCGATATTTGTTACATTCATATACTTAATTGTTTATTTTATTACTCTTTAAATCATTTTATTTTTTACTATTGTATTGTACACACGGCTACACATCAAGCTATGAGTTTCCAGTTTACGCTGATCTCGAACTGTACGGAAATCCTATACAATACGAGACCAGTTTATACTGGAAATGTATAGCTTGATGTGTAGCCGTGCGTACAGAATCAAGTTCTTCTAACTTAACAGGCAGCTGTGCTGCTGGGGAGTTTGTTGCGCCACTTCTTCTTCCCAGCTAAAGCACTAGGAAGTGTCGAAGGGTCGGCGTTTTGGGGGGACTGTCTCATGTGTTTTGTTTTTTTTTTGACGTTCGAAAAGTGCTGACTTTCAGCCTAGTTTGAATAAATGACTTTTGATTTTGATTTTTGTTATGTCCGGGCTTTTAGTTAGATAAAAACAGAAGTAACTAGATGTCAGTAAACAGTGGTGGCATCGAGAGACTGATAGCGTAGGACAGCTTCGTCTGGCTAAAACCAGAGAACGAAGAAATGACTGAGTAGGACGGTTATAGCTTTCAAAGTAGGGATGCCCGATTTTTTGCTCTGAATCGATCTTTTGGATCGTAACCTCGTGAATCGATTCACGATCTTAATCGTATTGTATTGAATCGATCTTTTCGATCTCGGAAGATCGTATCGTAATTTTATAAAAATAATAAAAAAACACATTATGAATTCAAAATAATTTATTTTAACTTAATCTACATAAAATAGATCTATGTGCCACAAACGCCTTCGTGATAGATGGCCGTAATAAGCGATCCAGCCAGTGAGTCTGTCCAAATTATTATTTTTACAGAAACATGGTTTGGCAGTATTAATTTCCAATATATGGATGTAGCCACTGCAACCGAACTAGGCAAAGCCTGTATTTCGGTTTTCAGTGCCTTTTCCCTCGACATTTTAACAATTAAATGCCAACAACGCAAATATGATTGATATTGCTACTAATTAATTTGGATATCTTATAGCTCGCTTATGTGTTACATTAACCCTAGATAGATAACCATAAAACACTGTACACTAAAGATAACCATACGTCGATTCGACGTATGTTTGTGTGGGCATAGTTTAGATTATGTATATATCTACTAGGTTCATGAATGTGGTAATATGTCGTAATGTATGCTATTGTGTTGTGAGTAAATGAAAAATATTTGGATTTATTTATAATTTTATTAGAATAAAAAAACAAAAACAAAACACTGTACTTCTTACTCTGAAAAACTCAACATTTACGAATCTCTCTGTCAGTCTTATAATTTTCTATGTAAACTTTTTTAAATCAACTTATTTAAAACTCTATAATATGAAAAATCTAAAAAATAAAAATATTTTATTGATTTTGGCCTCAAAGGCACTTAGGACAGGCGCTGTACTTGTGCTCTCCACAAATGGAATTATTGCAGCTATCGCACACTGTTTTTGTCATCCTTCTAATTTGTGATGGACAAAAAGCACAATATTTTAGTTTATCTGGCTCAGGTACACCTTTACGTCGTGTGGGAGGTTCGGCTTGTATTTTGGACAACATAACATCAATTATTTCTTTTTCTTTGGTCGGCAAAATAAGCATTTGATGCCTTGTTTCCATCTATGGGGTCATCAAGCTATTGCTGAGTTTTTTCATGAAACCGCTGAAACGTAGAGACGTTTCAGCGGTTTTTCTTTCTTGGACAGTAATTATAAATACCATATTCAACATCCCATAGAACATACTCATGGCCTATCTGTTAGTTTTCCAGCTGCACGACATTGACGGGCACATTTGGTCAATAGTGTCGACTCCACATTTTATTTCATTATAAAAATGAATCATATTTGTTTTGCCTGAATTAGGATGAACCGTGCCCTCTTTATCGCACGATGATAGAATAAATACCAATTTACTCGGCTTCAGTTTGTACGACACTAACGTCAAGGGCCCATCATAACAGAACATGGATGTTCAACAACCGAATGATTTCTGCATCGTCTGCACGAATTTGTGACGTCTTTGTTTTTTATTATCATAACCTATAACAAATAAAATAAAGATATATACATTTATTCTCAAATAAGTCACAAAAACACATTTTACTAAAAGTCGAAAACGGACACTAAAGATAACCATACGTCACTTCGACGTACGGTAGGTAAATATTGACGAAAATATTGCACTTACCGGAGCGATACGGACGTCTCCTGCAAGCTCCGAGGGCCAACAGAGTTGGTAGGAACAGTCAGTTTAGTAACGCGAAAAATAAACGAATTATAACGATTTTTCAAAATCGATTACGTCGATTCGACGTAGGTTATCTATCTAGGGTTAACTAAAATTATAATTTTTGCCTTTAGTAAAACTAGTAAGTATAAAACATTATTTACTTTACAGATTCCAAATGACTACATTTAAACTTTTCAAAAATAATAATTTAGACAGTCGCACTGATCTATCCTATTACGACTAGTATCTGTCAAAGCATTTTCAGCTAGAGAAAACAGACGTTCTGAAGGGACCGAAGTTGCAACAATTGTCAGATCAGTAGAATAGTGTTTACGTAGTCACAAAGCTCGACAAATCGCTGTAACATATAAAACTCCACCTTATGATGATGTCTTGTACTAGCTTCTTCGGTAATAAATGTTTTCTTTTTTGAAGTTTCGTTAATTCATCTTAAGCTGAAACACTTTGTTTAAAAAATGTCACTATACTTTTGACTTTATTTATCAATCTCCTCCACAGCTCTTTGCACATCTAAATTAAAAGTATGTGCAAAGTAAGTGTTTTTTTGTTTCACGGTAGGTATCACCTATCACGGTATCACCTTCATATTTCATACACCGCTATTTCGTACCGCTTTTGAGTAATGTAACTTTAAACAGTCGAAACCAATGTCATTCAATGTTTATGTAGGTAATCTTACTTTGTTATAGTTCGTAACTTTGTACGGTACTGACGCCGATAAACTTTACAGTGATGTACTCTAGCGTCTGTACGTTTCAGTTGACGTTTAGGTTTTAGCTGATTCGATTTTTTCATACGATCTCATAGGCGCATACGATTCGATCCGGGCGAATCGCATCCTGTTGAATCGATTCAAAAAATCGGTAGATCGCATGGCTGAGCCATACGATCTTCCAGAAGATCGATTCAGAGCCATAATGGCTCGGGCATCCCTATTTCAATGTGGAGAGGATCGAGGAATACCAAAAACAAGCATACTTAGGTTAGGTACGTACAAAATTAAGTCATACTTCGTAGTTTTCATTGAATTTTACTTAAGTATTCAAATAAATTTTGTTCGGTACGGTCCACCCACCCGCATGAACTTTGCATTTTCAGATATAGGTAATCCATTTTTGGAACATTTATTTCGACATTCAAACCACAATTGTATTCAATCCAACCTTAGTAACAAAATGTCACAGGACAATATTGTGATCAAAAGACAGGCAATTCACTCCACTTAGGTACCTCCTACCCACCCACTAGTAATAGATAACAGTAGAATAGTGTGCTATAGACACGACCACATATCAAGCTGAGATCAAGCTATACATTTACGCGACGTCATCTAAAATTGGAAGTTAATAGCTTCATGTCATTGATGAGCAAAAGCAACACAAAATCCTTTTTTTGCTGAAAATTTGAAGCAGAGAAAGAGCACAAACAAAAAGGAATAACAGGTAAGAAGAATAAACAGAAACATGAGAATACGGAGGGCCCCAGTAGTGGCAAAAATCCATCAGTTATGTAGATCTATGGATGACACGTCCTGCCGATCACGCGATCTAGGTATTCTGTAAAATGAAGTGAGCTGTCAAAATTGACAATCCCAAGCATCAGGTGGAATGACAGCTCACTTCAAGTTTTCAGTGACATTTTTAGAGAATACAAACAAAAGAAAAGGTGTCAATTTTTTCTGCCTCTGAAATTGTTGGTAGGTATTCTCGCTCAAGTGAAACAGTCTCCGCTTACGAAGTTGTATCTCAAAGACAACGATCTTAAATTATTTATTAGTTACTTACCTAATAGATCTGTGCTAATTTACAAAGCTTTGAAACAGGAGATTTACTCCGTTGGCTCAGCGACCCCCAAATGGCATATTAGCCTCCGATACGAGAGCCCGTCATTTTGCGAGGTGTACTATCGGGGAAGTTCATATCTAAGCAATTTCAAAACAAAATCCCGTGAGCACGATGACCACATCTGTTTAGCGCCCCTTTTGGCCTCGACCAATGAAACGAAAATACGTAGCAAATATTTTGTCGTTTAAGTTTTTTTGTTGTTCGTGTGTTTTACAATCTCTGTTACAATGATCACAGATGTCTGACCCTTTTTCGAACACTAGGAATAGAACAAAATAAACAAAGATGAGAAAGTTGTAAGTGTTTCTTTAGGCACGGATTATAATAATTTTAAGTGGTTCATGAGTAAGCTCCCAGTTTATTCAATCAAACTGCTTTGTCTACAGGTTTCTAATTAGGTGCATTCCTTGAAAAGGGGTTTATGGCTAGAGCTAATTTAAAACAAAGGTTTTGCACTTTTAAAATTTTATGGAAATTTTCCGCCTCTCACCCAAAAACTCCTATATAATTGTGAGAAATCTACTCAACTTTGGATGCTAATGTTATACTTTTCTGACAGCATAGAAAACCTATTCGTCAAAAAAAACCCATAAACTTGTCCCAAACGTGCTCGAACTACGACCGAACGAAGGTCCATTGATATTTATTTCCATTGAAAAAATACGCACTACCTCAGCTGGTTTTTTACTGTCTTTTTTGTTCATGTACAAAAACAAGGGACGCATCAAAAATCTGATACTGCGATGCTATTGGTTGATGAGATTTCTATAGCGGCCGAGCGCTGCAAGCAGAAATAGTCTTTAAGGTGCTTAGATATGAACTTCCCCGATAGTACCTACAATTAATCTTTCTTGCTGCACCTCCACTAATAAGATTGTAAAAGTGATGATGTAGTGTCCTTATGTGGGGTAAAAGGATTCCTAGCATTAGTCTAAATCAAGACGGGGTGGGGTTACCATATGTACTTATAGCAGGTAGCTGCTGAGTACTTCCTAATCCTAACAAACGAACTCAATAGGTAGAATATATAGAATTCGATTCCCAGGATGAAAATTAAGTTACCCTTAATGTCCATCCTGGGAATCGAATTCTGGACCTCAGGCTCGGCTGATATGCTCTTACCAAATTTAATGGAAAAACAAACAGATATTTCTAAATCCCGCACTAAAAGTTTGAGTCAATGTTCATGAAAAAACATTGATTTGACTTGTTAGCATCGTCATTGTCACTCCATATTTATTTGTTAATTAGGTATTTAACTGATTAGTTCGTTTGTAACTGCAATTTTCAGTTCAGGATTTCTTATACGGAATATGAGGACGTCGAGTAGTAGGTAGGTAAGCTTGTAAGCTCTGACGTAAATAGTGTTTTATGACCAGACTTTCTTGTTTCTATGTTGCAAAAAATAGTCATCTCGGAGACCTAACGGTTTGGTACAGGTATTAATATGTTGTATTCATTTTGCTAATACTATTAATACTACTAGTATTAATACTTGCCTACCTATTAAAATCCAATATTCAAAATTAGAAAATAAAGACCTACTTTTTGATTATTAACGGTAGAGTCAAAAGTTGTCATGAAAGGCTAGCTCTTAAAAAGTAGATTTTAGGTAGGTAGGTGCAATCTCAAACAAACAAATGTTTTCAAACATTTCTAAGAAAGATCTCCATGAAACGACGTTTGTACGCAAACGAAAAGCTAGATCCATTCAAGTTTACTGGAAAAAAATAAAAGATCTTACCTTTCTCCAAAAAACAAAAAATAACAAGACGTTGATTACAACAGTTCAAACACTAACAGCGTCCAATACACAATATCACACGTGAAATCAGTTCGTATCACTGCAACGTCCGTTTACTTTGAGTTATTATTTTAGTTCGATAAGACCGGACGGTTCACTGTTATTTTGAACCGGCGGCGTCTCGCTCGCAACGAAGCACCGCGTGCATTTCAATGGATGAAAGTGTAAACCGTGGTTTTTGTATAGCGCCCTCTCGTTTGCGCTTGCGAGCGCGAAAAAGACAGAGATAAGCTACACTCAAGTTTGACTTTTTGAGTGGAGCGACAACTTCGCCCACTATTTTATTGTTATTCTAATTTTTACATCTCGAGACTTCTTACTGGCTGCTGCGGTAACATGTTTACAGAACATCCAAAAAGTTGGGTTTCGAATTTATTTTATTCTAGTTTTTAAATGTAGGGTGTTTATTTCACGAAATAAATAAAAAACTCAAATGTGGATCGATCGTTTATTTTTATTTTCTTCCCACAGGTGGCAAGAACCAGAGTAGCGAGCACAACCTAACGTAATTATGAAAATGGTAACTATTTTCAGGGATAACCACTTCTAAATGAATTAACAATTTTCAAATCTGTATAATTTGGTACAATCTAATTCAAAAGCTCATACATGTAAGCTAACGCCGTTTGTTTTCGCTCTACATAATTGCAAAAGAAAGATGCCAATTTTCGCAATAAGTTAGTAATTATCGAAAATCCACATTCTTGAGAAAAAACGGTAAAGTGTTATTAAGTTATCGAGTTGTGTAAAATTTTAATAGGTATTCATTATGCGGTGCAGTTAACTTGACGTCCAAAATATAAGATGTGAAATCCCTTGTGTACTGCTCCTACCCCGGCCTATAAGATATATTTTTTAAATCTCTAATGATTTGACGAAACTCAAAAGAAAATAAAATGAAATAAATTGATATGAAATGTAAACAAATAAGCATGTAACCAAGGCCACTTATTAGCTATCGGTTACAAGCCGAATTGTCCCTGGCGAGAGAGCATTGTAAAATTTGGAATTGTTTGTCTACATTGCAAAAAAAATTTTTTTTTTTCATTAAGTGCTGATTTGCTACGTGTCCAAAATACATTAACACAGAATAACAAGTTTGCTCTCAATAAGAAATAGTGTTGCGTAGAACAAATATTGGTTATTTGCTGACACTAAAAAAGTTTGAAATACCAATAGTTACATATTTTAGCGACAAAGTTCATGCCACTTACAAATGATCGCGTGGCGCGTTTTTAAAGAGTTGTGATTTTCGGGGACCGGTAAACCGCCTATAGGTCCACTTGCGTCAGCTTCTCATTGGCACAGCAACTAAATAACGTGAAAAGTTTCCATGTAAGCTGACGCGAACGCAAGTGACTCTAAGGGCTCTGTAATAAAATAAGACGTTGATAAACCCATCAGACGAGGGAGCAACGGACAGGTGTCATAAAATGATTGTGGTCTCGATGGTTTTATTCACGTCCCATTCAATATTTAAGGAGTTTGCATAGGTCTGGCATATATTTTCTGATTGTAGTTATGTCCCCGAAACCGAATACCGTAGCAAACTCCTTGTGTTTTTCAACAAATTTTCAAACATTCCTTGAACATTTATTGAAAAACATTACTATCCACTGCTGTTCTGGATAATTAGACGACGCAAGTGCATAGGCACATTACATTAGATTAATAACTAATCAAACGTAATATTATATGCGAACTTGAATCAGGTACAATTTTTTTTTGCTTTTTCTAATATTTTTTATCGAGGTATCCTTTAGCGAACATCGTTAATGGAATAAGTACAATATAATATGAACTTATGACAGAAAAAATGAAATACATTACGTGACAAGACAAAATGAATGTGAATTAATTAGTTGAATGAGTTTAAAAATACCCAACCGCTCTAATAACGTAGCTTTAGACAGTACGTGAATATTTCAGTATCTGAAACATTGTAGAGTCGTAAACTGATGTACTTGTCTACCCACATGAACATAAACATCAAATATTTCAGATAAAGAAATTTACAAAAGAATTAGCGAACATATGATACATCATTTAAAAGAACTGAAAATGACTATACATTAAATTCACAATATACTAAATATATATACAAGGATAGCCTTCCTGATGTAAATTTTGCAATGACATTTTTTTTTACATTTTCCGTTTTCAGTTATTACAAACAGAAGTAAATCACACTACATAAAAATAAATATATAAAACACGACACATAAAATAGAAAAGTATGCACGAATATTAAAGTTTTATATGAAATTGTAACTAGGCAAGGCTTTCAAATGAAATAAATATAAGTTGTGGGGCAGTGTACAGGGCGAGCGTGGAAGGTCGACGCTAGATGGCGCTGCGACCGTCCTGCTGCACTGTACTCGCGACGACAACATTGCCGACACCCCGTATAAAATGAAAATATACGAAAATATAACATATACAATTCTTATGTTTATGAACTATAATAACAGTTACGCCTATATGAACTGTTACAATCCATACCTGGAGCTGTAAATTATGTTACAATTGATGGTCATCGCTGGTCACCGTTTCGTCGTGCCGCTATCATGTAACGCAAGGCATGCCGATACATCTTATAAAAAGTTAACCAAACGTTTTCTGAACGAAAACGTGCGTCCATAAACGGTGAGCAGCGTCGGCCACATGTAGCGGAGAAGAGCACGACACAGAGTTCATCGTAGCGACGACACTAGGGGACTGGGCCCCCACTTACATAGTCCAGCTTCATACAAAACTGCTAACACCTCGAATAACCATTATCCGGCAGAACGCAGCGGGCCATCGCGGTATCAAGGATGAACACTAACCCGCGCGTTTGCCACCCTACATTATATAATGCGGCAAATCAATAAAATCGCCGCGTGTAAAACTTATTCAACATGGACAAACCATAATATCCGCTTCCGATATCGATCGAACCTCGGACATAAAGCCGCATCTCGACAAGTTCGGCTTTGAAACAGTTTCAACTGTGGGTACATCTTTCGCGAACAACGGCCGAAAGGCGTACCCACTGCTGGGCAACGGGAGATGCGCCTAATCATCTCCTTACATTAATGTTCGCGTTCAAAAATGTTGCAAAAGAAAACAGAACAATTTACTTTACGATATAAAATTTTGAATGAATTTAGATCGCCTGGAAACGTAAACGAAAAATACTAACAAAAATAAAATACCTGTTCTACTTACATTTTATATTAACAAATTATTAAACAAGTCGGGACGATATTATTGTAAGAATTATATTAGAATCGTCCTATCATGTTTGCTATGGAATGCTCTCGTCTCGTTTTGCGTTAATATGTGATTTTTGAACTAAAACAAATAAAATATATATTTTCCCAACAAAACATTTTAAAATAATTAGTATATAACGATGCAGAAATGCTGCTTATTACTTCAAGGCCATTATTTAACAATAACGCACAATACCGAACACTTTCGCACATTTATCAATATTCGTCGAGTATCGACTATGAAGCGTGAGCATTCCATCAAACATTCCTACATCAATATGAAATCTCTACAAAGAAAACATTGAACTAAAATTAACGTTACATTATAACTCCTCCCTTCCCGTCAATATCTACAATCATAAGATATGTTAGCACTTCTAGCCTTCCACTTTTGTACCTCGACAACCCTACACACTCGGAGAAAGTAACGTTTTAAGGCTTCGCTAATTAATCCTATTATTATTGCTAACTTTTTCATTCTAATGCCACTTGAAAGAGCAATCGAGCCACTAAGGATATCTTTTCGAGACCGATCACGGCGGCACGTCGTTTTCGAATTTGAAAAGCTGCGATTTCTCACTTTCGACATACAAACAATAATACGCTCGAAGAAAAAGAGGGCGATATATACAGATCGGGCGATGGATCAGGAAAGGAAACGATCAACACTGAGACCTTTCGCCACAGGGGCCCGCGGTGAGCTGTGGGATGTGTTAGTGGGCGCTCGTGGGGGTACCGCAGGCCGGGCCGTGCGCCTAGCGCGTGTGACCGGGCCAGCGCCAGTGAGCAGCACGGCAGGAAGCACGCGTACCGCCTAGCGCGTGAGCGGCCGGTCCAGCGCCAGCGTGCAGCACGGCAGGAAGCACGCGTGCCGCCTAGCGCGTGAGCGGCCGGTCCAGCGCCAGCGTGCAGCACGGCAGGAAGCACGCGTGCCGCCTAGCGCGTGAGCGGCCGGTCCAGCGCCAGCGTGCAGCACGGCAGGAAGCACGCGTGCCGCCTAGCGCGTGAGCGGCCGGTCCAGCGCCAGCGTGCAGCACGGCAGGAAGCACGCGTGCCGCCTAGCGCGTGAGCGGCCGGTCCAGCGCCAGCGTGCAGCACGGCAGGAAGCACGCGTGCCGCCTAGCGCGTGAGCGGCCGGTCCAGCGCCAGCGTGCAGCACGGCAGGAAGCACGCGTGCCGCCTAGCGCGTGAGCGGCCGGTCCAGCGCCAGCGTGCAGCACGGCAGGAAGCACGCGTGCCGCCTAGCGCGTGAGCGGCCGGTCCAGCGCCAGCGTGCAGCACGGCAGGAAGCGCGCGTGCGGGTGGCGGCACTGCGCCGCGCAGCGCAGCGCCGCGCTGTGGCGCCGCTTGCGGTCGCCGCGCGCCTCGTCCGGCGCCTCGCCGCCCGCGTGCTGCGCGTGCGCCGCGCTGATGTCCGACAGCAGCTCCTCCCACTCGCGCGACAGCTCGTCGGGCGGCGGCGCGGCGGCGGGCGTGCGCGGCGCCTCGGCGCACGCGCGGCAGGCCGACGAGCTCCAGATGGAGCGCGCGGCGCTGGGCCGCATCTTCTTGGCCGCGCGGCCGCACTCCTCACACGGCGCCCAGGCCGCCGCGGCCGCGACGCTGGCGGGCGGCGGGTCGGTCTGCGTGCCGGCGTCGCACTGGCGCAGCGCGAAGTGCAGGCGCAGGCCCGGCTCGTCGAGGTCGGGGCAGCGCTGGGCCGCGGTGAGGTTCAGCCGCCCGTAGTCGATGCTGCCGACCGAGCGGTACTCGAGGTAGCGCTCGGTGCCCGCGCCCACGTACAGCCCGCCCGAGTCGCTGCGGCGGAACTCGACGACGTCATGGTCGCCGCAGATGTCGAAGGTGTCGCCGTCGGCGTAGCGCGGCGGCTCGGCGTCGGTGTCGCGGCGGATGGGGCGGAAGTGCGTGCGCGCGGACGTGAGCAGGTCCTCGCGCGGGCGCGGCGAGGGCGGGCGCGGGGGCGCGTCGGCGGAGGGCGCGGGGCGCGCGGCGGGGGCGCGGGCGCGGCGCGGGGGCACCTCGGCGAACCCGCTGCGGTCGCGGCTGTGGTTGATCGCCGTGAAGGAGCGCATGGAGTTGGCGACCGTGCTCAGAGCGTCGTAGATCTCGTCGCCTTCGTACAGAGCGAAGGACTCGAGCTCGCGCGGCTCCGGCTCGACCACATCGGCCAGGTTGAGCGGCCGGAAGCGGTCATGCAGGGCGTCGGCGATGCGCGAGGGCGAGTCCCCGCGGTCGAGGGGAGGCGGGAAGTCTGCAGCTTCGGTGGACCATATGCTCTCAGTGAGGGATATAAGACTGCACTTCTCGGCGGACGGATCGGCGAACAGACGGTCGGAGGGAGATGACAGCAGATCTTGGAAGTCTATCGGAAGGTCCTGGTACTCATCGTCAGGTGTGTTCTGGTCTTTAGACCACAGAGCTTCGATGCTGCGATCGAACTTTGCCTCGAACTTCGCGTACAGTTCCTCTTCCATAGGCGTGCGCACGCGCGGGTTGAGATCCTCGGTGATGACCCACCCGCCGTCGAGGTCGAGGCTATCGTCCCAGTCAGGCACCATGTTTTCGTTCATTCCAATATTCCCTTCTGTTATTTCTTTGATCTCGTCTGTGACGGTGTTCTCGCACGTGCCGTAACCCTCGTCTAATGCTATGGCTCTGATGAACTCCTTCACTGGGTCTTGTGTTTCCATATCCCAGACACCCTCGTGTGTTACCCACTCAGGCAGAATCTCTTTGTTGTCAAAAGATTTACTGTAGCTGTTGCAACGTTTCTTGTTGTTCTTCTTCTGACCGTGGTATGAATTACGTCGCTCTTTCCCAGAAGTTAGTTTCTTGTTTTTAGTATTCCAATCTTTAGACACTGATAATTCGCTTTGCATTTTGATGTTAGAATCTGGCTCTGATTTGCGACACCACGCCGGCGGTGGAAGATAATACGGTAGCGGCGACTCTCGACCTTTCTTTAAAGCCGGAAAAGCAGCGTAATATCGACGAACAGCCTCAGTTTCTTCTATAGAACACGTGGGCATGCCTACTTGTGACGCAGTTTCTTGATCTTTGATGTCCTGGAGTCGCGTGCACAGCTCATCAACAATGTTGTCAAGGTTAGGTTCCTGAAAATAATCAACACAACATTTGTCACAAAAACATCCAAATAATAATGTACTACTTTTTAGTACTACCAACATAATACTGAAGATAATAATCTAGTTTACAATAGCAGTGTGGCTGCTTCACATGCATTTATGTGGTCTCTTAACTAGAAATCTGTATAAGCCCTTCTGTTTATATAAGGAATAGCTATAAATAGACAGTTCTACAGCTATCAAGACAGTATGGGCTTGGATAGTTCATATGAGCATAATTTCACATGTTCATAAGGACTATTTTCTTAAATTTTCGTAATTTCTGAAGTATCTTTGTTTTTATTGAGGCATATGTCAAAAATGGAAAAGTGTTAGGTTGATTATACTATACGCCTCATTTCAATTCATGGATTTATGCATGTGTAGCAGCTACAGTAACACAAGTTTTGGTAATAATCTACAGAATGAAAGTAACACCAGCTACTAACAGAGCTATAAAATGGAAAACAAAATAAACTGGATGTGTAATGTGTATTGAACAAATATTAATAAACATAGAACAAAAAATACAGGTAATGTAGGTAACATGATAAAAAATCCAACTAAATGTTCTATGTCCTGCAAATGCACTTTAAAAGTAGATGTTACGTAAATAAAATATGTGCATACAATGAAAATGCAAATAATTATTATAAGTAGCTTTTAACAATGGAACAAAGGAAGAATGCAGCAACGCTCCTAAACTAGAGTGCAAACCAAGGGGGACATCAAAATACAGTGGTGCGGTGCTTTCATAGGCAACAATCATTCATGAGGAAACTTCCTGTAGGATCAGGCAATATGTCAGTAACAAAAATACAGTCTAATCACTCCCACAAGGAAAATAGATAAAAAATACACTTGGTTTACACAAATAACCAGACAAAAACATAAATAGTATCATGTTGCCTATGAAAATAACATATAACATTGGAATAGATGCAAAACCGACCTTTGAGTAAGGATTCTTATAATTGTTAATCGTCTTCATTTTTACATTCCCACTGTTATGGTCACTTTCCAGTGTTACTGAGCACTGCATTTCCTCTTGACATTCGAAAAAACAATAATTAGTCCTTACTGATTATTATTTGATCACTAGCAAGTTGGCAAATCACTATTTCATCATTACTGTAATTAAGTAGTTGTAATGGTTTTTAATAGCCTACTTAGGATTTATTTACTAAACAGATCATGCCAAGATACTTAATGATGCTGAAGCTAGCTGATTAGAAAATTCTTCAAACACTATTGTTCTTTATTTGTTTGTAATAATCACGGAACCTTTATGTGGAGTTTATGGTATTATTGGTATCTTGGTGAGTAAGTAGTGTTGCCTTTGACTTAACAAAACATGATTGTGACTTTATAAAATATATTTACATAGAATTGCAATGATATGAGGGTAAGTAACTGACGGAGTGACTTACCTGTACCAAGTGTGGGGGTATCAGATGATGGAGTGTGGAGTTTGATGAAGTTCTCTCGACGTGGCAGGCCAGCAGGCAAACGCCTGGCTCTCTCTCTTATGCTTACGCATCCTGTCCTTGATAGTGTCTGCCGTTATCAAACACCATCATCTTGTATAATAATCGTGAGTCCATTTTACAATTGCCGTGGGCCGTGTGATATAAATCGATCCTTTAATTCCTCCGTTACTAATACATCCTTAATTTCTTTGGCCTATTCTTTGCTAGTGGGTCAGTTCTTTTTCCTAATGCAGCGCTTGCTTCAATTTTTTTGCAATCGCATTGTCACTAGCTAATAACAAATGACGCACTATGTGCACCCCTTATTTCTGCAAAATAAAACAGTAAATTTTACTATCATTCGATGTTTTGATACAAAGGTCATTGAGATTTTGCAAGCACAAAGAATTTGGTGTGCCGTGACTACCATGCCCGCCCTGCCGTGCTAAATGGGTCGATGGCGCCAAAACGTCACCCGAGCGAGGGTGAGCGCGGACGAAGCCTCCTCGCATTCGCAACGTCACCCGCACGACACTTTTTGCTACACATCAACAAAGAGTAGTTTCACGCACGGTGCATCAAATCTTTTATCGTCGTTTTGATCTGAGTCATACTCATTCTACTCATTTCATCTACGATACGATGCAATTTCACAAGAAGGCGACAGTGTTACATGATGCACTTTCACTGAGGACGCGCCATGACCCTACTTCCGCATTGACACATAAAAACAATCAAATTTTAAAGAAATTACTCACCTGTAACAGTTTATACGGGGTTAAACTATCATGTTATATCAATACACACACACCCCACATGAAAAAAAACATGGCAGCCGCAATGAGTGAGTGAGAGTCACACAAAATTATTTTATTTTGCGCAACGCCGTCAAAAGATTGGAATGACGTCTTGCTATTGACCAATCGCATAGCTTCGCTTTTCGAATTCATTAAAGATGGCGGCCTGGTAGCCCGTGAGTACATTTCATACGCCTTGTGATTCGTCGAAAAATGACTATTGGCTAATCTAGTACGTGGATTTTAAATTCCGTCCAATGCGCATCCAGTATTTAGAACCGGATGTTCGACTTTCACGCAACCTAGAGGCGGCAAATTGAAAAATGGTTCTATTTACCTACTTCAAGTCTGTGTAGTTTGTTTACTTCAGGGTCGAGTCCAAAGATTAATTATTGTATTACATTTAATGAATTAATTTTGTGCATAGGATTTTACCCTTCGGGGATTAAAGGTGTGATGTTATATTAAGTCTTCTTTCCCATTCATTGGAACGTCTCGCGTCAGATTGATTATGCCAATTCAACCAAGCAACGTTGGTTAGTAACTAATATCTCTCAAGGTCGCGCCAAAGCAACATTGCAGAAAATAAAACAAAGTCATTTTTATCGATCTCTTTATTCTCTTACTCTTTAAAACTTTATTTCTCAGTAGGTACATCAAATAACAGTAACAGACTTGTTGAAAAAAAAAATGTTACCAATACTGTTGGTAGGGTAGTTAAAAAGGATAAGCAATGCCTAGGGAAAGATTATCTTAGGAAGGAATAGGTATTTAAATTGGTGTTTCATCATCTGCTATATACCAGGTGCAGCTGAAAATTGATTCAATACAAAACAGTTGATTCTCGTTTACTTATTATGTTCTTTCACTGTTCGGAACGTAATTAGATACAACACTTGTTACTAAACATAATTAAATGAACATATTGCTGTAAGCTAAACCAAACATACTTCTGAATGTCAACTGTTGTTACCAGTACTCTGCATTAACAATTAGTACATAATAGACACATCAAATTTTATAGTAATCAGGTATCGAAGAAAATATTTACCAGTATTAGTAATATAATATCCGTTCATTCAAATTCACAATTGAAAAGAAGTTTCAGTGCATCGCTCCACAATTTGTGCGCGTATTTTTTATATAACCACTATAATAAACTAAAATAAAACTTAACCTGAATAGTGATCACAGAAATGCATCAACATAAGACATATGAAAAAAAAAAGAACCAGGAATAAATAAAACATGAAACAAACGAACAACTTTGTACGGCATGGAAAGTTTAGTTATAAATCATTAATAAAAAGTAAAACGTTATTTACATACTCATGTGTGATTGATTACATGTTACAAAATGCTTATTGTCATTAAGGTAACACATTCATTACATAAATAATATTTTATTTCTTCTACATATATATGTATGTCATTACTCTAGTACAACAGCTATTATATATGCGGGTATAAGACGGTTTCGGACGGTGCAACTCTGTTCTGTAATTAAAACGTGTCTGCGAACAACGACCAATTATGAATCACGTTATAATTTCAATGCGTTGCACGTACGGAACGTATCTTTTTAAATACAAACGCCGAGGGCCATCTTTGCTAATTTATCGTCACCTAAACCAGCATGAAGGCGTAAGAGTAAAAACAGTCCATTAGTACAGTTATTTACACCTTGACTGAGTACGGCTACGTCACTCAGTGGCTCTGGGGCCGTTTACTGCTTTCTTCGGGTTTGGTGACGATTCCTTCGCTCTTAGCGATAGCTGCTTGTTCCGCGGCTCTCTTCATTTCCCGCCTCTTCTGAGCCTCTCGTATTATGTCGAATAAACTCTGTAACAATATACGTAAGTTAAAGTAAGTAAGCTGTTGAGGTAGACCACAGCGAAGGCGGTGTGATAATGTTTGCAGGACCAGCCAATATGACCAGAGATCGCACAAGAAAGGGCGGTTTGGAAGGAAAAAGGGGAGACCTTTGGTCCGCATTGGGACACAATACAAGGAAAACAAGAAAAAAATTTATATTTTTTAAATTTTATAATTTTGACCTTGTGTGAGGCAAAACAAACATCTTTATCAGACTCTTGGCCTTTCCTTATTATTGTACATTCGGAACAGCTGACTGAGATAAAGTTTGATGACACGCGAACTGTTTGCAAATACCTATCGGATGGGACGATTGATTTAATAACATTAAACTTGAACATCAGCCTTTTGCGTCGATCTTCCTCTCCATAACCGAGTAAAAGGCCAGTTTACTCTGTACTGTAGTTTTTTTTTGTATAGAGAAGAATAGGTATCAGCTCGGTTATGAAAAAGCGTTTTTTTTTTTAAATGGTAATAATATAAATTCCCGTATGTGTCGCCGGGCGTAAAAGAATAGCACCATCCCATTTCTTCCAGTGGGTGTCGTAGAAGGCGACTAAGGGACTTACTAGAGAATGGGCAGCAGCGTTTTCTATGCATTTTACCACCATACTGCGATCGCCAACCCGCCTGCCAAGCGTGGCGATTATGGCAAAACCCCCCAAAAATGACAAGCAGCTCTACAAAACGGCCCCTACCCGGCGGCCCGCCTACCCTTGGCTACGGTAGCGGCCAAGGTTACGGTGAGGCAAGGGGTGCTAAGAATCTCCGGAAGAGATGTGGCTACCAAAACAAACGAAACCTGCACCTGGCAACTTACAACACGCGTACACTCCGGACCGACGAGAAGATTACCGAACTCGAGGAAGAATTGAGCAGGGTACCGTGGGGTATAGTAGGGTTATCTGAATCCGAAGAGAGGGGGAGGACTCTATAATCCTCAAATCCGGTAACCTGCTCTATTTCCGGGAGGGCGACCAGCAGTCCCAAGGTGGTGTCGGGTTTATTGTCCACAAGTCCATTGTGACAAACGTGGTGAAGTTCGAGAGTGTGTCGACCAGGGTGGCGTACCTTATACTCAGAATATCCGCAAGATATTCGCTGAAGGTCATACAGGTCTACGCCCCGACCTCGACACACCCCGACGATGAGGTGGAGACTATGTATGAGGATATATCCAAAGCCATGCATGGCTCTAAAACTCATTTCACAGTTGTCATGGGGGACTTCAACGCAAAACTGGGCAAACGGGACGATGATGAGCTGAGAGTGGGGCAATTTGGAGTTGGACGTCGGAACCACCGGGGTCACTTACTGGCCAATTTCATGGAGAAGGAAGATCTCTTCATGATGAACTCCTTCTTCAGAAAACGGGAGCATAGAAAGTGGACCTGGCAGAGCCCTGATGGTGCAACTAAAAACGAGATTGACTTCATTATGTCGACGAAGAAGTAAATATTCAATGAGGTCTTTGTGATCAACGCGGTGAAAACCGGAAGCGATCACAATCGCATGGTAAGAGGCACATTGAATATCAACATCGAGCTAGAAAGATGTCAACTAATGAAGTCTACGCTCCGTCCAGCACCGGTCCAAGTCCAAAACCCCGAGAGCTTTCAGCTCGAACTCCAGAATCGTTTCGAGTGCCTAGGGAGCTCAGTGGACGATTATAACGATGGGTTCGTGGAAACTGTCCATACGGTCGGGTCTAAGGTCTTCAAGTCCCGTCGTACTAATGGCAAAAACAAACTCTCTGATCCTACTCTGCAGCTAATGGAGGAGAGGCGTGAAATGATCCTGCAGTCTTCAGGCGACGCGCTATAGTACCGACAGCTCAATAGACAGATATCTAAGTCCTTGAAAAGCGACCTTCGCCGTTTTAATACGGACCGCATAAAGGACGCGATAGAGCAGAACAAGGGCTCCAAGGTCTTTTCAAGAGATCTGTCTATTGGGCAGAGTCAGCTTGCGAAACTGAAGACCAATGATGGCAGGATCGTTTCCTCCAAGCCTGAGCTGTTGAGAGAGATCGAGAGTTTCTATGGACAGTTATACACGTCAACAAGCAACCCCGCTACGAATCTGGCAAACGACCCAAGAGCCAGATTGACCCGACACTACACCGAAGATATCCGGACGTTGGCTTGTACGAGATTAGGATGGCTCTGCAGCAGCTTAAAAACAACAAGGCGCCGGGTGACGACGGAATCACGGCCGAACTCCTGAGGGCAGGCGGAAAACCGTTCTTAAGGTCCTCCAGAAGCTGTTTGATTCCGTCATACTTGAGGGAAAAACGCCACAGGCATGGAACAGAGGTGTGGTGGTACTTTTCTTTAAGAGGGGTGATAATACTCTTCTTAAGAATTATAGGCCCATCTCATTTCTGAGCCATGTCTACAAGCTGTTTTCGAGAGTCATCACGAACCGTCTCGCGCGCAGGTTTGACGACTTCCAGCCTCCCGAACAAGCCGGATTCCGTAAAGGCTTTAGCACCGTAGACCACATACATACGCTGCGGCAGATTATACAGAAGACCGAAGAGTATAACCTGCCTCTCTGCTTAGCGTTTGTGGACTACGAAAAAGCCTTCGATTCGATCGAGACATGGGCTGTACTGCAGTCTCTTCAACGGTGCCAGATCGACTATCGGTACATCGAGGTGCTGAAGTGTCTGTATGAAAACGCCACTATGTCAGTCCGACTCCAGGACCGAACTTCGAAACCTATCCTTCTGCAGCGAGGTGTGAGACAGGGAGATGTTATCTCTCCGAAACTGTTCACCGCTGCACTGGAGGATGTCTTCAAGGTTTTGGACTGGAAAGGGGCTGGCATCAACATCAATGGCGAGTACATCACTCACCTTCGGTTTGCCGATGACATAGTCGTCATGGCTGAGACCATGGAGGACCTCAGTGCAATGCTCGATGACCTCAGTAGAGCTTCCGAAAGATTGGGTCTTAAAATGAACACGGACAAGACAAAGGTCATGTCGAATGCCCATGTAACACGTGGGTGTTACATGGGCATTCGACATGACCTTTGTCTCCGAGCGTCATGGGAGTGGCTCCCATGACGCTCGGAGGCACTACACTCGAAGTTGTGGCCGAGTACGTTTACCTAGGACAAACTGTCCAACTAGGTAAATCCAACTTCGAGAAAGAGGTCAATCGTCGAATCCGACTCGGCTGGGCAGCGTTCGGGAGGCTTCGCAATATCTTCTCGTCCCAAATACCACAGTGTCTCAAGACGAAAGTCTTTGACCAGTGTGTGTTGCCAGTGATGACCTATGGTACAGAGACGTGGTCGCTCACAATGGGCCTTATCAGGAGGCTTAAAGTCACCCAAAGGGCAATGGAGAGGGCTATGCTCGGAGTTTCGCTACGCGATCGAATCAGAAATGAAGAAATCCGCAGGAGAACCAAGGCAACCGACATAGCCCGAAGAATTGCCAAACTTAAGTGGCAGTGGGCAGAGCACATTGCTCGCAGAACAGATGGCCCATGGGGCCGAAAGGTTCTGGAGTGGCGACCGCGTACCGGAAGACGTAGAGTGGGAAGGCCTCCCACAAGGTGGACCGATGACCTTTTGAAGGCCGCGGGTATCCGCTGGATGTGGGAATCACAAGACAGGTCGAAGTGGAGGAGCCTGAGGAAGGGCTATGTCCAGCAGTGGACGTCTTTCGGCTGAAATGATGATGATGAATATAAATTATCCTACATTATTATCAAATATAAGTTGAGAGACTTGATGTTAACTGTGCCTAGACAAATACTATAACTTCAAAACATTACCTTCCCCTCGGAGACGTTTGCCTTGTCCTGCTCTTTAGCCACGATGGCTGCCTTATCAAGCGCTTTCTGTATCTTGCTTTCCACCTCGAGGATTTCTTCCTTATCCAGTAACTCGATCAGCTCAGCCATCTGCTTCTCCGACAGGTTCACGTTTTCGTTCCCTATTATTTCGAGCATCTGAAAAGTGGAAAAGTGAGTTTTTAACGTGAGTTTGCAATACAAGTTCAATGTAGCGTATCTCACAGTAACCATAGGCCTCACCCTGCTGCGTTACAACACTCTATCCTCGGCCTTACGGACCCAGTGTCCCAGTCAACTCTTTAAGGTCGTCGGTCTATCTAGCTTTTAGTATGAGTACTACACTAAACAGGGCGATAATAGTTGCATGGTTTTAATTACATTTACAGCAGAATTATTTACTTATTTCTTTTTAGTAAATCATACTGACTTACTAAGTTCCTGTATAATATCTCAGAATTCATAAGGTAGCTAGATCAGTCATGTGAATTCCACTATCATCAAGAGACTTAAACTTTACTATTTTATCTATTAGCCAACTCGATGCCACTAGATTGTATTTTAAAATTGCTGTAACTGGCACTGAATGATAAACAGGTGATAAGTGTTTCTATTCTTCTCACACACACATAAACAGAGTTAAAACATTAATATTATAATAACGCCATTATTGAAACAGCAGTAATTCATAAAAATATTATTATTAGCTACTACTTAAAGTCATAAGATCAATGACCGTTGCAGACGTTCTGACCTTACCACATTTTCTGAAAGTCAATAACATTGCTTGTTTACATACACGTGTATGTCTGTTTTGTACAATCCACCCTAATTCTAGGAATAAAGTTGAAAGGATTTCTCCCTTTTAATAGTCTAATTTTAAACTGACAATATCATTGCCTTGAAAATATAGTCCGCAAGTTTCGAGAACCCAGTATTTCATACATAAACATACACAAATAAGCAACATTAATCTCCCTTTTGATTTCGTAACGAAAACATTACATAACTGCAAACAGTTTTTTTTTGTCGGCAAAGGCAAGAACTACATCGAGCCTTAAATGTCAAGTTCTTATCAAGAAGGAGCTAATGTAATGTATATTTTTTGCGTTGACCGTGAAGATTATTATTAAAGTAGTGATAACACGGAAGTCTAGCGTTCTGTGCAGAAAGAGGTCATACTGTGTTATCGCGTGTATAATCAGAATCACTCGTGGGGTATTTGATACGGCTGGTCACGTGTTTGACATCGTGGTCGAAAGTAGACTTTGACCTTGACACCTTGACAATAGTGTAACTTAAAGAAGGTCGGGTCGTTTCTGAACCTTTTACACGTGGTAATTGGAAATAATATATATTTGAATATAGAAACGAAACGACAGGCACAGCTGCATGTACAAAGCGGACAACGACCAAAATAATTCCTTATTTCACAAATTGAAAAATATTATTTTTCAAAAAGCAAATATTCGATCTAATTTCTGAGTACCGTCAACTGTGGCATCATTACTTTCCATATGCATCGTTACCAATAAGAGCTGTATTAAAATATCTCTCGATTACTTATTTGTTACAGATAGTACATTATTCTACTTCTGTATCGCTTCGATATTAAATCGCGGCAACAGATTTTTTTGCTATCGAGAGAAATTTAGGTATTGTACTCATGGGTAAACTTCTTCATCTTCTTTGCTCCATCCCACATTAGGTGGGGTCGGCTCTCCTAATTTTTCTGCGCCATGACTTGCTATGGAAAAATAAAGATGCCACAGTTCACCGTCTATTCTTCTTTGCATGTACTATTTGTTCTGAGAAAAACAAACTTTGTTTCGATCGAATTACGCAAGTGGTAGGCAGCCCCGGATCTGGGGGGGGGGGGGGGGCTAACCGAGGCCGCCGCCCCGTGTGGCAGTTTCAGGGGGCGTCAAAATCATAATATAGTTTGATTAAAAATAAAAACCTTGCTCCACAAAACGCCTAGCATACGGAAGTCTAGTTGGCTCACCGTCGATTTGTAAGAATAAGGCGCCACACAGGCACATTAATTTATCTCAAACGCGGGGCGCCACTATTAAGTTTCTGCCCCGGTTCGAAAAAATCGTAGATCCGGGGTTAGTGGTAGGCTACCATCGGGGGCCGTACTTTGAAGTTTGATGTAAGTACTTAAGGCAACATGGCGATCAACCATTGCGTTTTCCGCGAAATTGTGATATCACTACCCAGCACTCAAATTGCGTACAACACTATTAATCAGAATTTGAATTAATTTTGAAGGTTATTGCTAAATGCTAATCCATTCTTTCATCTCTACGAAAAAATTGTCTGCTTATCAACGTAAACAACGCCATGGATGTTGTGGAACTGTCAAAACGCATTACTCTCGTGTTATATGGCTTTTACTGCTATAATAAATAAGTTGGCTGCAAGAAATGCAAACATGTAGGTATATTAGTGATTGATGTGTATACAGTGTTTATCCTACAAACAATACAACAACTGACCTTCAGAACATCATCAATCTTCAACTGCCCGTCGAAGTCATCATCCAGCCTGCCAAGTACATCCTGAATGAGCTTCAGTTTAGCTTCATCGGGCACCTTCTGTAGACTCTTAATGGAATGCATCAGTTCATCAATTTGGATCAGTTGTTCCTTTGCCTTTTGCGGTTCAATCTTTGTCTGCTCTAATGTGGTCTTCAGGGCTTTCTCCTTAGTTTCTAACATGGCTAATGCTGCATCCAGTTTGCTTATCATGTTGTTAACGGCCTTGTACAATCTGAAAAGAATGCATGAACAAAGTTTTTCTGATTAGCCAAGGCTGAATTATGGGCAAAATCCAAACAAAGATGGCGTCTTTTTAAAAGCCGTTGCGCACTTGCAAGATTCGGAAAATTATTTCATCATTCGCGATAGTTACAGGTTACACATGAGTACGCTTTTAGAACTACATACTCAAAACTTGTCTTCCTCAATAACAGTAACAATTGGACTTAGCAGTACTCTGTCTTAGGATTCAGTAAGACATTTATTTGGTGTTTAGGGAACGTTTTCTGTTAGAATCGTATTAGTCTCCTCAGCGGTTCAATGCATTATGTCCTCGATTCTCATAATAGAAATGGCGATAGAAAATAGAATGCTGTATTTAGTCATTTGGGGTCATTTATAAATTACGTCACATAAATTTTATGATTGTTGACAACACCCCCGTCCTTGGCACAGGTGATCACACTTGTAAACACCCCTTGTGTGACGCGACATATTTTTCAATTTTATATTTAGAAGTAAGAGTACGTAAGTAGAGTTTTAGTATTTTAGGTTTTAACATGTGACATCACGAAACTTTTGATCCCCCCTGACCCTTGTCATACAATGTCACATTTCGTTGACCCCCTCCCCCTTAACGTGTGACGTAATTTATGGATGGCCCCTTTCAGTACGGTGACTTAATAAACTTAAAACACTCAGTATATTTTTAGAAATAATAACAAATCCATCAACCAAAAGATGTTGCAACAGATTATAAATATGATAACAAACTCAATTATGACATGTAACACTGATTGTACAAATTGTTACCTTTTTGGCATTGTTTGCATATTATTTTCGAACACCCAGCAATAAATAATTACAGTGATGTGATGCTGTGTGGTACAGTGGTACCAACAATGACTAATTTAAATACTGTACAGTATTTTATCATCGTACTTCCGTTTGTATGAGAAACCAGATCGTATTAAATTACTCAATTTCACCCACTTTTGCTGTTAGTATATTGTATATTGGGAATACCGCGATTTCCTTTCTACCATTGCCATTAATTGGAACAGTGAAAGACATGAGACCCAATGAAATCGAGAATCATTACCAATTGATAATTTTATTTTTTAATTTTTATTTATATCTGCTACATATAATTCATGAATTTCTTTTAAAAAAGAAGCTTCACAATACCTGCGAGCACCCTTCGAAAGCTTGAGGTCGGCTTGCTTAGTTTTGACAATTTCATCCATCTCTTTGACATCTTCACTGTAGTCTAGGAGTTCTCCCTTCAATTCTTGAATGCTCTCTTTCTCAAGAAGTAAGGATTTTTTCTGTTCAGCTGCGGAGAAAATAAGTTCACATTTTTTATTGATCCTATTATTGAAAACTATGGTTCTGGGCTACATTATATAATATTGTATATGCGGAAGTGGCTCTGTCAGGTTAGTTTTTCACGCAATTTGGTGGATGCGCTGAGGTATCCTGGCGCTTTCCCCCTTAATGGCAGAACGGATTTCGATGAAATTTGGCACACATGCAGACCATGACCTAACTCAACGTAGGGACTACTGGGATAAAAAGTTTCGCATGTCTTAACAGGATACTTTTTATCCCAGTAGAACCTACGTTGACCTTGGTCGTTCCTGTGAGATAATTCCCGGCAAACACGCGGGCGAACCCGCAGACAAAAGCTAGACTACTATATTTTATGCAGACCAGGATAGAATAAAGTCATAGCTAGCCCTTAGATAGTCTGGGGGCATCTAGAGCGATGATCGTCGAAGGGTAGTTGGTAGCAGTTGGATGGAGAGTTATCAAAGATCGAGGTAATGGCATGTAATTGGAAAACCTTATGTCTAGCTGTAGACTTCTACAGGCAGATGATGAAGTTTGATTTGACGTTCGCGAATGGCACCAAGGATTTCACTACCCAACTGGTTACCATTGATTCAATCCTTGATTACAAAAAAAAATTGCTGTACCATACATTTCGACCGCGTAAATAATAGTAGTAGGTAGTTAGGCGTACTTTTCTTTGAAACTAGATTTTTTGATAACCTGCATAACATTTCTACCCTATAAAGGGGTCTATGATGGGGGTAATATGCTGAATTCATGGTTTCAGTTTTCGCGTCAATATATGCCACAGTGAATTTCATCATCAATATATTTAGGTACTCTGCTATAATGCACAGAAATCTAAATAAGCCAATTTACGAATATGGATTCGTAAACACCATATCGTGAAAAGCTGGCAAGGAAAACAGAATTTCTCAGTACCGAGATCGTACGATAGTAACTTTGCACAGACAAAATCTCCGCCAAACCGAAGGTGAACGGACGATCCTAACAGCATCACGGACCTTGGCATTAGTCCAAGACGATAAATACAATCATACTTAATAGGGAAAACGCTTGACGTTAAATGAAAAGTAGCCGTTTTTCTGACAATATTATTTTTGGGCCACCATCTTTGAAACGGTTTCAAATCTGTGTTATTGGACAAATACAGGAAAAGTTTTTATCCAGTGCGCAAATTTTAACCATGAATTCAGCATATCATTCTAGACCCCCTACCGCAGAAGTTTTTCGCCGGTTAAACAAAAAAAAAATCAGCTGATCCATACATTTTGACCGCGTATGTATTGCACCCCAACAAGCAAAATAATCCTGGAATGCGATTTTATAATGCTACGTGGACTTATAACACTCCGATGATAGTTTTGGTGGCGGCTACTACGCTTTTAACAGCATAAATACATGCTGTTTTTACTCAAGTACGTTTAATCCTAAAATTTGTACTTATATCGGTATATAGGATCATATTTCCTGACAAATATAGGATCAAGACTCCTATAAAAGCATGAAACAAGAGTAATTGCACTCAGGAGTAATTACTCCGGTAACTCAGACTTATATGTGCCTATAAGATATCACCTGCGGACCATTTAAATCTTTATACTCCTGTAGGAGCATGTACCAGGAATATATACACTGAGGAGCAATTACTCTTGTTATTTTTACTTATAACCTCTTATAAGCTAAAAATGTATGACCAATTTAAGTAAATTAAAGTTAAATAACTGTAAATCATTTATGTATCTGGTTTGGTTTTACAGAAACTTTTTAAAAAATAATTGATCACCAAGATTATAACAGCACTCGGTAGGATAAAGTGTTCTCTATATCGATTTATCGTATGCCGTTTTAAACCTAGACATATTTATATAGGTATTCCACAGTAGTGTTATTGTCTAAGTAATCTCAAACAATCCTGGTTAAATCTCTTAAGAAGCCACTTTTGCTTGAAACGGCCAGTACAGGTGAAAACACGCTTTAAATAGTTTTGCAAATTCTATTGTAGGATTTAACATCAGCCATTTTGATTACAACTGTTTTTGTCTACAAATATTGAAAATGGATTTTAATAAGTGGAAGCAGTTTAAAAAAGTCGATCTGATAAAAGAAAAGTAAAAAAAAAACATATAAAGAAATGTTAACCGCAGTGAGCAACGATTTTTTAAATTTAACTGGTGAAGACCGTATCGCGAATTCTAGCGAGGGTTCCGGCAAGATAATTGTAGTACTACTTTAGATGGAAGAGGTTCAGACTAGGAAAGTACCAAATCTTTGAGCGATGTTGAAAGTGATCATAAGGAAGAACTTTCGGATTATAACAAAATTTAGAACTGCGTGATTCTATTAATAACTTGGCCTTAGATTTCAATATTTCTCATGCTGCATTGAACTCTTTACTTGAAATTTTAAATAATAATATATACAATGTTTTGCCTAAAGACGCACGAACATTACTAGATACCAATAGAGAAAACCTACACATCAGTATTTCAGCCCCAGGACACTATTAGCACAACGGTTTGATCAAATGTTTGAATTTTTTTTATCACAATGTTCCTTGTTTATCAAATGAGATTTCTCTAAACAAATGTTGATGGATTACCAGTTTTCAACAGTTCGACATACCAGTTTCGGCCTATATGATGTACACTGTTAATAGAAACCATGCTGTTACAACCGGGACATATCTCAGACAACAAGAAATGTGTAACACTCCGAGGCCATTTTAAGTTCTTTCAAGGTCGGAAATCTTTTTTGGTTAAAAATCGATCGATATCCAGGAACATATCCGGCATAGTCTTGTTTAAACCATCGGCAACCTGTTATATAATTAAGTCAAATAAAAACCATGTTTAAACTGATGTTTAACCTTGCACGTAGAACAAACCCTTAAATTATTCCTTTAACTTACTTATCTATAAATATCAATCGATTTTCATCTGGTCATTGCGGAACCCTAATCGGTAACAATGGCGAATCTTTTTCGGTTTTGAGATAACCCAATATAGAACCAATATACTTATATTGGTATTATGTCACGCTTGGAAATGCTAAAATTACTTATTTTAGCACTATATCGTACTTGGAAATGCTCACCAAGAAAATGGCAGCTGCCTTAATAATATTTATTTAATATTAATTAATACTAAAATGTAAATAAGCAAATTTCAAGAGGCGCTTTATTTTTTTATCAAAACCATGATAGATTTCACAGAAAATTTACATTCCCCGACGATTAAGCTATAAGACTAACAATTTGACAACAACAAGATTTTGTTTTTCTACTAAGCTTGACATTAATATTTTCTGATTCATATAAATACTACCCTAAAATATTTTTTTACAGAGCACAACAAGTGATACCTTCACTTCGACTATTGACAATATACATTTCTAATCTCATTTTTGACTATAACTTACTTATATTGAGATTTACAGGAGTAATTGCATTGACGTAACTCAATTACAGGAGCATTATAGTCGTATATGGCATTTCAGCGGTCTGATATAAATACCTTATAAGTAAAAGTAGACTTATAAAGTGGGCCCTTTTCCAGGGTTATATGAGGATATAAGTCTCATATAGTCCTCGATAAATGATGGTTCTAGGATAGTTTAAAAACCACTTTTTGCTAGTTGGGACTTTTCTATGAAACAGCTGTTTTTTTTTTGCACAACCGGCGAAAAAATTCTGCGCTAGGGGCTCTACAATGATATGCTGACTTTATGGTTAAAATTTGCGCACTGGATAAAAACTTATCCTGTATACCAATTGATGCGATATTAATTTTAGCTAAGTAATAACAGCTACACGGGTCGATCGATCAGGTTATGCTCTGTTTGCCGCAGTTGGTCCGTGGATGGGTGAGAAAAAGAAAGAAAGAAAGAAAAATAGTTTTATTTGTCACAGAAACACGTGCATATAAAAGATGACAACATTAAAAATAAAGAAAAAAAAAACATGATAACAACACACAGATAAGTATACATAGTAAGGCATAAAGAACACAAATAGTCGGCAGCTGCACGCCGTGACTGTGACAGGAAGGCTTCCACTCAGCATTATGCTGTACTATGGGATCCACAGCACAGCGCTGATTTTCAGTGGTCACCCGAAAACACACCCAGACCCCACCGTGCCCCAGAAATAACGTTAAGCCTTTGGTCCCGGCCGTCATTCATGGATTCTTTGCCAGTTGTTCCGGGTCGTCAGAAGCCCGAAAATCTCACAACCAGTCTTAGCTTACTTTAAAGGTTATCATCGCATTACCCAGTAACCGGGTTGTGGAGGTCAGATAGTCACTTAATGTAAGTAAAATACTGGTATTTAGCAGTATCCAGTTTGACTAGAAGCCCATAGGGCTACGCTGATTGATGATTACCTATTTCCCTAACTTGTGCGGGCATTAAGGTACGTACGTACATTACAATACTTGCGGTGGTGTGGACAGATACCTATTTCCTATGAAGGCCGGCGCAGACCTGATGAAGCGCAGCGGTTGTCACTTGAAAACCAATACCATCCTTGCGCAAGTTGCATTAAAGTTGAAAATAAATAAACTGTCATTAGTCAAAGCGGATAGAAGTACACGGTTGTGTTTTATTTTTTACATTTTCAACTTAATTTTTAAGAAATGCAACGTTGATATTTATTTGGCAGGAAAACCGCGCTACGCTGCACTGCGTTAGGTTTACGCTGGTGCTTATACATCTACTTATTTTCCTCATTCTCTACAAAAGTAATCTATCTTTGATTGCCCTATTATGTAGAGTTAATTACCTAGGTATAATAATAGCTGTATATATATGTGTGTAACATTCTAGAAGTCTTTATTTACAAACAGTATGATTCATTGGTTTGCATTTATGGAGTACACGGAGTTTTCCTGCGTACTGAAATATCCGATTTATTCCCCGAAATAATGTTGCATGTTGCCAAACCAATTTTAGTTTTTATCAGCTTCTGTCCAAAGTCTTTTTTTCTTTAAATGTCATGTTCACCTACAATTTGTTTAAGTATACACTAGCAGTAACATATGCTTTTAATACATTTGTTGACCAATGTTGAGTAGCTTTTTACCTACTGCTTCGGCCACGTAAAAGTCGAACATTATTCCACGGTATCCTATGTCCTACAGACGGATAGTTACTTTCGCATTTATAGTATTAGTATGGACACATCGGACTTTGGTGTTTATCGACGTTCACACGGACGGAATCATATCGATTGGTGTAGAAAATCGAACTGTGTGTTTTTCGACGCGCTAAGACGCACTCTGTCGGATTCTTTCACACCGGATCTTGAAAAATCAGTGTACAGACGCCAGCAGGTCAACCTACCCCAAACTGTCAAATTTTCCCAATTGAACATGAACCTTATGCTTACTGTTTAAAGTTGAAAATCTATCAAATAAATTTGACAGATTGGAGTAGCTTGATGTGCTGGCATCTGTACAATAAAATCCTGCTGTTTGCTTTTTTTTTTTCGTTCTTATGAACGCATCTAATCGCGGGCTCGAACTCGCTAGTGGGTCTGGTTAAAAGCACGCTGTCTAACCAGGAATCGTGTCCGACAAAAGTAGTACCTATCAGTGATGAGTAGTTAGACACTAGTCTACATCCACAAAGTTATTGAGTGAAATGCAGGATCATTTATAGTAAAACAAGTGCGTAAAAATTTAAGAGAAGTCCTTCGGAAGATCGGGTTTTATGAAAAAGCCACTGCAGAAATCAATGACCAATAATGTTTTTTGAACTTTTCGATTGAGCTATGTCGGTACCGTCATGGTTTTGGAGATCTCACTTCTTTTATTACTTAAACACGCCTAAAGTTAGATAAAATTAGCAAGAAAAACGAATCTTTGTTGGCTCCTAACTTTTTAATGACTTTTTATTACAATATTACTAATGAGCCAATATTAACAGAGAATATTAATAATGAGACAAAACCATACCATGTTTAGTTTTTGACATAAATTGTTAAACAGTGGAATAATACACTCCCGAAGTTTGTATGGAAAAAAATTCGACTAGATTCACCTTAAATGACAATAACAGGTGAGATGTATTTTTACAGAGCAGGATGCCAAGTCCTATCAATGAAGACCAGTACCGTAGTAGGTATCTGATTAGGTATTTACCTTCAAAATATTAAGACGCTCGATTTTTATCAGTTAACATCTATCTTCACAAATTTATTTTAAGATTAGCTTCCAATCTTGACTCGTGTTAAAATATGAACAAGGTGGTGCAATGTGCATGATAATAATTATTGATAATGTATGCAGAGAACTAGTTGTAACCGGAAATGCGTTGCAACTTGTAAACTACCGACACGGATCACTGAAGTGAGAGATAAGGAAACCGCAGTGAAAGAAAATAGATTAACATCACGACAAAGCCACTTGTAACATCGAAACGTCATAAATAAAAGTTCCACACATTACCTATGAGTCCTATGACGTTTACAGTTCAAACACGTTTTGAGCACATGTCACACATACATCTATTTATATGAATGACAATACGTAAAGAATACGTAATTTATGAAGGAAACAAAACCGAACTTGAACTTCCGTTACATAGAAAAAAAATTGGAAAATTGCCAATGTGAACTTACCTAATTGCTCTAAAGCGTCCTCAATAACTTCAATGTCTTTGCCAGAGAGACCTTCTTCAGATTTCGCTTTAGGTGTGTCAATAACGATGACTGGAGCCGGGTCCAACATTGGGACGGCATTCTCAAGGTCAATGATTGGTGCTCTGTCCTTGAGCTCTTCCTTCTCCCTCTTCTTGGCTTCAAGGATCTGCTTCTCCCGCTCTGCTTCCTGGTTCTCTTTCTGTTCTTCCTTGATCTTCTGCACTTCTAATTTGATAGCTTCAGCTTTAGCCTGGAATAAAATAAGTTCAATAACTTTAGGATACATACTCAGCCAATAACGTTCCCACTGCTGGGACACAGGTCTCCTCTCCGTGAGAGGGAGTGGGCCGTAATACAGCATGCGGGCTCAGTACGGGTTGGTAGATGTCACATGTCTTCGAATTTTTGGTTCTAGGACATGCCGGTTTCCTCACGATGTTTTCCTTCACCGTTTTGAGAGCAGTAGTGAAGAAACGATTTACATAAAGTAATGCGCCTGGCTGGGTTCGAGCGCGCAACCTACAACTAGTAAGTAGCGGCCGTTCCCACTGAGCCACCACCAACTTAAAATAAATGTAATTATTCTGTACAGGATTTCTTAAATGATGACTTTTTGTAATATCTTTATTATCCTCTACTTTGTATTAAATTAGCATGCATGCATTAATGCAGAATGTACATGGATCCTATTTATAATTTAACAATTTATTTTTTTATACCTACCTACATTTTAAGCAAATTAAGGTCTATTTTATTTCTATTCTATTCTACAATCCCGATGGCGAGGGCAGATCGAAGCGGCAGTGCCGAAATGCTTCCATAGATATCGATAGCGACGACTGCAGACGGCGTATCAGGGCCTAGAGACAAAATGCATTTCTGTTAGCGTTCACGCCAGCGCTACGCCAAAATGTATGGGAATGACATTACCTGCCGAAAGGACGCGATGTAACCTTTCCACAGGTAATGTCATTCCCATACATTTTGGCGTAGGGTTTGGCGTGAACGCTAATAGAAATGTATTTTGTCTAGGCCTGCAGTAGTGCTGTCAGTGGCTGTCTTTAGCAGAGCGACAAGACGTTTTGTGTAGCCCAATCCTCGTAATTACAACGTTCAAAATCTAGTCGCAATCTCAACTCAGCGACAATCAAAGTCGAAAACTTGTCTCGAAAATTTAGGGACATTATTAAAGGTATTTTAATAGATTGAGAAGGATCAAACTGTGAATGTTCTTAGAATTACAGAACTTGTCCCCTTTTGTTTAAGTGTCATTTTCCGAATCCATGCAATGTTGTTGAAATACTGCATCATTACTGTCGCTTGTGTTTCGTGTCAATCATAAATAAATAACAAATTAGTTTCGCCTTGAAAGAATGATTACCTAATTTAATTATAATATCACTTTGTTTACTAAAGAAGAATGCACAAAAATGATATTAGTAATTAACTTCATGCAAAACCAATTAAATACAAAGACAGTATACCTTGAAGTCCAGTTTGCCTTCCTTCTCTCCAATAGCAGCCTTTGTCTGAGTAGCAACTTGTTCTGGCAAAGCAGATATGGTCGCCTTCAGTTTGTATGTGGTAGGGACATGATCTGGCACCATCAGGGCTCTCGACAAGAGCAGCAAAGATGGTGGCACCTTCTCATTCAAAGACAAGTCTAGCCAATTCCTCAATTCCTTTTTTAGACGCTCTTCAGACACTCCATAAGCCCTCATGCCTCTTGCTCTGCAAGCCTGCTGTAATTCACTGAAGTTTAAAGCCTCCACACCCTCTTTCGCAATCACCTTATCATCAGCTGCCAATGACCTCAGCTTCATCTTAAGATTAAACCGTAACATGGCACTGGTACCAATTGTTGATGCATTCACCACTTTACACAAAGCAACTAAATGCGGCCTCTGTAATGAATCCAGTGTGATCTCATCCTCAAATAACTTAGAAAACTTCATGATCTCCTCACTTGTTGCTACATCTCCAGAAGTTCTGATTCTACTGAAGAAACTGGCGAACTCCCTGGCCAGATCTGAATGCCTATCACTGGCCTGCGGAGCCATTTCATCTAAAGTCTCTTGGAAGAATTTTGCTATTTCCAACTTCACTTTGAAATGTTTCTTTAATTTAGCTTCTTTCTGACTGCTACTCTCAAATGTAGATGGCAATGCATTTGGAAACAGTTTGATATAAAAAGGCAGAAAAAATTCCAAAAATGGAACAATTATAAATACAATAAATGGAACCATTCTAAACAGATCTCCTATGGTTGTGACCAGTAGTCTATGTTCCCTTCGTGTCAATGTGTCACCTTTTAAAATTTTAAAGAATAAGGTTACCGAGATCCTTATTTCAATGAAAAGTAATCTGAAGCCATGATAGTAATGCTTGAGCTCATTCATAATGCGTTCTTTTAAAGGTTTCTTTGGAGGTGTCCCTGGCGGTGGGCCATTTATTTTTTCTTCTATGGTTTTCTTTATGGTTTCAACAGCAGCTTCAATCTTCGAGGATGGTTTTAGAGGTAGTTTGTCAAAATAATAAGTGCTGGTTGAGACAGGCCTGATGGACTGTGGGTGGCAGTAAACTCCTGCATGGAACGGTTTTTGTGTAACATCATAATGCAAACTGATTGGCTGGATTGTATAATATGACAATGACCTTGAAAATGTAATTTTTGGCAGGTTTTGATACTGTTTGTTTTCCCAGTGTATTGCTAGAAAAATAAAAACAAACATTTTAAAATAAACTAAATATACCTGGGGCAATAATTGGCAAGCCATTGTGTATGATTATTCAATGATAAAATCAATTTGGCTCAGGTTAGCTAATAAAGTAAGTAATTGATTTTACTTTAGATACATTTCCTAAGAGTTATTTTGTTCTTAGAATTGAATAGAACCGCTCTAGCCATGTGATGGTCATGATGAAACAAAAATAATAATTAGATAATAATAACAGGCGTTATAAATTATTGAGTTTCGCCGTCAGCAATATGTCCTATTTTTCTAAATAAATAAACATGCTACGAAGTTAATAGTTTCCACGATGAAGTCCTAGATAGGTGTACATAATAATCAATCAAATTCCACTATAGGTTAAGGTTTGGTGTTGATATTTTCTGCAAAATTTGATTTACTTACTCGATCTCTTGACGCAACGACATTGGTTAATAATTAATCTGATCATATTGGTCGCTATTCGCAGGGCTTTATCTACAGGAAATATTGAAAATATAACAAAAACAAAATCAACCCTTAGTACACCATGACAATCGTAAAGAATCACAGTCCACAAAGCACAGATAAGAAATATAGACTAGTTAGGTTTACATGTTTCCTTATTTGTTTATGGTGTGTAACGCTAACGCAAACACAAACTAAAATGTCAAATAATTGGCCATGGAAAATAAGATATTTTCTTCGGAAAATGTCCAAAGTGGAATTTTCACTGGAATTTTCTTTATTTAGGCATTACAGCATTACAGTACTATGCTAGAAACATGGCTTAGAAGTCCATTGCGTTAGCAAAATTTTACTGGAGACTACCGTATGTCAAAGTCAAACAGTTTATTGCAAACGTAAAAAAATACTTAAATGTCAATTTACTCTATCACAAATTTCACCACAAATATTGCACAAAAAAATCAGACACAACCACCAACATTGAACTAGGACCTCGAGATATGTACAGCTTCAAAATGTTGGGGTGACGATGTTACAAACTTCTCACCACCTAAGTAAGTAGAGTCAATGATACGTTTTTCTTTTCCTTGATTTTTAGTCACAGACATGTTTAGTAGCGCTTGAAGCTGAAACCGTAGCTCTACGCGCCCTACAAGTACAGTCGAAGCCTCATTGTGCCACTGTTGCGGCAGTTACTGTCAAACTGCCACCCTTGTGGACTGATAGGAGTGCGGTATGGTTTGCGCAAGCTGAAGCGCATATTTTTCTGGGTGGTATTTCAGCGGATACCCTGTCGGGCACATAAACTATTTTGCTCACAACCTTACTGGTTCTAAAATATTCAGCACCATCGACCTGGTGAAAGCATACCATCAGATTCCTGTATCTGAAGAGACAACCGAAGACAGCCATTGTTACTCCATTTGGCCTCTTCGAATTTCCTTACATGACCTTCGGTCTCTGCAATGCTGGTCAAACATTCCAGCGATTTATTGACGAGGTCACACGAGGTCTCGATTTCTGTTTTCCATGTGTCGATGACATCCTTGTGCGTTCAGCTGATGAGGCTCTTTACAGCGAGCTTCTGCGTATTCTCCTCGGACGCCTGCGAGACTATGGAATCATAATCAACCCCTCCAAGTGTATCCTTGTTGCACGAGAAGTCATATTCTTAGGCTACCACATCAGTCCCGAGGGAACCCGTCCTCCTCAAGATCGTGTACAAACCATCTTAGACTTTCCACCTCCTAAAATAGTCCAAGGTGTGCGACGTTTTCTCGGCATGTTGAAATATTATTGCCAATTCGTGCCCCGCGCAGAACTGTTCCAGGCTCCGCTTATAAAATCTGTGGTTAAAACCAAAGGCAAGGGTACCAAACCATTAATATACACCATTACTTATAACTTTGCAAAGAGAGTCTAGCCAGTGCCACTCTTCTGCAATATCCAATCAACGGCGCGCCTCTTGGACTATTTACTGATGCATCCAACGTCCAGATTTTCTCCTGTCTTCAACAAAGAGTTAGCTGCAAGTAGCTCCCCTTGCCTTCTTCAGCAAGAAACTGACAGATCAGCAAACGCAGTCGCCCGCTTATTATCGTGAGTTACTGGCATTATACAAAAGTGTACAACATATCCGCCATATTCTTGAGGTCCAACACGTAACCATTTTCATGAACCATAGGCCGCTTCTCTATGCTTTTATATAGCGCCATGAAAAAACTTCCCCCTGCTCTGTTGAACGAACTGTCCTTTACCAATCAGTTTACGACTGACATAAAGTATATCAAGGGAGAGGATAACGTCGTCGCTGACGCCCCGATCCGCCACAATCCGCGATCTGCCTCGTTACTTCGCAGGTTGCGGGACAGTCCCAACATCATTCTGCACTCGATAGCCGCCCGGGCAGATAGTCCGCTTGTGTGGGCGTTAGCCGACCGAACAAGATCTGTTTTAGCTATTAAGTACTAACATAGGCTAAGTAAAATTGTTACTAACACAATGGACCTCATGTAGACTGAATAAATAAATAAATAATAATAATATGTCACATTTCGACGCTATCGCATTTGACCAGATTACGAAGCCCTCGCCGAAGCACAAAAGTCAGAGCCAGAGTTATATTTCCTGCGTACTAAAGGGTCAAGCCTCCAATTGACCAATGTTAATATTCTAGGAACGAATATCTCTGTCAACTGCGATGTATCCACGGGCAAGCCTCGTCCCTATCTAACCTCTTCCTTTCGAAGAGAAGCGTTTAACAAGGTCCACAATCTTAGTCATCCAGGCGGCCGTGCTGGCACCCGCTTGGTGACCGAACGCTACGTTTGGCCTTCTGTCAACAGGGATTGCAAAGAATGGCTCAATTCTTGGTCCTTTCTTGTTTCTTATTTATATTAATGACTTGCCTTACCTCATAAAGGATAATCATGATATAGTGTTGTTTGCGGATGACACTTCACTTTTGTTTAGACTTAAACGTCAGCAACTTGTTAATGACGATGTAAATAGCGCAATCTCAAAAGTAGTTCACTGGTTCAATGCTAATAATTTGCTTCTTAATGAAAAAAAGACCAAATGCATTAAGTTTACGCTACCTCACGTTAAGCAGGTGAAAACTAATGTGTTGATAAAGGGCGAAGAATTGAATCCTGAAGATAGCACTGTATTCTGTTGAATAAAAGGCGTGTGCTCGATACAATATTTATTCCAGAAGAAACCAAGGGAAAAAACAAAACAAGCGACGCTAGGTGAGCACCATAGTGTCTTCTCTATTATTACCTACTTATATTTTCTATTAAGGTGTGTACATACACAACACCTCTACCCTTAATAACTAATATAACAAAACAAAAAACTATAGCTAAGACTTCAACACCTTAAAATAACATCGAACACATAAGTCACAAGTAAATTAAACAAGTGTGAAAATGATCCTAAAAACATCCAAAAAAATATATATATTATTAATTATAAATGTGTTAATGAACTTAAGTTCTTATCATCAAACTAAACATTAACTTAAATAAATTATCTTAATCAATTTCGTCATACCACCCGTATCGTGCTGGAGGTTTACGTACTCTTACGGGACGATTACTAGTTGTGGCAACATTGCCAGTATCCTCGCTATTAGCCGACACATTAGGTTCTCCCGGCGAACTACAAGATACTTCCATAGCAGCATCTTTTGCTAACACGACTGGTGGTACTACTGGATCTAGAGACGAAACTCCACCTAAACTACCTTCTCTCAAATCACCCGCACTTCGAACTGGACCCTCGCCACTGATCATGGGAAATGATAATGATTTTCTTGAATGCCTATTTATTTCCAACTGTTTCGTAACCTGATCTAGTACTGTCCTTTTCCTGGACATATCTTTATCCACATTTTCCATAATTCTTAGCCTCAGCTGATCGACATGTCTGTGAGTTTCCGTTCCTACGTCAGACCTAATAGAGTAATTTGTTTTACCTAAACGTTCAAGTATCGTTCCAGGTACCCATTTATCGGAACCTCTATATTCGCGATACCAAACACGAGCGCCCGGCTCGAATCCGCGCTGAATCCCTCCCGCGTCTTGCTCACTACGACCTTGGCGCGCAGCGACCTGCGTTTCTCGTTCTGGTTTTAGGTTATCCAACCTCATACGAAGACTACGACCCTGTAATATACTAGCTGGACTATCACCGGTAGTAGCGTGTTTTGTGTTCCTGTAAGCTAAAAGAAACCTAGTCAGAGCTATTTCGACATTGAGATTCTGTTTGAACGCCTTCTTTATAGTGCGTTTACAAATTTTTACCGCGCTCTCAGCTGCACCATTGGAAGCTGGGTGATACGGAGCTGTGAAAATGTGTTCTATGCCATTATGTTTTAGGAAATCTTGAAATTCTAAACTTGAAAAGGGTGGGCCGTTGTCACTAACCGTTTGTTTTGGAAGACCAAATTGCGACCACAAACTACGTAGTACATTGATGACTGCTTGTGCTGTAGTTCTATTCATTCGGACTGCTTCTATCCATTTTGAGCAAGAATCTACAATAATAAGATAGGTCAAACCACCTATAGGCCCTAAAAAATCCAAATGAAGCCTGGACCAAGGACGTGACGGCCACGGCCATGAGCATGGTATGTGTGCAGGCGGTGCATCGGCTACAGCCGCACATACTACACACGAGCGACATACCGCCTCCAGCGCTTCGTCTACTCCCGGCCACCACACGTAACTACGAGCTAGCGACTTAGTCTTTACTATTCCCATGTGTACCTCATGAAGTTCCGAAATTACCTTAGCTCTACATGACAACGGTATAACCACACGATGACCCCACATAACACAACCCAATTCGCAATACAATTCGTTCTTTCTATTAAAGTATGGTTTAATTTCCTTTATTTCAACCTCCGATGGCCAACCGTCCATAATATAACTTAAAACGCGACTTAAAATTGGGTCATGTAATGTTTCTTTTTTAATTACATTATAATCTAGCGACATGGCTTCCACTGCGAAGTGCAAATATGTTTGCTCTGGTAAAATTTCCTCTTCAGCTGCTGTCTCTTTTTTTTGTGAGTCAATTAAACGTGAGAGACAATCTGCTATATTTTTATCCGTTTTGACATACTCTATAGAATAATCATAAGCTGATAGTTTAATTGCCCAGCGTTGTAAACGGCTTGCCGCCGCTGTAGGAATACCTATGCTAGGCCCAAAAATACTAACAAGTGGCTTGTGGTCAGTCCTAAGTACGAACTTCCTCCCGTAAAGGTACTGATGGAATTTCCCAATAGCGAATACAATTGCCAAGGCCTCCTTGTGAATTTGACTGTAGTGTAGCTCATGAGTTGTGAGTGAGCGCGAGGCGTACGCAACGACACGTTCCTCACCTCCTGGTTCGCGCTGTGCTAGCACGGCGCCTATCCCGCGCGCGCTTGCGTCTACTGTTAATACAGACTCCTTATCCATGTCAAAATGTACTAGCGTTTTTGTACTACACAATTTTTTTTTTATTCTAATAAATGCAGAATTTTGTTCAGTTCCCCATTTCCAATGTCTACCCTTCTTTAAGAGCTGGTAAAGAGGCGATAACTGCATGCTCAAATTCTTTATGAATTTCCCATAAAAAGTTACCATTCCAAGAAAGGATTTCAATTCTGTGACACTGTTTGGATGGGGCATGGTTGCAATAGCCTTTACCTTGTCTGGGTCTACTCTTACGCCATCCTTACCAATAATAAAGCCTAAGTATTTTACTTCTCTTGCCAAAAATTCGCATTTACTTTTTTTTATTTTTAGACCGTTTGCTTCTAGTATTTGCAACACCTCTTCAACGGATTTTAAATGGCTAGCCAAATCTTTATTCTTAATTAAGATGTCGTCGAAAAATACAATTACATTTGGATTATTCTTAAACATGTTTACCATTAATTTTTGAAATATACCTGGGCTTGAGGATAACCCATAAACCAAACGATTATACTTAAATAATCCCCTGTGTGTGTTGATAACTGTATACTTTCTAGAAGACTCTGCTAAAAGTACCTGGTTATAGGCTTGCGATAGATCTAGTTTTGTAAAGAAAACATTCCCGCTAAGATTACTGAATAAATCTTCCATTTTTGGTATCGGAAATCTATCGATCGCTAAAACTCTGTTTAGGGTTACCTTATAATCGGCACATATTCTTAGGCCGCCGTCTGCCTTGCGTACCACGACTAGTGGCGTGGCCCAGTCGGAATGGTCCACTGGTTCAATAACCCCAGTTTTCAGCATGGCCTCCAGCTCGGCATCGACACGCTCACGCAGCGCATATGGCAGAGGCCGCGCGCGACAAAATGTGGGTATTGCCCCGTCGTGCACATGCAGCTCTGCCGTACCTCCTTTAAATTTACCTAATGTGCCGTCGAATAGGGATTCATGCCTGGAAACAACTTCATTGATTATTCTGTCATAATTAAATTTGCAGTGAGTTTCATTCTGATCGGCTATCAAATGACATTTGGATACTTTAATAGGTATATTTAATTCAGCTAGCCATTGCCGTCCTAATAAATTTGAGGATCCCTTGTCCAAAACATACAGATCTAATGTTTTAATCACACCATTATAGCTAACCGTTGTTTCTAAGAATCCTATAGGTTGAATAGTTGTGCCATCATAAAACTTGATGTTCAAATTACATCTATTCAAGTGCAAATCGCTGAACAATTCATCATAAACACTTTTACTAATGCAAGATAGGGCTGACCCAGTATCTATCTCCATATTCAGTAAACAATTTTGTACCTTAACAGTTATACACACCGGTTTATAATTGTTTAAAGACATTTGATGCATGGGCTCTTCATCATCTAGGTTGCTATTGCTTCCGTTGTCTTCCTCATCCAAAGAGTACAAAAGAGCCCCTTCTCGGCCACTCCGGCCACCGCGCTGCACGCGCCCCGCTCGCCTCCACGTTGAGCGCCCGCTCGTACTACGGCTGCTACCGCGCCCTCCACGTGAAGCTTTGTTATGTTGACTATCGGCCGATCCCGCCAATTTACTTCGTCTAGTATCATTGTACCCCGGGCACATCCTTCTCAAATGACCGACCTCGTGACAACTACTGCACACGTATTTTTTATATTTGCAGTCGTTAGCTTTGTGTTTATTATCGCCACAGTTTGGGCACTCTTCGAGTTTGTTCAGATTTTCCGTTGCCCCCATATTAGGCTCTACAGCAATAGCGTCTCGTTCCGCGGCCTCTAATGACAGCGCTAAGCTGACCGCTCGATTATAAGTGAGATCGTCTTCAGCGAACAGCCTTTGGCGTATTATATCGCTTCTGATGCCACAAACTAACTGGTCGCGTAAATTTTCATCCAATGCTGTTAGGAAATTGCAGTGTTTCGACAACTTTTTCAGCTGTGTGACATATTCCGCCACCGATTCTTCCATTTGCTGTCGCCGCTGCCGGAATCTAAATCTCTCCGCTAAGATCGATGGCGTTGGCTGCAAGTGTGCAGCCAATAACTCCACTGCTCTATTTAGCGTCAATTCAGCGGGTTTTAGTGGACTAGCTAGTGATGATAGGAGCTCATAAGCCTCCTCCCCCATCATCGAAATCAGCGTTGGTAGCTTGAGCTCATCTTTTACGCTATTAACTAAAAAGTACATTTCTAGTCGCTCCACATAAGCGGACCAGTTCCCTGTTGTTATATTGAACTCACGTACCTGTCCCACCGACATTTTATCCGGTTTAGCGCGTAATTACACTATTTTTATAAATTTTAATTTTCCTCGTCGCCACTGTTGAATAAAAGGCGTGTGCTCGATACAATATTTATTCCAGAAGAAACCAAGGGAAAAAACAAAACAAGCGACGCTAGGTGAGCACCATAGTGTCTTCTCTATTATTACCTACTTATATTTTCTATTAAGGTGTGTACATACACAACATATTCTTGGGCTTAACTTTGGATACCAAGCTTCAGTGGGGCCCACATATAGCTAAATTGTCGAAAAAGCTAAGTTCTGCAGCATACGCTGTTAGGAAAATTCGTAATTTAACTGATGTAGAGACAGCCCGCTTAGTGTACTTTAGCTATTTTCATAGTGTAATGTCGTATGGTATTCTATTGTGGGGAAATGCCGCCGACATTCAGACTATTTTTGTCTTGCAGAAAAGAGCTGTCCGATCAATTTATAAATTAAGTCCGAGACACTCTCTCAGAGATAGATTTAAGGAGATAAATGTAATGACTGTGCCTTCACAGTATATTTATGAAAATCTTTTATATGCTCATAAAAATATTAAATTGTTTAAAAAATACAGTGATATCCATAGTATAAATACTAGGAACAAACACAAATTTGTTGTATCATCAACAAGGCTCAAGAAAATAGGTGGGTCATTCAGATGTCAATGTATACGCTTTTATAATAAACTTCCAAGCCATGTTCAAGATCTAAGTCTCAATAAATTTAAATCATTCATGAAACGTAAGTTGTGCCTGAAAGCCTTTTACACCGTTAAAGATTATATTGAGGACAAAAAAGCTTGGGATTGACCTGCTCCAATTTTGTATACTGAATGTTGTTTTTTCTTTGTTTTGCTCTTTGACATTTGATTATTATTATTTACACTTTGACATTTGATTATTATAATATACACTTTGACATGAATATTTACTTTGAGAAGTATAATATTATTTTTGCTTTAATTATTGTGAATGTGAGGACTATGTGGTATTTTTGTTTTCGTGTTTCGTCTCTTTCTCAGTTCGTTTTTAATGTTAATCTGGCAGTTTGAGTACTTTATGCGGCCTACCCAAATGTCCTTTCTTTGGTATTGTTCGTCAAATCGTTGAGCTCCTCAAGTTCTGAGTTGAGCCGTATGATTACTGATACATGCGTGCACTGAATGGACAGGTCCACTCAACCTGTGTGGTTCTTTCCTCAAAAGACCATTTCAGACACCAATCCACATGGTCTTCACATGATCTGACCAAGATTATGTCTGGACTTTAAAAGAGACTGTGACCTCTGAGTTTGTTTCGGCCTTTCTTCTCAGAGTAGGTAGTCGGATAGGAAACGCCGACCTCATCTAGTTTAAAAAATATGATTGACGTGTAAAAGTGTTTGTACAAACCTACTTACAGAAATAAAATCATTTATCATTTATCATTTATAATGGTCACGAACTTCTGAGGCATGCCAAAGTATAACTTCATAATTTTTCCCCTATCGGTAATTTCGAACTACCCTCTGGTCGCTTCAACCATGTCCATGACCTCATCCGCCCACTGCCAATTTGCAGCGATTACCGATATTGTTTGACAGGTATCGATAGAATTACTAGATGGCCTGAAGTCTGGCCAATGCAAACTATCACTGCGGAGGAAATAACAGAAACATTTACTCGAGCATGGGTTGCCCGTTTCGGTGTGCCGTCAATCATTACGACAGACCAATGCGCTCAGTTTGAGTCTGATCTGCAGGCCTAGACAAAACACATTTCTGTTAGCGTTCACGCCAACCGCTACGCCAAAATGTATGGGAATGATCCTGCGGAAAGGACACGACATAGCCTTTCCGCAGGTAATGTCATTCCCATACTTCGCTACTAAGCGGATAAGAACCACAGGTTAACATCCCTACGCCAATGGCATGATTGAGCGTGTTCATCGCCAACTCAACCCTGCTCTCATGTGCCACCAAGAGTCTTGGCTACGCGCACTGCCTTTCGTCCAACTTGGCATGCGGTCCGCTTTTAAAGAAGATTTGAAAGCCACAGTTGCTGGATTGGTTTTCGATTTATGTTAAATCGGTTCATCCTTCACCGTGACGGGGGTGTGGCGTCTCGTAATGTGCATTTGTGTACGCACTTTATACGTGGCATCACCTGTACTATCTATGTTTAGTTTAAATAAGTTTTTGTGTTAGTTTGTTGAGTCACAACACTAAGCCACGATCCGGGACCCTACCCTAGGATAAATGCTCTAAGCCCTCTATTTAAATGTCTGTGCCCTACCCTTACCCTTTTAGCGTCTCTCTCTTGGTTGTCAACCATCACGGGACATTTCATGGACTTATAATACAATGCGGGACATGGACGAACTAGATTTTAAGTCATTAGTTTATTCTGTACCAACTAGTTTAATTAGTTTTATAACTGTGTTAATGTGTGTACGTCTCTAATTATAAACTATAAGACGTGTGTTACGATACATAATTTGTTAATCATACTATCAACAAGTTGGAGTTTCACTGCCGCTTTTCGACCACAAGCTCACCTCCAAACAACTTAAGAGGACACAGGTCACCTACGTCCCCAAAAAAAGATTGGTTGCCTATTCGTCGGTTTGTTCCACTTTTTAGGTTTATTATTGCACTAAAATAATAACCTAACGCAGTTTATCCGGGTCTTTGTTGCAAATTAGCTCTAAAATAACCCGAGTATAAGCCATTTGACTTATCACTTATGTGTGAAACCATAAACTTTGCAGCCAACCTGCATAGAGTAGATATACTGGTCGTGCTGTAGTAGTTTATTGATTGTCAAATGTCAAATTGTATGCGAGCGAGCATAATAACCTAAATTTTATGTTATATTCCATAGTAAAATATTGTAGTTTCTATAAAAAATATACATCATCACAGCAAGAATAAATGAATATTGTACGCTGTTACTTAAGATCAAGTTTTGTTAATTTAACAAAACCTCCTATTAGGTTTCTATCGACCGGTAAGTACGTCCCATGTTGACCCATAATTTCTTAACATGGCATACAAAAAAGCGATTGATTATTAACTTAACATAACGAACTTTTGCAGGAACCAAACTTTCCACCGCCATGGCTTTATCAGCAGTCAAGAATGCAGCAAAGAGAATAGTGTGGGTGGACCTTGAGATGACTGGCTTGGACATTGAAAAGGACCAAATCTTGGAAATTGCTTGTGTGGTGACTGATGCCGACTTAAATGTTGTTGCTCAAGGGCCGAACATAATTATCAATCAGCCAGATAGTGTCCTGAACGAAATGAATGACTGGTGTGTTGCTCAGCATGGTGAGGTATTGATTTCTTCTACTTGATATTAATTAACTTAATTTGAAATGTTGCACAATTAATTTCTTTGTTTTTTTTTGTTGAAAATGCTGGAGTCATTCCAGGTGTGTTGAGACCTTTCAGCTTTGTCTCTAGGATGACTTGCAATATCACTGATTGCTAACATCATCTCATAGGCAATGGTAACAGATAATAATATGATAGGCAATGGTAATAGATAACACAGCTTGGTGTCCGCAACTCCATGTCAGTATGCTTATTTTGCGTACGATGTAGGCAATGTGACTCATCAGGCAGGCTACTGTAGAACGGCTTCATGTTGCCATGTGTTAGCTTGCAAATTAATTGAAAGAAGATAATACATAGATTCTAGTCTTTTCCATACTATACAAAAATACTTGTTATAAAAGTTGTTAAAGGAATGAGGTATGGCTGCAATTTGGTTTGAATATGACATGGTTGGATTGGGATATAGTAGATATTCGGACTTGGTTCATTTATTTATAATTTCATACATTGTCATTACTCATTCAATGTTTTTTATTAAAATTAAAATAGATAAACAGCAGCTTACTAGTCACTAGGCATGATGCTTCTCTTGGGAATATATAATTTTAATTTATAGATTGAAACCTGAAATAAAGGAAGGAATAAAAAAGAAACTGTTTTAGAAATTCAATTTTAGTCATTATCAAGCTCATGAATGAATTAAGCCAAAACTTTAAGCCATGTTTTAAAATCAATCATACTATGATATTTTTACGAATGTTCAGATACATAATGTTGTGTGATTTACACTGTTTTTGTTATTGTTACAGAGCGGACTGACGGAGGCTAGTCGTAAATCAAATGTGTCACTGAAAGATGCTGAAAAACAAGTTCTGGAATTTGTCAAATCCCACGCACCTGAGAAGAAATGCCCGTTGGGTGGTAACAGTGTTTATGTGGACCGTTTATTTATAAGAAAACATATGCCAATACTAGACAATTATTTACACTATAGAGTAATAGATGTCAGCACAATAAAAGAGCTGGCGAAGAGGTGGTATCAAAAGGAGTTTACTCATATGCCTCAAAAGAAGTTTAGACACCGATCCGTGGACGATATTCTTGAAAGCATAGAGGAATTGAAGTACTTCAAACAGCATATATTTAAGTCATCAATAAAACTGCAAACTGAAGTTTGAAACATTATAGAACTTAATTTTACGGGTATTTTAAATTGAAATAATTATTTGAATTATGTCATGCATGCTAATGTTATGTTCAACTCCAAACTGATGGCTGTTTAGCACAGAAGTCCAATCTATTAAGTACAATGTACTTAGGTATTAATAAGTACTTACCTAGCTGAAAATAAAAAGTAAAAGTAATAATTATGGTTTATTTTCCTTGTACACATACATATTTTAGTTTGTAAGTTAGTTAAGAATCCTACTTCAGGTGATGGGGGTGCTTTATAGTAGAGTCAAAGAAACACTTTGAGAGGCGTTTCATGAACTGTGGATGGTGGCCATTCTGAGGGCCAAATGAAGAATCTCATTAATTTCAAAGATTCCTCCTAGAAGGGTCTGCATCCTATGGAGATGGTGTGGTTTAGCGTGTGCGAAGATTACGCAAGCATAGCATGATATGGCGGATGCCCAAGGAGCAAATGCGCAATTTGCATTTAGTTTTTTATCTATGAATTCGCACTTGTGTGACAATTTGCTGTGGGTGGTCAATAAGAAATGGAGCCTACTGACTGAGAGCGAAGGCGGCGCCTAAACGAGCCGCCTTAATGTGCTCCCTGAAAGTGAGATGGTGGCCAAGGATCACGCCTGGGTATTTGGCTTGCTTTTCTCAATGGATTGGCTTGGCATACATAGTGATCGGACTGGAGACTGGGGAAGCGAGTCGGCGCGGTTTCGGGAAGAGAACCGCCTGACTCTTATCGGTGTTGACCTTTACGCTCCATTTCTGAAACCAAGATCCTATGACGTCTACGTAGATCTGTAGAGTGCGAGCGAAAGAGCGACGACTGTCTGATTGATGTCGAAACGTATTGTTTAATAAGGTACGCGGCGAACTCTGCTCGTGCGGTGCAGGATTTTTCGCGTGACGTCAGTCTGATGCGTAGTTCGCATGTGGCGATATAGATGGCGCCACAGACATTTGCTTCCTTAAAAATTGGTCACATCAATATTTTTATAAAGGGTGTTTCTCCTCTGGGCCCGCTTTCCACCTTCTATTGTCTATGCCGCTGTCTTGAGGTGGAAGCTCCAGGGTAGTCCGTGAAATTTAAGCTTTCTTACGTCTTTTGAAATTAACAGGTCAGTACCAGGTTGTATAAATGATTAAAATTCTGTAAATACATACCTACGTGTACGGTGTAGGTATATACAGGGCGTCCCACGGATATGTCACATGGAGGGAAAGTACCTTGAATATTGTAGGTGGAACATTTTACTGAAAGAAGACATTATTTGAATAAAATAAAAATAAAACATTTTAAACTGCATTCATAGATATTTAAATATTTATATAGTTGAACCGGGAATCGAACCCGTTACATGAGAAAAATAATCATCCGAAATTTTGTTCTGAAAAATGAAAACCTGACATTGCCGTAAGGACATACAACTGACCTGACATTATCATAAGTACCTCATCATCTGCCGAGCCTTTTCCCAACTATGTTGGAATCTAATCTAACCGGATGCAGCTGAATACCAGTATTTTACATGGAGCGACTGCCTATCTGACCTCCACAACCCAGTTACTGGGTAATACGATACCCCTTGGTAAGACTGGTTGTCAGACTTTCGGGCTTCTGACGACCCGTAACGACTGTCAAAGATCCACAAATGACAGCCGGGACCAACGGCTTAACGTGCTTTCCGAGGCACGGAGGGGTCTTGGTATGTAAAGATGGTCACCCATCCACCAACTTTTCAGCAAGATTGGCCTCCTGCTCATAAAGTCATAACAGTCACAGAACAAGGGACTATCTCAATGAACACTTTCATCCCTGGATCGGGACAAATGGACAAATAAGTTGGCCGCCGACATCCCCAGATCTAACCCCGTTCGATTTTTTGATTTCTCGATGAACATAAATTCCTTTTTTTTTTGTTTTCGAATGGGGATTTGAGGACCGATTCTCAAAATTCTTTTTTATTTGAAAGAGTAAACTCCTGAGGTGGTCCCATTGGCCAGGACCAAGTCAGGATCTGATGATGGAATCCCAGGAAATCTAGGGCAACCCTCAAATTTTGTAGGTATTAGCAATGTTTTTCATATATTTTCTAAAGCTATTGAGACATTTGCGTATGGTCATCATCATCTCATGACGGTGAGCTGATGAAGGAAGGTACAACTCTTTAACGGTTAGGAGTTAGGTCGAGGTTCGGGCATAACTCCGTCATAAGACCGATTTGTAAAATAATTTTTATTCGAAAGGGGTTTATTTCGAAGTGGTCCCATTTAAATTTCATAGAGATCGGATGATGCGTTTCGGAGACAGACGACGGAACTCTTCGAAAAATGACAGCAAATTAACCGAGATTGCTGCTATAGCATAAATATGCATTGTTTTGACCCCAAGGATGATGAAATATCGAATTGGTGTGGGGTAGGTACTATATCTAAAAAGTGAAAAATAAAAACGTTTTTCAAAAAAAAGAAAAACAACTGACTTCCAAAAAACACTAGAAAGTGAAAAATAACTTTAATTTCTTTAACGGTTAGGAGTTAGGTCGAGGTTCGGGCATAACTCCGTCATAAGACCGATTTGTAAAATAATTTTTATTCGAAAGGGGTTTATTTCGAAGTGGTCCCATTTAAATTTCATAGAGATCGGATGATGCGTTTCGGAGACAGACGACGGAACTCTTCGAAAAATGACAGCAAATTAACCGAGATTGCTGCTATAGCATAAATATGCATTGTTTTGACCCCAAGGATGATGAAATTTCGAATTGGTGTGGGGTAGGTACTATTTCTAAAAAGTGAAAAATAAAAACGTTTTTCAAAAAAAAGAAAAACAACTGACTTCCAAAAAACGCTAGAAAGTGAAAAATAACTTTAATTTCGGAAGGCGGTGACTTTGGATATGTATTTTATTAAGTTCTTAATTGTCACCGACTTCCGAAATTAAAGTTATTTTTCACTTTGTAGTTTTTTTTTGGAAGTCGGTTGTTTTTTTTTTAAATGCTTTATTGGTCGTTCTACTCTTATAGCCATCGACATTTATACTCAAACTATTCCGCACGACATGGACACTGTCTTTAATCCTCCGTATCGCATGGCTATTAATATAAGTATGTACAGACGCTAGCACATCAAGCTACCCCTAACTGTCAAATTTTCCCAATTAAACATGAACCTTAAGCTTACGTTATTAAGTTGAAAACCTATAAAAGAAATTGACAGATTGGGGTAGCTTCATGTGCTGGCGTCTGTACGTTGACAACCGAATTCCACACAACTTCATTTAATTTCCATTTCAACCTAAAAGCTAAAACGTATCAATTCTCGCACTAGTCACCGTCAATTCAATTACTAACGTGATGGCCATTTCATTTGCATACAGCTCAGTCTGGAATTCTAGATGCAAATGCAAGCTAGCCACATTCAAATGGATTTGCCTTTTAGACGGGCAGTTGTGCTCCTCCGAATAATAAGTTGTCGGCCTGCTGTTTCATTTGCATGCGAGATTGAAAATTAGCTGTACGTAGGATTTCAGCGATATGTCTGTATGTATACCACGGCGTAATGAAAGAAGATCTATACTTAAACCATAAACACACATCAAATGTCGAGTCAAACGCCCAAATTCAAGAAAAAATGTGATAGCCCTCTTAATAATTGAGTAAACGTTTGTCAGCACTAATTTATACGACGTCGTTTAGTGGTGTTAGTGTATAAGTGTAGTACTTTTTTTCAGGACTAAATTATACGACATCGTATACATAATGGTGTCAGGTTATGTTGAGAACACGTTTTCAGGACTAACTTATACATCCGACGTCGTATTATGTTCTGAGTGCTTAAGTTGAGTACATGTGATCAGAACAATATAAATAACGTCGTATACCTATATAAATAATGGTGTCAGTGAATAATTATATTGAGTAGATACACGTTTCCAGGATTAACCTATATACGACGTGTTTTATCCGTGTCAATGCATATGTTGAGTAGGTAAACGTCTTCAAGACTAACTTTATATACCGATATGACGTCGTATAATGGTGTCAGACATAAAGTTTATTGGACAATGTATGACAGGCCATATAAACTTCTGAAACATAAAAAAAAACAATGTTCGGTGGCAAGAAAATGAAAATACAAAATCAAAGACACGAACTTACGAAATTAAAGTTATTTTCCACTTTATAGTGTATATTTTAAAAGGTAGTTGTTTTTTTAGCCGATGCCGTTAATGCAGAAGCATCAGAGTAGCCCGCGAAATCGATTTTTTTTGCAATTTGCAGCCTGCAGGTCAGCCTAATTGTATATTAATCAAAATACGATTCGCGACCGAGACAAAAATGTAATTGTGTCGGTATATGTTTAGCGGGCTATTTAGCGCATCTTTTCTAATCTTCTAAAGCATTTGACAGGGTCTGGCACGATGGCCTCATATATAAAGTAAAGAAGTCGCAACCTCACTCATTCCTGCATATTCCCACGTCAAATCTCAACAAAAGGACCTTTCAGGTCAAACTCAGGAACGAGTGCTCGGAACTGTACGATATTAAGTCAGGGGTCCCTCAGAGCAGTCTACTCCGACCGATAATTTACCTCATCTATACTGCAGATCTTCCAACAAATGAAAATACAGTGACTGCAACATATGTCGATGATACTGCCTTGATGTCAAAAAGTACTAACCCAGAAACTGCTTCGTTTCAACTGCAAGCATATCTGAATTAAATTGAAAAAGGCTTAAACAATGGAGAATAAAAACCAACCAAGGTAAATCCACACATGTTACCTTTACTGTTAGGAAAGGAACTTGCCCACCGGTAAAACTAAGTAACCACCTAGACAGGAGACTTACATGGCAAAAACCTTTTTGGTCCAAACGTAAGCAACTAGACAGCAAACTTCGTAGCCTCTACTCGTAACCGGAACCCATTCTCAGTTTTAAAACAACTGTAGCAAAATGATGGTGTACAAAGCTATCATTAAACCAATATGGACATACGGCATCCAATTATGGGGTAAAGCCAGTAACAGCAACATAGAAATACTTGAAAGATTTCAGAGCAAAGCATTACGGACTATGTTCCAACATCCCAAAATGTATAAGTAATAGATACATGTACTTGTACCTAGATCTCAACATAAGGACGATTTAAACAGGAAATAAGTCTCTATAGCATGAAATACCAAAACAGACTTTCAAACCACGTGAATGAACTCGCAACGGCACTAAGTGGAGATAACGACCTGCATCACGTACCTGCGTGCATGCGTTTGAAGCGAAGTGACATCCCCAGTCTGAGCATAAAGAGAAAGAGCTTTGGAAAAAGAACTCTTAAAAACATATAAACATTAACAGATGAGAAATCGAACAAAAGGGTGGCTTATTGTTTTCTAAACAGATTGCCATAAAGCACAATCCAAACAAAATTAATAATGCGTCCAGTACTGTGCAATGTGCGACTGTGCAACACGTACCTGATAATCTGACTTTATGTTTCGCTATCCAGTGGGCATTCCTCTCACGCCGAATGATCGACGCGAGGAACTCCTTTTCTTGTTCCGGGGTGGAAAATTCACATGGATGTCCTTCACCCTGGGCCGGACGGAGGGATCTGTCAGACTCTTACTGACTAAAAACCACCCCGGTGTTCCCTTCCTACACTTGATCATTGGAACTTATGCGCCTTACACGATCCCATGCGAGGAACACATCCAACCAACATTCACTAAACAGAAACAGTAATAAGTTTGCACTAATTGCGCCTCCAACCTCATTAGGGGATCATAAGTGTACGTAGGCAGTACCTACACACACTATGGACATTATGTTTTGCTCCGGTTTGTACCTAAAGGATGTTGGGTGGGTACCTAAAGGTCACTGGAAGTAGGCACCGGAGTATCGGGTTTATTTAATGGTTTTCAAAAGGGACTGGGTAAAGTAATAGGTATTGTTCATGTCATTATGTGCTTCTATTGTGGCCTTTATACTTTCAAACTTCCTTTGTATCTAAGCTGTAGTTAAGTAAGTACCAAATTTACCTAGACGGGTGGCAGAGACATCGACGAGAACCCTGTTAAGCACCTCGGATTCAGTACATGCTTCTGAACGGCCTTGCGTTGAGATTTTTCGTCACTTAAAAAAACAAAGAGCTCAATATATTTGAACGCGTAGTACCTACTTTGCAATGAAACAGCAGATTTGATTTTTGTTGACCGACGAAAAGATCTTCATAATTTTTTTGGGTCGGAAATCATCAAATAACTTCTCCCGCTCTGGGTGGAGCAGGAGGGCGTGTCTGACTTTTACTGACTAAAGCCCACTCGTGTTCCCTCAGTAGCCTGTGTGCCAGGGGCGGCGGTATCTCTTTCGAACAACCCGCACCCCTGGCAGGCATCGGCCCTTGTGGGCCTCATCAGTTCGTGCCGATATCTCTAAGGGGAACGGTTCTGAAAACGAAGACAGGTGATAGGGCTAGTCATTCTGGATACACTACCATGAAAGAATCGTTTTTTATTTTACCTAATTATTTGTACGTGAGAACAGTTAAATGAACCATTATTTGTGATAAAACACATTTAAAAACGACCCCATGTCCAGGCGGCGACTTCAAGTTTAGGCATCCTTTGTAAAGCGCCGCCAAAATAAAATAAGTAGGTACCTAGTAGGTAAACGTTATTGAATCGTTAAACGTTTTAAATTGATGCATAAACCAATTTAAAGCCAAAGGTTATCGGTATCCGTTTCCATTTAGGTTTTTTAGAACCTACGTTCTAGCTTCGCAAGCGTTACCCTTACACCCTGTATATTACCTACACTACAAACTTATAACATCCCTCTTTTTTGTCAGGGGTTAAACAGACTAGGCGTCAAAACTCATGTTTGTTGGGTGGAAACTGGTGACCTGTTAGTCAAGAAGGTTTAATACGCCAAATAATTTTCGAGGTATGAACATCATTCAGCATGAAAAATGCCAACTACCAAGCACATAATCGCATCACAAAACACGACCATTAAAAGAAAAATGAAGTCGTTAATACTCCAACCCCATAACCGTAACTCAGGAAAAATCGAACGCCATTACATTTGATGGGCAAATTACCTCCACAAACTAACCTTGGTCAAATGTTCCGTCTCCAGGGATAACAAAATTGGTTCACGCAACGAATTTAATTATGATCATGATAAAATATGAAGCGTTGTAAGGACCTCTGGTGATGACAATTTTGACCTCGTTAAGTGGCCAGTGGATTGTTTGCACCTTTAGGTTGATGCTTTTGACCTTTTTAATAAGTAGATAAGATCATGTATTCGAATTGTATTTACGATCCAACTTTTGTATCCAACGTGGTATTAAATCATGAATTAAAGTTTTTAGTATTTATTTCGGGATTTTACGTGAAAATCCCGAAAATTTGGTAGTTGCAAGTTTAGTTAAAAATAGCTTTTACACATCTATATATATAAAAGAAAGTCGTGTTAGTTACTTCACTTATAACTCAAGAACGGCTGAACCGATTTAGCTGAAAATTGGCAGGGAGGTAGTTTAGAGCCAGGAGAAGGACATAGGATACTTTTTATCCCGGTATTAGGTAGGGTAGCGTAGGTAGGGTAGGTAGGATAGTGTAGAGTAGGGTAGTGTAGTGTAGGAGGTAGGGTAGCGTAGGTAGGGTAGGTAGGTAGGGTAGTATAGTGTAGGGTAGGGTAGGTAGGATAGTGTAGGGTAGGTAGGGTAGGGCAGCGTAGGTGGAGTAGGTAGGTAGGGTAGGATAGTGTAGGGTAGGGTAGGATAGTGTAGGGTAGTGTAGGGTAGGTAGGGTAGCGTAGGTAGGGTAGGTAGGATAGTGTAGAGTAGAGTAGGGTAGTGTAGGAGGTAGGGTAGCGTAGGTAGGGTAGGTAGGTAGGGTAGTATAGTGTAGGGTAGGGTAGGTAGGATAGTGTAGGGTAGGTAGGGTAGGGCAGCGTAGGTGGAGTAGGTAGGTAGGGTAGGATAGTGTAGGGTAGGGTAGGATAGTGTAGGGTAGTGTAGGGTAGGTAGGGTAGCGTAGGTAGGGTAGGTAGGGTATAGATTTTGTATGAATGACTTTTGGATGGATAGGACAACGTCTGTCGGGACAGCTAGTCTTTAATAAAGCTTGTTTTAAACTTATTGAAGATTTTTCCCGAATCCCGGGAAAAAAAAATATAGTTGTAAGGAAATCTCCACTTTCTGTCTCTGTTCTCCGAAGTTTAGGCAAATATAGTCAGCCTATTCCGATCACTGGTGATGACAATGTCGTCAACAGTTTACGCTGTGCATGCCCCTAGCCGGTATGATTTTTTGGTAAAGCTCCCAGTCGGCTTGATTTTTCCGACATCTTCAACAATCAGCGTCATATTTCAGCCAATTTACTCAAAATCTTTCATGAATTATTCACCTAAAACCGTATGAAAATCCGTTCGGTAGTTTTGAGTTTATTACGTTCAGATAGACGGAAAGACAGACGCGGCGCAGGGCCTTGGTTTTGTAATAAACGTAGTGATATTGTTTCGTGGTGATTAGTCAAATCCGATGAGACGGACCAGATGATCTGTCGATCCCAGGCTGTGTACAGGCAGAAAGTTGCACAGACAGCCATGGAGCGTTCCAATGGTTCGCATCAGGCTCTTAGACGGAGTTCCAAGATACGAAGACGTAGGTACCCATGAAGGTCTTCGACACCGGAAAGCGTATTATGGAACTCAAATGGAGTTGAGCAGGACACCTGGCAAGCCGAAGTTATGACAGGTGGTGTTAGGCTGTGATAGACTGGTCAAGAGTCCAAGGACTTGAAGACGAGATGTTGGTCGTCCAGCGGCTGCGAGATGGGTGGACGACATTGTTAAAAAATCTGAATGAGGCTGGCACAGGAGCGTGGGCATTGGCACAAGAAAAGAGAGGCCTATGTCCAGATCCGGGCTTTGGATGTGGATTAGGTATTCAAATTAAGTTATCAAGGTATTTGCGTTTGAAACAGTAGCTATGGATCCGAAAACAATATCAAAGATATGTGGTGGTGTGGTGGAATGGGAAGGACGTGTTAGGACACAGTCACTGACCTGGATTGGTCCTCTTCTTCTTCATCTTCCCCTGTGACATCGAAACGTTGGGGATCCGTATTCTCTGTCACATTACTCACAATTTCAAAGCTTCTCGTATAGTCCACTTCGAAAATGGTTCTTATAAAGGTGTGCCTGCACTTATTAACGATTAGGTGCCTACCGTTAATGGAGTAGGTACGAGTTACGATGATTACTACGAGTATCTATAGGTAACAGTGGCAACTATATTATGAGGCCACTAAGGTACTATAATACAATGACAGGCGGTGAAATAAGAACAAAAATAAAACTAATAATTATTTGTCATATTTTGGACCACATTTCAGTTTGAATTATGGTTCAATAAACGTTAATCTACATCAGGTAGTAGGTACAATAAAATTTTCGCAGGAAACCACACGTTTACAACTTACAAGGTAAGGGGACCTAGGGACAGTAGGCCGCACGTCAGTTGTTACAAAATCAGTATATAAGCTGGGCACTTTTTTTTTGCAATTGATCTGATTTCGAGTGCAGCGGCTGGAGCTGGCAACTTATTGAAATTAAATGTTTATTTATGTAAGTAGATCTTATACGACACTTTTACACGTCAATATTTTGTTGGTCAATAGTCTAAAACTAGATGGCGCCGGTATTTCTAGCTGACCCATGAGAAGAAATTCCGAAACAAAGTCAACAAAGCATCAGTCATCGTGTAGCTCAACCCTATTTTAGGGAGCTCAAGGACCCGTCACAGGCTACAAGATCTGCAGGACATTTGCTTGGCATAAGCAAATTCAGCCTATACCTAACGTTCCCACTGCTGGGACACAGGTCTCCTCTCTTCTAGAGGGCATGGGCCGTTATCCACCCCGCGAGCTGCGAGCAGTGCGGGTTGCTAAATGACATGATATGTCTTTGAGTTTTAGTTCCAGGATATGTGCCTGTTTCCTCACGATCTTTACCTTCACCGTTTTGAGAGCAGTGGTGACGAAATTAATTATACAAGTAAAGCGCCTGCGTGGGGTCGAACCTACGATCTACAACTTGTATTTTGTATATGGCCTAACCGAATGGACCCCGCGTAAAGACTCCGCTTTACCACTATGTCACCACTGTTCTCAATTTGGTTAGGCCATATACAAAATACTCAAAACCTCTAGACACTTATAAAGGCATGTATTCAATCTAGCCTGCATGGTAGGTACCCACTACGCTAGGCCAGTTCAAGGTCAAAGCGTTCCCACCGACGGACGTTGGGTCAACTGTACAATGGTCTATTTTTAGTCAAGGGCAACACGCGAAGAACTTGAACCATTAAATAGAAAGTTTCTACGGCCAATAAATAATTTTCAACTCATAACGAATGGTTTATTTTGACCTAAACTTTATGATGGATCGTCAAAACTTGGAAGCACTCACAACTTGTACAGTAAAATTCCGGAGGGTAGTCAGAAGTTCCTTGATGTGGACTTTCCCTCCATTTTATTGACACTGAAGTCGTAAACGGATACGGACAGAGCCACCTGTCGCATGGACAAGGAACTTGGGTTACATAGAAACTAATGACATATACGTATATAAATAGGTAATCAGCTTATATAGTTCCCTCAGCTGGAACACAGGCGTCTTCTCTTCGAAAGGGCACTCCCTTTCTTTAGTTTATTTTAGCCCACTGGCTAAAATCTACCAAGCGGGTAAAGTGCGGGTTGGGATTGTAGTGACATGGTAACTCATGTTTTTTTTAATTCAGGACTTAGGGAAGGCATAAATGCTCCCGCAAGTAGGCGCGCCGCCACTCTCGTAGAACAATTTCTATGGAAATTGTTTTAAAATAATCTCGTCGCGTTGACGCGTCGCGGCTGTCTGAAGCAGCCTTAAGGCTGACTTTCTATATAAATATGTCGGTGACATGTAGGTGATCCATTATTTAACACAGTAGAAAAAAATGATAGCATTTTCGACGTTGTAATGGCAATGGCAATTGGAATATTCTCATGGCCTATTGTACTTCCCCTCAACCTCCGGAAACTAGGCCTGCCAGGGGTGCGGGTTTGTTCGAAAGAGACACCACAGCCCCTGGCTTAAGGGCTACTGAAGGAACACGGGTGGGTTTTAGTCAGTAAAAGTCTGACACGCCCTCCTGCTCCACCCAGAGCGGGAGAAGTTATTTAATGATTTCCCACCAAAAAAAAAAAAACCTCCGGAAACTAACCTGGGAGTTAATTTCATGCTAATTCTGTGTCTAGTAGTAGATACCTACAGGTAGCGCAAATCTTTATTTTTACCCAACTTCAGAAAGCAGGAGGTTCTCAATTCAACTGTATGTTACACGAAATTATTAGGTATTATTTGTGAATTTTCATTGAATTTTCTCAGGTTAGTACCTGGTAGGTATTTTTAGAATCTCACGGGTGTGTGAGCCATGGTGATATTCTAGTTATTATTCTGAGAAGGTAAATTGCTCTGTACCTACTGCAGTGAAATTATCATCTAAGCCTAGTTGTAGAATTTTCTTACTATGCGGCAAGTGTTTAATATGGCAGCTTTTTGTAGTATTATGTTATTATTATCTCCGGCAATTGTGGATGGATTGAGAAAACTCATCCTCAGGAGTGGTCTCATTTACATTTTATTGACTTTTCTTGAATCGTTTTTGAATTGACTTCAACAATAACTATAAATTGACTTCAAAATGGAGGAGGTTATCCGTTCGATATGTTTTTTTTTTAATGTATGTTCGGGCATAAATCCGTCATATATAGACGGATTTGCAAAATTCTATTTTTACTCGAAAGGGGTTTAATCCGAAATGGTCCCATTTAAATTTCATATAGATCTGATGATGAGTTTCGGAGATAGACAACGGAACTCTTCAAAAAATGACAGCAAATTAGCCGCAATTGCTGCTATCGCATAAATGCGTTGTTTTGATTTGATTGACTTTGAAAATACCCAAAGGATGATGAAATTTCGTAAATTTAGGTAGGCACTAGATATAACTAAAAGTGAAAAGAAATACTTTTTACAACACAAAAAACAACCGACTTCGAAAGTTTTTTCATATTGATTATATTATAATAACTGTCGGTCACTGTTATTTACATATCAAGTACGAATTAGTGTGGGTTAGGTTAGTTTTTGTTTCACTTTTTTAGGTACAGAGGCCAGCACATCAAGCTACTCCAATCTGTAAAATTTCTTTGATAGATTTTCAACTTTATTCCAAATACCTATAAGGTTTATGTTCAATTGGGAAAATTTGACAGCTTGGGGTAGCTTGATGTGCTGGCGTCTGTACTTATACCTAGGTACCATAAAAAAGTTAAACATAAAACAATTAAAAAAACAACCAACTTACATTATAAAAGAAAACACTACAATGTGAAAAATTAGTTTGTTTTTGGGAGTCGGTGGTTGTAAATAAAAATACAAAATCAAAGACACTGACTTCCGATCTCAATCAAAGTTATTTTTCACTTTGTACCTATTGTTTTCTTTGGAAGTCGGTTGTTTAAAAAAATATTGTAGGTATAACAAGTCCTGACTCTTCTAACCATATCTAGACATAAGCTTCTAAAATTCCCTCGTTATGTAAACACAAGCATAGCTCAGACTAATGAGTATCATAAAAGTTTTTAATTTCCATACATTACCTATTCACGTAGAAACATTACAACAACATTAGGTAATAGGTATGCCTGTTCTTTATTAGTGATCGATGGCCTGACTGCTTAAAATTCCATGTAAACTTTAAACCAGCCATGTGTACAATATAAGTTTTAAGTAGAGTTAGAGAACATTTTCTAGACAAAAAAAAGAAGGTTTTATCACACGAGGTTAAATATTTTATGTCTGTGATATTTTTCGGAAAACGATATTAGGTAGGAAGTAGATACGAGCTTTTGCACGCAGTTTCTCCTGCTTGGAGGAGGGAAATTATCCCATCGGTGGATTAATTTCGTAACACACTATAGCAATGGACAGTTTTACAACATTGCCAAGTATGTGCGCTCTACGCAAATATCCTTTCTTTGGTATTGTTCGTCAAATCGTTGAGCTCCTCAAGTTCCGAGTTGAGCTATATGATTACTGTTAAATGCGTGCACTGAATGGACAGGTCCACTCGATCTGTGTAGTTCTTTCCTCAAAAAGACCATTTCAGAGACCAATCCACATGGTCTTCACATGATCTGACCAAGATTATGTCTGGACTTTAAAAGAGACTGTGACCTCTGAGTTTGTTTCGGCTTTTCTTCTCAGAGTAGGTAGTCAGTTAGGAAACGCCGACCTCATCTAGTTTAAAAAAAAAATGATTGACGTGTAAAAGTGTGTGTACAAACGTACTTAAAATCATTTATCATTGGACTAGGAATATCCTTCCAAAATGTTTCAAATTGAGATTGATAGTGTATGTTACGCAAGTGGGATGCGGAACGTAGTAGGTGATAAAAGTACCTATCCTATGTCCTAACCTAGATCATGGTCTACCGGTGTGCTATTTAATCGAAATCCGTTCAACCGTTAAGGCGTAGGCATGAAAAGACAGACAGACAGAGGTACTTTCGTATTTATAATAGATAGGTTCTAGTATGGATTGTATGTAGGTACCTACTTACACTCATTGCACGTTCTTCTTCTCGTTTCGATGACTTATATTTTGTCCGCCCAGCAGGTACGTAGCGACCTGGCCAAATCTGTCATTAGCCAGCCTGGGGACAGGTGGTGGCCCAGTGGTAGCGGCTGCGACTTGCAAGGTCGCTGGTTCGAACCCGGACAGGTAGATACTTTACTTTGTGTCAGTTATTTCATCAACACTACTTTCAAAACGGTGAAGGAAAACATCGTGAGGAAAATGTCTTAGAACCAAAAATTCGAAGATATGTGCATTATACAAACCCGTACTAGGCCCGCGAGATGAATTACGACCCACTGTCTCTCACCGGGAGGAAGCCTGTGTTCCAGCAGTGGGAACATTACACATTAGGGTGATTATGTATTAAAAGCCTGTGTTGTCCCAGGGCAGACAAAAGGCCTCCCTTCTCTTTTTACACTTTTCCCGGTCTACTGCGATTGTGGGCCAATCTTTTAGGAAGGAGTCCAACTTATCCCGTCATTACTTTCAGTGCCTGCCGCATAGTCGTTTCCTGAGATTTTGGATCCATTGAGTGCTGGTTTTTGCGTATTGCTGCTCCGACATGCGACAGAATGTGGCCAGCCCAGTTCAAAACTTACCTAAATTTATCTTCCTTTCATCTTACCTCAAAAAGTTTCGTGTTCCATTTGAGACCTTCGACAGAGGCTTACCGCAAAGTCATGTCTCCTCACCTACACATTAACACTTCATGACCAAAGCCTGTGTGTCAAACAACTTTGAAAGTTCCTCCATCCACCATCAGAGCTGCGAACTTATGTTCAACTTTTCGCGTCGAACCATCATGGAAGGTAGGTCAGTCTACAAACAATGTTTGTAGGGTTTCCCAACGAACACCAGCATTTGTCAATGCTCTTCATCCTGAAAAGCGTGTTGTTGTCTTTATATTACCTGCCAATCATAATTTTCATTAAATTATAAAAAAAAACCTTCCATTTCTTACAAGTTTTTTTTTAAGTCGGTTCTATACCTAGGTAATGTAGGACACCTGGCAAGGTGCAGTAATGGCTGGTGGAGTTAGGTTGTGACAGAGTGGCGTCCAAGGACTGGATGACGAGATGTTGGTGTCCGGCGGGCGATAACATTGTTAACATCGCGGGCAAAACGTCGATGAGGCCGGCCGGCACAGGAGCGTAGGAATCGACACAAAATAAGAGAGGTCTAAGCCCAGCAGTGGCCGAGTCTGACTATGAATGATAATGATACCTAATGTAAAACAAACAGTGTAATCTACTTTCATTGCAGATCGTACCTCACAGCTCGAATCGACCAATTCAAAGAAAATCTCCTACTCCAATTTCCAACTTCCGTCCCTATTAGTTTAAGTATTATGCTGCAAGTCTTTCAAAACTAATAAAACAGCTTATGAACTCTATTTCAAAGAGCCACGATTCAATATCGATAAGGCTATTTGCATAGACTATCCGAGCTCTGCCGTTTCGCAATCAAATCAAATCGTAAGAACAGTGTTCGACCGACTTTTGCTTTGAGAATAAAACATTTATTGTTGATTAAAGACTTGAAACGTAAAATCAAGGTTTCCACCATGTTAGCGCACCAACTGTGCTCCGCGCATTCGCTTTGTCATGGTGGTTGTTTTTGATAGGTACCTACGCTTTATACCTACAAGACAGGTCCACTCAAATCTCTGTGGTTCTTCATACATAGGTACATGGTCATCACATGATCTGACCAAGATTATGTCTGGACTTATAATACAGGGTAAGTTTTTATCCAGGTCGCAAATCGTGACCATGAATTTAGCATATCATTCTAGAACCCCTAGCGTAGAAATTTTTCGCCGGTTGTACAAAAAAAAATCAGCTGTTTCATAGAAAAGTGCAATACCTACGCGGTCAAAATGTATGGAACAGCTGATTTTTTTTTGTCTATCCGGCGAAAAATTTCTGCGCTAGGGGGTCTAGAATGATATGCTGAATTCATGGTTACAATTTGCGCACTGGATAAATAAAAATCCTGTAGAGCTGTGACCTGTGAGTTTGTTTCGGTCTTCCTACTCAGAAGTAGGTTGTCGGATAGGAAACACCGAATTACATCTAACTACCTAGTAAAAAAAAAATTGAAGCGTTAGTACAAAAAGTACAGAAATAAAATTAATTTAGGACCGACCGGAATCTGTGTTTGTAAGAAAATCCAATGTTCACCCACTTGTAGTGGTCGAGGTAATTCATTTCAAACTTGCACATGATCATTAAGATGACAATAAGATAATGGAGCTGGCCTAAACGTTGCTTATAGTTAAGTTATGATTAGCGACTGTTTAAACATATATTTTTCAGGTTTAAATATCTCTTAACTTTAAGCAGCGTTTATAAATAAGAGGGTTAATGTTTGCGCACATTACAGAGTTTGCCACATCGCCTGGAAAGAGAAAGCCCCTTCTACATGGTGGTCCAGTATCGAGAGAAAGCGCAGAATCTAACTCCTATGACAACCCAGGACAGACGGTCCTGGCGCCGCTGTAAAAGAAGACCCCACATAGAACTGGGATAAAGGAATTAAACGGCTTAGTATTTCCTTAGGTACCCATATGTATTTACATACCTAGGCACAGGAAAAAACCTAGAATTTAATTTCTGCGAAATATAACTAAGTAGGTAATAAGGAAAATGGCACATTGGGCTCTGTACCTACAGGGTAAGTTTTTATCCAGTGCACAAATTGTATCCATGAAATCAGCATTTCATTCTAGACCCCTAGCGTAGACATTTTTCGCCGGTTATACAAAAAATCAGCTGTTCCATACATTTTGACCGCGTAGGTATTGCACTTTTCAATGAAACAGCAGATTTTTATTTCTTTATTCGACGAAAAATTTCTGCGCTAGGGGTTCTAGAATGATTTATGCTGAATTCATGGTTACAGTTTGCGCACTGGATAAAAACATTCCCTGTATAGTTCGTGCGAGAAAGCCATTTCTTTCATTGTTATGAACGCTAGTGCTTACATCATTTCCTACATCTAATAGGTAGTTCCCAAAGGTCATGGCATGACTAATCTAAGTAGGACCTATTCAGGTCGGTAGATAGTGGGCTATTTCAGGTTATTTACTGCGTGGGTACCAAATTAAGGCTTTTATTTCTACTGCGGAATTTTATTACGTACGGTCATTACCAATCAGTGGAAGTAGGTCCTACTGATTGTTAGTGACCGCCCATTTGTCTGTTCAAGGAAAGCTGTAATGTTTTTAGGATTCCGTATCTGAAAAGGAAACTGAATTGAACAGAACCCTTATAGCATCATTTCGTTGTCCGTCCGTTGTGTGTTTGACAGTCTGTGAAGACCCTTTTTTTAAGAATGCGTGAAGGTATAAAGTTGATGTTAATTTCAGATACGTAGGTCTACGGTTCTTTGGAGCTCTAAAAATATCAAGCTTCTAAATCAACGCAATAAAATATTTAATGTGACTTATTTTGTAACTACTACTGTAAATCGTTAATTTGCAGTATTATCGCATATTTATATTTGCAGTTGTAGAATTGACTGTGACGCATTTCTATTTATGGTTGAACATATTTCTCAACTAAAATGTTAAGTTTTTTTTTTTATCCGTCCCTATTACGGACTCTTCATTGTGCGGTCCGACAGTCGACACGCACTTGGTCGGTTCTTTTTTAAGGCATTGAAACCACCATAAGTATATAGTGCTTACCAGTTGGTACTCTTATTGTGGGTTTTGGTCTGCATTCTTCCACAACCCGAATATTTCCTTTTCGATTCAACACAGAGAGAACAGCCTATCACTGGACAGTTTGTAGACACCAAGAAGCTCATCCCACCAGTTTCGTCATTAGCATTTCTTAGCCATTGAAACTCCCCTTGATGTCCAGAATGACCAATACCTAGATGATACTGAAAAACAGAAATTTTTAGTAAACCTGAAACATATACTAAGGTTTCTCCGCCATTACAAACATAGGTAGCCAAATCTTATGTCCAGTGTAATAAAACTAGAAATAGCCTATAAAGAACAGCTGGTACCACCCACATCAAGCCGTCCTAAGCATGCAATATTACCGAGAGAGACTATAACAACGTAAGCATTTAGGTTTTCACAAAAAAATGGTATGTAGATAGGTACCTACTTAAAGCTGTAGATAATTATAAAAATATTCAGAAGTCTTATGACATCACGTCTCTATTTTCTTAATAGCCAGAGGTGTAGGTCCCATAAGTAGTTGGTATCCGATGATGATCCATTGCTTCATGTGTTCGAAAAATTTGACTACTCAACAACGTACATAACGCAATGAATGTTGTTGAACTGTCATAATGAAAGCCTACTGTTATTGTGTTATACAATAGGGTATTTTCCAATTTATTAAAAACAATTTTAATTTGTAGATTGGGACGAAATATGTAGGTACCTAACAGAAAAATAAAAATTTAGATATTGATTTATATTCATTTTCTCAATTAAAAACGATTAAAATGTAATTTATTTTGCTTTGTTTTGAATTTACCGCCAAAACGCTTCTTACGATGACTTTTTTATCACGTGACGTCAGCTTTGTGTAAACGGCACCGGTACAAATACTTTGCGTGGCGAACTTTTAAAAGTATTTGTGCACAGAGGCATCGCACACCAGTAATACCACTTTCCTTCCATTCAATATCTTGTTAATTATAAACTCGACATATTCACTTGCTTACAACTACTTTAGTTCACACAAAGCTGACGTCACGTGTGGACACGTGATAAAAAAAGTCATCGTAAGGAGCGTTTTGGCGGTAAATTCAAAACAACGAAAAATAAATTTGATTTTAATCGTTTTAATTAAGAAAATAGAAATAAATTAATTATTTGTTATTTTTCTGTTACATATTATTACGTCTCAATCTTCAAATTAAAATGGTTTTTGGAAAATACCCTATTTCCCCGCAGTTGTTTGTACCTAATGTAGATAGATAGGGGGCGAGTAGCCTATTGTGTGCAGTTACTTACTAATCGAAAACTCAATTACATTGCAACCTCTGCTATTCTGGAAAAATCTCACCGTGAAAACTTAGGTGAAGTGAGCGTGGAGTGAGCCGTCAGTGTCATCCCGGTGATGCTAGGGAATAACCAAGCATTACATTTACAAATGCCCTTGCAGATGACAGATGACCTTGTGAGGGCCGCGGGAGTCCGCTGGATGCGAGAAGCACAGAACCGGTCGAAGTGGCGGAGCTTGGGGAGGCCTATGTCCAGCAGTGGACGTCTTTCGGCTGAAATGATGATGATGACATTTACAAACATAATCGATATTTTAATAATATTTGTTGTGCTTATTCTGTTGATCTATGTTTTGCTATGCTATTTAAAAAGCCCCTAGACTTTAGATTTTTATATGCACCTAAATACTAGCTTTGAAATAATTTGTACCTAAAATGATCAATAAAATTTGCATAAAAATATTAATAAAATCTCGATTTTATCTGTAAATGTAATTCCTAGCATCAGTCGGTTTTCACTGACACCTCACTCAACGCAAATTTTCACAGCGAGATTTTTATAGAATCGGTGACTTGAAGTGAACTGTCATCTAGGGATTGACAGCTCACTTCACCTAAGTTTTCAAGGTGGTATTTTACAGAAATAGACCGCCTAGGGTCGATAAACCAATTCTCATTATTTGCAACTTTTGCAAGGCAGTAAAAAGTATTGTTACCTACGCCTCGCCTGTATTAAATATTCGAAAGGCTGTATGTAGTACGTTACGTATCGTGTGTAGATTGTACTGAATATTTTTTATAAAGCCCCTGTAGCCTGCGAAGGTCTTAAATATGTCAGAAATTGCTTACTGAGGTAAACTCAATAGGGCTGAAACGGGAGCGGTAGGTAATAATTTTGGGAAAACATTCCCCAAGCTAGAGTAGGCGATCAAAGGGGTATTAGTTCAATGAACCCTGCAGGCTAAGTGGGTTTTATATATATAAACCTCGGATATTAGTAGATTTGGTTATATTAGGATATATCAATCTGCCTGGCCTTTTCCCAATTATTATGGGGTCGGCTTCCAGTCTAACCGGATTTATTTCTTGCTTTCAAAACTTACCACTATTTTACATGGAGTGACTATCTGACCTCCACAAACCAGTTACTGGGTAATACGATAGGTACACTTTGGTAAGACTGAATCTGGTCTGCTTTGAATAACAGCCGGGGCCAGCGGATTAACAGACGTTGCCATAAGTTTTTTACCTGTTGCTTACAATAAAATTGAAGCAACACAATCATGTGATGCCGGACGTAAAAGAATAGCACCAACCCAGTCCTACCCGTGGGTGTCGTAGAAGACGATTAAGGAACTTACTAGAGAATGGGCAGCAGCGTTCTCTATGCCTCTTGACCACCATACCGCGATCGCCTGAGCGAAGAGCGAATAATGGTTACAATTTTTTTTGTGTTGTATTGTCAGACTGTTTCAATTGACTTTTTGTATTGGAGAAAACACAGATATAGAAGTATGTTATTCAGCCTTCATAGGAATGGGAGGATCTGACAACTAGACGGGTGTTGTGTCTGGTGGGCTACTGCCCTACGAAGTTGGGTCGTTGTATATCCTAGTCCCCCATTTCTTCCTGTGGGTGTCGTAAGAGGCGACAAAGGGGCTTACTAGAGAATGGGCAGCGTTCTCTATGCATTTTACCACCATACTGCGATCGCCAACCCGCCTGCCAAGCGTGGCGATTTCGGCAAATTCCCCCCTTTTGGGAAAGGCTTTTGTCCAGCAGTGGATGTCTTTCGGCTGATATGATAATGATGATGATGAATACAATCATGACTTGCATCATATAAACATTGCTTTAAGTTATGGTATGCGTAGGTAGGTATGCTACATGCAATTAAATCCCACCGTGTAGATAAATCAGTAACCAAATTCGGCAACACACTATCATCTCAATCAGAATCATTTTGATGGATATTGCCGAACCATTGCTTTAAATGTTTGAAAAAATTTTCTGCTCTACAACGTAATAACGCAATGAATTTTGTAGAACTGCGCAATCATACCGAAGGCTTTACGTAGGCAGGGTTCGGGACTCTCTGCCTATCCCCTTGTGGAATACTGGATTTTATGTTGAAGCTTGCTTCTGTTACCTATAAAATGAGAGTAAAATTGAACTAGTATTTAAAATAAAAGTTAGTTAGCTTTATAAACGCACATCATAATCGGCTACACCAAAATAGATTGGTAATTCCCCACCTACGTGAATCTATAAATTATATTAATAGCTATCCATTTTGGTATCGTCTGTAAGATCAGAGAACAGTTTTAGCTCTCCAAAATATTTAGAGAAAAAAGGTCAAACAATTTTACTGAGCTGCGTAGCGTGTAGGTCATACACACCTATCGATCTTTAAGCCTACACCCGCGTGGTATGTCAATAAAAAGTAATCTGTCTTTTATTGATTGAAGGTCGTTCTCAAGGGTTCAAAGGACGTTTTTAACGTGGACATAGGCCTGCTCCAAAAGGGGGGTTTTGCCATATTCGTAACGCTTGGCAGGCCTGGGTTGGCGATCGCAGTATGGTGGTAAAATGCATAAAGAACGCCCATTCTCTGGTAAGTCCCTTAGGCGCCTCTACGACACCCACGGGAAGAAATTTGACGGTGCTATTCTTTTACGTTCGGCACGACACAGTTCAAAGAATCCTTAAATCAAATTTGATCAAAATCGGTTCAGCCGTTTCGGGACAAACAGCCAGCCTTTTTTTCTGTAATAAGGGCCTACCGAATATACTTTTACGATACACATTTAATAAAAAGCTGTTATTCTGACATTAAAAACAGACAATTCAATTTAAACAATTTGTGTTTGTACCTAGTTGTGAAAGTTTTAGGTACTTAGGTGTTTGTCACTTAATCATGCAAAAACTGTATTTGAATGGAGTTTAGTTAGGACATATCCTAACCCAGGTCGTGGTCTTCATACCTATAAGTATTCTATGGGATACCTACTTTTAGCACGGTAGTAGGTACATGCCCGTGAGACAAAGTCCAAATTCCCCGCAGCCAAAGCCGCGGGCTGATAGGCGAGTGTTTCTAGAATAAAAATATATTGTGTGAATATTTTCATACAAATTGCTTTAATTTCACTACGCCATGAAAGGTTACTCAATTTTGTTTAACAGCATGAGCCCTTAGGCCGCGTTCACAGTTGACGGCTGAGCGTGCGTTAGTTTACTTACTGCGTTTCCATTAATATTCCAGTTTTCGTTCACACCAAACCGATGATAACTAAAGAATTTACCAGTATAATAATAGATTAAAAAAAAAAACTAAAAAACACGCTTTAAAGACCAAACTGAAAAAGCAGAAAATAATTTATTTCATTTAAATTTTAAATCTATTATTTATTTTCTATTTTTTAGTTCTGCCAACTACAAAAGCGTGTTTTTGTTTTTTTTTTACATTAAGTACCTATGGAACAAATTTATGAAATTATTGACTTGTCATCGGTCCTCGATAAGTCTACAAAGTTTAAATGAAATCTGACCGTTTAAAGTGGGTCAAAATTAAGTCCAAAGGAGTAGGTTACAAACAAACATGCTTACAAACATACCAAAACTCATAGTGTGGCGTAAGGCTACGCTATTCGTTTTTTTTATCCTTTATTAAAAAGAACCATTTTTAATAAAGGATAAAAAAAAACGTTAAAAATTTCATAATAATTGATTACAACCCAACCCATAAGACTAATAAGCAATTTTAATCTAACAATTTTTTACACGATTATCATTTTTAAACTTAGTGTTCATTGTACTTTACACGAGTACGTTTCATTTTCTAGGTCTGATATAATGATATAAACACTGTTCATGTGTTATTATCTGCGTCATTGTCACAATTATTTCTACGCTTTTAGTAAGCTTGCTCACAATTGGCGGCTGACTACAATACCGTAATTAGTATTGGTGTGAACGTGGCCTTGTTTTGAAAATATCACGCTGTAGAAACTCTATTTTCTAGTCGATCAATCAAATATGCCAATCGCAGGAGTTTAAAACTTAGGTACAACAGTGGGCCCAATTTCCTTTCAAATTTAATTACCGTAGGTACTTTGAGAAGAAGGACCTGAATAGGTATTGAATTTTGGCATACCTACTTATTTGGTCGAGCCTTTCAAAGCTATCATCTGGCAAACGACTTTCAAAGCTCCGATCTCCATTGTCAATGTAAGTTAAAAGTAGAATAATGATTACCAACCTGCGCCCTAATCGCGTAACACTCGATTAATCATAATCGGTTTCATTTTGACAGTACAACAATATTCATTGCGTTATTTACATTGTTGAGCAGACACATTTTCCGAACATATGAAGCAATGGTTTAACAATCTGTTTCAAAACGTAAGTTCTGTTTAAGATGAATCGTGCGTTACGCAATTGCTGATTGTCTTTCTTTGCCTGTCTCAACACCATATTCTTAGCAGTAATGTACTGTATCTCTTCTTGCGAATAGCTGCGTTACATCTAGAGGCAGACATGGTTTTAGCGTCGTCTTTACAGTTTTCATGTGTTTATGTAACCTACGAAATTCTTTCCTTACGTTTCGGGTGTCAGGCTTTATGTTAAAAATATGATTCGCGATCGTAACATGTATCTATGTAATTATACTTTCTCCCCCTTATTACAAAACAAGGTTTTTCTTTAGGTATGGTTTAAACCAAAGACTACAATAATACACTGGCAAGTTTAAACCGTCGAGCCTGTTCTTTAAATAAGAACATAACTGAAATCGAAATACAGCTCCTTTTACAAAACTGACAAGTTAGTCCAGTGCTAAATTGTCAGTTTTGTAAAAGGAGCTGTAATTCTATGTCAGTTCTAAGTTCTTATTTCAAAAATAGGCTCGATGGTTTAAACCATACCTAAAGAAAAACCTTGTTCTGTAATAAGAGGGTCTAAGTTTCCATTGAATGACTTTTTCAAGAAATAGTCACTCAATGGGATATATGAACGATATGATAATAATCTGATTATGCCTGTCTGCTTTATCAAGTATAACTACTTACTTCAAAGCCACAGATTACCCAATACTACAAACCACAAAGCTACAAAAAAGAAAACAATCAAATGTTTACAACAGACACGTACCGCCTCTTTTACCCGAAATACTTTTCTGGGAAGCTATATACCCCGTGCATTCACCTTCCTTCCTCGTTTCACGAAACTCCAGTAGTATTTTATTTTATAGCGCACACGCACTACATTTTATTCAGACAGGTATTATTAGACAACACGCGAATAAATCAGCCTTGTTCCCTAAAGAGGGATGACAAGGGTCACCGGTCCTTTGTTCTTTCCTCACTTAATTGTCGCGATGATCGACTTAAGCAGCGTAGATTTACAATGTATTTAAGCCCCTTTAATGTCTGCGTGGTTCCGGAATAGGCTTCCAGATAGCCCGCCGATGTTGTAAATCAGCAGAATTCTTGTGTATACTTACATATCCTTTTGGCAATTCTCAGATTGCGGTAGTATTTAATGCAGTGGTAGGTATCTTTTATGGCTTACCGCAGGCTAGTGCCTAACGTGAATTTAATTGTTCTAAGTTAAGAAGATGACTTGTTGAACGTTGGCATGCCAAACTACGTATGCCTAACTAACTTTGATCCTTTTCCATTTCAATCAACAATCAACTCGGCTTATCGCAGTCCACTGCTGAACATATTCTTCTCCCATGCTGCGCCACAGCACCTTGTCCTCTGCCTTCCGCAGCCCAGTCTTTCCCAACCACTTTCTTTAGGTCGTCGGTCCTTCTAGCTGCTTCTTCATTTATTTCTGCGCATCTCTGCGGCCAGATAAATTCTGAACATGTTGCTAATCAATCCTACTTCTGTTATTAATCAAGTCTAGCACAATTTTCGTAGCCTTCTTCCAAGACTCCCAACCATGTTAGGGTTTTTTTTTGGGTGAGAAATCATCAAATAACTTCTCCCGCTCTGGGTGGAGCAGGAGGGCGTGTCAGACTTTTACTGACTAAAACCCACCCGTGTTCCTTCAGTAGCCCGTATGCCAGGGGCTGTGGTGTCTCCTTCGAACAAACCCGCACCCCTGGCAGGCATTGGCCCTTGCGGGCCCCATCATTTTTTGTGCTGACATCTCTTTGAGGCGCGCGTGGAACACAACGCGCCGTCGACTTGGGCTTGGTCCTTACCAGACAGCGAGCTACCCATTACTCGCCGTCCGCAAGCCCATGCCTACGGTGGCCGGAAATCGGCCTGGGATTCCCGACGCCGACCATGTTAGGGTCCAGTGACGTACGTGTCTTATGTTTTAAGTTACGACAGTAAATTATGAACTATTAAAACCAAAAAAAAAAACGTATTTTTTATGTGAATTTTGACAAGTGCTTCCTCTTTTCGCAGTGAAATAATAATTATTTCTTCTAAATTGTTTCGAGATGAATTGCTTTCTCCAAATAAAGTACCGTTTTAATTATCTACTGAAACAGATATCTGGAAATGGTTGTGTACCGATCTGCCATTAGATAAATCCTGAAACAACGACCAACGGTCGATGAAAATGTAAGCCATTGTGTTGGCTACAGTAAATATGGGCCAGCAATCAGTTTGCTTTGCATTTATGTAGATACAGCCTGCTCGTTCCGTCTTTGTTTCGTTTCTATGCAGGAAACGCTTTATATTCCAACGTCCACACAATGCTTGTTATGATCTATTAATGCAGACCGTTTTAATATGAAATTTAAAATATTTGCAGTAGGTAATAAAATAAATAGGTCAGGGTTTTTTCACGGTGAATCTATGGGTCAACTACTAAACCAATAGTACCTACTTACTACTACACCATATAATAATGCTTTCAGGATGTTGTTGCGACTACCCTGTTTCTGCAGAGCCTCAGAAATGTTTGCTGAGACCCACACAGATGGCTTTCAGGCTATGATTCGCAAAAAAACGGCGTTGCTGCTGAGCGGAGTCCGAGGTAGTCGCAACTGCATCCTGAAAGCTGTGGCGAAGAGCTATGCTTACTCTAAATATGTGGCATTTTGTGTTTGTCATCTGCAAGGAGTAATATAAGTTTTTTTTATACCTAACACAATATGGATCACTGCTGTCTGAAATAAATGAATTTTAATTTAATCTAAATAGTAAAAATGAATCGCCGAAATGTATGTACGCGCATAACTTACGAACGACTGCACCAAATTGGATGATTCTTTTTTTATGTGTTCCATATTGGAGGACAAGGTTTGTATTTAAGAAAATTTATAAAAAATTGATTTGATCAAAATTGTTGTGAAATTATTGATAATCCAACTGATTTGATTTTACCGGAAGGGTTATATTTCCTCAGTCGCGACTGGAAAAATAAAATATGGCGGTACGAAGTTCGCCGGGTCAGCTAGTTCAATATAAATTGCACGTAAACGAAGCAAAGGCAGTTTAAACTGAAGATCGTAGCAAGTGGCGTTCTGTCATTTCTGTCTTCACCCTTGGGAAGAAGGCGTGACTATATGTATGTAATACTAGCTTTTGGCAGCGGCTTCGCCCGCGTGGCGTTCTAAAATTATCCCATGGAATTTTACTCCCGGAATAAAAAAGTATCATATGTGTTAATCCAGGATAAAAACTATCTGTGTGCCAAATTTCATCCGTTCAGCCGTTTTGGCGTGATTGAGTAACAAACATCCAAACATCTTCACAAACTTTCACATTTATAAAATTAGTAGGAGAAATTGCTGTGGCATAACGTGGGCCTATAAAAGCCTAATCAAAACATTGTATGATATTAAGCGAAGCTAATAGTCCCCTTTATTAATAAAACACGGTATTAATTTCCGCCAGGCGTAATAGGTAGTCATAACCTCACATAACGTTATTCTGCGTATATTAAGGGGGTGGAAATAGCTGTAATATCCAAGATTATTTTTGATGTTAAGATTTTGTGGTACAGTCAGCGTCAATAATATCGGGACAAACAGACTGTTTAAAATGATAGAAACAACTATTAAAATTAAACTTTATCTCAATTCGATAAAGTTCTTCTCTTCTCTACCATCAGTTTGAAAAAAAACCGCATCAGAGGGGTAATTGCGTAACTCACTATCAGTAGGAATTGTTTTATTTTTGACAGTTCAACAACATACATTGCGTTATTTACGTTGTTGAGCGGACAAATATTGAACCATCATCGTTTCAGCGAAAAAGACGTCCACTGCTGGACATAGGCCTCCCCCAGTCTCAATAACTTCGTTTGATAACCAACTTTTATAATTACAAAAACCGCAAATGGACTATATTGGTACTGCGAAATCTTTCCAAAATACTTAACCCCTTGCAAAGGCCAAAGGAAATAAAAGAAAATAGTTCCCCTGTTCCTTAGTCGGGACAACTTGCAGTTACTACAAGTTGCTACTGTGTAAATCCCACTCAGGAAAACATTCTGTAATTTATTTACACCTCGTGAAATATGAAACGGTTTAAGATCTTCCAAAACAAAGTTTTTCTGTCTCATCTGGATAAGCAACAGGCTTGTAATTGTCTAATAAATAAGTTCTCGCAACGGGTACGTCCCTAAGTGTAACAATTTTCCCTGAACATTATTTTTTAATACCGTACCTATCTATTTATACCAAATTGTATAGCAATGGTAAAACAGTTTGCAAGAGTTAGTATTTATTATTTTGGGACTTGAAATTGTACCTATGTACAGCTGTCAGCACATCAAGCTCCAATCTGTCAAATTTCTGTGATAGATTTTCAACTTTATTACATAAGCGTATGGTCTTTGTTCAATTGGTAGAATTTGACAGTTTGGGGTAGCTTGATGTGCCGTCTGTTCATGAGTTCTATATTTTCTATATCATCAATTGTGGCCCTCTCTGCCATTTTAATTTTTATGTGTACTTCGTTACTGGCGTGTTTAAAATAATATAATGATATGGCGAAGCCGTCCGCTGTGAAGCTACCTTTTAGGTAGGTACTAAATACCTTTCCCAAGATGATGGGTAGTATTTTTTTCATTATACTTTATTGTAATAAATTTCAGTTCGGTTTACGTATTTTTAACTTTGGTTGTAAAGACGAAATATGGAAAATGTTCAGACTGATTATTGTCTACAACTAGACAAGAACCAGGTTGATTTCCAGCGAACGTGTTAGATATAAATACTATGTACCTAAGACTTAAAGTGAATACTTTTTCTATGCAAGACTGAATTATGGTTGTAAATAATAGCAGTTAGGTACATCCAATGAAATGTATGGGCCGTCTGAACCAAGGCGATTATAATTTAACCTACTTTTTTTATCAATAGATTTTCAAGATATTTTGCAATCATTTAGGTAAGTACTAAAAAGCACGCTGTGAAAAAGAATAAAACAGATATTTTTTTAACTAAATTTATTCTCAAAACTATTCTTTTAGAAATCCTACAATAGTTATCGAGTCCAGGTCCAACACTGTTTTTTTCTCCAGACAAACAAATTATAATAACAATCACAACGGATCCTCAAAGTATCCATTATATATAATTAAATAAATAATATGTATTATATTTTCTAACATTAACTAATTCTTCTAAACATAGTAAATATTCGTCTCTAACATAATTTGGTACATTACTCTACCTATATTGATTTCGGTTACATTTATGATATTTTAATAAAAATATAAGCTTACTTATAATATTATTAATGAATTTTAGTAGTACAACTTGTAGTCAAATTTTTAAAACATTATACGTAACTAATTAATACATTAATAATAAAGGCAGTTTAATATTGGGGTATACAAAATTATTCCTGAAGAAATAGGATTACACCCAATATTTTTTTTACATAAATATTTATAAATTAATAGTTTAATAAACAAGACGTAAAAAGCTGTCAACGAGGCTGAATTGAATCCGTTTTACTCAAAATCAGCTGATTATAAATTCAATGGCATCTACTTATCTATAAATTATTAAGCGCATAATCAACGGCTTACATGTTTTATGTTGACACTTTTAACTAAGTATTACAAATATTTGACTCTATACATCAGAATTCAGCACACGGGAATCGCAAACATACCTTCTGTATTGGTTCTCAACCATTACGCCACACTGAGGTATTTGGCTACGGAATATGGCTACCTTCATATTTAAGCAGAAGATAATAATGGAAGTTCAGCTTAAAATATCTAGGTAATCTAATGATATGGCTGCGATCGCTTAAATTCGACATAGCAACGTTAGAAAACCGAGGACTGCAAGATTCCTAAAATTGAAACGATAATAGGGTAGTTAAATAAATTCGTATGCTAACTGTCAAAGTTCGCCGGTGCGCGACAATTTAATATTTCCCTAAGTTTTATTCTGAACTGCTGATATTCAACTCTTGAGTCCTTAACTTATTACATAAAAGTTTCGTACGTACTCATGCTCTCGCTATCTTATATCTCTTGAGATGTTATTTTTTTCAACTATTAACATACTATTTTTTCAAGGTACATTTCACACGCGCTCATTTTGCAATATTACTACACTTCTGAAATCCAAGTTTCTTAAAACTACACGACGAGGAAGGGAAAACGTATTCATCACAACACACTTGGTACCTTATAAATAATAAAAACATTCAACAAATGATTTAACTCAGAGCTACTGTATCAAATTCGTTATAATTAACGGTCATATCGTAATTTGGCATTATTTTTTTTTCTATCAAAATCGATGGGCTACGTATTCTCAAAATACAATATTAAACGTTGATTTATAAATCGATTTATAAAATGATTTAAAAACTTGATAGAAATAGGTATACAGTACACGAAATTAGCCCTAAAGGAGATTATTAACTACTATTTTATATTTTTACATTTAGCACTACCTATTTGTTACATGATTACAATTTAAGTTTCATTATCTACATAATAATTAAACATTTATTTACTTGAACTTTTGCATTACTCAACGGCTTATTTCCGATATCTATCATCGTCGTTACATGCCGATCATGTAAGATGATCGACGCTCATGAAAGTCATTTTAAAATGACTAGAAAAGTTTATTTTAAGCTTTATCCGGTTACGCAAATATTGCGAACGACTTACGAGAACTTCAAAGTTATATTACTTCTAACTCCGGATATAAGAGAGATGCATTACGAAAATAATGCTCTTAAACATTCTTCTAACGACTGAAATATTAGTAAGCCTCACTCCGATCAACAGCAGATTATTATCACATTCTGAGACCATGCACAATTTACTCGCGCGTGAATACGAATTCGTTGTAGTGGTTCCAACGATTTTCTTCTGAATCCACTCCCGGTTTGAGCTCAGCAGCCCCGCCAGCGGTGCCGCTGCCACAGCTTGCAGTCAGCTTGAAACCGTTCTCTTGCAACATGTCAAAAGCTTGTTCAATGAACGAGTGCTTTAGGAAGAAACGAGAGGTGTACCTGTCAGCAAGTCCGTGGTCTGGATCTCGAGACTCGTTCAGGGTTTCTCCAAAAACGTCACGGCAAAGGTTCACCTTCCCACAGACGAGGATACGTGATAACTTGCGGAACTTAACATCGGCCAGTCCGTCGCGGCCGAACGCAAAGCTTCCTCGGTAGCCGACGGTGATGCAGCCCTTCTCGCGGTTAGGTGGACGCGGGTCAGCATCGCGGACCGCGATCTCTAGTCCGGCGAGTCTGTAGTGTTTGGCTTCACGAGAGAGACGCTTGTGTTCTCTGAAACACTCCGGAAGAACTAGCCCGCCGTCTCGGAGATAATCCAAAACATAACGGAAGAGGACTCCGTCGCGATCGAAGAAAATGCGTCCGCGAGCGTCGCGCGGGTGGTCGGGGTCTTGCAGCGCGGCGGCGGGCAGCGAGTCGGGCTCGCGCAGCAGCGTGTCGCGCGTCGTGGCGTAGTGCACGCCGCCCACGTTGAGCTCCAGGACTTCGGGCGGCGCGTCCGCCATGGCTGAGGGTTGAGGGCGCAGTGTCGGAGCGACTGCGCGTCCCTCGCTCCTCCCTGACCCACTTACCGCGCGTCTCGGCGCCGCCGCGCGAGCCCATCAATAACGCACGCCCGGGTTACTGACTCGAACGTAATTATTTCCTACCCTTTCGAGGGAAAACTCCTCCGTAAAAGCCTTCAAGGTCGACGTCTATTGTTAGCTAACAGATGGTATACATAATTCTTTGATTCGACGGAATGTTATATTTGCTTTGCTCCTTTTATAGACTTAATTAATTGGATTATTGTTATACGACTTGGTGCGGATGAGTACTTCGCGTTACTGCCCGCGTATTCGTCATCTGTGCGAAGATTCAACATGTCGTTAAAACATATTGGCAGCCATCACTCATATCTAAATGAAAGCAGTTCATATAAAATCCAACAGAGCATAAACCTTGAAAGTCTTTCAGGCGTTAATGGGATGCCTCCCAAGGCACATATTTCGGGAGAAACTTTTTCATTCAACCAGCGACCCTAGCACATTATTTTTAATACTTTCTCCCACATTTTTCGCATGACGCAAAATTACAAGTTTGCCTCCCCGAGTGACAGTATATTATAATACAAAGTAACCTGTAGCTTGGCATAAAAATAGCTCAATCAACAAATAATACCTACTTGAAACTATGAAACAGAACCACCTGTGGGTTCCCTTAGTTCCCGAGTTATTTTCGTGAGTCGATACTAAGTTACTGACTGACAAATTGCGTATTCGGCACAATAAGATAGACGCCTTGTCGCATTGTTTACTTTGTGAATAGGTATATCACTTTCCACGTGTCTCACCTTTAATAAATTTTGTATACTTCGGCGACAAAATATTGACATTTGACCTTCGTCCCTGCGCATAATATGAGCTTAGATTTTCTCGGAGTGTGGCATCAGCATTTGATAAAAAGGAATTTACAGCGAGCTGAGAGTTTTTACTGATTACTGGAGTAATGAGTGAGTGGAGGCCTTTTATTACGGTCTCGGGAGATAAGCTTTTGTTTTCTGCACATTTGCGAGATGGAGGTTGACGCGGGAGCTAATGTAATTAAAAATTCCCATCGAGTTTTTGTTCCATTTACCATGTTGTACACGGCATAATTAATAAACTCTAGGTACATTTAATATGTATATGTGAATATAAGGGTTTTAATTGAAACATTTTCAGTTGCGGACGTCCCGAGTGTATTAAAAACTAAACCAAATAAATTACTAATACTCCCAAATATCACATTGTATGGAAATACATGATTACATATGAGATAAAGAGGGTTTTTTATTTCATTTGCATTTACGTTAATCTTTACGGATTTTGAAATCCATAAACGTAAAGTCCTCGATGTCAGCTTGATTCCTAAACTCGCATTTTTCTATTTTGCTACTTGGACTCCCTTTGGTCTTCAGCCATTGCATCCTGCAAAGACAGTGAACATTTCTAGAAATTACGAGAGAAAACTAATTACAAAGTCGGGGAGACTTTAATTTGCATATTTTGCATGCTGGGCTCTTTGTGTAATGAATCATGGTTCGTATTCATTACGAGTTGCTAGGTTTCCCTCTGACGGTGGTCTAGGAATCGCATCAAGATAAAAGTTAAACATTTCGAATTTATTTGGATCGAGTTATGAATTTCAGAGGCTACCGTTAAATGAGATTCGCCGCAGGGCGCGGGAAATCCTTGATTGCATTTTTTCTCTGTAAAAATAACAATGTCTGAGTATTTGTTAGGCTGAACGAAATATCATAAAACATTTTTGCTGGGCTATAATTGACGCTTAATAAGAATAATGATACATAATATTTTTAATCATTTATAAGTACTGGTTGGCTTCAATATACCTTAGGATTTTTCACGTATTGATTTCAGATAGGTATTTGTTCATGACAGCGCTATTTCTATTTTGAATGTATTGCTTGGCTGCCTATCAAATAGTGGATCTTCAAATTCCTTACCAGCTGAAAGATGGCTATAAAAACGTCGATCTTTATTTCAAAGAAATACTTGGGGCTTCGAAATTTCCTCGTAAAATAACGGTATTTTGTTTTCGAACAAAAACGTTTGGAGAATTATAAATACAACCAATAGGTAAGTACCTAGTATTAAAGATTGGAAAAACCAGTGTGGAAAAATACCTACATTTACGTTCGCTTAGGTAATATACAGGGTTATTGGAAAAACACTAACAACCTCTTAAGAGGTCATGTACTCATAATTATGAACAACTTTTATCAAGGAACCTGAAATCACGCAAAAAAATCAGCTGTTCCCTACATTTTGATGAGTTATACGAAAATATAAATGTAAGGAACAGCTGTTATTTTTTTCAATGAGTACAATGACCTCTTAAGAGGTTGTTGGTGTTTTTCCAATAACCCTGTATATGTGTGAAATTGTTTGGAGCACAAATGAGATGCCGCACAGCAAGACCCTTCATCATCTGCTATCCTTTTCCCAATTACGTCAGGGTCGGCTGCCAGTCGAGCCGGGTTCAGCTGAATACTAGTATTTTACATGGAGCGACTGCCTATCTGACACCCTCAACCCAGTTACTGGGTAATACGATGAGTAATGCTGGTCGTAAGACTTTCGGGCTTCTGATTACCCGTAAAGTCCATTGCTGAACATGGTGATGTCCAACGATCGAGCTATACCTATAATTCTCGGCCCTAAGAGCTGTCATGAATGAAATCTTCTTCAAAATAACATGGCATCCCTCTTCGAACATCGACATTGTCCTATACTAGTTGTTATAGAACTCACATGGACTCCACTTTTTCAGACGGACCCTGCATGTGGCCGAGCACGGTTCCCTGCGCCGTGTTTTTGCACCAGCCTCGAAGACCCAGCTTTTCCGCTTGCTCCTTGGTGTGCTGCAGGAAAAAAACATTACCTAAGGTTCCTTTCTTTCAAAAAATAAATAAATTAGAACAACATAACATGTTGCCTGTGCTCTTCAAGTGGGTAGGCAGAGCCGATGACACCTAGTACTCCGTGCCTAGTACCTATCTTGGTCAGTATGTCGTCTCTACCTACCTGTTGATGGTACAAATATATATTTTGTTCTTTGCGAGAATCGAACCTATGAACAAACGTACCGCAGCAAGAACTCCCTCAGCTGCTTCATCAATCGTGTCATGTATTGTTTGTCGAGTGGTCTCCGGCAAAGCCAAGACTCTCGACAGTTCTACACATAACAATATTTAAAAAAAAAAACAGATCTATGGTTCTACACCACAGGACGTGCAATCTACAGGAATATAAATATTTTCTATATCTCACCGCGTATCAAAACTTTTTGTCTGACCCCAGTTGGCAGCCAACAACTGGGGCCCATTAAAACGGCTGTCACGGTACCATTTCTTTGGAAAGGATTATCGACTACTTTAGATAGTACCAGATTACAAGACTATCGCTATAAGCTGACAGATAATCTACCATTTTCTATCTATGGGATACACACACCAAGCTTTGCGAATGTGGTGCTGTCCCACAAACAATGGGACACCTAATTTCTTTTCCAGCGTGTCCTGCTGTCTACACGCCACAGGAGCTGATGGACGCTGCTAAAAGTGCCAAAATAATAGCTAAATTCTGGTTTGACTGTATTTTGATCGCTATCGACACGCTAAGTTAAATTTTTAGAGAATTTCTTGGGGTGGGCAGAGACCTGGCGCAGGCCTCTATGGTCGTATAGGGAGCAATACGGGCTCATTTAGAGCTTATTAAAGGGATGAGGGACGTCATGTGGGAACTAGTGAAGTGGTTTTACCACAAACCATTGCGACGACTCAACGCGCGACGGCCGACCACTGCAAGAGACGGCTCGGTATTATCAACGCTTTTCGTCCAGGCGTGTGTGATCGTTTAGCATAGCATAATTAGCCTATAATGTTCCCATTGCTGGGACTCTGACCTCCTCTAGGTGAGAGAGAGTATGCCGTAATACATCACGCGGGCCCAGTGCGGGTTGGTAGACGTCACATGTCTTCGAACTTTTGGTTTTAACACTATGTCCTAAAACCAAAAGTTCCTCACAATGTTTTCCTTCACCGTTATGAGAGCAGTGCTGATAAAATAATTTACAAAAAGTAAAGCGGCTAGCTGGGTTCGAACCTACGACCTACAACTCGTAAGCGGCCGTTACCACTGGGCCACCACTGCTTTAGTGATCGTTTAGATGAAACTGACGACCCGCGACAGTTCTAATTGCGCTCAGGTGCGCCAAATTCGGACACGAATAATATTAATACAGGCGTCCCTAGTCGCTGCCTACTATATTTTCTGTGGGTTTTCCAAATGCTCATATTGTCTCTCATCGTCGTCTCTTTGTCTTAGGAGTAACAGACAGTTCGCTGTGCAGGGCCTGCATGGAGGACGACGAAACAGCAGCGCACGTGCTGCTAAACTGTCCGGTGGTCGCCAATTACAGGGCTAAATACTTCGGTAACCCTACCTGGGTTACCGAAGTATTTAGCCCTACGTGAGATTGTCAGCAACACCAAGGCGTTGTTGGCCTTTCTCGAGGAGCTGGGGTGAATCGAATGACAGATTCCCCCACCCGTACGCAAAATACGCGTTTTGACGTGGAGTTGCGGACAACAGCCCGTATTACCTATTACCTATGGTCATATTGTGGGTAGTTGTTATAGCCAATATTCTAGTAGACCAAGAGCAACAACTAACAGAAGATACTCAGTCATACTCGAAAGCAAAGGTCGTCGATACAACACGTAACAGGGGTTTCTGTTTGTAGAGCCCTGCCCTTATTTTTTGTTTGCTTGTAATTAAAAAAGATATTTTTTTAGGAAATTAAATAGATACCTATTAATGAATAAATCACTAAAATGTAGTCAACAGTTTCTTAATGTTTTTTTTTTAAAGCACAATTAAAATTTAAGTGCCAATTTCTCTATAGATTTGTTTACAGATATTTTTTTATGTATTTTAAATTAATAATTGGTTACATGAACGACTACTAACTAACCAAACTATAAAAAACGATGTAATTTTTTGGATGAGTTACTAAGTAATACAAAAATAGCTAATGTTTTTAAATAAACATTGTTGGATCTGCTAATTTCCAACTTAACTGGAGAGCCGATCCATGTTGAAATGTTGGTAACTACCTTCTGTAGAAACAATAGGTACTCGTACAACCATTTACTAAGCCCAGTTTTGATCTCTTATGAGGTCAGACAGGATATTAGAATTCGCAGATCGGTGGGATTCCCTGATGTTGCGAAGGTGGATGCAGCTCCACGCTGATTTTTAATTATTTAATAGTAATCTGTATTTGTACTAACACTAGAGGATGAGCAAAATTGTTACTAACCCTATGGACTTTGTCTGAAATAAAAATATTATATTCTATTCTATTCTATTAGTATCTTATAGTTTAACAAAACAAGTTAAATAAATATAGAGAACTAATAACCAGTTTTGTCAATAAATGCGGCTTTCTGAACTCTGCAAAATTGACTGCTAATTCAACACTGTAAAATAGGGAAGACAGCCTTCATACCATTCGGAAATAGACACCCTGAACAGTTCCAAACACTTCAAAATCCATAGATTGCAGTGCCATGGTATTTTTCTCTCTTATGCAACTCTTAGTACAACCTATTATTTTCCTGAATTTTATATGGAATCTTAAATGCAAATGTCACTCCTTCTGTCACTCACTACAATGAAAATGTCATATTCATGTAGATTATAAAAGGTTACTATGTGAAGAAAAAAGATTAGAATTATAATAAAAGGTCTAAACATTGGTAACTGAGATTGAAAAGCAGCTGAAATATGTCAGTGGTAGCTTACTTATGTAACAAACCTGAACGTACAGAGTTCTCATTGGCTGGACTCAGGTAATATATATCAGGCAATGTAAATGAACAGCAGGTAATTGAAATCTGCTTGTGGGTCTTCTAACGGCCTGGATTTACAATTTCCAAGACACTCAGACTCACCAAAATAAAATGAAAATAGAGCAGAATGTGTTTGAAATTAAATGCAAAGAAGTTAAATGGAAATGTAACGTGAACTTTGTTAAATAGGCCTTAAGTAATACTTAGAACTATCAGGAGTAAGGACCATTATTAAGAGGCTAGCCAGAGGCTTAATTAAGTTTAGTAGCATTTCCTAATAACACGAGACTCAATACCTACCCCATCAACTACATGCAAATGAACACCATTCTTTATTTGCTCTTGATATTAATTTTGGTCTTAGATTTTACTGAATTATAATTATTTTCAAGAATTAAATTAACTGCAATTGTGAAATAAATGTTTGTTTGTAATCCTTAAATCCAGATGTCATTGGAACTGACCAATTAATTTATAACGCGGAAACTACACCTGTTGGGCCGTGAACTTTAATGTTTATTTTTATTTTGAGCTAATAAAATTTAATCATGCTTTTAGATTATTTTACCAGCGGGACCAACTCACAAGTTCGAATGCCAGATTAATAACTTGGTATAAAAACGTTGTAAATGAATGTAAATTGGTATTATAACAAACCTTTCGGAAGAATACTCCTTGGACCCGGCCAAATACTTCGAAGTCGACAGATCTAGACATTGCAGATGCACTTGCGAAGCTGCTCCTAAAAGCAGCAGACACCGCTGTTAAGACTAATAAACGCAACATCTATGTAGTGATAAAATAAAATTCTCAGACGTGCAGTCTATTGCATATTACGTTTACAATTAACATTTTATAAACCCACACACTACACTTCTATTCCTGAGCTGAGTTTGTTTGCTGACTGACATTTACGTTTCTTTTGAAATAACTTTATGTGACGATTTTTTTTGCTAATTTTTATGTGAAAATTTTACAAACATGAACAAATTTTACATTAACAAAATGTTCAATCAGGAGCCGTATAAAATTATTATTGGAAATATTAGTTTTATTATTACGTAAATTGGAACGTAATTTGGGAGCGTATGGTGCAGTTCTGTTCCATTCATGTTAGAATTTGTTAGTGATGCCACGGCAAAATATTTGAAAAAAAAAAAAAAACTGTTGAAATTTTCATATATTATTACGACAATTGAGAGCTTTAAGTACACTAAGCTTTTTCCTATACATTTTTGATCTCCTGCTCCAGTATTTTCACTAGTCGAGTGTCCTGACAAATATTGGTAAAATGTCTATTTGACTACTTTGACAAGAGAAAGAAGAAAGGACAAAATTAAATTTCGAAGTGTAGAACTGTCAATGTCAAATCGCTCAAATCGTCAGACTCAGTGGTGAGCGCAATTTGTTTGTTTTTCAGATTATTTAATGTAATTATATTAATCTTGACTGTTAAAATCTTTTGCAGAAGCCTACGACAGTTTTAAATAATTTGTTACGAATAAAAAATGGCACTCTTCAGCTGTAGCAGGTATGTTGACAAATTATGTAACATGGGTGTTTTTGTAAGTTGGCAGTGTTTTGTAACTTGTGTGTTTAATTTATGTTGCAGATTGGGCAGTCGGTCGGTGTTAGCAAGTTTAAATAAGATCCCTAATGTGCTCGGCTCCGTAAATTACGCTCAAACTGCAGCGGGCGTGCCGAAAATCGTCTATAAGAAGTTTGAGGAGCCGAAATTAGAGCCCCATGATGATAGGAACGCTCGTCTCAATCGGCCAATGTCGCCACATCTTACGATCTACCAGCCGCAGCTGACCAGCATTCTGTCTATCACGCATAGAACGTCAGGTACTTCATTTTGTTATTTGTTACGTTAAGTACATAATGGGCTAATAATGTGTTACAATTGTGTTGAGCATGATATTATTATCTAGTCTAGATAAAAACTATTTGAAAAGGAGGACTTATCAGCACATAACTATTCTGTTAGTCTTGTATGATTGAATGGGAAAACTGGTTTTGCTAATAGGTTTAGTGAAGTTGTTAAATTTGTTAAATCTCCGTGTAATTAAATTCAATGACATTTAGTTTGGTGGCTTACATACAATTATTTTGTTCTAGGAATCATCCTATCTGGTTACTTTGGAGTGCTGGGAATTGGAGCTTTGGTATTGCCACATGACATCTCCCACTACATTGCCATTGTTGAAAACCTCAATTTGTCTGCAGCAACAATATTTTTGGTAAAGTTTGTGCTGGCTGCTCCAGTCGGCTACCATTTTGCCAACGGCATCAGGCATCTCTTCTGGGATATGGCTAGGGGACTCACAATAAAGGAAGTTTACGCTTCAGGCTACGCTATGCTAGGTCTTTCCGTTGTTCTCACACTGATATTAGCAGCATTATAAATTACATTTCTCATTAGGACCGGAATAAAAAATTAAATATTGTTGGTATTATTTATTTATAGTCAATGTAAGTGATGAAATAAAAGTTAATCAATCAGACTTGTTTTTGAGACCTCCTTTTGCTTTTTGTTAGTATTTTTTTAAATCGATTCACTGCTATTGGGCCACTGAGATAACCTACCCAAAAGAAGTAAAACAGCTTTCTTACAATAGGTTTCTTCATTTAGTAAATAAGTATACGTATAAAAACCCTCAATAAAAGGAATAATAAGCATCTTATAATAATCTATTAGGCTACACCACAGGTAGAAATAACATCATGAATCCGTTTGAATTTCTCAAAGTCCAATTTCTCAGTAGTTGCCAATCCAGTTGCAGTGTTCTGAAAAAAAAAAGATATCGTATTAAATTGGTTGACGGGCGCAACAACAAGACAATAAAAGTAATTGGTGTTACTCAAATGAGCGTTTAGTGTGCCTCAAAGTGTTCAAAGTTACACCGATTAAAAATAACATTGATTATATTCATCAAAGAAAAAGCCTTTGAAGCACTTCTTGTCTTCTTGTCTCCAGATGTAACAGCATGGAATAGACTCCTGGAAAATGTTATGCTTGCTTCCACACTAAACTACTTTAAGAATCAAAAAGACAGATTAAATATCTCCAAGCTTTTTGCTACATCAGCCAGTTAGCTCCTAGTATGTCTTTCCAAATAATAATAATAAATATTTTCCTGTATTTATTTTCATTCCTTATTGTCTACATTTTTAAATATTTTTATAAAAGTAAATTAACAAAAACATTTAAAAATATAAAAAATAGTGGTCCACCGGCATCGGGAGCAGGGTCCAAGCTACCGGTGGTTAGGGCTCCAGAGACAGGAACCTCCTCACGATGCGAGCCGTATCGAGGAGTACTGCCTTCTGAATCAGGCCTTTGATCCAACCGCCTAACGAGAGCCTCGAGAGATGTTGATCGAGGCTTTCGGCCATCAGTCCATTGGCTGATACAACTATCGGCACAATTACAGCCGAGTCCACATTCCACATGTCAACAACCTCGTGAGCTAAGTCAAGATATTTAATTTGTTTCTCTTTCTCAGCTTTCACGAGGTTCCCGTCATGTGGAATGGTAACATCGACTATAATTGTGCGGCGCGCTAACCGATCTATCACCACTAGATCAGGCTTATTGGCTACAATAGTCCTGTCAGTAATGATAGATCGGTCCCAATACAATTATTATTATTATAATTATTAATTATAATGTTTATCTTCTAACTAATAATAAAAGAGGAACTCACACTGAAAATGACGTTATTGTTCTTGAGGAATTCTCCATAGATGTTGAAAAGGTCTTTTCTGGTGTCAAGCAGCTCTGCCAGACTGAGTGGTGTGTGTGCGATAGAGACGTCAGATAGGAAGTCTTTAGCGGCCAACCATGTGCGAGAGGGAGCCATAGCGATGTTGCACGTTGCGTAGCTCGCGAGGGAGTCGCGCCCGCCTGCCTCGCGGTTCAGGCAGAGTAGCTCGTACTGGGATGCGTCGAAGTTTGGTAGATCCGCACCTGGTCATTGGATGGATTAGTTATGGGTTCATGATGACTGAAGCGCAATAGGTGGTGGGTCAATCCGCGGAATTCCATTATTGGCGAATATATGCTAATAATAAATTAAATATCAAAACTTCATTTTTTTTTAAATTTACATTACTTTTCTTACATGTTTTTACGTAAGGCGCCAGTATCATAAATAGTATACTCCCTTTATTTAATGTATTATTTAAATAAACACGCACCTAACGTCATTACCACTTGCAAAAAAAAATCGAGTATTAAACTTCCACAATTACTTCCAAAAAATTGCCAATGTACTTTCCGTTTTTATATTCATTTTTTTAAATTACACATTATCTAGATTAACATAGTAAACCATGGAGTGATTTGATAACTAATAACATATAATAATAAATAAATGAAATGTTGTTACGGAAATACGTCAACACCGTCTCGGCATCGTCAAACTTGTATTTCTCGAATGTTCCAACTACCTACAACGATAGCGACGCCACCCCTCCTTTCCTCAGTCTCTTCTACGAAACGGAGTGCACCGCACGTTGTCAATTTTATTCACGCAGTGTAAAATTTTTCGAGTTTCATAAGCTTGTGGACAGTTTTTCAAGTACCTATTTAAATCATCACCGATAACGGAGAAAATCAGGTAAGCATCAATACTAAATCTTTTTAAAATATTCACGATTGTGCGTTTTATGTACATGGTCTAAAAAATGGCTGGATCGAGCGCTTTGCAGTGTGGTATTTATAAAAAAAAATCTTTAGAAGTCATTTCGTCATAACCATCCTCGTCATTACCATTTGTTCTGTGTTAATGGTAATGATACAGTGTGAATGGTAATGACATACTGTGTGTTTATCTCATATGAATTCTGATTACAATTATAATATGTGATGTTTGCTTTAAAAAAATATTGGGATTGATCAAAACTTGCTGATTTAAAATAATGTATCATGTAAGGTAAGCTAGTGATGCGACATACGGGCAAGTTAGTGGTGTGAGGGTAATAGCTATTAACCAGCCATTAACAAGCTTATAACTCGAAAAGTATATTTATTTCTAGTTTATATTGCTTAAAAAACGTTTAGTAACGCGTTTGTGCAAGCGTAGTGTGAAGAACAACGATTTGAAGAAGGTAACTGGCAGCGGATGGATGCAGGCTGCCCAAGACCGGGATGATTGGCGATCTCTGGGGGAGGCCTATGTTCAGCAGTGAACAACAACAAGCTGATATGATGATGATGTAATATTGGTGTAAGTAAATTTTGTTTATTTTTTAGATAAATCATGGACAGAAAAAAGAAATCCAAGGAAATTATACGGTTGGAGAAACAAAAGATTGCTAGAAGAAAGAGATACGCTGAAATCAAGGAAGATCCAGTTCTCTACGAGTTGGAAAAAGAAAGAGAAAAAAAAAGATATCAGAAAAGAAAGGATGAGAAAAAAATTAAAAGTGTGAATGAAGAATCACCTCGCGATCAGCGGGAAAAACGGAAGAAATGGCGCGAAGCTTCCAGGAAATACAGACAAAAAAAGAAAGAAGAGTCTAAAAAACAGCCAGTGGTTCCTGAGGTAGTGACTATTGATGCAACTATTAATGACTGCAATGAAATAGAGGTAAAGTGTGGAGATCCATTAAAATTAAACGAATTTCCTAAAGCTGAGGTAAAACTCCGAAGAATTAGATACATAGAACAGAAGAAAAGAAAGTCCCTTATAGGAATAATTAAGAAGCTTAAAAAGGAGAACAATTTATTGAAATTAAAGCTTAATATGTACAGCGGGCTTAGCATGGCGCTTTGTATTTCTTCGAAGAATAGACAGTGCTTTTTCAATACAAAGTGACATTTCGTTCCTACATTTTTGTAATCGCACCGTAGATATCCTTCTACAATCTGTCATTTAGTCTTTCGTTTCTAACGATATTTGTCTAGGTCCTTATAAATGTAGACTATTTCAGAAGAATATTTCTTCCCAAATTGTCAAAATCACACTGACAACAAAACTTTTTACTCGACGGCCACAAAGTTTTTACGATAATCTACAAAATCATGATTCGTTTAGAACGCATAACTGTGATAATGAATAGAAAAACATAGCCATCTTATCCTATTGTACATCATTTAGTTAATAGTAATGTCTATTCTTCCGTCGACAAATCGGTGCTCGTGCTAAGCCTGCAGGAGAGAGAAAAAGAATAACGAAAATAATAAAGAAGGGTCAGCTGAAAAAGTAAAAAGAGTGATAAATAAAGTAAAGACTAAAGAAGAGACTCCAATTCGACAGTTGGTACAAAAAGTGCGCAAATTTTATCTTGATGACTTAAACAACACAATGGGAGCAGGAAAAAAAGAGTATATAACAAGATTTAAAGTACAAAAGCAAAAACGCTACATGACCAGCACACAAAAAGTATTGCATCAAAAGTTCATGACTCAATATCAAGTAAAAGTTAGCTATAGCTTTTTTTGTAAGCATAGACCGTTTTGGGTGTTGACTCCTAAAAGTGCCCAAAGAGACACATGCAAGTGTATTGTCCACGAAAATATTGATCTCATGACCAAAGCTCTGAAGATATCGTCTATAATAGACGAGTCAAACTGCGATGCATTAATTAAGAGTATGTGTTGTTCTATATACGAAGAGAAATGTCTGAGACGAGAATGTCAGTCCTGTAAAGATAAGTTAGTACGGCTGAAGGAATTTTCTGATGATCAAGACATTACTTACTGTAAATGGATACGTGCAAGAGAAACAATTAAAACAAAGAAAGGCCAAAAAGTTGTAACAATAATGAAAAAAGAGGAGGTAATAGCCAAGCCAAGAGAAATAATTAATGCTTTGATTGCAAGTTTACCAGCACTTTTTAAACATATTTACAAAATCCATAATCAATATATCAGCATGAAAAAATTAAAGGATTCGATGCCTGTAAACTGTGCTGTAATTCACGCAGACTTTTCTGAAAACTATGGATTAAAATTTAATAAAGAAATACAATCCATGCATTTTGGTGGAAGTCGAAAAGAAGTTAGCCTTCACACAGCCATAATATACAGTTTTGATTTTGGAACTAGTTCAACAAAACCAAAATCTTTTTGTACAACGAGTTCTTGTTTGAGACATGATGCTCCAGCTGTTTGGGCACACTTCATTCCTTTGATACGAACAGCTATTAAAGATAACCCATTTATAGATACCTTACATATTCAAACTGATTCCCCGATTTCCCAGTATAGGAATAAATACATATTTTATATGATTCCACAAATTCACAAAGAATTCCCACAAATAAACATCATAACGTGGAACTATACTGAAGCCGGTCACGGCAAGGGCGCTGCCGATGGTGTGGGGGGAACAATAAAGAGAACAGTTGATTCCTGCGTCAATCATGGTATTGATGTAGGCAACTATGACCAATTTATGCATGTGTGCCGAGAAAATATAACCAATGTGACCATGATTGATGTAACGGAAGAGAGCATCAGAGAGATAGAGAAGAAAATCCCAGAGAACTTACAGCTATTTAGAGGGACACTAGAAGTCCACCAAGTGTTGTGGAAAAAAGGAATCCCAAATTTAACATTTCGAAATGCAAGCTGCTTCGAATGTGACTGCGGAATCACATGCACCCATGGGAAACACATTGGTTTTTTGAAAATAACAGAAAGTTTGAGCTCTTCTCCTATTCCTGATACTGAAGTGGTACCCCTCATAGCTACAAAGAGACATTATGGCAATGAAGTATTCGCAAATATTACCAATACGCTGCAGACGTCCAAATCAACTGTAGCAGATAATATTTGTGTTGCTGGACCTTCTAATATAAAGATTTTATCGAATAAAAGAATTATAATTAAAAAACCCAAAAACTAATATTCTCGATAATATTGATTGTTAAAGATTAGTTGACAATTTTGCAAATTTTGTTTAGGCTACATATGTATAATTTTTTTAATTCCTTAAATCAAAGTGGGTTTCATCAAAACAATTATTTTACTGAGCTTTAACGATTGTTCCTAACTTGTTTTATAACTAAACGTAGTTTAAGTAAACTAGTTGTACGAATGAGTAAATTTCCAAAGAATTATCCAAAAATCATTTAATCAGTGAAGAATTATGGTTCTAGATTTTTTTTTTATTTGTTTTTATGCCATTCGGTGCTTTTGGTTGTTTTTATTTTTCAGTTATCACTCGTACTCAGAAGTGAGCAGACGTGTGCGCGCCGCGCTGTGATTTTTAATTTGTTTGTAACTTTTTTCGCTCCGATTGGCTGTCGCTCTTATTTACGATTCCTTGTCGCTCTTGAGGTGCTGTTATGTGCGGTCTACGCCCAGTAGGCGGAGTTGAAGTGAGATAGAAGATTTCGGTGAGCTCACACTTTAAATGACAATTAGTTTAAAGTCTTTGAGTGACAAGCTTAAAATCTTCATTGAAAAACTTACAAAAAGTTTTGCGTTCGCTGGGGCGCGAACCCGCACCTCTTCGACACTCGGTGTTTGAGTTGGTGCTTGTGCACCCCGAACCAACTTGTACGATAGTTGATAGTTCAAATTTGCTGACCTCTACCAAGTGCCCTGCCGTCTGACTTTTACAATTACCTACTTTTTACGTTTCTACGGATTTTGAACCGGTTGGATAACTATGCCTCGCATGATCCGCTCACCCCCACAGGGGGCTCCAAATGCCTCTGTTCTATTGGAAACTCAATCGGAACCTGACCTTTCTCCTGCCATGTTGGCCCTGGAAAGTAGCACCTACGATTCGGTAAACATTGCTACTAGGCCGAGCAATAAACGTTTTCGAGGCGACGATAGTTGTACGGAGCCGGATGGTCTCGAAGAGTTGAAGAGCATGCTGCTGTCTTGGAAGGCCGACCAGGATAAAATACTTAATAAATTAGTGACAGATGTCTCAGAATTAAGGCTGCAGAATCTCTCTATTCAAAAATCCTTTGTAGAGATTGAAAAATCTATTAAATTTTTTAATGTAGAATACGAGGTCATGAAAACTCGCTTAGATACTGTAGAGGCGGAGCATAGAGAATATGGGAAGCGCTTCCATGATTTGGCCAGCAATAACTGTGAAAATAAGGTGGCCACACTTGAAGCTAAAATTGATTCAATGGAACAGCAGGCACGCCAGTGCAATATTGAGATTTGCAATGTGCCCGAAAAACGGAATGAAAACCTTATAACCATTATGGAGTCTATAGGTCAAGCCATTCATTCGCCGGTGCTGCAAAATGATATCGTGTCAATACATCGAGTCCCACATGCACAGCATCAGGATAGGAAACCTAAGAACTTAATTGTAAAGCTTAGATCGCGGATCGTTCGTGACAATGTACTCAGCGCCTACCGTAATGCGAAGAGTCTCAAGTCAGACCAGATAGGAATTTCAGGCGCTACCTCAGTATCTGTCTACTTGAATGAACATCTAACCCTGAAAAATAAGGCTTTATTTCGTGAGGCCAAAGTTCTCGCTAAGAAACATGGATTTAAATATGTTTGGATCAGGAACGCTACGGTACTTGTACGTGAGCGGGATGGAGACAAGTCATTTGCGATTCGATCCGCTGAAGATCTTAAAAAGATCACTGCTAGTGAGAAGACCGGTACCGAGAACTCAATTTAACGACTCGATGTGCGCTGCTGTTTTGTTTTTGTTTTTTAAATTATTGTTTTCCTTTTACTTGTCGCTTTTATGTATAGTATGTGCTCTAATCTATGCTTCCTCAGAGCTATGTATGTGTCGCTGTTCTTTTTCAACTTGTCACATTTGTTTGTTTTCATGCTATCTGCTGTTAACCACAGTTACAATGTTATATTTCCTCCAGTTTCTTAATTGTGTGTTGTTACAATTTTATATTTTAATGCTTATGTGCCTGCATAAAGTTTTAAAAAGTTATGCGCTGGACTTCAAATTTGTAATGACTTTTGCGGTGTCATGTATCGAAAATGATTATGTTATTTATTATTATTGTTGTACAATTCTAATTATCAATGGCTACTAATAATATTGTGATTTATTATCAGAACTGTAGAGGGATCCGCACGAAGTTACACACATTGTACATGAATATTATGGCGTGTTCCTATGACGTCATTATACTGACGGAAACCTGGTTGATTCCCAGCATCCAGGATAACGAATTAATTGATGATCGTTACGTCGTCTTCAGATGCGATCGTGATCGTTCTGTGACAAATAAGGGGGACGGGGGAGGAGTTTTAATAGCTGTTCTCCGTGAACTGCGTCCTGCCAAGTTACCGACACAATTCGTCCAGGCGGAAGTTGAACAAGTCATTATCCATCTGCCTGCTTCGCAGCACAATAAACGCCATATCATCAGTGCTACGTACATGCCGCCGCGAACGCATGAAGCAGTATATACACATTACTTAGACATGCTGCAAGACTTAGCTAACGATCCTAATACCGACTCTTACTTTATTGTCGGTGATTTTAACCTACCTTATATTGACTGGTTGGACCGTGGGAATCATGCAACCGCACAAGTTTCGAACACAATCGGACGAATACTATTGAATTTCATTAATGTAATTGGTGGCTCACAATTCAATATTGCTAAAAACAAACTAGGTCGAATACTAGACTTGTTTATCTCAAATGTTGACTGCCAGTCCGTATCATGCAATGCTCTGCTTGACCCCGATGGTCATCATCCAGTTTTTTCTGTATTGACTTGTCTGGATACGCATTACACTCCGCTAAAATGTCGCTTGGTCCGTAGATATAACTTTCATAAAGCCAATTACGATGGTATAAATCTTGACCTCAGTAAAATTAACTGGAACTTGGTACTATCTCACCATGACTCCGATCAAGCTGTTAACGTCTTTTATGAGACATTATACGGTATTATTAAATCACATGTTCCACTGACTAGAGTAAGAAACTCAAGTTTTCCTGTCTGGTTTACACCCAGTCTCATAAGAATCTTTCACACAAAAGAACGGGCTTGGATAAGATGGAAGAAGTACAAAAATCAATCTGACTACTTTAAATTTTCTAACTATCGCAAGCTTTTCCAGGGAGAATTATTTAAATGTTATCGGAAGTACATTGATTCGGTCGAAGACAGAATTCCTAAGAATATAAAGCATTTCTGGTCCTACATCTCATCTAAAAAAGGAAAAGCTAATTACCCGGCTAGTATGTATTTTAGAAATGTTTCTTCAGATGACCCCACAGACATTTGCAATCTATTTTCATGTTTCTTTTCTTCTGTTTACGAACCCTCTACTTTGGATCCTGTTAAATGGCAACCATCTGGTTGCTGTGCAAATACCTCTTCTTGCATTTCCGAAATCTGTCTATCCGCAGAAGCTGTGCTCAGAGCTTTAAAATCATTAGATGCCTCTAAAGGGGCCGGACCTGACGGCTTACCACCCAGCTTTTTCATAAGAACGCGTGATAGCCTGTGCACTGCATTACATATAATTTTTAATAAATGTTTGCGTACAGGTGTTTTTCCTGCAATTTGGAAACGTGCGTTTATAACCCCTGTTTATAAGACCGGTGACAAGAATAACGTAGAGAATTATCGCCCCATCTCTATTCTCTCTACGTTGTCTAAGGTTTTTGAGAGTCTTGTGCATGGCGCCGTGTACCCCCACATTCATCAGCTTATTCTACCCGAGCAACACGGTTTCGTCAAACGTCGTTCAACCGCAACTAATCTGTTAGTATTTACCAACTACTTATTTGAACAATTAGATCAAAAAGTTCAAGTGGACGCTGTGTACACGGACTTTCAGAAGGCTTTTGATAAGGTGGATCATAAACTGCTTTTAGAAAAAATAGCATTCAACGGAATACGTGGTAATTTGCTTAGATGGTTTGTTTCATACATTAATAACAGGACCCAAAAAATAGTTGTTAATGGTTACGAATCAGACTCTATAGTTGTTACATCTGGCGTACCACAGGGATCCATTTTGGGCCCTCTTCTTTTCATTATTTTTATTAATGATATTAAACAATGTTTTATCAACTCAAAGTTTTTAATGTATGCGGATGATATAAAAATTTACAGATCTTGCAAGAATATACAAGACTGTCGTCTTCTTCAGATGGACCTAGATAGATTATATACATATTGCAACAATAATAAGCTCTTTCTCAGTCTACCCAAATGTCATGCCATCTCGTTTACGAAAAAGAGAAATAAAATCAATTTTAAGTATTCATTTAATAACGAACTCATAAATGAAGTTGGTTTTGTACGTGACTTGGGTATCACACTGGATGCCAGTATGCACTTAGACAAACACGTAGACAATATAGTAAACAAGGCGTTTCAGATGTATGGTTTCGTCATGAGATCGTCACGTGACTTTGTGCGGCCCTCTACGTTCTTACTGCTTTATAAGACTTTAGTGCGATCCCAGTTAGAATACGCCGTCCCAATCTGGAACCCCTTCTATGACAAATACGGCATTAGAATTGAAAGGGTACAGAAGAAGTTCTTACGGTCTATGAACTATAAGTGCGCCCAATCAAAGGTTCCTTACGTGCAGCTTCTGAAGCGATATGGAGTTCTGGATTTGGGATCCAGACGGCTGTTACTTGATGCTATGACACTGCATGGCATATGCAATAACAAATTTGACTGTATTGACCTTACAAACAAATTATGTTTCAAGGTACCCAGAAGTGTCATTCGAAGGGGCGCGCGCGTACCACAACTGTTCCATACAGACATATGCAGGACTAACGCTGGGGAACGTGTACCACTTCGTCGCCTTGTTGATTCTTACAACAGGCATTTTATAAAACTAGACATATTTTGTCTATCTAAGCAATTATTTAAGAAAATGGCTCTGGATATTTTGTATAGCGAGTAATTGAACTAAATTTAAGCTAAGTTATACAGCAATTCTGTAGCAGCGGCTGATGTTTTATTTTCTTTTTTTTAATCACTTGTCTTCAGCACTTCTTTTAACCTTTAGTTAAACCGTGGACAATGGTGTGGGTTACATGTTTGTTAAATCTTAGTTTAGATAATTTCTCTGTATTTTGTAGCATGTAACTGTTTTTTGTCCCTAATAAATAAATAAATAAATAAATTATGCTCTTAACTCTAACTTTCTTATCAATACATTCATATCAATCGTTGATTTGTGATTTTTTATTATGATTATAGTGAGTGAATCAAGCAGTAACATGTGTTATCCATTCTTTTTCATCATTCCCATTAACTTATCGTCATTACTGTTAAAGAAAAGTCATTACCATACTATAGACGTCATTACCATTTCAATTAAATAACTTTAAAAATCAATAACTTCTGATTCGCTCGTTGAATTTTAGTGCCTTCAGTATTTTCGTAAAGGTTATTAAAAAGTCTTTATATTTAATACATTTAGCAAGCATTTCTGATCAGTTAAAAAAAAAAAAACAAAATAAATAAGAAAGAATCAAAACGGCGGATCCACCCTGGTACGTCAAATATACCTACATAAATATACTTATTGTTAGAAAATATACTATTCCATAAGCTAAAAGGTACAATATGTAGGTAGGTACGGAAGAACCAAACTTATCCATGTTTGGTCTAAGTAGGTAACTATTAGAAACCGTGTCTGATGAAGTGAAGACATAATAAGTACCTATTAATCAATTGACCCCTAGAAGGGAAATAAATACATAATTAACTGGTTTTCTAGATAGCTACTTTCAACTTCGAACTTAAGATTATGTTTCAAGTGACGTCACGTAATTTAGTCCCGTATCACAGAACCTCACTCGGAGCTCAGGCATTGCTTAAACTAGTTTCAACTAATCAAATGGCTTGAATCTAGTTTTAAGTAATGCTTGAGTATTGAGTGACGTTCTGTAATACGGGCCTTAATATGGCATCAACTCAAGGAAAATTAGGTACAGACGACAGCAGGTCAAGCTATCCCAAACTGTCAAATTTTCCCAATTGAACATGAACCTTATTCCTTTGTGATAAAGTTGAAAAACTATCAAAGAAATTTGACAGATTGGGGTAGCTTGATGTGCTGGCCTCTGTACATATTAAGTACAGACGCCAGCACATAAAGCTACCCCAAACTGTCAAATTTTCCCAATTGAACATGAAGCTTATGCTCATGGTATAAAGTTGAAAATTGATCAAAGAAATTTGACAAATTGGGGTGGCTTGATCTTAAAGTTAAAATCAGCTGAATGGACTCTAAAAAAGATTTGTATAAATGTCTAATCCTAATTTAAATGGAGTATAGTTGAACCGAGCAGTAAGAATCCAACAGAGGGCATCAAAATGCGTCGAAAAAACATTGTTCGATTTTCAACTTTCAGCGCAAAGCATAAGGGGTAGAGATGGGTCGACTATGCCTTTGGCCGACTAGCCGACTAGTCTGCTTCAAAATGCTTTCGGTTGCGTTCCGGTGACATCGGTAATGTTCGTGTCTACGCTTTTAGGCTCGTAGGCACGCCGCCCGCCGCGGCCGTCCAGGCGGAATTGTCGGGACATGTTTTTGTTTACTTTGCATTAATTCTATCATTGTTTACGCGGGAGCCGGCGTTTCTTCCTATCCTAATTTCATATCCTTTTCTAGATTGCACTGAAAGTAAACTGTAAAACTGGTTCTTTAATAAAAATAATAACAGTAAAGACTTCAATTCAATTTCATTTCAATCACAGTCTTTTAAATTTTTAAGCATATTAATACGAGTAAAAATAGGTCGACTAGTCAGCAGTTTTGGCCGACTAATCGCCGACTACAAATATGGTCGACTAGTCGACTTTCCCGCTAGTCGGCGACTAGTCGTTGTTACATCACTTATAAATAGAGTATTGAAGATCTAGTGCGCGAAAGTTAACAAGCTTTTACGTTAAAGCGACTCATCAAACAATTTAGTAAGTAGGTAGGTACCTACGCAAACCTTTTGCTTTGAAAACATTTTGGTGCAAACTTACTTGAAACAAAAGCCACGTCACCGCGGTTTTCCTGTAGGCATTTCAAGGGGCTGCTGTCACCAGAACACTGTTTGCGAAGTTTTGACACGTCATCGCCTGGAACAAAAACGTATAGCTCAGTAAATAGATCCTGGTTGGTTTTTTAGAGCATCAAAACGCCGATACCTACTCTAGTTTCGTCGACTCATTTTTAGCCGTGTAGGTAAGTTTCGCCGGTTGAAAAATGAACCCTCCAATTATGTGGGCTTTTTTTCACCCCCAAAAAAAACAAAACGCGACTAGGTACTACAACACCTGTGTAGTTTAGGTACGAATAAAGTTCGAAAGGACTAATCGGTAAAAGGGGGGGACGGTGATGTAGGTAGGTACGGGGTATATATCCAATCGTATCAGTCTATAATGTTCCCACTGCTGGGACTCAGGCCTCCTCTCTTCGACGAGGTGGGCTATAACCTACCACGCGGGCCAGGTGCTGGTTGGTAGATGTCACATGTCTTCGGATTTTTGATTCATGGTACCTACCATTGCGGATTTCTCACGATGTTTTCCTTCACCGTTTTTATCAGTGGTGATGATATTTACACAATCTTTTTTTTTTTTCATTTAGGTATATCATCACCAGGCTGGGCCCCTATTCTGTATGGTTATAATGATTCCCCGCGGAATCTTACTACGTTAAAACTACGCCAATTTCGTGTTTTTTAGAAACCAATATAACGGTTAGGAATCGAAATGTCATATTCTGTATGTTCCAAGAAAATTTGTCGATATTATTAATACGGTATTAGCAGATTGACGTGGTTACGAGTAAGGCATCGTTAAGTGGTCATAGCGAATTCGGGTCCAGCAGGCTTAGCATGATACGCTTTCTATTTCTACGAAGAATAGACAGTGCTTTTTCAATCCAAAGTGACATTTCGTTCCTCCATTTTTAGCATCGCACCGTAGATATCCTTCTACAATCTGTCATTTTGTCTTTCGTTTCTAACAATCTGTGTCTAGGTCCCTATAAATTTAGACTATTTCAAAAGAATATTTCTTCCCAAACTGTCAAAATCACACCGACAACAAACTTTCTACTCGACGGCCACAAAGTAGAATATACGATAATGTACAAAATCATGTTTCGTTTAGAACGCATAACTGTGATAATTAATAGAAAAACATAGCTATCTTCTCCTATTGTACATCATTTAGTTAATAGTCATGTCTAGGTATTCTTCCGTCGACAAATCGGTGCTCGTGCTAAGCCTGCAGGTCGGAAAGTCGAGGCCGTTACCACAAAGCCACCCCCTAATCACAATATTGTATTGTAGGTATTTTTTTACATTTTTCATGGTGCAAAAACCACCTTGGTAACAACGTATCGACCTTTAATCTCAGTTGGTCCTCGCATTTTGCTATAAGACAGGAAACCGCTGCAGTAAATAAAGCGCTATGTTTTCAGAACTACCTAGTTCACATAAGTAACTTAGTATGGTGATACCGTACCTCTGGGATTGTTCTCTGGCTTGTCGACTCCGGGTATACACGAGCCTCCCGAGAAGAAATCGCTGAAGTGTTTGATGCACTGAAAGAAATTGTTCATATAAAGCCTAGGAATATGTTTCACAAAAGTACGAGTGAAGGCCGCGGGTATCCGCTGGATGTGGGAAGCACAAGACCTGTCGAAGTGGAGGAGCCTGGGGGAGGCCTATGTCCAGCAGTGGACGTCTTTCGGCTGAAATGATGATGATGATGTTGATGATATATAAATACAAAACTGATTGTACTCATACCTAGCTTACTGAAGTGGGAATTTATGGAACATAAAAATAACGGACCACGCCATAGATCTAAGAGAGAAGCTGTTTTTTATATTTAAATGGACCACGCTATTGCGTCAGAGCTTTTATACTGCTAGGACTAAACTTACTTAATATTTCAATGTTTTGCGATATTTGCGGAAGATTTTTAGGATATTCTGTGGACGTTTTAAACAGGCTTTTGACTATGTAGCTTGAAAGGGGATTTTATTAATAAAACTAGTAGCGCTCCGCGGTTTCACCCGCGTAGTTCCCGTTCCCGTGGGAATACGGTGATAAAATATAGCCTATGTCACCCGGGGATAGTGTAGCTTCCCAACAGTGAAATAATTTTTCAAATCGGTTCAGTAGTTTTGGAGCCTATTGTTAGGTCGTATTAGCATAAATACTCTTTGGTCGTATTAAAAATAATGTTAGGCTAATTGATGTGTCAGGAAGTCATGCATTCGTGAATTTGTTTATTTAAAATGTTTTAGCGACTTATTCTTTAATTTGCCTAAATAATCTTATGTTATGAATTTCTTAGTAGTTTATTATTTTGTCAAAGTATTTTAGTTCATTTAGTTAATATTTTTAATCACTAATTTGATTAATGTTTCGGGCACGATGGCGCGAACGCCATGACGGACGCCATTAGGGGTTGCCGTTGCGAACAAAACAAATAATATAAATAAATGTGGTATAACACTGAGCGAAAGTTGCCAGAGAAAATTGTATTGCGGTGAGTAAATAAAAGTTGTAAGTTTGTTACGTTACGTGTTTTATTCCTGACCAAAAGGTCAGAAGTGGGATATCCAAGAAAATTTCACATTTTCTTGTCACGCCCACGGCTCGGAGAAACGTAACTAATGGACTCTGAATAATATTTTTTTTGGACTTTGGTAACTATCGGACATACAGAATTGGGAAATCAGGTTCTTTTTTTGTCCTTACTTTTCAAGGACTTGAAAAGTTTTTTTTTTTTTACCTTAGAAAATCCAGGCAAGATTATCCCTGGCAATAGGTTCGCCCCATAACATGGAATATAAATATGGCAATATGTGAGCTTACGACAGCATTATTGGGCTGTGGAGGTTAGTTAAGCAGTCGCACCATGTAAACTGCTGGTATTTGGCTGCACCCGGTACCTATAGAAATACCGCCGCCCCTAGCACACAAGCTACTGAGGGAACACAGGTGGGTTTTAGTCAGTAAAAGTCTGACACGCCCCCCTGTTCCACCCAGAGCGGGAGAATTTATTTGACGATTTCAAAAAAAAAAAAAAAGAGAAAGAAAGGCTAGGCAGGTGTATGTAGGCCGTAATCCACCACGCGGGCCCAGTGCGGGTCGGTTGCATGATGTATGGGTTAACGTACCTACAAAAAAAAAAAAAAAAAAAAAAACTTCGGGCAATAAAGGCGTGGTATGTGTAACTATTGGTAGCACATGACAGATGTTAAGCTCATATTTAAAGTTTCAGAGCTCGCTGAGATGGATGGATATGAAGGAAATGCTCGAGGTAAAGAGCTTTATGAAATAGGAACCCGAGGTAAAGGGTATTATGAAGAGGGAACCCGAGGTAAGCGCCCTGTTGGAAACAAAACCCGAGGTAAAGGGTGTTATGAAGAGGGATCCCGAGGTAAGGGCCCTGTTGGAAACAAAACCCGAGGTAAAGGGTGTTATGAAGAGGGAACCCGAGGTAAGGGCCCTGTTGGAAACAAAACCCGAGGTAAAGGGTTAAGGAATATTTGTGATGTGACCAGCCGCGGGGAAGGGCTGGCACATGCGGAGGAAGGAGAACCCGAGGCAACGGGTCAAAAGCAAGTCGTAGACGATTTAGACTTGGAAAGGAATGTACACAGCTCGAGGCAAGAGCAGGAGCACACAAATTCGGTTACAAACCAAAGTATTATTTTGGGGACAAAGTATCAAGCGGAAAATGAGGTTGTAAAACGATCGCGACGAAGGAGGCGCTATTACTCTACTACGTCTTCGGAGTCGGCAGGTGAATCGCCAATAAAAAGAAGGAGGTCAAAAGGAAAAGAGTCTGATAGTCGGTTAATGGACCAAGTTCTAGCTATTTTAGAATAATGTAAGGGTTCTGATAAACCTAAGATGTCTTTTAACACTAATGTTATACCGGAGTTCGACCCTTTGTCTAAAGAACAAACCATATTGACTTGGTTGACTAAAATTGAGGAATGTGCCGAAATTTACGGCTGGGAAGATAAAGAAATAATTCATTACTCTCTGCCTAAGCTAACCGGTGTAGCAAAGACATGGTATCAGGGTCTAACTTCGATATTGCATACATGGTCAGAATGGAAAAAGAAGCTGATTGAATCTTTCCCGTGCAGGGAAGATTACGCAGAGCTTTCAACGGAAATGCTAGCTAAAAAAACAAAATATGGAGATTCATTAGAGCATTATTACTATGCAAAGGTTAACCTATTAAATAGATGTAATATATATGGCAGGCAAGCAGTAGATTGTCTTCTATATGGAATAGACGACCGTGCGGTGAAGGTTGGCGCTCAGGCAGCTCAGTTCAGTGAGCCAGAACAGGTACTAAAATATTTTAGGACCGTTAAAAGTTGTCCTAGTAGAGATTCGCAAGACTATACGCGGAAACCAACTGAGCGACGATTTGCAAACAACTCAAATCGACCCGGCCCATCTAAACCAGGTGCGTATTTTAATTATAGTATAAAATGTTTTAATTGTAACGAGGTTGGCCACCCAAGCTTTAAATGTGAAAAAGCTCCTGTGAAATGTACAAATTGTGAACGGCTAGGCCATCAGACCACTAACTGTCTTAGGAATAAGAGGACAACAAACGAATCGGATAAAAACAAAACACCAGGTAATGAACAGACGCTAAGACAGGTTTCAGAAGTCACAACAGATGCTTCTGGTTTAAACAAGTACGTGTTGGATATCAAAGTGAATGAATTGACAATCTTGTGCCACATTGACCTGGGGAGTCAATGCTCTCTTATTAAGGTAAGTGATGCAAATTCTCTAAATCTTCAGATCATTAATCGCCCAAATCTACCGGTACTTAGGGGCATAGGCGGTAACTTGATTCGTCCGCTAGGAGTTGCCGTAACTTCCGTTGAAGTTCAAGGATTGCGAGAAATAATAGATTTATACGTTGTAGAAGATTATGTACTGGTACATCCAGTTTTGTTAGGCCACTCATTTACAGAAAGACCTGACATAGTTATTATTAAAACTCCAAATGAGATCAAATTCCAGAGACTTCCACCAAAAAAATTAGATGTTATGGTGTCTACTGACACTGAAATTCCTAGCAATACATTACAAGCTGTAAAAATCTGTACGCAAGCGCAGGCGGATTGTGATATTTACATAAATGGTACTTTACGAGGTACTGAAGGTCATGAGCATTATTTACTTCCTGGGCAGTACGAGATCAAGAACGGTAGTGGAGCAGTGTTAATTTATAATATATCAGCATGTCCTATGCACATCACTAACGGCACCCTATTAACTCGTTCTTTGCAAAGAAACTCGGTCTCATCGAGTAACATATTAAATACGTTTAGCGTCACGTTTGGAGATATTGAAATGGAAACCTCAATAAAATGTAAGCCTCATTTAAATGAAGACCAGTCCAAGAAACTACAAGATTTACTTGCAAGGTATAGTAATTGTTTTTCTAAGTGGACTACATGACTTGGGTTACACGTCAGTTACGGAGATGACCATCGAACTCAACGACGCCGATCCGGTGGTTTACCGCCCGTATCGCATGTCGTTTACTGAAAGGTCAATGGTAAGAGACATGGTACAGGAGATGCTAGACAATGATATAATCAGGGAATCATCGTCGCCTTACGCGAGTCCTATCGTCATGGTTCAGAAGAAAACAGGTCATAAAAGATTGTGCGTCGATTACAGGGCACTTAATAGAAAGACCAAGAAAGACCACTACCCTTTACCCAGGGTGGAAGATCAACTGGATCTACTTGCAGGTAATACTTTGTTCACGTCCTTAGATTTAGCTACTGGCTATTATCAGATTGCAGTATCTGAAGAATCCCGTTTTAAAACTGCCTTTGTGACTCCTGATGGGCAATATGAATATAATCGCGTGCTCTTTGGGCTAGTCAATGCACCATCGGTTTTTCAGCGTACCATCAACAAAATACTAATAAAAGCTAAATTAAAATATGCGATTATTTATATGGATGACATTCTCATTCCATCCAAGGATTTCAAAGAGGGACTACAACGGCTAGAAGAGGTACTACAGCTACTCAAAAATGGTGGACTGACTTTAAAACTCAGCAAATGCAATTTCTTTATGAAATCCATAGACTTCCTGGGTTTTGATGTGAGTGCGAGTGGGATCAGGCCGGGTAGCAGAAAAACTGATGCAGTCTCCAATTTCCCAACACCTAAAAATCAGCATGATGTCCGGCAGTTCCTTGGACTTTCTGGGTTTTTCAGACGATTTATCAAAGGATATGCCGTGATCACCGCACCTTTGACGGATCTACTAAAAAGAAATACTAGGTGGACTTGGAGTGACGAACAAGAAAAGGCGTTTACTAAGATAAAAGAGTTGCTTATAAGTCGCCCAATACTTGCTTTATACGACCCGAAGGCCGAGACAGAATTGCATACAGACGCCTGTAAGGATGGCTTGGCAGGTATATTACTTCAACGAAACGTGAACGACGTACTCCAACCAGTATCGTACTTCAGCCGTAAAACAAATATCGACGAACGTAAGATGCATTCCTATGAACTCGAAACGCTGGCAGTGATCTCCTCGTTAAATCGTTTCAGAGTTTATCTGGTGGGCATACCATTTAAAATCCTGACTGATTGCAATGCACTTAGGTCAACATTAGTCAAACGGGACCTCATACCTCGAATCTCACGTTGGTGGGTTTTACTTCAGGAGTACGACTGCACTATAGAATATCGTCCCGGAGCCCGAATGGCACACGCAGATGCATTAAGTAGAAATCCGGTGGATAACCCAGTTAGTGAACTACATATTTTGGACGTCTTACCAATACAGCAATATGACCAAAACTGGATCTCAACTGTGCAATCCGCTGATGATGAAGTTAAGAAAATTAGAGAAATTCTTTTGGACCCGTCCGCTGACGAGGCCGTTAACGTGCATAAAAATTATAAGCTAAAGAACGATAGGGTTTTTCGTATTGTTGGAGAAGACTTGAAATGGCTTGTACCGAGAGGCGTGCGCTGGCAAATCCTCAAGATGAATCATGATGATGTTGGTCATTGCGGGTTCGAAAAGACATTACATCGAATTAAAGAGCATTACTGGTTCAGGAAAATGCGCAGGTTTATAAAAAAATACGTTTCCTCTTGTCTGGAATGCGCTCACCACAAGGCTCCTGGCGGTAAACGGGAAGGTGAATTACACTGTATCGAAAAAGTCAGTACACCTTTTCATACCATTCACGCAGATCACCTAGGACCATTCGTTAAGAGCAAGGCAGGAAATTGTTATCTACTGGTAATTGTAGACGGTTTCACAAAATACGTTAGTATAAATCCAGTCAGAAATACCAAAGCCATAACTTCAGTAAGGGTGATGAGGCAATTTGTAAGTTATTTTGGAGTTCCAGCACGTCTTATTACTGACAAAGGTACGAGCTTTACCAGCAAACATTTTAAGGACTTTGTTGAATCTTATGGCATTAAGCACGTCCAAAATGCCGTTGCTACACCCAGGGCGAATGGGCAGGTGGAGAGATTCAACAGGACCATTTTGGATGCATTATCAACCTCTAGTCATGGTGGAGATGATAAGTCATGGGATGATCACATTTCCGACATACAGGTAGGTATTAATACAATAAAACATAAAACGACTCAGAAAAGCCCGTCGGAATTGTTATTTGGATTTACTGTGACTAGCAGAACTGAAGGTAAGTTAAACGAAATTATCAAAGAAACTCTCAGCCGGACACCTGTGGAAGAATTAGATGTGTTAAGACAACATGTAGGTGAAAAGATAAGAGAGCAACAAGTAAAAGATGCTACTAATTATAATAAACACAGAAAACCTTCAACCCAATATAAAGAGGGTGACTTAGTAAGAGTGGAGAGACAGGTGCCACATGATGGTAAGTCACAGAAACTTACCGTTAAATACCAGGGCCCCTATCGCATAGTAAAAGTGCTCCCCAATGATAGGTTCCTGGTTGAGGACACACCTCTGACTCATAAACGAGGGAGAAAGTATGAAAATGTTATAGCAATCGACAAGATTCAACCCTGGATGAATTTCACTAGAGACTTAGAATCCGATTCATCTGGAAATGATTGCTCCAGCGAAAACGAACAGACGTGTGTCCAAAACAAGGAATAGGTAACCGAAATATTAAGCTATTATAGAAATAATTTAGCATACTTTTTTTATTTTTAAAGTTTTAAGTTGGTTTTAAGTTAGGTAAATTAATAATCAAAGTATAGGTTATAAGTATGGGTTACTTAAAACAGACTTCGAGACTTTTTGACAGTCAGAATTCTTGACTGATAAATAATTTGAGATTTTTTTTGTATATTTGTTTAAAATATGTTACTTATGTTTTATGATGTTGTTTTTTGTTAAAGTTTAGGTAGTTGCCTACTTAGATTCATTTAGTGGATTAGTTTATAATTTTACCTTGAACTTTTGCGTTACAATAACCGTAAAATATGACGGAACTTATTATTTATATCACCCACATCTGAGAAATAATATGTATACCTACTGATTGTAGCAATTAAAAAAAATCAAAAAAGCGATGGGACTCGCTTGAAACAGGATGGCCGAGCTGTTAGGTCGTATTAGCATAAATACTCTTTGGTCGTATTAAAAATAATGTTAGGCTAATTGATGTGTCAGGAAGTCATGCATTCGTGAATTTGTTTATTTAAAATGTTTTAGCGACTTATTCTTTAATTTGCCTAAATAATCTTATGTTATGAATTTCTTAGTAGTTTATTATTTTGTCAAAGTATTTTAGTTCATTTAGTTAATATTTTTAATCACTAATTTGATTAATGTTTCGGGCACGATGGCGCGAACGCCATGACGGACGCCATTAGGGGTTGCCGTTGCGAACAAAACAAATAATATAAATAAATGTGGTATAACACTGAGCGAAAGTTGCCAGAGAAAATTGTATTGCGGTGAGTAAATAAAAGTTGTAAGTTTGTTACGTTACGTGTTTTATTCCTGACCAAAACTATTCAATGCAAAAAAACAAACAAACAAAAAATCAAATCTTTCCTCTTTTAAATAGTATAGATAGAAATATAAAATTAAATAACTCACCTCGCCATTCGTTATAATGTTCTTGTTGATGAGGTAGTATAGAGGAGCATCTAATCCGCTGAAGCTGCCATAACCGTTGTGGCAAGATCTACAAATAACAAATAGGTACTTTAGTAGCTCTAGGTTTGCTTTAAAACTGAGTCTGCTGTAATAATCACGGGCGTAGCCAGGGGGGTTTTTGGGGGTTCAACCCCCCCTCCGAAAAGTTCAGAAATTAACATTCATAGAATTAAAATAAAAACAGGCGTGCGGCATATCTCATTCATTACTAACTACTATTACCTACATTAAAATATACAGTGTTTTGGATTTTTGGAACACTATTTTTTATTTAGCTTATAGTTTATATTGTCCCACTGCTCGAAAAAGGACTCCCCTGATTCCTTCAAGGAGATTTTTTTCTATAGGTATGTTACTTTTCACATCTTTAATATTTTTCTTATAAAAGGGTTATTTTATGTACTTTTAGTCGTTTTATTTTCTTGAACCCTCCCCGAAACTAAAACCTGGCTACACCCGTGGTAATAATACATCATCATGACGTTAGTATCTACCTACCTAATATATAAAGAAAGATATACCTAGTTGGGTCGGTATATGCAGACGCACCTAGGGTTTTTTTTTTTTGGGTGGGAAATCATCAAATAACTTCTCCCGCTCTGGGTGGAGCAGGAGGGCGTGTCAGACTTTTACTGACTAAAACCCACCCGTGTTCCTTCATTAGCCCGTATGCCAGGGGCTGTGGTATCTCTTTCAAACGAACCCGCACCTAGGGTTACAACCGAAATGTGAAAAGTCTTGATAAAAATAAAATGGACATTTGTAAAAAGTTAGGACATAATTCATTCTTCCTTTTTTCATGGTATCATCTCAGTAGGTATTGTTTATTTTTTTAACCCCATGTCGAAAAGCCCGCAGAAATCCCGGACGAGAGGCAAAAAATCCGGATATATCCGGAAGGATGGTAATCCAAGTAGGTACCTATAATATATTTTTGTTTAGTCAAGAAATTATTAACACAATATTGGAGCTAGGCTCGCTCGTTCCTAGCCAACCTAGGTGATCCAGAAACCTAGCTAAAAGTTAGATCAAAAGGGAACACTAATTAAAACTTGCTTCGTAAACTTCCGAAAGAACTTAGATCAAATTACCTGGTCCTAAAGTAAAAGGGGCAGGGGAAATTCAATCATAGAAACTGTATTTAGGTGATTTGTCCAGATTGGCCTGTCGGCGCCAAGGCTCGGATATTTTGTTGAAGCAAATACAATAAGCAGGAATTACTTTGTGTAGTGGACCGGATATAGGTAACACAGTCGGATATTTCTCCTTGAAGTACTTTTCCTTTAGGAGGGTGGTCGTTATGCGATATTGTAGGGACTAAGATTGAGTTAGTTTTCGTGTCTGTTGATTGGTTTCTTCAGTTGAGTGTATTGTAAGTTTTTTGGGCCTTTTTCTAACCTTAGAAAGTTGAAAGGGAAAAAATAATCACTCGTCCCATACATTTAGATAGATTAGCTATTGAAGTTTTAAGTTTAAGTACGGGACAGCTGATATTTTTTTCTCGATTACGATGTTTGATACCATGGAAAATAGTTTTTCAGTTTAAATTGTAGTCACAAGGGTGTGATACGATACGACCATCGAGGTCTGTATCACACCCTTTTGACTACAATTTTCTGATACAGCCTGTATACCTACAAACTTACTTCAAGTATACTTGCTACCTATTTAGTATTTTTACTAGCTCTTGGATACTCATATACGAAGTTAGGAATCATAAAAAATACGGAATGAATACTATTGCCTAGATTTAGGCGAAAACCATGGGTACAATAAAAAGTTAATTGAAAAAGCTCCCAGTTTAGCCGGGAATCGAAACCGTGCACTGGTATTATGCCCTGAGCAACATTTTAGTGTAGTTTGATTTTCGCTCTAAACTTCATCTATAAAAACCTTAAAAAAAAAAAAAAAAACATCAGCGGACTTCCAGAAAACCACTACAAAGTGAAAAATAACTTTAATTTCGGAAGTCGGAGATTTTGGCCATGTATTTAAATTTTTTGTCACCGCCTCCCGAAACTAGTTATTTTTCACTTTTTAGTGTTTTTCTCGGTTGATGATTCTTTTTGAAAAAAGTTTTTATTTTTACAATTTAAACACCAATTCGAAATCCTTGCATATTTATGCGATAGCAGCAATCGCGGTTGATTTGCTGTCATTTTTTGAAGAGTTCCGTTGTCTGTCTCCGAAAATCATCATCAGATCTATATGAAATTTATATGGGACCATTTCGACATAAACCCCTTTCGAACAAAAAAATAATTTTGCAAATCCAACCAACATATAAACATGTCGAATTGATAACCTCCTTCTTTTTGAAGTCGGTTAAAAATCCACAAGGTCAACAGGGTGACTGTTGACCTACTAGGACATAACAACGATTGGCCTTATGGTCACTCTACCACTATCTTACCTTTTGCCTCTCAAGTCCTCCATAGTCTTGTAAGTGCTATCCTTCTTTACGACAGCAACCGCATAGTTAGGAGTCTTGGCAGCTCCATACACCTCATGGAATACTGGATGCAAATTGTATTTGTTGGCAGCAGACGCTACTCGCATATCGTCGACACTTGCCAAGTCTGAGCCGTTGTCTTGTACCTGAGCATTTTACAAGTATTATGCATTACAGGAAAATGAAAAGACATTTTCTTTAGGAATAAGGAAAACTACCTACCTATATTTTCAACATTTCAGTGCAAAGATATAGAATACCGACTGTGCAACTAAGTGTAATATTTTGACGAGTAACAATTTTTTTTTTGAAGTTGATTTTGTGGGTAGGTAGTTTATGAACCCACCATAATATAACGACCTTCACCGAGCTGGTTAATGGATGAAAAGTATTTTATATTCAATTAAATATGTCAATAAATATATTGCAAATCGGTTGTCTAAAAAAATTCAGTCCAGAATATGATTAATTAACTATTAAAAAATGTAACTTTTTTAATCATTTCACTAATAAGTTTGGTTAATAGACAAATTCCATACCAATCGAAAGTATGAAGCCCATAGAATATGCAAACGTAACCTAACGTTTGCATATTCTATCTTCTTTTCATTCATTATCTAGCTCGGTGAAGGTCGTTTTATAGTGGGATCTTAGACTACAGGTATTTTTAGAACTATCACACTTGCTTTTGCCTACAAACTACGTCATGTTACCACCTAAGGCTTTTTTAAGTCTTGTACTTATTTTAACAGGGTTTTTTTCAAAAAGAATATATCACCCCGATTATTGAATACAATAAGTATAACCAACTAGCCTGCTCGCAACCTTATACCCATACATAATATTAAGATAGAATGTTCTGGCCTTATCTGACAATGGTATGGACGCTATTAAATAAGTCTGTATGAAAATTATTTTCAAAAGCTTGACGTCTTTGGACTCCGTCCACTTTCCGTCAAGATGTGATGAACATCTTCTACGACTAAGTTTATAAGGGTTGTTTGTGTATCAAAGGGTTAATGCAAAAGTTGTGTCAAAAACGGATCCATCTTTTCCTTTTCAAATATTTTTCTGAACTTTTACAAAGTTCATCTACCAGTTAACCCTTACAAACCAATTTGTAACACGCTCCCTCAAGTTCTGAATATAAATACAAAGTTTAAAAATAAAGATACAATTCAAAGATCCTATGCCAGATAATTTCAGTCATTCCACGGAAAATTTGAACATAACCAAACGAAGTTTCCGAGCAAGCGGAAATTAAAATCAATGAAGCCCAAATATTTTCAAACACAACAAACGTTACTGCGAAAGTTGCCGGGAAATGAGCCAATTAAGAATAGCTAAGAGTATGAATGAGACAACCTCTCTGGCACGCATCCAGTCCGGATAATCGAAGCAAGCATTTAAAACCTTATCTAGCTACTAACTGCTATTGCTGCCAACATCATTTTTCAGCAACAAAATAACTACTAACTTTTCCTTTCCTTCAATATCTCAATTGGTGATACTTTTTTCACATAACAATCTAGCCTATTAGCTAATAAGTAATTTAAATATAACTTAAACTGCTAAGCAACTATTACATTGAGAAATTGTCCAACATCCACTATAAGCTAAGGGAGAGACACTTGATTCACGTGTTCTTTATAAAACTCATCATGAAGAAATAACGAAGATGAAACATAACTATGTAGGTTCTTCGAGGAGGCCGTTAACTGCTGTTGGTTTAGGTACCTACGCGTATTGGAGTTAGTAGAAGACTTGTTAAAATCGGGAAAGTCCATGTAACTACTAAGAAATGTCAAATCGTCCAATTCTTAACACAAAAACGTAACTCGACTGATCAATTTTGAGAGTATCAGATTATAATATATTTAGTTACAATACGGGTAATACGATGCCCGTTTATTTCTAATATGGTGGTTGACGGGTCTTTGACGACAGCTTTGAAAGGTAGTCATTATTGTATCGTGTCGCGTGATTTTTATCTGTTTTATCAGTTTTCTTAAATTTGATAAAATTGAGATACGTTTTTGAGTTATTAAGGGGACGAAAATCGATATACCTATGCTTGTCTTTATAGATACTCGAAATGCTGACTCATATTTCTGGCTTTCTCGAAGATGCAATCAGCAAAACATAACTCAAGTAGATGAATATTCTCCAAAGCCCAGTAATAATGGTCCTTACATAAGCTAAAAATACTTACGCTCTTCAGGCAGTCAGCTTCAGAAGCCTCTTGAACGCAGTCTAGGCGCGGCCGAATGTCGCGACTGAACGCGAAGACTGCCATCTGGTGACACTTCGCGAGAGCTACGTTTGATGTTACGCATAACCTGTGGATTGGTTGTAATGTTAGTGTCAAATCCTAACGAATGTTATAGAAAGTACTAAGTTGGTTGGTTTGTAAGGCTTCGGTATATCGATCTACCATTTCGTCAGTCATGTTTTAAGTCCCATCGAAGAGAAAGTTAGCCTATATCTAATACCTTTAAACGAGCAATTCTTGTATATATATCATCATCATCATTTCAGCCGAAAGACGTCCACTGCTGGACATAGGCCTCCCCCAGGCTCCTCCACTTCGACCGGTCTTGTGCTTCCCACATCCAGTGGATACCCGCGGCCTTCACAAGGTCATCGGTACACCTTGTGGGAGGCCTTCCCAATCTACGTCTTCCGGTACGCGGTCGCCACTCCAGAACTTTTCGGCCCCATCGGCCATCTGTTCTGCGAGCAATGTGTCCTGTCCACTATACTCGTATATAATCTGAATCTCGGAAACGTCTCCAACGATTTTTATAAAATTTAGTATGCAGGGGTTTCGGGGGCGATAAATCGATCTAGCTAGGTTTCAGTTTTAGAAAACGACAAACAAAAAAAAATCGGTCATCCAGATAAACCATTATGCAAGCAGAAATTTTATTCATGGCTGCTGCAAATATTTCCTGACGGAAAAACCGAAAATCAGTTTTTGATTGTGACCTTCCGACCAACAAGTCAGTAATTTTGATCGTGGTTAAATATCAGCTGCGCGGATCGATATTTAGAAGAGTACCTAACCCTCTTACTTGCCACATTCAGTCAGTAGATAGAAACAATAGCAATACTATTAGATTTTATACATTATAGAGAATAGATTTTAGTGAAACTACTGTTTGAAATTCATAATTTATTACTTTTCTGTTATGTTAATATTAATGTACAAAATATTTCAGACACGATGCGAATTGTTATGTGAATAAATAAATAAAAATAATAAATAACAAAAAAAAGGGTAAATCTAAGGGTTGGTTCTAACCAACCCTTAGATTTACCCTTTTTTTTGTTCCTGTAGATCTATAGACGGTCGTACGTATCTACGCAACAATCCTACAGTTAGCTTTCACTGTGTGTGAGCGAAATAAAAAAAATGCCTTGACGGGGATTTCGCTTTGACTCACAAAGTCAACGCAAGCCCGGCTTTGAGGTTGTATGACCGACTTTTAAAGCCGATCGAGTTATACAATCTTTGTAGTTATGGAAGATTTCTTTGTGTGGAATAATGTTGTTCTTTTTGGGAATTAAAGTTCTATTGTTTCTATCTGAGCCAGAAAGAAATGGGAAAATATTATGTGAACGTAAAATGGCTGTAGCAAGAGTTTCAGGGGTCGATTTACGGCTCGTAAAACCCTTAGGAAAGTGTCAAATATTTTTGAGATTTTACATGTGTAAAGCACTGTGAACATAATGGCAGTTTTTGTGCGTGGTTGGGCACATACATTTCATCGGAAAACGTAGAAAATCGAGTGCTTAAATAATTCCATCTCTTCTTCATAATCACGTAGTTTGCGCGACTCTCGGAACCTAAAGGTCACGCATTACCTGTAGGTCAGTGTGTCAAATGTCTTTCACAGATGTAGGGCGCGCTTTCAGCTCATGAGGGGGAGATTAAAAAGAGGGGTGCATTGTGCCGCGCGTCGGCGGGTTTCCTTGTTTCAATGTTACTGTATTTTTTGAGGTTCTCGTTCCCTATTTATTTAGGTACCTACTTATATGGAATGCTAACGTAAAATTGTGTTAATATTGCTGTCTGCGTAGATGTGTCCATCAGTTAATTTTAGTAACAGTTGGTAAGTATATGGTAGCATGACGACATAGTTTAAATGTCCTAAACTTAGGTACACTGTCTATAAAGCATAGTTGGAGCAAGAAATAAGTAGGTATTAACTGTTAGTAGGTAGGTACTTAATAAGGCTGACGACAGACATACACAGTTTACGTAATAAATAGACAGATAAATACCCAACAATTTATATTGGTACACAAACACCATAAAACCTGGCTTAACTGACCTGACAAGATAATCCGCCTTACAACGTGCAAAGCCGTCCAACATAAATATGGATGCACAATTTTATTGTAATTGAATCAAGGGTAACACTTTCATCTAGAGCTGGCCATATATTAGGTCTTTACCTATGAAATTGCCGTTCTGCAGTACTGGCCATTTCAAATCAAAATAATTTTTGTTTGGCTAAGAATTCTAATTTCAAATTAATTTTATTTTAAAAACATGGATTTTTTTTTCTAAAAGTAGTCATTTCTTTATTGATTAGTGTTACATTTTCATCGCATTTCAATCTTTTTCGTCATCATGGATACGTTAAAAATTCGAGTAATTATGGAATATGAGTACCGTCGTGGCAGCAACGCGGCACAAGCGGCACGCAACATCAACGACGTTTACGGAGCTAACACTACAAACCAACGCACCACCTGTTATTGGTTTGCTCGCTTCCGTTCTGGAAATTTCGACCTGAAAAATGAACCTCGCGGTCGTCCGAAGACTTTGGTCGACAATGACGAATTAAAGGCGATTGTGGAAGCTGATGATACACAATCTACGGCTGAATTAGCAGCAGCTTTCGACGTTAGCGTCAAAACAATATTGGTCCATTTGCGTCAAATTGGCAAGGTAAAAAAGCTTGACAAATGGGTGCCCCACGAACTCAATGATCGCCAGCGCGAAGTACGCGTCGAGACGTGCCTTGCACTGCTCAACAGACACACAAATGAAGGAATTTTGAACCGCATTGTTACCTGCGATGAAAAATGGATTCTGTTTGATAACCGTAAGCGCTCAGCAAGTTGGTTGGATCCTGGTTCAGCACCTAAACAATGCCCTAAACGAAAACTTACCCCTAGAAAAGTGATGGTCACTGTTTGGTGGTCTAGCGCCGGTGTGATTCATCACAGCTTCTTACCAAACGGGGTGAGCATTACTGCAGATGTGTACTGTGAAGAACTGAACACAATGATGGAGAAGCTGGCGCATCTCCAACCAGCATTGGTCAATCGCTCGTCTCCGCTGCTCCTGCACGACAACGCGCGACCTCATACTGCACAGCAGACGGTCTCCAAGTTGCAAGAACTGGGGTTGGAAGCTCTCCGTCATCCGCCCTACTCACCAGACCTTGCGCCTACAGACTACTACTTTTTCCAGAATTTGGATAACTTCTTGGCGGGAAAAAAATTTAATACCCGAGAGGCAGTACAAAATGCCTTTGAAGAATTTGTTGCCTCCCGTCCAGCTGATTTCTTTAAGAAGGGCATCAATAAACAGCCACTGCGATGGCAAAGATGCATTGATTGCATGGGTGATTACTTCGATTAATACAAATAAAAAATTCATGAAAAAAATTCGTTTAAATTTTTTCATACAAAACGGCAATTTCATAGGTAAAGACCTATTATCTATTTTGGGGTAATTTCGACGCTGGGATAAGGCAGTATCACTGTGCGATTTTGTTAAAAAAAAATGCTTCTCGTGACGTTGGGACAGAATTAAACGACGACGCACAAAACAATATTGTCAGCATTTAAATTACTGTCATATTACACCGAATTTACCCCAACATACTGCAATGCAATGACGTGAGTAGGTATAACGATGCAATGCCATTAAAAATAAATATGAATGTACGTAAATACCAGTTTAATAATATTTACCTGACAATCAATTCTGGCGGGCCGTGGCCCCTCTCGATGACCTCGGTGTAGTTTGCCTTGTCCAAGTAAACTGATGGTGTTATGGGAATGTTGTCGGCGACGTGGTAGATCTTGTCGGATAGTCCTAGCACCTGTGTGAACCATGATGGCTTGTCTTTCGCGCCTAGGTATTGACAAAAGTATTAGTTTATTTTGATTATTGTAAACACAAAGCGATTATTAGTAAAAAATGCAAAGATAATAATTATTAAACAAGAAAGAAACAGTATCTTTCTTAGTATCTTTTTTAAGAAAGAGACAGTATCTTTCTTAAACTGGATGTGCCATATTAAAGCGCAGTGGGGTAATTACGTAGCAACCGTTTGTGTGAATGAATGATGGTGTAAGAATGGCGTTCATTGTGACCGTTCAACAACATTCATTGCGTTCTTTAGGCACGGTGTTGACCATACAAATTCAAACATATAAAGCAATGTATTAGCAACATCTTTCAATTCAGATTCTGAATAGTGTGTTATGCAATCAGGGAGCGGGTACGGAGGGTAGGTAGGTAGGTACGGTTTATTTCATGAAAAATCAGACCTCGAAAGGGGTTGTATTTAGAATTTATTTTAAAGGTGTCGCTGTTGAGGTGTCATATCAAGAGCAGTCTTCGTAAATTTCATCAAAAAATATATCTGTTCTATACCATAAAAATTGTGAAACGACAGATATCAAGGTATAAAAACTTTCCGCCTGTTAATCCGATTAAGTATAATTTTTTGCTCTTAATTTTTCCATTTGATGAAAAAGTTTTCCCTTTTGTCAGTTTAACAACACCGCAATTTTGCGTTTTAGGGAAATCATTTTAAGTGAAAAGCTGTGTTAGGTTGGTTTTTCATTGTGAAGACTAACAAGTGCTACCATTTCTACTGAAAAATCTTTTTGTAAGATAAACACCTGTGGTAATAGAGGAAAAGAAAGATTAAAAAACAGGTTTTTGTTTCTTTTGTTTTTTGGGGACCTCTTTTTTTTTGGGTGGGAAATCATCAAATAACTTCTCCCGCTCTGGGTGGAGCAGGAGGGCGTGTCAGACTTTTACTGACTAAAAACCCCCGTGTTCCCTCAGTAGCCCGTATGCCAGGGGCTGTGGTATCTCTTTCGAACAAACCCGCACCCCTGGCAGGCATCGGCCCTTGCGGGCCCCATCATTTTGTGCTGACATCTCTTTGAGGCGCGCGTGGAACACAACGCGCTGTCGACTTGGGCTTGGTCCTTACCGGACAGCGAGCTACCCATTACTCCCCGTTCGCAAGCCCATGCCTACGGTGGCCGGAAATCGGTCTGGGATTCCCGACGCCCAGGGCGTCTCCGTATCCTGCGGCGGCTAGGGTCGCGAGGGCGCATAAACTGCCGCTCCCTCACGTGCGCCGCCTCCCTCTTCGCGAGCATCACTGCTTCGCTGAAGGAGGTGACGGCTACTCATGCCCTCTCGCTCCGTACCATGGCCTGGACCAGGGCTGGACGCGAGAGAATGCCGCCGCCTTCTGGGGACCTCTTCAGACTAAAATTGCTCTTACACGAGCAACTAAAATTGGTCCATCTTGGGCAATTCTCGTCAAATATGAGGTCACGACTACATCAAGCAATTTAGGGCAATAGCAACATGTAGCAACCTGTTGCCAGAGATACAGCCACACAATATGGAGCAATATGGAGCAACTTAAAAAACTAAGCAAAGTGCCTCCCCCACCACCTCCGCCGCCGCCGGTCTAAAAACGAGACGTAGTTATACGTACAAACGAGATAGAAAGAAAATTTACTAAAAATTTCCAAACCGATTGGTATTCGGCAACTCATAAAATATATGGAGCAATCAGAAGCAATATTGCCGAAATAAAATGGAAATTTATTGTTGTTGCTCCTGATTGCTCCACTTAATTGATCCAGATTGATCCATTAGTGTTGCCGAGCAATACCTAATTGCTCAAAAAATGGCCCGTATAAGAGCACCTTTAGTAAAACATTAAAAACTTACCAATCACAGACAGCTGCCTAATCTTCTCCCTCAAAGGAGACAGCTGAGCTAGCACATCGTTGTGTCCTATCAGTCCTTGCCAGGGTCTGGCTGCCCAAGAACAGGCCTTGTCCTTGACAGACACCTTGGATCCATCGACACATAGGTAGCTGTATCCGTCGGGGTTTTGTTCTGCAGTTCCAGCTGGTGTTCTACCTACCGGGAGCTATAGGAAATTTAAAAAAGTTAGTCAGCGAATGTTATGGACTTGGTCCTTCAGAAAAATATCCGACTGTTAAACATTATCGAAACAGAGTAGGGAAATTGAACTTCCTTTTCAATCAAATCTGCCTAGCATAGCAACTAGATTGGGATCGGCTTCCAGTCTAACCATATGCAGCAGAATATCAGTAGGTATGTATTTTACATGGAGCGACTGCCTACTGACCTCCACAACCCAGTTACTGGGTAAGACCCAGTCTTCTTGTCCCGGTGCCATTTGATAGGATTCGTTTGTCAGACTTGTGGGTTTCTGAAGACTCGTAATGACTGTCATAGATCCATGCAAGATAGCCGGGACTCAAAATCAAAATATTTTTATTTCATTTAAACCTGCATGGGCACTTATGAAACGTCAGCAGAAGCTAGGTGCACGGTTCCAAATTGTTGTTTCCTATGGAGAAGAGCCGGCAAGAAACTCCACGGTTACTCTTTTAAAAATAATTGCCTTTAACAATATTTTCAAATTACAGAGATAAAATGTATGGGAGGACAGCGCAGGCCTGTCAATAAGTACCAGGTACTTAGACGAATACAGAATAGAAAATCGTCTACAAATCTACAGTCAGTAAGGCCTACAACGTTCTCTCATTCACAATATGTAAAATAATCTACATAAATAAAATTAACCTAAATAAAATTGATGTATAATGTCAATTAATGACGAGAATATGTCAGCATTGTAAAAATAAAAAGAATAAAAAAGAACATTGTATTTGAGAGCAGTTAATAGACTTTCACATAGTTATGCAGTTAATGAGGTACCAGGGAAGCCAGATGTGCAGAAGGAATTAATGCCAAAATTCCCTGTCTTCAACGTAGTCTTTTATCTTATAATATGCTTTTTTGATAAGGACACGTTTGATGTGCGTTTTAAACTTTCCATCGCTAAGTTCTGTAACTGACTTCGGCAACTTGTTATAGAAGCGGATACTGTTTATTAGAAATGACTTGCTAGTTTTAGTCAGTCTAAATTTTGGAATCACAATTTCATCTTTACTACGTGAATTCAGATTATGGAAATCGCATCGTTTTTTGAAAAGGCCTAAGTTCTTGCGAACATACAAGATATTTTCTAGGATATAAAGAGAAGTCAGAGTTAGAATATCAATTTCGCTGAATTTGTTTCTAAGAGACTCGCGAGGCCCCATTTTATAGATTGCGAAGATTGCCCTCTTTTGTAAATAAAAATTGAATCTACGTCAGCTGCCGATCCCCACAGCAGAACGCCATAAGACATACCTAATACTATGAAAATAAGCAAAGTTAACTAACCTAGGTGTGGCTACATCAGTCAACTGCCTTATTTTTCTTACTGCGTAAGTAGCTGAGCTTAATCTACTTGAAAGAGCTCTAATGTGAGCACCCCCATTGCAATTTTGAATCTAAAGTAATTCCCAAAAATACAGTTTCCGAAATAGCATCCAGTTTCTTGCCATCAAGTTTTAAGTTTAGACCTACTTGGGGTACATTTGGTAACGAGAACTTAAGACATTTAGTTTTGTTCGCATTGAGTAAAAGATTATTAGCAGCAAACCATTTCGAGAGAACAGCTAGACTATCATTGACATGTAAGACATCCGTATATTTTCTATCTATTCTAAAAATAAGAGAAGTGTCATCAGACTAACGGTTTAACGTGCTTTCCGAGACACGGAGGGGTCTTGGTATATAAAGATGGTCACCTATCCACTTGAACTTGAAATTAACTTCCTTTTAAGGGGATAAAGTTCAGAATGAGAGGGATGTATTGTATCAGAATCACCCCTTGTCAATACAAGGTACAATTACATTAGAACCACGTCTATCCAACTTATTTCTATAGTAAATGTAATCAATGAAATAGAAAACATTAGGAAGGAAAGCTATATCTTGGAACATAACGTATTGCTAAATATAAACTCCAATCCATCAATCAGGATAAACCTACATACTTTTCCGAGTATCAATCATATTTGGCAAGGTATATTGGCATTCTTCGCAATGTTTTGCGCAGCATACAGGGTAAATTTTTAACCAGTGCGCAAACTGTAACCATGAATTCAGCCTATCATTCTAGACCCCCTAGCGTAGAAATTTTTAGTCGGTTATACAAAAAAAAAGCTATTTCATAGAAAATTGCAATACCTACGCGGTCAAATTATATGGTCATGGTTACAGTTTGCGCACTGGTTAATATTTTATACTGTATAGGAGGCTAGCTCTGAACTTTATTGCTACAAAATGTTTACATGACTAGCAGCGCCCCGCGGTTTCACCCGTGTAGTTCTCGTTCCCGTGGGAATACGGGGATAAAATATAGCCTTGCCTCGCCTCACCCGGGGATAGTGTAGCTTCCCAACGGTGAAATAATTTTTCAAATCGGTTCAGTAGTTTCGGAGCCCATTCAATGCAAACAAACAATTTGATTGATTGTTTGTTTGCATTGAATAGGCTCCGAAACTACAGAACCAATTTGAATAATTCCTTGACTTTTGGGAAGCTACACTATCCCCAGGTGATATAGGCTATATTTTATCCCCGTATTCCCACGGGAACGGGAACTACGCGGGTGAAACCGTGGAGCGCTGATAGTAGGTGTAAAAACAGCGAGGTAACTGCTTAACATACTTTCATTTTGACAGTTCGACAAGATGCATTACGTTAATTAAGTTGTTGAGCAGACAATTTTTTTGAAAATATGAAGCAATGGTATAGTAATAACCTTCAAAATGATTCTGATAAATAGTGTGTGTGTGTGTGTATGTAGTATGTGTGGGGGTGTGTTTGTGTGTGTTATGCAATTACGGTTTATTATAATAATCATTATAATCATTTAAACAGCAGTTTATGTAGGTAGGTAGGTAGGTAATGAAAAAATCAAAAGAATTAAAAATGCAACTCCAATCAACACACAACAAACAGAGCTACTCATATAGAATGACAACATTAATTTTGACTAGGTGCAGAAATGTTCTGTTAAAGCTAACTTTTGTTTCATTTTCCATTTCGAGTTTCGACGCAGCCGTGATTTCCCTCGAGTACTAAGTAGGTACAATAGGCCGCACGTCGGTGGTAACGAAACTTGTACAATAATGAATTTCGGCCAATCGCAACGGAGATTAACCAAGTACCTACGCACGTCATTGCAAGTGTGCGCAGACATAGCTGCACCCTTTAATGTCATAGTCCGATAGGACGGCGATCCAACACGATTAAGGAGAGATCAGGCGCAGGAACAAAGGCTTTCCGAAGCACGAAACCGGTATACATTATTACTGGCCCCGAAAAAAAAAACGATGTCTCCGATTAATGTATGTCAATGTGACATACGTCAGACGTAGTTTAACATTGATTGGAGACCTATTTTTTTCGAGTTGCAACATATATTTTATGCAGTACTATATTTTGACACCTCTCCTAGTATTTATATTTTCGAAGTAGCTGAGTATGTTTGTTATCGTTCTGAACGTCTAGCTGATGTATTCCCAAGAAATAAGCGCGACAATAGTAAATTTATTATAGTGTCCAACTTCTTTGGTACGCAGAAGTGTCTACTGTAAGGTCCCAATTATTGACAATAAATTACCAAGTGGATTGGCAAGACTTGACAACGGTGCTTTTTTGAAGAGTAGACTACGAAATTTTTTAATGAATAAAGCATACTACAGTGTGACAGAGTTCTACTAGAGAAAAAAATTGCTGAATTGGTATAGATTTATAAATCTGGCTTTGCTTACCGAATGGTGACATATAGCTGAACTTTCATGTTTCACGACACCTATTATGTATAACCTATATACCTATATAAATTAATAAAAAGAAAAGTCCTGACTGATTGACTCATCACCACCCCGCCCAAACCCTTGGACCTAGAGAGCTGAAATTTTGCACAGAGGTTTCCTTTATTTATAATGTACCTAGACAAGAAATAAGGAAGGATTTATCGCAATTCAACCCATAAGGGAGCTAAATAGGGGATGGAATTTATGAAGGCTTTTGCTTGATGGGAACGACGCAATATGGATTTTGCGGCTTTTTTTCTCGTATTAAAAATGGCTGGCATGGATATTTCCTGGGCATTGTATATCCTAAAATGCTGTGTGTTGGATCATTCGGTTCCCTACAAAATGGTTGAACTGGATGGTGCTGATCTAGGCGTCAAGTTCGTGAATGGGTGCCGTCGGTTGAGACTGGTCATCTCCTAGCTTCCAGGGCTTATTTCATTCATTCATTTAGAATTGTTTTTTTTTACATTGGTCTCACACATAGAAGCAACAAGAATAATGTTCCCAAGATTTTGTAATACCTAATTTGATTTGAAAGAGTGTCCTTGGAGTTTCTTCCCGTAGGTACTTCTCCATAGAGATCTACGTTTTGGAATGGACTAGCTTCAACTTTCCAACTGATCGACTTTTTGACAGTTCTAAAGTGCCTGTAAATGGTACAATTGAAATAAATGCTTCGAGTTTGAGTTTGTTTTTGAGAATGATGAATAAATAACAGTTTCTTTGTTGGACAAAGTTTGCTCAGTAACGTAAATAACGCAATGAATGTTGTTGAACTGTCAAAATGAAAGCCATTCCTACTGTACGTGTGTTACGCACTTATCCCGCAGGTTTTTTTTTGTGTGGGAAATCATCAAATGACTTCTCCCGCTCTGGGAGAAGTACAGGTTCAGATTTGATTTTTATACAAGGTGTAACAGAGTAAACGTGATGGTCTTGGTTTATTATGTTACATGTTTGTGTATCTCAAATCAAACAGACCACACAAAATGCGAAATTAATATATTTTCGCTCCTTATCCTACAGTTTTTTATCATAACTATCAGCAGTAAGTAAATGTCTATAAAGTCTATCTAAAAACCTATTTCCTATCTTCACTTCACAACCGAGCAAAAATGGTCTCTAGCCTGAAAGCTATTTGCATTTTCGGATTTAGATAATCCAATCTGAAAGCTTTACAGGTGACTGAGTCGCTCCGAAATTTGAAAGTCAGTGTACATTGAACGGGGCAAAGTGATTTCAGAGAATCCGATTCCCGGATTAGTTCACGAGGATATTTGGGATACGCTCTGAAAACAAGTTAAGCTTTTATGTACTGAAACCGTTTGTAGGTTATTCAATTTGAAAGCTAAACTCGAACACAGGAGTAGCAAATGAATTTAAAACAGGAAGGGAGAAAACAAAATTATTAATCTCGCAAAAGGTCCACAGAAAGTACACAAGAGAGACCAAACCTACTGATGAAATTACTTCAACTCCTAATCCCTTAGGACTACATTGTGGATTACAGAAACCCTCGAATTCTTTTGCAAACATTCACAGCTTTGATAACGATCAAGACCATTCAAAAACGTCGGAATTGCTGCAAAATAAAGGTTGTTTTATTCTATTTTACTTACCCCAAAGAATTTCCGGACGTAAATGACCTTGGTGAATGCTACTTGGCCGCCATTGCTTGCCAGGCATCTCAATGCCCCTTCGTACCCGCTGTAGTTGTCAGGATAGTCACATTTGTCGGGATGCTCGCACATAGAGCATAACTGACTGTACTGGCTCTCTGAAAATATATCCATTATAAAAACATTCTCTCTGGGCCGTTTCAGACGAAACAAGGTTTGCAAGTTGACTCCCTATGGGCGAAAATTATTTCGACAAGAAAAATGGTTCTTTGAAAACTAACAAAGGGTTTAGGCGTGTATGATTATATCAATATTTTATTGTAAGTGACTGGTAAGATTTATTGTTTTAACAAACACAACAGCTTAGAGTTCTTGGCATGGAAGCAACGTAAGGACTTAACACGATTTAGAAAATCCGCTAAGATTTGCACGAATTGTTTTGTTACATAAATGTACGTGTTTAATCCTCGAATACGGTGCTTTTCAGCATAAAGGGGCTTGAATAACCGTGAGTAAGTTCAAAGAACCTGACGAGGGTAAAATGCCTTATATTTACTTGATGTCAACTCAACATTTTTTCCTTCCACAAAAAGGGCAAGAACGCCTGACCAAATCTTATTTCGATTGTGGCCATTTATTTTCCGCAACAGTAACTTTGAAAACATTAATAATTCTTTCGACAATGTCAATATGGTAATTTCATTATTTTGTATTACGCAATCTCAGTTAACATTACCGCGTGACCAAAGTTGGTCTTGAGGGAAACAAGTTCTTTGGCAAGACTTGTAGGACCAATCTAGTACTAATAAACCTTATAATTATTGGACCACAGTGCAAAAAGGGCCTATATAGAGAGTTTTGTTAATCGTCATCATCTTTTCGGCCGAAAGAAGTCCACTGCTGGACATAGGCCTTCCCCAAGCACCGCCATTTCAGCCGGTTCTGTGCTTTTCGCATCCAGCGGATTCCTATGGTCCATTTTCGGCTTCATCAGCCATCTGTTCTGCAAGCAACATCCCCTGCCCACTGCCACTTTTGCTAATACTTATACTTATTAGTAGGTCAACGTACTCCAGAAAGAATTGGTCTTAGGATCCGGCGACCATTTCCCCACGATGCAAGATTTGGAGAAGAATGTTGAGAGAGCTTTCAGCTCATTCTCCTTCGGTGATATGCTGTGGTCGTTCATCTTCGGGAACACTGAACGCTTCTGCAGCATTGTTAGAGGTATCTGTTGATGAAAATAACATAGTGTTTTTGGTCAGGTATTTGGACTGTCGCTGCGATGTACGCAGCAACAAAATGCGGGCAACTTGTGTTTGCGACGTGGCTGGCCGCTTGTGCGCGGCCTCGCTGGTGGTTGCGACGTGGCCTTGATGAGGTTTGTTATCGCACACAGGGTTGATTTTGATGGACAAATATGGTCCGTGTGAATTTAATTTCATACAAATTAGAGCCTTGCCACGTGTTGTCGTTTGGTTCGGTGTGGTTGTGGTACGTGTGACCAATCACACATACCACTGGGCCCAATTCCTAATGGTACCTGGTGGTCCTAATTGTCCTAATATTAAGGGGGCAGGGACATTGACGCGCAAACTGTCACCAAAAATTCAGCACATAATCCAATACAGACATAGACGTTGACATTCTTCGTCGGTTTCCAAAAAAGATCTGCTGTTCCATACAAAAGTGAAATATACTAACACCTACGTGGTATAAATTTATGGAACATCAATTTTTTTCAGCGTTTTCGGCATCATGTATAGAATCTATGGTAACAGGTTGTGCATCAATGTGCGTACCACCCGAAAACGGTGGCACACCGGGAGTGTCGACAGAAGTGAAAACTTGACCAATTACGTGTGTAGTTTTTGAACCGTCAATACAGAATTTCACGTTATTCATAATCATAATTTTGGTCATATCTTCTAAACGGGTTGTCCGATTTTCATAATTCCAAGAGGAATATTAGTTCTGGACCTAAACCTATCTTTTGGGACTTAGATGATTGAAATTCCTCTACTAAAAACAGAGGTGTCGGTAACAGTGTCACGAGAACAATTGTTTTTTCCCATCTCAAAAAATACCCAACGCGCCTAGTTTTCACTACAACAAGTAACGTTTCCAAAAGAAAATACTAAGTATGTAGTACCTAGTCAATAATGTTACTACGGCATCTAAGAAAACATGTGTCATCTGTGAACCAATTAAGAACGTGATTCTTTTGTGGAGACATACCAATTACTGGGGACCTTGGGACCAGATAATTCTGGACAGAAAAGCTTGTTGACATTAATATCTATATCATTATTACCTATGAGAATATTTTTTTTATTCCTTCGGGTTTTCCTGCTCAGAATTAGTAGAACAGCCACGTATACTAGTGGCGAATAACATTTAAGGGTCCCAATAGCGAGCTCCATAAAAACATATTTCTCACAGCTGACACTTGCTATTTGAGCTGAATTACAAGTAGTTGTTATTCTGATAATTCTTTTGTTTTGAAAATGTCGCCGTTGGCTTTTGCAGTATTAACGTATCATGATTACGTTAAGTGAAAAGTCAAACAATCTACGAGTTACGAGTACTAAAGAAGAAACATTGGATTTATGAAAGACTTTTGGAAAGCAACAATTTGGAGGTCAGAAGTGAATAGTAGGCAGACATGAGCATCTGCCTAGCCTTTTCAGTCGGCTTCCAGTCCAACCGGATCATGCTAAATACCAGTATTTTTAACCGACTTCAAAAAGGAGGAGGTTTTCAATTCGATTGTTTTTTTTTTTATGTATGTATGTATGTACACCGATTACGCTGAGATTCATGATCCGATTTACGTGAATTACGGAATAGTTGCCATTTGGACCCATTATTTTTTTATTTTGGTCCAGTAGTTTTCATTTTATGTTTTTTTTTTTTACTTATGAACATTTTTGTTTACGTGGACGATGTGATTTTAGTATGTGTACGGCTTTTTTTGAAGTTTTCATTTTGACCCCAAGGATGACGAAATTTCGAATTGGTGTGGGATAGGTTAGTAAAACCAAAAAAAAAAAAAACTAAAAAGAAACTTAAAAAAAGTAACTTTAATTTCGGAAGGCAGTGACAAAAAATTAAAATAAACACCCAGTCACCACCAGTCAGACTTCCGAAGTTATTTTTCACTATGTAGTGTTTTTTTGGAAGTCTGTTGTTTTTTTTTGAAAAATATTTACATGGAGCGAATGTCTATCTGACTTTCACAAACCAGTTACTGGGTAACACAGCTACAGCTTGCTTGGTAAGACTGGTAACGGTTGTCAAAGATCCACGCATGACAGCCGGGACTAACGGGTGCTGTCCGAGACACGGAGGGGCCTAGATACCTATGTAAAGATGGTCACCCACCCATGAACCAACCGTAGCAAGCATAGCTTAACCTGATCGAAAGACCCTTGCGGCTGTATTACTTGGCCAGAAGCCTCTAATATCTATCAGACAATCTCCAGAAATATTGTAACCGATAACTTTTTTTTTATTAAACAACGTAGTCAGGGTGTGTCCCTGTTGACTTAGCATTAGCATCCTTATCAAACTTGTTTTACTTTATATTCTAATTTAAACATAGCCCCGTCTCTTTGTAATACTAATGTGTTCTGCCAGACATTCGCCGACGCGACATCATTAATGGAAATACGTCTGAAAGGTTATTAGCATATTTTTTTGTTTCGTTCAACTATTTAACTTGCTATTTGTATGCCAGTTCGTCGTAAAAACTTAAATAATTATTTGTTTTAACGAAGTTTGTTTTTGTGTATGACTTTACACAAAGCATTATTTAATAAAATAAGCACCGTTTTTGAAAATTCCTACACCTCTGGGCATCGTCTTTTCGTGCATGATCATGCGGCTTCGAAACCTGGCAAAGACCTAAATTACTATAAGACCCAACTGACATAGCATAATCAGCCTATAATGTTCCCACTGCTGGGACACAGGTTCCTATTTGTGAGAGGGAATGAGGTGGTGAATATTACATGTCTTCGATTTTTTGGTACTAGGACATGTCGGTATTCTCACGATGTTTTCCTTCACCGTTTTGAGAGTAGTGGTGATGAAATAATTTACACAAAGTAAAGCCCTGACTAGGTTCGAATCTACGACCTACAACTTGTAAGTTGCAGCCCCTACCACTGGGTCACCAATTTACCACTGGCATACGGTAGACTAAGGCTTGATTTATCAAAAACGTGAGATGGTAATGATTAAAGCTCGTGCCGTTTCTGTGTGAGAAGAGGGGCTTTAAAAGCCGCCTTATCACGGCCGTGGGAAAATTAGACGAGATATTTTTTACCGACTTCAAAAAGAAGGAGGTTATCAATTCGACATGTTTATATATGTTTAATGTACATACCTACCTATGTCCGGGCATAACTCCGATGTATACATATAGACGGATTTGCAAAATTATTTTTTTGTTTGAAAAAGGTTTATTTCCCATTTCAATTTCATAAAGAACTGATGATGCGTTTCAGAGACAGACAACAGAACTCTTCAAAAAATGACAGCAAATCAACCGCGATTGCTGCTATCGCATAAATATTAAATATGCATTGTTTTGATCCCAAGAATGATGAAATTTCGAATTGATTGGTGTGCGGTACTATAGCTAAAAAGTGAAAAATATAAACTTTTTCCAACAAAACAAACCGACTGCCGGAAAAACACTACAAAGTGAAAAATAACTTTAATTTTTAAAATACATATCCAAGGTCACCGACTTCCGAAATTAAAGTTATTTTTCACTTTTTAGTGTTTTTTCCGGAAAACTGTTGTTTTTTTTTGGAAAATGTATTTTCTTCCAATATTAGCAAGTATAGGTATTATAAATCTGTTCAATTTAGGTGTTCACGTCTCGTTTGTAAGGCGAACCCTTTTATATTCCTTTGTAGTCTATTGTTCGACGTACGTTTTTTTAATAATCTCCGGTATTGTACTGAGTCGAGTTTGATTTGGTATTGTGTTGCCGATTGAATTTCAAGTAGGTAGCTATTGAGAAGCACGGATAAGATATACGAGACTGAAATGAACATCTTCAACAGAATATGTAGGTGTAATAGCTTCTCGATGAATGAATTTATTGGAATTGGAAGAATCGTGAAGACGTGCCTTTCATTTTCTATCTGTATATCTGCATACCTACTCATATAAAGTTGGCTAAACTTAGGTACGTTCTGCTATTAGATAAATTACCTGAACTGTAGTAAATGTTTCTGAAACTTACTTACAATTACAGGGTAACAGTTCGTTAGCAAACATGCTGTCTAATTGTGTTTTTGAGCCGAGTTCAAATGAAGTAACTTTACGTGTCGTAACGTTTTTGGAGGAACTCTTCAAGTAATTACTTTTGGCTTAGGGTTTGAGTAGACATGCTTCTTACATTCGTCGGCTTCGATAACAGCGATTAGCGATTTTGCGACATAATCAACGCTGTATCGCGTTTTCGCGACTCACTATTTTTTAACCCCCGACGCAAAAACGACGGGGTGTTATAAGTTTGACGTGTCTGTGTGTGTGTGTGTGTGTGTGTGTGTGTGTGTGTGTGTGTGTGTGTCTGTCTGAGGCAACGTAGCTCCCGAACGGATGAACCGATTTCGATTTAGTTTTTTTAGTTTGAAAGGTGTATTAGTCGGGAGTGTTCTTAGATATGTTTCATCAAAATCGGTTCAGCCGTTTGAAGATTATCAGCTCTTTTCTGGTTGAAAAAGGGATTTTAGCCTCTTCCATGGGTCTGATCAACTCAAAATTTGGGATTCCATTACTTCAATGATATTAGTCGAAAAAAAAAACTGGGACTGATGCTGGAGCAACACCTGGAATTTCCAGGAAACCCAAGTTATTCACCAACAAACAGCAGAAGTATCGTGTTTGGGCTCATTGAAAAGGTCTCAATGAATAGATTATAGATAAATGGTGATTTAAGGGAGACATTAAGTTTAAAAAGCAAGAAATAAAAATTAAATTAAAAATTTAAAAAACCCCCGACCCAAACAAAATCTCTAAAAAGTAAAAAATAATATTTATAGGCCTTTTAATTTGAACGTAATATTTTAATCAGGGCATTGTCAAGTCGGGGGACGGCTAGGCCTCTGTTTGGCGTTTTCATTGACCGTCCCCCGACTTGACAATGCCCTGATTAAAATATTACGTTCAAATTAAAAGGCCTATAAATATTATTTTTTACTTTTTAGAGATTTTGTTTGGGTCGGGGGTTTTTTAAATTTTTAATTTAATTTTTTTATTATCATCTGTCTAGGCTATCTCGAAGTATGTTTGGGACGGCTTCAGTTTAACCGGATGCAACTGAATGCCAAGCGATTACCTCTCAATACAGTTAATGGGTACAACCTGTATTTTTATGATCTGTGGGTACAACGATACCCCTTCGTAAGTTTGGTTTCCAGTTTCGGGCTTTTGACTACCCGTAACGATTATTATCAATAATACTCGCTCAATACCACGCTCATACCAACGTTTGAGCGTGGTATTAAAACTGGCCCAGTGGCCTTGCTTTGTGTAAATAATTTAATCACCACTCATCATCTGCCTAGCCTTTTCCCAACTATGTTGGGGTCGGCTTCCAGTCTAACCGGATGCAGCTGAATACCAGTATTTTACATGGAGTGACTGCCTATCTGACCTCCACAACCCAGTTACTGGGTAATACGATACCCTTTGGTAAGACTGGTTGTCAGACTTTCGGCTTCAGACGACCCGTAACGACTGTCAAAGATCCACAAATGACAGCCGGGACCCACGGCTTAACGTGCTTTTCGAGGCATGGAGGGGTCTTGGTATGTAAAGATGGTCACCCATCCACGGACCAACCGCGGCAAGCGTAGCTTAACCTGATCGATCGACCCGCGCAGCTATTGTTACTTAGCCACAAGCCCACCACTCATCATCACTGCTGTCAAAATTGTGAAGGAACATATCGTATGTTCTAGAACCCAATTCTAAGACATGTGACATCTACCAACCCTCACCAGGCCCGCGTGGTAGGTTACAGTACAGCCCATTCTCGCTCGAAGAGAGGAGGCCTGTGTCCCAGCAGTGGGAATATTTTAGGCTGATTGATTATTAAAATTGCGTGCTTGTTTGTGTGCTTTTTATTGTTGCTGCATAGGTTCACAGTTATAACTTCTGTGGTTGATGTACCGAGTTTCCAAAAAGCTACAAAATCGCTGGTCGTTGATGCTATAAGTACTTATCCTTCTGCTAACGTCCTTAGTTCCTTAGTCACACTCATACAACAGGGAAGGTTTTTAAGGCAAATTAATTCATACCTGCTTGGCAATTACTTACTCCTGCGAAGTCACTAATGTATTCGTTACATGCCCTCATTTCAGCTTAGGATGGTTTGGGAAACAGAAGCTCTGTTTGCGATATAGGACCTAAGGGATCAAATTAATTATTCTATCTGTTAGGTTTACGCAAGAACTAACTGGGGATTTGGGTTTTCGATTTCAACAACGTTTTGTATAATTTGTTGACTATGTTCGACGATTTAGATTTATTCGTTCACTAACCTTGAATCATCGCTTAGTATCTAAGTCTGGTCTAGAATATCAAGTCGTATACTTTTATGACTACTTATCTCTAAAATTATATTCTGCTTGACTTTGCCTGTCTTTGCTGAGAAGATTTTCGTTTGGACTTATTTAATCAACGTTGCCTTCGTTTATGACTCTAATAAAAGGGAGGATCTATTCTCATAAGGAGTTGAGAATCAGATTCGTGCTCAATGATTTTAATAAGACCTTAGAGCTACTTATACGTAGTGGGAGAAACTTATTTTTTGATAGCAGCGACAGTACCTTAAAAATAAATACGCAATTGGAGTACTGATTTCCACGTGTTTTCTGAAAACTCCACGTGTTTCTTGAAAACTCGTGGAATCTTGTGTAAGTGATTTTGAGGTATGTTCCTAGCCCCATTTCTCTTCACTCTGCGCTAAGTACGTGTGTAGGGAGCTACGTACCTATTCAGGTCGAAACTGTGGTCCCCAAAAAAGCTTAAACTTGACCCACACAGGTACTTTATTTAAAGTCGTGCCAAATAAGGAGCCTGATGGAAATTATCTGTTTGTTGTGTTACCTTCAGATTCAGAAGCCATTCACTACTCAAGTATTTATGTAGGTACATTAAAGGTACGCCTTGAATAATTTAGGCTTTCGAGCATAAAGAGCGAAACTGGTTAAAGACAAGTGGCCATACACACCTCAAAAATGCGACTTCGTTTTCGCCTTGAACCCATAATGGCATTATCTGCATTCTGCAAGTGAACTCCTACCGGTTCTTGCATAAAAAAATAGACATGCACAATTGATATGTGCATAGTAAGCACACAATATGGCGAACAAAGACGTTAAGGCTGTGATAAATAGGTTTATTGTGTATATCGGATTTTCCTAGTGCTTTTCAGGGTCGAAGGATCCAAAAATAGATTGACATATTATTACTTGATGGGAAGTTCAAACTCATCACCTAGGTAAATAAGTAGTTGTTAGTTGAAATAAAATAGACGCTAATCATTACTTAACTTTAAACAGCGCGAGCGTTTATAAGTAAGAGGGTTAATATTTAGGATATCTACACTTAAAATACCTAATGATATTTATTTGTCCTGCTTGGTACCTAATCGTTATGACTATTACCGAAACTGGTTATTTTGGGTAACTGTTTAGTTTTAAATTTAACTCCGGAATAACGAAAGACGGAAAATGTTGACATTCAGACACCCAAGCTTTCAAATTTTTTGTCTGCTCATGGAATTTCTTTGACTCTCGATCTTCATCCATTCTCACCGAATACTGTAAGCATTAGTTACCAGATAGTCTCTTACCTTATATCCAACGTTCCTGTTGACTCCAGTATGACATGACTTGAGCCCCTTCAGTTGATCCAGGTTGTTGATGGGCAAGTCGTTGTGCACTACGATGACGGCTTCGTATCTGAATGGCGCTAAAATAAGAAATAATTGTTTTAGTTTTTAGGAAGAATTAGAATTGAGCTGGTAGAAAAATTACTTTTGTTACCATGTAGTTACTTTTAACAACCATGTTTCATTATCTGTGTAGAATTTAATGTAGAGGTACCTACGCAATCCCAAGAGTTTCAAACTCATAATTAATTGGAATAAGTTTAATACTTTATATACTTTTTCTTTGGACAGGCCTACGTCTACTAATGGACGTCCTTGGGCTGAAGCGGATGAGGATAGCTTCGTGACTTTCCATGTTCGAGTGATGTCTTGGTTGTTTTTCTTAGCGATAACTAAAGTTAGTGTTTTGAGGGGCACGTGGCTAAGTAATAACAGACACACGGGTCCTTCGATCAGGTTAAGCTACAAATCCCGCGGTTGGATGGGTGACCGACCATCTTTACATACCAAGACCCCTCCGTGCCTCGGAAAGCACGTTAAGCCGTCAGTCCTACCTGCCCGAAAATCTGACACAACCAGTCCTACCACCCAGGCCGATTTCCGGCCACCGTAGGCATGAGCTTGCGGACGGCGAGTAATGGGTAGCTCGCTCGTCGACGGCGCGTTGTGTTCCACGCGCGCCTCAAAGAGATGTCAGCACAATTCGATGGGGCCCGCAAGGGCCGATGCCTGCCAGGGGTGCGGGTTTGTTCGAAAGAGATACCATAGCCCCTGGCATACGGGCTACTGAGGGAACACGGGTGGGTTTTAGTCAGTAAAAGTCTGACACACCCTCCTGCTCCACCCAGAGCGGGAGAAGTTATTTGATGATTCCCCACCCAAAAAAAAAAGCCAGTCCTACCAGGGGCTTCGTGTTACCCAGTAATTGGGTTGTGGAGGTCCGATAGGCTCTCGCTCCATGTTAAATACTGGAAATCAGCTGCATTCGGTTAGATTTGAAGCCGACCCCATAATTGTTGGGAAAAGGGTAGACAGATGGGTAAGATAAGTGTATTTAGGTGTTAATATTATGCGTGTTAAAGCCTGAGGTGAAGGCAAGTAATTAATAACTTCGGTTTGTTTGCTGTCACGTTATCACGCTCACCTTTCCCTAAGTTACACAATTTACGGGCAAGGTAACCGTGGCCATCTTTATCTTTCATCTTTTGTGTAACGACTACCAAACTTCAGTAACGTTTGTTTTGGTTTAGTTTGTCATTTAATTTGTTTTAGAAATTTGAATTTACTATGCTTGTTTGTTTATGGGCTCGTGACCACATGGGCCGATCAAAGGTTAAGCTACATTTGCCGCGGTCGTTTTGTGGATGGTTGACCGTCCATTATATATTGAGACCCCTCTGTGCATCGTAAAGCACGTTGAGCCGATGGTCCCTGTTGTCTTTGTACATTTTTAACAGTCGTTACATAGTCAGACCGTGCCAGGAATAATTCGCCTGAAGTGATCCAAATCGCGAATTCCAACGCGGTCCAATCTGATATCTATCTTGGGGCTCTAATTTCAAACAATGGCGGGTGTATCAATGAGATTAAACGACGAATGGGCATCACAAGAACAGCGATGGACAAGATGCGGAAAATATGGAAGAATAGAAACATAACTAAAGCCACAAAGACCAGGCTCGTGAGGATGCCTATATTCCCCATTTTTCTTTATGCAGAAAATAGATGCTCTGGAAATGTGGTGCTGGAGACGAAAGCTTGGGGTTTCGTGGACCGAGTTTCACACCAACGTCTCGATACCTCAAGAACTCGGTATCAGGCAGCGTCTGTTTTCGATAGTACAATCTCACATCCTGACATTCTTCGGACATGTTTCCGGCGTGACAATCAGTCCATAGAACGCCTTGTCGTCCAAGGGAAAGTAGAAGCACTAAATCGCGTGGAAGGTAACCCACACGTTGGACTGACCAGATCAAGTCTGCCATTGGAGGTTCAGTAAACAAATTCAGCAGGATGACCTCTAGCAGGCAGTGGTGGCGAAATGTCGTGAAGTGCATCACATCTGCCCCTTCCAATACTGCTACGAGTACTTAACGATCACGACCGCTCTGTCAAGAGAAGAGACATAGTCAGAAGCCTAAAAATCTGACAACCGGTCTTACCAACGGGATTACCCAGCAACTGGGTTGTGGAGGTCAGACAAGCAGCCGCTCCATATAAAATGCTGGCATTCAACTGCATCCGTTTAGACCGGGAGTCGACCCCAAAATACATAGTTGGGAGAAGGCTAGGCGGATTGTAGATAATGTTTTTGCTTCAATTACGTCTCATCAGGACTATTATTTTTGTCAAAACATCTACCTAATATCGATATTTTATTACTCAACATTCATAGTTAGTTGTAGGCAGAAACTATAGAATGCCACTTGCTGCGATCCCTAGATACTCACTTTTATTTTGTTTACGTTCATAAATCTGGCCATATACGCACGCCAACTGTGAGTACTACGCATTTGACCTTTTAGAAGCACTAACTCACCACCACATCGCCAACAAGGCAAACTATATAAACAGGCGTACCCTCCCGGCGTTTCCACTTACATCTGCCTTTATAGTCGCCTTTCATTTATGCTCTCAAAACGACTAATCCATCTAAGAATACTCTTTGAAATTTTTCTCACACATATCTTTTAAACAGCACCGTTTTCCTATCACATCATTCTTTAGCTTATCATTCATGTCACTCAACACTTCAGTTCAAAAGGTATCAGAACCTCCAATAGAATAATTTATCTATTAAAATGTTTCTACTATCTCAACAGTTATTACAATGGAGGCAGTAAAACAGTTTCGATAGCCTAGGGACATTTCATTTGAAACTTTCTCTCGATCATGAGTTGCGCAACCAGAAACATTATGTAAGTAAGTACCGAAACCATTGAAAACGTTTGATAACATTTTATCTGTTTGAATAAATTGTACCTCATTTTTATTAAAAGCTTCTTTTATTTATAGGGATTACTTATTTTGTAACAGCAATGTTTTGTGCTATTAGAGAGACGCCTCTGTAAGCATGCACATTATTTTTCGGTATGTATATGATTTTTTGTTCACCGTTTTCGTTATTTTATTTCGCTTCAGTCTACAATTCTACATATTTGTAAAATAATTTTTTTTTGTAGTCAAATTGGTCTTCATATTTTTATATATACAGTTGGGGTATGAAATTATTTTGCATGATCGGCGGGACAGAGGTGGTCTCTAAAACACAATTTTATTTACTGTCCGTCTAGACAATCAGCAAAATAAGTTTTACCCGTGGATAAATATATACATATCTAATAATAAAATAGTAGTTAAAAAAAAAATAGTTGCTACGAGGTGTGAGACTGGCACTGATGCCGAAAATAAAGTTTTTAGAATTTTAGTTTGTTTGTCTGGATGTATGTTCAGGATTGGAGCAAAAACGACTGAACGGATTTGGAAGAAATTTAGCATTCATATAGTTTATAACCTGGATTAATACATAGGGTACTTCAATTCCGGTAGAAACGGGATATTTTCTGACATTCACGTAGGTGAAACCGCGGACAAGACCTAGTAATCAACACAAGGATGTCTTACTTTTATAAAGATCTATTGACTATACTGCAAACAGAAACGCGTGGTTTAGAACTGTTTAGTGGAAATATTGAAGCTATTTTTATTTGCTCTTGAGTTCAATATCATCTTCTGCTATATATTCTGATGTGGGTTCCTACTTCAGTGCAAACGTTTACGCCATAAAGATATGTTTGTTAGCCTTTGTTTGCCCCTATATACCGAGACGGGGTAGGGTTCATACATATTTCATGACATAAGGCTGAGGGTACGTAAGTGCCCTACCATAGAGATAGGAAAACAATCCTCTATGTATATTTCAGCACTGTGTGATGGCATAGATTTCAGACGAGAGAAATCTCAACCTTTTTTTTTCTTTTTCGGCCTTTCGTTAGTTTTATGGTGTTAGGTTAGTACTTTTTATATTTATGGGCCAATATATAGTATCCGAGCTACAGGTATTTTAATAAAATATGCCCCGAAAAGGTCGCTCGCTACCTTGAAACTGAGACAGGTTCAAAGATAAGATAGAGTCACATCTTAGAAGACTTATTAATTTTAATAGCAGATTAGGTAGCATTAACCTTTCTCGACGTTCTCCAAGACACAGTAAAAGTAAATCCACATCTTTAGTTCACGAACTTTAATTTAAATTCAGTTTCTGAACTTCTCCGAGACATGGACACGAAACAGTTTCAAAGTTAACAAATTAAAAAGCTTCTCACTTAAGTCTTTGTGATACTCGACAAAAGCTGAAATAAGCGGGAAATGAGAACACGAAAGATTTCTCCTAAATCGGCTTAATTAGAGAATTGGTCGTTCAGAAGGAAATATACTTAATGAACTTAAATTGAAATACGGCTGTGAATCGTAAAAAGTTTTTAAATGTATTTTGGCAGTTTATGGTGGCGCTAGTAGCAACGACAAGTGTCAACAAAACCGTTAAACTGAGAACATTTTGAATGTAGTTCTCTGTTTTGCCGTCTGTCAAAAACTTGGCTCTCCATAGTTCACAAAGCTGAGACTTTATGGGCTTTGGCGTTTCAAAAGCAAATAAGTTTGGAGTGAACTCAAACAGTTGGTACTTTGGTACTTAACCGAGCAGAATTTAGTGGTTTTCATTAAAGTTTATTCTAGCGATCTTTTGAAGAGGGCTGTAATGAGGAGTTATAACTTGGGAAGTCGTTTTACGAGCTAGTATTTTATGAAAAGGATTTTAATTATGAAAATAAAATACGAAGGAACTCCAAATTCTGAATGGAGTAGACCCTTAAACAAGTGAAACTTAATTCAAGCTTTTAAGAAGTCGTTGTTATGAATTCTGGTAGTGTAAGCGAAGAATAAGCGGATAACATCACAAGTGTTTAAATAAAAGACGGTGAAGTTATTATTGCTTCAAAAGGATCCACATACTTAAGCATGCCAACTCTTCAGCGGTTATCAAATAATTGGTGATGGTAATTTTCCTATCCTTTGCCCAACTATGTTAGGGTCAGCGTCCACTCTAACCGGATGCAGCTTAATACCTGTTTTTTTATATGGAGCTACTGCTTATTTGGCCTCCACGATACCATTTGGCAAGAATGGTTTGTCAGACATTCGGGCTTCTGACGACCTGTTATGACTGTCAAAGATCAACGAATGACAGCCGGGACCCACAGTTTAACGTGCTTTCCCAGGCACGGAGGGGTTTTAAAGATGATCACTGGTCTTCCATCCACGGGTTAATAGTGGCAAGCGTAGCTTAATATGACCCGGGGTGCTATTATTACTTAGACTCAAGCCCTGTCTACTGGCTCATGAGAACACTGACTTACCATCAGGTTCCTCTTCAGTCCTATACTCCTGTACCACCACGAAGTCCTGATTCTGGATTTTGGTGGCGCAATACATGTCTTCAGGGTCGACAGGTACGATGTCTGCTTGCCGTTGCTGAACCAGGTTCAAGCAGTCCACTCTGAAAGTAGTCGGTAAAGTTTTTAATAGGATCTTTCAATACTTTTGGAGATGTTCCATACACAGCAGGTTTAGCAAGACGCTCTCTATTTCCACTCTACTGAAAAATACAGGTTAAGTTTTATCCAGTGCGCAAATTGTAACCATGAATTCAGCATATCATTCTAGACCCCCAGCGTAGAATTTTTTCGCCGAATACACAAGAAAAATCAGTTGTTCCATACATTTTGACCGCGTAGGTATTGCACTTTTCTATGAATCAGCTGATTTTTTTTTGTGTATCCGGAGAAAAATTTCTACGCTAGGGGGGGTCTAGAATTATATGTTTTATTCATGGTTACAATTTGCGCACTGGATAAAAACATTTACTGTATAAATAGCTTGTCTACATTTCTCGGTTCAAAACTGTCAATTGTCTGCACGGAAACGTAATTTTTGTCTATTCTTCCGTCGACAAAAATGACTGACGAATGACTGATGAATGGTTCTCGTGCTAAGCCTGCTGGAAAGGCTCTTTTTTACCTAAATGGACACATCATAACATCACGCTTTGTTTGTCCGAAGGGTGTGTACCTATAGTTCACACACATTTCGCCAGTTTTGTTTAAGTCCCATGTAATCGGGGGGCTAGCTTAATGCCATCCATCGGACACAGATCTAAACTCCGGGCTGCTACATAGACATTCCGGGTAGAAAAACCCAATAATACTTTGCCCGACTTGGGAAACCAGGACCTTATGCTCAGCAGTAGCGCTTGCGACCACTAGACCAATCATTATAAGCAGCACTTCAATTGGGTGTAATAAAAGAGCCTTTATAATAAACTAGCTTCTGCCACGGCTTCGTCCGCGTATATTTTTTTTGTTTCAATTCCATTCAATTCATTTATTTATTCTCTGTTCACAAAATTGGTTTCCTTAAAAGTTAACAATGTTTAATGTTATATTGCACCATTGTAAGAGACTGGTGCCTAAAATAGGTTTTCGAAAAAGCCTTTGTTACAGGTCACCAGGGCCACAGCAAAAATATTTAGTAACTTTCACATTAGACATGACGGTGCAACAGCAGGAAGTTATATTCTATGGTCATTGTTAATGTTACCGTTAAAATTAACTTTGACGACAACTTTAACGTAGCGTTTGGTGCAACTCACTCTAAAAGGTTTAGAGACGATATTATGTGAACATCGTTAAAGGAACCAAAAACATTAGACAATAGTGTTGAAAGATAAAAAGACAAAATTAAAAATAGACAACTGATGGTTCTTATGAAACTGGTTATTTGTATTGGGTACTTGTTTCAATATTAAATGATACTCGGCAATACTGTATGTAAGTCTAAATTAGTCAAATAATTTTCAGAATCGGATCAGGAGTTCCGAAGATTACACAAAATCTATAAAAATAAAATGAAAAGTCCTGACTGACTGACTCATCATACCCAGCGCAAACCCTTGGACCTAGGAAGCTGAAATTTTGCTTTTGAGGTTCCCTTTTATAATGTAGACAAGGGATAAGGAAGGATTTTTCGAAATTCAACCCCTAAGTGAGTTAAATAGGGGATGAAAGTTCCGCGCGGTAATATGGTAGTAGTAATATGGTTCAAAATCATTTAGATTGTGATACGCAATTGTGGTGCTGTACCTAGGTATTATAGTGAATTCAAGATCACGTATCAAACAAGTAAACAGTACAAACGTGCAATGTTTTTCTGTTCAAACTTGGAAACAATGAAACCGAGGCGTTACGTGAATTCTGAAGTATGAAATGACATCTACATTGTTTTGTTTTTCCGTTAGTTTTTTGTTTCAGTGTTGCAAAGTCGGTATTGTTTGGACGTTCGTGTTATTTTTAGCGGTGGAAAATATCGGTACTGTGAATTGTTTCGTACACATACATTGCATTGAAATTTTAAGAATGAATCTAGGACAGTTGGTATACAAAAACACATTCTATGTTTACTGTAATTATGGTGGGTAATTCTTTGAGACTATATTTCTACCCCTTTATTTATTAACGACTATAATACAACCCATTTTTAAACGTCTTTTAACTTTAAGCAGCGATTATACGTAAATAATTCCCAAGTAAAAAAATAGTTAAGTTAAAGTTTCTTCAGAAGACAAGGCCCCACTTTCACTGATACTGAGTTGGAATCAGAGTTTTGTACGGAATGTTGTTCAGTAATATATGTATTACTGGAAAATCTTTCATACAAAAAAAAAAAAAAAAATATTAAAAAAAAACACATAAAAACTGTTGTACCTACGGCTACACATCAAGCTATACATTTCCAGTATAATAATAAATTTTGTTTAATCCAATTTTGTTATAATAGGTCTTTACCTATGAAATTGCCGTTTTGTATGAAAAAATTTAAACGAATTTTTTTCATGAATTTTTTATTTGTATTAATCGAAGTAATCACCCATGCAATCAATGCATCTTTGCCATCGCAGTGGCAGTTTATTGATGCCCTTCTTAAAGAAATCAGCTGGACGGGAGGCAACAAATTCTTCAAAGGCATTTTGTACTGCCTCTCGGGTATTAAATTTTTTTCCCGCCAAGAAGTTATCCAAATTCTGGAAAAAGTAGTAGTCTGTAGGCGCAAGGTCTGGTGAGTAGGGCGGATGACGGAGAGCTTCCAACCCCAGTCCTTGCAACTTGGAGACCGTCTGCTGTGCAGTATGAGGTCGCGCGTTGTCGTGCAGGAGCAGCGGAGACGAGCGATTGACCAATGCTGGTTGGAGATGCGCCAGCTTCTCCATCATTGTGTTCAGTTCTTCACAGTACACATCTGCAGTAATGCTCACCCCGTTTGGTAAGAAGCTGTGATGAATCACACCGGCGCTAGACCACCAAACAGTGACCATCACTTTTCTAGGGGTAAGTTTTCGTTTAGGGCATTGTTTAGGTGCTGAACCAGGATCCAACCAACTTGCTGAGCGCTTACGGTTATCAAACAGAATCCATTTTTCATCGCAGGTAACAATGCGGTTCAAAATTCCTTCATTTGTGTGTCTGTTGAGCAGTGCAAGGCACGTCTCGACGCGTACTTCGCGCTGGCGATCATTGAGTTCGTGGGGCACCCATTTGTCAAGCTTTTTTACCTTGCCAATTTGACGCAAATGGACCAATATTGTTTTGACGCTAACGTCGAAAGCTGCTGCTAATTCAGCCGTAGATTGTGTATCATCAGCTTCCACAATCGCCTTTAATTCGTCATTGTCGACCAAAGTCTTCGGACGACCGCGAGGTTCATTTTTCAGGTCGAAATTTCCAGAACGGAAGCGAGCAAACCAATAACAGGTGGTGCGTTGGTTTGTAGTGTTAGCTCCGTGAACGTCGTTGATGTTGCGTGCCGCTTGTGCCGCGTTGCTGCCACGACGGTACTCATATTCCATAATTACTCGAATTTTTAACGTATCCATGATGACGAAAAAGATTGAAATGCGATGAAAATGTAACACTAATCAATAAAGAAATGACTACTTTTAGAAAAAAAAATCCATGTTTTTAAAATAAAATTAATTTGAAATTGGAATTCTTAGCCAAACAAAAATTATTTTGATTTGAAATGGCCAGTACTGCAGAACGGCAATTTCATAGGTAAAGACCTAATATAAACACCTTAGATACTCAAAATCAAAATCAAAATATTTTTATTTCATATAAACCTGCATGGGCACTTATGAAACTCCACGGTTACTCTTTTAAAATTGATTGGCTTTAACAATGTTTTCAGAGATAAAATGTATGGGAGGACAGTGCAGGCCTGTCAATAAGTACCAGGTACTTAGACGAATACAGAATAGAAAATCGTCTGCAAATCTACAGTCTGTAAGGCCTACAACGTTCTCTCCCATTCACAATATGTAAAATAATCTACATAAATAAAATGAACCTAATTAAACATAGTGATGTGATTAACATGACAATCACTAAAAAATAGTTGATATTAAAATTTATGTATAATGTCAAATAGTGACGAGAATATGTCAGCATTGTAAAAATAAAAAGAATAAAAAGAACATTGAGAGCAGTTAATAGACTTTCACATAGTTATGCTGTTAATGAGGTACCAGGGAAGCCAGATGTGCAGAAGGAATTAATACCAAACTTCCCTGTCTTCAACGTAGTCTTTTATCTTATAATATGCTTTTTTGATAAGGACACGTTTGATGTGCGCTTTAAACTTTCCATCGCTAAGTTCTGTAACTGACTTTGGCAACTTGTTATAGAAGCGGATACTGTTTATTAGAAATGATTTGCTAGTTTTAGTCAATCTAAATTTTGGAATCACAATTTCATCTTTACTACGTGTATTCAGATTATGGAAATCGCATCGTTTTTTGAAAAGGCCTAAGTTTTTGCGAACATACAAGATATTTTCTAGGATATAAAGAGACGGCAGAGTTAGAATATCAATTTCACTGAAGTTGTTTCTAAGAGACTCGCGAGGCCCCATTTTATAGATTGCTAGCTTGATGTGTAGCAGTGTGTACTTTGAAATAATGAATGGAAGATCAGTGGCAGGTGGGATTTCTTAAAGGTAAGCCGATGAGAATCGGCTTGCATTGACCCGTCGCCACCGATACCTAATTAATTATTGCTAGATTAGGAAAATTATGTTATCTAATTATGGCTTTTTCATGAAATGGTTATTCAATGGAAATTAAATAAACTCAGATTATTTTAATTCTGCATAGCCATAATTGTTACGGTCGAGAATCATATTTAATTCAACATAAAACTTGACACTGATCTGCAAATTGCGTAAGATTAATATTCCACCTTAAGGGCGCTCCCTACCTTAGTGTAGCCACTAAAATACATAGGTATTAGGTATGTACAACATTTTGCTCATTTATCTAACAAAAACAGCACTATAGATTTACATTTAAACCTATCATTCTATTGAGTTGAATAAGTAGCAGATTTTTCGTAACTGCAAACAATGGAGGTAATTGAGGTAGGTTAGTTCTAAAAATGTAGCCGTAATTGGCTAAATTGGCCGCCTTGGCACGTGCCAACCCTTGTTTTTCAAGAGGCAATCTCGAGACACTTGGCTCCGTTAAAAGCTATACTTTTTTATGTTTCTGTTTTTAGCTTAGGTACAATAAAGATCTAGATAAAGTTAGTAAAGAAGGAACACGAATAACTTAAAGAAAGTGATGGCAAAATTGTTTCAAATGGTATGGAATGGTAACGGTATGGTGTAATGGTATGGTATAGTGGTTGTTTCAATGGCTGGTATGTTGGAAGAGATTTATTTAGAAATTAGCATCACCTCTGTACCTATTTTTATGTTCTAATCTTCTAATCAACTTCTAACTAAATAATTTAATTTGAGTGTCACTATGTGGACACGCTTAAGAATCTTTACGTGTCCAGATGACGAAATAATAAGTGATACTAATAATGAGTTTCACCAACTGGACACATGCACGTTTCTTGTGTCGAGTTGGTGACTAACATAATTTTAATCCCTTAATTCTTACTTCCTCATAAAAAAATGTGAAAGGTGAACATGTTTGTTACTCAGGCCACGCATAACCGGCTGTAAGGATTTGGATGAAATTAGAAGAAGTGGATACACTATGCACATGTGCGTGTTTATGTCCAAAATATGGGTGTACGATACCTACACCTCTGCGTAACCTTTTAGGAATTATAAGCGTGATGATATGATATGTATGTCCTGTATAATTTATCCGGCTAGGTATTTTGAGAATCCCTCTATGCCTATTCCATACCTACATTTGCCAGTGAAATAGTCGGCAATAATTTAAATTCGTTAATTTTGTTAATGCCAAATAGTAATCTGACATTTCTTTGTGTTTTAGTTTTTTATTAGGGGAGTTTGACATTACACACTGTCAAATTACTATCTGGATTTAAAATACGAACCATAATTTTTTAAATTAAAAGTTGTATTCATTTATCTATCGTTGTAATATTTTCTTACCTGTCTCTTGCCGGTATACATTCAATTTGGGTCTTGGACTTCGTGGGGGCATTCGTCATGTCCTGACATGCTTTCAGGTACTGCGATGGGACGCATAGTTTAACTACAACATAGTAATTCGCAGTTCAAATGAGTATTTGACTCCTGTGTGCTTACTCTTGAGTTTAATTCCGATCGATCGACATTGGAATTGTGACGTTTCGTACTCTTGAGTTCGACGCTAGCGCCAAATCGTGTTTAAATTGCGTGTCTTTTTGGAGAACTAAATGAAATCGGGATCGGGCTTGGCGCGCGGTAATCGCTACTCTTGAGTTTTTTTGACAGCTGTGTATTGCATCAATATTACGCTGGGATTGTTTGTAGATTGTGATTTTTCCAATAGCAAAAGTGTAACTTTTTTGAAATTGTTTTGCATTTTAGGTGGTTCTAAACAAGTAAAAGGAGTTTAATATGGCACGATTAGCAGTATTAAACAGTGTTTTACGTAATTCCCTAAAAAAGAATGGAAACAAAGACGAGAAATGTTAAGAGATTTTGGCTCAACTCAATGTATAGGTTTCTAATTAACTAGTTAATTTAATTTGATCTCATTACTATCTACATAGTTTTCATAATAAAATCCAGTTGTACTAATTTGAGTTTTATACGGAATATTTGAAAATAATGTAAGGTTCTCGTATAATTACGTAAGTTGAAAATGAGATTTCTTATTTATGTACAGTTTTTATTTATTTTGGTTTTAAACGATAGATCTATGGATAAAACCATTTTTACAGTTGGAATTATGTAAAGCGTACCACGGGTTCCAAAGATATTCAAGATTTAATGTACGAGAAAATATACCACACTACATTTTCATTGGTTTTCTTCTAGGTTTTTTTTATTATTACTAGACACACTCAATATTGTTATTTTACATAAATAAAGAACGCCATTGGGTATTTCTTACTACAAAGGAACCAAACGCGAACAATATCTGACTGTTCTAAACAAACTAAAACTTGACTACTTTTACTATAGAAAATTGAGACCTTCTACGCCGTCTTTTTTATTAGTAGATAGTGTAGGGCATGGCAACGATCCTACCGCATGCAGCCAAAGTCATGGTTAATTTTATGATTTTAATCATTTTCTTACGCCCAAATGAATTGATTACGTCACAATTACTCAATTAAGCAACTATCTATAAGATATTTATTTATTGGCCGCGTTATTTAAAGGATAAAGCATTTTAATTCTCTATTACCGGTTTATTGTAATGAGTCGAACAACACTATTGCGGCCCGTAACGTAGCTAACTTCACGTTGAATAAAATAATGGCGGGGCAATCCCAATTTCAATCCAATGTTGACACTATTGTGTTCAAGAGTACCGAATCACGTGACTGCAAAATTGATATTGGAATTGTATTGGGTTTAGATTGAAATTAAAATTAGTTTCAAGAGTAAGCCCCCTGCGGGGCTTGGAAGGGTCAAATATTTAGGTATTTAATTTGCAACCAAAGGTTTCTTGTGTTTTACGAAATGCTGTTGTCGATGTCGATTAGGAAATCGTAATCTGAACCTAAGTATATAGGTGCCTACTTTAAATTGAAAAGAAAATATAACACTTCGAGATTTTTACTTAATTTCCGGAAAATCGTGACGAAAACATTCCAGAATAGTTTGATGTCTTTTTAAATGCCTTCTTCATAAAATCGGTAGGTATGAAACTACTATTTCTATTATTATTTCAAGTTTATTCAATGTCAATGAACTCATGTTATTAATGTGATATTACGTGTTTAATATGAATAAATAACACGCTATTTGACCTACGAGATATGAAATCACAACTTACTGATTTTACAAACTTTGCCATTAAGTATTGTTTTTATAAATTGAACGTATAATATAATACTCACTTATGCATTGGTATCTATACATGCTACATCCAAAAGAAGAGATTGTAAAAGTAAGATTCATAAACCAGTATTTTTACATAATCATTTCAAGAAAGATCTCCGATCTAAGTCGTACCAAACAATTCGATCCTAGACAATTTATCGAGATAATAACTTACACACATAAATCGAACAATAATCGATTCACGAAATTCGGGATTCGAATCGAATAAACACATCAATCACATCAAAATCATGTCGGGGTTAAATGTCAAAGTTTTCACATCTTTACCAACCCGAGATTACTAAATCTTCGTACATAACATTATCACTTTGGTTGGATGCATTCGTAACAATTTAACTAGGTAGGTATGTACTTTTATTATTGCTTGAAACGATACCATCTTTTCCATTGTTATATTCTTATAAATTATGGTGATCAAACACGAAACACCGGAAAACTTTGGTCACAACACTTTAACAACACAATTTTCTGCAAAACAAGAAAATTATTTTGCAGTCATTTAAAAACCGATTTCCATAAACAAAACACAAGAAACTCTCAATTTTTTGAGGACAAATATTGATGTACCAAAACCAAAATGCAATAAAGTACTTGAAAAAAAAAATAGAACACTTTAAAAATAGAACATACATGACGATTTGCTGTGCACACAAACACATGTAAGGGCTATCAGATAAATGTATTTTAATGCCATGGTCAAGGCAAGCTCGCGTGCTATCGCCTTACTACGGCGGACCGTCCAAGCAACTTCTTATATATTCTCACGTTATCTTTATTGTGATTGTTTCACCACGTATTAACGAACACAGAGGTGGACACCGCATTTGCGGACGATTGACTAGTGAGGTTTGTGCGGCACTGTGTCACGCGTGTATCTAATTGGAAAACCGTGCGCGATACAGACTTAAGATGGTTCAGATAAGATCCTGAGATAATCATTGAGAAGTGACCATAAAACAATTTTACATAATAATATTATAACTTTTACCTGAGGCGTTGAACGTTGAACGTGACTTTTCCTTAAGGAACTAAGAAAAACTGCTGCATTTTCTTAAGTAGTTGCTTTTGTAACACATGACTTCAGTCAACGTAGCTGAATCAGCCTATAGTGTTATCATGTGTTCCCCCTTTTTACACAAGCCTCCTGACCTGTCGGTGAGACTCCCCTAAAAACGTATTCAGCTTATAACTACACAGGCTTACGTTAACTAGACACTGAATAAACAAAATAGTTTAGCACCAATAAAATACAAGATCTACATTCTCTTATTGTTTACCTACGGCTCTGCGCCTATCTAGTATTCGTATCGATCTTCTTTCTTCAATACTTACTCAGTTTGTAGGAGTCATGAGGAGTCATCGCTCGCTTGGGACCCTGGCTTGATTAAATCATACTATACAAACTAGAACTTAGCTATTTTAAGATTTGTTTTCTTCCATAATAGCATGCAGGACATGCAAAATATAAATGATGCAAAATACCTAATGATATTTTTTTAGATTTTTGTACACTTAGTGTAAAAAAAAAAACAAAAAAATATCATTAGGTATTATTAGGGACCTTTAATGTCACCACGGATATTATAAAAACAATGTCTCTTCTGAGTTCTTTTTTTGAAACAATTAAATGTTATGCAAAGAGAAATGCATTTTGTTTTTTTTTTCGTTCAAGCCGGCCAGCTTCGTATCAAAAAGATTAAGTTCGTATCAAAAAGATAATTATGTTGTGAAAAGTCGTTTTTATGATTTTCATATCTGCCGAATATTTTTTTTTAATGCATAACTGCTTTACTCTATGGTAATGACATGTGGCCCTATAAGGAATAAATAATACGTAACCTTTTCTAAATGCACACGTTCTTATTTGTCGATTATTAACGAAATTGAAAATGTGAAATTGTCTTTACTGAGAATGTTTATAATTTAGGGGAAGCCTACCTATTTACATTTATTTTATAATTAAAGATTTATTTAAATTGATTTTAGAATATTTTTAGGCCGTATGAGATATAACATTGCACAATAGTTGGAGGAAATAAAAAAAGTTTTTGGAATGTCAAAACATTGAAAATATGATTTTGCGTCAATCATTTTGTTTTGATTTAAAGATAACTAACGATAATTTAAGTATGGACTGGATTCATTGCAATAATTGTTATACTCAGTTAGAACCTGGAACTACTCTGCATTTAACATCATGTGGTCACATGTTTTGTAATAATTGCTTAGAGAAAGGTAACATTTTTTCCCCATCTTCTTTCAATTTTATGGATTGATATCGGTATTTGAATAAATATTAATACTTTTGTAAATTTCTTGTAGGTGGTAAAGACAGTACATGTTTAATATGCCGAGCTCCGTGTTCCATCATGAAACTTGTTCCAGACGTATGTAATTTAGCAAAATATTTCCCAGCAACTTCTTACAATACCTTGGAATTTAATTTTCTCATTTACGATTTAATTTTAAGATGAAACAAGAGATTCAAGATTACTTTACTGATCCAGAGGAATTAATTAAAAAGTCCTGTGAGGTGTTACAATTTCAGAGGCAACACAGACGGCGGTTGTTATCTTATTTATTGCAATCAGTAAGTAATTTTCTTGCTTTTAGCTGTCTACTTAATTCAATTCTTTAGTAACACTTTATACATATTATTCACATTCTGTAGTAATATTTTATTATATTTACGTTGAGATTATGCATATACATAGTAAAAAATATGTAGGAGGGGAAAAAAATCGCTAATGGTTTTTACATAATCTTACCTACTGAAGTTAAAAAAAAGCGGTTGCCAGTTATGTAATACATAGTTTGCGTCATCATTACTATGTGAGTACCATCTATTATAAGCCCGTTAATGTCCACCGGGGGATTAACCAATGAGAACTCCTTATAAAAACCTTGAACCATCTTAATCTCTAATCACCACGCTTGGCAAATGAATTGGTGATCGACCGTCAAGGTTTTTAACTGTTGACATAGAGGTAAGCGAATTCCACAGACAATCATTTTCCTATGATCTTGAAAGGAGACCTGGCATGGGCACACCGAACACAACCGAGTTTTTGCCAGTTCTGCCATTCAAGTAACATCCATCTAGGAACATTTAATAATTATTTTAGTAAAGGATCATCGATCCCCAAAAAATTGACCGAAGGACCCCGAAAAATTGATTGTTGCCATTGCTCTATAATGGCAATTGTCAATTTTTACGTAATGGATCCACATTGCTCCGCAAAATTGATTGTTTCGTTAGTGCAATTGAAGTGATTGACAATATTACTACAATTAGGTAGATACAGTTGATCGTTTCGGGGACCCTTTAGCTTTAGAAAAAAAAAAAAAATAACGTTCCTCCCGAACGTTTATTTTGTATTATCTATAACAATTAAGTCCATAAGATTCTATGGTCTCAGTTAACACATTCTCTTATTATCGTCGTATGAGAGTTGCTCAAATTCTCAGGAAAAGTAAATTGAATTGTATGCTCTCCTCATCATCTGTCGAGACGATTCCCAACTATGATGGGGTCAGCTTCCAGTCTAGCCGGATGCGGCTATTCTACCGGTATTTTATACGGAGCGATTGCCTATCTGACGATCGCCACGATTGCGGCGGTAAGTCCCCTCTTTGAGTGGATTGAGATGCGCCACGGGGCGTCCTCACCTTACGTCTGACGCAGGTCTGACCGAACGCGGATGTTTCGGGAGGTTCCTGTTTTGGATAAGGCGGGAGGTAACGCCGGCTTAGGCAGAGCACCGTCATGTCCTTGTGGAGGCGATCAGCGGCGGCGATCTCTCGCCTCCTACCCTGGTCCAGGCATGGTACGGAGCGAGAGTGCATGGGTAGCCGTCACTTCCTTCTGCGAAGCAGTGATGCTCGCGAAGAGGGAGGCGGCGCACGTGAGAGAGAGGCCGTATATGCACCCTCGCGGCTCTAGCCTCCGCAGGAGACACCCTGGGCGGCGGGAATCCCAGGCTTATTCCGGGCCACCGCGTTCCCGGCAGGCGTGGGTTTGCGGACGGCGAGTAAAGGGTAGCTCGCTGTCCGGTTAGAACAAGCCTGGGTCGACGGCGCGTTGTGTTCCACGCGCGCCTCAAAGTTCTCTCAACACCAACTGAAGGGGCCCACAAGGGCCGATGCCTGCCAGGGGTGCGGGTTGTTCGAAAGAGATACCGTGGCCCCTGGTACACCCTGGCAACTGGGAACACGGGTGGGTTTTAGTCAGTAAAAGGCTGACACGCCCTCCTGCTCCACCCAGAGAAGAAGTAATTTGATGAATTCCCACCCTCAAAAAAGAAAACCGCGGCAAGCATTGCTTAATCTAATCGATCCTCCGGTGCGGCTGTTATAACTTAGCCACAAGCCCCTCAATAGTACGCTCTCCTATTTTTCATATTTTCAGAAATACGATCACATTGTACTTTTTCCAGACGAAGAAATTCTATACCGCACGGACGGAGTTAAAACGCATGACCGAGTTATGTCAGAGGCAGCACAACCAACTGAAGGAATATCACAGAACTATTCGGAGTTTAGAAGCTCAGTTGGCGAACCAATCTAGTATTTCCAGTTACAGATAACTTACTCTAGCTCTAATGTTCATTGGCTTTTGCGTTCGGTTTCACTTGCAACATAGACGAATTACATTTCTAAAAACTAGCCATCATCATCAGCATCAGCTTATAACGTTCCCACTGCTGGGACACAGCCACAGGCCTCCTCTCTCACACCCTCTCCTAGTGGGCTGTAATCCACCACGCGGGCCAAGTGCGGGTTGGTTCATGAGATCTCACATTTCTTCGAATTTTAGGGTGTAAGACATGCCAGTTTCCTCACGATGTTTTCCTTCACCGTTTTGAGAGTAGTGGGAATAGTTACGGAGAGAAAAGCGCCTGTCTGGGTTCAAACCTACGATCTACAACTCGTAAGTCGCGGCCTTTAGCATTGGGCACCACTGCTCTCCTCCAAACCTACGAGTATCCAATGTCTGTTGAAATCGGTGATGTAGTTGAGGAGCCAACAAGTAACAAACGAATTTACATTCTTTATCATCTAAATGGTATTAATTCGTTAATTGACGTATCCTTTAATCTAAGGCTATGAAATTATCCTTAGATCACCAAGTTTGATGTAATATTGATTGGTGATTGCAAAACTTAGATGTTGCGAAACTTAATATTGGCCACAGACTTTTCTCATAGCTGCTTGGACGTATATAAGTTGTAAAAGGCTTAGATTCTTAACCTGACATGGTGCACAATTATGTTAAAAAAAAAAGCCGTTTATATAGTCATTTTTAACCGACTTCAAAAAGAAGGAGGTTATCAATTCGACATGTTTATATATTATTTTTTTATGTATGTTCGGGCATAACTCCGCCGTATATAGACGGATTTGCAAAATTCTTTTTTTGTTCGAAAGTTGTTTATTCCGAAATGGTCCCATATAAATTTCATATAGATCTGATGATGCGTTTCGAAGACAGACAACGGAACTCTTCAAAAACTCACAGCAAATCAACCGCGAATGCTGCTATCGCATAAATATGCATTGTTATGACCCCAAGGATGATGAAATTTCGAACTGGTATGGGGTAGGTAACTAAAAAGTTAAAAATAAAAACTTTTTTCAAAAAAATAACAACCGACTTCCAAAAAAACACTACAAAGTGCAAAATAACTTTAATTTCGGAAGGCGGTGACAAAGAATTAAAATACCTACACATCCAAAGTCACCGACTTCCGAAATTAAAGTTATTTTGCACTTTGTAGTGTTTTTTTGGAAGTCGGTTGTTATTTTTTTGAAAAAAGTTTTTATATGTAAGTCAAGTTTTCAAACAACACATACGGATAAAAATGAATATCCCAACGAGAACCAACAAAACATGACATAAACAATTTTTTATCGTACAAAAATTAAACTCCTGAACGTATTTTGATACTCTTTTATGGGAGTTAAATGGGATGTTCCCATTTTTACGCAAGGGATACATTTTCAGAGCAAGTATCGCCGTTCAACATCCCTATATCGCCTGGGAACAACATATCACCGAGCTTCGTGCAGACCACCCCTACTTATAAGCGTAATGCTAAAAGTACGCCGTTTTCGGTAAGTCACTTTATTTGGGACAAGGTATTTATTTATAAAGGTTGCTTAAACTTATGAGACGTTATAACGTTAAAAATATATTTAAGCAGTTGCCAAACATTGCTTAACTTTAAACATCCGTTTGACTTGATGCCTGTTTGCCTAAAATAAAGTTTTCTTGTAGGCCAACAAGCAAGATGAATAAATTAGTACCGATTACAATGTAGACTGACGCCTGCCAGGGGTGCGGGTTGTTCGAAAGAGATACCGTGGCCGTGACACAGGCAACTGGGAACACGCGTGGATTTTAGTCAGTAAAAGTCCGACACGCCCTCCTGCTCCACCCACAGCGGGAGAAGTTATTTGATGGATTTCCAATGCCCAAAAAAAAAAAACGGTTATAATTGCGCAACACACGAACCGTGAGAATGGCTTTCATTTTGACAGTTCATAAACATTCATTGCGTTATTCCCGTTGTTGAGTAGACAATTTGTTCGAACATAGAAAGCAATGGATTAGCAATATTTTCCAAAATGTTTTAGATTTTGGTCAATTAGGGTGCTGGCCATGTGTTAGACGACGAATCAATGGCCATTTAGACGGCTTTTGTCCCAACATAAGATTTGCTCGAATTTGACTAAAGTATTTCGCACGTGCCGTGCCCATTTATTTTCAGATAGTTACCATTTGTTGTGTACAGTTTAATAGTTCATAGAACACGTAGATAAAAACCCCGGTCTTATCGAATATATAATATTATGTTAAAATATATAATAAGGAAAATGTATTAGTAGGTATTACTAAGACAATGTAACTGTTTTGTAAATTGCTTTTATTTCGATTCGTAATTAAAATTCCCTGATCTTTAATGAAGCAAAGAACAAAAGGAATTTCTGCGGAATGAAACTGCGAGGTCTGTAAAATGCTGGTCCTAAAATTAATCTATAGGTACAATTTAGTGTGATGCAACGTGGTGGGTCGAAGGACTGAGAAATTTCACGCGAACGAAGTCGTGGCCAGAAGCTAGTCTTTTTTATTAGCGTTGCTAAACATTGACTTATGTTGGTGATGATGATAATGGAAACTCCCTTTTCCGCACGTAGACTCCCATTCGGTCCGTTGTGCGTGGGGGTTCTGGCTAACAAAGCCAGCCTAGCTCCGCCCAAAAGCACAGAAGCTTCCTGGGAGCTTCACAGGCTTCGCTGAGCGACCTCACTATTCCGAGAATTTCTTCTCGTTGAGAAGCCACGGCCTCGCATTCCAGAATGACGTGGGCTGCTGATTCCTCGGCGTCAAGGCAGCCCCTGCAAAGCGGGCTGTCTGTGGCGCCTGTATTAAAGAGATGTTCGTTATGGGGGTTATGGCCTGTAATTGTTACTATGATTATTCTAAGGTTGTTTCTACTCAGGCTAAGTTTTTTGGTTAGTCGCGGGTGTACAATTGGTAAAGCCAATTTTGTTGCCCGTGACCATCTGTTGTTATGAAGTTCGATTGATCTTTGGCGAATCCACGCACGAAATTGTGAGAAAGGCAAGGGGAGAAGTGGGTACGGACCTAACACTTTCATATCTGAGCCTCTCTTCGCAAGTTCATCTGCGGCATCATTACCTAAGGATCCACTATGCCCCAATTGACTTATGTTATCATTGCCAGAAGAAACCTGAGGTTATCATCAAACCGAAAAATTTCTTTTAGATTTGCGTTGCTATGTATACTTAATAAGAATAACGATTACGCATTACGCATTCTGAAAGGTTTTACAATATTTTCAAGTGTCTTAGAAATAAACATGCCAACGACTTTTCATAAGTAGATTTTTTTTTTAAAATCATAAAATACTCTTCTTTCGTCATAGTGTTGGTATGTACATTAACTCTTAATGATAGACCAAGTGTTCGGGGTTGGGGTGAGTTTAAGATAAACTAAGATAAAGGATTATAAAGATAGCTATATTTCAGTGATAAAAATGGGATAACGATTAAAACTAATGAGGTGAATGAGATGAGATTGAGCCGCGCACGATGTGCTGTCCGAAAGCATACTGACTATTTTACTTAGGTAATTAATACATAAAATATTCAAAGCATAGAGCGCGGGGTCGCAATTACGCTGACCTGTTTATTATTGTTCGGTAATTGACCTGAACACCAAGGGAGTACCCTGTCCCAAGATGGACAGTTGCCAGGGTACTCCCGTGGTCCCCTATACTAAAATAACAATACTGATAACATTTTGACCTTAGGTACAGCAGTATCAGTCAAACCTCGTCACTCCGATGCGGATAAGCAAGCAGAGGTCTACGAACATGAGTGCTCATAGTCAGGTAACTAAAATATCTGTCACTACCTACCCTATTTTCATCATAATCACTACCCATGTGTTATCATCATATACAGGGTAAATTTTTAACCAGTGCGCAAACTGTAACCATGAATTCAGCATATCATTCTAAACCCCCTAGCGTAGAAATTTTTCGTCGGTTTTAAAAATAAATCGGCTGTTTTATAGAAAACTGCAATACCTACGCGGTCAAAATGTATGGAATACCTGATTCTTTTTTGTATAACCAACGAAAAATGTCTTTACTAGCGGGTCTAGAATGATATGCTGAATTCATGGTTACAGTTTGTGCACTGGTTATTTTTTTTCCTGTATGCTTATCACGACAGCTACAATGAGAGGTCAAAGGAGAAATGTTAGAAATGGCCAGGAATACATCGCAGCAAGATTTTATCGCGCATTGGATTTTCAATTCTCGACGTTGCGACTCCGAGCGTTGAGCATCCAACGGAGTGCATCTCAGCGCGTCAAAGAAACACACTGTTCGATTTTCAACTCTCGGTGCTAAGCAGTGCGTTGTTTTTTTTTTGTTTTTGAGGGTGGAAAATCATCAAACAACTTCTCCCGCTCTGGGTGGAGCAGGAGTAGTGTCAGACTTTTACTGACTAAAACCCACCCTCAGTTGCCTGTGTGCCAGGGGCCACGGTATCTCTTTCGAATAATCCGCACCGCTGTCAGGCATCGGCCCTTGCGGACTTCACCAATTGGTGCTGACATCTCTTTGAGACGCGTGGAACACAACGCGCCGTCGACCCGGGCTTGTTCCTTACCGACCAGCGAGCTACCTCTTGAAGATCCAGTGTGTGAACAGATTCCGCCGCAATATTTTTACGTCCATGCGAGTGTTGACGTGTAGTTGAAGTGTAGTACTTACCTATTCCCGAACAGTAGGTAATATACCTAGCTAGACTGAGAAAACAAGAAAACTGAAGGAAAAATTCTGATTGGAAACAATAGCTATGCAGTACCTGTCACTGATAAATTAACGTTTGCAATACTATTTGCATTTTCTATTCCCCTATTCAACCATAACTCGTGTAGAGCATTTGTTCCTCCTAATGTTCTTCTCTCCTTTTGCGTACGTGGTAGTAAATGTTTGCGGTTCTTCAATTCAGCCGTGTCACCGATCAAAAGCGATGTTTTACATAAACCTGCACGAAACTACAAAGCGCCTTTTCCATTTCTTGTAGCTACGACGATATTTCGTGCTACTAACACCAACTGTGAACTGAATTCCAAACTAATTTCGTTTACCTAAAAACGTATATTTTCTTTTTCAGCGTTCGAATACTTCCAACAAGATTTCATCAACTGTCTTCACTCCACCTACTCCCGAGTCCGCTGGGTACTCCAACTTTTTAAAGAGTCTCTAATGGTATTCCGAACGCATTCGAAAATTCGCTCGCGTGGGCCAGTGCGAATTTCCATAAAAAATACACATTTATTTTTTATTACCGCTGGCGGCATTGGAAAACCGAATTATTCAGCCTATTTTCTTTAGGCCTGTGTTACATTGTGTGACAGCACGTTGTATATGACACGAATATTATATTATTTTATGTCAAGACTCGAGTTACGGGGATGAAATGGTTTGGGAAAAGACATGTGGTTTATGTTAATATTCTGTGTCATATTGTAGGAACATTATTTCGCTCCCTAAATAATGTCTCTTATCTAAGCCTGTTTCGGATTTTTGTTTAGTTATCCAATATTGTGAACAACCTTGTTCAGAAAGTAGATTTATTTAGAAGTTTATGTAGGTAATGACATGAGACGTCGACGTCGTCACAGCGTAGTTTCCACTGAAAAGTTGTTTAAAAAGTTGGACACCGTTCTTGTAAAGGTTTTTATTTAAATACTAGCTGTGCCCGCGACTTCGTTCGCGTGCATGTCGGAAAACAATAATGTGTCGCTTTGACGGTGTAGGTACCACTCCTCCGATCTTCCGATCTATCCTGGTAGGTATCTACCACAGCTTTCGAATGCAGTCCAGAGCCTAGAGACAAAACACATTACTCTTGGCGTTCACGCTAAACGGTACGCCAAAATGTATGGGAATGACATTACCTGCGGAAAGGACACGGTAATGTCATTCCCATATATTCTGGCGTAGAGTTTAGCGTGAACGTTAACAGAAAGGTGTTTTGTCTAGGCCTGCAGGCGTCTTTAGGGGTTATAATGATATTGCGACGAAGTCTCACTCAGATTTTTAAGAATAAATATAGATCAAAGCGCCTGGTCGAGGCTCATTTTATAATAAATGTGCACCTGCCGTAGGTACAGTAAAAGCTCTTTATTCGCGAGGTATAGGGTTCCGTAAAATACCTACCGCGAATACAGAAACCGTGACTATGGAATGGTAATTTATATGGGATTATAGGGGATACGTTCCTAAGTGACAAAAAAAAACAATTTAATTGAAGTTTTTGACCATATTGATTAATAGGGTATTTTCCAATTTTTCAAAAACTATTCTAATTTTGAAGATTGGAACGAGATATTTAACAGAAAAATAAAAATAAATAGATTTCTATCCATTTTCTCAATTAAAAACGATTTAAACGAAATTTATTTTTAGTTGTTTTGAATTTACCGCCAAAACGCTTCTTACGATGACTTTTTATTACGTGACGTCAACTTTGTGTAAACTAAAGTAGTTTGCAAGTAAATAAGTGAATGTCGAGTTTATAATTAACAAGATTTTTAATGGATATAAAGTGATATTACTGGTGTACGGTGCCTCTGTGCAAAAATACTTCTAAAACGGCGCCATACTAAGTATTTGTACCGGTGCCGTATAAACAAAGTTGACGTCACATGTCACGTGATAAAAAGTCATCGTAAGGAGCGTTTTGGCGGTAAATTCAAAACAACGAAAAATAAATTCGATTTTAATCGTTTTTAAGTGAGAAAATGTGTATTAATAAATTTATTTTTATTTTTCTGTTAAATATATAGTCCCAATCTTCAAATTAAAATAGTTTTTATGAAATCGGAAAATACCCTATTGTATGAGCGTGATATGGATGCAAGCGACTCTCCAAGGCTTAAACGATCAAGCATTTCTATGCGTTAAACAGATTTTTTCGCGTCGAAAATCGTTTTTAAGTAAAAAAAAAATTTCAACATTTTGCAATAAATGGAAAGATGAAACAATAGGTAAAACACGCAAAGCGGCTCGTACCAAAGGATGGAATGTCTATTAAGTCGCAGCATTTATAAATGTGGGGGAGGCCTATGTCCAGCAGTGGACGTCTTTCAGCTGAAATGATGATGATGATGATATATAAATATACTTTATGGTGATGAGGTTGGTTTCATTATGTTTGTTTACATTCTCAAAAAACTTTAAAAAAAAATACCAACCGACTTCCAAAAAACACTACAAAGTGCAAAATAACTTTAATTTCGGAAGTCGGTGACGTTGGATGTGTATTTTAATTATTTGTCACCGCCTTCCGAAATTAAAGTTATTTTGCACTTTGTAGTGTTTTTTGGAAGTCGGTTGTTATTTTTTTGAAAAAAGTTTTTATTTTTCACTTTTTTGTTACCTACCATACACCAATTCGAAATTTCATCATCCTTTGGGTCAAAACAATGCATACTTATTTATGTGATAGCAACATTCGCGGTTGATTTGCTGTAATTTTTTGAAGAGTTCCGTTGTCTGTTTCCGAAACGCATCATCAGATCTATATGCAGGGCCCAATCTAAGGGGGGGCAAGCCGGGCAAATGCTCAGAGCGGCAAAAATGAGCGGCGGCAAAATGTATACTTACAAACATACCTACTCTCATGAATTTTTGTATACTTGTTCAGAAGCCGTAGTAGACTAACGTATGTGAATATTATATAGTTAAAAGAATATCACATAATTATGGTCATACCATCTTTGATGGTGTTAGTGCAAAGGGCGGCGAATGTTATTTTTGGCCGGAGCGGCTAAATAGCTAGATCGGGCCTGAAATTTCAATGGGACCATTTCGGAGTAAACCCCTTTCGAAAAAAAAAGAATTTTGCAAATCCGTCTATATACGACGGAGTTATGCCTGAACATACATTAAAAATATAAACATGTCGAATTGATAAACAACACCGACCGCGGCGAAGGCGGCTATTGTAGATGTCAAAGGCCGAACCAATACAGCGGCGATATCATTTGACAATGTACTTTAGGCGAAGTTGTAATAAGGTCTATTTCACTTTTTTATAGTCCATCTGACGACGCGTTTACAAAGGATTTTGGGTTGGATACCTATTGGAATCCTTTTTGTTATTTGTTAATATGTATGTACCGATGTACCGATTAGACCCGCAAATAAATAAATCTTTAGCCGCGGATATAGGAATTGGGTCGCATTTTTTTAATCCGCGAGTAGTGAAAACGCGAATGAAGGAAGCACGAATAAGGAGCTTTTTCTGTACTTACTCAATAAATCGACTGCGCGTCTGGTTGAGTGTGCTGAAGCATTATTCCACGCGGGGGCGGGCGCCTATCTCGGCCCGTACAGGCGCGTGTCTTTTAGCTTTGTTTATCAAACGTTGACCACTGAATAAAACCACAGCAGTGGGAATGCTCTGCACGGACTGCGATAGGGCTCGACAGGTAGCAGTGCAGTAACACCTGACGCCACCTGTCAGTTAACGGCCCGTGGGACCATGGCGTTATCACGATGAAGAAAGATCACGCTGTAAAGGTGGATACTGACCGGCGTCACGGGTCAAAATGCACCTAATATGTTACCAAGCAAGTATTCGTGCAGTCAGTAGTACCTACGGCAAAACATGCGAGCGAGCAACACTGATTTTAGCACACGGCGTAAAGACATGCTCGCTGCGAATGTTACCATTACCTACGCCCCGTAACGTCGGTCATTATCCACATTAAAAGCGCTGTTGAAAAAAAAACCAAACCAGGCAAAAAAAACTATTTAATTGTATAGCACGGGTTTTCTATGAACATAGTAAGTACGATGTTGTTGCTACGTAGTGCCATACCGCGCGCGCCCCCACCTCCTCCCCGCTGCTGACGCAGGCAGCAGGAAGAGAGAGAGCCCGGTCCCGAGGATAATGGACGTAACAGAGCGATCCTCCGCGACTCTCAGTTGGGATGCCTTTTTATTGTAAATTGTAATCAAAAATGTTTCAGTGTTTCTTTTGTTCAGCCATACATTTATTTGTAGACCAATAAATAATTATTATTTAAAGAAGCGACTTTAAAATTGTCAATATTTTACTATTGTGATTTCTATTGTTCCTGTGTAGGTAATGTATCCTTTGTTGGAGATGCCAAATGGATAAATAAATACATTTTTAAACTTGTTTTAACTAAGAAAATGCTTCTCTGTAAGCGATGTTGCTCGGAAGAGCATCGACATAACTACAGTTGCCCGTGTGAAAACCTATCTATTTACTCAAATCCACCAGTAGTTATGGTCGCAATTTTGGATTTTTTTTCCTGACTTTCACCATCCGACCTCGCTTGAACCCCTCCCCACCTCGAAAACTAACATCACGAAAATTAGCACATAAGTATTTACAACTCTTTACTCCCAAAACTCCCATTATTTGAATCGAGTAATGCTGTAAACACGCATTTAAATTTAACATTATCAAATTTCGCGCGAAATCAAGTTGTTGTCTTTGCATGTTTGCTATTCAAACCTAGATGGCGTTACTGACGCTAGAGATTAAGAATTTGGAGATGTTCCTCTAGCCGCTCTAATTTTGCTACATTATGCTAGATGGCGCTACTAAGACTTTTATCACAATTAAAAATGAGATTTCTTCCCCTCTATTTGTATTAATTTGATTGATAAAACTAATAAATATTTATCTAACATTGCATTCTAGGTATATGACTCAGAACACCACGTCAGTTAATATTATCACAACTTTTTATTTGAAATTCTTTTAGCTTTTTTGATTCGTGGGAATCAACCACCAACGGAAAGCGATTTTAATAATCAGTATCATTACTTTTTGAAATAACACAGACACAGTAAGTAACTTAAATGAGAATGACGTGTTAATATTAAGTATTCGTTAGTACCGTTTCACGCCAATAGATGTCGCTAAGTGTTTCAACATTACGTAAATAAATTCTTCTTGAACACTTTAAATTATTTAGATAGGTTGACCGAAGCGATTGCGATGAAACAAAGACTAATATAAACTCTGAGTTATAAACAATATTTGAGTATGAAAGATAACCATATTAGTTTCGTTCTTTTGACGTGATACTTGATCTATTCAACATAGAAACTGAAAAACCGAGCTACAGACAAAAATTTTGATAAGGGTTAAAATGTCATCTGTTGATTATCCCTTACCACCCCAAGCAATTATTTTCGAAATATTTTAAATGTACAGAAAAAGTTCCTTTACAGATTTATTATATGTATAGATAAAATGATGTGCTCAAACCCTTAATTAGGTACTTAAATTACATTTGCCTCAAATTTAATATCAATCATCGCGCTGATTGAGTGAAATTGCGCGTTCCGAATTCGAAATTATGCTGCGTTTAAATCACGTTCCGCGGGTTTTTTTTTTTTCAAATCACTGTTTATTTTAGCTGCATATTCAATGAGTGAATGATTTTGTTCTACTTAGAAAAACAATCTTTTAATTGATATTATGGCTACAAATAAAATCAAACCTTCACGGTCAATAAACCAAATCAACTTTTTCTGACACACAATTGTCTCTGCCAAATGATCAGAACAAATCAATTTTACTGTTTTAATTACTATTTCGTAAAAAAACTTTATCGGGTGATTTGTTTTCTAGGTCTTTCAGTAGCAGTAGTGAATCGGGCTATATGTCAAACAGTCCATTGCGATCTCCCGGTGTTTATTGCAATGGCTACGGAAAATGTCCATTCAATAAAAGAACGAAGATTATGAGGTTCGATTAGAGTTTATTTGTTTTTATATTAGGTGTTCCTTTATATATAGTACATACTAATTCCATGGTGATCAGTGTCTTCAAAGATGATTTGCATGCTTACCTATGAATTTCAACGAAAAGTTAAAAAAAATGGAACATTTTTTGAATAAAGTGAATCTACCAACACCATTTCTATTGTAATATATTTTTTAGTTTTTACCTGTCATTTATTTTTCATCAACCGGTTTGGTTTCTAATTTCTGTATTCTGTATACGCAATTTTATGCTCAATAAGATGACTTTGTAGACAGTGAATGAAAAAAATACATTTCTACAAATGGAAATTAGTACTTAGTGTATTACAACAAAATGGGTTCTGCATTCTCGTATTAGGATAGCTTTTAGCATTTTAATTATAATTTATGCATGTTAATTTAATTTGAAAATTTAAAAACAATTTGCATGTTTCTGTTTTGTGTTGTTTTAACTAATAAAATATTTTTGTTGTTTATTTGGATTTCCATTCTATTTTCAACATTTAAACTTCCTTGGAGTTAGTCATTGAGGTTTCGGTGTTCAATAAATATGCCGAGCCATTTCCAAGCCATGTCTGGGTCGGCTTCCAGTTTAACCCGATGTAGCTGAATACCAGTATTTTACATGGAGCGGCTGCCTACTTGACCTCCACAAGCTATGTCATCGACTATTATCAATGTTTTAATTATTAATATGGACAAGCCACACTGGATCTTGACAGTTTACTGAATAACCTCACTTACAATAAGCGAATTTACTTAATTGTTACATAAATTGAAATAACACAAACAAAAAATTGTCAGCCAAATTTCCACAATATCTGAAGTCCCGCCTCTATAGCCAGTGTGTTCTGCCCACCATGACGTACGGTGCTGAGAAGTGGACGCTCACGCAGGTAGCTTAGCACAGGCTGAGAGTTGCACAAAGAGCCATTAGGTTTATAGACCAAGTCCCAAATGTGATTCGCAGACGTACGAAGATTTTTGATATCGGAAAACGAGTTAGGGAACTCTAATAGAGTTGGGCAAGACACCAGCAGGCTTAGCATGAAGCTTTCTGTTCTACTCTACCATAGAATACAAATCGCTTGTCTACATTTCTCGGTACAAAACTGTCAATTGTCTACACGGAAACGTAATTTTTGTCTACTCTTCCGTCAACAAAACGCTTCTCCACGGTTCGCGTGCTAAGCCTGCTGGAAAGGCGTAATGATATCAGATGGAGTAAGATCGGGACTGAGTGGCGTCCAAGTACTGGAAGACGAAATGTCTCTTGTACAGTGGCGAGACGGGCGGAATACTTTGTTATACATATATATTATGTATAATTGCGGGTAGAATCTGGATGAGGCTGGAACTGGAGCGTGGGGATCGGCTCATGAAAAGAGAAGCCTATGCTTAGCAGGGTCGGTTTGTGAATGATGATGAACATAATTAGTATGCAATTTAATTAACAATTATCATGGTTTCGTTCAGTTTGTACACACGGTTACACAATTCCAGTCTACGCTGATCTCGCACTCTTCGGAAATCCTTTACAATGCGAGATTAGCTTAGCTAGCAGGCATTTTATAAAACTAGATATATTTTGTCTATCTAAGCAATTATTTAAGAAAATGGCTCTGGATATTTTGTTTAGCGAGTAATTTAGCGAGTAATTGAACTAAATTTAAGCTAAGTTACACAGCAATACTGTAGCAGCAGCTGTTGTTTTATTTTCTTTTTTTTAATCACTTGTCTTCAGCACTTCTTTTAACCTTTACTTAAACCGTGGACAATGGTGTGGGTTACATGTTTGTTAAATCTTAGTTTAAATAATTTCTCAGTATTTTGTAGCATGTAACTGTTTTTTGTCCCTAATAAATAAATGAATAAATAGCTTGATGTGTAGCCGTGTCTACCTACTTGTCGTTAAGTAATAGGTCAAGAGCCGAAGTATCTATAGGTAAACAACTCGCTATTCTAAAGTTTTGAAAACAAATAGGATACTTACATGTATGAATCGTGTTTTTGAATTGTTTTTCAGCAAATTTAAAAGTTTTGGTCACTAAGGGGTTTATTTATAAACGTTGATTAAAGTTAAGAGATGTTAAAACTTCAAAAATATAATTGGTTATACAATCGCTTATCATTACTTAACATTACGGAACGTTTATAAATAAAGGGGAAAGACACTAGGTACCTATAGATACCTTCCTATTATGTTCTTGATCTAGACAGTCAGACCAACGGGCTATTTGGAGTTAACGCATCCCGTATAGCACACCGGGGAGAACCCCGGTGTGCTGTACGGGTGTTCTTTTCACAATTAGAAAATTGTGAAAAGAAAGAAACGCAAAGATAACGGAAAAAATTATCCTTTCCTTATCTTTACACCCTCGAATAACTGCTTACTTAAGGGCTTTTGAAAAAATGAACGAGCCTACGGAAAAATAATTGAACCGAGCGATATAAGAATAGACGGAAAAAATCAATAAAATAGGTCTATTGGGTACTTAACAGTAAAAGTTTACCAGAAAAATCTATATATCAAATCAAGATCACTGATATCCACTCTAAAACTGTTTCGAGTAAGAAAATCTTCATCAAATCAAATTCTGGATGGTAACTAAACGAATTAATATTCAGTCTCATGCTTATGTTGTGTTAGACTTCTCAATTTTCCAGACATCCAAATATTATTATTCTAGAGTTTGATTATCGTGCTACTATTATTCATAGAGGTCTGAAGTTTCATGTCTAATGCCCCCTCTGCCTATTATAAATATGTTCATAAATTGTCCATGAGAAGGTATTAAACTATTTTTGGTATATGCGATGATATGTGTAAGAATCTAAGAATGTATTATCATGATCATCCACAGACCAACTTCACCCATTGTTGGGCATAGGCCACTCTTTTGTTGTGCCAATCCTAACGATTCTGATTCGAATCGCGTCGACCTACTATTACACATCAGTTTTTTATGTGTAGGTACCTATTTCATGACCATTTTTTTTAAATGTGGAAAATCATCAAATAATCAGACTTTTACTGACTATAACCCACCCGTGTTCCTTCAGTTGCCTGTGTGCAGGGGCCACGGTATATCTTTTGAACAACCCGCATTTATGGCATGGACCATCCCGAAAGGAGTTAAAAATAAAACACCAATTACCAAGCTTCAGAAATTCTCTTTATTATCGCCGCTTATCAAAAGGAACAGTTTTTAACGGTGAATGGGCAGGATGCCCTTGTTCTGCTGATAGCCACCGGTGGCCTCCTGGTGTCCATGCACCGAGTGGGCTCCGAGGTTGTTGAACTTCTCCAGGACTTCGGCACCACCCTTGTAGCCTTTTTGGAGGTACTCGCCCTGGGAACAGAGAATAATAGTTAGTACGATTTGAGGATTAACAGAGATGAAAGCGTGCATAGAGTTTAATTGTGTTGACGTTTCATGAAATGGTAATGTAGATCATAGATCAAGAAGAGTTGATAATAGACAGTCATGTAGAGTTGGTCTAGACATTGTTTCAAAAGATTGAAATATACTGATCAACACTGAGGTACTTAAATGGAAATAATGGCATACACTACCTAATACTCACAGAAATAAATGGTGCAATTAAAAATTCTTTTCACAGACGCAAAGGACCATAAAACGAAATTATTATTACCTAAAGCTTTTATCAAAAACAAAAGTCCGAGACCATTTTACTTTTTCAGAACGAACCATCCTGCTAATCCGAAAATTGAGGTTAACGAAACCATTTAGTACAATTTTATTTCCACCATTTTACACCAAAGCCCTAAAAAGTAGCTCAAACATCTGGTGGTTTTATTCAATGGCTTTTATAGCGGACCTAGCCACAGACATTTCTGTTTAACGAGCTCAGAGGCAACTGTTTTCAATTTAAACAATGTATAAACTAAAGTAACATTTTATGTGCCGTAAAAGTTGGCATTTGTTGTTTAATAAATAAGTTGTTTAATTTTATGCTCTGCTTTTAGGAACAATGTTGAGTGATACTTAAGGTTTCTTGAGCTTGGAATTTGTTAAGTAGTTTTGGCGACAAAACAGACGTAGCTTCAGTGTTATATTTTTAGTTTCAGAAGATGTCAAGGACCAGAGGCTGAAAATGGTTTACATATTGAAACATTTTTAGTTTATCTAAACTGGAAAACCAGTTACATATAGACTAAGCTACTAAATAGGACCTGCAGACAACATAATTATCTGAATTATATTACTATAAACTTTTTAGAAACCCTTATTTAATGGAAGTTTCTCTTTATGTAGCTCAAGATAGTTGACTACCCCCCCAAGTGGTAGTTGCGGGGGGGCTCAGTAACCGTGGATGCCGGCCACGGTGAAGCCAAGAGGAACCCAAAGGTGGGGCCGCTCGTCAGGGCTTTTGCCTCAAAGCCGACGACGTAGCGGCCAAAAAGTAGGTTGCGGTGAGGTGCACCGCAACTGAGGTGGGTCGCGATGTCGAATGGGAGGCATCGCGGCTGAGGGTTACGGGCTGCGGTAGAGGAGGAGTGCCGGTGCTTCTGAGCAGCGCTCTTCCGTGGCCTGGACGGGGCCGCCACCGTTTGATGGCGGACGCGGTGGGGCCGCAGGGGAAGAGGAGTGTCGGTATAGCGTCAGCCGCTCTCCCTATCCTCTGCGGCCGAAAAGTGGTAGACGGGACGGCGCGTTGTGTTCCACACGCGCGCCGTCAAAGATGTCAGCAACCACCGATGGGGTTCGCAAGGGCCGATGCCTGCCAGGGGTGCGGGTTTGTTCGAAAGTGATACCACGGCCCCTGGCATACGGGCTACTGAGAGAACACGGGTGGGTTTTAGTCAGTAAAAGTCTGACAAGCCCTCCTGCCCTACTCAGCAGGAGAAGTCATTTGATGATTTCCCACCCAAAAAAAAAAAAAAAAAAAAAAAAAAAAAAAAAAAAAAAAAAAAAGATAGTTGACCAAGATTTTATTTCTAATTTCAATGTAAGATAACAAAGGCCCTGTTAAGATGATGTAAAATACTAATTCATTAGTAATGTATCTTTCGCGTGTAACATACATCTACTACAATTATCTTTAGGTCACTAATATAATCCTAATCCAGTATATACCCAGTTTCAGAAAAGCTGGAAACTATATCGAAATCATTTGTATCATCATCTGCTATGAATCTATGACGTTTTTGTGTTAGTTACTCTGCTACGTGTCACTAATAAGAGCATCTAAAGTGAAAGTTTTTCATTACAGGGATAAAAAAGTATCAAAAATTGTCTCTTACCTTATTGGCCTTCGAGTCATCAATCTTCTGTTCTGACACGTGATGTCCTTCCTTGCCCTGAGCGTTAGCATCCAGAATCTTCTCCTCATGAGCACCCTTGAATCCTTGCTGTGCGTTCTCTCCATGAGCAACAGCATTATGACCATTGATCTTGTGATCAGCTTCATCATGAGCCTCGTCGTAGAAACTCTCAGATTTCTCCTCCTCATTCTTACTACTAGAACTCTTGAATCCCTTGCTCACATGACCTTTCTTGTGACTTTTTGCCTTTTTCAATTGTTCTTCATTGGCACCTATAATTATATTGCAAAATTTTGTAATAGCTATAAAAAACTCATCTCGGTAAATATTAATAGGTTTCTATTTACTGTACGTTCACTAAATATTAATTTATTATTCCGCTTTTTGTTGTGTTTCGCCGAATTGAACGATAAAAACTTGTTGATTGACAAGTGAGCGTGAAATTGTGACGAAATAATGAGTTATTTTAAAACGTTCTCTATGCGTAAGGCATTGGTTTATTTGGGGAAAAGTTTAGAATTAGTGCACTTACCGTGTTTGTCTAGTTTTTGATTGCCTTCGTAGAATTTCTCGTCACCGGCTGCTTTTTTCTTGGCTTCTTCGTCTTTGTAGAAGCTTGACTCGCCCTTTTCGGCTCTAGCGGCAGCAGCACCCTGCTGATAACCTTCCTGACCATGTTTAGCTTCTTCTTCAGCCTTCTTCTCGATTTTTTCTAAATTTTCTCCTGCTCCCTTTTTCTGAGCGGCATCATAAGCATTCTTGTCGACATATCCACCGCCAACTTGTTGTTGGATAAGCGGGTGGTACAGCAAGCCATTTCCAAGGCCGATTCCACCAACTCCTAGTCCACCGATGCCAGGGTGGATAAGACCAACTCCGTTACCGAAGCCGACGCCTCCAACGCCACCCACACCGACACCTCCGACGCCACCAATACCTCCAACGCCACCAACACCGGCACCACCAACGCCTAGCTGGCCAACACCACCAACCCCTCCAAGACCAATTCCCAATCCTTGGCCAATGCCTCCTAATCCGATGCCACCGTATCCCAGACCTTGGCCTAAGCCCTGGCCCAGTCCAAATCCACCAACACCAATACCACCCACTCCACCAACACCAGAAACAGTATTCAGAACAGCAGACGCGGCTCCTTCTATTTGTTCGGGGTAATCCTCACTTTCTTCCACTTCATAACTGTTAGATAGAGGCAATCCAGATTTCGGGTCAGTACCGATAGCGTCCAATCGCTCTTTCACATAATCGTACGGAGTCTTCTCATCAGCCAGCTCCACTTTGTTGAACTGAGCTGCAGACAACGCCACCAGAGCGAGGGTGAAAACTTGTGTCAACATCATTGTCGATGTGATCGTTACCGACGTTTCGAGACTGATGTCATTTCAGTATTGCACTGTTATTTATACTAAGGTTAAATTCGGTGGAACGGAGTAGTTTTTGTATTAGCCGTGTGATAGTTTTCACAGGGCGTCTGGGGGCCCGTGTCCGGTCGTTTCCTTCCTGTGGTATTGTTTCGACTAGTCCTAATTAGAACGACACGGCTAAAATAAAACAATGTGGTGTGGTCGAAGACCTTGCTTTCCAGTTCATTGGTGGCGTCAGTGGGGCGTTAGTTTGCGCAACCACCGCACCGCTATGGGTAACGCGTTTTCTAGACAATTTCTTGTAAATTCCCCCGTGTTATCTCATTTCAGGTAATCTTTGAGCATAAATTCGTGATTCCATAACACCGCGATTGAATTTCAGCCGATAATCCGGCGATCATTTTTTAATCTGTCAGTTGCAAAGGCTCGTCGGCCGATTAATCTGTACGAAGCATAAAGTGAAAAGGTTAATTAAAAGCAAAAAATGGCAACATTTAATAAACAAGTGATTAATTTCCTCTCTGCATTATTAAGCATTATGGCCTTGGTTCAGATCGGACGATTTCACGTCATTGTTTTCTTATGCTCAAAATATATGTCGAGGGCTCAGCCAAAGGTTAGGTGAATATTATATTGGGTGACTATTGAGTCGCCGAAGTTGGCCTAAATAAGTCATGGTAAAGCCTGCAAGGTGTCGGAAATGATTCATCAATGTACTATTAGTTTTCTCTTGCATTTTGTAGCTTTTTCTACACCATTCCCGGTTTTCAGACAACTTTGAATCTTCCCTCATTTTCCGTATGATGGCTGCCTTTAATTTTACCCCTGTGATGTGGTTTGAATAATGTAATATCAAACGATATTATAATGAGAAATAGCAGGAAAATGTCACCTGCTCTAAGTCAGGCTCTTCGAATATTACCATTTTAAATATTCAGTGGTTTAACGTTAACCGTTACACAGTCGAAGAAAGATTACCTGCTTGAATAAATCATGTAAAAGATCATCATCTGCCTAGCCTTTTAGCAAATATGTTGGGGTCGGCTTCGAGTTGAATGAAGCTGAATACCAGCATTATACATGGAGCAGCTGCCTATCTGAACCTCACCAACCCAGTTGCTGTGTAATCCGCTTAATAAGACTGGTTGTCATACTCTCGGGCTTGTGTTGACCCGTAATGACGCGCGACGATCAAAGATCGACGACTTAAAGCCGAGACCAACGGGGTTAACGTGCTTTCTAAGGCACGGACAAATCAAAATCAAAAGTCATTTATTCAAATTAGGCTGAGAACCAGCTCTTTTCGAACGTTAAAATTACATAAGACAGTCCCCCAAAACGCCCACCATTTACCACTTCCTAGAGCTTTAGCCATTTTCACATAACACGACCTCTTTGGGGTTCCATCCACGGACCAACCGCGGCAAGCGTAGCTTAACCCGATCGATCGACCAGTACGGCTGTCATTACTTAGCCACAAGCGAAACCATGTAAAAGATCTAAAAAAAACAAATTTTCCTGCCACAAAATGGATATCAATTTCGTAAGTAGCTTACGATATGTTCACATGAATTCATGTCCATTTACTGAATTCATTGAAGACTTCTTCTGTTTTTAATACTCAAACTCAAAACAAAACAAAATAAAAACATTCAGAAGTGTTTACCAAGTAGGTTCTTTCCTGCTATCAGTAGGTAAATTATGAATACTTATTTAACGTCTCATTACTGTAAAACTGAACACAAACAGTAGCCAATAGATAGGTAATCGTCACAAAATTATTTGTTTTGAAATAGATAACCTATTTATGTACACACTCGTATTATTTAAGAGTTTTCCTGTTCATATTGTTTGTTTTAATCTGTGAGGAAGTTCTAATCAATGTTTATTATTACATCACGTAAATTAGCATAGCATAATCAGCATATGATGTTCCCACTGCTGGCATAACGGCCTCCTCTCAGTGAGAGGGAGCAGGGCCTGAATTCACTATGACCACTTAACGATTCCTTGCTCGAAACCACGTCAATCACACACGAAATCTGCTAATATCGTATTAATAATGTCGAAAAATTGTCTTGGAACATACAGAGTTTGACATTTCGATTCCTTACCGTTATATTATATTGGTTCTAAAAAACACGATATTGACGTAGTTTGAACGTAGTAAGATTCCGCGGGGAATCATACTACCATACAGAATTGGGCCCTGGCCGTAATTCAACACGCGGGCCCAGTGCGGGTTGGTAGAAGTTACATGTCTTCGATGTTTTTGGTTCTAGGACATTCCAGTTTCCTCACAATGTTTCTGACTTCACCGTTTTGTGAGCAGTGGTGATGAAATAATTTGTACAAAGGAAAGCGCCAGTCTGTGTTTGAACCAATACTCTTGCAAAGTATCGTCGTTATCTCGTAAAGTAGCATATTATTATTTTATCCCAAAACATTAAGATAAAGTTTGATACGTCTATAAACTTAGTTCGTTTTTCTTAAGCAGGGCTTGGATCTTTATGTAATGATAAATCGTCATTAACGAGCTTGTGGACTGTGGTCAGTTTTTGTATAATGTATCTATACTTTTATCAGGCCACTCAGAAAGTATTGCGAAAAAAGTATTTTCAACACACTTGCTCGTAAAGTGAGCCATATTACATCGTCCTTAGGGCCATAAACCGAACTATAACACACACGTGCATAATAATATTACGCACTAGTGCATAAAAATATTATCCCTACAAAGTTAAGTTAGTACCTAACTGCAAATTATATGCGAGTAAACAGAGCATTTTCAATTTAACCGGGTAGTATAGTTTTTTTTTGTAACAACAAAGAGGTTTTATGCCGCTGAAAATCCATTAAAATTTATGGAATAAATAAATGTGTCCTTAATTAAGAGGAAAAAAAAATTTCATCATCATCATCAAATTATTTTTAATTCACAATAATTTGCTATAAAATATTTGCATTTTATAACAAAAATGCGCTAAAATGATATTTTTGAAGTTTGAAGCATTTGGCGAGTGCAAAAAAAAAAAACTTACGCGCCATTTCCCATAGTTTTCAATATTTTGTTTGGAACGCATTTGTTGCTGTGTGGTAAAATGATTTATGCAATATAGGTTTGTTTTTCCTCGCAAGTGTGTTGAAAAAGTGCGTATAAAACTCGTGAGCAACTTGCTCACAAGTTCCACAGCCTCGTGTATAATGAGCAACTAATTAGCTCACTTGTATCATAATATACTAGGGTAAACAGTACTAATGTTGGCACCCCCCCAATGATTGGCACTTTGCTAATTTATTCTGCGTGCTAAGAATGCTTTCTATTTTTTAACCGACTTCAAAAAGAAGGAGGTTATCAATTCGACATGTTTATATATATTTTTTGTATGTATGTTCGGGCATAACTCCGTCGTAGGTATATGGACGGATTTGCAAAATTCTTTTTTTGTTCGAACGGTGTTTACTCCGAAATGGTCCCATTGAAATTTTATATAGATCTGATGATGCGTTTCGGAGACAGACAACGGAATTCTTCAAAAAATTACAGCAAATCAACCGCGAATATTGCTATCGCATAAATATGCATTGCTTTGACGCCAAGGATGATGAAATTTCGATTAGGTGTGAGGTAGGTAACTAAAAAGTGAAAAATAAAAACTTTTTTCAAAAAAATAACAACCGACTTCCAAAAAAACACTACAAAGTGCAAAATAACTTTAATTTCGGAAGGCGGTGACGAATAATTAAAATACACATCCATAGTCACCGACTTCAGAAATTAAAGTTATTTTGCACTTTGTAGTGTTTTTTTGGAAGTCGGTTGTTATTTTTTTGAAAAAAGTTTTTTATGTCATAGAAACACAATTAATGGTAGAATATACAATTTATTCTACTGGTAATACTTATTTATGTCGCAAACGTCAATCATCATTCTTTAACCGCGTTTTTTAAATTGTGTCTGATCGAGTCAAATAAAATTTAACGAAAAGTGTAGGTTTGGTGGCTAGATTTCCAAGTGAAAAAGTGATTTTTAGGTAATTTTTCTATACAATTTCTATCTATTTATGTCTATTCGCTTAATTTAAGCGTATTGAACGATATTTTGGCGTCGTGAAAGAGATGCATCGGCTTTTTTATTGGTGCCAATGACTATACTTTATTTTGTTTGACATTAGGTACAATCATTGGCATTAATGCTAATCACTATACTTTCTGACTTATGGACGTCTCGTGTCAAATTCATAGGCAAACAATATTTTGATCGATTTTAAATTTTATTTGTTAGTAATTCAAGCCTTTTTGTGTCAAAAATCAATTATTAGCACTGCCAATTACTGTATATTTTAATGATGCCAATGATTGTACCTAACACATTTCTTATTTTAGATTAATGAAAATGCCGACAGTTTTTTTTTTGGGTGGGAAATCATCAAATAACTTCTCCCGCTCAGGGTGGAGCAGGAGGGCGTGTTAGACTTTTACTGACTTAAACCCACCCGTGTTCCTTCATTAGCCCGTATGCAAATTAGCCCTCTTTCAAACGAACCCGCACCCCTGACAGGCATCGGCCCTTGCGGGCCCATAATTTTTGTGCTGACATCTCTATGAGGCGCGCGTGGAACACAACGCGCCGTCGACTTGGGCTTGGTCCTTACCGGACAGCGAGCTACCCATTACTCGCCGTCCGCAAGCCCATGCCTACGGTGGCCGGAAATCGGCCTGGGATTCCCGACGCCCAGGGCGTCTCCGTATCCTGCGGCGGCTAGGGTCGCGAGGGCGCATATGCTGCCTCTCCCTCACGTGCGCCGCCTCCCTCTTCGCGAGCATCACTGCTTCGCTGAAGGAGGTGACGGCGCCCCGTCCAGCCTGGACCAGGGCCGGACGCGAGAGATCGCCGCCGCCGATCGCCTCCACGAGGACACGGTGGTGCTCCACCCAAGCTGGGCAGACCGCCACCGTGTGCTCCACCGTGTCCTCAGGGCGATCTTCGCAGTAAATGCCGAAATTCAGAGTGGTAGTAAATATTCGAAAGGATAATCAGATGCAGACCTGGAAAAAGCTTTAGAAGCTAAAAAAAAATGATATTAACCAACTAAACCTCTTTCAGATGAGGCTCTACAAAAAGTATTAGAAGCACATTAGATATATTTTTCACTTTTAGTTATGTACAGTCGCCAGCAGGTCAAGCTATCCCAAACTGTCAAATTTTCCCAATTGAACATAAACCTTATTCCTTTGTAATAAAGTTGAAAAACTATCAAAGAAATTGGACACATTGGGGTAGCTTAATGTGCTGGCCTCTGTACTTACCTTCCCAATAGTGCCAATGATTATATATAATTTGTAGTGCCATTTACTATGCTCAAGTGCCAATGATTGTAATATTTCGTAAAAATAAGTTTCAATAGATTTTTAAAGTTAATTACACATTTATTTTTAAACTTAATGGGTCATTTTATTTATGTCTATATAAAGTAGAACTCGGCAAAACCATAAAAAAATGTACCAACTTTGTTTATTTACGAGAATTGACCAATTACTAGTAGAAGTCCGCTTATAGTGCCAATCAATATACCGTTTACCCCTATTATGTATGACAGACTGGCCAGCTATAATCTATTTTGAAATTAAGATTATTTGTAAGTAAAAATAGGTACGTTCCAATTTCAAACTGTCAGCGTTAGAGCAGGCTGTAAACGAGGTGGACTGGAAAAAGTGTTTCGGAAACTGGTTCAGACGCATGAAACTTTGTATAGAGGCTAGTGGAGAGTACTTTGAAAAGATATAATAAGCAAATATTTAGTTAAAGAACATTTATTTTTATTTCCGCAAAACTTTCTGAGTGTCCCACGTATTACCTAATCGTGAAGCGACGTTTACGAAAATTACGACGGATGAGTATGACATTTGGCACAGTTAAAGTTTATAGGGAGAAGTAGTGCAGAAAACATTTTTTTAAATTAATGTATCAGAAATACATTATTTTTTTAATTAATTATGGTCGAATTTCGACCACTGGGCGACCATTAGTCATAATAATTTAAAATAAAATATCGAAAGGTATGACTATCGAGATGACGACTTATAGATAAACTGTCAAGTGTAGAAAAGCAATTAACAGAATTACTTTTATTTATTATTATTTATATATACTTTATTGTACACCACAAAAAATACATTACAAAAAAAAAACAAGGTACACTACAAAATATACAATGGACGGCCTTATCGCTTTCCGCGATCTCTTCCAGGCAACCTTGGCATGGACAGCGATTGGTCTGGATATAAAATGGGGATGTTGTTGGCGCAAATAATAAATATACAATATACTAAAATAGATACATAGATATAAACATATCCTATCCTATATAATAAATACATACATACTAAATATATAAGCAACGAAAATAAATGAAGACTTTACATCGAAAATTACAGTAAAGTATGAGAACTAGATTACAACGACAGGTAATGATCCTTGACGAGTCTTTTAAACACATTTATAGACTGAATTAATTTCAATAGGCAATGTATTCCATAAACGAGCGACCTGGACAGTGAAGGAATGGTCGAGGAAAGTTGTGGAATGCATAGGCATTTTAAGCTTCAAGTTATCTGATGACCTTAAATCAGACTCAATGATAATGTCTGCTTAACAGACGACGGGAGGAATAAAAAGGCATATTGCGCCGAACCAAATGAAGAAAATTAAGATGAAGACAGGAAAATGATGATAAAATATTAGTAGGTATAATTTGTAAGCCATCATCATCATTTCAGCCGAAGACGTCCACTGCTGGATATAGTCCTGGGTATAGGCCCCAAGCATTGTGGAGAGGTTTGCCATAGTCGCCACGCTTTGCAGGCGGATTGGCGATCGCAGTATAGAGGTAAAACGCACAGAGAACGCTGCTGCCCATTCTCTAGTGAGTATTAATTAATTAGTATGTAACAAAAATAAAATACCTACTTATAAACTTTACAGATAGGTTAATAACTCCAGCTTATTTTAAGTTAACAAGAACACAGTACAACACTCCATCTTATTAAATAATTCCATGAAACCAATTATTATTACTTGATAAATTACAATAACAAAAGTAGTGCCAGTCGCCATTTTGTATTCCAGGGACAGATCTACAGGCAGAATTGATGAATATGTAAATTGAAATCAGCAAAATATCGCTGAATAATGTAGGAATGTAAATCAAGAGTCGATCTGTAAATTATACGAAAACAAAATATGGACTCGATGTAATAAATACATTATTTAAACTTACCTACATAAAATGTTGCATAATTATGTCGGCTTGAAAACCCTTTGCCATACAGGAAAAGTTTTTATCTAGTGCGCAAATGATAACCATGAATTCAGCATATCATTCTAGACCCCCTACCGCAGAAATTTTTCGCCGGATATACGAAAAAAAAAATCAGCTGTTCCATACATTTTGACCGCGTAGGTATTGCACTTTTCTATCAAACAGCTGATTCTTTTTTGTATAACCGCCGAAAAACTTCTGCGCTAGGGGTTCCAGAATGATATGCTGAATTCATGGTTACAATTTGCGCACTGGATAAAAACTTATCCTGTATATGTGTATGGGATGTTCGTTAAATAAACCGTCAGCATCACATAGTTCGGAGTTTCTTGACCATTTTCTCCATAGGTACCTACTACGCTTTGGAATGGGAAACTAGCTACATCTTTCCGACCGACAGACCCTTAAAATTGCCTGTAATTGTTTTATCCATACTAATATTGTAAACGCGAAAGGTTGTATGTATGGCACACAGATAGATTATAACCTAGATTAACACATAGGACTCCGCGGAATAATTTCCGACTTCCACGCGGGTGAAGCTGCTGGCGGAAGCTAGATAGATACAAATGTTTTGACTTTGAGTTCATGTACAAACTCAAACATCATGTAAGTGCTGTTTAAATAAAAAGAAGTCCTGACTGACTGACTCATCAACGCCCAGCCTAAACCCTTGGACCTAGAAAGCTGAAATTTTGCACAGAGGTTGCCTTCATAATGTAGACAAGGAATAAGGAAGGATTTTTTTTTAATTCAACCCCTGAGGCAGTTAAATAGGGGATGAAAGTTCCGCGTGGGCGAAGCCGCTGGCAAAAGCTAGTAATGAGATAAAATTGTGGGGTTTATTTGTCGGACATAATCTGTGGAAGGACTAATCCGATTATTATAAAAAATCGTTCAATGATCTTGATAAAGCTGACTTGCACACGGACGGTAGTCGCGGGCATAAACTAGGCTGTTATAATTATAAATTAACATTAGATGTTCCGTGTGGTGCCGGACGCAGAATAGCACCATCCCATTTCTTCCCGTGGGTGTCGTAGAAGGCGACTAAGGGACTTAGCGTTTTATCACCATACTGTGATCGCCAACCCGCCTGCCAAGCGTTGCGATTATGGCAAAACCCCGCTTTTGGGGGAGGCCTATGTCCATCGGTGGACGTCTTTCGGCTAAAATGATGATGATGATGATGATAAGATGTAAGTGAGAAGGTTAAAACGTTAAAGGATTAATTGACAGTTCATCAACATTCATTGCGTTATTTATGCTGTCGCGCAGACAACATATTCGAACATATGAAGGAATGGGCAATATCCTTAATACATTCAGATTGTAATTGATTTGTGTTACGCAATGTTGGATACCTTGTGACAATACGCACAGCGACATATCAAGCTATAAATTTCCAGTATAAGCTGACTTCTCATTGTTGGAAAAGACTATACAATGCTAGGTGAGCTAAAGTTGAAATACCTTGGTATGTCGCCGTGCGTACAATTTTTTTTTTTGAGCATGACATCTTGCAGGTCAACCTAAGAGGTTGTCGGATGCTTAACTGGACTTGGTTACCTTAATAAATTAAAGGTTCCAGTCAGGGCTTAACAAAACTTAACTAAAGCGACTGCTCGCTAAGGGCACCTCCTGTAGTGTACGGACCTCAGCTTAGGGTATCGCTCGTAGAGGGCAGCAAGGGACAGACTGGATCGGACTGATATTTGCGTATGATCAGACTATTCTGACCTTTACAGCTAAACGCTTACGCATCAAATAGTGTGACCCGTCAAAGGATGGCCTGAGTTGGCCCATTGTGAGAATAAACGATATCAATATTCACCGAGAAAGTAACAGGCTTTAGGGAAATTTATTCCCCTACATATTTCAGTCTCGGATTCATCTGTATGTAAGTATGCTGACACATTTTTCTCTATTATTCATCCTCCCTGGTATCTAGATGGAAAAATATTATCTTGTTCCTTTAGCGCAGGCTCAGCAATATGGTTTGTCCAACACCAATAACTAAGTTCGGAAGGCGGTGACATATAATTAAATACATATCCAAAGTCACCGACTTCCGAACTTAGTTATTGGTGTTGGACAAAGCAGGTTTATTATTTTTTACTTTTCGGTTTTTCGGCGGTTTAATTTTTTTATTAAAAAGTTTTTATTTTATATTTTTTTGTGGCTATAATCTACTAATTACTACATGCTTAATTTTTGCATAATACACAACTCAGTTTTAAAATCTGTGAGTAAACAATCAATCATCCCCTGTTTTCGTACCCTTAGGGTTGGATTTTTTCTTCAAAATGTATATGGGACCAACTTCATGGTATACCCTTTCCAATAAAAAAAGAATTATCAAAATCGGACTAGTCTGAAAAAAGTTATGCGTGGTCATACATAAAAAAAGAAAAAAAAAAATATACGCGTCGAATTGAGTAACCTCCTCCGTTTTTTCGTCGGTTCAAAAATAGAAAGCTTCATGCTAAGCCTGCAGTAGACGTTAGCTGGAAAACCTAAGATGTAACCAATAAGGTTTTATTTACCGTTGTAGATTTCAGTTCATATTTTATGTAAATGTAGATTGTAGCTCCTTTAAATAAACAACATGTTTACCAAGACTTACACTAGACCAATTTGTAGAATCTACATGATTGCTACTTACAAATGGAAGGAGGTTGGAATGAGGGACGCATATTGCGCTCCCTAAGAAATTGGAAGATTTCTTTTTCGGTTTGCCTACGTAGCTATATGTTTTGTGGTAATAGATTTTTAATGGCCGCGTGTATCAATCTCACGGCTGGAATGATATAGGGTCTGTAAGATAGATAACGAAAGTAAGTAGGTATTAATAAAGAACTGGAACAATAATATTTTGGTACCATAAGTATTTTCATGAATAAATAGTTAATATTGAAAAATTCTGGTCATCTTAGTATGAACGTTTTACAGTATTTTTTCTTGTTTATAATTTTTAGAATGAAAGATGTTAAAGATTTAAATCTCTGCAAGTGCCTTATAAAATTTAATAGCAAACACCCAAATTCATGCAGAAATGTTTAAGAAACCACATTACAGAATAATACCTACAATGTTCTTCAAACTGGAACAATACATACATCTGATGCTAAAGCAGATCAAATATTAAAACAAAATAACGCAACATAATGTTTCTTAACAATATTTAATACCATTATTGAAGTAAAATAACAAGGTTCAACAAAACTTCGTGTGGTCTTGTTCGAGCGCCTGGTTAAAGTAATATGGCAACAAGTTTTAAATTCAGGTATACGTGGCGTATTACGGCAGGCGTTGATCAACTTTGTTGTTACTTGTTATGAACAATTATGCGAGTTAGGTAAAGGATATTACGTTCTTGTATGTGTTGTTCAATACTTTGAAATGGAGATGGGTAGGACTCTAAACTTGTTCCGTGTGGTGCCGGACGTAAAAGAATAGCACCATCCCATTTCTTCCCGTGGGGTCGTAAAAGGCGACTAAAGGGACTTAACTATTAGATAATGGGCAGCAGCGTTCTCTATGAATTTGACCACCATACTGCGATCGCCAACCCGCCTGGCAAGCGTGGCGATTATGGCAAACCACCTCCTTTCGGGGGAGGCCTATGTCCAGCAGTGGACGTCTTTCAGCTGAAATGATGATGATGATGATGATGAGGACTCTAAAGAAGACGTGGTGAAGACAAGTGGAACTGAGCCTTATCTGAATGGTTGCCGAGAGGCGTTAGTAGAAGTGCTGTATGTAAACCAACAGCTAGGTTTTTTGTTGGTCATCAGACCTAAAAAATACCATAGGTAAGACCTGGATGAAACTCTTAAAGACTAGAAAGGAGGATGCCTGCTCAGGAGTGGCAGCCACAAGACGGTCAATAATGAAGATGATGTTAACACTCTGTGTCCTTAAAACGATCACTACTAAGGTATTCCAACACCTGTCACGGTCCTTACGTTTGTGTTCAAGAACTGAGACTAACTTTACCAACACACTTCGTACCCAGTTATCTACTTACTAACATTTGCCTTTGAACCCGCCGGAAACAAGCACGTATCAAAGTACCAAACTCAGTCGGTAAACCCTCTTATGGTAACGGTTCCTTTCTTCACTTAACGAATGTGGGCTCAATGGCAATCTAAATAACATCAAAGAATATATAAATAGGCTTTTCTGGTCGAATAATATTTGCATGAATAACAAGGTCGAGAATTATTATCGTACCGTTTTGCTGTCGGTACCTAATTATTTATTACGTGTATAAGAAAAATATACTATATTTGAGATGCCTATAACTCACATTGTACATGTTATCGGAAAATCGATGACTTTCAAAAACATCGATACTATATTTTTTTTTAAGGCATCGATGTCGCTTTTCCGCATCTATACCACAGCCTATACATGTTTTGATACGTTTTCAAAACCTAAAGAATCAACAAGAAAAAGGCAAAAAGCCAAAAAATTGCTATATACCTATCTAGTGAAAAATATCAATACTTACTTATTCCGATATTTTATCGACAAGCCTACATTATACTTGCGCTTGTTTGAATAAAATTAATTTTGGATTATTAAACGGAAATGGTAATTTGCAGTTTGCAAATTCGCGCTGTAAGCAAATATGCACCTACTGGTTTTATATTAAAACCTCTTTTCGCGCGCCGTGCCGCACCCGCCGGCGCCGCAGGTCGAGCAGATGTGGCTCAGGCTAAACATCAACTCAAATTCAGTAATCATTGGCACTGCTTACAGGCCGCCATGGCTTGATGTGAATGTCTTCCTGGATGCGATAACTGACTCTCTTTCTTCTTTTGCAAACGCGGACAAAATTATCTTGCTTGGTGACTTTAATATTAATGTATTAAATCAAACTGACAACAAATATAAACTACTGAACAATTTTATACAATGCTGCAAACTTAGACAAATTGTTACTGAGCCAACCCATTTCACGGATCATAGTGAAACTCTAATTGATGTTGTGTGCACTGATGCCCGTGTGTGTGGGGTATCTGTATCACACATACCAGAGCTCGGTCACCACGCAATTATATCAGTCGAATTAAATTTCAAATTGGAGAAGCCTCCTCCACATTGGGTTACCTATAGACCACTTAAGGACATCCTTCCCGAATTTTTTAATGATGACTTAAACAAAATGGACTGGGAACACATTGAAAATATGGAAGATGTAAACTCCATGGTTGCATTGTTAAATCAATACATGCTAACACTGTTTGATTTGCATGCTCCCCTCAAAAAAGTTCTAATTAGAGAGAAATCTTATCCCTGGATCACAGACACTGTCAGGGAAATGATGAGGCTGCGTGATAAGTGCCATTTGAAGTCAAAATCGTCAAAATCCGAAATTCACATAAAATCCTACAAAGAGTTGAAATACCTTGTTAGAGCTGCTTTTGAAAGTGAGAAGTGCGCATATTTTAAAACATGTATTGATAATAATATTAAACAACCTAAGAAGTTATGGAGTCATATAAAATCAACTGTAGCCACCTCTAAAAAACCAGAGCATAGTCTGCCACATTTTTGTAACAACCCAGAGTCAATCAATCAACACTTTTTGGATGTACCGGGCAGTGGTAGGGTCACTGCAGCGGATTTGACCTATTTTGAGCACCATAGACATGGTAACGGTCATTTCCGGATTGAGCCTGTCCAGCAGGACGAGGTGCTGAGGATCTTGCGTAGTCTTAAGTCCAATGCGCAGGGCTCTGACCAAATTTCTCTGGAGATGCTGATGTTAACACTTCCTCGGACACTTGCAGTGATCACAGCTATCATCAACAGATCCATAGTCTCCTCTTCTTTCCCTGATCTGTGGAAAATGGCAATAGTTAGGCCGATTCCTAAGGTACCTAACCCCACTAGTGTGAAAGACCTCCGGCCAATAAGCCTACTCCCATGTCTATCCAAGATTCTGGAGAGGGTTGTCTGTGACCAACTCAGGGCATATCTTGAACACAATAATATTTTGCCACTGGCTCAATCTGGATTTCGCAGGGCCCATAGCACAGCGACAGCTCTCCTGGATGTAGTCGGTAACATACTTGAAGCCAGAGACCAGGGTAAGGGAACCCTGCTTGTCCTACTGGACTTTTCGCGTGCTTTCGACTCAATTAATATTTCACTACTTCTCTCCAAGCTGTCCTACTATGGGTGTGATGTTGAAACCGTTAAATGGTTTGGAAGTTACCTCAGTAATCGGTCACAGTTTGTCCAGGTGACAAGTGACAATGGAGATACCATGTCCTCTAGTCCGAAGTATGTGGACAGGGGCGTACCTCAAGGATCAATTCTGGGTCCTCTTCTTTTCATCCTTTACAGTGCTGATATTATAAGCTGTCTGATCAACACCAAGTTCCACCTTTACGCTGACGATCTGCAGTTGTACCTCCCTTTCCGCTCCCAGGACATAGCTGAAACTGTAAACAAAGTAAATGATGATTTGGAAAGGATCTCGGCTTGGTCCAGGAGAAACTCCTTGGTCCTAAATCCATGTAAGTCCAAGTATATTGTGATGGGATCTAGGGATTTCCTGAATAAAATGCTTGCTTGCAACCTGGACCTCAAGATTGATGGTTGTGGTGTAGAAAGGGTTTTGGAAGCCCGTAATCTTGGGGTTGTATTTGACGGGCAATTGCATTTTGAAACCCACATACTGGAGGCCGTACGCAACTGCTTCTACCGACTGAAGCTCTTATATCGCATCCGTCCCTACATAAGTGTGGATATGCGTGTTATGCTGTGTGAGTCACTAGTTTTATCCAAGCTGAATTACGCTGACACTGTGTATGGAGCGTGTATTCTTGGTAGAAGCGACAAATTGATTCAGCGGGTGCAGAATGCTTGTGCAAGATTCTGCTATAATGTCCCACCACGAACCCACATCACTCCTTTTTTAAATAAAGGTAATTTGATGAGAATGTCAGCGCGCAGAAAGCTTCACTTGGCTACCCTACTCTTTGGCACTATTCTCACAAAGAAACCAGACTATTTATATAAGAAACTGTCTTGGTCACGTGACGTAAACAAGATCAAAACTAGAGCATCTTCTTACCTCATGCTAGCCTCATCGCACAGAACTGCTGCCTTCCGTGGTAGTTTCAAATTTGCTGCCTCCCGTTGTTGGAATGACTTGCCACCTCCTTTTCGTGCTATAAAGACAATTGGTACTTTCAGAATAAAATTTAAACAACACCTTCTACAGCTTCAAAAAGATTCCTGTTAAGTATACCTATGTCTATGGCCATGTGGTGTGAAAAAAGAATAATGTAATTGTCAAGGTAATTCAATAGAAGATGGCTCACGTAAAATAAATATTGTAAACCTAAAATAATTGTTTCTCTAACAGTATGTCCTCAGCTATATCATAAAAGGTTATGGGCCGCAAATTTGTGCTGATATAAAGAAGAAAAACGGTAAATGAAATGGAAATATAAAAATCAGAAGAGAATTTTGAGCTGTCAAAAATGGAAATGAAAAAATATGAGGCGATGCCATTTCTGAAAGAGGAAGTAAATTTTCAAACATGGAAATTTCGAATAAATTTACTATTGGAGGAAAAAGGAGTTGTAGAAGCGATAAAAAGTGAGAAATCAACTAAGGAAATGGATATTAAAGCAAGGTCAATAATCGTACAATGTTTATCAGATAAGTACATATCATATATAAAGAAGTGTACAACATCATTAGAAATGATGAAATGCTTAGAAGCCATCTTTGAAAGAAAATCTGTTTTCAATAAATTGCAACTAAAGAAAAGATTGCTGAATTTGAAATGTCAAAAAGATACAAAGCTTCAGGACCACTATCTAAAATTTGATAACATGATTAATGAAATTGAAATTGGAGAAAGCATGTCCGAGTCTGATAAAGTGTGTCACTTATTATTAACACTGCCAGATAATTATGAAAATGTAATAACATCACTAGAAACAATGTCAACAGAAAAGGAAATCACAATTGATTTTGTGAAAGCAAGATTATTAGATGCTGAGCTAAAAATGAAAAGTGATAGTGAAAATAGAAATCACGAGACAAGTTTTACTACGGAAAATATAGTATGCTATAAGTGTAAGCAAAAAGGACACAAAGCATATCAATGCAGGAGTAACCAAAGAGGTGGTAGATACTTCAGAGGAAATATTTTTGGAAGAGGCAGAAGAACTGATAGAGGTAGAGATGGACAAGCGAACATTACAAAACATATGTTCACAGCATATGATGAAACAATAAACATAACAAATGAGTACATTGAGTCAAACGTAATAGAGTTTATAATAGACTCAGGAGCTTCAGACAACATGGTACAGGATAAATACAAAGATTATATGACAAAAATTAAAACATTAACAGAACCAGTAAGAATAAAAGTCGCAAATGGCGAATATTTAAAAGCAAATGAGAGAGGAATATTAAAAACAGAAGAAAAAGGCAGATGCATTGAAATTGAAGCCTTAATTGTGCCTAATCTAACGCAAAATTTACTTTCAGTAAGTAAATTAGTTGAGAAGAATAGTTATGTAATATTTCAAGGAAATGTGGTAAAAATTATACAAAACAACTTGCGAGTGCATGGAGAAAAATATGGAAAATTATATAAACTGCAATTGAAAATTAAAACAGAGAATGAATGTTATACAACAGCAAATGATACAAACCTATGGCATCAAAGACTAGGGCATTTGAATAGAAATGGGTTGAGGACTTTAAAGTTACCAAACAATGAGAAAAGATGTGATTTATGCATGAGAGCAAAATCAACGAGATTACCATTCTATCCAGTAGTAATGCCAAGATCAGAAAAGGTATGCGAACTTTTACACACTGATATTGCAGGTCCAGTAAATATTCCCAGCATAAATGAAGAAAGATATTACCAGGTGATTGTAGATGATTATACACATTTTGGAGTCGTATATCTGTTGAAGTATAAACATGAAGCAACACAAAACTTAATAGATTATGTGAGATATTTAGAAAGACAGAAACAAAATAAAGTAAAAAGGATAAGATGCGATAATGGTGGCGAATTTAAGAATAGAATAATAAAAGAATTTGCGACACATAATGGGATAAAAATGGAGTACACGAACTCCTACAGTCCACAAATGAATGGAGTATCTGAAAGAATGAACCGAACTGTTTATAATAAAGCAAGAGCATTAATGATGGAATCCAACCTTCCGAAAGAGTTATGGGGAGAGGCAGTTAAGTGTGCTATGTATCAAATAAACAGATGTCCATCAGCAGCTATAAAATTTAAAACACCAGCAGAGTTATATTATGGTAATTATGATATAGATCATATGAAAATATTTGGATCGAAAGCATGGATGATTGTATTGCCAAGAAAGTCAAAATTTGAGGAAAGAGCAAAAGCAATGAGATTTATTGGATATAGTCCAAATGGATATAGATTGTGGGATCCAGAAACTAATGAAATTAAAATCTCGAGAGATGTACATTTTGATGAAACAAATGTGAGATATGATAGAATAAGAGAAATAGAAAGAGACAATGAAAGGTCAGTAATATACAGAGAATTAGATGAAAAAGAAAGCAAGCCAAGTACATCAGGACTAAAAGAAAGAAAAGATAAAGGTGAGATTAAAGTTACACAACGTCCTACTGTGACTGAAAATGATCAAGACAGTGATGATGAGGATAAATTTGATGATGCAACTGAACAGGTGAAAGAGGTAACAGAGGAAAAATATACAAGAAGTGGAAGAAGAATTGTTAAACCAAAAATACTACAAGAATATGAGACACACTATGCTTATAATACATATATGGAAGATGTTCCTAAAAGTTACAATGAAGCTATAAAAATGGGCTGGAATGAAGCAATTGTTAAAGAGTTGAAAGCTTTAGAAAATATGAAAACATGGACAATCACTGATTTGCCAAACGGAAAAGAAGCAATTGATGCTAAATGGATTTTTGTGAAGAAAGATAATAACCTAAAGAAGGCGAGACTGGTTGCAAGGGGCTTTCTTCAAAGAGATGATGGTTTTACAGTTAAATATTCCCCTGTCGCAAGAATGAGCACTGTCCGCACTTTCTTATCACATGCAGTGCAAAATGATTTTGAAATCCATCAAATGGACATTCCGACAGCATTCCTAAATGGAATACTAGAATCAGATGTATACTTAAAGATACCAAAAGGAGTAAAATGTCAGCAAAAAGATAAAGTTCTAAAGCTGAATAGAAGCTTATATGGACTGAAAGAGAGTCCAAAATGTTGGAATGATAGATTAAATGATTTTATTCTGAAAATAGGACTAATAAGATCAAATAATGATTTTTGCATGTATTATAATGATAAATGTTGGATTATAGTTTTCGTAGATGATATTTTGGTAACAGGATGTACAAAAGACATAAATTACGTAAAAGAAGAGTTAAAGAAAGAATTTCACGCAAAAGATTTTGGTGAAGTTAATAAGTTTCTTGGAATGGAAATACAGAGAAACGGAGATATTCTAAAGATAACACAAGAAAGGCAAATAGATAAAATGTTAAAAAAATTTAATATGACCGAGGCGAATGGAACGAAAAGTCCAATGACGAAAGGTTTTCAAGCGGATTCAGATAGTAAGTGTATTGATGTACCCTACAGACAATTGATTGGAGGTTTAATGTTTTTAGCGACGGTATCAAGACCTGATATTGCCTTTAGTACAACATTTCTGTGTCAATACTTAGATAAAGCTACTTTAAATCTGTGGACACAAGCAAAACGAGTTCTACGTTATTTGAAACAAACAAAGACAAGTGGTTTGACCTATGTCAAGAATAACAAGAAGAATGTTATTGAAACCTACTCTGATGCAGATTGGGGAGGTAATCACATTGACAGAAAAAGTATCAGTGGATCTGTTACTTTGTTAAACGGTCATGTGGTAGCATGGTTCTCGAGGAAGCAGAACTGTGTAGCTTTGTCGACAGCAGAAGCTGAATATGTCGCTGGAGCCACTAGTGCGTGCGATATAATAAATATAAAGGGACTATGCAAGAATCTCAACGGAAGCCAAGATGTGAAATGTGTTCTCTACGTGGACAATAAAGGTTCTATTGATATGACTAAAACTTTTGAAAATAGTAAGAGAACTAAACATATTGACATAAAATATCATTTTATAAAAGATTTAATATTCAAAAAGGAGCTAGTAATTGAATATGTAAATACTGTTGAAAATTTAGCTGATATTTTTACAAAAACTTTAGGAATAGATAGATTTCAACAAATGTGTGAGAAGTTAAATATATGCTAAAAATATTTTATATCATAAAAATTCCAAACTTTGAACTTACCCCTGGCAGCGATTGTTCTCTGAACAGACCTATTAGTTAGAATTTGTTTTTCTTGATACTTCTAAGATTTAATATACTTATTCTTGAATGTTCTTGTTCACTCCACGCTTTTATTGATGGCACCTTTAGTCGAATGTTTTTACCGCTGGTCTTTTGTATACGTCTGTTATCTGTCTTTTGTAAAAATCATAATTTAATAGCATTCTCAGTCACTAGTTTACTTGTATTTTTCCAATTAATCAATGCCGTTAACTCACTACCACACCACTTATATTGTATACTTACTACACTACTGCACTGTTCCTTAAACAGCCGTAAAACCGTAACGTTTTTTTGTAATTATTTTCGTGTTTGTCGGCGCCTGCGACCCTTTGCTTGTCACAGGAATGCCACAGAGTGTCTCAGGCACATATGGCATCGACAAATAATGAGGTCACGCTTCGCGCTGACGGTATTTTGTTTTATTCGCTAACATATTTAGATTCTATGTAACTTTAATACTGATTATTTATTTATATAAACTGTAACTGCCCGTGACATCACATCGCTCGGGCCCTATCAGAATACCAGCGCTGCGACACTTTTTAAATGTCGCAGCATTATGCTGAGGTAGGAGCCTTTTGGCCTCGTGCAGGACTTTCTGTTTTATTTTTAACTATTTATTTTTTTTACTTCCAAGAAATTTGTTCCTTTTTATATATTTTTTTTGTATTCAAGTGTGTTAATTTTACGATGTGATCTTCCTGTGCGAGTCACAATAAATACTTTTTCTTTCTTTCTTTCTTTCTTCTTTTGGGTTACCACCAGTTTTGCCGTTTTACGGACTTTTTAGCTAATTCAAAGTTAAGAGTAAAAAAATATTTTGTCATTTACAAACCATTATTAAATCGTCAATCACAACTGAGTGCACTTTCTTCAATGAGTAACGAAAAATAATAATTGAAAACTATCTCTATTATAATTGACAAATAAACGATAGCGAAGTGAAGAGAGGTAAACCTAAAATAACACATAACTTCACGCCTTGTTTGATCAAAGGGTTAGGCAGAAACACCCCTCCTCTACCCTTCGTGGAAACAATGGTATAGTACACCTACATTTCGCTGGTTATTCATGGTTATTAAGTCCCCTGTAATAGTGGGCGAGCATAAATCAATCAAACATCAACACAACATAACATAAAACAAACATAACACAACACTGCAGTGAAATCTGTACACTCATAATTACGAAATTTCACACACCCACACACTCAATAAACCAACCAACTCACACCACACAACACACGTACACAACTATACAACTACACAGCATAATCAATATTTTTACTGTTAGCTTCTTTTAATTACTAAGTTGTTCCTACTTTTCATCTATCCTTTTATTACTAACCATCCTTTTCCAACAAAAATCGGCTACTTTTGGACCCCACCCCCCGGTGGGTTCCCGCATTAATGTTGCGGGGGTGCTCAGTAGCTGTGGTCTTCCAGCCACGGTGAAGCGAAGTGGAACCCCAAGGTGGGGCCGCTCGTCAGGGCTTTTGCCTTCAAGCCGACGACGCGACGTGGCGCCCACAAAGTAGGTTGCGGTGAGGTGCACCGCAACTGAGGCGGGCCGCGATGTCGAATGGGAGGCATCGCAGCTGAGGGTTACAGGCTGCGGCGGATGAGGAGTGCGGGTACTTCTGAGTAGCGCTCTTCCCTTCCGTGGCCTGGACGGGGCCGCCACCGTTTGATGGCGAACGCGGTGGGGCCGCAGGGGAGGAGAAGTGTCGGAATAGCGTTGGCCGCTCTCCCTATCCCCCTGCGGCCGACAAGTTGTAGGCGGGACGGCGCGTTGTGTTCCACACGCGCCGTCAGAGATGTCAGCAACAACTGGTGGGGTCCGCAAGGGCCAATGCCTGCCAGGGGTGCGGGTTGTTCGAAAGAGATACCGTCGCCCTTGGCACACAGGCAACTGACGGAAAACGGGTGGGTTATAGTCAGTAAAAGTCTGACACGCCCTCCTGCTCCACCCAGAGCGGGAGAAGTCATTTGATAATTCCCACAGTAAAAAAAAAACACGACTTTTGGAACAATAATTAAACACTCACAACACACACTCACAATCCCAACACACACACACTCGCTCACTCATAATTTAGGTAAAACCAAAATCTGAAAATAATAGAACAGACTATTCTTTATTATGTACACGAAATACAATATAATGTAGAAACATCACATAGGGGGACACAATGGGCGGTCTTATATCTGAAAGCGATTTTTTAGAGACAACCTATGGATGGATTAATTGAGTCAAAAGTCATTACAATTAATAATGTGTTGCTTACAATAAATTATCTTCGCCATTACATGCGTCCTTTTGCACCAAATTCGTATTTATGTATTCCACTTACCTACATTTTATTTTTAAAACTATTCCATTAAAATTACTAGGACGCAATTTTAACTCATTCGACCATTTTGAGGGTACAACTTTTGCGGGCAAAGTTATTAACTTTTGTTAATGAGTTAGTTGGATTGTAAAATAATCAGCGACGAGATAATGTAATCAACATTGTTAGTTTATTGCTTATTGTTCGGTTTATAATGTCGGGTTAGTGGTTCAAGAAAACAGTAATTAGAAAGGTCAGCCTTTCTAGTGTTTATGTAGAACGAAAATTATGGGTTTTGCTTTCATTACAAATATACACATAAATGTCTGGACCCAGGATCGATGGTTTTAGCACCGCTGTATAAGTAGACCCAACCTCAAATAGAACTGGGTTTAAGGGATGGAAGAAGTCGAATCGAATGTTGTGTGGTCCTCCAGACCAAATTTCGACATTGGCATCCAATCTCAGCGGAGACTAGCCTTCTACGCGGGAGATATTATAGTACACTAGTGTGTGCACAGATGCACTCTTTTCTCACTGTGATATGTTTCATGTTCAAAGATCTTACATCTAGATGACGTCTATATCCATACTAATAATAATGCTGAAGCGTTTGTTTGAATGAGTTAATTTCTGGAACTACTTGTCACATTTGCACAAGTCGGATTTGCTTTGCGCATTTGATGCCTCATTTTTGAGGAAGGCCATTTCCATGCCTGTGGTCTTTTTTCTATGACGCAGTCAAACAGCTTCTGGAAGACCTTAAGAACAGGTTTTCCGCCGTCCCTCAAGGAGTTCGGCCGTAATTCCGTCATCACTCGCCTTATTGTTCTTAAGGCGACGATAGATGACAGCTACCTACAGCGATGCACTGCCGCCCGTCGCGCGCAAGAGACCCCGCCTCAACGCGCATCAAGTTTTTTGCAAAACAACCCATGTTGATTTATCAAACACAATTCAAAGAAAAACCGTATACTAAATTTTGGGTGATTAAATTGTCCTTTAGATGGTGAAAGTTTCATGGAAATACACCGGATAGTTTTTGCGTGATTATCATTTTTATGTCCGCAATAGACATTACTTTACCAATTAATTAAATTATGTTATAAAAATATTATTTAAAATATTCACATATCAAATGACGAAGAAAATTGTCTAGTTTAACATATATTTTTTTCCAAATACACGAGACATGCCGTTTAGACGTGATCTTCACTTTAAAGTCCTTAAAAATGATCTATCCCCGCCATAAGCTGCTTCAGAGCCGTTCTAATCTCGTACAAGCTGACGTCCGGGAAGTCTTCGGTATAGTGTCGGGTCAATCTAGCTCTTGGGTCAGTTAACATCGTTCTAGTAGTAGTACATCACACTAGGACTCGTCAACGCCGAGCAAAAACCAAAAAGTTAAAGAACGCAAAGCGAAAATGAAGAAATAGCGCGGGTAGGAAATACGATGCGACGGCTGATGGGGTCGGGGGAACAAGAGTTTTCACGAATTCGTGGGCAGAAGCTAGTCATCATCTGCCTAGCCTTTTCCCAACTATGCCAGGGTCGGCTTCCAGTCTAACCGGACGTAGCTGAATACCAGTATTTTACATAGAGCGACTGCCTATCTGACCTCCACAACCCAGGTACTATGTAACACGATACCCCTTGGTAAGACTGGTTGTGAGACTTTCGGGCTTCTGACGACCCGTAACGACTGCCAAAGATCCACGAATGACAGCCGGGACCAACGGCTTAACGGGCAGAAGTAAGTGAAAAGCCAATTAAAAATATGTGAATGTACTGATTACTTGTACGCAAAGTAAACTTGACTAAAGAAAATACTGAAATAAGGAAAAATAATGACATGATAAATTAGACTTGTCATTCCAATACACGATGTTTTTCTTGTTTGTTTTGCTCAGAATTTTGTCTTATCATCGAGATGTATCTCTTGGGTAAATAGTACCGAAGAGATACATCTCGATGATCATTGGATTTTTATTTAGATTGCCCATATTAGGTACCTCTGTCAGAGGCTGTCTGTAACAGGAAAATAAGCTGAACATACGAAAAGTAATTTCTCAGTCAATTAGCTCGATATATTGAGTTGTTTATTCTACCTTATTTGGATAATTTGACGTTCGTAACAAATCGAGCCATTACCGCCGACTTATCGTAAGCGACATTTTTACCTAAGCTGCATTTTGCGACATTATAAACTACTAGCTTCCGCCCGCGGCTTCGCCTGCGTGGTAAGTAAATTATCGCCTGTGTGTTATTCTGATGTCTAAGCTACATTACTGGAAGGTTCATCCAAATCCGTTCAGTAGCATAATTTGTAAAATTTTGTTTTTGTCGGTTACGCTAAATCGGCGGTAATGGCTCGAAATATGTTCAATTCGTGATATAACGTAGCGCATTTGCTCATTTCGTTTCTGATTTGTCGTGAGTCGGAATGTTTGGGAAAAAATATGAGGGATATTCAGAAACAAATAAGTAAACACAGGTCGCTTGTTTACTGATAATTTTGTGTTTTAACCGACTTTTAATTTCTTATCACTGTTATTTACTTAGCAAGTGAAGGTATACCACGAATAAATAGTGAAAGATAAAAAGTTTATTAAAAAAAAAAAACAATTTACATATTTTGAAAATTCATTTTAATTTCGGAAATCGGTGGCAAAAACGAAAACCAAAGACACGGAATCCGAAATAAAAGTTATTTGTATGTTTTTGGAAGTTGGCTTTGTTTTTGTAATGCTCGAGTCTTGACAGAGTTCTGTCTGTCTACAATAAAGAGGAAAGAATTATACATGGAGACAACAATCTGTATTGACCCCACATGGTAGATTACGGCCTATTTCTTCACACAGAAAAGAGGCCTGTGTCCCAGGAGTGAGAATCATAGTCTCATTAGTCGATAATCACAGAGGTAGGTATTTATTGTGCCTACCTTATTGTTTAAGAGTGACAGAGGCGACAATGCTGTAGCCCAATAAAAAAATTTTTCGGCATCTCGCAGTTCATTCTAGGAGGTTTTCGGCTGCTTAGTCGGACTTGCTAATGGGTGCCTCAATAAATTTTATTATCGCACCCAGTTAGGGCATAAAAACTTAAAAACTAAGCGATTACATGCTAAGGGCAGCCTCTGTTTGGTACAGACCTCGGATTAGGGCGTCATTCGGGGAAGGCAGCAAGGGACGGGCTGTATCGGAATCAACTTTTTGTAGAACTCACTGTGCCATATTTAACGCCAGCTTCATTAAAGAAAAATAGATACAATACCAACTTCCTTTCTGAAACAGAGCTCAGATTCACTCACGACAATCTCACATAGCGACCGCTCCACAATCACGTGAAATCGTTTTTTCTTTTATTTACTAGTTAGGTACGGGAAAACACCAATCGTGGCTTAGCAGTAAAAATATCTTAGAATTATAAGCGTGCAATTCTATTGGCGGGAGAATTCACGAGCGAGCGCCATATTGCGGCGAAAATGTTAGGAAAGGAAACAACGAAAGTGAGACAATGTTAATGAATATTACATGAGTTTTGGTTTCCAGAAAGTGGTTAAATACTGACCATCACGCTTCAAGTACTGGGAGGTAAGCAGACACTTACTTTTGTGCTCGTAAATTGATAGCTAAAGTTTCCTAATTGCCTAGGTACTGTAGAGGTTGTTCGCTTCACCAGGAACCTCACGTACATGCTGGCAGCCAATATTTAGGCTGTGTCTATGTTCGAATAATCGAGAAGTTTTTATCTTTAGAATGTCAAATAATTTTATTAAGGTTTTTGATTCCGAAGCTTTCATTGGATTGACAGGCGCGACACTGTAATGAGCGAATTCCTTATTAAAGGTGGAGTCCCACCGGTTAAAGATCACCAAGTATTTTATGTATTTATACACACCATAATCCCGGTCCCTTGTCCCGGTCACAGTACTAATGTAATTTTACTGGGTTCTTTACACCAGCGCGACGGGACTTTTGTAGAACAATTTCCATGGAGTTTTCAAAGACGCCCTTCCCAGGTCAGGCAAACCGTTATTGGGTTTCTCCATCAGTAAATTATTGCATCAGTTATTTTTAAATTGCAGTCCGGAGTCCGGAATTGTGCCATGATGGCAATAGGGTCGCCCCCTGTTATATTTTTTTGAAAATGTGAATAGTTAGGCACCTTTGCCCATTAATTCCAGTCTAACCGGATTCAGCTGATTACTGGTATTTTCCATGGAGCAACTTGCTTATCTGATTTCCACAACCCAGTTATTGCGTAATATGATACCCCTTGGCAGGGCACATTGGTCGCAGAACAGATTGCCGATGGGGCCGAAAGGTTCTGGAGTGGCGCCCGCGTACCGGAAGACGTAGAGTGGGAAGGCCTCCCACAAGGTGGACCGAAGACCTTGTGAAGGCCGCGGGTATCCGCTGGATGTGGGAAGCACAAGACCGGTCGAAGTTGCGAAGCCTGGGGGAGGCCTATGTCCAGCAGTGGACGTCTTTCGGCTGAAATGATGAAACCCCTTGGTAAGACTGGTTGTCAGACTTTCGGGCTTCGGGCTTCGGGATCCGTAATGACTGTCAAAAATCCACAAATGACAGTCGGGACCAAAGACTACGTGTTTCTTGAGGTAGGAGGGGTCCTGGTATATAATGATGGTCACCCATCCGCGGACTAACCGCGGCAAGGGTAGCGTAACCCGATAGATCGAACCGTGTGGCTGTTTTTACTTAGCTACAAGCCCTCATACAGTGACTTCAAAAATAAATTGGTCAAGAAACAGACCACAAGTTTTTGTTTTGGGTTTTGGCATCGCACGGTTTGTGCATTTAGCCAGTGTCAAGTAATTTACTTTTCAATCAAGTAAATAGCCCGATATCAGGCACGGAGTTACAAAAAAGACATAGTCAGTCAAGTCAAAGTTATTGTAAAGCGGTAGTAACTTTACAACGACCTATTAGGAGTTTTTGGGGGGAACACGAAAAGTCCACGTTAGTCACTCTTATTTTCACCTTCACTTCACTTGTGCACTCACACGTTACTAAATTGAATATTTCACTACCAAAATATACAATTTAATTCGCTATTTCCAACGCGATCCCGCCAAAAACTCCCTACTACCACTTACAAGTTTAGGATTCTCAGTCAATCCGTGTCAGGACGGATTTCACCAATTAAATAGAGTGCGATTAGTTCCTCCATCTAAACCGCGTTCAAGAGCTGTCAGTGTCATCTTTGTTTTGGAATATTGACACTGACAGCTCTTGAACGCAGTTAAGATGTGCTGATCGCGTTCGATTTCATTGGAGAAATTGGCACTTATACAACAATCTATATACTAATAATGAAGCTGAAGATTATCTTTGGAACTTCTTACCAGTCAGATTTGAAAATATCCATTTGCATTTGATGAAATTACGCTAGAACCCTTAGCAGGCGAGCAAAAATAGGACAAACGCCGAGCAAAAACGAAGTAATAGCCAGTGCAAGAAATTTCACGAGCATAAAGTCTTAGGTAGAAGCTACTAAATAAGGTTCGTCGTTATTATAACCAATTTTCAAAGCCAAATCAGGAAATATTCGTCTATTTCTACCTACAGATAATCATGGACTATTAGTATCTACTTTTACTTGATGAGTCAACACAAAATTGCCATTATTTACTTTAAGCGCAACACTTTATTTCCCACTGGCAATCAAGTTAATAGCTCGCATCTTATACTTTTCCGTGTTATTCAGCTTTCTCCATCAAACTTTAGCCACTTACACTTTAATTAACAATATAACTTTCGTATTTATTATTTTACTATAGGTAAGCATATTATAGTAATCACGATTATCGCCAATATGGGAAAGTTGTAAACTTGAGTAGTTCGATACAAAGTTGTGTTTGATTAACTTGTAAAATTTGAATAAACGTCGTGTCATTGGAAACTCTGCTGAGTGGTAGATCTTACTTTTCTTTTATGAACGGAATTCTATTTCATGATCATGTCTTGTAATAAACTGGGTTCTAATGCGTTAAGGCGGCCCGCAAAAATCAATTTTTCTTACCTTTTTTGCAAGTTGCTTATCATTCATTATAATTATATGAACTTAGAGGGTTAATCCTGATTAATTAAGTGTTTAATTCTGTTAATACATACGTGTTAAGAGTGTTCTCCCCACGTCGTCTAGCAACGCCGCATTTATTGCGGTTATTCGTGATTATTTCATTAAATACAAACAAAAGTAAACTTTTTTTCAGCCATGCACTAGTTCGTTGGCATTTTCAAGTTTGTATTATTTAAAAATTGACATACTGTCAATTATTTTCTATTAGCATAACTTAGTATGATTAAATGTGTGTATTAAAGAGAAAATGTTTAACATAATTATAAATACCAACGATGTAGTGCTTTAATGAAATAATCACGAAAAAATACTATAAGTGCGTTGTTGTCAGCTCGCGTGGAATATTTTGTGCAACATACAGCTTGACACTGACTTGCAAATTGCAAAAAACGTGAGAAAATTTGTATTTCTCGGGATCACTATTCAGTTCATACTTATGGAGAGATAACTGAAATCATCAGGATAGGTCAATACATATAGATAGGTAATAGAAACAGCTGAACAGACAGACGTTGTCATGTTTCGTAGAACTTGATCGTAACACTCACTACTGGGTCCAATTGTGAATCTAAACCATTTAGGGACACACTCAAACACACACACAAAAAAAAAAACCGGTCAAGTGCGAGTTGGACTCGCGCACCGAGGGTTCCGTACAAACCTGTGGGTATATAAGTAAAAGTTCAAAATTGTCAAAAATATTTTTTTTTATATGACGAAACTAAAAATTTACGGTTTTCGTAATTTTTCCTATATCTGTACTATAAGACGTGACTTCGTACAAAATTTCAAGATTCTAAGTTCACGGGAAGTACCCTGTAGGTTTTGATTCCCGTGCGAGTTTCGAAAATTTGCGGAAATCTGCGGCCTAAATGGCTGTATCTTTTGATTGCGTTGACTTAGAAGGTTGATTTTTCTACAGCTTCCAGGGACAGTAGAACTAAGTATCATATAGAAATTTCAGTTTGATACCTCCACGCGTTCCTGAGAAAAACGGTCTTGACAGACGGACGGACGGACGGACGGACGGACAACAAAGTGATCTTATAAGGGTTCCGTTTTTTCCTTTAGAGGTACGGAACCCTAAAAACATCAAATTAGTGACACACTCAAACACACAAAAAAAAAAAAAAATTGTCCAGCCGTTTGGGAGGAGTTCAGTGACACACACGAGAATTATATAAATAAAGATAGGTAAAAGTAACACGCTAGGTCGCGGATAAGTTACCCACATAGGCGAATGCTCACGGTGAGAGAGCGCCTTTAGGTTCAAAACAACCGCCATTTCTTTTAGGCGACCTCAGTAAATCCAGGTAATTTAAACTTTGTACCTACCATCCATCTTTCTAAGTTACCCAGCTTGACTTGACTTATTGCTGGGCCAAGATTTCAGAGCCTACAAAAGTAAGTATAAATAAGTTTTCAGATTACAATAGATCCACCTCTTTTCAAAGTTACCTCGAAATATATTTACGATTGCGAAGACCTCAGTTCAAAAGGAACGCCTACGTCTAATTCCAGGCAATGCGAAGTGCCGACAGGGTCGATCCCTCCTTTTATAGTCCGAATAAACCACAAATCCTTGGTTTGATTTGTTAAGGTGACTGTCAAGGTCAATTTGGTTGAAAATAACGTACCTACTATTGGAATAGCAAAGTTAGTATTTTCGTAAAGCCTAGTTTATTTAAGACTGTTTTGAAACTGAAAGTGTTTTTGTGACCATAAAGGGGTTAAGAAATTAGTTTAGGATAAATTTTCCAAGTTGAACTTAACATGATTATAATTGTGCTGAAAATTATTGACTGGTTGCCTCGTTTGTCTAGTGGTGCACGCCCTACTGCTGAAGGCAGTATATGCGCCACGGCCCTAGCCGCTGCAGGAGACGCCCTGGGCGTCGAATCCCTGGCTGATTCCCGGCCACCGTAGGCGCGGGCTTGTGTACGGCGAGTAAAGGGTAGCTCGCTGTCCGGTAAGGACCAAGCCCAGGTTGACGGCGCGTTGTGTTCCACGCGCGCCTCAAAGAGATATCAGCATCAACTGGTGGGGTCCGCAAGGGCCGATCCCTGCCAGGGGTACGGGTTGTTCGAAAGAGATAGGGTGGCTCTTGGCACACAGGCAACTGAAGGAACACGGGTGGGTTTTTGTCAGTAAAAGTCGGACACGCCCTCCTGCTTCATCCTGAGCGGGAGAAGTTATTAGATGATTTCCCACCCTCAAAAACAAGCCCTATTGCTGAGCATGAGGTCGTAGGTTCGATTCCCGGGTCTGGCAAATGGGTTTTCCATCTGGAATTTCTCAGTAGCATCCGGGAGTTTGGATCTGTTGAAAAGAGTAACCGTGGAGTTTCTTGCCGGCTCTTCTCCATAGGAAACAACAATTTGGAACCGTGCACCTAGCTTCTGACGTTTCATAAGTGCCCATGCAGGTTTATATGAAATAAAAATATTTTGATTGATTTTGATTTTGGTTGTTGGCAATAGGCTCGCCCCCTATTACCAGGGACTGGCGAAATGTGGGTGTGCCATATAGGTTCCCTTGTGCCTAGCCCTTTGGGGGATACTAGCGTGATGTTATGAAAATAATTAATCATGTATGATATTGTTCTGACAAACCAGTCTACATTTGACGTTATTTTATTAGCAAAGATCTTGGTTAACATTATTGATATGGACGTTCAACTAATTCAATTTTAAATGTTTTAAATTTAATTTGTTCTAATATGATCCCCCAATTTATTTGGAAATATACTGCGCATTTACTTACCCCACATGCACATTATTTAAATAATTTCGAACATGATTTATAATATAATTTCAGGCTTTCATAAATTGTTACCCTTTGTTCAATTTTGTATTGAATTATGTAGATACAATGTACTAATAGGTATTACATTATTTTGCCTACTTTCTACGTACCTGGAGGACGTCTTAGCCCTGAACAGTATTGTAGGTTGTCTGAAAAAGACAACCTACAAAACTAACTACTAAATAACTAAAGACCTTGTGTTCTACATTCGACCGTTTTTAGAATAACCTTTAAATTAATAAGAATAGTTTTTCTGTTTCGAAAACACCGAATATTATCAAATCAAATGAGATCATTTTATTTCGAACAACTGTTAGACAAATGACTGAGAAGACCACCCAACAACTAAAAATACCGACACATGGCCACTAAGATAGATTTTCTCACAAAATGGCTTAGTATGGTGGAAGAATTGTCTGCCGCCACAGTCTTCAGGATGTTATTGTGACTGCTTCTTATCCTGCTCAGGAGTGAGGCCGTTTTTTACGGATTATGGCATGAAATCCATCGGTATGGTTTACCGCAAACATATCTGAGGCACTACAAAAACGAGGCAGTTGCAACATCATCCTAAAAACATTATTGTATTGCACACGTAGAACATCCAATACATTATGACAGGCGCGTTCCTGTTAACATGAACGCGTGGAATAAACGTGATGTTTTTAATGTCTCTCGCTAGTCGCTATGGCCCGCGTCCTCACAAATACGGCTTATTAGATACACGGAAAAAAACGAAAAATAATATTTTCTATAGGTGTCTCGACAAATACATCACCCAAGAATTAATACATTGTAGTAGGCTGCCATAGGCTAAACAAAAAAAAAAAAACGAAGGTGATACAAATAGTGAGGGGGTATTATAAAGCCATTCTCGCTCGCCAGTGTCCATTGAACTAGCAAAAGCCATCCGCATTTAGGTGGAAAATCCGTCAGAAAAATAGAAAAATTATCGTCGTTCGCCCAAGCAAAGCTACTAACCACAACATTATAAAGGTATAGATAGAACATCGTTTTAATCTAATCAGCATGTTTACACAGATACATACAAATCCAACGAACACACTACGACGTCAACAAGCGGCGCAGCATGGCGCGGGGACCGGGACGCGACCGCTTCGCGGCATTGCAAGTTGCAACGTTCGACACGACCGCGTTCGGACATTCCCTTTGATTCTGCTATAATTGTGAACTACATAATGAACCTTTATAAAATACAGTCCACTTGCTTTACTTCCACCTGTGCCTATACAAGTAACAACTATCTGCATTCATTCATTCTCTTGCCCGATTTATTTGATGTCGGAGTATTTTCTTCTATGCTTCTCTATTTGTCGTCATCTCGGTATTCATCCCCTTTTTTGTGCCATACATCAGTAGTAGTATACAGTCCATCCATCGATTCTTTGGTTTTCCCATACTCTTATAGCCATTCACAAAAACTCAAAACTTTCCTCAAAAAGTGAATTATTTGTATTCTACTGAAATAATTTCACATAAATAATCGTCATCCTCATCATCATTTTAGCCGAAGACGTCCACTGCTGGACATAGGCCTCCTCCAAACGGGGAGGGGATTGCCCTAATCGCCACGCTTGGCAGGCGGGTTGGCGATCGCAGTATAATGGTGCCCATTCTGCCCATTCTCTGGTAAGCCCCTTAGTCGCCTTCTACGACACCCACGGGAAGAAATGGGATGGAGCTATTCTTTTACGTCCGGCACCACACGGAACTATAATCGACTATCAAAAAGTAATAGGTAGTGGATATTCTTTGCCATAGTCTCGAATAAGTGCCCTGAACGCTCGACGACATAATTATCAAGCTATACATTTCCAGTATAAGCTGACTTCTCATTATACGAAAAGACTATACCTGTGTAGAAACCAGCACTTGATAGACAACATTACGACACTATCAGTTTCAGGAGCTCAATGCAAATCAACGGACGATATTGCATCCGTGAAGGCTGTAGTTGGTGATACCGACTATCACGAAATTCTTCGCGAGTATCCGGAAATCACGTCGGGCTGACCAATGTGGGAATTTTAGAATGGTCACTAATTTCCACTAGATCGGGATTCGAACCCGCCGTACTCATATTCTTCATCTGTTCTAACTTCATTATTTCAGCCTTTCGCAGCGCTTTACGCTTACCTTGCTAATAATATATTTCGTACGGGTTCGAATCCCGATCTTGTGGAAATTAGTAACCATACAAAAATTCCCACACCTACAATGCGGGGTCAGCTAACGCTTGATATGTCGTCGTGTGTACATCTCTGTTAATTATGTATACCACAACATATGCTTTTTTATCATTTTAAATTAATCTCTAAGTCCAATTCCTGTACTATATAGGTAAGCAGAATGGGCTGCTTGTGCGTGATCGCTGCTGCACGTTTTCTACTTTGGTTTTGAGCTTATAGTGGAGATTCTCATAACTTTATGGCTTTTTTAGTGTGAAGATTAAGTTTGCTAACATTGTTGTTAAGAAATATTGTTACTAACATTTTGAAACGAAGTATGTTACTTGTTGACTTAATATGCACGAGCTGTGCCCACGGCTCCGGTGCCACCGGAACAAACGTCAAATACGGTCCAGCTTTTCGGAGATTAGCCGGAACAAACAGACAGACAAAAATTTTAAAGTGGTTATTTTTAACCCCCGACGCAAAAACGACGGGGTGTTATAAGTTTGACGTGTCTGTGTGTGTGTATGTGTGTGTGTGTGTGTGTGTCTGTCTGAGGCAACGTAGTTCCCGAACGGATGAACCGATATTGATTTAGTTTTTTTTGTTTGAAAGGTGTATTAGTCGGGAGTGTTCTTAGACATATTTCATCAAAATCGGTTCAGCCGTTTGAAGATTATCAGCTCCTTTCTGGTTGAAAAAGGGATGTTAGCCTCTTCCATGGGTCTGATCAACTCAAAAGGACAATGCAAATAATGCCTTGTTAGTTGGGCTCAAGAAAAAAAAGTCATTGTGTAGGGATAAGACGGGGGTCAAATTATAGATTGGACATACGTTATTCATCTTTGTTAAGACGCCTAAAACATTCGTCCTGGGAAAAAAAAGATAGGACCAAAAATACATTTTGCTTTTAATAAAATAAAAATCGTATTTGTTTTTAACGATACTAAAACTGAATTCTTATGATCTTTACAGCCATTGACTACGAAACTCGTACCCATTATTTCAAGATATATTACCATACAGAGAACATTGAAAATAAATTATATTATTGTTAAAAAAAAGTATGTATGTAATCCTTATAAGCACCTAATGGGGTGGCTTCACAGTTGTAAAACACGATAAGTCCGTCTCTTTTCTTAGTATAGCGACGTCCCTTCTTAGTATCGTCGAGCGAGACAGCCCACTCACGCACAAAAGAGATGTTATTAATCTCTTTTCTTAGTATAGCGACGTCTTTTAAACGGGACTGGTTCGGCGACATTGGAAGCGCGGTTTACAACTGTGTAGCCACCCCATAGGAAATAATGGCATGGTTCCTCTAATACTACCGTTTAGAATAAGCTAAAATGTTGGTTTATGTGTGTTATCGTTAATGAAAGAAGTAAGACTTTTAAACACATGATTTATTATTTCAATACATTCGATCAGAGTTCTCAATCATAAAATAAGTACGAGTACAACTTTTGAAGACGTTATTCATTATTTCAATACAATTAGTGAGATATCATAATTATAAAAGAATTAGTACTTTTAAACAAATGTTCATAATATCAATACAATTAAATGTCATAATCACATCAGAAGTTCGACTTTTAAACACATGATTCAGTTCGACACAATAATCACTTATTCATCATTGTTGTAAATCACTTCATCTAAATAAAGAGCAGGGCGGTGAATTGAACCCTGGTGCCTGGCCCAAGCAAGATACCATACCACTGACATGATATGAGCACAGACACCAATGGTTCGCCTGCCTGTAAAACAATTACAGCAATAATTGTCAATGCTTGCTCTGCCTTCCAAGTTGTTGTCAACTAATATGTAGCAAAAATAGATTTTGGAGCCACTGTGCCTACTCTTTATCCGCGCTCTTAAAAGACAAACGTCTTGATGGGGCAGTTCGAAATTCTCCAAATGAGTAACCCGCTGTTGTGCACATATTTCTATTAAGTAATCGCCACCTCTTACGTGCTCGCTATAGTAACTAGCCGCTAGTTTTAATTGATATGTTCCTACTGAGAATAATATGAGTTAGTCTAGGGTGAGTTATATATTAGTACATTATGGTACAAGTGTGTAACGTTGGTGATTATCGCTGAGGCGCCATTGAGACCCGAGCCGTCAGGCGAGGGTCTTAAGAGAGCCGAGGACGATATTCATCAATACACACGTGTATCATACGACGTTTTTCAACACACTTGCGAAGAAAATAATACTAAATCATCATCATCATCATCATCCATCATCATCCATCATCATCCATCGTCATCCATCGTCATCCATCATCATCCATCATCGTCCATCGTCATCCATCGTCATCCATCATCATTCATCATCACCCATCATCATCCAGCATCATCCACCATCATCATCATCATCATCCATCATCATCCATCGTCATCCATCATCATCATCCATCATCATCCATCGTCATCCATCATCATCCATCATCATCCATCATCATCCATCGTCATCCATCGTCATCCATCATCATCTATCATCATCCATCATCACTCATCATCACCCATCATCATCCAGCATCATCCAGCATCATCCATCATCATCATTCATCATCATCCATCGTCATCAATCATCATCCATCATCATCATCCATCATCATCCAGCATCATCCATCATCATCCGTCATCACCTAGCATCATCCATCATCATCATCATCATCGTTTTTAAGAACAAAGCAACTCAAACAAAAAACAACATAACTCACTAAGAACAAAGCAACTCAACCAATTCTATAACTCACTAGTGAATAATAGTAATGAAAAAGTCACAGTTTGATAATAGGTGTCATTATGTGCCTAACTGTAGTGAAATTAGAGCCATTTTATGAGCAAGTGTGTTGAAAAATTATTTATCATATAATTATACATGCATTTTGAAGACGTATTCATGGACCTATATTTTTTATTTCCTAGGGCCAATTTACCCGACGTAAAAATAAAAGTTGATCGTATTTATGGGATCTACAAATTAGGGTGTGTTTGAGCTCTGCACAGTTACTTTTTTTTTTGGAGCCCAATCACTTGCATCATCCTTTGGGATTACATTACTTCAATGATATTAGACGAAAAAAATAACCTTGAACTGATGCTGAAGCAACACCTGGAATTTCCAGGAAACCCAAGTTATTCACCAACAAACAGCAGAAGTATCGTGTTTGGGCTCATTGAAAAGGTCTTAATGAATAGATTATAGATAAATGTGATTTAAGGGAGACATTAAGTTTAAAAAGCAAGAAATAAAAATTAAATAAAAACCACCAAATGAACCCAAATGAAAATTCTAAAAAGTAAAAAATAATATTTATAGGCTTTTTAATTTGATCGTAATATTTTGATCAGGGCATTGTCAAGTCGGGGGACGGTCAATGAAAACGCCAAACAGAGGCCTAGCCGTCCCCCGACTTGACAATGCCCTGATCAAAATATTACGTTCAAATTAAAAGGCCTATAAATATTATTTTTTACTTTTTAGAGTTTTCATTTGGGTCGGGGGTTTTTAAAATTTTTAATTTATGTTATAATTAACATAGGTACATAAATACTTTTATAATTCAGTAAAAAAAATTGTATTGACACGATAAACAGACACTTCAATTTTATTGTATAGAAATGCCACTCTGTTATACTCTTTACCTCATAATTTCATGAACAAAACCTGCATTTAGGTTATTGACCCAATTTAAATTTAATCACTTAATGCGACGATGTGTCAACTCATAACGTTGGTACTATGATTGATGCCTGCCAGCTCGTGGCAATACCCGTCCGAGCCATGTAATGGAGACTCCAATTATACCCATATAATAGGTCTTTACCTATGAAATTGCCGTTCTGCAGTACTGGCCATTTCAAATCAAAATAATTTTTGTTTGGCTAAGAATTCTAATTTCAAATTAATTTTATTTTAAAAACATGGATTTTTTTTTCTAAAAGTAGTCATTTCTTTATTGATTAGTGTTACATTTTCATCGCATTTCAATCTTTTTCGTCATCATGGATACGTTAAAAATTCGAGTAATTATGGAATATGAGTACCGTCGTGGCAGCAACGCGGCACAAGCGGCACGCAACATCAACGACGTTTACGGAGCTAACACTACAAACCAACGCACCACCTGTTATTGGTTTGCTCGCTTCCGTTCTGGAAATTTCGACCTGAAAAATGAACCTCGCGGTCGTCCGAAGACTTTGGTCGACAATGACGAATTAAAGGCGATTGTGGAAGCTGATGATACACAATCTACGGCTGAATTAGCAGCAGCTTTCGACGTTAGCGTCAAAACAATATTGGTCCATTTGCGTCAAATTGGCAAGGTAAAAAAGCTTGACAAATGGGTGCCCCACGAACTCAATGATCGCCAGCGCGAAGTACGCGTCGAGACGTGCCTTGCACTGCTCAACAGACACACAAATGAAGGAATTTTGAACCGCATTGTTACCTGCGATGAAAAATGGATTCTGTTTGATAACCGTAAGCGCTCAGCAAGTTGGTTGGATCCTGGTTCAGCACCTAAACAATGCCCTAAACGAAAACTTACCCCTAGAAAAGTGATGGTCACTGTTTGGTGGTCTAGCGCCGGTGTGATTCATCACAGCTTCTTACCAAACGGGGTGAGCATTACTGCAGATGTGTACTGTGAAGAACTGAACACAATGATGGAGAAGCTGGCGCATCTCCAACCAGCATTGGTCAATCGCTCGTCTCCGCTGCTCCTGCACAACAACGCGCGACCTCATACTGCACAGCAGACGGTCTCCAAGTTGCAAGAACTGGGGTTGGAAGCTCTCCGTCATCCGCCCTACTCACCAGACCTTGCGCCTACAGACTACTACTTTTTCCAGAATTTGGATAACTTCTTGGCGGGAAAAAAATTTAATACCCGAGAGGCAGTACAAAATGCCTTTGAAGAATTTATTGCCTCCCGTCCAGCTGATTTCTTTAAGAAGGGCATCAATAAACTGCCACTGCGATGGCAAAGATGCATTGATTGCATGGGTGATTACTTCGATTAATACAAATAAAAAATTCATGAAAAAAATTCGTTTAAATTTTTTCATACAAAACGGCAATTTCATAGGTAAAGACCTATTACGTTACTGAAACCAGTTGGAAATCAATATGGCTTCCCATTACCATCTGGGTGAAACTGACTTTAAAAATACGACAGGGAAATTGCGTTTTTTTGCTGTAATTAGTCATTAATTGTAATTTATAGGCATGTGTGTGAGATTGGGTCAAATTGATAATTATTTCATCATTTGCTCGAAAATTAATTTCAGAAAGGCTTTTACTGAAGTAGGTATCTGCATAATTAAATACAAAATTGAACAAAGGGTAACAATTTATGAAAGTCTGAAATGATATTATAAATCTTGTTCGAAATTATTTTAATAATGTGCATGTGGGGTAAGTAAATGCGCAGTATATTTCCAAATAAATTGGGGGATCATTTAAGAAAAATTAAATTTAAAACATTTCAAATTGAATTGGTCGAACGACCATATCAATAATGTTAACCAAGATCATTGCAAATAAAATAACGTTAAATGTAGACTGGTTTGTTAGAACAATATCGTCATAGTTTTTCGTACGCTCTATACTGACATCGGCTGTCATTTGAGAAAGATCACATCATCTCCCAGCCTTTTCCCAAGTATGTTGTGGTCGGCCTCTAGTCAAACCGGATTCAGCTGAATAACAGCATTTAATATGGAGCGACTGCTTATCTGACCTCCTTCACCCAGTTACTGGGTAATACGACACCTATTGGTAAAACTGGTTGTCAGACTTTTGGGTTTCTGACGACTAGTGATGACTGCTAAAGATCCACGTATGACAGCCGGGAGCAACGGCTTAATGTGCTTTCCGTGGCACACAGGGATATTGGTATGTAAAGATGGTCACCTATCCACGGACCAACCGCGACAAGCGTAGCTTAACCTGATCAATCGAACCGTGTTGCTGTTATTTGAGTATGATAGATATCAGTATTTCACACGTAGGGAAATGCTAGACTACCTGTACTACTGTTAATACTTTAATATTATATTATTATTGTTGTCACATTTTCCGGTGTGAGGCAACACCTACCCTACTGTCACAGGAATTTGAATAAAAACCTTAATCATCTGAAACGACCCGTCCCACGCTTCAAATGACTAACCCGCTAACCGCGCTTTAATCGCGTAATATTAAACTACAACAGCTCACTAACCTTACTAACATACTACATAGTATCCACATAACTAGCTTCAGGCCCCGTACCGCGTCGCATTCCTCGTGAATACCGCATTCCATTTTAATATCATCCCTAAATTATACACATGTTCTGTGACAAATGTTAAGGTAAAACACATCTTGTTCGTTAACTTGTGCCACAGAATAAGTAGCAGATGGAGTAACGAGTTAGAATGTATGCGTGAACGGGATTGAACATAAAAATGATATGCAGACTTCTTCATAACGAGTGCAGTGAAAAACGATCGATAAACAAAGTATACACATACAGGCCCTATCACAACTTATTTTACAATGTTGGGTCAAATTCCGCTGGGAATCTCTTTTACGTGAAATTACTGTCATCTGATGCCCGTATCATACGAGCTGCATTAATGGCCAATTCCTATAATTTACGGACTTCCTTTATCTGTACCAATAATTAAGCAAAGACCTCAAAGCTTTGCATAGTAGACTCTCCTCTTGTCGATATGAAAGTTGCTATCAAAGGTAAAATTAGTTTACGAATATATTTATACGCCCAGTTTAGCAATAAAAAATGCTTCCGTTGGTAAGCAAACCGATTCGTTTTTGTTTACAGGAATCGAGCATTAGTCCATATCGACAGCCCCCAATCAGTAAAAACGTCCTATTTTTTACGAAACGAGGTAATTAGGTATTAATATAAATTTCCCTCCCTTCAAGCCTTGACAATCCAAAGAAGCAGAAGCATAATCCAAATTTCAATTAATCTTAGTAATATATTCACTATTTTGAAACTAAACTCATAAAATATAGCACTGACGAGTTTTTATCTGGAGTCATCGTCCCTTCACATTTCCTCAATTCGTTGAGCTAGATTCTGGGTAGCGATAAGTGTGTTAATAGCACTTCATTTACTTCCAAATCTGTGACATTACTCGCAAAACGAGGATATGGCATCTAACGACCGCCATATTAATATTCCTGTCCTGCCTTTATTATTACATTAGATGTTATGTTAGTTAATGTACGGCACGGTTGTTCGCGCTTTCGGCTTTAAATATGTCTACTTTGCTAGCTTGTGTAGGTACTAAAATGAAATCATGTATTTAGGAAAAAAAAATTGCCTCTGTGTCAATTTATCAGTTGGAGTCTAAAGACTCCTAATAATGATGTCAACCATTCCCAAAAGATTTTGATATGATGTTCATAAGCGCTTACATTAAATAGGACGTAATTTTTTATGAGTATACTAGCTTCGGAAGTCGGAAATTATCCCGCAGGAACGTACTGCCGGTATAAAAAGTATCAAATGTGTTAATCTAGGTTGTAATCTATCTGTGTGCCAAATTTCATCCAAATCCATTCTGCTATTTTTGCGTGATTGGGTAACAAACATCCAAATAATCTTCACAAACTTTCAGATTTATAATATTACGGAAAACCCTTTTTTACCCCTTTAGAGGTAGATTTTCGAAAAACCCTGATACACGTTATTCTTTATTTTTGGTTTTAAGTATAAATACTGAGTTTCGAGTTAATCAGACAGCGCGTTAAAATTCTTCCATACAAACTTTGACACCCCTCAATCCCCCTTTAGTTTAGAAAAACAATAAATAACCAACTTTATAATTTACTTATATAAGTATTTGTGCCCAGTTTCAAGTTTATTAACTCAAGGAATATTTTTTTTCGTACAAACGAAATTCCCTCTTTTCACCCCCATAAAGGTCGAATTTCCAAAAAGCCCTTCTTAGTGCTCCCTTACATTATAAAAAGAACCCGTGTGCAAAATTTCACGTTCCTAGTCCTAGTAGTTTCGGCTGTGCGTTGATTTGTCAGTCAGTCAGTTTCTCCTTTTAGATATATAGATAGATAGATAGGTTAGTGTGATAACTGATAAACGAAGTTAGCTGTGCCACTTGCCGGTAATGGACTAAATGATCATCAGTCAGTGCGTAGGCTTTTCCCAACAGTGTTTAGGTCCTATGGTGAGGATGCAGCTGAGCACCAGAATTTTACGTGGAACAACTCCCTATGTGACCTCCACAACCCATTTACTGAGTAATACGATATTCTTTTGGTAAGACTGGATGTCAGACTTTCGGGCTTCTGACGAAGCGAAACGACTGTCAATGATCCACGAATAACAGCCGGAACCAACTGCTGTGCTTTCCAAAGCACGGAGAGGTATTGGCCATCCACGATCCACGATCGATCTACCAGTGTGGATGTTAAGCTTCTTACGTGCCCCTAAATCTTAATGGCAATTCATGATATTAATAGTATGACATACATCCTTAGATTTGGTTGTAAATTAGGCATACAGTTTACTTAGATTTACAAACAAACAACCTTACAGTACCCGACCACAACAATCATAATAGAATTTTGCTTTTGATAACAAAAAGAAAATGTTTTTCTCTGCCTCATTACCTCCCAAAAAATATACAAAACAGTCTGTTCCCAACGTCGACAAAGGTTGATATTTCCCGTATTTCCCTTAGCAGCGTATCAGCCGACACATGTCATTAGCAGACTTTAGGCCGACTGCCTGTCACTCCTACGGGGATGTCGGGGACTGACAGAAACCGTAACATACGGGTTAACTGGGCCCTTTTGATATTAAAACAAAAATATGAGAGGTTCTTTTTTGTGCGAAAAAAATCATACAGCATGATTGTATTCAAAATATTGACATAAACTATTTGCAAATAGGTTATACAAATAGGGTGGCAAGGAAGAACATCAACGCGCACAATTAAATATTTATTTATTTATATTTATTTCAGGCACATTACCCATAATTTTGTTAGTATTACTTAAACTATGTTAATTAAATTAATTACTTATTACACAAACAAAACAAGAACAAAAATAAATAGGTACTTTTGTATTCAATATAACTTAACGACCACTATATCTATCACGCCATCTTCTGGACACACCTGGCAACAATACATGCACTGCGCAAATATGAATTCAGCACAAGATGTTATCAGAAAAATTATACGGGGCGTGTAAATTTTTCTCCGTAATTTCTCCTCCTTCGTCTGTTAAAAAAGAAATCTGCTGTGTCATTGAAAAGTGCAATACTTATTTATCTAGAGTACCTACGTACTTAGTCGGTTACAGTTTGCGCGTCAATGTCCCAGCTAGCCACTCTGTATATTTATTTTTGCTTTCCTAAAATCTTCCTATTTCAATTTAATGGGAGTTTATAGTGTCAGAAGAACGGTCTGTTAATCTTCATGGATCTTTGTAACAACCGAACCGTATAAAACTGAATGATATGCCGTATAGTGAGAATAAACACACAACCAAACCTTTGAACAACATTGAATATTGCATATTTTTTTAACTAAACGACGGAACATTACACGCACGCATAATCTTCGCGTACAGCCCTAAAACAATGATGGGGATCGTTTATGACGTCACTGTTACATCAATACCGTACAAAAAATATAGTGAAAACGGCTTCCAAATAACATTATACGTCTATCTTTTACTTCAATCGCATAAATACACGTTCTAACTAAGAGAAACAAATAGAAGACTTTCGTGACATCTAAATCTTAACTTCCTTAAATCTCAATTGAATCTTTATCACCTCTCATCACTGTATTATCAACCTTAACTGTACGTTTTAAGGTGGATATTTGAATGGATGGTTATTGTCTTAGAGAAAGCATTGCGTTTATGAATAGTGTTGCGGATGCTTTAATTAGTTGATGGAAATGGCGTGCGCACGCGCATTCATGCTCAGGGCTGGCACTGAGTGGCACACTATGTAGAATTTTGACTCTTTTTTTATTGACACATACTCGTACCATTACATCAAACTTTGTTTCTCAGAACGGTTTTTTTGTGTGTGGGATATCATCAAATAACTTCTCCCGCTCTGGGTGGAGCAGGAGGGCGTGTCAGACTTTTACTGACTAAAACCCACCCCTCAGTAGCCTGTATGCCAGGGGTGGTGGAATCTCTTTCGAACAAACCCGCACCTCTGCAGGCATCGGCCCTTGCGGGCCCCATCACTATGTGCTGACACCTCTTTGAGCCGCGCGTTGAGCACAACGCGCTGTCGACCTGGGCTTGGTCCTTACCGGATAGCGAGCTACCCATTACTCGCCGTCCGCAACCCCACGCCTACGGTGGCCGGAAATCAACCTGGGATTCCCGACGCCCAGGGCGTCTCCTGCGGTGGTTAGGGCCGTGAGGGAGCATATACTGCCTCTCTCTCACGTGCGCCGCCTCTCTCTTCACGAGCATTACTGCTTCGCTGGAGGAGGTGATGGCTACCCATGTACTCTCGCTCCGTGCCATGGCCTGGACCAGGGCCGGACGCGAGAGATCGCCGCCGCCGATCGCCTCCACAAGGACACGGCGGTGCTTCGCTCAAGCCGGGCAGACCGACACCGTGTGCTCCACCGTGTCCTCAGGGCGATCTTCGCAGTGGAAACACCCGGGCGTTTCCTCCCGCCTTATCCGAAACAGGAACCTCCCGAAACAGCCGTGTCCGGTGAGGACCTGGGTCAGGCGGAAGGTGAGGACGCCATGCCGCCTCTAAAGCCACTCCTCAAAGAGGGGACTTACCGCCGCATTCTCTGAAGGGTTGGGTTGAGATGAAATAATAATCCACCTATATTTCGCCAGTTATTTATAAGACTCATCTAATAGGGGGCAGGGGGCGATCCTATTATTATCAACCGGGCACAAATGTTGACTCAGGGCTGCTACTGAGAAATACCTAACTGAAAAACCCAATAACACTTTGCCCGATCTGGGAATAGAACCCAGGATCTGAAATTCAGCAGTAGCACTTGCAATAAATAATAGAAAGAGACAGAAAGAGAGAGAGAGAGTGAGATAGTTTGCATGGTTTTCGAGGGTTCCGAAGCCAACAGTGAGGTTAAATGAAAATCCAAAATGGTGGCAGCAAAATTTTTCAAAGGTTTCATCATGGTTGTCGTTTTCATGGTTTTCGAGGATGCTGAAGTCGACAGTATAAGTCAAAATAAAGTTTGAGTATTTTATAGATGAGTAAACGAAGCTACATTCGGAGTTGAAGGAAAAACATAAGGCACCTCGTTCCAGACTGTACCTGGATATGCATTAATTTATGCATTTTTGTGAGGTAAATAAGTAAACTATATGAAACGTCAAAATTGTATTGATTGTATAGTTCTAATTAAAATCAAGCCTAGCATCAACCTGCAGCAACCCTAGAATACTCCGATGCTCTTGACATTGACTCGATTGCAATTCGATGATGGTAATCACTAGTTTGTGGGACGACTCGCCCCCGATGACGTTCGAAAGCCATTCAGAATGTATTCGTCACGTTCATTTGGGAATAAAAAATAAAAAAATGGAACGGTAACTAGTGCATTTCTTGGATAGTCTTTTCCTTTAACGGTTAACAGTGTCTTATTTTAGCAATTTGCTATAGAGAAATTAATTAACTCTATTCGTAATTAATTAATCATATTAAAGTTTGTAATGTTTGTGTTGTGTTAGTTTGATCTAATAAAAACGTCTGTTGAAAATGAAGAAAAGTGTCTTAAGTGATCAAGACCCTACTTATACTTCACATCTGGTCATAGTTGACCGACTGATTGCTGATCAAAATAGAGAAAAAAAGTGATCAGGAATTATTTGTATCTGGGTTCATCGTCACCATAGTATCTATATCAATATCCATCGACCACTTATCCATCGACCACTTATTCATTAAGAGGGTACAAAAAGTAAAAACAGTCATACTCAATTCCTATCTTACATAATTGTATTTTGTTTATCTCGTCACAGATTTCCTTTCTCTTTTAGACTTTTCCTCCACCAGCATTTTGATTTCTTTTTTACTCTCCTGTATTGCTTCACTGCTGGGCAAATGCCTTCCTACTCAGCTACCGCCTCTCTTTGTCCAGAGGTGCCAAGGATAAATCTTTGTAAAAATAGTTGAGCTCATCCCGCCAAGAACCTTTTTTATCCTCCCCAAACAACCAACATGCTCTCATCTGCACAACAGCTGCAACACATGAGCCTCAATGTATCAAGTTACGAGCGAGCTCCGCTTTCTGCGCTGCGCCGGCGCCGATGTGCCGATAGCGAGCACGCGCCGCTTACTAGCAGACGCTGAACACGATAACTGGGCAGCAGATGTACAGGTACTGGAAGTGGTAACTTATCTGCCGTCAAATTTGATTAACGTTATATTGTTTCCAAAGTTGTAACAAAATCACTTCAATGAAATGCGAATTGAAATAAATTTTCTCATATATTACCAATCCTACAAATAATACACGTTTTCTGAATCCGTTGAATTTGAAAAAATATGTCGATTTATATTTTCACAGGCCTACTGACATTTTCGTGCTAACAGTCACCGACCGGAGCTGAGGGCTGAGGGCCAAGACAAACTGACATTCTGAGCTGATTTTACCAAAGTCAGTTAACTTTTATCCGTAGAATAAAATTTACATCTGACAATTCTACTATGGAAGATCTGTCAAAAATTCAAAATTTATCTCAGGATAAGACTTATTCTTGGTATAAAAGTTTGGTGAAATTCGCCCTAAGTCAGCTATAACGATGAAGGAAATGTCAAAAGTGTGTCCTATTGAAGGTCGTTGTAGAAATACGAAACGCTTTAAACACGATTGTGACTTGTTGAGGTCCTCTGAAATACTAAAGGCACTGCCATTGTACCTGGTCACTCTTAGAAACAAAGTTGATAAGTGAAATGTGCCTTCTACTGCAACCGTCGAAGATATTTAAAAATTGACGTATGGTTGAATTTTCCCTTTAGCTTTCCACAAAAAAGAATATATAAAAGTCTCAAAAGCATAATTTCGTTGTGCCAAAATGGCAGCCTTTCACGAACAACCACTAAAATTATTACACTAAAACATCTTTCAGTAGCTGTTCCCAAGATTTTGTTACACTTCAGTGCAGAATAACTTGGCAACGATACAAGTGTTGATTGCAGGGTCTAAGTGATTCTGTAACTTTGAACAGTTTGTGTGCTCCCAGTGTATAACAAGTTACACCCACTCTGGAGAACAAATATACACTGCATGCAGCTGAAATTGGGTAACAAGGGAATTACGAGCAAACACAGTTGCCTACTGGCAACTAAAGTTAGGCACTTTTGTTTGGTAGTTGCGTAAAGATTTCACGGCCGGCTGGTGGCGTCGTGAATAAGTTTCATAATTAAAAATGACGGATTATCTGATATGAAAACAAAATGGATGATGCTTGAACCCGATTGAAAAGACGAAAAGAAGATTAATAATCATACCCATCAGTTGCTATTTGTTTCATAAACATAGTAATGTCTGAAATCCTTAAATTGCAGTATCTGAGAGTGAAAACTTAGTGACATTTGCAACGTAAAACAAGAAGTTGTCTTCAACATTTTCCTTCAGCTGAAGGTACCTACATTAATTGCAACGAACGGGTTTCAAAGAAACCCCAGTAGTGCGATGTTCCAATTATAATTTAAAAACACAACAAACAGACTGAAATATTAAAGGAAGTTCGTTTAACGAGCTAAATAAATTGGTTCCAAGCTCGAGAAAAAGTACAAGACAGGATGTCTTATTACGAACAAGACTTTGAAAAATAGATCTAATGAGTGTCGTTGTTTGGGTTGACCTATAAAGTCAAACCGTCCGTCCTTCTGTCACTATAGAACTGGCTGAATTAATATATGATTTGACCAAATCTGTGGAATTATAAATCAAGTGCTTGGAGAAATTTTATTCAATGACAAGCCTCGGGCCCGAAGGGGTTACCAATCAACAAGAATGAAATGAAAAATTTTCGGCCCGTTTTTAACCCCTGTAGGGATTAAATTTCCAAAACTTCCTCAGTGCCCAATTTCGCTATTTAGAGAATTCTTGTTCAAAAGTTTATGCTTCTAGACCCAGTGATTGAGGCTGTGTATTGTCTGTCAGCGAATCCTGCTTTACACCTGCCTATCCCACTGCTAGTATAAATGTAAAGGTTTGTATGTTTGGATATTTCGATGTTTGCCTGTTTGTTACTCAATCACGCAGATACAACTGAACGAAATACTAATAAATGAAATATACATTTAAAAATATAATATGCAGGGTCACATCCAGTCCTCCTAACTCTACGCACATAATCACGGCCAATTAGCAATTCTCCTGAACTTTCATTGTTTCGCTAGATGTTAGATTGTAATTAAATATGTAATTTGTACTGTACCTACGAATAATTGCACCGCCATTTCTATGGAATACCATGGCCAGCATGGGCCATGGTGTAGTCACTTAATGAAAGTTTTACGGAACTGTCCAACGTAACCTTATTTTATTGCTGATTCTAATTTATGATTGCGTGTGGTCTGGCCTTTACGTGTAATATACTTACTAATCATTTTGGCGTAGGGTTGTGAGAATTAAATTAAATTATGGAATTGGTTATTGGAACTCAGCTATGAGGGCAATGGCTTGGTAACTGAGAGGTCGTGATTACGTATGTGGTGGCAGGGATTTCGACGGACAACTTGACACCATGGATGGATTCAGTGCAAGATTCTGAAACGCCCTGTGTTTAAATTTTTCGTCGTTTAATAAAATAAAATAAAAATATTCTACCATAAATTTTGACCGCCTAGGCACCTATTGCACTTTTCTATTAATCGGCTGATTTTTTTGTGATAATCAACTAAAAACCACGGGTCTAGAAGCATGTCCTGAATTAATGGTTTCATTATGCGCATCAATGTTCTTGCCACCCTGTCTGTCTTTGAATTATTGACCTGTAGCCTTCACGGTGTAGGCCAGGTATTCTATCAGAAGCATTTAACATGGGCCTATAAAATTATGACAGCGCTCGTGGGACACCCGTTAGATACGAAATTCCTTTCGTTTTTGCTAACTATAGGCGAATGATAGCTAGAACTAAAAAAACATGTAACATATTAAACGTCACGGAACTTAATCTGTTACCGAAAAAAGTGGTCGTGACGGTAAAAATGTTACACTTTTTTCCGCCAGGGTTTCATTCGCTTAGTATGCACAGTATAACGTGCGATTAAGAATTTCGTTCCAAAAATAATCTGTATGTTACCTTAATTATGCACCTCCTGACGTTGCTTCTGAATAAAACGGCACAACGAACACTGCAACAAAAATAAATGGATTAAAAACAATCAATAGAGAAACTATGCTTTTACAACAGTACTATTATGGAAAAACTAACAGAAATTACACAGATTTCTAACTGCCTCTCCAAACTTACATAAAAACACTTTCAAGACTAAGTAAAAACTGTATTGCAAACTATTTGCATAAGTACTGTAATGGCAGAACAGAAAAAAAGAAAAATTGTACAACTTTCGTCTAATGTTCCACGTTTAAAATCTCATAAGAATAGACAATACTTACGCAACCTCTTTGCTCCTAAGTCTATTGTCTGATGCGAAGAGGTGTGCTTACTATAATTATTATCACACTGGAGATGTAACAGGCCGTCGGAACAATAATGTTCTAATAAAAAAGTTTTGTGAGCACGCACGGCAATTTAGTTAAGTGTTCCGTACACGATAATTAATAAAATAATGCGCAAATAGCATACACACAGCTTGATATTTTTTTCGAATTTTCATTAAGATTCTATGTTTGTTTATCAATGAAACTTTAAAACTACTTAAGTAATGCAAAATCAGTCTATAATGTTCCCACAGCTGGGACATAGGCCTCCTCCCTGTGACAGGGAGACAGCCATAATTTACCACGCCGGCACGGTGCAGTTTGGCGAATGTCATAAATGTCTTTGAATGTTCGGTTCTAGAAGATGTCGGTTTCCTCATGGTATTTCCTTCACCGTTTTGAGAGCAGTGGTGATGAAAATTCATACACGAAGTAAAGTGCCTCCCTGGGTTCGAACTCACGACCTACAACTCTTATGTCGCGGCCAATAGCACTCGGCCACCACTGCTCATTTAAAAATACATTATCAGCCATGTGTTTTTTTTTTTTTTTTTTTTTTTTGGGTGGGAAATCATCAAATAACTTCTCCCGCTCTGGGTGGAGCAGGAGGGCGTGTCCGACTTTTACTGACTAAAAAAACCCACCCGTGTTCCTTCAGTAGCCCTTAAGCCAGGGGCTGTGGTGTCTCTTTCGAACAAACCCGCACCCCTGGCAGGCATCGACCCTTGCGGGTCCCATCACTTTTTGTGCTGACATCTCTTTGAGGCGCGCGTGGAACACAACGCGCCGTCGACTTGGGCTTGGTCCTTACCGGACAGCGAGCTACCCATTACTCGCCGTCCGCAAGCCCATGCCTACGGTGGCCGGAAATCGGCCTGGGATTCCCGACGCCCAGGGCGTCTCCGTATCCTGCGGCGGCTGGGATCGCGAGGGCGCATATGCTGCCTCTCCCTCACGTGCGCCGCCTCCCTCTTCGTGAGCATCACTGCTTCGCTGAAGGAGGTGACGGCTCCCCATGCCCTCTCGCTCCGTACCATGGCCTGGACTAGGGCCGGACGCGAGAGATCGCCGCCGCCGATCGCCTCCACGAGGACACGGCGGTGCTCCGCCCAAGCAGGGCAGATCGCCACCGTGTGCTCCACCGTGTCCTCAGGGCGATCTTCGCAGTGGAAACACCCGGGCGTTTTCTCCCGCCCTATCCGAAACAGGAACCTCCCGAAACAACCGTGTCCGGTGAGGACCTGCGTCAGGCGGAAGGTGAGGACGCCATGCCGCCTCTCAAACCTCTCCTCAAAGACCCCGACTTACCGCCGAAATCGTGGCGTGCCCAATGTGTTTGATATCAAATTGACATTGTAATTTCGAAACATTTTATTAACTCTAAACATATTTTAACATCCTTTTTCCATTAGATTGATATGTAGGTAGTAGCCGAAAAGCCTAATAGGTATCCATTAACGCCGTTTAAATTACCTACCATTAAAAACAAAAGACCGGAAAGCCTAAATACCACTGAATTTGGAGCAAAGTAACATTTAATATATTAGCTATATATCATGCTAATATTATAGGTATAAATTGTGGCGGTTCCGGTAAGCCGTTCTAATGGAGAGTTCTTTAAATAAATGGGATTCTAATTCCGTAAAATATGGGTCTTTGAAACGGAGTATGTAGAAATGGAGTGCGTACAGTGTTTTCTTAATTTGAAGGTCAGTGTGGCCTAGAATAATTAAACCCAGCATTGAGTAATATAGCTTAATTTGTCATAATGTTATTCATATTGACACAACTATCTATTATATATTCGTATACAACAACACATTCGTTACAATTGCTTTTGTATCTGTCTGTGTGACAGCGTTGTTCTTTTAAATCCTGCAATGGATTTTAATGCAGTTTTCACCATCATTTAGAGAATTTATTCTGATACATTTATGTGTAAAATACATTCATCTCAAATTTAAATTATGATAAAGAAATCTCGATGTGTTTTTAAGTCGAAAGAAGCCGCATATTGCTAGTTTAGTAATATTGAAAGAGTTGCCACTCAGTCTGCTTCTTTGAGTGGCAGGATACAACGTCAGTTATTCAACCCGCATGGAGACTTAGGCCCGTATCACAGAACCTCACACAAGACTCAAGCATTACTTAAAACGAGTTTAGAGCCATTTGATTGGTTGAAACTAGTTTTAAGAAATGCTTGAGTCTTGAGTGAGGTTCTGTAATACGGGACTAAAAGTTACTTAAACTTCATTAGATAAATCTCATCTTCTCGTTCGCTACCTTTAGTAACAAGCAGTTGAGTTTGATTTTTGCACATCGTTTATATTTATTGTTCCATTAAACTTAGTTACTTTCTATCATTTGTCCATAAATGTTCATTAGAAAACAAGCGTCGGACATAATTTGTCTGGCATGAATACAAGAAATAAATTAATAAAATAGTATTTCAACTATTTATTTGATGTTTGTATTTTAACTGGGTCCAAATGAAATTAATTAATATAATAAATAATAATATATACTTAGTCCCTTTCTTTCTTTTAGTGAGTATTGATCGAACACTCCATTCTCACTACTCCATGGTCCTCATATGAAAGAATGCCTCACAATAGCATGCGGGGCATGTAAGGATCGTTATCTATAGAACCCTTTCTTAGAGACCACAAAGAGAAAATTTATTGCTTTAGCAAATATTTACTGGGAATTTTAGTGAATGTGTGCTGAATTTGGCTCAAACTAGACCTCTTTAGGTTTTAATTTTGTGGTGGTTGAAAAAAGAAGTAAGGTAGGATATTCACGAACGGCGTAAATCATTAGTCATTGCAAAGTTACTAATATTTCGGTAAGGTAAGGTAGAAATTAGAATGAGGTAATGCTGTGCTTTGTAATTCTCGGGTAACCTGCTATTCAATTGATTATGGACGGAACTGGGAGAGTACAGCCTCTTCTATCAAGAGATAGGGCAAATTTTTCTAATAGAAGTTGATGAAATAGTTATCATATCCAAACTACCTACAAGTTTTAGTTTCCCTATCAACCATCGCTCCAACTAACTTAACGTTCAATTATTTTCCCTTAAATACGAGTACTAATTTTCATTCCTACCATGTCTTCATCAATTAGGTCCACAATCGCGTATTAGTCAACAAACTAATTTACGGAACGCTAAAAATAAAAAATAAATGGCGTCAAGTCAAGGTGGTCACTTTCACCACGCCGTGACCAGAAAGCGTGATCCTAAATTAACAATGTGTAACAGAGATAGGAGTAGTAAGAAATGGTATTAGTTTATGTCGTCCAAGATAACTTGCTCATTAAAATTGTTACCTAATTAATTTTATGCTGACTGCAGAGTTAAACTTTGTTTGCGTTACGGAGAGCTGTTGGGTTTAACTGAGGGTGTCGGATGATTATAGTAATCTTGGTTGGCAACACGATGTTATCACTGATGCGATTTCTTATGTTCTAGTACTAGGAGAAGAGGCAGTTAGTGAGTTAGACCGATGACGTCGCTAAGGACTACATATACATATGATAATAACTTTGCAGGTCAAAGGCTTTTTAACATACAGACTGAAAATCGAACCCTTGCTTGCTCAATGCATATTGATCATTGGCCGTTCGATACGCTTCCGTGCCGAATAGATCATCAATCAATGTTATGAAAAGAGTTCTCAAAAAAGTCCTAAGGGCTGTTCACAAAAAGAAAACCCAAAAACTTTATCACTTTAAATAAAATAGACAACATTTTCCGACGGCTATTTGTTAGTCCCTGATTATTAATAGCTATTATTTGCAGTCGGGGGCAAGGCAAATTAGTGCGCATTTCATCAATGAATTTGAACGTGATGAGCACTTGTGAACCGAGTTCAAGTATATAGTGTCAATATGGCACTTACATTTTGACACTGACAGCTTTTTACCGCGGTTTAGTAGCACTTAACGTTGTATTGGTGAAATTCGCCCTTAGTAATTGAAAAAGTGTCATTTTCGATTCAACAAACTGTCAAATAGTTAACAACGTAAAATAACACCACGCCTGAAAGTTTACTTTTTTTTTTTTTTTGGTGGACCAATCATCAAATAACTTAAACCTTATCTCGTCAGTTATAATAAAGGGCGAGCCTATAGCCAGTCCAAGGACTGGAAGAGAAGACGGGATTTCGGTCGTACAGCAACGAAATTGTGGCCATCGCGGATAAAACCTGGGTGAGGCTAGCACAGGAGCGTTCGGACAGTCACAAGAAAAGAGAGGCCTATGTTCAGCAGTAGGTGAAGTCGAGCTGTTAATGATGATAGGCATTGCACACATCTTCACGAAATTTTCGTGGATTATCTTAGATCTTCAAGGATGTAAAGTACAAAATCTCCGAATCAAAATACCTTCACTTTAGCACACTTGGTTAAGTGTAAGAACATAACCCTCTTTATGACAAGGCCTCCAGGAAGTTTCCATAAGTAAATACTTACTTCACCTGAACGGCTTAAAGGGTCAATCGGCCTAAACGGATTCAATCGGTTCAGTGAACTGAACCCTATAAGGATACGAACATTTCCTTAGAACTAAGCGGGAAATAGGTTGAGACATTTAGATATAGGTAGCGAAGGGAACGCTAGATTTGTTCAGTGGTTACACGATGAAAGAAGGCATCTAGCTTCGAAGACCGTCTCCAATAACTATATAGGGTGACAGGTAATTAGTGAACACATGATTGTACTCATCATTATGAACAACTTTTACTATGGGACCAAACCTGAAATCGCGAAAAAAGAAATCAGTTGTTCTCTACATTTATGTTCGCATAACTCGTCAAAATATAGGGAACAGCTGATTTTTTTTTCGCGATTTCGAATTCATTACCAGTCACCCTATATACAAGTTACCCATGACTTGTACCTTCAGATTTTGGATGGCAAACAAGAGGACAGTCCATCTGAAGTTACCAAAGTGGTGCACTAACAGCCTATAATGTTCCCACCGCTGGGACATACGTCTCCTCTCTTTATGAGAGAGTGGAGCGTAATCCACCACCTGGGGCCGGTACCTACGGGTTCGTAGATGTCACATGTCTTCGAAATTTTAGTTTTAGGTTATGGTCAATTCACGACGAATTATATTTTGTTCAATGTATAACCTGAAACAGATATGCAAATTGCAATAGGGTGGCCCTTTTGGGGGACTGACTTATGTAATTTTGACTTTCAAAAAGTGCTGACTCTCAAATGAAATCATGAAATCAAAATCAAAAGTCATTTATTCAAACTAGGCTGAGGTTGAATAAATGACTTTTGATTTTGAATAAAACCTAAGAAAATTAGCATTTCACCTACTAGCGCTTTCCCATAACTGCTGCCACTGATAATTCTTGGAAACAACCCACGCGCTATGTAAAATCCTCGTTACGACAGAAGTACAGTCGCCAGCAGGTCAAGCTATCCCAAACTGTAAAAATTTCCCAATAGAACATAAACCTTATTCATTTGCAATAAAGTTGAAAAACTATCAAAGAAATTTGACAGATTGGGGTAGCTTGATGTGCTGGCCTTTGTACAACACAATAATTTATAACACACAACGAAAATTATAATCATCCAAAACAATCCTCACTTTATCTGCCACTTAAGCGTTCTGCTCCAGATTCTAATCAGTTCCGGTCAAGAACATATTTCTACGAACGTATTTGGACTCATGATCTGGTTAGCCTTTTCTTGGGTTGGCTTCCAGTCTAAACTAATGCAGCTGAATACCAGTATTTTGCATGGAGAGACTGCCTTTCCACACCATAGCCCAGTTACTGAGTAATACGATATCCCTTGGAAAGACTGGTTGTCAGACTTTCACTGTCCTCCCATACCTATTATCTCTGTAATTTGAAAACATTGTTAAAGCCAATTATTTTTAAAAGAGTAACCGTGGGGATTCTTGCCGGCTCTTCTCCATAGGAAGCAACAATTTGTAACCGTGCACCTAGCTTCTGACGTATCATAAGTGCTCATGCAGGTTTATATGAAATAAAATAGTTTGATTTGATTTGATGCAGATTTCTGGCTACTTGTAACAACTTTCAAAGATCTATGTATCTTTAAATTACTGCCTGCATGGACACTTTTCGTGCTTTTCGAAGCACACAATTTAAGTGCTAAAAGAATCTTTTGGCCCCTTCAATTATATGTAAAATACACTAATTGAATTACAAAATATTGTAAGTGAATAATTAAATAAGCAATATTGATATGTAATTTTATGCAAAAAATAAATAAATAGATTGACTTACACATAATTTGTTCAGAGAATAAATAAATGACTGATAATATAAAATAATACTGTTGTGAAAAACAAAGAAAGGAAACTAGTAGTAGTAGTAATTTAAAACAAAAATCATAAAAGCGTTCTCTTATTCATAAAAAAAATGTTGCTGTGCCCGACACTAGGGTCCATAATCCATAATTATTAATACTTTGACCTGTATGTGTGCAATATGAAAAGAAAAAGAAAAGATTAAAGATCTTTTAGCGTACCGTACCGTTGTATTTGAACTAGAATTTATTAAGTGAAGTTTCCTCGAAGTTGGTGTCAAGCCTTTGTGCAGCACTACTGTTAGGTACTTAATTAAATAAATCCCGATTTTATCTCGTGTTTCTAACACTAACAAGCAGAGAAAGAATCTAGATAGTGTTCTAGATTAGGGCAATTAAACTTAGCTTCGGCGTGCTTTGTGCCCTCGTGATGAGTTTGAAAACGCATCGCTTGAATTTGTCCCCTACCATTTTTTTTTGAACCGTACATAACTGTAGTTACGTTTTTTTTTTAAGTGATCCCAGTTTTTGATACTCTCCGCTTAGGTAGCGCTTAGGTAGGAGAATCACTGAAACAGTGCAAGCACTCCACTCCTATTTTTTTTTTGTTCCGGAATGGAACATCCTCATGGATGTCCTCCGCCCTGGGGTCAGAGGAGGGGCCTGTCAGACTCTTACTGACTAAACCACCGCAGTGTTTCCTTCCCACACTTGGACCGGGGGGTCATGGGACGAGTTTCCCTCCTAACCTGTTTTATCCACTGCCCACAAATGTTGGCAATCTATGTATTAACTCGATGATGTAAATGGATGGCAAGACTTGTTATAACTTGTTTTTTTTCGTGTTTACCAATTGACCTTTATTAATTACATCTAATTAATCAGGTACATGCATCTAAGGATATTTAGAGCTTATAAATAGGTACATATTTTTTACATCGTTTCTACATCGAGAACCATTAGTAACATCGCAGATATAATCGTCGAGACAGATTGCAAGTACCGACTCGTTACAGATAAGGCGATTAATGTACATCGTAGGGGATGCGCTGGAGTCTGTACCTATGCAGTATTTATAGTTCTCATTATTGTGGATCCTGAGATATTATAGGGGCAACATAGTCAGAAGGGCGGGTGTATGACGAGCGTTTGTTAAGGTTTGGAATTTATGCAAATGTATGCATAATTGCTAAATATAAGTGGACGTGTCTTCAGTTACTGAAATTCCACCTGATGACCATTAGCGCCAACATCGCGAAAGTCACTTAACCTTCCTATGATCCACAATGATCTAGGAAAATACGTCGGTTAGTAAAGCCATCAATTGATTCTGTGTATCTATCATAATTTGTATAAATGTGTCTACCGCTGAATGTGGATTAACCCCCCGAATCATTCAAAAGCGCTAAGGCTTCTTCAAACAGGCGTGACACGACATTTATAGAACAATTTCCACTAAGTTTTCACAGACATTCTACGTGATTCGCGTGGGGCTGTTGCATTGCGCCTGTTGGCAGGAGCCTTTGTGAATACTGCGATCCGATCAGATTGAAGCAATCTTTAGGTAATTGAGCAGCAGCACAGGGTAACAATCTGAGATGATTTACATTCCATCACCACAATACGAATACCTATGTTCGATATTTTAGTGAATCGCTTCCGCTTCAGCTCATCTTACACCACGAATCCACAAGTGATCCATTAAGCCCTATTACACCGTCCGTTAGCAAATGAGTCAGTGATTACTATCCCTTAGCTTTTACTTTGTATAAAATTCTAAACACGTTCGTTTTGATTAGAAGCATATTACTTAAGATTCTTTCACTTCCTGCTGTGATATTAAGGGAAATCTAGTCGCTGGCTCGAACTCGCTGGTTGGCCTGGCTAAAAAGCACGCTGTTTCACCAAGCTTCGTGTCCGATAGAGGTAGTATCAGTGATGAGACGCTAGTCTACATCCACAACGTTATTGAGTGAGATGCAGGATTATTTACTGTAAAACAGGAGCAAAAATAAAAATTAAGAAAAAAGTTTATTTGAACTTTGTTGGTACCGACTTGGTTTTGAAGATTTTACATTTCTTTAATTACTTAAACACGCCCAAAGTTAGGTTAAATTAGGAAGAATGACGAATCTTTGTTGGCTCATAACTTTATAATAGTTTTTAATTTTAGTGTTCTGTTTCCATACAGATAATATTAATAATGAGTCTAAACCATACCATGTTTAATTTTTGATGTATATTGTCGAACAATGGAGTAATACACTCCCAAAGTTTGTATGGAAAAAATGTCGACAAGATTCACCTTAAGGATAATTAAGATGGTATCTTTATGCTGTTTGTGTTGGCAATATATTTAGTAGGCAATGGTCGGTGCTATAGCTACAAAGTGTTGTGACTGTATTAATTCATGTTAAATTAAATGTGTTGAATTAGTTTTAACCGGTGTTAATTCATAAACAGTGCAAGATCGCTTTTAGATGTTGAATTTAAATTTTAAAACATCGTATGTACACTGACTAATCAAAGGTATGTTTTCGCAAGATATTTTGAATGTTTGTATGTTTGTTACTCCATCACGTAAAAACGGCTGAACGGATTTGGATGCAATTTGGCAAACAGATAGTTTATAAGTTGGATTAACCCTTAAGATGCTTTTTATTCCGGTAGTACGTTCCCGTGGAAGAATTTCGGGCAAAGCCGCTGGCAAAAGTTAGTTATTGATAAGGCCACATAACTAGACTGTAATATTTTTTAGAGGGTTATACTTAAATTTTTCATCCCAAAGTTTAATAGGGGTCACAAAATTGCTATCTATTTTATCGTTTCGATCGCAAAATATTGAACCATTGCTGTCTGCTGGTTCTAAAGTAAACCATTGATACAATATCTATAAGTGCCTTAATGTCAAATGTCTATGGCTCGATTAATTACAAAGTTGACGAGTTGACTGGCCCACAATAGTAGTACTTGAAGTCAGTACTATCGTCAAGTTTACACGCTAGTAGGTACCGCTACTGAATTTAATACCTTGTTTAAGATCTTGTTGGAACCGGGTGTTGTAAGCCATGGTAAGGTGATTCCGTTGGTTAATTTAAGTAGCGTTAGGGGCTATTACGAAGGCATTGCCGAGGTTTGGCGAAACGGTCTATAAAATATTTAATAAACTACAAAATTCCATCAAAATTAAACCAACAATACAAAATTTTATATTATTTACCCTACAGGGTCGGTAATTGTATGTACTTAATTTTTGAGCTTATTGTAAGATCTTGCCCACATTATGGAACGCTAAATAAAGATTTATGAATTTGAAGTTTTGTCTTTAAAGTAAAGGAAATTGGACAAAAATGTAGGTATGCGGTTTGGTGCAATTGTCCATCATTAATGAGTTCCGTGACATAGGTCTCGTTGGTGGTGAACATTTGGACCAATTTCGTCCATTGTCTTTTAAGGATAGTTAGGAAATTCCTATTAAGAATATTCCGAAGAGACGAGAAACTAAGATTATCAAAGTCAAAGTCAAACTGCTTTAAGAAAAGGTATTGTGAACGTAATCTTACTTAACGTAATTAATAAATCCCGTACCATGTTTTTTTTTTAACTTTATGCAAAAGCTTTAATACAACACTGACAATTTAGTTCAGCACAAAGTTGTCAGTTAGGAGTACAGAACTAACTTTCGATCTCAGTTGCGTGCTTATTAAAAAAACGGACTCGATGGTTTAAATTAAACTAAGTCAAAACAAAAACCGGTATTACCAATTCTAATCAATTAATGACTTAAATGTTTTTAGCCAACAACCCTATATACCACCAACCAACCATGTGCAAATGTGAGAACTATGATTACAGACTACAAATTCGACTAATAAATTTAGGCATCATGGCATTTATAATTACGCGCACACAACCAATTTTTATGACAAACCAGTATCGCGCGTATTTTGTCATAAATCGAAAATACGTATCGATCGTAAACTCATAGGCCCTAGCACGAACGCGCGACTTAATAAATTAAATAAATAATTAAAATTAAAGACTCGTATCAATCAGCTTAGAATGTTTCCATTGCGGGGACACAGGCTACTATGAACTGAGTTGGGCCATAATCCACCATATGGGACAAGTGCAATTTTGATGACATGCTGTGTACAATTTTGGGAGTAGTAGCGATGAAATTAAGTACACAAAATGCCTGCCTGGGTACGAACCTATGACCTACAACTCATACATCGAAGCCGATACCACTGGGCCGCCACTGCTCTCTAGATAATTATGAATATACTCTGAAAACGAAAAAAATACATACTATGCCTGAAACGACTATTTTGAAATTAAAAATCGTTCGAATTTACGTTGCGTCTACTCCGCGCGATCGTGCAAGGCTCACTGACCTTTACAACAGCTTAAACCGATTCCCTTTAAGGATTGACTAGAATTTAAATTTGTGGTTTATATAGGTACTAATTTACTATCTTAATGCGCTATAAAAATACTCTGGCTTCTGTTACTAAGTAAATGGAAGGACATTATGGAGACATGGTGCCTTTATTAGTAATTAGAGCGAACTTGCCTTTACAGTGATGTTCTCGAATCGTAATTTGTTTAAGTAATTATAACACTAGGACCATACGGTCCGAGTGCCCACATAATTGCCAAGCGGTTGGTCGCCTCTTCACTTGACCAGAAGGCAAGCAATTTTTTTGGGCAAAGAATCAGCATAGTCATACAATCTGCCAGCCCTTTTCTTGCTCCTGCCAGTTTTTCAACCTTGCGGACGTTTTTTTTGATGCCCTATGATTCACTTTTCTCTCTTTTAGATACATGTCAGCGTAAATACACACATCAATAGTGTCTGGGGATCAAGCAAGTTTTTGCTAGTTACTAACACTCAAGTTTTTTGGTTATAAATATACATAACAAGTGTACCTTTTAATTTCATCATTTGAAAATGGAATAGTTATTGAATTTCGGTCAAAATATTTATGAAAAAGTTCAAGTCATGGGTCAAGTGTATTCCTGCAACGGGTTCGAGCCCAAATCAGTAAAAATTCTGCCATACTTCTGAGTGGAATCAATAGGCTTAGTACCGCTTTGTAAAAGTTCTTCATTGATACCAAAATAATATACCTAGATAAAAATATTATAAATATTCCAATAACTTATTCACTAATTATCAAAACAATCAACCTATCTCGAAATAGGTTCTGAATATGAAAGACTTAGTAATATGGTATTGGTGATGATTCTGTTGTGCACCAACTAAACTTAATTTACGCTATTGATATCTTTTTTCTTCAAATGAAACAGGAAAGAGACGAAAATAAATAACGAGCTGGAAAATTTAGTTGAACTAAGGTTTTCTTCGGTGCAACTAGGAACAAAATTCATCATGCCTAAAATCACGCAAAATTCAAGGCAAATAGCTTGTCTTTTTCTTTCGCTGCCTCTCAGTAAGAGATAGCAATACTCTTATTTTAGTTTAGGTGGTGAACAAAAGTATCGGCACCATTGCATTTTAAATTCAAACTTAAAATTTTCTAACGTTGCCAATAATTACATTGAAAGAAAGAAAGAAGTAAAAAAATGTTAATTTTAGGTAGAAAAGGTACAATTATTACCATCAACCTTTACAATTCTGGGATTAATACACAAATACCTACCCTTAATTCTTCCATAATCTTTACCTTTATCAAAGTAACAGAACGCAGGCTCACAATGATTCCTGACTTCATTAATAATTTACTTGTAATTCCCGCTTTCCAATCCTAAGTCGAATCATGGTATTAACGTGTTGATATGCCAGGTCGCTCTGTAAGCGGGTTTTGATAGGAGGTAACGATAGCGGGAAAATCTAAAATGCTTTAGTTAAGATTTGTTTGATGCTATTACAAACTGGTGTAAATGACCATACTATATGAGCACTGCCTTACCTTAGGGAGACTTACAGGAGTGATATTATTTTATGATAAAAAAGGGAACACAATTTTTTAACCCCGTTTCAGAAAATGTGATTGCATGGTCGAACGTGCGCCGCGCATAGTGGGGCATAGCTATGAGTGTCTGCACAGTGAGGGAATGACGCTGTGTGAGTGTGCAAACATTGAGGTGGTGGCAGAATACAGGTACTTGGGTTTAGTCATAGACAACAGCTTCTCGTGGAAAACACACATTATGCACTTATCTGACAAACTCAGGTACATCCTTGTAAAATTCCACCACCTTAGTTGTGTGCTGGATAGGGCAACATTGTACAGTAGCCCTCACTAATGGTGCCCCAATCTCAAAAAGCAATAGATTGACACTTCGCTTTAACTTACGACCTTCTTATAATAAGCAATTTCTATAGGCTATAATACTATATACACACACACTCTCATACGTTTACGAATGAATGTATTTCCTAAATTCAACCGTTAAAGCAAATGGCATGATAGCTGAGCGGTTACTGCACTTGATTATCGCGTTTGAGCGCAGCGAGTCGCGTTTTCGAATCCCACTCGCTGTGTGATAGTCTTTTTATTGTTTTAAAAATCACTTTTGAGTATAGTTTCTTGTTCTGTTCTTCTTATTCACTAAACTCGTAAAACTTTATCATTATACCCACAGAAACCTAAATAAATTTAAATGATTTACGACTCATTCACCGCGACTTATAGAACGGTGTTGGTTGATAATTGTGTGCTAGTGACGTGTGTTTCATCTATTAGCGTCCTTCTAATTCATTTTAAAATGTAAGCAAATTTAAATATAGAAATGAAAGCGAATATTATTGCGCTGCATAAAAGTGGACTTAATACCTATATCACAAATACCTATGTGATGAAACCGGACTGAGTGTGAGTATTATGATTTAAATATAAATATTAAACATTTATTTAATTAAAGTGTAACTGCTGATCCTTGTAGTTATTTTTAAACGTTTTATAAATATCACAATGTCTAAATAGAATAAAAATATAAAATTTCAATGTAATTTTATTTCCTAGATTATAGAACGATGAAAATAACAATAAACTTAATATCTATGTGAAATTGCCCTTTTAAATAATTTTGTTTCTAAATAGTAGGTAATACATAAAGTGTGTATTTTGCTTAGTAGCCTAACAGTACCCCTTTTTTGTTTTAGTGAAATACTGTGAGTCGGTGGGTGAAAAGATATGAGGAAGGCGGTAGCCTTGCCCGTGGAAAGCAAAGTGGAAGACCCCAGCTCCTATAACAGGCACACGTTCAGCGAATATGAAACAAGTGGTTTCAAAACGACAAGACATTTTGCCGAATTATTCGACACATCTTTACGAACCGTGCGCCGTGCACTCCACGCAGAAGGTTCATGGCAAACAAGGCATCATGGAAAACCAGCTCGAGAATCAGCTTAAAAAACATAGTTAACGGAAAAAACATTAAAATTAAGTTATAAATTACAAATATTTATTTATTTTAGTAATATTCAAATAATATTTTGTCTTATCCGTAATCTGGATTATTTTGAGGTTTAGTTTCAATCTTCTTTTCGGAATGAAAATGAACACTTAAGCTATAACCTCTTTAAGTCCTATTAAATACGATTTGTTAACTTTGAGGTTTGAGTTAAAACGAACTCACTCGCAGTAGAATAAAAGTAGTACTACTGAGTCATTTAATTGTATTGTGACAACTTGTCTGCATTTGTTACTTTTACGTGGGTAGATTTTTGTAGAATATTGTGATTTATTTAGAGTACCGACACACAGTAGTAATCAGCACAATATTATTATATTACTAAGATACAATAGCCTGATTATCATAGTTCACCAACTAGCTTATTTACTTCAATAAATTGTTCTTTATGAGAAAATAAACTGTTTTAACAAGAAGTTATTATTAGTTATTTTTATACATTCTTCATGAAGTTATAACGAATAAACATTTTGTAATCATTTATTATTGTTAAACCTTTATTTAAATAACAATACGAGTAATAAAACAAATTTGTTACATTATTATTCTGGTATATTAATAAATCGAATAATAAAAGAACAGATGAAGATGATTGTTGAAAAGAAAAATTAAAGCTTCATCGCGAGATTTGAACCCAGACCTATGAGTTTCTTAATCCAAGACGATACGCTGCACGCTACCGGAACTCAAATTATAAAAGTAAATTTTAGCAATGGTATGAACCGACCAAGGTCATGTCTGTCGTCGCCGACGGTATGTATAAAATACAAAGAGTAACGCCAGTGTGTGAGTAGAGCGGTGAGTTTTGTGTTAATACATTTTGTGTTAATACACACAGCTGTAGGTACGGCCTGGACCGCCACTTCATAGCAATATAGCCCTTAGTATGCGACTGCATTAGTGAATCTTGATAGTACATGGTCTACTATGCACTGGTGGACTGACTGCTTTCTTATGGGCTGGCATGCTATGGTAACACATTTAAAACATATTTGGATAAAATAAAAAAAGTTGCAAATCAGATTCATGAAACTATTAGTAGATAAAAGTACAAAAAACCGTTGTCAAAGTAGTGATTACCAAGACTTATTTTTGGAATGTAAAATGCTGCCGGTTCATCAAAGGGTAGTGTTGTCAGTAGCTTTAGAACAGTATTGTAGCAATGAATTTAAAAACAATATTATACGCACAAGATCTCAAAGGAACAACAACATGAGAAGTTTTGTAGTGCCTACATGTAATAACTATTATGGTCGAAGGTGTAGAAATGTGTTAGTCCCAACTATTTTTAATGACCTTCCAGTTGATATAAATGATTGTATCACAAAAACCTCCTTTAAAAATAAAATACTTAAGTACCTCTAATATATATTGTGAAAGCCTCACTGTAGGGAAAATTAAAAAAAAAAAAACTAGAAGATGGCCAAAAATAGTATGGGCTTGTACCCCAGAATGTACCTACAGATATCAAATCTATACATATAATTGAATTCTACTAATCTTCTCTTAAGAGGCCTACGTACAATGAACTGTCCATACATACGTAATACCTAAATCATTTGCAACTTGAGCATATTTCCATCATATTATGATGATATTCGGATTCAGACAGTATTTATCTAGGCTCGTAGGGGTTTTTTTTTTCCAAAATACTTACCTGAAATGAAGTTTAAGCGAATTGCATTTCGCACATTTTTACAGCGTAAATGACATGTTTTCTCACTGTTTTTTTGGTATTATAACCAACAATTTCCGTAATATTGTTGTCTCAGAAGCAAAGCTCATATTATCAAGTTGTAAAATGTCGAAAAAAATATTAAAATACAATAAGTTTTCATTCATCATTTTTGGTATTACGGAACACATCCAAATTCATCATAAATGGTCAGTAGCTAGTAGCGCTATCGCGTCAAGCCATTGTCAATGTGTGTGTGATCGTACTGCTCACTGTAGGTATGTATCCTCGACAGGTACTAACACTAGCGCAACGATAGCAATTTTCAGACGAAATATGTCTCCGCCCGAATCCTAGTTGCGAGCTTCGGTCGTAGGATTCTTAACAAAATTATAAAGGCGCATGTTGCTCAGCAGCAGTGGACAAAAAATATGAAGGTATAAAAAAGTTGAACTTCTCCCTACGGCTAAGGTATTTTATATAGATTATTGTGTATATATATCTGTGTCAGGCATTTAACATGAATAGTATAAAACTAGGATAGCAATTTTTTTTTATAATCTGAGAAAATCTATAGTTTGCAACTATTTTATATAGCATAAAAGTATCGCATGAGGCTAAGATACTATAAAATATAAACGTATAATGAACGATTTCGTATTTCACAGATAAGTGGAGCACTCGCATGGGGCTGCGACACCATAAAAAATAAAAATATACACACAATACGAACGAATACCGAATTACCGAAAGCAAACCGGCGCAAACGTAGAAGATGGTATATTAACCCTTAACTATTTACCCGCGGTCTCAAAGACACTAACTAAATAATTTTGGTGAATAACTTAGTGCGAATCTTTACATTTTGAGCGTTTATGTACCTTCTATCCGCTCCCCACATTGTCGCGCGTTTACTTTTAGTGCGTATGTAACTTTTTTCATCGGTCTGAGAGACCACGCGATTGTAGGTAGTTACGTAACATTTAATATTGAATCCTCCGGTTTTACCCCATTTCATCATCGTCAGACGGAGAAGCCCCATTGTACCAATTGCGAACTAACAGGTCCAGGAAAAAGAGTTTTGCTTGCTAGAGTGATGTGGCGCAACCTGGGAGAGGCCTATGTCCAGCAGTGGACTGCGATAGGCTGAGTTCATTTATTGAGGTCCAGGAAGATAAAATATTGCGGTAAGAATCGTCTTCGCTGCTCATCATTAAGACGGTGGCGTCTTATCGTACACGAACATAGCAACATAACATACTGCCAAAAAGAGAGGAACACCATATAGAGACATATTCAAACCCTCGCCGCATTCGATCTGGAGCCAGTATTTCACAGATGAAATGCTAGATAAAATATTACTGTCGGCTATTGCAACTCGACGACGAACAGTTTCTTGCAACCGCAGGAAGTAGAACTAATGGGGCAGATAGGCTAGAGAGCTGCAAGATATGTTCTGTGTGTGATCACAAAAATAAACATGAAACCCAATACTAGTGTTTTCGATCCAAAATTCTATTTGCCTAGGTCGCTCAAACTTGATGTGCCTTCAATAAGGGGTAGGTATTTAAGGGTTAACAACAAATTGTCATTATGGTGACAATTGGCATTTCTCGGCGGTGCTGCCAGCAGTAACGTGAAATTATCCTATTCGTAACTGCACTAACATATATAAATTAAATAACAGATGATTCGATTTATATCATTATAACAAAGCACACAAAAAATATGTTTCATACATTTGGGTTACGAATAATTTACGAGTATATAGGCCTGCTATGCGCATGGTTTTGTTTTTCTTAAGCGTTAAATTATCATTTTTCCCCTGTTCTGATCTTTGTTAATATAATAAGGCAACATTAAAAGGTGATTTAGAGGATTTGGAGCAAAATCATACAAAATACTTTTAATAATGATTATTTGTCCACTTCTGGTATAAGGCATAAAAAGTTATTCAAAATTCTTAATTTTTTAGACCTCGACGTCGACCGACGATCGTCGACTTAGCCCACCATCAACCATGCACAGAAAAAAAAACCATGCACAGAATAAATAAGTTTATTCTTATTATACCAAACATTGCGCACCCATCGACATCGACAGCCAGAAAGCTAATAAGTAGGTAAGTATTAGAATTAAAAACAAGTTTAATAATCAAACTATATAATTATAATTAGGTAGTACAATTTCTTTTTAATGCAAATACAAATTTGATGCTAAAGCACGCAAAAATTCTTCTTTTGTATGCCATTTAAATATTATGTCTAATAATTATTATGGCACATAAAAATAAGGCAAACAATACTTGTGGCATTCGTATCTTATGGTATCCAAAATTCGGGCAATTAAAAGTATGTCATATGTCTTTTAGGGCAAATGAAACATTCGGGCAAATGAAATTCGGGTAAATGAAATTCGGGAAAATGATGATTATGGCATATAATCTTCGGGCAAACAATAGACAACCATTTTAATGAACATATTTTGGTGCACATTCAGTATATTTGGTGGAACACAGGCAAAATTATGTAAATGAAATGGGAATAAATTGAAGGACTTTTAAATAAAAAAAACTATGTTAATAATTAGACATATTACAAAAGTGGAGCTAAGTCTGCCAACAATCTGCTATGCAGTTTGGCGGAGGTAAATGTAACTTATGCGAACTTTTTTTTGTGAATAAACACTTTTTCATTCTTTTTTTATATTGTAAGACACAATAACTAATGATTTTAAAGGTTCGTAATAAAGGCTGAAATTGAGGAAAGGCCAAAGCGTCTCATTTTGTTGTAAAGCAACAGAAGAGTAATTTTTATAAAAGGGGTAAGGGAAAATGTTAAGCAAATAATCTTTTAATATTTAAAAATTGCTCGTATTTTCCAATATTTTTTTTGCTATTTTCTTTAAAATTTCAATTGAATCTATTGTATTTTGTATTAAAATGTTTCTTATTCTGTAGTCATTTCGCATATTTTGTATTTATCCTAGTCAAAAAGGGAAACCTATTATTAGCCATACCTACAATATGTTACATATTATATGTTATACACAACTTTGTAACAACAAACTATAGTTGGTTGCCTAAATAAAGAAAAAATTTAGAATTTAAGTAACGTTTACCCCGCACGTTCGTGTCGTCATTGCCTGTTTAACCCCACCTGAAAAGGAAAATCGCTCCCAGTATTACCTTCGACTTACACCTTTTAAAGTATTCAGGGATCGCGGCATATGTAGGTCGGTAATACTTTACCGCTGTCTTCTGTGCCAACCGGCGCCATACTTCACTTACCGCTAAAATATTTAGTTACAACCTAATTACCTTAATTACTTTGCTAAAATGTATATTTATTTTATACATGTGAGATTTTTTATTTTAGGTATGTAGGTAGTTGCGCGGTTTTTAGTAGAATTCTGTGTTGGGAGTTGTTTTAAAGTTTGGTTGGCAGGTGAATTAATTTAATGATGTGTTTTTAAATTAGGTTTTATGTTGGTAAGTTGACCTTCAAAGGTAGAATTTCTAACGAGCCGGGTTACCCACGTTTACAGTATTCAAAGAGTTTTCTTTTTGTTATCATCATCATCATCATTTCAGCCGAAAGACGTCCACTGTTGGACATAGGCCTCCCCCAAGCTAGACTATTCATTGTTTACTTTTTAGAAATAAAACTATGTGTGTAGATCATCATCATTTGATTGAGAACTTTAATTTTAATGTGGAGATGTTTTGTATTTGACGTAGTTGAAAAATGGACCTTGTTAAAAAGGGTCCTTATTTACACACAAATATTTAGGTATTACACATAGAAACAAAAAAATATGTCGATTTATTTACCATTTTCAATGTGTTTTAGATCCTGTGTCTACACTGTCCTCTCATGCCTATTGACAGTGTTATTAAAAAAAAGGTGAGCCTGGAGTTCCTTGCCGGCTCTTTTCCTTAGGTACCGACCAATGAGGACCATGAACTTAGCTTTCTACGTGTCACAAATGGCCATGTAGGTTTATGAGAAATAAAATGTCATGAGTTTAATTTGATGGGTAACTATCTTAGAATATTTTCATTGAAAATACTTTCAGATTTCGCTCCAAATCAATTCAAAATTTTACCAGAAACCTGACAAATGACCAAGCATCATTTTCCTACATAGCTTGGTAAATAAAGCATCATGCACATTATCCAATGTTGCGGCCAATACGACAGGAATGCGTCATCTGGCGCAACGCAACGGGAAAACTCAGCGGTTTTGTGGCCAGCTCTAATTAAACCACTGCATAATTAGGTTGCGTGCCCGGCCGTGGCAAGAGCAATGTACATGTAGGGGCAACGAGTATGTTAGTATGTAGACAATGCGTTATGTACGATCTAAGTAGGTATCGTCGAACAACTTTCACAGTATTTTGGATTTGACCCTGTTAGAAGGAAAATAATTTAGCTGAATTATATAATTGTAATTTGGCAATTGACTTGAAATAACAGCACATAATATTATTAGCCAACAACGGTTCTACTGGTGAGAAATTGACCACATCTGCGACGGGGACTGGGCCATAATCCACCATACGGGCCCATTGGGTTGGTGGACGCTACATGTCTTACATTTTTTTGGTTCTAGGACAATTCAGCATGGGAATTAAGAGTGTTCCTTCCACGCGAGCTGGCAACAACGCAATTATAGTAGTTTTTCGCGATTATTTCAATAAATACAAACAAAAGTACTATTTTTTTTCAGCCAAGCAATAGATCGTCAGTAATTATAATTATTTTAACATTTACTCTTTAATAAAAACATTTGATGGTACTTAGTAATGCAAATAGAAAATAATTGACGGTCTGTCGATTTGTATAAGTAAGTACCAAATAGCATACAAACTTGAAAATACCAAAGATCTAGTGCATGGCTGAAGATAATGTTTGTTTGTATTTAATAAAATAATCACGAAAAACGGCCATAAATGCGCCGTTGCCAGCCCGCGTAGAGAGAATGCTCTTAACCGCATGCTACTGAATTATTAACAAATGGAGGAGGTGTGTGTGTGCTCAGTAATCATCATAATCAGCTAAAAGTAGTCAACTGCTGCACCCTATACGTCTCCGACTGCACGCCACTGAGTTCCATACATCGCCACTCTGATCCATCCATTGCGGTTGTCGCTCCAGTTAATCTGAAAACGTCGTACACTGCGCCACAGTTTATATGCAGTCAGAGACTGATCATACCGTTAGTAAGGTAAGATGAGGTAGTCCTCATCAGTTGTTCAAATCTGAGGAAGTGAAGAAACTGATAGTTCCGCTGCCTAAATTACCCTGAAATAAAACTCCAACATCAACATCATATGTCTAGCGTTTTCCTATCTTGGGGACGATTTGCGGTCTAACAGGATATAGCCGAATACTAGTATTTTACATGGAGCGACTGCCCATCTGTCCTTCACATCCCAGTAACTGGGTAACACGACACCCCTTGGTAAGACTGGTTGTCAGATTTTCAGGCTACTAGACTGTCAAAGATCCACGAATGACAGCCGAGACCAACAGCTTAACGTACTTTCCGAGGCACGGAGAAATAGAATAGAATATAATTTATTTGCAAATATGGGTAATACATAAGTAGTTGTAGGTATCACAATACAGAGTTCTGTCATATTTCACCATTCGGTATGCAAACATTTTCATTATTTAAAATTGTTAAAATTTCAATTCTCATTTAAACATTAACTTAATTATTACACTCTCATTAAATAAAATTATTAAAATTAAAATTTTCATTAAAACTTTCATGGCATGTACAGATGGCAGCAAGCATAGCGTAACCTAATCGATCGACCCGTGCGGCTATTATTGGTAAGCCACAGGCCCCTCGCCAAAGAAAACTTCAACATAATGAAGTTAAAAAACTGATAGACACACATGACAACGTAAAATGAAATCAGTACAGTTGGCTATGCCTAATTAATTAATCAAAACTACTGTGTGATTAGCCGCCTGTCAATGATAATAGCCCGATGATTGCATACCGATACGTATGTGTTCTGTCAAACTCATATTCACAGTATAGTTGATGCTATTTAGCGTGGTACCAGCGGTCATTGCCCTTTCCCTAACATCTCTCCGTAGGAACCCAAACAATACGAGTAAACTTCCCAAAAACATACCGAGACACCAAATACTTCCCATTTATAACAGACTTCAAAAAAGGAGGAGGCTATATGTTCGACTGTTTGTATATTTTTTATGCATGTTCACCGATTTCGCCCCCATTTGTGGACCGATTCTCAAAAATCTTTTATTATATGAAAGAGTATCTCCTGAGGTGGTCCCATTGGCACCAAGTCAGGCAACCCTCAAATGTTTTAGGTATTAACAATGTTTTCATATATTTTCTAAAGCTACTGAGACATTCGCGTGTGGTCATCATCATCTCATGACGCTGAGCTGAAGGAAGGTACAACTCTTTAACGGTTAAGAGTTACGTGGTGGTTCGGACATAACTACATCATATATAGACCAATTTGAAAAATTCTTGTTTTTTTTTAAAGCAGCTTATTCCGAAATGGTCCCATTTAAATTTCATATAAATCTGATGATGCGTTTCGGAGACAGACATCGGAACCCTTTAAAAAATGACAGCAAATAAACCGCGACTGCTGCTATCGCATAAATATGCTTTGTTTTGATCCCAACGATGATGAAATTTCGAATTGGTCTGGGGTAGGTACTATAACTAAAAAAGTGAGAAATAAAAACTTTTTACAAAATAAAAACAACCGACTTCTGTTCCGGAAAAAGATTTTTACATACCGAGACGTCTCCGTGTCTCGGAAAGTACGTTAAGTTGTTGGGCCCGATTGTCATTTGTGGATCTTTGATAGTCGTTACATTAATTATGTAATAAGTATGTTGAAGGTGTTTGTACTCCTCGTCTCTCGTCCTTAAAGATTCATTAGAAAACCAGCGTCAGACAGCATCTATCTGAACCCTTTTGGCGCCCGGCCACCGTAGGCATGGGCTTGCGGATGGCGAGTAATGGTGGCGGTAAGGACCAAGTCCGGATTGACGGCGCGTTGTGTTCCACGCGCGCTTCAAAGTGATGTTGCACCAACTGGTGGGGTCCGCAAGAGCCGATGCCTGCTAGGGTACGGGCTGTTCGGATACCGTGCCCCTGGCACATAGGAAACTGAAGGAACACGGGTGGGTTTTAGTCAGTAAAAGTCTGACGGGCCCTCCTGCTCCACCCAGAGCGGGAGAAGGTATTTGATGATTTCGCACACTCAAAAAAAAAAAAAAAAAATACCCTTTCTGCGAAACCGTGAGGCACACACTGTTGTTATTATTTATTTTCGCTTTTTTAATTTGTTATAGCATTTTGTATTTCACGGACTGTGTCCAAATAAACGGTATTCTTTCTTTTTTTTTAAGCCTAAAAGTTTGGCAACCAGTCTTACCAAGAGGTATAGTTTTACCTAGTAGGTAATTGGGTTATGGAGGTCAGATAGGAAGTCGCTCCATGCAAAATATTGGTCATCAGCTGCATTCGGTTGGACTGGAAGCTGACCACAAAAAATAGTTGGGAAAGCGCTAGGCAGATGATTACATGGTTTTTGTTGTGAATGGACTTTTTCTAAATAAAAAATCCAAAAAATGTAGAAGGGTCAATGACCGTTATTGCAATGCGAAAACGCGTTGACTATAGTTAGTTATTAGCGGTTTGTGATTAACAAACAATAGCAACTGATAAATTAACTTGGTTTGCTAGTTTTAGATTGATTGGCATGAAGCTAATGTTGTTTGCGGCAAATATTTGGATGTTTAAACAAGGTGTTGTGTTTCGAAATTAATGTTTAAAGAGTTAATTAATATTGGTTTGGGTTCTCAAATTAATTTGTATGTTCAAAGAATATATTTGATTAAATTAATTACGGACGGGGCAAAAGGAGTATGTAATGATCCTAGCAAGTGGCAAAATCAAAATCAAAAGTCATTTATTCAAACTAGGCTGAGAGTCAGCACTTTTTGAACGTCAAAACGCCCACCCTTCACCACTTCCTAGTGCTTTAGCTGGGAAGAAGAAGTGGCGCAACAAACTCCCACGTTCTATAGTATCTGTCTCTCCCTAAAGGAAAAATGCGTGAGTTTATGTATGTATGTAAATTAATTATATATTTTTTTCTCGTTTGGACCATCGCCTTACATGGCCTTACCATGAAAGAAACCAAATTAAGTTCACCAATTTAAATCTATTGAATTCAAGAGAGTTAAATTAGTCAACGCAATCATTTTATTTTAATTACCACATTTGAATAACAGATGCAATAGGGTATGGCAGCTCATATTCAAAGTCAAAGCATTTATTTCAAATAGGCACTTAAAAGGCACTTTTGAACGTCAAAATAGAATATTTATTCTAGTCGCTCCTTCAAAAATTTAGTTTCATATGGCGAAGAATGGGCAAAAACTCGTTTCTCATTAAAAATGTTTTAAGTACAATCATTATATGTGAAAAATGAAGCACCCAGAATAAAATTACTACCTATACCAAAATATGTAAAAAGAATGAAATTGAAGCAATTACAGATAAATTAATTTTATGATAGATACATGGTGCTCACATATTTACCATCATTGTAAAAGTAAGTATACGATTTTCCTAGTTCTTTTCCGGTTCTCCTTTGGACTATCGTCTCACATGGTAGGGCTAAAGAGACCGTATTACGTTCACCAATTTAACTCTATTGAATAATTATTTAATTACCAAATTTTATTAACAGCTGCAATAGGGTATGGCAGGTCATACTCTTGACGTAATTAATAGTTTTCCTCCATTTTCAGTTCTTAAAATACCTACGTACCTATTCAGAAAAAAAGTCCTCTTGTCGGAATAATACGACATAATTATTATCTCTCTAAGACCATGTTGAAGACCATGACCAGCGGCTAGCGATATCAACAAAAAAATTGAAACTGATAGCAGTGAGAACTCAGAAGACGACTATGAAAAAAACAACATAGAACATAGCGAAGCAACGGCATAGAAAAGAGCTCAAAAAACAATTGAACCTACCCAAGAAGCTCGACCTGAACATGCCGGTGACGTCGTGAAAAGATGCCCTAAATACCACACGTCTCTCCAATGTCCAATGCTTACTCAAGGATGCATATCCGGTAGGCTCGCAATCCTTTCCTATCCTAAGGGCACGTCTACCTGACCATTACCGCGCCCCCCGGTCTACTTCTTGATTATGCAATGGCCCCTGTAGCACCATGAAGCATGAGGCTCCAGGGGCTAGTGCAAATTTTGGGGTTTATTCGATTAATCGTGTCGGGTCAAGCCACGCTGTGATCGGTGCATTTCATTCATTCATTCATATCCTCTCTCTGAGACCATGTTCCCACGGCGGGTGAAATATCGTCGCGACGAGATTTTGTCGCGCAATGGATTTTCAACTCTCGGTGTTCAACCATTGAGAATGCAACAGAGTGTTTCTCAGCGCGTCCGTGGCATCGTAGCTCCCGAACGAATGAATCGAATTTGTTTTTTTTTTGTTTGAAAGGTGAATTAGTCGGGAGTGTTCTTAGACGTGTTTCATGAAAATCGGTTCAGCCGTTGAAAACGCCAAACAGAGGAGCATAGCATTTGACCGTCCCCCGACTTGACAATGCCTTGATCAATATATATTACCTACATCTTAAAAGGCCAATAAATATTTCTTTTTTAGTTTTTAGAGTTTTTTTTTGGTCGTGGGTTTTTTTTTTAAGTCTACCTAACGCCGACAGACACACTAAACTCATATCTCAAACAAGGTATGTATTTCCCACTGCTAAACTAGGTAAACCCCAGCAAAAACGGGCCTACTTACACGTGCCATAATTTCACTCGACACCTGTTCTCGCCTACACTTTGTTAACACATCAACACGCTATAAAGGGTAGGCAGAGGTTGTGGACATAAAAGTAGACGGATTTACGATAGACGGTGTCGCCAATTACGGTTTTTATTGTGTACGGTAAAATGGCTGTCTGTTACACCGAAGCGTATTTTTTCCAGTAGCTTTGACTGACATTAAGGGGCGTTTTTTTTTGGGAAGTTTTTTGGATCATTCAGGGTACAAAGGGATATTTATGTTTGTACAATTATTGAAATAGTAAAATACATAGTACAAATATAGGACATGGGAATAAATTTTCTTGAGAGTGTTGTACGATCCGAAGTTACTCAAATACTTTACGGTGACGACTTACAAGGCTTAACCCGCACTGGGCTTGCATAGTAGACTATTGCGCACTCCTTTCACTGAGAAGAGGGAGTGTACGACTAAGCGCCGACAGACTGTACACCGACAAGACTTTAATTCGATGGGATTCTTCGCCGACTGGACCGCTTCGCTCGCTCGGCTCGCTTGCGGTTGGTCGCAATTATAACCTAACCTAACCTATTACCAGGGGTGCGGGTTTGCTCGAAAGAGATACCGCAGCCCCTGGCATACAGGCTACTGAGGGAACACGGGTGGGCTTTAGTCAGTAAAAGTCTGACATGCCCTCCTGCTCTACCCAGAGCGGGAGAAGTTATTTGATGATTTCCCATCCAAAAACAATAAAAAATAAACCTTACCTATTACCTATCTGATGAGCCCTGTAGGCGACGAATCCTGTCGGCGAAAAGTCCCGTCGAAGTAAAGTCTTGTCGGTTTTCAGTCTGTTGGCGTAGTGTCTGTCGGCGTTAAGTCGTACACTGGAGAAGAGGCGTGTCCCCCAGCAGTGGGAACAATGTAGACTGATTATGCTAAATAGTTGTCCCTTAATTTATTTATAAGGCACACCAAATTTAATCAATTAATGAAAATAATGCAAGCTTCTTACTTAGGTTACACATCGACCTTAGTAATTACCTTCTTGCCAACAACTTCATTTACATGCGCTTGCGCCGGGTGACACATGCTCCCACATTAGGATTCCCTGTGATGCAACGTCGTAGCTGCCATTATAAAAACTAATTGCAAGGTCATGTCTTGAATAGGAACTGTCTAGATTAGGATCAAATAGGCTTTCGAGATAACCTATTATTTCAGAAATGTAGGAACAGATTTTTATTTTTGACGAGTTTAGGTAGGTCTCTAAGCCAGAATAGAACCGGTCGAAGTGGCAGTGCTTGGGAGAAGTCTATGCCCAACAGTGGACGTCTGACAGTTGAAGTAGGCACTATCGAGAAAACTTAAATCTGACCAATTTGAAAACAAAATCCCGTGCACACAATGACCACATCTGTTAGCAAGCGTTACTTTAGCGGCTGAGCGCTGCATGCAATAATAGTCCTTACGGTGTATACATGTTAGTTTCCTCGATAGTACCTATAGGTTGTCTTGAAAATTGAACTGTTGTTATAACGTCAGGTTATATGCGGTACCACAAATAAAAAAATAAAATAAGATAACGGATGTTTATTTCTTATAAAAACCCGCTTGTCAACCACATGTCAACAACGCATTCTCTCCTATTTCGGCCACATAGTACGCAGAGGTGATGAAAGTTTGGAAAAACTGATTGTGGTTGGGAACACCGAAGGCAAACGATCGCGCGGTCGATCACCAACACGATGGACCGATCAGGTGAAGGAATCATCGTCCTCTAAATTCTACACGGTGGTGAGGGATGAGCTGGACAGAAACCGGTGGAGGCGGATCATCCGCTCCAGGTGCAACTCCGAAGCTGACCACGATCCTCAGATATGAGGGACCGACTACAGAGAGAGAGAGATTTCTTATAATCCTATTGATATTATAAATGTGATGTTTGGATGTTTAGATGTTTGTTACTGAATCACGCAAAAACGGCTAAATAGATTTGGATGAAATTTAGCACACAGATAGTTGCTAGCTGACATATGACAAATGTAATGTTTCGTAATGTTAATTACCTACTATTGTATAGAATCAAGATAAGATAAGATAAGATTTATTTATTTGTCTAAACATTTTATACATACAAGAGCATGCAAGATATTAGATACATCGTTTGAGTCCATTCACGTTTAGCCATAAGTATCGGCGTACAAATATTTCCTTAACATTAAAAGAATTACCAATACGAAAAAATTTTAAAAAAAATCTGGAATAGGCATTTACATAGTTTATAATTCAGAAACGTATTAATTAGAAATTATTAACAAACAGCTGTGCTGCTGGGGAGTTTGTTGATCCACTTCTTCTTCCCAGCTAAAGCACTAGGAAGTAGTGAAGGGTGAGCTTTTTGGGGGACTGTCTTATCTCATTTTGACGTTCAAAAAGTGCTGACTCTCGGCCTAGTTTGAATAAATGACTTTTGATTTGTGGACCAACACATAGGATACTTTTTAATCCGATAGTACGTTCCCGTGCGATAAATTGCGACATAAACGCGGGCGAAGTCGTTGGAAAAAGCTAGTATTATCATAAAAATTAATTCAGTGTAAAAATAATCAGATCCTGTATCATAGCCGCCCAGAGCACGAACATAAAACGTCGCACTGTAAAAGGCAATACAGATAATTTCAAAAAGTTTTCTCCCACAACTAAAGATACACAGTAACACTTCATTCACGTCCCCATACATTACGTTTGCAACACTTCTGTGTAACAACTCTTGACAAGTAAATTTGACAGTTGCCTGCTTTCCCGAAGCCACGAAAAAGATTGACACAGAAGGCTATCCGGCCAAAAGCATCAAGATGTATTTTTCATACAACGGCAACGTGAGAAAACGATCGCACGCACACATGAACGCCTAGGTATAGTCTGTTCCAAAAGTATTTGATCAAAATGTAAACAAATAGATAAGAAAATCAAGTCACTTTGTAGTGCCACTTACAAATTGAGTGCTCTGATGTAATAATTAGAATACTGAATCCTGAAATTCTAATTTGAAATAATTTTTAAAACGTTTTCGTGTGACAATTGAGGTAAATTTTATAACATCAATTTTCGCCGATTATTTTTCAACTACAACTTAATGATGTTATAAAATCTAAATTTTGGATAAAGTAGTGAGATTTAATGATGAAACCATCTAAATACATATGAATGTCTTAATAATTCCCTTGACAGAGTTATTGTGTCATACTTTAACCTGGACAGGGATTGCTTACGCCTTTATCGGATACTTTTAAACAGATCGTACGTAAAGCGATCTCAAACTGTCCCACAAATGCCGGTCGCAAGTGCGCCTTCACTACTTGCCATGTGTGCGTGCATTTTCGCAGGTTGCATGGAGCCGACCTTCTGCACCCATTTATGTATTTGGTGCCGAAGCGGCGCGGGCGCAGCAGAGATGCGGCTAATCGTTATAGCGTTGCTATCACTTTCACTCATCTCTAGGGTTGCCATGGCAACAGTTACGGGGAACTCTGGTTCAAGCTTGATAAAAAAAATTATTTCTGGTCAACACTTTTAGATGTCAATAATAAAATAAGTTTGTCAAGAAATTTAGTATTGGTTAACAAGGAATGTCTTGTGGAGCATGTTTTACAGTATTCTGACAGTTGATGGACATTACTAACAGAGTATTTAGTAGTACTGTTCCAGTTGTAGTTTAATGCCGTTTTTTGTTTGGGGTGGGAAATCATCAAATAAATTCAGTTTATATTATTTATTTATAATATGTTGGTATTCGATCAATGATAACCAGTGATCGGAGTAGGTAGATTGATTTTACGTACTCGCATCATGAATAGTCATAGAAATCATAACATGGATAAGCTTTTTTTCCGGGATTTCATTTTGGTACTTACGGGATTGTATCAAATATTGTGAAATTAGTATTTTTAAACTACTACATTAGAAATTTATAGAATGCTATAGATTTATTTTTTCGCATTCAATGGAATAACTAGTTATGAATATGAAAACAGGTGAAAATTATATAAAAAGCAGTTTAGATCATTTCAAAATCCCGGAGGCATATCCATACTAATATATACGTGCCAGTTCATTGACCCCAAATCAATCTACCTACTCCGATCACTGAATTGATAACATATGTCACAAATTTTTCAAACATTCAGAGATTTTGCAATTTTTTTAAATCTCATTTTTTCTTTTTGTTGATTATCAAAGTAACAAATCAGAATTATCCCCTTGCAAATATAGAAAAAATAAAATACAAATGGTCTCTTTCAACTTGCGTATTGCGTCAATACTAAAACAACATTATAATATTTTATTTTTATAAATTAAATACCAATAAAAATGCTAATACCTGGCAACCCTGCACATCTAACTGGCAAGTCCTCGTAGCTCGTGATTTGTGACTTACGATCTAAGAAAGTTACGGGATTGATTTATTGTTTTATAACTACACCACATTCGAAATCTTAAACTGGTTCACGATAATTTACTGTCTTTGTCGACTTTAAAGATTACTGAAGTTTACTTTCCTATCTTAGTTTTTAAGTCGGAAGAGACAGCACGTCTATACGTGTCTTTATAAAGTTTTTCTGACAAAACAAACATTTTTTTACTCTGGAGAAATATGGGTTATACTATATAGGTACCGGTGTGGTGTGGTGAGGTGTTTTTCTTTTGACATGATATTTCGCAGGCCAACCTAAGAGGTTGTCGGATTCTTAACCAGACTTGCCTGTGGTAACTCTCATAAATGAATGGTTCCAGCCAGGGCTTAACAACTTAAACTATATCTACTGCTCGCTAAGGGCACCACTGTGGGGTACGGGCCCCGACTTAGGGCATCGCTTGTAGACAAGCTGGATCAGACTGATTCAGTGAGGTGTGATGTTATGTTCTTGTTTTTCCAAATCTTGCATTCATTAGGTACAGAGGCCAGCAAATCATGCAGCATCATGCTGAGTGGAAGCCTTCTTGTCAAAGTCACGGCGGCGTGCCGCTGTCGATTATTTATGTTCTGTATGCCTATGTTTAAAAATATTTGTGTTGTTTTAATGTTTTTTTTTAAATATGTTTTTTCATCGTTTTATATGCACATGTTTCTGTGACAAATAAATACATTTTTCTTTCTTTCTTTCTTTTCTTTCAAATCAAGGTACTCCAATGTGTCAAATTTCTTTGGTAGATTTAACTTTATCACTACTTCACTACTTTATCACAAAAGCATAAGATTCGTGTTTATTTGGTAAAATTTGACAGTTTGGGGTAGCTTGATGTGCTGGCGTCTGTAAATAGATTTGTAAAAGGACAGAGATTATTACCTAATTCTACTAAATCTTACAGCTTAGCTTACCATGCTTGTGCTGGTTCAGGTTAACAGTTTAACGAGTAGGGATCGTAATCACAGGTATAAGAAATGCTTTATCAAATGTGATGCTTTCCTTACGTCATTATTTACTAAACATAAGGTAGTCAGATATATGATTTTCTGAAATATTTTCTACTTTTTGAATTTCAGTTTTGAACGTTATTTTCTCCAATTATTGAATCGAAATATGAATCGGTATTATATGCAGAAAAAAATATAACTGCTATTTTACGACAATTTGACGAACTACGCTTTCAATAACAATACTGTGAATGGAGCGTAATGCCTAAGTACTAAACTGATTCAAAAATACCGGCGAATAATACTGGAACTTTTTAACGAGTTGTAATAGAATCGAGAATATTGCAAGCAGTTCATTTGTTTGAATATGTGGGACAGTAGTTACTGAAATGTTTTCGTACCTTATTTTTTATTACTAGATTGGCCTGCTCTTGACCTCGATCACGCCTGATGAAAATCGATTGATGAGGTCTTTTTTTTTTTTTTTTTTTTTTTGGGTGTGAAATCATCAAATAACTTCTCCCGCTCTGGGTGGAGCAGGAGGGCGTGTCAGACTTTTACTGACTAAAACCGACCCGTGTTCCTTCAGTAGCCCTTAAGCCAGGGGCTGTGGTGTCTCTTTCGAACAAACCCGCACCCCTGGCAGATTGATGAGGTCTATGACGCTTGTTCACACTGTTTTTAAAAATAATATAATAATATTGCATACATTTTTTAATAAAAAATTTGCATAGTCGAAATGTATTTAAAAGCTCGTCATGAAAAATAAGGCTCTGAAATTAATAATTACACAAAATAAAATGTGACACCATACTGTCAGACACCATAATACTATAGTCAGCTTCGATGCTGTGCCATGGATCATCGCGGGCGCTGCTATGGTGTGAAGCCACGGGTTGTCGAGGAGGGAAGGTGTGTTTTTCTTTGATTATTTAAATTAAATACGGCAAAGTATTAGGTTCTTTCTTCAAGTCCAATGCTATATGCTGAAAGAACATAATATTGTAATTTTAATGGTGTAAGCCTGGAGATCTGTAATGCAGGACCCGAACCCAGTATAGACTCCAGCTCTCACAAAGGTTTGAATCTACCTGTAACCTAAATACCATGTACCAAACTTGTACCTTTTGAGAGAAACAAATAAATAAATAGTAAATAAAATAGTAAATAGATGTTTTTTTTTTTTTTTTTTTTAAACCTGCGTCATATTTTATTAAGTATTTTTTCTTTTACAAGTTTTTTTAATAACTTTTCTGTTTTCCACCAATTATTTTAAAATACTTTTTGTGTTTAAGCACAATTTCCTTTAATCTTTGCCATGTCAAGATCAACCCGTTCTTTGTTTTCTAAATATAGATTTAGATACTGAAAAAAGGTGCTGGGATAGATTAGACTTTCAATGCAAGTGAGATAAGTAAAACTCGTTGTGGGGCGTTTGTTTGTGGGTCAGTCGATGTGAAACCTAGCGTGATTGAATGGTAACAGAATATATTTTTCATAAATGTGGCATTTGATTGAATGTTTTTTCGGCTAATTCCGATATTTTGGTAACGAACATTTACATGACAAAAAAAAAAAAACAGAATATCAAAGTATTATTTTAAAATATTGTTTCAGTAAATGCAACACAGACTCAAAAAAAGATACAAACCAAAATAAACAATGTCAGTTTGTGACCTAGTCTCGGCCAAAATACACAAATTGATAAAAGTTTGCGCACGCGCCGATGCGCGCGTTGATGTCTTTTATACGTGCATGAAACTAACGACAATTTTTTTAAAAAAAACTTCATTTTAGTTTCTTAGCTCAGTTTAGTAAGTAGTAACATTTTGGAATAGGTCATAATTGCCACGTATGAAAGTCATAACCATAAAAGGATAACTGTTCCTGCGCAAGATTGAGTTAAAGATATAAACATACTACTTTCTGCATCGTAAAAAATTTATAAATGTTAAAAATTATGAACCATTTCTGTGTAAGCTTTTGCTGTCGATAATTAGTTAAACATTCACCCACGTATAGTAGCGTCGTAAGTGTGTTTTTGCGAAATGTTAATTTAATGGGAACACGTGATTAATGGTTCACCCATTACAATACTTACTTAGCTTCAGTGTTAGCTATTAATTTTATTTATCTTACTTATCTCAGCTCTGAGATTTAAAGATTTATATCTATTCTATTTATTTTTTCATAAATTATTCGCCAGAATTAATAACAGCAATCCATTCAGGTAACACAGCGAGGTTTTAAAATTTTACGATATGTATTGAGGCCAACCCATGGCTAACCGTATCTCATACCAATTACTCTTTGAAAAATCCTTATTTATTACTTAAGCCGCTGACTTAACAAGACTAACTAGAATATCGTGCGATTTATTACGTCGCTCCGCATAATCCATGCGGTGTAATTATTTACACACGATTAGTACCACTTTTACGTATACAACAACCTGTCCTTAATAAAACTGCAACAATTTTACTTATGCGATTTCGAGTCGCGTCTGATCATTTCACCGGCGGCGTCGCACGATAGCACGACCGCTCAGTCGCGCCCGCGCAGCCGCACCGCACGCCCGCGTCGCCACGCTCCCGCGCAACACATCGCGAACGCTCGTCGCGCATCAAGTGCTACCGTAAACTAAATACATCTGTGACAGTGACATGGTTTTGTGCTTTAATTGGATTCTGTGACGGTGTCATTAAAACCGTAAGTTTCCTATTCAGCTTTTACTTAATATTATAAGATTTTGATCGATTCCATCGAGTTCGTGCAGCACACGTCATAAATAAAACTAAGCAACAAATTAGCACGCGACTCGGTACACACAAACCCAATTCATTGAATAGCAATTAATACGCGATCTGCGTTAGTGCGCTTCTGACTTCGTGCACGTATTCAAATTATTTAGAAATCCAAGTCGTCACTTGCAAAAAAATGCACGAAATCGACGGAGCGGCGCGCCGGCGCCGGCGACGAACACGATATGTGGCCGAGCCGACACACTGCTCTGATCTGTATTTTAAGATACTGCTGGCATTTCTCAGTTATTTATCAATTGAAAAGTAAATTCTGTGGAAAATGAAAGATGCGACAAGTGTAGTTACACCGCTGTACTTATCGGGCGAGATTTTATGCGCCGATTTTAAGCAGCTGTCAAATTTATTTTGGGATTGTGCTGATATATTTTTTTAAAGACGAAAAGAGGCTGTAATCAGATACTGGAGCCAATTTTAAGATAAAACAGTTTTCCAATAATTTTCTCCATAAATTAGTTAATACGAAAATTTGCAAAACTGCTGCAGCGCAAATCTTCTACTTCAAACCGCAACTGTTTGAAGAAGACTTGTTGTAGTAACTAGGTTCAAAAAATCTATTCTAAATTTTAAAACTCTCTAATATCTGTTTATACATGTTTGAGCTAAAACTGATTTTTTTTTAAAGATATTTGTTATGACATTGTCAAAATTTTTGCAAAAGCTCAATTTGGTATAAATGCGGCCATTTTCTTATCTTTCTTATCAGACAACGATTTCGGCCTTCATTTTCCTTATTGATCTCTGCCGAATTTGTGATGTCTGAGGGATGTAGTCTTAGAACGAAATAATGGTTTCTTTCTTAGTAACATAGTGGTTCAGTTTTATTGGAATACTAGCGATCCGTTCTTGCTTCGTACGGTTTTCACGACTTGACAAAACATTGAGATTTCTTTATGTTAGTTTCAGTTTCCACATAAACTTTCCGGAATACTTTCTATAAATTATGGAGAAAACCGCTTCAAAATCCGTTGCGAAGTTTAACAGAAAAACTCGTTCCCATACATACGAAAAGTGACTCATATTATGTATACCGATTGAAAAATAGGTTTTTTTTATCATCAGATTTTAGGCTACATTTTCTTTTCTGAACTAGACGAAAGCTTGTATTTCGGCTATCAGCGGCAGTGTAATACGTATAGATAACAAAAAAAAAAAAAAACGAAAATAACACAGTGAATTTGCAACGGCAAAAATGAGGAATGCCAATATGTCTGTCGTAAAATCACTGCACACGGAATACATGTTTTTGGTGAAAACGTGAGTCATGCCTTTTACATGAGCGATTGAAAACGAGCTTCAAGTGACTGCAACTCTCACATACTTCATCCAACTGAACTAGATTGTATTTCCAAGAGTCGATGTGTGACTAAAGTTCCGATACACTGATCTATATTTCTTAATTATTTCTTTATTGAAAATGCAATTCTATCCGACAGTACATGAATTCATATTCGTGTTTTACGGAAAATGCGAAAGATTCCAATTCATACGTGTTTTTACATCGCGCGTGATTTTATTCATTGGATTATTCATTCAGCGTCAAATTGTGTTTTTTTTGTAAATAAAATCTGCGATATATGGGTCTGTGGCACACGCATTTTGTAGGTAATTTTAATTACTTCGTTTCCAATTATTTCTGTGCTAGATTTTGTTAAACTAGGTTCTTTATTAATTTTAAACATAAACAAGTAAATGTCGCTTCTTATTTCTGACGCTAAGTTAGAAATATGCAAATACGACTTTTTGCACCTACTCTGTCAAAAAATGTTTTGTAAAACAAAGCGCCAACATTGTTCTTGTCGCATAAACCCTAAACAAATATTACATCAGTAAATCTTTAATGAGAAAAGTAATTAACAGTCTGGGTGAACGTCTAGCCGTGAGACAAACTTAAATAACTTGATTGCCACTAACGACAAATAAACGTGCCGAATTTCGATCAAGTGATAACTTGGTAACTTGCTAAGTTACCAGTTTGCAATATCGGAGATAGCAGATACGGAAGCTGGTAACGAGGCAATTCAGTTTGACCTATTTGATATTACTTACTTTATGGTGAAGCTAGAATGCTCAATAATCTGATAGTTTTAGTAAAAGGATTTGGGTTCAAAATATCAATTGAAGTGTACTGTGGTTGTAGTGTGTTGTTTTTATTCGAAATGATTCACACATTGCATGTGTGCATTTTATTTCATAGTTGATTTTATTTTATGTAATGTGCGTTTTGTTTGTGCAGAATAAACATTTTTTCTTTCTTTCTTTTTTCTTTAGATCAGATAAAATATATTATCAAAAAACCCGATAACGTAAAAGGTAGTCTTTAATTAAAATAGACGGAAAAATAAATTTTTGTTTTAGTAGGTTGACTATTAAACTGAACATACTATATGCAATCACATGCAGTCGGAGCCATCTTTATGGATTAAACAATAAAAACCTTTATGTTCTCCGATTTTACACTTAATAATATATAATCATTTTTGAAGTCAATGATAGGTGGCTATTCGATGGGTTTTTAGAAAAAATAATAATAATTCAAGACTTAATATGTCGCCAAGAATAGTCGGGTAAAAAGAAGTCATTTATAATATTGTTATCTTCTATTAGCATCAGTTTATTGGCACTAGCTTTTACCCGCGGCTTCACCTGCTTGGCGGTTGGAAAATAGCCAATGGGAACTTATGCTTGGGATAATAAGTCCTTAAATGTCCCAACCGGTCATGGTCTAGATGTGTGCCAAATTTTATATAAATCTGTTTAGTCGCTAAGGCCGAGGGTGGATATTATTTACTTATAAGCAAAAACACAGTAGCAAGCAGCAGTATCCTAAGTTGTATACTTGAATTGGTCGTATTATTAACTAACTTTTGCCAGCGGCTTCGCCCGCGCGGTTTTTCGAAAAATCCTTCCTTATTCCTTGTCTACATTATAAAGGGAACCTCTGTGCAAAATTTTAGCTTTCTAGGTCCAAGGGTTTGGGCTGGGCGTTGTTATTCAGTCAGTCAGTCAGTCAGGACTTTTATTTTTATTCATAATATAGATTAAGTGTAAAAAAAAAAGAAACAATATTACTTTTAACTAAATTTTTCCACAATTTGTTAAACATAATCCATTTTGTCTGTCTAATGAAGCATTACTTTTTTCTAATAATTCAATTAGCGGTAAAGTCTCTTGTCTCAGAGAATTTTACACAAAGAAAAGATCATTGACCCGTAATCACTATACCTAGATGCAACTTAAATAGATTTTTACTAAATGATCGTATTATTTGGTCGTGAGAACATAGGATTCGTTGAACCCGGTCTTTTTCATGCTAACAGTTAGACCAGTGAATTCTGTTGTAAGTGCATTCAGTTGTTTTTGACGAAAGCTTTTTGTAAGAACAGGATATGTGGTTCTTTGAGTTAACATAACATTAGTATTCTATATATATAAATAAAAATAAAAACTCCTGACTGACTGACTGACTCATCATCGCCCAGCCCAAACCCTTGGACCTAGAAAGCTGAAATTTTGCACAGAGGTTCCCTTTAAAATATAGACAAGGAATATGGTAAGCATTTTTCGAAATTCAACCCCTAAGGGAGTTAAATAGGGAATGAAAGTTCCGCGCGGGCGAAGCCACTGGCAAAAGCTGTCTGTCTGTATATTAATACGTGAAGCAAAAACTTTGTACCCCTTTTTACGAAAACTGCGCAGACGGAGGAGAATGAAATTTTGCCACAGTTAATGTCTATATGCAGAGGAGTGCAGAAAGTATTAGGTCCTTTTTACATAATAATGCGTAAGAAGAATACTTAAACTAAAAAATGAATTATGGTTGAATTAACCCCGAATCAGGAATGAAGATATCCGCAGCAGAACCAAGGTAACCGACATAGCCCGAAGAATTGCCAAACTTAAGTGACAGCGCTCGCAGAACAGATGGCCGATGAGGCCGAAAGTTCTGAAGTGGCGACCGTGAACCGACAGATGTAAAGTTGGAAGGCCTTCCACAAGGTGGACCTTTTGAAGGCCGCAGGATTCCGCGGGATGCGGGAAGCACAATACTGGTCGAAGTGGCGGAGCTTGGGAGAGGCCTATGTCCGACAGTGGTCGTCTTTTGGCCGAAATGATGATGATGATGATGGTCCTGTTTCTATAGATCAATGGGGTTTTCCTAATCGATGTGCATGATATCGTGAAATTATAAAATATTGTGGAGAATTGAAGGAAAACCCAAATCATATTATGGAGTTTGTAACATAACTATTTCGTTGTTGTTATCCTCATTTCAATAGGACTTGACTGTTTTGGGTATCACGATTGACGCATAAGTGCGTGTTCATTCGATCTTATGCAATGTAAGATGTGAGGTGATTCATTTGATTTTCGCAATCGCAGCAACCTTAGTGACATTCTTGTCCATTGCTGAGTATCCGACCTAAGTGAGTGTCGAATTATTTTGAATTTTCTTTCATTTCTACTCGTCAGAGAGTCTTCGGGTTGTTTCACAGTCCGGCAATATAATTATGTAGATCTAGGTACCTACCTATGTTAGGAAAAATTCACTCGGCTTAGCTCGAATTGTGCCAAGTCGACACGAACTTGACTTAGCGAGGCGAGGGATGTAGATGCCGAACGATGTTTGCAGATCGGCACGAGTCTAATGAAACCCGAATATGTATAGTAACTGCTTCGGGTCAGCTTAAACCATCGAACCATTTTTGAATTCCGAACTCTTTTCCGACAAACTTAAAAAAAAAACGTCAAACACGAGTCTAACTTGACAATTTTGCATAAAGAACTTTACCACGGTCGGAATAAAGTTTACTATACAATAACGAGGTCGAAGGTTTTAACTCTGACTAAAGTCAGAACTCGTTTTGTTATAAGACGGAAAGAGTTAGGTTTTATCAATTTCAGATTTTTCTTCAAGATAAAGTTAAAACAGTTTTATCCACTTCAAAAAGATAAAGATAATTTAATATGGAAATTACATGCCATAAAAAGATATTAGTTCGTTCAGGAAATTGTGAGGAAATCGAATTCATCCTACAGTACACTGTTTCCTCAAACAAATCTACTTCTTCATACTTTATTCCAATCAATGTACATGTGCATATTAAGGTGGTATATGCTGCCAGTATTATTTTTGATGCTTTGTGGAGTTGCGGGCACCAACCCTTATAACTTATTACCTAAGGTTTACTTTGTTCAGTATTGTGGTTAATTTTTTGAAGATAAATCTCCTGCACACAGGCGCGATGCGACTCTACTGTAACAATTTCTAGGAAAACTTCACAGAAATTGATCTACTATAGTCTATTCGCGTTAAGAAAATAGTGACTCATCGTTGTCACTCAGCTTAGTTACACCTCTTAACCATTAAATCATAGTAAATTAGAAAGCCGTGTTCACATTGACCAGTTGAAGTAAGTAAGCCCATTCAGACATAGACCACAATTTACTATGATCTAATTGGTCAAGGGGCGTGGCTAAGCTGAGTGACAAAGATGAGTCACTATTTTCTTAACGCGAATGCTTCAGGTGCTTCATTGAAAAAACGGTCTATTCTGTAAAAACCCATAGAGAAAGTGAAGTCAGCTGTCAATGAATGTCAGTACCTAGCATCAGTGTCATCTAGGGTTGCCAGATCGAAACTTACCAAATCCGGGACAATTCTAGGACAACAGTGTCGGGTCGTGGCCATAGTAAAAAGTATCTTGTTTTTTTTTCAAAGGATTTATATTTGTATTTGAAAAGGAAAATGCCATTTATTTGCAAATACATACTTTATTAGATAGGTATCTATGTACTTAGTAGGTAATTAAAACCAGTTATAATTTTAAGTTGCAGCTTAGGCTTAAATCTTTGGTAGTAAATCTACACGTTAAATATGAATAAAATTGAGCATTCAGCTTATCAATAAATTTAAACTTTGGTAGAAAATGAAAACTATATTATAAATTAAATCGTATTAAACTGAAAAAAATTACAATATCTTTCTCTTTTAAATCTCTTATCGGCTGTACGAGTGAAGGAGCCAGACAGCGGTAAGAGAGGGGGCGTCCGCTCTCACAGGCAAGCCAGCCGTGTCATTCGTTGTTAGTTTATTTTGTTACAAAGCTAGTAGGTTTTTGGAATCCGGGACAATGAGGTCTAAATACTGGACACGGGACAAGACGCAAAATTCCGGGACAATCCCGGATTTCCCGGCCATCTGGCAAGCCTAGTGTCATCAAGAGAAGATTTTTGGAAAATAGATCGACAGTTCTTCTCAATACATAACCAGCCTATAATGTTCCCACTGCTGGGACACAGGCCACCTCTCTGTGAGAGGGAGTGGGCAATAATCCATGAGAGCCCAGTGCGGGTTGGTAGACGTCACATGTCTTGGAAATTTTTGTTTCCTCACGATGTTTTCCTTCACCGTTTTGAGAGCAGCAGGCTTAGCATGAAGCTTTCTATTTATACGAAGAATAGACAGTGCTTTTTTAATACAAAGTGACATTTCGTTCCTCCATTTTTGACATCGCACCGTAGATATCCTTCTACAATTTGTCATTTTGTCTTTCGTTTCTAACGATCTGTGTCTAGGTCTTTATAAATGTAGACTATTTCAGAAGAATATTTATTCCCAAACTGTCCAAAATCACACTGATGAAACTTTCTACTCGACAGCCACACAGTATATACGATTATCTACAAACTCATGATTCGTTTAGAACGCATAACTGTGATAATTAATAGAAAAACATAGCTATCTTCTCCTATTGTACATCATTTAGTTAATAGTCATGTCTATTCTTCCGTCGACAAATCGGTGCTCGTGCTAAGCCTGCAGTGACTATGGTGATGAAGTTAAATACACAAAGGAAAGTGTCTACCTGGGCTCGAACTCACCTACAACGGGTAAGGCGGGGACTATAGCACTGGGCCATCACTGCTCTGTATTAGTATTCATCTAAATAATCCATATTAATAAAAAGAAAAGTCCTGACTGACTGACTGATTCATCAACGCCCAGCTCAAACCCTTGGACCTAGAAAACTGAAATTTTGCACAGAGGTTATCTTTATAATGTATACAAGGAATAAGGAAGGGTTTTTCGAAATTCAACCCCTAAGGGAGTTAAATAGGGGATGAAAGTTAGGCGCGGGCGAAGCCGCTGGCAAAAGCTTGTATTTAAATATTCTGCTTCATTATGAAACTGTTATGTTACGGTAGTTTTTAACTGTTGAAGGATATTGTGTGCAAATTCACACGGTTATCATTAAAAAAAAAAACTAGTGTTATATCCTGAATCAAATTATGTTAACATCACTCATGGTGATAAAATGATTAAATGCGCAAAAAACATTATGCAAAAGCTTTATTTATTTGGATTAGTTTTATATCTCTTCATCATTTGCCTAGCCTTTAACAACTATGTTGGAGTCGGCTTCCAGTCTAACCGGATACCAGTATTTTACACGGAGTGACTGCCTATTTGACCTCCACAACACAGTTTCTGGGCAATGATACCCATTGGTATGACGGGTTGTCAGACTTTCGGGCTTCTGACGACGCGTAACGACTGTCAAAGATCAACAAATGACGGCCGGGACCAACGGCTTAACGTGCTTGCATGAATGGGTCTTGGGATGTAAAGATGGCTACCGACACATCCACGGATCAACCGCGGCAAGCTTAACCTACGTTAATTAAATTATGACAACGGAATAAAGATAAAATATTGACAATAATTTTCTTATCCTCATAACGATACTGACTGATGATTTAAATGAACGTACTTCATACATACGGAGTTCAATACGTAAGGAAGTGTCTAAAGTGTCTAATATACACCATTGCAAAATAAATATACATATCCTTGTATTCATGCAAAAAAGTTCGCGAAACATAAGTAACGGTTCCCAAATTATCACATCTTTGTGGTTGACGTACAATGTACACAATTCGGAAACTTCGTAACTGTAAATTCAGATCGATCCATTCATAAATAAGATTTATTGATTTTTAATTATGGATTGCAATTTTTTCGTCCATAGAAACGGTTTTTTTTTCTCTTTTTTATATTTGTACATGTACGTAATCAGTATTACATTTTCATTGAAGATTTAATTGGTATTGAAATTTTGAGGCAAATGTGCGTGTGCGCAATATCAGATGCGGATCTAACTATCTTAAGCTGTAACGTCGTTTTTCACGCAAGTGGCTGTTATTCGTGGATTTTTGACAGTCGTTACGGGTCGTCAGAATCCCGAAAGTCTGACAACCAGTCTTACCGAGGTGTAGCGTTTTACCCAGTAACTGGGTTGTGGAGGCCAGATAGGCAGTCGCTCCATGTAAAATACTGCTATTCAGCAGTATTCAGTAAGACTGGAAGCCAACCCCAACATAGTTGGGAAAAGGCTAGTCAGATGATGAGATAGTTCGTTCCGATGTGAGAAAATAAGAATAATCATAAAGTGTGGAAACGTAAACAATCAATCAAACATTAATCACGTCTGTCTTGTAGACGCTACACATTTTCACTCATATTTACTTATTATCTTCCATTCTTAATGAGTGACTATTAAATCGTTCGTAAAACTTCGTGTTTATTTGCAAGATCATATTAGCGATAATCTTTACTTGATATAATAATTATATTAGGTCTTTACCTATGAAATTGCCGTTCTGCAGTACTGGCCATTTCAAATCAAAATAATTTTTGTTTGGCTAAGAATTCTAATTTCAAATTAATTTTATTTTAAAAACATGGATTTTTTTTTCTAAAAGTAGTCATTTCTTTATTGATTAGTGTTACATTTTCATCGCATTTCAATCTTTTTCGTCATCATGGATACGTTAAAAATTCGAGTAATTATGGAATATGAGTACCGTCGTGGCAGCAACGCGGCACAAGCGGCACGCAACATCAACGACGTTTACGGAGCTAACACTACAAACCAACGCACCACCTGTTATTGGTTTGCTCGCTTCCGTTCTGGAAATTTCGACCTGAAAAATGAACCTCGCGGTCGTCCGAAGACTTTGGTCGACAATGACGAATTAAAGGCGATTGTGGAAGCTGATGATACACAATCTACGGCTGAATTAGCAGCAGCTTTCGACGTTAGCGTCAAAACAATATTGGTCCATTTGCGTCAAATTGGCAAGGTAAAAAAGCTTGACAAATGGGTGCCCCACGAACTCAATGATCGCCAGCGCGAAGTACGCGTCGAGACGTGCCTTGCACTGCTCAACAGACACACAAATGAAGGAATTTTGAACCGCATTGTTACCTGCGATGAAAAATGGATTCTGTTTGATAACCGTAAGCGCTCAGCAAGTTGGTTGGATCCTGGTTCAGCACCTAAACAATGCCCTAAACGAAAACTTACCCCTAGAAAAGTGATGGTCACTGTTTGGTGGTCTAGCGCCGGTGTGATTCATCACAGCTTCTTACCAAACGGGGTGAGCATTACTGCAGATGTGTACTGTGAAGAACTGAACACAATGATGGAGAAGCTGGCGCATCTCCAACCAGCATTGGTCAATCGCTCGTCTCCGCTGCTCCTGCACGACAACGCGCGACCTCATACTGCACAGCAGACGGTCTCCAAGTTGCAAGAACTGGGGTTGGAAGCTCTCCGTCATCCGCCCTACTCACCAGACCTTGCGCCTACAGACTACTACTTTTTCCAGAATTTGGATAACTTCTTGGCGGGAAAAAAATTTAATACCCGAGAGGCAGTACAAAATGCCTTTGAAGAATTTGTTGCCTCCCGTCCAGCTGATTTCTTTAAGAAGGGCATCAATAAACTGCCACTGCGATGGCAAAGATGCATTGATTGCATGGGTGATTACTTCGATTAATACAAATAAAAAATTCATGAAAAAAATTCGTTTAAATTTTTTCATACAAAACGGCAATTTCATAGGTAAAGACCTATTATCTTCATAAATGTGAAAGCTAATAAATGTTTATTATCTAATAAATCTTTGCATGGTATAATCAGTTTGATAGTTTCGATTTGCGTGTAGGCAGTTTTGGAACAAATTCATACGTGGTGTAATATTATATTGAACTATTATTTGTGTTCTTTTGTTTTGCCGTCTATTACGTAATATTTACAATTTGAGACGCTAATATTTTCACATCGGAAGCATTAATTTGATTTTTATTATTTTACGGGTCCCTAGTTTCGGTACCCTAAAAATTATTTGGCTACTCTAGAATCAAATCAATTATTATAATCAATTCTATTTTCTTGTTTATTGTAACGTTAAAAAGTGCCTTTTAATGGCTTTGAAATAAATTACTTGAAGAAGTTTTCACTTTAACTATAAAGAAAATTTGGGCACTTAAGGAATTTTAAATTCAGTTGACAAAGCTGACAAAATTAACAAACACTAAAACAAAATAGGAAATCATAACTCAGGAAAGTGTTGCGCTTCGGTATTTGCCTCTATACATTAATTACTAGATTTTCACGCATAGTAATGCGCTCATGCAAATCTCTGGTCATATCTAGGCAGGCGGCGCATGCTACTAGGGTTACCAAATCGAAATTTGAAAAGTTTCGATTAGAGATGCGTCGACGATAGCTGACCGAGTAGCCGACTGGCTGACTAGTCAGCCAAAAGCAAAAAAAAGAAGAATTTATATTCCTAGATTATATACTGATCCTAAAATAAAATTGTAACATTGTAGATTACAACTCCATTTCAGCGGTTTATTCCATTTAAAGAGATACCGTGGGGACACAGGCAACTGAAGGGACACGGGTGGGTTTTAGTTAGTAAAAGTCTGACACGCCCTCCTGCTCTATACCCAGAGCTGGAGAAGTTATTTGATGATTTCCCACCCTGAAAAAAAAAACAAACACACAATTTTTATGTATGGAAAAGTATATGAATTGAAATGCTTTCTCGACTAACTAGCACCCTTTATATTGCGTCAAACACTTTCAATCAAATAAGTTTGAAGAAAATCGCAAATCCATTGCTTCTTAAGTTCAACAACATAACTAACGCAATGAATGTTGTTGAACTGTCAAAAAAAAAAAACCATTTGCTACTGTTAGCGTGTTACACAATCAGCCAACAATTTACAGTTCCAACTTAAATTTGGCCATAAGCAAAAATGACTGGTCATTTGACTGTTCCTTTTTTTAAATGCTCATCAAAATTTAGCACAAACAAATATTGTAATTAAACTCCTTAAGTCGAAGAGCTTAGAAAAATGACAAGACCGGAAATAAAAATCCCGACGGTAGACCAAAAAGCCGGACATATCCAGACGAATGATAAATTGGTAACCCTGTATGCGACTGTGTTAGTAGCTCGCTCAGTGAGAGTTAGAATGTGTAGCGACGACCCAGTGTGCAGTGCTGTGTGCTGCCGGAAGAAATCAAATGCTTTTTTCTTATTAAGAGAACTGTATGATGCTCTGGTTTGAGGTAATGCGCTTGGTGATAATTCTGTGTGGGTGGTTAATTTTACACTTTCTTAAATCTTTCTTTTAACACAAAGAAAAGTCAAGGATATTGGTTGCCAAGTAAATTGACCGATGACCTTGTGAAGGCCGCGGCAATCCGCTGGATGTGGGAAGCACCGGTCTTGGTCGAAGTGGAGGACCCTGGGGGAGGCCCATGTCCAGCAGTGGACGTTTTTCGGCTGAAATGATGATGATGAAATTGAATACAAACATAAAATGTCCATATATTTAAATCATAACTGTAATTCTTGGACAATGTTATGTTATATTTTATGCCAATATGACCTGCAGGGAGCTTTTCCGGGTATGGGTATTTGTGCAATAAAGTTATCAGTAAATGCAACCACGCAAACATACCTGCATAGAGAATTCTATCATGAAACAATGTGCAAAAATTACACATCCAGAAATAGCACATGCATTTTAGTACGTGTTTGGTAATTTTGATGTAGAAATCTAACTAAAGCCACAAATTTTTGGTAAATTAAACAAGGTGTTATTTCATCATCAGGGCTTTCAAAACGGTGACGGAAAACATCGTGAGGAAACCAGCATGTCATAGAACCAAAAAATTGAAGACATGATGGTGAGATGTCACAAGCATGCCTTCGAATTTTTACCAACCCGGACTGGGCCCGCGTGGTGAATGGCTCGCTCTCTCTCACAGAGAGGAGGCCTGTGCCCAGCAGTGGGAACGCTATAACATGATTATGTTATGATATGCTATACAAGGTGTAATTGAAAGAACTGAAAAAATACAAAGAAAAAATAAACAGCCAGTGGGCCCATACATTTACGAGTACGTTCGGAACAGCTGATGTTTTCGCAATTTCATTGTTTGACCCAAATTAAGAGATGTTCATATCCCTTCTCTATCCCGTATCCTATTCCAATTCAATAATACTTTGTATATAATTCCTAAAAAAAGGTGTCACTTATTTGGATATTTCTAGACTTCGTTAATAAAATTCACGTTAAACTTGAAACACAATTAGGGAAATAACAATTTTATTAACAATGTAATATCACGCCTGTATTCCTAGAAGGGTTAGGCAGAGATGTATTTATAGTACACCCACTTTTCGCCAGTAATGTTTAAGTCCCATATAATAGGGAGCGAGCCAATTGCCGTCAACTGGGCACAAACCTAGACTTTAGAGGCTGCTATTAAGAAATTATAGATTAAAAAAAAAATGATATCATAAAAACTCACATAATTCTTATAACTTATACCGTAAAATCTTTACACAAATAATTAAATCTTTTTTTACCTAAATGTTCACAGATTTTTCTAAGTATTGGAAGACCATTAATATGCTAAGTAATTAATTTGCACGTTTGTAATATGCAAATTGTTAATGTTTGCAAACATTCTTTGATAAAGGAGTAAAATGGTAAAATTATTTATGGTGGCAATTTTTATGATATTTTATTATAGGACTTCGATTTATTAATATTGACATCTCCGCAGGAGGTAACATGATATAGGCATTTTTATAATGTTCTATCAAAGAAAATAAAAAGTTACTTATTTACATGTATTTGAATTTGGCCGCACCTTGTTATACTGGAAACCGACACCAACAGATTAAAAAAAACATGAATTCGATTTTTTTTAAATTAAAAGCAAGCATCATTAAAATCTTCCTACAGATGTCCCATGTTGTCGGCAGCACACGTTTTCTTCTTCCATTCACTCCTGTCAACCGTCACACTATCATTCACTCCCTTCTCATTCATATCATTCCTCACACAATCATCATCACCATTGATATTTTCTTTGTCCTTCCTATCCCTTTCCATCCATCAACATTTATATTCACCTCTTACATTTATATCATATTTAGCAAGTAAAAATTACATGTGAAAACTAATATCACAACGAGAAACTATTTGATGTTTTGTACGTTTGTTTGTTACGCTTTCACGCTAAAATGGCTGAACAGATTTGGATGACATTTGGCACATGTGTAGATCCTGACCTCGACTAGGATAAAGGATATTTTTTTATTTCGATTTTCTTACGAAATCAAGACTTATGCGGGTGAAACAGCAGGGCGCAGCCATTTACTTTCGTAAAAGGAAAAACAAACTACAGATTAATGTTTCGATAATTTATTTCCAAATTATCAGCCTTAAACAAGAGAAAAACGCTATAGATAAGTGGTTCAAACGAAAGTCTTTTATTTCTTTTAAAACAGAAAGTTATTGTGTAAGCCTTTCATAATTGTTCATTGTTAATTTTATTAGGGTGCTCGGTTAATTTCCATTAAAATTCATTTAGAAAATTCTGTGAAAAGTAAAAAGTGTTTTGTTAAAATACGGGTTAATTAAATTTAGCGACGGCCATTAAAATCCGTGAAATTCGCGAAAAGTGACAGTTAGTATTCTTTTAAGAGTATTTTTTTTGAAGTTAGTAGGTATTCTATTTAATTTATAATGCCTGTAGGTTGGTAATTTTGTAGAATTTTTTTTTGTGTATTATTTTTTGAAAAAAAAAAAAAACAATAATTTAATTGCTTCTAATATTAATGCAGCTTATTTTTTTTTAGGTTTATTTAGTTGAAGCACTAGTGTCAGATGAAATGTACGATTATTAAACTGCTTATTACAAAAAAACTTAGCAGTTTAAAAAAAATGCCCAATGCCTTCTTGCGTAATTTTTCAATTCAATTTAGTTTTCGTAACCCAAAATCATAATATCATTTTGAATTAACGTAAAAATATGATAATGAATGACCACTTTACTGAATAATATAGTGTACGTTATAACCCGAACTGTCGTTAAAACTGGTTGACAGAATAAACACGTAAACATGGCTAAGTAATGGAGTTATGATAATTGAAAGTTGAAATACTTTCACTGCGGACCACCGAGCAGGTTCATTGAGAAATAAAATGACTAATTAAATTGTTTTAAATGAACGAGTTCCTTTTAAAAAGTAGTTACTGCCAAAAAGATTGCAGATAAAAACAAATTCTGAAAATGATTCCTGCTGATTTTTGTGATGACGTAATTAATGAAGTACTTGATTAATTTTTATTATTCGTTTTAAAATATAACACAATTTCTTCAGAAAGGTCTTTTGCGTAGTGCTCGCAACTGACGTGCGTGTATGACCAGATATTGTATGAGCCTACCCACATGGGAAGGGTTTTTTTTTGGGTGGGAAATCGTCTAATAACTTCTCCCGCTCTGGGTGGAGCAGGTGGAGCAGGTGGAGCAGGCGTGTCAGTCTTTTACTGACTAAAACCCACCCGTGTTCCCTCAGTAGCCCATATGCCAGGGGCTGTGGTATCTCTTTCGAACAAACCCGCACCCCTAACAGGCATCGGCCCTTGCAGGCCCCTTCGGTTTGTGCTGACATTTCTTTGAGGCGCGCGTGGAACACAACGCGCCGTCGACTTGGGCTTGGTCCTTACCGGACAGCAAGCTACCCATTACCTACTCGCCGTCCGCAAGCTCATGCCTACGGTGGCCGGAAATCGGCCTGGGATTCCCGACGCCCAGGGCATCTCCGTATCCTGCGGCGGCTAGGGTCGCGAGGGCGCATATTATGCTGCCTCTCAGTGTATGTATGTATTTAGATATCACGAGCTTACGTGGTTTCCTACCAGCCAAAGCAATATATAACGCTAAGCTACGTTAACCCAGCAATTACGTAGCTAATAACTTACCTCTTTGTTAAAACCTTTAATTAAATACGGGGAAACCCGTTTTTAACACAGAGTTTCACAGGAAGAAACATGTAACATTCTCTTTTACATAAGATTAGCATAGAAACAATTCAGAGAACTTTTTAAAACAATTTGAACACACAATACTTGTCCAATATCTGATTATATCATAGAATGCATAATGTTTTAATTAAAGAGTTCGTCGACCCGACTGAATGAAGTTCAAGGGTCATTCATTCATTCGGTCTTTTTTCTGTCATTATTTTTTTTTGCCAACTTAATGATGAAGCAAAAAGGTTAGCTGTTTATGTATTGTGTTTTTTTAAATGTTTTGCGGATTCATTATAATTTATGACGTGTTCAAATGCACGGTCGGTAGTCGTTTCGACTTTCGACTGAGTTGAGATGAAAGTAAATAACAGTAACGTTATCTAGTGTGTTTTTCGGCGTTCGTTGATCCAATTTTGGGTGATTGTTTAAGATTTTCGTGAGATTGTTTTTGGCTTTGTTGTGATTTTAAATTGATTAAGTGAGAATTGATTTATAGGTTGATATAATTATGATGTTAAAACGTCTTTTTTATGTAAGGACTGAAATTGTATGGATATGTATTATGCAAAGACTTGGCGTGTATATTTTTTTTTTTTCATTTATTTCATGAATAAAAAACATTTGTGTCGAAATATAGGAATACACCACGAAATTAAGATTAATATTGTGATTACACTAACCAAAAAATAAAAACACTACAGCGAGAATACATACATATCAAATCTTCTTAATTATTACATGTCAAAATATTATTTATGAAATTATTGCAATAGGGAACATTCTAAAACTAATAATTAGCCAATAATTACTTTTTTTATCCTTACAAAATTCGTCAACACTATAATAACACTTCTGAATCAATAATGTCTTAAGTTTATTTCTAAATACATTCAAATTCGGAATATTCTTTAATTCTGGTGGTAATTTGTTAAATAAATTAATTGACTGCACACTTGATGAGTGTTTTGCAATAATAAGGTTTGCTTGAAGGATAGAAGGCAGATCTTTTCTGCGAGTTTTTACTCTATATTCTCTCTCAATATCCGAGTTAAAGTTCTCTTTACGCCAGTGCGATTCAATTATTTTACTATAATGGCATACAACGAAATTCATAATAACCACAGGAAGAAAATAAAACAGTCTTCATAAATATTTCAAGATTTTTATCCAAAATTCTGATTCAAGTATGAATTAGATATTCCTGTACTCATGATTACAGGAATATCTGATTCACACTTGAATCGAATTTGAAATAACGATGTAATGGATCGGATACAAAAGTCTGTCTTTGGTTTTAATAGATTTAATTTTAGGTAAATAATTAATTTTGTTATTTTTGTGACATAACATCACACTTTTATTAAGGCTCCCGCAGACAGGCGCGACGCGACGCCCCTATTATTTTGGACTTGGCGAAGCAGGGCGTGATGTTTATGTCTGGGAAAGAATATATGAAGCAGACTTGGGTTTTTAAATTTTCATTTACAATGAGTATGAAACTTTTTAATTTTCACTCATCATAATTCTGGCTACCTAAGAACCAACACTATGAATGGACCCAGGCTGGCAGGGGCCCGCAAGGGCCGATGCCTGCCAGGGGTGGGGTTTGTTCGAAAAAAAGATACCGTGGCTCCTGGCACATAGGCTACTGAGGGAACACATGTGGGTTTTAGTCAGTAAAAGTCTGACACGCCCTCCTGCTCCACCCAGAGCTGGAGAAGTTATTTGATGATTTCCCAGCCAAGAAAAAAAAAATGAAGAATGAAAATGGCAGCAAAGGTGCAGGCAAAGAACTTATTCGAAAACTGCTTAGCCTTTTCGTTCCCAGAGTGCCTATAGCTGCTATGTTTATGTAAAAAAGATGACTAAGTCTTGCGGCTTTATCTGTGCCTAGAAATCGTTTCTGTACATTTCTCACAGGAGCTATTCTGAATAAATATTATTTTAATCAATTTCTAGCTTTTAGTTTGGACTTTAGACTAATAAATTTAGAGGAGAATATGTAATTATATTAGATGAAGTTAACGGTAAGCAACGTTTGGCACTATATTTTTAAGTGTTGATAAATAAATGACTTACGTAGTTGGATGCTTTTAAGAATGTTAATTTTTATTGACATTTTTAAGACATGGAAAAACATGTTAATTTAATTACTCTAAAGCAATCCCTACTAATATTATAAATGCGAAAGTAACTCTGTCTGTCTGTCTGTCTGTTACGCTTTCACGCCTTAACCGCTGAACCGATCGTCATGAAATTTGGCCGAGATATAGCCTGGGATATGGGTAAGGACATAGGCTACTTTTTTACGCGATAACCGACATCCACGCGGGCGGAGCCGCGGGCAAAAGCTAGTTCAAAATAAATAACACAAAGCAAGGGTCGAGAAATGTTAGCAGATTTTCTTTCATTACTTATTCTACCGAATTCAACGAATGTATAAGTACCTTGTCTTGCTCTCCGTGCCTTGGAAAGCACGTTATAAAATTGAAATTAATTTATTTCAGGCAAAACACAAATATACAAAAAAAAACAACGCTGCCACAGAAAAGAATGTAAAAATTTAAAATAAAGTCAAAGAATTGGAATAAATTAACATGTCACAAAATTGGAATTTCAATAAAATTTCAAATTGTCCCGGCTGTCATTCGTAAACCTTGGACATACGTTACGGGTCGTCAGAAGTACGAGAGTTTGACAACCAGTCTTCCCAAGAGTTATCGTCAGTCGATCCATGTAATATACTGGTACTCAGCTACATCCGGTTAGACTGGAAGCCGACCCCAACATACATAATTAGGAAAAGGCTAGGCAAATCTGTCAAAAGTAGGTATAAAAATTTGATCGAATGAAGAAAGTTTCTTTGGGCTGTTTATATTTCATCTCTTCTCAACTTCTCAAGTAAGTTATTCAAACTTTATCTACGCGTATTAAAGTTCTGATCAAACGGAAGTTCTTAGACTTAGCCAAAGTTATCATCAATCATCCAAAGTTGTTATGACACGTGTAACCAACAGGCTTTTACAACCAAGTTCTGTTGTGAATGTATGCCTTAATTAAACATTTCATAGATGAAAGGATTTTTGATCCATTGGTCGCGGCAGATGCTCCATGTAAAATACTGGTATTCAACATAGTTGAACTCGATCGCAGTATGGTGGTAAAATGCATAGAGAACGCTGCTGCCCATTCTTCAGTAAGTCCCTTAGTCGCCTTCTACCACACCCACGTGAAAAAATGTGATGGTGCTATTCTTTTACGTCCGGCACCACACGGAACTCAGTATTTCATCATAAATGATTGAGTTAATTTCTTGGGGCTTGAGGAGCTTGTGTTGACCGATCAGGTCAAGCAGCGCTTACCGTGGTTGGGCCGTGGATAAGTGATCATCTTTACATACCAAGACCCCTCCGTGCCTCGGAAAGCACGTTAAGCCGTGGGTCCCGGCTGTCATTCGTGGATCTTTGACAATCGTTACGGGTCTTCAGAAGCCCGAAAGTCTGACAACCAGTCTTACCAAAGGGTATCGTGTTACCTAGCAGTTGGGTCGTGGAGGTCAGATAGGCAGTCGCTCCATGTAAAATACTGGTATTCATCAGTATCCGGTTAGACTCGAAGCTGGCCCAATATAGTTAATCTGTGCAACAAATAAATGGTACACCTACATCAAAACTTATTCGATCAATCATCCCACTCGTAGCTAAGTTCCGGGCCGACTTCAAATAAATTGACATTGACACGCCAAGAAAAACCCACCTAAAGTTTCCGAACCCTTTAATTCCACCCGCCAGGGGTGCGGGTTGTTCGAAAGAGATATCGTGGCCCCTGGCACACAGGCTACTGAGGGAACACGGGTGGGTTTTAGTCAGTCAAAGTCTGACACGCCCTCCTGCTCCACCCAGAGCGAGAGAAGTTATTTGACGATTTCTCATTCTCAAAGAAAAGCCTTTAATTCCTCGACTGTACATGTCTAAGCCTTACCAAAGTAGATCCTTTATTCCCACGCCATCCGCACCCGTTAAGCAGTCTTATTAAGAGGCTTACTAAGCTGCGCAGACGTTGCGTGTTCGAATGATTTATATCTTAATGTCTCGTTGGAGAGCTGGACGCGTATTTGCATTTTATGTATCAAGTATTTGATTGGCGTTTAAATGTACTGGTTGAGCTTATATAGAATGTTTTATATTTATCGGAGGTAATGGTGTTGTTAGGAGTCTTGCGTGTTGAGCGGATTACTTTTTTTTATTGCAAGCTTACTTTACGTCTCGAGTAGTATTCATTAGGGCCACCTATTTACTAGCAGGGTAAAAAATAAATAAACATGTGCAGTCACGATCAAAAATGTTTACGCTAAGCGAAATTTGTGAGTGAATGACGATTTCACGTGAACTATCGACGTGTTGGTCGATTCGCATAGATTTACTCGACCGAATTGGGTGAATCGAAATGTTTAAATAGTTAATATTTTCTGTAAATGATTCGCACGAAGTTAATTTATTTTTGGGCGAATCGACAACTCCAGAAATACGTATTAGGCAATTGCCATGTATTAAATTTTATGCAATATAGTTAAGAAAAAAATATGTATTTTTAACTAAATGTTAGAACAAAACCGTATTAATGTAATAACTTTATTATTTCATACGATCCTCCCAGGATCGTATCCTCCAAGCCTGAGCTGTTGAGGGAGATCGAGAGTTTCTATGGACAGTTATACACGTCAGCAAGCAACCCCGTTACGAATCTGGCAAACGACCCAAGAGCCAGATTGACCCGACCCGACACTACACCGAAGATATCCCGGACGTTAGCTTGTACGGGATTAGGATTGTTCTGAAGCAGCTTTAAAACAACAAGGCGCCGGGTGATGACGGAATCACGGCCGAACTCCTGAGGGCCGGCGGAAAACCCGTTCTTAAGGACCTCCAGAAGAAGCTGCTTGATTCCGTCATACTCGGAGCCTGTGGGAGGCCTATGTCCAGCAGTGGACGTCTTTCGGCTGACATGATGATGATGACCCCTTAGCGTAAAAAGTTTTCCTCGATTTTTTTTTTAAACCGTTAGTTTATACCAACTAAAAGTGGTTATTTCATTAACCGTAAGTGTCAGCCACATATTGCGGTAATGTCCAAACAATGGTTTACGGGTGCCATGTTGGCTTAAGAGGCCTACGCAGAACGAATTGTCCATACAAACGTAATACCAAAATCATTTGCAACTCGAGCATATTTCCACCATATTATGGTGATATTCGGATTCAGACAGTATTTATCTAGGCTCGTAGAGGTTTTTTTTTCCAAAATTCTTACCTAAAATGAAGTTTAAGCGAATTGAATTTTGCAAATTTTTACAGCGTAAATGACATGTTTTCTCACTATTTTTTTGGTATTATAACCAACAATATTTGTAATATTGTTATCTCAGAAGCATAGCTCATATTATCAAGTTGTAAAATGTCGAAAAAAATATTAAAATACAATAAGTTTTCATTCATCATTTTTGGTATTACGGAACACATCCAAATTCATCATAAATATCAGTAGCTAGTAGCGCTATCGCGTCAAGCCAATGTCAATGTGTGTGTGATCGTACTGCTCACTGTAGGTGTGTATCGCTCGGACAGGTACTAACACTAGCGCAACATGACGGTATTCACTTGGATATAAAATTGTGATTTAGTATTGAGTAACCTACATTCTTACGAAGTTTTCTTTGTTTCCGGATTTGGATATTCAGGGTGGCAGGGACATCGACGCAAACCTGTGATTCTGATCCTTCCGCGTTTAATTTTTTGTAGGACTGCTGGCTTATGAAAAAAATATAATTTATAGGGTGGAAGGGACATCGATTTTTCTTCGGTTGTTTAAAAAATTAGCTACTGCATACATAATGATCGCGGAGATCTAGAATCATGTACTGAATGCATGGTTACAGTTTGCACGTCAATGTCCCTGCTACCCATAGATATATTTTTTTGTTCAGTATGCCAGTCCTTTTGGCGTCCATTCTATAAAAATTATATACTTTATTTTTGCGGATTGTTATTTTGTAATTGTCCTTGTACCCGCCCAAGGGGGCTGAAGCCAATTGCAAGGCCAACGTGAAAATCCTAGTTGGCGGCTGAGACTGTTTTCAAAATTTTCTTCATGGGTGTCCTTTTTCTGGTTTTCTATGGTGCTGAAGCCAATATGAGGCGAAATGAAAATCCAAGATGGCGACTGCGAAAATTTACAAATTTTCATCATGGGTGTCGATTTCATGGTTTTCGGGGGTGCTAAAGCCGATGGTGAGGTCAAAATGAAAATCCAAGATGGCGGCCAAGAAAAGTTACGATTTTTCCATCATGGATATCGATTTCATGGTTTTCGGGGGTGCTAAAGCCGATGGTGGGGTCAAAATGAAAATCAAAGATGGCGGCCATGAAAATTTACGAATTTTCCATCATGGATATCGTTTTCAGGGTTTTTGTAGGTTCTAAAGCCGATGGTGACGGCTTTAGATCACCCAAAAACCTTGAAAACGACACCCATAATGGAAAATTCGAAAATTTTCTTGGCCGCCATCTTGGATTTACATTTTGACCTCACCATCGGCTTTAGATCACCCAAAAACCCTGAAAACGACACCCATGATGGAAAAGTCGAAATTATAGGTACCTTAGGTAGGTACCTACAAATATGAAGTTTTTTTTTTAAATGTGCCGTATAAAGCTACGACGATTACTATTTAAATCTAGTTGGACTGTTTATTTCCAGTCTGCCACACCCCCAACCCTTTGATAGAATACAGGCAGAATGATGTTATGAATAAATTTCATTTCCTCAACTTTTTCGCGCAACCGTCCGTTTGCGCAATAGGATTCGCGCAAGTGCCCTTCGCGCAACTATCGTTCGCGCAAGTGTCTTTCGCGCAAAGGTACACACGGCTACACATCAAGCTATACATTTCCAGTTTACGCTGACCTCGCACTGTACGGAAATCCTATACAATGCGAGATCAGCTTATACTGGAAATGTATAGCTTAATGTGTAGCCGTGTGTACAGTCGCGCAAACGTCTGTTCGCGGAAATGTCTTGTCGCGCAAGTGATCCTTCGCGCAAAAGTCCGTTCGCGCAAAAGTCCAAGCGCGGAAATGTCTGTTCGCGCATGTGGGTTCGCGCAAGTGTGTTTCGCGCAAATGTTTTTTGTCCCAGATCCCTTCAACAGGTGTAGATTTCGCTGCCCTCACAGGACACGTTACTTCTATGATAGAGTCATCACCTATCAAACCATCTGGGTTTGTTCCGTTATCTATTATCATCATCAAGTCGGAAAAAATCCTGCCCTCTGACTGAGAGGTATCTTGGCATGCGCTGCCTAAACCGTAAACCCTATTACTAATAAAAGCACAGAATAAAGTTATTCCAAGTTTAAACCTATGAAAATGTATGGTTATTCCTTTCCTTTCCTTTATTTTTCCTGCTATAACATCGTTCTGTGTTTATTAGATTAGTAAGAGGGGTAGAATTAGACGAAGATATTGTATTGTGCAATTGTATAAACAGTTCTAAATAAAAGTCCGCGACAGCATAATTATATCTTATGTTATAGCCAAAAAATTGTGAGCCATAAAGGCATTTAAATTAGATACCTACTGTTTTTACAATGCACATTTTAGAGGATTTACTTATGCGGTCCGAAAGCGATAAAACAATTAATTTCGATAAGAAAAGGATTTATCGAAATTAATTATTGCTTTATCGGTTTCGGACTGTCTCGTTGATCTAGTGGTCGCACGCGCTACTACGGAGCATGACGTCTTGGATTCTATTCCAGGTTGGGCAAAGTGTTATTGGCTATTTCTAACTGGAATTTCGCCGTAGCCGCCCGAAGACTGGGTGTTTTTTTTTTTTTTTGGGTGGGAAATCATCAAATAACTTCTCCCGCTCTGGGTGGAGCAGGAGGGCGTGTCAGACTTTTACTGACTAAAACCCACCCGTGTTCCTTCATTAGCCCGTATGCCAGGGGCTGTGGTATCTCTTTCAAACGAACCCGCACCCCTGACAGGCATCGGTCCTTGCGGGCCCCATCATTTTTGTGCTGACATCTCTTTGAGGCGCGCGTGGAACACAACGCGCCGTCGACTTGGGCTTGGTCCTTACCGGACAGCGAGCTACCCATTACTCGCCGTCCGCAAGCCCATGCCTACGGTGGCCGGAAATCGGCCTGGGATTCCCGACGCCCAGGGCGTCTCCGTATCCTGCGGCGGCTGGGGTCGTGAGGGCGCATATGCTGCCTCTCCCTCACGTGCGCCGCCTCCCTCTTCGCGAGCATCACTGCTTCGCTGAAGGAGGTGACGGCTCCCCATGCCCTCTCGCTCCGTACCATGGCCTGGACCAGGGCCGGACGCGAGAGATCGCCGCCGCCGATCGCCTCCACGAGGACACGGCGGTGCTCCGCCCAAGCAGGGCAGACCGCCACCGTGTGCTCCACCGTGTCCTCAGGGCGATCTTCGCAGTGGAAACACCCGGGCGTTTCCTCCCGCCCTATCCGAAACAGGAACCTCCCGAAACAACCGTGTCCGGTGAGGACCTGCGTCAGGCGGAAGGTGAGGACGCCATGCCGCCTCTCAAACCACTCCTCAAAGAGGGGACTTACCGCCGCAATCGTGGCGTGCCCACCCGAAGTCTGGGTTTATGTCCGGTTGATGACAATAGGCTCGCCCCCTATTAAATGGGACTTAAAACATAACTGGCGAAATGTGGGTGTACTATTAGGTACACCTCTGCCCAACCATTCGGGAAAACAAGGCGTGATGTTATGTAAGTATGAAGCCTGTGGGCACAATTATTATTGGCTCAGAATACTGTTATTTATCTGTATTTAGGCACATATAAATTATTGGAACATCTGTCTTGACACAGGCAACACTTTTATTATTTGGTTTGTAGTCGTTTTTTTATTAGTTTTAAAGTTTAGTAAAAGGAATAAAACGCCTTAGTTTTGTAAACTTGAGTTTACCCTAAATGTGTGGCTAGGTACTTCATGTATTTTATTTGTTCAAGAACACTAATACTTACCATACAAATTCAACATTGGTTTTCAAAAGTATTTACTTAGGAATAGTTCGTAAATGACGTAGGTATCTGTTAAATTCTCTACAAGGCCAAAATCTCGGGATATCCTAATATGTTGAGATCCCGGCACTGTAGAGGAATTTCCAAAAAACGCATTACTAGTCTGTACATTTACTAACGATTCCCCCAAAAAAGTCAACAAAACAAAGCAAATTATGAACATACCTAATAAATTACGAATAAATAAGGATGCCTACGACTCGTTACGCTCACACACACAGCTGCGCATCGGTGCTTCTTTTGTCAAACAGAGATAGCAATATTCGGACGAAATATTGTCTCCGCTCGAATCCTAGTTGCGAGCTTGGTTCGTCGGATTCTTAAGTGACCATAAAATGCTCTATTTCTTAGTAACACAACAATAAAGAAATTGTAAAAGCGTAAAAAAGACTGGCATGTACTTAGTAAATACAGGCGATGATTAATGGCTTATAGTTCGTGGGTTTGAAGCTAGCTTCACGGTTTCTTAAAAGAGGGTGAGCAGAGTTTTAGGCGATCGAAGAAGGTCAAAGATGAATCCTGTTTTCTGAAATACCATTTAAATGGGACCACTGTCGGAAAGTTCTGGAGTGGCGACCGCGTACCGGAAGATATAAACTTTCGTCCCCTATTTACCCTTAGGGGTAGAATTTTGAAAAACCCTTCCTTATTCCTTGTCTACATTATAAAGAGAACCTTTGTGCAAAATTTCAGCTTTCTAGGTCCGAGGGTTTGGGCTGGGCGTTGATGAGTCAGTCAGTCAGGAAGATTGATTTAAAAAATGTACAAATATGGAACTCATCCCCACCCATAGTCTTTAGCGATTCGTCTTTTCCTCATAATCAGCAATAAATCTTCCAGAGACCGAACGTTGGTATATAAAATCGATATGAAACGTTCAAAGCTTCGTTTCTATCTCAGATATTCGTCTGGAACTAGATTTTTATGCTTCCAACCGTGGGATTGATAGCCAAGTCTGCCGCTTGAACTCCGATATCATTTCACAGTATTCGGATGCCAATTTATTTCACGATTGCTATAACATTTACTGATATGTCTTTCTAATGACGATGTCGCTCTGTGGCCACGACGTTACACGCTTAACCACACTAATACGTATCAACGTAGATAGTATTGTTTGTTTTAAGGTTTCGGAAAACGTAAAAACGAGTTCGATTTAAAGAAATTACGTGTATGTATTGTCTTTAGGATCATCCCGATTAAGATTGGGTTTCAATGTGGTATACCCGAAAGATGCCATTCCAAAAAAAAGACCATTGCATAAATGCATATTAAAGTTATAAGATCGAGATTCCTTGAGAAAATTCACGAGGTTTTACCTTCAAATGTGGAAACATTATCTGCTCGCCTCACACGGTGAACCGCACACCGGCAATATTAGCGCAAACATACGTAATAGGGGGGAGCTATTCTGGACATACTGGCACTAGAATATAGCTCTTACATTTTGGATCTGGAAAAAAAAAACTGTTGTTTTAATAAATAAATAATTCGTTGTGTTATTATCTGCGCAAAATCTAATACATGCTGTACTTTTCTAAAAGTTATAAATGAGGCCTTAGACTTATAAGCTTGCAATGTACAAATTGTAAAGTAATAGTGTACTCATTGTTGGAGAGCCCATTAAATAAATAATAACAAAAGACTAAATTATTGGGAAAATCCCAAATGGTGGTTGTGACTTTTGACGGGTTTCACTAGATAGATAGATAGATAAATCGTTTATTTGGTGCATATAAAAGACACAACACAACAAACAAAGCACAATGAGATTAAAATTAATTACACGAAAATAACAAGGTGCCAATACACTAAGAAAAAAAAAGAAAACAGGTTGACATCATTATAGTGATGACACTTTAGGCTATGACACAGTGATTTAAACTTTAACATTCAAATGAAATAACGTGCGGTGGGAGTGCAAAAGCGAGGTGTGTGTCTCAAAGTTGCACCAAGTGGGAGTCCAGCTCAGCACGTGTCAGGCAAATATACCTGACGCTGATATTCTGCTGGATCCCTGTAGTGACCTACGGACATCGAGCAGATGACATTACTACGCGAGTTATTATTATTGGTGTTGTGAATTCTGAAATTTGCGGAGTAAAATTATGTAAGTACCTAAGTACCCGCAATGTTAAGTAATTTAATTAGTAAAGCTTAGCATTTGGAAGCATTCTTGTTGATGATTGTGTATTTGATTACTTGATTGTTTAAATATATAAATGAATAATTGCACACTAAACGCTAGATTGTATTGTTTCTTTTGTCGATTTATTTTGAAATTTACTAATTATTTGAATCATACGCTGGTAGACAGATTCTGAAAATTTTGAATGTTAAAACAATTACCTAAATGCAAGCATTTTATTTTTGACTTGAGAATCTAAACCACAAAGGCCAATCTTTTAGTCGGATTTGACTAATGGTTATGCATTGAATTAAATCACAAAATAAATACCTTTACTGTACAATAAAAAGAAAAACCCTGCAAAAATTAAAGCTAAACGCTATCTTTAGAAACCACAGCAGTAAATTTTTCCACCTAGACATAATTCCAGTAAATTTGTCAGACAATCTAAACGAACCGTGGAAACGAAAAAATAAATTTTCACATAATCATTTAACGTAACGACTGAAAATTAACATATCATTTGAAATTCAAATTCCGAATCTGAAATCAGCTAAATAACCGTTACATTCATTTTATTGCTCGACTACAAAGCGAATGATTATGAGTTTCACGTGTCTGTGTGTTTGGGTATAGAATGTTCTTTAATACAATTATGTTTGTTTTGTATGCGCTGTCCTCCCATACATTTTATCTCTGTAATTTGGAAATATTGTTAAAGCCAATTATTTTTAAAAGAGTAACCGTGGAGTTTCTTGCCGGCTCTTCTCCATAGGAAACAACAATTTGGAACCGTGCACCTAGCTTCTGACGTTTCATAAGTGCCCATGCAGGTTTATATGAAATAAAAATATTTTGATTTTTTGATTTTATAATATTACTTGTGTATTTAGAGTTTTTTCTGATGCTTAAGGTTTTGGTCATTCTGAGTGTTGACAAGCAGAACCTTTATTCATCTTAATCCTTTCATGTGGAGTGATGATTAATAATTTCAAGAATGTAGTTAATAAGTAATTTTAATCTGTGGAGAATAAATCTAAGTTTGTTGATTAAATGAAATTTTAAGTACCTACGTGAATTTTAGTGGATCAGTTTATAATGCTTCATAGTCAATTGACGTTAATTTTCGTGAATTACACCACATTACTGTTTGTTATAAATCAGAATAGTGTATCTGGCTGAGAGCGGGAGCAAGAAACCGAGCTAATGGTTGCACTGATGCGTTATTGATACACGACGCGACTCGCAACGGTACCGGCAGAGCGCATCACGCCGCGCATGCCGTATTCAGGGCTTGCGCATTATCAACGATTAATGTTTTATGTAAATTGTACAGCTGATCTATTCAGCAAATAAATCATCTTGAAAACTAAGGTGAAGCGAGTTTGACGTAAGCTGTCACTGTCAATAGTGCCAATCCTTTGCATCAGCTGGTCTATTTTGAAAAATTTAATCGTGAAATTTCGTTGAAGAGTTATCGTGATTCCACCTGATCCCTAGCGTCAGGTGAGAAGACAGCTCACTTCAAACTAAATTGATATAAGTTTTGACGACGAGATACTCGCATTTATATCTATTGGATCGGTTGGTCTTGATTTTTCTCAGAAAAGGAACACAAAACGTGAGTTCTTTGAAATATAATAATAAAGTCTCGTGTGATAAAAGGCAAGGTTATTTTATCGTTTCAGATGTAGATCACTGAGTCGGCTAAATTATGGAATAAAATACCTCACATTCTGCCATTCAATTAATATCCCTGTACAAAATGAAAAGAAAACTTCAAAAAGCCACATTCTAATTACGTTTACATATAATTACGTATTAAAATGTGGGCGTTTAATTCCATTTTACCCGCAGGGAGAGTGGGGTGGGCACCCCACGTTAATTCATTTAAGACTCGTTTTAAATGAAAACGAAACGATATGAAATGGGTACCTATTTATTATAATAATTTAAAGTAAAGTAACATTATTAAAATTTGTTTTAACGAAGTTTTAAATTAACCTTTAGGTTTGCTTTTAGAGGGAGTTAAAGTTATAATTTTCCTAAAGGTTTAATTTACATAATATTTTTGTATCCACACATGCCATTATTATGTGTTCTGATAGTCTAGAAACTATCTTTAAGAAATCTAGCACTTTATACGACTAGATAGCATAGCCCAAAATTTTAAGCTATTATATACGTATTAATTAAGCTGGCTGTTATTCGTGGATCGTTGACAATCGCTAGTCTGTCAACCAGTCTTACCAAAGGGTATCGTGTTATCCAGTAACTGGGTGGTGGAGGGCAGATAAGCAGTTGCTTTATGTAAAATACTGGTATTCAGCTGCATCCGGTTAGACTGGAAGCCGACCCCAGCATAGTTGTGAAAAGGCTAGGCACATTATAACCTACTAATTAAGCTAGTCAAGATATATTTAGAGTTGCTTTATTAGTAATCGTGTAAACGAGTTTATGTAAAACCATTTAAAAAATATATATATTCAGACCGAATTTAGTCAGCTACCGATAAATAAAATCCAAAATGCGGATTTCAATAGTATTCGGAAGTAAGCAAAACTTTATTTTGTATTGTCCGTGTCTATAGTAGTATAAACAGTGAAAACCGTTAATTGTGGCATAGTTTTTAGTGAGCAACTAATTTTAGTAAGTACTGCTGTAAAATTTTATAAATCATCAGAATAATTATCTTGTCCTTATTGCAATTTTATTTTAAACCGAACGTGTTTTTATTTCCATACAACTGTATTAATCGTCGTTAACCTTTCTAGTCATATCATCTTTCACATACTCCGTCTATCGTTTCTTTGGTTTCCCCAACTCTTTTAGTAAACTTAACAAAAATGACGAAATATAAATTTAATAAAATAATAAAAAAATATTTAGGAGTATTATTAAAATAATTAACATAATATTCGTTTGTAATTAGCACTTGACAGCCCTAAGCGTATCAAAAGCTATTCGTAACCGGCATATTATTTCACTGCGCATATTCATCACTGCATTTTGCAGATACCGCGTTATGATCGATTGTAATGGCGAATTTTTGTTGGTTTCCATTTTACCGCTACCTCAATGAATTGCTGATTTTATTTCGATGGTTATAACTAAGTACTTTTAGCCATTATCTAGCTTTTAATATTGCTGAGACGGAAGCAAGCATTCTGAGTTCTGAGAAAAATGGCACTTAAATTTTGAATTGGAGCGAATTAATGATTGAGCCAAATTCTGATAAAATGTAGGTGGAAGATGAGGAATACTTAGAAAATTAAAATTGACTTAACCTACATCGAGTGATTTTTATAGCAGTTTCAGTGATTAGATACAACGATTTCCAAATATATTCGAGGTAAATCTATACATAGGTACAGTCACGAGCAATAATATGTAAACACATCGCCAAATTCAAAAGCAATTTTCTTTTAAATAGCGATTGCAGCCTTGAGATAACTTAGATATTTCATTACAGTGTGGGTTCCAAAATATTATTTTCATAATAAAATAAGATTACAATTAGTAAAAGTAGAAAAAATCACTTTTAAAAGTTGGTAAGCGTATACATATTATTGCTCGTGACTGTACATACAGATAAATAAAATTGGAGTGTCTGTTTGTGATATTAAAGTAACCGCTTTTTACTAAATGCATGTGGATGAATACCCGGTATTATACATACACCAAAATAACATTTTTTTTTTGTATGTCTATCTGTCTGCCTGTTTGTTCTGGCTAATCTCTGAAACGGCTGAACCGATTATGACGGGACTTTCACTGGCAGATAGCTGATGTAACAAGGAGTAACATAAGCTATTTTTTATTTTAGATTTTTTTTCATTTCATTAATATCTATACAGATAAATCCGTTCCCGTGGGATAATTTTCGACCTCCGCGCGGGCGAAGCTGCGGGCAGCAGCTAGTTTAAAATGTAATTAATGGAGAACATCTGTTCAGCAGTTGAATTGTCATTCTTTACCTACTATCTACCAGTTAGGTACGTAGTAAGATACATTACTAAGATACATTACTATCTTTTGAAAGGGGTTATTAGAATCAATTAACGACGCTCAAATTTGCCCTTTTTTGTACCTTTAAATTAATTATACGAGTTTGAAATTTGATGGGGAAAACGAAAACAAAGATGACAAATAAATAAACATCTTTAGGTACAAGGTAAAATTCTTTAAAATATGAATACTACTGTAACAATATATTTTCGAAAGTGTTGTAATTTCATATTCAATACCCAACTCTTTGCAATAAGAACAAAAATGTTTGTGTGTCAGTAATAAAGTATGCTCGTGTGATGCACCGGACAAAATTGTCTTTCGCCTAGATTCGCAAATTGCGAGCTGCTGAATTATAATTCACGAGAGCATGTATTCGGCATACACGACAGTTAATAAAACAAAATTATTTTAAAGACAACTTCCCAGTGAACTAATTTTAATGCTGAAATCGGTTTTCATATTATAAATGGAGTAGTGGGTGTTGCAAACGAAGTTAGAGGCAACAAGCTGGTCACACATGCACCATGCACTAAAAGTTTTTTCATCAAAATATGAAAGCTCCCGTGTGGTGTCCGGGCGTAAAAGAATAGCACCATCCCATTTCTGCCAGTGGGTGTCGTAGGAAGCGACTAAGGGACTTACTAGAGAGTGGGCAGCAGCGTTCTCTATGCATTTTACCACCATACTGCGATCGCCAACCCGCCTGACAAGCGTGGCGATTATGGCAAACCCCCCCCAGAAAAATGACAAGCACCATAAAGAAGCACAGAACCGGTCGAAGTGGCGGAGCTTGGGGGAGGCCTATGTCCAGCAGTGGACGTCTTTCGGCTGAAATGATGATGATGATGATGATGATGATATGAAAGCTCGCTCTCGAAGCGGGGAGAAGATGTAAGTATGAAAGCAATTCAGATCTTCATTTTGTAAAGCGGGTGCGTATTCATAATATGTTTTTCGAGTTGTCATTTTCTTTAAAAATAAAAATGGCAATACGTATTTTGAAAAATTATAAGTTGCAGGTTAAAATATGACATTACGTATTAAACGTTTTTACGTATTAAAATATGACGTTACATGACGCATTAGCGTTGAAGTGAATAACCCTCTTACACAATTGGCGATGACTTGAGCAAAAACAAAACACACACGACTTTTTCGCGTAATTTTATATAAGCGTATCATACAAATTAAAGTAGCTTTTCGTGTTTGTCTGTGTTACCGCGTTGTTCTTCTAAACTACGCAAAGGATTTCGATGCGGTCATCAAAACAATTTAGAATATAATTTATTACGAAAGGTTTATTCAGAATGGCATTGATATCGACACACTAATTGATACCATGAATTCAGCATTTTTGTTTTAAATAAATCACGATCAATTTTAACGGACGGGTATATACATACCCACCCTGAATGTATATTATATGCATATTCATAACTTACATCGACTAAAGAAATATTCATATTTTATCAAGTTGTCAAAACCGTGCAAACAGGGGCGGGTCGCTTTTTATCTACCTGGATTTTTTATCTAGATGGATACATTTGTCTGTACGTCGTGGGTCTAAATTGAGTGTAATTTGCACACCGCAGACTCATTACAGCTAAGTGGTTCCACGTATTGTCTTGCCAAACTGTCATGGCCGAACTTTTTCCCGCCAACAATTTGGCCGTTTCGTTGCAAATTGACTCGTACCGTATTGTCATCGGTTATGCGTCTTTCAGTTATTTTTTTTTTGCGCTGTTCGCTACTTTCTAATGTGTGAAGATTGTTTGGTTCTATAAATAGCTTTTACGGCAATTATTTTTACAATAGTTTTTAACTGAAGTTTCTAATGAATCCCTTCGGTCTGCGCAGATATTAAATTACCTAAAGTTGTATGAGATAGCTGTAGGCTTTCAACAACTTAATTTTGGTGAAATGTATAGTATGGAGAATAATAGCATGGATTTTGGGTTCAGTAATTGAATAAAAGGCTTTAAACGTTGGCAGGAGAAGAGATGACAAATAAGCACAATAGCATATTCAGCCTACAATGTTCCCAATGCTGGGACTCAGGCATCCTCTAAGTGAGAGGGAGTGGGCTATAATCCACCACTCGTGGCCAGAGGTCACGCATCTTAGAATTTTTGGTTCTACGACCTGCTTGTACCCTCACGATGTTTTCCTTAACGTCAAATATCAACTGCCAGGGGTGCATAGAATGCATATCCGGTACACCTCGCAATCCTCCCCTATCCTAGGGACACGTCTTCCTTACCATGGCACTCTAGTCTACTCCTTGATATGCAATGTCCTCTGTAGCACCATGAATCACGAAGCTTCAAGGGCTAGTGAAAATCTTGGGGTTTATTCGATTAGTCTCGTCTGCTCAAACCACGCTGGGGTCGGTGAATGTTATGAATGTTATGAAAGTGTTACTTTTAGAGCATAAGACAGTCTTAGATCAATCATTAGCGGCTGCCAGTACTGCAGCCTCTTTTTTTCACCGTATGTGTGTGTGATATGCATATCTGCGCACAAATAATGTGGAATTTTACATAAGTGACGCACACGCATTTTAGGTCATTCGTAAAGTTAATGCGGTTGTGCATATCTTTAGTGCCTTTTCTTTATTGCTTTAACGCGGCTTCAATTCTGAGCAGATGCGGCTGAATATCGATATTTTGCAAAAAAAGCTTTATGGGTTCTTAATTTTGCGTTTCCCATGTAGTTGGGAGCTTAAAAATTTACTTTTCACCACCAAAAGACGTCCACTGCTCGACAAAGGCTCCCAAGCTAACATAGATCTTGCCACGGGAACCAATGTGGCTGATGTCCGCAACCTTAACAAGAAGTGACACTAAATCAGTGATAAAGATGATGGAAATGTCAAAAATGTATTGGATTGACGAAAATTTTATGTCACTGTTGTTTAAAGTTTTGGTAGACTAACCTGCGAAACGGTTTAAAAGCGATTGACGGTACTCCAGCCAGACCCACACGTAGCCGTAAGCAAGAAGCGTCTTCAAAAGCATTGTTATGCAGTATTACTTTACAAACGATTTCATTGCCAATTATTCGGAATGTTTTAGCAATTCAACTTACAAAAGCCGTGAGAATTCTGATGATCCACCGACATCTTGTTTTCTTACTAACAACGGCGAAAAAGAGGTTTAATTTAATGCTGATTTGAGAATAACAGACGATCTGTAAACGGTTTGTTGTTTCTCGATATAAAAGCAACCAGTGGAAAATTTGTGATGGGATTTCATTGAATTGTAACTGACCTATGGTAAAAGCTAGTGATGTACCGACTAGTCGGGAAAGCCGACTACTCGGCCATATTTGTAGTCAGCGACTAGTTTGCTAAAGCCGCCGCCTAGTCGGCCAACTTTTTACTTGTATTAAAATGCTTAAAAATTTAAAAGGCGGTGAATGAAACGGTATTGAAATCTTTACTGTTTTTATTTTTAAACCATAAAATAAATTTTACAGTTTACTTTCACTGCAATCTAGAATAAGATAGGAAGGAATAAGTAACCCTTCGTTTGGTCCAATCCAGAAATTAAATACCTAAAGTAAAATTAATTAATTCTTCTAACAAAAAATAAGAAACTCTTTAGAAAACAAATGGCAATAAGTAGGTATGCCATTTTGAAAATTACCGATGTCACCCGAACACAACCGAAAACAATGATCGGCCGGCTACTCGGCCATTTTGGACCATCTCTAGTAGAAGCACAAGAATTTGGCAAAGCCTCATCAAATGAGTATTGTGTTGGTAATGAGTTGTGTCGAGTTGTGGATAGCCTTCCTAAAAGGTATACCAATGACCAGCGAGGTAATTTCGTAACACACTACATTAGGAATGGGTTTCATTTTGACACTTCAACAACATTAATCGCATTATAAAAGTTGTTGCACAGATATTTTTTGGAACAAATAAAGCAATGGATTGGAAATATTCTTCAAAATTATTCAGATTCTAATTGATGATGTGTTGTGGAATTAGGTAGCTGGTAAAGATCGAAAGAAGTCCAGGAGTGGTCGTTAGTTTGGGGAAAGCCTTTGTCTAACAGTAGAAGTTGTCTGATGCGATGTATTTGTTGAATTTCGGAATGCGACAAAAGTAATAGTCACTAATGGCATAGATAAGTAATAGATGTTACGTAGGGTGCACACACGCGGATTACAATGTTTTTACTATTTATGTTGTTACTTATTTATTTTATTTTTCAGTTACTAGACACATTTTATCTTATTTATATCTATTTCCTTTTTGTTGTATATCTGTCCGTGACATCACACCGGGCCCTATCAGAATACCAGCGCTGCGACACTTTTAAATGTCGCAGCATCATGCTGAGATAGTGGCCTTTTGGCTTCGTACAGGACTTTATTTTTATTTTACTTTTTTTTTGTTTTTGTATAAATCTTATGTTAATTTTAATAGTAGTGTACCATAGTAGTGTTTTAGTGTTTTCTCTTTTATGTGTTTAGTTATCGTATTATACTGTAGCAAGTTTGTAAGATTCCAGTGTAAGTCCAATAAATAATTTTTCTTTCTTTCTATTTAAAAGGGTTGCAGTTGTTTCTTAGTACATTTTTTGGCAGTCGCAATGACGTCACGTTTAGAAGTATCATCATATCCGCTTTTGACAATGATATAGTATATACCTACTTACAAACAAACAATCAAAAGTTTTTACGGTCAGTAATAAACTGCCTTCGCAGAACTAACGGAATTTACAACCATCGTCATTAAGTTATGATTACTTAATATTTCTATCTGGTATGAATGTACACACGGCTACACATCAAGCTATGCATTTCCAGTATAAGCTGATCTCGCATTGTATAGGATTTCCGTATAGTACGAGATCAGCGTTAACTGGAAATGTATAGCTTGATGTGTAGCCGTGTGTACCTAACGTGCTGTATTTTATTGAAGTGTTTTATAGAACCACGTTGGTGTGTGTTTCCAGGTGATTTTGGGTTCCACTTAAATTCTCTATCCGTTACATTGAGTTAGTATAGTTTTTGAGAATATTGCGTGCAGTGTTTAAAAGATTAGCCAGTCAGTAAGATTCCTAGTGAAGCTGACTGCCCAGGGTACGTTGCATTGTCCACTGCACACTTAATTCACAAACTTGTGCTGTGACTGAGAAAATGTACCAAATATGAAATTCCTGGCCTCACATTGCAGATTGGAACGTTTGAAACAAATATGCCAAACACAAGAAGCCTAAAATATATATTTTGAGTGTAACTACACCTAATGATAATGTTGGATCATCAGTCAACTCATCTTATCGCAGTCCACTGCTGGACAAATGCCTCTCCAAGGCTGCGCAAAACACGCTGTCCTCCACCTTCCTTATGCAGTCTGTCATAAAAGTGGCTGCTATATTAAGGTCGTCGGTCCATCTAGCTGGGGGGCGTAACACGCTACGCTTGTCAAACGCGGACTCGTCTGCCCCACTCGCACACCCCACATTTATGTTCAAGTATCTAGGACTCATAATGTTAGTAACAATTTTCTTATAAGTTATGTTAGTAATATTTACAAAAAATCTATGATAATCTAAACAATTATATTAGCAGGCACATGTAGCTGGCTTAAAAAGACAAGTGTAAAATAGGGCAATCCAGCTTGCTAGCAATGTCAACCAGGAGACTGTTGGAGCTGGCACGCACTCTGGGCAACAGAGATGCTGCACACTTGCGTCTGATCGCAGCGAAGCCGTCAGTTTGCGCGTCCGCAAACATACCCGGCCGGCTGGAGCAGTGGTGGCCAAGTGGTAACGGCCGCGACTTACGAGTTGTAGGTCGTGAGTTCGAACCCAGACAGGCGCTTTACTTTGTGTAAATTATTTCATCACCACTGCTCTCAAAACGGTGAAGGAAAACATCGTGAGGAAACCGGCATGTCCTAGAACCAAAAATTCGAAGACATGTGACATCTGCCAACCCGCACTGGGCCCGCGTGGTGGATTACGGCCCAATCCCTCTCACCGAGAGGAGGCCTGTGTCCCAGCAGTGGGAACATTATAAGGCTGATGATGATGATGAAACATACCCGAACCACTACAAAAGCGTGGCAGCCCCAACAGCATCCTGAATGCATTATTGTACTGAACGCAATTCCAAAGATTACACGAGTAGAAAACTTGACAGACATGACAAACATGGCCACACCAATGCCGTTTCGGTTTTATTAGATAATTAATTCATTACTCATACACAAGTTGCAAAGAGCCTTTCACAAATCGCATCAGAAACTATAACAGGAATATCCTCCATACAATGCAATTGTACCTATACACTCTTGCTACCGTAACCATACGACGATCAACCTACAAACAGCTGATTCATTCCGTTTTTTATCCGAAGCAAATATTTTCAAATGTTTATCGTCTGATTATATCGCGGTGTAATCGCTGCGTGTGACCGCTAGCCTAATGAGTGGCACGTACAGTTAGGCGCACGCGCCACTGTTTGAGAAAAAAATGGCTTGTGTAAGGAGGTAAGCTAAGAGCTTGGGAATGTGGAATGTTACTATTTTTTCTGCAGGCTTAGCACCGATTTGTCGACGGAAGAATAGACATGACTATTAACTAAATTATGTAGGCACAATAGAAGATAGCTATGTTTTTCTATTAATTATTGCAGTTAGGCGTTTTAAACGAACCATGATTTTGTAGAAAATCGTATATACTTTGTGACCGTCGACTAGAAAGTTTGTTGTCAGTGTGGTTTTGACAGTTTGGGAAGAAATATTCTTTTGAAATAACCTACATTTTTAAGGACCTACAGAACGAACGTTCGAAATGAAAGACTAAATGGCAGACTGTAGAAGGATATCTACGGTGCGATGTCAAAAATGGAGCAACAAAATGTCTCTTTGTATTGAAAAAGCACTGTCTATTCTTCGTAGAAATAGAAAGCTTCATGCTAAGCCTGCTGGTGTGTTATTATGATGAAGAACTTAAAAACACAAGGTTAATGTATTTTTTGTAGAAAGTCGAGGGATTAGATAGGTTTTTTGGACCTGTAGGGACGCCTTAGATATAGACGACAGATATGCTTCGTAGCTTTTATAAAATAATTTCACGCTGAGCACGCCAAAATTGCCATGGAGAATAACAGGTTATTAACAAAGAACAGTCTTTGCTCTGCCTACATCGGCCTTGCGTGATCTAGCCTAAAAAGCCCGGCACCATTTTCTGGTTGCCAATATAATTATACAACGTGTTGATTTGCATCCTCGTCAAATTTCAGGAGGCTGTTATGAAAGACATAAATAATGAAATAAAATTACGATACTTGCTCACTAATGAATACATACTTGTTTTTTTCGTTATTTAAATTTAACAATATTTCAGAAAACACCTCTTTCAAAGAACAGAATCGCCCCGTTCCGTATGCGGTAGGCAGTGTCGCACGACTATATCGCCGTGTGTTACAGTGCGGTATCACACGGGCCGCGTTTTAACATGCGTGTCCGAAAAAAAAATGCCAAATGCCGATTACCGAAAATATGAAAAAAAAACCTACTTATTTTATTATTGATTCGTATCGAGAATCATTAGCATAGTTACCTCCTTGAATTTGACGAGGATGCAAAACAACACGTTGTATAGTCTTGTTTCAACATAACATGTCTTATGACACTTGCTACAGAAGCTGCCGTGAAATTTATTCGCGAAAAAAAAAAAAGAACTGCTGTTCCTTACATTTATGTTTGTGTAACTCATCAGAATGTAGGAAACGGCTGATTTTCTTTTCGCGATTTCAGGTTTGGTCCCATAGTAAAAGTTGTTCATAATGATAAGTTCAATGACCTCTTAAGAGGTTGTTGGTGTTTTTCCAATAACCCTATGTTATATATTATATTATATATTTAGGGAATGACATCTCGCAGTTAAGGCCCCTTAACTGCGAGATGTCATTCCCTAAATATGTGTGGCTAAATAACAATAGCTGCACGGGTCGATCGGCCAGGGTAAGCTACGCTTGCCGCGGTTGGTCCGTGGATGGGTGACCATCTTTACATACCAAGACCCCTCCGTGCCTCGGAAAGCACGTTAAGGCGTTGGTCCCGGCTGTCATTTGTGGATCTTTGCCAGTCGTTACGGGTCGTGAGAAGCCCGAAAGTCTGACAACCAGTCTTACTAAGTGGTATCGTATTACCCAGTAACTGGGTTGTGGAGGTCAGATAGGCAGTCGCTCCATGTAAAATACTGGTATTCAGCTGCGTCCGGTTAGACTGGAAGCCGACCCCAGCATAGTTGGGAAAAGGCTAGGCAGATGATGCAGATGATGACATCTCGCAGTTCAATCTATGAGGTGGTCGTCTGCTTAACCGGGCTTGCCTGTGATAATCTCAATAAATAAAGATTACCAGCCAGGGCTCAAAAAATAAATAAAAACTAAAGCGACTGCTCGCTAAGGGCACCCTGTGGTGTACGGACCTCGGCTTAGGGCTTCGCTGGTAGAGGTCAGCAAGGGACAAAGTGAATCGGATTGATGACACATTATTGCTTCCGAAGTTACTCAGTACCCTGATTCATGTATTACGCTCCGCACAACGAAAACTGAAAACAGAAAATACTATACAGGAAAAGTTTTTATCCAGTGCGCAAATTGTAACCATGAATTCAGCATATCATTCTAGACCCCCTAGCGCAGAAATTTTTCGCCGGTTGTACAAAAAAAAAAAAAACAGCTGTTCCATACATTTTGACCACGTAGGTATTGTACTTTTCTATGAAACAGCTGATTTTTATTTTCATAACCGGCGAAAAATTTCTACGGTCTAGAAAGATATGCTGAATTCATGGTTACAGTTTGCGCACTGGATAAAAACTTACCCTGTATAAAAAACTGAAGCGCCTCTTTCCTCAACTAAGCTGCGTGAAACGAGAAACACCAAGACTTTACTGCTCCATAATTACGAATTGCTTGCTTGAAATTGTTTGAACCGTAAAAAGACCATTAAAACTCGGTAAGGTACAGTTTACTGCACGTCCGTCGTAACTCTTTGACCTTGAGCTGGCCGAGCGCAGTGCAGAGTTTCATAGAATTTAGAGGCCAGATTAAGATGGTTTTGCTACCACTGACGTGTGGCCTACTGTACTAAGGACTATTTGCGAGCAGCTTCAGAACATAAAAACTTTAATAACGAACACTTAGCCCAGCGTTGGGCTTTCATTAACGTTCATATAGGATCATTTTCTTTTACGGTTCGGTTCCACTAAATATGTACTTATTTCAGGCTTGCGCATAAAGGAGGTTATTTTCTTGACGTTATCAAAGAAAATGTTAAGGATAGCCCCTGTTTATACGTTATAACTAATTAGCCACTTTGCGAACTGTATTCATTAGTGAAGTTGAAGTTTCTTTGAGATTTATGTTTTTAAAATGGTAGGTGGCTCATGTGTTAGGAAGGAATGTTTAAAATACCTGACGGTCAGGTATACTATAGTATGTTCTAATACAAGGATGCCCAACCAATTTTGAAGGTGAGCTATCATTTGTCGACACACATGTATTAACTCGCCAATAAACGTGCCAGTTGTCTAGTACGAATTTCTGGAATTAACTTATTGCGAGTCGTCTATACAAAATGTTTTAATATTTAAAAGTGTCAAATCGCCTGACGAATTTTATATTTAATTATATCATTTTGATTTGCATTTTAATTTTTTTCTATGGCAGTCGGCTAGCCATCTTTAAAATAAAACTTGCCTATAGTTATGATGGCAGATGGCGGCTACTAAAGATAAACAAAACTTTAAGTTACTCGTCAAATCATGATTTTAAAAGAGCGTCCATGGAGTTTCCTGCCCGTTCTTCTCCATAGGTACCTACGCTTTGGAATGGGCAACTAGCTTCATCTTTCTAACTCACCGACCTTGACAATTCAAAAGTGCCTGTAATTGGTTTATTTGAAATTAATGCTTTGAGTTTGAGTAATCTAAAAAAAAACTTCACTGATACCTTTGAAGAGGTTTAGATGCTAGCAATTTATCATTTGGCGACAATTCTGAGGGTCGACAATAAAACCAAGCCTGAAAATATGTTTTATCGTTGGCTAATTGTAAATGGGTTCTTATGAAACAAAATATTTTTTAGACCTGGTTTTTAGTCCTGAAATCTGTTCTCAAAAGACTATCGCCAGCTCTTGAATTGGCTCGTTAAAAGATTGCTTTTGGCGTGCCAATTCAAAAGCTGGCGATGCTTTTGAATTGGCCCGCTAAAGGTTTGCTTTTGGCGTGCAAATTCAAATGCGTTGGCGGGACACCTGGTGACCCACGGCTCTATGGTGGAGCAGCCTTGCTATAATATTATACCTAGTAGCATTAAACTGTCTTCATTTACTAATCCACCGAGATTAGTGTCAGTCATGTCATGTCAGTCTTAGTATAATACAGCTATAAGCTATAACTATAACTGAGTTAAATCCCTGATGGATTGAGCTTGCCTAGGTTTACATTACCTATTGTTGTGTTTATGTGCAGTTTAATGTGACGTGAAAGTAGCTTCTATAAGTGCTTATACCTTCTCTGTATGAGAAGAGACTTCTTCCCAATAGTGGAAAACAATAGGCAGGTGTTGTTTATTATAAAACTAGGTTTTGCCAGCGGCTTCTTCCAAAAGAGCCCCAATTCTGTATGGTTATAATGATTCCCCGCAGAATCTTTCTACGTTAAAACTACGTTAATATCGCGTTTTTAAGAAACCAATGTAACCAAGGAATCGAAATGTCATATTCTGTATGTTCCAAGACAATTTGTCGATATTATTAATATGATATTAGCAGATTTCGTGTGTGACTGACGTGGTTACGAGTAAGGAGTCGTTAACAATTTCCATGAAATTTTCATGGAAATTGTTCTACGTGAGCTGCGACGCGCCAGATTGTAGAAGCCTTTAACCAATTTAAACAATACCTTAACAAAGACAACTAAACCTTCCTCATGGATCGTGCTGTCTGAAAATCCGTTCTGTAGTTTTTGAGATTATCGCGAAAAGACAGACAGACAGACGCGGCGGACTTGGTTTTAAAATATGTAGTGAAGTAGCTAATACTGTGCACCTGAGGATCTTGTGACTGCGTCAGCGAATGAAGTCCGAGATGCTGTGAATTTTGGGCCAAAAATTTTTGTTTGCCTTCGCGGCGCGAAGAAGAGTTTTATGTAGATTATATTATATGTTGTTAACTTCACAACGTTGCAGGCCTTGTAGACTTTAGATTTGTAGACCATTTTGTAGTTTTTAAGTAGGTACCTGATATTTGTTGCCAGACCTACACTGTCCTGCCATAACTATTAACACTAACTTGAACTACGAATACAAACACTAAATACAAACTGACAGTAAATTTGCGAATTTAGACGAATTCAAACTTTTAAAAGTTGTTCTCGTCGTCAAAGACAGAGAGCATTTCTCGTTTTGATCTGAAACTCGAGTAATTGCGTCCGTTTGTAGGACTCCGCATTAGAATTTGTGGAACTTCTAATTCGACTTAGAGGGGCCGGATTCGTTTTAATTAAAACTCTATGGACATGGAACTTTTAGCTGGCCGGTGGTATCTACCTATTATTTTTAAGTAGGGTATTATTTTAATACTGCGTGTGTGCTGTTGTTGTGTTGTATTATGTCTTGTTGTATTGTATTGTTTTTTTGTCTGTTTGTCATGATTTTTCTATCGGTGTACTGTAGGTACACCCCTGCACAGCCCCTCGGATAAACCAAGCGTGATGTTATTTAGATATATTTAGCCGTGGATTCAAACCGATGGCGGATGGATACTTTTAATCTTGACAGTATTCCTTACAGGTACAGAACGGCACTCCATCCTCTTTTGTTTCTGACTTTGCTGAGACTAAACCAGCTCGTATAAGTTGTATATACTGTTCTCACCCACAACAACATATCATCACGCCTGTCACCCCAAAGGCCTAGGCAGAGTTGTGCCTATAGTACATACCAAGACACCTCCGTGCCACGAAGAGCACATCCCAGCAATCATTCCTGGATATTTGACAGTCGTTACGGGTCATCAGAAGCCCGAAAGTCTGACCACCAGACTTACCAAGGGCTATTGTATTATCCAGTTACCGGATTGTGGAGGTCAGATAGATAGTCGCTCCATGTAAGATACTAGTATTCAACTGTATCCGGTTAGACTGGAAGCCGACCCCTACATAGTTGGGAAAAGGCTAGGCAGATCATGATTTTTCTCACCGTGTTCTGTCTGCATTAGTCTGTCACCAGTCATGTGCACCAATAATATATTAATGGTAACTGTATTTGTTTCCAGGGTGTGTGTGAGTGCAGCAGCTGCAGGTGCGGTGATGCGCCGCGAGCGCCGGCGATCGACACATGCATGCCGCCCGCGCACCCGGTGAGAACTGACTTCTTTTACTTTAGAATTACAATATTAACTTAATGTTATTTTTTTTTAATGGTATCTCGAAGTTGACCTTGAGAGGCCGTAACTTCTCAACCGGACTTACCTGTGAAGGCATTCTTAGTGATACTAAAAGCCTCCAGCCAGGGCATAAAACCTACTTAACTAAAGGAACTGCACGCTGAGGGCACCCCCTATGGGGTACGGATCTCGGCTCAGGGCGTCACTGGCGGGGGAGGGGACAGCAAGTGGGGACAGGCTGGATGAAAATATTTGTCATTATTATTATCATTCGGGGAATTTAACTCTACTGGCTCAGCTGCGGCGCGGGCTGGCACATGACGGTCAAAGGACGGTCGGTAGAGAAGTCCCGCTATCTATATCTGGGTATTCCACGATTGTACGATTCCAGGAGGAGGTGGTGGAACGAATTTGAACTTTTATAGGCGGGATTGGTCCATATTGGCTCAATTTCGCTTATTGTTTGAGCAGCGCCTAGTAATTCGGCTTATTCATAACAAAAAGAAACTGATTTTTATGAGATTTTCAAGGGTCAACGTTGACGTAAGTTGAGCTTTGTGGTAAAAAGACATCATGAAAATATCATTAACTGCAAGTAAATAATGTTTTTGCACTACCGATGTACGTTTCTGTTCGATGCCATTCGCGTCCTATGTGAGCATAGTAGGCGAATGGCATCGAATGAATACTGCATAAAAAATCTTACATGCAAGTATAGTGCGCAAAAGATAAGATAGAAATACAGTCAATTTTTTCTCTCATGCAAACCTGTTGATCGGTTATTGAATTTTATGTCAAGATAACAAAGCACAACCCAATTAATGTACCTAATCACCAATTACCCAAACATAGCACAATGAATCTAGTCAAATTGATAATATAATATCATAATTACAATGTGTTGTAATTATTACTGTAACAGTTGTTTGAATTTACTCTCGAGCTCCGATTGGAAGGGGGAATTTGGGTTAGATACATAGTGTATGATGACAATCAGTTCATGTTTGAACGGACATTCAGAGTAAATGTAATTTATATTTTTATTTTACTGTGGTTTCTTTTTGTACACATTTAAAAACAGTCAGGCAAATTGTCTTAAAATAATCTATAAAAAAGAATCATAGGGTATCAAAAAATTCGTCCGCATCGTTGTCAACAGGGAAAGTGCCCAAAAGACTGGCAGTATTGCCACGTTGTAAACCAATATGCTGATTCTTAAAAACACAAAAAAAAAAATACAGGCCAACCTTCTAATCTAAACACGTGAAAAGTCGACGAACCGCTTAACCATGTCTTGAAAAAAAATGATGTGGCCCGCAAGGGCCGATGCCTGCCAGGGGTGCGGGTTTGTTCGAAAGAGACACCACAGCCCCTGGCATACGGGCTACTGAAGGAACACGGGTGGGTTTTATTTGATGAATTCCCACCCAAAAAAAAAAAAAAACATGTCTTGGAAAACTGTGGTTTTTGGGTGAAAATCACTCGATTCCGTGTACAAATTCGACTTTTATAATACATATATCTAAGTATATTTTACAAAGTGACAATGTTTTTTGCGCGAGCAGTGGTAGCTCAGTGGTAAGGGCCGCGAATTACTTGTTGTATGTAGGTGTGTTCGATCCCAAGCACGCACTTTACTTTGTGTAAATTATTTCATCACCACTGCTCTCAAAGCGGTGAAGGAAAACATTCACACAGTCACTAAAAATTCGAAGAAATCCGACAATCCGCACTGGGCCCGAGTGGTGGATTATGCCCAACTTCCTCCCACAGCAAAGCCTGTGTCCCAGCAGTGAGAACATTATAGGCTGGTGATGTTTCTTAGTTTTTTTTTTTTTTTTTCAAAGAGAATTTAACTGTTCCTTCACATTTTGCATTGGTTAAAATAAAAATTCTGCAGTCGATAGAAACGAAGTTTTGAATTATACTGGTATTTCGTTTATAGCCATTTACTTTATTAAACTATTCTTAGTATTTGTATCTCTTCTTAGTTTTTTCCTTATTGTTTCCTGGTCATTGATATTCACACACAACCTTGTAACACATCAATAAATAAAAAAAATACGAAAGTCCGTTACGTAACAAAGCAGGACCTAAAGTGTAAACACAGTCTGATTCACTCGGACTCACTCGACAAACCACATGCGTGACTAAAGGGTGAATAACGTAAACAGAATCCGGCATTTTGAAACGAGCCAAGTCATGTTATACAATGTCTGGAAAAAGTTTACAATGTTCCGACTAAGATTGGTTGACTTCATTTACTCTGAGTAATCCTCAGGTTTTGTTGCATTGGAATTTAATGATAAAATAGGAAGATGACATGCCGTCACTGTGGTAGGATGTTCCTGAAAATATTAGGGGCTATCATATTTTAGGAGCTAACATATTTTACGAGCTATCATATTTTACGAGCTATCATATTTTAGTAGCTATCATATTTTAGGAGCTAACATATTTTACGAGCTATCATATTTTAGAAGCTACCATATTTAGGAGCTATCATATTTTAGAAGCTATCACTTTAGGAGCTATCATATTTTAGAAGCTATCATATTTTAGAACCTACCATATTTGAGGAGCTATCATATTTTAGAAGCTATCAAATTTTAGGAGTTATCATATTTTAGGAGTTATCATATTTCAGGGGCTATCATATTTTAGGAGCCATAATAATTTTTTTTAACTAGCCTGTACTATCGCACTGCTGAGCAAAGGCATCCCCCCAATACCTCCAGGCATCCATTTCGAGGGCCACCTCGATCCAGCCCTAATTTTTATTACCTCGTCATAATCAGCTTGTAATGTTCTCACTATGGGGATACAGGCCTCTCAGTCTCTCACATTGAGAGGCCTGTGTCCCTTTGTGGGTCATAATCCACCGCACAGACCCACTGTGGATTCATCTATTACCTACTTATGTCTATTGTTAAATCTGTTGCACGTTCTTCTTTGTAAGAATCTACACATTTAAGTACTTCGACTTTACTTTCAAAGACAATTTCAAAGCATGTATGTTTAAACCTAGACGAAACGAAGTTTCTGCTTTGTAATTTAGTCTTAAACATAATAATAATCTAGTAAATACTTAATGGCTAGAATTTATTAATTATAATAAACACTGAAATACTAATAAAATCCCTAATTGAATTTTATGTTATTTAGTAACTGATTTCGTTTTATGAACATACAACAACTAAAATATACAAAGGACAATAAAAGAAAAATACACAAAAACACTAAACACATGGTGCTACCATGAATAAATGAATACCAAAAAGAAAACTGTATAGTGCTGCGATGTAGGGAGTTAGATTGAAATCCAATATCAACACATTCAACACTGAACAGAGAACACGCTTTAGCTAGTTCTACATTTCACGTATTTATTGACATTTTAGTACAACTTGTATTCGAACCTCGTGTTAATTGTGTTACCAAGTCAAACTTTAGTAGCATGGAGTTTAATTCTGTGACTTCATCATCTGCTGGACATAGGCCTCCCCCAAAAGAGGGGTCTCGCCATAATCGCCACGCTTGGCAGGCTGGTTGGCGATCGCAGTATGGTGGTAAAAAACACAGAGAACGCTGCTGCCCATTCTCTAGTAAGTCCCTTAGTCGCCTTCTACGACACCCACGGGAAGAAATGGGATGGTGCTATTCTTTTACGTCCGGCACCACAAGGACGGACGGTGACTTGAGGTATTTAAATTATTGTCAGAAATAAAGATGTGACACAGCCTTATGCATATTATGATAGCTAATGTAATAAGGGAAGTTATCTTGGGAACATCGTATCTTGTAAAAAGTAAGTGTTAGAAACTAACACTCACTTTGTAATTACGTTAATTACCGAATAAACTCATCGCTTATTTTTGAACCGACGAAAAAACGGAGGAGGTTACTCAATTCGACGATTTCGACAATTCGATTTTTTTTTTATGTATGACCACGCATAACTTTTTCCAGAGTAGTCCGATTTTGATAATTCTTTTTTTATTGGAAAGGGTATACCTCGAAGTTGGTCCCATATAAATTTCGGAGAAAAATACCAACCCTAAGGGTAAGAAAACAGGGGATGATTGATTGTTTACTCACAGATTTTAATACTGAGTTGTGTATTAAATCAAAAATTAAGCATGTAGTAATTAGTAGATTATAGCCACAAAAAATTATAAAATAAAAACTTTTTAACAAAAAAATTAACCGCCGAAAAACCGAAAGTAAAAAATAATAAACTAGCTTTGTCCAACCCCAATAACTAAGTCCGGAAGTCGGTGACTTTGGATATGTATTTAATTATATGTCACCGCCTTCCGAACTTAGTTATTAGGGTTGGACAAAGCTAGTTTATTATTTTATTCTTTCGGTTTTTCGGCGGTTAATTTTTTTATTAAAAAGTTTTTTGACTATACAGGGTTAGTTTTTTAAGACATGCAAAACTAAAGGGTGTGGTATAGACCAGTGAACTGAACAATTTTCTATAAGGGACCAATACCGTTATCGCGAGAAAACAATCAGCCGTCTTTATATTCAGGTCGTCATTTTTTTCGCCATTAGGTACTATATTGATCCCCTAAGGAAACTTGTTTAGTTTGATGGTTTGTACCACACTCTTAAATTTGGCAGGTCTTAAATAACTAACCCAGTATAATTACTGCTTCTGACATTCGTTGTTAACAGTTGACCTTTATTAACATGGAGTAATAATGATAGCCCCTATTTCAGCTAATTAAACAAAACACAAACTAAACCGTAAAGTGTTATTAAAAGAAAAATCCGTGGAAAGCGAATATCATAGCCAGAACACGATGAAATGAATGTCCAAAGGAAAAACGAGTCATTGGATGCACACAGCGCTCGATTGGAATCCAATACTGCCATTAATTGGCGAGGCGCGTTGAAAAGATATTGTTTTCGGCACAGTGTGCATAGAATAGTTATAGAGAAGGTCAGTTCCTTACGAGGAAAACAGGTACACGCACACATAGACATAGCAGCAACAGTAAGATAAAAGCTATAGAGGTGGGATAGCCCCATACTGGGACATTGGATGCACAGATTTACCACGCGTGCGTTGTAAATATTAAAAAATAATAAATTTGCAACGCAGTATTTTTTTATTTGTGCATAAGCACAAATAAAAATAGTAAATAATAATAATAACACTGCACAAAGGCGGATGGCTCAGGCATTTTCCAGTCAACCTTAGGGTGATGCATGGACAAAATATGACAGGTGTGGTGATACCTATCATATTTTGTATCTGTGTGTAATTTTAGATAACTCAAATATAAATGTTACATAAAGCTCAGTATTTCTCTGATAGATGTAAATTAGAACACTAGTTTCATAGTCGTGTAAACGAACCAAATAGACGTTACAGGTCCCAACAGAAAAAAAATTAAGATTAATAAATATTTTTATTTTATTTTTAAAGACGCGTGCGTTCGACTATCTCAAACAAATGCCAGTGCTCTTGTACTCGATGTACGTAAATCGTGTCTGTTTATGTGCGTGCGTGTTCACTCGTTGTATAAAGCCCACCTTCTGTACCTATATATTCTGTGTATTATGCTAGCTCTTCCATGAATTGGTTCTATTTTCATGGAAAATAAGGCGTAACGTTGCGTTGGGGAAAATAGACAAACATGTTACGTCGATTCTGGGAAATTGTGGGAGAATTTGAGCGCTTCCACGCACGTTTTAATTGACGGTGTCAATTGGTATCCATTTAATAGGCGCAATATTGTTATGAATAAATGAAATGGAATTAAATTGTTTGTTGTTTTTTTTTTGTTGTGTTTTGTTGTTTGTTTGCAAACAGAATGTCGGAATCAAAACAACATCAACAAAAAAAGAAAATGCAACATGGAGACTATATTACTATCTGAATATCTACACACTCAATAATGCTGTGCAAAGGCGTCTGTGAAAAAATGTAGATACTTGTTTTTCGCAAAAATAGGTACCTACTAGTGTTTCAATGAGTTGCGAATTACCTCAAAGGACAACGTAAAGACAGCAATGTCTTCTTATCGGCTTCTAAAAAGAAACTGCGTTTCAAAAACTCGCTTGTCTTGTTATTTTGTCGTGATTATTATTAAAATGATCACATTTTCTTGTCTAGTTTTCTTAGGGAAACTACTGCAGGATTAGCACAAGAACCGTAGACAAGCGTTTTGTCGTCGGAAGAGTTGACAAAAATGACGTTCCCGTACAGACAGTTCACAGTTTTCACCGAAAAATGTAGATAAGCGATTTCTATTCTACAGTAGAGTAAAAATAGAAAGCGTTATGCTAAGACTAGTGATTGTGTATTAGTAGAGAATAATAGATATAAACCAACAGAACTTGCATGAAAATTTTCAACGACTTTTTAAAACACCTTAGGTATAGTTTTTTAAAAAGCTGATACCAATATTTCCATTTACATCCTGAGTGCTACAATTATGTGAAATTAATTACAGTGGGCAACACCTGGCTATCAATTAGACTCTAATGTGACTGTGGTAACAGTGGTTTTGTGTTGTTTCAGTTTAATTTGCGAAGCGTCCATTTTCTCGTGTAAACAAGTTAACGCATGCAGTTGAATTTAATCAGAAGGTCCATTTTGCATACAGTGTGATTTTTTTTAATTATTATGCCTTTTTTTAATTATTACTTTTAACCAAGATACTTTTTGCTGCGGGTACGTTGTTATTTATCCTAAAGCATTGACCAATGAGACAATTTTCTATGCTTGCGAGACCCGCTTTACTGCGCAACAATGGATTTCGTAGCTAAAATAAAATGTGATTAATAGAAAACAAACAGGTTAACAAATTAAAATTAATTAAAAAATATCTATCGTCTTCTTTTCTTTCTTTATTACTAAACTTCAACTATATCCGGCGACCATGTTTACTTTCTGCCAGGGGTGCGGGACAGTGCGGGTTATTCGAAGCAGATACCCTGGCCCCTGGCACACAGGCAGCTAAAGGAACACGGGTGGGTTTTAATCAGTAAAAGTCTGACACCCTCCCACATCACCCAGAGCGGGAGAAATTATTTGATGATTTCCCACCCTCAATAACCAAAAAAAAACCCCTGATTACTTTCGATTTTGGTGACTGTAAAAAAATGGTTTACATGTCTTTGGAATTATAGAAAACTAACGGCCCGTCCCTGCTTTGCAGCAGTGGGATCCCTAATTTTGTCTAGCCTATGATACTCAAGAATAATGTAACATTCTAATAGTGAAATAATTTTTAAAATCGGTCCAGTAATTTTTGAGTTTTTTCGTTACAAACATACAAATATTTCCTCTTAATAATACTGGTATAGATAATATATTTAGGTTGCAAACATTTTAAACAAAAAGTGGACTAGTAGCAAACACTTTCTTACAAAAAAAAAAAAAAACATTCAAAATCAAGGCTACACATGAAACAGCGACATACTCCACTTTCATTAAATCCCCTAATAACCTGGAAACTGAAACATCAAACAGTTTGCTAAAACTCAATTATTACAAAAGTACAATTACTGCTGACAAAAGTACATAAACGTGGTGTTCTCAAGGCGATGATGAATTAAAGTACATGGGAACGGAATAAGTCTGGGCAGCCATTAGTGGCGTTCTCAGAGAATAATACAGTCATAAAACTTGCATTAAAAAGGTAAGTTTTTAGGGTTCCGTAGGAAACAGGAACTCGAGTGGCTTGTGGCTAAGAAATAACATCGGCTCGGGTCAATTGATCAGAACCCTAAATTGCGTAACGCACGATTACGCATACTCTGAGTTATTTTGAAACAGATTGCTCATCCATTGCATCTTATGTTCGAAAAAATGTGTCTGCTCAACAACGTAAATAACGCAATGAATATTATTTGAAAAAAATGAAACAGATTATGATTGAGCGTGTGTTTTTTTTTATAAATGAACATTCGGAATAATACGCATTAAATAGTACAATAATTAGGACATCTGACTTTATTTCATACAAAATTAGGAGATTAAATTATTATAGTAGGTACTCGATATTATGACATAATAGTTTTAGAAGCAAAGAAAATTATGTGAACCAAAATTTCGAATTTTTGAACATTATGGTTACTGAAGTTTATAGCAAACGTGTTATGTATAATGATTTTCGGACAAACAATTTTAGGATAAGCAAGGGAGTACCCGTTGACACTCGTTACGGGTGGTCAGAAGCCCATCAGTTTAAGAACCAGAAGGTATTGTCAAGGAGTATTGTATTACTCAGTACCTAACTGAGAGGTGGAGGGCGGATGGGTCGTCGTTCCATGTAAAATACTGGTATTCAGCCGCATCCGGTTAGACTGGAAGCCAACCCCAACTTAGTTGGGAAAAGGCTAGGTAGATGATGAGGAACCCGGAACTCATCTTACATCTGACTTTACCAGAATCATGTCCCTATGATTCCTTCAACGTACACGACACGGCTACACATCAAGCTACAAATTTCCAATATAAGCTGATCTCGCATTGTATAGGATTTCCGTACAGTGCGAGATCAGCGTAAACTGGAAATGTATAGCTTGATGTGTAGCCGTGTGTACCAAAGCCAAAGTTGTTCTGAATATTTTATATATATAACTTGAATATTTGTGATGAACCATCACAAATATTCAAGTTGTTGCCAAGTTATTTTTCGTTTTTTACAAGAATCATTGCAGTAATTAAACGTAAAGGCGTTTTATTGACAAAGGAAAAAATAAAAATCTCACATCCATTTTCTACTTCTAAATAAGCCATTATGATAGCTAGAGAACCCTTTTACGCGAAACCCGAAACAAACTTGACACTTTGAAGTTAGATTGCTGTTATTAGCCTAATTGCTTGAACAAAAACACTTTCTCTGTATTAAATTAATGTTGGAGTTATCATACAAATATTTATTGCCGGCTTTGTTAGGGAAATAGGCAGCAAGGTGACGGTCAAGGGAATTCTATGGTGTACTTGTTTGTTTTGTTAATTATTTAATATGAAAGGTAGTAAATATTTGGTCACCACCTCAGATCATAGATGTACCTTCTTTATTCTGTGGTCACCACAATGACCATTAGGGTTCATTTGTCGGTCCTGTAAAAAACTTAAAGTGAAAATTACTTTAATTTCGGAAGTCCTTGGTTTTGTATTCTCGTGTTTTTGCCACTGACTTCCGAAATTAAATTTATTTGTCGTGTTTGTTTGTAGCTTTTTTTTGGAAGTTTATTGTTTTTTTTTTTTTTCAATTTTTTCGTTGTGTAAAAAATACCGAATTTAGGACATCTTTTTTTTTAAGTCGGTTAAAAACAATTTACGATACAGAACACGGCAGATGTAGTAAATTAATATTGAAAGGATGAACTAAACGTTCACTCTACGCAAAGAATATAATAAAAAAAAAAAAAAAAAAAATTGAATTCCGACCACTTTTTAAACCACACGTATTTTAATATTCATATTAATATTAATACACAACCTAGTGCCTATTTCGAATATCCGAACATACCCAACACACATTAGCTCCTCCATCTTCCCACGCACACATTAGTCATTCGACAGGTCACTAGGCTACCAATAAACTATATTGCTACTTATTGGTAATTAATAATTGTGTCTAATTGGGATTTATGCGATCCCACGGCCGTAGGCACCTGTAACTGAAGATGATGTGTTTACGATACGTCTTAGTATGTATTTGGATTCATGGGCTATGTATTGAAATTGAAATGGATTACGATATAAATCATTGGAAATGGTAGGCAAAGATACAGGATGAGGTAGAAGCTATTTTAGCAGAATGACGATGAAAAGTCGGGATGTCTCTTTCTAAATAACAGTGTTTCCAATATTAGGTACCTGCCCTAAGACTCAATTGATGCAAAAAGGGAATGAGTTATAATAATAAGGTTCCACACATTTTTCGAGTTATGCGAACATAACTCGTAAAATCTTCGGAATTTTTGGTTTAGTCCCATAGTAAAAGTTGTTCTTGTGGATGAGTACAACGACCCCTTCAGATATTTCGTGTATATAGACCTTATATATACAACATCCCGACATCAACCGTCGGACAGTTGCCCACCATACACAACAGCCGTCTGGTCGGAGGAACCTCCCTTTTCCATAGAGTATGAGTGAACTTTACACCCTGTTTCTAGAAAGAGAAAGAAAAGAAAGAAAAAGTATTTATTAGACTCGCACAGGAATATCAAAAACATATCTAAAACACAATAAAATTAAACACTAAAAAAACTAAAACACTATTACGCTACGCTAGGTAGTTAATAAAATTAAAATTAGATTTAGACATAAAAAAGTAAAAATTAAAAACAAGATCCTGTACGAGGCCAAAAGGCCACTATCTCAGCACGATGCTGCGATATTTAAAAAGTGTCGCAGCGCTGGTATTCTGATAAGGCCCGCTGTAATGTCACGGACAGAAACATAAATAAAAAAGTAATAAATAAAATAAAATAAGATAATAAGTGTGAAATTACTAAAAACGAAACAATAATGTACATATATGGTAAAATAATTGTAATCCGCGTGTCTGTACCCCACGTAACATCTATTACTTGTCTATGCCTTTAGTGACTGTTCTCATACCTATTTAACGTAAATATTTTGACTTTGACAGTTATTAAAATCAGGTTATAGCTATCTTATCAAAACACTAGCCACATATAATTTGAACAGAACGTAGGAACATGCAGCCGTACAAGACCGCTAGATGTCGTAAAAACTGCAATATCAGGGAGGAAAACAGAGGCATATAACGTTTGTATGCAATGAACGCCGACCGCATTTCGTCTTCGAGGTGGTCTTTAATACCTAAGACCACCACAAATCGCCATAAATCAAGTAATCGAAACTCAAACGCTTTTGCAGAAAGTCACAGTATAAAACAGACAGTATGGTAACATAATAAATGAAAACACAAAATGGCTGCGCACAGTAATGAAACTGACCGTTTAATTAGCAACTCGAATGATTAATTATTGTGGTGTGTCAGCGAACGGCGGTAGGGCGGTAGTTTGTTCATGTGAAGAACATAATTGATTGGTTGGATACCTACTGGACAAATTACTCATTAAAAGTTGGATTGATATTGTTGTTATGTTGCGTAGTATTTTTGTAATTGAATAAGTTTATTTATAGTGTTATTGACACACGCAAACTACTAACCTATGTGTCGTGACCTTTTCAATCGAGGGGTTAAAGTTAAGTAATGATTATCGACTGTATAACCATGTGTAACCAACTGAAATTTTTAGTATTAAGTAACTTAATTTGTCCGTGATTTAGTGTAGTAGTATCACAACTTATACTCCACTTTTACTTTACTTCTCTCCTTCTTTGAATGTTGTATGAAATACTCAATATCAGCGTACTGCATCAATTTGTTAAACAATTAACTTTCCTGAATTTTAACAATCCAGCAAATAATTGGAATATTGGTGCTAAGTGCTGATATAATCACAATATAACTCTTTGGCTTTTTAGACAGATCACCCGCTATTTACTAGCGGCACCCTAATTGCGTAAAACATTATAAATCATTATCTGAATTATTTTTGAAGGATATATTGCCAATCCATTGCTTGAAATGTTCTAAAAAAAATTGCTCAGCAACGTAAATGACGCAATGAATGTTGTTTAACTGTCAAAATGACAGCTATTTCTGTTGATAATGTGTTACAAAATTACGCCTACGTTTTCTGATGCTGATTTTATCTGTAAAGTCGGTTTTTTTTATATGGTATATTTGCTTCTTTGGCTAAATCAAACCTAAAAATGTAAAATAATTTGCTGTTCTTTTCATATTTCACTTCATTTTCTTTGATGGAAGGTGTGCAAATATTAACTTCCAGCGACTGCGCCTTTCCTGATTTCTCTCGGGAAAATGAATTTGCAAGTAGGTTGTATTTGACTACCTACTTTAGTTTTTATAATGAAAACAGTGGCACTCACGTGTGGTAATTACGTGCGTAATTTTTGACTCGTCAGGAAATATTTTTTGAATCGTCAGATTAAACAACGTTCAACGTAAGTTCAACGTTGTTCGTTCGTACCTTCGTGTTGTGTCTGTAATAGTGTCGCGAGTTCAATTGTTTTTTCCCATCTGAATCGGACCAAAAGAGTTTGTCTTTGTAGCTGGTCATTTTTGAGTAGCGTCATGGACGATAGGCCTAAGTAAGTACAATCAAAGACTTCTAATGAAACATCCTTGTTCGTTCAACTAGATAACTATCAGCCTGTTTTACGGCCAACATTACCTAAGTTAAAGTTAAATAAAGAACCATAAAATAAATAAATCATCACTCATGTCAAAATACCATTAATAAATAAAACACCATTGCCCACATTTATAAACTTTTCACAGTCAAAAACATAATTAGTCACACCTAAACTAAACCAAAATATTATTGTAACTCACGACATCCCTAATTTAACTCTAATAATAACAAAATAAACTAGTTCAAAAGTAATTAGGTTGTATTTTACTACTTTCATTTTTATGCGCTCATTAGTAAAAATGCTAAATAAAAGCGGACGGCTATAATAACTGGCGAATTCGTGTGACCTTGTTCGTGTCGCTAAATTTTTAGTGCTAAGTGCTAAACTATAGGTTTGAGGTATTTTGGTTTAGTCACGAATTGTCTGGCTAGACAAGACTAAGGCTAGATAGGTACCTACTTCTATATATAAAACTATTGTATTGACACGATGACCTAAATTTAATTTGAAGATTTTTGGCTATGAGGAAAAGATTTGTATCACGAATCCATTTAATTTAGTTGCGTGTCGTGAGTATAAATGAACGCTTGTAAAGTATACAATCAGGCACAGACGTTGTCTGGCGATTTTTTTTCGAATCAGATAGGGATAGGTATGTCAATCTACAATTCTGCAGTCGTGAAGAGGATTTGCATCGTCTCGCAAGTACAGAGTGAGAGATTTATCATGCAACAGCGTCTGCCTAGCCTTGTCCCAACTATGTTGGAGTCGGCTTCCAAAGTATTTTACATGAAGCGACTGCGTATTTGACCTCCACAGCCCAGTTACTGGGTAATTCGATACCCCTTGGTAAGACTGGTTGTCAGACTTTCGGGCTTCTGACGACCCGTAACGACTGTCAAAGATCCACAAATGACAGCCGGGACCAACGGCGTAACGTGCTTTTCGAGTCACGGAGGGGTCTTGGTATGTAAAGATCGTCACCCATCAACAGACTAACCGCGATAAGTGTTGCTTAACCTGATAGATAGACTCGTGCGGCCATTATAACTTAGCTTCTACAAGCCTCTTGTTCTATCGCATTTATTTTGTCATCCATGGATGTGAAAAGAAGAACAAAATTATGTGAAAAATGAGTATTTCCAATTCAAAATTTGTGCACATTAATATTATTTTTACTTTGCTTGTTCGTGCTAGATGCACTGACGACCAATCATCACTAGAGGGGCCGTAAGAAGAAAAACGAAAAGTGTACAATAGTTTTTTTTTGAGGATGGGAAATCATCAAATAACTTCTCCCGCTCTAGACGGAACGGGAAGGGCGTGTTAGACTTTTACTGATTAAAACCCACCCGTGTTCCCTTGGGCACGCCACGATTGCGGCAGTAATTCCCCTCTTTGAGGAGTGGCTTGAGAAGCGGCATGGCGTGCTCACCTTCAGCCTGACGCAGATCCTCACCGGACACGGCTGTTTCGGGAGGTTCCTGTTTCGGATAGGGCGGGAGGAAACGCCCGGGTGTTTCCACTGCGAAGATCGCCCTGAGGACACGGTGGAGCACACGGTGGTGGTTTGCCCGGCTTGGGCGGAGCACCGCCGTGTCCTCGTGGAGGCGGTCGGCGGCGGCGATCTCTCGCGTCCGGCCCTGGTCCAGGCCATGGTACGGAGCGAGAGGGCATGGGGAGCCGTCACCTCCTTCAGCGAAGCAGTAGGTAATGCTCGCGAAGAGGGAGGCGGCGCACGTGAGGGAGAGGCAGCATATGCGCCCTCACGACCCTAGCCGCCGCAGAATACGGAGACGCCCTGTGCGTCGGGAATCCCAGGCCGATTTCCGGCCACCGTAGGCATGGGCTTGCGGACGGCGAGTAATGGGTAGCTCGCTGTCCGGTAACGACCAAGCCCAAGTCGACGGCGCGTTGTGTTCCACGCGCGCCTCAAAGAGATGTCAGCACAAAAAATGATGGGGCCCGCAAGGGCCGGTGCCTGCCAGGTGTGCGGGTTTGTTCGAAAGAGACACCACAGCCCCTGGCATACGGGCTACTGAAGGAACACGGGTGGGTTTTAGTCAATAAAAGTCTGACACGCCCTCCTGCTCCACCCAGAGCGGGAGAAGTTATTTGATGATTTCCCACCAAAAATAAAAAAAACCCGTGTTCCCTCAGTTGCCGGTGTGCCAGGGGCCACGGTACCTAATGAATTCATATTAGGTATTAGATCGTAGTGACACCCACAAAAGAGTGAACATAACTGATTCCATCATGACATGTTCAAACATACATATTTTCATCCAACACACTTTAACAAAAAAGCGCGTATCTCAATAAATAATTCACATTAAAGTTTCCCACGTGGCGGCCACTCAGTGCACTCATGAAATATGCATCGACTCCGGAGTGGACGGACACAGCGACGCGCGGCGCGTGGAAAGCGCGCGTCCAACCGGCTTGATTGTTTTACTTATTGTCGATAAGTACTACTGCTGGCTTGTTAAACAGTATGCTAGGTTAAACGAGGGAAATACTTTAACAGGGTGTGGTACTCATGAAAATGTACAACTTTTACTAGGGAGTGGGCACCAAAATATAAAGAAAATGTCAGCTGTTCTCTACATTTTGTCCAGTTTTGTGAACATAAATGTATTTAGCGGCTGGTTTTATTTTCGCTATTTCAGTCTTGGTCCCTTCGTCATCAGCCTACAGCAGTCCACTGTTGGACATAGGCCTCTCCAATTGCACGCCATTTAGCTCGATTATCAGCAACTCTCATCCAGTTGCTACCAGTAACCCTGCGAAGATCGTCACTCCACTTAGCCTGAGGGTGTCCTACCTTACGTTTGCCGATTCGCGGTCTCCACTCAAGAAGACGTCGACCACAACGGTCATCGGTTCTACGGTTAATGTGGCCGTTGGTCCCTTAGTAAAAAAATTCATTTCATGAGTACTACACTCTCTTAATGCATGTTCCTCGTTTAACATATATAAATTCTATATCACACAGTATAAATTCTCTCTTTTCGTATTTTCCCTAGATAGTACAATTTTATTTCAGGAGTATTTGGGAATTAAAAGAGTTCGATTTATAAATCAGTTTATCGTCAATATCGTAGCGTAGTCATCATAAAAATACCTCCAAATTTTACTGGAAACCTTTTGATTTGAGCCGTTGTGCGCACTTGTGGGGTAGTTGGGGGAATCGAGGGGTTGTAGGGGGAAGTCCGGTCCTGTGAAAATGTTATTGGTGTGTAGTGGTTATGATGTATAAGCGTAGCATACCCATTCATTCTTTGGCTGGCGAGCTGATTCTGTAACAAATCAAAATCAAAAGTCGTTTATGCAAACTAGAGAGATTCAGAACTTTTTGAACGTCAAAATTACATAAGACAGTCCCCCAAAAACGCCTGCCCTTCACCACTTCCTAGTGCTGTCTATAGCTGGGAACATCTTCTGCTTGCTCTTATACCATTCAGGTATTCTTTGGTAGCTATCACTCTCATATCATTAATACCGCCCTTAAAACCGTCCATCGATTTTTCGAATTAGAATACTTAGGTGCAAAACAATTGTTAATAATATGAATACTGTCCTTCTTTTTTGACCTCAAAAGTCATTTCTGAAATCGTAGAAACATCAACAAATATATCAAACATTTTCTTATTACTTAAATGAAATGAAATTGTGGGCCATCCAATTGCTTACGCGCACAATTGAATTAAAGATCCCAATGCTAGATAACGGCGCGGAACAAGTTTACTGGACCACTTCAAACAAGTGGTAATTAAGCAAAATCTCCGAGTGGAAATTCTGTCTTTGAACCCTTTGAAACTTTACTAATTAGACTAATTTCACACGAGCTAGGTTTGCTTGAACGAAAGACTAATTGAGCGGCTCTGGTTTTCTCGTCTTCTGTGGTTGAGGTGTCAGGGTTGACTTGGTTGTAAGTTGGTTTTGCTACCTTTGCTAATACAAATCAGTATTGATGTCAATTTAGATAGTTGGTATTTTCTTTTAGACTTGATGTAAATTAGGATCAAGAAGAATAATTTATTCATTCACTCATCGTCGCATTGAGTCTTTAAATCACATACATACATAAACTCAGCATATAATCGCGGATCAATTACTTCTGGAGAAATGAAGGCATTGTATTGTATAACTGATGAAACATTAGATGACGAGTTTTGTGTAATATGTCATATGTGTATGTCTTAGTATTGTGTAACTGATGACGACGAACTTTGTGTAATTTATGTTTATATGTTTTAGTATTGTCTCAAAACGGTGAAGGAAAACATCGTGAGGAAACCGGCATGTCCTAGAACAAAAAATTCAAGACATGTGACATTTACAAACCCGCACTGGGCCCGCGTGGGGGATTACGGCCCAATCCCTCTCACTGAGAGGAGGCCTGTGTCCCAGCAGTGGGACCCGCGTCTTCTTCTGCGATCAAGACTATAAAGTAGCCTATGTCCTCATCCAGGTCATGGACCGTCCCTTGCTCGTTGATGCGCCAGCCCGCGCCGCAGCTGAGCCAGTAGCTTTAAATTCCCCATATAATAATCATGAAAATATACCCCAGTAGTACTAGCTGCCCCCCCCGGCGACTCCCTGAGCCGAGGTTCGTACCCCACAGGGGGTGCCCTCAGTGCGCAGTCGTTTTAGGTTTAAGTAGGTTTACGCCCTGGCTGGAGGCTTTTAGAATCCTAAAAACCTTCACAGGAAAGTCCGGTTGAGCAGTCACGGCCTCTCAAGGTCAACTGCGAGATGCCATACACAAAAAAAAAAAAAAAAAAGAAGAACGTGCAACAGATTTAACAATAGACATAAGTAGGTAATAGACGAATCCACAGTGGGCCTCTGCGGTGGATTATGACCCACAAAGGGACACAGGTCTCTCAAAAAAAAAAAAAAAAAAAAAACCAGGTCATGGAAAGACCATGGTCTTTCTGTGTGTAAAATTTCATACAAATCCCATCAGTCGTTTTAGCGAGAAAGCGTAACAAACAAACAAACTTAGTTCCGAATTTATAATGTGGATTAGGATTTGCTTAGGTTCGTCAACCGATGTAATCAATTGCTGTAACAGCTGGATGCGAGAAGCTAAGGATCGATTTGAAGGGCGTCCGATGGATTTTATTAGGTACTAGCAGCGCTCTGCGGTTTTACCCACGTAGTTCCCGTTCCCGTGGGAATACGGGGATAAAATATAGCCTATGTCACCCGGGGATAGTGTAGCTTCCCAACAGTGAAAGAATTTTTCAAATCGGTTCAGTTGTTTCGGAGCCTATTCAATGCAAACAAACAATCAAATCTTTCCTCTTTATTAAAAGTATAGAAGAAGACTAGCTTTAGCCAACTGCGTCGCCCGGAAATTATCCCACGGGAACGTACTACCGGGATGAAAAGTATCCTATGTCTTAATCCAAGTTATAAGTTATCGATGTGCCAAATTTCATCCAAATCCGTTTAGCCGTTTTTGCGTAATTGAGTAACAAAAATCCAGACATCTAAATATCCAAACATACAAACTTTCACATTTATAATATTAAGTATGATAAGAAAACAGATGAATTTATACTTCCTAGTACCTTCTTACTTGCTTCTTATCACAAAAAGACTAACCGAAACCCGAAATATTTGCTGTGAACAGGGTTGCAGGGACATCGATGCAAAACCGGTTTTCATCAATTCATTAAAAAAAACCGCTGTGTCTTACAAAAGTGCAATATCTACGTGGTCAAGATGTAGGTACAGCATTTTTAAACAAAAAAAAAAAAGACAACGCAGTGTGTTGCAGAATCATGTATTGAATCTGAATCCATTTGTATCAAGATGCGGATGTCCCTGGCCACTCTGTATATTCCAGGAGGCAACAAAGTATTTCAACTATCTTCAAGTTTGTCTGACGCACCTTTTTTCCGAGTATCGATAACTTACCGAATTTAATAAATAACGGAGTCAGAGTATTAAAACTTTACGGGCGAGAAGTTAACGAGAAAAAAATCTCAACTTTAATTAAGTATCAAACTTAATGACAGAAGTAAGTTTATAATTTACTTTAGAATTTTTATTTTTGAGTAAACATTGGCTACAGTACAGCAACGTACAGACAGAGAAATTAATTGTGAAGAAAATTGTCGCCTTTCGTCAATTTTCCGTGTTATGTCCATTTCATACAACTGTCAAGGAATGGTTACGTTTTTTTCATATTTTATTTCTGCTTGAGTAAACTTTTAATGATTTTTTGGTATATTGCCGTGTGCTAACTGACATGTGGCAAATATTTTATGTTTCGTAATGTTAATTACTTACCTACCATTGTTTAGAATCAAGTTATTCTAGCTGTGCTGTTGGGCAGTTTGTTGCGTGACTTATCTTCCCAGCGAAAGCACTAAGAATTGGTGAAGGGCGGGCGTTTTGGCCGTCTTATCTAGTGTTGACGTTCAAGAAGTGCTGACTCTCAGCCTAGTTTAAAATGACTTTTGATTTTGATTGATTTTTTATTTTGAATGCAAATTTTAGTTGGTGGTCAATTTTCTTTAAAATTAATTATCACAGACTTTGCCTAAATAATATTCGTACTCTCTAGTGTTAATGACTAAGTAGTCCTACAAAAACTGTTTGTTTTGGTACCGTGACACCTTCGTTTTGAATAATGACCTCTAATAATATTGGTATAGCACACAGATTAGCAACGCTAATAGCTTTGTCAATATTGCCTTATGACTCCAAAGCAATATTTTTTCTTTTTTTATAATAATACTAGCTTCCGCCCGCGGCTTCGCCTGCGTGGAAGTCGGAAATTATCCCGCGGGAACGTACTACCGGGATAAAAAGTATCCGATGTGTTAATCTAGGTTATAATCTATGTGTGTGCCATATTTCATCCAAATCCATTCAGTAGTTTTTGCGTGACAGAGTAACAAATATCCATGCATACAAACTTTCGCGTTTTTAATATTAAGTGAGGATGTGTTCGCCTATATTGAGAACTTTTACATAAATTAAGGAACCTCTACTTTTTACGAACTTTTACTTTGCTTTTTAACAGAATATAGCACCTGACATAAATAAGGTTCAGCTACGCATGCTATGGTCACATCGCGGATGGGTGACCATCCATTACGTATCAAATCTTCTTTGCGCCTCGAACAGTACGTTTAAAAGCCGCTGTGATTAGTATATCTTTGACAGTGGGCAGGACACATTGCTCTGGAGTGGCGATCGCGTACCAGAAGACGTTGGAAGGCCTCCCACAAGATGGACCGATGACCTTGTGAAGGCCGCAGAAATCCGCTGGATACGAGAAACGCAGAACCGGTCGAATAGGAGGAGCTTGGGGGAGGCTTATGTCCAGCAGTGGACGTCTTTCGGCTGAAATGATGATGATGATTATGACGGGTCGTCAGAAGCGAAAACCTGACAGCTAGTCTTGTCAAGGGGTTTGGGTGTTGCTCAGTTACTGTATTGTGGAGGTGAGATAGGCAGTCGCTCCATGTAAAATACTGGTATTCAGCTGCATCCGGTTAGACTGGAAGCCAACCCTAACATAGATGGGAAAAGGCTAAGCAGATGATGATGTTCACAGAATTAACCAGCAAGTCAAAATTTTTATTAACCTTCACATCGCCTAGCGTCATCAGCCTATAATGTTCCCACTGCTGGGACACAGGCCTCCTCTCTGTAAGAGGGAGCGGGTCGTAATCCACCACGCGGGCCCAGTGCGGGTTGGTAGATGTCTCATGTTTTCGAATTTTTGGTTCTAGGATATGCCGGTTTCCTCACGATGTTTTTTTTTCCTTCACCGTTTTGAGAGCAGTGGTGATGAAATAATTTACATAAACCGCCTGTTTGGGTTTGAACCTACGACTTGAAACTCGTAAGACACTTATGAACCTTACAGACTATAGATTTGTAGACAATTTTCTATTCTGTATTCGTCTAAGTACCTGATACTTATTGACAGGCCTGCACTGTCCTCCCATACATTTTATATCTGTAATTTGAAAACATTGTTATAGCCAATTATTTTTAAAAGAGTAAGCGTGGAGTTTCTTGCCGGCTCTACTCCATAGGAAACAACAATTTGGAACCGTGCACCTAGCTTCTAACGTTTCATAAGTGCCCATGCAGGTTTATATGAAGTAAAATATTTTGATTTGATTTGAACAAATTAATAACAGAAATAATCCCAGCCAAATAATTATATAGCAAATCGCCTTCATTAACACAAGTTCACGTCGATAAACAATATCGTCTATCAACGAAGAGTTCACTCGTAATGAGTTATCTAACCGGTTCCAATCTATGGACATATAGCTACACAGCTATATGTTGTGGTTTGTGATAGATTAGTTTCATATCGATTTCTAGTCTTCTCCTATGTTTTCTAGATTTTTTCTCGTATCATATAGTTTAGTATTACGCTCCCATATTTCTCAACGTTGCTCAAAGTTAAGTAATGATTAGCGTCTGTTTAACTTTACATATTTGACGTTTGAACGTCTCTTTAGAGGGTTAGTGTTTTGTGTTCCTTCCAGTTCTTTCAGTTTATCTCTTTCTTGTACCTAGGATTTTCGTGCTACCACTGTTTCCTTGTCATTCCTGCTAGAAATGAGGTTAAATTATACCAATTTGACATCATTTCTTGTCAAACTCTAATTACTTAATCCCATTTTTTTTTACACGACGCTTTTAAACTCATAAGGGTTAGGCTCTTTGTACACGGCACAGTTTCTTTACGGCGTTGAAAACGCGATGTAGAAAAAAATGTGTCAATCAACAAGCTTCCATAGTGATCCATATAACACTGATGACCGTGCCTACACATCATCATCATTAATCGTCGTTTCAGCCGAAAGACGTCCACCGCTGGACATAAGCTTCCCCCAGACTCGTCCCATTTTTGAGGGGTTTTGCCATAATCGCCACGCTTGGCAGGCGGGTTGGCAATCGCAGTATGGTGGTAAAATACATAAAGAACGCTGCTGCCCATTCTCTGGTAAGTCCCTTAGTCGCCTTCTGCGACACCTACGGGAATAAATTACACACAGCAAATAAACCATAGTTTTTCACGGCAAGAAAATGGTGCGTTTACAAATGGCGTTAGGCAGAGGTGTATCCTATAGTACCAACACCCCCATTTCACCAGTTATATTTAAGTCCTATGTAATAGGGGGCGAGCCCATTGCCATCAACTGGGCACAATTCCAGAGTCCAAGCTGCTACTAAAAAAATCCTGTTCTCTACTTCTTCTTCTTAGTCGAAACACTCTTGTTAGAGTGGTCGTGGTTGCGCAGACGAGGTACACGGAGAGATGTTCGGTGGGTCGTTGACTTGACGGTTGGAGACTTTGCGAGTACACTAGACCATGGCGGATTCAGTTGCTTTCTTGATCAGGTCAGTCCAGCGAGTTGGTGATCGGTCGCGTGATCTCTTGCCCTCCACCCAGCCCTGAACCACCAGTATCTCCATGGATTTTACTTCTAGTGATGTGACCAAAGAACTTAAATACTCAGAGTTGTACAGTAGACGAAAGCCGGTCTTTAATATGAAGTTCTTTGAGGATGGAAAATTTGGTGCGAAACGATGTCCACGAGATCTTTAGGAGGCGTCTCAAGCACCACATCTCCAAAGCGTCGACTTTACGGCGAGCCTGTATTTGCAGAGACCATGTTTCGGCACCATCGAGAAAGATCGGAAAGACAAGGCATTTCATCAATCTGACCTTCGAAAACCCTTGGAAATTCCTGTTGGAAAACCCTAATTAAACTTTGCCCAACTTGTGAATTGTACCTAGGACAGTATTTGTTATATATCCTACTAGTTTTTGCCACCGGCTTCGTCCGCGTGAAATTCGAAAATTATCCCACGGAACGTATATCGGGATAAAAAGTACCTATCCTATGTGTTGTTCCAAATTACAAACTACATGTGTGCCAAATGTCATCCAAATCCGTTGAGTCGTTTTTGCGTGATTGAGTAACAAACATCGAAACATCTAAACATTCAAACCTCAGATTATAAAACAAAGGCAGATAGACCGCGCGGAACACTAAGAGTGAAGCCAAAAAACCAAATACTTAGGCGTCGTATTTTATGTAACATACAATGCGACGCTTTAGTATTTGTTTTTTTATTTGGTTCAGATTATTAAACAAAGGCAGATAGATCGCGCAGAACACCCAAGAGTAAAAAAAAACAAATACTAAAGCCTCGCAATATATACAATACGACGCTTTAGTAGGTATTTGGTTTTTTGGCTTCACTCTGGTGTTCCGCGCGGTCTATCTGCCTTGTTTTATAATCTGAGATTCAAACTTTCACATTTATAATAGTATTGGGATCATAGTAGAAAAGTAGGAATAGTAGGAAGTAGGGTAGTAGGATTTACCTAGTACCATGTGAAATGAAAAGAGGAATTAATTTCATTTCATTTATTTAAAAAAAAAAACACGCAATATCAATAAATCAACTAGGTATTACAGCTACCATCAATGAAATATCTGAATAGCCAGCAGCCGATACGCCAATAAACTTTAAACGCAGTACTTTATGAATATTGATAGCATATTCCATTCCATCTCTAAATCAAATATATACAATCGTATATTCATAGAACTGTTCAAAAGCCTTCAACCGACGTTAAATCTTTCAGCTTTCAGTCGGAAGTCCATCAGTTATTCATACTTTCATTTCATTTAATTATTGACCACAGTTAACAATATACAGTTAAATGTATATGGAAGACTAAATGACTAGGTCTATGCTCTAAATCTGGATTAAAATATGAATAGCACTGTTAGAAATGAGAAATTATAATAGTTTATTTAAATGTAATATAGGATGTAAAATTTTGTAGGTTATGTTTCTTAATAAATAGATAGGCGCTGCATTGCTATTCACAAGCATTCGACAGGTTATCGTTTCGAAAATTACACATTTCGATAAGCTGATTTGTCTTGCCCCCGACAGCAAACCTACTGATGGAAGAATAGTGGTCGTCTGATATAAACTGACAAGATTTTCGGGTTTTAGAGTTGTGAACAGCATTAATAGGACACCTATGCAGGTATCACATTCATTGATGTTCAATTCCGTATGGAAGCGTATCGAAGGGTTTTTTTTTTTTTTTAGAAACGTTGCCCCACACTAGGAATTTCTCCTGTATTGTGGGTGCGTTTACAAACATTTTAAACTCCCATACACAAACGGCCAGACCCGGAACTTAAGCTTGCAAAAAATAAACTGATAACAGGGATTAAAAAAAGGTTCCAATTTTTGGTTTGTTATCTTGATATCAGAAGAGATCATATATCAATATTTTTCACGCAATTATCATAATTGTAGGAATCTAATTATCTTCTTCCTATCAATAAAACTAAGGAATAAATTATTTGAATCAAAATACCTCCATTTCTAAGCAATCAATATCCGTTTGAAAATGCCTGAAACACAAGCGCCCACAGCCAAAACCCACACACGTCAAGAAAATACACGAATAAAAGTGCTACAATTCAATTTTATATAACCTTCCACCCATCCACACACACAATGTCGTAACGAATATCTAAAAAGTCATACAATACATGTCCCGCATACTAAAATATCGAAGAATACATTACTACAGTTTTTGAGCCGCCTCCATACATTTTAAAGTGAAAGTGACGGTACTCGCTAAGTGGGCTGTAATAAATTTGAATATGACATCTGTGATATTCGTTTGTAAGGCTGGGTGTACATGTACGTACGATTTGTCTTTTATTGCTTGCGGGTTCGGAATAATAAAGATTTTGATTGAGTAGTAGTAAGTGAAGAAGGCTCTTTGCTAAATAATAATCATACCTACGGGTCGATTGAAGGTTAAGCTTCGCTTAGCGTGGTTTTTCGTGGATGGGTGACCGCCCATTACATATCGAGGCAGCTCCGTGCCTCGGAAAACACGTTAAGGTGGATGTGCTAAGGCCCGCGTAATTCATATTTTGGTAGGTTTTTTGAAAATTGAGGATCAGTGTCAGGATGTTTCGCGACCATATCGAATATGATTTTAGAAAATTATAATCATTAAAATCAAAAGTTCAAGTTGAATGAATTTGTTATGAAAAATTCATGAATTTTGCGGGTTACCTTGGCACATCCGCCTTAAGTGGTTGGTCTCAGCTGTCATTCTTAGATCTTTGACAGTCGTTACAGGTGGTCAGAAGCACAAAACTCTGACTACCAGTCTTGGAGTACTGTGTTACCCAGTAACTGGTTTTTGGAGGATATGCAGTCACTCCATGTTGAATACTGGTATTCAGCTAATTATGTAGGGAGTAGGCGTAGTGTCTTATGCTCACTTCATTGATTACGGTTAGCACTGTAGTGAGTTGAAGTTGTCAGTTTTTTTAGATTCCGAGTAAAAATGATCCTAGGAACGTGATATTCTTACTGGCGATGGCGTTGCGATATAATGAAAATGATTCATAAAATCTATGGTTCAAGAGATTTGAAGGCTTTATTTAAGCAATAATTTGCTACCATTAGTCGATTACTCTCTTTTAAACTCTCAACCAGCTGAAAGACAGTATGGCGCCGCCACCGCCGAATCAACCGCATCATAAACTCGAGTGAGTTTTATGATACAGCTGATTAATTTAATTGCGAGTTTAATTTGCACAACCAAAATTATACATAGTGGACGACTCAATTGTAAACATTTTTCTTTGTTGCTCTGGTGGGACAGATTGTTAAATAATTTGTCTTTCTTTCTTTCTAATAATAAAAAGCGAAAACCCTATCAAAATGACTGCATATAATGTTTTTCTGTTATGGAATCTTGCAGGCAATGGATAGGCACTTAACATGATTTGTGTTCACCATTTTAAATCTAAGGATTGTGAGATTAAAATGCTATAAAATATGTTCTACCAGTTATTTAGCTTCGCAATTAAACCAGGTAAGTCCTTTTCAATTTGCAGTATAACAAGTATGATTCGTTTTATAATTAGTGTGGTATAAATATGTCTGTACGATGTTGATTATAATTTTATTTTATTGTTGATAGGTGTGATTAATATTGTAATTGCATACTCTTAACTTCTTTTTGTAATGTTTATTTTTTTATTCGAGTTGTATTAATAATTAATTTTACGAGTATGTGTCTTCTTGTTCATAAAGTGGTGGTTACATTATTGCCATCAGTTGCTGAATTTTGCTCATTAATTACAAAGTTAGGCCGAGCCGAGTAGTCAAGTAGGTTACAAGGTTTGAGTTACTTCAATAGTTTTTAGTACATGCTTTTTTCTATAGCCAAAAGGCTATAGAAACACAGCTACGCACGGCGATAGCACGGCTATAGAATAACATGACTTTGTCCCACAAAAACACACAGTCAAGTTCTTTCTAGTATTTATACAGGGACATTGACGCACAGCCTGTTACCATAGTTTCACTACATGGTTCTGAACTCCATGCGTTAAAATTTTACGACTGTTTCTTCAAAAAAAAAAAAAAAAAACAATGCTGTTCCTTACATTTTTACCGCGTAGTTAAAAATATATAGATATTACATAAAATTCAAAACTTGTAAATTACCCATTACCTATTTTTAGAGTTGTAGATTCGCCTACAAATAAATAAGATAGAGAGAATCGCCTGCAGAAAATAGATCACCGAAATTGTCAATTCACCGAGTCGAGTAAATAAACCCATGATGTGTATCAATCCTAACAAGATCTTGTCACAGCGCTTCCATCTTAGAAATAGAAAGGATAACTAGATGTAATGCCTCATGGTCGGAGAAATTTTAGCATCTTCAGTACATTTGAATCTGTCATCTAGTTTGAAAGTTGAGATAGTTGATCTTGAAAGGAAATCACATTAATAATAATTTATTCCGAGTGACTGGCTTGTTTTTTTGTGCTGTCGATAAATGATCCAGTTTTATGTGCTGATGTATATCTACACAATTAACGTTTAATAGACTGTTCATATCGTCTCTCTAATTATTTAAAAAAGCGGCCAAGTGCGAGTCGGACTCGCACAAGAAGGGTTCCGTACCACCGTGCAATATTTGACAGATTCTTTTTCCCTTTATTATTTTATTTATTGACACAGCAGCCATAGTGGTATATATTATCTATAGTATACGTACATGCTCTGTGGAAATTTTAATGTCTACCTATTGCGGTTCAAAAGATAAAGCCATGTGACAGGTGACAGACGGACACACACACAGCGGTCCCGTTGGAACCCTTTGGTTACGCAGCCCTTAAAATGTAAAGTAACAGATAAACTGTAAATGCTTGTTTGTGTAGTGGGTACCGTTTGTAAACCTATGGTGGTTATGATGTCTTCATCACATCTTGCGTCGTAAACTTTTAGCAAATAAACAATTAAATAGTCATTATCTCAACAACCTAGAGCCCCGTTACTTATACGGTTTTTAAAAAGCTTAGAACATTTAATATTCGAATGTTTAAAAATAGTTAAAAAACTTGCCGACTCGCACGCGTCGGATTCCCACGCGAAGGGCTCCTTACCACCGTACAATTTCTTAAAGTACATATTAAAAAAGACACGTTTCTATTATGGACACTCTTTTTAATTTTAGGTACGGAACTCTAAAAACGGCTAGGTACCTATGGGAAATTTCATATAACGAATAGCTAAAGACATGGGAATTTGCGAAATATACAATAACCTACGTTACAATGTACCAATCTGAAAATATATTTTATTATTACATGAAGATAATAATTTCCAGAGAGAATACCGTATATACATAGAATGCGTATAATTCAATATCTGCCGTTCATTGTCCCACATTATTTGAATTTCTGAAGGCTCAGTGCGGTGGCGATGTTTTGTATAAGCATCGTATCTTACATCGCATACTTGGAATATTGATATGAGAAGATTATATAATTTTAGGACGCATTATTTCCTACATACCATGGGTAAGTATTTAGGACGTCTAAGTTTCTTTAGAAAGAAAAATTAAAAAAGTAATTTTTGGGACTGGTACTTGCCGAACACAGACTAAATATTAAAACACAAATATAAATAATAACGACAGTCATTTTCTGCCTAGCCGTTTCCGAACTTCGGTGGGGTCAGCTTCCAGTCAAACCGGACGGATGCAGCTGAATACCAGTAATTTAAATGGAGCGACTGCCTATTTGACCTATTTCTTCCCGTGGGTGTCGTAGAAGGTGACTAAGGGACTTACTAGAGAATGGGCAGCATCGTTCTCTATGCATTTTACCATCATCCTGCGATCGCCAACCCGCCTTCCAAGCTTGGCGATTATGGCAATTCCCTCCCCGTTTGGTGGAGGCTTATGTCCAACAGTGGACGTCTTTCGGCTGAAATGATGATGATGATGAGGATGACTCCCTGTCTGACCTCCACAGCCCAATTACTCTGGGTAATACGATACCACTTGGTAAAACTTTCGAGATTCTGACGACACGTAACTACTGTCAAAGATCCACAAATGACAGCCGGGACAACGGCGTAACGTGCTTTCCGAGGTACGGAGGGGTTTTGGTGTAAAAAGATGGTCACCCATCCACGGATCAACAGATAAAATAATAACTGCAGTGCCTGTAAAAAGACAAAATTAAAAAAAAAATCTGTACGAAGCGAAATGGCTGAAGACTTAAAGAATTGGGTTTCTAATAATACTCGTCGTTGCCAGTAAAAATAAAGATTGTCATTTGAATACTTTTCATGAAAACGTTTTGTAATGTAGAACGCCATATGTACGAAGTGACCTATGTGACCTTTTCATGTTATTATTTCTTACATTAAGGTTAAGTGCAATTAGTAAGAACCACTCAAAGTCACAGTCAAATAATTTATTTCAAACGTTAAAACTAAGTACAATTATATTTAAAAAAAAAATGGTCCGAGTTGCTATGGTCAAAAGCAAGTTAACAATAATAATAATAATTACGTGCTAAAAAATGTCTGCGTTTCGTAGAAACGGTGAAACAATTTCAAATTGAAAGGCTTCCCATTTCCTGATAGATTTCATCAATTTTCATCAACCGTTAACTAGTGAGCGTTTTCTTTGAAATAATGTTAACACCATTCACCTTATTATGTCTCAAAAGTGCCGTCCGACCAATTTGCATGAGATTAACAATCTTCACAGAATTTCTTTTCGCAGAATAATCGTCCGACTATTACTGCCCACTCAGAGTTTTAGCCAACGGGGTTTAGCTAGGTAATCTTCTTTTCTTCGAATTTTTAGACTTCCCAGGTTTTGCTTGCAACAACGGCTTTTCAATTAGTTTTCGAGTTGACAGAGAAAAGTTTATACCCATTTCAGGGCCCCCTGAAATGGGGCCCTGATACACTTGTCTATGTGTTTGTGACGGGTGCTAATTTTTACTCGACTACGGCGAAGCAAAGAAGAGGTTTATGATTTTGAACGGTATGTATGTATGTGGGTTTGTATGTATGTAAGTATGTAAATATGGTCACCTATCCACATAACCGCGGCAAGCTCAGCTTTACCTGATCTACCGACCCGAGCGGGTTATATTACCTTAGAGCGTCATAAAACCTTGAATTTCATTTTCGTCTCAAACAAACATAATCTTGCTTCCATTTCTGCATTTCAAAAGGTATCCGTATGGATTGAGGAGCCATGTCTCATAATTTAAACGCGGGTAATACCAATAGTCCCGTTAGTTGCCGGGCGTAAAAGAATAGCACCATCCCATTTCTTCCAGTGCGTGTCGTAGAAGGCGACTAAGGGACTTACTAGAGAATGGGCAGCAGCGTTCTCTATGCATTTTACCACCATACTGCGATCGCCAACCCGCCTGCCAAGCGTGGCGATTATGGCAAATCCCCCCTTTTGAGGGAGGCTTATGTCCAGCAGTGGACGTCTATCGGCTGATATGATGATGATGATGATGAATACCAATATTTAGTAGTAACTTACCGGAATTTGTAGGCCCGATCCTGGAATTTGTAGTAAAACCCTTTCAAAGTAACAGGACGTTTTATGTGGCTCCTCAATTCTGACGGTCTATAAAAAAACAAATGTACGTAGCTACTAAAGTACTTCATCAAGTCGAAGTTTAATTACTTGGCGATAGATTTTAAAAAGGTAATTTGGGATAATACGCTTTTTTATTATCATTTTTATTTAATATATTAAATACTGATTGGTGAAGAATGATTCACGTGTAAATAAAGTTCTGTTTATGAACACAGTTTGAATTATTTATGGTCACCCCATACACAATATTGTAAAGGAAAATTAAAATTATTCATATCTTTTGAACTGTACTGAATGTAGAGGATGTTTGATTACGCCAATATTTAGTAGACATTTCTACTAAATATTGACGTAAGTAAACTTTGATTTGATCAACTACTTTAGTAGCTACGTACCGTCAGGATTATGGAGCCACATAAAATGTATTGTAATACCGAAACTATGAAGCTTGTGCATTTTATTTTCATAATATATTAAAACAAACTTACTACAAAATCTATTTTAATTGCTTCATTTGTTTCCGAGAAACAGCTCAGCAAAATTTATGGTATAGATAGATAAATATATATACGTAGACAAATCAAAGCATTGTAGCTGTTTCAAATACAGCCTTACAAAACCCATTTTTTTGTACAGGTTACCCATAAATAGGTACTACTAATTCCTACCAAATTTTCAGAAATATCAATCGCCCAATTTTTGAGTTCTAAGGTGGCTCCTCAATCCAGACGTCTGAATTGAGGAGCCAGATTAAACTACTTGTAACTTTGAAAGGGTTTTACTACAAAGTCCAGAACCGGGCCTACAAATTCGGGAAATATTGGTAGTACCCGCGTTTAAATATGAGACATGGCTCTTCAATCCATACAGCCACTTCAAAAGCTAACACCGCGAAATACGATCAAATTTGAAACACACATACAAATCATACCATCTAATGAGTCAGCGAATTATAAAATTTACATAAGACATGCCGCTGTGGGTCAGATGCGCCATCTTGAATCCGTGAATGAACACCGGGAATTCCGTAAAATCCGTATAATGTTATGTTGGTACATTTGGGTCAGTAAGCCTGTGTAGTTTTAATAATTTGCCGTATCAGTGGCAGTAAAACTTGTTTTAATGTTAATATTCTGTGAGTAAGGTTTTCCTTAATCCAATGAACTTCATACAAGTTTAAAAGACAAAAGTGTATGTTGATGATCGGCTTTTTCAAAGCTCTTTAATTCACTAAACTATCTTAAGGGGAATTTAGAAGTCATGAAATAAATGTCAATATGTTATACATCATACAAAAGACGACAGTGGAACATTCACGTGGATTATTTCATAGCATTCTAGTTGTACTAACTAGTAGACATTTTTTTAAAGTCGTTAACACACAAAACCTTTGAATCATTCAAAATCGAAGATCGTCGCTCCAAGGTAGCGTGAGGCCTGAGGGCGTCCTACCTTACGTTTGGCGATTCCCGGTTTCCAGTCACAACCCCAACGGTCATCGATTCTACGGCTAATATGACCTGCCCATTGCCACTTAAGCCTGTTTATTTTGTGAGTTATGCAAAATAATAAGACAACAAAAAATCCCTAAAAGTACGACACATTCCTGTCATCGGAAACCAGCATCTCACTAAACACAGCTTATCATTAAATGGAATTTAACATTAACATTATTATGGCGGCTAACTTCAACATTTAACTATAATAAGCCCTATTCTAACGAGAATGGTGATTATATCTACGTGTAATTACTGTACGTAATGGAAACAAGGCTATTTAGCTAAATGAGAAACGTCTTTATATGTATATGTTACGGGTTTATTTTAAAATAACGAATGGGTTTTCATTGAAATGGTTCGTTCATAAACGAATATTATTGTATAATTATATAAAGTTAAAATGGCTTAACGGGCAGTTACGTGTGGGCAGTAAAAAATCGGAATTAGTCGGTAAGAAATCTAACTTGGAAGTAGCGCTCGCCAACCGTTTCCGGAGCACCGCTCGCTTCGCTCGCTCGGCTTGCTCGTGGTTGATTCCAACGTTACCTACGAACTGGCTAAATATTTTTCTGATTGTTTTTAAACACGCTATTACAACACTGATTTACAGCAAGGTTACAAGTACATTTTTGAGATCCCTGGCCACTGAAAGGTGTAATTCAATCATTTTGTTTTGTAGTTGAAAAATTGTTCTCCCATATATGGATATACGTCATGGTCAATTCTCCAAAGTGAATTGTGTCTTGACAGACGGTCAGACGGATGAACAACGAAGATCCTATAAGGGTTCAGTTTTTTCCGTTTATTACGGAACCCTAAAAAACATACGCTAATACACATACCGGAATAACAGTAGTCGAAAAACACACGCAGCATCGCGTGTCATCTCAGTGTACCGTTAGCAATATCATGAAACGTAAATTATGTACGCAAATGTAATCTAAGCTCTATAAAGTGTCCCATTCAGTTAACCACGACGGTCTGTCCGCGTTTGCAGCGGTTATTGTGGGTGACCACCCCTACTACAGATGAATTTTTTTTAATGTCTTTATTGACATTTTATTCGAACAGTGATAAACCAATATTGCTCAGTTTTGGTGATTGATTTTAAAACATGAAGCAACTGTCACTTTCAAAGTTTCAGTTTCCTACCAATTTATGCCATGGCACTTTCTTAATAATAGTAAGTGATGTCGAGCTGAAGTTACCACAGATTAAGAAAGAAGGAGAGATTTTTTTTTTATTCTGCACAAACAAAACGCATATTACCCTAAAAAAAAAAGGATTTCAGATTCACCCAGTTAAAGTTTGGTATTTTCCCCCATAACTTAATGTCATTGTCGTCTTTGGTCCCTCCAAAGACATTAAACTTTGCGGACTGTGTCTTCTGTCTGAATAGATTTTCTTGTCAATCTTGTCTTAAATCAATGACAATAGGTTTGGGTCAAATTATCAGCATTGCCATCCTACGTGCCAAGATGGCAATAGTGCAAGCCTTTTGGGCACTTTACACATTGACACAGATGCGGTCAAACTTTTGGTTCCCAATTCTATCGCCCTTTTTTCTATTACTCGTAATATACATTATAATGATAACCACTCTTACCAAGGGGTATCGTGTTACAAAGTAACTGGGTTGTGGAGTTCAGATAGGCAGTCGCTCCATGTGTCAGCTGTATCCGGTTAGACTGGAAGCTGACTGCAACATAAATATGAAAAGTATTGGCAGATGATGTCTTGTGAGTTTTGCGTAGGAAATTTGTATATAACATTTGTCAAAATAAATTGTCTGATAGAACTGTTCTTTTTTCAGTTTATATTATTATAGTTCAGCTGAAAGAAATTTCTTATATCTATGGTTCAGTCATTTTATATTGTTATAAAAAAAAATTGCTTTCAACACAACATATCCCTTAAATACAGACACAAATAGTAACGTTACACGCGTACCCCTTACCACAGGAGCCCTGACCCACATTCCATACATTTTTGGAACGCTTAAAAACCGCGGTAACGTTTCGCTGTCGCTTAATTAACTGAGCACAATGCGTTATAGAAATATACCCTATTATTAACGTGCCCTATTAATAACGTTGCCGATTAATAACGTACCCGATTAATAACGTGTATCGTTCATTGTTTATCTTTTGTTCTGACGGTATGGGTTAGCTTTTGTGTTCGAAACAAAAGGTTTTGTGTTATTAATAGGTCTTTACCTATGAAATTGCCGTTTTGTATGAACAAGTTTAAACGAATTTTTTTCATTAATTTTTTATTTGTATTAATCGAAGTAATCACCCATGCAATCAATGCATCTTTGCCATCGCAGTGGCAGTTTATTGATGCCCTTCTTAAAGAAATCAGCTGGACGGGAGGCAACAAATTCTTCAAAGGCATTTTGTACTGCCTCTCGGGTATTAAATTTTTTTCCCGCCAAGAAGTTATCCAAATTCTGGAAAAAGTAGTAGTCTGTAGGCGCAAGGTCTGGTGAGTAGGGCGGATGACGGAGAGCTTCCAACCCCAGTTCTTGCAACTTGGAGACCGTCTGCTGTGCAGTATGAGGTCGCGCGTTGTCGTGCAGGAGCAGCGGAGACGAGCGATTGACCAATGCTGGTTGGAGATGCGCCAGCTTCTCCATCATTGTGTTCAGTTCTTCACAGTACACATGTGCAGTAATGCTCACCCCGTTTGGTAAGAAGCTGTGATGAATCACACCGGCGCTAGACCACCAAACAGTGACCATCACTTTTCTAGGGGTAACTTTTCGTTTAGGGCATTGTTTAGGTGCTGAACCAGGATCCAACCAACTTGCTGAGCGCTTACGGTTATCAAACAGAATCCATTTTTCATCGCAGGTAACAATGCGGTTCAAAATTCCTTCATTTGTGTGTCTGTTGAGCAGTGCAAGGCACGTCTCGACGCGTACTTCGCGCTGGCGATCATTGAGTTCGTGGGGCACCCATTTGTCAAGCTTTTTTACCTTGCCAATTTGACGCAAATGGACCAATATTGTTTTGACGCTAACGTCGAAAGCTGCTGCTAATTCAGCCGTAGATTGTGTATCATCAGCTTCCACAATCGCCTTTAATTCGTCATTGTCGACCAAAGTCTTCGGACGACCGCGAGGTTCATTTTTCAGGTCGAAATTTCCAGAACGGAAGCGAGCAAACCAATAACAGGTGGTGCGTTGGTTTGTAGTGTTAGCTCCGTAAACGTCGTTGATGTTGCGTGCCGCTTGTGCCGCGTTGCTGCCACGACGGTACTCATATTCCATAATTACTCGAATTTTTAACGTATCCATGATGACGAAAAAGATTGAAATGCGATGAAAATGTAACACTAATCAATAAAGAAATGACTACTTTTAGAAAAAAAAATCCATGTTTTTAAAATAAAATTAATTTGAAATTAGAATTCTTAGCCAAACAAAAATTATTTTGATTTGAAATGGCCAGTACTGCAGAACGGCAATTTCATAGGTAAAGACCTAATATTTTACACTGGCCATTTATTTTGTGGGTTATGTGTTTCAATATGTATCAGGTAAAGCCAATGAAAGCTTGTTCATTAGAAGCTTATGTTGTGTTTTAGTGAAGGATTTTTTTTTAGTGTGGGATATCATCAAATAACTTCTCACGCTCTGGGTGGAGCAGGGTATCAGATTTTTACTGACTAAAACCCACCCGTGTTCCCTCAGTAGTCTGTGTAGGTTGCTATATTGTTCACGACCAAATTAATCAATCCCAATTTCTTCCAAACTAATCTCCGCTATACAAGATCGATCAATAAACTGACAAGAACCACCGGCTAAACAAGAAACTAATCTTATTACAACGTAATGAGTCGTAACATGAACCACAATAGGTATTGTGAAGTCGCCCAGTTCTTTGTTGGCTGATAGATGGAATTACTCTGGCTATTGGCAGTCTACTGTGTCAATGTTATTGAGAGTAAATCTGGCATAATAGTCTATTTTAGGTTCAGGAAGAATAGGTGCAACCTTGGCTCCTTGGCCCTTCTGGATTAGGTACAAAATCGTACGGAATCGTGTACAAAATCGTGTCAGAATTTTACTGACTAAAACCCACCCGTGTTCCTTCAGTTGCCTGTGTGCCAGGGGCCACGTTATCTCTTCCGAACAACCCGCACCCCTGGCAGTTCAGTGAAGGGTTAAAGCCTTTTTTCATACAAAGATGGAATGATTATTTGATAACCATGCTTGAAAATTGCGAGAGGGGATAACCAATGAGGGCCGCACGTGTCAATTGATCAGGTTAACCTACACTTGCTGCGGTTGGCCAGTGGATGGGTCCATCTTTATACACAAAGACCCCTCCGTGCCTCGGAAAGCAAGTCTTTCATGGATCTTTCGACAGTCGTTACAAGCCCGAAAGTCTGAACCAGATTTACCAAAGCGTACCGTATTAATCAGTAACTGGGTTGTGGAGGTCAGATAGGCAGTCGCTCCATGTAAAATACTGGTATTCAGCTGCATCCGGTTTGAGTGGAAGCCGACCCCGAAATATTCCGGAAAAGGCTCGGCAGATGATGATGATGCTTGCGAACTAAGAATTATTGTAATTGATCATAACTGTTACTGATAGCCAGTAAGTTATCCCACCGCTGGGCCAAGGTTTTTTTTTTATTTAACTAAGGTTCACCCACAGTTGTTACAGATAATATACAGATAGGAACATATAAGTAATAGTGTCTTAATCTAACTGCACAACCAATTGCAGGCAAACACCGCATGCAAAATTCTCTTTGTGTCGCAGCCAAAGATTTCGGGGAGGCGGGGGGGGGGGGTTGGGTCACAGACAAAGACTACATATACATATATTAGTCGGTAGAGAAAAAGAGTAAATTAGACTTTATTGGACAAAAAACTGGTTAACGTTTACAGCTTTGTGGGGGGGGATGGGTCATGACCCCTAGGATGCCCCCGTCGGACCGCGCCTGTGCATTTGTTTTTTTGAGCTTATCCTGCCAGCTTTTACAGGGTATGCCGCGAGGATTTCTAGCTTTGGCCTTTGGCCATTTAAGACTATTAATCACAGAGCTGCTTATCCATTGGAGGCAGCCTAAGTTAATATAAGGAGATTAATAAAATCTGGATGAGTAAGTAAAAGTATAAGAAACTTTATAACCAGCACAGCTAAAGTGTGGAACTCTACGCCTGCGTCTGTGTTCCCTTTCACATTTAACCCAACCACCTTCAAATCGTTTTCCATCAGACGTGACCGAGGTCAAGTGCAGGCCCATTTAGGAATAAAAAAATGGCTTAAAGTTTTTATTAACTTGTTTTACAAAATTATATGCGAGCTTCCTAAAAACCATAAATATTTACGCCAACATAAAATAAAGAAGGTATCGAATTACATAAATAATTTCGATAAATTATTATTCAGGAAAGTTATGTTCATGAATATTAAAATGTTACTGAATCGGTGACAACGTGTACCAAATTGAATAAAATAACGACTAATAGTGTCAAAGGGGAATTATTTGACCATTATATAGATACTTAACCTGTTCTTTTTGAGTTGTTTTATCAATTAAATAGATACTTCAGGTCAGATGTGTGAATAAACTGGTTGTTCCAATGAATTCTCATGAATGGGACGACCACAAAAATGTTCTGTCATCTATCGAATTAGATAAATCAAATGGAGTGCATTGTATCTCTCTAGATATATCATCGACGGAGGGGGCCAGCAGGCCTAGACAAAACCATTCCACCAACCAACCAGTCATTCCCATACATTTTGGCGTAGCGTTTGGCGTGAACGCTAACAGAAATGTATTTTGTCTCTAGGCCCTGTGGGGCGCGTGGCTAACTGATAGGTAACAGCCGCACAGATCGAACGAAAGTTACGATACGCTTGCCGCGGTCAGTCCGTAGATGGGTGATCATGTGTTTCATATCTAGACACTTCTGCGTCTCAGAAAGCAAGCTAAGCCATTGGTTTTGGCTGTCATTCAAAGTCAAAGTCAAAGCATTTATTTCAATTAGGCACTTATAAGGCACTTTTGAACGTCAACATTTACATTTAAAAAATAGAATTGATTCTAGTCGCCCATTCCAAAATGTAGTTTCGTATGGAGAAGAACGGGCAAGAAACTCCACCGTTACTCTTTTAAAATGTTTTACATACAATTTATCATAGTACATTAATTATATAATTATATATGTGAAGACGATGCACCCAGAATAAAAAATTACTATACCAAAAAAGGTAGATCGTCGTAGATCTATGGCCATCGTAACCAAAAGTTCGATAACCAGTCTTACCAAGGGGTATCGTGTTACCCAGTAACTGGGTTTTGGAGGACAGTCTGATAGGCAGACGCTCCGTGTAAAATACTGGTATTCAGCTGCATCCGGTAAGACCAGAAGCCGACTACAACATGATTGGGAAAGGACTAGGCCGATCCACTGATTTGTTTCTGACGCCGAGTAGCATTCGTTCCGTGGTTCCGTCAAATGAGACTTTAACAGTGTCTGTGTGACGGAATACTTACGTATCCTATGTGAACGTATTTATTTGTGACTAGCAGTGCTCTGCGGTTTCACCCGTGTAGTTCCCGTTTCCGTAGGAATACGGGGATAAAATATAGCCTATGTCACCCGGGGATAGTGTAGCTTTTCAATAGTGAAAGAATTTTTCAAATTGGTTCAGTGGTTTCAAAGGCTATTCAATGTAAACAAACAAACAATCAAATCTTTCCTCTTCATAATATTAGAATAGATATTGCTTTATAAGAAGGAACGGTAGATAGTTTACTTAATAATCAGAAAGAAGATACACACATAAATAACTCACGCCTTGTTTCCATGGTTGTTGACAGAAACTACAGAACGGCACCTGGTACAATCCTTATATACTTCTCTTGTCTTGTGTGTACATCTGCAGGCTTGGGTGTGTCCAGACCTGGCGAATAATAATAATAAACTTTATTTTCAGAATCACTTCCATTTTGTTAGTAACAATGTAGACTTACAAACTAGTGTTAGTAACATTAATTCACACACACTAAGGAAGAAGCTGCGCGAGGCACGCCGATCCTGGGGACTGTCTACTTGACTGCGTGAAGTCGTATCCACCGCCCCAAGATCGGCGAGTCCCACCTATCAGCCAACGTTCTAAGGATGGTATTGGGGCTGCCGCGAACACGGCGTAGCAGAGAAGCGCATCTCTTGCGCATGATGGCCGAAAAACTATCAACACCTGCGTCCGCAAACATGCCGGACGCGCTACAGAAACGCGGCAACCCCATCAACATCCGGAACGTGTTGTTATATTGTATGCGCAGGCCACTATATGCCCTTTGCGTAAAGTCCACCCACAGGCTGCACGTGTAAAAGGATTGGCAGTACACTTTAAAAATGCGCTGCTCGCGAGCCGCTTGGGAACTGCGGGCGTGCATTTCATGTTCGTACGCAGACCCTGCGCTGTCCACGAGCCGCTCGCGCGCATGCTACGCGACGTACTCGAGCGGCGCAGGAGGTGCGCGCGTGCCGCTCGCGGTGCAACTCCCTCGCTCACATATTTAGTTCAACGCGAAAGAAGCTATGTGCGCGCGCGCTGCACGCGCGCCCCACTCGAGCCTTGCCGGAGTTGCACTAGAGCGGCGCACCAAACGTAGGCTGTAACCGCACGCGAGCAACACGCGCACAGTTCGCAAGCGGCTCGCGAGCGGCGCGTTCGCCAGGTCTGGACACACCCTCCACCGATTTGTCAACGGAAGAATAGACATGACTATTAACTAAATGATGTGCAATAGGAGAAGATAGCTATGTTTTCTATTAATTGTCACAGTTATGCGTTCTAAACGAATCATGATTTTGTAGATTATCGTATATACTTTGTGGCCGTCGAGTAGAAAGTTTGTTGTAAGTTTGATTTTGTAATTTGAAATATTCTTCTGAAACAGTCTACATATATAAGGACCTAGACAAAGATCGTTATAAACGAAAGACAAAATGACAGATTGTAGAAGGATATCTACGGTGCGATGTCAAAAATGGGGAAACGAAATGTCACTTTGTATTGCAAAAGCACTGTCTATTCTTCGTAGAAATAGATAGCGTCCACCAGTAGCACCCTGCATCTGGTCTTTCTAAAGAACATCACCAATAACGTCACTCACTATACGTCCTCCTAATGTGTGTCCCAGCATTTCAATTCCACATCTGCCATCAGGAAGGTGATTGTCTAGTAATATCTAAAAAAAAGCACAATCTTTCACTAATTATCCAAATAAAACTATTTTCCCATGATCACAATCGATTCTAAAAACCATTTTTATCAGTATCGAAACTGAGAAACGATCTATTGATAACATTCAATTAAAACATCGGACAAAGCCTGCATCGATAATGAAATTCTATTGTCACTCGCTCAGTCACTCGTATTCTTTTATATGACTGCGTGAAGTAACTGCGAAGTAGGTTCAAAAGTTTAGAGGTTTTATGTTCTGTCTGGTTTCCGCCAAAAATCGATCATACTATAGAGAAGTGAGTTCGTTTCCCATAACCATCTTCTCTTGACAATAACAAACACAACAAAAAAAGAATTAGCAAAATTGGTCCAGCCGTTCACGAGAAACAGGGATTTATTTTATTTTATATTTGTTTGTGCGTAACCCACTAACCGTGCCGATTAATAGTGGGTTACGTAATTAAGGTGAATCTAGTCCACATTTTTCCTATACAAACTTCGGGAGTGTTTTACTCCACTGTTCGACAATTTACATCAAAAATTAAACGTAGTACCTATGATTTTTTCTTATTATTAATATTATCTGTATGGAAACAGCATACTGAAATAAAATCTATTAAAAAGTTAGGACCCAAGAAACATACTGCTTACTTTTCAGCCAGGCCCACCAGCGAGTTTGAGGCCGCGACTACGATTCCCCTTAAGGTGCTGGTTCATGTATACTTACTTAATCAATATTATAATATATTCACTTCTTACGGCATCTAACATAAGAAAAACAGTGCTCTAACTTAACTCCAGCTGACCACGCAGCGAAAAGTACCGTGAAGCTACTTATTTACTTACTATTAAGAAATAAAAAGGCTATTATCATCGGTACATTTAAGGGCAAATCAAATATTAAATAAAAAAATAATACTCAATTTAACTACGGCTGTTTTGTGGAACACGGTACACTCGATGACAGATTCGATTCAGATTTTAATTCATACTATTACTTAATATACTTACAAATAATTACAGCTTTAGAATGTAATTAAACTCGAATATACAACCATTATAAAATTAATTTAAGATTGTTGGTAATTGTATATGCTATTATAAACGGTCGGGTTGTATTATCCTTAATTGCGATCTTTTACTGACTGCCTTGGAACATTTTTATTAATGTGTAAAAGGTGAGTAGGTGAGCAGATGTGTTCTTTCAAATAGCTTTTAATAGCAGTCTTAAAACTAGCTTTACAATTTATTTAAAATAAAGGTATAGCCATCAGAAATCTTCAAATTTATATGTTTTATTTTTATTTTATTTTAATTTTATTGAGAGGAACAGCAAACAGTTACATTATAGGGAATTACAAGTAGTTTAACAAAATAGCAAATTGTTTATAAAGTAACCCACAACGCTGTCCACAAGTAGGTGTAGAAGTTTAACAAGAAAAGAGAGAACATTAATAGCAGTACGTGTGGCAAATACTTAATTAAAAGTTAAATGATAAAAAGAATACTAAGAAAAAAAAAAAGAATAATTTGTTAAAAGTTAAAGCAATAAGATAATGTTCTTTAGCATAGGCCTCCCCAAGATTTTTCTTAGCTCACGGTGGTGACTTTTCTCTGTTATTTCCCTCTCGCAGTAGTTTTCAAGTAGTCGTCCCATCTTTGAATTAGACTTCCTCTTTTCCTCCTATGTGTTACAAGCTGTGCCTGCGGCGTCGCCCGCGTGTGTGTCAGAAATTATTCCACGGTAACCTGCTACCAGTACAAAGCTTATGTTACTCCTTATAATATCAGCTATCGTCAGTTAAAGTCCAGCCAAAATTGATCCAGTCGTTTAGGAGATTAGTCGGTACATACAAACAGACAGATAGATAAATTTAACAAGCCGTTTAGGCTACAGAGCGTGCCAAAGAAATATACATACATGCATACACTCGACAAACATAACCCTCCTTCTGGCGCAGTCGGGTAAAAAGTAAGTACCGTATTTACTTTCATATGAATTTAGTCAAAAGCTGTTATTTTGACATTACAAAAAAAAAAAAAAAAACTATAATTCTATTTATTTGTATGTGTAAATAACTTATTGAAGATAATGATGCTCGATTTACTAACCCATAATTAATTAAAGTAATACACAAGGTATGTAACAATTTTTTCAGTGAAAATGTTTACATCAATCACATTACACATTTTCGCTTCACTATGTACAACAAACATCCGCCGAAAAAACAAACGGGCCATATTTATTTGTTTTTACTCGAAACATTTGCAAATGGTACAAAAAAACGAAAATACAAAATCTTCCTGCGAGGCAGAGTGCGAGCATTAATAAAATATACACAATCCCCAAAAAAACTGGAACAAAATCCTCGCAACTCCCAGTATCCAGCACATTTAAATTGTAAATACTTGTGTGCCCGACGACACTCGCCCACAATACGGACGAAAGTGAAAATGACCTTAAAACGTGAACAAACAGACGTAGGTACCGTCTGGTTTTAGTTGACAAAAAACAAACAACATCCCGACACAATAAGACTATAGAAAGTCGACTGACAGTCTATAAACACTTTTTTCTAACCATTATTTCGTTCTTAATTTCGTTTCGGGAAAATTGGCTGCTAATGGGTAAGCCGCAGAGAATGGGTTGAATCGGCCGCGATGAATTTGGGCGTAGCACGTTTGCTTGAGCAGTTCGGATCGCTGACACAGTAGAAATATAAAACAGTATCTCAACTGGACTGTTTTGTGCTAATTACCACCGAAGCATGTTAAGCCGGCTTTCATTCGTGTACATTAACAGTCTTTACGGGTCTTCAGAAGCCAAACACTCGAACAATCAGACTTGATAAGACCAAGGGGTATCGTACTATCCAATAACTGAGTTGTGGAGGTCAGATAGGCAGTCGCTCTTGTGGAAAATACTGGTATTCAGCTGCATTCAGTTGGACTTGAATCTGACCCCAACATAGTAAAAGTCTAGGCAGATGATACCACCGCTCTATCAGAGCTTTTAGGTTTAAACCGCGAGTACCGCGTCGGCAAAATGTAGCCGTTTGTTTCAATGCAACATCCACCATGACCAGCAAAGTGCATTGCGGAGCTTGCTTACACTACTTACACTACTAGTGCCTATGTGCGTGCAAATTGGGGTATTTGTTCATAGTGCTTCTACTCTTTACTCTCGCACTATGCCATCGCTGTGCATAAATATTCAGCAGACACGACGATTTTTTTTCTCGAACGGAAAAACGCACCTGATTCAGATTGAATTTTCGTACTATCACGTTTTATTGGACAGGTTGAAGTGTTGTAAAGATTACGCCGTGGACTGATATCCCTTGCTGATTGCGAACACGTCTGCGTACTTAGTGTCTCTAGTTGCGGCCAAGATATTCTTGTTTCTTGCGTATTTCTTTCTTTTATGAACGTTTATGTGAATTGTGGTTAAGTGTTGCGGTGACCACAGGATGCGTTACTCTTGTGTACGGTTGGTTGGTACACTTGGCATCGACGGAATAAAATAGGATTTAGATTAAAAGTTTAAGATCTAGTTTACAAAAACACATAAATCTAGATTGACGGCAAATAAATAACTAGTGTTTAATCTATTCACAAAGTTGATTTGATTAATTTGTTCAACAAAGAACTTAATTTAGTAAATACTGTCAACAGAAACACTTTCGCATTCTTCAGAAATCTTATTAATGTGTTCTATGACTAAAACGTCTCGTAAATCATTCTTTTAGTTCGAAAGTGAGACGTTTATTGCGAAAAAGTTGCATAAAACTTGATGTATGTTGATTAAAATGATTATTAATTACGGAAATGTAAATCACGTATCCGCTAACGGTATTGATTAGGTATCTTTCATCATTATATAAATAATTAGGGTTCCTTGTTAGAACAACTAGAATACTTCACCATATATGTAGAAATAGGTCACTGCAAAATCCAAAAATACTAGGCTTGTTTTGGGGAGGGAATTCATTTAAATGCCTGAAACCGTTTTCAACTTAGGAGGCCATTGATTTATTTGCATACATTTTCAAGATGGAGCCGGAAAATTGAAGCTAATAATGTAAATCTACGGAATTAAAAAATCAAGTGTCACTCACACTTACTTCTCCCAAAATAAGTTACCGTAACATTTTATTTTTGGTAACGGAAAGTATCACGGTAAACTCGTAATAATAAAAAAGCGATCGTAATCGGATTGTGAGAAAACAATCGATATGAGGACGTACCCTAACCGATTCAAATCGAATCGAATCGATTTTTGATTGCGATCATCTCCGCTGTAACAGGTTGTAACAATCGTAACTTTTGGAAGTTATACAATGATTGTTTGCAATTATATTTGAGTGCTGACATTTCCGTGTATGGATGGGACCGCTATGTCTGAGTTTCTTAAACTTATAGATTTCAGCGCAGCAAGGCGCGGACTATTTTTTTTTCTGATTGTAAATCATCAAATAACTTCTCCCGCTCTGGGAGGAGCAGGAGTGGATGGTGCTAGGGGCCGCGGTATCTCTTTCGAACAACCCGCACCCCTGGCAGGCATCGGCCCTTGCGGACTCCATCAGTTGATGCTGACATCTCTTTGAGGCGCGCGTGGAACACAATGCGCCGTCAACCCGGCCTTGGTCCTTACCGGACAGCGAGCTACCCATCACTCGTCGTCTGCAAGCCCGCGCCTACGGTGGCCGGGAATCAGCCTGGGATTCCCGACGCCCAGGGCATCTCCTGCGGAGGCTAGGGCCGTGAGGGAGCATATGCTGCCTCTCCCTCACGTGCGCCGCCTCCCTCTTCGCGAGCATTACTGCCTCGCAGAAGGAGGTGACAGCTACCCATGCACTCTCGCTCCATACTATGGCCTGGACCAGGGCCGGACGCGAGAGATTGCCGCCACCTATCGTCTCCACGAGGACACGGCGGTGCTCCGCCCAAGCCGGGCAGACCTCCACTGTATGCTACACCGTGTCCTCATGGCGATCTTCGCAATGGAAAATCCCGGCCTAGTTTAGTTACGAGGTTACTTGGATCCACAGCAAATATCAGATAAGATTGAGACTGTCTGGTGACAGTCACTCTAGCAGAGATGGTTGCGTAGCGTCCTTCTTTTGATGACAGATGGTGTCAGGGGAGCCGCTATTGTAACACGTCCACGACGAACTGCTATATTCCGGCACGATCCTGATGATATTGATGGTGTTTACTCACTAATACGATGACCACTGTCTTCTGGTGACGATTATCCTTCGCCGTTATACATATTTCTTAATTGTTTTGCGACGTTTCTTCTTTCTAACTCAAACACAGGGCATGGTGTCTGTTGTCATTTTGTCGTTATCGTAGCGCTGGTCCACAGCACGTTTTGGAAAACAAGTTTTTTATTTTTATTTTTATTCTTTAGTACATATACATTTCAGTTGATGTAATAAAACCTAGGTAAATTCATTGGAGTTTTACTGTGCACTACGGTCTTTGACTACATCATTTAGAGAACAAAACAACAATTGTAAGACAAATTAAACGGAACAATAAAGAAATTACAACGACGGTATAAGCGATATATTTACCTGTTAGTAAGGTGCCAATTGCTTAATACCCCTTATAGTGTAGCCCGTCAAAAAAAAAAGTGGCCTTGTGACAGTTGACTGCAAGATGGCGTCGATTAGGTCACGTCCCTTTAGGTCCCTTGGGTTTAAACCCCGATTTCTCGCTAGTTTACTATGAAACTCATATGAAACTAACTTTTTCGGAATTAGTAGTTTTAGCAGTATTTAGCCATTTCATACAACAATTAACATAAAAAATAACAACGAAACCGAATTAACACTTTTAATTTCACTAAGCGGCAAGTCACGTAGATTCAAAAGTTAGCTCCATCAACATTTAAGTCACGGGCGAGAAGCATTAGCGATTCTGCAAGCGGCTCGTTTACGTAATAGGGACGTAAGAACGTGACTGTCTGATAGTTTGACAACCATTGCTGATGCTGTGTCCAAGACATCGAAAAGACATGGTAGATAAAAGTTAATGTATAAAAATAGTAGAAATTATTTGTAAAGCTTTTTTTGCTTAGTCTTCCATCGCTTTATTAGTGAAAAATTCTACATTAAAGTTACCTTTTTCACTGTCAACGGACATCAACCTACGTCACCTTTACTAAAGTCGTTAGTTTTTGAGATGCTTTTTCTAAAAACTTCTGACGTTTATCACTTTCACTCGTTTTTAAAATAATTGTTCGCCGTAATTACCGTGGGCGGTTACGCCTCAGTGGGTTCGACGATCGAAGCTGGCTTCAAACCGTTTCTTTTTCTTTTTTTGTTTTACGTAGATCTTTACTTTTGTGGAGATAGTTTTAAGCATCTTCCTCAAGTTCTTTTTATTTAATAGACAGCGAAAAAAAGATGGCTAGTGAAATCAGAAGTGAATTTTTATCTTTTAATGGCAGATGATCAATTATTACTAGCAATTTAAGCACAACGTTGGATTTAGGGTTCCTACAAACCACTTATTAATTTAAGGGATACTAGCATGAAATATACTACCTACGGGTTTAAGATTTTTTTACGGGGGACTATTGAAACAGCATTGTTTACTGTTTATTTCTTTTTTTAATTTATATGGCTGATAAAAGAAGTAGCTTTGAAAAGCTCTGCATTTAGTGAAGCAACTGTATAAAATCTTTTCATTTTGATCGTTCGTATTTCTATTATCATCACTACGAGTTGATGAACCGCTTCTAAAACCGCTAATTTTTCAAGCCCGACCCGCTGCCTGCGAAGCGACTTAAGCACTACAATAATTTATTCATGAGATTTAGAACTGCAGCTATTGAAGGTATATAAATAAATACGTCATTCGATAATTAGACACGAACCTTATCAGGTCCAAATCTAGTCAAGCAACTCCACTTGTTAAGCAGGTTGTCACCCTTATTTACATTTCAACTGTCTTATCAAACACACAAACTTGTAGTGCGACAGTCCGACAATCTGATGACACGTTCCAAAAACGCGTTCGATCTATAAACAAATCGGCTAGTCGCCCTCGTGTATCACGCCTAAAGCCCCGTTCACGGACTTGAGCGGTGCGACTTGCGTCAAGTGACACGCGAGCGTTTCACCTGTTTCCGTCCAGCATAATCAACCTATAATGTTCTCACTGCTGAGACACAGGTCGGGTATTATCGAGATGGTGCAGTAGATAGATATGTACGTTTTCATGGTGTTTTATAATTTACTTCCCTACTACTTACCTAGATCATAAACTAGGTACTGCGTTGTTGCAATGCAAATGTGGGTGTTATCGCCCCGCAGCATAAGCAAAGTATGCTTTTCTTCACTTGTCATATTAGATAAACAAAAATTACGTAATGAGAGTCTATACAATTAGCCTGTAATGTTCCCACTGTTGGGACACAGGCCTACTCTCGGTGAGAGGGAGTGATCCGTAATCCACTACGTAGGATAACCGTTCCTCACGATGTTTTCCTTCGCTGTTTTGAGAACAGCGGTGATGAAATTGTTTACGAGCTATACAAATCGTAAGTCGGCCCGTTACTACTACATCGCTCCGCAAGTCACGTCGCGGTCACTCGTGGAGTCGCAGCGTGGTCTAAACGACTTCTTTCATTTGTTTCCTCCGTAGTCGTTGTCGCTTGACGCTTGTCGCTTGAGCGTGTAGCGTGCCCACAGCGTAAGATCACTTCAGTGTTGCGACTTATCAATTCGATTTGAGCATTGAATTATCAGTGTCTCTGATGTTTTAAATTGCCTGTGATTATTGTAAGTGGTAACAATGGTATACGATTTGTTCTTGTTTTATCTGACTGACAATTGTTAATTTGTTTGTTTTGCTTCGTCTATCGATTTAAGGAAATGCCGTTTTTGTTTATAAACGATACTCTACGTTTGACCATTTTTTCATATCATCATCATATCAGCCGAAAGACGTCCACTGCTGGACATAAGCCTCCCTCAAAAGGAGGGTATTTGCCATAATCGCCACGCTTGGCAGGCGGGTTAACGATCGCATTATGGTGGTAAAATGCATAGAGAACGCTGCTGCCAATTCTCTAGTAAGTCCCTTAGTCTACGACACACATGGGACGAAATCGGATGGTGCTATTCTTTTACATGGGGCACCACACGGAACTATTATTTCATATAATAGGGTGATAGCTTACCCATGATCGTTTAATAATCGCACTAGGGTCTAACCAGAAAAGTGCCGATAGAATTTAAACTGTTTTTGTTTTCCAAGGGATGCAATGAAATTAAAATGGATGATTTTATGGATGAGACATGATTTATTCAAATCACAATCGGAATGATCGAAAAATGGATTTCCTATTTTATTTGTAATATCAGAACAAAACTTAATCTACCATCCGTCATCTAAACACTTTTCTTACTATAAATTTTTGAGTTTTCTTAATATATTTGTGTCAAATTCTTTAATATTCTTCTCGAAGACGCCAATAAATGTACAATCCATCTCACAGAATCGCTGGCGATAACATTAAAGTACATAGCGACCTTTAATATAATAGGGACTCTTATCTATCACGTTGGGAAAGATCGATCGGTGCGAGGGAGATAAATGGAGTGCCCTATATAGTACTTACTTACTATGAGTATAATTAGATAGGTACTGAAATAATTTCCAGTTTCTCAATCGTCTGATTTCTCATCTAAACTTGTATTAAGGAGTACGTTTGTTTGTTAGTCTTTTATGTTAAAGCGGCTGAACGGATTTTGATGATATTTGGCAAATACGCAGACCATAATCTGGATTAGGAGATAGGATACTTTTTATTCCGATATGCCTAAGGGATGAGACTTATGCTGGTGAAATCGCGGGGCGCAGCTAGTCGATGTTTTATGGAACTATTTAGTTATTTACAGTTATTTATTTAACAGTTTATTTGCACACATTATTATAAGTGACAAGAAATAGTTGTAGACAAGAAGAAAGGAACAGAAAAATACATAAAAAAATGTAGAAAAGGTGCATTTTTGAAAAACTAACTTAACACAAGAAATTTCTATAGTAGATGTCATTTAATTCATTAAACAAAATAACGTTTACTGGGTGCAAACTCTGTTCATCCATCAATAGCTTTCAGTCATTGTTGAAGGCCGCAAGACCTCCATCCTTTTGTTAATTACTCTATAAATGCTGCGGAATAAAGATATATCTATCTATCGCCATTTTAATTTCTAAACAATTAACTTTCCAACAAAAACAAAAAAACGATGTAACATACACAAACCATAACTAAGGTAAGACGAAATCGTGCCGTGAATAATCGCGCCGGTAAGTCGCCCACGTGCATCAAGCCTAAACACCGGGGCGTGCTCACCAAACACGTGTCGAGACCTGTTTTCACTTTTTATTAGGGCTATTTTCGACTGCACGATTAAGGCGGTGCTCCACAGCAGTCCACGGGTAAGCAAAGCACGGATGCCTTTTTTTTTTGAGGGTGGGAAATCATCAAAATCAAACAACCCACACCCTTGGCACTCCTGGCAGGCCTCGGCCCTTGCGGACTCCACCAACTGGTGCTGACATCTATGAGGCGCGCGTGGAACATAACGCGGCGTCGCGTCGACCCGGCTTTGGCCCGGATAACAAGCTACCCATTACTCGCCGTCCGTAAGCCCGCGCCTACGGTGCCCGGAAATCAGTTTGGGATTCCCGACGCCCAGGGCGTCTCCTACAGCGTAAGGCCGTGAGGCCGCATATACTGCCTCGCCCTCACGTGCGCCGCGTCCTTCTTCACGAGCATCACTTCTTCGCAGAAGGACGTGATGGCTAACCATGCACTCTCGCTCCGTACCATGGCCTGGACCAGGGCCGGACGCGAGAGATTGCCGCCGCCGATCGCCTCCACGAAGATACGGTGGTGCTCCGCCCTAAAAATAAAACCGAACAAGATCAAAACATACGAGAAAAAAAAAACTGATAAGATTTATATCAAGAAGTAGACCAGTGCCGTTATTTAAACGACTTTCAGTCAATCCGTCTTAGGGCAGATTTCAACACATAACATGAGCGCGATTATTTTATCTAAACCGCGTTCAAAAGCTGTAAGTAATATATATTTGCTGTGAAATTTTGACACTGACACTTCTTGAGCGCAGTTTAGATGTGCTAATCGCGTTTAGTTGGTTCGGTACACCTCTACGCCACACTCTCCGTGCACATCCTACGCAACAGTGGACGGTCGACTTTATTCCTGCGCATATAATTGCTTACATACCTATATTATTATTTATAGGTATTCATTACAAAGATAGGGAGGTGTGTTATGAAAGTGAAATGGAACCTTATCTTCTGTAAGTAAGAGCGATTTACTTAATGGGTACGAACACGAGATTGTTTATCCGAGGAAGATAATATCTGTGGTTATTTACCTCAGTGCTGTGAAAGAAAAAGCTTGGGATAATGGTCATGTGTCGATATTTTTTCGTGTGGTGTCTATAGGTATGTTTATGTTAATAAGGTAAGATTGGTTTAGGCGTGTTATTAGTACTCTATAGTGATTTAAGCGATCTTACGATAAGATTTTGTGTCGTAACAATTCCGAAGCCTTCAATCTTACTTCCTACTTTTCCTATCCTACTAATATTATAAATGTGAAAGTTTCTGAGGATGGATGAATAGACGGATGTTTGTTACTCTGCAACGCAACAACTTCCAAATGGATTTGGATGAAATTTGGCACACATATAGTTTATAAGACGGATTAAAACATTGGGTAAACCGTTTATATTTTTGTGCAAACGGCTACACATCAGGCTATAAATTTCCAGTATAAGCTGATCTCGCATTGTATACGATTTCCGTACAGTGCGAGATCAGGGTAAACTGGTAAGTATAGCTTGATGTGTAGCCGTGTGTACCAGTAGTACGTTCCCGCGGTATAATTTCCGATCTCCACGTGGGCATAGCCGCTGGCAAAAGCTAGTCGGAAATAACTAAAATCTCTCCATTTCATTTTGGATGGAATCATGAAAATTGTCCGTTATTGATAGTACAGAGGTTAGCACGTCAAACTACCCCAATCTGTCAAATTTCTTTGATAGAGTTTCAACTTTATGACAGAAGCATAAGGTTCATGTTCAATTGGGAAAATTTGACAGTTTCGGATAGCTTGATGTAACTGGCGTTTGTACGTGTATGTTTAAAAAAAAGGTCAGATAATTATGAGCGTGCTGGTGCCGATATTGATACCCACATAGAGGCTTTTAATAACTTACGGCCCTGGCGATTTTTTATTTAAACATGTTATACTTATGAAGATCAAAGGCTTTGCTTGTCATCAAAGAGCTCACACAAGGAAAAAAAATGTTTGGGTCACTGTCCCTGGAAATGGTGAATACTTACGCGCAAACCGAAAGGATAAATAAGAAGCGATAAGGCCGCCCATTGTATATTTTGTAGTGTACCTTGTTTTTTTGTAATGTATTTTTTGTGGTGTACAATAAAGTATATATAAATATAAATAAATAAATAAATAAATAAATTCAGTACATGATTCTAAATCATCTAGCGTAGACTTTTCCCGTCAGGTTTAAATAAAATAATCAGCTTTTTTTAGCCGACTTCCGAAAAGGAGACGGTTATATGCTCGACTGTATTGTATTTTTTTATTGAAAGGGGTTTATTTCGAAATGGTCTCATTTAAATTTCATATATGTAGATCTGATGATGCGTTTCGGAGACAGACAACGGAACTCTAAAAAAAATGACAGCAAATTAACCGCGATTGCTGCTATCGCATAAATATGCATTGTTTTGACCCCAAGGATGATGAAATTTCGAATTGGTGTGGGGTAGGTTCTATAGCGAAAAAGTGAAAAGGAAAACTTTTTCAAACAAAAAAAAAAAAAACAACCGACTTCCGCAAAAACACTACAAAGTGAAAATTACTTTAAGAAATTAATAAAATACATATCCAATGTCACCGACTTATAATTTATTTTTCACGTTGTAGTGTTTTGTCCGGAAGTCAGTTGTTTTATAGAATAGTGAAAGTGACCTACACGGTCAAAATGTATGGCTTTTTAATAATCAAGGGTTATTAGCATTTTCAGGATTTTCCCTACTGTGCAATATATCCAGCTCCTATTTTTGTCAAGTCTACCATTTATATTTAACTGCCTTGCAAATATCACGCCTTATTTCCCTGGCATCTTACTTAGTTTCCAGGTATAAATAGGCAGCCATATAATATCCTATTAAAAAGCTTTCAGGAACATCTCTTTATACACAAACAGACGGTTATTGTTATACCCATCCTGGTTATAATGCGTTCTATAAACAGGCCCACCTTACCTTACCCTAGCAGCGTATGAGTTAACCCTTTATTATGTACTAACATCAAACTTGTAAACCTTTATGGGGCAAACAGAGTTGCTTTGTAAGAAGCCGGGTTTGTTATAGGTTAAGAGGTAATAAGGTTGCACTAAACAGCAAATTGCTAGTATGTTTACTGTTGTTTTAAGTATATTAGCTATGTTTTGATGTGCATTTTAACCGACTTCAAAAAGAAGGAGGTTGTTAATTCGACATGTTTATATATTTTTATTTTTTCGTGCATAACTCCGTCATATAAGGACGGATTTTCAAAATTCGTTTTTTGTTCGAAAGGAGTTTATTTCGAAATGGTCCCATTAAAATTTCATATAGATCTGATGATGCGTTTCGGAGACAGATAACGGAACTCTTCAAAAAATGACAGCAAATCAACCGCGATTGCTGCTATCGCATAAATATGCATTGTTTTGACCAAGGATAGTGAAATTTAGAATTGGTGTGGGGTAGGTACTGTAACTAAAAAGTGGAAAATAAAAACACTACAATGTGAAAAATAGCCTTAATTTCGGAAGTCGGCGACTTTGGATATGTATTTTAGTTTTTTGTCACCGTCTTCCGAAATTAAGGTTATTTTTCACATTGTAGTGTTTTTCCGGAAGCCGGTCTTTTTTTTTTGGAAAAAGTTTTTATATTATCATGAACAGTAGGTACGTCTTTTTACTGAGGATCTGATTCTTCATCAAATATCGTAAACTTGTGAAGTTCAATGTGCAGAAAATAGAAAGTTTTACTCTTTATATATATAGACCAAAAATCTTCGTATTGCGAATTGTTCAAAGTGTCCCTACACCTGTATTTTAGAGGACTTTTTTCGGCTTTTGCCGGCTTCGCCCACGTTAACCAATTTAAACCGACCCTTAACAAATTATTCACCTGAACCTTCCTCATGTATCACTCTATCTATTGGTGAAAACCATATGAAAATCCGTTCAGTAGTTTGGAGTGTAACGCGAACAGACAGACAGACGACGCGGCGGGAGACTTTGTTTTATGATACGTAGTGATAGTGATAAAACGCCACATTAGCCGCATTTAACGTTGCCGACTGAGCCCCAAAAAATTTGACAAGATGTAGGTACCATCGATACAAAAGAAAATGATGATAAAATATTAAAAGAAGACTCTTGACAAACATAATTATACAGGGTACAAGGGACATGGATGGATTTAGTACATGATTCTGTTCCAAACATTTTGAAGACTCAGTCAAACAAAATATGATGTTTCAAAGAAAAGTGCAATACCAATACCGGGTACGCACTTTCGGAAATTTCTTAGGACTTACAATCATGTGCTGAATTCAAGGTAACAGTTTTGCGCGTTGATGGCCCCACTATCCTACCCTGTATGTAATATTCGAGAGTGATTCCAAGTAAATAACAGCAAATAACTGTTGACATACACATTTTGAAGATGACTAGGTACATGGCATAGACACAGCTCTTACTCATGAATCTCGCAAGCAAGCGTACTTACACTAACCGTTGTTCACTACCTACCTATCTACCCATAAAGTATAGGATTTCTATTACAAATGTCCTCTTCCTTCCGGCGGCGGTTCGGATCGGACGTGTTTTTAGTAGTGCAATTTTGTTTCTTGAATTTAAATTTTTATTTAATTATTTTTTAAATCATCGACTCCACACTAAACTCGGGCCCTCCTTGTCTATCTTGCGGGAGCTTCCATTGAGTGCAGCGGCCATATTGGATTGTGTCGGAAATCTCTCTCTCACAGTCTGTATTGTCGGCGAGCGCGCCATCCAAGAGATTACCAAGGCTGGATAAACTATCGCTTCGAAACTTAGAAAAGTCTTGCAGCCATCTGGTGAGATTTGAACCCGGGTTGCGGCAAATATCTCATCGAGTTCGTAGCCAACGCGCCGAGTGAACGAGTGCGTCACAGTGTGAAATTAGTCTCCTGCCTACCAATAAGTGATCTACGTCACGCACGCTGCTACGGCTCGTCATTGAGTGCTACGCCGCTACAGTGCTACGACGGCCAGCTTATCTGCTACGCGATACCTCACACAGGGGCCTGGAGGGGATCGGCTACGCCGCATAATAGAATATCTTTGTTATCGTACGGGCTTGTGTCGCATATTTGTAACACGGAATCCCATTAAACAAGATGACCTCGCGATTGAATAGATCTTCCTCAGAGCAGGAGATTGACCAAATGGAAATGGTCGGGAATCGGACGCCACCTAATTTTGTGACCCAGAGGTCTAAGAGGAGCCGGGAAGACTTATTCATTGGTGAACAGTTGGATAACTTTAAAAAGGAGATGAAGGATATGTTGGTTTTTATGTTGACTCAGCAGACACAAGAAGTCACCTCAACACTAAAAGAAATACAACAAACTAATCTAAACATAGAAAATACGATCACACATCTTGCGTCACAAAATCAAGACTTGGAAAACAAAATATCTTTATTGGAACAGCAGACCAAAGAAGACAAGAAATACATTATGCTTTTGGAAAATAAAATGGAAGAAATGGAAACAGGAAGCCGCAAGGCCAACTTTGTGATAAAAAATGTGCCGAAATTAGCTGGAGAAACTAAAGAAGAACTTATTGGCCTAGTTATGACCCTTTCCAAAGGTATAGACTGTTCCCTAACCAAATCTGATATAAAGGACATTTATAGAGTGCGGGGAAAAAATGACATCCAAAATTCTCCCATTGTTGTAGAAACTGGATCCACTCTTATAAAAAATGATCTACTAAAAAAGGGAAAGGCATTCAATAAAAAACACCATTCCAAGCTATGCTGCAAACATCTTGGTTTTAAGTCCCAAGAAGACACCCCCATCTTTCTGTCTGAGCATCTAACGGCTAAGGGGTCTCGCCTGTATTTCCTTGCCAGAGATCTAATAAAAACTGGAGAGTATAAATATTGCTGGACTGCTTATGGAAAAGTATATATAAGAAAGGATGATCAAGCGCAAAAAATAACTATAAGAAGTGAAGAACAAATTCATAAACTAATAGTGAAAACATGACTATCTGCAGAGTACTTTTGTAGTCATGCATCATTCTTCACGTGTTATCTCTTGTCAATCTACCATAGCAGTATCTGCGTAGCAGTAAGGTACTTTTCTAATGTATTTTCTTTATCTTTAAAAACTTTTTGTAATTCTAACCGACACAAACACTTTAAACTCACTATACACACACCTACATTCAGTCTATACGAACTAAACATACTTTTGAATAATGCAAACTCACACAAACAAACAAAACATAAGTTATATAACAACACCATAACACAAACACAATTTATCAAGCGTGCACCTAATCTTCACACAACAAACATGAATTTGGAAATATTTACTAAAATATTGGATCAGTTTAACAAATATATCAGTTATACAAAAGAACTAATAATTAAATATAAATATTCGAAATCGTTCAATCATTATTTCATAAAAAAGCAATATACCTTCAAAAATATTGGCATAATTAGCTTCTTACTTTCGGTTTACTTATATTATGTCTTAAATCAATGTGGTATTCTCGACGGCCTTGTGATGACCACAATAATATCTTGTATCATTTATGAGTAACACAGTTCAAATAATCAATGACATAGACAACTTTGAAATTTCGAGAGCAGTTGAATGTGATCCTTCAAATCTTGCTGAACATATATTCGTTAAAAAAAATGATCTCACTATTATATCCCAGAACATAAGAAGTATATACTGCAACTTTGATGATTTCGTCATTATGATGTCTACTTTTCAATTCGAAACGGATGTGATAGTATTAACAGAATGTAGATTAAATAAGAACAAACAAATACCTCAACTTAGCAATTATCAGACTTTTGTATCGGCGCGGCAGATGAATCAAAATGATGGTGTAGTTGTATTCGTTAAAAAAACATTAAAATCTAAAATTCAAGAAATTCAGCTAGACCAGGCGACCTGTCTACAATTAGACATACTAGATTACACTCTTCTATGTATATACCGCTCTCCATGCACCACCATCCTTGATACATTTATGGATTCACTCAGCCAGCACTTAGATACGTTACCTACACAAAGAAACATAATAATAGCGGGAGACATAAATATCAACATTAGAGCGAAGGATGTTGAACTGTCTCATGATAAAAAAAACCGACTGAACTATCTCAACATGTTGTCGATGTATGGTATTTTACCAGGTCATACATTACCAACCAGAGAACGGAACTGCTTAGACCACTTCATGTTGAGGATTCATAAAAAAAAGACATCAGCTTCAATTGCTGTTTTAAAAACTACAATTACCGATCACTGTACTACATTTTTATCACTTTCCAAAATAAAAAGTAAGGTATCCGCTAGTAATGTCACTACGACCGTAAACTTTGAAAATGCACTAAAATATTTACAAGAAAAAAATCTTGCAGACTTGCTTTTTTGTGACGACCCGGATCTGCTGACAGATAAACTCATTCAGAAGCTGATTGATTCTATTAAATACAACACTGACACAAAAGTTGTCGCTAGCAGCAAACGTATAATTAAGCCGTGGATCACCCCAGGATTATTAAAATGTATTAAAAATCGTAATAAATTACAAAAAAGCTGTCGATTAGATCCGTTTAATGACGTTTTAAAAATAACCTACAGTCGGTACAGAAATTTTTGTAATAACCTGATAAAAAAACTGAAAAGAAAATTCGAAAGAGATTTACTTGCTAAATCGGTTACAAATACGAAATTACTATGGAAAAATATAAAGTCAATCACCTACTCAAATAAACCTAAAAATCAAAGCACTGAATTATTAAATATTTTACCCACTCCAACTGCATCAGTGAACTCTGTGAATAATTATTTTGCTGATATTGGAAAGCAATTAGCCCAGCAAATTCCGATAAACAAAACTTCTGGCCGGTCTAACATTCCACCTTCACAAATTAATTCTTTTGTGCTCTTGGACACTGACCCCATGGAAGTAGAAAGTGTTCTGATGAGTTTGAAATCCGACAGTGCGCCAGGATGGGATAATATCCCAACTAAATTCCTGAAATATGTTGCCAAGGAAATTGTTCCTGTCATTACTCATTTGGTAAATCTCTGTTTTAGAAAAGGTGTCTTTCCTACACTACTGAAGCAATCCATTATTACACCAGTTCACAAGGGAGGGAATGGCGACGATGTTAATAACTATAGACCTATCTCTGTCTTACCAAGTTTATCCAAGGTTCTAGAAAAAATTATTAATATTAGACTCTTAAATTATCTTAAAAAATTTAAAATATTATCATGTACACAATTTGGGTTTAGACAGGGAATATCAACTGAGGATGCAGTTACAGCGCTTAGCTCGCTGGTAACTGATTATGTCGATTCAGGAAAAAAGTGTCTGGCTGTATTCCTAGATCTGAAAAAAGCCTTTGACACCGTTGCTGTTCCAACCCTTCTGTCCAAGCTAGAAAATATAGGAATAAGGGGAACCCCTCTTATGATTTTTAAAGACTATCTATCAAACAGAAGACAGAGAGTTAAGATAGGGACATTCATCAGTAATGACATGGAGGTATCATTTGGCGTGCCGCAAGGAAGCGTTTTAGGACCAACGCTTTTCTTATTGTACATTAACGACCTATGTAACTTAAATGTAGATAGCGCAAAAATATTCTCTTACGCCGATGATACTGCCATTGTTTTTTATGGGAATAACTGGCCCGAAATTAAGCTTAAAACTGAATTAGGTATGGCTCAAATAGCTAATTGGCTTAACGAAAATCTCCTTACGCTAAACGCAACCAAAACGAATTATATATGTTTTACAATTAGAAATCGCTCTCAACCAGATCAAGATTTAAATATCAAAATACATTCTTGTAAACGAGCCATTAATTATGCCTGTTCATGTCCTATAATTAATAAAGTAACACAAACAAAATATTTAGGTGTCATTATTGACCAACATTTGAGCTGGTACTCCCACCTCGAACACGTTGCTGATAGAATACGAAAATTGGGTTGGATATTCAAGTCATTGAGATACGTGGTCCCCGCAAGTATAGCCAAAAAAGTGGGCGATAAGAGAAATCTTCTTAATGAAATCTACACAGCTCTTGCACAATCTGTGATAGTCTACTGTATACCTGTATGGGGTGGGGCAGCAAAGTCAAAATTCATAGACATAGAACGAGCGCAGAGAGGTCTAATAAAAATGATGTATTTTAAGAAGCGTAGATTTCCTACTGAAAGTTTATATGAGATCAGTGGCTTGCTATCTGTTAGGAAATTATATATTAGTGCCTCGATTTTAAAAAAGCATAAGACAATTCCTTATGATGAAAACGTAATATTAAAAAGAAGAAATGATATTATTGCGCAAGTCCCACAAACTAAAACCAATTTTGCTGCTACACAATATAACAATCAATCAGCACGGTTATATAATAAAATAAACAAAGACATATACATTTACACTGAGCATTTTCATAAAGGAAAGAAAATGCTAATAGAATGGTTAAAATCACGCACTTATGCAGATATTGAATCATTGTTAAAATAAGCGAAAATTAGTTATACTGGCACCACCACACCCACACCCACATCCTACCTCATACACACATCCACACAAACCTCATACATCACACACCACGCACACTCTACACACCTCACACACCCCGTCACGCATCACACACTCCCACACCCAACACACCCACATAGATATCAACATTCTGTTCAATTTCCGTTCGAGCGTGCGTGTTTGAACTTTCGATAATCACACTTCATGTAAATAACATTCAATCCCGCAAACACGCCCTCGAGAAAAATGTATTACCCTGGTTATATGTAACTGTAATGCTAAAAAAAAAAAAAAAAAAAAAAAAAAAATGTTAATTCTAAGTTGTACAAATAGCCAAAGCCATGGAAGTGCGGAGTCTCCTAACACAGGCATTATCATGCTTAAAAGGAGGCTCCAATCACAAACTAATGTAAACTAGTTGTTAAAGAAATAAACATTTTGTATTTGTATTTTGTATTTGTATGTGTAAATTTCACTTTCTCAGTTGAGAACAGCGTTAAATTTATACAAATTCAATGGTACATTTTGTAAGAAATAAACTCAAGATACAAACGGAAACTTCATATTGTGGTGTCATTACAACATGGGTTTCTGTACGATACATCTGAGGTCACGACCTTATAATTAAACAAATAAATACTTGTACAGAGTCCAATATATAGACTCCAAGTAATTGCTTTGACTACGGCGATTTATTGAATTATTAACAACATTCTAATGTCAAATTGGTGAAACTTTTTAACCGACGAAAAAACGGAGGAGGTTACTCAATTCGACGCGTATTTTTTTTTAATGTTTTTTTTTTACGCATAACTTTTTCCAGTGTAGTCCGATTTTGATAATTCTTTTTTTATTGGAATGGGTATACCCCGAAGTTGGTCCCATATAAATTTCGAAGAAAAATTCCAACCCTAAGGATAAGAAAACAGGGGATGATTGATTGTTTTTACTCACAGATTTTAATACTGAGTTGTGTATTACAAAAAGTAATCAAAAATTAAGCATGTAGTAATTAGTAGATTATAGCCACAAAAACTTATAAAATAAAAACTTTTTAATAAAAAATAACTATATATATATAAGTCGGTGACTTTGGATATGTATTTAATTATATGTTACCGCCTTCCGAACTTAGTTATTGGGGTTGGACAAAGCAAGTTTATTATTTTTACTTTTCGGTTTTTCGGCGGTTAAATTTTTTTATTAAAAAGTTTTTGTACTGAAAATCGAGGGGTTAGGTTTCGTACTTTGGCTTAGCCATTAGATAAAGAGGCTTGTGCTAAGTAATAACAGCCGCACGGGTCGATTGATCAGGTTAAGCTATGCTTGCCGCGGTTAATCCGTGGATGGGTGATAATTTTTACATACCAATACCGCTCCCTGCTTCGGAAAGCATTCACAGACGTTACGGCTCGTTAGAAGCCCGACAGTCTGACAAACCAGTCCTATCAAAGTGTATCATATTACCCAGAAACTGGGCTGAGGAGGTTTGGTAGGTAGCTGCTCCATGTAAAGGTATTCAGCTACAACCGGTTAGACTGTAAGGCGACCCCAACATAGTTAGGAAAAGGCTAGGCAGACTGATATTAAGTGAGAAATTTTAAATCCATATAACCTATTTTGAAAACCATTTCAAAGAAAACTTAAGCACCGGATTACCTTAATACCTATGAAGCTAGACCGGGCCTCAAGTTCTCTTAATCTATGATGAATGATGAACATAATGTTAATTTAAATATAATTGCTTCTGAAAAGCTAATCAGCCTACATGCATTAAATGCCCTGAGTTACTGTTAATAAGCATGTTATAATGAAGAAAATCAAGAAGCTCATAATTGCACTTGCGATCATAAATATCAATAATGGTAATGAACTTTGAAATAAAACTGTAAGCTCCATTCAACACTTGAATACAAACGCTAATAATAAAACAAAAGAAACAAATAAAGAAAAAGATTCATACAGTCGTTAAGATGACAACGAAGATTGAACACAATGTGATATTAACGTAACAAAAAGTACAGATGTGCTCAGTAAAGTACATCTTACGAGTAATCACACGCCCGCCGCAGGCAATATATATAGCCCGTCTGAATAATGAATAGACCCATTAAGTCTATACGAAATATTTTTCATGAACAAAAATATCTAGACCACGGACCAGAATTTATTGAAATCGAGAAATGCCCTGAATACTAGATGCTATCATAACACGAATGAATGTTACCACCCATTTATTAAGACGCACGACTGACCGCCATGTTTTAGCAATATAGAAACATTTTTGATTAAAATCGATTCGTGACATACCATTGTAATACTTTCTCTGTATAATTTGAAAGTGTCAAAGAATTGACAATTAAAACAGATGAGAAAACGACCCGAATGGTGGACAATGATTATAATCAGCACAACCGTGAAACACCTTTTACTAAACAATAGATAAATAAACAAATAAGATCAGTCAGCCGTCACGGTCTGCGTGAAGGAGACAGGAGATTCGGCGTTAATGAATCTGAACGAGATAGGTGTTAGAAAAAAGACGGGAGATCGCCAATGGTGGCGGAAACAATATTTTCACTTGATTTCAATAATATTTCTTTGTGTGGCCACATATCGGGAGCGCATTGTAATGTCTGATTTCTCTGTTTGCTAGTCACATTTCTAATGCGTGTGATTAAGGTCAATAGATCGCAATGGCGGTGTGTTATAAACATTGTAATAGTTTTTATGTATACGGAGATCAGATAAACGATGTTCAATGGCGAATGAAAGGATTGTCATTGCTATGCAAGCCATTAAACACTTTGTAAGTCTTGATGTTGGTATTAAGTGAGATGAGCAGCCTCGTAATCTAGCGTCAATCTGCGCGGAGGCGACTATTTGATGACAATATGAAGATTTTGTATACTTCACACTTTATGTACTAGTCTGAAATACTGAAATATGCTTTAGCACTTTGTCTTACTTTCTATGCATGGAACTGTTACATTTTGGAGTTGAAATAGGTGGACCTTTAATACGGATTGTGGTGAGTTGGTGAGTCATGCACCCAATACTACTAATATTATTATTCGGAAGTAATTCTGTCTGTCTGTAACGAAATTTGATCAAAATTGGCAAAGAGATAGATAGCATCCTAGGAAAGGACATAGGCTACTTTATGAACCGAACGTTCCCATGAGATAATTTCCAGGTTCAGGTGGTTCAAGATACATTGCAGAAGACCGAAATTCCGAAATTGATTGATGGCCACATTGGAATCAAATCTAAACGCATGAGGCAAATATGATTAAACTTGTATTGTAGTAATTAGATCTAGTGCAGAATATAGTATGTTCGTTGCATCGAACGAGTTTATGATTTTCGGTTGATGACTGTGTCAAAAATAAAAAGATGGAGTTTAAACAAAGAAAGAAAGCAAATTGTGCTATCGACATTACAAAAAAAGAAAAAAAAAACAGAAAAACAATAATTATAACGCCGAACGGGGCTTAAGCTAAGCATAATGCAAGATGACAAAAACCTTTTAAAAGGATGATAAAAAAACAAACGAAAGAAAAATAATACAAACACTCACTAAAACAACTCTTCAATACTCAAATTACAGTGAAAGTAACGCAAACAAGCAGACAGACAACCTGTTTCCATGCACCCCAAAAGCACAATAGTTGTATACGAGTATATACAAGAAATCCCAGATCAAATAGAACCATCTACTTTCTAAGCAGAGAATCTTGCTAGACGGTATGTCTACTGATGAAGATAGGTGCCATTATTCATTTTGCATGTGGATGTCATGAAGTGTCGCGATTGTGATCTATGACGGCTTAGAAGATGGTGCTATCTGATTTGAGTCCGTCAGCTGTTCCTGATGAGAGCGGTTTGTATTAGTGGTAAGGTTGGACAGTAAGTTGGGGGTTGGAACCAACATTAACAAGTAGGCACTTGTTGATGTTGGTTGGTAGAATGAGGAAAGTTGTTTAATGAAAACTGTGGCATTATTCATTTATTTATTTAATACTTTGAGCACACACATGTACAGGGGCGGACTTGATGCCATAAGCATTATGGTCAGCACTTTCAATTTGTTCTAGCCATTGGTGACGGATTAATAGCTAGGACCTAGGATATTTCATTAGAAATAAAAATTGCTTGTAACATATTATATGCTGCGAGAACTGACAGTATCCTCTTGTCCATTTACATATTTTTCTTAGTTGTTTTATTTTCTGTAAGTAAACTTTTATTCATGTGTGTCAATCTTATTTGATGCATAAATAATTTATAGTTAATTTTCTAGGCATATATACATTTAACACAAACGTTTATTTTACTTCCAAACGTTCATTTTAGAGGATTATTAAAAAAAAAATAACTCTGTTTAGAAATGTGCAGACTACTTCGTTATTACATTTATGCGTTGTCTATCCTTCTCGCCCGTGTGTCAAATACACGTCGGCAACAAGGTGCGCCGCGTCGGCACATTTGCTTACTTACTGCGCAAGCGCACACTGCAACAGATAACAACCGCACGATATAAACTAGCTACTGGAATAATACTGGCGTTTCTTACTCTTATTTTGTTGTTGCAAAGTTAGTAATTAAGACTACAAAGTATATGGACAAGATAAATGTTGTGATTAAAATAAAGCCTTAATTTGTAGTTAATGTTTTAAAGCCTGTTTAAGAGCTATTTAAGGAATTAATCAGGTTTGAAGGCAAAATGAAACTGAAACGTTAATTTGATGGGATTGTCAATTTTAATGGAATTAATCAATTGAATTGATTTTGCATTTCCTCTCAGATAAATGTTTTATAGAAATTAACTTACTGTAAAGAAATATAAAGTAACTATCAGTGCCCGCGGCTTCGTTGGCCAGCGGAAACCCATAAACTCCTATATCATCCTCATCTGCCAGCGAATGCCCCGTCAAAACTGGTCAGCCGTTTCGGAGATAAGCCGGAACAAAAAGACAAAAAATGTAAAAATTGCTTTTTTGTTTTAAGTACCGATTAAGCAAAAAGCTGTTATTTATTTTGACACTACAAAAAAACACTTCAATTTACGTATTTATTTGTATTTGTATGTTATGATGATAAAGATGATGTAGAAGATGTATACGAGTACGTATAAGGATATAGATAGTATCTTGCAAAATACTGGAACACGAAAGACAGTGGAGATTCTTACATCTAAGCGGATTAAAGAAAATAAGGAAGCGAAATGCAATGGCTAAAAAATGCATAAGGTTAAAAAAAAAAAATGCAAAACATAGACAATAAACATAGTTATCGATCAGCAGCGCTAATCTATAGGTTGTACGAGTATAATGATGATATTGAAGTAATTGATAAGCAAATAACACCTTTAGTGGTAAAATCAATTAGCCGCATTCTCAGCATAATTTGCAGTAATAATATTTAATGTTTACCTTCCATTCTCAAACTGACACCGACTTCCTTTTCAGAATGCAAACACGAAAATAAATTCAAATACAACTTGGAAAAATTTTACTTCATCTTTCGCGGTTTCCAATACTTGTATTTTATTCTCTTTTGGCGTCTCACCAAGAACATGTTTATGGTAGAATGCGTTGCCACTTCCGCCTTCTGCCAAGTTTTCAGATTTAATAACATGAGTATTCTATTTACTTGGCGTACCAAGTTTTATGGCATTTGTTTCGAAAAAAGTTTATATTATATAAAATTGAAATATTTGGAATTTACTGCTGATATTATTTATGTTGATGGTACTCTCTACTTCTTCATTGAATAAAATATGGTGGATAGGTTATTTACCAAGATCGTTTCTACATCATCAAAACACAATTAGTTACAAATTATCGTTGGATTACAAATTGCAGAACCCAATACCTCTAAGCTTTAGCCAAATGCGGATGATCCGTGACACAGAATGGAACATTTCAACCGTCTACTTCGGCTAGATTTTGTTTCATGGTTACTTTTCACTTCGCAAGCTCAATGTTTCCCACACGTATCCCCATCCCATCATAATAATATCATAAGGCGACCAGGGTTATCGACATAATAATTGGATTAGCCTCATTCAAAGTTCATTATAACTGTATGGAAGTGGACCATTTCGACGATAAGCATTAAATGTCAAATGTGGGAGAGAACGGAGACGCTTTGACATTTTGAAGATGGCGTGCACACTAGAAAAACGAAAAAATGAAAAATTTGTTTACGAGTATTTATGACTGGATTTTGTACAACTAGTTTTTTGCTAACGGCTTTATCCACGTGCAGGTCGAAAATTATCACACGGGAACGTACTCGTACTACCGAGACAAAAATTATCCTAAGTGTTAATCCAAGATATAAACCATCTGTACTAAACATTCAAAGCGGTGCAGCCATTTTTGCGTGATTGAGTAACACACATTCAATTTTTTTTTTTTTTTTGGATTAGTAGTATAAACCGTTTTAAATGTAAAATATAAATGTTTTATGCTTCTCATGTTTTCATGTCAGTTCTAATGACAAAAATCTTCAATCAAAACAAGTCGCCGAAATGCATCCGTAATTTAGAAGCTTAGATTAATTGTCGCTAGCCGAAGGCGAACTGTCGAAAACCACAGCCGGGCTCCGGAATGTCCTGCGGTGACCGCTAGCGGTCGTGTAAACCTATGCTTGTATTAATTAGTACAAGCTGTTACTAACTCAGCTGGAAGGCATTTCGAGACCAACAAGCAGGCTTGTTTATCTTGTAATACTGTCGTAGTTTCGGATACCAAAGTCGTAGATTTGGAAGCCAGAAACGGGTACCTAATGCAATGCTGTGGTGGAGCGTTAGGGCTAAAATTGAATAGCAAATTCAAGAATACTGTGGGTCTAGCACGAAGAAAACGTAACGCAGATTCGAGAATTTTGAAATTCAATACTTGTTTCGAACATATTATTAACTTAGTTTAAGACTTTATTCGTAAGTATGGGTAGATAATACTAATTGTGTTGGTGTCGAAATGTTTATCCAAAATGCTATAAAACAGTTGTATTTTAATTAAATGATCGATTGATTTTACTTTATGTTTACGTTACGCGTTCGTTCTAAGGCCACTGGTTTTGGTAGTTTAAGTAACTATATCCGATATTTTGGAAGCCAATAAGGAAAATGTAACATAATTCTGCGATAAAGCTCGAACTAACTTAAAATCAAACTAATTTTTAAAGAGTAACCGTCGAGTTTCTTGCCGGCTCTTCTCCATAGGAAGCGACAATTTGGAACCGTGCACCTAGCTTCTGACGCTTCATAAGTGCCCATGCAGGTTTATGTGAAATTAAATATTTTGATTTGATTTGAATTGAAATCACGTCCGTTTACTGCGTTCTCGTTAACGTTACTACATAGTCCTTATTCATAGTTACTATGAAGTAATCTCACAATGAAACTAAGCCCATAGTTAAACTAGTAAAGCCCGTATCACAGGTCAATCAAGTTTTATGGATAATTAATAGCTAATCAAAGCCAGCGGTGGAACCTCCATTAAACGAGGTTAAGATTATGTTTATAACTGAGAAACAAATGAGGGTACAGTTTAACACTTTCATGTCATTTATTTGATATTGTCATCGTTTTGCCCTTGTCGTGTATGGGTCACAATGTTGGGCCACAAAAGGGATGAATGAAAGGCAATTATTGTGGTGTAACACGGATAGGTATAATAAGAAATGAGTACATATGAAGAACTAATTTCAAACAGTGTAAAAGCTTCTTAACTTCAGTAATATAGTAAGTGACTGATCCAAAGAGATTGATAACATGCGAGACTCAAGATTCGAATCACGTCGACACTGGAGTCATTATTGAAGTTTTGATTTACTGGGAATTGTTGTCAAAATATGGTTAACAATTTACTACATTTTGGATCGAATAAACTATACTATTGTAATATAGTATAGGTTTATATCTTTATAATATATGTAACCGTATATAGAAAGAAATGGAAACCGTTTTTTTTTTAATAGCATGTTTCTTCGTTGTTCTACCCTTATCTCAATTTATTTGTGGTCGGCGCAATATGTCTTTTTCTTCCACACTTCACTGTTAGTCGTCATCTCTGTAGTCACACTCTTTCTAACCTTATCATCATTCACACAGTCCATCCATCGTTTCTGTGGGCTCCCCCTACTCATACAGCTTGTTTGATGTGTAGATTTCCTCCTAAGTTTGCATAGCAATTAAAAAGCAAAATAGCGTAGCACCGCAGTTGTCTTCGACCGACTTCAGATCTTCATCATCATTGACGTCAACATAATAACATCTTTGAATACATATGTTTCCTGAGAATTAACAGATTATTATTATCAAGAACAATATGTTACACGATATCTTACAAAATTCCTTCGTTCATAGCCATAAATCCTAATTCCCCGAAGATAAGACGAATAAATCCCAAAGGAAAACATTATTGACTTCACACAACTTATCTTAATTAACGGGATTTCCTTCTTTACGAGTATATACATTTTTATTCAGTTTCTGTTACCAAGTATCGTATATTCTCATGTTGCGCCACTGGTAATTTATTTATATACTCTACATCCTGGTATTTACGTCTTTCTTTATTACTTCTAAGCCAGATCTTGTCTGCTTCCAAGGAGTATCAATATTTATGTGGCCATCTTTTTGAGATAACTTTTATGTCAGAAAATGTACGCTTCTAATTTATCTTTATTCACTTACTTAATTAACAGAGAAGCAATATAAAATGGTGTTTCTTTACTAATTTATTGTTTTTGCTATTGTTGACAGGTATGTTCCTAGTTCTTATACTGCCTTGGTATGAAAGAATCTACAAAATTCGCCAGTTAAAAGTCGCTGATGACAGCACCTTCAATTCGCGATCGAGGTAGGAATTACTATTGAGTGTAAGCCCACGTCGCCACGGACGAAGTGAAATCGTGGCGGGATGTTTTCGCTCTCAGGATTGTCAACGCTCTGCTTGACGCCAAGAGTTGAAAATCGAATACTGTGTTTTTACGACGCACTAAAACTGACTAGCGCTGCACTTTGTTGTATTCTCAATGCCAGGTTCATTCCGTACGTGAAAAAATCACGTCGCGATTTTATTACGTCAGGTTAAACGTCGACTTGAAGCAGCTACCATTGATACATTTTTGGAGATAAACTTGACCTCATGGAATATTGAATGCAGTGAAAGTAAAACGATTTTAATCACGTTACAAAGCCGAAACGAAGTATATTTGACATGCACCAAAACACGAAAAGTCGATTCGTCAAAACAAATGTCGATGAGTCACACAAAACACGCAAGTCGATCCGATGCGTTATTTTATTTTTTTGAGATTGGGAGGAAATCATCAAATAATTTCTCCCGCTCTGGTGGTCAGGAGGGCGTGTCAGACTTTTACTGACTAAAACCCACCTGTATTCCCTCAGTTGCCTGTGTGCCAGGGGCCGCGGTATCTCTTTCGAACAACCCACACCCCTGACAGGCATCGGCCCTTGCGGACCTCACCAGTTGATGCTGACATCTCTTCGTGGCGACCTTTCACGAAGGTACCTACAGTAGTATCCTTTAAATACGCACATAAAACGCACTTTAAAACTACAATAAAATTTGCAAGAAAAAAAAGATTTTAGTTGCCCCATCCAAAGGCTTCCATCCAAGAAGGTGAGAAACTCAACAGTTACTCTTTCAAAATTATCCTTCTAATTCTTACTAGTAGTATTATAAATATGAAAGTTTATTTATGTTTGGTAGTTTGTTACTCAATCACGCAAAACGGCCGAACGAAACTGCATGTTTGGCACACAGACAGTTTTTAACCTTGATTATCACATAGGATACTTTTATCCCGGTACTAGTACGTTCCCGTGGGATAATTTCCAACCTCCACGTGTGTTGTGTATATTCATTTTACAATTATAATCAAAGATAATGTGCCTAGAATAAAATTACCATACAACGAAAGGTATATCACAAAACTCAAGTCGCCGAGAACACACAAGAAAACCTGGAGGTACCTGTACAAAAACAACAATATTCTCTCAACCATGTTATCTGTAAACACACTCGCATAACAGAAAATTATCTCAGTAATTAAACAGGAAAAAGCGGTGGATTGTAAAAGAAAACTGATTTGTAAGCGTCTTCGAAACTTTATGGCCCGTGTGTAAGCGAGCTGGGACATAAATATCGCTTAGCAAGCGAAACCACTACCATGAAATCACGCAGTGATCAAGTTCGCTTCGACAATGTCTACTTAAAACTATACAACTAGAATAGGTATCTATTTTAGTATCTATGTATCTATTTTAGTATATTGTATATTTATTATTTGCGTCAACAACATCCCCATTTTATGTCCAGACTAATCACTGTCCATACCAAGATTGCCTGGAAGAGATCGCGGAAAGCGACCCATTGTATATTTTGTAGTGTATCTTGTTTTTTTTATTATGTATTTTTGTTTTGTACAATAAAGTATACATAGATTAATAAAAAATAAATAGGTTGTGGGTAAATGAATTTAATTTACGTTCACAGTTTCGCTTTCGAACCTGTTAACAAAAAATATTTTTTTGGTACTTTCGAATCCAGAGAGGTATGTATTTGTGTAACAATATGAATAGCTTTAATTTTGACAGTTCGACAACATTTAATAATTACTTTGTTGAGCAGACAAATTTTTCGAACGTAGCCCCCGTATGAAGCAATGAATGGAGCATCAAAATTATTCAGATTCTGACTGATAGTGGGTTTAGCAATTAGACGCCCTGGGCGTCGGGAATCCCAGGCCGATTTCCGGCCACCGTAGGCATGGGCTTGCGGATGGCGAGTAATGGGTAGCTCGCTGCCCGGTAAGGACCAAGCCCAAGTCGACGGCGCGTTGTGTTCCACGCGCGCCTCAAAGAGATGTCAGCACAAAAAGTGATAGGACCCGCAAGGGTCGATGCCTGCCAGGGGTGCGGGTTTGTTCGAAAGAGACACCACAGCCCCTGGCATACGGGCTACGGAAGGAACACGGGTGGGTTTTAGTCAGTAAAAGTCTGACACGCCCTCCTGCTCCACCCAGAGCGGGAGAAGTAATTTGATGATTTCCCACCCAAAAAAAAAAAAAAAAAGGGCGCTGCTTTTTTCAGAATTAGTAATTTTGAAATCAATTTAATTCAACGGTTGTTTTTGTTGATATAAGTGTAAGTGGAAAAATAAATTGGAAATAAGGATTTGTTTCTATACTAAAGCTGAAAAGTTTGTTTTTAAGAACGCGCTACCTCAAACTCATACCATTTATTTCAAATAAACCAATTACAGGCACTTTTGAATAGTCAAGGTCGGTGAGATAAAAAGATAAAGGTAGTTGCCCATTCCAAAGCTTAGTAGGTACCTATGGAGAAGAACGGGCAAGAAACTCCATGGATACTCTTTTAAAATCATGATATTGTTACAAAAATAAAGTTACATCATTATGTTGAAATTATCAATGTGAGAATCAGAGCATAAATAAAACAAAGACAAATAGACCGCGCGGAACACTAAGAGTGAAGCCAAAAAAAAACAAATACTGAGAAGTCGTATTTTATGTAACATACAATGCGACGCTTTAGTTTTTATTGTTTTTTTTTTTTGGTTTAGAATATAAAACATAGACAGATCGATCGCGCGGAACACCCAAGAGTCAAAAAAACAAATACTAAAGCCTCGCACTAGATACAATACGACGCTTTAGTATTTGGTTTTTTAGATTCACTCTGGTGTTCCGCGCGGTCTATCTGCCTTTGTTTTATAATCTGAGGTGAGAATGATGTAAAAAGACGTACACATTAAATGACGTTATAATCTTTGGAACCACCACTCGGACTTCAAAAACTGTTATTGTATTTGGTACCTTTATTCTTGAGACAGGTTATATGCTATTATGACCCTTAGGACTCCAAAGAACGCTACGCAACGGGGCACAGCCATATGATATACTAGCTTTTGCCAGCGGCTTCGTCCGCGCGGAACTTTCATCCCCTATTTAACTCCCTTAGGGTTGAATTTCGAAAAATCCTTCCTTATTACTTGTCTACATTATAAAGGGAACCACTGTGCAAAATTTCAGCTTTCTAGGTCCAAGGGTTTGGGCTGGGCGTTGATGAGTCAGTCAGTCAGTCAGACTTTTCTTTTTATTAATACAGATTTTATGTTAAAACGAAGTTGCGGGCAGAAGTTAGTTTGCAGTAACAGTTGACGTTTACGAAGATTGGAATATTGACAAACAGGAGGAGTAAATGGAAAGTAAAATGAAAGTAGGAATTATTGCTCCACGTTATTGGCAGACGAAGATAAAACCACCATGACTGCGGGGCGTCTGAAGTCCTAGATATGAGCAATAATGTTTTACAACAGTAACTAAACGTGGAATTATTAGCTGCATCGATTCTGTTTCTGCGAACAGGATTTTCTACTAGGAACTAGTTTTAAGTTACATTATCAGCCTATAATGATCCCACTGCTGGGACACAGGCCTCTCTGTGGCGTCGAGTGGGAGTCTCTGAGGCGTGAGAGTTAGCCGCCATATGTCTTTGAATTGTTGGTTCTAGGACATGCCGGTTTCCTCACGATGTTTTCCTTCACAGTTTTGAGAGCAGTGGTGATGAAATAATTTAAACGGAGTAAAGCAACTGTCGGAGTAATTTTTTTTTTTTGAGGATGTGACATCACCAAATAACTTCTCCCGCTCTGGGTGGAGTAGGAGGGCGTGTCAGACTTTTACTGACTAAAACCTACCCAGTTGCCTGTGTGCCAGAGGCCACGGAATGTCTTTCGAATAACCCGCACCCCTGGAGGCATCTGCCCTTACGGGCCACATCAGTTTATGCTGACATCTCTTTGAGGCGCGCATGGAACACAACGCGCCGTCGACCCAGGCTTGGTCCTTACCAGACAGCGAGTGGGTAGCTCGCTGTCCGCAATGCCTACGGTGGCCGGGAATCAGCCTGGGATTCCCGACGCTCAGGGCGTCTGCTGCGGAGGCTAGGGCTGCGCCGTGAGGGCGCATATACTGCCTCTCCCTCACGTGCGCCGCCTTCCTCTTCGCGAGCATCACTGCTTCGCAGAAGGAAGCGACGACGACCCATGCAAACTGTCTGGATTTGAACCAATAACTTACTCGTAAGTCACTGGGGCACCATACATTTCATATTACTTTTAATTACGATCGAAAATGACTTCAAGAATTTAAATTTAGATGACAAATTTTAAAAGCTTCATTTATAAAATATATTATAAAGTTGTACACGGAATTTAACCTTTACAGAACTATTAAAAACTTTTAATTACGTCATTGAGTTTTTGATGGTTGGAACTGAAGCCATAAATCATGTTTTGAATTGTGTTCGAAGTGACGCAATTCAAACGTGAAATCTTAAGTAATTCATGGCAGATTCTCACCTCGGCACGGTTGGATTTCTGAAGCGAATTTTATGGAATGCTGCTGTGAATATGAATCACTTACAGATGACTTAAAGCCTCTCGTGGTAGGACCTTCTAGAAAGTTGTAAAGAGATCTCGATTTACGACATAAAGTTGTGGTTTTCAGAAATTCGGTAATAAAGTGGGCTTCGCGGCACCATCTCCGAGTAACGACTTACGATCGAACAGTCGTAACATAAAACTTCGGTCACCGATGTCCCGAAAATGGCCGAGCGGGGCCGAGGTTTGAATATGACGTTCTCATAAAGGAAGCCGGGGAATGTATGTGTCGCAATTTTGATTAAAATGTGTCTAGTCTGTGTTTTGGGCACTTTTGGACGAGGTTGAAGCTTGTTCGGTTTTTTTGAATTTTGTCTTATGTTTATTCATAGAACTGGTAATAAATTGTGTGTGCCAGATTGCCAATTTTTATGTATAAGAACGTTCAAATTCTAGGCAAAGTCTCACCTCAGCGACAACCAAATGTAAAAAGTTTGTCAGAAATGTAGGGAAACTCGAGGTATTTTTTAACAGATTAAGACTGAGATCAGACTGTGAACGTTCTCAAAATAACGGGAATTGCACCTCAGTATTGCTGTGAAGAGCCAAAAATGCTCTTTAATATAAATAAAAAAATAAAATAAAAATTATTAATTTACTTAATTTATTTCAATTCAATTTATTACATTTTCATTAATTTAAATTTCATTCAATTTATTTTTATTTTAATTAACCGATTTCAATTTAATTTAAATATAATAGATCTCGTCACGACTAACATAGTTTTTAAGATAATGTTATACTAACAAAATATGGACAATTTGATAGTCTGAAATAAACGTCAATCTGGTGCCTTGAGAACAGCCTACTTCAGCCTACCTAGTAGTCCGATCGTTTCTGACTTCTGACATTGTAAGCTAAACCGGACATTTCCATACAAACCGTATACTTTCTTGTAGCGTAGACTACGGTAACTGCTTTCAGTGAAAATAAATACAGATTTTATTGAAACATCTAACAGTTTTATGTTCGTCACCCATTTACTTGGTTTTGATTTCCTTCGGGGGAACTAGACGGCACGCTTAATATACGATATAATATATATTTTATGGCTTCATATCCGCTTAACGCGGAACGCTATTGTTTTTACGACCACGTTTAATAAAAATGAAACGATACAGTCTTGTAGTATTCTTCCGTATAATACATGAATATGAAGATATAATGTTCGTTCACAAATTATACTGAGAACGAATTATTTTTATTATCTTCAATTCTGATCGGCGAACAGAAAAAAAAAGACACATCGAAGATTGTCTAAGCATGCAAGTACAGTCGACCAAGCTTTAAGGTATACAGGCTAATTTGCAACAACTTTTAAACAATTTTGTGAGTGAGCTAAGTAGTCAATTATTTTACATCACTATCATAGCACGTCATAAGCTTAAAAAGTTATTACACACACAATCAACATAAATATTGGCATCAAAGTAAAAATATGTTTATTGCCTGAGGCATGCATGCGTGGCGTAAACGTAGGTAATGTAATTCGAACAGTTTTGAAACGAACCAAATCAAACCAGTTTTAAATTCGAACCAATAGATATGAATAAATCCTTGAAACAAAGTACCTAGCGTGTGTGAACAGTGCAACGAGTTTTTACAATCTTGATATTGTTCGAATTTCCGTATCGATTACTCCGCGCGTTCCTGCTGGGCCCAAAGTATACCTTGTTTGACTGTACACTTGTACTACTATTCACAGTGAAACGCAATGTGGTTTTAAGTACTTTCTTCATAAAACATTATGGCTCTAATTGTAGCTCTATTTAACCCGTTGGGGATCATAAATCCCTTTCTGAGTCAGCTTTTATAGGTTTACCGAGATGACATGCTGTAGATAGATATGTACGTTTTATGGAGCTAATTTACTTCCCGGTAAGCGTAAAGGGGAGATCATAAAGTAGGTACTGCGTTGCTGCAATGCAAATGAATGTGTTGACGCTCCGTAGTGTAGGCAAAGTGTATTTTTCTTCACTTGTCTTATATTCATCTTTACTACGTGTATTCAGATTATGGAAATCGCATCGTTTTTTGAAAAGGCCTAAGTTTTTGCGAACATACAAGATATTTTCTAGGATATAAAGAGACGGCAGAGTTAGGATATCAATTTCGCTGAATTTGTTTCTGAGAGACTCGCGAGGCCCCATTTTATAGATTGCGCGGATTGCCCTCTTTTGTAAAATGAAAATTGAATCTACGTCAGCTGCCGATCCCCACAACAGAACGCCATAAGACATAATACTGTGAAAATAAGCAAAGTAAACTAACCTAGCTGTGGCTACATCCGTCAACTGCCTTATCTTTCTTACTGCGTAAGCAGCTGAGCTTAATCTACTTGAAAGAGCTCTAATGTGAGCACCCCATTGCAATTTTGAATGTAAAGTAATTCCCAAAAATACAGTTTCCGAAATAGCATCTAGTTTCTTGCCATCAAGTTTTAAGTTTAGACCTACTTGGGGTACATTTGGTAACGAGAACTTAAGAAATTTAGTTTTGTTCGCATTGAGTAAAAGATTATTAGCGGCAAACCATTTCGAAAGAGCAGCTAGACTATCATTGACATGTAAGACATCTGTATGTTTTCTATCTATTCTAAAAATAAGAGAAGTGTCATCAGCGAATAAAATTATATCCGAGAAGTTAGCCATCAGGTAAGGAAGGTCATTAATATAAACTAGAAATAAAAAAGGGCCAAGAATTGAACCTTGAGGCACGCCCATCTTAACTAGAGACCCAGAGGATGTCGCCCCATTAACGTTTACTTTTTGCTGCCTGTTTGATAAATAGGAAAGTACAAGATCAGCAGCCTGTCTACGAATTCCATAGTGGTGTAATTTACAGATAAGTGTATTGTGGTCAACGCAGTCAAACGCTTTTGAGAGGTCACAGAAAATGCCAATCGCGTCCTGGGAATTCTCCCAGGATTCCGAAATGTGACTGATGAGTTTTACTCCTGCGTCAGTCGTCGACCTACCTTTCGTGAAACCAAACTGTCGACTATGTAAAATCCCATTTGAGTTAAAATGTGACAACATCTGGTCTAGCATGATTTTTTCATAAATTTTGCTCAATGCTGGAAGCACAGATATAGGTCTATAATTAGAGGGATCACTCTTACTACCTGATTTGAAAATTGGTACTACTTTACTATGTTTCATTAAGTCAGGAAACGTACCGCTGTCTAAACATTGATTAAATATGCCTGTTAGGACAGGGGCAATTGTGTCAATGATATTTTCAAGAACCTTAACGTCCTTGTCTTTACAGATACTGAGACTTGAATCGTTTAAAACTGATATAATTTTTGCCTAATACCATAATCAGCCTATAAAATTCCCACTGCTGGGTCACAGGCCTCCACTGTTAGAGAGGGAGTGGGCCATAATCCACGACGCGGGCCCAGTACGGGTTGGTAGATCTCACATATCTTATAATGTATCGTTCTAAGAAATGCCGGTTTCCTCACGACGTTTTCCGAAGAAATAATTTACACAAACGAAGCCCATCAGGGTTCGAACTTACCGTTGTACTACGTTACCACTGTGGCACCATTACTCTCATTTTTGCCAAAACATAACAAACCAATGAAAATATTGGAACAAGTTTTGCTTACTTCTGTAAAAAAAAAAAAAAAACCTATACATACATATCCAATAGCGATTTTCTCCGAGGTCTCACTCTGTATGTAAATAACAAATAAAATGAAATGTAAGCAATAACAACTGCGATGATAGAGTTTAATGTTAAACGTTTTATTTCATTTTATTATTATTGTGTTTTATAATAGTGTTATCGCTTGAGGCCGTGGTCTGAAAGACGGCGTGGAAGAAGATTAAGATTTATCTAGATTGTAATATATTTTTTACACAATTTTTATTTTTTTCTCAATGTTTACGTTGTGAACGGCCACGGACATAAATAACTTATACTTACGCAAAATTTTTAGAGAAACCGATTTTTCGTGAAATAGAAAATTGTGACTTTGATAAAGGACCTATTTTATGACAATAAATATAAACTATTTACTAAAAATGATAGTAAGTATGGTTACGAAAATACTAAGTTCGAAACGTCTTAATTTTTTAATCAATACTTTGGGAGAAAATCGTTTTTGATTCTTGTGTCAGCCATCAGTCATCACTCAGTTACACAAGAGGGGTCCTGGCTAAATAGTTACAGACGCACGGGTAGATTTTCAATGTTAAGCAACGCTTGCCGAAGTGGGTCTTTGGATAGGTCCATTACATACCAAGACCCCTCTGTGCCTCAGATAGCATGATAAGATGTTGGTCCCGGCTGTCATTCATGGATCTTTGACAGCCATCACGGGCCGTCAGAAGCCCGAAAGCCTGACGAACCAGTCTTACCCAAAGGGTGTCGTATTACCCGGTGACTAGGTTCTGAAGGTCAGATAGGCGGTCGCTCCATGTAAAGTACTGGTATTCAGCTGCATCTACGACTGGAAGCCGACACGAACATAGTTTGAAAAGGCTAGACAGGTTGATATATTGTGTCATATCATGAACAATTATTAGTTAATACGTTATGTTTGAAGTTTTACACAAGACGTGGCAGTTATTACAGTTTATAGAGTTAGTTGTCCATTTGTTTGTTGTTGGATTATTTGTTATTCAGTAATACTTTTCTATACATCATCATCATCATATCAGCCGAAAGACGTCCACTTCTGGACATAGGGCTCCCCCAGGCTCCTCCACTTCGACCGGTCTTGTGCTTCCCACATCCAGCGGATACCCGCGGTCTCGCAAGGTCATCGGTCCACCTTGTGGGAGGCCTTCCCATTCTACGTCTTCCGGTACGCGGTCGCCACTCCAGAACCTTTCGGCCCCATCGGCCATCTGTTCTGCGAGCAATGTGCCCTGCCCACTGCCACTTAAGTTTGGCAATTCTTCTTTTCTACACCGTTGCCTTTTTATTCTGAATTCCTTTCGCTGTCATTTGAAGCCCAAAATTGGCGACAGCCTACCGCTCCCGCTATCCTTGAGGCCAAAGCTTCCCATGCTAATGCCCCACATTCATGGCCCTCATTCGATTTATATGTTAATTTATTTAAGGTTTCCGTGTTTCGAATTATATTAGAACCATATAAGTACGCTTTTTGTATATTTAGATAGGCGTAATGGGTAATCGATTCAAATTGCTGTAACGATCGGGAGTCATGACTGTTTGATTTCGATTTTATGTGTATTCTGAAAACCGTTTCGTTTTGCGTGAGACGGGTATACAATTTTGATAGGCATGTTGATCTAGTTTTGTGCTCCTAAGTTAATTCTAGCAAAGAGTACTTACTCTAAAATTTCCGGCGAAAAGATGTCGTCCACCTGAATCATCTTGACAGTTATTATAACGAGAATCATGGTGATTCCCAGGGCCAATATCCAATATTCCATACTGAACAGGCATCTTTGTGGTCAAGCACGTTCCATCGTAGACTTTATCAATCGCCTTCCAGCAGGCGAGATCAACATGAGAGCCGAGCCACCAGGGAATTATAAAATACATGAATATCTGGGTGATCATCCTTGCAAAATCTTCCATTTAGAAAAACCGTAAGTAAACACAAGCAAAGCAAAAAAATATCACTTTCAACAATTAGGTCGCCTGATATCGTCATAATATATCACCACGAATTTGACAATAAGTATCAAAACACAAAGTCTACTAATAAAACCTAATGAACGAACGGTGTGCGTAGTCCAGTAGTGCCTATGTCCAACAGTGGACTGCGATAGGCCGAGTTGATAGATTGATTGATGTGCGTAGTTGAAGCCCGAGTTCCGCGCAGATTTCCTCTCAGTTTGAAAAGTCCTGCTCAAGACATTTCAATCTCAGCATAAATATTCTAGGGTCCGTTTTTAAACTAACCGCATCGTCATATACATATTTTACAATACAAAAATACGAAACTCTCAACACTAAATTGGAAACTGCACCCAAGACGTTCTCATATTGGGTCACAACACTCAACAAATGGCTACGATTGCTAAAGTTCGCCCGCAGTGCTCTAGGGTTCAATATTAGGTAATACATTTCGTGTTCAGTTTCCATTTATTTGTTAGACGGGTGTTTAGGTCTTGCTAGAATAAGATGTCTTGGGATTTGAACTGGTATATTTTGAGTTTAAAGGTTAGTTCTAACTTTGAGCTTACATTACGAAACTTCGAAGTTCTGTTATGTATTCGTATACTTAACATTTGATTACTATCGTCAACATCGTTTAAATCAGTCAATACTATAAAACTAGAGTTAATGCCATACATAAACGGAGAATACATTCGCCGGCTGTCGATGAAAACCAGCGCTGGAGCTCTGTTTCGTATAGGGTTATTTAAAGCATTATGCTGAGCGATGGCCGTTTTGCGTGGATGTGACGCATATTTTTCCCCAATTCGTTCTGTTTTGTATTTTTTCCACACGTCATGTTTACCGCAAATAAACAAATTCTATTTATTTCTAATGGGTGCTAAGAAAATAATATTGTTTCTTCGAGGAAGTGGCGAAGAAGAAACAAGAGGAAAAGCACCAATGCGTTCCACTGGAGATTTCGAAGTTCCTCTACTGATGGATAGGAACGAGGTACAACCATTTTCATCTTCCTACCCTGTAGACATGTTGTACCCTGTAGTTCGCGAACGATTGAAGGAAATGAACTACTTCATATTACAAAATAAACTTATCATTCAATCAGTAGTCATTCAAATGTGTCTTTACTTCACTTAGTTCAGTGTTCATCTTTCTTTTCACTCGCACAAACTGTGTGTATCAGTAAAAAAAAAAAAAAACATACTACTTACCTAATAAAAATAGTTTTGCTAAATTCATATTTCTAATTTTCTAGGTTGACAGTCCTAAACCTGTATATTATGAAGGAAAATCGACATACATAAAACTGAACTAGTTGAGTGTATCATTTGTCGTAACTTGTCAATCACTGTCGTGATCTTATTCTGATTTAACTCGTTCTGATATGCTGAACTACGAGTAAATGATGTACTGAAGTAAATGAGTGGACTACTTCGATAGGCGAAAATACAGATATATACTTCATTCATTTCTTTTTACTGACACATTTTGCGCATCTCTACTATCTGGTCCCATGTTACTTAGGGTAGGCGTAACACATTTTCTTCTTCCATCCTCCCCTGTCAACCGTCACGCTATCATTCCCTCCCTCTTTTATATAATTTCTCACACAATCAATCAATCTACTCTTGGGCCTACCTCTTCCTCTCCATTCATCAATATTTATATCCATCACACTTTTATTCACATGCGGTTCTTGCCTCCTCATCACATGCCCTTAACAAATCAAACGATTTCCTTTCAAATTTTCTGTCATCATCATCATTTCAGCCGGAAGACGTCCACTGCTGGACATAGGCCTCCCCTAATTTGGGGGGGGGCTTGCTATAATCGCCACGCTTGGCAGGCGGGTTGGCGATCGCAGTATGGTGGTTAAATGCAAAGAGAACGCTGCTGCCCATGCTCTAGTTAGTCCCTTTTTTTTTTTGGTTGGGAAATCATCAAATAACTTCTCCCGCTCTGGGTGGAGCAGGAGGGCGTGTCAGATTTTTACTGACTAAAACCCACCCGTGTTCCCTCAGTAGCCCGTATGCCAGGGGCTGTGGTATCTCTTTCGAACAAACCCGCACCCCTGGCAGGCATCGGTTAGTTAGTCCCTTAGTCGCCTCCTACGACACCCACGGGAAGAGATGGCAACTTTTCTGTATCTGGTGCCAATTCAAACTTCCCGTAATATATTCAGCAACGACAATTGTATTCTTTTTTTTTCTGTTGCTGTCATTCCCTGCCTGTTTTTAAAACTAAAAAAGTTTATCGATACTTTATGAAATAATGACAATTGTTGGAGTAATCGATACCTTCTTCCGTCACAAAGTGTTAAGTTTATGATTCAACAATGATTTTATTGTTGATTTGCATATGACTGATGGATATGCAAACCGCTTATACCTTAAACCCTGCACCTCATAAAACCCAAAAGAGCGTAAAGATTAAAGATAAGGTTCATTAATTGGCAACATTGTAACGTCTACGCTTTAACATCAGTGTTGCCATTAAATTTCATGACTCCACTAGACCAGATTAAACCACTAAACGTTATCGGGCAATGATCTAGAATTATTTTATTATGGTGTGTTTAGCTAATGGTTATATACGGTAAAAGCCATAGGGACAATAGCTTTTAAGTAATTATGTTAAACCAAGCAACAGAGTATCCATAGAGTAGCACAATAATAGAGAAAGAAGGTTTCGCACAACCTGTTACAATTTTATACCTTCGAGTTGAAGATTTTCGTCGATCATGAAATTTTTTATGAAACAGCAGATTATTTTTTTGATTATCATCAAATAATGTCTACCCTAGAGAGTTTAGAATCATGGCTAAATTCATGGTTTCAGTTTGCGCGTCTATGTACGGACCCCAGCACATCAAGGTACTCCAAGTTGTCAAATTTCTTTGACAGATTTTAAACTTTAATACAAACAATTAAAGTTCATTTTCAATTTGATGAATTTGAATTTAGGGTGGCTGTATTTATATTATTTTGCCTTTGTCTGTAACATAAACCAATTCTGAAGACGACAGGTAAGTATTTAAAACTACCATCAAGTAGATGGTAGGTTCAAACAGTTGCCGAAAACATGAACTGAAATACATTTAAGTTTTAAATATCAACGGCATTCATAGCTTTCAACGGAAGAGTTCTTCCAAGCGTTCGAAGGTGGTACTATTTCTCCATATAAATCCTTCAAAATGAATCGATTTCTATGTTTAAAAGTACCCAACGCATATAACAATATTATCTATAGTTAGTATGTGTGTATCACTTTTACCGCCAACAACTACTATCCACATAAACAATATTTACCACTATTTCTCCAAACCGTTTGAATGGGAAAGCCAGTGATGGTCACACTGCGTCTTCGCTATAATAAGCAACATTAAGGTGCGTTCACATTGTTCCAGTGCTTACGGGAACAATACACTTCATTCTAAAATAGGAATTAATCACAACCAAAACGATGAGGAACAAAGCTCTAATCCTTAGCTATCTTATCTTCTCCTTCTTCTTTTTCCGTCTATTCCTACCTCCTACTACTACCTTTTTTCACCCCTCTCGTCTGCCAAGCGTGACTATTATGGGAATTTTAACTTAAAAACAAACTAGAATGTCTAATGCTGACACAGTTGAGTTATTGGGGCTGAAATTATTATATTATTATCTCAGATTATGAATTCCAGTACTAATCATTGTATTTTATAAATTATTTAGTTTTAGTTTTGCTATTGTACGTAATTTGTTTAATTTCTAGTTTTAGCAGGCTTTGTATGTTGTACGCATAGATATGGAAGAGGAGGTCTTCTGTTACAGGTATTTCCATACTTAAAAGAAGGCCTTTAAAACTTATTTGTAAAAACCTGTTGATTATGAAAATAAAACTTATAATTTTGGTTTAAAAAATTAATTATAGTGGTCATAACCAGTTCAGCTTACACAATTAACATTTCTGTGCTTTCACTGGATGAAAAACCTGTGTTTATAGTGATCATCCACGTAATAGACTAACTTTGATGTTTCTTTCGCTAAGGAAAAAGCAGGATAATAGAATTTACTTGACTGTATATCAAACTGTTAAGCAGTTCTTTTACAATATACCTGTAATTCTAGGAGTCAAATGGCGGTCTTAAAATTGCAGGAGCGTTGAGTAATAAACAAATGAATAAGCTTAACTGTCTTGACTCGACCAAATGTAAACGCGCCCTCACAAGCCCAGTAGGGCTTCCTAACTGGGACACAGGCCGATGAAAGATTTTAATCTAGTGCGCAATCTTAGACTTAAACGCCAATTTATGCCGTTCTGGACATAAACAAGTTTATGACACGAAGAGTACCGATTTTCTGGTCATTCTGAGGCTTATTAAGAAATCTGGTGATAGCTAAATTTATTGTTATTAAAATCCTATGGTCAGTATAGTTAAATGGAAAAAGAATATTTCCGAACGAACCGAAATTACGAGTAACCATGTCCTTTATCCAGAGAGGACCTCTTGACTTTTGATCTTTATATTGAAAATTGCCAGGGGTTGCCAACATGAAATAATGCGACATACCTGCACTGAGGTGTAAATCATGTCCGTAATCGGTCAGCTAAATGAATTCCTACACAAACATGACTCCACTGAAAACTGATCAAAGCAAAGTATGAACAGTTATGTCAGTGTGGGTGACGTAGGAAGGTCACCATACAGAGTGATGCGTTTTATTGCTCCCAGAACATCTCTTCACATCAATCGCAGGGGACCAGTTACGACCTCAATCGTTGTTCCGTGCCATGTCGTGTGTTCCGAAGTTTTTTTGTTTGTTTACAAAATGCTTATAGGTGTAGGTACTAGTTTTTGCCCTTTACCCGCTTGGATGTTGGAAGTCATCCCACGTGAACGTCCTTCTAAATTAAATGACTAGACATGATATTCATCTTTACAACTCAGACATTTTCAATTTCGCTCGCTAGTCGCTTATGAATTACATCACTACGACCGCGAACCAATTTTTAACGATCTTTTAATGATTTTGTCTTAGCTTTCCATTTTCGCTGTTTATCGCATAATAATAATTATAATTAATTATTATTACTGTCTGACACTATAGTTTAATCTATAAAGATCGCAGTGTTTTTATTGTTAAGTTTTTATGGGCTTTGTGTTTTTTTTACTTTCCCCGTTTATAGCGCGTTCATCACTTTGAATTTTTATGACTATGAGTAATAAAGCGTATTTTATATTGTTTTAAACGTATTAATAGTACAGTTGACACAGAAAATATTTGGTTACAACTTTTTCGCAAGATGTAAAAATATAACCTGCGAAAAAGTAATGATAAATTATCCGATAACCGACCCCAACGTATTTATGTAGTTGGGAAAAGGATAGGCAGTGTGTTCACACAAACACATGCAACAGTACCTAGCAATAATATTACGCCGACCAGCAAATAGGTAGTTAGTATCTAAACATAAACCCCATCCCGCCTTGATTTATAAGAACTATAACCGTTCACGTTAAGTCGTCGACCAGACTAGAAAATTCATGTACCAATTACGTTGATCAAATGAGATGCCGTATGAACCACTAATTTAGCTCTACATACATACATTTTGCGGTTGCTTTAGCATCTAGTTTAATATTTTGATTGGTTGCCGACCATCCTACCGTACCGAGCATGGGCGTGGCCACAGATAAAATATCGGAAGAGATACTCGCAATTTATAACGTTCATAAGTTAAATGAATGTTGTATGATTCATTGGTTCGAGTGTAGAGGAAATTTTATCATAAAAGAGAGTAATTATACTTCTTGGGGTTACATTTCCTTCAGTGGAGTTGTAAACGCACACTGCTACAAGTTTTTAGTTGACAGTTACCCTGTTGGTAAACATCTGTGCAATATTCCTTACTGTTTCTTTTATCGTCATCTTTCTTCTATATTTTGTGAAATGTATTGAATAAAAACTTTTTTCAAAAAAATTACAACCGACTTCCAAAAACAACACTACAAAGCTCAAAATAACTTTAATTTCGGAAGTCGGTGACTTTGGATGTGTATTTTAATTATTTGTCATTAAAGTTATTTTGAGCTTTGTAGTGTTGTTTTTGGAAGTCGGTTGTTATTTTTTTGAAAAAAGTTTTTATTTTTCACTTTTTAGTTACCTACCCCACACTAATTCGAAATTTCATCATCCTTGGGGTCAAAACAATGCACATTTATGCGATAACAACATTCGCGGTTGATTTGCTGTAATTTTTTGAAGAGTTCCGTTGTTGGTCTCCGAAACGCTTCATCAGATCTATATGAAATTTTAATGGGACCATTTCGGAGTAAATCCCTTTCGAACAAAAAAAAATTTTGCAAATCCGTCTTTATACGACGGAGTTATGCCCGAACATACATAAAAAAATAAAATAAAATTAATATAAACATGTCGAATTGATAACCTCCTTCTTTTTGAAGTCAGTTAAAAATTGCATGTCAGACTACGCACATAAATGGTTCTGTAGTTTGAATAAAATTCATCCCAAGAACAAACTTAACATTGAGGTTGAGAAACATGTTTCCCCAAACATCGATATACGTCACCGTCAATTCTCCAACTGCAAATGTAAGTTTGTAATTGTAAAACATTATATTCTTTTAGTGACAAATCTACAAATTAACGATTTTCGGTTTTATTCCTTTTCTTTGCGTGCCGCGATTGGTCTGTAGATAGGGGAAATCTTTACGTATCAAGAGGCCTCTGCGCCTCGGAAAGCAGCTGGTCTTGGCTGTGATTAGTGAATATTTGGCAGTCGTTACGGGTCGTGAAAAGTTCGAAAGTCTGAGAACCAGTCTTACCAAGGGTATCGCTATTCTCAGTAACTGGGTTGTGGAGGTCTGATAGGTGGTCGCTCCATTTAAAATAGGTATTCAATTGCATCTGGTAAGACCACCCCCGACCTGCCAACCCGGACAAGTTTCAGAAAGAGCTAGGTACATTTTTCCAATAGTTTCTTACTAAATGTTTTATTAGGTCAATTTAAAATAAAGGATAAGAAACAGTCTGAGTTCAGAGCTACGAGTAGTTCCCAGTAACTGTTACGAACGGCAAGAAAGTTACGGAGGTTGTTAAGAATTTAACGAGACGAAGGGAAAACCTTTTATTGATTTCTGGTTTAAGGAGTGTTTGTTTTCTTGTTTATTTCTTTAGTTTTAATGTGAATCATTGTATTCAATCCAGATGATAAACGTTCTGTGTGCCAAATTTCATTCAAATCCCTTTAGCCGTTTTTGCGTGATTGAGTTCCAAACATTTAACGGCACGGTTGGCGCAGTGGTTAAGCGATTGACTGCCGCGCTGCGTGTAGCGGGTTTGATTCCCGCACGGAACAGATATTTGTATGACCTATAATTAGTTGTTCCGGGTCTGGCTGTTTGTGTATGTGAGTTTAAATGTTTGTAAACGCACCCACAATACAGGAGAAATTACTAGTGTGGGGCAACGATTTATATTATTATTATTTTATCATTTTTTTTTTTTTTTTTTTGTAACAGCTTAAACTATTATTACAGGGTTTACCCTAATGCGACAGTGAACGTAAACTAATAAACGAAGCTATATACTTTCAATAAATAAATTAGAAAAATTAAAACTATTCACAGTATTAAATTATTACACCATAAAACACAAAACATATTATAACAGAATTACTTACATAACACAAAAATAAACATACTTTACTCACATTAAGTAGGATAATAAGTGAATTATCATGTGACGTGGAAGTAAAGAACCCTTATCTTGAAGTGGGACAAAAATGATCGAGATTCGAAGGACGAATATAATTTTAAAGGCACGAGAGCATCCCCTTAACTGAAAATAGGAATGTTATAAGAGCTTCCTTTGATATCAGATTTTCCAAAGTACACTGAAAAAGAAATCTGTAACTTAATTTTTGTTTCACAGAAGTTTCTTGTTATCATACTGTGATGCGAATCTATAATCTGGCTTGTTCAAAAAGTAAATTTTTATGCGATTCTCTTTTGGCTTGGTACTGACGAATTTGTCAGGTAAATTAAATAATATTCTACCCTATATTTACAGGCATTGATTAAATAAATGTTTTATGCCTATGTATTATATTGTCACATTGCTCGCAGAACAGATGGTCTCATCGGCTGGAAGGTTCTGGTGGACCGATGACCTTGTGAAGACTGTAGGAATCCGCTGGATGCGAGAAGCACAGAATCGGTCGAAGTGGCGGAGCTTGGGGGAGGCCTATGTCCAGCAGTGTACGTCTTTCGACTTAAACGATGATGATAATATTATCGGCTTATTAATTTTAAAAATAATAAGATACCTAAATATCTGGTATCAAGAACTGATATATTGTAGGACTAGCTTCCGCCCGCGGCATCACCCGCGTGGAAATCGGAAAGTATCCCGCGGGAACGTACCACCGGGATAAAAAGTATCCTACGTGTTAATCTGTGTGCCAAATTTCATCCAAATCCGTTCAGTCGTTTTCACGTCGTGCAAAATTTCACGTTCCTAGTCTTAGTAGTTTCGGCTGTGCGTTGATTTGTCAGTCAGTCAGTTTCTCCTTTTATTTATATAGATAGAAGAAGATGGACGGAGAATAGTATTTTACTTCTTAGAATTTGATTAAATTGAACTAAATACTTACTGCCGCTTAAGTTTGGCAACTCTTTGGACTATGTCGGTTATCTTGGTTCTCCTACGGATCTGTTCATCTTCTGTCATATTTGCATGGGCATATTTGCTCGCAGAAAAGACGGCCAATGTGGTCGTAAGGTTCTGGAGTGGCGACCGCGTACCGGAAGACGTTGCACTGGAAGACCTTTCAAACGGTGGACAGATGACCCGGTGAAGTTACAGAAATCTCCTGGTGACGAGAAGCATAGAACCAGTCGGAGTGCCGGTGTTCGGGAAAAGCCCTCGTATGTCCAGAAGTAGTCGTCTTTCGGCTGATATGATGATGATGTTGATCTAAATACATTCAAGTTAACATTTTGGTAAATTGGCAATCCATTTCTACCCTTTAGGTCTTCTGCAGGAGACGCCCTGGGCGTCGGGAATCCCAGGCTGATTCCCGGCCACCGTAAGCATGGGCTTGCGGACGGCGAGTAATGGGTATCTCACTGTCCGGTAAGGACCAAGCCCAAGTCGACGGCGCGTTGTGTTCCACGCGCGCCTCAAAAAGATGTCAGCACCAACTGGTGGGGTCCGCAAGGACCGATGCCTGCCAGGGGTGCGGGTTGTTCGAAAGATATACCGTAGCCCCTGGCCCGCAGGCATCTGAGGGAACACAGGTTGGTTTTAGTCAGTAAAAGTCTGACATGCCCTCCAGCTTCACCCAGAGTGGGAGAAGTTATTTGATGATTTCCCACCCTCAAAAGAAAACCCTTTAAGTCTTTATCTCTCAATAGAAACAGCGTGATATCATCTTTCACTAAAATCTAAAACAAAAATTTAACCACCAATCCAAACCACATTCCGACAAATCTTAGAAAAGCGACCAACATACATCAAACAATAATTCTTACACGATTTCCAACGAACACTGAGCACATACCCACAACGTTTTCACTTAACAAGGCGACCGGTAACTCACGTTCATATGTTTGAAATACGTTACCAATAGATCTTGCACACTGACCTATATGGAACAGCGGGCTGTTTAAGGTAAACTAGGGATCGGAAAAATAATCGATATCTGAGTTGTGTGTCGATATATCTTTCGCGGAAGTAGGTATCGGCATTTGTTTCGATTATAGTTTAGATTCTTATTCAATTTGTACTCGATTCTTATTTAGGGATGATCGAATAAGCATCGATTCTGTATAGTATACGGTTATCGATACTAGGTAAGTATTAGTGTGTGTTGTTGTACTAAATGCCTTTGTTTAAAGCTGAGGCTATTACGACGGCAATACATTCGTCATTCAATGTGACAAAAGCTAATCGATGCCCATTTATCGATAGAAATTTCATATCGATTTTTTCGATTCGAGATTAGTTATGCCTCTATGTAAAACCTGAATTTGTAGATATTCGTTTCTTCACCCATATGGAACGTAACAAATGGAAATTATGGCATCAGAACATTTCTTCGCAAATTGTCAGACTTAAATGGTGTACTGGTAATTATTGTGAAAGACTTTGGTAGATATATGGTGAGTCCAGTATAAAGAAGGAAGTAGATAGATACAGGTGGTAGTAATTACGACGTTAGGCTGTGGTATTAGATTCTTGTTATGAGATTGTGATTATGTATATGTCAGTGATGTTTTTAATAGTTTTTTTTTTATTATACTCGCTTCTATCTATTCGTCGCGTGATATTTCTTGTGCCCCCGTCGAATCGCATCGTTTGCATGCGGTGATACCTCGTTTTCTTCCAATATTTTTGTCCTTTTTGTTCGACGCCTAAAGATTTTAGTGTGATGTTGTAGCCTATTATATTCTTCCTAAAAAAATGGCCCATAAAATCCAGAGATTAGCTTTAAACAAACAAATTTGGTAGGTATAGAGCATACACGTTTCGAGGATTACAGTTTTAAGAAGAAACATTTTTGATATCTTCTAAAATGTTCTATAAAACAATATTGTGTAGATTCCGACCAAGTAGTTGCTACGTATCTTTCCATGGGGTCACGTGCCATGTCCAAGGGTTTGCCGCAGTTGAATAGCCAACACCTGTCACCTTTCCACTGATAACTGAAACCCTACAATTCCCTAAAGGTCACATAGGTCAAATAGACAAGCCCTATTTCCACATTAACGAGAGCAAGTCGAACTGCTAAATGTAAAAGGTAAGCCGAAAGTAGAATATTACCATGTAGAAAACAACATACACGATCCCTCATTCAATTTTGACGGCTTCGATACGGAATGACAAATGGGCCAAACTTCGGATAGCTTATCTGGTCTTATCTGCCTCGAAAGAGAAAAGTAAATGGTTTAGCCAATGTAGGTCACCCCTAACTATTTGATTCTCTGTTTACATATTCAAAAGGAGCCAATGGTTAAAGGGATGGTCGCATATTCAGTTTTTATTTGTTTTATGTGGATTGGGGACCCTATCCTCGGTCGGGTCGTGTGGTTGGAATATTCGGACAAAGTTATAGTGTCGTTTTGGCACGTTGTGGTTCTTAGTTATGTGTTCGGCCTTCGACCGTATGAAAGGACAACGTATGAGATGCTGTTATGGGTACCATCGTCATCCCAAACATTTCTTATGCATGTTTGGGTCGACGTTCAGTCTGTGAGTCTACCCTTTCGTCTTTTTATTTTTTACAATGTCAGAAAAATATTATCGTCATTATTTGACATTATATACAAAGAACAATGGCAGCCACCCATACATTAATTTAGCTGAGATTAAACTCTTGCGTCTTTAAATGAATAATATCTAGTTAAACTCGGCATCAACTTCTGAATTAGTTGGTGCAAGAATTTTTGTTCGAGAAAGCCGGAGTTAATAGAAATTCAGTCGTGAATTTTTGTAGGTTATGTCAATGGTAATTTAAATTCGAGGGAGTTAAAAGGGCAATATTGCATTAGTATTTTCCTTACCCAGTTATTTTAGCATGCAATGCCTTGTAAAAGGTATAAATACTCTTTAGTAGGCCTTATCTTAGGTATATATACTTACTACATGACTGTGTACAATAGGACTGAGGCTGCTAGTCACCATCAGCATTTTTTTAGGTATTGAAGCAATAGGATTATAATAGTATTCTGGGATTTTATAAATACTTGCTAACATTCAGATAAATAAGAATTTATAAAATCCTAGAATGCGTCTGGAATATGTTGAGTAGGTATATTCAAAAGAATCAATAAAACAAGTTTTTTTTTTATATTAAGTAATTTTTATTCTTCGTCATCCTCTCTTATAATTATTTCATCCAGAAATTCTGCAGGTGCTGAAATATTGCTGATGTCTGGCCCATCCTAAATACCAGACTAGCGTCATGACATGAGCGCAACATCCTACTGTGCGCCGACCAACTAAGCAATTACAGCAATACTCGCTGATTCCTGTCCTACCAGGAATATTATTTTCTATTAAAATATACACATAATATTGCTTCCTGAATACGTGACGTGACTTAATTTTTCCTCTTATAAGTGTTGTCTCGCTAATGCCTCTAAGATTGTATCCAGAGGAATCAATGTGTTACTGGAAACTTCAATTCTGTACCCGCCGTGGAAACGTACATGCTCACCATAATATGGGCGAGCTTGTCTTATTTGGTACGTTCCCAGGGCGAAGAGAATCAAATCTCTATATTCCAGGGTTGGGAAGCATAAAACATTATTGCAATCAGCAGTAAAAATTAAAGAAAACGGAAAACAATCGAGAACAAATACACACGAAGCACAAGCGCAAGCGTCTGTGACATGAGTAAAACCATTGTCAAAGTCAAACCAAGTTTTTTTTTTTGTTGGGATAATAGTCTTTTTGCCCGTCATTAATTGAAAGTAATTCATATATTTTTACAGTACAATATTTTAATTTCCCTGCAAAGAACACTTCCACTTAGAAATAAACAGTATTGTTGATTCATTTACTCCATTTAATTATAATAACAAACAAAAACTGATTTTAATACAATAATGCTGTACTTGCTGTCACTTGGCAGAAAAATAACTTTTTATTTCAAATATCTTTTTTATCCGGCTTTAACTAGTTAATGTGATACTTTGAAAAAACGTAGAAAAATAATAGAACTGCCTTCGTATATTAATCACTTTTAGACGCTCCAATAAATTTCAGCTATGATTTCGCCATTGTTCTTTTAATTTCGACTATTTTTAGTGATTGTCATGGAAATCATGTCACTTGGTTTAAATAGGTTCATTTTATTTATGTAGATTATTTTACATATTGTGAATGAGAGAGCGTTGTAGACTTGTAGGCCTTACAGACTAGATTGTAGACGATTTTCTATTCTGTATTTTCATTCCTCGAAGTTCCTGATATTTATTGACAGGCCTGCACTGTCCTCCCATACCTATTATCACTGTAATTTGAAAAAATTATTAAAGCCAATTATTTTTAAAGAGTAACCGTGGAGGTTCTTGCCGGCTCTTCTCCATAGGACGCGACAAATTGGAACCGTGCACCTAGCTTCTGAAGTTTCATAAGTCCCCATGCAGGTTTATGTGAAATTAAATATTGTGATATTGATTTTTGACCCTGGCAAAAATTGTGACTAACAAGAATTGACAATAGCCTTTTCCCAACTATGTAGGGGTCGGCTTCCAGGCTAACCGGATGCAGCTGATTGCCTGTATTTTACATGGAGTGACTGCCAATCTGACTTTCACAACGAAGTTACTGGGTAATACGATACCCATTGGTAAGAATGATTGTCAGACTTTCGGGCTTCTGACGACCCATAACGCCATCAAAGAACCACGAATGGAAGCCAGAAGCAACGGCATATCGTGCTTACTGAGGCACAAGACCATTTTTACCTACCAAGACCCCTTGGTCTTGGTAGGTAAAAATGGTCACCCATCCTAGAACCAACCGCGGCAAGCGTAGCTAAACCTGATCAATAGCCCCAATGGGTTGTTATTTCTTTCCACAAGATAATAGGCATAAAGCTAAAATCTTAAAGGAAATTATCACGACAAATAAGGAAAATCCATTTCCTACATAGTAGGTACGCTTTCTGCTTTCGTTCCGTGTCGTGCCGGACGTAATAGAATAGCACTATCCCATTTCTTCCCGTGGGTGTCGCTGTCGTAGAAGGCGACTGAGGGACTTACTAGAGAATGGGCAGCAGCGGTGTCTATGTATTATACCTGGTGGTTGCGACGTTTTACGGTTTTTATACGCACTGCTGCCGATAAAATCTCCCGAACTATGTGTGTAGTACCTTTACGAATAAAATGTAGGTAGGTACACATACCTGGTATGTGCAACTGGGGTCTACTGGTTCCACGCTCCGTTGCCATCAATCTCCTTAAGCCCTCAGCTTTCCCTTATTTGGACCGTTTTCCTTGTTGTTTTGTCTTTATTTAATTATTTCGAGGAACCCCGTTTTTATTTCCGTGTGGGAGTTACGGCCTTTTATTTGGGTAGTCTCGGGAGCTAAGTATGTGTTTACGTCATCTACGTGTTTTGTTTCCGTCACTAAGGTATTTTAATGAATTAATGTTTTAGGGGTACATAATGTAGAAATATTCTGTAAGAACTATGCTGTTGAAACTTGGTAAGTAGATGTATTCTGAGAACCGCATTAAGATTTTCACACAAAAATTGAAAAAAAAATTGGGGTTCCCATACTTAGAAAGGAAACTCAAAAAAAAAAAAAAAAAACATCACACCCATACGTGTGGGTATTTATGGATAGGTCTTCAAAAATGATATTGATGTTTCTAAGTTCATTTTTTTCTAAATTGAATAGTTAGCGCGAGAGACACTTCCAAAGTGGTAAAATGTGTCCCCCCCCCTGTAACTTCTAAAATAAGAGAATGATAAAACTAAAAAAATGAAATGTACATAACCATGTAAACTTCCACTGAAAATTGGTTTAAACGAGATCTAGCAAGTAGTTTTTTTTTACGTCACAATTCGTATAATGTTACTTGCTGCTACGGAACCTCGCACTTGGCCGCTTAAATGTACCTAATGAACGAAAGTGCTGATCATTCTCTAAAAAATGTAGATAATCTATATATATATAAAAGGAGAAACTGACTGACTGATCAATCAACGCACAGCCGAAACTACTAGGACTAGGAACGTGAAATTTTGTACACGGCTTCTTTTTATAATGTAGGGGAGCACTAAGAAGGGGTTTTTGGAAATTCGACCTTTAAGGGGATAAAAAGGGGGGATTTTGTTTGTATTAAAAATCTTATTCCTTGAGTTAATAAACTTCAAACTTGGCACAAATACTTATCAAGTAAATTATAAAGTTGGTTATTTATTGTTTTTCTAAACTACCCCCTAAATGGGAATTGGAGGGTCTCAAAGTTTGTATGGAAGAATTTTAACGCGCTCTCTGATTAACTCGAAACCACGTTGGATACTTTTTATCCCGGTAGTACGTTCCCGCGGGATAATTTCCGACGTCCACGCGGGCGAAGCCACGGGCGGAAGCTAGTTGATTATAATAATGAGTGATCTACAAAAAAGGACACCATTTGAATAAAAACAAAAATAGTTATTTTTCCTAAACCATGTCCAAAAATAAGAAATTTTCATTGCTTGTTTATTAATACTGAGTGAAATGGTTGTATGCTTTCTAAGTACAAAACATTATTATTATTTTAAACGAAGTTATTTTAACAGCTGCAACATAATTGTAATAATATGTAGCAAGTAAAGGGTTTGCTACTTAAGTTTAGAGAGTGAATTTCGATGTTACATGCAAATTGAATAATAGTCAGTAATAACAGGTTAAAAGCCCTATCTGGGTGCGTCATTAAATAATCTTGTTCCCGTTTAGTGGAGTCAGAATCGTGCGTGGCGTGATGAGCAGTAGGTCAACTAACTATAGTACGGAATTAAAATTTACTTTGCATATAGGTACAGAATGATCGGATTGGTCAGCCCTTGTAAGCATATATTTTTAAGTACGTCGCAGTGACTTTGTTTCGCTTACAGCTGATTTTTCAACGCTTCCATATTCAAGGATATATAATATTCAGGAATAATTTTGACAGTTTTACTCCATAAAAACTGTCAAACGTCAATTTTATTACATGGAAAATAATCTGACGTTGGAAGAATCAGGCCTTATCAAATAAATACATACATAGCCCTTCTTTACAGTCGGAAAAAAGGCTAGCTTTTGTCACTTTAATTCAGCATAAGGTTTTATTATCACAGATTATCACAGATTTAAATATTTTACACTGATATTGTTATTTAGGTTGTAGCATTCGATTCACACTGTCCTCCGTACTAGTCGAAACTGTATCACGGTAGGACAGTCTTCCTCTTACACAATGAACCAGTTCTAAATACAGAAAATGCATTCCACTATTATTTCACAGTATAATACTTTAGTATCTATGATATGATGTTCCAATGTAAACAGGTAGTTATAAGAATCTTTTGCTTTTGCTACGAACAAAAGTGATCACAATGCAGGTAGTGTTGAAATAAATTTTGTATATGCAAAGTTAACAGACAATAACTAGGTTTTTTCTTTTATGACTTAATTAGAAATACTTAACTATCAAACTTATACTTAACTTAATTATTATTTTCGTGGAAACTAACATATACAATTAGTTGATTTTGTCCACGAGCTCATTAGTGCCTTGTTTAATATAAGGTTGCTGTCAATTATCTGAAATCAATTATTGTGAGCTAATCATGCAACTGAACAGCAAAAATTTTGAAAAAATACGAAACAGTTTCGCTTACCCATCATTCCAAATTAGACAGGCTCGTCTTTTAACTGCGTTTGCATTCACAAATAATTTCCCTTTCAAATTCAATTAACCACTAAACTACTAACAAAGACATGAAGATACACATCAAATAAACTTCAGTAACACAACAAAAGGAATCAATCATCGCAAATAAAATTAATTTAATACTGACGCGAGATAAGCCGTCAGTCTGTACATCAGTCTGTCAAGCGAAAGTGACAGTCGTGAGCCATTGATACATTTGCTGTCAATCATTTGAGAAAGCTTGGTTAAGTACGCCGGCAAATTTACTTGTCAAAACATTATAACGAATTTGAAGAAAGTTAGTGCGGTGTTGCGTGCCCTTGGGTCACTCGTGACTTGGCAATTTTTGTTGAATGGTTTGATGTGTGGTTGAAAGATAATGTACTCTATTGTTTAGATTTCAGTAGCTTTGTTTAAGTGTTTTCGATTAGCTAGGGACGCGCTAAATGAGTTGACTGATGACTTGATGACAAAAATTGTGCTTAAATGCGTTGAAAATCGTAATGGTTAAGATCATTTTTAACGTTCGTTGCAGTAGTAGGGTTAAGTGTACGAACCCCTACTTGATAAATTTTTAACAGAAGGTTTAGTTGGCTTTGTTTATGTTATCTAAATTGTTCTTTTTTGTCTGTATGGTAAAATATGAGACAAGAAATGATTTTTTCCACTATTTGCTGTTCCGAATTTTCCAAGTTAATTATTCCAGTATTCTTTCGAATACCTATTTACAACAGTTTTTATTTTTTTCATATTTTGTACCTACACAATATTGCAGTCCTGTTGTTCCCTAAGGGTTAGGCAGAAGTGAACTAACATAGTAGAGACGCCAGCACATCATGCTACCCCAATCTGTCAAATCTATTTGATAGATTTTCAACTTAATAACATAAGCTTAAGGTTCATGTTCAATTGGGATTTGATAGTTTGGGGTGGCTTGATGTGCTGGCGTCTGTACACACACATTTCCCCAGTTATGTTTAAGTCCCTTGTCGCCTTGTTGGCAAGCCTAAATATTATCTGTACCTATGCAATCATGATTTTATTTTGTTTTGCGACGTAATTACCTAAAATATTCATCAATAAAACATTAATTGGCTGAAACGTCTTTCTTCAGTCTCTTAAACAGATGCTCAAGAGCTTCTCACCAAAAGAGCGTCCGTATAGACATGAATATTTACCTATTCAAATGTAAGCATTCGAATTTTAAATTCAGCATCTGCATGGAACGTCTTGAAATGACGCCGACATTTTCATCTGCGCTAGACTTTCTTTTAAACATATTGGTCGTGGTATTGGTTGTGGATTCTGTTCTGCTGATAAACTGAAATTCTTCTGTTGGTTTCTTTTTCACACAGACAAATTAAAAATGAAATTGAAGAATGTGAACTATCAATTTGACAGCTCTTCAGAAAGTTCGATTTTGAATGTGACATCAGACAATTTCAAGATGGCGCTTTTTAAAGCGAACGAAACAAGATTTGTCTTGTTTTTTTTTTCTAGAAACCACCACGTTTACGCCGATTTCACTAGGTGTAATAGTAATACTTCAAATAATGCTATAAGATTAAATATCGCTGAAGTGTATAATACAATTTACAGCTTTTAAACTATCGCCTTCTCTTTTTACTCTTCTAGTTAGAGAAAGCTAGCAATATTTTTATTTAAGTGGTGCAGAACAGAATCAGCATACACAGAATATGTAGGATTCAAATTGATTGTTGTGTCTCTTCGAAGCTCGATAAACGCCATTCAATCCATCTCACGATATCGTGACGATTTCGAAATCGTCGGATAAGTTTCTACGTGTATGTTAATACAAGTAGGAAAGTATGCAATTTGGATCAGAGATTTTTCTTTACCGCTATCTTGCTATGTCATTGGATAGATTGGTTCTACTTATATTGCTGTAATAAAATGGTTTGGTTTATCGAATGAATGAATTTTTGCTTGCAATTTATAGGGTGAGTGGGTAATTGATTAGTTTGTTATTTTTTTTATGTATGCAGTCCCCGCAAGGTGGACCGATGATCTTGTAAGGGCCGTAGGAGTCCGCTGGATGCGGGAAGCACAGAACCGGTCGAAGAGGCGGAGCTTGGGAGAGGCCTATGTCCAACAGTGGACGTCTTTCGGCTGAAATGATGATGATGCAGAAAAAATATTGGTGCAGAAATGGGAAAAAAAGAACCATGTTACTATATGTGGTCTATGACAATATTAGTTTTTTTTAAAGTGTCGTTTACTTACACTACGTTATTATCATCATCATTTAAGCCGAAAGACGTCCACTGCTGGACATAGGCCTCCCCCAGGCTTCTCCACTTTCCTACATTATTCGTGAATGAATAATTCTAAGTCCCCACATTGAACACGTGATGTTGTGGTGTAGTCGTCAAGAATCGAATCAAACTGCGTTTATTCTTCCATTCCTTTTCATATTAAAATCTGCTCAAGTCTACAAAGAAACCTTTTCAATATAACCTCTATAGTTATCATTCTTTCACTTGCATTGTAATTGATGACGGCACGGTTGGCGCAGCGGATAAGCGGTGGACTGCTGCGCTGCGTGTCGCGGGTTCGATTCCCGCACGGAACAAATATTTTTGTGACCTACAATTAGTTGTTCCGGGTCTGGATGTTTGTGTATGTGAGTATAAATGTTTGTAAATACACCCACAATACAGAAGAAATTCCTAGTATGGAGCAAAGTTAAAAAAAAAATGGATAGACAAAAAAAAAACCATGTCTTTCTATTAGTCGTCTTTTTTGTAGTCGCTTCTTGTCTTGCCATATCATCTTCCACACAGTCCATCCATCGTTTCTTTGGACTTCATACTCAAAACTAAATACAGTCAAAAATAACGTATCCAAACTACAAAAGAAAAAAAAGACACATTCCTTTTTCAAAAAAACAAAACTTTAAACATTCCCTCTGACGTCAGAGAACGTGTCGTAAAATATGTCTGACCCGCTAAAGTGCCATGACACGTGTATGTGGGGTGCGAAAGATATTAAGGTAATGGATGTCTGGGCACATGTAAAGTTGGGAAAAGGTGTTGTGTGACACATGTAGCGAGTGAGAGGGTGTGCAGGAATGTCGTAAAAGTGAATTTTGAGGCTTGTTGTGTCGTATTCTATTTACGAATTTTGATAAATTGAGACCGTTGAAGTATAAAACACAGAACCAGTCAAAGTTGTGGAACTTTGAGGAGGCCCATGTCCAGCAATAGACGGCTTTCGACTGAAATTAATGAATGATGAGGATGAAGTATAAAGCAACTGTTAACTAGGTATATTCGAAGGAAATACCGTGGCCCCTGGCACACAGGCAACTGAGGGAACATGGGTGGGTTTTAGTCAGTTAAAGTCTGACAAGCCCTGCTGCTGCACCCTGAGCGGGAAAAGTTATTTGATGATTTCCCACTCACAAAAAAAAGAAAAACACAAAACTAGGTATATTTGCAATACAACAACCGCTGGGGAGTTGGTTGTACCACGTCTTCTTTGTAAAAGAAAAAAAAAAAAAAATTGCAATACAACAACCGCTGCACGGAAGGGTATTTAACCCAAAAAGCTGGCCAAAAGTAAAAAAGACAAAATACAGAATTCCTAGAAAAACATATGAATAATCATTAGCTAATGACCTGACGCACATTACTCAGATAGTTTGTTTACGTAATTTTTTATCACGTAATTACCAGTTAGTCGTCATTTGTGAGCTTTGCTGAATGTACGTGCATTACGAAAGAGTGATAGTAAAAAATATCATTTTTGTGAACGTTAATAAAATACGAAAACAAAGTTTTATTTAGTGATGGCTGCCAAGGATGATAGTCAACCAGGTATGTACAATTGTTTTCTTTCATTCAATTCGATTTCTAATGTCAGGTACTCTCAATCTGTTTAGTTTTGTCAACTACCTTAAAAATGCTGATGTTTTTTTATTTTTATTACAAATACTGGTAAAAAAGTTATACTTCCGGACCATGCCCGATTGTTTTTTCTACTTTATCTGATAGAACGTTTTGTATTGTTTTTAATAATATAAAAATTAGGTGCCGAAAGCTGCCGAACGTATTTTTTATTGATTTTTCAATGAATTAGGGATTGTACCAAACAAACTTTGTATTGCAGCCATGGTACTGAACTTTGCATTTTGTTGCCAACAGGTACTTCTGGCGTGATCATTTTAAGTCGAGAAGCCATATTTCTCATGACTGAGGACTTCAATGAGTGTAACTTTTCAAAGAAGTTGGATTCGGTTGGGAACAAAAAAAAAAGTGAACGCAGTAAACGTCGCAAAACGGAGGATTTAAGGCAAGATCATGAAGCTGCTGAGCTCCTCTATGCCAGCCAGATGATACTTCGTGAAACTGGAAAATCGAGTGGTTCAGATGTGGTTAAAGATATACTGACATCGCCCACAAGAGGAGAGAGATACCGAAAAGCGTTTAAAAAAAAGTGATACTCCTAATTATTCATCACAAATAAGCTCTACAGAAGCCATCTCTATGTTTGTAGAAGCTTCTTTGACCCGAAAACAGTATGAAGTTATACGTACAAGCCAAAAAAACCTATATCCCTGTTACAGCATTTTACAGAAAGCAAAGAAAAAATGTTATCCTGCTCAAGAAGCGTTTAGAGTTACAACAACTTGTGCAGAAGTGGGTTTACAGGCTTTGTTGAATCATACAGTTGAACGACTTAAATTGTATTTGGATGAAGTTTTGGACTCATTAACTGTGGAAGAGCTAGGTTCCCTAAACCTGGTGGTAAAATGGGGCTGCGATGGATCGCAACAAGTGCAATACAAACAAAAATGTGAAAATTCGAGTGATCCTATAAAAAAATGGCAAAAAAGACTGACACAAGATGAGAAAAAATTTATCAAAACCAGAAAACAAAACATTCAGACACAGTTCAAGGAGGAGCTAGGTCTGGTAGTCGACTTTCCTAAGCAGGGTTTTGGTACCAGCAATGATGGGAACACAAGTAGAAGGTTCTTTGCTAACGCTGAAGTATCGGCCCGGATAACGGAAATAGACCTCAGCTTAATCAAAAGGTTTGCCACAGTTTTGGAAGTCATATCAAGCGGTCAAAAAATTGATTTGAATAAGTTTGAAACATATTGCGATGAAACAGCAAGACTGTACGTAGAACTTTATTCCTGGTGCCCAATGACCCCTACTGTGCACAAAATATTGACTCATGGCCCTATTGTAATAAAGCATGCTTTATTGCCAATAGGATGTTTGTCAGAAGAGGCATCAGAGGCCCGAAACAAACATTTCCGGCAATATAAGCAGAACTTCTCCAGGAAATGTTCTAGGGAACAATGCAATTTGGACATTCTAAATCGATTGCTCCTAACTTCTGACCCATACATTAGTAGTATCAGACCTAGGCCACGCAAAGCAGCTAAGAACTTCAGTCACGAAGCTAGAAAACTAATGGCTCCTCCTGAAGTAGCCATTCACAGTGACGACGACAACGACAACGAAGAAAATTCTGATACAAACGATGATTCTTCAGAGGAAGAATAGTTGTCATCAGAGCGATTTTTGTACATATTTTTAGTTTTTTTGTAACTTAGATTTTTTTAAATAAAATTTCATGAAATGGCCCATATTGTTTCTATAATACCCCAAAATAACGTATTTTGTTCAAATCTATACATCCAAGTGATAATAATACCAAAAATGATCAAAATTAGTTTTGGCCAGGTTTTTGGGTCAAATACCCCTCCGTGCGCTGGGGAGTTGGTTGTACCACGTCTTCTTTGTAAAAGCAGAATTATTTCTTAATGTGATTTGAAGACCAAATTTTATATTTTGTTAAATACATTAAGTATAAAATATGCATTTAAAGCATGTTGATTTCCAACCCAAAAAAAAAAAAAAAAAAAAAAAAAGCATGTTGAGTTATTAATTGATATAAAATCACATAAATGTATTTTTTTCATGAATGTCGTTTATTATGACAAAAATTCATACTAACTTTTTTGTTTCGTTTCTAACATGTAATTGTCAAGTTTTAAGAAGATTAAACTGATTTGCTACTACAAAATTGGTGCTATTTGCTCTTTATTTGAGTTATTTTTTTGCAACTATAACACAAAATAAACACATATACATTAATTATTAAAATGACCCATCGAATACTCCAGAACTTCAGAGATCCGTGACGAGCTAAATATTTTGTTTCAATATTTTCTTCAAAACTTTTCACGTTCCCTTTTCTAAACGAACTCTAAATTACTTCATACACTTATCTAGATGAAGCTGAAAGAGAAACTTCCATAAAACCCTGAAACTTTACTTACTGAACTAAGCACTAACAGGACCACTATCCCCCCCGAGTGGGTTCCCGCATTGTCGTTGCGGGGGGGCTTAGTAACCGTGGTCTCCCACCCACGGTGAAGCCAAGAGGAACCCAACGGTGGGGCCGCTCGTCAGGGCTTTTGCCTTCAAGCCATTGACGTAGCGGCCAAAAAGTAGGTTGCGGTGAGGTGCACCGCAACTGAGGTGGGCCGCGATGTCGAATGGGAGGCATCGCGGCTGAGGGTTACGGGCTGCGGTAGGGGAGGAGTGCCGGTGCTTCTGAGCAGCGCTCTTCCCTTCCGTGGCCTGGACGGGGCCGCCACCGTTTGATGGCGGACGCGGTGGGGCCGCAGGGGAAGAGGAGTGTCGGTATAGCGTTGGCCGCTCTCCCTATCCTCTGCGGCCGAAAAGTGGTAGACTGGACGGCGCGTTGTGTTCCACACGCGCGCCGTCAAAGATGTCAGCAACCACAGGTGGGGTCCGCAAGGGCCGATGCCTGCCAGGGGTGCGGGTTTTTAAGGAGAAAATGCAACGTTTGCTATTTAGAAAAGGATTATTTTAACTCGTAGCTAATTGATTGATGAACAAAAGTCTAGAGTTCTTCTTCGTCGTCACACTCTTGGCAGAGTGGTCGTGGTCATCACATCAGGGGTGGTGGCAAGCTTCACAATCCGTCGCCATTTCTCCCGTACTTTGGCTTTGCTTGAGCATTCGTGGAGTGGACCATTGGGTGCAGTTTTGACTTGGTCGGTCCAACGCATTGGAGACCTGCCACGTGCTCTTGTACCTTCAACCTTTCCCTGTACTACAAGACGCTCCACAGATGTGTCTCCTTGACGTGCGATATGTCCAAAGAAAGTTAGAATACGACATTGTACGATGGAAGAAAGACGCTGTTCGATACGAAGCTCTTGGAGGATTGAGACGTTAGTTCGGAACTGTGTCCAGGTTATGTCAAGCATTCTTCTCCAGCACCACATTTATAAGGCGTCTATCTTCTTTTTCTCGCTTTCCCTTAAAGTCCATGTCTCAGCACCGTAAAGAAATATGGGAAACACTAATGCCCTGACAAGTCGCATTTTAGTGGCCTTTGTGATATTTCTGCTTCTCCATATTTTTCTAAGCCGATCCATGGAGGACCTGGTGATAGCCATGCGTCGTTTGATCTCGTCCGCGCATGTAAAAGTCTATAGTAGCAGAGTATTATGACGAACGAAAAAGACTACCCAGTTTTAGGAAATTTTCTTAACCAAAACCATAATAATCTTGCTTGATAATCAATCTGCGTAACTTTTTCGCACTATTTGTTTTTTTTTTTTTGTTCGTGGGAAGTCATCAAATAACTTCTCCCGCTCTGGGTGGAGCAGGAAGGTGTCAGACTTTTACTGACTTAAACCCACTCGTGTTCCCTTAGTTACCTGTGTCCTGTGCCAGGGGCCACGGTATCTCTTTCAAAAAACCCGCACACCTGCACTATTTTGGGGTCATCTTCCAGTCTAACCGGATGAAGCGAAATACCAGTATTTTACATGGAGTGACTGCCTATCTGACCTCCACAACCCAGTTACTGGGGTACTCGATACCCCTTCGTTAAAGATGTACGAATGATTGCTGCTTGACGTGCTTTCCGAGGCATGGAGGTGTGTCGATATGTATTCAATGGTCACCCATCCAAGGGCCAATTTGCGGCATACGGAGCTTAACATTAAGATCGATCCGTGTGGCTATTATAATAATCTTCCTCCTAGCCCCTCTTAATAATCTTGCTTACTAATGGAGTAAAACTCAAAGGCATTTGCTAAAACTTTTCCGTCTAAAATAGAATCCAAATGAATGTAAATTAGACTCGCATTTAAATAAATGTTCATAAAGACATTTCCATTCATTTCTCACAGTCACAGTAGTGAAATAGGGAAACAAAAGTACAAATTGACCTATTATTCACAATAAACTAAGCTGTCATACAACGAATTAAAACGTAGAAAGTTCGGAGCGTAGCGAAGCTAAACGAGTTAAAATAATTATATTTAATTGAGCCGCAATGTTCCGTAGAAATTGCAAATCAGGTCCCTTGGAGTGAATACGATTTCCATGATACTAGGAAATAGAGAAAAACTTATTGTGTTAATGACTTCCTGACGTCGGTATATCGTTATAGGGTCGGGAGACATTATAGGACTGTCCATGTTTGTCGAAGGGATCAGTTTGACCAGAATTTTAATAAAGGAGTTCCTTTTATATGGGACTTTAATGCAACTAACGAAATGTTGGTGTACTATATATAGGTGTACCATGCTTGCTTGATTTACACTTGCTTGACACTTCAGCATGGTAGCACTTAAGCAACTTGCCGCAGTTGGTCCGTGCCTCGGAAAGCAGGTAACGCTGTTGGTCCCGACTGTGGTTCGTGGGTGGATCTTTGACAGTTGTTACGGGTCGTCAGACGCCCTAAAGTCTGACAACCAGTCTCACTTAGAGTCATCGTATTACCCAGTAATCGGGTTCTGGAGGCCAGTTAGGCCGTCGCTCCATGTAAAATACTGGCATTCAGCTGTATCATGTTAGATTGGAAGCCGACCCCAACATAGTTGTGAAAAGGCTAGGCAGATGAGGATAATCATCATCATCATTTCAGCCGAAAGACGTCCACTGCTGAACATAGGCCTCCCCCAAAACGGGGGGTTTTGCCATAATCGCCACGCTTGGCAGGCGGGTTGGTGATCGCAGTATGGTGGTAAAATGCATAGAGAACGCTGCTGCCCATTCTCTAGTTAGTCCCTTAGTCGCCTTCCACGACACCCACGAGAAGAAATGGGATGGTATACTATTCTTTTACGTCCGGCACCACACGGATGATAATGCATAGTTATAATGCGGCTCCTGTTTTTCTTATGGGGATTTTAATGATGCAATACCACCAGCAGTCACCAGGCAATTAATAAAACAAAGCCATTACTGTCCAAGTAAATGGTTACCTGTCAAACCTAGAGACCTTATATTTTTGCCTTCGTCAAGTCAATAGTGTAGGAAAACCGTAATGACAGTTAAGTATGGACAATTTAGCGATGAAACGGTTTATGCATGACATCTAATTGTGTGATACGCTTCCCATTTTCTGTTTAGTTTTCCAATGAAAGTACAATTTCACTTGATTAGTGGCCTGTAATTTTATAATGGTATGGTACGGCTTGGTCTATTGGTTCGTGGTTGTGTTAGGTTAAGCACTTCAAACGTTATCTAGCAGTGGCACATTATCATAGGTATCACTGGTTGATGCAAATTTTTGACGAATAACAGTGATTATTAACTTTTTATACCTTTTAAGATAGCTTTTAAATTAGGCGGGTCACACCAGCCGCATGCACAGTGACCACTGGGGAATAGTCTCCACATAGTGGGCGCTTGAGGATGGACGGCGCTGCGCGGGCGGCCCAAGAAGAGGTGGTAAGATGACCTAGACGCGTATTGTAAGTGTTGGATCGAGGTGACCCTGGAAAATGATGAGGAAGGAATTGGGGGAGGATCCGTTGTGGGACAGTGTAAGCTAAAAAAAAAGTTATAGCTTTTATCTTAATCACCATTACTTTGCACACAATTTTTAATTGAAACTCATTTCGTACACTCATTTCGTACACACACGCCATTCAGTACTCTCTGCAAGTATATCGTTTAAAATACCTCATAAACACGAGCTGATGATGGTCAGTAAAAAACATCCCAATTCAAGAGCTTTATATTATTCCACACAACAAAATGGCGGACACATGAGACAAGGTGTCAAACTCCAGATAGCAACAACATTAACACTTGCCAACAACTTTCTGCATTATAACAATATCTGAAGTATTAAGTATAATTATGATGATGTATACACTGAGACTACACTTACTGAACTGCTTGTTTAGCTTTTAACTTCTTCGTATTAGTGGCTACAAGACACGAAATCATCACCATTGTCAATAAACTTCAGTATAGTGTGTCAGCATATCGCAAAATCAAACACGAGCTGTTCGACGATAGCCAATAAAGGACATTCCAGTTATGTAACATTCTACAATCCTACACTACATACTTAGGCAGACTACACACGAGACAAAGTGTCAAACTCCAGACAGCAACAACATTAATTCTGAGATACAACTGTGAGTATAAAAAACCGGCCAACTGCGACTTGGACTCGCACACGAAAGGTTCTGTACCACAAGGTTATTTTTCCTTAGTTCATTTTAATCATGATCAGCATAACGCTTTCTATTTCTACGAAGAATAGACAGTGCTTTTTCAATACAAAGTGACATTACGTTGCCTTATTTTTGACATCGCACCGTAGATATCCTTCTACAATCTGTCATTTTGTCTTTCATTTCTAACGATCTATGTCTAGGTCCTTATAAATGTGGACTATTTCAGAAGAATATTTCTTCCCCAAACTGTCAAAATCACACTGACTACAAACTGTCTACTCGACGGCCACAAAGTATAACGATAATCTGCAAAATCATGATTCGTTTCGAACGCATAACTGTGATAATTAATAGTAAAACATAGCTATCTACTTCTATTATACATCATTTAGTCAATAGTCATGTCTATTCTTCCGTCGACAAATCAGTGCTCGTGCTAAGCCTGCTGGCGTTTGAGTAATTTGTGCAGCCTACCAAAATGTGCTTTCGATGTTCTTTCGGTGTGTTTTGATGTTCGTCGTATCGTTGAGTTACTTAAAATCTGAGTTGAGTTGCAGGATTACTGACAAATGCGTGCAGTGACTGGATAGGTTCAGTCAAACTCAGACACCAATCAACTTGGTATTCATATGATCTGACCAAGATTATGTCTATACTTTAAAAGAGACTGTGCCCTAGGGGTTTGTTTCGGCCTTTTTTTTTTAAAGCAGTCAGATAGGAAACGCCGACCTCATCTACATAGTTTTAAATATATGATTGACGTGTGAAAGTGTTTGTAAAAACCTACTTACAGAAATAAAGTCGTTTGTCATAATATTTAACCCTAAAGACGCTATCAGAATCGGTAAGTAGGTATATTCCCACAATGCGTTGTAGCTCTGTGATTAGTTCGCACGCCTGTCTACAGTCTACACGCGTCTAGTTGATGAGAAAACGAGGACATAGATTTACTAGAAGATAAGAATTACATAATTCAGAGTCACAGTTGCTTGTGTTTTTGGGTAAAAAGTTTTATTGGTCAATTTTAGCATGACATTTCTGGAATATTAATAATTGTTTTTGATTTTCCATTTTTCTTTCCATTTATGTTTTACATGAAAAGTAATACCGCAACCACAGTCCTACTGTGGAGGCACATTGAAAACGATGTCCCATTAATTGTTCTACCTCTTCCCATGCTCTCTAACGCTGTGGAATTGGCCGCATCTGGTCGGAGCTTATTTAAAACCAACAATCGGAAACAGTTTAATTAACTCATTCAACATAAAAAAATAACTAAATAAAATTTAAGCTCTTCCAGTGCCCAAGTCTTTACATCTTCGTTCACTAGACTATCAGCTTTTTACCGGAGCGCTTCTATTTAAGAGCTTCAAGGTATATTAACTCAGGTGGTCCCAGATAATGACGGTGCAAGACAGGTTGACACAACCCAGTTTTCTCTGACGACACGTTTTTTAGAAAATCCAAGAAAATTGTGTACGTTCTGAGCTTGACCAGATATTTTCATGCGGGCGGGAATATTCTAGGGACATTATTGCATTACAATTCAGAATATTATGAAGTTTTGAATACAAACATGGGAATATTCATATTTCTCAGGAATACTGGAAGAGATTTCTTTAGAAATCAGTATCACCTTTGTGTCTTTATTTCTGTTTTTTCTTCTTGTTTGTTTTAATTTGTGTACATACTCGTAAATGGTTAAATATATAAATCTTATATGTAAAAATGAATCACTATTACCCTTGGTCACGGCATCACACGTGAGCGGCTGGACCAATTTTGCAAATTCTTTTTTTTTGTTGCGTTCCTTATGGTCAGGAGAAGGTTCTTATGACAGAAAAAAATAAGAAAGTTGCGTGTAACTTTAGAAAATTTAAGAAAACTGAACGACAATTTTAACTTTTTTAATATTACACCAATGCGAATTGAATATTCATAGATAACGTCTGTCGGGTTAGCTAGTAATAAATAAATAAATAAATAAATAATCCGTATTTCAAGACTATAACAATTTAGCCGAAAATACATTATAGTGAAGAAAGGAACTCTGTTTTTTTACTGTACCTACCTATTTCATTTTCATGGACTAAAATTCATTTCATTACCAAATAAACGTTCACATAATTTAAAGGCAAGACTGATACGAACCTTCCTCAACAATAACTCAACGAGATTGTTTTACAAAGGTCGCTTTTTTTCATAAAAATTCCGGCCATGTACGGAGAATATTTATGTCTTTGACGCAACTTGGAGTAAGGGTTCCCTCTTCCGAATCGTTCAACTCTCTTCTAATAAAAGTCTTATTGACAGATAGATCAGTACACACGATATGTTGGGACGTTGGGCCTTGAGAAACGAGTTCTCTAAGCCAATAATAGTACATTATGGTACTAGTGTGTAACGTTGAAGAGAGCCGAGGGCGATAATCATCAATACACACGTGTATCATACGACGTTTTTCAACACACTTGCGAAGAAAATAATACTACAAAATCATCATCATCATCATCGTCATCGTCATCATCATCGGCATCGTCATCGTCATCGTCGTCATCGTCATGTCATCGTCATGTCATCATCATCGTCATCGTCATCGTCATCGTCATCGTCATCGTCATCGTCATCGTCGTCATGTCATCGTCATCGTCATTGTCATGTCATCGTCATCGTCATCGTCATCGTCAACGTCATCGTAATCATCGTCATCGTCATCGTCATCGTCAACGTCATCGTCATCATCATCGTCGTCATCGTCATCGTCATCATCATCGTTGTTTTTAAGAACAAAGCAACTCGACCAATTAAAAAACAACCTATAACTCACTAAGAACAAAGCAACTCAACCAATTCTATAGCTCACTAGTGAATAATAGTAATGAAAAAGTCACAGTTTGATAATAGGTGTCATTATGTGCCTAATTGCGGTGAAATTAGAGCCATTTTATGAGCAAGTGTGTTGAAATAGTACATTATGGTACTAGTGTGTAACGTTGGTGATTATCGCTGAGGCGCCATTGAGACCCGAGCCGTCAGGCGAGGGTCTTAAGAGAGCCGAGGACGATAATCATCAATACACACGTGTATCATACGACGTTTTTCAACACACTTGCGAAGAAAATAATACTAAATCATCATCATCATCATCATCCATCATCATCCATCGTCATCCATCGTCATCCATCGTCATCCATCATCATCCATCATCATCCATCGTCATCATCCATCATCATCCATCGTCATCCGTCATCATCCATCGTCATCCATCATCATTCATCATCACCCATCATCATCCAGCATCATCCATCATCATCATCATCATCATCCATCATCATCCATCATCATCATCCATCATCATCCATCGTAATCCATCATCATCCATCATCATCATCCATCATCATCCATCGTCATCCATCATCATCCATCATCATCCATCGTCATCCATCGTCATCCATCATCATCTATCATCATCCATCATCATCCAGCATCATCCATCATCATCATTCATCATCATGCATCGTCATCCATCATCATCCATCATCATCATCCATCATCATCCAGCTTCATCCATCATCATCCATCATCACCCAGCATCATCCATCATCATCATCATCATCGTTTTTAAGAACAAAGCAACTCAAACAAAAAACAACCTATAACTCACTAAGAACAAAGCAACTCAACCAATTCTATAACTCACTAGTGAATAATAGTAATGAAAAAGTCACAGTTTGATAATAGGTGTCATTATGTGCCTAACTGTAGTGAAATTAGAGCCATTTTATGAGCAAGTGTGTTGAAAAATAATTTAAAAAGGTATCTGCCTTGTCTATTCCCATTTCTGTTGGGGTCGGCTTCTAGTTTAACTGAAAGCCAATTCTTTAATCGCAGTCTCATCTCGGCGAAAATCAAATGTTAAAAACTTGTCAAAAATGTTGGGAATCGAGATCAGACTGTGAACGTTCTTAACATTAGGCGAATTGCCCCTCTGGTTGCAGCTGAGTCCCAGTATTTACCATGAAGCGACTGCCTATCTGACCTCGACCACCCAGTTACTGGGTTACAATACCCCTTGGTAAGACTGGTTGTCAGACTTTCGAGCTTCTGACAAACCGTAACAACTCTCAAAAATCTACCAATGACAGCCGGGACTAACGGCTCAAAATGCCTCCGACACACGAGCAAAGTCTTAGGATGTAAAGATGGTCACCCATCCACGGACTAACCGCGCCAAGCGTAGCTTAACCTGATCGATCGACTCGAGCCGCTGTTATTACTTGAAGTGATTTCTAGAGACTATAAATTTGCGCTCTATGTAACCAAAACCAACGGTTATAATTTTTCAGTCAGATGAAATTGAACAGCAAATTACTTCCCAAAATGTAATTTCATTACAAACAAAAGTATTTCTATTAGAAAAAGCCTCAAAGAACTCAAGCTCAACGGTAATTATTTAGAGGCAAAAGCATTCAATTTCAATAATTAATTTATTTCTCCGTCCCAATTCGGAACAAAAGCCATCAATGGAGAGATTCGCTTTTACTTTTCATTTTTTAATGGACCCCTCTGTTTTTATGGCCCGAAGCTTAAGTGCCGGGTTCTAGTTACGTCAGAAGTAAACGTTTTAATGTAATACCTTCGGCGATCATAAAATTTGATTCTTTCTTCACTTTCACCTTTATCCTGGATTTTGAGTGCACTTTGAAGATAATCTAGAAGAGTAATTATCATAAATTTTGATGTCTTTGTTTTGAATTGTTTTTGATAAATACCTTCATTTTGAGGGGCTCGTGTACAAGTAATAACAGCTACTCGGTTCATCGATCAGGTTAAGCTACGCTCGCGAAGGTTGATCCTTGGATGGGTGACCAGATTTACATAACGAAACCACTCCTAACCTTTTCCCAACTATGTTGGGGTCGGCTTCCAGTCAAACCGCATGCAGCTGAATACCAGTATTTTACATGAAGCGACTGCCTATCTGACCTCCACAACCCAGTTACTGGGTAACACGTTACCCCTTAATAAGACTGGTTGTCAGGCTTCTGGCGACCTTTAACGACTGTCAAAGATCTACTAATAACAGCCAGGACCAACGGCTTAACGTGGTTTCCAAGGTACGCAGGGGGGTTGGAATGTAAAGTTGGTCACCCATCCACGGACCAACCGTGGCAAGCGTAGCTTAACCTGCCAACAAGCTCCTCAGATAGTATCAAATCAACATCTCTTTGTACTCAGCCTATAACGTTCCCACTGCTGGGACACAGGCCTCCTCTCAGTGAGAGAGAGTGGGCCATAATACACCACGCGGGCCCAGTGCGGGTTGGTAGATGTCACATGTCTTCGAATTTTTGGTTCTAGGACATGCCGGTTTCCTCACGATGTTTTCCTTCACCATTAAGAGGGGCTTGTGGCTAAGTAACAATAGCTGCGCGGGTCGATCGATCAGGTTAAGCTACGCTTGCCGCGGTTGGTCCATAGATGGGTGACCATCTTTACATACCAAGACCCCTCCGTGCCTCGGAAAACACGTTATGCCGTTGGTCCCGGCTGTCATTTGTGGATCTTTGACAGTCGTTACGGGTCGTCAGAAGCCCGAAAGCTTGACAACCAGTCTTACCAAGGGGTATCGTATTACCCAGTAACTGGGTTGTGGAGGTCAGATAGGCAGTCGCTCCATGTAAAATACTGGTATTCAGCTGCATCCGGTTAGACTGGAAGCCGACCCCAACATAGTTGGGAAAAAGGCTAGGCAGATGATGATGATGTTTTTCTTCACCGTTTGAGAGCAGTGGTGATGAAATTATTTACACAAAATAATGCGCTTGGCTGGGTTCGAACGCACGACCTACAAGTCGTAAGTTGCGGCCGTTACCACGGGCCACCACTGCTCTATATCTCCTTGTACTCAGAAACTATCTTCATCAGAATTAAAACAGCAATTAATCGAAGTACAACATAAATCTACTAGATATCGTCCACAGGAAACCCATATTTACTTGTACTTGAACCTTCTAAGTCTGTAATTAAACCAGCACATTTTTCCGCAAATATTTTAACGACAGCTAAACGAATTAGTACAGACAGGTATGATAAGAATTCTTAAATGGTATTTTAATGATCATGTCTGGATTCTTGGAGCGTGGAAATGATCTGTGAAGTTTCTAATGATCAGTTGATTGATCCGTATTATCTGCAGGGACCACCGTATTTGAGAAGATTATTAATCAGTTTGAGTATCAGGTTTATAAGTGATTTGGATTTCAAACTCAAACTCAAAGCATTTATTTCAATTAAACCATTTACAGGCACTTTTGAATTGTCAAAAAGTCGATCAGTTGGAAAGTTGAAGCTAGTTGCTCATTCCAAAGCGTAGATCTCAATGGAGAAGAACGGGCAAGAAACTCCACGGACACTCTTTTAAATCAACATGGATATTACGAGATCTTGAGAACATTATTCTCGTTGCTTCTGTATGTGAGAACAATGTAAAATAATTAGTAAACAATTCTAAATATGAAATTAAAAATAAGCCCCGGAAGTTAGGAGAGGACCAGTCTCAACCGATAGCGCTCGTTCACGAACATGACGCGGGGATTGGTATCATCTAGCTCAACCATTTTGTAGGGAACCGAATGATCCAACACACACGCCACCATCAGTGAGACATTTAAGTGAGCATGACATACTCTCAACTGCCTTGCTTTTGCAAGTTACGTACATCAAAACAACACAGTGAACGGATGCATGGCACTTTTACAAAATTTTAAATTTGGATAATGATGTCAATGTTATTAATTATCAGCCAATTGTGTTCGACTACGGCAAGGGAAAATATTTCCCTTCCCTCCTTACACTTATCCCTATCTACTGCTGTATGTTGCCAAGCTTTGAGAAAAGATTCAACTTCGTCTCGCCATCTTCTGGGCCTGCCGCGTTGCCATTTACTTCGGTTTGGGAATTTGGGAACCACTGTGTGGTTATGAAGTGGTGTTAAGAAGAATGTTCGAAAAATCGGAAGCTATCTAAAATGTGGTGGTTTGATATAAATAGATATTGTTATAGAAATAGGATTGAAAACGTTGTGCGTTGTTTAAAAAAAAATACACGTTGCTCAGTTTGCTGTCTATATTTTATGCCAGGCAGACACTTTAATAAAATGTTCATCATAATGTGATATTCTGAAGATTTAACTAATTCGTTAAAACACTAGGCAAGCATTGCATGTAGCAGTGGTGCATTTGGAAAAGCCATGCTTTTCCCATCATCTATGTACGTGTGTTTTCTCCGAAGGGTAACAAAATAAGATCGTAACGTTTGTCCACAAGCTCGATAGATGGCGTTAGTGGAAAAACTAGATCTCGCTATGGTTTCGTTACCGCGCCGTGTATAAGAACCCCAGCCCGCCGCAGACTCGGTACGTTTTTGACAGACTTCTGCTGAAGAAATAAGATTTGTCTTGAAAGGGAGCTGATCGGCTAGTCTGATCAGCGCCTGTAGAAACTATTATATTCGGTGTAGACGTGGGTGGGGTCGTCGTAACGTCTTTTGAGCGTTATCGGTTATGCATAGTTTCCTGGATATGTAACTGTGTGTGTAGTATCAAAATCGATTATTTTTGTAACTAGTTATTTTTGTATACAGTATGGCGTTGGTTGGTTTTGCGCTTGAATTATGTTCGTATTATGACCTTAGTTTTATGTTACCTATAATTACGAATATGTAACAGTTTATAATTCCGAAGGGACTCTTTACTCTCGTTGGGTGAGTCTTACGTAACGTACCTATAATCATTTTAATAATAACCTGTCAGTTATGTTACGATTCTATTGCCACCAGCTGGGCACAAATAGAGACAAACACTGATATATAAAATAAAATGGTTTCCAAAATCACCATTATAAACAAGTGTGCAAGTAAATCAAAACGACATGTTTATTTAACCTTTACCTACCCTCAACATAACACAAAATCGCCGTTCCAACACCACACAAAGCAAGTTGTTTGTGGAATAAGAAAAGTTTAAATGTAAATTTTCGACTACCCTCCTCAAAATAGTTCGTGTAACAGAGTTTTTGAACTCCTCTCGTGACGAGGGATAGAGGGAGGTTATGAGATTTAGAAGTAATTTTTGAAGTTTGTCACTTGACGTGAGTTCCAAACGATGTATTGTTAGAATTTGTTCAGGAATTTCTGTGGGCTTTTCGATGAAGAGACGGGATTGAGTTTTGTGTTAGTAATTCTTTTCGTGTGGTGGAAATATTCTTTGATTTGATGTTAGGTCAGGATTTGAAACATTTTGTATTTTTCAGAGTTGCTTAAATATTATTGAAATGATTTGAGCGGCTGTACGTTTTACTGATGAAATCAGTAGTGCTTGCACTTGATTGATGGGTATACATCGAGTTTCATCTTTAGCTGATAATCTATATTAATATACAAAATTCATGTTGGAATTATACAATGAGAACGATGTAGACGTGTGTGTGCACGTCTACATCGTTCTCATATGTATCAATTACTATTTTTGATTACGGACGCTTTAACGTTAAAAGCCGTGTCCGTAATCAAAAAAAGTAAGTCTCATGTAATAGGGGACGAGCCTATTGCCATCAACCGGCACTACTTATATGTCATCTATACTAATATTATAAAGAGGAAAGATTAGATTGTTTGTTTGTTTGCATTGCATAGGCTCCGAAACTACTGAACCGGTTTGAAAAATTCTTTCACTGTTGGGAAGCTACACTATCCCCGGGTGACATAGGCTATATTTTATCCCCGTATTTCCACGGGAACGGGAACTACGCAGGTGAAACCGCGGAGCACTGCTAGTATCCTATACACTTACTGGTTTCTGGCCTCTCCTTGCCTTTCAAAGTCAAGGATAAATGACAAAAAAGACCTATGGCCATTTTACCCAGCTGAGACAAAGCCTAATGGAAGGTAATATTTTTTCTTCTATTTGTCTATGTGCAGATTACTACATTATAAAGGTGTAAGACATGCATAATATCATACATATTGTGGCAGAGTGGTTTATTAATTAAAATATTTACATAATTTAAAAACCAACGGTCTTAAAATAATAATATTATGTACAAGAACAAAAACTCCTCCGCATCGGTCAACAGGAAAAGTGCCCAAAAGGCTGGTAGCGTTGCCACGTTGTATGGCAATGCTGATTCTTTGGCCGTGATATATAAATTAACTGAAAACTAAGACCTTATAAACCTCGTACAGACGCCAGAACATCAAGCTACCCCAATCTGTCAAATTTCTTTGATAGATTTTCAACTTTACTGCACACGCATAAGGTTCATGTTCAGTTGGGAAAATTTTACAGTTTGGGGTAGCTTGAAATAAGCTCATAATTCACTAATCATTATGAACTTCGTATTGTTAGTCCATCATAAATATTAACAACGACGCGGTCATGTCTGCTTTTATAAGTTATCGCACTAACTTTAATAGTCGCCAATATTAAAATTTGGCCGATATATGTACCACTTTGAATACTTTATGCTCTTATTATGATGCTGTGAGAACAAAATATGGGACTATGTGATTTTCTTTTGTTTTACGAGCAGTGTTTTACAAGGGCACAGAAAAGTTTTGAGTTTGAAGGACCTTGTAGACAGTTTTACACGAAACCTTGTATTAATAATTTAGCAAACAGTTTAAGAAAGGTTTATCCCTTTTTAAACTGTGTGCTAAATGTACACAGAAAAGAGTATATCAACCTATTTTTCAGTTTCTGAAAGTCTGTTTGTAAATTCGCCTAATTTATTTGCGGTGATTAGGTATTCAGTAGCAGCTGCGATTCGTGTATGTAGATTAATGTAACGAACTCAGGTGGTTTAATGCGTTCGAATTTTGTAATCAAAAGTAGGTATCGACAATCGTTATTCATTTCCCCGTAGACATTATTTGCCAAATTTTACTGGCTTTATTCAACTATAATTCGTAGCAATCGTTTTCGTTTTAACTCTAAATTTCTGATAAATTATTCATTTTCAGTTTCGGTTGTCTGAAATAAACGTGTTTTCAATTTATTTCGCCGAGAGCAGGTGTTTTCGAGTTGAATTTAATTTTCGTTGTAGAAGAGCTTAGTTACTGTCAATCTATAATTTTATTCCACAGCCAAATTATGATTGAATTTATGTCAGTATTGTGGAATGCGAAAAATACTGTGTTAAATATTATTTTAACTTTGATTTTTTGATCTCGCCAAGTCGATAAAAGCTTCTATTGTGCAATAGGTAAGGGTAATGTCACACGGTTTTTTTTATTGAGTTTGTTAAATCATCAAATAACTTCTACCGCTTTACCGGTTGGGTTGAATCTATCAACCTAAAGAAATAGACAAAGTGACCTTCTAATCAGCGGTAGAAAAATATATTCGATTAATATTAGCCACCGCAAAGCTTATGTCAATCCTGTTGTAAGTCGTTGTAGAAAGCGAAAGCGAAGCCCCTTGTCTAGGCCTTCTGGCTCCGGTCTTGCAGCTAATAAAGAAATAAAGAAAATCAGTTATTGGCATTCATCATCATAATTTCAGCCGAAAGACGTCCACTGTTAGACATAGGCCTCCCCCAATTTGGGGGGGTTTGCCATAATCGCCACGCTTGGCAGGCAGGTTGGCGATCGCAGTATGGTGGTAAAATACATAGAGAACACTGCTGCCCATTCTGTAGTAAGTCCCTTAGTCGCCTTCTACGACACCCACGGGAAGAAATGGGATGGTGCTATTCTTTACGTCCGGCACCACACGGAAATTATTGGCATTACAGCATAAAAAAATTCATAAAACTGTATACTCGTACAAACAGAAAACTGTTATAATAATGCCAAAAGGACCGCAGGGACGCTGATTTTCAGCTGCTAGCCACGAGTACTATACGCTAGAATAACAATTTTCATAACATCATGTGGTTTATCTGCTACCAGATGATAATAAATTAAGGTAACGTTAAAACAATATTCTCATACTAATACACTTTTTCTCTTCTTTCCAGGAGTGGTTGTGATGACATGGTGGTGGGCGCTGGCGCTGCTAGCGCTATCAACGCCCGCCCGACCCGCGCCCCGAGCGGGCAACGGTGAGCAATTTTACAGTAAGCATCACTTTGTGCACTACTTCCCGCGTGATTGCACTCCTGCTAGCAACCGATAGTGTCGCGGGTCAAGTTTATGTCATCGGTGTTTCGTCAACCAAGAGTAAATAATTATGAAAACTCTCTATTCAGCTACTACTGTCCAAAAAACGGCTTTTGAAGTATCTGTAAGTGAAAAAAAAAAAAAAAAAATTTATGTACCTACCCATCAATTTGTTAAAGTTATTCTATATGTACATCTTTCATTTATATCTCGAAAATCGAAATGATTAAAAGACATACGCTATCGGTTGTTCTAGTTAAGGAGTCGACGCACAAACGCGATGACGTAGTAATCACAGTGTTTGTACGGTGCGTTTGCGCAATCAGGCGACTGTTCACAACTTATCAGCAAAGTGACGTCAGTACGCACTGACTTACTTTCGATCTTCTTTCGTATTTTGTACTTGTTGCATTTGGCTTTGAATGTGTACCTTTACTGGATTTACGAAATTTTCTTTGCAAGGTCATGCAAATTGATTCAAATAGGATAAAGATCATTCCTGTTTCAAGCATTTTTTAATGACTATCTTTTTTTAGCTATTTTCTAATTTTGGTTATGAAGTGATTTTTAAAATTCGAGCTTCGAATTAATTAAACTTCTTCGCAATTTACTCAATGAAATGAAATTTTTACGACATTGAATAATGTCCTCAATATTTTTCACCTTACTGATCAAAGTGCCGAGTTACTTTTATTTTACTCGTTGGTGCGGATTATGGCTTTTAAATCTTTGTGCCAAGTTCTTCCGTCTTGCGTGCGAATGAACCCAATTCCAGCATCTGCCAAAATACGAAAAATCTATTACATCGCACAGCTTTTTATGAATTCTTCAAAAACTTCGATTATTCTCCTTCCAAGAGAACAAAAGAAATGTCCGGAGTTCTTAACTGTTGGAATGAACGTGAAATTACAGCGCCGATATTTCAACGCTTACCAAAAGTTTTTTTTTCCCTTCTTTTCAACTTACAAAAGGGACTTAAGACACTTTGATTACTCGCAGATAATAGGACTTTTATCTTTAATTTAAGATTGTCTTTGCTCCGAACTTTTTTATTTATTCTAAGATAAAATATGTCTAGTTCTGTAAAGTAATGAAATATGGGATGAAGAGATTTGCTTTTGACAAAGAAAATAGTGTTCTTTTTCAGTCTGTAGTATTTAATTCATTTTACTTTATTGGACAGAAGATAATGGAAGTGAAATACGGTTTCTTTTTATAGAAATGTAACATTTATTTACTTTTGTTTATTGTTACGAAAAATATTGTTCGTATGTCTTTGAGTCAAACAATCTTTTTTCATATTGCTATCATCGAGGAGAAAATATGGTAACTGAAATGTTTCAGTTTGATACACTATTAGATGATTTTATTTTTATGAAGTAAACGTCATCCGTGGGAGAGCTTGGGGGAAGCCTATGTCCAGCAGTGGACGTCTTTCGGCTGAAATGATGATGATGAAACGTCAACGAAAGAACTGTGGAACATCATCAGACTAGCCTGTTCTCAACTATATTGGGGTCAGCATTCAGTCTAACCGGATGCAGGTGAATACTAGTATTTTAAATGGAGCGACTGCCTATCTGACCTTCACAACTTGGACTCCGTGATTGGGTAACACGGTACTACTTGGCAAGACTGGTTGTCAGACTTTCGGGCTTCTGACGACCCGTAACTACTGTCAAAGATCCACGAATGACAGCCGGGACCAACGGCTTAACGTGCTTTCCGAGGCACGGAGGGGTCTTGGTATGTAAAGATGGTCAGCCACCATCGGTACAAACTGCAGCAAGCATAGCTTAACCTGATCGATCAACCCGTGTGGATTTTATTACTTAGCCACAAGCTAAAATTACTGTGGACCTTATTCTAATTTCTTATTCAGTGCTACACAGAACAAAAATAATAAGCCCACTCGACCAAATGGTTCAGAGACTTTCAATTCCATTAAAATATCAAATTCATTGTTCAGCATCATAATATTTGCCTGACCCGATATTTCGGCTACCTAACAGTCTCAATTCAGCTCCTTTGTAGCTTGAAACATTGTTTTAGTATTTGGGTCACCGACAAATACTGTGGTTTATAATACGCTGTGTGTCGTAAACCAAGAATATTATCTTTACATTTTGTATGTGGTACCAAAATGTGAATACTAAAATAGAGAAATAGGTACGTTATTAGGCAACCAAAATGGAGGTATTCGATTTATATGTAGTTCATATAAATCGAATACCTCCATTTTGGTTTAGAGCAATTCACATCTTGCATAACAATAGCATACTCAGCATATGGCTTGTGGCTAAGTAACAATAGCTGCGCGGATCGATCAGGTTAAGCTACGCTTGCCGCGGTTGGTCCGTGGATGGGTAACCATCTATATATACCAATACCCTTCCGTGCCTCGGAAAGCACGTTAAGCCGTTGGTCCCGGCTGTCATTTCTGGATCTTTGACAGTTGTTACGGGTCGTCAGAAGCCCGAAAGTCTGACAACCAGTCTTACCAAGGGGTATCGTATTACCCAGTAACTGGGTTGTGGAGGTCAGATAGGCAGTCGCTCCATGTAAAATACTGGTATTCAGCTGCATCCGTTTAGACTGGAAGCCGACCCCAACATAGTTGGGAAAAGGCTAGGCAGATGATGATGACTCAGCATATAATTTTTCCACTGATGGGATACATACCTCTTCTATATGAGAGGGAGTGGGCCACAAATCACGCGTGCCCAGTGCGAGTTGGTGGTGGTCACATGTTTTCGAATTACTGGTTCTCTTGAACTTTTAAATGATATGGGGTCTGAAAAGACAAAACTTTACGTGTAAAGTCATTAATTTAACTATCGTAATGACGGGTACAGATTGGTTAAAAGTAAACATGAAATATGTCAAAATATATCCGGTATTATGATTTTCTTGTTTACAGATCGGCGAAACGGAACATGAAATGTAACACTTCAACTAGGCGAATCTGTTTCAACGTGTGTTATATTTACGACCCAGTTACTTGGTAACACGATACCCCTTGGTAAGACTGGTTGTTTGACTTTCGAGCTTCTGATAACCCGTAACGACTGTCAAAGTTTCAAGAATGACAGCCGGGACCAATGGCTTAACGTCCTTTCCGAGGCACGAGCGGGTTTTGTTATGTAAAGATGGTCACCCATCCACGGACTGACCGGGGCAAGTATAGCTTAGCCTGATCGATCAAGCCGGGTGGCTGTTATTGCTTACCACGAGCTCCTCCCCGACATAACACATCATGAAACAAATTCTCCCACGTGGTTGTTACATTTCATGTAACAGGACAGTTAATTTGTGTTCCATTTCATGTCACGCTTCACCAATCTGTACCTGGAATTATAGTATTTTCTGTCATCTCTTTGTAGTCTCATCATCATCATCAGCCTACAGCAGTCCGCTGCTAGACATAGGCCTCTCCAATAGGGTATTTTCCAATTTTTCAAAAACTATTCTAATTTGAAGATTGGGACGATATATTTAGCAGAAAAATAAAAATAAATTTATTTATGTCCATTTTCACCATTAAAAACGAATAAAATCAAATTTATTTTTCGTTGTTTTGAATTTACCGCTAAAACGCTTCTTACGATGTCTTTTTGTCACGTGACGTCAACTTTGTGTAAACTAAAGTAGTTAGTAAGTAAATAAGTGAATGTCGAGTAAAGTGATATTACTGGTGTGCGGTGCCTGTGTGCACAAATACTTCTAAAACGACGCCAAACTAAGTATTTGTACCGGTGCCGTATAAACAAAGTTGACGTCACATGTCACGTAATAAAAAGTCATCGTAAGGAGCGTTTTGGCGGTAAATTCAAAACAACGAAAAATAAATTTGATTTTATTCGTTTTTAATGGTGAAAATGGATATAAATAAATTTATTTTTATTTTTCTGTTAAATATATCGTCCCAATCTTCAAATTAAAATAGTTTTCATGAAATCGGAAAATACCCTATTGCACGCCATTCAGCTCGATTTTCGGCAACTCTCATCCAGCTGCTACCAGCCACCTGGCGAAGATCGTCGCTCCATCTAGCCTGAAGGCATCCTACCTTACGTTTGCCGATTCGCGGTCTCCACTCAAGAACACGTCTACCCCAACGGTCATCGGTTCTACGGCAAATGTGGCCGGCTCATTGCCATTGCTTTGTAGTCTAGTTTCAAACAATTGGGTCACAAAGTCTGTGGTTTATAAACTTTGTTTCGTGGTCACTCGCGCCTATCGCTGTGCCGTAAACGGCGGATTATCTCCGCTGGTTTTATGGCCCATGTAGAGTTTTACGGCTTCAGAGGTTGATGTGTTCTGTATCCGGTTGCCTAAGTTTAAAGGATTTTTCGTATTAAATTTTTTTTTTTTTGGTGTGTCCATGGCCAGGAAGTGCTTGAGCCTTAAGTTTTTCATTTTATCTATACTTAATATTATAAAGAGGAAATATGTGATTGTTTGCATTGAATAGGCTCTGAAACTACTGAACCGATTTGAAACATTCTTACATTGTTGGGAAGCTACACTCTCCCCGGGTGAAATAGGCTATATTTTATTCCCGTATTCCCACGGGAACGGGAACTACGTGGGTGAAACGCGGAGCGCTGTTAGTACTTGATATTACTCAAATTATCTTAGCCTGGGTAAACTAGTTTTACCAACGGTATTGTTGTATTAATAAGTTAATTTGTATAGTTTCTAGCTTTGGCAGTTTATTGCTCTTATTGGCAGTACTGTGTTCATAGATTTCTATTATTATTATAATGTGAAGACTTATAATTGGCTGTCAGTCACATTTCTTAATCTGTTTTATTTGGCTGTAAGTCTTCCAAAGAAAGTAAATAAATAGTCGGTGTACAGTCGGTTCCTGTGACCTAAAAGTTATCGTTTTCATGATTAACCTACCTGCCCACTGATGCAAAAAAAATCACTTAATTTATTATTATAATCTGCGCCATTTATATGATTTTTATCCCAAGTATTTTTTGTTATTGGGCCCGGTAATTTAATTTCTTCATTATTTTTGCTAAGAAAACGCCTCACGTTCTTCCATCTCCTTATTACAAACAGTAATATATTCCAATTGGTCTATAAACCATATACCTTGAATCAACCTTATTATTTGCATGTAAATGCTATCACAACATTGTAGCCACATTATTTGCTGGCATTAACGCTTATTTCTATGCTGGCATATTTATGTTCCTAGACCCTATTCAGATATTCACACAAATCCTGGTCACTGCGCATTATTTTAAAAGTTATTAGTTTGCATTATTGTAATGGAATGTTAAAGGTCTAAAATTTCTTGATAATGGGTTGGGTGTCGTTTTATGTAGGGACTAGATACGCCCTGAGGCTCTGTACACATAGGTACTAAAAACTTCACTACCTATTTTCATGAAAATCTTTCAAGAAAAAGCTTATAGACCAGTGCTTTGCAAAGTTTTCCGTAGGTCACTCAAGTATATAAGTTATCTTAAAATAGCAATAAATAGGCATCTACGTATTATATTATATCGTTTATAAACAGGGGGGGTCAATGATTTGTTCACTCAAATTTTAATAAATTATTACGGATGTCAGCACATTAAGAATAAATGTTTGTATGTGAACTACTAGAATTTGTGATATTTTTGTGGTTTTTTGATTTACGGTTATTTTTGCCAAAATATGAGAATAATGAAGAGATATCGCTGTTTCCAGATAGGATTTGTTACCGACTACCTATTTGTCAAAGTTTTTCTCAATGTGAGGGGAACTGCAGTACGAAAATGGAAAATTGTAACAAACACATAAGTTTAGGAAATGAGCCGACAGATGATGTAATTGGTGACTGATAAGTGATACACCATCATTTTGCCTTCAAAATGTCAGTTTGCATCAGAGTACTGTTTCTAAGCTTTCAAAACAAGGTATTAAGCTACCTTTTAGTTAAGAGGTCTTTTCAAATAGATGTTTTTTTTTTTGCGTTTTGGCTTCGCACGGTTTGTGCATTTAGCCAGTGTCAAGTTATGAATCTTCAAAAAATATATTTTCGTTCAAGTAAATGGCCCGTTATCAGGCACGAAGTTACAAAAAAGTCTTAGTCGTCTAAAGTCAGTCAAGTCAAAGTTATTGTAAAGCGGTAGTAACTTTACAACAACCTATTAGGAGTTTTTGGGGGGACCACGAAAAGTCCACGTTAGTCACTTATTTCCGCCTTCCCTACACTTGTGCACTCACACGTAACTAAATTGGATAATTCACTACCAAAAATAAACAATTTAATAGCGAATTAAATTGTTTATTTTTTCACAAAATTTCATGAAAATTAAAATTCGTGCGACATGTTCCAACGCGATCCCGCCAAAAACTCCAAATAGGTAGATGTTTGTCCACCAGTGTATTTATTACCTGATAATAAAGAAAGAAGAAAGGAAGAAAAAGTATTTAAGGATAAAGGACTCGCACAGGATGATCACATACTAAAAACAACACACACAATCGAACAAGAATTATAAAAACAAATTCCTTGGAATTAAAAAATAAAACAGAAAGTCCTGCACTAGGCCAAAAGCCTCAGCACGATGCTGCGACATATAAAAAGTGTCGCAGCGCTGGTAATTCCGATAGCGATGTGATGCCACGGGCAGTTACATCATATATAAAACTAGCACCGATCCGCGGTTTCACCCGCGTAGTTCCCGTTCCCGTGGGAATATGGGGATAAAATATAGCCTATGTCACCCGGGGATAGTGTAGCTTCCCAACAGAGCAATAATTTTTCAAATCGGTTCAGTAGTTTCGGAGCCTATTCAATGCAAACAAACAAAAAAAAAAAAACAAACAATAAAATCTTTCCTCTATATATATATAGATCAATAATCAGTATTAAAGATAGATAAATTATAACATGCTATCGTATAAAACAAAATACCGTATCGTATAAACAATCTTAAAAGTAAATGTTGACACTTTATTTATGTCATGCAACATTTTCCCAGACAAATTGACAGCAGAATAAAACAGCTGATCGATCTCAATTCTCGTTCTCACTTTTATCTTTTCTTTCAAAGGCACACAAAGTCTCATGGCACTTGCATTCTTATTGTCTGTAACTTTTATAACATATCATAACGCCTTATTTTCCTAAGGGTAGAGCTGAGGTGTACCTTAAGTACAAATTCAGACCTCGAGCTACTACTGAAAAAAAAAGAGATGGAATACTCAATAACCTGGGAATCAAACCAAAGACCACATGCTCAGCTACTAGACCAGCCATTCCCAAAGAAGGCGATAACGCCCCCTTGTAGGCGCTACAGGCCAAAAGGGGGGCGGTAAGAGACCCGCTAATTCTGCTCAATCACAGCTAATATAGCTCACAATAATTAATTTAATTTGAAATTATAGTGGTTTTTAAGTATGTGGAAAAAAAATTGACGTCGCGGTTGGCGCAGTGGTTATGCGATTGACTGCTGCGTTGCGTATCACGGGTTAGCACGGATCAAATATTTGTATGACCTGCAAGTAGTTGTTCCGGGTCCAGCTGTTTGTGTATGTGAGTTTAAATGTTTGTAAACGCACCCACAATACAGGAGAAATTCCTAGTGTGGGGCAACGTTTAAAAAAAAAAAACTCTTGGGGATAACCCAACTAATAACTTGGGGATAAAGGTAAGGTAAACCAACGAGGCAGTTGACTGCCTCGTTGGTTTACCTTACCTTATAACTTTATATAGGTATATAAACCTGCTTATCGCAAAGTAAATGCTTTATCACAGGCCATTTAATCCGACTGGTGTAGTCCGTAAAATATGACCGTATGTGTTTTACGCTTCATCGCCTATGGAGCCGTGGGAAAAAATATTCTTGGTTTTATCTTTTAGAAAAATATGTTATCATCTTTGTGAGCTTTAATTGTGAGAATGGAATAAACATTATTACTAATGCAATCTTAATTGTGCAATCTAGATCTATTAATTATTGAGATAACGCGATTTAATTGCACGTTGGAAGCTTATTTTCTATCTTTATAAAAGTATTAAAACTGTTTAAATGTGTGTATAAAATGTTTCACTGTAGATAATAGTACATTATGGTACAAGTGTGAAACATTGGTGATTATCGCTGAGGCGCTATTGAGAGAGTCTTAAGAGAGCCGAGGACGATAATCATCAATACACACGTGTATCATACGACGTTTTTCAACACACTTGCGAAGAAAATAATACTACAAAATCATCATCATCATCGTCATCGTCATCATCATCGTCATCGTCATCGTCGTCATCGTCATCGTAATCGTCATCGTCATCGTCGTCATCGTCATGTCATCGTCATCGTAATCGTCATCGTCATCGTCGTCATTGTCATCGCCATGTCATCGTCATCATCACCGTCGTCATCGTCATCGTCATCGGCATGTCATCGTCATCGTCATCGTCGTCATCGTTATCGTCATAGTAATCGTCATGTCATCGTCATCGTAATCGTCATCGTCATAATCACCGTCGTCATCGTCATGTCATCGTCATCGTCTTCATCACCGTCGTCATCGTCATCGGCATGTCATCGTCATCGTCATCGTCGTCATCGTTATCGTCATAGTAATCGTCATCGTCGTCATCGTCATCGTCATGCCATCGTCATCGTAATCGTCATCGTCGTCATCGTTATCGTCATAGTAATCGTCATCCGTCATCGTCATGTCATCGTCATGTCATCGTCATGTCATCGTCATCGTAATCGTCATCGTCGTCGTCGTCATCGTTATCGTCATCGTAATCGTCATCGTCGTAATCGTCATTGTCATGTCATCGTCAAGGTCATCGTCATCATCATCGTCGTTATCGTCATCGTCATCGTCGTCATCGTCATGGTATCGTCATCGTCATCATCATCGTTGTTTTTAAGAACAAAGCAACTCAACCAATTAAAAAACAACCTATAACTCACTAAGAACAAAGCAACTCAACCAATTCTATAACTCACTAGTGAATAATGGTAATGAAAAAGTCACAGTTTGATAATAGGTGTCATTATGTGCCTAATTGCAGTGAAATTAGAGCCATTTTATGAGCAAGTGTGTTGAAAAGATAATTTCTGTAGGCGCTGGCACATATGTTCACATTACTACTAATAATTTTTTTGAGCTTGGGAAATCTATCTTTATAAATAAAAAGAAAAGTCTTGACTGACTGACTGACTCATCAAAGCCCAGCCTAAACACTTAAACCTAGAAAAATGAAATTTTGCACAGAGGTTCCTTTTATAATGTAGACAAGGAATAAGGAAAGATATTTCGAAATATAACCCCTAAGGGAGTTGAATACGGGATGAAAGTTCCGCGCGGGTGAAGCCGCTGGCAAAAGCTAGTAATCAAATAACTTCTCCCGCTCTGGGTGGAGCAGGAAGGTGTGTCACACTTTTACTGACTAAAACCCACTCGTGTTGCTTCAGTTGCCTGTGTGCCAGATATTCTATTAAAAGGGTTATATTTATTTCACTAAAACAGACCTTTCTGGCAAAATTACGGTTGTGGGTAGGTACACCGCTGCCTAAACCTTCGGGGATTACAAGCGTGATGTTTTGAATGTAAAGAGTCCTTCTAATCATCCCACCATCCTGATTTATGGCCTGCGTTTATGGCACTTGGTTATAAATTCAGGACTCCTATCTTAATCTATTTTTTTTAAACCAGACTTCCAAGATATACTAAGAAAGTAAGTTACTAGAATACAAAAAAAAAAATATCTCTATTTAATTTTGTAAGTTTTTTTTTCATTCATCATCATCATCTGCTTAATCGTTTCACAACTATGTTGGATATCTATCTATATATATCTAATCGGATGCAGTATTTTACGATACCCCTTGGTAAGACTGATTGTCAGATTTTCTGGATTCTGGCTAACCAACGGCCGAGACCAACGTCTTTACGTGCTTTTCGAAGCACGGAGGGGTTTTGGTATGTAAAGCAAGATGGCCACCCATCCAAGGACCAACCTCGGCATGCGTAGCTTAACCTGATCGATCGAGTCGTGTGGCTGTTATTACGTAGGCAGAAGCTATGAAAGAACTGTGGACGAGAACTACTTATTCTCATTTTTATTCGGTGCTACGAGCGAACCGGGCGGCATCTAGCTACAAGCCCCCAATAAGTAGACAAGTTATTATCATATCTACAAAAGATTTTCTTTTCAATTCAAGTCAATATCACACAAAACGTGTGAAATTATTTCCACTTTTCCGGAAACGTTTACGTAGTTTATTTCCGTGTCCTAAACTCTAGGTCGTGTAAAGAAAGTGAAGTGGTTTCACTTTCATACAAATTATGGTGTGATGGGATTTAACACACACCTTTATTTGTCTCACGTGGCCCTTATGTGGGGACGCCATGCTGTCTGTTAAATTGGGATAAGGTGGGCGGGCAACGGCATTTTTAAAAAAGGGTGCGTAAATTGTAATTTTGATGAAAAATATGTGCCTTTGTTTTTTTTTTTTACATGGAATGGTTTGTAAATTGTAAGCTTTGATGAAAATATGTAATGTTTTTAGTTCAAATGCGGCGTGTTTTTGTCATATTGTGTTGTATTTAAATCGTATCTTTAGTAGAAAGATATATTTCGAATTTACTATAGGTACAGTCACGAGTATTAATATGTATACACATCGCCAAATTCAAAAGCGATTTTCTTTTAAGTAGCGATTGCAACCTTGAGATAACTTGGGTATTTCATTATAGTGTGGGTCCCAAAATATTATTTTTATAATAAAATAAGATTACAATGAGTAAAAGTGGAGAAATTCACTTTTAAAAGTTGGTAAGCGTATACATATTATTGCTCGTGACTGTACCCACAACCTGACTTCGCCCACTGATGGAAATAGACCTCTCGTTTCACGTGCCAGCCTCACCCATAGGTTTTGCATGCGATGACTACACTGTTGTCGGCACGTCTTGCCGCTGGATGACATACGCTTAGGTAGTAGCGCATAATTGTAATATGATGTGATTTAAACTTATAAATACCTAACTATAGTTTTATTCATAGGTAAATAATTAATACATTAATTCTCCCTCCTATCCATGTTATTAACGTATGAATTAACTGCCTAACAACACCGTAGAAACCCATACCTTCTCAAGAACATCAAAAAAACCTCGTAAAGAAAAGTCTCACATTTCCACGATAAGTGCTCTCTCTACTGCTATAGTAAAAGCTTTCAAGTTGTTTAGTGAGTACACTCTTCACTTTCGATCACTGCCATCCACTTTACTCTCCGACTGTACCGATCTTGTACAAGTACTTGACGACTCGATGGTACTGATAATGTTGGGCTAGTATCAATATTATCAGGATTTGTAAAGGGCGGATATCTATTTTTGGAAATTACAAATGACATATTATAATAGATTGCTCTCAATGAATGTACGAGTACTGAGTCTAGTTACTTGGATAGAGAAAGGAGATGTTTCAAAATGGGCCAGGTCTGTGTACAGTAACTCAAAAAAAAGAGAAAAATCTATAGAATTCGGGAAAAATACAGATAATTCAACTAAATGCATACTGCTCTGGTAGTTAATTAATATTTATCAATTAATTTTATCGAATTTCAACATGGCGTCTCACCGATTTAGTTACTCTGTGCTTAGAAATAATGACAGTAAACCATTGATCATAGAAAGAGAACTGTCAGCTGGCACAACAGAAGGCCAATTCTACTAATTAAAAACGTTCGCAGTGTCATCTCGGCGACAATCGAATTTCAAAAATTTTACAAAAATGTATGGGATTTTTTGACAGATTGACACTGAGATCAGACTGTGAACGTTCTTAAAATTACCAGAATTGCCCCTCAGGTGTCAATTCAGGCCACGTTCCGAGATACCATAATATCGATTTGAGCGCGCTCACACCCGTTACGAATTGGCGTGAGCGCGATAATGAGCGCTGGCGAAAATTACAGCTGTGCTGTTTTGTTTTGAGTCGCATCGAATGCTTAGCTAACTTAGATTTATTTGAAATAGTGCTTCTATCTAAGAAGAACAAATGTGAGGCTTATACAATTTTAAAATGGTGAATAAATGTTTTAACGTTGAGTGAATACTTTTATCGCGGTCACGAGAGCTCCATATTGATGACGAAAATGACGGTTCTTAGCTGTCAGAATCGTGATATCCAACTCAGAACGCAAAATATCGATTTGAGCGCTCACAGCGCTATTTTTCTAATTCGGAATGCGGCCTCAGTCAGTCATTTCGTCCCTCGTGTTCGTTTTGAGTTTCGTTTTTTGGATTTAATACCGTGTCTTTTCCATCTGTTTACCTGGCTTTTGTTTTGGTCAACAGATGAGCAGAGTAACATGCTCATCTGTTAACCCGGCTTGTGTTGCAAGGACTTCGACTTTCTCGTGTGGTTTGGACTGCGTTGTTACGATATAAAATCAACTGATTTATCATTTCATCATCAGGTAAACAATTTACTTTTTAATTACTATTGTGCACATTCCATAATTTCCACGTTCCAAGATATTTTTGTAGTATTTTTGCATTCATATAAATATGCAGTCATAATTCAGAGAAATAATTCGACTCGCTTGGTTTACCTACATAGAGATAAAAGTTAGGCCTTCTTTAGTTAGGACTGCAGTTTGTGGCCACGATCAATACTTACGACAATTATTTGTTTTAGGTGATACGGCAATGGTGCCCTGTACTATAAGGTCTTCTGTAATAAATGAAGATGGCCAATATTATATATTTGGTAATATGGATCCTGACTTAATTTCTATATTGAAAACGACCTTCACCATGAGGTGAGTACTTAAATTGTTTAGAATTATGATTTCTTACATGTATAGACTGAATTTAAAATAATTACAGAATTAATTTTCTTTTTTAGGTGGATTAAAATAGTAGCATGTGTGCAAATTGTTTTGCGAACAGTAAGCAAAAAATGTCTATTCCTGTTCCGGCTGATACTATGACATATCACATGGAGATGTCTTCTACTCCTCATGAAGAGTATGAGCTTCAGCATGCTTATGATACAAATATTTGTGTATGGTGTCGAAGCTTTTTACATATGAGGCGTGCTCACGCCCTTCCAGTGGACCCAGCCTAGTATGTTATCCGTGTTGGGTTCAAGCAAGAAGCATCCTGCAGCGACAAGATGAAGTAATTAGTGAAGAAAGTGCTTCCTCAGCAGTTTTGAATACTTGTGTATGGTGCTTTCGCTCTCGTAACCGAAGATGGAGGCACTCAGTACCAGAAGGACCTGAGCGCAATGAAATTGTCACAAGAATTTATCCAAGACAGGTAGCATCTCGTTTTATTTTATTTTTGAGTATTATTTATAGTGAGCATTACTACTGAAATAATTGATTATGGATAATTATCATTAATATATATTTTTTTTGTTTGGTCCAGATTCCATCAGGTGGACTTGTATGTTGTGCATGCTGGGTCTCTGCATGCAGAAATGGGCAAAGAGCTGCAAACATTGATGAGAGGCATGAAGACCAAGATTCTGCACGTCGGAATGTTGTTAGTGCATCATGTGGAATGTAACAAAAACATTCTTTGCCCAGTGGGCCTAAAATGTTCATGTCAAATCTAATCATATTTGCGTTGGGCATTTGTCAAATAAAACATGCCCAAAGTTATTACGGCGAACATGTGAGGCAACATGGGTCATTTCAGGTAGAAATATCTGAGCATCTGGAAGTAGTATTGCAAGCAACCTCATTCATACAGAACCCCATATTAATTAGGGGTTGTATAAAGTCTCGCCATCATTCAGGAAGAACTTATTACACAATACATACTGATGGCGAGACAAGGAACAAGTTGGGATGAAAAAATAATTAGTTATTACTGCAGCTGTATCTCTGGACAGCGAACAGTAGGTTGCTGTGCGCATACAATGACCATTGTTTGGTTTTTGGGTTGGGCTCGCATCAGGTGACTATTGCAGCACCGGCTTAATTTCTGGATGACACATTAGTGAGCGAAGATTTATAAAATGAATAGTAAATAAATAGTTATAAAACAAAAATTGCTGTTTTATTTAGTAGGTAGGTACTTTCATCTCTTTGTTTACATTAGTAATATATTTGTGTACCTACACATGATATCTTAAGTCCACTTTTACTCTCTTTTGTACTATGTAGATAGGTAGTTGAAATCAAAAGATTGATACATTACGACTGCCGAAGTTCTCAAATACTGCTACATGGATTACGGTTAGGTTTTATTTTTATGGTTAGCCAGTAGGCAATAAAAAAGACATTCTGAATAATCCAGATTTGTCAACGCACCGTGGCGGGTCTTTACATTCATCAAAGAGAATCACTAGGTACGTTAGTCATTTGAGATTTTCACAAAGAGTAAGAGTTACAGTACGGCCGATTTATCTTGGCGAGTCTGAACTTCGTGAAGAAGGCTGCGCAGTAACATTTTTTAGGGTCCAAATGGTGACATGAGGCGAAGTGAGAGAACATACGCGAGAGTTCGTAGCGCTTATGTTCAGACTCTGCAAGATATTTCGACCCTAGTGACACTCAATCGCCATCGTCGCTAGGTCCGTACCTATAACATTTTTACAGCTGCTCTTATGGTAGGTTACCGTCTTTTGTTTGATATTCCACATTTCATCCCCAAAGCCAACAAAGTAGCTTATCATAAGACTCGGGAGTCGGGAGTCATCCTTCAACCTCCAGTCCTCCACAGAAATAAACATGTCAAACGTCATTATTCAATCAAAATGACAGCTTACCGCCATGACGGGTTTTTGTTGTGTGTTGCAATTTCAAGTGTAATTTCTTGTGTTTACCAGCAAACCAAGCCATTTTAAAGTAATTGGACAATTGAGAACTGTTTTAAATGAATTTCCCTATTTTTAAGTATAGTGTACAAGGACCTGGCCCGGGCTCCATACATTTTGGAACATCTCCTTTACCTTTTAGTCTACGTGTATTATTGTCGTAAATATTTTAGTGCAAACCTCCATAAATTACATTCAACACTGGGGATGGTTTTTTTACACCTTAACATAAAATGAGCAGTCAAAAGGATTGAATTAATTTCTTCAGAAAAATCAGGTGCGTGGAACTCGCAACTAAATTGAGACTAAATCGAGTATGTGAAGGATCGTAGCAAATATCCTATGGGGGTAAGCAGAAACTACAGATAGTTTCTTCTTACCCCCACAGGAGGAAAGCGTGAGTTTATATAGGATGACTGGTAATTAGTGACCGACATTTAAACACATGATTGTACTCATCATTATGAACAACTTTTACTATGGGACCAAACCTGAAATCGCGAAAAAAAAATCATCTGTTCCCTACATTTTGACGAGTTATGCGAACATGAATGTAGGGAACAGCAGATTTATTTTTCGCGATTTCAGGTTTGGTCCCCTAGTAAAAGTTGTTCATAATGATGAGTACAATCATGTGTTTAAATGTCGGTCACTAATTAACAGTCATCCTATATATGTAGTAATGAATTTACAGAAGTTATCAAAAAGACATGATAAGGTATTTGATACAGGGAAAACTATGAGATAGTACGCAGTGTTACTATTCCAATTGGAATACCCAAAGGCTTCGAACTAGGTGCGTTATTGTTCACATAAATGCTTACGAACAATAAAATAACTATTAAACTACTTGAACTAGATACTCGTAGCTTCAGAGTATTTCGCTGTCGCAAATAGTTATTTGCATTTCAACAAAATTCTCTATCTCGCAGACAATAGAATTTTCACCAATGTGGCTTCAACGATCTCGTGTTCAAGATCCAAGATTATGTTTAAAATGGAATGCAGTCTTTGTTAAATGTGGCTACTGGTTCTGAAGTCCTTTAGTTTATTTTCCATCAAATTCTCAGGCAATCGAATATTTACGTACCTACGTACATACTTAGTATGACATATGTATAAGTAGTGCCGGTTGATGGCAATAAGCTCGCTCCCTATTACTCTTACTCTTTTTGATTACGGACGCTTTTAATGTGCAAGTCTTTCTACATCGTTCTCATATATGATTAATTTCAACATGAATTTTGTAACCAATATAATGTAACAATATTTAAAAGAATGTTCGTGGAGTTTCTTGCCCGTTGTTCTCCATTGGTACCTATTGCGCTTTGGCAACTAATTTTATCTTTCTGACTTGTCAACCCCTTGCCAATACAAAAGTGTCTGTAATTGGTTTATATGAGATAAATGCCCTGAGTTTGGGTTTATGTTTGAAGTAAGAGACATTTCAAACCAAATTTCTGAATGCTTAAATAAATGAAGACTTACTTATTGGAAATAAGAAAACGAATTTAAGAAGTCCGCAAACAGTATGCTGCTTCTCAGTTGAAGTGGAAGGCAAAAATCACCAACACATTCAACTTATCAGTCCATTGCTGGGTAAAACGTCATATTAGTCTATTAACGACTAAATAGACGATAAGAATAGTTGGTCGCTGTGATTAACTCGAGACAATGTTTGTGTTCTTTCACCAAACTTACCTTACCTACTGACAGATTGTATGAGTTACTTCATACAATTGTTTATTTTATTAGACTGTATAAATCATTTATTTTTATTATTGTACAGAATCAAGTTCTTTTAACTAAACAGGCAGCTGTGCTGCGGGGGAGTTTTTGCACCACTTCTTCTTCCCAGCTACTCAGAAGTCGTGAAGGGCGGGCGTTTTGGGGGGATTGTCTTCTGTAACTTTGACCTTCAAAAAGTTGTGACCTCTCAGCCTAGTTTGAATAAATGACTTGATTTTGATTTCATAATCTCCTCCCTGCATTCCTTCATATCACATGGAAGGCATAGTTATCAAAACATAAGCACAACGCCATACCCGCACTTCTGCCTAATGGGAACAGTGATGGCCAAGTGGTAACGGCCGCGACTTAAAAGTCTTAGGTCGTAGGTTCAAACCCGACAGGCGCTTTCATCATCATCGTTTCAGCCAAAAGACTTCCACTGCTGGACATAGGCCACCCCCCATTTGGGAGGGTTTGCCATAATCGCCTCGCTTGGCAGGTGGTTTGGCGATCGCAGTATGGTAGTAAAATGTATAGAGAACGCTGCTGCCCATTCTGTAGTAAGTCCCTTAGTCGCCTCCTACGACAGCCACGGGACGAGATGGGGTGGTGCTATTCTTTACGTCCGGCATCACACGGAACAGGCGCATTACTTTGTGCGAACTATTTCATCACCATTGGTCTTAAAACGGTGAATCAAAGTATCGTGGAAACCGGTATGTCCTGGAATAAAAAACTCGAATACATTTGACATTCAGCAACCCCCACTTATTACTGCCCTCTCCCTCTCACTGAGAGGAGGCCTGTGTCCTAGCAGTAGGACATTTAAGGCTCATTATTATGACTTTGAATACATTTACCGCTCCGTCATCGGTGTGTAAAGAGCCGATGCCCCTAACAATCACTTATCCCAGCCTTACCTTTATGTCATGTTATGATTACGAAGAGAAACTCCATCTTATCCAGCCGACATCAGTGATAAGTCAGAGATAGTGGGCGTAATTGTAGGATTTCCGTGAGATGCGCAAACATTTCACTGCGTGTGGAAAGTGGCGGAAACTGAGTCGTGAACCAAAGTTTATGGGACTTTCGGATCATAGAAAAAGTGTGGGCATAGAAATGTTTATTACGTCAAACACGATCAAATTTCTGATTAAATTAACTTAGTTCACTACGAGTAGTGTAAGAGAGCTTAAAAATAAAGGTGGACCTGCTTAGATAGTGAGTTTTTTGTAATTTGTAGCGAATTATATTTTTTTTAACCGACGAAAAAACGGAGGTGGTTCTCAGGTCGACGCGTATATTTTTTTATCTATGACCACGCATGACTTTTTTTAAAGCAGTCCGATTTTGACCATTCTTTTTTTATTGGAAAGAATATACCCCGAAGTTAGTCCGATATGCATTTCGAAAAAAAAAAAACCAACCCTAAGGGTAAGAAAACAGGGGGTGACTGATTGTTTACTAACAGATTTTAATACTGAGTTGTGTATTGCAAAAAGTAATAAAAAAATAAGCAAAAGTTTTTTTTACCATACAGCCTGATCTGTAAATTCCGAAAACCGTAAGAAAATTAAACCTTCGCGGTATACCTTAATCAAGCATAGGCGCAAGCCCTACTATGTACTTACACTGCTTGCACAAAGAGACTTTTGTGCAATTGTTTTCTAAAATGTATTGAAAAAGCAAAATGGCGGCGTTAAATCTGATTTAGGCCAACCAAAACTTCCTTGTAGCGCTATAACCTGGTACTAACTTAGCTAGAGTTACAGTCGCTCTATGTCAAATAAATTTCTCGAGGACGAGAGCTCACAAAAATAGGTCTAAAGTTTTTGCACACTAACATGGTGTAGGTAATAACCTATTTTGGGCGTCTAATTTTAATATTTTACTCAAGATTAGTATTTTGTATCCATTACATAGTTCTATCAACCCGACGTAAGCCAACCCTAACACAATAATTGTAGGTTTATATTTTGAAAGGCCAAACTAACATTTGTTTCGATTTCCTTATTTACATCAGCATTTGAAAACAGATATAAACACCTAAGTAAACTCGGACTAGTCTAAAATAATAACAGTAAGCCACCAATAGGTTGAGTATATTATTTAAGTGTTTGAAAACCACACCAAAAAACAAACACAAATATAGCCCTTAAAACAAACAGCAGGGCTCTGTCGTGTCAGTCGGTCATTTCGTCCACGCCGACTACTTTCGACGCGTCGGAGAAACTATTTGCACATCGCGCGGAAATCCTACAATTACGCCCTACAATGGAGCTAATAGTCCATGAGGCAAACGACAAGAAATGTTCCGTCGGACACTCGGACTAGTTTGATTCCGGTCGTGTCTTAGGTTTGTTGGAGTAGATAAGAGAGTATTAATTGACGGTGTAGGTAGTTTAGGAGTAATTTGATATTATGAAAATCAAGATAGATAGATAGAATATGAATAGGTATTTACATTTTTAACTTACTTTCACTGTTTATGTGAATAGACTAAACACAAGTATATTTTATAACTTACTGAAGTTTCCCGGATTTCTGTTTTTATAATTTGGTTGGACAAAATCAAAATCGAAAGTCATTTATTCAAACTAGGCAGAGAGTCAGCACTTTTTGAACGTCAAAATTACATAAGACAGTCCCCCAAAAACGCCCGCCCTTCATCACTTCCTAGTGCTTTAGACACACTAGCAGCTGATGCGTATGAATCAAAAAGCTTGGAGATCTATATAAATAAAAAGAGAAGTCCTGACTGACTGACTGACTCATTAACGCCCAGCCCAAACCCTTGGACCTAGAAAGCTGAAATTTTGCACAGAGGTTCCCTTTATAATGTAGACGAGGAATAAGGAAGGATTTTTCGAAATTTTATCTCTAAGGGAGTAAAATATGGGATGACAGTTCCACGCGAGCGTAGCCGCTGGCAAAAGCTAGTATAATATATGTCTGATATGTATGAGATATAATAAAGACATTTTGTATTTAAAGCAAGATGTATGCTGTGGGTGCTGAAAAAAAAAACAAAAGACGACATTCAGTATACAAAATTGGAGCAGGTCAATCCCAAGCTTTTTTGGCCTCAATGTAATCTTTAACGGTATAAAAGGCTTTCAGGCATATTATTATATTTATACTTAATAAATAAATACCTGCAAGTCTCATAGAGCTTACTTATTATATCTCGCCCATTTCACGTTCTGGAAAGCGACCGTGAAAAACCCACACGAAAATTCGCGCCCTATTTCCAAGTAAGTTTACTTAGTCAAGTTGGCGTTAAGTTTTCCCATACAAAGTGTTAGTACGCGATATTAGAAACGTTTTCACTCTTTTGTAGAGATACAAAGTATTAAGTGTTCGCACCTGAATAATGGAGTTGCCTTACTAGGTTCTCAACTGTCGGATACATACGAGTTTCAAAGAAAAGTTGTTAGAAAATTTCTAAGTTTTTTTCGGAGCTTATGTTCAAGATTTGTTTATATTTGTTTTCTCATTTGTGGGGCATATGCTAATAGAATATTGCTCTAGAAATAGGATTTTTTTGTGTGTGCGAAATCATCAAATATCTTCTCCCACTCTGGGTGGAGCTGAGAGAGCGTGTTAGACTTTTACTGCCGCACCCCTGGCAGGTATCGGCCCTTGCGGACCCCATCAGTTGATGCTGACATCTATTTGAGGCGCGCGTGGAACACATCGCGCCCTCAAACAGGATGTGTGACCAGGGCCTCAAGTCTGCTATTACAATAGTGTCAGAATATTGTATCATTGATTGGTAATCTACTAATACAATGGCGTCATCATGACCGTCCAATGGTCAGCTACTGACACTCCATTGAAAGAATTGGCATTAATTGGTAATCTCGTACATAATGACAAATGAATGGGGTAATCTGCAAAAAAATTACAGTTCCTAAAATAATATGTTAAAAACCAATGTGTAAAAATGTATACATATAAATGAAATCTGGCATGAATAAATGTTCAAACTTAGTAGTATTTTTTCGAAAATCATTTCTACTAACGGGTTTTATAATAATGGCAATACGACAATGCCATTATAACACAATTCTATTACGAGATCATAATTTAACAGATTACGAAGTTTTAGCAAAATGACGATGGGATCGTGTTGGAATGACGAATTTATAAAAATAGCAGACTAAGGCCCCAGGTTTTTAACCGACTTCAAAAAGAAGGAGGTTTTCAATTCGACATGTTTATATATATTTTTTTTATGTATGTTCGGGCATAACTCCGTCGTATACGTCGACGGATTTGCACAATTCCTTTTTTGTTCGAAAGGGGTTTGTTCCGAAATCGTCCCATTAAAATTTCATATAGATCTGATGATGCGTTTGAGAGACAGACAACGGAACTCTTCAAAAAATTACAGCAAACCAACCGCGAATCCCTTCCGTTGCTATGCTTTGTTCGCTGATGATGTTTATTTATTATTTAAAACGCAAGCCAATGTTGACCATTTAGCTATTTTAAAAAACTTTCACAGAAACTGAGCAGTGGTTAAACGAACATAACTTAGAAATAAACTTAACCAAAACTAAAATATGCCAATTCAGAACCTACCAAAGAACCCCAATAAACCTAAATATATTAACGCAAAGGTAAACGAATTTACACTCTTAGGCCTAACATTAGACTCAAACCTAAATTGTAAGAAACATATGGAAAGTACAAGAGCAAAATTGTCCCAATTGATTTATGCGCTAAGTATATTGAACTGCAACACAGACTATAAAACTGCTTTATCTGTATGCGTATGCCTACTCCTGGCTAAATTATGGTATTATTCTGTAAGGAGAAAGTACTGACTTTTTGGATCTCTTCATTCAGCAAAAGAAATGTATCAGAATATTTATGAACATAGGTCCACTAGAGAGTTGCAGGCCACACTTTGTTAAGCAACAAATTCTAACACTACCAGCAATCCCCCCCGAGTGGGTTTCCCGCATTGTCGTTGCGGGGGGGCTCAGTAACCGTGGATTCCGGCCACGGTGAAGCCAAGAGGAACCCAAAGGTGGGGCCGCCCGTCAGGGCTTTTGCCTTCAAGCCATTGACGTAGCGGCCAAAAAGTAGGTTGCGGTGAGGTGCACCGCAACTGAGGTGGGCCGCGATGTCGAATGGGAGGCATCGCGGCTGAGGGTTACGGGCTGCGGTAGAGGAGGAGTGCCGGTGCTTCTGAGCAGCGCTCTTCCCTTCCGTGGCCTGGACGGGGCCGCCACCGTTTGATGGCGGACGCGGTGGGGCCGCAGGGGAAGAGGAGTGTCGGTATAGCGTCAGCCGCTCTCCCTATCCTCTGCGGCCGAAAAGTGGTAGACGGGACGGCGCGTTGTGTTCCACACGCGCGCCGTCAAAGATGTCAGCAACCACTGGTGGGGTCCGCAAGGGCCGATGCCTGCCAGGGGTGCGGGTTTGTTCGAAAGAGATACCACGGCCCCTGGCATACGGGCTACTGAGGGAACACGGGTGGGTTTTAGTCAGTAAAAGTCTGACACGCCCTCCTGCTCTACTCAGCAGGAGAAGTCATTTGATGATTTCCCACCCAAAAAAAAAAAAAAAAAACACTACCAGCAATATATTATAGGGTGACTGGTAATTAGTGACCGACATTTAAACACATGATTGTACTCATCATTATGAACAACTTTTACTATGGGACCAAACCTGAAATCGCGAAAAAAAAACACAGCTGTTCCCTACATTTATGTTCGCATAATTCGTCAAAATGTAGGGAACAGCTGATTTTTTTTCGCGATTTCGGGTTTCGTCCCATAGTAAAAGTTGTTCATAATGATGAGTACAATCATGTGTTTAAATGTCGGTCACTAATTACCAGTCACCCTATATATACTGCAAAGTTGTAATAAGTTAATACTACTCATCACAAACTTAAAAGTTATCGGGAAAAGCCCATTCTCAAGACAAGCTAACATATTTAATAAGCTACCGGAAAGTTTACAATCCCTACCAACAGACTCAAATGTCTCCTAACAGTTGAAATCACTGCTATTAAAGAAAGTCTTACTATACCGTTGAGGAATTAAAAACTGACAAATTGTGAATCGATCGACCCTATAATAATAATATGCTTGGCGAAAATAAATAAAATACTATCTATATTACTTTTATGACCAAAACAAATGCATGGACTGATAATAATTACTTATTTTAATAAAATATAGCTAATGAATTAATATTTAATACAATATAATTATTTTTTGATTAATGTTTTAAATAGTGAAATAATTTAATTTTAATTGATTGACATTTTTATATTATGCAATTTAATAATTATATATTAATTTACTCTTACCTTAATTTTAATTTTATCATTTTGCTATACCTTTACAGGGTCCATATTATTGTACCTAGCTTTAAGCCCTTTGTGTTAGATCTTTTTTTTTAAATATGGAATGCAATAAATAATTATAACGAAGTTATGCCCGAACATACATAAAAAAACATGTCTTATTGATAACATCCTTCTTTTTGAAGTCGGTTAAAAATAGGAAATGGTAACACAGATTACAGTGCTCTCAAAAAGGTGAAGGAAAACATCGTGAGAAAACCAATATTCGACGACACTGATATCCGCCAACTCGTACCTACTGAGCCCGCGTGGTGGATAGCCCACTTCTTCTTACAGAGAGGAGATCTGTGTCCCAGCAGTGGGTTCCTTATACGCTGATTAAGATTGTGAGCACAGAACACATAATTCGTCATAAAAGCTTAACAGTTTCAATCTATAAGATCGAATTGATCTAAACAAATGAGACGTATCTGGATTACAATAAGATTGAAAGCCATAATTTGTTATGTATACATTTACATATCCAATGTGGGTGTTAAATCCAATTATTTCTACGAGATTGATTGGTTCATTGGATTAGTAAAAGTCTAGTCTAGTTTCTGTTCGTAGCTCAGAAGGTAATTTAGTTCTGGTATTTTATTAATCGAATTGGGCCTGAATGTGCTACTAATACTAAGTCCTTGTTGCTATGTGTGGTAGGTTTTTTTATGCTAGAATAAGCTACCGCTAGTTCCGTGTGGTTCCGGACGTAAAAGAATAGCACCATCCCTTTTCTTCTCGTGGTATCGTAGAAGGCGACTAAGGGACTAACTAACTAGAGAATGGACAGCAGCGTTCTCTATGCATTTTACCACCATACTGCGATCGTCAACCCGCCTGCCAAGCGGGGCGATTATGGCAAAACACCCCTTTTTGGAGGAGGCTTATGTCTTTCGGCTGAAATGATGATGATGCTGATGAAATAATTATTGAGTATGGTAGCTTATTCATCATCATCATCATCATCATCATTAGGCACACATCAAATAGGCCTACCCCACGCTCCTCCACTTCGACCGGTCTTATGCTTCCCACATCCAGCGTATTACCGCGGCCTTCACAAGGTCATCGGTCCACCTTGTGGGAGGCCTTCCTACTCTACGTCTTCCGGTACGCCGTCGCCACTCCAGAACCTTTCGGCCCCATCGGCCATCTGTTCTGCGAGCAATGTGGAATGCCCACCGCCACTTAAGTTTGGCAATTCTTCGGGCTATGTCAGTTGCCTTTGTTCTCCTGCGAATCTCTTCATTTCTGATTCGATCACGTAGGGAAACTGCGAGCATAGCCTTCTCCATTGCCATTAATTATTTATATAAGATTAATTAATTTCTAATACTAAATTAACTAACAAACTATTAAAATTAAAAACATTGACTAAAACTAGTTTTAGTCTGGTTAAGTTATTATAATTTAATTAGTTTGTTAGTTAATTTAGTATGAAGTTTTATTAATAACCAACTTTTGTTATTAAGGATCATGATGACATAGACACACACATGACACATTAATAATGATTGGAGGTGTCACTTCTGCCAGGGGTGCGGGTTGTTCGCAAGAGATACCGTGAGCCCTGGCACACAGGCAACTAAAGGAACACGGGTGGGTTTTAGTCAGTAAAAGTCTGACACGCCCTCCTGCTCCACCCAGAGCTAGAGAAGTCATTTGATAATTTCCCACCTTAAAAAAAAAGGGTCACTTATTAGTTTAAAGTTGATTTAGATTACAGTATTTAAATAAATAAGTGGAGAGATGTTTTTTAACTCATTGTAAAACTAAACACTAACGCACTTTTAAAAAAAAACTTCGTCGGAATTTCGCCTAAGCTTTGTAAGCGACTAAAGAGTAATTCTTGATTCTGCAACGTCACTAACTATCGCAAGCGTATAGCCAAATGTGGTAATAAAAACTATACTAAATGATGACTAAATGAATCCTCGTTTCACTGAAGAATTGTGTTTTTTTTTGCTTTAGCTACATACAAAAAGGAAACTTCCTTATTAGACCTTGAATTTAAAAATAAAAATAAATCTCCTAATCTGAAGTCTCTCAATACTCATCCTTTAGTCGAAAAACCCTAACATTTCTCCGAACTACAACCAATCCACAATATTAAGTTACCTCACTCACACACAAAGCGTCAGATGTCGCTTTCGTTCGCTCAGTACATAAACACAATGTATCGACAGCAAAACAGATTAGTATGCAGGCAGCAAAATACAGCTCGGTTTTGAACTTTAACCCATGTGCGAGCAGTCAAATCAATGTCGTCGTTCGACGAAGTGTGACTTAGATGTATGATGAATGAAATGAAATGAATGATTTTGCTGTTTGGTTTAGAGCTGATATTTTTTATTGTATTTATTTAAAATGTATAGTTTGTATATAGATTGGTTTAGTTAGAGATTCAATAATAAACGCTAAAAAAATGCGTCTTAAACGGGAAAAAAGAGTGATAAAGTTTTATCATGTGCGTTCTGACGCACAAAGACAATACTTACAAATACACTTACTAAGTAAGATTCCTCTGAGTGCAAACTTATAATTTTGCAAGTCAGCATCTCAAAAGTAATTTCCGCCGTAATTGTTAACCGACTTGAAAAGTTAGCAAGATTTTCTTACAGATAGAAGAGACAGTAAAAGAAGAAAGTAGAACTGTTTATTCAGCACAAACAAGGCGCACATTACAAACAAACAAAAAAATCATAAAATACACTAATACAAAGCAGCCAAAATAATAGTAGTTAATGATATATGTTGATTAATTGCCTACAACTAAGCTTGAGATGTTGATTATTGGCCCACAACTAAGCTGTTTTGTCGACCGTACGCTTATTGTACCCGGGTCAGTCGCGTGTGCAGGTGTTGGCACACTTTAGTACTGGGCGGGTTCTTGTCGATGTTTATTGAGAATTTTATGTTTCCGTGAAGATGTGTTGATAAAAATGTATTGTGGAGAATTTAAAAGGTATTAATTTATTATCATGTGAATATCCGAACACAAAATTCCTGTTTTTTTTTTATCTTTGATGCTCTCGGAAACCAATTCTGGAAAAGAAAATGTGAGCCTACTAATATCATAAATGTGAATCTTTGTATGTTTAGATGTTTGTAACTCAATCACGCAAAAACGGCCGAGAAAATTTTGATGAAATATGGAGATAGCTTTTAACCTGGATTAACACATAGGGTTCTTTTTATCCTGGTAGTACCTACGTTCCCTTGGGATTATTACCCGCCTCCACGTAGGCAAAGCCGCTGGCAAAAGCTATTTTTAACCGACTTCAAAAAGAAGGAGGTTATCAATTCGACATGTTTTTTTTATATTTTTTTATGTAGGTATGTTCAGGCATAACTCCGTCGTATATAAAGTTCTTTTTTTGTTCGAAAGGGGTTTATTTCGAAATGCTTCCATACATATATATTTCATATAGATCTGATGATGCGCTTCGGAGACAGACAACGGAACTCTTCAAAAATTTACAGCAAATCAACCGCGAATGCTGCTATCGCATAAATATGCATTGTTTTGACCCCAAAGATGATGAAATTTCGAATTGGTGTGGGGTAGGTAACTAAAAAGTGAAAAATAAAAACTTTTTTCAAAAAAATAACAACCGACTTCCAAAAAAACACTACAAAGTGAAAAATAATTTTAATTTCGGAAGGCGGTGACAAAAGGCGGTTATTTTGCACTTTGTAGTGTTTTCTTTGAAGTCGATTGTTATTTTTTTGAAAAAGTTTTTTATGTGACATGTTCAATGTTAAAACACATGGTTTGTTTTTTTTTTTGGAAGCAAACAATATTGCATGACAAAGAATTTAAATAGTTACTGGAACCCTTGAATAGATAGGCTACCATATAACCCAATACACCAATTCATATTTCGCTAACTCATTAGTTTCTTTCAAACCACAATGGCTCAGTTCATTACGGTGAAAAGGAGAAAATTGCTGCGTTGAAATGGACGCGCGACTCTACACACTGCCCGCTATATGAGCCAATAATAAAATTATGCAAAACACCGACATGATTGTCTACTTGTAAACTCACGCTAGTAGAAGCGAGCAAATTGATCGTTCAAATAGATAAAGCTCACAATTTCAAGTAAAACATGAGCATTTAGAAAGAGAAATTGATAGTGTTGATAATAACCGGGCAGTTGCTAATCATGACTGGTTTGTTTACGAATTTATCTCGAATTTCTCTTCTCGATTTGTGAAATGGTGTGGAAAGTCGATTTAGGAGTACCCTAGGCTTCACTAAAGACGTAGGTACTCGAGAATTACAAGTGTTTGTTTAAATGTCACGGTTATTATGCAAAATTACTCTTGTCTATGTTTATTTTAGTGAAGATTGTTTATTTTTTAATTTGACAATTATGTAAATTTTTCGAAAGCTCTGTTGGCTGAAGAGCTTTTGAGATTATGTGTTAGTTGTCCAATTAACACCTCATCATAAAGGTTTTATTAGAAAGTGAATGCATACGTTTATCAATATTTATGTAGCCTTTTGTCGGTATCAAAAAGCATACCTTTTGGATAAATTGGTTATCAGATTCGCACTATATCACGACACGTTTTTTTTTTTGGGTAGCAAATCATCAAATAACTTCTCCCGCTCTGGGTGGAGCAGGAGGGCGTGTCAGACTTTTACTGACTAAAACCCACCCGTGTTCCTTCAGTAGCCCGTATGCCAGGGGCTGTGGTATCTCTTTCGAACAAACCCGCACCCCTGGCAGATATCACGACACTTTGGTTCGCTTATCATATTATTGTTTCCGTTAATCAATCATTATTTTTACGAAAACTATCTCCTTTTCATAGCAAGTGAGACCGTGCAGCTGGGGAGTTTGTTGAGCCACTTCCTCCCAGCTAAAGCACTAGGAAGTGGTGAAGGGCGGGCGATTTGGGAGACTGTCTTATGTAATTTTGACGTTCAAAAAGTGCTGATTCGCAGTCTAATTTAAATAAATGTATTTTTTTTTATAGCAATTGCAGTGCAATCGATGATTCCAAATCTGTCTACTAAAACGTTACAAATCAGTGAAACGCGAGGATCTTTTAAACAGTGAATAAATTTAACAAGCTAATATGTCATTCCAATTTTTCACCCATCTTGCGCCAGTTTTCGCTCGCCAAAATTCCAACCAGTGAGTCCCTATCAACCAGACGTACAATTGAAATAGTTCCACTGTAACAAATGAGATTAGATAAGGGCGTTGCCTATCTACCCATTGTGGGCACTCAGTTTATTCACCATAGTTATTAAGCACAATACTTTAAAGATTTGATAAAGGGTACAATTCTGTGTTGTTTTGAAGAATGAATAAATTAGTGAGCTGAGTAAATTATAGAATATTTTTGTAAATGGTTTCATTTAAGTGGAGTTAAATCAATTTCTCTATTGTTATTGCTTTCAACACCACCCTTCAGAGGTTTGAAGTTTCATTTCATTCATAAAACTATTTATATTGTGTTGAACATATATACACATGCAATTTACTTATAAATACAGAGAACAGCTATGAAATCTTAATTAACCTCCAAATGAAGTTCAAGTACAGTGCTAAAAACTTTTGAATATAATATGAAAAAGTTTTAAATTTAATGTCGAGGAGGTTTTAAATATAATGTCAAAAGGGATTAAAATATAATGTCAACAAGTTTTCAGTATAATATTAAACAGTTTCAATAATAATTGATTGATGATTTGAATAAGAAACTGTGTCATTAAATATATTTGCAATATCCTGAAGATTAGTTATTCCAAAATACATCGAGTTTAGCTAAGGCTGCTTATTACTAGATTTCCTCTTGTACAGGGTGGCAGGGACATTGCTGCTCAAACTGTAACAATGAATGCACATGATTCTAGACCTGTGTAGAAAATTATGACTGGTAATAAAAAATCAAGTTATTTCATCTAAAAGTGTCATACCTGCGCGGCGGAGTTCCATACATTTTGGCCGTTTCCCAATATTTTTTCAAGTATTTTTTTTTAATAACCAGCGAAATATTTGCTACCCTGTATACTCATCTAATTATGTCTCATCTATTGTTAAAATCAGATTTGCTTAAAAATTATAAACCTTTATTTTCTTTCAGTGTTAATAAGATCTTCAGTTTTTTTAATAATGTATTACAATCTAGCCTAACAGATTTCTAAGCCATTAAACTCTAACATAATTACTTTACGTGATAGATTACGTTATCACTCGTTAGCTAAGAATAGGATCAATTTGCACTCAGCTATTAACAATATTGAAACAAATGAAAAAAAAAAGATACCTATCTATCCAATATCTAATTTGATATATTGCAGAAAACCACGGCTTGTATTCAACCAGTGGTTTTCAAATACGACGAGGAAATATGAAGCGGATGACCGTAGCTAACGTTTGTCTGACTATGAAAGAAAATACCATCTACCATTCACGATACTTCCTACAACAATAACCATTGTATAGTTTATTGCAAATCCCATAAGTATACAACAGGGGACAGTCTGTGACAGAAACGAATCAAGATGAAGTCTTATTACTTGGCAATAGAAACACGTATTTCTCCCATTTATGAACGACTAGTTATGTCCGCGACTTTATTCTCGTGGAAGTCGTAAGATACCATAATAAATTAAAACTAGCTGCCCCCCGCGGTTCCACCCGAACAAGAATTGATTCTCGAGGTCATGATCTATCTATATGGTTTTAATCCAAATCCGTTCAGTAGTATAAGCGTAAAAGAGTTACTAACAAACGTACAAACAGTCAAATATTTTTCTTTGTAATATTATTTTTAGACTAGCGACCCGCCTTTGCTTCGCACAGTTTGCACGACGCACGTGTCAAACATCGACATTTCTCAAATTTTAGTTAGTTTTTTTAAGAGCTACCTATAATATACATAATTATATTAAAATAGTAACGAATAATATTTGTCCGTTTGACAATTTGTCTAATTATTATGTTCCGGATTGGTGCAAAATCGGCTGAACGGATTAGGATGACATTTTGCACACTGTTAATTTATAACCTTGATCAACACACAGGGTACTTTAGATCCCGGTAGAATTGTCCCGGGGATATTTTCAGACATCCACGCGGGCATAAACCTTCCGGTATACATAAGTTATGGTCAATCTCAAAATAATGGTGAAAACACACAGCACAAGCGCACACAAACAGACAGACACCAAATGCGACTTTAATTTACAATAATTATAGAAGTTATCAACGAGTTTATTGCCATAAAGTCTTAACAAGCCTCATTCTGTGGCGATTGAGCCTCAAATCGATCGCTTTCTACTGTAACAGACATTTTTATTATGTGAAAACTAGATAGATGGCCGTAAACGTTGGGTTTTGGACTTAATACTAGATAATTAACAGGTTGGTGATGACAATGTTTTGGACGCGGGTTTGCTTGTGTAGATGATCTATACATACAAATAAATAAAAATAAAGTGTCTATTTGCAATATAAAAATAATAAACAACATTTTACTAAATGCATGAAATCAAAACTCAAAATCAAAATATTTAACCTGCATGGGCACATATGAAACGTCAGAAGCTAGGTGCACGGTTCCAAATTGTTGTTTCCTATGGAGAAGAGCCGGCAAGAAACTTACTCTTTTAAAAATAATTGGCTTTAACAATATTTTCAAATTACAGAGATTAAATGTATGGAAGGACAGCGCAGGCCTGTCAATAAGTACCAGGTACTTAGACGAATACAGAATAGAAAATCGTCTACAAATCTACAGTCAGTAAGGCCTACAACGTTCTCTCATTCACAATATGTAAAATAATCTACATAAAAAAATGAACCTATTTAAACATAGTGACAGTCAATGATGTTGGATATAAAAGTTGTTTTTTTTTTTGTTATAAGTACCATAAGTTAGGTACTGTTTGTGTAGTCTGATGAATTTATGACTGGTGATGGCCGTCCTGATATCGAGATGAGTGCATTCCAAAGAAGAATTAACTGAATACGAAAGAAAGAATGAAAAAAGTCAGAAATATTAGGCCCGAGTGGGAGAAGATTAAGAAGCGTGAAGAGACCTAGAGAAGAGTAGATATGGAAATTTTTCGTTGGTTATACAAAACAGGAATCTGCTGTTCCATACATTAGACCGCGTAGGTATTTTTATCACTTTTCTATGAAACAGCAGATTTTTTTTTGTATAACCGACGAAAATTTTCTGCGCCGGGAGGTCTAGAATGATATACTAAATTCGTGGGTACAGTTAGCGCACTGGTTAAAAAAAAAAACAGTATATCTTTGGGACAGCGGCAGTTACGAAATGCAGTTTTTTCCCAAACGTGTGTACGATATTTCAATATTTAAGAGACTATACCGAGCTTTTCAGAGATGTCTAAAAAAGGCCAGATACCATGTTTGAGTAAGAAAAAATACTCTGTTGTTTATTTCCAAGCTTTATGTAAACATACGGACAGTTAGCATATTGTGTCGTATTAGATAAGATGAATGATTTGTACGAGTTTCACAGCGGTGATTTTATGTTTTTGATTAAATCTGTGATGCCTATCATGTTTATTTATGACGAACTAGTATTCAGTCGCGGCTTTTGCTGATTGTAGGTATTCAGAATTGCAGATTTCATGTTGTAGACCTGGTTTAGAGTCTTCAAGATTACTTACAGTGTTTATTTTATTACTCGTTGGGATAACAGTTTCATTAATCACTTTTCTTATTATATTCTTTATTACTTACTTTCTTGAGTATGACCATAAAAATACAGTTTTTTAAACCTTACCTTTCTTTTTTGGGTTACGCCTTTGTACAGCAAAGGGACAGTACCTACAGATCATCAAAAAAATTAACACTTTTTAGATTTCTTTTGTATCATTATCGTCATATCCATAAAATCATTTACACCACCTCGAAACTAATATTTTCCTCACAAATCACATACCCCTATCTATGTAACTCTATCACGACTACTTAAACGATAAGAATTGTTGGTCGCTGTGATTAACTCAAGACAACGTTTGTGTTCTTTCACCAGAATTAGCTTACCTACTGACAGGTTATATGAGTTACTCCATAGCATTGTTTATTTTATTTGACTGTATAAACCATTTTTTTTGAAATTTTTATTAATGAAATTTCCATTTTTTGATGAAATTTAATTACTTACCTATTACTGTATAGAATCAAGTTCTTCCAACTTATCAGACAGCTGTGCTGCTGGGGAGTTTGTTGCGCCACTTCTTCTTCCCAGCGAAAGCACTAGGAAGTGTCGAAGGGTGGGCGTTTTTGGGGGACTGTCTTATGTAATTTTGACGTTCGAAAAGTGCTGACTCTCAGCCTAGTTTGAATAAATGACTTTTGATTTTGATTTTATGGGCACGTGATTTGTGAGGAAAATATCCTGAGGAAAGTGTCATGAAAGGCATGCTAGCATGACAACCCTAGATATTCATATTATCTTTACGATGACAACCGATTTCCACACAAAGAAATTGGCCATACGCGATATTGGGCCAATCCATGATTTATTATCAATTAATATCCTTTTAATATTTGCACATCTTAATACACAACACGGATTCAATTCCCACATTATGCAAATTAATTAATTAAAATATTTAATTATGTCCAAATAGACAGATCTGTAACCTTTTTAGTAATGTTAATATACCGTATATAACTCGTTTTTAGTGGCATATAACAAGTTGATAATGAATAAACATTAAGTAAGGAAACTTTATTGAGTTAAGTTAAAGTAAGTCACCGATGTAGGTATTTTAATTAGATAGATACGACTCAATTAAGAAATTAATAAAAAGATAAGAATATCAGCAGTTTAGAATCTTTAGATGTAAACTAATGGAATTTTAAAATAACCCAGTAAATATTTTGACGTTTAACTAATTTGTTTTGCTGAGGTATACCGTTTACTGGTTTATAGAGTTTGCAACTAAGAAAACATCCGCCTTTACATCACATTCTCATAAATTTAATTTCTAATCATATTTTTTCTAAATATATATTTTTAATATTAATTACTTCACTTAAATAAATTTATTTATTTATTTAACCATTTATCTACACACTAAATAAACAGATAAGAAGATTAGAACAGAAAAATAGGTACAGAGGTGATGCTTATTTCTAAAGAAATCTCTTCCAGCATACCTGCGATAGGAGAAAACATAAAGAGATGTAGACAACGTGTGTAAGAGTAAAAGGGAAAATAAACTACATTTATAACCAAAACCAATAATTCACTAAATTAATTTAACAAATAATAATATACAAACATAAATGTTTCCCTTACTTGGGAAGAGACAAGACCTAGCGACCCAGGAAAGTGTGGGGTCCAGGGTATTTGTAAAATTCTAGCATTTTAGGCTTCTATGTTTTCTATAACAATTTTTTTTTATTGTACACACGGCTACAAATCAAGCCATAAATTTCTAGTATAAGCTGATCTCGCATTGTATACGATTTCCGGACAGTGCGAGATCAGCGTTAACTGGAAAGGTATAGCTTGATGTGTAGCCGTGCGTTCCATGATTTTACTGAAATTAATAAAGTTTATTTATTTTATTTGATCTACTAAAGGACCATTGAAAACACTTGCTCAAAAAGAGGTTGTATTTCAGACGATAAAGAAACCATGACAAAAGCAACACAAGGACAAACAACAATATCTCTAAACACCTCTTTCTCAGTCGAACTTCCAAAGAGGTGACGTTCATCATCATCATTCACAACCTGACTTCTCCCACTGCTGGACAAAGGCATCCCCCGAGCACCGCCATTTCAACCGGTTTTTTTGGGGATTTACCATAATCGCAACGCTTGGCAGGCGGGTTGGCGATCGCAGTATGGTGGTAAAATGCATAGAGAACACTGCTGCCCATTCTCTAGTAAGTCCCTTAGTCGCCTTCTACGACACCCACGGGAAGAAATGGTATGGTGTCATTATTTACGTCCGGCACCACACGGAACCGTACCTATCAATCAAATACGAAAAATACGAATAAAAAACAAGGAAAAATTACACAAAGTTTTACATAACAGTCAGCGTCAAAAACATAGGAACAAACAGAGTGTTCAAAATGATCTAAACAACTATGCAAATTAAATATTAACTCAATAACACAAAGAATGTTTCAGAATGAAGACAATACACGACAAATCTCGTTCTGACAAGAACTTTATCCCATTGAGATAAAGTTTAATTTTCTTAGTCGTTGAGATCATTTTGAACAATCTGTTAGTACGTCCCGATATTTTTGACGCTGACTGTATCATTATACCCAAAATATATGCCTACAAGGCCCAAAAGCTACGTCATTCTGATAAACTGAGTGATTGATCGCAGTAGCCACCTAAAGTGATTGATGGCAGCCCCTCCAATGAGATAAGTTATGTAAATCGGCTTCTGGCAGTTAAGTTATATGCTTAAGTGGCACTTTGATGTATTCTAGTTCAGCTTATAGCCATATAGCCCTATTATCATTGTAATTTAAAAAAAATGTTAAAGCCAATTATTTTTTAAAGAGTAACCGTGGACTTTCTTGCCGGCTCTTCTCCATAGGAAGCGACAATTTGGAACCGTGCACCTAGCTTCTGACGTTTCATAAGTGCCCATGCCAGTTTATATGAAATGAAATATTTTGATTTAATTTTGTTTTTTCGAATAAAATTTAATTCAAATATAGAGACCAAACCGTTCATTTATCAAACTGAATTACATTCGGAAACATACTTCGGTTTCTTAATAAACTTCAACTATTTCTGACTAACCTGGTTCCTTATCTCTATTGGTGACTGTACAACCGTGGAAAATTGCGGTGGATAAATTATCCACCTTATGCCTTATGCAAAAAGGTTGAAAAGGGGTTGACTGTCAGTGTCCGCGATGGTACTTCTACGTTCCTACTTAAGTGACAATTCTTTTTGCTCGCTATTTCGTTTCCGATCGGACTTGAATCCTCTGTGAGACCGCAATGTGTTAAATAATATTTTCGTAGTTTTCTGTAAGTCAGTCAATCACGAACTGGTTTTATGTAAGTTTAGAAGAAAACAGCTTCGATTCTTCAGTGTCCTTTATCATTTTATTTTTTTGTAAAAAAGGTCCAAAAAATTCTACAAAGATCTTTCCTACATTTTTAGGTTATATCCAGTCAACCTTACGTGATAAGAAAGCTATCCTAAGCGAACATTTTCAACTATAAACCCCATATTAGGTGTCTTGTATGTTATGGTATCCTGGTACCATCGGCGCTTTCGCAACAATCGATACAAGCATCGGATTTTATTACGCACTAACCTAATTAGGTATTATCGAATATTTACCTACATGAATGTTTGCGTATGTTTCTAAGGGCAATTTTTTCAATAGTCCAATAACTTTTATCTGAAGAATAAATCTGAAAGTTTGGCATATTTTATATACAAAAACTGTCAAAAAGAAAAATCTGCGCTTAGTAAAATTAATTTAGTTGGCAGTACATACATTTTTCGGGTATACTCGACTAGTTAAGTTTCAGGAAAACTTTGAAGCAAACTTACACTACAAATTACTACATAAATGTTGCGTTAAATTCATATTATCATGAAAATTGTTGACAGTGACAGATTGATGATGACATGTATACAGAAAAATATTTTATTTATTGTGTAAGTGAGCCTCGTCTAACAGTTGATTCTTATAATGTACGGAACAGTATTGATTAAAATTAAGACTCATGTTTCTTTACCAATTACGAAGCAAAGACCTCATAGATGTGCGTAGTATACCCCCATATGGAAGTAGTTATCATAGGTTTAATTAGCTGACGAATCTATTTTTATGCCTAGGTTGGCAATAAAAATGCTACCATAACGATTGGTATTTATTTATAGGAATCGAGCATTATGCTAACTGAAAATCATTTTTTCGGTCCACGAAATTGCCAATTTGCATGCTAACCGCACACTTTATAAACGTGAATGACACTCGCAGTTGCTATAACAACTAATAACTGAGTCATGCTATGCCTAATCAGGTGATTGAATTTAGGGCTCGTCTACACAATCGCAAATGCAATGTGATTGGCAAAAAATTATAGTGTAAGAACATGACACCTGTCAAAATGTAGGTTAGTGGAAAATCAATCACCTTCCGAATACTTACCTACATTTTTTATTTTATTTCACCCAATTTTTTATCTATATCTATGCAAATAAATAAAACGGATGTTTCTGTTTGTCATTTCAAAATAATAGCTTCTTATTAAATGCTTATTAAGAAAGTATATTGTTGTTTGTTCCGGCTAATCTCCAAAACAGCTGGAACAATTTTGTCGGGACTCACTGGCAAATAACTGATGTTATAAAGGAATAATTTAGAATTTTAATTTAGAAAAAATAGGGTTCCGCGTCTAAAAATTTGAACCCATGAAACCCAATTTGTTTTCCGAAGCACGCGAACGAAGTCGCGGGCACAGATAGCCATTCAATAAGATACGAAGGTTTCGATTGCCTAAATTGAATTGGCTAGCATTCGGGGCTCAAAATTGATTTTGCCAGTATGAGTAGGTACTACAAACTTAATAAGTTGGAGGGAATTGATGTGGGATGGAACGAGTCGGTTTAATATGTCGAAAGATATTAGAAAATAAAGATATTTAATTCCGTTTAAAACTGTTCCGTGTGGTGCCGGACGTGAAAGAATAGCACCATCCCATATATTCCCGTGGGTGTCGTAGACGGCGACTAAGGGACTTACTAGAGAATGGGCAGCAGCGTTCTCTATGCACTGTACCACCATACTGCGGTCGTCAATGTCCAGCAGTGGATGTCTTTCGGCTGAAATGATGATGATGACAACTGTTCGTATGCCTATATTTTTAGATCCATAATCAGCCTATAAAGTTCCCATTGCTGGGACATAAGGCTCCTCTCTCTGAGACGGATTGGGCCGTCTGACATACAACTCGCGGGCCGGAGGGGTTGGTAGATGCCGCATGTTTTCGATTTATTTGTTCTAGGAAATGCTTCCTCACGATGTTTTCGTTCACCGTTTGGAGAGCAGTGGTGTAAATAATTTACAAAATGTAAAGCGCCTACCAGGCTTCGAACCACTGCTCAGTCACTGTGAAGTGATGTTTTTGGCAAAATTACTATTACGTGTAGCAACTAGCCCCAAGAGTGTGGCAGTCGGTCTTGCCGAAACACGTCCACGGCTGGACATAAGTAGGCCTCCTTCAAATGTCGTCACTTCGACCGGTCTTCTTCGACTGATCGTCGCCTATCCAGCGGATTCTTGTGACCATCTACCATGAACTTGTGAGACCTGATGCTGACCTTATGAAAGTTGGGAAAAGGCAGGCCAAATAACGAGAATCGCACAGCAGATGAACAAGAATAAATGAATAGGATAACTCATGTGTTCATGTCTATTTATTTATTATTAGGGACAAAAAACAGTTACATGCTACAAAATACAGAGAAATTATTTATACTAAGATTCAACAAATATGTAACCCACACCATTGTCCACGGTTTAACTAAAGGTTAAAAGAAGTGCTGAAGACAAGTGATTAAAAAAAGAAAATAAAACAATAGTCGCTGCTATAGTATTGCTGTGTTACTTGTCTTAAATTTAGTTCAATTACTCGCTGAATTACTCGCTATACAAAATATCCAGACCCGATTTCTAAACAAAAAACCCCACTGCGTTGAAAGTCCCTTACGAAAGTCCTATCGCGAAAAAAATTAGTTTTTCCGACCGTCTTCTCCTGGTCCTGTCTACTTCTCCTCTTTATCTCGATAGATTGCAAAAAAAACAAATAAGACTCAATAACTTTAAGATTATTTTCCAGTTGAAATTCTCATGTTATTTGGTCAAAGAAACTTTTAGGTGTCTCATGTCCAAGCAAAGTTACTAGCAAAACACTAGTTCGTATACCTAAACCTATAAAACGATATCTGCGCTGCTCCACTTTTTCACGGCGCAATAATACGAGCGATAAGCAACGCGAAATTGTTTATAAGTCCTTAGCACAATTCTTATGGGAGTAAGGCTTGTTGCCCACTGGAGAGTATAAAAGTTCTTTGAATGAAAAAGTTGAATAGTCAAAAAGTCTTTCAAACTTCTGAACGAGGAAAAAATCTTCACTTAACTTAAGTTTTTTGCCCAATTTATTTTGCCCGATTTCGTTTTAATTTCCCCTATTTCTTAAAAATAAATTTTCTGTCATTTAAGTTCTGGTCCCAGTTGAGTAAGGTTTTATTTTTGTATGTTATAACTAAAGTTGTTTGAAAAGAATAACTTAAGATCAATAGATATAATAAAAAAATAAAAACACAACTCGTCCAGCCGCGACTATCTAATAGGCACATATTTATTATAATTGTGTTTCATAAAACAGCGAGATAATTGAAGAACTGAATGGAATTTAAAGTTGTGCTAACGAGGCGTTGGTACCTACAGCTGTAGGCAAGGTGCGGAAATAATTCATTGAGATTAAATAATGCAGTAGGTGTAAATGAAGATAGGTTGTTAGCTTGCTGCACTGAGCAACGCGGCAACCTGTTTCCTGAACTTCTTCATTCTTTAATTAGCTGGCAAGTTAATTGTCTGAGGAGTTGCATACTTGGTAATTGTTGTGTTAATCAATCCGATATCCAAATCGATATGACACTTTAAGAGTTTCACAGTAAAAACTTGAGCTGATTGAAAAGTATTTTTATTTGATTTCACCAATAAGCTTGAATGACATATTTGACTCATATAAAGTTATGTTTTTTGGTTTACCTATCTTCAATATGACTGACTACCTCAGTATGATTCAGTATTTTCGTATCAAAAAATTAGGTCTCAGCCCGGACAAGATAGTCCAATCATTAAAAAAAACGATAGAAAAACATGGTTGCCAACTAGAAACCTAACCGCATGCCCGCGACTTGGTCATGGTTGCGCGCTCGCTAATGAGACCTAAGCTTTAGATACACTTTTCGCCTATATTAAGTGGAATTTGCATTCCAAAGTATATCTCCCTGCTTAAGAGATTTGTCCCTTAATTTATTTCAAGTTAACGTGACATTGTGAATCCAAGGTGACTTGAATTTTTCATTAATAATAGGTAAAGATTTTACAAAAAAAAAAAAAAAAAACTGTAATTGCTTGCCTTCTTTCGCCAGACAAGATTTTAGCCACAATTTTTTTTTTAGTGCATCTATTGAAAAGAGAATGTTTAGTCTGAATCGGCATAGCGAATTAAAGAGTCAATGAAACCATGGTTTCAACAAATAACCGAATAGGGAAGAATATACTATCCCTAAATTATTATATAGTTCTAGATAAAGTCGTGGTTGAAATTGTTAGTAGTATACTATTTGCAGAATGTTTAGCGTTACAGGAGCTTCCAATTTATCAATGTCTAAATGTTCAAGTTGAGTGATAAACGGCTAAAACGTTCTATCCTATACCCTACCTAAACTGAGACTGCTATCTGAACCATTTCTCTATTGTTTCACAGAATATTCCGTATTAAATATTTTAATACAGGTAGGTATTAAAATATTTTATAACGACAAATGTTTCAAATATTAAATTCTTCTCTTTATTAGGTACTACGAACCAGAATAGAGTAGCATAATACAAGATACGTTTTTAACCAGTGCGCAAACTGTAACCATGAATTCAGCATATCATTCTAGACCCTCTAGCATAATTTTTTTTATGATATGCTGAATTCATGGTTACAGTTTGCGCACTGGTTAAAAATTTACCCTGTATAGAGGTATGGTGGTGGAGCAGTGGTGACCCTGTGATATAAGCCGTGACTTACAAGTTGCGGGTCGTAGGTTCGAACCCAGACAGGCGCTTTACTTTGTGCAAATTATTTTATTACCACTGCTTTCAAAACGAGGAAACCGGCATTTCCTAGAACCAAAAATTCGACGACATCTACTAAACCGCACTGGGTCCGCGTGGTGAATTACGGCCCGCTCCTTCACACAGAGAGGATGCCTGTGTCCCAGCAGTGGGACTATTATAGGCTGATTATGATAGAGGTATAAGGAACAGGGTGTAAAATTCACTCATCCTCTACAGAAAAGGCAGGATCTTTCAACCAGACGGGTGTGGGGTCTGGTGGGCTATTGCCCGATGATTGATGCTGGGACGTTGAATATACATATTACTCGTATAAGCTAGTCGAATGGTAAACATTGTTCGCGCGATGCAAAATTGCGTGACGTCAGTGTGATAAGAAGTTCGCATGTGGCGATGTAGATGTCACCACAAGCACAATACGTGGTAAAAATTAAGATACCTAAGCCAATTAGCAAGATAACGCCAGGGCTTAATGCACCGGATTCTCATTTAGGTGTCACCACTCGTAAAAAGTCACACGCAAAAAGAAATGTAATATTATCATGCCAAACCCAAAACACGATCATCTCATTGACAGTGCTAAGCATCACTCAACCATGGATGATCCGATGACAGATGTAATCGAATGCCTTTCCAACATTCATCATGATTGACAACTGATAAAGCAACTCTAGCACATACTACCCATTCAACATAGGCAACTAAACTTAATCAACACAGTAGCTCAGTGTGTAAGTCGCCTTAGACGTCGTTGGCTCGGCTGAGGATCCAACTAACTGTATTCCTACGAACGATAGTGAAAACGCGAGCCGTCTACACGTAAGTCCAGTCGTACTCTGCTACTGAACAAGATAAGAAGGAATTCATTTAGTATCGTAGGTGGACCATGACTTGGTACCGTGTGCATGGTTTTATTTTAAAAATGTAGTTCCTATGAGTTCTCTGAAGTTAAAGTTGAATGAAATTAAGAAATACTGTTTAACATTCACTGTCTACATAAAAGTAATAAATGTTGACATTAATTTTATCAACCTTTAGGTCTCCAAACTACATAACCGACTAAACTTTTAGATAAGTATATGTTAATGAAATCGAACCTTCATTATAAAAAAAGAATATTCATAGGCAACATGTAATAATACAACACAATTTAAATTGCTTCTCGCTTATCAGCGATCGGCAACACATAATCGAAGTGTGTGCAGCCCGCCTAACCTGATGTCGTTGGCTCAGCCGGCTTCAAGCTAACTGTACTGGCCAAACGATAGTGAAAACATCGGTCGTTCGCTTACTCCACTTTGTGGCTCACTCAGATGCGGTATAATTCAACGTGGTTACTGTTTTCATTGTTGTCAGATACGGTTTTTAAGCTATAAAAAGGTTGCGCAGTGAAGAAGGACATACTTAAGTTTGACTTGATTAACGGGCTTGTCATGACATAGATTGAAGATGCGTTCTAAATTTTTGACAATTCTGTGGCACCTGCTGAACTTTTTTATTATATTACCGCCAGTAGCCAACCAGCTCTGCAGTCTGCAGAACTAGTTGCTGGGTAAGTTTTCAAAGACCTGCCAAATTTATGGCAGGTATATATATATGGTTTAGGTTGTGGTACAGACCATCAAACTGGACAATTTTCTCCTCTCTGATGGTACCTATATAGCACACCCTTAAATTTGGGCAGATCTGTGAAAACTAACCTTGTATCACATGCAGCGGCCAAATAATATCTCGATCCATTTGTCTCGGAATTCAACATATTAAACTGAAAGCGCCATACCGATCATCGTTTACAAATTCCTGAAAAAGAACTGCTTAAGTAATTTGGCAAATTTACCTTTCATTTCCTGGCTTCTTATATTAGTACGCAATTGTTTGAGAAGATATGGTACTCTTTTATCAAGCGTTCGGTCAATCAATCAATTAAAATATTTTATTTCACATAAACCGGCATGGGTACTTATGAAACGTCAGAAGCTAGGTGCACGGTTCCAAATTGTCGCTTCCTATGGAGAAGAGCCGGCAAGAAACTCCACGGTTACTCTTTTAAAATTAATTGGCTTTAACAATGTTTTCAAATTACAGTGATAAAAGGTATGGGTGGACAGTGCAGGCCTGTCAATAAGTACCAGGTACTTAGAGGAATGAAAATACAGAATAGAAAATCGTCTACAAATCTAGTCTGTCGTCGCCGAAATAATTCCTTAATCTAGATACATAAAATTAACTTGCAGATACTATCCTAGTTGCGTGGTTATGGGTAACTAGCGAGTGACGCGCCCAGCTGCCATGACTGCTATCCCAATTTATTTGGGATTGGCGCAACGTGCCTTTTTCTTCTATTCTTTTCTTTTAGCCGTCATCTCAGTAGTCACTCACTTTCTAACCATATCATCATTTTTTTGGTTTTCCCATTTATAGCCATAGACATTAAAACTAATATTTCCCCACAATACAAACCCAATATTGCCTCAACAATGGACACGACCGAACCCCCGCTAGTAGCGTAAAATTAAACGATGCTATTCACTGAGATCTCCTCTGATACGTAAACTAGCTTGACTCTAGTTACTAGTGTATTTATGCTAGTTAGCGCTATAATAGCTCGCTCATTACACCTGCACTTTGCCGATACGCTAATGCTAAGACTGTTGAGTAAACTGTTGTGGAGTAATGTGCTATTGTATTTTGTGTTATCATCGTTTTCTTTCGTTTGCGGTGCATTATCTTCGCTTGTCTGGTGTTGATTCATTTGCGGCTCTTTATCTGAGATAGTGTGTAGATTATGGGGTTGAAACTTTATAATCGGGAATAGAAATTGACTTTGCTGATCCTAGTTTGTGATTAATTAAAATAAATTGGGGCTTTTGTCCTCAATTTATTTAAATTCATCAACGTATATGCTAGAGGCGGTACCGTGTTCAGTTTTTTGTTACAAATCAATAGGAGAATGAACGTGCAATATAATTGTATCAACTGCTCTCACTGTCGTAATGTCTCGCGATATTAGATGAGTGAATTTCTTTCAAATTATATCCACCAATCACCTTTTTTAATCCATATATCATTCACCCTGTATGTGTTCTAACCTGGAATCTATACAGCTGTTCGTTTCGCATCGAGGCCGTGACGAACGACCTGATTCTGTATGAATTATTCTTGGGAACCGACGCGCTGTGGCCAGCGCCCGCCACTTTTGGTATGCCCGGCGGCATCTTCGAATATGGCTTGCTTGAGGAGTATTTTATTACTTCTTGTTGGACTGATGAATGTTTGGCTATCAGTGAGCTTGATTTTGTTTATGAGGTGGGCAGATGCCCACAAATTAGCCCCGATGAGTTGTTGGCGAACTCCCATTTTGATTTTATTTACGACTTCTATCATTTCGTTTTTCTTCTTCGTTCACAAGAAGCCATTCTGTTAATCGCTAAACTAATTCTCCTTGCTAGCTTTGAGAATATGTTAATAATTCCATTAATAGGCAATTAGACCGTTAACAAGACAAAGAATTATACAAGTAAATTCAAATATCACTTCAGACGGTAGTCAAACGTTTCCACTCGAAATCAAATGCCCATTTTAAAGTGCCCTTTCAGCGCTGCCCATTAAGCTGTCCCAAGGCTAAAGCTCATAATCCCGGCTTCCAAATCAAACGTCTGAAAGGATCGAAGTCTGAATGGATTAATTTAATAGCAGGCGAAGTTAAAATGGATTCCGGTTGGATCAAATGGACCATGAAAAGATCTCCGGGTAGCATTGAATGTAAGGCGGACAAATTATTTTTGGATTGGTTTCTTCAATTGTCTTCGTTGTATTCGATGAGATGTTTCGAATTCGAATTTAAATTATACTAATTTTTAAATTGAAATTTACTGATTGAATTATTTTTTTCGATCTTAGAATTGTTTCTGCGTAATCAATGTAGCTTAATCGATAGTTTAAGCTGATAAAGATATTAAACACATTTGTTGTAAACAGTTTAGAGCCCATTCAAAATCTTCGATCATGACTAACCTCTGAGAGTCGTAATCGAAATACTTGAAGCATAATAAGACGTAACAATTCTGTTCTATCACGACAATGTGAGTCACGCGAACATAGAGGGCACGTACTCGCACAAGTTAAACTATTTGCTATTAACTCCAGATCCATCAGTAATGCTGAAAGTCACGTTCAACAATTACGTATTGAGATTAAAGTTCAGTGTACGGTTAAGCCGTGTGGTCTTACTCTAAAGGCTCCTCCATCCCTCATAGGAATATATTAAGAGATTAAGTTCGCTGGATGGGCGGCAGATATTATATTACAGTTTTATTAGTATAATAATTGTAGACGGTATTGATTATTATATGGAGTTACCAAAAAAATTATTATATTGTTTTAATCTGAAATTAACACACAATTTCAGAGCTTTAAATCAGATTAAATTTTGTTGACATTCAACAAAAAACTAACTAAACTGATTCGAATCCTTTTCTACAAAAAAAGTACCATTTACATACCGCTAGTCTTCACAAAACAGTTATGGTCTTACGGTGGCGATTAAATGCTTAACATTGGAGGTATCACCGTTTACCTGAATTACTGCATAATTGTCTTAAAAAAAAATGGCTGCCTCAACTTTCGACCCTTTTCAAGTACTATGTTCGAATTAAATTCCGGAACGTGATTTCATATACCGTTCACGAAAGCGAATTGTGGAAAGGACTGTGTACATTGGTCGATTGGTTTTTGTTGCCCAATTGAGTAGCAGAATTTATTTTGCTGTTGTATCGGTAGTAATTTATATGTAGAATTTAGAGCTCTGCGCAAGGTTAATTTAGATTGGGAGTTTGTTAGGGTACGTCAATGTTGGTTTTATACTCTGAAACTGGAAGATTTGATTTTATGATTAAAAACAAATATGTAAGTATTGGTTTTCAGTAATGGGTTATCTCGTGTGTTGGGTAATATTTTGTGGCCTTTACAGAAACAGGTTGATAAATTCGGCTATTCAAAAAATGGACTCTTTTAATTTGCGTACTTTTAACAACAATAATTTCTTTGAAACTAAGTGAGCGATGAAATTCTATTAAACACTCATTTAAAAGCTTATAGGAAGCAGCTTAAGTTATTTTATGGATAAGCCTATAATAATTTTAAAACATTACGCTTTTAAATTAGAATCAACTGAAGTATTCGATACTATTTATGTCGAAATTATCGTATTCGCGAAATGGCCGATGTCAAAATAGTCATTTTATTATTCGGAACTAATGGTCAAATTAAAAATATTTGCAACGGTTTTATGCTTGCTATATACTTTCCAATTTATTGGCAGTAACATGGACGTGAGATAGACCAAGAAATATCTGACAATACGAATTGCTCTCAAAATATATATGGTCTGAAATCCTGTAGGAGAATCGAATATTTTATTTGAACCGCTTTCAAAATTGAATCTACAATAGTTGGATTGGGTGAAATATTGTACTGAGATTTCAGTGAGATAGAGAATTTAGGTCGGAAAAGCTAAATTCAGACTATAACCCTGGAAATGGACATGACAATTCAGTTAATACGGACCTATTGTATGTACGAGTATTTCGGAATTTATATTGCATTTATATTCAAGATATTAACGAATGCGTCAATAACTTCTCCATAAATTTCATGGGTGTGGAGTTCTAAGATTATTGATAGGAATACTAACGTGTCACGTTTTGCATAATCTACCCACACGTTTGAATGTTTGGGAATTTCAGACACTTTGGAACTGTTATGGCGTATTCAATGCTTTCATATTGTTGATTATATCTCATGTAACTTTTGATATGTGTCAATCGTTAGTTGTGTGGTTATACTGCCTTTGGGATCTTGAAGCTAGGCTTGTGTAGCGTTTGATCATCCAAAATCCAACATTTTTTATTAATTGTTATTATTTTTATCAATTTTGATCATTCATCTTCATCTTATGTCATTTCGAATGAAACAGTTCCGTAAAGTCGTGAGTTGATGTTTGTAGTTAACCAATTTATAGCTAGACGGCACCTTTATTTGCCATAAAACCATTTTAATCCACTTACGACAAATCCGAATCCAAAAATAAAAATAGAATTTGCGCGTCCATCCAGTGTGTATCCCCTTTATCGCACTAAAAACGTCGATAAAGTTTTATTTTATCTTTGCATTGGTCATATTCCCTGCTTTTTACGACACTTAAATTAAACTTGTTGAAATGTTTAAGGCCTTATTCGGTTTGACTTGAACGAGTAAAACGTTTACCAGCTCAATACGTGTTTATTTTAGTGTGTGATTTCGTTCCATTCGGTTTTATTGTCAGCGATTAAATTCTCTTTCTCAGTATTCTGTGTACAGGTTAGCATAGGCTAGGCTTTAGAGATTTATGTTCTTGTCTTTTCTTTGAGTATCGTTTTGATGACCTGTGTGTTTACAAGGTGGGACAAAGGTTATGTCATTTTGTTAATTGGCTGCCCTTTTGGTGTAAATTATACAAACTGAGCTCTTTTTTCACCGAAGGTTAGTTAATTTTGTAAAATTGATGACCTTGAGTCGAAAAATGTGTATCGGTTAAATAACCACTTGACAACCTCTTCTTTTGATGCACATTTGTGCTCGTTCTTTCTTCAAATATGGCATTCAAGAATACTAAGGTTTGTGGTTGGTTGTGGTTAATGCGAGATTTAAAAAAGACCATATTTTTATCTCCATCGTTGCCTGAGCTGTGTGCATCGCTTCATTGTATATGTAGCTAATTCTCTCTTCAACCTGAGTGTCAAACCGGAATGACATTAAGACGCAATTTGCAAAAATGATGGCACATTCACATTTTGACTTTTGCCCTACCTTGTACAGACACCAGCTTATCAAGCTACCCCAATCTGTCAAATTTTCCCAATTGAACATGAACCTTGTGCTCATGTCATAAAGATGAAAATCTATCAAAGAAATTTGACAGATTGGGGTAGCTTGATGTGCTGGCGTCTGTACTTAGTTTTCTATAGTATATTACTCTTATTCCAGTTTATTCAAAGTAGTCCTTGTCTTCCAAGCATCTCTGTAAGCCATAATCTTATTGTTCACTTGTTACCTAACTATTAAATCTTTGACATCTATTTCTACAATTATATTCAATAATTAATGAGAAGTATTTATTACCTGTGTTAACATACTATTGCTGAAAAAATACAGCTCAAACTAAACGTTAATGTCAGTTCCGATTAGCCTAGGTGTAGTATACAATGTTTATCAAGATCCTAATAGACTGCAACGGTATCTAATAATTGATAGGGGAATACCCGTCCGCATTATATTCCCTAGAAACATCTTGGTGCTTATTAAAGATTCTCCCATGAGGCGATCCTTTGAAATCAGGACAATACGACTAAATGAAAACTAAATGATTGTGTAGACTCAATAATTTAGTTTTCAATATCAGACTAAATTTTATGCCGCATTTTGCTGAATTAGTCCCAAAAGCATTATACCAAATCAATTTTTCATGTTTGTGAAAATCTTTAAAAAACTCAATAAATTTGCCGAGTTTTTTCGCAACTATGTTAGGATCGACTTCCAGTGTAACTAGATTCAGTGGATTACCAGTATTTTAGATGGAGTGACTCCCTATCTGACCTTCACAACCCAGTTACTGGGTAACACGATTCCCCTTGGTAAGACTGGTTGGTAAACTTGGGCTTCTGACTACCCGTAACGACTGTCAAAGATCTAAGAATTACAGCCGGGATGATACGTAAAGGATGGTCACCCATCCACGATTTGACCGCGGCAAGCAAAGGTTAACCTTCGGTCGACCCAGCGGCTTTTATTAACTTAACCCAAACTTGCTGTAATCAACTCTGCAAAGACATACTATGGTATGTACTCGAGCCAGCCACTGTAGCTTTAGATTCGTCCCTAAATAATAATCACTCCGATTCAGCTCGTCCCTTGCTGCTCTCTTCCAGCGACGGCTTAAGGCGGAGATTTCTTGAAAACGCTCAAAAAGATGGTTTTTTAACCAGTGTATCTCTTTATCTGTAAATAATTTTGAAAGTAAAAAATACATAATATTTTCAAGTTTTTTTTTTTTGCATACAGTGATGGAACTCAAAACAAATTTGAATGCATCAAAAAAATAATCAATGTCACCTCTTAATTATCTTTAAAATCAGTTTATCCCTTCAATAACATTTTTATTATAATTAAAAATATACTATAAAATTCCAAATGCCAAACTGCATCCAGTGTTCGATTATTTATTATCAAATAGTTAAGATTTAATTTTATACGATTTTATTTGATTTTTACGACAATGCTTACTCATTTATTGTTTGAATTTATTACAACAGATTTTAACCCGTATTGGATTGCAGTAAGAACTATTTTCGCTCATAACGACAATACGATGAGTACATTCAAAATTATCAGGGCCTTAGTCCGAGGTCCATACCCCACAGGGGGTGACCTTAGCGTGTGGTCGCTTAGTTCCAAGCCCTGACTGGAGCCCTTTTTTACTGAGGCAGCCAAAGGCAAGTTCGGTTAAGCAGCCGACAACCTCTTAGGTTGACCTGCGAGATTTCATTCCCAAAAAAAACATACCATGGCACTGCCGAATGTAACTGTATTATGATATAATCATATTTTTTATCCATCATCATACCATGATGTCATCGGCTTTTTCAATCCTAACGATTTGATAACCGTTACTGTAATTTTAAACTGACAGTACAATGTACCTTGTTATACTTTTGTTGAGATTATCCTGGTAAAAAAAAGATGTTCATATTCTCATTAAATGTGAGTTAAAAAAGGGTGTTTTGAATTTGGCAGCATTATAGGAATATTATTGAATTTTTCAGTTCGCAAGTCATCTCAATTAATTTAATTGATACCTTTGTATAAATTGAAGTAATTATGATGATTTAACAAGGGAATTCAAAATGGAAATTGTTGACTTAGTCATTTACTATGAATACCTTCTGAATTTCCAACCTCTGTTTTATTAAGCCTGCTTATCTGTTGAAAATGGATTTCAAACTCAAGAAGAAAATACTGCAATATGTTTTGTATTTTCTGTCTATTTTATAATATGCATCTTATTTCTGCAGTATAAACAATTTTCTTTTACTTTCTTTATCGCCTACTTAGCAAGTAGTTAGGAGAAGACGCATTTTAGTATCAGTATCAATTATTCGCCTAGTTTTTTTTTCCAACTAGGTACTTTGGGGACTTCCATTTAAAAGAGATGCAGCTGAATAATGAATACCAGTAATTTACCGTATGGTGCCGGACGTAAAAGAATAGCACCATCCCATCACTTCCCATGGGTGTCGTAGAAGGCTACTAAGGGACTTACTAGAGAATGGGCAGCAACGTTCTCTATGCATTCTACCACCATACTGCGATCGCCAACCCGCCTGCCAAGCGTGGCGAATATGGCAATACCTCCCTTTTGGGGAGACCTGTGTCGAACAGTGGACGTCTTTCGCCTGAAATGATGGTGATAATGATGAATCTACATGGACCGACTGCCTATCCTGCCTCCACAACCCAGTTACTAGTTATCCAGTTTCGAGATTTGGACGACCCGTAACGACTTTTATAAATCTTCAATCGGAACTAACTCAACTTGCTTTTTAAGGCACTGAGGGGCTTTTATAAGTAATGGATGCTCACCCATCTAGAGAGCGTCCTCGGATACCGTAGCTTGACCTTCGATCCACCCATGCGTCAGTTATTATTTACCTCCAAACTCTTCAGTTTCCGTATCAGTGTGTGTTTAAAAATAAAACCATCTTATCTTTGAGACAACGGACCTTAATTAACACCCTAAAAAAACATTTTCTAAACTCTTTTCGTTTCCGAATTGGCACTTAAAAATTTCTCCGAAGAAATCTATTAAGTTAATTGATAATTAAGAATTCATTAAAATAAATAAATAGGTGTAATTATCATATGAATGCTATGTTATGTTATTAAGTGGGGCTCATTTTGTGTCTGATATTTGATATTAATTAGTATATTTGCATGGAAAATGCGAAGTTAATTAACTGTTTATTAAATTGTTTGAAATATTGTATTGTAAGTGATTGGGAGAAATTGGGTTATGATCAACATTATGATGTCAATCGGTTACGGCCCGATTATTATTAATGTGTAAATTGGTACCATTGATTTAATATCTAAAAGTTTCTGCACATTTCAGTTCTGTGATTGTTTTTTTTTTAGCCTCGTGCCTTCTCTGTATGAGAAAAGGCATTTGAACACGAAATATGTTTATAAAAAATAAAAACTTTTATTTACAGACTAGGTACATAAGCCCACATTGTGTTACTATCTAAATTTTCTCATATGTATACTTGGAAAACAAAAAAAGAAAACTATCCATAGACTTTTTAGAACCAATGTGTCCACATCAATCTGCCCAGTATTTTACCAACTTTGTTGGGGTCGGACTCTCGGAGTCTCATCGGATGCATCTGAAAACCAATATTTTATACAGAGCGCCTGTCTATTTGACCTCCACACCCCAGTTACTGGGTTGCACTATAGCCCTTGGTAATTAAGACTAGTTGCCATTCTTCGATCGTTGTCAGTTGTTACAACTGTCAAAGTTCGATGAATGACAGTCGGGACCGTTCCGAGGCACGGAGGGGTCACCCATCCACGACCTGACCACAGTAAGGGTAGCTTATCCTTTGAATGACCCGTGCAGCTGCTATCATTTAAAGGCTACTTACTATCGTTTGAAGAGACCCCCGTATATGGGTATATATAACTTTTTAAAGTGAATTGTATTGTCTCTCCCAGTCAAAGACAAAAGCTTCAAGAAGGATGTAAGATGTAAAACTCATCATTACTTACAAAATCTAAAAAACGGTAACCGTATCGCATTCCATTGTTTGCCAAAACTAACAATAGAAATGTACAGATCATTTATTTCCGACTCAATTCGAAGTACTATTCTTCACGGTACCGCCGCGAACAAACGTTAATACAATTACGGTGGAAGATCCAAGCGAAAATATACCTTATTGCTGGAAAGGTACAGACGAAAATTCTGCGTGAGTTTTCAGCCATTCAGCGTGTAACATAGCGAGGGTGTTTCATTTAATTGATATGCCTTGTTTTTTGTCATAGACGTTGCTCTTTTTTCTGAAGAAAATTAATCGATGCTCAAATATAAGATCAGATACGTTCCGTTAGCCATTATATTCCGATTTACGGTATCGATCCAATTGTTTTTTTGTGTTTCATAGTGAGTTTTTTATTTGCAGACGTGAAATGTTAATTAAATTCAAGATTAGACTGAAATCATTTATCATTTTGATAACCGTTAACGAATTAATAAAAGGTGCAAAAAGCTTTTTGTAAAGACAAGGGACTATTTTGTTCTCCTCGAAGACATCTTCAAATAACTTCTCCCGCTCTGGGTGGAGCGGGAGGGCTTTTCAGACTTTTACTGACTAAAACCCATCCGTGTTCCTTCAGTTACCTGTGTGCCAGGAGCCACGGAATCTTTTTCGAACAACCCGCACCCCTGGCAGGCGATGGTCCTTGCGGACCACACAAGTTGCTGCTGACATCTCTTTGAGGCGTGCGTGGAACACAATCAAGGACCTTAGAAGGAAGAGCAGGGGTGGCCTAGTGGTATCAGCCTTGACTTACGAGTTGAAGGTTGGACTTAAAACCTTGGCAGGCAATTTACTTTTTGTAAATAATTTCACCACGACTGCTCTCTAAACGGTGAAGGAAAACTTCGTGAGGAAATCGACATGTCATAGAACCAAAAATTCGAAAACATGTGACAGCCACCAACTGGGCTCTCGTGTTGGATTATGGCCCACTCCCTCTCACAGAGAGGACGCCTGTGTCCCAGCAGTGGGAACATTATAGGCTGATCCTGTGAAGGACCTACTGGAAGATCCACGATGTACGACTACCAACGTTTTACTAATCTTCTCAAAATATTAACTTTACAGAAGCCTTTGAGTCCCTAATCTTAAGCCCTTTAAACCCTTTCATCACAAAACAAATCCAATTTAACATCTGCAGATTTCCAAGAACAAAAAACAAAACAGAACCCATTTATCACATAACACCTGACACACAATACGAAAATCTTTCCCTCCAATAATGTGTGTGAGAAAAAGATAAATTAAATCAACCAGTAAAAGCTTCAACCTCGAACTCGAAATTGGATCCCGAAGGAAAGAAGTCCCTCCATCTGCAATTACAGTAATCGAACAAAGGGAGGACTCATTACGTTTTAAAGGAAATTCGCCTTTAAAGTAGGCCAAGGCTCTTATTTGGAAGAAAATAACGCCTTGATTAAGTTTTTGATTTGTATGCAAATGTCGGGGAATTAAATGTGGATGGGTCCTGTTTGATCCTTTAATCTTGCGTTTTGGGTGTCTTTTGGGGTTTGGGTTCTTATTTGCTGTTTTTGGGTAAGGAGTTCTTTTGTTGATAAAGTGTACCAGGAATCATCGTTAGGTGAACAATTTTCTTCCATAAGGTCCTTAAATAAAAACTCTTTTCATAGCGTGGTACCTACTGTAGTTAGCTGTGTCTGCAGCTTATAAAGACTGGCATCGTTAGTATTGAGACACGTTATGTATGCCGCCATCTTGGATTTTCATTTTCACCCCACCATCGGCTTTAGAACCTCCAAAAACCCTGAAAACGATATCCATGATGGAAAATTCGATATTGTAAAGAGGTCAAATTAGTTTATACGTTTGAATGTAGGGATTATTATTTTTAGGAACTGCCGGAGTCGGATTCAAAAAAATATTTTGATACTTAGCCCAATTGTTGAAAAAGTTAATACTGAGGATATTTAACATCACAGTACGACCTTTAAGAGACGAGCATAAAGAAAAAAGAAGTCGGAAAGAACACTTAGTGCAAACGAAATAGTAGCGCGGGATGCCACGTGGCGGGTCGGGGTCCAACATTTCACGCAGACGACGACGCGGGCTAAAGCTAGTCCTGGATATAATACTATACGTATTATTACATAAAATGTAAATTAGAAGGTAGTTTTTTTTGAGTTTGGGAAATCATCAAATAACTCCTCCCGCTCTGGGTGGAGCAGAAGAGCGTGTCAGACTTTTACTGTCTAAACCCACCCTTGTTCCTTCAGTTGCCTGTGTGCCAGTCCCCACGGTATCTCTTTCGGTTCTTTATTGCCTGGCAGGCATCAGCCCTTGCAGACCCCACCAGTTGGTGTTGACGTCTCATTGAGGCGCGAGTAGAACACAACGCGCCGTCTCGACCCTGGCTTGGTCCTTACCGGACAGCGAGCTACCCATTACTTGCCATCCGCAAGCCCGCGCCCACGGTGGCCGGGAATCAGCCTGGGATTAGAGGTGGTTCTTATTTCACCTAACAATTCAGGCCGGATACGAGTAACTTAATGCCATCAAAACTTAAATGAATGCCACATTTTTTTAGTACATTCGTAGCTCCCAAAAGTAGGTACAATGTATTTTTCCCCGATCACCATGGCAACGCAATAAATAAACCGAGCTCGTAGTCTTTAGACGTTATTTATGCTGTCTACCCCACGCCTCCCTTGGACCTGAATAATTGTTACCCCTAGGGCTATTTAATGCCTAGCCCGGCGAATCACATTGATTAAGAATACAGATGCTGTATTCCTACAAGCCGTTTATTAGGCTTTAGTTTCCGCAAACTATTGGCCCTACTAAGGTGATGAGTTGGTGAGAAGTTTGATATCTAGTCAAGAATCGAGGATCAGATGATATAAGGGATATCGGAAAAAATAGCTGTTGTTTGTCGACAATAATGAATACAAATTGAAGAGTAAGCTGAAGACATTGTTATGTCGTCAGCTCACTCTTCAGTTTGAATACTCTTCAGTCGTTACTGAAGAGTATGACACGGAAGTTGTCTTTAGCAATAATGTCGTCTGGGATAGTAATACAACGATAACAATAACTTTTTCTCTCTTGGGCACGAAAAACTTAAATTTTATTACTGCAAAACTAAACACAAAACGGCTGTGCAATTTTAAAACCTAGCAACTGACATTTCTAAAAACATCGGTGTTTTTGCATATTTTGACTTGCTAGAGTCTAGTAAGTCAGACTATGCAAAAACATAGATTTTTGTGTCGTCAGTTTTATTTCACAGCCGAAAAGGTATAATGTGTGTCGTTTTGTTCTAGGGTTATTATTTCTGTATATTTATTTGCCTATTAGTCCATCATCGTTTGTATATTGCATAGTATCAATAGTGGGATCTCGAATATAAATCACCCGAGTTCTAATTCGATATCTCATAGTATGAACTTGTAAGAGTATGCTGCGCGTCCTTGGTATTCAACGGTATCCAGGATCTTAATAGCTACTGGTTTTGACGCATTAAAATTATGAGTACGGCCAGCTAAGAAATAGCTGAAGCAGTTCACTGGTCATGTTACCTTCAGGGTTACTACTTGGAATTACGACCAGAGTCTGTGAAATTATTTAAAAAGACATGGATTTTTTTACTCATTTTTTCGTTTCTACAGTCATTTTAGAGCAGAGGGGCTTGTGGCTAAATAACAATAGCTACACGGGTCGATCGGCCAGGTTAAGCTACGCTTGCCGCGGTCGGTCCGTGGCTGGGTGACCATCTTTACATACCAAGACCCCTCCGTGCCTCGGAAAGCACGTTAAGCCGTTGGTCCCGGCTGTCATTTGTGGATCTTTGACAGTCGTTACGGGTCGTCAGAAGCCCGAAAGTCTGACAACCAGTCTTACCAAGGGGTATCGTATTACCCAGTAACTGGGTTGTGGAGGTCAGATAGGCAGTCGCTCCATGTAAAATACTGGTATTCAGCTGCATCCGGTTAGACTGGAAGCCGACCCCAACATAGTTGGGAAAAGGCTAGGCAGATGATGATGAGTCATTTTAGAGTAGAAGAGGACGAAAGAAACTATGATTGGACTGAGTGATAGATGATATGGCTGGAAAAGACGTTACTACTGTGCTATCGACTAGGACAGCGATCACAAGCTACGACGACCCAAAAAAAATAATGGAATAACGGCGGACATGAGAATTGACGTCAGGCAGATCTTTTGGCATTAGAATCATGCACAATTTAAAACACATTTTCTTTACAGATTTATACACTCATACATTTACTAAGAAGAAATGGCTATCCTGCACGATGGATTTTCTTCTGGATTTTTTAAGTCGCATTTTGTTTTTGTAAAGAAAATCGAGGCTAAGCAGAGTTTACTGGTTAATTTTCTACCCTGACAAATAGGTGAGCTAAATTGGATTTACTGCCGAGTCTGCGGATTAACTAGTCACCTAACAAATTCACTAACTTTTACTTAAAGGCAATGAACATGCTACTAATAGACATCTATTACTTTACAGAAAACTCTTCTTCTCTCTAAACTTGTATTTCTTTTAAGGTTTAATTCTTAATTATATTATATCATTCTGGCCTTCTCGTTGGTGCTGCATGCTTTTAACTGACATCAAAAAGAAGGAGGTTATCAATTCGACATGTTTATATATATTTTTTATGTATGTTCGGGCATAACTTCGTCATATATGGACGAATATGCAAAATTCTTTTTTGTTCGAAAGGGGTTTGTTCCGAAATGGTCCCATATAAATTTCATATAGATTTGATGATGCGTTTCGGAGATAGACAACGGAACTCTTAAGAAAATGATAGGATATCAACCGCGATTGCTGCTCTCGCACAAATATGCATTGTTTTGACTCCAAGGATGATGAAATTTCGAATCGGTGTGTACGCTAGCTAAAAAGTGAAAAATAAAAACTTTTTTCAAAAAAAAAATCCGACTTCGAAAAACACTTTTCTGGAAGTCGGTTTGTTTTTTTTTTAAGTTTTTCACTGTCAAAGATTTTATCTTTACCTTCGGTCGAATTACTTGGTTCTAAAGGAGCCTCTACTACTGTTTATAATAATCATGTAGACTTCAAAGGACCTAGAATCTGATCTCATGAGCTTTGTGCAGGGCTCCAAGCTTCAGTAAGATTTTCCGCTAAGTATATCCATTTCTTCTAAATTCACCCCTTAGCTCCTTTTTCCATTTCGTTGATTCTATTCAGCGTCTTCATCATATGTGTTTGTTTGGTCTTTACGTCTCTCGTGTCCGGATTTTCCATCACCGTTCCTTCTTTCTTTAGCTGTTAAGTCAACATAAACGTCTTCCTTATCTATCTATTCAGTACTAGCTTTTGACAGTGGTTTTGCCCGCGTGGAGGTCGAAAGATATCCCATAGGAACGTTCTACCGCGATAAAAAGTATCCGATGTGTATTATCCAGGTTTTGAACTGCCTGTGTGCCGAATTTCACACCCAGCCGTTTTAGCGTGATTGAGTAACAAACATCCAAAGATATGAACTTTCACATTATTAATATTATATAGTAGGATTGGTGGCCAAGAGAGCAGTGGTGGCCATGTGGTAACGGCTACGACTTACGAGTAGTAAGTCGAGAGTTCGAACCCAGACAGGCGCTTTACTTTGTGTAAATTATTTCAACACCACTGCTCTCAAAACGGTGAAGGAAAACATCGTGAGGAAACCGGCATGTTCTAGAACAAAAAATTCGAAGACATGTGACATCTACCAACCCGCACTGGGCCCGCGTGGTGGATTACGGCCCAATCCCTCTCACCGAGAGGAGGCCTGTGTCCCAGCAGTGGGAACGTTATAGGCTGATGATGATGATAGTAGGATTATAATATTCTAGTATAGGATTAAAACCTTCCATGGGTACATACTTACAACCCTAATCTTGCACTCTTGCAAGGCGTCGTCGTAAACAGTTATGAAAACAATTAGCTATTTTATTGGCAGTACACGTATTTTGATAATTACCAAGCTTCTGTTACTTCCGTGTTGATTTGCAAAATGGTTGAAGCTGCTTCTAATTTTAATGAGGCAAAGATTACGTGGATTATTATGGTGACACAGAAATTTTATGTTCAAATTAGCCATATTGGCATACATAACATTATTTTGTTATTTTTTAAATTCTCGGGTTCTCGATATAATTTTCTTTCGAAAATGAATATTTTCCCATTTTTTTTCACACATGGTAAATTTTTGTAATAAAGTATTTCCTGAATCAGTTTGACAAGTATCTATGAGTATTATTGTATGGAATCGTAACTTTTCTCGCTGCATAAAATATTAATATCCTTTGTTTATGAACATGGCGATACGCCAGTAAAACAATAACAGTAACTCAAGTCGTTACTATAATTCTTCGGCACCAAAGTTTTTGGCTCGTAATGTTACGATCCATTACACTTGGCCATTTTCTTTGGTTTTATTTCCTTCAGTAATTAATTATTGCTCTTAAAGAAGTAGTAACTTAGCCGTTAATGTATTGGATGGAATCGTGATATATTTGGTCGTAAATAGGAGGCCATTTCGATTTTCGAAGACCACCCACAACTGTATACAGCTTCTGACGTCATATGTAAGTGCTGAAATACCACACAAAATCTTTCGTCATTCTAATAATTATTATAATCTCGTACAATATTGGCAGTGTGTAGGTATATTGTCGTAAGGCCAACAAGCGGTGACGACCCAGTGGCAACGGGCGCTACTGACAAGTTGTAGGTCGTAGTTTCGATCCTAGTCAGGTCATTAGAAGGACTACAAATTGTCCACACTGAAATATCATCTGCCTACCCTTTTCCCAACTATTGGGGTCGGCTTCCAGTCTAACCGGATGCAGCTGAATACCAGTATTTTACATGGAGCGACTGCCTATCTGACCTCCACAACCCAGTTACTGGGTAATACGATACCCTTTGGTAAGTACTGGTTGTCAGACTTTCGGGCTTCTGACGAGCCATAACGCCTATCAGAGATTCACGAATGACAGCCAGAAACAACGGCTTACCGAGGCACGGAGAGGTTTGTAAAGAAAAAGGAATGTAAAGATGGTCACCCATCTACGAACCAACCGTGGCAAGCGTAGCTTAACCTGATCGATCGACCCATGCAGCCATTGTTACTTAGCCACAAGCTTTACTTTGTGTTAATATCTTAATTATCACTGCTCTCAAAACGGTGAAGGAAAACATCGTGAGGAGACCGGCATGTCTTAGAACTAAACATCTACCAACCCGCACTGGACCCGCGTAGTGGATATAGGTCCACTCCCGCTCACCAAGAGGAGGCCTATGTTCCAACAGTAAGAACATTAAAGGTTGATTTTGCTACGCTAATTAACGTGATGAAATAATAAACATTGATTAGAACTTCATCCAAGGGCACACGGGGGATAACAAAAACTCAAAAAAAAAACAAACCCTTGCAATACACGGATATTTCGTCTTGCCACCTCTTCTTAATTGATTGACAATCTCCAGATTTGACTTAACAATAGGTACAAATGTCCGCATTGTGACATATAACATCTAAAAGTTCAACCCCTTGCGCGAGCTGATTATCTTCCCTAAAACTTTCGTAACAAAGCTCCATTCACTCCGTTACATAAGTTACAAGAAGTTAACTCATTTGTTCAAACAATAGGGAGATATCATACAGTTCCTTGTCAACAACAATGTGGGGAAGCTATTCACTTTGTTCCGATACTATGTAAGAACATAAGTGGGTTAGGATTGGTCAGCAGATGATACTGTCACGGGATTCAGTTGTCTTTTGTGTGACGTAATTTGTACGGACAATAGTCGAGGTTTTGTGAAGTCTTTAGTTCTTGTGACGTAACGTGACGCCTGTCTTTCCTGAAGCATAGGTATGGTATGGTCTGTTATAGAACTATCATAAGATTATGTAAACAAAGCCTGTTCAGGTTTGACGCAATCACTCGCTAAAAGGGTTCACTCACTAAAGGGTTATTAGTAACAACTATACGAGTAATTCGAATAAAATTATTGAATTTTAATTTAATATACGAGGGTGCGTTTTTAAGTTCGCGGAATGAGAGGGTTGTAGGGGGGTGATTAGGCTCATTACAGTGTGAGTGTGACTCATAATTAGTATGAATACGAGGTTTAATTGTTATTAGACTATTAGTCTTTGAGTTATCGTCAACCAAGCAACATAATCGGGAGTGAAAAGTGAAATATGGAAAAAATCGAATATCGTGCCGTTATAAAGTTCCTTATCAAGCAGGGAAAATCAGTTGCGACCATAATGAATGAGATGTCATTGGTTTACGGCGACTCTTGTTCGGGAAAAACCATGGTGTACAAGTGGCACAGTTTATTTAAACAAGGAAGGGAATCCCTTGAAGACGACCCGAGGCCGGGTAGGAACATCGAGGTGACCGCGTCAGAACTTATCCAAAAAGTTGAAAAAATTGTACTCGACGATGCTCGACTAAAGAAGAAACAACTCGCAGAAATGGTTGGAGTATCCGATACAACCATTTTTAAAATCCTGCACGATCATCTTGGCATGACTAAGGTCAACGCAAGAGGGGTGCGGAGAATGCTCACGCCGCGCCGCCGCAAAAACAACAGCGCGTAGAGTGTTCACGTGCATTTTTGGACCTCTGTAATGAAGACAAGGATGCTGTATTGAGTCGAATTGTTACTGGAGACAAAACTTGGGTTCATCATTATGAACCTGAGTCGAAACAAGACTCCATGCAGTGGCATAAAAAGGGCACAGCACCTCCCAAGAAGTTTAAGGTGTCACAGTCAGCTGGGAAACTCATGGCAACGGTCTATTGGGACTCGGAAGGAATATTATTAATCGATTATAAAGATAAAGGTGTTTCTATAACCGGAGAATACTACGCTTCAATATTAGAACGACTTAAAGAAGCCATCAAATACAAAAGATGGGGAAAATTGACGAAAGGTGTGTTGCTTTTGCGCGCCCGCCCACAAGAGCCGCGTTGCATTGTCTGCCCTGCATAAGGTAGGCTTCGATATTTTGAATCACCCACCTTACAATCCAGACCTGGCCCCGAGTGATTATTACCTATTTCCAAAAATGAAAAAAGAGCTGCGCGGTAAAAAAATTACCACCGATGATGAAGTCAAGGAGGCAGTTTCGGCGTATTTTGAAGACAAAGAGAAAACATTTTTTTATGAGGGTATTAATAAATTAATTGAAAGATCTGAAAAATGTATCCGTCTTGCAGGTGAATATATTGAAAAGGAAAAATAATTTGGTTTTTTATTTCCCCCCCCCCCCCCCCCCCTATTCTGCGAACATAAAAACGCTCCCTCGTATCTCCAATTATGAAATGATAACCTCCTTTACGGTGATAAGAATTTCGGGTTTACGTACTCATATAAGTACTACAAATTGTCAAACCCCGAGGATTTTTTACGTTTGTGATCCATTTGTTTACATTTTCAACTTTGGAAACAGCCACAAGCCCCTCTGCTTGTGGGCTTGGCGCGTTTCGTCCGTGGATGGATAGCACGTTAAGCTGTCAACGATCTACAAATGAAAGTCGTTTCGGGTCCTCAGAAGCCCGAAAGACTGACAACCAGTCTTACTAAGAGGTATCGTATTCCCTAATAACTGGGTTATGAAAGCAGTAACTCTATGTAAAATACTGGTACTCAGCTGTATTCTATTAGACTGGAAGCTGACCTCAGCTTAGTTGGCTAAGCAGATGATGATCACTTTTGAAAAAAGTAAATAACACTCGCATTTTGTAAGTTGAAAGTTCAAAACATAATATTTGCATACACAGTACTGGAAGTAATAATTTCCCAATGAATAAACCCTGATGACACCACAACCACTAGACCAACAGGGAAAATTTTTGTGAAACAGATATCCAATATCTTGTCAAGAGCAGTTCTTCTAATTGAGGACCTTATTGTCTGCGCTAATGCCATTAGGCTGCGAAAGACTGGTGACTCTCTATAAATTGCGAGGACAAAAGGGGTTCCGGGAAGGTACCTTCGTTTGAGTTCAGAATTTCAGTCAGTTCGTAGATAAAAAAGGGATTCTTAATAAAGTCACGTAGAGAAATTCATGAGTTCAATGGTGATCTGGTGTTGAAACTTTGACGATACTGTAGCGAGCATTAGAAAATAAAGTCCTCAAAACACAAAAGATTTTTTTTAAAGCTTCAAATGACGGAAACCGTAAAGATGAACAAAAACACAATTTAAAATACCACAACAGCCATTAACAAAAAAATGTGGGGCAGACGGATACAGACGAATTTTCCGACATATTACATGACAAAATACCCTGTGAAGGTAACAAAAACCTTTCTCATTGTCCCAGCCTTTTACCTCCATAATGATACATAAATAAATGAACACAGAAAAGTTTCAAAAGGTTTACATAACACCCTATTGTTGATAAAAACAAAAGAGGGCTATGAAAATAAAATTCATGTTATTAAGGTCAACGTAAACGTTTCACGGTCTAGTTTTTCATGAAATTTCGGTGTTTTGTAATAAACTAAATTACGAAATTTTAGGATTCGGTAAGATTTCGTTTCGGAAAAAAAATATGTATATGAAATAATGTTTTTTGATTATGATGATAGACATTGTTCGCCTGATGTAGAAATAAATGGAGGTACACAATAAAAAGAAAATTACTATCATTTCGTACGGTTCTAATTTGATTTCTTGTATTGTAGTCTTTTGTTATGTTAACGAAGTACTTTATTTTGCTTTGTGGGTTATCCTTGGATGTTGAAAGAGCAGATTTATTATATTTTGTGAATGGATAGATTAAGATGCCATCTGTTTTTTTTTCTACGAGTAGTTTCCCAGCTGCCTAAACTCATTCGGTATCAATATTTGGGCATCTATCTTACTTTTTGTAGGTAGTAAAGCTCAGTTAAATAGTATTTCATCGTATAACAAAATTATACCAAGCATTGAGATTGAAATAATTCTATTCAGAGCGAGCGAAATAATTAGTATGAGAAATCTCCATTAAGAGAAACTTTAAGAACTAAATGCAGTAAATAAAGTACACTAGTTTTCTTCTAATTAACTGCGCAAATAGGACAGTAATTTAACTTACATGTTTAATTAAGAACTGGTACTATTTAGTTCTAATGGTGTAATTGCTGCCCTCCAGCGCAGATCGCCTAGATTAAGGGATCTTAAGATGTCTGTGCATGTATTACCTACTTGGTTGACCATTAATTCAGTAAAATGTTAGACATGTACTCTTAATAAGGTATAGTTAGAAAATTGATAAAGGAAACTTGTCAAAGACTTTCGGATTGTAATCGGCAGTTTTCTAAAGAAAATGCTTTGCCTTTTTTTATCTGTTGGTTAATCGAGATGCGGTTCCATCTTATAACGTCTTTGAAGTTGATGAATTATCTCGTTTTCGAATAAGAAATACTTTTTCTTTCTTGTATGTAGAAGAGTCACCATCATTTCAGACGAAAGACGCAGACCCCCCCAAGCTCCGCTACTTCGACCGTTTCTGTGCTTCCCGCATCCAGCGGATTCCTGCGGTCTTGACAAGGTCATCGGTCCACCTTGTGGGAGGCCTTACTTCTGGCCCCATCAACCATCTATGCAATGTGTAGAAGAGTAATTTAAAGTTATCAAGACTCTTTTTGTATATTAGCTGTCTGCAAATTAAATCTGGCCCACAATCAGTAATGAAAACAAAACCGGTTTTATATTAGACCTTTCCCAGGGTTAGGGTACAATCAATACTAATCAACTAATCGGTTCATTAGCCCACTGTTGTTACTTCAAATTAAAAGGGAAAGGAAACCCGCTTTCCCACATTACTATTCAAGTACAACCAAAAAACTTTGTCCCTTGAGCACCAACTCAACCTTCACCCTAAATTATTCAGGTCCATTCATGCTGCCTCATGACTATTCAACAGCTACCGTCCCAAGACAATCGACTTTTCCGAATCATTCGAAATTCATTGCCTGTCAACCTTCTATGATGTAACTCGACATTGATTTATTCGCGTCAATGGATGCATAAGTTCGAGGCGATACAAGTCACGTAACCGTTTGAAAGGGAAAGTTCGAGTCCAAAGGGAATCAACGGTTATTCCTCTCGTGTTCATTCATAAATCAAGCGCGACAGGGGACGAGACTTGCCTTAATTGACAGCCTACATTTCAGACGCATTTTGAACTTTAAACTGGAGCAGCAAAGTCTACTTTCGTAATTGAATTTTATAGGATTTGAAAAGTTTACTAAAGCGTCCAACGGTTTCGGAAAGGTAGACGCTTATTGAAGCTGTCAGTGAGATGAGATATTTAATATTTCATCGTGTTTTTGGCCGCTCCGAGATAAAAACATATTTTGCTATTCCCTGTGAAGCCTTTGTAAAAGTTATATGGACATGATAAGGCCATTTTCCTGGTGTTTTCCTTACGATGAAGTTTATGATAAAAGCTCTTCGGACCCAACATTTTACGTGACCTTTCCGATTTATCTTTTTAGAAGAAGTTACTTAGGTTTTTCTGTGGTTGACATTTTCTTTTTCTAGGAAAATGTTGAATTTGTTTTATTTTCATCTTATACATACCATAAATTATGCTGAAGGCTGTGTTATAATAGCCACACTGGTCAGGCAGTCGTTCCATGTTAAATACTGGTATTCAGCTACATCTGGTTTGACTGGAAACGGAACCCGACAGACTTCTGAAAAGGCTAGGCAGATGATATTTCTCTGTGGACAATTTGTAGTCTAATGAAACAATTGTAATAAAAGTGAATTCATCACATTCTACGGAATAAACAAAACACATCATTCGGTCAAAACACGATGCTTTGAAAGTGTCGTATCAGATAGGAAAATCAAAGCAAGGAAGTGAACAGGTTAAATTGTCGCTGTAAAGAAAATGAACGCATCCTCTGGGTCAGCGATACTCAAACATTTTTTTATTATTTATTTATTTAGGATCTCCAACAAAGGATACACATAAACAGTATAAATCACAGTAATAAAAACAAGATTATTTTACATGTGGTCCTTCAATTACAGGACGTCATAGCAAGTATATATAACTAGTGTAAACACGATATCAATAAAGGAAATAAATGATAAAACTAGAGAAAAAGATACCTTGCCCATACTAGTAGATAAACCTGCTTACGTAGTCACACAAAATATCTTTTTTTTTTTCATAAGCCTCATACATAAGAAGATAAAATGGGTCCACAATGCATTACTACAATAACTTGGATTCTGTACCTCCTGACTCTAAACAAGGACAGCTCCCGTATCTCAGGTGGCAGCGTTCCTCCCTGCCAGCTCAAAAGTGAGACCTAATTTTTTGTTGTTTCTCCAGTTTTCTAAGACCTTTGAAATTATTACGTTGCAGAAGTAAATGATACGCTACTAAAGTTAACACACCTGCGCGGCATAGATTAGCATCGATTTGTTGCTGAGGAGATTTGCCGCAGATTATTATTCAAATCGAGTATACGGATGATATTTAAGAGGTCAGAAAAAAAAAACCATCAGATTCTCTCAAATTATTTTGCGATACAAATAATTATAATATAGATTATAATGTATCAATTTAATAAGAATTTAGTCGGCATATTCTTTTAGTCTAATATGTTTATAATATCGTTGGGTTTACTTTACAAAATGTAGTGGTTTATCTAAACAATAAATGATGGTCCTGTCAGAAAGTTTTACAAACACTTTTGCACGTCAATTAAATAACAATAAATAATATCTACTTAAAAAGCCGTAAAGTATTAGAGAGATAGAATAATCATACCAAAAACTTAATTTAAGTAAGTCAAAATTACAACCTAACAGTTTTTTTCTAAATTAGTAAGAACAAGAAGCAATTTAACTCTAATAAGACTAAATAGTAAGTTGTATAATAATTCGATAAAGAGAGCAGTACCGTGTGGTGCCGGACGTAAAGAATAGCATCATTCCATCTCTTCCCGTGGGTGTCGTAGGAGGCGACTAAGGGATTTACTAGAGAATGGGCAGCAGCATTCTCTATTCATTTTACCACCATACTGCGATCGCCAACCCGCTTGCCAAGCGTGGCGATTATGGCAAGCCCCCCCATATTGGGGGAGGCCTATGTCCAGCAGTGGACGTCTTCCGGCTGAAATGATGATGAATGATGAAAGAGAGCAGTGGTGGCCCAGTGGTAACGGCCACGATTTACGAGTTGTAGGTCGTAGGTTCGAACCCAGACAGGCGCTTTACTTTGTGTCATCACCGCTGCTCTCAAAACGGTGAAGAAAAATATCGTGAGGAAACCGGCATGTCCAAGAACCAAAAATTCGAATACATGTGACATCTACCAACCCTCGATTTGATCGATTGAAGTCATTGAGAAGTAGCACAAATGCTGCGCTTTTCATAGAAAGCAAAATGGCCGCTAGCAGCCCTAACTTTGAGTAACACTGTCCCCGACGCAATCTTGGCGTCGAATGGGCTTCCGCAGGGGAATATACTACGGGGAATACTGCAGGGAACTGACATCCAACAGGAAAAGGATTGTGAGGAACGGAATCGGAGCAATTGTACAACGGAATAACATGAAAATCACGACAGTTGTACTTTTAATCGAGGAAGACGGGATGAAGTGAATATTTTGAAGTTATTGTTGGGAAATCATGGGATATTAGGTATGCGTTCGCATTGAGGCAAGCAAATAAGTTATTAATAAGTAATTGTTTTTATGTTACTTAGCAATAATGGTCATCTTTTTAGGATAAACTGATTGATCTATGATTTTATTCCATCAAGGGGGTATTGAATTCTCAATGGCACTTTTTGTTCTGAATTTATGGACAAGTTGTAAAATTAATAAATAGTTACTCTTTGCCACCTTTTATTTATGAAAATTGGTAGAAAGCAACACGTTATTTTTATTTTGTCTTCTATTGAAATCTTCTATAAATTATTTTGGGTCACCTATTTGTCGAGTAAAGAATTTTGGTAAGTTACCACGATTTAATAAAAAAATGTTTTAGTTACATACAGTTCAGATCGCAATTAGAGTTAGCATCACATCTTATTTCAGATCAAGCCTTTCTTGATTATACGTGTAAACGCCTCGTAAATAAGCAGATCTCAACATAAATAAATTGTACTTGGCTGTCGGCACAGTTTCCCTTGCCTTAATTAGTAATGAGATAAGCAACACCTGTGTTTGTCGCGGCGATGTTTGTTTGTAGTTGTGTTTGTCTGTTTGTTTGTTTGTGTGGATTTTCTTAAGCTGGTTTCTATCGGGAGAGGAAGAGATACGTCGAAATGACTGGTATTTAAAAAAAATGGTTAAATGATAAATGATTTTATTTCTGTAAGTAGGTTTGTACAAACACTTTTACACGTCAATCATATTTTTTTAAACTAGATGAGATCGGCTTTTCGTATCTGACTGCTCTGAGAAGAAAGGCCGAAACAAACTCAGAGGTCACAGTCTCTTTTAAAGTCCAGATATAATCTTGGTCAGATCATGTGAAGACCATGTGGATTGGTGTCTGAAATGGTCTTTTCAGGAAAGAACCACACAGATTGAGGGGATCTGTCCATTCAGTGAACGCATTTTTTTTTATTTTTTTTGGGTGGGAAATCATCAAATGACTTCTCCTGCTGAGTAGAGCAGGAGGGCGTGTCAGACTTTTACTGACTAAAACCCACCCGTGTTCCCTCAGTAGCCCGTATGCTAGGGGCTGTGGTATCTCTTTCGAACAAACCCGCACCCCTGGCAGGCATCGGCCCTTGCGGACCCCACCAGTGGTTTCTGACATCTTTGACGGCGCGCGTGTGGAACACAACGCGCCGTTCCGTCCACCACTTTTCGGCCGCAGGGGATAGGGAGAGCGGCTGACGCTATACCGACACTCCTCTTCCCCTGCGGCCCAACCGCGTCCGCCATCAAACGGTGGCGGCCCCGTCCAGGCCACGGAAGGGAAGAGCGCTGCTCAGAAGCACCGGCACTCCTCCTCTACCGTAGCCCGTAACCCTCAGCCGCGATGCCTCCCATTCGACATCGCGGCCCACCTCAGTTGCGGTGCACCTCACCGCCTTTTTGGCCGCTACGTCAATGGCTTGAAGGCAAAAGCCCTGACGAGCGGCCCCACCTTTGGGTTCCTCTTGGCTTCACCGTGGCCGGAATCCACGGTTACTGAGCCCCCAGCAACGACAATGCGGGAACCCACTCGGGGGGGCAGTGCACGCATGTATCAGTAATCATACGGCTCAACTCAGAACTTGAGTTCAGGTTATTTACTACGTATATTTTTTAATCGGCTTCAAAAAAGATACCGCCTTCTAACATAATTTTTCAGTTTATAGTGTTTTTTCTTCTGGAATACGGTTGTATTTTTTTGTAGAAACGTTTTCTTCATAAGTAAACAGGTTTTATTCTTTACTTTGTTCCCTATAGTAGCATAATGCAAGCCACTTCGAAAATCTGAAAGAATTAAACTTTATTTAAATACACACTAAAAAAACACAATATACACTTAATAAAATAAAACAATAGTTGTGTACATTATTTCTTAAAACTGTAACGTTTATCTGAAAGTTATGTCTTCCTTGTCATATGTTACCCACATCTTCAAGCTATCTTCCGTTTACTGTAAAATCAGGCAGCAATTCCATTATTCAAACCATATTTCTGTTGCATACAAATTCGAATATTGACTCATAAAGTTGAGCCTCGGTTCCTGTCCACTCCACGAGAGAAAATCACCTTGAGGATAAGTAAATATGATTGTAAGCTGAGCACACACTTTCGCCGGCGTCGCGTGCGCCGATCGCATCGATGTTCTACAGAGCAAGCTCGTTGATGCGGACTGAGTTAGTGGCGATTAGCGGTGTTTTGATTGTAGGGGTAACTTTTGACTACTAACGTTAATTGGTTACATCATGCCTGATAAATGATGAATGACATATATTTCTGTTAGCAGTTTAGTACAAAACCTAAAAAAAAAAAATACACAGACGAAACACCGAAACAAACTCAGCGATCACAGTCACTTTTCAGGTTCAGACACTGGCTTGGTCAGTTCATGTGTGGACCATGCTGGGTAGATAACCGTCTAAGATGCTCGGTGGATGATCCCTACCTGCTGTAGATTGTGGTTTACCTAAGGATATGCAGTGGTAGGGCATATTATAGGCTCTCGCAGAACGGGCAACACGACAATGTGACGTAGCTCTAGTATGTAAATTTCCATGAAGTTTTCATAGAAATTGACTTATTAGAGTCAAATCGCGCCTATCTGCCCTAAAGTGTGCTTAAACCGAAGCATTATTTCTTACTTCTTCAGACAAAGCCAGATTTTATTTCAAAATATTGTGACATGATTGTAATATTGATTATGAGACCATTTTAAATAATGTGATGCGTCCTGGATTTCGTACGGAAGCATAATGTAGCGATAGCTGATGTGAATAAGATAAAAGACTACGTTGAAGACGGGAAGTTTGGCATTAATTCCTTCTGCACATGTGGCTTCCCTGGTACCTCATTAACAGCACTATGTGAAAGTCTATTAACTGCTCCCAAATTACAATGTTTATTATTATTCTTTTTATTTTTTGCAATGTCTGACATATTCTCGTAATTCTTTGACATTCAATTTAAATATCGACTATTCTTTAGTGATTGTCATGGAAAACATGTCACTTGGTTTAAATAGGTTCATTTTATTCAGGCAGATTATTTTACATATTGTAAATGAGAGAACGTTGTAGGCCTTATGGACTGTAGATTTGTAGACGATTTTCTATTGTGTATTTTCATTGCTCTAAGTACCTGGTACTTATTGACAGGCCTGCACTGTCCTCCCTGTAATTTGAAAACATTGTAAAATACAATTATTTTTAAAGGAGTAACCGTGGAGTTTCTTGCCGGCTCTTATCCTTAAGAGGCGACAAATTGGAACCGTGCATCTAGCTTCTGATGATCCATAAGTGCCCATGCAGGTTTATGTGTAATAAAATATTTTGATTTGATTTGAATATTTTTGGCACGTTTTGCAAGTTACAGTAACTTATTTTCTCAACTCGTTTTATCTTCATCCCTTAAACCAAACAACTACAAACTGGTAGCTAACGCTGTGCACTAACTCACAATATATTACTTGCAATTTATCGCCACTAGAAAATTATTTGTCGATGAAAATCCGGAGTCTAACAAAATACGACTTGAGGTCTTTGTACTAAACCAGGCACTGAAGGTATACCTTCAGTACCTGTTCCACTGACATATTTATCGTTATTGGTACATAATGCTCAGGAGAATCTGATACTGAAGACACCTAAGTTTATTGGTCGGGATTTATTGATCAAAATGCATTGATTGTAGAATTTGAGTTAAAAGACAAGATGTCGTGTGATACAAGGTGTGAGGTAGTGGTTCTGTTGTGTTCTTGTGACGTCACTGAGTTATTGCTTAGAATTCTTGGCTAGGCCTATCGAGTCCTAACCAGTTGACAATAATAACTAAAGCGGGGTGTAAATCTGGGTCTGCACTGCCTCTAGGTTTGTAAAAACACTTTTACACGTCAATCATGTATTAAAAACCAGATGAAGTCGGCATTTCCTATCTGACTACACTAAAAAGAAAAGAGGGCATAGTTTCTTTTAAAGTCCAGACATAATCTTGGTCAGACCATGTGAAGACGATGTAGATTGATAGCTGAAATCGTCTTTTGAGGATCATCATCATCATCATCATCATCCTCATTTCAGCCGAAAGACGTCCAATGCTGGACATTGGCCTCCCCCAGGCTCCTCCACTTCGACCGGTCTTGTGCTTCCCATATCCAGCGGATACCCGCGGCCTTCACAAGGCCATCGGTCCACCTTGTGGGAGGCCTTTTCACTCTACGTCTTCTGGTACGCGGTCGCCACTCCTGAACTTTCCTACGTGGCCTCCCCACTTTTGAGGATAGAACCTAACAAATTGAGTGGACCTGTCCTGTCTGTCCTGTGTGTATGAAAATAATAAAGGCGCGCTCATAACAAAATGATTAGGTTTTAGCCGATAAACTATCATGTTTGTACAGACAAGGGCAGACAACTGTTGTGGTCTATATTTCCCTAGTTACAGCGAAAACTGTTTTGTGTCAGGTCCGCACAAAGTCACCTCCAGTATTATCAAAGCGTTCCAGGTGACATTTGTTTTACTTATTTAACTTGGACAGTTCACGGTCAGCACAAAAAAATGTGTCTTTCATCATTTCCATCGGCCTACTCTTTTCCCAACAATGCGGGGTCGGCCTTCAGTGTAACCGGATGCAGTTTGATACCAGTATTTTACACGGACCGACTGCCTGTCTGAGTTCCACAACCCGTTCCCCTTCCCCTGCCGTTTGATAAGACTGGTTGTCAGACTTTCGGGCTTCTGACGACTGGCAAAGATAGACAAATGACAGCCGGGACAAACGCCTAAACAATGTGTCTCTGTTACTTTGAACAGAAACAAATGTTTTTGATAACCGTAGATATAAAACTTTTTAACCTGTCATTTAGAACCACGGTTATTATTTTGGCATATGTTGTTCTAGCATACTTCATACTGTTCAGATTCAGACAGTTACACCATTTTATAGCAAACTTCCTACAGAACTACAAAGTAATTTCAGCTTCAACTATAAACATCCGACATTGAATAGCGTTCTCTCGAGAAAGCGTTCATTTTTCATGAGCTCTTCATTTTCCAGCGAGCGCGCGGCCTTGCAAAGATACTACTTTTTAAATGAGAATAGCTAAAAATAGACTCTGTATTGTGAAGATATGGCTTACTGTTCTAATTTCTTGGTTTTATGACGGTAAAGAAACACACACACACATTGCCTACGTATGGGAAAATAATTAATACATTTCCTTTCGGAGTATCACGTTTCGTCCAAGTTACTTTAACTGTGGCTCCAAAATGCCTGCCCAAACGCCCTACTTAGACTCATAATTATTGAAGTCGCAGAAACTCAATTCAAGCTTTTTTTTTAATTGAAGATCCGATACATGTAGGTTTTATAAAATAAAAATTCCACTCTTCTTCTTAGCGTGTCGATAGCAATCTAAATACAGTCAGCCCAGAATTTGGCTACGATTTTAGCACTTTCAGCAGCGTCAACTAGCTCCTGCAGTGTGCAGACAGCAGGACACGCTGGACAAGATAATAAGTGCCTCATTGTTTGTGGGACAGCTCCACATTTACACTCCAAGGCGGAGTCCTCGGAGAATCTCCACCTGCGCAGGTTTTCTTTACTTCGGCCTACCTGAGTCCGGAGTCTATTTAAAGACTTCCAGGAAATTCCATTATCCTAATCTTCTTTCTGTAAATGTACTTTCAGGATTCTGCCTCAAAATAAAACTTGGGTATCACGTTTTATTCCTTTTGACGTAAGTTTATAGCATTTCACAGGATTTAACACCAACAAACAGCTCAGAACTTCTGCTGTGAATGTGCACTGCACTGCATTCAATCCGAATTTCGATTTACTTTAGCATTCTCGAATCGTATATTTACTTGCACTCAGATTCAAAGCTTTCGAGCGCTTCGGTGGTAAATAGCTGAGAATAGTTTTTATGTAGAAGATGGCGGGACGATCTGGTTACTATCAGCTTGAGTTATCTCATTGCTGGACAAAGGTTCCCCACAATCTTTCCAGCTATTTCTGTCCTGGGTTAATGTGGATGTTAATTCATCTTGTCTAGCTCGTTCCACCTTCTTCATCTTCTGCGTGGTTTATTGCAACGCTTTCTGGCTGTGTCAAGGCACCATATAGTGTCTAAGTATTCCCACACTTAGATACTATATGGTGCCCTGGCACAGCCTGGTAAAACCACCCTGGTGTTCCCCGGGGTGGTTTTTAGTGAGTATGACAGACCCCTCCGCCTATCCCAGGGCAGAAGACATGTATGAGGATATTCAAAAACCAAAAGGACAGAAAAAGAGCGCCAAATACATAGGTTTCTTTTTCTGGTTGGGAAATCATCAAATAACTTCTCCCGCTCTGGATGCAGCAGGAAGGGCGTGTCAGACTTTTACTGATTAAAACCCACCCGTGTTCCTTCAGTTACCTGTGTGCCAGTGGCCACGGTATCTCTTTCAAACAACCCGCACCCCTAGCAGTTCTTCTGTCTGCTTATATTTATTTTGAATGAATATGGTGTGTTGATGTACATAGCTTAATATTATATTAATTTAATATGTTGTTATACCTTCATAATATAATATTGTTTTTTTTTTTTATCAGAACTATTGAATGTTCTGTGAAGAGGCCTTCGCACAGCAGTTCCCATGATGACTGACAGTCACAGCAGCATTTTCCTACTCCAAAATTTATCTCGGTATGTCTAGATTCGTAGCTTCGCTTGCTAGGTCACTAGACCACTGGGGTGAATGAATAGCATTCTGAGAAGGCGTTCGTTTCATGAGCTCTTCATTTCGCCCAGGGCGCCCGACCTTATATTTCAATGGCAGTTTTTAAATGGGATCCCTAAGAATAGAATTGCTGTTATTTAAAGCCTTGAGTAACCTTCAGATATGAAGGTGTTAAGGATTGAGTATGAACGTAGATATGGGGACTTTTGTGGATTCATCTCTTGTTTAAAAAAAATTGAGAACACTTATATCACTTCGCTTCAAAGTGATTGCCTTAGAAAACTAAACGAGAAAGGAAATATTGCTGCAATATATTTATATTACATGTCTTTTTCACATACAATTTCCAGTTGCCAGTTGCAAATACTTAACTAACCCTATCAGTACATTTTCGAAGAACTAAATCGTCCCTAACTAACTAACTAAACTAAAGTTAAACTTGAAACAACGTGAAAAGTTCATAAATAAAGGAGTATGTTTTGAATATTTATTTTGTTAATTTTTAATGTCCCTGAGATAGACCCTGTTAAAATATTAATATCTCCTCAAAATGGAGTGTCTTGTGGATAAATTTCTTTACAGTATACAAAAGTACAAACAGCTCTAGTAATGCAAATTAAAAGCCAGTTCCTTAAAACAATATCCATTGAATACGACTGTAATAAACTGAATTACACGACCGGACGTAACAAGAGCTGTACCTACTTAGCAGTTCTAAGCTAACTATAAATTATCCGGTCGCAGCTCGAGTAGCGACAACCTGTTAGACCATTATAAATGAACATTATAACGACTATTACAGCTTGGGGATAGGCAGGTGATAATCTGTTTGATTAAGCGAATCATTGATTTGAAGAAATAATGTGTTATTTTATGGTGACTGTCTACTGTCATGCCGTGTTAAGTTGACTGGTTGGTCATGGAGACATCGTATGTGAGTCATCATCATCAGCCTATAATGTTCCCACTGCTGGGACACAGGACTCCTCTCTGTGAGGGGTATTGGGCCGTAATCCACCACGCGAGCCCAGTGCGGGTTGGTAGATGTCACATGTCTTACGATTTTTTTGTTCTAGGACATGCCGTTTTCCTTCACCGTTTTGAGAGCAGTGGTGATGAAATAATTTACACAAAGTAAAGCGCCTGACTGCATGGGTTCGAACTCACAACCTACAACTCGTAAGTCGCGCCCGTTACCACTTGGCCACCACTGCTCTCACCTCTCACCCCACCTCTGCTCGGATGTGAGTTACCCAAAGATGAAATGTCTCTTGCAAGGCAAGCGATTCATCTAAGGGTTCATTAGTTGACACGAAATTACTCGTACGAAACGGGCGAATCGATTTTTTTAAATAATACATTATTTTCTGTCGGCGTTTCGCGATTGGCACGTTTTGAAATAAAAGTTAAGAAAATAACGGGAAGTTAAGGAATAAGTAGACAAATTTTATTAGATGAAATCCAAACAAAATTACATTTTATTATAAAAATAATTATGGCAGTATGAATATAAAGTAATTCTGACGCGTTCGTGGCAATGGATACTGTATAGGTACTGCTGTGGTTTTCTATTTTGTGTGTATAAAATTGCATTAGTTTTCAATACTTGTGATATTACAACAAAATCACGAGTAACACGTACGCGAACCTGTTATTTCTTCTTGAAACGAACTCTCTTTAACAATGTTAGGTTGCCACTGTACAAGTATTACAGTAGTTCAAGTATTTTATTAATCATTGTTTTTTTTAAATATATTTGACAAGTTGACCCCGATGTTTCATTATTGTCTTCCAAAAATTTAATGATTTTTGGCTTTATTACTTGCCTACTTATGTCATCATTGGCCCTTTCCCAACCATGTTAGCGTCGGATTCTAACCGGATGCAGCTGAATACCAGTATTTCACGTGGAGCGACTGCCTATCTGACTTCTACATCCCAGTTATTGGGTAAAACGATACCCTTTGGTAAGACTGGTTGTCAGGCTTTCGGGTTTACTTACCTACTATTTATATATTTATTTAAAAGGTGTAGTTATTGGGCATTCTTGGATTAGCCCTTGGATTAACAAAACTGCTTGCCAAACCAAATCGTTTCTAGGGCATATCGTTATAATTTTTCTATTCAGAACTGAACAAAATATAGCTCAAATATATTACATACTTATGCTATAAAAAATACTAATTTTCATCTCCATTTTATTATACTAACAACACAAAAAAAAAATACTTCATCTAAAAGAGGATCATAACAATAAATACCACTTCCTCATATGTTTCTTCTCTTTGTGGCGAGAAAAAAGAAGCATGTTGATATAGGAAAGAAAGAAAACAGAGCAATCATCCGGGTGTTTGTTATTCCGGCAGAGTTTTCCTCGTGACTTGTGACCCATAAGTCAAGCGGAATTATTATTGGAACAGGCGGAAAGCTAACGTTCCGTCATTTCTTATTCACTCTTGTTTGACTAAAAATGTTGGAAATCTTGAAGCTGTACCGCATATGCTTTGCATGACGTTCCTTTTCTGAATTTATGAAGTTACTTTGTCAGCTTGACGGGAACCGAAATACTATATTTATGACATCAACCGAAATAAACAAGGTCGAATACGTAGTTTTTGTTGTAAAAATAAGTACTACTTCAAATGTGTTAGCTGAATAGCTGCAATAGCACGGAAAAAAGAGGGACAAAACTAACACACAGGACAAAATCTGCATCCATTTCAATGACATAATCAACTTGCTATACTGCCAATCCATCTCAGCAATAAAGCTACATAGATGGATCAAATTCCGCCTTCGGCGAGCCGTTTGTAGACCACCACTTGTAAATTTATTGGCACTACCCCCTCCCCCCTCTGTATATGATTTACAACAATGGGTGTAACAGAAACGTGCCAGCGACTTGCAGATTAGATTGTCCATACTTCAGCAGGCAATAAATAGAATCTTTCGCGAAATGGAAAATAGACAATGCATTTAGTTGTGCGATTTTAACGGTAAGCCAGGTAAGTGTTATGTTTAGCGAGTATTTAGTTTCTGAAGGGTATTGTTCTTCGGTGTTTTTAGCTGAGTTTAGAATAGCGGTTTGTATTTCGATACTGATGTAAGGTCTAGCGAAGGTGTTGGTATTTTAATAGGGATTATACATAGCGGTAAAGCTTGGATACATTTTTGTGGTTCCTTTGAAAGTCGTCTATGATAAATTGCAGTCAGAAAATGGCAGATTTTCGGCCTCTCTCAATTTTCTATTTATTTTTAACGCGTCATCAATCTCCTGCCCTTAACTTAATTTATTTGGGGGTCGGCGCAACTTGCCATTTTTTCTAATACTTACGACTAATAGAGAGTCGTCTTCTCGGCAGTCACCGTTTTAACCATAACATAATTCACAGTCTATCTATCGTTTCTACGTCAAATGCGTGTCATGTGTGTATTTTGTCGTACTTTTTTTGGGAAACCCGTTGACCCTATTTTCCCAAATTGAAAGGAGGTCCTATTTGTGTCGAACTGGATCGGTTCACTTTAACGTTCGCCCTTTTTATTTTGGGTTTACGGTCTAACATTGTTTTTCCAGGTCAATTAATCTTCGGTTGTCGAGTTAATTGATGAAACATGTAATTTTTTGGGAAATTCAACCGTTGCTTTTTTATGTGCACGGAAGACCCTTTTCGTTACTACTGGAAAATTATGATGACTTTATAGTAATGGAAATAAATGGAATGATCGTCATCAGCCTCTAATGTTCTTACTACTGGGACACAGGCCTCCTCTCGGTGGGAGGGATTGGGCCGTAATCCACCACGCGGGCCCAGTGCGGGTTGGTAGATGTCACATGTCTTCGAATTTTTGGTTCTAGGACATGCCGGTTTCCTCACGATGTTTTCCTTCACCGTTTTGAGAGCAGTGGTGATGAAATAATTTACACAAAGTAAAGCGCCTGGCTGGGTTCGAACTCACGACTTACAACTCGTAAGTCGCGGCCGTTACCACTTGGCCACCACCGCTCTCAATAGAATGATCAATTAATCAAATTAAGATTAAGGTACATCGTATGACTATTAAACAGGCATTTTGTTTTGGAGCCTATTTGACTACCTCTAGATAAGGGTTGTCTGAAAGCACAGTTGCCTGGAACATAACTTCATCTTTGAAGTCTTCTTATTTCTGATTTCGAAGAGGCCTTAGACCTGCTTCCATAAGGACCTGCAGGCTTAGCGTGATGCTTTTTATTTCTACTCTACTGTAGAATAGAAATCGCTTGTCTACATTTCTCGGTGAAAAACTGTCAAAACTATACGGTAACGTCATTTTTGTCTACTCTTCCGACGAAAAACGCTTGTCTACGGCTCTTATGCTAAGCCTACTGTTCCCAAAGGTGACAAGGCGGAATTATCGTAAAAAAAAAAAATACTTGTTGATGTATTTTTCTTGGTTTTTGGTATCTTGCAGCATGTTTTAACCCCACGCACCTTCGACTTCATTTCTATCTTCACAATAACAAACCTTATTTTTTTCTCACCCCCAGGTTACCAAATGTCGCGCAAATCGTGCGTGGCTGGTGGCGCGCGCGGTGCTTGCATGTGGGTGCAAGAGTGCAACCGAGTGGGGGGCACGCATGCCGGCGTGTGCGTCGACGGCTTCATGTTCGGGTCCTGCTGTCGGCTGCCCGACAAGCCCGTGGTTGTGGAAGGTAAGCTGCCTCCTTGGTAATAGTAGTGATGTTTTTCTTCTCTTGTCATCGAGAGCAATTTTTTACTGAATTCAAAAAGAACTCAAATCGTTGTTTTTTTCATGAAGGTTTACAAACGTATTTTTTTTTATTGCATATCAAGTAGCGGTACTCACACGAATGTGTGGGGGTACCACAGTAAGAATATGAAAAATTACAACCATTTTAACCAAAAACCCACCAAAATACATTAACACACTAAATACCGGAAGTAAAGTTATTTTACGTTTGCTGCGTTCTGTAGTTTTTTAATTTCTTTTTGAAAAGTTTTGTTACCTACACGAAAATATGAATATTATAAATGGCAGTGAAGCTGATTGCTAGGGGTGCGCTGGACGTACTTAACTAACTTGAGTATTGTTACTAGTAAAAGTTACTGCGACTATTGCCCTACACTGATTTCATCATCCATGATCCATGGAAAGGTCTGTCGGACCAGTAAATGTATTTTCATTTCGTTCCTGTGTATTTAATCCAACTAAGGACATCTAGTGTGTACTGTAAGAAACAAAATTCACCTTTGCATCATTGATTTTTCAGAACCTGCCCCTCCAGTCACAGTCACTGAGAAGACGTACACAACGCCATCTAGTACAGCTCGCACCACTACTCAACCGCCAGAGACATCGACACAAACAATCTCGCGGCCGAACTGGCAAACGCAGCGGCCATCGTTCATGACCAAACCAATAGATGGCGCCCCGACGTCATACAGCTACCGGCCGCCAGAAATAAACTTACCTTCATTAGGAAATTTAGATTCAAGTAGCGAACAAAATAGTGATATAGTTAATAAAATACCTTATAACAGTGTAAATAAATACCAAAATGTAAATAGGCCGAACAGTGAAGCGGAAACTAGTCCCCACAATAAGATTTCGTCTAGTCTTAGCATATTATCTGGAGCACGGCCTATGGCTGAGCAGCATTCGGAGAACAGCATTAACTCAGGTGAGTCTTAGCTTTGAACCTACAGTAGTTTTTGTAATGACGGTGCTGCCATCTATCCGCTGAATAAGAAACTTTGAGACCGGTATGCCTTGGTGACTGTGTTACAGTTTCTTAAACATGGCTTTCGGTAGGTCCTCGAAGAGGCTTTCTTTTAAGTTGAAAATGAACAGTAAGATGGCAGTGTTCCAAATAAACATAAACTTAACGCTTGTATTGCCCGAAGGGATGGGCAGAGGCACACAATGTGGGCCCGAATACAAGCATGGTTTTCTGGATTCGTTTGAAATTTCATTGCAATTCCTCTTTCAACGGTAACAGAAACCAAAAGCAAGCTTTACCTACCTTGTATGTTATCTTTGTTAAGTACCTACTAAAGTTATTATTTAGGTACGAGATAATAATTTTACTATCAACCTTATCTGGAATAACCACGGATATTATTCCATGAAGCTTGTCCAGCTGTGGGCTGTAACAGAAGCTGTATTGATTATAACTAAAACCATTAAAAATACTTACACGTTCATTCACATATTACAGGTCAATTCATATCAAGGCCGAGCAACCTGAACACGATCCACTGGCAGGTCACGACAGAGCCATCCTTCATCACGAAGCCTAGACCTTCGTGGGAAAAGCCTGCAGGAAAGCCCAAGCCAACGAAGAAGTTCACGACAACGACCAGCAAACCACACAAGAACTACATCAAGCCTAAGGATCCGGCGCTGAATATGATTAATAGGACTGAAGAGTCCACTTCTGCGCCGACTACGGCTGCTACCAATACTGTTGGTGAGTGTGAATTTGCTTCATCATCATCATCATCATTTCAGCCGAAAGACGTCCACTACTGAACATATGCCTCCCCCAGTCTCCTCCACTTCGACCGGTCTTGTGCTTCCCACAACCAGCGGATACCCGCGGCCTTCACAAGGTCATCGGTCCACCTTGTGGGAGGCCTTCCCACTCTACGTCATCCGGTACGCGGTCGCCACTCTAGAACCTTTCGGCCTCATCGGCCATCTGTTCTGCGGGCAATGTGCCCTGCCCACTGCCACTTAAGTTTGGCAATTCTTAGAGCTATGTCGGTTGTCTTGGTTTTCCTGCGGATCTCCTCATTTCTGATTCGATCGCGTAGGGAAACTCCGAGCATAGCCCTCTCCCCCTTTGGGTGACTTTAAGCCTTTAAGAATTTGCTTAGATTAAATAAATTGGTAATGTAAATTCAAGACTGGTACTTTAAAAATATAATAGAATACCAACTTATATTTTTAAAGTACCAATCTAAGTACCCCACGATTACGTCGAAGTAAAAAATTCTACATATTATAGGTAACTATAGATTATTAGAGCAGTATTTAAATAAACATGTTTTATTTCATATAGGTACAGTATATAGGAAACAAAACATGTCTGAAACAATGTCAATACATGTACCTATGCCACATCACATAGTCGTGCGTGACAAATGTATTACAAGTTTTGTTGACAACAAGAATCACAACTTGTATGTCAACGCTGGGTGTGGTTTCATGTAATTGATCGAAAAGAATCCAAGGATGGACGGAAAGGAAAAGTAAAGTTGCCAGCCATGAGAAGGTACCTACTGGGTGTTGCTGAACTAACTACGCATACCTAACTAACATAAAATTGCGCTTACACGAGCAACTAAAATAGCTCCATCTTGGGCAATTCTCGTCAAATATGACGTTACGACTACATCCAGTAATTTAGGGCAATGGCAACATGTAGCAACCTATGGCCAGAGATACGGCCACGCAATGTGGAGCAAATAAAAAAAAAACTAGGCATTGCTCCTCCCCCGCCGCCTCCGCCGCCGGCCGGTTCCTTTCGCAAAAACGAGACGTAGTTATACGTACCAATGAGATAGAACGAAAATTGACTAAAAATTTCCAAACCGATTGGATATTCGGCAGCTCATGAAATATATGGAGCAATCAGAAGCATTATTGCTGAAACACATCGGCAATGTATTGTTGTTGCTCCACTTATTTGATCCAGATTGATCTATTAGTGTTGCCGAGCAATTATTGCTAAAAAAAAATGCCCGTTTATGAGCACCATAAGCTAAGTTAAATATTTCTACAAATCTATATCTTATAACACGTTCAAAGTCCATCTAAGGCTTATTATGTTTACTAATGGATTACAACTTCAACCCTGATAAAATCTCCACAACGAAGTCCCATCATAGCATTAAAATCCGTTTAACCTCTCCCACAGAATTAAAATCACCGAATGCAAATTACATAGACTCGACCCAAATAGACTTCCCGCTCACAAATCTTCGTGGCCGTTAGGAGCCCTTACATTAAATGCATTATTATAAGAGCCATTAACTGGAGTTGAAACTTTTTATGGTTTTTCACAGTTTCCCCTGTAATTTACGATTGTGATACCTTTTCGTAATGCATTTGGATGATTCTATCCGGAATTTTGGAGTAATCTCGACCTCGATGCTGCACTCAGAGTGCAGAGAAAATGTGTGTGACTTCAGCGGTTTGCATTTAAATGGGAACCATTATTTATGTTTATCTCGTGAAAGGAACATTTATTTTTCGGAATGAGCCAATGCTTTTTGGACCTTTTTAATGAATGGTGACTATCCCATTCAGACTGAGCTCATGGTGCAAGGCTAGTTGGAGATGTTTTTCTGAGTTCAACGATTAGGTACAGTTCATCTGTCATCACCAGTGATCGGAATAAGCTGACTATATTTGCCGAAACTTCGGAGAACAGAGACAGAAAGTGGAGACTTCCTTACGACTATATTTTTTCCCGGGATTAGAAAAAAATCTTCAGTAAGTTGAAAATAAGCTTTATATAAGATGTTTTAAAGCTATTTGTAACTAAACTTGCAACTACCAAATTGGGATTTTCACGTAAAATCCCGAAATAAATAATCTAAGTTTAATTCATGTATTCGAATTATATTTACGATCCAACTAACCGTTGTATCAAATCATGAATTAAAGTTAGATTATTTATTTCGGGATTTTACGTGAAAATCCGGATTTAGTAGTTGCAAGTTTAATTAAAAATAGCTTTTACACCGATAAACTATGGGCGAGTAATACCATTAATTTTCTAAACCACAAAATTATGGAGTAGTTTGTAATTTTATATGTCAGCCAAACTCATCATATGCCTAGCCTTATCCTATCTATGTTGGGACCATCCAATCCCAAGATTACAACTGGAACATTGTTAATGGAATCCTCCAGTCTCACCGGATGTAGCTGAATACCAGTATTCTACATGAAGAGACTGCCAATTTTACCTCCACAATCCATGTACTAGGTGCGGTCCGCAAGGGCCGATGCCTGTCAGGGATGCGGGTTGTTCGAAAGAGATACCGTGGCCCCTGGCACACAGGCAACTGAGGGAACACGGGTGGGTTTTAGTCAGTAAAAGTCTGATTCGCCCTCCTGCTCAACCCAGAGCGGGAGTAGTTATTTGATGATTTAGCACCCTCAAAAAACAAAAAAAAACCCATTTACTAGGTAATACGATTCTCCTTGGTAAGATGTCAGCCAAACTGTCAAATGATAATCCTTTTTTATGTGAAGAGACAGGGCGAGACAGCCCCAACACCCCTCAAAAACTTATTATGATAATTGAGGCTAGACTACTTCATTAGGAGATTACACCACTCTTGCCTGTGCAAAATAATGTTTGTCAGCTCCATCTATTGATGGACACTAAAAGGTGCTTACGGCACTTTTGTATTGAAAATCATAATTTAACGAATGTATTTTACACCAAAAAAAAACCGGTCAAGTGCGAGTTGGACTCGCGCACCGAGGGTTCCGTACAAACCTGTGGGTATATAAGTAAAAGTTCAAAATTGTCAAAAATATTTTTTTTTATATGACGAAACTAAAAATTTACGGTTTTCGTAATTTTTCCTATATCTGTACTATAAGACGTGACTTCGTACAAAATTTCAAGATTCTAAGTTCACGGGAAGTACCCTGTAGGTTTTGATTCCCGTGCGAGTTTCGAAAATTTGCGGAAATCTGCGGCCTAAATGGCTGTATCTTTTGATTGCGTTGACTTAGAAGGTTGATTTTTCTACAGCTTCCAGGGACAGTAGAACTAAGTATCATATAGAAATTTCAGTTTGATACCTCCACGCGTTCCTGAGTAAAACGGTCTTGACAGACGGACGGACGGACGGACGGACGGACGGACGGACAACAAAGTGATCTTATAAGGGTTCCGTTTTTTCCTTTAGAGGTACGGAACCCTAAAAACCGTTGTAACCAACAAAATTGTGGGTTACACTACCACTTTTGTGCTGATAGCCTCAATTATGATTCATGCTCGAGTTTATTGTTCCTGTTTTAACTGGCGCCGATCCCTTAAGTATAAATTTAAATAGCATAAATCAAGCTTTCATCCCCTTTTACATGGCACTTACACATACTGGCGAAATATGAATGTACTATAGGTACACCTCTACCCTCTCTTCGGCGAAACAAGGCGTGATGTTATGTATGTAAATAAGCGTTATAACAAATGCCCACGGTGAATAAGTCCATCCTTTGTTTTTTTCAGAATGTGGCCTCACAGCAATGTGGCCACGTCCAGAGTCGAGGATCATGGGTGGCAAAGACTCCAGTTTCGGTAGGTGGCCGTGGCAGGTTTCAGTCAGAAGAACGTCTTACTTCGGCTTCTCATCAACACATAGGTGTGGAGGTGCCATCATCAACGAGGGATGGATTGCGACGGCTGGACATTGTGTGGACGAGTAAGTAATTTTTGATGGCTAGTTTAATTGTCTACTTGATCCAAAAGCTACCGAGTGTATTAAATTCAACATGATTAAAATCATGCTAAATTCAAATAAATTGAGACGTAATTTAGTTTGACAGTTCTAAAGTGTCACTTATCTTTTTCTTTCGCGGTGTTTCAGTAAGAGATAGTAATACTATTATTTTTAGTTTAAGTGGTGGACAAAAGAATCGGCACTAATGTCATACTAAAACCTACATACATAAGTCTAAATGTAAACGAATAAAATTCAATCCAAATTCAAGACATGTATTTCAACAGACTTGATTCTATTAACAGTTTTGCATGTTTCAACTAATACCCGAGTCCCAAAACAGTGCTAAAGAATATTTCCGTTCGTGCTCTGCGAACAAATACTTTCATTATTTAGATAGTTTGTGCACTGATTCTGTGTTTTGATAAAACAGTCGTGTTTATATGAAAACCGTATGAAAATTGGACTGGAAATACTCGCTTTTACATACATAATAATATGGTTAGAGAATTTGGTTTCATATATACAATGTGTAACTGAATATATGCGCTTTATTACAGTAGTTTGTTCAGAATCGTTTACTGAAACGATTTCTGTCATCACTATCATCATTACAGATAAACAAAATCCCCCGCCGAGTCTGTCTGTCTGTTCGCGATTAACTCAAAAACTACTGAACGGATTTTTCATGAGGAAGGTTTATAATTTGTTAAGGTTTTCCGTAAATTATTAAACGCGGGCGAAGCCGCTGGCAAAAGCTAGTTTTGAATTTAAGTAGTTTTGCCTCCCAAAAATAACTTAAACTACGAAAATTACTCGTACACTTCCGCTGTGCAGTCGAAATAAACCAAAATGGACAAAGTTCCTACTACGATAGACCCTTACAACAATACAAACAACTAGGTCAAGTTGTCAAAATGGAGGTCACCTGTAGTGTAATATTAGTTAAAATTTTGTGCCAATCCTGCCATAGCAAGCAATTATTTTAATTACTTGATTCACCCAAAAGAATTCCACCGCTAAACTTTAGCCTCTTCTTTAAAGTACCTTAGCGTTAATACTTCACAAAACAGCCGACTTAAAAGGCTAGCCGGCTTGAAACAAAACAGCCCACAATTTCGCAATTCGTATTCCGCCCTCCGTTTTATCACGAAAAAAGTCTTAAACATCTTAAGTCTTCCTGAGAAATGTTTTATCAGAATCCATCTAGTAATCCCGAGATTAACGCATTCATATAGACAGACGGACGACTCTTTTTCATTTATTTTTTATATTTCCCATCCCTTAGTAGTCTCTAAGTAGATTACTGTAAAAACAAAGTAAAGGGAACAGTCTAAAAACCGTAAAAAGGGAATTAAAAGCGAAGTATATTAATTTAATGGTGGTTGTCTTATACAAGATAAGGTTTTACAAAATTTAAGGACTGCAAATTTATATCCCACTGCATAGATACAGTTTTTTTTACGACACTGATAAACGTAGGTACCACTGGTCTTTATTTTCGAAAGAATTCGAAGTCGTAGTACTAGTTTTTCGGTTTCCTAGCATGGTATAAAAGGCGGGAAGGCTATGCTCAACATTGGGTGGAACAAAGCTGCCGATGATGATGGTGATGAGTGGGTATGGGTTTCTGAGAATCTAATCATCATCTGCCTAGCTTTTTCCCAACTATGTTGAGTTCAGCTTCCAGTCTAACCGGATGCAGCTGAATACCAGATTTTCCATGGAGCGACTGCCTATCTGAACTACACAACCTAGTTACCCAGCAGTAGTTCCCAGCAGTAGCAGTAGTTCCAGCGTCACAGGCCTCCTCTCCGCGAGAGGGAGTGGGCCGTAATTCACCATGCGGACCCAGTGCGGGTTGGTAGATGACACATGTCTTTTTTCCCAGTTCTACCGTCGAAACAAAATGACGTTCAACGTGAACATGTGTTGGTTTCGCGGGGGTTTAGGAAAACCGTCTGTCGAACTGTGCGAGTTTTAATGGCTACGACACACAATGGACGGTTGGAACCTTATTGCAACACGTTTAGAAAGTTTTCTGGTACATTGTGCTAAGTGCAATTTGTTACTGGGTTTAAAAGTTTCATCCGTAATATTAAAAAGAATGTAAGGTAAAAAGAACAGTGGTGGCCCAGTGGTAATGGCCGCGACTTACGAGTTGTAAGGTCGTGCGTTCGAACCCAGCCAGGCACTTTAATTTGTGTAAATAATTTCATCACCACTGCTCTCAAATTGTGAAGGAAAACATAGTGAGGAAACCGGCATGTTCTAGAATCAAAAATTCGAAGACATGTGACATCTACCAACCCGCACTGGGCCCGCGTGGTGGATTACGGCCCACTCCCTCTCATGGCGAGGAGGCCTGTGTCCCAGCAGTGGGAAACGTTATAGGCTGAGTATAATGTAAGGTAAAAAACAAAAACTGTGCGAAAATCAAAACTGCTGTAAGCACTGATTTAATCGTTTAAAAAATATCCTTTTAACTTTCATTACATGTTTTCAATGCATCGGAAATATAACAAACCTTTTTTGTTTTTAAGTCCTATTAGAACAATGTCGTTGACAAATAACTCCAGCAATGCGCTAAGCCGAGGTCCGTACCCCACAGGGAATGCCCTTAACGAGCAGTAGTTTCTAGTATCTACTTACGTTTTGAAGGCCTGGCTAGTAGCCTTAATTTATTAAGGTTATCACAGGGAAGTCCGGTTAAGCAGCCGACAAACACATAAATTGATCTGCGAGATGTCATAAAAAAGAATATGATAGGTAACAGACAAATAATTTATCTACCCCATCACTCCTTACTAAAGCTCGTTTTCCATCACTAATGGCATCAATTTCTCCATTCCAGTCTTCTAACATCACAAATAAGGATCCGGGTCGGCGAATACGACTTCTCATCGGTATCAGAAGAATTCCCGTTCGTGGAGAGTGGAGTAGCCAGAAAGGCAGTTCATCCAAAATATAATTACTATACTTATGAATATGACCTGGCGCTGGTGAAATTGGAAGCTCCTGTGCAGTTTGCTCCTCATATTTCGCCTATATGCTTGCCGGCAACTGATGACTTGTTGGTAGGGGAGAATGCTACGGTGACAGGTTGGGGGAGGCTGTCTGAAGGCGGTGTGCTGCCATCAGTTCTGCAAGAGGTAATTATTCAAGTTTTTTTTATAGGTGGTAACACCTTATTTATTAAAAATTATGGTTGATCACTGATTGGGCGATGCTTGAGGGAGGCAAATATCTGGCCATGACGTCCATTGCCTGAAATATTAGCCGATGATGTTGTTTTTTTTTAGATTCATGTAAATTTTGGGATGGACGTGTTAACTTTCCTAGTTATGTTTTTTTTTTTTAATTAATTTCTAGATCTCAATCTGCCAATATAGTACTAAACAAATCGAGCTGCTTCTTGCCAATGATAAATCAACTAATAACTGATTGTTATCGTTTCCAGGTGCAAGTACCAATAGTATCGAACGATCGATGTAAGTCAATGTTCCTGCGGGCTGGGAGGCACGAGTTCATTCCGGATATCTTCTTGTGCGCTGGTCACGAGAGAGGAGGTCATGACTCTTGTCAGGGAGACTCAGGAGGACCTTTGCAGGTAAACACTTAACATAGATACGTAGAAAACGAAAATTTTGCGTTTAGTCTAAAGTAGAGAGAAGATCCATCAAGTTTTATTCACGAGAGCGGAGTGATATTTGATTTCGCAATCAGAATTGAATAACGACGTGTTTGTTTTGTACTTCTATATTTACCTTTTGGATGACAAATGAACAAGTCGTTAAAAAAGCATAAAAGCTGCTTGCAATTCATGTAACCCCCGTCACAAGTTTTCGGCAGCCACATTAACCCATAGATACCCCATGGTACAGCAGTAATAAAACAATTCCACACCCGCAAAGTACTAGTTAAATGTTGATTAACCCTTCCAACTTTCCCCATGTCCCTTAATTTCACCTATTCGGGATACTTTCGAGTGAACTACCGTCGTGAAAATTTAAACAATTTTAGTTACTAAAGCTTCATAAGTATTAACAAATCTTGGGCGCTCAAAACTTCCATGAATAACATTACAGGTTCCAAGAAATAGTTTGATAGGAGTTACGGAAACTCATTATAGAAAATCTTCAGCGAAGTTTACTTTGGTCTTCTGGAATTTTCGCTAAACATGTACAAGCTTATAAACAAGTAAATAATTAGCGACTTCTCTTTAACAAAATTTTAAGAGTTTTGCTTGCAAGAAAAGGATTCTCTTGTTTTTGTTAAAAGTTCGTCTGAAGTCTAGAATAGTTTTCACAAACTTTGTCTAAGTGCTGAAATGTCTTTGAATAATCTTCTGTAGATCAATGACCAGGTAAACGGTTATGTTTATGCTGTGGAAGTTATAATAATTATAATGTACGTTCTTGAATTCCAGGTCAGAGGAAAGGACTCTAAGTATTTCCTAGCTGGAATTATCAGCTGGGGCATCGGATGCGGCGAAGCGAACTTACCAGGAGTTTGTACCAGGATATCAAAGTTTGTACCTTGGATTCTGCAAACAGTCAACTCCTAAACCGGAGCACCTGATAAGTGCTTATCAAAACCCGAAGAAAAACTTGAAGGTGATTGAGTTAAGTGACGAAGTGATGAACAGTGAAACAAAGACACGAAACGAATTGGTGACAAGTGCAGCAAGAGTTACCTTCAAAAATGTTGATTAGATTCAACGTTTTCTGAGGCGTTTTATTAGGAAATATCTAGCCAGGAGCTTGCAGAACTCGTGAGAGCGAGATTTTGCATCAACAACCGTTACCGGAGCTTCAAAATGGTGATATTTTTAAGCTTCACAATAAACGCCCTGATGACTGCTTTGAAGCTGTAGAACTTAAGCATGAGTACATAAGGACAGCGATCTTACTATCTTCAGATTAGTGGTATTTTATGATTTCTTGGTAACTGTCAGATAAGCAGTCGCTCCATGTAAAATGCTGGTATTCAGCTGCAACCGGTTAGACTGGAAGCCAACCCTCAAATAGTTGAGCTATTTTGTGGTTGGCTGTCATTTTAACCGGAAGACTACAAAGATGATGAGTTAAATGGTGTACTACATACAATAAAGAGTATTATATTTATCAATGACGATGGTGATTAAGTAGCTGACTTTGTTTTGGCAAGAAATGTTCTCAGAATTTTACCAAAATCGAATGGCGCTTAGGCAGCTAACGTAGCTAATTCGACGTACCGTGATGTGCCGTAGGCAAATTGGATTGGTAAACGTAACCGATTTGCAGTCGAAATAGCCAACGTGCTTGGTTTCAAATTTACCTAAGCCAAAGGTAGCAGCAACTTGGCTACATGATTTATTAGTCATAGCAAAATGTAGTTATGACGGCGTTTTATTATTGTCACTGTTATATTTGGAATATTTTGTACAGTTTGTCCTGTACCCTAATTGCTTAGCACACCACCAATCAGAATCCAAATTATTTTGAAGAATATATATAAATAATATATATAATATATATCTAATATCCATTGCCTCATATGCTCGAAGAAACTATCTGCTCAACAACGTAAATAACTCAATGGATATTAGAGTATTACGCAATTACCCTGCAGCATCAAGAATTTTAAAGATAGTAAGATCACTAGTCAATAAGTACGATTACTTTGCCTTATGCGCTTGAAACAATTCTTTGTAAATACAAACTATTTTAAGATCATTTTTATCTTTACTAGTTTAATTTAATATCTATATACTAAGGTAATTCTGTATGCTCAAACGTATTGTAAATATTTTTGCGTATGTATCTTGCCGTTTTTTAGTTAAGATTGTACTAATACAGTATTATTAACTTGTTTCCGGCATTTAGCAAAGGAATCGATGATTTTGTAAATATTATCCGAATTTATTTTAGTTCCTTGTTAGGGAATCGAAATGTTTTAAAATGAGATGACCAAGTAAGGAGACTACTAAAGATGTTTTATGTGAAGCTAAACTTAATACATTCAAAACCATTAGTCTCTTTGTATATTTGCTAAGAAATCTAGTTTCTTTAATCAAGTTATAGAGAGACTAGAGATTAATAAGGATCGAATTTGTACATAATAACCTTCTTTTCATCTTTAGTGAGTCTGTTTACTTCATTATCTGATTGTAAAATACTTTCGAATTTAAAGTTTTATCTCTTTTTATACGTATAATAATAATGATTAATATATTTTTGTAAATTGATATAAATTAACTTGTTATATACAAAGGGGATGAATGTGAATATTACCAAATCGCGCATTGTTACTGCATTTAGTAAAATATCGACGTTCTTCAGTGCTGTTTGTTTGATATAGTTAACTATTGCGATTTTATTAAATGATAGTTTATGATGACGTTGATTGTTTCACAATAATGTTATTGTTAATAATTATTAAAATATTGAGATATTTTTTTTAATGTTTTGTTTCATTTCTTTATTTCAGACTGCTTACTTCTGCGTAGGTTCCATTTTTCATATTATTTGCTTAGACTATTTCGTGCATTACTTTTTCAATTATGATAAAATCAATAATCTTTCAAATGATTATTAATTAATTGTAAATCACTTGATAGTTGACAAATGTATTTAGCATTACAACGTAAACAATGAATGTCATATCAATCCCCGTCATACCATTCGTTTTAAACACTGAACCAAAATGCCTTCTAACCTGCCTTTCTAAAATCCAGTTGATTACTTAAAAGAATTCACAAACTAAGTCAACGTCGATAAATAAAGGGCAGCGTGAATTGTGGTTAGTCTACAGTATAGACAAGTACAGAAGGTTGACTCCATTACACAAGCGAAAACAGCAGAACTATTCTGTGATATATCTATTCTATCTACCTATTTCACCTTGAGAACTTAGTGAAGCGAGTTTGAAACGAGCAGAATCTCACTGTGAAAACTTGCGTGGAGTGAGCTCTCGGTGTCATCCCACTAACGCTAGGGATTGAACAAACACTTTACAATCATAATGGCACCACTAATAATATAGGGTTTGACACTATTGAGGCTTCAAGCTCACTTCACCTTAGTTTTTACGGTGAGATTTTGACAGAATTCTCCGGCAGGTACACGCACTTATACGAGGACGTTCCCGTCGCGCTTGCACTTGATGCAGAATCTGGTCTTTGTGTGCATGCGTTTTCAGTCATTGTATGAAGACAACCTTCTGCACCTGGTTATTTTGTGCCCGGAGCGGTTGGCCCACGAATTTCTACAGGGTCATTAGGAATCTTAAATTTGGGTCAGATTTTGATGAGAGAATGCGGTTGGGACATCGTACAATCAACTGTGGAAGTCAGAAGGTAAAATGGGATAGCTCTGGCTTTAAATTAAAATCTTTGCACCATCACAATTTACGGTGATTCGAGGGATTATTACTTCTGGTCTGATTTTGGTGGCTAAGTAGAAAAAGGTAAATTGATGACATTTCAAAGATTGGGATTTTGAGAAAAAAATATATAAAACGTCATCATCATCATTTCAACCGAAAGACGTCCACTGTTGGACATAAGCCTCCCCCAAGATGGAGGGATTTGCCATAATCGCCACGTTTGGCAGGCAGGTTGGCGATCGCAGTATGGTGGTAAAATGCATAGAGAACGCTGCTGCCCATTCTCTAGTAAGTCCCTTAGTCGCCTTCTACGACACCCACGGGAAGAAATGGGATGGTGCTATTCTTTTACGCCCAGCACCACACGGAACATATTATATAATGTACTAGTCTTAAATTACATAAATAATATATCGTGGGTAGTAAAGCCAAATGTAAGACATTAATGATTTATTAAAAACAAAAAGAAAAACATTGATGAATAAAAAATATTTCTTTAAAAAATCTTTTGAAAACATGCAACATGCTTTACGGCCAGCACATCCCTAAGACCTGCATTGGCATTAGCAACCACGACTGGAAGTTGTCAACAGATATATCACTCGTTAACATGACATATCCTCTGTACCATGCAGACACTACACAGTCGTAGTAAAATAGTAATGCCCTTTTAAAACCTGGATTGCAGCTCTCGAAAGCCGGGTGTATAGCATCCGGAGTATTCTTACAGTGTATGCTGTTAAATTTGACATTATATGCAGGCAAAGGACGAGATATAAGAGTTCTCGGGATGCCAAACTCCAGGTCTAAAATCCATGGGGCGTGACGCTGTAAATTCGGCATTTTACAAAATTCATCAATGATCGCATTAGGATCAATTGTCAGCATTCTTGCTGTTGGAAACAATTCTTTTGGTAAAGTTAAATACACTTCAAGAGGATCACTTTGAGCTTCTACATTGAAAATATTTATTGTATCTATATTATCTTCATTAATTTGTTCCAACTCTGTAACATTTTCTTCTTGAAAATGAAATGTATCGTTAACATTATCAGTCTCTGTGACGCCATCTATTTGTTCAGATGAAAAATTAAATTCATTTATGTAATTAGTAAGATTTGTAACATTATCTTGAGTAAATGGTTGTGGAATTATTGGAGTTAAAAGGGGTTGTACCACAGTTCCACTGAAAGGATATAAATGTGTAGAAAATACTGTGCTAGGACTAGGTATTATTACTGGTAAAGGTTGCATAGTGAATAGGGGTGTATTTATTGGATGCCAATCGTTCAAAGCCAGAGAACAATTCATTTTTAGTTGGTAAGGGTATGGCGTTGTGATCAATGGCCCATAGCAAGGTGTCGTGCTACCCTGACTCATCACTTTCTTCCTCAGCTTCAGAATGATATGGGCTTGAAGAAGCTTCTTCTTCACTATGTTTTTCCCTTCTTTCAGGCAACAAAGATTTCTTGGTTGCAGTGCACTTGTTGGGCTTAAAAGCATTTCATAGTTTGTATACGAATTTATATCTGCTGATGTTGTGAGTGCCATTATGAAATAAGCCTGAAATTGAATAGGCATTAATTAGTTGATCATCCCAAAGGATTTGGATAACATTATTGCTGAAACATTAATTGGTAGTGAAATTGAAAATTTGAAGGTACGGTTCAGCAATTTAGTACCTATTTTATTGGATCAAATATTTATAAAACAGGATTTACCATAATTAAAACCATTGTAAATGATTTTGTTGTATGTTATCGTAATTGTATCTGTTAATTACTACAAAATAAGTTTGATGTCACACTGTTTTCAAATGTCATTTGGAATATCGTTTCACGTTTTAAATAATAACATCTTACCTTTCTAGAAGTTCTTTTATTTAATCTGTATCATTTAACTGTTACTGATTCCACTGCAGGTTTCAAATAATTGAAACAAAACATTGCACTCTTATCAAGTAAAATATACTTTCGTCAAGTTATGGTTTTTGATACATGACAAGGGTAGGATTGTCACTCATTTACTGTTTACAATTATTCAAATGCGGGTAGAAAATAAAAAGTTTGAAGTTTCACATAGTATTCTTCCACAGATAAACAATGATGATTGATAGTGTAGTTAAAAGGTAAAACTGTTTAATAGAATTTTAAACAATACGTACCAAAATCATTTTCATTTCAGGTGAACTTCATTAATTGAGAAACAACATTGTTCGCAATTAGCGAAAATGGAACAAATTAAACTGTGTTTTGATCAAACGAAAACAGATCATACCTATTCACAAATATATTTCAATGTGTAATGATAATGAATAATAGTTTTCGACTGAAAGTAATATTTTAGCATTTTAGTTACTTTTTGTGAAATATAAATTAATTTAAGTAAAATTATTTTCTGATTATGAATATGTTTTCCTGTTTGATTCAAAAACGAATGTAATCACAATAATGCATTTATTTAATTTGGGTTGCATTCTAAAACGATTTTATGCATAATATTCAATTCGCGAAATGGAATGAAGTGACGGGAGTGTTTTGTTGTGATTACCCAATATGTGGATGTCATATTTTTTTTTTTTTTTTTGTTTTAGGACATGCCGGGTTTCGTCACGATGTTTTCCTTCACTGTTTTAAGGGCAGTGGCAAAGTGAAGTACCTGGTTCCGCCGGAGCCGGGGTTCGACTTTGTTCGACGACGATACGATGACTATCGACCTACAACTACGATAGTCTGAGTTGATTGATTTATTTAATGAATGAATGAATAAATAAATGGCATGTACCGACCGCAGCGCGATCAGACTCGATTAATCGAATGAACCCTAAGATTTGTAGCCTTGATTGATTGACTATTTAATTTGACAACTCATTCTATAGTACAGACACATACAAAACCCATAATAATTCCTCAAACATTTGCAAATAGCGATGTCAAAAATTACATCGTCAACTACGAAAATGTGAACACGTTTTTGTACATAACGTTACAAAAGTTTTGTAGGTGAAACAATAATTCGTTGCTGTGATTACTTTACACATAGCTACCTACTGTATTTTTGACATAAACCTCGAAACCGAATTATAGCCCGAACGGACTGTGTACGTAGGTACTTTTATTCCGGAATCGAATCGTGGCCCCGAAAAATCCCGAGGGATATCCCTGACACAATTCTCACTGACCGACCGAATTTTCTTTTCAGAAATTATTTATACCATAACGGTAAACCATTTTCATGAGTGGCTGAGATTTTATTCTGCCTTTTTCAAAGTGGAAAAGTGTTATTGGGCTTTTCTACCGTTAACATATTCTCAGTAACAAACAGTGGGGTAATTGCGTAATAGACATTCAATGGGAATTATTTTCATTTTTTTTAACAATACAAGGTAAATTTTAACCAGTGCGCAAACTGTAACCATGAATTCACCATATCATTCTAGACCCCCTAGCGTAGAAATTAAGGGGTCTAGAATGATATGCTGAATTCCTGGTTACAGTTTGCGCACTGGTTAAAAATTTATCCTGTGTAGTATATATTGCGTTATTAACGTTGTTGAGCAGACAATTATTTGAAACATATTATGGAACAATGGTGTAGGAATTTGTTACCATATTTTTTGGATTGTAATTATAAGCGTATTACACAATTGGAGTGCCGAATTATGAACTTCTTTAATGGGACTCGTGGGCTTGTTTGTGGCTATGTAATAATAGCTGCTCAGGTCAATCGATCAGGATAAGCTTGCTGTGGTTGGTCCGTGGATGGGTGACCGTCTTTGCATACCAAAACCGCTTGGTGCCTCGTAAAACACGTTAAGCCGTTGATCCCGGCTGTTGTTTGTGGATCTTTGACAGTCTTTACGGGTCGCCAGAAGCCCGAAAGTCTGACAAACCAGTCTTATCCAAAGGGTGTCGTATTACCCAGTGACTGAATTGAAGAGTTCAGATAAACTGTCGAGCGATAGTCTATCTGAACTCTTCAATTCAGTCAATCTTCGTCAGTCATGTGAAATACTAGTATTCAGCTGCATCCGGTTAGACTGGAAGCCGACCCCACATAGTAGGGAAAGGTTGGGCAGATTGATTGGGAGTCCCCATATTGGTGTGCATTGCTCTCAAAACGGTGAAGGAAAACATCGTGAGGAAACCGGCATGTCTTAGAACCAAAAATTCGAAGACGTGACATCTACCAACCCGCACTGGGCCCGCGTGGTGGATTACGGCCCAATCCCTCTCACCGAGAGGAGGCCTATGTCCCAGCAGTGGGAGCATTATAGGCTGATGATGATGATGATATTGGTGTGCAATACCTACCTACGTCTTTGTCTACCCTTTTAGGAAAAACAGGTGTGATGTTATAAATGTCATATCCAAGCACATGTGAAATTTAGACAAAGCCCTTAAGACTTGCGGTTTATTGAAAACATTACAAAATTAAAGCCAAAGGGTAGGTAGGTACTCCACAAAGCAAATCATATTTTCCCTTAACACATACATATATTTTTCTATAATGTGACAAAGCTTTTAAAGTTCTTCGTTGTTATCGTAAACTAGAAGGCTTCTTCTTAAGGCGCAGACAGCCGACTTTTAAGGACTTTTGATTGAAGATCACGTCTAAACGGCTTGTCTCATGTATTTGAAAACATTATATGTCAAACTAGACAATTTTCTTCGTCATTTGATATGTGAATATTTTAAATAATATTTTTATAACATAATGTAATTAATTGGTAAGGTAATGTCTATCGTGGACATAAAAACGATAATCACGCAAAAACTATCGGGTGTATTTCCATTAAACTTTCACCATCTAAAAGACAATTTAACCACCCAAAATTTAATACACGGTTTTTCTTTGAATTGTGTTTGATAAATCAACATGGGTTGTTTTTCGAAAAACTTGAGGCGCGTTCAGGCCTCTCTTGCGAGCGACGGGCGGTAGTGCATCGCTGTAGGTAGCTGTCATCTATCGTCGCCTTAAAGCTTTTGAAGTAAATTGCTACATACAAGTATGAAATAAGGTTATAGGTACGGTAGGTGTTTAAGTACAATTTTAAGCCCAGTTAACTTGTGGTGTCCGCAAGGACCGATACCTGTCAGGGGTGCGGGTTGTTCGAAAGAGATACCGAGGCCCCTGGCACACAGACAACTGAAGGAACACGGGTGGGTTTTACTTAGTACAAGTCTGACACGCCAGTTCAAGTCAGTTAACATTAATTGGGTATTTTTACAGTTGTATGTTATGACTATAACACGACCACTTAATGCGTCAATTTGAAAAACAATGCCTTTCTCTGACTGTGCCGTCAACTGTGGCATCTTATCTTTCCATGAGCAACATTACCAATGAGAACTGTATTAAAATATCTCTCGATTACTAAATATTTATTACGTTAGATTATTCTACTTCTGTATCGCTTCGATATTAATCGCGGCAACAGAATTTTAGTTATCGAAAGAAATTTAAGTAAAGTACGCACGGGTACGGCTATGGAATGTATAGATGCCACAGTTGACCTTACATATACAATGTAGGTAATTCTATTTTTTCCAATTTTTGCAATATTTCACAATTGCAAATCATATTTTGTTCAGCCTCAGACTGACCTGCTAATTGCCAAAAACGTAAAAAAATATGAATTTCGTGGTCTATCCGTGGTGGGAAATCATCAAATGACTTCTCCCGCTCTGGGTGGAGCAGGAGGGCGTGTCAGACTTTTACTGACTAAAACCCACCAGTGTTCCCTCGGTTGCCTGTGTGCCAGGGGCGACGGTGTCTCTTTCGAACAACTCGCATCCCTGGCAGGCATCGGCCCTTGCGGAACCCACCAGATGTTGCTGACATCTCTGACGGCGCGCGTGGAACACAACTCGCCGTTCTGCCTACCACTTTTCGGCCGCAGGGGATAGGGAGAGCGGTCAACGCTATACCGACACTCCTCTTCCCCTGCGGCCCCACCGCGTCCGCCATCAAACGGTGGTGGCCCGCGGAAAGCCACGGAAAGAAAGAGCGCTGCTCAGAAGCACCGGCACTCCTCCTCTGCCGCAGCCCTTCGACATAGCGGCCCACCTCAGTTGCGGTGCACCTCACCGCAACCTACTTTTTGGCCGCTACGTCATCGGCTTGAAGGCAAAAGCCCTGACGAGCGGCCACCTTTGGGATCCTCTTCACTTCACCGTGGCTGGGAGACCATGGCTACTGAGCCCCCCGCAACGACAATGCGGGAACCCACTCGGGGGTATTATATACCCATAAGGTGTTTTATATCGCACGCAACAAAAGACGTTTTGTTAAACACCCACTTTATAATACCTAATTAAAGATGCCGAAGAAACAGTGGAATGGCATTAAAAATTTTTTTTTATTGTATTCATCGAATTGCAGACACAATTTGTCAAAGTGGCTTCTGATCAGACCATGCTCCAATTGCTGGAGTATCCTAAGTGCCTGTTCACCTACACCTCGGATGACCTAATGAATGGGCACGCCACGATTGCGGCGGTAAGTCCCCTCTTTGAGGATTGGCTTGAGAGGCGGCATGGCCTCCTCACCTTCCGCCTGACGCAGGTCCTCACCGGACACGGTTGTTTCGGGAGGTTCCTGTTTCGGATAGGGCGGGAGGAAACGCCCGGGTGTTTCCACTGCGAAGATCACCCCGAGGACACGGTGGAGCATACGGTGGCGGTCTGCCCGGCTTGGGCGGAGGACCGCGATCGCCGCCGTCGATCGCCTCCACGAGGACACGCCTCGTGGAGGCGATCGGCGGCGGCGATCTCTCGCGTCCGGCCTTGGTCCAGGCCATGGTACGGAGCGAGAGGGCATGGGGAGCCGTCACCTCCTTCAGCGAAGCAGTAATGCTCGCGAAAAGGGAGGCGGCGCACGTGAGGGAGAGGCAGCATATGCGCTCTCGCGACCCCAGCCGCCGCAGGATACGGAGACGCCCTGGGCGTCGGGAATCCCAGGCCGATTTCCGGCCACCGTAGGCATGGGCTTGCGGACGGCGAGTAATGGGTAGCTCGCTGTCCGGTAAGGACCAAGCCCAAGTCGACGGCGCGTTGTGTTCCACGCGCGCCTCAAAGAGATGTCAGCACAAAAATGATGGGGCCCGCAAGGGCCGATGCCTGCCAGGGGTGCGGGTTTGTTCGAAAGAGACACCACAGCCCCTGGCATACGGGCTACTGAAGGAACACGGGTGGGTTTTAGTCAGTAAAAGTCTGACACGCCCTCCTGCTCCACCCAGAGCGGGAGAAGTTATTTGATGATGTCCCACCCAAAAAAAAAAAATTGCCTAATGAATGCCAATTACTGAGCTTAACTAACTTAAAAAAAAAAAAAAAACGAGGATGAGTACCATCGACACGAACAGCAGACGCATAAAAAATATTTTCATTTTCTTTTCAAATACTTTTCCCTGCCTTTTTTCACTAGACTGTTTTATATGTTAAAAGACTCGAAGAACCATTTTATGTCACGCGGTCCAACTGCTATCTGAACATTCTGAACTTAACGATCCACAGAGAATAGAAGTTACCCAAACTACGACATTATCAGTTCACAAGTAAACGTAGTCAATATTTAATATCGTAGTCGAACAAAATAACAGCTCCCTGCAGACAAACTCCTTCAGAATTTAATTTTAAATTGTCGTTGTATTTCAATGGGGCATAGAGTAAGAAAACCTCTACAGAGGTGAAACTCTTAAGAGAGATGACCGATCATCGATCAAATGCACATTTTAGAAGTCGCAATTTTCAATGTAACATAAATCTTTTCACTGCAATTTCAAAAGATAGAAAGAGACCTATAAGAAGTCAGGATAATATATCTACTTCATGTTGAGAGTTGTAATAAAAAAGTATGGGCCCAATTTTATACAATAAATACCTAACGTAGGTAATTTAAAATGACATAATATTAAACTTTAAAAAGAAACTGACAGAATTATTAATTGTGAAATGCTATTATTATGTGAATGAAATGCTATTGTTATTATATTCTGTGAATGACTTCCTTAATGATATTTACTGATATACTGAATAATTTAATGTATTTTTTTGACATACTGTAATAATTGTGATATTGTTTTGATTAATTAATTTTATTCCTATTGTATTGCAGATATTTTAATACACGTTTTATTAAATACTAGCTTTTGCCAGCGGCTTCGCCCGCGCGGAACTTTCATCCCCTATTTAACTCCGGAAAACCCTTCCGTATTCCTTGTCTAAATTATAAAGGGAACCTCTGTGCAAAAATTTCAGCTTTCTAGGTCCAAGGGTTTGGGCTGGGCGTTAATGAGTCAGTCAGTCAGTCAGGACTATTCTTTTTTTATAAATAGATAGATATAAATCTACCATACCGATTATTGTTGAACTGTAATACCTATCTTATTAATCTCTCATGATATAATAATGTTTTATGCCTATTATAAGGTAGATTGTACAAGGATCACCCATATTTTAACTGTTATTTTATTTACTGTACCTGCAATCTATGCCAATAATTTTTTACTTTACTTCACTTATCGATCGCAATACGTAAAAAGATGTGTTACATTCATCACCACCCATTGCTGGTCATAGATATTCTCATATAGTATAATGTTCTCTAGCCTATAATGGGTCACAGGCCTCCTCTCTGTAAGAGGGATTGGCCCATAATCCGCCACGCGGTCCTAGTGAGGGATGGTAGATGTCACGTGTCTTCGGTCTTTTCGTTCTAAGACATGCCAAGACATTTTGACAGTTACCTCACGATGTTTGAGCCTTCACCGTTTTAAGAGCAGTGAACAAAGACATTTTTGAAGTGGAAACTTCTTTAGCGGCGTTGTACACTTTTTTTGTAATGGGTAAAAATGTTAAACTCGCATCAGAACACGGCGTAGGAGAGGAAGTATCCCCCTCTCTTTCCACGGAACGGCGAAAATGTATGCCTGCGCCTGCTGTTTCGTTTAGGCGGCGCAGGGTGCTTGCGCGAATGTTCGTGTGTGTTTATGTTACAGCATGCCACGCGCATCCATGGATGGTGATAGCTGATGGCTTGATATTTCTGAGAGATAAACTTTTTAATGTAATATAAATTGTCATGTTTGTGTACGATAGCGCAATAAATAAATATTGTATTCTACCATAATATCAAAAATGCACAACGTTAATATTCAAGTTTTCACTTCTGCCGGCACTCCCGGAGTGCAAAACGTCGTTTTTTTATTCAGGGGATTCCTGTGATCATCACGAGGTCATCGGTCCACCTTGTGGGGGACGGTCCAATCAGAAATCAGAAATCAGAAATCATTTATTTTTTGCAATGAATGTGGGTACAAAATAAGTTGTTAACATTGTAAAAGCAGTTCCAACACACTCTACCTTACGGCATGCAAAAGTAAAGAAATTAAATTTATTAAATTGAACTCAATTATACAATCAACTAAACACAAACAGAAACAAACAAAAAATAACAAAAAAAACTAAAGTACAGTGATGTGGATCTACAGCCTTCCTACGTAAACAAAACATCAAAGCAATAATCTTAATTCTATATTTACAAATGGTTGGTTATTTTTACTTAGTGCAAACATTAACAAAAACAACACATTTTATGAAATTTACAAAAATATAATTATTAATTTAACATTATAAACTCTTATCATTTAAAAAATCTTGTATGGAATAGTAACATTTATCTATTAGTAAGTGTGTTAGCCTCTTTTTAAATATACTAAATGATTCTTCTTTGTAGGCATGTGGTATTTTATTATAGATTACGGGCCCCATTGATAGTAAGCTTTTTCTTAATAATGCTGTTTTGTGCCTACCTGTAAACATTAAATTTTTGTACTGCGATCTAACAGATCCCGGACGTGTTCTAATATCGTCCATTAGGGTAAAAAGGTGTATGTTTGTTCTAACAAATATTGCAACGTTATGCCAATGTTATGCCTTCCGGTACGCAGTCATCATTCCAGTACCTTTCTCCTCTTGCTTGATAATACGATGTCAAAAAACAAAACAGGTAGGCTTAGAAAGAATTTTATTACCGTAGACAAATCGGCCGAAGCACGTGGGCAGCACCGCTCTTTCCCATCCTGAATCGCTTACATTTGCTCGGAGCAGAGGTAGTAAACAAAGCGACATTCTGTCAACTTTTGTATGTTTAAAATGTATTAGATTGACATCATAGCCTAGTCTTTTCCCAACTATGTATGTGAGGTCAGCTTCCAGTCTAACCAGTCAGATATTGGTGTTTAAAGGTGGTCATCAATCCATGGACCAACCGCGGCAAGCATAGCTTGACCTTCGATCGACCCGTGCGGCTGTAATTACTTAGCCACAAGCCCCTCATTATTGTATTAGATTGAAATCAGCTAGCTAAAACCTTTTGTCAATCCTGTTGGAAGCTGTTGTAGAAATACGAAACGCTTTGAAAGCGATTGGCACTTAGTCTGGGCCCTCTGAAATGTCGCTTCTACGTATTATTATTCTACGACAAGCTTCTGTTAAAAGAATCCGCTTTGGCGCAAATTGCTGGCGTACCGGCGACCCCTAACGATCGTCCATTGTACGAAATACGTCACCTGGACTTGTTGTTACAATATCCTGGACTTTTTGTAAAGGATTTTAAATTCTGGTGTCATGAAATGATGTTTCTAATTGCGGATTTTTTGGTGTAAAGGATTTTTTGTCAAGGAAAAACTGTTTTTTTTTTTTTAAATGCTGTTACTTTTGTCGTGTCAATTGAATTTATGAAAACATATATTTCGTGAGCCTACAAAGTAAGACTAATACATTTTCTTTTTTTCGAGTTTGTTTCATAAAAATGTAAGTCCTAAAAAGAAGAAAAATTTTAGACTGAAAACGAGATTCACTGACTGGTATGTTTCCAGATCTCTGATCTAATTCATTTCTTTTAATGTGGAGCATAAATACTTTACATTTAGGCATCATTCAAAAGCGTTTTCTCGTGAAATAACGATACTGTCTTTTGCTATAAATACCTTGGTGTACCTTGGTGTTGTGCGTTAGTCTAAGGTAAAATACTCGTGAGTATAATGTTATCTATAATTATTTTGGGGAAACAATTTGATGAGAAATTCAAGCAATAACTCTGTCAAGCAATCGTCATCTGCCTAGCCTTTTCCCAACTTGGTTGGGGTTAGCTCCCAGTCCAACCGGATGCAACTGAGTACCAGTACCTACTTTTAATGCAGTGGCTGCCTATCTGACGTCTACAACTCTATTATTGGTAATACGATACTCTTTGTTAAATCAAAATCAAAAGTCATTTATTTAAACTAGGCTGAGAGCCAGCACTTTTTGAACGTCAAAATTACATAAGACAGTCCCCCAAAAAGCCCCCCTTTATCACTACCTAGTGCTTTAGCGAAGAGCAGTGGTGGCCAAGTGGTAACGGCTGCGACTTACGAGTGAGTTCGAACCCAGCCAGGCGCTTTACTTTGTGTAAATTATTTCATCACCACAGCTCTCAAAACGGTGAAGGAAAACATCGTGAGGAAACCGGCATGTCCTAGAACCAAAACTTCGAAGACATGTGACATCTACCAACCCGCACTGGGCCTGCGTGGTGGATTACGGCCCAATCCCTCTCACCGAGAGGAGGCCTGTGTCCCAGTAGTGGGAACATTATAGGCTGATGAAAGGAAAAAAGAAAGGAAAGTGCTTTAGCTGCGAACAAGAATAGGCGCAACAAACTCCCCAGCAGCACAGCTGTCTGTTAAGTTAGAAGAACTTGATTCTATACAAGAAGGCAAGACGACTTTCGGGCTTCTGACGACCCACAACGCCTGTCTATGATCCAGGGTCCATTGGCTTAACGTACTTTCCGAGGTATGGAGGGGTCTCTGTATGTAAAGATCCACCATCCATGGACCGAACGCGGCAATCGTAGCCTAACCTGATCTTTAGATCCGTGCGGTACTTAGCCACGAGCCCTTCCAATACCTCGACAATACAATTACAAAGCCTATTCCTATCATCATCTGCCTAGCCTTTTCCCAACTATGTTGGGGTCGGCTTCCAGTCTAACCGGATGCAGCTGAATACCAGTATTTTACATGGCGCGACTGCCTATCTGACCTCCACAACCCAGTTACTGGGTAATACGATACCCCTTGGTAAGACTGGATGTCAGACTTTCGGGCTTCTGACGACCCGTAACAACTGTCAAAGATCCACAAATGACAGCCGGTACCAACGGCTTAACGTGATTTCCGAGGCACGGAGGGGTCTTGGTATGTAAAGATGGTCACCCATCCACGGACCAACCGCGGCAAGCGTAGCTTAACCTAGCCGATCGACCCGTGCAGCTATTGTTATTTAGCCTATTCCTATGTAATCTAAAATTGTTGTAGAAGTCAATCACCCGTCAGACGACCCTGCGTCAGTTCATCATCCATATTGGTTGTCTGTCATTCGTTACCCGTCAGTTGTGATGGAAGGCCTGTACAAGAGTTGTGAGCACTACTTCAATATTTCGCTACAAATCACTCTGACATTTTCTATAATGTTTGGTGACTTTATTGTTTACTGGTTGAGCCAACGGAGGCACAATAAAAATAAATACTCTCTAAAACCTAGCCTAACATAACTACATAACATCACGCTTTGTGTCGCTGAAAGGGAGGGCAGAGGTATACCTATAGTACTCCAACATTACGCCAGTTGTGTTTAAGTACTATGTACTAAGGGGCAAGCCATTTGCATTAACCGGATTCAAATCCAGTCTTCGGACTGCTACTAAAAATTCCAGATAGGAAAACCCAATAACCGAATCAAACCCAGGACCTCGTGCCCAACAGTTGCGCTTGTGATTGAAGAAACTAGACGAACGAGGCATTAAATTGTAAATGTACTTATATGTTACCATAAGATTGTGAACACCGTTAGTTAATCTATCTAGCGAGATTATAAACTGTTGAAATTGTGGACTGCACCATACTGCTGTGATTTTGACACTTTGGGAAGAAATATTCTTTTGAATTAGTCTACATATAAAAGGACCTAGACAAAGATCGTCAATAACGAAAGACAAAAGGGCAGATTGTAGAAGGATATCTACGGTGCGATGTCAAAAATGGAGAAACGAAATGTGCCTTTGTCTATACAAAGTTACATTTTGTGACGAGTGATTTTCCTATGGATAGCACTGTCTATTCTTCGTAGAAATAGAAAGCGTAATGCTATTATATATTATATATAGATTGAATGTTTAGAAATAAAATGTTTAGCTAAGATCCAGTTAAATAATCATCAAATTTAGTTATTTTTTTAATAATTGCCTTTCAAAAATACCTTCAATAGTTTTAATTAAACTGAAATAATTAATTGAATCGACTTAGACATTCTAGAATTTGAAAGTTAGTACTTATTTCAAATGTTTTTAATGAACTGTTGAACTATTTGATATTGAACGTATAAGTTTTAACCTACAAAAAAAAAAAATTATTTAAAATAAACCTGCATGGGCACTTATGAAACGTCAAAAGCTAGGTGTACGGTTCCAATTATTATCCAAAAAATAAATTTTAAAATATTGCTTTAATCTACATTTTATATACTTTCACCAAATCATTTCGGTAAGTACTGTAAGATCCTCAGGTGGATTTCATCTTCACTAGCTTTTGCCAGCGGCTTCGCCCGTGCGGAACTTTCATCCCTATTTAACTCCACAAAGGGTCGAATTTCGAAAAATCCTTCCTTATTTCTTGTCTTCATTATAAAGGGAACCTCTGTGCAAAACTTCAGCTTTCTAGGTCCAAGGGTTTGGGCTGGGCGTTGACGAGTCAGTCAATCAGTCAGTCAGTCAGGACTTGTCTTTTTATTTATATAGATAGATAGATAGATGTACGGGTCGGAGTCGTGAAAAATGTTTGTTGTGTGAATTTAAATAAAGTAGTGATCGCCAAGAGCACGAAATTCGACCATGTTTTTTTTATTTTTTATTATTTGAAAGTATTTACAATACATAAATTTATAAAATATTAGCTTTCTGCAGTCTTTCTCCGTTTACACTTTAATTGTGCCTTTCAAACTCCTTCCTCTTATTTTTCGTAAAAAGATGTACAAAGGTTATGCTTATAGATATTTTCGTTTATTCCACGCATTCGTGTTTACAGAAACGTGCCCGACATGTTAGTTCGTCTTTCCGAAACAAAAAAAAACTTCTGATAAAATACAGGTTGTAACAAAAACCCTATTGCTATCCTTAAGGGGACAATTTTCGCGGGCTCGAACTCACTGGTGGGCCTGGCTAAAAATCACACTGTCTCACCAGGCTTCGTATCCAACATAGATAGTATCAGTGATGAGCAGTTAGACGTTAGTCTACACGCACAACGTTATTGAGTGAGATGCAGGAGCATTTAAGATCGGGTTTTATGAAAAAAAAAAAAAAAAACCATTGCATAAATCAATGACCAATAAAGTTTATTGAACTTATCGATAATTGAACTTTGTTGGTACCTACTTGGTTTTGGAGATTTTTCACTTCTTTTATTACTTAAATACGCCCAAAGTTAGGTTAAATTAGCAAGAAAAACGAATCTTAGTTGGCTCATAACTTTTTAATGGCTTTCTATTTTAGTATTCTGTTTCCACACAGACAATAATAATAACGAGACAAAACCATACCATGTTTAAGTTTTGATGTACACTGTCAAACAGTGGAGTAAAACCCTCCCGAAGTTTGTATGGAAAAAATGTGGACTTGTTTCACCTTAAGCACTGAAGATAACAGCTAATATAGAATCACTATACATAGTTTCAGCTCAAAATAAAATACTCTAAGAATTGATTCAAATTTTTGGTTTCATATGTTTCTTCAATTCAAATAATTACAAACGTGTCACCGCACCACGTAGGTCAATAACTTTCCACGTTACTTGCCAATATCACAATAAACCTCTTCCGAGTGATGTGTTTATTTCAGTTTGAAAAGTTCATAACTTCCGAACATGTAGAGATAGGATTAAAAAAACCTTCCAATATCATTTGATATCATCCAAAGAAGCCGTGACCTTGGTATGTATATACCCTTTTCGTCACACGTTGTACATATTTCGGTATAGAATTTATTCTCATAAAGAACACAAACAGTTCATTTAAAATATGAGATATACAAATAAGTCATGAAGTTTACAAACAGCTTGACAAGTTCGAATCTGATTCAAGTCACTTTATACTCAACCTGTACAACGTAAGGTCGTCTTTCGCAGACAACTTTTACAGTATCTACAAAACATTCTATTTCAAGCAACAGCTGCAATAACAACGACCTTTTACGTCATCAAAAATACAAGGAACACAAACACGGAAGATATTAAGGAGACATATTTAATATGACATAACGCCAGAGAGGAACAACGCTAAGGGAGGGACAAATAAAAAAATCAAAGAGACAAGGGTCGTCTCCGGGGACATGGCTGTCCTTCATGTTATGGACTTGTCCTATCCTTGTACGGAAACAGGGATATAATAAAAATGTAGACAACATGCTGATATGACGAATATCATTCGTCGGTATATTTTGATGGAGATGTATGATCTAAGAATAGATGACCCCGTTTTTGGTTTGCGTTTGATGGGGCAATTGAAAAGAAGGCTTCGATTGATAATTTGCATCAAGTCGTCAAAAAACTTATACTTCAGTGTAGGTGCTAACTATTATGAAGACACGTGTTCTTCATAATAGTTAGCACCTACACTGAAGTATAAGTTTTTTCACTCAATCACGTCCCTTTAACATAAACCCCCATTTTTAAACACTAGTTAAAGTTGAGTAATGAATAGCGACTGTTTAACCATACATTTTTGAAGTTAAACAACATTTTTATATAAGGGGGAAAGTGAACAAGAAATCTGTCACTGTAACGAAGCAGTTTAAGTTTAAAGTATTAATTAACTAACAATGATGTATTAAATATCAATGTAATGTTATAATCAATACAATATTCTAACTTGTCAACATTTTCGGAGAATCTTTGCAGTGTGTGTAAATAATGCGAGCACCTTGTATCTATCATATAATTAATTTATCTTTTTAATGCTTTTGTGGAATGGTAAATATTGTTAAAATTGCATCGTTTTCACACATAATTAGATAATGAATGTATGTAAAATATTGTAACACATTTTAAAAGAATTGTGGTGCAGTTTCTTTCCCATTCTTCTCCATACGAAACTATCTATCGGGAGGGGTGACTAGTGTTTAAAAGTGTCTTTCATGCGTTTATTTAAATGAATGCCTGATAGACTTAGACGTTGACATCCGTTCACTGTTACGAAGGATGTGCATGGAGCGGTTTGTCAAGTTATCAGCGCGTTTTATTTGTGAGCCAGCCATGCATTCGTGAGTAGCGTGGCTATGGGTCGCCGTCGTAGATCCCATCCATATTTTCATACTAAGCAAAGCTATGTCCACGTGCGCAGCATAGGCGTAGGCTGCTGAGGAATGACGCTTTCCATTATTGCTAGATCGCCTATCAATACTAATTTTTTTTTGTTTCCCCTCGTCATACGAGAAAAGATCATATCGTTGTGAAAAGGTTGTCCCATCAGCAAGAATGGTACCAGGTTGACTGTGAACTAGACAGCCAGTATTATATAGCATTGATGTTGCCAGTGCCACAGATTCAAGATAACTGTCACAAAATTATTTACTAGAAAGAAAAGAAAAATTCTTGCACAAAATTCATTATTACTGGAGATATTCGATTCAATTACACATCGCTAAACTTGCAATAATACTTGTAGTTTATAAACTTTCTTTTTAAAACAAAAGCACACCATGAAAATACGAAGTAACCCCGCACAGAAAGTACGAATAACCTTTATTTCCTGAGAAAATATTAAGAAGCGTTCCCAGAAGCAGTCTCCTTTGACCGGCGAGGGCGTGGGCGGTTGGATTCACGTACAATTGAATTGTGGCGCGAGGTATGAACGGGAGCGTTTTGTGTCTTCATTGTTCTTTGGAAGTAAATTCTGAGAGCATTGAGAATTTGCTAAGCGCTCATAATCATGTGGCTCACTTGATCTGATAGTGGAAAGGTCTGTGGCGGCATCTACATCGCCACAAGTGAACTACGCATATCACTGACGTCTGTCAAATCCTGCATCGCACAAGCAAAGTTTTTGTCACCAGAGACAACACGAGGATGAGTGAACTTTACACCTTGTTCCTCATACCTCAATAAATGTTAATTCACACAAGAGGATTACCGATGTGTTGCCGTTATTATTAGGTTTATTTGCAGGAGTCTTGTACACACGGCTACACATAAAGCTATACATTTCTAGTTTATGCTGATCTCGCACTGTACGGAAATCCTATACAATGCGAGATCAGCTTCTACTAGAAATGTATAATAATATAAATATTGGCATGTCAGACTTTTACTGACTAAAACCCATCCGTGTTCCCTCAGAAGCCTGTGCGCCAGCCAAAAAATTATGTGCTCAATCCAATATTGAGCACCCATAATAATTGATAATGCTAGCATTAATTTAGGGTGTCTTACATCAGCGACGCAGCTAGACGTCAGTAATCTGTGCTTAGACTTACTTAGCCACAGCTTCTATCGTAAAGCGATACGTTCTCAACGTGAGCGATTTAGCCTCGTCGTGGGCGTTTGTGACTATCTTCTTAAAACCCAGGAGTACTCTTATTCTATTTCTGAGTTTAAATTAACATTACACGTTTAAATATAACCATGGCAATAGCTGTTCCAGATTCGCGACAAATGGTATGTAAAAGGGTGTGTCCAGACCTGGCGAACGCGCCGCTCGCGAGCCGCTTGCGAACTGCGCGCGTACATTTCATGTTCGTACGCAGACCCTGCGCCGTCCACGCGCCGCTCGCGCGCAAGCTACTCGAGCGGCGCAGGACGGGTGCGCGTGCCGCTCGCGGTGCACCTTCCTCGCCCCGAAAGAAGTTATGTGCACACGAGCTGCACGCACGCTGCAGGCGCGCCCCAATCGAGCCTTGCCGGAGTTGCACTAGAGCGGCGCACCAAACGTAGGCTGTAACCGCACGCGAGCAACACGCGCACAGTTCGCAAGCGGCTCGCGAGCGGCGCATTCGCCAAGTCTGGACACACCCAAACAATTGAGGGCTCTAGAAAAAAATACATTTTAAGTGTGCATAATAAGGTGAGAAACTGTGGTTTAGGCTATGGTATTTGTAGTTTGCGAGAGGTTCTGGTATTTTCTGGCATACTTACCTGCAGGTGTGGTTTTGTCATTAAAGCAAACCCGCTTTGATACCGTACCTTGCACCATCCGGGCTGGTTGTAGAGCAATTGCTCGTGGTCCTTTGTCTCCAGTACGTTGCAGTTTACACGCCGAGCCCGAGACGTGATCATCATCAGAACTCGCACACGAAGTACCTACCTAGTACCTATTTATGGTGAGTTTATTGTTGTAATGCTTTCAGTTGGAAAGTTATTTTGGGAGGCACCATAGTTGGTACCATCATCAAAAAACATCTTGGGAGCAATGCTAATATTTTTAGAACTTTGCATTCTAATCTTAGTCGTAATTTGTCAAAAAAGCCTCTAATTTACTTACTTAAATTTTTTAGAAATTTTTGTCACTGATTTTAGATGTCGCTGAGATGATACTGCGACTTGAATTTTAACGTTTCTTATGCTGAAACAAGAATTGCTCTCCAGGTGAGGAAAAAACTGACTAGAGTCTAAAAACCAAAATTAAAACTACTTTCCAGATTTAATATTGTTGGTTGAAGGGAACCTCTGTGCAAAATTTCAGGTTTCTAGGTCCAAGGGCTTGGACTGGGCGTTGGTGAGTCAATCAGTCAGGAATTTTATACTTTATATTTATATATGTCGCAGTATGATAGATAAAACCGTTATATACTTATATCCCTAGGGATATAAACATATGCCGTAACATAGTTATACGAAAGCGAATACTTTTTTCAGGAATAACCATTCATTTTCATGGGTTTAAATTTAGAAAAACTTTATTATGTGTTTATTAGATGCTTAGTCTTTTTATTTTAAACATTATTCATGTACTTGGAGTTTCTTCTGAATAGTTGGTCTAATTAATGACATTTTTAAATACGTAAACAACGGGACCCACAACTAAACTACCATCATCTGCTTAAATTTTTACCGACAATTTTAGAGGTTGGCTTCCAGTCTAACCAGATAATACTGACTAACAGTATAGTATACTTTACGTGGAGCGACTGCCTATCTGACTTCCAGAATCCAGTTACTGGGTAGCTCGATACCCCTTGGTAGGACTGGTTGTCAGAGTTTCAGTCTTGTTTTTCGGTCTGACATCTCGTAATGACTGTCAACGATCCACGAATTACAGCCGGAACCAGGCTTGACGTGCTTTCCGAGGCACGGAGGAATCTTGGTATGTTAAGGTGGTTATCCGACCATGGACCGACCGTGGCAAGCGTAACCATGAGCCCGCAGCGACTTTTACAGGATATGGACAGAAATATTATTATTTAATAGAGGTTTGAGTGGCTAAAACGGACTGGTTACCTAGGTAACCAACGACATTTGTAACAAACATTAACATCAACCGTTTTAAGCACCTACTACTTCAGCTATTGCAATAAAACTTATACAGGATAAGTTTTTATCCAATGCGCAAACTGTAACTATGAATTCAGCATATCATTATAAACCCCCCCGCTCAGAAAATTTTCGTCGATTGTACAAAAAAAAATCTGCTGTTCCATACATTTTGATCGCGTAGGTAGGTATTTTCTATGAAACATCTGATTTTTGTTTGTATAACCATCGAAAAATTTCTGCATGAATTGAAAATTTTTGAATGAAATGCTGAATTCATGGTTACAGTTTGCGCACTGGTTAAAAACTTATCCTGTATAATTCAGCCATTACAATGACAACAAAAACTAGATATTCAAGAAAACTAACCACTTACTACCTTACTACCTAGACCCGCAATATCCATTACTGTAAAACTTGATGTTTAATCTTAGACTTGTTGAGAAAACAGAATTACAATACAAAGGACTGTTTAGATTAGATTTTTAGTACTCCTTTGGACTATCTTTGCGTTATACCGACTTCATGCCCGTCAGTTATGTCTGCTTGAAGGTCTGTCGAATTATATGTGTGAAAATTAAAGGAAGACCTTTACGTATATCGAGGTTTTGAGGATCTTATCAACGCTACTGACGCTGCTATTTAGACGCTCCCCAAACGTAGGCCACCGAAATGGTACATATTACAAGCCACAAAAAATAGTGTATCGACAAATGTACCTACTTGAACCTATCGGGCACAATTACTTTAAAAGTACCATCGACTCTAAAAGTAGAAGACCTGAAGAGTGTTGACATAATTTTGCAAGTAAACATTCGAAAAAGTTTTTTACAATATTCGAACTTTTAAATTAAGAAGAAATATAAAAGCTGTGTGGCGTCGGACGTACAAGAATAACACCATCCCATTTCTTCCCGTGGGTGTCGTAGAAGGCGACTAAGGGACTTACGAGAGAATGGGCATCAGCGTTCTCTATGCATTTAACCCACCAGCAGGCTTAGCACGAGCACCGATTTGTCGACGGAAGAATGGACATCACTATTAAATAAATGATGTAATAAAGGATAAGATAGCTATGTTTTTCTATTCATTATCACAGATATGCGTTCTAAACGAATCATGATTTTGTAGAAAATCGTATATACTTTGTGGCCTTCGAGTAGAAAGTTTTATTGACAGTGTGATTTTGACAGTTTGGGAAGAAATATTCTTCTAAAATTGTCTACATCTATAAGGACCTAGACAAATATCGTTAAAAACGAAAGACTAAATGACAGATTGTAGAAGGATATCTACAGTGCGATGCAAAAATGTAGGAACGAAATGTCTCTTTGTATTGAAAAAGCACTGTCTATTCTTCGTAGAAATACAAAGCGTCATGCTAAGCCCGCTGGCAAGCGAGGCGACTATGGCAAACCCTCCCAAATTAGGGGGAGGCCTATGTCCAGCAGTGGACGTCTTTCGGCAGAAATGATGATTGTGTGGATAAAAGCTGTTTAGCTCGGTGATAACCACTATCTTTAATTCTTTTTATCATGCAATGTTTTTCAAAACATTTTTTTTTGCTTTCTGATAAACTCTCCTACTTTTAAATATTTTTCTATAATAAAATACTGCTATGAATAACAAAATGATAGAACCTTAAACATAATTAAATTCACAATTGATTTTAAAGTAAACTAAGTGAGTGTAGTATTGTTGGTTTATTTGCTGCTAAAAGCATTTGCCACATACCTTATTCAACGGTTATTATGAATTAAACCCTTCCAATGTTTTCAGCAGAAATAATCTTGTGGTATGCCGTAATTATAATTAAACACACAACAATAACCGCAAAGCCGCGTTTGTGTAGTTGTGGTGATAATTTTGAATAATTTAGAAGAGTATGACGGGTGCTCAGTTTCTGTTTCGCTATATACAGCACCAAACGAGAGATACCTAAGTAAACAGGTTCGTAGAACATAGTTGTGGATTAATAAGAAACCGATGTTTTCGGATGAAAATAAATTAACTGTTTGTTTTCTATTAAATAAATTAAAGTTTATTCAAAAATATCCGTCTGTTTCTTACTAAACTTAAATTATATGACAGTACTTATTGTAGGTACTTTGGCAAGTCGTTATGCATTGAAAAAAGTGTATGGTTTAAAATGCTAGTTTCAATATCTAGTAGAAGCTATAATAAAGACTTACATCCAGTCTCACCAAGGGGTATCATATTTAAACCAGTAACTGGATTGTGGAAGTCAGACCGATAGACGTTTCATGTAAAACACTGGTATTTAGCTGGATCTGGTTTGACAGGAAGCCGTAGATGATGATGAGCACTGCACTGCTGCACTGGGCAAGGCCTACTACAGTCTTGCGCGGTCATTTTCGTTACCAAGTAACCACCAAAAAATTCCACTGAAAAATGCAGTGGGCAATGACACCATTTGTTTACAAAGGGCCCATTTTAATAGCAGGATATGGAATTAATGTCTACCTTCCATCTCAAATATTCAAATATTACATTTTTTCCCGTGGGTGTCGTAGAAGGCGACTAAGGGACTTACTAGAGAATGGGCAGCAGCATGATGATGAGCACTACACTGCTATACTAGGCAGATCTTTAAATAGGTCTACCACAGTCTGCCTCAGTCATTTTCATTACCAAGTGACTGTCAAAGAATTCCACTGAAAAATGTAATGGGCAATAACACCATTTGTTTACAAAGGGCCCATTCTAATAGCAGGATATGGAATTAATGTCTACCTTCCATCTCAAATATTCAAATATTACATTTTTTCCCGTGGGTGTCGTAGAAGGCGACTAAGGGACTTACTAGAGGATGGGCAGCAGCATGATGATGAGCACTGCTCTACTATACTAGGCAGATCTTTAAATAGGTCTACCACAGTCTGCCTCAGTAATTTTCATTACCAAGTGACTGTCAAAGAATTCCACTGAAAAACGTTATGGGCAATGACACCATTTGTTTACAAATAGCCCTTTCCAATAGCACGATATGGAATTAATTTCTACCTTCTATCTCAAATATCCCATTTTTTCCCGTGGGTGTCGTAGAAGGCGACTAAGGGACTTACTAGAGAATCGGCAGCAGCGTTCTCTATGCATATTATCAACATACTGCGATCGTCAACCCGCCTGCCAAGCATGGCGATTATGGCAAAACCTTTTGAGGGAGGCCTATGTCCACCAGTGGAAATCTTTCGACTGAAATGATGATGATCTCAAATAGATTCTTCCTTAGAAGGAAAAATCTATTTGAGATCATCCTTGATGCAAACACTATCTGGAAAATTCCTTGGAATAGATTCCAAGGAATTTTCCAGATAGTGTTTGCATCAAGGATCGCCTCATGTGCAAGATGTACCAACGTGTAAGTTATCCGTGTCATAGCTTTGGAAGGTAAACTTGTAAGTATGCTCGTATCAAACGGGTCTCAACTAACAATTGAGACGATATTCCCGTGTATCTGAATATCCGGGATGCGACACTGCGTTGGTACTGCAGGTTAAAGTTGTAAGCACGTAGCGTTGGCAAACAAAGGTTAATCGTGAATATGGAAATTTTATAGATGCCCTACACACTTTTCGTATTTAATTGGTTTCAAATTAGCCTCAAACAGAATAAAGCTGTCAGTTATTTCAAAAAAAATATCTTACTACCTGCACCCCGCAGTTTCACCCGCATTAATCTCAATCCCGTGGGAATCTTGGGATAAAAATGAAACTAGTTCCTTATTTAAGTCATGGTCTACCCATATGCCTAATTTCATCCAAATCCGTTTAGAAGTTTAGCGTGAATGCGTAACAAACAAACGTATGAAAAAATCAAATCTTTTCTCTGTGCAAAATTAATTTAAATACTCATAAGCTAATAAAGAGAAGCTGGTTCAAATGGGTCCTGCGACTTAGTCTAATAAAGAAGCCTCGAATTTTTCTAGCTATTATGTCAGTGCGTTTGTTCATGTTACATATCTATAATCCCATCTATCAGCGTTTTAACAAAATGTGAATACTTAGGGGCTGTGATATATCCTAGCTATAACCGGAAATCTGACTTTGTCATAACTCTTGACCACGTTGTCAATGAAATGCAAACAACATTTTTATCCATATAAATGTGCCCCATGAAAAATTTCACTCAAAATGTAAACAAGCGATTTTTGCGCGAAATAAATGTTACACAGGTGATACGAGCTAAATTGTGACAAAATGTGTATGTATTTTAACTTGGAATATTTTTTTAAGAGGGCATTCAAATGAATCATGCCAACCAGGATTTGTTTGTTTTGTTTTTTATTAAATTGCAATCGACATTAAAATGTCTACTGTGTTTGTTATGCGATAATGATTAATAAATAAAACTCAACCAACTCAGTAGTGCCAGTTTAGACACACAGACACACACACGTCATCACACACATTCACAGCACCTACATCGCACAGATACACGCTCACCCACACTTTAAGGCGATTAACACACGGCACCGCAAACCGCCGCGGTAGGCGGTGAAGCGGATCTCATGGCGCATTGGTCTCTAAGAAATCCGTTGATGCCTAACACACGTACACCGCCCGACCGCGCGGTCGAATTGTATGCCGCCGCGGGCGGTGCGCGGTGCCGTGTGTGAATCGCCTTAGTATTAGTAAATAAGTCACTCTCGGTATTATTATTATTTTTTCTTATTTTCTGTGTACTTCGTAATTGGCGTAATGTTTAGATTAATTAATAATGCTATACTTATTGTCAGCTGTGTAGTTACCTATAATAAATAAATAAATAAATGATGAAGTAAATTCCATGAGAAAATACGATGAACGACAAATTATTTTTTCAATGGATAAGAAATACAAGCTAAGTAATATCAGCCGCACGGGTCCATCGATCAGGTTAAGCCGCGCTTGCCAAGGCCGATTCATTGATGGGTGACCATCTTTACATACCAAGACCTTGTGCCTCGGAAAGCACGTTAAACTGTTGGTCCTGGCTGTCAAACGTGGACAGCAGGCTTAGCACGAGCACCGATTTGTCGACGGAAGAATAGACATGACTATTAACTAATTTATGTATAATAGGATAGCTATATTTTTCTATTAATTTTCACAGTTATGTGTTCTAAACGAATCATGATTTTGTAGATAATCGTATAAATACTTTGTGGCCGTCGAGTAGAAAGTTTGTTGTCAGTGTGATTTTGACAGTTTGGGAAGAAACATTGTTTTGAAATATTTTTTTTTTTTATTTATTTATTTAAATAGTCTACATTTATATGGACCTAGACAAAGATCGTTAGAAACGAAAGACAAAATGACAGATTGTATAGGAATATCTACGGTGCGATGTCAAAAATCGAGAAACGAAATGTCACTTTGTATTGAAAAAAGCACTGTTCGTTCTTCGTAGAAATATAAAGCGTCTTGTAAAGCCTGCAGAAGCCCGAAAGTTTGACAGCCAGTCTTACCAAAGGGTACTGTATTACCTGGTATCTGAGTTGTGAAGGTCAGATAAACAGTCGCAACATGTAAAATACTGGTATTCAGCTGCATCCGGTTAGACTAGAAGCCGTCCCCAACATAGTTGGGAAAAGGCTAGGCAGATTGATTGGAGAAATACGAGGTGCGATCCCACACTTATATACGAAAGTAAGTAGTAAGACCAAAAACAAAATAAATATGGAAATTAAGTCTAACATGCTATCCATACCACTTATGAGAATCAGCATACATCGAGTGAAAAGTTGGCATCGCGACGTTGGGTCCAACTTTGGCGCCTTGTCGCCTCCTACATTACACGGACTATTGGCACTCTCCACCAACTGCGAACTTTCAAGATATTATAGTTACGTAATGGTTTTAAGTTGTAGTAGGAAGTGCTTTGAGCGTACAGCCCGAGTGCAGGGACTATAGTGTCCTAACACGACGGCACGTGAGTACTCAACAAAGACCAATTTTCAACTAATCGCGGATAAGTTTGTATAGCACGACTTTTAAGCTATTGCATAGCTTTTATCGCGGGCTTTGAGCGCGGCGACCGAATCAAGAAATTCCGTAACGAAAATAAAACCTGACACCCCCCACTCCGTCTACCATGTAGCTCAGCCGAGCGTTCGCTTAACGATGGTACGACTGTACGATATAATAAAATTTGTTTTCTTAACGGTCACCACGCTCAAAAAGTGTAACTTGAATTAATATCAAAGAAAAAAAAAATACTGCATAAATAAAAATAAAAAATAAAATTCTAATTGCTTAAGTTGATAAAAAATGCTATGCAATAGCTTTACCGCGGCTGTCCCCGAGTGCCACACGTATTTATTTTTTTCAATTCATCAAATGGCTTCTCCCGCTCTGGGCGCACCGGAAGGGCGTGTCAGACTTTTACTGACTAAAACCCACACGTGTTCCCTCATTGCCTATGCCAGGGCCACGGTAACTCCGTCGAACAAATCCGCGATCCTGGCAGTTGTATAGGACGACTGGGCGTGACATTTCACTCTCATAGCGATGAATCAAACGGTTGTGGATACACATTCGAATAGAGAGATACATTTAATTTAAACTGTCCGATCGAAACTAAACTTGTTTTTTCTGATGCAGTTGAACGTGTTCATATTTATCCACTCTCGTAATTAAACAAGCAATGGCCATGAACTGTCATCTTTGTTTTGTTTGAAACGGTAATCGAAACCGTCTTACGAATATTTCATTGTAATATAGTGTCAAATGTCTGACATTGTACGGTCTCGACCGGTCTCGATTTACCACTTGACTGGGCTAAAGACCACCCAACCGGGAACTTTCATGGTTGAGGTGACAAAGAGATTGTATACATGATTTTGAAAATCTATCAGTTATGTGTGTCAAAATCTAATCATCTTCCAAATTTTTGTTATATTCCCGATGATCTGTATTTCGACCTATTCGGAACATTCAAGATTGTTATCTTCTCCAAGAGGACTTGGATCGACTGACGGACTATTGTAGCACTAGTAAGCTCCATCTGAGCATTCCCAAGTGCAACTACCTAAATTTTACCAAAAATAAAAATATAATAAGGTTTTCATACACATTATGTAATGTTTTATTAAATAACGTAAACGCGGTTCGCGATCTTGGCATATTGCTTGACTCGAAACTCTGCTTGGATTTGCATATCGAAACAATTGTAAATAAAGCGTATATGATGTACGGACTTATAATGAGATCCACGCACGACTTTAAACGGACCTCGTCGTACTTATGCCTATATAAAACCCTAGTCCGTTCCCAGCTCGAATATGCTGTATCCATGTGGAACCCATTCTATGGTAAATACATTGACAAGATAGAAGATGTCCAACGTAGATTTCTTCGTGCAATGCTCTACAGGTGTCACAAAACTTATCTACCGTATAACCAATTGCTCAGTAAATACAGGCTTTTGACGCTCAGCTCTAGACGTAAACAATTAGAAGCAATTACATTGTATAACATTGTTAATGGCAATTTTGATTGTATTGATTTAAATAATATACTATGCTATGCAGTCCCCAGTCCGACAGACGGCAGGTGCGTGCAGGCAAACTCTTTGCAGTAGGCACCTGCCGATCTAACACTGGTGCACGTTCACCGATTCGGCGAATGGCAGCAACCTACAATGAAGCATTTGAACACATCGATATACTTGCATGTTCTTTGAAAAGGTTTCGTAGCCTTTTGTATGACACACTTGAACTTTTGGACTAGTTCTTCGAAGGCTTTTAATGTAATATTAGTTTTATTTTTATTTAAATACTTTTTCTTTATTTATTGTTTTTTTTTTAATGTTTACTGAATCTGTTACGCGTGTACAGTTCACCTCCTAGTAAATTTAAAGTTTATTTGTAACAGCGCTGTGGGCTACGTTATTATTTAAGTAACTTATGTTTTCTTTTTGTAATATTCTACAATGTAGCTGTTTGTTGTTCTTATTTAATAAAATAAAAATAAAATAAAACTTAATGTTTCGATTATTAAAAGTGTAATCAAAGTGCCAACACACGTGGCAATCGTTTTCAAAGCGTTCCATATTTCTACAACGACTTTCAACAAGATTGACTTTTCGGTAGCTTATCGTCATAATCTGCCTAGTCTTTTCCAACCTATATTGGGGTCGGCTTCCTGTCCAAGACCAGTATTTTACATAGCGTGACTGCCTATCTGACCTACATAATCCAGTTACTGGGTTCTACGGTACCCCTTGTTAAGACTGGAGGTTCGACTTTCGGAATTCTTACGACCCGTAACGACCGTCAAAGATCCACGAATTACAGCCGGGACCAACGGCTTATCGTGCTTTCCGAGACACGTAGGGAACTTGGTATGTAAAGATGGTCACCCATCTACAGACTAATTGCGGCAAGCGTAGCTTGATTTGATCGAACGACCCGTGCTGCTGTTCTCACTTAGCCACAACCTCCACCTGATCTGTAACTTATGTCAGTCCCATCCATTTTAAAATTTTCCGCCATCGTTATAGCTAAAATGCTGTAACGTGACATAATAAATATAGCCATAATGTAATATTATCTAGGGCCGTTCCGTGTGGTGCCGGACGTAAAGAATAGCACCATCCCATTTCTTCCCATGGGTGTCGTAGAAGGCGACTAAGGGACTTACTAGAGAATGGGCAGCAGCCTTCTCTATGAATTTTACCAACATACTGCGATCGCCAACCCGCGTGCCAAGCGTGGCGATTATGGCAAAGCACCCCCTTTTGGGGAAGCTTATGTCTAGCAGTGGACGACTTTCGGCTGAAATGGTGATGACGATGATCTAGGGCCCTTTGGTGATGATGTTATTATCTCGTGTAGGTCACACTTCGTTGTTGTTCGTTTTCGACACCGGTGCCTGTGAACTTCTTACCCATACTTTTTAAATTTTTGCGTTACTATACTTTTAACCTGTTTGTGTTTCTCAATCCTCCGTTCTTTATGTGCTTACATAATATCTGTGTGCTATCTTTGAACGTATTTTAAACTAGCTATGTATAATAGTCAATATCTACCTGAAGACTTTTATTCCATTGCCCCGAATCTAACCTACTTTACTTATATGGAAAGAATTAACTACAACAAGAAGGTAGGATTTACCTATATCATCTAACCAACACCCAACGTGATTGCGGTGGTTCTGATCAGACCATGCCCTCTTGCTGAAATGTCCTAAGTACCCGGTCACCTGCACTTCGGATGACCTAAAGAATGCCACTAATGTCGGCAACTAACGTGGCCACCTTCTGGCCTCAAATTAAAAAAATAAAACTGGCACTCCGTGAGTGCCGACAGAAGTGAAAATTTGATCAATGTACGTCTGTATTTTTTAAATCTTCAGGAAATATTTTTTAAATCGTCAGATTAAGGAACGTTCAACGTACGTTCAACGTTGTTCATTCGTATGTTCGGTTCGTGGTGTCGGTAACAGTGTCGCGAGTTCAATTATTGTTTTTGCCCATCTCAAAAAATGCCCAACGTGCCTCAAGAAATTTTCACTGAAAAAAATGTTGAACGAGTGTTAAAAGAAGACTTATATTATTCCTACATGCATCACCGTTGTTGATGGCTTCTGTAACACCGTACAGAAATCCCGCAGCATATTTGCTTTTGTTATGCAGACCAAATAAAACAGAATCGAAAGGGAAAGTTATATCCAACAGGAGACATTTACCATAATCCAATTATTTTACTTTTTCTCTCGTTTTCACGATGAAGCTTTATACGTATACTTCAATTACTTTTCCATCGTCTACTTTGCTGCCCAATATCCATTCAAAAGACAAGAAATTCACAGGAGACGCATTTCTTAAACAAGATATTTGTACGAATAATGTCGTAGGCTTAAGGACACCTAAGGGAAGGACATAAATAAAGTCCTGCTTTAGTACCTACCTTTTAACTTCGAAAGGAATTACTTTGAATTGTCAAGTGAATCTTGTTTACGCTGAGATTGTACCTATTTTTTGTTTGAAACTTATATTGCTCGCGTAGAACGGCTTTAGTGAAGCAAAAGTTTTGACGAATTTATTATAAAACCGTTTTGCGAAAAAGTTTGTTTTTTCAGTAATAGGTCTTTTTTACTTTGACCATGTTTTTAGATTTTGTAGTTACCTGTTCTTTTTACAATGTTTTTTATATTATTAAATCTGGATTCGGAATTAGTTTTTCACTCAAGACTTGGTCCAGAAACTTGACATTTACGTTATATGTAACCTGTTATTATGGCCATACAATCATCAATACTGAAAAGGCTTCTTTAGACAGGTGCGACGCGACACTTGTAGAACAATTCATTCCTAAAAGTTTTCATAGAAATTGTTCTTCGAGAGCCGCGTTGCGTTGTCGCGTCGCGCCTGTTTGTAAAAGCCTTAGAATTAAGGTCAGCTCAATCTTATTTAGACACAGACATAAATATAAAATTGCCACTTACAAAATAGTTACACGAACATAACTGTAGCAGTGTTTACTAACAATTTAACTTCGTCGGTTTAACCAGTTTTACAGCAGTAGTTTCTTGTTGATTGTTATTGTAGGAGATAACTTTATTATGTCCAGTCTTTAACTTAATCTTTGTGTTAGAGTGATGTTAAGTTAAGCGTCTGTTGATGAATCTTAAAATCGCGGCGAGTATTTTTCGCGCAGTGAATTTTCAACTCTAGAGATTTGAAAATCCAACAGAGTGCATGATCTCAACGCGTCGAAAATAGAATAGTGTATTTTACAGTTCGATTCGTAACTTACGTCGCTCAACAGTGCGTTGAAGATTAAGTGCGCGAAGAAACCCGTTCACGAGCATAACACAAGGATAAGCCATTGCCCCCCTCGCTATATTTGGGAGAAGGAGGCAACCCGACCTCCGTTGCTACCGCAAGCGGCGACATCTAAGGGAGCATGACGAACTTGCTGCCGGTTGCTCAGGCAAGATTAATATGAACAGTTGTCGAGGTCTCCTTTCTATGAGAAGAAGTGCGGGTGTCCAGTGCGGGCTGTTAGATGTTTCAGGTGTTCGAATTTTTTGGTTCTATAACATGCCGATTTCCTCAGGATATTTTCTCCATCCTCAGCTGGGTGAACTGGCCAAACCTTGGGGGAATAAAGGCGTGATGTTATGTGTTATAATGTTATTATTTTCTGCTATAAACACAAAATCAAAAATCATTTATTCAAAAGGCTGAGAATCGACACTTTCCGAACGTCAAAATTCCATAAGACAGTCCCCAAAACACGAAATCAGTAGTTTCAGCTGAAGTGACGGGCGTTTCCTACTCCGCATCACCTACGAACATAAGATTAGCGGTCCAAAGCAAGAATGAATGACAAACAACACGATTTGATACTTGTCCTTGCTCCTGATGTGTTTTTGCCCGTCCGAAAAAGTTAGATAATCGAAAGTAGGTTGCACTCCGTAGTATCGTATAACTTTTGGACGTATCTTCGTTGACGGGCTTAGAGATTCGGCTCACTAATTTGTTATATTAAATGTAAGCGGGTTTAACTTTTACAAATCAAGAAATGTCTAAAATATATGTCTATTTCAGTATGCGAATAAAATGTACCGTGCGGGTTCTGCCCTTCAATTTATTCGTAGGCAACTCAATCGGGTATAATTTATTTTCCCTGTCCACCTTTCAACCTTTACCGGGGTTTATATCCGGACGGCTTGTATGCATTCGTCCAATAAGTCTAGTTTATGTCGATTTATTTTAGATCGTGTGAGTAAATTTGAGGGACGAGCTAGTTTTAATTTAAATGTCCCATGACCTTTTCCTATTTTGACTTTTTTAATCGTTTAAGATGTAGGCTGTGTCATCATAATAACTTTCAGCCGAAAGACGTCCACTGCTGGACATAGGCCTCCCCTAACCTCCGCCACTTCGACCAGTTCTGTGCTTCCCGCGGACTCCTGCGTTTCTCACAAGGTCATCGTTCCAACTTGTGGGAGGCCTTCCAACTTTACGTCTTCCAGTACGCGGTCGCCAGTCCAGAACTTTTAGGCCGCATCGGCCATCTGTTATGCGAGCAATGTGTCCTACCGACTGCCACCTAAGTATGGCAATTCTTCGGGCTATGTTGGTTACCTTGGTTCTCCTGCGGATCTCTTTATTCCTGATTCGATCACACAGAGAAACTCCAAGCTGTGTGTGATAAATAAGTCAGAGGGGTAATTGCGTAATACCTACACTATCAGTAGTATAGTAGTGAAGGGCGGGCGTTTCCGGGGGAATGTCTTATGTAATTTATTGTGACGTTCAAAAAGAGCTGACTCTCGGCCTAGTTTGATTACATGACTTTTGTTTTTTGTTTTCCAACAGAATTATGAAAGAATGGATTCATAATCAGCCTATAACGTTCCCATTGCTCGGACACAAGCCTCCTCTATGTGAGAGGGAGTGGACCGTAATCTACCACGCGGGCCCAGTGCGGGTTGGTAGATGTCACATATCTTCGAATTTTTGGTTCTAGGATATGCTGGTTTCCTTCACCGTTTTAAAAGCAGTGGTGATTAAATAATTTTACGTAAACTAAAGCACCTGTCTGGGTTCGAACCTACGACCTACATCTCGTAAGTCGCGACAGTTACCACTGGGCCACCACTGCTCTGGAAAGAATGAATTAGCTATTGCTTACCCTCGAAATGATTCAGATTTTAATGGATAGCGTGTTACACAATGTATCTCTATAATGGCTACATCAAAACTAAAGAGTTCATTCAAATTAAAAGATTCAAGACACAGGTTTTGAAAACAGGGGAATAAAAAACGAATTCAGATAAAAACAGCCTTTAATAATTTCAAATACATAGATGTAATTATATTAAGATTTCACAGAATGGTTATACTAAGCCAACATTTCAATCGACAATATTCACTTTGACATGTTCTAAAAGTTTTGATTTTGTCCTATTTATCTTCTTGTATTTGGGATTCGCTTTGACAGATCTTCTTATGCTGCTTCTGGTCATAACTCTATCGAAGATTTCTTCACTCGTATCTTCACTTCCATCATCAGAAAAGTGGTTGTTCATACTGTCGTTGACTTTGTTTGGCCGTAGTATAACAGGCTCAACAGCAGCATCGAAGAAAACTGATTCATCAGTGATAGTTCTCTCATCTTCACTATGAGACTTTTCATTACTCGTTTGACGATTAAAGATCCTGTTATTTACAGTCGGAACTTGTAATTTATTCTTTTTACTATCATCTTTCTTTTTAGCACCTTCTCTATTAGATGGTTTATATTTAATTGGGGAAAAGTCAACCCTCCGGAGAAAGCTTATGGTATCACCAAATCTTCGACTACATTTTCTTGTAGTTTTGGCTTCAGGTTTGGTTTCTTCGGCTTTACAGTCTTCGTTATCTAACGCTACTCCTGAGTCAGAATTGGAATCCACCATTATATTAATTTCTGGTACAGCTGTTAATTCCATAACTTTCAACTGATTCGTTAATTCTTCTATTTTTTCAGCTTGTTTTTGTATTAATAAATCCTTCTGTGCGAGTTGTTCTGTTACCGATTCTGTTCTTAAAGCTAAATTCACTTCGTATTTTCTCAATTCACCCGACAAGAATTCCAATTCCCGTTTCCTATTCGATTCCAATTTCTTTATAAAATCAGCTTGTTTCGTGTATGCTTCTTTCAGCTTCGCAACTTCTTGTTTATGTGTCGTGTTGAGGAATTTAATAATGTTTATTGCCTCTTGAAGTGTCGCTGGCTGCATTATATTTTCTTTCGTAGCGTTCCCTGACATTATTGCTTCCATTTTGGATCTGTAACAATAAAATGACAACATTAATGCATGTTTCGTAACAAGAATTGCACCATATAATTCATATTTTTAAACTGATGAGGTACCATCATTTTTCGATTAGTTTCTCTTCAGTCTTGCTATTAGTGCGGTAATGATCGCATGAGATATGAGATTTGTAATTAAAGCGATCGTTAAGTGTATTGGGTAATTAATACTTATTGGAATTGCATTTAAAGTAGTAATGATTCGTTTATGAAATTACATTTAGAATGACACTTTATTTAATGATATTTTATTAATGACATTAAGAATGGCTAGAATCATTTCGCATGCCACGACATTTTCTTAGATATATCTCTTTCAATATTTAGTCGAGATTTTTGTAAACAGAGCTCTTAGAAAAAACTGACTGCAAATAGTCGCAGTTATGCAGATTTTGCTTTTCTTTGATAACAAGTCAGTCATGTGACATTACATAACAGATACGGTATAGTTATGGTTTTTTGCAATTGTTATATCAACTATTCATAGAAAAATCAACATATGGTGGACAATGATCTCATTGCTAACATACAGGGTACAGTTTATATTTCTACTAATAACATTACATTGCTGTAATAACAAGTTATTGTTCGCACGTATGTCCTTTTTGTTACAAAAACAGATATCTTTCTGTTTGACATACTTCGGCGATTGTTTTAGAAAGAAATGCTCGAGAGTTCGATTAGGGTTTATTGGAATTGTAGATTTCCGATGTCAGTAGAAAAGTACCAAATAAAAACGATAAAAAAAACTTTTAGATAAACGTTGATATTTATCATTATACATTGACACTAAGGCTCATTTATACTACCTCGGAACGGAATGGAAGCGAATTTTCGTACCGAAATTGCATTGCAATAGTGTGCATTTGAAGTTGAACTTTATATGAATTGTTTATCGTACAAACCAGATATGAGCCAACAGGGCCTCAAGTCTGCTATTACAATAGTGGCAGAATGGTCTATCATTGATTTCATAATTGTTGATTTTGACAAGTTTGGTAATCTACTAATATAATGGCGTAATTATGACTTTCCAGTGGTCAGCCACTGACACTCCATTGAAAGAAATGGCGTTTATTGGTAATCTCGTACATAATGACAAATGAATGACTGATCTGCTAAAACTTGGACAGTTCCTAAAATAATATGTTAAAAATTATTATGTTAAAATATATTCATATAAATGAAATCTGGCATGAATAAATATTCAAATTTAGTAGTTTTTTTTCGAAAATAATTTTTTCTAACGGGTTTTATAATAATGGCAATACGACAATGCCACTATAACACAATTCTATTACGAGACCAGTGACCGACCACTGATCGACCATTATGAATTTAGCAGATTACGAACTTTTAGCAAAATGATAATGGGATCGTGTTGGAATGACGAATTTATAAAAATAGCAGACTAAGGCCCCAGTTCACGTGTCTTCCGGAAAATTCTCAGATTATATATCCCCGCAACTAACAGCTTGTGTCAAGTTTGTACGTTACACCATGGACATAAAATTAATTGTGCCTTGTATAATTTTGTTCCAGAAACAATATTCTTTTCCGTTTCGCAGCAATGTAAATTAATCCTAAAAGTATGTAATTTTAGGCGTTTAACGTTTCCTACAGTACTTCTACAAGTTTATAAATACTGCATTGTACCTAAAGCAACAAGCAAAAGACGTGTTACCAATAAACTAATCATACTAAATATTTTTTATTGTATACACATCTACCAATATTATGAAATAAGTAAGTATTGAAATCAGTTAAAAAGAAAAGATTTTGAAAGTCGAAACAAAACAACGAATACCAAAACATTGACAAATTCCCAGAACATAACCTACCAAAGACTAAAAATAACCCAAATCTTTCAAATAGGAGATTACCCAAATCCCATAAAAGACAAAGGATAACCACATAGCACGAATAAAACATAAAACCTTATAGAACCTACCTACATATACCTTTTGCCACTCTTTATCGGTAACCTATTTGTTATACTACGGAATCTGCGACAAGCCAACGGAATTTATGACTGTGAAAACTCACTTTTGAATCCTTTCAATTGTCTTTGAGATAAGACAAATACGAGCATTTTTCGTTCAGTTTAAGTTACTAGGTTTGGTACAGTCGATCTTGAAAATACTTTGTCAGTTTTGACAAGAATAGCGCTACTATTCCCTAATTTCTAATTATCTGGAATAAAATGGCCAAATGTCGACTGGTAGAAAATATCTATTGCCTATAAATATACCTATTTATGACATAAATAAATATATACCTATACATAATATAAATAAATAAATGGCGGCTGTGTTGGACCGTTTTCTGTCAACATGACAGTTAATAATGTTAATGTTAAAAATCAGAGCATATAATGATATTGCTACTAGATACCCACTTGAGTTAGTTTTATTAGGTTTCAGTAGCAGACTGGAATCTGGATTTTTAATTTACGTTTGACGGTAATAGGCTCGCCCTATGTGACTTAAAATTACCCGGTAAGATTTATGGGTGTACTGTAGACACACTTGTATGCTCCTGCCTAACCCTGGGGAAATCACAGGCGTGATATTATGTTTTGTGTCCTACTGAATTGAAACTTCAATAAGGTTCCCACCATTGCTCTGTCTCATAGAAACATCGACCGTGTCTTTTTGTGACGTGCAACTGCTATTCAACCTGATTTATTCATTTATTAGGAATAACAAACAATTACAAATTCAATCTTATGAACTATCTTATAGAATAAGTACAGAATACAAATGTGCAACTCACACCGTTATCCACAGCATACATTAAAACAAAAAATATATTTATATAATATAATAATAAAAAACAAACGACAACTGTTTCATTCTATCAACATTCGTGCAATTTTTTTAAAGGTTTTAAGATGGTTAAGTATTTACGAGGGTGACTATACTATAGCAAGTAAGTACACTGCACGTAAGTGGCAGCAAACAAAACAAGTACCTTTATGCCTAAATTTTCGATCTGCCTAGACTTTTCCCAACTATGTTGGGGTTGGCTTCCAGTCTAACCAATGCAGCTGAGTACCACTATTTTACATGGAGCAACTGCTTATCTAATTTCCACCACCCAATTACTAACACCATACCCTTTGGTAAGACTGGTTGTCAGTTACTTATATATTATTTAGCCATAAGGCTAACTGCCTTTTATTATTAATTTAACTTAGTACTACGCTAAGCCAGCTTAAGAAAAAAATGTTACCGTCGACATACGGTCGACTGTACCTATATTTTAGTATTGAAGACGGGATTAGGGTAATCCGAAATGGAGAATACACTAGTACCAATGGGATTATCTTAATCCAATAAGGAGAATTGTGTTCCTATTTAGGTATTGATTTAGCGAATATGCTGCAAATCTGTTGTAACAGCTAAACAAGGCTTTTTTGATTAGCTGAGACATCTTTTTTAGGATGATTTTAAGTTACTTTAAGTTACCTAGTTTGTTTGTAACGTTTTCACGCTAAAACGGCTGAATTGATTTGGATGGAATTTGGTACACAGATAGACCATGACCTGGGTAAAGATTTAGGCTACTTTTCATACTGGATAAGTGACAAAATCGCGGGCAACAGCTAGTCATTAAGAAAACATTTGATTTTTTGAATGCTAGTTTGTTACGTTTTCACGCTAAACGGCTGAACGGGGTTTGATGGAATTCGGCTCATGGGTATATCATGACCTGGGTTAGGATCTAAGATACTTTTCACACGGGATCGAGACTTATTCGGGTAAAACCACAGGACGCAACTAGTTCGGAAGTGAAATTTATCAATACATAATTGGCGAGGTCAGTGTTTCCTGTACCTACCTACGATCCCTACTTACCTTCCTATTCACGGAATATGTATAAGCGTGATGCTATAAATTGAAAATGAATTTTATTCAAGATTTTCACGAATTTTCAATTAAAAGCTTTGAAGTAATGTGAAAGGTAATATTTTACTAAAGAATAATATTTTTGTTTTTATTTCTGTATATACATATTGATAAATCTGCAAACTACATAGCGTTTTTTTTTTCATTTCGGGTTCAATAAATATTCAACATTGTACCTCGAGGAGTTGATGAAGTTTTCATAGAAATAGATCTACTAGAGTCGCGTCGGGGGCGGGGGTTTTCGAGGCCTTTACAAAAACCACAAGACCAAAAAGGTTGATAGCGTAAAGAAACAGTACCCCAAAAAATGTCGACTGTTAACATCTGCTTGTGAAAGAGCCATATGGAGAATGCCATGCCATCTGTTTAAACAAAAAATACAAACTATTCATAACGTAGGTAGCTACATCGTCATCTACTTACTGGTAGGTAAGGTTTCTTTATGTGACCCAAATGCGGCTTATAAGTCAATTCGCACGAAAAATACTCGCCCAAATCAGGCGAATCGTCACTATTAAATAATATAACATTTTCTCTACTCGCACGATAGAAAACCAGAGATTCGTAGGCAACTGGTGCGTTTTGTATTGTACACACGGCTATACATCAAGCTATACATTTCCAGTTTACGCTGATCTCGCTTTGTACGGAAATCTTATACAATGCGAGATCAGCTTATATTGGAAATGTATAGCTTGGTGTGTAGCCGTGCGTACCTATGTAATAGTTAGTGAACTTTTTTTTACTTTTCGTTGATTCCTTAACGTTTTATTAAAAAAACGTGCCAGTTACGTAGAACGAATTTCTGGAATTTTCGATTCACCTGCAAATCGATTAGCTTCGTGCGAGTCGGCAATAGTAAATATTATACAATTGAAAGGTGACGATTTGGGTGAGCTTTTTCGTGTGAGTCGATTTAAAAGTCCCAAATGCATATGGCATACCGATATTAACCTCGAAGCTAGACCCGGGTGCCTGTTATTATTTAGTCACATATATGCATACTCCACTTTAAATGTTTGGCCTAGGTTTGTTTACCAAAACTCTGATTTTTAATTTGGTACACCAAAATGACAGCTGCGGTGGTGTGTGATATAAAACTATTATATTTTCAAACGTAAGGTTTTTTGATACTTTTAACCGATTTTGCGACCTACAGTTATCTCCGTTTGGTAATTTTCATTTCTTTTAACTAATCTATTGGACTACTGAAAATTAGTTACAGCACGCTTGTAAAGTTACATTTTAAGCTATGATAAGGTATTTCGGCAATGCAGAGTCGAATAAAACTAAATAGCGAAACTCCACAGTAAAAAATAGCTTTCTTTGTTTATAAACCTCACAGACGTGATAGGTATCATTATTTAAACACGATAAAACAAAAAATGTTTTTCAAAAAAATAACAACCGACTTCCAAAAAAACACTACAAAGTGCAAAATAACTTTAATTTCGGGAGTCGGTGACTTTGGATGTGTATTTTAATTATTTGTCACCGCCTTCCGAAATTAAAGTTATTTTGCACTTTGTAGTGTTTTTTTGGAAGTCGGTTGTTATTTTTTGAAAAAAGTTTTTATTTTTCACTTTTTAGTTACCTACCCCACACCAATTGGAAATTTCATCATCCTTGGGGTCAAAACAATGCATACTTATGCGATAGCAACATTCGCGGTTGATTTGCTGTAATTTTTTGAAGAGTTCCGTTGTCTGTCTCCGAAACGCATCTTCAGATCTATATGAAATTTTAATGGGACCATTTTGGAGTAAACTTCTTTCGAACAAAAAAATAATTTTGCAAATCCGTCAATATACGACGGAGTTATGCCCGAACATAAATAAAAAAATAAACGTGTCGAATTGAAAACCTCCATCTTTTTGAAATCAGTTAAAAAAACAATTTTTTTTTTCTAAACTTCACCACTAGCAATCGTTGACCCATAACAATTTAATTATTATTGTTTTATCACGTTTAAAATGTCGATTTCGCTAGCTAATTTAATTTCACCTTATAGGTATATTTAACACCATGACACAGACATAAGAAATGTCACCTCAATCACGTCTCTCAACCTAGCTTCAAATATAAAGTTCTACACGTGTTATTATTTTACACGATGCAAGCGCTTCACCTGTCGGGTTTCGTCAACACCCGCGCTTATGCGCTTGCGCATCTCTTAGGAAATCTTGGTTAGGTTTAGAAGATTGATTAAGATAGCATTTCTGAATGGTTTTAGGTTCAATTTTAAAAGTAATATTTTAGTTAAGATCAAGCTTTTCGATATAGAAACAGTATTGTGAGTGTGCTGAGTAGCCAATTATTTTTAACTTCTTGTGTGTATGCTACAGTTTAAAAATATATTTTGCCTGTACTGAAAAAGAAAGTAGCAGTGTAGTGGAAAAATGCCTGTATTGCCTGTATACCAAAAAGCTTGTTCGACTGTACCTACACCATACATATAATTTATTGCAATATAAATATTATTTCCAAAACTAAACATTATATAATTCTCGATACATTAGAAACATAACACATTAATAGAACTAGTTAAAACAATTCACCAACCTGTCACGGAAGATCCCAGGGCGTTCACAATGGCTATAAATCCAATAACACTGGCACTTCAGTACTTGAATTATTAACTTGAGACACAACTTGTTCGCTCTGCGTTCCAACACTGACTGAGTGTACCACTGCGATCCTGTCAGATCTTATGTAAAAATAATAATAGTAATAAACTAATGACATAAGGTTCAAAATCGATTAGCAAGGTGACAGTTGCTAATCGATTTTGAACCTTATGTCAAAAGTACAAGGTAGATGTTAAACAATGGCGTAAAGAACAAAGGGGATTATAATGTTTGACAGGTATAGAAATACGATCCTTTTCTAGAAAAAAACGCGGTTTCGGCAATTCCTTAGAAGTAATTGTTAAGTGGGGCGGTAAAAGCTGTTAAAGTGCTTAACAGGTAACAAAGTAACACATCTGCTTTACAGCGAAATGGGTAGTTAGTTTTATTGCAAGCTGTTCGGTAGTTTCTGGGTTTTGTAGGTTGTGAGAAAAGGTGTTAGAAGATAAATGATTTAATTTCTGTAAGTAGAAATTTGTAGAAACACCTTTACAGTTTATTAGTCGCTCGCAAAAAATTAACTCACCCGAATTGGTCGAATCGGGTCTTTAAAATACTTTACTATATTTTCCGTAAACAATCGATGCCGATTCGCCGACAAAAAAGTTTGTGCGAGTGGCCTACGGAAAATACAGTGTAAGTTTTTATCCAGTGCGCAAATTGTAACCATGAATGAATTCAGCATATCATTGTAGAACCCCTAGCGCAGAAAATTTTCGCCGGATATACAAAAAAAAATCAGCTGTCCCATACATTTTGACCGCGTAGGTATTGCACTTTTCTATGAAACAGCAGATTTTTTTTAAATAACTGGCGAAAAATTTCTGCGCTAGGGATTCTACAATGATATGCTGAATTCATCGTTACAATTTGCGCACTGGATAAAAACATTTCCTGTACAATATTATTTAAAAATAACGATTCGCCCGATTCAAAATTCATGCGAGTCGACAAATAAGCCACTTTTTTATATGACCTTACTATATGACTACTCTGAGAAGAAAGGCTAAAACAAACTCAGAGGTAAAAGTATATTTTAAAGTCCAGACATAATCTTGGTCAGAACATGTAAAGACCGTGTAGTCTTGAGGAAAGAACTACACTATGCTGTGATACCGTATACCAACACTATCTAATTCTTCTTAAACCAATAAGTAGTTACTTGGGATAGTTTGGGGTAGGTAAGTCACTTTACCTAGGCACATAAGCCGACGCACAATGGAACGAATGTGTGGGAGAGGTTGGACGTAAACATCTCCGAAAAAAAATAGTTAAATTATGCCAAACGAATGGTGCCATCTTATTTGATTACCTAATGCCTTCATAACTTGTGCTGATAAATTTCTTCATAACTCCTATATTTCGGAAGTAATTTGAGAAAATGTGATATTTTACTATGAAAATGAGTGTATCGAGCTCTCTCCCTCCTGATTCCGGCGTTGTTTCAAGTAGCGGTCTCTAATATCATAATGCTAATACTAAGAGCTATATTTAATACTGAGACACATGGTGCGCCAAATGTGCACTTTCTGGGATAAAGAGTGATGTTTATTTTTAACCGACTTCAAAAAGAAGGAGGTTATCAATTCGACATGTTTATATTTTTTTTTTTATGTATGTTCGGGCATAACTTCGTCGTATATAGACGGATTTGCAAAATTATTTTTTTGTTCGAAAGGGGTTTGTTCCGAAATGGTCCCATATAAATTTCATATAGATCTGATGATGCGTTTTGGAGACAGGCAACGGAACTCTTCAAAACTTTACAGCAAATCAACCGCGAATGCGGTTATCGTATAAATATGCATTGTTTTGACCCTGAGGATGATGAAATTTCGAATTGGTGTGGCGTAGGTAACTAAAAAGTGAAAAATAAAAACTTTTTTCAAAAAAATATCAACCGACTTTCAAAAAAACACTACAAAGTGCAAAATAACTTTAATTTCGGAAGGCGGTGACAAAAAATTAAAATACCTACACGTCCAAAGTCACCGACTTCCGAAATTAAAGTTATTTTGCACTTTGTAGTGTTTTTTTGAAAGTCGGTTGATATTTTTTTGAAAAAAGTTTTTATTTATCACAAAAATCTAATTCTTTGTTTATTTTGCCGTTTTTCTAAAGGTTCACCTTATTACAATAACATTTCTGAGCAGCCAATTAGAGAAGATATTAGAGAATTAGGATATGTGATTAGGGACTTAAGATTTACATATAAAACAGATGCACTAATGATTACTGATAAGAAGATAGCTATTATTTATTTACTAAATGGCTCATAATACACTAAATTATCATGCATCATTTTCAAACTAATTACCTTGCAATATTTAACAAATAAACCTGGATTAAATATAAATAGGTCACTATTAGTAACTTTAAAATCAGTGTTGATTTACACCTCGTTGTAGCCACACTAATGCCGCAATGTATTTTCCAAATTTTAATACAAATCTTGATCTTCACGTTGCTTTATGCGCACGCGCACATGAAGATTTACGCGACTATATCTATTTGTTCAGTGTTTTAAAAGATAACTGTTGTGTTCAGTTATGTGAAAGTTCTGAAACAAGCTTAAAAGACTGGTGTCGTCGATTTTGCTACCGCATTTATGCAAAATGGACGCTGCAATACAGTGGCTGGAATTTCTGAATGAAAATATTGAATCTTCTACAGAAAATGTAAGTGACGTCATCGAGCCCATAATTTCTCCTGCTAAATCTGATGCTTCAACTTGTACACATCCTAGTCCTCGTAAATCTTTTGAGGACCTTAGTAACCGGCAAAAAAGAAGACGCACTGAAGATACCCCCTTGAGGCCACGGGACAAAATCAATCCCACGCGCACAATACCGTTGAGCGGCCATGGGATAAAATCTATCCCACGCGCGCTTTGTTGCGGAGTGACTCATTTATTTTAACTCGTGACAAAAATCGACTATTTAGTTCTCTATGGTAACCGTACATTCTGATTCCATGCTTAATATACTACGTTTCAAGATAAGGAAACCCTGGAACGTTCGGAAAAAATATTTTTAATCTGTTTATTTTGCAAAAGTGGTAATAAAACTTACGTCAGGCAATTGTTATTGTTTTGTTTTGTGATGCTTGTGGTTAATTCATTTTGTACTAAAGGTGGTTTTATTCATTTGTTATGCTAAGAATATACACACCATGCATTTAAAACCATAAAAAACATAGGCCATCGCTTGTTTTTTTTTGTTATTGTTATTTTTTTCGATAGCGTAAACATTCTAAGATAAACATTCCCACGCTCATTTTCAACGAATTATCTAACTTTTTACGACCATTCATTCAAACGAAAGTAAGACTAGTTAAACCGTCCGTTTACTCAGAATTCCAAAACAATAAACGGTCGAACCACTCCACAAACAAAGAACCCTTGTTTTTTTCGAGTTTGCGATAAGAGGGCGGACCACCCACGACGCAAATGGGTGCGATGACGTCATCGTGGCCGCTTTACGGTATTTAATATAATTCGCTTGGCCGGTCAAGCGGATACTCTTCCATGCAGCAGTAGCAGTGCTAAAATTGTGTTTTCGGCCGAAAGGGCGCTTCGAAAGGCAGGAGAAAGCGATACAGCTGATGTAATGAAATACTTGATGGATAATCCAGAAGAGGCCTCACAAATCAAAGCCTTCATTGAAGGTAAATCAATTCAAGTACGGGAAATATCAACTTTGAAGGCATTGGCTCTTTATGTATCGATGAATTTATCGAAATGGCGCTACAACACTCTTCGGGGTTTCAACACCCAAGAAGGAGCTCTTAAATACCCGAGTTACTACATGTTGGAAGAAAAAATTAAGTGCTATCCCGCCAAAGACGATCTCATAGTTACAGAGAGCTCTGCAAAAATCAAATTACAAGCCTTGATGGATTTAACCTCAAGAAGACTTATTAGGTCGTTAGAAACCCCTGTTGATCCCAATCGACAGCTCATTTTGACCAGCAAATGGGGTTTTGAGGGATCATCTAGCCAAAGCATTTATCATCAAAGGACGAGTGAAGATGAGCAAATCGATCTTGTTAGTAATTTTATGATTAGTCTTGTACCACTGCGGCTCGTCTCAAAAGGTGTAACAATTTGGGAAAACGAGCGACCATCTTCCACCTCATTTTGTCGGCCAATATTGTTTAAGTTTATAAAGGAAACCAAAGAAAATGTGCAGAGAGAGATGGCTGAAATCGAAGCCGAGATTGAAGCCTTAACTCCATCCACCATCACTGATGGAATTAGTGTCAAACACCAACTGCTGTTGACATTGATTGATGGTAAAATTCATTCCATTATATCCGATACAGCAGCTTCAGTGTGTGACATATGCAAGGCTAGTCCTAAAGAGATGAATAATTTAGAGTTAATCAAAGATAAAAACGCAAACGAGGTAAGGTACAAATACAGCTTAAGCTCCCTTCACGCTTGGATTCGCTCAATGGAATGCTTATTACACATTTCCTACAAATTAGACATAAAGTCATGGCAAGCAAAGGGTGATATAGCAAAAAGGCAAGTTGATGACAGGAAGAAAAGAGTTCAAGAGGCTGTAAGAAGAGAAACGGGCTTACTTCTCGATGTTGTGAAACAAGGCAGTGGATCCACCAACAATGGCAACTCGGCAAGGAGATTTTTTGAAAACTACACTAAATCTGCTGAACTGACCGGAATAGACGCTATGCTAATAAGAAAAATCTGTGTGATCTTGCAGTGTATTTCATCAGGAGAGAAGATCAACGTTACGAAATTCCGAGAGTTCTGCTTTGATACTGCTAAGCTTTACGTGGAGTTATACCCATGGTATTATGTACCTTCTTCACTTCATAAAATGTTAATGCATGGACCAGACATAGTTCAGCACTTGTCAATTGTGCCCATTGGTTTTCTATCCGAAGAGGCATGTGAGGCTAGAAATAAAGTATTTCGAAAAAATAGAGATGGGCATTCTCGAAAGCATAGCAGTATCTCATGCAATGAAGATATTATGCACAATCTTTTACTGTCTTCTGATCCACTTGTTACAAGCATTCGTCCAAAAGTAAATAAGTTTGTAAAAAAATCTTCTTTTAAGGAATTTTATGAGCTTACGGATTCTATCGTGATATCGAATTTGTTAGCATAGATGATTTAGCGGATATCGATTCTGAATTTGAATTAATTAATGATGATGATGATGACGATGAAAATTAAATGTTGATATTGTTTTAAAATGTGTAACTTAGTAAATTAGAGCTTACATCTTAATTCGAAACCAGGTCTAAACCTATAACGTGAATCTACTGATATACTGTGATTGTTACTTGTTGTAGTTGCCTTGTAATAATTAAATAAAATAATAATAATTTATTGTATATATATTAATTAAACTAGGTAATTTATTGTTTTATTATCTAAAATACAGTGTTTTTATCGTTATTGTAAAACATATATAAATTAAATATTATGTGAAAAAAGTCATACTCTCATCTGTTCTTATGAATATTTTCGTAAATAATACACAAGATTAAAAAAAAAAACAATATTTCATATATTTATATAATATGACCTCTACACGTCTGTCTGTTTAAAATAAATACAAATGAGGAAAAAGCATTTTAATTTTTTTAAATTTTCATTTCCTTTTATCCCAGAAAGTGCACATTTGGCGCACCATGTTTCTCAGTATAAAATATAGCTCTTAGTATTAGCATTATGATATTAGAGACCGCTACTTGAAACAACGCCGGAATCAGGAGGGAGAGAGCTCGATACACTCATTTTCATAATAAAATATCACATTTTCTCAAATCACTTCCGAAATATGGGAGTTATGAAGAAATTTATCAGCACAAGTTATGAAGGTAATCAAATAAGATGGCATCATTCGTTTGGCATAATTTAACTATTTTTTTTCGGAGATGTCTACGTCCAACCTCTCCCATACATTCGTTCCACTGTGCGACGGGACCATCTAGCGACAAGCGTTTATCGGTATGTATAGCATATTATAATCTATTCTTCTGTACTATTTATTATGAAGATATAATGGTGAGAGGTAATCTTAGGAACTTTTTCTTTCAGTAATGGGTATACCTATTGCTACAGTAGTTCCGAATGTCTAGGATATACATATTATGTTCTCACCGCTGAAACACAGGCCTCGTCGCAATTCTTCGTCGCAAAGATGCCACCACGTGTGCCCAGTGCGAGTTGGTGGACTTCAGTTTATAAATACCTGCAATTTCCTTTCCCTTTTAAGAAACCAGGTTTGTGGTTATCCACATACCTGGTTTCTTAAAGCTTGATTGAAGATTAGGACCACCTTCCTTCAGAACTTATGTCAGCTGCTGTCATTGGTTGACCAGTCCAAAAGACCCACTGACGGTCAATTCCCGGGCATGTCTTTTTTTTTCACTCTAAAACCATCTGTTTGTTGAGTGCCGAAGATAATAATGAACTAGTTTTGGCCAGCGGCTTCACCTACGTAGAGGTCGGAAATTATCCTTACGGGAACGTAACTACCGGGATAAAAAGTGTTAATCCAGTATATGAACAATTTCTAATAGTAGATTGATTACCTTATAGTGTAACACACTTTCAATCACAATCTGAAAGATTTTGAAGGGAATTGCTTATTCATTGCTAATAAGTTTGAAAAATTGTTCTGCTATAACGTAAATACTAGTGATGCCGACTAGTCGGCCATATTTATAGTCGGCGACTAGTTGGCCCATTTTTTACTCGTATTAATATGCTTAAAAAATTAAATGGTGGTGATTGAAATACAATTAAAAAATTTACTGTTACTATTTTTTATAACAGAATCAGTTTTACGAATAGAATAGGAAATTAAGATAGGAAGGAATTAGAACCCTTCGTTTGGTCAATTAATGGAAAGACATAAATAAAATTAATTAATACTTATAACAAAAAAGAAGAAACTCTATAGGAAACATTTGGCAATAAGTAGGTTAAGTGGGTAGGTAGGAGGCCTACTAGTCGGCCATTTTGCAGCCGACTAGTTGGCCAAAGTCATAATCGGCCAAAGTCATAGTCGGCCCATCCCTAGTAAATACCGCAGTGAATGTGTTTGGACTGGAAAGAAGGTCAAATAGGTAGTTGCCTAGTACGAATTAACTCTCCCAAATCGGGCTAATCGAACTTTTCAATAATATAATCTTTTCTATAGGCGTCTCGCAAGAACTGAATTTATTTGTGGGGCGAATTGACAAATTAAGAATTACCTAATACGCCTAATTGCAATTGTCGATTGCCCACAAATAATTAGCTTCGTGCGAGTGGACTATAGAAACTATTCATTAAAAGTGATTTAATTCGCCCTATTCGGACGAGTAAATTGGTGCGACTCAACTAATAAGACGGAACGGACTGTCATCGTGTATTACGTTTAACAATTGTTTCCCGGTAAAGAGTCGTATTTTCTAAAAATGTATATTTTTATTTATCTAGAAAGCTTACGGGATTCGTACGGCTACCTAGAATTTGGGGTAGGCTCAGCTCAAATACCGGACAGTCCGGGTTTACGAAGCGACAATTTATATCAGAATACCAGCGCTGCGACACTTTTTAAATGTCGCAGCATTATGCTGAGGTAGGAGCCTTTTGGCCTAGTGCAGGACTTTCTGATTTATTTTTAATTATTTTTAACTTCCAAGAAATTTGTTCTTTTTTATATTTTTCTTACTAAGGTGTGTTTATTTTACGATGTGATCTTCCTGTGCGAGTCACAATAAATACTTTTTCAAATTTGTTAATTCCGGAAAATTATAAAATCCCTATTATCTAGTTACTACACGTTTCGACGTGTTGTTTTAGGTAGTAGCTATGCACATTACACATACATTTTATATAATTATCCTAGCTATACCAACACGAAAACCAATTATTATGGCTATACAATATTCTTTTTCTTTTTTGAGGGTGAGAAATCATCAAATAACTTCTCCTGCTCTGTGTGAAGCAGGAAGGCGTGTCAGATTTTTGCTGACTAATACCCACCCGTGTTCCTTCAGCTGCCTGTGTGCCAGTGGCTACGGTAGTACGGAATCTCTTTCGAACAACCCGCACCCCTGGCAGACTACCCCTGGCAAGCCTTATAATACTGAAAATACTTCTTCAAACAAGCGCGCCGCAACACTTGTAGAACAATTTCAATGAAATTTTCGTAGAAATTGTTCTACGAGTGTCGCGCCTGTTTGAAGAAGCCGTAATACCGTTTCGTAATACTGTGTAAGGAACACAGTATTACGAAACGGTATTACGGCTTCTTTGATTTGATTCTAATAAAATAAATGATTTACGTATTTACCTTATACCTATACTTATTATTTCCTTTATTTCAAATAAACACATAAAAATTTAATTTTTTAATTATTAGAATATAAAATATATAAAAATATAAAAGATAGTAGCCTACCGGTATCGGGAACAGGGTCCAAGTTACCGGGCGGCGGTCAGGGCTACAGAGAGAGGAACCTCCTAAGAATACGAGCTGTGTCCAGGAGTACCGCTTTCTGGATCAAGCCCTTGACCCAGCTGTCCAACGAGAGCCTCCCTAGGTGTTGGTCGAGGCTTTTTGCTATCAAACCATTGGCTGTTATGACTATCGATACAATGATACTATATATACCTATTATTATTATCTAATCTAATACTAATAATAAACCTATTCCCCCTTATTACAGAACAAGGTTTTTCTTTAGGTATGGTTTAAACGTTCGAGCCTACTTTTTAAATAAGAACCTAACTGACATCGAAATACAGCTCCTTTTACAAAACTGACAAGTTAGTCCAGTGCTAAATTGTCAGTTTTGGAAAAGGAGCTGTAATTCTATTTCAGTTCTAAGTTCTTATTTCAAAAACTGGCTCTGTGGTTTAAACCATACCTAAAGAAAAACCTTGTTTTGTAATAAGGGGGGAAGAGTTTGTTTCTTTGTTTGAACGCGCTAATCTCAAGAAATACTGGTCCGATTTGAAAAATTCTTTCAGTGTTAGATAGCCCATTTATCGAGGAAGGCTATAGGCTATATAACATCACGCTAGGGCCTTTAAGAGCCCAGCAAAAAGAAGGGGTCGGGTAGCAAGAAATTGCGGGCAGAAGCTATAAATTTGCTAACAATCTTTTTTTGGAGGTAATGTTTATACTTTCTGTTGCGCTCCTGCAGGGTCCGTAATTGTACCTTAGCTTTAAGCCAATATAACATAGTTAAATATTATGAAATGCAAATAAATATGAGTATGTTATACTTATATGTATCACTATTTTTTTATTTTATTTTTTGGTTGGGAAATCATCAAATAACTTCTCCCGCTCTGGGTGGAGCAGGAGGGCGTGTCAGACTTTTACTGACTAAAACCCACCCGTGTTCCTTCAGTAGCCCGTATGCCAGGGGCTGTGGTGTCTCTTTCGAACAAACCCGCACCCCTGGCAGGCATCGACCCTTGCGGGTCCCATCACTTTTTGTGCTGACATCTCCTTGTTCACTGTTGGTTGACTAAAAGAAAATCACTACATAATTATTATAAAACAAAGTACCCAGCCGTACCTGTGTGTCAGTTCGCGATAAACTCAAAAATTACTGAACGAATTTTCCATGCGGCTTTCACCATTAGACATAGGTTTAGTGAGGAAGGCGCTTTTTTTTTTTTTTTTTTTGGGTGGGAAATCATCAAATAACTTCTCCCGCTCTGGGTGGAGCAGGAGGGCGTGTCAGACTTTTACTGACTAAAACCCACCCGTGTTCCTTCAGTAGCCCGTATGCCAGGGGCTGTGGTGTCTCTTTCGAACAAACCCGCACCCCTGGCAGGCATCGACCCTTGCGGGTCCCATCACTTTTTGTGCTGACATCTCCTTGTTCACTGTTGGTTGACTAAAAGAAAATCACTACATAATTATTATAAAACAAAGTACCCAGCCGTACCTGTGTGTCAGTTCGCGATAAACTCAAAAATTACTGAACGAATTTTCCATGCGGCTTTCACCATTAGACATAGGTTTAGTGAGGAAGGCGCTTTTTTTTTTTTTTTTTTTGGGTGGGAAATCATCAAATAACTTCTCCCGCTCTGGGTGGAGCAGGAGGGCGTGTCAGACTTTTA